>CM060934.1:331958748-341958748 GCA_030765085.1 Allium cepa | reverse complement strand
GGCTCCCTCTACGCGGCAGTACCCTCTGATTGTTGCCTCATCGCAGATCCGCCGTCGAATCGAACCACCACCTACGGACGGCCGAAACATAATCCTCAACTTCAGGACAAACGATGAATCAAATTGGAAGATGAATTACAGATCTGAGATGCGCTCGTCGAGAGTTTTAGATTTATATATAATTTGTTATTGTTTGTGGAGTTTTAATTTTTGAGTTGAATTTTGAATTGAAATTGCAATTAGGGATTAGGATTTGTCTGCCATTGAGGAAGAGGGGGAACAGAAATTTCTATACGTATATAAATAAGAAATAGAGAGGCTACTAGGGTTTATAACCGGATATATAGGCAAATTAGAGATAGGAACAATGGATCGAATCGGTTTGAAAGTTGAATGATACACAGCTTGAAAAGCCCGTTTCGACTTCGGAACGAAAATGGGCCAACCCATATATCAAAATAGATGTTTTTAAATATTTTAAAATCAATGGAATAGGTTTTTAGTCCTAATTCCATCATATGAAGAAGTTATGCTAAAATCATGTTATTTCAAATTGATTTAATTTCATTGATTTCTAGGCGTTTCGAGCCCGTACGATCAAATGACAAGTCTGATCGCTACGTAACTCGAAATCCTATGATAATTCACCGTTACGGATCCAAAGAAACTGATTTCGTCGAAATCTGAGTCAGTGGCCAAAATGGCTATTTTCTAGTTAATTAAATAATTTAATATTAAATTAATTAATCACTTCTTCAATTCAAATTTAATTATTTACCATTTCTATCATTTCTGATTACAAATAAACTTCTAATTCATTAAAAAAATTCCTATATCAATCAAATAAGAATTTATTGCAAAATTTATAGTGTTTACCTTCAATTTAAGTAAATTCAAATAAATTATATTATAAATTTCAAATAAATTAATTCAATTTGTTTTCAATCCTTTATTTAATCATTCATCATCTTTTGGATAAATTTAATATTAGTATATATCCAATTCCCCTAATATTTATACAGTCATCAACTAAATTCATATTAACGTAGTTTTTAATTACGTTTAATTGCAATGGATTTAGATCTAATTCAACAAATTAAATAAATGGGTAACCAATAAATAATTATCACAAATTGCCTAATTTAATCTCATTCATCCTTTCTTATCAACCAACAGTTATTATAATTACTTATCTAGCATTGATTCTATCAAATTTCAATTTATTACGTATTATTTCATCAATTAATATAGCTTTGAATTTATTTTTCAATTTACTAATTACAATCAATTATAATCTTACAATTGTTTCAATTAATTGGGATTGCACTAAATTAGTTATTTATCCACTTGCATTAACATTATTACCTTAACTTACGTTCAGTTATTATTAATCAATATATTATTTCATTGGTTAATTCAATACTTACTTTTAATTTCTCATATTCAATTTATAACCAGGTATAACACTTTCACTACTTCATTTATTAGAATTTTATTCAAATTGTTAATAATTAGTTTTAATTACCATTTCTATATTTCATTTCAATATTAAAATATAAATTTTTTATTCCTTTCCAAATTAAATTACAAAATCTTGTTAAAATAACAAATTTTATTATCGGAAATTTATGGGTCGTTGCAGACTGAAAGCAATTAAATTAGCATCGGAACCTTATAATTACTTATTATATATGTTTGACATATCGATTTATGAAGTTTATATGTTGTAATTATGGAAAAAATGAAATGTTATCAATTTTTTTTGTTTGGGTACTTACATGTTTAAATTGAGTAAGTACAAGTACCTTGAGGCCGTTCGGCTAGAATTTGGTCGCGCTAATTTCTAATTAAAATAAGCCGCTTGCTTAAAAATGCTAAATAAGGTACATTTTCGGATTAAATACTACGGATATATAAAATGTTGATATATATTTTGTTTTTCGACCGTGTAGGTCGATGTATATATATTTATCTCTCTTGTCATATTGCAAAAAGTCCTCCGTACAAAGGAGTCTCTACCAAAAAAATTTAGAAATTTAGGGTGTTAAAAAAATTGAAAAATTTTTGAAATTTTTTTTGTTAACGGAAATCGATTTCGAATTTATAATTAAAATAAAGGATGTTGGTTTAAGATGGAGAAGTAATTGTTTTGGATGAAGGGAAAAGACAAGAAAAATGAAAAATTGAGTCTTTACTAAGTGAGTTTTAATAAGTAAATGGCTTTGGCGCATTCTTCCTGCCTTAGCAATTTCGGGGATGAAATTCTTTTAGTGGGGAGAATGTAACGACTTGGATTTTTTATCATTTGATTTGGGATATTTAAATGGATTTAAATATTGAATTTAAATTATGAACCGATTCTGAGTACAGAAATTTAGGGTTTTTATCTATACAATAAATTTAGAATTTAAATATAGTGATTTATTGGATAATTTAATTATTGAATTTAATAATTGAATATTGGGTAAATTATTATATTTTGAGATTTAAACTCGATAAAAATAATTTAAAGGCTTATAAAATTAATACTAATAATAATGAAGATAATAAAAGTTTCAAAATTGAATTTAAAAATGATCTGTTCAAATTTTTTAAAATAGTTTATTCAAATTGACATTTAAAATAGCGATCCGCGGCACAGTCTCGCAATTCAATGAAATCAATTCCATTGGATCCGTAATAGAGTATTATTGGATTTCAAGTTTAGTAGTGTTTAGAGTTATCGTTTGGTCGTACGGGATATAAACGCGTTGAAAATAATATTGAAATTCAATATAATAATTTGGTTCAAAAAGCTATCTTCCCTATACGATCGAATTAGGACTCAAAACCTTTTCCATTACATTTGGAATAAGGGTATAACATTATAAACGCCTAGCGGCATGCTTCGACAGGGATTAAGAATTTTGAGTCATGTACATCGAGATGAATTGAGTTATTTTGAAAATTTTAAAAAAAAATTCCTTGATTGGACTGGGTTGTCTCTTTCACTCAGTCACTATACCTTCTCCATTATACCACCCATATCGTACTCACCTTTTCTTTCTTTCATAATCATGACAGCCTTCTCCTTTCAAATAGCACATTGTTGTCTTCCTCTAATTCATTCAAAAACAAAGATCGTTCTTCCTACCTTTTTCTTCAATGCAATTCGAAAATCAATTGAAGGAAAAAAAAGAGAACAAAATCTCGTTCGATTAAAAGAAAAAATCGCTTTTCATCTCAAAAATAGAAATCAATCTCGATGCTTGTCTAATCTTGAGTTCGTGAAGAGGAGGGGCGGCGCCTAGGTGCGCGTGTGTGATTGGGTCGATCTCGATCGAGCGATGTGAGGTGGTAGTGGAGTTTGAGGCTCGAGTCGAGTAGCAAAAGTTGGATCTGGTAGTGGAAATTTCGGGTCGCGTGAGCGTTAAGGATAGCGGTAGTAGATGCTTTGGTGAATGGAAGCAAATGTACGCATCGGTGATGAGGGCGGCTGCTAGAGTGGGTGTTCGCCAATGTCAGTGGCAGTGAATGGAAGTAGAGACGGGGTCATTCTCGTGTACGCGAGTTTCACTCGGGGAATAAGGTATAGCGTTAGTAATTGAACTAATTACTATGATTAGGGATAATCATATCATTAGTTATATTATTATTAAAAAATCAAGGTCTTATAAATCATATAATTTTTTCATGCGAGATTGGGAATTACGAACGAGATATGGAGAGCTTAGGGAATTAATTATTAGGAGATTATGCTGCTTATCCAAAGGTTAGGCCGATGTCAGGTATAAAGTAATTGGTTTTAATTAATTTTAATTTAAATATAGTTAGTATGCATAAAATTTGTTAGCTTATGAAATTCATAAATTTATTTATACGAGTTTAAAATAAATAAAACAAGACAAGTTTGGATTCGTAGATGAGAATACATGAGCTAGAATTAATTTGGAACGATTAGCAACTCGGAAATCAAAGGTGAGAAAAATTATCACTTATTTGGATTATAAAAATTTAAAATTTGAATATTTGTAATTAAAATTTTGGATTTCTGTTGAATTTATAGAAAAATTATTGTCTGTTGAGTGATTGTATATATAATAGCATATATATATATATTGGTATTTGGAGTGATATACCCGCACATTATAGCGGATGAGACCGTATGGGCCCACATAATAGCGAATGATCCTATATACCGCAATATCCCCTTCAAAGTGGGATTGTTATTTTTATATGTTGTTTTGACATCTGTGGATGTAGGGAAACAGGTTGGAGTGATCCAACTGGATTCCTCAAATATATTGTTTATTTTTGATATATAGTGATATATAATTTGTGTAGAATAACCTATTATAGATTATTTTAGTGATTGGAATTATTGGATGTTATTGTAGCACTGACCAAAATTTTGATAATTTTAAATTTTATGGAATTAAGGGGAATTTGAAATAAATATATCTATATTGGAATTGGAGTTATTCAAAATAAATTGAATTAGAAAGAAATTTTTTTCAGTTGGTTATACTTATCTATTATGAATTAGTAAATGGAGTCTTTTAAAAATGAATTATATAAGAGAATTTATAAAGTGATATTAAAGAAATATAAAAAAAGAGCTAAAGAAAAATATTTAACATAGATTTGAAGTATAAGTGGGATTTGTAAGAAAATGGATTTATCAAAGTGAAATTATATAAATAAAATTTGTTTTTATAAGCAAGTTGAACACAAAGGAGTTATAAAATTTTAAACGATGTTTACAAATGAAGAAAATTGATATCAGGATGATATATAGGGAATATAAATTCGTAGAGTGAATTTATATTAGATTATGAAATAGGAAGAGAGAAAAAAGTAGGGATTACTATTTGTGGAAGTGAAAATGGTTAAGAAAATCGGAATGGAAATGATGTGATGGAAATCGAGAGGAATTTATAAGTTGAATTGGTTATTGAGGTTTAAAAAAAATTAATTTCAAGAAGTAATTTGTTTTTGAAAGGAAATTTTTTATTATTTAAACTATGAAATTTTAATCTAGTTTGAGTTGAAATACTTCAGTAAGTAGATTTTCAAATAATTAGTATTTATTTTAGAAAATTCTAACTTTTCAGCTGTGAAAATTTATATGTTTATTTAAAAATGAGTTATTAATGTTATAAAGGTACTTTCGATATTTTAAATAATTACTTGAACATATTTTTAAAAATAAATCAGTAACCTTTTGAATATTTATTATATATATATATGGTGTTTTAAAGTAATTGAAAATTTTATTTTATAAATTCTCTCGAGATTCGAAAAGGGGCTTATAAAAGGATATGATTTTGCGGAGAGGAAATTGGTTTGTGATTCCGGAGATTTTTGGAATAAGTTATGAAATGATTCTCTGAAACATTAATATTCAATTTTTTTTTTGGAAAATACGATCGGTAATATTTTCCTAAGTATAAAAAATAGAAATTTGGAAATATTTTTAAGTGTTGAAATGTTCGAAATATCATGTTACGGATTTAAGTATTTGAATTTTTTTCAAATGTTGAAAGGAATTGATATATTTTTAAAGTTATTCTAAAGGTAAATATTTTGGGAAAAATCTTAATATGGCTAGACGATTGCTTATGGATGTTTAATTGATGATCAAATAACTGATCATCAATAATTGGCCAATTTCATTAATCGTTTCAAGGAGACCGAAATCGAATTTAATTATCCGAAAACCACTTCGATCCGGTTTGAACGTAAGAAATGAATACTGTGAAGATGATGAAGGTGGTGATTCGGTTGTTCCAGACCCAGGATGACTTATATGGATGGATGCTATCAGAACATCGTTATTGGAGGACGATGAACATTCTAAGTAAAATTGTATTCTTGAAAGGCAACGCTTAGCCTCAAGCCTCATCAACGGGGAATGACTAAAACAAGGAGACGCAACAAGGCTAATTTGGTCGCACCCAAGTAGGGTATGTTATCACTTTTCTAGATATCCTCGAAAACCTATTATTTATGGATATGGTTATCCACTGAAGGAGCGCTCGATGGTAAGGGTGGGAACGACTAGGGTGAAAACATATTCGGTCTATCCAAGTCAGGGGTAGGCCAGTCTTGTGTAGCAGGGGATCCCGGCGTGGTCCTCGATACATTGTTCTAGAGGTATAATATGGTGGGCGGTACCCCAGTGGCCCAGCCATTCGTTGGAATCCATTCTCCAATATGAGCTTACGGTTTTGTTTGTAGAGCAAAGTATACTGGAATTTAATTATTGTAACAATTTCAGCTATTTGAATAAGTATTTGTATTTAGACACTATTATAATATCACTGGATTTTCTATAAAAATGTTTTGGTTATCGTAAGGTAAAAACCCATCGTGTTTATGTGTGACGAGGTTTTACGAGATACCTTAGTTTTTCAACGGATTTTGATAACTTTAATAATTAAAGTTGAGTGTGTTTTCTCACACCGGTTTTGCAGACTGACTCGGGTGTCATTTTATTATAATGCTTGGAATAGACCGAGTATTATAGATTCAAGTTAAATGCTATGGAGCTCAGGAGGCTACCTGGGGGAGTTTCAAACGTATTTATGTACTCGACTTATATTCCGTTGTGTAAGGACAAGTAATATAACTTTCCAGCTTGATGTATTTATTGATGTATTCTGATGATTGTAAGTATATAAACTATTACAGGTTCTTTTGTATAAAATCTGTTATTATTTATTATATTTTGTTCCGCTGCGATTGTGAAATTCTGTGTTGTTGTTTTCTATTTTTTTCTTCTGTCTCCTTCTTCTTCACCCTTAATGAACTGGTATTTACAGCATTCGACTGCTCAGCATTTTATACAGTGGACGTATTAATGTTGATTTTTCAGGGTCGAAATTCCTGTTTGTTACAATCATAATTACTCAAACTTCAACAGAGACATCGCTACCATCTAGCTCGCCACCAGGAACCAAGTGTTGTATCAAAGGTCGGCCACTATCAAAGATGGAAAATAGGAGGAACCTCTACCCAATGCAAAATACTATGAGTTCCATCAAAACAACTGCCATTCCACGATACATTATCGTATGCTCGAGGATGAGATCGAAAGCTCCATTTGGGAAGGAGTGCTCTTGAAATTTTTTGATCCGCTGATCGAACAAATGGCATATCGTGAAAAATGGAAGCATCGGTGTAACATTCCCGATTTTAAGCTAAATTAAAACTAGTAATTAATATTAATTTATGAATGAATTCGTGAATTAATTGTTGATTGATAAAAAAATTTGGATTAAAATAAGGATAAATTAAGGATTAATTTGAATATTTGGGAATAAATGTATATAGTAGATTGTGAAAGTAAATTTGGATTGGAAATTTAAAAATAAAAATAAAAATTTGTAAAAATAATTTTTAATCTGGGAATTCTAAAATAAAATATATTTTGGGTTGAAATTCAAAAATAAGTATTTTTATAAAAGTAATTGGATTTAAAAGTTATATTTTGAATGAAAAAATATGTGCATAACTAGAATTGTAAAATATAGTGTGATATTAAAACAAGGTTTAATAAAAATTTTAAAAATGTACACATCTTTTGGAAATTAATAAGAAAACATATATATATATATATATATATATATGAATAAAATTGGTTTGTAAATATGTGAAATGAGATTTTATAAAAGATTTAGGATACTTTTCTTCTATATACTTGAAGATAAATATAAATGGTATATAAGTAAATAAATAAAAGCTTTAAACATAATATATGTATATATATCTTTTGAAATAAAAAGGATTTATATAAAGATATTTTTAACTTAAGTTTAGAAGTCAAATGAGTCAAATAAAAAGGTTTAAAAGCATAAAGCATGTTTCATAAATTAAAATAAAGTAAGAATTAAAACAAAGTTACAAATTAACTATAAACAAGGTTTAATACATTTTCTTTTGAAATTTAACTAGAAATAAATAAAATTTGTTTAGATAGTTTAAATCTAACAAAAAAAGTAATTTATGAAATAAAAAGGTATAAAATATAAATACTTAATTAAAACAAGGGTTAAAATATAATTTGTAAATTAAATTAAGTGAGGGTTTAAACACAATATTATTACATATGACATTTGTATATTCACAAATTTATGCATGAACAAGTTTCAAAAAATATTAACAAGTGTAAGGATTTTTAAAATATAATTAACAAGTGTAACAAAATAAAACAAGTGGCAAGAAGATGTATTGTTTTTCTTTTTAAATTTATAATGAAAATAAACATCAAAATTAAGAAGTAAACGTGCTTCAACATCTTCATTTAATCAAAAATTGAGAATTAAAACAGAAAAGAAAACCTGGAAACAAAACTACAACCTCAAAACATAAACCTGGAAAATGAAAATCAAAGTAAACTTCAGTCTGGAAACAAATCAAACTAGAATAATTTGGAAAAGAAATCAACATCAAAACCAGAAACAGAATGGAAACCAAAATTCATAAAGCATCATGAATCTGAAGTATCATCACAAGCAAGCTTCAGGATTCAATTTGCAATTCAAACTACAACCTGGAAGCCTGATCAAGAACAAGTTAGATCAATTCAACTCAAAGAAAAATTAGAAACCTGGTAAAGCAAACAAAATGCAAGTTCTGGTTGAATCCAAAATCAGATCAAAACAATGATCAGATGCAACTCGAGATCCAAAGCAAGTTCAAATAACAAATCTAAGTTCAGCTTCAATATATCTGGTTCGAGATTTCTAACCAGTCCTCGTGTCTTTAAGGTAAGGTGAGCAAACCTCATTTTTATTTTAAAAGCCTTAATATGTTAATAGATGTGATAGATGTGTTTGCATGAATGTTTTTATTTGAAAAATGGATGAACTTCTTTGTATATATAGTGTGCATGTCTGTGAATCTATATGTATTCCTCTGGTTGGAATCACGTGCATAAATCTACACAAATAAATTAATATCTTCCTATTCAAATACATTCAAGCTATAATTTCTAAAGGTGAAATGTTTGTAACAACGTAATATAAGTTTAAAAAATAATTTCAAGTGATCATGTTGAATATTTGTTTCAAAGTTGATAAAATATAGAGATGGTCCTATATAAGTCTAAAAATCAATGATCATAATTTCTTGTTTGGATTCTATAACTTGATTCGTCTTAGAAAATTATGATTTTAGACAATAATTTTAAGATTTTTAGCTCGGTATGTGTCGCAAATTTATATGATAAACGGAAAAGGTATTTGGGCCAAATTCCGTCGAACGATAAGTTTATGTTCATCGTGCTTTAGCCAGAAGAAGGTTTGAACATCGATGGTTAAGGGAAAAATAATGGCAGAAAATTCAGATCACCTTGAAAGGAGAGTGACGAGGTTGTAGGGTTTTGTACCCAGTTTGGTTCGACGGGAATTCGAAGGGGAGTTCATCGTCGATAAGGCATCAGAATTGTCAAGACCAGGGGTAATCGAAGCATTGTCGAGTGGAGATGCTCTGGTCGAGGGGGCGTGGTCGATGGTGGCTGGAATTGTCGGCAAGGGGATGGTTTTGTTGAAATGGATTGGTTTCAGGAAGGAGTAGATGTGCTCGATTTTGTTTCCGATGATGTTCGACGATGTTACGTATTGGGAACGGTCAGAGAGATCGTCGGCGATGTATAGGTGGTAGCAAGATCGATCGGAGTTCGCCAGTGCTTTTGTGCACGTGCACGACCAAGAAGTTGTATCTGGAAACACTATTTGTTGAGGGAAAAGCAGTTTTGTCGAAGTCAAACTCAAAGTCATTGAGGGATTGTCTCGAAGTAAAGTAGGAACGCGAGTATCTCGAGTTGTTTCTCGGGAAATATAAGTATTGGCTCGGGTTTATTGATTTGATATTAAAAATAGTTTTAAACCTTAATGAAAATCAAGTTTTATTAGAACAATTTTGTTAGAAAAACCGATTCTTTTATAAATATTAGATGTTATCCAAGTTTGAATTGGTTAAAAGTTTTTTTATATAAAAATTATTTTAAATCAACTAATTTTTTAAGTGTTTATATATATAACCCTTATTTTAAAGGTTTATTTTAAATAAATCTAACATTGGAATTGAATAGCTAATTGATGAAATGAAATGCTTTCAATTATAAATTAACTTAAGGGACTTAAATTGATTTATTTGTGCATGGTGATTTATTACAAAGGTTTAATTAATAAAAGTTTTAAATGATAATTAAGAAAATAATGATTTATTTTTTATCTTGAGTAACTAATGGATCATTACTTAATGTGATTACTTAAAGGTAAATTACCTTATTGTAATTGAAGGTTGTTTAATTAAAATAAGTAATTATGGGGTGATTACTTAAATGAAAATTAATTAAAATTAATTAAAGGTTAATTAATTAAAGGTTAGTTAATGATTAAAGTTAATTAATCAAGTGATTATAGGTTAATTAATTAAGGATAATTAATTTGAGCGATTAATTAATTAAGGATATTTAATTTGATAGATTAATTAATTAAGGAAATTAATTTGAGGATAATTAATTAATTTAAGGATTAATTAATGAAAGTGATTAGGGATAATCACTTATTGTAATTAATCAAAGTAATTAATTAGGGGTTAATTAATAAATTAAGGATAATTAATTAAAATTTAATTAAATAATTGAAGGTTAATTATTTAATGATTAAAGGTTGATTTATTTATTAACCAAGGTGGATAAATTAATAATTTAAGGTTGATTAATTTATTATTAAAGGTTAATTAATAAACAATTAAAGGTTAATTAATAAATGGTTAAAGGTTAATTAATAAATGATTAAAGGTTAATTAATCCGGATTAGTAGTTTATTCATAAATAATTAATCTGATTTACATTAATCAGATAATTAATTGATCTTACTTATGAATGTTTGGATTCTATTGAATATTTGAATTGTTTGACATCCCTGATGTGTGATGCTCTATTTTGATTTTGAGCTGTGATGAATGTAATTATCAATGATGAATGTAATTAATTTTTCTGTGATAAATTTATATTATCTGTGAATCTGTGAATGAAGATAAGCGTTATAGATTATACCGCTTATCGATATTGCTGTGCTTGAATATATGATGATTGATGATGTTGCACTATTATGTAAAACCCCTGGACTACACCATACACACACAAATATGGATTACACGAGGAAATCAGTTAAGTCACAGATATTTTGAAATCTAAATATTATTTTTAAAAAGTTGAATTTTGAATCCAAATGGTTTTGGAAATAGAATTGGATTGAATATGAAAAGCTTTTGAAAAGGAAGTGTGAAATTGAAATTTAGTTTGAATATAATTTATCTTGTTTAAGTTTTGGAATTGTTTTGGAAATTTGGTTTGAAAGGTTTATACAAGTTATATAATGTGTGTGTGTGTGTGTGTATATATATATATATATATGGTTTTAAACCATCTTTAAAGTATTTTAAAAGTACTATTTTGGGGATTTAAAATTAACCCAAGTTTATACTTTAAAGGATATAACTTGTGCATATTTGATCAGATTTTTCTAAAATGAAAAGTATATTTGTTTTCAAATGATAATAGCTTTCAAATAAAGAAAGGATTTTCAGTTTTTGTTGAAAGGATTTCAATTTGAAATGGAATTGTTTTGAAAGCTATTAATAAATCTTGGTTAAAGATTAGTGAACTTTGTTTCCAAAATAAGAGGATCTTAAAGGTGTATCTTTTGTATAAAAGAATTGAAATGAAAATTGTTTCTAAAAGCTATGAATCTTTGGAAATGGTTTTGAAAGCTATGAATTGAATCTTTGACTTAAAGATTGGATGAGTTAATCCAATTTGAAAGGGAAATTGTTTAGAAAGGCTATGAATTAATCTTTGTGAAAGATGGGTGAACTTTGTGAAGTGAATCTTTTTGTTTAAAAGATTAAAATGGTAATTTGTTTAAACCATTTGAAGAAAGGTTTTGGGCTTTAAGTTGTGACTACTAAGATCCTAATATCCATATGTTTTTAAAATATTGCGCTCATTATTCGGTTTAGCCGGGAGAGGACTTTGTGTTATAAAACCCGTTATGAATAATGATACGACGTTATGGATAGCATTTGAAGATCGGTAGTGAAGACCGGATATTTTTGAAAGCGAAAGGATAACTCGTCGAATGTCTCAGCACCGACTGATCCTCGGTATAGAGATTTGATCACCCTTTGTGATGGGGAGTTCGGACGTGATTAGGGATTATCCGGATTTGCAAAGGCTTCTTTGTGAAGCGCCTTCGGTTCTGTTCGAATCCGAAACAGACTTCTATGGATGTGTGTCTGACGTTACACTTTTAGATTTAAAGCTGGTTTCTATCAAATACATTTCTGTTTAGTGGCGGAGATGTATTCTCTTGGCTTAACACCCTTCTCTGAGACGTACGAGCTCAAAGGTTATGTAGTTGATGGTTATTACTGATACATTCCCAATTTGGTAACGTGGCATACGAAGTGCTGCTGATCATTTGTTGATCAAAGCATGGCTTTTGTGTAAAGCGTAGCTTTGTGGACGAGACTTCGTCGGACCTCACAACCCAAAAATGGTCGAAACAGGAAAGATGCAGCAAGGTTATTAGGGGTCGTGCCCCTAGGGTATGTCCATTTCTTCTGGATAGAGGTGGTATCATGGTACGGAGTCCAGATATTTAACCTATGTGGTTACTAAAAATTTATTACTTTGTGGTTGTTGGTGTTGAGCGCTCGGATAAAGGTTGGTTACGACCGGGGATGGCATACATGTAGGTGTTACATCTGGGCAGGGGTAACCCGGCCTTGTGTTGGCAGAGATCAGGGTAGGTTCTCGAGGCATCCCTCCAGAGGCGTACCCATGTGGCAATAGTAAGTTTTTTAGCCTGACTATTTGTTGGAAATCCAATCATCCAATACGCGCTTTGTACGGTTTTAGTTGTATAACCTACCATTTATTTATGGTGGTCACCACTGTTTAGATGGTAGCTATAGTATGCGTACAATAATGGTTGTGTGCTGGCTAAGATTAATATTATACTTTCGAAAGGTTTTCTACACTATGCACTAATAATAATATCAAAAGGTTCTTGCGTATCAAGCATGTTTGACTATCATGAGGAGAAATCTCCTCCAATTGTGCACTTACATTATGTGTGTGGCGGGAGGCCTTATGGTAGTTTCATTTTTCAAAAAGCATTGCGGATTTCTTTTAAATTCTTTTGTTTTTCTCTTGTTAAAGATAAACTATTTTTCTTTGTTCACACCAGTCCCATGACTGACCCGGAGTTTATGGTTCCCTTCCTAAACTCTGGGTGCCCATAATTTTTCACACGGGCAGCCTAGAGTCAGTTTTTAGTAGAATCAGAAGCTAGTCAAGTATTGATATGGATCAAAAGTTTTGAAGTCTTTGGATGGCCGACCTTGCTTAATACGACTTGATGGGGTTCGAGCTAGCTTTGGATTGGAGATGGAGTTACAGATATTGGAGTTCTCACTTGGTGATTCAAGTTCAAGTTATTTATTCCGCTATAGCATTATATTTGTGCTCTGATATACGTTGGGCAGTGTTGTGTCATATTTGGATATTGTATTCATTGGAGATATATGATATTGTTCATTTTCTTCCGATGTGTTGTTGTACTTAATGTGTTATAAGCTCCGGCTAACCAGATTCGACGTTTGAATCTACGGCATTCGAATATGGGTGATGTATTCATTACCGATTTTCGAAGGTCGAGTCAGGGTCGTTACAATCGGCCATCTAAGCCCAATAATGCGACCAAAGTCGTGGCTATATGCGGGGGACCGCGTGTGGCCTACAGCACCCGAGAGGCCTAGTCTCGGTATCAACGAGAAGTGGGAAATTGCAGATAGGTTTATCAATAGAGTCCTAAGCATCAACGACATCCCGATTGGAGTCAGAGAGGTCGATTAGCTTCACGGCCTAGGATAGAGAAGCATTGTTTTACCCCCATCACAGTCCCAAAGTTGTTACTCTTGCTTTCGCCAATTCCAATGTGCATTAGACCTTCATGGATGAGGGCAGCTCAATCAACGTCATGTTCAAGAACATCTTTGAAGCTATCAGGCTTCCTGCCTCTAGCCTCACCCCGTGCGCCTTGCCCATTTATTGTTTTAGCGGTGTGGGCATTGTTCTAGTGGGCACAGCCTTGCTTATAACGACATTTAGCCAAAAGCCCCTCACTACAAAGACCCGGTAGACTTTTTGGTAGTTGATAACCCATCTACTTTTAATCTGTTAATAGGACAATTGATGCTTGCCAAGCCAGATGCCATTATCTCGTATACCCATTCCATCAAAAATTCCCCATCAAAGACGGGGTCGGTGAAATCATAGAAACCAGCAAAAACTGAGAGAATGTTACAGAATATCCCTTAGGCATGCAAAGAAGGGTGTTCTCAAGCTCCAGCAAGAATATTCCACCATCAATGGTGGGTTTCTCAACAGATATATTCCACCATCAATGGTGGGTTTCTCAACAGATCTTGGGCCAATTAACCCCCTGGTTCTTCCCGAAACCACCTCCAACCCCAAGGCAATGTTGTAGCCCTTATTCTTTCATATCCAGCCACCTCATCTTAAAGTAAGAGGCATCATAACCTCAGGTCGGACTCATCGTTACAAATATGTTTTCCTTTAATAAAGATATTGTAAAACATAACATAAATATTTTTATTTGTATATTCCTTGTGAAGGGCTCCATATAGACCTTATCATTAACAAGTTCTTATGACGGGTTGCATATATCATGCCTCACCATCAAGCAATTCACTTACACTTGAATGTCCAAGCTAAGAAAATGCACTTCGATCCAATTCAGGGTCAATGATCGCCTCACGACAGACGATGTGATATCCCGCTTAACTTTACTGTCCCAGATGCTTGGGTCCTAGACTCATTTGCCACTTTATGTTCGACCTTTTTCCATCTAAGAGAACCTACGAGAAATTTTTTGTTTTAGCTCATGTTGGACAAGCAACCATTCTACATTCATCTGTCACTTGGCTGCATTACTGGGTGTATCCAGCCCACCTAATTATCATATTGATAGTTAGCATAATCCTAAAATGGAATGATTGCAATAAGAGATATATTTCTTTTAGCTCGCGTGGAGGCACAATGCCCACCCCACTAGGCATACAATATATTCTCTTCACCAATTAGTTGAAAAGATAAAAAAGAGCAGAGAAGAAGAAGCACGTCAATAGCTCTTCTAAGGCAGGCCAGCCCGCACCCTTATCATCATGTAGAAAGCCCCTAGCTTCATATTAATGGTCAAGAACTTGCTGAAGAAAATTGAGCAAGCTCTTTATCTTTGAAATAATTCAAATACTTCGATCGATCGAGAACTTGTCGAAGAAGGAAGAGTATGCTACCAAATCCAATGCTCTCTCCATCAAGTCCCATAAGAGGTCCTTAAAAGATTTTGGACACCTCAACAAGGAGCAGATCAAGGTTTTGGTCATGAGAGAAAAGAAGAGGCTACAACCCTACTCCTTCCAAAGAGGCATAGAAGCATCCAAACTGACTTAAGGCCAGGAGTTTCAGAACCTCAAAGCAAGGAAGCGCCCTAGCTTCACCTAGATCATTAGTTTGAGATCGATGTACAACCACTACTAAGGCCTCCCTTGGCAGGCATGGTCCAAGCCAAGTGGAAAGGTGTAGTCCACCCTAAGTTGAAGTTTCTAGCTAGTGGTTTGAACTGCAATCAACAAGCAGCAGTTCAAAGCTTCAAGCACCAAAGGTCTTTCTCCTTTCTCAACATCCCAGCAAAATTTGATTAAAAGCATGCATGCAAAAGAGTTTGAAAATGAAATAGATAATGAACCCAACGTCTTTTTATTAGCAAAGAATTATGAATGATTCACCAGCTTTGAATTTTTTTCATAAAGAAAGATTCCGTCAGCTTAGGGAAGTGGAAACGGTATTTATATATCCACCTCTTCAACCGTGTGCATTGAATTCAAAAGATAAAAAGAATCACAGCCATTCAAGAAACATAAATATTAAATCAAGTCATGCATGTGGAAAGACAGGTCACGTTTCTGCCATGTCTAGAAAAACAAACCGTCACAGCCAATTGCACAAAGCAAACTAGAAAGTGCTTTAAATGTGTTATGGAGTAGTAAATTGATATAATTTGTATGATTTTATCAAGCCCGCACCTACAAGCGGATACAGACTTGGGGGAGGGGGTAAATGTTACTCATAAAATTTCACAAGTAACTAGCAGGCCAATTAAAGGCAATCTGGCTCAATCAAAGCCAACCCTATTGATCTACCACTAACCCGATAAGGCCAACCAAAGTCCATGTTGAACTCAAATCAAACTTTCTACTCAACAAGGCACCATGATAAGGCCTGGTCATTTCATCTTGAAGAAACCTTCACACTTAGACAAGATCTAGACCAGGTCCGGCTCAATCTCGATTGGCTCTTCTATATCGAGTTTCTTCCTACAGCAGCTAAAAGCCAACATAATTCGTTTGGCATCACATTAGCTGATGATTGGCTTATACAATCCCACCCTACAAGGCATCCAAAAGTCAAGAGCGACCCAAGCATAGCCTAAACTCTAAACGACATCAGGCCTCCCCTCGCCCTCACACCCGATTGTTTAAAAGTATCACATGGTCCTCAATAGGATTCCAAGTCTTTTCCGTGTTGCCGACAACATATCGGTGAACTTAGCCATGTGGGCACTCGGATGAACATCAAAGTTGTCCATCAATCCATTCAAAACACCGTAGTTGGGCGGCTGAACTGATTTGGCTTACCATCGGTATTAAATATGCATTTAATGCATGCCCATGCTTGGTATAGGGACACAATGAGTACTTCTCATCCACCACCCATCTTTTGAGACACTTTCAAATTGTCGGCCATCCATCTCTATAGTCAGATCAACGATCAAGCATTTTTCCCACCAGCTCTACAGTACGATCTCAACCGTCCATTATAGACATCTTACCAGAAATAAAACCTCCTTTGCAACTTCAACAAGGTTGAGGGCTGGTTCAAATATTCAAGAATCCTGAATACTATGAAAAATTCAGCACTCTTATTACCACATAAGTCCTTAAGATTATGTAGTTTTGTTAGTCTTAAGTGCCCTTTTTTTTTCTTATTATTCTCTTATATTTTCACGTAGTTGAAAGAGAAATATATAGTAAGAGAACTTCACAGTGGGCATAGGCAGCTTTGCTGAACCACTCTAATCTTGTGTTATTTACCTTTCAGGTGTGTATTTAACTCCTTAGTTTCCCCATTCTTAAGCCCAGTGATAAGCAAGTAATCTTTGCTTTAGACAACGGACAATAATCATTCTGAGGTTGGCAAAAAAACTAGTCAACACTACCATTTCGTGATCTTAATCTGCGTTTGATATTTTCTTTATGCGTTAGATACATAAGAAAATTATGATATTGTAGACAGTATAAATTATACGATAATTCCAATTGTCAATGCATAAAGAATCCATTTTACATGTTCCATATTAAACATTTTAATAAGATATGTATGCATATTGTTTGAGATAGCCACAACATCCTTTTATATGGATTATAAAAGATATCATTTACAAATCGAATTTTGAGTATTAAACAACCAAACTATAATGATTTTAACTCGAGTACATCATTGATAATCAGAAATTTGGTGTTTTCCTTTTAGAAATATTTTAGTACTTTTAGTACTTTTTTCTTATGGACATATGCTTCCTCTACGTTTGGACCAAGAAACTAAACTATTTGATACTAAACTATTTGATATTCTTATCAAAACACTTGTTTAACTTTGATGCTTGTCAAATGAAATTTTCATATCCATTCTTAGTTCATATTTGAAAATCCACAAAGAGAATATCGCTCCTACTTACTTCAAGACATCTTAGTTGTTATGTGCAAATAATATATTCTAAATCACTATTTAGAACTTTCTGTTTCAACACATATGTATCAAAATACAAAGCCATACCAAGCGATAATTTTGTAAGTAAAATCTAAATCATCTTAAGTGCATTGAATGGTGAATTTTTTACGTTAATTTCAAATATTGCAATTTGATATAATTTTCTCATAAATATTTTTCACTATGTCCCAATTTCACATTTCTTGAGAAGATATTTTTGGCCGATTGATCATATATCTTCGAGTATAACTATCAAAATTATATTTTGATAATGTACTTGAAATCCATTTTGGATTTTCACCTCGCACCATATTGTAGAGAAAATATCCTTAATAGTTTGATTAATAGCCGAAGATTATTTATTCTCGACATTGATAATAAACTCATAGTTCCATTTTGTAACACCCCGAAAATTTAACAAGAAATTAAATAAGATAATCAAATTAACTAAAATAAGGATTGAAAATAAATTTTTCACAAATATCCTCATTTAGCTATGAAACCATTGTATCCAAATGGATTTTCTAAATGATTTTCATGTATAACACTTCGAAATCGCAGTTAATACGGAGAAGTTGCGGGCATTGGAAGAATTGAAAATAAAATAAAAATTAAAAATTCAACAGGGTGACCACTAAATCCGGAGGAGTTGAAGGTCGGCCAATAGTGGTCGACCTAGGGTACTAGGTGGTTGACAATGCCTCTGCAAAATTAGGTTAATTTTTATGCTTGGTGACGTGTTTGAATGACTAGGATCGATACTTAGCTTTGAAGAAATAGATGTGCCTGCCTGATTAGACTGGGGATTCTCTAAGCTAAACCTAACGACCTAAACTATTTTGCAAACCCCTATAAATTATAGCTTAATTAAACCTAAAACTCACTTAACAGCTTACAGTAACCAAACTCTTCCAAAATTTATCCTCTTCCCACATTCCAAAGATTCTTAAAAACCAAATAAAATCAACCTAGAAGAACACAAGCGTTTGAATTAAGGCGAAACAAATGGAGATAACACACGAAGGGCCTATTCTCAGGCAAAATCGGATAGAAAGAGCTTAGGGTTAAGGTGAGTGCGAACAATTTTAGTAAGATGATTATTACAGTTAGGTTTAGACTATTCTAATTGATTTAGGATGTTAGAAATTCTAAATCGAAATCAACAATCTTAGATTTGGAATTGTTGTAAATTTTTAAATTTGACATTGTCCAATTTCCAAACCTTAAATCAGTAAACCCCAACTTGAATTACAACTGAAATATGGACCGATCATCTAGTAATTAGGGTTCACTAATAACTGCTAACAAAATGATTAAACAATAATTAAAAATCGATGAAGAAAATTAAGGGAACCCTAATTATAATACGCAATCGTTAGACCTTAGGAACGTAGTAGTCGACCGGTAGCGGTCGACCATATAGGTCTAGTGGTCGGTCATTCTTAACAAAAATTCCAGCTTTTTAACCTCGTCTTAAGGCCTAAGTCCATAATAAAAATTATATAATTTCAGTAAAAAAATTTATATAAATACTAATGGTTGTTTGAGCCTGCTGTAGGCTAAGAACACATGCTAGAGACAGTAGGGAAGTCGGTTCCCTATCAAAGGACAATAGTTCATCACAGATTGGGTTACAATTAAATACCTAAATGAGAGTTAAGAGTTAACTGGGGCGATGTACTCGCAAGCACTTAGAGGTGTTCCATAATAGATGCACAACATTGATGGAGACACTAGTTGAGTGAGCCCGGTGAAAACAGGGGATTCTACAGGATAGTCAAACCCGACGTAGCATGATAACCGGCTATAGAGGAAAGAGGAGCCTAGTCCTAATGCAAGTCCTTGTACGCATGGTTTCGGTGCGACGTCGTATACGTTGAAGAGGTAGTGCGATAAGAGGCATTCTTCCACTAAGATCAAGGGATTCGTATGGGTGCATATTATGGGTCATTTTGTGAGTTTTCATTTTGGGTTCTCCCTTTCGAGGCATAGTGACGGTTATAGGTAGTTATGGAAGAGCAGTTCCCACTTTAGCATATGATGATGTTTTGTTATTGGATAACTCTAGAAACTTTAGCCGATCGATGCCGTTTTATTATTGAATAACTCTAGAAATGTTAGTTGATCAATAGTGTGAGGTTCGATTAGTAGTGCGACCCTTGTGTTAGACAAGAACCCTTTGGTAGTGAACCTTAGGGATTCACAAACACTTGTAGCACACCCTATGTCAACTATAATTGCTTTGAAGTTAACTGCACATGATCATCACGTATTAAACTTGAACTCATTCACCAGACTTTTGTCTGATCCATTCTCTTTCCTTCTTTTTCCCCATCACAAGTGGATAGGATAACAAGTAACTGGCCTATTCTTGATACTTATGAGAGTCAAGATTATCTTTGGAGACCACTTTTTATCATATTTGCTCTTTATGTATTATTCTATCTTATAAATACATTTTATTTCTTTTATCAAAGTTAGAGGATATTTTCTATGTACTATGTATTGGACCACATACTGATTTTTTGATATTGTGATTTGGATATTATCCGAGTTGGACATTTTTCTTTGTTATATGTTTTGTTCCTTCTATCGTGTGTTCTGAAAGTATAGTATAGTATAACTTAGATTATATCTTCTTTTATTAGTCTCTGTGACATTAAGGTGAAACCAGGACAGCTCCTATTTCTCGGTATAACACGAGGCTAAAAGCCACATTGAGCTTTGGTTCCGTGTGCCCGGAGATGCGAGTTGTCATAGTTGGTATCAGAGCATAGGTCCAAAATTCCTTAGGGATTAGGACTGTGTTGAGAGAATGTATTTGAAATGTTTTTGAAAGAAAATTGGTTTTCAAAGAATATTTTTCAAAATAGTCTCCAAAAGTTTTCAAAATAGACTTTTGAAAAGTGTATATATAAATACAAATAAAATATTCCAAAAAAAATTTCAAAATTTTTCGTATATCAAAATCTCTCTTGTTCGTGCCAGTGCTAATTCTCATTCGTGCCTATGTTATCTCTTAATCATATTTATGCTATCTACGAAAAGTTGCTAATGGAATTCTTAAAATTCATAGATAGAAGATGAGTAACCACCCAGGATCAGGCTTTGGCAAGGCAGACGTTGTCCTGGGTGTGAACCTCTTGATATGGTTTCGCCGGTACCTTCTGGCGATGGGACATGCCTAGCTAAATCCTAATCATGAGCCCGTAGAGAGAGCGACATGTGCAGTTCCTGCCGACCACCTATCGCTATAGACTTTGTTAAGTTTTGCAAGATTTTTCTAGCCTTAGAGGAAAGCCATATGTAGGGATGTAGTCTTACGTGGATTCAAGGCTACGGATCAACATTTGTGAGAGGATCTTTGGCGGGATGGGTTTGACAGATGAGATGAGGAGGCAGTTAGCTACATGGTAGTTACAGGATGAGGCATTGAGCTGGCACAAAAAATTTCCTTTTTTAATTACAGATTTTCGTACTAAAATCATTAAACAATTATTACTTTTTGAAAACTATTATAATACATATAAAAAATTTTATTAAATATTTGCATGTGTATTTTTTTTGAAAATTGGTACTATCGCCTCAGTGAAAACATGTAAGGAAAATGAATGTGATTTCTTTATTGCTAATAAAAAGTATTTTTAATTAGTACATAGCACTAGAGTACGAAAGCAAGCATGGTACATGATAGCAAAAGGAAAAAGGAAAATGAAATCCATGCTACTAGTTCAAAGAAATCTTCACTTTCTTCCAAACCTTGCGTCCTGTAGGTCTGTTGCCAAAATCTCCAATCGCTTTAATTTATCAACTAGGTTCAGAAATTTACATGTATATTTTAACATATATATATATATATATATATATATATATTTGTGTGTGTGTGTCTAGTTTATATAAAAAGTTAAGTATTGAATTTAAAATAACATGTGTGTGTATACAGATTTAAATAAATCTATATTTTTTTTAAATATCTGAAAAACTATAATGTATATAAATTAACAAATATATATATATATATATATATATATGTGTGTTTGTATTTTAAATCAATCTTGTTGTAAAGCCATTTATATTATTAATTAATTCAAAAATTAATAAATCAGTTTTTTGGTTGAATAACACATACACACATATATACACATGTCTAATTTTTTACGCTTAATACATGTATGACATACATACACACAAATATGCACGCATGCGCATGCACACACACATACACACACACATATATATCTGTGCGCATGTATGCATGTATATGTATGTGTGTGTGTGTATATGCGTGTATCCAATGTTGATAGCACATACAAGTAGATTCGTGATAATATACATGTAGATTAAACTATAAAAATGACATGTGAGCAAAAGTATATGTATATATGAACTACGGTAAAACTATTACCCTGCTATAGCTTAGTTGTAACACGTTGAAACGTTGAATCACTGAACTCCTTGGATCTGAATCCAAAACATTCAAAAAGAACTACTGAACTGAAAGTACCAACCACCGATGTCATGTTTTATTTAGTATTGTTTTTTAATTACTTGAAACAATGGAGCAGAGGAGGGAGTAGGGCCAGCCAGAAATAAAAGAAAGGGAGGCAAAAATTAGAAGGTTAAAAGTGGGGTTTAAGGTGTTTAGATAATGGAGATATGGAGGTGTTAAAAGTGGATCTAGATCCTCACTTTCCTTATGGTATTTCACTCCTTTTGAATCAACATTCAATTCCATTTACAACCCCCATGGGCGGCCATCATAGCCAATGTTTGGGCCTCCAAATTGCTTCAAATCCGATCAAATAAATATGCATTTAAATCTAATTTAGACTCACATCGATATCTCATACCTATACATGTCTATGCAATTATTATACACACTCATGCTATTTTCAACGTAAATCAAATAAAATTTTATAACTAATATTTCATAAATATTAATTAATTCAATCAATTTACAATAACTACAATTAATTAAATCAATGGTAGTCGAAGTATTCAACATTTCTGTTGTGTGACTCTTAAGTGTAAATTTGGTCAACTATTAATATCGAACAACTCGAATATTAATGTTCGCATGTCACCTTAGCTAGTGGTGTGATATTATGGCTAAATTTATTGCGTGCATAGCTTCGGTAAAATACAATTTTACTTATTTTAAGTGTTACCCAGTAGTTACAATTATTTAAACCAATTTTTATCATCGAATCTATATCACATCAGGACTTATGGAATTGGGTAATGGTTTAAATTCCAACTTTGTCCACATTTAACCTTTTAGACCAAACATAACATCCTTGGTTCAATAACTGTAGTTACTATTAACCGAACTGCTCTGGCCAAATACTTTGACATTGAGTTGACTTTAGTTAATTATGACACTAACCCCATATAATAGGGAAGACGAATTCCCTTTTGAATAGTGCTTCACTTCTAATTCTTCCATTCGACCCGGTTATAGTCGTTTGATGGACGTTGCGCAACGATTTAACTGAATTCAAAGCTAAGTCCCCACATTGAAGCTCGATGGTATTCTCAAGTCGAGAGAATTGTGTAATATTGTCAAATCGATATTTTCATTTTGACCATAGCAATTTTAACCAAAGAAAACTATAGAATGAGTAATTTCACTGTTATCTAATAACTATTAGTACATAATCCTTTGGTGCGCGTAGCAGCCATGAGTAATACACTGCCTAAGTCCAAACATTTAGAGAGCATTATATACTATGGTCTCAACGGATGCATCGATATCCAGCCTTGACACGTCTTGACTAGGAATATTTAAAATGGTGCATTGATTTTATTATCATAAATTGCTCATGATTACAACACCTTGTGATTGCTATACAAAACACATCATTTATGGATTTTTTGTTAAACTTAACTTGATCAATTAATTAATTATAACACATTATAACAAGTACATAACATAAAGAAAACACAATTTATTTCAAACAAGATTAGTTATCGAGCTAGATATATGTAACAAATTGCATAATTTCCCGTAGGGCGTACCCCTAACGCTATCAGTACTGACCCCTCAATGGGGATGGACTTCTTCAATCTCTTGCGAGAAATGGAGAATAATGACGCTGATATGGTGACTGTAATATCCCTATTTTGAGACTCGAAAATAGATACCAGTGATGTTGTAGTCATTCTTAACATTATTTTCCAGTGACAAAATGATATCAATTACTGTATTATTAACATCAAGAGCATAGAATTTACAAATTTAAACAAAATTTTCATTCACTAATTTTCAAAACCATTACAATTTAACCTCATAACCACTCGATCACATTATTTAGATAAAATATGATAATTTCAAGAATAATCCTAAGAGCAACATTTGAAGATGCCCATTGGATGATCAAAGTCTTAACTTTTTAGATGGTTATAATACCCGTCACTACATACATACAACAACAAATAAAAGTAGTTAAACTACTATATAATGGAAATAAACTTTAAATAATAGCTTGTCTCCTACAGATCTCCATAAGCTTATTCGTTAAAACCTAAAATGCCCTACTCTCGGCTTACTCAATTCCAAATCGAGCAATCGAGAAACTAAGGGAAATCAAAAACTTCAGTTCAAACAAAAGGTTTGGTGAATAATGTTAATCCATTTCAAACCAAAGTATGGGTACATAGTGAGACCATGCCACTAAGCGGAATGGATTTCCTCTCTCTAATACCATATCAAACAAAATGTCATCCATAACACATCTTGCATCCAAAAATGATGAGAATATAATCATATCAATAACATATCACGCATGTATGGGTTATATGAATAGTTTGTCATTCATAAGAGTCAAGGGGTTATATATTCCTATAATTGCCCAATTCCATGAAATGCTTCATCCAATGGTATAATTTTCCTAGTGTCACTATGAATTTGTTTTAATTTTCTCGACCAACTAAAATCCTATCAGGCTGACTCGGGCAGAGATATATCAAATGATCCAACGGTCTTCTAGTCCATTTAGAAGAATTTAATGTCGGTCTTCCCAGATCGGTAGGAGAAAAGGTCAAAGGTCTCCAAAAAATGGTTGGAGAAATAATTAATGATCTTTTAAAAATGGTAGAAGAAAATATAGGTAAGCAAACTGTTGCATGTTCTTTTGGATAAGTGACTCCAAATTTTAGCCTTAGTAGGCAAAGCTCTATGCATTGGAATTGTGGCCTGACCAACCAGGGCCTAATGGTTGGAGGATAGGGCATAACTCTAACCCAGTCTCCACCCAAATCTAGTTTACAATAAATTGAGACATGTTTTTTGATCAGTCCAGGGCATCTTAACCCAATTTGATCTTCCCAATCTCTTGGATACAATTCTACTCGTTTATAAGTTTAAGTCTGAACATACCCACTACTGGAACAACCCTAACTAGTTATTAGTTCCCAGATCTCCAAATTCAAAATATTGGACGATAGAATTTAACACAAAGACGAGCATGCCAATAATTTATCATATGCAATAATAACGAATCAAAGCACAAAGATGAACGTATAACACATTACCAATCACCAAAGTATATATTGAATGTGAGAGTCAATTATACATGAAATTATTTATTTAAAGTAATATAATTTTCTTTTAAAACTCTTTTTCAAATAAGCTAAAGCATCTTTCCTTTCCTTTGAAAACACCAAAATCATCCCTTTTGTTTAAGTAAAGTTTAGCCCAACATAGAGTTAAAATCTTTCCAAGGTTATAGAATGGCTAACATTTCTTCCTAAATCATATGCTATCGTGCCTTGGTAAATTCCATGTTTTTGCATGTCAAAAATATAGGCTTTTATGCCTTAATCAATTTCATGATTTTGCGGGTTAAAGGTACGGACTATCGATTATCAAAATAAATAGCCATTGTGCCTTAAAAACCATAGCCATCGTGCCTTGTAAAAATTTATGTTGATTTCATTTGTTAAGAAAATATAATTGTCGAGTCTTAACAAAACATACTTTTGCGTGTTAAGAAAACACGGCTATTGAGCTTTAAAATAGCTTTCATAGGTTTATCCCGATGGAGCCACCGTGCCATAACAAAACAAAGCCATCGTGCCTTAAAACATAGCTTTTAAAAATTTATTAAAATAGTTATGGCCCTTGACAAATTTTTATTCTTCACGGGTTGATAAAGCTATATCCATCGTGAGTTGGTAAAAATATAACCTTTGTGAGTTAACAAAACAAGGCTATTGCGGGTTAAAACAAATACCTTTCGTGTGCACTAGTTTAATAAAGCAAAGTCATTGTATTTTAAAATGGAGGGTCATCACGTGTTAAAGTAATAGCCATCGTGTTTTATCAAAGTAAACTTCTGATGACTGAAAAAACATAATTATCGTGGTAATAGCCATCGTGGGTTAAAATGATGGCTTTTATGGGTTATAATCGCATTTCTGTAATTCTTTATGAAACCGGCTCTTTGTCTATAAAAGTATGAAATTTTCGCCAAAGAAATATTATTTGTCAAAACTTTATTTGCCAACATAAAAAATTTCAGTAGAATTTAACGGAAAATTTATTTTCATTTTCCAAATAAAAATTTTCCTTAAATTATAGCATTTATTGCATTTTTGCAAACAAGCCCTTTTTCACACAAAATAATTTATATATCATTGTAATTATGTAGGAAAAATCCACAAAAATTCTAAAAAATCAATAATTATTTTCTAAATAGCATATTACTAAAATAATATTCCTCATATTTTAAGTAACTAAATTTTGAAATCAACCATTTTCCTCCTAAATATTCATAATAATTTCAAAATTTATAAAATTCAAAACTCACCTCTAAAATAATAATAGGAACGTTATATCTAAAACTTTAGAACATTTAGAGATTAAAAATTTTGTTTTGCACATCAAAATCCTTTAGAAAATAATAATTCAAGTCAGAATGTCACCGAGAGGCTCCATATAATTGGACGCCCAACGCTTGCAAATAATGCTGAAATGTGCTGTAGAAGTATATTCTGCCTGTGGTGGTAATAAAAAAGGAGTTTACAAAGTTATAAAGGAAAATTTCAACCAAATTGTAGAAAACATTGCACACATTGAACCGATAGACGAAATCAAAATCTGACATAAATACGATAGTCTTAAAAGAGTGAATTAAATGAGAAAGTTTGTGCAACAAAATTGGTATATGGGATAATTGTAGACAAACTGCTACATGCAGCGAAGAATGTTGAAGGGATTGTGTAAAAGTATTTTATACATGCATTTTTGTTTTTGTAATGTTGTATTAATTTTTTTGTTTTACCTGTATGAATTTGAAATGATTGTTTTGAAATATAGAAAAGAACCGATTGAAAATATGGAGTTGATGCAAAAATTGTTTAAGGGACAAATAAAACTGGTCAAACATCGTATATGCCTACTTTTGATCAAGAATCACCGCAAAAAACTTCTGCTCCCCTACATAGACAAAGTTTGATAGAACATGGACTTTTGATGAGTTTTTTAGTCCATTGGATGATACGCAACCTGACTTAATTCTAGATTTGAATTCATCAACCAATCTCTATTGTAACAAACTTCAGTCATCTGTTCATCTTCTAGTGCATGTACTAGTTTGAGAAGACGTTGTGGAGAAACTGATGAGAAGTTGTGCGACATCATCGATGAAATGCATGATATGTGTGAAAAAATCTCGTACTAATTTAGAGAGTCCAAACTCAAACAGTGTAGACTCAACAGGAAATTCTATAAATTACGTAGATATGGCTTCTTCCGTCCAACATCATGGAGAAGGAGGATAATTTGATTTTGGTGAAGCGATTTTATGTAAGAGATTTATCCAATGCTTTTAATGACGACTTAACAGAAATTGTTTGTCGATGACAGTTGCAGAAAAAAGGCACGGTTAAGAGTACCAAACATATCTGATAAACTAATGCAGTGTTAACAAAAAGGATTTTCTATGCATTTTATCGTTGTATTTTGTTAATGTATTTTAGTTAATTTGCATGTATTTCGATTTCTATACTGTTCTTTCATTTTAATTAAACGCATATTACACAACAAACAAATAATCAGTTAACTACAAAACAATTAAATTAAAAATTACATTTTAAATAATAAGCTCAAATGCCACGTTCGTAGCATACAAATGCATTCCTCGTTTGCTCAACTTCCTCGTTCAAATATCCCATTGTCGTTTCCAAAGAACGGACCCTTAATGTTGAGTAGTGTTTATTTTTTTGTTTGTAAAAGGTATTTTGAATGGTTGAGAAAAAGAAGAGCTAATAAATGTTACTAAATTGATTAAGATTTTTATATTATTTAATGAGATTGGTAGTGATATCCAACAACTAATATTAACTTATATGCATTGGAAAAAATAAGGACCCGTTAAAGAAGAAACATTTTCGATTAACGTTAGCAATTTCAAATACTTACGTGGCACGTAAAGAGTTCAATAAATTATTATTTATTAATTGTAAGTATATATCGTTATTTATATACTATTATTTATACATTATTAAATATTTAGTATATATTGTTCTTTATAAGTTATTATTATAATTATTAATTATTAATTATAATAAATTATCAATTATTATTTATAAATTATTTAATAATAATAATAATAAACTATAATTGATTATAAACTATTAACTATATAAGCTATCATTTATAATTTATAAATTATGAATTATGAATATGATATAATGCTCTTTTTCTTCATAAAAGCAATGGCTAACGTTAGATTTTGCGTTCTCTTTCTTCCAAAAGTCCCCAACCATCCTCTTTCTCTTGCCAAAATCACTAACAACTACCACTCTTTCCCCTGTACAAGCCCATATATGCTGAAGTGGTCAGCGTTTTTTCCCCCGCACAAACTCTTACGGATCTCACATAAATTATCATCGTACTTCTTGGATTCATCGCCAACCCGGGAAAAGTATCTATTACCGTTGTAGGGGTAGATCTCACATTGCCACATTCTGGTAGGAGCCCACATGCTATTTTGGATATGGATGATGTAGGCATAAACGCCAAACCTTCCTGCACTCAACAAACCAAGCACCGAGCTCGAACGCCTTCCTCTAATGCCAAAGGGTGACCATAGTTTCCACTTTATGTTGAAATGTGCTAAAGTTGATTATTGCCAGGCACTTACGGAAAAATAGGGACGTTGGAATTATTATGCTTGAAGAATTATTTTTCCACTTTTCTATTATCTTCTGGGACAAGATGGTAGGTGAGCAGCCAAAGACTAAAATTTCGTTAGAGCTTCAAAAGGTCAATTATAGAAGATGTTCAATGGCCCAAACAATATAATTTTTAAAAAGTTGACGAACATAGATAAACTGTTCGATGAATGCTAGATAGGTCCATACTTGAGTGTACACCACCATCTCCATCTTGATCCACTTTGACTTGACCTAGTGGTCGCTGGCTTAGCTATATCTCTTTCGAACACCATTGCCATTAGCTCTAAGTTAGATATTTCTATTAGTCAGAAGAGATTTCAGAGTGTGTTGATTTGCAGGAAGGGGCCGGTATAGCATGCGAGGTAGGTAATATTCGACGGATGGGGGGAGGGGGGCTCTACTACTATAGTTGTGGAAAATAATTCAGTTGCTCTTGCCGAATCTTTAGATGGTAAACAAGTTGGAATAGAACATGATTTGGCTATGTGTTGGAAAAAAAGTGGTACAACACCCCAATCGAACAAAACAAGATAGATCTAATAAAGTCAAATGAAAACAGCAATAAACCTAATAAATTTTATAGTGGTTCACCTACGTCCATTTTTATATAATTAGATTCGATTTTGTCACAAGCACAAGCATTATTATATGTTATTAGCTCTTGAAAGCAAAGTATGGTCGGATTCAATCGCACTCAATGACAATGGTTGAATTGGAGATTAGGAGAAGAAGAATATGGAGGCCAAAGATCAAAAGTCCAAAGGCCCTCTCTAAGTTGCTCTATGCTTCTATTTATTGTTGGAATCATCCGTCCTAGTCACCAAATCATGAAAAAACAGAAAAAACTTCAGATCCGAGAGAAGAAATAGGAAAAGCAGGTCTTTCTGAGGAGAAAAATCATGTCGGTACCAACCACAATTATGTTGATACCGACTGTAATGGTCACCATATACATATGAACAACTTCATATTCCCTTAAGTCTCAAACTCCTAGTGCCCATTGGTGTACCCCCTTTAGAAGACCAACCCAGTACCGACCATAATTATGGTCGATAACGACCATGCTATTTTTTCCAAATTGACACCAAATATTCTAAGATGCTTCCTATAGCCATTCCAAGCATGGCTCAAAGCTCTTGATCCATTCTGCCTTTTTCCCGATGTCCAAATCCACTTAGTAGCTGCTTGTCCAAATAATGGATAACAATGTCCCTCCCCTCAAAAGTATGCTTCTATGAAATAGAGCATGCTTTGGTCCAAATTAGCGAGATTATCTTAGTTGCCAAAGGGTCTTTGTAACACCCTTAATTTATGATAACATTATTCAGGAGATTTAATTAGATAAATTAAAAAGAATAATGTAAATGTTAAGTGATAAAGGGGTTGAGATTTGAATAAATCTAACTAAGGCCATGCTTAATAAAATAATTAAATGGGATTAAGAATGGGTTATAAGCTAATTAATCTACATAAGGGTATATTAGGAATTTAGCGCACACAACCCTTAACCCCTATGTATTTTCATTCCTACCATTTCATTCCTATTCATGTAATTTTGAAAATGTAAGCAAAAATATTAAGTGGAGCCGACCATAATCAAAGAGAAGAGAAATTAAAACCAAAAGTTGGAAATTCAAGCTTAGGGAAAATCAATCTCAATCCAATCTCCATATCTTAATCAAGGTGAATAATAATTCCATATATATTTTTTGTTTGAATCATATGTTTTTGGATTTAAGGGTAAATTCGTTTTTATGATAAATTGGATGATGATATGCTTGAATATTGATTTTTTTAATTTAAACAAGATATTTTAAATAGGATTATACATCGTTTTAGGGCAAAGCCGATTTATATTGATGTTTAAATGCCATGGGAAAATTTTATGTTATGTAAAACATGATTAGGGAGTTGGGTTTTTTTGATAATTTTCCAAGCTATGGAAAGATTATTATGAATTTTCAAAGGAAAATATGCTTACTTGTGTTTATAAATTTATTTCGAAAAATATATTAAGAATTTGGGTTTGAGAATTTGATATGTTAGATAGCATGATTAGAAAGTGAATTTTGGAATTTTAAGGGGTTTTTCCAAAGTGATTTGCTACGCAAATTAAATTAATTTAGAAGAGGAACTTTTTTGCAATATTGGTTTTGCTTAATGGAAGGACTTCTTTGATTAACTTAACCATGGTTTAGATTTGAAATCTGCGCTAATTATTTTAGTAAAGAATTTGAAAAAGTTAAGGGAACCAATCTGTTGTTGATATGTGGTGGGTTAGTTAGAAAAATGTTTGCTTTAAGTAGTATTAAACCAGGTTTACTCAAAAAAGTTGGTTCCACCTTCTTTAGAAGTACCTTTTGACACAGAGCTTTCGCCTTCAACCGATCGAAACCTACTAAGCTGAAACCAATACACAAGGTATCACAAAGATGGTACGTAGTGGATTGGAGAAAAGCAAAAGGTTAGGTGTCGAAAGCATGACTTCGTAAAGGGTCAATATCTTGATTTGGTTTAAATTGCCTTTGTTTTATTTGAGCCTTCGAAGGAGTCGAAGCATATGTTTTCGAAAGAGGTTTTAAAAGCTTTCGATGGGGTTGCCATCACTTATGTTTGATTTCGAAAGGGTTTCTTACTTATGAAATAATGCTTTTGGAAAGAATGGGCTCCGACCTAGCCGAAGCTATGTTGTCGTTCTTTAGCCTTCGATGGTATTGAAGACATCAATTCTTTCAAAGGTAGTGTTTGTTTTTAAAGATGTTTTAATGCTCTTCCAAAATGCTTTCGAAAGGGTCCAAGGGTTTCAAAGGCAATGGCTTCAAAAGGAGTTTCGAAGCTATTCTTCAATGTTTTGTTTAAATGATTTGAAGGTTTTGAAAGAGACGGTGCTGACACCATCATGTTTTTCCTAATATTTTTATATGATAAAGGATGTTTTCGAAAGAGCTGCTTTTGCTTAGAGTCACTTTGACACAAATAATATTTTATTTTTATAAACCCAACGGTTTCGAAGGGGGGACTTTCAATGACTTCGGAAGGATTACTTCCAATGGTTTTGAAAGAGGCACTTTCAATGATTTCGAAAGGATTACTTCCAATGGTTTCGAAAGGGGTACTTTCAATTGGTTTCGAAGCTATGCTTCTAAATGATTAAATGCTAATGCTTTAATACATTCGGAAGGTTTCGAAAGAAAGTTTTATAGTGTTCGAAAGGTGGAGGCCTGATGTTTTGAAAATATATTTTCATGATTCCGAAGGAGGGTATCCAAGGAAGTCGAAAGCAAGGTTTTGAAAGTGTAATGACCCGTACTTTTCATTAATTAAATTTGTCATTTTAATAAGATTTACGTAAATTTAATTTAGAAGAAATAAAGATTTTGTAACTAATAATGTAGCAAATGCTGAGAATGAAATGAAACCATGGGAATATAAGGCTAAGTATTTACAGTTGAAACAAAATGACGAATAAATTGGAGTGATGTAAATTGTTATACTAGGCTAAGAGTTGCATATAAGAGAACAAAGGTAAGTAGTGAATTTAGTTAATGAATTTATAATATTAAATAGTAAATTGAATTAAATCAATGTCCGGTACAAATTGAAATATTGTTTGGAATGAAAGCTTATAAATTGTAAGCATTTAATTTACAAATGAAATCAGTGTATTAATTTAGTTGTAACTGAATGTAAAGTAATGAAATTATGTAATAATTGATAAATGATGGCATTCATGAATGAAATAAGATTTGTAAGTAATAAAGGAATAATTGAAATAAACATTTACCAATGAAATAGTATATTGATAATATAGACTTAATAAAAGAGTTGAATTGAATCAATCTATTTAGTTGAAACTAATTAATTGGTATGCAAATTATAAATGGGTTTATAGTAAGAAATTATACTACCGTGAATTGGAATTAAAATGAAATTGAAAATTCAAGTATGTGATGCAAATATATTATATATAGCAGTGGAATAAAAAAATTAGTGTTATTATAACCTGGTTGGTAAGTAACAAACTTATAACTGAATTTAAAAGAAAATAGGTGACAATGAATATAGATTGTTCATTTATTTGATGTGTTAAATAAATTTTGGTATTCAATCGCAATAAATATAAATAATTAATTGAAACTGTTCTAAGGTCAAAATTTATTGCATATAATAAATTGGGGGATAGATTCCATTAAAGGTAATTTATTTATTATGTTAATGTAAACTAAAATAATTAGAGGTATGTAAATGATGATTAATACCATGTTTGGAAGTTGTAATTTAGAGGATATTAAGAATTAGGAATTGAATTTTGAATTATTTTCAATACAAATAAAGAAAATGTTACGTTATTGCTAACTGAGGGATATTGAATGAAAGTTAAATCAGTGGAATTAATGGAGATTAATTTATGTTAGTTATTTAGGGTAGTGACTAAATTTGGTAATCCATTTGCAATTAATGACAATAGTGTTGATATAAGCTAATAAGTTAAATGTCAATGCAATACCAGTTAATGGATTGAATGTGATTACGAAATTGGAATTAGATAAATGCAGTAACTAATTCAGGGCAAACAAAATTTATGGAACAAATGTTAAGATCTAAACTGATGATAATTAATAATTGAAGGTAATGTAAATTCATTTATAATATGACTATTGGTAAATAAAAAGGTTGTAAATCAAGATTTGTTTATTTATTTGAATTTTATGAAATTGAAGATTTATATTGATTAATCTTTAATAAATTTACATTTAAAAATTATTAAATCATTGTAAATGTTTGAGAATTATAAAGTGATAAAGATTTCAAATTTCAGAATTTTAACGCGAAATTTGATTTAATTAATTTATTTTAATTTTATTTAATTAATGGAAAATAGCAATTTTGGCCACTGGCTCGGATTACGACGAAACAAGTTTCATCGGATCCGTAACGGTGAATTATAATAGTGTTTCAAGTTTCGTAGCGATCGGAGTTGTCGTTTGATCGTACGGACTCGAAACGCCTTGAAATTTATGCAATTGAAATCAATTTGGAAAATATTGTTTCATTATAACTTCTGCATACGAAGGAATTTGGACGTGAAACCTGTTCCATTGCGTTTAAAATATTTGAAAACATCTATTTTGATATATGGGATGATTCATTTTCGTTCCGGAGCCGAAACGGACTTTTCAGGAGCATTTTTGTCATTCAAACAAATTGACTTGAAGAGTAACCTACGAAAATGATGGAACTGGGCTTCGAAACCAGTACCATTGCGTTCAGAAGGCCTTTTTATGTTGGGATCGTCTGTCAGCACACTTAAATTGGACTCTGGCCCGTTTTTGACGTTAAACTCTATAAATACGCACGCAAACCGAGACAGTTTTATTATTATTTTATTTCAGAAGCCCTAATTCTATACCATGGCCGCCATTTATTCCATGGCCAGAAATTTCTTATCTTCTTTCCTCAATATCTTTCAATCCGTTCAACGAAATCGAAAAATTCCAAAAGCAAAGTTGTAGATCTCGGCGAGCTCTTTAAATCCATATGGTTGATCTATGCTGTTGGACCACAGATTCGCCAGAATCTGGCTTGGAAGCATGGACGTATTTTCTTGGATTGCGTGCAAATGGTAGTGAGTGGTGATGTGAAACTTGATCCGTAGGTGGCTCTCAAGGTGGCGCACACACTGGTAGTCGCTGATCGAACTCTATATGTCTCGAGTTGCATGCGCACGGAAGAAAGTGGCGCGTGCGTGATGGGTTAGTAGGTTCGTGGATAAGGAAGAAGAGGATGGTACGTTATATTTTTTTATGTATTAATTAATTGTGATATATTAAAATTTAAATCTTTTAACTCGAATAACTTTTACGTACGAACTCCGTTTCACGCGCGATTTTATTTGATAGGATCGTTTTGAAATTCCGGACTCAATGACGTTGGTTTGAACGAATTTGGAGACCGTCAAATTTTTGGGTTTAAATTGGATTTAAATTCAATTTAAATCCCAAAGGTGAGTGTTTAACCCACTCACAACTTCTAAAATTACTTATGTTTGTTAAATTGATTTAGGATATGAGTAGAAATTTATTTATGACTGTTTGGCATGTTTTATTCATCATCTCAGTTAAATCGCATTTATTTAGTTTAATTGTTAATTAATTTTATTATTGCATAAAAATTTGACAGTTAAAATTTATTTATTTGCATATAAACTGCTAGTTAAACAGTTATTAAATTTATTATTGAATATAAGATGTTTGTTAATACCTGTATTTATTACCTGTTATATTTTATATGCTCTATATTGATGTTTGTTTAAATTGGATGATGATTTGTAATAAATGGTTGACAATTGATATTTGGATGAATGAATGTTTATTTATATTAACTGCAAGTTGTTATGCATTTCATTTCATTCGGGATTGCGGTTTGAAATGATATATGAGACGACCCGGCTTTCTACCACCAGAAAATCGCATCATCTTTAAGAAAGAAAGGGATAGAAAAGAGAAAAGATAGAGAAGAAGAAAGAAACAACATCAGAATCTAAACAGCGGAACGAATAAATTATATTAATCACATAATACTTTACATAGTATCATATTCATCAGAGATACACAACATAATCAACTCATACTAGACAGTTATAAACACCTGTCTAGTTATACAACTCAAAGACAACAACTCAGAGAACACACAGCGGAATACTCTATAGCTATACGCAGAAGCCTCCCGCTCCATTGCTCCTCCAGAATTCGTCAAGCCAACCTTAAATCCTAACCTGAATCCCTTGGCTACTCGCAAAAATTTGAGTACCCGAGATTTTAAGAAAAACAGAATAAACTTCGGGTCAGACATGGGTCTGGTGTGAGTAAACGGTCAAAGTTGCTTAACTTTAAAAACCTTTTGAAAGAAAGGTATCATGTAAGACTTCCCACACATAAACATGGAAAAGTTTTTACCTTACGCTAACCAAAACATTTGATAGGAAATCCGATGATATTATAATAGTGTCTAGGGTTTTCAAATAAAATACAGAAATAGCTGGAATGCTTACATCTCACGTTCCAACATAGTTGGGCACAACTAATACGTACGGCACTTATTGGATTTTGGATTCCATACAATGGCAGGGCTACTGGGGTACCGCCTGTCACAGTACGTGGCCTAGATCACCGTACCGAGGACCACTCCCGATCCCCTGCAACACAAAGCCGAACCCATTCCTTACTGAACAGTTCCGAATAAGACACCCCCGACGGTTGTAGCTATTCAACCGTCCACACAGCCGAAATAAAATGAACCTCTAGACAGGGGTAAATCTTACTCTCAAGTGGGGGCTACCCACGAAGCCTTGCTGCACTTCCACTGGTTTAGCCATTCCCGGTTGATGAGGCTTGAGGTTACGATTACCTTTAGTGAACACATCACTTAGAATGCTCATCGTCCACCTGACGATGTTCTAAAAGCATTCAATCCATACAAGTTCGTTCCGGGTTCGAAGGAAACCGAAGGCATTATCTCGTTACACTCATTTTAGAATCACCCTCAGAGTTAACGACAATAACCCTTGCACTCTAAATCACCATCTCGAATCTATAAGTACTATTCCGTCAACTCATAACGGAATCACCCACAGAGTTATACTGACGTATAGCCCTTACACCTCGAGTCTTCACAAAGCTCTACTTTGACTCACGATCTAACGTTATTTGGAATCGATGTGGTTTTCGGATATCCAAATATGGAAACCCGATCCCAGTCTCATCGAAATCCAAAGCGTGTCTTTTAAGTCCAAGTTGTTTTAAAGGTTTCAAAACAATTCAATACAGTATCTATATACACACAGATAAATAACTCACAGATCAATAATTGATAATCAGCATTATCAAACAACAGGTAATCCACATTATCAATATCATAATAGATAATCCATATATCAACATCCCAATTGATAATCTATGTAATCATCACAATGCGACCAAGCATTCATATCACACAACCATACTTATCTTATTACCGAGATCACAAAGCATTCAAGACAATCAATGTCATCCATTCATACATAAGCAATGATTTACTCATACCATAATATAATTAATTTAAAATGAATTAAATTAACTATCTCTAATCTTTAATTAATTTAAAGTGAATTAAACTAATCACTTCATCTATAATTAATTTAAAATAAATTAAATTAATTTCCTTCATCACAATAAATCTTGCTTAAATAAACATTAATTAAACCAATTAATTAATCATCATTCTAATTAATCAACCTTGATTAATTAAATCTTAATCAAATAATTAATCCTTAATTATTCTCATTAATTATATCAATTAATGAACCTTAATTAATTGCTTCATTAATTAATTAACTATATTAATTACATTATTCCTTAATTAATTACATTAATTAATCATGCTTAAATTAATTACTTTCAAATAATCAACTTAAATAAATATAAACAGTAATTAATTATTCTTAATTACTTCTTAATTACTTTTAATTACTTTATAAATCCTTTGATTTATTACCCCAAGTAATAAACCTTTAATTACTTTAACAAGTAATTACCCATTAAAAATTACTTCCCAATCAGTAATTTACCTAACTTAATTACCTCTGTAATTTATCAATTACTTATCTTAGGTAATTACTCTTATCAAAACTTATTAAGTAAACATACTTAATCTTTTATCAAGTGACTATCATTAATTAATTTACAAATTAATTAACTTACTAGATCAAACTCATCTCATTTATTATAATTGAGTAATTCATCCCTTAATTACTCATTAACCAAATTAATCTTCAAATAACAGATTAATTATCTTCAACTATTAAATAATAAACCTTAGTTATTAATCAATCATTTAATACAAAGTAATTATTCACTAATTACTTTTATAATTAATTAATTAAACTTAATTAACAAATTAATTATCTCTTAATCATTAATTAATAAACTTAATTATTAATTAACAATCTTATTTACAAATTAATTAATCCATAAATATAATTAATTAATCTTTAATTAAAATTAATTAACCTTAAATAAAAATAGTTAATTAATTCTTAATTAACTAGCATTATCCTTTAATTATTAATTAAGAAAACCCATTTAAAACTTAATAAAACCTTTATTAAGTATTTATTAATACCTATTCTAATTAACTCTTAATTACTTAATTATTAAGTAATTACAATTTAATTAATCATTAGTCATAAATTGAATTATCATCTTAATTAATAGTTAATTAAATAATTAACTATACTTAATTAATTACTTAATTAACCTCCTTTAAAATAATAATTAAATTAATTAATTAAATTAATTAATTAACTTAAAATTCCTTAATTAACTAACTAATTAAAAATTATTAATACTTAATTATTATTTAAGATAACACATTATCTTAAATAAATCTTGAAATCTTTATTTAACTTAATTCATTAATTAAATTAAATTATAAAGAAATCATTAATTACTTTCTTTAATTTAATTAACAATCCTAATTTCACGTTAATAAATTACCTTAAATTTTAATTGTTAATTAATACATCATTATTCACTAATTAATTTAAATAAAATATTTCCTTATGATTTCCCTTTTGTTTCAAAATAAGTTTTTGAAAATAATCTTAAGATTTTAACTTAAAACATTTAAATTCATCCATACAAATTCATTTAAAAAAACAAATCAATTTAACGAAATAAGTTCCTAGAAATAACTTTAGCTTAATTATTTAAAGTTTTTAAAACTTACTTTATTTTATTTTTAAAACTGGTTAAACATTTTTTTTTCTCTGGGTTTAACCCGTGTGAACTTGAACTAAAACAGGTACTCCATCTTTTCATTTCAAACTGTTAAACTCAACAGTTAAACCGAGCATGCTAAAAACCCCAGAAAGAACTCGAAGAAAAACCAAAAATCACGCGAGTTTCCCCCAAGTCAACTACCCCTTTCCAAAACCAAACTGACATGACATGTCACCGTGCAACCTGCACCATCCTCGATGATCTTCCCACCGAACCTCCCATACATCCATGGTCGCTCCAGCAACCCATCACGGGCATCAAAACATCCTCATATGCCATGATACCAAATCGAACCCTACAGTTGAAAACTGGAAATCAAGCCACTACCAGAAATAGCCTCGCCCAAACCCCTATGACCACCGGAGGTTGAGCTACCTCGTCCACGCCTTGCCGCCCCAAGATACAACCTTTTCCCCAAGTCTCAAGACACTCGATCCAACAGAGGATAAGTAGTGAACCCATTATTCCAGCTCGACTAAAATAGGTTTAAAAACCTAAATTATCACGTCGCCGTAGCCACGACCATCAGAAACTTGACCTTCGATTTTTTTCCGACCCTCCCTTACCTCCTCCACCTCCAACAAAAATCCCGACCACCCCAACCCTTGTGATCATCCGAATTTGACATAAACCCAAACTTCAGTTAAACCTCAATTTCTAACTCAATTCAATTTTAAAAATTATGGTTTTCTTATTAAAATTCGTATTTCCCAGTGACAATTCAGATTACATAAATTATTTCATCTAATTTCAACCTTTGATTTCAACATTGATTATTAAATGTCACTGCATTGTATGTTTTCCAGACAAATTTCAAAAAAACAGAATCTTAGCTTTATTTTTAGTTCTTAGTTTATGCTTAAACTAACTTATTTTGTTTAAAACTAAGGCTTAACAGTTTGTTTAAGAATTGAGACAGCTTGTAGTTCTGACTTTTTAAAAAAAAAATTGCAGTAAGGAAAAATAAGCAAAGAAAATCAAGCATGCACAGATTCAAAGCCTAAAACACACATTGCCTATTTATTTACATAGAAAACAGAGGCAACTTATATAAAATAAAGATCATCACAAATTCATACGCAACAGAAAATTTCTACTTAAATTTTTGTAAAATGTTTACTCACTTTATTTTTGAAGTGCAGTGGTTTGATATCGAACTGGAAACTTGCAAACAGTTGGAACTTGAACTTGCAGAAATGCTTGAATATGAAGATGAACCCCTTTTCTTGTTACATTTCTTCAGGTTGCTTTTTGAAAAACATGGAAACACTTGAGTTTGAAGCTTTTAAAACTGGAGCTTTGCATGCACTTGAAAGATTTGAGGCAGACAAGGATATGCAAAACTGGGTTGAAATTTGTATCAGGTTTTTAAAATTGATTTTGTTTTTGAAGACAACAGCAGGCTTGCAGTTTGATTTGCACACAATATACTTTAGGTTTTTAATAGGAGCATGGTTTGAATTGAGGAGTAAATGCATGTTTTGTATGTTGAGCAAGGGTTTGAGGAAGTTCTAGATTTTGGTTTTAAGGTTTTTGTTTGAATATTTTCTGGTTTTGGGGAGTAGAAGTTTGCATGATGATTTTAATTTTCTTTTAGACATGAATACAAAATTTTGAGGAAAAAAGAAAAATGAGAAGAGGTGGGGTTTAAATGGATGAATTTTCAGATTTAATAAATTAAAAAGAAAATACAAAAGAGAATGGACACATGTCTCTAATTTCATGAATGTGTTAACACTTGTTAACAATGTGTTTTAAAACAAAACATTTGTCAATTCTTATTAAATTTTATTCTAAAAGAAATTTAATAGCTTTTTTTAACATTAATTTCCTAATTAACAACATGTTTTTATTAATTTAAAAGTTACTCTTTAGTTAAATATCTAATAAACAAATGCACTTATACATTTATAAGTGTATGCTAAATTTATATAAAATAAAATCTTAAAAAAGAACATAAAATAAAAATCAATAATAATTTAAATAAAGTTATATACAATATTTCAAACTTATTTAAAATGTTATTTCCAAGCCTTGCATTTATTTTATTAAATAAATAAAAATCAAATTTCTATAAAAGAAATAAAACAAATCTTATTTTAATTAAAAACATTACCTATGTAATTTAAAACCAAACCAAATTATTATGTTTTGGGGAGTAGAAGTTTGCATGATGTTTTAGTTTTCTTTTAGACATGAATACAAAATTTTGAAGAAAAAAGAAAAATGAGAAGAGGTGGGGTTTAAATGGATGAATTTTCAGATTTAATAAATTAAAAAGAAAATACAAAAGAGAATGGACACATGTCTCTAATTTCATGAATGTGTTAACACTTGTTAACAATGTGTTTTAAAACAAAACATTTGTCAATTCTTATTAAATTTTATTCTAAAAGAAATTTAATAGCTTTTTTTAACATTAATTTCCTAATTAACAACATGTTTTTCTTAATTTAAAAGTTATTCTTTAATTAAATATCTAATAAACAAATGCACTTATACATTTATAAGTGTATGCTAAATTTATATAAAATAAAATCTTTAAAAAGAACATAAAATAAAAATCAATAATAATTTAAATAAAGTTATATACAATATTTCAAACTTATTTAAAATGTTATTTCCAAGCCTTGCATTTATTTTATTAAATAAATAAAAATCAAATTTCTATAAAAGAAATAAAACAAATCTTATTTTAATTAAAAACATTACCTATGTAATTTAAAACCAAACTAAATTATTATTCTATTATAAGATGTATGTTTATCTTTTAAATTCAAATTTATATTTCAATTCAAAGTCAAATTTAAAAAAATCCAAATCTAAAATAAATTTAAATAAATATAAACATCTATTTTTAAGTAAGCTTATTATTATTTACAAATAATATATCCTATTTTAAAATCAATTTAAAATACACAGATTTAAACACACAGATATAAATGCATTTTAAACACACTTATAAATTTTGAAAACAATATACCAATTTATAACCATAATTAAAATATTACTTGGTAAATTATTTTTAAAATAACAATTTATCAATTTTATCAGTTTCAAATAATTTAAATTAAGAGATTATCAACATTTTAAACTCTTGGAAATTTCGTGATATTACAATATACAACCGCATTTTTATTATTAAATTGCGGATTGAAATGATAAATATCCGTATCACTTGACCATAGGGTAGAAAATTATATACTGGCACCGCGGTATATATATAAAATTATTTTTTTGAAAGGATTTTATGGTTTTGGATAGGATACGGTTTAATAAATATTAATTTTTGACCTTATATAAAATCTTATTTTATGTACATATATGGTTAAATTGTTGAATTTAAGCTGTGTATAAATTTGTTAAATAAAATAAATAAGATGAATAATGGGGTTTGATTATTTATATTATATGGTTAAGTACATGTTAAGATATTGAGAATATATAGAGTTTTTAATGTTTTTAATCAATTTATATTGGGAGTTAAGTTGAAAATTCATTTGGAATCGAGCTTAATTAAGAATTTAACTTCATAAGTTGATGTAGAATTTATTAACTTGAAATTTTAAAAAGTATGATATTTATAACTGAAATTTTTTTCAAGATGAATTAAATGAATATTTCCAGTATAAATAAATTGGAGGAAATATTTAGTGTTAATAAATTTAGGTTTTATTTTAAATGGTTATGGATCTATTATGTAAACATTTCAAAACTAAATAATAAAATTGTTGAATAGAAATTCGCAACTTATTTTATTCTATATACTGTTGAATATCCAAAACCATTCAAGTTTTAGAAGTTATGGTTTTAAAGCTATGAATTTCGAAGTATTATGTTTTGAAAGTTATAATCCAAATGTTTGGTTTCCAGATATTATAAATTTTAAGCAGTATGATTTTGGAAAAAGAAATATATTTGAAATAAAAATGATATTATTGATTTGGGTTTTATAAAAATAATATCGAAATGAGTTGTTTTCGAAATGGGAATGATATCGTATTTATGGGTTTTAAAATGTATAATTATTTTCTAGTTTTAAAGTATAAACTATTTTAAAGACCGCGTTGTTATAATAACGTTTGGTTGTTGAAGAGACCGGGATCGGAAGTTGTCGTACTCTCTGCCAATCCCGAAAACCACTTTAACAACCGTGTACGCGGTAGAGATTCCAGAATGAAGTAGGATGGTGGTGGCATTTCCTTTAAGGTAAATACGTGGACCCGACTCCCGTGAGTTGGCATAAGGTGGCTAAAACAGGAGCGATCGACGGGTTAATAAGGTAGCACCTTTGATCGGACACATCCCTTTGATATTATACTTTGACTTTGGATTGATTCGGTGGCCACTTTTGATTTTATTTGGAGGTGTGGCTCGAGGTGGGCGGTAGCTGCGCGCTACGCGTTACCACCGACCCGGAATCGTAATTGGTATGTCTACCCTGGCATTGCCTAGCTGTGCCGTGTCACCTACCCTATCGCGCCTTGTATGAGTTTCTATTTATGTCGTACCTATGGAGTATCCTCTGGTAGCCTCCCGATCAGGAGGTATTACGGTACTGTATAGACTATTGGCATTATTTGCGTTAAGGGCTATATGGGTAACCCTTTAACGCTATTAAAAAGTAAGTTTATTTTACAAATAGACACTATTATAATAGCGCAATATACTATATAGTAAATAGTTTAACGGATCCTTAGGAGATGTAAATCCCGAGCATCTCTTGAGTTACTGTACTCATATCTATTTCTGTTAATATAACTCACATAAGATCTTTTAGTTCTGACTCGAGTGTTTTATCTTTTCAAATTCGCTCGGGTCAGTCCGAGCGTTTCAGGTGTGAAGATTTTATTCTGGAGGACGAAGACGATGATTTGTAGTATTACTATCTACTATATTATTCCACTACACTATTTAATTCCGCTGCATTGATATTTATTGGTATGTGAACTCTGATATTTATTGTATAAAGAAGAATCAAATGTTTGTAAACAGTTTTATGAACTGTATATTTATTATTATATTTTATCCTTCCGCTGTGAGATTCTGTTTAGTTTTTTCTCTTCTCTGTTTTATTTCTTATTTACCACATAACAATCCGCCCTTCTGTATGGTTTGAATTGACACATGTGTAGATTTAAGCGTGCGAAAAGGCGGGACGTTACATCTGGTATCAGAGCTTTGGTTTAGCGATAAACCTTAGCTTTGTGGGGTATGACTCTTTATTCATAGGGTAGTAATACCCTATGGGAGTCGCTGAGTGTATATATATGAGAGAGCGTATTTGTTAGTCTTGTAAAAAGGTTTTTATATTGTGTTAATCTGTTCCGTTTTGTATTTATAAATTCTGGTTAGTGCATGGGAAGCTGTGACATCAATAGGGATTTCTAAACACTTAATAGGACAGACCGACATAATATTTTTTATATATAGGTGAATGATACAATTTTGCTTATTATATTTTCTACATATAAAATAATTTTTTTTAATGATATCTATATTTGGCTGCAATAGATTGGTTGATAGGTAACAAAGTGTATAAATAATAATAGAAATAAGATTTAAAAATAAAATAATTGAAATTTGGAAATTTAGAACTTAAGTTCCGGGGTTTTGAAATTTCTTTCGAATAAATTTTGGAATATAATAATATTGTTTATAAGTATTTTCTGATATAAATATTTCAATATAATTTGAAAGAACTGTTTTAAAGAAGATTTTGGAAAAAATAAGTTTGGTACTTTCCTCTCTGTCGCTGGAAAATAATTTCGGTGATGGCGGCCGCATCATCGACTTTCATTTTCGAGTTTTCGAAGGGGGAAGGCCACTGTAGTAGTTCTACTGTAAATTCATTTTTGAAAAAAATATAAATTTTGAATTGTTTTAAATATAATTGGAGGTATATGAGTTGTAAGAATATATTTAACTATTGTTTTAAAATAAATTGAAATTTTAACCCGGTATTAAATTCTTAAATTTCCATTAATTAATTGTTTCAATTATTATAGTGAAATGAAAGGTAAGTAATTAATAATTGAAACCTCTAATTTAGGTAAGAGATTTATGGCTAAGTTATAAAAGAAATAAAAAGGAAGATGAAATTGTAACTTGTAAGAAAAATGTAAAAATTTATCGAACAATGAATTAATTAAAGGAAATGGAACAAACTTGTATAACTTTCAAATTACACTCTTAAATAACATATATATAACTTACCAAATATTAAAAGTTGAAATGTTTAATAAGAGACTGTAATGGAATATTTTACAAGTAGAAATTTGAAATAATGAAAGTATTCAATGAAATTGCTGTTAAATGAGAATTTAATGTTATAAACTTAAGTTATAATTGAAATTTTACCAAGTAAATAAAATTAAAGGTAAGTATGAAAAATAGGTGATTATAAACTTAAGTAATTAAAGTGCAAATAAAAGAGGTCATGCTATAATAAATGAATGAATAATTATAACGAAATAAAAGGAATTGGCATGACCTGAGTTAATGGAACTGAATAATTGTAAGTAATAAGTAAAAATAAATGAAGCAAACATTTAATGAGTAAATGTAAATTTAAAAGATAAATCACTGTATAAATAAAAAGAAAATCAAACAACAAAGGTATGAAAGGAAATTAATAATAAGTTAAGTTGATTGTTGTTTGGATTTGTTGTTGTTTAGTTGATGGTTGTTTGGGCAAGGATACTTTAAAATTGGATTAGGATAAATGAATAATCTATTTAGTTTTATCTAAGACTGTTGAGTAAATGATGCGCTAGTAGTTTATTCTTCATTCCGTACAATTTAAAAGTTTTGAACCCGAACAACTATTTGTTTGTTTGATTGAATGGTTGCTTTGTATTGGTTGTGTATGCTGTTTGTTGAAATTAATGGTTGTTGTTAGTAATTGAAACCACTTAAATATTTCACTTTATATTAATTGTTAACCCTTTGGATTTTATAAGTGAAATGCAGGTTATGGAAGCAATTGCTACTGCTTTTGGTTCCATAAATTGAGCGTAAATTGCCCGACAAATAGGTACGTTTCGGAGTACGGTTTATAGCGCTATTTTATATATTTTCCCATGTTGGGATATAATATTTCGGGTATTATATGTGATATTTTGTTATATTTAATATTATATTTTCTCCCGAGCCTCCCCGTACAAAGGAGACTCTACCAAAATTTTCCGTAAATTTTGAACTTAGAAAATATTTTGAAAATGTTTTCCAAACTTTATTAGTTTGAGTATAAAAAAAAATTAATTAATGATTATAAATTAGTATATTTTATCTAAATTAATTTTGTAAATTTATTTGTTTATAAATTTAATATTTAATATGATATTGATTTCTTAATTCTTCTTTTCCCTTCGTTTTCCTTTTCGGGGACGAAAAGTTTTGAGTGGGGAAGAGTGTAACGACCCGTACTTTTCGTTAATTAAATTTGTCATTTTAATAAGGTTTACGTAAATTTAATTTATAAGAAATAAAGATTTTATAATTAATAATGTAGCAAATGCTGAGAATGAAATGAAACCATGGGAATATAAGGCTAAGTATTTACAGTTGAAACAAAATGACGAATAAATTGGAGTGATGTAAATTGTTATACTAGGCTAAGAGTTGCATATAAGAGAACAAAGGTAAGTAGTGAATTTAGTTAATGAATTAATAATATTAAATAGTAAATTGAATTAAATCAATGTCCAGTACAAATTGAAATATTGTTTGGAATGAAAGCTTATAAATTGTAAGCATTTAATTTACAAATGAAATCAGCGTATTAATTTAGTTGCAACTGAAGGTAAATTAATGAAATTATGTAATAATTGATAAATGATGGCATTCATGAATGAAATAAGATTTGTAAGTAATAAAGGAATAATTGAAATAAACATTTACCAATGAAATAGTATATTGATTATATAGACTTAATAAAAGAGTTGAATTGAATCAATCTATTTAGTTGAAACTAATTAATTGTTATGCAAATTATAAATGAGTTTGTAGTAATAAATCATACTACCATGAATTGGAATTAAGATGAAATTGAAAATTCAAGTATGCGATGCAAATATATCATATATAGCAGTGGAATAAAAAAATTAGTGTTATTATAACCTGGTTGGTAAGTAACAAACTTATAACTGAATTTAAAAGAAAATAGGTGACAATGAATATAGATTGTTCATTTATCTGATGTGTTAAATAAATTTTGGTATTCAATCGCAATAAATATAAATAATTAATTGAAACTGTTGTAAGGTCAAAATTTATTGCATATAATAAATTGGGGGATAGATTTCATTAAAGGTAATTTATTTATTATGTTAATCTAAATTAAAATAATTAGAGGTACGTAAATGATGATTAATGCCATGTTTGGAAGTTGTAATTTAGAGGATATTAAGAATTAGGAATTGAATTTTGAATTATTTGCAATACAAATAAAGAAAATGTTACGTTATTGCTAACTAAGGGAATCATTAATTAATTGAATGAAAGTTAAATCAATGGAATTAATGGAGATTAATTTACGTTATTTATTTAGGGTAGTGACTAAATTTGGCAATCCATTTGCAATTAATGACAATAGTGTTGATATAAGCTAATAAGTTAAATGTCAATGCAATACCAGTTAATGGATTGAATGTGATTACGAAATTGGAATTAGATAAATGCAGTAACTAATTCAGGGCAAATAAAATTTATGGAACAAATGTTAAGATCTAAACTGATGATAATTAATAATTGAAGGTAATGTAAATTCATTTATAATATGACTATTGGTAAATAAAAAGGTTGTAAATCAAGATTTGTTTATTTATTTGAATTTTATGAAATTGAAGATTTATATTGATTAATCTTTAATAAATTTACGTTTAAAAATTGTTAAATCATTGTAAATGTTTGAGAATTATAAAGTGATAAAGATTTCAAATTTCAGAATTTTAACGCGAAATTTGATTTAATTAATTTATTTTAAATTTATTTAATTAATGGAAAATAGCCATTTTGGCCACTGACTCGGATTACGACGAAACAAGTTTCATCGGATCCGTAACGGTGAATTATAATAGTGTTTCAAGTTTCGTAGCGATCGGAGTTGTCGTTTGATCGTACGGACTCGAAACGCCTTGAAATTTATGCAGCTGAAATCAATTTGGAAAATATTGTTTCATTATAACTTCTGCATACGAAGGAATTTGGACGTGAAACCTGTTCCATTGCGTTTAAAATATTTAAAAACATCTATTTTGATATATGGGATGATTCATTTTCGTTCCGGAGCCGAAACGGACTTTTCAGGGGCATTTTTGTCATTCAAAGAAATTGACTTGAACAATAACCTACGAAAATGATGGCACTGGGCTTCGAAACCAGTACCATTGCGTTCAGAAGGCCTTTTTATGTTGGGATCGTCTGTCAGCACGCTTAAATTGGACTCTGGTCGTTTTTGACGTTAAACTCTATATATACGCACGCAAACCGAGACAGTTTTATTATTATTTTATTTCAGAAACCCTAATTCTATACCATGGCCGCCACTTGTTCAATGGCCAGAAATTTCTTATCTTCTTTCCTCAATATCTTTCAATTCGTTCAACGAAATCAAAAAATTCCAAAAGCAAAGTTGTAGATCTCGGTGAGCTCTTCAAATCCATATGGTTGATCTATGCTATTGGACCACGGATTCGCCAGAATCTGGCTTGGAAGCATGGACGTATTTTCTTGGATTGCGTGCAAACGGTAGCGAGTGGTGATGTGAAACTTGGTCCGTAGGTGGCTCTAAAGGTGGCGCACACACTGGTAGTCGCTGATCGAAGCCTATATGTCTCGAGTTGCGTGCGCACGGAAGAAAGTGGCGCGTGCGTAATGGGTTAGTAGGTTCGTGGATAAGGAAGAAGAGGATGGTACGTTATATTTTTTTTATGTATTAATTAATTATGTTATATTAAAATTTAAATCTTTTAACTCGAATAACTTTTACGTACGAACTCCGTTTTACACGCGATTTTTTTTGTAAGGATCGTTTTGAAATTTCGGAATCAATGACATTTGTTTGAACGAATTTGGAGATCGTCAAATTTTTGGGTTTAAATTGGATTTAAATTCAATTTAAATCCCAATGGTAAGTGTTTTAACCCACTCACAACTTTTAAAATTTCTTATGTTTGTTAAATTGATTTAGGATATGAGTAGAAATTTATTTATGACCATTTGGTATGTTTTATTCATCATCTCAGTTAAATCGCATTTATTTAGTTTAACTGTTAATTAATTTTATTATTGCATAAAAATTTGACAGTTAAAATTTATTTATTTGCATATAAACTGCTAGTTAAACAGTTATTAAATTTATTATTGAATATAAGCTGTTTGTTAATACCTGTATTTATTACCTATTATATTTTATATGCTCTATATTGATGTTTGTTTAAATTGGATGATGATTTGTAATAAATGGTTGACGATTGATATTTGGATGAATGAATGTTTATTTATATTAACTGCAAGTTGTTATGCATTTCATTTCATTCGAGATTGCGGTTTGAAATGATATACAACCGCATTTTTATTATTAAATTGCGAATTGAAATGATAAATATCCGTATCACTTGACCATAGGGTAGTAAATTATATACAGGCACCGCGGTATATATATAAAATTATTTTTTTGAAAGGATTTTATGGTTTTGGATAGGATACGGTTTAATAAATATTAATTTTTGACCTTATATAAAATCTTATTTTATGTACATATATGGTTAAATTATTGAATTTAAGCTGTGTATAAATTTGTTAAATAAAATAAATAAGATGAATAATGGGGTTTGATTATTTATATTATATGGTTAAGTACATGTTAAGATATTGAGAATATATAGAATTTTTAATGTTTTAAATCAATTTATATTGGGAGTTAAGTTGAAAATTCATTTGGAATCGAGCTTAATTAAGAATTTAACTTCATAAGTTGATGTAGAATTTATTAACTTGAAATTTTAAAAGGTATGATATTTATAACTGAAATTTTATTCAAGATGAATTAAATGAATATTTCTAGTATAAATAAATTGGAGGAAATATTTAGTGTTAATAAATTTAGGTTTTATTTTAAATGGTTATGGATCTATTATGTAAATATTTCAAAACTAAATAATAAAATTGTTGAATTGAAATTCCCAACCTATTTTATTCTATATACTGTTGAATATCCAGAACCATTCAAGTTTTAGAAATTATGGTTTTAAAGCTATGAATTTCGAAGTATTATGTTTTGAAAGTTATAATCCAAATGTTTGGTTTCCAGATATTATAAATTTTAAGTAGTATGATTTTGGAAAAAGAAATATATTTGAAATAAAAATGAAATTATTGATTTGGGTTTTATAAAAATAATATCGAAATGAGTTGTTTTCGAAATGGGAATGATATCGTATTTATGGGTTTTGAAATGGATAATTATTTTCTAGTTTTAAAGTATAAACTATTTTAAAGACCGCGGTGTTATAATAACGTTTCGTTGTTAAAGAGACCGGGATCGGAAGTTGTCATACTCTCTGCCAACCCCGAAAACCACTTTAACAACCGTGTACGCGGTGGAGATTCCAGAATGAAGTAGGATGGTGGTGGAGTTTCCTTTAAGGTAAATACGTGGACCCGACTCCCGTGAGTTGGCATAAGGTGGCTAAAACAGGAGCGATCGACGGGTTAATAAGGTAGCACCTTTGATCGGACACATCCCTTCGATATTATACTTTGACTTTGGATTGATTCGGTGGCCACTTTTGATTTTATTTGGGGGTGTGGCTCGAAGTGGGCGGTAGCTGCGCGCTACGCGTTACCACCGACCCGGAAGCGTAATTGGTATATATACCCTGGCATTGCCTAGTTGTGCCGTGTCACCTACCCTATCGCGCCTTGTACGAGTTTCTATTTGTGTCGTACCTATGGAGTATCCTCTGGTAGCCCCCCGATCAGGAGGTATTACGGTACTGTATAGACTATTGGCATTATTTGTGCTAAGGGCTATATGGGTAACCTCTTAACGCTATTAAAAAGTAAGTTTATTTTACAAATAGACACTATTATAATAGCGCAATATACTATATAGTAAATAGTTTAACGGATCCTTAGGAGATGTAAATCCCGAGCATCTCTTGAGTTACTGTACTCATATCTATTTCTGTTAATATAACTCACATAAGATCTTTTAGTTCTGACTCGAGTGTTTTGTCTTTTCAAATTCGCTCGGGTCAGTCCGAGCGTTTCTGGTGTGAAGATTTTATTCTGGAGGACTAAGACGATGATTTGTAGTATTACTATCTACTATATTATTCCACTACACTATTTAATTCCGCTGCATTGATATTTTTTGGTATGTGAACTCTGATATTTATTGTATAAAGAAGAATCAAATGTTTGTAAACAGTTTTATGAACTGTATATTTATTATTATATTTTATCCTTCCGCTGTGAGATTCTGTTTAGTTTTTTCTTTCTCTGTTTTATTTCTTATTTACCCCATAACAATCCGTTCTTCCGTATGGTTTGAATTAACACGTGTGTCGATTTAAGCGTGCGAAAAGGCGGGATGTTACAGAAAGATTTTCTAACCCAGACTCATTTTTAAAGAAAAATCCATGGCTAAATTAAAGAAGTTTCGAAAGGAATTTAAGAATAAGCTTTCCCTGATAAAATTATAGGTTAAACTGATTAAACATGTTTTATATATGAAAAGTATTTCAAAGACATTAAGCCTACATGAGTGGTATTGTATAGTAATTATATTTGCTTCTTCAAATATAAATATATTCACATTATAATGGACCCATAACAACATTTTGGGGATTAAAGGGAAGAAGAACCAGTTAGATTGACCTAATAGTGAATATAAATTCATTAAACTCCTTAATGGGTAGAATTGCATCCAGGCGGTCAAGAAGACCAGAATATATAATGCTAAAATATTAAAGAAAGATATCGGCAGGGGCCAATAAGTTCTCGGTCAACCCATGAAAACTGTGTATAGGAAAAGATATTAGCAGGGGCTAATAGGTTCATAGTTAGCCCATGAAAACTATGTATAAAGGAAGATGTCAGAAACAGGTTCATTGCAAGCCCATGAAAACTATGATTTGATACTGGCAGGGGCCAGTAGTTTGTAGTTGGCCCATGAAAACTATATCCGGATTAAGATATTGAAATTTGTCAATAGGTTCCTAGTTGGCTCATGAAAACTAGGATAGAAAGAGAGGATATTGGAATCAACAATAAATTCCTAATCAACCCATGTAAACTAGGATAAGAGTAAAGATATTGGAGTTACAATAGGTTCATAGTGATCACATGAAAACTATGTAATTGGACAGGGAGTCCTGAGATATTTTACCGGTTATTAGTCAGCCTATAAAAACTATTTGGTTAATAGTAATCCTAGAAACTATAATTGAGACCAATAGTCAAAATGAATGGGGATGGATAATCCAGAATTGATTCATTTGTTTTGCATATCATCATATCATATTGATTTGAATTATTTTAACCATTATGGACGCAGGAGCGCAATATATGGTTTTGAAAAGGTTTTAGGATAATAGTAAGGGGAGAACCCGTTCCGCTAAGCAGCATGGTCTCAATAGATATCTAAATGTTTTGAGATGGTAGATTATTATTCATAGCAGGCTCTACGTCCGACTCGAATTTTATGTTTTCCACTTAAACTTTTGGTTACTAAATTGATTTTAAGTAGTTTGAGAGTTGAGGTTTTCAGGTACCTCTTTAGACGAATAAGCTTCTGGAGACGTGGAGGAGGCATGATACCTATTTAGAGATTCTCTTTTACTTGATTCCTTTGTGTTGTTTGTAATGGCAAAGTTATTATATTGCCTGTACATACTCTGATCATCCAAAGGAGCATCTTCATATGTCTCTCATGGCGTATGTTGTAATACATATTTTTTTCTCAATGTGGTTTACGATTGTGGGATTATGTAATGAAGTGGAAATGATTTGATATGGAATGTGATCTTGTTTGAAGTTCTCAATTTCTTCCATATTCATGTGTTTCTATTTATCAATAAATCTAACACCGCCATATTTGGTCGTCGAAAATTAATGACTATGGATGACTGCAATATCCATAGTCTTTAGTTTTGGGCCTCCAAGTAAGGTGATGCTACAGTCTTCAGGTAACCAATGGTTCTCTTTGAAGCATCGTATCTGGTCTAGAGATAATTGTTCACCACTTTAAATACTTAGCGCACCATCTCTTTCCTTGTAGCCAAGTGGAAGCTCTTATCATGTTTGAAACCGTATCATGTCTTGATAAGTTATGTTTCCTCTTCCCTTTCTTTCTTTTAATATCATGGTGGAATCGTGTTGTTTTTGACCAAAACCTATTGGTAGCTGAAATGTTATCAGAATGGCTGTTAACTTCTATAAATAGAATAGGACTTAGCACATTCTTGCCACTTGCTCTCACTTGCTAACTCTGGTCATTCTTTCTCTTGCGACCTTAGCTTTGGCCACCACCTCGACCCTTCAACCTCGCTACTCACCCACCGCCGAGGCATGCTACTTCATCGATCGCCATCGGCATAACCTCTAATGAACTCTCCATCATGCACATTAATTTTTTACCTATGATCTTTCCTTTTTCTAATCTACTTTGAATTAAGGTGGGTTATCAAATAATGCTACCGTCATGGCTGCTAACGATAATGTTATGGTCATTATTTCAATCATGCCATGGTCGACGTCCAAGTTGTAGCTATCCATCTATCATCGTCGACCACAGCTCATCGTAAAGCATGATACGCAATAGGTTTCCCTTGGAACAACTCAGATTGTTCGTACGGGTGACAATAAGTAACAATTGGTCTACATACAAGTTCATAATTCCTAACATTGTTTGATGTTCACTCCACGACTTGATGTCTTTTGCACCGTATTCTTCCTTAACTAGCCTTGATTTAACGCATGCGATAAGTCTTCATTCAATGAGAAAACATAAATAGCTTTTGCAGAGCTTTGGTCGAATGGGGAATTGATCTTGATTAGACGGTTCCAAGGAACAGTCACATCGAACGCACTCTGGCATTCAAATTGGATAGTCAAATTGATATTTTAAGTTACACATCATGATCCCGTGTTCCTACAAAGAATGCTATATATCTAACCAGACAACAGTTCCATTATCATTCACTTTGCAAAAAAAAAAAAATCTAACACGAGGTTCCTTCATGGGACGGAGCTCATTTGCCATCACGAGCGGGCTATCTATATAGAGTGTTTCATTCACATGCTTTGGACACAGGAAACAATTGTATAGTTTGACACTTCACACTTCCCTGGTCAATTTCTAGAATTCGATTGATCAATATGCATCGACATCAGTTAGATCTTGCACATCGGCTGCATGGGTTTAAAATAAAGTAAATTTCAAAATAGAGCGTACTTAACAGCATTCGCTATAATGCTTTTTGACTTGCAATGACTTGACGATCTCCTCGCCTGAAAGTTTGTACCCATCCTTCTAATCCTTAGGTCCGTTCTTTTGCCTCTTTTGTCGCTACATCTACTCCATTTAGAGCAAGGCATTCTATAATATGAGAACTTTAAATGCAAGTTTTTCTAGTAGCATAGCATCAAAACCAGCCTCCACTGGATGAAAGGCGTTCTTTTAAAGTTTTGGATAACCCTTCGGATCAAACTCTGTTACTACTGACCGTGAAGTTACATCATTTTATCTACTGCCATCATAGGATTTCAGTGGGTGACGTTCTATTATTGACAATTAATCAATGAGTGCACAACCCGACTTAGGGCTACACTGATTGGAATAAATACCTGTGTTTAGGTGGAGTCTTTCGCCCTTCAGTGAATTCCTTAAATTATTCTTACAAGAGATTGGGCTATCTTCGAAGTAAGTGCGCATCAATGGACATGCTCTGCGCTATTCCTTGTGATCGTCTTCATGATGAGATTGAATCATCCATCAAACTTCGGTGAGCTTACCTATCTTCTATGCTTCAAAAAGAGATTGGAATTTCCTTCCTTACTACTCATTGCAGCTCATAATCAGTGTAAAGTTATCAAGGCACTGTACAACAAGTGCGGCTACTTCAAAAGCGAATATTTCTTCATTCACTTTCCTTATGGCTTCAACTTCCTCTAGTTGTCTGAACATAAGTCTCCTCTTCTACCATCTTTCTTCCATTAAAATTTTCCTTATCTAAAAGCTTAGCTCCTTTTCCATGCTCTTCGCCGACTTTACCGATCAAGATGATAACATCGCACATCCTGACAATCTAGCGCTCTTAAAGGAAGTCGAATGATAATTAACCGCTACTACCTTCTTTCTTACCAATAAGAGGCTTTGCTAGTACAACCTTCTACACCCCGACATATATGTTATTCCTCTCATGGTTCCTTCTAAGAAATCTCGAGCTGCTTTTGGGCCTTCTACCCCTACTCAAGATTTTGCTAAATAATGGTCAAAAGGATGGTAAACGTCAAGGAGGTGAAGTGAATATAAACAAAGGAAAGGGTAATGGAAGAGAACATGGAAAGGGAAAGGAGATAAAGAAGAGGAGGCAAAGAAGGAAGAGAAGAAGAAAGAGAAAGAAAATGAATAAAATGAGAAGAAGCAAGTGAAGAGGAGAAGAAAGAAAAGGAGAAGAAGAGGGAGAGGATGACGATCGACTATCCGAAGTGGCAATCTCGCTCATCTGCACTCCATTGTACTCTGATAAGATTGACTGACTTCCTTCTAAGTTGCTTCGTCTCATGATCAACTATCTGAAGTGGCTTTCGTTCAATAGTCAAGTCAGGCTCGATAATTATCTCTTCTAATTGAGCACTGGGAATGGTCATAGATGGATCGCGTACAACTTTGCGGAGATGTGAGACGTGGAACACATTGTGCACACCGACGAACTTCTCTGGTAATGCAACTCTATAGGTAAATGTTCCAACTCTTTCCGTAATCTCAAACGGAACAACAAATCGGGGAGCAAGCTTCCCTTTCCTTCCAAATCGAATAATATTCTTCAAAGGCGACACTTTCAGAAATACTTTGTCTCCTGCACTGAATTCGAGATATCTTCTCCTTCTGTCGGCGTAGCACTTCTGTCTATCCTGTGTCGTCTTTATCTTCTTCCTGATTTCTTCAACCTTTTCGAAAGATTCCATAATTATTTCTGGACCGAGCACTAGTCGATCTCCCGAATCGATCCAACAAGCTGGCGATTTGCACAGCCGTCCATATAAGGCTTTGAACGGTGCCATACCAATGCTTGCCTGGTTTATTAAAGATATTAATTCAAATTCAAATATACTTATTAAAATTTGAAATTTAATTTCTTTACCTGGTAACTATTATTATAAGTGAATTAAACCAAATGAAGGTGGTCTTCCCAGGATCCACCAAAGTCTATAATACAAGCTCGGAGAAGGTCTTCCAAAATATGATTCACCCTCTCAGTTTGGCCATCTATTTGAGGATGATAAGCCGTGCTCAGATTCAGTTTGGTGCCCAAAGTATCCTGAAATGCTTTCCATAATTTACTAGTGAAAATAGGATCTCTGTCACATACAATACTAGATGGTACACCATGAAGTTTAACAATTTCTCTCATGTATATCTCGGCCAAACTCAAAGCAGTACGAGTGGTCTTGATTGAAATAAAGTAAGCGGATTTCGTCAGTCTATCGATAATCACCTAAATGCTTTCATTACCCTTTCTAGTCCTTGGTAGCCCATCAATAAAGTCCATAGAAATTTTCTCCTAGTTCCAACCTGGAATCTCAAGGGGTTGAAGTAATCCTGCCGTCTTTTTGTGGTCAGCTTTAACTTGTTGGCAAGTTGTGCATCTGCTAACATAGGTAGAAATATCGCGCTTCATACCACTCCACCAATATAAATTCTTCATATTTTGATACATTTTTGTGACTCCGGGATGAAATGAAAGCGAAGATTGATGGTTTTCTCTCAACACTTCCTGTCTTAGACCATCAACATTAGGAACACAAATACGATTATAAATTCTCAAGACTCCATTACTATCAACTCGTGCACCCATCTTACTATTAGCATTATAGACTCTTCCGAGAACTATTTCTTTGATGCGATAAAGCAAAGTGTCCTCGTATTTCTTGGCTATAATGCGATCCATAAGAGATGGGGAGACGACAAGCTGAAATAACATTCCTTCAACCAGATTACAACATGCCATTGCTTGGTTTCTGCTCAAAGCATCGGCTATGGCGTTTGCTTTCCCCGGAGTTTAGTTAATATCAAGATCATATGCAGCTAGAAATTCAAGCCATAGGCCTTGCCTCTGATTCAAATCCTTTTGCGAGAAAATATAACTCAATGACTTATGGTCAATGAATAACTCGAATTTGGTTCCCAATAGATAGTGCCTCCATAGCTTAAGAGCAAATACAACCGCAAGAAGCTCTAAATCGTGAGTTTCGTAATTTGTTTCATGGGTCTTGAACTGACGACCAGCATAAGCAATAACCTTTCCTTTTTTCATTAAAACTGCTCCTAAGCCATCACGGCAGGCATCAGTATAGACGGTCAATCCTTCGCTACCGTCAACAACTATAAGAACTGGGGCAGATGTCAATCTTCGCTTCATCTCATTGAAAGCTGCTTTGCACTTTTCACTCCAAATAAATTTCACATTCTTTCTGGTCAGTGCGATAAGTGGGGTAGCAATACGGGAAATTTTTTCTATAAATTTGCGATAATAGCCAGCCAAACCTAAGAAACTGTGGATATCTGTAGGAGTTTTGGGAGTCTCCCAATCCTGCAAATTCCAAGGATTCGAATTTTAGATAGTGATAAGTTGTTTAGATAGAATTTACAAGTAAGGGTAATACTTACAGTGATTACGGCGATTTTAGCTGGATCGACCGAAATCCCATTCTTCGAGACAATATGGCCAAGCAAAAGAACTTCATCTCTCCAAAAGTGGCATTTCGAAAACTTGGCTTTAAGCCGATGTCTGCGAAGAGTCTCAAGAACAAAAGGCAAATGTGACCTATGATCTTTCTCATCTTTAGAGAAGACGAGAATATCATCAATGAAAACAAGAACGAACTTGTTAAGAACATCCCGAAAAAATCTATTCATCAAGTCGACGATAAGCTGGAGCATTAGTAAGACCGAACGGCATAACCAGCCATTCAAAGAAACCATTTTCAGTGCGGAATGCTGTCTTAGGAATACTATCCTTAGCAATTCTGAGTTGGTGAAAGCCGGTAGCCAAATCAAGTTGGGAGAAAACTTTAGCTCCATGAAGCTGGTCGAATAGATTTTGATGCGGGGCATCGGATACCTGTTCTTGAGGGTGAGCTTGTTTAGCTCTCTATAGTCCACACACATTCTGAGAGAACCATTAGACTTTGTGACAAATACAACTGTAGCCCCCCATTCTGAATGACTTCTCCGAATCAAGCCTTTAGCAAATAAATCTTCAATTTGAACATTCAATTCTGCCTTTTCTCTAGGAGCCATTCTCCTGGGAGGGAGAACTACTGGTCGTGCACCAGGGATAAGATCAATGCGAAATTCGATTTCCCGCGGAGGTGGTAGAGAATTGACTTCTCCAAACACATCAGAAAAGAATTGAACAACTGGAGTAGAGCTTAGTTCATTTGGATGAGATTCAAGAGAAAATATAAAACTCCCAGCACATTCTTGAGGCGATTTACCTTTAATAACTAAAGGTATACTCTTGTCGTCAATAAGAGAGTTGGTTCGAGCTTTGCATGAGATAACGGCTTCGAACTTTCGTAGCCAATCAATACCTAATAGGATATCGAATGCCTCTTATCCAAGTACAAAGAAATCCCAAGTAAAACGATGCATGCCATACATAAGCGTGACATATTTGCATACCCTTTTGAAGTTAGCGGGCCCTCCAATAGGGTTTGATACACATAAGAAGGTAGATGCAAGAATAGGTTCCAATCCAAGTTTGTTACATAAATCAATAGATATGAAACTATGTGTTGCTATGGTGTCAAATAGAACTCTAACAGGTAAGGTATGCAACATAAAAGTACTTTGTAAAGTACCTTGATCATCTGGAACTTCCGAGGCAGGTGTGGAAATAGCAAAAACACCAAATGGAGCGCCCTTCTTTTGGATAGGGCAGTCCTTCTTAAAGTGCCCTGGCTATAAGCAAACGTGACAAACATCTCTCTTGGCCATCTGAGCCGGTGGCGGAATAGCTGCACCCTTTTGGGATGAGCAACTATAGGCATAATGACCCTTCTGATTGCAGTTGAAGCAGGTGATAGAGGAGATGTCAATGGGCTTCTTCTGAGAATAGCCAAGCCCGGATTTTTTCTGTCAGTTCTTCTTCTGTTGCTCAAAATTTGGCTTCCTCTTCCCAGTCCGACTAGAGGATGGCTGAGTAAGTGGAGCCTTAGTGACTGATGTTCCCTTTGGCTTTCCCTCATACCTAAGAGCAAAATCCATCAACTCGGTGAAGATTCCATGGACATGAGCTGTGAGGAGTTCGTAATACTCTGGACGTTCTCTATGGATGAATTTCTCATTCTTCAGCAGAGGTGTATCAATCAAGCCAGGTCCGAACTTAGAGAGTTCGTTAAACTTCCTTTCATACTCAGAGAATGTCATATTGCCCTGTTTGAGGTCCATAAATGATCGATAAAGCTGGGCCTTTTCGACTGCTGGCATCCACTGAGCCGTAAAGGAATCCCTATTTACAAGTGATAAGAGGATGAGTCAAAATTTGACGAGATAAAAGGAATTTTATTTAGATGTAATTTAGATAGATTTCTACCTAAACTAGGCCCAAGTGATGGTTTCCTCGTCGGTACGAGAAGTGATTGACTCCCACCAATCCTGTGCTGCATCCTAGAGCTGCCAAGCGGCCAATTTACGCTTCTGAGCGTCAGTGGTCTCCAGGCCAGTAAAGATCCTCTCCAGACTCTTCAGCCATTATTGCGCTTCAATGATACTCTCGGAGCCAGCGAATTTGAATCCGCCAAGATGAGTTATTCCTTGCTAAGAGTGGAGAACTTGACTGCGGGAGCTGGGGCACATGGTTCGGAGCATTTCCTCTACCCCTGCCTCTAGCATTCCTTCTGGTAGTCATCTTGGAATACCAAAAGTGATTTAGAATCAAAGATAGAGATTTATAGAGTCTTAAAGAAATTCAAATCGAATAAATTAAATACGAAGAATGGAATCAAAGGATAAGGATTCCGAAATGATTCTCCTCATTCTAGGGTATGGTTACCCTATCTGTAATGAGCTTAAAACTCCACAGGCTAAGGTTTTCGGGAACAAAAGCTCTAATACCAACTGTAACAACCTGTATATTTGTACCATTTAAATTGACAATATTCCATACATGTCAACTTAAATAATGCAAAACACGAATTATTAATGAAGTGTGTGTATATATATATATAAATGAGAATCATCACAGAATCACAGAAATTACATCATAACAGAATAGTGCAGCAGAATTACAACATAGTCATAAGAGTAGTTCATGAAGCTACCCATAAATACAACAATGTCTCAAATAAAGAAAATAGAACAACATAGAAGGCCAATAGTGTCCAAATAGAAAGAACAATACTGATAAGGTAAAGATAATAATAGTCTTCAGGTCTTCAGCTCCAAGTAGAACAGTAACAGGAATCCTCAGACTGACCCGAGCATATGCACAAACAAATACTCGAATCAGGACATATATTCTTATATAGATAATATGGTTCAAATTTGAAATAACAATAACACAAAGATGAATCGAATAACATCTTTCAGGATCTGTTAAAATATATATACATAGTAATGTATGATAAGTAGATAATGTCTAACAGTAGAATAAAATATCAAGATAGTGTTAAGGCGTTACCATTATTCCCATTAACACATTTTATATAGCATTATAGACTATACAGCACTGTAAACTCCACCGTAAACTAGTGGAATATCAGGGAGTACTCCATTGGTATAATACAAAACAAATTCGAAGTGGTCGCGTATATAGGGATACAAGTATGACAAGGCACATGAGGCGATACCCAAGGTAGTGAAACTACCATTTGCCTAATCCGGACTGGTGAGAACGCATCGCCGCAACGATCGCAACACCGCGAAACAACACTCCAAATTCAAGGGTGCGTACCAATCAATAACAAGTAATGAGTAGTTTACGAAGAAGTGTGTTCGCTCGAGGTTGCTAACCCCATTTTGCCCGGCACGGCTCCTGTTTTAGTCATTTCCAATTTGACACAAGTGTCAAGGCTATCCATTATCGTTCTCTTTCTTCATTCACCACGTACATCATTCCAACCACTTCATTCTGGATCACACTCCACGTATAGTTATTAAAGTGGTTTTCGGTTTAGACAGTGAGTATGTCCCTAACCGATTCCGGTCTCTTTAATAACCTTCGAAATTATTTCACCTATTGGTCGTTTAATATATTTCAAAACCGAATCAATTTATATTTCAATCATTATTTCTTTTGTCTTTTTAAATCAATTTCTAAATTTTACATTCATAAATTCCAAATTCCACTTCAAAATTCTATAATTCAATTTCAAAAGTTAAATTTAAACAATTCAAATATATATTTAAATTCGTATATAAGTTTTATTCCGTAATCATTTAAAATAAACTTAATTTAACGTTCAAATCCATTTAAACTCACTTATCGATTCCATTCAGTATTCATTGAATTAATTTATCATTTAAAACAATTCCTATTTAAATTCCAACTCATTAGATCAATTACTTAAGTTCAACTTCATTATATCAAAGCTTGCAAATTGGATTAAGTTAAATTAGTCAAATCAAATTCTTTAAATTACAATCTTACATTCATTTCAATAAAACACATTTTATTTCTTGTTAAAAAAATTCAATTTCATTTATTTATTTACTTAGTTACAATTTCAAAACTCAATTAATAAAGAAACTTAGTTTTACTTATTCAAGAAGTTCAATTTCACTTAATAAAAAAATCAATTTAATTTAATTATTAAATAATTCAATCTCATTAAATTATCAAATAATTTCAAAACTTAATTATTACTAATTTCAAAACTTAATTATTACTAATTTCAAAACTTAATTATTAATAATTCCAAAACTTAATTATTAATAATTCCAAATTAAATTTTAAATAATGTTCTTTCGTCAATTACTACGTTAATATTTTGTTTCAGATTTCAAATGTTAACATTTTCCTTTCATCAAAATTTAAATTCCAATTTTATTTCAAAACCTTATTATTATTCAAATAAAATCTTTATTTTATTTTGAATCAATTTATTGACTAATCGGGTTTTATTTAATTTTATATCCTAAGTCAAGGTTTATTTGGTTATTTATCATTTCAACCCGATTCCATTTCAATTCAAAATCAAAGCATAACAAAGGTAACTTGCAGTGTGATAACTGGGATGGTGTCAAAGTAAATAGACAAGCAATATCAACCACACATAACAATCCAATAATTTATTTAAATAATCTTGAAATAATCGTATTAATTTACGTTTGTTGTTTATGCAAATTAATATAATTATTTCTAGAATCTACACTATCATTTCATGTAGACTAAAGATTATTCCACTAATTATTTATACGGTTCTTCACTTGTCATTCATTATTCAATTTTATACTTCATAAATTTATACAACATACATTTAATGGTTCAAGGTGTAGTCATTTCTACATGTCGATTAATTTAACATTTAAAGGGGTCAAATTAACCAATCAATATTCAACATATAAATCCATTTTAAATTGTTAACTATCTTATATCAAATTCAATTTCATATTAGTTATCAGTTTAACATTAACAATTAACATTCAATTTCAACATCACATAACAATCATTCATCAACCAAACCTATATAAGAATATAAGTCGTGAAAATTAATTCACCTTTCATGGATAAAGAAATTGACAGTGAAGCACGAAGAAGCACGAATGGAGTCGGTACAACACGAACAAACGCACACTGTAGTTATCGACAAAAGAGAGATGATATTAATACAATGAAAGTTCATATATAACTTATAAAATTATATAGACACGCTTACCGACGGCGAAGGAAAGAACGAAAGCTGAAAATCGATGCTGCTGCAAAAGAAACTCAGTCGGTTGTTGCAACAACAGAGAAAAGAAAGACGGTTACTATTTACTCAGTCAACAAAATATATATACTGCATATATATTTCTCGGCACTATTTGGAAGCGACAGTGCTTCACCACTTCTCAACAAATCGATACCGTTCTCATTTTCCCCTTTTTTTTATAAAACACAACTATTTCACTTTTCTTCAGAACTCAGCACTTTAAAACAATAACTCCCTTTCCTCTCAATGGTTCGGCAACACTCATCCACAGTTCCTTTGCCTACTTCATTAAAACGAACACCATGTGTGCACACGTATTGTTCACCCAAACAACTGTTGCCTTTTTTTTATACAGCATGGTACACGAACCCACTGCCTCCCATACATGCACACAACTCACTGCAGAAGCACATGCACGCACTCACTTTATTTTCTATTTTATTTTTATTAAACAAACAGAGACTTCAAAAAAACGAAAGGCATTTGAAAACGGAGACCCATTTTACTCACACACGCAACTCTTCACAAACACACACACATGCAACAAAACATGCATGCACACATTATCTGCATGCACACGCGTGCACGCAGTGACCCAAGCAAGGTCAGGGGCCGAAAGTCATGCGTGGGTCAAGGCATAGGCTGAGTCGATGCGCCACACATGCATGAGGAGGAGTGGTTCAGAGACGTGGAAGGTCGATCCACTATTCGGAGGTGAGATATGGTGGTGCTCGGTCGAACTTGGTGTGTCGGCCAGAGAATTTGGTGTGTCGACCAGAGAACATGGCTGCGATCTAGAGGGCGGTGAAGTGGAGGCTTGGGTTGGAGCCCTGGTGAACTCGAGTTGCGTTGGTGCTTTGCGCTTGGGGTCTGGAGGGAGAAGTGAAGGAGGGTGCGTGCTCTCTTTAAGTTTCGGCCAATTTAAATTTTCAGAAAAAAATATGGAAGAAGAAGGAGGAGGGGTGAATACCTGGAGAGTTGAATTGCAAGAATGAAACAGTACGTTTCATATTAACTTTATAAAATTTTAAAGTAAAATAATTGTGCTTTGTAACCCGAAACATCACTTCCTTTCCCAATTCTAACCCCTAGCTGCCAACTAACATATTTATTATCAGCTGAGATTATAATTTTTTCAAATTCAGGTGGATATGGGTTAAAGAATTTGGACTGAAATTATTTAACCGGTCCGTCCGGAATGATTCAGTTTACGTGACGCTTTCCGTCAGACTCCAATTTGCACGAATAAATATACAGTTTTGATCAGTGCGACGATGCACTTCCAAGGGTACACAGATAATTGCGATACGATAGTTTTATAAAAACTCGAATTTACGCCGCTTAAATTTTTCGATTTACAAAACAATTTAAATGGAACAGGCGATGACGGTATTTGACGAAACGGATTACAACGACTTGATTAGATAAATATTTACAACATTACTGTGTAAAAATATTTGGATTCGAAAGATAAATTTTATGCAGCTTAAAATGAACTGATATACAGTAAAACGCGAACGAAATTTACTGCAATATTTCACGACGAAACTTTTTCTATATTCATAACTAACTGGACGCATCTTATAAATAAAGTTTGGACGTTAATTAAGATCGTATAAAAATTTCAAAATTTTATATTAAAACGTTGGATTTAAATTTTAAATTGGGTCGGAAATTTAGGGTCGTTACATCCTCCAAATGTGACGTAGTTCCTATCCTGCCTCGTCCGACGCAATTGGTTATGGAGTCTTCTCGGCAGGCTATCGAACAAGGTCTGAAAAAATTAGTGAGGTAACACTATCTGCGGGCTCTTTGAAGAATATCGTCGGCTTGTCGAGTGACATTAGCATTCTTTCGGCCTTTGGTACTAGAATGTTACTATTGACAACATTCTAATGCATGCTTTAGGGAATTTAGCTTCCCATTTAGGGATATCCTTGCCGAGGGTGATGAAAACCCATATTTGCAACTCCTCAAATATGATGCATAGAATACTTAAGGAAATAGCAACACTTCACACACTTCTTGGATCATGAACATCAACTCTACACTGGCTCTTAATTAAATTCTTTAGTTATGATATATCACTTCTTCTTTTCAAGTGCAATAGGAAGAGATCGCTATAACTACCTCTATTTGAGCATGGGCCAACATTGCTCATCAACTTCCAACACTTATAATCGGTATCCTGGTTCATGCTAGGAGACCGAAAACAAGAGAATGAGGAGAAAATATAAAGAGCATTTGGATAAGTAGGTAGACAAAGGGTCGCGATAAAGGAACAGAGCACCGCGAGCTAGTAAAAAAACATCGAGATTCTCATGATCGTCTAAGGCGTAATGCTAGCTCTTTTCAACATCTCATCCGCTCTCAAACACCTCAACAACCACCTGTGTCAAATCAACCTCCCATCATTACCATTTCTACCTCCCATAAATCCAAACAAGTTTCAACATATATAGCTCCACCTCCGCTCCTTATAGACCTATCCATAGCTATCGGGACTATGATACAGGAAAACTTGTCTAACTTCTACCAAGCAGGGGTCATGTTTAGCTGTAATGTAAGAGATATTTTCCGTCAAGAGGCCAATTAGAAAGTAGAAAGAGTTAAGGAGCTCTCAAACCAGGTATCTGAATGAAAGGCCCCTTTAACATCAACAGAATCAATCGGATGATCATCCAGTTGTTTGAGATAAAGAGGAAATATCATAATAGGATGGTCCAAGACTATAAAACAGGATTATCTAGCCTCATTAAAGAAAGAGACGATGCCTTGAAATGGGCCAAGTAATCCAAGAAAATAATAAAAGAGATGTCGAGAACCCATACTCAGGTTACAACGGTTATGGAGGACCAAGTCAAGAAGGCTCATCAAGAAAATGTAAAGCTGCTGCATAAGCCAAGGCAGAAAAGGACAAAAATAAGGCTGTCCCAACTGAGTTGGATATTCTTCAGGCCAGTATAAAGGCAGCATCAGACTCCAAAGTACAAGCTCAAGCTGATCTCACTGGTGCTAAATAAGAAATTGGCGACCTCAAGGTGAAGGCAACTTAGGCTATGGAGGAAATGAATTCCACTCTTCAGCAATTCTTCACTAATATCATTGAGAACAATATTTTAAAGATGCTGGGAGAAGCCAACACATTAGCCAACGCCTTCGAAGAAATGCTCCAAAGAGCTGATGTGCTCGGCGAAGACATAATTAAAGATACAAGAAAGTCTTACTTCTTGGATGAGGAGGACATCAACGCTCTAGAAAAGACAAAGCAATTCTGACCTCAAACGATATGGCTGGGGGAATGGTCGCTATTGAGATTCCTATTGATTATAGTGCATTGAATTAAGAAGAATCATCCATTACCAAATCTAAAGAGCTAAAGATAGAGATTACAAATTCTATCGTGGCCACCTTTGAGGCCGTCAATACTAGGACTTCTATCCCTACCATGGCAAGTGCCGATGCTCCTTATTCCCACCCTCTGGCTATCTAACCAGCCAAATCTTCTACCAAGAGGGTGAATTATTCAAATCCCTAGCCGAGGAAACTCCACCTAGTAAAGGTATTTCTCTTCTCTCTGCAGTCTTCAATAGTCTCCAACATCGCTAGAAGACATCAATAACTTATACTATTATGTGTGTCAAGTTAGAAGTCACCCGTCGCTTGCTCCTTCGTTGCAATTTACTCAAGCATTAGGTCCTATTTTTGTCTCTACCACCTCGACCTTCGTTAGTATCAAACCAATCATTCAAGCCTTTCCTTTTAGCTCTGGCCCTGGACCGAACTCTAAGAAAACTAATGTTTTGGGAGTGTTGCACATCACTTAGTCATAGGAGGAATTGGTTACAATCGTAATAGAAAAGGACCTAGATGATGGCATACTAATGATGTAGAGACTAAAATTGACTATGAGGAAATCAATATCAAGCTCGAGTCGAGAACTAAAAAATATACCTCCGGCTCCGTAAAGCCGAGCCATACTCCTAATCTTCCTTCATTGAAAATCAGGACACTCGAAGGTCACGGCTCTAATGACGCTTCGAAATCTTCTTATCCTACTTCAGACAAGCTTGAAGACCCGTGTGACGCCCCACCTCAATACCCACGCTAGCCAAGAACACTACGGAGTAATGCTGTCAACTAGCACGGAGAATAAGGCTGTTGAGGAGCGATCATCCATGTAACTTCTTTGTGCGAGCACCGATATGTCAGATAGTATAGCATGCATTTCATTTAAGGAGGAAGTCCGACATACCGATACAAACTCAAAGCTATCACACGGTGGCTATAAATAAATCTTCGGAAACAAATATAGAAATAAACATAACACAATCAGTCACAGACATCCATATCACAAAGGTGGAAAAAGATATGAATATATAACTAACACATGAAAGTGTACATCAGAGTAGTGGTCATGAAAGGACCACATACACAAAAGAATAGCAACACGTGCTATACAAAAGAATACATTTGTGAGTCTATATCTCAAGTGTAAACGGCAAAACCTGCAAATCTAAATGGTCAGCCAAAAGTCAGAGTAGTAAATCCCTGGGGAGAAGTCAAGCAGAAGCACCTGTAACATCTCGGTCTGACCCAAGTATTATTTATAAGAAAATAATAAACGGATCAGCCTAGCTATAAATATCAGGTAACATGATATAAGACAATAGATATGGCAAGAACATATAGTAACCATAAAGACATACTATGATAAGCATGTAAATGAAGATCATCAAGAGATCAAACAATATCAAAAGAATCTTCTAAAAGATCCAAATTCACCTAAAAAATGGTGATGATACACAAATTCACCAAAACATAAAAGCTGGAAAATCATAACAATGAAAGTCATGAAATAGGTGAAGCACAAATTCCAAAAGACTACATAAGAAATCCATAAATCACAATATAGGAGCATGAGAACTCACAAAATGAGAGCATGAAAACTCACCTACACGTGTAACACAAAGCAAGACGCTATCTCATGGTTGCAAGCCATTAATTTTGACACACGAATGACCCGAAGACCGTGGGCGCTAACCCACATATGTGATGGAGAAACATCACACAAATGCGATGGCGAAACATCACAAGAGCGGGGTCTAGTCTCCCTCGCAGACAAAGAGACATCGCACAGTTGCTAGTCTAAAACACAAAAATGATCGTCATGATCATCAAGTAGTGTCAATCTCACCAAGCCAGTAAATATATGAGTTTAGCTTCATGTCCCATAACCACTTGCTTAACTTAAATATTTACGAACAAACTGTAGATCTTCACTAGAACATTGTCAAAAAAGGTTCAATCGAACAAGTCCAAGAATTAACCGACGAAGCAAATGCAAGCGTTTCATACCACTTGTTTTACTAAGTCGTTTAATTAGATTTCTCATCCGAGTGAGGTAAAGGTTTGTATATACTAATAGATTGGAAAACGGTTTAGGAAAAGAGCTTTGTATTAAAAATAGTGTTGAAATCGTTTTGATGAAAGAGTTTCGATATTTACTACTAGTATTGAAACCTTCATATTTCTAAAGTTGTTATCCTGCCTTTCTAGCAAGGCCGTGATACCATAAAATCGACCGAGAAGCCCAAGATAGGAGTGGTCAACTCAGCATCTCAACAAAGCAAGTTCTGTTGAATGTTTTTCAGATAAGATCCCCTACGGAGGGGGGTCCGGGGGGGGTGGCAACCCCCCTAGGTGGGGGTGCAGGGGCAACACCCCCGCTACGGGGTTCGACCTGCCCTTGTCAGGTCGCGGGGGTCCAGGGTGCAGCGCCCCCGGCGGGGTGCGAGGCAGCGCCCCGTCCAAAACGGTACGACCTAGTGAAGACCTAAGGGAGGATAGGATCGAGCGACCTAATGGTTGCGACCTAGGGGTCAAAGGGGTCAAGCGACCTAGTGGTTGCGACTTAAGGCTAGAAACGACCTATCGGTGCAAGCAACTTAGCATATGGTCGAGCTAACGTGCCACGACCTAAAACTAACTGCCTATAGTAAACAAATCGAACGACCCAGGGATAACAAGGGTCGAATGACATAGGGACACGCGACCTAACAAACGGCATAGGCCGATCGACCTAGTGGTCATGCGACCTAAAGTTAATAAGGTCAAGCAACCTAACGGCCTACCGGTGTAGCGACTTAAGGGTCGAACGACCTAACGGGGTTCGCGACCTAAAGAGTTACGACCTAAAGGTCGAGCGACTTACGAGTCAAGCGACCTAACGTGGTTCGCGACCTAAAGAGTTGCGACCTAAAGGTCGAGCGACTTACGAGTCAAGCGGCCTAACGGGGTTCGCGACCTAAAGAGTTACGACCTAAAGGTCTTGCGACCTAACATGTAAATATGGTCGTGCGACCTAATGAAATGAGGTCCAGCGACCTAAAACACAAACAAATCAAAAACAGGACGAGCAACCTAGGGGGATAAGGTCGAGCGACCTACGACCTATGACCTAGCGGCCCACGACCTACGACCTAGCGACCTAACTCCGAAGTGGCATTTCGTGGCAGTGCGACCTAAGTGCAGGAAATCTCCAAGGTCGAGCGACCTGCGACCTACGACCTAGCGGCCCACGACCTACGACCTAGCGACCTAACTCCGAAGTGGCATTTTGTGGCAGTGCGACCTAAGTGCAGGAAATCTCCAAAAACACTAAAAATTGGAGTTTTTCGCCAATCCAATCCAAACCAAATGCAAATGTACATGCTAAAGTGATGGGAGATCATTCCCAACAGTCCAAGATAGTTATAGACAAGAATGTGAGATAAAAATCTCATCTTTTCACCAAATTATGAAGGTAAAGCTTGAAGGTGAATGGAGAAGCAACTACAAGCTTGAATCCAATGCTTTCCTTGAATTTGGAGTTGAATGATGGAGTTGGAGTTGAAACCTAGGCTTGGAGTTTCTAATTTCCCTTTCCACTCACCATTAATGTTAAAGCTTGTGTTTGGTAGGAATTTATGAAGAGTGAGGAGAAGGAGAGAAGTGGGTTTGAGTTATAATGGCTAATCTAACCCAAAGTCCAAAGCAGGAAAAGTAAGTGAAATTCCACTAACTCCAAACTTGTCAATGTTTATACTTTAAAAAGTTGTAAACGGAATTTCAAACTCAATGGAAGTGGTCTCGAGTCCTAATTTGACCGTTTGCAAAAAGTAGCTTTTCGGACCAATATCCGATTAACGACAAAATATTTAAATAAAATACATAAATATAAAATCGATAAATATGCGGGTTGTTACAACCCGCTAGGATGGACGACTAAGGAAAAACCCTTATCTCATGAGGGAAGCATCCCAAAGAAAGAGAAGATCCAAGAAAGGAAGGGTTCAAAGAAGTGTCGGGCAAAGCTTGATACTAAGAGCAGTAAACAAGGGAAGTAAAAACAAGCCTTAACTTTTTGGAGGACAGTTTCTTTTTGTCTTCTGATGTGCTTTATTTTTTCACTTATAGACTGAAATTATGTGGGAGTGGCCCTGCAACTCTTGTATAAAAGTTTGTCTAAATAAAAGAATGTTTTTCTGCATAATCTTTGTCGTATTTACATTATTGTATAAAAGTTTGTGTCTATGCACTGGCATTATTTATTGTAACTCTATGCACATAAATACAACTCAGTAATTGCTTAGTAATATTTCATTAGACAATTTTGCTTATCATCACCAAAGTATTTCTTTCTTGGCTAACAAAACTTTTCATTTTTTCAGCCAACTTCATAGCTAACCTTGTTTTACTTTGATCGGCTTCCATTCAATCATGAACAAGTTAGTTGTGGAAGCAATTAGCTCTATATTTGTTTATTGTATTTGGAAAAAAATGTTTTGGGCATCTATTTCGAACTTTGATTTCGCCTATCTTCGAGTTTTGATCGTGATAAAGTTAGGGGTATACCCTAGGGGCAATTGTGTAATTTTATTAACTTTGTAATCAATCCTCGTTCGTAATAGAAGTGTTTTCTTTCTATTATATATTTGTTACAATGTATTATAAATAATTAAATGTTTAATTAAAATATATTTAATAGAGAATCCATAAATTGTGCGTTTGTGATAGTAACTACAAATGGTTGTATTCTTGAGTATTGTGCCATAATATAATAAACACGTTACTTTAAATGTTATGCATTGATCATTATTGAATAACTATAGAATGACTCACTCGATAGCTTTCTACTTGTTAATATAGTTAAGGTCAAATAGAAAATATCCATGCGACAAATTTACATAGTTATCTTGACATGAGAATACTATCGATCTTCAATAAGAAAGTCGTGCTTTGATTATAGTCAAATCATGGCACAAAATCGACCAAATGACTATAGTTGGGTCGAGTGAATTATTGGAAGTAAACACTATTCAAGAGAGGATTCATCTCCTTAATTATATGAGCTTTGTATCATAGTCATCTTAAGTTAACTCAAAGTCAAAATCTCTAGCCAAAATAGTTCGGTTAATAATAGTTGTTTTTATTGAACCAAGGATTTTGTGTTCGGACAATGGAGTTGAATATAGAAGATACTGGAGTTTTGACCATTACCAAATTCCATAAGCTTAAAGTGATATTGTTTTGACGAAGAGAATTGGTGTAAATAATTGTCACTATTAGGTGACACTTATGAAAAGTGAAATTGGATTTTACCAAAGGATGGGTAAGTGATAAATTCAGCCAAAATGTCACACCACTAGGTAAGGTGACGTGTGAACATTAATATTTGAATTGTTCAATATGAATCACTAATTTAATTTATATCTTTAAGTCACACAACAAAAATGGTGTATATTCTAAATCAATCACACGATTTGATTAATTTATAATTTTTGAAAATTAATTAAGTTAATTAATATTTATGAAATATTAGTTTTAAAATTTCATGGATGCGATTAGTATATAGAAAAGTACGTATATAAAAGTTAAAAATGCACATATCGATATACAATATTGGTAGAATATTTAATTAGATTTAAACAAGATAAATACTGAAATGGACTTTAAATAAATTAAGCTAATTAATATTGGTGAAATGTTAATTGATAAATATATTTTATTTGATTTGTTTGATTTCCATTGGTATCTAATAATATGAGTATATAAAAAGATATAAACGTCCGTATCGGTATATGATATCAATAGAAAATTTAAATTAGATTTAAATAGAGATAATACCAATTGGATTTTAAAGCTTTTTGGACCCAAAATCCAAGTGATGGTTGTCTATGATGTAGAGAAGGAAAGGGGTTTTTGAATTTGAAATGTGGAGGAAACCTTAATTAATGGAGAGAAAAAGATAATATATTGATTATACATTCATATCCTCCTTTAATCAGATCTTGCTCCATTATTTATTTTTTCTCCCTCTACAGAAATATAAAGGCTAAATTTTCCATGGTGGAAAAGCTTCAAAATTCCATAATTTAATCAAAAAAATTAAATAGAAATAGGTGGTTATCTCTTGATTGCTGCAAAGTGGAGATTGTTCATTCAGATCTAATATTTATTCTATCATTCGAGGTGTTTCTCCTGGCTTCATCCCAAGGTAATTCTAAATATGTTCATATATATTTTTATTTTTTTACATCCCCTTAATCCTTTATCTCTCCCTTTTGTTCATATATGTGAATTTGGATATAGATTTGAATATCTTGATTCCCCTTTTGTTATGTTCTCTGCTATCTGTATATTATAAGCAATAATAATTTCATTTATCCCTATTCTTTATGTGTTAATCGACTTTTTAACTAAGTAGAGTTTCAATGGAAGTTATAACATCAATATGAAGATGAAACAACTCATGAACTTAGAAACATGCTTGGAAGGATCATGAGATGGAACTCAAAAAATTTCATTTGCGTCGAACCAAATTGGAATGTGCCAGTACCGAGAGAAATGTGCCAGTACCGAGAACTATTTCTTGCAGTTTAGACCTCCTGGAGACCTTATACTTCAAGCACAACCTCAAGCAATCATCATAGAGTGCTTTTCTCAGAGAATAAATGAGCAACTCTAGGGATTAACGAGAAGAAAGCAAAAAAAGCAAAATAAGATAAGCGATTTCAAAGGAATTATCAGAAGGAGCTTGATTTCAATAGAAAAGAGTTTTGAATGCATCAAATCAGAGATTGTAGACAATAAAAAGGAATAAGATGTGTTTGCACCCAACAAAAGCTTCTGGTATCGAGAGGAACCTCTCGGTGCCAAGGGTTATTTTTTAGTATTTGGGTCGGCATGCTCTTTTCTATACCTCTAGGCTTGCATCTGGATCTTAAACTATATGGGCACATGGATTTGCAGAGCAATTTCTTTATAATATTAAACCTATAGCAACTAAAGAAGGATCTTTCCCTCATCTTTTTGGACTTAGGGCATTTCTCCTTCTTCATCTCCTATCTCTCTACACAAAAGTCACCTAGTTAGATATTCTTACTAGTCCTAGGCTTAAGAACCTAACAATCCCTTGTATTTGTGACTTCAATCTCTTTAAAGTCTTTAATAAATTAAATATAAAGTGGACATAGGCTAGAAATTGCCGAATTACTATAAAGATTCTCGCATCTCTTTACTTTTTGCATACACTTTGCTAGATTTAATCCTACAACAGGTTGTCTTTAGGTGTTGTGCAACTTTTAGCGTCAATTTTTTTTTGTGCTTTCACAAAGAAATTTAGCTCAGGTTAGATCTCGTTTACTATTTTGGATTTGAAGAAGTCCAGTGGTTAGATCCAGAAGTTTTGCTTAAGGAATTTGGAAACTTTCTATTTGCAATCAGTGGCACCTAAGAGAGGTACAAGATCATCTAAAATGGTGGTTGGTGGAGATGAAGAGCATGCCCTTTAAACTGAAGTAGGAAACCAACAGGCAGTACCGGACTCTTCTACTTAACATGAAGACATTACAAGGGGTGAGCCTGATAAAATGATGCAAGAGTTGAACCAGAAGATGGAAGATAGTCTAAAAGCTTTGATGAAAAAGATAGAGGCTCAGATAACCCACGACCATAAAGAAATAGGAGAGAAGCATCTCCACCCGGACCTAAAGAAGAGAATCCATCAGTTTTGGGTCAGAACAGGCAAAATGGAAAGGGAAAATAGAAGTGGATGCTAAAGCAGCAAAGGGAGTTGCCATAGGAAGTTAGAGTGCCTCCTCTAAAAGAAAAACACCCTATACCGAGAGGATTCAACTCGATGCCAAGAGGAATTCCAGATGTTTGGGGGGACACGAAGCTAAAGCTTCAGACTTATCCGATTTTGAAAAGGACCTACAGCTTGATGTGATTGTTACAAGCTGGATGTTGAAGCTAGTAGAGCTAGAGTTCAAACAGCTATAGTAGAACCAACCAAGCATAACAGAAAACTATAGGTGGTTCTCCCCAAGATTGGATAGACTAGAGGTCATCGGGCGAATCGAGAACATTTGCAAGACCACACCAAGAGCAGCCCCGCATAGTCATCCTAGTAATACCATGCTAGGGAGGAATACATAGCAGACATGGTTAAGTGGCTAGTTAAGGAAAGCAAAGGTTGAATGAATGAGGATTTAGGTTCTATACCAAGTAGGACTCCGTTCACAGAAAATGTCTCAAGGGAGGAATATCTAGGAAGTTTATGACGTTGACAATGTCATCGTATAATGGAACTACCGATCTTAGGCAGCACATACCTAAGTATGAATTACACAGGGATAGTGCTAAGGCAATGGATGCTGTTTGATGTGGATGCTTTCCCATCTTCTTAGAAGGAATGGCGTCGATGCGGTCCATGAAGCTTGCGTCGAGGTCCATATGGACTTTCGATGAGTTGGCTAGGAAATTCATAGGATAGTTTCAAATATATGATGCATGATCCAAGGATGTGATGTCCTTGTTGAGCTTATTTAAAGGACCCAAAGAGTCATCGAAGGGGTTCTTGAATCGGTTCAATATTGTTATTACGGAAGTATGTAATCTGAAGGAGGATCTAGTATTCATGGCATTGATCCGGCGTAATCACTTAGATATATATATATATATATATTGGTAAATGGCTGAAGATGAAGCAACATACAACCGTGGAGGAGTTCCATTGGAATACTAATCAGTTTTTGTGCTTGGAAGAAGCAAGTCTAGCTTCAGCCAATGCCGATGATGGACAATCAAAAGAAGTTATCCACAGCAATGTGGAACAATCTGGAGATAGCACTGGAAATATGGTAACTAATGTTGGAAACTATGGTAACTAGATGAAACGAAATCAAGGCCCTGACGGTAGGTGTAATGACAACAAGAAACGCCTGGGAACATAAACTGGAAGATTTCCCTTCTCTAAACGATTCATTGGAAAACATATAACTAGCAACTCAAGGAATGAAACGACATAAAACGCCACTTAGTAGGGTAGAAATTAAGTAGGAAAGGTGCTACAGAAAGTTCTGTTGTTTTCATGAAATTCATAGAGATAAAATGAACGAATGCCAACATTTTCAGGATCTAATCAAAGAACTGATAAGGAAAAATAAGCTCCAGCATTAGGTCAAAAAACCACAGGAAGGCGTTCAAGTCCCAAGACTCCCAGGGCCGCCTGCCCATGGGAATCAATCTGTACTAAGTGGAGAGGGGCCCAGGCAAAATGATGGGTATCAACACCATAACTGGAGGACCACATATAACAGAGAAAAGTTGGAGGGAAATGGAATAGTACGTAAGCTCGTTGAAGCACGTATAGCAGGATGGCTACTTTGTTGTTGAAGATTGAGCTCTGGTCATGCTGTAGAGGATGATAACTAATGATATAATATTTAGAAATAGGGATGCTGACAGATTCGAATCACCAACTGTCGACCCCATAGCGGTAAAGTAGGAATTGAATCGACAACTATACGTCGAGCCTAAGTAGAAGCTGAGAGTTCGGTGAACATACTGTTTAGAGGAACATTCGATCAAATGAAGATCAACATGAAGGAGGTTATAGCTTAGAAAACCAAGATTCAAGGATTTATCGATGAAGCAAAACAGTTGATTGAGGCGATTTATTTGCATATGGAGTGAGGCGAAGGAGACTTTCGGATAGTCCAAATTCAGAAATTCATTATAATTGTTGAATATTCGGCATATAATGCCTTCTTGGCCCGACCAGCCCTCGCTAACTTTAGAATAGCACTAGTATCTTGGTGTTTAATGATTAAATTCCCTATGGAAAAAGGTGTTGGAGTGATGAAAGGTAACCAGAGTGTTGAATGAAAATGCTACTTTACGGTACCAAGAGAAGCAAAGCGACATGTGAAGGGTAAGAATTTGGAGAGAACTCTCCGCATTCGGGATTCGCAAGCATAGCAACCAAAGCCTGGACCTTGGCTCGAGAACCATAGCCGGTTAAATAATGCTATGGATCCTAGGAAGAAGTCATGGGAAGGGCGACCAACACCGGCAGAGCTAATAATGAATGTTCCAATTGACATGGATGATCCAACTCGGATCTTGAAGATTGGATCTTATCTCAACACTAACTTAAGAAAGAATTGGCGAATTTCATCCGAGAAAATTTGGATGTATTCACTTGGACACATTCGGGTATGTCTAGTATATTGCTAGAGATGGTGTATTATGCACTAAATATTAATCTAGAGTTCAGACCAGTAAATCAAAAAAGGCGTAGTTTGAGTTCAAAGCAATCCGCTTTGTTGAAGGAAGAAGTGGATAAGCTAATGGCGAACAGCTTTATCCATGATACTTTCTATCCCGATTGGGTATCTAACCCCGTATTGGTCAAGAAGTCAAATGGTAAAAGTGAATGTGTATTGGCTACTTGGATTTTAATAAGGCATGCCCGGAGGACAACTTTTCTTTTCCCAAGATTCACTAACTGGTGGATGGATTTTTAGGACATGAGTTTCTCTCGTTCATGGATGCTAATTCGAGCTATAACAAATTCTAATGCATATATCGAATCAGGAGAATACTGGCTTTATAACAGATCTGAGATTATACTACTATTGAGTTATGCTGGTCGGTTTAAAGAACACTGGAGCTACGTACTAGAGATTGGTAAATTCTATGTTCAAAAATCAAATTGGCTCGACAATGGAAATATATGTAGACAACATGCTTGTGAAGTTACGAGTATCACAAAATCATCTGGATGACCTTTCAAAAATGTTCGAAGTCGTACAAAAATATGAAATAAGGCTAAATCTATAGAAATGTTCTTTCTAGAGTATTATCGGGAAAGTTTCTGGGATTTACTATGAATGCATCAATCATCGAAGCCAATCCAGAGTAGATTGACGCCTTGAGGAACGTAACTGGCCAAACTATAAAGAAGGAGCTAAAAGCTTGAATAGGAAGATCCCTGCTTTGAGTCGGTTCATCTTGAAGGTTACTGATAAGTATACACCCTTCTTCGATGCCCTCAAGAATGGGAAGAAAAACTTTAAATGGACTCAAGATTTCCAAAAGGCCTTCGAAGAGTTATTGATGCACGTGAAGACTGCACTAGTCCTATCCGAACCATTTTGGAGGGAGGACTTATATGTCTATTTGCCTGTGCCTGCTCATGCACTGTGTGCGAAACTAGTACATGAGGAGGCAAGGATTCAAAGGTCGATTTACTATATCAGCAAGCACTTTACAGGAGCTGAAAAGAACTATCCAAAACTGGAGAAACTTGCATATTGCTTGCTGATTATGTTAAGCTCATCCAATCAAAGTACTGAAAATTCAACCTAAGAAGTAGGTATTGCACCGATCCTAGACCTCAAGAAGGTTGCTAAAATGGAATATTGAGTTGAGCTAGTACGATATTTCTTACCATCTACGGAGAGTGATAAATGGGCAGTCATTGACAAACTTCATCGCTGAGTTTACCATGTGTGATAGTAAAGAAGAAGAGGATTCTACGGTCGCATTTCCTCATTGGAAGTTATTTGTTGATGGTGCTTCTAACGAATATAGCTCGTAGGCAGGAGTAGTATGCAAAATTCCAAAGGGATGGTCAATCGGTTACGCATTGAAGTTGGAATTTCCTATGAATAATATCGAAGCTTAGTACGAGGTGTTAATAAGAGGATTGAGGATAGTGAAGGAATTAGGGAGACGCTACACATATTTAGTGATTCCTGATTAGTGGTTTGCCATATTAGGAAGGAGCATCAAACCAAGGGAGTAAGACTAGCCCCTTACTTGTCGAAGGAACTAGAGCAACTGGAGGATATATAGCATTATACAATAACACACATCCCTAGAGAGGAAAACATGAAGGGTGATTCATTAGCTAAGCTAACTAGCTCTAGGGAAGTGCAATTAATGGGATTGGTTCTAGTGGAAGTTATAACTACTCCTAGTATTGATCAGATGGATGTGGAATGGATTTTGAAAACCACAGAGGAGAATGAGTCATGGATGTGAAAGTAACTAATAATGCAAGTTATTACTTAGGATCGACTAATGTGGAATATAACTAAATCTAAATGCGGAAACAGATGATAATAGCAAAGTAAATAAAAAAAAATAAAACAAGTACAACAGGAATTTTTATACTAGTTTAAACTTCCCATTCTACGTCCAGTCCCAGACTCCTTCGGGAATTTCAACTACAACAACCCTCACTTAACCCGGAGGAATAGGTTTACACTACCTGAGCAACCGAACAGGACTTTACCCGCCTAAGCAACCGAATAGGACTTCAATACAAATAACAAAGATATCTGACTGTAGTGTGTTCTTAAATAACACTGATAAGTCAATTAAGTACAATCTTCCTATAATCTTCACCTTAATGATATGTAATGATGTGCTTTGAGAATTGTGGAAGATAAAGTGATCAAAGATCAAAGTATATAAGTAATTTGAGTGCAATTTGAAAGTTTGAGAATAGATGAGAATTCAAGAATGCTAAAAGTAAATTCGGTGATTTGTTTGTTGAATTCTATAATCTATTTATAGTATATAAAGATTTGCATCTTTAAATGAAAAGTTATATTGAAAAGAATGGGTGTAACTGTTGATTGAAAAGAATGTTTCTCTTGGTGAAGAGAAGTGACTTTTCCAGAAAATAGCAGTTGGGGATATTCATTTTTGACCTCATTCAGACGTCTGAATATTTTAGTTCAGACGTCCAAACATTGTGAAAACAAAATTCTTATTTCAGTACTCAGACGTCTGAATGAATGGCTTGAGACGTCTGAGTGCTATTTTGTGCATGTATGAGCATGTGTGTGCATGTGTGTGTGTGTATATATATCATCTAAGGAGAGATTTTAACAAATTTTCTAAGTAATATACAGACTCTAGACACATAATATACAGCTATAAACATCTATAGATGAATCTGCAATAAATCTCCTGCAAAGATGGTTTAATATACACATAACATTTTATATAGGTTGTTATAATCAAAATCAAGAGTCTAAGATTCTCTCCCTTTTTGATGATGATAACTATATAAAATTAATAAACTAGATACTCCCCCTGTCAATATGCACAATTTTAATTTCTCCCCCTTTGTCATCGACAAAAAGAAAGAACATGAATGATAATAGATAATACATTTCATTAAGGCAAACGGAGGAAATAGTACGAAAAGAAATAATGTTTTAGACATTTCTCATACAACTAACCAATAAAAGCGACAAGTAAACGTAAAAAGATAAACCAAGATAATTTAAAATTGACTTGAAAGAGATGGATCATTGTGATTTGAGCTGGAGCTTGAGGAAGACCATTCAAATGGAGATGGATTGTAAGCTTGAGTAGATGTAGAGCCGGAACAAGAAATTCGATCCCATATCTTATTGAAAAAGCCTTTGATAGAATTGAATTTTCTTTCCTTCTTCTTCTCAAGTGCTTTTATGTCTCGATGAATCTTTGATTGATTTCGGGAGAGAGTGATGATGGCTTGTCTTGAAGAAGTATCCGGGCCAATTTCTTGGATGGTGTCATCGTCCTCTTCTTCTTCATGTTGGGTACGGGAAGAAGAAGCAATACAAGTGTCTCGAGGTTGAGGAACGCCTTGTTGAATATTTTATGACCATTGTTGGAAGGAAATGATTTGTTGAGAAGGGGGCCTTATAGGAAGACCCATCAACCCTAAAATTTTAGCGCCTAACTCACCAATACTTGTAAAATCGGAGTCAAGCATTGGAACACCAATATTTAGGAGAATGCGCATAATATAGGCACCATAATGAATAGTTCTATACTTCCTTTGGATTGTGATATCTTGGAATTCATCCAAAATAATTTTCCCCTAATTTACTTGTTGATTAGAGTAGATAGAATAAAGTGCTTGAAAGTTTTCTTTAAACACTTTTTCATAGCTACCTGTTCTTGGTTGGAGAGAGCGAATAAAAGCATGGTGAGTTAGCCTAGCTTGTGGCCTTAAGTAGGTAGATTTTAAATTGCCCATATTTATAAGTTCATCGGATAAAAATTGATGTGAAACTTTATCATGATGTTCCATATTAACTTCAATTTCATTAATATCAATTCCTTGATAAGGGCAATTTAAAATATGACCTAGTCGTTGTAAAGGTAAGAAAAAGTTTAATCATAAGATGATTAATCTTAACATTGTTAGGAGTATACCCAATCAAGTCGTCGAAGTGAAATTGCTCTGTTAATTCTCTAGTATGATATGCTGCGAAATCTAGGAATTTCATGAATGTTCCTTCGAAGATGTTGGAGTTCTTTATGGAATTGAACCGAGAACAGCAACATCGTTCCATAGCCATTGCCGGATTTGGTTTTCGGATGGTCCAGAAGTTGATTCTCTTGTTCTCTTTGATCTTGGTGCCATTGGAGAGTTAGAGAAAGGTTAAAAGCTTTGAGGGAGATGAAAGTGGGGGCTAGGGTTCTGAAGTAAGAAGTAAACAAGTGAAAAAGTCATTATATAAAGGATGAAAAGGCAGGGGTAAAAAGGTAATAAATAAAAATAAGGAAGGTGTAAAAAATTGCTCAGAAGCAAATGAAAGTAACTAATAATGCAAGTTATTACTTAGGATCGACTAATATGGAATATAACTAAATCTAATTGCGGAAATAGATGATAATAGCAAAGTAAATAAAAAATAAAACAAGCACACCAGGAATTTTTATACTGGTTCGAACTTCCCGTTCTACGTCCAGCCCCAGACTTCATTTGGAATTTCAAATACAACAACCCTCACTTAACCCGAAGGAACAGGACTGTCCGAGCAACCGAACAGGACTTTACCCGTCTAAGCAACCGAATAGGACTTCAATACAAATAACAAAGATATCTGACTGTAGTGTGTTCTTAAATAACACTGATAAGTCAGTTGAGTACAATTTTCCTATAATCTTCTCCTTAATGATATGTAATGATGTGCTTTGAGAATTATGGAAGATAAAGTGACCAAAGATCAAAGTATGTAAGTAATTTGAGTGCAATTTGAAAGTTTGAGAATAGATGAGAATTCAAGAGTGCTAAAAGTAAATTCGGTGATTTGTTTGTTGAATTCTATAATCTATTTATAGTATATAAAGAGTTGCATCTTTAAATGAAAAGTTATATTGAAAAGAACGGATGCAACTGTTGATTTAAAAGAATGTTTCTCTTAGTGAAGAGAAGTGACTTTTCAAGAAAATAGCAGTTGGGGATATTCAGACGTCTGAAATAAAAAAAAAATCAGACTTCTGAATTAGATTGAAATGCAAACAGCAAAGAAATAGTTCATTTTTGACCTCATTCAGACGTCTGAATATTTTAGTTCAGACGTCCGAATATTGTGAAAACAATATTCTTATTTCAGTACTCAGATGTTTGAATGAATGGTTTCAGACGTATGAGTTTGCAATTTTGTGCGTGTATGAGCATGTGTGTGCATGTGTGTGTGTATATATATATATATATATCATTTAAGGAGAGATTTTAACAAATTTTCTAAGTAATATACAGACTCTAGACACATAATATACAGCTATAAACATCTGTAGATGAATCTGTAATAAATCTCCTGCAAAGATGGTTTAATATATACATAACATTTTATATAGGTTGTTATAATCAAAATCGAGAGTCTAACAGGATGACCCTAGTCAAATACTGTCTTATTAATGGAACTATCCTAAGAGACAAGAGCGATAGGAAGAAACTCCTCCGGAAAGCGCCACGGTTTACGATGCAAGATGAAGTACTGTATCCTAGAGGATTCCCTACTCCCCTGCTTCGAGGTGTAGACAAGGATAAAGCTAGGAAGATTGTCGTCGAAATCCATGAGGGGCGACTATGGTGATCACACTGGTGGGTAGACTTTGGTGAAGAAGATACTTCGTTATGGAAATTTCTGATCGATGATAAACCAGGATGCAGCTGACTACACCAAATGGTGTGACCAGCGCTAGAGACTTGCGAAGATCCCAAGAGCCCTATAGTTCGAGCTTACGCAAATGGTAAGACCATGACCGTTTGCAGTTTGGGGAATCGACATCATCAGTGTTATATCGGTAGCGAAGGAGGAAGCCAAATATGCTATCATTGTAAAGGACTACTTTACGAAATGAGCTGAAGTGGAATGCTTGCCATGACTGCAACAAAGAAGGTACTTAACTTCATAATGAAGAATATTATTTGTAGGTTCCGAGTTCCTCAAGATATCATCACAGACAACGGAACCCAGCTTGAGAGCGCCAAGTTTAAGGATTTCTACAACCGAAGCAGGATCAAGAAGAGATTCTCCCTGGTGGCACATCCATAAGAAAACAGACAAGTGGAAGCAGTGAACAAGATCATCGGATCCACCTTGAAGAAGTAACAGATTAGAGCTAAAAGAAACTAGGCTGATGAGCTACCACAAGCACTTTGGCTTTATAGGATAACTCATAAATCATCAATTGGATACTCGCCTTACACTTTGGCTTACAAATCGGAAGCGATGATCTCGATAGAACTGGAAGTCCCTTCTCATCGTAAAAGGCATTTCGATCCAAAGGCGAATGAGGAACTCTTGCTTTTGTCCCTCGAACTGGTTGATGAGAAAAGGGGAGAAGCGGAACTAATGGTTCAACCCATCAGAAGAAGGTAGCGTGACATTTAAATGCTAGGGTTCGCAACTGTACCTTTGAGGTAGGTGTTCTCATTTTAAAATGAGTTGTTCCAATGATGTGGGTGCTTGGCCCAAATTGGGAAGAACACTACACGATCGATCGAAAGCTTGGAGAAAGAACATTCAACCTGGCAACTGTTGATGGGATCCCTATCCCACATGCATGGAACAATGACCTGATGTGCCACTACTACATTTAGTCTTTCTCAATTTTTTTTATGAATAAGCCAATACTGCGTGATCAACTGTACAACTAAAAACCTAATCCCTTGTCCTCAGATAATAAACGGGGAGTAAGTTCCAAGGGGCTGATCAAATAACTCAACTCCAACCTTTAGGAATTCATCGCTGCCCAAAGGTTGGCAACAATGAGAAGGTTTGATAACTCTAATCATCAGGAATCTGGTGCTGTCCGGAGATTGGTAGCGTCAGGAAGGTAAAAATCTAACCTTCAAGAAGCCGGCGTTGCTCAGAGATAAGCGCCGCCAAGAAGGAAAACCTTATCCTTTAGGAATCTGGCATTGCTCGAAAATAGACGATGCTAGGAAGGAAAACTCTATCCTTCAGAAATCTAGCATTCCAGAAGATAAGCGACACCGGGAAGGAAAATCCTATCCTTTTGGAATCTGGCATTGCCTAGAGACTGGGGACGTCCGGAAGAGAAATCTGCATCCTTTAGTAATCTGGTATTGCCTAGAGATTGGTGACATTTGGAAGGAACATCCGCAACCTCCAGGAATCTAGCACTTTCCAGAGATATGCGACGTCATGAAAGAAAACTCTATCCTTCATAAGTCTGGCGTTGCTCGAAGATTGGCAACGTCCAGAAAGTAAATCTCCGTAATCTGGCATTGCCCTGAGATTGGCAATATTAGGAAGGGCGGTTGCTTAAAGTCAATCAGCAAATTCGGACCCAACCTACTGGAATTCTTTGTTGTCCGATGGTTGGCAATGATGAGAAGGCTTGAACACCCACTTTGGGATTGATCAAATAATTCTATCCCAACCTTAAGGAATTTTCCATTACTCGTAGATAGGATGCAATAAGAAGAAACTCTTAGAAACGAACCATCAATGTGCTAGTCTTTGAAATTGAAAACTTGCTCATGGCTGGATTCTCAACTTTAACCATCAATGATTTGATTGTTGCAAGGAATAGGCAACTTTAAGGAAGGAAACTAGAAATTGGATAATTCATATGATAGTTTATGGAGATTGAAACTAGCATTTGATTTGATTTCGATAACCGTGCTAACAACTAAGTGGGACACGCTCGGTTGAGGATAAGTGAGAATGGTCGTGTAGGCTTGAAAAAAAGTATTGTTCGACTTCCTTGATTTAGGACACTGATAGGGAAGGAACGCGGACACTGGGATATAGACCTCGAGTTTTTGGGTAGAATCACACTAGCATAGAAGTGTTGGAGAGTTTCGTTCAGCTTCTCTCTTTCCTTTGCCCTGGTCTCCTTGAGTTCCTTTAAATCAACCGCAATAGATGCAAGCTCAACATCAGCATTTAGCTTATCAACCTTCAATGAAAAAATTCATCGATGAGTTTTTAATTTTTCCTCATATGACCTTTGCAATTCGGATGCCTACTCATTGATAGTCTGGTCCCTGATTTGAATGATCTTATCATTTTCAAGAATGGCCAGGTCGCTCTTAGCAAATTTCATTTCAGTGTCATGCCCCCTTCATGGGCAACTTTCAACTCAATTCTTTATCGCAATCTCATCATTGTTGTGAGCCATGTTCATTTCCTCCATTAAGTTGTCAGTGCTAGCCTTTGATTTGAAAGTGGAGGCTCTCTCTACGGTCGCCTTCTCCAAGTCAGCCTCATGATTCTTTATCTCATACATTTTCTTCTAGTAATTAAAAGACCGTATGTTAGTATAATTGACCTCGTTGACTCTGGAGAGGGTATAATCCATCCACTTCCCCTCATAGCCTCAGTCAATATGCTTCTGAATGCGATGAGCATCCCCGTCTACTTTCTCCTTAGAAACATCTTTACTGTCTTAGTAGAACATGATGCTATGCAAGAAAAGGTCTGGAAAAGCAGCCTACAAGCATAGAGGAGCAGTAGTAAGAGGCGCAGGAGCGAAGGTTCCCTTTAATCGAGGTAGAGCAATAGCGATCAAGGACTATGAAGTAGGAACTTTGTAACAACCCACATATTTTACGATTGAATATTTTAATATTTTATCGTTAGTCGAATTTTAGTCCGAAAAGTTACTTTTTTTCATACGGTCGAATTAGGACTCGGGACCACTTCCATTGGGTCCAAAACGCCGTTTGCGATCTTTTTGAGTATAAACTTTGATATGTTTGGAGTTAGTGGAATTTTGCCACCTTTTCACTTTGGGCTTTGGGTTTGGTTTAGCCCATTAGCCTAAACTATTAACTCTAGCTCAACCTCCTTCCCTTCATAACTTTACTTTCATTTCCTAACACTCAAGCTTCATCAAAAATGGAGGGAGGAATGGGAAATTAAAACTCCAAGCCCTAGTTCATTTGCAAATCAAACATCTAACTCCAAATTCAAAGAGAAGCCATTGTTTCTTCCTTGCATTCAAGCTTCTTCTTCATTGGTTTTGTGTAAAGGTGAGATTTTTATCTCACATCTTTGTCTATAACTATCTTTAATTGTTGGGTATGAATTCCTAACACTTTTTCATATGCATTTGCTCTTGGTTTGGATTGAATTGGTGAAAATCCCAATTTTTAGTGTTTTGGGTTCAAATCTTTAAAAATCATAGCTTTGATGTTTGAACACGTTTTTGGTGATGCATCGAGGAGCCAATAGGACCGGGTAGCCGATGGGCATAATCCCCTAGCATCCGTGCTTGATCGGTTTCAAATTGAGAGAGTTTTTGCACTTCTATCCCTTAGGTCGTTCGGCATGCACATATGATTCTCGGCCTGCAGTTAGGTCGGCCTGCCATAGGTCGCAACCCCTTAAGTCGCTCGGCCATAGGTCGCTCACCTTGTGTTAGGTCGTTCCATGACATAGGTCGCAACCCATAGGTCGCTCGCCTTGTGTTAGGCCATTCCATGACTTAGGTCGCAACCCCTTAGGTCGCAACCACTTAGGTTGCGCCATTGGTCTCTTAAGTCGCTCGGCCTTCTTCACAACATAGGTCGCGCCAAACATAGGTCGCGCCATACTTAAGTCATGCCATCTCTTACGTTGTTGCATCATTTTGGTCGCTCGGCCTGTTATGCCGCTGGCATCGGTTAGGTCGCTCGTACCATAGGTCGCACGGCCATTAAGTCGCTCGGCCTGTTAAGTCGCACCTACATATAAGTCACACCCCTTAGATCGCAACCCCATAGGCCGCTTGCCTTGCTGTTAGGTCGGCCTGCCTTAGGTCGCTGACCTCCTCAGGTCGCTCGGCCTGCTTGCACTGTTAAGTCGCACATGCTATGGGTCGCGCCATTCCTTAGGTCGTTTGCAGTTGGGTCGCGCCACCCTTTAAGTCACGCCTGCTTTGAGCCGCATGTGTTGACCCGCTGATTTCTTGTGTTGACTTATGTTAAGTCGTAAGTCGTGGCTGTTAAGTCGCAAGGGTATTTCCACTTTGATGGATTTGGAATCGAAATTTTTGGATTTTATTCACGTCTTCGAATGTGAATTTTTTGTGACTTATTGTTTCTACAATCATTTTTGTGATTTTTCACTTTAAAAATATAAAAGTTTTCTATACTAGTAGTAAATATCAAAACTCTTCCATTAAAATAATTTTAACACTATTTTATTACAAAGCTCGTTTCTTAAACCGTTTTTCAATCTAGTATGTACAAACCTTTATCTCATTCGTACGAGAAATCTAATTAAACGGCTTAGTAAAACAAGGGGTATGAAACGCTTGCGTTTACTTCGTTGGTTAATTCTTGGACTTGTTCGATTGAATCTCTTATGACAATTTTCGAGTGGAGATCTACAATTTGTTCGTAAATATTTAAGTTAAGCTAGTGGTTATGGGACATGATGCTAAGCTTATATATTTACTGGCTTACTGTAATTGACACTTCTTGATGATCGTTGATGATCATTTTTGTGATTTAGACTAGCAACTGTGCGATGTCTCTTTGTCTACGAGGGAGACTAAACCCCGTTTCTGTGGAGCTTCGGCTAAATTTGGTGGGGTAGCGACCCATGGTCTTCGGGCCGTTTTGTGGTGCTTCGGCTCAAAATTAATGGTTAGCAACCATGGAATAGCATTCCATTTTGTGATACACGTGTTGGCGAGTATTCATGCTCCCGATTTGTGATAGGCCTCCCCCTTTTTGTGATTTCTGGATTTCCATTGATGATTTCTAGAATTTGTGTTTCACCAATTTTTGTGATTTACATTGATATGTCTTATAAATATTTGTGTATTGGTGAATTTGTGTGCCATTAACTTATGTGATTGGCATTGATACTATTGTCCATATTTGTGGTTTGGTGAATATAAATAAAGAGTATGACATTCCTTTTGATCTTTGAGAAGATTCTTGTGATATTGATTACTCCTTAGTTGATTTTCAATTGCATACTTATCACAGTATGGTTTTATGGTTATCATACGTTTTATCATATCGCTTATTCTATATCATTTTATCTGATATTTATATCCAGACTGATCTGTTTATTATTTTCTTATTAAATAATACTCGGGTCAGACCGAGATGTTACAGGTGCTTCTGCTTGACTTCACATCTGGGATTATCACCCTGACTTTTGGCTAACTACTTAGATTAGTAGTTTTTGTTGTATACATTTGAGATATAGACTCATTGATGTATAGACTCATTGATGTATCCATATTCTTTTGTCTAGCACTTGTAGCTATTCTTTGTGATATTGTGGATCTTGTTTGACCACTACTCTGATACACACTTTTATGTGTTGTATATTCATATCTATTTCCGCCTTTGTGATATGGATGTCTGTAACTGATTTTGTGTTATGTTTATTTCTATATTTGTTTTCGAAGAATATATATAGCCACTGTGTAGTAGTTTTGAGTTTGTATCGACATGTCGGATTTCCTTCTTAAACCAGATGCATGTTGTACTATGTGACATAGCGGTGCTCGCACAAAGCAATTACGCGGATGGTCGCTCCTCAACAGCCTTATTCTCCATGCTAGTTGATGGCATTACACTGCAGTGTCCTTGGATAGAGTGTGTATAGAGGTGAGGCATTAGAAACTTATTGTTGAGAAGAGGTTTGAGGTTTAGTGCATGGTGAAATGACGCAAGTAGAAAAGCGGTTGCGATCGTGGGGTTCTCTTTGTCACTTGGATGGATTATGAGACAACCCTTCTTCGACCTCTCTTTTCTTTCTTCCTCTTTCCCTTCTTTTTTATCTCTCCATATCGGCCTATCGAGCGTCGTTCGCTTCTCACTCTTTTCTTCTGCGCTTTTCCTCGTCAGTCTCAAAGCGACCTTGATGCCTAGAGCAAGGCGAATGAGGGTTAGGAGTTTTTCCTCTAAATTCACCAACATTGCGTGAGATATTTCTATACATATCCCTAACCATGGAACCTAAAACGAGAAGAGAAACGACATAAGTGTCAAGATTACTAAGAATAGTGAACGCAAGTATGCATGTAAGTAATCCTACTGAGATGTATGATGCCGATGAACCTCTATATACTCAATGGACCATCTTCGCAAAGAATTAGAGATGGGATGTCGCCACTTTCATTTAAAATTCCTCCAGGTGAGAAGCTGAAGTTGGGGGAACCCTCAGTAAGAAGATCAATAATACAGATGTTAAAGTCGCTTAAACAGGCAAATGTGTCGCTGAGATTACAACATCAAGGAGTTATCTCACTCGAAGGCAATGTGATTAGTCCTCCATGTTTGAACTGGGCCAGCCCGTACTGGAGTTAAGGGACAAATTTTAGAATTTCCTATTTTGGATCTATAGGGCCTATGAATTCTAAAGGATTTATTAGATCCAATCTAATATTGTTTTTATTAAAATCATATTATATTAATTATATCTTTGTTTTACAAATTTAATTCTAAATTAATTAAGTATAAGATATGAAAATGTTTGAATATATTGAATATATTCATTCCTTAATTGTGCAATAGAATAGTTAAGTAGGATCGATTGATAAATGAATATATAAAAATAAACAAGAATAATCTAGAGGCTGTCATATAGGGGACAAATGAGGAAAGAGAACAAAGTTGACATATGTGATTGATTCATCTTCCCTCTATATTAACCTTAATTAATGCAGCATTTAATCAACAATCATTTAATAATAATGACACAAGAATATGAATAACCGATAATGATTGATATGTACATATAAAATAAATAAGAATAATTTAGAGACGACTATATAGGGGATAAATGAGAAAACAGATGAAAGATGACATATAAGATTGATTCATCTTCCCTCTTTATCAAATTAATTAATGCGGCATTTGATCAACAATCAATGAATAGTAATGACATATGAATATGAATAGCCAGTAATAATTGGTACATGTATATTATTGTCTCATTTTTAACTGTTTGATAATAATAAAAAATTTAAATCATACAACTTGAAGTATAAATGTTAAATTTTATATGTATACAAACATATAAATATATGTGTGTTTGAAGATTAAACAAAAAACATTCTAACTATTTCAAAATAAACTTCCATACTACATATAAATTTTCTGATGTATTTGTAAACTTATATTCACTTGAATTAGTTAACAAAATACATAAGTGTATAACTAAATTTGGAGATATAACCTTAAAAAAACTGAAATACAATAAATTAAGCAACATATTTATGATGTTAAAAATTATTGCGATCAATTTAAAATTTAAATTCATTACCAAGACATCCTTTAATCATATATAAGTTTCTATGACAGTACAAATACAAAAATAAGAGCATATAAACTTTCGGATCTAAAAATTATGCTTTAGTTTAAGTGCTTAAAACATAGATCTATAATTAAAACATCGTATAATCGTATACAAGTTTTAGTTTTGATTTTACAAAAAAAAGAAACCAATTAATTAATTAATATAAGCATGCAAACTTTTAGTTCTCAAGAGTTACACTATGATATGACTGTTTAAAACATAGATGTAAAATGTAAGCATACTATTAATCATATTCAAATTTCAGTTTTGATGTGTCAATGTAAAAACTAATTAATTAGTATGAAGATACAAACTTTCAGATCTAATGAATTACACTATGATGTGAAAGTTTAAAACATAAATCTCATATACAAATTTCAGTTTTGATTTATCTAAATAAGAAATCCTAATCAATTGATATAATAAACAATTCAAATTACATAAACCATTTTCAAATCAAATGAGACAATGTTATATACATATAAATTACGATAATCAATTTTATTTATTAAAATATTATATCAAAATCATTAGGAAAAAAGGAACATACCTTAATTCCAAAGCCTTCAAGTACACCTTAAAAACGAATTCTTCGTTTTAAATTCTTTTAAAAGAAAATAAAGGGGTTTATCTGTTATATTTATGTGATTCTAATATAAAAGTTGATAGAAATGCTTTGGAATAAATATTTGTGAAACGTTTTGTATAAAATACTGAATAAAAATAATAGTTTATAAATGGTGTTTTATAATAAAAGAATAGTTTTATATACATAATGTTTTTGAAAAAGGAAAATGATAAAAATGCAACAAGTTGGAAAATAAATCAAATTTGTGGATTTGAAGTGACATATGGAGTGATCGTTTTATGGAAAGTATACGAGATTTATATAAAGGAGTTTGGTAAATAGAAATGAGATTTATAAATGAAGTTTTATAAATGTGATTTATAAATGATGTTTTACAATAGGAGTTTTATAGTTATAAATGAAGTTTTAGAAAAGGAGTTTTATATTTGGATATTTATAAATGAGGTTTTATGAATGAAATTGGTGTTTTATAAAAATAATTATAAATAAATTTGGAGATTTACTAATAGCATTTTATAAATAATATTTTTATAAAAGGACTTGTAAATCTAAAAGAGTTTTATAAAGAGAAAGCAGCATATTAATAGAATTTTATAAAAAGGATTTATAAAAGAATTTTTACAAAAGAATGAGATTTGATTTTCATAAATGATCATTTTAAATTGTTGTGGCATAGAAAGTATTCTTTTCATGCTTAATACCAAATTCCGAGGTATGAAAACTCATCTCTATCTTGAGAAATAAGAATGTACATTGAGGTAAGGATAGTATACTAACTTGTCCGATTACATTTTTAGTCGAGGGCTAGTACTGTCTGAAATCGGAAAGTTGTGGTAAGTATATTTGGTTTAGTTTTTGTACAATCTAATTACTTACACCAAAAGGAAACGGTTATGGGTTTACCGTTATGAATTTTTTTAATGACATTAGTTTTAACCCAATTGAGTATGGCTTTGGAAAATGCAATCTTTCTTAAGATTGTGAATATACTTATACCTTTGAGATAAGTTCATGGGTACATTTCCTAAGTATTGAAAATGTTGGATTTTGTGAATATACATATTGTTGATATAAGTATATAAAATAATTTACTAAGCTTTGAAGGTGAAATATTTGGTAAGTACACTTATACGATTGAGATAATTATATCAATATTTTTCAAGTATTTAAAAGAGTAGAAGGGTTTCGTGAATATGTCTTTGTAAAGTATTTTAATATAAGAATTTTACAAAGTGGTTTTAATTAATGAAATGATTAATTAAAGAGGCTTAGTGATTGCTTGGTGCTTAACCGGTATTGGTTTCCTTATGGAATTAAATCTCTGATTGGATTGTTGTTTGTTTGACTGTTAAATAACTGAATATGAAATGTTGGTCGGTTTTTAAAACTATCGTTGTAAGTTCAGGGAGATCAGGATCAGATTTATTGTAACGACCCCACTTCCTACGCCCAGGAAGTAGCATCGTTAATAAGAAAGAAAGAGGTGAGAAAATAGAAAAGATAGAGAAGAAAGAACAACAACATCAGAATCTCACAGCGGAACGAATGAAATATAATAATCACATAAGTATTTACATAGTATATAACATCAATCAGAGTGATACATATAGTACATCATATACTAGACAGTTATAAACACCTGTCTAGTTATAAAACTCAATACACCATTCATCACAGAGATACCACACAGCGGAACTATATATATATCTATAATGTTGAAGCCTCCTGCTCCATTGCTCCTCCAGAATTCGTCAAAGCTAAACCTGAATCCCTTGGCTACCCGTAAAAATTTGGGTACCCGAGAGTTTATGAAAAACAAAAATAAACTTCGGGTCAGACATGGGTCTGGTATGAGTAACAGGTTAAAGTTGCTTAATTTTGAAAAAAATCCTTTGAAAACAAAAGGTATCACGTAAGACTTCCCACACATAAACATGGAAAAGTTTTTACCTTACGCTAACCAAAACATTTGATAGGAAATCCAGTGATATTATAATAGGTCTAGGGTTTTCAAGTAAATAGAAAATAGCCGAAATTGTTACATGATTAAATTCTAGCTACTAGCCACAAAAGTGGGTAATACAATCAAAACCGTAGGCACTTATTGGATTATGGATTCCATATAATGGCAGGGCTACTGGGGTACCGCCCGTCACCGTACGTGGCCTAGATCAACGTACCGAGGATTACTCCCTTCATCCCCTGCAACACAAGGCCGGAACCATTCCTTACTGAACAGTCCCGAACAAGATAAACCCCGCAGTTGGTTGCAGACCAACTGCCCACTAAGCCGAATAAAAAGGGACATTTAGACAGGGGAATATCCTTGTCCTGCTTGGGCATGACCCACCTAACCTTGCTGCACCTCCCCTGTTTTAGCCATTCCCGGTTGATGAGGCTTGAGGTTACGATTACCTTTATAGAATATATTTCTTAGAATGCTCATCGTCCGCCTGACGATGTGTTGAAAGCATTCAATCCATACAAGTTCGTTCCGGGTTCGAACGAAACCGAAGGCATCATCTCGTTACACTCATTTTGGAATCACCCTCAGAGTTAACGACGATAACCTTTGCATTCAGAATCCTTCATCTTCACTTCATATTCACGACCTATCGTTAATTTGGAAACGATGTGGTTTTCGGATATTCCAAATAAGGAAAACCGATCCCGGTCTCATCGAAATCCAAAACGTGTCTTTTAAGGCCAAGTTGTCTATTTAGTCTTAACAGTCAATTCAATATTTACATGCACAGATAGACAATTCACATCTCATAACAGATAATCACATTATCATAAACAGATAATTAATATCATCACCCAAACGGATAATTAAATATTATCATACTTAAAACATACATCCATGTCACATAGACATTATCCATCTCATGTCTGAGATCACAATCAATCAATGAAATATCAACATCATCCATCAGCAATGATTTATGAATCACAATGTATAATTAATTTAAAATGAATTAAATTAACTCCTTCCATCTTAATTAATTTAAAATAAATTAAATTAATTACTCATTCCATAAATCCTGCTCTCACAATCATTAATTAATTATAAATCAAATTGACTAACCATTTTCTAATTACAAGAATAATTTAATCTTTAATTTATTTTTCAAATGAATTATTCTAAGTCATTCATAATAGATTAACATTTGATTACTTTCCTATTAAATATTTCTTAATTAACAATGCTTAATTACATCATTAATTATATTAATTAATGATCTTCAATTTATATTAAATTACTTATTTAAATTAATTAAGTGATTAATCTTTACTTAAACACAATTATTAATCACCCCTTGATTAATAACAAACCAGTAATTAACTATTCTTAATTACTTATAAATCAATTCATGATTAATTATTCCCATAAATTAATCCCTTGATTAACTACAAAGGAAATTACTCAAATTACTTCACTTACAAATCATCATGTATTAATTCCATCAAGTAATGATCATCTAATTACTATTCTGAGTAATTATGCTCCATTAATTACACTAAGTAATTACACATATCAAATCATCAAATGATTTCTAAAATTAATTAATATAAATTTACTTAATTTAAATCTTATCATCAATTACTTATATATTCAAATTAATCATCTTTGATTTAAATATCCTTTACTGCATTCCAGAAATTTCCTTTAATTTATTTACAGAAATTAATCTTGAATAAATCCATTAATTACATTTATATCGATTTATTTCCATTTAATTTTCTGGTTGATTTATTATTCTCAAATAAATCAATTTCTTAATTACATCCCGTAATTATTCATCAATTACTTTTCTAAGTAATTTACTTCCAAAATATCAGTTAATTAAACTAAATTAGTTAACTCAAATCAATTTACACCATTAATAAGTAATTAATTTCTTAATTACTTTCCAAATAAATAATTTATAATTAAACTATTACAATGGTTATTATTGAATTAATTAATCCAATTAATTTAAAAAAAATCAATTACATTAATTAATTATAAATAATCTAGTTAATGATTAACACTTATTTAATTATTATCTTCTAAAATAATTAACTTAGTTAATCATTATTAATTATAAGTTTGATTAACCGTAAAAAAATATCTAATTTATGGTTCTTAATCTCATATTAGTTAATTAATTCATTAATTAACTTTAATTACTACTTATAATTACCAATTTTATTAATATCATCATTAAGTATTCTTGCTTAATAAATCTTAAAAGTTAATGCATATAAAATTCCAAAACTTCATGGATTAAAGTAAATTGTTCTTATAATTGATTTAAATTCTCACTTCCAATATGTTTAAACATTTATTTCAATAAATTTCAATTTTAATCTTAATAAAAATTTTACACTAATTTATTTTCAAAACCCCTTTTTAAACTTACATATTTAATTACACTTAAACTTATTTGAATAAATTTAAAGTATAAAACTATATTTTAGTTTCAAATCTAGCTTTTCATAACTAAGTCCTGATTTCTTTGTAGTTAACTTGTCTATATACTTTCTTAACATTCTATATTTCATTTTTGAATTCAACTCTTTTGAATTTACTTAAATATTTAGCACTTTTAAATTAATAAAATAATTTAAATTATGAAACTTAATTACTTCCAACTATATTTCAAAACTATCTTGAATTCACTATTTAAAACTTCGAGTTAGAAACAGGCTTGACCTTGATTTTAGTTTAAAACAAAAAAAATTCAAAAAAACAGAAAAAAAAACTGTTACAGGCTGTACAAAAACACTGAACAAATTTCACTACCCGAGCCCCCCTGCGTTTGCTTCGAGTAATAACGAGTTTCCCCCGAGAAAATATACAAGCTGCTTCGAGTTTCTTACCAGGCGCGCGCGAATGAAAAAAAAAAAGACACAGAACCTGGAAACAACACAAACTCAACAACCCTACACCTGTCAACGCCGCTCTCCCCCAACCCTGACCACCTGGCGACAAGCAGCTCCGGCCATGAACGCGACTATGACCGAGCTACCCCCTCGCAAAACTCCACGGCACTCGATCGCTTGATGGTGACGAACAGAACCAACCACTTCGACCACTACAACAGGGTTTTCGTGCAGGAATTTTGCTCAGAAAATTTTGGGTTCCAGATGAAAATTTTAAGTTGTTTTTACCTTATCTAAAATTTTAAACTTATTTCATAATGTTACAAACATCTTTTATTCAAATCTTAATTTCATTCGTCTATCAGCAAAGGTGTAAATGTTTTTTAAAAGTAAATTTTTGTTTTCCAAAGCAAGAATTCAACTTGATTTGAGCTTTAATAATTCTAAACCAAAGCCAAGGATATAACAAATATATTTATTCACCTTAGGTTCAAATTAATCTTTAATCAGAAACAAATAAGTTTGGGTTAGTTTGGAACCTGAAACCAAGTCTGGAAACAATCCAGGCACAGAGCAAATGTACACACAACATATTCAAATACACACAGAATATCTCTGCAAACATTCTTAAATTCAGGGAATAAATATGCCACCATTTAATATATGCTTAAAACATCTAACTAATTTATGTTACTTACAGCAAATAGAAAACACAACAAGTTTATAAGGAAACAGTTTGATTTTGCAGGCTTGAGATATGCAGAATTTCATCTCACCAATATCCAAAGAAAATGAATATATAAATGTTCACATAATTTATTTAAACATTCAAATATTGGCATGCATCAGAATTTAAAACTTAAGTAAACGTTAAAAGTGTTACTCACCTTGAATTTGTGGAAGAACAGAGCCGTATTTGCTTTGCAACAGGCTTGCAACTTTCAGGTTGAACTCCCCTTTGATTCTCAAGTTGTTGATGAATGTTTGTTTAGGTTTTTAATGAAGCTTATTTTAGTTTTTGCCTAGGTCGAACTGATATGCAGATTTATATGTGCAAGAAACTTGATATTTATAAAATAAGTTACAGGGTACATTATTATTATGTTTCATGAAATTGTGACAATATAGGATATAATCTTGTTTGTACAGATTTGTTTTCCAGAGATATTTTATTAATGGTGGCTGATATGTAATACTTAATGTGCTAAAAGATTTTACATTAATTATTTTTGTTTGTTTATTAAAGAATGCATTATACAATCTTCCCTTGCAAGCTTCACACATATACACAGTTGTGTATTTATTTGGCCTGCACACATAGATATTTTTATATCTTTCATTTTGTTTGTATGACAGATATTTATCTAGATGCTTAAACATATACATATGTATACTGCAGTCCAGTTTTATGTTAGCTTACAACTTTGAAATTTCTTTTGTTTCTAATTTTATTGTTGACTTGTTATATTTTGAAAAGTATGTGAATGTTAGCATTTTTGTTTGCTGTTTGAAAACTAATAGAATTTTATAGTTATTATGCTATTGTAATATAATTAATGTACTACTTATATTTCTTTTCCCAATTTATCTTGTAGGCTTGTATTTTTATATGTATAATTTAATTTTATTTATCTTATAAAAACACATTTATCAATTTGAAATGATAGATAGAATAAATTATCTTTTTATTTTAAACTACATATTTTATTAATGTATGTTAATGTGTTGATTGACAAAATTATAATTAAAACTTATACATATTTTTAAATTCATATTCTAAATCAAACTATACTAAAAAAAAAGTAAACAAATCCTTTGTTAATAAATTAAAATTTAAACTCAAGTTAAAATAAGTTTTAATCTATTTAAACATTTACTTATGTATTTAAAATCACATATCGATTTATTTATTAGCTTTGAAAAGTTTATATCAAATAAATCATAATTTCTAATTCACTAAAATATATATTAGAATTTAAAACAAAATTTATTAGCTGAACTTTAAAACAATATCTCATCTATTTACAATGTATAAAAATATATACATATATAAATAGAAAACAAACAATTAATTTTAACAGATATCATTTACCAATTAAATATTTATTAAAGAAAAGTATCCATTCAGATTTAATTAATAAAAATATATCAAATCAATTTAATATTTAATGCAGATTATTAAATTGATATTGCTAGAAAATTCCGAGTCGTCACATTTATTATCCCGAAACCACTTTGAACTGGCGTAAGCATTGGAAATTGGAGACGATGGAATCAAAGACAGAGCTCTTTGGACTGCAAAGGCTACTTTCTACTAATCCTGGAGGTGATTCCAAAGGATGTAGTAGAAGTAGTGCCTTCGATTCGTTCGTATCCCGAACAACTAGTATGGACAAATGTGGTATTGCATTGTTGCTTGATGGGCAGTGTTAGCATACTGGGTAGGATTGTTATATAAAAGGAAAAATATTACCTTAGACCTCACAATCCGTAACGGCTAAAGCAGGGACATGCCTTAGGGCTAAGTGGGTCATTCCTATTTGGGTATGATCATCACTTATAACTAGATCGACATTTTCTAATTATGTAAGCTTGTGGCCATGAAAACGGTCTGTCAAGTTGACGGAGGAAGGGGTGATCATATTCGATACTATCTAGGAAAGGGTAGGCGGGTCCTGGGTAGCAGAAATGCAAATTAATACAGCCTCGGTACATCTTTAGAGGTATACTGTATGGAAGGTAGACCCTTACCTTGTCATATATGGAATCCATTCTCGAATAAGTGCCCTTCGGAGTTAGTTGACTACATATTATGCTGAAATTTAATTAATGCAATTATTTCGGCTAAGATTCAATGTTTATTTTAAACCCTAGACATTATTATAATATCTCAAGGTTTCCTATGAAATAGTTTGGTTATCGTAAGGTAAAAACCCGTCCGTGTTTGTGTGTGTGGATTTATGAGATACCATTATTTTGAATGGTATTTATAACATTAAAAATCCATATGATATATGTTTCTTACGCTGGTTTACCAGACTAATCCGGGCGTTATCTTTTGATAATGCTCGGGCCAGCCCGAGCATATTTCTAGATTTAGCTTTGGATGCTTCGGATGCTTTGGAGCTTCAGGAGACGAGCTGAATGCCTCCAAGACGTATTCATATATATTTATTTATACCGCACTGGTTGTTTTTATTTATCCACATTTATGAGGACAAGTTATTATAAATGTCCAGGCTGATGATACGATTAGTTAACTCTATTTATGTAAGTATATTACAGTTTTCTTTTGTAAAGATATATTGTACATTGCATATTACTCGTGACGATGTGAGATTATGTTCTATATTCTCTTTATTTCCCTAACAATCTGTCTTTCCAGTACCTTGATGTTCGACACGTGAATACCGTGGATGTATTAGTATCGACTTTTGAGGATTGAAAAGGAGGGACATTACAAGTGGTATAGAAGCAAAGTTGAGCGAATGTCTAGGCTTTAATGGGGTAGACTCTTTAGGGATAAGTTTAGTAACTCTCTAAAACAAGTTTGAGTGCATGTGTGTGTATGAGCATGTATTTGTTAGTGCTATAAAAATATTTTATATTATGTTGACTTACTAGTTGAGTGGTTTATGAATCCTGGTCGATATAGAAGGTATAACTGTATTGATATGGGTTTCTAAACACTTGAACAAGGCAAACTGACATAATATTGTTTTGAATTTGGTAACTGAAATAATTTACCTAGATTATATTTTATATATAAAAGAATAACTTTTAGAAATTGATATTGTTATTCGTTACGTATTTTTTTGTTAGAAGATGATAATATTCTGTTATTATCATTTATAGTTTGATTAGTCATGCTCATCCAGTTTAGGAGCATTGACTATTGTTGTTGACAGATTATTTGTACTTAAATAGTTTATGAGCATTTATTGTTTTGGTTGAATTGAACTCAAATGTCTGCTCTTATAATTTAAATATCTGAGAAAGATTAAAGTTTATATTTTGAATAGACGTTGTCTTTTTAAAAGGAAGCATTTGTTTTGAAGAGTTGCAATCTCTTGAATAATCAGTACTCTTCAACAAATCTCTTTAACACTATAAATATAGACCTATTTCATTCTTGGTTTCAACTAATTCTCTTGCTCTCAATTCTCTTTTTATTTACCATTAGTTGAAATCAAAAGCAATTAATTATTCTCTACTTTCTACAACATCACATGTTCAACTCACATACCATCAAAGGATATTATAAGAAGGGTGTAATGAAGAGTGGCTTATACATCTTGTTAAGAACACATTGAAGTTAGTAAGCAAAGCTTATTATTTTAAAGTTGGTTGAAGTCCTGTTTGGTTGTTTAGGCAATTGTAAACATGTCCCTCTGGGTGAAATGATGATTGTTGATAGTTAAATTCTGGAAGAAGTCTGAGATTGGATGTAGGATGGGAGGCCTAAACCATTATAAACATTCTTATGTGATGGTACCTTTATTATTACTCCATTTATTTTCTTATTTGCTAATTTATCGATTTCTAACTATTATCCATAATATACTACATCCTATATAAACTTCCGTTATGACAAACCCATCATATAAATAGAAGCATGAGATGAAAATGACACTGACTACCCACATACTAAGGCTGCTTAAAAAAGAAATACAAGGAGCTTATCCTGGTTAAATGAATGCATGCAGTTGGAACATAAGAGGTATGAATGTAGATTTTAAAATGAATCATGCATTCACACTTCTTAAAATTCACTAGCTTTCAATTTTAAATCTGGTCGAGAACAAATTAAGTATTGAAGCAATAATGAGTTTGAAGATTCAGTTCAAAGCAAACTAGGAAAAAATGGTATAGGCATTAAATGGAGGGTACTTGTGATTATTGATACTAGCGTATAGTTCCCCTCCATAATGGAAAAAAGGTAATCAAAATATTACATTACATATGGCAAACAAGGGAGGCCTACAACATTTGATTTCTTTAATTTATGGATGCAACCTATTGGTGAAGGGAGAAAGACTTCAAGGCTACTTACAGTTTAATGCTTCTTCTATAGATTTGATATGGACAACAATAAGGTATTTTAAACTGCTCAGAAGACAAAAGATACTAGGTGGGGGTTTGACAATCCCTTTTCTTATTTTAGTAGTTTTAAAAACTACTTATTACAATTGGACTCGTTGAATCTTATATTTATGGGGTAAATACATTCTGAGGAGAAGTGGCATAGCAATAAACATGAACAAAGTCCTAGCGAATGATGATTTTTATCTATGTCCCCTCAATCAGCCATTATTTCATTGCCAATAAATTTCAGTGACCACACTCCTAGTCATGTTAAATTTTCAATGAAAGTACAAAAAGATACGTGACTATCTAAATATGTCGACATTTGGAACCAATATGATAGTTATATAAAATATATTTTGGATAGGTTCAAAGAAAGTTCAAAGGGAGATGCAACACCTAATTTCTCAACAATATGAAATCAACCAAAAAGAATATGAAATTATGGAATAAAAAAGTGTAAAGCATCATCCAATCCAAAAACTACAAAATGATTTCGATGTTGCATTCTTGCAGACTAACTAGGGCCTAGGAAATGTGTTAACTATGATAGAAAGCTTAGCTTAATTTACAATTAGAAGAACAAATGCAGATCAATAGTGAGCTTCGAAAATAGCAAAGTAAAGTACCATGGTTGCGACGTGGTGATAGAAAGTCCAAATTTTTCTATACAAAAACGTCAATGAGGAAGTAAGAAATAAAATTTAAGCTTTACTTGATGCCAATTGAGATATATTTATGATGTTTGCAAAATAGTAAAGGAGGCAATAACATATTATTCAAATCTCTTTAATAGTGAACTTATGGAAGTCTCCTAATAGTTGAAGCATAATGATAATAAACGAAGAAGGATTGATATACTTATCTTCTCTAGTCACCACTACTGAAATCGAAGCAGCTCTCTTCTCAGTTGATGATTAAAAAAGCCTAGAACCTGATGGGTAGTCTGAATTTTTTTTACAAAAATACATTAGGACTTGATTAATGAAGACATATTTAATGTGGTAACACAGATATTTTAGAATGGAAAGCTAGCAAAGGGTTTAAATCACAACTTCATCGCATTAGTTCCTAAAACAGATAATCCCTAATCTATTTGTGATTACAGACCTATCTCATATCTTAATGTTTTATAAAAATTAATAGGCACTTTTTTTTATCTCATTAGTTCCTAAAATGGATAATCCCTAATCTATTTGTTGTTACAGACCTACCTCCTACGCTAATGTTTTATATAAAATAATTTAATTTTTTTTGCAATAGGATAAAATTTGTGTTGCCCTCTTGATTGTAGAAAATCAATCAACATTCATTCTTTCAAGAAGCATTAGAGAAAATATTTTTTTAGCTCATGAAGTAATAAAGGACTTTAAGAAGAAAGTAAAAGAGAAAATGTGCACTTAAGTTGATTTGGAAAGCGCCTACGACCCAGTTAATATGGAGTTTGTCTACCATATGTTATACTCTATGGGGTTTTCCAGTTTCAATGATTAAACTTATTTATGAGTGTGTTAGTATCTACACCTTTTCAATTATGGTTGATGGAGTTCCTAATGGATTTATTCATTCTAATAGGGATTTGAGACAAGGGAATGCCTTGTCTCCCTACTTATTTTGCATAGCATGGAATACTTCTCCTTAATGGCGGAATATGTTAGGTCTTTGGGATTGTTAGAGCCTAAAAATAAGTTACATCCTATAATATCTCATTTACTTTATGAAAATGATGGTGTTATGATATTCATATCTACTACTACATTAAATGTTATGACCATGGATAATATTTTCACCCAATTAAAGGAGATAATGGTGTTAAACATTAACTATGTAAAATCGAAGGAAATTCTTTTTAGTAGTTATTCAAACTCAGATGAGGTTCTGGATACTTTAGGGATGAATATGAAGCTATTACCTATTAAATACCTTGGAGTACTCTTAACCTTTGATTATGTACAATCATCTCACTATGTGCCATTGCTAGAAAAAATAACAAAGATATTAGATTGATGGGACAAGAATTTACTATATAATAGGTAAAGTAAACCCTGTTCATAGTACAATCAATCCTATTATGCTTTATTGATTAATGATTTATAATATCCCAAAATCAATACTAAAAGTTCGATATTCTTTTTGGTGTGGGAAAAAGCATAAAATATCTTGAGAACTTTTATGCAGGCCTGAAAATTAAGGTGGTATCGGTTTAAGACAATTTTCAAATCTAAGAAGGGTTGTAACCATCGAAGTATTTTGGTCACTAATAACCAAAAGATTTTTATGATCCAACTGCACGACAAGCAAATATCTCCATAAAAAAGTCATTAACCAATAGTTTGATAATAATATGTTAGAGACTATGAGGAAAATCTTAACAAAAAGAACTACAACGTGCAAAAAAATTGACAGAATTTGTGGGTTGCGAAATCATGGATCTTAAGGATAATTAAACACTAAATGGGGTGAATAGTTTTTTCTAACATTTGTAAATCCTTTTTAAATTTCTTTCAAGTTAAATATTAAATCATAAACAAACAACACAAAATTATACTTATCAAAAGTCATAGATGCGATTACAGATATAAATAGGAGTAGTAAAGGAAAGTAAAGAATTAGAGAGATGACACCAGGGATTTTATACTAGTTCGAATTTCTCCGACGCCTTGTCCTATATAATTGCTTGTACATATTTCTTTTCAAATGCCAACTGGAAAATCTAAATACAATCTTGATTTCGAAGTTATGAGACACACCCTTCTGATCTTTTAGGCTTAGGGTACGCCCACTTGATTTGCAGAGCTATATGCACACCCACTTAGATACCAAGCACACCCACTTGATTTGAATGGGTTACAAGCACACCCAAGCAGATACAAATAGAGTTTGATGGTTTCTCCAAATAGAGTTTCTTAAACTTCAGATACAATGGATTTTATAGCCTCTTGGACAACAGTTTGATCATTTGTTTAAGAGAGAGGTGATTCCAAAATAGTAAGGAAGTAGTGGTGAATAAATATAATGAATTTTGAATTGATTCATATGATTTTGAAGAGAATATACTATATTTTTAATGGAATTTTCAAGATAGTAAGAGGAGGGAGGAAAATAAGTTAATAATTGTCAAAAAGTTTGTTTGAACTCCCATTTACAAATAGATATGTCCGTCCGCGAAGACTTGCAGCGAATAGACATTTCTTTTCAAAATTTGAAAAGCTATTTGGTAATATATATGTCGACATATCCATATCATGTATGTCGACATATACATGTATTTTTTGAAAATTAATTTCTTTTAAAAATGTTTTGAAAATCCAATGTGTTTGTAAAATAGTTTGATACTTCGTAAAAATAATTTGAACATAGTTTATAAACATTTAGAACTTTGAAAAAGTTTCTTAAAATATTTTGAAATTTATTTTGAAAATTTGTTTTGTTTTAAAACATAAAAGATATAAAAAAGAGATAGAGATCAAGGACTGCTACGAGGGACTTTAATAATATACTATGACTCTATACACTATATTATAGTCTTAAGATTTCCATATCTTGGTCTTTGTACTCATGAGCCTTCAAGTTCATTTCTTGAGTCTTTGTACTGCAGTCTTTAATTCAACACCTATGCAATGTCCTGCACTATATATTATATAACTTAGCAACATATAGTATCTATATTTTACATGAATGTTGTTATCAAGGTTGTTATCATCAAAATCAATAACTGGGGTATTAACAATCTTCCCCTTTGATGATGATAACCAATAAATATTCTTGTACATAGAATATGGTATAACTCCCAGTTATATAACTCATGTTAACAAGAAATCTTGTCAACGCCCCAAAGTAGGAATAAAAGTGAAAACGACCTTTTCGAAACCAACTTTCGATTAATTCAAGACTCCTTCAAAACCACCTTTCGAAATGTTGAGGTAAGTAGGATTATAAGTAAGAACGTCCACTTCGAAACCACCTTTTGAATCTGTCAAGATAATCTAAGACTCCCTTAAAATCTCCTTTTGAAATGGGTGAGGTAACCAAAGGATGTAGCATAATGGTGACTAAGGGTTTTAACTATGTCAGCAGGGTTTTATTCCTTCGAAAGGTATCCTTTCGGCAAGCTTTGATGCAAGAACTCCATAATCAAATTCATATATGACATTGGGCCAGATCCTATATACTTGAAAACACCATGCTCTCGCATTATTAATAATTTTTCAGGAATACAAGAGGCCTAAGTATTATAAGGAAGTAAAATTCCCAATTTGATTTAAGGATTTAAGGTTTACAAATTTTAAGAAAAGAATAAGTGCCGAATGAATGAATTCGTATCCCCGAAACAATACCCCTTGGGACTTATTTATAGGCCCAGATTTGACCTTTTTGCATCAGCCCTTTCGACTTAGTCAAAAGGATGCCTTGAAAACCTTTCATCATCGTTGAATGCAAGATGCCCTTCAAATTTCGCTTTTGAATGGAACTTGGGGGCTTTCGACTCCGTCGAAAGGTATAAAAGTTGCCTTCACCTTGTTGTTGATGCATTGTGTAAGTAGGAGAGGGCGTTGGCTTTAGATACCGTCGAAAGGTGTATTTTTGGGGCTTCGAATGACTTGAAGCGTAGCAGAAGACTTAGTCGTAGAAGGTAGCTTATGAAAGCATTCCCATTTATTAATGTGGAACCTCCATCTACTGGTGTTCAAGAAAGCAATATTGGTTATATACAATATCTCCTTCACATATGTGGAAGGTTTCAATCAATTCAAAAGGCAGATCTATGCTTTCGAAGTGGTTACTTTGGCCAAATATTCTTCTATGGAAGGTAAACATGGCGAAACTAACTGCTTTGATAGGTTTGGAATGCATACGGAAGCTTGCTATCTGATACCTTCAAAAGATGCCGTTAACTCATATGAAACCCCTTTATGCATGCAGAGCCAACTGTTTCGAAAGAGGTTAACTGAAGCGAAAGGGCTGCCTCGTTTCCCTTCGACCCTTTCAAAAGTCTGTTGCTTATCCAATAGTATGCAAAAGCCTCCCTTTGACTCTTTTGAAAGGTCTTTCTATTGCTGTCATTCTTCATAAACCCACCCTCTGTATTCCTTTAAGTTTTTACATAGTTGGAGTGATTTCTAATTATAACACTTGCCACCCCTAGCGAAGGATGCGCTTGAATTTTCAAGTCAACTATTTGGACATTTTCATTACTTCATCATAAGACTATTCCCTCCTATTGATATTTCCAAACAAATTTTGACTTCTTATTTAAATCTAATCGAATGGCTTTCCTGCATTTTTTTTGCCTATAAATCACGCTTCCTTCTTCCCTTTTTCATTTACCTACAGCCAAAAACCTTAAAGGAAGAATCATAAATTTTCAACCTCTTACTAATTTCTTAATTTTAGGAGACACAAATTCAGATTCAAGGTAAACATCCATCATCTTATATATCACATTTGATTTCAGTTTTAATTTCTTAGGATATGAATTTGCATCACTATTTTGAATTTTGAAAATGTTCTAAGTTTATTGTTCATATAAAATGATTTTTAGATTCATTTTTTATGCTGACTAGGATTAATCCACGACATCAATTTAGAGTTTGAGCTTGGATGTTCTAAATTTGGGGTTTTGCTACTATTGAACGCAAATTCACACCCGAATTCTATTATGTTCAAATTTATTTGAGGTTTTCTTAAGGTCAAAAATTAATGACCCTCATTATGAATTGAATTAAGAAATACATATATATTCTTTTATAGTCGAAAAACTATCCAACCTTTCAACTTGATCGAAACCCCTGAAATTGAGATAAGCCTAGCTGTTTGCACACTTTCAAAATTCTATCTTGCCCTTTCGACTTATTGGAAACCCATTATAGTCAATAGGAATATGAATATTATTTTCTTAATATGAACATCGAAATGTCTTGAGGCCTTTTTGTTTGTATTGAAATTACTTTGCTCCTAGCCTTTCGTCTTAATGAGAGTATGGCGTTTTGGCAATGTTCATATTTTTTAAGAAAAATAAAATCTATGGGTTGTGATGTTGTCGAAAGGTATATTTGATTTGATTGGGGGATATTGTTAATAGTTTCAACAATGCGTATATTCAAATCAGAATTGTGTGGACAATTGCACTTTTAAAAAATTTCTTTGGACTTTCGACATTGTCGATGGGTGTGTTTAGGTGCCTGTATTCCATCCTCCCTTTTGACACTATCGAAAGCTAAATGAATTTTATAGTATTCGTTAACTTCAACCCCCTTTCGAAGGTATGGAACCATATGCTTTAGTGGATATTTGAGCCATTGCAATAAGCTTTTGACACCTTCGAAAGGCATTAATAATAAATAAATTATAACTTAAATGAAATTATTTCACCCTGCAGGATCATGGCTTAAAAAAACCTTCTAAGTAATCAGGAAAGGATACAGTTTCAGAACTAGAATCTTCCCTAAAGAAAACTAAAGCAGTTTCAAGGCATTCCCTTATATCTTCTCAAGACAAAGTAGACGCAATCCTTAACAACTTCGAAAATACAGGAGTAGAAGTTGTTCCTCCTAGCGATAATAACACCATCCAATATCCTCCCGAGGGATATTTCGATCACGCCATGATCCACATTTGGCATGGAGGTTTTATTCCATTCTCCGAGTTCTTGGAAAGATTATTGAGTTACCTTGGCATCGCACCTATTCAATTATTGCCAAATGTATATACATATCTCATCTCTTTAGAGCTTATGGCCTTAGATTCGGGCATTCCTTCTCTGAGCGCTGAAGTCCTCAATTACTTTGCGCATCTTGTCAAGCTTGTAATTTGAATAGCCAAATTTTCAGGGCTAATCCTCACAAGGAGCTAGTTTCAGATGGAGTAAACAAGTTCAATGATTAGGAGACACAATTGTTTTATGTCAAATGTTTTCCAAGTATTAATGGAGCTTTCTCTTCTTCTCGTAACTAGATCATTATCATTGTTTTCATTAAATTAGTTTATTTTGATGAATCGTGTTTTTCTATTAGACCCTTTTCCCAAGGATCTTGATGATGAAGGCAGGAGAATTGTAAAGTTGTTAAATGCTGCCTCAAACAACATTTGGAATAGGCTCACCTTGCTAACCACCATCAACCTTCAGAAATATTCTCTACTTCCAAAAGGCCTGAGGATTCTTGGACAAACTCCCTTTATCCAACATACCTCCAAGAGAAAACACTTCCTATTCTTGGGTGATCCTAAAAACTTTTCATCTTTGTCTCTGATTTGTCCCGACCAACTTAGTAATCTTAAGTATATCATTTGTAACTTACCATTGTGTTACTCTTTAGATTACTTAGCTAACTTATTCTTTTTGGTTTTAACAGTTTCTCCTTCATCTGAACTATCCACAAGAGATCCACTTCCTCTACCTTCTGAATTTAGTGCTCTAGCTCTGACCCAGGCTATTGCTAGGTCAACAACGATCGCTAAAAGAAAATTGAGCAGGGTGACTACTATAGGTCCTTCTTCCAAAAAAATTAAAACTTCTAATGTCCAGTCTTCTCTTCCTCCAAAAGAGGGTGAACCTATTGATGTAGGAAAAGCTCTAGAAGGTCCTACACTTGATGCCATTGTTGACCAACTCAGAATTATTACTTCAAAGGATGAAACACCACATATTTTTAGCAACATTATTTCGAACATTATTAGGTAAATTAAATGAAATAATGTAATTTGTTAAGAGAGTGAGATTTGTGATTTATAAAGGAGTAGCCATGACTAGATAAACTAACGAACTAAAGTAATTAAAATGAATTAAGTTAGGGTGAATAGGCAAGGGCATAATAGGAAAGAGCAATAACCTTAAACCCTAAACCCTCTCTACATTCATTTTCACATTCATTCATAATTCACCAAAACTGAAACACCTAGAGACTGGCCACCATTAAGAAGAAAAGAGGGGAAATCAAGCTAATTCAAGAGGAAGAAGATAATCAACATAAATCAATGATCAAATCTCATCTCCTTAACATCAAAGAAAAGGTGAATAGTGACTACATATCTTATTTTCGGTCAGTCTATGATGATTCTAAAAGTATTTGCAAATGTTTTGCCATGCTTTAAATGATAAATGGACACACACACACACACACACACACACACACACACACACTTATTGATGATTTAGGCTATCTTATATGCATTTTATAATGAGAATTGATTTAGAAAAACAAGTTTATGACATCCAAATTACTTGCAAATTTAATCTTAGGTAAGATATATTATTTTGGAAATGGCTTTCAAGTTTCATAATTTTTTGAATTATTGTGGATTTATTATACATTTTATAGTGAAGAAAATGTTACTAAAATTATTTACAGCCAAGATGTAATGGCTTTGGGTCTGAAATATAAATATGTTAGAAAACATATTAAAAGAGATTTTCTAGAAATTTTGAAAAATTTTCCTAAGTGTTTTGTTAAGTATATAAAATTATTTAAGGTAAGAGACTTAAATGTTTTACACGTTTAAAGTAGGAGAATGTGCATTTTGCAAATGTTTTAATTAAACAGAATTTGAATTCGACGGTACTTTTGGAAAAGCTTTTAGGAAAGAAACCAGCAACCAATTAGATTTTGACAAATAAGCAAGTTAGTTGGAAAGAAATCACTTTAAAAGGAAATAAAGCAGTTTTTGTAAGCATTTGCTGCTTCGCCTCAATCGGTAGCCACCCTTCGACTAAGTTCCTCTACCTCGATCACAGTCAAAACCAATGCGCCTGGTATCAATATTGGTACGTAGAAAATTGGACAAAAGGCGGAAGTTATGAGGTTGAAACAGGGGATTCTAGAGGGGTCGAAATCACGTTTTGGCTTTAGAAAGAAAATGTGATTTCATGATTTCGAATGAGATGGCTTTCGACTTGATTGGTTTAAGGATAAGCTTTTGATTCAGGTTGTCGCCTTTGTTATTAAATTGGCTTTCGACAGTGTAAAAACCAATGTTGTCGCTATTTTACCATTCAACCCAGTTGAGGCTGTTACCTTTAAACATGGTTTTGGAAGGATGCTTTCGATTTTATCAAAAAAGCCACTCTCCAATGCTTTCGAAGGAGATGGTGCGAAACCATATACTTTCTTTACTTAGGAAAAATGTTTTCGAAAGAGGGCTTTCGACTTAGTTGTTTTACGACCCTTAGTTCTGTTGAAAGATAAACCCATAGGCTTCGACTTAAATGCTTTTAATTGTTTTGAAACTATGTTCCACAAGCTTTTACTTGAACCTAATGCTTTTGAAATGTTTGTTTTAAGTAGCATACTTTAATGCTTTCGAAAGGTAACTAATATAGGTTTCGAAGGGGAGGTTCCCCGGTATTTTTGAAAGGTATAAGTTATGGTTTTAAAAGGGAGTTCCCCATGGTTTCAAAAGATATTTAAGGCACTCTTAATGGAAAGTTTCCAATTTCTTTTGAAAGGCAAGTTTTATGTTTTGAAAAGGATGTCTAAGGTTTTAAAGCTTTCGAAAGGAAGGGTATGCAATATTTTTGAAAGGGCTTTTGTAAATGGTTTCAAAAGCTATATTTTGGCCTTTCGGCCTATGGTTATAAAGTAATACAGTTTACTTATATCAAAAGGGGTACTTTAAATGGTTTCGAAAGGTGTACTTTCAATGGTTACGAAAGGGGTACTTTCAATGGTTTCGAAAGGGGTACTTTCAATGATTACGAAAGGGGTACTTTCAATGGTTTCGAAAGGGCTGTTTAAAGGTTTTAAACAAAGGTTTCAAATGAATTGCTTTTAGCAATATAGTCTAAGTGTTTTAATTTAAAAAGAGTTTAACATATTTTGGAGGGATGGGAAATCCTTAAAGTATTTCTTCAACATTATTTTGGGTAATGTATATATAACGTGGCAAATAGCTTAGAGTAAAGCAAAGAGTATATTTTCCTTATATATGTATGATTTCAAGGGTTAAATCATTTTGAAAAGGTTTTTAAGGAAAATTTTAAAGGGTAGTAACCCTAAGAAAAATAACTCAGATATAGAAGATCGGATGGGACTAGTGTAGGTTCATGCTTTATACATTAGCTTTAGCGCCAAGCTAATTTTAGTTTAAATTTTGATGTATAGGGCTTAGTCAGTCATACTTAAATGATGGTTACACACAAAATTGGAATATATGCGTAGAGAAGATAAAGGTTATTGGTGAGTCTACAAAACCATTAGGATTAGAAGACCCTTGGAGATGTAAGTTAGGGACGGACCGTCTTGAAGACTTATCTAACAGTTGTTGGATCATATTTATTTTTTGTTTGGTAGGCCCAAATCAGCAAAAGTTTAGTAGTCAGCCAAACAAAACTATATTTGTTTCGAACAGCTGGCCCACTAAATTATCTATTTTTAGCATTAGGAAAATTGTTATTTTGATATAAACAAATTGATTAACCAGTTTGGTTGCAGGTTTATGATTTGCAAAAAATATGTTTTGAAAGAGATATTAGTGACGGGAAACCTGTTCCGCTAAGCGCATAGTCCCACTGAATATCATATATAACCGAGATGTATGGTATTATTCAAACCAAGATTTATGTCTGACTCAAAGTTTATGTTTTTTCCCTTAAGCTCTCGGATGCTCAAAATTGATTTGAGTAGACTGACAGTTGAAGGTTTTCAGATTTTAGTAGGTGGACGAATAAATCTTCCAGAGACGAGCAGGTGGTTGACGGATAGCTATTTAGGAGTTTTTTTATTTTTTTTGATTCCACTGTATTGTATTATGTCAGTATGACTATATAGTACTCTAGTCAACTAAGGAGGCATCATCATATGTCGCTTTTGGCATATATTGTAATAATTGTATTTGATCAATTCCTGGGAAACATTATGGGATTATGTAAATGGGTATGAAACATGTTTTGTGAAATGTAATGAGAAAAGTTGTTTTTGAATTTTGTGATTTTTTTTCATATTCATGTGATTCTGACATTATGAATATCATTAACATTACCGTATTTGGTCACCGAAAGTTAATATTATGGACGACCATATCATCTATAGCTCTTAGCCTCGGGCCTCCAGATAGGGGATGTTACAAAGGATGACTTTATGTCTCACATAGTCGTGTCTGATTCTTTGAATTTCATTGTGCAGATGCAAAAGGATTTGGGAACTTCCAATCCCTCCTAGAAATTGAATACCTCCAAATCCCCATCACCAGTTTCTCTTAATGATTTCAAGAAGATTGTTCAATCAATCATGAATTCTCCATCATTTACTTCCATTTAACCACCTTCCTCTGCACCCAATCCAACAAGTCATTGTCGATCTCTTATTGAATAACAACTTCTTGTATGTTCCATGCTACTTGATTTTCCTATTACTATTTTATATTGAATCTCGACTCACATTTTACGTTTTCCTTTCAAATTTCCAAAAGCTGGCATTTCCTCCATGAAAATGATTCAAAGTCTTCGACTAAGACATCTAAGCTCAAAGAAGAAGTCTTAAATTTAAGTAACCAAATTACTTCCTTCATTGATGCTAATGATAACACAGTGAGCGAACAACAAAGATTGAGTGCTTCTCTTATTCATGCGGAAGCTACAATTTCCAAGGAGAGGAAGGCTAAAGAAATCCTAGCCGATGAGGTTTTGGCTTTGAAAATGACTCTGAAAGAGTTAGAGGATGAAAAGGCCAGGATGAATGTTAAACATGTTTCTCTCAAGAAGAGATGTACAGTTTTTAAGAAGAAATTGGAGAAGAGAAGTAATTCTTTAACCATGGCCACCAAAACCATATCCAAGGCTAAGCAAAAAGTGTCTCAATTACTAAGCACATCTCTGGACACATAATTGTAAATTCTTATGAAGATGCACTCATGCTAGCTTACTCTGATAATATTGAGAAGTGCCCAAATATGAGCTTTTCCTCACTTGATCTTGTATTGGTTAAAAGATTCATGAACAAAATCAAAGAAAAGGAGCAAAGCATTGAGGTCCTTGACAGAGAAGACATTGATGCCACAAAGCTCCTATCTTTTGAAGTCCCTTCTATAGAAGGAGATTCCGATTCAGAGAAGGAGGAAGATGATGAAGTAGTCGTTGAAGCAGGTGGCAACGACGATGTCAATGACGATGGTACCCCTGGTATAGTGGTCAGGGTTCTGATGGCAATATGGTCGATCGTGACGACGCTCACGGAGGGGGTGATGATTGCACTTCCAAAGCTTTAAATAACGTCATTCTCGATTCTAGTGCCCATGAAGCGAGTCAAACTGAATTTCCTAAACCTTCTTATCTCCATGAAAAAGACAACGATATTGATTTTGGAGAGAAAGAGAGGAAAAGGCGGACCCTTCAAACTTCAATCCCTATTTCTCAGATATGGAATTCTTTGTCAAAATGGCTTTCACTTCCATGATAACATTGGCTAATATCTTTCCATTAAGGAAGAAATCCATTCATCTTCATAAAAAAAGCTTGAAAGAAAATAAGGAGAAACAAATAGCTTGTATAGGGAGTAGATAAACAATAAAAAGAAAAAATGCACTCTCTCACAAGTATCGTAAGCTTAATAAAAGCTTTCCGGTATTAGTGTCTTTCAAAGATCAGGAAGCTGCCCTTCGATTGAAAAGGGTGCGCCTCCGCTATGACAAGCTTTTAGAAGAGAACAAGGAATTAATAACACTCATTTGGATGTTGATTGAGGATAGAGATATCCTGGTAGACTTCCTATATAAAGCTTATTGTAGACATTCAACTGTATATTTTTCCTACTTGGGTGATTTAAGTAGGGGTTTTCTTAGATAGCTTCACAGGAGATACTTAGACGAATTTGGATCTGATCCTCATCTGGGGGCTAGCTAGAATTTACCACAATTCGACTCAATTACTCATGTATTTCCAGTGGTAAAACTCAAATATTATAAGTATAAATTCATTTATGAGTTATTCAAAAAGCTAATTTTATATGAACTAGATGAAAATTTGTAATCATGCAATTATATCAGTTTGTAAATTTTTTGCATTTTTTTTCTTTTATATTTAATTTAATTTTATTACATTATTACAGAGTAAATGTCTTTCAAGAAGCCTTGTTACTATGGAGTACGTAGGAAAATGCATCAAATTAAGAAGAGACCACTTAGAAAAGGCTTTGCTCTTGAAATCCTCAAGATTGGCTAGATATTGCTGTTTTAGAGATTTACACAAGCTTCAAATTCAACATCCCCGCCTTCGCTTTGATTTCCTTGGTGAAATAAAGGAGAAGCTCCTTAAGGAAATTTGAACATATCATACAAAATTGATTTATGGTCATGATAGTGCTCTAGTTGGAGAATGGGATTATAGCAAGTGTCCCTTTGTTTTATTTCTTTTTGAGTTATAACTTCTACTATTGTAATAAAAAAAATTGTTCTCTAGGTATTAATTTTCTTTTTATTTATTTGAATAGGAATTACGGTTAGCTATAACACTACTCCCACTAGATCCATTATCTCGTTTCACCAATATTAGAGATAAGTTGATGGCAGATCTTGAGAAGAGTGCCTATTTAAAGATCTTTTGTCCACCTGACTTCAAGGTAATACTGAAGCATTGGAATGGCGTAAGAAATATTTTCTTCAAAAGGCAATTATTAGGGACCTTAATGATCAAATCAATAGTCTTGAAGCGAATATTAAGAATAACATGAAATAGTTTCCCAATTGAAACGCCAAATTAAATCAAACCATTCGACTGACATTGATCATGAGATGTCTAAGCTTCTCCAACAGGTAAGTGATTTGGAGTTAAAATATAGTCAAGCTCTGTGTAAATCCTTGGAATTTATCACGGGTGGAGACATTTCGAATATTAATTTACCAACTTCTCCAATCAATTCATCTGTTGTGAAATCAACAAGATTTTCAACCTTAACTATTCAGAAATTTCCTGCTACGAAAAACCCTCCCCTAAGTTTAGACGAGAAAGCGGTAAGTGAATGGTGTAGGAGGGTTAAGTTTGAAATGATGAGATATTTTGACGATCAATAGAAAGTAAGATAATCACAATACATTAATGAATATATAGCCCAAATCCAAAGGCTTGAACATGATAAATATCTTCTTCAATAGCGTATTGCCGATTTAGAACGACAAAATAAGACCCTTAAAGATGCTAACAATTCTTTCAATCGCACTTTAAAGACCCACATTAAATCTTTCAATAGTGCCAACATAATTAAGAAGAAGGAAAAGAAGCTCAAATAAATTCTTTGCATAGCGATTCGCTACATTGTTGATCCTTTAATTGCTAGGAATTCAGACAAAGTTAATTTGGGCCTTTGATGTATAAACTAATGCCATATAATATTCTTATAAATCATTTTGTAAATTATGTAAATATCACCTAGTTTGTTGTCATTTCCTGTGCTCGTAATGTTGTCTTTGAATTTGCCTTTTGATAGGTTTGACTGTGTTTTTATTTCGTGATTATTGAATCATTCCATCTTCCTCGTCAATCTTATTATTAGTTTGAAGTTTATTTACGTCCAGTAATTTGCTCATAACGTTATTAGAGATAATATTAGAATTTCTGATATTAAAGTTTCAGGATTCAAATTTTGGAAATAATGTAAATTAGTAGATTATTATCTCCAAATAGTAAGTGACAAGAAATCCACAGTTGGGAATAATATTAGACCGAAAATTCTCATCCAACAATAATAGAAGCCCCCTTTTATGCTTTGATAATAATATAAGAAGTTCAAAATCTCAGCTCTGGCTGTATTAATAGAAGAGAAACCTGATTCTGGAAATAATAAAGGACCAAAAATTAAGATCTAGTATAATAATAGAAGTTCATAAATCTTCTTTCGGAAATAATAGAAGATCTAAAACTCCTATTTGTGTAATGATTCGATAAGTGGAGTCCAGAAGTTAATTGTTGTAAACCCAATACCAAAATTGAGGTACTAAGAGAGATCCATAAATTATTATTTGCAAATTAGTAAAAAAAATCAGAAGTCCATAACAAAAGGCTTGAAATAACATGAGGCCTGAAACCCAGATTCGGTATTAATAAGTGAAGTTAAGAAATCATCTTCTGAATATAATGGCAGCCCATTAGTTCACAATAGAAGATCTGAAACCCAGTTTCAGGCATTGATGAGTGATGTCCAGTAATCATCTTTATGGAAATTAGCTGATGTAAGTGAATTCATGCGTAATCCGAAAGTTATTATTTGTAAATAACAGAAGCTTAGAAATCTATTCCTGGCAATAATGGAAGTTCAAAAATCCTTGTTTGAGCCTTATATTTTGTTTCACTCTTTGGACTTTGATTATCTAAACCTTTTGCTTTCTGTTGCTTCTTTAATTCATGGAATTTGATTCTTTTGATACGCGCCATCCCATAAGCTTTGTATATTGTTGATGTTTTGTGTGCTACTTCTAGGGCTTGGACATCTTAGTCCATTGTTGTTCGGTGTGCTTGTTAATGTTTTGTGTGCCACTTCTTGGGCTTGGACATCTTAGTCCATTGTTGTTCGGTGTGCTTGGTTAGCTTATCCACAAGCAGCACCTAAGGACTTACCCGATCTCCCTCTAGGAGGTGCTCCGGCCAAGTCTTATAAGCGGGACTGAAGGCTTGTTTGGTGCCTTGACCATGCCATAGTGTGGCGGGATCAAGGGCTTACTCCGTCCTCCTTCTAAGAGGTGTTCCAGCGAGGCCATATAGGCGGGACTGAAGGCTGGTTGGTGCCTTGACCTGGCCACAGTTTGGCGTGCTCAAGGGCTTACTCTGTCTCTTTTCGAGGGGGTGCCTTGACTGGCCATAGCATGGCACAATAAAGGGATTGTAGATACTATAACCTGGCCAAAGCGTGTCGTGGATAAAGGTTTACTCTAACCTCCCTCTAGGTGACGTTTTGACCTGGCCAACTCGACGCAGACAAAGGCTTATGATCGTTTAAGGTAATTTCCAAGTTTAAGGAGAATTTTTCTCGCAACCGTGTAGAATTTTCTTATAAAAGAGGTGCTTTATTGTGTTTCTCTAGGGTTCCTTTACAAAAAATCCATTGATTTTTCCTTGTCTGAAAAAGTTGATGACCATTTCTTCAAGAGCTCTGCATTTATTTGTTTCATGCTCATTCATCATATGATAGTGACAATAAGATCCTTCTGTATTCCTTTCATATTTTGGCTCTTTATTTTTGGATGGCTAATAATTAAGTTCCTCTCTTGCTAATATGTAGATGTTCTCGATTGATGTAGTCAAGTTGCGCTCTTTAGGGAGTCTCCATTGAAGCTTGTCTTTTGAGATTGAAATCTAACTTTTTATTACTCGATTCATAAACTTAGGTCTCAATGACCAATTTCCTTTTTAAACCCTTTCGAAGCTCACATGTAGGCAATGATCCACTTGTTATTAGATGCCATTTTTGAGCAAAGGTGTAATAATCAGCCATCATTCCTTCTTCGAAGGTAGTTCCTTTTGCATAGCACTGGATAACCTTCTTCATTTGAACAAACAAATTATCGCCTTTACATCTTGCTTTTCCAAAAGCAAAGATGAGTGTAGGGCCAATATGGAATGGATTTAGGCTCTAATTGTGTGGATCATAAGATTCTTCCCTCTTATTTTTCATAACTCTTAAAGTTTTTAATCTCAACATTTGTTCTTCGTATAGCCTTAAATCTTCAACAACTTTATTAAAGGACCTAGCCAAATGTGGTTCTGAAGATCCTTGCTTGGATTTTTTTGACCTTGCCTAGCATTGTGACGTAGGATCTAATGTTAACTTGGAATGAAATAAGGATTAAGGAAAGTAAGGATGGGAATTTAACAAGATCGGGGGTTCGAGCCCTCCTTCTAGCGCCAAAAATGTTAACAAGAAATCTTATTAACATCCCAAAATAGGAATAAAAGTAAAAATAACCTCTTCAACACCACCTTTAAAATCAATAAAGACTTATTCGAAAACTACCTTTCAAAATTTTGAGGTAAGTAGGATTACAAGTAAGAATGTCCACTTAGAAACCACCTTTTGAATTTGTCAAGATAATCTAAGAATCCTCTGAAATATCCATTAAAAATGGTTGAGGTAACCGAAGGATGTAGCGTAATGGCGGCCAAGGGTTTTAATTATGTCGGCAAGGTTTTATTCCTTCGAAAGGTATCCTTTCGACAAGCTTTGATGCAAGCACTCCATAATCAAATTCATATATGACATTAAACTAGAACCTATATACTTTAAAACACCATGCTTTTGCTTTATTAATAATTTTTCATGAATACAAGAGGCCTAAGTATTATAAGGAAGTAAAATCCCTAATTTGATTTAAGGATTTAGGGTTTACAAATTTTAAGAAAAGAACGAGTATCGAATGAATGAATTTGGATCCCCAAAACGATACCCCTTGGGTCTTATTTATAGGCGCAGATTGGACCCTTTTGTATCAATCCTTCCAACTTAATCGAAAGGGTTCCTTGTAGACCTTTCATCGCTCTTGAATTCAAGTCGTCATTCTAATTCGCTTTTGAATGGAACTTAGGGGATTTCGACTCCATAGAAAGGTATAAAAGCAGCCTTCACCTTGTTGTTGATGCGTTGTGTAAGTAGGAGAGGGTGTTGGCTTTCGATGCCATCGAAAGGTGTATTTTTGAGCCTTCGAATGACTTGAAGCATAGTAGAAGGATTAGTCATGGGAGGTAGCTTTCGAAAGCATTCCCATTGAATAATGCAGAACCTCCGTCTTCTGGTGTTTAAGGCAGCAATATCGGTCATATATAAGATCTCCTTCACATTTGTGGAATGTTTCAACCAACTCGAAAGGCTGATCTATGCTTTTGAAGGGGTTGCTTTGACCAAATATTCTTTCTTGGAAGGTATACAATGGCAAAACCAACAACTTCGAAAGGTTTGGAACGTATGCGGAAGCTTGCTATCTGATACCTTTGAAAGATGCCTTTAACTCATACAAAACCACTTTATGCATGCGAAATCAACTGTTTCGAAAGGGGTTAACTGAAGTGAAAGGGTTGTCTCATTCCCTTTCGACCCTTTTGAATGTCCATTGCTCATCTAATAGTTTGCAAAATCATCCCTTCGACTCTTTCGAAAGGCCTTGCTATTGCTATCATTCTTCATAAATCCATCCTTTGTATTCTTTTAGGTTTCAACAAAGTTGGAGTGATTTCTGATGATAACAACTCCCCTTGAATATATGCATACGTATATTTTGAATATATGCATATGTATATCTTATATTTTTCTCACCCATTGTCATTTATAAAAATAGGTGGAAAACCTCCCTCCAAAATAAAATTCCTAGAAACTACAGGGCCAAAATCAATAAAAATGATATATAACATCTAAGCATGATGTAATATGGTATAATGATGATAAAACTTAGATATATATGATAAATTATGATAAAATTATAAATAAGATGACAAAAAATATGTTTATTATTTCACATTTATTCAATTATACAGTCAAATAAACAAATATAAATACCAATACAATCAAATCCAACCCTAAGAGTATTAATCCAAACTATATCATACAAATCCAATCAAATAAGTCCAAGTCTACAAATACACAATCTTGTGAAAAATCCATAGAAAACTAGACATTCGTAGGAACTTCAACCCAACCGTTGGACCCAAAGATTGGATCCGTTTTGATGGCATCCCAATTTTCATTACCTTCGTTAACAGAGCATTCTGGGTTGTTGGTTTGATCATATTTGACTAAGGAAGAAACAATCCATCGAAGGGAATCAAAATATTTTTCTTGCCCTTTTATCATCTACATTTGACTTAGCTCTAAATGCCTTTGATTTCTTAAGATAAAATTAAGAATATACTTGAAAGATTGAAGTATTTGTTTAAGGTTTTCACACAATTTTTGGTGTGGAGAAGACATTTTCTTGAAAAAATGTTTGAGAATGAGAAGAGAATAGAGATAAAAAGATAAGTGGATTTTTATGGCAGAAATAAGCTTATATATGATTGAAAAATCATTTGGAAAGATCGAATAGGTGGTTGTTATTTTATTTTAAAATTTTAAAAATATGCCCAACGATTTATATATATCGACATATACATTGTATGTATGTCGACAATACATGAAAATGAAAAACTTTTGTTTTTGTTATATTTTTTGTTTTTATCTTATACCATTATATGTTTATAACTTCCAGAGACTATTAGTACACTATGTAATAGCAAGAACAATATTTCATTACTAATAATAGAGAAGTACATGGATTTAAAAGAATTACATGAAAATAATATGAATATAAACTAAAAACATGCATTGCTAAGGAATACAAAGCTAGATATCATAAGGAAATAACCAGATAGGCTCAGAAAGACGTAGATAATGATGGCAAATTTCCACCAAGCTTGCGAATTATCTTCCGGAAGTATTTGTCAACATTGTTGGAAGGGAAGTGAACTTTTACTAAGGAACGTTTAATCTTCTTTTGATTTTTAAGAAGCTTCTCTTGGTTCCTTAGAATCTCTTTGTTGGACGAGTGAAATGGCTTGTCGAAACTTTCTAAAGAAGCATCCACTTCTTCCTTCTCCTCTTCTTCCTCTTATACATCCATTTCTTTACCTTCTTCCACTTCTTCTTGTTGAATTTCTTGCTCCTATTATATGCTAATCTTTCTTCTTTTTCAGCAAGAGTTTCATATGATTCGAAATAAGGTGGAATGTGCAAAAGGTAAATGTTGGTCTAGTTAAAAACTTTTCGAGAAAGAGTGATTCTCCTCCTATATCAACATCAAAATGTATGAAAATTCTAGTAGGATACACACCATGGTAAGAGTGTATTCTCATGTCTAGAAATGTTCTTTTAAACAAAGCCATCTAAGATGACTTGTGCCTAATTTATGTCATAGTTCCCGTAAATGAAAAAAAGAGCTTTAAAAACTTTTTGAGCAGGGTTATTGTAATACCCGTCCTCGGAACGATACTTTGTTATAGAATGAGACTCATATGTCTCGATTTTGGTCGAAGATTCTTGTGTTTAAAATCAAATATTCATCACTTTCGAAAATGTTGTGAAATACTTCACAATTTTGTTTATTAATTTGAAAAGTGAAAAGGTCAATTCTACTAGATTTGGAACCAAGTATATGACCTAAAAGTTAACAATTTAAAACAATTCGAGTGTCATTTAGACTACTCCAAATTTGTCTCTTTTCTCCCTGCAAAAATTTTCCATTCAAATTTGCATAATTTTGTTTGACTAAATCTGGATAACAAACAAAATTGTTTTGAGAAGAGTAGAACAAAGCAAGAATTTAATTTTGTAAACAAAGATCACGATGACCACAAGAGGAAAAGTCATCGAATTTAGCTAATCTTCTTGGAGAAACTTTTCTAGAAGTAGCATACTCCATATCGGTATCAATTGCTTCTTTTTTATTGAAGAGAAAGCCTTTGATTCTCTTTGAGAGCCTTATGGTTTTAGGAGTTTGACTTGAGGAGGCCATTTTTGAGATTTTTAAGAGATAAGAGAATGAAGAGAAATTTGAAATAAAGTGAGTGAATTGAATGAATAAAGATATGGTGAATTAATAGAGAGAGAACTGTCATTTTGGTTTTGAAAAGATGCTCTTTCAGTTTTTGATATAGAACAAAAGAGCAGGAAATTCAAATTATGAATTTGAAAAGAAACTTCAAAATTCTAGCATGTATGTCGACGTATAGTCTGGAAGTATGTCGACATATAGCCTAAAAAATTCAAAATTAAACCTAAGATAATATATTCCTATATATATATTTATATACTTATATTCATCCAATATTATTATTTACTTATAAAAAACGCACAAAACACAAAGAAAGAAATAAAAATTAATTGTAAAAAGTACTGCTTTTTGTGCCCTTTCTTTGATCTGTTTTGATTAATCAACTATTGCCATGAAAAAAGGTTTGCACCCTCAATATTCGGTTCATAGCCGCTTGAAGAAGTATCTGAATCATCCAATGTTGTTTTATAAGCCCTCTTTCTTTTTCGTGATGAATCAGTAATTGGTGCGATCTTTGATTTATTCGAAAGTGGATAGTCTCTTTGTAGATGACTGAGTTCATCGCAGTTGAAACATCTAATTGCAGTTCCAGTTCTAGGAGTCTTATTTTAAGATCTCCAAAAGTTGTTCATCTTTCTATAATTTAGGTACTTTCTGAAGTTTCTGGTCATGAAAGCAATTTCTTCATCATTATCATCTTCTGAATCCGGATCGTCATTTATTGCATTGAAGCAATGGATTTATTTTCTATTTCCTTGCTTTCTCTTCTACGTTGTAATTGTGCTTCATAGGACATTCAATTGCTTATTCACTCTTCAACTTTTAGAGTACTAATATCATTAGCCTCTTCTATTGCTACTGTCTTTAAGTCCTACTCTGAAGAGACTTAATTGAGGATTTTTATAACTGGTTCGCTTTAGAAAAGTCTTTACCTAATGCTACTAATGAATATATTGTATCTTCAAATCTACAGTACATGTCTAAAATAGACTCATTTGGATTCATTTTAAACAATTTCAACTGATTAGTATGCAAGGAAATTTTGGTCTCTTGAACTTTACTAGTGCTCTCATCAATAACTTGTTGTGTTCTTCAAATTTCATATGCAGACTTATAAATAGAGACCATATTAGATTCACTTTACCTAATGAACAAAAAAAAAATTCAAGCCTTTAGAATTATTCTGTGCAAGTGCCTTTTTGTTAGTAGTCCATTTTGAAAATTTTGTCTAGGGTTCAGTGTACTCATTTTGTATAACATTCCGAATATCTAAACCATTGTAAATAAATTTGCATCCTACATGACCAATAAGTGTAATTACTTTCATTAAAAAGTGGGGGTCTAGTAGTAGATTATCCTTCGATAAAAGTGTTAACAAATGTACTAACCATGCTGCTAGCCATTAAGACTTTTCAAAAATTAATTTACAAGTTTTGAAAGCCTAGTGCCTTGATACCAAATGCGGGTTGTGGGATTATGGATCTTAAGGCTAAATAAAGACTAGAGGGAGGATGGTCAATAGTGTTTTCAAACTTTCGTAAATCCTTTAAATTTCTTTCAAGTTAAATATTAAATCACAAATTAACAACACAAAATTATACTTATTCAATAGTCACAGATGCAATCATAGATGAAATAAAAGCAACAAAGCAAAGTAAAGAGTTAGAGAGATGATAATAAGGATTTTATATAGGTTTAGATTTCTCCTACACACAGTCCCATGCAATTGCCTGTGTAGATTTATTTTTAAATTCCAGTCTTTAAACCGGCAGAAGGCAAACCCAATTACATTCTTGATTCTGAGGCTACGAGACACATCCTCCTGATATTTCGGGCTTAAGGTACACCTACTTGATTTTAACGGGCTACATGCACACCCACTTAGATTTTTAGGCTACCAAGCACACCCACTTGATTTGAATGGGCTACAAGCACACCAAAGAAAATAAAAATAGAGTTCGATGGTTTTTCTAAAGACAATTTCTTGAACTTTGGATACAATGGATTCTACAGTGTAACATCCCGCCTTTTTGTACGTTTAAATCGACGATAAACCACACAGTCAGACTCAAACCATACAGACGGGCAGATTGTTATTGGGGTGAATAAGAAAAAGCAGAAAGAAATAAAACAAAACAGAATCTTGCAGTGGAACGATAAAATATAATAATCAAATAAACAGTTCATGAAGCTGTTTTAAAAAATATTCGATTATACTTATACAATACATATCAGAGTTACACACACCAGAGAATAATAAATAATGCAGCGGAACAGCGTGTCTTCGTCCTCTAGAAATAAGATCCTTCAAACCCTGAAATGCTCAGACTGACTCGAGCGAATTGAAAAAACAAAACACTCGAGTCAGAACTAAAAGATCTTATGTAAGTTAAATCAACAATAAATAATATAAGTAGAGCGGGGTCCGAGATGTTTACAGGATTTGACACCTCCTATCCAGTGTCTAACGTGAGTGCAGTAACTTAAGAGATGCTCGGGATTCACATCTCCTAAGGATCCGTTAAACTATTTACTATGTAGTAATATTTCGCTATTATAATAATATCTATAGTAAAATAAACTTACTTTTAAATATAGTTAATGCTTTACATTTCCACCTTAACACGTAATAGTGCCAGTAGCCTATACAGTACCGTAATACCTCCCGATTGGGAGGCTACCAGAGGATACTCCATAAGTACGACACAAATCAAACTCGTACAAGGCGCGCTAGGGTAGGTGCCACGGTGCACAAGGCAATGTCAGGGTAGATATACCAATTACGCATCCGGGCTGGTGGAAACACATAGCAGCTACTACCACCCACCTCGATCCACACCCCCAAAATCAAAAATCAAAAGTGGCCACCGAATCAATCCAAAAATCAGAGCATAATATCGAAGGAGTGTGTCCGATAAGAGGGCCTACCTCCTTGGCCCGAGAATCGCTCCTGTTTTAGCCACCTTATGCCAACTCACGGAAGTTGGGTCCACGTATATACCTTAAAGGAATGCCATCACCATCCTACTTCATTCTGCAATCTCCACCGCGTACACGGTTGTTAAAGAGGTTTTCGGAGTTGGTAGAGAGTACGACAACTTCCGATCCCGGTCTCTTTAACAACCGAACATTATTACAACACCGCGGTCATCTTCAAAATAGTTTATACTTTTAAAACCAGAATATAATATCCATTTCAAACCCATATAAATACGATATCATTTTATTTCAAATATATCCTTTCTACACCATAGCACTTTCAAAGTAATAACATTTCAAAATCAGAGCACTTGAATATAACACTATCAGATTATAGTACCTTGAAACTCATTGTAACAACCCGCATATTTATCGAGTTTGTATTTAAATATTTTATTTAAATATTAACTCGTTAATCGGATTTTGGTCCGAAAAGCTACTTTTTGCAAACGGTCAAATTGGGACTCGAGACCACTTCCATTGAGTTCGAAACGTCGTTTACAACTTTTTGAGTATAAACATCGATAGGTTTGGAGTTAGTGAAATTTCACTAACTTTTCCCGCTTTGGACTTTGGGTTAGTTTAGCCTATTAAGCCCAAGTTCCAACCCTCTTCTCCTCACTCTTCATAAATTTCCTAACTAATCAAGCTTTGGCATTAATGGTGGAGGGAATGGGAAATTAAAACTCCAAGCACAAATTCAATTGCAAATCCAACATTCAACTCCAAATTCAAGTAGAAGATATTGGATTCAAGCTTTGGATTGCTTCTCCTTGCTTTCAAGCTTCATCTTCATAAACTTTAGTGCAAAGGTGAGATTTTTATCTCACAAATCTAGTCTATAACTATATTGGACTATTGGAAATGATTCCCTATCACTTTTGCATGCACATTTGCATTTGGTTTGGATTGGATTGGCGAAAAACTCCAATTTTTAGCGTTTTGGTGAATTTTCTGCACTTAGGTCGTTCTGGCCATTTTCGTGTGTTCGGTGTTAGGCCTTAGGTCGTTCGCGTGTTAGCGCGCTAGGTCGCACTGCCTTGAATTTTCACTTCGGAGTTAGGTCGTTTCACGTTAGGTCGTATGGGGTTTAGGTCGTAGGTCGTTTCTGGCCTTAAATCCCCTCTGCAGCGTTAGGTCGCTCAGCCTTTCCTTGTTAGGTCGTCACCACTTAGGTCGCGACAAATGTTAGTACGTTAGGGCCTTAGGTCATAGGCCTTAGCTCGCATTTGAGCTTAGGTCGTAGGTCGCTAGCTCGTAGCTCGTATTTGAGCTTAGGTCGTATGGCGCTTAGGTCGTAGGTCGCATCACCCTTAAGTCGTTCGACCTGATGCCTCTCTTAGGTCGCGCATCCCTTTAGGTCGCTAGGTCTTAGGTCGCGCATCGCCTTAAGTCGCTCGACCTGCTCTCACCTTAGGTCGCGCCATCTTTTAGGTCGCGTGGCCTTTAGACCGTAGGTCGTTAGGTCGTAAGACCTTAGGTCGCCTGACCACTTAGGTCGCTTGACCTATTCAGATGTTAGGTCGCGAGTTCCTTAAGTCGCTCGTCTCTCTTAGGTCGCTCACTTCGGCTAACTTGCGAGCACCACTAGGTCGTTTGACCCTTTAGACCCTTAGGTCGTGAGCAGTTAGGTCGTTAGACCTAGGTTGCCTTTTCCCCTTAGGTCGTTGAACCGATAGGTCGCTTCACCTGTGCTCACGTTAGGTCGTTCGACCCATTCATCTTTAGGTCGTTCCACTTGCCTATCTCGTAGGTCGCATTCCACCTAGGTCGCGTGAACGTATAGGTCATTGGACCCTTAACTTTTAGGTCGTTAGACCTCATTTTTTCTTCACTAGGTCGTACCGTTTTGGACGGGGCGCTGCCCCGCACCCCGCCGGGGGCGCTGCCCCCTGGACCCCTGCGACCTGAACGGGCAGGTCGAACCCCGTAAGCGGTGGCGTTGCCCCCGCACCCCCACCTTGGGGGGTTGCCACCCCCCCTGGACCCCCCCTCCGTAGGGGATCTTATCTGAAAAACATTGAGCTGATTTCCTTGGATTTTATTCGCATCTCCGTATGCGATCTTTGTGACTGATTGTTTCTACACTTGCTTATGTGTTTTGTCACTTTATAATATAAAGGTTTCAATACTAGTGGTAAATATCAAAACTCTTTTAACAAACAATTTCAACTCTATTTTTAATAACAAAGCTCTTTTCTTAAACCGTTTTCCAATCTATTAGTATATACAAGCCTTTACCTCACTCGGATGAGAAATCTAATTAAACGACTTAGTAAAACAAGTGGTATGAAACGCTTGCGTTCACTTCGTCAGTTAATTCTTGGACTTGTTCGATTGAACCTCTTGTGACAATTTTATTAGTGAAGATTTACAGTTTGTTCGTAAATATTTAAGTTAAGCAAGTGGTTATGGGACATGAAGCTAAACTTCTATATTTACTAGCTTAGTGTAATTGACACTTCTCGTTGATCTTGATGATCGCTTTATGAATTAGACTAGCAATTGCGCGATGTCTCTTTCATTGCAAGGTTAGACTAGACACCACTTGTGTGATTCCATTCACACATACCTTTCTGCTTTTTGGTTAGTCTTGACCTCAATCTGTGTGATTCCATTCACACATGTGGGGTAGCTCCCCATGGTCTTCGGACCGTCATGTGATAGGCCTCTTTCCCTTTTTATGATTTCTGGATTTCTTGTGTTGATTTCTGGAATTTATCTCTTTGACTTGTCATGAGTACAAGTTTAGGGTATGATGCCCTCTTTGGATCTTTGAGAAGATTCTTGTGATATTGATTTATCTCTTATCGGTTGATCTCCTGTTGATCATTATTTGCATACTTATAGTAGTATGTTAGTATGGATATTTTATGTTTATTCCATATCTTTTATTTTATATCATGTCATCTGATATTTATAGCTAGACTGATCCGTTTATTATTTTCTTATAAATAATACTCGGGTCAGACCGAGATGTTACAGGTGCTACTGCTTGACTCCTTCCCCAGTGATTCACTACTCAGACTTTTGGCTACTTGTTTAGATTAGCAGCTTTTGTTGTTTACACTTGAGATATAGACTCATAGTTGTATTCTTTTGTATAGCACGCGTTGCTATTCTTTTGTATTATCGTGGATCTTTTTAGACCACTACTCTGATGTACACTTTTATGTGATATATATTCATATCTCTTTCCGCCTTTGTGATATGGATATCTGTGATTGATTCGCATGTTATGCTTACTTCTATATTTGTTTCTGAAGATTATTTTATAGCCACCGTGTGATAAGAAATTACATGGATGGTCGCTCCTCAACAGCCTTATTCTCCGCGCTAGTTGACAGCGCTACACCGTAGTGTTCTTGGCTAGCGTGGGTATAGAGGTGGGGCGTCACACTCATACTTTGAACATAACTTCCACCACTTAAAATAGTTTGAATATTTAGAATACATTATATAATAAAATAGCTTCTTCAGTTTTCACAACTCAAATCCAACACAACTCGAATTTCTACATTTTATATTTAACCTAATCCCAAATCATAAATTTCAATTCAACTTAGTTTCCAAATAAATTATCCTAAATTTATTGATTTCAAACCAGATTTGATCCGCAAAATAAACCATTTCAAATTCAATATATTTCAAACTTTAAGTATTCAATAATTTCAAACCTAAGTTTGGTAATTACGATTTAGCAATTTAATTTCTATTATTTAGTTTTAAAATATTTACATAATAAATCCATTATTACTTTAATAAAACTCAAATTACAATTAACTAAATATTTTCTTCAATTTATTCGTACTTGAAATGTTCATTTAATTTACCTTAAACAAAATCAAGTTATAAAAATCATATCCTTAAATCTTAAAACCAATAAGTTTCAAATCGATATATCTAAAATAATTCTTGATTAAATACATTTTCAAATCAATTTTTAAATCCTCTTTAATTTAGAAATTATTTATAGAATAATTTCAATATCGAATAAAACCATATATATATATATATATATATATATATATATATTGTCAAAACCATAGAAATCTTTTCAAAATATTTATATATATACACCAACGGTGTCCGTATATGATTTTCTATCATATGGTCAAGTGAAACGGATATTTATCATTTCAATCCGCAATTTAAAATAAAATACGGTTGTATATCATTTCAAAACGCAACCCCGAATGAAATAAAATCCATAACAACTTGCGGTTTATAACGATATAAAATACAACATCCATTCATCCAATATCAATCATCAACCATTTATCACAATCATCATCTAATTCAAATAATAACATCAATATAGAATAGATAATAAATAACAGGTATTTACTGGCAGTTATATTCAATAATGAATTAAATAACAATTTAACTTGCAGTTTATATGCAATAATAAATTAAATAATAATTTAACTGGCGGTTTATATGCAATAACAAATTAAATAGCAATTTAACTAGCAGTTTATTTGCAATAATAAATTAAATAATAATTTAATTCAATAAATTCAATTTAACTGAGATGAATGATTAAAATATGCCAAATAGTCATAAATAAATTTCTAATCACATCATAATCAATTTAACAAATATAAGAAATTTTAGAAGTTGTGAGTGGGTTAAAACACTCACCTTTTGAATTTAAATTGAATTTTAATCAAATTTAAACCCAAAATTTGAACAGTTTTAGAATTCATCCAAACGAGCGCCAAAATGTTCGGAATTTCGATACGATCCTAACAAAAGAAACCGCGTGTAAATCGGACATCGTATGCAAAGTTATGTAGGTTTGAACATTAAATGTTTTAAATTATAAAATATATAGAACAAATAAAGTAATTCATTACCAAAACGCCACGTCAGCACCGAAAGGTCGAACCTTACAGCTAGAACGAAACCCTAACTAACGTACGCCGCCGCAACAACGCCAATCACCACAAACGCGCACGGCCTGTGCCTACCACCGGCCGCCACCTCCTGCCACCTCCCGCACGTTTTGCCTAGTACCCACGGCCATGCGTCATCACGCGATAACCGCCTCAGCCGCCGCCATGCAGCAAAGCCCAAGGTTGAATTTTGAGCAAAATCTAGCCGTTGATTCAACGAATTTCAGGTGTCGATGGACTCTGCAAGACCCTCTCCACACAACCATGCCGAAAATATATCAACAATTTCTGGCCACACCGTAACCCAGATCCAAAAACGAATCATAGAATTGAGATGTGCACTTCGAGAGCTTTCCGACGATATAAAATATGATATAGTTTGAAAATTATGAATTTTTGTTTTTGAATTTTATTTGGAATTGCAATTGGAATTTTGGTTTTGTCAGCCATGGAATGAGGAGGTGCTATAGGAATTGTACGTACAGAATAATGAACATAAGAAATAGGCTAGGGTTTATAACGGGGTATATATAGGCAAAGCTGAAATTTGAAGGGACCGGATCGATTGGATTGAAAGCTGAACGACAAATGCCCCGAAAATCCCGTTCTGACTCCGGAGCGAAATTAAATCAACCCATATATCAAAATAGATGTTTAAAAATATTTTAAAATCAATGGAACAGGTTTCAGGTCCAAATTCCATCGTATGAAGAAGTTATGCAAAAATCAAGTTATTTCAAATTGATTTGAATTGATTTCAATTTCATTGATTTCTAAGCGTTTCGAGTCCATACGATTAAACGACAAGGCCGATCGCTATGAAACTTGAAATCCTACAATAATTCATCGTTGCGGATCCGATGAAACTGGCTTCGTTAAAATTCAAGTCAGTGGCCAAAATGGCTATTTTTATGTTAATTAAATAAATGAATTATTAATTAATTAGATCACTTTTTCAATTCTGATTCCATAATGGACAAATTTTTATCAATTTGGATTACTAGGTAGTATATAACTCTTTATAACAAATTCCCATATCTATTTGACATTGAATATACCACCAACTAAAAATGTTAAATCACAAATTCAATAAATTTTAATTAATTATAATTTATTCCACTAAATTAACTTGATTTAATTTCAATCCTTTTTATCTAAATCAATTATTATTCAATAAACAAAGTTAACATTTATTTTACCCTTCATTACATTAATATGTTATCTTTCCTTCGTATTAACTATCCTACTACCATTTTATTTTATTTTTGCCAATATATACGTTAATTACGATTAACATTCTTAATTAATTCATTTACTTGGGTTCGTACTTTTTTATTATATCAATTACTACATTATGAATAAATTTACAATTCTGTTTATTTTATTACATTCACCTCTTCCGTTACTGCATTGATTCCTATTAATAACATTCAAGATTTCCTATTTAAATTTAGTAGACCAATTAAATATAACCATCGTTACCATTAACTTTACAATACACTTAAGTTTATTAATTTCAATTAATTATTATAATTACTTGCATAATGTTGAATTCATTCAATTACCATTAATTATACTAATTCATTTGTTTACACAACACTTACCCTTATTTACATATGTCTAATTTTATAACCAAGTTATACAATTTACACTATTTTATTATTGGGATTTCACTTCAATTATCAATAATTAGTTTTAATTACCATTGCTACAATTCATTTTCAACATTCACTCCATTTTAAATTATAAATTTTTATTTCTTTCTAAATTTAATTTCAAAAATCTTATTAAGTTAACCAAATTAATTATCGAAAATTACGGGTCGTTACATACATCCTCTTGGATAGCACTTTGATCTTTGATTTGAGTGAGATTATTCCAAAACAGTAAAAAAGTAGCAGTGAATCAATACAATGATGTTTGAAATTTTTCTATATGATTTTGAAGAGAATATAGTATATTTTGGTTATCCATACAATTTCAGTATCAAAATAGTGCCATGAGTGATAGCATCACAAAGGAATTGATGTCACTAAGCTCTACGTCAAAGATCAATAATGCTGTATGAGATCGATAATGTGTAAAGTCCATGACATATCTCTTCGGTGTCGCTCTTCATCCACAGTGCACTTCATCCACACCCGCCCTAACCCACGCCGCACATTATCACTCCTATAGCACAAAGTGAATTAGACAACAGTGGTCACACAATATATGGTAAATTTTCTATTATCCCACTATTTCATACAACATATGAAAAAATCATCTGTTGTATGACATAGCCCGTGAAATCATTATTTCATTGATATTTCATGCTTGCCATTTAGAAAATATTTTATTTGCTGTTTAATATAAGTAATCAAAATATTTAGCTTTGGCTCCATATTGATATTTTGGTTTCCCTCTCAATATTGGCTGAATTATTTAATGGTCACGTTCCTTGAATTTTTTCCCTCTTCTCTTACTCTCCATTGATTTTATAGTCGCGTTCCTTGAATTTTTTCCATCTCACTTTTTGGTTCCATATTAGAAAATTCTCTCTCCTGATAGTCTCTTACTCTCAAACAATGATTGATAATGAAATTAAGCTTTCTTTAAGTGCCCTCCCTTCTATCTCTTTTAGATAGTACTTATTGTCGTTCGTTCAAGCTTGCTTTGATGGCCGATGCTTGTAAGTAGGGTTTCGCTGAATTGAAGCCGCCTCTTGGAAATCGTTCACCTTATTCCCTTGAAGATCTCGTTCCTTAATTTTCTGGTACTTGTAGGTTACGGCTGCTTCAGTTTGTTAAGTATTCTTCGATTGATATGGTATCATTTCTGCCCCTTTTGATTTTGTATTGATCTCGACTTCTTATTCGAGTTAAAAATTGGTTCGTGATTTATTTTAAGGCTTGCTATCTGATTTTTCTCAAACTCAAATGATTTTCTGCCAATTTTGATAATGGGTTATATATAGGAATTGATTTCCTAAATTTTTTAATATTTGCTTCGATTTGACCTTTTCAATTTATTTTTCTCGACTATGGATTTCTGATCGAACGATTATCTAAAACTTGACTTGTTCTGATTTCTCTGACTGAATATTTTTCATATTTTTGGCCCATAATTAATTTCACATTCGACCTTAACTTTGTTCTATGGCTTTGTCTTGGTCTCTGTCGAATTGCAATCGGATTTATTTGTTCAAATAAAACTGATACTCGTCCTATGCCTGAATTTTTGCTTGTATATCATTGCACCTTGTATAATTCACCTTGAATCTTCACTTGAACCTGCATTGTCCTATTGATATGCATCATTGACGTACCCTTTTTTCTTTTTTATATGTGCATTGTATGATATTGCACTACTTCATTCTTGTTTTGTTTATACATGTGCAATTGTATATATCCATTTACTTGCTTCTTCTTATTTTGCGTGTTCACTAATACCGGTCGTTAGCCGGTCACTGACCTGAACTTTGTGTGCATGTATATGCATGTTCTATCCTGAGTGCATTGATGTGCATCCCTATACCACTTGCTCTAAACTGTTTGTTTCATATTGGCCTCACTAGTTATGTTGGTGAACTTATTTGGCTTATGATTTAGCCTTTAGTCTAGACTTGTACTTTGCCGCCCCATTTTGTAATATGCATGTACTTGGTTCTCTAAACTGATGTGATTCCATCTTGTTGCATTGTTGCCAGAAACTGATTCGAACTCTATTATGCTATCTTGGTTCATCCATACATGCTATTGAGTTGCCTTTCTACTCGCTATGTACATATAAACATGTAATTAAATATGGGTATATTTTTATAATAGTGTGCCTGGTCTTGTCGAAATGTTTTCATTGTTGCTTGAAACTGGTATTCTACCTAGCCTTGCCCTTCCATGTTTGAACTCTTTGCGAGCATGTGCTTAACTTTTTTTGCCTGTTGTAACATCACCTATCTTTAAGGTCCAAAGCTAAGTGCTGCAAATGCTGCAGCCATCCATAGTATTAACTTTCGATGACAAAATATGGTAATTTTAATGGTATCCATAATATCAAAAGTTCATGAATATGAAGTAAAATCAACAAAGATTTAAAAAAGCTTTTCTGATTACGTTTCAAATCAATATTTCATATCCATATTACATCATCCTAAACGATTCCCAGGTTTCCATCAAATATAATCATTACAAATTACGCCAAGAAAGACATATGAAGATGCCCCCTTGGATGATCAGAGCACTCAATAGACATAGTTGTTTTAATACATTACAGCGGAAACAAAACTAAATAGCTCCTATACAGCTAGCTTTGCCTCCTGCATGTCTTCAGAAGCTTTATTCGTCTAACCTACTAAACCTGAAAAAGCCTTAACTCTCAATCCACTCAAACTAATTTCGAGCACGCGAGAGTTTAAGGGGAAAACATAAACTTCGAGTCGGACATAAAGCCTGGTGTGAATAATACTATTACATCTTAGTTTACGGATATTATGTGAGAGCACGCCACTTAGTGGAATGGGTTTTCATTCACTAATATCCCTTTAAAACATATCTTCTTGCAAATCAGAATCCTGCAATCAAACTGATTAAAACAATAATGGCAATGTCATATATGCTCATAAATCACGTAATAAATGGACCATCTATCCGAACAATATAGTTTTATTTGGCTAACGGTAAATCACTGGCTACTCAGGCCTACCAGACAAAATAAATAATTTGACATCTGTTAGACACACTTCTGGACGGTCTATCTTAACTTACTTCTCCCAAGGTCACCTGATCTTAATGGTTTTGTGAGCTCACCAATAACGTATCCTTCTTCTCTGTATATATTTCTTTTTTTATGTAACATCATTTAAGTCTTACCTATGACTAAGCCCTACACATTAGAATTTAGGACTAAATTAGCTAGGGGATATATCTAAAGTATAGGCCACGACCCTATACCAGGCCCACCTGGTATCTCAATAACTGAGTCATTTTACTTAGGCTAACTACCCATCAAACTTTCCTTGAAAACCTTTTCAAAATTAATTTAACCATTTAAATCATACTTAAACAAGGAAAACATATTATTTTCTTTACTCAAATCTCTTTGTCATGATTTATTCTTTACTCAAAATATTGTTGAAGAAAACATTCAAAACCCTTGTTTAAAAGCTTTAAACAATCTCTTTCGAAACCTTTGAAAGTACCCTTTTAAAAACAGTTAACTACTTACTATGATCTCTAGGCCAAAAGGGTAAAACATACCTTTCGAAACAATTTATAATAAGCCTTTCAAAATCATTGAAAGTGTTCTTTCGAAAGCTTTATAAAACCATAGACATCCACTTTTAAAATACTTCAAACTTTCCTTTCGAAAACATTGGAAACATTCCATTCAAATACTAAAGGTAAACCGTTCGAAAACATTAGGGAATCACCCCATCAAAGCCTTTATCATATACCTTTCAAAAACATTATGGAACCTCCCCTTCGAAACCTTCTTTAGATACCTTTTGAAAGCATGAAGTCCTTTATTTAAAACAAACCTTTCGAAAGATTGGGTTCAAATATAAGTTTGTAGAACATAGTTTCGAAACCTTTAAAACCATTCACTTTGGTACCTGCTTCCTAGGGATTTGACCAGGCAACTAAGTACTCGGCATTGGCATATATTTATCGTTCGGCATTCTAAACGCTTGGCATAAAGGAACGATCGGCATGAAGGAGCGCTCGGTATCTAGAAACGTTCGACATTGAGAAACGTTCGGCATTGTATATCGTTTGGCATCTATAAACGTTCGGCATACCAAGGACGTTCTGCATGAAGGTGCGCTCGGCATCCAGAAGCATTCAGCATTGAGAAGCGTTCGGCATTGTATATCGTTCGACATCCATGAACGTTCAGCGTACCAAGGACGTTCGGCGCTCATCATAAGATCGTTCGGCATCCAGAGATTGTTCACCCCCCGAGAACGTTCAGCAACCAAAGATTGTTGGGCATTCTTTCAATCTCGACCGGCTTCGATTGTTGCTCGGCCTACTCTTCCCACCAACATCGCATCGTTCGGCATGAAAATGATGGTTTGGCATTTGGCCGTTCGGCATGTTCGGGTCAGCACATAGAGTTTACTCCATTTAGGCCGTGATATCCAGCTACCAGGCCCACCAGGGAAGTCCAACCCACCTTCGTCTATAAATAGAGAGGCAGGGGCATAGTGAAAATGACCGGTTTTTTGGAGAACATTGGAGAAACTCTGCCGCATTCAACACTTGCTCAAGACTTAATCTTTTACTTTGTAATTATATTCAAGTAATTGGAAACGGATTGTACCTGTAATCAACTATCAAGGAAAGCAATAGAAATCAACTTCAAAGTGGACATAGGCAGTTACACCGAACCACTGTAAATTTGGTGTTTTTGCTCTCTGCATTTAAATTTATATATTGTCTTCTATTTTAATTTACTATCTTCATTAATCTCTCTACACAATCTTTCTCAAGGGTGTTAGTGGCCCATTTTGGTGCTTTCACTGAGAATTGAATTCTCAGGCTGTTAGGATCTGCTTTGTAGCTACTGGATTGCATAAATCCCCCAGAGGAGATCCAAGATCGTTCACAAGGCATCTGTTGATTCTATTCATAGTTACAACCAACAACTCTACCATGGGGAGACCACGAACTAGATCGGCCTCTCACAATGCAGATGTCCACGAGACTGCTAGCGTGCAACAAGTTGGATCTAGAAATCTGCAAGCAACTCGAGGTGCAGGGCCCTCCACCCAAAACCAAGTGGAAGTCGTTTCCCGAGCAGAGTTCAATGACTTGATAAGATAACTCTAGGAAAGTAGGAAGCAACTTGCTGAGCAGATTCAAGCCAACACTAATCTCATGACTCAACTCACTCAGCAGCAGTGTCAAGATGCTGGAGGTAACCCTGCCCCTTATTCTGAATCTAATAGTTCAACCTCAGCTGATGAACCTTCTAGGCATAGACGCCGTAAGGATGAAGGTGCACAGGCGGGTGCCACAGATCGATTGACTAAGGATCAAGCCCGTGAAGAGACTGGACACCTGAACCTCCAAGACCCAAATCAGGCGGGACATCAACCCGCATGGTCCCGTGGAACGGAACCAAACCTCCCATCATCCATACAAACTCCGGACTTAACAGCTATGGTCAGGCAATTGATGAGAGAGAACCAAGGCTTGACCAATGAAGACTGGGGAGTGTCCAGAAGCCATACTCCCTTTATAGATGGTATCCTACAGGCTGAGTACCCCTAAGAAGTTCAATATGCCGACCACTCCAGCCTACGAAGGAAAGTCTGACCCCAGGCAGCATGTGATGAGGTACGGATGGATGATGGATTCTGCAAGAGCTAATGATGCAACCAAGTGTTGGTGCTTCCCAATCACTCAGTCCGGAATTGCCACCATATGGTTTACTCGACTTCCCCCAGGATCTATATCCAGCTCTGACGAATTGACAATGAAATTCATAGAACTCATCCAAAGGATGTGATGTCCTTATCAAGCGTCATCCAAGTTCTGGGAAAGTCGTTGAAAGCGTACTTGTAGAGATTTCATGTTGCGGCTAACAAAGTGAGCAATCTAAACGACCATGCAATTTTGATGGCGGTAATGCGTGGAGTGGATCCAGACTCTGAATTTGGACATTGGTTGGAGGGAAAACCCCCAGCCACACTGGAGCGTTTTTATTCGAAAGCTCATCAGTTCATAAGAAGGGAGGAAGCTCGATGGACAAGACGAGACAAGGCACGAAAAGTAACGTCGCCATGAAGCAAACCGGCGATAGTTGGGGAAAAGCTCAAGTCAACGCCCAAAACAAGCCTAGGCAGACTAAAGGATCCGGAGGTGGAAATCCTGGAAAGAAAAGAAAGACGGGGAAATGGAAGTCAAGGATCCCGACCTACAATGAATACACCCCACTCAACGCATCTCTTGAGAACATCTATTTGTCAACTTGCAACACTTTCCAATATAGAAAACCACGCCCAAAGGAATCAACGGAGGAACAGAATAGAACTGAAAAATATTGCCGCTTTTACGAGTCTTATGGGCATAACACAGAGGAGTGCAAACACCTCCATGACGTTATAGAGAAGTTGATTAAACAGAAGAAGTTGCAAGAGTTTGTCAAAGACCCGCAAGATGGAAGACAAGAGACATCGTACCCTGGATGCGGGCCAGCTCCACGCTAACCAGAACAACGTGCTCGAACCGTAGGTAGATTGGTTATTAATACGATTGCTGGCGGACCTCATCCTGCCGATAAGAATTGGCGGGAGATGGAGCGATATGCTAACTCTTTAAGACATACGTAGTATGAGTGTTGTTCGAATGTGGAGGATAGGACTCCTGCAAAGCAGCAGCGCACGATGGATGATGATATTGTATTCAAGAGCAGAGATGCGGATAAAGTGGAAGCTCCTACCATCGATCCGATGGTCATATCTGCGACAATCGGGCCGGCGTTCGTGAAGAGGATTCTAATTGATTGCGGAAGTTCCGTTAACATCACCTTCAAGAAGGCATACGACCAAATGAAGCTCGAGACTAAGGATTTGAAACCATCTAAAGCCAGAATCCATGGCTTTAACGACGCAGCAACAGATGTAGTGGGATATGTTGAACTACCAGTTGAACTGGGGCAAGGTGAGTGTAGGAGGGTGCAAATCCTGTCGTTCATAGTGTTGGATGTTGACTCCCCATATAACGTATTTCTAGGACGTCCTGCCCTAGCAGAATTTAGGGCAGCATTGGCCCCTTGGTGTCTGACGTTAAAATTTCCAACAGACGGAGGTGTTGGAGTGGTACACGGCGATCAGGCGACCGATCGTGCATGCTATGTGGTTGAGCTGAGAGAGGCTCGGCGTAGAGAGAAAGGAAAGGTTGCGGACAGCTCCATCCGCATCCAAAATTCTGATGATTGACAAGTAGCGCCTGAGCCCTGGCTCGGGCAACATTCTCGGATCTATAGAGACATAGATCCGAGAGATGATGATGGGGGATCCAGGGAAACAAATGCAGCACCGGCTGAACTCACAATTGACATCCTAATCAGCCGGGATGACCCGTCACGAATTCTTAAAATTGGATCACAACTCGACCCCGTGGTGGCCGAGAACCTCACTGACTTCCTTCGAGCGAATCTTGATGTCTTCGCTTGAACACACTTTGATATGTGTGGGATTTCTCCAACAGTTGCGAGTCACATGTTGAACATAGACCCAAAGTACGTTCCCGTAAAACAGAAAAGGAGAGGTATGGACACGGAGAGGTCTGCGACTCTCAAAGAGGAGGTGGACAAACTCAAAGCCAATGGGTTTATCCGTGACGCCCTCTATTCTGAATGGGTATCTAACCTGGTGCTAGTGAAGAAAGCGAATGGAAAATGGGGAACTTGTGTTGATTATTCTAATTTAAACAAAGCATGCCTGAAGGATAGTTTCCCATTGCCTATGATTGACCAGCTGGTCGATTCAACTGCCGGACATGAGTTACTATCATTTATGGATGCATACTCTAGATATAATCAGATCCCAATGCACCTCCCAGATCAAGAACATACCATTTTTGTCACAAATGTTGAGTTGTATTGCTATGTAGTGATGCCCTTTGGATTGAAGAACGCAGGAGCAACTTATCAACGTCTGGTGAATCGGATGTTCAAAGATCAGATTGGTAGAACGATGGAAGTCTACGTGGATGACATGCTCGTGAAGTCACGGCAGCCAAACAACCACATCCGAGACTTAGAAGAGATGTTTGACATACTCAGGCATTATGGAATGAAGATCAATCCTTTGAAGTGTTCATTCGGTGTAGCGTCAGGAAAGTTTCTGGGTTTCATTGTGAATGCGCGGGGAATCGAGGCTAAACCGGAGAAGATTCAGGCTATCTGAGATATACAAGTGCCCAGAACCATAAAAATAAGTGCAAAGCTTGAATGGAAAGGTGGCCGCGCTGAGCCGATTCATATCCAGAGCCACAGACAAGTGTATTCCTTTCTTCGATGTTATAACGAAAGGAAAGAGGAATTTCGAATGGACATCCGACTGTGAGCAAGAATTCCGAGCTCTTGTAAGGCACTTAGAAAGTCCCCCAGTATTATCAAAACCAATAGACCATGAAATGTTGTACGTATACTTGGCTGTATCCCAGCACGCTATCAGCACAGCCTTGGTTCGCGAGGAAGACCAGGTTCAAAAGCCAGTTTACTACGTTAGTAAACGCTTGACGGGGGCGGAAAGAAATTATCTAAAGATTGAAAAACTAGCCTATTGTTTGATGATTGCATCACGCAAGCTTCGTCCGTATTTTCAGGCACACTCAATCAGTGTTTATACTGATCAACCTTTGCGACAGATACTCCAACGACCGGAAACTTCCAGAAGGATGTTAAAAAGGAATATTGAGTTAAATCATCTTGACATTACCTACCTACCACGAAGGTCCATACAAGGATAAGCACTAGCTGACTTCATTGCTGAATTTACTATGACAGACGAATCAAACCACCACACCGTCATACCTCCCGTTCGATGGAAGATGTACACCGATGAGTCATTTAACGACCGTTGTTCGGGGGTTGGCATAGTTCTTGTAACTCTTGAGAACCGATCAGTATTCTACGCTTTGAAGCTCGAATTCACAACAACAAATAACGAAGCCGAATATAAAGTGTTGATCGCCGGCTTAAGACTTAACAAAGAACTGGGAGTAAAATCCATTGAAATCTTCAGCGACTCGCAGCTGGTGGTGTACCAAGTGCGAGGAGACTACCAAGCAAGGGGGAAGAGACTTTCCCTATATTTGGTTCAAGTCCAGGAGCTGCTAGCGAATCTCGAATATATGATATTTCACATGTCCCGCTTGAGTAAAACAGAGCAGCCGATTCATTGGCAAAATTCGCAAGCACAGGCGATGCACAACAAATGGGATTATTTCCTGTTGAGACCCTCCATGTTCCGAGTATTGATATGATGGAGGTAGATTTCGTGTTAGAAACAGAAATCGAGAAGGAATCGTGGATGACCTGAATCAAGCAGTACTTGCTATTCGAGATCTTACCCAAAGAAAGGAGCGAAAGACGACAAGTCCTTCGTAAGGCTCCTCGTTATGTAATACAGGATGGAATAATGTATCGTAGGGGATTCTCAACCCCATTACCCTGATGCATTGCCCATGATGAGATAAAACGAGCCCTGAAGGAAGTCCATGAAGGAGAGTGCGGCGACCATACTGGGGGCAGACATTAGCAAAGAAGGTCCTCCGTTATGGATACTACTGGCCAACTGTGAATCGGGATGCGGCAGACTATGTGAGAAGATGTGATAAATGCCGGATATATGCAAAAATCCCGAGAGCTCCGCCGACGAAACTCGCGTAAATGGTTAGTCCCTGGCCATTTGTGATGTGGGGAATTGACCTAGTTGGTTCTTTACCCATAGCCAAAGGTGGAGCGAAATATGCAATAGTTACGATCGACTACTTCACCAAATGGGCAGAAGCAGAACCTCTGGCCACAATAACCACCAAGAAGGTTATTAATTTCATCGTACGAAATATCATATGCCGTTTCGACCTTCCATGGACCATCATTATAGAAAATGGGACTCAATTCGAAAGCAAGGAGTTCAAAGAATTTTGTCAGAAATATGGCATTAAGAAGAAGTTTGCAGCGGTTGCTCACCCGAAAGCCAACGGACAAGTGGAAGCCGCAAACAAGAAAATCAAGTCCATATTAAAGAAGCATCTAGAAAAGGCCAGAGGCAAATGGGTGGATGAACTTCCAACGGCACTTTGGCTTACAGGACCACCCACAAGGACCGCGACTGGTCACACTCCATTCGCATTGGCATATGGAACGGAAGTTGTCGTACCCGTGGAACTTGAAGTTCCATCACATCGGGTAACTTATTACGACCCCGAGTCGAGCCAGAATATTTTATTGGAATCATTGGACTTCATCGACGAAAAATGCAAAGAAGCCAATTTGAGAGCGGCCGCATATAGACATAGAGTCATTAAATATTACAACGAAAAGGTCTGACCAAAAATTTTTGGTGTGGGAGACCTCGTTCTAAAACGAGTTTTTTCGATCCCATCTCATATGAATCCCGCATGGGAAGGTCCATACGTCATCAAACGGAAGCTTGGAGAAGAACTTTCAAGCGAGCGACCGTCGATGGTGCGACACTCCCCCGAGCATAGAACAGCGAGCACTTGCGGCATTATTATACTTAGTCTATTTCTTTCATGTATTAGTTGCATTTGTTTCCAATACGCTTTTATTTCTAGTTCTTGGCATGTAGTAAGACAATTTAGCTTGCTTTCATTAATAAAGGCTTGAAGCCATCTTTTCTGTGGATTACTAATGTTTCTGCGTATGATGATCCTGTGATAGGCAAATGAAATTATATTATTCTGGCTGGCGTACGAACACATGCAAACAACTCAAAATCTCCAAGTTCCCAGAGTGCGGACTGGAGTACTCTAAGTCCCCGGAGCGTGGACTCGAGTATAAACGACTCAAAATCTTCAATTCCCCAGAGTGCGGACTAGAGTACTCTAAGTCCCCGGAGCGCGGACTCGAGTATAAACGACTCAAAATCTCTAAGTCCCCAGAGTGCGGACTGGAGTACTCTAAGTCCCCGGAGCGCGGACTCGAGTATAAACGACTCAAAATCTCTAAGTCCCCAGAGTACGGACTGGAGTGCTCTAAATCCCCGGAGCGTGGACTCGAGTATAAACGACTCAAAATCTCCAAGTCCCCAGAGTGTGGACTGGAGTGCTCTAAGTCCCCGAAGCGTGGACTCGAGTATAAACGACTCAAAATCTCCAAGTCCCCAGAGTGCGGACTGGAGTGCTCTAAGTCCCCGGAGCGTGGACTCGAGTATAAACGACTCAAAATCTCCAAGTCCCCAGAGTGCGGACTGGAGTACTCTAAGTCCTTAGAGCATGGGCTCTAGTATAAACGACTCAAAATCTCCAAGTCTCCAGATTGCGGACTGGAGTACTCTAAGTCCCCGGAGCATGGACTCGAGTATAAATGACTCAAAATATCCAAATCCCCGAAGTGCGGACCGGAGTACTCTAAGTCCTCGGAGCGCGGACTTGAGTATAAACGACTCAAATCTCCAAGTCCCTAGAGTACGGACTCGAGTGCTCTAAGTCCCCTATGTGCGGACTAAAAAATATTCTAAGAGCTTGAAGAGCATAAGGAAAAACGAACAACTCTCGAAGAATCTTCGAGCTATAGGAAGGTGAACCGAGAAGTCCATGTTATTCACAACAGCTTGGATTTAAATCACAATCGTACAAAAATTGAACGTCAAGAGCCTTTTGAAAGGCAAAAAAAGGAACTAAGCTTTATTCAGAAAAAGTTTCTACTACAAGCCCTTCAAAGTTCGGAGTCGACAATCTATTTACAAAGACTACGGAAGTAGATGAAAATAATTACATAACTTAGACTAACTCTCGATGAACAAGAGTAATGGTCACTTCTTGTGCTTCTTCGACTTCTTCATCTCCGTTGTCTTCTCGGACGGCTCCTCCCCTATGCATTTACCCTTGGTACTCTTCTTTGATGGAGGGGTAGCAACTGAAGAAGTACGGGGAACATCCACGGGCTTGGACCTGCCAGGGAGAATGACCTTCAACGGCTTGTTCAAGGGATCGTCTGGGTCCACAACTCAAGGCTCGACCTTGATCTCGGTCGTCTCTCTCTTCTCCTTCTCAAGCCGCTCCTTCATACGCAGCTCAGATGTGTGTTCGGAGGCGCCTGTAATCTCTACTTCATAACTCCCTTCGATGGGAGAAGACGTCTCAGATTTGTCTTCATCCAGCGCTCCAATCACCTGAGCATCTGGCCCGGGAGCCTCTCATGCCTGAGTGGCCTCACCTATCTTTTCCTCCACCTCCCTGGCGACAACGCTCCTCGGAGTGGGCCCGGGATCAGAATGGCCTACGCAAAATCATGAAAAACAAGCATTAGAATACAATAGTCCTTCATAAAGAATGACGACTTTTGAAATCTTAAAGTGAAGAGTTATCTACCAGGTTCCTGCAGGCTCTCAACCGTCAAGGGGGTCTCACCCTCCGGAATGGGAGACGGAATATGGACGCCAAGGCCAAGGCCCTCCGGACTGTAATCGATATGTTGCTCAAATGGATCGAGTATCGGCCGATTGAGTAGGAGCATGAGCTGGAGGCACAACCCCGGATGGACCGGTAATCACTTCTTTCCCTTTCTTTGAGGGGGAGCCTTTGCAATAAATAGCTTTAGCTGCTGACAAATCCGAAGGCTCATTCCCCTTGAGGAATTCTTTTATCAAGGCCCCCTCATCAATCTCTTCGGTACCATGCTCAGCCCTCCTGATTTCTATCAATGCCTCCCATGCCTCGGCTAAAGATTTAAGATATCCATCACCTAGAAAAGTCAAGTCTCGGTGCACGAGGATGCGGGCATTGAATTCAATGATTAACGAGTCAAACATGCTTTTGACCTCTTCCCTCCCTTCTTCTCTAGCCGCCTCAAGACGGGAGCCGATGTCCGTAGATGCTATCTTCTTGCCCTCTTCACGGGATTTACTCTTTATCGCCTCGACCTTGGAAAGCTCGGCCTCAACTTTTTCTTTTAAGAGTCGAGTAGCAACGATTTCGTCACAGTATCATTGTGACTCTTCTTGGGCAGCCGTTTTCTCTTCCTTCTCTCTACGGAGCCGCTCCTCAAGTTCTTTGACTCGGAGGCTGAATGCGTCCCTCTCTTTTTGGACTGAGTCCTTTTCTAATGCTAGGGGCCCGCAGTGTTGTACCGCCTCGTCGATCTCTTTTTTATGTGTCGATTCCAGATGAGTCACGGCTTCGGCAGTGTCTTGAGCACTCTGTCGGGCGGCCTCAAGCAGAGATCTATAAGATGCAAGCTCTTCGTCCTGAGCCTTAATGATATCTCTATCGTGGATGGCCTCAAGCTTCAAGCGATCGATCTCATGTTGGTGCTCCATGGAGACTTCAGAAAGTTTTTTAGCCAAATGAACAAACGCGTCATGTTGAACATAGACGTCGTTGGTACATGCGATGGCGCTCTATTTGACATGTCCGTGAAGAGGATGAATCGTCGGGAGGAATTTCAAGCCATCAAAGCAGATTTTTGGAAATTTATCCTTAAGCTCGGCCAGCCTCTCTGATACGGTTGGATCTGTTGCAAGAGCAGGAGGAGACGGCTTAGAAAGTTCATCCCTCCTGTGAGGATACAGGACCGTTGAGTAGAAGAGGAGTCAGAATGTTGATCCTGGGGGACATAGGATTGTGACCCCTTGTGGACGCGCTTGTCTTTTCTTAGTTCTGAATGAGAAGAGGAATTTTGGTGGTATTTTGGCTGATAGTAAGTTTTCTTCCGAGATGATGAGACTCGGGAATGATAATCTATGTCGCCGTCACCATCTCTGTCTCGACATCTTCCGAAACCTGAGTCCTGTCCGGGTTGATTAAAGATAGACGAACCGCGAAGGTGATCGAATCCGTGCGAATTCCCCATTTCACCTGCACAGAATTCAAATAACAACGAATTAGCAGAGAGTAGCACGACGACGAAAATCTAAGTGCAAATTGAAGTTCAAGTGTTTGTGCATGTCCTAGTGTTTCCCCCGACGGACCAGTTGCTTTACTAATGGGAGTTTTCTCTCCCTGAATCTGGGCTAGAGCGCTCACATCGCCTCTGATGGGCGAGTGAAGTTGAAATGCTTCCGGATCGTTGAAGTCATATTTGAGTAGATCATCGCGAATGGAGAGGTTCGATAGGCCCTTTAAAGAACTTTCTACGCGCTGTAAAGAGGCCTCTTTCTCCGTTGGAATGAGCGTAACTTTTGAAGTTCCGCCAACCTTCTCCTTCCTAATTTTTTACGTCAATCTCTTTTTCCTCTTCGAAGGGGAAGATGACGTTTCGATGTCGTGCACTTCGACTGTCGGATCCTGAGTGGGACCTAAGTTCTCACCTTGTGCTTCGGGTGCTTCGTCCCTCTTAATTTCCCCTTCTTCTGGTGCGTCAGGAGTGTGACGTACTGAGGACTCAGCCGATTTCTTCCCCTTCCCAAAGGTGGGCTTGGGCACGGTAGCGCCTTGAGGAAGGCTTATCTGGCGACTTGCTGCCAACAGCCCAAACCTTATAAGTGACTCATTCGAAATGAGAGTCTGGATGTCTCTTTCTTCGATAGGAAGGGCTCGAATAGCCTCGATGGCTTCGGAGTATTCGCGAACATCAGGACGTGGGTTGATACCTGAAAATATGAAACAAGAATTAGAAACGGCATGGCTCTGACCAAGTATGAATATCAATCCGGGGAAAAGACTTACTTCCTTCCACCCATCTCCTTGCGAAACCGGGAGGGCAACGCACATAGAACCACTCCTGTTTGTACAGGGCAAATTTGCTCCACGTCCCTGTTAAGATTTGGCATTTGCGATATGGCTCAAGAAACATGAAAGAGGGGCTATCTCCCCGCTTCTTGATCATATAAATATATCTGATGTCGTCTGGAATTGGGGGTCTAGAGAGGACGGTCATGAAGAGGATGTAGGTACCATAGATAAATGCATGGCCGTTCGGGTGCAGTTGCGACGGGGCAATGTCAATGTATTGCAGCACATCCCGAAGAAATAAACTGAACAGTGGCACGCTGCCAACCCAGCACATGAATTTATTACACGTCGTGTATCCAACTAGGGGCAAGTGTGGATGATCGTGCCCCGAGGGAACCAACACGTCGTCGAAAGGGGTCCCATGGATGGAGCATATTCGTCGGAGCGCAACTTCATTGACCTTCGAAGCCTATGAATCAATAGGGTTATCCAAGAGAATTGCTGCCTCCAAAGCGTCGGGAGTTAAGTTATGTGCAAGGGAGGTTGATGGATTTGAAACATCCACAACTTCTTGTCGGGAGGATGGTCCCGGTCTATCTGGAATCGTGGCGGAGCTAGATCTCCTAGACATTTCCAATAAATATTGAGTTTGGCAGAACACCTGTTTGAACTATACTCGAAAAATAATCGGAGTTAGACTTAACATGCTAAATTTATCCCCCCCTGTGCGGTGTGTGATCTAGTGTAATCATTCAAATATAAACATTGAGAAATTATAAGTCACATAGTTGATGGTATAAAGTTGGACGTCGGACTGTCAACCTCAAAGACTGTCATCGCTGACCGTCTCCGAAAACCAGCCTTGCGATGTTTTCAATTTTGGACTCGGACATCGACATTGTATGTCAAACGCTTTTATCCATTTTTATCGACTTCGGCTCAGGCTTATGAGTAATCGAAACTAGGAAGTCATCAGTTCAGATCAGTTCGATATGCTAGTATGCTGGAGCCTCTGTCCTTGTTTTGTTATATGATTAGGTAAGGCAAATGATCGTTCGACCTAAGTTCTGTTCGACTAAAAAGTGGTTCGGCATTCATAATTGTTCGGCCTATAAAATATGGTTCGGCACTTATGATTGTTCGGCTTGAGTACTATTCGGCTGAGATATCGGTCGGCAGTCATGATTGGTTGGTCTAAATGTTGTTCGGCCTAACTGTCGACCGGACAAACTATCGTTCGGAAAAGCTATCGTTCGGCCTAAGTAACGACCGGCCTAAGTTTTGCTCGGCCAAAGTAACGTTCGCCATCCTACCTAATTCATACTTCCACCCCAACCCTCCATCCCACTGCTCGGCAAGTGACGAGTCATGCCGAACCAAAAAGTTACGCCGAACCCCAATGCTCGGCACTCCGCCCATAACTACGGTTTCATTTTTACCTCTCTTCCTCTATCCACGCCAAACAACAAGGACAAATCATTCGGCGAGTCATGCCAGTCCATGTCGTTCGGCACACACCACCTCACCTGGCACTCACAAGAAAACAACCTCCAAGAGTAATGGGCCAAGGTTCGAAGCGAAGGACAAAGGACTCGTAGTTCAAAGCGTATCACGTTCGGTCATGCGATACACTTTAGGGGGCAAGTGTTTCCTGGGGATTTGATCAGGAAACTAAGTACTCGGCATTGGCACACTGCTCGGCAATATATTTATCGTTCGGCATTCTAAACGTTTGGCATAAAGGAACGATCGGCATGAAGGAGCGCTCGACATCCAGATGCGTTCGGCATTGAGAAACGTTTGGCATTGTATATCGTTCGGCATCCATGAACGTTTGGCATACCAAGGACGTTCAGCATAAAGGAGCGCTCGGCATCCAGAAGCGTTCAGCATTGAGAAGCATTCGGCATTGTATATCGTTTGGCATCCATGAACGTTCGGCATACCAAGGACGTTCGGTATACCAAGGACGCTCGTCAAAAGATCGTTCGGCATCCAGAGATTGTTCGGCCCCCCGAGAATGTTCGGCAACCAAAGATTGTTGGGCATTCTTTCAATCTCGACCGGCTTCGATTATTGCTCGGCCTACTCTTTCCACACAGCACTGCATCGTTCGGCATGAAGATGATGGTTCGGAATTTAGCCGTTCGGCATGTTCGGGTCGGCATACAGAGTTTACTCCATTTGGGCCATGATATCCAGCTACCAGGCCCACCAGGGAAGTCCAACCCACCTTCGTCTGTAAATAGAGAGGAAGGAGCACAGTGAAAAGGATCGGTTTTTTGGAGAACACTGGGGAAACTCTGCCGCATTCAACACTCGCTTAAAACTTAATCTTTTACTTTGCAATTGTATTCAAGTAATTGGAACCGGATTGTATCTGTAATCAATTATCAAGGAAAGCAATAGAAATCAACTTCAAAGTGGACGTAGGCAATTACGCCGAACCACTGTAAATTTGGTGTTTTTGTTCTCTGCATTTAAATTTATATACCGTCTTCTGTTTTAATTTACTATCTTCATTAATCTCTCTACACAATCTTTCTCAAGGGTGTTAGTGGCCCATTTTGGTGCTAACAGTACCTTTGGGTTTAGCTTTCAAAATATAAAATGGGCCTTAAAAGAACTCGGCCTAAAGAACTCTTTCGAAAAAAAATTCCTAAGTACGGAAGGTTTCGAGACCAACCCTTTCTAAATCATGGAGAAGCGGCTTCTTATTTAAAAGAGAAAGCACCGTTTCGAAACCAATGTTTAAAGGAAAAAGTGGCTGAACTGGGTCGAAAGGTAGAATGCAGCAGCGAGTGTTTTGACCATGTCGAAAGCTTATTTTAAAAAAAAGCAGCAACCTCTTTCGAAAGTCCTATTTATATAAACGAAAGCAAACAAGTCGAAAGATAGTTTGATCCCTTTGAAAGCATCCATTATAAGTAGAAATAGTTCAAAGGCTACTCCTACTTCTTCGAAAGCATGTTTCGACTCTATACCTTTCGCCTATCTCTAATCCACTACGTACCAAGGCATTGGTACCATGTGTATTGGTTTCGACTTGGTTGAAGGCGGAAGTATGGGGTCAAAGGCTCTCTAGGAAGTGGCGAAGTAGTAATTTTTACAAAATTATTTTTTTTGCTATCTAAAGTAATTGCTTTTCAACTAACTTTCCATATTTGTCAAAATACTATTGGTTGCCAATTTCCTTTATGAAATATTTTCTAAAATTGCTGCCGAATTCGGTATTTATTAATTTAAAACATCTAGCAAATTTCCATTCTCTTTTTATAAAAATGTAAAACATTTGAGTCCCATACCTTAAGTAACTTTATATCCTTAATAAAACACTTAGGAAAATTCTCCGAAAATTCCCATAAAAAACTTTTAATATTTTTCTAACACTTATAAATTTCTGACCCAAAGCTAACATATAATTGCCTTAATTAAATTAGCCTTGTAACAACCCGATATTTTCAACCATTCGCATCCACATATGCCGGATTTGAATTGCTCAAAATACCAGATTGTTAATTTATATTTGGAAAACCTCAGCATATGCGGTAAATAAAATTGTAGGATCAATTTCACCCTAGAGGGGGGGTGAATAGGGTGATGCTATCAATTATAAAAATTAATTGCGGAAGCTTACAAAATATTCAATTCAGATTTCAACACAGTTCATAGCAGAATAATAGCAGCACAGATGTCGCAGAATATAGATAACAGAAACAGAACAACATAGAATTTATCCAGCTTCGGCAAAACCCAGCCTACGTGCTGCCCCCAAGGTTTCTACTAGAAATTAGATAGTCAGACGCTTACACACGTAAACTCGCGACACCCGCTATCGACTAATCCTAACTCTACGCTCAAAACCCTGCCACAACTCAGCCACTAAGTTGCGAATTCTCAAACTACGCCACGTAGTTTGTCCCCTAGTCACACGACTAGAAAATACAACGATTTAAAAAGAGTTTAAATTTAGAAAACAAATTTAAAACAAATAAAGCCCTAATTAAAAAAAATAAATCCCCCTTTTTTATTCTTTAACAAGGCCGACCTCTTTTCTTTTCCCCTTTGTAAATAAACCCGATCTCCTTTTGCTCTGGAAGATAAAATATGGCGGCTCTCGTTCTTCTTTCTGAAATTAGGGCTTTAGCTCTTTTATTCAAATTAGGGCTTTTCGAAGCACGCCTATGTTGATCGATCAGTGGATATTTGTGTGTTTGATTTGTCGATCCTTTATCTGATGTTTTCGGCTGCTTCTGGAGTCCGACTTCAATTTTGGTATGTGATTTTCCTTTATGCTTTTCTGTTATGCTCAATTGAACTCTGATGGTCAATTGCCAGTGATGATTCTGGGTTATATATGTGTTCGATCTCCTTTATTTTCGTTCGTATAAACTTATTTGAATTTGTCAATTCTGCTTAATCGGACACTCGTATTTACTTGGATGCTCGTGATTTTTCTTGACTTGTTCATAAACGTATATTTGATAATGCTTGGTTGACTTGGTTTAAAATACTCGGCTTCGAATTTGTTACGTTGTCACCACAGTGTTGAATTCATTTGACTTCGGCCATTTTTGATTTGGTACGAACTTGATATTGATACTGTGAATTTTTCGTTGACTTCGGTATGCTTCCACGACTTCCATGCTTACATTGTTCATCTCGACTTGTACATGTTGTTGCTTGATTATGGTCTCTGACTTTGTTCACTAACCTCGGCTTTGACTAGGTTATGAATTTTGTTTTCTGTGAAATTGTTGCTTGATTATTTTGAAACTTCTACTCGGCTCAGGCATTGATATTGAAGTGTTGCATAATCACTGGTCTTCAATACACATGTATATATGATGTTCATTAGTCGACCATTTGGATATTGCTTGGAGTTGCATTTCTGGTCAAACTTTGTACCGGTGCACTTGATTTCATTTCATTTCTTGTACAACTTGTGTTTGCACCTGCTCAATCCAAATTCACTATTACATACTTGTTGTGCATCGAGTCTTCTGTGCACCTGTTGCTTCCCTGACCTGTGCACATTGTTGCCTTAGTCCTGGCCATTCTCTGGTTATTTCATATTCATTTGTCTGCACTGTGCATTGAGCACTTTGGTTTCATGATGTACTTGCTGCCTGGTTGCTGTGATGTCATATCTCGTAATTGTAGACTAGCTTGCACACTTTGATCTACTTCATACCAGTAGCATTCATTAGCTCATGTGTTTCCATTGTTTATGTATTTGTGATACTCTGGTTTTGCTGTATTCTTCAAGCATTGATGCATTTGGAGTTGGTCTTGTTGCAGTTTGGCTTTGTCTCCATGTATTTCATGTAGTATGGGTTCTCTACTGACTTGTAGTGTTCATGTTTGATCACTGGGCTTCGCATTGTGTAGTTGTCATATCTTGTGCTCGAGCTCTTTGCACACTGATGCATTCTGGAGTTGTATTTGCACCACTTTCTGTTGCAAGTGCTTGTATCATCACTATAGCATATTTTGACAGTGCCATTGTGGTCTGGTTCCTTGTTCTTTGATTTGTAGTACTTGAGTATAGTTCATTGTAGTTTGAATTGAATCTGGTATCATTTGTTTCAGTCCGGATTCATGTACTTTATGTTGTGTATCCACTTTGTCTCTTATCTGTTCATGTCTTATTATTTATTGTGAAACCAGATCATTTGAACTTCATGTGCATTGATATTGGCTGTGACGAACTTGTACATCTCCAGTCATGCTTGAAGTCGTAGCCTGTACAACTGCCCTATGTTGAATCCAGCTAATAGCTCGGGTTTGACCTTGTGCGCGTGTTGTGATTTTATTTATATTGCATTTGAGTTGAACCCGGCTTTTCATTTGTGTTTGACCTTTGCTCACCTGTCCCTGTAAATCAATCAAGTGTATATTTCGATGTGCACGGCCTTGTGGCATATACAGTGATACACTGTGTATGTCACAAGCTGTTCGTGTATGATGAATTCAAATTTAAATGATGACGAACAACCCAAATAACTGAGGCGAATAATATTTTCAAAAAAACCATATTTTATTTTATATTGCAAAAATATTTCGTTTTCAATTTTACTGCGTTAGTGTATATTTTTGCAGATTGCTCAGATGCTGGATTCTAACTGGAATGAAGTTGAAGATAAAATACGAATTGAGTGAATGTGTGATGTGTAGTGAGGTTAATATGAAATTGTGATATATTTGTAATCAAAATTGTATATATATATATATATATATATAGTGAGAGCTTGAATTTGTACTATTCAAAAATGTAATAAATATTTGTTTGAATAAAATTTCTGTTTGAATTCAAATTCTGTGTTATTTAATTTTATTCAGCAAATATTTATTTAATCTGTGAAAAATAAAATAGTACATTAACAAATACATTTAAACGAATGTATATATATTTATTATCATCAAACAAAAATCATATAATCGCATATTCAACAATCTCCCCCTTTTGATGATAACAAACATATATTTAAGATTTTGAATATGTTAAATGTATTTGATCATTCATATGCTCTAATTGCTCCCCCTATTTAAATGCTTCCTCTCTACACAAAGCTCTCCCTACATATATGCATACAAATAAAAATATGCAAATGAGCCTAGATGCAAATAGAAAATTATTTGACCTTTGCTTGATTTTATTTGACAAAATCTTAACTTTTCTCTCCCCCTTTTGTTATCAGCAAAAGAATGATAGTGTTAGAGAAAACAGAGATAAAGTGATCGATATTAATTCAACATTAAAACTCAATTGAATATAAATATTAAATTTCAATAAAAAATCAAACAAAAATCATAAATATTTTGTTAGGCGCATATTCCACTTTTAGAATGATGGGAATTATGTCATCATATAAAACCATACAGCTGTGTCTATTTGTGGTATATTTATATCAGGAATTTGAATATCTACTACCCATGCATAACCGTTAGGACTTTTAAATGAGATTAGTAGTATTCCAATTTTATTTTAAAAAAATGAATTCAAGCATCTTCTAACCACGCATAACCGTGAGGACATTTAAATGAGATTAGAATCAACTTTTTTATTTTAAAAATCAACTTTTGATATGTGTTCCATACATGCATAACCGTGAGGACTTTTAAATGAGCATGGAAGCACATAACAAATTCCAAGTAATTCACCCATGCATAACCGTGAGGACTTTTAAATGAGAGTGAATACTCTGGTATTTATTTATTATTAATTTTTTTTTATTTTTTTTAAAAAAATGTAAAAATGAAAAACGAACGATTCCTGTTTAAAGTACCACATATCGACAAACTATATAGAATTTTGCTGAGTGATGGTCGTTAGAAATATGATAGAGATAGAGATGGTCATGGAATTTTTACCAACAAAAAGTTTTATAACTCTTGTTTAAATTTCTAAAGAAATTTACTAATTATAATGTTTCGAGTCATAATATATGATCAATATTAGCACTCATCACTCTTTCAATCATATTCATCTTTTTGATAATCACAGGGAGTCAGATTAGTCAAAATAGTCATTTAAAATCAAATTCAAACATAATTATGAAACTAATTTTTCAAAATGACAAATCTGAAAATATGGTCAAAAATGATTTTCTCGAGGGGTTTTATAAGAAAATTTTCTGCTATTTGAAAATTATTTGAAATGAAAAATATGCAGATATTTTCTTTGAAAAACGATGCAGTTACTAAATGTCTCAAAAATCATGTTCAACCAGTAATTTTTCTATCAACTAGATTACCAGTGTAATCTGCATCTGAATTTCTTTTTCACTCAAAATTAATTGAATTTGATCGACCAAACCATGAAGCGTGCATCAAAAATTTCAAACTCAACTTTAACAACAATTTAAATGACATTCTTTGAATTTGAAGTGAAACCGTGTTAATAATCAAAAACCGTGAATATAGTGTTAGCCGACTTATAACCAAATGTATTATTATCCAACAAAACACTATTTTTAATCCAAATTTATATGTGAAGTAATTCAAAGAATCTAAAGAATTTTATAGTGTTTTTGGCATAAGAATATAATTGGCCAACTATGTTGAATAAGTCAGAGTCAAAATCATCATCTTTTCATCATCTCAATATTGGCTGATTTTAATTCAGAATATGGTGCAGATTATCGCATTTAATATATCGTTTAAATAAATATACCTTTACCAGTTTTTACCTTTACGATATTTTTCGTCGTTGTCCATTGTGATCATGTCACCTTTATACTAGGCTAAGGAACTTTGCTTGGTCGCCCGTTGTGTTTCTGGAACAGCCAAAAATCCAGAGAACACTGTTGTTGTTCCTTAGCCTGCCACCACACCTACACGGAAAACGATTTATGTGACCTATTTGTTTTTATAGGTCCATGGTTGTTAGTGGCAGAATATTTAGAAAAATAATTTTGTAGAGACCCAAAACTATTTATAATTGTTCCTTTCGGCACCCAAATTTGTTTAACTTTTAGAGATTTTATATTTGTGCCTTTTGGAACCCAAATCGGTATAGTTTTCACATGTTTGGGTCTATACCAACAATTATTGTGATTGTGTCCATATTTTCTACAAATTGTGCATATTGAATTTTCTTGATTAATCTTGTTTTCAACAATTTTAGATTGATTATATCCAAGTCCTTTTCTAACCGTATTAACAGTTTGCTTTCCTAATAGCATATTCAACGATTTTTCACTTTTTGAAAATTTATCTAAAGTCGTTGACAATTGTTGGACTTGTGTTTTGAGAGATTCATTTTCGTTTAACAATTGTGTGCACTTTTTAATAGAATTCTCTCTCCTAGTATTTTCACTCTCTTTTAAAATCAGAATTTATTTTTCATGTGATTTTATATTGATTTCGAATTTTTAAATTTCGTCTTCGAATGTTGGATACTTATCACACTTAGGGATCCTTCTTTGATAGTTTTCAACTAATTGGTCAAGTTGTTCATTTAATTATATCAAAGTGTCTTTTTGTGATTCAAGTTTAGCGTATTTTTCCCTAAGTCGTTCAAAACAGCCATTTACTTCGTGGAAATAAATAAGTAATTCAAAGTGAGTAAGTTTTGATACCTCGCTTGGTTCGTCATCGTCGCTATCGGTTATATTTCCATGAAGGCGCATGTCTACTTTCTCACTCTTACTGCTAGAACTTTGATTATCTTCATCACTTGTATTCCACGTGGCTGCAAAACTTTTTCGTTTTGATTTCTTTTTAAAGTCGCGTTGATTTTGAGGACAATTGGGCTTGATGTATCCGAGTTGGTTGCACTTGTGACAAATGATCTTCTATTCTTCGGAGTAGTCTAGTGCTTTGGCTATTCTTCTTTTCGCCTTTTGAATTCGAGCTGAATTTCCATATTTGTAATTCCATCTTTTGAATTTCTTTATTAATAGCTCCAATTCTGCTGCTGCATCATCATCATCATCACCATCACTTTCTGTCGTTCCTTTAAGAGCTATTGGTTTCTTTCGAGTGTCACTTCCTTCACGTTCTTCCTTGAATTTCATTTCTAGCTCATAAGTGGTGAGATTTCCGATGAGTTCTTCAAATTTCATTTGTTTTAAATCTTTCGATTCTTGAATGGCACTCACCTTTGCTTCAAATTTTTGTGGAAGGATTCTTAGGATTTTTCGGACTATCTCCTACTCTGTGTATGATTTTCCAAGAGCTTTTGATTTGTAAACGATATAGGAAAGTCATCCATGCATCTCTTTGACATTTTATTCCTTCGCCATCGTGAAGTTCTCGTATTCGCTGCTTAGCATGGCAAGGCGAGATTCTTTGACTTGAGATGTACCTTCGTGAGTCACTTCTAATGTGTGCCATATTTCCTACGCAGTTAGACAATGTGAGACACGATTAAATTCAAACTGATCCAATGAACAGATAATAGAATTCATAGCTTTAGCATTAGTATTTTGTAATTTATTTTCTAGTTCTGTCCATTGTTCCTTTGGTTTATCTACTTCCTGATTATCTACAGTTATAATCGGTGTTCTATAACCTGTCTCAACAATATTCCAAGCGTCAATGGTTTTCAGAAAGATTTCCATTCTATTTTTCCAATAAGCATATTCACCATTGAACATTGGTGGTCTAACTATGGATTGACCCTCAGCAAAAGTAGTGTTAAAAGAAGCCATTTTAAAAATTCAACTTTTTAAAATAAAAATTGGTTTTTGTAAAATCAAAATTTTAAAACAAAAACGGCTTTTGTTCCTAGCTCCGATACCACTTGTAGGATCGATTTCACCCTAGACGGGGGGTGAATAGGGTGATGCTATCAATTATAAAAATTAATTGCGGAAGCTTATAAAATATTCAATTCAGATTTCAACATAGTTCACAGCAGAATAATAGCAGCACAGATGTCGCAGAATATAGATAACAGAAACAGAACAACACAGAATTTACCCAGCTTCGGCAAAACCCTGCCTACGTGTTGCCCCCAAGGTTTCTACTAGAAATTATATAGTCAGACGCTTACCCACGTAAACTCGCGACACCCGCTATCGACTAATCCTAACTCTACGCTCAAAACCCTGCCACAACTCAGCCACTGAGTTGCGAATTCTCAAACTACGCCACGTAGTTTGTCTCCTAGTCACACGACTAGAAAATACAACGATTTAAAAAGAGTTTAAATTTAGAAAACAAATTTAAAACAAATAAAGCCCTAATTTAAAAAACTAAATCCCCTTTTTTTATTCTTTAACAAGGCCGGCCTCTTTTCTTTTCCCCTTTGTAAATAAACCCGATCTCCTTTTGCTCTGGAAGATAAAATATGGCGGCTCTCGTTCTTCTTTCTGAAATTAGGGCTTCAGCTCTTTTATTCAAATTAGGGCTTTTCGAAGCACGCCTATGTTGATCGATCAGTGGATATTTGCGTGTTTGATTTGTCGATCCTTTATCTGATGTTTTCGGCTGCTTCTGGAGTTCGACTTTAATTTTGGTATGTGATTTTCCTTTATGCTTTTCTGTTATGCTCAATTGAACTCCGATGATCAATTGCCAGTGATGATTCTGGGTTATATATGCGTTCGATCTCCTTTATTTTCGTTTGTATAAACTTATTTGAATTTGTCAATTCTGTTTAATCGGCCACTCGTATTTACTTGGATGCTCGTGATTTTTCTTGACTTGTTCATAAACGTATATTTGGTAATGCTTGGTTGACTTGGTTTAAAATACTCGGCTTTGAATTTGTTACGTGGTCACCACGGTGTTGAATTCATTTTACTTCGGCCATTTTTGTTTTGGTACGAACTTGATATTGATACTGTGAATTTTTCGTTGACTTCGGTATGGTTCCACGACTTCCATGCTTACATTGTTCATCTCGACTTGTACATGTTGTTGCTTGATTATGGTCTCTGACTTTGTTTACTGACCTCGGCTTTGACTAGGTTATGAATTTTGGTTTCTGTGAAATTGTTGCTTGATTATTTTGAAACTTCTACTCGGCTCAGGCATTGATATTGAAGTGTTGCATAATCGTTGGTCTTCAATACACATGTATATATGATGTTCATTAGTCGACCATTTGGATATTGCTTGGAGTTGCATTTCTGGTCAAACTTTGTACTGGTGCACTTGATTTCATTTCATTTCTTGTACAACTTGTGTTTGCACCTCCTCAATCCAAATTCACTGTTACATACTTGTTGTGCATTGAGTCTTCTGTGCACCTGTTGCTTCCCTGACCTGTGCACATTGTTGCCTTAGTCCTGGCCATTCTATGGTTATTTCATATTCATTCTGCGCTGTGCATTAAGCACTTTGGTTTCATGATGTACTTGCTGCCTGGTTGCTGTGATGTCATATCTCATAATTGTAGACTAGCTTGCACACTTTGATCTACTTCATACCAGTAGCATTCATTAGCTCATGTGTTTCCATTGTTTATGTATTTGTGATACTCTGGTTTTGCTGTATTCTTCAAGCATTGATGCATTTGGAGTTGGTCTTGTTGCAGTTTGGCTTTGTCTCCATGTATTTCATGTAGTATGGGTTCTCTACTGACTTGTAGTGTTCAGTTTGATCACTGGGCTTCGCATTGTGTAGTTGTCATATCTTGTGCTCGAGCTCTTTGCACACTGATGCATTCTGGAGTTGTATTTGCACCACTTTATATTGCAAGTTCTTGTATCATCACTATAGCATATTTTGACAGTGCCATTGTGGTCTGGTTCCTTGTTCTTTGATTTGTAGTACTTGAGTATAGTTCATTGTAGTTTGAATTGAATCTGGTATCATTTGTTTCAGTCCGGATTCATGTGCTTCATGTTGTGTATCCACTTTGTCTCTTATCTGTTCATGTCTTATTATTTATTGTGAAACCAGATCATTTGAACTTCATGTGCATTGATATTGGCTGCGACGAACTTGTACATCTCCAGTCATGCTTGAAGTCGTAGCCTGTACAACTGCCCTGTGTTGAATCCAGCTAATAGCTCGGGTTTGACCTTGTGCGCGTGTTGTGATTTTATTTATATTGCATTAGAGTTGAACCCAGCTTTTCATTTGGGTTTGACCTGTGCTCACCTGTCCTTGTAAATCAATCAAGTGTATATTTCGATGTGCACGGCCTTGTGGCATATACAGTGATACACTGTGTATGTCACAAGCTGTTCGTGTATGATGAATTCAAATTTAAATGATGACGAACAACCCAAACAACTGAGGCAAATAATATTTTCAAAAAAACCATATTTTATTTTATATTGCAAAATATTTCTTTTCAATTTTATTGCGTTAGTGTATATTTTTGCAGATTGCTCAGATGCTGGATTCTAACTGGAATGAAGTTGAAGATAAAATACGAATTGAGTGAATGGGTGATGTGTAGTGAGGTTAATATGAAATTGTGATGTATTTGTAATCAAAATTGTATATATATAGTGAGAGCTTGAATTTGTACTATTCAAAAATGTAATAAATATTTGTTTGAATAAAATTTCTGTTTGAATTCAAATTCTGTGTTATTTAATTTTATTCAGCAAATATTTATTTAATCTGTGAAAAATAAAATAGTACATTAACAAATACATTTAAACGAATGTATATATGTTTATTATCATCAAACAAAAATCATATAATCGCATATTCAACAAAAATAATCACAGAATCACAAACACAGAGTAAATATAACAATAATGCAACGAAAACAAAAGATAGTAGTTCATGAAGCTACTATATACATATCAGAGTTAAATAAGATACAATAGAAGTTTCGAATACAATAGTCAAATACAAGATCGGAATACATCACCGAAATCAACTGAATATCTGAAAGCTGGATAGATAGCTAGATCTCCAAGCGAAGCTCCAACTCCAAAGGTGTGTCTTAAAGCTGAACCACTCAGTCTGACCCGAGCGTAAAGCAAAACGCAAAACACTTGAGTCAGGATTAACATTCTTATATCAATAAATCCAACTCAAGTGAAATAACAACTGAAATACAAGTAACTCAAAGGATGTTTGGGATAGCCATCCTCTAAGGATCCGATAAACTATCTAATATGTAGCAATATACGCTATTATAATAATGTCTAAAGTAAAGTATAAAATATTTGAAAATAACGTTAAGGCGTTACCCAATATCCCCCTTAATACATTTTATAGTACCAGTAGTCTATACAGTATCGTAGTCCCTCCTGATCGGGAAGCCACCAGAGGATACTTCATAGGTACGACACAAAACCAAAATCGTACAAGGCACGCTAGGGCAGGTGACACGGCACAATGAGGCAATGCTAGGGTAGATATACCAATTGCACTTCTGGACCGGTGGTAACGCGTAGCAGCTACTACCGCCCACCTCAAGCCACACTCCTAAAAATCGAAGGTGCGTACCAATCAATCACAAAGTAATAGAATGACATACGAAGAAGTGTGTCCGATAAGAGGAGCGGCCTCATTAGCCCGTCGATTGCTCCTTTTTTAGCTACTTTATGCCAACTCACGGGAGTCGGGTCCACGTACATACCTCAAAGGACATCGCCACCATCCTACTTCATTCTTGAATCTACACCACGTACACAGTTGTTAAAGTGGCTTTCGGAATTGGCAGAGAGTATGACAACTTCCGGTTATGGTCTCTTTAACAACGAGCGTTATTATAACACCGCGGTCATTTAATAATAGTTTGTACTTCAAAACCAAAATATCATTGACATTTCAAAAACCATATAAATACGATATCATTTCCATTTCAAAACCAAATAAGATATCATTTCCATTTCAAATCTATCCATTTTCAAATATCATATCATTTTCAAAGTTATAACACTTTCGAAACCAACACTTGAAATTATAACCCTTTCAAAACATAATACTTTGAAATTCATAACTTCGAAAACCATAACTTTCACCACTTAAACAGTTTAGATATTCAAATAGTATATAAAATAAAATAGTTTCAAATTTAAAATTATTTTATAAAATAAAATAGTTTCCTGAACTTCACAAATTGATTCAAATCAACTTAAATCCAAAAATTCAATTTAAATCTATTCTCAATTCGTAAATTTCAACTCAATTCAGTTTTCAACAAACCATTTCAATTTATATCGATTTCAAATACAGATTTGAACCTCAAATAAACCATCTCAATTTCCGTATATTTCAAATCTTTAAATATTCCACAATTTCAAAACTAAATTTGATAATTCCATATACACCTTAATTTAACTTCATTATTATTCAAATTTTGAAATATTTACTTAACAAATCCAATATCTTTTAAATAAACCCCAAATTCCAAATCACTAAATATTCCTTCAATTAATTTAAACTCAAAATATTCATTTTATATCATCTTAAACCAAAATCAAGTTATAAAACTATATCCTTTAAAATTTCAAATTCTGTAAGTGTCAAATCGATTAATTAAATAAATTCTTAATTAAATACAATTTCAAATCAATTTCCAATCTATCTTCTCAACCTTAATTTATTAAATAATTATAAACTCTATATTAAAACATAATTTAGATAAATACTTATCCATATTATATTTTAATAAAATTAACTTTATTATTAAACTTATTTTATATCAAAAAAATTTATACGTAGCTTAAATCAAAAATTTAACTATGCATATAAAATAACAGTTATATAATATCAAAAATCAATATTTATATAAAACCATATACTTTTCCAAAACCATAGAAATCATTTCAAAATATTTTTATTCATAGACCAGCAATGTCTGTATATAATTTTATATCCTTGGTCAAGTGATACGGATATTTATCATTTCACTCCATAATTTATATATATACATATACATATATATATATGTATGTATGTGTATATATATTTATATGGGTATATATCATTTCAACCTGCAATCCCAAACTCAATTTAATTGGAAATCGCTTGGGTCTATCATTTCAACTCATAACGATTTTCTCATATTCTAAAGTCTGTACGGGTATGTATCATTTCAACCCATAGTGAATTCTATACTAACAGGGAACTTGCAGAGTGATAACAGATATGACAATAATATAACTGGCATATATCATCAATATAAATAACAGATAAAGGTGTCAGATGTCCCAGGTGAACTGATAGCATATAATAGCATATATGTAGCAATGTAAAGAACTAACAGCAACATATTTCAATTATCGTTTCAATTGAAATCGAATTTAATAAATATAACAATGTTAATCGTGAGTGATGCTCACCTTTCGAGGCTAGAGAGGATAGACAATCGATTGAGCTATGGATCTGAACATGAATTCCAAATCAAAGCTAGATTGGCATGAATTCGACGATCAAAGCTGATAAATAGGGATCGATGTAAACAAATCAAATTAGTTGACTAATCTATAATGGAAACAAAAGTATTTGAAATATGAAATATGTATATTTTCTTAACTCAATCTTAAAATTTCTATACAGCAAAATGAAAACCTTATACCTATTAAACCCAATACTCGATCAAAACACATATTACATATATTATTCATTTATTTTAATATTTCACTTCAAGACAAATATTAAAATAATATAACTTTCAAATCATTATTAAATCAAACTCATATATATTCTTTTAGTTTAAAGTCTATATACATTTTAAACATCAACAATAAACATGAATAAACATTTTTAAACACATATGTACAGCTCAAACCTTCATATGCTAATTTGTACAACAAATATATAGTCATATATGCTAATAACAATATATATATATATATAATGAACTGTAATACACTTGCTGCTACCAACCCAGAAAACATAAAATTGAGAACCCACAAATATTCAAGCTTCGATGCTTATAACCCCTTAATGTATATATTACAGTACATACTTTATAAAGTCCACACATATAGCTTCATACATATATATTACAGTACGTACAACCTTTCTAAAATATATTTTCTAATTATACAAATACCACCCTCATAAATATATATATACACTTAAATAGAATATACTTTATCAAGCCGCAATACATAAACCACTATATATGTAATTGTAAAGAAGACAAATAATACTATATATAAACTTGCAATTCAAAGTTTTGAAAATAACATGAACATCATATATTACCCAATCAATAATATATAACCAAAAATAGATCTTTGACAAAACTCATGTATACTATATATCTAAAAGACCAAAGACCAAATACAGGATAATATATAATCATGCATATCAACAGACCAACACAACTCATATATATATTACTGTAAATACAAAACAGTATAACGTATATACACACATAACATAGTATATAAATATATAACATCTTGTACACTGTAAAATATATATACAGAATATATATAGGCTTATATTACTTAAAAATAAAAACATATGTATATAAAACATTAAAATAGACAGATGATAAACTTACGTGAACAAATATTTATATACAACTTCCTTAAAACAGCAACTAGAACATATAAACAACGTACCCTATATTTATATAAACAGCAACAGACTATATATGACTTGTATACTAGGTGTGAAATAAAATATATATAGATCTGACTTTTAAATCAAAAGATAGGAAAAACAAAATATACTGTTGTCAAAAAAAAATATACTGCGACTATACATCAACTTTTTTAACTTTATAAACCATTACACTACAACCCACCGTGTGTATATACATATATATATGTATATGTATATGTATCCCATATAACTCATATATTCATACTGTTACATACATATTTAGCTATATATATATATAAACAAGCTAACATAACAAAATATATAAACGTACAGTACCTTCCTTTATAGACTAGATAAAAGAAGACCGAGCAAAAATGGAAGAGAGAGAGAGGGAATCTCGGCTAGGCTTGGTGCATGAGTTGATGGAGAAGCGGAAGTCGGTGGCAGGCTAGAGTGTGAGAGGAGAGGGAACTAGGGTTGATGGCCATGAGTGAGAGGGTAGGAAGATGAGTACACGAGAAGCCGGGTGAGGCAAAACGTGGATTTGAAGTAGCAAAGTGGAGAAAGTAAGCAGATTTAGGTGAAAACTAGAAGCAGCTTTTGATGAATACAACTTTATCTACTCATTTGTTCTTTTATATATATATTAGCAAATTTGAGTATGTAAAATATGAAGGAAGAGCAAAAAAATGATGACTGGTATGAATATATGCGGCTTTAAGCATGTGAAACAATAGAAGCAGAATATGAAAAATATTCAAATTGCATAATATTTTTCACACGCCTGGAGCGAATGGAATGACCAAGGAATGGGAGAGCATTGAATGATCAAAATTTTTGTTAGAACTAGTAGGAATCTTGAAAGTCGGTTTCAGAGAATATTAATAGCTAGGTGGTTGTCCATTGGTTTGATGATGGACAATGAAGGAACAAAGAAACCAAAAAGGCTCGAATGCGAAACTGGTACGATTGATCAGCTCAACGATTTCGTGGTGTCCCGAACTTCAAAACACACGAATGAATATACCGTAGAGATCAGCATGACGAGACGATCAAAACAGTATACAGATATTAGTGGTACATTCATCCGATCAAAATCGATATCGGTACCAAAATGCTACTAAAAATGTAGGAATTAAGATAAACGGAGCAATAAAAGTCCAAATTTGAAGAAATGAAATATGACATCTCACTTAGAAGATGATTTACAAATTTATTGCATAAAAATATTCAGGTTTGAAAAATATTTATTATCATCAATTATTAACTGATTTGAATTGAAATAAAACTGCAAAATAAAATAAACTTCAATATTATCAGATCGAAATTTACCATTTGCTATGTTTATTTAGATGTATTCCAAATATCAATTTTATATTTTAAATTTTTATTATTTTAAATTTCACAAAATTAAATTAAATATATCATTAAAATAAATAAAATTCTTAAAAATTTACAGGTCGTTACAAACCCATTTTAACCATTTTCTTCACTAGAAAATTCATAATAAATCCACATTAATTTAGAAAATGATGAAACTTGAAGCCTATCACCAAAATAATATTTTTGACTTTATACCAAAATCGCAAGGCATTTGGATGTAATTTTATAGATTTTTCAAACCAAAACTTGTCATAAAAATCTATATTAACAAACGAAATTCATCAACAAGCATATATATCTATTTATCATTCAAAACATGGCATGTACTTTGCAAAACATATTCGGATCTGATCTAGAAGCAAAAATAAGAAATATGAGATGTAATTTATTATTCACCTTATCTTGTTATTAAGGAGTTGAGATTTTATCTTGAATGAATTTGAGTAAGCTTCTTCTTCTTGATTTTAGCTTATCTTCCTCTTACTTCTTGTAATGGTGCCCGACCTTGATAAATTTTAATTTTTTTATGAATGTGTAAACGAAAGTGGCATGAGGCTTTAGTGTGTAAGAATATAATTTATTTCTATTTTGCCATTATCTATTACCCTAATCTATTTCATTTTATTTCCCTTATCTCATTAGCTAATTTGGCACGGCTACCCTCTAATTATACAGATCTCAATCCCTTAACTGTTTACAATATTTAATTTAATTTAATTTGTAACGACCCGGAATTTCGATGATATATTTTAATAAATATTTAATCTAATTTAAATTAAATATAAGATTGTCAATATTTAAATTGATGAGATATTAAATATTTAACAGTTATATATGTTTGTAAAAGAAAATTTTGATTTGACGCTTAAAATTAAATACTTCAAAAGCATTAAAACAAATCTATCTTATTCAATAAAATCAAATCAGAGACTTTATATTTTTGATATTTGATAAAATACATATGAATACAATTTTAGTTTTTAACATGATAAGTTTTAAAATAAACAAACATGAAATTATTTAACATAAATATGGAAGTGCAAAATTAGTATAAAACACAATCATATATTATAAATGCAATCAAAATAACATAAAAATACAAAATATAAATTATAATTTGAAAGATATAAATACAAGTATTTTCAGTCAAACAATGATCTTCAACATTTAAATTGGACAACACAACATCCTTAAATAAAATGTTAACAAGTATTCAAATTTCATATAAAATGTAACTGACAAAATAAATAAAACAAAAATGTTAACAATAAAATCATATCAGGAAGTTTGTAAAACATATAACCTGTATATGTAAGTTACTTAACAAATGAAACATTCAGGCATAAGAAACAAAGTCCATTTCAATATAAAACAAGTTATCACTTCATAGATAAAAGAAAATAAAAGAAAATAAAACCTGTAGCTTACTAAACAGGTTTGGCCGAAGTGATAATATCTTGTACAACACTAAATAACATAAATATCTATGTACTAATAGCAACTGTCAGTAACAATTAATTTCTTGCTATCATAATTAATAACATAAGCATTAATTAGCCTAACTTCTTGTTCAACAAGTACACAGCCGAAATCTCCTATATCATTTCATACTGCAGGTCATTAACTCTTAGCCAATTAAAAAGTATGGTCAAACAAATAAAACTTGTCTAGTAAATACCTATGCTGTTCAAAGTCTTTTTATATATATATCCATCATGTTATTGTATTCGTTTATAAACTTAACTAAAACCTAAAAGAAAACCTGAGAGAAGAGAAAAAAAATAAAAAGAAAAAAAAGAGAAAAAAAAGAAAGAAAGAAAAAAAGAGATTCAAACTGTAAACTATCAACCTGAACAAAATACAAGCAAGCTGGAAGTCTGGGAAGCCAATTAACAAGTCTGTGTTCATCTGGGAACTAAAGAGCTCTGTTTAATTTGAATTAAGGTGAGTAAACGAATTAATTTCAACTTTAGTTTATATATTTTTGCTTATTAATGATATTTGTTGATATAGTTTAACATATTGTTCTGTGTATGTTAGTTTGAACTGGAAACTTTCATAACTGTTCTTGATAAATACTTCAAGCTTTGTACAAAGTAAAGCAAATAAATTTACAAATCTTATTCATATAGCTATTTAAATTTGTATTGTGTAAATTCAAGTTGTTTATATGAAAACAAAGACTGTAAACCATGTTTGAAGTTTAAACAGTATGATGTTAATACTGTATTATCCAACTACAGGTAAACAAGAAATCAAAGTTTAAAATTCAAATGTTTAAATTTGAAAGTTCAATAACATATTTAGATTTCATACAAGTAATTATGATTTTTAACATAAAAATTATGATTTTTATGCAAAAGTATCAAGAGCAGTTTTGAAATGAAACAAAAATGGGTTTTTGTAAATTTTGGAAGATAGAGTTAACTTTAATTCCTGAAATTTGGAATGAAGTAAGGTTGAAGTCGTATTAACACTAGAAAAATGTCTAATTATTTTTCGAATTCATAGATTTTGAGTTTGAGTCAAAAGTAGGGTTTATTGCCTATTTTTTTCAAAGCTCTGTAAAAATTTGATCTCGGCTCCAATAAGAAACCGAGTGAAGCGCGACTGTAGGTGGAGTTAGAGGAGGTTGTGAGTGACGTTCAGGCGAATTTTCATCACCTCTGGTGATGTGTGGTGGCCGCGCGATCAAATTGATAGTGGGGTTGCTGTCGTTTTTTCGAGCACCAGAGCATATTTTTTATCTTCAGCGTGAAATCGAAAACTGGGTTTAGATGTTGAGTCTATGGGTGTTTTGTGGTTTGTGGGGATGGACGCAAGCCGCCGCAGGGGAGGCAGACCACCGTGCACGTGCACGGTGACGTAGGGATGTCTGTTGATACGTAGGGGGTGACGCGTGCTCATACTCGAGATATGGGGATGTTTGCCTCGAGTTTGTCTTCGGGTTTGCCTGGGTGTGATCGCGTGAGTGTAGTACTTAACTCTAACTTAACTGTTAAAAAAAAAGAAGAAGAGAAGAAGAACTGGAGAGAAGAAGAAAGGGAATTGGAGAAACACGGGAAAGGTAAGGAAAAACACGAGACTGTCATGAGGAAAAGGGGAGATGTTTCGGGTCCTTTATCAAGTGAACATACAGCAGAATTTTTGGTTTAGCATTTTATAACAAGGTTAGTGATTAATTAGTTAGATTGATGTTAATCAATTTATACTTGAAAATTTAAATTGATAACTTTAAATTTGTTAATTAAAATAAATTATATGTTAAAGAAATTTTAAATCTTAATAACGTTAACTTATTACTGGAAGTTAATTAATGAAAATTAACTTAAGTGTTTAATCAGGACTTATGCTATTAAATTGATAATTAAATTAATTTGTGATAATTAAATAATTAATTCATTTTAGTAAGTAAGTTATTAATTAATAATTCATAATTAAGAATCAACTAATTAATTGAGTAATTGAGTAACAATAAATGAATAAAAGATAATTAATTTAAATAAGTAATTAAAGATTAGATAATTAATAAATTAATTATTAACGAATAACTAATTAATTGATTGATCGTTAATAAGCTAATAAATCGGTAATTAAGCAAATTTAAATAGTTTATTCTTAAGCAAATAATTTAGTTAAAACCAAACTGTTTGATATGCATTGATAACTCTGTTTGATTGACTGTGATATCTGTTGATGATATTTCTGTGATATGTTGTGATATATTATGGATATCTGTAAACTGTATATGATTTATCTCATATCTCTGTTATGTTAATTTCTGATATTTAATTAAACTGTTAAGTTAAATAGACAACTTGGCCCTTAAAATGGCGTTTGGATCCGACGAGACTGGGATCGGAAGAATCAATTTTGATTCTCCGAAAACCACATCGATCCAAATTAAACGATAGGTCGTAACTTATCAAATGGAGATCGAGATGGTGTCTCAGAACGCAAGGGTTATCGTCGTTAACTCTGAGGGTGATTCCAAAATGAGTGTAACAAGATAATGCCTTCGGTTTCGTTCGAACCCGGAACGTACTTGTATGGATTGAATGCTTTCAACACATCGTCAGACGGACGATGTGCATTCTAAGTGATATGTTCTTTAAAGGTAATCGTAGCCTCAAGCCTCATCAACCGGGAATGGCTAAAACAGGGGAGATGCAGCAAGGTTAGATGGGTCATGCCCAAGCAGGACAAGATTTTCCCCTGTCTAGATGTCCCTTTTTATTTCGGCTTAGTGGGCAGTTGTTGGCCACAACTGCGGGGTTATCTTGTTCGGGACTGTTCAGTAAGGAATGGTTTCGGCTTTGTGTTGCAGGGGATGAAGGGAGTAATCCTCGGTACGGTGATCTAGGCCCCGTACTGTGACGGGCGGTACCCCAGTAGCCCTGCCATTGTTGGAAATCCATTTACCCTACGAGACCCTACGGTTTTTATTTGTATTACCCACTTTCGTGGCTAGTAGCTGGAATTTAATGAATGTAACAATTTCGGCTATTTTCTATTTACTTGAAAACCCTAGACACTATTATAATATCACAGAATTTCCTATAAAATGTTTTGGTTAGCGTAAGGTAAAAACTTACCCGTATTTATTTGTGGGGAGTCTTACGTGATACCTTTATTTTCAAATGATTTTCAAAATTAAGCAATTTTAACCTGTTTACTCATACCAGACCCATGTCTGACCCAGAGTTTATATTTTGTGTTTTTCATAAACTCTTGGGTACTCAAATTTTTACGAGTAGCCAAGTGATAAGTATTGGAAGTGTTAATTTTCTGGAGGAGCTATTTTGGGAAGAAGACCAGACGTATGTATCTATATATGTAGTTCCGCTGTGTAGTTAGTGATGCTGTATTTTGGATGTATGTATGGACATATATGTATATGACTGTCCTGTTATATGATATTGTACGACTCTGATGTATGTATAACTATGTAATAGATATGTGATGTATTATATTTTGTTCCATTCCGCTGTGAGATTCTGATGTTGTTATTCTTTCTTTCTATTCTTTTCTATTTCTATCCCTTTCTTTCTTAATGATGAAACGTCTTTCTGGGTTTGAGAAAGGCGGGTCGTCACAGTTGGTATCAGAGCGCTAGGTAAAGCGAGTACCTAGGCTCTTGTGTATATTTATCTTGAGAGTGCGTATTTGTATTTTCAATATTATATATATACCTATCTAAATTGGTTGAGTTACCTGTTCAGGTGACCGACACGAGTTCAGGAAGAAGAGGCAGAGTTAGGGCCAGTACTTCTACAGATAATGGACGGAGTCAGAATTTAGTGAGGCTGTCAATCCAGTACCATCTCAAGTTAGCTTTGCAGCTTTATGCAAGGATTTCAAACATCTTGGAGGCCAACCATTCAAAGGTTCGGAGTCAATAATTGAAGTTCAGGACTGGCTACGCTCTTGTGAACGCATTTTCAAGAGCATGAGATTGACTGATGAGCGTAAGAGGCATATGGCATCGTGGCAGTTGCAAGGCGGTGCAGCAGCATGGTGGGATTCAACTATTGAAAATATTTCTGAGGATGATATTTCTTGGGACAGATTCAAGGAGTTGTTTGAAGAGAAGTATGTGCCAACGGCAGGGAGAACCCAATTGTATCAGGATTTTCTATATTTGAAGCAAGGTAGTATGTCTATTTCGGAGTACGAAACTAGATTCAACGAACTCTCTTGTTATGGATCAGCACTCATCGATACTCCTCTGAAAAAGAATGAGAAATTTGTGCAAGGGTTGAGACCTGAATTCCATGGGAAATTGACAGTGCTTCTGAAGGGATCTTTTGTTGATTTGATTGATATGGCATTGAGGTATGAAAGTTTGATGAGTAAGAAACCAGGGGCACCAGATGCAACTTCAAGTGGGAATTTCACTAATTCGAATAAGCGAAAGTTTGATCCTAAATGGAGGAAACCAAATAAGAAGAAACCTGGGAATAACAACGGACCCCGAAAGTGCTACATTTGTCATCAGGAAGGGCATTTGGCAAATAAGTGTCCTAGGAAAGGATTCCAGTAGCAACAACAGCAACCGCACCAGAGTGGCCCAGGATCAGCTATGGTTCAGAAATCATTGTGCTTTACTTGTCATCAGCCAGGACACATGATCAAGAACTGTCCACTTCTGTAGAAAGTACCTCAGAATAAAGTTTTTGCTTTGGAAGCCGGACCATCTTCTTCTTCGATGGGCAAAAGGAGTACTAGAAGGTACTTTACTTTTAAATGGAAAATATATTAGAGTTTTGTTTGATTCGGGTGCGTCCTTGAGTTTTATTTCTTTGGACTCTGTTGAAAAGTTTTCTCTTACCCCTAGTTCAGTAGATAGTTTTATCTTGGTGTCTAATCCTATAGGAGGGATGACCAAATTAGACACTATCTGTAAGGACTTGAAGATCTCTTATCTATCCCATAGTTTCTCTTGCGACCCGTATGTGTTGAATTTTAAGGGATTTGATCTTATTTTGGGTATGGATTGGCTGGATAAGTATAAAGCCGTCTTGAATTGTGATGAGAGAATAGTTTCTTTGGAAACTGATCTGGGTAGAATTGCCAGAGTGTCGTGTGATAATTCTGGAATTCACTTGAGCAGTCTTCTGCATGGAATGGAGACATCTGAAGAGAGTGTTGAAGACATCGATGTGGTTCAGGATTTTGCTGATGTTTTTGAAGAAGTTAAGTGTTTGCCACCACATCGAGAAATAAAGTTCCGTATTGATTTGATTCCAGGAGCTGTACCAGTGATTCAACCCCGTAGGAGAATGGCTCCCAGGGAAAGAGAAGAGTTGATTAAGCAGACTCAGGATCTTTTAGAGAAGGGATTGATTAGACCTAGTTTTTCTTGTTGGGGTTCAGCAGCGGTGTTTGTGACCAAATCGGATGGATCACTGAGGTTCTATGTGGATTATAGAGAATTGAACAAAGTGACTATCCGTAATAAATATCCTCTTCCTCGCATCGATGATCTTTTTGACCAGTTGCATGGTGCTTCTATCTTTTCTCAATTGGATCTAGCTTCAGGTTTCCACCAGTTGAGGGTAGCTGAAGACAGTATTCCCTTGACTGCATTTAGGGGACCGAATTGTTTCTATGAGTGGTTGGTTATGCCGTTCGGATTAACCAATGCTCCTGCTTATTTCGTTGACCTCATGAACCGAGTCTTTAGAGATGTATTGAATAAGTTTGTGCTGGTATTCATTGATGATATCTTGGTCTATTCCAAATCCGAAGAAGAGCACAGGGAACATTTGAGGATTGTATTGGAGACTCTGAGAAAGAATGTGCTGAAGGCGAAATTTTCGAAGTGTCACTTCTGGAAATCAGAAGTTAAATTTTTAAGGCACATTGTTTCGGGTGAAGGCATTTCTGTAGACCCAGCGAAAGTTGAAACTATTCTGGAATGGAAACAGCCAGAGACACCGACGGAAGTTCGCAGTTTTCTAGGATTGGCTGGCTACTACAGGAGATTTATTAGAGATTATTCCAAGATTTCTTCACATTTGACTAAGTTGACCAGGAAAGGAGCGAAATTCAAATGGACACCTCAATGTGAAGAAGCTTTTCAGGAATTGAAGATAAGGCTCACTAATGCACCAGTACTTGCTGTTCCGGATGGGAAGAGCAAATTCGAGGTTTACACTGATGCTTGTATTGTTGGTTTGGGAGCAGTTCTGATGTAGAACGGAAGGGTGATTACGTATGCTAGTCGACAGTTAAAGCCTCATGAGAAAAATATGCTATGCATGATCTTTAATTGCTTGCCATTGTTTTTGCTCTGAAGATTTGGAGACATTATCTTTTAGGAGAAAAATTCGAATTGTTCACGGATCACAAACCGTTGAAATATTTATTCTCTCAAAAAGACCTGAATCTGAGACAGCAGCGGTGGGTTGAATTTCTTGCATCCTATGATCTGGATATTCTGTACACTCCGGGGAAAGCGAATGTCGTAGCTGATGCTCTCAGTAGGAATGCAGTTTTATCTCTTCTGGAAATGGTTCCATCTCTCATTGAAAGGATATCAAGCAAGCAAGAATCTGATAAGAAGTTGAGGAGGATCATCAAAAGAGTCATGAAGGATCAGTGTCCCAGTTTTGACATTGATGACCAAGGAACACTAAGGATCAACGGGAGAATTTGTGTTCCAAACGACAAGGATTTGAGGCAGGAAGTTTTATCAGAAAGTCATCGCTCCAAATTGAATATTCATCCTGGAATCTCGAAGATGTATAAGGACATGAGGAGAGTCTTTAGGTGGAAGGGCATGAAGGAGGATGTAGCTGCTTTTGTGAACAGTTGTGCCAGTTGTCAGCAAGTTAAAGGTGATCAACAGAAATCTGCCGGGTTATTGCAACCTCTAGAATATTCCGAATTGGAAATGGGAAATGATCTCGATGGATTTTATTGATGGTTTGCCTAGAACCAGGAAAGGAAATGACGGTATATGGGTTATTGTAGATCGTTTAACTAAGAGTGCCCATTTTATACCAGTAAAGGCAAACCGTACTGCAGTTTCTTTGGCGGAAATTTTCTTGAAAGAGATAGTTCGATTGCATGGAGTTCCAGTCAGCATAGTAAGTGATCGTGATCCTATTTTCACTAGCAAATTTTGGGAAGCTCTGCAATCAGCGATGGGAACAGATTTGAGGCTAAGTACAGCCTATCATCCTCAAACGGACGGACAGACAGAGAGGCTGAACCGTATTCTTGAGGATATGCTACGGGCTTGTGTTTTAGATTTTGGAGGATCTTAGGAGGACCATCTTCATTTAGTGGAATTTTCTTATAATAACAGTTATCAAGCAAGTATTAAGATGGCTCCTTATGAAGCTTTATACGGAAGACCGTGTAGATCTCCATCTTGTTGGATTGAATCGAAGGATCGTCTTGTGCTCGGACCCGATCTTATTCGTGAAGCTTCTCGAAGGTTGAGCTTATCAAGAAAAGAATGAAAGCTGCTCAAGATCGTCAGAAGAAATATGCAGATAGAAGACGAAGGCCATTAGAATTTGAGATCGGAGACTTGGTTTTTGTTAAAGTTTCCCCAATTAAAGGTGCTATAAGATTCGAAAAGACGGGAAAACTTGCTCCGAGATACATTGGACCATTCCGTGTGTTGGAGAGAATTGGAACTGTGGCCTACAGGATTGAATTACCAGAACGAATGTCTGGGATTCACAATGTGTTTCATGTATCGCATTTGAGGAAATTTGTTCATGATCCCTCACTGGTTGTGGAACCGGTAATTCAAGAAGATTTGGAAGTGGAACCCAATTTAACTGTGGTCAGAAATCCATTTCAAATTGTCGACAGAGACGAGAAGCAACTCAGGAACAAAGTGGTGAAACTCGTTAAGGTGCAATGGAGTGAGGATCCTAGAGATTATACCTGGGAAACTCTCGATAGTTTTAGGAGTGCTTATCCGGATTTATGTTCGGATAACTAGTGTTGTTTGTTAGAATAGACTGTTTGTTTGTTTCCTATTGTATGAATGATATGTATGTTTGGATTGTTAATATAAAAGCTTTTGAATTTACTATTGTATGAATTTCGGGGACAAAATTCTTTAAGGGGGGAGGAATGTAACGACCCGGAATTTTGACGATATATTTTAATAAATATTTAATCTAATTTAAATTAAATATAAGCTTGTCAATATTTAAATTGATGAGATATTAAATATTTAACAGTTATATATGTTTGTAAAAGAAAATTTTGATTTGACGCTTAAAATTAAATACTTCAAAACCATTAAAACAAATCTATCTTATTCAATAAAATCAAATGAGAGACTTTATATTTTTGATATTTGATAAAATACATATGAATACAATTTTAGTTTTTAACATGATAAGTTTTAAAATAAACAAACATGAAATTATTTAACATAAATATGGAAGTGCAAAATTAGTATAAAACACAATCATATATTATAAATGCAATCAAAGTAACATAAAAATACAAAATATAAATTATAATTTGAAAGATATAAATACAAGTATTTTTAGTCAAACAATGATCTTCAACATTTAAATTGGACAACACAACATCCTTAAATAAAATGTTAACAAGTATTCAAATTTCATATAAAATGTAACTAACAAAATAAATAAAACAAAAATGTTAACAATAAAATCATATCAGGAAGTTTGTAAAACATATAACCTGTATATGTAAGTTACTTAACAAATGAAACATTCAGGCATAAGAAACAAAGTCCATTTCAATATAAAACAAGTTATCACTTCATAGATAAAAGAAAATAAAAGAAAATAAAACCTGTAGCTTACTAAACAGGTTTGGCCGAAGTGATAATATATTGTACAACACTAAATAACATAAATATCTGTGTACTAATAGCAACTATCAGTAACAATTAATTTCTTGCTATCATAATTAATAACATAAGCATTAATTAGCCTAACTTCTTGTTCAACAAGTACACAGCCGAAATCTCCTATATCATTTCATACTGCAGGTTATTAACTCTTAGCCAATTAAAAAGTATGGTCAAACAAATAAAACTTGTCCAGTAAATACCTATGCTGTTCAAAGTCTTTTTATATATATCTCCATCATGTTATTGTATTCGTTTATAAACTTAACTAAAACCTAAAAGAAAACCTGAGAGAAGAGAAAAAAAAGAAAAAGAAAAAAAAGAAAAAGAAAAAAAAGAAAGAAAAAAAAGAGAGATTCAAACTGTAAACTATCAACGTGAACAAAATACAAGCAAGCTGGAAGTCTGGGAAGCAAATTAACAAGTCTGTGTTTATCTGGGAACTAAAGAGCTCTGTTTAATTTGAATTAAGGTGAGTAAACGAATTAATTTCAACTTTAGTTTATATATTTTTGCTTATTAATGATATTTGTTGATATAGTTTAACATATTGTTCTGTGTATGTTAGTTTGAACTGGAAACTTTCATAACTGTTCTTGATAAATACTTCAAGCTTTGTACAAAGTAAAGCAAATAAATTTACAAATCTTATTCATATAGCTATTTAAATTTGTATTGTGTAAATTCAAGTTGTTTATATGAAAACAAAGACTGTAAACCATGTTTGAAGTTTAAACAGTATGATGTTAATACTGTATTATCCAACTACAGGTAAACAAGAAATCAAAGTTTAAAATTCAAATGTTTAAATTTGAAAGTTCAATAACATATTTAGATTTCATACAAGTAATTATGATTTTTAACATAAAAATTATGATTTTTATGCAAAAGTATTAAGAGCAGTTTTGAAATGAAACAAAAATGGGTTTTTGTAAATTTTGGAAGATAGAGTTAACTTTAATTCCTGAAATTTGGAATGAAGAAAGGTTGAAGTCGTATTAACACTAGAAAAATGTCTAATTATTTTTCGAATTCATAGATTTTGAGTTTGAGTCAAAAGTAGGGTTTATTGCCTATTTTTTTCAAAGCTCTGTAAAAATTTGATCTCGGCTCCAATAAGAAACCGAGTGAAGCGCGACTGTAGGTGGAGTTAGAGGAGGTTGTGAGTGACGTTCAGGCGAATTTTCATCACCTCTGGTGATGTGTGGTGACCGCGCGATCAAAATGATAGTGGGGTTGCTGTCGTTTTTTCGAGCACCAGAGCATATTTTTTATCTTCAGCGTGAAATCGAAAACTGGGTTTAGATGTTGAGTCTATGGGTGTTTTGTGGTTTGTGGGGATGGACGCAAGCCGCCGCAGGGGAGGCAGACCACCGTGCACGTGCACGGTGACGTAGGGATGTCTGTTGATACGTAGGGGGTGACGCGTGCTCATACTCGAGATATGGGGATGTTTGCTTCGAGTTTGTCTTCGGGTTTGCCTGGGTGTGATCGCGTGAGTGTAGTACTTAACTCTAACTTAACTGTTAAAAAAAAAAAGAGAAGAAGAACTGGAGAGAAGAAGAAAGGGAATTGGAGAAACACGGGAAAGGTAAGGAAAAACACGAGACTGTCACGAGGAAAAGGGGAGATGTTTCGGGTCCTTTATCAAGTGAACATACAGCAGAATTTTTGGTTTAGCATTTTATAACAAGGTTAGTGATTAATTAGTTAGATTGATGTTAATCAATTTATACTTGAAAATTTAAATTGATAACTTTAAATTTGTTAATTAAAATAAATTATATGTTAAAGAAATTTTAAATCTTAATAACGTTAACTTATTACTGGAAGTTAATTAATGAAAATTAACTTAAGTGTTTAATCAGGACTTATGCTATTAAATTGATAATTAAATTAATTTGTGATAATTAAATAATTAATTCATTTTAGTAAGTAAGTTATTAATTAATAATTCATAATTAAGGATCAACTAATTAATTGAGTAATTGAGTAACAGTAAATGAATAAAAGATAATTAATTTAAATAAGTAATTAAAGATTAGATAATTAATAAATTAATTATTAACGAATAACTAATTAATTAATTGATCGTTAATAAGCTAATAAATCGGTAATTAAGCAAATTTAAATAGTTTATTCTTAAGCAAATAATTTAGTTAAAACCAAACTGTTTGATATGCATTGATAACTCTGTTTGATTGACTGTGATATCTGTTGATGATATTTCTGTGATATGTTGTGATATATTATGGATATCTGTAAACTGTATATGATTTATCTGATATCTCTGTTATGTTAATTTCTGATATTTAATTAAACTGTTAAGTTAAATAGACAACTTGGCCCTTAAAATGGCGTTTGGATCCGACGAGACTGGGATCGGAAGAATCAATTTTGATTCTCCGAAAACCACATCGATCCAAATTAAACGATAGGTCGTAACTTATCAAATGGAGATCGAGATGGTGTCTCAGAACGCAAGGGTTATCGTCGTTAACTCTGAGGGTGATTCCAAAATGAGTGTAACAAGATAATGCCTTCGGTTTCGTTCGAACCCGGAACGTACTTGTATGGATTGAATGCTTTCAACACATCGTCAGGCGGACGATGTGCATTCTAAGTGATATGTTCTTTAAAGGTAATCGTAGCCTCAAGTCTCATCAACCGGGAATGGCTAAAACAGAGGAGATGCAGCAAGGTTAGATGGGTCATGCCCAAGCAGGACAAGATTTTCCCCTGTCTAGATGTCCCTTTTTATTTCGGCTTAGTGGGCAGTTGTTGGCCACAACTGCGGGGTTATCTTGTTCGGGACTGTTCAGTAAGGAATGGTTCCGGCTTTGTGTTGCAGGGGATGAAGGGAGTAATCCTCGGTATGGTGATCTAGGCCCCGTACTGTGACGGGCGGTACCCCAGTAGCCCTGCCATTGTTGGAAATCCATTTACCCTACGAGACCCTACGGTTTTTATTTGTATTACCCACTTTCGTGGCTAGTAGCTGGAATTTAATGAATGTAACAATTTCGGCTATTTTCTATTTACTTGAAAACCCTAGACACTATTATAATACCACAGAATTTCCTATAAAATGTTTTGGTTAGCGTAAGGTAAAAACTTACCCGTATTTATTTGTGGGGAGTCTTACGTGATACCTTTATTTTCAAATGATTTTCAAAATTAAGCAATTTTAACCTGTTTACTCATACCAGACCCATGTCTGACCCGGAGTTTATATTTTGTGTTTTTCATAAACTCTTGGGTACTCAAATTTTTACGAGTAGCCAAGTGATAGGTATTGGAAGTGTTGATTTTCTGGAGGAGCTATTTTGGGAAGAAGACCAGACGTATGTATCTATATATGTAGTTCCGCTGTGTAGTTAGTGATGCTGTATTTTGGATGTATGTATGGACATATATGTATATGGCAGTCCTGTTATATGATATTGTATGACTCTGATGTATGTATAACTATGTAATAGATATGTGATGTATTATATTTTGTTCCATTCCGCTGTGAGATTCTGATGTTGTTATTCTTTCTTTCTATTCTTTTCTATTTCTATCCCTTTCTTTCTTAATGATGAAACGTCTTTCTGGGTTTGGGAAAGGCGGGTCGTCACATAATTAATTTAATGTCCTACATAATGTTAATCAAAATTAGAATCGTTATAGACTCCCCTCCTTAAAGAATTTCGTCCTTAAAATTATGATATGGTACTCACCCAAATCAATCATAAAGGTAAAACATACCATAAAACAAGCTAGTATAAGTGTCTCTAATCCTGCTCTCAGTTTCTCAAGTACGGTCTCTCTGGCCGTCACTCCACTGGACTCTGACTAATCTGATTGTCTTGTTCCTTAGCATCTTCTCATCTCCCACGACTATACGAACTGAATTTCTGACTATAGTCAAATTCGGTTCCACTACTAAGTCATCTAACGTAGTTGGTGCAATAGTAGTTTTTGGATCTCAAACACACTTCCCTAGATGAAAATCTTGAAAAATATCATGGACTCCTGCCAAACTGTTCGGTGACTCTACTCTATATGCGAGTTTCCCTATCCTCTCTATAATAGAAAATGGTCCAACAAATCTCGGTGCCAACTTTCCCAATTTTCCGAATCTGATCACACCCTTCATTGGTGATACTTTGATGAAAACATGATCTCCAACCGAGAATTCTAAGTCTTTCCATCTCTTATGAAAATAACTCTTCCGCCTAGACTGAGCTTCCTTCATTCTAGCTCGAATGAGCTCAATCTTTTCTGCAATTTCTCTAACCAAATCTGGACCAAGAACTAGCCTATCCTCGGTCTCTAATCAACAAAGGGACACTTGCAGGGCCTTCCATAAGAAGCTTCAAATGGTGTCATCCCTATACTAGCCTAATAACTGTTGTTATACGAAAACTTGACTAAGTGTAGATGGTCTACCCATGATAATCCAAAATCTTGTACGCAAACTTGTAACAAATCTTCTAAGACAATGTTAATTCTTTATGTATGCTCATCTGTCTGTGGATGGTAAGTGGTAATCATCTTGATCTTAGTACCTAAAGTCTCCTATAGACTCTTCCAGAGCTCGCTAGTGAATAAGGAATCTCTATCGCTTACTATACTACTTGGAATTCCATGAAGTCTAACTATATTCTTCATGAATAACTTAGCAAAACAGGTGCTGTCCTGGTTGACTTAACTGGTATGAAATGGACACTCTTGGCCAATCTATCCACTATAACTCATATACTTTCATTTCCTTAATTTGATCTCGGTAACCCATCCATAAAATCCATCGAGACAGAATCCCATTTCCATATTGGGACATCTAAAGGCCGAAGTAACCCACTTGGCTTCTGATGTTCGGATTTTACCTGTTGACAATGCAGACACTACTATACCCATAAGCCGACATCCCTCTTCATACCTTCCCAGAAGAAACTCCTCTTCTTGTCCTGGTACATCTCAGTTCCTCCCGATGAATAGTGAACTTCGAACGATGGCTTTCTTCAAGAACTTCCTTCCAAACGTTTCGCACATTTGGAAACACTTCCTACTTTTCCTCCTTAAGTACCCATTCTGGTCCAGTCTAAAATCTTTCAAGTCATCACTCTCCGTTCCATCCCTTAACTTTTTGATCCATTCAACTAATAACGGATCCTCCTTCTACTTAGACGAAATCTTTTTGATCATCATCGGTCAAACTTCTAAACTTGACAACATTACAGTTTCCTCACTAGACCTAATTTCAGATCTCCACTGTATTCTGCATGTCATAGATGCTTTTTTTCCACTCAGCTATCAATGCCAACATAACATTTTGATATTTTCTGCTAAGTGCATCCACAACTTTTTTGCTTTTTCCTAGTGTGTATTTAATATCAAAGTCATAAGCGGCTAAAAACTCTAACCACCTCTGCTGTCTCGTATTCAACTCTTTTTGAGAGAATAAATACTTCGGCGACGTATGATCTGTATACAGCTCAAATCTCTCTCCCATAAGGTACTGTCTCCAACCTTCATTGCAAAATTTACCGCAGCTAATTCCAAATCATGCGTTGGATATCTAACCTCATGCGGTCTAAGCTGTCAAGATGCGTAGGTAATCACTTTACCCCTTTGCATTAACAAGGCTTCTAATCCTATTCCATAAGCATTTGTATACACTACTAAATCACGATTCCCTTATGGAACAACTAACACAGGTGTATTAGTCAATAAGTGTTTCAATCTCTGGAATGCTTCCTCACACTTATCGGTCCAAATGAACTTCACATCCTTTTGTATTAGCTTGGTCATCGGTGCCACTACCCATGAAAATCCTTTATGAATCTCTGATGATACCCTGCTAATCCAAGAAAACTCTTTATCTCAGTCACTATCTCGGGTCTCTTCTAATTATTCAATGCCCTGATCTTAGTCCGATCTACCGACAACCCTTTTTCTGAGACCACATGATCAAGAAACATCCCTTCCTTCTTCCAAAAATGACACTTCAAAATTTTTACCTTAAGTTGATGCTGCCTCAACATCTCAAGCACCAACTCTAAGATAAACTTCATGCTCTCTTTCATCCTTAGAGTATATCAAAATATCATCTATGTAAACCAACACGAACCTATCCAAGCGCTCTCAAAAAACTTGGTTCATCAAACATATAAAGAATGCTGCTGCATTAGTTAGTCTGAACGACATTATTAACCATTTACACGATCTATATCTGGTTCTAAACGCCGTCAGAGGAATATTATCCTCTGCCACCCTAAGCTGATCGAATCCTGTTGTTAAATCCAACTGGGAAAATAATTTGGCCCAACTCAAATGGTCGAAAAAATCGTCAATTCTAGGAAACAGTTATCGTTTCTTTATTGTCTTCTCATTCGGCTTACGATAATCGATACCTCAGCTTAATGATTCTTCCAGCTTCTGGCAAACACTATGGCTTCTCCCTTAGGTGAACTGGTTGATTTGATAAAATTCTTACCTTCTAGATCCACCAGCTGCACCTTAGCTCGCTCATCTCGGTAGGTGTCATTCTACTTGGTGGTCAACTCACCAGTTCGGCTCCTGGTACTAAATCTATCTGAAACTCAATAGCTCGTTTCGACGGCAGTCCTACTACAGGTTCAATGACATCTGCGAATTCTCTAACAACAAAAAATCGATTCAACTTGTCTTCTACCTCCACAATGCCCAACAAGGCATTAACCTCACAACTAGGGTTTTCTATGGAGTATATAATCCGATCACTACAGTTAGGGTGTTTAAGCGATATTTCTCTATCATGGCAAAATATCCTAGCATCGTATTTACTTAACCAATCCATACCTAAAATAATTTCAAACACTATGAAATCAAACACATGCAAACTACAAAGCAAACACATGACCTAACAGTTCAAACTCTAAGTGGTCACATCTCATCCCAAGTGTCGCATAACCTCCTATCGGATTTGCAACCCTTAAGGTAGTAACGAGGTATGAGGGTTCTAGGTTAAGCCTATCTGCCAACAACGAGATATAAAAGAATGTGATGCACTAGTATAAAATTAAACTATAAATGGCATACCATGAATCAAAAGTGTACCTCCAATATAGCTTTCCCTTTCTCCTTTTCTGTTGGTCTCGAGATAGCAGGTTCCAATGCAGACATCTTGCCTTTTCCATCCTTGGTTGTCTCCTTGCACTAGTTCTTGTAGTGCCCAACCTGATCACAGTTTAAATATCTCACTCCTTTCTTCTGAGCAGTTTTCTTTCATTTGCATGTCTATCATTTGGAAGATAGTGTCCTTTCTTATCACCCTTATAACAAACAACTTCTGCCTTCCCTTTCCTAGTAGCTCCACCCTTCTGAGCTCCTTTCTTATGGAAAATTTTCCTTTTCTGACTATGCCCTCCTTGAATTTCCTTGACCTTATTTCCTTCAAGAAAAGCAAGCACCTCTTCCTGCCTTAAATCCATCTCAACAACAACATCGCACGGATCCCTAATATTCGATAATGTGACCTTAGTAAGCTCAGGCCTCAACCTGCGAATGAACTTCTCATTCCTTTTGATGACACTATCAACCGTAGCATATTCATATCTTGTTAGCTCCTCAAATCTGGTTGCATACTCAAGTACTGTCATTTCTCCCTACTCCAACTTAGCAAACTTCCTAAGCAGAGTAGACTTAGCAAATCTCCGACATAAACCTTTCCTCAAACCTCCTGCTGAACTCAGCCCAAGTCATAGTCTCCTCATTAACTCCAACAGTCACACTATTCCACCAATATAGTGCTGCCCCTTATAGTTGTATAGAAGTGAGTCTCCTTTTCTGCTTATTGTTGAGCCCCAAATCGAAAAAATCCTCTCGCAATGAAGTAACCAATTCTCCACTTTAATTTCGTCTTTAGTATCGATAAACGGTTTTCCTCCTAACTTAGCATAATCTATACTCGAAACAACATAGTTATTAACTACTGGAGCTTCTTGATTTCCTCCTTCTACATTTCCTCCAGCCAATCCTGTAGCAACTCCTGCTTGCATCATGTTTACAAAAAACTGATTCATCATTCCTATGTCAACTAGCGGGACTCCAACACCCACATTTACAGCTAGTGCCTGACCTTGATTCCTACTAGTATTTGGTCTGGCCCTTTTATTGTGGTGCTTCCCCCACCAATGTTAACTCTTCCACTTCTAGCATCTGTAGCTTAAGTCCATAAAATCTGCATTCGAGTCTTCGTAAGATATAGAGGAATAGCCTAATAGAGATAGGAGAATAGAGATAAAATGTATACTTATATATACCAAATACAAGTATATTACTATAGCGTTATGCCATACCCCGATATTCTCTCTAATTCCTTAGGATTATGTTTGTGAAAATCATTGTAAATTCGAAAACTCTTTTAAGTTTTTCATAAACCTATGCTTTGATACCAAGTTGTAACATCCCCTATCTTGAGGTCCGAAACTAAGCGCTACAGATGTTGTAGTCATCCATAGTATTTACCTTTATTGAAAAAATAAGGTAATGTTAATGGTATCCATAATATTAGAAGCACATGAATACGAAATAAAATCAACACAAATTTAAAATAACTTTTCTGATTACATTACAAATAATATTTCATATTAAGGTTACATAATCCTAAATGATTCCCAAGTTTTGATCAAACATAATTATTACCAATTACGCCAAGAGTGACATATGAAGATGCCCTCTTGGATGATCAAAGTACTTAATAGACATAGTAGTTTTAATACATCACAGTGGAAACAAAACTAAATAGCTCCTATATAGCTAGCTTTGCCTCCTCCATGTCTTCGGAAGCTTTATTCGTCCAACCTACTAGACCTAAAAAAGCCTTAACTCTCAATCCACTCAAATTAATTTTGAGCACCCGAGAGTTTAAGGGGAAAACATAAACTTCGAGTCAGACATAAAGCCTAGTGTGAATAATACTATTACATCATGGTGTATGGATATTAAGTGAGACCACGCCACTTAGTGGAACGGGTTTCCATTCACTTATATCCATTTAAAATACATCTTCTTGCAAATTAGAATCCTGCAATCAAAATGATTAAAACAATAATGGCAATGTCATATACGCTCATAAATTAGGTAATAAATGAACCATATGTCTGAACAATATAGTTCTTTTTGGCTAACTACTAACCATTGACTACTCAGGCCCACAAGACAAATTAAATAATCTAATATCTATTAGACACACTTTCGGACGGTCTATCCTTAACTTACTTCTCCCAAAGTCACCTCATCCTAATGGAACATAGTTTTGAAACCTTTATAACCATTACTTTCGAAATCTTTGGGTTTAGGTTTCAAAATATAAAAAAGGCCTTAAAAGAACTAAGCCTCAAGCACTCTTTCAAAAGAAATTTGCTAAGTAAAAGAAAGTGGAAGGTTTCGACATCAACCCTTTCGAAAGCATGGAGAAGCGGCTTCTTATTTAAAAGCGAAAGCACCCTTATGAAACCAAATGTTAAAGGAAAAAGCGGCCTCAACTGGGTTGAAAGTTAGAATATGGCAGTAAGTGTTTCAGCCCTGTCGAAAGCTTGTTTAAAAAAAAGGCGGCAACCACTTTTGAAAGTCCATTTTCTATAAACAAAAGCAAATAAGTTGAAAGCTAGTTTGATCCCTTCAAAAGCATCCTTCATAAGCAAAAATAGTTCAAAGGCTACTCGTACCTACGAAAGCACGTTTTGACTCTATACCTTTCGCCTATCTCCAAACCACTACGTACCAAGGCATTGGTACCATGCGTATTGGTTTCGACTTGGTTGAAGGTGGAAATATTGGGTCGAAAGCTCCCCGGGAAGTGGCGAAGTAGTAATTTTTAACAAAATAGTTTTTATTGCTATTTAAAGTAACCGCTTTTCTGCTAACTTCTCATATTTGTCAAAATACTATTGGTTGCCAATTTCTTTTCTAAAAGTGCTGTCGAATGTAGTATTTACTAAATTAAAACATTTAGCAAATTGCTCCTTCTCCTTTTATAACAATATATAACATTTAAGTCTCATACCTTAAATAACTTATATCCTTAATAGACTTAGGAAAATTCTCAAAAAATTCCCATAAATCACTTTTAATACGTTTTCTAACATATATAAATTTCTAACCCAATGCTAACATATAATAGTCTTAATTAAATTAAACACAATTTAACCATTTTCTTCACTAGAAAATTCATAATAAATCCATATTTACTTAGAAAATTATGAAACTTGAAACACACCACCAAAATAATATTTTTGACCTTATATCAAAATTTCAAGTCATTTGGATGTCATTTGATAGGTTTTCAAATCAAAACTTGTTATAAAAATCTATATGAACAAACAAAATTCATTAACAAACAAATATATCTATTTATCATTCAAAACATGGCATATACTTTGCAAAACATACCCGGACCTGATTTATAACCAAAAACAAGAAATATGAGATTTAATTTATTATTCACCTTAGCTTATTGTTTAGGAGTTGAGATTTTCTCTTGAATGAATTTGACTAAGCTTCTTCCTCTTGATTTTAGCTTATCTTCCTCTAACTTCTTCTGATGGTGGCCGACCTTGATAAGTTTTAATTTTGCTTGTAAGCATTTAATGAAAGTGGCATGAGGATTTAGGGTATAAGAATATAACTTATTCCTATTTTAATCTTATCTATTTCATTTTATTACCCTTTAGCTCATTAGTTAATTTGGCATGACTACCTTCTAATTATACAAATATCAATCCCTTAACCATTTACATTATTTAATTTAATTTAATTAATTGAATGTCCTAAATAATGTTAATCAAAATTAGGGTCGTTACCCGACCTTTCTTGTATCATATCTGTATCTGTGCACTTGCACTCTACACTATTGTATTTCCTGTATATAAGAACACTTGAACGAACCTGGTTTGCATCTTAGATGTGCGTGTGTTATGCTCATTACTCTTTCATGTTCTTATGCCTTTTTGTGCATAGCACTAGTATTCCACCTAGTGTGCATGCTTGTCTGATCTGGTTTGCACATGTGTCTGACTTCATTTTATAGTTCACGTGTACACTTGTACACTTGAGTTCTATTTGCATCACTATGTCTTGTTGTATTCTCGAAGGTTTGGCTGGTCCATGTTACTGAATTGCTTGAGTCTTGCTGGTCCATGTTGTTGGATTGCTGAAACTTGCTTTTGCTCGAACATGTGCACTTTTGTAGAATTTTTGTTTCCTGACCATGTGCTCTTGACTTTAGTTCTGGTCTGGTTGTGATACTTGACACCCTGGTTGAATTGTTGTTTCCTGACCATGTGCTCAAATGTGTGCACTTCGGCCTTGTTCATCCTTTTTAAAACTGATATGTTGCCCCGAGTTGGGCCCGAGCCCGCTTTGGCTTGACCTTGTGCACACTTGCACTGTGTTGAGCCTTCAGGCTTGACCTTTGCATTTGTCCTTGAGAGGTAATTGATGCTCGGCCTTGGGATATTCATAGTGATACAATATGCATATCATAAGCTGTTCATGTACACTTAATTTTTGTCCTTGTCTAAAATATAAAAACAAACAACTCAAATAACTGAGGCAATATTAAATCACAATTATAATTTCATTTTTTTCATTTCTATTTGTTTCTCTTTCTATTTTACTATGTTTTTTATTTGACAGGTATAGCAAACGACTGGACACAAGAGCGAGCAAGAAGATATCAAAAACAAATTCGACTGCGTAAAAATGTTGTTCTGAGAGTGTGAAATTGTGTATGATGAAAGTTGTATTGTATTTGAAAATGTAAATATAGTGGAAGCTAATGTGTACTATTAAAATTTAAGTTGAAATAAAGTATTTGTTTAAATAAAATTGTGATTCATTTATTTCATTCTACAAATATTTATTTCATTCTATGAAAAACATATCAGTGTAATCGGTATCCATATCAGTCAATATTTATATGTTGTCTAATACGTAATTCCGAGAACGGTATTATAACATCAGATAACATATGACTTCTTTTTTCTCTGTTGTGCCAGTGCATATCTGATGAAGGGCTATTTATTGTCTGATGTGCAATAAGATGGCTCCGGATTTAACGACAGATAAATATGCTTTCAGACAATGGTGCATATCTATCATGTGATGCATTTTTTGGCATAGTGACTTCGTAATTCATCAGCATTGAGTTCCGTCAATAACGAAAAGAAGAATATCACACTTGATCAAGGCCGCATAGGACTTACCTAATCCATTGTTGAAGTTATACAGTGGTGGAAGCAACACTATATCAATGGCTCACCTAACCAATGTCTCCATTTAGCAAGTGCCGCTCCTTTAACGTTGTCGAATATCATAAGGATAGAAAGGATAGCTTGTTGTCGACACTGATCCAACAATGTAGTTCAAGATCGATGATGATGATATTGATACCACACATATACAATGCCATATTTCATCAACAGCGATAACGCCTTCTTTCAACATCGAGCCTCAAGAAATACCACTTCGCTTTCATAAGCAACGCCATAGGTCATTAAGGTCGAGATGAATATCGTGCCTAATCAGTGTCTCCTCGTCGACAAGCATCATACCATGAGTTGGCTACGAAGACCTTGATAAAGCAACACTGCCTACCATCCATGCCACTCAAAGCCAGTATCGTGCCAAGAAAACTATGCACTTCATTAGATTATTAGAGGAATGATGCATGCTATTCAGTATTTACATCGGAACTCATCGTTACATAGTACCACTTCCAATCAATGCCGCCAATAACCAAATGAAAGTGTAACCAAGTATAAGATTACCATCGCCATTGTTCCTCTACTTATCAAGGAGTGTCAAGTGACATTATCAAGCAAGCCGAATATGAAGTAACAATGAGGCCATCGAAGTTGTTGCCGATGCTATCACTAAAGACGATACTGATGCATGTCGAAGACATTGGAGACGCATGCTCACCTCTATAAATATGGACCTAGGGGTGTCATTTTGAGGGACAATTTTCTTTCCTCTCTCATTTTTCTTGAAATCAATCCCTTGTAAACCCTAAATTGAATTGGGGACAAATCCCATTTGATTGTAATAATGCATAATATGAACAAGGACTTGGACATGCCTATTGCTTATGACTATGCCTTTACGAACATTATTGACATGGATATGCATATATTTGAAAACCTTGAGTTCGAAACATGACGTGGCTATTTAAAATGAACCTGGGACTATGACAAGCGAATCTGTGCATAATATATGAACATTAGACTTCGAACATAAGAATGAATTACATAGCCCATTATCGTGCCTAATGGACTATTGCCCAAATTTGCGACTTATATTCTTATCTCTTATGAACATACGACGTGACATGGGCCCTTTTTGGAATATTATTCTTAAAAGCCCATATGAATACGACAACTCTATATGACCTCATAGGATCTCAAGAGTAACGATCTACGAAAACACATGGACTTCCATATATTTCTCCTTAAGAACATATTGCTATCACCAATCCATCCTTTAATGGTTCCATCATGCATTAAGTCTCAAGTGACGATTTGGTCCTTGGGGATGGTTTGGTCCTTGAGGATACAACTAAGTTGATATTGATTAAGTTATGCTAGATTAATTCACCACTTTGGTTTAAGTCAAGGATTAATTCATCATAATTGACACAATGGACGTCATATCATTTTTTAGTCTAACATTTTTGACGCTAGAAGGAGGGTCTGAACCTCTGATCCTATTTAATTCTTTCCATGAGCTAATAAAGCAAACTATTGTTTCAGGAAAATGAGATGAAGATGACTTAGTGCTCTAAATGATGAGGTTATTCAAACAACAATATTAGAAGAGAATGTAGTTTCCAACTTTAAATTTGGAAATATAGATCCTGGACAACCATTAGAGTCATGGGGACCTACTTATAGCACAGCCAAGATTAAAATCCTAGAACAACAGTTGCTAGAGATGAAAGGACTCTTGGAAGGAATACTTGCTCAAAAATCCTCTAAAAGTACTATCCCCTTGGAGGAGATGAAGCACAATCTCTGAGGAGGGACTTTAATGCTTCTTTGCTATGAAATAAAAGCAAAGGCAAACTTACCCTAACTCCACAAAAGAAAGAAGGTGACCAACAAGCTAACGTAAACTACCAAAGAGTACTAAATAAAATTCCAAGGAATAATCTGGAAGCTCAACTACTAAAGGAAACAAACCTAAAAGAAGAAACTACCAGAATGATGAATCTTCCATGAGAGACTTGGTTGAAAAAATAGCAAAGGATATGTTTAATCTCAAGGGAAAAGGAACTCTAGATGACAGAGTCAATAATAGTCATCGGAAGCTCCCTTCACAAATGAGATTATGACCACAAAAATTTCTTCTCATATCAAGATCCCATCCATCAGGTATAATGGAATGACCGATCCAAACGATCACTTATTGGCTTTTGAAAGTCAAATGGACTATACAGTGCATCTGGAGCCGTGCGTTGTTGGCTTTTCCCAACTACTTTTCAGCAAGCAACAACTATGGTACCTACAGTACCAAGAGAGGACCATCTTATGAATTCTCACGCAGTTTCGTATCTGAAAAAATCTCGCGATCGACTATACTGTGGTAGCTAACATCGAACGGAGACCATGAGAGTCATTTGACGATTATCTTAAGAGATTCAATGCTGAAGCCCTAAAGGCAAAAAACATGACTAATAGAGACAATCTGGTGGCGGTACATTCTAGGCTAATTGAGCAAATTATGTTTTGGTGAGAACTCCACATACACGGTTGTAAGGATTTGCAGGATTTCCATTTTCAAGTCGATAAATTCATTCGAAAGGATGAAATGTATCACGCTTGAAAGAAGGCGCAAGGAAAAAAGGAAATAGGAAAGATTAACAACAACCGCAACATAAGAAACTAAGACGAAATAAATACTCAAGCACCAACCATATTGGTTTAAACAATCCCATATCTTACATATATGATGCAATGAAGGAAAGAGACGACCTTTCTCTTTCTTACAAAGTAAAAACCGATCTTGAACAAAGAAAGAGGGAGATAACTGTGCTCGCGAGATGTACTTTGTAATTATTGAACAATATGAACAAGCTTACCTTTCTTGTTAAGGTTCGGAGGAAAATAAATTAATTTGAAATGATACCAAAAGGCCTTTGATGGTGAATCTTCAAACTCATAGCCCAAAATGATAATAGAGCCTATTAAGAGAATTAAATATGTATTGAGAAATTTGACTTCTCAAAGAAGAAATGGAAAATGAAGGAAGAAAATCTGGTAGTAGACAAAATAGAAGATGAGAAAATTATCGCTGAACTAGATTGTAGAAATGAATAAGAAAGAATGAAGCATATAGAAGATATTGAGGAAATATGCGTAGACTCTACCGATAATACGAAGACGGTCAAAATTGGAAGAGAGTTACATAGCAAACTCAAGGGAGAGCTAGTTCAGTTTCTTTAGTCTAGAAAAGATGTATTTCCCTGGACCAACTCAGATATGGTTGGAATACATCCAACCGTTATATGCCATTCTCTGAATATAGACCCATATATCACACTAGTTTGGCAGAAGAAAAGACAGTTTGATAAAGTTTGATCTTGTGCTTTGAAAGAAGTGGTTAAAAGATTGCTCAAGAATGGATTTATTAGAGATGTACTTTATCCGAAATTGTTAGCTAATCCAGTGCCGATCAAGAAATCCAATATAAAGTGGAGAACGTGTGTTGATTAAACTGATTTGAATAAAGCATGCCCAAAAGGTTGCTATCCAATACAAAGGATAGACCAGTTAGTCGTTACAACAAGTGGACACCAACTCTTGTCTTTTATGGACGCGTATTCTAGATATAATCAAATTCCAATGTTCAAACCGGATGAGGAAAACACTAGTTTTATAACAAATTGGGGAACGTATTGCTACAAAGTGATGTCCTTTAGATTGAAGAATGCAGAGCAACATACCAAAGACTAGTGAATATAATGTTTAGGGAACAAATTGGTCGAAACATGGAAGTATATATAGATGACATGTTGGTCAAGTCTCAAGAGAGAGGCAGTCATCTAAAAGACGTTGAAGAAGTGTTTCATGTATTATGAAAATACCAGATTAAGCATAACCCCAAAAAGTGTTATTTTGGAATTCAATCGGGCAAATTCTTGATATAATGTTAGTGCGAGAGGAATCGAAGCTAACCCCAAAAAAATTCAAGATAATAAGAACATGGCAAAACCTAAAACAAGCAAAAACGTAATTTTCCTAAGTGGAAGAGTGGCAGCATTGAATAAATTCATTTCCAAGGTCGCCGATAAATGCATCCTATTCTTCAATGTGATCAAGAAGAAGAAAAACTTCGAATGGAGTGAGGATTGTCAAAAAGCTTTAAAGAGCTGAAAGATCGTCTGGAAAAATCGCCAATTCCCTCTCGTCACATGGATGGGGAAAGTCTTTATCTCAAAATAGCAGTTCTAGAATATGTAGTTAGCTTAGTGCTAATAAGGGAAGAGAAGGGAATTCAGCTTCCAGTATATTATACCAGTAAGAGGCTCAAAGTTGTGGAAACTAGATATCCAATTATAGAAAAGTTGGAACACTATTTAGTGCTCACCGCACGAAAGTTAAGGACTTATTTTCAAGCACATCCAATTAAAATCTTAACTAATTTCCTACTTAAGTAGGCTTTTAGTAAACCGAAAACTTTAGGACAGCTGGTTAAGTGGGAAATTTAGCCAATACGATAATAAATTCATGCCCTGGGTATCAATTAAGGGACAGGCACCAGCCAATTTTGTTGATGAATGTACCAGATTCATTAAAGAGCAACTAGAAGAAGAAAAAGACCTAAAGCCTGAGTGGCAACTATTCCTAGACGGGGAATCAAATGAACAAGGAGCCGAAGCTGGATATGTGATTATGGCTCCTGATGGACAACGTTTGCACTATACAATGAAGTTAGGGTTTCCATCCACCAACACCGTAGCAGAATATGAATCCATGATAGCGAGACTTACTCTAGCCCTCCAATTGAAAATCCCTAGAATTGATTTTTTTAGTGATTCGCGATTAATGGTAAATCAGCTAAACCAGAAATATTAGATGAAGTATGCCATACTGACTCTATATGTCAAAAAGATATTGAAAATGCTGACCCAATTTGAATATTTCTCAACACATTAATTACCAAGAGGCAAGAATCCCAACTTGATTCTTTGGTAAAGTCATCAAGCTCACGTGGGGCACTAGAAGCCCGAATCATTCTGTTAGGTTACCAAGAGAATCCTAGGATAAAGGAGAAAAGCCTCAATCCAGAAAATGAGACCTTAGTGTTGACCAGGTCTCAAGCCTTAGCACACAAGGATAAAGAAGATTAAACCGAGATCCTTCAAGAAAAACTTCCTCATAAACTAATAATTAATATAAGAATTAGTATGATGACTCCTATTATCGAATATATAACAAAAGAAATGCTGCCGACGGATAAAAAAGAGGCAAGGAGGATAAAACGCCAGGCTTTGACTTTTGCCATAGAAAATGGCATGCTTTATAAAAAGGGATATTCGCTCCCTTATCTAAAATGTGTTGATCCAGAAACATGAGCAAAATTATTAAGGAAAGCCCATAAAGGATTCTATGGAAACCATTACAATGGAATGAAATTGGCCAAGAAATTTATGAGGCAAGGCTTCTATCGGCCTCAAATGACTAGTCAAGCAATTGATTATGTGAGAAGATGCGAAAAATGTCAAAGTTTCTCTAAGATCTCGTGCTTACCATCAAGCGAATTGACTTCTATCTCAAGCCCATAGCCTTTCGATGTACGGGAAATTGACCTATTTGGGTCATTGCCTATATCTAGAGAAGGAGCTAAGTATGCAGTAGTAGCCACCGATTACATCACAAACTGAGTAGAAGCTGAGCCATTTCTACATAACACATCAGGAAAGATTCTCAAGTTCGTAATCAATAATATTATTACTAGATTCGTGATTCCATACCAGATAATATATAACAATGGAAATTAGTTTGAAAGTGAAGAATATACCCGATTCTATAACAGGAATGGAATCATCAAAAGATTTTCATATATAGCTCATCCCAAAGCAAATGGAGCTATCAAAGTAGCTAATAAAACTGTAAATACCATTGAGCGGTTGGACAAAGCAAAAAAGATTCGGGTAGAGGAACTACCTCTCGTCCTATGGGTATACAGAACTTCTACTAAACCTACGATACGGCATACCCCACAGTCTCTAATATATGGATGTAAAGTCATGCTCCCAATTGAGGTTAAAGTACCTTCTTAACGAAGGATTGCATACGAATTCAATCCAAATCAAGAGTTGAATAGAGAATCCCCGGACTTAATCAATAAGTTAAGAGATGAAGCAGCCATACGAACAGCTGAGTATCAACGAAGAAATCCAAGTACTATAACACTAGAATAAGAGGAAAGTCATTTCAAAAAGGAGATGTAGTGGTCCGAAGACTCATAGAAAATACTAAGAATCCGACGGATGGGCCGCTAGGACCAAATTGGTAAGGACCCTTATCATACACAAAGTAATCCAGCTTGGGACTTATAAAATCTACCGATCAGATGGCAACCTCATAGCAAGAACATGGAATGCTGAACATTTATGGCTATTTTTTCAAACAATGGGTGAATAAAAAAATTTGTCGGTTCAGTCATGAAAAGCAGTAGGGTTCTCCTATGGCAAATAGGGCCCTAGCCATCAAAGGCTTATGACTGCAAGAGGTCCTTGGCCATCAAAGGCCTTAGCCATCAAAGGCTCATGACTGCAAGATGTTCCTAGCCATCAAAGGCCTAGCCATCAAAGGCCTTACCTAAGCCTTTTGGTGCCATCATAAAAGGCCTCACTGAAACACCTCCTAGAAGGAGGATGGAATAAGTCTTTAGTGTCGTCATCAAAGGCCTCGTTAAAGCACCGACCATGCCTTCAGTGGCATCATTGAAGGCCTCACTGAAGCACCTCCTAGAGGGAGGACGGAGTAAGCCTTTAGCGCTGTCATCAACAGCCTCGCTAAAGCACAGACCAAGCCTTCAGTGCCATCATCGAAGGCCTCACTGAAGTACCACCTAGAGGGTGAACGGAGTAAGCCTTTAGTGCCATTCATCGAAGGCCTCACTAAAGCACCGAATTAATTTTCAAGAGGAAGATCTATCAAAATAGGGGCCAAGAGTGGTCCAAATCAATCAATCCTCAAAATAAAGATCTATCAAAGTCTGAGCCAAGTAGAGCTCCAAATCAGTCAATCTTCAAGAGGAAGATTTATCAAAGTCAAAGCCAAATAGTGCTCCAAATCAATCAATCTTCTTGAGGAAGATCCATAAAAATTCGAGCCAAGTAGTGCTTTAAATCAAATAAAATCTTTTTGAGGAAGGACCATCAAATATGAGCTGTTTATGCTCCTCGACAAATGCAATTTTCAGCCACCAGATAAGATATTTTGGTCTTCTATTATTACTAGATTTGAATTTCTAATCTTCTATCATTATTACTAGATAAGGAATTCTGGTCTTCTATTATTATTGCCAGATTTGAATTTCTAGTCTTCTATTATTATTGCCAGATAAGGATTTTCGGACTTCTATTATCAGATTTGATTTTCGGTCTTGTATTATTATTGCCAGATTAGGATTTCTGGTCTTATATTATTATTAGATTTGGATTTCTTGTCTTTTATTATTATTGTCAAATTTAAGTTTCTGGTCTTTTATTATTATTGCTATATAAGAATTTTAGGACTTCTATTATTATCAGATTTGGATTTCTTGTCTTCTATTATTATTGCCAAATAAAGATTTCTGGTCATCTATTGTTATCGGATAAGGATTTCTGGTCCTTTCCTTTATTATTATCCGATATAGATTTCTAGTCTCCTCTAATTGCCTTAACGATGTTTTATTATCAAATGGCTTTATGGATTTATATTACAATCATCAGACCAACCTACTAACCATATATTGTTATTGCTAGAAGGGTTTCCAGTCTTCCTTCCTATGATATTTCCATTTAGGGAATTATAGTTCACAAATAGTCATCTAGCCTTCAATTCATAAAAACTTTATTAAATAATTTTCTAAAGTTGATAAATTCCAAAAGTAATATTATGCTGCAAACAAAGGATCCTTTATAATCTCCTGAAAATTTTGATCAAAAAGGTTAACAATAAAAATCAAGACTTGTTTAGTAGGAAAATAGTACTAGAAGGAAAATCTTGCTAAAGACTGAGCAAAACAAAGAAATTCGTGGTTTTACACTAAAGATTCAAAAGCACTACTTATAATAGGAGGGGGAAAATGTTATCAATTCAATTTCAACATCAAAAATAGCACCACGAATGATAGCGTTACAAAGGAATTGGTGTCGCTAAGTTCTATGTCAAAGATAAATAATTTCGTATGCAATCGATCATGTGTAAAGTCGGTGACATATCTCTTTGGCATCGCCCTTCATCCATATCGCACTTCACCCACACCATCCCTCGCCCACACCGCACATCATCACTTCGCAATTCATCAGCGTCGAGTTCCATCAACAATGAAAAAAAAAGAATATCGTACTTAATCAAGGCCGCATATGACTCACCTCGTCCATTGTTGAAGTCATACAGTGGTGGAAACAACACTGTTTCAATGGCGCACCTAATCAACGTCTCCATTCAGCAAGTGTTGCTCCTTTAACATCGTCGAATATCATCAAGGAGAAAGGCAAGCTTGTTGCTAACGTGGATCCAGTATTGCAGTTCAAGGTCGACGACGACGATATTGATACTGCATTTATACTATTCCGCATTCCATCAATGGAGATAACACCATCTTTCAACATCGAACCTCAAGTAATATCATTCCTCTCCTATAAGCAATGTAGCTGTCAACAAGACCAAGATGAATATCATGCTTAATCAGTGTCGCCTTGTCGACAAACATTATATCATGAGTCAGTTATGAAGACCTTGATAAACTGACGCTGCCTATCATTTATGCCACTCGAAGCCAGTATCGCGCCAAGTTAATGGCACACTTCATTAGATCCTTAGGGAAACACTAAATGTCGTTAAGTATTGACATAGGAACTCATTGATACTTAGTGCCACTTCTAATTAGAGCCGCTAATAACCAAATGAATGTGTAACAGAGTATAAGATTACTAGCGCCAAGGTTCCTCTACTTATCAAGGAGCGTTGAGTGTCGTCACTAAGCAAGCCAAATATAAAATCACATTGAGGTCGCTAAAGCTGTTGCCGATGTTATCGCCAAAGACAATATTTATGCATGCTGAAGAATCTGGAACTGCACGCTCACCTCTATAAATATGGACTTAGGGTTCTATTTTGAGGGACGATTTTCTTTCCCCTCTCTCTATTCTTGAAATCAAACCCTTGTAAACCCTAAATTGAATTGGGGACAAATTCTATTTGGTTGTAATCATTCATACTTTATATTGAAAAGGACTTGGACTTGCCTATTGCTTATGATTATCCTTTATGAACATTATTGACTTGGATGTGCATATATTCGAACACCTTGAGTTTGAAACATGACATGGTTATTTAAAATGAACTTAGGAGTATGACAAGCAAATTTGTGCACAATATATGAACACTAGACTTCGAACATAAAAATGAATTACACAACCCATTATCATGCCTAATGGACTATTGCCGAAATCTGTGACTTATATTCTTATCTCTTATGATCATGTGACGTGACATGGGCCCTTTTTGGAATATTTTTCTTGAAAACCCATATGGACTCTTAAATATGACAACTCTATATGACCTTATGAGATCTCAAGCGTAGTGATCCACAAAAGCACATGGACTTCCATATATTTCTCCTCAAGGGCCTATTGCTGTCACCAATCCATCCTTTAATGATTTCATCATGCACCAAGTCTCCAGTGACGATTTGGTCCTTGACGATACAACTAAGTTGACATTGATTGAGTTAAGAGAAATCATGTCACAAAATTTGTTTAAAGTCAAGGATTAATTAACCACTATTGGCTCATGGATGTTATACCATTTTTTAGTCTAACATTTTTATCACATCTTTAGTGAAAGTGTTTTTGATACAAAGACTGTCATAATGACTCAAAGGGAATAGTTGATCGCCATTGATGTTCTTCTACAACTCTTAGAAGGGATATCTTTAGAAGTTTAGAGAGGAAAGAATGCAAAATGCTCAGGAGATGGGGGAGCAGAGCTAAATGATCTAAGCTAGGATTTCGTGGTTTGAGGCGGAACTGAAAATAAGAGAAGGGTTTGTTATATTTTTTTTCATTTTTGTTGGGCTGGACTGGGTGGATGGAAAATGCTCTCTAGTGCAGAGTGTATATTTTTATTATTTTTTATTTTATAAAGATGCATATATTGTGGACTATGTATAATATAAATAAAGGTTGTCATGTCCGTTTCTCTTACCACTTTGATAAGTTTTTTAAGAAGACAAATGCTTTGTTGTGTTCTTTACGTCATTAATAAAGAACCCATTTTATATATATAGATATACACACACACAGAGACACATACATACGCACATGTATATTGCATGTGTATAGATATTGTAAAATGACATAACAATATTACTATGTTGCTTTTGATGAAGACAATACAACTCTATTAATAATGCATACTTAGAGCCGCCGCCTAATTGCCCCAATTCATTCCATCCTTCACCAAATCAGCCCCCAGATCCCCTGATCAATGCTCCTCGTCAAATAGTATAGCTATAGATGATGAGGACTCAGCTTTAGTTCAGCCTAGGAGAGCCGCTAAATAAGCCAAAGCCCAAATCCACGGGTCAGTGCCTCCTACCTCCGCACAGCAGCAACCCCGGTCACAGCCCTCGTCCCTCTCTTATCCGGTCCTGGAAGAAAGTGCTTATTGGTGAGCAAATTCTAATCTCTACTCCTCTGTAGTTTTATCCTCCTTGGATCTAATGAATAAGCGTTTCGCTAAAATGACATATATTGCAAAAACGAAGCTAAAAACAATGGGATAATTTGATAGTTATCTATGTTATTGGCTCCAAGCCCTATTTTGGTACTTTAAATCATATATTGAAAGAGATGGAAACCAGAAGGTAATTTTCAAATATTTTCAACAAAAAATGGATACTTGATTTTAATCTCAATAAAGAATTCTCACAAACAATTCTAGCGTGGGTTAGGTTTCCTGGTTTTAGAATGGAGTTTGGGTCCGAGGAAGGCATAAGTCTAATTGCATCGGTGCTTGGTGTCCCCATTAAAATGGACTAGTACACTCAAGGTATTATACGTATTTCTTATGCTAGGGTTCTTATTGGAACTAATAACAAGTTTAAGTTCCTTAATGAAGTAGCAATACAGGATGAGAATGATCGCATTTTTATGCAACACATAGAATATGAATGGAAATCTGTAGTGTGTCAAAATTGCGATTGCTTCGGCCACCAATAAAAATTTTGCCCAATAGAAAAATATTGGGTACAAGAATCTAAATAAATTGTCGACCTAAATCAAAAGAATTCAAAAGATAGTAGGCACTTAGACAAACAAGCATAATTTACAGAATCACCTAATAGCATTTTTGGTTGTAGGGAAGTGGACAGTATTGAGAGTATACCGGTATCTAAAAGGACATGTAGTAACATTAATAACACAACTGAAATTAAGGAACCCATTGACACTGGTCACATACAAGCAATACAAAATCATATATGCAATGTGGATTCAACCATTATGGAGTTAGACAGTAGTGACACAACTGAGGACACAAACATCATCAGTAATAACAATACTATCAAGGAATTAGAACAAGCCGCTAGCAACCCAAATCTTACAAAATCCAATCTAAACAGCTCAGTTCTTATAATATATGACATAGAACAAGTAAATAACAATAACAACAAAGTTTGTACTCTACTGCATTACCTGCTCAAGCTGAAACACAAAATGGAAGTACAGGTACGAGGACTAGACGCTTGTGTAAATCTAGGGAAAATGAAGAATGTTTTGATATAAGCGACAGAAGACAAAGAAGTTATTGCTAACCCAATGTGGAATCAATACATAACCCACCTAAGAGCTAGGGAAAAAAAGCTCAAGAAGAGAAAATAGAGAATTATGCCCCCTCCCCCCAAAGCAGCTCTAACGCTAGGGGAAACACCGAAACCTAATGTTGATCATCGTGTGGAATATGAGGGGCCTAAACTCCCTAGCTAGAAAAATTAAATGTCAAACAACATCTATCAAATTACTAAATGATAGTATAGACAGATTTTGCAACTCTTTAGGCCGAGAATGGAAGGAAATTCATAATAATGATTTTGATTCTATAGGAAGAATATTAATTATTTGGAATAGTAGTGTTTGGTCAGTAATATTGTGCTCTATTTCTGATAAACATATTAGTGTTATGATGGAAAGTAGAGGTGGTTTGAGGTTTCTCCACACCATGGTCTATGCAAAACATTAAACTCAAGAATGAGCACAAGTTTAGAGTTACTTATCTTCGGACCCAGCAAGCAACACTTTACCATAGATGGTTGTTGGCAACTTTAACTGCATGTTGTATAACAATGAAGAATTTTAGCCAATCACAATCTGACAGCGGACTTAGAATTTCAAGCATGTGTAAACTCAATTGGCCTTAAAGAAATCAATGCACATAGTAATAGCTTCACCTGGAGGGAGGTCCTAATTTCTCACTACATAGTAAACTGGATAGAATGTTCGAAAAGTTTGATTTTCTGGTCTTATTTTCTCATATTTCTGTGCAGATAATCACTCAACAAGTGATCATTCCCCTATATATTGTAAGCATATAAGTTATGTTGTTAGGTAACAAATTAAGCCATTTAAATTTAATAGCTCGTGTATATTTCAATCTGGCTATCACGAAGCCACTCAGAGACACATAGGTTACAAGTGCAGTGGCGACCCATTTTCTGGTTTTATTAACAACTCAAACTTATCAAATGTAGTTTGAAAACATGGAATAAAAATTTGACTGATTTCAAACAACAACGTGAACGTCTTAGGGAATATTCCAACTCTCTGCACACAATATTGATACACAATCTGAATAATAAAGAGATTATACAAGAATACAAGAACTGCATTCAATAATAAAACAGTCTATTACAAGCTGAAGCAGTTTAAAATGCCAGAAAGCCAAGGTAAACTGGCTTACAAATGGTTATCAACCTACCAAGTTTTTTCATGTCATGATGATTGCCAGGAAAAATAGATTACAAATTCATGGTTTAATAGAAGAGAAAGGTAAGCTAGTGCCAGAGTCACTTAAGCTTAAGAAGGAAGCTTTCAATTACTTCACTAATTTATATAATGGGGATAGCCACCGATCAGTTTTAGAAAATTTGATATGCAAAAAGATTATTCCTAACAATGAAAAAAAAAAAAAAAAAAAAATAGTTAAACCAGTAGACATGGTAGAACCGATGAGCATAACATTTCAGAATAAAGATAATAGTATCCCAGGGCTCAACACAACTGGGAGCAAACTAAGGAGGAATTATTGGATGCCATGAATTACAACTTTCAAAACCACACCTTCATTACCCTAATTACCAAAAATCAAAATGCTAATAGTATTAGGGATTACAAGCCGATATTCTGCTGTAATGTTACCGTACAAAATCTTATCGAACATTATCTGCAATAGGATGAAAGGCCTCATGAACGATCTCATCTCTTACAACCAAAATGCTTTTATTCCAGATAGAAATATTTCGAAAAGTTAATTGTCAGCTAATGAAACGACAAGAAGTTTTAATTGGAAAACTAATAAAAACATGCGTATTAAAGTGGATTTGCAAAAGATGTATGGGATTTGATCATACGTATAATGGACAAAATGGATTTTCCTCCTCAATTTGTATCCTTAGTTTAGTGGTGTATTCACATCAACAAAGAAATTTGATAGGGTGATCCTCTATCCCCTACCTATTTACAATTGCAATGGAATCCTTCTCAATCAAAATGGAAAGCGAGCATTTGCTTTGCAATATCAGTCCAATTTACAAATCTATGCAGATGATTTACCGATATTTTCAAAAGCAAATGTGCTAAGTATCACCACTATTAAAGCTATTTCCATAGATTTGGAATATTTTGCAGGTTTGACAGTAAATTATATCAAAACCAGGGTTTATGTTGGGAAAGGTATCACAAATAAAGAGCAGCATATGCAAGAACTTAATGTACAATATGCAAGCCCTTCCCATCAAATACTTATGGGGTTCATTATCGGCAAACAAAATAAAAACCACTGACTTTGGAGACCTGCTTAACAAGATAAATAACAAATTAGATTCATGGATTAGCAGGTTCCTTAATATAAGTGGGAGTTTTGAGCTTATCAAGATATTTATCTATCCAATTATTCAATTCTGGATGCAAATATGTCAAGTTCCTAAGGTAGTCATGCATAAAATAGAACAGTTATGTGCTAATTTCCATTGGCAGGGATAATGTCATAAAATGAATTGGCAATCAATATGCAAACCTAAAATAGAAGGATGCCTTGATTTGAGAAGACTGGATGAACTGAAGAAAGATTTGCAATTAAATTAAGTCGGAAGTACTTGCGGTCAAATTGGTTGCAGAATAGGTACCGTTATCACAAAATTTCTAAACAATAAATGTTGACAACAACGCATCATACACATGGAAATTACCGCTCTAAACAAGGGATAGTATTAAGTAGTTAATGCAAAGACATACTGTGAATGGTAGAAAAACAAGTTTGTGGTCCGACCCCTGGGTTAAAGGAAATTCCATTTTTGGATTCTAGTACTCTAGATGGTCTTGCATGGCATTATTTAATTCACAAAAAAACACTGCAAACAGCTTAGTATGTAACAACGACCGGGATTTCAGTTCAACGGTGCTACTCAAACATGTATGTAACTCAATAAAACAAATGAAAATACAATCAAAAAAGGAAGAGACTTTTGGAAATGGTGCACCAAACCCTATTTTGAGGCCCAAAGAAAAACGCTACAGATGCTGCAGTCATCTATAGTATTAACTTCCGATGATAAAATAAGGTATCGTTAATGATATACATAATATCAGAAACACGTGATGAAATAAAATATAGATTCAAAAACAACTTTTCGAGCTACATTTCACAAAAAAATGTTCCATATCGAATTAGATAATCCCATATCGTTTCCCAAGCTCAGATCAAATGTACTTGTTACATAAATACGTGAAGAGCGACATATGAAGATGCCTCTTTGGTTGACCAGAGTACTAAATAGTCATAACCAACTTAATACAACACATCGGAAAAAAAACAAAACAACTCCTAAATATAGCTAGCATCAGCCTCCTACTCGTCTCCGGAAGCTTTATTCGTCCACCCACTAAACTTGTAAACCCAAACTCTCAATCCACCTAAATTAACTTTGAGCACCCGAGAGTTTAAGGGAAAAAACAAAAACTTCAAGTTAGACATAAAGCCTGATATGAATAATTCTATACATCTCGGTTTACTGATATTAAGTGAGAACATACCGCTTAGCGGAACGGGTTTCCCCTCACTAATATCCCTTTAAAACATATCTTTTTGCAAATCAAAAATCCTGCAACAAAACTGGTTATTCAAACTGAATATATCAATAATAGCAAATACTATATATGCTCAAAAACAGGTAATAAATGGACCAGCTGTCCGAACAAAATGTAGCTTTATTTGGCTAACTACTAGTCTTTGGCTAACTCGGGTCTACTAGACAAACTAAGCAAATTATCTAACAACTGTTAGACATACTTCTGGATGGTCTATCCTTAACTTACTTCTCTAAGGGTCACCTGATCCTGATGGTTTTGTGGGCTCACCAATAACCTATACATACATACATACATACATACATACATACATACATACATACATATCTATATATATAGTGTAATCATCATTTATGTCTTACCTATGGCTAAGCTCTACCACTGGAATTTTGGACTAAATTAGCTAGGGGCTAATAGCAAATGTATATGGTGCGACCTTACACCAGTCTCATCTGGTATACAAATATCCGAGTCATTTTACTTAGGGTTAACTACCTTTTAAATTTTCTTTGAAAACCTTTTCAAAATGATTTAAACCTTTAAATCATACCCATATAAGGAAAATAAATTATTTTCTTTGCTAAAATATCTTTGCCGAGATATATGCTTTACTCAAAACATTGTTGATGAAAACATTCAAAACCTTTGTTTAAAACTTTTAAACAATCTTATTCGAAACCAATGAAAGTACCCCTTTCGAAACTATTGAAAGTACCTTTTTCGGTATAAGTAAAATACTTTAATTAAAAACCTTAGGCCTAGAGGCCAAACATACCTTTTGAAACCAGTGACAATGGTCCTTTCAAAAACATTGAAAACACCTTCTTCGAAAGCTTTATAAACCTTAGACATCCTCTTTTAAAATCCTTTAAATATACCTTTCAAAACCATTGAAAACCTTTCTTTTAAACTAAGGTAAACCTTTCAAAAGTACTGGAAACCATTCCTTTCGAAACCTTTACTAGTCACCTTTCGAAAGCATCAAAGTATACTACTTAAAACAAACCTTTCGAAAGCATTGGGTTCAAGTTAAAACATTGGAAAACCTTTCGAAACCATTCCTTTCGAATCCTTTGGATTTAACTTTCATAATATCAAAAAGGTTCTTGAAACATCTAAGTCGAAAGCGACTGTTTCAAAAGCAGTTTCCTAAGTAAAGAAGTAGATGGTGTCGAAACCTATCCCTTCGAAAGCAGTGGAGAAGTGGCTTTAATTAATTTTTTTAAAAAACAAAGGGACCCTTTTGAAATTAATCTAGGTTTAAAGGAAAAAAGCGGCAGCAAGGGTTTCGACCCTATCGAAAGATTTACTTTAAAATAAAGGCGCAACCTCATTCGAGAGCATTCTTTTCTTTAAAACCATTGACCACGTCGAAAGCTATCTTATTCGGAACCATTCTTTTCAAAAACAAAATAGACGCATTTCCATTTATAAGCCATATAAGATTTCGACCCATTTGGAAACCCTTGTTTCGACCCTATACCTTTCGCCTATGTCCAATTCACTACATATCAAGTCTTTGATACCATGTGCATTGGTTTCAATCAGGTTGGAGGTGGAGGTACGAAGTCGAAAGGTGGCTGCAGAAGATGGTGGAGCATCAGAACCTGATAAGATCTGATTTTTAACTTAAAAAGGTAATTCTTTTGAACTAACCTGCTTATTTGTCATTTTATAATTGGTTGCCTTAACTTTTCAAAATCTTTTCTAAAAGGTGCTACCAAATTTCAAGGATTTAACATTTTAAAACGTTTGCAAATATCCCCTTCTCTTTTTATAAACATATAAAACATTTAAGTCCCATACTTAAAATAATTTTATATATTTATTAAAACACTTAGGAAAATTCTATAAAAATTCTCATAAAACACTTTTAATATGTTTTCTAACATATTTAATTTACTGACCTAAGACATATATATAATTGCCATAATTAATTTTGTACCCAAATTCCATTTTCTTCAATAGAAAATTAATAATAAATCCACATAAATTTAGAAAATTATAAAACTTGAAACCCATCTCCAAAATATAGTTTCTAACCATATACTAAAATCGCAAGGCATTGGATGTCGTTTGATAGGTTTATCATTCTAAAACATGTCATAAAATCAATAGAATAAGCATAATACATCAACAAGCATATATATCTAATTATCATTCAAAACATGGTAATATACATTGCAAAATCATTCGGGTCTAACCTTAGAAACCAAAAACATAAAAATATGAAATGTAACATATTACTCACCTTTAGCTTTGTTGTTAAGGAGTTGAGATTTGAACTTGGATTGAATTTTAATTAAGCTTTTCCTCTTGATTTAGCTTTTCTTCCCCTTACTCCTCTTTAATGGTGGACGGCCTTTAGGTTTAGTGTTTTAGATTGTGGACATGAGTAATGTTATGTTATTAAAAGTTTAGGGCATAAGAATGTAGCTTACTCCTATATTGGCCCTTATTTAATTACCCTCTTCTGTTTCATTTTAAACCCATTTAATCCATTACTTAACTAGGCATGGCTACCTTTTATTTATTCAAATCTCAATCCCTTAATCATTAAATCTTTACATTATTCCATTTAATTTAGCTAACTAAATCTCATGAATAATGTTAACTAAAACTATGGGTGTTATAGACTCCTCTTCTTAAAGAATTTCGTTCTCGAAATTACGATAAGGTACACATTAAATCAATCCTAAATGTAAAACATATCATGAAACAAGTTAGGATAAGTTTCTCGAATCCTACTCTTAGTTTCCCAAGTACAGTCTCTCTCGTCGTCACTCCACTGGACCCTGACTAATCTAACTATTCCTTAGGTTCTTCTCACCTCTCGCGACTATACCAACTGGTTTTCTAACTATATTCAAATTCGGCTCCACTACTAAGTCATCTAACACAGTCGGTGCTATAGTAATCTCTGGGTCTCGAACACATTTCCTTAGATGAGAAACATGAAAGACATCGTAGACTCCTGCCAAACTATTCGGTAACTCTACTCTATATGCGAGTTTCGCGATCATCTCTATGATGGAAAATGGTCCAACGAACTTCGATGCTAGCTTTCCCTATTTTCCGAATATAATTGTACCTTTCATCGGTGACACTTTGATGAAAACGTGGTCTTCGACTGAGAACTCTAAGTCTTTCTATCTTCTATTAGCATAGCTTATCTACCTAGACTAAGCTTCCTTCATCCTAGCTCGAAAGATCTCAATATTTTCTACAGCTTCTCTAACTAAATCTGGACCAAGAACCAACCTATCCCTAGTCTCTAACCAACAAACGGGAGATTTGCATGGCCTTCCATACAAAGCTTCAAACAGTACCATCCCTATACTAACCCGATAACCGTTGTTATACGAAAACTCGACTAAGTGTAGATGGTCTTACCGTGATCCCTAAAACTCTAACACACAAGCTCTTAATAAATCTTCCAAGACTTTGTTAACTCTTTTCGTTTGCCCATCAGTCCGTGGACTGTAAGTGGTACTCATCTTGAGCTTGGTTCCTAAAATCTGATGTAGACTCCTTAAGAACTTGCTAGTGAATAAGGAATCTCTATCACTTACGATATTACTAGGAATTCCACACAGTCTAACCACATTCTTCATAAATAACATAGCTAAAAAAGGTTCCGTCCTGGTTGACTTAACTAGAATGAAATGGGCACTCTTCGTCAACCTAGACACTACAACCCATATGCTTTCATTTTCTTTGTTTGACCTTGGCAACCCGTCTATAAAATCCATAGAAATAAAATCCCACTTCCATACCAGAATAACTAATGGCTGATGTAACCCATTTGGCTTGTGATGTTCATCTTTTACCCGTTGAAGGTTTAGACAATGCTTTACGCATAAGCCTACTTCCCTCTTTATACCTTCCCAGAAGAAACACCTCTTCATGTCCTGATACATCATAGTTCCTCGTGGATAAATGGTAAACTTCGAACGATGACATTCTTTAAGAACTTCTTTCCTCATGCTTCCTACATTTAGAACACATAATTTCCTTTCTTCCTTAACCATATATTAAGGCCAAGAATGAAATCTTTCAAGTCATCGCCCTTAGTTCCATCCTTTTACTTTTTGATACGTTCAACTAACACTAGATCCTCACTCTACTTAGAAGTAATCTTTTCAATCATCGTCGATCGAGCTTCTAAACATAACAACATAACAGCTTCCTTACTAAGTATAACTTCAGATCTTCACCGTATCCTGCATGTCGTCAGCATTTCCAAATCCTTCCACTCAGCTATCATTGCCAATACTGCATTCTGATGTTTTCTGCTAAGTACATCTGCAACCTTGTTCTCTTTTCTTGGTGTGCACTCAATGCCAAAATCATAAGCGGCCATGGAATCTAACTTCCTCTGTTGTCTCATATTCAACTCCTTTGGAGAGAATAAATACTTCAGTGACTTATGATCCGAGTATAACTCGAATCTTTCTCCCAAAAGGTAATGTCTCCACACCTTCAATGCAAAAATCACCACAGCTAATTCCAAATCGTGAGTTTGGTACCTAACCTTATGTTGTCTAAGCTATCGAGAAGCATAGGCAATCACTTTGCCTTTTTGCATTAACACGATCCCTAACCCAGTTCCACAAGCATCTATATATACTAATAATCATGATTCCCTTCTGGAACAACCAACATAGTTGCATTAGTCAATAAGTGTTTCAGCTTCTGAAATGCCTCCTAACACTTATCAATCCACACCAACTTCGCATCCTTTTGTGTTAGCTTGGTCATCAGTGCTGCTATCCACGAAAAATCCTTTATGTACCTCCGATAATACCCAACTAACCCAAGAAAACTCTTTATCCCGGTCATTGTCTTGGGTCTCTTCCTATTATTCACCAATTCAATCTTAGTTAGATCTACTATAACAATCCGAATTCCAGTGGGTCCAGATTTTTTTGCAAAAATTCTAAAATCCAAGCCCACTGAAGCCCAAGTTGGGTATCTGGTATCCTGCAAATAGGCAAAAACAAATATATCAGAGCTCAAATAAATATCTCATAGCAGAACTGACTAAAAAATAATAGTAAGTAAATACTCGCCGATACAATAACACTTTCTAAACAAGTGTCTCAAAGCTAGAAAGTCTCTGCCATCTACCTAACCCGTGGGATGTTATGAGGAGGGGGTCAGAACTAAAGTTCTGGTGAATGAAAAATTTATACACTTCTAAGCTTAATTCTGCATATACTGTTTTATTTCCATTTTCTGTTATATTAGGTTTACGGGGCTTATAATACTCTCGCCTTTATGCGTGAATCGCACCCATCTACTCCCTAGTAGATTAAAACCTAATAACTAATATATATGTAGCAACATGCCCAAAGACCGCATCGGTCCTAGATACTACACAAAGAACCTTCCATATCCTCCTCGAAAAGGACTCAATCGTCTTGCTCCTAGAGTGTTTTGTAACTATATCTGTAAAGGACAGCCTCATGAGGCCTACATACAGATGTTCCATAGTCTACTATGAAAACGTAAAACTGCATCAATACTAGCTTATACTAGTGCTCGGTCATCCGCAATGTACCACCCAGTGCGTACCTTGAGTCTACACATAATCATTCTGTCTACTCCTTGAATTCCACCAACAAGGTCTACCTTGTACAAAACTTAGTCAGGGATTTTCTACAAGTAAAGGTTTGCTTAGTTAGGCCTATAATACAGATATTCTACTTGGTCTATCTCTTTTCTCATTGTGGCTATGGCTCCACGCAGCCCCCCTCAACTAATCGAAAGTCCTTTCAAGAGCTAAGTGGCTGTGCCCTACTTTAAACAATCTAAACATCAAATTGGTTGTGCCCCTCATCCAGTGTCTCGATAGTGAAGGAATTATTGGCCTATTGGTTTAACTCTAGTCTTATCGAACTCACTCTGGCTTATGATGGCTTGATCTCCGCATGCGACTATCATTTTGGGTCCTGCCCACTAACCTACTCGCAATCCGAAGTACGTTGTGATATGAATATCCTACTCCCTCATCAACCTTTTGACTGCCTACAAATGTACGCTTCGTTTGGCCTGCAATGCAAAAGCATTCAAGGCATACTCTCTTAAAGGAACACATACGGACCTGCCTCCGGGTGTGCAGCTTCGTTAGGCCTACCGTATATGGCCATCCTAAAGTATCCTCACATCCCATTGAAGTCTCGTACTTCCTTCTAGCCCAAAATAACTAAGTTGGATGCTTTTTCTGTACTTAAAATCTGCAACGAATTGCTTCATTAGGCTCTTTATCCAGATTCTCTTTAGGCTACTCCAAACGCTCCTTACCATTTTATTAGACCTTACGTCTAATCTTTTATTATGCGTTTAGTTTACTTTTCTCATTCTGTTGGCTACTTATTTACCCTAATCAGCATGCCTGGCCCCCACCCATGTGCGAGACCATCAGTTCTAGACCTGAAAGGGAATGCTGACTGTACGGGCCACTGCTATTTTTTTGCTTACCAACTTAATCCAAGATCTAAGTTTGATAAAATAAGCCTCTTATATTTCTTTCTTTTTAATTATAACCTATGTGTTACAATTATACTTGCAATTGTTACTTTTATATTATTTTCTTTCCTTTATAACCTACATGTTATAAATGTAATTGCAAGTATCTCTTTTCTATCCTAGTCTATCTTCTTTTATTATGATAATAAATTCTCTTTAGTTCTCTTATATTATATGACAGTCTTAGTGTAACATCCTGATATTTCGTACCATTTGCATCCACACATATCAGACTTGAATTTCTTAAATATCAGATTATTAATTTATATTTAGCAAAACTCAGTATATACAGTAAATAAATCAATCATAGAATCACAGACACGGAGTATTATAACAATAAGCAACGGAAACAGATGAATAGTAGTTCATGAAGCTAATATATAAATAACAGAGTATGATACAAAGTACAATGGAAATCAAGGTACATAGAAGTCTCAAATACATAGTTAAATATCAAAATCTGAATATATATCACTGAGTCAACCGAATAACTGAAAGCTGAAAGATAGTTGGATCTGCAAGCGAAGCTTCAAACTCCAAAGGTGAGTCTCAAATGCTGTGACATTCAGTCTGACCCGAGCATAAAGCAAAACACAAAACACTCGAGTGAGGATTAATATTTTTATATCAATAAATCCAACTCAAGTGAAATCTCAACTGAAATACAAGTAACTTAAAGTATGTTTAGGATACCTATCCTCTAAGTGTAACGTCCCGGAAATTTTCGACTTTCGAAAATTCAACATCGATACTCACTTTATCGACTGCCGAGAAATCGAAGGCCAAAAACCCGAAATGTTATGGTTTAAGAAAAAAAAAGAAAAGAGACAGAAGAAGAGAGAAGATGGAAAAAGGTAGAAAATAGAAAATAGAGAGAAAAGAAAATAGAAAAAAATACGGAAAACATAGAATAGAACGGAACAGAAAACAACAGAACAATTACAGAATCTCACAATTCGCAGCGGAACAACATATAATAATAAATGAATAATCTTTAAACAAAGAACTATATCAGTTATTACATTTTATACATTACATTTCATTACATCATATCATCAGAGTGTATAACAACAACAAATAGTGCAGCGGAAAAAGAAATACTATATAACTAGTAATACGCCATGCCATCCAGCTTGCCTCCAGCAACTCCAGAATATCCAGAATATCCTGATAAACCTAACTCTTGACTGCCCGTGTGGAAATTGGTGGACACCCAGAGTTTAGGAAGGAAAACAATAAACTCCGAGTCAGTCATGTGACAGGTGTGAGAACTCAAAACAGTTTATTTATCTTTAAAATCAAAAATAGAGGAATATTTTTAAAGTTAATTCGCAATGCTTTTAAAAATGAGACTACCATAAGACCTCCTGCCACACACACAATGCAAACGCAGACTTGGAGGAGATTTCTCCTTATGATAGTCAAAGATGCTTGATACGCATTAAAAAGAACATTTGATATTATTACTAGTGCATAGTGTAGAGAAAATCATTTCGAAAGTAGAATATAAATCTTAGCCAGCATAGGTACCATTATATTATGCCTACTAATAGCTACCATATTAGATGGCAGGTTCTACAACTAATACCGTACAAGTTTCGTATTGGGAATTGGATTTCCAACGAATGATCAGGCCAAGGAACTTCCCATTGTCACATGAGAATGCCTCTGGATGGACATCCCCGAGAACCAAACCGGATCTCTACCAACACAAGGCCGGGTTACCCCTAACTGAGTAACAACTGACCGAATATGCCATCCCCCGGTCCTTTGGGACCTTTCACCGAGCGCTCGTAATCAATTCACACAATCATAACAAAGTGTTTTCAACATGAGTAAGCATCTGGGCTCCATACCATGATACCACCCTTTTCCAGAAGGAAATGCACATATCCTAAAGGGCGCTACCCCTCATAACCTTGCCGCATCTTTCCTGTTTTGACCATTCACGGGGTGTGAGGCTCGACAAAGTCACGTCCACAAAAACATACTTTATACAAAAGCCATGCTTTGGGTCAACAAATGATCATAGAAATGATCACTAAGATAGACGATCAAATAAACGATCCTATCACAAATAATCAACACAATGATCATTTACAGCAACACTCAGCATGTCACATTACCAAATTGGGAATATATCGCTGATAACATTCAACTACATAACCTCTGAGCTCGTACGTCTCAGAGAAGGGTGTTAAGCTAAAAGAATAAATTCTCCGCCATCAACAGAAATATATTTGAAAGAAATCTGCTTTATATCTCAATTTGTAATGTCAGACATACAATCCATACAAGTCTGTTCCGGGCTCGAACAAAACCGAAGGCACTTACAAAGAAGTCCTTGCAATCCGGATATTCACAATCCTGATCGGATTCACCATCACATATGGAGAACTCAATACCGTAGCTACTCGGTGCAGAGTCAATCGACAGGTCATCCTATCGCTCTTGCAAATACTAGGTCTTCAACACCGATCTTCAAATGCAATTCACAACGACGTATCACATATTCGAAATGGGTTATACGACCCCATGGTCCTTTCCCGGTTAACCCGAATAGTGAGCGCTTATTCAAAAATAAGTGTGGCATTCAAATTCAAACAAATCACATCAAATACCCATTCAAAGGGAAATATTGATAGTCGGTTATTGAACTATCAATTGATATGCACACATCACCAGATTCCAAATAATTTTCCAAATTATTTATTTCACAAAATATCCTTACAAGATATATAATTTCAATACTTCAAAAATAAATCAATATTTATTTTTAATCAAATTCCACTTTCTTTTATAAATTCCATATTGAATTTACATTTCACAATATCTGCTGATATACGATTTCAATTATTCATTTCAATTTATCTTCAAAAAGATAAATTCTCTAATATTCACTTTATATTGGGAAAACATTTCCATACTTATTTATTCATAAGTAATTCACAAATTTTATTTATTTTCAACACTTGGAAAATATTCAATATACTTCAATCGAAATTAAGTATATATTTCATTCTTTAAGGAAATCATTCTCTTAAACATATTTATTTGGGCCAAAATGAATGTTGTGTAAAACATCGTTACGACGACTCAAAAGTCACTAGTATAGGGATTCGAAATTAAAATAGATATATAAATCCCAATACTATACAAAACATTTCCTTTCGGAAATCATTTACTATAACAACAGTGTTATAGTCCACTATTTCCTTTTATTTCTCGAGAACGTCTATTTCAACAATAAATGTTGAAATCTATGGTTTCGAATCTTAACATATTTAAATCATCGTTAGATCGTTTTAATTCAATTTAAACATCTCATTCAAAACAATTTTCTTTAACCTATTATTCACTATTCAAAAACGTGAATAAACTTACGTTAACAATTTTTATCCCTTTTATACATTTTATTTTAAAGGATTATTCACAGTCAAAAATGTGAATATAACTCCATTAATAAGTTTCAACAATTTACTTATCAAAATAAGTCATTTCGAATTTATAAAACAACGTTTATAAATTCCATTTCTATTTACTTTGTAACTACTTCCTTTATAAATTCCTTTATTAACCTGTTCGATTTATAACTCAATTATAAAACAAAAGTTCACATTATAAGTTAAACACTTATAAAACGATTATTTTACAAAAATCGTTCTTTTAACTTCCCAAATTATAAATCTTATAACTTATAAGATTGTTTATTTATCCAAAATTCATTCTTTCAATAACTTTATAAATTTTTATAAACCTACTGTTTATAAAATTTCATTTATAACTTCACTGTTTAAAATTCTATAAATTCCATTCAATTATGAAATTCATTTTCACTTCATTCAAACACTTATAAAAACTCGTTTTATAATTTCAATATTTCAATTTATAAATACCCATTTATAAATCTCTTAATATAATTCAATTTATATTATTCTTTTAAAACGTCTTTAATCTCCTTTATTATTTCACCATTTTGATTTATAAAAAAAATCAAATTTTATAAATCCTATATTTAAACTTTTTACAATAAATTCAGAAATTTCAATCTAAACTATTTTATAAAATCATTAATCCATATTTCTCAAAAATCAACTTTTAACTATATTTCTCAAAATCATAATTTTTATAACTTTAAAAATTATAACGTTTATTTATTTAAAATAAATCAATTTCCAAAAATATTTTATAAACGTATACTTTCAAAAATCACTTTAAAATCATTTTAAAATCCCAAAATTTGGTTCAATGATGCTACACACCAAATAGTCAATCACGACAACAACGATATCATATATCGATATGAAAATCAATGAATATCAAAATATCCATAATCAAATAAATACTGTTGAGGAATCCAGTTGGATCCCTCCAACCTGTTTTCCTGCATCCACAAACATTAGCACAATACCAATTTCGCTCCAGTACGAAATTATCGCGGTATATGGGATTTAAAATATTATCCGCTTAATAGACGGCGCAATAGGGTCTCATCCGCTAAACAAAAAATGCGGAAAATCAATAAATCCAATATATACATATGCCAATATATATATATATTGCTACTATATATAATACCAATTTCACTGTTTATGAAATATTCGCGGTATATGTTTTTAATAAATAACATCCGCTTACTAACGGCGCATAATGTCTATTTTAACAATCAATAGATATCAATCATCATTCAAACATGCATTCAAATATTTTAAATCTAACTATTTAAAATAAAATCGAAACCGATTCGATTGAGTGAGAAGTTCTCACCTTGATTTTATTTTTGTTTTAGCGATTTATTTCGAATAAAATTAAACGGACGTTTAATTTTACCCAAAATTCTCAATAACTCCAAACGACTCCAATCCAATTTCATCGCGTAGTGCTCGTCCATACGATTCCAACGCAACTGGTTTCGCGCGTTTTCGACCTCGTATGAAAAAGTTATTAATTTTCAAAGTTTTACACGATTTAAACTAAAATTTACAACATAAATAACCTAACTTTTAATCACAGCCGTTAGATCCAACTCCAAGCCATCAGAGCCGTGCATACCCTTCCCCTTCTCCTTCGTTCTCCCTCCAGGTTATTGCCGTGCAAAAGAACCCATGTTCATAGATTAGGGTTAAATAATTCTTCCTCCACGACGAGCTATGCAACGATCAGGGAGTTCCATCGCGAAGAGCACGACCCCCCCTACCCACGCCTGCCACCATGTGACACTCGGCCACCATATGCGCACGCAACACGAGGCCGAACGGCCCACGAACGCGGCCTCCCTGACATCATTCTGCTCCACTTCACGCCATCATCTCCGTATGGATCTAAAGTACTCGTGAAGCTCTTCAATGTTGTAGTTAACAACTTTGGCTAAAAACGAGTGGATTGAGAAAGATTGAGGGATGAAAATAGGTGATTTCTGGCCTTTGATAAGGAAGGTGGCGGCTACTAGGGTTAGGGTTAGATGTTTATTTATTTTTTTTATTTATGAAGGGGTGTTGGTGTATTTATAGGAAAAAATCGAACACTATTCATCCGAAAATTCCGAACTCCGATTTACGCGCCGTAACCAGCGTTTCTAGGGTTTACCCCGCGTTCCGGACACAATGGAATAGGTTTCGGAAGCTAATTCGGACATCTGTGCGAGTTATGGCAATAAACGTTCAATTTGAATTAAATCGATTTAAACGATTTTCTAGGCGTTTTAATTTGTACCGAACAAACGGTAAATCCAATTGACTTGAAATTTGAAAGCTTACAATAATATCACATTATGGATCCGATAAAACTGGTTTCGTCGAAATCCGAGACTTTTTGAAAAATGGCTATTTTAACTCGCTAAATTAATATTAAAAATAATCCGGTAATAACTAACTATTACGGATCCAATGGAACTGGTTTCGTTCAATTCTGAGACTGTTCAAAAATTGACTATTTTCACTAGTCGATTTTAATATTAAAATATTCAATTTTCACAAATTAACTTTTAATTCGATTTTAAAAGTTCTAAAATATCATTCTAACTTCAATATGATAAAATAAAATTTTACAAATCATTTTCTATCATATTTAACCCAATTTCAAATATTTCCATAATTTAACATATTAAATTATCGATTTAATTATCAAATTAAATCCAATAATTCAAAATAAAATTTATTTGACTTAAAAATTCACTTATTAATATTTAAAATTAATTAAATATTCAAATTTTAATTAAATTAAAATTCTGGGTCGTTACACTAAGGATCCGTGAACTATCTACTATATAGTAATATACGCTATTATAATAATGTCTATACTCTATAGCAAGATAAACTATTAAAATAGCGTTAAGGCATTACCTATATCCCCCTTAGCACATTTTATATAATGTCATAGTCTATACAATACTGTAAACTCCACTAAATCGATGGGCTATCAGGGAGCATTCCATAGGTACGACGCAAAACAAACTCGTAGTGGCCTCGATATGGTAGGTGACACGACACAACTAGGCAATAGCAGGGTAGATATACCAATTACACTTATGGGCTGTTGGTAACACATAACCGTGTTTACCGCCCAACTCGTCCGACACTCCCAAAAATCCAAGGGTGCACCTAATCAATCACAAAATAATAGAATGGTATCGAAGAAGTGGGTCCGGTCGGAGGAGCTACCTCACTTGGCCCATCAATTGCTCCTGTTTTAGCTACCTTAAGCTAACTCACGGGAGTCAGGTCTGCGTATATACCTCATACACAATCATCGCCAACTATCCTACTTCATTCTACAATCTCCACCACGTACACGGTTGTTAAAGTGGTTTTTGGAATTGGCAGAGAGTATGACAATCTGATCTTGGTCTCTTTAACAACCAAATGTTATTATAACACCTGGTCATTTCAAAATATCATATCTATTTCAAATTCATATCAATTCGAGATTATTACTCACTTAAAATAATATTCATTTTCAAAATCATAACACTTTCCAAAATTATAACTCTTTCGAAATTATAACACTCTTGAAACCATAACACTTGGAAATCATAACACTTTGAAATCACCATACTTTCCACTTAAACATTTTAGATATTAAAAATAGTATAGGTAATAAAATAGTTATATAATAAAATAGTTTATATGTTAAAATAATTATAAGTTAAAATAGTTTATATTAAAATAATTAGCATATTAAAATTGTTTATATTAAAATACTTTATATATTAAAGTAACTTATAAAATAAAATATTTTAATATATATTAAAATGCTTTATGTAATAAAATAATTTCCTCAAGGTTCACAAATCAATTCAAATCAACCCAAATTCCAAAAATCCCATTTAAATTAAATCTCAGTTGTTCCATTTCAATTCAAAACTCAATAAACCATATTCAATTTATATCGATTTCAAATGCAAATTTGAACTTCAAATTACACCATTTTAACTTCAATAGATTTCAAAGCTTTAAATATTCAAACATTTTCAAAACTAAACTTGATAATTTCATTTACATCTCAATTTTACTTCATTATTATTTAGTTTTGAAATATTCACTTAATAAATCCAATATCATTTAAATAAAATCTCAAACTACAAATAAACTAAATATTTCTTTCAATTTATCTAAACTTGAAATATTCTTTTAATCATCTTAAATCAAAAATCAAGTTATAAAATCATATCTTAAAATTCTCAAATTCAGTAAGTTTAAATTGGTTTTTCTTAAGTATAACCCTTAAACAAATAAAATTTCAAATCAATATCTATTTATCTTTCCAACCTTAATTTATAAAATTTATTATGAAATTTATTAAAAAAAGTACTATTTTAAATAAATACTTAAACATATTATATACTAGTCAAGTTAAATTTTATTAAATTAAATATTATTATTAAACCTAATTTATATTAAAAATTATTTTATATATTTAAAAATAAAATAAAATTATAAGTAAAATCTTAAAATTTGTAATTTCAAAACTAACTTTATAAATTTAAATTTCCCAAACATATAATTTTAAAAATCAAGAATTTAAACATATATAAAATAATATATATATGTATGTATGTATGTATATACACAATAATTTAAAATCAATATTTATATAAAACCATATATATTTCTTTTTTTAAACTTTGGAAATCATTTCAAAATATATATAGACCAACCATGTCTATATATAATTTTCTATCCTATGGTCAAGTGATATGGATATTTATCATTTCAATCCGTAATTTAAATATCTACGGGTAAATTAATAACATTTCAACCCGCAATCTTAAAATTCAATTAAATGAAAATCGCTTGGGTTTAAAATTCAATTAAATGAATACATATGATAATAATATAACATATCAACAACAGGCATATATCATCAATAACATATAAAATATAAATAACAGATCATGGTGTTAGATGTCACAGGTGAACAGTTGCAAATAATGGAATATCATATATAGCAATTTAATAATTAGCAACAACATATTTCAATTGTCCTTTCAAATGAAATCAAATTTAATAAATATAAGAATGCTAATCGTAAGTGATTGCTCACCTTTGAAGGCAAGAGAGATTCGACAATGAAATGAGTTACGAATCCAAGCATGAATTCCAAAGCAAAGCAAGTGTGACGACCTGGAATTTTGGATGTTTGAAATTGGAATATTTAATTGATTTTAAATATTTAAAAGTTAATGTTTAACTTGAATTCCAAATATCACTATTTATTGGATGGTTTTTACTATTAAATTAAATAACCTAAAGCTGGGTAAAATGTTGATCTGGAGTTTTAAGCCCGTTAAAAATAATTCAAGGATTTGTCAAATTTATATTGATAATACTGAAGATAGTAAAAGTGTTAAAATTGAATTTGGGAATGTTTTGTTAAGTGTTGAAATATATCGTTTAAATTGACGTTTAAAAATAGCTTTCCGAGACACAGTCTCGGATTTCGACGGAACCAATTCCATTGGATCCATAATATTGTATTATTATCGAATTTCAAATTTCGTAGTAATTGGAATAGTTGTGTGAGCATACGATATATAAATGCGCTGAAATTTATATCGAAAAATTAATTTAATAACTGGGTTCAAAAAGCTATCTTCCCCATAAGATCGATTTAGGACTCGAAACCTTTTCCATTGCGTTCGAAATAGGGGTATAACATTATAAACAACTAGTGGCATGCCTCGATAGAAAATCAAAATTTCATGTTGCGTTTATCGAGACAATTTGAATTTGAATTTAGTTAAATATATATTTATTTATATAACCTAAGTCAACAAGCAGAGATTTTTTTTCCCAGCCTGTTCCCTTTCTACATCAAAACTTTTTGTCTTCACTGTAGCCAACCTTCTCCTACACGCCACTCTCTCATGTCTTTCACTTTCCTATATAAACCACGTATCCCTCCTTCAGTTCAACAGAGAAAACGAAACCATTCGTTTCAGAAATATAAAACGAAAATAAAAACAATGGTCGAACTTCGATAATCTCTGCCTCAAGTATACTTCATTTCGTTCCCCAATTTCAAACCCTCGGCTTCCTTCATTTCCATTTCCCTTTACAAGAAAAATCAATTTTCGTTCCTCAGAACAAAAACACACGAAATCGCATGGCCAAGGGAAATAGGTCGCGATTTTGATTTCCAAAGGGGAGATGAGCTCGACTAGGGCAACACGTAGGCGGCGAGAAGGAGGGAGGGCGTAGGCGAGGCAATAGGCATGTGGTCGAGTTCGATGGGGTTCTCGACGGCGTGTTTGGGTTTTGTGGCGAACGTGGAAAGGCGACGATGTTGGCATCGCATGGGCGAAGCTCGCGCACGAAGGAGCGGCAGCACGATTGAGGAGGTTCGTGCAAATTCTAAGGAGGCATAGTCGTGACTGCAGATTGGAGATAGGCTTGGCACGATGAGTGGAGCAAGGAGGAAGGAGTTGGTTCTTTAGGGGCTGTAAGGTATATTTTACGGATTTTATTAAGTTATTGTTTTTATTTATTTATTTATTTACTGGAAGCAGAAAATAAAATGTTCAAGGGTATATTGTAACAGCCCGCAAATCCGTACCCCTTGAGTCAACACTATTCTACAACAATCAACTCAAGTTGCACAGAAATACGAACCATTTGGGTTAAAGAAAAAGAGGTAGAAGAAGAAAATAGAAATCAACAACAGAATCTAACCATCGCAGCGGAATAAAATATAATAGAAAATAAATGATCTTTACACAAATTCAATTATATCTCTTTATATATTACATTATCAGGGTACATCAAATCACAGCTCAACATCAATAACATACAACAGGATACACAGCAACTCAACACAACGGAATATATATATATATAAACAAGTACGGGTGTACGTATCGCCATCCTGCTCGTCTCAGGTGCTCCACAGCATCAAATCCTGTATCCTATAATACTCGGTCTGACCCGAGCATTACAGTTAAATAACACCCGAGTCAGTCTGGAATACCAGAGTGAGAAAACCACACTCAAATTTGATTATTAAAGTTTCAAAATCCTTTTGAAAACAAAGCATCTCGTATGACCACGCCACAAATAAACATGTCGGGTTTTTACCTTATGATAGCTAAAACAATTTTTATAGAAATCCTATGATATTATAATAGGGTATATATACAAATACTTATAAAATAGCCAAAATTGTTACATTCATTAAATTCCAGCTACTAGCCACAGAGTGGGTAATACAAACAAAACTCGTACAAGGCTCGTAGGGAGAATGGATTTCCAACTAATGACTAGGCACTGGGGTACCACCTGTCACAGTACGGGGCCTAGATCACCATACCGAGGAGTACGCCCGCTCCCCTGCAACACAAGACCGGGACTACCCCTTACTGGATAATCCCGAGTGAGATCACCCCGCGGTTGGGATCAGCAACCGCACCACTAAGCCGAAATAATAAGGGACATCTAGACAGGGATGACCTCACCCTGCTTGGGTGCTACCCACCTAGCCTTGCTGCATAACCCCTGATTTTCAGTCATTCCCATTTGATGAGGCTTGAGGCTAAGCGTTACCTTTTTAGAACATATCCCTTAGAATGCCCATCGTCCACCTGACGATGTTTCGCAAGCATTCATCCATACAAGTCCGTCCCAGGTTCGAACGGAACCGAAGACACTATTCCTACTACATCCATTTTGGAAATATCCTCAAGATTAGTAGCGACTAGCCCTTGCACTTCACTGCTCCATCTTCGAATCCAAAATCGTTTTTCATGAAACGTACAAACCGGATCGAAGTGGTTTTCGAGAAATAAATCTCGATCCCGGTCTCTTCGAAACGATCAACGCATTTGTCCAATATTGATAGTCGGTGATTTAACTATCAATTAATATTCACAAACAACCATCCAACATAAATAATTTCACCAAATTATTTATTTACCTCAAAATATCTTCGCAAGATATATTTCCATTTCCAACCCTTTCAAAATAGTTTTCAAACCATACTTTCCTCATGGGATAAATTCCCAAATATTTATTTCCTCTGAAAATAACCAAGCATAAAACTTTATATTTTTAAAACTAATCAAAACTCTTAATTATAACTTATCCTTTAAACATTTAAATTAAAAATTACTTTAATACTTTATTAAAAATATATACTATAGGAATCTTTAAAATTAGGCTACTTATAAAATATAAAACTAGATTTCCTCTTTAAAATAGATACGAAGTCATTTTAAATAATTACTACCATAGTAGATTAAAAGAAAATACTTACTTTAGAATTTAAATATTTTAGAAGTAATATATTTTCCAAAACTTGCTTTTAAAAAACGACTTGAAAACTTTTAATTTATATTTAAAAATCTATTTTGAAAACGTACTTGGTTATCCAGGGAGAATTTCCAATCTCAATTACTTAAACCAATTTTCCAAATTGATTTCAATTTATTCCATTTGAAATAAATTCATTTCCAAGTTCATTAGTTATGGACTTTATTATTATTATTTTTCCAAATTTCTTCTTTACTCTTTTCAATAATTTGAATCTTAAATTTTAAATAAATATTTTGTTCTTTTACAATAATAATACTGAAGTTTAAAATTCATTAATCTTTCGATTATTCAAAATTTTCCTTTCTATATTCAGGATTTATTTATCAAGATTTTAAAGTCACTTTATTTCTTTTCCAATTCATTCTTAAAGTTATTCAAATTTCTATAATTATTTTTCTTACAAATTCACTTCTTTTATTTTCTTTCCAAAATCCAATTTATATATTTTTGGTAATCCATTATACCCAATCATATCAAATCGAGCCATAGCATTCAATATTCCAATACAATTCATCATAGAATATCAAATAATTACAACAGAGGGTATTAAATAATTTAAATAAATGTTGAGGGGTCCAGTTGGATCCCTCCAACCTGTTTTTCCCTGCATCCACAGACATCAGCACAATATAAAATGCCAATTCCAAAATATACCATACTATAGCACATCAATCAATTCAACCATTCAAACAATTATTTAAATTTAATCATTTAAATTTAAATAATACCAGATGAGTCAGATTAACTCACCTTTGATCTAAATTTGCAGTCTATTCCACACCAGTTCCATTCCGACTTGTTCCTTTGAGATTTTAGACCTTGAACCACATTATATGATTTATTAATATTTTGAACAAATTTTCCCTTTTTTTTATTCATTTAACTAAAAATTCACTTTAGTAAAATAAATTGATTATCTAGTTAAACAAACTATTCCTTTTATATTGACAATTAAATAAGTAAATTTAACAAGCTATCCACCAAACCTATTATTTTATATATCTTTCCAATACAAAACATTTAAAATAATAAGTTTCCTGCTTTAACTTTATAAATACATATTTCAATCTGTATTTGTGTATTTATTTAATAACAAATTTAAAATAAACACCCTTAATAAATTATTTTCAAACGACCTGGTAAATTAAAATATCTGTCTATGCGCCTATATCCATGTTTCTCAAATATGTGTATATATATAAAATTTTCTAAAATAAACTAGATAAGTAAATTAAACAAAGTTAGCTCCCCTTTTTAAAATATTTTTATTTTCTGTTTTACTGAAATATGCATATGTACATATACTTATTTATATATTTTACTTTACTGTATAAATAAAAATAAAATTTCTGACCACAGTTTTAAATTTCACTGATTATACAGTTAAATAGATAAATAAATAAATTAAATTAAAATAGATAGACACCTCGCCCTACTGCATCGCGCGACCTAACCCAAACCACAACCGCCACCAGATCGTAGCTATCCACTCCCCCACCAAATTGCAAGTTCGAACAGATCGAAGCTCCATTGCTTTCCCCCTCTCGAATACGCGAACCCACTCGAGCACCTAAAATCCACAAATACGAAGTCGCCGCTTGAAGCTACCCTGTCGCGAGACGGCCGCGGCGCCCTACGATTCGACTACAGTCGAGTACGTGCGTGACAAAGATTCACGGCAGCCACTGAAGAACGAAATGTGAGGAGGAAAGAGAAAAGGAAGGAAGCTCTCGATTGGAATTTGATTCGAGTGGTAAAGATGAAGAAGAGAAAGGAGATTGATAAGAACTCGCGGCCATGAATTACGAACGAACGAGAAAAATGGTTTCAAGATTTTTTTTTTCTCGGCTGTGTGGTTTTATATTTTTTTTTTGTTAGGAACGAACTGGTTGTCTTCAAGAGGAAGGAAACAAGATGTTGGCGTGTAAGAGAAAGTTAGCTACAGTAATTTGAGATGAAATGAAAAAAGTATTGACGGGATGCAATTACGGCTGAAAGAAAATTTGAGTAGACCAACATTGCTTTATTTAAACTCAATTTGTCGCTATATAAATTTTCAATGCGTTTACATATCGTACTCTCACACCACAACCCCAAACACTACGAAATTTGAAATCCGATAATAAAACACTATTACGGATCCAATGGAACTGGTTTCGTTAAATTCCGAGACTGTGCCCCGGAAGGCTTTTTTTTAAATTCAATTTAAACGATATAGATTTCAAGATTGAACAGATCACTGTTAATTTCAATTTTAACGCTTCTATTGTCTTCAGTATTATCAATATAAATTTTATAAGCCTTCAAATTATTTTTAATAGGCTTAAAATTCCAGATTCAACATTTTACTCAATTTTAAATTGTTTAATTTAATAATTTATTCATCAAAGAAATAGTGATATTCGTAATTCAAGTTAAAATTACTCTATTGAATATTTAAAATCAATTAAATATTTCGATTTTAAATGCTCGAAAATTTCGGGTCGTCACATTCCTCCCCCCTTAAAAGAATTTCGTCCCCGAAATTACTAATTAGGAAGAATGGTCCAATACCCGTTCACTTTTTCCCAAAATCAAACAGTTTTTAACAACAACCAAACTATCTTTATTAAAGGCACACTATCCATTTTACTAACTTTCCAAACTCTTTCATTAGGTTTCTACCAATATCATTGACCCAATCCATTCAAATTTTAATTTAAAACCATATTTGGAATTATTAAAATTTTCTCAAAATTTTTCTAACTCCTAAATTTCCGAAAAATTTCGCCAGCGTCTCCTTTGCGCGGCTAGCTCGGTACAACTACAAAATGGCTCTACGGCCTCCCAAATCCAAAAAGAAAACAAAACGCCAAATGGCTATATCCAAAAACCCAATCAAATTTCATACCAAATTTAAATAAATACCTTTTTGTTGAGCATTTCAAATTTATCTTCTTGAAATCAAAAACCAATTCTCTTTTCCCTTTTATTATACCTGCATATCCTGCTTAGCACTAATATCCAATCACAACATTCCAAAAACATTTTATCAACTTCCTTACCAAATGCCAATATTCATCCAAATATCAACTTAGAATATATTTGCAATATTCAATTTCCAATTAAGAATTGACCATTTCTTACTTAAGTTAACATAAGCATTTTATATATTTCTTTTCACTTTACCACATTAGTTTATATCCATTTCTATTCAAATCGATCCTTTCATTTCCATATGAATTCAATTTATCTTTAACTCTAAATATTTAAATTTTATTTGTCATTTATAACTAATTTATGTCATTATTTTAATTAGCTTCATTTACTAACTTATTTCAATTTTCAATTTAAAAACGTTTGTCGTTAACAAAATTTTCTAACTCCCAAAATTTCTAATTTTTTTTGGCAGAGTCCCCTTTGTACGGAGGAGCTTTTGCAATTTGACAAAAGAGATAAATATATATACATCGACCCACCCGGTCGGAAAAACCAAAAACGGTTCATATTTCCTATTTTAATTACGTAGGCGTACCTTATTAGCATTTTTAAGCATGTAGCTTATTTATTTAGCCGTTAGCGCAACCAAATCCAGCCACATGGCTTCCAGGTACCTGTACTTACTCAATTTAAACATGTAAGTGCCAAATATATGCAGTTTAAATATATTTCACTTAGTTACAATGGTTAAAACATATGAATTCTAAAAGAAATGCACATCAAACATTTTCCGTAAGCAATTTATACAATTTCTTACTAATTCAACCGTTTCAATTAATTTACAAACCATTTTCATTCAATTTGAATGGTTTTCAATCCATTCGTATACCACTTCATCAATTCGAATGGTTTAAAACTCAATCGTTTACATTTAATTTATTCTTAAGCAAACTGAACTCATATTTAATTCAATTGCTCTCAAAATCAGTTCATTTTACTTCTATCAATTCATAGAATTTTAATTACTTTCATTTACATCAAATGACAATTTATTCTATGCAGTTTGACGAGATCTATGTGAATAAACAAGTATTTATGTTTTATAACCAATTTAAATGGATTTCAACTCAATTTATACTTAATTCTATTCCATTTTTAAACTTATTCACGATCCATATATTCTCATTTTCATTGCATTTTAAATTTGAATCTATTCACTTGCATTTCATTTTACTTAACCAAATCAGTTCATTTAAAACCATTAACAACTTAGATTCATCTTAATTATCAATTAAATTTCCTTTTTATTTTAATTCATTCACGACCATTTATTTAGCTCGACACATTTCATTTCTATTTTATTCACAATCCATTCATTTACATTCCATTCTATATTTGTTTATTCCAAACTGTTTTATTTAGCTCAAAGACAATCTAAGCTATTTCATTCAATAACCATTTCAATTTTTCTTATAGACTCCAAGTTATTTCAAATCCTTAACAATTTAAATGGTTTACAATCATTTATTTAAGAATTTTCATTCCATTAAATATTATAGGCAACTCACCGAATTTTATTTCAATTAAAACCATTCTTACTTGATTTAAATCCAATCCACTATCATTACACTTAGTTTTAAGTTGAATTCAATTCAACTCTCCTTCATCTCTTCAGCTTAAGTTATTCCCCTTCAATTTATTCAATTTTTTTTTTCTATACTTAAGCTCATTTCATTTTGCAAATAAATTTCCCTTTTTCAATTTAACTTGATTCTATTTCAATCCAATCTCATTTCAAACTACAAATTTATTTGATTAGTTATTATACATTTTAACTTTTTAGATTCAGCTCATTCAATTAATTACAAGGCCATTTCCAATTTATCTCCACTTATTTGGATTTTATTTGCAACTCCTACCATTACTATTTTAATCCATTTACATTTTTATTCGACACATTTCAATTATATTTAATTTGTTAACATTTCAAGTCTAATTTTAATTAATAACTCAAGTTCGGATTCTATTATTCACTTTTAATTTACCATCCAATTTATTAACTCATAATTCAGCTTCATTTAACTATAATAGGTTCCATTTACACAATTCATTATCTAATTTATTAACAAATTAGTTCTTCCCTATTTATAGTTAAATACTTCATTGTTAATTCCAAATATCACTGCATTTTATTTTCTTAGTTCAATTTTATTATATAATTTAAGTTTTGATCTTCTTTTCATTTTCCAATTCATCAAAATATTAATTTTGGGCTTTGTATTCCACTTTTTCAAAATTTATAAGTCACAACTTATTATTTACACAATTCCATCCATCATAGGCTTGAATATATTCTTCTTTTATTTTAACTCAAGCCTTATGCTTATTTATAACCCAAGCATATTTTATTCCATGTATTATAATTCTTTTACACGTTATTCTTATTTATTTATTTCAATTCCAATCCTTATTCAACTTATTTTCCATTTGTTCAGGTAAGAATCTAATTCCATTCGATAACTCAATTGAATTCTTATCCCAATTCAATTTTTTTTAACTCATATTTATTTAACTCAATTCGATTTCAACTTAATTCGAATACAACTGGATATTTTTCCAGCCTATTCAATTACTTCCAATCCAGTTAAATTTTATTTTCCAATCCAAGTAAATCTCATTTTTAACCTTTCACTTTAAATTTAAATTCCAACATTTAAAGCTTATATTTCCTTTCTGATTTAATAATCATCTCAATTTATAAGCTTACAACCTATCTTATCAGGATTTTAAACACCTGGCTTTTGGTTTCAAATCATTTTGAAATCTCCAACATCTCAAAATCACACTTCTCAAAATTTTTTAAACCAATCCTGGTTTTTATTTCCAACAAATTTCCTTTGAAATTTCAAAAACAAACAGGTTTTCCTAAACAAATTAATTTGGCAGCAATTTGTCACTTAGAAACTCGAAAATGAACATCGATGATGCTGCAGTCATCACCGAAGTTATTTTCCAGCTACTGAAGTGAATTTAATGCTATATCTCTTCCCTAAATTTATTTGAAACAATTTCCTTTCAGAAATACCCAAAAACAACAATGCTACTATTAAGCTTCAAAATACTTCCAAAATATCCGGGGTTTTAAATTTTCCAATCCTGCTTGAATATATTTTTACTATAATTCATTCGCACAGCTTATGCTCATACAAATTCTCATGTGATTATATTTCAATTTATAATTTACATTTATAATTCATATTTATAAATTTCATTTTATAATGAATTTATTCCCTTAAACTTTGGTTATATTTTCAATTTCTAGTTAAATTTTCACTTAACAATGATAATACTTTAATAATATCATTTCTGACATCCAAGCAACCATATATTAGCTAAGTAGTTTACAAAAACTTTCTTTATATCAAAATATATTTTTGGGTAAAATTATTTCATTTACCCACATTTAAAACAATACCGTGTCGATTTTTCTATTCTAGTGTTTTGAAACCCCTTCAATACAGTTGCGCAGACTGTGTCGACGAAGTTTCATATGCCACTCAATAAATCAATCAACACAATATTAAAACAATTTATATTCACTAACAAATACGCGCTCATATCTATTAATACGCTCAAACTCATTCTAGAGTACTAGGGACTCTAATTTAAATGAGTAATTCCCATCAGAGCCAAGGTTATCTCCAACCTAAGCTCTGATACCAAGTGTAACAGCCCGCAAATCCGTACCACTTGAGTCAACACTATTCTACAACAATCAACTCAAGTTGCACAAAAATACGAACCATTTGGGTTAAAGAAAAAGTGGTAGAAGAAGAAAATAGAAATCAACAACAGAATCTAACCATCGCAGCGGAATAAAATATAATAGAAAATAAATGATCTTTACACAAATTCAATTATATCTGTTTATATATTACATTATCAGAGTACATCAAATCACAGCTCAACATCAATAACATACAACAGGATACATAGCAACTCAACACAGCGGAATATATATATATATATATAAACAAGTACGGGTGTACGTATCGCCATCCTGCTCGTCTCAGGTGCTCCACAGCATCAAATCCTGTATCCTATAATACTCGGTCTGACCCGAGCATTACAGTTAAATAACACCTGAGTCAGTCTGGAATACCAGAGTGAGAAAACCACACTCAAATTTGATTTTTAAAGTTTCAAAATCCTTTTGAAAACAAAGCATCTCGTAAGACCACGCCGCAAATAAACATGTCGGGTTTTTACCTTACGATAGCTAAAACAATTTTTATAGAAATCCTATGATATTATAATAGGGTCTATATACAAATACTTATAAAATAGCCGAAATTGTTACATTCATTAAATTCCAGCTACTAGCCACAGAGTGGGTAATACAAACAAAACTCGTACAAGGCTCGTAGGGAGAATGGATTTCCAACTAATGACTAGGCACTGGGGTACCACCTGTCACAGTACGGGGCCTAGATCACCGTACCGAGGAGTACGCCCGCTCCCCTGCAACACAAGACCGGGACTACCCCTTACTGGATAATCCCGAGTGAGATCACCCCGCGGTTAGGATCAGCAACCGCACCACTAAGCCGAAATAATAAGGGACATCTAGACAGGGATGACCTCACCCTGCTTTGGTGCTACCCACCTAGCTTTGCTGCATAACCCCTGATTTTCAGTCATTCCCATTTGATGAGGCTTGAGGCTAAGTGTTACCTTTTTAGAACATATCCCTTAGAATGCCCATCGTCCACCTGACGATGTTTCGCAAGCATTCATCCATACAAGTCTGTCCCGGGTTCGAACGGAACCGAAGGCACTATTCATACTACATCCATTTTGGAAATATCCTCAGGATTAGTAGCGACTAGCCCTTTGTAACGCCCCACTCCAAGGCACACTCTAGTAAAGAGTATTACGGAGTAATACCGTCTACTAGAACGGAGAATAGAGTATAATGGAAGCGACCATGTGTAATCAAGCTATAACTATCTACTGAATACGTCGAAAAGATGGTATCTATTTTTTTTTTTTTCAAGTGGTTCGACCTATTCAATAAATATTTATAACGAAATTACAATGGCTAAAGACTTATCAGAATAAGCATAGCAATAAATGATAAACATCACAGAACAGAATCACATAACAGATATAACATCCCAGAACAATACATCATCAATACAGATCCAAATACTATAAGTGGGTACAAAGCCACTGCTCACATATGTGAGTCAAAAATATGTACATATCAAAGTCTGAATAGAACAGAGTAGCGGAATAGTGGTCAAATAAAAGCGCTATCTAACAGCATAGCAGATAATGTCCAAGCAGAAGCACAGAAGCTAAGTCCAGAGACCTAACCTGAAACAACTCGGTCTGACCCGAGCGAAAACACTCGGGTCAGGCTAGCTAAACAATCAGTAATAACTGAGATATATAAAAATGCAGTACATAAATAAAACAGTACTTCTCCAAAGAGAAGAGTAATATGGACTACATGAATAATGACGATCCCTAATCATCAATCAACAGTAAAAATCTCCAAAGAGAAAATAAACACCAAAGTGTAGAATAAATAAAATCGCCTCATATCATCGGCGTAGCCAAAGCTATAAAAAGTTGCCCATAGGCAATAATCCCAAGAGTGACCAGAGTCCATAATCAATGCCCAAGCAAAGATCGATGCTCCAAAGAGCAATAGGGATATACTGAAAAATCAATGAAATCAAATACTGAAAAGCAGTGTCCAGAGACACTGTGAATCCACAAGGTAATCGCACTTACATCGTATGGTTCCATAGAACCAACACCGAATGGCGATACTCGAATGGATATAAAATCATCAGATAATACAAATATTGCACGTGCACCGACCAGAGTCGTTGTTGCCAAGTACTGTATAGTTGTGATCGATCACTCGCACAGATGCGGAACGCGTGAAACGGCGAGATCCTTCCCAGAAGGATAAAGGCCCAGAGGCACACGCCGAAAATAAACTGCTCCATAGAGCAGGTGTCCAGAGACGGTTGCCCAGAGGCGTGGTGACCCAGAGGTCCAGTACTGGCCGCCCAGAGGCTAATGTGCCACTAACTTCTTGGAGAGGAACCCGCAAAGTGTTAACAATGAGTCCCATACCCCACGTTCGCACTAAACGGTTTCCTAACCAATAGCAAGCTCACACTCCAAACAATACAAAGTCTACCTCGCATCATCGGTAAACTAGACCCAAAGGTCAAAACGATCAATCGAATAGGTCGGGGATTAACCGGAAAGAAAATACACACGGTTTCCATAGGCCGGAGATTTCCTAACCGTTTAAGCACCTTTCCACTTCGCTTGACGTGCTAAAAGTGAGTGTGAGATTTTTATTATAGAAAATAATGGTGTAAAACAGATTTGTAGTAGATTTCGAAATCACTTTTAAAACGGTCTTTTGAAAAGTCTCCTATTATGGAGTAATTAATTTAATAATTAAAAATAATATTATATAATAATTTCGAAAGCCATTTTGGAGTGAAAATCCTTTTAAAACCTTTTTATAAAGTCCGTGTACGAAATCCAGAGACAAATCTCAACAAAATCGACGAAAACCAGAAAATCATCAAAAATATTCTAAGTGTTTGAAACCATTCAAAAACTGCTGCGAACCCAAGTTCGACAATTTATTTAGACCAGCAAACTGTGTCCAAATGGCATGAAAACTGGTAGGCATATAGTCCAACATCCCTACTTTAAGATGCAAAAAAGAATTTCTGGATTCCGAGTTGAGACGAAGTGGCAGCGACGTCTCAAAGTTGAACCCAGAGAAAGATTCACACTGTTTTCCAACAGCGACCAGAGTCTAACTTTGGCACGGAAACCGAAGTACCAAACGAATCCCAATGTTGTCCAAATTTTACAGAGATGGAGTTCGGAACTCCACCTTTCCAACGAGACCAAAAACGTCGAATTCCGACTTCGTATGCGATCAGGGCGGCATCACGAAGTAGAGGTCAAAAACTGAAACCGGAGTCAAGCACAGGTAAATTTTTTTTTTTTCTTTTTCTGGTGGACGCGGGCCCGGCCCGCGTCGGCCTGCCCCAGCCCGCCTGGGCTGGGGATATGGGACGCGGGCCAAGGCCCGCGCCCGTGTGCCCCAGCCCAGGCGGGCTGGGGACATAATATTGCCCCAGCCCGCCTGGGCTGGGGCTACGTGGGCCGCCCCAGCCCACACGGGCTGGGGTAAACGGCCCCGCCCCAGCCCCATGCGGGCTGGGGTTAGGTGGGCCGTCCCCAGCCCGTGCGGGCTGGGGATTGGGGCCTCCCCCAGCCCCAAGCGGGCTGGGGTTTGGGGCCCCGCCCCAGCCCCATGCGGGCTGGGGTAAGGGGCTGCCCCAGCCCCATGCGGGCTGGGGATCTGCTGCCCGCCCCAGCCCGCCTGGGCTGGGGCTGAGCCCGGGCTACGCCTGGGCTGTGCCCGGGCTGCTTCTGGGCCATGTTTGGGCCTGTCACTGCACTGTTTCAGCCCATTTTCAGACTGCATTTTCCAGCAAGCAAAATATGCAGTTTTTTATGGTTTAGGGGTGTTTTTCTCAATTTTTGACATCAAAAAAATCACTAATAACCATCATTAGTCACTACATAATGATTATAACACTAATTAAAGGAAACCAAGGCCAAATCATAGCATTATAACTAGCAATAATTACTAATTAATAGTAATTACCTTAATTAAGCAAATGATCAAATGGTTAGAGTGCACAATCAACAAGCCAAATTCCTAAGCTCCAAAGCCAAGATCAAGAAGCTTCATGGACCCAAAATTTCATAAAAATAAAACAATAATTACAAACAAGATGAAGGAAATAAAAAGAGTATTAAGGAGATTAGATAATAGGAGAGAGAGATTGCATTACCTTTTTTTTTTCTAAGCAAATCAAATTATGAAGAGAAGGAGAAGGAGCTAAGTGGAGGCCATTAATTTGTTTAGATTTAGGTTTTGGAATTTATGAAGAGGAGGGTTAGGGTTAGGGTTTGGATGGGGTTTGAGATATTATATAGGAGGGGTTAGGCTAATGGGTAATGGTAAGTGGGTTTAGAAACCCATTAGGACTTAGGAAATAAACTAATAAGTTATCATGTGAACCAAAAATCCTAAGGCATCCTAGTTTTAATCAAAACCATGTTATTATCTCATAAGGCCCATTAACCCATAATCACTTTTTATTTAACAATTCTCCATTTTACCCCAAAACATTTTAATTTGCAAATAAATTACAAATTTAAATTCCCAAAAATTTGTTTAGCCCCCTTTTTAAATTAAAATCATAATTTTAATTCATCATTCGGTAATTGCAATCTCAGGGTTGTTACAGACTCCCCCCCTTAAGAAAATTGCGTCCCCGCAATTCCTTAAATATAGAGGCCGTCTATAACATCTAATCCACAAAAGGAATACAGTAGATAAAATATAGATGCTCACCCGTGCCGGAAGATGAAAGAAAACCAGGATAAGTACGCTCGATAAATTCTCTGGTCTCCCAAGTGCAGTCCTTAGGATTAGACGACCATTGAATCTTCACAAGCGGAACCTCTTTGTTTCGAAGACGTCTGATCTTCGAATCAAGCACACGAAGAGGTTGCTGCTCTATAGATAGACCGGGTGAGATCTCCAAATCAGGTACGATATGAGGCTCGATAATAGAATCAGGATTGTGCACACACTTGCGAAGCTGAGAAACATGGAACACATCATGTATTCCAGAGAAATGAGCAGGTAGAGCCACACGATAAGCAACGGGGCCGATGCGTTCTGTAATAGGAAATGGTCCAATATAGCGAGGGGCCAGTTTCCCTGTAGAACTGAAACGCACAACCCCTTTCATGGGAGAAACCCGAATAAAGACAGAATCGCCAATGGAGAACTCAAGAGGCTTCCTACGGTTGTCCGCGTAGGATTTTTGTCGGTCCTGTGCCTCTTTCATTCTCTGACGGATAAGCACGATCTTCTCAGAAGATTCCCGAACTGAATCTGGACCAAGAATGAGCTTCTCGCCAGACTCTAACCAACAAGCAGGAGAACGACATGGCCTTCCGTAGAGAGCCTCGAAAGGTGCCATGCCGATACTAGACTGATAGCTGTTGTTGTAGGAGAACTCTACGAGCGGTAAGTGATCCTCCCAACTACCTCCGAAATCCAGAATACAACAGCGCAAAAGATCCTCTAAAACACGATTCACCCTCTCCGTCTGACCGTCGGTCTGAGGATGATAAGCAGTCGAGAGATTCAGCTTTGTGCCCAAAGCTGACTGTAGGCACTTCCAGAAGTGACTAGTAAAGATAGTGTCTCGATCACATACGATAGAGTTAGGAATGCCATGAAGTCGAACGACTTCCTTCACATAGAGCTTGGCCAACTGAGGTGCAGTCCGAGTGGACTTAATCGGAATGAAATGAGCCGATTTGGTCAAGCGATCAACAATAACCCAGATAGAAGTATGGCCTGAGCTCGATCGAGGCAGACCGTCAATAAAATCCATAGATATCTGGTCCCATTTCCATAATGGAACCTCTAGAGGCTGAAGAAGACCGGATGGACGCTGGTGCTCGGCCTTGATCTGTTGACAAGTCATGCAACCGCTCACATAACTTGCCACATCTCTCTTCAAACCCTCCCAATAATATAGCCGACACATATCGGCATACATCTTACTCGAACCGGGATGTATAGTAAAGAGTATTACGGAGTAATACCGTCTACTAGAACGGAGAATAGAGTATAATGGAAGCGACCATTACGGAGTAATACCGTCTACTATTACGGAGTAATACCGTCCCCAGCCCGCGCGGGCTGGGGATTGGGGCCGCCCCAGCCCCATGCGGGCTGGGGTAAGGGGCTGCCCCAGCCCCATGCGGGCTGGGGATCTGCTGCCCGCCCCAGCCCGCCTGGGCTGGGGCTGAGCCCGGGCTGCGCCCGGGCTACGCCTGGGCTGTGCCCGGGCTGCTTCTGGGCCATGTTTGGGCCTGTCACTGCACTGTTTCAGCCCATTTTCAGACTGCATTTTCCAGCAAGCAAAATATGCAGTTTTTTATGGTTTAGGGGTGTTTTTCTCAATTTTTGACATCAAAAAAATCACTAATAACCATCATTAATCACTACATAATGATTATAACACTAATTAAAGGAAACCAAGGCCAAATCATAGCATTATAACTAGCAATAATTACTAATTAATAGTAATTACCTTAATTAAGCAAATGATCAAATGGTTAGAGTGCACAATCAACAAGCCAAATTCCTAAGCTCCAAAGCCAAGATCAAGAAGCTTCATGGACCCAAAATTTCATAAAAATAAAACAATAATTACAAACAAGATGAAGGAAATAAAAAGAGTATTAAGGAGATTAGATAATAGGAGAGAGAGATTGCATTACCTTTTTTTTTTCTAAGCAAATCAAATTATGAAGAGAAGGAGAAGGAGCTAAGTGGAGGCCATTAATTTGTTTAGATTTAGGTTTTGGAATTTATGAAGAGGAGGGTTAGGGTTAGGGTTTGGATGGGGTTTGAGATATTATATAGGAGGGGTTAGGCTAATGGGTAATGGTAAGTGGGTTTAGAAACCCATTAGGACTTAGGAAATAAACTAATAAGTTATCATGTGAACCAAAAATCCTAAGGCATCCTAGTTTTAATCAAAACCATGTTATTATCTCATAAGGCCCATTAACCCATAATCACTTTTTATTTAACAATTCTCCATTTTACCCCAAAACATTTTAATTTGCAAATAAATTACAAATTTAAATTCCCAAAAATTTGTTTAGCCCCCTTTTTAAATTAAAATCATAATTTTAATTCATCATTCGGTAATTGCAATCTCAGGGTTGTTACACCCTTGCACTTCACTGCTCCATCTTTGAATCCAAAATTGTTTTTCACAAAACATACAAATCGGATCGAAGTGGTTTTCGAGAAATAAATCTCGATCCCGGTCTCTTCGAAACGATCAATGCACTTGTCCAATATTGATAGTCGGTGATTTAACTATCAATTGATATTCACAAACAACCATCCAACATAAATAATTTCACCAAATTATTTATTTACCTCAAAATATCTTCGCAAGATATATTTCCATTTCCAACCCTTTCAAAACAGTTTTCAAACATACTCTCCTCATGGGATAAATTCCCAAATATTTATTTCCTCTGAAAATAACCAAGCACAAAACTTTATATTTTTAAAACAAATTCAAAACTCTTAATTATAACTTATCCTTTAAACATTTAAATTAAAAATTACTTTAATACTTTATTAAAAATATATACTATAGGAATCTTTAAAATGAGGCTACTTATAAAATATAAAACTAGATTTCCTCTTTAAAACAGATACGAAGTCATTTTAAATAATTACTACTATAGTAGATTAAAAGAAAAATACTTACTTTAGAATTTAAATATTTTAGAAGTAATATATTTTCCAAAACTTGCTTTTAAAAAAACGACTTGAAAACTTTTAATTTATATTTAAAAATCTATTTTGAAAACGTACTTGGTTATCCAGGGAGAATTTCCAATCTCAATTACTTAAACCAATTTTCCAAATTGATTTCCAATTTATTCCATTTGAAATAAATTCATTTCCAAATTCATTAGTTATGGACTTTATTATTATTATTTTTCCAAATTTCTTCTTTTTCTTTTCAATAATTTGAATCTTAAATTTTAAATAAATGTTTTGTTCTTTTACAATAATAATACTGAAGTTTAAAATTCATTAATCTTCCGATTATTCAAAATTTCCCTTCCTATATTCGGGATTTATTTATCAGGATTTTAAAGTCACTTTATTTCTTTTCCAATTCATTCTTAAAGTTATTCAAATTTCTATAATTATTTTTCTTACAAATTCACTTCTTTTATTTTCTTTCCAAAATCCAATTTATATATTTTTGGTAATCCATTATACCCAATCATATCAAATTGAGCCATAGCATTCAATATTCCAATACAATTCATCATAGAATATCAAATAATCACAACAGAGGGTATTAAATAATTTAAATAAATGTTGAGGGGTCCAGTTGGATCCCTCCAACCTGTTTTTCCCTGCATCCACAGACATTAGCACAATATAAAATGCCAATTCCAAAATATACCATACTATAGCACATCAATCAATTCAACCATTCAAACAATTATTTAAATTTAATCATTTAAATTTAAATAATACCAGATGAGTCAGATTAACTCACCTTTGATCTAAATTTGTGGTCTATTCCACTCCAGTTCCATTCTGACTTGTTCCTTTGAGATTTTAGACCTTGAACCACATTATATGATTTATTAATATTTTGAACGAAATTTCCCTTTTTTCTATTCATTTAACTAAAAATTCCCTTTAGTAAAATAAATTGATTATCTAGTTAAACAAACTATTCCTTTTATATTGATAATTAAATAAGTAAATTTAACAAGCTATCCACCAAACCTATTATTTTATATATCTTTCCAATACAAAACATTTAAAATAATAAGTTTCCTGCTTCAACTTTATAAATACATATTTCAATCTGTATTTGTATATTTATTTAATAACAAATTTAAAATAAACACCCTTAATAAATTATTTTCAAACGACCTGGTAAATTATAATATCTTTCTATGCGCCTATATCCATGTTTCTCAAATATGTGTGTATGTATAAAAATTTCTAAAATAAACTAGATAAGTAAATTAAACAAAGTTAGCTCCCCTTTTTAAAATATTTTATTTTCTGTTTTACTAAAATCTGCATACGTACATATACTTATTTATATATTTTACTTTACTATGTAAATAAAAATAAAATTTCCGTCCACAGTGTTAAATTTCACTGATTTTACAGTTAAATAGATAAATAAATTAATTAAATTAAAATAGACAGATACCTCGCCCTACCGCATCGCGCGACCTAACCCAAACCACAACCGCCACCAGATCGTAGCTATCCACTCCCCCACCAAATTGCAAGTTTGAACAGATCGAAGATCCATTACTTTCCCCCTCTCGAATACGCGAACCCACTCGAGCACCTAAAATCCACAAATACGAAGTCGCCGCTTGAAGCTACCCTGTCATGAGATGGCCGCGGCGCCCTACGATTCGACTACAGTCGAGTACGTGCGTGATAAAGATTCACGACATCCACTGAAGAACGAACTGTGAGGAGGAAAGAGAAAAGGAAGGAAGCTCTCGATTGGAATTTGATACGAGTGGTAAAGATGAAGAAGAGAAAGGAGATTGATAAGAACTCGCGGCCATGAATTACGAACGAATGAGAAAAATGGTTTCAAGATTTTTTTTCTCGGCTGTGTAGTTTTATATTTTTTTTTGTTAGGAACGAACTGGTTGTCTTCAAGAGGAAGGAAACAAGATGTTGGCGTGTAAGAGAAAGTTAGCTACAGTAATTTGAGATGAAATGAAAAAAGTATTGACGGGATGCAATTACGGCTGAAAGAAAATTTGAGTAGACCAACATTGCTTTATTTAAACTCAATTTGTCGCTATATAAATTTTCAACGCGTTTACATATCGTACTCTCACACCACAACCCCAAACACTACGAAATTTGAAATCCGATAATAAAACACTATTACGGATCCAACGGAACTGGTTTCGTTAAATTCCGAGACTGTGCCCCAGAAGGCATTTTTTTAAATTCAATTTAAACGATATAGATTTCAAGATTGAACAGATCACTGTTAATTTCAATTTTAACGCTTCTATTGTCTTCATTATTATCAATATAAATTTTATAAGGCTTCAAATTATTTTTAATTGGCTTAAAATTCCAGATTCAACATTTTACTCAATTTCAAATTGTTTAATTTAATAATTTAATCATCAAAGAAATAGTGATATTCGTAATTCAAGTTAAAATTACTCTATTGAATATTTAAAATCAATTAAATATTCCAATTTTAAGTGCTCGAAAATTTCGGGTCGTCACATATATAAAAATATATTTTACTGTTTTACAGTAAAGCATTTCGAAGGCAATTTTTTTTTTAATTTATTGTGTATATATATATATATAAGATTAGGAAAGTGTATATATAAGGATTTTGAATACTAAAAAGTTATTATAAAAATAGATTTCTAAATCTATATAAATTATTTGGTTACTAAAGATAATTTATTAAAATAAATTTTTGTTAATATCAAATTTTTTAAAAATAAATAAATAAATATAGATGACTAGTTTAAATTAAATTGTTGGTCAACTAAATTTATTAAATGGTAAATTTTTATAGATTCTCTCAGATGTTAATAATTCGTATAACGATTATACATGGTCATTAATGGCGAGAATCAAGTTGGGGATGAAGTGGACTACAACTAGGAAAAAGTGAGTTAATCTCACCCATCTATGTTATTTAAATTTAAATAGTTAAATTTAAATAATTGATTGAATGATTGAATTGTTTTGGACGTACTATATTATATATAGTAGTATATATACATAGAATATATTGGAGTGATTGATTTTCCGCATTATATAGCGGATGAGACCCTATGCGCCGCATAATAGCGGATGATATTATATAAATCCCATGTACCGCGATATTCCACCTCGAAGTGGAATTGGTATATTATATTATGCTAACGTCTGTGGATGCAGGGAAAACAGGTTGGAGGGATCCAATTGGATTCCTCAAAATTATTTAGATTGTTTAATATTCTATGTTATGAATATTGGATATTCTGTGATAAATTATACTGATAATTGGAATATTGAATGCTATGGTTTGCTTGAACATTTCGGTACACTGAGTTATCAAAATATATAGAATTGGATTTTCGAAAAAAAACAAAAGAGTGAATTTGTAAGTAAAATAATTATAGAGAATTTGAATAAATTTACGAATGAATTGAAAAAGAATAATGGTGATTTTAAAATTCTAATAAATAAATTCCGAGTATGGGAAGGGGATTTTGAATAAACAGAGAAATAATGAATTTTAAAACTTAAGTGATATTATTTAAAGTAATAAAGAATTATTTAAAATTCAAGGTTTAAATTTATTTAAAAGGATAAAGAAGGAATTTGGAAAATCTGAAATTGGTATTTTTCAGTTAAAAAGATTTTAAATCATAATGAAGAAATAAAATCTGAAGTCAATGGGTTTCGAAATAAATTGAGTAAGTAAAGAAATTTATTTCAAATGGAGTAAATTGGGAATCAATTTGGAAATTGATTTAAGTATTTGAAATTGGAAATTTAAAGGAGAATGTGACGATGAAATTTATAAACTGGGTTTATAAAGTGAAGCAATATATCAGTGGATATTTGAAGAATAAATTCACGATGGGAATTTATTAAAGGAATGGGAAAATTTGTTTAAAAATAAATAGTGATTTACTTTTAAAGATAGAAAGAGAAGAGTATTTCCCGGGATAGCCAAGTACGTTTTCAACGTAAATTTTTAAATATAAGTTATGTTGTTTAAAAAAAAGCATGTTTTAGAAAATTCATTATTTCTAAATATTTAAATTCTAAAGTAAGTATTTTTCAAATCTATTATCGTAGTAATTATTTAAAGGTGACTTTGGTATTTTGTTTTAAAGGAGAAAATCTAGTTTTACATTTTATAAAGTAACCTTATTTTTAATATTCCTAAAGCATATATTTTTAATAAAGTATTGAAGTAGTTTTCAATGTAAATGTTAAAATATATTTTATAATAAAGTGTTTTTAAGTTATTTTAAAAATCTAAAGTTTTGTACTTGGTGTTTTCAGTGGAAATAAATATTTGGAAATTTATTCCATGAGAAAAGTGTGATTTGAAAACTGTTTTCAAAAAGGGTTGAAAATAGAAATATATCTTGTGAAGATATTTTGAGGATAATAAATAATTTGGCGAAATTTTTTATGGTTGATGGTTGTTGTGAATGTTAATTGATAGTTAAATAACCGACTATCATATTGGACAATGCCTGATCGTTTCAAAGACCCCGAAATCGAGATTTATTTCTCGAAAACCACTTCGATCCGGTTTGTACGTTTTCGTGAGGAATACGAGTTTCGATTCGAAGATGGAGCAATGAAGTGAAAGGGCTAGTCCCTACTAATCCTGAGGATGATTCCAAAATGGATGTAGTAGCTGTAGTGCCTTCGGTTCCGTTCGAACTCGGGACGGACTTGTATGGATGAATGCTTCCAGAACATCGTCAGGTGGACGATGAGCATTCTAAGTGAAACGTTCTAAAAAGGTAACGCTTAGCCTCAAGCCTCATCAACCGGGAATGACTGAAAATCAGGGGTTATGCAGCAAGGCTAGGTGGGTAGCGCCTATTAGGGTGAGGTCATCCCTGTCTAGATGTCCCTTTTTATTCGGCTTAGTGGTGCGGTTGCTGATCCCAACCGTGGGGTGATCTTACTCAGGATTATCTAGTAAGGGGTAGTCCCTTGTCTTGTGTTGCAGGGGATTGGGAGTAATCATCGGTACGGTGATCTAGGCCACGTACTGTGACAGGTGGTACCCTAGTGCCTAGTCATTAGTTGGAAATCCATTCCCCCTACGTGCCTTTTACGGTTTTTGTTTGTATTACCCACTTTGTGGCTAGTAGCTCGAATTTAATAGATATAACAATTTTGGCTATTTTATTAAGTATTTGTAGATAGACCCTATTATAATATCAGAGGATTTTAATAAAAAGTGTTTTAGCTATCGTAAGGTAAAAACCCGACATGTTTATTTGTGGCATGGTCTTACGAGATGCTTTTGTTTTCAAAAGGATTTTTGAAACTTTAATAATCAATTTGAGTGTGGTTTTCTCACGCTGGTATTCCAAAATGACTCGGGTGTTATTTAACTATAATGCTCGGGTCAGACCGAGTTTGAGCTCAAGAGACGAACTGGATGGCGATACGTACTTCCGTACTTGATTATTATTCCTCTGTATATTCAGTTTGGAGGACAAGTTTATATGACTGTCCAGCTGTATGTTATTGATGTTGTTGAACTCTGATGATGTATTCCGATGATGTAATGTATAAACAGATATATTTTTTTTGTGTAAAGATCATTTATTATCTATTATATTTTATTCCGCTGCGATGGTTAGATTCTGATATTGTTTTCTATTTTCTTCTTCTACCTCTTCTTCTTTAATCAAAATGGTTCGTATTTCTGTTCATCTTGAGTTGATTAATGTAGAATAGTGTTGACTCAAGGGATACAAATTTGCAGGTCGTTTCACTTGGTATCAGAGTTAGGTTGGTGATAACCTTGGCTCTGGTGGGGATTAGTCATTGAAAATAGAGTCCATAGTACTCTAGAATGAGTTTGAGCGTATTAATAGGTATGAGCGCGTATTTATTAGTGAATATAAATTGTTTTAATATTGTGTTGACTTATTGGTTGAGTGGAATATGAATTCTGATCGAGTAAGTTGGCCGCTATTCGAGAAGAGTTTATAAACATCTAACATGATAAATTGACACACTATTGTTTTTGAAGGTGGGCAAATGAAATAATTTTACCCAAAAATATATTTTGGTATAAAAGAAATATTTTCTTAAATTTTTATATAACTTGGATGTTTGGATGATAATATTTTAAACAAATAAGGTTATAAAAATTGAAATGACTTGTATAATCGAAAAGGGAATTTGTATGAGCATAAATTATACAAATGAATTATAGTTATAATTTGATTTAAGTCAAAATTTAAGAATTTAAAAGCCCGGAGATTTTGGAAGTGTTTTTCGAAGTGTTTTGAAGATAAATAATAGCTTTATTACTTTAAAAAGTATTTCTGAAAGGAAATTGTTTCAAATAAATTTTGGGAAGGGAAATAGCATTAAACTCACTTCAGTCGCTGGAAAATAACTTCGGTGATGACTGCAGCATCATCGATGTTCATTTTCGAGTTTCTAAGTGATGGGTTGCTGCCAAATTAATTTATTCAGAAGAACTAGTTTGTTTTTGAAATTTCAAAGGAAGTTTGTTGGGGATAAAAACCAAGATTAGTTTAAAAATTTGAGAAATGTGATTTTGGGATGATTTGAACCAAAAGCCGGGTGTTCGAAATCCTGAATCCTTATTTGAATTGAAAATCCTGATGAGATAAGTTATAAACATGTAAAGTTGAGATGATTTTTTAAACAAGGAAGGAAAATGTGAGCTTTGAATGTTAGAATTAAAATTTAAAGTGAAAAGTTAAAAATGAAATTAACTTGGATTGAGGAAGAAAATCGAATCGAATTGAATTAAATAAATTTGAGTTAAAATAGAATTGAATTGGAATAAAGTGAAGAAATTAAAATTTTGAAACTTAAATGGATTGTGATTGAATGAAAAAAAAATTGGAATTGAATTGGATGGAGAAATTAAATTGTGGAAAATTTAGTTGATGGTGGTTTGAAAGGAATAAAATTTAATTGACTTAAGCTAAATAAATTATTTGATGGAGTATGTTAATAAAATTTAACTAAGTTAAATGAAATGGATTGTACGTCAATAATGCAGTTTGGAAATAAACTCGAATTATAAATAGAATTCGACGTGGATTGATAATGGATTAAAATAAGTGGAGATGTCTAAAATGGAATTGGATTAAAGTGGTATTGGTTTGTATTGCAAATAAATTCCAATTAAGTAGAAATAAATTGGAAATGGCCTTGTTATTAATAAAATAAATTCGGGATGAATTGAGTATGGAAATTAAATTTCATAATGGATTGAGTGAATAAACTAATTGTATTGAATAAATAAATGGATAGAATTCAATTAAATAAGAATCAAATGAAAGAAGGAAATAGAACTTGTTGCAAAAAGAAATGGAGGTTGGTTGAATGAAATGAACATATGCTATAATGTTAAAAATGGAGTAGTTTTAGTTACAACAAGTTAAGAAGAAATGAAACGCAAATGAATGGATCGTGAATAAAATTGAAAGGGAATAAAATTGAAATGGAATGTGTCGAGCTAAATAAAATGATTGTGAATGAATTAAAATAGAAGGAACTAAATATAAATTGAGTTGGAATCAATTTAACATGGTTATAAGCTTAAGTAATTATTTATTCACATGAATATTTTCGAATTGCATAAGAAAATGGGTCGTTCGATGTAAACAAGATTAGATAAAATCCTATGAGTTATTAGAAGTGAAATAGGATAATTTTGAAATCAATTGGAATGAATATGAGTTTGTTTTTCTTAGAATTAATTAAATATAAGCTAGTAAGTTGTAAATCACCTAAACTGAGTGGAATGGTTTGAGAATTGGTTGTAGGCAATTGTAATAAGTGTCGGACCTTGTATGTGCTTATGGAAATTATATAACATGCATTATATGTGAAATTTATGTGTTAGCTATATTAAAATAAGTGAAATACTAATAAACAGCATATATTTAGCACTTACATGTTTTAATTGAGTAAGTATAGGTTCAGGGAAGCCATTGGGCTGGATTTGATCGGGCAAAATGCTAATTAAATAAGCCGCTTGCTTAAAAATGCTAAATAAAGGAACGCCTACGCAATAAAAATAGGAAATATGAACTGTTTTTATTTTTCCGACCGGGTGGGTCGACGTATATATATTTATATCTCTTGTCAAATTGCAAAAGCTCCTCCGTACAAAGGAGACTCTTCCAAAATTTTCCGAAATTTTTTGGAGTTAGAAAATTTTTGAAAATTTTTGGGAAAATTTTCGTTAGCGACAAAACGATTTGATATTGGAATTAAAATAAGGAATTTTAGAAATGGAAATTGAAACTTATTTAAAGTAATGATATGAATCAATATAAATCGAAGATAAAATTCAATAATCAGAGTTGAAGATAAATTGAATTCATACGGAAGTGGGAGAGCCAATTTGAATAGAAGTGGATATAAACTAAAGTGGTGAAGCGAAAATAAATATAAGAAGCGTATAAATACTTATATTGAACTTAAGAAGAAATGGTGAAATTCTTAAGTAATATGGGTGTTGGGAAAATATATTGAATAAGCATTTGAGTGAAGATTTAATAAAAATATATGTACATCATACGGCTTGAATGAATAGATATTGAAATTTTGTAAGGAAGTCAATAAAATGTTTTTGAATGTGATTGGGTGTTATTACTAAGTATGATATACGGGTATTTAAAAGCAGGAGAAATATTGGTTTAGATTTCAGAAGATAAATTTGAATTGCTCGACAAAAAGGTATGTGTTTAAATTTCTGTATGAAATTTTGTTGGGTTTTTGATCTAGCCACATAGCGTTTTGTTTTCTTTTGGAATTTGGGAGCCCGTAGAGGCATTTTGTAGTTGCACCGAGCTAGCCGCACAAAGGAGACGCTGGCAAAAAATTTCGGAAATTTAGAGAGAGAAAATTTTTGAGAAATTTTGAAAATTTAAAACTTGGTTTTGAATTATAATTTGAATGGTTGAATATAAGTAGATTTGTTTGGGAACTATGGAAAAGTTTGGAAGGTTAGTAAGATGGATAGTGTGTCTTTAATAAAGATTGTTGGGTTGTTGGTAAAAACTGTTCGGTTTTGAAAAATAGTAATGAGTATTGAATCATTCTTCTTAACTAGCAATTTCGAGGACGAAACTCTTTTAAGGGGGGAGGAATGTGACGACCCAGAATTTTTGGAAGTTTGAAATTGGAATATTTAATTGATTTTAAATATTTAGAAGTTAATGTTTAACTTGAATTCCAAATATCACTATTTATTGGATGGTTTAATTATTAAATTAAATAATCTGAAGCTGGGTAAAATGTTGAATCTGGAGTTTTAAGCCTGTTAAAAATAATTTAAGGATTTGTCAAATTTATATTGATAATACTGAAGATGGTAAAAGTGTTAAAATTGAATTTGGGAATGTTTTGTTAAGTGTTGAAATATATCGTTTAAATTGTCGTTTGAAAATAGCTTTCCGAGACACAATCTTGGATTTCGACGAAACCAGTTCCATTAGATCCGTAATATTGTATTATTATCGGATTTCAAATTTCGTAGTAATTGGAATAGTTGTGTGAGCATACGATATATAAACGTGCTGAAATTTATATCAAATATTTAATATAATAACTGGGTTCAAAAAGCTATCTTCCCCATACGATCGATTTAGGACTCGAAACATTTTCCATTGCGTTCAAAATAGGGATATAACATTATAAACGCCTAGTGGTATGCCCAGATAGGAAATCAAAATTTCATGTTGCGTTTATCGAGACAATTTGAATTTGAATTTAATTAAATATATATTTATTTATATAACTTAAGTCAACAAGCAGAGATTTTTTCCCCAGCCTGTTCTCTTTCTACATCAAAACTTTTTGTTTTCACTGTAGCCAACCTTCTCCTACACGCCACTCTCTCCTGTCTTTCACTTTCCTCTATAAACCACGTATCCCTCCTTCAGTTTAACAGAGAAAACAAAATCATTCGTTTCAGAAATATGAAACGAAAATAAAAACAATGACCGAACTTCGATAATCTCTGCCTCATGTATACTTCGTTCCCTTCCCCAATTTCAAACCCTCGGCTTCCTTCATTTCCATTTCCCTTCACAAGCAAAATCAATTTTCGTTCCTCAAAACAAAAACGCACGAACTCGCATGGCCAAGGAAATAGGTCGTGATTTTGATTTGCAAAGGGGAGATGAGCTTGACTAGGGCAACACGTGGGCGGCGAGAAGGAGGGAGGGCATAGGTGAGGCAATAGGCGTGTGGTCGAGTTCGATGGGGTTCTCGACGGCACGTTTAGGTTTTGTGGCGAACGTGGAAAGGCAACGATGTTGGCATCGCGTGGGCGAAGCTTGCGCACAAAGGAGAGGCAGCTGGATTGAGGAGGTTCGCGCAAATTTTAGGGAGGCATAGTCGTGACTGCAGATTGGAGATAGGCTCGGCACAATGAGTGACAATTGGAAGAAGGAGTTTGGGTTCTTTAGGGGCTGTAAGGTATATTTTACAGATTTTATTTAGTCATTGTTTTTATTTATCTATTTATTTATTTACTGGAAGCAGAAAATAAAATGTTCAAGGGTATATAAAAATATATTTTCCTGTTTTACAGTAAAGCATTTCGAAGGCAAATTTGTTTTTAATTTATTATATATTTATAATATTAGGAAAGTGCATATATAAGGATTTTGAATATTAAAAAGTTAATATAAAAATAGATTTTTAAATCTATATAAATTATTTGGTTACTAAAGATAGTTTATTAAAAGAAAAATTTGTTAATATCAATTTTTTTTAAAAATAAATAAATAAATATAGATGACTAGTTTAAATTAAATTGTTGGTCAAGTAAATTTATTAAATGGTAAATTTTTATAGATTCTCTCAGATGTTAATAATTCGTATAACGATTATACAAGGTCATTAATGACGAGAATCAAGTTAGGGATGAAGTGGACTACAACTAGGAAAAAGGTGAGTTAATCTCACTCATCTGGGTTATTTAAATTTAAATAGTTAAATTTAAATAATTGATTGAATGATTGAATTGTTTTGGATGTGCTATATTATATATAGTAGTACATATATATATATATTTATATATATATATATATATATATAGAATATATTGGAGTGATTGATTTCCCGCATTATATAGCGGATGAGACCCTATGCGCCGCATAATAGCGGATGATATTATATAAATCCCATATACCGCGATATTCCACCTTGAAGTGGAATTGGTATTTTATATTGTGCGAACGTCTGTGGATGCAGGGAAAACAGGTTGGAGGGATCCAACTAGATTCCTCAAAATTATTTAGATTGTTTAATATTATGTGTTATGAATATTGGATATTCTGTGATAAATTATAATGATAATTGGAATATTAAATGATATGGTTTGCTTGAACATTTTGGTACACTGAGTTATCAAAATATATAGAATTGGATTTTTGAAAAGAAAATAAAAGAGTGAATTTGTAAGTAAAATAATTATAGAGAATTTGAATAAATTTACGAATGAATTGGAAAAGAATAAAGGTTATTTTAAAATTCTAATAAATAAATTCCGAGTATGGGAAGGGGATTTTGAATAAACAAAGAAATAATGAATTTTAAAACTTAAGTGATATTATTTAAAGGAATAAAGAATTATTTAAAATTCAAGGTTTAATTTATTTAAAAAGATAAAAAAGGAATTTGGAAAATCTGAAATTGGTATTTTTCAGTTAAAAAGATTTTAAATCATAATGAAGAAATAAAATCTGAAGTCAATGGGTTTTGAAGTAAATTGAGTAAGTAAAGAAATCTATTTCAATTGGAGTAAATTTGGAAATTGATTTAAGTATTTGAAATTGGAAATTTAAAGGAGAATGTGACTATGAAATTTATAAACCAGGTTTATAAATTGAAGCAATATATTAGTGGATATTTGAAGAATAAATTCACGATGGGAATTTATTAAAGGAATGGGAAAATTTGTTTAAAATTAAATAGTGATTTATTTTTAAAGATAGAAAGAGAAGAGTATTTCCCGGGATAGCCAAGTACGTTTTCAACGTAAACTTTTAAATATAAGTTATGCTGTTTAAAAAAAGCATGTTTTAGAAAATTTATTATTTCTAAATATTTAAATTCTAAAGTAAGTATTTTTCAAATCTATTATCGTAGTAATTATTTAAAGGTGACTTGGTATTTTGTTTTAAAGGAGAAAATCTAGTTTTATATTTTATAAAGTAACCTCATTTTTAATATTCATAAAGCATATATTTTTCAATAAAGTATTGAAGTAGTTTTCAGTGTAAATGTTAAAATATATTTTATAATAAAGTGTTTTTAGTTATTTTAAAAATCTAAAGCTTTGTACTTGGTGTTTTCAGTGGAAACAAATATTTGAAAATTTATTCCATGAGAAAAGTGTGATTTGAAAACTGTTTTAAAAAAGGGTTGAAAATAGAAATATATCTTGTGAAGATATCTTGAGGATAATAAATAATTTGGCGAAATTATTTATGGTCGATGGTTGTTGTGAATGTTAATTGATAGTTAAATAACCGACTATCAATATTGGACAATGTGCTGATCGTTTCGAAGAGATGGAGCAATGAAGATGGAGCAATAGTTAATTGATAGTTTGCATTCGAAGATGGAGCAATGAAGTGCAAGGGCTAGTCGCTACTAATCCTAAGAATGATTCCAAAATGGATGTAGTAGGAGTAGTGCCTTTGGTTCCGTTCGAACCCGGGACAGACTTGTATGGATGAATGCTTCCAGAACATCGTCTGGTGGACGATGAGCATTCTAAATGAAACGTTCTAGAAAGGTAATGCTTAGCCTCAAGCCTCATCAATCGAGAATGACTGAAATCAGGGGTTATGCAGCAAGGCTAGGTGGGTAGGGCCCATTAGGGTGAGGTCATCCCTGTCTAGATATCCCCTTCTATTCGGCTTAGTGGTGCGGTTGCTGATCCTAACCGTGGGGTGATCTTACTCGGGATTATCCAGTAAGGGGTAGTCCCGGTCTTGTGTTGTAGGGGATTGGGAGTAATCCTCGGTACGGTGATCTAGGCCATGTACTGTGACAGGTGGTACCCCAGTGCCTAGTCATTTGTTGGAAATCCATTCCTCCTATGCGCCTTTTACGGTTTTTGTTTGTATTACCCGCTTTGTGGCTAGTAGCTGGAATTTAATAGATGTAACAATTTCGGCTATTTTATTAAGTATTTGTAGATAGACCCTACCATAATATCAGAGGATTTTAATAAAAAGTGTTTTAGCTATTGTAAGGTAAAACCCGACATGTTTATTTGTGGCGTGGTCTTACGAGATGCTTTTGTTTTCAAATGGATTTTTGAAACTTTAATGATCATTTGAGTGTGGTTTTCTCATGCTGGTATTCCAGACCGACTCGGGTATTATTTAACTATAATTCTCGAGTCAGATCGAGTATTATAGAATATAGGAAAGGATGCTGTGGAGCTCGGGAGACGAACTGGATGGCGATACGTACTTCCGTACTTGATTATTATTCCTCTGTGTATTCAGTTTGGAGGACAAGTTTATATGACTGTCCAGTTGTATGTTATTGATGTTGTTGAACTCTGATGATGTATTCCGATGATGTAATGTATAAACAGATATATTTGTTTTTGTGTAATGATCATTTATTATCTATTATATTTTATTCCGCTGCGATGGTTAGATTTTGATGTTGTTTTCTATTCTCTTCTTCTACCTCTTCTTCTTTAACCCAAATGATTCGTATTTCCGTTCATCTTGAGTTGATTAATGTAGAATAGTGTTGACTCAAGGGATACAGATTTGCGAGTCGTTTCAACAAGATTGACACAAATTTGATAAACAAAGTTGATAGACAGGACTCAATGAGAAAAATCAACCAGTTTGATAGAAACAGAATATACATATGTTATTAGTTCCTTGAAATCAATATTTTAATTTAAGACAAGTATTAAAATAAAATCTACATATATGTAAATAAAAATCATTATTTTAAATTAAAACACATATATTAGAATCAAACATATATATATATATATATAATATTTTGAAATAAATACTCATATATATATATATATATAATAGATCCAAGATATACATGTAGACATATTCAAATATACAACCAGACTTGAATTACTTAACATATATAAGTACATACATAACAACATATCAAATACCACTTATATAAACTTTATATGTGAGCATACTTTATCATATACTACTGTTATATAATATATCATATTCAAGTGAACATATGCAGACTAGTATATATAATATATGTATAAATATGCATAAGTTTAAATACATAGATTTTTTTAAAACCAAACAAATATTATACTAACACATCCAACAGCATGCTTATGAAATCTACATATACATACTTCATATAAACAAAAAAAAACTTATATATAACTTATATAGATAACAGGTTATATATAAACTTACATAATCATACATATATATAAACATATCCATAAAACATACCTACTACAGCTGTAACACCAGCAACTCAGATGAGAGGAGAAACCATATATATGACATATAAAAATAGTTTAATATCATAAATTTTTTTCTCAGGAAAAAGATGAACAGGGGAGAGGAAGAGGGAGGAGGCATGGGGCTTTAGCTGGCCAAGGTGGCTCAAGGCGGTAGGGGAAAGAAATAGGCGAGGCTGGGTGAGATATTGGGCTTCGGTCAGGGATGCTACACGTGAGAGCAAGGGAGGGGCGGATGTCGACCGGTGCATGAGGAAGGAAGGGAAGCTAGCGGGTGACAAGGTTGGAAAGGAGGATGGGGTGTTGGGCTTGATGGTAGCCAGGAGTTCGAGCATGGAATGGTGGAGGCTATGCGGAGGGTGGAGAGGCCAAGAGGAGTGAGGCAGTTGGGTTGGCAGTGCACTAGAGAGGCTAAGGTCAATGGTTAGCAAGGTGGAAGCATGGGATTTCGGCAATATGATGACTGCACGCGAGTAAAGATGTGAATGTGGTCTAGTGGAAGACAATGAGCAAGCAAATAAAAATGAAAGAGGAATTGAGGAGGAAGACAAAACATGGAATATAAACGTAATATTATTGAAGAAGAGAGGAATGCCAGAGGACAATATAAATGTAACCAATGAAAATAACCAAAAGTCACCTGAAATTCTGAAAATATTAATTGCTTGGTGGCTATTAGTTTACGTTAGGCAGTGAAGGGACAGGAAACAAAAGGCTCGAATCCAGAACTGGTACAACTGATCGGTTCACTTATTTTGTCATGTCCCGAACTCTGAAACACATGAATGAATATACCGTAGAGATCAGCACGATGAGACGATTAAAATTGTACACATATATCATTGGTACGACCGAAATTGCTGCTAAAACGTCGGAACTAGGATAAACGGAGCAATAGCAGTCCAATTTGATGAAATAAAATATGACATCTTGCTCAGAAGACGATTTACATTTTTGTTATATAACAATATTCAGGTTTGAAAAATATTTTATTATCATCAGATATTAACTGATTTAAATTTAAATAAAATTACGAAATAAAATAAACTTCCGTACTATCTGACGAAAATTTACCATTTACTATGTTAATATAGACACATTTCAAATATTAACTTTCTATTATCAAATTAAATTAAAATTTCACAAAATTTTAGTTAATTACGTTAATAAGACCATTAAAATTTATGCTTCATTACACTCTCCACCACTCAAATTTTTTCGTCCCCGAAAAGGAAGGAGGAAGGAGAAAAGAAACAACCAGAAAAGAAAATAGATGTAAATACAAAATAAAACAATTAATTTAAAACCATATAAATTTCATTTAAATAAATTAATATTCAACAATTTAGTTTAATCCAATTGATTTCACTTAAGTTCAATCTTAACTATTCCTGAATTCTTTATTCAGTATCTTGTTATTCAATTTATCTCAATTAACAATTTCTAAGATCATAAATTGTGTATAAACATTTATTATAATCACATTTTATTCAACAAATTAATTCTTTCTCTTTTTTTCAAATTATTATTCAACTTATTCCACTTAACATATCCTATCACATATATTAAGTATATTGACACTTATTATAACCACTCAAATTTATTTATTAATTCCTTTAAAATCATTCTATATTGTATACTATTTAATTACATATCCAACTTCTGAATAATTTAGATAAGTTATATATATTGGAATGCAATTAAGTATTAAACAAGCGAAATTTCTCTAATTCAATTATTTCAAGTTTTACATATTTATTCTAAAATTTTTGGCTTCATTTTATAATTGAAATCGTCCTTTAACAAAAATTTAAGAGTTAAATTTCCGATTTCACTACAAACCATTTAGAGATAAATTTACACATATATATATTATATATCAAACCAAATCTATAAGCATATACCTATATATATTATACATCAAGTCATACTTAAGAAATTCAAATCAAATTCATTTTCCAAAACAAAAGTGTAGCAAAACTACTAAGTGCTCTCTCTGTTCTGAAACTCGAAAATGAATGTCGATGATGCTGTAGTCATTATCGAAATTATTTTCCAACGACAAAAGAGGAGAGTACTGATTTAAATTTTTAAAAATTCTTTGGAACAATTTTATTCGAAAATACTTTTTAAATAATATACCCTTAAATTTAAAACCAAATTTTCTAAAAAATACCGAAAATTGAATTCTCAAACTCTTAATTTAAACTCATTTAAATTCCAAATCAATATAAACCATGTTTATAATTTCATTACTTTATTTATACCATGTGTCAATAATCAATTATTTTCAAAACAATAAACGAAAATCAAATATTTTCATTTCTAACAACCAATTCATTTAACTATTTATTTTCAGAGAATTTACACACACACACATATATATAATATAACCATAAAATTTTTTATTTCATTTATGAAATTTGAAAACAATATTGTGTCAGTTTGCTTTGTTCAAGTGTTTTGGAATTCCTATCGATAACGTTGGTCAGACGAATCGATCGAAACCCAAACACACACTATAAATATTTTTATATTAATTACAAGTACACTCCCTCACTCGATGATTCCAGAATAGATTTCAAAGCAAGGATAGAGATTCAAATTTAGAGGGACCCTAATCACAAGAATTTTAACTAGAAGATAGGCTTGAAAGGGAGATAAGATAATTAAATTACATAATAGGAAGATGGATATACTAACATTAATCGCGGGTGATCTTAACCGGGTCAACCGTGACTTCAAGAATAAGATCGATGTAGAACTCTGAGGCACATCGACGTCCGATCATAAGAGAATAACCTTGGTCGTCTACTAGAGAACATTCAGGCATAATAAGAGATAGTAACGTCTAAAACGATGGTACACAAATCTTTGACGAATCAATGCCTGTTGCAAATGAGTTTCACCCCTTTACAATTCATTCTACGATTGGCGGGACCACCGATTCATTATAGAGATTAACCGAAGTGGAGTTATGGGATACGCCAGAATCAAGAAGAATACGAATAGGGAGAGGAAAGAATGATTTCAAAATGAATGAGGAGAGTTCCAAAAATTCAAAGGAAACCAAATCAAAGAGGAAGGAACTCAAGCTCGAATGAAGATGATTCTGGAACTAAATTTATTCCATATGCTAAGTTTGCCTAAAACCAGAGCTCTGATACTACATGCAACATCCCGATATTTCGTACCATTCGCATCCACATATGTCGGACTTGAATATCCCAAATATCATATTGTTAATTTATACTTGGCAAAACTCAACATATACAATAAATAAATCAATCATAGAATCACAGACATGGTATCATAACAAAAAGCAGCGGAAATAGTTGAATAGTAGTTCATGAAGCTATATATAAATAATAGAGTATGATACAAAATATAACGGAAATTAAGATACATAGAAGACTCAAATACATAGTCAAATAACAAAATCTGAATATATATCAGTGGAGTCAACTGAATAACTGAAATCTAAATAGATAGTTGGATCTCCAAGCGAAGCTCCAAACTCCAAAGATGAGTCTCAAATGCTGTGAGACTCTGTCTGACCTAAGCATAAAGCAAAACACAAAAACTCAAGTCAGGATTAAGATTCTTATATCATTAAATCCAACTCAAGTGAAATATCACTGAAATACAAGTAACTTAAAGGATGTTTGGGATACCCATTCTCTAAGGATCTGTGGAACTATCTACTCTGTAGTAATATACGCTATTATAATAATGTATATGGTAAGATAAACTATTGAAATAGCATTAAGATGTTACCCATATCCCCCTTAAAACATTTTATATAATGTCGTAGTCTATACAGTACTGTAAGCTCCACTAAACCAGTGGGCTATCACGGAGCACTCCGTAGGTGTGTGTAACATCCCGCCTTTTTGCACGATTTAAACAGACACACGTGCCAATTCAAACCATACGTAAGGGCGGATTGTTATGGGATAGATAAGAAAACAGAGAAAGAAACAGAATCTCACAGCGGAAGGATAAAATATAATAATCAAATACACAGTTCATAAATCTGTTACAAAAACCTTTGATTTATTTATACAATACACATCAGAGTACACATACCATATAACAATGCAGCGGAACAATATGAGTGTAGTGAAACCATATTATCTATAGTAATAATAATAAAATCTTCGTCTTCTTCCTCCGAAAATAAAATCTTCAATCCTGAAACGCTCGGACTGACCCGAGCGAATTTGGAAAGACAAAAACACTCGAGTCAGAACTAAAAGATCTTATGTGAGTTACATTAACGGAAATAAATATGAGTGCAGTAACTCAAGAGATGCTCGGGATTTACATCTCCTAAGGATCCGTTAAACTATTTACTATGTAGTATATTGCGCTATTATAATAGCGTCTAATTGTAAAATAAACTTACTTTTAAATAGCGTTAAGGCTTTACATTTTCCACCTTAACACATTTATATATTCCTATAGTCTATACAATACCGTAATCTCCCCCGTACTGGGCGTCGTCAGAGGGCACTCCATAGGTATGGTACAAAACAAAATCGTATAAGGCGCGCTAGGGTAGGTGACACGACACAACTAGGCAATGCCAGGGTAGATATACCAATTACGCTTCCGGGCCGATGGAAACGCGCAGCGCGCAGCTGCCGCCCACCTCGAACAAACTCCCCACATCAAGGAAATCAAAAGTGAAGGTGGCCACCGAAAAATCCAAAGTCAAAGTATAGTATCGAAGGGAAGTGTCCGATCAGAGGTGCTACCTCATTAACCCGTCAATCGCTCCTGTTTTAGCCACCTTATGCCAACTCACGGGAGTTGGGTCCACGTATTTACCTTACAGGAAACGCCGCCACCAACCTACTTCATTCTGGAATCTCCACCGCGTACACGGTTAGTCAAAGTGGTTTTCGGTATCGACAGAGAGTATGTCCATATCCGATCCCGGTCTCTTTGCCAACCAATCGTTATTATAACACCGCGGTCATTTAAAATAATTATACTTTAAAACCAGAATAAAATATCCATTTCAAAACCATATAAATATGATATCATTTCCTTTTAAAACCTGAATTAATACGATATCATTTTATTCCAATATATATACTTTCCAAAATCATAGGGTTTCAAAGTAAATATTTAGAGGTCAAAACTCTTGAATATAAAATTTCAAATTATACTACCTTGAAAATCACAACTTTGAAACAAGTTTCCATCTCTTAAATGGTCAAATATTAGATTACTTTTATAAAACAAAATAGCTTCTTTACATTTCACAAATCAATTCCAAATATCGATTTAAACTTCCAAATACCATTTTAATTCTTATGTTTCAAAGCTTTAAATATTTCACCATTTCAAAAACTCATTTGACAATTCCATATATATATATCACATTCAGTTACTTATTATTTAGACTTGAAATGTTTGCTTAATGAATTCAATATAATTTAAGAAAACCTTTAACTTCATATAACTGGATCATCTTTCAATTTATTATATATTCATTTAATCAACCTGATATTCATTAAAATCACTTTACCCAAAAATCAAGTTATAAAAATCATATCCTCTAAAAATTCTAATTTTTATTAAATTTCAATTTAACTTAATATTCATCTTCCAAATCTATTCTCATTTAAGTCATAAAACTCCAGGAATTAAATTTCAAATAAATGTTTAATCTTATTTGATCTTAAAATCAAACTTTATTTAAACTTCAAATCAAATTTATACAAAGCTTAAAAACCGAAAATTACTATATATATATATATATATATATATATATATATATAACAGCCTTTATCAATAACCAAATCAATATCTCATAAACCATATATATATATATATATATATATAACTTTACAAAACCATAGAAAAACATTTCAAAAATAATTTTATATATTTACCGCGGTGCCTGTATATAATTTTCTATCCTATGGTCAAGTGATACAGATGTTTATCATTTCAATCTGCAATTTAAAAATGAAAAAAAATGCGGTTATATATCATTTCAAACCGCAATCCCGAATGAATGAAATGCATAGCAACTTGCAATTAATAAAATTAATCATCCATTCATCCATCAAATCATACATCCATTTATCACAGTCATCATCCAATTTCAAACAATCATCAATACATAACAGGTGATAAATAATGGTATCAATTATCAGTTTATACTCAAAATAAATTTAATAACTGTAAATTGGCAGCTTATATGCAAAAATAAACATAAATTTAACTGGCAGTTAATATGAAATAAAATTTTAACATAACTATGACTGGCAGTTAATATGCAATTAAATAAATTCTAACCGTCAAATTTATGCAATAAATAAAATTAATTAACAGTTATATTAAATGAATGCGATTTATCAAAGATAATGAATAAAACATGCCAAACAGTCATAAATAAATTTCTACTCATATCTAAAATTAATTTAACAAACACAAGAAATTTTAGAAATTATGAGTGGGTTAAAACACCCACCTTTTGAATTTAAATCGAATTTAAATTCAATTTAAACTCAAAAATTTGACGGTCTCCGAATTGGTCCAAACCAGCGTCAACAGATCTGGAATTTAATTACGATCCTAACAAAACAAATTTCGCGTGAATCGGACTACGTATGAGAAAGTTATTCGAAAATTTCGATTGAAACAAAAATTAAATAAAACGAAATAAACAAATATACCCCATCACCATGCCACGTCACAGGCCACGTCCTTCTTCTCAAATTCGAGCACGCTACAGCACCAATAAAAAAAATGGACAGTACCAACAGATTACGCTCTTCGAGAATCATGACATATAATTTTTCTGGAATTTTTAGAGGAGTTTGAAATATTTTTATTTTATTTTATTTTATTTTGGACTGTAATTGGATCTAGAAATTTTGCAGCCATTGGAAGAGAAGAAGTTGAAGAAAAGAACACACAGAGAGAAATGAAGATAGATGGAGGCTAGGGTTTACACAGCCTATAAATAGACAAAGTGAAATAGGATAGATGGGCATGAATCATAAACGCGCAAAACGGTTGTTGGCCCACCAGAATATTTTATATTAATTGGATACGTTACGGATTAGTAAATAAATTAATTTCTTCCTCAGACATTTACATTGAATTTTAAACGTATTTACAAATGTAAATTTAGATGCTTCATTTATAAGTTTCAATATAAATTCACAATTTCATTAAATTCCAAATTCATAAATAAGTTTCCATTTTCAACTAAAATTCTAAATTACCGTAATAATTATCTTATATTTTTATTCATTCTCAATAGATTTAACTATTGTAAATTGACTAAGTTTTCATACTATAAAAATCCACATTTCTATGTATATATACATTTGAATTCTCTACTAAAATATTTTATTTATATTTCGCAATTACTTCCAATCCATTTTTTTTGTCATCGCACTGTTACTTAAATAAATAGCCTATACCAACACTAATTATCATTAATTTGAAAACGGGTTACCAAATTTTGGATTTTATTAATAATTATTATTTATTACTTCATTGTTTATTCAAATTTAGACAATTTAAGATGTTTCTTAAATGCTGAGTACATTATTAACTTCAGCGTAAAACTTCAATTTTTTTTTATCTACAAATTATAAATTAACTTTGCAGAAATCCTTTAGTTGACCTTTCATTTAATTATCCTATCTATTGGTATCCCATAGATGGGAATTCCTAAAACATCTCCGAATTCCAACTTTAATTTCAATCACATAAAATGTTCTATTCAGTTTCCAATAAATTCAATAAATTCAAATTATCATGTTCTAAATCCAAATGAATCCATATATCCTGCCTTCCATTCTTTTAATCTAACTAATTATCATATTCTGAATAAAGTTTATGCTATTTCCACCTATAAGCTACAAATAACAATGAATGTTGCATTTGATTTAGATTCTAAATAAATTGATGGGTAATAATTAATAATTCTCATTATTGCCCGATTTATTCCCATTCATGCTTAAATTACCACCAAACAATCATTAAATTTACCTATCTTTTATTGATTCCATAAAATTTATTTGCCCTGAGTTAGTTACTGCATTTATCAAATTCCAATTTCGCAATCACCTTAAATACATAAATTGGTATTGCATTAACATTTAAATTTATTAGCTTATGCTAACACTATTAACATTAATTGCAATGTATTACCAATTTTAGTCACTACCCTAACTACTTACTCATATTAACCTACATTATTCCTAAGAATTTCATTGGTTTTTCTTATATTAAATTTATCAACCATATTAATTAAGGTTTTTTAAAAACAATTAATAAAATTCCCTTTAATATATACAACTTAGCAATCTATTAAGCATGGTATTATATTTCACGTAAATGTACATTTAATTACATTTATTACAATGTTATCCAAATAAATTGAATGATCTAAGTATATAACTCCTAATATCCACCCATCTTGCCTTAATCCCAAATAACATACAAATTAAACTACCCTTAATTTCAATTAACCCTATCATTACTTTTTATATTCCAAACAAATAAATTAATAATAGGTTAATTGAATCAGACTTACAATCCAACTTTAATTATTTGCAAATTTTATCAGTTTGGACCACTTGGTAAATTCAGAATCCTTTAACAACTTCCTACATTAATTTATTTTTGAATAATCCTTCAATATTAAAGTACAAATCCAATTTATCAAAAATTAAAACTTAAATTTCAAGGAATTTATTTATTTAGGTTTAGATCCCGTTATTCACTAAAATTGGTTGGTATTTATTTCATTCGTCTCTTTAATTGTACGTAAATTTCTCATAAATACACCTAAAATTTCATTTAATTCCAACTGCTTCCTAATTTCCATTTCTACGTCTTAACACACTCTATATTAAACTTCTAGACATTGTATTACTTATCATATTAATGTAACCTTTATTTAGTGTATTAACATTTATTTCAATTCAAATTCTATCAACCAATTAAACATGTAACCTATTACTATTGCTTACAAATCAAAATATTGCACCCATTGTCATCTTCTGAATGGAATTAGTCTTTATTTCAAAACTTATCTAAATTTACATTAAGACCATATTTAATCCTCTTCGATAATATTGATCCTCAATTTATTAAATGGAATCAATATATCTTACATAACATGTTTTACGCATAAATTTTTAATTAATATTATTTCAACTTATTCCCCATATTCTCAATAATTACCTAACATAAATCTACGCTTATTTTATTCTACGTTCACACTTCGGTTACTCTCAAATCAATAAGTAACGTTCATATAAATAAATGTTATGTCAGTTTCCTATTTATTGCGATATTTTTATTTATTTATTACTGCATAACTTTACTTATTTTCTTCCCATCACTTTAAAATTAATCGTTAAAGTAACGCTTATCAATACGCATCAAATTATTTACCAAATTAAAAGGTTTTGATTTTTTTTAACATATTAATTGACAGATTAATTAGGTAATGTATACGAATTGTTTTTATACCCATAAATTTACACTTAACTAATTAAATGCCTTACCTATATTCTCTATCTTCCCATTATATTCAAGTACAATACTTACACCAATTTTTATTGAAAAATTTATTCATATTACAAACAAAGGCTTAAATTACCATTGTTAAATTAGCGTTCAATATATATTTATCACCTTTTATTATTTCTACTAAATTTTTATTACAAAATTCTATTAAATAAATTAAATCGTCGAAATTTACGGGTCGTTACACTCTCCCTCACTTAAAACTTTTCGTCCCCGAAAAGGAAAAAGAAGGAAAAAGAAGGATTTAGAACTACATATCTTATTCAAAACATTACCTTATAAACAATTAAATTTACAATATCTGTTACTTTTCTTAAAATATACAAATTTACAACATTATCTTTTTATACTTAAATTTATTAGAGTTTGGGGAACATTTCAAAATATTTCTAAGTCCAAAATTTAAATATCTAAGTAGTTCCAATCACTAATCATCCAAATTAATACAACAACCATCAATTTCCTCGAACAACATACATACAATTACAAAACAACCATACAATCACACAATCAAATAGTTGTTTGGGTTCAAACTTGAAATTGTACGGAATGAAAAATAACTATCAAGTGTTTTATTCATCCAACAACTTCAAATTTCCTTACCCAACCAACCATAAATCAAACAATAACAATTCAAACCAGCAACCAAACTAACTTATTATAAATTTCATGCTTTAGTTGTTTGATTTCCCTTTTTGTTTATATAGTGATTTTTTTCTCATTCACATTTACTTATCAAAGGTTTGCTCATTCATTTTTGCTTATTACTTACAATTATTCAATTCCATTAACTCGGGTCATGCTGGTTCCTTATATTTTGTTATAATTATTCATTCATTTATAATAGCATGTCCTTATTTATTTACTTTAATTCCTTAAGTTTTATAATCATCTATCTATCATGCTTACCTTTATTTATATTTACTTGGTAAAATTTCAATTATATCTTAAGTTATTGAATGCAACAAATTCATTGAATGCTTCATTACCTACTATTACTTGTACAAATTTCTACTACATTTCTTATTAAACATTTCAACTTTTTATATTTGGTAAGTTATATATGTTAAAGAAAATGCAAAAGAACTTATACAAGTTTTATCTCATCTTTTAGTTAAATTTAATGTTCAACAATATTACTCTTTATCTCATATGTTACAAATTTCAAATTTCCCTTTATAACTTTGCATTAAATCTCTTACCTAAATTAGAGGTTTCAATTTATTAATCACCTACCTTTTATTTCACTACAATAATTTAAACAATTAATTAATGGAAATTTAAGAATTAAATACCGGATTAAATTTCAAATTATTTTGAAATATTAGATAAATATATTCTTCTAACTTATATACCTCTAATTTTATTTAAAACAATTAAAAATTTATATCTTTTTCGAAAATGAATCTGCAGTAGAACTACTCCAGTGGCCTTTCCCCTTCGAAACTCGAAAATGAAAGTCGATGATGCGGCCGCCATCACCGAAATTATTTTCCAGCGACAGAGAGGAAAGTACAAAACTTATTTTCTCAAAAATCTTCTTTAAAACGATTCTTCCGAATTATGTTAAATATTTATATCAGAAAATACTTATAAACAAAATTATTAATATATTTCAAAATCATTCAAAAGAAAAACCCCGGACTTAAGTTCTAAATTTTCAAATTTCATTTATCTTATTTTTCAATCTTATTTCTATTATTTACTACACTTTATTGCCTAACAATCAATCTATTGCAGCAAAATATAAATATCAATTGAAATTTTTTATTTTATATATAAAAATATAATAGGCAAAATTTTTTCATTCACCTATATTAAAAACAAATATTACGTCGGTCTGTCCTATTAAGTGTTTAGAAATCCCTATTGATGTCATAGCGTCCCATGCACCAACCAGAATTTATAAATACGAAACGGAACAAATTAACACAATATTAAAACCTTTTTATAACACTAACAAATACGCTCTCTCATATATACACTCAGTGACTCCCATAGGGTATTACTACCCTATTAATAAAGAGTCAAACCCCACAAAGCCAAGATTTATCGCTAAACCAAAGCTCTGATACCAACTGCAACGTCCCGCCTTTTTGCACGATTTAAACAGACACACGTGCCAATTCAAACCATACGTAAGGGCGGATTGTTATGGGATAAATAAGAAAACAGAGAAAGAAACAGAATCTCACAGCGGAAGGATAAAATATAATAATCAAATATACAGTTCATAAATATGTTACAAAAACCTTTGATTTATTTATACAATACATATCAGAGTACACATACCATATAACAATGCAGCGGAACAATATGAGTGTAGTGAAACCATATTATCTATAGTAATAATAATAAAATCTTCGTCTTCTTCCTCCGGAAATAAAATCTTCAATCCTGAAACGCTCGGACTGACCCGAGCGAATTTGAAAAGACAAAAACACTCGAGTCAGAACTAAAAGATCTTATGTGAGTTACATTAACAGAAATAAATATGAGTGCAGTAACTCAAGAGATGCTCTGGATTTACATCTCCTAAGGATCCGTTAAACTATTTACTATGTAGTATATTGCGCTATTATAATAGTGTCTAATTGTAAAATAAACTTACTTTTAAATAGCGTTAAGGCTTTACATTTTCCACCTTAACACATTTATATATTCCTATAGTCTATACAGTACCGTAATCTCCCCCGTACGGGGCGTCGTCAGAGGGCACTCCATAGGTATGGTACAAAACAAAATCGTATAAGGCGCGCTAGGGTAGGTGACACGGCACAACTAGGCAATGCGAGGGTAGATATACCAATTACGCTTCCGGGCCGATGGAAACGCGCAGCGCGCAGCTGCCGCCCACCTCGAACAAACTCCCCACATCAAAGAAATCAAAAGTGAAGGTGGCCACCGAAAAATCCAAAGTCAGAGTATAGTATCAAAGGGAAGTGTCCGATCAGAGGTGCTACCTCATTAACCCGTCAATCGCTCATGTTTTAGCCACCTTATGCCAACTCACGGGAGTTGGGTCCACGTATTTACCTTACAGGAAACGCTGCCACCAACCTACTTCATTCTGGAATCTCCACCGCGTACACGGTTAGTCAAAGTGGTTTTCGGTATCGACAGAGAGTATGTCCATATCCGATCCCGGTCTCTTTTCCAACCAATCGTTAATATAACACTGCGGTCATTTAAAATAATTATACTTTAAAACCAGAATAAAATATCCATTTCAAAACCATATAAATATGATATCATTTCCTTTTAAAACCCGAATTAATACGATATCATTTTATTCCAATATATATACTTTCCAAAATCATAGGGTTTCAAAGTAAATATTTAGAGGTCAAAACTCTTGAATATAAAATTTCAAATTATACTACCTTGAAAATCATAACTTTGAAACAAGTTTCCATCTCTTAAATGGTCAAATATTAGATTACTTTTATAAAACAAAATAGCTTCTTTACATTTCACAAATCAATTCCAAATATCGATTTAAACTTCCAAATACCATTTTAATTCTTATGTTTCAAAGCTTTAAATATTTCACCATTTCAAAAACTCATTTGACAATTCCATATATATATCAAATTCAGTTACTTATTATTTAGACTTGAAATGTTTGCTTAATGAATTCAATATAATTTAAGAAAACCTTTAACTTCATATAACCGGATCATCTTTCAATTTATTATATATTCATTTAATCAACATGAAATTCATTAAAATCACTTTACCCAAAAATCAAGTTATAAAAATCATATCCTTTAAAAATTCTAATTTTTATTAAATTTCAATTTAACTTAATATTCATCTTCCAAATCTATTCTCATTCAAGTCATAAAACTCTAGGAATTAAATTTTAAATAAATGTTTAATCTTATTTGATCTTAAAATCAAACTTTATTTAAACTTCAAATCAAATTTATACAAAGCTTAAAAACCGGAAATTACTATATATATAATAGCCTTTATCAATAACCAAATCAATATCTCATAAACCATATATATATATATATATAACTTTACAAAACCATAGAAAAACATTTCAAAAATAATTTTATATATTTACCGCGGTGCCTGTATATAATTTTCTATCCTATGGTCAAGTGATACAGATGTTTATCATTTCAATCCGTAATTTAAAAATGAAAAAAAATGCGGTTATATATCATTTCAAACCGCAATCCCGAATGAATGAAATGCATAGCAACTTGCAATTAATAAAATTAATCATCCATTCATCCATCAAATCATACATCCATTTATCACAGTCATCATCCAATTTCAAACAATCATCAATACATAACAGGTGATAAATAATGGTATCAATTATCAGTTTATACTCAAAATAAATTTAATAACTGTTAATTGGTAGTTTATATGCAAAAATAAACGTAAATTTAACTGGCAGTTAATATGAAATAAAAATTTAACATATCTATGACTGGCAGTTAATATGCTATTAAATAAATTCTAACTGTCAAATTTATGCAATAAATAAAATTAATTAACAGTTATATTAAATGAATGCATTTATCAAAGATAATGAATAAAACATACCAAACAGTCATAAATAAATTTCTACTCATATCTAAAATTAATTTAACAAACACAAGAAATTTTAGAAATTGTGAGTGGGTTAAAACACTCACCTTTTGAATTTAAATCGAATTTAAATTCAATTTAAACTCAAAAATTCGACGGTCACCGAATTGGTCCAAACCAGCATCAACAGATCTAGAATTTAATTACGATCCTAACAAAAAAAATCTCGCGTGAATCGGACTAAGTATGAGAAAGTTATTCGAAAATTTCGATTGAAACAAAAATTAAATAAAACAAAATAAACAAATATACCCCATCACCATGCCACGTCACAGGCCACGTCCTTCTTCTCAAATTCGAGCACGCTACAGCACCAATCAAAAAAAAAACGGACAGTACTAACAAATTACGCTCTTCGAGAATTATGACATATAATTTTTCTGGAATTTTTAGAGGAGTTAGAATTTTTTTTATTTTTTTATTTTTTATTTTGGACTGTAATTGGATCTAGAAATTTTGCAGCCATTGGAAGAGAAGAAGTTGAAGAAAAGAACACACAGAGAGAAATGAAGATAGATGGAGGCTAGGGTTTACACAGTCTATAAATAGACAAAGTGAAATAGGATAGGTAGGCACGAATCATAAACGCGCAAAACGGTTGTTGGCCCACCAGAATATTTTATATTAATTGGATACGTTACGAATTAGTAAATAAATTAATTTCTTCCTCGGACATTTACATTGAATTTTAAACGTATTTACAAATGTAAATTTAGATGCTTCATTTATAAGTTTCAAAATAAATTCACAATTTCATTAAATTCCAAATTCATAGATAAGTTTCCATTTTCAACTAAATTTCTAAATTACCGTAATAATTATCTTAGATTTTTATTCATTCTCAATAGATTTAACTATTGTAAATTGACTAAGTTTTCTTACTATAAAAATCCACATTTCTATGTATATATACATTTGAATTCCCTACTAAAATATTTTATTTATATTTCGCAATTACTTCTAATCCATTTTTTTGGCATCGCACTGTTACTTAAATAAATAGCCTATACCAACACTAATTATCATTAATTTGAAAACAGGTTACCAAATTTTGGATTTTATTAATAATTATTATTTATTACTTCATTGTTTATTCAAATTTAGACAATTTAAGATGTTTCTTAAATGCTGAGTACATTATTAACTTCAGCGTAAAACTTCAATTTTTTTTATCTACAAATTATAAATTAACTTTGCAGGAATCCTTTAGTTGACCTTTCATTTAATTATCCTATCTATTGGTATCACATAGATGGGAATTCCTAAAACATCTCCGAATTCCAACTTTAATTTCAATCACATAAAATGTTCTATTCAGTTTCCAATAAATTCAATAAATTCAAATTATCATGTTCTAAATCCAAATGAATCCATATATCCTGCCTTCCATTCTTTTAATCTAACTAATTATCATATTCTTAATAAAGTTTACGCTATTTCCACCTATAAGCTACAAATAACAACGAATGTTGCATTTGATTTAGATTCTAAATAAATTGATGGGTAATAATTAATAATTCTCACTATTGCCCGATTTATTCCCATTCATGCTTAAATTACCACCAAACAATCATCAAATTTACCTATCTCTTATTGATTCCATAAAATCTATTTGCCCTGAGTTAGTTACTGCATTTATCAAATTCCAATTTCGCAATCACCTTAAATACATAAATTGGTATTGCATTAACATTTAAATTTATTAGCTTATGTTCACACTATTAACATTAATTGTAATGTATTACCAATTTTAGTCACTACCCTAACTACTAACTCATATTAACCTACATTATTCCCAAGAATTTCATTGGTTTTTCTTATATTAAATTTATCAACCATATTAATTAAGGTTTTTTAAAAACAATTAATAAAATTCCCTTTAATATATACAAATTAGCAATCTATTAAGCATGGTATTATATTTCACGTAAATGTACATTTAATTACATTTATTACAATGTTATCCAAATAAATTGAATGATATAAGTATATAACTCCTAATATCCACCCATCTTGCCTTAATCCCAAATAACATACAAATTAAACTACCCTTAATTTCAATTAACCCTATCATTACTTTTTATATTCCAAACAAATAAATTAATAATAGGTTAATTGAATCAGATTTACAATCCAACTTTAATTATTTGCAAATTTTGTCAGTTTGGAACACTTGATAAATTCAGAATCCTTTAACAACTTCCTACATTTATTTATTTTTGAATAACCCCAAAATTTTCAATATTAAAGTACAAATCCAATTTATCAAAAATTAAAACTTAAATTTCAAGGAATTTATTTATTTAGGTTTAGATCTCGTTATTCACTAAAATTGGTTGGTATTTATTTCATTCGCCTCTTTAATTGTACGTAAATTTCTCATAAATACACCTAAAATTTCATTTAATTCCAACTGCTTCCTAATTTCCATTTCTACGTCTTAACACACTCTATATTAAACTTCTAGACATTGTATTACTTATCATATTAATGTAACCTTTATTTAGTATATTAACATTTATTTCAATTCAAATTCTATCAACCAATTAAACATGTAACCTATTACTATTGCTTACAAATCAAAATATTGCACCCATTGTCATCTTCTGAATGGAATTAGTCTTTATTTCAAAACTTATCTAAATTTACATTGAGACCATATTTAATCCTCTTCGATAATATTAATCCTCAATTTATTAAATGGAATCAATATATCTTACATAACATGTTTTACGCATAAATTTTTAATTAATATTATTTCAACTTATTCCCCATATTCTCAATAATTATCTAACATAAATCTACGCTTATTTTATTCTACGTTCACACTTCCGTTACTCTCAAATCAATAAGTAACGTTCATATAAATAAATGTTATGTCAGTTTCATATTTATTGCGATATTTTTATTTATTTATTACTGCATAACTTTACTTATTTTCTTCCCATCACTTTAAAATTAATCGTTAAAGTAACGCTTATCAATACGCATCAAATTATTTACCAAATTAAAAGATTTTGATTTTTTTTAACAAATTAATTGACAGATTAATTAGGTAATGTATACGAATTGTTGTTATACCCATAAATTTACACTTAACTAATTAAATGCCTTACCTATATTCTCTATCTTCCCATTATATTCAAGTACAATACTTAAACCAATTTTTTTTGAAAAATTTATTCATATTACAAACAAAAGCTTAAATTACCATTGTTAAATTAGCGTTCAATATATATTTATCACCTTTTATTATTTCTACTAAATTTTTATTACAAAATTCTATTAAATAAATTAAATCGTCGAAATTTACGGGTCGTTACAGTATGACACAAAAAAAACTCGTAGTGGTCTCGATATGGTAGGTGTCATGGCACAACTAGGCAATGCCAGGGTAGATATACCAATTACACTTCTGGGCTGTTGGTAACGCATAGCCGCAGCTACCGCCCACCTCGTCCAACACTCTAAAAATCCGAGGGTGCAACCAATCAATCATAAAGTAATAGAATATTATCGAAGAAGTGTGTCCGGTCGGAGGAGCTACCTCACTTGGCCCGTCAATTGTTCATGTTTCAGCCACCTAAATCTAACTCATGGGAGTCAGGTCCATGTATATACCTCATATAAAATCGTCACCAACCATCCTACTTCATTCTGAAATCTCCACCACGTACACAGTTGTTAAATGTTTTTCATAATTGGCAGAGAGCATGACAAACCGATCCCAGTCTCTTTAACAACCAAAGGTTATTATAACACCGTAGCCATTTCGAAATATCATATCTATTTCAAAGTTATATCAATTCAAGATCACTACTCACTTAAAATAATATTCATTTTCAAAATCATAACACTTTCCAAAATTATAACTCTTTCGAAATTATAACACTCTTGAAACCATAATACTTGGAAATCATAAGACTTTGAAATCACCATACTTTCCACTTAAACAGTTTAGATATGAAAAATAGTATACATAATAAAATAGAATAAAATAGTTTATATGGTAAAATAATTATAAGTCAAAATAGTTTATATTAAAATAATTAGTATATTGAAATTGTTTATACAAAAATAGTTTATATATTAAAATAACTTATAAAATAAAATATTTTATATATATTAAAATGCTTTATATAATAAAATAATTTCCTCAAGGTTCACAAATCAATTCAAAACAACCCAAATTCCAAAAATCCCATTTAAATCAAATCTCAGTTCCTCTATTTCAATTTAAAACTCAATAAACCATATTCAATTTATATCGATTTCAAAGACAAATTTTGAACTACAAACTAAACCATTTCAACTTCAATAGATTTCAAAGCTTTAAAAATTCAAACATTTTCAAAACTAAATTAGATAATTTCACTTATATCTCAATTTAACTTCATTATTATTTAGTTTTGAAATATTCACTTAATAAATCCAATATCATTTAAATAAAACAGGAAAATAAGCAGGGGGAAAAAGTTGCAAAAATATTTAGTCTCAGAGACAACAAGTTTAATTTTTAGTCTGAAGGACATTTTATAGTGTAAACAGAAAATGATAGTTGCAACTATCATTTTGTGATTTACACTGAAAATTGTCTTTCAGCCTGAAAAACAAACTTCTTGTCCCTGAAACTAAATTTTTCGCTAAATTTTTCCCTAAGCCTAAAAACCCCTAAATAGAACCTCAAATTACAAATAAAATAAATATTTTTTCATTTTATTTAAACTTGAAATATTCATATAATCACCTTAAATCAAAAATCAAGTTATAAAATCATATTTTAAAAATCTCAAATTTCATAAGGTTCAAATTGATTTTGCTGAAGTATAACCCTTAAACGAATAAAATTTCAAATCAATATCTATTTATGTTTCCAACCTTAATTTATAAAGTTTATTATAAAAATCTATTTTAAAAAGTAGAATTTTAAATAAATACTTAGACATATTATATAATAATTAAATTAAATCTTATTATTGAACCTATTTTATATTAAAACTTATTTTATATATTTAAAAAGTAGTAAAATTATAAGTAATATCTTAAAATTTATAATTTCAAAATTAACATATAAATTTAAATTTCCCAAAACATATAATTTTAAAAGTCAAGAATTTAAACATATGTAAAATAACACACATATATATAATAATTTAAAATTAATATTTACATAAAACCATATATATTTATTTTTTCTAAAAACTTTGGAAATCATTTCAAAATATATATATTGACCAACAGTGTCTGTATATAATTTTCTATCCTATAGTCAAGTGTACGGATATTTTATCATTTCAATCCGTAATTTAAATATTTACGGGTATATATCATTTCAACCCACAACGATTTTTTCCTTTTCTATAAGATCGTTCGGGTATGTATCATTTCAACGCATAGGGAACTCTATACTAACAGGAAACTTGCAGAGTGAAAATAAATATGATAATAATATAAAATATCAACAACAGGCATATATCATCAATAACAGATAAAATATAAATAACAGATCATGGTATCAGATGTCACAGGTAAACAGTTAAAAATAATGGCATATCATATATAGCAATTTAATAACTAGCAACAACATATTTCAATTATCGTTTCAAATGAAATCAAATTTAATAAATATAAGAATGTTAATCATGAGTGATTGCTCACCTTTCGAGGCTAGAGAGGTTCGACAATGCATAAGTTACGAATCCAAGCACGAATTCCAAATCAAAGCAAGATTGGCACAAATTTGACGAACAAAGTTGATATATAGGAATAAATGAGAAAAATCAATTAGTTTGATAGAAATAGAATATACATATATATAATTTCCTTGAAATCAATATTTTAGTTTAAGACAAATATTAAAATAAAATAAATTTATATGCAAATAAAGTTTTAAATTAAAACACATATCTTAAAATCAAACATCTATATATAATATATTTTGAAATAAATACTTATATATATACAACAGATCCAAGATACACATGCAGACATATTCAAATATGCAACCCGACTTGAATAAGTTCAAATGAACATATGCAGACTAGTATATATAATATATGTATAAATATGCATAAGTTTAAAAACATAGATTTTTTTAAAACCAAACATATATTATACTAACACACCCAGCAACATACTTATGAAATCTATAAATATACTTCATATAAACAAATAAAACCTATATATGACTTATATATAGCTAACAGATTATATATAAACTTACATAATTATATATATATATATATATATATAATCCATATATAAAAATATCTATAAAACATACCTACTACAGCTGTAACACCAGCAACTCAGAGGAGAGGAGAAACCATATATACGACATATAAAAATAGTTTAATATCAAAAAAAAATTTCTCAGGAAATAGATGAACAGGCAAGAGGAAGAGGGAGGAGGCACAGGGCTTTGGCTGGCCATGATGACTCAAGGCGGTAGGGGAAAGAAATAAGCGAGGCTAGGCGAGTATTGGGCTTCGTCCAAGGATGCTACACGTGAGAGCAAAGGAGTGCGGATGTCGGCCGTGCGTGAGGAAGGAAGGGAAGCTAGCGGGTGACAAGGTTGGAAAGGAGGATGGGGCGTTGGGCTTGATGGTTGCCAGGAATTCAAACATGGAACGATGGAGGCTATGTCTACGAGAGGAGGGTGGAGAGGCCAAGGAGAGTGAGGTGGCAAGGCTGGCAGTTCGATGAAGAGGCTAAGGTCGATGGTTAGCAAGGAGAAAGCATGGGATTTCGACAATATGAAAAATGCATGCGAGTGAAGATGTGATTGTGGTCTGGTGGAAGACAACGAGCAGGCAAAAAAAATGAAAAAGGAATTGAGGAGGAAGACAAAGTAGAAAATCTAAACGTAATATTATTGAAGAAGAGAGGAATGCCAGAGGACTGTATAAATGTAACCAATGAAAATAACCAAAAGTCATCCAGAATTCTGAAAATATTAATTGCTTGGTGGCTATTAGTTTACGTTGGGTGTTAAAGGGACAGGAAACAAAAGGATCGAATGCGGAACTGGTACGATTGATCGGATCACTGATTTCATCGTGCCTCGAACTCCGAAACACACGAATGAATATACCGTAGAGATTAGCATGACTAGACGATCAAAACGGTACATAGATATCAATAGTACGATCATTCTACCAAAAGTTTATAATTGGTACTGAAAATGCTGCTAAAATGCCGGAATTAAGATAAACGTAGCAATAGCAGTCCAAATTGGACGAAACGAAATATGACGTCTCACTCAGAAGATTATTTACATTTTTTTTTTATATAAACACATTAAGGTTTAAAAAATATTTTATAATCATCAAATATTAACTGATTTAAATTTAAATAAAATTACACAATAAAATAAAGTTTCATATTATCTGATGAAAATTTACCATTTTCTATACTTATATAGACGTATTCCAATATTAAATTTTTATTACCAAATTAAATTATCTAAAATTACACAAAATTTCAGTTAATTACGTTAATAAAATCATTAAATTTATGAATCATTACACTTAGCTTGGGATTACGTCCAACTGTCACAAATTACTTATCATAATAACTGCTTTACTTTTTATTCTGCTATCTGCATAGTAAATGCAGATCTAGTCACACTTTTTGTTTAGTATTTCTAGTGTTGTCAAATTTTTAACTTAATTATTTCCTCTTCTTTAATTTCTTTAACGCTTCACGTTATTTTCTTTTATTCTATGAAGTAGTTCTATTCTATTTGGTTGGTTACAAAAACTATACTAAAATCCATTTCCATATTTTAATACTAAATAATGCCATAAACAATAACTCATAATTGTAAGATATTTCTTTTATTATTTCTTTAATTGTTGGGTAATGTAAAATCTCTATTTTGCACTAATTCCATTTTTCTTGCTTTTATTTTTGCAATTACGTTTATCGTTTTTCTTACAATATTAAACTATGGAAATGTATTCCCTTTTCTAACCAGCCAACTAATTTATCACAAACTTCCAAATCAAGTTATTAGATTTCCCTTTTCTATTTCATTCCCCGAGTTTTAACATAATTTATTGTAAATTTCTCACTTTTAGGCTTATGCCTTTATCTATAATTTTTAAGCCTAATATTACTTATATTTAATTGGATTTCTTTCTTTTGTATACAAATAACATTTATATATAAGTACACTTCTCTTATAAAATTTACTGTTTCAACATAACTAACTAGTAGAACTAATTACTCAAATTAGTTCAAATGCTAGATTAAAATATTTAATGGGAATCTAACGATATTATATATCGTCAACATAATAAATATATAATTTATATCTACTCACCTGAAAAGAAAACACTCTAAATTCCATATCTGATTTTTAATCCAGTCCTATTATCCATAGCCTTCCCCTTTGCAACTCTATTTGGACCCACAAACCGGAATTTTAAGGAATTGTAAATCTGGATCTAATTGAAGAAAAATATAAACTAGAAATCCAAATCTGAAAACTCATCTCATACGGACGACTTAATTTGGACATCTCTTCTCTAGATCTACAGTTTCTACCTCCAAATTGCAAATCAGAAAACCTAAAACTAATATAATTAATTTTTGAAGAATTGGAGGAGAAAGAAAAGTGACAGGGCTTTCGTGCCCATTCAGAAAAATATGGGTTTGAAGGCTAGCCTTGCATGCTTATTTATAGAGAGCCAAAGGTCCGTTCGTTTAAAGCGATTGAAATCTAGCCATTAAAAACAAGCAAGACGCATCAGTTTTAACGTGTCTAGCCTTTTTGTTTTATATGTATTAATTTATCTCCCCTATTTTTAAACAATAAACGTTAAATTTGAGCCATCGCCTATTCATTCTAATTAATTTCCATCAATTTCAAATTTAATTCCCTTTATAGCACATATTTATTTTGAAATTCAAACGTTGCTAATTAATGCAAATTAGTTTTCTTTAATTGCTGATTTATTAACATTGCCTACTAATGTTATTTAATTACCTCTTATTGTTGATGTCAGTTAATTTCCTTTACGATGTGCGTCTATTTTTAAATTCAAAAGCGCGTTATTTTTAGAATTTATATGCGCATATATTTATAAATAAATATATTCATGCACATTTGCACATATAGTTATTTTTCGATACGGAACTTCGAAGTTAATAACTTTTTCATACGAAGTCTATTCGAGGCATATTATATATGTAAATTAATCAGAAAATCGCCACGAACACAATGGTATAAGTTTCAAGGCCATATTCTAACAATTCCAAAAATGATCATATTCAATAATTATTTTGGTTATTCAATTATCTAAAAATACGGGGTGTTACATTCTCCTACCCTTTAGGAAATTTCGTCCTCGAAATTCAATAAGGGTAAAACTATGTAATTCTCTGCATCAATCACATCCATTTTGTGTACATCCAATTTTTGCAACCATCCATGTCTTTGTGCAAGGTGCCATTCAACATAAAATATATGCATGTACATGAATTTCTACGCGGTACCTTCTACATGAATGCTTTACTTCTTTAAATTCTCAATTTTAAAATATGATGCACACATCCTAAATATACTTGCAATTTCTATATGAATGCAATCTTTTGAAAACCCAAAACATTTTTCACTCAATTTTGCCATACTCCTACTGAATAGGGGCGTAGTTTAATGAATTTTTCATCCAAATCCTACCATACAACTTTTAATATTCGAATTTCGAAAAATCTACTTTTCCAAACTCGATTTCTTATGTCATAAAGAAGGCAGAAAACGGAAAACCTCACATTTTCCTTTTACTTTTTGCGCACCTCTTTCTCTATACTTGGAACTTATGCCACTATTCGATAAAAATCTCTATTTGCTTTCCCAAGCATAGTTCACATAAGAAAATTTTTCTTTTCAATTTTTTTGACTTTTCTGTCGCTTTCTTTGAATTTTACTGTTTTTCTTTTAGTTACTTTTATCTGCTTTTACTTTTTCTTATGTCCTATGTTCTTATTCTATTCTTGTGAACGTCACATAAACATAAAGAAAAAGCATCATACTAACCATCACCGATTTACTACAATAGGAACTAAACGCTTACATAGGAGTACAATCTCATAACTAAAAGAGAAAAAAGTCCTACTGTAAAGCGATACTAGGTAGGTAAATATAGCAGATAGATACAACTATCATCTAAGGCTAGGAGGCCTAGGACTATGTCCACTCTGACATAGAAAGGTCCTACTCTAGGAATCCAAGTAACTCATTTGCTCCTGCTGCCACCTATTACTCGTTACTAACTTACGCTTTATTACTCACGATGAATAAGATCTATCCATCTCTTCCATTTCATACTCAAATGGAATAACCAAGTCTCATTTACTACAATGAATAAGGATTTCAATCTATGCAGTCTCTATCTAAAACGGCAGCTAAGCTTGGGAAAATTTTCTCTTTACCTTTCATTTTTCCCCAACTAAGGTCTACCTATCCCAACAATGTATGTCTTACTATCTTTTTAATATCACTTCACTATTCTTCTATAGTCTACACACATGAAGCAACATTCCTAGGTTCTCACTATTTTCCTATAAACTTTACGGGAACTTTTAGAATAAAAGTAATCACTGCTATCTCCTACATAGCCTTACACTTTTCCCGTCACACCTAGGGAATGATTCCTATCTACTCCATATTTAAAAGTTTGGTTTGATATTTATCATTTCATTTAAAAATTAAAGCTTATAAATTTTTGAAACATCAAATCCCAAAATTCTTGCTTTTAAAAGTGTTACTTTGAATTTTTATTAAATTTAAAGGTACCTGGTTACTTAATATTTTATCTTTCTGGACTTGCATCTTTACAGCTCTTTGAATTTAAATAATTCCCCAAACCTAGAGGGAAAAACTTACGAATTCTATGTTCAAAACTTATTCCTCTTTTCCTTTTAAATAACTTTACATCTTTCTATAAAAAAAATGGATTTCTAAATTTAACTGTTTACTAAATTTTTCTATTCCAAAAACTTATATAATTTTTGACCAAACCATTTTTATTTAAAACATGCCATACTTGTCCTTATAACTTTTTTTTGACTTTCAAAAATGTCCTCACATGTTTTCAAAACACCTTCTTTTCATAGATTTAAAATTTACAAAAACTGGAGTAGATAAGAACAATTATTTTATCAAAAAGAAAATCCCTTAACTTTCCTACTCTTTCAATTACCTAACCTTGGAGGAGTTTCTAACTTACTACAAATAGGGACTTTCTACAAAGGCAAGCAACCAATGCACATAATAAATGGAAAAATATGAAATTTCCATTGCTTAGATGTTCTAATAAAGCTCTCTATAATATCCCTCCTAACTATCGCTGTCTCCAATTATTACAATTCTTATTACACTTAATGGTTTTATACCTTAATGTATTGGAACTACTTTCTCTTATAAGAAACCATTAACTTAAAACCTTCCATGAATCCTTTAAAAGGGGATTTCACGTTTATGTGAAATTACAAAAAACTTATTTTATATTTTATCCAAATAGGCTACACAAATATGGTGCTTTCCGTACCTTGTACATCTCTTTCACGTATTCCTTATAACTTGCACAAAACATCTTTATTTGGAATCCATAGAAAATTATACCATTATTCTTTCATTCCAATAGATTAAAGTATGTTTAATCTATATTAACTAACAATAGACATTTCCTATGAAATTTATTAATTTCCTAATTTTTAACTTACATCTTTTTTTTTCTTCAGAAGAACTCATTTTCAATATTATTTTAATATTTTCATAAATAGAAAATATTTCCATATACTTATTTGAATAATAAGTGTACTTACAAACCACTTTATTTCTATACTTAGAAATTATCTTCAAACCACATTTTTATTTGGGTCAAAATAAATGTTGCGTAAAATGCCGTTACTACAAACCAAAAATACTAGTATATGGATCCAATTAAAATAAATATTAATAAATCCCATATGTTATGTAAAAACATTTCCTTTGGGAGTCACCTAGTATAACAATAGTGTCATAGTCTACGCTTCCTTTATTTTTCATGAAAAATCCATTACAGCAATAAATGCTGTAACCTATCTTTTCGATGCTTAACACACTCTAAGTTTTTATATTTAAAGTCTTTGTTTACCTACAAAGAAGCTATCGAGCTATACATGCTCTATAATTCTTCAAAAAGAATTTCACTTTTAACAAAATTTACATCATATAAAAACCAATTTAGATTTCATACCACTTTTTTTTTCAAACACCCAATATTTACTCCCTCAAACGTATTAACAATTATATGTTTCAACTTTTCAATTCCAAAAGTTTCATTTTATTGGACTAGGCATAAAGTGGGTTTTCTTCTTACTACTATGGGAATACTCTTCTTAAACCTTAGAAATTTTATTTCCTTACTAAAATATCTTATTCCTTCCAAAATAAATTACTCTCCCAACTGCCCCTAGGGAACTTTCCCACTTCCTATAACATATGGATACTAATGTACACTATAAATCGGCAATACCATAGGGCTCAACATCCTTGGGTCATCCCAAACCCAACTAGCTAACTATGCACAAATATACTCCTAAAAATTTTCTATACGTTAAAATCTATAATTGGGGACTATATGGATTTTAATACATAATACATTCATATTTTGTTCAAAAATACAAATACGTTCACTCATATTTTCTAATTTACTTAGGATTTACTAACCTAAGCTCTGATACCAAATGTAACAACTCGAATTCCAGTGGGTCTGGATTTTTCACAAAAATGCTAAAATCCAAGCCCATTGAAGCCCCAGTTAGGTATTTGGTATCCTGCAAATAGGCAAAGGCAAATATATCAGAGCTCAAATAAATATCTCATAGCGGAACCGACTAAAATATAATAATAAGTAAATACTCACCAAGATAATAACACTTTCTAAACTAGTGTCTCCAAGCTGGAAAGTCTCTGCCATCTACCTAACCCGTGGGACATTATGAGGAGGGGCTAGAGTTATAGTTCCGGTGAATGGACAAATTATACACTTCTAAGCTTAATTCTACATATACTGATTTATTTCCACTTTCTGTTGTATTAGGTTTATGGGTTTATAATACTCTCGCCTCTATGCGTGAATCACACCCATCTACTCCCTAGTAGATTAAAACCTAATAACTAGTATATATGTAGCTACATACCCAAAGACCGCATTGGTCCTAGGTACTACCCATAGTACCTTCCGTATCCTCCTCGAAAAGGACTCCATCGTCTTACTTCTAGAGCATTCTGTAACTACATCTGCAAAGGACAGCTTCGTGAGGCCTATAATACAGATGTTCCATCGTCTACTATGAAAACGTGAAAATGCATCCGCACTAGCTTATACTAGTGCTTGGTCATCCACAATATACCATCCAGTGTGTACCTTGAGGACTACACACAAGCGTCATGTCTACTCCCTGAATTTCTCCAACAAGGTCTACCTTGTATGAAACTTAATCGGGAATTTTCTATATCTATAAAGGTCCACTTCGTTAGGCATACAATACAGATATTATACTTGGTTTGTCTCTTTTCTCATCGTGGATATGGCCCCACGCAGCCCCTCTCCACTAATGAAAGACCTTTTAAGAGCTAAGTGGTTGTGATCTATTGCAAATAATATAAACATCCAATTGGCTGTGCCCCTCATCAAATGTCTCGATAATGAAAGAATCATTGGCCTCTTGGTTTAACTCTAGTCTTTCCCGAACTCGCTCTGGCTGATGATCGCTTGATCTCCGCATGCGACTATCCTTTTGGGTCCTACCTACTATCACATTCTCGTAATATAGAGTATGATGTCATATGAATATCCTACTCCATCATCAACCTTTTAATTACCTAAAAAGATCCGCTTCGTTAGGCCTGCAATGCAAAAGGAATAAAGGCATACTCTCTTGATGGAACACCTACAGTCCTGCCTTCGGTGGTGCAGCTTCTTTAGGCCTACTCTAGAGAGCCATCCTAGAGTATCCTCGCGTCCAGTTGAAGTCTCATACTTCCTTCTAGCCTAAAATAACTAAGTTGGATGCTCTTTTTGTGCTAAAAATCTACGATGAACTACTTCTTTGGGCTCTTTATCCAGATTCTCTTTGGGCTACTCCAAATGCACCTTATAATTTTATTAGACCCTACGTCTAATCTTTTATTATGCATTTAGTTTACTTTTATTATTCTGTTGGCTATTTATTTACCATAATCAGCATGCCCAGCCCTACACACATGTGAGACCATCAATCCTAGATCTGAAAGGGAATGCTGTCGGTAGGGGCCACCGTTTTTTTGCTTACTTACTCAATCCAAGATCTAAGTTTGATAAAATAAGCCTCTTCTATTTCTTTCTTATTAATTATAACTTACGTTTACAATTATACTTGCGATTGTTACTTTTATATTCTTTTATTTCTTTTATAACCTACATGTTATAAATGTAAGTGCAGGTGTCTCTTTTATATTCTAGTCTGTCTTCTTTTATTATAATACTAAATTCTCTTTAGTTCTCTTATATTATATATGACGGTTTAGCTTGAGACTACGTTGAACCGTTACAAATTACTTATCATAATAACTACTTTACTTTTTATTCTACCATCGACGCAGTAAATAAAGATCTACCCACATTTTCTGTTTATTATTTCTAGTCATGTCAAATGTTTAACTTGATTATTTCCTCTTCTTTAATTTCTTTAACGCTTCATGTTATTCTCTTTTATTCTAGGAAGTAGTTGTATTCTATTTGGTTGGTTACAAAAACTATACTAAAATCAATTTCCATATTTTAATACTAAATAATGCCATAAAACAATAACTCGTAACTACAATGTAACATCCTAGTATTTTCAACCATTCACGTCCACACAGGTCGGACTTGAATTGCTTAAAATATGAGATTGTTAATTTTTATTTGGTAAAACTCAGCATATATAGTAAATAAATAAACACAAAATCACAGAGACGGAGTAATGTAACAATACGCAACGGAAAAAAATGAATAGTAGTTCATGAAGCTGCTATATATATAAAAAAGTTAAAACAAGATACAACAGAAGTATCGAATGCATAGAAGTCTCAATATAATATTCAAATACAAGATCAAAATATATCACTGGAATCAACTAAATAGCTGAATGCTAAAAAGATGTAAATGGTTCTCCAAGTGATGATCCAACTCCAAAGACGAGTCTTAAATGTTGTGACACTCAGTCTGAACTGAGCGTAAAGCAAAACACAAAACACTTGAGTCGGGATTAACATTCTTATATCAATAAATCCAACTCAAGTAAAATTTCAACTGAAATACAAGTAACTTAAAGGATGTTTGGGATAACCATCCTTTAAGGATCCGTTAAACTATCTACTACATAGTAATATACGCTATTATAATAATGTCTATAATAAAGTAAACTATTAAAATAGTGTTAAGGCGTTACCCATAATTCCCTTAACACATTTTATAGTGCCATAGTCTATACAATACCATGATAACCCATAAACTGGAGCTATCAGAGGGCGCTCTATAGGTACACACAAAACAAACTTGTAGTGATATCGATATGGTAGGTGACATGACATAACTAGGCAATGCCAGGGTATATATACTAATTACACATCCAAGCAGGTGGTAACGTAGAGCCGCAGCAATCGCCCACCCCGAGTCATACTCCCAAATCAAAGGTGCACACCAAATCAATCACAAAGTAATAGAATGAAAATCGAAGAAGTGTGTCCGCTCGAAGGAGCTACCTCACTTGGCCCGTCAAGTGTGTCTGATCGGTTGTTAAAGTGGTTTTCGGCATTGATAGAGAGTATGACAATAACGCTATCCCGGTCTGTTTAACAACCAAAATTTTATTATAACACTGCGGTCATTTCAAAATAGTTTATACTTCAAAACAAAAATATCATTTCCATTTGAAAGCCATATCAATACTATATCATTTCACTTTACATACATCCATTTCCAAAATCTTAGCACTTTCAAGTTATAACACTTTCGAAACCAAAACACTTGAAATTATAACACTTTTGAAATCATAACACTTTGAAATCATAACACTTTAAAATCATAACACTTTGAAATCATAACACTTTAGAAAACCATAACACTTTCCTTTAAACAGTTTAGATATTAATAATAGTATATATACAAAATAGTTTATAAAATAGAATAGTTTATTTAAAGTAGTTATAAGTTAAAATAGTTCATACAAAATAATTAGTATATTAAAATAGTTATATAAAATAGTTTATATTAACATGATTTATATTAAAATAGTTTATATTAAAGTAATTTAAAAGTAAAATATATAAATAGATTTAAATAAAATTTAAAATACTTTATATAATAAAATAGCTGTTACCCAGTAACTTGTCTTGGATACGTGGCTCGGCATACGATTGCCGTTCGGCATGGAAACCTCGGAATCTCCCCTCGCTGGGCACAAACCTCGTTCGGCACGAAGCCTCGGTCGGCACAAGCCTTGCTAGGCACAAGCCTCGTTCGACATCTCCCTTCGTTCGGCATGAGCCTCGTCCGGCATAGATGAGTCACTCGGCATGAAGCCTCGTTCGGTATGAAGCCTCGTTCGGCATAGATGAGTCGCTCGGCACAAGCCTCGTTCGGCACACCTCCCCTCGTTCGGCATAAGAGCCTCGCTCGGCCCAAGTACCTCGATCAGCACAACACCTCATTCGGAATACAAGTGTCGTTCGACACGCATCCCTCGCTCGGCATACGAATGCCGTTCGTCCTGGATGTGTGACTCGGTATAGGAGTGCCGTTCGGCATGGAGACCTCACTCAGCATTCTCTGGTTCGACCAACCTCACTCAACAATTGCTGTTCGGCATCTCTGGCTCGGTGCGCATAAGCTACTTACCATCGGCCAAGGTACATTGTTCCTAGGCCCATGAGGGAAGTCCAACCCATCTTCGTCTATAAATAGAAGGGCAGGTGCATAGTGAAAGGGACCTTTTTTCGAGAACACTAGGGAGACTCTGCCACTTTCAAGACTTTTTCTTTTCAGTTAGCACTTGTATTCAAGTCATTATTGTACGGATTGTATCTATATTCAATCATTTGTGATAGCAATAAAGATCAAAACTCAAAGTGGACGTAGGCAGTTATGCTGAACCACTATAAATCCGGTATTCTTATTTTTGTAGTTAATTTAGCATACAGTTCTCTAGCTCGGTGCACAGAAGCTACTTACCATGGGCTGAGGTACCTTGTTCCTAGGCCCATGAGGGAAGTCCAACCTATCTTTGTCTATAAATAGAAGGGCAGGGACATGGTGAAAGGGACCTTTTTTAGAGAACACTGGGGAGACTCTTCCACTTTCAAGACTCTTTCTTTTCAGTTAGCACTTGTATTCAAGTCATTATCCGGTATTCTTGTTTTTGCAGTTAATTTAGCATCTCTAGCTCGATGCGCAGAAGCTACTTACCACGAACTGAGGTACCTTGTTCCTAGGCCCGTGAGGGAAGTCCAACCCATCTTCGTCTATAAATAGAAGGGCAGGGGCATAGAGAAAGGGATATTTTTTCGAGAACACTAGGGAGACTCTGCCACTTTCAAGACTCTTTCTTTTCAGTTAGCACTTGTATTTAAGTCATTATTGTACAGATTATATCTATATTAAATCATTTGTGAAAGCAATAAAGATCAAAACTCAAAGTGGACGTAGGCAGTTACGCTGAATAACTATAAATCCAATGTTCTTGTTTTTGCAGTTAATTTAGCATACAGTTCTCTATTTTAATTTACTTTCTTCATTAATCTCTCTACATAATCTTTCTCAAGGGTGTTAGTGACCAATTATGGTGCTAACATTTTGGTGCTTTCACTGAGAACTCGAATTCTTAGGTCGCTAGGATCTACTTTGTAGCCATTGGATTGAAAAATCCATCGAAGGTGATCCAAGTCATTCACAGGACGTTCGTTGATTCTACTCAGAGTTCCTATCAATAACTTTACTGTGGGAAGACCACGTACCAGATCAGCTTCTCATAACGCGGATGTCAATGAGACTGCTAGCGTACAACAAATAAGACCTAGCAATCAACAAGCAAATCTAGGTGCAGGAACCACCACCCAGAATCAAATGGAAGTTTTCACCAGAACAGAGTTCAACGAGTTGATGAGAGAAATCATGGAAAGAAAAAGACAACTTAGTGAGCAGATTCAAGCTAATGCTAACCTCATGACTCAACTTACTCAGCAACAACATCAAAATGCTGGAGGTAGCCCCGTTCCTTATTCTTCATCTGATAGCTTTACTTCATCCAATGAACCTCCCAGGCATAGACGTCGTAAAACTGAAACTACACAAGCAGGTGCTGCTGATCGATCAACTAGAGATCACCTATACCTTGGAGACCACACCCAAGCTGGAACAGGAAACTTAGGATCTGGAGCACGTGTAGAAACTGGACGCCCGACTCACTAAGACCCTAATGAAGCTGGTCCCCAAGATATACGTTTGGTAGATCGCCGACGGAGGAGACATCAACCCAAACGGTCTCATAGAACATATTCCAACCTTCCATCTTCCATACAAACCCCGGGACCTATTGGCTATGGTCAGATAGCCGATGAGAGAAAATCAAGGCATGACCAATGAAGATTGGGGGATATCTAGGAGCCATACTCCATTCACAGACGCTATTCTACAGGCCGAATACCCTAGTAAGTTTAACATGCCAACTATCCCGACCTACAAAGGGAAGACTGATCCTCGATAGCATGTGATGAGATATGAATGGATGATGGATTAAGCTAAAGAAAATGATGCAACTAAGTGTAGATGCTTCCGAATAACTTTGTCCGAAATTACGACCATGTGGTTCACTCGACTTCCATCGCGGTCTATTCTAGCTTTGACGAATTGGCGACGAAATTTGTAGAATAGTTCAAGATATATGCCACTCGTCCTAAGGACGTGATGTCCCTATCTAGGTAATCCAGGCTCCAGAGGAGTCGTTGAAAGAGTACTTACAGAGATTTCACATTGTGGCTACTGATGTTAGCAACCCTAATTGCCATGCAATTCTCATAGCTGTAATCCAAGGAGTGGATCCGGATTCGGAGTTTGGAGATTGGTTGGCGGAAAAACCTTCGACTATGCTAGAGTGTTTTTATTCAAAAGCTTATCAGTTCATAGGAAGAAAGGAAGCTAGGTGGACAAGGCGAGATAAAGAACCAGGGCCAGTTCAGAAGACTGTGAAAAGCAACATCGCTGTAAAAAAATCTGGTGACAATTCGAGAAAAGTTCAAGTCAATGTCCATAACAAACCTGGCCAATCTAAAGGGTCCGGAGGAGTAATTCCCGGAAAGAAAAGGGAAGCAGGAAAATGAAAGCCGAGGATTCCAACTTACAAGGAATATACTCCTTCGAATGCATCTATGGAGAATATTTACCTGTCAACTTGTAATACTTTTCAATACAGAAAGTCATGTCCAAAGGAGTCGACAGAGGAACAAACGCGGACTGGTAACTACTTCCTCTTCCATGAGACTTACGGGCACAATACAGAAGAGTGTAGACACCTCCACGATGTCATAAAAAAGCTGATTAGACAGAAAAAGTTGCAGGAGTTTGTCAAGAACCCGCAGGAAGGTAGGCAAGGAACATCAGATCCCGGACGCGGGCCAGCTCCACGCAATCCAGAGGAACCTGCTCGAACTGTGGGTAGATTAGTCATAAACACGATAGTCGGTGGACCTCACGCTACAGATAAGAATTGGCAGGAAACGGCATGGTATGCTAACTCCCTAAGGCATGCATATTTTGAATGTTTTTCAAATACTGAGGACGGGTCCCCAGCTAAGCAGCAGTGAATGATGACAGACGATATAGTTTTCAAGAGCAGAGATGCTGATCAGGTAGAGGCTCCTACGGTTGACCCGATGGTCATATCCGTGACAATCGGGCCAGCATTTGTGAAGAGAATTTTGATTGATCGTGGAAGTTTTGTTAACATCATCTTCATAAAGTAATATGAACAAATGAAGATGGAGACGAAGGATTTAAAGCCATCTAAAACTCGTATTCATAGCTTTAATGGTGCAACTAACGATGCAGTGGGTTATGTTGAATTGCCAGTTGAACTGGGGCAAGGTGAACGTAGGAGGGTGCGAATCCTACCTTTCATTGTTTTGGATGTTGATTCTCCATACAATGCATTTCTGGGCCGACCGGCCCTAGCAGAGTTTAGGGTAGATTTGGCCACATGGTGTTTAACTTTGAAATTTCCAATAGGCAAAGGAGTTGATGTGGTGCATGGCGATCAGGCAATCGGTCATGCATGTTATGTGTCCGAGCAGAGAGAGGCCCAGCGGAGAGAGAAAGAAAAGGTTGCGGACAGCTCCGTCCGCATCCGGAACATTAACAATTGACAAGTAGTGCCCGAGCCTTGGCTCGGGCAACATTCTCGGATCTATAGAGACATAGATCTGAGAGATGATGATGATGAACACAGGGAAGCTAAAGCAGCACCGGCTGAACTGACGATTGATATTCCAGTCATCCGAGATGATCTATCGCGAGTACTTAAGATTGGATCACAACTCGACCCCTCGATGGCCAGGGATCTTACTGATTTCCTATGAGCGAATCTGGATGTTTTCTCTTGAACACATTCTGATATATGCGGGATTTCTCCTGCTATTACGAGACGTATACCCAAGGTATATACCAGTAAAGTAGAAAAGGAGAGGTATGGACCCGGAGAGGTCCGCTGCTCTCAGAGAGGAGGTGGACAAACTCAAAGCCAATGTGTTCGTCTGCGATGCCCTCTATCCTAAATGGGTGTCTAACCCTATGTTAGTATAGATTACTCCGATCTGAACAAAGCATGCCCCAAGGATAGTTTTCCTTTACCCAAGATTGACCAGCTAGTTGGCTCAACAGCGGGACACAAGTTACTGTCATTTGTGGATGCGTATTTGGGATATAATCAAATCCCGATGAACATTATAGAACAAGGACACACCAGTTTTGTCACAGATGTCAGGTTATATTGCTATGTAGTAATGCCTTTCGGATTAAAAAATGCGGGAGCGACTTATCAGCGTCTGGTGAATCGAATGTTTAAAGACCAGATAGGTAAAACAATGGAAGTTTATGTGGATGACATGCTCGTGAAGTCACGACAGTCAAACGACCACATTCGAGACTAAGCGGAGATGTTTGATATACTCAGATATTATGGAATGAAAATCAATCCTTCGAAGTGTTCCTTTGGCATTGCATCAAGGAAATTTTTGGGTTTCATTGTTAATGCACGGGGAATTGAAGCTAACCCAAAAATGATTCAAACTATTCGGGACATACAAGTGCCCAAGACAATAAAGCAAGTACAAAGCCTGAACGGAAAAGTAGCCACGCTGAGTCGATTCATATCCAGAGCCACAGATAAATGTATTCCCTTCTTTGATGTAATAGAGAAAGGAAAGAGAAATTTTGAATGAACTTCCGACTGTGAGGACGCATTCCTAGCTTTGGTGGGACATTTGGAAAGTCCCCCAGTGCTATCTAAGCCTATAGACCATGAAGTATTGTATGTGTACTTTGTTGTATCCCAGCATGCTATCAGTACGGCTTTGGTTCGCGAGGAGGACCGAGTTCAAAAGCCGGTTTACTATGTAAGTAAACGTTTAATGGGGGTAGAAAGAAATTATCCTAAGATTGAGAAACTAGCCTATTGCTTGGTGATTACATCACGCATTCGTCTGTATTTTCAAGCACACTCAATTAATGTTTATACTGATCAACCCTTGCGTTAGGCACTCCAACGACCAGAAACTTCTAAAAGGATGTTAAGGTGGAATATCGAGTTGAGTCAATTTGATATTACCTACCTGCCATGAAGCGCCATATAAGGACAAGTGCTAACAGACTTCATTGCTGAATTCACCATGTCAGACGAACCAAACAGCCACGATGTTATTTCCCCCATTCGATGGAAACTGTACACCGATGGAGCATCTAACGATCGTTGCTCCAAGGCTGGTATATTACTTATGATCTCCGATAACCGATCAATTTGTTACGCTTTGAATATTGATTTCCCAACAACAAATAACGAAGCCGAGTATGAAGCATTAATTGCTGGCTTGAAACTTGTCAGAGAACTCGGGGTAAAATCGGTTGATATCTTTTATGACTCACAATTGGTGGTATACCAGGTGCGTGGGGACTATCAAGAGAAGAGACCAAGACTTGCCCCATACCTTGCATAGGTTCAAGAGCTGCTAGCAAATCTAAAATATTATGATATTTCGCATGTCCCAGGTGAACAGAACAGAGAAGCCGATTCATTGGCAGCATTTGCAAGTACTGGCGATGCATATAAAATAGGATTGGTTCCGGTCGAAACCTTACATGCTTCGAGTATAAATGTGATGGAGACAGATTTCGTGTTAGAAACAGAAATTGAAAAGGAATCATGGATGACCCCATTTAAGCAATACTTGCTACACGGGGTCTTGCTCGAAAGAAAGAGCGAAAAACGACAAGTCATTCGTAAAGCTTTGCGATATGTGATGCATGATGGAATAATGTATCGAAAGGCATTCTCGGCCCCCTTTCTCTGGTGCATTGCTCACAATGAGATAAAACGAGTCCTGAAGGAAGTCCATGAAGGAGAAGGTGGTGACCATACTGGGGGCAGACATTAGCAAAGAAGATCCTCCGCTTTGGATATTATTGGCCAACTGTAACTCGAGATGTTGTTTGCACAAAAAATGGACAAACACCTCAAAGTCGTATGATTTAGTTGATTTTATGTTGTTCTTAGCGGTTTGGGTGATTTATGCAAATATATAAAAAAACAGGGGCTAAACTGTAAAAGACACGCAGATTTATAGTGGTTCGGCCAGAACGTGCCTACGTCCACTTTATATGTTATTCCCTCTTTTCTTTCAGATTACAAGTACAAAGCTTTGTATACAAGTATATGAAAGTTGTTTGAAAGTTCCTTCCGTGTTTGAGCTCTCAAACTTGTCTGCCATTGTTGTACCCCTTCCCCTCTATTTATAGAGTGAGGCTGGGGGCAGAGGTCCTGGAAGTATACAGCTGCTGGTGGGCCTAGGCTGGAGCGATCTGGCCTGGCAACTTGGTTCGGTCGTGTCTTCTGGGCTTTGATTCGGTAGTGGTTAAGATGGTTCGATCGGTGGTAGGAGATGGTTGGACCGGTGGTTCATTTGGTAGTGTATGGGATGAAGGTTGATTCGGTGGACAGGAGGTTTATTCGGCAGGCGTGGTTCGGTGGTAGGTGGACAGGAGGTTTATTCGACAGGCATGGTTCGGTGGTAGCTCGGTGGAGTTTGGTTCGGCACGAATGTGGTCCGGTAGGTGTGGGGAAGTGTGTTGGTTCGGTAGGGATTGGATTGGCGATGGATGGTTTGGTAGTGATAGGGAGGGGATGGTTCGGTAGTCACCTGGTTCGGTGGTAGGTCTGGTCCGGTAGGTGTAGGAAGGAGTTGGTTCGGCAGGGAGGTTGGTTCGGTGGAGGCTTGAAGACGTGCTGGTTCGGTGTTGGGAAGGAGAAGTGTTGGTTCGGCAGATGAGGGATGGGGTTTGGTCCGGTTAGGCATAAGTACCGAATGGGCATGGGTACCGTATGTAAATGGTGACTCTGGACGACATTGATGCTCCTTGGTCTCGTGATTCCATGGGTGAGAATTCGCCCAACATTTGCCCCCCAAAGTGGGGCACATGCTTGCATGTGTCGCGCTTTGCTCTAAGTTGAATAACTGGTATAGCTTTATTCGGTTTGGGGTGCCGAAAAGGATGGTCCGGTGCCTCTGCGCTTGTCTATATATAGGGGATACACCCCTTCGTTATTCCTTACTGAATCAGAGAGAGCCAAATCAGTCCGAGTGCCAAATCAACCTTGCACCAAATCGAATAAGTACCGAATATACACGTGCCGAATCAAGCAAGTGCCGAATCAAACTAGTACCGAACCAGGTATGTTTTCTTTCGCCGAATGAACACGAACGAGACCGATGTGTTGAGTGCCGAATGTGATATGCCGAACGAGATATGTGATGTACTACCGAATGAATCTTTAAACCTTTAATACCGGATGGATTTTATGCCGAATGAGCTATGTCGAATGAGATATCATATTTGAATCTTGAGTGGAACACTAACCCTATATTCACCTACTTGCTTACATTTCCATACTTCTTGTTCTAATACCATGTTTTTCTTGTGCCGCAGATAAATGTCTCGCAAAGCGGAAACTCGATCAGATAGAAAGAAGTCCAAGGATAGAGAAGAGTCATCTTCCGTGCCCCCAGCCCAACCAGGACCGGTGCAACATGGACCTGCCCTGAGGTCGTTAGTGGATGGGTACGGTCCCCAGGAACTTCTGGTCTCCCCTCCCGATTGCTTTCCTAGCTCCCTGAAGGAGGAGAAACTCGATGTTATATCTCGTTCCTTCGGAATAGATAGAGCACGCATGCTATTGCCGGGGGAAGGAGTGATGCCGTATGACCCTCCCGAAGACTACTTTGCTTACAGCAGATATCATTGCATGTGTGGTGCTATCCCGCCTCTCAACGCCTGGATAGTTAGCTTTATCACATATCTGAAGGTGGCTCCATTCCAGCTTCAGCCTAACTCCTACGCCATTCTGGTGAGCCTTTTCGTCATCTTTCAGAGGAAATATGGGAGTCCCCTTCGAACCGGGAGATCCGGTATCTGTACAACTTGAGAGGCTACAAGAAGAGGTCTCCATATATCAGTTTGGAAGCAGCCGTGCCCTTCAAGCCTGTTCTGGATTTGTACTCGAAGTTTAGTACGTTCAAGAAGGAATGGTTTTTCATTAGGGATGACCCTGTTTCTTTCCGCCTCTTCACTTCCGGCTGTAAGTTGAACTTCATTTATATTTTCCTTGTCCCGATCACAATGCTTCTTCTTATATGTTTTATTTCTTGCTAGCAATAGGTGGCTTTGCGGTTGTGGAGAATGATTCCTTGGCGCGGATGGCTGCTGAAATAAAGGTCATTTCGGGAAGGGATAGGTCGGCCTCTTACCTGATCAGGAACGCCACTCTCCTGGAGTATAACTTGATTCTACCACATCAATCTGTAGTTAAACAGAGAGATACAGCCGAGGAGAGGCTGCTAAAGCTAAGGATGGGGCTACTGCGAAGAGTAGCAAGAAGAGACCTTTCTCGGTACCTCCAGCCGTTGGGGGAAAGAAGCTTAAGAAGTCTGATGGACCCTCTCCCAGTACATGTCCAGATATTCCGGAGGAGGAAGGTGGAGAGGAGGAAAGAGACGAAGAGGAGAGCGGAGGAGATGGAGAAGGTGAAGGACAGGGTGGTAGTGGTGCCGGGGCTTTGTCTTCTGAGCAGGCAGGGGAGATCCAGGAGTGGACGGATGATGCCTTCCGCCAGGCTTTTGAAGGGTTGGAGGAAGGATCAGCCTCGGTGAAGAAGGCAAAGGAGGTTGACAAGGCTGGGGCTGGCGCCGATCCATTCCCTAAGAGTTCTTCAGCTGAGGTGGCTCCAGCGATTCAAGGTGAACTCTTGACTTCTGCAGATTCCATTTATGATAGGGACTTAGGAATATTTTATGGTTCGCTTCCGTCCTGGACTGAGATTCAGGACTTATTGCAGTATTTTCCTTCTCCGCAGGCTTTGTATAACAGACGTACCTTCTCATTCTTTTTAAGTTAACATATTTCTTGAATTATGGACCCTTGTATGTTCGTAACACTTGTTCTTTATTACAGGGGCAGGCGAGGTGGCCAAAACTTCAGACGTTCGACACCGCCTGGAACAATACAAGTTACTTAGAGCTTCTGCCAAGCCTAAGCCTCCCACTAGTCGTCCAGGAGACGTAGTTAGCTACCGTCCTCTTCTTGGGGTCATCGAAGAGAGTATTCAGAAAAAGAAGAGGAGTCGCTCCTTATTTGAATCTTCACCTGGTCCGCAGCTTCCACCTCAACCTATTCATGATATCACGGGGGAAGACACTGAGTATATTCCCTCCCCGCATCCGTTTGAAAATCCTACCGTCATCCGCATAAAACGTCCCGACGTGCCTCGCAATCCCTTTGCCGGCCACCCGGATTTGGACCCCAGCTCTCAGGATATCTTATTTGACGAGGCCACGGGCGAGCATCTTCTCCCCCGCAATCCCATGGTTCGGGTTCTTGATGAGGCTAAGTCCCTGGATCTGGATCTTCTCACTACTCGGATAGCTGCTATGGGGGACGAAGCCAAGGCCAACATTGACCGGGTCGCGAAGGAGGCCAAGAAGTTAATGGAACATCACGCTCGATTGGCCAAGGCCGGGGAGGAGATAGGGAGTGCTAATATAAGGCTGCGGTTAGTGGTCGCTGATCAGGCCAAGCAACTTGCCGACCAGGCTATTCAAATTTCGCAACATGAAGCCGACTCCCGACGACTGAAGAAGACCATGGAGGAGGCTAGCAGAGCCGAGTTGCGGAAAATGGAGGCCGCTTGCAAGAAGCGTATTGATATGGCCATTACCACGGTTGATGAGGTTAGGAGGGCGGATCTTGAGCAGGTTGAAGAAATATCTAGGAGGCTCGAAGCTGCAGAACTTGCTCAAGCCAAGTTGAAGGAAGAGATGGAGGAGATGAGGAGATCCCTTCAGGCTGAGTGCTCGAGATACCGGCGGGAGAGGGATGTTGCCGTCGCTAAGTTACGGTCCTCCGAGGCCCGGGTGAGGGAGTTTGAGGAGAATGAGGGGATGATGGATGAGATGCTGCAGGACATGTACTTCCGTACCTGGAAGCAGGGTAATCTATCCTGGATGGATGACTATCCCCGGATCATGGCCAGGATATATCTCCGGACTTTGGAGGAGGCCAGGGCCGATGCAGAGAAGGAAGGTGGAGCGGCATTCAGTATGGATATGGTTACTGCCCAGTTTTCAAAGGAGGAGAAGGTAGCGGTGAAGGAGGGGATGCGGCTACTCGCTGCGGAGGAAGCCGGTGTGCAGTTGGGGGATGAGGACCAAGAAGCAGGTGTTGGTGAGTTTTTTCTTTTTGGCTTTCCATAACTTGATCGTTCGTCGCCGGTTTTAATAGACTCTTTCTCTAAATTGGACAGGTGGGACTTCTAGTCAACATGCTAGGAGTTCCGATCCCGCTGTCAAGTAGATTCGGAGAGCTAGTGAGTTGGGGGTGGAGCACTGATGCAGTCGACTACTTGATCCGATCCGTATATTTTTTGGTTTCCTTGACTTTCCTGTTTATACTTAGTCAAAACCATTAGTGTATTTTCGTATTGTAATTATGTCAGTGAACGACTCTACGTAATTTTATAACACGAGCTGATTTTGTTATATTTTGAATGCTGTCATTGCTTTTGATGTGTTGTATAGGAAATATAACCATGCATATGCTTGTGATTTGATTGTGTTTGACACTAAGTTTCTGCTTGTAATATAATTTCATGTTTTGCAATGTTAGTGTGATGTATGAATATGAATTGCAGCTATGCATTAATGTATAAAAGTAGAAGGTACCGCCCTTCATGTTTCGGCTGTGGACGGCAATTTCGTGCATCCTGTAAGACTAAGCACGGAATGCTGTTGAGTGTCTCGTCATCCGATTGTAAGTTTCTATTCCCATTAGCGACCGTTCCCTATTCCATGTCCTGTACTTTCAAGCACCGTTACGGAGAATATGAGAAAAGTTTTAAATGAAATTGAAATATAGGAAAAGTAAAACTTCCAGTCATGGAAGGCCGTCGATGTGCTTAAGTTCGTGGCAAACGGGTTTTGTAGTCACTTTCCCTAGCTGTGGGTCTTGGAGACATTTGTCACCCATCTTACGCCTCTGCGGGGAGTTTTCTTTTTTACCACAGCCGCACTTAAGACACATCGGAGCCGATCGCGCACAGTAACTACCCGGGCCATTATGGCCCGTAATCGCGGGTATTATTCGATTTACTGTGGCCGGCTAGCGTGGGGGCCGATCGTCAACTGTGAACAGCCCCTGGCTGGCCACACCTTATGTTGGGGCTTATGATCGGTTCACAGTTGCCGGCGAGCCGAATCGCTGTAATGAGCTGCCATCGGCTATAGTCGGCCTTTTTTGATGACTTATACTCGGCTTATTACAGTCGGCTTTAAGGGCCGAGGCAAAAAATGAGTTAACTCGCGGTAGAGGGATACCGGAGCAAAGTGTCTCATTGGCGAGGGCATAGGATCGCAACGTACCTGTTAGATTTTGTCCAGGTGGAGTTGTTTCGTGAAGCTCTGAATTGAAATGTCATTTGCAAAGGATTTTGTTCAACAGCAAAGGATAAAGCTTAACAAGTAGCCAAGATATAAAAGAACAAGTTAACAAGAGCCAAATTTTTTAAAGTGGTTCGGCACGAAAATGCCTACGTCCACTGATTCTCTTTGTTAATTCACTTCATATGGGCAGTACAAGTTAAGAAAAGTATCGACGGAGGTGTCGGATGTTCCATGCCCTCTGGAACACCTCTCCGTCCACAGTTGACAAAATATAAGCTCCGTTGTGGAGATCTTTATGAATTACATATGGTCCGTCCCAGATGGGGTCCAATGCCCCGGGGCGCGGAAAGATTCGCTTGAGGACAAGATCTCCTTCTTGTAAGCTGTGATGTTTGACTTTGGAGTTGTATAGTGCTGCCACTTTTTGTTTGTGAGCTGCTGCTTTGAGTGCTGCGTCATTTCTTCTCTCCTCAATCAGATCCAAAGACATGAGGAGGAGCTCTTCGTTCTCTTTCGGGTTATAGTGGATCCTACGGTGAGAGGGCACTATAGTTTCAACTGGGAGCATAGCCTCCGATCCGTATGCCAAAGAGAAAGGAGTATGCCCTGTTGAAGTTCTGTAAGATGTGCGATAGGCCCAAAGTGCCGTAGGAAGTTCGTCCACCCAAGCGCCTTTCGACTTTTCAAGTTTCTTCTTGATTAAGGTCTTGAGGATCTTGTTGACAGCTTCGACTTGGCCGTTTGCCTGGGGATAAGCTACGGATGAGAAGCTTTTGTGAATCCCATGCTCTTGGCACCAGTTGGCGAATTCTTCGCTGTCAAATTGAAGTCCGTTGTCTGATATGATCTTGAGTGGGACTCCGTACCTGCACAGAATATTTTTGATCAAGAAGTTGATAACTTTTGCCGAAGATATTTTATTTAGAGGTTCCGCCTCCACCCATTTGGTGAAATAGTCAACTGCCACTATAGCATATTTGGCTCCGCCTCGGCCCGTTGGCAGTTCGCCAATCAAGTCAATTCCCCATACTGCAAAGGGCCAAGGGCTGGTCATTTGGGTAATCTCATTTGTGGGTAGTCGAGGAATCTTGGCAAATTTCTGACATTTGTCGCATCTCTTGACGAAGTCCAAGGCATCTTTGTTTAAAGTGGGCCAGAAATACCCATATCGGAGTATCTTTTTTGCTAGGGTCTGCCCTCCGGTGTGGTCTCCATAACTTCCTTGATGGATATTGGATAGAATTTCCCTGGCTTCTCTTCCAGCAACGCACCTCAATAAGGGGTTAGAGAAGCCACGCCGATAGAGGATGCCTTCTTGCATTGTGTAGCGGGAGGCTTTCCTTAGAATTTTCTTAATTTCATTTCGCCCGTCGGGTAGGGTGCCGTTTTGTAAGTATTCTCGGATAGGGGTCATCCATGTTCCTTCTTCGGTTGCATTTATCATATTTACTTGCTCGAAACTCGGGGTTAGTAGCCTTGAGACAGTTATCGTTCCAGAAGTGGTATCATCTCCCATGCTAGCTTGCTTTGCCAGCTCGTCGGCCTCTTGATTTTCTTCTCGAGGAATGTGTTTGATCGAGTAGTGATCCAATTGATTGAGCATCCACCTGGTCTTTTTCAGATATGCCGTGAGCCGCTCTCCTCGAGTCTGGAACTCCCCTAGTATTTGATTTACGATGAGTTGCGAATCACTATGAAGACATAAGGAACCGACTCCGATCTCCAGGGCGAGCTCTAATCCGGCTATTACTGCTTCATATTCGGCATCACTGATGGTGGCAGCGAATTCCAGCCTTAGTGCATAACGCAGCTTTCTTCCCCTGGGAGTGATGATCACAACGCCTGCCCCCGAGCCTTGTTCGTTCGATGCTCCGTCCACAAAGAGACTCCACTTGATGTCCTCTGTTATTTCAGACTGCTCCCTGCCTCCGTTGATAGTGAATTCGACAATGAAATCGGCTATGGCTTGTCCCTTGATGGCGGTGCGGGGATGGTAGGTGATATCATATTGACTCAATTCAATGCACCATTTAAGTAACCGCCCAGAAGTATCGGGACGATGAAGTACTTTCCTTAGTGGTTGATCGGTTAGAACTCGGATGGGATGAGATTGGAAATAGTGTCGTAGCTTCCTTGATGTGATTAGTAAGCAGTACGCTAGCTTCTCAAGTTTAGGATATCTGGCTTCTGCCCCCGTAAACCTCTTGCTTATGAAGTACACTGGCCGTTGTGTGCGGTTTTCTTCTCTTACCAAAGCAGCGCTTAGAGCGTGGGATGACACAGCAAGATATAGGTACAGTTCTTCGCCTTCATTTGGAGTCGAGAGTACTGGTGGCCGTTGGAGGTGCTCGATTAGGTTAAGGAAAGCTGCTGAACATTCGTCGGTCCACTCGAACTTTCCTTTGTCTCTCTTTAGGGCTTCAAAGAAAGGGACACACTTGTCAGTCGCTTTGGAGATGAATTTGCTTAGGGCGGCCACCTTCCCGTTTAGGCTTTGCATTTCTTTCCGAGTGGATGGTATTTTTATATCTTGCAAGGCTCGGACTTGTTTGGAGTTCGCTTCGATCCCTCTGGCATGGACGATGAATCCCAAGAACTTTCCTGATGACACTCTGAAGGAGCACTTTAGAGGATTCAGCTTCATTCCATATTGGCGGAGTACTTGGAACATCTCGTCCAGGTGGCTTACATGATCGTTGGCTTGTCTTGATTTAACCAGCATGTCATCCACATAAACCTCCATAGTTCGTCCTATCAGTTCCGCAAACATCTTGTTGACGAGGCGCTGATAAGTAGCTCCGGCGTTTTTAAGTCCAAATGGCATTACCTTGTAGCAGTACAATCCTCGGTCGGTGATGAAGCTAGTGTGGTCTTGATCGGGGGCGTGCATAGGGATCTGGTTATATCCTGAGTATGCGTCCATAAAGGATAAGAGTTCGTGTCTGGCAGTGCTGTCCACGAGTTGGTCGATTCGGGGGAGTGGGAAGCAGTCTTTCGGGCAAGCGTCATTTAAGTTGGAGAAATCGATGCATGTTCGCCACTTCCCATTAGCTTTCTTTACCAGTACCGGGTTGGCGATCCATTCCGGGTAGATGGCTTCACGTATGAAGTCATTGGCAAGTAAGTTCTTTACTTCTTCCTCGAGGGCTGCTGATCGTTCCGCCCCCATACTTCTCTTCTTCTGCTTTACCGGCACCTTGGTAGAATCAATGTTCAGTGCGTGGCATGCTATGTCCAGGGAGACTCCAGTCATATCAGCGTGTGTCCATGCAAATGCATCCATGTTGTGGCGAAGAAAATCAATGAGTTGATTCTTTAATTCTCTTTTCAACTGAGATCCGACTCTCAACAGTTTACTTGGGTCGCGTTTGTCTACAGATACGAATTCCATAGCCTCTGCAGGCTCGGCGGTGGCCTCCTCCTCTTTATCCCTGTGGTCTAATTCATTGAAAGGATCACTGGTATACCGAAGAGGAGGGGCTTTCTTTAGTTGCTATGCTTCCAATCTTTTCATGCAGAGAATAGTCTCTGCATTTTTCCCTTTATCTCTCCTGCGATTATTGCGAAGTTCGGTTGCATAGCAGTCCCGAGCGGCGTCTTATCCCCTTCTACTTCTCCCACTCCATTATCCATTGGGAACTTCATCTTCAGGCACCATGGGGCAAGGACAATTTGGAAGTCGGACAAGGCTGGTCTTCCTAAAAAGGCATTGTAGGCCGAGTGGTTGTCTATTAGCACGAATGTTTGTTGCCGAACGGCGGAGCGGGGATGACTTCCCAATTCAACAAAGAGATCCAATTGTCCGAGGGGCATCTTTGCTTCTCCAGTGAAACCATGTAGCGGTTTTTTGCAGGGAGACACGTCCTTCATTGACAGCTTCATTTTGTCGAAAGCATGCTTGAACAGAATATTCACTGAGCTTCCAGTGTCTACTAGGATTCGAAAAACTTTAGCTGGGCCGAACCAGGCAGAGATGACCATAGGATCCATATGAGGGTATTGCCTTCCTTCTAGGTCGCGCCCACTGAATGTGATGTCATTATTTTCCTTCCGCTTAGGGTGGCGTTCTTCCATAACAGAATTGACGCAGTCTCCCTCGCTTCTGAGTGAGTTTCCATATCTTTCCATTTCAGCCCAGCTCTTGTCGGCGATGTGTGGCCCCCCAGATATTGTATGAACCACTATCTTCTCTTAGCTGGAACCGCTGGTGTTGCGGTTTCCTCCGCCTGTTTCTTGGTGGAGCTGCCCTGGGTTTTCCTTAGTGGGAGCTGGAGTCCTGTCTTGGCCCTTTACATAGCGTTTCAGCCTCTTTCTCCTGATGTGTTCTTCAATTAGGTCTTGGAGATGGCGGCATTCATTGGTATCATGTCCATAAGATTCGTGGAAACGACAGAACTTTCCGGACTGGATTGCGCGATCTGACTCTTTCTTGTACGGGGGGCGCTTGTATGTAAGCTCGTCCTGGGTGGCCAGGAAGATGTTCTCGACTGTTTCATTCAAAGGAGTGTAAGTGTCAAATCTCGGTCCTGATCGGTACAAGCGCTTTTCTCCCTTCTTGCCCCCTACATTGTCTCTGGAGTCGTTTCTCCGAATGTCCTTCGCTGCGACGGGGACGTTTCCATGAGCCGTCTTAGCCTGTGGTCCTGTCTGTCTTTCAGTGGCAGCCTCTTCGAGTCTCATGTACTTCCCAGCTTCATGGAAGAAATCGGGCAAGGTAGCTGGTTTTTCTTTAGTTAGTCTTCTAGCAAACTTGGTATCTGGGTGCACACCACTACAGAGGGCCATTAGGGTGAGTTTCTCATTGGCATCTTGGACTGCGGCCGCTGCGGCGTTGAACCGGGTTAGATATTGTTGCAGTGTCTCTCCGGATTTCTATTTGACAGTAGATAGAGAATAAGCATCCTTGGGTTGTTCCACATGAATGTGGAACTGGCTAATGAACTTTTCTTTCAACATCTCCCATGAGCTGATAGATCCTTGGGGTAGATGGCAGAACCAGGAGGTAGCTAGGTCTGCTAGGAATAGCGGAAAGCATTTACACAACACTCCTTCCGTTGCTCCGCTCATGAGCATATGCTGTGTGTATCTCTGCAAGTGTACAACAGGGTCTGAAGTTCCCTTGTACGGTTCCATCGTCGGCATTTTCCATTCTCGAGGGGTGATGGCGGTTTCGATGTCGCGGGTGAAAGGGCTGGTTACCCTAGCGCCTATCCCGCGATCCCTTTGCTCCCGTTGGACGCATTTCCTGAATAATCGTGCCATTCTTTCATCAGAATTTGGAGCGGACAAAAATGAGCTTGGTTCTTCCCTGCGGGATCGATCTCGTCCAGATGACCTGTAGGGATGGTATAGTCTATCACTTCTGACGTTATCCAGTGGCTGTCTTTGGCTGCTCGGATGCATGCTAGGACCAGCTACAGTTTCCCCCTGCCTTGATCTTCCCCTGTGGGGTTCTGTTTCGAGCATTTCCATGGGGTCAACTTCGGGCTGGGTTCTAGCTCGGCTCCGTTCAACGGGGTTTCTATGATTTGGCGGCATGACTGGCTCAGCTACATCCGACCCTCGCCTGGTGCCTCCCCCATTGGGTTCGGTTCCAAGCGCTTTCTCGAGTCGGAGTTCGGGCTGAGTCCGGGCGCGACCCCTATCATTGTTGTTCCTGTTGATAGCTTCTTCGAAGAGGGAAGACCTTTGTTGTCTCTGAGATCCTCCAGATTGAGACTCACCCCATGATTCAGTATTGCGGTTGGATTCTTCGGCATCCCTCAAGCGTGACATGAGTTGGTTCACCAAAGCTTCTTATTGGGATGCGAAGCGGTTAGTCACTTCAACCACGACTCTGTCTAGGTCTGCCCTAGTGATTGCTGCTGGTTGTTCCGCGGCAGGGGCTGTCGGAATTGCCTGATCTACATTTGGCACTGCTGTCGTAGTGGGACGGTTCTCTTGATCTGGATCCACTGGATCTGGAGCGCTGCTGGTTGCAACGTTCTTTCCCTTGTTGGCGTCTTTCTCGACTTGGAAGTCATGTTTCCTAGGCAATGAGGGGTGCTATAGGGAAAGAAGGTTGAATGAGGGAAGCTGAAGCTTCGAGTTCCAAGTTCTCAGCGAAAGCACCAAAAATGTTTGCACAAAAAATGGACAAACACCCCAAAGTCGTATGATTTAGTTGATTTTATGTTGTTCTTAGCGGTTTGGGTGATTTATGCAAATATATAAAAAACAGGGGCTAAACTGTAAAAGACACGCAGATTTATAGTGGTTCGGCCAGAACGTGCCTACATCCACTTTATATGTTATTCCCTCTTTTCTTTCAGATTACAAGTACAAAGCTTTGTATACAAGTATATGAAAGTTGTTTGAAAGTTCCTTCCGTGCTTGAGCTCTCAAACTTGTCTGCCATTGTTGTACCCCTGCCCCTCTATTTATAGAGTGAGGCTGGGGGCAGAGGTCCTAAAAGTATATAGCTGCTGGTGGGCCTGGGCTGGAGCGATCTGGCCTGGAAACTTGGTTCGGTCGTGTCTTCTGGGCTTTGATTCGGTAGTGGTTAAGACGGTTCGATCGGTGGTAGGAGATGGTTGGACCGGTGGTTCATTTGGTAGTGTATGGGATGAAGGTTGATTCGGTGGACATGAGGTTTATTCGGCAGGCGTGGTTCGGTGGTAGGTGGACAGGAGGTTTATTCGGCAGGCATGGTTCGGTGGTAGCTCAGTGGAGTTTGGTTCGGCACGAATGTGGTCTGGTAGGTGTGGGGAAGTGTGTTGGTTCGGCAGGGATTGGATTGGCGATGGATGGTTCGGTAGTGATAGGGAGGGGATGGTTCGGTAGTCACCTGGTTCGGTGGTAGGTCTAGTCCGGTAGGTGTAGGAAGAAGTTGGTTCGGCAGGGAGGTTGGTTCGGCGAAGGCTTGAAGACGTGCTGGTTCGGTGTTGGGAAGGAGAAGTGTTGGTTCGGCAGATGAGGGATGGGGTTTGGTCCGGTTAGGCATAGGTACCGAATGGGCATGGGTACCGTATGTAAATGGTGACTTTGGACGACATTGATGCTCCTTGGTCTCGCGATTCCATGGGTGAGAATTCGCCCAACAGATGTTGTACACTACGTAAGGAGACGTGACAAATGCTAGAAGCATGCAAAAATCCCGAGAGCTCTACCGACGGAACTCACACAAATGGTTAGTCTCCAGCCGTTTGCAATGTGGGGGATCGATATAATCGGTTCTTTACCCATATCCAAAGGTGGTGCGAAATACTCGATAGTTGCGGTCGATTACATTACTAAGTGGGCAGAAGCAGGCCCTTAGCCACGATCACCACTAAGAAGGTCATAAATTTCGTTGTACTAAACATTATATACCTTTTTCGCCTCCCATGGACTATCATTACAGACAATGGAACTCAAATTGAAAGTAGGGAGTTCAAAGAATTTTTTCAAAAGTATGGCATTGAAAAAAGGTTCGCAGCAGTTGCTCATCCAAAAGCCAATGGACAAGTAGAAGCCGTGAACAAAATAATCAAGTCCATATTGAAAAAGCGCTTGGAAAAGGCTAGAGGCAAGTAGGTGGATGAACTTCCAACAGCAATTTGGGCTTACAGAACCACCCACAAGTCCGCGACTGGCTACACTCCATTCGCATTGGTATATGGCACAGAAGCTGTTATGCTCGTGGAACTTGAAGTTCCTTTGCATCAAGTAACTTATTATGACCCTAAGACGAATCAGGTTCTTTTACTGGAATCATTGGACTTTGTTAATGAAAAACATTAAGAAGCAGATTTAAAAGCGGCTGCATATAGACACCGGGTCGCTCGATATTACAGTGAAAAGGTCCAACCGAGAACCTTTGATACGGGCGATCTCGTTTTGAAATGAGTTTTACTGGTCCCATCACATATGAATCCCATATGAGAAGGTCCATACGTCATTGAACGGAGTCTTGGAGATGGAACTTTCAAGCTAGCGACCGTTGATGGCGCGACACTCCCCCGAGCATGGAATAGCGAACATCTGCGGTATTGTTATACTTAGTTTATTCCTTTTGTATCTTTGTTGCAATTACTTCCAGTATGTTTTTATTTCGTTGATTCTTAGTTTTCGGCATGTAGTAAGACAATTTAGTTTGCTTTCATTAATAAAGGCTTGAAGCCATCTTTTCCATTAATTATTGATGTTTCTGTGTATGATAATTCTATGACAAAAAACTAGAGTTACATTATTCTATCTGACGCATGAACATTTAAAATCCCCAAGTCCCCGATGTGTGGACTGGAGTATTCTATGTCCCTAGAGTGCGGACTAGAGTATAAACGACTAAATTCTTCAAGTCCCCGGAGTGCGGACTGGAGTACTCTAAGTCCTCAGAGTGCGGACTGGAGTATAAATAACTTAAAATCTCCATGTCCCCAGAGTGCAGACTAGAGTACTCTAAGTCCCCAGAGTGCAGACTAGAGTATAAACTTCTTAAAATATCTAAGTCCCCGGAGTGCAGACTGGAGTACTCTAAGTACCTAGAGTGCGGACTAGAGTACTAACGACTTAAAATCTCAAAGTTCCCGAAGTGCGGACTAGAGTACTCTGAGTCCCCAGAGTGTGGACTAGAGTATAAACTACATAGAATCTCTAAGTCCTCAGAGTGCGGACTGGGGTACAACTTTGTCCCCAGAGTGCGGACTAGATTTTAAACAATTTAAAATCTCTAAGTCCCCGGAGTGCGGACTGGAGTACTCTAAGTCCCAAGAGTGCGGGCTAGAGTATAAATGGCTTAAAATCTCCAAGTCCCCGGAGTGTGGACTGGAGTACTCTAAGTCCCCAAAGTGCGGACTAGAGTATAAACAACTTAGAATCTCCAAGTCCTTAGAGTGCGGACTGGAGTACTCAAAGTCACCAGAGTATGGACTAGAGTATAAAAACTTAAAATCTCCAAGTCCCCGGAGTGCGGACTGGAATACTCTAAGTCCTTAGAGTGCGGAGTAGAGCATAAACGACTTAAAATCTCTAAGTCCCTGGAGTGCGGATTGGAGTACTCTAAGTCCCTAGAGTGCGGACTAGAGTATACACGACTTAAAATCTCCAAGTCCCCGGAGTGCGAACTTGAGTACTCTAAGTCCCCAGAGTGCGAACTATAGTATAAACGACTTGAAATCTCCAAGTCCCTGGAGTGCGGACAGGAGTACTCTAAGTCCCCAGAGTGCAGACTAAGAATATTCTAAGTACCCAAAGCATGAAACAGAGGATTTATGGTTCTCAGAAAATTTTCGAGTCACATGGAAGTGAACTAGAGTTCAGGTAACTCATCGAATGTCAAGTTATAGTAACAAATTAGACAATAAGCTGAACAATAAAAGTCGTTTGAAAGACAAAGGAACTAAATTTTATCTATCAATCCAAACTCCTCCAAAACTCGGAGTCAAAAGTCTATCTACATTGACTATGAAAATAAATAGAAATAATTACATAATCTAAGATAACTCTCGTTGAACGAGTGTAACAACTACTTCTTTGTTTTCTTTGGTTTCTTTTCCTCCCTCGTTTTCTCAGACGACTCCTCCCTCATGCATTTTCGTTTGGACGCTTTGCTTTATGGGGAAGTAACATCCAAGGGAGGACAAGGGACTTCTAGTGGCCTAGACGCACCAAGGAGAATGACCTTCAAAGGCCTGTTCAAAGGATCATCTAGATCCACAACTCGGGGCTCGACTTTCATTTCACCTTTCTTTTTCTTCTCCTCCATAAGTTGATCCTTCATGCTCATTTTTGAAGTGTGTCCAAAGGTTTGTAATCTCAATTTCATAATTTTCTTCAACGGGTGATGAAATTTCAGACTTGTCCTCGTCAAGCGTCTCAATCACTTGAGCATCAGAATTAGGGGTCTCTCCCGCTTGAATAGCCTCACTCGCCTTCTTTTCCTCCTCCTTGGCGTCATCGCTTCTTGGAGTGGGCTCGGGGTCAGAGCAGCCTATGCAAAATCACAAGAGACAAATGTTAGAATACAATAACCTCTCGTCGAAAACGACGGCTCTTTGAACTTTAAGAAGAAGAGTTATATACTGGTTTCTTGCTGACTCTCAACCGTCCGAGGAGTCTCACCCCTTGGAATGGGAGATAGAACATGAATGTCGAGGCCAGGGTCTTCTGGGTCATAACCAACGTGTTGCTCGAACAGATTAAGTATTGGCCGACCAACCGATTGAGTAGGGGGAGGGGGTGGAGACTCAGTTCCAGATGGACTGGCAATCTCATCTTTTCCTTTTGACAAGGAAGAACCTTTGTTGTAGAGAGCCTACGCTGCAGACAAGTCTGAAGGCTCATTGCCCCTGAGAAATTCCTTTACTAAAGCCTCCTCATCAACCTCCTCGGTGCCCGACTTAACTTTGCTAATCATTATCAAATCTTCCCATGCTTCAGCCAGAAATTCAAGGTAACCCTCGCCAAGAAAAGTTAAGTCCCGATGCATGAGGACATGGGCATTGTATTCTGTAATAAGCGGGTCAAACAAGCACTTAATCCCTCCTTACCAGCCTCCGTAGCCGCCTCAAGGCGAGAATTAATCTCCGTGGATGATGTTCTTTTTCCCCCCTTACGAGCTTCATCCTTCAGCATCTCAACTTTAGAGAGTTCGTCGTCAAGCTTTGTCTTCAGGAGTCGTGCAGAAACAATCTCATCGCAATATCGTTGCGACTCTTCTTGAGCAACATTTTTTTCCTCCTTCTCTTTAAGGAGTAGCTCTTCTAACTCTTTGACTCGTTGGGCAAATGCATCCCTCTCCTTTTGAATAGAATCTTTCTCTAAAGCTAAGGCCCCGCAGCGTTAGACCGCTTTGTAAATTTCTTTCTTATGCATCGACTCCAGACGATTAATGCTCCGCTGTGTCTTTAGCGCTTTTATGGGCAGATTTGAGCTGAGATTTGTATGAAGAAAGCTCTTCATCCTGAGCTTTAATGATGTCTTTATCGTGAATAGCTTCAAGCTTCAGGCGATCGATTTCGTGTTGACGCTCAATAGATACTTTTGAGACTTTTTCAGTTAAATAGACAAACGTGTCATGTTGAACGTAGATGTCGTTGTTGCAAGCAATGGCACTTTGTTTGGCGCGTCCCGGAATGTGATGGATCGTCGGGAGAAATTTCAAACCATCGAAGCATATTTTCGGGAATGTGGCCTTGAGCTCAGTAAGTCTTTCCACTACCGGCGGATCATGTATAGAAGCGGGAGGAGTTTTCCTAGAAACTACAGATGTTTTATAGGTTTTCCGGGATTGCCTGGTACTGGATGAACCAGAATGTTAATCTCGGTGAGTCTCAGGCTAGGATCCCTTATGCGCAAACTTCTCCTTGCCTTGCTCTGATTGATAAGGAGGATCATGAGAGTAGGAGGATTGGCTGTATGTTTTCTTCGACAAGATGATTCTCGGGGGTGGTAGGCTCGATTTCCAGTGTCATCTCTGTCTCAGCATTTACGGAAGCCTGAATCTCGGCCAGAATGATGAAAATAGATGACCTGCGAGGATGATCGAGCCCATGAGTACGTCCCATATCACCTATGCATAATTTGAATAACGACAAGTTAGCAAGGAGTAGAGTGATGGCTAAAATTTAAGTGCAAATTGAAGTGCACATGTCCGTGTGTGCCCTAGTGTTTCCATCCGACAGACCAGTTTCTTTATCTTTACTTATAGGAGTTTTTTCCCTTGGTTTTGGACTTGAATACCTTCATCGCCTTTCACGGGCGAGTGGAATTTTGGGGGTTCCGGGTCGTCAAAACCATAATTAAGCAAGGAATAGTAAGGTCCGACAAGCCTTTAACGAACTCTCTAATTGTTGAGGAGAAGGCTCTCTCTCCACCGGAGTGATTGTGACCTTAGGGGTTCCCACCACTGTCTTCTTCCTCAATTTGTAAGTCAATTTTTTCTTTCCCTTCGCAGTGGGAGGCATTACTACGATATCGTGAACCTCAACTACCAGCTCCAGAGCGGGACTAACGTTCTCACTAGGTGTGTTTAACACATGGGCCTCTCTAATCTCACCTTCCTCAGGTGTATCAGGGGCATCACGTGTTGAAGGCCCAACTTACCTTTTGCCCTTGTCCAAGGCAGACCCGGTTTTAGTGACGCCATGAGGAAGACTTATTCGGTGACCTTCTGCCAGTAGCCAAAACTTCGAGAGTGATTCATTTGAAATAATAGATCGTATGTCCTGGTCTTCCATGGGGATAGCTCGGATAGCTTCAATGGCTTCAGAATACCCCAAGCCTTCGGGACATGGGCTGATGCCTGTAAAAGTAGAAAAAGAGTTAGAAAAGGTGAAATTTCCATCGAATGCAAGTACTGATCCAGAAAAGAGACTTACACCCTCTCCATCGTTCGACATTCGGCAAGTCGTGTCAAGCCGCGGTGATGCCGAGCCGCATTGCTCGGCACACTGAACCTAGCTCTTATTTTCCTCCTACTCTCCCTCTTCATCGTTCGGCATTGCGAAAGTCATACCGAGCCATAGCCATACGTTCTCCTCCAACTCGCATGCCACACTCGACCAACACTCCCTAACCTCACCAATTCCTACTGGGCCAACCATACTTCCTATTCCCTCACTCGACAACCCAACAAAAACCTACTTCCTAAGAGCCTCCGGCATCCTCTTCCTTCCTTTTCTCCATATAACCCCAAGGTATGTTTAAGCCTTATACACATCTTCCTCATCTAGACGACCATTTGTAGTATGGAAAAAAGCTATGAATTCGGGCCTCGTGCAAGACCCCTAATCAGGAGAATCGAATAAGTAAAAATCACACCTAAAGGGATGGATCGAAACATAGGGAAATACTGGATTTGGAGTTGAACTTTTACAGATTCTTTGTGGGGAGAGGTTGAGAGGCAACGTATGGGACTCGGGATTAAAAAGGAAGTTGAGATGTTGTCAGGAGTCTGGGGGAAGACGAGTTTGGAAGGGTGTTAGAGCAGAGGTAAAAGTAAAAGGAAGAAAGAAGAGAAGTGTTGGTTTTATATTAGGAAAGAGGGAAGATCAACAGGCATCGACCAGTTGAACCGGTTAAGATTTCTCGATGGTTCGACATTCAGGCCTCGCTCGACAATCAAGTGTCGCTCGGCATTCAGGCCTCGCTCGACAGTCAGGCCTTGCTCGGCATTCAGGAGATCGTAAAAGTCCACTATTAAGAAGTCAGAGCAGGGGCTAAAGGAAGAAATGAATTGCTCATGGTTCAAAACGCATCATGTTGATTCACACGATACGCTTTGGAGGGAAGATGTTACCCAGTAACTTGTCCTTGAGACATGGCTCGGCATGCGATTGCCGTTCAGCATGGAAACCTCGGCATCTCCCCTTGCCCGGCACAAGCCTTGCTCGGCACAAACCTTGCTGGGCACAAGCCTCGTTCGGCATCTCCCTTCGTTCGGCACGAGCCTCATTCGGCATAGATGGGTCGCTCGGCATGAAGCCTCGTTCGGCATAGATGAGTTGCTTGGCATAAAGCCTTGTTCAGCATAGATGAGTTGCTCGGCGCAGGCCTCGTTCGGCACAGGCCTCGTTCGGCACACCTCCCCTCGTTCGGCACAAGAGCTAGGCTTGGACCAAGCACCTCGATCGCCACACCTCCCCTCGTTCGGCACAAGAGCTAGGCTTGGACCAAGCACCTCGATCGCCACACCTCCCCTCGTTCGGCACAAGAGCCTCGCTCGGCCCAAGTACCTCGCTCGGCCCAAGTACCTCGGTCGGCACAACACCTCGTTCGGCATACAAGTGCCGTTCGACACGCATCCCTCGCTCGGCATACGAATACCATTCGGCCTGGATGTGTGGCTCGGTATATGAGTGCCGTTCAGCATGGAGACCTCGCTCAGCATTCTCTGGTTCGACCAACCTCGCTCGACAATTGCTGTTCGGCATCTCTGGCTCGGTGCGCATAAGCTACTTACCACAGGCCGAGGTACATCGTTCCTAGGCCCACGAGGGAAGTCCAACCCATCTTCGTCTATAAATAGAAGGGCAGGGGCACAGTGAAAGGGACCTTTTTTCGAGAACACTGGAGAGACTCTACTGCTTTCGAGACTCTTTCTTTTCAGTTAGCACTTGTATTCAAGTAATTATTGTATGGATTGTATCTGTATTCAATCATTTGTGAAAGCAATAAAGATCAAAACTCAAAGTAGACGTAGGCAGTTACGCTGAACCACTATAAATCCGGTATTCTTGTTTTTGCAGTTAATTAAGCATACAGTTCTCTGTTTTAATTTGCTTTCTTCATTAATCTCTCTACAAAATCTTTCTCTAGGGTGTTAGTGACCAGTTCTGGTGCTAACAGTAGCTTCCTCAAATTTCACAAGTTGGTTCAAATCAACTCGAATTCCAAAATTCAAATTTAATTAAATCTCAATCCATCAATTTCAATTCTATTCGGTTTCTCAATAAACCATTTCAAACTATATCGATTTCAAACACAAATTTGAACCACAAAATAAACCATTTCAATTTCGATTTATTTCAGAGTTTTAAATATTCCGCATTTCAAAACTAAATTTGATAATTTCATTTATATCTCAGTTAACTTCATTATTATTTAGTTTTGAAATATTCACTTAATTAAATCCAATCTCATTTAAATAAACTCCAAATTATAAATAAACTAAATATTTCCTTCATTTTATTTAAACTTCAAATATTCATTTCAGTTACCTTAAATCAAAATCAAGTTATAAAGTCATATCCTTTAAATCTCAAATTCAATATATTTCAAATCGATTTAATTTAATAATTTTTTAATTAAATACCATTTCAAACCAATTTCTAATCTATCTTCCCAGTCTTAATTTATAAAAATTTATTATAATCTTTATATTTGAAAACATAATTTTAAATTAATACTCAAACATATCATATGTAAATTAAATCAAACTGTATTAAATAAGATCTTATTATCAAACTTATATTCTAATAAAACTATTTCTACATATTTTAATACTGTAAAATTATAAGTAAATTCTTAAAATTTATAATTTCTAAATTAACTTATAACTATACAAATTTCAAATACATATAATTTTAAAATCTGAATTTTTTAAAATTTATAAAAATATAGTTAAATGTATAATATCTTAAAGATTTATTAAACCATATATTTCTTTTTAAAACCATAGAAATCATTTTCAAAATATTAATATATAGACCAATGGTGTCCATATAATTTTCTATCCTATGGTCAAATGATACAGATATTTATCATTTCAGTCCGCAATTTAAATATATACGGGTATATATCGTTTCAACCTGCAATTCCAAATTCAATTCAATGAAAATCGCTTGGGTTTATCATTTCAACCCATAACGATTTTCTCCTATTCTCCAAATTGTTAGGGTATGTATCATTTCAACCCATACTGAATTCTATACTAACAGTGAACTTGTAGAGTGGTAAAAGATATGATAATAATATAACAGGCATATATCATAAATATAAATAATAGATAATGGTGTTAGATGTCGCAGGTAAACATATTAAGATAATAACATATATATAGGAATGTATATATCTAACAGCAACATATTTCAATTGTCGTTTCAATTGAAATCAAATTTAATAGATATAAGAACATTAATCGTGAGTGGTTGCTCGCCTTTTGAGGCTAGAGATGGACGAGAATGAGATAGTTAAAAATCCAAAGCAAAGCTAGATTGAACCGAATTTGATGAGTAAAGGTGATAGCTAAGAATTAACGAAATCAAATCAAAACTGGATCGAAGAAGATCAATGGTATAAAAGAAGATATATATGTAAATATATATATATATATATATATATATATATATATATATCATATTTTGAATTCAAAACATATTAAATTAAATATATATATATATATATATATATATATATATATATATATCAAAATTATTGTTTCAAATTAAAAAACATATATTAAAATATATTCTATTTATATTACAAACCATTTTTGATTTAAACACATATTTCTAAGATTACTATTTCATATCTGAAAACCAAATCCACATCTCCTGATATATAGGCTAATATATATATAGATACACACACACATACATACATACATACATACATACATACATACATACATACATACATACATACATACATACATACATACATATACACATATATATAACATATACATCACAAATTCAAATTTATATATTTTCCAAGATCATCATTATATTTAACACATACCTTTAACATATATATATATAATATATTATATTAACAGTACATGAAATCATTTAAAACTAATATATTATATATTATACTAATATAATATTGTCACATATTAACTCTACAGGAAGTGTACACATGTATTATTTAAAGATAACCCAATATGCAATATATATATACATACACACACACTAGTTAAAACTGTATAACTTCAGCAGCTAAATATGTAACATTTATATATTAAAACCCAAGTTCACTTATACATATATAAAACTATATATTATAACTAATATATTAACAAATGTGTAACCGATAAAATTATCAACAGCTAAATCTATAGCTGTACTACATACATACCTATCTATAAAAGAGGTCTACATACAAAATTTATATAACTTAACATATAAAATGTAACATCCCGTCTTTTTGCACGATTTAAACAGACACACATGCCAATTCAAACCATACGTAAGGGCGGATTGTTATAGGATAAATAAGAAAACAGAGAAAGAAACAGAATCTCACAGCGGAAGGATAAAATATAATAATCAAATATACAGTTCATAAATCTGTTTACAAAAACCTTTGATTTATTTATACAATACATATCAGAGTACACATACCATATAACAATGCAGCGGAACAATATGAGTGTAGTGAAACCATATATCTATAGTAATAATAATAAAATCTTCGTCTTCTTCCTCCGGAAATAAAATCTTCAATCCTGAAACGCTCGGACTGACCCGAGCGAATTTGGAAAGACAAAAACACTCGAGTCAGAACTAAAAGATCTTATGTGAGTTACATTAACAAAAATAAATATGAGTGCAGTAACTCAAGAGATGCTCGGGATTTACATCTCCTAAGGATCCGTTAAACTATTTACTATGTAGTATATTGCGCTATTATAATAGTGTCTAATTGTAAAATAAACTTACTTTTAAATATCGTTAAGGCTTTACATTTTCCACCTTAACACATTTATATATTCCCATAGTCTATACAGTATCGTAATCTCCCCCGTACTGGGCGTCGTCAGAGGGCACTCCATAGGTATGGTACAAAACAAAATCGTATAAGGCGCGCTAGGGTAGGTGACACGGCACAACTAGGCAATGCCAGGGTAGATATACCAATTACGCTTCCGGGCCGATGGAAACGCGCAGCGCGCAGCTGCCGCCCACCTCGGACAAACTCCCCACATCAAAGAAATCAAAAGTGAAGGTGGCCACCGAAAAATCCAAAGTCAGAGTATAGTATCGAAGGGAAGTGTCTGATCAGAGGTGCTACCTCGTTAACCCGTCAATCGCTCCTGTTTTAGCCACCTTTTGCCAACTCACGGGAGTTGGGTCCACGTATTTACCTTACAGGAAACGCCGCCACCAACCTACTTCATTTTGGAATCTCCACCGCGTACACGGTTAGTCAAAGTGGTTTTCGGTATCGATAGAGAGTATGTCCTATCCTATCCCGGTCTCTTTGCCAACCAACCGTTATTATAACACCGCGGTCATTTAAAATAATTATACTTTAAAATCAGAATAAAATATCCATTTCAAAACCATATAAATATGATATTATTTCCTTTTAAAACCCGAATTAATACGATATCTTTTTATTCCAATATATATACTTTCCAAAATCATAGGGTTTTCAAAGTAAATACTTAGAGGTCAAAACTCTTGAATATAAAATTTCAAATTATACTACCTTGAAAATCATAACTTTGAAACAAGTTTCCATCTCTCAAATGGTCAAATATTAGATTACTTTTATAAAACAAAATAGCTTCTTTACATTTCACAAATCAATTCCAAATATCGATTTAAATTTCCAAATACCATTTTAATTCTTATGTTTCAAAGCTTTAAATATTTCACTATTTCAAAAACATCTCATTTAACAAATCCATATGTATCAAATTCATTTACTTCTTATTTAGACTTGAAATGTTTGCTTAATGAATTCAATATAATTTAAGAAAACCTTTAACTTCATATAACCGGATCCTCTTTCAATTTATTATATATTCATTTAATCAACCTGATATTGATTAAAATCACTTTGCACAAAAATCAAGTTATAAAAATCATATCCTTTAAAAATTCTAATTTTTATTAAATTTCAATTTAACTTAATATTCATCTTCCAAATCTATTCTCATTTAAGTCATAAAACTCCAGAAATTAAATTTTAAATAAATGTTTAATCTTATTTGATCTTAAAATCAAACTTTATTTAAACTTCAAATCAAATTTATACAAAGCTTAAAAACCGGAAATTTCTATATATATATATATATATATATATATAATAGCCTTTATCAATAACCAAATCAATATCTCATAAACCATGTGTATATATATATATATATAACTTTACAAAACCATAGAAAAACATTTCAAAAATAATTTTATATATTTACCGCGGTGCCTGTATATAATTTTCTATCCTATGGTCAAGTGATACGGATGTTTATCATTTCAATCCGCAATTTAAAATGAAAGAAATGCGGTTATATATCATTTCAAACCGCAATCCCGAATGAATGAAATGCATAGCAACTTGCAATTAATAAAATTAATCATCCATTCATCCATCAAATCATACATCCATTTATCACAGTCATCATCCAATTTCAAACAATCATCAATACATAACAGGTGATAAATAATGGTGTCAATTATCAGTTTATACTCAAAATAAATTTAATAACTGTAAATTGGCAGTTTATATGCAAAAATAAACGTAAATTTAACTGGCAGTTAATATCAAATAAAAATTTAACATAACTATGAATGGTAGTTAATATGCAATTAAATAAATTCTAACTGTCAAATTTATGCAATAAATAGAATTAATTAACAGTTATATTAAATGAATGCGATTTATCAAAGATAATGAATAAAACATGCCAAACGGTCATAAATAAATTTCTACTCATATCTAAAATTAATTTAACGAACACAAGAAATTTTAGAAATTGTGAGTGGGTTAAAACACTCACCTTTTGAATTTAAATCGAATTTAAATTCGATTTAAACCCAAAAATTCGACGGTCTCCAAATCTGTCCAAACCAGCATCACAGATCCGAAATTTTATTACGATCCTAACAAAAAAAAATCCGTGTGAAATGGAGGTCGTATGAAAAAGTTATTCGATTTACACGATTTGAAACACAAATTTTAATTAAAATAAAACTTACCCAACATTCAACGCCACGTCAGCCCCTCACCCTCTCTCTCCCACTCGTTCTCCTTTATTCCCCAACACGCAAGAACCTGTAACCCTAAATTTCACGAATAACCCTACGGCCGCCACCCAAAAGCCCACCGTGCCAAGCGACTACGCCTCGATCCAACCTCACCTCTGGCCTACCAAGCTTCGGCCGACCAGACCCTCCCCATGCGCAATGAAACCGAGGCCGAGACCCCCCTCCGTCGCCGCTCTAAACACGGCCAAAACTGGGTGGTTCTGATGCCCATCTAGCCGAACTAACCGTACCGATGTGCCCTACTCAAGAATCTCTACGCGATGGTGCCCCTCGATCGTCGTCAGGACGAAGATCCACCGTCGAAACATCAAACCCTAATATGGACGGTCTAAGTTGATTCGAACATTCCGGAAAAACGATGAATCGGATTAATAAACGAATACCACCAGCAGATTACGTTCGTCGAGAACGTCGACATATATTTTTTTGAGAATTTTCTGAGGTGTTTGAAATTTTAGCTTTGATTTGTATTTGAAATTAGATGTGCAATTTGCATCCATTGAGGAAGAGAAAGAATTGAAGAAATAAACGTACAGCAAATGAGCATAGAATGGAGGCCAGGGTTTATCACAACCTATTTATAGACAAACAACAATAGAATATGTGGGCACGAATTTTAAACATGATAAACGGTAGTTGGCCCAAAAAGCACGTTCTGACCCCGGAACGAATTTGGTTAAACCCATATATCGAAATAGATATTTTAAAATATTCTGAACGCGATGGAAAAAGTTTTACGTCCAAATTCGATCGTATAGAGAAGTTATGCTGAAAACAAAATTTCCAAATCGATTTCAAATTGATTTCAATTAAATCGATTTCAAGGCGTTTCGCGTTTATATGATCAAACGACAAGTCCGATCGCTACGAAACTTGAAACCCTACAATAATTCACTGATACGGATCCGATGAAACTGGTTTCGTCGAAATCCGAGTTCGTGACAGAAATGGCTATTTTTAATATAAATAAATAAATTAAAAATTAGTCAATTAAATCAAATTTCCCATTTCTCTTTGATAATTCACTATTCTTATTATTATAAATTTTCCAATCACCTATACTAATTTAAACAAAATTTTACTCGTCGAATTAAAATTTTGAAATTCCCAAATTTCATTAATTTCACCAAATTGTAAATTAAATTTCCAATAGTTAAATTAAATTTACTTTCCATTTATTATTGTTAAATAGGCGAATTTATCATTGGATTCATAACTTCATTATGTAAATACCTCCAATTTCATCTATAATTTCTAAATATTAAATTTCAAATATTACTTCATTATCGTAAATGTAATAAATATATTTTTAATTATTGCAATTGATTATCCGTTATAACTTAATATACTGAATAGATGGTTGATCTTAAAAACTTGTTCTCATTAACGTTTTATTTCTGCTTTCAAATTAATGCAATTATTACATATTCTCCCTTAATTAATGACCTTCCTATTTTCATTTATTATTTCTTAGCAAATTATATCTATTAATTACGATTAACTATTCTAAATAAATTGGTTCACTTGGTTTCACGCCCTTTTTATTTCATCAATCATCCTATTATGAATGGAATTTTACCTTGGTTACATCTTATTGAATCTAACATTTATCACTTACCACCTTAACTGCCATAGTTTAGTGAATTAATTGAAATTGATTACGAATTAACTTAATAACCAAATAAAATAAGTAACATACATCAAATATTACCACTACTCTTAATTATACCCTTAGAAGTTCAATATTTACACCCTCAATATTGCAGTTACTTACATAACCTTGATTTTACTCAATTCACATTTATTTCAAACTATTCCAAATTTTATTCAATATTTATTAGTTCTCTTTATATTAAATTTTTAGTCAAGTGAAATCCTTAACTTGAATCGGTTGGATTTCCTTTCCAGTTATTAAAAATTAACTTATACAAACATACTTCTTAATCCATTCCAATTACCGTTTACAATGTTTTTTTTTGTTTTTTTATTACCTAATCAATTTAAATAATTTCCTCTCTCATACTAAAGTATACCCCTGTATAATACTTTCCACTATTCATTATTAGAATGTTATCTTAATTTCAAATCTCTTGTAATAACTCATTCGTTATACCTTTGCGTATCAATAAACAAGGTTCCAAATAAATAGGATTTATTAAATTCCATCTTTATAATTACGTCTATTACAACCAATGAAATATTTTCATAGGTTAATTATTAACTTTAATTATTGTAATTCATTGTCTAACATAAATTTTGAATCTATTTCCAAATTTTCATATTTCAATCAATTAACACCTTACAATAGTTACACATAAAAAGGGATTGTACTAAATACTTTATTTATTGTCATGCATTACTCTATTTCCTCCATTTACATTCAAATTCCATAAATCAATATTTTACTTCATTAATAAATTCAATTCTTGCCTTAATTTACTTATTCAAACTTTATAACAAATGCAACAATTTCCACTATTACTATTAATTGCAATATATAATTTTATTTGTAAATTATTAATTACCCTTGATAACATCAAATTTCAACATTCTCTTTCATATAAATAAATAAGATTTCTGTTTCTTTCTAGATTTAAATTAAAAATCCTATTAATTATATTCATTTTAAACATCGAATTTACACGGGTCGTTACAATCTCCCCCACTCAAAACTTTTCGTCCCCGAAAAGGAAAAGAAGGGAAAAGAAGAATTAAATACAATACATCTTCTTCAAAATATTTAACTTATAAACAATTAAATTTACAAAATTAATCACTTTAAATAAGATATCCCAACTTACAACTATTTAATCCTTTTATATTTAAATTATTAAAGTTTGGAAAAACATTTTCAAAATATTTTTGAGATACTGCATTTTCTTATATAATCCAAAGGGTTACAATTTATATAAAGTGAAATATTTAAGTGGTTTCAATCACTAACAACAAATAAATACAACAACCATCAATTTCAACAAACAACATACACAACAAGACAACCACTCAATCAACAAGCAAATAGTTGTTCGGGTTCAAAACTTGAAATTGTACGGAATGAAAAAAAATAACTATCAAGTGCATCATTTACTCAACAGTCTTAGATGGGACAAAAATAGATTATTTATTCATCCAACAACTTCAAATTTCCTTACCCAACCAACCATAAATCAAACAATAACGATTCAAACCAACAATCAAATTAACATATATAAATTCATTTCATACTTTAGTTGTTGGATTATCTTTTTATTTATACAGTGATTCATCGTTTTAATTTACATTTACCAATTAAAGGTTTGCTTCATTTATTTTCTTATTACTTACAATCTTTCATTTCCATTAACTCAGGTCATGTAAGTTTCTTTTATTTGTATTATACTTAATGCACTTCTCAATTTCAATCATTTATTTAATGTTTACATTTCTATTATATTTAATTATGGTAACTCTTTTTAATTACACTTAAATTCTTAACCTTATAGCATCCATTCTTATAGGTAAAGGGTTTTATTAATTCTTTGACTAGGGTTTGCAGTCATTTATTTATATTACCTACTTTCCATTATATTCAACTAGTAGCATTTAAATCATACTTAAGTTTTTTTTTAACCCTACACATCAATCCTTATTTATTAAAGAATTTCATTTTATTTACTTAAGTTTAAAATCCTCTATTTATAATACTTACCTTTAATTTTAGTAAAATTTCAATCATAACTTAAGTTTATACCATTAAATTCTCATTTATAATAGCAATTCATTGAATACTTCATTACCTACTTTTACTTGTACACACTTCTATTACATTTCTTATAAAATATTTCAACTTTTTATTTTTGGTAAGTTATATATGTTAAAGAAAATGCCAATGAACTTATACAAGTTTTATCTCATCCTTTAATTAAATTTAATATTCAATAATATTACTCTTGTTTCATATGTTACAAATTTCCATTTATAACTTAGCATTTAAATCTATTATTTTATTTAGGGTTTCAATTATTTGTTAAATTAAATTTCACTACAATAATTGAAACAATTAATTAACGGGAATTTAAGAATTTAATACCGGGTTAAATTTCAAATTATTTTAAATAATAGATAAATATATTCTTCTAACTTATATACCTCTAATTTTATTTAAAACAATTAAAAATTTATATCTATTTCGAAAATGAATCTGCAGTAGAACTACTACAGTGGCCTTTCCCCTTCGAAACTCGAAAATGAAAGTCGATGATGCGGCCGCCGTCACCGAAATTATTTTCCAGCGACAGAGAGGAAAGTACAAAACTTATTTTCTCAAAAATCTTCTTTAAAACGATTCTTTCGAATTATGTTAAATATTTATATCAGAAAATACTTATAAACAAAATTATTAATATATTTCAAAATCATTCAAAAGAAAAACCCCGGACTTAAGTTCTAAATTTCCAAATTTCATTTATCTTATTTTCAATCTTATTTCTATTATTATTTACACTTTATTGCCTAACAATCAATCTATTGCAGCCAAATATAAATATCAATTGAAATTTTTTATTTTATATACAGAAAATATAATAGGCAAAATTATTTCATTCACCTATATAAAACAAATATCATGTCGGTCTGTCCTATTAAGTGTTTAGAAATCCCTATTGATGTCACAGCGTTCCATGCATCGACCAGAATTTATAAATACAAAACGGAACAGATTAACACAATATTAAAATCATTTTATAACACTAACAAGTACACCCTCTCATATATACACTCAGCGACTCCCATAGGGTATTATTACCATGTTAGTAAAGAGTCAAACCCCACAAAGTTAAGGTTTATCGCTAAACCAAAGCTCTGATACCAATTGTAACATCCCGCCTTTTTGCATGATTTAAACAGACACACGTGCCAATTCAAACCATACGTAAGGGCGGATTGTTATGGGATAAATAAGAAAACAGAGAAAGAAACAGAATCTCACAGCGGAAGGATAAAATATAATAATAAAATATACAGTTCATAAATCTGTTTACAAAAACCTTTGATTTATTTATACAATACATATCAGAGTACACATACCATATAACAATGCAGCGGAACAATATGAGTGTAGTGAAACCATATTATCTATAGTAATAATAATAAAATCTTCGTCTTCTTCCTCCGGAAATAAAATCTTCAATCCTGAAACGCTCGGACTGACCCGAGCGAATTGGGAAAGACAAAAACACTCGAGTCAGAACTAAAAGATCTTATGTGAGTTACATTAACAGAAATAAATATGAGTGCAGTAACTCAAGAGATGCTCGGGATTTACATCTCCTAAGGATCCGTTAAACTATTTACTATGTAGTATATTGCACTATTATAATAGTTTCTAATTGTAAAATAAACTTACTTTTAAATATCGTTAAGGCTTTACATTTTCCACCTTAACACATTTATATATTCCCATAGTCTATACAGTACCGTAATCTCCCCCGTACTGGACGTCGTCAGAGGGCACTCCATAGGTATGGTACAAAACAAAATCGTATAAGGCGCGCTAGGGTAGGTGACACGGCACAACTAGGCAATGCTAGGGTAGATATACCAATTACGCTTCCGGGCCGATGGAAACGCGCAGCGCGCAGCTGCCGCCCACCTCGGACAAACTCCCCACATCAAAGAAATCAAAAGTGAAGGTGGCCACCGAAAAATCCAAAGTCAGAGTATAGTATCGAAGGGAAGTGTCTGATCAGAGGTGCTACCTCGTTAACCCGTCAATCGCTCCTGTTTTAGCCACCTTTTGCCAACTCACGGGAGTTGGGTCCACGTATTTACCTTACAGGAAACGCCGCCACCAACCTACTTCATTTTGGAATCTCCACCGCGTACACGGTTAGTCAAAGTGGTTTTCGGTATCGATAGAGAGTATGTCCATATCCTATCCCGGTCTCTTTGCCAACCAACCGTTATTATAACACCGCGGTCATTTAAAATAATTATACTTTAAAATCAGAATAAAATATCCATTTCAAAACCATATAAATATGATATTATTTCCTTTTAAAACCCGAATTAATACGATATCTTTTTATTCCAATATATATACTTTCCAAAATCATAGGGTTTTCAAAGTAAATACTTAGAGGTCAAAACTCTTGAATATAAAATTTCAAATTATACTACCTTGAAAATCATAACTTTGAAACAAGTTTCCATCTCTCAAATGGTCAAATATTAGATTACTTTTATAAAACAAAATAGCTTCTTTACATTTCACAAATCAATTCCAAATATCGATTAAATTTCCAAATACCATTTTAATTCTTATGTTTCAAAGCTTTAAATATTTCACTATTTCAAAAACATCTCATTTAACAAATCCATATGTATCAAATTCAATTACTTCTTATTTAGACTTGAAATGTTTGCTTAATGAATTCAATATAATTTAAGAAAACCTTTAACTTCATATAACTGGATCCTCTTTCAATTTATTATATATTCATTTAATCAACCTGATATTCATTAAAATCACTTTACACAAAAATCAAGTTATAAAAATCATATCCTTTAAAAATTCTAATTTTTATTAAATTTCAATTTAACTTAATATTCATCTTCCAAATCTATTCTCATTTAAGTCATAAAACTCCAGAAATTAAAGTTTAAATAAATGTTTAAATCTTATTTGATCTTAAAATCAAACTTTATTTAAACTTCAAATCAAATTTATACAAAGCTTAAAAACCGAAAATTTCTATATATATATATATAATAGCCTTTATCAATAACCAAATCAGTATCTCATAAACCATATATATATATATAACTTTACAAAACCATAGAAAAACATTTCAAAAATAATTTTATATATTTACCGCGGTGCCTGTATATAATTTTCTATACTATGCTCAAGTGATATGGATGTTTATCATTTCAATCCGCAATTTAAAATGAAAAAAAATGCGGTTATATATCATTTCAAACCGCAATCCCGAATGAATGAAATGCATAGCAACTTGCAATTAATAAAATTAATCATCCATTCATCCATCAAATCATACATCCATTTATCACAGTCATCATCCAATTTCAAACAATCATCAATACATAACAGGTGATAAATAATGGTATCAATTATCAGTTTATACTCAAAATAAATTTAATAACTGTAAATTGGCATGTTATATGCAAAAATAAATGTAAATTTAACTGGCAGTTAATATGAAATAAAAATTTAACATAACTATGACTGGCAGTTAATATGCAATTAAATAAATTCTAACTGTCAAATTTATGCAATAAATAAAATTAATTAACAGTTATATTAAATGAATGCGATTTATCAAAGATAATGAATAAAACATGCCAAACAGTCATAAATAAATTTCTACTCATATCTAAAATTAATTTAACAAACACAAGAAATTTTAGAAATTGTGAGTGGGTTAAATCACTAACCTTTTGAATTTAAATCGAATTTAAATTCGATTTAAACCCAAAAATTCGACGGTCTCCAAATCTGTCCAAACCAGCATCAACAGATCCGAAATTTTATTACGATCCTAACAAAAAAAATTCGTGTGAAACGGAGGTCGTATGAAAAAGTTATTCGATTTACACGATTTGAAACACAAATTTTAATTAAAATAAAACTTACCCAACATTCAACGCCACGTCAGCCCCTCACCCACTCTCTCCCACTCGTTCTCCTTCATTCCCCAGCATGCAAGAACCCGTAACCCTAAATTTCATGAATAACCCTACGGCCGCCACCCAAAAGCCCACCGTGCCAAGCGACTACGCCTCGATCCAACCTCACCTCTGGCCTACCAAGCTTCGGCCGACCAGACCCTCCCCATGCGCGATGAAACCGAGGCCGAGACCCCCCTCCGCCGCCGCTCTAAACGCGGCCAAAACTGGGTGGTTCTGATGCCCATCTAGCCGAACTAACCGTACCGATGTGCCCTACTCAAGAATCTCTACGCGATGGTGCCCCTCGATCGTCGCCAGGACGAAGATCCACCGTCGAAACATCAAACCCTAATATGGACGGTCTGAGTTGATTTGAACATTTTGGAAAAATGGCGAATCGGATAGAAAAACGAATACCACCAGCAGATTACGTTCGTCGAGAACATCAACATATATTTTTTTGAGAATTTTATGAGGTGTTTGAAATTTTAGCTTTGATTTGTATTTGAAATTAGATCTGCAATTTGCATCCATTGAGGAAGAGAAAGAATTGAAGAAATGAACGTACAACAAATGAGCATAGAATGGAGGCCAGGGTTTATCACAGCCTATTTATAGACAAACAGCAATAGAATATGTGGGCACGAATTTTTAACGTGATAAACGGTAGTTGGCCGAAAAAGCCCGTTCTAACCCCGGAACGAAATTGGTTAAACCCATATATCGAAATAGATATTTTAAAATATTCTGAACGCGGTGGAAAAAGTTTTACGTCCAAATTCGATCGTATGGAGAAGTTATGCTGAAAAAAAAATTTCCAAATCGATTTCAAATTGATTTCAATTAAATCGATTTCAAATTGATTTCAATTAATTCGATTTCAAGGCGTTTTGCGTTTGTACGATCAAACGACAAGTCCGATCGCTACGAAACTTGAAACCGTACAATAATTCATTGATACGGATCCGATGAAACTAGTTTCGTCGAAATCCGAGTTCGTGACAGAAATGGCTATTTTTAATATAAATAAATAAATTAAAAATTAGTCAATTAAATCAAATTTCCCATTTCTCTTTGATAATTGACTATTCTTATTATTATAAATTTTCCAATCACCTATACTAATTTAAACAAAATTTTACTCGTCGAATTAAAATTTTGAAATTCCCAAATTTCATTAATTTCACCAAATTGTAAATTAAATTTCCAATAGTTAAATTAAATTTACTTTCCATTTATTATTGTTAAATAGGCGAATTTATCATTGGATTCATAACTTCATTATGTAAATACCTCCAATTTCATCTAAATTTATATTCGCATAATTTCTAAATATTAAATTTCAAATATTACTTCATTATCGTAAATGTAATAAATATATTTTCAATTATTGCAATTGATTATCCGTTATAACTTAATATACTGAATAGATGGTTGATCTTAAAAACTTGTTCTCATTAACGTTTTATTTCTGCTTTCAAATTAATGCAATTATTACATATTCTCCCTTAATTAATGACCTTCCTATTTCCATTTATTATTTCTTAGCAAATTATATCTATTAATTACGATTAACTATTCTAAATAAATTGGTTCACTTGGTTTCACGCCCTTTTTATTTCATCAATCATCCTATTATGAATGGAATTTTACCTTGGTTACATCTTATTGAATCTAACATTTATCACTTACTACCTTAACTGCCATAGTTTAGTGAATTAGTTGAAATTGATTACGAATTAACTTAATAACCAAATAAAATAAGTAACGTACATCAAATATTACCACTACTCTTAATTATACCCTTAGAAGTTCAATATTTACACCCTCAATATTGCAGTTACTTACATAACCTTGATTTTACTCAATTCACATTTATTTCAAACTATTCCAAATTTTATTCAATATTTATTAATTCTCTTTATATTAAATTTTTAATCAAGTGAAATCCTTAACTTGAATCCGTTGGATTTCCTTTCCAGTTATTAAAAATTAACTTATACAAACATACTTCTTAATTCATTCCAATTACCGTTTACAATGTTTTTTTTGTTTTTTTATTACCTAATCAATTTAAATAATTTCCTCTCTCATACTAAAGTATACCCCTGTATAATCCTTTCCACTATTCATTATTAGAATGTTATCTAAATTTCAAATCTCTTGTAATAACTCATTCGTTATACCTTTGCGTATCAATAAACAAGGTTCCAAATAAATAGGGTTTATTAAATTCCATCTTTATAATTACGTCTATTACAACCAATAAAATATTTTCATAGGTTAATTATTAACTTTAATTATTGTAATTCATTGTCTAACATAAATTTTGAATCTATTTCCAAATTTTCATATTTCAATCAATTAACACCTTACAATAGTTTACACATAAAAAGGGATTGTACTAAATACATTATTTATTGTCATGCATTACTCTATTTCCTCCATTTACATTCAAATTCCATAAATCAATATTTTACTTCATTGATAAATTCAATTCTTGCCTTAATTTACTTATTCAAACTTTATATCAAATGCAACAATTTCCACTATTACTATTAATTGCAATATATAATTTAATTTGTAAATTATTAATTACCCTTGATAACATCAAATTTCAACATTCTCTTTCATATAAATAAATAAGATTTTTGTTTCTTTCTAGATTTAAATTAAAAATCCTATTAATTATATTCATTTTAAACATCGAATTTACACGGGTCGTTACACAAAATATACGTATAACTATAATATTATAAACTTTATAAATAAGCAAATGTATATAATGTACGTATAACCAAATATAAACCATTTTATAATATATATATGGTAAAAACAAGTATAGCTATATATATCTATACATAAATTTTATATAAGCTTTTAAAATGAAAACATAAAATGTATATCCAGAAAACACTCATATTGAATTACATACATAAATGTATACAATTTTTAAAGAAAACCATGCCGAGACGCATTTGCAAAGTAACTATATATATATATATCTATATATATATATATATAGGACATGTATACATACCTTTCAAAAATCAAGACCTGCATGTATAAAATATCAAAACAATATAAGATAAGAGAACATTTGCCACTGCCTCAATGCAAAGAACACACATAAGAAATATAAATATAAATATAAATAAATAAATATATATATATAATCAGCGACATACGAACTAAAATATGTAGACATATATTTAAAGTTATACAACTTATATACATATATAAACCAATATATAACATCATACCATAAACAACAATATATATATATATAATAGGTTTATAACATACTGTAGACAATTTGTTTACACAATATATAAATATATACATATCTAAACATAGTATATCACATACATTATAATCTACGTCATAAACTCTTATATAAATAAAAGCACAAATATATAAACCAACATAATATATATATATATATATATATATATAATAAACATATTAGTATATAACATATTATATACTCATACATCACGCAACAGAGGAGGAGGGTGGCTGCAAGTGCTCCGATATGGAGACTCACATGAAGGAGGGGAAGGGTGTGTGCGAGAGGAGGCTGGCCTTGGTGGTGTTTGGTGAGGCAAGGCTCGGCTAGGCTAGTCAAAAGGGTTGGAGTTGTTCGGCTGTTGGTTTGCCGTGGTGGAGTTATGTGATGGTGGTTACGACAATAAGAGAAGGAGATGTAAAGAATAATGGTGGCCGAACAATATAAGGGAGAAGTAGAAAAATGTAAAGAGGAAGAAGGAATTTTTTAAAAACTTACTGTAAACGTTTTGCAGAAGAAAAAGGCGAGAACTAGAAGTAGAGAAGAAGTCAATTCAATAAAATTGAATGTGAGGGGATGAGAAAATGAGATATTAGTAGATTAAATGAACGTGCATCTTTAATTCACAAAGGCTATTCATTTCCTAACATATTTTTGTGAACTTTTAGAATTTACAGTCCACTAGTCTACCCAATAAAATAAATAAGCTAAAATTTTAGAACCGATACGGTTGACCGTTTCACGGTTTCCGCTGCCTATTGGACTTCAAAACACAGAATTGAATATACCGTAGAGATCGGCATTACGAAATGATCAAAACGGTATACAGATATCAGTGGTACGATTATCCTATCAAAAGTCGATAATCGGCATTGAAAATGCTGCTAATTTGCCAGAAATAGGATAAACAGAGCAACATCAGTCCAAATTTGGAGAAACGAAATTTGACGTCTCACTTAGAAGAGCATTTACAAATTTATTATATAAAAATATTTAGGTTTAGAAAACATTTTATTATCATCAATTAATAACTGATTTAAATTTAAATAAAATTACACAAGAAAATAAACTTTCATATTTTCAGATGGAAACTTACACTTAGCTATGTTTAAGTGGACGTATTCCAAATATTAAATTTTCAATTCAAAATTTTATTATTTAAAATTTCACAAAAAATTAATAAATTAAAACCACTAAAATTTACGGGTCGTTACACTCTCCCCCACTCAAAACTTTTCGTCCTCGAAAAGGAACGAAGTAGGAGAATAGAAACAACTAGAATGAAAAATAGTTTGAAAAACAAAGTAGAACAATTAATTTAAACCATATGAATTTCATTTCTTTTTAAATGGGTTTATATTCAACTAATTGATTTTAATTCAAGGTATTTCATTTAGTTGATTAAATTCAATTTATTAATTCCTTAAAAACAAAATTTATTTGTTATCTTGTTATTTAATTTATCTCAACTAACATTTCTATAATCATAAATTAAGTATAAAACATTTATTATAACCACTCATATTTATTTAAAAATCATTTTATATTGTATATTATCCAATTTCATATCCAAACTTCTGAATGATTTAGGCATGTTATAAGATGTAATTGGGTATTATGCAAGTAAAATTTATCAAATCAATTATTTCAAGTTTCTAAATATTTATTCAAAAAATTTAGCCTTATTTATAATTGAAATCATCCTTTAACAAAAATTTAAGAATTAAATTTCCGATTAACTTCGAACAATTTAGAGATAAATATAGATATATTCTATATATCAAATCAAATCTATAAACATATATCTATATAATATTATCCATCAAGTCATATTTAAGAAATTTACATCAAATTCATTTTTCCAAAACAAAATGTAGCAAAGCTACTGAGTGGTCTCTCCACTGCGAAACTCGAAAATGAATGTTGATGATGTAGCCGCCATTACCGAAATTATTTTCCAGCGACAAAAGAGGAGTGCACTGATTTAAACATTTAAAAATTCTTTGAAAATCATTTATATTCGAAAATAATTTGAATAATAAACGTTTAAAACTTTAAAACCAAAGTTTGGAATCACCGAAAATTGATTCTCAAATTCTTAACTTAAATTCATTTCAATTCCAAATAAATTTATAAAATTTGATTATATTTTCATATATTTATAAGGTGACAATAATCAATGGTTTGCAGAATGAAAAATGAAAATCAAATATTATCATTTCTGTTAACCAATTCATTTAACAATTATCTTTCAAACAATTTACTTATATATATAATATAATTATACAAAATTTATTTCATTTACTAAATTTGAAAATAATATTGTGTCAGTTTGTTCTATTCAAGTGTTTTGGAATTCCTATCGATAGCGTTGATCAGACGAATCGATCGAAACCCCAAATCAACATTATAACTCAAACAACATCTTATAAAGTATTTTTATTTTATGATAAATACACTCCCTCACTCGATGATTCCGAAATGGATTCCAATCAAGGATAGAGATTCAAATTAGTGGAACCCTAATCAAAGAGAATTCTAACTAGAAGATAGGCTCGGTAGTGAGATAAATAACAAAGAGAGAAAATAATGGATAGACTTATATAGATCACGGGCAACCTGAACCAGGTTAATCGTGATTTCAAAAAAATATATTGATGTTGAATTCAGAGGCAAATCACCATCGGATCACCAGAGATAGAATTCAGGCATATCAAGAGATATCAGCATCTAAACCGAGGAATATAAATCTCCTGTGAATCGATGCTATTGTAAAGGAGTTTCACCCCTTTACAAATCATACAGTGGAGTTATGGGATACTCCAGAATCAAGAAAATACGAAATAAGGGAAGGCAAGGATGGATTTTAAAATAAAGGGGAGAGTTAAAAAGATCAAAGGAAATTCAGATCAAAGAGAAAGGAATTCAAACTCGAACGAATGTAATTTTGTAATTAAATCTACCATATATGCTAAGTTTTGGCAAAACCAAAGCTCTGATACCACATGTAACATCCTAGTATTTTCAACCATTCGCATCCGCGCATGTCGGACTTGAATTGCTCAAAATATCAGAATTTATATTTTGCAAAACTCAGCATATACAGTAATTAAATAATAATCACAGAATCAAAGACATAGAGTAAAATAACAATAAGCAGCGGAAATAAATGAATAGTAGTTCATGAAGCTACTATATGCATAACAGAGTTAAAAAAAGATACAACAAAAGTCTCGAATACATAGAAGTCTCAATACAATAGTCAAATACAAGATCAGAATATATCACTTGAATCAACTGAATAGTTGAATGCTGAAAAGATGTAGACGGATCTCTAAGCGAAGCTCCAACTACAAAGGTGAGTCTCAAATGCTGTGACACTCAGTCTGACCCGAGCATAAAGCAAAACACAAAATATTCGAGTCAGGATTAACATTCTTACATCAATAAATCCAACTCAAGTGAAATATCAACTGAAATACAAGTAACTTAAATGATGTTTGGGATAACCATCCTCTAAGGATCCGTTAAACTATCAACTATGTAGTAATATATGCTATTATAATAATGTCTATAGTAAAGTAAACTATTAAAATAGCGTTAAGGCATTACCCATATTCCCCTTAACACATTTTATAGTGCCATAGCCTATACAATACCATGATACCCCATTAACTGGAGCTATCAGTGGGCACTCCACAGGTACGACACAAAACAAACTCATAGTGGTCTCAATATGGTAGGTGACATGGCACAACTAGACAATGCCAGGTTAGATATACCAATTACACATTTGGGCTAGTGGTAACGTAGAGCCGCAGCAATCGCCCACCTCGAGCCACACTTCCAAATCAAAGGTGCGCACCAAATCAATCACAAAATAATAGAATGACAATCAAAGAAGTGTGTCCGATCGAAGGAGCTACCTCACTTGGCCCGACAAGTGCTCCTGTTTTAGCCACCATATGCCAACTCACGGGAGTCGGGTCCACGTATATACCTCATATAGGATCGTTGCCACCATCCTACTTCATTCTGGAATCTCCACCGCATACACAGTTGTTAGAGTGGTTTTTGGCATTGGCAGAGGGTATAACAATAACCAATCCCGGTCTCTTTAACAGCCAAACGTTATTACAACACCGCGGTCATTTCAAAATAGTTTATACTTCAGACCTAAAATATCATTTCCATTTCAAAGCCATATCAATACTATATCATTTCACTTCACATATATCCATTTCCAAAATCTTAGAACTTTCAAAGTTATAACACTTTCGAAACCAAAACACATGAAATTATAAATAACACTATGGAAATCATAGCACTTTGAAGTCATAACTCTTTGAAGTCATAACTCTTTGAAATCATAACACTTTAGAAAACCGTAACACTTTCCTTTAAACATTTCAGATATTAATAATAGTATATATAATAAAATAATTTATAAAATAAAATAGTTTATTTAAAATAGTTATAAGTTAAAATAGTTCATATAAAATAATTAGTATATTAAAATAGTTATATAAAATATTTTACGTTAAAATGATTTATATTAAAATAGTTTATAGTAAAATAATTTATAAAGTAAAATATTTAAATAGATTTATATAAAATTTAAAATATTTTATATAGTAAAATATCTTCCTCAAATTTCACAAGTTGGTTCAAGTCAACTCGAATTCCAAAATTCAAATTTAATTAAATCTCAATCCATCAATTTCAATTCTATTCGGTTTCTCAATAAACCATTTCAAATTATATCGATTTCAAACACAGATTTGAACCACAAAATAAACCATTTCAATTTCAATTTATTTCAAAGTTTTAAATATTCCACATTTCAAAACAAAATTTGATAATTTCATTTATATCTCACTTAAATTAATTATTATTTAGTTTTGAAATATTCACTTAATAAAATCCAATATCATTTAAATAAAACTCCAAATTACAAATAAACTAAATATTTCCTTCAATTTATTTAAACTTGAAATATTCATTTAAATCGCCTTAAACCAAAATCAAGTTATAAAATCATATCCTTTAAAGTCTCAAATTCAGTAAGTTTCAATTCGATTTGATTAGATAATTTTTTTAATTAAATACCATTTCAAACCAATTTCAAATCTATCTCCCCAACCTTAATTTATTAAAATTTATTATAAACTCTATATTTGAAAACACAATTTTGAATAAATACATGAACATATTATATATAAATTAAATCAAACTTTATTAAAGTAAATCTTATTATCAAACTTATTTTATAATAAAACTAATTTATACATATTTTAAAACAATAAAATTATAAGCAAATTCTTAAAATTTATAATTTCCAAATTAACTTATAACTATACAAATTTCAAATACATAGTCTTAAAATCTAAAATTTTAAAACTTTATGAAAATACATTTATTTATATAATATCTTAAAATCAATATTTATTAAACCATATATTTCTTTCTAAAACCATAAAAATCATTTTCGAAATATTTATATATAGACCAACGACGTCTGTACATAATTTTCTATCCTATGGTCAAGTGATACCGATGTTTATCATTTCAATCCGCAATTTAAATATACACAGATATATATCATTTCAACCCGCAATCCCAAATTCAATTTAATGAAAATCGCTTGGGTTTATCATTTCAACCCATTACAATTTTCTCCTCTACTACAAATCATTCGGGTATGTATCATTTCAACCCATAGTGAATTCTATACTAACAAGGAACTTGCAGAGTGATAACAGATATGATAATAATATAACAGGCATATATCATCAATATAAATAACAGATAATGGTGTTAGATGACAAAGGTGAACAGATATAGATAATAGCATATATATATATATATATATATATAGCAATGTAAATAACTAACAACAACATATTTCAATTGTTGTTTCAATCAAAATCAAATTTAATAGATAAGAAGGTTAATCGTGAGTGGTTGCTGACCTTTCGAGGCTAGAGATGGACGAGAATGAGATGAGTTACGAATCCAAAGCAAAGCTAGATTGAACACGAATTTGACGAGCAAAGCTGATAGCTTAGAATTGACAAAATCGAAACAAAACAGGATTGAAGAAGATCAATGGTATAAATGAACATATATATGTAAATATATATATATCATGTTCTTAATACAAAACATATTAAATTAAATATATATATATATATTTCAAAATTATAATTTCAAATTAAAAAACATATATTTAAATATATTCTATTTATATTACAATCCATTTTTGATTTAAACACATACTTCTAAGATTAATATTTTCATATGTGAAAACCAAATCCACAGCTCATGATATATAGACTAATATATATATATATATATATATATATATATATATATATATATAACATATACATCACAAATTCAATTTTATATATATTTCAAGATCATCATTACATTTTACACATACATTCAATATATATAATATATTATATTAACAGTATATGAAATCATTTAAAACTAATATATTATATATTATACTAATATACCATTGTCACATACTGACTCTACAGGAAGTTTACACATGTATTCTTCAAAGATAACCCAATATGCAAAATATCTATACATATATACACAAGTTAAAACTGTATAACTTCAGCAGTGAAATATGTTACATTTATATATTAAAACCTAAGTTCACTTATACATATACATAACCGATATATTATAACTAATATATAAACAAATATGTAACCTACAAAACTGTCAACAGCCAAATCTATAGCTGTACTACATACATACCTATCTATAAAAGAGGTCTACATACAAAATTTATATAACTTAATATATAAAATACACATATAACTATAATATTATAAACTTTATAAATAAACAAATTTATTTAATGTACGAATAACCCAACACAAACCATTTCATAATATATATATATATACACACAGTAAAAACAAGTACGGCTATATATCTATACATAAATTTTATATAAACTTTTAAAATGAAAATATAAAATGTATATCCAGAAAACACTCATATTGAAATGCATAAATAAGTGTATACAAGTTTTAAAGGAAACCATACTGAGACCCATTTCGCAAAGTAACTATATATATAGGAAATGTATACATACCTTTCAAAAGTCAAGACCTGCATGTATAAAATATCACAACAATATAAAATAAGAAAACTTTTGCCACAGCCTCAATGTAAAGAACGCACATAAGAAATATATACATATATGTATATGATTAGCGACATATGAACTAAAATATGTAGACATATATTTAAAGTTATACAACTTATATAAATATATAAACCAATATATAACATCATACCGTAAAAAAAATTATATATATATATAATTGGTTTATAACACACTGTAGACAATTGGTTTACACAATATATAAATATATGCATATCTAAACATAATATATCACGTACATTATAACCTACATCATAAACACTTATATAAATAACATCACAAATATATAAACTAACATAATATATACACACACACACATAACAAACATATTAGTATATAACATATTATATACTCACACATCACACAACAGAGGAGGAGGGTGGCTACAAGTGCTCTAACGTGGAGGCTCGCGTGAAGAAGGGGAAGGGTGTGTGCGGGAAGAGGATGGCCTTGGTGGTGTTTGGTGAGGCAAGGCTTGTCAAAAGGAGTGGGGTGTGTAACAACCCGATATTTTCAGCCATTCGCATCCGCACATGTCGGACTTCAATTGCTCAAAATACCGCATTGTAAATAAATTTGGAGCAAATGAAACACAATCACAGACACAGAAATATCAGAATAACTCGTAGCGGATATTAAAATACCATAGTAGTTCATGAAGTTACTATAACAAACTCTCAAAACATAATACATAATATCAGTTTGAAAACATATACAATAGAAATCTCCAATACATAGAAGTTTAAAAATACCAGAGCTGAAATAGAACAACTGGAACTGAAAAGGAATAGATAACTAGACAAGCAGAATCTCCAGCGATTCCTAGCTCCAGAAAGAAATCCAAAGCTAAGCTGTAAATACTCAGGCTGACCCCAGCGTAAAGTAAAACACAAAACACTCTAGTTAGGACAACATATACTTATATAATGTAAACCAACTCAAGTGAACTGTAGCAGTAATGCATAATAACTTAAAGGATGCTTAGGACCGCCGATCCTCTAAGGATCAGTTAAACCAAAAATTTAAATATATCCGTGGTTAAAATTTCAAAATAGTAATTTATATTTTGAAATCAATTATCATTTCAAAAATCCAATATCATTCAAAATCCCATTTCAAAAATGTCACAATATCATATCTTTTCAATACTACATTTATTTTATTTAAAATACCATTTCAATGCACATTTCAAAATAGTTTATATTTCAAACAAATTACTTCATTTTAAATCATTAAAATGAAGTTATTATACTTTCAAAAATTAAATCTTCCAAAGTCCATTTGTTTACTTAAACTTATCAAAACAATGAAAATTCACCTTTTGCAGCATTTGGAAAATGCTACAGAAAGTTACTTTCAAAACAGTTCAATTTAACAAAAGACAACATTAAAAATACTGTAATAGGGTTACATTAGTTCAAATAAAACCTTAGTTAAATTCCACAATTATAACACTTACAAAGTACTATAATATCCCTTTATTAAAATTTATCCATTTGGTTCATTTATATCAACTACAACATTTACAATTGTTGTAATATCCTTTACCTTAGAAATAATAGCATTTTAGAAATGCTATTAGTTAAAATTCAAGGTTTTCAATACAGTTTCACAAACAATTATATTTTAATATAAATCATTTTTAACTAAAAATCATAATTTATACTTTAAAACAATCATTTATAATGCCCGTATATTCATGATTTTATAAAGTTAAATTTCTATTCAAAAGTCAATATTTAATAATAATTTACATATTAAATTCAAACATTAAATTTCAATTCTTTATTTAAATTCAAGTATTAAATTTCATTTCTTTAATTAAATTTTCAACCTAACAATTAGATTTAAAATTTCCAAAAATATAACTTATTACCATTTATTTTACTTAATTAAAATTTTACTTTTTAAACAAAATTTCAAAAATTTCCATTTAAGTTATATTTCAAGATTTAACTTAAACATTCATTTATTCAACATTTTAGCTTATTCAAAAATCATTATAATCTCATAAAAATCATTTAAATTCATTTTAATTCAGAATATTATACTTTTACCTTTAAAATATTTTCAAAAACATTTCAGAAAAATATTATATAAACCACGGGTTTGTATGTAGTTTTCTAGCCTAGGTCAAGTGATACAGATATATATCATTTCAATCCGCAATTTACAAAGAAAACCCGGGTTCTATCATTTCAACCCCGCAGTCCCAAGTAAAATGAATGAAATGAAAACTGCTCAGGCCTATCATTTCAGCCCATAACGATTTTTCCCTATTCTAAAGTCCGTTCGGGTATGTATCATTTCAACCCATAGTGATTCTAGTCTACAGGGAACTTGCTGTGTGATAAACTGATGAAAATAACATAATAGCATGAAATAACGGTAAAATATGGTATAACAGGTGTAAATATAGGTGTGAACATCATATGAATATAATATAGCAGTTATAACAGGATGATATGCATTTACAGATTCAGGTGATGTCGGTTTATCACTATATAAGTACATATTAGTCTGGTGAGATTTACTCACCTGTTCAAAGCTGGAGATCGCTACCAAAGCAACAATACTGATTCTACGAAGGCATGACAACACTACTACAATTTTGAGAGTGGAGAGTCAAAGCTATACCCCTTGAAACATTTAAACAAAGCAATACAATATATATATATATATATATATATATATATATATATATATATATATATATAAGTTACAACACACTTTAACATCAATAACATTAAAAACAACACCCAAAACCATAACCATTTGAATTGCACTTGCTCTCAACCTCAGGTACATCAGTTAGGCATGTGTTTGGCTCAGCTAACACATGGGATTGGGTCTGGTTTGGGTCCATATGGGTCGGTCTAGGTTGTGTTTGAAAGTGGGTTCATGGATCTAAGTGTACAAGGCTATACAAGGCAAAGTATCATCACTTTTAGTCCACAACTTGGTTCGGCCAGAGGCTCAGGGGCTTGGCTAGTGGGTGCTGTGGTGGTGGATGATGTGGCAGAGGGTGGAGGTCAAGTCAGAGGTGGTGGTGGTAGTCGCGTCAAATGGTGGTAGAAGGTGGTGATGACAATTCTAGGTCTAGACTTGTATGTATGTGATGTATTATTGGATTTTTGGTTGTGATTCTTGTCTAGCTGGCTCGGCCTGGCCATGGTGGGGTACTAGGGGGTGGTTGATCAGAAAACAAGGTGGTGGAGGTTGGCCTAGATCTGGTTGAGGAGGAGTGGAGCTATGAAGTTGAGAACAATATACAGAATCACTTAGAAAAGCACAAAAAAACAAGAAGAAAAGAAGCTTTACCAAAATTTTTTTTGGACAACAATGGCCATGAATTTTTCCTTGAGGAATGAGAAACGATTTACGTGAAAAACAAAAGAGAAGTCAGCTGGAAAGATGGTGGTAATGCACGGCCAAAACAATAAAGAATGGAGGTTGAGAAAATGAAAGGTGGGGAGGTAAAAGGACTTTGGAATTTCAAGAGTTTAAAACCTTTCAAATATCCAACCATTTCTTTTTAATTTAAATAAATAAAATATATATATAAATTCAGATAAAAATACGAAAATTTAGTAAATAAACAAAAATAAATAAATAAATATTAATTATATATAATTTAATTAATAAAAACAGCAAAAATTGCAACTAGTCTTGCAAATATGAAAAATAAACAGAAAGAACTTTGGAAAATTTATATGGACTTGTAAAAATATTTATAACAAAGATAATAACATAAAATAAAAATTCATTCACAAAATAAATATATAAATTTAATTAAATATAATTTAAATGAAGAAAATAGTAGAAAAATAGAAAACAACCTTTAAAATAGGAAATAAATATAGTAAATTTTGGAAAATTTTTATTATCACTTTAAAAATATTAAAAGACAAAATATATATAAAATAACATATTAACAAATATTAGAATAAAATATAACAAAGAAAGTGATTTATACAATTTAAAATAGATAAAATTGCAAAATAAAACAAATTATACTCAAAATTGAAATGTACATAACTTTCACAATTTAAATCCATTTTCAACGAAACGAAAGCAGTATTCAAGTTATTAAATATATTTTCATAATAAAAGATAAAATTTAAGAATTTAAATAATTAAATTTGAAATTTAAAAGTCAAGGTTTGACCAGTTTGAACATAAATTCATCTTTCAGTAAAATATCCAATTTATACCGGTTTGAAATTATAATTCACATAATAATCAACACTTATATTTAAAAACGAAATGTTTGAAATAAAATAAGTTTAAAATAATTTCAAAATAAAATAAAGTCAAATATTGAAATATATGAAAAAATCTAGGGTTGTTACAGCGTGATTCGGCTGTTGGTTTGTAGTGGTGAAGTGATGTGATGGTGGTCACAGTAATGAGAGGAGGAGATGCAAAGAATAATGGTGGCCGAAATGTATAAGGGAGAAGTAGAAAAATGTAAAGAGGAAGAAGGAATTTTTCTAAACTTATTGTAAATGTTTTGCAAAAGAAAAATGTGGGAACTAGAAGTAGAGAAGAAGTCAGTGCAATAAAAATGAACGTGAGGGGGAGGAGAAAATGAGAAATTAGTAGATTAAATGAACGTGCATCTTTAATTCACAAAGGATATTCATTTCCTAACATCTTCTTATGAACTTTTAGAATTCACAGTCCATTAGTATACCCAATAAAATAAATAAGCTAAAATTTTGGAAATGATACGGTTGATCGTTTCACAGTTTCCGCTGTGTACCGGACTTCAAAACACAGAATTGAATATAGCGTAGAGATCGACACGATGAAACGATTAAAATGGTATACATATATCAATGGTACGATTATCCAATCAAAAGTCGATAAACGGTACCGAAAATGCTGCTAATTTGCTAGAAATAAGATAAACGGAGCAACATCAGTCCAAATTTAGAGAAACGAAATATGATGTCTCACTCAGAAGAGCATTTACAAATTTATTGTATAAACATATCCAGGTTTGGAAAATATTTTATTATCATCAATTAATAACTGATTTAAATTTAAATAAAATTAGACAAGAAAATAAACTTCCATATTTTCAGATGAAAATTTACCATTAGCAATGTTTAAGTGGATGTATTCCAAATATTAAATTTTCAATTCAAAATTTTATTATCTAAAATTTCACAAAAATTCAATAAATAAAATAAATAAACCACTAAAATTTATGTGTCGTTACAGCAAGATATTTCTTTTATTGTTTCTTTAATTGTTGGGTACAGTAATGTCTCTATTTTTCACTAATTCCATTTGTGTTGCTTTTATTCTTGCAATTACGTTTACCATTCTTCTTATAGTATTAAACTATGGAAATGTATTCCCTTTTCTAAAGCAGCCAACTAATCTATCGCTAACTTCCAAATCAAGTTATTAGATTTCCCCTTTTTATTTCATTCCTCGAGTTCTAACATAATTTACTGTAAATTTCTCACTTTTAGGCTTATCCCTTTCTCTATAATTTTTAAGCCTAATATTACTTATATTTAATTGGATTCCTTTCTTTTTCCATATAAATAAAATTTAAATATAAGTGCACTTCTCTTATAAAACTTACAGTTTTAACAAAACTAACTAGTAGAACTAATTTATGAAATTAGTTCAAATGATGAATTAAATTATTTAACGGGAATCTGACGATATTAGATATCATCAACATAAAAGATATATAATTTAAATCCACTCACTTGAAAAGAAAACACTCCCAATTCCAGATCTGATTTTTAGTCCAGTTCTATTATCCATACCCTTCCTCTTTGCAACCCTATTTAGATCCACAAACCAAATTTTGTTTGGAATTATAAATCTAGATCTAATTGAAGAAAAATAAACAGATAAATTGGAAAACTAGATCTGAAAACTCATCTCATACGGACGGCTTAATTTGGACATCTCTTCTCTAGATCTACAGTTTCTACCTCCAAATTGTAAATCATAAAACCTAAATTTAATATAATTGATTTTTGAAGAATTGGAGGAGAAAGAAAAGTGACAGAGCTTCCGCTTCCATTCAAAAAATATGGTTTTGAAGGCTAGCCATGCATGCATATTTATAGGGAGCCAAAGCAATGTCGTCCGTTCATTTAAAGCGATTGAAATCTAACTATTAAAAACAAGCAAAACGCATCAGTTTTGACATGTCTAGCCTTTTTGTTTTATACGTGTTAATTTATTTCCTCTATTTTTAAACGTTAAACGTTAAATTTTAACCGTTGCCTATTTATTCTAATTAATTTCCATCAATGGAAAATTTATTTCCCTTTATAACACATGTTTATTTTGAAATTCAAACGTTGCTAATTATTGTAAATTAATTTCCTTTAATTGCTGATTTGATTAATATTGCCTACTAATGTTATTTAATTACCTCTAATTACTGATGTCAATTAATATCCTTTATGATGCATGTCTATTTTGAAATTCAAACGCACTTTATTTTTGGAATTTATACATGTATATATTTATAAACAAATATATTCACACACATTTACACGTATAATTATTTTTCAATACAGAACTTCGAAAGTCAATAACTTTTTCATACGAAGTCCGTTCGAGGCATATTATGTATGTAAATTAATCAGAAAACCACCCGAACACAATGATATAAGTTTCTAGGCCATATTTTGACAATTCCAAAAACACTCGTTTTCACTGTTTATAATTGTTTCGGTTATTTAATTATCTAAAAATGCGGGGTGTTACATTTGCAGACAACCCTTTCTCTAAGACTACGTGACCAAGAAACTTCAATTCTTTCTTCCAGAAATGACATTTCAAAAACTTCACTTTTAGCCGATGCTTCCTCGGCGTCTCAAACACCACTTTAAGATGAACTTCATGCTCTCTTTCATCTCTAGAGTATATAAAAATATCATCAATGAATATCAGCATGAACCTATCCAAGTGCTCCTGGAAAACTCGGTTTATCAAATTTACAAAGAATGCCGACGCATTAGTTAGTCCGAATGGCATTACTAACCATTCATATGATCCATATCTGGTTCTAAACGCCATCAAGGGAATACAATCATCTGCTACTTTTAGCTGATGGAACCCTGTTACCAAATCCAATTGGAAGAATACTTTGGCTCCATTCAACTGGTCGAACAAATCGTTTATTCTAGGCAACGAATATCGATTCTTTATCATCTTCTCATGCAGCTTACGATAATCGATACATAACCTTAACGATCAGTCTGACTTCTTAGCAAACACTGTGGCTACTCCCCAAGGCGAACTGCTTGGTCTAATAAAACTCTTGCCTTCCAAATCCATCAACTACACCTTTAGCTCCCTCATATCAGTAGGTGTCATCCTGCTTTGCGGTCTACTCAACTGTTCTGCTCCCGGTACCAAATCTATCTGAAACTCAATAGCTCGTTTCGGCGGTAGTCCCACTATGAGTACAAAGACATCTGTGAATTCTCTGACCATGAAAAATTGATTCAACTCATCTTCTACCTCCACAACACCCAACAAAGCATTCACCTCACAGCTAGGGTTTTAAATGGAGTATACAATCTGATCACTCCAGTCAGGGTATCTATGTGATATTTTCCTATCATGGAAAAATATCCTAGCATCGTATTTACTTAACAAATCCATACCCAAAATAATTTCGAACCCTACGAAATCAAATACATGCAAACTGCAATCAAAGGTATGACCTAACACATTAAACTGTAGGTGATCACACTTCATCCCAAGTGTCTCATACCCTCCTATTGGATTTGCAACTCTTAAGAAAGTAACTAGGTATGAGGGTTTAGGTTAAGCTTATCTACCAAACAATGCGATATAAAAGAATGCGATGCACCAATATCAAATAGAACTCTAACTGACATACCATGAATCAAAACCGTACCTCCCAACACTACTTTTCCTTTTTCCTACGCTGTTGGTCTCGAGATAGCTGGTTCCAATGCAAACACTTTACCTTTCCCATTCTTGGCAGGCTCCTTGCACTGGTTCTTATAGTGCCCAACTTGATCGTAGTTGAAACACCTCACCTCTTTCTTCTTCGCCACTTTCTTTCTTTTGCTTATCCGGCAATCATGGGCATCATGTCCCTTCTTGTCACACTTGTAACATACCACTTCTGCCTTCCCCTTCTTAGCGGCTCCACCCTTCTGAGCTCCTTTCCTGTGGAAAAACATTCTTTTCTAACCCTGCCCTACCTGGACTTCGTTAGCCTTATTTCTTTCAAGAAAAGCTTGCATCTCTTCATTCCTCACGGGCATCTCAACAACAACATCGCTTGGATCTCTAATATGCGGTAATATGGCCTTAGCAAGCTCTGGCTTCAACCCCTGATGAACTTCTCATTCCTCTTATACATAGTATCAATCATAGCATAACCATATCTTGCTAGCTCCTCAAACCTCATCGCATTCTCGAGCACAGTCATATCTTCCTGCTCCTAAATCCATAAATCTTAGCAATTTTTGACATAAATCTTACCTCGAACCTCCTCCTGAATCCATCGCAAGTCATATTCTCCTCGTTGACTCCAACTGTCACACTGTTCCACCAAAACAGTGCTGCCCCTTGAAGCTGTCTAGAAGTGATTCTCTTTTTCTGCTCATCGTTGACCCTAAGTCAGCGAAAATCCTTTCGCAATGAAGTAACCAGTTCTCCACTTTGATTATTCTTTAGTACCAATAAAGGTCTTCCCTCCCAACTGAGCAAAATCTCTACTTAGAATAGCATAGTTATTCACCACTAGAGCTTCTTGGTTCCCTCCTCTAACATTTCCTCTAACTACTCCAGCATCAATCCCTGCCTGCATCATGTTGAAAAAAGAACTGATACATTGCTCCCATGTCAACTTTCGAGACTCCAGCACCCATATTTGCCGCTTGCGCCTGACCTTGATTTCTCCTAGTAGTAGGTCTGGCATTTCTATTGGCTGTGGTGCTTTCCCTACCAAGGTTAACCCTTCCACCTCTAGCATCCATATCTGCATTCGAGTCTCGTAAGATATAGAAGAATAGCCTAATAGAGATAGGAGAGTAGAGATAAAGCGTATACTTATAGTAAATTCAAGTATATTACTATAGCTTTATCTCATACCACGATATTTTCTCTAATTCCTTAGGATTATGTTTTCAAAAATCATTTTAGTTTAAAGTTTTTCATAAACCAATGCTTTGATACCAGGCTGTAACATCCACTATCTTGAGGCCCAAAGCTAAGTGCTACAGATGCTGCAGTCATCTATAGTATTAACTTCTGGAGATAAAATATGGCAATGTTAATTGTATCCATAATATCAAAAGTACATGAATATGAAACAAAAGAAAGATTCAAAAATAGCTTTCTTGATTACATTTCACAAAAACATGTTTCATATCTAATTACATAATCCCATATCATTTCCTAAGTTCAAATCAAATGTACTTATTACATAAATACGCCAAGAGCTACATATGAAGATGACCCTTTGGTTGACCAGAGTACTAAATAGTCATAATCAATTTAATACAACAAATCAGAAATAAAATGAAACAACTCCTAAATATAGCTAGCATCAGCCTCCTGCTCATCTCCGGAAACTTCATTCGCCCACCTACTAAACCTGTAAAACTAAAATCTCAATCTACTAAGATTGATTTTGAGCACCCGAGAGTTGAAGGGGAAAGATATAAATTTCGAGTCAGACATAAAACATGGTGTGAATAATACTATGCATCTCGGTTTATTGATATTAAGTGAGGCTAGCCACTTAGCGGAATGGTTTTCACCTCACTAATATCCCTTTCAAACATATATTTTTGCAAATCAAAAATCTTGCAACCAAACTGATTAATCAAACCAATTATATTAATAATAGAAAATATCATATATGCTCAAAAATAGGTAATAGATAGACCAGTTGTCCGAACAAAATGTAGTTTTGTTTGGCTAACTACTAACCTTAGGCTGACTCGGGCCTACCAGACAAACTAAACAAATTATCTAGCAACTGTTAGACATATTTCTGGATGGTCTGTCCTTAACTTACTTCTCAAAGAGTTACCTGATCCTAATGATTTCGATGGCTCGCCAATAACCTATCTCTGTGCACGTATGTGTGTGTATTCCTTTATGCACGTAACCACCATTTAAGTCTTACTTGTGACTAAACCCTACACATTAGAATTTTTGACTAAATTAACTATGGGCTAATAGCTAATGTATAGGGCGCGACCCTGTACTAGTCTCATCTAGCGTACAAATACCCGAGTCATTTTACATAGGGTTAACTGCCCTTTGAATTTTCCTTGAAAACCTTTTCAAAATGATTTAACCCTTTAAATCATACCTATATAAGGAAAATAAACCATTTTCTTTACTCAAATATCTTTTCCTTGATATATGCTTTACTCAAAACATTGTTGATGAAAACATTCAAAACCTTTGTTTAAAACCTTTAAAAAATCTTATTCGAAACCAATGAAAGTACCCCTTTCAAAACTGTTGAAAGTACCTCTTTCGGTATAAGTAAACTACGTCGTTTAAAAACCTTAGGCCTAAAGGCCAAACATAACTTTCAAACCTTTAAAGACCGAAAATCCATACTACTTTGAACTGGAAACATTCCACAACAATCCAGCCAAAGAGGAACAAACTTACGAGTCTTTAGGGTTAATGAAGAGGTAGAAGATAGAAGAAGAAAGAAAAAGGAAACAACAGAATAGAAAGAAACAACGAAACAATGACAGAATCTCACAATCGTAGCGGAACAACATATAATAGATAAATGAATAATCTTTAAACAAAGAACTATATCAGTTATTACATTACATCATATTACATTACATTACATCATCAGAGTGTACAACAACAAACAACAACAAACAGCGGAAAAGAAATGCTATATACTAGTGAATACGCCATGCCATCCAGCTTGCCTCCAGCAACTCCTGAATTCCAGAATATCCTGATAACCTAACTCTAGACTGCCCGTGTGGAAATTGGTGGGCACCCAGAGTTTAGGAAGGAAAACAATAAACTCCAGGTCAGTCATGAGACTGGTGTGAGAACTTAAAACAATTTATTTTTAAAACAAAGAACATGATAATTTTAAAATAGATTCGCAATGCTTTTTGGAAAATGAAACTACCATAAGGCCTCCCGCACACACACACACAATGCAAACGCAGAATCGGAGGAGATTTCTCCTTATGATAGTCAAAGATGCTTGATACGCATTAAAAAGAAACATTTGATATTATTACTAGTGCATAGTGTAGGAAAAATCATTTCGAAAGTAAAGATATAAATCTTAGCCAACATACGACCATTATCGTATGCCTACTATAGCTACCATCTAAACAATGGTGACCACCATAAGTAAATGGCAGGTTCTACAATTAAAACCGTACAAGGTGCGTATTGAAGTTTGGATTTCCAACAAATGGTCAAGCCAAGGAACTTCCCATTGCCACATGGGTACGTCTCTAGAAAGACGACCCGAGAACCTAACCGGATCTCTACCAACACAAGGCCGGGTTACCCCTAACTGGGTAACTACTGACACGAATATGTCATTCCCCGATCTTAACCGATCTATATCCGAGGATCCTCTATTCCAACAACCACAAATTAATAAGTTTGCAGCAACAACATAGGTTAAGTATCTGGGCTCCATACCATGATACCACCTCTATCCAGAAGGAATGACATACACTAAAGGGGCGCTACCCCCTAATAACCTTGCTGCATCCTTCCTGTTTTGACCATTTCCGGGGTGTGAGGTCCGACGAAGTCTTGTCCACAAAGCCACGCTTTATACAAAAGCTGCGCTTTTATCATCAAATGCTCAACAGCACTTCGTATGCCACATTACCAATTTGGGAATGTATCACTAGTAACCATCAACTACATAACCTCTGAGCTCGTACGTCTCAGAGAAGGGTGCTAAGCTAAGAGAATAAATTCTCTGCCACCAACAGAAATATATTTGATAGAAACCAGCTTTACATCTCAAATTGTAACGTCAGACACACATCCATACAAGTCCGTTCCGGGATCGAACGGAACCGAAGGCACTTCCAAAGAAGCCCTTGCAATCCGAATATTCACTAATCACGTACGGACTTCCCATCACTAAGGGTGATAAAAACTCTATATCGGAGATCAGCCGATGCAGAGTCATTCGATGGTAATCCTTCCTTTTCAAAAATATCCGGTCTTCAACACCGGTCATTGAATGCAATCCATAACGACGTATCACATATTTGGAATGGGTTATACGACCCCAAGGTCCTTTCCCGGCTAACCCGAATAGTGAGCGCTTATTTTGAAAATAAGCGTAGCATTCAAATTCAAGCAAATCACAACAAATACCTATTTAAAGGTAAATATTGATAGTCGGTTATTTAACTATCAATAGGTATGCACAACATCACCAGATTCCAAATAATTTCCCAAATTATTTATTTTCCAAGAATATCTTTACAAGATATATAATTTCCACACTTCATCCATTTGAAAACAAATTTTCAAATCACTTTTCACCTTTACCACTTTTGAAAACAAATTTCAATCATTTTCCTTACGCGGAAATACTTTCATTTCAAAATGGTTCATTTAAACCAATGAAATAAATCCTTACCGATTTACTTTATATTTACGTTCCAAATCCGTAAATTTATTCCCACACTTCAAAAATAAATCAACGTTTATTTTTAAACAAATTTCCCTTCCTTTTATGAATTCCATAGTGAATTTACAATTCCAAAATATCTATGAATATACGATTTCCAAATCGATTTCTAATATTCATTTTCAATTTATCTTTAAAAGATAAAATCTCAAAATATTCACTTCATATTGGAAAACATTTCCATACTTATTTAATAATAAGTGTTTCACAAATTCATTTATTTTCAACACTTGGAAAATATTCATTATACTTAAATCGAAATTAAGTATATATTTCATTCTTTAAAGAAAACATTCTCTTAAACATATTTATTTGAGTCAAAACGAATGTTGCGTAAAAACTCGTTACGACAACCCAAAATCACTAGTATAGGGATTCGAAAATAAGATAGATATATAAATCCCCATACTATATAAAACATTTCCTTTCGGAAATCATTTACTATAACAACAGTGTTATAGTCCACCATTTCCTTATTTCTCGAAAATGTCTATTTCAACAATGAATGTTGAAATCTATGGTTTCGATACTTAACACATTTTAAAACATTTTTGAATCGTTTTAATTCTATTTAAAATATCACTTTCCCAAAATATTTCTTTAATATATTATTCATCGTCCAAAATCGTGAATATGCTTCATTTACCAAATTCATCATTTCAACATATTTTATTTAAAGGATTATTCACCGTCCAAAATCGTGGATATATTTCCTTTAATAAGCTATAATAATTAAACTTATTAAAATAAGTCGATTTCGGATTTATAAAACATCGTATATAAATTCCTTTTATATTTTATAAGAACTTCAACTTATAAAATCGCTTTATTAACAAATTCTATCCATATTCCATTTACACGCCAAAATCCAATTTATAAGTTAATTACTTATAAATATTTTATTTTACAAAATCTATTCATTTTATAACTTCACAATTTATAAATCTATAGATTTCATCCACTTGTGAAATCCATTTATACCTCATTTTAACACTTATAAAAACTCGTTTTATAAATTTCAATATTTTAATTTATAATTATCAATTTTATAAATCTTTTATATAAATCGTTTATAATAATTCAAAAATCCCAATTTAAACCATTTTATAAATTAATCAACTACTTATTTCAAAAATCACATTTTAACTATATTTCACAAAAATCATAATTTTTATAATATTAAATTTTATAACGTTAATTTATTTACAAGGAATCAATTCAAAAATTTAGTAAAACATATACTTTCAAAAATCACTTTACAAATCCTTTTAAATTCAAAATCGTTACTTTAATATTTTTAAAACTCCAAAAATAGGCCAACATTGCAACAACAACAATATATCAATCAAGACAATCCAAACGTCATATATCGATATGATAATCAACAAATATCACAATATCTGTAAATAAATCAATACAGTTGAGGAATCCAGTTGGATCCCTCCAACCTGTTTTCCTGCATCCACAGATGTTAGCACAATATCAATTCCGCTCCAATACGGAATATCGCGGTATATGGGATTCATAAAATATTATCCGTTATTATGTGGCGTAATAGGGTCTCATCCGCTATATAATGCGGGAAATCAACTCCAAATACATATATAATACCAATTCCATACAAGTTGGAATTATCGCGGTATATGTTTTTAATAAATAACCTCCGCTTAATATACGGCGTATACGGTCTATTTCAATACAATAGATAATAATTATCATCTGATCACACAATCAAACAATTTTAAATCTAACTATTTAAAATTTAAATCGAAACAATTCGATTGAGTGAGAAGTTCTCACCTTGCTTTCAATTCAGTTTCAGCGCTTTATTTCGAATAAAATTAAACACGCGTTTAATTTTACCCAAAATTCAAACTAGCTCCAAACAACTCCAATATAGTTCCATTGCGTAGTGCTTGACAAAACGAAGCCAACGCAAGTTGTTTCGTCCAAAAGGTCCTCGTATGAACAAGTTACAACGTTTTAAAGATCATACGAAATAATATATAAATTAATTTACAATTCCTATTTACTTTTTTAACCTAAATTTGATCTAGGCCGCTCGTTTCAATCTGATGCAATCTCGGCCGCGTAAAGACTCTTCTTCCCCAACGTTCAAAATCGTGAACGAAACCCAATCGGCCGCCCTCCTTCTTCAAAAACGCGACCACCTTCGAGCATCTGGAAGTTGATTAGAGCCTTCCACATCGAAGCCTACGTCGTGCTCTACCTTCGGCATGAACGCCGATGAACTCGGCCTCCCCAATGATGAGATAATGCTCCTCAAACGTGCGTCCCTTGAATGGAATTTGCCGACGATCTACCACTTTAAAATCGATCACAACCATTGAAGTTGTAGATCTCGATACGCTCTTTAATGTTGCATTGAAAGATTTTTCTAATTGTTAATGGATTTGGAGATTTAGAGGAGAAAAAACGAATGAATTCGGCCATTGATTGCAAACTGGAGGCTAGGTTTTGCAATTAGGGTTTCGGCAAAATTGTGAATAATTGGGTGCTTTTATAGAAAATTTCTCGAATTACTATTCATTCGGAATTTCCGAACTCCAAATCTCGCACGGTGACCGGCATTTCTAGGGTTTAACCTGTGTTCCGAACACAATGGAATAGGTTTCGAGAGCCAATTCGATCATCTGTGCGAGTTACGGCAATAAACGATCGATTTTAAATTAAACCGATTAAACAAATTTCTGTGCGTTTTAGCTCACACCGGGCAAACGGTAAATCCGATTGACACGAAATTTGACAAATTACAATAATATAACATTACAGATCCGATGAAACTGGTTTCGTCGAAATCCAAGACTGTTTGAAAAATGACTATTTTTCAGTCGATAATTAAATATTAAAATATTCAATTTTCACAAATTAACTTTTAATTCAATTTTCAAAGTTCTATGACATCACTATAACTTTAATATGACTAAATAAAATTTTACAAAACATTTTTAATCACATTAAACCCGATTTTCAATTATTTCTGGAATTTCAAATATTAAATTATCGATTTAATTATCCAAATTAAATCCAATGTTCGTAAAATAAATTATTCGACTTATAAATTTCACTTATTAATATTTAAAATCAATTAAATATACAATTTTAATTAACAAAAATTCTGGGTCGTTACAAACTTCCCCCCTTAAAAGAATTTCGTCCTCGAAATTACCAAGTAAGAAAAAGTTACAGAATCCATTAACTTTCCCAAAACAAACCATTCAATTTAGATTTTTCAAATCTCTTAAGTGTTTAATTTTCCCAAAATCCAATAGTTAAACCTCTTACAAAATCTTTACTAAGTTTCCAAATCCAAACTTAGTTTTCAAAAATTTCCCAATTTCCTCAAAAATATTCTAACGCCTTAAATTTTCGGAAAAATTCGCCCGAGTCTCCTTTGTGCAGCTCGATCCGAAAAAAAATGACAGTATATATATCACAAATATACATCTCATAAAGTTATGAGGCATCCCGTAGGGAAAAAAGTGTAAAAGTACGATATTTAATCCGAGATATGTACCTTATATTTTATTAGTGAGCATATACGACTAATATAGCACGAAAGCGAGCTCCAAATGCGAAGCAAGCGCAACCTGCACCTACTATACACTCAACAAACAAATGAGTAACATGTATATATGAAAGTAACATCAATATGCTTCATATAGCAACATAACAACCGCATGTGCCACATAGCAATTGCAACAAAACAACAAATGCAACCATCAAACAACTATCATCCAACAAATCCATATCAAATCAATATACATTCACTTCTCATTAATATTCAATGAATTGGTTTTTCATTTAATCACATTTGATTTGTTGACATTGGATTTACTAACATTCATTCATATTCAATTTCAATTAGTTTGCATTCACTAATTTACATTCAAGTTGGTTCACTTCCACATTCAAATCAAATTCACTTAACTTCCAATTTGATGTATAGCTTTCAATTTTCCTTAATTCAATTTCATTAACACTTAATGAATTATATAAAATCAACTAACAATCATATAACAAACAATGTATATCCAACATTACCAAATTTATTTACTTCGCTTACATTCATTCAATTTGGTTTAACACTTTTAATTCCAATTGGTTGATATTAAATTGATTTTCATTCAATTATTCAACTTATTTACATTCGATTGATTAATCATTCAATCCATCTATTAATTCAATTGCTAATTCATTTCACAAATAAAGTTGAATTTCATTTATATAACTCAAGTTCACATTCATTTAATTCACTTTATTATTTAACTTTGATACCAAAATCAACTTCATACAACATCACTAAAGTTATATTCAAATTTCCACTTATAAATCCCATTCAGATTTCCAATTCTAAAGTAAATTCTATTTAACTTTTACCAAAGTCAAATTTCATATCACCATCAAATCCAGATTTTGTTTTGCTTAACAAAATTGTTTAACCACTTTTTTAACAATTTGTTTTACTTACATTTTCACATTTAATAAGTTATACAACTTATATTCAACAATTACCATTTGGATTTTATTGATTCACTTATACTTACTTTAATTTAACTCCATCCTTTAAGTTAAATTTATTCTATCAAAATTCAAATTGTATAAGTCATCTACTCATTTATCATTCCCATAAATATTTAAAAGTAGGATTCCAGAGTTTTTCAACCTTTCAAAACCATTTTTTTGAAATCAATTCAAATTATCTTTTGAATTTCCAAAACCAAATCCAAATTTTCCAAAATACTTCCATTTAAAATAATCTGGCAGCGATTCCTCTTTTGGAAACCCAAAAATGAACACCAATAATGTCGTGACCTTCATCGGAATTATTTTCCAGCAACCGAAAAGAGTTTAGAGCTTTCATCTCCCTAAATTTTTTTTCCAAAATATCAAATCCTTTCAAAACACTTCTCTGGAATTTATTTCAGATTATAAATCACATTTACAAATCTTTTACTTATATAATTTCACTTCCTATATATAAGATTATTTCACAATTGTAAATCATTTTAATTATAATTCCATACTTATAATTCATTTGCTTATACAATTCATTCTTTTACAACTGTTGTTTTTATTTAACTTATTCAAACAACTTTGATTCACTTATATATTCTTACAATTTCAACAATCAATTCATATACACTTTAATAATTTTGAAAAATTATTTCTTTATATATAAAGTATAATCAAGGTAAAATTATTTCATTTACCCTATTTAAAATGATACTATGTCGACTTGCCTCGTTTAAGTGTTTAGAAATCCCTATCGATAATATGGCGTCCCACACACCGACCAGAATTCACAAACAGCTCAGCGGATAAGCAAACACAATATAAAACAATTTTATATGCACTAACAAATACGCTCTCATATCTGTTAATACACTCACACTCATTCCAGAGTACTACTGACTCTATCTCTGATGAGTAACACCCAACAGAGCCATGGTTGTCGCTTAACCATATGCTTTGATACCAAAGGTAAAGGCCCGAAAATCCGTACTACTTTGAACTGGCAACATTCCACAACAATCCAGCCAAAGAGGAACAAACTTACGAGTCTTTAGGGTTAAAGAAGAGGTAGAAGATAGAAGAAGAAAGAAAAAGGAAACAACAGAACAGAAAGAAACAACGAAACAATGATAGAATCTCACAATCGCAGCGGAACAACATATAATAGATAAATGAATAATCTTTAAACAAAGAACTATATCAGTTATTACATTACATCGTATTACATTACATTACATCATCAGAGTGTACAACAAACAACAACAAACAGCGGAAAAAAAATACTATGTACTAGTGAATACGCCATGCCATCCAGCTTGCCTTCAACAACTCCTGAATTCTAGAATATCCTGATAACCTAACTCTAGACTGCCTGTGTGGAAATTGGTGGGCACCCAGATAGGAAGGAAAACAATAAACTCCAGGTCAGTCATGGGACTGGTGTGAGAACTTAAACATTTTATTTTTAAAACAAAGAACAGGATAATTTTAAAATAGATTCGCAATGCTTTTTGGAAAATGAAACTACCATAAGGCCTCCTGCGCGCGCACACAATGCAAACGCAGAATCGGAGGAGATTTCTCCTTATGATAGTCAAAGATGCTTGATACGCATTAAAAAGAAACATTTGATATTATTACTAGTGCATAGTGTAGGAAAAATCATTTCGAAAGTAAAGATATAAATCTTAGCCAACATACGACCTTTATCGTATGCCTACTATAACTACCATCTAAACAGTGGTGACCATCATAAGTAAATGGCAGGTTCTACAACTAAAACCGTACAAGGTGCGTATTGAAGTTTGGATTTCCAACAAATGGTCAGGCCAAGGAACTTCCCATTGCCACATGGGTACGCCTCTAGAAAGACGACCCGAGAACCTAACCGGATCTCTGCCAACACAAGGCCGGGTTACCCCTAACTGGATAACTACTGACACGAATATGTCATTCCCCGATAGTAACCGATCTATATCCAAGGATCCTCGATTCCAACAACCACAAAGTAATAAGTTTGCAGCAACAACATAGGTGAAGTATCTGGGCTCCATACCATGATACCACCTCTATCCAGAAGGAATGACATACACTAAAGGGGCGCTACCACCTAATAACCTTGCTGCATCCTTCCTGTTTTGACCATTTCCAGGGTGTGAGGTCCGACGAACTCTCGTCCACAAAGCCACGCTTTATACAAAAGCTGTGCTTTGATCATCAAATGCTCAACAACACTTCGTATGCCACATTACCAATTTGGGAATGTATCACTAGTGACCATCAACTACATAACCTCTGAGCTAGTACGTCTCAGAGAAGGGTGTTAAGCTAAGAGAATAAATTCACCGCCACCAACAGAAATATATTTGATAGAAACCAGCTTTACATGTCAAATTGTAACGTCAGACACACATCCATATAAGTCCATTCCGGGATCGAACGGAACCGAAGGCACTTCCAAAGAAGCCCTTGCAATCCGGATATTCACTAATCACGTCCGGACTTCCCGTCACTAAGGGTGATAAAACCTCTATATCGAAGATCAGCCGATGCAGAGTCATTCGACGGTAATCCTTCCGTTTTAAAAAATATCCGGTCTTCAACACCGGTTATCAAATGCAATCCATAACGATGTATCACATTTTCGGAATGGGTTATACGACTCCAAGGTCCTTTCCCGGCTAACCCAAATAGTGAGCGCTTATTTTGAAAATAAGTGTAGCATTCAAATTCAAGTAAATCACAACAAATACCTATTTAAAGGTAAATAATGATAGTCGGTTATTTAACTATCAATAGGTATGCACAACATCACCAAATTCTAAATAATTTTCCAAATTATTTATTTTCCAAAAATATCTTTACAAGATATATAATTTCCACACTTCATCCATTTGAAAACAAATTTTCAAATCACTTTTCACCTTTACCACTTTTGAAAACAATTTTCAATCATTTTCCTTACGCGGAAATACTTTCATTTCAAAATGGTTCATTTAAACCAATTAAATAAATCCTTACCGATTTACTTTATATTTACGTTCCAAATCCGTAAAGTTGTTCCCACACTTCAAAAATAAATCAACTTTTATTTTTAGACAAATTTTCCTTCCTTTTATAAATTCCATAGTGAATTTACAATTCCAAAATATCTATGAATATACGATTTCCAAATCGATTTTTAATATTCATTTTCAATTTATCTTTAAAAGATAAAATCTCAAAATATTCACTTCATATTGGAAAACATTTCCATACTTATTTAATAATAAGTGATTCACAAATTCAGTTATTTTCAACACTTGGAAAATATTCAATATACTTAAATCGAAATTAAGTATATATTTCATTCTTTAAAGAAAACATTCTCTTAAACACATTTATTTGAGTCAAAACGAATGTTGCGTATAACATCGTTACGACAACCCAAAATCACTAGTATAGGGATTCGAGATTAAGATAGATATATAAATCCCAATACTATATAAAACATTTCCTTTCGAAAATCATTTACTATAACAACAGTGTTATAGTCCACCATTTCCTTATTTCTCGAAAACGTCTATTTCAACAATGAATGTTGAAATCTATGGTTTCGATACTTAACACATTTTAAAACATTTTTGAATCGTTTTAATTCTATTTAAAATATCACTTTCCCAAAATATTTCTTTAATATATTATTCATCGTCCAAAATCGTGAATATGCTTCATTTACCAAATTCATCATTTCAACATATTTTATTTAAAGGATTATTCACTGTCCAAAATCGTGGATATATTTCCTTCAATAAGCTATAATAATTAAACTTATTAAAATAAGTCAATTTCGGATTTATAAAACAACGTTTATAAATTCCATTTATATTTTATAACAACTTCAACTTATAAAATCACTTTATTAACAAATTCTATCCATATTCCATTTACACGCCAAAATCCAATTTATAAGTTAATTACTTATAAATATTTTATTTTACAAAATTTATTCATTTTATAACTTCACAATTTATAAATCTGTAGATTTCATCCACTTGTGAAATCCATTTATACTTCATTTTAACACTTATAAAAACTCGTTTTATAAATTTCAATATTTTAATTTATAATTATCAATTTTATAAATCTTTTATATAAATCGTTTATAATAATTCAAAAATCCCAATTTAAACCATTTGATAAAGTAATCAACTACTTATTTCAAAAATCACATTTTAACTATATTTCACAAAAATCATAATTTTTATAATATTAAATTTTATAACGTTAATTTATTTACAAGGAATCAATTCAAAAATTTAGTAAAACATATACTTTCAAAAATCACTTTATAAATCCTTTTAAATTCAAAATTGTTACTTTAATATTTTTAAAACTCCAAAAATAGGCTAACGTTGCAACAGAAACAATATATCAATCACGACAATCCAAACATCATATATCGATATGATAATCAACAAATATCACAATATCTATAAATAAATCAATACAGTTGAGGAATCCAGTTGGATCCCTCCAACCTGTTTCCCTGCATCCACAGATGTTAGCACAATACCAATTCCGTTCCAATACGGAATATCGCGGTATATGGGATTCATAAAATATTATTCGCTATTATGCGGCGCAATAGGGTCTTATCCGCTATATAATACGGGAAATGAACTCCAAATACATTTATAATACCAATTCCATACAAGTTGGAATTATCGTGGTATATGTTTTTAATAAATAACCTCCGCTCAATATACGGCGTATAGGGTCTATTTCAATACAACAGATAATAATTATCATCCAATCACACAATCAAGCAATTTTAAATCTAACTACTTAAAATTTAAATCGAAACAATTCGATTGAGTGAGAAGTTCTCACCTTGCTTTCAATTCAGTTTCAGCATTTTATTTCGAATAAAATTAAAAACGCGTTTAATTTTACCCAAAATTCAAACTAGCTCCAAATGACTCCAATCCATTCCATTGCGTAGTGCTCGACAAAACGAAGCCAACGCAAGTTGTTTCGTCCAAAACGGACCTCGTATGAACAAGTTACAACATTTTAAAGATCATACGAATTAATATATAAATTAATTTACAATTCCTATTTACTTTTTTAACCTAAATTTGATCTGGGCCGCTCGTTTCAATCTGATGCAATCTTGGCCACGTGAAGACTCTTCTTCCCCAACGTTCAAAATCGTGAACGAAATCCAGTCGGCCGTCCTCCTTCTTCAAAAACGCGACCACCTTCGAGCATCTGGAAGTTGATCAGAGCCTTCCGCATCGAAGCCCACGTCGTGCTCTACCTTCGGCACAAACGCCGATGAACTCGGCCTCCCCAATGATGACATAATGCCCCTCAAACGTGCGTCCCTTGAACGGAATTTGCCGACGATCTACCACTTTAAAATCGATCACAACCATTGAAGTTGTAGATCTCGATACGCTCTTTAATGTTGCAGTTGAAAGATTTTTCTAATTGTTAATAGATTTGGAGATCTGGAGGAGAGAAAAATGAATGAATTCGGCCATTGATTGCAAACTGGCGGCTAGGTTTTGCAATTAGGGTTTTGGCAAAATTGTGAATAATAGGGTGCTTTTATAGAAAATTTCTCGAATTACTATTCATTCGGAATTTCCGAACTCCAAATCTCGCACGATGACCGACGTTTATGGGGTTTAATCCGCGTTCCGGACACAATGGAATAGGTTTCGGGAGCCAATTCGATCATCTGTGCGAGCTACGGCAATAAACGATCAATTTTAAATTAAACCGATTAAACAAATTTCTGTGCGTTTTAGCTCGCCCCGGACAAACGGTAAATCCGATTGGCACGAAATTTGACACCTTACAATAATATAACATTACGGATTCGATGAAACTAGTTTCGTCGAAATCCGAGATTTTTTGAAAAATGACTAATTTTCAGTCGATAATTAAATATTAAAATATTCAATTTTCACAAATTAACTTTTAATTCAATTTTTAAAGTTCTATAACATCACTATAACTTTAATATGATTAAATATAATTTTACAAATCATTTTTAATCACATTAAACCCGATTTTCAATTATTTCTGGAATTTCAAATATTAAATTATCGATTTAATTATCCAAATTAAATCCAATATTCGAAAAATAAATTATTCGACTTATAAATTTCACTTATTAATATTTAAAATCAATTAAATTTACAATTTTAATTAACAAAAATTCTGGGTCGTTACAGAACCATTGACAGTAGTCCTTTCGAAAACATCGAAAATACCTTCTTCGAAAGCTTTATAAACCTTAGACATCCTCTTTTAAAATCCTTTAAATATGCCTTTCGAAACCATTGGAAACCTTCCTTTTAAACTAAGGTAAACCTTTCAAAAATACTGAAAACCGTTCCTTTCGAAACCTTCACTAGTTAAATTTTGAAAGCATTAGAGTATATTGCTTAAAACAAACCTTTCAAAAGCATTGGGTTCAAATTAAAACATGTGGAAAACCTTTCGAAACCTTTAGGTTTAACTTACATAATATCAAAAAGCATTTTAAAACATCTAAGTCAAAAGAGACTCTTTCGATAGCAATTTCCTAAGTAAAAAGTGGATGATGTTGAAACCTATCCCTTCGAAAGCAGTGGAGAAGCTTCTTTGATTAAATTTTCTTTAAAAAAAGGGACCCTTTCGAAACCAATCTGTGTCGAAAGGAAATAGGTGGTAGCAAGGATTTCGACCCTATCAAAACTATTTACTTTAAAACAATGGCACAACCTCTTTCGAGAGCATTCCCTCTTTAAAACCATTGACCACATCGAAAGCTATCTTATTTGAGACCATTCTTTTCGAAAGCAAAGCGGGCGCATTTCCATTTAAAAGCCATAAATGATTCTGATCCCTTCGGAACCCTTGATTCGACCCTATACCTTTCGTCTACGTCCAATTCACTACATATCAAGTCTTCGATAGCATGTGCATTGGTTTAGATCAGGTTGGAGGCGGAGGTAGTAAGTCGAAAGGTGGCTGTAGAAGATGATGAAGCATTGAAGCCTAAAAAAATCGAATTTTAACTTAAAAAGGAAATTCTTTTCAACTAACCTGCTTATTTGTCATCTTATAATTGGTTGCCTTAACTTTTTAAAATCTTTTACGAAAGGTGTTGTCGAATTTTAAAGATTAACATTTAAAATCATTTGCAAATAGCCCGTTCTGCTTTTATAAACATATAAAATATTTAAGTCTCATACCTTCAATAATTTTATATATTTATTAAAACATTTAGGAAAATTCTATAAAAATTCTCAGGAAATCACTTATAATATATTTTCGAAGATATTTATATTTCTGACCCAAAACATATATATAATTGTCGTAATTAATTTTAAACCTAGCTATCCATTTTCTTCACTAGAAAATTAATAAAAAGTCCATACTAATTTAAAAAAATATAAAACTTGAAATTCATCTCCAAAATATTGTTTCTAACCATGTACTAAAATTGCAAGTCATTTGGATGTCATTTGATAGGTTTATCAATCCACTACATGTCATAAAATCAATATGAATAAGCATAATTCATTAATAAGCACATATATATATAATTATCATTCGAAACACGACAGTATACTTTGCAAAATCATTCGGGTCTAACCTTAGAAATCAAAAACATAAAAATATGAGATGTAACATATTACTCACCTTTAGCTCTGTTGTTAAGGAGTTGAGATTTGATCTTGAGTTGAATTTTAATTAAGCTTTTCCTCTTGATTTAGCTTTTCTTCCCCTTACTCTTCTTTGATGATGGCCGGCCTCTAGGTTTAGTGTTTTAGATTGTGTAAGTGAGAAATGTTATGGTATAAAGAGTTTAGGGTATAAGAATGTAGCTTATTCCTATATTCCCCCTTATCTGATTTCCCTCCCCTATTTCATTTTAAATCCGTTTAATTCATTACTTAACCAGGCACGACTACCCTTTATTTATTCAAATCTCAATCCCATAACCATTGAATTTTTACATTATTCTATTTAATTTAGCTAACTAAACCTTTTGAATAATGTTATCTAAAACTAGAAGTGTTACAAATGGTTACTAAATAAAGGCAAGTTTTCACTTAGAAGTGCTTAGGCCTCCTCGATGAATGGAGGGAATCATCTAGCACGGACTAAAGAGGTGTGGAATAATTGTCGTGCTCCAAAGATGTCTTTAACTACCTTTTTTGCAAAGGTAAACAGATTACCTACTAAAGACCGAATCAATTAGTGGACCAATGTCAACAACCAAATGTTTGTTCTTTGCATTTTGGATGCATTTAAGTAAGCATATTTTTTCGACCATAATTACTCATCTCATGTCTAGAATCGTATCACAACAAGGTTTAATTTGCAATTCGACTGCAATAACTACTTAAACATGCAGAACATATTAGAGACACATGATAATATTTCAAGATGGAGAAATATTACCGATGATTTAAAGGACTTTTTTCTAGCAATAACAATGTGGAGTCTATGATAAAAACGAAATCAAAGAGTATTCCAATCAAAGGTCTTACTAGAAGTGATCGGATACAAGTCAATACTTGTAGATGCCTACAACTTACTTGGCACATCAAAGTACATGTGAGAAAATTCTACGCTGAAGATCATGACCATCAAGACCTTTGAAAGGGAGATATGAGCTAGATTAGATTAGCAACAACTAGATCCAGGCTAAAGAGTCGTTGTTAGCCTCTTATGCTAGGATTTCATCATAAATTAAGTAGAAGTCGGTTGAAGATCAGAATTTCTCTCTCTCATCTTTTCGCTATTAATTGCCCCAGTGGAGTGGTGGTTGGTTTCATGATCGATCTTTTTCAACTTTAATTTGTTAGTGCCTAAGTAGCGAACATGGTTATGTAGACGCCCCGTGAGGGTATTCAATTTTATTTTTTTGTTAGGTGGTCTCGGTTGCTTTTTGGAAGCATCTACACTTTGTAATCCAAACTATTCTTTTTTTGTTGTTTATGAAGTACCATTTTCTAAAAAATTGCATACTTGATACAATGTTTGAGAGTTGCCAGATGATGTTAGTTATATATGGAATTCGAAATGACTTATATAAATGGAAAAATATAACTTAAACTAGTAATATAATCAAGATAAAAGAAAGTAGTAAATAAAGATTGCACCTGTGATTTTTATGCTGGTTCAGACTTCTCATACTACCTCTAGTCCTCGAATCCTTCTGGAATTTCACTGAACAACCCCACATCACCCAAAGGAACAGGTTTCTACAATACTGCTTGAACAACTGAACATGACTTCAAAACCTTGCCTAAAGATCACCAACGGGACTTCACTAAATCAGAATAAATTCTTATTTTGACTTTGATGTGTTTTTGACAACATGAATTGGTCACTTTTTAGTACACCCTTCTTATAATATCTTTTGATGACATTGAAGTGAACGTGCATAATTTAGGAAGTAAGAATTTGGTTTTGAAAGCTTTTGATCTTGTAGAGAAAACAAGATAAGAAAGCACAAAAAATAGAATCGTAAGATCCATCTATTCCCTCAAAAGCAAACTCAATTTATAGAGTTGATAAAGTTACAAAGAAGAGTTGTAAATGTTTGCAAAAGTCATAGCGGTCATAAAGAGTTGTAACCTTTGAGAAGAAGATAACTCTTATTTGAATATTGACTATTAACAACCGACCAGAAGTTTGAATTTAGATTCAGATGTCTGAATAATTTCAAATATAAAGAGACACTTCTTTGTTTTGAAAAAATGGTTATTTAGACGTATGAATATTCATTGGATGTCTGAAAAATAAGTTCAAACATTTGGTTGAATTGTTTTGATGTCTGAATACTCAGTTCAAACAAGATATAAAATTTAAGAATATTTAGATTTCCGAGACTTGTGTTTAGACGTCTAAATATTCATTTCGACATTTATAAATAACTTTAGACATCTGAATTCTGTGTTTTTGTAAATAGAGAACACGTTATGGTTTACATTTTCGAAAAATGTGATTTGACGTCTGAAAATTCAAAAATATATATTTTTCTTTTCAAAGTAAAAGTTCAATTAAAAAATATTTTTCTAAGTGAAATAGACTTAGAAAATATTCGTGTCTGCTTGTGTAACATCAAGGGATTTTATACAAAAAAATTTAGACTTACAAACACAACAACTCGACTGATATAGTATTTGTTGTTTGAGCAATCCTACTAGTCGTTTTTCCTTAATCTTCATTGTTGAGACCTGTAAAGATCAACTTGTATAATTGCATAAAGATATATAAGTCTCATCGGAACTCAAAAATATAGGATTTAACAATGTTTTCTTAAACACATATGTTAGACAAAATACATGATTTTAAATTCATGTCATGTTGTGCTAAAATGATTATAACACCATCAGACACAGTAAATAGAATCAAAAGTGTAAATAATCATAAAATACATGAAGACCCAAGTAGTTTACATAAGTTTTCGGTGTATATAAGCTTCATTGGTTATGGCCCAATGCAAATAGGGTCTGGGCACACTGGACATCAAATTTTAAGGGGAATCGTTTTTTTGCTTATGGTATTTATATATTGATACAATCTCAAAATGGATTAAAACTTTAGGCTTGTATATTTTATATTTTCCATTTACTCCTCTCTATCAAAATAGTGGTGCATTAATGGAAAAAATGCATGCAAAAATAATAGAAATAACACATTTTGAAAAAAAAAGTGTCAAAGAAAAAGTTGGTGGAGTATAACTTGAAAATTGGTGGATTTCATCATTTCAGTAGAATCACTATTTTTCGTTAATCACCATGAAATTCTTCTTCTTTACAGGTAGAAACCCTACCCCTAAATTACTACTTTATTGAAATATGTTTAATTTTTGAATGAGATTTGAATTATTTTTTATTTTAATAGAGTTCATTTTATCTTATAAATTGAAAATAGTTATTATTAGTTAACCAGTATATCTGAATTTGTGATTGAATTTCAATAAAAGGTGTAATAGGCTCTCTTCTGAATACGGAATAGAAAACAAATTTTAATAGTAAACTAATATAAATTTTAGTGTGAATTTTGTTAAAAAGCTATAGCTTTTGTAGTTTTCTTGTACAGTAGCAAATCTAAAATCGTTCAAGCAAACAAGTTATAATTAAATCAAATTATATTTAAAGTGTTTAATAAGTTGTATGATTATTGTTTAATGTGAATTTGAAATTTTAATCATAGAGAATCATATTCCTAAATTTTAAAGTTGGGAAAAATAATGTTCTATTACAACTAATTTACATTAGATATCATGATGTTTTCGAGAAAACGACGTCAAGAGTTTCTAATAGAAAAAAAAGAAAAAAGAAATGAAGATATAGCTAAACCACTAAGGGAATCTCTTAACAAATAATATAACTGATTATCATTGAATTTTTGCATAATACTTGTGAATTTAAATCTTTGCCTTGCTTGCAGTATTCATTCATAAAAGCATTAGGTAGTTATTGAGATATAAACTATATAACAACTAGTATAGTTTTAACTAAGAGATCATATTTACTTTATTATATTAAGTTAACAAAAAGATATATGACTCATATAAACCAGAGTTTTATTCACTAGTTTTCGAGTGAAATTATACCACATAGGACATCGTTTAGAAAAGCACACCGGACATCATAATTATCAGTAGCACTCTACACATAAGAATTCCAATAGTGAAAACAAAGAAACCACTATAGTATATATATCGTAATAAAATTTAAAATCTGATGATTAAATAAACAAAAGATTCAATAAAAGAAGATATAATATTATACAAAAGTACAACGAACTCGAGGGAAAAGATAACAAGTAAATTAAAAATAGACAAATTAACAAGCTAGATTTAAAATATCACTTTGATTTTAAATCTTAGATTTAATTCTAAAAGAGGTAACATGTACTTTTAAATCTTATATTTAAAAATAAAATCATCTTAGTGCACTTCATATTTGATATGGACAATTATTCTAACTACTTATTTGAAACGACTCATGGGAATCAAAATAAGTCGATATTTAAATATCTTTTATTAGAATTTTGAACTCGAACAAATGCTGATCCATAGTTTGTAATTCGCAATATCGTTCTATGAACTATCCACCGAAACTGGGTTAATGGATTTGGAACCAAAATATTAGACTTATCTTTTCTATTTAGGCTGAAATATCTCATATACGCTATCATTACGAAATGTAGGTTTGTAACATGCTTGAGAATTACATTCAAAAACACATTACTCACTAGAAAAATCATTCCCTTGTTGGTTGCAACAAAATAGAGCGGGATAAAAATCATAATAGTGTTTGTAGGAAGTCATGATCCATATTTTCTCCAATTTCAATCACAATTGTTATAACAAGATTAACAGTAGTTTGGAGCACTAAACATGTAACCACTTTTCTTTCATTTATATGTATTACACTAATATCCATGAAGAAACATTCTGTGAGTTAGTATCAAGAAGTACAAGCTAATATATAAAATACTACAGTAGTTATATCCTTGGCTCAACATTTTTGAGAATAGTAATTTTATGACACTTTCATACCCTATGTCTTTGCAATTCGAGAAACATATGTTGGATTAAAAATCCTATTATGGGCATATATGTAAAAAATTGTATGATGCTATTATAATTAATATAGAGTATTAGTGTCATGGAGTAAATGTGTAGAAACCAAAATTGTATTTGCAATTTGATGCGGGGCCAAATTGCAAATATGTCATAACTTTTTATTATCAGTTATTAATATTCGATTGTGGTCCCCAAGAAACAGTACGTTCTTTTCATTTTCTCTTTTCCCCGTCAGAGAGAAAAAACGACAAAGAAGAAACTATATTCTTGGAAGATCATAACCTTCACACAAATCAATTCAATGGATTCTGTATGCTTCCACAAATCTGTGGCCATTATTTGTTGTTTTCCACTTGAATTGATTAGGGTTAATTCAGGATAAACTTATAATAATTGGTATTAGAGCAACCCTAGATTGATTCTTGAGAATTTGCAGTAGTATTTGATATCGGCTGCTTGAAAATGTTTGTTGCACTGCGTTTTTAAGATAATCCAGTCGCCTGATGGATAGCCTAAAATATATTCAATTGCTATAATCACTGTTGAAACTTAATTCATTTGCATGAAACAATGTTAGGTAGCCAGCAATCCAATTACCTACTATATGACTCTTTATATATTTAATATTAAGTTGACTTGTGATTTATATCTACTTTCCAACATGTTATATAAATCATTTCTGACTGAAGGCTATTCTTATGAATAGATTATGTTTCAGTCACTATTTAATCGATTATCCTTCACGAAGAAAGATGTTAAAATATTCTACAACATATAATTTTTAATGCTTTAAAGATGCTATGCTTTATCCATTGCAAACTAAAAGCTATTCTTGCACTAACTTTTTATCAAACTTTGATGTTTATTGAGTATCTTTATAATGCAGTAAGAATTTTAGAAGTACTCAAAATGTAACTGCTGTCTGTGTTAATGTTGAATTCATATTTTTCAAATTCTTATACATTCATACATACATATATATTTATAGGAGATTTAGTTCAAATCATTCTTTATAAATAAGTTTCCGGTGCTTGGAAGAAAAAAAAACTGAAATGAGTAGAGACATGTCACTTTCTTCTATTTATTCCTTCTCTGAATTGTTTTTTTCCTTACTGTTTGATGTCAGTATACACAACAGTTAAAGCATAATAGCATGTCCTATTTGATTAAGACTGAAATTGATATGCATACAGTATATTTCGCAGAGTAATACACACACACACACACACATACACATATATATATATATTTGGTTTTAGATTTTCTTAAGTTTGTCTAATATTTTAAATAGATTAATCGAAACAAAATATCACCAAAGTGATCACTTTTGTGTAAATTAATCTAATTAAAATGTCAAACTAATTCTGTGCACGTAATTCATACATTTATTAAAGAGCCCAAAGGTGAGTTAGTATTTGGCCAAATTTCATGTATACCTGTAGTGATAAACGTGTGACAATTATAAGGTATTTTTTGTGAGCAATATGTTAGTCCAAAGATTACATATTGTTTGACATAATTTATTGTCAATATTGATCGCTACAACAAGAGTATCGTTTACAATTAATATTATTGTCTAAAGACTTGATATTAATGATGTGTTTGATATCTTGAGATGGGATTAACCAATATTTGACTTTACTGATTCATATGGATTCTTAATTATATGAGCGTGTTATTTATATAATTGTCATATTCTCTTTTCAGTCGTTGCTACTGTGTCTACTAACCTTAATTCAGTGCCAATCCTTAATGGTAATAACTGTAAGGACTGGAAGGAGAACATTTTCATTGTTCTTGGCTGCATGGATCTTGAGCTTGCATGAAGGATGGATCGGCATGCTTCTCTTACAAATGCTTGTTCCCTTGAAGAAAGGAGGATTTTTGAGAAGTGGGATCATTCAAATCGCATGACTCTTATGATCATCAAGCACGCATACCTGAGGCTTTTAGGGGTGCGGTGTTTGAGGAGATCACAGATGCCACAGATTTTCTTGCTGAAATTGAGAAACGCTTTGCAAAAAGTGATAAGGCGGAAATTAGCACTCTTTTGAAGAAACTTATTTGGATGAGGTTCAAGGGCAAGGAAAACATAAGGGAGTACATTATGGAAATGTCTCATCTTGCTTCAAAGCTGAAAGCACTGAAGCTTGAACTTTCGGAAGACTTTCTTATGCATTTAGTGCTTATCTCTCTTCCTCCACAATTCAGTCAATTCAAGGTCAGTTATAATTGTCAAAAGGAAAAGTGGACTCTTAATGAGCTCATTTCATTTTATGTTCAAGAGGAAGAAATACTTAGGCAAGACAAGACTGAGAGTGCTCATTTGGCAAGCAGCTCTAAGGATAAGGGAAGGAAAAGGAAATTTAAGAATGAAGCTGCTAAGGATCCAGCTCAAAAGAAACAACATAAAGAGGGTTGTTTCTTTTATCATAAGAATGGACATGTGAAGAAGGGATGTACCAAATATCATGCATGACGTGAAAAGAAAGGTATGTTTCTTACTTTGATCTGCTCTGAGATTAATTTATCTTCAGTACTTAGAAACATTTGGTGGATAGATTCTGGTGCTACTACTCACATAAGTGTTTCTATGCAGGGTTGCCAGAGCTACGAAAGCCAACTGATGGTGAAAGACACATCTTTGTGGGAGATGGACGATCGGTAGAAGTGGAAGCAATTGCATATTTTAGATTGTTATTAAGAACTGGTTTTTATTTGGATTTAAAAGATACTTTTCTGTACCGTCATTTAGATGGAATTTGGTTTCTGTTTCTGTGTTGGACAAATTTAGATATTGTCATTCATTTGGAAACAAACAGTTTACTTTATCTTTAAATTCAAATGTTGTTGGAATTGGTTATTTAAATGCATATGACAATCTTTATTTGTTGGAAACAATTGCATCTTATAATGAAACCTTGCATGTAGAATCACGTGGTACTAAACATAAATTAAATAAGGAAAACTCAGCATCTTTATGGCATAAGCGCTTATGTCATATCTCAAAGGGTAGGGTTCAATGCTTAGTGTCTAATGGCATTTTAGAATCTCTTGACTTTACAGACTTTGATGTTTGTGTGGATTGCATCAAGGGAAAACAGGCCAAAAGTAAAAGACTGGGTGCCAATAGAACTTCAAACGTCTTAGAATTAATTCATACAGATATTTATGAGCCTTTTCCTACGGCATCTTGGAATGGTCAACAATATTTCATAACATTCATAGACGATTACTTACGTTATGGGTACCTATATCTCATTCATGTAAAGTCACAATCATTGGATGTGTTCAAAGCTTATATAGTTGAAGTTAAAAATCAACTAAACAAAAGAATTAAAAGTGTCAGATCTGATGGTGGTGGTGAGTACTACGGTCGATGTGATGACTCCGGTGAACAACGTCCAGGACCGTTTGCTAAATTCCTAGAGGAATGCAGTATTATTCCACAGTACACCATGCCAGGATCACTTAGCATGAATGGTGTTGCTGAAAGATGAAATCGAACTCATAAGGATATGGTAAGGAGTATGATTTCTCATTCCACCCTACCAGAGTCTCTGTGGGGAGAAGCGTTAAAGACAGCAGCTTATATTCTTAATAGAGTGCCAACTAAAGCAGCTGCAAAAACACCTTATAAGCTTTGGACAGGTCAAATGCCTAGTCTAAAACACTTTCACATTTGGGGATGTTTAGCTGAAGCAAGACCTTATAGGCTACATGAAAAAAACTGGATTCCAAAATAGTGAGCAGTTACTTTATCGGTTATTCTGAGCATTCTAGGGGCTATAAGTTTTATGATCCCATAGTTAAGAATATTTTTGAGACGGGAACTGCAGTATTTTTTTGAGGATGTTGAGTTTGGGGGGAGAAATAAGTTAAAGACATTTATTCTGAGGAGGAATTGGATTCAAGCCTAGTTCTTATTATCATCTTTGACAATGTTCGGTTACCTAAACGTATCATTGATCAAGAAGTGAATCTGGAACCTCAACAAGATAATATTATACTACACCTTATACAAAATGAAACCATTGTTCCTGAAGAACAAACTCAACAACCTCAAGAACCAATACCATTAAGGAGGTCCATGGGAGAAAGGAGAAGTGCTATTTCAGATGATTATATTGTATTCTCCAAGAACAAGAGAATGATAATGGAATGATGGAAGATGACCCAATCAACTTTCATCATGCCATGAAAAGTGCTAACTCTCAAAAGTGGATAGAGGCCATGAATGAGGAGTATAAGTCCATGGAAGACAATAAAGTTTAGAAACTTGTCCCATTACCAGAAGGTGCAAAACCAATTGGTTGTAAATGGATATTCAAAACCAACAGGGATGCAAAGGGTAATGAGAGAGCTATAAAGAACGTCTTGTAGCATAAGGCTATACTCAAAAAGAAGGCATTGATTTTATAGAGACTTTCTCTCCAGTTTCATCGAAAGACTCTTTCAGGACAATTATGACACTTGTTGCTTATCTTGATCTTGAGTTACATCAGACGGATGTTAAGACAGCATTTCTCAACGGAGACATTGATGAGATAATTTATATGGTACAACCACAAAACTTTGTGTCTGGAGATCCAAAGAATATGGTTTGCAAATTAATAAAATCCATCTATGGACTTAAGCAAGCATCTCGTCAATGGTACCACAAATTTCATCAAGTAATCATCTCGTTCGATTTTGAGATGAATATTGTTGATGATTGTGTGTATCACAGGTTCGGTGGGAGTAAACATATACTCCTGGTTCTACATGTCGATGACATTTTGCTTGCCACTAACAATATAGTCTTATTGCACGAAACCAAAAAATTTGTATCTAAACATTTTGAGATGAAAGATCTTGGAGACGCCTCTTTTGTATTAGGAATTTAGATACTTCGAGATCATTCTCGGGGTATTCTTGGAATATCACAAAAGAGCTATATTGATAAAGTACTCAAAAGGTTTGTCATGAAAGATTGTAGATCAGGAGATACCCCTGTTGCTAAAGGAAATAAATTCAATCTTAGTCAATGCCCTAAAAGTAATTTTGAAATTCAAGAAATGTAGAAGATTCCTTATGCTTCAGCTGTTGGGAGTCAAATGTATGCTCAAGTATGTACGCATCCGGATATTGCATATATTGTGGGATGTTAGGCAGATACTTAACAGCCCTGGTATAGACCATTGGAGAGCGGCCAAGAGGGTTATGAGGTATCTTCAGAGAACTAAAGATTATATGCTCACTTATAGAAGATCAGATCATTTGGAGGTCGTAAGGAATTCCGATTCTGATTTTGCTGGATGCCAAGATAGCAGAAAGTCTACATCAGGCTATGTTTATCTATTAGTTGGAGGAGCTATATCCTGTAAAAGTGTCAAACAGACACTTGTAACTTCTTCCACTATGAAAGCCGAATTTATAACATGTTATGAGGCATTTAACCATGGAATATGGCTACGAAACTTTATCACTGGGTTGCGCATTTTGAAAAATGTAGAAAGATCACTGAAGTTATATTGTGATAATAAGTCAGCAATGCAATATTCTAACAATAATAGAAGCTCAACTAAGTCAAAACATATTGACATAAAATTCCTAGTTGTGAAAGAGAGAGTGCAGAGTGGACAGATTTCCATAGAGCACATTGGGAAAAACTTCATGATGGCAGACCCACTCACAAAAGGTTTACCACCCAAGGTCTTTCATGAGCACACTGCTTATATGGGTGTTGTATTACTAGAGGATACTATTGTTTAGTGGGAGTTTGTATTTTATTTGCTTTATGTTTGTTTTAAGACATTTATGTATTTGGTTTTCTGATCAGAAGTTAAGTTTTCGGTTTATTCACTCTGTTTTATTGTTTTGATTCTGACCTCACTTAAGTTTAAAGAGGTCCAGTTGAAAATAGACATATTTGTTTCACATTTCATGTAATTTTCATGCTACTACCTTGATCCTATATAGATATGATTAATGGACGAGATTTAAAGAATATCTTTATTCAATAGCAAATTTTGAGCTCATAAAGTTGTACATTTATAAGGAAACATATGTTGCCCAAGTAGGAGATTGTTGGATTAAGTATCCTATTATGGGCACATATATAAAAATTGTATGATGCTATTATAATTAATATAGGGTATTAGTGTCATGGAGTAAATGTGTAGAAACCAAAATTGTATTTGCAATTTGATGAGGGGCCAAATTGCAAATATATCATAACTATTTATTATCAGTTATTATATTCGGTTGTAGTCCCAAAGAAACAGTACGTTCTTTTCATTTTCTCTTTTCCCCGTCAGAGAGAAATCACGACAGAGAAGAAATTGTATTCTTGGAAGATCATAACTTTCGCACAAATCAATTCAATGGATTCCATTACGCTTCCGCAAATCTCTGGCCATTATTTTTTTGTTTTTCTCTTGAATTGATTAGGGTTAATTCAGGCTAAATTTCTAATAACATAAAAATATTAAAAAGCTTAATATAGATGTGAAAATATAAAATATTTAATGTTAATTCATATCATAAGATTGCAAAGTAGAGTTGTAACATATAGATGTGAAACCTTACTGGCATTATTTACGTACAATTATTCTTATCAAAGAATTAATCAAAGGATGCATTAACTCACCACCCTTTTGATATCTTCTGAAAACTCTTTAAAAAGCTATCATATATTGTCATCAAAAATTATATATGAAATGTTGATTATTTTTTGTAATTACTCTATTGAATATTGTTTGATATACTTAATTTTGTTAGTTGCACTTCTTTTGGATATTGTTTTAGGTAATTGGCAAGTTTAATTGAGGTGGTAGAATAAAAATATTCAGGGTCAAGGTTGATTTATCTTTGTTGGCTTTGGATGCATTCAATTCCAAAGAAATCCCCTAATCAGATTGTTCAACGGATGAGCTATCATGGGTAGATCAGCACGAATTCCAAGTAGAAATGCCACAATAAGATAGTCTAAAGGCTATAAGGAAGTAAGAACCTAAACATCTAGCAATTGTTTCAAATACAAGTACCATTAAATAAATAGTTGGAAAGAAGAAAATACAATCAATCATCAAACAATAATTAATACTACCTGTTCATTTGCAGCTGAACTAGTTTTTCAAAAATCTGGCCATATCTGTCTCTACCAACACATTGCATCACTATGTTATTGGTAGAATAAGACCTATGACCAACTCTACGTTCCATACTTGGAACTGAAGATAGTGTAAGCAGTATTATCTAGCAATATTTTAAGTAGAAATACCTTTAGTTAGCATTTACTGAAAGATATAAGAGAGATGCATCAATATTTGTCCACTGTTGAACAAATTCTATATTTGATACCTGCAATTAAAGTGCACTAAAGAAAAACATGAAAGCATTAATATTTTTTTTGCAATACTATGTATGATAAAATAGAATCAAACTAAAATATACACCTAATGAATCAATAAACTGTTGTGTAACGATGGTCGGAACGAGCTCCCCGTCTCCAGCACGTGCGTACGCATATGGGTTGGCACACACTTTGTTGTAACAAAAGGAATCCCTAATGTTACGTGCCTACCAATCCATATTTATACACCACTTTTCCATGTTATTTAGCGATGTGGGACGTTTTCCAATCCAAACCGTCGTTCCTCCATTAAACATGCGAGACAACCCTAACAGTCTCCCCCTTGACTCGCATCCATTTGCGGTAACCTTTGAGAGTACTGCTGTGTCTGCATGACCCAGTCCGTAACCATCGGCTTTGATACCACTGTTGTGTAACGACGGTCGGAACGAGCTCCCCATCTCCAGCACGTGCGTACGCATATGGGTCGGCACACATTTTGTTGTAACAAAAGGAATCCCTGATGTTACGTGCCTACCAATCCATATTTATACACCACTTCTCCATGTTATTTAGCGATGCGGGACTTTTTCCAATCCAAACCGTCGTTCATCCATTAAACATGCGAGACAACCCTAACATAAACCTAATGCTAGTAGTCCTAGTAGTGCACCAGATGTACCTTAATTCTAAGGAACCTTGAATGAATATACAATGACAGTAGCTCTTTCTAAATTAATGTATTCAAAAGTTGACTTATTATACATTGTATCTTCAGATTTTCAAAATGTTTTGAAATTATACTGATAGGATTTATGTACAATTATTATTAGTAAATAGAGTACTACTGCTATTGCTAAATACACAGTAGACTTAACTAGTGGTATTTATTTATACATACATATCAATTCTACTAGTATTTCTATAAAAGCTCTTACTCAACATCTTTACTATTTTAGCAATATTCTAGGTAGTATAGTGGCACTTACAGTTAGTCACACGCTCATAGATTTCTTCTCTATTTACTCAATCTAAAAAATTATTGATGCCTGGTACATGTTTACAGTTCAAAATATTTGAACAAAATATACTTTAACTCGGTATGAAACCACTTGTGTTAAGAGTCCGCAACCCATACTATTGACTCAAATTAGTCATTGGCCAGCCCATTTGTTATAGTCAAACTAGAATATAGCATGCTTATCATGTTGCCAGCAGCCCTACTGTGTTCAGCTTGCCTTCGTCATCAACTTAAAGTTTCACAACTCCAACAAACTATTGTATTTTCGAGCATCCTCTATTAGCTCGGTGTATTTTTGAGCACTCTGACAAACGAGAAGAATATGGCATTCCCATCATGTTGCTAGCAGCCCTACTGAGTGCTTCAGAACTTGTTGGTAGAAGCCAATATACACCAAATTTTAAGTGGTTATTTTATTAATACATATGTAAGCCTATGCCTAAATAAGTAGTTTGCATTCTTGTCATAAATGTAACTTTTATATCATATATAAATCCAATTGTTATAGATCATCTATCTAATGAAAGATAAAAATATGTATTTGGTACCTCCTTGATTCGTATTGTAAGATGCAGCATTCCTTCGGTCGTGAATGGCATTTACCTAAACAAGGAGAAGCAAGATGTTATGTTTTTTTTACCGAATGAGTTAAAATGAAACTTATTCTGACATAAGTGTTCATATGCAAATCCAAACAAGCAACTTTATGTTTTCCAGCCTTATTGCTCGATAAAAATAGAAACTAAAATCACCTATCCAGTATAGTTTTATAATAATCAAATTTACTAGAAAACATCTCTAATATACAAGTTATTCAATTTTCATTTAAAATAGATTAATATTTGGTAATTTGATGAAATAATTTAGATTTTAAATATGACTTATTCTATAGTTTTATGTATGTACCTGCACTTGAATCTTCAAATGCGCCAAGAACATGTCATCCTTAAAGCTTGATCCTAAAAGCCAAGTAAGAAACTTTTATAATATCAAAAAAAAATTATATTAATAAAGCAGAAATTAGACTGCCTTTTGACTACATTTTATATACGTAAAAATGCCATTACCAACATATATTCTCTGGCCTCGACACTCCGGTCGAGGATATATATTCTTCGGCATCGACTCTTTGGTCGAGGATTTATATTCTCCTGCCTCGACTCTTCGGCCGAGGACATATATTCTTGGGCATCGACTCTTCGGTCGAGGACTTATATTCTCCAGCCTCGACTCTCCGGTCGAGAACATACATTTTGTGCTCGAGTTCATTCCATCACTCTTCGACGAAGGGACTTGTAACTTGCGGTTGTTCCCCATCTCTCTGGTCGGGACGTTAACCACGTGACCCGTAATATTTATTACATTAATCCAAATCCAATCATCATGGAGTTCAACTGATAAAATAAAAGTCCATATAACCAAGAAAAAATAGCCATAATGCCAAAAATGAAACCAGAGTTTGTAGAAAACAGAAAAAACAAGATTTCATAAACCCGAACATCACGGTTTATCATCATCTCAGAGCATGCCTAGGGACCGTCCTCAATGCCGTACATTTGTAAGTGACTTAGCCTCATTATTTCGAGATTTATACTTATTCCATGCCATAAATCCATTCAGCTGATAATAAGCCGATGACGATGCCTAGATCCAGTGCCATCTTCGTTTGAGGTGAGCAGTGGCTGCTCTTGTTCCACGGTAATAGCTCGATTCCTTATGTATTGTTACAAATCATCATTCCTCACATGTTCCTCAATAATATCCTTCAAATGCCTACAGTCCTTCAGGTTGTGCCCATCCAGCTTATGGAATAGGTAGCACTTTCCTGATGCCCGTTCGTATTCAGAGGGTTCCCTTTTTGCCAGCCTTCGACACTAGAGGCGCCCTCGAGTATCCAAGTAAATCCTTTAGAGGATTTCGGTCAAATCCATGTAAGAAGAGAATTTTGATTCCCTCCGTTGAAAGGGAATGCGGACTAAGGATCTTAAGGCTAATTTAACACTAGAGGGGGGTGAATAGTGTTTAATGGATTCTAAGACTTATATGGACTAAATTGAAATTATGACACAAACAAATGCAGAACTTAATCATAGAACAATCACAAAATCAAACACAGATGTAGAAAGTAAATAAAAAGCAGTAAAAGGAAATACCGAATTCTATACTGGTTCGAAGTTACCCTACATCCAGTCCTCTACCAAGGCAAACACCTCATACAGAATTTTATTATACTAATGTCGAGATTACAATCCTCAATTTCTAAAGGCCTTGAGGTGCCCTCCTGTCTCACGAGTCCAAGGAAAACTCTCTTGATTTACGGGACACAAGATCACCCAATTGATTTCTAGGCACAACCACACCTTATAAGAGACTCGATAAACTTTTGGTTACAAATTGAGCCTATAACTCTGAATAGCACTTTGATCTTTAAGAGAAGACAGAATCAAACAAGAATGAGATTCTAATTTGATTCACTTTAGAATTTGGTAGAATTTCGGCATGATCTTAAAAATATGAAAATTTTAGAATATATATTTGTGTAAAAGAAGAAGTGAAGAAAATAAGAAATTAGTTAGTTAAAAATTCGTTTGTGAAGGCTATTTATAAAGCACCAACAGTTGTAACCATTCGTGAAGAGATTAAACGAATAGAAACTTCTTTTGAAAATTGAAACTTTTGAATGCCACCACGTCGACATGGGGTATCCCATGATGTCGACATCCCTAGTTAAAAAACAATGTAAAAATTTGTTTTGAAAATGAAGTTTAAAACAAGAGTTTATTTTAAAACAAAAACAAATAATATTTTAAGGCTAAAACATCTTTTTGAAAATCATTTGAAAAGATAATTTTAAGGCTAAATTATTTTGATAAGAAGTTTTGAAAAACCATTTTGAAGTAGTTTTGCAAGCTTCTTCCTGTAGAATATCTCATCACATCAGGACTCGAGAACTTGTACAAAACCAGAATGTTCATAGGTTTGTAAGCCACTTGTCGTAGGTTTGTAAGCTACTTGTCGTGGGTTTGTAAGCCACTAAGAAGGTAGAAATAGGTTCCATCCCAAATGAAATTTGGAATGAAGATTTCCATGCTATTATGAAGTTTTAACAAAAACTAGACACATATCTTGAAATTTTGATCTTGATACTCATGAGTCTTCAAACTTGATTTCTTCATTCTTGATCTTTATATTGTAACGTCTTTAATAATCAGTTGCCTTATATATATATATATTCTGCATAATAACATTCATATATATCTAGACAATAGTGTTAGTATATAAGTTATAATAAAATAAGTTACAAATGTTGTTGTCATCAAAATCACTATCTTTAGTTCTTAACAATCTCCCTCTTTTTGATGATGGCAACCTTAAAATATACTTACCACTTCGATCATATCATAACTCCCCCTTACTCCAAGCCTAATATTTTATATAACTTCTCCCCCTTTGTCATCAACAAAAAATAACCTATGAACTTTGAACTTAATTGAAAACGATACAAACAAACATATGACATAAGAATAATAACCAGGTATAAGTGAAGTATAGCATCCTAAGTTAAATGGAATTCAAGATCTTTTACACAAAAGATTGTTTTTAGAAGTACATTAATTATGATAACACTTATAAACAAATTAACAAACCAATATACAATCAAGAAAATGAAAAAATGCTTAATGAGGACCCTTAACTATTGGTGATTTATGGACCGAACAATTTGGATAGTGGGGACAAAAATTTCCATGTTGTTCGACCAAGTTCCCATTAGAATCAAACAAGACCTCTTCGACGCAAATCACGCCATCGTCTTCGTCTATATGAACATCCGGATTCGATAGAGGATGCTCTTCTTCTTGATTCTCTTGTGGTTCTTCTATAGGCTCTTCTTCTTCAAAAACCATGGCTTGAGATGATTCATCGATGACAATGGGATTGGCATGGTCATCCATAAGGAAGTTGTGAAGGCCCGAAAAGCCGTACTCCTTTGACTGGCAACATTCCACAACAACCCAGCCAAAGAGGAACAAACTTACGAGTCTTTAGAGTTAAAGAAAAAGAAAAAATAGAAGAAGAGAGAGAAAGATAGAACAGAACAGAAAGAAACAACAGAACAATATCAGAATCTCACAATCGCAGCGGAACAACATATAATAAATAAATGAATAATCTTTAAACAAAGAACTATATCAGTTATTACATTACATTACATCATCAGAGTGTACAACAACAAACAACAACTAACAGCAGAAAAGAAATACTATATACTAGTGATACGCCATGCCATCCAGCTTGCCTCCTGCAACATCTGAATTCTAGAATATCCTGATAAACCTGACTCTAGACTGCCCGTGTGGAAATTGGTGGGCACCCAAAGTTTAGGAAGGAAAACAATAAACTCCGAGTCAGTCATGTGACTGGTGTGAGAACTTAAAACAGTTTAACTTTAAAACAAAGAACATGATAATTTTAAAATAGATTCGCAATGGTTTTTAGAAAATGAGACTACTATAAGGCCTCCCGCACACACACAATGCAAATGCAGAATCGAGCGATATTTCTCCTTATGATAGTCAAAGATGCTTGATACGCATTAAAAAGAAACACTTGATATTAGTACTAGTGCATAGTTAAGAAAAAATCATTTTGAAAGTAAAGATATAAATCTTAGCCAACATACGACCATTATCGTATGCATACTATAGCTACCATCTAACAGTGGTGACCACCATAAGTAAATGGCAGGTTCTACAACTAAAACCGTACAAGATCGTATTGTTTCTTTGGATTTCCAACAAATGGTCGGGCCAAGGAACTTCCCATTTCCACATAGGTACGCCTCTGGAAAGACGACCCGAGAACCAAACCGGATCTCTGCCAACACAAGGCCGGGTTACCCCTAACTGGGTAACTACTGACACGAATATGTCATCCCCCGATCATAACCGATCTATCCGAGGATCCTCGATTTCCAACAAACACAAAGCAATAAATTTGCAGCAACAACATAGGTTAAGTATCTGAGCTCCATACCATGATACCACCTCTATCTAGAAGGAATGACATACACTAAAGGGGCGCTACCCCGTAATAACCTTGCCGCATCCTTCTTGTTTTGACCATTTTCGGGGTGTGAGGTCCGACGAAGTCTCGTCCACAAAGCCACGCTTTATACAAAAGCCGTGCTTTGGTTCAACAAATAATCAAAGTAATGATCACAAAGATAAATGATCAAACAAATGATCATATCACAAATGATCAAACAATGATCATTTCACAGCAACACTCAGCATGTCACATTACCAAATTGGGAGTATATCACTAATAACCTTCAACTACATAACCTCTGAGCTCGTACGTCTCAGAGAAGGGTGTTAAGCTAAGAGAATAAATTCTCTGCCACCAACAGAAATATAGTTGAAAGAAATCAGCTTTATATCTCAACTTGTAATGTCGGACATACAGTCCATACAAGTCTGTTCCGGGATCGAACAGAACCGAAGGCACTTACAAAGAAGTCCTTGCATTTCGGATAATTTCTAATTACGTCCGGACTTCCCGTCACTAAGGGTGATAAAGCCTCTATATCGAAGATCAGCCGATGCAGAGCAACTCAACGGTAATCCTTCCGTTTTCAAAAATATCCAGTCTTCAACACCGGTCATCAATTGCAATCCAGTACGACGTATCACATATTCGGAATGGGTTATACGACCCCAAGGTCCTTTCCCGGCTAACCCGAATAGTGAGCGCTTATTCAAAAATAAGTGTGGCATTCAAATTCAAGCAATCACAACAAATACCTATTTAAAGGTAAATATTGATAGTCAGATTATTTAACTATCAATAGGCGTGTTCAACATCACCAAATTCCAAATAATTTCCCAAATAATTTACTTTCCAAAATATCTTTACTAGATATATATATTTTCCACACTTCAACATTTGAAAACTAATTTTCAAATCACTTTTCACCTTTACCACTTTTGAAAATAAATTTCAATCATTTTCCTTATGTGAAATACTTTCATTTCAACATGGTTCATTTAAACCAATTAAATAAATCCTTACCGATTTACTTTATATTTACGTTCCAAATCCGTAAATTTATTTCCCACACTTCAAAAATAAATCATTTTCAAACAAATCCCCCTTTTCATTTATAAATTCCATAGTGAATTTACATTACAAAATATTTATGAATATACGATTTTAAATCGATTTCTAATATTCATTTTCAATTTAACTTCAAAAAGATAAATTCTCAAAGTATTCACTTCATATTGGAAAAACATTTCCATACTTATTTAATAATATGTAATTCACAAATCCATTTATTTTCAACTCTTGGAAAATATTCAATATACTTAAATCAAAATTAAGTATATATTTCATTCTTTAAGGAAAACATTCTCTTAAACACATTTGTTTGGGCTAAAACGAATGTTGCGTAAAAATCGTTACGACAACCCAAAATCACTAGTATAGGGATTCGAAATTTAGATAGATATATAAATCCCAATACTATATAAAACATTTCCTTTCGGAAACCATTTACAATAACAACAGTGTTATAGTCCATCATTTCCTTCTATTTCTCGAAAACGTCTATTTCAACAATGAATGTTGAAATCTATGTATTCGATTTATAATACATTTTAAAACATCGTTAAAATGATTAACTTCATTTAATAATATTCATTTTACTAAGCATATCCATTTTATTTGATAATATATTCAATGTCCAGAATCGTGAATATACTTCCTTAACCAATTTCAACTTTCAATTTATCAAATTCCATTGATTTCGAATTTATAAACAATGTCTATAAATTCCATTTCTATTTGTAAGATTCGATTTATAAATCTCCTTTATTAATCCAATTTAATTTATATAACTCAATTATATACCAAAAGTTCATATTATAAGTTAAATGCTTATAATCCATTTATTTACAAAATCGTTCTTTTAAAACTTCACAAATTATAAATCTTATTACTTATAAGATTTCATTTATAAATCTATTTCAACATTAATAGAACTCCTCTTAAAATTCTATTATATCGATTTATAAAATATATATTTTATAAATCTCAACTATAAGCCATTTTTATTTTTTTGCTTCATCAAAGATTTCAATTTAAATGCAAAAATCCGATTTATAAGTTAATTCCTTAAAATCTTTTGTCTTACAACATCTATTCATTTTATAACTTCACAATTCATAAATCTATAAATTTCCATTCACTTATGAATCCATTTATACTTCATTTTTAACACTTATAAAAACTCGTTTTATAATTCCAATATTTTTAATTTTAAAATATCAAATTTATACATCTTTCATATAACCCGTTTTAAAATAATTCAAAAATCCCAGTTTAACTATTTATAAATTTATTAACTACTTATCTCAAAAATCACCTTTTGGTTATATTTCACAAAAATCTTAATTTTTATAACATAAAAATTTATAACGTTTTAATTATTTAAAATGAATCAATTCAAAAATTTAATAAAACGTATACTTTCAAAAATCACTTTAAAATTCTTTTTAAAACCAAAAATCATTATTTTAAAACTTCAAAAATGGATCCGATGATGCAACAGCACCAAATAGTCAATCACGACAAATCAAACATCATATATCAATATGATAATCAACAAATATCACAATATTTGTAAATAAATCAATACAGTTGAGGAATCCAGTTGGATCCCTCCAACCTGTTTCCCTGCATCCACAGATGTTAGCACAATACCAATTCCGTTCCAGTACTGAATTATCGCGGTATATGGGATTTATAAAAATATTATCCGCTGAATAGGCGGCGCAATAGGGTCTCATCCGCTATATAATGCGGGAAATCAACTCCAAGTACATAAATAATACCAATTCCAAATAAGATGGAATTACCGCGGTATATGTTTTTAATAAATAACATCCGCTTACTAACGACGCATAATGTCTATTTAACTAATCAATAGATAACAATCATCATTCAAACATACATTCAAGAAATTTTAAATCTAACTATTTAAAATTAACATCGAACAATTTCGATTGAGTGAGGAGTTCTCACCTTGAATTTCCGATAGCAATTTGTAGCGTTTTATTTCGAATAAAATTAAACGAGCGTTTAATTTTACCCGAAATTTTCGCTAGCTCCAAACGATTCCAATCCAATTCCATAGCGTAGTGCTCGACAAAACGATTGCAACGCAATTTGTTTCGTCCAAAACGGACCTCGTATGAACCAGATATGTTACTTCAAAGATTGAACGAATTATAATATAAATAAATTAACATTTTATTTAAATTTTAAACCCTAGAAATAATCTGGGCCGTGCATTCCTATCTCCAGATCTCGACCACTGAACGTTTCTTCTCCTACAACGTGAAAAACACGTTCGTCTAAACCCATATGGCCGCCCCCTTCCTCCCATTAACGCACCATCTTCGACGACTTCCACATCGATCAGGCAATGCCACAACCACCGCCCACGTGAGCTCCACCTCCGGCACCAATATCCTAGAGCTCGGCTGTCCCTAGGCCCCTCGATTTGCATGCGAACGGCCGGCCTTCACGAGCGATTTCCCGTTGATTTACTTCGCCTATGACGATCTCCACCGTTGAGATCGAAGATCTCAACGTGCTCTACAACTTCCATGTTGGGAGTTTCATCTAATTTCGCATGGATTGGGAGAGATTTGAAGGGAACGGTGGACAAATTTCGGTCATTAACCTGAAGGTGGCGGCTGGCTTAGAGAATTAGGGTTTCTCTTTTTTTTTGTGAATAAATGGGCCTATTTATAGAAATTTAACGAACACTATTCATCCGGCTTTCAAAACTCCGATTTACGCGCGGTGACTGACGTTTCTAGGGTTTATCCTGCGTTCCGAACACAATGGAATAGGTTTCGAAGGCTAATTCGATCACCTGTGCGAGTTATGGCAATAAACGATCGATTTAAATTAAATCGATTTAAACTAATTTCTAGGCGTTTTGGCTTGCCCCGGACAAACGTTAGATCCGATTGACACGAAATTTGAAACCATACAATAATATCACATTACGGATCCGATGAATAGGTTTCGTCGAAATCCGAGACTGTTTGAAAATGGCTATTTTAACTCGCCAAATTAGTATTAAAACAATTTCGATGCGTTTCGAGCTGCCACGGTCAAATGAAAATTCCGATTGCTACGAAAATTGAAATCCGATAATAAAAAACTATTACGGATCCAATGGAACTAGTTTCGTCCAATTCTGAGACTGTTCGAAAATTGGCTATTTTTAGTCGATAATTAAATATTAAAATATTTAATTTTCACAAATTAACTCCAAATTCAATTTTAAAAGTTCACAAACACCTTTATAAGTCCAACATGATTAAATAAAATTTTACAAATTATTTTTAATCATATTAAACTCGATTTTCAATTTTTTTTTTGAAATTTAAATATTAAATTACCGATTTAGTTGTCCAAATTAAATCCAATATTCGAAAAATAAATTATTCGACTTAAAAATTTCACTTATTAATATTTAAAATTAATTAAATATACAAATTTAAATTATCAAAAATTCTGGGTCGTTACAATCTTCCCCCCTTAAAAGAATTTCGTTCTCGAAATTACCAAGTAAGAAAAAATCTTGAAAACCATTAACTTTTCAAAACAAACCATTCAAATTGGATTTTTCAAATCTCTTAAGTGTTTAACTTGCCCAAAATTCATGGTTACACTTCGTACAAAATCTTTACTAAGTTTTCGAACCTAAACTTAGTTTTCAAAAAAATTCTAAATTTTCTCAAAAATATTCTAACGCCTTAAATTTTCGAAAAAATTCGCCAGTCTCCTTTGCGCGGCTCGATCCGAAAAAAATGACAGTATATATATCACCAATATACATCTCATCAAGTGATGAGGCATCCCGTAGGGAAAAAAGTGTAAAAGTACGATATTTAATCCGAGATATGTACCTTATTTACTATTAGCGAGCGTATAACGGCTAATATAGCATGAAAGCGAGCTCCAAATGCGAAGCAAGCGCAATCCGCACCTACTAAACACTCGACAACAACATGAGAAACATGCATATATGAAAGTAATACCAATATACATCATATAGCGACATAACAACTACATAATATAGCAAATGCAACTAAACAACAAATGCAACCACCAAAATTAATATAAATTCACTTCTCATTAACATTTAATGAATGGGTTTTCCAATTGATTCATTAACATTGGAATTTTACTAACATTCATTCATTCGATTTCAGTTAGTTTACGTTCACTAATTTATTCACATTAATTCGCCTTTAATCCAAATCAAATCCAATTCTATTCAAATTTATTTACTTCCAATTTGGATTCAATCACATAGCTTTTAATTTCTCTAATTCAATTTCATTAACATTGGCTTTTAATGAATTAACACTTATATTCATTGTTTCATACTAATTATTTACATTCAATTGATTAATATTTCATCCATTATTTCAACTGTTAATTCCTTTAACAATATAAAGTTGAATTTCATTTATATAACTCAAGTTCAAATTCTTAATGACTTCACTTCATTAATTCACTTATTAATTTACTTCGACACCAAAATCAACTCCATTCAACTTTACTTAAGTTATATTCTCTTTCAAACATCATTTATGTAACTTAACTTAAGTTTCCACTTATAAATTCAATTCGGATTTCAATTCTAAAGTAAATTCCATTTAACTTCCAATTTTATCAATTCAACTTTGTTTAAATACAGCTGAATTCATATTATTATTTTCCCAGTCATTAATTAAATTTCACATTTTAATCTTAATCCAAGTTAAACTTCATTTTTAACTCCTCACTTTAAATTTAAATTTTAAAAATTTCAAATCTAATGACTTCCTTGGTTATATAAGCTATTCCAGATTTTATAATCTTATTTGACTATAATGTTATCATTCAAAACATCCAAGTTATATAATAATTTTAGAAAATATTTCTTTTCCCCCCTTTTTTATATCAAAATATAATTTGGATGAAATTATTTCATTCATCGCTTTCGAAAACAATATTGTATCGAATTGTGCTATTCAAGTGTTTAGAAAACCCTTCGGCATAGTTGTGCAGACCGTGCTGACGAAGGTTCATATGCCACTCAATAAATCAATCAACACAATATAAAATCATTTTATATTCACTAACAAATACGCGCTCATATCTATTATTGCACTCACACTCATTCTAGAGTACTACTGACTCTATCTCTAATGAGTAATTCCCAACAGAGCCATGGTTGTCGCTTAACCATAAGCTCTGATACCAAATGTGAAGAACCGAAAATCCGTACTCCTTTGACTGGCAACATTCCACAACAACCCAGCCAAAGAAGAACAAACTTACGAGTCTTTAGGGTTAAAGAAAAAGAAAAGATAGAAGAAGAGAGAGAAAGACAGAACAGAACAGAAAGAAACAACAGAACAATATCAGAATCTCACAATCGCAGCGGAACAACATATAATAAATAAATGAATAATCTTTAAACAAAGAACTATATCAGTTATTACATTACATTACATCATCAGAGTGTACAACAACAAACAACAACTAACAGCGGAAAAGAAATACTATATACTAGTGATACGTCATGCCATCCAGCTTGCCTCCTACAACTTCTGAATTCCAGAATATCCTGATAAACCTGACTCTAGACTGCCCGTGTGGAAATTGGTGGGCACCCAGAGTTTAGGAAGGAAAACAATAAACTCCGAGTCAGTCATGTGACTAGTGTGAGAACTTAAAACAATTTATCTTTAAAACAAAGAACAGGATAATTTTAAAATAGATTCGCAATGCTTTTTAGAAAATGAGACTACCATAAGGCCTCCCGCACACACACACAATGCAAAAGCAGAATCGGAGGAGATTTCTCCTTATGATAGTCAAAGATGCTTGATACACATTAAAAAGAAACATTTGATATTATTACTAGTGCATCGTGTAGAAAAATAATTTCGAAAGTAAAGATATAAATCTTAGCCAATATACGACCATTATCGTATGCCTACTATAGCTACCATCTAAACAGTGGTGACCACCATAAGTAAATGGCAGGTTCTACAACTAAAACCGTACAAGATCGTATTGTTTCTTTGGATTTCCAACAAATGGTCAAGCCAAGGAACTTCCCATTGCCACATAGGTACGCCTCTGGAAAGACGACCCAAGAACCAAACCGGATCTCTGCCAACACAAGGCCGGGTTACCCCTAACTGGGTAACTACTGACACGAATATGTCATCCCTCGATCGTAACCGATCTATCCGAGGATCCTCGATTTCCAACAACCACAAAGCAATAAATTTGCAGCAACAACATAGGTTAAGTATCTCGGCTCCATACCATGATACCACCTCTATCCAGAAGGAATGACATATACTAAAGGGGCGCTACCCCCTAATAACCTTGCCGCATCCTTCCTGTTTTGACCATTTCCGGGGTGAGAGGTCCGACGAAGTCTCGTCCACAAAGCCACGCTTTATACAAAAGCTGTGCTTTGGGTCAACAAATGATCAAAGTAATGATCACAAAGATAAATGATCATATCACACATGATCAAACAATGATCATTTCACAGCAACACTCAGCATGTCACATTACCAAATTGGGAGTATATCACTAATAACCTTCAACTACATAACCTCTGAGCTCGTACGTCTCAGAGAAGGGTGTTAAGCTAAGAGAATAAATTCTCTGCCACCAACAGAAATATAGTTGAAAGAAATCAGCTTTATATCTCAACTTGTAATGTTGGACATACAGTCCATACAAGTCTGTTCCGGGCTCGAACAGAACCGAAGGCACTTACAAAGAAGTCCTTGCATTCCGGATAATTTCTAATCATGTCCGGACTTCCCGTCACTAAGTGTGATAAAACCTCTATATCGGAGATCAGCCGATGCAGAGCAACTCAACGGTAATCCTTCCGTTTTCAAAAATATCCGGTCTTCAACACCGGTCATCAAATGCAATCCAGTACGACGTATCACATATTCGGAATGGGTTATACGACCCCAAGGTCCTTTCCCGGCTAACCCGAATAGTGAGCGCTTATTCAAAAATAAGTGTGGCATTCAAATTCAAGCAATCACAACAAATACCTATTTAAAGGTAAATATTGATAGTCGGATTATTTAACTATCAATAGGCGTGTTCAACATCACCAAATTCCAAATAATTTCCCAAATTATTTACTTTCCAAAATATCTTTACTAGATATATATATTTTCCACACTTCAACATTTGAAAACTAATTTTAAAATTACTTTTCATATTTATCACTTTTGAAAACAAATTTCAATCATTTTCCTTATGCGAAATACTTTCATTTCAACATGGTTCATTTAAACCAATTAAATAAATCCTTACCGATTTACTTTATATTTACGTTCCAAATCCATAAATTTATTTCCCACACTTCAAAAATAAATCATTTTTAAACAAATCCCTCTTTTCATTTATAAATTCCATAGTGAATTTACATTCCAAAATATCTATGAATATACGATTTTAAATCGATTTCTAATATTCATTTTCAATTTATCTTCAAAAAGATAAATTCTCAAAATATTCACTTCATATTGGAAAAACATTTCCATACTTATTTAATAATAAGTAATTCACAAATCCATTTATTTTCAAATCTGGGAAAATATTCAATATACTTAAATCGAAATTAAGTATATATTTCATTCTGTAAGGAAAACATTCTCTTAAACACATTTGTTTAGGCCAAAACGAATGTTGCGTAAAACATCGTTACGACAACCCAAAATCACTAGTATAGGGATTCGAAATTTAGATAGATATATAAATCCCACTACTATACAAAACATTTTCTTTCCGAAACCATTTACTATAACAACAGTGTTATAGTCCATCATTTCCTTCTATTTCTCGAAAACGTCTATTTCAACAATGAATGTTGAAATCTATGTATTCGATTTATAATACATTTTAAAACATCGTTAAAATGATTAACTTCATTTTATAATATTCATTTTACCAAGCATATCCATTTTATTTGATAATATATTCACTGTCCAAAATCGTGAATATACTTCCTTAACCAATTTCAACTTTCAATTTATCAAATTGCATTGATTTCGAATTTATAAACAATGTCTATAAATTCCATTTCTATTTGTAAGCTTCGATTTATAAATCTCCTTTATTAATCCAATTTAATTTATATAACTCAATTATATACCAAAAGTCCATATTATAAGTTAAATGCTTATAATCCATTTATTTACAAAATCGTTCTTTTAAAACTTCACAAATTATAAATCTTATTACTTATAAAATTTCATTTATAACCCTATTTTCAACATTAATAGAACTCCTTTTAAAATTCTATTATTTCGATTTATAAAATATATATTTTATAAATCTCAACTATAAACCATTTTTATTTTTTTGCTTCACCAAAAATTTCAATTTAAATGCAAAAATCCGATTTATAAGTTAATTCCTTAAAATCTTTTGTCTTACAACATCTATTCATTTTATAACTTCACAATTCATAAATCTATAAATTTTCATTCACTTGTGAATCCATTTATACTTCATTTTTAACACTTATAAAAACTCGTTTTATAATTCCAATATTTTTAATTTTAAAATATCAAATTTATACATCTTTCATATAACCCGTTTTAAAATAATTCAAAAATCCCAATTTAACTATTTTATAAATTTAATAACTACTTATCTCAAAAATCACCTTTTGGTTATATTTCACAAAAATCTTAATTTTTATAACATAAAAATTTATAACGTTTTAATTATTTAAAATGAATCAATTCAAAAATTTAATAAAACGTATACTTTCAAAAATCACTTTAAAATTCTTTTTAAAATCAAAAATAATTATTTTAAAACATCAAAAATGGATCCGATGATGCAACGGCACCAAATAGTCAATCACGACAAATCAAACATCATATATCAATATGATAATCAACAAATATCACAATATCTGTAAATAAATCAATACAGTTGAGGAATCCAGTTGGATCCTTCCAACCTGTTTCCCTGCATCCACAGATGTTAGCACAATACCAATTCCGTTCCAGTACGGAATTATCGCGGTATATGGGATTTATAAAAATATTATCCGCTTAATAGGCGGCGCAATAGGGTCTCATCCGCTATATAATGCGGGAAATCAACTCCAAGTACATAAATAATACCAATTCCAAATAAGATGGAATTACCGCGGTATATGTTTTTTATAAATAACATCCGCTTACTAACGGTGCATAATGTCTATTTTAACAATCAATAGATAACAATCATCATTCAAACATACATTCAAGAAATTTTAAATCTAACTATTTAAAATTAACATCGAACAATTTCGATTGAGTGAGGAGTTCTCACCTTGAATTTCCGATAGCAATTTGTAGCGTTTTATTTCGAATAAAATTAAACGAGCGTTTAATTTTATCCGAAATTTTCGCTAGCTCCAAACGATTCCAATCTAATTCCATAGCGTAGTGCTCGACAAAACGATTGCAACGCAATTTGTTTCGTCCAAAACGGACCTCGTATGAACCAGATATGTTACTTCAAAGATTGAACGAATTATAATATAAATAAATTAACATTTTATTTAAATTTTAAACCCTAGAAATAATCTAGGCCGTGCATTCCTATCTCCAGATCTCGACCACTGAACGTTTCTTCTCCTACAACGTGAAAAACACGTTCGTTTAAACCCATATGGCCTTCCCCTTCATCCCATTAACGCACCATCTTCGACGACTTCCACTTCGATCAGGCAATGCCACAACCACCGCCCACGTGAGCTCCACCTCCGGCACCAATATCCTAGAGCTCGGCTGTCCATAGGCCCCTCAATTTGCATTCGAACGGCCGGCCTTCACGAGAGATTTTCCGTTGATTTACTTCGCCTATGACGATCTCCACCGTTGAGATCGAAGATCTCAACGTGCTCTACAACTTCCATGTTGGGAGTTTCATCTAATTTCGCATGGATTGGGAGAGAATTGAAGGGAAAGGTGGACAAATTTTGGCCATTAACCTGAAGGTGGCGGCTGGCTTAGAGAATTAGGGTTTCGCTCTTTTTTTTTGTGAACAAATGGGCCTATTTATAGAAATTTAACGAACACTATTCATCCGGCTTTTCAAAACTCCGATTTACGTGCAGTGACTGGCGTTTCTAGGGTTTATACCGCGTTCCGAACACAATGGAATAGGTTTCGAAGGCTAATTCGATCACCTGTGTGAGTTATGGCAATAAACGATCGATTTAAATTAAATCGATTTAAACTAATTTCTAGGCGTTTTGGCTTGCCCCGGACAAACGGTAAATCCGATTGATACGAAATTTGAAACAATACAATAATATCACATTACGGATCCGGTGAAACTTGTTTCGTCGAAATCCGAGACTGTTTGAAAAATGGCTATTTTAACTCGCCAAATTAATATTAAAACAATTTCGATGTGTTTCGAGCTGCCACGGTCAAATGAAAACTCCGATTGCTATGAAAATTGAAATCCGATAATAACAAACTATTACGGATCCAATGGAACTAGTTTCGTCGAATTCTGAGACTGTTCGAAAATTGGCTATTTTCAATCGATAATTAAATATTAAAATATTTAATTTTCATAAATTAACTCCAAATTCAATTTTAAAGGTTCACAAACACCTTTCTAACTCCAACATGATTAAATAAAATTTTACAAATCATTTTTAATCATATTAAACTCGATTTTCAATTTTTTCTGAAATTTAAATATTAAATTACCGATTTAATTGTCCAAATTAAATCCAATATTCGAAAAATAAATTATTCGACTTAAAAATTTCGCTTATTAATATTTAAAATTAATTAAATATTCAAATTTAAATTATCAAAAATTCTGGGTCGTTACAGAAGTTTTGTAAATTTCTGAGGATTCTGCCTTGCCTATCTTGTTCTCTTGCCATTCGCAGTTGACTCACTTGAATTTCCATCATTATTTGAAGCAAATCTTTCATCTTCTTTCACAACGTGATGACTCATACATGTATGGATCGTTGAAAAGGATCAGAATGAGGAGAAGTGGGTGAAGAAGGTTCATTATTAGAAGAGAAAGCCATTAATTTATTGTTTTGGAAGTTTATTACAGAGAATAGAACAGAGAAAAGGTGTAAAAGTCGAAATATATATAATATATAACTTAATAACTAATTTTAGAGGGAAATATAAATTTAAAAATCTCGGCATGTATGTCGACAAAGGGGGATGGGTCATATCGACATGCCCAGTTCAATTTTTGAATTTTTTTCTTATTTATATTAATTATTAACTGTACTTGTGTTATTTATATTTCAGTTAATGAACATATACCTAATTCTCTTCTAAATTTAATAATGTTTTGTTCATTTAATGGTTTGGTTAATATATCAGCAATTTGTTTTTCAGTATTAATATATTCAAGAGTTATGATTCTTTACTTATATTATCTCTAAAAAAATGATGTCTAATATTAATATGTTTTGTTCTAGCATGATGAGTTGGATTCTTTAGGTTTATTGCACTAGTATTATCACAATAAATTGGTCATTTAGTTATAGTTAATCAAAATCTTTCAAAGTTCGTTGAATATATATAACTTGAGAACAAGCCAAAGTAGCAGATATATACATTCTACTTCAATTGTTAACAAGGATATAATGTTTTGCTTCTTACTAAACCAAAAAACTAGAGAATGTCCTAGAAAGTGACAAGTTCCACTTGTACTTTTTCGGTCTGATTTACAACTAGCGTGATCAGCATCAAAATATGAAATTAAATCAAATACATCGTTTTTAAGATAAAATAAACCATAATCTAAAGTATGTTTTGCATATCTTAAAATTCTTTTAAAACTTTTAAGTGAGCTTCTTTAGGTTGAGACGACTTGCTGTTATATAAAGCAACGAATCAATCATTCCCCTATATAATTTTTGATCAACATCTTTTGATTTATCTTCTTTACTTAAAGCTACATTAGTTGTCATTGGAGTTGGTTTCCCACCAGAAGTGGTCAACCAAATTTATTAATTAAATCCTTAGCATATTTTTCTTGACTAGTGAAAATTTCTTTATATAATTGTTTGATTTGAAGTCCTAAGATGAAACCTAGTTCCCTCATATGACTCATTTCAAATTCTTTAGCCTTGATATCTAAAAATTCTTTATTCATTATGTTATTAGTTGATCCAAATATTATATCATCTACATACATTTGTACTAACTGAATATCATATTTGTTTTTTTTAATAAAAAGAGTTGTATCTACTTTACCAACTTCAAAACCAGATTGTAGTAAATAAGACTTGGTCTTTCATACCAGGCTCTAGGAGCTTGCTTCAGACCATATAAAGCTTTCTTTAATTTATATACATGATTTGGAAATTTATTATCTTCAAAAAGTGGAGGTTGTTCAACATAAACTTTTTCTTTTACAAAACCATTTAGAAAACCACTTTTAACATCCATTTTATATAACTTGAAATTATTGTAGTTTGTGAAAGCAAGTAGAATCCTGATAGCTTCTAGTCTTGCTACGGGTGCAAAGATTTCGTCATAATCAATTTCTTCTTCTTGACAATAACCTTGCATGACTAATTGGACTTTATTTCTAACGACCTCACCAAGTTCATTCATTTTATTTTTATAAACCCATTTTGTTCCAATTATACTTTTATCCTCAGGTCTAGGAACAAGTTCCCAAACATCATTTCTGGTGAACTGATTCAATTCTTCTTGCATAGCAAGAATCCATGAATCATAAGATGATGCTTCCTTTGGATTTTTAGGTTCAATAGTTGATATAAAAGCTACATTACTCATGCTATTTAGTTGATTTCTTGTTTTAACTATAGACTCGATATTTCCTCGTATATTTTCCACAGGATGATCTTTTAATAGCCTAATTCTTTTATTAGGTTGAATGATTTCACAATTAATTTCATTAAGTTCATTATTTAAAGTTACAAAATCTTCTTCATCTTCTATTTGTACAGTATCTTTAAAAATTTCATCAAAAGATACATGCATTGTTTCTTCAATAGTGTTAGTTCTCAAATTATAAACTCTAAATGCTTTACTTCTATTAGAATAACCGATGAAGATACCTTTGTCAGATTTACGTTCAAATTTATCTAAATTATCTTTTGTATTAAGAATAAAACACTTATTGCCAAAAACTTTAAAATAAGCTACTATGGGTTTCTTATTGTAAAGTAATTCATATGATGTTTTATTAGTTAATGGTATAATTAAAATTCTATTTAAATATAACACGCTGTAGTGACTGCTTCAGCCCAAAAGTTTTTAGGCAAGTTACTATCAGAAAGCATTGTTCTAGCACACTCTTTAATCTTTCTATTCTTACGTTCTACCATTCCGTTTTGTTGTGGTGTTCTTGGAAAAGAGAAATTATGAGCAATTCCTTTTTGATTGCAGAAATTCTCAAAATTTTCATTTTTAAATTCTCCACCGTGATCACCACGAATAATTTTTATTTTTAAAGAAAGTTGATTTTAATTCTTTTAGCAAAAATTTTAAATAATTCAAAAGCATCACTTTTAAGTTTAAGAAAAAATATCAAAGTATATTTAGAATAATCATCTACAATTACAAAAACATATTTATTGTGATTAATTGATGAACTTGAGATGGACCAAATAAAACTAAATGAAGTAATTCTAGAGGTTTAGAAGTAGAAATCATATCTTTTAATTTAAATGAACTTTTCTTAAGCTTTCTTAATTGGCAAGCATCACATATCTATCTACTTTAAAATTTAACTTGGGAAGACCTCTAATTAAGTCAAGTTTTGATAACCTAGATAATAGTTTGAAATTTAAATGAATAAGTCTTTTATGCCAAATCCAAGGGCACTTGTGTTAGCCAAAAGACATAAGTTATCATTTGAAACTTTCATACTAAGGATGTAAATGTTTTTTTCCTAATTCCTTCAAAGAAAATATTAGACTTATTATCTTGGATCTGACACTTATCTTTTCCAATTTAATTTTAAACCCTTTATCACATAGTTACTTATACTAAGCAAATTATGTTTTAAATTCCTAGCTAGTAAAATATCAGAAATAAGAGGAGTTTTAGAATTACCGATATTGCCGATGCCAATCACATATCCTTTTGAGTTATCTTCAAAGTTGACCAATCCACCATCTTGATATATAATGTCATTGAGTATCTCTGAATTTTCGGTCATATGCCTTGAACAACCACTATCAAGTATCCATGTATCTTTCTCAATTTGCATAGTTTCTTCATTGGTTGTTGATTCTTCAAAAGCCATGTAACATTTATGTTCCTACATAAAAACCAATTCAGTAAATAACTTGATTTTTCATAAAAACTAAATGCAGACTTATGATACTTTGATGAAATGCATAAATTTAAACTAGTATTAACAAAATTTCCTAAAAATGACATTTTTAATTTTTTAAGTTTCAGATTATGAAAGCTATGAAAATCTATGCTCTAATACCAATTGAAAGGAATTGCGGATTAAGGATCTTAAGGCTAATTTAACACTAGAGGGAGGGTGAATAGTGTTTAATGGATTTTAAGACTTATATGGACTAAATTGAAATTATGACACAAACAAATGCAGAAATTAATCACAGAACAATCATAGAATCAGACATAGATGTAGAAAATAAACAAAAAGCAGTAAAAGGAAAGAACATATTAGATTTTATACTGGTTCAGATTTACCCTATATCCAATCCTGTACCAAGGCAAACACCTTATATAGATTTTTATTATACCAATGTCAAGATTACAATCCTCAATTTCTAAAGGCCATGAAATACCCTCCTGTCTCACGAGTCTGAGGCAAACTCTCTTGATTTACGAGACATAAGATCACCCAATTGATTTCCAAGCACAACCACACCTATAGAGAGACTCAATAAACTTTTGATTACAAATTGATCCTATAACTCTAAATAGCACTTTGATCTTCGAGAGAAGACAGAGAATCAAACAAGAATGAGATTCTAATCCGATTCACTTGAGAATTTGGTATAATTTCGGCACGATCCTAAAAATATAAAAATTTTAGAATTTGGATTTGTGGAGAAGAAGAAGTGAAGAAAATAAGAAATTAGTTAGTTAAAAAATTCATTTGTGAAGGCTATTTATAAAGCTCCAACGGTCATAACCATTCGTGAAGAGATTTAAACAAATAGACGCTTCTTTTAAAAATTGAAACTTTTGAATTTAACGGCCACCATGTAGACATGGGGTATCCTATGATGTCGACATCCCTAGTTAAAAAAAATGTAAAATTTGTTTTGAAAATGAAGTTTGAAACAAGAGTTTATTTTAAAAAAAACAAATAATATTTTAAGGATAAAACATCTTTTTGAAAATCATTTGAAAGGATAATTTTAAGGATAAAATATTTTGAAAAGCAGTTTTGAAAAATCATTTTAAAAAACCATTTTGAAGTAGTTTTACAAGCTTCTTCCTACAGAATATCTCATCACATCAGGACTCGGGAATTTGTACAAAACCAGGATGTTCATGGGTTTGTAAGGCACTTGTCGTAGATTTGTAAGCTACTTTTCGTGGTTTTGTAAGCCATTAAGAAGGTGGAAATGGGTTCCATCCCAAATGAAATTTGGAATGAATTTTTTCATACTATTCTGTAGTTTTAACTAAAACTAGACACATGTCTTGAAACCTTGATCTTGATACTCATGAGTCTTCAAACTTGAGTTCTTCATTCTTGATCTTTATACTGTACAGTCTTCAATAATTAGTAACTGCCTTATATATATCCTGCATAATTACATTCATATATATCTAGACAATAGTGCTAGTATATAAAAAATAAGTTACAAAGGTTGTTGTCATCAAAACCACTATCTCCACTTCTTAACATCTGTTGCTTTTTCGATGTGCTAATGCTGTCATTCATTTTCCTTTTGCCTCTGTCGTCCTTGTCTGAATCCTCCCTTGGTGGACCTCCACCTTTTTCCGCATAAACTTCAGAATCTCGCCCCCTCTCTTTCAGCTTTCGCATCTTCCTATCGTAGAAATCTTTCTGCCTCATGGTAAAACTCCTAGAGATCCATCGATGGATCCTACTCCAACGATATCTTAAAATCTGAATTATCTGCAATCCCTGAGACTGCTACAATCCAGACCATCGACGGATCGGTTCGATACATCGAAGCCACCGCCGCGATGAATCTGATCAAGAAATCCCTAAGTGGTTCTCCCTTCCACTATTTCATCGATGTTAAAGTCATCACATTCTTGATTCTCACGATGTGGACCCAAAATTGCATTATAAACCTCTCGATCAACTCCGTCAATGTGCCAATATAGCTGCTTTCCAGTTGTCCGAACCATAGTGTTGCTATATTCGCCAAATACAAAGGGAAGCACCATGCCATGACTTCCTCCGATGCCCTAGCACTTCCATGTGCCTCATATACCTTTTCAAGTGAACAACGAGATTCATTCTCCCGTCATACATATCCAGCGTTGATAGTTAAAATATGGTGGAATCCTAGCTTGCCTGATCATAGGAGCAAAGGGGCTCCTATTCACATCCTCTAAATCTCTGTTCACCATTCCTTCCCTTATAGCCCATTTGATCATGTCCACTAACCTATCATTGTCATCAAGTGGTAGCCTCTTTCTGCCATCTCCATCCTGCCCCCTGAGTACTCGAGGGAATCCTGAAACCTATCCTTTTAGACGAGCATCAATATCTCGATCAACTCCAAACCGTACAACGCCGTCTGGTATCCTTCCTAGAATTGAGCCAACATGATTCGAGAGCATACCCCCTTGTTCAGGGGCCACTCTTGATGGTTCCACTTTATCCCGCATCCTGTTTGTTTCATTTCCTTGGTGCTGATTCTGGATTTCCATTGTTCCTACTATTCTAGCTTCGTGATCCTCTTTCTCAACATTCCATGCAACTCCATTCCCTTGACTTTGTATTCCAGCTTGTCCATCCTATCGGAGTAGGTTCTATATCATGTCCTCTTGCCTTTTTATCAAATTCTCTTGCATTGAATCCATCATGGTCTGCATCTCGTCCCTCGTGATGTAGATGGATGCCTGATCTGCTCCAGCTTTAGAGGAATCCTCTTGACTTCCCTCTTGATTGCTCCTTTCTACCACTAGTCTCCTATCGATTGCCTAACCATGGTTCCTCCTAGATATGATCCTTGAGCTTTCCAAATCTGAACTCCAAACCTCAAAAGCCCTAAGTGCTAGCTTTCTCGCTAAAAGCACCAAAGTATTTGCACCAAAATTAGTCACAAACCGCAGAAGTAGTGAAAGCGCTAATGTTTACACACAATCCTCAATATCTAAACACCAACCTCAGATCCAAATGGTGTAGAGAGTAAAAAAGAAGAGATAACAAAATTCAAATGAAAGAAAGTAAGACAAGACACAGATTTATAGTGGTTCGGCATTATAGCCTTCATCCACTCTAAATAATTTGCTGTTTATTGATGATTCTCAATTGATATACAACAGTACAATCAATAACACTCAATTTACAGTGGAGTTTCAGCAGGGTAACGGCGTATGAGCTTCCAAAAGTCCTTTTTCAGTAGGCGTAAGGGTGTAATTTATAGGAGTAGTTCTGGAAATATCCACCCGAAAACTCGGAATACCCTTTCTCACGCGCAAGTAGGCCCTTGTGGTCGATCAATTATGGTTTAGGATTGATCCTCGATAAATCCATATAGATTTCGTATCAATCAAGAATTGCTCCAAACGAGCTGAGATTGATCATGGCGAAGATGAAAGAGCAAAGTCATTGCTCTCCAAATTTCATGAAATTCAAGTGTGTAGTTTATGAGATATGATTGATCCAAGTTTCAATTTTCAAGTGTTGGCTAATGATTTCGTATCCATGATTCGTATCCATCACTTTTGCATCGATCCGACTCTTCGTATGCATCATCTCGGGTCCATAGCTTTCACTTCTTACACTGTGATCCATGTTTCGTGTTCCATCTTGATCGTTTCCTTCGTACCAATCCACAAGAACACGATCGATACGAAATGGCTTCGGAATCTCTTCGTATCCATCCAGCATAGCTATCCCGAGTATGTCCTTCATATTGATCAACAATTGATCGATATGAAATGCTTTTCCAAACCCCCTATAATCGTTGCCTCGTATCCATTCTTTGCTCCTTCCTTTGTATCGATCCCCAGCCCTTCTCTTTATATCGATCTGATGCCACAGATTGATACGAAATCTATCGATACAAACTGCTATCGATCTAAAGCAAATTCATAAAAGAAAGCGTGTGTTATCCATATTCATACCTACCTTGATCGATACAAAAGTATCAATATAGATGTATCGATCCAGAGTATATAGCCACATCCACCTTGATCGATACGAAAGTATCGATGCAAACCAGCCTTCCGTGAACATTGATCCATCCATAATTCGAGCATATGAACTTCGATTGACTTGAAACTTGAAGTGCAACCTCACCAAACCCTTTTTATCATTCCCTAAAAATTCCTACTTTAGTTGGTGCTTGGTCCAATTTTGAAGGTATCGATCATAGCCTTGTTTCCAATCGATCTTCAATCCTGGTATCCATCCTTTTTAGTGAATTTGTTGATATCCCGACCTTGTCCAAAAGGCGGGGTAACATCACAAAACATTGTCTTTGGATACAGCACTTGTATTATACTAATTTTTTTATCATAAAACTAAAAATTATAAAATGAAATTTGGGAGAAAATGATCTACAATAAGGTGGATGTGTATAATAAAGATACATTAATTTGCTAGTTCTCTAATTCTAGCTAACAGTTCAATCCATTTAGCAAACAGAAACTTAAATCACAAAGCAACATTTACAAACCCAAAATAGTTGGCAAATCTACCAATTATCGAGTTGTATGTGAGAAAAAATTAAGAAATGATAATACTAATTTAACTAGTTTGAATTCTAACTCATCCATGGAGGCGTGGCAATAGGATGAGGCGAGATATCAGGTTGAGGCATGTTGGCAAGCTAAGTTGAGCAACTGTTTTGATACCGTTTGATGAGGATAACAATACAAGAGCTAGGGTTATTATTTATCATACATGAAGAGAATTCTTTGGATAATACAATATCGGATCAAAATGGAACATTCTTTAGGTTTTCATTCGTTCTTTTAGGAGAAGAGGTTAAAAAATGTTGATGTTAAACGGAAGCAAAAGAAATGTGAGTGGCGAAAGAAAAATTTCACCAAAATTTAATTAATTGTTCGCGGGAACAATTAGTAGCATTTATTTGGTAATTTTTATTTTTTAAATGATCAATAATAGCACTTAGCTTTGAAATGCTATTGATGAGTGCAACTAATAACAAGTTTTCTTGTAGTGGTATCAAATCCACAATAAATTTTGGTGACCTTCTTATTGCTTAGCAATTGACAGCAAAGAAGTACCTCTTTAAACATATCCCCTTTTAGTTTTGGATCATCTAATCCCATTTTAATTAATCGTAAAAGAGAACCATATTTATGATTAGCATCAAAAATCTCGAAGGTTTGATCCCTATAGCAATAAAGATACTATAACACCTTTGATTTTGATTAATATTATTTAGGATATTTAATTAGATAAATTAAATAAAAATAATACATTGTGGTAAAGAGAATGAGATTTGATAATTAAAGTGGATCTTTCCTTAATAAGTTAATAGGATTGATTATAACTGAAATAAGAATGAGGAATAATATGAGGGACAAAATAGGAAAAGGCTTTATTTCCTAAACCTAAACCCTTCCATTCTCACTTCCTCGTTCACAATCACTTCATAAAAACTAAAGTATACAAAGGCCGATCGTTGCTAGGAGATTTGAGGGGAGAGAAGGCTAGGAAACCAAAGGATAGTTTAAGGAAATCAAACCAACATTCAAATCTCACATCTCTTTATCAATTCAATGTAAATAATGATTATACATCTCAAGTATGCTTGTTTATTTTTAGCAATATGATTAAACCCAAACCTTATGATTGTTATTATGCCATGTTGTGAATGAATGATGATTATATGCTTAAATGATGAATTATTGGATTTCTTATGGAATTATTAAATAGGTTTGAAGAGTGCGAAACCAAGCATATGACATCCAAAAACATAAAAATTGGAGATGACGTTTATAATGTTATTTTAGAAGTGGTTTTTTAATTTTATAAGTTTTCAAGCAAATATGAATATTTCATAAATTTACTAAGTGAGGAAAATGATTGATTTTGGGTTTCAATTATTAAAAATAATTAAATAATGTTTTAGTCTCGAAATTTTCGTATGTAAAAGAATATGTTAATTCTGATTTACTGTGATATTTGGGGATTTTTTTTCCAAGTGTTGATGATTTTATATGAATTTATTCGGCTAGAAAGGCTTAAGAATTATATTAAAAGAATTATACAAGTATAATGATTTGCAAATTATTTTAGGAATGATAATTCTGATCTATAACAGTTTTTTGAAAAGGGTTTGATAAAGAAGTTTACTATCCAATAGCAATTTGATATAGGATTAGAGTTGGTGAAAAGAAATTGCTTTTTAAGGAAATAAAACGGTTTTGATATTAATTACAAGATTGCCATGTCGTTATTAATCAATGCCGACGTCCATCTATGACGTAGCTATCAATGACGTTGCATTGTTATCTAAGCTATATGTTTTCTATGTTGCATGTTTTCTATGTCGCATGTTCCTATGCTGCATGATTTTATACCAACATCAATTTTATAAGGTAGTAATGTCGCATTTTCGACATTGATATTAAAGGGCATGATACCGCATATACATAATTTCTGTATTATTAATTTAGGCAGCAATGTTGCATATAAATCTTACTTTTGACATCGATATAAATGGCAAAGATGCCACCTATTTTCTATATCGACATAAACGATATTAATGACTTTATGATATTGATGCCGAAAGTCATCAATGTTGGTATTCCAATATTTCTAAGTTTTACAGCTTATACTATGCAAACCAAAGACTACGCTGCTTATATTCACCAACCTTTATATTTATGTTATGCGATGTAAATGATTTTGGCCTCATGGCCTTATGCATTATAAATAAGATGCTTTACCATGATTTCGATATAAAAGGGGTGTGATAAGTCATGCCGGCGATATTACTGCCACGCTTTATCAATTTAAATGGTTTATTATATGGCTTTGTACGTTAAGGTTTTTAGAGGGGTAATAACCTCCTAGTGGTTTTGAAGTTAATGAAACCTATTTTATAAAAATATATATATCTTGACACAAAATTTGGGATAAAATACTATAATTTCCTTATTTCTAAGTACGTTTTCAAGGGTTAAATCAACAGTAAAGAATTATTTTTTCAAGAAAATAAAGAGGGTATTTAGCCTGGAATTTTAATAGTGAAACTATCATTATTATCGCCATTAGATAAATTGTAATAATAGAAATTGGCTCAAGGATTAGATAATAGAGAACTAGATAATGAGACTGGTGTAGGGCAGCGCTTTATAATTCAACTATTAGCCCCTAGTTGATATTAGTCCCCAATTCCATTGCACAGAGCTTTGTTAAGGGCAAAACTAAAAGTAGGTTACGCACCGAAAGGAATCTATAACTTAGATAAGTTAATGGTAGGCCTGCAAAACCATTAGGTTCATACTGAGCCTAGCAAAACTATGAGATCGACAGACAGGCAGGTTAGCACTAAGATGATTGTGTTTGGGTGAACGGTCCAGTTTCTTTCTAAAGGTTAGTTAGAAAATTTTGGTATCTATGGTAGGCCTAAGTCAGCCGTATAGGTTTGTAGTAACCCTGGAAAACTATGAAGTAGAGACAGACCATTAATTAATTGAGACAGATTGGTCAGCTTCACCAATTTAGCATGCATGCATATGATAATTTATGTTTATTTAAACATTGTGAATGCAGTAGCATGATTGTGATTGATTTATTTTTAGAAGATACCAGTGAGGGAAATTTTGTTTCGCTCAGCAATGTGGTCTCATTAGATATCTATTACCGAGATAGCATTTTATTATTCACACCAGGCTTTTTGTCTGGCCTGAAGCTTTTGTTTTTCCTCTTTAACTCTTGAGTGTCATTTGAGTAACTCGAGAGTAAGGTTTTTAGGTTTGGCGAATAAAGCTTCAAAAGACGTGCATGACGCAAAGCTAGCTATTTAGGAGTCTATTTATGTCTTCTGAGTTGTCTTCATTTTGTTTAAATGTGTGTAATGGTAGAATTATATCTGTTTAGAAGTAAACTTTGATTGACCAAGGGAGCATCTTCATATATCGCTCTTGGCATATTTCGTAATAATTGTATTTTACGTGAAACTAAGCAACGTCTTGGGAGTATGTGATAAATACGGAAATTATATAAAGAAATCTATGTTTTGGAAAAAATTTATATTCCTGTCCTTTGATGTTAATGATATTATTAACCGATCTCATTTTTTCATCGAAGAATAATACCATTATTGACTGCAATATTAATAGCGCTTATTTTTGGGCCTTGGAATGGAAGATGTTATAACTTGGTATCAGAGCAAAGGTTTATGTAAAACCAAAAGAATTTTGAACTTTAAAAGAGTTTTTGGAAACATAATCCTGATGAATTTAAAGAATGAGATTAGGGAATGTGATAACGCTATAGTAACGTACTAGTATTTGCTATATATAAATATATCGTATCTCTGTTCTTCCCTCTCTCTTAGATCGTTCTTCAGTATCTTACTAAGGTTCGAATGTAGATCTAAGAAAATTAAGATATGGAACTAGGAAACAAAAGTGTGAATATCGATAGAGGAAGCACCACAACCAATGGAAATGTCAGACCCAATACTAGGAGGAAGCCACGTTGACAAACAGCTGCTAATGTGGGTACGGGAACACCGGTCGTAGACATAGGAGCTATGTACCAATTCTTTTTCAACATGATGCAAGCTGAAGTTGCAGTTGGATTTGTTAGTGGTAATGCTACAGGAGAAAATCCCAGAATTCTGACTGTCAATAACTATGTTGTGTTGAGTTAGGATTATGCAAGATTTGGAGGAAAGCCATTTATTGGAATGGAGGATGCTATCGTATTTAAGAATTGGTTGTTGCATTGTGAAAAGATTTTTGCTAATTTAGGCCTAAACGATGAGCAGAAGAGGAGATTGGCATCCAAGAAATTGCAAGGAGCTGCGGTGTGCTAGTGGAATAGTATGACTGCGGGGATACCAGAGGAGAATTTGACTTAGCCAGAGTTCAGGAGGAGATTTGAAGAGAGGTTAATGTCTGAAATAACCAAGTCAACTTTGCTTAGAAAGGTTGTTGAGTTGGAATAAGTGATATTTTAGTACTTGAATATGCAACCAGATTTTAGAAGCTGTCTAGATATGGATATGCCACCGTTGATACTGTAATCAAGAGGAATGAAAAGTTCATTAGAGGATTGAATCTAGAGCTTGTCAAAGCAATGTTACTGCACCTTAGAGACCCTTGTGATGTAGTAGTGGAGATTTCACTGAGGAACGAAGAGATGCTTGCTCTATTTATTAATAATAAGCCGGTAGAGGCTCTTGACGGTCAAAGTCAAAGAAGAAAGTTCTGTCAGAAAAAGGGAGCTTAGAAGGGTGGAGTTGCTAAGAAGGGAAAAGATGATATTTTCTAATACAAGTGCGACAAGAAATGCACTTTGCCAATGAGTGTCGTTCAGGAATGGAAAGAAGGTCATTGGAAAGAAGAACATTAAGTGTTTCAACTATGACTAGATAAGGTATTATAAAAATTAGTGCAGAGAACCAGCTAAGGTTGATAAAGGAAAAGTGTTTGCTTTGGAACCGTCTTCCTTGAGACTAACAATTAAAGGGAAGGGAAAGTACGATCGGAGGTAACCTTTTGATTTATGACACATCTGTTAGAGTATTGTTTGATATCGATGTATGACATTCTTTTATCTCTCATTGTTTAGTAGATAATCTTAGTTTAGAACCACTATACCTTGTTACTTCCTTAAGGGTTGCGAATTCGATAGGAGGGTATGCAGCTTTTGGAATGATATTTGACCATTTTGAGTTTGAGTTGTTAGGTTATATATTTGTCGTGTAGTTTGCATGTGTTTGATTTTATGGGCTTTGGAATTATATTGGGTATGGATTGGTTAAAAACTATAATGCTATGATATTTTTCTAAAATAGGGAAATATCACTATGACACCCTAATAGTAGTGATCGAATTAAATACTCAATAGAGAACTCGAATTTTGATGTTTGTGCTTTATTGGGTGCAATGGAGAAGGAAGACGAGTTGAATAAACGTTTTTGTTAGAGAATTTACATATGTCTTTGAGCCAGTGATAGGACTATCATCGAAATGAGCTATTGAGTTTCGAATAGATCTTGTACTTGGAGTCAAACCCATAAATAGACCGTCTGGCAGAAGGGCACCAACTGATATGAAGGAGTTAAAGGTGCAGCTAGTGGACTTAGAAGGAAAGAGTTTCATTAGACCAAATAGTTCGCCTTAGGGAGCGACCACGGTGTTCATGAAGAAACCGAATGAGTCATCAAGAATGTGCATCAATTATCGTAAACTAAATGAGACGACGATAAAGATAAGATATCACTTGCCAAGAATAGATGATTTATTTGATCAGTTGAGTGGAGCCAAAGCATTTTCCAAGTTGTATTTGGCAACATGGTTCCATCAATTAAGAGTGGCGAAGGACAGTATCCCTTTGACGGCGTTCCGAACAAGATATGGTTCCTACGAGTGGTTAGTAATGCCATTTAGGTTTACTAATGTGCTTGCTTTCTTTGTAGATTTGATGAACTAGATATTCCAAGAGCATTTAGATAGATCCGTATTAGTATTTATGGATGAAATCCTGATATATTCTAGGAATGAGCAAGATCATGAGACCCGCCTTAGAATAGTGCTTGAGACATTGAGGCAACATCAATTAAAAGTGAAGTTTTCAAAATGTCATTTTTGGAAGAAAGAAATGAAGTTCCTTGGCTATATTGTTTCGGATAAACGATTGTCAATAGATTCAGCTAAGATTTAGGCTGTTAACAATTAGAAGAGACCCGAGATGGTGACCGAGATAAATAGTTTTCTTGCATTAGTTGGCTATTACCCGATCAACGATTTTTCTCATATAGCAGCATCGATGATTAGACTAACAAGAAAGGACATGAAGTGTGTTTGGACCGATAAATGTGAGGAGACATTCCAAAAGCTTAAACGTTTATTGACCAATGAGTTTGTGTTAATTGTACCAGTTGGTAACAAGGATTTGGTGGTTTACATAGATGCTTGTGGAACATGATTAGGAGTTGTGTTGATGTAAAGAGGTAAAGCGATTGCTTACGCTTCTCAACAGCTCAGACCATATGAAATTAGGTATCCGACTCACAATTTTGAGCCGATAGCCGTAATCTTTGCTTTGAAGGTGTGGAGACACTATCTTTTGGGAGAAAGATCTGCGTGTATACAGATCATAAATCTTTGATTTATTTATTCTCTCGGAAGGAGTTGAATATGAGACAATAGAGATGGCTAGAGTTTTTAGCAGCTTATGATTTCGATATTGAGAAAACACAAGGGAAAGGAAATAAAGTTGTTGATGCACTTAGGAGAAAACATCAGAATGTGGTGTTAGCTATGTTGGTAGTATGGAAACTTTTAGAGGCGTTGACTACTTGTAGTATGCAGTTCAGATCGACAGCTAGTTCTAGTCGACATGCAACTATGTTGCCTTGTTTAGAATTTCGATTGGCAATGATCAAAAGGATTGCTTCTAAACAGAAAGAAGATCCAATAATAGCTGAACGAATTAGAAGACTCAAAGGTGGATTTGAGTTAGATGGTTTAAAAGATTTTTATCTTGACCAAAATGGATGGTTGAGAAAGAAGGGAAAATTGTGTGTTCCAGATGTAGAAGACATAAGGAAATAAGTTCTTAGCGAGTCTCATCGATCGAAGTTTACCATTTATCCTGGAGGAACTAAGATGTATTAGGATATGAAGAGAAGTTTCTTCTGGGAAGGTATGAAAATAGATGTAGGCTTATGGGTAAAGCAATGTTTAAATTGCCAACAAGTAAAAGCCAAGCATCAAAAGCCATGTTGATTGCTTCAGCCTTTAGATATACCAATGTGGAAATGAGATTCTATATCTATGGATTTCATTGAGGGGTTACCAAGGTCGAATATGTGAAATGAAAGTATTTGAGTTATACTAGATAGACAAGTCGACAAGGACGACATCTGTATTAGCAAAGATGTTATGAAGAATACTATTAGACTGCATGGGATTCCTAGTAGTATAGTCAGTGACAGAGATCCCTTATTAACTGGCAAAATCTAGAAGATTCGATAAGAGGTTTTAGGTACCAAGCTCAAGATGAGTACCACTTATCATCCATAAATAGATGGCAAACGGAAAGAGTTAACATGGTATTAGAAGATTTGTTAAGAGCTTGTGTCTTAGACTTTGGAGGATCATGGGAAGACCATCTACACTTAGTCTAATTTTCCTATACCAATAGTTATCAGAGTAGTATAGTGATGACACTTTTTGAAGCTTTGTATGGAAGGTCATGCAAATCACCCATATGTTAGTTAGAGACCAGATATAGTAAGAGAATCCATGGAAATGATTGAGTTGCTCTGGGCTACGATGAAGGAAGCTCAGTCGAGGTAGAAAAGTTATGCATATAAAAGGTGTAAGGACTTAGAGTTCTCGGTTGAAGATCGTGTTTTTTGTAAAAATATAACGAATGAAAGGTGTAATCCGGATTGGGAAGTCAGGAAAATTAGCATCTAGATTTCTTGGCCCATTTCCTATTACAAAAAGGACCAAAAAACTGGCTTATCAAATAAAGTTACCAAGCAGTTTGGCAGGAGTTCACAAATGTTTTTCATGTTTTTCATCTTAGGAAGTGTGTTCGTGATCCAAAGACTACTATCACTTCGAGAGCATTAGAAGACATAGTGGTGGAACCGAACATGATTATTGTTAGGAAAACAGTTCGTATTGTAGCTAGGGATGAGAAGAAGTTAAATAACAAACATTCATATTAGTAAACGACTAGTGGAGTAACAACGAGAATGATTGTAATTGGGAGACAGATGACATGATTAGAGATGATTGTCCTGATTTTTTTTGAAGGAATGTTTTATGTCTACGATTATGTTATGTACCTTATCATAATTTCGTGGACGAAATTCTTTAACGAGAGAAATCTGTAACACCCCTAATTTTGATTAACATTATTTAGGATATTTAATTGGATAAATAAAATAAAATAATGTATGACAGCAAGGAGAATGAGATTTGATAATTAAAATGAGTCGTGCCTCAATTAATAAGTTAATATGATACATTATAACTTAAATAAGAAGGAGGAATAATGTAAGGGGAAAAATAGGAAAATGCTTTATTTCCTAAACATAAACCCTTCCATTCTTACTTCCTCATTCACAATTACTTCATACAAACTAAAGTAAACCAAGGCCATCCATGGCTAGAATATATAAGTGCAGAAAAAGCTAGGAAACAAAAGGATAGCTTAGGAAAATCAAATCAGCATTCAAATCTCACATCCCTTTATCAAATCAAGGTGAATAATAATTACCCATCTCACATATGCTTGTTTATTTTCCGGTTTATGATTAAACCCAAAGCTTACGATTACTATTGTGCCATGTTGTGAATGAATGATGATTATATGCTTAAATGATGTATTATTTGATTTAATATTGAATTATTAAATAGGCTTGAAGAGTGAAAATCTAGTATACAACATCCAGTTGACTAAAAAATTAAATATTGTGAGAAATGTGGATTACGGATCTTAAGGCTAGAATTAACATTAGAGGGGGGAGGGTGAATAGTATTTATAAAGAATTACTAAGTCTTTTGGATTTATGTTAATTTAAACACAGATGTGTGCAATATACAGACACAAATATGATCACAGAAACGAACACAGATGCAGAAATGAAATAAAAACCAGTAAAGGAAAGAACACATCAGATTTTATACTGGTTCGAAGTTACCCTACATTTAGTCCAGCATACAAGTACGGATTTACTTTCAAAAGAAATTGTACAATTACACCCTCGATTTGAAGGCCACGAGGTACACCCTCTAGAATCACAATCCTCTAGATAGAGATACTTGATTTTCTGGGCAACGATTTCACCCACTTGATTTTACGGGCAACAAGTTCACCCAATTGATTTCCCAAGGTTACAATCACACCTTTTCTCGCTAATTTGATTACAAAAATCCTATAACCCTGAATAGCACTGAGGATCTTGTTGAGATAGTGATAGAGAATCAAACTACGAATGATCGAGTTCGATTCAATTTAGATTTCGACAGAGTAATGGTAAGAATATGTATTGAGAAAAGTGGAAGAAGAATAGGAGTGAAAAACCAGAAAATATGATGTTAAATTCGTTGAAACTAACCCTTATTTATAGAAGAACAACAACCATGTCCATTCGTGAAGAGTTATGGCGAATAGACACTTCTTTTGAAATTGAAATTTTGAACTCAATTGACACCATGTCGACATGGTCACCATGAGTATGTTGTCATCCAAAAGCATTTTTTGATGATTTGATTTTCTTTGAAAATAACCTTTATCTTATATTAAAACTATTTTAAACTTTATAAAATATACTTGAATATAGTTAAAATTCATAAGTAAATATAGAGAATAATATATTTAGAATTTAACTATAATTTTATATTTAAATCTAAGTACAAATATTTAAAAGTTAAATATATTATACTAAAAGATAGTTTAAAATCAGGAGTGATTTGACTTTGAAATTAAAGATGATTTTGAGGCTAAAATTATTTAAAATCAGGATAGAGGTTTTTGAATCTTTTAAAAGGAAAGTTTTGAAATCATTTTGATAACAAGATATAATTTCGAAAAATCATTTTGAATAAAAAGTTAGCGGATACAGAACAATATTCCACTAGATTTTTCTTAAGTTCCATCCTACTTAGGGTTCCATCCCTTTAACAGGCTCGAAGTGGATTCCATTCCACGAATAAATTGGATTTTAAGATGCCGATGCTTTTCTATGAGTTCTAACACAATTTCTAATTAAAAGTAAATTACTTGAATTCTTGAACTCTTGATAATCTTGATACTCATGAATCTTTAATCTTGATATCTTGAATCTCTATACTGTACAGTCTTCATTCTTGGTACCTGCATGGTTAAATCCTACATATACATATATATCTAAACTTATAATGTTAGTTTTATATTTTATAATCTATTCTAAGGTTGTTGTCATCAAAACCATCATCTCACGGACTAACAATCTCCCCCTTTTTGATGATGACAACCTTTGTTTATAAAATATTACTTCTATCCTAATAACTCCCCCTAAAACTAATAACTCCCCCTTAATCTATGCCTAACTACCCTATTTTATACTTCTCCCCCTTTGTCATCAACAAAAACAAACTCTAAAATTTATAACTCCAAACTATATAACTACCCCTAAATCTAATACCCTATGGTATATGATTATAATGATAGCGTTATCATAAATAATCAACACTTAGATAATCCTAATCCTAAACTACTAACTATTCTAAGTATATGATAACTATATAGTTATATTTATTAATAGGGAAGAACACATATAAGAACACGATTTATTTATTAATCATATAATTATATTTACATTTTCTTTGTAAACATAAGGAGGAATGAACAACAAAGGTAAAGAAAGAGAAGAAACTAATGTGTGTTTTTGAACATAGGAGATCTATGAATCAAACAATTTGGATAATGGAAACAGAAATTTCCACGTTGTTCGACGAGATTCCCATCTTTGTCAAAACACACTTCTCCAACGCACACAACTTTGTCGTCATCTTTCGCATGCGCTTCTTCTATGGATTCTTCTTCTTCTTCTTCTTCGCTGGCCTCTTGTTCTTGATTGTATGAAGAATCTTCATCAATCAAGATAGGGTTGGCTTGATTATCCATTAGAAATTTTTGCAAATTCCTTAGAATCTTGCATTGCCTCTCTTGTTCCTTTGCCATACGGAGTTGAATCACTTGAATTTCAGTCATCATCTGAAGTGCGTCCTTCAGAGACTCCTCCATTTTTGTTACACGAGCGAGAATAGTACATTGAAATGGACCAGAAGTAGGAGAGGGGAACGAAAATGTTGATTTTATGTTTGATTTGGAAGATGATGCCATGATTTTATTTGTTTCAGAAGATAGAAAAAAAACAGAACATAGAGAATGATCAAAAATTCGAAAATAAGAAGAATAAATAACCAATTTTTTTGAAATTTGGTGTGAAAGTTTTTTTAAAAAATAAAAACGTTGTATGTCGACATGGGTATATGGGGATGTCGAATGCTCCTTTATATTTCTACTATTTGATTTATTTTAGTATTAAATATTTATTATAATGGATATTTGTATTTTATATTTCAGTTATTGAATAAATACCCAATTCTCTTCTTAATTTAGTAAATATTGATTCATTTAAGGTTTTTGTTAAAATATCAGCAATTTGATTCTCAGAATTGATATAATCGAGAGTAACTACTTCCTTACTTATATTATCTATGAGAAAATGATGTTTGATATCAATATGTTTAGTTCGAGCATGTTGAATAGTATTTTTGGATAAATTTATTGCACTAGTATTATCACAATAAATTGGTGATTTCGAAATATTTAAACTATAACCTTTTAAAGTTTGTTGCATATATATTACTTAAGAACAAGCCAAAGCAGCAGAAATATACTCTGCTTCAGTTGTTGATAAAGAAACTGTGTTTTGCTTTTTACTAAATCAGGAAACCAGAGAATGCCCCAAAAAGTGACAAGTCCCACTTGTACTTTTTCGGTCTGATTTACAACCAGCATAATCAGCATCATGGTAAGATATTAAGTCAAAAGAATCATTTTTAGGATAAAATAAGCCATAATCAAAGGTGTTTTTAACATATCTTATGATACGTTTTACAGCTTTTAAGTTGATCTCTTTAGGTTGGAATTGATATCTTGCACAGAGACAAGCACTATGCATGATATTAAGACTACCAGCAGTGATATAAAGTAGTGATCCAATCATCCCTCCATATAATTTTTGATCTACATCTTTTGAGAGATCTTCTTTACTAAGGTATTCATTGGTTGCCATGAGAATGGGTTTTCCACTTGCAGTAGTCAAACCAAATTTACTAATTAGGTCTTTAGCATATTTTTCTTCACTATTAAAAATACCATTATCTAATTGTTTTATTTGTAATCCTCAAAAGAAATTTAATTCACCCATATGACTCATCTCAAACTCTTTTGTCATTATTTCAAAAAATTCTTTATTCATTTCAAAATTAGTTGATCCAAAAATGATATCATCTACGTAAACTTGTACTAGTTGAATATCATTTTTATTTCTTTTAATAAAAAGAGTATTACCTCCTTTACCAATTTCAAAATTTGATTGTAATAAATAAGATCTTAGTCTATCATACCAGGCTCTTGGAGCTTGTTTTAGACCATATAAAGTTTTTTTAAGTTTGTAAACATGATTTGGTAATTTATCATTTTCAAAAAGTGGTGGTTGTTCAACATATACTTCTTCTATTAAAAATCCATTTAAAAGGGCACTTTTAACATCCATTTGAAATAATTTAAAATTATTATGATTTGCGAAAGCAAATAGAATCCTAATGGCTTCTAATCTTGCTACGGGAGCAAAGGTTTCATAAAAATCTATTTCTTCTTCTTGACAATAACCTTGAGCGACTAATCGAGCTTTATTTCTAACTACCTCTCCTTTTCCATTCATTTTATTTTTATAAACTCATTTAGTTCCAATTATAGTTTTATTTTCAGGTCTAGGAACATCATTTCTAGTAAATTAATTTAATTCTTCTTGCATAGCCAAAATCCATGAATCATCAGTTGATGCTTCTTTTGGATTTTTGGGTTCAATAGTTGATATAAAAGCTACATTACTCATTTGACTTAGTTGATTTCTAGTTTTAACAATAGATTGCATATCTCTCAATATATTTTCTATAGGATGATCTTTTAAAAGTTTAATCCTTTTATTAGGATAATTAATTTCATTATTAGTTTCAATTGATTCTTGATTTTGAGTGATTATATCCTCTTCATCATTTGTGTCTTCAAAAATTTTGAAATTTTCATCAAATGAAACATGCATTTTTTCTTCGATGGTGTTAGTTTTTAAATTAAATACTCTGTATGCTTTAATTCTATTAGAGTACCCGATAAAGATTCCTTTGTCGGATTTAGGATCAAATTTATCTAAATTATCTTTTGTATTTAAAATAAAGCATTTACTTCCAAAATTCTGAAATAAGATACCTTAGGTTTCTTTAAATAAAGAAGTTCATAAGATGTCTTATCAGTTAAATGTCTAATTAAAATTCTATTTAAAATATAACAGGCGGTAGCAACTGCTTTTGCCCAAAAATTCTTTGGTAAATTACTATCTGAAAGCATAGTTCTCGCACACTCTTGAATTGTCCTATTTTTGCATTCTACTACTCTGTTTTATTGTGGAGTTCTTGGAAATGAAAATTTGTGAGTTATTCCCTTTTTATTGCAGAATTTCTCAAACTTTTCATTTTCAAATTCACCACCGTGATCACTTTGAATAGTTATAATTTTTAGAGAAAATTGATTTTTAATTCTTTTTGAAAAGGTCTTAAAACATTCAAAAGTATTACTTTTATGTTTCAAAAATATTGTCCATGTAAATCTAGAATTATCATCTACAATTACAAAAAACATATTTACTATGATTTATTGACAGAATTTGAGATGGACCAAATAAATCAAGATGAAGTAATTCAAGAGGTTTTGAAGTTGAAATCATATCTTTTAATTTAAAGGAACTTTTTCTAAGTTTTTCTAATTGACATGCATCACATAAACTAACTACTTTAAAATTCATTTTAGGAAGACCTCTTACTAGATCATGTTTTGACAGTCTAGATAAGAGTTTGAAATTCAAATGCCCAAATCTCTTATATCAAATCCAAGGGTCACTTGTATTTTCCAACAGACACAGGTTACCATTTGAAATTTTCATAATAAGAATATAAATATTCTTTTTCCTGACCCCCTCAAATATTATGGTGGAATTATTATCTTCAATGTGAAATTTAACTTTTTAAAATTTAATTTTATATCCTTTATCGTAGAGTTGACTTATACTTAGCAGATTATGTTTTAGATTCTTAACTAGCAAAAGATTAGTAATAGTAGGAGTTTTAGAATTACCGACTTTGCCGATGCCAATCACATATCCTTTTGAATTGTCTCCAAAGTTAAGCAATCCTCTGTCTTTGTATATAATATCATTCAGTATATCTGGATTGTCAGTCATGTGTCTAGAACATCCACTATCAAGTATCCATTTGTTCTTTCTGATCTGCACAATTTTTCCGTTGTGGATCGATTCCTTAACAACCATAAAGCATGATTTCTGCACATCAAACAATTTTGATAGATAACTTGAATTTGAATATTGATTATATGCAGACTCATGAAACAATGAAGATTTGAATATTTCTAAACTAGTATTAACTAATATAGCCATTTTAAAAGCTTTTTCAAAAATCAGATTATGAAACTTTGAAAACCTTGCTCTGATACCAATTGTGAGAAATGCGGATTACGGATCTTAAGGCTAGAATTAACACTGGAAGGGGTGAATAGTGTTTATGAAGAATTACTAAATCTTTTGGATTTATGTTAATTTAAACACAGATGTGTGCAATATACAGACACAGATATGATCACAGAAACGAACACAGATGCAGAAATGAAATAAAAACCAGTAAAGGAAAGAACACACCAGATTTTATACTGGTTCGGAGTTACGCTACATTTAGTCCCGCATACAAGTACGGATTTACTTTCAAAAGCAATTGTACAATTACACCCTCGATTTGAAGGCTACGAGGTACACCCTCCAGAATCACAATCCTCTAGATAGAGATACTTGATTTTCTGGGCAACAAGTTCACCCACTTGATTTTACGGGCAACAAGTTCACCCAATTGATTTCCCAAGGCTGCAATCACACCTTTTCTCGCTAATTTGATTACAAAAAGCATATAACTCTGAATAGCACTAAGAATCTTGTTGAGATAGTGATAGAGAATCAAACTACGAATGATCGAGTTCGATTCAATACGCACCGGATTTTATACTGGTTCGGAGTTACCCTAGATCCAGTCCCGCACATAAGTACGGATTTACTTTCAAAAGTAATTGTATAATTAAACCCTCAATTTCAAGGCTATGATGTACACCCTCCAGAATCACAATCCTTTGGGTAGAGATACTAGATTTTCCAGGCAACAAGTTCACCCACTTGATTTTACGGGCAATAAGTTCACCCAGTTGATTTCCCAAGGCTACAATCGCACCTTATCACGCTTGATTGATTTTCAAGGCTACAATCACACCTTTTCTCGCTAAGTTTATTACAAAAGCCTATAACTCTGAATAGCACTAAGGTTCTTGTTGAGATAGTGATAGAGAATCAAACTACGAATGATTGAGTTTGATTCAATGTAGATTTCAGTAGAGTAATGGTAATAATATGTATTAAGAAAAGTGGAAGAAGAAGAGGAGTGAAAAACCAGAAAATCTAATGTTAAATTCGTTGAAACTAATCCCTATTTATAGAAGAAGAACAACCATGTCCGTTTGTGAAGAGTTATGGCGAATAGACACTTCTTTTGAATTTGAAATTTTGAACTCAACTGACACCATGTCGACATGGTCACCATGAGTATGTCGACATCCCAAAGCATTTTTTTGATGATTTGATTTTCTTTGAAAATAACCTTTATCTTATATTAAAACTATTTTGAACTTTATAAAATATACTTGACTATAGTTAAAATTCATAAGTAAGTATAGAGAATAATATATTTAGAATTCAACTATAATTTTATATTTAAATCTAAGTATAAATATTTAAAAGTTAAATATATTATATTAAAAGATAGTTTAAAATCAGGAGTGATTTAACTTTGAAATTAAAGATGATTTTGAGGCTAAAATTATTTAAAATCAGGATAGAGGTTTTTGAATCTTTTAAAAGGAAGTTTTGAAATCTTTTTGAAAACAAGAGATAATTTTGAAAAATCATTTTGAATAAAAAGTTAACAGATACAAAATAATGTTCCACTAGATTTTTCATAGGTTCCATCCTGCTTAGGGTTCCATCCCTTTAACAGGCTTGAAGTGGATTCCATTCGACGGATAAATTGGATTTTAAGATGCCAGTGCTTTTCTATGAGTTTTAACAAAATTTCTAATTAAATAATAAATTAGTGGAATTCTTGAACTCTTGATAATCTTGATACTCATGAGTCTTCAATCTTGATATCTTGAATCTCTATACTGTACAGTCTTCATTCTTGGTACCTGCATGGTTAAATCCTGCATCTACTTATATATCTAAACTTATAATGTTAGTATTTATATCTTATAATCTATTCTAAGGTTGTTGTCATCAAAACCATCATCTCGTGGACTAACAGATATGACGTTCATACTATTATTTTAGAAGTGGGTTTTAATTTCATAATTTTCCAAGCAGGTATGAACATTTTATGAATTTACTAAGTGAGGAAAATGATTTATTTCGAGTTTAATTATTAAAAATAATTAAATAATGTTTTCGATCCAAAAATTTTTATATGTCAAAGAATATGTTAATTCCGACTTATTATGACTTTTGGGGATTTATCCCAACTGGTTATGATTTCATATGAATTTATTAGACGCTTAATAATTGTGTTAAAATAATTATATAAGTATAATGGTTTGCAAATTATTTTGGGAATGATAATTCAGATCTATAGCAGTTTTCTGAAAAAGATTTGATAAAGAAGTTTACTGTCCAATAGCAATTTGATAAAGGATTGGAGTTGGTGGAAAGAAATTATTTTCAAGGAAATAAAACAGTTTTTATGTTAATTATGGGATTACCACGTTGTTATTAATAGATATCGACGTCCATCTATGCTGCAGCTATCAATTGTGAGAAATGCGGATTACGGATCTGAAGGCTGGAATTAACACTAGAAGGGGGGTGAATAGTGTTTTAAGGAATTACTAAATCTTTAGTTAATTTGAACACAAATGTATGCAATATTCAGGCACAGTTATGATCACAGAATCAAACACAGATGCAAAAATAAAGTAAAAGCAATAAAGGAAAGAACACATCGGATTTTATACTGGTTCGAAGTTACCCTACATACAGTCCCGCACACAAGTACGGATTTCCTTTCAAAAGCAATTGTTACAATTACAACCCTCGATTTCAGGGCCACGAGGTACACCACTCCAGATTCACAATCCTCTGGGTAGAGATACTTGATTTTACGGGCAAAAAGTTCACCCAATTGATTTCACAGGCTACAATCACACATTTTCTCGCTTGATTGGTTCACAGGCTACAATCGCATCTTTTCTCACTCAATTTATTACAAAGAAGCCTATAACTCTGAATAGCACTGAGATCTTGTTGAGATAGTGATAGAAAATCAAATCAGAGATGATCTAGTTAGATTCAATGGTGATTTCGGCAGAGTAATGGTAAAAATATATATAAAAAAAAGTGGAAGAAGAATAAGAGTGAAATCAGAGAAAAATATGTATATAGATTAGTTTAAAACTACCCCTATTTATAGTAGAACGATAGCCATGTCCATTCGTAAAAGGGTACGAGGAATAGACACTTCTTTTGAAATTCAAATTTTTGAAACAAACTGGCACCTTGTTGGCATGGGGTCCTAGGGGTTGTCGACAAGCCTAAGGTATCTTTGGTGATTTGTTTTTCTTTGAAAATAGCTTTCATCTTGTATTAAAACTATTATTTAAACTTTATAAATATACTTAACTATAGTTAAAATACATAAATAAATATAGAGAATAATATTTTGATATATATAAAATTTTACTATAATTTTATATTTAAATCTAAGTATAAATATTAAAAGTTAAATATATTATAATTAAAAGATTGTTTAAAAACTAAGGATAATTTGATTTTGACGATAAAGATTATTTTGAGGCTAAAAGTATTTTAAAATCAGGATAGATGTTTTTGATTCTTTTAAAAGGAAGATTTTAAAATCATTTTTGAAAACATGATATAATTTTGTAAAAACATTTTGAATAAAAGGTTAGTGCATACAAAATAATGTTCCACTAGATTTTTCGTAGGTTCCATCCTACTTAGGGTTCCATCCCTTTAACAGGCTCTAAGTTGATTCCATTCCATGAATAAATTGGATTTTAAGATGCCAGTGCTTTTCTAGGATTTTTAACAAAATTCCTAACTAAATTACTTATTATTGAAATCTTGAACTCTTGATAATCTTGATACTCATGAGTCTTCAATCTTGATATCTTGAATCTTTACACTGTACAGTCTTCATTATTGGTACCTGCATGGTTAAATCCTGCATATAAACATATATATCTAGACTATAATGCTAGTATTTATTTTATAATCTTATTCTAAGGTTGTTGTCATCAAAACCATCAAAATCATCATCCTCTTTTTATAAAATATTACTTCTATCCTAATCACTCCCCCTTAAACTAATAACTCCTCCTTAATCTATGCCTAATTATCCTATTTTATACTTCTCACCCTTTGTCATCAACAAAAACTAACTCCAAGCTATATAATTCCCCCTTATTCTAATCCCATATGAAATGTGATTATAATGATAGTGTCATCATAAATAGTCATCACTTAATTCTAAAACTAATAATTAGTCCTTAATAACTAACTATCCTTACTAAGAATCCATATATGATAATACTTATAATAGTGATAATTCAAATATAAGAACACAAATCATTTATTAATAATTTATTGTTATATTTACATTTGCGTAGAAGACGAAAGAAAGAACATATAACAATAAAAAAAAGAAAAAAGAAACTAATGTTTGTTCTTGAAAATGGGAGATCTATGAATCGAACAATTAGGGTAGTGGAAACAGAAATTTCCACGTTGTTCGACTAGTTTCTATCCTTGTCAAAGCACATTTCACCAACGCAAACGAATTTTTCGTCATCTTCAGCATGCTCTTCTTCCATAAAAGCTTCTTCTTCCTCGCTGTCCTCTTGCACTTGATCTTTTGAAGATTTTTCATCAATCAAGATCGGATTAGCGTGATTGTCCATTAGAAATTTTGCAAATTTCTAAGGATTTTGCCTTGCCGTTCTTGTTCTTTGGCCATTCTAAGTTGCACTACTTGAATTTCAGTCATTAGTTGCAGTGCATCCTTCAAAGAACCCTCCATTTTCATTACTCATGCGAGCGTAGTTCATTGAAATGGTCCAGTGGAAGGAGAAGGGAACGAAAAGGTTGATTTTTTTTTTTTGATTTGGAAGAGGAGGCCATTATTTTATTATTTTCAGAAGTTAGAACAGAGAGAGAACAGAAAGAATGATCAAAATTAAATAAGAAGAATATATAATCATTTATTTGAATTTTGGTGGGAAAATTTCAAAAATAAAAAAATCGTTATATGTCGACAAGGGTAGAAGGGGGTTGTCGACATGGTACTTGATATTTTTGTTATTTGATTTTTAATTTAATTTTTTAATTATACTTTGTTATTTATATTCTATATTTCAATTATTGAACAAATACCTAATTATCTTCTTAATTTAGTAAATATAGATTCATTTAGGGGTTTTGTTTAGATATCGGCAATTTGGTTCTCGGAATTGATATAATCGAGAGTAATTACTTTCTTACTTATATTATCTCTGAGAAAATGGTGTCTGACATCAATATGTTTAGTTCGAGCATGATGAGTTGTATTTTTGGATAAATTTATTGCATTAGTATTATCACAATAAATTGGTGATTTTGAGATATTTAAACCAAAATCTTTTAAAGTATGTTGCATATATATTACTTAAGAACAAGCCAAAGTAGAAGAAATATACTTTGCTTCGGTTGTTGATAAAGAAACCGTGTTTTGCTTTTTACTAAATCAGGAAATTAGAGAATGCCCCAAAAAGTGACAAGTTCCACTTGTACTTTTTCGGTTTGATTTACAACCACCATAATCAGCATCACAGTAAGATATTAATTCAAAAGAATCATTTTTAGGATAAAATAAGCCATAATCAAAGGTGTTTTTAACATATCTTATGATACGTTTTACAGCTTTTAAGTTGATCTCTTTAGGTTGGAATTGATATCTTGCACAGAGACAAGCACTATGCATGATATTAAGACTACCAGCAGTGATATAAAGTAGTGATCCAATCATCCCTCCATATAATTTTTGATCTACATCTTTCGAGAGATTTTCTTTACTTGGGTACTCATTGGTTGCCATGGGGGTGGGTTTCCCACTTGCAGTAGTCAAACCAAATTTACTAACTTGGTCTTTAGCATATTTTTCTTGACTAATAAAGATACCATTATCTAATTGTTTTATTTGTAATCCTAGAAAGAAGTTTAATTCACCCATATGACTTATCTCAAACTCTTTTGTCATTATTTGAGAAAATTCTTTGTTCATTTCAAAATTAGTTGATCCAAAAATGATATCATCTGTGTAGACTTGTACTAGTTGAATATCATTTTAATTTCTTTTAATAAAAAGAGTATTATCTACTTTACCAATTTCAAAGTTTGATTGTAATAACTAAGATCTTAGTCTATCATACCAGGCTCTAGGAGCTTGTTTTAGACCATATAGAGCTTTCTTAAGTTTGTAAACATGATTTAATAATTTTTCATTTTCATAAAGTGGTGGTTGTTCAACATATACTTCCTCTTTTACAAATCCATTTAAAAAGGCACTTTTAACATCCATTTGATATAATATGAAATTATTATGATTTGCGAAAGAAAGTAGTATCTTAATGGCTTCTAATCTTGCTACGGGAGTAAAGGTTTCATCAAAATCTATTCCTTCCTTGGCAACAACCATGAGCGACTAACCGGGCTTTATTTCCAACAACCTCTCCTTGTTCATTCATTTTATTTTCGTAAACCCATTTAGTTCCAATTATAGTTTTATTTTCAGGTCTAGGAACAAGTTCCCAAACATTATTTCCAGTGAATTGATTTAGTTCTTCTTGCATAGCCAAAATCCATGAATCATCAATTGTTGCTTCTTTTGGATTTTTGGGTTCAATAGTTGATATAAAGGATACATTGCTCATTTTACTTAGTTGATTTCTAGTTTTAACAACAGATAGCATATCTCCTAGTACATCTATAGGATGATCTTTTAAAAGTTTAATCTTTTTATTAGGATGATTAATTTCATTACTAGTTTCAGTTGACTCTAGATTTTGAGTGATTAAATCCTCTTCACCATTTGTATCTTCAAAAATTTTGAGATTTTCATCGAACGAAACATGCATTGTTTCTTCGATGGATTCTTAAATTAAACACTCTGTACGCTTTACTTCTATTAGAATATCCAATAAAGATATTGTTGGATTTAGGATCAAATTTATCTAAGTTATCTTTTGTATTTAAAATAAAACATTTACTTCCAAAAATTATAAAATAAGATACCATCAGTTTCTTTGAATGAAGTAGTTCATAAGATGTCTTATCAGTTAAAGGTCTAATTAAAATTCTATTTAAAATATAATAGGCGGTAGCAACTGCTTCTTCCCAAAAATACTTCAGCAATTTAATATCTGAAAGCATAGTTCTCGCACACTCTTGAATCGTCCTATTTTTACGTTCTACTACTCTGTTTTGTTGTGGAGTTCTTGAAAATGAATTTTTTTGAGTTATTCCCTTTTTATTATAGAATTCCTTAAATTTTTCATTTTCAAATTCACCACCATGATCACTACGGATGGTTATAATTTTTAGAGAAAGTTGATTTTGAATCCTTTTTGTAAAGTTCTTAAAACATTCAAAAGTATCACTTTTATGTTTCAAAAATATTTTCCATGTAAATCTAGAATAATCGTCTACAATTACAAAAACATATTTACTATGATTTATTGACTGAAATTGAGATGGACCAAATAAATCTAGGTGAAGTAATTCAAGAGGTTTTGAAGTTGAAATCATATCTTTTAATTTAAAGGAACTTTTTCTAAGTTTTTCCAATTGATATGCATCACATAAACTATCCACTTTAAAATTCATTTCAAGGAGACCTCTAACTAGATCATGTTTTCACAGTCTAGATAAGAGTTTGACATTCAAATACCCAAATCTCTTATGCCAAATCCAAGGGTCACTTGTATTTGCCAAAAGACACAGGTTATCATTTGAAACTTTCATACTAAGAATATAAATATTCTTTTTCCTAATTCCCTCAAATATTATGGTTGAATTATTATCTTCAATGTGACAATTATCTTTTTCAAATTTAATTTTATATCCTTTATCGCAAAGTTGACTGATACTTAGCAGATTATGTTTTAGATTCTTAACTAGCAAAACATTGCAATAATAGGAGTTTCAGAGTTACCGACTTTGTCGATGCCAATCACATATCCTTTTGAGTTGTCTCCAAAATTAACCAGTCATCCATCTTTGTATATTATATCATTCAGCATATCCGGATTACCAGTCATGTGTCTAGAGCATTCACTATCGAGTATCCATTTATTCTTTTTGATCCGCACAATTTGTCCATTGTGAATTGATTCCTCAACACCCATAAAGCATGTTTCTTGCGCATCATACCGTTTTGGTAGACAACTTGAATTTGAATATTGATTATATGCAGACTCAAAAGACAATGATGATCTGAATATTTCTAAACTAGTATTAACAAGTATTTTAAACACAGCCATTTTAAAAGATTTTTCAAAAATCATATTTTGAAACTTTGGAAACCTTGCTCTGATACAAAATGTGAGAAATGCGGATTACGGACCTTAAGGCTAGAATTAACACTAGAGGGGGTGGGGTGAATAGTGTTTTAAGGAATTACTTAATCCTTTTGAGTTTGTGTTAATTTGAACACAAATGTATGCAATATTCAGACACATATATGATCACAGAATCAAACATAGATGCAAAAAAAAAAGTAAAAGCAATAAAGGAAAGAACACACCGGATTTTATACTGGTTCGGAGTTACCCTACATCTAGTCCCGCACACAAGTATGGATTTTCTTCCAAAAGTAATTGTTACAATTACAACCCTCGATTACAAGGCCACGAGGTACACCACTCTAGATTCACAATCCTTTGGGTAGAGATACTTGATTTTACGGGCAACAAGTTCACCCAATTGATTTCACAGGTTACAATCACACCTTTTCTCACTTGATTGATTTCACATGCTACAATCATACCTTTTCTCACTCAATTTATTACACAGAAGCCTATACTCTGAATAGCACTGAGATCTTGTTGAGATAGTGATAGAGAATCAAACCAAAGATGATCAAGTTAGATTCAATGGTGATTTCGGCAGAGTAATGGTAAATGTGTGTGTATATATATATATATATATATATATATATATATATATATATATAAAAAGAAATGTGGAAGAAAAAGAGGAGTGAAATCAGAGAAAAATATGTATATAAATTCGTTTAAAACTGCCCCTATTTATAGTAGAACAATATCCATGTCCATTCGTGAAAGGATATGACGAAAAGACACTTCTTTTGAAATTCAAATTTTTGAAACAAACTGCCACCTTGTCGACATGGGGTCCTAGGGGTTGTCGACAAGCCTAAGGTATTTTTGGTGATTTGTTTTTCTTTGAAAATAGCTTTCATCTTGTATTAAAACTATTATTTAAACTTTATAAATATACTTAACTATAGTTAAAATACATAAATAAATATAAAGAATAATATTTTGATATATATAAAATTTTACTATAATTTTATATTTAAATCTAAGTATAAATATTAAAAGTTAAATATATTATAATTAAAAGATAGTTTAAAAACTAAGGATAATTTGATTTTGAAGATAAAGATTATTTTGAGGCTAAAAGTATTTTAAAACCAGGATAGATGTTTTTGATTCTTTTAAAATAAAGATTTTAAAATTATTTTTGAAAACAAGACATAATTTTGTAAAAACATTTTGAATAAAAGATTAGTGGATACAAAACAATGTTCTACTAGATTTTTCGTAGGTTCCATCCTACTTAGGGTTCCATCCCTTTAACAGGCTCGAAGTGGATTCCATTCCATGAATAAATTGGATTTAAAGATGCCTGTGCTTTTCTAGGAATTTTAACAAAATTCCTAACTAAATTACTAATTATTGAAATCTTGAACTCTTAATAATCTTGATACTCATGAGTCTTCAATCTTGATATCTTGAATCTCTATACCGTACAGTCTTCATTATTGGTACCTGCATAGTTAAATCTTGCATATACACATATATATGTAGACTATAATGTTAGTATTTATTTTATAATCTTATTCTAAGGTTGTTGTCATCAAAACCATCCCCTCAGGGACTAACATCAATGATGCCGCATGTTTTCTGTATTGCATGTCTTCTGTGCCGCATGTTTTTCATGCGGCATGTTTTCTGTTTTCTATGTGCATGTTACTCGCATGTTATTATACCAACATCAATTTTATAAGGCAGCAGTACTGCATTTTCGACATTGATATTAAAGGGGATGATGCCGCATATATATAATTTTGGCATTATTACTTTAGGTAGCTATGTCGCAAATAAACCGTACTTTCGATATCAATATAAATGGAAATGATCCCGCTTATTTTCTATATCGACATAAACACTATTAGTGACTTTGTGATATTGATGCCAGACGTCATCAATACCGGTATTCCCATATTTCAAAGTTTTAAAGCTTAATACTATGCAACCAAAGACTATGCCGCTTATATTTCGTAAATTATTTATTTATGTTATGCGATGTAAATGATTTTGGCTTCATGGCCTTATGCTTTATAAATCAGATGCTTTAACATGATTTTGATATAGAATTGGTACGATCACTCATGCCGGCGATATGATTTCCGCACTTTATCAATTTAAATGGTTTTATTAAATGGCTTTATTGCCTAAGGGTTTTAGAGGTGAGATAACCTCCTGGTGGTTTTGAAGCTAATGAAACCTATTTTATAAAAGCATATATATCATGGCTTAAAATATTTGATAAAGTGAAAGGCTATAATTTTCTTGTTTCTAAGTATGATTTCAAGGGTTAAATCATTAATAAATATTTATGTTTTCAAGCAAATAAAAAGGGTATATAGCCCAGAATTTTACTAGTCAAATTATTGTTGTTACCACCATTAGATAGATTGTGATTTGATAAATTGACTCAAGGATTGGAGAATAGAGAACCGAATAATGGGACTGGTGTAGTCTAGCACCCTATACTTCAACTTTTAACCCCAGTTAATATAAGTCCATAATTCTAGTGCATAGGGCTTTGTTAAAGGTAAAACCAAAAGTAGGTTACACACTGAAAGGAACCTATATAACTTAGATAAGCTATTGGTTGGCCTACAAAATCATTAGGTTCATAGTGAGTCTAACAAAATAATGAGATTGACTGACAGTCAGGTTAACAACAAAATGATTATGTTTGGACGGATAGTCCATTTTATTTCTAACGGTGAGTTGGAGAAATTTGGTATATCTGGTAGGCCCGATTGTACCGTATAAGTTTGTAGTACCCCTGAGATAACTATGAAGTAGTGAATGACAGTCAATTAATTGAGATGGATTGGTCAGATTCACCCATTTAGCATGCATGCATATGCTTGTTTATGTTTACACTAGTACAAAACTGGTCATTTGTGTCGGTTGTGTAACCCCTGTTGTGTCGGTTTTACAACCGACTCAAATGAAGACGACACAAAAGACATTTTTCTGTTGTGTCGGTTGTACAACCGACACAAATATCAATTATTTGTGTCGGTTGTTAATCGAGAACCGACACAGAACTATGAACAGTTGTGTCGGTCTTTTTAAAGGACCGACACAAATCAGCTTGTATAGCGAAGCAAACCGTCGTTTATTGTGTCGGTCCTTTAAGAAAAACCGACACAACTGTTGCTTGTTTTGTGTCGGTTCTTTATTGACGACCGACACAAATGATTGATATTTGTGTCGGTTACGTTTGTTTTTTCAACCGACACAATTGATATGCAGTTGTATCGGTTCCCTTTGAAGTAACAACCGACACAAGTTATATCTGAAGCAAAAAAAATATTATTACCGTTTAAGATTATAAAAACAGTATGAAATTGAATTTTAATTTTTTATAAACGAACGTTACAATGAACTGATTGAACAAAAAAATATGATTATATTATCCATCAACATAATTCATGTTTACAGACCGAAATAGAATATAATCTATCACAAACATAACGTACATAACAAAATAACAAAATACCAACGCACGTTATAATAGATCAGCGTACACAACAAAAAACAACTACATCCAATTATACATGATATAACTAGCTAAATTCTCTCGAACCTCGTCTATCTCTTGTTGGTTGTAAGAACCGTCTCGTACAAAGTCCTGCAATTAAGAGAATTGTTATACAAAAGACAATAACTAAGTCAGGAATACTCTGCATAAAAGAATCTGAGAGGAATGTAATTCAAACACAGGTTGAACCATAAGCTGAATATAGGAAACAATAATTTGGGACCTGTGTTATTCACCGTGTACCATGATCATATTATCTGTATTAGAGGTGATCTGTTACTTGCCTGTGCAATATGTAATATTGTTTGTTGTATTCACAATTAAATGTTGTGTAGTTAACAGTCTCAATGGTTTCTTCTAACTAGCATTTCCACCACCATACATTGCATGCTACATTGCCATACTCCCAAACAAACTGCCCATTCATATACACTTACATTCACCCACCAGTCCATACATTCATCTTACAACCCTTCGACACTCTTTGACAATACATTCACCTACCGTGAAGCAATTAAACCTTTGTATTCACCCTCTGTCACATAGCTTGTGATCAAACCTTCCACCTTCTTCCCATTACTGCTGTCATAGCCTTCAATACAAACCACCAACAACCTGACAACAACACTGTAGTTCGACCTCAAAACATAATCACCTCCACATACCTCTGTCACTAGCGGCTACAAACTCTTCCTCACCCACTGCACTTCTCTTCAACTATCATCAATCACCCCCTGTCCAATCACTGCCTACTACAGATTCACAAACATCATTACAGTTCCATTCTCTGCCAGCTGCCTCACCACATCTAACTATCCTCCACCCACACTAGCAAATACCACCATTTACAACACTCAGTCACATTCCCATTCAAACACTGTCCATCAGTCTACTTTTCTAACCTCCTCCGCCACTGAAAACAACTCATAGTCCATCAACGCTTCAACAAGAAGTCTACCAGCATACTTCATGGCGCATCACTATTTTTGAAACTAAACTCCACTGCCCATCAACCTATCAACCACCAGAGAAACTGCTATTCTCCACTACAACCATACACAACTGACCACATCTCCTATACTCAACAACTACCGTCTCTACCACCTTCCACTGCTCCACTTCTATCACCACTTCATTTTAGTTTACTGCCCACCACCTCTGCCACTTCCCTGCAAAACCATCTGCCTCGACCACGATCGAACAAGCATTTAATTATCAACATTCCACAATGCTTTCATCATCATCAAACATCATGACTTCAAACCAAATTTCTTACTTCTGCAAAACAAACTTCGTCATCAAACCTGAAGCAACTGATGTTCTCCTACCATTCCAACTGCCTACCATTGTAACTCACATACAAACCAAAGATGCCTTTTTATCTCAAAACTGACCACCACTTCTCTGCCAAACAAACTTGCAACACCAAACAAACAACTCTATACAGACTTCAATTATCAACACTGCTGCTGCAAACAAGTTTGTTGACAGTATTTGTAACAACCCGATATTTTCAGCCATTCGCATCCGCACATGTCGGACTTGAATTGCTCAAAATACCGCATTGTAAATAAATTTGGAGCAAATGAAATACAAATCACAGAATCACAGACACAGAACAAACAGAATACCTCGCAGCGGAATATAAAATACATAGTAGTTCATGAAGCTACTATGGCAGAGTCTCAAACTAAATACATAATACAGTCTGAAAACAACATAATAGAAATCCCAAATACATAGAAGTTCACTAATACATGAGATAAACTAGAATAGCTGAAACAGAAAGTAGGTATAAATGTAGATAAGCAGAAACTACAGTAAAGACCAGCTCCAGAAAGAGAATCCAAAGCTGTGAATACTCAGGCTGACCCGAGCGTAAAGTGAAACACAAAACACTCGAGTTAGGACAATATATACTTATATAATGTAAACCAACTCAAGTGAACTGTAGTAGAAATGCACAATAACTTAAATGATGCTTGGGATCGCCCATCCTTTAAGAATCAGTTAAACTATAAATCAAATACATCCCGTGGTTAAAATTTCAAAATGGTATTTTATACTTCAAAATCAAATATCATTTCAAAATTCAATATCATTCAAAATCCATTTCAAAATATCAAAAATATAACATCTTCCAAACCACATTCATTTTTATTTAATTTAAATACCATTACAAAACACATTTTAAAATAGTTTATATTTCAAAACAAATTACTTCATTTTAAATCGTAAAATGAAGTTATTATATTTAATAATTAAATTATTAAATTTACAAAAATTTAGCATTTCAAAATTCATTTATTCACTTGATTTATTAAAACAAATGAAAATTCAACTTTCGCAGCATTTAGAAATTGCTACAGAAAGTTACATTCATAATAGTTCAATTTAACAAAAGATAGCATTTAAAAATGCTGTAATAGAGTTACATCAGTTTCAATAAAACTTAGTCAAATTCAACAATTATAACATTTACAAAAATGTTATGATAGCCTTTAATTAAACTTAGCCATTTGGTTAATTATTATCAACTACAGCATTTACAAATGCTGTGTTATCATTTACATTAGAATTAATAGCATTTCTGAAATGCAGTTAATTAACTTCAAGTATTCAATATAATTTCACAAATAATTATATTTTTATTTAAAACATTTTTAGCTTATAAAATCATATAATTTCACTTTTAAAACAGTCATTCAAATACCCTTATATTCATGATTTTATAAAGTTAAATCTCCATTCAAAAATCAAAATTTAATAATAATTCACTTATTACATTCCAACATTAAATTTTAAATTCATTAAATTAAATTTAACTTAACATTTAAGTTTAAAATTTTCAAATATAACTTAATTTCATTTTTATTTACTTAACTTAAAATTCACTTTTAAGTCAATTCCAAAAGTTCCAATTTTAGTTACAATTTAAAATTTCAACTTAAATATTCATTCATTTCACATTTCAACTTTATTAAAATCATTAATATGTTATAAAAAATCACTTTAATTTCCTTTAAATTCAAATTATCATAAATTTATCATGCTTTCATATTCTATTTAATTTCAAATTATAATTAAATCAAATTTCCCAAAATAGCTTACATTCAAAATTTTCTAACCTTTTCGTTAATTTATTTCACTTGTAATTATTCAGAAAATCAATAATATTTTACCAAAAATCATTTTTAATTAGGTTTAAATCAAAATATTTTAATATTTACATTTCTAAAATAATTTTAAAAATTTTAGAAAAATATATTAACTACGGGTCTGTATATAATTTTCTACACTAGGAAAAGTGATATGGGTAATATATCATTTCAACCCGTAATTTACAAAGGAAAATCCGGGTTTTATCATTTCAAACCCGTAGTCCCAAGTAAATGAAATAAATTTGAAAATCATTCAGGCCTATCATTTCAGCCCATAATGATTTTCCCTTATTCTAAAGTCCGTTCGGGTATGTATCATTTCAACCCATAGTGATTCTAATCTAAAGGGAACTTGCAGTGTGATAAACTGATAAAAATAACAGAACAGCATAATATAACAGTAACAGATGTTATAACAGGTGTATGAGCATGGGTGAATATCATATAATCATAATATAGCAGGTGTACCATGATAATGCATTTTACAGATTCAAAAGGGGTCAATTTACTAGTTATATATGTACATATTGTCTGGTGAGAATAACTCACTGTTTTGAGCTGGAGACACAACGACGAATGCACGAATGAGATCCAAACAAGCACGATAACACGACATAAAGATGAGTGGAAGAGCCAAAGATTAGTTCTCCTTGGATACATGAGACAAAACAAATAAATATAACATAAGTTTTCAACCCAAATTCAATTAAACAAAGCTAGAAATGAATACACAAAACATCATCAAAGTGTTTGCACTTGCTTTCTACCACCTATGCTTCAACTCCAGATCTGAAATGGCATGGCTAAAGGTATGGTTTGGATCTGGTTTGGGTTCTTAAAGGTGGGCCTAGCATGGCAAAATGATGGAGCAAAGATATATGAGCATGAACTAACACTACAAGGCAAATATCATGGATTCCTATGCACTAGAGGGCTCGGCCAAGGCCCAGGAGGGCATGGCCAGGTCTGTAGTGGGATTGAGGATGATGTGGCAGTGGGCTCAGGTCAGGAATTTGCTGGAGGTGGTGGTGTATAGTCGGCCAAAGTGATGGAGGAGGTGATGGAAGTAAGGTAGCTAGGCTATGTTAGATATAGGTGGAGTTTGCTTCATATTTTGGTGGATCATCAACATGGATGGCCTCGGCTCTGGAATAGCAGTGGAGAGGAGAGTATGGTGGCTGGAATAGGTGGTGGTGGAGGCGGCCAAGGCGCTGGAGATGGAGGGGCCGAACTGCATAAGAAATTGCAAGTGCAAAAATCAAGTAAATCCAGTAGAAAATGTAAAAAGAAATGAAAGTTTTTATCAAAATTTCTTCTTGGAGATGGCCAAAACTTTTTTTTAGAGTTTGAGAAGAAAAAAATCCGTGAAAAATGAAGTGGAGAATTGGTCGGCTGAAGGGAATGAGTTACGGCAGCAAATAATGAAAAGGTGATGGTTGAAATGTGAAAAGACAAGAAGACAAAAAGCCTTAAGCAAATCAAAGGTCGCAAAACTCTTCAAATTTCCACCATTTCTTTTGCAATTTTAAATAACTGAAAAATAAGTATAAATTCAGTTAAAAACACGAAAATTTAGTAAATTAACAAAAATAAATAAATAAATATTAATTATATATAATTAAATTAAGAAAATAGCAAAGAAAATGTAAACTAGGCTAGAAAATTTGAAAATAAATGAAATGAACTTTGGAAAAATTTTGTGTACTTGAAAAATATTTATAAATAAAGATAAAGACACAAAAATAAAATGCATGCATAAAAATAAATAAATAAATTTTAATTAAATATAATTTAAATGAAGAAAATAGCAAAAAAAATGGAAACTAGCCTTTAAAAATAGAAAATATATGCAATAAATTTTGGAAAAATTATATTATCACTTTAAAAAAATATTAAAAGACAAAAATATACATAAAATAACATATTAACACATATTAAATAAAATATAACAAAGAAAACATGATTTATATAATTTAAAATAGACAAAATTGCAAAATAAAACAAATTATACTCAAAATTGAAATGTGCATAACTTTCACAGTTTAAGTCCGTTTTCAACGAAACAAAAAGCAGTATTCAAGTTGTTAAATCTATTTCCATAATAAAAGATAAAATTTAGGAGTTTTAAATATTTAAATTTGAAATTTAAAAGTCAAAGTTTGACCAGTTTGAACAGAAATTCATCTTTCAGTAAAATATCCAATTTATACCTGTTTGAAATTATAATTCATATAATAATCAACACTTATATTTAAAAATGTGAAATGTTTGAAATAAAACAAGTTTAAAAATAATTTCAAAATAAAATAAAGTCAAATATTAAAATATATGAAAAATCTAGGGTTGTTACAGTATTCAACAAACTTCTTCAAACTAAAGCACGACGAACAAGACCAAAAAGAAAAAAAAAATCACCACTGTTGACATAATGAAAACCTATCATAAAACTTACCATATCCAATTGTTTTTGTGTAATCTTTAGTGCATCAAGTCAATGTTGACATAATGAAAACTTACCATAAAACTATCCAGAAACTTGTTTGGATGCTGCTTATTTTGAAACTGTTGGTAGTTTCTTTTGAATCTTCTTACCTTGGTCGCTTTTTGGTTAAAGTATTAAGACCCTTCACTAAAATACTTAAACCGTTCAAAGATCAGCCCATTATAGCCGAGTAAGGAACTGATATTGGTTAGTTTGCCTATCCATATCAAAAAACAAAATTCCCAAAACTGTATGACCTTTGCTGACAGTTCTAAGAACTAATCTAAATGGACATAATTCATCATCTGAACAAGCAGACCTAAATCAATAATCGATTTTAATGCTCCATCTGTCTGAGCTCGTACCTAGTAACATCTGTTACATATTATAATTTTTTTTTACTAATAACATGACATCTAAAAAACACTAAAATTAATATAAATAACTTTAACTTTTGTGTTTTTCATAACTTATGCTGGAAAATTTCAACAAAGTAAAACAGTAATTCATTATTAATCCAGAAATCAATAATTAAACAGATTTTGGCCTATGTTGCCTAGAAGAGATCTGCATACCATCTTTTGTGTCAACAATTTATTAGAATTTGATATTATTTTCAGGCGTGTTCTATTTATCAGACAAGGTATGTTGTATGCTCATTTCATTTATATCTATTCACTCATAGTTTTTACCTTTCCCCCACTCATTTTCCACCGTTACCCTTTAAGTCTAAATATTTTTTTTTGGAAAAAGGTACTTTATTAAAAACTATATAGAGCATATACTTCCTTGATATGCCTCGTTAAAACCTTACAACCCCCCTAACCTAAATGGGTGCCTTGTAAGGAAAAAGAGTACATATCAATTCCATATATTAACAATACAACAAGACAATATAAAGCTAAGCAGTCAAACAGATGGAGGAGTAAATATAAGTAGAACAGTCTCAAAACCATCTGTACGATCCGCTTGCTTCAGTGATCTTGCATAATGCCTACCATCTAAAATACAAAAATTAAACTCCAATATAAAAAAACGCCGGTCAACAAACCTATCACATGTGAACATGCAAAAAGACAGTGGGGAGAGAGAAGCTGCTCTTTCCCTATTCTCTGATTCAATCTCTTTTCCTACTAGAGCGGAGGCGGATGATGAGCTTCTTCCGATAGCTTAAAGAGGTTTAATTCCTCTAATGCTAGTCCACACAAGTTCTAGAATCAGGGAGGTCGAAAGACCTCATGCAGATCTGTTACCATAAATAGATTTGACAAGATAAGTTTTTCTTCCTCGTTTAATTTGTGGATCTGTATCCTCTGTTGCATAAGATGTTTGCTTTGAATAAGAATTTGTTTAATTTTCACTTCAACTGGTTCTTTAGTTCCATCAAAAATTCGTTTGTTACGTTCGCACCATATATTCCAGAAGATATTTGTACATATTATGCTTGTAATACATGAGATAGTAGGTTGTAGTTTGTCCTGAGCTTTTTGGATTTCCACCAGAAGGGTACAGATCTCATAATTGTTTCCTTGATTAATGTTGAGTTTTGGGATGATGGCTTCTATAATGTTTCTTGAGTAAGTACATTGGAAAAAGAGGTGATCTCTGTTTTCGTTATAATTAGCGCATAAAACACACTTTTGGTCTATGTTAGGAGACCATTTGCTAATCTTGTCTTTTGTTTGCAATTTATCTCTGAAGGCCAAAAGAGTACAAGTTGACATTTTTGGTGCACAACCTTTGTCCCAAATGAGTTTAGTCCAATCATACTCTTCATATTTATGTCTAATTACATTCCAGGCAGACTTTAGAGAGAAGTGGCCTTGTTTGCTAGGCAACCACCACCAGAAATCATGTTGATTATGATTGTGAATGTGAATTTGGTTGATAGCAGTATGAGATTGAATGGGGATAGAGTTGAGGTTTTGTTTCCATTTATTATTATGTATGAGATCAGAAACTAGTTGCATCACATAGTAACAAAATCACTGTCAATCATTTATAATTTCAGAATTTTCAAGGCATAACTTAAATTACTTACACTGCACAATTTAGAACTTCTAGTCAAAAACACTCTTTGGTTGATACTATGATAATTTCAACTTTATTTCCAATCTCTTTAATTAATATTACCAACATATTTGATTTTTCATGAGTCATAGACAAATTTTATATCATATAATATGGGTGATGAGGATATTATTTTCTGTTGTTTCATATGTTTTGTTCATGTACAGTCTATAATGCAGATTCTACAAGGATACCATAAGTGCGGTTTATGGCTCCAGTTCCAAAGAACATAAAGAATTTCAATCAAGTTATAAGAAGCAACAATCAGTTAATTGGTATGATCATACAGAACACTGCCTATTTGAGTTTTTCTAAACCTAATGTCAACTCCCACATTTTATATAAAAGCAGTAAAAATATGTATATAAGATGGGAAGAAATGATTCAGATAATCAACGTGTATATGATCTGTTTCTGGTCTTCACCATTTCAAAATAGAAATAACTCATTTCGGCTCATGTTTATTATAAAGCAAAGTGCAGTCCTATAGCTGTTTAGCACTCACTGATTACTATCCAACTGTAGCTATGAAGTATGAATTATAAAAGTTTTTTTTCAAATACATGTTACTTGCATTTGTTGGAATTTAGACAGCCAATTGGAAGGCTTCTTCATCATTATATTGGTTTCTCTTTAACTGCAGAAACATGATGGTTAAGTCAAGGCTCCATGAATTATTCTGTATAATATCAGTTGCCAGTATCTGTTTCTAGAGGTACCTTTTTTTCACAGATTCGTTATTTGAAAAAGAAGTGTAGCTCAAGTAGGTTTTAATATGGCAAAAGAAAGCAAGAGAATATGTAGAGTTTAACGTGGATGCTTTTTTTAGGTCAAAAGAAGGCTACAAAAGAACTTGCACGTTATCAGCTTATAACAAGATGTAACACAACAGTTGTAATTTACCAGTAAATTTTGTTCTGGTTATTGATCTATACACAAACACTATCATTCTATTCTGTAATCGTAGTTAATACAAATGCAAATAATATCCACTCCAAACAGTGAACTCATCACAGCCTCTCCGTCCACTGAACAATTCATTCACTTCCCCCACTACACAGCTTTAACAGCAGAAAATAAAAACCCTTCTGCATTCTTCTCACCATCTAATTGTGCCTGTGCACTGATCAAACATTCCTTCTGTTTACATCAACTAAACCAAACCACCGTCTCCAAACCACATCTCCAATTCATTACACACCCATCAGCAATAGACCTTCACAATTTTCATCACTAACTCCTGCATCGTCCACCCTTCTACAGTCACTACCACCTCCTCACTATCTAGCATCACAACTGTTTATCCGACCATTGCATTCCCATATACATCATCTTTCCATACCTCCCATCCTAGCAGCACTCTACTTCACCTCCTTGTTACATACCCCACTATCATCTCCTTGCCAACAATCATCTCCGTTTCACAACAACGCTTCACAGCCACAGCAACACCAAAACCACATCTCCCTACATCCAATACAAACTGTTGATGCACACCTCTCTGCCTCACTAGAACTACATCAACATATAACATCAGCTTGCCAACCCGCTACCAACCCGCTAACATCACTAGAATATCTACGAAGCTGCTCAAGAAACATGTTCAGAAAGATGCATCTATGTTATGATATATATTGTTTGTGCTAACTTTATTTTAGTTATGTGCTCCGTATCCGCTAGTATATAATGCCTCGTAGATATTCTTGTACAGCTTATACATCTATGTTTATATTTCCAAAATCAAAATATTAGTTCTAATATATTATGTGTATCTGGAAATAAGGTGTTGATCCTAAGAACAAAAGGATGATTACAGCTCTAGTAACGCTTTGAATTATTCTTTTTGTACCCCGTAACAGCACGATCATTCTGTGTGTTTATTTGGTTTTATTTATATTCTTCAAATTATTTTTGTTTGATTTTATTTTGCGTTAATTCTGTGTGTTGAATTGCATATAAAAAAAAAGAAAAAAAAATTATTGTTTTGTGTTTGTGCGTAATTTTTGTTGTTATTTTGTTTGTGTGTTTTTTGCTTTTCTAGTTGCATTTGCATTTGCATATTTTAAAAAATGCATTTCAAAACAAAAAAAAATATTTTATTTCATTTTCATTTAAATATTTAAATTTCTGTTTTGATTTACGTTGCATTTACATTTTATTTACTGGCCTACTTCAAAAAAACTTTGCACTGTGCACATATACACTGCTGCATATTCACTGTGCTAACTATCGTTCCCCTGCCTTCATACATCAACCACTTGTGATACCCTCCTCGATTCCCTGTTGCATTGCATCACTTCACCATAAACTGCCTCTACCACTTCCTCTTACTACTGTTACCCTACCATTCACAACCAACGTCAACATCCTCTGCCTCCAACTACATCATACAACTACAAACTAACACCAATTCACAACTCAACTCATAGCCTTCAACATTCTCTTCCTTCACCACTGCACATCATTATCACAGTCATAGACACCATCCAAACAACTCACTGTCAAGTAGTAACTACATCATAACATCAACTTATTCACATCAACACTAAGTCACAACAGTCAACTTCCTCTACCTCAACTGCCTCCAACCACCTTCAACTACCAGTAGGACATCTCCACTGCAACCACATACCCATCCTCTACACTCTCTACAACCTGCACCATCAATCCATTCACTGCCTTGTTCATTTCTACCACAATACTCAGTTATACTTTCTCTGCCACAAAAACTCAAACCATCACAGCATACCATTATCTCCAACAACTGCTTACAACCCTGACCACTTCTGTGCACTGTCTGCCTACTCAAAACACCATACATTTGAAACCACATCAAAGCAACACACTGCCAGCAATTCACCAGCAACTCACCATTAATTCGGTTCATTACTTGAACAGCAGCTACAACACTATCTACAACCTACCCTCAAGCAACAACCATATCTCTTACCCGCTACCACTACTGTCAAACATCTCCTTTCTGCCTACAAATACATTTTCTATTCAAATTGATGGGGAGCCTCATGGTCTTATAGTGGATGATGACATATCATATGCCTATGGCCACTCTTTTGAAAATTATAACTTATGAGCAGACTTTTTGTGGGCTGGAAAACATTGTAAAATCTCTTCAATGGATTTTTAGGACAAACGTAGATCATCAGGACTTAAGCCCTCCATCCCACGGCAGCTCATGTTATCTAGACTTTTAGGACAAACGTAGATCATCAGGACTCTTTCTTCCTAGTTTGAGTGTTTTGAGCATTTAATCATGTTTATGCATCACACGAAATCATTTTACATTGTCATTTTAACCACCGCGCCCACAATTACAAACAAATATATCAGATTAGATTATATGATCATGTCATGAAATACGTACTTCTGAAGCAAAGAGCAAAGCTGACCTTAGTCATCGCCCACATGCTTTTGTCTTCATTATATATAGACACATATACAATTATCCAAAGAGTAGTTTATAAGTGCATAGCATCAGGAGCAATCAACCGCATTTTTTTATGAGTTTTGGGTGAGTGGGTCCTTTCATTTGTATACACACAATGCAAGCTCTAACTTGAGATGATTGAAAGCAGAAATTTGTGTTTTTCGATAAAATTATGATTCTGTGAACTTTATAAAATAATGAAAGTAACAAGTATATTCCGTTAGTGAGCTTTACTAATTGATGACAAGGAAAGGAAAGAATGTTTAATTCTTTTTCCCTGGAAAGGTAATATTTTCTTAGACTTTTACTAGTGCTGCCAAAATCTAGAAAGTGTACAGTAGTGCCTAGATTCTCATGGCGCAAAGCTTGCATTACATATGTTTAATCATGAGGATATGCAAAAAATATTAAAAGGGAAAAAGGTTGAACGAAAGCATGTTATGTTGGTTTATAATATATGTATATACCTTAACATTTGATGAGCAAGAAGACTACAGAAATTTGCCAAGTACGAAATACAGGAATATACAAATAAACAGATGTTCTGGTCTAGTATCTCGAGAACTCAAGTGGACAATGCTTGATAAGGTACACATCACTTGTAACTTAAACAATGCATTCAACACCAGATTGATCAATTCTGAGAAAAAAACTGTGGAGGAAAATATATTAGAACATAAACTATGAACACATATGCATGTTATGCTTTGATCTTTTTTGTATATAATTTGTTACTGAATAATTCTATGAATAGCAGATTGAGACAATAAAATCATTAGCTAATTTTGAAATCATAAGTAATGTTGTAATGTATATAACTCATAAATTTAGAATCAAAAGCTTATTTTATTCAAGATAACAATAAATAATACAATAAGTTTACTACACTGTAAAAATGATTATATTTATTTTTATGGCCAGGTTAATAAGCAATTAATATACAATGGTTACATATTAATAAAATACAGCAAAAATTACTCTCTTATGGAGTTTTTTGTTCATTGTTTTAAATCCTTTTGCATAGCAGAAGGCATAATATCCATTATAGCCATTTACCCCTTCCTTCAATCTCATTGCAACAAGACCTCTTGTATTTCTCCTATATGAATGGAGCCGAACAAAATACAAGACAGACACTTTAAGCAATGTTCATATTGAAATTACCAATGACTTAGAACTCTATAACACTCACGCATTGAATGATAATAGCCAATCAAGATCTATAAGGACTATATTAATGTCCAATGGGATTCACTGAATTGAATGATGATGGCGTCTTACTAGATTTATAAGGACTATGTTAATAAATATAGGCTTACTAATATTGCATAATCAAAAGTCTTCAATAATTCAATAGTTCATAAATTCAAACGAAAAAACCCAAAATCGCAAATCGAAAAAACCCAAAATCGCAAATCGAAAAAACCAAAGTCTTCAATAATTCAAAATAAGGCATACCTAAAAGATCGAAAATCTTGATCTAGAAGCAAACGAAATCGCAGCGCAAACTCTTCAATCATTTGACTTTAGTTCAAAAGAGAGAGAAGCGAGACGGAATAAAAGCGATTGCTGTTTTCTCTTTCTTTTTTTTTTTTTGCTAGAGAGAACGGTAGTGTAATGGGTAGAGAGAAGAAGGAATAAAAGCACGCGATTGCTGTTTTCTCTCTTTTTTTTTCTTTTTTTTTACGAAGAAGAAAAGAAGAGACGGGTCGATTACGTGATGGCTAAATTTTCCCTCTAAAATTTAGGGTTCGCAGGTAAAGATGGGGCGGCTGAAATGGATTTGAGGGGAAAGTTGTGTGCCTATTGTGTCGGTTTTTGGACAACCGATGCTATTGTATTTAATTATGTCGGTTGTTCAAACAACCGACACGAGTAGACCTATTGCTTCCCTTCAACTGTGTCGGTTTCTTAAGAACAACAGATGCAAATTACTTTTTTAACATTTTCATCTTACCCCATAAGTCAATAATTTCGGTTGTTAATGAACAACCGACACAAATTACACTCTTTGTGTCGGTTTTATGGACAACCGACACAAATGAGGCGAAGCAACTGATCTGTTTTGTACTAGTGTTATTTAACCATTGTGAATGCAGGACCATGATTGTGATATTTAGAAGATACTAATGAGGGGACAACTCATTCAGCGACCTGGTCTCACTAGATATCTATTATCGAGACGACATATTATTATTCACACCAGAATTTTTGTCTAATCCGAAGTATATTCTTTTTCCCCTTTAACTATCGGGTGTTCATTCGAGTAGTTTGACGGTAAGTTTCTAGATTTTTAAGTTTGGTGAATAAAGCTTCCGAAGACATGCAGGAGGCAAAGCTAGCTATTTAGGGGTCTATTTATGTTCAATGTGTTGTCTTAGATTTTGTTTGAATGTGTGTAATGACATAAATTGTAACTTCCTAGAAGTAAACTCTGATCGACCAAGGGGGCATCTTTATATATCGCTCTTGGTATATTTTATAATAATTATATTTCATCTGAACTTAGGGAACATTTTGGGACCGTGTAATGAATATGGAAATTAGTTAATGAAATTTATGTTTAGGAAAATTTACATATTCCTATGCTTTGATATTAACCGATCTCATTTTGTCACTAGAGAATAATATTACCGATGACTGCACCATCAGTAGCGCTTGTATTCATGCCTCAGAATGGGGGATGTTACAACTATAATTAGGATAAAGTTTCCGTAAGTACAAATGCATGATACTTCAAGAAATAATCCCTACATATGTTTATCCAAACGTAATATTATTCATATCAACGAGTACGTTGCATGTCAATATAAGAAAATGTGTAGGTGTCCTAATTGACATCACCGTTGTTGCACCAATGCAATACTTTTGGTGTCGGGGCGGCTTCTGTAGGTTGTAAATAAGTTACTACATATGAAAATTTATCAACGTCAAAAATATGGCATTAACGCGACGCCAATATGTCGTCGCCCTAAATCTCGAACATCCCTTCTCTCATTTACTTTCAGTTTAAAAAATGCACCAATGCGCATGTTGGTAACACTACCATCTCTCAGTACCGCCTTCTTCGCATAGTGCCACCACACAAGTTGTAGCCCCATCCCTCTTCTCTATGCGATATCGCCTTCCCCGCTAACAAGCAGTGCCGCCGTCCTAGCAAGCAACTCCTCCTTCATCCGGTAATATGCCTAATTAATTAGTGATATTATGATTTGATGAGTGTTTATTAACCCTAATTACTACTATCATGATTACCATATGATTTTAGAACTATATTCCAATCCTTGCAGTTTGTATTAATAGCAAATGCTCCGTAAAATAGTATGTCATCATGACCAAGCGTGGATTTAATTGAAATAAGAAATATAAATAATATTTTGTACATTTATGTTGTATAATAGTTTTTGAATATTAATGTGTCTACAACTTGACTTCATACATTTTAACATATTTATTATTTTTTATAATTGAATTATATCATAGTTCCTATAATATTTTTCCTTCACAATTTCATTTATCAAACATTTGAAAAATAATTCAAAATCTTGAAATCATTCCATTAATAATAACGTATGATGTTACTTATTAAAATTATTAATATATGACACTATTTATATATGGTATTATTAATTAAAGCTCTTAGAGTTTAATTTGCCCCCATTTGGCAAGTACCATATATGATCGTTATATAGATATTCATTTTTTAATTAAAACTGAAATTGATATTCGTACACTATGTTATTTGTCGAATTTGTCCTGGTATAGGATAAATAATAAAACAATGTATTTTTACTTCGTTATTCAATATATCAAATTGAAAGGTTGACTAATTTTCAACAACATTTACATCTTATTCCCATGTCTGCTCTTTTGTGTATAATACAAGGAATGGGAAGTGCTACTGAAATCTTTTTAATCTTTCAAATTGAATTGATTTGTGAATCGTAAATACTGTTATGTTTGTAATGGGAAGTATGTGACCAACTATTTGAAAAAGGTGTAGAAATCTCTAGGTATGGCTTTGAAATTAATTTTGAATTCCACTATTTTAAAATTCTTTGATATATTAATTGTTATATATATATATGTGTGTGTGTGTGTGTGTGTGTGTGATTTTTATAAATAAAAAGATTTAATAACAGTAATAGTAAAATATGAATCTAAATCTTGAAAAATTAATGATATTTTATGATGTCACTTGTTAAATTTAATAATATGTTACAGTATTAGTATATGTTATTAATGAATGATATTGATTTTAAGAAAAACAATGAGTCATTTCAATAGTTAGATTACTATTGCGCTGTATTAACAATAAAAAATAATAATTTATATTGTTTTGCTAATAATAATAAAAATAACAATAGTATATGATGTTAATAATATTATTAACTAAATGATAATAACATAGTATGTTATTAATAATGTCTGGTTTTAATAGAAAATAATTATATACTAGTGTGAAAATTAATGTAATTTTTGTTTATGTGTAGAGTATAAAAGATGGATTATTTGAAAGTTCAAAATTAGATGTACTATAAAGATAATAAATAAAAGAATGAATGTCATTGCACTATAGAAATGGTGTGGAAGTATTCATGAAAGTGGCGTCTCATAATAAAACAAATATGAAAGAAGTTCGATGTCCATATTCGAAGTATCGTTGCCTAAAACATACAGAGTATGATATTATGATGTTACATTTACATCAGTATGGTTTTATGCCAAACTATCGTCTGTGGGTATATTACATAGAAGTTGATTAGGATGTATAAGAGAAGACCATAAATATATATGTAGATTTCAATCGCCTATTGAGGAAAATATAGATGTAGGAAATAAAATGATTGAACTAGTTCATGATGCTATTGGCCCAAGTATGTGGACCGATAAACCAGATTTGGGGAAAGAACTTGGCTCGGAGGAAAAACAGGTTTTTCGATTTATTAGAGCATCAAAATGACCACTTTATAAAGCCATAAAATGATACAATTGTCAATGACATGTAGGTTAAACACAATAAAATTCGAATACACGCAGCAGAAAGCTTAGTGAATGCAATTCTTTGCTTGTGTAAAGAATGCTTCCATCTAATAATGAATTGGCAGAGAACTGGTACCAAATTAAAAAAGTGGTCCTTACTTTTAGATAGCCACATGAAATTATTTGACACATGTCTAGCGGACTCATGAGTAACAACCTACCTCGAAACTGTAACGACTCGTATTTTTCCGATAATTAAAAATATTAAATTAAATAATATTTTTGAAATTTAATATTGTAAGAAATAAAATTTATGATTTATTAATGAGAATAATAATCAAATAATGATTTAATAGCATTGTTTGAATGTCATTGACAACTATTTTAATGTAATTTTAATCAGTTGGAATAATTGTAAAGTTAATTTAGTTATAATTGTTAATTGGGAATAAAACAATTGTCAAAGTTAATGTAATTTCATATTACAGTTAATTTGAAATAAGATGATAACTAAAGAATGTAAATGTAGTAAAATGTAAACTAGTGTTAATTATACTCACAAGGTAATAGTGATTTAATAATAAGCGTAAAAATCTAGATAAAAGAAATTTGTCAAAATTTAATTATAATCAACTGGGTTTTTCTTTCAGTTGTAATTGAACGCTGTAACTAGTGCAATATTTAAATATTGAATTTAACATGGAATAATTTGTTTTAAAACATTGTAAATATCTGTGTAATCGGAATTGAGGAAAATTTTTAACTATTAAAATCGAATTTAAAGTGATTAAACTAATTTAATAATAATTTATTTAATTAACGTGAAAATTAGCCATTTTGGCCACTATCTCGGATTTCGACGATACCAGTTTCATCTAATCCGTAACAGTGAATTATTGCAAGATTTCAAGGGCCGTTTATAGGTTACAGTGTCGCGTGCCTATAAACGAGGGTTGCAAGGTTATTTTATTTGCTAATTTACCCTTCTTTTAATTTTATTTAATTTAAATCTTCATGTGTTCTAACATCAATAACTTTTCCAAACATACTCGGATTGATGTGCGGGTTTCCCCATTGCGATCGTATCAGAATTCAAAACAACGTCGAACTGGTTTGGTCAAAATCTGAGACTGTTGGATTCTTGGGCTTTATTTGAATTTTTAATCGATTGTAAATCAAAGGTCAGCGATTTGACCCACTCACGAATACTAAACCATCTTATGTTAGTTAAATTAAATTTATGATGTGATTAGAAATTTATTGATTGTTGTTTGGTACATCTAAATTGTAATTCAAATTTAATTTGAATTTATATCGAATTAAATTTCCATTTAAATTTATATTGAATTTAAATCGTTTGTTAAATGCCTGATAATGGTAACCGGTTAATTGTTGTGATTTGTTGGTTGATTTGAATGATGATTGTGATGGGTGCTTAATTGTTGGCATTTTGAACGATTCACTGTTATGTTTATTTTATATGTCGTTATCACACTGCAAGTTCCCTTGGTTATTGTTAGGAAATCGCTATGGGTTGAAATGATACATACTCAAACGATTTTATAGATTAGGGAATAATCGTTATGGGTTGAAATGATAAACTTGAGCGACTTTATGGATTTTGAGTTTTAATTGGGATTGCGGGTTGAATTGATGTATACCCGTAAATTTACATTATTGCGGGTCGAAATGATATATTACATGACCATAGGGTAGAAAATTATGTGCGGACATCGGATTGATTAAATTAAATGATTTTAAAATCCTTAAATTTTGAATCCAGTTAAATAATATTATGAAATAAAAATTAGATTTATATGAACTGAATTATTTTCAAAATCCAAGCTTTAAATTGTTGAAAATTGAAATTGGTTTCAATCAATTGTTAAAGAATTTAAATTTAAATCTTAAAGTTGAATTTTGAAATATAAATAAAATTTATCAAAAAATTGAGTTATTAAGAATGTTTGAATATTTAAACTCAGAAACCTATTGAATTTGAAGTGGTTTAAATTTGTAGTTCAAACATGGATTTGAAATCGATATAAAATTGAAATGGTTTTCTATGAGAATTTAAATTGAAACCTTTAGCCTTTTGAATTGAAATCGTTGAAATGGAATTCATTTAAAGTGAATTTTCGAAACTAAAGTTGATTTGGATTGATTTGTGAAATTGGAAGAAACTACTCTAATTTAATACTATTTTCGATATAAACTCTTTTAATATACAAACTCTTTTAATAAATAAAATATTTATAATATAAAAACTATTTTTAATATATAACTATTCTAATATATAAAATATTTCTGATATAAAAACTATTTTTAATATATAACCTATTTTAGTATATAAACTATTTCTAATATAAAAACTATTTTTAATATATAACCTATTTTAATATGTAAACTATTCTAATATAAAAACTGTTTTTTAATATACAACGATTTTAATATATAAACTGTATCCAATATATAAACTATTTTTAATATATAACCTATTTTAATATATAAATTATTTCTAATTTAAAAACTATTTTTTATATATAAACTATTTTAATATATAAATAACTTTTAATATAAAACTATTATTAGTTTATAACCTATTTTAATATATAAACTATTTCTAATATAAAAATATATTTTTAATATATAACCTATTTTAGTATATAAACTATTTCCAATATGCAAAATATTTTTAATATGTAACATATTTTAGTATATAAATTATTTATATATAAACTATTTTAATCTATAAGCTATTATTAGCTATTTTAATTTATATTATTTTAAATTTATAAATAAATTTTAATATATATTTTATATCTATACTATTTTTAATGTATGACTATTCCAATATATAAAGTACTTTCAATATTCAAACTGTTTAAGTTGGAACTGTTATGATTTAGATTTAATTGATTTAAATGCGAATATTTTGATATGATGGTTTAACCTATTTCGTGGTTATGATTTAGAAAATGAATATGATTTAAAGTGAATAATGATTTCGAAAGTGTATATGATTTCGAAAGTGATACGATTTTGGAGTGAATATGATATTTTGATATCAATTATGAACCGGTTTTGGAAATGTAAAAGAACTAACTGGTGCGAAATAAGCGTTTGGTTGTTAAAGAGATTGGGATCAGATATTGTCACATTCTCTGCCAATACTGAAAACCACTTTAACAACTGTTCACGTGATGGAGAATCTAAAATAAAGTAGGATGGTTTGGCAAATGCTACTGTATGAGGTATGAACGCAGCCCTGACCTCCTCGAGTCAGCTTGATATGACTAAAATAGGAGCCACGCCGGGCCAATTGAGGTCGCTTCTCCGATTGGGCACATTTCTTCGATACCATATCTGTTACTTTGTGACTGATTTGGTGGCCACCTTTGATTTTATTTTGGGAGTGTGTCTTGAGGTGGTTGGTAGTAGCTGATATGTGTTACCACCAGTCCGGATCCGCCAAACGCTAGTATCCTACACTAGGTATTGCCTCGCATGCCTTGTCACATGCCTTATTGCGCCCACTATGAGTTTGATTTGTGTCGTACACTATGGAGTGCCATCTGATAGCCCTCTAGTTTGTGGAGGAATTACTGTAACGACCCACTATTTTGGCTATTCAAATCGACAATAAAACCACACACGTCAGACCTGAATAATTCAAAATAGTATATTGTAATATAATTTGGAGCCAATAAAACCAATCACGGAATCTCAGAAACAGATAAATCAGAATAACTCGCAGCGGAAATAAAATAACAATAGCAGTTCATGAAGCTACTACAACACATAGTCATAAGACAAGTACAAAATCCAGAGACTGAATAGAAAATACTGAATGGAAACAGATAACAACTAGATAGATAGATAATCTCCAGCAAATCCTCCAGCTCTAGAAGATGAAATCCACAGCTGATACTCAGGCTGACCCGAGCGTAAAGTAAAGCACAAAACACTTGAGTCAGGACATACACATTTATACAATGTAAACCAACTCAAGTGAACTGTAATAAATGCACAAGTAACTTAGAGGATGATTGGGACCGCCCATCCTTTAAGGATCCATTAAACTATCTACTATGTAGTAATGTACGCTATTATAATAATGTCTAAAGTAAAGTATAATACATTTAAAAATAGCGTTAAGGCGTTACTCATATCCCCCTTAACACATTTTATAGTGCCAATAGTCTATATAGTACCATAGTCCCTCCTGATCGGGAAGCCACCAGAGGATACTCCATAGGTATGACACAAATCAAACTCGTACAAGGCGCACTAGGGTAGGTGACCCAGCACAACTAGGCAATGCCAGGGTAGATATACCAATTACGCATCCGACTGGTGGTAACGCATAGCAGCCACTACCGTCCACCTCGAGCCACACTCCCAAAATCAATGGTGCGCACCAATCAATCACAAAGTAATAGAATGACATACGAAGAAGTGTGTCCGATAAGAGGAGCTACCTTATTGGCCCGGAATCGCTCCTGTTTTCGCCACCTTATGCCAACTCACGGGAGTCGGGTCCACGTATATACCTTAAAAGAACGTCGCCAACATCCTACTTCATTCTGGAATCTCCACCGCTTATACAGTTGTTAAAGTGGTTTTCGGAGTTAGCAGAGAGTATGACAACTTCCGATCCCGGTCTCTTCAACAACCAAACGTTATTATTACCCATGGATATTTATTTTAAAACATATCTATTCCAAAACTACTTAAAATCAAATGCTATTATTTTCTCCAAAATAATATTTCCAAATCCATATATATTAGTTATAACACTTTAAAAATGTTATCTTTTAGAAATCATAACACTTTCAAAACCGTACACTTATTATAGCACTTTAAATTGTAATAAGTTAGAAACTATAACACTTTTAAAATGTTACCCTTATATAATAGCCCTTTAGAAAATGTTACAATTTGGAAATACTTTTAAACATAACCTTGAAGTAATATAGCGTTTTAAAATGTTATCTTTTTATAAATACAACATTTTAAAAATATAATTAAAATACCATAACATTTTAAGAATAGTACGAATACTGCTATAACATGTTTAAACATACTCTTTCAATTTTTAATATAGTTTTATTTATACAAAACATATCTATTTCATAATTAAAATCTATTATTATTAGGTTAGAATCAAATTCCATATTAAATCAAATTTAAATTATTTAGTTATTTATCATAGATAAAATCTTTAATTTAGTTTTAAACCAATTACTTACGTATAAAATTCCAATAAATCATTATATTTAAAATCATTAAATCAAAATTTTAAATTAAAATTTCAATATTTAAAGGTTCAAAATACTTAATAATTTTTAGAAAACTATTATTTAAAATTAACCATGGGTCTATATAATATTTTCTAACCTAGGTCAAGTGATACAGATATATATATTATTTCAATCCGTAATTTACAAATAAAATATGGGTTCTATCATTTCAAACCCCCAATCCCAAGTCAAATAAAATAAAAATCGCTTGAGCATATCATTTTAGCTCATAACAGTTTTTCTTATTCTAAAGTCTTTTCGGGTATGTATCATTTCAACCCATGGTGGTTCTATACTAACAGGGAACTTGCAGTGTGAGAGCAGAAAAAAATATACAGTATAACATGACATATCATATCAGGTGATGTAACAGGCATATAATCAGGTTATAACATCATGAAATATCATATCACAGGCATGTATAAATTACTATCAGCATAGCATATCATCAAGTACAATTCACATATCATTGTTTCACAATTATATAAGTACGAATGTTGAGAGTGATAAACTCACTTCTAAAGCTAGAGGTAACAATTCAAGGCACACAACCAAACTCCGAAAGGCACGACAAATCACCAATCAAATTCAAGTGGATGGAGAGCCAATATTCAAATCTTGTAAACAAATAAATATGAACACACATAAGTACAAAATACAACACATAAAATATGAATTAAACAAAACAAAAAGAAGTAAGATTGGCTTGACCAAACAAGTGGGCTCGGCCATCATCAAAATGGCTAGATCAACATCAAAATGGTTCAGCCATGATTGGTTTAGAAGCGCATATGCTCGGCCATGTTAAGAAAAAGCATGGCTAGGCTTGGTTTTATTGAAGAGATGGCTTGTGGAAGGCAAAAGGGAAAGGCAAATTGATATTTGGGTTCGGCTTTATGCTAAAGTGGCTCGGCCATTGGGTTTGCATGGCTCGGCCTAGGTTCAAAGGTCTAGATCAGGTCAGATCACATCTGGTCAAGGCTTGGAGGTGATGTATTGGTCACGGAAAGGAAAAAGAGTAGAGGGACTAGTGGTGGCCGAGGCTAGCAATGGAAAGGGATAACATATAGGCTCGGCTAGGGTTTCAAGTGTATTTTGGTGATGGGTTTTTGGATTATAGTGGTCACGGCCTGGCTAGAGATGAGATGGTGATGGAGGTTGGTCATAGGTGGTGTAGAGGAGGAGATGAGGTCGGCTAAAGGAGGGTATGGCCGAGCTATGTAAAGGAGGAACAAAATAAAAGAAAAGAGAAAAGGAAAAGAGAAAGAGGAAGCCATGAGAAAACTTACTGTAGAATTTTTCTTTTGTTCAGGAACGTGAATGAGAAGAGATGAGGAATGTTTTGTAAATGAATTGAAAAGGAGAATGAATGGCTAGGGTATGGGAAGTTTTTGAATGGCTAAGGTATTGGAAAGTTACACTTCATATTAAGAAAAAGAAACATAAGCCTCTTGTATTTCCAAGCCTATAGAAAATAGAAAATAGAGAATGGAAAATAAAAAAATAGAAAGTAGAAAATAAACAATAAAATATTGAAAACAATCGCGTGTAAAACGTTGAAATTAATCAGATTTAAAAAGTATAAAACAGAATTGATGAAACGAAAAGCAGAATGAATACCAGAATCAAATTCAGCTTCAAAGAAAAAGATTGAAAATAAAAATTCAAATTTAAAAATTTCAACTGCAAAGTTTGACCACAGTTGACCAAAATATAAAATTTCAGAAAATCTTTATTTTATTTTATTTGGAAAAATGATTATAAACAAAATTCATAAAGTTATTGGAAAATTCTAAAATTCCAAATTTTAAATGACTTAAAATCAAAGTTTTTAAATAAATTGAATTAAAAATATTTATTAAAATCTATGGGTTGTTACAATTACGGTACCGCATAGACTACGACATTTATATGAAAATGTGTTAAGGAGGATATGGGTAACGCCTTAATGCTATTTTAATACTTTACTTTACTGTAGACATATAATAATTGCGTATTGTGTTACATATGTAGATAGTTTAACGGATCCTTAAGCGATGGAATCCTGAACATCTCTTATGTTATTGCATGCACATTAGACACTAGATACGAGATGTAAGATACTGTAAACATCTCTGAAGTCATTACACTCACATTTACTTATTTTGATTTAACTTACACAAGATCATTTAGTTCTAACTCAAGTGCTTTGTCTTTTCATCAAGCTCGGGGCAGCCTGAGCATTTCAGTGTTAAAGACCTTATTTCTAGAGGAAGATGACGAAGATTTAGTATATTATTACTATTTACTATATTTATTCAACTGCATCATGTTGTTGCGCTGCCTTATTTATTTATTCATGTTGTGTGTATAAGTTTGATCTGTATTGTAAAGGTGTAATCAAATGTTATTTGTAAAACAGCTTTATGAACTGATTATTTGATTATTATATTTTTGTCATTCTGCTGTGAGAATGTTTTGCTTTTTCCTTTCTTTTCTTTTATTTTTTTATTTACCCTATTTGCAATTCTCCCTTTTAAATGGTTTAAGTTGACATATGTAGTTAATTGTCGATTTAAACCGTCTAAAATGGTGGCTCGTTACAGTTGATATCCGAGCGAGGTTTAGCGATAACCTTAGCTTTGTGGGGTTTGACTCCTTAGAAATAAGGTAGTAATACCCTAAAATGAGTTTGTCTGAGTGTATATATATGAGAGGGCATATTTTTAGTATTATAAAAATGTTTTTATTTTGTGTTAATTTTTTCTGTTTAGTATTTATAAATTCTAGTTGGTACATAGGACATTATGGCATCGATAGCGATTTCTAAACACTTAATAGGGCAGACCGACACAATATTGTTTCTGAAATATAGGTAAATGAAATAATTTTACCCAGTATTAAGTATTGTATATAAAAGAATAAATTTTATAAATGGATATAGTTGTCCATGATATATTTGTTTATTAGGAAGTGAATTTTATAAATATTGGTTGAAAAATAGAATTTACAAATAAAGTAAATATAAATTTGAAATTTAAGAACTTAAATTCCGAAATTTTGAAACTTGTTTTCAAAGGATTTTGGAATATAATATTACTATTATTTGGAAGTATTTTCGGATAAACATTTTCAAATTCAATTTGAAAGAAATGTTTCAAAGGAATTTTAAAAAAAGGAAATATGTTCTGTACTCCCCTCTTCTGTCGGTGGAAAATAATTTCGGTGACGGCGGCCGCATCATCGACATTCTTTTTCGAGTTTCAAAGTGGGAAGGTCACTGTAGTAGCTTTACTACACACTTGTTTTGATAAAAACATCTTAGTTTTAATTTTCTAAATATGATTTGATATATAAAAGGTATGAATATATATATATATATATATATAATATTTCAAAATGATTTAAAATGAAACCGGCATTTAGTTCTTAAGTTTTTATAAATTAGGGATTTCAATTATTGTAATGAAATGAAATCTTAACTAATTTAATAGTTGGAAATCTATAAAATTAAAAATTAGATGCTAAGTGATTAATGAAATATATAAGAAATTGGAAATTTGTAGCATGTAAATCAAAAGATATGAAAATTCAGAATATGTAATTATTGAACATTCTGTTAACTAAAATGAATAAGATAATCTTGTGTAACATTCAATTACATTCTTAAAACATATATAACGTACCAGAAATGTTTAAAAAGTTGTAATGTTAAATAGGAATATGTAATGGAATATTATACAAGTAAAACTTAAGTTATGAAAGTGTTCAAATGGAATTATTTCTATAAATAAGAATTTTGATATATAAGAAATGCTATAAGCATAAGTTAATGTTTTGAAATGCTAATAATTAGATTGAATAGTAAAAAGTGAATATTATCTAAGAAAATGTTTATAAACTTAAGAAATGACTAAAATGATTCAAAAATAAGTTTATTATTACTTGACGCTATAAAAGGAAGGATAAATGTGAATTGAAAGGTAGAAGCACTTAAGTATGAAATGGTTATTCATGAGTATGCATATTAATAGAAATCAAGTATATAAGTAAATGAATGTGAATTTATTTACAATGAAACTTATATAATATCTTAAGAATTGATTTATTGATGACTTTAGATGTTGAACGCGAAATAATTTATGCAAGAAAATTAATGGAAAAAGATTGTATGAATGAATGAAAATAAACAAAAAGTAAATGATGAAAAAGGAATCAATCAAATAAACTTGAGTAATATTTAAACTCTATGTTGTTTGGATAATAGGAAGTTTCGGAGAGGCTCTTTCGAATTGTTTAAGGTTGTATGAATAATCTATTAAGTAATTATCTAAGGCTGTTGAGCATAAGGTACCCTTATTAGTTTATTTATCATCCTTATACGATAAAAAGTTTCTGAATCAGAACAGACCATTAGTTTTGATTGTTATGGATGTATGATTTTCCTTTGTTGCATATGATGGTCGTATTTTTTTTTTTTTTGCAAAAGTTTTGTGTTGATTTGCTTTTGTTACTAATTGAAACAGCTAAATAATTCTCTTGAACATAATTCTAACTATTTTGGATTATATAAGTGAAATACAGGTTTATGGAAGCAATAGCTACCGCTTTTGGTTTCATAAACAAAGTTGTTTTCTCGACAGATAGGTACGTTTTTGGATTACGACTTTATAGCGATATTTTATTGTTTTTCCCGTGGTTTGGAATGTTTTATTTTTTTCTGTGTAGTTAAAGCGCTAGACAGATTTGAAGCGGCGAAGGTGCAAAAAGTCATAGCGGGGATACAGTGAGGATATAGCGGGATATAGCGGATGGCTCTAAAATAGCATATAAAACTCGTACTTAATGGTTTTACAAATATATAAATGGTAATTAAATAAAAGATTATCATTCAATTGAATTATAATTAATAAATAAATAATTTTGAACTAAAAACATGTGCAAATATACTTTAAATAAACGTAAAACTGTTATATAACATAATTGAATTTAGTAGAATATTAGACTATGTTCATTTCTGAAAATATATTAAAAATTAAATCAAATAAACTAATTTCATAATTTTTATAATGTATAAATGCAATTTTTTAATTCATTTTATTGAAGAAGATATAGCGGAAATAGCAAAATATAATGGGAGTTATGGGATATAGCAGAAATAGCGGGGATTAAAGAGGAAAGGCTATATTTTGTGGCTATATGGAAAAATCGTAGCGGCAGAAATCCGCTATGAGATATAGCGGGTTTATAGCGGGGTAATAGCGGGGCATTAACTACACAGATTTTTTTAAATATGATATATATATATATATATATATATATATTGTATATATTGTATATATTGATATTATTAATTTTCGGACATATCCGTACAAAGGAGACTTTGCCGAAATTTTTCATGAATTTAAGCTTTGAATTTTTTTGTGAAAGTGAGAATATTTTCAAATTTTTATTAAACTTGAACACAAAAGATTTAATTGTTTGTAAATTGCTATATCTTATTTAAAATATTTAATTATGTAAATTTAAAGTGTTTATAAATTGAATATTTTGAATAAAATTATATCAAGTTTCTTAATTCCTTCTCGTTCCTTTTCGAGGACGAAAAGTTTTAAGTGGGCCAGAGTGTAATGACCAGTATTTTTTTGATAATTAAAAATATCAAATTAAATAAGATTTTTGAAATTTAATATTGTAAGAAATAAAATTTATGATTTATTAATGAGAAAAATATTAGACAATGATTTAATAATGTTGTTTGAATGTTGTTGACAACTATTTTAATGTAATTTCAATCAATTGGAATAGTTGTAAAGTTAATTTGGTTATAATTGTTAATTAGAATTGTCGGAATCAACGTAATTTAATATTATAGTTAATTTGAAATAATATTATTACCGAAGAATGTGAATATGATAAAATGTAAACTAATATTAAATATATTTAAATGGTAATATTGATTTAATAATAAGAGTGAAAATCCAGATAAAAGAATTTGATCGAAATTTAATTATAATTAACTTGGTTTTTCTTTCAGTTGTAATTGAATGTTGTAATTAGTGCAATATTTAAATATTGAATTTATCATGGAATAATTTATTTTAAAATATTTTAAATTTCTGCGTAACCAGAAATGATGAAAATTGTTAACTATTAAAATCGAGTTTAAAGTGATTAAACCAATTTAATAATAAATTATTTAATTAATGTAAAAAAATTTCATTTTGGCCACTGTCTCGAATTTCGAATAAACCAGTTTCATTGGATCCGTAATAGTGAATTATTGTTGGATTTCAAGTTTCATAGCGATTGGGCTTATCGTTTGATCGTACAAGCTCGAAATGCATAAAAATCAATTTGTATAATTTAAATGAATATAATTTTATTTTTGAAAGCTAACTTCTGGATACGATGGAATTAGGGTTTGATACTTGTTCCATTGAGTTTAAAATTACCGAAAACATATATTTTGGTATATTGGATGACCCATTTTCCTTTTGGTAATGAAACGGGCTTTTCGGGTCGTCATTATCATTTCGACCCAATTCGATTTGTCCGTTCATTATCATCTATCTCTCTATATATAAATAGATTTTTCTAACCCTAGTAGCCCTTTATTTTATTTCAGTACGTATTGTCATCTTCAATCTATCTGCTTCTTCCTCCTTCCCAACGGCCGTAATCCAAAACCCTAATTTCAAATTCAAATCAATCTTCAAAATTTAAACTCTCCAAACCTTAGCAAATTGTATAACGTTGGAAAGCTCTCAACGAGCACAATCTATTGCTACAATTCGTTTTTGCAATGGAATCACGGTTTGACCAGAAATTGATGAAACATTCTCGGTCATCCATTCTAGATTTTCGATTTCAACGGTGGATCATCGATTTTACGACGATCGAGTGGTATAGGCCTGTAGAATGCGACCTACAGAGTAAATCTATGGGTTTACTTCATGCATCTTCGGAGCGGCGGCGGCTGCTCATTCACGGTCGCGGAGGGGCAAGCAAGCATGCCGCAGGCGCGGCGACTCCGATCATGGTGAAGCACCTTCTTAGTGGCGTGGCAGGTCATTGTTTGTGACGGCCGTTCATGGGTTATTGCATCGCATGCTTGTAAACGAGGATTTGCAATTTTTTATTTACTAATTTACCCTCCTTTGAATTTTATTTAATTTAAATCTTCATGTGTTCTAACATCAGTAACTTTTCCATACGAACTCGAATTGATGTGTGGTTTTTCTGTTGCGATCGTATCGGAATTTAGGACAACATGGAACTAGTTTGGTCGATTTCTAAGACTGGTTGATTTTTGGACTTTATTTGGAGTTTTAATCGACTGTAAATCAAAGGTGAGTGATTTAATCCACTCACAAATACTAAACCATCTTATGTTAGTTAAATTAAATTTATGACGTGATTAGAAATTTATTGATTTTTATTTGGTACATTTAAATGGTCATTGAAATTTAATTTGAATTTATATTGAATTAAATTTCCATTTAAATTTATATTGAATTTAAATTGTTAGTTAAATGCCTAATAATGATAACTAGTTAATTGTTGTGATTTATTGGTTGATTTGAATGATAACTGTGATGTGGCATAATTGTTGACATTTTCGATCATTCATTGTTATGTCTATTTTATATGTTGTTATCAAAGTGCTAGTTCCCTTAGTCATGGTTAACAAATCACTATAGGTTGAAATGATACATACCCGAATGATTTTATGAATTAGGGAAAATCATTATGGACTGAAATGATAAACTCAAGCGATTTTATGGATTTTGAATTTTATTTTGGATTGCGGGTTCAAATGATATATACTCGTAAATTTAAATTATTGCGGGTTGAAATGATATATATATCTGTATCACTTGACCATAGAGTAGAAAATTACATACGGACACCAGATTGGTTAAATTAAATTATTTTAGAATCCATTTAAATGATATTATGAAATAAAAATTAGATTTGTATGAACTGAATTATTTTCAAAATCCAAGCTTTAAATTATTGAAAATTGTAATTGGTTTAAATGAATTGCTAAAGAATTCAGATTGAAGTCTTAGATATGAATTTTGAAATATAAATAAAATTTATCAAAAAATTGAGTTATTTAGATGTTTGAATATTTAAACTTTGAAACCTATTATATTTGAAGTGGTTTAAATTTGTAGTTTAAACATGGATTTGAAATCGATATAAAATTGAAATGGTTTTCAATGAGAATTTGAATTGAAACCTTTAGGCTTTTGAATTGAAATCCTTGAACTGGAGCTGATTTAAATTGAAATTTTAGAACTAAATTTGATTTGGATTAATTTGTGAAATTGGAAGAAACGATTCAAATTTGGAACTATTTTCTATATAAACTCTTTTATATACAAATCTTTTAATATATAAACTATTTCTAATATAAAACTATTAACCTATTTTAATATATAAACTATTTCTAATATAAAAACTATTTTTAATATATAACCTATTTTAATATAAAAACGATTTTTAATATATAAACTATATCCATATAAAACTATTTTTAATAAATAACCTATTTCAATATATAAACTATTTCCAATATATAAACTATTTTTATTATATAACCTATTTTAATATATAAACTATTTCTAATATAAAAACTATCTTTTATATATAACTTTTCTTAATTTATAAACTATTTTAATATAAAAGCTATTTTTAGTATATAACCTATTTTAATATATAAACTATTTCTAATATAAAACTATTTTTGATATATAACCTACTTTAATATATAAACTATTTTCAATATATAAACTATTTTCGATATATAAACTATTTTTAACATATAACCTATTTTAATATATAAACTATTTCTAATATAAACTAATTTAATCTATAAGCTATTTCTAAAATATAAACTATTTTAATATATATTATTTCAAATTTATAAACAACTTATATATATATATATATATTATCTATACTATTTTTAATGTATAACTATTCCAATATATAAACTACTTTCAATATTCAAACTGTTTAAGTTGGAATAGTTAGGATTTGGATTTAATTGATTTGAATGCAAATATTTTGATACTATGGTTTAACATACTTTATGGTTATGATTTTGAAAATGAATGTGATTTAAAGTGAATAATGATTTCGAAAGTGAATATGATTCCAAAAACGATATGATTTTGAAGTGAATATGATATTTTGGTATCAATTATGAATTGGTTTTGGAAATATAAAAGAACCAACCAGTGTGAAATAAGCATTTGGTTGTTACAGTGACCGGGATCAGATATTGTCATACTCTCTGCAAATACCGAAAACTAATTTAACAATTGTGCATGCGATGGAGAATCCAGAATGAAGTAGAATGGTTTTGCGAATGCTACTGTATGAGGTATAAACGCAACCTTAACCCCCTCGGGTCAACTTGATATGACTAAATTGGGAGCCACGCCGGGCCAAGTAAGGTCGCTCCTTCGATCGGGAACATTTCTTCAATACCATATCTATTACTATGTAATTGATTTGGTGGCCACCTTTGATTTGATTTTGGGAGTGAGTCTCGAGGTGGACAATAGTAGCTGCTATGCATTACCACCAGTCTGGATCCGCAAAACGGTATTGTCCTACCCTGGGCATTGCCTCGTGTGCCTTGTCATATGCCTTATCACGCCCACTACGTGTTTGGCTTATGTCATACACTATGGAGTTCCCTCTGATAGCCCTCCAGTTTACGGAGGAATTACAGTATTGTAAAGACTACGACATTTATATAAAAATGTGTTAAGGGGGATATGGTTAACGCCTTAACGCTATTTTTATGCTTTACTTTACTGTAGACATATTATAATAGCGTATGGTATTACATATGTAGATAGTTTAACGGATCCTTAAGAGATGAAATCTCAAACATCTCTTAAGTTATTGCACACACGTTAGACACTGGATAAGAGATGTAAAATCCCATAAACATCTCTAAAGCCGTTACACTCATATTTACTTATTTTGATTTAACTTACATAAGATCTTTTAGTTCTGACTAGATTGTTTTGTGTTTTCATTACACTCGGGTCAACCTGAGAATTTCAATGTTGAAGACCATATTTCTGGAGAAAGAAGATAGAAATTTAGTATACTATTACTATTTTTATATTTATTCCGCTCATCATGTTGTTCCGCTGCATTATTTATTTATTCCTGGGGTATGTATAACTCTGATCTATATTGTAAAGGTGTAATCAAATGTTATTTGTAAAACAGCTTCGTGAACTGTTTATTTGATTATTATATTTCGTTATTCCGTTGTGAGATTCTGTGTTTTGTTTTTTTTCCTTTCTTTCTCTTATTTTCTTATTTATCACATTAACAATCCTCTTTTTTGAATGGATTAAGTTGACAGGTGTGGTTTACTTTCTATTTAAACCTTTCAAAAAGGCGGGCTGTTACAGAAACGTGCCTAATTTTCAACCTAGAAAAAGCCCATCGAACCTTATACCCATTCCAAAGCTGGCTGTTGTTTGGTAAAATTGATATAAAGAATAATACACAAAGCTATCAATCTGCACATTTAGAATCTCGTAGCGAAAGGATAAAAGATAATATCAAAAATAGTACCTATTTTATTTAAAATTCAAATGTCAGAAAAATACAACACCATGCAGAATATAAGCCACACAATATCCAAAATAGATCATCTTCTTTAATGGGTACATCAGAAACAAAAACAGCATAAGTAAATAGGTAAATAACTGCCATAAGTTTCTGTCTCCGCCACCATCTCTGAAATCCACATAATCTTCTCTAACTTATGTTGTAATGATGAGGCGGTTAGAACAACAATATCTGGTGAATAAAAATTTCAAACTTTTCTTTAATAATACTTTGGCCATATAATTTAAATAAGAATATGTCTTACATACCCTAACTATATTCTATGTAATTTCTCCGACTGTAAGTCCAACTCTATGACTTATACCTTTTCCAATCCAACTCACTAACTCATCTTCAACTATAGGCCAAAGGCGATTCACATTCCTACACATTTATCGTCAATATTGTCATAATAATGTAAGAGATAGTACCCAAGTCTCTTAATTCCTTTTCAATGGGAACTAGATAGACTTTGACCATTTGATGCCTCATTTTAACCAAGTCTCCGTTATTTACTACCTATCGCAACGCGGACTCCTCTTCGATACTATCTAGCTGACATTGCATGAAATCTCATCAGTCACTTAATACTTCTTTATGTAAGAGACAGATTGTGCAATAGTTACTTAATACCTTAAATCCAAAGCGGACCATTCCCAAGATATCCCCCACCGTGCCTAACCGCTAACCCTAACCCTAACCATTTAATACTTCCTAAATAAGGAGGAGTCGGGCCCTCAATCACCCACTACTACCTTCAATCCCGAAGCAGTTTCTACATATTATGATCAGTAACCTAAACTGTGGTGTCTCACATTAGTCTGACTATCCGTAGTTGGTGGTACCCAGATTAGCTTGGTAGGTTTACCTTACATAATTTATAACTAAACTCGTGTCCTCCATGGATGCTTATTGCAGATGATGTCACACATCAACTCCAAAGTTACACTACACGTAGCCAGATTAACTGAAAAGACTTCTGTGTTTTTTTAACCAACCTCGCATCCCTATAACTTAGTCATACTCCACACTCACTTAACATACTATCGTATACCTAACCACATTCTCTATTAAGGTCTTGTAAGGAAAACCTTATTTTGCCTTAACTAACAATTTCTTTCCTAAAGGGGTCTAATACTAATTAATAACCTATTTACTGCGTAGCTAATGTATTATTAATTATACATTATTTATACCCTTATATATTCGTGTGTGTGTGTGTGTGTGTGTCTAGACATAGACACATTCCTAAAATAATTCTAAGCCTGGAAAAATTGCATCCTATGCTAATCGTCTAACTTTCAAAACTTTTAAATCTATACAAGTCCAATTCCATATCCACAAACATACCATATATCAAACATTCTCAATTTAACAATAGATTAGTATAAAAATAGAATCCATACAAAATTTATTTTATACTAAAATAGTAGAATCAACATTAACAGAATTTACAATTCAAATCCTTTTAAGCTCTATTCAAATTCTTCACATACAAATGTAAATAGGAACATTTAAATTACGGAAACAGGAAGTGCAAACTAAGAGTAAAAAGAATTCGAACCTTACACACCATTTCTAACTTATTTCTTTAAAATCCATTAATCAAATCCAAAGAAAGAGGTAAAAAGTGGAGTAGAATGTAAAACATTAAAATTGTAATAATTATACAATTCCACTATTTTAATATAGAATAATTGAGATCATAACATAAGAATTGACATTTCAGTTAGGGGAAACTTGGGGTTTTAATTTGATGTTTTCACGAACAAAATTCCCTAAGGCATATATCAAATCCAAATTGTACTATTTGTAATAACACATATTTTTCGTATCGAATGATCATAAAATATTTTTATTTTATTCACAATAGGTCTTATGACTTTAAAATTTCAATGAACGACTCTTAGAGATACTTTCCACATCTACGTTTTTTTTTGAATTTCTATCTAACCATTTTAATGCCTAAAACCTTTTCTAGACTATAACTTTTTTAAGAAGCTGAGTTAGGTTCTCAAACAACTTTCATTGCTTCAGGACGATGGTTTCTCATTCCGTAAAGTGGTCATAATAGACAAATTGACTTACCTTTTGAAAATTATAGCCATTTTAAGTTTTGGCTGCTATTGACCTACATTAATGGATAATTAACTAAGCCCGTGCTTAGACCCACTAACTCATCTCGAAAGTTTTGCTAAGTGGAGGCTGTAGGAACCGATCTAAGTCATTACCATCTTTTGCAAAATAGCTCTAAACCTCCATTAGACCTAATTTCATCATAAAGCCTACATTTTTCATACTAATCTTCGCCAAATTATCAATTAAAGAGTTGATCAGCATGTAGTAGCTTGAGATTACCAGTTTGGCTGATTTTCATTCCCCATCCTTCCTGCCAATTTAGATCTAGGGAGGGGGATTGGTATTTTAGGTATATGGTGAGTGGTTCTTCACCCCTCACTCTACTGTGCATGTTTATATAGTCAAAAATGATATTTTTGGCTTGATTTTGGCCCTTAATTGTTTTCTAAACTTAATCACATTTTCCTAAATGTTTATGGCAGAAATGTAAAGGTTTTAAAGTGGTTTTAAATGGTTTCGCAACTATTGTTATTCATATCCATATGCTAGTGTAAAAGTTAGATTTTGATTAGGGTTTGTTTAATTATCATGTTCTTATGTATTGCATGTATGAATGGATGTATGTATGTGATATTCCATGTTTTTATGTTGTGCTTTGATGTGGTTTACTAGTGCTTTTAGATTTTTAGGAAAGAGGTGGTAAAATTGGCAAATCGAAGGAATAAATGATCGGAATTGTATGGTGAAGAAGAGGCCTTGGAATACGAGAGGAACCCAGGATTCAATTCATACCATGTTTGGAGCTAAGTATATCTGTCGGTACCAAGAGGTCGGGTGCAGTAAGAATCGTATCGGTGAGTTGTGGTTCCTCAAGTTGGGAACTACGAGAGATGAGTGAAGGCCAAGTGCAGAAATTTAGCTAAGTATTGGACTCAACGCCGAGAGTTTTGAAGGGCATGGAAACAGGAACTTTTGGAATTGGTACCAAAATCTTTGGATTTGATGTCGGGAGCTTTTAAGTGGAGTGGTCGGGGTCCAAATACGTAGGAGATGGAGCATTGAACAAGAGGGTAGAAAACTTAACCAAATTGTTTAAGCATTCCACTTGATACCTGTTAACCGGGTTTTTAACTAAGTAGAAGTCGACAAAATTTAGAATAATACGACGAAGATGAAACGACTCAAAAACTTACGAAAGCACTTAGAAGAACTGGAGAAGCGACTGCAGAAAATTTCACTTGATTTGGAGCTACTAACATAGCTCGGTACCTAGCTACTATAGGTCCAGGTCGGTAGTGACCTATAGTTCTCCCTCTATTCATCTCCAAAACTCCATACTTCTTATACACTACTCAATAGCTCATGATCAAGGGTTTTTTTAGAGCAGGGACGACCAATTCCAAGGTTGATGAGAAGAAAGCCAAGAAAGAAGGGTAACTCAAGTGATATTGGAAAGATTGCTAGAATCAACTAAAAGTCAATGAAAAGAGCTTGGAACCTATCAATTAGAAGATAGAAAAGCAGAGCAAGTGTTGAAGTTGGATTTTCACCAACATTTATAGCTTAGTATTGAGCTACATTGGTTGGTAGTGACCTATCTCCTTGGGTCATGGTGCTCTGGTTTCTCCTGTACAACATCAGGCCTTCATTTAGACTCAAGTGCCAGCAGGCTTCTGACCCATTACCATTGTTTCCCTATAAATACCCACCTAGCTACAACTAGAGATGGATATGGTTTCTGCTAACTCTATTTGCAGAAGCTCTGCCTCTTCTTCGTCTTGTACCTCTACACAATAGTCCCCTAACCAGTTATTCTTGGTAGTTCTTAACCATAGAACTTATCAAACCCTTATACTAGTGACTTATACTCTGATTAATTCTCTGTAGTCCAACACAAACTCTATCAAATCAATCAATAAATGCTATAAAGTGGATGTAGGATGGAGATGCCGAACCACTACAAAAATTATGTGTCTCTCTATCCTATTTTTTATATTTTCAATACTATCTACTATATCTAAGTCATACAAGTTCCCTACAACTCAATATTGGGTGTTAATCCATTTTTGGCATCAAAATTTTGGTGCTTAAATTTAGCTCTCTATTTTGGATTGGAATGATTCAGAAGTTATCGCCGAAAAGATTACTTGAAGAACTTGAGGAATTGCTAACAAAATTCATGGAACCAAGAAGATCCAATAAGTCCTCAAGAGCCGTGGCTAATGGTGATGAGGGGATCCTCTGCTTGGTAAGAAGTAGTAACCAAAGAAGAGCTTGATAAGATGATCCATGAACTTAACCAGAAGTTAGTTGATAGTCGAAAAGCTCTCATGGATAAGATAGACCGGCTGCTTACCTTGCAGCCGCCAATGACAAGGAGAGTTGGAAGAGAAAATTCTCCTGTAATAGAACACGAGAACTCTTTGCTTTCTATCCTAAATAGGATAGATGGAAAGCAAAAGGAAGTGACTGTCGGAGTTGCAAGAAAATGTTGCAAGAGGAAGTAGGAGTGCTCCTCTATAAGAAGACAACACGATACCGAGCCAACACAACTTGGTGCCGATCCAAATGTCCCACTTGATGATATTCAAAAGGGAGGCACGTTGCTGGTTTCTGACCATAATAACAACATGCAACTGGATACTGGTGATGAAGGGTTAAATATTGTTGTTAATGGACAAAACACTAGAACTGGAGTTCAAACTGCCATGGCAAGACCAGCTTGATGCCAATGGAACTATGTAGGAGTGATTCTTCCGGAGAACGAAGAACTTAAATTTCAGTCGGCAAGCCGAGATCGTTTGTGGAGCTAAACACTAGGTGTAGCCTTTGACAATCGACTTGGAGATTACCACACTAGCGAGAAGTACATTGCTGACACGGTCAAACATTTGGTGGAGAAAAATAGAGGCAAAATGAATGAAAAAGGGATTGCACACCAAGCTGAACTCCGTTTACTAAAAACGTTCTGAGAGAAGAATATCCCAAGAAGCTCACCATGCCCACAATGCTATCCTATAGTGGAATGACTGATCCCAAAAAATGGTATATGGATGAAGCTAGAGCTACAGATGTTGTTCGTTGTAGGTGTTTCCCTATCTTCTTGGAAGGAGTCACTTCCATGTGGTTTACTAGGCTCGCACCGAAGTGTATTTCTACTTTTGATGAATTGGCAAAGAATTTTCTAGAATAATTCATACTCCACACCGCATGACCAAAGGATGTGATGTTCCTATCTGGCTTCTCTCAATATCCCAAGGAGTCATTGATAGCTTTCCTGAACTGGTTTAACATTGCTGTTACAGTGGTTAGCAAACTGAAGATGGCTTATCTTCATGGAATTGCTTCATGGCATTCACCTAGACACAAATTTCGATAGATGGATAGAAATGAAGCAACCAACTATAATGGAGGAATTCCATCGAAAGGCAAATCAGCTTCTGAGAGTAGAAGAAGCAAATATGATTGAAGGCAAGCCCACCGATAAGCAGTCAAAGGAGGTGATTCGGAGTAACATTGTGGTTAAACGAGATGGAAATAGTTCTGGAACTACTGCATGAAATGCAAGGAAACGGCGAACCAGAAAAGGCGGAGTTAGAATGTTGGTAGGCATGACTGGAATGGGAAACGCCTAAGGAATCTGAGACCTGACGACTACACACAATTAAATGACAGTCTGGAGAACATTTATCTTGCCACTTAGGAAACGAGAAGTATAACAAACTGCCCAGAGGGAAGCGACCGAGCAACAAAATAGATCGAGGAAGTTCTGCCACTTTCATAAGACTCACGGTCAAAACACAAATGAATTTCGGCATCTGAAGGATTTAATTGAAAAACTGATACGAAAAAACATTCTCTAACAGTATGTGAAGATATCATAAAGCCTCAATTAATCTATTGGATCCTAAGCCCAGAATACTCATGGGAATTAGCCTAGACCCAGTAGAGAAGGGCTTAAGCAAATTGATGGAAGAGTTAGGGTAAGATGGAATGATACGTCAGTTCTTTATAGCATGCACCATAGGAGAGTTGATACATCATCGAAGATGGAGCTCCGACTAAGCAACAAAGGATGTTTACCGATGACATTGTGTTCTAGAATCGGTATACAGAAGACCTACAACAGTAAACTTTTGACCCAATAGCGATAATAGTTGGGATTAGATTAGCAATTGTGCATCGAGTTTTAATTGACATTTGAAGTTCGATCAACATCCCATTCGTGGAAGACGTTTCACCCAATGAAAATTAGCATGAAGGATGTGACCGCCTGTAGAACAAAGATTTGTGGATTTATTGGTGAGCTTAAACAGCTGGTTGGAACGATCAACCTACCTGTAGAAGTTGGGGAAGGAGAACGAAGGGTGATTCTCATCCAAACCTTCATGATCATTTATGTTTAACAACGGAATTTCTATCGAGTTAGAAAACCGCCGATAAATTTTGAATTAAATTTATACCGCAAATGCATGGCGTACAATTTTAGTACGTGGCGAGTACGGGTCGATCCGTAGGGAATTATTTTAGATTTTAGAAATAAATTCAATCAAATTAGACCAAAGTGAGAGGAAATTGTTAACTATAAGCAAAATAAAGCTAAAACTAGAATTAAAATGAGATTTAAAAACTATGAGATTAGAGTATAATTTAGAGACAAACCACTCTCATATTTTTGTTAATCAACTAATAAATAATTTATGGTCTCTAGTTATGATATTAAGTGATATAATTGTTACATTGATCATAAGTATGGTTTATTTATGTTATTAATTAACATAATTTAAACCATCAAACTATAATACAATAATTATACCACTTATAAATTCTCATGAAAATGAAGCAAAGCAAAAGCTATTTTTTGTATGATCTATTTACTATTGTAATTAGTAAGATAGATCATCAAATTTTATTTTTACTTTCTTTTCAAAATCAAAAATCAATTAGCGAAAGATGATGTAAATTGTGTTTATGTTGAATAAAATAGCTCATTTGCAAAAGAACCTAAGCTATCAAACCCACTAATATAAACTTACATCAAAATCTATATTCATGAAGCACAAATAAAAGATATCATAAACCATAAAAATGTTGAAATTACATAAAGTTAGAGGGATTCATTACCTCTAAATTGAAGTGGTTTAGCTACTTATTTGTATAATCAAATCAACACTTGTAAATTTCAACATTAAAAAAAACAAAGAAATGAAACTAAGCAAAGAAAGAAAAAGAGATTAGCTACTAACTACTTGCATAAAAATTAAAGCTACACTACTTGTATGAACGTAAATCTTAGCTATAAACATGAAATAAAAGGAAGAATAGAGATAAACATCAACATAAAGTAATAAAAAAAATAAGTAGAAAAGAGAAGAGAAAGAGGCTAGGAAGCCATTTTTATTTCATGAAACATAAAGCTTACAAATTGCATTTTTAATTTCAAAGAGTGGAAGATATTTACATGTACATAAGAGGACTATTTATACATGCATAAAACCCTAATTCAGTTTTTAGGGTGCTTTCTAAAATGCCCTTTAGGAGATGTGGCCATCAAGTAACCATTAGCCACTAATTAATTCATTATTAGATGCGTATGAAGCTTTAACCTTAGCTTAGTTGTCCATTAGGTTCTAATTGTAGATTTAAGTAAGTGGGTGGGGTCCTCCATGATCATGAGCTTAAATTATTTCCTCTTCATTCCTTTATATCCCATGTACATGCATATATCTTCACGAAACTCTCTTCCATATGCATCCAAATTCCTATAAAAATTATGAAAAATGACCAAGTAAAAAGTCCCAAATTAACACAAGCATAAAATTGACTGTTTTGCCCCTCTCTGTAGATGAATATATGATGGTTTGAAAATAATTGAATTATTGTTTTAAACATGTTAAAATACCCAAACATGACGTTTATTTAAATAAAAATAGATAAAATATGGATGTAAATATATTCATATTTACGTGCACATCAAATACCCACACACTTATCTTTTTATTCATCCTCGAATAAAGGAAAACTAAGATAAATCCATTTTCATAGGGAGCACGATTGCATTGAGTGTATGCAACAAGCCGTTAAACCTCTGGGTGACCCCAATAGGACGAGTGTTGTCTCGTGAGGGTTTTCAGCAGATGTTACCCACAAAATCCAAATGCAATGTGAAAATATTTACAAAGTGCAAGATTTATTTACATGTAAGTTTTTGAAAATATGTACAAATGAAAGATTTACTTTTAAATAGACACAAATAAGTTAAATATAAGTTTTGGTCATTAGCTTGAAAATTTAAGTCATTTACTAGTCAAAATTTCCAACAAAAATCAAGTTATCATATGAGATAGACAATAGTTTAGCCCGTTGTTTCAATTGATAACAAAGTGTAACCATGAAATAGATCCTTAGTTGATTATCAAAGTGGTTTTTTCATTTCTTTCCAATAACAAGTCAAATCAAACAAGTTAAAAAGGTTCTTGGATTTCAATTGTTTACTCTCTCTTATTTGAAAATTTTATTGATACTAACAATATTTACATATGCCTAACTCAGGTAAACTGAGGCCAGATATATTACCCATGCACTGCCTAGCAGACTGATGTGAGGGGAATACAGAGTGTGGCGAGTGAACACACAAGTGTGTACGCTTATCGACTGCAGGCGTTATTAAAAAGAATTTTTATATACATACACCTAACTCAGATAAACTGAGGCCAGATATACTGATCGTGCACTGCTTTTCGGGTTTACCTAAGTAGGGTACATAGCATGGCAAGCGAACACATGAGTGTGAATACATGACTCTAGGTTTTAAAAATATATACAAATATATAAATGTTTTTTTTTAAGAAACAGAGGGTTTTGCAAAATCATTTTAGCACCATTTAACTTAGAAGATAAAAATGTTATATCCTTTACTTTAAATTTACTATTTTTTAAACAAAGATTTTCATTTAGAATATATTTCATAACTAACACATAAGAATCTTCCTATATACTAGTTAAACCATTGTTATTTGTAATCAAACTTCATTTTTATTTTCGTTAAGACAAATAAATTTTCAGAAATTTTAATTTATTAACCAAAATTTACACTTGTCCTATAGTGTTTCTTCAAAAATAAATCAAATGCTAAAAAGAAAATGTTTTTGAGATTAGAAGTTTTGAGAATTTTTTTCAGATAAAAGAAGATGAATATTCAAAATGCCAAGAAAAAAGAAAATGAAACCCCCCCCCCACACTAAATTTTTGTTGTGTCCCCACAGTAAATGTACGATATAATGAGTGTAACGGGGAAAAATATGTGCACATTTACAAAAGAGGGTTAACATTCTTACAAGACGTAGCTTGGCTCATGAAGAATCATGAGCTCCTCCTCTTGGTTATTTGGAAATTCCAAGAAAAGTTTCAAACGATGACAATTGACTTTGAAAATCAATCCATCCCCAGAGTTTTCTATTTCTATGGCACCATATGGAAAAACAATTCGTAGCACAAATGGTGCAATCCATCTTGACTTTAGTTTCCCAGGGAATAAATGAAGTATTGAGTCATATAAATGAACTTTCTAGTTAGGCGAAAACGTTTCCTTAGGATTGGATTTCCATGAAAAACTTTTGTTTTTTGCTTTGTAAATTTTCTCATTTTTATACGCATCATTCCTAAGTTCTTCTTGTTCGTTGAGTTGTAGTTTTCGGTTTTCGCCAGCTTTTTCAAGATCAAAGTTTTAGTTCTTTATTTCCCACCATGCTTTGTGTCTGATTTCAACTGGTAAATGGTAAGTTTACGGTAAATTAACGTAATGGGGACATCCCAAGGTTAGTTTTAAAAGTAGTACGGTGAGCCCAAAGCGCGTAGGTCAATTTCTGAGACCAATCTTTTCGATTTTTGTTGACGGTTTTCTCCAAGATTTGTTTTATTTGATGATTTGAAAATTCAACTTGCCCACAAGTTTGAGGATGATATGGAGTGGATAAGTTTTTGGGTTATCGAGTATTTATTCATTAATGTTTCAAAAGATTGATTGCAAAAATGGGTTTCGTTATCACTGATTATTATGTGAGGCACGCCGAACCTCGAAAAGATGTTTTCTTTGAGAAGTTTCACAATAATTCTATGGTCATTGGTTTTTCAATGAACAACTTTGACCCATTTTGAGATGTAATCTACAACGAGAAGGATATACAAGTTTCCAAAAGAATTGAGAAAAGGTCCCATAAAGTCGATACCCCAAACATCAAAGATTTCGATCGTAAGAATGGGGTTTAGAGGCATCATATTTAATCGAGAAATTCGTCCAAGCATTTGGCATCGATTGCAAGTTTTGCAAAATTCGAATGAGTCTTTAAAAAGAGAAGGCCAATAGAAATCACATAGAAGCACCTTTCCTATAGTTTTTCAAGGATCGAAATGTCCACCGCAAGCTGATCGTAGCAAAACGAAAGAATACTTCTGATCTCATTATCCAGAATGCAACGTCGGACGATTTGGTTGGAAAAATATTTGAACAAGTATGGATCGTCCCAATAGAAATATTTCACTCGACACATGAATTTGCATTTGTTCTGTTTGAACCAAGATGAGGGGATTTCTTTAGTGACTAAGTAATTCACTATATCAGCGTACCATGGATCGATAGAAATTGAAAGAAGTTGTTCAACAGGGATGTTTTCATTGATTGGCAAAGAAGTTGGTGTGTTCAAAAGACGAGACAAGTGATCGACTATGACATTATCAGATCCTTTTTTGTCTTTTATTGTAAGGTCAAATTCTTAAAGTAAAAGGATCCACGAATCAAATGAAATTTAGCATCCTTTTTGGCAAAAAGGTATCGAAGAGCAATATGGTCAATGTAGACTGTGATGTGTGAACCTATCAAGTAAGGTCGAAACTTTTCTAGTGCAAAAAAACCAACTAGAATCTCTTTTTTGGTTGTTGTGTAGTTGAGTTGGGTGTCGTTCAAAGTCATACGCGCGTGGTAAATGACACGAAAGATGTTGTTGATGTGTTATCCTAAGATAGCACCAACTGCAAAGTTAGAAGCGTCACACATTATTTCAAATGGAAGATCCCAATAGGGCGCGCAAATGATTGGAGCAGAAATAAGTTCTTTTTTGAAACATTCGAAAGAAGAGATACAATCAGCGTTAAAATCGAAAGGAACGTCTTTTCCAAGAAGAGTTGTCAAAGGATGAGCGATTTTGCTAAAGTCTTTCACAAAGCATCGACAAAAGCCAGTGTGTCGTAGAAATGATTGAATGTCCTTAACAGATTTGGGAATTAGTAGGTTTACAATTACGTTGACTTTCGCTTTATCTACCCCAATGCCTTTATTTGAGATGATATGTCCAAGGACTATGCCTTGTTTGACCATAAAGTGGCATTTTCCCAATTCAAAGTCAAATATTTTCTTTACATCGATTTAGAACCAACTAGAGATGGTGTAAACATTCGAAAAAAGAATCGCCAAAGATAGAGAAATCGTCCATAAAAACTTCTAAAAAGAGTTCAATCATGTTTGAAAAAATGCCAACCATGCATCGTTGGAAAGTAGCAAGAGCATTACAAAGTCCAAATGGCATACGTCGATAAGCAAAGGTACCGAATGGACACGTGAAAATCGTTTTCTCTTGGTCTTCGGAAGCGATTGGAATTTGGTTATAGTCAGAATAAATATCAAGGACGTAGTAGAATTCGTGGCCAGCTAAACATTCGAGGATTTGGTCAATGAAAGGAAGATGGAAGTGATCTTTACATGTCGCGGAATTTAGTTTTTAATAATCAATGCAAACATGCCAACCCGTTTGAGTATGAGTTGGAATAATTTTGTTTGAATCATCCTTGACAATGGTTAGCCCAGACTTTTTCGGTACAACGTGGATTGGGCTAACCCATGAACTATCGGAGATTGGGTAAATGATTCCATTGTCGAGAATTTTAAGAATTTCATCACGCACCACATCTTTCATTTTTGGATGAAGCATTATGCTTCACGAACAGGCTTGGTATCATCGATTAAATGGATGCGATATTGAACAATAACAGGGCTAATTCCTTTAATATAGATAGTGGACCACCCAATTGCTTCTTTGTTTTTCGAAAGAATAGAAAGTAAGGAGGTTTCTTGATCAAAAAAGAGAGTTGTAGAAATTATAATGGGCAATGTTTCGGTGTCACTAAAATATGTGTACTTAAGATGATTGGGAAGTGGTTAAAGGTCCAACCATGGGAGTTTTTCAATCAAAAAATTGGGTTGAGATTCGGACTCAACTGGAAGTGATTCAAAAGGAAGAGTGCATTCAATCTCATTGGGAATTTCGTAAAATAATTTTTTATGCTCGGCATCGCGTTCATCATTAAGGTCAATCATCTCCTTTTTAAAGTTTTCATGAATAGCACTAACGTCCAACGTTTGGTCACAAGGTTCATTCGATTGGCTTTCAAGATTGAAAATGTTAAGACCTAAAGTCATGTTTCCAAAAGATATTTTCATCGATTCGTTACAACAATTGATTAAGGCATTTGAGGTGGCTAAGGATGGTTGGCCTAAAATTAATGGAATTTGACTCATGGCATTTGGTTGTGTTTCGAGAACGATAAAATCAACGAGGGATATGAATTGCGCTACTCAAATGAGCACGTCCTCGATTTCTTCCACGGGTTTCTTAGTGGAACGATCAGCGAACTGAAGCGTGACCTTTATGGGTTAGAGCTCACCTAAGCCTAATTGTTCATACACGGAATATGGAATCAAAATGATACTCACACCTAAGCCTATCAAGCATTTGTTAATAGTCCTATCTCCAATTGTACACGAAATCGAAGGGCAGCCAAGATTTTTGTATTTGATGGGCAAGGATTGGGACAAGACTTCACTCAAACTGGCAGCCAAGAAGACTTTTTGGGCAGTTGAGTGTGTCGCTTTTGAGTGCATAAGTCCTTAAAATTTCGTGTACATGGGGACTTGCTGAATAATGTTAAAAAGTAGGATGTTCACTTTCACTTGTTTAAAAATTTCCATCATCTTTTCCATTTGGTTCGAATGTCTCTTAGGTCGAAAATAATGTGGAAATGGAACACGATACTCGGTAGGTGGGTCTACTCAAGTAAAAAAAGAATTTTGACCGACATTTGATTCAACGTTTGACTCCAAGTTCTAATCTGATTCGTTTATTGTCTTAGAAGTGTCGAGAGAGGTTTTTGGTAAATCGATTGGACTAATGACTTGATTATCGATTTGTTTACCAGAACATAGAGTTGTGATCGCATTCAATTGGATGACATTGCTATCTTGAACAACATGAGCATGATTTTAATTTGCGTTTTGATTTTTGGGATTTGGAATGGGATGGCTTGAGAATGTGCCTCGTTCGTGTTCACTTACAGACGTGGCTAATTGACTCATTTGCATTTCAAGTTTTGCAATTGATTGTTTCGTGTTTTGCATATATGTGGTTAATAAATTTTGCAAATTGTTGTTTGATTGAGGCTTTGAGTAGTTGCTTTAGCTAACGTTTCAAGAGTTTTCTCAAGTGAACTTAAACGTTTATCATCTTGGGGAGGATAAGAAGAATTTGGTTGAAAATTTAATAGTTGCAGTTGATTATGAGACGAATTCGCAAAATTTGGTTGAAAATGATTAGGTTGAAAAGGAGGATTTGAAGCAGTATTCGGGAATGCTTGAAAATTGGGACAAACCGTATTCGTATTGGGATTGTTTTGGTTCCAAGCAAAATTTGGGTGATTTCTCCAATCAGGGTTGTACGTGGGAGAAAACGGGTCGTTTTTGGCTTTATTGAAAGCATTGATTTATTCAACAGAATTGGAACGCTGATCGACTATATGATTAGGATCGTTGCATTTATAACACATCGGTTGGGACGCTTGGTTCATTTGATTTGATGAGAAAAAGTTATCGAATTTTTAATCATAGCGTCGATCTTAGCTTCCAAAGCAAAAGAAGATCCTAGCGAGTGTGCACTTGATCGTGAGTAAATTGATTTTTTGTTCGAACTTTCCCATTAGGATGACTTTTCGATGTTATTTTCAAGAAATTGTCAAACATTGTCGTGATGTTGGGCACGAAAGTTGCCTTAGCCATTGATTCAAGCATGTTTGATGAGCTATTTTTGAGTCCATCGTATAAGATTTGGCAAATCGTCCATTTTTCGAAGTTGTGGTGCGGACAATTTATCAAAAGCTCTTTGAATATTTCAAAATATTTTGTGAATGGTTCTCCCTTGAACTGATGAAAATTTACCATTTCATTACGGATTTTACTCGTTTTTCCAAGGTGTAGAACTTTTTTAAGAAAGCTTTTATGAATTCTTCCCAAGTTTTAATTGAGTTCGATGATAAGCTGTAAAACCATTTTTCAGCATAATCTGTAAGAGCGAATGGGATTAACTGAAGTTTGATTCTGTCATCGAAAAGTTGTTGGAGTTTAATGGTTGCGCCAACTTGTTTGAATTTAGTCAAGAAAATGTATGGGTCATCATGCTCGAAATTGCCAAATTTTGGAAGCATGGCAAAATGGTACGAGTGAATTTCAAAATGGTTACTGGTAGGGGCGGGTAACATGATGCAAGATGGAATAAAAACTCTATCGAGAAAGATTCTGTCCATAAGAGTTCGAAAGGCGTTCTCGTTCGCAATTTTGGGAGGATCATTTATTCGATTTAAATGGTTAGTTGTTGAGTTGTGAGTCCAACGATTTGTTGTTGGGTCATGAGTCCAAATACTCATGCACAAGTGAAAGCTGAGAAGAGAAAGAAGTTATAAATGAGTTTAGAGAATGAAACTAGATTTGGAAAATAAAGTGAAAAATTGTTTTTGTTTTTTCTTTTTTTTTAAGGAAGAAAAATATTTACCAAACGAAACATATTTCCAAAATACAAGTTTGATTTTATTTTTTTTGGCTTTTCAAAATTTTTTGGTTTTGTAATTTTTTTTTGTTTTTGAATTTTCGAATTTTAAAATATTTACCAAAAGGATTTTTGTTTTTTTAAATGGAAATTTGATTTTTGTTTTTGAATTTTAAAATTTTCTTTTGTTTTCGATTGAAAATTTTCAAAGGAAAAGATTTAATTTTTTTTTTGGGATTAAAAACAAAGTTAGGTAAAATTTACAAATATTTTGGATTTTGGGTATTTTGTTGTTTTTTTTAAATATGCATGAACTAATGTGACTAAATGAATGCAAAGGACTTAATTACAGTTTTCTGTCCTTAGTAGCTCCTAACCCAAAATTGTATAATCACACTTTGTCTTAAATCAATAAAGATATTTCTCAGCCAGGTAACGGATAGGGGTTATCGGTGCACCGTGAATCACCGTAGCAATGCAACGAAAGGTTTAAGTACCTTCAGAGGAACAACCACTATAACATTTACGAATCACCGTAATTTTTATAACTGGTTACTACTCTGCTGTAGCCTAGACACCAAGAAATAAAATTGTTCAAAGAAAACAATTGTGAAGATACAATTAAGCCCTAGATGAGCTCGCAACACTCTTAAGTCGAATGTCTAATCTTTATTATTAGTCAAATTCTATGATGAAATGCATTTGTGGGCTAGGAAAGGGTGATGAAATCCCCCACCTTATGTGAATTGGGGTATTGCCCTTAGAAAATAAAACAAGATGAGATGATTGCAAAATAAGAAATTGAACATGTATTAACAATGCAACTAAAATGAAGTTTGTTTTTTTGTTTTTGAATTTGAATTTTTTTTATATATATAAATGCAAATGCAAGCAACCAACAATGCAGAACAAACTAAATATAAGGGCTAGGGGCACGATAGCAGAGCGTGCAAAATTATTGGCAATTTTTTTAGCGGCAAATATTTTAGTAAGCAAAGCGAAGCAATTATTGATAAACACTTCTTCTTTTTATCTGCTTTGGCAACCTGAAATAAAAACAAAGGTATATATATAAGTTTTTTTAAATATACAAAGATGGACCTTAAACAAATTAAAACAAAAACAAGACAAGTGGAAACACAACAAATGAAACAAACAATTTAAACAATTTCATAGTTTTTTTTAACAAGGAGGAATTAAAACAAGTCAGAACAGAACAAAACAATTGAGAATAAAACAATTGGAACTTTTATATATATATATTTTAAAAGAAACTAAACAAAAATAACTTTAACAAAACATTTTTTAAGAAGAGAGGCAAATCAATTTACACTTAAAAATAAAGTTGCAAGAAGCAGCCATTTCAGCCCAAAAAAAAAAAGAATGACACTGTTAAAACATGTGGAGTGGGATGGGTTCAGGCGAGGGGGTTTAGAAGTGGTCGATGGCGTTCACGTTTTGGATTTGGTGGGTAGTTCAGTTATTTGTGATGGGGTTCTGGTCATGGCAGAGTAGTTGGGTGGAACTGTTGCAGTTGAGGGTAGTAAAGCAGTCAAACAGAGTTAGGTGGGGGGTTGCTGCTGTGAAATTGTTATTGTGGCAGGAAAGGGTGGCACTGTTGTTCTGAAATGGCTGTGATGGGTGGATGAAGTCTGCACTTGATGTTTGATAACGGTGGGAGTGTTGTAGAGAGGAACTGTGTGGAGATAGGCAGTTGTTGTGGATTACCAGAGAGAGGTAAATGAAGAAGGAGATGTGGTGGAAGAGTATAGTGGTCGCGGTGATGTTGTGGTTGTGCTTCAGGGCTTCTTTGTACAGATGTTGGTGGGTAGGAGATGAAGCTGATGGTAGTTTGTTGATGAATGTGATGCAGGACAGTAAGGTACGACAAGTTGTTGACAGTATGGTGGATATTTGTTGCACTGCTTAGCTGATGTAGTGATTTTTTCGATGAAGCAGTGAAGGTATGTGCAGTTTTCAATGGTGACTGGGGATGGTGACAGTTTGGTTTATATGTAATGGGAGTTCAGATAAAGGCAATATGTTGTATTGGTGGTTGCTACTGGAGAGGACTATGGTTAGCTATGGGTTGCACTGTTTGATTGTTTTATGGTGGCAAGCAAGTTTGAAGGTTTGATTGATTCTTTTGACAGTGGTTGTTTGCTTTGTAGTTGCTCAAGCAGGAGGAGCTGCTGTGGGATTGGAGAATTTGGGGATTTGGGGAAGTAGCAGTGATTTGGTGGTTTGCTTGCTATGGCAGTGAAGAGGATATGTTAGCAGCAGTGAGGGGTAGGGCAGAAGTAAGTTTGCAGGCAGGGGTTGGTGGGCAGAGGAGCAGTAAGGCAAGTTGTATGCACTACGTGGTTAAGGAAGTAGTTCAATGGGTGATTGTTGTGCGGTGGGATGGATGTAGAAGTGTGTTGGTGGTGATGCAAAGAAGTAGAGGTGGAGATGCAAAGAAGTAATATGCACAGATGCATAGAGAAAAGGAGGGGAATGAAGAACAATGAGAGTAATAGCTTGCACTGAAATATATTTTTTAAGAAGAAAAAAGAAATATGTAAACGTAAAAAGAAATTCTAATGTAAAATGAAAATGCAGTGAAATAAAATGGTTTTTTTAAATGAACTTGTGATGTTTTTTTAGGAATGCAAATGCTAATGACAAGGAAACTAGCAAACTACAAACAACAAAATCAAAATGCACAGAAAACACTCAACACAACAATATTTTTTTACGCAAAGATACACAAAATAAAACAAAAAATAATTTGAAGAATAGAAAATCAAAATCAAAACAAATTTCCCGGCAACGATGCTAAAAACTTATTTAATGATGAAATTTCTATCGAGTTAGAAAATTGCCGATAAATTTTGAATTAAATTTACACCGCAAGCGCACGGCGTACAATTTTAGCACGTGGCGAGTACGGATCGATCCGTAGGGAATTGTTTTGGATTTTAGAGATCAATTCAATCAAATTAGACCAAAGTGAGAGGAAATTGTTAACTACAGGAAAAATGAAGCAAAAACTAGAATTAAAATGAGATTAAAAAACTATGAGGTAGAGAACAATTTAGAGGTAAATCCACTCTCATATTTTTGTAAATCAACAAATAAATAATTTATGATCTCTAGTTATGATGTTAAGTGAAATAATTGTTGCATTGATCATAAGTATGGTTTATATATGTTATTAATTAACATAACTTAAACCATCAAACTATAATACAACAATTATACCACTTATAAATTGATCATAAGCCAAAGCAAAAGCTGTTTTAAGTATGATCTATTTACTATTGTAATTAGTAAGATAAATCATCAAATTTTGTTTTTACTTTCTTTTCAAAATCAAAAATCAATTAGCAAATGATGATGTAAATTGCGTTTATGTTGAATAAGAATAGCACATTTGCAAAAGCAACATAAGCTATCAAACCCATTTGTATAAACTTACATCAAAATACACTCTCATGAAGCACAAATAAAAGATATCATAAACCATAAAAATGTTGAAATTACATAAAGTTAGAGAGAATTATTACCTTTAAATTGAAGGGGTTTAGCTTATCATTTGTTATCGAATCAACACTTTTAAATTTCAACATTAAAAAAAACAAAAGAAATGGAACTAAGCAAAGATAGAAAAAGAGATTAGCTACTAACTACTTGCATAAAAATTAAATCTACAATACTTGCATGAATGTAAATCTAAGCTATAAACATGAAATAAAAGGAAGCATAGAGATAAAAATCAACATAAAGAAAAACAAGTAGAAAATAGAAGAGAAAGAGGCTAGGAAGGCATTTTTATTTCATGAAACATAGAGCTTACAACTTGAATTTTTAAATTCAAAGAGTAGAAGCTATTTACATGTACATAAGAGGGCTATTATACATGTATAAAATCCTAATTCAATTTTGAGGGTGCTTTCTAAAATGCCCTTTAGGAAGTGTGGCCACTAAGTAACCATTAGCCACTAATTAGTCCATCATTAAATGTGAATGAAGATTTAACCTCTACTTAGTTGTCCATTAGCTTCTAATTGTAGATTTAGGTAAGGGTGAGGTCCTACATGATCATGAGCTTGAATTATTTCCTCTTCATTCCTTTGTATCCCCTTGTGCATGCATATATCTTCCTGAAACTCTCTTCCATATGCATCCAAATTCCCATAAAAATTATGAAAAATGTCCAATTAAAAAGTCCCAAATTAACACATGCACAAAAACGACTATTTTTTCCTTGTAGATGGATATACAATGATTTGAAAATAATTGAATCTTGGTTTTAAACATGTTAAAATACCCAAATATGACATTTATTTAAATAAAAATAGATAAAATATGGATGTAAATATATGCACATATACGTACACATCGGTTGACGAGTATTCTGCTTATAATGCTTTCTTGGGCCAATCGGCCCTTGTCAATTTCAGAATCACTTTCGCTCCATGGCGCATGACGATGATACTCCCAATGGAGAATGGGTTAGGAGTAGTAAAAGAGACTAAAGTGCTGCATGGGAATGCTATGTTGTTGAATTACATGGAGCTAAACGCCGTGAAAAGGAAGAGAATGTGGGGAAGACTCTCCACATTCATTCAAGAGCTTCAAGCATAGAAATTATAGAAGATCCCTTGGCTTGGGGACCATAGTCGCTTTGACTTAGCTATAAACCCTAGAAGAAGAGTTCAGGGGAAGTGCGGGCAACATCGACGGAGATTACGGTGGCTATCCCTGTTGACATGGATGACCCAACTCAAGTCCTGAAAGTAGGTTGCAGCATGGAATCAAGATGCAAAATGTATTAATACATTTTATTCATGTCAAAGTGGATGTGTTCGCTTGGACACATTCTGATATGTGGAGGATATCACCGAAGACAGCGTGTCATGCACTTAACATTGAGCCTAAGTTCATGCCAGTGAGGTAGAAGAGACAGAGCTTGGATCCGTAGTGATCTACTGCGCTAAAGGAAGAAGTAGATAAGTTGTTGGCCAAAGACTTCCTCCGTGATGCAACATATCCTGAGTGGGTGTTAAACTCAGTGTTGGTCTGAAAACCGAATGGGAAGTGGCGAACTTGTATTAGCTTCAAATTTGAACAAAGCCTGCCGAAGGACAACTTTTTGTTGCCTAGAATCAACTAGCTTATTGATTGAACTGCGGGGCATGAATTGCTCTCATTTGTGAATGTCTAATCAGGGTAGAATTAGATTATGATGCATGATCCGAATCAGGTGTAACATCCAATATTTTTGATAACATTATTTAGGAGATTTAGTTAGATAAACTAAATAAAATATTGTGTTGATAAGGGGATTATGATTTGATTTAATTAAGTTACCCGTACCTTTTAACTAATAAATGAAAAGAAAGGTTTAAAATGAATTAGAGGAGGGGTATTATGGGAAAGAGACCATTCCTATATTGTCTTCCTTAGGCCGTGTATTTCAAAACACATGTTCATAATCGTTTTCAAAAATTCAAAAGCTTGGCCGGCCACCATTAACCAAGGAAGAAGAAGAGGAAACAAAAGAAAAGCTTAAGAAAAGCAAATTCAAATCAAACTCATTCAAATCTCAAGTTCCTTAATCATTAAAGCAAATGGTGAATAATGTTTACATCTCTAAATAATTTTAGTTTCAGTTTTAAGGTTAATTATGAATACTTTTACAAAGATTTGCCATGTGTTTGAATGATAAAAGGATTATTTATATACATGTTGATGATTTATATATGTCTATATAGATTTTATGACATGCTTTAAGATAAAACCCTTTAAGATGACATTTGTTAGCCTTACAAATTTTTATGGTGATGTAAAAAGTTATTTTAGGCATGGGTTTTGATTTTCAGAATTTTTGTGGAATTGTTGTGTATTTTCTAAGGAAGTAAAGGTTAATTTGGATTATACAATTATTTATGGGAAAAATAATTATAGTTTGGATTCGAAAATTTTATATATTGAAGAAAACATATTATTTGATTTTCTGGAATTTTTCTAGAATTTTTCAAGGTGTTTAAATAGTTCTATAAAAAAATTAAGGTATGACTTAAATGTTTTATATAATCATAAAGGAGAAATGGGCTTTTTCAAAACTATTCAAATTTTCAAATATTGAAAGTCGGCAGCACTATTGAATATAAAGTTCTGGCAACCAATCAAATTTAGACAAACAAGGAAGGTGGGGTACAAAAGAACTGTTTCAAAGTACAAATAAATAGTCTTTCTTCTATTTCAACCATTTTGGCAGAGCTTCCACCTTCATTCCAGATCTTTCGACATGGTCGAAAGGTATCAAACCTTTCGACTAGGTCAAATACCAATGCATAAGGTATCAGGCAACTGGTATGTAGTGAGTTAGATGGAGTCGAAAGGTTTAGGGACGAAAGGTTATAACTTACAAAAGAGATGAAATTTTGTTTTGGTTTAAAGAAAATACACCTGCTAGATTTTGACAAAGAGCTTTCGAAATTATCAAAAGGTTTAAAAGAAAAAGGTTTTGATTGGTTTGCTTTCTTGTTTTAAATAGAACCTTCCGTAAAAGTCGAAAGGTATAGCTTTCGACAAGGTCGAAAGCACAGTTGCCGCTTCCTAACCTTTCGACATAGATGGAGTCAAAGGTTATCTTTTGTTTTTCTAAAACTTGACGCCTTTCCCCATTGATTTCGAAGGGTTAGTTCCAACACCAGCACTTCATTGTTTTTGAAAGGTTTCTAAGCAGTTTCTTTAGACTCAATTGTTTTTCTGATCCTTTTGCATAATCCAAATTTTTTAAGTCGAAACGTTTTAAAGGTTTCAAAGTAGTTAACTTTGATTGGTTTCGAAAGGTTTTCCACCTGTTTTAAATTGAACCCAATGTCTTCAAAAGGTTTTGAGTTACATTGCTTTTGAAAGGTTTATTATATAGGGGAGGCACCCCTGGCTTTTGACAAAGTCGAAAGGTGAAATCTTTTGGCTAGATCGAAAAGAAACCTTTAAACAAGGTCGGAAGGTGGGATCTTTCGACAAGGTCAAAAGGCTAAGGTTTAAAGGATTTAAATGGCAGATATCATATGTTTTTAAGCTTGTAAAAGGAAAGCTTTTAAAAGGTATAGAAGGAGTTACCTTCAATGATTTCGAAAGGTTTATTAAAGAATATGAAGGAGTTACCTTCAATACTTTCGAAGGGTTTTGTAAATGGTTTTGAAGGAGTTACCTTCTACATTTTTGAAAGTTGTTTAAAGGTTTAAATAAAGGTTTAAAATATAAGAACTAGGCAGATGGCCTAAGTGTTTTAAGTTATAAAGGACATTAACTTATTATAAAGGATAGACAATCCTTATTGAACATCATTAACATTATTTTGAGTAAAGTATAAATAACATGGCAAAAATAGCTTAAAGTAAAGCTAAAGATATATTTTTCTTTTATACATATGATTTGATGGATTAAATCATTCTGAAAAGGTTTCAAGGAAAATTTAAAGAGATGTTAGCTCAGATATTTTGTAGAGCAGTTAGCTTAGATATTTGAAGGGTAGTTAACCCAAAAGAAAATTCGAGCAGTCGGGTCATTTTAAATTCGGACAGTCAGTCCATTTTAAGGGCAGTTAACGCAGACGACAGTTAGGCTAGAAAGAGCAGTCAGGTCTGATATGAACAGATAGCTCATTTATTAGCATTACGGACCTTGCTAAATTTGACAGTTAATCCACTTTTTTTTACCTGTTTTGGGAAGATAACCCATTATCTAGCATAAAAGATATTGCTATAATCAATTTTAGGTTAGATAGTCCAGAAAATAGAAGATAGCTCAGAATTTAGAATAGATACTTCAGATTTTAGACAGATAGTCTCTTTCATTTCTTGCTTTAGCAGAATGGATATTGCTATATTATTATTATAATCGGATGATTAACCAGTTTGGTTGCAGGAAAGGATTTGCGAAATATATGTTTTGAAAGAAATATTAGTGAGGGAAAACTCATTCCGCTAAGCGGCGTGGTCTCACTATTTATCAGTAAACCGAGATGTAACATAAGTTATTCATACCAGGCTTTACGTCTGACTTATCTTTTCTTTCTAAAACTTACCACCTTTCTCCATTGATTTTGAAGGGTTGGTTCCAACACAAACACTTCATTATTTTCGAAAGGTTTTATAAAGTTTTTGAAGCAGTTGCTTTGGACTCCAATGTTTTTCTGATACTTTTGCACAATCAAATTTTTTAATTCGGAACGTTTTAAAGGTTTCAAATTAGTTAACTTTGATTGTTTTCGAAAGGTTTTCCATTTGTCTTAAATTGAACCCAATGTCTTTGAAAGGTTTTGGGTTACATTGCTTTTGAAAGGTTTATTATCTTGGGGAGGTACCAGAGGCTTTCGACAAAGTCGAAAGGTGAAATCTTACGACTAGGTCGAATAGAAACCTTCTGACAAGGTCAAAAAGAAACCTTCCGACAAGGTCGAAAGATATGGTTTTGAAATGCTTTCGAAAGGCTAAGTTTAAAGAATTTAAAAGCTAGATGTCATATGTTTTAAAGCTTGTAAAAGGAAAGCATTTAAAAGGTATAGAAGGAGTTACCTTCAATGATTTCGAAAGGTTTATTAAAGGATATGAAGGAGTTACCTTCAATACTTTCAAAGGGTTTTGTAAATGGTTTTGAAGGAGTTACCTTCTATGTTTTCGAAAGGTTGTTTAAAGATTTTAAACAAAGGTTTCAAATATAAGAACTTGGCAGATAGCCTAAGTGTTTAAGTTATAAAGGATAATAACTTATTATAAAGGATAGACAATCCTTATTGAACATCATCAACATTATTTTGAGTAAAGTATATATAACATGGCAAAACTTGCTTAGAATAAAGTTAAAGATATATTTTCCTTGGATACATATGATTTAATGGATTAAATCATTCTGAAAAGGTTTTAAGGAAAATTTAAAGAGTGGTTAGCTCAAATATTTTGTAGAGCAGTTAGCTCAGATATTTGAAGGGTAGTTAACCCAAGAGAAAATTCGAGCAGTCGACTCATTTTAGACAGTCAGTCCATTTTGAGGGCAGTCAGCCCAGAGGACAGTTAGTCCAAAAAGAGCAGTTAGCTCTGATATGAACAGATAGTTCATTTATTAATGGACCTTGCTAAATTTTTAAGGATAGTTAGTCCACCCTTTTTACCTGTTTTGGGTAAATGGCTCATTATCTAGCATAAAAGATATTGCTATAATCAATTTTAGGACAGATAGTCCAGAAAAGAGCAACTAGTACAGAATTTAGAATAGGTAGTTTAGATTTTAAACATATAGTCTCTTTCATTTCCTATTTTAGCATAATGGATATTGCTATATAATTGTTATAATCATTCGATTAACTAGTTTGGTTGCATGAAAGGATTTGCAAAATATATGTTTTGAAAGAGATATTAGTGAGGGGAAACCCATTTCGCTAAGCGACATGGTCTCACTATTTATCATTAAACTGAAATGTAACATAAATTATTCATACCATGCTTTAAGTCCGACTCAAAGTTTATATTTCCCCTTAAGCTCTCGGGTGCTCAAAATTTGATTTGAGTAGGCTGAGGGCTTAGGTGTTTAGATTTTAGCAGATTTTGGCGAATAAAGCATCCGAAGACGAGCAAGTGGCCAACGGATAGCTAATTTAGGAAAATTCTATTTTAAAATTTTTCCCGCTGTATTAAGACAGTTATGTCTATATTGCTTTGAACATCCAAGGGGGCATCTTCACATGTCGCTCTTGGCGTACTGTTGTAAATTTATATTTGATCAATGCCTGGGATTATGTTGTGATTTTTGTAACGTGTATATGATTTATATGAAATACAATCACTGAAAAAAAAAATTTGGAAATCTGTGATTTTTTTTCATATTCAAGTGCTTCTGATATTATGGATACCTTTAGCACTACCATATTTCATCATAAGAAGTTAATACTGTGGATGACTGTAGAATATAGTGCTCAGCTTTTGGCCTTCAGATACGTAATGTTACAGCTTGGTATCAAAGCATAGGTTTATGAAAATTAAACTAAAAATTGGTTTTGAAAACAAAAATCCAAAGAAATTAGAGTAAGATTTGGGGTTGGGTTAAGGCTTAGTTACGTACTTGTATTTGTTATATACAAGTATGTGCTTCATCTCCATTCATCTATCTTTGATTAGGTTATCTTTATGTATGTCATTAGGTTTGAATACAGATATGGATGGTACAAGTAGCAGAGTTAACCAAGGAGGGGGAACCACCGAAAGGAACATCGTACCTAATGCATAGAGAGGCCAAGGTCAGGTAGAGAATGTTGGTGCTGAAGTCCCGCAAGTCGGAATGGAAGCCATGTATCAGTTTTTCAGGAATATGATACAGGCAGAAGTTGTGTCCAAGTGGTAGCTGCAGGAGCAGGTGTTCCAGAAGTTCCAGTAGTTAATCATTTCGCTAAGATGAGCGGTGATTATGTGAAGCTAGAAGGGAAGCCGTTTATGGGAACGGAGGATGCCATTGAAGTAGAGAATTAGTTATTGCCCTACGAAAGGATTTTAGTAGATTTAGGGCACAATGACGAGCAGAAGAGGAGGTTGGCGTCTGCTTCCGGGGACTGCATTGTTCTGGTGGAACAGTGTAACAGTGCAGTTGATGAGAAGGCAATAACCTGGGAGGATTTCAAGAGAATATTTTGGGAGAGGTTTATGTCAGTAATGACACTATCAACTTTGATTAAGCAGTTTGCTGAGCTAGTGCAGGGAGAGATGTCTGTTGTTGAGTATACCAAGAAGTTCGAAGAGCTGGTCTGATATGGGTATGCTTCGGTGGATAGCATGTTGAAATGGAATAAGAAGTTTACTAGAGGATTGAAGCCAGAATTGGCTAGTGCTACTTCGTCTCATCTTAGAGGTCCTTTTGATATTGTTATGGAGATGGCTTTGAGGCAGGAAGAAGTCCTTGAGTCTTTGGAGAAGAGAAAAAAAAATGGTCCAGGTTGGGCAGAGCCAGAAGAGGAAGTTCTTTCTCAAGAAAGGTGCTAAGAAGGGTGGAGCAACCAAGAAAGCAGAGTCTAAAGTTGTTTTCTATAAATGCGATAAGAAAGGGCATTTTGCTAATGAGTGTCGCTCAGGGAAAGCGAAGGATGTCGCTAAAGGGAAGAATATCAAGTGTTTTAACCATGACCAGATAGGCCATTATAGGAACCAGTGCAAGGAGCCCATTAGAGATGGTAAGGGAAAGATGTATGCATTGGATCTTGCCGCTTCCAAGCCAACAGCCTAGGAGAAATGAAAGTCAGTTCTTGGGGGAATGCTTTAGATTCATGGTATGTCTATTAGCGTTTTATTTGATACTAGTGCATCACAGTCTTTTATATCTAGATGTTTGATAGATAAGCTTAACCTTGAACCCACATATTTAGTTACTTCCTTAAGAGTTGCAAAACCAACAGGAGGGTATGCAACTTTAGGGTAAAGTGTGACCAGTTTGAGTTTGACATGTTAGGTCATACTTTTGAATGCAGTTTGGTATCATCCTAGGTACGGATTGGTTAAGTGAGTATGATGCTAAGATATTTTTTCAGGATAGGAAGATATCTCTTTGTTACCTGGATTGTAGCGATCAGATTGTTTTCACCATAAGAGATTCTAGCAGTGTAGTGTCTGTTTAGTTGGGTGCATTAGATTTAGATGATGAGCCGAGTCGGTTTTTCATGGTTAAAGAATTCGTAGATGTGTTTGAGCCTGTAGTTGGATTGCCGTTGAAACGAGCCATTGAGTTTTGGATAGGTTTGATTTCGAGAGCAGAACCGATGAGTAGACCGCCAAGCAGGATAACCCCTTCAGAGATGAGGGAGTTGAAGGTGCGGTTGGTGGACATAAAGCGAAAGGGTTTTGTCAGACCGAATAGTTCGCTATGTGGTGTAGCGACAGTGCTTGCTAAGAAGACGGACGAATCTATGAGGCTATGTATCAATTATCGTAAGTTGAATGAGAGTACGATAAAGAATCGATATCCATTGCCTAAGGTTGGCAATTTGTTCGACCAGCTAAGTGAAGCAAAGGTATTTTTTCAGTTGGATTTGGAAACTAGCTTCCATCAACTCAGAGTAGCAGAGGATAGTATAACTTTGATAGCATTCAGGACTAGATATGGATCATACGAATGGTTAGTTATGCCATTCGGACTTACGAATGCTCAAGCTTTCTGTAATATCCCGGAATTTTGGACAATATAAATTTAATAATCTGTGTTTAAATTTATATTGAATTGATAATATTTGTTAATAAATTTGATTTGATTTAATAATCTTCTTTATTCAAATATTTAATTTGTGAATTTATTTTTAATAAGCTAATAAATCTGTTTTCTATTTAATAATGTGTATATGTATTTATATATATTTTAATAGACAAGTTGTTTTTAAATTAAATTAGTAAAGCATAATTTTAATGTTTTGAAAATAGGAATTGTGATTTATTTCTGATTTAAGCTTTTCAAAAATATTTAATAAAATACTAAATGATTTTAAATATGTAAGATAAATGTTTTATTGGTTTAAAATTCATTTTACTTAAGTTTGAATATTTAAAAATAAGTTATAAAATATTTGTGTTATTCTTTTTAACATATTGATTTATAAAATGTGATTTGAAATATAAAATACAATTTAAAATACATGTACTCACATAAGTTATAACCTCTTTTATAAATTTATTTTAATTATTTAAAAGTTTTGAATTGTTTTATTTAAACACGTTGCTTTATTCTTTAGAAATTATTTAAATTCATAACTATGTATAAGAACTAATTAATTTAGTTTAAACATTCATTAATCTTAATTTAAATAACAAAAAAATTTAAAAGACATATGTAAGCATAGTTAAACATGTGTTAAATTTTTAAGTGAGTAAGTTAACATGTGTCCATTTCTTTCACAAGTGTCATAATTATTTGTATTTCTCTTTGATTTTTAATAAATCATAAATTTAGATTATAAAACATTTCATTTACTCATTTCTTTCCTTTTCTCATTTTTCAAATCTGAACAATCACCCTCTAGTTCAACTTCAAATGCCTAGCAAACATGCATTGCATTCAACTCCTCTTTTCAAATATACAAACCTGTATTCTTCAAATCTATAACATATTCATCTTCAAATACACTCTAATTTCTTCAATCTGGAAACATAAAGGCCTGCATTTCAATTTTAATCAAATGAAGACCTGCATTTTTTTCTAAAATCTGCAAAATGCAAACATGCACTCCAATTTCAAGCAACCTGCATTTGATCTGAAACATGCAATTGAATCTGGAAAGGCAAGATGTCTGCATGCATGAATTTTCAAATCTGGAAGCATCAGGTTGGAAGCAAGTTTTATAATGCATTCAAGCTTAAAGTTTTAAAAGGGATTCAAGCAGAATTTCAACAGGATTTCAAAATTTGTTCTGCATAATTCAATCAGTGCTCTGCATTTTGCAAATACAGGTGAGTAACACCTAATTTTAAATAAATTAGTAGGATTGCATGCTAGTTTATCTTATGAGTTTAATTTTGTATATGTTTTTTTTTCAAAATTGCCTGTGTATATATGGTGTGAGGTATGTTTGATTTTCCCAGGTTCTGGTTGTACCATTAAAGTTCAGAAATAATTCTTATCCCTTAATCTGTTTGCTATCATGTTTATCATTGAATGGAATTTGTTTATTTCATGATAAAATAAATTTTAAAGGTTTTCTTTTTGCAGTATAGTTTGGGTACTTTCTGCAACATAAACATCACAACTTAATTCTGTATAAATGGAAAATTTAAAGGATCATGAATCAATGTATCAAAATTTCAATTCAAAACAACTTTCAAAATTATGATTTTTAAAAATAATATTACAGTTTATAGTGATTAAATCAAGGTACAGTTTCAAATTGACTGTTTTATACATAATTGATAAGCACAGTTGATATTTGCTTTTAATTTGGTTGAATTTGATTCTATTGATTGAGTAGCCATCAAAAGATTATAGGAAAATTTCTGAATTGGTTTGCAATTCAAGTTTGAAATTGTAATTTGGGATTTTAGTGTAGAACCCTAGTTATTTCTGGGCTGTGAAGAATCGAGCATTTCTGCATTTTTAATGAATCGAGTTCAAAGACCTTTTGGGTATGGATAGATTTTGTGTTGATGAAATCCTCTCCGGAGTTTCAACGGTGGTAGTGGCCGGAGTTGGGTGATCTCGTCGTTGACAGGTCAGGCAGTGAGAAGGAAATGCTGTTCCAGGTTTTTGGGTTTTAAAACTTGAATTTAAATTCAAGTTGAATTCTGGATTTTGGAGTGTTAAAGTGTGATGTGGGGATTGTGGTTGATGGAGGATGGTCAGAGATGATGGCCAGTGATGGCCGGAGTTGGGGAGTGGTGCACAGTGAGGTTGTTGTGCAGGTGGTGATGTTTTTGGTTGCAGGGTTTTGGTTGCTCGGGTTGGTCTCGGGAAAATTGGGGAATGACTCGAAGCGTGGAGGATATGTCTTGAAGTAAATTATAGTTTAGCTCGGGTTAGTGTATTGTTTCAGGTTTTTAGGAAATTAGAATAGAACCTATTTCCAGTTGTTTTTTTTAAAAAATTAAAACAAAAGTTTTGATGCAAACTTAAATTTAAACCTAAGACCCCAAACTAAATTTAAATTTGAATTCAATCAGTTAAAAACCTTAGGTTTGAAATAATTTAAATTTTGAAAGTTTTAATTGGTTTTAAGCAAAACCAGAAAACCTGTTTTCCCAGGTTTATAAAATTTGAAAGTAAAGTAATTGCAAAACAAAAATATGAAATGAGTCTTGAACCTGAAATGGGATTTGAAATTCAATAAGTTTAAATTTTAGATCTTTGAAATAATTTGAAATGCTTTCAAACTCAAGTTTGGGTTTTAAACAAAACAGAAATTGTTTTCCGTTTTTTTTGATTTAAAAGTAAAATTTCAAATTGTAAGATGAAGTTCAAACTGGAATGTTTAAACCTGAAACTTAAATATGAAATCAATAATTTAAATCTTGGATTTTTAATCATTTTTGAATTCAAACTTAAGATGTTAAACTAAAACAGTAAACTGTTTTTCTGTTTTAAAGTTAAAAGCAAATTTTAAAAATGCAACTGAAAATTTAAAACAAGTTTAAATCTGGAAAACAGAAATATGGAACCTGAATTTGAATTTAAATTTGGAATTTGAATTTAAATTTGAACTTTTTAAAGTATAAAGAAACATTGGTTTTGTATTTAAAACTATATATGAAATAAAGTTTAAAATAAGTTTAAATTCAGTTTTAAACCTGAAAACTGAATTTTTAAGTCAGTTTTTAAAATAAGTTTTTAAATTTAAATTTGTTTTAACTATTTAGAAAGTTTAAATAATTTGAATTTAAAAATGGAGATGGAAAAGTAAGTAATGTTTTAATTTTTTAAGATTTAAATCTGAAATGAAAATTTAAGTTGTGTTTCAGTTTAAAATTTAAAAAAAAAGAAATTTTTAAATTGAATTTTATTTGAAACAAATTGTTTAAAATACTTTGTATAAAGAAGTATGTTTCTAAATTTTAAACTTAAAAATTAGTTCATTTAAATTATTAAATTAATTTGAATGGAATATTAATTATTATTTAATTAATGAATATGTGGATGTTTAATTAAGTAATTAATAATTTAAGTTAATTAATTAAGATTTGAGATTAATTAATTTAGGTTAATTAATCTATAATTAAGGATGGTTAATTAAATTTTAATTAATGATTAAGATTTACTTAATCAAGTGATTAATGATAATTAAGATTTTAATAAACACTTAATTAATTAATAATTAGAGATTAATTAAATTGTAATTAAATATTATTTAATTGATAATTAATAATGATTAATTTAAGTTAATTCTTAATTAAGTAATTAAGTAATGTTAATGAAGGTCATTAACTTAAGATTATTTTAACAATTAATTAATGTGATTAATTTTTGATAATTAATTAGATTAATTAATTAATAATAATCAATTATTTAGGTTTAATTACTTAATGAAAGTAATTAATGAATTAATTACCTGGTGTAATTAATTTGATTAATGTGATTAGTTTAGATTAATTAAGTTAAATTAATTTAAACAATTGTTGATTGATGATAATTACTTTATGGATTTGTAATTACTTAAGGAAGAAATTAATTAATAATTACAGGATGTAATTAAAGATAATTATTATAGAAGTAATTTGGATTTAAATTACTTTGAAATTAATCAAGGATTAATTTAGATAATTAATTAAGAGTAATTAATTTATGGGATGAGTAATTAAAGTAGTTAATTACTAGTATTATTAATCATAGGTAATTAATATATATGTTGTTTTGAAGATTAATTACTTATGTAATTAATTTATATTTAGAGATTGATTAAATGTAGTTAGAAATCATTAATTAATTAATTAATTAATTATGTAATTTGGAATTGATTAATTAAGGAATAATTAATAATGAATAAATGATTAATGTAATTAATTTTAGCTAATTAATTAATTAAGCAATTATAAGTTAATTATTTACAAAGGGTTTAAGTAATTAACTTGTGTAAGTAATATAATGCTAATTACTTATTGTAATTAGAGATATGTTAATCAATAAGGATTAAGTGAAATGAATATTGAGATGGTAAATTGATTTGTAATCAATTAATGGTTAAGTTAAGCAGAATTTTAATGATGAAGTAATTAATTTAATTTATTTTAAATTAATTAGAGGTTAGGTAATTAATTTAATTCATTTTAAATTAATTATAAATGGTGATCATTAGATCATTGCTTATGATTGATGAATGGTATTGGTTGTCATGTATGGTTTGTAATCTCAGTTATGAGATGAGTAGTGTATGTGATATGGATGCATTGGTTGCTTTTGGATGATAATAAAGGATATCTGGTTATGATATGAATTATCTATTGTTATTGATAATGTTGATTATCTATTGTGTTGTGAATTATCTATCTGTGTATATTTAGATAATGAATTGAATTGTTTTAAAACTCTAAAATAACTTGGACCTTAAAAGACACGCTTTGGATTTCGATGAGACCGGGATCGGGTTTCCATATTTGGGATCCGAAAACCACATCGATCCAAAATTAACGTTAGGTCGTTAATCCTGGTGGAGCGAGTGAAGACTCGAGGTGTAAGGGCTATACGTCAGTATAACTCTGTGGATGATTCCGTAATGAGTTTGACGGAATAGTACTTATAGATTCGAGATGGTGATTCAGAGTGCAAGGGTTATTGTCGTTAACTCTGAGGGTGATTCCAAAACGAGTGTAACGAGATAATGCCTTCGGTTTTGTTCGAACCCGGAATGAACTTGTATGGATTGAATGCTTTCAGAACATCGTCAGGTGGACGATGAGCATTCTAAGTGATATGTCCTATAAAGGTAATCGTAGCCTCAAGCCTCATCAACCGGGAATGGCTAAAATAGGGGAGGTGCAGCAAAGCTTCGTGGGTAGCCCCCACTTGAGAGCAAGATTTATCCCTGTTTAGAGGTCCTTTTATTTTCGGCTTTGTGGTGCGGTTGCTGATCACAACTGCTGGGTTGTCTTGTTTGGAACTGTTCGGTAAGGAACGGGTCCGGCTTTGTGTTGCAGGGGATTGGGAGTAATCCTCGGTACGGTGATCTAGGCCACGTACTGTGACGAGCGGTACCCCAGTAGCCCAGCCATTGTATGGAATCAAAAATCCAATAAGTGCCAACGGTTTTGATTGTATTACCCACTTTTGTGGCTAGTAGCTGGAATTTAATGAATGTAACAATGTCGGCTATTTCTTATTTACTTGAAAACCCTAGACACTATTATAATATCATCGGATATCCTATCAAATGTTTTGGTTAGCGTAAGGTAAAAACTTTTCCATGTTTATGTGTGGGAAGTCTTACGTGATACCTTTTCTTTTCAAAGGTTTTTCAAAGTTAAGAAACTTTAACCTGTTACTCACACCAGACCCATGTCTGACCCGGAGTTATTTCTGTTTTTCTATAACTCTTGGGTACTCTAATTTTTACGAGTAGCCAAGGGAATTCAGGTTAGGATTCAGGTTAGCTTTGACGAATTGTGGAGGAGAAAATGGAGCAGGAGGCTTCTGCGTTTAGTTATATAGTTTTCCGCTGTGTTGGTATCTCTGAGTGTTTCTGTTATATATTGAGTTGTAATAACTAGACAGGTGTTTATAACTGTCTAGTATGTGTTGTATTGCCTGTGTAACTTTGATTTTTGATGTATACTATGTAATACTTATGTTATTAATATAATTTATTCGTTCCGCTGTTGAGTTTCTTGTGTTGGTTCTTCTTTCTCTTCTTTCTTTTCTCTTTTCTATCCCTTTCTTTCTTAAGGATGATACGACTTTTTGTGGAGAAAAGGTCGGGTCGTCTCACTTTCTTTGTGGATTTGCAGATTTTCCGAGAGCACTTGGATCGGTTCGTGCTGGTTTTCATAGAAGATATCTTGATTTACTCTAAGGATGAAAGAGAGCATAAAGTACATCGTAGATGGTGCTTGAGACGCCGAGGCAACATCAGTTGAAAGCGAAGTTTTCGAAGTGTCACTTTTGAAAGAAGGAGGTGAAGTTTCTTGGTTATCTCATCTTAGAGGAAGGGTTATAAGTAGATCTGACTAAGATCGAAGGAGTGAATAGTTAGAAGATAACGGTGACAGTAACTGAGATTAAGAGCTTCCTTAGGATGGCTAGTTATTATCGGAGATTCATTAAGGATTTCTCGCGAAAAACAGTGTCGGTGACTAAGCTGACGAGAAAGGATGTGAAGTTTGTGTTGATCGATAAGTGTGAGGAAGCACTCTAGAGTTTGAAACACTTATTGACCCATGCACATGTATTGGTAGTTTCAGAGGGGAATCGGGACTTAGTAGTTTATTCTGATGCATGTGGAACAGGATTAGCAGCTGTACTGATGCAGATAGGTAAAGTGATTGCCTATGCTTCTAGACAGCTTGGACCGCATGAGGTCAGATATCCAACGCATGACTGCTTTTGCTGTGATTTTTGCTTTGAAGGTCTGGAGACATTACCTTTTAGGAGAAAGGTTTGACCTATTTACAGATCATAAGTCTCTAAAGTATTTGTTCTCTCTGAAGGATCTGAACATGAGACAGCAGAGATGGTTAGAATTCTTACTCGCTTATGATTTTGGGATGGATTACACATCAGGGAAAGATAACCGGGTTGCAGATGCACTTAGCAGGAAACATCAGAATGCAGTGTTAGCAATGATGACCGAGTGGAAAGATTTTGAAGCATTAGAAGATTGTAGAGTGCAATGGGGATCCGGGGTAGGGTCTAGTGGTGATACAGTTGTATTGTCTTGTTTGGAAGTTCGACCAGTTTTGATCGAACAAATTACTTCTAAGCAGATAGAGCATTCAGAGTTAACTGAACGGATCAGTAAGCTAAAGAAAGGAACCAAGAGCGATGACTTTAAAGATTTCAGTCTTGACCAGAATTGGTGGTAGAGAAAGAAAGGAAGATTATGTGTTCCAAGTATAGGAAATATAAGAAAGGAAGTCCTAGAAGAATGCCATCATTTAAATTTCACTATACATCTCGAAGGTACCAAGATGTATTAGGATATGAAAAGGAGTTTCTTCTGGGAAGGAATGAAGCGCGGTATTGGTTTGTGTGTAAGGTAGTGCTTGAAATGCCAACAGGCAAAGGCCGAATACCAGAAACCGAGTGGTTTGCTTCAGCCATTAGATATTCCAGTGTGGAAGTGTGATTCTATTTCTATGGACTTCATAGACTGGTTTCCAAGCTCGAACAGAGGAAATGAAAGTATATGGGTTATAGTGGACAGATTGACCAAGAGTGCACATTTCATTCCAGTTAAGTCAACCAGGATGGCACCTATTTTACCAAGATTACTCATGAAGAATGTGGTTAAACTGCATGGAGTTCCAAGCAACATAGTTAGTGATAGAGTTTTCTTGTTCGCTAGCGAGTTTTGGAAAAGTCTGCATGAAGTTTCAGGAAGAAAGCTTATGATGAGTATCGCTTACGATCCACAGACAGATGGGCAAACGGAAAGAGTTAACAAGATCTTAGAAGATCTTTTGAGAACTTTTTTTATGGACTTTAGAGTATCATGGGAGGACTATTTTCCTTTAGTCGAGTTTTCTTATAACAACAGTTATCAGACTAGTATTGGGATGACGCCATTTGAAGCTTTGTTGGAAGGCCATGCAAATCTCTGGTTTGTTGGTTGGAGACCGGGGATAGGTTGATTTTGGTCTAGATTTGGTTAGATAAGCTGCAAAAAATGAGGTCATTGGGATACGACGAAGGAGGCTCGGTCTAGGAAGAAAAGTTATGCAGACAAAAGACAGAAATATTTAGAGTTCTCAGTTGAGGACCAAGTTTTCGTCAAAGTATCACCGGTAAAGGGTGTGCTTAGATTTGGGAAGTCGGGGATGTTATCTCCTAGGTTCATAGGACATTTTCCTATTCTTGAAAGGATTGGGACCTCGTGTATAGACTTGAGTTACCGAACAGTTTTGCAGGTGTCCATGATGTTTTCTATATTTCTTATCTCGGAAAGTGCGTTAGAGGTATGTAGACTACTATTGCATCGACAGTGCTAGATGATTTAGTGGTAGAACCATACTTGACCATAGCGAGGAAGCCATTTCGCATTGTTGCAAGAGATGAGGATAGGCTTAGAACCAAGACGATCAGATTAGTCAAAGTCCAGTGGAGTGATGATGATAGAGACTATACTTGGGTGGTTGAGAGCAGGATTAGAGATACTTATCCTGACTTGTTTTGATGGTATGTTTTACCTTCCAGTTTGTTTTGAGCCTTATTGTAATTTCGAGGACGAAATTCTTTAAGGCGGGGAGTTTGTAACCACCCAAATTTTTGATAATATTATTTAGGAGATTTAGTTAGATAAACTAAATAAAATGATAAGGGGATTGAGATTTGATTTAATTAATGTAGCCATGCATTTTAACTAATAAATTAAAAAATGGTTTAAAATGAATTAGAGGATGGGTATTACGGGAAAGAGGCCATTCTTATATTGTCTTCCATAGGCCTTGTATTTCAAAACACATGTTCATTCTCATTTTCAAAAATTTAAAAGCTTGGCCGACCACCATTAACAAAGGAAGAAGAAGAGGAAATAGAAGAAAAGCTTAAGGAAAGCAAATTCAAAACAAACTCATTCAAATCTCAAGATCCTTAATCACTAAAGCAAAAAGTGAATAATGTTTAAGTAATTTTGGTTTCAGTTTAAGGTTAATTCTGAATGATTTTACAAAGATTTGCCAAGTGTTTGAACGATAAAAAGATTATATATATACATATGGATGATTTATTTATATCCATATAGATTTTGTGACTTGTTTTGAGTTAAAACCCTATAAGATGACATCCGTTAGCCTTGCGTATTTTTATGGTCATCTAAAATGTTATTATAGAGATGGGTTTTGATTTTCAAAATTTTCTAAATGTTTGTGGAATTGTTATGAATTTTATAAGGAAGAAAAGGTTCATATGGATTATACAATTATTTATGGGAAAAATAATTATAGTTAGGATTCGAAAATTTTATATGTTGAAGAGAACATATTATTTGATTTTCTGGAATTTTTCTAAAATTTTTCAATGTGTTTTAATAATTATATAAAATTATTTAAGGTGTGGGATTTAAATGTTTTATATAATTATAAATGAGAAATGGGCTTTTCAAAACTATTCAAATTTCCAAAAAGGGAATTCGGTAGCACTTTTGAATATAAAATTCTGGCAACCAATTAAATTTTGACAAACAAGGCAGATGGAGTACAAAAGAACCCTTTTAAAGTACAAATAAATAGTCTTTCTTCTATTTCAACCCTTTTGGCAGAGCTTCAGCTTTCATTCTAGACCTTCCGACAAGGTCAAAAGGTGTCAAACCTTTCGGTTGGGTCAAATACCAATGCACAAGGTACTAATAAACACGTACTTAGTGAATTGGATGGAGTCGAAAGGTTTAGGGACGAAAGGTTATAGCTTTCGAAAGAGATGAAGTTTTGTTTTGGTTTAAAGAAAATACTTCTGGTAGCTTTCGACAAAGAGCTTTTGAAATTTTCAAAAGGTTTAGAGAAAAAAGTTTCGAGTGGTTTTCTTTCTTGTTTAAAATGAAACCTTCGGACAAAGTCGAAAGGTATAGCTTTTGACAAGGCCGAAAGCACAGTTGCCACTTCCGAACCTTTCGACATAGGTGGAGTCAAAGGTTATCTTTTATTTTCTAAAACTTGTCGCCTCTCTCCATTTATTTTGAAGGGTTGGTTCCAACACCCACACTTCATTGTTTTCAAAAGGTTTTATAAAGGTTTTAAAGCAGTTGCTTTCGACTCCAATGTTTTTCTAATCCTTTTGCCTAATCCAAAAATTTTAAGTCGAAACGCTTTAATGGTTTCAAAGTAGTTAACTTTGATTGGTTTCAAAAGGTTTTCTTCCTGTTTTTAAATTGAACCCAATGTCTTCGAAAGGTTTTGAGTTACATTGCTATCGAAAGGTTTATTATATAGGGGAGGTACCCGAGACTTTCGAATAGGTTAAAAAGAAACGTTCCGAATGCTTTCGAAAGGCATGTTTTAGGAATGCTTTCGAAAGGCTAAGGTTTAAAGGATTTAAAAGGAAAATGTCATGTATTTTAAAGCTTGTAAAAGAAAAGCTTTTAAATGGTATAGAAGGAGTTACATTCGATGATTTTGAAGGTTTATTAAAGGATATAAAGGAGTTACCTTCAATACTTTCGAAGTGTTTTGTAAATGATTTTGAAGTAGTTACCTTCCACATTTTCGAAAGGTTGTTTAAAGGTTTTAAAAAAGGTTTCAAATGAAGAACTGCGGATAGCCTAAGTGTTTTACGTTATAAAGGACATTAGCTTATTATAAAGGATAGACAATCCTCATGAACATCATCAACATTATTTTGAATAAAGTATACATAACATGGCAAAAAGAGCTTAGAGTAAAGCTAAAGACATATTTTCCTTGTATATATATGATTTGACGGATTAAACCATTCTGAAAAGGTTTCTAGGATAATTTAAAGAGTAGTTAGCTCAGATATTTTGTAGAGCAGTTAGCTCAGATATTTGAAGGGTAGTTAACCAAAAGGAAAATTCGGCCAATCAGCTTTTTTTAAAATTCGGACAATCAGTCCATTTTGAGGGCAGACAACCCAAAGGATAGTTGGGCCAGAAAGAGCAGTCAGCTCTGATATGAACAGATAGTTAATTTATTAGCATAACGAACTTTGCTAAATTTTTAAGGACAGCTAATCCATCCTTTTTACCTGTTTTGGACAGATATCCATTATTTAGCATAAAAGATATCACTATAATCAATTTTAGGACAGATAGTTCAGAAAAGAGCAGATAGCTCGGAATTGAGAACATATAGTTTAGATTTTAGACAGATGGTCTCTTTCATCTCCTGCTTTAGCATAATGAATATTGCTATATTATTATTATTAGTTGATTAACCAGTTTGGTTGCAGGAAAGGATTTGCAAAATATATGTTTTGAAAGAGATACTAGTGAGGGGAAACCCGTTGCGCTAAGCGGCGTGGTTTTACTACTTTATCAGTAAAATGAGATGTGACATAAACTATTCTTACTAGGCTTTATGCCTGACTCAAATTTTTTGTTTCCCCTTAAACTCTCGGGTGCTCAAAATTTGATTTGAGTAGGCCGAGGTTTTAGGTTTTTAGGTTTAGTGGATTTTGGTGAACAAAGCATCCAAAGACGAGCAGATGGCTGACGAATAGCTAATTTAGGAAATTTCTGTTTTAAAATTGTTTCCGCTGTGTATTAAGATAGTTATATCTATATTGCTTTGATCATCGAAGGGGACATCTTTACATGTTGCTCTTGGCATTGTTGTAAATCTATATTTGATCAATGCCTAGGATTACGTTGGGATTTTTGTAACTTGGATATGATTTATTCGAAATATAATCACTAAAATTATTGTTTTTGGAAATCTGCGATTTTGTTGATATTCCAATGCTTTTGATATTATGGATACCATTATACCATATTTCATCTCTAAAAGTTTATATTGTGGATGATTGCAGCATCCATAGTGCTTAGCTTTTGGTCTCCAGATATGGGATGTTACATCAGGAGAACACCCGCTTCATCACAGACTTGGAACTATATTGCTATCATGTAATGCCATTTGGTCGGAAGAATGCCAAAGTAACTTACTAGAGACTGGTAAATACAATGTTTAAGAACCATATCGGACAAATGATGGAAGTGTATGTAGACAACATGTTGGTGAAGTCATAGTGTCCGGGAATCATTTGGATGATCTCTCGGAGACGTTTGAGATCCTCCAAAAGTATGGAATGAAATTGAACCCACTTAAATGTGCATTTGAATCGCTTCAGGAAATTTTCTTGGTTTTATTGTAGATGCAAGGGGAATTGAAGCCAATCCATAGCAGATTGATGCCTTATGAAATTTCATAGCCCCAACCACAAAGAAGGAATTACATCGCATAATTACAAAGATTGCTGCATTGAGCTGATTCATCTCCAGGGCGACTGATAAGTATCTTCCATTCTTCGTTGCGTTAACGAAGGGAAAGAAGAACTTTGAATGGAATAAACACTGCCAGACTACTTTCGAAGAATTACTATGACATATGAAGACACCATTGATTCGGTCAAAACCGATGGACGATGAGGAATTATTCATTTACCTGGTAGTGTCTACCCATGCATTAAGCATATCGCTTGTGTGTAAGAAATCTAGGGTTCAATAGCATGTCTACTACATTAGCAAGCAATTCCCAGGAGCTGAACAAAACTACCCAAATTTGGAAAGGCTAGCATGTTGCTTGCTAACAGCATCTAGGAAACTGCAACCATATTTCCAAGCTCATCCGATTAAGGTGCCGATGGATCAACCCTTAAAATAGATAGTCTATCAATCTGAGACTTTGAGAAGGCTTCTAAAGTTGAACATCTAGTTGAGCCAATACGATGTTATTACCATCCTCGAAGAGCGATTAATGGATAGACGCTAGTTGACTTCATTGTCGAGTTTACCATTCAGGATGATGATGAGGAGGAAACAACAGGTCACAGTGTCCCATTGGAAATTTTTTATTGACGGCGCCTCAAACAAATTTTTCTTGATTGTGGGAGTTAGCTTGAAACTCCCGAAGGACGATCAAACTGCCATGCACTAACGCTGGAATTTCTTGCCACCAACAATGAGGCGGAATACAAGGTGTTGATAACAAGTTTGATTATTGCAAAGGTGCTAGGAATAAAAACTTTGCATATCTACAGTGACTCCCGTCTGCCAACTCAGAAAGGAGTATCAACCTTAGGGCATGAAACTTACCCCTTACTTTTCGAAAGCTTGGGAGTTGCTTAATAAAATTGAACCCTATACGATAACTCACATTCCTAGAGTGGAGGATATAAAAGCCGATTCCTTAGCGAAGCTAGCCAGTTCTAGAGAAGCACAACTAATAGGATTGGTCCTAGTAGAAGCATTGACTGCTCTTAGCATAAATCATATGGATGTCGATTAGGTTTTAGAGAATGCAGAAGAGGAAGAGTCATGGATGATGCCAATAAAGGACTACTTGCTCAGAGGAATACTCCTCATAAATCAAGACAAATGAAAGAAGCTTCTTTGAAAGGCACAACCATTCATAATGTATGGCAGAGTGCCATACATGAGAGGATTCCCTGCCCCAATACTTTGGTGTATAACCAAAGATGCAGTGGGAAAAGTCTTGATGGAAATTCAAGAAGGCAGTTGCGATGACCAAACCGAGGGGTAGACAATAGCGACGAAGACGCTTCGCCATGGATATTTATGGCCAGCAATAAACCAAGATATAGTGGACTACATAAGGCGGTGCGACTGATGCCAAATATTCTTAAAGATTCCAAGAGCCCCATCTTCAGAACTTACAATCCTTGGCCATTTGCGACCCGAGGAATCGATATAATCGACATACTACCAATAACAAAATGAGAACCTAAATACGCTATCGTTGCAGTTGATTACTTTATAAAATGGGATAAAGTGGAACCACTTGTCACAATCATTACTAAAAAGGATATAAATTTTGTACAAAAAATATTATATGCAGATTTGGAGTACCAGATTGTTTTCTATTGCACTCGGAGTGTCTCTGATGTATTCGAAAGTAGAGGTATTATAGGTGCGCTCATGAGTACTTGGAAAGGCTACCTCGGATCATTTGAAAGGATCCATATACCCTAGATCATAAGAAAGGGTCTAATATTAGCTTTAGGCTAAAATGAGTACACTAAAGATCGGGATTTCCATTAATCCCTGGCATGGGAAAGGACATATATTTTATCATATATCTAGAGCATATTGAGTGATAGTGAGGATTATTTTGGTGGATGTTATGTTTGTTTTGGTTGTTTTATTCTATAATGTATCTAACTAAAGATGTCGTTGAAGATATGTATTGGGCATAGGGACACCTAGACACCCGTTATCATACTTGGTTTGCAGTTTACCTTTACTATATTTGTATAGTAGCTGTTACCCGGCCATTTGGCCTGGCTACAAAGCGACAGTTGTAGAGGTTATGGTTGAGCCTAGGCGGGACTCAAGCCAAGATAGATGTGGAAGTATAAGGGTTTGGTGTAACCCGATTGGTTTAGCATATTTACGGTTCGACATGTTTGAGGTGACTCCGGTATGTTTGTGGTTCGGCATTATTGGGACTGATTCCAGCATCAAAGCCAGATGTAGTCCGGCGCATGGTTTATGGTTGTTGGATCGATCAAGATACTTAAATGGAGGTGGGTCAGTTGTGTACTTGATCGGCATACGAGGGTCGACTAGCGTGGGTTGGCAGTTCTGGGTCGGCTTAGGTAGCCCAGTGTGAGTAGGATCGGTCTTAGAAGAATTCTTTCATGTGGATCGGCTCTTGGTGGATCAGCCCTAGTGGGTCGGCCATATTGGGTCATCCTAGATGGTTCGACATACCTGCATCGGTGAACATCAGGAGATTTAGCATATTCTTAGATTTACAGCAAGGTGATTTGGTCGGTAGTGTTTTGCTTCGAAAGAACCACTAGCTACTCCGAGTACCTTGAGAACCTGCTTCGAGTCAGTTATAAGACAACCCATGGATCAGCAATAGGTTGATCAGTAGTAGTGGATCGGCCTGCTTGGGTCGGTCACCCTAACCTAACAGCTACGGGCCAAGCTATCTCGATCATGGGCCTGGACACAGGAACCGGCCTAACTTCGTCTATAAATAGAGGGGCAGGAGTCCAGTTGAGGGGACCTTTTTTAGAGAACTCCAGGAATGCTTGCCATTTTTTGTACTCGCTTCTTTTCTGTTAAAACTTGTACTCAATTTGTTTGTTTATGGATTGTATCTGTACTCATGTGATTGGAAAGGTGATGAAAAATATATTCAAAGTGGACGTAGGCAATTATGTTGAACCACTATAAATTTGGTGTTCTCGTTTTTGTTGTTCCTTTTGCATTCAACTGTGTTACTTCTCTGCTTTAATTTACTTTCTTCATTAATCTCTCTGTAAAATTCTATTCAAGGGTGTTAGTGACCAATTTTGGTGCTAACGTTTTGGTGCTTTCACTGGGAATTGAATTCTCGGCTTGATTGGATCTCATCGTCTACTAGTGGATTTCCATATTCGTGAGATAGATCCAGTTGTTTACTAGCAATTGAAAGAGATTTGAAGAAAGCTATTATCTATGGGATTGGATTCACTAATGTACGCAATTTTTTAGGCTTGGATGTTGAAGTTTTCACTGGAGTTATATGAAGGCCGACCACTCTCTGAAGGTAATTCAGCCAATCTCTCATATAGCCGACCTCTCACTCTATGCAGATATCTGATCCCTCACAAAAAAGCTTACATACCTATCCCTCTCTCAAAAAACCATCTGACTGGTCCCTATACCAAAAAAATATGGATCGGGTACGACCCTTATTTTTAAAAAACAACCTCGGGTACGATCTAAATTTTCAGGTGGAAACCCACCCGAGCCTTACCGCAGCGCAGTGCCTCTGCATAGTGAATTCAAAACTCAACTTAATAAAGGAACATTCTATCCACTTCCCTTATGTCCTATGAACGATCATGGCATAGAATCAAGCGGCAGCTTCTGAATGGAAACAAGGGAACGGACAAGCAAACGTTACTCAAAGGATACTCTCGAAGGTTGGAGACCATAGATGATGTGACTCTAGGCAAACACCAAGTTGACTCCAAGCACCATTCTTCACTGACCCAGCACTTCAAATTCAGTGACTCCAAGAAAAATAATATTTAACTCTAAGCATTTTGTTCCAAATTCTTACAAGGATATCATACTGATCACATTTGAGGGGAGTCGACCTCTAGATATATTTTGGTAGCTAGTTAGCTGGAGAGCCTCCTATGACCATGTATCGTTTCTGTTACAAAATGAATCAGAACCAAAGTGAGAAGTGGAGCAAACTAGGAAAAATAACACTGCAGGCCCGTTAGGTAAGGACTCTGATTCCAGTAGACAAACCAAGATCTTAAAATCCGACTCATATGCTCTTTGAAAGATTCAATCGATAGCCTCTACTTGGAGACTCATGACTCAGAGTGGTACTGAAAACCAACCTCGAGAGAGTCCACCGAAGTCCATAGAAAATTAGGGGAATGTTGTATATTCCAAGATGCACATTGATCCTAACACTGGCGATTAAAAACACTTATGACGTTTGATCAGAAAGCTGGTTCGAAATGGAAAGATTCAATAGTACGTGCAAGTCTTGCAGAATGGCAAGCCAGGAACTTCGAATGCCCATCAATAAAGAAGACTAATAATCAATTGGACCATTGGCAGTCGACATCCCCCTAAAAGGGGCTAGGAGTAGAGTTGAATAGCGAGCACACGATGCTGCTCCACTTATGAATGAGATTTATACCAATCTTCTTTTGATCATTTCTATTTATATTTCTATTTCAATTGTGCTTTGAATTATGACCAACTTGAACAAAACTTCTTCCAAACAATGCAGGTGACCAAATACTCAGAGTTGACCAACTTGAACTAAACTTCTTCTGAAGCTCAGTGACACTAGGATCTATCTAGAGTGGACATGATTTGATCGTCTACACATCAAATCCTACCCTGAACACAAAAGGTAGTTTGAAAGACCGACTTGAAGTAGCTGTGATGGACTGCCTACTCGTCAACCATTGCTCTCAATAAATGGACACGACTACACCTTGAAATATATGCAACTTACTTTGTCTACTCAATAATCCATTATCCTCATTTTCTAGTAAGAGATGCGAAGCAAATTATGTGAGATTTGATTACCCAATCCCTGAATGGATGTGATCCAACCATCTATCATATACCTCCTCCTTGACTTAATTGGAAGAGCGACAATCACCAAGCAGACGAGAATCGACCGTTCATTTTTCAAGTTTCATCCTTGATGTTAGGGGCAGAGTCCTATTCCATAAGCAAACGCGGTTCGACTGTTCATTCGACAACATTAGCCTCGATACGATAAATGAAATACAAATCAAACGGGTGGAAATACGACTGCTCTCAACAAAAATATCTAAATCCCTAAAGCGAAATAGAATACTTGAGTCACCAGAGTGCAGACTAGAGTATAAACGACTTGAGAAAAATCTCTAAGTCCCGAAGCGGACTAGAGTACTCTGAGCCCCAGAAGCAGACTGGAGTGTAAATGACTTGATGAAAATCTCTAAATCCATGAAGTAGACTAGAGCACTCCGAGTCCTCACGGCCCGGACTAGAGTATAAATGAATTGTGCAAAATCTTTAAGTTCCTAAAGGAGACTAGAGTACTCTGAGTCCCTAGAGTGTGGACTAGAGTATAAACGATTTGAGAAAAATTTCTAAGTCCTAAAGTGGACTAGAGTACTCTGAGTCCCCGGAGCATGGACTAGAATATAGAGGATTTGAGAAAAAGCTCTAAGTCCCTGAAGTGGACTAGAGTACTCTGAGTTCCCAGAGCGAGGACTAAAGTATAAATGATTGAGAAAAATCTCAAAGTCCCCGAAGTAGACTAGAGTACTCTGAGTACCCAGAGCGCAGACCAGAGTATAAATGACTTGAGGAAAATCTCTACGTCCCTGAAATGGACTAGAGTACTCTTTGTCCCTAGAGCGCAGACTAGAGTATAAATGACATGATGAAAATCTCCAAGTCGTTGAAGAGGCCTAGAGTACTCTAAGTCCCTAGAGCATGGACTAGAGTGTAACAACCCTGTATTTTGTGATTATTTTAATTCTATATTTTATTTTTTTAATTGAAATTCTTGATTTAAAAGCTTTATTTTACTTTTTAAAATGAATAAGTTTTGTTATTTTAAATATAGATCTTGATTTTGATGTGAATTATAATTTCAAACATGAATAAATAGAATATGTTCCAGAAATGTGAATTTTAGTCAAAATGGTCAGACTTTGAGTTTTAAATTTAAAATTTAAATATTTGAATTTTTGAATTTTATCTTTTATTGTGAAAATAAATTAAATTTCAAGAATACTGCTTTTTGTTTCGTTTGATTTATATTGTGAAAGTAATGCTTTTTTTCAATATTGTATGTAAATTGTTTTATTTAACAAAATTGTTTATTTTAATTTATATAAATAATATTTTGTTTGTCATATTCATGTTCTAATATGTGTAATATGACATGTTATATATATATTTATTTTTAAAACATTTTAAAAAGTGTAGTTATAATTTTCTAATGTCAGTTGCATTTTTGTACAGTTTTTAATTTCTAGTTTCAATTAAATATGGTATTTCTTTATTTGTTGTTCTATTTTCCAAGATATTATTTTATTTTCATTTCTACTTTATTTTGTTAAGTTTTTTATTTTAATCACTGATTTTATTTTGGTTATATTGAATTTAAAAGAAATGGAAATTCAAATGGACAAAGACCTTTCATTTTCTAATCTTTTCATCTCCTTGTCTCTTCATTTTCTTTTGACTTTTCCTCTCCTTTCTTTTGGTCGTACACTTCTTACCTCTAGCCGTGTACTCTCTCCAGCGATTCACGTGAAAAATCTTTCTCTCCACTCCTAAGCTCATGGCTAAAAGATTTTAGTTAACAACTTCTTTCATTTTTTTTCATTTTTCCTTCTCCTCTTTTTCATTGTTTTGCCTTCCTCTTCTCCTAGCTTTGCTCGGCCACCTACTCCATCTCTCTACTTGCTGACCACCATCCTCTCCTCCATTTACAGCAGCCATTAGCCCCTCTCCTCTGACCAAAGTCAAGCCATGACCACTTGATGATGTTATCACCACAAAAGTTGCAAAAATCCCTTAAAACTGTGCATAGCCGAGCCTAACCTTCATCACAACCACCACATATTTCCTTGGCCGCCTCCTATTTCTCCACCACCACCATGATACCATCTATGACCATCCACCTACCCACTTTCGACACCTGCACCATGAAGTGGCCGAACCAAAGGTTGAACAAACTTGCCTTTTCTTGCCTTGTTCCTTTTGTATTCCATGTTGCAACCACTACCCTTCAACTCCACTTGTTGCTGTGCCATGTTGATGTTATACCTAAGCTTAACACCATCTTTGGCCGAGCATAAATATCCCCTTGGTTGATCTTTTGAATGGTTGTAGCAAGGTCAAGTTATCTTGTCTTTGTTGTTCTTTAATTTCAATTCATTTCAATGTGCTTTGTGTTGTATATTCATATGTTATATTGTCTATGTTTATTGGATTGTTACAAGATGATCATCTAGGCTCTCTCCACTCATTTGAATCCAATGTCATGCTGTGTCATGCTATCGTTCTTTCTGGATTTTTTTTGTGTCTCGATTTGCTAACTCCAACTTGAAAAGGTGAGCCTTTCTCACTCTGACATGTTTACTTATGAATTAGTGAATTGATGACAAGCGTTAAGTAATATAAAATGTTTATGCAAGTAAATGATGATGATGATATGATATGTTATTTCATATTATTACTATGCTAACTTTGATAATTATCACCTGACATATGATATATGACATTATATTGTGACATTGATATGTTAGTGTCTCTGTTTATATTGTTTATGCATATATTCACACTGCAAGTTCCCTGTTAGAATAGAATCACTATGGGTTGAAATGATACATACGCGAACGGACTTTAGAATAAGGAAAAATCGTTATGGGATGAAATGATAGGCCTGAGCGATTTTTATTTATTTTATTTACTTGGCATTGCGGGTTTGAAATGATAGAACCCGGGTTTTTCTTTTTCAACTGCGGATTGAAATGATATATATATTCGTATCACTTGACCTAGGTTAGAAAATTATATACAAACCCCGTGGTATATTTTTAAATGATTTTTCTTATGATATGTATTTTTAAAGCATGAAATTTTGATTTAAAAATATATATTTTATGGTCTTAAGAAGGCTAAATATTAAGTTTTGAATTTGTGAATTTAAGAATGTAAATTTGAAGTAAAGGTGATTTCCGACTTTAAATTTTTTTTGTGTAAGTAAATAATGAAAATCAAATTTAAAGTTTGAAATGATATTTGAAGTAAAATTTTAAGTTTTATTAAATTTATAAGTTAATAAACAGTGAATTTTGACTTAATAAATGAATTGAGTTTTAAATTGGATATTCAATTATAAAATTTTGTTGTGATAAATCATATGTTAAATTATTTAAATGTGAAGTTTTGAAGTCTAAAAATATGATTTACAAATTTAAAATAACGAAAAAATTAAAGTTTTAAATGTTTCTGAAAGTTATAATAAAATCTAGAATTTTATTAATAGCATTTCTAAAATGTTGTAGTTTTATGACATCACTTTAAATTGCTATTGTTTTGAACTTAACTGTCTTTGAAATAACTAAATATCTATTACGACATTTTATAAATGCCGCTATTCTTGAACTAAACTATTTTGGAAACTATAAGCTATGATAGCACTTTATAAATGTTGTCGTTGCTATAATTTGTTAATGTTTTGAAATGTTATAGATTTTAACACTGTTTGAGTTAAATTCTAAAAGTGTTAAATGATTTAACTTTTGGAATTGATTATTTGTGAAATATAAGCAGTTTTGAATATAATTTAATATTTAAATTTGAATTTTATGGAATTTAAATTGAATTTGAATTTAAATATGGTTTACTTGGTTATGTATTAAATGGAATGAAATGTAATGAGATAAATGAATTTTTGAATGAAATTTTGAAACGTGTTTTGAAATGATATTTATATGATATATTTGATTTCAAAATGATATTTAAATTGAATATTTGAATTAAAGAATGATAATGAATTTATAATGGATTTGGAAAGGAAATAATTTTGAAATGGTTTTGAATGACATAATCTTTATTTTGATAAAGAATGTGAACTTGGAATGATATTTGATTTTGATATATTTGATTAATGAATATTTGAAGTTTATGTTAGTATGGAAGGATATTTGGTTCACTTGTAACTTGAGTTTATTTAAATAATATTGGATTTATGAAATGAATATTTAAAAAGTACATAATAATAAAGTTAAATATGATATATAAGAAATTATAAAATTTAGTTTTGAAATATGGGATATTAAAGCTCTGAAATATATTAAAAATTGAATAGTTTATTTTGTGGATCAAATCTATATTCGAAATTTATAAGATTTGAAATGGTTTGTTAGGAAACTGAATTGAATTGAAACTGATGGTTTGAATTGAATTAAATTGGAAATTTGAGAATTTGGGTTTAATTGAATAAATTTGGAATTAAAGGAATGTACCATAATTTCAAATGTATGATTTTGAAATGTTTTGATTTTCAAAGTGTAATGATTTCAAGCATTTTGGTTTCGAAAGAGTTATAACTTTGGAAGTATTATGATTTTTGAAGGTGAATATATGTTTGAAATGGAAATGATATCATATTGATTTGAATATATTTTTGAGATAAGAATGGTTTTGGTTAAGAAGTATAAACTATTTTGAAAGGAATATAGTTTTGAAATGAAATGATTTGATTTTTGAAGTATAAATTATTTTAAAATGGCCACGGCGTTATAATAATGTTTAGTCGTTAAAGAGACCGGAATCAGAAGTTGTCATACTATCTGCCAACTCTGAAAATCACTTTAACAACTGTGTATGCGGTGGAGATTCCATAATGAAGTAGGATGGTGGCATCGTTCTTGAGGTATATTACGTGGACCCAACTCTCGTGAGTTGGCATAAGGTGGCTAAAACATGAGCGATCTCGGACCAAAAGGGGTGGCTTCTCTGGTCGGACGCACTTCTTCGATACTAGCTCTTACTTGTGGTTGATTTGATGGCCATCCTTCGATTTTGATTTGGGAGTGTGTTCCGAGGTGGGTGTATGTAGCTGCTACGTTACCACCAGCCCATGTGCGTAATTGGTATATTTACCCTGGCATTGCCTCGTGTGCCATGTCACCTACCATATCGAGCCTTACTACGAGTTTCTATTTGTGCCGTACCTATGGAGTATCTTCACATAGTCTTTCGATCAGGAGATATGCAGGTACTGTATAGACTACTGGCATTATTATGTGTTAAGGACTATATGGGTAACCCCTTAATGCTATTTTAAAGTAAGTTTATTGTACTGTAGACATTATTATAATAGTGCAATATTACTACATATTAAATAGTTTAACGGGTCCTTAAAGGATGAGCGATCCCAAGCATCCTTTAAGTTACTGATACATTTTTGTTGCTGTTCACTTGAGTTGATTTACAGTTCATAAGTATTTATGTCCTGACTCGAGTGTTTTGTTTTTTGCTTTACGCTCCAGTCAGACTGAGTGATTCAGCATTCAAGACTCACCTTCGGAGTTGGTGCTTTGCTTGAATATCCAGTCATCTATCTTGCTTTCAGTATCCAGGGATTTCAGTGATGTATTCTGATTTATACCTGATGTATCTTGTTACTCTTCTGTTGTATCTTGTTTAACTCTGATGTATCTTATATATGCATAGTAGCTTCATGAAATACTACCTCTTTTAATTCCGCAGCATTATTATTTACTCTATGATCTATGATTATTCATTTACTGTATATTCTACGATTTGCTAAATGTTATTTATGATGCGGTATTTTAAGCAATTTAAGTTCGCATATGCGGATGTGAATGGTTGAAAATATTGGGTCGTTACATTTGGTATCAGAGCTTTGGTAGCTCTTGGCAAAACTCAGCATATATGGTAAATGTATTTACAGAATAACTTACATTCAAGCTTGAACTCTTCCTTTTTGGCTCGATTCTTTTGAATTTTGGAACGTTCCCTGTGGTTCCAAAATCCATTCGTGTCCCTCACTATTCATCTTCTTTTGATTCTGGAGTATCCCATAACTCCACATCGAATGATCTTTATAAGGAGTTGACGGTCTCGCCAATATCAAATTGATTTGTAAAGGGGGAAGGTCCTTTACAACAGCATCGATTCACCAAAGATTTTATATTCTCGGTTTAGATGCGAGTATCTCTTATTATTCCGAACTCTATCTCTTGAGACCGAATGTTGATTTACCCCAGAAATCCACATCGATCTTATTCTTTAAGTCACGGTTGACCCGGTTAAGGTTGCCCGTGATTTATATAAGCTTATACATCTCCCTATTCTGTTATTTAATCATCTCACCTTTGTTTCCAACTTACATTCAAATCATTCTTGAAGTGTATTTGTAAACTAATATTTAAAATGTTTTATATATTGTGTTGTTTGAGTTGTTTATGTGATTTGGGTTTCTGATCGATTCGTCTGATCAACGCTATCGATAAGATTTCCAAAATACTTGAACAGAGCAAACTGGCACAATATGTTTTTCAAATTTAGTAATGAAATAAATTTTGTAACTATATTATAAATTTTTTTTGGATTTTATTTGAATTGGTTGTTAAGAAATAATATTTGATTTTATATATCATTATCTCTTATTTCATATATATAATAATTGAACTATAAAACATGGTTATAAATTTATTTGGAAATTTAAAATGAATTTAAAACAAGAATTTGAGAATTTAATTTCCGATGGTTTCAAACCTTGTATTTAAAGTTTTAAAAGGATATACTATTTAAAAATATTTTCGAATAGAAATTTGTTTCCAAAGAATTTTAAAGTTTAAAAATCAGTGCTCTTCTCTTTGTCGCTGGAAAATAATTTCGATGATGACTGCAGCATCATCGATATTCATTTCCGAGTTTCGAAGTGAAGAGACCGTTTTGTAGTCTTGCTACAGTTTTGTTTTGGGAAATTTAATTGATTTGAATTTCTAAAATAAGACTGGATTTATAATATATGCTGATATATGATTTAAATTTGAAAGGATATATATATAGTATATGTGCATTTATTTATCTCTAAATAGTTTGGAATTTATCGGAAATTTAATTCCTAAATTTTATCTTGAAAGATAATTTTTAAGTATAATTTCAAGATTTGGATAAATATTCAAGCTTGAAATGATTGAGTTGGAAAGTTTTATTTGTATAATACACAATTTCATTCCAATATAACTTACCTAAATTATACAAGTTGAATATGTAATTTTATAATATACAATATAAAAAGATTTTATAAATAAAATTTGAGTGGTTATAATAAATGTTATACACTTAAATTTTAGTTATAAAAAGATTAACAGAGATAAATAGAGTAAAAAGGGTAATGAATAATTTACAATATAAAATGATGTTAAAGAATCTAAGAATAAATTAAAGCAGTTACAATAAGTATAAATATATTTAACATAGGTGATAAATATATTGAGAGAAATAAATTTAAATTATAATTAGTAATATAAAAGAATCTAAGAATTCCCTTTTTCTTGAATCCCGTCCTTCTTCTTTCATGGGGACCCCTCTTCATTTAATTCCTCTTCCCGCCGACCCATCCCATCCTTCTTCTTTGCATCAACCCTGTCCTTCTTCTCCCATCCTTGTACCTCCTTATGCCTCTACCTTACCTCCCCTGTTAGTCGCAGTCCCTTTGCTCATCCCTTGTCATGTCCCTGTCCCTTCTATCTCTTCACCCTATGTTGCAGCTTCCACTGTTCAACCCATCCTTTCTGCCCCGATTCTCTCATCCCCTACTCTGCCCCCGCATTACTCCACTTCCCTTGCTTGGAACTCCCCGTTCAAGGCTAAACCTAGTAATGCTGGTAAACGTGTTCCTCGTGATATCCAACTTGTGTACAATGGAGTGTCCATTGTTCCACCAGATGAAGTTATTCAAGCTGGTAGTGCTATGTGGAAAGATTTCCTTATTGGTTTTTTCTTGATAATCCATTGCCTTACTCCACTGTCTTGTATTTCCTGAAGAAGGCATGGAAATTGAAGGGATCTATCTCTGTTAAATCTGATGGATTTCTGTTTTTTTTAAGTTTTCTAATGATGAAGATCGGAATAAGATTGCTGAATCTGATCCAGTTGTGATGAAGAATAAGCTATTTATTGTTAAGCCATAGGATGAAATATTAGTAACAGCTGTAGTAGTATCAAAGCTGTTCCTGTTTGGATTAAGCTATCTAATATTCCCTTGTATGCCTGGTCGCCTCTGGGTATTAATTGGTTAGCTTCAAGGGTTGGTAAGCTTCTCTGTATGGATGCTTCAACAGAAAATTTTGAACGTATTTCATTTGCTAAATGTTTAGTTGAGGTGTATCCAAATCATGAACTACCTAAAAATTTCTCTGTCAAATTGCTTGATGGTTCTGAGCAGTTTGTGAAAGTTGATTTTTTGTGGAAGCGTGAAATTTGTACTATATGTAAGGAATTTGGACATTTGTTAGCTAGCTGTAAGAAAGCATCAGGTGAAGGAAATGCTAATATATGTGAAAATAATGCGCTCCTAAAATATAGTGAAGTGGAACAGAACAGAGAGAAGCCAGGGAAAAAAGTAGCTAAGGAGGTCAAAGTGAAGCAAGTTTGGCAAAAAGTTAATAACAACAGGGGAAAAAAAGGCCATATGCGTGAAGAAGTGGAAGTTACTATTTTGAAAATGCCAAGTGAGAAAGGAAAGAATGCTTTAAATGGAAATGAGGAAAGTATAACTAATCTTGATGAAAGGAATACCATGCTCAGTGTCGTCCATGCTTGTAGTAATGTTACCACCTCTAACAAGTTTAACATGCTTCAAACTGATGATCAAACCATATTAGAAGATTGAGATATGGAGGAAGGAGAAATTCCAACTGAAATGGTATGTGAGGTTAATGCTATGACCTCTTCCCTGATTAAGGCTTGCATTGTTGATGGTCATGATTCTGGAAGTAAGGAAATAAATCAAAATTCTTATGTTGTGGGGCATTCACTGGTTATAAATTCTAATACTGCTTGCAGTAATAAGAATGTGAGTAATGTAACTGCAGATGTGCATGAAAATGGTGATACCCATGTATCTGACTTTGACAGAAACCGGTGCTCTTCTTTTGAATCTCAAGTTAAGGAATTAATTTATTCCATGCATAAATCCATCGTGGATGTTCATTCTGCACAACCTTCACAATATAACTTTTCAATTGACTTGCCAGGATGGCCATTAACCTCCACCTCCACTGTACCTCCTTTTGACCCACCTCCTGATCCATCTACCTCTAATCCTACCATCCCTGATCATCCCTCCCCAAGGTCTTTGTTTCTTAGGCAAATTGAAACTGGGGCTCTTTCTGCAAAGAGAAGAAATCAATCCCACTTATCCCCAAATCTTATCAATGAATAAAAAAATTGCATCTTGGAATATCAGAGGTACCCATGGCAATTTGAAACTCGATCAGGTGAAAAGTCTTATCATCAAGCATGATATTTGTCTGTTTGGTCTTCTTGAAACTAAGCTCAATCAAACCTTATCCACTAAAGCTGCTAGGTATATCAATCCAGATTGGGAGTATCACCATAATCTTGATTCTGCTTCTTATGGTAGAATACTTGTTCTTTTTGATCCCACTGTGTTGACTCTTTCTCCATTTCTACAAACAAGGCAATCCATTCATTTTCATGTCATTGTGCTTTAATCTCAAACTTCCTTATACATATCCTTTGTTTATGCAGATAACTCTGTTTCTTCTAGGAATTTCTTATTTAATTCCTTTCCTCCTCTAAGACAAAATTCTCATCCCTGGGTTTTTATGGGAGATTTCAACTCTTGTTTTGATTTTGAGGAAAAATTTGGTGGATCTCCTCTTCTTCCTGGAGACATTGCTCCACTGAATCTTGTGATCATTGAATCTGATCTAATTTTGGTTTATAAGTCTGGGGCTAAATACTCTTGGAACAATCGTAGCCGTAGTGGTGTTAGAACCTTCAAACTATTGATCATGCTTTTTGTAATATTCAAGCTCTTCATCTTTGGCCTCCCTTGTCTGTGTTTCTTCCACAACCAATCATGTCTGGCCATTCTCCTTTGATTTTGTCTTTTGGTCCTCATTTAAGAAGAGAAGTTTTAAATTTTTTAATGCTTGGGTTAAGCATGACCATATTCTTGTTTTAGTTTCTCAAGTAAACTCTAACTTTAAATTTTTTGGTAATCCTATGTTCAAGTTTTACAGGAAGCTAAAATGTATCAAGCAAGAGATCAAATTATGTGCTTCTACCACATTTGGAACTAGCAGCTTGTTATCAACCACCTTGAAGGAACAACTGAAGATATGTCAAGACAAGATGATGGAGCTTGCTGATGATGTTCATGCTGCTGAAGAGGAAGGTAGATTATTTAAGGAAGTTAATAATGCTCTTCTTTTAGAAGATAGTATGAAAAGACAGCAATTGCACACCAAATGGATTGAGTATGGTGACAGGAATACTAAATTCTTTCATGACTCTTTAAAGGTTAAACATGCCACTGAGCATTTATTTAGTATTTCTGATGAACAAGGCACACTTTTTACAACTCCTGATTCAGTTGACAAAGCATTTATTGATTACTTCACTAATCTACTTGGCAATTCTGATGGTTTCTGTCCAGATCTAGACCTAATTTCTTCTCTTGACTTGCCATACATTTCTCATCATGAAGTTGCTTCTCTTGTTATACTTGTCACTGATGAAGAAATTAAATCCACCCACTTTTCAATGAACCAGCAATCTGCTGGTGGACCGGATGGTCTCAATGTTACATTCTTAATTTCAACATGGAGTGTGCTTGGACATGAGTTTTGCCAAGCTATTCATAACTTCTTTAACAAATGCAAATTACTGGGGGAAGTCAATTGCACCAATATTGCTTTATTTCCTAAAGTCTCTCCTCCTTCCAGTGTTACCTCTTTCAGGCCTATTTCTTGTTGTAATGTTGTGTATAAATGTATCCCCAAAATTCTTGCTTCACGACTTGTTACTGTCTTGCCTTCTGTTGTTTCCAACAACCAAGCTGCATTCATTCCCACCAGGAATATTCTTGACAATGTTCTGCTTGCTCAAGAATTATTAAATGGTTATAGTAGAGGTAATGTGTCTCCTGCAGCTGCTCTGAAAATTGATATTTCAAAAGCACATGACTCTATTCACTGGGCTTCTATTGTTAGAATTATGGCAAGGATGGGTTTTCCAAAAATATTTGTGTCCTGGGTTTATGTATGCATTTCCACTCCTTCTTTCTCAGTTATTATTAATGGTAGGCCTGTTGGATTTTTCAGAAGTAAGAAAGGTATTCGTCAAGGTGACCCTATTTCTTCATTTCTATTTCTTTTGGTCATGGAAGTTTTTATAGTTATTCTTAAATTTAATTATTCCCATAAGATCATCAAGTATCACCCTAAGTGCTACAACCTCCAAATATCTTCTATCATGTTTGCTGATGATGTTATGTTGTTTACCAAGCCTGAGTTCTCATCTATAAGTGGTTTAATGGAGGCTCTGCAGTCCTTCAACTTAATGACTGGCCTTTCAATTAATTAAACTAAATCTTCCATGCTTGTTGCTGGTGTCTCTGATGTTCATGCTGCTGCTCTTTACCAGCATTTTGGTTTCTCATGTATGGCTTCTGATATGAGTTATCTTGGTCTTCCATTAATAACTAAAAGAATAGCTAATTCTGACTGTTTAACCCTATACAATAAAATAACTTCTGTCATGTCCAAGTGGGCCAACAGGCACTTATCTCAATGTGGCAGGCTTGTTCTTATAAAAGCTGTTGTTTTTCCTTCCATTGTCTATTGGGCTCATACATTTATCTTACCTACTAAGCTTTTGTTGTTAGTTAGGTCTGCCATGCATAGGTATTTCTGGAATGGAAGTGTTCACAACAGAAAGTTATCGCCTTGCTCTTTTTCCTTATTTGAGACCACTATGAAACAAGGTGGGCTTGGAATTCTCAATGTTAGGAAGTGGAATACTGCAGCTTTTAGTAAACACTTTGATGATCTTATCAACAAGAAAGACAGTCTATGGAACAAATGGACATGGCAATACAATATTAAGAGTAGATATTTTTGGAGTATGGATATACCTCAGAACTGCAGCTGGAATTGGAGAAATCTGCTGAAACTCCGGGATGTTTTCTTACCAATGGTTCACTATCATCTTAAACCTAATACTGTTGTTAGTTTCTGGCATGATCCATGGGTTAGGAAGGGTTTGATTCTAGCTAAAGTATGTGAGTGTTCCATGATTCAGCAATCTGGAATTCATAGTGATGCTAAGGCTAATGATTTTTTATTTGAAGGCAATATGTTGTTGTCTTACAATAGAAATCAGTTGATAAGGTAAATATGGAGGGATATTCTTTATTTTTTCAAGTCTGCTAATTATACTATTTCTGTCACTTGGGAATAGAAGTTACACTCTATATCCTCTGTGTACAACCACTTATCTACATCTACTCCTCTGCCTACTGCTAGGTGGTTCTTTGTAATCTGGACAAAAGACTCTGTGCCAAGGGAGAACATGATGATGTGGAAGATTGTTAGTCATGCTTTGATGACTAGGAATGTTTTGAACAAGTTTGGGTTGACTTGTTGCACTGATTGTGTTTTTTGTGCCTTGTGTGAAGAAACTATTGAGCATCTCTACTTTGACTACCCAGTTTTACATATCATGATGAGTAGAATTAGTTGTATTACTGGGTTTGATTTGACATCTGCCAACTCTGTCTCTGTTTGGGGTATAATTTATAAAGCAACTAGAAGGAGGGATGATGAGGTTAGAGCTTTGGTTGTTTGCTTGAAAATTTATTTGGATGTGATTTGGAGAGAAAGGAATGTTATAATCTGTGAGAACTTGAGGAAAAATCTTGATACTCTCTGGTTTGAAGTGAGGACTAGAGTTTTCATGCAACTTAAGAGGAGCATTAAGTTGTACCCTGATGGCATTATTCATGCTTGGGCTTCCTAGTTTAATTCTTCCTTGTTTTTCTTCTTCTCCTTTTTCTTTTTCTTTTTTAGCTTGATTCAAAGCCTGTCTGAATCTTTGTTTTATTATTTTGCAATAAATCTAGTAGGGGTCCAGTCAAGCTCGCTGGCATTGCCAAAAAATAAAGAATTAAATTTATTAAGTACATTTTGAGTATAATAAATGATTTTTCAAATCCATGATTTTAGAAATTATTTATTTAAGATAATTGGATGACAAGATAATGAAATTAGAGATGAGTAAGATTTATTTAACTTATGTAAAATTAATTTTCAATTTAAGTTGAAATTTTCATGGTTTCAAATTTAGTATCTTATTTTGTTTTTTTCTCAAACTATTTTTATGTCCTTATTTCCCTTATCTTGCTACAGAATGGGGAGGCAATTGCTTATACTAGTCTATTTTGAAATATTTTTATAATCTTTGAAAATCATTGGTACTCATCTTTGAATCTAAGAACTGCTTGTCATCCCTGACTGTCGGTCAAGCGGAAAGGGTGAATCAGATTCTAGAAGATCTTTTTCGTGCTTGTCTTCTTGATTCTGAAGGATCTCGGTAGATCGTTTCCACTTTGTTAAACTTACCTATAACAACAGTTATCAGGTATAATTTCGATCTTCTTATCATCTTGTCTAAATCTTATTTCATTCTATCCTTTTCTGAGCTTTTCCGTACCTCATTCCTTTTCGGGGACGAAAAGTTTTAAGTGGGGGAGAGTGTAACAACCCCGTATTTTGTGATTATTTTAATTGTATATTTTAATATTTTTTTAATTGAAATTCTTGATTTAAAACTTTATTTTGTTTATTAAAATGAATAAGTTTTGTTATTTTAAATATAAATCTTGATTTTGATGTGAATTATAATTTCAAACATGAATAAATAGAATATTTTTCAGAAAATGTGAATTTTGGTCAAAATGGTCAAACTTTTACTTTTAAATTTAAAATTGAAATATTTGAATTTTTAAATTTTATCTTTTATTATTAAAATAAATTAAATTTCAAGAATACTGCTTTTTGTTTCGTTGAAATCCGATTTATATTGTGTAAGTTATGCTTTTTTCCAATGTTGTATGTAAATTGTTTTATTTAACAAAATTCTTTATTTGAATTTATATAAATAATGTTTTCTTTATCATATTATCGTTCTAATATGTATAATATGACATATTATATATATTTTTATTTTTAAAACATTTTAAAAAGTGTAATTATAATTTTTTTAATGTCAGTTGCATTTTTTTTACAGTTTTTAATTTCTAGTTTCAATTAAATATGGTATTTCTTTATTTATTTTTCTATTTTCCAAGATATTATTTTATTTTCATTTCTACTTTATTTTTTTCGGTTTTTTTATTTTAGGTACTGATTTTATTTTGGGTATATTGAATTTAAAAGAAATGGAAATTCAAATGGACAAAGACCTTTCAATTTTTAGTCTTTTCATCTCCTTGTCACTTCATTTTATTTTGGCTTTTCCTCTCCTTTCTTTTGGATGTACACTTCTTACCTCTAGCCATGTATTCTCCCCAGCAATTCATGTGAAAAATCTTTCTCTCCACTCCAAAACTCATGGCCAACAGATTTTAGTTAATGGCTTCTTTCATTTTTCCCATTTTTCCTTCTCCTCTTTTTCATTGTTTTGCCTTCCTCTTCTCCTAGCTTTGCTCAGCCACCTACTCCACCTCTCTCCTTGCTGACCACCATCCTCTCCTTCATCTACAGCAGCCATCAGCCCCTCTCCTCTGACCAAAGTCAAGCCATGACCACTTGATGATGTTATCACCACAAAAGTTGCAAAAATCCCTTAAAACTATGCATAGCCGAGCCTAGCCTTCATCACAACCACCACATATTGCCTTGGCCGCCTCTACCTCCATGATACCACCTCTGACCATCCACCTACCCACTGTCCAGACCTGAACCATGAAGTGGTCGAACCCTATGATGACCTAGCCGAACCAAAGGTTGAACCAAACTTGCCTTTTCTTGCCTTGTTCCTTTTGTATTCCATGTTGCAACCACTACCCTTCAACTCCACTTGTTGTCGTGCCATATTGATGTTATATCTGAGCTTAACACCATCTTTAGCCGAGCACAAATATCCCCTTAGTTGAGCTTTTGAATGGTTGTAGCAAGGTCAAGTTATCTTATCTTTGTTGCTCTATAATTTCAATTCATTTCAATGTGTTTTGTGTTGTATATTCATATGTTATATTATTTGTGTTTATTGGATTATTACAAGATGATCATCTAAGCTCTCTCCACTCATTTGAATCTAATGTCGTGTTGTCGTGCTTTTTGGATTTGTTTTGTGTGTCTCGATTTGCTAACTCCAACTTGAAAAGTGAGTCTTCCTCACTCTGACATGTTTACTTATGAATTAGTAAATTGATGACAAGTGTTTAGTAATATAAAATGTTTATGCAAGTAAATGATGCTATGATATGTTATTTCATGTTATTGCATTGTTAACTTTGATAATTATCACCTGACATATGATATATGATATTATATTGTGACATTGATATGTTAGTGTATCTGTTTATATTGTTTATGCATATATTCACACTACAAGTTCCCTGTTAGAATAGAATCACTATGGGTTGAAATGATACATACCCGAACGGACTTTAGAATAGGGAAAAATCGTTATGGGCTGAAATGATAGGCCTGAGCGATTTTTATTTATTTTATTTACTTGGGATTGCGGGTTTGAAATGATAGAACCCGGGTTTTTCTTTTTAAACTGTGGATTGAAATGATATATATCTGTATCACTTGACCTAGGTTAGAAAATTATATACAGACCCCGTGGTATATTTTTAATGATTTTTCTTATGATACGTGTTTTTAAAGTATGAAATTTTGATTTAAAAACATATATTTTATGGTTTTAAGAAGGCTAAATATTAAGTTTTGAATTTGTGAATTTAAGAGTGTAAATTTGAATTATATATGATTTTTGACTTTATTTTTTTTTATATGTAAGTAAATAATGAAAATTAAATTTAAAGTTTGAAATGATATTTGAAGTAAAATTTTAAGTTTATTAAATTTATAAGTTAATAAACAGTGAATTTTGACTTAATAAACGAATTGAGTTTTAAAATGGATATTCAATTATAAAATTTGGTTATGATAAATCATATGTTAAATTATTTAAATGTAAAGTTTTGAAGTCTAGAAATATGATTTATAAATTTAAAATAACAAAAAATTGAAGTTTTAAATGTTTCTGAAAGTTATAATAAAATCTGGAATTTTATTAATAGCATTTCTAGAATGTTGTATTTTTATGATAGCACTTTAAAATGCTATTGTTTTGAACTTAACTATGTTTGAAACAACTAAATATCAATTATGGAATTTTATAAATGCCGTTATTCTCGAGCTAAATTATTTTGGAAACTATAAGCTATGATAGCACTTTATAAATGTTGTCGTTGCTATAATTTATCAATGTTTTGAAATGTCATAGATTTTAACACTATTTGAGTTAAATTTCAAAAGTGTTAATGATTTAACTTTTAGAATTGATTATTTGTGAAATATTAGCAGCTTCGAATATAATTTAATATTTAAATTTGAATTTAAAGGAATTTAAATTGAATTTGAATTTTAATAAGATTTACTTGGTTATGTATTAAATGGAATAAAATGTAATGAGATAAATGAATTTTTGAATGAAATTTTGAAATGTGTTTTGCAATTATATTTATATGATATATTTGATTTTAAAATGGTGTTTAAATTGAATATTCAAATTAAAGAATGATAATGAATTTATAATGGATTTGGGAAGGAAATAATTTTGAAATGATTTTGAATGACATAGTCTTTATTTTGATAAAGAATGTGAACTTGGAATGATATTTGATTTTGATATATTTGATAAATGAATATTTAAAGTTTATATTAGTATGGAAGGATATTTGGTTTACTTGTAATTTGAGTTTATTTAAATAATATTGGATTTCTGAAATGAATATTTCAAAACTAAGTAATAATAAAGTTAAATTTGATATATAAGAAATTATAAAATTTAGTTTTGAAATGTGAGATATTAAAGCTCTAAAATATATTAAAAATTGAATAGTTTATTTTGTGGATCAAATCTATATTTTAAATTTATAAGATTTGAAATGGTTTGTTGGGAAGCTGAATTGAATTGAAATTGATGGTTTGAATTCAATTAAATTGGAAACTTGAGAATTTGGGTTTAATTGAATAAATTTGGAATTAAAGGAATGCACCATAATTTCAAATGTACGATTTTGAAATGTTATGATTTTTCAAAGTGTAATGATTTCAAGTATTTTGGTTTCAAAAGAGTTATAACTTTGGAAGTATTATGATTTTTGAAGCTGAATATATGTTTGAAATGGAAATGATATCATATTGATTTGAATATAGTTTTGAGATAAAAATGGTTTTGGTTTCGGAGTATAAAATATTTTGAAAGGAATGTAGTTTTGAAATAAAATGATTTGACTTTTGAAGTATAAATTATTTTGAAATGACCACGGTGTTATAATAATGTTTGGTTGTTAAAGAGACCAGGGTCGAAAGTTGTCATACTCTCTGCCAACTCCGAAAACTACTTTAACAACTGTGTACGCGGTGGAGATTCCAAAATGGAGTACGATGGTGGCGTCGTTCTTGAGGTATATTAGGTGGACCAAACTTCCGTGAGTTAGCATAAGGTGGCTAAAATAGGAGCGATCTCGGGCTAAAAGGGGTAGCTCCTCTGGTCGGACGCACTTCTTCGATACTATACTCTTACTTGTGGTTGATTTGATGGCCATCCTCCAATTTTAAGTTGGAAGTGTGTTTCGAGGTGGGCGTGTGTGACTGCTACGTTACCACCAGCCCGTGTGCGTAATTGGTATATCTGCCCTGGCATTGCCTCATTTGTCGTGTCACCTACCATAGCGAGCGTTACTATGGGTTTCTATTTGTGTTGTACCTATGGAGATAAGTATCTTCTCATAGTCTCCCGATCAGGAGATATGCAGGTACTGTATAGACTATTGGCATTATTATGTGTTAAGGGCTATATGGGTAACCCCTTAATGCTATTTTAAAGTATGTTTATTGTACTGTAGACATTATTATAATAGTGCAATATTACTACGTATTAAATAGTTTAATGGATCCTTAAAGGATGGGCGATCCCAAGCATCCTTTAAGTTACCGATACATTTTTGTTGCTGTTCACTTGAGTTGATTTACAGTTCATAAGTATTTATGTCCTGACTCGAGTGTTTTGTGTTTTGCTTTACGCTCCAGTCAGACTGAGTGATTCAGCATTCAAGACTCACCTTCGGAGTTGGAGCTTTGCTTGAATATCCAGCCATCTATCTTGCTTTCAGTATCCAGGGATTTCAGTGATGTATTCTGATTTATACCTGATGTATCTTGTTACTCTTCTGTTGTATCTTGTTTAACTCTGATGTATCTTATATATGCATAGTAGCTTCATGAAATACTATCTCTTTTAATTCCGCTGCATTATTATTTACTCTGTGTTCTATGATTAGTCATTTACTGTATATTCTGCGATTTTCCAAATGTTATTTACGACGCGGTATTTTAAGCAATTTAAGTTCGCATGTGCGGATGTGAATGGTTGAAAATATCGGGTCGTTACATTTGGTATCAGAGCTTTGGTAGCTCTAGGCAAAACTTAGCATACATGGTAAATGTATTTACAGAATAACTTACATTCAAGCTTGAACTCTTCCTTTTTGGCTCGATTCTTTTGAATTTTGGAACGTTCCCTATGGTTCTTAAAGGATCCTTAAAGGATACTAATTGACATAAAGGATGGGCGATCCCAAGAATATATGGCAATAACATTTGGCAATATTTATGGCAACATTACTACATAGTAAATAGTTTAACGGATCCTTAAAGGATGGGCGATCCCAAGCATCCTTTGAGTTACTGTTGCATTTTTGTTTCTGTTCACTTGAGTTGATTTACAGTTCATAAGTATTTATGTCCTGACTCGAGTGCTTTGTGTTTTGCTTTACGCCCGAGTCATACTGAGTGATTCGGCATTCAAGACTCACTTTCGGAGTTGGAGCTTTGCTTGAAGATCCAGCCATCTATCCCTCTTTCAGTATTCAGTGATTTCAGTGATGCATTCTGATTTATAACTGATGTTTCTTGTTACTCTTCTATTGTATCTTGTTTAACTCTGATGTATCTTATATATACATAGTAGCTTCATGAACTACTATCTCTTTTAATTCCGCTGCTACTCTGTGTCTGTGATCTGTGATTATTTATTTACTGTATATTCTAAGATTTGCCAAATTTTATTTACAACGCGGTATTTTGAGCAATTCAAGTCCGACATGTGCGGATGCGAATGGTTGAAAATATCGGGTCGTTACATAGAGTATAAACGACTTGAGTAAAATCTCTAAGTCCCTAAAGTGGACTAGAGTACTCTAGTCCACAAAGCATGGACTAGAGTATAAATAAATTGACGAAAATGGCTGAGTCCCTGAAGTATAATAGAGCACTCCGAGTCCCGGAGCACGGACAAGAGTATAAACGAATTGATCAAAATCTCTAAGTCCCAGAAGCAGACTAGACTATAAAAGATATAAGAAAAATCTCTTGGTCCCTGAAGCGGACTGGAGTACTCTAAGTCCCCAAAGTGCGGACTAAAGTATAATTGACTTGACAAAAATCTCTACGTCCCAAACTTTAGCCTATAGCATAAAACGTTAGACAAATCTCTAAGTCCCTAGAGCATGGACCAAAGCATGAACACAAATTAGGTGCGAGTCGACCTGGGGAAGAATAACTCTAAGTCACTAAAATGCATAGTGGTATATAAACATCGATAAATAGATGAGTGGATTATGACCATTCTCTATTCTGCAAACTACAACTTGAAATCGATAGGAGGAGTATTAATTCGCTAAAAATAGAATTCGACCATCCGACTTCTAGCCTGGCCAAATCAATGCTGGAAGCAAGAGTACAAATCACTAAAAACTGAATACGGTAGCTCATTATAGCTCTAGCTTGGCGTTCTTTACAACTTAAGGCAATGACTACAAGGAGTCCTCAATACAGAATAAATCGAAATGGCATCCAAAGCTACGGACGACCGACTATATCATACCTTAGATCGAGGGTCAATATCGATCTGCACCAAGAACATACGGATGTGACCCGAATGTCCCTTGAAAAACTATGACCACCAAAGTGTGGAATGGAGAGTAAACCATGAAATCATTAATTCTCCAGCACCCTCCCTCGATCCGTCAGGAGGAGTATGAAACTGGATAAGCATGACCCGATTGCACTTAAGCCTACTTTACCCTAAGATCTGACTATAGAACATTAACCAAAGTGAACGTGGCTGACCGTCCAGTACCCAGCTTACGCCCAGAAATTGACGAGGCATCGAATTATTAACCTTGGAATGAAAAACCATAGTACAATCTAGGACAGGCAAGACTCAACCTCCCATCAATTGACCTGATCCCATGATTCAATGGGAAAGAGAGTAAAGTTAACGTGGGTATGGCTGTCCTTCCAACTTATTGGTATATGCCTCAGACTTGGAAGCACGAGCGAGAAGCAAGATGAATGTGAACCTACTATTCACTGATCAACTCTGTCTTTGGAGTTTAGGTGGGAGTATAAACGTAGCTAGGACAAGACTTAACCATCCACACAATACATTTATCAACCCGAGACTTGGAGTCGAAGCATGATCATCCAAAGACTGGCTGCGATAGCTCAATACTAAAACTTATATATAGTGTTTACAACTACTCAAGGCTTTGACTGAAAGAATGCCTGAGATAGAATCATTAAATCAATGCCTAAGCTTGTAGGCAACTGACTATCAATTCAACCCGAAGGACAGGTAAAGGTTCATGAATGCGTTGAATGGAAAGCACCTTACTCGAATATACAAGTAAATTCAAACTCAAAGATCCAGCTATGTAGCTTACACAACTCGAGGCTGACCCCTACTCGACATTTTCTTCAACGTGCTTCTAAGCCTGATCTTTGGCCATTTGCAGATAATCGATCAGAGCATTCAGAGCCCTTCACTATCAGACTTAATAACTCATGACAAGACTCTAGGATTCGAACAGAGTAGCCACCAACATTGACCATCCCAACCATATTTCACATTGAATGTTACGCATAATAGTTACATCTGAACTTAAAGAATCCAAGATTGCACTCGCAAACCTAACATTCGACATTACAGTCAGCCATAGTGACCCTTTACGGGTGCTGAATATCGGATCATAGCTCAGTGCAATGATGATAAAAGAGTTAGTTGGATTTCTTTGAAAAAATGATGATATGTTCCCTTGGACCCATTCTAACATACGTTTGTGATTTCACGGACTATCACGAGCCATGCATTGAATATCGACCTAAAGCTACAAAAGCTAGCGTCATACAACGACATGAGACATCTGAAAGACTATTTAAATAGATTGTCGAACTAAGCCAATTCGATGTTACTTATTTCCTTTGAAGAGCTATCCAAGGACGGAAATTAGCAGACCACATATCTGAATTCACTGCATCAAAGAGTAGTGGAGAACCAACCAGTAGATGGAAAATATACATGGATGGAGCATCCATTAATCAATGTTATGACACATGTGTCGTGTCAATGACTCCTAAGGAACGATCGATTTGCTATATCCTGAAACTCGATTTCCTTGTAACAAACAACGATGCTTAATATGAAGCCTCGACCTCCAACCTCAAACTTGCTAGAGAACTTGGAGTGGAAACTTTAGATATCTTTTCTGATTCCTGATTGGTACTATGCAAAGTTAGGGAAGTTAATCTTGCCAGAGGGCATTGTCTTGCTCCTTATCTCGACCGGGTCCAAGAGCTACCCGCCGACTTCACGTATTACATCATTACACACATCCTCATCGAATGAAATGAAAAGAGTCAAGTACTAGCCAAGTTGGTCAGTTTCTGGGGCGCGCAACAGACATATTTTATTTCGGTTGAAATACTTAATATTCCAAGCATTGACGGATGGAGATCGGCTAGATCTTCGTGACAAAGCCAGAAAAGGGGTCATGGTTGACTCCAATCAATGAGTATCTACAATGAGGAATTCTTACTGAACGGAGGAATGGAAAATGGCAGATTCTCCGCAAAGCTTCACGCCAAATCATCCAAGAAGAATTAATGTATAGAAAGGAGTTTATCCATTCCCATGCTTCGGTGTATCACCTATGATGTTATCAAATGATTCTTGAGTGAAGTCTATGAAGAAGAATGCGGTGAGTACATCAGAGGGCAAACCCTGAAAAAGAAAATACTCTGCTATGGGTGTTACCGGCCAACTATCAATCAAGATGCGATTGATCATGCTAGACAATGCGATGAGTGCAAGACGTTTGTAAAAAAATCCGAGAACCCTGCCAATGGAAATTACTCAAATGGCTAGTCCATAGCTCATTGCCACCTGGAGGCATTGGTATCATCGTCTTCTTATCGATCCTAAAGGTAGTGCGAAATACGCCACCGTAGCAATTGATTACTTTACCAAATGGGCAGATGAATAACTTTTAACTACGACCAAGATGAAGAAAATAATCAATTTCATTGTCCGTAACGTCATCTGTTCTTATGACTTTCCATGATCCATTATAACCGGCAATGAATCCTAATTCGACAGCGCTAAATTTAAATGACGTCTGCCATCAGCATTATATTGAAAGGATATTTTTGATATTTGCCCGCCCTCAAGCAAATGGATAGGTTGAATATGTGAAAAAAATCATAAAGTCTATTCTGAAGAGAGGTTTGGAAAAGGCTAGAGGTAAATGGGTGGATGAACTCCTAACAACATTACGGGGTTATAGAACTACCCATGAGTCCATGACTGGCCATACTCCCTTTATCCATGCTTACGGCTCTGAGGTCATCATCCATATAGAACTTGAAGTCCCCTCTCATCAAGCGGCTAATTACAACCCTTATTTCACAAAAAATATAAATAAGGAACTGCAATAATCAATTAAAGTAGATGGAATTGGTGCCACTTATGAGCATATAAAACGCATCCGAGAGCCAATGGCAAGAACGTGTATCGAGCACGCACGTGTATATTTGAAAATTTTCGACTTTTTTTTGGCAAGGCCAGCGGGTTAAATGGATCCCTACCATTTTATCGATATACCAAGAAAGATGAACAAAGAGGGAAGAAACAAAGCTACCTAAATACTTAGGCAAGCAAGAGACAGAGCAACAAGAAAACTAGAGGAAAATACAGGGCATACCAAAAAAAATATAAAAACATAAGGATCACAAGAGGAACCGAGACATAGACAAGCAAGGATGCATCTAGGAGAGAGCAGTTAGAAATTCAGGATCAAAAGCATGCCTGGAAGAAACAATTCCAAACCTCAATCCCGCCACTATACTTTCTTTCATTTGCATGATAGTTTTCCTTTTCGCACTAAAAATAATTGCATTTCTTTCATCCCAAATGATCGAGATGAAGACTTTAAGAGTGAACAGGAGAACAAAAGTAGATTCGCATTTCCACCTTGTAGCCTTGAATATTGTAGCCTTGAATATTAGATCCCATTCAACTTCACTAACTAAAGCAACACTCTTGCCAGTAATGAGGATATTCATAGAGCACCATAACATGTAAACATAAGGACAGTTAAGGAAAAAGTGAAGAGAATCTTCCTCAGCAGCTAGACAAAAACAGTAAGTGGTATCGATATTGACTCCTCTCTGTCTCAACAGAACTTTCGTTTTCAAAGCATTGCTGAATAACTTCCATAGAAATAGGTTCGGCCTTTCTGAATTATGATTTAGGCAAATATGCTTGTACCAGTTGAAAGTCACGCAATTACTCTGGCAAACAAAGTGCTTGTACTTGTCATTAATCTTATACTTATCTTGATAGAAGGACCCAAGATATACCATCATGTGAAGCAAAGGGTACATGACAACCACGGAAGAGACTCCAGTGTTGGCTGACGTGCTGATTACTAGAGTAAGGGAGGATAACACGACCATCATCAATAAAATTATAGGTCAAAGCAAGCTCGCTAATACCAGTTTGCACTTGCTAGTTGAAAGAAAGAAGGTGACTTAGGATAATGCCTTCCTTAACCCACGGGTCAGGCCAAAAGGTCAACCGACCATTAAAAACTATTTTACTTTTAGCACATGGAAGAATATCTGTCCTTAATTTCAGAATACAACGCCATGTCCAACTGCAAGAGTGAGGAATAGCCATGATCCAAAAAAATTTATTGCCAATAAAATGCGTATAAAACCACTTCACCCAAATGTTAACTTAGTTGTCAATGTGATAAACAATGGTAGCACGATTCCATAGTAGCATATTTTTAATACCTAGGCCACCTTTAGACCAAGGCAATTCAAGCTTGGAGAATGCACATGGAGATAGCTTATTAGAGTTAATAGAACCATGCTAGAAAAAATTTGACATAGCACACCTAATCATATTAATCAGTTTGATATGTAGGATGAAAGATCATGACCACTACACTGTCATGGAGAAGATGATAGATTTAATGAGCGTGAGCCTACCTGCCTGACTAAGCAGCCTATTAGTCCACACAGCAAGTCTAGCAGTAATCCTCTCGTACAAAGGCATACATTGAGAATACGAATTCTCGATGTAGCCAAGGGAATTCCGAAGTACATGGAAGTATCAGCCCTTTTCGGAATGGAAGTAAAGTTTGAAATTTGGTTCATCATGTCATTACCCACTCCAACTATCATCATATCAGACTTAGATAAGTTAATGGATATGCCAGTAATTTTGAAGAATTTATCGAGACCACCCATAATAGAACTAACTGTCATCATGCTAGGCTTGAAGAAAATAACCAAGTCATCGGCAAACATTAAGGAAGTATTGAGGGGATTTTTGCATTTAGGGTGAACAGAGAATCTACCTTCATAAACTAGGTGGATAAGAATTTGAGTTAAAACTTCCATAACTATAGTGAATAAATAGGCAGCCTAATACCTTGTTTGCTTTGAAAATATCCCACATTACTGTTATTAACCATAATGGAGAACCTCCCAGTCGAGATACAAGCATCAATCCAAGCCACAAAATGTTTGGGGAAATTCATCAGACCCATGATTCTAACAACAGAGTCCCATTACAATGAGTCGAAAGCTTTAGAGATATCAAGCTTGAACATGGCTTTAGGAGATGCATGAGAGGTGTTGTACCCCTTCAGTAATTCGTGAGACAAAAGAAAATTATCGAGGATATTTCTGCCACTAAGAAAAGCAGCTTGATTGGAAGAAATGATGTTAGGCATAACCATCTTGAGTCTATTAGAAATGATCTTAGAAATACACTTATAAATGGTTTTACAACATGAGATAGGCCTAAATTCAGAGACAAGACAGGCATCCTTCACTTTAGAAATGAGGGCTATGTTAGTAGCATGATAGAACCAATCATTTTGCACTTGTTAAAGAAATTATGAATAGCCTTAGTGAAGACAGGACCAACAGTTTCCCAGCATGACGTAAAAAAACAGGCATTGAAGCCATCAGGACCTCCAGTAGAATTAGAGTTGAGAAAGTAAAGGGTAATTTTAATCTCAGAGTCAGAAATAGCAGAAGAGAGCAACTCATTATCTTCAGGAGAAATTCTAGGAATGTTAATCCAGTCAAGAAGGTCCAGCAAAGGAGTGAATTCATTACTGTTACCAAGCAACTTGCTGAAATAGTCAAGAAACATATTAGAAATAAGGGGTGGGTCAGAGATAAACTCACCATTATCATCCTTAAGCATAGTAATTGACTCTCTTGACTGTTTAGCTTTAAGAGATGAATGGTAGAAAGAATTGTTCGTGTCACCATCCTTGAACCAATCCATTCTGGTTTTTCGTTTAATCATGAGGCCTTCATGCTTCAAAGCCTCATAAAGTTAGGAAGACAAAGTAGCTTCTTGGGCTGCCAACTCACTATTAGAGGTGTCAGTGAGCATGGACTCTTGAACATGTTGTAATTTCAGTGAGATGCTGGATGTTGCCAAGTTGCCATTACCAAATTTTCTCATTGACCACTCTTTTAATTCAGATTTGACAGCTTTAAGCTTACACTGCAAGACAAACATTGGATTACCAAAAAATGAGAGCACCAAACTTTGTTCACAACAGGTAAAAATTCAGGGTGAAGAAACCAAGCACTAAAAAATTTAAAATTTGATTTTCTTATCCTCACAGCAACACCAATGGAGATAATTTGGGGAGAGTGACCAAACAGACAAGGCATAGGAAGGAGGTTAAACATATTAGGCCATTTGGTGAGAGCATAAAGATTAGAAAAGGAGAAATCAATTTTCGAGAAAGTTCGAGGAGAGGATCCTCTTGAGTTGTTCCAAGAGAAAGAGGCATCCACAGTAGTATTCTCAATAAGGTTAGATTGAGAGATGGAACAGCTAAGAGGCCTGGTTTCTCGAAGAGATAGGGGATTGCCATCTTGCCTATGAGATAAAAGAAAGGAGCAGTTAAAATCTCCAAGTACAATCCAGGGATGAGATTCTTGTCTAAACGATGGGAGGAGATTAATTAAGGATTGTTTGGCAGATACCGAGCTTAGACCATATATAATAGTAAGGTAAAAGGAAGTGGAGGAAGAGACATGGATACAGTTCAAGTGGATAAGCTGAGAAGTTGAAATAATAGGAGATAAGAAATAGATAGTGGGGTCAAACAAAACAAGAATCCTGCCAAGAGGAGCATCAAACATATTATTAATCATCTTCCAAGCAGGGTTAATGAAATTAGCAGCTTTGGAAGAAAGAGATGCATTTAGCTTAGTTTCTAATATTGCAAGAAGACTCAGAGAGTGAGTGGAAATAATGTTTTTGCATTGGATAGTTTAATATCCGAGCGGGCACCTCTTATATTCCACGCACCGATGTTGTTCAACATTGATCAACAAATTGATTATAAAGGACTTTCTTTTTGTTACTCCTAGTCAGAGGAGTGGTTTGAACATTAATTCCTGGAATAGTAGAAGAGGAAGTGGTACAGCACTCGGGTTGAGATCCAAGTCAGAATGTGGTTTTAATGTTTTGGATGACTTACAGTTACGAGACGAAATATGACCAACTAGTTGCACCACAAACTGATTTGCAATGCTGGAGGGAGGAGTAGCGGGGGAAGGGAAAGAGTAGGAAGAGGGGGTATCCAAGCGTGGGGGACATGAATATGATTATATGGATGGTCATATTTATGGGAGATGGCAGAATCATTGGAAGGTAGAGAGATTAAAGGATCAGAATTACATATGTTACTTTTTTTGGTTGTGCACGTGCACAGAGGAGACGTGCACAGACTTAGGTTGAGTTGTTAATGGGTTAGATTTAGCAACGGAGGAGATTACCTTGCTAATGTTTGGTGGAGACGAAGTTAAAGAGCAAAACTGTTCACTGATAGCAGAAAAAAAAGAGTTAGGGATGATTCTGGAATAGAGGGGGTGGGTCAGAAGAAGATTTGCCTTTGTAAGGAGGAACATAATTATCATTGTTTTCATGGTTTTTGCAAGCAGCTGTGAAGGTATCAGTATTCAGTTTACATTCAATAACTTGTTTTTCAGCGGCGTGCTTTTTCTTTACATGCATTGGTCCATGATTACCACTTATGTTTACATCACTCGTATCATTCCCAACACTATTAAACAAGCGGGCATCCTCGTCAGTAGCTACCTCACCCATTTCAGCAAGAATATGAAAACTATTTTCTTTCAGCGTAATTGAATTATTAGTAACACTAAACTGTTCTCCATCATCCACTATCTTAATAGGAAAAACATTTTCAATTTCCCCCTCCTCAAGCTCATTACTTCGTAGCTCCTTTTTTTCATCAGAATTGTCAACTTCATGAACAACCTTCAAATTGACTTTCATAAAGGAAGATTTAAACTTATGTCTTCTTGCTTTATTCACAACTTGCCATTTTTGTTTTCTCCGACTCATTTTTTTCCTAGCTTCTTTCATGTTTTCCGTGGAATCGTTGACATTGACTTCATAAGATTTATTTTTCATTTCATTCTTCTTTATAACCATACTTGAATTTATTCTTATCTTTTCATAGTAAGTTTCAGAGTGACCAAAAACACAACAACGAGGACATATATCAGGCTTCCAGTGGTATTCAATATGAATAATTTGCGTTCCTCCATCTAGAAGATGAACCAGAAAGGAATCAATCAGTCCACGATCAGGTTTTATTTCCACCATACACTTAGCAAAAGATAGCCTCTCCAACCTCTCCATTGATTCATCCATACAAATAAGTTTTCGCAATTTGCTAGCTAACCAGTTAATTCCAATATGAGTCCACAATAACATTGGTATATTAGAGAATTTCACCCATATTGGCACAGATGAAATACTCTCACAAGCATTTCCCACCGTAGGTTCCCATTTCTTGACTATAAAGAGTTTTTTTGCATAATAGTGGGGGTCACCTTGCAGAATCCTGTTTCTGTCTTCATCACAGGACAACAAGAATAAGAAAAGGAAACCATTAGATCTAACTTTGATCGATCCTTTAAGTTTCCAGTATTTTTTCAGGAAGTTAATAACTGTTGAGTAAGATAGAGGCTTATCAAGGAAAAACCGACTAGATAGTTGGTCCATTCATGAGCACCTGCATTAATAACATTTGGTGGCGGAATCATAATCTCATTCTTGAACACGGGGGACATCTCAACTGGTATATACTTCCCTGCGTTACTCGGTTTACGCTTGAAAAGGGTAGTCCATATCAGTTGAGAAGGCTGAGGTAGAAGTGGCGGCATAGGAGCAGAGGGAGACAAAGGAGAAGATGATGAAGATGGGACGTAGGGAGTTGACGCCGGAGGCAACATTAGAGGAGGGGGGTCAGGAGCAAAGGATGTTGACATAGAGGAGAAGACGTATGAAGTGAAGGGTTGGTAGTAGGAAAAACGGGAGAGGACGAAAGAAGTACAGAAGGGACGGAGTGCTGCCATGAACCGGAAAAAAGGATATTTTTCATGTAGTATGAAAAATTGAATTTTCACTTAGAGTTATTAAGAAAAGACTGGATTGGATAGCCGAAGCTTACTAGCCCTGTAGAATCAGACACAGATGGTCACTGATGAACTACAATACAGACTTTATACTATTGGGAATCGACCAAGCGTCATGACGACAAAAGAAGGAGACAACACTTTGGGAGGATAAAATTGAAGGATAATGACTATTCAGGAAACATGATGGATTTATTTCTAGAAACTCTAACTTGTTTCGATTCAAACCTTGTCATGTATGCAACAAGATGTACTTTGGAGGGGGGCAAATGTTACCCGACTACTTGGTCTGGCTACGAAGCTACAGTTGTAGAGGTAATGGTTGAGCCTAGACGGGACTCAAGCCAAGATAGATATGGAAGTATAAGGGTTTGGTGTAACCCGATTGGTTTAGTATATTTATAGTTCGGCATGTTTGAGGTGGATCAGTACGTTTGTGGTTAAGATTCTTAGAACTGATTCCAGTATCAAAGCTAGCTGTAGGTTGGCACATGGTTTATAGTGGTTCGGTATTGGGTAATGGATCAGTCAAAATATTTAAATGGAGGTGCGTAGATTGTGTATTGGATTGGCGTACAAGGGTCGACGAGCGTGGGTCGGCAGTTCTGTGTCCGCCTAAATAGTTTAGTGTGAGTGGGATCGCCTTAGAAGAATTCTTTCATGTGGCTTGGCTCTTAATGAATCGGCATGTTGGGTCAGCCTAAGTGGTTCGGCTTACCTAGGTCGGTGCACATCAGGAGAGTTAGCATTTTCTTAGATTTACAACAAGGTGATGTGCTCGACAGTGTTTTGCTTTGAGACGCACAACTAGCTACTCCTAGTTCCTTGAGAGCCTGCTTGGAGTCAGCTACGAGACAACCCTTGGATCGGCAACAGGTCGATCGGTAGTAGTGGATCAGCCTTCCTGGGTCGGTCACCCTAAACTAGCAGCTATGGGCCAAGCTATCTCGGTCACGGGCCTAGACACAGGAACCAGCTTATCTTCGCCTATAAATAGAGAGGCATGAGTCCAGTTGAGGGGACCTTTTTTTGGACAACTCTAGGGATACTCTGCCATTTTCTGTACTCACTTCTTTTTTGTTTAAACTTGTACTCAAGTTGTTTATTTACGGATTGCATCTGTGCTCAAGTGATTGGAAAAGTAATGAAAATTATATTCAAAGTGGACGTAGGCAATTATGCTGAACCACTATAAACCTGGTATTCTCATTTTTTTGTTCCTTCTGCATTCAACTGTGTTACTTCTCTGCTTTAATTTACTTTCTTCGTTAATCTCTCTACATAATTCTATTCAAGGGTGTTAGTGATCAATTTTGGTGCTAACTGTAGCATATCATGTTTGTTGTATGCTTACTCATTTGTTGAAGGGACAAGTCAGGTATGGTTTGTATACACTTGTTCCTTACTATATCAACTTGTACAGTATTTTTAGATCCATTTACCGCTTACACCAAACTGTTGTTTGGCTCGATATTTTATGCTTTGCATCTTATTTTCTTAAGTACTCTTATATGAGTAGATTAGATAGCAGGTCAAGAAGCGATGTAGTAGGTGTGTAGAGGACAAGTTGGATGGAGCTATCTTGTATTGTATATGGATTTCTATGCTTATTCCATTGTGAAACAATAGGGAGTCTTGACAATGCTTGCTTATTACTACTATTATGAGATAGCTATTTGAGTTTATTTCCTTCGTATAAAATCTATTACTTGTTGTATAACTTTGTGGATCCGTACTCTAATATTTGGATCACTTAGTTATTTCCATCTCTCTTTTTTTATATATGTGATGTATATTATATTCTATTCCATGTATTGTGGGATATCCGATAGGTTCTACAACGTTTTATTTTATTTTCAACCCCTAACGATCATCCTATAATAGCCAGGCATGGCAGCAGCGCACTATTTAGTTATATTAGTTGCCTGTGACGTAGGGCGGTCATATCATATGGTATTAGAGCAAAGGTTACATAATTAACCTAAGTTGATATTGCAGTCCAATAGAGATTGGGAAGGAGTTATCACCTTAGACTGGATCGAGAGTGTATGTATAAGAGAGTGTGCACTTGTTATATCACCCAATAATGAATTCTTATTCACGGGAAAGCCAACCGAAAGATTCATAGAGCTGGTGTTGCTACTGTCTACGCATAGGGTCATCCCCCATTCCCATCCCGAGGCGCTAAGGGCTTTCGTTTTTGTACCTCTCATTGCGTCCCGCTCAATTCGCTCGCCTCACTTTGGTCCACTTAGGTATAAGTTCAAAACTGTATGGTAGTATATATAGTATATAAGTCACATGCACACACGAGTACCATCAACATGGTTTTCTTTTTGAGTGACAAGTCATTCTTGTTATAGATCGAGAAAAAACCAGAAAATAAGAAATATTGTGGCGAACTCCATTTTCGGAGTTAAGGAAGGAGTGGGTTTGGGGCTGCTAATCCTGACTTGCACTATGTTCAATGGATGATGGCGAACATGCTATAGAATGCCAGAGCGGCCGCTTCGAATGTTGCTGTTGGTGGTGGTGCTTAAGTGCAGGCGCCGAGTGCTAACTTTGCCAAGCTATGCAAAGATTACTCCACCTTGGGAGGCGAACCATTTCTTGGAACGAAGTCGGCCATCAAAGTACAGGATTGGTTGGATAGTTTCTAGCATATCTTTGGTTGGAAGTAGATGATGCCAAGAAAAGGAAGCTGGCGTCTAGACAGCTTCAAGGGCAGACCATGAACTGGTGAAATACCATTACTATTGCTACACCCGAGGATCGGTTCACTTGGGACCAGTTCAAAGCTAGGTTTGAGGAGAAGTTTGTTTCGGCTGCTTAGAAGTCGGTGATATTCATGACATTTGATGATTTAAAGCAAGGAGATATGTCTATCTCCAAGCATTTTGTTGAGTTCAATGCTTTATCCAAGTATGGGATGTCTTTCGCTAACACTCCATTGAGAAAAATGAAAATTTTATCATGAGTTTGGACGAATATTTTAGGGAGAATTTGATGAGTCATATCGATGAGCCGTTGGAGAGACTTATCAAGAAATCTCTTTCCTAGGAGAGTTTATACCCCAAGTCCAATCAGCTATTATTGCCATGGAGGAGCCAAAATTGCAACAAGGCAGTGGAGGCAAGAAAAATGGAATGGAAATAGAAAGTAGTTGTAGGGGAAGAATGCTCAAAAGAAGGCTAAGTGGGTCCCCATTTGTTTTGGTTTTGGAGATAAGGGTCACTTTGATCAGAGACTGCAGTGCTGCTTGGAAGAAGAAGTGTTACAATTGTAGTAAGTTCGGGCATATGTAGAAAAGTTATCTGGAACCAGCACAGCAGAAACAAGTTATGGAGGCATATGCTTTGGACGCTGTTTTGACTTCGTCGTGTGCTCCCTCGACAAAAGAGAAGGGGAAAAGCATTGTTATTCATGGTAGACTTTCCATTTATAATGTTCCCATATATATTTTATTCGATATAAAGGCTTCATGTTCCTTCATATCTTGTGATTGAATAGATAAATTAGGATTGAAAGCCAAAATAGTTGACCGACCTTTGATTGTAACGGACCATGTTGGTCACTCCACTAGCCTGTGTAAGGTTTGTAATGGTTTAGTCTTATGAAGTTGCAGATGCTCTTTTGTTTTTGATTGCTTTGTTTTGAATTTCGTTGGGTTTAGGATTATCTAAGGGATTGGCTGGCTAAGGAAATATGCAGTGGTAGTGGATAGCAAGAAGCTATTGGTGATGGTCGGGGCTGTGTAGGGGCGGAAGATAGTGACTGGCTGCATGCCGGAGGATGGGGTTATGGTTAGCTTCGTATATTCGCTCGAGGTTCCACAGGATAGGTTGTCATCTGTGCCTATCGTTAGAGAGTTTCTGGATGTGTTTAGGGAGGTGACCGGATTATCGCCGCTCTAGGAGATTGAGTTTCGTATAGACTTGGCGAAGGATACCAGACCTATAGTTATGCCTTTAAGGCATATGACACCCAGATAGAAAAATAAGTTGGAGGTGCAAGTAAATGACCTATTGAGGAGAGGGTTCATTAATAGGGTTAAATCTAAGTGCGATGCTACTGTAGTATTTGCCACCAAGGCAGATGGCTCTCTGAGGTTGTGTGTAGGTTATCGTGAGCTGAATGAGGCGACAAAGAAGAAGAAGTGTCCGCTTCCACATACCAATGATTTGTTCAATTAGCTCTATGGTGCGAAGGTGTTCTCCCAATTCGATTTAGCAATGGGAGTTCACAAGTTGAGAGTAGCGAAGGAGAGTATACCAATCACCGTGTTTCGTACACCATTAGGTTTGCATGAGTGGTTGGTTATGCCATTCTGGCAAACGAATGCTCTGGCATACATTATTGATATCATGAACCATTACTTTAGGGATCGGCTAAAATGTCCGTACTTGTGTTTGTGGATGATATTCTGATCTACTCTAGGACAAGAGAAGGAATAGAAAACACACTTGAGAATTGCGCTTAAAGTGTTGAGAAAGCACAAGCTGAAAGCGTATTTTTGAAATGTCATTTATGGGGAAGGGAAGTGAGGTTCTTGGGTCACGTCATCTCTGAGCAGGGAATCGTAGTAGATCTCGCAAAAGTGGCAGCGGTTCAGGATTAGAGCTAACTCAAGAATGCTACAGATGTGAGGAGTTTCCTAGGATTGGCGAGATATAATATACGTATTATCAAAGACTTCTCAAAGATAGCAGAACCGTCGACCAGTTTGACAAAGAACAATCAAACTTGTGTTTTGGACACGAAATATGAGGATGTATTTGTGAGTCCGAAGGAGAGTTGATGAGTGCACCAGCATTGACCATTTCGAGCGGAAATGAGGAGCTGACAGATTGCACATATGCCAATGGTATTGGATTGGGTGCAGTGTCGATGCAGAAGGGAATTTTTTTTTCTTATGCCAGTCGATAGCTGAAGACACACGAGAAAAATTATCCAACTCATGATTTAGAGTATGCATTGATAGTGTTTTCTTTGATGATTTAGAGGCACTACTTATTAGGAAAAATGTTTAAGCTATTCACGGACCAAAAATCCTTAAAGTACCTTTTTTCCTAGAAGGATCTCAATCTTCGCAAGCAGTGATGGTTGGAATTCTTGGCCTCTTACGACTTTGGAATTTTCTATACGTTTAGTAAGGAAAAAGCTATCACCAATCTAGTTAGGGGGCAATATTCATGGAGTGGAAACAGTTAGAGTATATTGATGGTTATGACTTTAGACCTCAACGCAAGTTAGAGCCAGAGATGTAGGAAAGTCTAACGAGCAAACCAACTTTGATTGAGAGGAGTGGTACCAATTTGAGGCGATATGCTAGACTAGCGGAGATTATGGCGAAAATATAAGATGGAGTAGAGTCTGAAGATGTGAAGCTATACGGACTCAACCGAGAAGGTTGGGTCCAAAAGGATAGGAGGTTGCTTGTTCCCGATGTTGATGGATTGCGAGACGACATGCTACAAGAGTGCCCCTATTCTATGTTGACCATACATTTCGATGGTAATAAGATATACCATGATATGAAGCAGACCTATTATTGGAAGGGGATCAAGATGGATAGCGAGACATTCATCTCAAAGTATTTGAACTGCCAGTTGGCGAAGGCAAAGAAAAAGAAGCCAAGTGGGTTGTTGCAACCACTTAAAGTTCCCAAATGAAAGTAGAAGCAAGTATCGATGAATTTTGTTGATGGATTGCCAAGGACTTGAGCAATTTACGATAGGTTGGATCATAGTCGATTGACCAAGAGCGCTAGATTTATACCCACCAAGTCATGTACGATGACAACCAAACTAGCCGAGTTGTATGCGAAATGAGTTGTATGATTACATGGTTTACCAAAGGGCATTGTGAGCGACCAAGACCCATTGTTCACTAGTGGGTTATGAAAGAGCTCATTAGAGGCATTAGGGACAGAGCTGCATCTCAGTACAACTTATCACCCATAAACTGATGGGCAGACCGAGAGAGTGAACCGTATCTTAGAGGAACTCTTGCGGGTTTGCATAATAAATTTTGGAGGCTCGTGGAGTGACCACTTAAATTTTGTGGAGTTCGCATACAATAATAGCTATCAGTTTAGTAGTGCGGCACCGTATGAAGCATTGTATGGTCGACTGTATAATGCCAATTCGTGTTGGTTGGAAGTAGGGTGAGGAACTAATACTTAGGCCAAATACGATTAGAGAAACTTCGAAGAAGATAGAGATCATTTGGCAATGAATAAAAGCTGCTCAGGATAGATAGATAAGCTACGCTGATAGGAGATGTAGGGATTTGGAGTTCTCCATTGATGATATGGTGTTTGCGAAGATTTCCCCTTTGAAGAATGTTATTCCATTCAATAGTAAGGGGAAGTTGGAGTTGAGATTCGTAAATCCTTTTTCGATAGCAGAGAAGATTGGGTATCTTTCCTATAGGGTCAACTTACCTCAAAAAATGGCGGGTGTGCACAACGTCTTCATGTTTCTCATTTGCGAAAGTTTCTACATAACTCAGGCGTGATGATTGCATTGGATCAACTTAACAATATCGAGATTGAACTGAAGCTTCGAGACCTCTTTGGCTGGTTCATATTTTCAGATGCGATAAAAAATAGCTTATGAGGAAGATGGTGGAATAGTTATGGTTCACCACGGCGAAAGTGAAGGCAATTGCACGTGGAAAATCAGGGGGAGCCTGAGGGCTACATATTCTGAGCTCTTTATATCGTAAGACCTACCGTTTATCGTATTTACTTTCACCTTCAATATCATATAGGGTATTTTAGTATCTCGCATGAGGGGATAGGCTTCCTTACACTATTGGTTTCATGGCTCCTTTTTTGATATGTATGATTGTTGCATATGATTGCTAGGCATGCGGGGTAACCATGTTTGACTTATTTTATAATTTCGAGGGTGAAATTCCTAGCAAGAGTGTAACGACCTGTACTTTACTTATCGGAGGATCATAAAATATTATTATTATTCATATAAGGTCGTATAACTCTAAAATTTGGAAGAATGGCCCATAGGGACATTTTCGACTTCTATGATTTTTGCTGAATTTCTATGTGATCATTTTGATCCTGAAAAACTTATTTGGAATGTAACTTTTGATAGGTGTCGGGTCAGGCTCTCAAACCATTTCCATTCTTTAGGATGATGTTTTCCATTCCGCGGAGTGGTCATAATAGACAAATGGACTTATCGTTTGAAAGTTATAGTTGTTTAAGCTTTGGCTGTTATTGGCCTGCATTAGTGGGTTACTAACTTAGCCTACGCTTAGGCCCACTAACCCATCTCAAAAATTATGCTAAGAGAAGGCTGTAGGAACTGATGTAAGTCATTTCCATCTTCCCCAAAATAGCTTTAAACCTCCATTAGCCCTAATTTCATCAAAAATATACATTTTCCTTACTTATCTTAGACCAATCATCAATTAGAGGGATGACTAGCATATCGGAGCATGAGATTATCATTTTGGCTGATTTTCATTTCTCTTCCTTGCTTTCCACTTCTGATCTAAGGGGAGGAATTGGTATTTTAGGTATTTGGTGATGGTTCTTGACCTCTTACTCTACTATGCATGTTTATATAGTTAAAAATGATATTTTTGACATGATTTTGACTCTAAATTGTTTTCTAACCTTAGTTATGTTTTCCTAAATGTTTATGGCTAAAATGTAAAGGTTTTAAAATGGTTTTTTAACTACTTTTATTCATATTCCTATGCTAGTGTAAACATTATATTTTGATTAGGATTTGCTCGATTATCATGTTCTTATGTATTGCATGTATGGATGGATGTATATGTCTGATATTCCATGTTTGTATGTTGTGCTTTGATGTGATTTACTAGTACTTTTAGGTAGTTAGGAAAGAGGTGGTAAAACTGTCGAATCGAAGGTAAATATGGTCGAAATTGGACGAAACTTGGAGGAGAGGCTCTAGAGGATAAGAGGAGCCCAAGATTCAATTCACACTAAGTTTGGAGCTAAGTACAAGAGTCGGTACCGAGAGGTCATGTGCAGTGAGAATCGTATCAGTGAGTGGTGATTCCTCAAATTGGGAAAAAAGAGAGATGAATGAAGGCCAAATGCAGAAATTTGGCTAAGTATTAGACTCGATGTCGAGAGCTTTGGAGGGCATGAAAATAAGAACTTTGGAGTTGAAAGCTTTGGATTTGATGCTAGGAGCTTTTTAGTGGAGTAGTCGAAGTCCAAACACTTAGGAGATAGAGCTTTAGAGAAGAGGGAAAAAACTCAACGAAATTGGTTAAGTACACCTCTCGGTACCGAGAAGTCCAGTTTGATGCTATCGGGTGGCACTTCTACCAGGGAGAGTGGAGGCTCTACAGGTCGTGCTGAAGGTGTTCGTTTGTTTGCTTGGGGTCTAACGCGATATAGTAGCACGTCGACAGCTTCGGGACTTTCCTCATGACAACTCAATGGTGAAAGGAGTTAGGTTCCGATGAAGATGGCTCGATGCGGAAAGTAGTCATGAGAATGTTTGTCCACAAAAGGTGGGTTTTAGAAAGGGTGGCTCATGGATAGAACGTAAGAATGGTTCTATTGTAGAAGGAAGGAATGTGGAATTGTTCCTTGAGAAGAATGAAAGCTAGATGGAGCAAGGAAAGAGCTTGGATACACGTGCTAAGGGATCGTTGATACTCGTAGTGTTTTCTGATGTACTCAAAAGCAGGGGTATTATGAGTGCACTCATGGGTACTTGGAAAGGCTACCCCAAATCATTTAAAAGGATCCATATACCCTCGACCATGGGAAATGGTCTAGTATCAGCTTTGGGCTAAAGACGAGTACACTGAAAGCCGGGATTTCCACTAATCCTGATCATAGGAAATGACATACAAGTTATCATATATCTTAAGAACATTAATGATAATGTGGATTATTTTGATGAATGCTATGTTTTCTTTTCTTGTTTTCTTTTGTAGTCTCTAACTCTAGAGATATCACTGGAAACAGGTAATGAGGATAGGGATAATTGGATACCCGTTATCATACTTGGTTTGCAGTATACCTTTACTATATTCATAGAGTAGCGTATTATGTTTCTTATGTGCAAACTCTTTTGTTGCAGGGACAGGTCACGTATGGTTCATATACCCTTGTTTCTCACTATATCGATGTGTATAGTATTTTGAGATTCATTTACTGCTCACACCAAACTATTGTCTGACTCGAGATGTGTTTCTTATTATCTCGTGTACTCTTAAATGGGTAGACTAGACAACAGGTCTAGGTGTGACGCAGTATCCGTGTAAAGGACAAGCTTGATGAAGCTATCTCATATGACATATGGATTTCAATGCTTATTTCGCTATGCAATGTTGGGGAGCCTTGATAGTGCTTGCTTATTACTACCATTATGAAACAACTATTTGAGTTTATTCCATTTATACAAACTACATCACTTGTTGTATAATTTAATGGATATGTACTCTAATATTTGGATCAATTAGTTAATTCTTGTGATGACCCGGAGTTTTAAACAATATTAATTTAATAATCTGAAGTAAAAATTAAATTGATTTGATAATCTTTGTGATAAGATTTGAATTAATTTAATCAATCCAATAAAATAAATACTTAATTGATAGATTTTATCTTTTTAAATCTAATCATTGTTTTATAATTATAATATATGTAGAATATGTATATATTGTAAATAGATATTGTTTTTAATTTGATAAATAAATAAATCCTGCTTTCTAAATAATATATATATCTTTAGTAAAATAATTGGGAATTATGATTTTATTTAAAAGTTAAAATTTTAAAAGGTTATTTAATAAATAAAATATGGTTTTAAATAGTTAAGATAAAACTTTAATTTGTTTAAATTAATTTATTTGATATGAAACTTTTAAAAAGTATATAATAAATAACTAATGATTTTAAATACATAAGGTAAATTATTTAAATTGTTTAAAATATGTTTTAACTCAAGTTTAAATTTAAATAAAATTAACAATAAGGCTTATTTGGATATAATTGGATAAAATAAATAATTTATTGGTAAAGAAAACAATTTCTTTTATAAATTATTTATAGTTATCAAATGTTGTTATTTTTAAAAATATAATAATACATGGTTTTAACAAATAGATTTTTAATGAAAAATAATTGTTTTTAAAAATGTAATTGTGTAGTTATATATGTATATATATAACTTGATTTGAAATTGAATTTCAAAGCTTTAAAATTTAAAGTATAAATATTTTTAATTTGTTTTGATTTTGAAATATTTGTATAAACTTTATTGTATAAACAAAATTGGATTTATTCATTTTAAAATTATCTATATGTAAATAGGTAGAAATTAACTAATTAATTAAACATGGATTTATATTTATCTTATATTAACATCTAACTAAATAACTAATTTACATAATTTTAACTAATTAACATTTAATGACAAATGTAAGCATTTTACAAATAAAGAGACATGTGTTAATCAATAAACACTACAACTTGACAAATGTTAGAATTAGAGACATGTGGCATTTTTAAAATTTGCTTTTTCTTTTTATTTTTATTTCATTTTTTATAAAAAATTCTCTTCCATTTTATTTCTTTTCAAAATCTAAAGCTAAGAAGACAATGTAAACAAATATGAAATTAAAAAAACACTTCTCTTAATACCAAAATTCTGAAAATCATCTCCAACAAATCCTGTAATCTCAACAAAATTTGCGTCATCTTCAAAATCCTGTAACCTCTATAACCAAGTATGCAGATACATTTACTCTCTGAAAACACCTTCTCAAAACACCTCTACAAAGATCAAATGCAAATCATTTTTCCCTGTGATCATCTTCTAAAAACATCACCTAAAAAATCATTCTGCAAACTCTAAAAGCCTGCATTTCCTTCTTTCAAGAATCTGGGAAGGAAATCTGCAGCATTCAAGGAAAAACTGTTTTAAACCTGCATATTTTCAAGTATGAAAGCACGGCATCATTTCAATCTGGAAGCAAGCAGTTCAAATTTAAGCTAAGCAATTCAAAAATGGGTACTGCATATTCCAGTTTTTCAACAAGCTTTTGCAAAAACAAATTGAGGCTCTGTCTTCTGATTTTAGAAAAGTGAGTAACATTTTCTTAAACAAGTGTAAGTATATAATTTAGTTGCATGCTTGATTTTCTGAAATATGTATGTTTATATATGTATATAGCTGTATTCTCTGGAATTAGTGATGTGTATAAGTTTGTTTGTTTTTTCAAAACCTACTCTGTCTAAAAAAAATTTCTGTCCTAGATTTGCTGAGTTCAAATCTTTTAAATTTAATTTCTTTTAAACTTGAGTTTTAAAAAAAACTTGTTATTTCAATTCAAAACTTTAGTTTGAAATTTTACCTAGGATCAAATAATTATGAAATGCTTTTGAAAATAGATAAAAACTGATCAAACTTTGAAATGGTATAATTCAAAACCATGTAATATATTGTTTCAGGCCTAAGATCTGAAACATCACCCTAAACCTTGATTTTTAAAATTAAAATCACAATTTTTAGTTTAGAACTTAACATGCAATTTTGTGTTGAACTAAAAAGGGGGATATTGGGTTTTTGGGTGATCTCGGCAATTTGAAGTGTCGGGGTTCATCTTGTAGGTGGAGGAGTAATCGTTGATGTCGGGAAAAATGAGTGATGGTGATGCAAATCACCATGAAAGCAGCAGTGAGGGTTTTTTGTCTTTAGCCCTAGTTTAAACTAGGTGATTTGTTTTGGTCAGTACAACCTATAGGTATGTTAATGTTGAACGGGGATTTGGCAGATGGAAGCTTGGTCGTGAGTGAAGGCATAACCGGAGTGGTTGGATCTCTGGTGGTCGGAGTGCCATAGATGAAGAAATGACAGGTTCTGATGGGTTTTGGTCTTCAGTTTCCAGGTTCTGGACTTTGAACTCGAATTCAAATTCGAGTTGTTTGTGAACATTGTGATGATCGTAATGGATTGAAGGGTTGATCGTCGATGTTGGGAAGCCACCGGAGGTGGATGAAGATGGCCGGAGGCACGGTGCATGTGCACTATGCACTATTGGGTTTTTGTTGAACACTGGGTAGATGTAGTGTTGATTTGCTCGAGTTTTTACTCGTGATTCTGGTAGTTGGCTCGAAGGAGTGGGCTTGCTGACTCGAAGTGGTTTTGGCACTTGCTCGGGTTAGTGAAGTTGTTTCAGTTTTTCTGCAACCTGCTTGTAGGTTTTAAATTTAAATCAAAATTTAAATGAACTACAAGTTGAGATGATAGATTTAAACATGTTTAAATCTAGTATGAAGTAAAAATTCAAATGGCTTTGAAATCTCAAAGTTTGAAATATTTAGAGTGGATTTTCAGGTTTTTAGAAAAACCTGACAGATTTCAAGATTTTGAAATTTTCAATTTAAAATCTGAAATATATTTTAAATAGTGATTTAAATTCAAAGACTGAGCTCAGTTTCAAATAGCTTTTGAATTTTAAAAGTTTAAAATGAAATTTGGGTTTAAAAGAAAAGGTTTAAAATCAAGGTTTAAAACAAAGATTAATTCAAGTTTTAAATCAAAAGTTTTAAACAAATAATGGATTCAAGTATCTTGAATTCAAATCTGGATATTTGAATAAGTTTTATAAATTCTGAATGTTTTCAAACACAGTTTTGAATTTAAATTGTTTATTAGAGGTAAATGTGTTTTCAAACAAATACTTAAACTTGATTCTTTTGAAATGAAGTTTTTTATAAAAGGTTTATAAATGGAAGTTAAATGGTAATGTACTTAAAACTTATTTTAAATAAAATTAAATAAATTAAGGGTTGTCTTGTATAATTTTTAAATGTAAGTAATAAATGTTATTTACATTTATTTTAAAGGATTATAAATGGAATTTAAATTTGGTCAATGTTTAAATAAATATCACTATAAATTTTAGATTTAAAATGGAATTTGAATTTAAAATTAAAATGCAATGTTCTAAGTGCACTTAAAAATTTATGAAATTATTAATAAGAAAAGGATTATCATAGAAATTGTTAAGGTATGAAATAATTAAATAAGACAATTAAGGAATAACTTATTTATTTAATTTATAATTAACAATTTGGATTAATTTAAAATTAGAGGTTAATTAAGAAGTAAATTAAACTAATTAAAAAATGATAAATAGTTAATGAAGGTCATTAACTTAAGGATTATTTATTAATTAATTAATATAATTAATTTTTAATAATTAATTAGATTAATTAATTTAATGATAAACAATTGTGAAAATTATTTAAGTTTAATTGCTAAATGAAAGTAATTAAGACACTAATTACTTAATGTACTTAATGGAGTTTATTGTAATTAGTTTAAATTAATTAATTAATTAAGTTTAATTAATTTTAATCACTTGTTGGTTTGATAATGATTACTGGATGTAATTAATGGATAATGATGGAATTGTGAAAGTAATTCGGATGGAATTACTTTGTATAATTAATCAAGGGATTAATTAAAAAAATTAATTAAGAAGTAAATTTGATAAGTAATTAAGGGTAGTTAATTACTGAATGTGATTTAATCAAGGGTGATTAATAATTATGGTTTAATTGAGATTAATTGCTTAATGTAATTAATTTAAATAAGATAATTAATTAAATATAATTTAGGATCATCAATTAATATAATTAATGATGTAATTAAGATTGATTAATTTAGACTAATTAATTATTAGTAAGTGATTAAGTGTAATTAATTAATTGTAATTAATTAAGGTTTAATGTAATTAATTATAGTTAATTAATTAAGGAAGTAATTAAAGGTTAATTACTATAATTGGTTTAGAGTAATTAATTTTGTGAAATTAATTAAAGTATAATTAATCAAGGGTGATTAATTAACTTATTTAACCAGAGGATAATAAAGTAACTTTTAATTAATTATTGAATATGTAAGCAAGATTTATATTGAGGTAAGTAATTAATTTAATTCACTTTAAATTAATTAGAGATGGTGTAATTAATTTAATTCATTTTAAATTAATTATAGATGGTATGACTATAGATCATTGCTTACGAATGGATGATATTGTTTGCCTTGAATGGTTTGAAGTCTCGACTATGAGATTAGTAATGTTGAGTGATATGGATGCATTGGTTGCATTGTGATAATGATATGGATTATCTTTTGATAATGATAACGTGGATTATCTGCGGTTATGATAATGATAATTATCTGTTGTGAATATGTGAATTATCTATCTATGTGTATATAGATAATTGTATTGAATTGTTTTAAACTCTAAAACAACTTGGACCTAAAAGACACGCTTTGGATTTCGATGAGACTGGGATCGGGTTTCCATATTTGGATATCTGAAAACCACATCGATCCAAATTAACGATAGGTCGTGAATCTTATGTGAAGAATGAAGACTCGAGGTGTAAGGACTATTCGTTAGTATAACTCTGAGGGTGATTCTGTGATGATTTGATGGGTAGTACTTTCAGATTCGAGATGAAGATTCAGAGTGCAAGGGTTATCGTCGTTAACTCTTAGGGTGATTCCAAAACGAGTGTAACGAGGTAATGCCTTCGGTTTCGTTCGAACTCGGAACGAACTTGTATGGATTGAATGCTTTCCGAACATCGTCAGGTGGACGATGATCATTCTAAGTGATGTGTCCTATAAAGGTAATCGTAACCTCAAGCCTTATCAACCGGGAATGGCTAAAACAGGGGAGGTGTAGCAAGGCTAGGTGGGTCATGCCTAAGCAGGACGAGATTTTCCCCTGTCTAGAGGTCCCTTTTATTTCGGCTTAGTGGGCGGTTGGATATGCGCACCAACTGCGGGGTTGTCTTGTTCGGGACTGTCCAGTAAGGGATGGTTCCGGCCTTGTGTTGCAGGGGAGCGGGCGTACTCCTCGGTACGGTGATCTAGGCCACGTACTATGACGGGCGGTACCCCAGTAGCCCTGCCATTGTATGGAATCCAAAATCCAATAAGTGCCAATAGTTTTGATTGTATTACCCACTTTGGTGGCTAGTAGCTGGAATTTAATAGATTTAACAATTTCGACTATTTCATATTTACTTGAAAACCCTAGACCTATTATAATATCACTGGATTTCCTAGCAAATGTTTTGGTTAGCGTAAGGTAAAAACTTTTCCATGTTTATGTGTGGGAAGTCTTACATGATACCTTTCTTTTCAAAAAGATTTTTAAAATTATGCAACTTTAACCCGTTTACTCACGCCAGACCCATGTCTGACCCATAGTTTATCTTCTGTTTTCTTAAACTCTTGGGTACTCAAATTTTTACGAGTATCCAAGGGATTCAGGTTAGCTTCGGCGAATTATGGAGGAGCAATGGAGCAGGAGGCTGCTGCGTTAGATATATAGTTTTCCGCTGTGTTTGGTATCTCTATGTTGTTTTTGAGTTGTAATAACTAAACAGGTGTTTATAACTGTCTAGTATGTGTTGTAATTGTTGTGTAACTCTGATAATTGTTGTATACTATGTAATATATTATGTTATTAATATAATTTATTCATTCCGCTCTTTAGATTCTAATGTGCTGTTTCTTCTTTCTTCTCTTTCTTTCTCTTTTCTACCTATTTCTTTCTTATTAATGATGCATCATTCTGTGGAGACGGATGGTGGGTCGTTACAGTGGTATCAGAGCATTAGGTTGAGTGAATACCTAGGCTCTGGAGTGGTGTCTATCTTTAGAGAGCGTATTTGTAATTTTGAATATATTTATATATATGTTTATCTATTTCTACCTATCTGTTGGGTTACCTGTTCAGGTTTTCCAATATATGTTATAAAGGTAGATAAGGTAGTGGTGTGTGTAACACGACAACTACCATTTGTTGGAGTTTGATGTTGAGGTTGGAAGTGTATTTGTCGAGACTGTAGACTAAATACTGTCTCGAGTGAGTTTTGCAGAGTGTAGAGATTTCATTGATCTCTGAAGGAAACCTGTAAGGTTCGGAGACATCTTTGAAGCGCAGAGTTTGGTGAGTAGAGTTTGGATCTGACGATTGGGAAGAAGAAAGTGATGGCATCTTGATACTTCAGGAAGTGTAGCTGCGCAATGAGATGCAGAGATTATGGATGTGTCCGAAGATATTTCTTTGGAACAAGTTTTGGGAAGTGTATCTGCTTCGGTGTTGTGGCTGGATTCAACAAGATGTTGTGGTGTTTCTGTTTGCTTTGAAGTCCGAGTTTCTCGAAGAACTTTGGATTAGGAAGTTTTGGCATTGGTGTCAGTAGTGCAGCTCAGAACGTTCTGTGAGCCGACAGGGAGGTCTTAGCTGAGTAGTTTTTCTAGAGGTGGAGTTCAGAAGCGGCAGAGTGGATCCGTTTCTTCAATGGATTGGCTAGAGTAATGTAAGCTGTTCTGTTGGGTAAAGAGAGAAAAGTTTTCTTTGGATATTTATCTGGGTTGATCACAAAAGTGACTTGCGATAGTTGAGTGTTCTCTTGGATTGTCAGAGGTTTGTCCGCATCTGAAGATTGAGTTTTCTTATCGACTAGTATTCCAGGAGTGGAACCAGTGGTTCAGTTTTGTTGAAAGATGGTTCCTAGAAATAGAGTTTGATGAAGCAGCTCAGATTTTTGGAGGGATTTCTGAGTTTTTCTTTATGGATCTGTTGAACTATATTTCTGGGAAGTGATGTCCAGTTTGTGCTTGTGTTCTTCATCAGCATTTTCTTACCTGCTTCGGATCAGAATTGTGCAGCGGAAGCAGTTTGGAAGTGTTTCTGATTGTCTTTTCCGGATTAGGAGAAGTTTGTAGTCTTCTGCTGATTATGGAGTAGAGTTGTGTTCTTGGTTTTGGTTGATCTTGAGGAGATCAGTGGGTTGGGTTGATTTTGGTTCTGATTGTTTCTAGAGGAATCAGCAATGATAAAGCTGATCAGTTTGGATGTTGACAGCCTAGGATCGTCCAATGACTTTTTTTTGGATAAGAGACGGAGAAATTTGGAATTCGAAGTTGGAGACTTCGTTGTTGTTGGAGTTTTCTCTGGTCAAAGCAGCTATAAGATGGGATAAGGCTCAAAAGCTAACTCTTAGATGTTTGGATCTTTTCAGTGTTTTGGTTAGGTAAGTATTTGGTTTTCAGGTTTGAGTTGCCAGTTTGGATAACTGGGATTCGATATGTTTCACGTATCTCTAAGGGAGTACGTGTATGATCTATCTCTGGTTTTGGAACCAGCAGTTCAGGGAAGTTTGGTTGTTGAATCAGACTCGTCTGTAGTCTGATATGCTGTCTAGTTTTGTAGATCTAGATGAGTAGGAGCTTTATAGCTTAATAGTATTGATTGTTTGGAATCTTCAGAGCGAGTATCCCGATATTTATACCGAGGAAACCCGAGGAAACTCTATCCAGAATTTTTATCTAGATAGTTAAATTTGTTTGATTGGGTAAATTGATTGCCATGGTTGTTAGCATATTGTTGATATATGCTTGTGTTTTGAAATTAAATCTTTAAATAGATTATTAAATTACCTTTTTTTTAAATTTCGGGGGCGAAATTCTTTTAAGGGGGGAGGAATGATATGACCCAGAATTTTAAACAATATCAGTTTAATAATCTGAAGTAAAAATTAAATTGATTTGATAATCTTTGTGATAAGATTTGAATTAATTTAATTAATCCAATAAAATAAATATTTAATTGATAGATTTTATCTTTTTAAATCTAATAATTGTTTTATATTTATAAAATATATAGAATATGTATATATTGTAAATAGATATTGTTTTTAATTTGATAAATAAATAAATCATGTTTCTAAATAATATATATATATATATATATATTTAGTAAAAAATTGGGAATTATGATTTTATTTAAAAGTTAAACTTTTAAAAGGTTATTTAATAAATAAAATATGGTTTTAAATAGTTGAGATAAAAATTTAATTTGTTTAAATTGATTTATTTGATATTAAAAAGTATATAATAAATAACTAATGATTTTAAATACATAAGGTAAATTATTTAAATGGTTTATAATATGTTTTAACTCAAATTTAAATTTAAATAAGATTAACAATAAGGTTTATTTGGATATAATTGAATAAAATATATAATTTATTGATAAAGAAAACAATTTCTTTTATAAATTATTTATAGTTATCAAATGTTGTTATTTTTAAAAATATAATAATACATGGTTTTAACAAATATACTTTTAATGAAAAATAATTGTTTTTAAAAATGTAATTGTGTAGTTATATATGTATATATATATATAACTTGATTTGAAATTGAATTTAAAAGCTTTAAAATTTAAAGTATAATATTTTTAATTTGTTTTGATTTTGAAATATTTGTATAAACTTTATTGTATAAATAAAATTGGATTTATTCATTTGAAAATTATCTACATGCAAATAAGTAGAAATTAACTAATTAATTAAACATGGATCTATATTTATCTTATATTAACATCTAACTAAATAACTAATTTACATAATTTTAACTAATTAACATTTAATGACAAATGTAAGTATTTTACAAATAAAGAAACATGTGTTAATCAATAAACACTACAACTTAACAAATGTTAGAATTAGAGACATGTGGCATTTTAAAATTTTGCTTTTTATTTTTATTTCAGTTTTTATAAACAAATTCTCTTCCATTTTATTTCTTTTCAAAATCTAAAGTTAAGAAGACAATGAAAACAAATCGGAAATTAAATAAACACTTCTCTTAAAACCAAAATTCTGAAAATCATCTCCAACAAATCCTGTATCTCAACAAAATTTAAGTCATCTTCAAAATCCTGTAACCTCTATAACCAAGTATGCAGAACCATTTACTCTCTGAAAACACCTTCTCAAACACCTTTACAAAGATCAAATGCAAATTATTTTTCCCTGTGATCATCTTCTAAAAACATCACCTGAAAAATCATTCTGCAAACTCTAAAAGCCTACATTTCCTTCTTTCAAAAATCTGGGAAGCAAATCTGTAGCAATCAAGGAAAAACTATTTTAAACCTACATATTTTCAAGTATGAAAGCACTGCATCATTTCAATCTAGAAGCAAGCATTTCAAATTTAAGCTAAGAAATTCAAAAATGGGTACTGCATATTCCAGTTTTTCAACAAGCTTTTGCATAAACAAAATGAGGCTCTGTCTTCTGATTTTAGAAAATTGAGTAACATTTTCTTAAACAAGTTTAAGTATATAATTTAGTTGCATACTTGATTTTTTGAAATATATATGTTTATGTATGTATATAGCTGTATTCTCTGGAATTAGTGATGTGTATAAGTTTGTTTTTTTTCAGAACCTACTCTGTTTAAAAAAAATTCAGTTCTAGATTTGTTGAGTTCAAATATTTTAAATTTAATTTCTTTTACACTTGAGTTTAAAAAAAGCAAACCTGTTGTTTCAATTCAAAACTTTAGTTTGAAATTTTACCTAGGATCAAATAATTATGAAATGCTTTTGAAAATAGATAAAACCTGATCAAACTTTGAAATGGTATAATTCAAAACCATGTAATATATTGTTTCAGGCCTAAGATCTGAAACATCACCCTAAACCTTGATTTTTAAAATTAAAATCACAATTTTTAGTTTAGAACTTGACATGCAGTTCTGTGTTGAACTAAAAAGGGGGATATTGGTTTTGGGTGATCTCGGCAATTTGAAGTGTTGGGGTTCATCTTGTAGGTGGAGGAGTAATCATTGATGTCGGGAAAAACGAGTGATGGTGATGCAAATCACCATGGAAGCAGTGGTGAGGGTTTTTTGTCTGTAGCCCTAGTTTAAACTAGGTGATTTGTTTTGGTCAGTACAACCTATAGGTATGTTCGAGTTGAACGGGGATTTGGCAGATGGAAGCTTGGTCGTGAGTGAAGGCATAGCCGGAGTTGTTGGATCTCTGGTGGTCGGAGCACCATAGATGAAAAGATGATAGGTTTTGATGGGTTTTGGTCTTCTATTCCCAGGTTTTGGAATTTGAACTCGAATTCAAATTCGAGTTGTTTGTGAGCATTGTGGTGATCGTAATGGATTGAAGGGTTGATCTCGATGTTGGGAAGCCACCGGAGGTGGATGAAGATGGCCGGAGGCATGGTGCATGTGCACCGTGCACTATTGGGTTTTTGTTGAACACTGGGTAGATGTAGTGTTGATTTGCTTGAGTTTTTACTCGTGATTCTTGTGGTTGGCACGAAGGAGTGGGCTTGCTGACTCGAAGTCGTTTTGGCACTTGCTCGGTTAGTGAAGTTGTTGCAGTTTTTCTGCAACCTGCCTGTAGGTTTTAAATTTAAATCAAAATTAAAATGAACTGCAAGTTGAGATGATAGATTTAAACATGTTTAAATCTAGTATGAAGTAAAAATTCAAATGGCTTTGAAATCTCAAAGTTTGAAATATTTAGAGTGGATTTTCAGGTTTTAAAAAAAAACCTGACAGATTTCAAGATATTGAAATTTTCAATTTAAAATCTGAAATATATTTTAAACAGTGATTTAAATTCAAAGACTGAGCTCAGTTTCAAATAGCTTTTGAATTTTAAAAGTTTAAAATGAAATTTGGGTTTAAATAGAAAGGTTTAAAATCAAGGTTTAAAACAAAGATTAATTCAAGTTTTAAATCAAAAGTTTTAAACAAATAATGGATTCAAGTATCTTGAATTCAAATTTGGATATTTGAATAAGTTTTATAAATTCTGAATGTTTTCAAACACAATTTTAAATTTAAATTGTTTATTAGAGGTAAATGTGTTTTCAAACAAATACTTAAACTTGATTCTTTTGAAATGAAGTTTTTTATAAAAGGTTTATAAATGGAAGTTAAATGGTAATGTAGTTAAAACTTAATTTTAAATAAAATTAAATCAATTAAGGCTTATCTTGTATAAGTTTTAAATGTAAGTAATAAATGTTATTTACATTTATTTTAAAGGATTATAAATGGAATTTAAATTTGGTCAATGTTTAAATAAATATCACTTTGAATTTTAGATTTAAAATGGAATTTGAATTTAAAATTAAAATGTAATGTTCTAAGTACACTTAAAAATTTATGAAATTATTAATAAGAAATGGATTATCTTAGAAATTGTTAAGGTATGAAATAATTAAATAAGACAATTAAGGAATAACCTATTTATTTAATTGATAATTAACAATTTAAATTAATTTAAAATTAGAGGTTAATTAAGAAGTAAATTAAAGTAATTAAAGAATGATAAATAGTTAATGAAGGTCATTAACTTAAGGATTATTTAGTAATTAATTAATATAATTAATTTTTAATAATTAATTAGATTAATTAATTTAATGATAATCAATTGTGAAAATTATTTAATTTTAATTACTAAATGAAAGTAATTAAGACATTAATTACTTAATGTAATTAATGGATTTTATTGTGATTAGTTTAAATTAATTAATTGATTAAGTTTAATTAATTTTAATCACTTGTTGGTTTGATAATGATTACTGGATGTAATTAATGGATAATGATGGAATTGTGAAAGTAATTTGGATTGAATTATTTTGTATAATTAATCAAGGGATTACTTATACAAAAATAATTAAGAAGTAATTAATTTGATAAGTAATTAAGGGTAGTTAATTACTGAATGTGATTTAATCAAGGGTGATTAATAATTATGGTTTAATTGAGATTAATTACTTAATGTAATTAATTTAAATAAGATAATTAATTAAATATAATTTAGGATCATTAATTAATATAATTAATGATATAATTAAGATTGATTAATTTAGATTAATTAATCATTAATAAGTGATTAAGCGTAATTAATTAATTGTAATTAATTAAGGTTTAATGTAATTAATTATATTTTATTAATTAAGGAAGTAATTAAAGGTTAATTACAGTAATTGGTTTAGAGTAATTAATTTTGTGAAATTAATTAAAGTATAATTAAGCAAGGGTGATTAATTAAGTTATTTAACCAGAGGATAATAAATTAATTTGTAATTAATTATTGAATATGTAAGCAAGATTTTGAGGTAAGTAATTAATTTAATTCACTTTAAATTAATTAGAGATGGTGTAATTAATTTAATTCATTTTAAATTAATGATAGATGGTATGATTATAGATCATTGCTTATGAATAAATGATATTATTTGCCTTGAATGGTTTGAAGTCTCAACTATGAGATTAGTAATGTTGAGTGATATGGATGCATTGGTTGCATTGTGATAATGATATGGATTATCTTTTGATAATGATAATGTGGATTATTTGTGGTATGATAATGATAATTATCTGTTGTGAATATGTGAATTATCTATCTATGTGTATATAGATATTGAATTGTTTTAAACTCTAAAACAACTTGGACCTAAAAGACACGCTTTGGATTTCGATGAGACCGGGATCGGGTTTCCAGATTTGGATATCCGAAAACCACATCGATCCAAATTAACGATAGGTCGTGAATCTTATGTGAAGAATGAAGACTCGGGATGTAAGGACTATTCGTCAGTATAACTCTGAGGGTGATTCCGTGATGAGTTGACGGGTAGTACTTTCAGATTCGAGATGAAGATTCAGAGCGCAAGGGTTATCGTCATTAACTCTGAGGGTGTTTCCAAAACGAGTGTAACGAGGTAATGCCTTCGGTTTCGTTCGAACCCGAAACGAATTTGTATGGATTGAATGCTTTCAGAACATCGTCAGGTGGACGATGAGCATTCTAAGTGATGTGTCCTATGAAGGTAATCGTAGCCTTAAGCCTCATCAACTGGGAATGGCTAAAACAGGGGAGATGCAGTAAGGCTAAGTGGGTCATGCCCAAATAGGACGAGATTTTCCCCTGTCTAGAGGTCCCTTTTATTTCGGCTTAGTGGGTGGTTGGATATGCGCACCAACTGCGGGGTTGTCTTGTTCGGGACTGTCCAGAAAGGGATGGTTCTGGCCTTGTGTTGCAGGGGAGCGGGCGTACTCCTCGGTACGGTGATGTAGGCCACGTACAATGATGAGCGGTACCCAAGTAGCCCTGCCATTGTATGGAATCCAAAATCCAATAAGTGCCAACGGTTTTGATTATATTACCCACTTTTATGGCTAGTAGCTGAAATTTAATAGATGTAACAATTTCGGCTATTTCATATTTACTTGAAAACCCTAGACCTATTATAATATCACCAGACTTCCTATCAAATGTTTTGGTTAGCGTAAGGTAAAAACTTTTTCATGTTTATGTGTGTGAAGTCTTACATGATACCTTTCTTTTCAAAAAGGTTTTAAAATTAAGCAACTTTAACATGTTACTCACACCAGACCCTTGTCTGACCCGGAGTTTATCTTCTGTTTTCTTAAACTCTTGGGTACTCAAATTTTTACGAGTAGCCAAGGGATTCAGGTTAGCTTTGGCGAATTATGGAGGAGAAATGGAGCAGGAGGCTTCTGCGTTAGATATATAGTTTTCCGCTGTGTTTGGTATCTCTGTGTTGTCTTTGAGTTGTATTGAGTTGTAATAACTAGACAGGTGTTTATAACTGTCTAGTATGTGTTGTAATTGCTGTGTAACTATGATAATTGTTGTATACTATGTAATATATTACGTTATTAATATAATTTATTCATTCCGCTGTTTAGATTCTGATGTGTTGTTTCTTCTTTCTTCTCTTTCTTTCTCTTTTCTATCCCTTTCTTTCTTATTAATGATGCGTCATTCTGTGGAGACGGATGGTGGGTCGTTACAATTCTGTCTCTTATGTTTTATATATATGATGTATATTATATTTCATTCCGTGCATTATGAGATATACGATAGGTTTTGTGATGTTTTATTTCATTTTCAACCCTTGACGATCGTCCTAGATCAGCCAGGCAAGTCGGCAATGCAGTATTTAGTTATATTGGGTGCCGGCGATGTAAGGTGGTCGTCACACTATACAATTACTAAAATAAGAAAAACTAATATTTTCACTCACAACAGGTCCTTAGCTCTTCCTCTTGGAATTGTTTATGCCCACTTTAAATCTTTTTTCAGATCTCTTTTTTTAGTAATATACAATAAGTGGGTTGTGTATAGCTAAGATTCAGAATTTCAAGGATTGGAGGAGAATACAATTAGAAATTGAATATTGAACACCTAAAATATGTTACCTGAAACCCTTGAGAATTTCTGAATCTTGAGGAAGAAAGGAACTGACAGAGCTCCACTATGTTCGTAAATAATTTGTGAATAAAAATGAGGGGGCTATGCTTTTATTTATACAGATTAGAAAGCACCAGAACCGTCGAATTTGAGTCTATATAAATAATAAAATCTAGACCATTCACAATATTAAAAACCATAGCTGCCACCACGATTATCGGTCGACCGCTCCAACCTAAGCAGTCGACCATTAGCGGTCGACCGACCTATGGTAGGCAGTCAACCGATAGTGTTTTTTGGAAATGTTTTTGTGCGCCGTTTAATTATTTATTTTATTTCTTAATTAATATTGAACATTAACTTTATTATTAATGTTTACTCAACCCCTAAGTCTAACTTCCATTAATTTTTGAATTTCAAACTTCGACATCTATTATTTATTTGACTTTGAATTCCATTTAAATTTAATTTGAATCTGAAAACTTCAAACATCAATAACTTTTTCTTTTGAGATCCTTTTTTAAAATTTTATATATGGAAATTCATCACAAAATCGCCACAAACGTAAAGACGTATCTTTCATGGCAAAATTCTGATATTTTCAATATTTCCATTTTTGCCTTATAATTAATTAATTAATTAATTCTTTTCTTATTAGTTAATTTTTTAACAGTTTTTATAAGGTATTACAACGACCGATGGGAGGAAGATAAAAATATGATGCGGGTTAAATTATATATAAAAACCTAGATATAAGTAAGAAAAAACCAGTGGTAAAGGTGTATTTTTCACCAGAATGCAGTATTTCCCAATTACAACTAGATTGCAAAGGTTATACGCATTTGTCGATACTATGAAACACATTTGATAGCATAGTGATGAAAAGGAGATGAAGGTGTTTTATGTCATTCTTTCAAATAGAGAAGCTTGGAAATATTTTGGTAACATATACCATGGTTTTGCTAAAGAATCATGTATTGTAAGACTTGGCTTGTGTACGGATGGTTTTGCAGGTACAATGAATCTTATTTAACATAGCCAGTTATTCTAAGATCTTATAATCTCTCTTATTGGATATGTATGAAGAATCCATATATGTTTCTTACTGTAATTGGTTTGGCTTAAAACTCCAAAAAATGAGATAGACATGCACTTGCAGCCTTTGGTTGAGGAGCGAAAAAGGCTATGGACAAAGGGTGTTGTTACGTATTATTTAAAAAAAGGAATTTAAGAATGTTTGCTTCTCTATTTTGAAAAATAAACTATTTTCCTATGTATGGTATGCTTTCCAGGTAGAGAATTAGCAACAAATTTACTTGTCATGTTTGCATAGATTTGGTAAAACCATTTTGACTTACATATGGTGGCAAACAATGTGGTGGGATCGACATCATTTTTTTTGCATGTAGAGGGTCAATTTAGGTTTGATAAAAAACTTCTCAAACGAAATACAGCTGGTACTTTCAAGCCACCTTCCATTATAAGTAGTAAAGAAGTGTATGAGCTTGTGCAAGATTATGACGAAATACACGATATAGGAAAAGAGCAAAAAATCCTTGGTAAAGGAGAGTATCGCAATTGATGCAAACAAAATACATTTTGGGAGTTAATATACTGGAAAAATCAAAAACTTTGACACAATGTTGAAATAATGCATTATGAGAATAATGTGTTCAGAAATTTTTAAACATAATAATGAACGTGAAAGGAAAAATACAAGATGATTTGAAGTCAAGGAATTATTTTGCGTTATACTGTAATCATCCAGAGCTTGAAATTGGTAGCGAATGACCAAATTTCAAGCACCTTGCTTATTACGAGTTAGAAAATAATCACCGAAAAAATTATTGGAGTGTGCTTAAAATTTGAGGTTTCCAAATGGAATTGCTTCTAACTGAACGTTTTTATTAATTACTATGGGTTGGATCAAAAAAGTTCTGGAATAAGATATTGAACTCCAGAAATGAATCAAAAATGAATCCTTTATTGGCTCTATCTCCTCTTTTTTATGAGGAGAACGAATCATTTTATCAAAGGATCAAAATAATTGTCTGAATCTACAGTAGGAGCGAACTAAAAGAAGCAAAAAGGATTACAACACGAGGACATCTCAAGAGGTCACCCATCTTGGTACTACTCTTGCCCAAGCACGCTTAACTTCAAAGTTCTGATGGGATCCACTGTGTTAGTGATGATATGATCGCACACATAAGAAAATGGACTGGAAGATTATTAATGCAGCAGTGCGACTGTGCAGACTAGTTTCAATAAATTAAAAAAAAAGAAATTCAAAAATAAAAGAAACGGAAAGAAGGTGATGTTCGAAAATAAAATTAAAAATAGGAAAGAAGAGAAAAATGGAATTTTAATTTAAAATTGGACCGGGTACAAGAAGAAGCAAAAAGGAGTGCAACACTAGGGCTTCCTAGGAGGTCACTCATCCTAGTACTACTCTCGCCCAAGCACACTTAACTTCGGAGTTCAGTTCGTCCAAACACGCTTAACTTTAAAATGTAGAAATATTAATTTAAAATGATTTTTAATGATTTTATAAGAAATAAAATTCAATTTAAATATATTACTGCAAATATTGAAAAATGAGTTAAAACTAGGCACGTCGCGCAATGGTAGTTCGCAATTTTGCACCGAAAAGTTCAATTGAGTGTGTAGAGTGGAATATAGCTCGGAATTCTTGGAGATAAGAAAATTTTGTATTATTATATTCATATCTTCTAAATGAAGAAATAAAAATCAAAATTTCATTGAGTAGATTTTAAAATATGTCCAAATCAATTTTCTAGAAAAATCGTGCTAGTGTAGTTAAGTGATCATAATAGAAAAATCCTTTTAAATAAACGTTTTTAATTATGGAAAAATATGAAATAAATTTGATAAATCCATTTAAATAGTTTAGAAGAGATTTGAAGTGGAAAATATAGATTTTTATATATTAAAAGGATGTTTAAATCAAATAAGCTTATATAGTACTTTCTACAGCACTTTTATGCTACGAATTCTATAACCTTTTGAACATGAGTTTAAACTTAACGATTCTTCGTAGAATGGATTATGGATGTTTTTGAAAGGAAAATTAGGCATTTAAAAGATAACTTGAAAATTTTATAATCAATTCAAAAATAAAGCTAATAACTGAGTATGTGGAAACGACTAGTACATTCGTCCCACTTGTGAGATCTAGAAAGATAAAACAAGGTGTTTAATTAAGGTTAGGGATTGTTACCCTGCCTTTTGGTTAAAGCCGAGATATTATCAGAATTGGAGATCGACTGAAAACAAGGCTATGATCAATACCGTCAATTTTGACCGAGCCCCAATCGATGCGACCGATTAGGAATGATGAACAAGGCTAGGAAAGGATACTTTTCAAATTTTAGGTCAATCGGAGTTCGTATGCTCGAGATATGGATGGATCAAAATTCGAGGAAAGAAGGTTCGTATCGAAGTTTCGTACCGATCAGGATGGAAATGGCAATATACTTCGAATCGATGGTTTCGTATCGATACAATATGCATCGATATGGTTGGACTCGGCATCGGTATGGTAGGGTATTTCATATAGATTAAGGCTGGGATCAATACGAAGAATGAGCAGTAGTTTGGAAGAGTACCTTATATCGATTAGGTATTGGATCGATACAACGGACATATGCAGAGGATCGATACGAATAGGGGAGCAACCGATGGACACAAAGGAAGCACTCGAGTACGATATATAGATGGGTGCAAAGGATGGATATGGAGAGGAAAGCTGACATTAGAGGATCGATACAGGGTGATGGACGTAAAACAATGGAACCAAATCGATACGAACAAGGGCATAGGATCGATACGAAAGGAAGGCATTCGAGGAGCGATATGAAATAAAGAGAAGTCAATGGATACAAAGGTAGTAATGTTAGATGGATACAAAGAAGGGTTGGTCGATGGTTACGAACAACCTATATTGATCGATAAGAAAGCAGTATGATGGATAGGTGCGAATTCTATGGACACGGAGCATTCAGCCTACTTGCAAATACCAACTTGTATCGATCATAACTCGAAATCGATAGCTCCAAATGCTATGAAATTTTCATAAAAGCTTTCTTATGCACTCAAGAATGTTCATGATCAATCTCAACTCGATTGGAACTAATTTGGATTGATACGAATTATACTTGGATCGATCCCAAATTGCCTTGGATCAATTTGGTGGGCCTACCTACACAAGAGAAGAGGTATTCCAGGTTTTGGGGTGGATATTTTTAGATCTACACCTATAAACAGCGGTCCTAGGGCTTCTAAAAGGGGAGCTTCTTCTTCTTTTTTAGACGAAACTCTGCCATTTTGTTTGCTGATTTGAAAGGCTTGTAATTGTAATCTTGATAGAAATTAAAGACCGATTCAATGTGGATGTAGGCCGGAGATTGCAGAGCCACTATAAACCTTGTGTTCTTTACTTTCTTGCTCATTTGAACTTTCAATTCTTCATTTTTATTCACTACTTTATCTAGATTAGAGATCTAGGTTTGAATATTGTGGATCTGTGTACAAACATAGGTGCTTTCACGACTTTTGGGGTTTGTGATCAATTTTGGAATAAACACTTTGGTGCTTTCACTGAGAAGGACTAGCTCCCGCTATACCAGATTTGGAGTTCATATTTAGAAAGCTAAAGGATCAAACCCAAAAGGAACCTTGACAAAGCATTCAGTAAGGAGACTAAGAGCAAAAGTGAGCCAACACGAAGGGAGTCAGGAGGCTTTCTCAGGAGAAAATCAGGCCTCAATCTTCATCACTAGAGAGGAGATGGAAATGATGCTGAAAAGGCAAGAGGACATGATACAGAATCTTCTTCGACAGGTTGGACAAGCTGGAATACAAAGCCAAGGGAACAGAATTGCAGGGAATGCTGGGAATGAGAATATGAAGCTGGAGTAGCAGGAGTGGAGACAGTTTGGAATCAAGATCAACAACATGGAGCAAACATGATGCAAGACATAGTAGGACCATCTAGAACTGCTCCTACACTTGGAGGCATACCAACAGATCATGTCGACTCGATTCTAGGAAGGATACCATACGGCGCTGTACAGTTTGGAGTTGATCAGGACATGGGTGCTCATCCAGAAGGACAAGTTTCAAGATTCCCTCACGGGCTTGGAAGGCTGGTTAGAGAAGACAGACAAAGGCTACCTCTAGATGACAACGATAGGTTAGCGGTCATGATCAAACGAGCTGTGAGACAAGGATTGGTGAATAGAGACTTGGAGGATGTGAATAGGAGTCATTTTGCTCCTACGATCAGGCAAGCTAAGAACCCACCAAACTTTAGACTACCAACGCTAGAAATGTATAATAGGAGAATGGATCCCGTTGTTCACTTAACAAGGTACATGTGACACATGGAAGTGATGGGGACATCGGAGGAAATCATGATGCAGTGATTCCCTTTGTATTTGACGGACATAGCAGCATTATGGTTCAGACAGCTGGAAAGCGGTTCTATTGGCTCATGGACGGAGCTAATTGAGAGGTTTACGAGGCAATTTTGGGTCCACATAGTCAGATCAAAGAACGTGATGACTTTAACATTGATGAAACAATGGAAGGGAGAATCACGTAGGAATTTCTTAACCAGATTTAATGCGTTGGTAGCCTCAATGGATCGACCCAATCCATTGATAGTTTTGATGGTAGCGGTCTTAGGAATTGTGGATGATTCATATTTTAAGATATTATTGGAATGGGATCCACCGATGGATCTCGGGAAGTTTTATCACGGAGCTGAAAGGTTTTGCGACAGGAGAATGCAAAGGCTGAGAGAGAAGGAAGATGGGGCTGAAGTTTATGCAGTAAAAGGCGAAGGTCCACCCAGGGAGGATTCAAACAAAGATGATAGGGGCACAAGGAAAATAGATGATATCGGCGACACATAAAAAAGGCAACGAAGGGAATCGAAGTTCTCTTCTTACACTGATTTGATTGAAACTTTGGAGAGGATATACTTGGATACTCGAGGGCGTCTCCAGTATCAAAGGTCGACAAAAAGGGAACCCTCTGAATATGAGTGAGCATCGAGAAAGCACTGCCTATTCCATGAGCTGGATGGACGCAACATGAATGACCGTAGGCATTTGAAGGATATCATTGAGCAACATGTGAGGAATGATCATTTGCGGTAGTATACGAGGAATCGAGCTGTGGCAGTAGGACAAGAGCAGCCACCACCCACCTCAAGTGAAGATGGCACTAGATCTAGGCATCATCAACTTGTTATCAACTAATGGGATATGTGGCATGGAATAAATAATAGATCTTGTAGTATGGCTAAGTCACTTACACATGTACAGGATCGAGGACGGTCCCTAGGCATGCTCTATGTGATGATAAACCGTAATGCTCGGGTTTATGAAATCTTGTTTTCTTTCTATTTTTTGCAAATTTTTGTTCTCTCTTGGTTTTACGAATTTTTATTTGGTTTTTTTAGATATATGGGATTTCATTTTGTCAATTTGACTTTATAATGGATAGATTTGGATTAATGTAATAAATAACACAGGTCATGCGATTACGGTCCCGATCGAAGAGACGGGGCAGTTATCATGAATTACGAGTCCCTTCGTCGGAGAGCGATGGAATGAACTCGAACATGGCATATATGTCCTTGATCAGAGAGTCGAGGCTGGAGAATATAGAAGTCTTTGACCAAAGAGTCGAGGTCGAAGAATATAAAAGTCCTTGACAGGAGAGTCAAGGCCGGAGAATATATAAGTCCTTGACAGGAGAGTCAAGGCCGGAGAATATATAAGTCCTTGACCAAAGAGTAGAGGCCGGAGTAGGACAAAACGACCCGGCGAGGTCCATGGATTTGAATTTAGACCCAGAGAGGTCATGGATTGGTATTTCGATATTGAACGGCTAAGAATTGGATGTGGAACCAGAGTAGTGCTTGATTTGGATAAAGGACCGAAGCATCCCCGGATTTGGTTATTGACCCGGAGAGTTCATGGATTCGGTTATTAGTTACTGGATATAGATGGATTAGAACTCGATTGTCGATTTTTGATGGATATGGAATTGGCTAAGGACTTGGTTGCAAGACTCGAAATCACATATCGACTCAGAATAATCACAGGTTTGGTTAGAGATATGGCTATGGCACTTGGATAGAATCGCATGGTAATGGATTGGGTTATGGATCAGATGATATGGCTGTGGATGAAATACGGACTTTGGATGTCATATTAAAACTATTCAAAACATGCCTTCCTACCGCAAGGCATGTTTTAGGGGGCAAATGTTACCCCGGCTTTTGGTTAAAGCTGGGGTATCAACAAATTGGCTAAAAGGATGGATATCAGAATTGGAGATCGAGTATAAACAAGGATTTGATCGATACCGTCAAAATTTGACCGAGCTCCAATCGATGCGAGACCAATTGGGGATAATGAACAAGGCTAGGAAAGGATAGGTTTCAAATTTTAGGTCAATCGGAGTTCGTATACTCGAGATATGGATGGATTAAAATTCAAGGAAGAAAGGTTCGTATTGATCAAGACGGAAATGGCAACAAACTTCGAATCGATGGTTTTGAATCGATACAATGCGCATCGATTTGGTTGGACTCGGTATTGGTATGGTAGGGTATTTCATATCGATCAAGGCTGGGATCGATACGAAGAATAAGCAGGAGTTTGGAAGAGTACTGTTATCGATCAGATATTGGATCGATATGAATAGGGGAACGACCGATGGACACGTAGGAAGCACTCGGGAACGATATATAGATGGGTGCAAAGGATGGATATGAAGAGGACAGCTAGAATGAGAGGATTGATACGAGGAGATGGACATAAAACAAGGGAACCTAGTCGATACGAACAAGGGCATAGGATCGATACGAAAGACAGAGCGATACGAAATAAAGAGCGGCTGGTGGATATGAAGGTAGTAACGTTGGATGGATACGAAGGAGGATTGGTGGATGGATACGAACAACCTATATTGATGGATACGAAAGCAATATGATGGATTGGTGCAAAATCTATGGACATGGAGCATTCAGGCTACTCGTAAATGCCAACTTGTATCGATCATAAATCGAAATCTACTACTCCAAATGCTATGAAATTTTCACAGAAGCTTGCTTATCCACTCGAGAATGTTCATAATCGATCTCAACTTGATTGGAACCAATTTGGATTGATATGAATTATAGATCCCAAATCGCTTTGGATCGATCTAGTGGGCCTATCTACGCAAGAGAGGAGGTATTCCAGGTTTTGGGGTGGATTTTTTTGAATCTACACTTATAAATAGCGGTCCTAGGGAATCTAAAATGAGGAGCTCCTTCTTCTTTTCTAGGTGAAGCTCTGCCATTTTGTTTACTGATTTGAAAGGCTTTTAATTGTAATCTTGGTAGAAATAAAAGACCGATACAAAGTGGACGTATGTCGAAGATTGCCGAACCGCTATAAACCTTGTGTTCTTAACTTTCTTGCACATTTGAACTTTCAATTTCTTCATTTTTATTCTCTACTTTATCCAGATCAGAGATTTGCGTTGAATATTGTGGATCTGTGTACAAACACATGTGGTTTCACAACTTTCGGGGTTTGTGACCAATTTTGGCGCAAACAGGGATAGAGCAACCAGTGCCGTGAAATTACCTGGCCTCTGTTTTCTCTTTTTAGGCGAGGGGTGGATAGATAGAAAGGAAAGCTCGGATGCTCTACAAAGAGTATATTGATTTTTTTTAAAATAAAAGAAGATTGGTATTATCCAAAGCAAAAGAATGAATTACTTACTCCAAGACAAAAGGAAGAGATTTTAAAATCATCCAAAAAGAATTAAAGTGAAAAGAGACCTAATATATCACGAATACTCATATTCACTTTCTATCAATAATTTGATTTTGAAGGAACCGGGGATCATATTTGCTTTATTATGTTCGGCATGATAGGGGGTTCTCGCTTTGTGAACGGTGATAAAGCTTAGATTCTTATCCCTACATGTCCCTCGTGTGAAAGGGTTGGCTGATAGTCAAGAGGCTTGCCTTAAAAGAAGATTCAAGGTACCACCTGTGGTCACCTCCATGTTGGAAAGCAGGAGTACCCCCATGTTGAAAAGCAGAATGGTAGCGGGAGGGATGAAAAGCCTACCGTGGGGGTATGGAATTGCCCGTTCATCACATTTGGTATTAGAGCTTTTGGTTGGGCGAACACCAAAGCCTGATAGAGGTAACCTCTCATCATACATAGGATTAGCAATATCCTAGGATGAGTGACTCATTAGAGATAGGGTTAGTAACACCCTAGATTGAGTTGTGAGAGTATTATATATATATAATGGAAATGGCGATTGAAGGAAACCCTAGTAGCGATCCTAATCCCGTGGCGACTGAGGAAGATGATACGAGCTGGCAAGAGGTTAGGTATAAAGACAAAGGAAAGAATCAAATAAGGGTTAATCAGCAACAAAACAGGAGAGAATCCACCAATCGATATGTGCCCGGGGTCCCTAATCCTAGAAACCAGAATTTAAGAAAGGTGTTAGATCGTGGGCAAAAGCAATTGCTAGAAACACACGTATTGATGGTTGGGTTATTGAATTTGATCATCTAGAAGATGCAGATGGGGTCTATGCTGACTTGGATGATAAGGTATTTAATTCAGCTAAAAAGCTGTGGTGTAATTCTATATATATCTGTGTAGCTAGGAAAAGACCTTATTACGTACATCTTAATGCCTATATTAAAAAGAATGGCAACCGACTGGTAAATGGGATGTATTCCCTATCGAGAATGGTTTTTACCTCATCAAATTCAGTAACGAACTGGATTGCAAGAAGGTGCTGGATGGAGGGCCTTGGTTTATTGATAGTAAACTTATATTCGCAAAAATGGGAAACTAATTTAAGACTTAAGGGGGATATGCTTGAATCACACCCTGTACGGGTTAAATTAATGAATTTTGGATCTATCCTTATGGAATGCTCATGGTATTAGCAAACTTTCTAGCCTTATTGGAACACTCCTTGCAATGGATGATTATACAAGGAATGTCAAAAGACTAAAATATGTTAGAGTTGAAATTAAAGCAAGTGAAGTAATTAAAAATCAGGTGCGTGCTAAGGATAGAAATGGTAATATTTACATATAGGAGGTAGAATATGAACATATCCCACCAGTTTGCAACAAATGTATGTGTTTTGATCATTCCACAGATTAATGTGAGATACAGTCAGAGCCTATCACTAAAGAGATAGACATGAACACAGAACAATCTAATATAGAGACTAATAACCAGAAGGATATACATGATGCTCGAGAGAAACTAGATAAGGAAGCTGCTCCACCACTGGATAAAAAGTCTGAGGATACTGCATTTGTCCATAATTCAGATGAGAATTCATCAATATGTATGACTGTTACGACAGAAGAAGAATATGAAACCAATAATATTTTCTTAGAAAGATTGGACTCAGATATAGATATATAGGATAGTATTCCAAATAAGTTCACAAAATCCAATCGGGTTTACATAAATCAATTTAAAAAATCAGAATCTAAAGGAAAGACGAATTTGAATCGTGAGGTATCTCCTATGAAATTGAGGAACAGACTTCCACAGTCGAAATGTCAATAGTTGGTTAGAATGTAAGAGGTCTAAATAATGATACTCGACATTTAAACCTCTTAAATCTTAGGAGTATTAATTCTCCTTCTATTCTGAGTATTTTAGAAAATAAATTTACCACTGACAACTTAACATTCTTTACTAATTCTCTAGGGGAAGAATGGAACTACATTCATAATAATGATGTAGGAGCTAAAGGTCGTATATTACTTTTATGGAATAAAAAAATTTGGAATTTAAATCTCTTGGTGAAGGATGATCAACATATTACTATTAGTGCGTCTAATGTATGTGGGCTTAACATGACTTTAAGTTGTGTTTTACGCAAGCAACTTGGCTTCTCATCGGACTCACCTTTGGCAAGCCATTAAAAATGTTGGTAAAACTGTCAAGAATCCCTGGATTGTTATGGGGGACTTGAACTCTGTGCTTAAGGCAGAAGAGAAAAAAGGAGGTCTTACCATGAGAGTTTCCCAGCTAAAAGAATTCAACAACTGCATCATTGGAGAGGGACTGCTAGAATCCATCCACTGTGGCCTGAAATTTACATGGAGAAGCGGAGAAAATAAAAAAATATCATATAAAATAGATAGGGTACTAGTTAATATGAACCACATTAATATACCGTCGAACATAAAAGTTAACATATTCACCCATCTACTAGTGATCACTGTCCTATCCTTGTTAATTTAGTAGAAAAAGGTGCGTATGATAAAGGTAAGCCATTTAAACGCTAATCACTGGCATGAGTTAGAGGGATACAATCAAGCCATACAATTTAATAATATACCTATGGTAGAGGGGTCTCAATGCTACAAACTACTTCATATTCTCAAAGCAGCAAAATGAAAAATTGAAAATTGGAATAGATGCAGACCCAAAGATGGAGATCAAAAATCCATCATGCAGAAATAATGTGAGGATCTTTTGTTAATAATAGACAATGGTGCTATAACAACCCAAAAATTTTGATACATATTTTTAATTCATTTTATTTAAAACTTTGATGTTTAGTTATTTAAATTTTGGAATTTTGGAATTTTCAAATATAATTTTGGATTTTGTTTATAAATTATTTTCCAAATACAATAAAATAAACACTTTCTGAATTTTTTATATTTTGGTCAACTAAAAGTCAAAGTTTGACCACAGTTGAAAATTTTATATTTTAAATTCTAATTTTTTTCTTTTAAACTATATTTGATTCTGATATTCATGCTGCTTTTCGTTTCGTGAAATTTCGCTTTATACTTTTTAAATTGGATATCTTTCAGCGTTTTACACACAACTACTTCAGCACTTTTTCTATTTATTATCTATTATACATTTTCCTACTTCATTATACTTCATTTTCTATTTTCTATACTCTATTTTATTTTTTTATTTCCATTCTCTATTTTCTATTTCCTTTTAATTGATTTTTGGCTTGGAAATTTCAAGAGACCTTGGTTTCTTTTCTTGGAAATCAAGTTAGGCCTTTTCACTTGCCTAGCCTTTCATTTCCATATCTTAGCCGTTCACAACCTTTCCCACTAACCTTAGCCGCCTCTTATTTTCCATATCTTAGCCGTTCACACCTAACATAGAAGAATTGCATCTCCCATTCCTTGGTCTTGTTGATAGTGTCAATTTTTATGCTTTTCGGAAATGGACGAATGAGATACAATGGATTACCCTATTAATTGTCAATTCTTACAGGGCCAACTATAGAACGGAGGATTTCAGCACTCAAAGAAGGAAGTCCATTTTTCCAAGCAAGGACTTCTAGGCACGTCTGATAAGTGTATGCATTCGGAACAAACTGGCTCAGAGTAATGTTTAGACGCTCCAAATATCTCAAAAGAAAGTCAGGAAAGGGAAGGTAGCCCGTATGCCAAATGTGGATTGGGGTAAAAGTGAAATACCATTCTGGAGGGTTATAGATGATGTCAATAGGACCAGTTGGAATAGCTTCAATACCAGTTATACCAAACTGACTCATGATAGAATCAACTTCATCCTGGGTAGTGATATATGATGGATTCGAGAGAAGATCCCTTTCTTATTAGCAGAGGGAGAAACTTTGGGACCTGTGCTACTCTTTTTGATGGATTTTTGCTTTTCTTTTGGCCTTCCATTTACCTGCCAGGTGATATTAATTTATATTAATTAATACTAATGCTTATTATAAAGATAGATTATTATATGTTAAGTCAAAAAGTATATAAATGATTTATCTAATATCTAGTCTATTACATCAAAATATTAAAAGTTTAAAGTCTAATTAACATTTGCAACAAATCAATGACTATTGATATTTAATATTGAATTAGTAACTTTTAGATTGATTAAAAGTGCGCAAGTAAATGCTAGACTTATGATAAGAAGATGAATCTATGGGAATTTGTATGAAACTTGAATAAGAGTTAACTTAAAAGTACCCTAAGTACAATGATATACCACTAAACCCATTGAATGGGTAAATTAATGTCGAAGGTCGCATTAGTCACACTATAAAACTACAATACAAAGTCGCGACTATAATTAACGTCAAAATGATAAAATAATCGACACATCACCAACTAATGTCGACATAATTTGACAATACTTTATAAACGTATTAGATAAATCAATAACCTACAAAATTAATACAATAACTATGTCGTAAATGATCTGTGTAAGAATATAGGAGATAATCACAGTAAGGTATCAACGTCGTACACTGACCCCGTAAATCATTATTGAATCTGAATGGCGATTCTTTCATCTAATGTTGAATTTATGTATGATGCACCTATAGATGATAACCGACATAAACTCTTTTACAACAATGATTACATCACAAGACTGCTATGTAGCATAGAGTTTGAGTCATATTGCTAAAAACCAATTGTTATAAAATACTAATGTGTTCTGAGGTTGTCAAATTCACACGGTAACCCCCTAAGTTAATGACAAATAGATACGACAACAATCTTAGATATCGCACCTCTAAATACTGATGACATAAGGAACTTATACCATATACTTTCTAAACGTCGAGATTGATTGCCGAAGAAACAAATAAGGTTAAGTTAATCAACAACGAATATCATGCTAATATCATAGGGCATCAATATCATAATGAAATAGAGTGAAATCAAGTTCCGAGTCTAATAATATATCTACTTTGTCCTCAAATTAAAAGCACTTAGGCAAATAAATCAAAATCACCTGATTCACCTATTAAGATTTCCCAATGATGTAACAAACCAAAGTTAAACATAAATAATTATCATATAACTATAAATGTAAAGATTAACCATCCCCATTGGATACCAAAACCTAGATATTGACTTGAACCTAAAAATCCTCAAATTGAGTCCTAATAGCTATTTGAATGAAAAACTATTTAATTGATTAAGATATATACCTTAATTTTTGCAAAAGATTGGAATTTGCAAACGATTTGGTGAATTTAATTTTTTTTTACTAGAGCTTTTAAATTGCAAGAAGAAGATGAACGATGGAAAAGCTCTAGTATTTATAGGAGGAAGAAGGCAGAGGGATGTCGTTGGATTAAATTTAAATGTACGGATTGATCCAAACAAGCATACCAATAGGCGGCAAAATTCCAATGCCGAAGATATTGACTTGAAAAGTCAATGCTATCTTTATACTATGGAGCAAATGTTACAACCAATATTAATGCTGAAGGTATATGGCATGGCAACGTTGTCGTAACTCTGCATCAACATGTGGTGTTGAAAGAATGTGGGTAGTGTGCTATCAAAGCCAATACCGAAAGCCAACAAAACCACTGTGCATCAACTAAAAGTTAATTGGCAACGTCTTATGTCATCAATAAAGTAGGAAAATGGATCAACGTCGAAGATATACAATTTTTCATCTCATCAATAAAGAATCATATATAATGATGCATATCATCCATAAAATTGAATGATCAATGCCAAGACTTTTGTATCGCCAAATAACGCCGGATTGAAACTATGTCGTATACAGTCAGTATCGTATGACATAAGTGTTATGACGGCGTGGTCTATGTCGCATCTCACTAATGCCGTATTCTATCAGTGCCGCCATTAACCTATGAAGAAAGAATGGATATTGTAACTCATCAATATCGCTCTTTATCGACGTCATCCACCATTGATATAACCTATGACCAACGCCGTAAGGTTGAATAATGTCGCAATTGAAGTAATGTCGACTGGATCAATGTCACAGATCATTGGTTTCAACTACATCCTAATGTCACAAGTGTTTGATGTCGTAAGCTAACAATGTCAAAGGGAGATTGGACCGCAAATGAACAACGCGCCAATGTATGATGTTGCGGCTATCTGATGCCATAGGTTGATGATGGTGCAAGTTATTCAATGCCACAAGTTTATCAATGCTAAGAATTATCAATACCCACAGAGGCTATCAAGGCCGATGACACTACTTCATGACATTTCCATTTCATATCGATGCTGCTTCATGTCAATTCTGCTTCATATTAACAGCGCTTCAAATTGATGAATGCCTTCATTATTGGGACGAGGCCAAAGCTCTTACCTACACCCAGGAGTGTCGAAGGTCATCATTGGTCAAGGCCCAGCTCCATGCGCCATTGACATTGCCCATGATCAAGCATCCCGAAGTCAAGCTGTTATGCCACACTTCCACCCCTATAAATACGAACTTACGGAAATAAGAGAAAGGGGATCATTCTTGTCTCATTTCTTACATTTAAAACTTTGTGACCCTAAATTGATTTGTGGATTTTAAAGTCGATTGCAGCACTCGAACTTTACACATACGACCTTATACATTCAACAATTGCATAGCATGCGAATAAAGAAGACTTTAATTATGGCTTGCTTATGAGCTGCAAGGCATTTGTGATTCTTACTTTGATGGCTCTATTTTTGAGATATTGACTTTTATATGACATAAGATACGACTTTGATCTTTATATTGAACATGCATAAGACTTTCATGGTTTCGATAGGGAGCATACGTCTTCCTAGCAACTTAGCCTAGGATTGTTTAGCTCAACCAAATTCATCTTTACACCTTTGTGGTTATCAAAGAAATTCGTTAACACTTTTAATTTGGAAAACCGTTAAGCATATATTTGGAAAGACTTGTGGTGGGAAAGTTATACTGTCTAAGTTCTAAGATAGTTAGGCTTGAGGTTTTTATTCACCAGACATATGTTGTTTTGACTCTCTCTCTTTACAATACATGGTAGGGAAGGAGACAATGATAGGAGCTTGTTGTGGTAGATTATTTATCTATCTATGTTATTTTTTGATGTACCCAATTAAAGATAACAATGTATTTTGAACATGTTGCGTCTCGTTTATGTAACGATTATTACTGACATTGTGTTATGATTTTATGACATTTGATTTAAGTAAAAGGGTATTGTTTATGTTATTATATTTTATCCTTCCGCTGTGAGATTCTAAATGTATATATAAATAGCTTTATATTGTTCTTTTTTATCAACCAACATCCAACTTTAGAACGAGTCTATGTTTTGATGGACCTTTTCCAAATTGGAATTTAGGTCCGTTTCAAGGCGGGTTGTTGCACTTCTTCTCAATAGTCGATATATTTTCGACATTCGAGCTGGGACTTTGGGTACGGTCGTTTGCACACGTTTTCGGCATTCGAGCTGGGACTTTAGGCTTGGTTGTTTGCACACGTTTTTGGCATTCGAGCTGGGAATTTAGGCTTGGTCATTTGTTGACATTTTTGGCATTCGAGCTGGGACTTTGGGCTTAGTCACGTGCGCATGTTTGTGGTGATAGTGAGTTGAGACTTTGGGCCCAATCATGACATAGTGTTTCGGTATATGATTACACCCAGTAGGCATTTTAGTGAGACCTTAGTATATGATGTCATTATAGTATTATATTGTGTTTAGCTAACTTGTTGGGCGCATGTGACATAATTTAAAGTATGATTTTTGAGCATAAGTATTGTTTTGCTAGCTTATTAGTATTATATATTTATATCATGCATTTCACTCACCAAACGTATGTTTGACCTCCTCTATCATTTTCTTGTTTTTAGCTATACTCTGATAGGTCGATACAGGGGACTGATGGTGAACTTAGAGGCGTGATGATACAATGGAGATGAACATTTATTTGCTATCTAATATTTAGTTTATTTATTCCCAGGCATTGGACTCTTTTCATTAATGGTTTAAAGAGATGTAGTTAGAGTTTTATTTGACACTGCATTGTTTTATTGTTTTGGGATTTTTGTATCACTGGTTATTACATTTTATTTCTTCCGCCGTGAGTTTCAAAAAATATAGAATATTGTAGATAGTTTTGTGATCTATTTTATAATTTACTTAAAAACGATCCGTCTACAAGGTCGCACTGTCAATTCCACTTTTAATCGTGGGTCGGGGCATCATAGATCATGGTTCTTACAGATAGCTCAATATGATCTAGGAAATGATATGCTCATCCAATTTTTCAATAGTTGGGAAAGGGAGTCCTTATGGTTTCTTTTACAGAATGTTTGGACTTAGATAAGCGAACCCCATGTCCCCCTTTTCTGTTCGTCATGACTGTGCAATACTTTTCTCATTTAACGGCATGGAAAGTAAAAATGATCAAGATCATTTCGATTGGAAATAAAATGAATCACCTCACTTATGCGGACGGTATCCTAATATTTACAAAGGCAGACATAGATAATGCTGAAAACATCGAACATGTTTCCAGACAATGGCTGATACAATAGGATTAAAGTTAAGCAATGAAAAAATCAGAGATATTCTTTAGAGGAGGTGCCACAAATGAAAATACTACTACAATATTTGAAATACGTAGGTAGTGTTTGATTTGTTATTTTTAGTTTTGAATTTTCGTCCGTATAAAAATGCACACAACACATGTATATTAGAAAAAATGACCGATTTAGAAAACGAAGCTAACATACAAAATAGAAAACAATTTTTGTTATTTTCCGTGTTTTGAGAAATAACACAAGCACATGAAACAATCTATTCTTCCGTCGTCTCTCTGTTCCCTTTGTCCTCCCATCCGTCTTTTTTTCATCCTCTCCGTCGTCTCTCCATTCTTCTCAAATGAGATATGCATTGAAAATCGATAACACAAAATTCGTTTTTAAACCAAACACTACATTAGCAATGGACAAGGAGAGTTGCCTATTCGTCACCTAGGCATCCCTCTAACCTCGATTAATTTGAAAGACAAGGACCTAAGGACTTTCTTAGTCTTATAGATAGAACTAAAAGAAAAATTGAGGGTTGGGAATCTAAATAACCGAGCTTGGCTGGTAGATTAGAGCAGATCAATTCTAACGTATACCCTACTACGCAATATTGGATGCAAAGTTTTATTCTTCCATCAGCTGCTCTTACGAAAATCAAGCATATTTGTTTAAATTTTCTTTGGAAAGGGATATCATCAAAGATTCTACGGGAAATTGTTTGTAAATAAAGGAAGAAGGAGATTTGAGGCTTCGGCAATTAGAAGAAATTAACTTGGCTTCAAAAAGAATTACTTAAAAATTCTTAATTCGGAAGGTATGTAGGCCAATAGAATGTAGGCCAAATATGTTAAAGACCGGTCCTTTTGGGAAATAAATGCTCGAGACGATGATATTTGTATTTGGAAAAATCTACTCAAAGTCGGATATGAGTCGTTGAAATGCATAGATAGAAGAATAATGGATGACAAAACTACATCGCTTTGGTTCGACCTACGGTAGACCTGTCAAAATATGACCCAACCCATTAACCCAACTCATTTACCATACTTTTAAATGGGTTTGGTCAACCCATTTATGAATTTTACTAAATGAGTTATGGGTTGGACTGACCATTTTTAAAAGGGTTGTAAGTGGGTAACTCATTTACCAATTTATTAAAAACATTAAATTTTAATATAAATTTGAAAAATAAGAATTTTGAATATACAATGTAGTTTTTCATGAAGACTGACAGCTGTACTTAGAAAATAACAGGCCACTGCATCCTCATATTTGGACTTTACCTAGTGAAGAAGCCGTTATTTTTTTTATTCAGAGTGCAATAACTTCTTCATATTAACTCGCAATCAGGCAAGACTTCGATCGATTAACTCTCACCTAAATTACGAACAGTATGAAACACTTGGATACTTGATCTTATGAACAAATACTTTAGTTCTTCCAGGGGACTGACAGTTGTACTTAGAAAATAACATGTTATCACTTCTTCATATTAGAACTTCGCCTAGTGCAGAAGCTGCTTTTTTTGTTCAGACTGCAATAACTTCTTCATATTGACTCAAAATCGGGTGAGAATTCGATCAATTAAATCCCACCTAAATTACGGACAGTATGTGACACTCGGATACTTCATCGTGTGAACGCACACTGTAGTTCTCCAAGGGGACTGACAGTTGTCTTAGAAAATTAGAGGCTACTACATCCTCATATATGAACTCCACCTAGTGCAGCTATTTTTTTTGTTCAGACTGTAATAACTTCTTCATATTGATTTGGAATCAGGTGAGACTTCGACCGATTAACTCGTACCTAAATTACGGACAGTATATGACACTCAGATACTTTATCGTGTGAACGCACACTATAGTTCTTCAAGGGGACTGACAGTTGTACTTAGAAAATTAGAGGATGCTACATCCCCATATATGAACTCCGCCTAGTGCAGAAGCCGCTTTTTTTTGTTCAAACTGCATTAACTTCTTCATATTGACTCGAAATCAGGCTAAACTTCGACCGATTAACTCTCCCACCTAAATTACGGACAGTATGTGACACTCGGATACTTCATTGTGTGAACGCCTACTGTGGTTCTTCAAGGGGACTGACAGTTGTACTTAGAAAATAATAGGTTACCACATCCTCATATTTGAACTCCGCTAGTGTAGAAACCGCTATTTTTTTGTTCAAACTGCAATAACTTCTTCATATTGACTTGGAATCAGACGAGACTTCGACCGATTAGCTCCCACCTAAATTACGGACAATATGTAACACTTGGATACTTCATCTTGTGAACGCAGACTGTAGTTCTCCAAGGGGACTGACAGTTGTACTTAGAAAATAACAGGCTATCACATTCTCATATTTGAATTTTGATAAAAATTAGAATTAGAATTTTAAATTTTTATCGGAATTCAAAACATAAAAATTAGAATTAGAATTATTTTATATTTATTTATTTTTTATTAGCCAAGTCAATTTTAAATCTTTAAATGGGTTAAAGGATAACCCACTTACTAAACGGGTTGAGTCATAAATGTGTTGGGTCATAAGTGGGTAAAAAAGAATGGGTTGTGACAAACTCGATTCAACCCATTTTGATCCAACCCAACCCGTTTTACAGGCCTAACCCACGATTGCAAGGATGAAGATGGACTAACAAACTTGGAGTTAAAGAACTAGAAAGAGTTGGAGGTGAAAAAAGCTGGTAAGCGACATATTAGAAGAGCGCAACTGGAGGATTGACATATTCAGTTTTTTAAGATAGATTTCAAACGAAATTTCGTCTACCATAATATATAATGACTTGGTAGATGACTACTGGATCTGGACTTGCACCACCAAGTATGGTAAGCACAATTTTAAAGCTTTATGGATCTCAATTCGCAAATAATATAATAATTTCAACGGGCCAAGTTCGTATGGCATCTGATCCACGTTCCTAAGATTATGATTTGCATATTCAAAGCAATTAGCAATGGACTTCAAACAAAGTACAGACTTGTTAAAGGAATTTTATGGTAGATCCAACCTGTATACTATGTCATGCTTCTATTGAAGACATAAATCAACATTTTTCATTTTTTGAATGCAAATTCGATGCCTACATTTGGAAATGTGTAGAATTAAACTAAAGTGGGGCCCCTGGAATACAGAATTTCTAAACATACTTATAGAGATTGAAAACACCACTTCAGGATTTAACATTGGCATTAAAAGTGAAAAAACTTAAAACAATTTCAGTAACATAGAACATATCATTCGCAAGCAAATCACAGAGATAGTGAAAATTAGAACAATCAAATACGAACACAAAGACAAAGCATGCATCGGTGATGATTTATGCATAGAATGGCTATAAGATTTTACCATCATAATGAGCACATAAGTCGAACTGAAACGTTGAATTACATGTATAAAATATTCCAATGACATATACTGAAACTTGCAAGATGCTATGTCAGATAGAAACACGAAGAGGCATCCAAGACAATAATAGACGGCCCAAAACATATAGCGTGGCCAATAATGATTATTAAAGTTGGTATAAGTCCATCGGGGCCAATGTCGACAAATGCACAAATCATATTTGTCATGTTCTTTCATAGATTGTAGTACAGATTCTACTAAAAAAGAACTAGATATCAATAGTTTTCTGGATGAAGCAAAAAGTCATTGAATGGTGATCCGTGCAATTATGTGTCCAACGAGAATGCCGCCATATGCATGCGAACCATATGAAAGTCCAGCCGCATAGAACATTCAACATCGACTAGCTCCACTTTCACTTGATTTATTTTTCTAAACGTCAAAGTTTTCATCTTCATTTTTAATGCGTATAAATAACCAAAGAAACAAATTGTCACTCGTATAGCTTACAGTAACTATTGTTTTAGGCTTATTAACCGTTCATATCACACTCTTGCCTGATCCAAGATTATTTGCATTGTTTCTTATATTCTCTTGTACTCTTAAATTATTAAACTGAGAGATAGACATGAGAATACCGGAGCTATGTGAAGGACGAGCAAAAGATTCACGCTTACTCGCATATATGCTCTTTTATGGAGCTACTACTGTTTATTCCGCTATGTTGTAGTTCAGACTTATATTATGTTTTACTAGTATAACCGCACAACGGTGGAGAAACCGACCGTTCGATTGTATAACTTTGATATGAAATATATATTTAAAAAATTTGTTAATATTACTTAAACATTAAGTGATAATATGTTGGAAAAGAATAAATTGAGATTTGAATCTGAAAATATGAATTTCAAATTTAAATATTAATCAAAACATTCAAAATTGTCGATTTGAAATTGAAAATTTTAAAATTTTCAAATCATAATAGATTTAAATTTGAAACCTTTGATGCGCAAAATAAAAGAAGAAAACCGCGATGAGACAAGATCCACGTTTTTTTGGCTTCAGGAAAATTGATTTTGGCTAGTAGAAGTAGGCAAACCTCCCTACGGTCGGTTTGATAATACTCAGTTCATGCAGTGCTATGGACTTATGAGCAGTTACTTATGTACCGTTTATTACTCATATAAAAGTCACTAAATCTCTCTTGTAATTGAAAATTCTCAAAAACAATAAGATCAGAGGTTATGGTGAACGTAATTTCTTCTTGATCGAACCACTCTAAATTGTGTATAGTTTACTTATTAGACTCGCATTTCCATTATATTCTTTACCACTACTCGATGTCAGCCATTGGAATGGAGATAACAAGAAAACAGATGCTTCCGAATGTGGATAATGTCATATTTGTATCCGCATCCGAAATAATTTTCGGGTATCGAATATCGGTATTCGCGGATACGGACGAATATCTAATAATTATTTTATCAGTTAACTAGTAAATCAAGAAACATAAAAAGAAAATTCTAGTCCTGTTAATTATTAGAATATTAAAAATAAACAAATATGATAATAATAAATAATTTTGAGCATTTAATATGTATTTAGTGTATATAATATAAACTTATAATTGAATAAAAAATATCTTTTATTGTACTAAAGTACACACAATTTAAACTATAATCTTGAAAAAGATTGATCGGATAATTTTCAAATGCGAATGTCTTCGTATCTGTATTTATTTTTTCGGATATCGAATATTTATTTTCTTTTTGAATACGGATGCGAATGGATTTCAAAGTTTTTACATATTTATCGACAACAAAAAAAAAAGATATTTCAAAACAAATCGTGGTCAATAATGATTTATATTCATTTTAAAGTTGGAATAATTATAAGTACATTTTGGACAATATCGACAAATGCACAAATCATGTATTTTGTCATATTCCTTCATAGATTGTAGTACAGATTCTATAAAAAGAAGAATTAGATATTAATAGTGTTCTAGATGAAACAAAAAGTCATTGAATAGTGATCCATGCAATAATGCATCCAATGGGAATCCTATCAGAGCATTTTTCAATCTTGAAAGCCGCCATACGTATGTGAATTATATAGAAGTCCAGCCGCATAGAACATTCAACGTTGACTAGATCCTCTTTCACGTAATTTATTTTTTTAAACATTGAAGTTTTCTTCATTATTTTTCATGCATATATATACATAGACACACCAAGAAACCAATTTATCACTCATAGGTTATCATATATCCAAATGGCTTTCCACTCATATATCGCACCCTTTTTGTTGCTTCTACTGTTTCCACTCAATGTACCATGTCAAAATAGCTCCACATACTTAAATCTGGGCACAGTTTTATCTCCATCTACTAACCTTTCAACTATCCTCTCCTCTTCAGGAGACTATGCCTTCGGATTCCGAGCACTTGATACCGATCCTACCCACTTCCTACTCGCTGTCTACTACTACAAAATCAAGGCCAAAACCGTAATTTGGACAGCAAATGAAGGCAATCCTGTGCCAAACCAGGCAAAAGCTGTACTGACTTCAGACGGCCAACTGACCTTAAAAGACTCATCAAATCAACATACGTGGAGTGCGAGTATCCGCAGAGCAAGCCATGGCTCTATGCTCGACAATGGAAATTTTGTACTGTACTTTGGCTCCACCGTAATATGGCAGACATTCGATCATCCAACCGACACGATATTGCCTGGCCAAATACTGAACCAAGACACGACCATTTTCGCAAAAATTACAGACGATGATTATTCGAAAGGAAGATTTAAGTTTGTGATGCAGACTGATGGAAATCTGGTTCTCTACGAAGTGGGCTTTCCAACCACGACTGAAACTGACAGCTACTACTCTACTGCTACGCAGGGCAATCCAGGAAACTCTAAGTTTGTGTTTGGCGAAACTGGAAGTTTGTATGTTTCGTTCAATAATGGTTCTAGAGTACCAGTGCTACCCGAACCTTCAGTAACTGGAGAATACTATTTGAGAGCAACTTTGGACCCAGATGGTGGCTTCAGGTAATTTGTTTAATACAAGTATTGTATTGATGATACAGTTTTAAAGTTATAGGTCAAATGTTTCAGGCAATATACGTTTCCGAAAGGGCAACCAAGCACTGGAAGCTGGAGTGTAGCTGCAAACCTTGTTCAAGATTTATGCAGCAAAAATTTCAACGTAGGAAGCGGGATATGCGGCTTCAATAGCTACTGCACACAGTATGACAATGGGTTAACCAATTGTCAATGCCCTCCTCACTACACTTTCATAGACGGTACAAGAAAGTATAAAGGCTGCAAACCTAGTTATGTTCTACAACAGTGTGAAGAAGGCAGTGGATCCTCTTATGGTTTTGAAGCCATTAAGAATCTGGATTGGCCGTTTTCTGATGCGGAAAGGCTTAGTCCGCTGAGTGAACGGCAATGCCAAGATGAATGCTTGGACGACTGTTTTTGTTTGGTTGCAATATACAAAGATGATGGAACTTGCTGGAAAAAGAAGTTCCCACTTTCTAATGGAAAGTTGGAGCAAGATGTTGATAGAGTGGCCTTTATTAAGTATAATAAATTGAATGTCTCTGCCGTGGAAAATGTAAACAATGATGGGCAGAGCCAACCTTGAACGGCACACCATATATTATATGTAAATGTTTTTGTAAAATGGCGTTTGTCATATGTATATTAAATGCTATAATCCAAGTATCAAATTTTTTATTTTACTCTTAAATATTATTTACATCAATCATTTAATCTAGTTTTGTACCCATGCTAGGCACACGCTTCGGTCGCTATGTTTTGTGCGGGATTTACGGACTGCGGTGTTTAAATTTCTTTAACATATATATTAATAAACAAAAAAAAGGATTGGTCTCCGCATGAACGTTTATTGCGGAACGTTTATTTTGTCTGGTAGGTTCGAGCCAGCCAAATGGTAGTAGTTAGCCAAACAAAACTATAGTGTTCGGACAAATAGTCCATTTGCTATCTGGATTTGTACGTACATATGATACTCCTTTATTGTCTTAACCAGTTTTGGTTGCATTTGGAGAAGATATGTCTTAGAAAGATACTAGTGAGGGGAAATCCGTTCGCCAATCAACGTGGTCCCACTTAATATCAAATAGCTGAAATGTATAGTATTATTCACACCAGGCTATGTGTCCAACTCGAAGTTTATATCTTTCCTCTTAAACTCTCGGGTGTTCAAAATTGATTTGAGTTGGCTGAGAGTCGAGAATTTTCAGGTTTTAGTAGGTGGATGAATAAAGCTTACGGAGACGAGCAGGAGTCTAATGCTAGCTCTATCTAGGAGTTGTTATGTTTTATTTCTGCTGTGTTACATTAATTCTGTTATGACTATTTAATACTCTGGTTATCCAAGCGAACATCTTCATATGTTGCTCTTGGTGTATTTATGTGATAATTATATTTGATCTGAATTTGGAAAACGTTTTGGGATTATGCGACTTGAATATAAAATGTTGTTGTGAAATGTAATCAGAAAAGTGTTTTAATCTGTAATGATTTTATTTCATATTTAAGTGCTTCTGATATTATGAATACCATTAAAATTACTGTATTTGGTCACCGAAACTTAATATTATGAATGGTTGCAGCATTTGTAGCACTTAGTTTCGGATTTTCAGATAGGAGATGTTACATAAATCGTTAAGGAAAATGAGATAGGAGGTGTAGGGTTAATTGGGTTCAACTCCTTTCCCATTAACATAAATTTGCATGTATCTTTCTTATGCGTTCATTTATTTTACTATGTTAAACCATATTATAAATAAAATAAAGTTTCAACGTTTTGTATTGTTAAACAATATTGTCATTAATTAGTCATAATCACCCTTGATTAAAAGTAACTTTGACAAGGTAGTTTCTTGAATTAAAGTAAATAGTTGTCTCGATATTTGTTAGGTTGAGAATCTTTTAAAAATTGCTATATACATAGCAAGCAAAACATCTTTACTACTAAAAAAGAAAATTGGTTGAACTAATTTATTCGGTGTTTTTTTGAATTTTAAAAATGTCTTTTCTTTTCGTTTATCTGTTTGTACTCAAACAAAATATTAACGTACACAATAATACAAACGGTCCGTGTGGGAAGCATGGATCCATATTAGTATAAAAAGGGCAAAGAGGGGAAAGACCAAATTTGGACAAAAAAAAACTATAATATGTAGATAGGGCCAACAGTAAAGGACTGGATTAATGAAACAGGGACAAGCATAATAAAGGGTAAGATCGTGGCATGTTATGGAACTTAAGGCAAACCAACGTAAGTAGTGACGTTTACCCTCTTACATAGGAATATACATCGCTTTATTGCCCTATTAAATGTTTGTGGGGGCGGCACTTTGTGAAATACAGATGATTATGTTATTCGTTAATAGCGTACACGCTCTAATTAACTTTTGTAGAGAATTCAGATTACACTACTGTAAGGGGAGTGTCAAGGTCAAAGGCAACAGTTTCATCGTGGAACCGTTGATATTTCTGTTTGTCGACAAACGATTTATAGCTGAAGGACGAGTTGATTAAACGTCCAAAACTAATTTAGCGTGGGTTGTTTAAATCCGACGACTTCAAATTATCTGCTGCTATGTTTGGATATCAAAGTAAACTTGGTTGTTTGGTCTTCTACCGTGAAACTAATTCGACAATTATATAAGGCCTGGTCATGACTCCCTTGATGAATCTGCCGCCCACGGTTTTGTATTACAAACTATTAATCTTACTCACCGGTTTACCTCTAAAATTTAAAGGTTTTGGCAGGATTCTACGGTTTATTCAAACAAAATTTCTAAATACGGTTACATGTAGGACCGATTTTTGAAGTTTTGGTATCTAAAGTCAACTGCAAAACCAAAGCCAACCTAATGTCATTATCGCTATTTAAATCATCAAATTAAATTATTTTGCTGGTAAATAACGAAAAGATTAACAATAGAAAGTAACTTTATTCCTAATAATAATTCCATTTATACAACAAAATTAATACTAATTGCTCATCATTGAACACAAAATTTTACAACTATAAAAAATTTCAAATTGAACAGTAATTATTCTGATTACTAAAAATTTCAAATTGAAAAATATAAAATGAACAGGAAATTTTTTAAAACATCTAAGTTTTCTTCATCATTTTTCATGCATGTATATATACTCACCAAGAAACCAATTTGTCACTCATAGAGCTTTCCACTCATATATCCTACCCTTTTTGTTGCTTCTACTGTTTCCTGGACTGTTAATTTTGTACGAGTATCCGATGTCCGTTCGTGTCCGTGGCCGAAATATGTCCGTCCGAGTTTGTTCGATTTTCAATTAGGACACGAGCTAGGACAACAAAATTTATACGAGAAAAAATCTCGTTCGGTCCGTGTTCGTTCGAATTCGTCCGAATTTCTTATAATTCAGTATATCCTTATGTATCTCAAAATATATATGACAACTATTTGGTCAGTTAATCGAGTAAGCATCCATAAAATGCTTATACTTAAATACACATTGATAAAAATAATATAGCCGATGAAAATCCTATTAAACAACATAAAATTTGATGTAAAGAGCAATGTCCGTCCGTGTCAATTCGAGTCCGTGTCCGAAAAACGTATGTACGTGTCCGCCCGATTTCATTTAAGACACGAGCTAGGACAACGAAAATTGTATGAACATAAATCTCGTCCGGTCCGATTTTATTTAGGACAGAAAATGAACATACCTTCGTCCGGTCCGGTCCGACCGTTTTGCACCTCTACTGTCTCCACTCAATGTATCATGTCAAAATAGCTACACAAACGTAAATTTGGACACAGTTTTATCTCCATCTACTAACCTTTCAACTATCGTCTCCTCTTCAGGAGCCAATGCCTTCGGATTCTAAGCACTTGATACCGATTCTACCCACTTCCTACTCGCTGTCTGCTACTACAAAATCAAGCCCAAAACCGTAATTTGGACAGCAAATGAAGGCAATCCTATGCCAAACCAGGCAAAAGCTATACTGACTTCACACGGCCAACTGACCTTAAAAGACTCATCAAATCAACATACATGGAGTGCGAGTATCTGCAGAGCAAGCCATGGCTCTATGCTCGACAATGGAAATTTTGTACTATACTTTGGCTCCACTGTAATATGGCAGACATTTGATCATCCAACTGTAACGACCCTGGATTTTGACCCTATTTATTTTAATAAATATTTAATCTAATTAAATAAAAAGTAAACTTATCATTTTAAAATGAACATGACTTTTGAAATAATTGCCATTTGTTTATATAAATTTGTATTTTGAAAAGGAAATTTGATTTTGACAATTTAAAAATAAGTCTCCTAATAATGTTTACAAAGAAATCTATCTTATATAATTAAATTAAATTGCCTTACCCTATTAACATTTGGTATAAAAATATATATAGATGATAATGTTTGAAATAAATCAAGTCTATCAATATAAAATATAAATATAAAATATATATAGATGATAATGTTTGAAATAAAATCAAAGTCTATCAATATAAAATGTAAATATTAAATATAAGTAAGTAAACTTATGAATATAATTTAAATATTTATAGTTAAAATACAAATAGAAATAAATATAAGTATAAATTATAAGTAAACCATATGAACTAAGTATTTAAGATATGCATACAACATACACTGAAAATTTGAAAGCATAAAGTTTAAATAAGGCAAAGTGTATAAACTAACCTGAAAACTACATGTTCATAAAATAAAAAGATAAAACAAAATAATCTTCATTCACAAAAACATCTACCTGCAAAATATAAAATGAAATAACACAACCATATATGTATCTAAACTATTCAAGCAAGAAAATAATAAAACAAATATTTACATACAACATATCTTTATTCACAAGACCAAAGTATAAAAGTAAACTAGACAAGTGTGTATATGTGAATATAGTGAAAGCTAGAAGTAATACCAGATAATACAAACATCTCTAAAACAAATATCTTCACATACAAGCCATGCCAACCTCTAAAAGTGTATATTTTTATACAAATATCTATACACAGCAAACATAATTATAGTATGTAAACTAATTAGGAAACCTAAACATTTAATGTTATCTGCTCAAGCCCAAATTTTGTCATTTCAAAATATTTAGAAAACCTGTTCATCAAAGAAGAAACCACTTGACCAGATAACACCTTCCCTTACAATCCACTCTCTTCTACTTATAAGTATATGCATCTTTCATTTTAGTTCGTTTAGCAAAACACATAGAAAACCAGAGAAAAATATAATAGATATCTTCATTTCCTTTCAAAACTAAAAACATATTTAACTCAAACAAGAACAGGACAGAAATTCAAGCAGATTCATACTACAGATTCAAAGAAAAACATTAGAGTGTTCTTTGTTCAGAACCTTGCAAGTGAGTAAACATCGATTTTTAAAGCTTTAAGTTGATTAAAAATAGTTCTGGATTTATTGATAATATGGTTTGCATATGTTATTGCTTGAATATAGCACTGCGATGCTCTTTACTTCTATATTGTTTGTTACAGGTTACATATTTCTTTTCGAACTTAAATTTATGCTCATCAAATCATTGTAAAAATTTCGATTGCAATCAAATAAGATTTTTAAAACTTAAACAAGGTTTTTCAAGCTAGTTAAAACATGATTAGTGGAATATTTCTACTGGAAGCCTTGTTTACAGGCAATCACACAATAATTTGATAAATTCGTTTGTTATAAAAAGTTAATTCAAGTTTATATCTCGAATTCTTACTGAAACTTATGATTTTTAAAACAAAAAGGAAGATTTTTAGTTCAGTAATTCAAGAGCAGTTTGCATTTGAACAAAAAATGTATTTCTACCAATTTATAGTGACTGAATCAATGATAAACGTTGAAATTTGTTTTGAAGCAAGTTCGAACATCTATGAGGTTGGGAAAATTATAGAATAGTTTTTCAAATGCAAGAATTGGTCGAACGAATTCAATTTAGGGTTTGGGTTCAAGTTTTTGGTCACGGCAGAATCGTGGCGTGTTTGTCTTCTGTGTGTGATCGAGTGTCATGAAATTCAAGGGAGTGGAGGAGGAGCGTGTTGTTGTGGTGTGGATGGAATTCGAGCGTCTCTGGTGGTCGGAGTGACAGTGGCGAGGCGTTTTAGTTGATGGCTTGTTTGCAGTTTTTCGAGTTCATTGTCTTTATTTCGATTTGAATTGTTGAAGGCGATTCGAATTTTGGTTTTCGTGTTTTTGGACGATTTGCGACTTGCTGGTGATGGTGAGGTTCGTCGGAGATGATTCGCGCCGCCGTGCACGTGTACGATGCGGTGAGTTGCGTCAGTATCGTCGAGGGCTTGCGTCTCGAGTCATGCTCGAGTTTTGAGGTTAGTTGCTTCGGGGTTTTGATCGAGTGCGTGAGTATGAACCTGATACTATAGCTTAAGTTTTAAAATTTAAACTTACTGGAATAAAAAGAAAAGGGAGAAGAAGAAGAGTGCGAGAGGAAACGAGAGTGACTCGGAGAATAGGTGGCGAGACTCGAAGTATTACTCGAGTTTAATCAGCCGAGTGATCGGGTTTTCATAACTGCAGTATTATAAAAATAATAATAAGGTTAAGCAAGGTATGTTTCAACAAGATAAACATTTGTCGACTTAGTAAGTGTTTAAAAAATTAAATTAAAACTTCAACACAAGTTTAAATTATTTAGTTAATACTTTAAATTTTTTAAACACTAAATTATTATTTTAATTAAGTAATTACTTTAAGTTAAGTATAAAATTATTAACATTAAAGTTTGTAGTTAATAACAAATTGGTTTTCAAAATTTAAGAAGACTTATAAAATGTTAATTAAGTTGAATAATTAATATCAATTAATTATTTTTGGAAAGAAATTAAGAATAATTACTTTATAATTGTAATTAGATATTGGTAATTGATGATTAAGTGATAAATAAATTATAATTAACTACTTCAAGTTAATTAATGTATGATTAATAGATAACTCATTAAGTAATTTAATTAAGAATTAATAAATGATTAATCAAGTCATTAGCAGTTAATAAATGGATAATTAAGTTTTATTAATAATTATTAATTAATGATTAAGGATAATTACTTAAGTAATTAAGATTTAATAATCGATTGAGAAATGATTTATTAATTAAACAATTTGAAATGGAATAATTAATTAATTAATGATTAATTAAACAGGGTTAGGAGATTATCAAGTAATTGATTTTAATGACTTAAATTACAATAAGAATTTAAGATGATTGCTTATGGATAATTGTGTATGTAGAATATCTGCTTTGTGATATTTATTTGATGATAATTCTGTGATGTTCTATGATATGCCTTGATATATCTATGATGATTGTGTATGATTTATCTATGATATGCTATGTGAATTCAATTGTTGAATTTAAACTATTTAAATTAGTTAAACAACTTGGCCTTTAAAATGGCGTTTGGATTTCGATGAGACCGGGATCGGGTGTCAATTTGATATACCGAAAACCACATCGATCCAAATTAAACGTTAGGTCGTAAATTCTCAAGTGAAGATCGAGATGGTGTTTTCAGAATGCAAGGGTTATTGTCGTTGACTCTGAGGGTGATTCCAAAATGAATGTATCGAAATAATGCCTTCGGTTTCGTTCGAACGCAGAACGAACTTGTATGGATTGAATGCCTTCAGCACATTGTCAGGCAGACGATGAGCATTCTAAGAGATATGTTCTGTAAAGGTAATCGTAGCCTCATGCCTCATCAACCGGGAATGGCTAAAATAGGGGATGTGCAGCAAGGTTAGGTGGGTCATGCCCAAGCAGGACGAGATATACCCTTGTCTAGATGTCCCTTTTTATTTCGGCTGTGTGGGCGGTTGCTAGCTACAATCTTGTCCGGGACTGTTCAGTAAGGAATGGTTCCGGCCTTGTGTTGTAGGGGATCGGGGGTGATCCTCGGTACGGTGATCTAGGACCCGTACTGTGACGGGCGGTACCCCAGTAGCCCTGCCATTGATGGAAATCCATTTTCCCTACGAGACCCTACGGTTTTGATTTGTATTACCCACTTTTGTGGCTAGTAGCTGGAATTTAATCATGTAAAAATTTCGGCTATTTTCTATTTACTTGAAACCCTAGACACTATTATAATATCACTGGATTTCCTATAAAATCTTTTGGTTAGCGTAAGGTAAAAACTTACCCTTATTTATTTGTGGAGAGTCTTACGTGATACCTTTAGTTTCAAATGTTTTTCAAAGTTAAACAACTTAAACCGTTTACTCATACCAGGCCCATGTCTAACCCGAAATTTATATTTTTGTTTTTCATAAACTCTTGGGTACTCAAATTTTTATGAGTAGCCAAGTGATAGGTTTTGGATTGTTGAGTTCTGGAGGAGCTTGGAGCAGGAGTTCCAGACGTATCTATATATCTACCTAGTTGCACTGTGTTAGTTGATGTATTTTGTATTTTGGGATGTATGTAGTGGCAGATGTATATATGACTGTCGTGTGCATGATATTGTGTAACTCTGATATATGTAAAACTATGTAATAGTTATGTGATGTATTATATTTTGTTCCATTCCGCCGTGAGATTCTAATGTTGTTGTTATTTCTTTCTATTCTTTTCTATTTCTATCCCTTTCTTTTCTTATTGATGCTACGTCTTTCTAGAAGTAGAAGGGCGGGTCGTCACAGGTGGTATTAGAGTGTTGAGCGAATACCTAGGCACTTGAGTGATTTCTTTCTTGAGAGAGCGTATTTGTATTTGATACACACACACACACACACACACATATTTCTACATATTTGTTGGGTTACCTGTTCTGGTTTTCCAATATAAGTTATAAAGGCAGATAGGGTAGTGGTGTGTGTAACATGACTACCAATGGTTGGAGTTTGAATATTTGAGGTTGGAAGTGTATCTATCGATGCTGTAGACCTATTACCGTCTCGAGTGAACTTTGGGTGGTGTAAGGATTTCATCAATCTCTGAAGGAAATCTGTTATGGTTCGGAGTTCATCTTTGAAGTGTAAGTTTGGATGAGCTAGAGTTTGGATCTGTCGGTTGGATGGAAGCAGGTCATGATATCCTGATACCTCAGGATGTAGTAGCTGTGTGATGAGACACAGTGACTATGAATGTCTCTAAAGATGTTTCTTTGGAACAAGTTAAGGAGGTGTGTCTGCTTCGGTGTTGTGGCTAAGTTCAGTAGAGTGTTTTTGTTGGGTTTGAGGTCCGAGTTTCTCGAAGAGCTTTGGATAGGAAGTCTTTGGCATCTGAGTCAGCAGTGCAGCTCGGAGTGTTCTGTGAGGTTTTCTTGGCTAGCAGTTTTTCTTGAGGTAATTTCAGAAGTAGCAGAATGGATCCATTTCTTCGATGGATTGACTCGATAAATATAAGGCTGTTTTGAATTGTGATGAGAGAACAGTTCCTTTAGGAACCGATTTGGGTAGGATTGCTAGAGTGTTGCGTGATAATTATGGAATTCACTTGAGTAGTCTTTTGCATGGAGTTGAGACTTCTTAAGAGAAGGTTGAAGATATCGACGTGGTCCAAGATTTTTCCTGATGTATTCGAGGAAGTTAAGTGTTTGCCTCCCCATCGAGAGATAGAGTTTCGTATTGATTTGATTCCAGGAGAAGTGCCAGTGATTCAGCTTAGTAGGAGGATGGCTCCTAGAGAGAGAGGAGTTAGTTAAGCAGACTCAGGCATCTTTTGGAGAAGGGGTTGATTAGGCCAGTTTTTCTTGTTGGGATTCTGCTGCAGTGTTTGTCACTAAGTTGGATGGATCGCTAAAGTTCTGTGTGGATTATCGAGAATTGAATAAGTTTGTTCTAGTGTTCATCGATGATATTCTGGTCTATTCTATGTTGGAAGAAGAGCATAAGAAACATTTGAGGCTAGTGTTGGAGACACCGAGGAGACATGTTTGAGGGAAAAAATCTCTAAGTGTCATTTCCAGAAATCGAAAGTCAAATTTTTTTTAGGGCATATTGTTTCCGGTGAAGGTATCTCTGTAGATCCAGCGAAGGTAGAGACTATTCTGGAATGGAAGCAACCGAAGTCACCTACTGAAGTTTGTAATTTTCTGGGATTAGCTGGCTACTACAGAAAGTTTATCAAGGACTATTCCAAAATTTCTTCACATCTGACTATGTTGACAAGGAAAGGAGCTAAAGTTCAAATGGACACCCCAGTGTGAAGAAGCTTTTCAAGAATTGAAGACGAGGCTAACCAGTGCATTGGTGCTAGCTATTCCGGGTGGGAAAAGCAAATTTGAAGTATATACAGATGCCTGTATAGTTGGTCTGGGAGCAGTTTTGATGCAGAATGGAAGAGTAATTGCGTATGTGAGTCGGCAATTAAAGCCACATTAAAAGAACTACACTACGCACGATCTTGAATTGTTGGCCATTGATTTGCTTTGAAGATCTGGGGACATTATCTCTTGGGAGAGAAGTTTGAGTTCTTCACGGATCACAGACCATTGAAATATTCTTTCTCTCAAAAAGGATCTTAATCTGAGGCAGCAGCGATGGGTCGAGTTTCTATCATCATATGATTTGGATATTCTGTATACCCCGAGAAAGGCAAATGCTGTGGCTGATGCTCTTAGTAGGAATGCAGTTTGTCTCTTTTGGAAGTTGTTTCATCTCTCTAGCGCAGAATCGTAAGTAAGCAAATGGAGGATAAATCTTTGAGGAACTAATTCTTGGAAGTAAGGATGGTTGATATTCAGATTTCAAGGTGGATGATCAAGGTTCTTTGAGGATTAATGGTCGTTTGTGTGTGCCTGGTATAGATGGATTGAGTCAAGAAGTCTTAGCTGAGTGTCATCGCTCCAAACTAAATATTCACCTAGGAATCTCTAAGATGTATAAGATATAAGAAGAATTTTCTGGTGGCCGAGCATGAAGAGGGATGTAGCTGCTTTCGTTAATAGTTGTGCTATCTGTCAGCAAGTGAAAGGAGGTCAACAGAAGTCAGCGGGTTTGTTGCAGCCTTTGGAAATCCCAGAATGGAAATAGGAGATGATTTCGATGGATTTCATCGACGGTTTGTCTACTAAGAAAGGAAACGATGGAATATGGGTTATTGTGGATCGGCTAACTAAGAGTGCCCATTTTATACTCGTTAAGGCAACTCGTACTGCAGTTTATCTAGCAGAGATTTTCTTGAGAGAAATAGTTAGATTGCGTGGTGTTCCTGTTAGCATGGTAAGTGATCGTGATCCTATCTTCACCAGCAAATTCTGGGAGGCTTTGCAATCAGCTATGGGAACAAGTTTGAGATTGAGTACAACCTATCATCCTCAGACAGACGGATAGATGGAGAGACTAAACCGAATTCTACAGGATATGTTGCGAGCTTGTGTTTTCGATTTTGGTGGATCGTGGGAAGACCATCTTCATCTAATGGAATTCTCATATATTAATAGTTACCAAGAGAGTATCAGGATGGCTCCTTATGAAACTCTTTATGGAAGACCGCGTAGATCCCCATCCTGTTGGATAGAGTCGAAAGATCATCTTGTGCTTGGTCCAGATTTGATTGGTGAAGCATCTGCTAAAGTTGAGCTTATCAAGAAAGGATGAGAGCTGCTCAGGACCGTCAGAAGAAGTATGCAGATAAGAGAAGGTGACAGTTGGAATTTGAGATTGGTGGTTCAGTTTTTGTCAAAGTTTCCCTGATCAAAGGAGCTGTTAGATTCGAAAAGTCAGGAAAACTTGCCCCGAAATATATTGGACCATTTCGGGTATTGGAAAGGATTGGTGGTGTTGCTTGCAGAATTGAATTGCCAGAACGGATGTCTGGAATTCATAATGTATTCCATGTATCCCATCTAAGGAAATTTTTTCAGGAACCATCATTATTTGTAGAACCAGTAGTCCAGAAAGATTTGAAAATTGAGCCGAACTTAACTGTGGTCAGGAATCCAGTTCTGATTGTTGATCAAGACGAGTGGCAACTCAGGAGTGAAGTAGTGAAGCTCGTCAAAGCGCACTGGAGTGAGAATTCCAGAGATTGTACCTGGGAAACTCTGGATAATTTTAGGAAAGCCTATCCGGATCTGTGTCCAGATAGCTAGTGATGTTTGTTAGGATAGATTGTTCGGTTGTTTGCTAATATATGAGTGATTGTATGTTTGAATGGTTGATATAACAGCTTTTGAATTATCTTTTGTTTTAAATTTCGGGGACGAAATTCTTTTCAGGGGGGAGGAATATAATGACCCTGGATTTTGGTCCTACTTATTTTAATAAATATTTAATCTAATTAAATAAAAAGTGAACTTACCATTTTAAAATGAATATGACTTTTGAAATAATTGCCATTTGTTTATATAAATTTTGTATTTTGAAAAGGAAATTTGATTTTGATAATTTAAAAATAAGTCTCCTAATAATATTTACAAAGAAATCTATCTTATATAATTAAATTAAATTGCCTTACCCTGTTAACATTTGGTATAAAAATATATATAGATGATAATGTTTGAAGTAAAATCAAAGTCTATCAATATAAAATATAAATATTAAATATAAGTAAGTAAACTTATGAATATAATTTAAATATTTATAGTTACAATACAAATAGAAATAAATGTAAGTATAAATTATAAGTAAACCATATGAACTAAGTATTTAAGATATGCATACAACATTGAAAATTTAAAAGCATAAAGTTTAAATAAGGCAAAGTGTATAAACTAACCTGAAAACTATATGTTCATAAAATAAAAAGATAAAACAAAATAATCTTCATTCACAAGAACATCTGCCTGCAAAATATAAAATAAAATAACACAACCATATGTATATAAACTATTCAAGCAAGAAAATAATAAAACAAACATTTACATACAACATATCTTTATTCACAAGACCAAAGTATAAAAGTAAACCAGACAAGTGTATATATATGTATATGGTGAAAGCTAGAAGTAATACCAGATAAAACAAACATCTCTACAACAAATATCTTCACATACAAGCCATGCCTACCTGCAAAAGTGTATATTTTTATACAAATATCTATACACAACAAACATAACTATAGTATGTAAACTAATTAGGAAACCTAAACATTTAGTGCTATCTGCTCAAGCCCAAATTTTGTCATTTCAAAATATTTAGAAAACCTGTTCATAAAAGAAGAAACCATTTGACCAGATAACACCTTCCCTTACAATCCACTCTCTTCTACTTATAAGTGTATGCATCTTTCATTTTAGTTCATTCAGCAAAACACATAGAAAACCAGAGAAAAATATAATAGACATCTTCATTTCCTTTCAAAACTAAAAACATATTTAACTCAAACAAGAACATGACAGAAATTCAAGCAGATTCATACTGCATATTCAAAAAAAAAAAAAACATCAGAGTGTTCTTTGTTCATAATATTGCAAGTGAGTAAACATCGATTTTTAAAACTTTAAGTTGATTAAAAATAATTCTGGATTTATTGATAATATGGTTTGCATATGTTATTGTTTGAATATAACACTGTGATGCTCTGTACTTCTATGTTGTTTGTTACAGGTTACATATTTCTTTTCAAACTTAAATTTATGCTCATCAAATCATTGTAAAACTTTCAGTTGCAATCAAATAAGATTTTTACAACTTAAACAAGGTTTTTCAAGCTGGTTAAAACATGATTAGTGGAATATTTTTAGTGGAAGCCTTGTTTACAAGCAATCATGCAATAATTTGATAAATTCATTTGTTATAAAAAGTTAATTCAAGTTTATATCTTGAATTCTTACTGAAATATATGACTTTTAAAACAAAAAGGAAGATTTTTAGTTCAATAATTCAAGAGCAGTTTGCATTTGAACAAAAATTGCATTTCTACCAATTTATAGTGATGGAATCAATAATAAACGTTGAAATTTGTTTTGAAGCAAGTTCGAACATCTATGAGGATGGGAAAATCGTAGAATAATTTTTCAAATGCAAGAATTGGTCGAACGAATTCAATTTAGGATTTGGGTTCAAGTTTTTGGTCACGGCAGAATCGTGGCGTGTTTGTCTTTTGTGTATGATCGAGTGTCACGGAATTTAGGGGAGTGGAGGAGGAGCGTGTTGTTGTGGTGTGGATGGAATTCGAGCGTCTCTGGTGGTCGGAGTGACGGTGGCGAGGCGTTTTAGTTGATGGTCGTGTTTGAAGTTTTTCGAGTTCACTGTCTTTATTTCGATTTGAATTGTTGAAGGCGATTTGAATTTTGGTTTTCATGTTTTTGGACGATTTGCGACTTGCTGGTGATGGTGGTGTTCGCCGGAGATGAGTTGCGCCACCGTGCACGTGTACGGCGCGGTGAGTTGTGTTAGTATCGTCGAGGGCTTGCATCTCGAGTCGTGCTCGAGTTTTGAGGTTAGTTGCTTCGGGGTTTTGATCGAGTGCGTGAGTATGAACCTGATACTATAACTTAAGTTTTAAAATTTAAACTTACTGGAGTAGAAAGAAAAGGGAGAAGAAGAAGAGTGCGAGAGGAAACGAGAGTGACTCGGGGAATAGGTGGCGAGACTCGAAGTATTACTCGAGTTTAATCAGGGGAGTGATCGGGTTTTCATAACTGCAGTATTATAAAAATAATAATAAGGTTAAGCAAGTTATATTTCAACAAGATAAACATTTGTCGACTTAGTAAGTGTTTAACAAATTAAGTTAAAACTTTAACACAAGTTTTAAATTATTTAGTTAATACTTTAAATCGTTTAACACTAAATTATTATTTAAATTAAGTAATTACTTTAAGTTAAGTATAAAATTATTAACATTAAAGTTTGTAGTTAATAATAAATTGGTTTTCAAAATTTAAAGAAGACTTATAAAATGTTAATTAAGTTGAATAATTAATATCAATTAATTATTTTTGGAAAGAAACTAAGAATAATTACTTTATAATTGTAATTAGAGATTGGTAATTGATGATTAAGTGATAAATAAATTGTAGTCAACTACTTCAAGTTAATTAATATATGATTAATAGATAACTCATTAAGTAATTTAATTAATAATTAATAAATGATTAGTCAAGTCATTAGCAGTTAATAATTGGATAATTAAGTTTTATTAATAATTAAGGTTATTAATTAATGATTAAGGATAATTAATTAAGTAGTTAAGATTTAATAATCGATTAAGAAATGATTTATTAATTAAAAAATTTGAAATGGAATAATTAATTATTAATGATTAATTAAACAGGCTTAGGAGATTCTCAAGTAACTGATTTTAATTGAATTAAATTACAATATGAATTTAAGATAATTGCTTATGGATAATTGTGTATGTAGAATATCTGCTTTGTGATATTTATTTGATGATAATTTTGTGATGTTCTATGATATGCCTTGATATATCTATTATGATTGTGTATGATATATCTATGATATGCTATGTGAATTCAATTGTTGAATTTAACTTGTTTAAATTAATTAAACAACTTGGCCTTTAAAATGGCGTTTGGATTTCGATGAGACCGGGATTGGGCATCAATTTGACATTCCGAAAACCACATCGATCCAAATTAAACGTTAGGTCGTAAATTCTCAAGTGAAGATCGAGATGGTGTTTTCAAAATGCAAGGTTATTGTTGTTGACTCTGAGGGTGATTCCAAAATGAGTGTAACGAAATAATGCCTTCGGTTTTGTTCGAACCCGAAACGAACTTGTATGGATTGAATGCTTTCAGCACATCGTCAGGCGAACGATGAGCATTCTAAGAGATATATTCTGTAAAGGTAATTGCAGCCTCAAGCTTCATCAACCGGGAATGGCTAAAACAGGGGATGTGTAGCAAGGTTAGGTGGATCATGCCCAAGCAGGACGAGATATACCCCTGTCTAGATGTCCCTTTTTATTTCGGCTGTGTGGGCGGTTGCTAGCTACACCCGCGGGGTTATCTTGTTCGGGACTGTTCAGTAAGAAATGGTTCCGGTCTTGTGTTGTAGGGGATCGGGAGTGATCCTCGGTACGGTGATCTAGGCCCCGTACTGTGACGGGCGGTACCCCAGTAGCCATGCCATTGATGGAAATCCATTTTCCCTACGAGACCCTATGGCTTTGATTTGTATTACCCACTTTTGTGGCTAGTAGCTGGAATTTAATCATGTAACAATTTTGGCTATTTTCTATTTACTTGAAACCCTAGACACCATTATAATATCACTGGATTTCCTATAAAATGTTTTGGTTAGCGTAAGGTAAAAACTTACCCGTATTTATTTGTGGGGAGTCTTACGTGATACCTTTATTTTCAAATGTTTTTCAAAGTTAAACAACTTAAACCGTTTATTCATACCAGACCCATGCCTGACCCAGAATTTATATTTTTTTTCCATAAACTCTTGGGTACTCAAATTTTTATGAGTAGCCAAGTGATATGTTTTGGATTGTTGAGTTATGGAGGAGCTTGGAGCAGGAGTTGCAGACGTATCTATATATCTACCTAGTTCCACTGTGTTAGTTGATGTATTTTTGTATTATAGGATGTATGTAGTGATAGATGCATATATGACTGTCGTGTGTATGATATTGTGTAACTCTGATATATGTAAAACTATGTAATAGTTATGTGATGTATTATACTTTGTTCCATTCCGCTGTGAGATTCTGATGTTGTTGTTCTTTCTTTCTATTCTTTTCTATTCCTATCCCTTTCTTTTCTTATTGATGATAGGTCTTTCTGGAAGTAGAAGGGTGTGTCGTCACACCAACCGACACGATATTGCCTGGCCAAATACTGAACCAAGACACTACCATTTTTGCAAAAATTACAGACGAGTATTATTCGAAAAGAAGATTTTAGCTTGTGATGCAGACTGATGGAAATCTGGTTCTGTACGAAGTGGGCTTTCCAACATGACTGAAACTGACGGCTACTACTCTACTGCTACGCAAGGCAATCCAGGAAACACTAAGTTTGTGTTTAGCGAAACTGGAAGTTTGTATGTTTCGTCTAATAATGGTTCTAGAGTGCCAGTGCTACCCTAACCTTCTGTAACTGGAGAATACTATTTGAGAGCAACTTTGGACCCAGATGGTGGCTTCGGGTAATTTGTTTAATACAGGTATTGTATTGATGATACAGTTTTAAAGTTATAGGTCAAATGTTTCAGGCAATATAAGTTTCCGAAAGGGCAACCAAGCACTGGAAGCTGGAGTGTAGCTGCAAACCTTGTTCAAGATTTATGCAGCAAAAATTTCAACGTAGGAAGCGGGATATGCGGCTTCAATAGCTACTGCACATAGTATGACAATGGGTTAACCAATTGTCAATGCCCTCCTCACTACACTTTCATAGACGGTACAAGAAAGTATAAAGGCTGCAAACCTAGTTATGTTCTACAACAGTGTGAAGAAGGCAGTGGATCCTCTTATGGTTTTGAAGCCATTAAGAATCTGGATTGGCCGTTTTCTGATGCGGAAAGGCTTAGTCCGATGAGTGAACGGCAATGCCAAGATGAATGCTTGGACGACTGTTTTTGTTTGGTTGCAATATACAAGGATGATGGAACTTGCTGGAAGAAGAAGTTCCCACTTTCTAATGGAAAGTTGGAGCAAGATGTTGATAGAGTGGCCTTTATTAAGTATAATAAATTGAATGTCTCTGCCGTGGAAAATGTAAACAATGATGGGCAGAGCCAACCTTGAACGGCACACCATATATTATATGTATATGTTTATGTAAAATGGCGTTTGTAATATGTATATTAAATGCTATAATCCAAGTATTAAATTTTTTATCAAACCGACGTTAAGGAGGTTTGCTCGGTTTGATGACCGTCACTGGCTAAAATCAATTTTTCTGAAACAAAAAAACGTGAATCTTATCTCATCGCGGTTTTCTTAAAAACGTGGATCTTGTCTTATCGCGGTTTTACTAAACTTCCTCCTTTTATTTCGCGCATCAAAGATTTCAAATTCAAATCTATTTTGATTTTCAAATTCTAAATTTTCAATTTCAAATCGACAATTTTGAATGCTTTGATTAATATTTAAATTTGAAATTCATATTTTCAGATTCAAATTTCAATTTATTCTTTTCCAACATTATCACTTAATGTTTAAGTAATATTAACAAAAATTTTAAATGTATATTTCTTATCAAAGTTATACAATCGAACGGTCGTTTCTCCACCGTTGTGCGGTTATACTAGTTTTACTCTTAAATATTATTTACATCAATCATTTAATCTAGTTTTGTGCCTATGCTAGGCACACGCTTCGGCCGCTATATTTTGTGCGGGATTTACGGACTGTGGTGTTTAAATTTCTTTAGCATATTAATAAACAAAAAAAAAGGGTTGGTCTCCGCGTGAACGTTTATTTTGTCTGGTAGGCCCGAGTCATCCAAAAGTTAGTAGTTAGCCAAACAAAAATAGTGTTCGGACAAATAGTCCATTTGTTACATGGGTTTGTACGTACACATGATACTGCTTTATTGTTTTAACCAGTTTTGGTTGCAGGATTAAGATTTGCAGAAGATATGTCTTAAAAGGATATTAGTGAGGGAAAATCCGTTTTGCTAATCAACGTGGTCTCACTTAATATCAAATAACTGAAATGTATAGTATTATTCGCATCAGGCTATATGTCCAACTCGGAGTTTATGTCTTTCCCCTTAAACTCTCGGGTGTTCAAAATTGATTTGAGTTGGCTGAGAGATGAGGATTTTCAGGTTTTAGTAGGTGGACGAATAAAGCTTCCGGAGACGAGCAGGAGTCTAATGCTAGCTCTATCTAGGAGTTGTTATGTTTTGTTTCTGCCGTGTTACATTAATTCTGTTATGAATATTTAATACTCTGGTTATCTAAGCGGACATCTTCATATGTCGCTCTTGGTGTATTTATATGATAATCATATTTGATCTGAACTTGGAAAATGTTTTGGGATTATGCAACTTGGATATAAAATGTTGTTGTGAAATGTAATTAGAAAACTGTTTTAATCTGTAATGATTTTATTTCATATTCAATTGCTTCTGATATTATGAATACCATTAAAATTACCGTATTTGATCATCGAAACTTAATATTATGAATGACTGCAGCATTTTTAGTACTTTGTTTCGGATCTCCAGACAGGAGATGTTACATAAATTGTTAAGGAAAATGAGATAGGAGGTGTATGGTTACTTGGGTTCAACTGCTTTCCCATTAACATAAATTTGCATGTCCTCTTTCATGCGCGTTCATTTATTTTACTAAGTTAAACCATATTATAAATAAAATAAAATTTCGCCGTTTTGTATTGTTAAACAATATTGTCATTAATTAGTCATAATCACCCTTGATTAAAAGTAACTTTAATGAGGTAGTTTCTTGAATTAAAGACAATAGTTTTGTCTCAATATTTGTTAGGTTGAGAATCTTTTAAAAATTGCTATATACATAGCAAGCAAAACATCTTTACTGCTAATAAAGAAAATTGGTTGAACTAATTTACTCGGTGTTTTTTTAAAATTTTAAAAATGCCCTTGCTTTTCGTTTACCTGTCTGTACTCAAACAAAATATCAACGTACACAATAATACAACCAGCCCGTGTGCGAAGCACGGATCCATACTAGTATAAAAGGAAATTTTACATATATAGGCCAGTTTTGAAAATGTATAACAAGTATAGGCCAGTTTCAAAAGTATTTACAAGTATAGACCAGTTTTCGTTTTGCTGGTCTATAGCGTTGGTGATTTTTCAAAAATCGCCAACGTGCGATTTTTCAAAAATCGCCCAGGTAGAATATTTTGTTTTGATCTGGGCGATTTTTGTTCAAAAATCGCCAAATCGAAATATCAACAGACAGCACTTCCTTTCTCTCTCACTTCCACCTTTCCTCAAAACAAAAAAAAAATCTTTAATGGCAGATCTGTTCTGAAATCTATCTTCATATTCTTTAAAACTTTGATTCAGTATTAAATCTGTAGATCGAGTCTACGTTGCTTAGCAATTTCAGCTTGGTGAAGGTAAATTCAACAAACCCTAGTTGTTTTGTCTAATTTCTGTATTTTGGTAAACTTAATAATTGGTTATGGTAAGCTAGAAAATTGGTATAATGTGTACGTACTAAACGATTTGTATATTGATCTGTAGAATGGCGAGAAATATGATTCCTACGCTTTGCTACTACGACGGCGAACTACTTGTCGATGATCAAAGGAATGGTAAATATGTTGGGGGTATTTGTAAACCAGGAAGAGTGCGAAAAGGTTGCAAATTGACGGAATTAAAAGATGCTGTGTACAAAACGACGAAGATTAATAAAGAAGAATTTGAACTTGAGCTAGTGGTTAACTGGCCTACGGATTCGGGTTCTAAAGCAATAGCATTGGCGGACGATGACGATGTAGAAGTAATGTTTTCTGCTGTTGCAAAATCTATTGAGTTATACGTAGGGAAAGTAGCAAAGCAACAACAAGAACAGCATGTGGCATCTCCCGTTGTGAGTACTGGAATTGGATACTATACGCAGATGTTGGGGACTGCGGATCCATTTACTGACTACGTATCTCCTACCTATAGCAATCCTCCATCTATGCATTACGGATTTACGCCGTACGAAGACGCGCAACAGTTTACGCAAGAAAACAACATTTATTGCAACCCGCCTAGGGATGCAAATACGATTCCAAGGTAAAAAAAATTGTGGTGAAGTTGTAGATGTACTATTATGTAGTTAATTTTTCTTATGTTATGCCATAATTTAAACAGCTTCCAACAACAAGACATTCAGCATGACGAAAGCGATGGTCATGTTAATGCAAATATGTCGCAGTCAATGTATCCTGATCCATGCGAACTATATGATATGAGTCAAAGGTATGTTTGCAGATTGGGCTATATTTTTGGTCTCATTTGGTTTCTATTGTCGTTTAGTTGACTTCTATATATGAATTAGGTATACGACACTTGATTCTGGTGCGCAATGGAGTGTTGGACCATCCACTCATTCTCCGCATGCAAATTTTGACAATGATATGGATGTTGGTGGGAATGCAGCCGTGGATGAAGAACGTCATGTAGATAGCATGGTCGTTGCTTCTATGAATGTTACCGAAGACTCTTGGATATAAAGAATGCAAGTTAACAACGAGCCGTTGAACTATGACTTCCCTACAGCAGATGACAATGATGCAGATAGTGATGAAGCTGAGATGGAAGTGCCTTTGGATGATGATCTTTGCACCGCTCAAATGTTGGCAAGATCTGTTGTAGGTAATCTTCAGTATTCTGGTGAACGATTTTCGACCTCTTGCGTTCAAGCTGGTTTCAGTGTTGGAATGGTTTTTGAGACAAAAGAGAAGTTTCTTCAACAATTAACGGAATGGTCAATTTTGCATGCCGTTTCATACAAACCACTAAAGTCGAACAAAACACAATATACCGCTATATGCACCGTTGAAGGTAATTGTTCGTGGAGAATACATGCCATAGTTTCGAAAAAATCCAAGTCGGGATGGTGGGAAATTAGAAAGTATCCAAGCGAACACACTTATGTCAACCCAATAGTTAATTCCAACCATAAGCAAGCAACTTCGAAATTTCTTATGACAAAAATCATGTCTTTGTCAAAGCCGATTTGGATATTTCAGCTGGTACAGTCCAAGTGCTTGTGCACGATCAATTGTTCATCAACATAAGTTACATGAAAGCGTGGCGAGCATTAAGCAAAGCAATAGAGAGTATTTATGGCGATTGGGCAGAATCGTACTCAACTTTACCACAGTTCTTTGACGAGATAAAAAGAACGAACCCTGGCTCTATAGGTCACGTGACACATGATGAAGTGGGAGTGTTCGATCGAGCTTTTTGGGCATTTGGGCCTTGCATTACAGGTTTTGTGCATTGTCGGCCATTGTTATGTATTGACGGTACGCACTTGTACGGTAAATACAAAGGCACATTGCTTGTTGCAACCGCGATAGATGCAGATGATTGTCTTTATCCTTTGGCATACGCAGTAGTTGAATCGGAGTCATGTGATTCTTGGGGTTGGTTTTTTTCCTGCATGCTAGAATTCATACATAGTGTTCGCGGTCGTTGTATTACTTTCATATCCGATAGGATGAAAGGAATTCCAAAACCTTTACACGGAAAATGGCGACAACCACACAAACATCGTTATTGTGCAAGACATATAAAAGCCAACTTTCAAGCGGCAGGATTCAGAGATAAGCGTTTGACAGGATTATTTTATTCAGCAGCGTGCGCGTCTGAGGTAGTGGAGTACATGAAAATTAGAGAAGAGATAAAAGCAACAAGTAGGCGTGCGCATGAGTGGATTGAGCGTAGTCTGGGAAATTTTGAAGAAAACTGGGCTTTGTGCAAAGACGATGGAGGACGCTTTCATGTAATGACAACTAATGCTTCTGAAAGTTTTAACGGTGTATTGAAAGGTGCTAGATCGCTACCTATAAAGGCCTTGGTTGCACGAACATTCTATCGCTCAGTTGAATATTTCTGCAAGCGTCGCCAAATTGCAGATGAACTAGCGACACGCTTGACTCCAAAGTGGAAGCCAAAATAGCAGAAAGAGCCAGTGAAGCACGTCGCTGTAGACTAGTACGATTTAGTCAAACCGAATGGTAGGTAATTCACTACTTTGGTGATGAATACAAAGTTATAATTGTCGGCACCAACTGCTCGTGCACATGCAACATTCCGATACTGCAGAAGATACCATGCTGTCATGTAATGGCAGCTTGTTCGGCGCAAACAGGTGGGGCTAATAGAGCACATCATGACTTAGCGTCAAGCTGGTACTCCGTTGACAGCTACAAAGCCGCTTATAAGCTGGAGTTTCATCCCGTGCGTGATCGGAGGTTTTGGGGCACATATAATGGTCCTCACATATTACCGCCGACTGTGAGACGGCAACCGGGAAGGCCACGGTCGACAAGGATGAAAGGTGTGATGGATGAAGGCCAGTCGTCAAAATCGAGTAGGTGTACCAAATGCGGTGGTCTAGGCCATAACCATAAGCGATGTGTTACTGCCGTGTAGATGTGTTTGTATTATTTGACTTCTATGTAATTGAACTCTACTGTTTACTTAATATGTCATGTTGTTTGCTGCTGTAAGAAAATTTGTCAAATGCTATATATTGCAGTTCCTTACTATGTTTGTTATATATAAAACAAGCAGCTCCTGTTTGGCAGTTGCAGAACAAAAAGTGCGATTTTTGGGAAATCGCAGAAGGCGATTTTTCAAAAATCGCCATGAGCGATTTTTCAAAAATCGCCTTCAACAATCTGCTGCTAACAAACAGCAACAATTATACCATAATAATGCATACAAATATCACGGTCTTTTACATCCCATACAAAAAGATCAGTAGTAGGCATATCCAATCAAGTCACAAAAGCATGTTCATACCATACACAATTATACCGTACACAACACCGTTCAAATTACGCAGCCATATCCAATCAATGCACAAAAGCATGTTCATACCATACACAATTATACCGTACACAACACCTTTCAACTAACATAGCCATATCCAATATAATGCACGTATCGTCTACGTAAGCGACGAAGTTCCATAGGCGTACGCCGACGACGACGTTCCGACCGTTGAGACATGTACTCTTCTTCCTCGATCTCGGTGGTAGGATCAAATGTTCATGGTGGTTGAGAAGGTCCATGGGTGAAATCTTCCGGTTGTTGGGATGTCGAAGGGCCTTCTTCGTACGAAGTTCCTTCACCTCTTCTGTGTCGCCGCCTGTAAGTAAGTAGGAGCGGCGGTGCCTCCCCTTGAGGTGGAGGAATGTCTGCTGGAGGTGGAGGTATAGGAGGGGAAAAACGTCTTGGCCTCTCTAATTTGTTTCTTCCCAAAACTGCGCGTAGAATGTTTTTGATGTTCATGCACATTCCTTTCCACTGCGCATCGTGATCTAGACGTTGTTCGAGCATTTCGGCGGTTTCCAACGCCTTGTAAATGCCATCAGCCTGTACAACGCAAAGACAATTATTTACCTTTTTTCGAAAATATGATTAACTTAACGGAGTTCGGTATACTTACAACGTTTCTCTCAAGGGGCGCACGAGGGGTGTATGGATGATGGGCAACAGCCTGTACAGGCGCCTGAAGAACATACCTACGCGTGATATGCCAATACCACCGCATATATGTCTCTAAAGGGGTGATCGGCTCTCTTTCAAATTGCGTAAACAAATGGCGCTCGTTCCATATCTCCATAGCATTTGCAATTTCCCCGACATGGTACTCGTCGGTATAGACTGGCGCGTTTTCTGCAATATGTTGCGCCATTGCAAACTGGCGCATGACCCTATCGGGTAGGTGATGTGCGCAACGAGTAGTGCAAATAAGTGGAAGCCTGTCAGTCCACAGATATCTAGCGGCCGTACATATAGCCGGAAGACCCTACAATACAACCTGCGTGTATGGATTTCAGGTCACTGCAGCTGGGTCTAGAACGTCTAGCTCATTGCGGTAAAAGCGTACATTCCGCCGGGGGGTCTGAGATGTCTTTTTTGGACCAACCCATCTGTCAACAAGCGAAGAAACAATATTTTAGCTTAAACAAATTTCGAATTACAAAATTAATTTTCAAAGGACATGAAGTTATACCGAGATCCAAGAGGGTGTGTGTGATCGACGACAACATTTCGGACTTGAATCCGTCCGACAGGTAGATATGTCCATGACCAAATCTATAGGGAAAAAACAATTTAGCTACTTACAACATATTTCAAATTTGGTCGAAGGAGCAAGATAAATTATACGCATACCTGAACAAGCGTCAAACACCCGCCTATAAGCTTAGTCACCATAAGAGCGAGATTGGAGAGCTCCATATAGGTGTACGCCAAAACAGCACTACCCCATGAGTACTGGGCACACTGATCGAGATCGGCTAAATATGGTAGCCATTTCAAGTCCACGCGATTTTTGGAATGATCGCACATTAAACGGGATGTAATGATGTGCAGAATAATGGCTCGTGCCCGCTGCTGTATCTGAATCTCCGTAGCATCGGCATGTATATCATCCGCTACAGCTTGTCAAAATCATTTCACTTCTACCATGTCGTTACCCCTTACTTGTTGCGGAGGAGGAGTAATACCGAGCAAATCCGTGCACAACTGAATATAATCATGATGGTCCTCACCCATCACTGGATTGCCTTCTATAGGCAAACCTAAAAGCACGGCCACATCCCCTAATGTGATCGTCATCTCTCCGACAGGAAGATGGAATGTAGATGTCTCCGGTCTCCATCTATCGACAAGAGCTGTGATCAGATGATGATCTAACTGCAGGTAGCCTAACCGCAGTACTGTTGAAAAGCCTGCTCGATCAATCTCCTATAATACTCTAGGATGATGTGAAGTGACTTTCTTGAGAGAAATAGAGTGATCGATGGTGAAATCTGCTTCTTCGCTCTGTTTAACATTACACGTACAAATATTAGCATTCACACAATTTGTGAAACGAAAATCATAGGAAATTACCATCATATACGCTTCACTAGACGTGCGGTGTCTAGGCTGTAGGTACAACATGCTCGGGTCTACGGGACCGGGCTCCATCTCAATGTAATCTACAACGCAAAGATTAATGCATACAACCCATAACTATCAAAAATTAAATTCTCTACAATTTACACTAAAGCACATGCAATTGAATGAACATTCACTTGCAAATACCTCGTAATGTAATCTACTACACTTAGCTTTCACAAGAAATTGCAAAAAATTGAAATCTAGAAAACCCAAAAAATGCCCTAAATCAAGAAATTGGAGATGGGTGCATTACCAATATCCTCCACTATTCCGGATGTTGAAGCCATGGTTCGAATGAGCTTTGAATTTGATTAAAAAGCAAAGAAAAGATTAATTTATGGGAGGGAGAGAGCTCAAACCCGAAATGGGTTTTTTGAAGCTTGGATTAAAGTTGTAAAGTGAGGGGAAGGGCTTGCTGCCTGTCTGTTTTGTACAGGCGAAACAGTGGGCGATTTTTCAAAAATCGCCAGTTGGCGATTTTTGAAAAATCGCCCAAACAAATTAAGAGCGGGCGATTTTTCAAAAATCGCCTTTGGCGAATTTTGAAAAATCGGCACCTTCATCACAGTAAGCTGCCTATTTTGGCAATTGTTTGTTTTCACTTAAAAGATAGAAGTCAAATAATTTATATAACCATCAATTTTAGAGAAAATCAAACATACATTCTACGAATAGGTGAGATTATCCCTCAGTTACAAAGTACTAACAACAAATAAATCTAATAACACAAAACTACTAACGTACGATCTACGAAAGGTTAAAATATCCATCGATTACATGAAAATAAATGAAGTACCCAACATAGAGTTCATGATATAAAACCATTTGTCAAATGATTCCATTGCGAACATAAGCTAAATATGACATTTTCTTCTCTACCAACATTTTCTATTCATTTCTTCAACTAATTTTTTCAAACGCCTAACTTCAGCTTGCATTTCGAGGGCGTATTCCACTCCTCGAGCACACAATGGAGGATCGATCCACTTCATAAATTTATAGCACCCCACTTCGCCATGATTCATCATGTCATCTTCGTAAGAAGCACAACCGTAAAATCTTCGTCCAGCATTGGTTTCAGTTTTGGCTACGACAACCACGCATTCATCGCCGCATCGGCAAACTGGATATGCACCGGATGGCAATGTAGGCCCTACAGGATTACAAGGACTAAGTACTTTACCTTCAAAAGTAATTTGCTTGTCCGGTCTTTGGTTCGTTACAACTTCACGTAAGCGAGTGTTGAGAGATGATGTTCCCGAATGGAACTTTTGACGTATTGGCCCAAATTGCATTTCCGGAACAAATTCAACATCACTTAGATGCGTACCGTCCCTTCGTGCTTCAAACTCATCGTAACATTTCGACATCGTCTCGTCGTCTATCTCCCAATCTTCCATGTTTGTTTCAGCTGCGAGTACGTCAACAATGGTTAGAATACACAACAGCTCCGAATTAGGATTTTAGTAAGCGTAAATCGATATACATTACCCTGTACCGAAGATTACACTTACTTGTTCAGAAGCTTTGATTGTATCTTGTGAGAATCGGACTTTTTTTTGGGTTTTCTATGAAGTAGGGTTTGCAAACTTTCAGGAATTTGATGATAAGTTTGGTAAGTTTGGTAAAGTTGATGGTGAAAGAAGATGGTAAGTGGCTGGTTGGATTAATAGCAGGGTTTCTTCTGGCGATTTTTCAAAAATCGCCCAAGGGCGATTTTTGAAGGGCGATTTTTGAAAAATCGCACGTTGGCAATTTTTGAAAAATCGCCAACGCTATAGAACAGTAAAACGAAAACTGGTCTATACTTGTAAATACTTTTGAAACTGGCCTATACTTGTTATATCTTTTCAAAACTGGTCTACATATGTAAAATTTCCAGTATAAAAAGGACAAAAGAGGGGAAAGACTAACTTTGAACAAAAAAAATATAATATGTAGATAGGGCCAACAGTAGAAGGACGGGATTAACGAAGCATGGACAAGCATAATAAAGGGTAAGATCGTGGCATATTATGGAACGTAAGGCAAACCAACGTAAGTAGTGACGTTTACCTATCCTCCTACGTAGGAATTTACGTCGCTTTATTGCCCTATTAAATGTTTGTGGGGCCAGCACTTTGTGAAATACAGATGATTCTGTAATTTCTGTTATTCGTTAATAGCGTATACGCTCTAATTAACTTTCGTAGAGAATTCAGAGCACACTACTGTAAGGGGGGTGTCAAGGTCAAAGGCAACAGTTTCATCGTGGAACCGTTGATATTTCTGTTTGTCGACAAACGATTTATAGCTGAAGGACGAGTTGATTAAACGTCCAAAACTAATTTAGCGTGGGTTGTTTAAATCCGACGACTTCAAATTATCTGCTGCTATGTTTGGATATCAAAGTAAACTTGGTTGTTTGGTCTTCTAATGTGAAACTAGTTCGACAATTATATAAGGCCTGGTCATGACTCCCTTGGTGAATCTGCTGCCCGCGGTTTTGTATTACAAACTATTAATCTTACTCACTGGTTTACCTCTAAAATTTAAAGGTTTTGGCAGGATCCTACGGTTTATTCAAACAAAATTTCTAAGTACGGTTACATGCAGGACCGATTTTGACGTTTTGGTATCTAAAGTCAACTGCAAAACCAAAGCCAACCCAATGTCATTATCGCTATTTAAATAATCAAATTAAATTATTTTGCTGGTAAATAACGAAAAGATTAACAATAGAAAGTAACTTTATTCCTAATAATAATTCCATTTATACAACAAAATTAATACTAATTGCTCATCACTGAACACGAAATTTTACAGCTATAAAAAATTTCAAATTGAACAGTAATTATTCACTAGTTACTAAAAATTTCAAATTGAAAAATATAAAATGAACAGGAATTTTTTTAAAACATCTAAGTTTTCTTCATCATTTTTCATGCATGTATATATACTCACCAAGAAACCAATTTGTCACTCATAGAGCTTTCCACTCATATATCTTACCCTTTTTGTTGCTTCTACTTTTTCTTGGACTGTTAATTTTGTACGAGTATCCGATGTCCGTTCGTGTCCGTGGACGAAATATGTCCGTCCGAGTTTGTTCGATTTTCAATTACGACACGAGCTAGGACGACAAAATTTGTGCGAGAAAAAATCTCGTCCGGTCCGTGTTCGTTCGAATTCGTCCGAATTTCTTATAATTCAGTATATCATTATGTATCCCAAAATATATGTGACAACTATTTGGTCAGTTAATCGAGTAAGGATTCATAAAATGATTATATTTAAATACACATTGATAAAAATAATATAGCTGATGAAAATTCTATTAAACAACATAAAATTTGATGTAAAGAGCAATGTCCGTCCGTGTCAGTTCGAGTCCGTGTCCGTAAAAGGTATGTACGTGTCCGTCCGATTTCATTTAAGACACGAGGCAGGACAACGAAAATTGTACGAACATAAATCTCGTTCGGTCCGATTTTATTTAGGACAGAAAATGAACATACCTCCGTCCGGTCCGGTCCGGTCCGACCGATTTACACCTCTACTGTCTCCACTCAATGTATCTGTCAAAATAGCTACACAAACATAAATCTGGGCACAGTTTTATCTCCATCTACTAACCTTTCGACTATCCTCTCCTCTTCGGATTTTGAGCACTTGATACCGATCCTACCCACTTCCTACTCGCTATCTACTACTACAAAATCAAGCCCAAAACCGTAATTTGGACAGCAAATGAAGGCAATCCTGTGCCAAACCAGGCAAAAGCTTTACTGACTTCAGACGGCCAACTGACCTCAAAAGACTCATCAAATCAACACACATGGAGTGCGAGTATCCGCAGAGCAAGCCATGGCTCTATGCTCGACAATGGAAATTTTGTAATGTACTTTGGCTCCACCGTAATATGGCAGACATTTGATCATCCAACTGTAACGACCTTGGATTTTGGCTCTATTTATTTTAATAAATATTTAATCTAATTAAATAAAAAGTAAACTTATCATTTTAAAATGAATACGACTTTTGAAATAATTTCCATTTGTTTATATAAATTTGTATTTTGAAAAGGAAATTTAATTTTGACAATTTAAAAATAAGTCTCTTGATAATATTTACAAAGAAATCTATCTTATATAATTAAATTAAATTGCTTTACCCTGTTAACATTTGGTATAAAAATATATATAAATGATAATGTTTGAAATAAAATGAAAGCCTATCAATATAAAATATAAATATTAAATATAGGTAAGTAAACTAATGAATATAATTTAAATATTTATAGTTAAAATACAAATAGAAATATAAGTATAAATTATAAGTAAACCATATGAACTAAGTATTTAAGATATGCATACAACATACACTGAAAATTTGAAAGCATAAAGTTTAAATAAGGCAAAGTGTATAAACTAACCTGAAAACTATATGTTCATAAAATAAAAAGATAAAACAAAATAATCTTCATTCACAAGAACATCTACCTGCAAAATATAAAATAAAATAACACAACCATATGTATATAAACTATTCAAGCAAGAAAATAATGAAACAAATATTTACATACAACGTATCTTTATTCACAAGACCAAAGTATAAAAGCAAACCAGACAAGTGTATATATATGTATATGGTGAAAGCTAGAAGTAATACGAGATAAAAAAAACATCTCTAAAACAAATATCTTCACATACAAGCCATGCCTCCTCTAAAAGTGTATATTTTAATACAAATATCTATACACAGCAAACATAATTATAGTATGTAAACTAATTAGGAAACCTAAACATTTAATGCTATCCGCTCAAGCCCAAATTTTGTCATTTCAAAATATTTAGAAAATCTGTTCATAAAAGAAGAAACCACTTGACCAGATAACACCTTCCCTTACAATCCACTCTCTTCTACTTATAAGTGTATGCATCTTTCATTTTAATTCGTTCAGCAAAACACATAGAAAACCAGAGAAAAATATAATAGACATCTTCATTTCCTTTCAAAACTAAAAACATATTTAACTCAAACAAGAACAAGACAGAAATTCTAGCAGATTCATACTGCAGATTCAAAAAAAAAAACATCAGAGTGTTCATTGTTCAGAATCTTGCAAGTGAGTAAACATCGACTTTTAAAGCTTTAAGTTGATTAAAAATAGTTCTGAATTTGTTGATAATATGGTTTGCATATGTTATTGCTTGAATATAACACTGTGATGCTCTGTACTTCTATGTTGTTTGTTACAGGTTACATATTTCTTTTCAAACTTAAATTTATGCTCATCAAATCATTGTAAAACTTTCAGTTGCAATTGTGACGACCCAGAATTTTTAACAATTTCGAATGAAATTATTAGTTGATTTTAAATATTTAAAGGTTAATTTTAAATTGAATTCCAAATATTAATATTCACTTGATAATTATTGAATTATATAAATTTATAATGAGGTTACTGAAGATAATAAATGGTTGGAATTGAATTTCAAGGTGATTTGTTCAATTTTAATAATATATTGTTTAAATCGATATTTAAAAGTAGCCTTCCGAGGCACAGTCTTGGAATTCGACGAAACCAGTTTCATTGGATCCGTGATAGTTAGTTATTATTGGATTTCAGTTTTCTTAGTAATCGGAGCTGTCGTTTGACCCTGGTAGCTCAAAACGCTTTGAAACTAGTTAATTGATTTAATTTAAAATTGATCGTTTACTTTCGTAACTCACGCATATGACTGAATTAGCTTCCGAAACATGTTCCATCGTGTTCGGAACGCGGGTAAAACCCTATAATCGCCTAGCGGCATTCTTTAAGAGGGGTTTGAAATTTTATATGGCAATTAACGAGGCAATGGAAATTTTATAATATAATATAAATTTAAAGGTACATTAGTCAGAGATATTTTGATATGTGACCAAGCATTCTCAAGAAGCTTCCCCATTTCATTATCTTATTCCCGTCCTCTCCATTCTCTATAGCAGAAATCAACAGTTAAAAAAAAAAAAAAAATTCAAATCAGGGAGAACGAAAATGTCTGAAGCCTTCGGTCAAGGTTTCTCGTCTCTGCTTTATCGCATCTCCACAGTATTTCTTCCAAAACGATTCGTATATCCTCCACCAATTAAAAATCGAAGCTTCCCTCTAATAAAGAAACGAATCATGGCCGAAGCCGGCTCTGCCAAATTCCCATTCATTTTCGTCTCCAGCTCGATATAATCGGCGACGCAAGAATTAACTCGAGCTCGTGTAACTCGAGCTCGTGCTCGAGAGGTCTAGCTGAAGTTGCGATTGAATCGTGTTTCGTGTGAGCTAGGGCTTTGGCGTTTTGGAAGGGAGCGTCGAAGTCGAAGGGGCTAGTGAACTCGACAGCGGTGGTGGCGATCTGGGGCGAGTCGCGCAAGACGCGAAGGGCGCGAGGTCACTGGAAAGTCACGATAAAGGCAAGGATCGACATTGTATTTCATGGTTTGGCATCTGCAGTTTGCAAATTCTTTAGGGTATGGCTTCTTTTCCTTCGTGTAGTCATTCGATTTTTTTTTTAAAAAAGTTTTTACAGTAAGATTTAAAAAGCAGAAGTTTTGTCTTAAATACTTGTATATGGCAGATATATTAGGAAATGATTTCATAAGCAAGATTTAAACTGGATTTTTTTTATATCAGTGTAATATATAGGTCTATAGAGGAATCAGCCAATCTTTAAGAAATCGGTATATTTATTTGAGAAATTGAAATATATAGATAACCTGTCATTGAATTTATAATTTGGGCAGAAAAGAAAATGTAACTGAGTTAAGTTAACAATCATTTGAAATTTAGTAAATTGCTAGTTAATTAAATTTATTAAAAGAAAACAAATTGTTCGATTATTTCAAATTTAATAAATTGTATAAATTTTTATACAAGGGCAAAAAAAAGAAAATTGAGAAGAAGCAAGCTGGAATGGAAATGAATGGCAATAAATTGCAAATTTAAGCAAATGTGAGTTAATCTCACTCAGATGAGTTTTTATTTAAATTTTAATCGTTGAATTTAAATGATTGGTGAAATGATTGAATTGATTTGATGTGTACTGTGTGAACTGATGATCTAGTGACTTTGGTTCTGTTTGGTTTTCGAATTAATGGATTGGTTGACTTGAAGTATTCGGGTTTAAATTGTTAAACTTAAATCTTAAATAAGAAAATGTTTTCATTTGAAAGTTAATAAGGGCTTAATGATTTGTGATTCATTAAGTTGGTAGGTTAATTAAAATGGATAATAAATTAATGCATAAATTAATGATTTGGGTTGATTAATTTAATAATGAAGGATTGAATTAATTAATGAAGGTTTAAGGTAATTAATTAAGTTTAAATTAATTTAGTGGATGGAGAGGTAGTTACTTAATATAGTTAATAAAATATAATTATATTGTGCAATAAATCAAGAGAGTAATTAAGATTTATTCATCAATAATAAGTGATTCATGAGAAATTTATTGATATAAGTAAATTAAGGATTAACGTAATTAATATAGTTAATTAGGTTGTGAAGTAACTACCGATTAATTACAGTTGTGGGTTAAGAATAATTAATTTGTGAAATTAATTAAAGATAATTACTTGAAAGAAGTTGAAGGTAATTAATCCAGGATGATTAACTAAGATGAATAATGAAGGATTGATTGATTAATTGATTTGGAATTAATTAATATTGAAAGAAGGAATCTAAGTGAATTTGGTTGGAAATTCAATCATAATCAATTGAATTAATTTGAATGCGATTAAACATTGCTTTTGGATGATTGACTGGTATTGGTTGCTTTCAATGAGTTGATATCTCTGATATGAAATGTTGCGTATTTCATTTGGATAACTTGGGTTAGGATGACAGGAGACTCGAAGAGGCCGGGATCGGGTATTGGGGAGATACCCGAACCACTTTGAATTTCTTATAAATTGATATGAGAAATTGATTGGTTAAAATGAATGGATTTAAAGGAATCAAATTCTTTAATCTACATTTTGGCACATATAATACTTATTTTGAAAATAAGTTATGTCGATAACAAAGTGTGACTTTGTAAATTGATTTGAGAAATCAAAAGGCTGGAATGAAATGATTTAAGCAAATTGGATTATTTTATCTAAGTTTGGTACTTAGAAATTGAAATGTGAAATAAGCATTGCCTATAGCAAACTGTGAATTGGATAAATTGATATATATTACCCCGGGTTTATATACGTTGATTGTTTTGGTATTCCTTGTAGTTGGGTTTACTCACGCTGGTTTCCAGCCTGACCCGGGTGTTACCTTGGTGTAATGCTCGGGTCAGACCGAGTATTACAGATTTTCAGGTAAGGACGTTCTGGAGCTCATGAGTCGAGCTGGATAGCAGGAACGTATGGAGTGGATCTGCTGTATTATATTATTATATATTTGAGGCATGGTATTGGTGTAAATTCAGTGTCTGTATAAAATGTGAAACTCTGATGTATATTAAATGTAATCGACAGATATAGTATTCTTTTGTAAACTGCTATTATTTATTCTTATATTTTATCCGCTGCGAAGTGAGTTGTTGGTTGTTTCTTTTCTTCTACTTCTTCTATCTCTTTCTTCTTTTTCATAACTATCTGGAATTTTCGGCTTCGAAAATTTCGGGTCGTTACAGTTGGTATCAGAGCTGAAAGGTTAAGCGAGAACCTTGGCTCTAGTGGGGATTACTCATTGAATAGAGTCCGTAGTACTCTAGAATGAGTTGAGTATATATATATATATATGAGAGCGTACTTGTTATTTTCTTATAAAGATTTTAAATGATTTTATATAAAAATATATTTTGATATATATAACAACATTTCCTTCTAATGAACATTTAGGTAGATTGGTTGTTAAATTATTGGATTAAGTTAAGAAGTAATATAAAATACGACTAAATTGAAAACTTATAACCAAAGTTGAAGAATAAACTTATATAACAAAATGGAATTTGAAATATAGATTGTAAATGTAATTTATAAATTGAAATAAACTTCATAAATAAATGAGATTATAATTTGAAATAGAATTCCAGAGAATATTTTAAAATAAAGTAAGATGAAAATTCCAGAGTAATGTTTAAATATAAATTGGATGGATTGGAAATTTGAAATTTTTGGGAAAATTTAAAATTCCTTTGGATTTGAAAGGGTTTCCAAAGGTTTTGGAGAAATAATAGCATTATTTCAAAAATATTTTTGTGTTGAATTTGAAATCTGGGAGATTTGAAATCAAAAATATTTGGAAGTGTTTTTAGAGAGATAAAAGCATTGAACTCTTTTGGTTACTGGAAAATAACGTCAGTGATGACTGCAGCATCATCGATGTTCATTTTCGAGTTTCTAGAAGAAAAATTGCTACCAAATTGTTATAAATTGGAATTGTTTGTGAACTGGGTTTGGTTTTGAAATTCAAAGGGATAATTGAATTCGCCAAGAATTTTGGATATAGTTGAATTCTAAGGTGATATTGAAATTTTGGAAATTTGTTTAAACTCTGGAATCTTGATTAAATGTTTATGGAATAATAAAAATATATTGGCTAAATAAAATGTATAATTCTGAGTTAAAAGCCAAATGTGAATGTAATTGATTATAAATAGAAGTTGTAAAATTGAAATTATAATTAAAGTTGTACAAGTTTAAAGATCAAATGAAATTTGATTTGAAGTTGGAAGGAAATTGAGAATCAATTCAATGTGAATTGGGAATGAATAAAGTCCAATGGAAATTGGAGTTAATTAAATTAAGATTGGGTTAATTTAAATGGAGTGGAAATTTTTATTGAATTGTTGGGGAAGTGAACAGTTTGACTCTGGACTATTTTCAATATAAATTGTTTTGGTATAAACTTATTTTTCTAAGCTATTAAATATATACAACTCTTCTTTCTTAAAGCCGAATTATTTTATATTTGTTTTACAATTATTTTTGGAGCTATTTAACCATTTTTTTGAACTGTTTTCTAAACTCATTATTATTTTTCAACTATGTTACAAATTAATTACTAATTTACAACTATTTTGCAATTATGTAAGATTTCTATAACTATTTAACTATTTTCCAACTATTTTACAATTAGTCAACTATTTTACAGCTATTTTGCAAACTATTAATTATTTTTTTAACTACTTATCTATTTTAAAATTTTCAAGCTATTTTCTAAATATAAACTGGTCGGAGTTCAAACTGTTATTGATTAAATATCCAACTGGGATAAGAATTAAAGGGAATTGATATTGGAAAGAGTAATCAAATTTGAATGCTTGATTCGGAATTAACAAAGTTATATATCTTTGTTACATAAGGCAAATCTTCCCTTGATGAATCTATAGCCAGTAGGGAATAGTTTTTGAAAGTATTTGAAGTATAAAAGGATTTTATACAAGTTGAAAAGATCCGAAGTTTTAAAAAAAATTTATATATATCTGTATGTATATATAATATAAAGGATCTTATGAGGATTTTGGAAAAAGTTTGGGGAACCTTTGGATTTGGAAAGGCTTTTGATTTTTGGGTGAAATCAATATTGGTAATTGGAAAGCCTATTTTGAGAATTTTCGATTTTGGGAATAATCGATTTTGTGTAAAGGAGCTTTGATAAAATTCATACTAGGCGTATGATTTGAAAGATACTATATGTGTATAGTATAAGGTGTTTTGATGATGGCTCTGGGGAAAAAGGTGCTCCCTTGAAATGGACTTCTCAGGAGTGCCACCGGGTGGTACTGCCTTGAGCCCCAAGGAGGGTTCTAAAGTTGATCCTGTGAGGAGTCCGGACAAAACTAGTTCCTGAGGATTATGAGTTGAGTTTACCATAGCGTAAGTCGTGTGTGCCGCGGAGAGCCAACAGTTACATGGACTTTTGCTGCGACGGCAACGTAACCCAGGATGTAACTGCGACCTATGGTAACATAGCGAAAGTCGTGTGTGCCGCTGAGAGCCAACAGTCTGCGTTTGAGTTTATCTCGGTAGACTGCGACCTATCTAGGAGTGGAGAAGTTTGATTTCGACAGCGAAAATCAGAGGCCGCTGAGAGCCTGCAATTACATGGACTTTTGCTGCGATGGCAGCGTAACCCTGGATGTAACTGTGATCTGTTGTAGGTTCCATGGCGTAATCGAGAGGCCGCGGAGAGACTGCAGTTACATGGACTTTTGTTGCGACTGCAACGTAACCCTGGTATGTAACTGTGACCATGGAATGGGGGTGATGATTTTCAGAGCATTATCACCAAAGATATTTCCTCTAGTTTCAAAAACTGTTCCAATAAAATTATTATTTTCAAGTATTTTCACTGGGTGTTGAAACGGGTTTACCAAGTACTTATAGATTTTCAGTCATACGCCTGATCAACGTATGACTGAATTTCTGTGAGAACAAGGATGGACTGGTTGAGATATCGAGTTATAAGAAATATTTTTATAAAAGCTATTTTAATAGTATAAAGTGGATTTAAAAGCATTTCTAAAATTTTAAATTAAAAGAGTTGAAATTTTTGGAAATGAAAGTAAAATCCAACTGAAATTATAAAATAAAATTGGGCTTGGGAAATTTAAATGAAGCGATTCTTTGTAATAAAATCGAATATTAAATTAAAACCGGAAGTAAGCTAATCAGCTAAATAAATTATTTAATAGAGTATGTTGATAAAATTTAACTCGGATAAATAAAATGGATTGTAAGTTGATAATGGAGTTTGGAAATGAATTTGAATTATAAATGGAATTCGGCTTGGGTTTGATAATGGATTAAATAAGAAGAGATGTTGAAAAAAAAAATTGAGTTGGATTGAAAAAAAGTGATGGTTTGAATTGCAAATAAAATTCAAGTGATTTGAATAATATTTAACGTAATTTGCAAGTAAATTTGATATAATGGAAGTGTTGTCGGATGAAATGAAAGTGAATTATAATAGAAATGGTTTGGGTTGCAAACAAAACACAGGTGAGTAGAAATAAATGGAGAATGGCCTTGTATTAATAAAATAAATTCGATAATGAATTAAGTGGGTAAATTAAAAAGTTAAAATGGGTTAATTGAGTTAGATAATAAATGGATGAAGTCTGATTTAATAAGAACTAAATCAAAGATGTGATTGGAATTGGATTATTAGACTGGACTTAAGTTCGGAGGCATATTAATTTGAAGTATAAATGAGTTAAGTAGGTGCTTGGATATTATTTTGATAAATTGTGGAGGTGAATTAAAATGAAAGAAATGGGCTAACTGAATTAAATAGAATTTGATGTGATGAGAATCAACTTGAATGGAAGTGAACTTAAGTTGATGTTGGAATAAATTAAAGTAATTAACTTAAGTTTAAAATTTATGGACGCTTGGCTTCTAATAAGGATAAAAGCCCATTAAATAAAAGATTGGATTGACTTGATTTGGGAATGGCTAGAAGTATACAAAGATGGAATGTGGCGAGCTAAATAAAATGGTTGTGAACGAATTAAAATGGGATTGAATTAAATAAATTGAGTCGGAATCAATCTAAATTGGTTATAAAACTTAAGTAATTATTTATTCACATGGATATCACCAAATTTCGTAGAAATGATTATTGTTTAACGTAAACGAGATTTAATTAAATTCTATGAATTAATGGAAGCAAATATAATTGATTTTTGAATCAATTGATATGAACATGAGTTGTTTGGAATTATAAATGAATTGAAGGTAATTAAGTGAGTTGTACATTACTTAATTGAATGCAAGGATAAGAGGAGCGAGTGAAAGCAAATAATTTGATTTTAATAGCAATTGCAGCGAATATGAGATTGTTTCGCTTAAAAATGAGTTGAATGTAAGCAATTGTATTGTAAACCATTAAAATTGAATGAATGGCTTATGAATAGGTTGAAAGCAATTGAATTAGCTTTAAAGTTATATAAATCGCTTATGGTAAGCGTTTGGTGTTTGTTGCTTTTAAAATGCTTGTGTTTAGCTATTGAAAAGCTATTGAGGGTAGTGTAATGCTAATAGAATTTCTATATATGGCACTTACATATTTAAATTGAGTAAGTATAGGTACAGGGAAGCCGTTTGGCTAGAATTGGGTATGCTAATTTCTAAAATAAATAAGCTGCTTGCTTAAAATGCTAAATAAGGTACGCCTACGCAATAAAAATAGGAAATATGAACTGTTTTTGCTTTTTCCGACCGTGTGGGTCGATGTATACATATTTCTATATATTGTCAAATTGCAAAAGCTCCTCCGAACAAAGGAGATTCTGTCAAAATTTTCTGAAAATTTTGGGAGTTAGAAAATTTTTGGAAAATTTTGGTTAACGAAAAAACAATTTCAAATTGGAAATTAAAGTAAATTAGTAAAACATGAATCAGTTTAAATGAAAGATAAAACTCAATATTAGAAATCGAAAAATAAATTGAATCCATATAAAACGGTGAAAACTAATTTGAATTGAAATAGATATGAAACTTATGTAAGAGAATGTATAAAAATGATTTGTAAAATTTCAATTGGATATTGTTGCTACGTAAGTTATGCAGGTATTTTAAAAGGAAAAGAAAAATTAGATTTGATTCCAAAAAGATAAATGTGAATGGCCCGACAAAAAGGTATGTATTTAAAATTCTGTATGGAATTGGATTGGGATTTTGATGTAGCCACTTGGCTTTTGTTTTCTTTTTGGAATTTGGGAGCCCGTAGAGGCCTTTTGTAGTTGTACCGAGCTAGCCGCGCAAAGGAGACGCTGGCAAAATTTCTCGGAAATTTAGGGAGTTAGAAAATTTTTGAGAAAATTTTGATAATTTCAAAATTTGGTTTTGAATTGAAATTTGAATATTTGAGGAAAAGAGTATTGTTGGGAAACGGTGGAAGAGTTTGGGAAGTTAGTACCAACTGATAGTGGGTCTTTAATAAAAGATAGTTGGTTGGATGTTGAATTGGGAGTTTTGGGAAAAGGTAAACGGGTTTGGAATCATTCTTCCTAACTAGTAATTTCGGGGACGAAATGCTTTTAAGGGGGGAGGAATTTGACGACCCAGAATTTCTAACAATTTAGAATGGAATAATTAATTGATTTTAAATATTTAAAGGTTAGTTTTAACTTGAATTCCAAATATTAATATTCACTTGATAATTAAATTATTGAATTATATAAATTTATAATGAGGTTACTGAAGATAATAAATGGTTGGAATTGAATTTCAAGGTGATTTGTTCAATTTTAATAATACATTGTTTAAATCGATATTTAAAAGTAGCCTTCCGAGGCACAGTCTCGGAATTCGACGAAACCAGTTTCATTGGATCCGTGATAGTTAGTTATTATCAGATTACAGTTTTGATAGCAATCGGAGCTGTCGTTTGACCCTGGCAGCTCAAAATGCTTTGAAACTAGTTAATTGATTTAATTTAAAATTGATCGTTTACTTTCGTAACTCACACATAAGACTGAATTAGCTTCCGAAACATGTTACATCGTGTTTGGAACGCGGGTAAAACCCTATAATCACCTAGCGGCATTCTTTAAGAGGAGTTTGAAATTTTATATGGCAATTAACGAGGCATTTGGAAATTTTATAATATAATATAAATTTAAAGGTACATTAGTCAGAGATATTTTGATATGTGACCAAGCGTTCTCAAGAAGCTTCCCCATTTCATTATCTTATTCCCGTCCTGTCCATTCTCTATAGCAGAAATCAACAGTTAAAAAAAAAATTCAAATCAGGGAGAACGAAAATGGCCGAAGCCTTCGGTCAAGGTTTCTCGTCTCTGCTTTATCGCATCTCCACAGTATTTCTTCCAAAACGATTCATATATCCTCCACCAATTAAAAATCGAAGCTTCCCTCTAATGAAGAAACGAATCATGGCCCAAGCCGGCTCTGCCAAATTCCCATTCATTTTCGTCTCCAGCTCGATATAATCGGCGACGCAAGAATTAACTCGAGCTCGTGCTCGAGTGGTCTAGCCGAAGTTACGATTGAATCGTGTTTCGTGTGAGCTAGGGCTTTGGGGTTTTGGAAGGGAGCGTCGAAGTTGAAGGGGCTAGTGAACTCGGCAGCGGTGGCAGCGATCTGGGGCGAGTCGCGCAAGACGCGAAGGGTGTGAGGTCACTGGAAAGTCACGGCAAAGGCAAGGATCGACATTGTATTTCATGGTTTGGCATCTGTAGTTTGCAAATTCTTTAGGGTATGGCTTCTTTTCCTTCGTTTAGTCATTCGAGTTTTTTTTTAAAAAAAAGTTTTTACAGTAAGATTTAAAAAGCAGAAGTTTTGTTTTAAATACTTATGTATGGCAGATATATTAGGAAATGATTTCGTAAGCAAGATTTAAACTAGATTTTTTTATATCAGTGTAATATATAAATCTATAGAGGAATCAATCAATCTTTAAGAAATCGGTATATTTATTTGAGAAATTGAAATATATAGATAACCTGTCATTGAATTTATAATATGGGCAGAAAAAAAATGTAACTAAGTTAAGTTAACGATCATTTGAAATTTAGTAAATTGCTAGTTAATTAAATTTATTAAAAGAAAACAAATTGTTCGATTATTTCAAATTTAATAAATTGTATAAATTTTTATACAAGGGCAAAAAAAAATTGAGAAGAAGCAAGCTGGAATGGAAATGAATGGCAATAAACTGCAAATTTAAGCAAAGGTGAGTTAATCTCACTCAGATGAGTTTTTATTTAAATTTTAATCGTTGAATTTAAATGATTGGTGAAATGATTGAATTGATTTGATGTGTACTGTGTGAACTGATGATCTAGTGACTTTGGTTCTGTTTGGTTTTCGAATTAATGGATTGGTTGACTTGAAGTATTCGGGTTTAAATTGTTAAACTTAAATCTTAAATAAGAAAATGTTTTCATTTGAAAGTTAATAAGGGCTTAATGATTTGTGATTCATTAAGTTGGTAGGTTAATTAAAATGGATAATAAATTAATGCATAAATTAATGATTTGGGTTGATTAATTTAATAATGAAGGATTGAATTAATTAATGAAGGTTTAAGGTAATTAATTAAGTTTAAATTAATTTAGTGGATGGAGAGGTAGTTACTTAATATAGTTAATAAAATATAATTATATTGTGCAATAAATCAAGAAAGTAATTAAGATTTATTCATCAATAATAAGTGATTCATGAGAAATTTATTAATATAAGTAAATTAAGGATTAACGTAATTAATATAGTTAATTAGGTTGTGAAGTAACTACCGATTAATTACAGTTGTGGGTTAAGAATAATTAATTTGTGAAATTAATTAAAGATAATTACTTAAAAGAAATTGAAGGTAATTAATCCAGGATGATTAACTAAGATGAATAACGAAGGATTGATTGATTAATTGATTTGGAATTAATTAATATTGAAAGAAGGAATCTAAGTGAATTTGGTTGGAAATTCAATCATAATCAATTGAATTAATTTGAATGCGATTAAACATTGCTTTTGGATGATTGACTGGTATTGGTTGCTTTGAATGAGTTGATATCTCTGATATGAAATGTTGCGTATTTCATTTGGATAACTTGGGTTAGGATGACAGGAGACTCGAAGAGGCCGGGATCGGGTATTGGGGAGATACCCGAAACCACTTCGAATTTCTTATAAATTGATATGAGAAATTGATTGGTTGAAATGAATGGATTTAAAGGAATCAGATTCTTTAATCTACATTTTGGCACATATAATACTTATTTTGAAAATAAGTTATGTCGATAACAAAGTGTGACTTTGTAAATTAATTTGAGAAATCAAAAGGCTGGAATGAAATGATTTAAGCAAATTGGATTATTTTATCTAAGTTTGGTACTTAGAAATTGAAATGTGAAATAAGCATTGCCTATAGCAAACTGTGAATTGGATAAATTGATATATATTACCCCGGGTTTATATACATTGATTGTTTTGGTATTCCTTGTAGTTGGGTTTACTCACGCTGGTTTCCAGCCTGACCCGGGTGTTACCTTGGTGTAATGCTCGGGTCAGACCGAGTATTACAGATTTTCAGATAAGGACGTTCTGGAGCTTATGAGTCGAGCTAGATAGCAGGAACGTATGGAGTGGATCTGCTGTGTTATATTATTATATATTTGAGGCATGGTATTGGTGTAAATTCAGTGTCCGTATAAAATGTGAAACTATGATGTATATTAAATGTAATCGACAGATATAGTATTCTTTTGTAAACTGCTATTATTTATTATTATATTTTATCCGCTGCGAAGTGAGTTGTTGGTTGTTTCTATTCTTCTACTTTTTCTATCTCTTTCTTATTTTTCATAACTATCTGGAATTTTCGGCTTTGAAAATTTCGGGCCGTTACAGTAATCAAATAAGATTTTTAAAACTTAAACAAGGTTTTTCAAGCTGGTTAAAACATGATTAGTGGAATATTTCTACTGGAAGCCTTGTTGATAGGCAATCACACAATAATTTGATAAATTAGTTTGTTATAAAAAGTTAATTCAAGTTTATATCTTGAATTCTTACTGAAATTTATGATTTTTAAAACAAGAAGGAAGATTTTTAGTTCAGTAATTCAAGAGCAGTTTGCATTTGAACAAAAATTGTATTTCTCCCAATTTCTAGTGATTGAATCAATAATAAACGTTGAAATTTGTTTTGAAGCAAGTTCGAACATCTATGAGGTTGGGAAAATTATAGAATAATTTTTCAAATGCAAGAATTGGTCGAACGAATTCAATTTAGGGTTTGGGTTCAAGTTTTTGGTCACGGCAGAATCATGGCGTGTTTGTCTTCTGTGTGTGATCGAGTGTCATGAAATTCAGGGGAGTGGAGGAGGAGCGTGTTGTTGTGGTGTGGATGGAATTCGAGCGTCTCTGGTGGTCGGAGTGACGGTGGCGAGGCATTTTAGTTGATGGTCGTGTTTGCAGTTTTTCGAGTTCATTGTCTTTATTTCGATTTAAATTGTTGAAGGCGATTCAAATTTGGGTTTTCGTGTTTTTGGACGATTTGCAACTTGTTTGTGATGGTGGGGTTCGTCGGAGATGAGTCACGCCGCCGTGCACGTGTACGGCGCGGTGAGTTGTGTCAGTATCGTCGAGGGCTTGCGTCTCGAGTCGTGCTTGAGTTTTGAGGTTAGTTGCTTCGGGGTTTTGATCGAGTGCGTGAGTATGAACCTGATACTATAACTTAAGTTTCAAAATTTAAACTTACTGGAATAAAAAGAAAAGGGAGAAGAAGAAGAGTGTGAGAGGAAACGAGAGTGACTCGGGGAATACGTGGCGAGACTCGAAGTATTACTCGAGTTTAATCAAGGGAGTGATCGGGTTTTCATAACTACAGTATTATAAAAATAATAATAAGGTTAAGCAAGGTATGTTTCAATAAGATAAACATTTGTCGACTTAGTAAGTGTTTAACAAATTAAGTTAAAACTTTAACGCAAGTTTTAAATTATTTAGTTAATACTTTAAATTATTTAAACACTAAATTATTATTTTAATTAAGTAATTACTTTAAGTTAAGTATAAAATTATTAACATTAAAGTTTGTAGTTAATAATAAATTGGTTTTCAAAATTTAAAGAAGGCTTATAAAATGTTAATTAAGTTGAATAATTAATATCAATTAATTATTTTTGGAAAGAAATTAAGAATAATTACTTTATAATTTAATTAGAGATTGATAATTGATGATTAAGTGATAAATAAATTGTAATTAACTACTTCAAGTTAAATAATGTATGATTAATAGATAACTCATTAAGTAATCTAACTAAGAGTTAATAAATGATTAATCAAGTCATTAGCAGTTAATAAATGGATAATTAAGTTTTATTAATAATTAAGGTTATTAATTAATGATTAAGGATAATTAATTAAGTAATTAAGATTTAATAATCGATTAAGAAATGATTTATTAATTAAACAATTTGAAATGGAATAATTAATTAATTAATGATTAATTAAACAGTGTTAGGAGATTCTCATGTAATTGATTTTAATGAATTAAATTACAATAAGAATTTAAGATGATTGCTTATGGTTAATTGTGTATGTAGAATATCTGCTTTGTGATATTTATTTGATGATAATTTTGTGATGTTCTATGATATGCCTTGATATATCTATGATGATTGTGTATGATTTATCTATGATATGCTATGTGAATTCAATTGTTGAATTTAAACTGTTTAAATTAATTAAACAACTTGGCCTTTAAAATGGCGTTTGGATTTCGATGAGACCGGGATCGGGTGTCAATTTGATATTCCGAAAACCACATCGATCCAAATTAAACGTTAGGTCGTAAATTCTCAAGTGAAGATCGAGATGGTGTTTTCAGAATGCAAGAGTTATTGTCGTTGACTCTGAGGGTGATTCCAAAATGAGTGTAACGAAATAATGGCTTCGGTTTCGTTCGAATCCGAAACGAACTTATATGGATTGAATGCTTTCAGCACATCGTCAGTCGGACGATGAGCATTCTAAGAGATATGTTCTATAAAGGTAATCACAGCCTCAAGCCTCATCAACCGGGAATGGCTAAAACAGGGGATGTGCAGCAAGGTTAGGTGGGTCATGCCCAAGCAGGACGATATATCCCCCTGTCTAGATGTCCCTTTTTATTTCGGCTGTGTGGGCGTTTGCTAGCTAGAATCGTGGGGTTATCCTGTTGGGACTGTTCAGTAAGGAATGGTTCCGGCCTTGTGTTGTAGGGAACCGGGAGTGATCCTCGGTACGGTGATCTAGGCCCGGTACTGTAATGGACGGTATCCCGGTAGCCCTGCCATTGATGGAAATCCATTTTCCCTACGAGACCCTACGGTTTTGATTTGTATTGCCCCCTTTTGTGGCTAGTAGCTGGAATTTAATCATGTAACAATTTCGGTTATTTTCTATTTACTTGAAACCCTAGACACTATTATAATATCATTGGATTTCCTACAAAATGTTTTGGTTTGCGTAAGGTAAAAACTTACCCGTATTTATTTGTGGGGAGTCTTACGTGATACCTTTATTTTCAAATGTTTTTCAAAGTTAAACAACTTAAACCTTCTACTCATACCAGACCCATGTCTGACCTGGAATTTATATTTTTGTTTTTCATAAACTCTTGGGTACTCAAATTTTTATGAGTAGCCAAGTGATAGGTTTTGGATTATTGAGTTCTGAAGGAGCTTGGAGCAGGAGTTCCAGACGTATCTATATATCTACCTAGTTCCGCTGTGTTAGTTGATGTATTTTGTATTTTGGGATGTATGTAGTGACAGACGTATATATGACTGTCGTGTGTATGATATTGTGTAACTCTGATATATGTAAAACTATGTAATAGTTATGTGATGTAATATATTTTGTTCCATTCCGCTGTGAGATTCTGATGTTGTTGTTCTTTCTTTCTATTCTTTTCTATTTCTATTCATTTCTTTTCTTATTGATGCTACGTCTTTATGGAAGTAGAAGGGCGGGTCATCACAGGTGGTATCAGAGCGCTAGGTTGAGCGAATACCTAAGCTCTTGAGTGATTTCTTTCTTGAGAGAGCGTATTTGTCATTTATATATATATATGTATGTATGTATGTATGTATGTATGTATGTATGTATGTATATATATACACACTTATTTCTACCTATTTGTTGGGTTTCCTGTTCTGGTTTTCCAATATAAGTTATAAAGGTAGATAGAGTAGTGGTGTGTGTAATATGACTACCAATGGTTAGAGTTTGAATATTTGAGGTTGGAAGTGTATCTATCGAGACTGTAGACCTATTACCGTCTCGAGTGAACTTTGGGTGGTGTAAGGATTTCATCGATCTCTGAAGGAAATCTGTTAAGGTTCGGAGTTCATCTTTGAAGTGTAAGTTTGGATGAGCTAGAGTTTGGATCTGTCGGTTGGACGGAAACAAGTCATGATATCCTGATACCTCAAGATGTAGTAGCTGTGTGATGAGACACAATGACTATAGATGTCTCCGAAGATGTTTCTTTGGAACAAGTTAAGGAGGTGTGTCTGCTTCGGTCTTGTGGCTAAGTTCAATAGAGTGTTTTTGTTGGGTTTGAGGTCCGAGTTTCTCGAAGAGCTTTGGATAGGAAGTCTTTGGCATCTGAGTCAGCAGTGCAGCTCGGAGTGTTCTGTGAGATTTTCTTGGTTAGCAGTTTTTCTTGAGGTAATTTACGAAGTAGCAGAGTGGATCCATTTCTTCGATGGATTGGCTCGATAAATATAAGGCTATTTTGGGTTGTGATGAGAGAACGGTTCCTTTGGGAACTGATTTGGGTTGGATTGCTAGAGTGTCGCGTGATAATTTTGGAATTCACTTAAGTAGTCTTTTGCATAGAGTTGAGACTTCTCAGGACAAGGTTGAAGATATCGACGTGGTCCAAGATTTTTCCTGATGTATTCGAGGAAGTTAAGTGTTTGCCTCCCCATCGAGAGATAGAGTTTCGTATTGAATTGATTTCAGGAGCAGTGCCGGTGATTCAGCTTAGTAGGAGGATGGCTCCTAGAGAGAGAGAGAGAGGAGTTAGTTAAGCAGACTTAGGAATCTTTTGGAGAAGGGGTTGATTAGGCCCAGTTTTTCTTGTTGGGATTCTGCTGCAGTGTTTGTCACTAAGTCGGATGGATCGCTAAAGTTCTGTGTGGATTATCGAGAATTGAATAAGTTTGTTCTGGTGTTCATCGATGATATTATGGTCTATTCTATGTTGGAAGAAGAGCACAAGCAACATTTGAGGCTAGTGTTGGAGACATTGAGGAGACATGTTTTGAAGGCAAAATTCTCTAAGTGTCATTTCTGTAAATCGGAAGTCAAATTTTTTTAGGGCATATTGTTTCTGGTGAAGGTATCTCTGTAGATCCAGCGAAGGTGGAGACTATTCTAGAATGGAAGCAACCGAAGTCACCGACTGAAGTTTGTAATTTTCTAGGATTAGCTGGCTACTACAGGAAGTTTATCAAGGACTATTCCAAAATTTCTTCACATCTGACTAAGTTGACAAGGAAAGGAGCTAAAGTTCAAATGGACACCCCAGTGTGAAGAAGCTTTTCAAGAATTGAAGACGAGGCTAACCAGTGCACCAGTACTAGCTATTCCGGATGGGAAAAGCAAATTTGAAATATATACGGATGCCTATATAGTTGGTCTGGGAGCAGTTTTGATGCAGAATGGAAGAGTAATTGCGTATGCGAGTCGGCAATTAAAGCCATATAAAAAGAACTACGCTACACACGATCTTGAATTGTTGGCCATTGTTTTGCTTTGAAGATCTGGTTGGGAGAGAAGTTTGAGTTATTCACGGATCATAAACCATTGAAATATCATTTCTCTCAAAAAGGATCTTAATCTGAGGCAGCAGCGATAGGTCGAGTTTCTGGCATCATATGATTTGGATATTCTGTATACCCCGGGAAAAGCAAATGTTGTGGCTGATGCTCTTAGCAGGAATGCAGTTTTGTCTCTTTTGAAAGTTGATTCATCTTTCCAGGAAGAATCGTAAGTAAGCAAATGGAGGATAGATCTTTTGAGGAACTAATTCTTGGAACTAAGGATGGTTGATATTCATATTTCAATGTGGATGATCAAGGTGCTTTGAGGATTAATGGTCGTTTGTGTGTGCTTGATATAGATGGATTGAGTCAAGAAGTCTTAGCTGAGTGTCATCGGTCCAAAATGAATATTCACCCAGGAATCTCTAAGATGTATAAGATATGAGAAGAATTTTCTGGTGGCCGAGCATGAAGAGGGATGTAGCTACTTTCGTTAATAGTTGTGCTATCTGTCAGCAAGTGAAAGGAGGTCAACAGAAGTCAGCGGGTTTGTTGCTGCCTTTGGAAATTCCAGAATGGAAATAGGAGATGATTTCGATGGATTTCATCGACGGTTTGCCTAGAACTAAGAAAGGAAACGTAGGAATATGGGTTATTGTGGATCGACTCACTAAGAGTGCCCATTTTATACCAGTTAAGGCAACTCATACTGCAGTTTCTCTAGCAGAGATTTTCTTGAGAGAGATAGTTAGATTGCAGGGTGTTTCTGTTAACATAGTAGGTGATCGTGATCCTATCTTCACCAGCAAATTCTGGGAGGCTTTGCAATCAGCTATGGGAACAAGTTTGAGATTGAGTACAGCCTATCATCCTCAGACAGACGGATAGACGGAAAGACTAAACCGAATTCTAGAGGATATGCTGCGAGCTTGTGTTTTGGATCTTGGTGGATCGTGGGAAGACCATCTTCATCTAATGGAATTCTCATATAATAACAGTTGCCAAGAGAGTATCAGGATGGCTCCTTATGAAACTCTTTATGGAAGACCGTGTAGATCCCCATCCTGTTGGATAGAGTCGAAAGATCATCTTGTGCTTAGTCCATATTTGATTCGTGAAGCATCTGCTAAAGTTGAGCTTATCAAGAAAGGATGAGAGCTGCTCAGGACCATCAGAAGAAGTATGCAGATAAGAGAAGGAGACAGTTGGAATTTTAGATTGGTGGTTCAATTTTTGTCAAAGTTTCCCCGATTAAAGGAGCTGTTAGATTCGGAAAGTCGGGAAAACTTGCCCCGAAATATATTGGACCATTTCGGGTATTGGAAAGGATTGGTGCTGTTGCTTGCAGAATTGAATTGCCAGAACGAATGTCTGGAATTTATAATGCATTCCATGTATCCCATCTAAGGAAATTTGTTCAGGATCCACCATTAGTTGTAGAACCAGTTGTCCAGGAAGATTTGAAAATTGAGCCGAACTTGACTGTGGTCAGGAATCCAGTTCGAATTGTTGATCAAGACGAGTGGCAACTCGAGAGTGAAGTAGTGAAGCTCGTCAAAGCGTCGTGGAGTGAGAATTCCAGAGATTGTACCTGGGAAACTCTGGATAATTTTAGGAAAGCCTATCTGGATCTGTGTCCAGATAGCTAGTGATGTTTGTTAGGATAGATTGTTTGGTTTGCTGATATATGAGTGATATGTATGCTTGGATGGTTAATATAACAGCTTTTGAATTATCTTTTGTTTTAAATTTCGGGGACGAAATTCTTTTAAGGGGGGAGGAATGTAACGACCCTGGATTTTGGCCCTATTTATTTTAATAAATATTTAATCTAATTAAATAAAAAGTAAACTAATCATTTTAAAATGAATATGACTTTTGAAATAATTGCCATTTGTTTATATAAATTTGTATTTTGAAAAGGAAATTTGATTTTGACAATTTAAAAATAAGTCTCTTAATAATATTTACAAAGAAATCTATCTTATATAATTAAATTAAATTGCCTTACCCTGTTAACATTTGGTATAAAAATATATATATATGATAATGTTTGAAATAAAATCAAAGTCTATCAATATGAAATATAAATATTAAATATAAGTAAGTAAACTTATGAATATAATTTAAATATTTATAGTTAAAATACAAATAGAAATACATATAAGTATAAATTATAAGTAAACCATATGAACTAAGTATTTAAGATATGCATAAAACATACACTGAAAATTTGAAAGCATAAAGTTTAAATAAGGCAAAGTGTATAAACTAACCCGAAAACTATATGTTCATAAAATAAAAAGATAAAACAAAATAATCTTCGTTCACAAGAACATCAACCTAAAAAATATAAAATAAAATAACACAACCATATGTATATAAACTATTCAAGCAAGAAAATAATAAAACAAATATTTACATACAACATATCTTTACTCATGAGACCAAAATATAAAAGTAAACCAGACAAGTGTATATATATGTATATGTTGAAAACTAGAAGTAATACCAGATAGAACAAACATCTCTAAAACAAATATTTTCACATACAAGCCATTCCTACCTACAAAAGTGTATATTTTTATACAAATATCTATACACAGCAAACATAATTATATTATGTAAACTAATTAGAAAACCTAAACATTTAATGCTTTCTGCTCAAGCCCAAATTTTGTCATTTCAAAATATTTAAAAAACCTGTTCATAAAAGAAGAAACCATTTGACCAGATAACACCTTCCCTTACAATCCACTCTCTTCTACTTATAAGTGTATGCATCTTTCATTTTAGTTCGTTCAGCAAAACACATAGAAAACCATAGAAAAATATAATAAACATCTTCATTTCCTTTCAAAACTAAAAACTTATTTAACTCAAACAAGAACAGGATAAGAATTCAAGCAGATTCATACTGCAGATTCAAAAAAAAACATCGAAGTGTTCTTTGTTCAGAATCTTGCAAGTGAGTAAACATCGATTTCTAAAGCTTTAAGTTGATTAGTAAATAGTTCTGGATTTATTGATAATATGGTTTGCATATGTTATTGTTTGAATATAACACTGTGATGCTCTGTACTTCTATGTTGTTTGTTACAGGTTGCATATTTCTTTACAAACTTAAATTTATGCTCATCAAATCATTGTAAAACTTTCAGTTGCAACCAAATAAGATTTTTAAAACTTAAACAAGGTTTTTCAAGCTGGTTAAAACATGATTAGTGGAATATTTCTACTGGAAGCCTTGTTTACAAGCAATCACGCAATAATTTGATAAATTCGTTTGTTATAAAAAGTTAATTCAAGTTTATATCTTGATTTCTTACTGAAATTTATGATTTTTAAAACAAAAAGGAAGATTTTTAGTTCAGTAATTCAAAAGCAGTTTGCATTAGAACAAAAATTGTATTTCTACCAATTTCTAGTGATTGAATCAATAATAAACATTGAAATTTGTTTTGAAGCAAGTTCGAACATCTATAAGGTTGGGAAAATTGTAGAATAATTTTTCAAATGCAAGAATTGGTCGAACGAATTCAATTTAGGGTTTGGGTTCAAGTTTTTGGTCACGGCAGAATCGTGGCGTGTTTGTCTTTTGTGTGTGATCGAGTGTCACGAAATTCAGGGGAGTGGAGGAGGAGCGTGTTGTTGTGGTGTGGATGGAATTCGAGTGTCTCTGGTGGTTGGAGTGACGGTGGCGAGGCGTTTTAGTTGATGGTCGTGTTTGCAGTTTTTCGAGTTCACTGTCTTTATTTCGATTTGAATTGTTGAAGGCGATTCGAATTTTGGTTTTCATGTTTTTGGACGATTTGCGAGTTGCTGGTGATGGTGGGGTTCGCCGGAGATGAGTCGCGCCGCCGTGCACGTGTATGGCGCGGTGAGTTGTGTCAGTATTGTCGAGGGCTTGCGTCTCGAGTCGTGCTCGAGTTTTGAGGTTAGTTGCTTCGGGGTTTTGATCGAGTGCGTGAGTATGAACTTGATACTATAACTTAAGTTTTAAAATTTAAACTTACTGGAATAAAAAGAAAATGGAGAAGAAGAAGAGTGTGAGAGGAAACGAGAGTGACTCGAGGAATAGGTGGCGATACTCGAAGTATTACTCGAGTTTAATCAGGGGAGTGATCGGGTTTTCATAACTACAGTATTATAAAAATAATAATAAGGTTAAGCAAGGTATGTTTCAACAAGATAAACATTTGTCGACTTAGTAAGTGTTTAACAAATTAAGTTAAAACTTTAACCCAAGTTTTAAATTATTTAGTTAATACTTTAAATTGTTTAAACACTAAATTATTATTTTAATTAAGTAATTACTTTAAGTTAAGTATAAAATTATTAACATTAAAGTTTGTAATTAATAATAAATTGGTTTTCAAAATTTAAAGAAGACTTATAAAATGTTAATTAAGTTGAATAATTAATATCAATTAATTATTTTTGGAAAGAAATTAAGAATAATTACTTTGTAATTGTAATTAGAGATTGGTAATTGATGATTAAGTGATAAATAAATTGTAATTAACTACTTTAAGTTAATTAATGTATGATCAATAGATAACTCATTAAGTAATTTAATTAAGAATTAATAAATGATTAATCAAGTCATTAGCAGTTAATAAATGGATAATTAAGTTTTATTAATAATTAAGGTTATTAATTAATGATTAAAGATAATTAATTAAGTAATTAAGATTTAATAATCGATTAAGAAATGATTTATTAATTAAACAATTTGAAATGGAATAATTAATTAATTAATGATTAATTAAACAGGGTTAGTAGATTCTCAAGTAATTGATTTCAATTGAATTAAATTACTGTAACGTTTTCGATTTTTCGTTGCCGAAAAACCGAATAGTTAGGGTTTTTAAAAAGAATTTAAGAAAAGAAAAAGAAGAGAAAATTTAGAGAAGAAAAGATAGGAGAGAAAATAAGAGATAAGAAGGTAGAAAATAGAAATTAGAGAGAATAGAAAATAGATCATTTTAAAATAGAAAGAAAAGAGAATAGAAAATGGAGGGGAAAGAAAACAGAAAATAGAAAATAGAGAAAGAAAAATAGAACGGAACAGAAAACAACAGAACAACATCAGAATCTCACAATTCGCAGCGGAACAACATATAATAATAAATGAATAATCTTTAAACAAGGAACTATATCAGTCATTACATTTTATACATTACATTACATCATATCATCAGAGTGTACAAAATCATACAACAACAACAGTGCAGCGGAAAAAGAAATACTATATAAGTAATACGCCATGCCATCCAGCTTGCCTCCAGCAACTCCAGAATATCCAGAATATCCTGATAAACCTAACTCTTAACTGCCCGTGTGGAAATTGGTGGGCACCCAGAGTTTAGGAAGGAAAACAATAAACTCCGAGTCAGTCATGTGACTGGTGTGAGAACTCAAAACAGTTTATTTATCTTAAAAATCAAAATAGAGGAATATTTTTAAAGTCAATTCGCAATGCTTTTAAAAATGAGACTACCATAAGGCCTCCCGCACACACACACAATGCAAACGCAGAATCGGAGGAGATTTCTCCTTATGATAGTCAAAGATGCTTGATACGCATTTAAAAGACATTTGATATTATTATTAGTGTATAGTGTAGGAAAAATTCATTTCGAAAGTAGAATATAAATCTTAGCCAACATACGACCATTATCGTATGCCTACTATAGCTACCATCCAAACAGTGGTGACCACCATAAGTAAATGGCAGGTTCTACAACTAATACCGTATAAGTTTCGTATTGGGAATTGGATTTCCAACGAATTATCAGGCCAAGGAACTTCCCATTGCCACATGAGAATGCCTCTGGATGGACATCCCCGAGAACCAAACCGGATCTCTACCAACACAAGGCCGGGTTACCCCTAACTGAGTAACAACTGACCGAATATGCCATCCCCCGGTCCTTTGGGACCTTTATCCGAGAGCTCTCTAATCAATTCACACAATCATAACAAAGTGTTTTCAACATGAGTAAGTATCTGGGCTCCATACCATGATACCACCCTTTTCCAGAAGGAAATGCACACATCCTAAAGGGCGCTACCCCTCATAACCTTGCCGCATCTTTCCTGTTTTGACCATTCCCGAGGTGTGAGGCTCGACGAAGTCACGTCCACCAAAACATACTTTATACAAAAGCCATGCTTTGGGTCAACAAATGATCATAGAAATGATCACAAAGATAGACGATCAAATAAATGATCCTATCACAAATAATCAACACAATGATCATTTCACAGCAACGCTCAGCATGTCACATTACCAAATTGGGAATATATCGCTGATAACTTCAACTATATAAGCTCTGAGCACGTACGTCTCAGAGAAGGGTGTTAAGCTAAAAGAATAAATTCTCCGCCACCAACAGAAATATATTTGAATGAAATCGGCTTTATATCTCAACTTGTAATGTCAGACATACAATCCATACAAGTCTGTTCCGGGCTCGAACAAAACCGAAGGCACTTCTTACGAAGCCCTTGCAATCCGGGTATTCACAATCCCGATCGAATTTCCCATCACTTACGAGATCTCTATACCAGGAGCTACCCAGTGCAGAGACAATCGATAGGTCATCCTATCGCTTTCGCAAATACTCGGTCTTCAACACCGATCTTCAAATGCAATTCACAACGACGTATCACATATTCGGAATGGGTTATACGACCCCATGGTCCTTTCCCGGTTAACCCGAATAGTGAGCGCTTATTCAAAAATAAGCGTGGCATTCAAATTCAAACAAATCACATCAATTACCCAATCAAAGGGAAATATTGATAGTCGGTTATTGAACTATCAATGGATATGCACACATCACCAGTTTCCAAATAATTTTCCAAATTATTTATTTTCCAAAATATCTTTACTAGATATATAGTTTCACACTTCAAAAATAAATCAATATTTTTTTTTTTAACAAATTCTCTTTTTCATTCATAAATTCCTTAGTGAATTTATAATCCAAAATATCTATGAATATTCGATTTCAATTATTCATTTCAATTTATCTTTAAAAAGATAAATTCTCAAAATATTCACTTTATATTGGAAAACATTTCCATACTTATTTATTCATAAGTAATTCACAATTTTTATTTATTTTCAACACTTGGAAAATATTCAATATACTTCAATCGAAATTAAGTATATATTTCATTCTTTAAGGAAATCGTTCTCTTAAACATATTTATTTGGGCCAAAATGAATGTTACGTAAAACATCGTTACGATAACCCAAAATCACTAGTATAGGGATTCGAAATTAAAATAGATATATAAATTCCAATACTATACAAAACATTTCCTTTCGGAAATCATTTACTATAACAACAGTGTTATAGTCCACCATTTCCTTTTATTTCTCGAAAACGTCTATTTCAACAATAAATGTTGAAATCTATGGTTTCGAATCTCAACACAATTAAAACATCGTTAGATCATTTTAATTCTATTTCAAATATCACTTTCAAAACAATTTCTTTAACATCTTATTCACTATTCAAAAACGTGAATATACTACGTTAACACATTTCATCCTTTTATACATTTTATTTAAAAGGATTATTCACAGTTCAAAAACGTGAATATAACTCCATTAATAGGTTTCAACAATTAACTTATCAAAATAAGTCGTTTGCGAATTTATAAAACAACGTTTATAAATTCCATTTCTATTTATTTTATAACATCTCCTTTTATAAATTCCTTTATCAACCTATTCACTTTATAACTCAATTATAAACCAAAGATTCATATTATAAGTTAAATGCTTACAAAACGATTATTTTACAAAATCGTATCTTTGAACTTCATAATTATAAATCTTATAACTTATAAGATTCAATTATTCATCCAAATCTATTCTTCAAATAACTTCACAAATTTATAAATCTTACTATTTATAAATTTCATTTATAATTTCACCATTTTTAATTTTATAAATTCCATTCATTTACAAAATTCATTTTCACTTCATTCAAACACTTATAAAAACTCGTTTTATAATGTCAATATTTCAATTTATAAATATCCATTTATAAATCTCTTAATATAAATCAATTTATATTATTCTTTAAAACGTCTCTAATCTCCTTTATTATTTCACCATTTTTATTCATAAAATAATTAAATTTTATAAATCCTATTTTTAAACTTTTTATAATAAATTCAAAAATCCCGATTAAACTATTTTATAAAATCATTAGCATCATATTCTCAAAAATTAGCTTTTAACTATATTTCACAAAAACCATAATTTTATAACTTTGGAAATTATAACGTTTATTTATTTAACATGGATCAATTCCAAAAATATAGTATATTTTCAAAAATCACTTTATAAATCATTTTAAAATTCCAAACTTGGTCCAATGATGCTACATACCAAATAATCAATCACGACAACAACGATATCATATATCGATATGATAATCAACGAATATCAAAATATTCAAAATCAAATAAATACTATTGAGGAATCCAGTTGGATCCCTCCAACCTGTTTTCCTGCATCCACAAACATTAGCACAATACCAATTTCGCTCCAGTACGAAATTATCGTGGTATATGGGATTTAAATATTATCCGCTTAATAGACGGCGTAATAGGGTCTCATCCGCTAAAAAATACGGGAAATCAACAACTGCAATATATACATATGCCAATATATATATATTGATATTATATATAATACCAATTTCACTGTTTATGAAATATTCGCGGTATATGTTTTTATTAAATAACATCCGCTTACTAACGGCGTATAATGTCTATTTTAACAATCAATAGATATCAATCAACATTCAAACATGCATTCAAATATTTTAAATCTAACTATTTAAAATAAAATCGAAACTGATTCGAAAGTTCTCACCTTGATTTTATTTCCGTTTTAGCGATTTATTTCGAATAAAATTAAACGCGCGTTTAATTTTACCCAAAATTCTCGCTAATTCCAAACGACTCCAATCCAATTTCATCGCGTAGTGCTCGACGATACGATTCCAACGCAACTGGTTTCGCGCGTTTTCGACCTCGTATGAAAAAGTTACAAATATTTGAAGTTACACGAGTTTTTATATAACATAAATTACAACAATTTATTAAATTTTAACCTATGCTACATCTTAGCCGTCCATCCACTTCAGATCCGTGCGCAGCCCCCACTCTTCTCCCTCTCTTCTTCACGGATATGTACAGGCCGTTCGAACCCAACATCCAATATTAGGTTTTCACTTTGCAACTCCAACACTCGACGAAACCACATCAAACCACCGCCATCTCGAAGCCCACAACACAAGCCACACTCGGCCCCAAGCAAGTTGAACTCGGCCACCTGTATTGCCTCGTTTTGCGTGCACAGCGGGCCCCCTTCCACCTCGATTTGCCGCCAATCCGTCATGCCATTTACGATCATAACCGTTGAATATAAGGATCTCACGTAGCTCTACAACATTGCAGTTGGATATTCCTTGAATGGTTGAGTGGATGAAGAGATAAGAGGAGGAGAAGAAGAGAACATTTCGGCCGTTCATGGGGGAGGGTGGCGGCTGAAAGAAATTAGGTTTAGTTTTCAATTTTTTTTTATTTATGAGAGGGTAGGGGGTATATTTATAGGAAAAATTCGAACACTGTTCATCCGGAAATTCCGAACTCCGATTTACACGCCGTAACCAGCGTTTCTAAGGTTTACCCCGCGTTCCGGACACAATGGAACAGGTTTCGAAAGCTAATTCGGACATCTGTGCAAGTTATGGCTATAAACGCTCAATTTGAATTAAACCGATTTAAGCGATTTTCTAGGCGTTTTAATTCGTACCGGACAAACGGTAAATCCAATTGATACGAAATTTGAAACCTTACAATAATATCACATTACGGATTCGATGAAACTGGTTTTGTCGAAATCCGAGACTATTGAAAAATGGCTATTTTCACTCGCCAAATTTAAATTAAAAATAAATCGATGCGTTTCGAGCTGCTACGATCAAACGATAGCTCCGATTGACACGAAAATTGAAATCCGGTAATAACTAACTATTACGGATCCAATGAAACTGGTTTCGTTCAATTCTGAGACTGTTCAAAAATTGACCATTTTACAGTCGATTATTAAATATTAAAATATTCAATTTTCACAAATTAACTTCTAAATCGATTTTAAAAGTTCTAAAATATCGTTCTAACTCCAACATGATAAAATAAAATTTTACAAATCATTTTCAATCATATTTAACTCGATTTTCAATTATTTCTATAATTTAACATATTAAGTTATCGATTTAATTATCCAATTAAATCCAATAATTCAAATTAAATTTTATTTGACTTATAAATTCACTTATTAATATTTAAAATTAATTAAATATCCAAATTTTAATTACTAAAAATCCTGGGTCGTTACAATCTTCCCCCCTTAAAAGAATTTCGTCCTCGAAATTACCAAGTAAGAAAAGTTACAGAATTTATTAATTTTCCCAAAACAAAATTTTAAACTTCTTATAACACTTACTAAGTTTTCAAATCATACTTAGTTATCTTTTTCAAAAACAATTACTATCTTGTTTGACTTCAATTCCAAAATCAAAGTTTATAGTTTTCAAAATTCTCCAATTTTCCTCAAAAATTTTTCTAACGCCTTAAATTTTCGGAAAAATTCGCCATAGTCTCCTTTGCGCGGCTAGATCCGAAAAAAAATGACAGTATATATATCACAAATATACATCTCATCAAGTAATGAGGCATCCCGAAGGGAAAAAATGTAAAAGTACGATATTTAATCCGAGATATGTACCTTATATTTTATTAGCAAGCATATACGGCTAATATAGCGCGAAAACGAGCTCCAAATGCGAAGCAAACGCGATCCGCACCTACTAATTACTCAACAAACAACATGAGAACCATGCATACAGACAATAGTATCAATATACAACATATAGCAACATAATCACTATATATGTCAACATAGAAATGCATTCAATAGCAATATATATTCAACCATCAACCAACTATCATCCATAACCAATAATATTCATTCATATTCTCATTAATATTAAATGAAATAGGTTTTTCAATTTAAATCACATTTGATTCATTAACATTGGATTTACTAGTATTCATTCTCAATTAGTTTATATTCACTAATTCATATTCAAGTTGGTTCACTTCCAATTCAAATTCAATTCTATTTAAGATTCACTTAACTTCAAATTGAATTTCCAATTACTTTAACTTCCAATTTCATTAACACTTAATGAATTATATACAATCAACTAACAATCATATTACAACCAATGTATATTAAATACAACCAAATTCCTTTGCTTACAATTGGTTTAATTTAATTGATTTTCATTCAATTATTCAACTTTCTAATAACATTAGATTTTAATGAATTACACTTATATTCATTATTTCATATCAACTTAATTCACATTTAATTGATTAATATTCAATCCATTAATTCAATTCAATTACAAAAGTTGAATTTCATTTATATAACTCAAATTCACATTTATCACTTAACTTTATTAATTTACTTTGATACTAATATCAACTTCATTCAACATCTTTTAAGTTATACTTCCTTTTAACTTTAAATTCATTTTTATTTACAACTCATATTCATAAATATATTCATATAGTTTCACTTTTTATATATATAAGTTTATTTCACAATTGTAAATCACTTTAATTATAATTCAATTCTTATAATTCTTCTTTTTATTTAGATTATTCAAACAACTAAACAATTCAACTTATATACACTTTGATAATTCTGAAAAATCATTTCTTTATATATAAAATATATAATCAAGGTAAAATTATTTCATTTACCCAATTTAAAACAATATTGTGTCGAATTGTTCTCTACAAGTGTTTAGAAACCCCTTCGGCATAGTCTTGCGGACCACGCTGACGAAAGTTCATATGCCACTCAATAAACCAATCATCACAATATAAAACAATTTTATATTCACTAACAAATACGCTCTCATATCTATTATTACACTCAAACTCATTCTAGAGTACTGCTGACTCTATCTCTAACGAGTAATACCCAACAGAACCAAGGTTGTCGCTTAACCATAAGCTCTGATACCAAATTGTAACGTTTTCGATTTTTCGTTGCCGAAAAACCGAATAGTTAGGGTTTTTAAAAAGAATTTAAGAAAAGAAAAAGAAGAGATAATTTAGAGAAGAAGAGATAGGAGAGAAAATAAGAGATAAGAAGGTAGAAAATAGAAATTAGAGAGAATAGAAAATAGATCATTTTAAAATAGAAAGAAAAGAGAATAGAAAATGGAGGGGAAAGAAAACAGAAAATAGAAAATAGAGAAAGAAAAATAGAACGGAACAGAAAACAACAGAACAACATCAGAATCTCACAATTCGCAGCGGAACAACATATAATAATAAATGAATAATCTTTAAACAAGGAACTATATCAGTCATTACATTTTATACATTACATTACATCATATCATCAGAGTGTACAACATCATACAACAACAACAGTGCAGCGGAAAAAGAAATACTATATAAGTAATACGCCATGCCATCCAGCTTGCCTCCAGCAACTCCAGAATATCCAGAATATCCTGATAAACCTAACTCTTAACTGCCCGTGTGGAAATTGGTGGGCACCCAGAGTTTAGGAAGGAAAATAATAAACTCCGAGTCAGTCATGTGACTGGTGTGAGAACTCAAAACAGTTTATTTATCTTAAAAATCAAAATAGAGGAATATTTTTAAAGTCAATTCGCAATGCTTTTAAAAATGAGACTACCATAAGGCCTCCCGCACACACACACAATGCAAACGCAGAATCGGAGGAGATTTCTCCTTATGATAGTCAAAGATGCTTGATACGCATTTAAAAGACATTTGATATTATTATTAGTGTATAGTGTAGGAAAAATTCATTTCAAAAGTAGAATATAAATCTTAGCCAACATACGACCATTATCGTATGCCTACTATAGCTACCATCCAAACAGTGGTGACCACCATAAGTAAATGGCAGGTTCTACAACTAATACCGTACAAGTTTCGTATTGGGAATTGGATTTCCAACGAATGATCAGGCCAAGGAACTTCCCATTGCCACATGAGAATGCCTCTGGATGGACATCCCCGAGAACCAAACCGGATCTCTACCAACACAAGGCCGGGTTACCCCTAACTGAGTAACAACTGACCGAATATGCCATCCCCCGGTCCTTTGGGACCTTTATCCGAGAGCTCTCTAATCAATTCACACAATCATAACAAAGTGTTTTCAACATGAGTAAGTATCTGGGCTCCATACCATGATACCACCCTTTTCCAGAAGGAAATGCACACATCCTAAAGGGCGCTACCCCTCATAACCTTGCCGCATCTTTCCTGTTTTGACCATTCCCGAGGTGTGAGGCTCGACGAAGTCACGTCCACAAAAACATACTTTATACAAAAGCCATGATTTGGGTCAACAAATGATCATAGAAATGATCACAAAGATAGACGATCAAATAAATGATCCTATCACAAATAATCAACACAATGATCATTTCACAGCAACACTTATCATGTCACATTACCAAATTGGGAATATATCGCTGATAACTTCAACTATATAAGCTCTGAGCACGTACGTCTCAGAGAAGGGTGTTAAGCTAAAAGAATAAATTCTCCGCCACCAACAGAAATATATTTGAATGAAATCGGCTTTATATCTCAACTTTTAATGTCAGATATACAATCCATACAAGTCTGTTCCGGGCTCGAACAAAACCGAAGGCACTTCTTACGAAGCCCTTGCAATCCGGGTATTCACAATCCCGATCGAATTTCCCATCAATTAGGAGATCTCTATACCAGGAGCTACCCAGTGCAGAGACAATCGATAGGTCATCCTATCGCTTTTGCAAATACTCGGTCTTCAACACCGATCTTCAAATGCAATTCACAACGACGTATCACATATTCGGAATGGGTTATACGACCCCATGGTCCTTTCCCGGTTAACCCGAATAGTGAGCGCTTATTCAAAAATAAGTGTGGCATTCAAATTCAAACAAATCACATCAATTACCCAATCAAAGGGAAATATTGATAGTCGGTTATTGAACTATCAATGGATATGCACACATCACCAGTTTCCAAATAATTTTCCAAATTATTTATTTTCCAAAATATCTTTACTAGATATATAGTTTCACACTTCAAAAATAAATCAATATTTTTTTTTTTAACAAATTCTCCTTTTCATTTATAAATTCCTTAGTGAATTTATAATCCAAAATATCTATGAATATTCGATTTCAATTATTCATTTCAATTTATCCTTAAAAAGATAAATTCTCAAAATATTCACTTTATATTGGAAAACATTTCCATACTTATTTATTCATAAGTAATTCACAATTTTTATTTATTTTCAACACTTGGAAAATATTCAATATACTTCAATCGAAATTAAGTATATATTTCATTCTTTAAGGAAATCGTTCTCTTAAACATATTTATTTGGGCCAAAACGAATGTTACGTAAAACATCGTTACGATAACCCAAAATCACTAGTATAGGGATTCGAAATTAAAATAGATATATAAATTCCAATACTATACAAAACATTTCCTTTCGGAAATCATTTACTATAACAACAGTGTTTTAGTCCACCATTTCCTTTTATTTCTCGAAAACGTCTATTTCAACAATAAATGTTGAAATCTATGGTTTCGAATCTCAACACAATTAAAACATCGTTAGATCGTTTTAATTCTATTTCAAATATCACTTTCAAAACAATTTCTTTAACATCTTATTCACTATTCAAAAACGTGAATATACTACGTTAACACATTTCATCCTTTTATACATTTTATTTAAAAGGATTATTCACAGTTCAAAAACGTGAATATAACTCCATTAATAGGTTTCAACAATTAACTTATCAAAATAAGTCGTTTGCGAATTTATAAAACAACGTTTATAAATTCCATTTCTATTTATTTTATAACATCTCCTTTTATAAATTCCTTTATCAACCTATTCACTTTATAACTCAATTATAAACCAAAGATTCATATTATAAGTTAAATGCTTACAAAACGATTATTTTACAAAATCGTATCTTTGAACTTCATAATTATAAATCTTATAACTTATAAGATTCAATTATTCATCCAAATCTATTCTTCAAATAACTTCACAAATTATAAATCTTACTATTTATAAATTTCATTTATAACTTCACCATTTTTAATTTTATAAATTCCATTCATTTACAAAATTCATTTTCACTTCATTCAAACACTTATAAAAACTCGTTTTATAATGTCAATATTTCAATTTATAAATATCCATTTATAAATCTCTTAATATAAATCAATTTATATTATTCTTTAAAACGTCTCTAATCTCCTTTATTATTTCACCATTTTTATTCATAAAATTTTATAAATCCTATTTTTAAACTTTTTATAATAAATTCAAAAATCCCGATTAAACTATTTTATAAAATCATTAGCATCATATTCTCAAAAATCAGCTTTTAACTATATTTCACAAAAACCATAATTTTATAACTTTGGAAATTATAACGTTTATTTATTTAACATGGATCAATTCCAAAAATATAGTATATTTTCAAAAATCACTTTATAAATCATTTTAAAATTCCAAACTTGGTCCAATGATGCTACATACCAAATAATCAATCACGACAACAACGATATCATATATCGATATGATAATCAACGAATATCAAAATATTCAAAATCAAATAAATACTATTGAGGAATCCAGTTGGATCCCTCCAACCTATTTTCCTGCATCCACAAACATTAGCACAATACCAATTTCGCTCCAGTACGAAATTATCGTGGTATATGGGATTTAAATATTATCCGCTTAATAGACGGCGTAATAGGGTCTCATCCGCTAAAAAATACGGGAAATCAACAACTGCAATATATACATATGCCAATATATATATATTGATATTATATATAATACCAATTTCACTGTTTATGAAATATTCGCGGTATATGTTTTTATTAAATAACATCCGCTTACTAACGGCGTATAATGTCTATTTTAACAATCAATAGATATCAATCAACATTCAAACATGCATTCAAATATTTTAAATCTAACTATTTAAAATAAAATCGAAACTGATTCGATTGAGTGAGAAGTTCTCACCTTGATTTTATTTCCGTTTTAGCGATTTATTTCGAATAAAATTAAACGCGCGTTTAATTTTACCCAAAATTCTTGCTAACTCCAAACGACTCCAATCCAATTTCATCGCGTAGTGCTCGACGATACGATTCCAACGCAACTCGTTTCGCGCGTTTTCGACATCGTATGAAAAAGTTACAAATATTTGAAGTTACACGAGTTTTTATATAACATAAATTACAACAATTTATTAAATTTTAACCTATGCTACATCTTAGCCGTCCATCCACTTCAGATCCGTGCGCAGCCCCCCCTCTTCTCCCTCTCTTCTTCACGCATATGTACAGGCCGTTCGAACCCAACATCCAATATTAGGTTTTCACTTTGCAACTCCAACACTCGACGAAACCACATCAAACCACCGCCATCTCGAAGCCCACAACACAAGCCACACTCGGCCCCAAGCAAGTTGAACTCGGCCACCTGTATTGCCTCGTTTTGCGTGCACAGCCGGCCCCCTTCCACCTCGATTTTCCGCCAATCCGTCATGCCATTTACAATCATAACCGTTGAATATAAGGATCTCACGTAGCTCTACAACATTGCAGTTGGAGATTTCTTGAATGGTTGAGTGGATGAAGAGATAAGAGGAGGAGAAGAAGAGAACATTTCGGCCGTTCATGGGGGAGGGTGGCGGCTGAAAGAAATTAGGTTTAGTTTTCTTTTCTTTTTTTTTATTTATGAGAGGGTAGGGGGTATATTTATAGGAAAAATTCGAACACTATTCATCCGGAAATTCCGAACTCCGATTTACACGCCGTAACCAGCATTTCTAAGGTTTACCCCGCGTTCCGGACACAATGGAACAGGTTTCGAAAGCTAATTCGGACATCTGTGCAAGTTATGGCTATAAACGCTCAATTTGAATTAAACCGATTTAAGCGATTTTCTAGGCGTTTTAATTCGTACCGGACAAACGGTAAATCCAATTGATACGAAATTTGAAACCTTACAATATTATCACATTATGGATCCGATGAAACTGGTTTCGTCGAAATCCGAGACTTTTTGAAAAATGGCTATTTTCACTCGCCAAATTTAAATTAAAAATAAATCGATGCGTTTCGAGCTGCTACGATCAAACGATAGCTCCGATTGACACGAAAATTGAAATCCGGTAATAACTAACTATTACGGATCCAATGGAACTAGTTTCGTTCAATTCTGAGACTGTTCAAAAATTGACCATTTTACAGTCGATTATTAAATATTAAAATATTCAATTTTCACAAATTAACTTCTAAATCGATTTTAAAAGTTCTAAAATATCGTTCTAACTCCAACATGATAAAATAAAATTTTACAAATCATTTTCAATCATATTTAACTCGATTTTCAACTATTTCTATAATTTAACATATTAAGTTATCGATTTAATTATCCAATTAAATCCAATAATTCAAATTAAATTTTATTTGACTTATAAATTCACTTATTCATATTTAAAATTAATTAAATATCCAAATTTTAATTACTAAAAATCCTGGGTCGTTACAATTACAATAAGAATTTAAGATGATTACTTATGGATAATTGTGTATGTAGAATATCTGCTTTGTGATATTTATTTGATGATAATTCTGTGATGTTCTATGATATGCCTTGAAATATCTATGTGATTGTGTATGATTTATCTATGATATGCTATGTGAATTCAATTGTTGAATTTAAACTGTTTAAATTAATTAAACAACTTGGCCTTTAAAATGGCGTTTGGATTTTGATGAGACCGGGATCGGTTGTCAATTTGATATTCTGAAAACCACATCGATCCAAATTAAACGTTAGGTCGTAAATTCTCAAGTGAAGATCGAGATGGTGTTTTCTGAATGCAAGGGTTATTGTCATTGACTCTGAGGATGATTCCAAAATGAGTGTAACGAAATAATGCCTTCGATTTCGTTCGAACCCGGAACGAACTTGTATGAATTGAATGCTTTCAGCACATCGTCAGGCGGACAATGAGCATTCTTAGAGATATGTTCTGTAAAGGTAATCGCAGCCTCAAGCCTCATCAATCAGGAATGGCTAAAACAGGGTATGTGCAGCAAGGTTAGGTGGGTCATGCCCAAGCAGGACGAGATATACCCCTGTCTAGATGTCCCTTTTTATTTCGACTGTGTGGGCGGTTGCTAGCTACAATCAGGGCCGACCCTATTTGTAGGCAAGCAAGGCCGGCGCCTAGGGCAACCGACATGGAGGGGCAACAAATTAAAGTTTTATCTAGCTATAACATATTATGGAGGAATTTTTTCTAAAACAGTAGCTACATGACGATTCAATAATTAAGTTTTAGTATGATGGTTTCTGGCTCAATTGTGGTGTATGAACACCAATGATCAACGTGTACCTCCCTTAAAGTTAATTTCTTTTATACTTTGCTTCTATTTTTTTATTTTGCCTGGGGCAACCCAAATGGTTGGGCCGACACTGGCTACAACCGGGGGGTTATCTTATCCGGGACTGTTCAGTAAGGAGTGGTTCCGGCCTTGTGTTGTAGAGGATTGGGAGTGATTCTCAGTACGGTGATCTAGGCCCCGTACTGTGACGGGCGGTACCCCAGTAGCCCTGCCATTGATGAAAATCCATTTTCCCTACGTGACCCTACGGTTTTGATTTGTATTACTCACTTTTGTGGCTAGTAGCTGGAATTTAATCATGTAATAATTTCGGCTATTTTCTATTTACTTGAAACCCTAAACACTACTATAATATCACTGGCTCCACTCATTAAACTTTATGAAACAAGTCAACAACCTAGTGATTCCGTAAAGACATAACTTGTAACTGGCTCCACTCATTAAACTTTAACCATGATATTGAAAGAGTATGCAATAGTTGAAGATAGAAAACATAGGGTTATACATGTGATTTGTTGGCATTCTTAATTTTATTATAATTTTGGGTAATGGTATAGATCTATCCAATTCAAGATAAAAGTAATAGTATGATCAATTGTTAGAAAATTCAACATTTGGACAACATACGTAAAGTAAATATGTAGTTCTATTTTGGTGTAAAGCTTAATAAAATTGATCAAACTTTAAATTGAAACTAATAGACAGTTATAATTGTCATGCTATTAATATGTAGAAAGCAGGACAATTCTAATTTGTTGAAGCACGAAATTAGAAAATACCAACATTATTAATAAATGGGTATGATCCCCAAATTATGTAAATTCTAACCATTCTCCTAATCTCTTCTATGAAAATAACTCATATTTAGTTTTTTTGTCAATCTGAAAGATCAACCCAATCCTTCTTCTCTTTCAATCGACAACTATGGATTCAGACATGGCTTCTGCAAATTTAATTACATTCCTCTCATTTCTTCTCAATCAAATCAATATGAGTCACCATTTCAGACATAGAGTTTCATGATTAATCAATCATAAATTATATTAAAACCTAACAAGTGGTATCATAACCACTCATCATAGTTTCATTAGGAAATTTTTATGTTTTTATTATTATTATGAATAAGTTTTGAATTAAACTTTATTTAAAAGTCACTAAATTCCACTTAAGTTTCAAACCTGTTTAATCTATGTATTAACAATTTTTTTGTGAAACCGTTTTGATATAGAAATATAGATCGCAATGATCTGTATATTATTTATAAAATAACATAGAAATTTTGAAATCGTTAAATTTTTGGGAAATAATCTAAATTCCCCCAAATATCATAAACAACTTATGTTGATTAAAGCATCCTCATGTTTATTATTATATATATTTTGTAAATAAGTGTGAATTTTAATGTGATGAATATTTTGCATCTGTATGCATAGTTATTTTCTTTAATGTTTACTAATGGTATTGATAGATATAGAGGGTTATTAACAATTACCTGACTACCCATTAACTTGAATGTATGGATAACATATTTTTTTTCCCAACATGAATCAAAACACACTATAATTGAATGGCTCTATATTCTTTCCATGCATATAAAATTCAGATTCGATTTACTGTTAAACATATCTAATTACCCACAAAGTTAATGATTATCTTCTGCACGATTACCTACAAAAACTACAAAGTTATTACTATTATTCTCAAATTATTTCTACTCATTACACATTTTTGTACTAAATAGCTCTTATTATCTTTTTTTTGCTTAAATACAAGTATCTAATTAAAACAGTCTCTATTTTTTATTTGTCCTGCATCTGACATTTTGTGTTGTATCAATTATTATTGTAGTATTTTAGTTATCTCATTATGATTATTATTATTATTGCATTGATAGATTTGATTACTTAATTTTGTCCTTACTAAATGCACCATAAATTGTTACAATTAAATGATACTTTACCAATTACGATGATCTCTGTATTGAACTTCTTGCTTTAAATATACAGCTCTAGCATCCAGTTGTTTACAGTATCTTCCTTTAAAGGAAAAAGGTAGGATAGGGGAAAGCTTATGTTTAATTGTTATTGGTGGAGATAATTTAATTATATCCACTATGTTACCTACTCCCCATTGAATGTTTCAATGATAAAAATATTTGTTTGTAGATGTTTAACGGCGAATTTTCTATTGGTTTAGAAACCACCGATAAATTTTGAAACAAAATTTATACCGCAAACGCATGGCGTACAATTTTAGTACGTGGCGAGTACGGGCCGATCTGTAGAGAATTTTTGAGATTTTAAAATTTTCAATTCAATCAAATTAAACCAAAGTGAGAGAAAATTGTTAACTACAAAAGAAAAGCTAAAGCTAAAATTGAAATGCGACTTAAAAACTATATAACTAAAGAGTAATTTAGGGATAAATCCACTCATATTTTTGTAAATCAACAAATAATAATATATGATCTCTAGTTTTGATATTAAATGAAATAATTATTGCATTTATCATAAGTATGGTTTATTTATGTTATTAATTATCATAACTTAAACCATCAAACTATAATGCAACACATAAATCACTTATAAAATCTCATGAAAATGAAGCCAAAGCAAAAGCTATTTTAAGTATGATCTATTTAATATCGTAATTGGAAATATAGATCATCGAATTTCATTTTTTACTTTCATTTCAAATCAAAAATCAATTAGAAATGATGATATAAATTGTGTTTATATTGAATAAGAATAGCTCATTTGCATAAACAATATAAGCTATCAAACCCACTTGTATAAACTTACATCAAAATTTACTTTCATGAAGCACAAGCTAAAGAGATCATAAATCTTAATAATGTTGAAATTACATAATATTTAAGAGCTTCATTACCCCTAAATTGAAGGGTTTTAGCTACTCATTTGTGTTATCAAATCAACAAATATAAGTTTCAACATTGAAAATGAAAGAAAGTAGAGAATAAACAAAGAAAAAGAAGATTAACTACTAGAAGGAAATAAATAAAACTAGTGCATATATGTAAATCTAAACTATAAACAAAAAAGAAAGAGAGCATAGAAATAAACATTAATAATAAAAAAACAAAAGCATGTAGAAAAGAAAAGAGTAAGAGGCTTGAAAGACATTTTTATTTCATTCAACATAGAGCTTACAACTTGCTTTCTTAATTTTCTAACCAATGTGAAAGAGTAGAAGATATTTACATGTACATAAAAGGACTATTTATACATGCACAAAACTCTAATTTCATTTTTAGGAAGCTTTCCAAAATGCCCTTTAGAAAGTGTGGCCACCAAGTAACCATAGCCACTAATTAGTCCCTCATTAAATGTTCATGAAGCTTTAATCTCAACTTAGTTGTCCATTAGCTTCTAATTGTAGGTTTAGGCAAGTGGGTGGGGTCCTCCGTGATCTTGGACTTGAATTATTTCCTTGTTCTTTCCTTTATATTCATTTATGCTTGCATATATCTTCATGAATCGCTCTTCCATATGCATCAAAATTTCCTATAAAAATCATAAATGTCCAAGTAAAAATTCTCAAATTGACGCATGCACAAAAATAATCATTTTGCCCCTGAATGAAGATGAATATATGATGATTTGAAAAAAACTGTATTTTGGTTTTAAACATATTAAAATGCCGAAATATGATATTTATTTAAATAAAAAAGGTAAAATATGGATGTATATATATATGCACATTTATGTGCACATCAAATACCCCCACACTTATCTTTTTATTCTTCCTCGAATAAAGAAAAACTAAGATAAATCCATTTTTATAGAGAGAACGATTGCATTGAGCGTGTGCAACATGTTGTTATACCTTTGGGTGTCCTCAGTAGGAAGAGTGTTGTCTCATGAGGGTTTTCAACGGATACTACCCACAAAACCGAATGTAAAGTGAAAATATTTACAAAATGCACGATTTGTTTACAATGAGATGAATGCAAATTGTTGAAAATATTTACAATGAAGAATTTACTTTTAAATCGGCACAAATAAGTTAAATATAAGTTTCGGTCCTTAACTTTAAAATTTAAGTCATTTACTTGTCAAAATTTCAAATAGATATCAAGTTGTCATAACAGACATACCATAGTTTCGCTAGTTGTTTCGGTTGATAACACATTGCAACTGTGAAATGGATCCTTAGTTGATTATCATAGTTTTTCAAATTGGCATTCTCATTTCTTTTCAATAACAAATTAAACCATATAGGTAAAAATAGTGCTTAGATTTTAATTGCTTCTCTTATTTGAAAATTTTATTGATATTTACATATGCCTAACTCAGGTAAACTGGGGCCAAATATATTACCCGTGCATTGCCTTACAGACTGATGTCAGAGGAATACAGAGCATGGCGACTGAACACACAAGTGTGAACACTTATCGACTGTAGGCGTTATTAAAAAGAGTTTTTATATACATACACCTAACTCAGATAAACTAAACCCGGATATACCGATGGTGCACTTCCTTTCGGGCTTGCATGAGAAGGGTACAGAGCATGGCGAGCGAACACACGAGTGTGAACACATGATTCTAGGTGTTAAAAATGTATATACATATATACAAATGTTTTTTTCTTTTTTTAGAAAGAGAGTTTTGCAAAATCATCTTAGCACCATTTAAATTAGAAGATAATGAAAGTCTATATTATGGTGGATCGATTATACAAATGACAAGTATATGACTAATTTAAACTATAGTGTAACAATAGTAAAGTATGTAAATAAGAATAATCACACTAGAGATTTTATACTGGTTCGGACCTCCCGTCCTACGTCCAGTCCCGAAGCTTCTCTTCTGAATTTCCTTTCACTAAATAACCCTCACTTTCCTCGGAGGAACAGGTTTACAATAGCAGAGTTTTTTTTCAAGAATGTGTTCTCTATTACATGGAATTTGACTATATAGTACAATTGAACTTCCTATATCTCTTGAATGATTGAATATAATATTGTTCAAGAGAGTATGGAAGTGTATGATCTCAAATTTGATAGTAGGTGGATGATTAGAACAAGAGATGATCAAGATAGAGAGTCGAGTGAATTAGTTAAAGCACTTTGATTCTTCTTGATTCTCGTATATATAGTTGCAGAAGGTTGCTTCTAATAGTTACATCTCTTCCCTTTCAGTCTAGAGTTGTCACTGTTCACTGGTGAAGAGTTGTGGAGGAGAGATGGAGTTTTGTCTCTTTGGAGATGACATTTGTAATTTGAATTATCTGCCCCGAGACCAGTTTCAGACGTCTGAATGGAGTTTTCAGACATCTGGGAACCTGTTATTATTATTTTTCATCTTCTACATTCAGACGTCTGAAGTTCTGCATTCAGACATTTGAACCTGTTCAGTGATGTTCTCCTGGGTTTATTCTTGAGTGTATCTCTCTTCGATCTTCGTGCAACTTTGTAGATGAATCTCTTCAGTGCTTTAGTCATCGTCTTGTCACAACAGTGGTTTGTCTTGCTTTGAATTCATATCTGTAAAGTTGTATTATATATATATATACACACATATATGATTTCCATTGTATAGTTGTCATCGTCGAAATCATAAACTAAGGGTCTAACATTCTCCCCCGTTTTGATGATGACAACTATATAACTTTAAGAAATATTCATTCTATATAAAAAATATTAATTTTTTTAAAGCTCCCCCCTAAGTGTAACATCTCCCCCTAAGTATAATTCCTCCCTCTATCAATATGCATATGAATTTCTCCTCCTTTGTCATTATAAAAAAGAATGAGGGAATACAATAAATTATATAAAATATCTTGAATAGTGGGATAAACTCAATATTAATTATGGAGAAAAAAATAAAATAGATTTTACCATATTTTATGAAGTCCATATTTCACAGTAAGCAAGTAATTCTATTAAACGTATGGATCATTCTTTAAAATTCCAAATCTATCCTTTCCTTTTGTTTCTCCGAGTACCTACAATAAATAATAATCATTTTCGGTACCCACTTACTATGTTAGGGTCCGGGGGATTAGGTCTTTGGAAACCATACTCATTTGGGTGTGGTTGAACCTTTATAAATATAATTTTCATTACAAATCACATTCTTATAATAGTTGCTAATATAAAGTTGTTTATGATGATCAATCATATTAGCTGGAATCCATATCTTAATACTATTAGTCATTAGCTTAGCACTTGAAGAATAATTTCTATCATTTCTAAACAAAGTACTATTATAACTATAACTTGTTTTAAAACTATCATGATTACTAGTACTAGCACTAGCACTAAAATTAAAGAATGCATATCGAGTACTATTTTTACTTTTAGCTTGTTTATAGCCTAAACCATTTTTATCATTGTAAGCATTCTAATTTGTAACTAAGGAAGATAAGGTATCTTACCTTTGTTAAAATTTATGTTTTTTGTATATAACCTTTCAAAATTTGCTTTAGAATCACAAATTTCTTTTTGAAAAATATTATTATTAACTTTTAAAATCTCACATTCTTTAGATAATTCTAAATTCTTTTTAATTAAAGCTTCATTCTCTTTTTCAAGAGACAAAATTAAAGAACATGAATTATTTAAAGAATTTTCCAAAAATGTATTTCTATTTTGCAAAACATTGATTTCCTCCAAAAGCTCGTTGTTTTTATCTTCAATTGCTCATTTTTTTTCTAGGAATTTTTTTTGTAAAACAAGTTCTTCTACGGTATTTTTAAAACATTTAGTTTGTTTTAACAAAAATTTATTTCCTCTTTTAAATTGAAAATTTCTTGCTCATAATTTTTTAACTTAGCTAAAGCAATTGTATTAACTTTATTCAAAGTTTTACAATCTTTTAATAATTCATCATGTGCTAACATAAGATCTTTATATAAGGAATCTAAACATACCGATTGTGATCTGAGTTTAGCCATGAAGCATTTGTTTGTTTCTTCCTTTGATTCTTCTTTATTGCTCTTTCTCTTTTTATTGTCTCGACTAGATCACTTTGTAGCCATTTATTCTAGGATGTTGTTACGATCTATAGAATCCTAGGCTCTAATACCAATTGAAGGTCTATAGTATGGTGGATCGATTATACAAAGGACAAGTATATGACTAATTTAAACTATAGTGTAACAATAGTAAAGTATGTAAATAAGAATAATCACACCTGGGATTTTATACTGGTTCGGACCTCCCGTCCTACGTCTGGTCCCGAAGCTCCACTTTAGAATTTCCTTTCCCCAAATAACCTTCATTTCATCCGAAGGAATAGGTTTACAATAGCAGAGTTTCTTTTTCAAGAATATGTTCTCTATTACAAGGATTTTGACTATATAGTACGATTGAACTTCCTATATCTCTTGAATGATTGAATAGAATATTTTTCAAGAGAGTATGGAAGTGTATGATCTCAGATTTGTAGATTTGATAGCAAGTGGATGATTAGAACAAGAGATGATCAAGATAGAGAGTCGAGTGAATTAGTTGAAGTGCTTTGATTCTCCTTGATTCTCGTTTATATAGTTGTAGAAGGTTGCTTCTAGTAGTTATATCTCTTCCCTTTCAGTCTAGAGTCGTCACTGTACACTGGTGAAGAGTTATGGAGGAGAGATGGAGCTGTGTCTCTTCGAAGATGACAGTTGTAATTTGAATTATCAGCCCCGATCCCAGTTTCAGATGTCTGAAAGGTGTTTTCAGACGTTTAAGAACCTATTTTTTTTTTCATCTTATACGTTCAGACATCTGAAGTTCTACATTCAGATGTCTGAACCTGTTAAGTGATGTTCTCCTAGGTTTATTCTTGAGTATATCTCTCTTCGATCTTCGTGCAACTTTATGGATGAATCTCTTCAGTGCTTTAGTGATCGTCTTATCACAGTAGTGGTTTTTCTTGCTTTGAATTCGTATATGTATAGTTGTATGATATATATATATATATGATTTCAATTGTATAGTTTTCATCATGGAAATCGTAAACTAAGGGTTTTAACAGATAAAAATGTTATATCCTTTACTTTAAATTTACCACTTTTTTTTAAACAAAGATTTTCAATTAGAACATACTTCATAATTAACACATATGAACCTTGCTATATACTAGTTAAACCATTGTTATTTGTTATCAAATTTTATTTTTATTTTTGTTAAAACAAATAAATTTTCAAAAATTTTAATTTATTGACTAAAACTTATACTTATCCCATAATGTTTCTTCAAAAATAAATCAAAAGGATAAAAAGAAAATGTTTCTAAGATTTAGAAATTTTGAGATTTTTTGTAGTTAAAAGAAAATGAAAATTCAAAAATGCCATGAAACTAAAAAAAATGAAAATGAGACTCCCCCAACACTTAATTTTGACTGTCTCCACACAGTCAATGCATGATATAATAAGTGTAACGGAAAAAATATGTACATATTTACAAAAGAGGGTTAACATTCTTACTAGACGTAGCTTGGCTCATGAACAATCATTAGTTCCTCCTCTTGGTTATAGGGCAATTCCAAGAAATGTTTCAAACGGTGACCGTTCACTTTGAAAATCGATCCATCCCTGGGTTTTCTATTTCTACGACACCATGTGGAAAATAGTTCGTACCACAAATGGTTGATTTAAGTTTCTTAGGAAATAAATGAAGTCTTGAGTCATATAAAAGAACTTTCTGGTTAGGCGAATTTTTTTTCCTTAGGATTGACCTGACAGGAAATTTTTTTGTTCTTTCTTTGTAAATTTTCTCGTTTTCATACGCGTTGTTCCTAAGTTCTTCTAATTCGTTGAGTTATAGTTTTCGGTTTTCGCTAGCATTATGGATCAAAGTTTAAATTCTTTATTTCTCATAATGCTTTGTGTTCGATTTCAATGGGTAAATGACAAGCTTTACGTAAACTAAACAAAATGGGGACATTCTAAGATTCGTTTTAAAAGCAGTACAGTAAGCCCAAAGCGCGTTAATCGATTTCTGAGACCAATCTATTCGATTTTTGTTGATAGTTTTCTCCAAGATTTGTTTTATTTGTCGATTTGAAACTTCAACTTGTCCATAGTTTGAGGATGATATGGAGTGGATAACTTGAGGGTTATCGAGTACTTCTTCATTAATGTTTCAAAAGATTGATTGCAAAAATGTGTTCCGTTATCACTGATTACTGTGCGAGGTCTGCCAAACCTCGAAAAGATATTTTCTTTAAGAAATTTCACAACAATTCTATGGTCAATGGTTTTGCAAGGAACGACTTCGTCCCATTTTGAGACGTAATCGACAGCGAGAAGGATATACAAGTTTTCAAAAGAATTGGAAAAAGGTCCCATAAAGTCGATACCCCAAACATCAAATATTTTGATCATAAGAATGAGGTTTAGAGGCATCATATCTCATTGATAAATTCATCCAAGCATTTGATATTGACTGCAAGTTTTGTAAAATTTAAACGAGTCTTTGAAAAGAGAAGGCCAATAAAACAACACCGAAGCACTTTTTTCGCAGTTTTTCGAGGACCGAAATGTCCACCGCATGCTTGATTGTGGCAAAACGAAAGAACACTACTGATCTCATTATCCGAAATGCAACGTCGAATTATTTGGTCGGGGCAATATTTAAACAAGTATGGATCGTTCCAATAGAAATATTTCACTTGAGGCATGAATTTGCATTTGTCCTGTTTGGACCAAGACGAGAAAGTTTCTTTAGTGACTAAGTAGTTCGCTATATCAGCATACCATGGATCAATAGAAATTGAAAGAAGTTGTTCATCGGGGAAATTTTCATTGATTGGCAAAGAAGATGGTGCATTCGGAAGACGTGACAAGTGATTGGCTATGGCATTATCGGATCTTTTTTATCTTTGATTGTAAGGTCAAATTCGTAAAGTAAAAGGATCCAACGAATCAAAACGGGATTTAACATCCTATTTAGCGAAGAGATATCAAAGCATAGAGTGGTCCATGTGTATCGTAATGTGTGAACCTATCAAGTAAGGTCGAAAACTTTTCGAGAGAAAAAATGACAGCTAGAAGCTCTTTTTCGCTTGTTGTGTAGTTGAGTTCAGCGTCGTTCAAAGTCATACTCACATAGTAAATGACATGAAGCACTACACCAAAATAATGATTTTGCAACATTTTATATGTGTTAATTTCTAACACTTATAAATGTTACAGCCTCCCGACAATAAAAAAGTGTTAGGATACCTGGAAAAGTGTTGGAAAATATAAATAACGATTTTTATAAACTTCCCAACACATCATTTATAATTTACAACACAAAAAAGTGTTAGGACAGTTGGTAAATTTGTAAATAACTCACTAAAAATTGGACCCTTGTGTAATCCTGTATATGAAGAATTTTCTAACGCTTTCCCCTTCCATTTACCACTATCGGCCGCTTAATTTTCAATTAGATTAGGGTTTCCAACTTCACGCATTCCATCACCAGCGTCAACAGCCATTCGTGTATCCTCCAAGCTACCAGACATATAAAATCGAGCGGCTTAAGACTAGGGTTCTCCAATTCACTTAGGGAGTCATCTCCAGTCGAGCGTCAAATTCTTCATTAACGACATCGAGGAGCGTCTCATTTGAAACTGAAAGATAATCACGTCTAAATCAGAAGCTATCCTGGTCAGTAATCTTTTTTTTGGCTTGTCTCTGTTGTTAAGATCATTTTTTGGAATAATCACATCTAAAGATAATCTTTTTTTCTTTGATTTTATTTGGAATATTTGATTGTAATTAAGAGTTTATATGTACTAACGTAATCCCCATGTAATATATAAAAAATTACACATTGGACTTATCAAATATATAATATGAAATAATACTTAAGATCTTACTTTATAAAATTGTGATCTGAAACAATGTTTTACAGGCGTGTATAATTGTGAAGTTATTAATTTTGAATTTGGCTTGTTAGGAAAAATTGTATTATGAATTAATGCAAATAGACACCAAAGAAATGAAACTAGGTAGATCTCATCATGATATTCTCTTAATTCTGTCAAGTAGCTTAATTATTGCAGATTTACCATGTGGCTTCAGACCATGCTCTTAACTCGATTTGTTGATCAATAACCACTGTTAATGGCCCCACGTTTGGTGTACCTAAGTTGAAATTACATATCTATTGTTCATGGCATTCAAGTTATAGATCGCTATAATATCGCCTTCCTGAAGATTGTTTGACAGAACCAATTCCACTGCACATGCAATGTTATTATATCAAATTTGAAGTTGTCTCTGAAAAAATGGTTCCTTTACCTATGTTCTCTACTACATAAATTTTGCTTTCGTTTTAAGAAGAAGAAGATACATTTGAATTGGAAATATCAAGGGATACAACATGTGTTTGAGTTGAGTCACATTTGTGCCACTCCATGAGCAAATTGAATTCGAGTTTGAAATAGACCAAGCAGGCATTGCAGTGGATAGCGAAGAAAGAGCATTTGCATCTGAGATTAAAGAAGAAATGGTTGTCTGCGTTAGAGTAATAAGAAGTAGAAGTAGCATTATTGGTTTTGCCATGAGGATTAATGAGTTAGTAGAGAAGTGATTAGAAGTAGAAGCTGTTAGAATATAAGGTGGGAAGAGGAAAAGAAAGGCAAAAAGAATCTGAGAAGTTTCTTGATGATTTGTTCAGAAAACAGAATCATTACTTACAAGTAGGCTTCATATTCAAGTGAAGAAAGGAGATGATAAATGATAAGTTTCTCCTTTTTCTATCAAACGGGCTTCTGTCTGCTCTTTTTATATTTATTTTCTTGTTTGCTATTTCACTCAAGGAGTTTTCTTTTTCCTTTTCTTTTCTTTACAAGCTACAATTTCTTATTTTTCAGAAAACTAAAACCTCTGTTTTCAGAAAAGAAAAGCCTAGTGAAACCCATAACATACATATTTCAAATTTGTTTAGTCGTCATTAAATAGCCAAAACATCAGAGAGAAGAGTGGAACTGCTGTTTCAAATCATGGACTGAAACTCATTAGTTGTAAAACTGCAGAAATATAAAGTATTTAAAGTTTAAAGTATACAATGAGTACACTTTATGTTGCTTTTTGAAAAGGGGAAGGGTTAGTAGGGTTTAGCTTCTGAAAACCAAAATTGCTCACCTCTTCATATTTTTCTTTGGTGGACAAAGCAATTCAAATTATATTTAAAAACCCAGCATTTGACAGTGTATGATGGAACACTTAAACATAAGTCTAAAAATATGATATTTGCTTTCATACACTGCAATAAAAATGGCAGACCATTGTCCCGGATGAATATGCATCGCTTAGTTGTGATAATTGCAAATGTTTTGGTCATATTGAAGACAATGTCCAATTAGTGGATGGTGTGAAAAGTGTTTAGAATTTGGTCATTCAATAGATAATTGTACTAAAATTTGGGTTCAAAAAAGGAAAAGTAATGATGTAGTGTGCAACAACATACCGATCAACGAAAAACAGGTATAAGTAAAAACAATTGTGAAATAGGAAGTGAAACTAGTGCTGGATCCTCAGATGGGCAGAAGGAGAATGCTCCTAACATTGATTCAATAGAGATTGATGTACATTCAGTTCTGGACAGCAATGGTGAACCTCAACATTGATTCACCAGAAGTAACTCCTGACGAACCAGTGAGGGCTCACATAGGAACATGTGTAGCATCTGAGAACAAGTGTAATATCAAATGAACTGAATAACATCAACACAATAGCTGAACCAATCGAGTGGAGTATATTTTCCCACAGTAGAGCATCATCATGATAATCCTGAAACTGTTTAGGAAAACACTAGCAATGCATTGTCATTATCGGATCTTAATAAGGCAAACTATCCAGTTAGGAACCAATACAAGTAAGAGGAGAATAACAAACCAATTATTACATCAAACAATTAAAATTTTAACGCTAACGATAATAATGCTGCTATTTCAGTTGGTATGTAGGTTCCCACTGAAGTAACAAGGCCTAAAATTCAGTCTAAGAGCAACCAAACTGCCTCCCAAATCCCTTGAATCACTTAATAACTCACCTGCTAATAAGAAAGAAGGAGACATGTTAATTGATGTCAATGAGAAATGGAATGAGAAAATATATAAAAAGAACACAATGAAAGTTCACATGTTAGTAAAGAGTCAGATAAGAACAAAATAATTTATCGGACTTGGTCCACGTTGCAGTACATTGTACACTACAATAAAAAACCCTTAATTGATCTGTGCAACTCATTTTACAAAGCTATCTTCTATTTTATTACTTTAACTGATACAAAAAGAAGCTGCGAAATAAAAGATATAAACGTTAGAAGGGTAAAGCACTACACTGACATGACACCTATTAATTTATAAAAATAGAAATGAATAGCAGGAAAACAAAATGTGATCACAAAGAAAATAAAATGTGATCATAAGCTGAATTATTATGTTTGATATAAAAAAAATACACTCAAAAATCCCATAATCTAAGTTTCATAGAAGTATTATATTCTATGTTATACATATATTATACATAGTAACTAGAGTATGATCCAGTCATATGATCTTAGAAATTGATAAAGTTAATTATGAGGGTAATTATGCCAGCAATGACGACTATAATAATTTATAAATACAATAGATGGAAAGGAATCACTGAAGCTTTTATCTACTTTATTCTTTGCCTCCTCTCTTCAGTATTCACCAAGTGAAAACAGTCCTAATTAAAGGGAGGGCAGCTGTAAGAAAAGCAAAGCTAAGCAAAGCAAAGAATTAGATCCCCTTCTCCACTGCAGAAAAAGAAAAACCAAAGGTCTCTTAATTTATATATATATATATATATATATATATATATGGCCCTTCATCACATGAAAAAGAGCACCCTTGTATCATGTGTAGAGTTTTTCTTATCCTGGTCTGATTAAAAATAGAGCAAAGAACGGTATCAAAAGTACACTTTGAACCATTGGATATACGTTTGGAGGATCAAGATGGTTTGGTTAACTGGTGTACTCAATCAAAGCTATAAAAGGGGTACTATATGCATCATTCTAGTAATACATGCATATATGTAACATTTATTACTTTATTGATATTTTCACTTTCTGAAATTGATTCTTATATATGATCGAGGGACTGTGTTATAAATCAATGCATGTCTCACACAAAAAGTAATACTGCTTTACTGAATCAGCTTACGGTATAATTTTACGATATCCTCATATAAAAATATATCACCAACTATGATAGATGCTTCTGGTCATAAAGCAAGCAACAGACTGCTTGTGTAACGTGTTTAAGATTTTAAGCAATACGAAGGTATCTAACTTGTTATGTAGGAATATGTCTTTTAAATTCAATAAAGTTACTAGTTAACTTTATTATGGGTCTTCATAATTACAAATACGATTACAAACAATTGCAATTGAAAATATGTTCGATTTAATTGACACACTGCTTATACATTTTTCTTTTCAAATCTATATGGTACTAACGTAATATTATATATTATTTTAGTTATGACAGAACAAACGTCAAGACGGTGGATTAAAAATCCACGTGGAAATGAGGATGAATATAAGCAAGGTGTTCATAACTTCATCAACTTTGTAAAGCAACACTCACCACAAGATATCCAGTTGTGTGTGTGTCCTTGCAAGAAGTGTAAAAACTCCAAAAAAATCTCAATAGAAACAGTTGAGAAACACTTGATATTTTTTGGTATGCTTTCGACATATGATGTGTGGTTCTTTCATGGAGAGAGAAACAATGCTACAGTACAAATGACTCGTGCATCAGATTCCGCCCAAGAGTTTTCTATTCAAGACCAAATGCAAGTAGAAGAGCCTATTGATGGTGCTCTTGGAAATCTCGTTAATGATGCATTTAGAGTGCATGATATGCCACAGGCTAGCGGTGAAGTGAACTTTGAAGAGATAAATGTTCGGAAAATGTACCATGAATACAGAAGCAAAGCAAATGAAAAACTATATCCTTCTTGTGAAGATGGACTTACAACTTTAGATGTAATGGTAGAGCTTCATAACTTGAAAAAAGAATTTAACTAGTCAGGAAATAGCATGACGGAATTTTTGAAATTATTTAAAAAATGTCTTCCAAAAGAAAATACATTACCCGATAAGTATTCCACCATGAAAAAAATGTTAAAAGATTTGGGAATGAAGGTAAAAAGCATTCATGCATCCGAAAAAGATTGCATGTTATTTTGGAAAGAGAACGCTAACATAGTAGAATGTCCTCATTGTCATACACCAAGGTTTAAATATAAGGCAAATGCGTTAGGCATAAAAAAATGACAACCCAACCGAAGAAAGTTCTAAGATATTTTCCTATAATTCCAAGGTTGACTTGTATACTATACCGTGGATAGCTCGTAAAATGCAGTGGCATAAGCATGCTGATCCTTCTTGGAATTTCATGCGCCATCCCATTGACTCGGCCAAATGGAGATCAATCAAATGTAAGTGGCCAGAATTTGCAAATGAAGGACGTAATATATGTCTTGGTATCGCTAGTGATGGATTTAATCCGAATGGGGTTCCCTCTAGTAGTTACAGTTGTTGGCCCGTATATATGATTTCTTATAACCTACCCCCTTCGCTATGCATGAAATCACAATTTCAAATGCTAGGTTTATTAATTCCTGGACCGAAAGCACCAAGTCAAGACATTGATGTATACTTAGAACCTCTTGTTGATGAGTTGAAGAAACTTTGGACGGAAGGAGTAGCTTCTTTTGACATGGACAAGGGAGAAATGTTTACAATGAAGGCAATACTATTATGGGGAATTCATGACTTACCAGCATTTGGAAATTTATCTGGTTGTGTGACACATGGTTATAAAGCATGTCCAGTTTGTGCTATGGAGACCGAGTCAGAGTACATTGGTAACAAGGTTTTTTATCCAAGGTATAGAAGATTTTTGAAGGATGACCATCCATATAGATTAGTAAAACATGGATGGTATAAGGATACCGAAGATAAAGAACCGCCAACAAGGTTAAGGGGAGCATCCCTTTTGGAAAATCTTAATTGTATAAAATATTTTCCTGGAAAATTACCAAAGAATAAGAAGCGAACAATATTTGATGTGATGCATACTGAGAAGAATGTTGCAGATCATCTTATCAACTTAATGTTTGATAAGGGAAAACAATCAACTAAGTTTGCATGAGATAAGATTCATAAAATGAAATGTTGTCAAGTTCTAAAAGATGCCAAACTTCCATCGTGTCTTGGGACAAGACTTGGTGGCCTTGTTACTATTCAACCACCTACTTTGCACATAAGAAAACATACGAGTATCATATTTTTAAGAAATACTTGCTTCCTATAATGATTTAACATGCACATCCGAAGCTTCGTGAGTTACGACGAGCTATTTTACAAGTGAATTTGTATTTTAACATAATATGCTCGAAAGTTTTAGTTCGAGAACATGTTCAAGCCGCCAAAGATATGATTTCCGAGGCATTGTGTGTGCTAGCATATTATTTTCCTACAGACTTCTTTGATGTAAGTGTTCATCTTATGGTGCATCTAGCTGACCAAGCTTTACTATGTGGACCTAAAAACTATATATGGATGTATCCATTTGAAAGGTGAGATATTATTTTTACAAGGTTTGTAAACATTATTTCAAAATGACAATTTCTAAATATATGTGCATGTGTACATGTGTGTAGGCCTATGAAAGAATGCAAAAATATACCTAGTAATAAACGCTATATAGAAGGATCAATCACTGAAGCATATCTTGTTTCAGAATCAGTTAGATATGCAATGGAATATATGCCGAACCCACGTGATGGAAATCATAGTTCTACACAAGCATCCTTTTTAAATGACGGTGATGATATATATGAACGCCCCATTATTGAAGGCAAATATATTAAGCTAACTAGGATGCAACATGTTCAAATTCGAAGGTGGATACTTTTTAGAATCGATGTTCCCGAGAGAGATGAATATTATAGATATGAATTTTCTCCATATTATGATAAATACCGATGACATAAAATAGCGAATGTATTCACATTATAATATCTAATTTGTAGTGCATATCGCTCTTCTATAGAAGGTGTGTCTCGTGGTAAAAGAAAAGTTACCACAATGGAAGAAGTAGTTGTACAAACTGAATTTATTGATTGGTTGTACAAAAAAGTAAGTTATTTCAATATGAAAATTGTAGGTTTTGTTCCTTTTATGTTAGTTATGCAAATTTGTTTGTTCCTGACAGCTACTAGAAGAAAAATACATGAACACAGTGTTGTGGCAATATGTTAGTGGTCCAAAGTGGGAAGCCAAAAGCTATCTCAAGTATAGAGTGAATGGATATATATTCTCTCCTCAACATTATGACGACACTCTTTTAACCCAAGATAGCGGTGTTTGCATGGATGCAATCACCAAATTTGTTGCAAGTGCAAAAGATATAAATCCTACAGACGACGACACTACTTGGTATGGTATCATTAAAGATATAATAGAAGTCAATTATTATGATTCTCAACATGTAGTACCTGGTATCATTGAAGATATAAATCCTACAGACGAAAACACTACTTGGTATGCTTATGTTTGCATCTAATTTGTTTCTTGCATGCTCTGTAAGTACCTTTTGACAAATGATGTTTGGAAAAGTGCAATTGCAATGCTCTGCAAGTGCAATTGTAAATAATACATATTTTTGCTGAAAATGATGATAGAGGTATGTACCGCATCATTACTACTATAATCATTGAAATGAAATTTTAAGTTTCATTGTATACTAAAATCTTTTTTATGCAGGTCTAAATGTCAAACAATTCCTTTGCTAGTGCATCTAAGGGTACAAATGCAGAGCTTGAAGCATATAATATTCCTCCTCATACAAGTGATAAAAAATACTTAATAACTATTGATCTTGAGGGTGTTGAAGGTAAAGATGAAGCTAAATGGAGCTCCAGATGCGGAGCCCTAATTCGTTGTCATATACCAATTGGCTATGACGAGTGGAGAAATGTAGATGATTATTACAAGAACATTTTATGGCAAGAGCTATTGGTATGTCACGAATTCTTCTTATTTAGTCATTTATGTTTTGCACAAGATTTATCATTAGTACTAAAATTTCTTTGTTAAACAGAATGAATTTGACATGGATATAGATCCCGATCTAGCTCGGCCAATTTTAGAAAAAACTTTTCCACGGTATTATCGTACGGTAAAATCAACTTTGCAGAATAAATTGCTCAGAGTCGGAGGAACCACCATACCCAAGAATATTGCTATTACTAAATGTCCCATGGACATTGACAGAGTATGGTGGGAAAAGTTTATAGATAATGAATATTCAGATAAAAAAAGAGCAATGTAGGAAAAACGCCGAAGCCAAAGCTAAAAATACTATCACTCATACACTAGGAAGAAAATCATACTGTAGAGTTTACGACGAAATGGTAAGAAATAGTATAAAAAATATTTCTTGTAAATATTAATAATGAATAGTTAATTGGTTTAAAAATATTTTTTCTTGCAGTTCAAGGAAAATGCGAAAGAGAAAGTGCGCGGGCAATGGTTTGGAAGGCGGGACATATAAATAAAAAATCTGGACAAGTTCATCCATCTGCGGCAAAAGCCTATGTAAGTATTTTTACTTTGGTACGAATTACTGATCAATTGTACGAATTTTATTGCCTTATTTAGCATTATTTTAATCGTCCACGGGTTATCCTTAATTGGATTCAATTTTGAGTTTCCATCGTATGTTTCGCTGCAATTGAGATCAATACAAGTAACGCAGCTATTGTAATCATATGTTAACCTAGATTATAGACATAAACAATATATATATGCATGACATCACAAACTTATTCACATAGTATTGTCAGGCTCAGTCAGAATACAACAACATTTTTTTTGTATGTAATGTCCAATATGTTTTTCTAATCCATTTTTTTGTATGTAATGTCCAATATGTTTTTCTAATCCATTTTTTTTCACAAAGACTCATCGTGTTTTTGTGGTAGACTTTGAATCTTTAAGCTAAAATTTGAAATGAGTTGAAATGATATGGTATGTCCAATATGTTTTTTCTATAAAATGGGAGCAACTCAAACAAAAATTGGAATAAAATAGAATTTACCAAATCTTGGAACTTTCACGTTAAAATTTTATTACACTATTTTTGTTTATTCTCAAAATTTTATATCCATCAGATTTATCACACCGTATAATGCTATTTATAGATAGAAAAATGGGAACATCACTATGATTTATAACTAGAAAGCAGTGAGAAGTGAGGGAAGCCAAATTGTTTTCAAACTGGTTCAGTGGCTGGTTCTGTGAAGTGGACACATGTTTCCATATCCACACTTCCTCTTCCAAAATAAACATGGCGCCTCACATAGCTTAATACAAAAACATTTTTTTTGTATTCATATGTTAACCTAGATTATAGACATAAACAACATTTTTTTTGTATTCACATAGTAACGCAGCTATTGTAATCATATGTTAACCTGGGTTATCCTTTTTTTGAATGTAATTTAATCTCCTATAAACAACGTGATAATTCCAACATGGGGCATCCCGAAGCACGGGAAACAAGATAATATCACAATATATTCCATTATAGCGTAAAACGTACATTTTTATAAGTGCTTAAACAAACTATTTTGCATTCACGCAAGCAAAAGTGAGCCAACATCGCTAATTTTTTCAAATACGTCTTTGAATACCTATACTTAACTCCAGTTGGAACATTAGTTCCATATGAAATGATATAATATAATAGATATTGTTGCAAAATGAATCAAAAATGAATACAAATCTATTACTCAAATTTTTATTGCATAGGGTAATTAAACTGTGCTACCCTCGAGCACGCGCACATAGAAACATTCGTTTCATTAATATTTATCCGTTGTGTAGTCGTAAATATTTTCATTACTTTAGGCTACTGATGGATTGGTTAAAGGTTTTGGGTAACCTTTGATCATTGTAAATTATTATAGCTTTTAATCTCTTTCTACTTAGAACCTTCGTATATTCTTTTTTTAAGGGGTTGTTGCATGTTGCTGCAGCCTACTTGCAGCAGCCTGACGCTGTTGCATTGCAGCAGTGGTTTTCCCATTTTTCTTTAAATATTGTATTATATTAAAGACAAGAAATACCACCACATTTTGACATTAAAATCCAATTCCATACTACAGAATATATAGGCATACTGATGCCTCATAGGAAAAAAATGAAAACCAACTCTTCTGCACATACATGCAGCTAAGAAAATACCATCTGATTTGACAAACTGAACCCCTCACCTTTTTTTAATAACCAAACATGAACTGGTTTATCTGTTATCTTTTTTACAACAATGAAATCCCAACGCACAAATACCATATATTTTAGTGCACGCTTCATTACTGAACATTCCATTTGATATTGGTATGACATTTAATTATTCTCCCAGCTTCTTAGTGTACGTAGGTGGATTCTAACCCTTTGCACAAACTTTGTTATTTGTTCACGTAAATTCAAAATTTCCATTGACAGGTTCTACTTTGACTTCAGGACAAGACAGTCAATAGCATATGAGACAGTAATCTGCACTTAGATGATTAAGTTTACAGTAATCTGCACTTGTGTACAGCAAAAAAATATAAAGGTTTTCTAAATGCTTTGCTTGCATCAGAGGGTTGAAATGGAAAAATGAGCTAAGAATTTGGTGGAAAATTTCCATTTGTTTACAGGAGCCGATTATCGTTGTTTCAGGAAGAAAAATTTGTTTTCCTAGGCCAAAATAAACAAAATGCATTTGTTGAACTTTTGTATGCAGTTGTCCTGCATATTAATATACATATACCTGTGTACACTAGGATCCATATTAATATTAATATACATTTACATATACTGATTGTTTCATCTTCTACACGTATTGAATGCAGGCACTTGTGGAGGAAGAGGAAGAAAAACAGAAGTTGGAATGTAGCGGTAACGAGGAAGCAAACACATACGACGTTGACAATGATCCAATCTCTAAAGTTTTTGGCTCCGATAGAAAGAAAAACTATTGTCGTGCAATTAGCTCCACTTCCTCTGCAAAATAAGTAAAGTTGATGCAAGCTTCAAAAGCAATTGCCAATAAGAATAAAAAGGAAGATTTTCGTCAATGGTCATCGGAATTACAAAACCAAGTGGCAAATCAAGTTGCAAATCAAGTGGCGAATCAAGTGTCGAGCCAAATCAATGAGGCTCTTAAATCATTTGCTTCATCTTTCCTAACTATGGTACTGGTGTTACAACATAACCTTAATGGTGATAATGTGACGCCTATGACTGTAATCGCTTCTAATTTAAATAAATCTCCTTCGAATATTGGAGTTGCTGGTATTCCGTCAAATGATGTTGGATCATCTACAAGAGGTAAACAATTTGTAATGCTATTATCACAAGATATGAAGAAGAATGTAGAAAAAGCTTATATTGGAACATAAACTATGTGTCATTTCAGACAGATAGTTCCAAATGTTGAGAAAGCTGTTTGGATAACAGAAGTTTTAGAACCAGAAGCACCAATTTACGATGGTCCTCAAAATGGGTACTACAAGCTTTGTGAATTTTCAGATGGGGGCTTTGTGATATGGCATGTGTTTTGCCTTCGCAATATCTAAAATTCTATTTATTAGTAGCTCATATTATATTGGATATTTAAAATTAGATATGGAATTGCTTTTTTGCAATTTGGATATGATATTGTGGTATTTTGAAATTGGAAAGTTTGTAGCTCATATTACAATATTATCTAATTATGATATTGTTGCATTTGAGATATGGAAGCATTTTAGACTTCATATTGAATTGATATGATGAATTATATATGATATGGGCATCATCATCATAAATGATAAGCAAAGCATTTTATGTGTAACAATACATATATGTGTTACTAAATAATCATTTTCCAACACTTATAAACGTTACCATATATTTCTGTACCAACACTTATAAGCGTTACCGTATATTTCTGTACCAACACTTATAAGCGTTACCGTATATTTCTGTACCAACACTTATAAGCGTTACCGTATATTTAGGTACCAACACTTATAAGTGTTAGTAATACGTATGTTCGTAATACTTATAAGTGTTACAAATTTGGCCGCTTCATTCCTTACAGTCCATTAGTAACACCTAAAAAGTGTTACTGAAATTATTTGTAACACTTATAAATGTTAGGATTTGCCTGTTTTGGTGTAGCGAAGGATTTTGTTGATGCGCTGTCCTAAGACAGCACCAACCGCAAGTTAGAAGCGCCACACATTATTTCGAAAGGAAGAACCCAATTGGGTGTGCAAATGATTGGAGCAGAAATGAGTTCATTCTTAAGACGTTCGAAAGAAGAGATATAATTAGAGTTAAAATTGAAAAGAACGTCTTTCCCAAGGAGAGTCATCAAAGAACGAGCGATTTTGTTAAAGTCTTTCACAAAGCATCGGTAAAAACCAGCGTGTCCTAAAAATGATCCAATGTCCTTAATAGATTTGGAAATGAGTAGGTTTGCAATGACATCGATTTTTGCTTTGTCTACCTCAATGTCTTTATTTGAGATGATATGTCCAAGGACTATGCCATGTTTGACCATAAAATGACATTTTTTTCAATTCAAAGTCAAATGTTTTTCTTTACATCGATTAAGAACCAACTCGAGATGACGTAAACATTGGAAAAAAGAATCGCCCAAAGATAGAGAAATCGTCCATAAAAATTTCTAGAAAGCGTTCAATCATGTCGGAGAAAATGTCAACCATGCAACGTTGGAAGGTTGCAGGTGCATTACAAAGTCTGAATGGCGTACGTCGATAAGCAAAGGTACCGAATGGATATGTGAAAGTCGTTTTCTCTTGATCTTCGGGAACAATTGGAATTTGGTTATAGCTGGAATAACCATCAAGGAAGTAGTAGAGTTCATGACCGGCTAAACTTTCGAGCATTTCATCAATGAAAGAAAGAGGAAAGTGATCTTTATGTGTTGCGACATTTAGTTTTTGATAGTCAATGCAAACACGCCAACCCGTTTGAGTACAAGTTGGAATAAGTTCGTTTGAATCGTTCTTGACAACGGTTAGCCTAGACTTTTTCGGTACAACATGAATTGGGCTAACCCATGAACTATCGAAGATTGGGTAAATGATTCCATTGTCGAGAAGTTTAAGAATTTCATCACGCACCACATCTTTCATTTTTGGATTAAGCCTTCGTTGCGCGTCACGAAGATGCTTGGCATCATCGATTAAATGGATGCGATGTTGAACTATAGCAGGGCTAATTCCCTTAATATCGGAGATCGACCATCCAATCGCTTCCTTATTTTTCAAAAGAATAGAGAGAAGAGAAGCTTCAAGGTCAAGAGAAAGATCGTTAGAAATTATGACAGGACAAGTTTCGTTTTCACCTAAGTATGCGTATTTAAGGTGATCGAGAAGTGGTTTAGGTCCAATTTTGGGAGTTTCTCGATCAAAGAATTGCATTGAGATTTGGACTCAACCGAAAGTGATTCAAAGGGAAGAGTTTATTCAATTTCATTAGGAATTTCATGAAACAATTTTTCGTACTCGGTTTCACGTTCGTTGTTAAGATCAAGTATCTCGTTTTCAAAGTTTTCGTGAATTGCACTAACTTCCAACATTTGGTCACGATGTTCATTCGATTGGCTTTCAAGATTGAAAATATTAAGATCCAAATTCATTTTTCCAAAAGATATTTTCATCGATCCGTACGACAATTGATTAAGGCATTTGAGGTGGCTAAGAATGGTCGGTCTAAAATCAAAGGGATTTGAATCGTAGGGTTTGTGGGTTCTGTTTCGAGAACGATAAAATCAATGGGGAATATGAATTGCCATACTCGAATGAGCATGTCCTCGATTTCTCCTACGGACTTCTTAATCGCGCGATCGACGAATTGAAGCCTAACTACTGTAGGTTTGAGCTCATCTAAGACTAATTGTTTATGCACGGAGTATGGAATCAAGTTGACACTTGCGCCTAAGTCTATCAAACATTTGTTAACTGTTTTGTCTATAATTGTACACGGAATCGTCGGGCAGGCAAGATCTTTGTATTTGAGAGGGCATGGATTGGAACAAGACTTCACTCAAACTGGTGGCTAAGAAGACCTTTTTGGGTACTTGAGTGTGTCGCTTTTTGGTGCACAAGTCCTTAAGAAATTTCGCGTAAGTGGAGACTTGCTGAACGATATCAAGAAGCGGGATGTTCACTTTCACTTGTTTAAAAATTTCCAACATATTTTCCATTTGGTCCGAGTGTTTCTTTGGTCGAAGACGATGTAGAAATGGAATATGATACTCGGTAGGTGGGTCTACTCAAGTAGAAGATGAAGAATTTTGATTGGCATTCGACTCAACGTTTGGCTCCATGTTCTGTTCTGAGTCATTCGTTGTTTTAGAAGTGTCGATATAGGTTTTCGGTATATCATTTGGGTTAACGACTTGATTATCGATTTGTTTAACAGAATGTAAAGTTGTGATAGCATTCAATTGGGTAACATTGCTATCTTGAACAACATGGGATTGATTTGAATTTGCGTTTTGATTTCTGGGATTTGGAATGGGCTGGCCTGGGAATGTTCCACGTTCACGTTCACTTACAGACATGGCTAATTAACTCATTTGCATTTTGAGTTTTGCAATTGATTGGTTTGTGTTTTGCATATATGAGGTCAATAAATTTTGCGAATTGTTGTTTGATTGAAGACTTTGAGTAGTTTCTTTAGCCAACTTTTCAAGGGTTTTCTCAAGTGAAGTTAAACGTTTATCGTCTTGGGGAGAATGAGCAGCAGCGTTTCATTGAAAATTTGATTGTTGCGGTTGATTATGAGATGGACCCGCAAAATTTGGTTGAAAATTATTGGGCTGAAAGGGAGGATTCGAAGCATTATTCGGGAATGCTTGAAAATTGGGACGAACCATATTATTTTGGGATTGTTTTGGTTCCACGCAAAATTCATATGATTTCTCCAACCAGGATTATACGTTGGAGAAAACAAGTCATTTTTGGCTTTATTGAAAGCGATGATTTGTTCGATAGAATTGGGACATTGATTGACTATATGATTAGGATCGTTGCATTTATAACACATCGGTTGAGATGCTTGGTTCAGTAGATTTGATGAGAAAACGTTATCGAATATTTAATCACTGCGTCGATCTTAGCTTCCAAAGCAAAAGAAGATCCTATCGAATGTGCACTCGATCGTGAGTAAATTGATTTTTTGTTTGATCGTTCCCATTGAGATGATTTTTCGACGAAGTTTTCAAGAAATTGCCGAGCATCGTCGTGATGTTGGGCAAGAAAGTTGCCTTAGCACATTGATTCGAGCATGGTTCGTGAGCTATTTTCAAGTATATCATATAAGATTTGGCAAATCGTCCATTTTTCAAAGTTATGGTGTGGACATATTATCAAAAGCTCTTTGAATCTTTCAAAATATTTTTCAAATGGTTCTCCCTTGAATTGATGAAAGTTTAAAATATCGTTTCGGATTCTACTTATTTTTTCCAAAGTGTAGAACTTTTTTAAGAAAGCTTTTACAAATTCTTCCCAAGTTTTAATCAAGTTCGATGGTAAGCTGTACAACCATTTTTCAGCATAATCTGTAAGAGCGAATGAGATTAATTGAAGTTTGATTCTGTCATGGGAAAGTTATTGGAGTTGAATGGTTGCGCAAACTTGTTCGAATTTAGTCAAGAAAATATATGGGTCGTCATGTTCTAAATTGCCAAAATTTGAAAGCGTGGCAATATGGTTTAAGTGAATTTCGAAATGGTTACCCGTAGGGGCGGGTAACATGATGCAAGATGGAATACAAACTCCATCGGGAAAGATTCTATCCATAAGAGTTTGAGGGGTGTTTTCGTTTGCCATTTCGGAAGGAACATCTGTTCGAGTTAAACGATTAGTGGTTGAGTCGCGAGTCCAATGATTTTTTGTTGTGTCATGAGTCCAAGTACTCATGCACAAGTGAAAGTCGAGAAGAGAAAGAAGTTAGAAACGAGTTTAGAGAATGAAACAAGATTTGAAAAACGAAGTGAAATTTTTTTTTTACAAAGAAGAAAACTATTTACCAAGTGAGATTTATTTTCAAAAGAAAAGCTTGATTTTTGGTTTTTCAAATTTTTTTTATATGTTTTTGTATTTTTTTGTTTTTTGAATTTTCAAATATTTACAAATTTTTTTTTTTTTTCGTTTGTTTTTAAAAAAAATTGTAAATTTGGCGCCAAAAACTTGTTTAACGACGAATTTTCTGTTGGTTTAGAAAACCGACGATAAATTTTGAAATAAAACTTATACTGCAAGTGCACGACGTACAATTTTAGTACGTGGCGAGTACAAGTCGATCCGTGGGGAATTTTTAAGATTTTAAAATTGAAAATCAAATTAAACCGAAGTGAGAGGAAATTGTTAACTATAAAAAGGAAGCTAAAACTAGAATTGAAATGTGATTTAAAACCTATTGGACAAGGGAACAATTTAGGGATAAATACACTCTCATATTTTTTGTAAATCAACAAACAATAATTTATGATCTCTAGTTTTGATATTAAATGAAATAATTGTTGCATTTATCATAAGTATGTTTTATTTATTTTATTAATTATCATAACTTAAACCATCAAACTATAATGCAACAAATAAACCACTCATAAAATCTCATAAAAGTTAAGCCAAAGCAAAAGCTATTTTAAGTACGATCTATTTACTATTATAATTAGTAATATAGATCATCAAATTTCATTTTTACTTTCATTTCAGAATTAAAAATCAATTGACACATGATGATATAAATTGTGTTTATGTTGAATAAGAACAGCTCATTTGCACAAGCAATATAAGCTATCAAACCCACTTGTATAAACTTACATCAAAATTCACTTTCATGAAGCACAACCTAAAGAGATCATAAATCTTAATAATGCCGAAATTACATAATATTCGAGAGCTTTTATTACCCCTAAATTAAAGGGATTTAATTACTCATTTGTGTTATCAAATCAACATGTGTAAGTTTCAACATTGAAAATGAAAGAAAGTAGAGAATAAACAAAGAAAAAGAAGATTAACTACTAGAAGAAAATGAATAAAACTAGTGCATAAATGTAAATCTAAGCTATGAAGATAAAAAGAAAGAGAGCATAGAAATAAACATTAATAATAAAATAAAGAAAAGCATGTAAAAAGGAAAAGTGGAAAAGGTTTGGAAGCCATTTTTATTTCATTCAACATAGAGTTTACAACTTGCTTTCTTAATTTCCTAAGTAATGTGAAAGAGTAAAAGATATTTACATGTACATAAGAGGGCTATTTATACATGCATAAAACTCTAATTCCATTTTTAAGGAGCTTCCCAAAATACCCTTTAGAAAATGTGGCCACAAAGTAACTATTAGCCACTAATTAATCTCTCATTAAATGTGCATGAACCTCCACTTAGTTGTCTATTAGATTCTAATTGAGATTTAGGTAAGTGGACAGGGTCCTCCATGATCTTGGACTTGAATTATTTCCTTCTTCTTTCCTTTGTAATCATTTATGCATGCATATATCTTCATGAATCTCTCTTCCATATGCATCGAGATTTTCTATAAAAATTATAAGAATGTTCAAGTACAAATTCTCAAATTGACACATGCACAAAAATGACCATTTTGCCTCTGAATGAAGATGAATATACGATGATTTGAAAAGAATTGAATTTTGATTTTAAACATGTTAAAATGTCCAAATATGATATTTATTTAAATAAAAAAATGTAAAATTTGGATGTGTGTGTGTATATATATGTATGTATGTATGTATGTGTACATTTACGTGTACATCAGTAGAAAATGAGTCAAAACAAAAATTACTTTCCCTTTTTTAGTACAATGTTTAGCATGTTGTATAACTTTATATTACTTTACTCATTTCGGTTAATTTAGTATTTAGTGTTACCAAGGATTTAGTTCTATGACCTTTTATTTTATCGGCCGTATGCAAATTACCAAATTTGTCTTTTTTACTAGCTGCATCTTACTTTCAGTTTAACATGCACATGCCATGGCTGAATTGTTAGGCTTTTCTTTACTAATATTATAATCTATTAACCAATATATTAGTGGTAAACAATATATGAAAACATCTTAAGTTTTAAAAAATTTGTCCACTCTTTTCACGCCATAGTAAAAGAAAAGGAAAAAAATGAGTCTATGCAACTACGTTTTTACATAACTGCCCTAAATTGATAATTGTTATATTCTTCCATACACGAATAAATCATGGCATAAATGTTATATTATTAGCAACATTACATAACAAAATATAAAGGTTATACAACTTAACTTTTTAACGAATATGATTCTATTTAGTGCAAATATCCTATGGCAGTATTGTTCCATGATTCTAAAATTTAGTTCTATATTGGAATATGCATGATACGAAGTATTGGCCTCCTTGATACTTGGTTCAAATTTTTTTGGCATGATGATAAAATGATTACATTCAAACCTTTTTTTGAGAATATACTCATGACAACGATGTAAATAATAGGCCAATATTCGGTTCAACATTTTTATGTTCAAATAAAAAAAGCTAACAAAACAGATTTCTTTTATTCGATTTGCCAACATCATCCGCGTTCAATATTTCAACATGAAATTGAATCCTAATTTATTATGACTGCAAGCACTTTCTTTGTGTTTAGGCCAACTAAAATGTTCTAGCTAACAACTACGGCCTTACAATATACATTTTCATGCATCTGGTACACGGCAAGGAAGTGAGGACAATCATGAACCATTTAGAGCATCCAGTATTAAAGGAGTTGCAATAACCAAAAAAGATTCCATTTAATATTAAATAAAGGCACCATTGTGATCAATTCAAAATTAATTAATATCACAAAGCTTTTGTTTGGAATTGTGAAATGGTGTATGGATGCAATGTTGTCCTTCATATTTTTGTACATTGTATATTGTTATAATGTCGTGTCTATTTAGAAAGCGAGACCAACTGTAATGTATCCACGAATGCTTCTATTTTGTTCACCTAATTGTTTTCAAACTACTTTTATCCATGGTTGTACATAACATTTTCAAAGTAATAATTATACAAGAAACTTAAATATGATTCTTCTAACAGGTGAAACCGATGCTACCATGTGAGTTCATGAATTAATTGATAAAATTACAAAATCTTTCTATAAATATTCAATCCACATTAGTACTTCAAACTTTTATGTATGACATGTACTCATATACAAATAAATTCCTAATTATACCACCCTTAATATTTCACATAGTAGTCACCTAAGATCTGCCTTGGCTTCCAAATTTCTATACATATCAATGGGAAGTATCACTATTGTAAATTAATTAAAATTTAAAATGTTTACTATTTGAATTTCGGTTTTTAACCATATGTCATGGCATCTATTTATTGATGAGTTTGTCTAAGAAAGAGTTGATCATCTACGATGAGAATGAGAAGGAGTCCATGTAGCATGGAGCCCTACAAAACTAATAGCTGAGCCCTACAAAACTAATAGCTTCCACTTACAGCATTTACATATTCATTATTAAACGTAATAGTGTAAAATAAAAATGAAACTTACACAAAATGTGCCATCATATCCTTCGATAGATTGATTGCTACCATATTTATGAAGCATATCAAATACACTTACTTATGCCCAGTTTATACTACAACATTGGAATTTGTCAGAATCAAAATTAAAAATCCGAAGTAATAGATACATAAGTGAGGCCAGACACACTAACTGCGGGTTGACTGTTGTAAACAAGGTATGATCAAAACGCAGGTTTACACATATTTCATTAACATTTTCCCTCCCGCTTTGTAAAAATAAACATGTTGATTACACAGTTAAAGCATCAGATAAAAGATAGGCTTAGGGATCAACAATTAAAAATCTACCATTTGCACCGAAATAAATCACTTTCCAATCAATACACAAAAATCCTCCATAACCAAGGTATCAAAGTCCGGCCGGCACGCCGGAGTTCCAACCATCTCGGCCCGGTTACTACGTGGACCGTTTTTTTAAGAGAGAACCGGTTTTGTGGATTTAATTCATTGTTTTGGTCCGGCTCACGCCGAAACCGGACCGAGATGGGCGGAACTACAGTGTGCTGGCCGGACTTTGATACCTTGCTAGAAACATCTTTTACTTTATGCCAACTTCAATCGACCATACAAGAATACAGTAGAAGAATGACATCAATTTTTTTAAGACAATTAGATGGCGTAACCCTAAATCAATAATTATGCTCGCGCTTCTGAAAAAGTTGGTTCAAGGAATCTCGAATGAGAGGAATGATTGCACCTGCAATGGCACAATAAATTCATCTCTAACGATGATGAGATTGATAATCGAGAAGATGAAGAAAAAACTTGAAAAATGGAGCAAATAACACAAGCAATTCACCTGCTGATGTGGGATTAAAATGTTATGTGAAGACTTCATGCTGGACCTAATTGGGCTTCGATGTTTTTCTTTTCCGGCTATGTTCCTTTTTTTCCTTTTCGCTTTTTTCTTTCTTTTGTTCTGTATTTTGGTCTTGTATTTCCTCCTATGTTTTCTTTATTTAATTTAACTAAATCTGTTAAAAGGCCCACTCAACCCTTCTTGTCTTTGCCAAAAAATAATAATAATCTCATAGATAAATTTTACAGGAAATTAACACATATATGTTATAATTATATATATAATCCATTTTGCTATATCCAAAATCTAGAATAAAAAGTAGGTATTGTTTGTATATAATGTTTAGAATCCAAACAAAATGTTAGTGTTTTGAATTAGTTCAAGAAGTTCTAAGCATGAAGAACAATGTAGATGAAGAAATAGCAACGAATATGGCAAATCAATATTTTTAAAATTCAAAATTGCATTTTATATAGCAGACCATTATTGATGGCAAAAGCTGGCCAATTTGACCAAATGACATATAATTATTCCTTAAGCCTTGGGTTAACATATATCGTATGAATAAATAAATAGTTGTGTCACTACTTTGAACATTGAAAAGATTTCTGTCCTTTTCCGTGGTAGTTTAAATCAAATGTAGTCAAATAAGCTAGGAGTTACTAATGTAGTGTGTACACACACACACTTTATATCCAAAATCATTATTTTATAGAGAAAATAATCTCAGAATAATATAATTATTTATACACATATTAGTCAATAACCATCCATCAATGTTAAAAAACAATTATTAAATGGCCTTTTGAGTTGTGCTGCAACGAAGGTCCCTCATTTAGGTATAATTCAAGGTACAAATTCAATGTCAGTTCATATGATGTTGAGGGATGATGCTCTTTTGGTTGAGCTTTTCAAAGGCATTGATTTTATTTTGTTGTTCAGTTTACTAATATCTAATAGAAACACATTTAGTTTGATGGTTTTAGGATTGTGTATTCCACTATTCATTGTAAACATATTGGTTAAAAATAGAAGAAGAGAAAACAATGCATTGAAAGAATGAGGTTAACTGAAGTTAACCTGATGTATGATCATCTTTTCGAGCTACAGAAGGCCAACATAAGTTTTAAGTTATTAAAAAACAAAAATATAGGATGTGCATATACTAACCTGTTAGAGTTGTGCAAGTATGCATGGATTTACATATTGTTAAAGGGCCCTAGTGAATGAGATATTGTCCAATATCGTCAAAAATAAGTTAATGTTCATGTTTATATACTACTTTTCTCAAATTTATATTGACTTTTAGAGTAAGGTAATTTTGTACGAGGGGCAGAATCTATATGGCCATGAACTAATGCGTGTAAGCCACCCGTCCCAAACTGGGCTGGGTCCAATAAGAATGGACCATGTTACATTTTGCTGCACTGAAGTAAACAGTTTTCTACTACTTAAATAGAAGCGACTAATGAAAAAGGCAACTGTTGTAAACCGCGGCTATTTTTTGTCCGTTGCAGACGAAGAAATGCAGTTGTTCCCAACAACCATAACCGTTGGGTATTAGCCTATAAAAGGAGAAGGAAACTTGATCAGTAGATAACTCCGAATTTTCTCTTCTTCTTCTTCATTTCTTAATCTTCAGATCGGTGCGCTTCTACATATCACACAGAAGATCATACTCATCACAATCTCAAGCAGATCACATCTGTTGTATCTTGTGAGACTTTGAATAAAGTCTTTAGGAAATTGTTACGACAAGCTTCGGACGTAATTTTCTTCTTCATCCGGTTACATTTCGATTTACTTATATATTTATATATATCATTCTGTAATCTTTCCGTTTCAACGTTGTGCTGATTCTACGATGTAGTACAACGCTTGTTTATCGCTATAGTTTAATACAACAATTTGTTGTTGTGATTGTTATAGTTTGTTCTTATAAATTAACTACAACATAGTTATTGTTCAAAATAACTAATACAGAATTTCGAAGTAGTGGAAATCTGATTTTTAAACTTGTGTGACGAGTTTATAACATATTGGTCTCTGCTTTGGTATACTGATTGTATAACACATAACGTTAGTTTTAAAGAAAAGTTAACAAATAGTTGACTAACTTTACTACATCTGTAGTTATAAAAGGAGGTTATGGATGTTTAAACTATCCGATGCACTACCATATATTCTCGATGCGATGATACTACCAAATATCAGTTGTGTTACCCCATAATTCTGCTAGCTTTCGTATAGTTCGAAATAAATTGTGTTTTTTTTCAGTTTCAAACATACCTCATATTTGAGAATGATGGCTTGGTTTGTTGGAAAATTGGTAGTTTCTTAAAACACTTGCAAATGGTCTACTTTCAGTGCAAATCATAGATTTTGAACCGTGGATCCCTAAACCTATCTTTTATTCGATCCTTTAACTGAGTAATCAACTTACTTTTCACAAAACAGGCAGGGAAATGTTTATGAAATATTTATAAATCTGTATTTTGATCATACCTTGTTTGTAGCGGTCAACCTCCAGTTAGTGTGTTCGACCTCAGTAATATAACAAATACTTTGGATTCTTGGTTTTGATTCTGACAAATACCAATGCTGTAATATAAACTGCGCATAAGAACTTGTATTTGATACGCTTCGTAAATATTGTAGTAATGAATATTGTTAACGCTAAAAATGTACGCTAACACCCCAGTGTGAGTTGTGATATAGAGAAAGCACCACCCGTTGGTACGGGAATTAAAAGCAAGAAGAAAATAGCGGAAAATAGTAAAGTGACCACAATTTTTATATTGGTTCGGCTCAAAGTCAAGCCTACGTCCATTTAATCTCTTTCTATTATTGATTTGATTACAAAATTTACAATAATTCTTCAATTACAACACAATTAAGGCAAGTAGTTAGAACTTTGATGCAGAAAAGCTCTCTGAATTCATGTTGAATGAACTTGAACTTTTTCCAAGGTTCTTTGAAGTGTCTTTGGCATTTGAAGTGTTGTAGAAGTCGTGAAAAAAACAAAGTCTTGGCGTTCAAGAAATCATTTCCCCTCCCAATGTGGAGTAGACGGGGTATTTATAGGGGAGTTTCGAAGTTAGGTCGTGTGGTGTAGGCTGTGGGCGGCTTAGGAGTTGAGTTAGGTCGCGGGCGACCTAATGGGTACGGGTTACGACTTATAGTGGGTGTATTTGGCCATTTACGTTGGCTGGTAGGTCGCAGCGACCCATGGGGAATGGAATGCGATCTATACGCTGGGGCATCAGGCGGAGCGACTTAAGATAGACTTGGGAGAAGCAGCGACCTAATATAGGTTGGAGCGACCTATATACAAACGACATAAGGAGATGCGGCTTATTTAGGTGCAGCTGTGGGCTCATAACTCGCTAGGTCGTTAGGTCGCTACATCATTGAGTCGCTGTAGTATTCAACCCACTGTCGTGTTTGAGTCGCTATGCCGTTGATCTGTTTAGGTCGCTTAACTCGTTGAAAGCCGCTGGGAGGTTGAGTTGTTAACTCATTGCAATGTTAGCTCGCCAGATGCTATAGGTCGTAAGTCGCTTGGAGCTGTGAACAGTTAAGTCGCTTGGGGTTTTGGGGTAGTTAACTGTTGTTATGTTAGGTCGTTAAGTCGCCAGCTTTTCTTAAGCAGTTGGGTCGCCATTCAGAAAAGGGATTAACACTTGCCCCTCGAAGTACATGCCTATGTTATAGGTCGTGTGCTTCGATTTAACCTTGCTAAGTCGTGGGCGACTCAAGGATCTTGCTAACTCGCACGCCTATTCATCTTCCCCTTTTTCTTCTATATAAGTCGCTAAGCCGTTTCACCCTCTTTACTTTACTGTTTATCATCTTGCCGCCATTGTTGTATTCAAGCTCAAGAGCTAAAGAAAAATTCTCTTCCTCGTATCTTCGATTATCATTTTCAACAGCAAATCTAAGTATATCCGATCATGATACCATCGTGTTCACCATTGATTCTCCCATAACCAATTTCACGCAATTTTTGTTACCGTGTTGAAAGATTATACCCCGGCTCACCTTTCGATCATCGTCGAATGTTGGCAATTGCGTTATTCTTGAAAAATGAATCGACTTAGGGTTCCATGAAGTTATTGGGTGAATGTGGAGTTTTTGGAGTTGATCATGGGTTTTGGAAGTTTGGAGGAGACGAGGAGGTTTTGGGTTAAGGGATTTCGGGTTATGTTGTGACGTTTCTGGTGAAGTAAAAGGGATGAACACGTGGCAATGTGTGAGTGGAGAGCAGGACTTAGGTTTTTAGTGAAAGAGAGATCGGTATTTCTGGGATACCCTTGGGGCGACCTAGGGCATGAGGCGAATTAATCATGTAGAGCGGCTTAGGATATATAGTATACTGCTTCAGACGAGATAACTCCCTTAACGACCCATCTTTGGGTCGCACCATAATTTGGCGAGTTAACTTTTTATGGCATAACCTTTAGGTCGCTCTTGTACTTGGATGATCTAAGACTTAAGCTCATTTGCCTCATCGCGACTTAAAGCCTTATAGCCTTAACCCGTGACCTTCTACCTTGCACATGCCTTATCATTACATGGCTTTAACTTGAACTGCTTGCTTGAACTTTCAGCTGCCTCTAAATAGATTGCACCAACATTTGATTGTTAATAACCTGTTATAATAATGCAGAAAACTAGGACGAATATACTCATCATCGACTGCCCACATCGAGTGATGGATTAGGTCAAAGAGGTAATATTTTACTTAAGTAAAATAATATGAATCTCATTAAAAATGAAATGCTGTGAATCGACTGACTTAAATGAAGCATCAATGCCAAATTCATACAGTTATAACTACTTATTGCTGAATATTATTTGCATTGATACTACACTTAATTTTGATCCAATAACAAGCCTTGAATCTTCCTGAATTGACGTGCGCCAACCAGTATTATTTCAAGTTTTTCTTTATTTACTTGTTATTTTAGTAGCTTTGCACAACACTTCACACGCTTTTAGGAAACGTACACCTTCATATTTGAATATACAGTCCCTTGTGTAGAATGGCTTCTCAACAAGTGCGAGAAGAGATAGTAGAGCGGGCCGATGAGGTTTTCTCAACGGCTGACCCTTTGGAGAATCCTCCGGAAAGAGTTTCAACTACATTGAACCAACGGGCTTTCAGCCAGTTATGTATTCAATTCGGCATTGCTGAAGCGGATGCTCTACTTTCTGGGGTAAATGACACTGTCGATAGGCCGCCTTCTGGCTTCATTGCAGTCAATCGCCAAATGTGTCTGAATGGAGCTATTCCCCCCTTCAACGATTTTCTTAGAACACTCCTCCTTCAACTAACTATTTCTCCATTCCAGTTGCACCCTAATGGCTATGCCATTTTGATGGGGTTGTGCTACTATTTAGGAGGATGCTTAACCGCCTCCCAAGCTTCGAGGAGATCTGCTATTTGTGTTCATTCGGGAGGAACAAAGATCACCCTTCCATTACTCTTGTAAGGAGTGCAAGAAACCGCAAGCTGATTACGGATCTTCCCGAGAGCGCTCATGGGTTTTTAAACCAGTTCTTCTTTGTCCGTTGCCCCCCGGAATTCTACGGTATCTGGAGAGTAGGAAGTAAGACTACCTATCTCCGTTCACTTCATTTCTGAGCCTTTCAAAATTCGAGTCGTCAAGTGCTAACTTCATTCTTTACTTTTGCAGTACTTCCTTCTCCCTCTAAAGATTCTAGTCACAAATCGACTTTCGAAAGATTGAGTGCCGTAGCTATTGATGAGAGAAGTATTAAGTTTCTTCTGAAGGATGAATTTTTGCACCAATTCGGACTCTTGCACTCTTCTCGATCCATTCAGTCCCGTGATGCCCCCAGTTCTCAAGCAGAAGCATCAGATGCCCCAGCCTCCGCAAGGGAATTCGCACTAAAGGAACCTATTGTAGAGGCTTCATTAGTGAAATGCTCCAATTCCATTGACGGTGTGGGATTATCTGACAAATCTAAACTTCCCCCAGTTATTGAAGAAGAGGAATTTCCTCAACATTCTGGGAAGGCTGCTAGAGAAGCTGATGGAAGCTGAGAAAGTAAGTTGCGTTACGAAGAGTGTAAAGCGTGCTGAAGAGGGCACTGCTGATATGACCCATTCTGTTGGGCACGATGGTGATGATATCTTTGGAGGACCGAGCGATCTTATGGTGACTTCCCACGAGCTCTTTAAAGATGGCACCACCACTTCTAAACTTGTTTGTCCAGCATTCGAAGCAACATCCATTTTGCGATCAATTCCATCAACCCAAGAGTTGACTCCTGCTGCAAAAGCCGACATCACTCCTAAGCCGAAGAGTGGTTTGTAACTTGACGCGCGTAGTTCGCACGTCACATACACTTAGGATTTTTGGCAATTATGCGCACTTAGCTTCTTTATTTCGAAGATTTCTAAATTTTGTCTCTTCTTCACTTTCAGGTTCTCCCATGGGACGTAGCAGCTCATATTACGATGACTTTCAACGCTATGCGAGGCGTGATTCTTATGACCCCAGACGTTATCTTCCTGCCCCTGCGAGACTGATGAGGAAAGAGCAGCTAGGAAAGCTCGCGAAAGGCAAGCTTATGAGGGGTGTTATGGAAGAAGAGATGACCGACATGACTTTTACCAGAGGGATGATGACTCCCATAAGAGAAAGTCTCATGACGATAAGGGGAAGAGTCATGTAGCTGAAGATTCAAGCAAGCGAGACAAGCTTCGCGAAAAGTCTACATCTGAAATTTCTAAAATGCCCGCTGCTTCTATCTCTCTAGACATCCCTTCTAGCTCTCCTGCCCTTAAAAGAGCTGAAATTCAAGCAATCGTTAATAGGGCTCCTTATCAAGTTGAGAAGCCTCCATTTGCACTCCATAGCTGATTTCTGCATTGGTGTTTGAAAGGAGTACGTTTTGATCTGGACTTGGTTCCAATTGATAAACAGGTCATGTTGAGAAATCTCGACGCTGTCAAGCTTGATATTGAAAGAATGTCCGGCTGGCAAAAACTAGTTGAGGAGCTTCAAAGAGTAAATCGTTTAAATCTCGAGGCTATATAGACCATGGAAAGCGATAAGTCTGAGTGGCAAAAAGTTCTTGATCAGCATGATACAGAGATGAAGAGCATCACCGCCTATAACGAGAAACTTGAGGCTGAAATCAACAAGCTTAAAGATGATATTGCCACCTCTTCCACTTCTTATACTCAAAAGGAAGAGGTTCTTCAAAAGCAAATAAGAGACGCTCATGCTACTCAACGAGATGCTGAGACTAAACTTGAGGAGGAGCAAAAAATCATGGAAATCTACCGCAATGATGCTGCTCAACTGCGGGAAAAGACTAACTCCCAAGATTTGGAGATTACAATGTTAAAGGCCCAACTTTCTAAGGCTGAAAAGGAGCGCGACGACGCCATCGCTGGAAGAGCAGCAGCTGAGCAATCACATGAGGCAACTAAGGCCAACGTCAGCTCCACTCTATTCGAGTTTTATGTTCACAGCGTCTTGGGGCGTGGCAGTCTTTCATTTTTGGGCCCAAAGTATGAGGTTGCCTTGGCTGAAGTGTGGGAGGCAGAAGTTGAAATGCTTAGAGACGCTGGCTACGCAGAGGAGGATCTTGAGGCTTATTATTTGGATGATGAGGGTCGTGCCGCCCTTGCCAGAGGGAAAGAACAACTTGCCAAGGAACGAGCCAAAGCGGCGGAAGAAGAGCATCTAGGGAAGGCACCTTTGGCCGACCCAACTCGTCCTTCGGCTTCGGTTGACATCGATATTATTGGCTCCAGTTCCTACTCTCTGCCTCCTACCAAAGCCAAAACCGAAACTACAACTGCTTATGCCGAAGACGAGGCCCAAGAAGACACCGAAGCCCAAGATCTTGAAATTGATGTGATAAAGCCAATCTCTCCAGGTAACTTCAACACTTATCCAGCTCAACTGGACTACTAGTTTGCTTCACATGAGCTCGATGAACTTCTTGCTTATTACCTAAGCCTCGACCTGCCACTATCTCCTCTCTTTGCGAGAAATACCGATGTTTAACTTTTCTTATTCTGTAGTGAAAACAACAAGTGTTGTACAGGCTTCGCCTCCTCCAGCTGTTGCCCCTCCACCTCTTCAAGTTACTCCTTCTTATGCTTCTCAACCGGGGTCGCAAGAAGAACAAATAGGAGCTCTTCAAGGCTTAGATGACCCGTCTGCTTCATAAGAGAAGAAAGCTGAAGAACTTGAGGAGGGTGAGAGGACTCCGGAGAAATTTACTGCCGATGATACAAAGCTGATTGATCTTATCACTCCGGGCAGCGAATCTTCTTCAAAGAAGAGGGGGAAGCATGGAATTTCGAAGAAAAAGAAGGGCACTTCTGCTAGCGATGAGAAAGTGGAAGAGGACCCAATTGCACCTCTTTCTCCTTTTTCCCCGACTCGTTCAGGCCGACTCAAGAAGCTAACCATTAGGCCAGGCGATGGCTCCAAAGGCGGCGGGAAGAAGAAGTAATGGGTCTGGTTTTATCCTTTTTGTTCTGTTTTTTTCTTTTTGCTTGTATCTAAAGACTTGTATCGACCAGAGATTGTGCGGGTACCGGCCCCCGTTTTTGAAACATGCACATGTATACAAATCTTTTATAGTGTGGAATAGAATGACTCTTTTTACTTGTACAATCTTTTGTCTGTATTTGTAAATGCATTTGTTCCTTATTTTCACACAAGTTTCTTTATTTTCTTTGTATGATATTGCAGTGAGCATGTGGTATTTTGCTTGAGCGTTGCTTTTATTAATGTAGCTATATTATATTGCCCCCATATCACGGCTTATTGCAATCTTCTCCATTTTGAGAAGACTTGTACTCTTACTCTGGAGAATAATTCTTCCATTTTGAGGAAATATAATTCTGCTCTAGTAGAGTGTGCCTTGTATTTGAGAAGTTTTCATTTTTTTAGAAAAAGTTTTTACACTTCAACTTTCAAAAATGGTCACTTTTATTTTTGAGAAGTGGATTCCCCTACGCTGTAAAGCGGGCCTCCGAAGAAGGCTTTGATTTGTTTGCCAGAAAGTTATATCCCATCGCTAGGTGGGCCCACGGGACTAGCGTCAGCTGCTTTATCGGATATTTGTTTGCACAAACGATCGCGAGCAGTTAGCTGTGGCCTAGAACCTTCTTTTTGAGAAGGTGCCCCTTCGGTGGTTCCACCAACGACTTTTTCAAGAGATAACATTTCATTTTTGGGCGTGCCTCGTTAGAGGGATTTATTTGGCACTTCAACTTTTTTGGGGAAGAATGTTCTCATTATGGAGAAATTGATCTTCCCTTGAGAGTAGAAGTGTGCCTCCGAAGAGGGCTTTTTTGTTTGCCTGAAAGTTACTTCTCGCGGTAAAATGGATCCACGGGGCGGACGCAAGCTACCTAATTGGATGTTCGTTTGTACGAACGATCACAATTTGTTAGCAAGGGCCTGGTGCCTTCATTTTGGGAAGGTGCCCCTTCGGTGGTTCCACCAACCTTTTTGTTTGAGAAAAACATTTCATTTTTCGGCGTGCCTCGTTGGAGGGTTTTCTTTGGCACTTCAACTTTTTTGGGGAAGGATGTTCTCATTATGGAGAAATTGATCTTCCCTTGAGAGTAGAAGTGTGTCTCTAAAGAGGGCTTTTTTGTTTCGTTTGCCAGGAAGGTTGCATCTTATAGTTAAGTGGATCCACTGAGCAGACGCAAGCTACCTAACTGGATGTTTGTTTGCACAAACGATCACAATCAACTAGCGAGGGCCTGGAACCTTCACTTTGGGTAGGTGCCCCTTCGGTGGTCCCACCAACCTTTTTGTTGAGAGACAAGATTCCATTTTGGCTGTTTTTTGTTTGCTTGCCCATGTCTTTTCACCATCTGCCCCTCAGCGATTCCTCGTTATCGTTTCCAAGTACATGTTCCTTTCTTTTGCAAGTTGTTTTTTTCAGAGAAGTGTATTTCATTGTTAAGTGAATCCATGGGGAAGGCGCAAGCTACTTAACCAGATGTCCGTTTGCACAAACGATCGCAATAAGTTAGCAAGGGTCTGGAACCTCCACGTTAGGAAGGTGCCCTTTCGATGGAATCACCAACTGTTTGTGAGAAGCACTTCTTATGTAGGAATTGAATCTGGAATTTTTGTGGCTTGACATTTGTTTGTTGAGTGATTTGTAGGAATCACTTGGCCTTGTGATGTGTTGAATAGGTAAGCTTTGCTTTGATAGCCTGCAATATTAATTCGACATTTTCGCAATATATTTAAGATATTTGCACATCGAAATGAGACAGGCATTTTATAGTAGTACAGAACACAAGATTTATAGTGGTTCGGCTAAGAACTGGGCCTACATCCACTTTATAATTCTTATTATTGATTCACACTGATTTTACAATGGTTTACAATACAAGAATAATACATCCACAATCATTTTACAAATTTAAGCATAGCTCCTAAGTAAAATATGGATGCAAGTGATTGCTGTTCCAAGCTCTCGAAATTGGATCTCCTTCGACAGTTGTGAGCTTGAAAGTGCCATCAAGAAGTTTTTTGCCTATGACGTATGGCCCTTCCAAGTTTGGCCCAAACACTCCTGTTGCTGTCATGACCCTTTTCAAGAGTAGATCCCCAATTTCAAAGCTGTGTTGGCGAACTTTAGAATTGAAGTGCCTGGATATCCTTTGCTGATGGGCTGCAACTCTGAGCTTAGCCTCTTTCCTTCTTTCATCAAGCAAGTCAAGTGCTCCAAGTTGCTGCTTTTCATTTTCAGCTTGGTTGAAATGAATTCTCCTATGTGAGGGGACCTCTATTTCCACTGGAATCATTGCTTCGGATCCATATGCTAATGAGAACAGAGTGTGCCTAGTCACAGTCTTGTGGGTAGTTCTGTATGCCCAAAGTGCTAGTGGCAGCTTATCGACCCAACCACCTTTTACTTTTTCCAGCTGTTTTTTGATGGTTGATTTGATAATTTTTTTCACTTCTTCCACTTGCCTGTTTGTCTACGGATGAGTCGCTGTTGAGAAGCTTTTTTGGATCTTGAATCGCCTGCAAAAGTCCTAGAATTTTTCGCTTTCGAATTGGGTACCATTATCTGTGATTATCTTCTGAGGCATACCATACCTGCAAATGTATTTTTAGTCACAAAGTTTATCATCTTTTTAGAGGTAATAGTAGCCAATGGTTCAGATTCAGCCCATTTAGTGAAATAATCAATAGCAACAACAACATATTTGATTCCGGACTTGGCAATTGGCAAAGGCCCAATGAGATCTATCCCCTAAATGGCGAATGGCCATGGACTGACCATCTGTGTTAGCTCGGTGGAAGGTGCTCTTGGGATTTTTGCAAATCTCTGGCATATGTCAGACTTTCGGGAGTAGCTAGTAGCGTCTCGATTAATATCTGGCCAAAAATATCCATAGCGGAGAATTTTCTTTGCTAGAGTTTGGCCACCTGAATGATCCCCACACTCTCCTCCATGCACCTCAGCTAAAATTGTCTTAGCCTCTTCCTTGGTTACACATCGGAGTAATGACATCGAGAATCCTCGTCCGTACAACCGGCCATCTTGAATTACATATCTCGGAGCTTTTCTTAATAGCTTCTGGCGCTCTTTTGAGTTTTCTGGCAGGGAGCCGTTGAGTAGATACTCCTTGATCACGACTACTGCTCTTAAGATACAGCCATAATCCAGTCAATATTCATCTCATCGGTACTTGGAGCTAACAAGACTTCCACAGGGACCAATCCCAATAATTGAGCTTCGCTAGAGCTTGAATATTTTGCGAGAGAATCTGCCTTCATGTCCTCTTCCTGGGGTATATGGCTTATTGTATAATGATCAAAATCATCGAGAAGCTCCCAGGCCTTTGACAAGTAAGCAGGTAGATTTCCTCCTTTAGTTTGAAACTCTTTCTTGACTTGGCATACAATAAGCTGGAAATCGCTGAAGATCTGCAATACTTTGATGTTCAGGTCTTTAGAAATCTTCAAGCCGGCAATAAGAGCTTCATATTTTACTTCATTATTTGTCGAAGGAAATTCTAATCTCAATGCGTAGCACAATGACCGCTCTTCGGGGGTTTCAAGCACAACCCCAGCTCCAAAACAATAGTCATTTCTTGCACCATCAACATATAATTTCCATCGGATCGGGATGTCATCAGTCACCTCTTCCTCACTGTCACCTTTATCTGTGTATTCTGCAATAAAATTTGCTAAAGCTTGTCCATTGATTGCTCTTGGAGGATGGTAGGTGATATCGTATTGGCTGAGTTTAATATTCCACTTTAGAAGACGACCCGAAGTTTCAGGGGGAAATAGGACTTGCTTTAAAGGTTGATCAGTGAGGACTTTAATAGGATGAGCTTGGAAATATGGCCTCAACTTTCTGGACGCAATCAACAGACAATAGGCGAGCTTTTCCAGCTTTGAATAATTCATCTCTGCCCCAATGAATCTTTTGCTGATGTAATAAACCGGGTGCTGAACTTTTGCGTCTTTCTGTACCAATGCTGCACTGAGAGCATGAGATGCTACCGCTAAATATATGAAAAGATGCTGGGCTTATAAAGTACTGGAGGCGTTTCCATGTGACAAATCGGTTCATCAAAAGCTTTTTGACATTCAGGATTCCATTCAAAGTTTTTCTTTCCTTTCTTCAGAGCGTCAAAGAAGGGAATGCATTTATCAGTGGCCTTGGAAATAAACCGACTCAAAGCAGCGACTTTCCCGTTGAGGCTTTGCGATTCCCTCTTTGTCCTAGGGGCTTTGACTTCTCTTAAAGAAGTAATCTGAGCAGGATTAGCTTCGATGCCCCTAGCACTCATAATAAAACCCAAGAATTTTCCGGACTCTACTCCGAATGAACATTTCAGAGGATTTAGCTTCATCCCATACTTTCGGAGGACCGCAGACATTTCTGCCAAAATGATCGATGTGGTCTACTGCCTTCTTCGATTTCACCAACATATCATCAACATATACTTCCATAGTCTTTCCAATCTAGTGTTTGAACATGGCATTAACAAGTCTTTGATAAGTTGCCCCCGCGTTCTTTAGTCCGAAGGGCATGACTCTATAGCAGTAAAGACCAACATCAGTGATGAAGCTCGTGTCCTCCTGATCTAGCTCATGCATCATGATTTGATTGTATCCAGAGTAAGCATCCATAAAAGACAATAATTCATGCCCGGCTGTTCCATCCACCAACTGATCAATTCTGGGTAACGGAAAACAGTCCTTGGGGCATGCTTTGTTCAAGTCTGAAAAGTCGATGCATACTCTCCACTTTCCATTTGCTTTTTTAACCAACACTGGATTAGAAACCCAATTTGGATAAGTGGATTCTCTAATGAAGCCATTTTGCATGAGCCGATCTACTTCTTCTTTTAATGCCGTCGACCTTTCAGGACCCTGGATTCTTCTTTTCTGCTTTACGGGTGTGAATTTTGGATCAATATTCAAAGCATGCACTGCGATTTCAGATATTCCACACATGTCGACATGACTCCAAACGAATACATCCAGGTTTGCTTTCAAGAATGATATCAACATATTCTGAACCATCACACAGAGTTGTGAACCCACATTCAGCACCTTGTTTGGTCATTCAGGTCAATAGGTATTGGCACCATCACTTCCGATGGCACTACTCTACTCTCCCTTACACTGGTTTTTCTGGGATCAATCTCTTTTCGTGCACCACTATGCTCACCAGTGCAGGGTCTACCCCGTAATTGCTACAAGGTGGGCTCTTTGATGCGGAGCGGAGCTACCGCACCCTTACCCATTTCTCTCTTCTTTGCCTCCCGTAACTCTATGAGATAGCATTCTCGCTCGGCATTTTGGTCCCCCTTCACAACACCGACGCCATTATCAGTGGGGAATTTCATAGTCAGGCACCATGGGGCGAGAATGGCCTTGAATGCGGCAAGAGTCGGTCGACCCAAGAAGGCATTGTAAGTAGAGAATTCATCAACAATCGCAAAAGTTTTTTTCAGATCACCTTCTTTTCTCCTTCTCCATGCTCTACAAATAAGTCAATAGTCCCTATAGGCTGTTTTGGTTCTCCAGTGAACCCAACTATTTTCTGTGAGGAAGCTTGGACATCAGCCATGGGAATTTTCATCTGATCAAATGTCTTTCTGAAGAGGACATTGCAAGAGGCGCCGCAGTCAACAAGCACCCTTCTTACAATGGCTGGCCCGATGCCTGCAGATATCACCAAGGGATCCATGGTGGGAGCCTCAATACCAACAGAGTCTCTAGCCCGAAATATGATGTCATCGTTAAAAGTTCTTTGCTGTTTTAAAGGTGCAGCATCTTCCAAGACAAAAACATTTTCTTCCACTAGGGCATATCTTAAAGCGTGAGCATATCTCTCCATCTTACCCCAACTTCTTCCCGTTGGGTGAGGACCCCATGTGATAACATTAATGACTGGTCTCTCAGATTCCTGCGCTGCAGTCCTCTCACCTCAGCCGGATTGATAAGCAGGAACTTGTTGCCCCTGAGTAGATGAGGTCGGGTCACTTCTGTTTCTCGTCACATATTGTTGTAGTTTATTCTGTCTCAACAGCCCTTCATCAAATTCTTTAAATGGCGACATTCATTAGTGTCATGGCCAGGTTGATTGTGGAACCGACAGGATCTCCTATTATGCACAACATTTTTCTCAGGCTTCATCTCAGGTGGTTTAGGGTATTCAACAACATCCTTGGTTGCGAAAAAGATATTTTATGGAGTATCAGTTAAGGGAGTAAAATCTGAAGGTTTAAAGTGGCGAGTTTTCTTCATAGCTTTCTGCTTTTTCCACCGTCATTCTCCCTCTTCTGGCCACCAGATTCCTTTTTGTTAGAAGCAATATTGTTATTCTGAACTTCAGTCATGACTACTTTTGCTGGCACAGGAAGGCTTTCTAAGCGCATAAATTCATCGGCCTTCTTGTAGAACTTCTCAAGTGAATTTGGCTCTTTCATCGTTAGTCATTTTTCGAATTCACTTGATTTGTCAATAGCTCATATCAAGTAAGTCAGAATCATCCGAGGCTCTGCATTATCAACTTCGGCAAGGCTATATTAAAGCGGTTTAAGAAAGATTTGATAGACTCTTCGGGGCTTTGTTCGAGGCTGGATAGTGACATTATGTCCTTGGCCTTCGAAGCATGTAATTTGAACTGATCTTTGAATTTTCGAGTTAGGTCGGAGAACTGATCTACGGATCGAACTGGCAGCTTCGTGAACCAAAGCAGGGCCACTCCCTCCAAGTACACAGGAAAGTATCTGCACTTGATCTCGTCTGTTGCTCTGGCACCTTTCATATGCCAGTCATACTTGTATAAGAACTAGTTAGGATCGCTTGTCCCCCGATAAGTTGGAATAGTGGGGGGAACAAACTTCTTCGGAAATTCAGCCTTCAGATTCTTTCAGTAAAAGAAGTCTTGCTTGAAGCAAACCCCCAGTCACTTTCATCTTCCTCCCTTCGCATGCTCTCCTTCATAATTTGTCGAGTCATTCCCGAGAGGTACTCCTCGTCGTTTAGAGGCCACGCGGGACAGACATTAGCTACTTTTTTGAAAGTTTGCCTGGACAAACGTTCACGAAGAGTTGGCTGCGGCCTTGAACCTTCAGCTTGGGGAGGTGCCCCTTCGGCGGTGCCAGCTGCCTTTGAGGAATACTTTTCCCTTGGGAATCATGAACATCCTCAGCAAAGGTTTCTTCCTTATTTTTTGGTTGCTGGTTAACTCCAAGCAAAGCATTCAACCTGTTCAACATCAAAGTGTTCTGGGCTTTCATTTGTTGATACAATCTAGACACTACAACATCCAGTTCCGCCCTTGTGATTCCAACACTAGGAGCCGCTTGATTTGACGCGGGAGAAGTGGCGGTGTTGTCAGAAGCATCTCTAGATCTAGTAGATCTACGTTTTCTTTCAGGAGCCATAATTTCGGATAGACTTCTGGTTCTTAGGGAGAGTCTTTCAACAGAACTTTGTGAACTAATGATGAGAGCATCCTTGAGTTCAATTCTCGGTGAAAGCACCAAAAATGTTACGCTAAAAATGTATGCTAACACCACAATGTGAGTTGTGATATAGCGAAAGCACCACCCTTTGGTACGGGAATTAAAAGCAAGCAGAAAATAGCAGAAAATAGTAAAGAGACAACAATTTTCATAGTGGTTCGGCTCAAAGTCAAGCCTACGTCCACTTAATCTCTTCTATTATTGATTTGATTACAAATTTTACAATAATTCTTCAATTACAACACAATTAAGGCAAGTAGTTAGAACTTTGATGCCGAAAAGCTCTCTGAATTCATGTTGAATGAACTTGATCTTTTCCCAAGGTTCTTTGAAGTGTCTTTGGCATTTGAAGTGTTGTAGAAGTCATGAAAACAGCAAAGTCTTGGCGTTCGAGAAATCATTCCCCCTTCCAATGTGGAGTAGGCGGGGTATTTATAGGGAAGTTTCGGAGTTAGGTCGTGTGGTGTAGGCTGTAGGCGGCTTAGGAGTTGAGTTAGGTCACAGGCGACCTAATTGGTACGGGTTACGGCTTATAGTGGATGTATTTGGCCATTTACGTTGGCTGGTAGGTCGCAGCGACCTATGGGGAATGGAAGGCGATCTATACGCTAGGGCATCAGGCGGAGCGACTTATGATAGACTTGGGAGAAGCAGCAACCTAATATAGGTTGGAGCGACCTATATACAAACGGCATAAGGAGACGCGACTTATTTAGGTGCAGCTTTGGGCTCATAACCCGCTAGGTCGCTACCTCATTGAGTCGCTGTAGTATTCAACCCACTGTCGTGTTTGAGTCGCTATGCCATTGTTCTGTTTAGGTCGCTTAACTCATTGAAAGCCGCTGGAAGGTTGAGTCATTAACTCATTGGAATGTTAGATCGCCAGGTGCTATAGGTCGTAAGTCACTTGGAGCTGTGAACAGTTAAGTCGCTTGGGGTTTTGGGGGTAGTTAACCTGTTGTTATGTTAGGTCGTTAAGTCGCCAGCTTTTCTTAAGCAGTTGGATCGCCATTCAGAAAAGGGATTAACAAATATGTTAGAGGATATAATGGTAGGTTTTGTGTAAGTTTCATTTATATTTTGAAAATATTACGTTTAATAATGAATATGTAAATGTTGTAAGAGGAAGTTATTAGCCTAGCCGGCTCCATGCTACGTGGACTTCTTTTCATCGTAGATGATTAACTCCTTCTTGAACGAACTTATCAATCCAAAGATGACATAAGATATGGTTATGAACCAAAAATAAAAGGTAAACATTGTAAATTTGAGTTAATTTAGAATAGCGATACCTTCCCATCAGTATATACATAAATTTGCAAGCCAAGACAGATGTTGGGCGACTACTATGTGCAAAATTAAGGGTGGTATATTTAGGAATATTTTTGATATGAATACATGTCATACATAAAAGTTTGAAGTACTACATGGAGATTTGAGTATTTATAGGAAGATTTTGTAATTTTGCCAATTAATTCATGAACTAATATGGTAGCAACAATTTACAGCTATTAGTAGAGATTATACTTAAGTTTCTAGCACACTTACTACGTTGGAAATTTAATATACAACAATGGATAAAATAAGAATATATTGAAAACAATTAGGTGAACGATATAGAAGAATTCGTGGATACGTTACAGTTGGTCTTGTTGTTTAAGTAGATTTGACATTATAACTGTATAATGGAAAAAAGGAAATGTTGTATCCATACACCGTTTCGCAGTTCCAATCAAATGTTTTGTCATATTAATTAATTATGAAGTCAATCATAATGGTAATGGTACCTTTATTTAACATTAAGTGGAATCCTTTTCCATCATTGTAGTTCCTTCAATATTGGATACTCCAAATGGTTCATGATCGTCCTTGATTCCTTGAAGTATTCCATGCGGATGATGAAAATACACATTGTTTCTAACAGAACAAGTGATTAAAGTAAAGAAATAAAAAGAAGAAGAAAAAATGAAAATGAAGTAAAAACAGAACACACAAAGTTAAAAATGGTTTGACGACCTCATGCCTACGTCCATTTTGGTTTCTATTGGTTATATAGTTATTTACAACTTTTTTTCTTGTGGACGGGTATGGATCCTCAGGTTACAAAGGAATTACAGAAAATTAGTAAACAACTCTCCTAGAGCCCTTAAAATGAACCTCTACCCCTTATTTATAGCTGTAGGTCACCGAGAACTGCTCCACCACTATTGTAGCTATGTTCCCCACTCCAACAGAAACTGAGCATGAAATATCATGGCTATGTGAGCACTTACTATGGATCGATGTTGATCTATAAGGTCAACTTATGTGTGACACCCTGCCTCGAGACCCACACTAGCAAAGAATATAATAAAGTAATATTGTTGGTTAGTGCAGAGCATAGGATTGGTTAGAGGCAACAATTCATGAATTTTACATTAAGGGAGCATTGATATGTCAATTAATATGCTATTCATTTTCTTTTCAAGTGGAATCGACGTATACAATTCAGGCTTAAAACAAAACTACGGTGGCTATATTAAAAATCAAAATAACATATAATAATATAAAGATTAAAGAATATTAGATCAGTCATAGTGGAATATAATAGATAAGAGTCTGAATTGATACATAATAGATACATGATGTAGACTACACATATACAAAGTGCTACCTCTCAAAAAGAATATGTACAAAAAAGAAGTCTAATCTCAACCCAAGATACTACATAATTTCAAATATATACATAGGATGACAAAGAGAACTACTAGCTAATAGGTAAGATATCCAGTCTAAAGCTTCAAGTTGAAGGACCTAAAACATCACGGTCAGATCCGAGTATTATAAAAATAATAAATAGATTAGGCTAGAAAAAGATAAATATGTTAGCAAAACTGAACGATAGATAAAATAATCTAGATCTCAATTATAGGCATATATCAACAAATATCAGACGTGCATTAGTAACTTCAAATCACCAAATACAAAAACTCATAATAGCTTCTTAAAAGAAAAAAAACCCTCGAAAGGATTTAGCAATAATACAACATGTTAAATCTAGAAATCTCATGATCATAAATCCAGAAATTTCATAAATAAGGTGGGCGCCAAACTCCAAGATTGGTAAAATAAATTTACCTACACGTGTGTAACTCCAAAATAGACGTATATGTCTATAAACATCAAGATAGATATGAAATCCATAAACAACGAAATAAGTATAAAACCTATGAATTCCAATATAGGTATGAAACCTATAAATATCGAATAGGAACAAGTCCTATAAACATCAAGATAGGTACAAACCTATAAACATCAAATAAGAATAAGTCCTATAAAAATCAAAGGAGAGTAATAAACTCATCGAAAATTCTTGAATACTTTATATAGAAATCGAATAGATAACGGCTATGTGTCGCATACCACACGGGTTTACCCAAAATGTTCACCATACAATAGTAAACTCCACTCATGTGTAATAATGGTTCGATCAAACAAATCCAGGAGTTAATCGGTAAAACAAAAACGAGCGTTCCGTATCACTTGTTTTATTCGACCGTTTAAATCAATTTCTCATTCAATCGATAACGTGCAATTTATGAAAATATTTCCCCCTTTAAAACCACTTTTGAAATACTTGTTTATATTGGATATATATATATATATATATATATATATATATATATATATAAGTAAGATTTTCAAACTATCATTCCAAAGCATTTCTAAAGCCATTGCATATGAAAATAGATAGTGTGCATATACATTAGTAAAGTTCTTTGTATGAAAACACACACACACACACACACACACATGCACACACACATATATACAAGTACATAAATAGCCTTATATAAAATGATTAAATTTTAGAAATCAATCATTTGTAAATCCAGGTAGAAAACGTGCATCAAAAGTGTGTAATTCTCCCAAGATCCATGAAACAAACTCTATGGTATAAAACATTGAAATGGATTCAACAATTCATAAATCACAAAATCTAGAAGATATTAGTGAAATTAGTATTAAATGTAGTGTTAAAGTTTAGCAATCAACTTCGGGAATTCAATAGGCCCCAAGGCTATGGCGAAGTGTCCCGATCTCAATAACATTGAGCCTTAGGGGGGCTGGGGTAAAAAATCTCTTCTTTTTCATACATAGACCACCTGAAAAAGAATATTTATTATTCGACCCATATCCTGACATAAGAAGTCCAATAGGGGCAATACTTGAAATGGAGATCCATAAAAAAAACGCCTATACTAAGATCAAGTGCGAACGGATCGATCAGAAACATCGAAACATACCTGGATGTCAGGTTCAAGCTATAATCGGTGCACTAGTTTGACCAACCGGTCCACCTATTGGTTCATCTAGGCTGACGCCAAGGCGATTCCGATGACCTTTCATCGATCTGTTTTTGCTCATTCCTCTCGTGTTGCTTCTCTAACGACTTAAGGTACTGCATAGGTAGTCATGCATGCATATAAACCTGCATAATTGAATGAACTTCATGATTTCTTATGGTGGTTTCAGTAAACAACAAAAGCAATATAATTAGACAATGAATCAATCAACATATTGAGACCATATGTACTTTGAATTCAACACTAATCATATGACAATAGCAAGCATTTATCTAACGCTAGAGTTAGTGAGATGAACTCACCTAAACAAACCTAGGATGGAACAGTAGAGTTTAGAATCTCATATGCCTTTCTAATTCAATCTCAACATCGGTTATGAACAAAGATTGGATAGAAATTGATCAAAATCAGAAGAAGAAAAAACTGAATTAAATCATATGCATAGAACATATGCATAGATAGATAAAGGAGATTACCTTTCATCTAAACAACCTAAAATAGATTGAAAGCCCTTTGATTCCACTTTTTAATGTGCAAATTTTGGGATCTAGGATTTTTGAAATCTGGTTTTTAGATTAAAAAAAGAAGCGAGAAAGGTTGTGCATATGTTTTTTTCGTTGCTACTTCTTTGGTTTTGACTAAGTGGGTAAAGAATGTGGATCCAATAGCCAAGTCTTGCTAATTCTCTCAAAACTAAAGTGTTACTAATTTTTTGTGTTTCATTTTAATGTTTCATGAATACTAATTTTAATTAAAAAATATTCTATTTTAACTAACATTTGAAAATGAATACTATATGGCTAATTATCACTTAGGATCGTGTAATATGCAATATATTATAAGCTAAATGCGGAAATAGATAATAATAGTAAAGTAAATAAGAATAAGCACACCAGGAGTTTTTATACTGGTTCGAACTTCCCATTCTACGTCCAGTCCCAAACTTCCCTCTGGAATTTCTCACGACAACCCCTCACTTAACCTAGAGGAATAGGTAAACAACCCCTGAGCAACCGATCAGGATTTTTCCACCTCCAACAACCAAAAGAGGACTTTTACCCCTAAACAACCGAACGGGACTTCAACAGTTTCAATAAAATTGTTTTAACACTTTGTGTTCTTTGATAACACTGATGCAGTACACCCTTCCAATAATCTTTTCCTCAAGTATATATTTTATGTTTGTAAAGATTTAGAAAGGAAAATATTGCTTTGAATCGAAAAATAGGTTAATTGATTCAGAAATTCAAGCAATATATATAAATTGTGATTGCTTGTAGAATGCAGAGATAGTAGAGAGTATAATCAGAAAACAAAATAAAATTCGGTGATTTGAGAAGTGAATCTCATGTGTTTATATAGTAAATTAATAGCTACAACTGTTCACGAAGAGTTTTGACCAAAAGATGCAGCCACAGCTCTTCAAATTGGATCGTATCTCTTGGCAAATGGAAGTGTCTGTTCAGAAAAGATAGCTGTTGGAATCGTTCAGTCGGCTGACGCAAAATGACCAGTCAACTGAATATTCAAAGTTTGTGTAAAATAGAGCATATCTATGCAACTGAAGAGGTTTAGTCGACTGGTCATTTTTGGTCAGTCGACTGGTCTAGTTGTCAGTGCACAATTCACACATTTTTTAAAGAATTTGAATTTAAAAAAACTTTGATTTTGTGTAAACTACTTGAGGACATATTTTAACAATTCTAAGACTAAAAATTTCAACAAATAAACATACTATACTAGGTTTTGAAGTCTTGCCTCCTTTGTAGTTTTAGTATCATATCTCTTTCTTTTTTTGTCGCTTGATCATATAGTCTCATCACCGATTTGTTTAAGCTCTTTGTCATGAATCAAAACTTATGATTCAACATTCTTCCCCTTTTTGATTGATGACAACCTATTTTACATGATACTATATTTTAAGAAATATATAACGGAAGTTATATATATCTCCCCCCCCCCCCCCGAATATCTGGCGACATATCTAATCCTGCAAGAAATGGTTAGTCATACAAATTTCTCCCTCTTTGTCATCAACAAAAAGGAAATAAACAATAATTTCATCAATGAACTAACAACATAACAATCATAAAAAAATAAAAAAAATAATGTTTCGAATTGTACCGAGCTATTTATACAAGCTCATAAAAATTAACAGTAGTAGAATGTTTGAAGTAAATAAAGATAACTTACTACCATCAAGAAATATCAATATTACTCATCAGAGTCAATCTCGGTTTCTTCTTCCACTTGCATTGGTCCTTTGCCTCTTGAAGAACTTTCCACAAATTGTCTGCCACCCCCATTTTCGCTTTGTCAGAACTTGTGTGTTCTTAGAATGTAGACCAAGTAAATCGAGGGGATGGACATTTACCCGGATCACGATGTGAAATGTCCGTACTTGTGGAAGAGGAACAAGAGATTGCATCCCATAAAATCCCCAAAAAGCTATTAATTTTGTCAAATTTCTTGTCGATCTTCTTGTCGAGATTTTTGATGAGAGAATCCAAAATGACTTGATTTCGCACAATTAGATCAGTTGATTCTCGGGTTCTTTAGGATGGAGTTGGTGTACGAATATCATCTCTTTGTTGCTGTGGAGTAGCAGTTTGTTGACGAGGTCATGATTTCCAGTCTTGAAAAGACATGATATTGAGAGGTCTAGGAGGCAATTTCATTAGACTAATTGTGCGGCTATTTAGAGTTTCAGGAATGGAATTATCGGATTCTAGAATAGGAACTTGTAGGTTCATAAGTACCTGCATAATATACTTGCCATAATAGATGATGTTCATTCGACATTGGTTAAAAGACAAGAACTCGTCAAGAATAAGCTTAGGCCAATTGATTTGGACATCTCCTCAGATTGCATACAATACCCTATAATTTTTCAGATATACAAGCTCATAAGAACCAGTATGAGGAACAATTGTACGAATTAAGGCTTTACGCGTAATTCAAGCTGTAAGGTGCAAAGCGATAGATTTTTAGTACAGTCATGTCATCTTCCAAAAACCTATGACTTACTTCCTCTCTTTCGCTTATAGGAACATTTAAATCTTCCAACAGAATACCATTGGTTGGTGTGTGGAGAATGTGTCCAATTCGATCTAATGACAAAAATATTTGTTGACCACAAACTAAACTCCATACGCACACGATTTCGTGGATTTTGATGACCCAAAATTAAATTTTCATAAAAGATTTTTACCATAGTATGATTAATTTTGAGATTATTCTGATTATGGTCAAGAAGAGATTCTAGATGACTTCTTCTTGCAAGCTCTTGAATTCTGTATAAAGCAAAGTCTGGAAACACAACAATGCTTCCTTCATTTTTTTCCATCTTTGAACATGTGTAGCATCATAAAGCCATTGAGCAATTTAGGTGTCAATTGGCTCATAGGAAGAGGTAGAGGCTTGTCTAGATCTTTTAGGTTGTCTTGGAGCCATTTGAAATTATAACCGAGTAAAGGAATTTGAAATTTTTGATAGCTAGGGTTTTGAAAATTTGAAGAGGGATAGTAAAAGTGAAGAGTGAAAAAGAAGAAGATAAGTTAAAGAGGTAAAAAGATAGGTGAAATAGTGATAATATGCTTTGATTAGTTATTCAGCTGACTGGTCGTATATGGTAAGTCGACTGATTAATATCCTGAAACTCTTTGTTTCCAGGTTCAGTCGACTGGCCAAATTCGTTCAGTCGACTGAACATAAACCGAAAACTCTCTATTTTCAGATTCAATCCACCGACCCAAAACGTTCAATCGATTGAATTCTTGTTTGCAGCATTTGAACAGTATATTTTGCAAGAAAATTATATTCAACATATTAAATACATAACGGATGCAACTAAGAATGAAATTAAAAGTATAGAACAAAAGAAGTGGGTGACTTTGGAGACTTGGATTTGTCTGGTTCAACCTTAGTCTTCTCTTTATATGGTTTTAATGGAGACTAGCGATTTCCATGCTCCCATGAGTTTGGAGACACAGGTGGAGATTGTGGTGACTGATCCCATGGATTCCAAGAAGAAGAGGTTGTAGGTTGATGAATAGCAGATGAAGATGACCAACAGAATTTCCATCCAAGTTGCTCCAGAAAGTTAAGTCATCTTGAATTCATCTTCTGTTTATAGTACATTTCATGTTGAATTGCTATTGATTCCCTTTGATAATGATGTAAATCATCAATCTTTTGCTTTGTTTGTGGAGAACCAAAGAACAGAAAATGACGAGCTTTATGTTTTTTTGGAGTATGGCCAGTATGATAGTTTGATGGTCTGGCCGGTTCATGATATGGTGTAGGTATAGGTAAGTTTGATGATCCAGAGGTAGGTGTCGAGAAATTGACAGAGGAATATGCAGAGCCATTTGAAGATTTTTCTTGTGAAGACATTTTAGTATAATGAAATAATATAGGATTAAAGCAAATTAGATGGAAGGATAAATAAATTTTTTTTCAGGTATATATAAGAGAGAAAATAGTTAAGGATGGATGGATTAACAGATAACCTGAAAAGTATTTAGACGATGAAAACAAAACACAATTTTCGTGGTTGAGAATTATCCATCAGAAGAGTGAAAATAGACAAGGAAAAATATATATAATATAATCAGAATCAGTTGTGAAACAACAAATGGTGAAATGGCAGAGACATAGGATTTCCAACCTAAAGGTGCTGAGTTCAAGTATCAATATAGTAAAAAAAAAATTATTATAGAAATTTTATAATTCTTTAAAGAAATTATACCTAGTTCTCTTCTTAGTTTTATAAAACAATTTTCATTGAGTGGTTTAGTAAAAATATTAGCTAACTGATTTTCAAAATTTACAAATTCTAAATTTATTATATCCTTCTCAATATTATCACGAAGAAAATGATGATGAATGTCAATGTGTTTAGTTCAGAAGTGATTGACAGGATTTTTAGATAAATTTATTGCACTGGTGTTATCACAATATTATGGATTTTTTTAATTTTATATCAAAATCTTGTAATGTTTTATGCATGTGGATTACTTGAGCACATGCTAAAGCAGTAGATATATATTCTGCTTCACATGTCGATAGTGAAACGCAGTTTTGTTTCTTGCTAAACCAAGATACTAAGGATCGCCCAATGAAATGAAAAGTTCCACTTGTACTTTTTCTATCTGTCCGACTTCCTCCAAAATCAGCATTGCTATAGGATACTAATTCAAAAGGACATTCATTTGTGTCAAACAGTCCTAAATCGTTGGTCTTGCTAAGACAACAAATTATACATATCACTGCTCACATATGTGATTCTTTAGGATTTGCTTGAAATCGAGCATATAAACAAACACTCATCATAATGTCAGGTCGACTAGCAGTTAAGTAAAGTAATGATCCAATCATGCTGCGATATAGTTTTTGGTCGACACTCTTACCATTTTTATCTCTGTCGAGATGTATAGTTGTACTCATTGGGGTTGGCTTGGTAGAAGTGTTTTCCATACCAAAATGTTTAATTAGATTATTACAATACTTTTCTTGATTAATAAAAAATGCCATTTTGCAATTTGTTGATTTGTAGTCCAAGAAAATATGATAATTCTCCCATATGTAACATTTCAAATTAATTTGTCATGATAGTCAAAAATTTCTGATATAATTTTTCATTTGTTGAACCAAATGTAATATCATCAACATATATTTGTATAATTAAAATATCTTATTAGATTTCTTAATAAATAAAGTTTGATCAACTTTTCCAATTTCAAAACCGGATTCTATTAGATAGCTTTTAAGTCGGTCGTACCAAGCACGAGGTGCCTGTTTTAGACCATATAAAGCTTTCTTAAGTTTATAAACGTGATTTGGAAATTTTTCATGAGAAAAAAAGGAGGTTTTTCAACATAGACATTTTCTTTTATATATCCATTTAGAAAAGCACTTTTAACATCCATTTGGTATAATTTAAAGTATGAAAATATGCAAAAGCCAATAGAATATGTATAGATTCTAATCTCACGACAGGTGCAAACGTTTCTTCATAGTCTATTCCCTCTTCTTGATTATATCCTTGTGCTACTATTCTATCTTTATTTCTAGTTACATTACCTTGTTCATCAGCTTTGTTTTTGAAAACCCATTTTGTACCAATGACGGATTGATCACTTAGTCTAGGAACTAATTCTCAAACTTCGTTTCTTTCAAATTGATTTAGCTGTTCTTGCATAGCTGTAATCCAATAGTCATGATTGGAGGCTTCCTTAATATTTTTAGGTTCTATATTAGAGAGAAAAGCTATGTGGCTCATTTGATTTAATTGATGTCTTGTTCTTACATTTGAATTTACTTCTCCAATTATATTTTGAACAATGTGATCTCTAAGAATTCTTGGAGGAGATCTTGCTATATTGCCATTATGAATAATGTTTTCATTTTCTACAGTATTATCAGTGTTATTATTTTGAAAAATAATATCATCATCTTCTGAATTACTTTTAGAATTTTATTTGAATTATTTTCCAAGTTTGTATTTTTAGAAGGAATTTTGACATTTTCATCGAATGAAACATGAAGAGTTTCTTCGATTACTTTAGTTCTTATATTAAAAACTCGATAAGCTTTGCGTCTTTCCTAATATCCTATGAATATTCCTTCATCGGATTTTGGATCAAACTTGCCAAGCTAATCTTTAGTGTTAAGTATAAAACATTTTGAACCAAAAACTTTAAAATATGATATATTAGGTTTTCTACCATTTAGAAGTTCATATCGGGTATGTTTTGTTAGTGATCGATTAGAAACACGACTCAAAACATGACAGGCAGTTGCAATAGCTTCTGCCCAGAAATGCATAGGTAATGTACTTCCATTTAATAAAGTTCTTGCATATTCTTGTAATGTTCCGTTTTTCCTTTCTACAACTCCATTCTTTTGTGGTGTTCTAGGAAAGGAGAAATTATGACTAATTCCTTTCTTGTTACAAAAATGTTCAAAGGCTTCATTTTCAAATTCGCCTCCATGATCACTTCCACTATTTTTAACTTTTAAATTCTTTATATTTTGAATTATTTTTACAAAAATTTTAAATTTTTCAAAAGTATCACTTTTATGTTTCATAAAAATAGTCCATGTATATCTTGAAAAATCATCTACAATAACAAACACATATCTATTGTGATTAATAGATTAAACTTGAGTAGGTCCAAAAAGTTCCATATGTAGTAGTTCAAGTAGTTGTGTTGTAGATATGATTTTCTTAGATTTAAAAGGAGATTTTGTTAATTGTCCTAACCGACATTCATCACAAATATTATCAACTTTGAATTTCATATTAGGTAGTCTTTAACAAGTTTATTTTTAGCTATTTTATTAATAGTGTTAATATTTATATGAAAAAAATCTTTTACGCCATAGCCAAGAATCATTCTTTGTAGCTACAAAACACATGTTTGTGTTATAATTTGTATTCATATTTAAAATATAAATATTTCTATCTCTTATACCTTCAAAAATTAAATTTTGATTTTTATTAGAAATATTACATTTATTTTCTGAAAAGGATATATTAAAACCTTTATCACATAATTGACTTATGCTTAATAAATTATGCTTTAAATTTTTAACTAATAAAACATCAGTAGTGAGAGGTGAGTTAGAGATACCGTTATTGCTCACATCACCGTTGCCGATAATATAACCTTTTGAATTATCTCCATAAGTGACTGATCCTCCATTTGAGTAGACAATGTTTGTTAATATGTCCTTATTACCAGTCATGTGTTTCGAGCTACCGCTGTATAGAATCCATTTTCCTCTCTTTTTAAGTGGTACCTGCAAAAAATAAAGATTAAAATGATACCCACTTTTCTTTTTAGGGTCCTAAGAGTCAGTTCTTGGGAAACCAAACACAAGAAGGTTCAGAATTCCCTTTACAAATATAATTCTCATTTTTATGAATAGTTTCCATAAATGTTTTAATATGCTTATTCCTAATTAAGTTATCATTTGTTTTAGGAATCTATATTTTAATAGTTTTAAAATCTTTAGAAACTATGTTCTTTATATCTTTCTTATTTTGTTTTTAAATTTATTTTTAAACTTTCCATATTTCTTTGGATTTTCTATTTTCTTATATCCCATTTTACGAAGTAGACCGAGAATTTTCTATTATTTTAGAAAGATTTTCTCATCCTTCATTACTTCTAACTTAGTTTTGAGACTAGATTTTTCTGACTTTAATACTTTAGTGTTAGATTTTAAATCATTAATTTTAACTGATATATCATCATTTTTACTTTTTTGAATTTCTAAATCCTGAGTTACAATAGAAAGTTGAGATGTTAAGTTAGAATTAGATTCTTGAGATTTTTCAAGTCCTTCTTTCAGAATTTTCTTTTCATCTCTTAGCATACTAATTTCTAATTCAGATCTGTTTAGTTTCCTTGTAACTTCTTCTTTTGCCTTTTAGTTTGTTTTACTAAATCCACTACTTCTGAATTAAGTTCAACCAGATCATCAAAATTAAATTCACTTACATCATCATTTGTAGCCATGAAGCATACATTTGCTTGCTCTGTGTCACTGCCACTGTCACTCTATGATGATGAAGAAGAATCTGAATCATACCATGTTATTGAAAATGCTTTCTTCTTGAATTTGTTCTTATTGAATTTATTTTTCTGTTTCTGTGGACAATCTTTCTTCGTATGACCCTTTTTATGATATTCATAACACTCCATGATAGAAGATGATCGTTTATTGCTATTATTTTTGTTGTTAGAGTTATTTTTGTAACTCCTGAACTTGTAATTCTTTTTGAATTACAAAAACTTTTTTGAAATTTTTAGCAGTAAGTGCCATATCCTCTTCATTTGAGTCAGAATCATCTTTTTCTACTTGAAATGCTAGATTCTTCTTATCTTGTGCTTGAACTTTCTTTGCCTGCAAATTCACTTCATATGACATTAGATTTCCTATTAACTCTTCTGGTTTCATAGTGGAAAGATCATTTGAATCTTCAATAGCTAGAACCTTTCTTTCCCATTCAGTCGTTAAAGAGTTTAGGATTTTTGATACTATATCAAAGTCAGAAAAAATTTCTCCTAGTGCCAATAGCGAGTGATATATATCTTGAAATCTAGAGTACATGTCATTTATACTTTTGATTGATTTCATTTTGAAATTCTGGAACTGATTTTTCAACATAGAAATTTTTCTTTGTCTGACTTTGTTAGTTCCTTCATGAGTTACTTTTAGAGTTCTCCATATCTCATAAGCAGTTGTATACATCCTGACTCTATTAAACTCATTTTTATCTAATGCACAAAATAACATGTTCATAGCTTTAGCATTTGAAGTAGCATCAATTTTTTGTGCAGTAGTCCAAGTGGAAAAATCTTCTGTTGGCATGGTATATTCCTTTTAGGTAATATTCCAGGTTTCAAAACCATTAGTTTACATATATATTTTCATTCTAGTTGATCAGTAATTATAATTCATGCCATTGAATAGTGGAAGTCGTGTAGTAGATTGACCTTCAATAAAACTAGTGTTAATGACAATGCATGTGCTGGTGTTGTTTTTCATATTAGCAAAATAAATTATCAAATAACTGTGTGACGGTTATAGGATGTCTTGCTCTGATACCAAATGAAAGTGACTACTATATGGCTAGTTATCACTTAGGATAGTGTAATATGGAATGTATTACAATCTAAATGAGGAAACATATAATAATAGTAAAGTAAATAAGAATAAGCACACCAGGAGTTTTTATACTGGTTAGAACATCCCATTCTATGTCCAGTCTCAGACTTCCCTATGGAATTTCTCACAATAACCCCTCACTTAACCCGAAGGAATAGTTAAACAACACCTGAGCAACCGATCAGGATTTTTCCACCTCTAACAACCGAAAGAGGACTTTTACCATTTGAACAACCAAACAGACTTCAACAGTTTCAATAAAATTGTTTTGACACTTTGTGTTCTTTGATTAGACTGATTTGTCTCTGATAGTACACCCTTCCTATAATCTTTTCCTCAAGTAAATATTTTGTGTGTGTAAAGATTTAGAAAGGAAAATACTGCTTTGAATCAAAGAATAAGTTAATTAATTCAGAGATTCAAGCAATATATATAAATGGTGATTGCTTGTAGAATGCAGAGATAGTAGAGAGTACGATAAAAAAAACAAAATTCGATGATTTGAGAAGTGAATTCTCATGTATTTATATAATAGATAAACGGCTACAACTATTCACAAAGAATTTTGACCAAAAGATGCAGCCACAACTCTTCTAATTGGATCGTATCTTTTGGAAAATGGAAGTGTGTTTAGAAAAAATTGCTTTTGGAATCGTTCAGTCGACTGACCCAAAATGACCAGTCAATTGAATATTCAAAGTTGGTGTAAAACAGAGTGTATCTGTGCAACTGAACAGGTTCAGTCGACTGGTTTTTTTGGTCAGTCGACTGACCTAGTTGTCAGTGCACAATTCACACATTTTTTAAAGAATTTGAGTTTAAAACAAATTTGATTTTGTATACACTACTTGAGGATAGAATTTAACAATTCTAAGATTAAAAACATCAACAAATAAACAACTATACTCGGTTTTGAAGTCTTGCCTCTTTTGTAATTTTGGTATCATATCTCTTTCTCTTTTTGTCGCTTGATCATATAGTCTCATCACTGATTTGTTTTAGCTCTTTGTCATGAATCAAAACTTATGATTCAACAACATTTACTTCTAAAATTTCCATAATATAACCAACATGTAAAAATCTCACTTTTACCAATATTGAAATATTTTATCAAACTTAATTACAACTTTTAAACCGAAAATTTATTCTTCATATTTTTAATAAAATGAAAGATTAATATAGAAACTATATTTCAACTAATGAAATTGTTTTCGTATAATTAATTTATTCATTTTCTCCAAATTTAATCTTATATAATTTATAAGAGTTAAACAGCATAGAAAGAAAATTCACTAACCCAATTTATTAAACTCCAAACCGATTTTAGTTAGGAAATACCAAAATTTACAAATTCTTCGAATTCACTCAATTAATTAATTAAAATAATCAAATCATATTTTAGATTTAGATTCTAGGTAATCTAGGCTGGAGTTGTGAAGGGAAAGTTAATAACATTACATGATGCATCCATAAAAGAGGATAAAAATCATAAGTACAAAATAATTCAAAAACAAGAGTCTCACCACTAATGAGCATAGCAAAGGATTTCCAGATGTGTTCAATCAATTAACTCTCTAGTATCCCATGAACAGTCCCTTTAATTGCAAGACCATTGGATTTTAACGAGTAAAACATTACTCCGATGCAATAATATTAATAGATCTCCGCTCATAAGTAAGGTCGAGTGAAATCTCAAGCTCCTCAAGAATTCTCAACTTAAGAACACAATTCAAATCATGAAGACACTTCAAAGTTGTGAAACATGGAATACATCATAAATACCAAAGAATTGGGTAGGAAGTGATATCCGATAAGCAACACGGTCGATACGCTCAGTGATAGTGTATGGTCCAATATATCTCGAAGCCAACTTTCTGGAATGACTGAACCGTATCACATCCTTCAATGGAGATATATGAATAAAGACTCGATCTCCTATGGAGAATTCCAAGGCCTATCTCCTATTGTCCGCATAGGATCTCTACCTGTTTTGTGCCTCTTTCATTCTCTGTTGAATGAGATCAAACTTCACAGAAGCTTCATGAATAGAGTCGGGGACTAAAATATGATTTTCCTAGGACTGAAGCTAACAAGAAGGTGATCGACATGGCCTTTCATAAAGGGCCTTGAAAGGAGCCATGCCCATACTAGACTAAAAACTATTGTTGTAAGTGAACTCAATAGGGTAGATATGATCTTCCTAACTCCCACCGAAGTCGAGAATACAAGCCGAAGTAAGTCTTCAAATATATTATTCACTCGCTTTTGTCTGCCCATCTGTTTGGGGGTGATAGGCAGTGCTAAAATTATACTTTATACCTGAAACTTTCTAGAGACTCTTCCAGAAGCAGCTTGTAAATAAGGGATCCTAGTCACAAACAATGGCACTAGGGATGCCATGAAGTCTTATGATCTCCATAACATAGATCTTAGTGAGTTGAGAATTATTTCGATTAGAATTAATAGGAATAAAGTGGGCTGATTAGTTCAAACAATCAACAATCACCCACAAGTTATCATAGCCAGCTCTCAAACACGGAAGACCATCAATGAAATCCATAGAAACCTAAAAAGGAAAAGGAAGAATAAGATTACGATCAATACAGGATCAACGCAAACGAGGATTCAACTATGAACTTGTGAAAGTAAGCTCATAATACCTGGTCCCTTTTCCAAATCAGGACCTCCAATGGTTGCAAAAGACCACTAGGATACTGATGCTCATCTTTAACAAGCTGGCAAGTCAAGCATCACTTCACAAACTTCGTTACATACCCTTTCAATAGTAAACATGCTTCATATCTGCATACATCTTACCAGTACTGGCATGAACAATATACTTGTAGCAATAAAAATCCTCAAGAATGTCTCTCCTAAGATCACCATCATCGGGAACTAAAAGTCGATCCTTCTGCGAATACAACCATGAGAATCAATAATAAAATCCTTCAACTTATCACTTTAGGAAAAACCACTACACTACTGAAAAAGATGAGATAGATTGGGATTACTCTTTTGGGCTTTTGAAAAGGCAAGGACGAGCCTTCAATCTAAGCAACAAGATAAGAGAACAAGAATTCAAAATACTGTCCCTGATTTCACAAAAAGATAGAATCTCCAAATCCTTCCACTCGGCTAACATTAAAGAATTAACAACCTGTTGCTTACGATTAAGAGCATCCGCTATTCGATTCCACTTTCCTAGAGTGTATTGAACATAAATATCATAGGAAGTGAGGAATTCAAGCCATATGTGTTGTTGCATATTCAAGTCCTTCTAGGTGAATAAGTACTTTAACGACTTATGATTGGTATAAAGCACAAATCTCTCGCCAACAAATAATTATGCCAAATATTTAAAGAAAAGATTATAGCCGCGAGCTCCAAATCATGAATGGCGTACATCACCTCATTTAGCTTCAATTGCCTCGAAGAAAAACAATAATACAGTCTCGTTGCATAAGAAAAACAACTAACCGAAACCTGCTAGCATCCTTGTAGACTAGAAGGTCTTGATTCCAATTTGGAACCACAAGAACAGGAGCATTAGAAAGGAGTTCCTTCAACTTCTGTAAAGAAGTTTCATACTTATTCGACCAAATATACTTAACTTCTTTCCTTGTCAAAGAAGTGAGATGTAAGACAATCTTGGAAAAGTCATTTATGAATCGACAATAATAACCCACAAATCCAAGAAAACCACAAGTCTCTAATACATTTTCAGGTCTCTTCCAATTCTGAATAGCTTCAATCTTCGATTGATCAATAGAAATATCTTCTTCGGAAACTACATGCCGCAAGAACCTTACTTGTATATTCAAAAAATAGCGTCTTGAAAATTTGGCTTTCGAATGATACTTTCTAAGTGTCTCCAAAACTATCTTAAGATGGTCCACATGCTCTTCCTCAAATTTAGAATAAACAAGCATATCATCAATGAATATAACAATGAATCGACTGAGAATTCCCAGAAAACATGACTCATGAGATTGAAAAAATTAGCTGGAGCGTTCATCAATCCGAAAGGCATAATGAGCCACTCATAATAACTATAACGAGTGTGAAAAGCATTAAAAGGAATTCTATCCTTAGCCACATGAAGCTAATGAAATCCGATCACTAAGTCTAATCAGTAAAAGACATTAGCTCCACAAAGCTATTCAAAAAGATCATCGATCCAAGGTAAGGGATACCTTTTCTTAATGATAAGCTCATTAAGCTTATGATAATCAGAGAAAAGCCTAAGAGTACCATCAGCCTTCTTCACAAATACGACAAAAGCTCCTCAAGGAGAAGAACTAGACTGAATAAATTGCTTCCCTTCCAACTTCGACAACTGCTCCTCAGTTCCTCATTCTCTTTAGCAGACATCCGATAGGGAGGACGACTTGCTGGATGAGCACCCGTATAAGATCAATTTGGAACTTAATCGCCCACTTGGGATGCAACCCCAAACGGGTTCAAAAATATCAGGATAATCACAAATGATAGGAATTTGAAAAATGTCATCATCTTCTAGAGCCTTATTAGAAAATAATGATGCTTCAGAATCAGAATCAACATCATGAATGATAGACGTATAAGCCTATAAACATCAAGATAGGTACGAGAACTATGAACATCAAAATAGATATAAAGCCTATAAACTCCAAGATAGGTACAAACCTATAAACATCGAATAGGAACAAGACCTATGAGAATCAAGACAGGTATAAAACCTTTAAACATCAAATAGGAACAGGTCCTATAAACTTCAAAGGCGAGTAATAAACTCGTCGAAAAGTGATCAATACTTTTACATAAAAATCGAATAGATAACGGCCATGTGTCCCACCCCACATAGTTTACCCAAATGTTTACTATATAATAGTAAACACCACTCGTATGTAATAATGGTTCGGTCAAACAAGTCAAGGAGTTAATCGGTAAAAAAAACTCAACCGTTCTACACCACTCGTCTTATTTAACCATTTAAATCAATTTCACATTCGATCGATAACGTGTAATTTTGAAAATATTTCTCCTTCAAAACCACTTTTGAAATATTTGTTTATATTGGATATATATAAGTAAGCTTTTCAAACTACCGTTCCAAAACATTTCTAAAGTCATTGCATATGAAAATAGATGGTGTATATATATAATGGAAAAATTCTTTATATATATATATATATTAGATTAGTACATAAATAGCCTTATATAAAATAGTTGGATTTTAGAAATTAATCAATTGTAATTCCGGGTTGAAAACGTGCATCAATAGTGTGTAATTCCCCCATGATCCATAGAACAATCTATGGTATAAAAACATCAAAATGAATTCAACAATTCATAAATCACAAAATCCAGAAAATATCAATGAAATAGGTATTAAATGCAGTATAAAATTTAGCAACCAATTCTAGAATTTAATAGGGCAAATAAGTGAAAAATGGGTCGATCGAAAATATCAAAACATAGCCTAGATGTTAGGTTCAGGCTACAAGTGATGCACCGGTTCGACCAACCGTTGGATTGGTTGGTTCACTTGGACTGACATCTAGGTGATTCTAGTGACCTGCTATAGATCAATTTTCATTCATTCCTCATGCATACTTCTCTAATGACTTAAGGTACTGAATAGGTAGTCATGCATGCATATGAATATGTATAATTGAATGAACTTCATGATTTCATTTGATAATTCAGTAAATGGAAAATGCAATTCAGTTAGACAATGAATCGATCAACATACTGAGATCATACGTACCTTGAATTCAACCCTAACCATATAACAGCCGCAACCATTTATCTAAGACTAGAATTAGTGAGATATGCTCACCTAAACAAACCTGGGGTAGAAGATTAGAGCTTAGAATCTCCTATGCCTTTCTAATTCAATCTCAACCAAGGCTATGAACAACGATTGAATAAGAATTAATCAAAACCAGAAATAACAATTGAATTAAATCATAAGATTGATGCATAGATAGATAGAGGAGATTATCTTTTATTAAAAGACCCTAAAATAGATTGAAAGCCCTTTGATACCACTCTTTAATTTGCAAATTTGGGGATTTAGAGTTTTTTGTACCTAGGAAATTTTTGATTTCTGGTTTTGAGATGTAAATGAGAAGTGAGAAACACTATATGTACTTTTTCTGATTTCTACTTCTTTATTTTTTGGCTAAGTGGGTAAAGAATATGGACCCAATAGCCATGTGTTGCCAATTCTCTTAAAATAAAAGTGTTACTTATTTGTTCTGTTTCATTTTAATGTTTTATAAAAACTAATTTAATTAAAAAATATTCTAATTTAACTAACATTTATTTCTAAAATTTCCACAATATAATTAACATCTCAAAATCTCACTTTTATTAGTATTGAAATATTTTATAAAACTCAATTAAAACTTTTAAACTGAAAAGTTATTCTTCATATTTTTGATAAAATGAACTGGTAACCTAGAAACTATATTTCAACTAATGAAATTATTTTCATACAATTAATTTATTCATTTTCTCAAAAATTATTCTTATATAATTAAATATAAGAGTTAAATAGCATAAAAATAAAATTCATTAAATTCCCAAATTATTAAACTTCAAATCCATTTTAATTTAGAAATACAAAAATTTACAAATTTCCCAAACTCATTCAATTGTTTAATTAAAATTCATTAAATCCTATTTTAAATTTAGATTCTAGGTAATCTCGACTGGGGTCATTACAGACTCTCCTCCCTCTTTATAAAAATCATGTTCCTGTAATTTTCCTTAAGGGAAAGCCAATAATATTACATGATGCATATATCAAAGTGGATAAAATCATATGCATGAAATAATTCAAAACAAGAATCTCACCACTAGTGAGCACGAGTTATGATTTCCGGATGCATTTGCTTGATGAACTCTCTAGTCTCTTACAAATAGTTCTTTGGATTGCAAGATCAATAGACATTAACAAACGGGACATCTTAATTTGAAAGGCATTTAACCTCCGATGTAATAATATGAATACATCTCTGCCTATATGGTCATATGTAATCTCAAGCTCCTTAAGAATTCTCAGCTTAAGAATAGAATCCAAATCATGAAGACACTTCTGATGTTGAGAAACATGGATTACATCACGAATACTGGAAAATTGGTAGAAAGAGATACCCGATAAGTAACAGGGCCGATATGCTCAGTGATAGTGTATGGTCCAATATATCTCGGAGCCTACTTTCTGGAATGACTGTACTGCATCACACCCTTCAATGGAGATATATGAATAAAGACTCGATCTCCTACGGAGAATTCCAAGGCCTTTCTCCTATTATTTGCATAGGATTTCTGCCTACTTTGTGCCTATTTCATTCTCTGTCGAATGAGATCGATCTTCTCGGAAGCTTCACGAATAGAGTCGGGGTTTAAAGTAAGCTTCTCCCTAGGTTCAAGCCAATAAGAAGGCGATCGACACAACCTTTCATAAAGGGCCTTGAAAGGAGCCATGCCGATACTAGACTGAAAACTGTTGTTGTAAGTAAACTCAACAAGGTAGATATTATCTTCCTAACTGCTATCGAAGTCGAGAATACAAGCACAAATTAAGTCTTCCAATATCACTCGCTCTGTCTGCCTATCTATCTAAGGTTTATAGGTAGTGCTGAAATTAAGCTTTGAACCCAAAGCTTTCTGGAGACTCTTCCAGAATCTTCTTTTAAACAAGGGATCCCGATCACAAATAATGGAAGTAGGGATGCCATAAAGTCTTATGACCTCCTAAATATAGATCCTAGCAAGCTGAGAAGTAGTTCAATTAGACTTAAAAGGAATAAATTAGGCTGATTTAGTCAAACATTCTACAATCACCCACAGCTATTAGGGCCAGCCCTCGAACAAGTAAGACCATCAATCAAATCCATAGAAACCTAAAAAAGAAAAAGAAGAATAAGACTATCATCATTATAAGAACAACACAAAAGAGGATTCAACTATGAACTTACAAAAGTAAGCTCATACAACTATCAACTTACGAAAGTAAGCTCATAATACCTGGTCCCATTTCCACATCAGGACCACCAATGGTTACAAAAGAATAATGGGATATTGATGCTCGGTTTAACAAGATGACAAGTCAAGCACGCTCCACAAACTCTGCTACATTCTGCTTCATACCCTCCCAATTATAAAGATGCTTCACATCTGCATACATCTTACTACTACTGGGATGAATAGTATACATGCAGCAATGACACTCCTCAAGAATATCTCTCCTAAGATCATCATCATCAAGAACTAAAAGTCGATCACTTCTGCGAATACAACCATAAGCATCAATAACAAAGTCCTTTAACTCATCATTTCGAGAAACACCACTATACTGCTAAAATAGATGAGATAGATTGGATCACGCTTCTAGGCTTCTGTGGTATGATCCAAAGTATAAGGATGGGCCTCCAAGCTAAACAATAAAATGAAAGAACTGGAATATAGAATATGATTCCTTATTTCACAAGAAGATAGAATCTCACGATCTTTCCACTCGGCTAACATCAAAGAAACAACAATCTAATGCGTACGACTAACAACATTCGTCAATTCCCTTTCCCTGGAGTGTAAAGGTTATCAATATCGTAGGAAGCAAGGATTCTGAACCATCTCTATTGTCACATATTAAGATCCTTCTTAGTGATTAAGTACTTAAACAACTTATGATTAGTATAAAGCATAAATCTCTCACCTAACAAATAATGACGCCAAATCTTTAAAGCAATGGCTATAGCGGCGAGCTTCAAATTATGAATGGCGTACCTTACCTCATTCAGCTTCAACTATCTCGAAGTAAAAGCAACAACACGGTCTCAATGCATAAGGACAACTCCCAAATCAAACCTACTAACATCCTTGTTAACAACAAGGTCTTGATTCCAATCTGGAGCCATATGAACATGAGCATTAGAAAGGATTTCCTTCAACCTATGAAAAGAAACTTCACGCTTATCTAACCAAATATACTTAACCCCTTTCCTAGTCAAAGAAGTGAGAGGTAAGATGATCTTGAAAAAGTCATTTATGAATCGACGACAATAACTCATCAATCTAAGAAAACTAAGAATCTCTAATACATTCTCATGCCTCTTCCAATTCTTAATAGCTTAAATCTTCGACGAATCAACAGAAATACCTTCTTCGAAAACTACATGCCTCAAGAACTTCACTTGCCTTTGCCAAAAGTGGAAATTTGAAAATTTGGCTTTCGACGTATTCTTTCTAAGTGTCTCCAAAACAATCTTAAGATGTTCCGCATGCTCTTCCTCAGATTTAGAATAAAAAAGAATATCATCAGTGAATATAAGTTTGAATCAATTAAGAAATTTCTGAAAAACATGATTTATGAGATCGATGAAATAAGCTGGAGCATTCATTAATCCAAAGGGCATAACAAGCCACTCATAAGAACCATAACGAGTAGGGAATTTAGTACAAGGAATGTTATCCTTTGCCATACAAAGATGATAAAATCCGGTTGGTAAGTCTATTTGGGAAAAGACTTTAGCTCCACAATGCTGATTAAAAAAATATCAATCCTAGGAAAGGGATACTTTTTCTTAATGTAAGATCATTATGATAATCAACATAAAGCCTAAGCGTATCATTGACCTTCTTCACAAACTTGATAAAAGCTCGCTAAGTAGAATGATTAGACTGGATAAACTACTTCGCTTCCGACTCCAATAACTGCTTCCTCAACTTCTCATTCCCTTTAGCAAACATCTAATAAGGAGGACGAGAAATTGGATGAGTACTGGGACTAAGATCAATTTGGAACCCAATTACCTACTTGGGAGGCAACCCCAAAACGAGTTAAAAAATATCAGGATAATAACAAACAACAAGAATTCGGGAAATGTCATCGTCTTCTCGAACCTCAAGAGAAAATAAGGAAGCTTCAAAATCAGAACCAACATCATGAAGAATGATATAATCTGCTTAACTGATTTCGGATGTCTAAGTTAAATAGTTCTTTCAGGACATAGGATATAGGATTTATAACGATTAAGACAATCCATTCCCAAAATCATTCCAAACCAAGATTATGCATGACATGAAGATTGACACAAAATGAATGACCATATAAGATAATCTCGACATATATATAAAGGATCCTGAGGGTTGCAGACCCACTGACCGGGTTCACAATTTTCCACGAAGTCAGTAAGCACACATCGAAAGATAAAGCATCAACAAGTTCATTTAATAAGGATAAGTTAGATGCACCCGTATCAAAGAGAACCGAATAAGAAGGTTCCCAAAGGCAATTACACTTTCAAGAACAAAAGAAGATATACCTTAATGCCAAGAAGATTCACAAGAAGCTTGCACAACAATAAGCTTCCAAGAAGTAAGGCCTTTAACTGCATGGGGACAAGATTCTACAAGATGACCTTCCTTCTTGCAATAATGACAAATAGGAGCTTTAGGACAATCCTTAATGAAATGCTCCTTAGATTCACAATTGAAGCATTCTCCTTTAGTTAACTGTAATGGAGTGGAACTAGAACCTTGCTTCTTAATCTTCTTATTAGGATAAAAGGCCAGGCTTTGATTTGTTGAATGGTCGCTTCTTTTTTGGATGAAAGATTTTCTTCTCTGCTACGTCTTCCTTACTACTATCCTTTTTGACCGCTTCAAGCTTAAGGGTCGAATACTCTAACTCCTCAATTGACATCAATGCCTTCTTAAGATGCTTCTTCAAACCATCCACAAATCTTTGATTCTTCTTTAGTGGAGTACTAATGTGCTCGACCCTGTATTTGGAAAGGGCTTCGAAGGTCGATACATATTCCGCTGTAGAAAATTTCCCTTACTTTAACTTAAAAGACCACTTAGCTAACGAGGCCTTTTCCAATTCGAGAACGAATTTTAACTTAAACAGTCCCCTCAAAATGCTCCCAAGAAAGATTAATCTTCTCTACCTCCACTATAAAAAGCTCATACCAATCAAGAGCCTGCTCTTGGGGCTGTTGCAAGCTGACTAGAAACATCCTGAACTCTATGCTAATAGGAAAGTTCCAAGTGAGAAAATATCCACTCACACGTCCTAAGCCATGCCTACACTTCAATCGTACTTTCAAAAACCTCTAAAGGGCTTACCACCAAGACGTGCAAAGTCGTTGCACATACATGCAAAGCTCAACTTGCAAGAAGAAGAATCTAGAAGATGTCTAGTAGGTTGAGTATTCCTAACAAGTTCCATAATATGCTTGGCAAACATAAACACTCCACTTGGAGGAGGCCACTGGACTGCCCACCAACAGAACAAGTAGCTGGTCTGCCCAACCATTTAAGATTTTGAAAGAAATAAGATAAGATAAAATATAATTTAAGAGTCATACAATTCGATATTAGAAATTTCAAAGATAGACACTAAGGAATATACCGCATGAAACCTAAGGTAAATTCCTAAGACTTTCTTAATCCATGATTCATATCTTTAATATCATACTTGCTTTAAGCTTAGCTCTAATACAAGCTGTGACGCCTCACCCTGAGACCATGCTGATAAAGAATATTACAAAGTAATACTGTCAGCTAGTATAGAGAATAGGACTAGTTAGGGGCGACCATCCATGGATTTTACTTTAAGCGAGCATTGACACGTGGACTAATATGCTATACATTTCTTTTCAAGTGGAATTGATGTATACAATTTAGGCTTAAAACAAAATTACGGGGACTATAATAAAATTCAAAACATATAATAATATACAGATCATGGAATATCAGATCAATCACAGAGGAATATAATAGATACAAGTAGAATCGGCACATAATAGATACATGGTTAGGCTGCATATATACAAAGTGCTACATCTCAAAAATAATATGTACACAAAAGGAGTCTAATATCAATACCAGATACTACATAATGTAATATATATATATATACACATAGGATGACAAAAGAGAATTACAAGCTAACGTGTAAGATATCCACTCTATAGCTTCAAGCTGAAGGACCTGAAACATTTCAGTTTGGCACGAGTACTATAAAAACGATAAACGGCCCAGTCTAGACTAAGATAATTATGTTAGCAAAATTGAATGATAGTTAAAGTGATCTAGATCTCAATTATAAACATATATCGACAAATATCAAACATGCATTAATAACTTCAAATCACTAAATACAAAATATCATAATAGCTTCTTAAAAGCAAAACCTCCAAAATGATTTGGTGATAATAAAACATTTTTAAATTCAGAAATCTTAACATTAAAAATTGAGAAATCTCATAAATAAGAAGGGACGCCAAACTCTAAGATTGGTGAAATAAATTCACCTACATGAATGTAGCTCGAGGATAGACATATAAGTCTATAAACATCAAGATAGGTACAAGACCTATAAAAATCGAAATAGGTATAAAACCTAAGTAACTCCAAGATAGGAATGAAAACTATAAACATCAAATAGGAACAAGTCCTATAAACATCAAGATAGGTACAAACCTATAAGCATCAAATAGGAACAAGTCCTACAAACATCAAAGGAGAGTAATAAAGTTATCGAAAAGCGTTAAATATTTTTATATAGAAATTGAATAAAAAACAACCGTGTGTCCCATCCACATGGGTTTACCCAAATGTTTACTATATAGTAGTAGACTCCACTTGTGTACAATAATGGTCCGATCAAACAAGTCTAGGAGTTAATCATTAAAACTATTGCGAGCATTCTATACCACTCGTTTTATTTAGTTGTTTCAATCAATTTCTCATTCGATCGATAACGTGCAATTTTTGAAAATATTTCTCCTTTAAAACCACTTTTAAAACACTTGTTTATATAGGAAATATATATATATATATATATATATATATATATATATATATAAGTAAGCTTTTCAAACTATCGTTCAAAAACATTTCTAAAGACATTGATATGGATATAGATGGTGTATATATATTAGTAAAATTCTTTGTGTATGTGTATGTATGTATATGTATATATATATTAGATTGATACATAAAAAAGCCTTATATAAAATGGTTGGATTTTAGAAATCAATCGTTTATAAATCCAGGTTTTATAAATCCAGGTTGAAAACATACATCAAAAGTGTGTAATACTCCCAAGATCAATAGACCAATCTCTATGGTATAAAAACTTCGAAATGAATTCAAAAACTAATAAATCAAAAAATTCGAAAAATATCAATGAAATTGGTACTAAATGTAGTATGAAATACTAAATGTAGTATTAAAATTTAGCAATCCACTTTTGGAATTAACAGGGCAAATAAGTGACAAACAGGTCAATCGAGAATACCAAAACGTAGCCTGGATTTCAGGTTCAGGCTAAAAAGGTGCAATAGTTTGACCAACCGATCCACCGGTTGTTTCACCTAGGCTGACATCTAGGCAATCCTGATGACCTTCTATTGATCTATTTTGCCCATTCCTCCTATGGTGCTTCTCTAACAACATAAGGTAGTGAATAGGCAGTCATGCATTCATAAAAATTTGTATAATTGATTAACTTCTTGATTTCATATGGTTTTTTCAGTAAAAAGAAAATGCAATTTGATTAGACAATTAATCGATCAACATATTAAGACCATATATACTTTGAATTTAACCCTAACATATAACAATAGCAGCCATTTATCTAAGGCTAGAAGTAGTGAGATAAAGTTACCTAAACAAATCTAGGAAGGAAGATTAGAGCTTAAAATCTTCTACAACTTTCTAATTCAATTTTCAGGATTCAAAGCTTTAGATGGGTGGCAACTTTGGTGGCGGGCTTGGATAAACTTCAGATGACCAGCCATGGTCGGGACTGGGAAGAAAGTGCTAGAGGTAGAAATTCACTCCAAGGGTATCCATAGGTACCACTCCAACCCTTGGTGAATTTCTACCTTAAAATCATTCGAGAGTTTTTTGAAAAATAACTTAAAATAGAACTTCCCCAAATGAAATAACTCGAATTTCGTCCCATTTCCAATGCATGACTAACAGCGTGAAGCCCATTGAGATAGTTTGTGAAGATTGTCACTTTGGATAATGTCCTGCCTTCAAATGAACTATTGCACAACATCGTACATTGACATTGCACGGAACTGTATAACACTATGGTTTGCACGATGCTTTACTCGGCTTTAACTCTAGCATAGAGACATAAATTTTAATTTTTCTTATAACACTTTAATGTTGAGTTTTAATAGCTATGGATCATAGACACTCAAAGCGAATCTTTGCGATGACTACAGGCCTACTAATTTCTAGGTATGCCAAATTAGACAACGAGTCAAGCTCAACCACAGTTCCTTCTATGCGACACACTACAGTGTCATCTATACCCCACTTATAAATCAACAGGCCGAACAGCTTCTCCTAGTGGTTCTTCTTGAGCCTATAGATAGTCCTGAGCTGAGGCTGCTCCGAATACGCTAGATGATTCTAGAATACTGGATGATTCCATAGACTCAGTTGCTTCAAAAATCAAAGAAGGATCACTTAGAAGGATTTTTGAGCAACATGGCATTCCATTCGAAGAAGTGTTGGTTACACCATGAAACTGATATATGTGTTTGGCGGTGTGCATCCCACTATTCAATCAATTCATCCGATAGATTGTGCATTTCATAAGGCTGGCCAAGTTCAGCTACACCCCAACCACTATGTATTTCTACATAATGTATTCATTATCTTTGCTCACCATTTAAATCGCATTCCAAGTAAGGAAGAAATCAAATGCCTGTATAGCTTCAACCACCATAAGGGAAATCCTTCCCGCACAATTTTGGAACCATCCAGAGGCTATAGAATAGTGACTAGCACATGGAATAAGCTAAATTCCTTTGAAGAAGTGTTTTTTGTACACTGTTCGCTCGGATTCGCATAGCGGTGGCTTTCCAGGCGTAAGTTTTTCTCTCATTCTTTCCATTTGAGACCGCTTCAATATTTTATTTGCTCAGATCATTTTCCTTTGTTCTTTCAGACCTGCCAAACAGGCCTAGTGGCCCGACCCTAGTAGAGACTCTTAATGTGCTTCATAAAGTCCTAGATGTGGACATGGAGGTGAGGAAATTTCTCATCAATGAGAATAACTTGGTTTATAACTTGTTGGAAACAGGCTATAGCATTGGTCAAATCCTAACGGCCTCCGATATCAATAAGGATAACTCCCCATCTTAGAATAACTTTGAAATCCCAAAGGGGCCCCCAGTCCAAAGTCAAATGGCTACAGTTGAAGAAGTAAAAGAGAATGTTAAAGAGGGAGGAGGAAACATAGTGGGCCACGGTGATGTCGATGTAGGTCACAGATCTTCTAGTGGCGAGGGCTACACTGGCCAATACTTTCTTTTAAAGAAATGACCCAAGATATAAATTGTTACATAGCAAAATCTCACCTAGCTCCTACTAGCCATGGCTGTAGTGGAAACACCCGTCCTATCCTTTGAGCACATATATGCCAATTTTGGAATGATTCTAGATGATATTAACTCTTAAGGTATTGGCAATATAAGCATTGGGGAAGTCGGGTCCCCTATCCACTTTTAAGATGAAGTGCCGCCTAACCTAATAGAAGTGATTACTCATGCCAGCAAAGTCCAAGCTCATGGTTTGTTGGGGGGACACTAGGACACTTACACTGACACATACATATACACTATACATTTCTTAGCTTGTGTTGTGCTTTTCATCTAGTCAGGACTAATTTACCTTTGTTTCACATGCAGGTTCAATAGAGCCCCATAGCATGTTTGATTCCCTTGAGGATCGCATGGTTCATCGAAATAGGCGCAATCCATGAAAACACTCACATGGTACCAACCATGATTCTGCTTTTAGCCAGTGCTCGATTTAGACAGAGAGGGCCGAGACAGGGGGTAAGATTTGCCATCGAGGCACAGGTCCAAATCAAGGTCACATTTACCCATGAGTTTGGATAGCCAATCGAACCAACCCAATGACGTCCCTTTTAGCGGTATCTTTTGTGGCCCTTTGAAGGCTTCCCTCTCCTCCAACATGTAGTGGCACCTTGCACTCATTCGCGTTCTGAGTGATTGTCAACGCTATTCGCCCCTAAAACCTCTCATCTGAAGCATGAGAAAAGACCTATTGATCCTCCTGCCGCTACAATGGAGCAACATGTTACATCTAACCCATAAATGGCTGAACTGAAGCATCTCTTTCCAAAAATCTATTTTGACGACATCAAGTTTATCCCCCATGTGAAGGAGTTTCCGCTAGAGGTCAAAGTCTAGATTATGGCTTATGTTAGCAATGTTTACGATCGGTATTCCATACGGAAGAGACTGATTGAGATGATTTTTGAATACACAAAGAGTGTGAAAGTCAAGGCTCAAGGATTGCAGCCTGTGGCTAGCTAAGACAAGGAGACTTATTGCTCATCTTGAAGTAGAAGTTGCTAAGTTAAGGAAGAAAAAGGCAGAGGTTGAGTAGAAAATTAAGCATTTGATTGAAAATTAATCAGAACTTGCTGAGTTAAGGAAGAAAAATCGACGATTACAATGGAGATTCCTCTAGAGATAAAAAGAAGAAGAAATAAAAGCACCAGAAGTGATTGTCTACTCATCTTTTGCATATAGTCATAAGATTTTGCTTTTTGTATAGGCCTACTTTGTACGGATTTGGTCCCGCTTTATGTTTTTGGTTTAGTCTCAATAAAACTTGTATCTTTCTGCAAGATTTACTTTGATGCGAATAATAAAGACCTTTTGTTTTGATCTAGTCTTGTGTGAATTTATTTAAGTTCTAAGAAATGCGCTTGACATCTTGTTCATGTGTTTTCAAACCATTTCTCATCATCATTATTAGACTAATTTATAAGTCCATCTTCTTGTTTACCGGAATAGAATGCCTAATTGGAGATGAGAATCGATGCCATCATCCTTTAAATGAGTGAAGAGTAATTGTTAGGGTATCAATATTTGGGTTCCCATGCATGACCATACCTGATTATAGAACTCGATTGTATTCAAATCACCTAGAAAGGTATTTTGAACATCCTTTTCGAGGACATTTGAATGTGATTGTGTCTCACTCTGGACATCGATAGAAGCGATTCATCTTAGATGGCAACTTAAACATTCTTTTTTGGGATACATATTCTGACCACGCCGAACTCTAGCCGTTGGTTAGAGTTAATCACTTAAGATAGTACTCTAGACATCACTACCCAGAACGTTCACTCTCGACTGCGCCTATCTTTGGGCATTGATTGAAGTTTGTATAGGAAGTTTCCTATCTCCGAGCATTGATCGTTCGTTTTGCCATTCCTTAAGCAAGATATGGATGCGCTACCAAAATCCAAGCATGAGTTGTAAGGGTGAACCATCTCGTTCTGCCGTAGAATGTTTATAATCTTGCCCCAAGTAATGGATCGAAGGAGTTGATAGGTATCTATCTTTGGATACCTAGTGTGGTTATGCTTTATGGATCTAATCATGGACCATGGAAGCTCGATCGGCCTGTATCTTTGGGTACCATTATACCTGCATTGTGCATATACAGATTAATTCACACTTACTATAGTTTATACTTTTTTAGTTGGGCAGAGATAATGCCACAGATTCAGGAAATCATTTCATTTTATATACAAAAAATTACAGATTCTATCTAGTTACATCAAATTTAACTAGATATTCATAAATTCAGATCTTAAGTGAGATAGAATCACACGTGTTCGCTATACACGCTCAGGGAAGTCAAATACCACCTATGGTTGCTAGATTGAACATTCCATCTCCAAGGTTGTGCTCGGTTATGTACGGACCTTCCAAGCTCGGGCCTATATTCACGAGGACTGGGAAGATTCGTTTGAGAAAAATGTCGTCAAGCTGAAAGGTCTGACTCCTAACCTCGGTGTTGTAATGTTGGGCGACACATTTTCAGTAAGCGATATCTCTTAGACAAGCTTCATCATGCTTCTCATCAGTCATATCAAGAGATGCCAATAGGCGTTCCTCATTCATTCAAGGGTTGTAATGAATTATGCAATGGGAAGGTACTTCGTGTTAGTATGTGAGATGATGGTTTTGATGACAATAACCTTAGAATAGGATTATAAAATATAAATACTAACATTATAGTTTAGAAATATATGTATATGCAGGATTTAACCATGCAGGTTTCAAGAATGAAGACTGTACAGTATAGAGATTCAAGATATCAAGATTGAAGACTCATGAGTACCAAGAATATCAAGATTATCAAGAGTTTAAGATTTCAAGAATAAGTAATTTTAATTAGGAAGTTTTGTTAAAACTCCTAGAAAAGCACTAGCATCTTAAATTCCAATTTATTCGTGGAATGGAATCCACTTAGAGCCTGTTAAAGGGATGGAACCCTAAGTAGGATGGAACCAACGAAAAATCTAGTGGAACATTGTTTTGTATCCGCTAACTTTTAATCAAAATGATTTTAAAAAATTATGTCTTGTTTTCAAAACCTTCCTTTTAAAAGAATCAAAAACATCTATCTTGATTTTAAATACTTTTAGCCTCAAAATAATCTTTATTTTCAAAATCAAATTATCCTTAGTTTTAAAACTATCTTTAATAATAATATATTTAACTTTTAATATTTATACATATATTCAAAATATCAAATTATATATATAGATATATATATTATTCTCTATATTTACTTATGTATTTTAACTATAGTCAAGTATATTTATAAAGTTTAAAATAGTTTTTAATATAAGATAAAAGTTATTTTCAAAAGAAAAATAGCCACCAAAAATTCCTTTGGGATGTCGACATGCTCAATACACCCATGTCGACATAGTATCAGTTAATTTCAAAATTTAAATTTCAAAATAAGTGTCTTTTCGTCATATCTCTTCACGAATGGACATGACCGTTCTTCTTCTATAAATAGGGGCTGTTTTCAATGAATTTTGAATCATATTTTCTGGTTTTCATTTCTCTTCTTCTTCCACATTTTTTATACACATTCCTACCATTACTCTGCCGAAATCAACCTTGAATCTAACTAGATTATCTCTGGTTTGATTCTCTATCACTATCACAACAAGATCCTCAGTGCTATTCAGAGTTATAGGCTTCGTTGTAATCAATTAAACGAGAAAAGGTGTGATTGCAGCCTTGGATATCAATCAAGCGAGAAAAAGTGTGATTGTAGCCTTGGAAATCAATTGGGTGAAATTGTTGCCCGTGAAACCAAGTATCTTTACCCAGAGGATTGTGAATCTGGAGGGTGTACCTCGTAGCTTTGAAATCGAGGGCGTAATTGTGCAATTTCTTTTGAAAGGAAATCTGTACTTGTGTGTGGGACTGGATGTAGGGTAACTCCGAATCAGTATAAAATCCAGTGTGTTCTTTCCTTTACTGCTTTTACTTTGTTTCTACATATGTGTTTGATTCTGTGATCATATCTTTGTCTGAATATTGCATACATTTGTGTTCAAAATAACAAAAACTCGAAAATATTTATTAATTCCTTAAAACACTATTCACTTCCCTCTAGTGTTTATCCTAGCCTTAAGATCCGTAATCCGCATTTCTCATATTTGGTATCAGAGCGAGGTTTTCAAATTTTCATAACCAGACTTTTGAAAAGTTTTCAAAATGGCTACCAACACTGGTACTGTTACTGACACTAGTATTTCTGTCACCAGTTCATTTGTAGAAGGTCAGTCTACTGTCAGACCACCATTTTTTAAAGGTAGTAATTATGTATATTGGGCATGTAGGATGAAAATATATTTACAATCTGTAGGATTGGACACTTGGAATGTCTCACAACTGTGCACAGTGGACCGTTGAGCAAAAGACTGTTGCACAAAATAATTCTAAAGCAATGAATATTCTGTTTTTTCACTTGATAGAAATGAATTTAATAGAGTGTCAGTTTGTATGTCTGCATATGAAATCTGGAAAACTTTGCAAGTTACTCACGAAGGAACATGAAAAGTTAAACAAACCAAAATTTCCATGCTCACAAATCAGTTTCAATTATTTAAAATGCATTCTAATGAGTCTATTTCAGATATGTATAGTAGATTTCAGGATATTATGCATTCTCTAATATCTTGGGGAAAGGAATTTTCGGAAGAAGCAGAAATTTTTTAAATTCTCTTACTCTAGAATGGGATCAAAAGACACTTGCAACCGAAGAGGCAAATGACATCTGTACCTTAAAGATAGAAGAATTAATTGAAAATCTAATGTCGTTTGAAGTCCAAATAATCGGGAGAAGAGAAAGCAAAGCATCTGAAAGGAAATCAATGGCATTTAATGCATTGACTGATGGATCAGACTCAAATAGCGATAACGATGAAGAGATAGCCTTTGTGACCAAGAATTTTTGGAAATTTCTGAAATACAGAAAGATGAATAATCTCAAGAGAAACAACTATAAGAACCCTGGAAATCAGAATGTAGTGCCAAACAATGTCAAATGTTCCAACTGTGATGAGCCAGGCTATATCAAAAGAGACCGTCTATATCCAGAGAGGCAAAATCTTCCTATAAACAATGATTCATTAAAGAAACGGAAGCGTGCATTTACTACTACTCTAGATGACTCAGACTCGTCCACAAGCGATGATGGTCAGAAGACAGATAATTCAAATTTGTGTTTCATGGCAGTTCATGACTCCGACGAATTCAGAGAAACGGACTTAAAAAAAGGTATACATTTACAATACAATTGGTTGAAATTGCATGCTTAGAATTAGATGCTTGATTGTTGATTGATTGATTTTGAATTGGTGTGTTATTTGAATTTTAAATTTTTTTATTATTATTTTATTATTATTATTATTTTATTAGTATAATAATATATTATGGAATATACTATAATTCTAATAATATTCCAGATATCTATAGACATTTAAAATAATAAGCGTAAATATATATATATGTATATATTAGAGTACTTAGGAAAAATAAATCATAGAAATTCACAAGCACATGTCAACATGGTCCCTACCATGATGTCGACATGGGTACAGAATTTGAAATTCAAAATTTGAATTTAAATGGTTGAATTTCCCTCCACCTTTTCACTTCATTCAATTCTTTGAAAAGACATCTTTTGACCAGAGAACATGTCCTTTGAGAATCTATTTATTCACTATCTTTTCACTCTCATTTTCAAATTCAAACTCCCTCTTAAAAACTTCAAGCTCTCTACTCTCTACTCTAATGGCTTATTCAGGCAACCCCTCCACCATGAGAATTTCCAAAAAGATAAAAGAGAAACTCTTCAATGATCCGGAGGCCATAAAAGCATATATTAGCTATGCTAACTATGCAAACGTCCATCCCGGAAAATTTGCTATATTTCAAGATTTCTCTTCTTATGAAATTGATTCTCTTTTTGAAAACAATCAAATCTTAGTTTTGTTGATGCTTCTCAAAATGATTTTGTTTGTTATCCAAATCTTGTTAAAATTTTCTATGCAAATTTAAACCATGGATTTTATATTGGAAATGATGATGAAATTTGAAGTAGTGTCAAAGGCACTAGAATTGTTTTGAATTGTGACCTTTTGGGTACCATCCTCAATTGCAAGAGTACGGGAATGGATATTTCTAATTTTAAAATCGATGAAAATGATCATGAGACATTTCATCACATTTTCGAAGGAAATGATAATTTTGAATTCAAAAATCGAAACTTTCGACCAAAAGCTAGAATCGTCAATCTTCTTTTACAACATACTTTGACCCCAAGATCGGGAAATTTTAACAATCCTACTTCGAAAGTTTGCAAAGCACTTTTTGCTATTTTTGAAAATTATGATATTAACTGGGCGCAAGTTATTTTGGATGAACTTCGTCCCAAAAATCTTGAAATGGGTGAGAATACTTTGTATCATGGAATTTATCTCACTCAGATTTTTAACTATTTTGGAGTGGACTTCAAAGGAGAAGAATTTGTTTCAAGAAAAGTTTTCAATCATTGCAATATTTCACTTCTGAAAATTCCATTTGTTTTTCAACCTTATGAGACACTTGTCGAAAAGGAAGAGTGTTTGGCTCATAAGGAGATGGAAGAAGAGGAAGAGGAAGAAGAAGAAGAAGAAGAAGGGGATGAAATGGAAATTGAAGAAGAAGAAGGTGAAACTTCTTTGGAAAGCATCGACTATCCTCTTAATCCATCCAACAAAACCCTTCTCGAAAAACAAAAGACCATTGTTGAGAATCAACGGATTCTTAAACGATCCATTAGTAAGAAGTTGGACAAAATTTCATCCAAGATGAACAAGTTTATTTCCAAAGTCAGCAAGAAGCTTGGATTATCTTCATCGTCGTCATCCTCTAACCAGTTCTTCCTTTTCGTATATCATTGTATTAGTTTTAGTTTATTTTGATTTGAATGTTTGCATAGTTCTTTGCGTTTAATCGTTGTAACATGTTATCATGAAATGAAATTGAATTCCTTTTCTGTTATCGAGCTTATCTTATCTCCAAAATAAATGTTAGTACATTATATAAATATATATACACAATATTCACAAAATCAAAATAAGCCATCAAAATTCACTACACCACGTCGACATCCCCCCATGATCATGTCGACATGTACTGGTCAGAAATGATATTTCATTTTGAATTTGAAATTTGAATAACTACCTTATGTCTATTCATTTCAACGAATTTCTATACCTACAAATACCTATTTCTTCCAGAATTCATCACTAAATATTATTTCTTATCCACTTTGTCACCCATTCTTCTCACAAACTCGAATATGGCCAATCCAATTCATAATCTATCAAAAAATCTTGAAGAGACTCTTAATTCTTTCAAGAATATTCTTTCGTTCATTCTCCGTAACCAGCGACACTTAGAATTGAGTCAAATGCAAATGATTAAAGAGCAAGAAAGGCATTTCGATGCAATACGATGAATGATTTCCTCCCTGCACAAGGATGATAACGAAGCACATCCTCCAGTCTCTCTCGCTAATGATAATGAAAATTGGGATGCCATTAAAGCAGACCCTATCTTTGGAGAAGAAGGATGGATGGAAGTTCCTCGTAATGTTTGATTTGATTGGTTTGTTTGATTTGATTTGATTTGTTTGATTTGAATTGTTTGATTTGGTTTGGTTTGATTTGAATTGATTTGGATTCATATTTGGTGTGAAAAACATGTATAAATATGCATTAATATTTATATGATCTTTAATTACTTATCATGTCTATCAGTATAATTATCTCTTAATCAATCTATCATATACTCCATTTGTATAGTTTATTAATGCAGGTACTTTAGTCCAAGTATAAGGGGGAGCTATATAGTTTGAAGATTATATACTTTGGAGTTAGTTTTTGTTGATGACAAAGGGGGAGATATATAAAATAGGATGGTTAGGCATAGATTAAGGGGGAGTTATTAGGATAGAAGTAATATTTTATAAACAAAGGTTGTCATCATTAAAAAGGGGAAGATTGTTGGTCCGTGAGATGATGGTTTTGATGAAAACAACCTTAGAATAGGATTATAAAATATAAATACTAACATTATAGTTTAGAAATATATGTATATGCAGGATTTAACCATGCAGGTTTCAAGAATGAAGACCGTACGGTATAGAGATTCAAGATATCAAGATTGAAGACTCATGAGTATCAAGAATATCAAGATTATTAAGAGTTCAAGATTTCAAGAATAAGTAATTTTAATAAGAAATTTTTGTTATAACTCCTAGAAAAGCACTAGCATCTTAAAATCCAATTTATTCATGGAATGGAATCCACTTTGAGCCTGTTAAAGGGATGGAACCCTAAGTAGGATGGAACCTACGAAAAATCTAGTGGAACATTGTTTTGTATCCGCTAACTTTTATTCAAAATGATTTTACAAAATTATATCTTGTTTTCAAAATGTTTTCAAAACCTTCCTTTTAAAGAATCAAAAACATATATCCTAATTTTAAATACTTTTAGCCTTAAAATTATCTTTATTTTCAAAATCAAATTATCCTTAGTTTTAAAACTATCTTTAATAATCATATATTTAACTTTTAATATTTATACTTAGATTTAAAAATAAAACTTTATATATATTATTCTCTATATTTACTTATGTATTTTAACTATAGTCAAGTATATTTATAAAGTTCAAAATAGTTTTTAATATAAGATAAAAGTTATTTTCAAAAGAAAAACAAACCACCAAAAATTCCTTTGGGATGTGGACATTCTCAATACACCCATGTTGACATAGTGTCAGTTAATTTTAAATTTTAAATTTCAAAAGAAGTGTCTATTCGTCATATCTCTTTACGAATGGACATGACTGTTGTTCTTCTATAAATAGGGGCTGTTTTCAATGAATTTTGAATCATTTTTTATGGTTTTCATTTCTCTTCTTCTTCCACATTTCTTTATACACATTCCTACCGTTACTTTATGGAAATCAACATTGAATCTAACTAGATTATCTCTGCTTTGATTCTCTATCACTATCTCAACAAGATCCTCAGTGCTATTTAGAGTTATAGGCTTCTTTGTAATCAATTAAATGAGAAAAGGTGTGATTGTAGGCTTGGAAATCAATAAAGCGAGAAAAGGTGTGATTGTAGCCTTGGAAATCAATTGGGTGAACTTGTTGCCCATGAAATCAAGTATCTCTACTCAGAGGATTATGAATCTGGAGGATGTACCTCGTAGCCTTGAAATCGAGGGTGTAATTGTACAATTGCTTTTGAAAGGAAATCCGTACTTGTGTACGGTAACTCCGAACTAGTATAAAATTCGGTGTGTTCTTTCCTTTACTGCTTTTACTTTATTTCTGCATCTGTGTTCGATTTTGTGATCATATCTGTGTCTGAATATTGCATACATTTGTGTTCAAAATAAAAAAAACTCAAAAAGATTTAATAATTCCTTAAAACACTATTCACCCCCTCTAGTGTTTATCCTAACCTTAAGATCCATAATCTGCATTTCTCACACTTCGAGCTCAACTGAGACCATAGCCTCCGATCCTAGGCTAAGGAAAACTGAGAGTGGCCAATTGTAGACTTGTGGGTTGTTTTGTAAGCCCAAAGTGCTAATGGTAATTCATCGACCCACTTGCCCTTGGCCTTCTCCAACCGCTTCTTGAAAATTGATTTCTACTGGTCCATTCACTTATTGGTATGTTATTGCCATAAATATTTCCTCATTATTCTTAAGGCAAAAGTCTTTTAACTCAGTGCTATCGAATTGTCTTCCATTATCAGAGATAATCATTTGTTGGACCCCAAAGCAACAGATGATATTCCTGACTATGAAGTTGATAGAGTTAGGGGTAGGGGCATAAATATGTAATTTGTTACATATATCTAACTCATTAACAATCTTGTTCGAAATAAAAGTGTTTTCTTTCTATTATATACTTGATATAATGTGGTTATATTAACTAATTAATTTCATTCAAAGTATATTTAGTAGAAATCCATAAATGGTATGTTTTGTGATTATAGTTATAAAGTATTGTAACGGTGAGTAATTTATCATAATGAAAATAATATATCTTTTTAAATGTTCCTAGTCAAGATGCATCGAGACTAGATATCAATGTATCCGTTGAGACTATAGTCAAAATGCTCTCGGAATATTAGGCAACATGTTACTCATGACTGCTAGAGGAATCTAAAAGTTACGTTCTAATAGTTATTGGATAACTATGAAATGACTCACTCGGTAGTTTTCTATTAGTTAATATAACTAAGGTCAAATAGAAAATATTAATATAACTAATTTACATTGTTCTTTTGACTTAAGAATACCGTGAATCTCCAATATGAAAGCTCTGCTATGATTTAGTCAAATCATGGCATAGCATTCATTGAGTGACTATAGTTGGGTCGAGTGGAAGTATTTGACGTGAAGGACCATTAAAGAGAGGATTCGTCTCTTCAATTATATGGCGTTGGTATCATGGTCAACTCAATTCAACCCAAAGTCAAAATCTCTGACCAGAGAGTTCGATTGATAGTAATTATTATTATTAAACCTAGGACTTTGTTTTTAGATTATGGAGTTGAATGCGGATGATGTTGGAATTTTGACCATTACCAAATTCAGCAAGTCCAAAGTGATATAGATTTGACGAAGAGAATTGTTGTAAATTATTATCACAACCGGGTAATGCTTATTAAATTAAACTGAGTTTTTCCAGAAATGAGTAAGTGATAAATTTGGCTATAATATCATACCACCTACTAAGTGAAGTGTGAATGTTAATGTTTGAATAGTTCGACGTTAATTGTTGACCGAATTTACATCAAAGAGTCACATAGCTGAAATGATCAATTCTCTTTAGACCAAACAATTTAATTAGTTTATGGTTACTATAGATTAACTAAATAAATTAATATTTATGAAATATTAACTGTGGATATGAATGTGATTTGAGAAATAAAATTGTTACATATGTTTATAAAAGTTATGAATATATAGATCGATATGAGATATTGATAACAAAATATATTAAATATGAATGTTCACATTTCATTTAGATTAAGTAGGGCCACAATCCATGAGATTTGGAGAGGATAGGCGTTGGTTTGGAGAAAGATAGGAGGTGGCTACAACATATGTGCTTAGGTTTTGAGATGTGTGGTTGAGATCATAGTTTGCTTTCTTGTCCCACCCATATAAAAGCCAATCTCAAAACCGTAATTACTAGCTAATTCATTTTGAGCCGCTACTTTCTTCTTCCTTTTCCTCATTTTAATAGCAACAACTTTCCTCTAAAATCATCCCTAAAACTCTCATATCAAATTTGAAATTAAGAATACTAATTTGTAGTAGAATGTCTCCAATTCTGGATTAGCCACCTGACGGATCATGAAACGTTTTTAGAACAAAAATCATTGTTCAAAATGGACTCAAAGGCTTCATTATGAGGTGCACTTTTATTTATTATCATTGTTTTGGTTTCAAGTTTATCATATAAAAGTTGATTTACATCTAAGTCCTCTGTTTGTATTCAGATTTGTTTATTGTTTAGATTATATGAGACTTTTGTGGGTACATGTGTTTGTTACAATTAGATTGTTATGTGTTTATTATAATATTTTGTTTGTTGAATTAGTTTTTTGAAAAATATTTTTGATTTTGATTTATATATATATATATATATTAAATGTGTAAATATGCAAATTATAAATATGTATAATTGTATATTGTTTATATATCATACATATTTAATCTTAAAATTTTAGTATGAAGATTTTTACCTATTATGAATCATAAGATATAAAAATATTTTATTATATATGTATGTACATATTTTATTATTTTTAATGATTTTGCGAATTGTTTACTATGAATAAATTAATTAATAGTTCAAAATTTTAGTTTTGTGTTTTTTATATTTTCTGAACCATGTAGTAAGATTACAGTTAAATTTTTAGAGTTTTTAAACTTAATTTATTATTTTTTAAAAATAATTTACTTTTGACTTATAATCAATTATTTAATTAAAAATATATTTCAATTTAGAAAATTCTAGAAATTCCACTTGCATGTATACGTATCTAAAACCTTCAGAAAAAGTTTTAGTTTTTTATAACTTAATCTATTGATTTCTTTAATTAATTTATTTTCGAAATGCAATTTATTATTTAATTTTAAATAAAATTTAAGTTGAGAAAATTCCAAAAAAACTTCCTAAGCCTAAATATGTCTTAGACACCTTCAGAAATTTTTTTAGAAAATTTTAACTTGATTTCCTATTCTTAAGAATTAATTTGATTACGAGCTATTATGAAATATTTAATAATAAATATTATTTTAATTGTAAAAATTCCATAAATTAATCTTAAGCCCAAAATGTGTTTCCAAAATTTCTAAAATTTTAAAAACATGTATTATTATCATATAATTGTTTTGCATCAATTTGTTATGGCAGAAACTATTTTATTCAATAAATTATTTATATACACGCACTATATATATATATATATTAGTATTTTTTTGGCATACTATACACGCACATATTTGATAAAATTGAAGTACAAACAAAATGAGCTAGTGTGTCCGTTGCAATGTAAATCTTAACATCTATATACAAGCACATTATACTCTTTACGGATTATGATGTTGCACATGCACATGCATATACATATATATGACATGCATATACACACACACATACACACATATGTTTGTATACTTGTATAAATAAATTAAATAAATCTCAAACTACAAATTGTGCAGTTAGAATACATATGTACATAGTAATAAATATTGCCTTGAATAAATAATTAATAATGACATTTAATAAATCATTTAATTCAAATTAAAAAGAGAAAATGAAAGGTTTTCCTCTCCATTTAATACAATAAGTTCTCTCAATTAATTCTTCTTTTAGGGAAAGAAATGGAAGGTTTTATTCCCTATACATTAACACTTATAAATAAATGTTTGGTATATTTGATATACTATACATTTGAAATTAAATTTATTTAAACTTCCTTTTAACTATTTTAAATAGAATATAAGATTTTATTGAAACCAAATTTAGAAAAGTTATAAGTAAAATTTAGACTCCATAGGCCAATTAAATATCCAAAATGGCAAAAAGTTTGAGATTCATCCATTTCTTCCGCTACGGGCTGACTCAGTTCCTTTAGTGGTGTGAGAGTCTAATAGTCTATGCGATCTAAATTAGTCATGTTAGAACTAACTAATTAAACTTATCTACTAAGTATGATTTTTAGAAAAGTAATGTCTAGGCTTGGAGTTAGATAATCAAGTACCATGTCCTGCCTACTTACCAGCCTGACCTGAAAGGTGAGTGAGTCCAAAAGTTGCCCCTAATAGAAATGGCCCAATTTGAATTGGGTCCTGCGCAAGATTTCAAATTGTTTTGAAAACCAAAATAAAAACATGTTTATTATAAAAGTTATAATACAACATAAGTTTTCAAAATGTTTGAAAGGATAACGATATTTTCAAAAATGTTTGAAAATATTCGTATACTAATTTCAAATTTCAAATTTTGTTAATAAGATTAATAAAATGAATTAATTAAATATGTTAATTAATTAATACATGTATGCATGCATTATATATGTTGATATATGTTATGTTATTTGAAAATGTTAGGATAACATAAGTTTACATGTATATATAAGATAAATTTTGAAATTAATAAAATTTAATCAACTTTTTTTTAATTGAATATTAATTAATTAAATAAAATACACATATATAAGATATATATGTCTATTATACTATAAAGGTTATACTGTGCACTATGAAGGCTATAGTAGATATGTCCAATATACATGTTGTATTGGAATTATAATAATAAAATTAATTTAAAGAGTTAATTAATTAAAATTACTTAAAAATTTAATTAATGAAAACTAATTAAAAACAGATTTAATTAATATAATATTATACATAAGACTATAATATAAGTTAATTAAGTTATAAAAGTTATATAATAATTCAGCTTGTGTAATATGAATGTATAAAAGAAGGTGGAACTTTAAAGAAACCCTAAATAGACTTAAGGAATAAATACATGCGTAAATGTATGTACACCATGATTTCTGATGCGTCTGAAAGAGTATTTCATAAGAAATACATTATTCCATAAGTCTATATCACTCGATGTAATATATTGAAGATTACGAATCTTTAATATAAAGTTGTCCTCGATCATTTTTATGTTAATAGATTGCTTTCATACTTCTTAGTTGTTAAGATTTCCTCAAGCTGGGGATGTTATGTGTAGTACTAATAATATATTGAATAGATGAGGTAAGATAACGACACGTATTTGTTGAGCTTTCCTTAAGGTATGTGCAGTATGCTTAGACCGTTCTGAAATGATAGGTCCGAGTGAATAGTCCCACTTTATTTATTGAGCTTTCCTTATGGCAAAGGCAAGATTTAAACAAGGTATCAAATGTTAGGAGCTGTATGTGATACAACTGATAAAGAGTTATCCATCGTTTGCGACCCTATGATTTGTTGAGCTTTCCTCAAGGTCAGAGTCCAAAGGCATAAGAATCCTAACACCTACTAGTGAAGTTGAAAGAATCTTATGTTTCGCTTAAGGTTTAGTGAAACATAAAATACTACTAGGAGCCTTATCATAAATATGAAATGGTAACATAACCTTTCTAATTGTAAGAACGTATGCTAAATAATGTAAAATCTGTAATGATAAATTTGTACATTTAATATGATTGATAAAACATTCATCATTCATCAATTAATATATACAAATAAACTAAATTGAAAGTTGACAAATTGAAATATAATACCCACTATTAACTACCCATTACATGTTAATGTTTTGTATACCCATTCAAGTGCCTAATTTTTACAACTACTTAATATATTCATAAAATGATCACTTACGTGTTTATTTGGTTTAGATTGTATGTTCCATTTTTTGAGTTTCAAACTATAATAACAATACAAGACTATGGATGGATATTTGAATCCATATACTATTATTTATAAATTTTATATAGTGAACGGTCATAGCTCGTAATGTATGATACTTCAATGAAAATAATTCATTTGTAATAAGCCAATAAACTATAATATGAAATCGAGTATTCAATTTGATTGAATACGTAAATGATCATATTATGTTAGTTGTAGCACAAGGCCAAACTATACGATAGATCTAAGAACTCGATCGCTGAAATGTCAGTTTAATTAGTTTATGCAAAAAGCAACATATTTAATATCCTTAAATGTTAAGAATAATCAAATGCACTATAGTAAAGTGTTCATTACGATATTGTAGTAAAGGTTTTCTTCTGAATGGTTTGGCCATTTAGAAAGAAAAATGAATGTATAAGAGTAAACCTGATTTAAGGTATAGTTGGGATGGAGAGAGTGAATAATATTTCTTCTTCATAAAGAAACAACAAAATGAGAATTGTAATAATAGTGATTGATACTTAAAATTGGAATGAGAAATATGATTTCTATTCCGAAAGGTATTTACATATAGGAAATTGTTTTCTATGATTTTTGTTTCTTTGAGTTCAAGATATTTGATAAAAGAAAACTACATGGTAAACTAGTTGCAGTATATAAAATAAAAAATCTATATTAAGTGAATGATGGACCTTCGAATTTAGTGTGCTATTATAGTAATGGTGAAAATAGTGGGAGCATGTCATATAGCACTTATTAATTGCATCAAATCACGAAAATTGTTTTCGTAAAACATACTAAATAATATTTATGAAATAATGACTATTTGTTGTTATCGACTGAAAAATTAGACATAGCTATTTTCTATGAATATTATGAATATTTGTTATAAAATGAAACTATATTTCGATATATTTTTTCATAACAAAAGTGATGTATTGAAAAATACAGAAGTACCTAATATTATTTACTGTTATTCTATAATTATAAACTAAGCCGTAATTTTGAGAAAATGGTTTAATTACATGATTTTGAATCATGTGATATTTATTAATTATATCTCAAATAATAAAGGGCTACGCACCTACATAGTGGGAGCATCTTAAGAGTTGATGAACTCTTTCGATTGATACTTATAGATGTATGCAACCATAATTCTATAAATATGAAAATGGTGCCATGTACTTCGTCACATTCACCGATGAGTCATCTCGACATGGACATGTGTATTTGATACACATGTATTATGTCTTTGGTAAACTCACTGAATATAAAACAAAAGTAAAAATAAAATACAATAGAAACGATTTGATTTGATCAAATAAGTGAGTATATTGGGAAAGGTTCCAAACATACCTAAAATGAATAAAGATTCAATCTCAAAATAACTCCTTCATGTGATACATAATGATACTTTGACATGGAGTAATTAAACTTTGTTGGACAATATAAGATTAATTATGAGTGAAGTTGAGTTAGTTTCTTTTTATAAGGTAATGTACTAAAGAGTAGTACACATGGTTATTATTTCATCTGAATAATAGTTTACAAAATCTTATAAGATAAAGGTTTATTAGAAACTTCAACATATCCTAGGCCAAGAAGTTGGCAGGTTATGCGATTTGAAAGATTGCATGTAATGTTTGTTTATGAGGGATCTTGTTTGAATCTCTCCGAAAGGATTTTGGAAAAGACTTTCAATGAATGACATATTTATGTTTTGAACATAATTTTTGTAAATTAAACTAAATAAGTTTTATAAATAAAAAAATTCATAAAGCATCTATGAATCCCTATTTTATTTACACTAAGAAACAATTGTTGTTTCATGGTATACTAACTTCATTATGAAGGATTTTCTTTAAGGAATTAGTGGTAGTTAAATCGAATTGGATACAATCCATATATAGAACTGATTATATGAGGTGAAATGAAATTAACTAACCTAAATGAACATATAGCATTAGAATGTCTAATAAGTATTCTCATACATTGAAGAGAAACTATGAGTTTCTTATTAATGTCAAACTTATATAATCCTCAGTTGTTTAATTAAACCATTAAAAGTGTTGACTCTATATAATATATGATGCACAAATCTAAAAAAATTACAAGTACGCTACCAAAATATGATTTTGGTGGTCGTAACCGAAGGGATATGATCCATTGGCCGAGATTTTTGTCTTTACGAGAAAGACTAATGCAGTTGGAATTAAATGAGCGTTGTTGATAAGAATAATATCGCAAATTTCAAATTTTGAAATTATCGTAATAGATTCGATGTTCAACATGCTCAAGTTAATTCGGATTTACTCACAATTATATTGTTTATAAGAGTTAGTGTTTTGGTACATATGTACTGAAACAAAAAATTCTAAATAACTTTAGGGTAAGCTGTTTACACATGTTAACCAAAAACGTCTCGAAGTTTGTGGGAGCGATATTAAGTTTGTGAGTCTATGGATATGATCCAAGAATGATACGAAAGTACGATTTTATAAGCATCAAGATTCAACAAGTATTTTGATAGAAGTCATATAATTTTATTTTCAATCAAAGTGCAGAGTACACGTGTGTTATTAAGAAAGAATGTTAGAAGATACACTGATATTTCTAAGGTGTAAGTAAATAACACGTTATTGATTTTAATGGTGTAGTTTTGTTCAAATCAACCTTAATTGTTTTAATACTCAACGTTGGATTGTAAATGATGTCTTTTATAGTGAGTGCAAAAGATATTGGGAATGCCCTAAATCGATATGTATATAGACCTTATTAAATTGTTTAATACAGAACATGTGAGTTCCTTATGCATTGGCAATAGGATTATCATACATGTTACATTAGTTACCATATCATGATTTTTTCATGTATTTGATATATGAAGCAAATATCAAATCCAAATTGATATCACTAAATGGTTGTATGAAATATTCTTGTATATTTATGAAATACTAGGGAATTGTTTACAAAAAAAAAAATATTCCTTAAGAAGGAGTGTTCAGAATCAAACATCATAAGTGATATTGAGTATAATATGTCAATAAATTCAAGTTAAGAGTCTTTAAGTTGGAAATGTTCTGAATGAAAGATCATGGCTGGTTTAATGAAAAAGGCTAAGTACATTGTCTTGAATAGCGCCATAATAAAAACAATGTATATAAGTATATAAGTGCACAAATTTATAAATAAGCCGATACAAATTTTGAGAATCTCATAATATTGTTATATGATAACAATGTCGTGATATAGTTCGTAACAGAACTTAGAGCTTACTAGAAGTCAAGGGACATGCTCTGATATGTTCGACATGATTAAATAGTTTATCACTGTCAGAGAGAGTTGATTGGCAGCATAGATAATTGAAAAATGAGCATACCCGTACACAAAGGGATTAACCCAATTGGTTTTGAGAAAACTGATTAGAGATTCGGAATGAGATTCCATAATTAACCCTAAGTGCAAGTGGAAGATTGATAGTGTTAATGGTATCTCCTAAGGGGCAATTATGTAATTTGTTACATATATATGACCATTCTTGTCCGAAATAAGGTGTTTTCTTACCATTTTACACTTGATATAATGTGATCATATTAATTAATTAATTTAATTAAAATTATATTTAATAGGAAATCCATAAATGGTGTTTTTGTGACAGTAGTTACAAAATGTTGCAATCGTGAGTAATTTGTTACAATGAAACAAATATATCATTTTAAATGTTCCTAGCCAAGGTGCATCGAGACTGGATATCGATGTATCCATTAAGACTAGAGTACGTATGGCTCTCCAAATGTTAGGTAATGTATTACTCATGATTGTTGGAGGCACCTACGGGTTACATACTAATAATTATTGGAAAACTATGGAACGACTCACTCAATAGTTTTATGTTGGTTAGTATAACTAAGGTCAAATAGAAAATATCGTTGTGATTAATTTACATAATACTTTTGACTTGAGAATACTACGAATCTTTGATATGAAAGCTCCGCTTTGATTATAGTCAAATCATGGCATAGCGTCCATCGAGTGTAGTTGGGCCGAATGGAAGTATTAGAAGTGAAGCACTATACGCGAGAGGATTCATCTCCTCAGTTATATGAGGTTTAGTATCACGGTCAAGCTAAGTCAATCTAAAGTCAAAATCTCTAGCCAAAGTAGTTCGGTTGATAGTAATTTTATTATTGAACCAAGGACTTTGTGTTTGGATTATAGAGTTGAATGTAGAAGGAATTTTTACCATTGCCAAATTCAGCAAGTCCAAGTGATATAGTTTGGAAGAAGAGGATTGATGTAAATAATTCTCACAACTGGATAACGCTTATTAAACTAAAATGAGATTTTTCCAAAAATAAGTAAGCGATCAATTTGGCCATAATATCACATCGCCTACTAAGTGAACTGTGAACATTAAGGTAATTGCTAACCAAATTTGCACCAAGAGTCACACAACCGAAATTATGAATTATCTTTAAATCAAACAATTTAATTAGTTTATGATTGATATAAATTAAATTAATTAATTAATATTTATGAAATATTGATTATACATTTGAATGTGCTTTGAGAAATAAAATTGTTGCATATATTTATAAAAATTATGAATGTATTGATCGACATGAGATATCGATAACAAAATATGTAAAATATGATTGTAGATATTTAATTTGAGTTAAATGAGCTAACAATCCATGAGATTTGGAGAGGAAAGGTGTTGGTTTGGAGAAAGATAAAAGATGGCTACAACATGAGGGAAAATCAATCGGACTTCTACCCATACGAATCCTTAGTCCGGCGGAGGTATCTCACTGACCTCGCTTATATTTAAGAAGGTTCAATGATAACGGTTAATACTACTAATATCTCTTTTCACATTTCTTAAATTCTAAGTTAGCCCGTAATCACTAGTTCCTGAAGGAAAGCTCCTAGTTGGGACACCAAGAAACAACAGCTGAATCGACGGTCTAACTGTTTCCAATAGGATCCCAAGCATCTCAGTCGGTGATACTCTAGGTCTAGGCACACAAATGATTGATGCGCTGTAACAAGAAGGGGCTGGCGACCTACAGAGTATGCACAAATAGGAGGTTATCTTGAAAATAAAGTCCATCGACTCTTAGGGCCTACGATGAGCGAGATCCTCCAAAAACTGCTTTTTGTCACTAAGGGAATCAAACAAAAGCCTTCAAACATTCCTCCCATATCGATCATCTTTCCTGGTGAAACTCTTTATGTTTCGGTCACCATTCCTTCCCAAAAGCACTCAAAAAGCTCTTATTGCTTCAACACATAGCACATCTTCCAAAGGCTAAGGAAGGAGGGGGAGAAGAAGGAGAAAAACCGACGAACCCAATGAAGATTCCTCTGGAGATAAAAAGAAGAAGAAATAAAAGAGCTAGAAGTGGTTGTCCGCTCATCTTTTGCATAAATTCGTAGGATTTTGCTTTTCACTTAGGCCGGCTTTGTGCGGATTCGGCCTCCCTTTTTGTTTTTTTTGGTTTAGTTTCAATAAAACTTGTATCTTTCTTCAAGCTTTACTTTGATGTGAATAGTAAAGACGTTTTGTTTTCGTCAAGTCTCGTATCAATTTTTTTTAAGCTCTAAGAAATGCAGTTGTCATCTCGTTCACGTGTTTGTGAACCATTTCTCATCATCATCATCATCATTAGACTAAGTTATTAGTCTATCGTCTTATTTACCAGCATAGCCGCCTGATTGGAGATGAGAGTCGATGCTATCATCCTTTCGGTGAGTGAAGAGTGATCACTAAGGCATCTACTTCGGGTTCCCATATGTGACCATACCTGATTCTAGAACTCGATCGAATTCCAATCACGTGGAAAGGTATTTCGATAATCCTTTTCGAGGATGTTCGAATGCTATTGCATCTTACTCCATGCATTGACAGAAAAGGTCATCTTAGATGGAAATTTAAACGTCTTTCTTTGGGATACATTTTCTGACCACGCCGAACTCTAGGTGTTGGTTGGAGTTAGCCACTTAAGATGGAGATCAAGACATCCCTACCTAGGACATTCACTCTCACCGTGCCAATCTCCGGGCATTGGTTGTAATTCATATAAGATGTTGCCCATCTCTTGGCACTGATCGTTCATTTTGTCACTCCCCGAGCAATATGTAGATGCTCTACCAAAATCCAAGCACGAGCTGAAGGGGTGTACCATCTCATTCTGCCCGTGAATGTTTATACTCCTTCCCCAAGTCATGGGTCGAAGGAGTTGACAGGTATCTATCTCCAGATACCTAGTGTGGTTATGCTTCATGGATCTAATCATGGGCCATGGAAGCTCGATCGACCATTATCTCTAGGTACCTGTATATCTACATTGAGGATATGCAGATTCATTCACATTTACTATAGTTCATAATTTTATAGTTGGCCAGAGACAACATAACAAATTCAGGAATATTTTCATTTTATACAAAAAATTTACAGATTCTATCTACTTACATCAAACATGACTATATATTAGTAAAGTTATATCTTAAGTGAGGAAGTGTCGCAAGTGTTCGCTATTTCACGCTCGGGGAAGTGAAACCCCATCTACGGTTGTCAACTTGAACGTTCCATCTCCCAGCTTGTTCTCTATTATGTATAGACCATCCTAGCTTGGGCCCATATTCACGGGGCGTGGGAAAATTCATTTGAGAACAACGTTGCTAATCTCAAAGGTCTGGCTCATGACCTTATGTTGTAATGCTGGCGACACATTTCCGGTACGCGAGTGACATAGATCAGCTTCATTATGCTTCTCAACGATCATATCGAGAGATTCCAATAGGAGTTCATCGTTTATTTTGGGGTTGTAATGAGTTATGCGATGGGAAGGTACATTGAACTCAACTGGAATCATGGCCTCTGATCCATATGCTAAGGCAAACGGAGAGTGGCTGGTCGTAGACTTGTGGGTTGTTTTGTAAGCCAAAAGTGCTAATGGTAATTTGTTGACCCACTTGGCCTTGACATTCTCCAATCACTTTTTGAGAATGGACTTAATGAATTTATTCACAACTTCTACTAGTCCATTCGCTTATAGATGTGCTAACGCTATAAATCTTTTCTCATTGTTTATAGAACAGATGTCTTTTAACTCGACTTTATCAAATTCGCTTCCATTATAAGAGATAATCATTTATGAGACCCCAAACCGATAGATGATATTCTTGATTATGAATTTTATAGAGTTAAGGAATGCCCTAGGGGGCAATTATGTAATTTGTTAAATATATCTAATTCGTTGACCAATCTTGTTCGAAAAAAGGTGTTTTCTTTCTATTATATACTTGACATAATGTGGTTATATTAATTAATTAATTTACTTTAAAGTATATTTAATAGAAAATCTATAAATGGTATGTTTTGTGATAGTAGTTACAAAGTATTGTAATAGTGAGCAATTTATCATAATGAAACAAATATATCATTTAAATATTCCTAGTCAAGATGCATCGAGACTGGATATCATGTATCCATCAAGACTAGAGTATGTAACACTCTCTAAATGTTGGGCAGTGTATTACTCATGACTGTTAGAGGCACCTAGGGGTTATGTACAAATAGTTATTGGATAACTATGGAATGACTCACTCGGTAGTTTTCTGTTGCTTAATATAACCAAGGTCAAACATAAAATATTGATGTAACTAATTTACGTAGTTTGTTCGACTTAAGAATGCTGTGAATCTTCAATATGAAAGCTCCACTTTGATAATAGTCAAATCAAGGCATAATATCCATCGAGTGACTATAATTTGGTCAAGTGGAAGTATTGGAAGTGAAGCACTATTCAAGGGTGGATTCATCTCCCCAGTTATATGGGGTTAGTATCACGGTCAACTCAATTCAAACCAAAGTCAAAATCTCTTGCGAGAGTAGTTCGATTGATATTAACTGTTATTATTAAACTAAGGACTTTTTTTGGATTATAGAATTGAATGTGGATGAGTTGTAATTTTAACCATTGTCAAATTCAGCAAGTCCAAAGTGATATAGTTTTGACGAGGAGAATTATTGTAAATATTTGTCACAACTGGCTAACGCTTGTTAAATTAGACCGAGATTTTTCCGTTAATAAGTAAGCAATAAATTTGGCCAAAATATCACACCACCCGCTAAGTGAAGTATTAATGTTAACATTCGAATAGTTCGACGTTAATCGCGGACCGAATTTACACCCAAGAGCCATACAACCGAAATGATGAATTCTCTTTAGGCCAAACAGTTTAATTTTTTTAAAATTGTTATAGGTTAATTAATAAATTAATATTTATGAATTATTAATTTTGAATGTGATGTGGGAAATAAAATTTCTGCATATATTATAAAAGTTATGAATATGTTGACGATATGAGATTTCGATAACAAAATATGTTAAATATGATTGTACATATTTAATTTGGATTAAATAGGCTCACAACGCATGAGATTTGGAGAGGATAGGCGTTGGTTTGGAGAAAGATATGAGGTAGCTACAAAATGTGTGATTAGGTTTTGATATGTGTGCTCGAGATCATTGTTTGCTCTCTTGTCCTATCCGTATAAAAGCCAATCTCAAAACCCCAATTACTAGCTAATTCATTTTTGAGCTGCCACTTTTTGCTTCCTTTTTCTCATTTTAATGGCAGCAAATTTCCTCTAAAATCATCCTTAAAATCTCAAATCTAATTCAAAATTAAAAACATTAATTTTAGTAGAAGGTCTCCAATCTTGGATTAACAACATGACGGATTGTTAATTGTTCTTAGAAGAGAAATTATTGTTCAACGTGGACTCAAAGGCTTCATTAGAAGGTGCACTTTTGTTTATTATCATTGTTTTGATTTTAAGTTTATCATATAAAAGTTGATTTACAACCAAATCCTCTGTTTGTATTCAGATCTGTTTATTGTTTAGATTAGGTGAGATTTTTTGGGTACATGTGCTTGGTACAAATAGAATGGTAATGTGCTTGTTGTAATATTTTGTTTATTGATTTATTGTTGAATTAATTTTTTTTGAAAATGGTTTTAGTTTTGATTTATATTAATATATATATAGCAGAAACTATTTTATTCAATATGTCACACACACATACATATATTAGTATTTTATGTTGACATATTACACAAGCGCACATTTGAAAAAATTAGCGTACGCACAAAATGAGCTACTGTGTCCGTTATAATGTATATCCCAACATCTGTATACATGCACATCGTACCCTTCATGGATTATGATGTTACACACGTGCGTTCACGCACACACCCACGTATATGTATATGTATGCATATGATACATACATACATACATATATATATATATATATGCATACTTGTATAAATAAATTAAATTAAATTAAGTAAAACTCAAACTATAAATTGTACAGTTTGAATACATATGGACATAGTAATAAATATTGCCATGAATAATATTGATAATGACATTTATTGAATCAATCAATTCAAATTAAAGAGAGAAAATGAAAGGTTTCTCTCTCCATTTAATATAATTAATGCTCTCAATTAATTCTTGTTTTAGGGGAAAAATGAAAGGTTTAAATCCTTATACGTTAGTGCTTATAAATTAATGTTAGGTATATTTGATACACTATACATTTGAAATTAAATTATTTAAAATTCCCTATAACTATTTTAAATCGAATACAAGATTTTATTTAAACCAAATTTAGAGAAGTTCTGAATGAAATTTAGACTTCGTAGGCCAATTAAAGATCCAAAATGGAAAAAATTTAAAATTCATTCATTTCTTCCACTCCGGATTGCCCCAGTTCCTTCAAAAGTCGATAACCTTCTTAATGATGTTATAGCTAGCTGCTCTACTTCAGCTTAATTCGCAAAATAATCAATGGCCATGATAGCGTACTTTGTGCTAACTTTAGACATTGGAATGACACCAATGATATCAATATCCCAAACAACAAATAGCCAGAGACTAACTATCTGCGTAATCTCTATTGGCGGGGGTCTAGGTATCTTTGCAAAACGCTGGCACTTGTCACACCTTCTGGTGTAATCAACCATGTCTCGGTTGACGGTTGGCCAGAAGTACCCGTAGCGAAGAATCTTCTTGGTTAAGGTTTGCCCACTTGTGTGGTCACCATAAGCTCCTTCACACACTTCCTTGAGGACTCACTTGGCTTCATTATCAGCAACACACTAAAGTAAGAAAATTGAGAATCCCTTTCTATACAACAATACTTTGTAAATGACATATCTTGAAGCTTTGAGAAGGAGCCTTCGTCGCTTATTCTTTCTGTCTGGAAGGATTCCACTTTGCAAGTAATTCCAATCTGGAGTCATCCACGACCGCGTCTCAAACTCAGCCTCCAAGATCCAATCGACATCCATCTGGTGAAGCAGAGTGCATCTTGATCGGACAAGGCCTATGAGTTGCATCTGCTGAACTAGCTAACTTGGCTAGTGAATTAGCCTTCAAATTATTCTCTTTGAGAATATGAGTTATAATATAATACTCAATATCAATGAGCAACTCGAAAGCCCTATTAAGACAAGAAACTCATCTTGCCCCTTTAGCTCGACTCTCTTTTCTCACTTGACATACAAGTAGTTGGGAATCACATAAGATATGCCATTTTTGACCCCCAACTCCTTTGCAATCTTGAGGCCTGTGATTATATTTTCCTATTTTGCCTTATTATTTGTGGTGGGAAAGTCGAGTTTCAAGACATAATAGATCGAGCATTCTTCGGGTGTAACGACCCAGAATTTGACCACTTTAAAATACACTATTTAAAGTGATTTTAAATGTAAAATAAGTAAGGTTATATGACTCAAATAATATTAGATAGGATTTGAAAAGAGAATTATACAAAAAAATAGTAAAATTTGCCTATATCGACAAAAGTGACAAAATGCTGATTTTAGAAAAGTAAGTTTCAATAGTTGAATAAATTATTTTAATTTATTTACTTGTGTTTATATTTTAAATAACATCATATAAATTTATTTTCAAATTTGTTTTACATAAATAAATAGTATAACTAAAACGTAAGAATGTGACCGTAAAACATTTTGTCGAAAATCAATGTTTTATCGATTAAAAGTTGTCGCAACCTCGTCGCACCTTTATTTTCTTAAATAGAAATATATATTAAAATATTATAAGTAAGCACAAAAAGACAAACATGTCATTTTAAAGCAAAAGGTAAACATCAAATCGAACCAAACATAATTATTATATTCTTTACTTAATGCTTAAATAAAAGTGAAATAAAGTAATGATTTGAAATGTTATGTTAAGTGTTAAAAAAATAAGGTTGCTTAAAAAAAAGTAAAGAGTATTTTGGTCTTTTTACAAAATATCATTTTAATCCAAAAAAATTCTATAAATAAGCATCCACTTTCTTGCTTTTTTACACTTCTTCTTCCATTTTCAAGCTTTTCTTCCACTCTCTAATGGCTTCTTCTTTTCTCTTTACTTACTAACTTTTCTTAAAATCATATCAAATAACACCACCAAACTTTGCCAAAGACCTTAGGATACCATTAAAACATGGTTTGGTATCTAAGAAGTGAAGAAATGATGAAGGAACGAGTGGAATAGGAGGAGGCCGAACCTATAGAGGAGAAATAAGTAAGTTGGAAAGCTTCGGAACTAAAAAAAGAGAAGGAAGTGATGCTGGAATCAAAACGAAAGTCTATGAAAATGTTTGGTGGAGTGGAACTAATCATGAGTACTCAATTTAAAGTTAAATCATCCTTATAACTATTTTAATATGTGCATTAAAACCCTTGAATATATTGTTTGAACTTTTTATAACTTGGTTGCAAATTGGTTGATTATGTGATTGTTTATATGAATGATAACTTAGTTTGATAATGATAAGAGAAATGTTTAGTAAGCATGGTTAGTTAAATGAGAATTAAATCCATACAAACGTGTGTATGGAAATTATTTAGCCTCTTAATGATTTCAAAATATCTAAAAAGATTGAAAATGAAATTATAATACTATTATATTATATAATGAAATGAAAAATGAGTTTGAAATGATGAAAATATTGTTTTAAATAAATTAAAATAGTTTAAATATAGTTTAAAACAAATTTGAAGCATTTCAGACAAATCCCGAAGTAATTCACAAAATTGGTCAAAATCGAGGTCGTCAAGTAGCAGTAGTTCATAAATTTCGACCCGTAACTTCAAACTACTGCTGAGAATGATTTATAAGCCGTATTCTTCAAAATATTTTTTTTTTCACAGCGATAATATTTTTCCAACGAAGAAAGAAAATCAATATTTCATCAAGTAGAGTTTGAAATATGTCCAAAACAATTTTCTAAAAACATCGCGGTTTTGCAGTTCGGAATCTAAAAGGGGATTTTTTTTTAAAATGATATTTTTAAATGACTAAAAATATGAAATAAATTTGATAAATCTATTAAAATGTTTCATAAGAGATTTGGAATGGATAATATGAATTTTCAAATATTAAAAAGTTGTTTAAATCAAATAAGTTTATATAGCATTTTCCGCAGCACTTTTATGCTGCGAATTCTATAACCTTTTGAATGTGAGTTTAAACGTAACTATATTTCCTAGAATCAATTATGAATGTTTTAAAAAGAATAATTAAGTATTTTAAATGATGATTTGGAATTTTAATAAATCATTTCTAAAATGAAGATGAATAACAAAGTATGCGGAAACGATCCTGCTTGTGAGATCTAAGAAGATGAAATAAGGTAATAAGGTGTTTAACTGAGGTTAGGAATAGAGCAACCAATTCCCTGACCTTACCTGGCCTATGTTTTCTCTTTTTAGGCGTGGGGTGGAATAGATCGAAAGGAAAGCCCGAATGCTCTAAAAGATTATATTTAAGTTTTTCCAAAATAAAATAAAAGAAACAAATTCTTTGAATATTAATTAACCACTTAACATCCTTTATTCGATGATTGGTACGAAGGAATAGGGATCGAATTCAAGTGAACCCTTTCGAGGAACCAAGATCGGATTTGGGCGATTCTTATCCGAAAACACCTTTAAACCAATTTTCGAAATAAAATATATTAAAGACAATAATCATTGATGATAAAGTCTTCATGATGTAGGATTACTAGCCATTAGTTCCTGGAGGTGAAATTTACCATATCTAAGTTGGCATTAGTGCTTTGTTATGAAAATCTTCGATTTGCAAGAATATGCTTTGAAGTTAAGAAAGAAATCTTTGATTAAGATTAATTAAATTATTTAGGAATATTTTCCCTAATTTTAATGTTATAACATGAATATAAGAAATCTTTGATTAAGATTTAATGAAAGATTTGGAAAGGTTTCCTAAGTAAAAGAGAAAATGATTTGGAATTATTCCAAGATTTAAGAAAGGTTTAAATAAACCAAATGATTTGATAAATGAGGTTTAATGATTCCATATACTCTTGGAAAAAATGGAATAAACTGAAAAGAATATATCTAAGAAAGATATTTGATTTAAATAAAAGATGAAGTAATTTATTGATGATTGATATCCACAAATGAACTTAACATCTTTTAAAGCGATAATTGGCTATGAAGGAACCGGGGTCGGATTCTGGTGATCCCTATCTGAAAACCACTTTGAACCAATGTATACGTTTGAAAGTGAAGACATATTGAAGATGATGATTATTGAAGACCGAGGATCTTATAGCGTAAGGACTGCTTGTTGACATGCTCTGGGTCACTCCCATTATAGAGTTATCTATAGTAGTGGTCTCCTTGTTGTGGAGATTTTTCGGATTGCAATAACTACTTGCTACTAGTGGTGGTAGGAGAGTGCCTTCGGTTTCGTTCAGTCCCAGAACGAACTTATATGGACGAATGCCTAACATTGCATTCCTGAGACTCAACGTTTTGACTTTACAAATGTACATCTGCTTGGTGGCGGAGAAGGCAACTTTCTTAGCTTAACACCCTTTTCTGAGACATATGAGCTCAGAGGTTGTATGAAGTTAAATAGTGATCAAAGGAATGGCAGTGTGGCATTCATAGTGGAACTTATTATGATCAAAGCGTGGTTTTGTATGAAAAGCGTGGCTTTGAAGAAATTGAGCGTAGACTCGCATGCTTCACACCCTGGTTATGATGGGATTCTATGTGGTCAGATGTATGCTCGCATTTCGAATAGTAGTGATTTGGGTTATCAGATGTTCTAAGCCATAGATACTTGATATGTTTGGGCCTTATGACAGGGATGCATGAAGTCTGAGTCCTTGGATATTATTCGTAGATTGTGCCTCCTTTTTGCCATTTGTGTTATTGTATAACGGCATCTGAGTCTTGGGCGTAAGCCGTGGATATAGATTGATCTTTCCACTAGTTTCCTATCATGTTGGAAATCCAATCCCAATACGAGATTTACGGTTTTGATTTTATTCCCCAAATAGCTGTAATGACTTGCAAACATTTCAGCTACCCCTTTTTGGTATCATATATTCCATTAGGTATATTCCGTTGACCTAGTCCGTATATATTACCTTAGACTTAGTCCAGATATTGATATCTTATTTGAATAAGTTTATTTGAAAGTGTTTTCAAAATAATGTCATTATAATATCAAGTGAATTTTGGTATAAAAGTGTTTTGGTTATCATAAGTTAAAAGCCTCTCCTTGTTTATGTATGGGCGTGATCTTATGAGATACCCTCCTTTTCAAATTTTTTGATAATATAGTCATTTTAAATTTCGAGTATCTCACACTGGTTTATCAAGTCCGATCTGGGTATTTTTAAAACTCAGTTCAAATCCAAGTAGTTTCAGGTTGAGTTGAAGATGGTTGGAGTTTCCAGAGGAGAGCTGGAGATCTTCATCATCGTATGTACGTATTTTGTAATCCGCTTTGCTTAGCGAAGTTCGTACATGATAGGGGTTCTTACTTCTTGTTAGGTAGCGAACGAATGACTCTTACTCCTATATGTCCCTGAGATCGAATATCGAGGTGTTGGTTTGCCAGTTAGGCTTACAGTCGAGAGGCTGGCGGTAAAAGTAAAACGTGAGGTATGAGCGTAAGCTACGGTGGTTGTATCCACTATGATGGTTGAAAAGCCTAGATCATTACATTTGGTATTAGAGCTTAGGTTGAGTGAGAACCTTGGCTTTGGTGGGGTAAAGACTCATCAGAGATCGGGTTAGTAATACTCTAGATGAGTGACTCATTATAGATTGGGTTAGAATACCCTAGAATGAGTTTGGATGTATTATATATGAGTGCGTACTTGTTAGCGACTAATAAATTGTTTTGTGTTGATTTATCTATTGAGTGATTTATGGATTCTGATCGATGCGCCTGATCCCATTATCGATGAGGGTCCCTAAACATTTAAACAAGGCGAATCGACCCACTGATTTTGAAAAATTGGTAAAAGAAATAATTTTATCTAGGATTATATTTTGAATATAAATTATATATTTTGAAAAGTTGTGTAGTTAGAAATTAGGATTAGTGAGATTTAAATATGAACATCTCTTGATTAGAATTTCATGGTTTGACTATGAGATGTTACATAAAGATAATCGATAAGTAAGGAATTTGACAAGGTAATTAAGATCTTTAATACTTATTCCAAAATAATACATTAAGAAATGATAATGTTAAGTTACTATCATAAATTGGTCAATTATTTGATTTAAAAGTTTAAGCACAAATACCTTATGAATTAAGTTTCACGATTTGACTATAAGGTGTTTGATAATAAGATATGTTTAAGGAATGAACATATAAGATTAAAAGTATTAGAAAATAATTATGTAAAAGCAAAAAATATATGAAAGGAATGAGAATTTAAATTCGAGTGAAAGAATTGTGGTAATTCAAATGAAGTTTATTATTATATGATAAAATGAATTTATAAATAGGTTTTATAAAGTAAACTCTAAAGGATTTTGAAAATGGTATTATTTCAAATAAAAATAGGTATTTTATGATAACTTATTTGATTGACTCGAAAATAAACTAAAAATGGGCAAACAATGTGTTCGGATGGTAAGCACTTCTCTTAAATATTACGCTTCTTGTTAAGAGGATATATGATACTATTGGTAGTACCCAGTTCCTTGGATTGTTTTGGAGTTACTCGTTCTATATAATTTTCTTAAATTAAAGAAATAATGTGAATCGTTGATTTGTAATATTTATAAAAGTGTTTAAACCAAAGATAAATTTGGAATCACTAATTAATAAGATAAAGCGGGATTCTCGACGATTTTGGACAGTCGAAAATTTTCGAATCATACCTAACTCAGAGCTAAGAAATTTATGAAAACTTTTCGTAAAAGATTGTGAAATACTTTGAGTAAACAAAATAAAATAAGGATAATTTATAAATCTAATTTATAAAGAATTTTTTAAGAGTTAAGAGTATGAGGATTTAAATACGGGTGGTTTTAAAATTTGTTTTCAAAGCTAGAAAAATGATAATAAAAACTCTTTAAAAAGGTAATTTTAACCCGTAAATATTTTATTAATGAATTCTAGCATTAATTAAGGATTTGGACTTAAGTCTTTAAAATATGATTGATTTGCATAAGTTATAAGATGTATAAACTTAAGTAATAGTTTTAATAAATGATTCATAAATAATATTACTGTTAAGGAAAATATACCGAGTTAAAAGATTGTGGAAAAAATTTATAATAAAGATAAATCATTTATTGAGTGAAAATGTTTCTTTGGAATATTTTCCTTTAATAAAAAATATTTGAAAATAAATGATTAAAGGGATCATATAAAGAAGCACCTTTATAAAGTGTTTGAGCTTAAGAAAAAAGTTTTATGAAAGTTTTTGAGGGTCAATAAAAACATAAATTATATGTAGATCATCTCATCATACAATTTTAATCTAATATTTGAGTTAGGAACTTTGAATGTTTACATCGGTTATCACACGATTCTTGACGACGAACATTGATAAGGGTTTGTGGTTAGATACTTGAGTTTTCTATCATACTTGAGAGCTATGCAAGGAAAGCAAAGGTTCTAATCAAGAAGCCTAATCAGTGTCTGCACTGGAGGATCAATGGATCAATACTAGTTCGGAAATAAAGTTGTGTAGTCGAATAGAAGATCGAATAAGATATTGCATAAAAATAATATATGAAAAGAAATTGGTAAATTAATGTTTGAAAAAACTATTGTGAGTTTTAGGTTCGCTGTAATTTCGAGGATGAAATTCTTTTAAGTAGGGGAGAATGTAACAACCCAGAATTTGACCACTCTAAAATATACTGTTTACAGTGATTTTAAATGTAAAATAAGTAAGGTTATATGATTCAAATAATACTGGATAGGATTTGGGAAGAGAAGTATACACAAAAGTAGTGATATTTGCCTATATCGGCAAAAGTGACAAAATGCTAATTTCAAAAAAGTATGTTTCAATGGTTAAATAAATTATTTTAATTTATTTATGAGTGTTGTATTTTTAAATAACATTATACAAATTTATTTTTAAATTTAGTTTACATAAATAAATAGTTTAACTAAAACGTCAAAATGTGACCGTAAAACATTTTGTCGAAAATCAACGTTCTGCCGATTAAAAGTTGTCGCAACATCGTCGCACCTTTATTTTCTTATATAGAAAAATATATTCAAATAGTATAAGTATTAATTAATTCACCAATCGAGTTTATTTTTACTAAACATACTTAGAAAATTCTAGAAAATAATTAAGAAAAAGTAAGCACAAAAAGACAAACATGTCATTTCAAAGAAAAAAGTAAACATCAAATCAAATCAAATATAATTATTATATTCTTTACTCAATACATAAGTGAAAATGATATAACGTAATGATTTGAAATATGATGTTAAGTGTCGGAAAAATAAGATTGCTTAAAAAGTAAGTAAAGGGTTTTTTGGTCTTTTTACAAAATATTATTTTAATCCAATACTTTTTCTATAAATGAGCATCCACTTTCTTAATTTTTTACACTTCTTCTTCTTCTTCCCTTTTCAAGCTTTCCTTCCACTCTCTAATGGCTTCTTCTCTTCTCTTTCCTTGCTAACTTTTCTTAAAATCATATGAAATCAACTCAAACACCGCCAAACTTTGCCAAAGACCTTAGGATGCCATTAAAACATGGTTTAACATCTAAGAAGTGAAGAAATGATGGAGGAAGGGGTGGAATAGGAGGAGGCTGAGCCTATGGAGGAGAAGGAAGCAAGTTGGAAAGCTTCGGAGCTAGAAAAAGAGAAGGAAGTGCCGAATCAAGAGGAAAGTCTACGAAAAGGTTTGGTGGAGTGGAACTAATCGTGTGTACTCAATTTAATGTTAAAATCATCCTTATAACTATTTTAATATGTCCATTAAAACCCTTCAATAAATTGTTTGAATTTTTGAAAACTTGGTTGCAAATTGGTTGATTATGTGATTGTTTATATGGATAATAACTTGGTTTGATAATGATAAGAGAAATGGTTAGTACGCATAGTTAGTTAAATGAGAATTAAATCCATACAAATGTGTATATGGAAATTATTTAGCCTCTTAATGATTTCAAAATATCTAAAAAGATTGAAATGGTATTATAATAATATGATATTATAATATGAAATGAAATGAAAAATGAGTTTGAAATGATTAAAAATTTATTTTAAATAAATTAAAATAGTTTAAATATGGTTTTAAAACAAATTTTAAGCGTTTCGGACAAGCTCGAAGCAATTCACAAAATTGGTCAAAATCGACGTCGTCGTGTAGCGGTAGTTTATAAATTTTGACCCGTAAGTTCAAACTAATGTAGAGAATAAATTATAAGCTGGATTTCTTCAAGATAAAAATTATTTGGTTCACAATGATTGTAGTTTTCCAACGAAGAAATAAAATCAAGATTTCATCAAGTAGAGTTTGAAATATGTCCAAAATAATTTTCTAAAAACATCGCGGTTTTGCAGTTCGGAATCCAAAAAGGAATTTTTTATAAATGATATTTTTAAATAATTAAAAATATGAATTAAATTTATTAAATCTATTAAAATGGTTTGAAAGATATTTGGAATGGAAAAATATGAATTTTCAAATACTAAAAAGTTGTTTAAATCAAATAAGCTTATATAGTACTTTCCGCAGCACTTTTATGATGCTAATTGTATAACCTTTTGAATATGAGTTTAAATGTAACGATATTTGCTAGAATCAATTATGAACGTTTTTAAAAGAATAATTAAGTGTTTTAAATTATTATTTGGACGCTTAATAAATCATTTCTAAAAGGAAGATGAATAAACGAGTATGCGGAAAAAATCCTGCCTGTGAGATATGAGAAGATAAAATAAGGTGCTTAAATAAGGTTAGGAATTGAGCAACCAGTTCCCCAAACTTCCTTGGCCTATGTTTTCTCTTTTTAGACGAGGTATGGAATAGATCGAAAGGAAAGCCCGGATGCTCTAAAAGATCATATTTAAGTCTTTCCAAAATAAATTAAAAGAAACAAATTTTTTGAACGTTAATTAACTACTTAACATCTTTTCTTCGATGATTGTTACGAAGGAACCGAGATCAGATTTGGGTGATTCCTTCCGAAGAACCGAGATTGGATTTGGGTGATTCATATGTGAAAAGTCCTTCAAACTAATTTTCGAAATAAAATATATTAAAGACAATGACCATTGATGACAAAGATCTTCATGATGTAGGATTACTTGCCATTAGTCCTTCGAGGTGAAATACCATACTAAGGTGCCAGTAGTGTTCTGTTATGAAAATCTTCGATTTGCAAGAATATGCTTTAAAGTTAAGAAAGAAATCTTTGATTAAGATTTAATAAATGATTTGAGAATATTTTTCTTAAGTTAAAAGTTATAACTTGAATATAAAAAATCTTTGATTAAGATTTAGTGAATGCTTTGGAAAGGTTTTCCTAAGTAAAAGAGAAAATGATTTGGAATTATTGCAGGATTTAAGAAAAGTTTAAATAAACCAAATGATTCGATAAATGAGGCTTAATGATTCCATATACTCTTGAAAAGAAAGTGGAATAAATTGAAAAGAATATATCTAAGAAAGATATTTGATTTAAACAAAAGATGAAGTAATTGATTGATGATTGATATCCATATATGAACTTAACATCTTTTAAATCGATAATTAGCTTCGGAGGAACCCAGGGTCGGATTTGAGTGATCCCCATTTGAAAACCACATCGAACCAATGTATACGTTCGAAAGTAAAGAATGTTGAAGATGATGATCATTGAAGACTGAGGATCTTCATAGCATGAGGAGTGCTTGTTAACATGCTCTGGGTCGCTCCCATTATAAAGTTATTTAGAGCAGGTTTCTTCATTGTGGAGATTTTTCTAATTGCAAGGACTACTCGCTACTAGTGGTAGTATGTGAGGGCCTTTGGTTTCGTTCAGTCCCAAATCGAACTTGTTTGGACGAATGTTTGACATTGTATTTTTGAGACACAACGTTTGACTTTTACAAATGTAAATTATCTTAGTGACGGAGAAGGCGACTCCTATTAGCTTAACTCCCTTCTTTGAGATATACAAGCTCCGAGATTGTATGTTTGTATGAGTCAAATAGTGATCAAAGGAATGACAGTGTGGCATTCAAAGTGGAACCTGTTATGATCAAAGCGTGGTTTTGTATGAAAAGTGTGGCTTTGAAGAAATTGAGCTTAGCCTCGCGAGCCTCACATCCTGGTTATAATGGGAATCTATGTGGTCAGATGTATGCTTGCATTTTGGATAGTAGTGATTTGGGTTATCAGATGTTCTGAGCCCTAAGTACTAGATACGTTTGGGCCTTATGGAAGGGATGTTCGAAGTCCGAGTCCTCAGAAGTTATTCGCAGATTGTATCTCCTTTTGCCATTTGTGTTGTTGTATAATGGCATCTGAGTCTTGGGCATAAGCCGTGGATGTAGATTGATCTTTCCACTAGTTTCCTATTATACTGGAAATCTGATCCCAATATAAGATTTACTGTTTTGATTGTATTCCCAAAATAGCTATATTGACTTGCAAACATTTCAGCTACCCCTTTTTGCTATCATATATTCCGTTCGGTATATTCCGTTGACCTAGTCCGGATATATTACCTTAGACTTAGTCTAGATATTGTTACCTTATTTGAATAAGTTTATTTGAAAAGTGTTTTCAAAAGAATTTCATTAAAAATAATATTAAGTGAATTTTGATATAAAAGGTTATCATTAGGTAAATATCTCTCCGTGTTTATGTGTGGGCGTGGTCTTATGAGATAACCTTCTTTTCAAAGGTTTTTATAATATAGTCATTTTAAATTTCCAGTATCTCACGCTGTTTTATCAAGCCTGATCTGGGTATTTTTAATACTCGGGTCACATCCGAGTAGTTTTAGGTTGAGTTGAAGATGGTTGGAGTTTCCAGAGGGGAGCTGGAGATCTTCATCATCGTATGGACGTATTCTATTATCCGTTACACTTATTGCATTTGTTTTGTTGTTTTTCAACATTTGTAAGTATAGAAGTTTGTAACTGTGCAGGCTAAATCTAGGTTAGACTTTGATATTGTATTTTAAAATTTTCCGCTGTAAAGACTATTATTGAAATAATATATGTTATTCTATTCGTGTGAGATTCTGTTTTGTTTTTATTTTCTTTCTACCCTTAATGATTCGCCTTTTCATGCAATTTGAGTTAGACACGTGTGGTTTATTGTCGATTCAAAGGGTGTGGAAAACCAGTTCATTACATCGGGGGCACTAATACAACACCTGCCCTAGAGGAATGTTTGTTAGATGCACCACCAGTGTACATCTTCCACCTAGCATTATGTTATCCACTGCTCTTCGAACTATTATCTTATGCAACATACTTAGCTATGAAATCAGCCAAAGCCTGGCCTTGAATTTCCCTTCATGGATAGGTTATGTCGTATTAGCTCAATTCAATGTTCCATTTCAACAACCTCTCAGAAGTCTCTGGTCACTACAAGATCTATCTCAAAGGCTGGTCAATCAGAATTTTGATCTTATGAGCCTAAAACTAAGGGCGAAGGTTCCTCGAAGCGATGAACATGTAGTATATAAGCTTTTCTATCTTTGAGTAATTTCTCTCTTCCTTTGTCAGTCGCTTGCTAATGTAATATACTAGCCTTTGAATTTGGGACATTTTATGTATAAGTGTGGCGCTCAAAGCATGCACCGACACTGCCAAGTAAACAAACAAGTTCTTGTCTTCTAGTGGCTTTAATAGAATGGGAGGTCCTCTAAGTAATCTATTAGAGCTTGGAAAGCGTCTTGACACTCTTGTGCCCAAGCAAAGTTCCTTTTCTCTTTCTTGAGAATTTAAAGAGAGGGTTGCATTTATCAGTACTTTGGAGATGAAGTGACTCAATGCAACAACCTTCCCATTCAAACTTTAGACTCATTGATTGATATGGAGCTTTTATATTTCTCAGCACTTCGATCTTCTTTGGGTTAGCTTGGATTTCTTTTGAGTTCACTCTGAGACCCAAGAACTTCCCAGATGCAACCCTGAATGAACATTTCAACGGGTTGAGCTTTATAGCATATTTTTGAAGCATGCCAAATATTGCCTCCAAATTGTCAAACTGGCTTATTGTTAGCCATGACTTCACAAGCATATTGTCCATGTAAACTTCCATTGATCTCCCAATTTACTTTTTAGACATCAAATTCACCGGCCTCTAGTAAGTCGCTCTTGTGTTCTTTAAACAGAAAGGCATGAAAAGGTATCAATACAGTCCTACATCAATTATGAAATTGGTGTGCTCCTAATTTAGGACATTCATTGGGATTTTATTATAGATAGAATAGGCATCCATAAACGATAGCAATTCGTGCCTAGCGGTCGAATCTACTAGCTGATCGATCTTTGGGAGTGAAAAGTTATCCTTCAGGCATGCATTATTTAGGTCGGAATAGTTGGTGCATGTTCTCTACCTCCCATTGGACTTATTCACCAAGGCTAGATTAGATACCTACTCTGGGTATAGCGCATTGCAGATAAAGCCATTGTGTTTCAACTTATCCACCTCTTCCTTCAAGGTAGCGGATCTCTCAGGACTAAAGCCGAGGGAGTTCTATTTCATAAGAACACATTCGGGATTCACATTCAATGTGTGGCACGCTATCTTCGGCGATATTCCACACATGTCAAAATGTATCTAGGCGATTGCATCCAGGTTTGTTCGAAGTAAACTAATAAACTCTTCCATCATCCTTATGCTAAATTGAGATCTGATCTTCAAGATTCATGTAGGATCATTTTGACTGATCGGGACTTTTATCGTCAGCTCTGTGAGAGCCGCCTTTGCATCCTCTGGCCCTTTTCTTGGATCCATATCCTTATGGATGCGACTTTGCTGCCCGACCCAGGGCTTAGGCGGTGGTTGCTATGCGTCTAAAGACTTGATGTAAAGATCTTCTCCACATCCTTTCCTTTCTCACGTCTCCTTGCCTCTTTCATTTTTGCGATGCAGTATTCGTGTCTAATCACTTGGTCTAATTGCACAACGCCTACACCATTCTATACTGAGAATTACATCATCAAGAACCATAAGGTGATGGCTACTCGTAAATCAGCTAGGCTGATCGACTCAAAAATGCATTGTAGGCTGAGAAAATGTTCGACACAATGAAGGTCATAACTCATACTCTCTTGCGGTCACCTTCTCCTCGCACCATGTGTAAATCCATACACCTGATAGGTTAAGTAGCTGTACCGTGAAATCCCTGGTTATGAGATCTACACGGTTTAAATCTTAGTCATCTAAGAACATTTGGTCAAAAGCTTTTTTGAATAGAATGTTGACTGAACTTCCGCATTCAACCAACAACTTCCTTACAATCCCCAACCCAATCGTAGTCGAAATCACAAAGGAATCCAATGTCAAAGCTTCAACTCCATCAGTGTCCCTGATTTAGTCAGTCATTTTCTTGTGTTTCTTCACATAAGCTCCGTCTTTGACATAAACAACTCTTGGGTATTGGCATGCATTAAAGCATTAGCGTTAACTTTCCATTTCATTTCGGGTCTTCTTTGTTGGATGTGGTCCTCCATGAATGGTATTAATGATCAGTCGTTTCTCAAGCTGCCTTGACTCGCCCTCACTAGGTCTAGCCAGTTCCCGTTGGAATGACAGTCCACGGTGATTAGAACTTCCTTGCCCGCCATCTTACTGGACTTTAACAAACTTGTGAATTTTCATTTTTCGTATCAAGTTTTCTGTCACATCACGTAAATGCTTGCACTCACTTGTGTTATGACTGTGCGTCTCATGAGATCTATAATACTTTGTGGATTTCTTTTCCTTCTTAATTGACTCTCTCGGTATCGGCTTCTTGTACTACTCGGTACCTTGAGATGCAAGGGAAATGTTCTCAATTGAATTATTCAACTCGGTTTAATTGTTATATTTTGGAACCTAGAACATTTCCTTTTGTTAGATTTTTGATCTCTAGTTCTGACACCATTCCTTTTTTGGTCGCCACTCTTTTTTTCAACATTCACACCAATATCTTCGAAACTCCTTCCAAATTTCTTCACACCAACATTACTCTGAATGATTTTTATTGACCCTTTGGGATTGACCTTCCCTATCATAGAACTTGCCTCTTCCATGCACAAGAACTAGCAATGTTTCCTATAAAATGTGTCCATTTTCGATGTGGGCTTCATTTTTAACCATCTCCAAGATTGGTAAAGGGATGAATCCCCTAAATCAGTTCAATCGATACGATGTCATCCTTCACATTAGTCACTTCCATCATAGCTATATGGAACCTATTTAGGAAATCCTTTAATGACTCTTCTACACCTTGGAAGAGGTTTGATAGTGATATCACGTCTTTTTGATAGGTCGTGCATAGATGAAACTACTCAATGAAATTCCATGCTAACTCATCAAAAGACGATATGTATCTTGCCAGAAGCCGGGTGAACCGCATCGTCACAACTCGCTCCAGAAAAATTGGGAAATAGTGATACCTCATAACATTAGATGCCCTAGAAGAGTCCACGTGCCATTCATATTTCATTAGGTGCTAGCTCAGATCCATTCTTCCATTGTACAATGAAACCATTGACATTCAAATCTCCAAGGAAACTCTTCATGCAGTATCTCCTTAGTGAATGGTTTCGACTAAGGAAAGTGCCGCATTCATCATTGTTTCGAAATTGATTTTCACTCACCAGATTCCTAACCATCTCATCTGAACACTCTGGTTCCACGGTTTTTACCGAACGATGGTAATTGAGGTCCATTCTGAATGTTTGGTTGGCAGACACTCTTGGGCAGATTCATTAACCTACGTTCTCCTAACTCTAGGAGAACCGTTCATCTAGTAGATCCAGTTAATTGGTTCTTGCATGGTGGATTGATCGGTCGCTTGATATCTAGAATTTTGGTTATCCACAACACAACCAGGAGTAAGCCTAGCATTTCCACCAACTTGTTGATTCATCAACCCAGGAGCAGCTGGATCGGAACCGATCCATAGGTGTGGACCAGTACAATAATCTAGCTTTGGCTACGACTTGTCTCCAGCATCTGTTTTAGAGTGCCAACTTCTTTCCTGGCCAGCTTTCTTTATCTCTTCCTCTAGCTTGATGAAGAATAACTGTCAGATTTTGAATCTATAGGTGCAAGGTCCCTCCTGCCTATTTGGTGACTCTATGTTAACTCATTCAGCAATTTGGGGCTCTCCTACATCTGCAAATTCAACTCGTTGTGGCATTCCTATAACTTATCTTCATTTTCTTCATTATGTGGTCCATCTTCACTCTAGTTATCACATCAGTCAGGTTCTGGACCACGGTAGCATCATGTTGCACAACTTATTTCGCATGTTGTGTGTCGAGGTTTGCGACGTCATCTGCGGCTCTGGAGTTTATAGAATGGCCTCTTCATGGGGCCATGATTGAAAGTAGTTGGTGTAGATTTTGGAAAATCTGAGTTGTTTAAAAATGTAAAAAATAGAGAAACTGGATCTATCTCTCGGGTTAGGCAATCCAATTGTAGATGATCGATCCAAATGTCCTGAGAATAATTCTATCAATGAAAGCGCCAAAATATGTATACTAGTATGTGGCATAAATACCCACGAGATTAAAGTAGAGAAATAAAATAAAGAATAATAAATGAAAATGAAGTAAAAATGGAACATGTAGAGTTTGTAGTTGAACGGCCAACAGATACCTACATTGACTTAGCTTTTTTATTGATTATATTATTATTTAAAACTTCCATTATGGACCAGTATGGATCCTTGGGGTTACAAGTGAATTATAGGAAATTAGTAAACAACTCTCCTAGATCCCTTAAAAATGACCTCTGCCCCTATTTATAATTGTAGGTCACCGAGAATTGCTCCACCATGATTGCAGTCATGTTCCTCATGTTCCAACAGTAGTTGGATATAAAAGATCATGGCGATGTCAACACTTACTATGGATCGGTATCGATCCATAAGATCGACTTATGGATCTCTTCCATTGCCTTATGTTGACATGACTTATTGTTAGCTTTCTGTTTTTGCCTTAGTTGCCTGCTAGATGCTTGTTGAACTCTAAGGTGGCCATGCACTCACCTTGTGATCTAGATCGCACTCTGTTTCTAGGCTTATTAGCTATCTCTCTGGGCTCTCTACCTTTATAACTTTCAAGTCTGACCTATCAAGTTCGTCGAAAGACTATCTAGTCAAAAGGCTAGATAACATATATTGTAAAGCTTCTATTATAAACTTGAAGTTTCTAGTTGGCACTAACACAAAGAAATGTGGTCATAATAAGTCATGATTCAATTTCATGTTGTAATATTGAATGCAACTGATGTTGGTAAATCAAACAAAAGAAATGTTTGTTTTGCTAGCTTTTTTATTTTGAACATAAAAATGTTGAACCAAATATTCACCCGTTATTTACGTTGTGTAACACCCCATAAAAATGAAAATTTCACAAACATTGAAATTTGGCACGAAAGTTACACCACTGTATTCATGGTGATTTTTTCGATCGACTTTCATATATAAAGCTTTGCGATCATAATTTAAATGAAAAGGTTATAGATGTTTGAACTTTTTGAATTTAAAATAATCAAATGAAATTTAAATTTAAAATTTTATAAATATTAATGTTTGAAATTAAAAACGTTAATAAATATCTAAACGTTGAAGAGAAGCTTAGGGTTTAAGAAAACGTGAAGTAAACATTGATGTTGGTTAATAAAATAGGCAAGAAACCAAAAATTAAGGGCAAGTAATAAATTAACATTAGTGGCAAAAGGCCGGTCGACCACCGCCATTGGGTCGGTCGACTCCTGGAGCGGAGTGGTCGATCGATGCCTTTATAGTGGCTAGAGTTAGTTTCGGCCATGAATGATCCTAATTTTTGTTATTATTAACTGACTTAAAGCTTATGATCCACATGCCTTCTAATCAAAATTAATAAGAGTCTCGCCCCTCACTTATGTTCATAAATGTTTGGAATGCTAATGAAACTCCACCAGTCGTTTACTTCATTTCTTCAATGCAGAATCAGTCGGACTCAAACAGAATAGATTACACACACGCATTTTTTTCTATTTCTATTCTTCCATTATCTTTGATTTTGAATCTAATTTATACACAATTGAATTTTGTTTATTTTATAAGAAAAAGAAATATAAAGGATCGGTTAGGCAACGGAAAGAATCAAATGAAAAGGAAAGAATGAAAACTATCCGTGAGTGGAAATCTTAGTTTTTCACTCTTTAGTAGTTTGTACAGTAAAAGTTTGGATTTATTTTATGCCTTGGGGAATTTTGTATACGAAAGCCCTATATCCTAAAACCCAAAATCCTTAGAATAAAATGCCAATTCTTGGATAATTAGCATTTCAGTTATTTTATATTAATATAGTATAATTTAGTTTACTATTTGAAATTTTAATAATTTATGTTCTGTTCACCTTCCACATCTAATTTCTGTTACTGATATAAAAGGGTTTAAAAAGGAAAGTTTTAGGAAATAATGTGCAAAGTATGAATTTTCCTATTCGTAGTTTTCACTGCCTATTTCTGTGATTTACTCAAATATGAATCCTTTTCTCCACTTCAAGTTTATATATGTAAAAGTTGAGTATAGTATAAAGGGATTAAATTGTAAAGTTTTTCCCTAGAAATAGAAGCATTAATTCAATATATTAATGTAAAGTAAGTTTTGTAATTTGGTTCCATTCTTTTTGTACAAGGTTGTTTTGTCGGGCTAGGGATATTAGTTATTTTGTAAACTATGGTATGGAGCTTAAGCTTCTATGAATATGAAGGTTTTTAACATTTTAAAAAATTAGTATAGGAAGCAAAAATCTTAGAATAGGAATATTTCTACGCACATCTAGGAATATTTAGTTAGCCTAAATTACATATGTACATATATATTAATATCGTATTAATAGTAATGTATAAATCGTATCGTATAGAATAAATAGTTAATATATAGCATCTAACCTTTTAGGAAGGAGTTAAGGACAATTATGAGAATTATCAATAATTAAAGGTGAAATAAGGATTTTTCTTTATATGGCCTTAATTTTTAAATGCTGTGAGATATTGTATGTATGTATGTATGTGTAGCATATATATGGTAGTATCTTAGGAGAGTAGAAATATGACTAAGTTATAGGGATGCGAGGTCAGTTAAAAGCACAAAGAAGTCTAGCTACCAGCAGTGTGACTTTGGGACTGATGTGAGATATTTCCTATAATAAGTACCCATGTTGGATGTGAGTTTAGTCCCAATTATGTAGGGTAAGCATGCGACTAATGTGAAACATCACAGTTTGGGTTGCGATTCATAAAACGGATTTCTAAGTATGGCTGCTTTTGGGTTGTGGGTATTAAATGGCATTTTAGGTTCCACCTCCTTCCCACTCAAGAACTATTAAATGGTTGAGATTATTTTTTAGGGGTGGTAGTAGAAAATCTATGATACCACGTCAGAGATGAGGTATTAAGTAGTTAACGTAGGGTCCACCTCTTCCTATGAAAATGTATTAATTGGCTTGATAAGATTTTTTATGATGTCAGTTACCAAGTGCCAAGGATGGGTCCGCCTTGGGTTTAGATACTAAATGATAGGAGCCTACCTAGGGTATTGGTATTAAATGGTCCGAGTCTACCTAATTTCTATTAAAGAGGTATTAAGTGGCTCAGGTGCTCTCGCTCACATCGTTAGGGCATGATTTACGGTAGTTGCGAAGATGGATTGGTAAGGTACACTTAGCCTACAATTAAAGGTATGTTACGTAGTTGGACTAGAAAGGTCTTTGGATTACAGTGGAGGTATGCTTAGGAGGCTAAAGTGTAGGATGCGTAAGATGGATTACTTATCTAAATGATACTGCCCAAAGACTATTATGGTAAACTAGAAATTTTCATTCAACGGATACTGTTGTTTTGACACTCTCCTTATTACAACCTATAGGGTAAGGGAAACGATGCTGATAGAGAAGATAGAGATGACGGTGAAGATTTATGGTAGTTTATCATTTATCTATATTTTGTAATGTTAAAATGTACCCACATTTCATACATGATGTTTTATTTTGAGACATTATATTATGGATATTTTGGGATAATGTATTTTTGAGATTTGATGTTTATGAAATGGATAATTATTTATGCTTTTGTATATTATTCCTTCGACTATGAGATTTTGAAAGCATATAGCCGGCTCTGTATTTTTTTCATTATATCAATTTTACCAACAAAGAGCAAATTTGGATAGGCTGAAAGCTCGATGAGATTTTAATGGGTTAAAAATTAGACCCGTTTCCTAGAGAGCTGTTAGTTACATTTGGTATTAGAGCTTATGCTGATGGGAATAGGTATACGTAAGTGGGAATAGGTATACGTAAGAGTATGTGTTTGTTATTTTTGGAAGTATTTTTCAAAACCATATTACATATATACACTTTTATGAATATACACAAACATACTAGGTAAATTATTATTTTAGCAAATAATACTATCTTAGAAAATTATAACTGGTAGATCAAGTCTACGTATAGATGATTATGGGTGAAAACTATTACTTGGAGGATGAGTACCCCTTCACCAAGAAATGCCTACCATATGTGGTAGGCTAGAATCGTTCAAGCTATACGATATATGAGGCAAGTTTTGATTTTTCGATAAGCTGCACCAGTAGCGCCAGCCGCTTCACCCACTGAAGCAGCACCTCGCCCACTTGAATTCTCTAAAATGTGTAAAGATTTTCAGAATATGGGAGAATGGGCACACATGGGGGCTGTAGATTCTTTTGAAAAAAGGGCTTGGATTAACGAATGTAAGCATGTATTATTGGAGTTCGGATGAGAAGATAGATTAAGAGGAGGATGGCTATGAGGCATTTAAAGGGGAAAGCACCGGATTGGTGGACCATAGTAGTTGAAGCGAATGCCGAAGAAAGAATTACTTGGGCTAATTTTAGGTTCGTTTTGACTCACGAGTCGTGTCTAAAGCTGATGTAAGTTTGCAATTAGAGAAGTTTATACAACTAAGGCAAGGAGACTCCATGTTGAAGGAGTATATCAATAAGTTCACGGAATTATCTAAGTTTGGACTGAGTTTGATTGACCCCCTTAAAAGAAGGCTATGAAGATTGTTAATGCCTAAATTCTCAACTTATGAAGCTGCTTTGGGACTAGGTTCCTACAGGCACCACTTATGAGATAATAGTAGAAATGGCCCTCCTTTAGACTATTAGTAATAAGGAATAGGAGAAGGTGGTGTAGGCGCTAAATCAAAGTGGAGCAAAGAAAGGGGATTTTGGGTTGATAAGAAAGCTAAAGGGAAGATCAAGAAAGGAGGTGTGATATGTCATAATTGTCTGAAGAAAAGGCATGTGGCTAAAGACTACAAAGCGAGTTTGATAAGGGAAGAGTTCAAGGGGAGGTGCTATCACTTCCATAAAGTAGGGTACTATAAGGATCCATGCATAAAGCTAGCAAAGGAGGGTTAAGGTGGGCAGGCTTATGCCATCTAAGTAGTACCTATCTCAAATAGACATCTCCTAGAGATAAAGGAAAAGATGCATGGAAGGTACAATTATTATCTTCGAAAATACTATACGCACTTGATTTGACTTAGGAGCATAATGTTCATTCTTAGATTAAAATGTAGTTTACACCTTGAGTGCAGTAACCCAAATTGTCACCAACCCGATAGTCGTGTCTAATCCTATTAAGGGATCGACACTGCTTTCTTTGATTTGTAAAAACCTAGTCATGAATATTTGTAACGTTGATTTTACATGTAATGCGTATGTTCTAGGTTCTAAGGGATATGGGATGATCCTAGGCATGAATTCGTTTTATCTTACTATGGGGATATCTTAGATTATGATAGGTGGATTGTTTGGCTAAGGAGTTGTAATGGACGAGATATTGATGTTCGCTGCACACCTGAAAACTCAGTCAAGTCAAGCTATTTATATTCTCTTAGTCTATTACAAGATGAGCTCTCTTCTATGCCTTTAATCCAAGGCTTTCTAGATGTTTGGTAAAAAGTCTCCAGTCTCCCACCTTAAAGGGAGATCAAGTTTAGGATTGATTTGGGGAAGGACATTAGACCTGTCATGCTACCATTAAGGCAAATGGCCCCCAAAGAAAAGAGAGAATTGGATAAATAGATTTTAGAGCTATTGTAGAAGGGTTTATTCGCTGAAATACTTTAGAATAGGGAGAATCAACAATCTTCACCACAGAGATCGACGACTTTTTAAGGCTATGCATTGGAAATCGAGAGCTTGACAAGCTGACTAAGATAAATAGGTATCCCTTCCCTAGAATTAATGACTTATTAGACCAATTAGTTAGAGCCAAAAGCTTTTCTCAATTAGACTTAGCCATTGGATTCCACTGATTGAGAATAGTCGAGGTAGCAAGCAAAAGACCACTTTTCACACTCCGAACAGACTATATCAATGGTAGGTAATGTCTTTTGGTTTGACAAATGCCCCTGCATATTTTGTAGATTTGATGAGTAGAGTCTTTAGGGGGTAGCTAAATAAATTCATCATAATGTTCGTACACAATATTCTAATATTCCCTAAAAGTTAAAGGTGAGCATAGGGTCACTTAAAGGAGGTACTAAGGACTTTGAGAAAGCACCAATTAAAATATGAATTCTCTAGTGCCACTTTTGGAAGGAGGAGGTGAAATTTCTTGGTCAGATCATTTTCGAGAAGGGGTCGTCTGTTGATCCTGCGAAGATGGAAGTTACTCAAGATCGGGAGATTCTAAAGAACCCTATGGAAGTTATGATTTTTCTCGAATTGGAGGGTTACTGTAGGAAATTCATTAAGGACTTTGCAAAGATAGCAGTGTCGCTAACTCTCTTAGCCAAGAAAATTTAGCTATTCCATGGGACGAGAAACACAGGGAAGCATTCGAGAAGCTACAGGATCCGTTGACTAGTGCGCTAGTACTTACTATACTGGATGGAATGAAGTCTTTAACTATTTACATCGAAGCATGTGGTATGTGGCTTGGAGTTGTTCTTATGAAAGAAGGCAGAGTGATAGTTTATGTAAGCAGGTAGTTAGAGGATGAAAAGAAAAGGTACCCCACCCATGACTTGGAGTTAGCAACTATCTTTTTTACTTTATGGATACAGAGGTGCTATCTTTTGGGAGAAAGGTTTGAATCATTCACCAATCACAAATCTCTTATATACATGTTTTTCCAAAAAGATTTGAACCTTAGACAATATAGGTTGATGGAGTTTATAGCATCATATGACCATGAGATACAATAGACTCCTGGAAAAGGGAATGTTGTTGCTGACATTCTTAGCTGGGAGTATGATACTCTTGGTGTTATTTATGAATGAAGGAAACTGGAGTTCCTCTCGAATTTTAACTTACAACCGGCATCATAATCCACTCTAGCCTATGTGGCAGCAATGGAAATAAGGCTAGCATTGATGGATCGCATCACACAAGAATAGAAGAAAGATTTGGCAATAATAGATGTTTTAGATAAGCTAATAAAGAAGACCACTTTCCCATGTTGGTAGATATGCAATAGAAAAAAGGGTATGGCTCAGGAGAGGATGATGCCTATGTGTTCCAACGGTGGAGGATATTCTGGAGGAAGTGCTAGCAAAATGTCACCGTTCTAGGATGACTTTTCAGCTTGGTTTAGATAAAATATATATGGATATGAAATGAATTTTCTATTGGCGGGGATGAAGAAAAAGGTAGCAGAGTATGCATCTAGGTGTTTGACATGCCAAAAGACAAAGGTGAACAAGGTAAGCCTGGAAGAATATTATTGTCATTAGAGCTGCCAACTTGGAAGTGGAAGAATATATCAATGGACTATATAGTTGAGTTTTCTAGGAGTTAACGAGGCAATGAGGCCATTTGAGATTTAATGGATAGACTCACTAAAAGTGCACACTTTATTCCCGTAAGGGGTAATATGGCTGCAGCATCTCTAGCGCACATTTATATCAGAGAAGTGGTATGACTACATGGAATATCGGTTAGCATTATTAGCGGTAAAGACACTTATTCACTAGTGAATTTTGGGGGAGTTTGCAATCAGCTGCAGAAACGACATTGAATCTTAGCATCGCTTATCACCTGTAGACCGATGGTTAGACGCAAATGGTGAACAGAGTTTTGAAAGATTTGTTCAAGTATTGCATCATGGACTTTGAAGGATATTGGAAGCAACATTTACAGTTAGTAGAGTTCGATATAATAATAGTTACCAAGCGATAGTTGACGTAGCACCCTTTAAAGCCTTATATGGGAAGCCGTGCAAATCACCAAATTATTGGTGAGAAATCATCGAGAAAATTCGACTTGGACAGGATTTGATTTGTGAGACCTTAGATAAGGTAGAGATGATTAGTTGGTGAATGAAGGCTGCATATGATCGTTAAAAGTCCTATGCTGTAAGTGAAGGAAGGAGTTGGAGTTTTCAGTTGGGGACGTGGTATTTGTTAAGGTTTCTCCTATTAAGAAGGTAATGAGGTTTGGTACATAAGGAAAGTTAGTGTTAAGGTTTGTTCGGCCTATCTTGATTTTAGAAAGGGTGGAGAAACTTGCATATCGAGCGAAGCTTCCAAACAAGTTATCGGGAGTCCATGTCGTCTTTCATGTTTTGCACTTAAGGAAATGTTTGCACAGCAAAGCTGCCATTGTAGAGCCTAATCAGTTAGTAGATCTAGAGATGGATCCCATAACACCCCATGCAACCGCACATATAGTGAAGCACGGGGTTAGGATGCTTTGTAACAAAGAAATTAGGCTGATTCGAGTGCAATGGGAGATGAACCAATGGAAGTGCATAAACCAAAGAAAAGATGAAGGCTTCTCATCCTGACCTTTTCTTTGCTACACTCTCTCTCTCTCCTAAATTTAGTAATGTACAGATTTTGGTTGCGTCATAGTTGCTTGATTGGATGATAGGAGATGATTGCCACACTTCTTACTGTTATTTTTGCTCTCATGTAAAATCTTATGCATATCTACGATGCTTGCATACCTGCCTACATACCACAATCTTGCATTCATGCTAGAATTGAACTCACCTATAGTATGTTACATACATAATCACATTGCATTTTTGGTTGAGTAGATGGTTGTGTAGAAAACTTAGTTGTTTAATATGGTTGTAGAGTGCGCGTTACACTACTTGTCACTTAGGAATTTCGAGGATGAAATCATTTTTATGAAGGACGAATGTAAAATCTTGTAAAAATAATAAGAAATTAATTAATTAAAAATAAGGCTAGAAATGAAATTTTCTCAAACGTTCGAATTTGTCCATGAAAGTTGCTTTATTATGTTGTGGTACATTTCTGATCTACTATCATATATAAAGAATTGCTATCAGAGTTCAAATGAAAAAGCAATGGATGTTTGAAGTTTTCAAATACAAAATAATTCAAATGAAATTTAAATTTAAAATATTATAAGCATTTAACATTTTGAATTAAAAATGTTCATAAATATTTTAACATTTAAGAGAAGCTTTGGGTTTAAGCGAACATTAATGTCAGTTAACAAAATAGGAAGAAATCAAAACATTAGAGCAAGTAATAAATTAACGTTGGTAGCAAAAGGCCGATTGATTGCCTTTACTGGCTGGTCGATCGTTGGTGGTCAGTTGTCTAGGGAGCAGCGGTTGGCCGGTGCATTTGTAGCGGCTAGGGTTAGATTATACCATGAACAGCCCAAATTTTTATTATATTTAACCTACTTAAATCCTATGGTTCAGACGTCTTTCAACCACTATAAATAAGAGGATAACGCCCTCACCTTGATTCATGAAATATTTGAAATAGTAGTGAAATTCCTTCTTCAATTCTTTAATTAAGAATCGGTTGGACTTAAAGGTAATAGATTACACACATACCCACACATATGTTTTTCTATTTCTATTCCTTCACAATCTTAGATTCTGAATCTAGTCTGCACAAAACTAAATTGTTGTATATTTCAGGAGAAAAAAGAAATCCAAAAGGATCAGTTAGATGAAGGTGTGAATCAAATCAATGGAAAGAAGGTAAATTACCCGTTAGTGGATATCTTAGATTTTCAAATTTTCGTAGTTTGTGTAGTAAAAATAAGTACCTATTTCAGAATCTCAAAGAGATTTCACTTATAATAAGTAGCCGTGGTGGACGTGAGGTTATTTCCATTCTATAGGTTAAGTCTCTCCAGTTAATCTAGCTACCAGCACCTACGAATAGTTGGTCTGATGTGAGACATCACGGTTAGGGTTGTAGGAAATAAAATGGATATCCCAGTACGGGTCTGCTTCTGGATTTGGGGTATAGAGTGGATGCCCGACTCAAGAAGTATTAAATGTTTTAGGATTATCTTCTAGGTGTGGTAGTGGGAAATCTAAGGTAGGGGTGCGCATATGGGTTAGACGTATTAAGTGGCCATGGTAGGGTCCGCCTCTTCCTGTAAAAGTATTATTAATTAGCCAAATAGGATTCCTTATTGTTGAATATGTGATTATATGATTTTTGTTTGATGATGATAAACATATATATTCGTGTAAATGTATTTGTTAATGTACTATTTTATTTTTCATAGATTAAATAAATATTTGCTGAATAAAAATAAATAACACAGAATTTGAATTCAAACATAATTTTTATTCAAACAAATATTTATTACAATCTTTGAATAGTACAAAGTTTAAGCTCTCACTATATATATATATATATATATATATATATATATATATATATATAATTACAGTACAACAGATACATCACGATTCATATTTACATTTGACCTTACTACACATCACTCATTCACTCAACTCGTCTTTTATCTTCAACCTCACTCTAAATCGAATCGAGCATCTGAGCAATATGCAAATATAAATATTGACGCAGTAAAATTGAAAAGAAAATATTTTTTGCGGTATAAAATAAAATGTGAATTTTGAAAATAATATTTGCCTCAGTTATTTGGGTTGTTCGTCATCATTTACTTTGAATTCATCATACACGAACAGCTTGTGACATACACAGTGTATCATTGTATATGCTACAAGGCCGTGCACACTGATATATATACACTTGATAAATTTACAGGGACAGGTGAGCACAGGTCAAACCCAAATTATCGGATTCAACTCAAGTGCAATAAAAATAATGTCACAATTTTCAGCCAAGGTCAAATCCGAGCTACAAGCTGGATTCAACTCAGGTGTAATTCGAAAAACAAATCCAAATGCAATAAAATGGTCAGAGCATCATCAATGCAACATGATAATACAGTCTCAAGTGAAGATGCTCGATCAAGTCAGTGACACTGCCTCAACTAATCACATGCACCAGTAATGCCAGCGAAGAACACAAGCCAATCCTAACAACTACTACAATGAACCGGCAGCATGAAAAAGGGCAACGGATAGGACAAGTGCAAGTATCATACTCGAGAACAAAGGAAATGGTACAACTCAATTCAACTGCAAGCACAGCCTCAAACTAGAATAGCATATACAGGACTACAACATGTCAAGAATGTGTACCAAGCAAATGCAACAACCAAAACCATCAATGAACAAGACTACAAGATGAACCAGACCAAGCAACTAGCATATATGAAACAAAAATGCCAACTTACTCGAATGACTCAAATGATACAAGAACAATGCTCAACGCACAGCAATACAAAGAGATCAACAACAACCAATGACCAAATTCAAACAATACACACACAGTTTTAAAGATAGTGCAGTCAAGGCTCAGTGGTGAAGCAACAAAACCACAACATCATGTACATCAATGTGAACACATGAACTTCAAGCTAGCATATCAAGCTTCAGATGGTACGCAACTGGTACAGAATAATAAACAGTGAAGTAAATGCATGCACACTTGTATATATATATATATATACAAGAAACCATACATGAACACTTGCAACACACACACACACACACACACACATATATATGAAATGTAATTGTGAAACTGGACAGCGCTATCAGGGTGAAAACAAATTGCAGGACAAAGCATAACCGAAGTCACGATATATAAAACAATGAATCCAACAGATGCAAACTTCAAAAGATAATAGACTCGAAACAGAGACAAATACATAAAGACTCCAAGTTTATAAGCATTTCAAACATTGAAGTTCCAGACAGTATCAAGTTCGAACAAATCCAAACCTGAGACAATACCAAACCAGATGGAACTACAACAACAGGTTACAAAATGACCAGAGGCAATAAACACGAATGGCCAAAGTCAAATATGATACTGAATAATCATGCCAAAGTCATGGAATCACATAAACAAATTCTAAGTGACCAAAGAACTCAAAGCCGTGGCAATCAATAAATCAGTGCCCAAGTCAACATTGAACCAAGTCAGTATGTTGAACAAGTCAGAGACGTGGTGGTAAAGAAACGAGCAAAGTCAAAATCGAAGCCGTGTTAACCCAGCCAAAAATATACGATTTGAAAATGTCAGAAATCATCACAATCATCAATAAAAATTGAATGGCCAAAGATGAATTCAAATAAATGTATACGAAAGTAAAGATAGGAATTCGACTTCTATAAATTCCATTCATCATCGGCAGTTTAAAAACCATCGAGTTCAAGTACGAAAATCATTAACGAACAAAAAGGATAAATTACATACCGAAGTCATAAGTCGAACTCGATCTAAAATTAGAGAAGCCGTATGCTTACCAGAGAGATCGTCAATTGGCAAAGCAAGGGACACTAAACCATCATTCAATCAACAAATCAAATTCGACGGCCTTAATTTTTTCAAACCCTAATTTATCAGAGAGGAACGATCGAAGAAACCAATTTTACCAAAGAGAAAAGGGCCGGCAAACTTTCTCTATTATAATTCATTTTGGGCTGGCAAATTGAAGAAGGTGTTTGGGCTTTAGTATATTTAAATTAGGGATTTATAGTTTAGTTTTTTTTTAAAATTGTTTTTAATTTGTAATTTCTTTTTAAACCGTTGAAATTTTTAGTCGTGTGACTAGGGGACAAACTACATGGCGTAGTTTGAGAATTCGCAACTCCGCTGAGTTGTGGCAGGGTTTTGAGCATAGAATTAGGTTAGTCAACAGCGGGTGTCGCGAGTTTACGTGTGTAAGCGTGTGACTGCTTAATTTCTAGTAGAAACCGTGGGGAAGTACGTAGGTAGGTTTTGTCGAAGCTGGGTAAATTCTGTGTCGTTCTATTTCTGCATTTATTATTCTACTATTATCTGTACTGCTATTATTCTGTGATCTGTGTTGAAATTATTTTATAAGCTTCCGCAATTAATTTTTATAATTAATAGTATCACCCTATTCACACCCCTCTAGGGTGAAATCGATCCTACAAGTGGTATCAGAGCTAGGAATAGAAGTCAACTTTTGTTTTAAAAATTTGTTTTTCAAAAACCAGTTTTTGTTTCAAAAACTTGAATTTTTAAAATGGCTACTTTTGCTGAGGGTCATTCCAATATTATTCCTACTGTTTTTGATGGAACAGATTTTTGAATTGGAAATTAAAAATGGAATTTTATTTGAAATGTGTTAATATTAAATGTTGGAATATTATTGAAAATGGGTGTGATATAACCGACAAGAAAATTATCTCGATTAATGCTCTTGCTATGCATATATTATACTCTCATATTAATCATGATAATTTTAATTTCATCTCTCATTGTGAAAATGCACAAGAAATCTGGAATACTTTCGATGCAACATATGGTGCAAAAGTCAACAGCAATGAGAAATCCTCCACAACCGACTCAGTTAAAGAAATGTGCTTGACAGGATTTGTAAAAAGCAGTTGTGATGAGGATGATGATGATGGAGCAGCTGAGCTGGCATTACTAATGAAGAAATTCAAAAAGTGGAACCACAAATACGGAAATCCAGCTCTAAATCAACAATTGAAAAGCAGAATAATTAAAGCACTAGACAACTCAGAAGAACACGGTATCATTTGCAACAAACCCGGTGATATCAAGCCCAATTGTCCTCAAAATCGACGCGATTTTGAAAAGAAATCAAAAAGGAGAAATGCTACAGCCATGTGGAATACAAGTGATGAGGATAGTCAAAGTACTAGCAGTGAGAGTGAGAAAGCAGATATGTGCCTTCGAGGTAATATAACCGATAGCGATGATGATGAGCCAAGCAAGGTATCAAAACTCACTCGCTCATAATTACTTATATATTTCCATAAAGTGAATGGCTGTTTTGAACGACTTAGGGAAAAATACGCTAAACTTGAATCACAAAAGGATACTTTGATAGAGTTAAATACGCAACTTGACCAATTAGTTAAAACCTATCAAAGTAGGATCTCTAAGTGTGATAAGTGTCCAACATTCGAAGAAGAAATTAAAAAATCAGAAATTAATATAAAATCACTTGAAAATGAAATTCTGATTTTGAAAGAAAGTGAGAATACTAGGAGAGAGAATTTTATCAAAAAGTACACACAATTGTTAAACGAAAATGAATCTCTCAAAACGCAAGTCCAACAATTGTCAACGACTTTAGATAAATTCTCAAAAAGTGAAAAATCATTGAATATGCCATTAAGAAAGCAAACTATTAATACGGTTAGACAAGGACTTGGATATAATCAATTTGAAAAATGTTGAAAGCAATACTAATCAAGTTAATTCTATGTGCACAATTTGTAGAAAATATGGACACAATCACAAAAGTTGTTGGTATAGATCGAAACACGTGAAAACTATACCAATTTGAGTTCTAAAAGGCACAAATATAAAATCTCTCAAAGTTAAACAAATTTGGGTGCCGAAAGGAACATATATAAATAGTTTGGGTCTCCACAAAATTATTTTTCAAAATATTATGCCACTAACAACCATGGACCTATAAAAACAAATAGGTCACAAAAATCTTTTCCCGTGTAGGTGTGGTAACAGGCTAAGGAACAACAATAGTGCCACTTGGATTCTGGCTGTTCCAAGGGCACACCGAGCGACATAGCAAAGTTCCTTAGCCTAGTACAAAGGTGACAGAATCACAATGGACAACAACGAAAAATATCGTAAAGGTAAAACAGGTAAAGGTATATTTATTTGAACGATATATTAAATGTGATAATCTGCACCGTAATCTAAGTAAAATCAGCCAATAATGAGATGATGAAAAAATGATGATTTTGATTCTGACTTATTTAAAATTGTTGGCCAATTATATTCTTATGCCAAAAAGACTATAAAAATCTCTAGATTCTTTGAATTACGTCATATATATTGTTGAATATGCGCTTATATGATTTTTGTTTGATGATAATAAACATATATACATTCGTTTAAATGTATTTGTTAATATACTATTTTATTTTTCATAGATTAAATAAATATTTGCTGAATAAAATAAATAACATGGAATTTGAATTCAAACGAATATTTTATTCAAACAAATATTTATTACAATTTTGAATAGTACAATTTCAAGCTCTCACTATAACTATACAACTTTGATTACAATTACATCACATTTCATATTTACAATTCATTACATCACATTTCATATTTACAATTCACCTCACTACATATCACTCACACTCATATTTCTATCTTCAACTGCATTCCAGTTTGAATCCAGCATCTGAGCAATCTGCAAAAATATAAACTAACGTAGTAAAATAGAAAAAGAAATATTTTTGCAATTCAAAAATAAAAGATAATTTTGTAAATATGATTTGCCTCAGTTATTTGGGTTGTTCGTCATAATTTAAATTTGAATTCATCATACACGAACAACATGTGACATACACAGTGTATTACTGTATATGCCACAAGGCCGTGCACGCCGATATATACACTTGATTGATTTACAGGGACATGTGAGCACAGGTCAAACCCAAATAAAAAGTCGGGTTCAACTCACATGCAATATATCACGACACGAGCACAAGGTCAAACCCGAGTTTTGAAACTGGATTCAACACAAGGCGACATGACATGAATGCAACGAAGACCAACATCAAAATGGACTGCAACAATCATGTATGCAGATCAGGGCCAAATGCAAAAAAAAACATGTCACAATGTCGAGCATGCATGAAACAGTGGAATGAACCAGTGATACAAGGCAACAAGTACAACACTGTACAAACTCAAACAAATGCAACAAAGACCAAGCTGCAGCATACCAGAAGGTGGAAACAACATAAATTGTGCAACATGATCAGAAGCAAGGCAACAGAGACTCAAGCAACAACATGGACTGCACAAATTAAAGACAGCACCAAAGACTCAGCAGTGGCACATGACCACCAAGCAGTGACAGTTCAAGTGAATCGAGTTCAAGCCAAACCAACATGATGATAACACAGCAACAATGAAACTAAAACAATGAAACTGACTCAAAGCACAAAAGTGCACAGCAACCATCATGAACACAGTGAAGACCACAAAGGCAAGTATGGACAGAGCTCGAGCACAGTTAAAACTCAAGCAAATGAAAACATCACAGTGACATGCTACAGCTTCAAACAGGCAGTGCACATGTGAATCAATTTACCAACCAGAAGTACAACATGACCAAAAGTATACAGCAATGCAACATGGAGTGTGCAAGTGCAAATGACCAGAGCTCATGCAAACATGAAGTGAATGCAATAACAGCAAATACCACAATATCAAGTGAAAAGTGCAGACTAAACTCAAGTGCAATTAGAATTGACAAAACAGTTTCAAGTTACAACAAGCAGTTGCAACATGGCGAACAGAGACATATGTATATGAAGCGACAATTCGAGCAACAGTTCATGTATGCATCAGTAACCGAGCAACAGAATCAATAATACAACAGTGACAAACATCATATAGAAATGCCCAACACAGATGGCCAGAGAGGAAGCTCACCAGGATGAACACAAACATTGCAGAGATGACCAAAGTATAATACTAATCAAGCCAAAGTCAACAGTAAGATGATCGGAGTCAAAGCCGTGGATAGCAAGAATATACACGCATATGAACAAGTCAAAATCAAAGCCGATGACTTTAAACCGTGTCAACCAAGTAGCCCAAGTTTATACGATTATGAAAAAGTCAGAATAAATCTCAAACATTCAAGCAACATCAAGTGGCCGAGATAATGAAATTGACAAATTCAAATGATTTTATACGAACGCAAAAATAGGAATTCGAGTCCTATATAAACCCTAGGATCATCATCAGAAATTTGATTCGAGTTCGAGCATAACAAAAGAACAAATCATCCAACTCGAATCACGATCGAGTTCAAGCATCAACCCAGTAAAGCAAAAAGATAAAATTACATACCGAAGCAAGGAGTCGAACTCGATCGAACAACGAAGCAGCCAAGAGCTAACGAACGAGAACAAAGCACACGAAAAAGGCGCAGCTTCAATACCCTAAATTTGGATCAAGAGCCGAAGCCCTAATTTGAAGTAGAAGAGCCGAAGCCCTAATTTCAGAAACAGGACGAAGCCGCCATTATTTTCACAAGCAAAGGAACGGGCCAAGCAAAAGAAGAAGGGAACGGGTCATAGAATTAAAAAAAAAGGGCCGACCTTATTATAAAAGGCTTTATTTTAAGTTTAATTAGGGTTTTGTATTTTTATTTGTTTTTTAATTTTGTTTTAAATTTTAAACCGTTTAATTTTCTAGTCGTGTGACTAGGGGACAAGCTATGTGGCGTATCTTGAGAATTCGCAACTCGGTGGTTGAGTTATGGCAAGGTTTTGAGCGTTGAGTTAGATTATTCAATAGCGGGTATAGCGAGTTTACGTGTGTAAGCGAGGGACTATCTAATTTCTAGTAGAAACCTTTAGGGCAGCACGTAGGCAGGGTTTTGCCGAAGCTGGGTAAATTCTGTGTTGTTTTGTTATTTATATTCTGCGATATCTGTGCTGCTATTCTGTGATCTGAATTGAAATTAATTTATAAGCTTCCGCGATTAATTTTTATAATTTACACTATCACCCTATTCACCCCCCCTCTAGGGTGAAATCGATCCTACAAGTGGTATCAGAGCCAGGTTCAAAAGCCGTTTTTGTTTTAAAAATTTGATTTTTTACAAAAACCAATTTTTGTTTTAAAAATTTGAATTTTTAAAATGGCTTCTTTTAATACTGCTTTTGCTGAGGGTCAATCCATAGTTAGACCACCAATGTCCAATGGTGAATATGCTTACTGGAAAAATAGAATGCAAATTTTTCTAAAAACCATTGACGCTTGGAATATTGTTGAGACAGGTTATAGAATACCAACTATAACTGTAGATAATCAGGAAATAGGGAAACCAAAAGATCAATGGACAGAACTAGAAAATAGATTACAAAATGCTAATGCTAGAGCTATGAATTCTATTATCTGTTCATTGGATCAATTTGAATTTAATCATGTCTCACATTGTCTAACTGCACAGGAAATATGGCACACACTAGAAGTGACTCACGAAGGAACATCTCAAGTCAAATAATCTCGCCTTGCCATGCTAAGCAGCGAATACGAGAACTTCACAATGGCGAAGGAAGAAAATGTCAAAGAGATGCATGGACGACTTTCCAATATCGTTTACAAATCAAAAGCTCTTGGAAAATCATACACAGAGTTGGAGATAGTCCGAAAAATCCTTAGAGTCCTTCCACGAAAATTTGAAGCAAAAGTGACTGCCATTCAAGAATCAAAAGATTTGAAACAAATGAAAGTCGAAGAACTCATCGGAAATCTCACCACTTATGAGCTAGAAATGAAATTCAAGGAAGAGCGTGAAGGAGGAGATACTCGAAAGAAATCAATAGCGCTCAAAGGAACAACCGAAAGTGATGATGATAACGATGATGATGGTGCAGAAGAGCTGGCGCTACTAATAAAGAAATTCAAAAGGTTCAATCGCAAATACGGAAATCCAGCTCAAAATCATGACTTGAAAAGCAGAATAGGCAAAGCACTTGACCACTCAGAAGAAAAAAGATTATTTGTTACAATTGCAACAAACCCGGCCATATCAAGCCCGATTGTCCACAAATTAAATTCAGCCATGGAAAGAAACAGAAAAAGAAAAGTTCTGCAGCCACTTGGGATGAAATAGACGAGAATGATCAAAGCACTGGCAGTGAAAGCGAAAAGGCAGAATTGTGTCTTTGAGGTGATACAACTGACAGTGATGATGACGAGCCAAGCGAGGTATCAAAACTTACTCACTCTGAATTTCTTATTTATTTCCATGAAATAAATGGCTGTTATGAACGACTTAGGGAAAAATATGCTAAACTTGAATCTCAAAAGGATACTTTGATAGAATGCAATGAACAACTTGATCAATTAGTTAAGAACTATCAACGTAGGATCCCTAAGTGTGATAAGTGTCCAACATTCGAAGAAGAAATTAAAAAATCGAAAATCAATATAAAATCACTTGAAAATTAAATTCTGATTTTAAAAGAGAATGAAAATACTAGGAGAGAGAATTCTATTAAAAAGTGCACACAGTTGTTAAACGAAAATGAATCTCTCAAATCACAAGTCCAACAACTGTCTACTACTTTAGAAAAAATTTCCAAAAGTGAAAAATCGTTGAATATGCTACTAGGAAAGCAAACTGTTAATACGGTTAGACAAGGACTTGGGTATAATAAATTGAAAATTGTTGAAAGCAATATTAGTCAAGCTAAATCCATGTGCACAATTTGTAGAAAATATGGACACAATCACAAAAATTGTTGGTATAGACCCAAACATGTGAAAACTATACCGATTTGGGTTCCAAAAGGCACAAATATAAAATCTCTCAAAGTTAAACAAATTTGGGTGCCGAAGGGAACAATTATAAATAGTTTTGGGTCTACACAAAATTATTTTTCAAAATTTTCTGCCACTAACAACCATGGACCTATAAAAACAAATAGGTCACATAAATCTTTTCCCGTGTAGGTGTGGTGGCAGGCTAAGGAACAACAACAGTGTTCTCTGGATTTTGGCTGTTCCAGAAACACAACGGGCGACAAAGAAAAGTTCCTTAGCCTAGTATAAAGGTGAAAGAATCACAATGGGCAATCACGAAAATTTATCGTAAAGGTAAAACAGGTAAAATTGTTTTGAACAATATATTAAATGTGATAATCTACACCGTATTCTGAATGAAATCAGCCAAAGATTGCGATGTTGAAAAGAGATGATTTTTTTTTAATTCTGAGTTATTCTTAATTGATATGATTTCTTTTGACTTGTTCTTACTTTGATTTGTGCTTAAAAGTAGAACAACCATCCTTTCATCATTGAACTTAATCTGTTTAGTCAAATTATGATGTTGATTGATTACTGTTTACTCATGCTATAAAAAGGATTTTAAGAAATTTTTGAAATTGTTGAAACTTTATGAAATTGTTGAAACTTCAAGAAATTGTTTTGAAATAATAATGAAGTTTTAATGACTGTAGATAGTTGTTCATCCTATGGCTTCAAAGATTGACACTATGATATGTTTTTGATTGTTAACACTGCTTCGATTCAATTTCAAGAGAATGTCATTTAAATTGTTGATTTTGAAATTTTTGATGCACACTTCATGTTTTGGTCTATAAAATTCAATTGATGATAATTTTTGAGTGAAAGGGAAATTCAGATGCAGATTACACTGGTAATCTAGTTGATAGAAAAATTACTAGTGAAACGTGATTTTTGTTGAGACATTTAGTAACTGCATCGTGTTTCAAAGAAAATATCTGCATATTCTTCATTTTAAATAATTTTCAAATAGCAGAAAATTTTCTTTTAAAACCCCCTGGAGAAAATCATTTTTGACCATATTTTCAGATTAGTCATTTTTGAAAAATTAATTTCATAATTATTTTTGAGTTGATTTTAAATGACTATTTTGACTAATCTGACTCCCAAATGATTATCGAAAAGAAAAATAGTGATTGAAAAAGTAATGAGTGTTGATATTGATCATATATTATAACTCGAGAAAGTATAATTAGAAAATTTCTTTAGAAATTTAAACAAGAGTTATAAAACTTTTTGTTGGTAAAAAATTCCATGACCATCTCTATATCTATCATATTTCTAACAACCATCACTCATCAAAATTCTACATAGTTTGTCGATATGTGGTACGTTAAACAGGAATCGTTCGTTTTTCATTTTTCACATTTTTTTTAAAAAAAAAGGGGTAATAATAATAATAAATACCAAAGTATTCACTCTCATTTAAAAGTCCTCACGGTTATGCATGGGTGAATTACTTGGAATTTGTTATGTGCTTCCATGCTCATTTAAAAGTCCTCACGGTTATGCATGTATGGAACGCATATCAAAAGTTGATTTTTTTTTATAAACAAGTTGATTCTAATCCCATTTAAAAGTCCTCACGGTTATGAGTGGTTAGAAGATACTTGAATTCATTTTTTTAATAAAATTGGAATACTACTAATCTCATTTAAAAGTCCTAACGGTTATGCATAGTTAGTAGATATTCAAATTCCTAATATAAATATGCCACAAATAGACACAACTGTATGGTTTTATATGATGACATCATTTCCATCATTCTGAAAGTGGAATATGTGCCTAACAAAATATTTATGATTTTTGTTTGATTTTTTATTGAAATTTAATATTTATATTCAATTGAGTTTTAATATTGGATTAATATCGATCACTTTATCTCTATTTTCTCTAACACTATTATTCTTTTGCTGATAACAAAAGGGGGAGAGAAAAGTTAAGATTTTTTCAAATAAAATCAAGCAAAGGTCAAATAATTTTCTATTTGCATCTAGGCTCATTTGCATATTTTTATTTGTATGCATATTTGTAGGGGGAGCCTTGTGTAGAGAGGAAGCATTTAAATAGGGGGAGCAATTAGGATATATCAATGATCAAATACATTTAACATATTCAAAATCTTAAATATATGTTTGTTATCATCAAAAGGGGGAGATTGTTGAATATGCGCTTATATGATTTTTGTTTGATGATAATAAACATATATACATTCGTTTAAATGTATTTGTTAATATACTATTTTATTTTTCATAAATTAAATAAATATTTGCTGAATAAAATAAATAACACGGAATTTGAATTCAAACGAATATTTTATTCAAACAAATATTTATTACAATTTTGAATAGTACAATTTCAAGCTCTCACTATAACTATACAACTTTGATTACAATTACATCACATTTCATATTTACAATTCATTACATCACATTTCATATTTACAATTCACCTCACTACATATCACTCACACTCATATTTCTATCTTCAACTGCATTCCAGTTTGAATCCAACATCTGAGCAATCTGCAAAAATATAAACTAACGTAGTAAAATAGAAAAAGAAATATTTTTGCAATTCAAAAATAAAAGATAATTTTGTAAATATGATTTGCCTCAGTTATTTGGGTTGTTCGTCATAATTTAAATTTGAATTCATCATACACGAACAACATGTGACATACACAGTGTATTACTGTATATGCCACAAGGCTGTGCACGCTGATATATACACTTGATTGATTTACAGGGACAGGTGAGCACAGGTCAAACCGAAATAAAAAGTCGGTTTCAACTCACATGCAATATATCACGACACGAGCACAAGGTCAAACCCGAGTTTTGAAACTGGATTCAACACAAGGCGACATGACATGAATGCAACGAAGACCAACATCAAAATGGACTGCAACAATCATGTGTGCAGATCAGGGCCAAATGCAAACAAAACAAGTCACAATGTCGAGCATGCATGAAACAGTGGAATGAACCAGTGATACAAGGCAACAAGTACAACACTGTACAAACTCAAACAAATGCAACAAAGACCAAGCTACAGCATACCAGAAGGTGGAAACAACATAAATTGTGCAACATGATCAAAAACAAGGCAACAGAGACTCAAGCAACAACATGGACTGCACAAATTCAAGACAGCACCAAAGACTCAGCAGTGGCACATGACCACCAATGTAACGACCCAGGATTTTGAATAATTTAATTTGAAAATATTTAATTAATTTTAAATATTTGAATGATGGTTTAGTTTGAATTTTTAATATAACTTTGAATATGACAATTAAATTATAGAATTTAATCTATTGAAAGTTGAATAAAAATTTGAATCTTCAATTTTAAGCCGATTAAAAATATTTCAAAGACTTGTAAAATTCATATTGATAATACTGAAGATTATAGAAGCTTTAGAATTGGAATAGAAAGTGAATTGTTCAGTTTTGAAATTTAATCGTTTGAATCGATATTCAAAAATAGCCGTCCGAGGCACAGTCTCGGAATTCGACGAAACCAGTTCCATTGGGTCCGGAATATTGAATTATTCTAGGATTTCAAATTTCGTATTTTTCGGAGTTGATATGTGATCACACGGCGTGTAAACGCATTGAAATAAAATCGAATTCAATTTAAATTTAAATTTAAATTAGTCAAATATCAACACGTTCATTTCAAATCATTGTCCCCCACATCGTGCACGCGACATACCCCTTCATCTCAAAGCAATGGCCGAGCATACTTTTTCACGTTTTAAGTACCCCCTTTCCTTCTTCAATTTAAAATCACGCAGAGCAAAATCAATGGCCGATGCTTCTTAATAATGGCGACATCTCAAAACCCCTTTCTCTCGTTCCCTCTTCCCCAAACCGTAAGCCCTTAATCTCATTCCACATCAGGAAAAAAAAATGGCCGACCCTCTTTAAAATAAAAAAAAAAAAAAGAGAAAATGGAAAGAGGGGATCGCGCGCTCGAAGGTGGGGTGCGCGGCGGTGTGAGTCGCGATTCGTGGAGAGGGGAGGCGCGCGTGGGTGGAGCGGCACGAGGATGGCGGCGGCTTCAAATCAATCGCGCGTGTCATGGAGGGTTTGTGCGCGCGTACGCGAGATGACGACTGCGAGCTAGGGCTTGGGTCGCGTACGACAATCGAGAGGCGCGCGAACTACTGGAGGCAGCATGGGAGGGGCAACGCGAGGTGATGGCGATATTGGCGGCTGCAATTTGGAAGCAACGGCGACGTCGATAGCAACGACAGGCAGTAAGGTATAAATGATATTTTTAGTTAATTTGAATAATACATATATATACATATAATTGAAAATCACATAGATTTTTAATCTGCAGTAAGGTTTAGTTACCAGTTCATATTGATTTCATTTTAATAAAAATAATAAATTTTTACAGTAAGGAACGAAATAAGTATAGGTGTAAATAAAATTTATTTAAAGAAGAAAATATTGGTTTAAAGCTAAAATTAAGAAATAAAATTTAATTGCTTGGTTTCATATTCAAGTATTAATAAATTGAAGAATTAGTTGTTAAAAGAAAAATATTAGTTCAAATTTTTATATTAAGAATAAAATTTTAGTTTAAAATATAATTTTTAGTTAATCAAATTTATTAAAATAAAAAGAAGAATTTAATCATTAGTTCGATAAATTTAATTATAGTTAAAATAAAATTTTTAAAGAAGAATCTGATTTAAATAAAACTATTGATTTATTTAACAATCAAGAACGAAAATTTATTATTCGATCTGTTCGAATATTAATGAATTGTGTAAATATTTATACAAGGTATAAATCAAGAAAATCAAGTCAAGATGGAAATGGATTGCTAATAGAAGCAAAGGTGAGAACTTCTCACTCAAAAGGAATTTTTGTTGTTTATTTAAATTTTAAATAGTTAGATTTAAAATTTATTGATTGTGTTGATTGATTGCTTGAATGATGATTGTTATATATATATTTGATGTGAATAGACCCTATACGCCGTTAGTAAGCGGAGGTTATTTATTACACACATATACCGCGATATTCCACCTTGAAGTGGAATTGGTATTATATTATATATATAGCAATATATATATATTGGCATATGTATATATTGCAGTTGATTGATTTCCCGCCTCGTATAGCGGATGAGACCCTATTGCGCCGTTAGTAAGCGGATAATATTTTATAAAATCCCATATACCGCGATATTCCACCTCGAAGTGGAATGGGTATTGTGCTAACTCTTTGGATGCAGGGAAACAGGTTGGAGGGATCCAACTGGACCCCTCACAAATATTTATTTGTTTATAAATATTTTTGATGATTGTGAATATCATATCGATATATGATATTTGTGTAGTGATTGACCAATTGATGCTGTGGCATCATCGGATTCGTTTTTAAAGTTAAAAATAATGATTTTTGATTTTAAAGGGGTTTTTTAAATCGATTTTCCAAATATATGTTTTTAGTAAAATTTTGAATTGATTCATTTTAAACCAAATTAAAAATTTAATTTTTGAAGTTATAGAATTTAAGATTTTTATAAAATAAAATCAAATTGAGATTTTTGGAAATAAATAGTTAAGTAAATTGAGATTGGTTTAAATTGGAATTTTTGAATTATTAAAAAACAATGTATATAAAAGATTTTTAAATTGATTTTTATAAATTTAAAATGATTGGAATTATAAATTGAGTTTTTATAAATGTTATAAATGAAGTATAAATTGTTTTTATAAGTAAATGAAAATTTATAAATTTATAAAGTGTGAAGTTAGAAAATGTATAGATTTGTAAAACAAAAGTCTATAAGTAAATTTCTTATGAATTGGACCTTGTCATTTATGTGGAAGATAAATGGAATTTGCTAATAAATTGACTTTCGGTAAATAGAAGTTTATGAAATTATAAATGGGATTTATAAACGTTGTTTTATAAATCCGAAATCAAATCGAATTTGATAAGTTGGAAATAGGAAATTTATAAAGAAAACTTATAAGTAATAAGATTTATAATTGGTGAAATTCAAAGGAACGATTTGTAAATAAATAAATTATAAGTACTTGACTTAAAATATAAACCTTTGGTATTAAAATTGAGTTGTATCAATTGAATTAGGTTAATAAACGAGATTTACAAAATCGAAGCTTTTAAATAGAAATGGAATTTATAACCGAAACCAATTGAATCTGATGAATTGAATATAGAAGTTTATAAAGAAGTTATATTCACGTTTTTGAACGGTAAATATATTATTGAATAAAATGGATATCTTTTGAGGAAAGAATGTGTTAAAAAGAAATTAAAACGGTTTAAAGATATTTTAAAATGCATTGAGTATTGAGAACATAGATTTCAACATTTATTGTTGAAATAGACGTTTTCAAGAAATAGAAGGGAATGAGAACATAGATTTCAACATTTATTGTTGAAATAGACGTTTTCGAGAAATAGAAGGAAATGGTGGACTATAACACTGTTGTTATAGTAAATGATTTCCTAAAGGAAATGTTTTATATAGTATTGGGATTTATATATCTATTTTAATTTCAAATCCCTATACTAGTGATTTTGGGTTGTCGTAACGATGTTTTACGCAACATTCGTTTTGACCCAAATAAATTATAATAAAAGAATGATTTCCTTAAAGAATGAAATATATACTTGACTATGGTTTAAGTATATTGAATATTTTTCAAATTGTTGAAAATAAATAAGATTTGTGAATACTTATTTTTAGAATAAGTATGGAATTACTTTTCCAATATGAAATGGAATATTTTTAAGAATTTATCTTTTTGAAGATAAATTGGAATTTAAAAATAAAAATCTATTGAAACTGTAAATCAATAGAAAATATGAAATATAAATTCACTATAGAATTTATAAATGAAAAAGGGAAATTGGTTTCAAAATAAACATTGGTTTATTTTTGAAGTATTGAGATTTTATATCTAGTATATATATTTTTGGAAAAATAAATAATTTGGAAAATTATTTGGAATCTGATGATGTGGCGCATCTTTATTGATAGTTAAATAACCGACTATCAATATTTACCCTTGAATGAGTAATTGCTGTGATTGCTTGAATTGGATGCCACACTTATTTTTAAAATAAGCGCTCACTATTCGGGTTAACCGGGAAAGGACCATGGGGTCGTATAACCCATTCCGAATATGTGATACGTCGTTATGAATTGCATTCGAAGACCGGTGTTGAAGACCGGATATTTTCGAAAACGAGAGGGTTTCTGGTTGATTGTCTCTGCACTGGCTGATCCCCGGTATAGAGATCTCCATAAGTGATGGGAAATCCGAACGTGATTAGAAATTATTCGGATTGCAAGGACTTCTTTGTAAGTGCCTTCGGTTCTGTTCGAGCCCGGAACAGACTTGTATGGATTGTATGTCTGACATTACAAGTTGAGATATAAAGCCGATTTCTTTCAAATATATTTCTGAGGTGGCGAAGAATTTATTCTTTTAGCTTAACACCCTTCTCTGAGACGTACGAGCTCAGAGGTTATATAGTTGAAGTTATCAGCGATATATTCCCAGTTTGGTAATGTGACATGCTGAGTGATGCTGAAATGATCATTGTGTTGATTATTTGTGATAGGATCATTTATTTGATCGTCTATCTTAGTGATCATTGTGTTGATCATTTGTTGACCCAAAGCATGGCTTTTGTATAAAGTATGTTTTGTGGACGTGAATTCGTCGAGCCTCACATCCCGGAAATGGTCAAAACAGGAAAGAAGCAGCAAGGTTATGAGGGGTAGCGCCCTTTAGGATATGTACATTTCCTTCTGGAAAAGGGTGGTATCATGGTATGGAGCCCAGATACTTACTCATGTTGAAAACACTTTATGATTGTGTGAATTGATTACGAGCGCTCGGTGAAAAGGTCCCAAAGGACCGGGGGATGGCATATTCGGTCAGTTGTTACTCAGTTAGGAGTAACCCGGCCTTGTGTTGGTAGAGATCCGGTTTGGTTCTCGGGGATGTCCATCCAGAGGCATTCTCATGTGGCAATGGGAAGTTCCTTGGCCTGACCATTTGTTGGAAATCCAATTCCCAATACGAAACTTGTACGGTATTAGTTGTAGAACCTGCTATTCACTTATGGTGGTCACCACTGTTTGGATAGTAGCTATAGTAGGCATACGATAATGGTCGTATGTTGGCTAAGATTTATATTCTACTTTCGAAATGAATTTGTTATACACTATGCACTAATAATAATATCAAATGTTATTTTAAATGCGTATCAAGCATCTTTGACTATCATAAGGAGAAATCTCCTCCGATTCTGCGTTTGCATTGTGTGTGTGTGCGGGAGGCCTTATGGTAGTCTCATTTTTAAAAAGCATTGCGAATTGAATTAAGAATATTCCTCTATTTTGATTTTAAAGTTAAATAAACTGTTTTGAGTTCTCACACCAGTCACATGACTGACTCGGAGTTTATTGTTTTCCTTCCTAAACTCTGGGTGCCCACCAATTTCCACACGGGCAGTCAAGAGTTAAGGTTTATCAGGATATTCTGGATATTCAGGAGTTGCTGGAGGCAAGCTGGATGGCATGGCGTATTACTAGTTTATATAGTATTTCTTTTTCCGCTGCACTGTTGATGTTGTATGATGTTGTACACTCTGATGATATGATGTAATGTAATAACTGATATAGTTCTTTATTTAAGATTATTCATTTATTATTATATGTTGTTCCGCTGCGAATTGTGAGATTCTGATGTTGTTCTTTCTGTTATGTTGTTCCTTTCCGTCAGTTCTATTTTAAAATTTTTTTTCTTTTCAAATTCTCTATTTTCTATCTTCTTAACTACTCTTCTCTCTTTTTCTTTTCTTAAAATTCTTCTTAAAACCCATAACTGTTCGGTTTTTCGGCAACGAAAAATCGCTTCCGTTACATTTTGGTATCAGAGCTGTTGGTTAAGCGACAACCAGGGTTCTGATGGGTATTACTCGTTAGAGATAGAGTCAGCAGTACTCTAGAATGAGTTTGAGTGTAATAATAGATATGAGCGCGTATTTGTTAGTGAATATAAAAATTATTTTTGAATCGGGTAAATAAAATAATTTTTGCCCAAAACTATTTTGAATAGAAAAAAATGATTTTCTATGAATTATTATAGTATATGGTTGCCTGATTGTTAGGAAGTGATAATATTGAATTATTATCATTAGTATATGAAATTAAATAAAATGGATTGGATTTAAGTAAATTAACTTTATAATTTATTCATTTCAAATAGAATATGAATATGAAATGTGAATGAAGATTTAATAAATATGATATGTGAATAAAAAAATTGAATTGAGCAATTAAGTAAATTCGAGATGAATTTAAATATCGAAATGAACTAATGAATGAAACTAATTCAATGTAGTAATGGGAACGTACTAATTGAATTAAATTAGTTAATCAATAGAATTCAATATTTAAAATTTAGAATTGAATTCGAATGAATTTGAGATTGTGAATTAAATTGAAATTTTGGATTGAATGAGAATGAATAAGTAACTTCAACAATGAAGTAAAAATATATAAGAAGCATATATTGGAAATTTTGTAATAGAATTTGCAAAATGGTTTGAATGTTGGATTTGGATGCTACTACTAGCAGATTATCCAGGTTATACAGGTATATAAAGAAATTGAGATTTTGATTTCAAAGATAAAAATTGAATTGCTCGACAAAAAGGTACGTATTTCAATTTTAATATGAGATTTGATGACTTTCTTCTTTAGCCACTTGGCTTTTCTCTTTTCTTTTTGATTCTGAGGGGCCGTGGTGCCATTTTGTAGTCGTACCGATCGAGCCGCGCAAAGGAAACGCTGGCGAAATTTTTCAAAAATTTAGGGTGTTAGAAAAATTTTGAGGAAAATTTGAAAGTTTGAAATTTGAATTTGAATTTAAATTTGAATGGTTAGTAAAACAATGTTGTTTGGAACCTATAATTGGAGTTGAAAAGCTAGTTGAAATGATAGTAAATTTCTAGTAAAAAGATTTAGGCTAGAAAGTTGATAAAACTATTTGAATGGTGAAAAGTAATAGACGAGATAAAGGCATTCTTCTTAACTTATAATTTCGGGACGAAATTCTTTTAAGGGGGAAAGATTGTAACGACCCAGGATTTTGAATAATTTAATTTGAAAATATTTAATTAATTTTAAATATTTGAATGATGGTTTAGTTTGAATTTTTAATATAACTTTGAATATGACAATTAAATTATAGAATTTAATCTATTGAAAGTTGAATAAAAATTTGAATCTTCAATTTTAAGCCGATTAAAAATATTTCAAAGACTTGTAAAATTCATATTGATAATACTGAAGATTATAGAAGCTTTAGAATTGGAATAGAAAGTGAATTGTTCAGTTTTGAAATTTAATCGTTTGAATCGATATTCAAAAATAGCCGTCCGAGGCACAGTCTCGGAATTCGACGAAACCAGTTCCATTGGGTCCGGAATATTGAATTATTCTAGGATTTCAAATTTCGTATTTTTCGGAGTTGATATGTGATCACACGGCGTGTAAACGCATTGAAATAAAATCGAATTCAATTTAAATTTAAATTTAAATTAGTCAAATATCAACACGTTCATTTCAAATCATTGTCCCCCACATCGTGCACGCGACATACCCCTTCATCTCAAAGCAATGGTCGAGCATACTTTTTCACGTTTTAAGTACCCCCTTTCCTTCTTCAATTTAAAATCATGCAGAGCAAAATCAATGGCCGATGCTTCTTAATAATGGCGACATCTCAAAACCCCTTTCTCTCGTTCCCTCTTCCCCAAACCGTAAGCCCTTAATCTCATTCCACATCAGGAAAAAAAAATGGCCGACCCTCTTTAAAATAAAAAAAAAAAAAAGAGAAAATGGAAAGAGGGGATCGCGCGCTCGAAGGTGGGGTGCGCGGCGGTGTGAGTCGCGATTCGTGGAGAGGGGAGGCGCGCGTGGGTGGAGCGGCACGAGGATGGCGGCGGCTTCAAATCAATCGCGCGTGTCATGGAGGGTTTGTGCGCGCGTACGCGAGATGACGACTGCGAGCTAGGGCTTGGGTCGCGTACGACAATCGAGAGGCGCGCGAACTACTGGAGGCAGCATGGGAGGGGCAACGCGAGGTGATGGCGATATTGGCGGCTGCAATTTGGAAGCAACGGCGACGTCGATAGCAACGACAGGCAGTAAGGTATAAATGATATTTTTAGTTAATTTGAATAATACATATATATACATATAATTGAAAATCACATAGATTTTTAATCTGCAGTAAGGTTTAGTTACCAGTTCATATTGATTTCATTTTAATAAAAATAATAAATTTTTACAGTAAGGAACGAAATAAGTATAGGTGTAAATAAAATTTATTTAAAGAAGAAAATATTGGTTTAAAGCTAAAATTAAGAAATAAAATTTAATTGCTTGGTTTCATATTCAAGTATTAATAAATTGAAGAATTAGTTGTTAAAAGAAAAATATTAGTTCAAATTTTTATATTAAGAATAAAATTTTAGTTTAAAATATAATTTTTAGTTAATCAAATTTATTAAAATAAAAAGAAGAATTTAATCATTAGTTCGATAAATTTAATTATAGTTAAAATAAAATTTTTAAAGAAGAATCTGATTTAAATAAAACTATTGATTTATTTAACAATCAAGAACGAAAATTTATTATTCGATCTGTTCGAATATTAATGAATTGTGTAAATATTTATACAAGGTATAAATCAAGAAAATCAAGTCAAGATGGAAATGGATTGCTAATAGAAGCAAAGGTGAGAACTTCTCACTCAAAAGGAATTTTTGTTGTTTATTTAAATTTTAAATAGTTAGATTTAAAATTTATTGATTGTGTTGATTGATTGCTTGAATGATGATTGTTATATATATATTTGATGTGAATAGACCCTATACGCCGTTAGTAAGCGGAGGTTATTTATTACACACATATACCGCGATATTCCACCTTGAAGTGGAATTGGTATTATATTATATATATAGCAATATATATATATTGGCATATGTATATATTGCAGTTGATTGATTTCCCGCCTCGTATAGCGGATGAGACCCTATTGCGCCGTTAGTAAGCGGATAATATTTTATAAAATCCCATATACCGCGATATTCCACCTCGAAGTGGAATGGGTATTGTGCTAACTCTTTGGATGCAGGGAAACAGGTTGGAGGGATCCAACTGGACCCCTCACAAATATTTATTTGTTTATAAATATTTTTGATGATTGTGAATATCATATCGATATATGATATTTGTGTAGTGATTGACCAATTGATGCTGTGGCATCATCGGATTCGTTTTTAAAGTTAAAAATAATGATTTTTGATTTTAAAGGGGTTTTTTAAATCGATTTTCCAAATATATGTTTTTAGTAAAATTTTGAATTGATTCATTTTAAACCAAATTAAAAATTTAATTTTTGAAGTTATAGAATTTAAGATTTTTATAAAATAAAATCAAATTGAGATTTTTGGAAATAAATAGTTAAGTAAATTGAGATTGGTTTAAATTGGAATTTTTGAATTATTAAAAAACAATGTATATAAAAGATTTTTAAATTGATTTTTATAAATTTAAAATGATTGGAATTATAAATTGAGTTTTTATAAATGTTATAAATGAAGTATAAATTGTTTTTATAAGTAAATGAAAATTTATAAATTTATAAAGTGTGAAGTTAGAAAATGTATAGATTTGTAAAACAAAAGTCTATAAGTAAATTTCTTATGAATTGGACCTTGTCATTTATGTGGAAGATAAATGGAATTTGCTAATAAATTGACTTTCGGTAAATAGAAGTTTATGAAATTATAAATGGGATTTATAAACGTTGTTTTATAAATCCGAAATCAAATCGAATTTGATAAGTTGGAAATAGGAAATTTATAAAGAAAACTTATAAGTAATAAGATTTATAATTGGTGAAATTCAAAGGAACGATTTGTAAATAAATAAATTATAAGTACTTGACTTAAAATATAAACCTTTGGTATTAAAATTGAGTTGTATCAATTGAATTAGGTTAATAAACGAGATTTACAAAATCGAAGCTTTTAAATAGAAATGGAATTTATAACCGAAACCAATTGAATCTGATGAATTGAATATAGAAGTTTATAAAGAAGTTATATTCACGTTTTTGAACGGTAAATATATTATTGAATAAAATGGATATCTTTTGAGGAAAGAATGTGTTAAAAAGAAATTAAAACGGTTTAAAGATATTTTAAAATGCATTGAGTATTGAGAACATAGATTTCAACATTTATTGTTGAAATAGACGTTTTCAAGAAATAGAAGGGAATGAGAACATAGATTTCAACATTTATTGTTGAAATAGACGTTTTCGAGAAATAGAAGGAAATGGTGGACTATAACACTGTTGTTATAGTAAATGATTTCCGAAAGGAAATGTTTTATATAGTATTGGGATTTATATATCTATTTTAATTTCAAATCCCTATACTAGTGATTTTGGGTTGTCGTAACGATGTTTTACGCAACATTCGTTTTGACCCAAATAAATTATAATAAAAGAATGATTTCCTTAAAGAATGAAATATATACTTGACTATGGTTTAAGTATATTGAATATTTTTCAAATTGTTGAAAATAAATAAGATTTGTGAATACTTATTTTTAGAATAAGTATGGAATTACTTTTCCAATATGAAATGGAATATTTTTAAGAATTTATCTTTTTGAAGATAAATTGGAATTTAAAAATAAAAATCTATTGAAACTGTAAATCAATAGAAAATATGAAATATAAATTCACTATAGAATTTATAAATGAAAAAGGGAAATTGGTTTCAAAATAAACATTGGTTTATTTTTGAAGTATTGAGATTTTATATCTAGTATATATATTTTTGGAAAAATAAATAATTTGGAAAATTATTTGGAATCTGATGATGTGGCGCATCTTTATTGATAGTTAAATAACCGACTATCAATATTTACCCTTGAATGAGTAATTGCTGTGATTGCTTGAATTGGATGCCACACTTATTTTTAAAATAAGCGCTCACTATTCGGGTTAACCGGGAAAGGACCATGGGGTCGTATAACCCATTCCGAATATGTGATACGTCGTTATGAATTGCATTCGAAGACCGGTGTTGAAGACCGGATATTTTCGAAAACGAGAGGGTTTCTGGTTGATTGTCTCTGCACTGGCTGATCCCCGGTATAGAGATCTCCATAAGTGATGGGAAATCCGAACGTGATTAGAAATTATTCGGATTGCAAGGACTTCTTTGTAAGTGCCTTCGGTTCTGTTCGAGCCCGGAACAGACTTGTATGGATTGTATGTCTGACATTACAAGTTGAGATATAAAGCCGATTTCTTTCAAATATATTTCTGAGGTGGCGAAGAATTTATTCTTTTAGCTTAACACCCTTCTCTGAGACGTACGAGCTCAGAGGTTATATAGTTGAAGTTATCAGCGATATATTCCCAGTTTGGTAATGTGACATGCTGAGTGATGCTGAAATGATCATTGTGTTGATTATTTGTGATAGGATCATTTATTTGATCGTCTATCTTAGTGATCATTGTGTTGATCATTTGTTGACCCAAAGCATGGCTTTTGTATAAAGTATGTTTTGTGGACGTGAATTCGTCGAGCCTCACATCCCGGAAATGGTCAAAACAGGAAAGAAGCAGCAAGGTTATGAGGGGTAGCGCCCTTTAGGATATGTACATTTCCTTCTGGAAAAGGGTGGTATCATGGTATGGAGCCCAGATACTTACTCATGTTGAAAACACTTTATGATTGTGTGAATTGATTACGAGCGCTCGGTGAAAAGGTCCCAAAGGACCGGGGGATGGCATATTCGGTCAGTTGTTACTCAGTTAGGAGTAACCCGGCCTTGTGTTGGTAGAGATCCGGTTTGGTTCTCGGGGATGTCCATCCAGAGGCATTCTCATGTGGCAATGGGAAGTTCCTTGGCCTGACCATTTGTTGGAAATCCAATTCCCAATACGAAACTTGTACGGTATTAGTTGTAGAACCTGCTATTCACTTATGGTGGTCACCACTGTTTGGATAGTAGCTATAGTAGGCATACGATAATGGTCGTATGTTGGCTAAGATTTATATTCTACTTTCGAAATGAATTTGTTATACACTATGCACTAATAATAATATCAAATGTTATTTTAAATGCGTATCAAGCATCTTTGACTATCATAAGGAGAAATCTCCTCCGATTCTGCGTTTGCATTGTGTGTGTGTGCGGGAGGCCTTATGGTAGTCTCATTTTTAAAAAGCATTGCGAATTGAATTAAGAATATTCCTCTATTTTGATTTTAAAGTTAAATAAACTGTTTTGAGTTCTCACACTAGTCACATGACTGACTCGGAGTTTATTGTTTTCCTTCCTAAACTCTGGGTGCCCACCAATTTCCACACGGGCAGTCAAGAGTTAAGGTTTATCAGGATATTCTGGATATTCAGGAGTTGCTGGAGGCAAGCTGGATGGCATGGCGTATTACTAGTTTATATAGTATTTCTTTTTCCGCTGCACTGTTGATGTTGTATGATGTTGTACACTCTGATGATATGATGTAATGTAATAACTGATATAGTTCTTTATTTAAGATTATTCATTTATTATTATATGTTGTTCCGCTGCGAATTGTGAGATTCTGATGTTGTTCTTTCTGTTATGTTGTTCCTTTCTGTCAGTTCTATTTTAAAATTTTTTTTCTTTTCAAATTCTCTATTTTCTATCTTCTTAACTACTCTTCTCTCTTTTTCTTTTCTTAAAATTCTTCTTAAAACCCATAACTGTTCGGTTTTTCGGCAACGAAAAATCGCTTCCGTTACAACCAAGCAGTGACAGTTCAAGTGAATCGAGTTCAAGTCAAACCAACATGATGATAACACAGCAACAATGAAACTAAAACAATGAAACTGACTCAAAGCACAAAAGTGCACAGCAACCATCATGAACACAGTGAAGACCACAAAGGCAAGTATGGACAGAGCTCGAGCACAGTTAAAACTCAAGCAAATGAAAACATCACAGTGACATGCTACAACTTCAAACAGGCAGTGCACATGTGAATCAAGTGACCAACCAGAAGTACAACATGACCAAAAGTATACAGCAATGCAACATGGAGTGTGCAAGTGCAAATGACCAGAGCTCATGCAAACATGAAGTGAATGCAATAACAGCAAATACCACAATATCAAGTGAAAAGTGCAGACTAAACTCAAGTGCAATTCGAATTGACAAAACAGTTTCAAGTTACAACAAGCAGTCGCAACATGGCGAACAGAGACATATGTATATGAAGCGACAATTCGAGCAACAGTTCATGTATGCATCAGTAACTGAGCAACAGAATCAATAATACAACAGTGACAAACATCATATAGAAATGCCCAACATAGATGGCCAGAGAGGAAGCTCACCAGGATGAACACAAACATTGCAGAGATGACCAAAGTATAATACTAATCAAGCCAAAGTCAACAGTAAGATGATCGGAGTCAAAGCCGTGGATAGCAAGAATATACACGCATATGAACAAGTCAAAATCAAAGCCGATGACTTCAAACCGTGTCAACCAAGTAACCCAAGTTTATACGATTATGAAAAAGTCAGAATAAATCTCAAACATTCAAGCATCATCAAGTGGTCGAGATAATGAAATTGACAAATTTAAATGATTTTATACGAACGCAAAAATAGGAATTCGAGTCCTATATAAACCCTAGGATCATCATCGGCAATTTGATTCGAGTTCGAGTATAACAAAAGAACAAATCATCCAACTCGAATCACGATCGAGTTCAAGCATCAACCCAGTAAAGCAAAAAGATAAAATTACATACCGAAGCAAGGAGTCGAACTCGATCGAACAACGAAGCAGCCAAGAGCGAACGAACGAGAACAAAGCACACGAAAAAGGCGCAGCTTCAATACCCTAAATTTGGATCAAGAGCCGAAGCCCTAATTTGGAGTAGAAGAGCCGAAGCCCTAATTTCAGAAACAGGACGAAGCCGCCATTATTCTCACAAGCAAAGGAACGGGCCAAGCAAAAGAAGAAGGGAACGGGTCATAGAATTTAAAAAAAAGGGGTCGGCCTTATTATAAAAGGCTTTATTTTAATTTTAATTAGGGTTTTGTATTTTTATTTGTTTTTTAATTTTGTTTTAAATTTTAAACCGTTTAATTTTCTAGTCGTGTGACTAGGGGACAAGCTACGTGGCGTAGCTTGAGAATTCGCAACTCGGTGGTTGAGTTGTGGCAAGGTTTTGAGCGTAGAGTTAGATTAGTCAATAGCGGGTATAGCGAGTTTACGTGTGTAAGCGAGGGACTATCTAATTTCTAGTAGAAACCTTGGGGGCAGCACGTAGGCAGGGTTTTGCCGAAGCTGGGTAAATTCTGTATTGTTCTGTTATTTATATTCTGCGATATCTGTGCTGCTATTCTGCGATCTGAATTGAAATTAATTTATAATCTTCCGCGATTAATTTTTATAATTTACACTATCACCCTATTCACCCCCCTCTAGGGTGAAATCGATCCTACATATATTAGTTTGGATTAATAATAGTGTTTTGTTGGATGATAATACATTTGGTTATAATACGGCTAAATCTATATTCACGGTTCTAATTATTTACACGGCTTCAATTCAAATTTAAGAGAATGTCATTTAAAAAGCTGTTAAAATTGATTTTGAAATTTTGTTGAACACTTCATGGTCTGGTCAATCAAATTCAATTAATGATAATTTTGAGTGAAAGAGAAATTTAGATGCAGATTACACCGGTAATCTAGTTGCTAGAAAAATTACTAGTGAAACGTGATTTGCTGAGACATTTAGTAACTGCATCATTGTTCAAAGAAAATATCTGCATATTTTTCATTTCAAATAATTTTCAAATAGCAGAAAATTTTCTTATAAAACCCCTTCTAGAAAATCATTTTTGACCTTGCCTTCAGATTGGTCATTTTTAGAAAAATTGATTTTATAATTATTTTTGAATTGGATTTTAAATAATTACATTGACTAATCTGACTCCCTAATGATTATCGAAAAGATGAATAGTGATTGAAAAAGTGATGAGTGTTAATATTAATCATACATTATAACTCGAGACAGTATAATTAGTAAATTTCTTTAGAAATTTAAACAAGAGTTATAAAACTTTTTGTTGGTAAAAATTCCTTGACCGTCTCTATTTCTATCGTATTTCTAATGACCATCACTCATCAAAATTCTATATAGTTTGTCGATATGTGGTACTTTAAACAGGAATCATTCGTTTTTCATTTTATATTTCTTTTTAAAAAATAATAATAATAAAAATAAATAAATAAATAAATAAATAGATAAATACCGAAGTATTCACTCTCATTTAAAAGTCATCACGGTTATGCATGGGTGAATTACTTGAAATTTGTTATGTGCTTCCATGCTCATTTAAAAGTCCTCACGGTTATGCATGTATGGAATTAATATCAAAAATTGATTTTTAAAATAAACAAGTTGATTCTAATCCCATTTAAAAGTCCTTACGCTTATGCGTAGTTAGAAGATACTTGAATTTATTTATTTTTTGAATAAAATTGGAATACTACTAGTCTCATTTAAAATTCCTAACATTTATGCATGGTTAGTAGATATTCAAATTCCAGATATAAATATACCACAAATAGACACAACCGCATGGTTTATATGATGACATCATTTTCATCATTCTAAAAGTGGAATATGCGCCTAACAAAATATTTATGATTTTTGTTTGATTTTTTATAGAAATTTAATTTTTATATTCAATTGAGTTTTTAATGTTGGATTAATATCGATCACTTTATCTCTAATTTCTCTAACACTATTACTCTTTTGCTGATAACAAAAGGGGGAGAGAAAAGTTAAGATTTTGTTAAATAAAATCAAGCAATGGTCAAATATTTTCCATTTGCATCTAGGCTCATTTGCATATTTTTATTTGTATGCATATATGTAGGGGGAACTTTGTTTAGAGAGAAAGCATTTAAATAAGGGGAGCAATTAGAGTATATCTATGATCAAATACATTTAACATATTCAAAATCTTAAATATATGTTTGTTATCATCAAAAGGGGGAGATTGTTGAATATGCGATTATATGATTTTTGTTTGATGATAATAAACATATATATATATATATATTCGTGTAAATGTATTTGTTAATGTACTATTTTATTTTTCATAGATTTAATAAATATTTGCTGAATAAAAATAAATAACATAGAATTTGAATTCAAACACAATTTTTATTCAAACAAATATTTATTACAATCTTTGAATAGTACAAAGTTTAAGCTCTCACTATATATATATATATATATATATATATATATATATATATATAATTACAGTACAACTGATACATCACGATTCACATTTACATTTGACCTCACTACACATCACTCATTCACTCAACTCGTATTTTATCTTCAACTTCACTCTAAATCGAATCCAACATCTGAGCAATCTGCAAATATAAATATTGACACAGTAAAATTGAAAAGGAAATATTTTTTGCAGTATAAAATAAAATGTGAATTTTGAAAATAATATTTTCCTTAGTTATTTGGGTTGTTCGTCATCATTTAACTTTGAATTCATCATACATGAACGGCTTGTCACATACACAGTGTGTCACTGTATATGCCACAAGGTCGAGCACACCAATATATATACACTTGATAAATTTACAGGGACAGGTGAGCATAGGTCAAACCCAAATTATCGGATTCAACTCAAGTGCAATAAAAATAATGTCACAATTTTCAGCACAAGGTTAAATCCGAGCTACAAGCTGGATTCAACTCAGGTGTAGTTCGAAAAACAAAACCAAATGCAAAAAAATGGTCAGAGCATCATCAATGAAACATGACAATACAGTCCCAAGTGAATATGCTCGATCAAGTCAGTGACACTGCCTCAACTAAGCACATACACCAGTAATGCCAGCGAAGACCAAAAGCCAATCCTAACAACTACTACAATGAACCAGCAGCATGAAAAAGGGTAGTGGACAGGACAAGTGCAAGTATCATACTCGAGAACAAAGGCAATGGTACAACTCAATTCAACTACAAGCACAGCCTCAAACTAGAACAACATATACAAGACTACAATAGGTCAAGAATGTGTACCAAGCAAATGCAACAACCAAAATCATCAATGAACAAGACTACAGGATGAACTAGACCAGGCAACTAGCATATATGAAACAAAAATGCCAACTGACTCGAATGACTCAAGTGATACAAGGACAATGCTCAATGCACAATAATACAAAGAGATCAACAAAACCAGTGGTGAAGCAACAAAACCACAACATCATGTACATCAATGTGAATACATGAACTTCAAGCTAGCATATCAAGCTTCAAATGGTACGCAATTGGTGCAGAATAATAAACAGTGAAGTAAAAGCATGCACACTTGTATATATACATACAAGAAACCATACATGAACACTTGCAACATATATATATATATATATATATATATATATATATATGAAATGCAATTGTGAAACTGGACAGTGCTATCAGGGTGCAAACACATTGCAGGACAAAGCATAACCGAAGTCACCGATATATAAAACAATGAATCCAACAGATGCAAACTTCAAAAGATGATAGACTTCAAATAGAGACAAGTACACAAAAACTCCTAGTGTGACGGCCCGATATTTTTAACAATTGAAATTGGAATAATAAATTGATTTTAAATATTTAAAAGTTAATTGTAAACTTGACTCCCGAATATTTATATTTACTTGATAATTAAATTATTGAGTTATCTAATTTGAAATTGGGTAAATTATTGAATATGGAATTTTAAGCCTGTTAATAATATATCGTTTAAATCGATAGTTTAAAATATACTATCTACACCATCTCTATTTCATTTATATTTATGTATGCTTTTAAATAATACAAAAGGTATAAGTATGTATACATTTATAAGTATAGGATAAGTGGCATGACATGGTGAAGACAAGTGGTATAATATGGATCATACACGTATTTTAAGATGAAATAGAATTACGACATGCATATCACTTTGGTGTACACTTCTAGAACACCTTAAATGATTACTAAATAAGGCATGTGTCTTAAAAAAATGAAGGACATGTGTCACAAGATTTAATAAAATAGTGACACATAACCACATTAGGTGTCCATGTGTAGAAACATCTTAAGACACCTAAGTAGGCATGCGTTAACATTCTAAAGCTTGTGCAAAGAGAAGTAGACAAGTGTCCAAAACTAAAATTACCAAACTAGCCTTGAAAATTACTATATAAAGGGTGAAAATGTTCACTTATTTTTTTCTTTCTTTCACAAAATAAAAACAAAAGGAAGATAAAGTAAAAAAGCTTGGAGAAAGCTAGGGAAAAAGAGTCAAGGCAAATATACAAGTTTAAGGTGATAAAACCTATTTAAATTTATAGTATTCATGTTATTCTTGAAGAGATGATAGTTGTAAGTAAAGTGGCTCGGTTCTATCAAAAACGCAGCTTAGTAATTTGACCATAACTTTCTCAATTCTTAATGAAATTACGATTTCTTGGATGTTATGAAAAGCTTATTTCATGTGCTACAACTTTGACGTTTTGTGTTTTCTGTAATTTGGACGTTAGCTATGTCAAAATCGAATTTTTCTACTGTAATCCCGAGAGCAAAACCAATATTAGCTCTGTGCTTAAGGACGAAACTAAATTGGCCATAACTTCTTCGTTTCTTAACCGATTTTGATAAATTTAGATGTTCCAGAAAGCTTAGACTTTGTTCTAAAACTATATGTTTTGAGTTTTCCAAAATTTCGATGTTATCTTGGCCAAAATTATAATTGTTTATCGCTGTCCCGAGACAAAATGACAGAAGTTATGAAATTCAAATCTCAGAATTGTTTTATCCATAACCTTTACAATTCTTATCAGAATTCGGTATTTTTTAATGTTCCGGAAAGATTAGAAACTAAGCTATAACTTTTGTTTTATTCATTTTGCCTGAATTCGAAGTTTTTTATGCTAAAATTGCAATTGTTGTTCGCTGTCCTGCAAATGCATAAGTTCAGGCTAAGCTTAATGTTTTTAGTAAAATGGACATCACTTTTGAACCATTGATCCAAATTTGATGATCTTGGTCATTATGGAAAGATAACGGAAAGGCCTATAACTTTATTTGTATCATTTTCTGAAATTCGTTGATTAAAATGTTGAAAAACCTCTTGCAAACTCGATGTCCTGTTGTTGTAGAGTACTCAGTGTCTTGTGCAAACCTGAGCTAGTATTTTGTGCATAACTTTTGCGTTTCTTATCCAAATCCTATAATTTTTAAAGTTTTGGAAACTGCATGAAGAATGTGATAACTTTCATTTGTATCACTTTTTAAAATTAGGCCATATATATATATATGAATTTGAGATGTAAGATCGGGTTAAATTTCTGCCCGAAATGAACATGTTTGTTTCTAAGAAAATGAAATCGATGATGTACTTAGAAGTTAAATAGTTTGTAATTAAGAATGAATTAACGAATTAACTTGTAATTATGTGTTTAATTTAAGTTAAGAACTTAGAGAAGTACTTTAAGGATTGGTTAACGAATATAGCTAATGAAAGATCAATGATTAAAGGCTATTAAATGATTCATTGATGTAATTAATTTAAGGTAATTAATTTTATTAATTAATTAAGGGTAATCAATTGTGAAATTTGAAAGGTATAATTACTTAATGTAATTTATAAGGTAAGGTTACTTGGTAAGGTAATTAGTGGTAGTTGAAATTACTGAATGTAATAAATTAATGGATGGATAATAAATGGAAGTAATTCAGATTTAAATTACTGGGTGAAATTGATGAGAAGTGTTAGTTCTTAGTAGAAGCAATTGAAGGAAAATTTATCAGGAGGCTAATTAGAGAAATTTAACTATCCTTTAAAACAAGTACAAAGGTGATAAATTTAAGATGGATATTTAGGAAATGATAAGTTACTGGAGTGTAACTAATTATTAGTAAGCAAGCAAGATTTCAATGATGAATATTGTGGGTTTTAATTAATATAATTAAATTAGATGTGTAATGATGTAATCAAAGCCCGATTAATTAAGATTGATTAATCCATAACAAATGACTTGTAAGAAATTAATTAACGTAAGTGATTAAGGGTTAATGTAATTGAAATAGTTGGGTAATTCATGAAGTAATTAAGATTTCTTCTTGATTTGGTTAAGAATAATTAATATCGAGAATTTAATTAAAAATAATTACTTGAAAGTAGTGGAAGGATAATTAATCCAGGGTGATTAATCAAGATGAATTATGAGGGGATGATCGATTAATTTGTTTGGAATTAATTAATATTGAATGAAGAAATCTAAGTGATTGAGGATTGAAATTCAATTAGAATCAGTTGAATTGGTTTGTATATGATTAAGTTTTGCGTATGGATGATTGATTGGTATTGGTTGCTTTGAATGAGTTGATATCTTTGATACGAAACGTTGTGTATTTCATTTGGATAACTTAGGTAAGGATGGCATAAATTTCGAGGAGACCGGAACCAGGTATTAGGGAATACTCGAAACCATTTCGGATTAAAAATAAATTGATGTGTGAAATCAATAGACTGAAATAAAACGATTTAAGTGAATTGGATTATTTTATCTAAGTTTGGCACTTAGAAATTGATATATATTACCCAGGTTTTAATAATTTGATTGCTTTGGTATTCCATGTTAGTTGGGTTTACTCACGCTGGTTTCCAGCCTGACCCGGGTGTTACTTTGGTGTAATGCTCGGGTCAGACCGAGTATTACAGATTTTCAGGTAGGTACGTTCTGGAGCTCAGGAGACGAGCTGGATGGCAAGTACGTATAGAGTATTTCCGCTGCAGTATATTATTATATATCCGAGACATGATTTGTATATGATCAGTGACTGTATATATGTGAAACTCTGATGTATTAAAGTGTAATCAACAGATAAAATATTCTTTTGTAAATTGTTATTATTTATTATTATATTTTATCCGTTGCGAATGTGAGATTTTGGTGTTCTATTCTTCTTCTTCTTCTATCTCTTTCTTCTTTTCCATAACTATCTGGAATTTTCGGGTTCGAAAATTTCGGGTCGTTACATTTGGTATCAAAGCTGAAGGTTAAGCGAGAACCTTGGCTCTGGTGGGGATTACTCATTGAATAGAGTCCGTAGTACTCTAGAATGAGTTGAGTATATATATATATATATATGAGAGCGTACTTGTTATTTGTTTATAAAGATTTTTAATGATTTTATATAAAATATATTTTGATATATATAGCAACATTTCCTTCTAATGAATATTTAGGTGATTGGTTGTTAAATTATTGGAATTAAGTTAAGAAGTAATATAAAATACGACCAAATTGAAACTTATAACCAAAGTTGAAGAATAAACTTATATAACAAAATGGAATTTGAAATATAGATTGTTAATGTAATTTATAAATTGAAATAAACTTCATAAATAAATGAGATTATAATTTGAAATAGAATTCCAAAGTAATGTTTATTATGAATTGGATGGATTGGGAATTTGGAATTTTTGGAAAAATTTAAAATTTCTTTGGATTTGGAAGTGGTTTCCAAAGGTTTTGGAAAATTAATAGTATTATTTCAAAAATATTTTGTGTTTTGTTTGAAATCTGGGAGATTTGAAATTAAAAATATTTGGAAATGTTTTTAAAGAGATAAAATCATTGAACTCTTTCGGTAACTGGAAAATAACGTCGGTGATGACTGCAGCATTATCGATGTTTATTTTCGAGTTTCTATAAGAGAAATTGCTACCAAATTGTTTTATATTGGAATTGTTTGTGAACTGGGTTTGGTTTTGAAATTCAAAGGGGTAATTGAATTTGCCAAAGAATTTTGGGTATACTTGAATGCTAAGGTGCTACTGAAATTTTGGAAATTTGTTTAAACTCTGGAATCTTGATTGAAATGTTTATGGAATAGTAAAATTATATTGGCTAAATAAAATGTATAATTCCGTGTTAAAAGCAAAATGTGAATGTAATTGATTATAAATAGAAATTGTAAAATTTAAATTGTAATTAAAGTTGTACAAGTTTAAAGATCAAACGGAATTTGATTTGAAGTTGGAAGGAAATTAAGAATCAATTGAACTTAAATTGGGATTAAATCCATTTCAATGGAAATTGAAGATTATTCAATTTGGAATTGGGTAAATTTAAATGGGAGTGGAAATTTAATTGAAAATGTTGGGAAAGTGAACAGTTTTGACTCTAGACTATTTTCAATATAAATTCTCTTTATATAAACTTATTTTTCTAAGCTATTAAATATATACAACCATTCTTTCTTAAAGCCAAATTATTTTATACTTGTTTTATAATTATTTTGGAGCTATTTAACCATTTTCAACTGTTTTCTAAGCTTACTGCTATATTTTAACTATGTTACAAATTAATTACTACTTTACAACTATTTTGCAATTACCTAAATTTTTTTGAAACTATTTAACCATTTTACAGCTATTTTGCAAACTAAACATTATTTTTCAACTACTTATCTATTTTTAAAATTTCGAGCTATTTCCTAAATACAAACTGGTCGGAGTTCAAACTGTTATTGATTAAATACCCAACTGGGATAAGAATTGAGGTAATAATCCAAATGGGGATTAAGGCAAATGTGAATAAGTGAATGAAAATTTAAGTGAATGTGAATAGAAAGGAAATTGATATTGGAAAGAGTAATCAAATTTGAAAATTTGATTTTGGGTAAACAAAGTTATATCTTTGTTATATATTCTTCCCTTATTGAATCTATTGTTGGAAGAAAAAGGATTTTGGAAGTGTTTGAAGTATAAAAGAAATTTTATATAAGTTTAAAGTGATCCAAAGTTTTAAAAATTATATATATTTGTATATATATAAAGGATCTTATGAGGATTTTGGAAAGGGTTTTGGGAACCTTTGGATTGGAAAGGATTTTGATTTTTGAGTAAAATCATTATATGGAATTTGGAAAGCCTATTTTGAGAATTATCGATTTTGGGATAATCGAATTTGTGTAAAGGAGCTTTGATAAAATTCATACTAGGTGTATGATTTGAAAGATACTATATATGTATAGTATAAAATGTTTTGATGATGGCTCTGGGGAAAAAGGCGCTCCCTTGGAATGAACTTCTCAGGAGTGCCACCGGGTGGTGCTGCCTTGAGTCCCAAGGGGGGGGTTCTAAAGTTGATCCTGTGAGGAGTCCGGACAAAACTAGTTCCTGAGGATTATGAGTAGTCTATACCATAGTGGAAGTCATGTGTGCCACTGAGAGCCAACAGTCTACGTTTGATTTTATATCGGTAGACTGCGACCTATGGTATAACATAACGAAAGTCGTGTGTGCCGCTGAGAGCCGACAGCCTACGTTTGATTTTATATCGGTAGGCTGCGACCTATGTAGGAGTGGAGAAGTTTCATTTCGACAGCGAAAATCAGAAGCCGCTGAGAGCCTGCAGTTGCATGGACTTTTGCTGTGACGGCAACGTAACCCTAGATGTAACTGTGATCTGTTGTGTGGGATCCATGGCGTAATCAAGAGGCCGCGGAGAGCCTGCAGTTGCATGGACTTTTGCTGCGACAGCAACGTAACCCTGGAATGTAACTGTGACCATGGATGGGGGTGATGATTTTCAGAGCATTGTCACCAAAGATATTTCCTCTATTTTCAAAAACTGTTTTCTATATTTTTAATAAAATTATTTTCAAGTATTTTCACTGGATGTTGAAAACGGGTTTACCAAGTACTTATAAATTTTCAGTCCTACGCCTGATCAATGTGTGACTGAATTTCTGTGAGAACAAGGATGGACTGTTTGAGACATCGAGTTATAAGAAATATGTTTTATAAAAAGCTATTTAATTCTATTATCTGAATTTAAAGGCATTTCTAAATTTTATTAATTAAAAGGGAAATCCAAACAGGAATTATAAAATAAAATTTGAACTCGAGAAAATTTAATAAAGTAATTTTCTTTGTAATAAAAGTTGGAAGTAAGCTAATAAATTATTATTTGATAGAGTATGTTAATAAAAATTTAACTCGGTTAAATAAATGGATGGTAAGTTAATAATAAGGGAGTTTGGATATGAACTTGAGTTAAATAAAATAGGGTTGGATCAAATAGTGATGGTTTAAATTACAAATGAACATTTAAGTGTGTTATAAGTAATATTTAACGCAATGTACATGTAACTTAGGTAAAATGGAAGTGTTGTTGAATGAAATGAAAGTGGTAATAATAGAAATGGTTTGAATTTCAAACAAAACCCAAGTGAGTAGAAATAAATTGAGAATGGTTTTGTATAAATAAAATAAATTCGCAAATGAATTAAGTAAGTGAAATTAAAAATATAAAATGGGGAAATAAATAGGTTAATGTAATTAAATAATAAATGGATGAGGCCTGATTGAATAACAACTAAATCAAGGTTGTAACTGGAATTGGATTATCAGACTGAACTTAAGTTCGGTGACATATTAATTTGAAGCATAAATGAGTTAAGTATGTGCTCAGATATTATTTTGACAAATTGAGAAGGTGAATTAATGTTAAAGTAAATTAACTTAAGTTTAAAATTTATGGAAGCTTGGCTTCGAATAAAGGTGAAAGACCCTTAAATAAAGTTTGGGTTAAATTAATTTGGGAATGGTTATAAATTTATAAGTATTTGAATGTGCCAAGCTTACTAAATTATTTTGAAATGAAACAGTTGCGGGAAAGAAATGGAATGCAATGTATAGTTGGTGGATAAATTAAAAATGAAATGAATTTAAGTACATAATGGGTTGAAATTAATTTGGAGTAGTTATAGACTGAAATGAATACTTTATCAAGCGAATATTGTCAAATTTGCATGGAATGAATTGTTGTTTGCCGTAAATGAATGTAATTAAAATCCCATGGGTTGAGAGTAGTAAAATAATTTGATTTGGAATAAATTGAATGTAAGCACTTGGGTTGTAAACTATTAAAATGGAATGAATTGGCATATGAATTGGATTTGATTCCAAAAGATAAATGTGAATTGCCCGACAAAAAAGGTATGTATTTAAATTTCTGTATGAAATTGGATTGGGTTTTTGATCTAGCCACTTGGCGTTTTGTTTTCTTTTGGAATTTGGGAGCCCGTAGAGGCCTTTTGTAGTAGTACCAAGCTAGCCGCGCAAAAGAGACGCTGGCAAACTTTTTCGGAAATTTAGAGAGTTAGAAAAAAAAATTTGAGAAAATTTCAATAACTCAAAATTAGTTTTAAATTGAAAATTTGAAGGATTGAGCAAAAGGGAATTGCGTGAAAACTATAGAAGGTTTTAGGAAGTTGGTTAAGGTTAAGTGTCTTTAATAAAAGATAATTGGTAGAATGTTGAATTGTGGGTTTTGGGAAAAGTAAACGGGTTTTGAACCACTCATCCTAACTATTAATTTCGGGGACGAAATTCTTTTAAGGGGGAGGAATGCGATGACCCGATATTTTTAACAATTGAAATTGGAATAATAAATTGATTTTAAATATTTAAAAGTTAATTGTAAACTTGACTCCTGAATATTTATATTTACTTGATAATTAAATTATTGAGTTATATAATTTGAAATTGGGTAAATTATTGAATATGGAATTTTAAGCCTGTTAATAATATATCGTTTAAATCGATAGTTTAAAATATACTATCTACACCATCTCTATTTCATTTATATTTATGTATGCTTTTAAATAATACAAAAGATATAAGTATGTACACATTTATAAGTATAAGATAAGTGGCATGACATGGTGAAGACAAGTGGTATAATATGGATCATACATGTATCTTAAGATGAAATAGAATTACGACATGCATATCACTTTGGTGTACACTTCTAGAACACCTTAAATGATTACTAAATAAGGCATGTGTCATGAAATAAAGCTTGCTTAAAAAAATGAAGGACATGTGTCACAAGATTTAATAAAATAGTGACACATAACCCCATTAGGTGTCCATGTGTAGAAACATCTTAAGACACCTAGGCATGTGTCAACATTCTAAAGCTTGTGCAAAGAGAAGTAGACAAGTGTCCAAAACTAAAATTACCAAACTAGCCTTGAAAATTACTATATAAAGGGTGGAAATGTTCACTTATTTTTTTTCTTTCTTTCACAAAATAAAAACAAAAGGAAGATAAAGTAAAAAAGCTTGGAGAAAGCTAGGGAAAAAGAGTCAAGGCAAATATACAAGTTTAAGGTGAGAAAACCTATTTAAATTTCTAGTATTCATGTTATTCTTGAAGAGATGATAGTTGTAAGTAAAGTGGCTCGGTTCTATCAAAAACACAGCTTAGTAATTTGACCATAACTTTCTCAATTCTTAATGAAATTTCGATTTCTTGGATGTTATGAAAATATTATTTCATGTGCTACAACTTTGATGTTTTGTGTTTTCTGTAGTTTGGACGCTAGCTATGTCAAAATCGAAGTTTTCTACTGTAATCCCGAGAGCAAAACCAATATTAGCTCTGTGCTTAAGGCCGAAACTAAATTGGCCATAACTTCTTCGTTCCTTAACCGATTTCGACAAATTTAGATGTTCCAGAAAGCTTAGACTTTGTTATAAAAATTTTATGTTTTGAGTTTTCCAAAATTTCGAAGTTATCTTGGCCAAAATTATAATTGTTTATCGCTGTCCCGAGACAAAATGACAGAAGTTATGAAATTCAAATCTTAGAATTGTTTTATCCATAACCTTTACAATTCTTATCGGAATTCGGTAATTTTTAATGTTCCGGAAAGCTTAGAAACTAAGTTATAACTTTTGTTTTATTCATTTTGCCTGAATTCGACGTTTTCTATGCTAAAATTGCAATTGTTGTTCGCTGTCCTGCAAATGCATAAGTTCAGGCTAAGGTTAATGTTTTTAGTAAAATGGTCATCACTTTTGAACCATTGATCCAAATTTGATGATCTTGGTCATCTGAAAAGATAACGGAAAGGCCTATAACTTTTATTTGTATCATTTTCTGAAATTCGTTGATTAAAATGTTGAAAAACCTCTTGCAAACTCGCTGTCCTGTTGTTGTAGAGTACTCAGTGTCTTGTGCAAACCTGAGCTAGTATTTTGTGCATAACTTTTGCGTTTCTTATCCAAATCCTATAATTTTTAAAGTTTTGGAAACTGCAGGAAGAATGTGATAACTTTTATTTGTATCACTTTTTAAAATTAGGCCATTTATATATACGAATTTGAGATGTAAGCTCGGGTTAAATTTCTGCCCGAAATGAACATGTTTGTTTCTAAGAAAATGAAATCGATGATGTACTTAGAAGTTAAATAGTTTGTAATTAAGAATGAATTAACGAATTAACTTGTAATTAAGTGTTTAATTTAAGTTAAGAACTTAGAGAAGTACTTTAAGGATTGGTTAACGAATATAGCTAATGAAAGATCAATGATTAAAGGCTATTAAATGATTCATTGATGTAATTAATTTAAGGTAATTAATTTTATTAATTAATTAAGGGTAATCAATTGTGAAATTTGAAAGGTATAATTTCTTAATGTAATTTATTAGTTAAGGTTACTTAGTAAGATAATTAGTGGTACTTGAAATTGCTGGATGTAATTAATTAATGGATGGATAATAAATGGAAGTAATTCAGATTTAAATTACTGGGTGAAATTGATGAGAAGGGTAAGTTCTTAGTAGAAGCAATTGAAGGAAAATTTATCAGGAGGCTAATTAGAGAAATTTAACTATCCTTTAAAACAAGTACAAAGGTGATAAATTTAAGATGGATATTTAGGAAATGATAAGTTACCGGAGTGTAACTAATTATTAGTAAGTAAGCAAGATTTCAATGATGAATATTGTGGGTTTTAATTAATATAATTAAATTAGATGTGTAGTGATGTAATCAAAGCCCGGTTAATTAAGATTGATTAATCCATAACAAATGACTTGTAAGAAATTAATTAACGTAAGTGATTAAGGGTTAATGTAATTGAAATAGTTGGGTAATTCATGAAGTAATTAAGATTTCTTCTTGATTTGGTTAAGAATAATTAATATCGAGAATTTAATTAAAAATAATTACTTGAAAGTAATGGAAGGATAATTAATCCAGGGTGATTAATCAAGATGAATTATGAGGGGATGATCGATTAATTTGTTTGGAATTAATTAATATTGAATGAAGAAATCTAAGTGATTGAGGTTTGAAATTCAATTAGAATCAATTGAATTGGTTTGTATATGATTAAGTTTTGCGTATGGATGATTGATTGGTATTGGTTGCTTTGAATGAGTTGATATCTCTGATATGAAACGTTGTGTATTTCATTTGGATAACTTGGGTAAGGATGGCATGAATTTCGAGGAGACCGGAACCGGGTATTAGGGAATACCCGAAACCATTTCGGATTAAAAATAAATTGATGTGTGAAATCAATAGGCTGAAATAAAACGATTTAAGTGAATTGGATTATTTTATCTAAGTTTGGCACTTAGAAATTGATATATGTTACCCGGGTTTTAATAAGTTGATTGCTTTGGTATTCCATGTTAGTTGGGTTTACTCACGCTGGTTTCCAGCTTGACCCGGGTGTTACTTTGGTGTAATGCTCGGGTCAGACCGAGTATTACAGATTTTCAGGTAGGTACGTTCTGGAGCTCTGGAGACGAGCTGGATGGCAAGTACGTACAGAGTATTTCCGCTGCAGTATATTATTATATATCCGAGACATGATTTGTATATGATCAGTGACTGTATATATGTGAAACTCTGATGTATTAAAGTGTAATCAACAGATAAAATATTCTTTTGTAAACTGTTATTATTTATTATTATATTTTATCCGCTGCGAATGTGATATTTTGGTGTTCTATTCTTCTTCTTCTTCTTCTATCTCTTTCTTCTTTTCCATAACTATCTGGAATTTTCGGGTTCGAAAATTTCGGGTCGTTACACCTAGTTTATAAGCATTTCAAACATTGATGTTCCAGACAGTATCAAGTTCGAATAAATCCAAACCCGAGACAATACCAAACCAAATGGAACTTCAACAGCAGGTTACAAAATGACCAGAGGCAATAAACACGAATGGCCAATGTCAAGTATGATACTGAATAATCATGCCAAAGTCATGGAATCGCATAAACAAATTCTAAGTGACCAAAGAACTCAAAGCCATGGCAATCAATAAATCAGTGTCGAAGTCAACATTGAACCAAGTCAGTATGTTGAACAAGTCAGAGACGTGGTGGTAAAGAAACGAGCAAAGTCAAAATCGAAGCCATGTTAACCAAGCCAAAAATATACGATTTGAAAATGTTAGAAATCATCACAATCATCAATACAAAATCGAATAGCCAAAGACGAATTCAAATAAATGTATAAGAACATAAATATAGGAAATCGACTTCTATAAATTCCATTCATCGTCGGCAGTTTAAAAACCATCGAGTTCAAGTACGAAAATCATTAAAGCACAAAAAGGATAAATTATATACCGAAGTCATAAGTCGAACTCGATCTAAAATTGGGGCAGCCGTATGCTAACTAGAGAGATCGTCAATTAACAAAGAAAGGGACACTAAACCATCATTCAATCGAGAAATTGAAGTTGACGGCCTCAATTTTTACAAACCCTAATTTATCAGAGAGGAACGATCGAAGAAGCCATTTTTACCAAAGAGAAAAGGGCTGGCAAACTTTCTCTATTATAATTCATTTTGGGCCAGCAAATTAAATAAGGAGTTTGGGCTTTAGTATATTTAAATTAGGGATTTATTGTTTAGTTTTGTTTTTAAATTGTTTTTAGTTTGTAATTTCTTATTGAACCTATGAAATTTCTAGTCGTGTGACTAGGGGACAAACTACGTGGCGTAGTTTGAGAATTCACAACTCAGTGGCTGAGTTGTGGCAGGGTTTTGAGCATAGAATTAGGTTAGTCAGTAGCGGGTGTCGTGAGTTTACGTGTGTAAGCGTGTGACTACTTAATTTCTAGTAGAAACCTTGGGGGCAGCACGTAGGCAGGGTATGGCCGAAGCTGGGTAAATTCCGTGTCTTTCTATTTCTACATTTATTATTTTGCTATTATCTGTGCTGCTATTATTCTGTGATCTGTGTTGAAATTATTTTCTAAGCTTCCGCAATTAATTTTTATAATTAATAGTATCACCCTATTCACCCCCCTTAGGGTGAAATCGATCCTACACTTATGATGTCATTTTTCATGTAGCACCCACCTTGGGTTTAGGTATTAAGTAATGGGGACATGCCTAGGATAAGTGTATTAAATGATTAGAGTCTGCCTATTTTCCATTAGTAAGGTATTAGGTGGCTTAATTGCTTTCTCTCACATCATTAGGGCATGATTTCTAGTAGTTGTGAAGACGGATTAGAAAGGGGCCTATGGCCAACAATTAAAAGAACATTATGGAGTCAGACTGGATATACTTAGTAGGATGAAGTATAAGATGCATAATACATATTACTTGCTAAATGATACTGCCCAAATTCTGTTATGGTAATACTTTAGATTTTTATTCACCAGATAATGTTGTTTTGACTCCCTTCTCATTACAACCCAAAGGTTAAGGGGAAACAATGCAGAAGCAGAAGATGGAAGCAGTAATGAAGACTTGTGGCAGTTTATCTATTTATCTTTGCTTTTGACGTATTCAAATGTACCCAGATTTCAAACATGCTGATGTATTATTTTGAGACATTATGCCATGGATATTTCCGGATATTGTATTTTTGAGGTTTGATTTTTGTGAAATAGGTACTTATTTTTGTTATAATATTTATCCCTTCCACTATGACATTCTGCAAGTATGGATAGATAGCTCTATATATTATTCATCGTATCAATTTTAGCAACTAATAACCAGCTTTGAAATGGACCTAATGTTCAATCGGCTTTTAGTGGGACGAAATTAGGCCTGTTTCGAAGAGGGTTATTACATGCTATCATTAGTATTTTCTCAACAAAAAAGGTTTGAATGTAATCATTTTGTTATCATGCAAAAAAGTTTGAACCAAGTATCAAGGAGACCATACTACTTTGCATAATGCATATTCAAATATGGATTCGATGGCTGAATTTTAATATCATGAAACAATACCACCATAGACTATTGGCAGTAAATAGCAGCATATTCATTAAGATCAGTTAGAAAACCTGTATATTTTTTTGTGTAATGAACCAATGACATAACGATTATGACATGATTTTTTCATGTATGGAAGAATAGAACAATCATCAATTTATGCCGGTTATGTATTTGCGAAGTCATTTTTTCCTTTTATTTTACTATGGTGTGAAGAGAAGCGGTTGGAAATTTTAAATCTTAAGACACATTCAGATATCGTTTACGCAAAAGCCTAATAATTCAACTATAACATGTGCATGTTAAACTGAAATTAAAATGCAGCTAGTAAAAGTGGCAGATTTGGTGATCTACATACAACCAACAAAAGGAAAAGTCCTAATCCTTAGTAATAATAAATATTACATAGACTGAACTAAGTAAAGTAATATAAACGTTATATCACATGCTAAACATTATCCTTAAAAAAAGGGAAAGTAAGTTTTGTTTTGCCTCCTTATCCACAAACAAATATTTTAACTATTGAAACATTTGGTAAGTAAATAGGAGCAAGTTAAAAAGTGGTTAAAAAAGATATCTCCATGGTAACAATTAAACTAAGTTTTTCCCCTTTTTTCTTTTAGAAGGAAGATACCAAAAAAATTGGATGCTGGAGATACATATTTAAAGCAAAAAGTTCAATACTAAGATCATCATAATTGGTGAAGTATCATTTAATTGCAACAAGTTATGGTACTTTTGGCGTCAAAATTGGCCACAAACACCCAATTATAAGTGAAAGCATCAATATCCACTCATAGATCATAGATAGAACGTATGTAGAGAGTATAATATGAAGAATATTCAAAATTCAAATGAAAGCAAGTCAAAAAGACAAGATTTACAGTGATTCGGCTAACTCCGGCCTACGTCCACTCTAGAACAATGCTTTTTATTATACTGAAATTTGATCGCGGTTACAATCCAGAATTCCGAAAGCAAAATGGCAGAGTAGCCTTTAGGTAGAAGATGAAGAGAAGCAGAATGAAGAAGAAGATCTGTTTTTCTGAAGCCAGGTCTACTGCATTTATAGGTGAAACTCTGGCTACAGGGCCTCCTTACCTACATTGGCCCCACCATAATGATAGTCGAACCCAAATCGTCCATCCTATGCTGATCCAAAGTATTTTGTATGCTAATCCGAAGCAAGTGATATGCCGATCTAAAGTAAATTTCACGCCAACCCAAAGTAAGCTATATGCTGACCCGAAGTAACATGACCTCTAGCCCAGGCCAACCCGATCCAGCCTCTTCTTAGTGCCAACTCGAAGTTGAAGCCACGCCGACCCGAAGCACTTCCATATGCCAACCCAAAGTGGAAGTCACACCTACTTGAAGCACTTCCATATGCCGATCCGAAGTTGCTTCTTCTTTTCCGACCCAAAGTGGCGACTGCCAACCTAAAGAGGATTAGCACGGCGACCAGAAGTGAAACTAGCATGCTGACCCAAGGTAATTATATGTTGACCCAAATTCCACCTTGTAGCTCACATAAAGCAATCCTTATAGCCAACCTGAATTCCATCCTATAGCCAACCCAAAGTGAAACCTTAGCCGACCCCTAGAAACTCCTTATGCCGACCAGAAGCCATGCTTGTGCCAACCCGAAGCAAATTCCAACCCAACTCGAAGCAACTTCCATCGCAGCCAAAATCCATATTCCAAGTGCCATTCATCGTTCATCTATTGACTATGCTTGATACTAGTTTCATATTCATATTTATTATTTGTAATTGATCATCCATCCATCCATTCGAACTAAATGCATAATATTCCAGCATCAATAACTGTGCAGTTGATTGTGTTAAAACGCCTATATACTGCCTTCCCCAATAGCGGGTTAACACATTGCACCCCAAAACATGCCTTGCGATAGAAAGGCGTGTTTTGCATTGCCATAAGCCCGATGTTCGAAACCTGTGAATGACCTACAAAGAGATCAATGGTCTTGCCTGATTATTAGTAATGATCGCTCGGGACCATTAATAAAGTTCGTAGTCGTCCCAAGCAGATGATGATCGCATAAGATCAAGTGTCTATTCAAGGCAAAATGCGATCGTTCGAGATTGAGTGCCATTCGAGGCAAAATGTGATCATTCGAGATCGAGTGTCATTCAAGGCAAAATGTGATCATTCTAGATCGGGTGCCGTTCGAGGCAAAATGCGATCGTTCTTGATCGAGTGTCATTCGAGACGAAATGCGATTGTTCTAAATCGAGTGCCATTTGAGGAGAAATGAGATCGTTCGAGATCGAGTGCCGTTCGAGGAAAATGGTGATCATTCAAGATCGAGTGTCATTCGTGTAGAAAGGTGAGTGCTCGGATAGGACTCTATATTATTAATGTTAAATTTCACGTTTGAGTGAGTTTTGGAATCATTTGTTATCATGGTTCATCGCTATCTCAGTGCATGCCTAAGGACCGTTCGCGATCCCTTACATATGTAAGCAACTTAGCTGTTTTAATGTAGGATTCATTATTAGTTATTTAGTTCATGCCATTAAGAGATGACAAACTGTTCCCTTAAGCTGGGCTAGCTCCGGTTTGTGGTGGATGATGGCTGCTCATGTTCCATCGCCGCTATCCATTTCCAAACAGTTCCATCCAAATCCATGCCCCCAGTTCCATGTGGAGTTGTGCTGATCCATTCTCCTTGGTCAGGGTTTGCCCCCGGTTGATCCAATCCACATCAAAGCCTGCTAATTTCTGCTACAAGTCCTGGATTCCAATTTCCAACTGTTCCAGCATCCGTGAGTGGTCTCTGATTGTCGTTTTGATTCTGCCCCTGAGTCCGCGAGGGAATCCGAGATTACCCATCTGCTTTTTCAGCATCCTTTCCTACATAGCATCCATCATCATTCCATCTCGTTTCTAGTAATGAAGGTGTAGGTCTGATTACCTCTTAAGGAAGCCTCTTGACTTCCTTCATGACGACTCCTTTCAGTTCTTTGTCTCCTTGTTGATTGCCTAAACATTGCATCCTAGATCCAAATTTCCAAGCTTTCAAATCCAAGATCCTAACTTCCAAATCACTAATTTCAATTCTCAGTGAAAGCGCCAAAATGTTGGCGTCCAAATTGGCCACCAATGCCCAATTATAAGTGAAAGAACTAATATCCAGTCACAGATCACAGATAGAATATATATAGAGAGTATAATATGAAGAATATTCAAAATTCAAATGTAAGCAAGTAAAAAAGACAAGATTTACAGTGGTTCGGCTAACTCCGGCCTACGTCCACTCTAGAATAATCCTTTTTATTGTACTGAAATTTGAAAACAGTTACAATCCAGAATTCCATCCTTGCAAAAATCCTTTCGACTATGCTTGCCCGAAGAAAATGCCGATCCGATCCAAAGCAATTTCCATCCTTGCCGAAATCCATATTCCAAGTACCCTACATCGTTTATCCATCGACTATGCTTAATCCTGGCTTCATATTCATATTTATTATCCGTAATTGATCATCCATCCATCCATTCGAACCAAATCCATAATATTCCAGCCTCGATAACCGTGCAGTCGAATGGGTTAAATATGCATGTATGTTGCCTTGCCAAAAGGAGGGTTAACAGGTACATTTAGTAAGAACTAAACAAAGAAATCAAACCCTTCGTTTTCTTATATCAGTATTTTTTGGCAAAATATTGCATTTGTAAATTTGAATCTGCTTGACATATAATTGACGGGGGAGTAAAAAAAATTTACGCGATAAATGCAATAATAATATTAGTTACTAAAATACTACAATAATAATTAGTACAATGAAAAATGTCAGATATACAACAAATAAAAAATTGAGACTGTTTTAATTGGATATTTTATTAAGGCAAAAAGAGTTAATAAGAGCCCCTAAATAAAGAAAAAAATGTGCAATGAGTGGAAAGAATTCGAGGATAATAATAATAACTCCATAATTTTAGAGGTAGTCATGTAGAAGCTAACTATTAACTTAACAGGTAACTAGTTATGTTTAACAATAAACGGCATTTGCATTTTGTATGCATGGAAAGAAACACATAGGTATTCAGTTAGTGTGTCTTTTTATTCACTGTAATATCCCAAAATTTTCCATATAACTTAAATAATAAAATAAACAAATTTGAAATTTTAATGGAGGGTGATTTGGTAAGTTTCAGTAGAAGAGCAAAATGGTAACTTTATAGACAGTTGAATTTGTTGGTGGTAATCATACCATTACGTGGCTCTTATTTTTTTGTCGAGATGGAATATTCATTTGTTTAAACGGACACCATATGATAAGGTATCATTGATTTAATGAAGTGGGTTGGATTTGTGTGCAAATAGCGGGCTAAGCAGAGCCCAATTCGCATGGGTTTGAAATTAAAATTCAAACTAGCACACAGCTTTAGTTCTTTCCTTATGAAATATGTTTTAAAAATACATACATTTTATTTCTCATTCTTCGTTTTCATTTGTCTAAAACCAAACAACTCCTTCCTCCTTCTATCAACTAAGCACCAATTCCTCATTTCTCCATGGAAATTGACGACCCAAAGTGCATTAGAAAAGTAGAGGAGTTCTTTATCACCTAGAGTAAGAATCGAAGGCTAATTCGAATGTTTGAGTTTTTGGAAATTCAAGGCGGGAGAGGAAATTTGGTTCTTTTGGCATGATTTGGTGAGTGTGGATTCCCTGATTCTTGTATAATGCTATGATGATAATATAGGATGCTTTAAGGCTAACCTATGATTGAACTATGAAATAAAATATGCATAAACGATGGTATCTGAACTTATGAAATAAAAGCATATGCTCTTCTTTTTAGAAACTTCAAAAACCTTGTTTTATAGTAATTCGAATTGGAACCAAAAGAAATACCAAATTTGGTGTTTATAAATATATTATGACCTTAGGAACATAATAGACAATATAATATGTAATATAGGATCAATAAAAAAAGAATGATGTGAATAAATTTAATCTAGAAATAAAAAACTAACAAAAAGAAGAAAAAAATCTCGAAACTGGGATGTGCACCTATGGGTGCACACCGATCCGCCAGTGTGTGACCCAGTTTTGGGCATTTTGGGGATTTGAATTCTCACTTCAATGTGCGCTATTTCAATCTTTTGCATGGTGTTTCCTAGTTACTCCATGATGATCACTCAACCTGAATAGCTATTGTTTGTATGTATACTTGAAGAAGGAAATGATATGTGAATGTTGAAATGTAGTTTTCGAATGATAAGTAGATACTCGAATCTTTTATGGATGTGTAGCTTGATAAAGATGTTGTACAAAGGTGGCGTATGTAGTTTGGGATGAATATATAAATACATGGGATTGGTGATAATAGAGAAATAGAATTTTGTTATATATGTGTGTCTATATATATATATATATGGCATTATATCATCTTGTTTGATGATGTGGTATACGTATGTGTGTATAAGTTTTGGAACGAATACCAAAATCTTGTAACGCACGTAGTGGGTCCACGATTCATGGTATTGACGAGCGTTCTCCTATGAAACAACATGGCTAGTCCAGGATGTTTTGATGTAGACAAACATCGATCTATAGTGTACATGGCGGGACCATGCATGAGCCCAATTTGTATTATCCTTTATCATAGGTGGCGAGACCAAATTACGTAGACGAAAATACTTTATTGCAGGTGGTGAGACTAGATTTTGTATAGGGATTCTTTAAAGTAGGTGTTCCGGAACAAATCAATTTTAGATAGTATAGTATCATTCTATTGCATAGCGCAAGCGGGTCCAAAATATATTATACATTGACCTAAATCATGCTGTATCACCGGCATTGTAGTATACTTATATTAGATTGGCATTATTCGTTCTAACATACACTTGACCCATTCTTATATTTTTTTTCCATCTATATTATTCAAGTTGATGGAATCTAGAGATGTGTGGGACCAGTTGGCATGGACTTGTACATATTATAAATATTAAATATATAAATGTTGTGTATAATTTGTGCGTTATGGAATTATAGATCTTAAAGCTATTTGAACACTAGAGGAGAGGTGAATAGTGTTTTTCTATTTTTTATGAATCTTTTTAAAACTCTTTCAAGATTATTATTAATCAATACAGAATGAACAATCACAGATGCAAACACAGATATAAATGCAATAAAGTAAAAGGTAGAGAATTAGAAAGATTACATTATGGATTTTTATACTGGTTCGGAGTTACCTACATCCAGCCTCGTATAATTGGTTATACAGGTTACTTTTCAAATTTCAACCTTTCAACGGGCAAAAGGGAAGCCCAATACACTATCGATTTCAAAACTATGAGACACCGTTTAGATTTTCTGAGCTCTAGGCACAGTCACTTGATTTGGACGGGACACAAGCATACATATCTGGATTTCCAAGACACCAAGCACACCCACTTGATTTAAACAGGACACAAGCACACCTACATAAACACAACTAGAGTTTGATTGTTTTTCCAAAGAAAATTGCTTGATCTTTGGTTGCAATGAATCCTATAGCCTCTTAAACAACACTTTAATCTTTGATCGAGAGGAAGATGATTAAAATCAGGTAGTCAATAGTAGAGAATCGGTACAATGAAGATTGAATTGATTTAGTTTGAATTTGAGAAGATTTAAATGTATTTTCAGTACAAATTTTGGTAAAGTAAGAGGAGATAAGATAAAAAGAAAGAAGTTAATGAAAATTCATTTGAAAACCCTTATAGATAATAAACAGACATTCACGAAAAGTTACGACGAATAGGCAATTCATTTCAAAATTTGAATTTGAAATTTTTGGCATGTATGTTAGCATACATATAGGGTATATGTCGACCTAACCATTGTATTTTGAAAACTCTTTTATTTAAAATATTTTTTGAAAATGGTATGCTTTGCAAGTTGTTTTGAACTTTGGAAAATATTATAAACATAGTTTATAAACATTTTAAAGTTGAAAAAACTGTTATAAACTTTTTTAAATATATTTTAAAAATATACTTTATTTTAAAATTAAAAGATAAGAAAATTAGAAATAGAGACCAAAGATGCTACTGGGAACTTTAACAATATTTTATGACTCTACATAATGTACCATAATAACAAGATCTTCATATTTAGTCTTTAAACTTACGAGTCTTCGTGTTCATTTCTCGAGCCTTTATACCGTATAGTCTACGATTCAATACTTGTATAATATCCTACACTATACACTATACAACTTGGCAAAATCATTAGTATCCATATTTTTCTATGAATGTATTTTTGTTACCAAGGTTGTTATCGTCAAAATCAATAACTAAGGTATTAACAATCTCCTCAATTTTGATTATGACAATTATTATTATTTTGTATATATAAAATATGATATAACTCCCAAACTCCCTCAAAATTAGGCGACTCCCCCTTAATATGTGCATATGTATATTTTAAACTTTTCTCCCCCTTCTTCATTAACAAAAACGGATGAAAACAAACAACTCTCGATAAATGAAATATATGATGTATCTAATTCAAAATCAAAAATCCAAGTAAAAAACGATTATATATATGATAAATGGTACTGTTAAATATAATGGTAAAGTGAATTTTATTAATGCAATCTCAAGTTATACGTAAATAAATTCAATACACACTAATCCAAATCTAAATCAAACCAAATTAAAATAAGAAAACTTGAATAATCCAATCCAATCAAATTCAAACTTACAATTTCAAACAATCCAAACCAGTCAAATTTAATCAAAATACGCATTAAGCCATTCAAATCAAATCCTAAGAGAGTATGTGTGTGTATTTACATATTAAATTCAAACCGAATGACTAAACATTTCGAGGAACTTCAATCAAACCATTGACCTTAATGATTGGATATGCTTTAATGACATCCCAATCTTCATTACCCTTATTAATTGTGCATTCTGGGTTGTTGGATGGTTCTTCTTTGAGTAGAGAAGAAAGCATCCATTAAATAGAAGCAAAATGCTTTTCTTGTTTCTTTATCATATGCATCTATCTCAATTCCACGTGCTTTTGATTTCTTAGGATATAGAAGAGAATAACTTTGAAGGATTGGAGAGTTTGCGCAAATACTCGCATAATTTTTGATGTGGATAAGACATATTTATAAAATTATGTTTAAGAATAAATAGCATTTAGATTGAAATGATAAATGAGTTTTCTAAAAGAAATAGCTTATATAAGAGTAGAAAGTCATTTGGAATGAATTGATGGATGGTAGTTGTTAACTATAAAAATCACTTAAGAACAAAAGTTTACAAAAGGATGTTTCGAAGCATTATGAAGGCTTTCAAAGGAGTCGCAAGCATCAGGTGCCATCACAAATGATAAAAAAGCACAAAAGCTTTCAAAAGGATGAAAAAGAAGTAGGGTTACCCTTCTGCCTTGTTCAAACCTTTCGATATAGATGGATTCGCATATATAGAAAAAGCAAGAATGGGTTCATAGCCCCTTTCGAAGGCAATGAATAACAATCCTTCATATGCGCACCAAACCTTTTGAAACCAAAGGTTTCACCTTCATTCAGACTACTCAGGAAGATACCCTAATTGAAACAACCCTTTCGAAAGCATAATCAAGTTTTTCAAACCGGTCGAAGTCTATAACATTGAGCGAAGTTTCCACATCAATTAACGAGAGGGCATTTAGAAGCTATTAACCGATTTGGAATCTTTATCATTTCAACACCTTTGGAACCGTATACTACTTATCGACAAAGTCAGAAGTTCGTATCTTTATTTCTTATAATGTACAAAGCAACATGAAGAAAAAAAGAGCATCTGCGGCCCTTTCGACGTCGTTGAAAGCAATCCAGGAAGAAGCAGAGAAAAGGAACACATAAACCTTAACAACAAAAAAAGATGGGCAAAGGGACCCTTTCGACGGGGTCGAAAGGTTTGGTGTAAGAAGATGGGAAGCGCAAGGATGAGTTAGAGAACATGAAAGGGAAGCCTTCTGACCGCATTGAAAGCAGCCAGGCCTTTCTACTACGTCGAAGGATTGATGTAGAAGATAGAGGGACCTTTCGACTGAGCTGTAAGCATGGGTGGAAAAGGAGGACCGACCTACATCTATAAATAAGACCCAAGGGGTCCCATTTTTGGGACTGGATTTTGGAATCCAATGCTCATTCTTTTTACTTCTACTTCTTTGCAACAACAAAATCTTTATAACCTTAAATTGGTTTGGGGAAAAATCTCTTAAAAGTTGTATTTCTTTTGGATTAATGGAAAGGGGAGAAATGCATGGATCCATTAAGGACTTCGATTATTGTAACGTTGCGATTTTTCGACGCTCGAAAACCGACATCAATATGTCCACTGTATCAACTGCCGCATAATCGAATGCTGGAAAACCGAAATGTTAGGGTTAAAGAAGAAGAGGTAGAAGAAAAAGATAGAAGAGGTAGAAGAAAAAGATAGAAGAACTAAGAAATAGAGAACAACATCAGAATCTCACAGTCGCAACGGAACAACATATAATAAATAAATGAATAATCTTTAAAACAAAGAACTATCTCAGTTATTACATTACATCACTTTATGTTACATTATCAGAGTTTACAACAACAAACAGCGGAAAAGAAATACTATATACTAGTGAATACGCCATGCCATCCAGCTTGCCTCCAGCAACTCCTGAATTCCAGAATATCCTGATAAACCTGACTCTTGACTGCCCATGTGGAAATTGGTGGGCACCCAGAGTTTAGGAAGGAAAACAATAAACTCCGAGTCAGTCATGAGACTAGTGTGAGAACTAAACAGTTATTTAACTTTTAAAAACAAAGAACAAGATAATTTTAAAGTCAATTCGCAATGCTTTTGGAAAATGAGACTACCATAAGACCTTCCGCCACACATACAATGCAAACGCAGAATTGGAGGAGATTTCTTCTTATTATAGTCAAAGATGCTTGATACACATTAAAAAGAAACATTCGATATTATTACTAGTGCATAGTGTAGGAAAAATCATTTCGAAAGTAAAGATATAAATCTTAGCCAACATACGACCATTATCGTATGCCTACTATAGCTACCATGTTCAATAGCAGGTTACCGCCACATTCCATGGCAGGTTATACAACTAAAACCATACAAGGATAGTATTGTTTCTTTGGATTTCCAACAAATGGTCAGGCTAAGGAACTTCCTACTGCCACATGGGATCACCTCTGGCGGGACGTCCCGAGAACTTAACCAGCTCTCTGCCAACACAAGGTCGGGTTACCTTTGTCACTAGGTAACTACTATACGACTATGCCATCCCCCGGTCCCTTTGGACCTTTATCCGAGCGCTCGATTCCAACAACACCACACAGTAATAGATATAGTGTATCAACATGAGTAAGTATCTGGGCTCCATACCATGATACCACCCTTTCCAAAAGGAAATGACATACCCTAAAGGGCGCGACCCTCATAACCTTGCCGCATATTCCTGTTTTGACCATTTTCCGGGAGTGAGGTCTGACAAAGTCTCGTCCACAAAGCTAGGCACAAAGCCACGCTTTGATCAACAAATGATCAATAAATAATCATCACACAACAACACTCAGCATGCCACATTACCAAATTGGGAATATATCGCTGATAACCTTCAACTACATAACCTCTGAGCGCGTACATCTCAGAGAAGGGTGTTAAGCTAAGAGAATAAATTCTCCCCCACCAACAAAAATGTATTTGAAAGAAATCTGCTTCATATATCAAAATGTAATGTCAGACACATAACCATACAAGTCTGTTCCAGGTTCGAACAGAACCGAAGGCACTTCAAAAGAAGCCCTTGCAATTCGGGTATTCACAATCCCGATAAAACTTCCCATCACAAAGGAAATCTCCATACCGTAGCTAACGGTGCAGAGACAATCGATAGGTCATCCTATCGTTTTCACAAATACCTGGTCTTCACCACCAGTCTTCAATGATATCCATTACGTCGTATCACTATTCGGAATGGGTAATCCAAATAACGAGCGCAATAATTTAAAAATAAGTGTAGCATTTCAATTTCAACCAATTCACAACAAATACCTATTTAAAGGTCAATATTGATAGTCGGTTATTTAACTATCAATTAGTATTCACAACATCACCTGATTATAAATAATTTTCGCAAATTATTTATTTTCAAAAATATCTTTATAAGATATATATCCCACACTTCAACCATTTGAAAACCAATTTCAAATAAATTTACACCCTTACAACTTTCATTTCAAAATGGTTCATTTAAACCAATTAAATAAATCCTTACCGATTTATTAAATTTACGTTCCAAATCCGTAAATTAATTTCTACACTTCAAAATAAATCAACGTTTATTTTTAACTAATTTCCCTTTCTTTTATAAATTCCATAGTGAATTTACAATTCCAAAATATCTATGAATATATGATTTTTAAATCGATTTCTAATATTCATTTTCAATTTATCTTTAAAAGATAAAATCTCAAACATTCACTTCAATTGGAAAAACATTTCCATACTTATTTAATAATAATAAGTAATTCACCAATCTATTTATTTTAAAAATTTGAAAATATTCAATATACTTAAATCATAGTCAAGTATATATTTCATTCTTTAAGAAATCATTCTCTTAAACACATTTATTTGGGTCAAAACGAATGTTACGTAAAACATCGTTACGACAACCCAAAATCACTAGTATAGGTATTCGAGATTAAATAGATATATAAATCCTAATACCATATATAAAACGTTTCCTTTCGGAAATCATTTACTATAACAACAGTGCTATAGTCCACCATTTCCTTATATTCCTCGAAAAACGTCTATTTCAATAATAAATGTTGAAATCTATGATTTCGATACATTTTTGAATTGTTTAAATTCTATATAAAAATATCACTTTTTCCATAATATTTCTTTAATATATTATTCACTGTCTAAAATCGTGAATATATTTACTTATCCAAACTCAACATTTCTACATATTCTATTTAAAGGATTATCCACTGTCCAAAATCGTGGATATATTTCCTTTAATAAGCTAAAATAATTAACTTATCAAAATAAGTCGTTTTTGGATTTATAAAACAATGTTTATAAATTCCATTTATATTTTATAGCCACTTCAACTTATAAAATCACTTTATTAACAAATTCTATCCATATTACATTTACACGCAAATATCCAATTTATAAGTTAATTACTTATAAATCTTTTATTTTATAAAATCTATTCGTTTTATAATTCCACAATTTATAAATATATAGATTTCATTCACTTATAAAATCCATTCGTATTCCATTTTAACACATATAAAAACTTATTTTATAATTCCAATATTTTTAATTTATAAATATCAATTTTATAATTATTTTACATAAATCATCTATAAAAATTCAAAAATCCCAATTTAAACCATTTTATAAATTTATCGACTATTTATCTAAAAAATCACATTTTGGTTATATTTCACAAAAATCATAATTTTAATAACATATAAATTACAACCTTTATTCATTTAAAATGAATCAATTTCAAAATTAAGTTTTATTATGAATTCTCAACTTAAATTTTCAAAAATCAAATTTTATTTATTTTCGGCATCTAACGATACCAAAATATATTCGGCTAAAATTTAGCCTTTAACCGTCTCAATCACAAAGACACGCAGATTATAAATAGATCAATAAATTGATCAACACACAACATTGAAACCAATTCAAATGTTTGAGGAATCCAGTTGGATCCCTCCAACCTGTTTCCTACATCCAAAGATGTTAGCACAATACTAATTCCGTTTCAGTACGGAATTATCGCGGTATATGGGATTTATAAATTATTATCCGCTTAATAGGTGGCGCAATAGGGTCTCATCCGCTATATAATGCGGGAAAATCAACTCCAAGTACATATATAATACCAATTTCACTATACGGTGAAATATTCGCGGTATATGTTTTTAATAAATAACATCCGCTTACTAACGACGCATGATGTCTATTTTAAAAATCAATAGATAACAATCATTATTCAAACATACAATCAAGCAATTTTTAAATATAACTATTTGAAATTAAAATCGAAACTAATTCGATTGAGTGAGAAGTTCTCACCATGATTTCAATTCAGTTTCCGCGTTTTATTTCGAATAAAATTAAACGCGCGTTTAATTTTACCCGAAATTCTCACTAGCTCCAAACGACTCCAAACCAGCTCCATTACGTAGTGCTCGAAAAAACGAAGCCAACGCAACTGGTTTCGTGCAATTCTGACCTCGTATCAAAAAGTTATGATATTTAGAATTTTTCACAATTTTAAATATAATTAATTTACATTTCTTTTTCAAATCTTAACCTAACTCAACATCTGGCCGTCCATCCCAACGCCCTAAGATCTGGCCACTCACGCATTCTTCCTCCTTCACGTTCTCTCCAGTAAAAGAAACGCACGCAACCCATTTTTGCCGTCCAAAACCCTAATTGTCGCTCCACGCTCGAAGCCCCAGAGATCGATCAGGCGATGCCACTTCGAAGGCCATCATAAATGCTACCCATGGCCGAAAGATGGTGGAGCTCGGCCCCCCTATGGCCTCAAAAAATGTGCCCTAAGCTATGTAGAACGCGAGTCAATTGTGGCCTCCACACAACACCACCACCGTTGGATTTGTCAATCACGATGTTCTCTACGTTTTTCTAGTTGAAAACATTGGCTAATAACTGATGGATTGAAAGAAATTTGAGGAAGAAAGAGATTAAACTTCGGCCATTAATCTAGAGGGTGGCGGCCAGGGTTTGAGCTGAAACCCTAATAATTTTGTTTGCAAAATGAAAAGGCGAGGTGCTTTTATAGAAAATTGGCGAATTACTATTCATTCAAAATTTTCCGAACTCCAAACGAAGCATGCCGGTTGGCGTTTCTAAGGTTTACCCCGCGTTCCGGACATAATGGAATAGGTTTCGAAAGCTAATTCGAACATCTGTGCGAGTTACTGCAATAAACGATCAATTAAATTAAATCGATTTAAACTAATTTCTAGGCGTTTTGGCTTGCCCCGGACAAACAGTAAATCTGATTGACATGAAATTTGAAACAATACAATAATATCACATTACGGATCCGATGAAACTAGTTTCGTCAAAATCCGAGACTGTTTGAAAAATGACTATTTTAACTCGCCAAATTAATATTAAAACAATTTCGTTGTGATTCGAGCTGCCACGGTCAAACAAAAACTCCGATTGCTACGAAAATTGAAATCCGATAATAACAAACTAGTATGGATCCAATGGAACTAGTTTTGTCCAATTCTAAGTCTGTTTGAAAATTGGCTATTTTTCAGTCGATAAGTAAATATTAAAATATTCAATTTTCACAAATTAACTTTTAATTCGATTTTAAAAGTTATATAACATCTCTATAACTTCAATATGATTAAATAAAATTTTACAAATCATTTTCAATCATATTTAACTCGATTTTCAATTATTTCTGTATTTTCACATATTAAATTATCGATTTAATTATCCAATTAAATCCAGATATTCGAAATAAAATTTATTCGACTTATAATTTTCACTTATTAATATTTAAATTCAATTAAATATTCAAATTTTAATTAACAAAAATTCTAGGTCGTTACAATTATGAGAAAGAAAATTGCGCTCATTAGCTAGACTATTGATCGATTGCACATGATGTTATATTATCTTCTTAACTTCTTTCTTTCTTTTTCAAAGATTTGGGATCAACTTAGATAATATACATGCGAAACACATCATCGCGATAAACAGAATATCTATTAACAAAAAAAGATGATAAAGATGATGTTTCAACATTTATAAATTCGTTGAACTTATAAATATCTCAGATGATCTTCAATCGAATACACCAAATAGAATTTGATCAATTGTGAATTATATTTTTTTTGAAATGACAAAATCCTTTTTGACCTAGTCAAATGGAATGTCACGAAAGACATCTGGTTCAAAAATTACAAACAACCGTCTGAGGATGGACTCCTTCGAAAGGAACATATGCGCAACTACATCTTCAACCCTTTCGAAGGAGTTCTTCCATAAGGAACGAATCCAATAATGTTAAAAGTAGCTACTTCTTTTCAAAGGCAAAGCTGACCTTTCGACATGGTCGAAAGGGTTTGAGTGGACCTTTCTACATGGTCGAAAAGGATGAATGTTTAATATAAATAGCTATTTTCAACTCATTCGGAAGAGAGGTTTCGAATAAGATGCTTCCGCCTTTTTCTTCATTTTGATGAGGTTAATTTGATAAATGATTCTCTAGCGATATATCAATTGTCCTCCTAAAGTAGTTTGACCAAATCAACCTGATCTAAATAGGGGTTTCAAAAGGAGTAATCTCTTTGAATCCTTTTTCAGCAGTCTTATTTTTATGCAAAAATTATCCTATTTGCTACTCACATAGCATTAGGAATGTTGGCAAGTTTTCTTGTTAACATTTTTGGCACTAGAGGGAGGGGTCAAACCTCCTACATTGTAGTTACCTTATACACTAATTTTGGTTTGTTTAACTTGGCGTATGAAAATGAAATCTAAGAGACTTAGCAGAATAGAGGAGGATTTTGGTCACACCACCACCTTAGAGGAAAATATCACTCTTACTTTCAAATTGGAGGGGGTTGTACCAGGGCAAACATTAGCTTAAGCTCAACAAGTTGATAATGCCTCCAAAATAAAGTGCTTAGAAAATAATTGCTCGAGATGCAGGAACTACTCAAAATGGCATTGTCCCAAAAATCTTCTAAAACAACAAGACCAACACTACGGAGGTGAAGTGATTTCTCCAAGGAGGAATTCAAAGGCTTACGCAAACGAAGAAAAGAGAAAAATTTATATAACGTCTTCAAAAAAGAAAGGCTAACTGCCAATAAAAGCTAATCATCAAAGAAGAATATTGGAAAAATATCTTAAACAGTTTAGGAATCCATATCACCTATCCAGACCCAAAAAATTTACTTGACACAGAGGCTTATCTAAAAGATGCAGAAGAAAAGGCAATTAAAGATGTGTTCAATGCTAAAAGGAAGAGAACCCTCGACGAGAATGTGAATGATAATGAGTGTGTGTCGCCTTTTATAGATGAAATCATTGCTACAACTATTCCATCTTATGTGAAGATCCCTACTATGAAGTATCATGGGACCACAGACCCAGATGACCAATTGATGGCTTTCGATAGCCAGATGAATCTATCTGATGCATCAGGAGCTATTCGATGCAGGTTATTTCCAGCGACTCTATAAGGTGCTGCAGCTAAATGGTATCGAAAATATTGAGAAAATAACATCTACTTGTGGGAGAAGTTTCTTATGAATTCTCTGCTCAGTTCTGCATATGCAAAGACTAACCATTGATTACACGGTCTTGGCTAACATAAAATAGAGGGCAAGAATCTTTGGGAGACTGCCTTAAAAGGTTCAACACTGAAGCACTAAAGGCCAAGGTCATGAATGACTATGATAAGCTTATTGCAGTGCATTCAGGATTAATAGAATACCTCATTTCGAAAACAACTCTTTGTTAATGGATGTAAAGATATACAAGACTTCCACTTTCAAGCCGATAAGTTTATCCAAATGGATGAGCTGTATCATGCTAAAAGGAAAGTAATCCCTAAAAAGGAAGGAGGAAGATTCAGACTGGATCTAGGGCATCAAAGAGCAAGATGGGATGAACCTGTTGCTAATTCAATTGCTTTGAATAAGTCCTTGTCTTACGTCTATGCTATGATAAAGGAGAGAGTTAATTTCCCAACTTCCTTCAAAGCCAAGAACCACCTAGAAAAAAGAAAAAGGGACGACTAGTACATGTACCACAAAGCAAATGGTCACAAGACTAACGAATGAAGAGTCTTGGCAGGAATCATCTAGAAGTTGATTCGCAAGGGTCATTCAAAAGAGTTCATTCAAGACAAGCAAAAAGTTCCACGAACGGGAGATGGTCCATAAAAGTCCTAAACAATAATGTTAGTATTCTGGAGGAGGATGACTCATTGAGATTAAGCCCACCATTGAATAGAATCGATGTAATTCATGGTAGGCCACATCCACCGGGGACAAGCAATGGGGTAAGGAGCAGATATATTAAGGAGGCTAGATAGGGTGTATTCTCAGTCCAAGAAGAGCCTCCACTGAAAAATCCATCACTCAATATTCCAATGCCATATCTTATCATCACCCCCCAAAAGTTAAAGAGGGGAGTTCATCATCCACACAACGATCCCTTAATGATCACATCTCAAATTGGACAGTCTATCATGTACAAAATTATTACGGATACAGGCAGTGCACTCAATGTCATTTTTATGCATGCCTTCAATCAGATGAATAAGCCTGAGAACAAGCTAACCCAGCGTGGAACCAATCTTTTGATTTAACAAAAAAGGGTATGTAGGATCTAGATTAACCCTAGAGGGGGGGTGAATAGGGTTATAGCAAATTTTCTCAAATTAAACACAGAAATATAATTGCAGAAATAAATATGCTGAAAAGTAAATCACACACAAAATTTACCCAGCTTCGGCAACCCCTGCCTACTGCTGCATTCCCAGATTTCTATTAGAATTAAACAGTATCACGCTTACAAACACTCTACTAGACTCGCAGACCCTTTTGCTCCCGCTCACAAACACTCTACTAGACTCGCACACCCTGCTCCCGCCTATAGAGTTTCGCTCACTCGCAAACACTGCTCCCGCCTATAGAGCTTTGCAAACTCGCACTCCCTGCTCACTGAACTAATTCTAAATAGACAATCTGACACTACCTAATCCCTAGGTGGTGATTTACAAATTTTTCGACTCGAAAAGAAAAACAAACTTCAAAAATACACGCAGGAGCAAAAATTAAAATATAAACTAGAATCTCTAATTTTTGCTCAAATTAAAAACTAAAAACCCTATTATAAAATTAAAACTAAATCCCCCTTTTAATAATAAGGCCGGCCCCTTATCCTTGTTTCACCCGATCTTCAATTCTCTCTTGAGAATAAAAATGGCGGCGATATTTTGTTCTTCAATTTCTCTGTCAGATTAAGGATTGAGAGATCTGAAGCTCGATTTCCTTATTGATATTCTCAGACGCTCTGCTTGCTGACTTGGGATTGAGGAATTTTTCTGCTTGGCTAGGGCTTCGGCTTCTTTTATTCGTTGATGACTATTTGGTTCTTCTCTGTCTTACTTCAGCAATCGACTCTTTGGTATGTTGTTTCTTTTGTTGCTTGTTTGATTGCTTGCTCTTTTTCCATGCCGATGATGATAGTATGGGATTGTATTTATATGAATTCTGGGCACTTGATTTTGCTTGTATCGATTCGATACTTTCCTAAATTATGCTTTCCTGATTTTAATTACACCTTGATACGCACGGCTTTGATTGTGTTGCGTTCGATTTTCTTAATTCACACGGCATTAAAACTTCCCCTTTTTCATTGCTGACTTTTTCCAAAGACGTATATTTTTGTTGAATTCTCTGACTTGACTTTAGCATCCTATTTTCGAAAATTCTGACTTCACTGCTTCGGCCATCTTGTGTTTGCCCTTGTCTTCATCTCTGGCCATCTTTACTGTCACTTGGTACTGCCATGTATTTGCATAGTACCATAGCTTCTTTGTTTCACTCATTTGTCTTTGCTGTGCACATGTTGTAAATGATTTGGCTAAAGTTGCATCACTGGTATATGCATATTTGTTCACCTGCAGTTGCACATTGCTGCTTGTAGCACTTGTATACTTGGTCGAGTCCATTTGCATTCTGCAAGCTTGTACTGTCCACTGCCCTGTAATCTTGAGTTTGTTTACTTGGTGTCTTCATTTTTGATTCAGAACTTCTGTTCATGTCGGCACTGGCTGTAGTTGAGTTGATACATTTGTCAGTTCTACATTTGTTTCACTTGGTATTGCTGCATCCATTCTGTTGCACTTTGATGTTGTATATATGATGCATTCATTACTGCAATACTTGTCTTGGTTGAGTTTGTTGTTACAGTATTCATTGAGCTGAATATCATGGTGTTCTGTTCACCCATTACTCCACTTGCATTGCATTTGTGATTGATGCAGTTTTGACATTTGGTCATGTTGCAGTATTCATTGTTGTTCCTATTTCATATGCTTGCACTACTTCTCTTTGGTCCTGAGTTGTTTAATGAAGAGGTTGAACTTGCATACTTCATGTAGCCTTTTGGTCTGACTGTTGCTTCATGTAGTTGACATATTTGTGGTCTTCATTTGGTGATTTGCACTTGGTGCAGTTTCCATATTTGTGCTCGAGCTTGCATGTGTACCACTGATCATACTTGTGATATTCATTTGGGTTTGTGTGTTGTCTCTGACCTGAGCATGTTTATATTGAACTGCCTCCTGTACTTGCAGTTTGGTCCATTGAGTTGTTGCAATTGAGTTCAAGTTTCTTGTACTTGTGCACTGTTGTGTCTGGTTCTTTTCATTCATGTTGCAACTCAAATGTTTCACTCTGATATATTTATGCATTTGCCACTGAGCTTGATTCATGCTTACTGTCACTACTGCTTCGAGTCAGTTTCATGGTCACTTATGCAGTTTGAAGCTTGCCACTGACTTTGGTTCTTCGCTTGCATCGTTGTAGTTGCATACTTTGACTTCACTGAGTCATTTGGAATTGGTCTGTTGTGATTTGTTGAAGTTTTGAACTGTTTGCAACTTGACACTGTTGTACACTTGCTCTTGTTGGCTGCGCACACGAGTTGGCGAGGCAGTGCACACGTGTATGAATGTACACGTGTGTATTGCAGCCACTTATGGCTACCTGTCCCTGTAATATCTATGTGCACTACTTTGTGATGAAATCAAGTGTGAAGGATGACGAACAACCCAAATAACTGAGGCAAATCATATTTCCAAAAATCGTATTTCATTTTATATTGCAAAAATATTTCTTTTTCAATTTTACTGCGTTAGTGAATATTTTTGCAGATTTCTCAGATGCTGGATTCAAACTGAAATGCAGTTGAAGACAAAATACGAGTGTGAGCGATATGTAGTGAGGTTATCAATGTAAAAATATTTGTGATGTAATCGTGATGTAATCAGAAATGTATATGTATAGTGAGAGCATGAATTTGTACTATTCAAGATTGTAATAAATATTTGTTTGAATAAAATTTCTGTTTGAATTCAAAATCTGTGTAACTTATTCTGTTTGAATTCAAATTCAAATTCTGTGTAATTTATTTTATTCAACAAATATTTATTTAATCTATGAAAAACAAAATAGTACATTACCAAATACATTTAAATGAATATATATGTTTATTATCATCAAACAAAAACATATAAGCGCATATTCAACAATCTCCCCCTTTTGATGATAACAAACATATATTTAAGATTTTGACCGTGTTAAATGTATTTGATCAATTATATACTCTAATTTGCTCCCCCTATTTAAATGCTTCCTCTCATGATGCTCCCCCTACATATATGCATACAAATTGAAATATATTCAAATGAGCCTAGATGCATATGGAAAAATTATTTGACCTTTGCTTGATTCTATTTGACAAAATCTTAACTTTTCTCTCCCCCTTTTGTTATCAGCAAAAGAATAATAGTGTTAGAGAAAAATAGAGATTAAGTGATCAATATTCATCCAACATTAAACTCAAATTGAATATAATTAGTAAACTTCAATAAGAATCAAACAAAAAACCATAATTACCCTTGTTAGGCGCATATTCCACTTTTAGAAATGATGTATATGATGTTCATATAAAATCATACAGTTGAATCTTCTTGTGGTACATTTCTATCAGGAATTTGAATATCTACTAATCATGCATAACCGTTAGGACTTTTAAATGAGATTAGTAGTATTCGAATTTAATTTTTAAAAAATGAAATCAAGTATCTTCTAACCACGCATGACCGTGAGGACTTGTAAATGGGATTAGAATCAACTTGTCTATTTAAGCAATTTAATTTTGATATGCGTTCCATACATGCATAACCGTAAGGACTTTTAAATGAGCATGGAAGCACATAAAAAATCCAAGTAATTCACCCATGCATAACCGTGAGGACTTTTAAATGAGAGTGAATACTTTGGATATTTATTTATTTATTTAAAAAATATGACATGAAAAAACAAATGATTCCTGATTATAGTACCACATATCGACAAACTATATTGAATATTTGATAAAACATGGTCGATAGAAATAATGATAGATATAGAAATGGTCATGGAATCTTTACCCAACAAAAAGTTTTATAATTCTTGTTTTAATTCCTAAAGAAAATTTTCAAATATACTCTCTTGAGTAATGTATGTTAAATATCAACACTTATCACTTTTTCAACCACTATTTATCTCTTTGATAATTAGTAGGGAGTCGGATCAGTCAAAATTTGTCATTTAAAATCAAATAAGAATGACTGATCTGAAAATAAGGTCAAACAATTATTTTCTCGAAGGGGTTATATGAGAGAAAAAAAATTATGCTAAATGAAAAATTATTTCAAGTGAAAAATATGCAGATATTCTCTTTGGAAAAACGATGCAGCAAATGAATGTTTCAAAAATTAATCACGTTCAACTCGTATGTTTTCTATCAACTAGATTACCAGTATGAACTGCATCTGAATTTCTTTTTCAATCGAAAATATCACTAACTGGATTTGGTAAACCAGACATGAAGTGTCCATCAAAAATTTCAAACTCAATTTTAGCAACAATTTAAATGACATTCTTTGGATTTTGAATTGAAGCCATGTTCACACTCAACCAAATATCATGGTGTTAATTTCAGAAAGCATAGGATAAACAATTATATTCATGAGTAATCTATAGTCAGTCAACATCATAATTATTTCAAAAACAATTTCTTGAAGTTTCAACAATTTCTTAAAATCCTTTTTCACATGAATTTGAAATCGTGCAAATTTACAAGCAGTGATCAAAATGTCAAAATATATCTACGTGTAGCATGAGTAGACAGTAATCAATCAACATCATAATTTGACCAAACAGATTAAGTTCAATGATGAAAGGATGATTGGTCTACTTTTAAGCACAAATCAAAGTAAGAACAAGTCAAAGGAAAAAATCATATCAATAAGTCAGAATTAAAGACATCACATCATTATCACAATTTTGGCTGATTTAATTCAGAGTATGGTGCAGATTATCACATTTAATATACCTTCACCTGTTTTACCTTTACGATAATTTCTCGTGATTGCCCATTGTGATTCTGTCACCTTTATACTAGGCTAAGGAACTTTGCTTTGTTGCCCGTTGTGTTTCTGGAACAGCCAAAATCTAGAGAACACCATTGTTGTTCCTTAGCCTGCCACCACACCTACACGATGAAAGATTTTTGTGACCTATTTCTAGGTCCATGATTGTTAGTGGCAGAAACATTATGAATAAACAAACCCTTTGGAACCCAAACTTGTTTAGACTTTTCATTCTTGTTCCAATAGACATCAAATTTGTTTGTAGAATTCTTAGGAACCCAAACTTGTATAAATTTTGTGTTATTGTTCCTATGACTACAACGATGTCCAATTATTTCACATTTATCAAAGATACTTTTCCCTTTTGCATTATCCTCAGCTTGTGTTTTCCCAAAACCAAGTCCTTTTCTGTTGTTAGCAAAAATTTGATTTCCCAATAGAATGTTGAAAGATTTTTCGCCTCTTGAAAAGTTATTCAAAGATTTCTCAAGATTTTGGACTTTGGTTTTTAGTGTTGTATTTTCAGTGACAAGTGAGGTGCATCGATTTATAAAATCCTTTTTCCTAGTGTCGATGGTTTCCTTAAGATTCAAGTTTTCTTTTTCAAGATTCTCAGAGTTATTCTTAAGTCTTGTCAATTCTGAATCTAAAACTTTACATCTTTTACATTCTAGGTTTTGAATATTTTCAAGTTCAGTTTCTAACCTAAAATTTTTACGAGCAAGTTCTTTCCTATCAGTTTTCAGTTTTTCAATTTTAGATTCAAGAGCATCAACTACTTTAGTAAGATCAGAACACATAAAAACAAGATCTCTATAGGAATACTCACCTTCCTCACTAGATTCCTCTGAGCTTGAATCTGAATCTGATTTCGCCATAAGACACAAGTTAGCCTCCTCTGAGCTGCTATCCGAAGCTTCTTCTCCTTCTTCATCATCCCAAGTCGCTGCAAATACCTTCTTCGCCTTTTTCTTTCCTTTGTTGTTTTTGAGAAATGGACATTTTGGTTTGATGTGGCCAGGCTTGTTGCAGTTATAACACGTCAGTTCATTATCGGAATTTTCGGAATCTTTTGACCTATTGCCCTTTGTTTTCTTCTTGCATGGCTTGAATCTAGACCATCTTCTAAGATTATTGACAGCCATTGCAAGCTCTTCAATTGGATCTTCTTCATCGCTTTCTTCTTTGCTCTTTAAGGCAATCGTCTTCTTCTTTGGTTCGGAGTTGTTGCGCTCTTCCTTTGCTTTTAGCTCAAGCTCGTATGTCATCAAGTTACCAATCAACTCCTCCATGCTTAATTTACTCAAATCTTTCGATTCTTGGATTGCCGTGACTTTTGCCTCAAAGTTCATCGGTAAGATTCGTAGTATCTTCCGCACAAGCTCTACCTCAGTGAATACCTTCCCAAGTGCTCTAGCGTTGTACACCAAAGTTAAAAAGCGTCCAAACATGTCCTTTATGCTCTCGCCTTTGTCCATCACAAAGTTCTCGTATTCATTGCTGAATAGGGCTAGACGAGACTCCTTGACTTGAGAAGTTCCTTCGTGTGTCACCTCCAAAGTATGCCAAATTTCCTGTGCTGTTGTACAATGAGAAATTCTATTAAATTCATTTTTATCAAGAGCACATATCAAAGCATTCATGGCTTTAGCATTTGTCGTTTTCAATCTCTTATCGTTAGCATCCCACCTATCCTTAGGTTTAGGAATCTCAGTATCACCAACGATTATAGTGGGAGGTTTATAGCCAGTTTCAATAATATCCCAAACATCATAATCAACGGAACTAAGGTAAATACTCATCCTAACTTTCCAATAAGCATAATCGTTCCCGTTAAACATGGGTGGCCTAACGATAGATTGCCCCTCAGAAAAAGCATTATTTGATGGATTCATGACTCTAGAGTTAAATAAAAATACCAGGCTCCGATACCACTTGTAGGATCTAGATTAACCCTAGAGGGGGGGTGAATAGGGTTATAGCAAATTTTCTCAAATTAAACACAGAAATATAATTGCAGAAATAAATATGCTGAAAAGTAAATCACACACAAAATTTACCCAGCTTTGGCAACCCCTGCCTACTGCTGCATTCCCAGATTTCTATTAGAATTAAACAGTATCACGCTTACAAACACACTACTAGACTCGCAGACCCTTTTGCTCCCGCTCACAAACACTCTACTAGACTCGCACACCCTGCTCCCGCCTATAGAGTTTCGCTCACTCGCAAACACTGCTCCCGCCTATAGAGCTTTGCAAACTCGCACTCCCTGCTCACTGAACTAATTCTAAATAGACAATCTGACACTACCTAATCCCTAGGTGGTGATTTACAAATTTTTCGACTCGAAAAGAAAAACAAACTTCAAAAATACACGCAGGAGCAAAAATTAAAATATAAACTAGAATCTCTAATTTTTGCTCAAATTAAAAACTAAAAACCCTATTATAAAATTAAAACTAAATCCCCCTTTTAATAAAAAGGCCGGCCCCTTATCCTTGTTTCACCCGATCTTCAATTCTCTCTTGAGAATAAAAATGGCGGCGATATTTTGTTCTTCAATTTCTCTGTCAGATTAAGGATTGAGAGATCTAAAGCTCGATTTCCTTATTGATATTCTCAGACGCTCTGCTTGCTGACTTGGGATTGAGGAATTTTTCTGCTTGGCTAGGGCTTCGGCTTCTTTTATTCGTTGATGACTATTTGGTTCTTCTCTGTCTTACTTCAGCAATCGACTCTTTGGTATGTTGTTTCTTTTGTTGCTTGTTTGATTGCTTGCTCTTTTTCCATGCCGATGATGATAGTATGGGATTGTATTTATATGAATTCTGGGCACTTGATTTTGCTTGTATCGATTCGATACTTTCCTAAATTATGCTTTCCTGATTTTAATTACAACTTGATACGCACGGCTTTGATTGTGTTGCGTTCGATTTTCTTAATTCACACGGCATTAAAACTTCCCTTTTTTCATTGCTGACTTTTTCCAAAGACGTATATTTTTGTTGAATTCTCTGACTTGACTTTAGCATCCTATTTTCGAAAATTCTGACTTCACTGCTTCGGCCATCTTGTGTTTGCCCCTGTCTTCATCTCTGGCCATCTTTACTGTCACTTGGTACTGCCATGTATTTGCATAGTACCATAGCTTCTTTGTTGCACTCATTTGTCTTTGCTGTGCACATGTTGTAAATGATTTGGCTAAAGTTGCATCACTGGTATATGCATATTTGTTCACCTGCAGTTGCACATTGCTGCTTGTAGCACTTGTATACTTGGTCGAGTCCATTTGCATTCTGCAAGCTTGTACTGTCCACTGCCCTGTAATCTTGAGTTTGTTTACTTGGTGTCTTCATTTTTGATTCAGAACTTCTGTTCATGTCGGCACTGGCTGTAGTTGAGTTGATACATTTGTCAGTTCTACATTTGTTTCACTTGGTATTGCTGCATCCATTCTGTTGCACTTTGATATTGTATATATGATGCATTCATTACTGCAATACTTGTCTTGGTTGAGTTTGTTGTTACAGTATTCATTGAGCTGAATATCATGGTGTTATGTTCACCCATTACTCCACTTGCATTGCATTTGTGATTGATGCAGTTTTGACATTTGGTCATGTTGCAGTATTCATTGTTGTTCCTATTTCATATGCTTGCACTACTTCCCTTTGGTCCTGAGTTGTTTAATGAAGAGGTTGTACTTGCATACTTCATGTAGCCTTTTGGTCTGACTGTTGCTTCATGTAGTTGACATATTTGTGGTCTTCATTTGGTGATTTGCACTTGGTGCAGTTTCCATATTTGTGCTCGAGCTTGCATGTGTACCACTGATCATACTTGTGCTATTCATTTGGGTTTGTGTGTTGTCTCTGACCTGAGCATGTTTATATTGAACTGCCTCCTGTACTTGCAGTTTGGTCCATTGAGTTGTTGCAATTGAGTTCAAGTTTCTTGTACTTGTGCACTGTTGTGTCTGGTTCTTTTCATTCATGTTGCAACTCAAATGTTTCACTCTGATATATTTATGCATTTGCCACTGAGCTTGATTCATGCTTACTGTCACTACTGCTTCGAGTCAGTTTCATGGTCACTTATGCAGTTTGAAGCTTGCCACTGACTTTGGTTCTTCGCTTGCATCGTTGTAGTTGCATACTTTGACTTCACTGAGTCATTTGGAATTGGTCTGTTGTGATTTGTTGAAGTTTTGAACTGTTTGCAACTTGACACTGTTGTACACTTGCTCTTGTTGGCTGCGCACACGAGTTGGCGAGGCAGTGCACACGTGTATGAATGTACACGTGTGTATTGCAGCCACTTATGGCTACCTGTCCCTGTAATATCTATGTGCACTACTTTGTGATGAAATCAAGTGTGAAGGATGACGAACAACCCAAATAACTGAGGCAAATCATATTTTCAAAAATCGTATTTCATTTTATATTGCAAAAATATTTCTTTTTCAATTTTACTGCGTTAGTGAATATTTTTGCAGATTTCTCAGATGCTGGATTCAAACTGAAATGCAGTTGAAGACAAAATACGAGTGTGAGTGATATGTAGTGAGGTTATCAATGTAAAAATATTTGTGATGTAATCGTGATGTAATCAGAAATGTATATGTATAGTGAGAGCATGAATTTGTACTATTCAAGATTGTAATAAATATTTGTTTGAATAAAATTTCTGTTTGAATTCAAAATCTGTGTAACTTATTCTGTTTGAATTCAAATTCAAATTCTGTGTAATTTATTTTATTCAACAAATATTTATTTAATCTATGAAAAACAAAATAGTACATTACCAAATACATTTAAATGAATATATATGTTTATTATCATCAAACAAAAACATATAAGCGCATATTCAACAGGGTAGACTCGAGTGGGTCAAATAAAATTTCTAGTGCAAATGGGGGTGCCACCATTTTGTTGAATATTGAAGACCCCCTTTGTGTTAATCAACCATCCATCCTACTATAATGCCTTCTTTGGCAGATATGAACTTGACGAGATAGATGCTTTAGTCTCATCGAAGTACCTAATGATGAAATTATTGATTAAGAGAGGTTAGGGCACAATCCGTGGGGAGCAATTCAGCTCTCGATAAATGTATTTCTCTTTAATTGATCGGTATAAAAGGGAGTCTTCTATTTACTTTGATTCTTCCACTATTTTTCAGCCTTCGGATGATGGACTTTTACATCCAACATTCGAAGCAAAAAATAAATCTAATAAGACTAACAAACGCAAGTATGAAAGGTACATTCCTCTTGGAGGCAAGAGGATGATAATCGATGCTAATTCTGTTGAAGAAAACCCATTAATCATCACTGAAATTAATTGCCAACGAGAAACAGAAAGAATAAAACCCATAGAAGATCTTGAAAAGGCATGCATAGATTCAGATGATGCCACTAAAGTAGTCAAAGCAGGAAAGAAATTGGATAGCAACTTGAAGAAAGACTTAATCTAGTTTCTTATTACCAATAAGGCTATGTTTGCTTAGTCTCATTTAGATATGGTAAGGATTGATCTGTCGGTCATGTGTCATGTGCTAAACATCAATCCGAAAGCAACCCCCATTAGATAAGAAAAGAGGCAGTTAGATAGAGTATGATCTGATGCCTTGAAAGAAGAAGTTAAAAGACTCCTCGAAAATGGGTTAATTTAGGAAATCTACTACCCAAAATGGCGAGCAAACCCAGCGTTTGTAAAGAAATCGAATGGAAAGCGGGGGACTTACATTGATTATACCGACTTGAATAAAGTCTCCCGTGCCATGAACTAATCAGTTGGTTGATGCAACTAGTGCACACATATTATTATCCCTCATGAACGCATATTCAAGATACAATCACATACTTATGTTCAATCCAGATGAGGAATATACTAGTGTCATTACTGAATGGGGAATCTACTGCTGCAAAGCAATGCCATTCAGACTAAAGAATGCAGGGACCACTTACTAAAGGCTAGTCAATAGGATATTTAAGGAATAGATTAGCTGAAATATAGAGGTTTATGTGGATGACATGCTAGTGAAGTTTTACAAGGCTAATAATCATTTTGAAAATCTGAAAGAGATGTTCAGAATACTACGGAAATTCAAATGAAACTGAACCCATAGAAATGCTCCTTCGGAGTCCAATCAGGAAAGTTTTTAAGCTACTTTATGAGTGCTCAAGCGTTGAAGCTAGCCCAGACCAAATTCAAGTTATCAAGCACATGGACGAACCCAATACTAGTAAAGTGGTAATAAGTCTAAACTGGAGAGTAGCCGCTCTATGCAGATTCATTTTCAAAGCGATTGATAAATGTATCCCCTTTTTCGACGTAGTCAAGAAAAAGAAAAAATTTGATTGGGGGAAGATTTTAGAAAAGCTTTTCAGGAGTTAAAAAGCCATTTGGCAAAACCACCGATGCTTTCTAGTCCCGATAATGGAGAGATCTTGTACTTATACATGGCAGTTTCAGATCATGCGATCAGTTTAGTAGTGATTAAAGAAGAAACCGGGGCTCAACTTATGATGTAAGCAGGCGACTAAAGGGTGTGGAAGTTCGATACCCAGTGATAGAAAAGCTAGCTTATTGCTTGATCCTCATAGCGTGAAAGCTTAGAGCATACATTCCAACACATCCGAATAGGGCATTGACCAATTTTCCCCTCAAAAAAGTTAACAGTAAGTTGGAAAATTCATGTAGGCTGGTGAAATAGGGAATCGAACTTAGTCAGTGTGATATTGAATTTCATCCATGAGCTACTACTAAAATTCAAGCGTCGTCGGATTTTATTAACAAATGTACTAACTTAATTAAGGAGCAATCAGAAAAAGAAAGGGATTGGAAACCTATGTGGTAGTTATTTGTCGACGGTGCATCGAATGAATAAGGGGCCAGTCCATGATATGTGATAATAACACTAGACGGGCACTGCTTACATTATGCCATAAACTTAGGGTTTCTTGCAACAAACAATATGTCCGATTATGAATCAATGGTGGTGGGGTTTACTTTTGCATTAGAGCTCAAAATCCCATGGACTCGGATCTTTAGTGACTCCCAACTAATGGTAAATCAAATAAAGTAGGCATATCGGACAAAAGACTCTAAGCTATCTCTATATATAAAGAGTATATTGGAAATGCTTGTTTTGTTTTCCATACATCAAGTTTCGAGGGGGGAATACACACAAGTGGATTCATTAGCAATATTAGTGACTCGTGGGAAGCCCTAGAAACTCGGGTTGTGCCAGAAGGGTACCAAGCAACTCCAAGTATTAAAAAGGGAGCATCTAAACAAGAAAAGGAACTATTAGTTCTAACAAGGTCCTGAGCCATGTTACAAGAGAAAGGAAGGGAATTAGAGAAATTTCAAGTGAGAGAGTCATTCAACCAAGAACAGATGACCAGTATGATAACATCTGGATGTCATCTACCGTTGAATATCTTTCTAAAGGAACATTGCCATCTGACAAAGATGAGGCTAGAAAAATCAAGCGACGATCTCCAACTTTCACAAAAGTGGATGGAATCCTTTATAAGAAAGGATATGCCCAACCTTACTTAAGATGTGTAAGCCTGGAAGACTGGGTAAAACTATTAGCAGAAGCACATGAGGGATTCTACGGAGATCACTCTAACAGGAAAAAGTGGCAGAAAAGATAATGAGATAAGGTTTCTATTGGCCTCGTATGATAAATCAAGACATCGAATATGTAAGGAGGTGCGAGAAATGCCAAAAGTACTCGAAAATTCCCCGATTACCATCGAATCAGTTAACTCCAATCTCAAGTCCGCAGCCCTTTGACATTTGGGGAATTGATCTAATTGGCCCATTTTTCAATTTCTAAAAGGGGAACAAAACATGTTGTAGTCGCCGTAGATTACTTCACTAAATGGGTTAAAGCAGAACCGGTCCTAAAGATTCCTTTTGGAAAAGTACTCGGAATTTTTGTAAAAATATTATAACCAGATTTGGAATTCCCCATAAGATTATCTCCGACAACGGAGCACAGTTTTAGAGTGGAGAATTCTCTCGATTTGGTCATAAGAATGGAATTATTAATAGTTTTCCTCTCTTGCACATTCGAAGGAAAATGGGGCAGTTGAGGCTATAAATAAGACTATAAAGACAATTTTGAAAACATGACTGAACAAAGCTGAAGGAAATTGGGTAGAAGAGTTGGCACTTGTATTATGGGATTATCAAACATCTACCAAAATAGCAACGGGACATACTCCCTATTCATTAACGTATGGGTGTGAGGCGATGTTACCAATTGAGATTGAAATACCCTCACATTGAAGGATCGTATATGCATTTAATTTAAACCAAGAACTAAAAAGAGAATCACTGGATTTGATACATGAGTTGAGAGACAAAGCAGCAATTCGAATATTAGAATATCAAAGAAGAATTTCAAAATATTACAATTCAAAAGTAAGAACAAGATCATTTCAAGAAGGAGATCTACTACTCAAAAGAGTAATGGCAAATACGAGAAAACCCGCGGATGGACCGTTGGGGTCAAATTGGGAAGGACCCTTAGTTATTTGCAAAGTAATTCCCCCAGGAGCTCATAAGTTATGCTAACTAGACGGCAATATGGTTCCTAGAACATGGAACGCGCAACATTTGAGACCATATTTTCCTACGGTGAATGAATAAATCCTCTCTCTCTCTTTAAAAGAAAAATATACATGGTTAGGAGTACAATCCTCCTTGCATTTGGACATTACCTTAAACGGTCAAAGCCTCTGTCTGTGCTGAGATGGCCAGGGTAGAGCACCGCCTAGAGGGAGGTGTTTAAGCCTTTATCCATGCCACGCTATAACAAGGTTAAAGCATCGAAAAGCCCTTGTCCGCGCCACACTATGGCTAGGGTAGGGTACCTCCTAGGGGAAGGAGTGTAAACCTTTATCCGTGCCATGCCATAGCCAAGTTAAAACATCGATAAGCCCCTGTCTGCGTCACGTTATGGCCAGGGTAGGGCATTTCCTAAAGGGAGGAGTGTATGCCTTTATCCGCACCATGCTATGGCCAGATTAAAGCATTGATAAGCCCTTGGTCACGCCTCTGGTTAGGTCAAGGCACCTACTAGAGGGAGGTTGGGTAAGTCCTTGGTTCCAGCTTGAGAATGAGCTAACCAAAAGCACTAGACAACAATGGATTAAGACGTCCAAGCCTAAGAAGAGGCTCATAACAATGGACTAAACTGTCCAAGCCCAAGAAGAGGCTCATGAAACAATGAACTAAGACGTCAAAGCACAAAGAGCGGCTCATCAAACAATGGACTAAAATATCGAAGCCTAAGAAGTGGCATATGTGCAAAGGACTAAGATGTCCAAGCCCAATAAGTGGCATATCAAATGATCGACTAAGACGTCCTAGCTTGAGAAGCATCCAATTAAACCACAACTACATACAAGGCTTAAACGGATTACACATGTCGAAGAAGACATAATTTAAGGAGAAGAATAGAACTCAGCCTATTAATGCCTGAATCTGGGTTTTGGGTTTCTTATTTCTATACTTCATCCATTAATGCCCAAATATGGGTTTTGGGTCATTCATTATTGAAATATGGGACTTCACACATTAATACCCGAATATGGGTTACAGATCTATCAATTCACCTGAATCTGGGTTTCGAAATTATTACCGGAATTTGCTATTAATGCCCTAATTTGGGCTTGAGATTTCTATTATGAAGATAATTGTTAGGGATTTCTGATTGTCCAACATGTGCCCTAATCTGGACTTGAGATTTCTATTATGAAGATAATTTTGATGGATTTCTAATTATCCAACATATGACCTAATCTAATCTCGAGGATTTTGTCATAAAGATAATTATTATGGATTTATGATTATATACCATTAATACCTGAATCTGGGTTAGAGAGTTCTATTATGAAAACTTTCTAAATGTCACTTATTAAAGCCCAAATCTGGATCCTAGATATCTTACTATTAATATCTAAACTTAGCTTGTTGATACCCAAATTTGGGTTTTGGACTTCTTAACTTTTCAATAATCGAGATTGAAATTTGTGTCTTTTATCATTAGTTATTGATTCTATTTTTCCATCTTCGAATCTTGGTTTCGAAACAGTGATATTAAAACCACAATGAGCATCTAAGTCTTCAACAAAAAGACTTCGAGTTGGCCTTTTTAACACTCAAATCAGGGATGTAAATCCACAACTCTAAACAACGTCCACCAAAATCTAAATTTAGGCTCCAGGTTCATTCTTATCTCCAAAAGGAGTTTCTAAATATATACTACTTATCCCCCTAAATAAAGATATATGGATTACAAAGAATTATTTTCAAATAATAGCTTATGACCTCCTATTTCCAGACATTGGTTGTTTCCGATAGGAAATTTCTAGACTTCAATTATTATATGCATGGATAAATATTACTTATAGACTCATATCCTTTACTAAATCAAGATTATGATTAACTAACCGTTTAGATTTAGAAGCACTACTATACTAACTTATCATGAAGCATATATATAAGATAATGGGTTGGCAATGTGAAATGTCACTTGCTTTGAATTTTGTAGGAAAACAAGGTTACTAAGAGCAAAGAAGTTGTGAAATTTTTGTCCTAAAGAACAAAAGCTTCTTCCATACGAGGGGGAGGGGGGAGAGGAGCAAAATGTTAACTATAAAAATCACTAAAGAACAAAGGTTTACAGAAGGATATTTCAAAGGCATTAGGAAGGCTTTCGAAGGAGTCGCAAGCATCAAGTAACAAATGATAAAAAAGCACAAAAGCTTTCGAAAAGATGAAAAAGAAAGCAGAGCTATCCTTCTGCCTCATTCAAACCTTTCGATGTAGATGGATTCACATATGTAGAAAAAGCAAGAACGGGTTCGGAACCCCTTTCGAAGGCAATGCATAACAATCCTTCATATGCATGCCAAAACTTTCAAAACCAAAGGTTTCACCTTCATTCAGACTACTCAAGAAGATGCTGTACTCGAAACAACCCTTTCAAAAGCATAATCAAGCCTTCCGAACCGGTCGAAGCCTACAACATCGAGAGAAGTTTTCACTTCAGTTTGTGAGAAGGCATTCAGAAGCTAATAACTGCTTCAAAACCTTCAGCATTTCAACACCTTCAAAACCATAATATACTACCTATATATAAAGTCGGAAGTTCGTATCTTTACTTTTTATAACGTACAAAGCAACACGAAGATGAAAAGGTGCATCTATGTCCCTTTCGACGATTCGAAAGAAATCCAGAACGAAGCAGAGAAAAGGAACACTTAAACCTTAAGAACAGTGAAAGGCGGATAAGGGACCCTTTTGATGGGTCGAAAAGTCTGAGGTAAGAAGATGGGAGGCGCAAGGATGAGTTGGAGAACTCGAGAGTGCAGCCTTTCAACGGCATTAAAAGTAGGCAAGGCCTTCCAACTATGTCGAAAGGATTGATGCGGAAGATAGAGGGACCTTTCAACAGAGCCGAAAGCATGGGCGCGAAAGGGGGGCTGACCTGCATTTATAAATAAGACTAAGAGGTCCAATTTTTAGGAACGGATTTTGGAATCCAAAGCTCATTCGTTTTGCTTCTACTTTTGCAACATTAAAATCTTTGTAACCCTAAATTGACCCTAAATTGATTTGAAGAAAAAGCTCTCAAACTTGTCACTCTTTTAGATTGATGGAAAAGGGACAAATGTGCAGATTCATTAAGGATTTCGATTATGTGAAAGATCGTTACGATCATTAGCTAGACTAATAATCAATTGCACATGATGCTATCTTATCTTCTTAACTTCTTTCTGTCTTTTGCAAAGCCGTGGGATCAACTTGGAGAATATACATGTGATACACATTATCATCATGATAAACAGAATAATTATTGAAAAATAACGATGATGAAGATGATGTTTCGGCATTGATAAGTTATAAAACTTACAAATATCCAAGATGATCTTCAATCGAATACACCAAATGGAACTTGCTCAATTTTGAATTAGATTTCTTTCGAAAGGATGAAATCCTTTTGACCTGGTCGAAAAGAATGTCATGAAATACATCAGGATCATAAATAACAAGCAATTGTCCAATGATGGATTTCTTCAAAAGGAACATACGCGTAATTATATCTTTAACCCTTTTGAATGAGTTGTTCAATAAGGAACGAATCTAATGGCGCCGAAAGCATCTACTTCTTTTTAAAGGCAAAGCAGACCTTCCAACATGGTCGAAAGGGTCTGAGTGGACCTTTCAACATGGTCGAAAGAGATTAATGTTTAATATAAATAGCTATTTTAGACTCATTCGGAAGAGAGGTTTTAATAAGATGTTTCTCTCTTTTCCTTCATTTGGACGAGGTTAATTTGATCAATGATTCACTAGCGATATATCAGTTATCCTCCTAAAGTAGTTTGATTAAATCAATCTGATCAGAAGAGGGGTTTCGAAAGGTGTAATCTCTTTCAATCCTCTTTCAATATTCTTATTTAGTTGCAAAAATAATCTTATTTGCTATTCACATAGTTTTGGTAAAGTTGGCAAGTTTCTTATTAACAGTAGTCATTTTTGTTCTGAAATTTGAAAATTTTGATTTATAGCAATTATATGTTGACATATCATATATATGTATGTCGACATACATATCAAATTTTCAGATGTTAAAAACAATAGTAGATAAATTTCATTACCAAAATTTGAAGGGTGCATGATTTTCAACATAAATAAAGGAAAATACATAGAAAAACATGGATTTAAATTAAAAACACATGATACAAAGCTGGATAATATAAGTAAACAACTTAGATAGGTTTAGAAGGATGTAGATGAAGATGATGAAGAACCATTAAGCTTTAAAATGTCCATTCCAAAGAATTTATCCGTTTCGTTGGAAAGAAGTTAATTTTTTACTAAAAGAACATTTATGCTTCTTTTGATTCTTAAGAAGCTTCTCTTGGTTCCTTAGTATCTCTTTATTGGTAGGGTGGAATGGTTTTTCGAAACTTTATAAGGAAGTTTCCATTTCTTCCTCGTCCTCCTCTTCTCCCACTTCCGTTTCATCTCCTTCTTCCTCCTCTTCTTGTTGAATTTTCTTGCTCTTCTTTCCAGCCACCTTTGCTCCTTTTCGAGAGAGGCTTCATAAGGTTCGAAAAATGATGAAATATGCATAAGCGATATATTGGCTTCGTTGAAAACATTTCGAGGAATGGATTTTTCTCCTCTTAAATCCACACCAAAATATAAGAAAATACTAGCGAGATACACACCATGAAATAGTGCGTTCTCATGTCTAAAAATGTTCTTTTGAACAAAGTCATCTAAAATGACTTATGCCCAATATATGTCATAGCGACCATAATTAGCGAAAAGAGCTTTGAAACTTTTGTGTGGGGGTTATTATAATTACTCGTCCTTGGTGCTTTGTTTTAAAATCAGACTCGTAAGTCTTGATTTTGGATGAAGATTTTTGTGTTCAAATTCAAAATAATCATCTTTTTTGAAAGGATCATGCAAAACTTCACAATTTTGAACATCAATTTGAAAAGTCGATAGGTCAAATTAACTAAACTTATAACCAAGAATTTGAGTCAAAAGTTTGCAATTTATAACTATTTGAGTGCCACTAAAGCTACTCCAAACTTGACCTTCTTTCCCTTGGTAAAACTTTCCATTTTAAGTTGCATAAAACATATTTACCAAATTTGGGTAACAACCAAAATCATTTTGGAACGATTCAATTGAACCAAGAATATTAGTTTCAAAAAAACAAACCATAAGAAGTAAAATCTTCAAATTTACAAACCTTTCGGGAGAATTTTTTTTTAAATTGTATATGCTACATAGGCCTCAATTGCTTCTTTTCCACTAAATGAAAGTTTTTATTTTTGTAGAGAGCCTAATAGTTTTGGGATTAAACAAAAGGAAGCTATTTTTGAGTTTTTAAGAAGATAAAAGAGTGAAATGATATTTGAAATTTGAAAATATAGTAAGTAAAACGATAGAATGAAGATGATGTAAGTAAGTAAAGAATCAAAGAACACGTTCTCTGGTCAAAAAGAGACTTTTCAAAATATAGGAGTAAGTGAAAAGCGGAGAGAAGTTCAAAGTTTGAATTTGGAATGAAATATCAAATTTCATATTTCTGGTGCATGCATTGAGCAAGAAGCACGCGATATTAAGTGATATGATGTTAGAGATGATGCAACTAGAGTATATTTCTGGATTTATTTTCGACTATCCATGAATATTACACCTAGATTATTGGCAACCTTAGAGGTTGGACCTATGAGAGTGGATAGGATTGGCTTGAGAAAGATGAAAAGATGAGTCGTTTGGTGCGATATACAAAACATGAGAATGATACTTGAGGAGTGATGGAAGGCTGTGTGTGCCGATGTTGAAGGAGCTAATCGATGAGGTGTTAGAGCAGCTTCATTACTCGAGGATGCCTATCCATTCTAATGGTGATAAAATTTATAGGGATATTAAGTGAGTTAATAATTGGCCCGGGATGAATAGAGATGCAGTGAGATATGTGGAGAGATTGCTCACTTGTTGAAGAGTTAAGGTGGAGCAGAGAAAATTGAGTGGATTACTGATGCCTTTAGAAGTTCCACGGTGGAAATGGGAAAGTGTTTCGGCGGACTTTATAAGTTGGTTGTAATGAGTAGAAGAGGTAATGAGAGCATTTGGGTAGTGATGATATATTGTAAAGAGTGCACATTTCATTCTTGTAAAGAGCACGATAACGTCAACATCTTTAGCTACAATATATTTTAGGGACCTAGTGTGGCTGCATGGTATACTCTTGAATATTGTAAGTGATCGGCACGTACTCTTCACAACTGAATTTTGAAGGAGGTTGGCTTGGGTACGAAATTAAATTTTAGCATGGCATATTATTTACAGTTGGACGGATAGACAGAAAGGATGAATAGGTTGTTAAAAGATTCTCTATGGACATGTATTCTGGATTTTGGAGGTGCTTTGGGAGATCATTTTTCATTAGTGGAATTCGCTTATAATAATTGTTATTAGGCTAGTATTGGGATGCACATTTCGAAGCATCGTACGGTAGGCCGTGTAAATCACATTCATGGTGAGAGTCGATGAATTCAGTGATACATGGACTATAGCCGATAAAGGATATGTCGGAGAAGATAGAATCGATAAGGAAAGGATGAAGACAGAGCAGGAAATGAAAATGTCATATGCGGTTAAAACGCAAACGAAGTTAGAAATCGAGGTTTGAGATTTTGTTTTTCAAAAGTATTGCCACTTAAGCATGTGATGAGGTTTGGAAGCTTAGGCAAGTTGGAGCGAAGATTTGTTGGACCATTTAAGGTGTCAAAGCATATTGGAAGATTGCCTATAGAGTGGAGTTACTAGAAAGAATGGATGGAGTTCATGATGTATTCAATATATCATATTTTCAAAAATGTCTATATGACTCGACTACAGTAGTGGAGGCTAGTCAATTGGAGGATGTGGAGTTAGAAGCTAACATGAGTTTATCTAAAGGACTTGCATTAATAGTGCAACATAGAGTATGAAGGTTAAGGAATAAAGTGTTCAAGCTGGTGACAGTGCAATGAGGAGATGTTCTGGTGGAGAGTACATGTGAGCTTGAGGAGAAAATACGGGCTTCCATCCTGAACTTTTGTCGGTATGTTCTTTCAATTAGAATAATTTGTTAAAAAGTAGGGTTTGGTTGCCTAGAATCAATATTAGTGCTTGTTTGTGATATTTAATTGATGTTATGCTATATACTATTTTTTATGCTACTAAAGCCATGTTCATATAAAAGTGCCAGTTTTTATACTAGGTTTATTATACATCATACCTACTATGCCATAATCTTGCATTCATACAGGTTGCATCTATCGCATTTATTGCATTTTGCTATATTTTCAAAAATTATCATGATCATGCTCATTATATGCCATATTTGAATTGCTAACACTTTGACTAGGACCAATGTATATGTTTGGAATTACTTTAACATAAATGGTTGCATTGTTTGAATGATTGTATGCATGAACGAGTGATACAGGTGTGTAACGAAAGAGTGAATGCCTATTATATTTTCCATTCCTTTAGAATTTCGAGGACAAATTTCTTTTAAGGAAAAGAATGTAATATCCTAAAATTTTATATATAACTTAAATAATGATAACAAATAATAATAAACAAAGTTTAAATTTTAATGGAGGGCATTCTATTGTATTTCATAAAAGGTAAACTGTTAATTTTTACAAATAGTTGAATTTGCAGATACACATACCAATACAATCATACCAATACAATCAATGCAGCGGAAATTTAGAGTGTGGTGCAATACTATAAATAATATAATACTGATTCTTCATCTTCGTCCTCCAAAGCTAAAATCTTTGATCCTGAAATGCTCGGACTGACCCGAGCGAATTTGAAAAGACAAAAACACTCGAGTCAGACTAAAATATCTTATGTGAGTTAAAATTAACAGAAATAAATATGAGTACAGTAACTCAAGAGATTTTCGGGATTTACATCTCCTAAGGATCCGTTAAACTATTTACTATGTGGTATATTGCGCTATTATAATAGTGTCTATTTATAAAATAAACTTACTTTTTAATAGCGTTAAGGGGTTACCCATATAGCCCTTAACACAAATAATGCCAATAGTCTATACAGTACCGTAATACCTCCTGATCGGGAAGCTACCAGAGGATACTCCATAGGTACGACACAAATAGAAACTCGTAGTAAAGGCTCGGTATGGTAGGTGACACGGCACAACTAGGCAATGCCAGGGTAGATATACCAATTGCTATCCAGGCTGGTGGAAACGCGTAGCCGCAGTTACCGCCCACCTCGGACTAACTCCCCCAAAATCAAAAATAAAGTGGCCACTGAATCAATCCAAAATCAAAGTATAATATCGAAGAGGAGGGTCCGATCAGAGGAATGACCTCATTGGCCTGAGAATCGCTCCTGTTTTAGCCACCTTATACCAACTCACGGGAGTCGGGTCCACGTATTTACCTTACAGGAAACGTCGCCACCACCTACTTCATTCTGGAATCTCCACCGCGTACACGGTTAGTCAAAGTGGTTTTTGGTATCGACAGAGAGTATGTCCATATCCGATCCCGGTCTCTTTGCCAACCCATCGTTATTATAACACCGCGGTCATTTAAAAATAGTTTATACTTTAAAACCAGAATAAAATTTCACACACGATATCAAATTAAAACCCAAAATAATATGATATCATTTTATCTCAAATATAATCCTTTTCCAAAATCATACTGGTTTAAAATTTAAAATATCTGGAAACCAAACATTTGAATTATACTTTCAAAACATAATATTTCGGAATTCATACTTTTAAAATCATAACTTCTAAAACTTGAATGGTTTGGATATTCAACGGTATATAAAATAAAAGGTTTAACTTAAATGTTACTTTGTAAAGAAAATAGTTCTCATGGCTTTACAAATACATTTCTTTATTAAAGTCTAACCCAAAATTTGTATTATCTCTCTCAAGTTCCAAAACCACTTCAATTTATATATATATATATATACATTTATATATATATATATATATACATTTATATATATATATATACGTATATCCATTTGGAGTATTAATATTTCAAACTAAAGTTGGATTTTATTCTTTCAACAAATCGAATGTTCTATTAATTAGTCTTGAATATTCACATAAAATCCATAAATAAATAAAAACTCCAATTTCTAGTAATAAAATATTTTTTTTTCAATTCAAATTATACTAGAATATTCGTTTCAATTTATCTTGGGAAAAATCCAATTATAAATATCATATCTTAAAATTTCCAAACTTAACATTTAAACATATGATATAAATAATCAAACTCCATTTTCTTAAAAAACAAATCCCATTTTTAATAAAGAGATTTATACACCTTGTAATTTCAAAATTTTCAACTTCATATGTATATATATATATGGAAGAAAAATATTTATACAATATAAAATTTAAGATTATTTTAAACCGTATTCCATCCAAACCATAGAAATCACATTAAAATAGTTATATATAGACCGCGGTGCCTGTATATAATTTTCTATCCTATGGTCAAGTGATACGGATATTTATCATTTCAATCCGCAATTTAAAAGATATAAAATTTTGCGGTTGTATATCATTTCAAACCACAATCCCGAATGAAAGGAAATATGCATGATAATTTGAAATTTAATGATATACAATAAAACATCCATCAACATCACTCATCATCCAATCACAATCATCAAGCAATATCAATCAATAACAATTTATATTTGATAATATATAACAGGTAATAACTGTCAATTTTATTCAGATTAAATTTAACAACTATTAATCTAACAGTTTATATTCAGTAATAATCTATATAACTGTTAACTAGCAGTTTATAGGCAAACAAATAAATTCTAACTATCAATTAATACGCAATAAATAAATTAAATTAACAGTTAAATTTAATAAATGCAATTCAACAAATATGAGTGAAATAAACATGCCAAATACTCATAAATAAATTTTTATTCATTTCTAAAATTAATTTAACAAACATAAAAGCTTCTAATAGTTGTGAGTGGGTTTAAACACTCACCTTTGGAATTTAAATCGAATTCAAATCCAATTTAAACCCAAAAATTGGATAGTCTCCAAATTCATCCAAGCTAGTGCCAAAACGTCAGAAATTCCGATACGATCCCATCAAAACAAACCGCGCGCGAATCCGAGCTCGTATGCAAAAGTTATAAAAATTTGAAAAATGAAAAATTCTGGTCCTGGGTCGACTTCGGGTTCGACTTCGGTGCGCCACCTCAATTCCCCGGTGCTTGCTTGGAGTTTTCGCCAAAACGACCCGGAGTGACCCGAGTCATTTTCTTCCTGACCCGAAGTCGCTCTAGGGTTTTCTCCCCTGAAACCCGAAGCGCGACCAGAAGCTGCTGCAGATCTGCAATTTTTTTTTTTTTTTTTTTTGAAATTGAAATTATTTTTTTGGAATTTGAGAATTAGGGTTTTTTTTTTCTGCCATTAGAATGAGGAGTTGAGAAGGAGATGAAGAAAAATGTACGTACAGCCAAATGACAATAGGAAGGAGGCTAGGGTTTATGATCGCATATATATAGATAGATCGCAACAGGATAGGTGTGCACGAATTTTAACGTGCAAATAGAAGTGGTCCCAAAAGGATATTAATTATACACGTTACGGATTAAATTATTTCTTTCTCAACATTTACATTGCATTTTAAGCGTATTCACACATGTATAATTAGATGCTTCATTTAAATTTCCATATATATATATTCACAATTCCATAAATTTCCAAATACGTAGATAAATTTCCAATTTCAACTAAATTCTAAATTACTGTAATAATTACAGATTAAATTTCTATCCATTCTCAATAGATTACGTTTACATACTAAAATCCACATTTCTATGTATATTTGAATTCCATATTATACATATTTTATTTATCTTAGTTACTTCCAACTTAAATTTCAATCAACATAAAACGTTTTATTCGGTTTCCAAAAATTTCAATCATGCTTTAAATCCAAATGAATAAATAACTTAATTCCCATTTAAGCATTTTTCATTTGATTTGCAATCAACCTTTCATGATCAATTAAATCCCGATATATTAATTAAACGTTATTTCCATCATTCTTTATCCTATGAAGAAATTTAAGTTATTCACACCTATTACTAAATTTCATATTAATGCACACAAATTTACATTTATTGCAATGGTTACCAAATATTTCCCTGCAATAATTCATTCCCCTATACATACTTACAATTTCACTTAAACTTTACTATACCCATTTATTTTCTCAACATTAAAACCAACGTTACCTCAATTCCACTAATGTACACTTATTCTATTATCACTTACTAACCATTCAAATTTTTATTAACAAATAGGCAGGTAATTCCTATGTTACAAATTTTTAATTCATCATAATCCCTTACTATTGACATACATTTGCATTACTTACATATCATTTACAATGTTACCCAAAATCTCTATCCATTGTAATTAATACCTTAAATAAGTTTCAATTTATATTCAAGTGAATACATTAACCTTTTTCGTTATGTCATCCATTTTTCACAAGAAACGTTTTATCGTTTCGACAACATTTTATTTCTAATTACCTACATTGATTTGTGTATGTCTCTACTATTTAAAGCATTACCATTCTCGCCTTCATCTAAATCTTCATTTATGAGTATTTAAAATAAATTTCACTTATTTCCTATTTATACAGTTATAAATTCCAATTCCAATAAATAGATAAATCTACGTTTGCACTACTTAAATCAAAAATCAGCGATTATCCTATCTATACATTTTAAGTGGATGGATCAAATGTTGTATTCAAAAATCTACTTCTTAATATTCTTAGATTTAAACTCAACTCTCTATTAACAGATGTTTAAACTTCTTTTATTACCATTAACTTATTATTATACATTAAACTTAAATATACTGACAAAGCTTGTTTTTGGTACTCTTTTCATTTCCATAAATAAAATTAGCAGTGGATTCATACCTTATTATGTAATTATCTTTAATTCCACCTAACTAAATATTTACATAATCTTTTATTTGCAATAAATCAACTATTTTATATTAATTAAATTTAATCTTCCTGGTTTACTTATTCATAGTATGCAATTCAGTTACTCACCCTAACCTATTTATTTGAAATCCAATCCAGATTATTTTTACTAAGTTCCAATTTCCAAAGGTTACTGCAATTAATCCAGTTAATTGCAATAAATTCTAATAAATTTGATTTTATTGGATTACAACTCAAAATAAATCAATTATTACTCAACTACCTAATTAACATTTCTTTTATATTCCAATACATAAATATTTCCCAAAATTTCATCTTTTATTTGCATAACTTACCGTATCTAAATTTTATTGGAAATTTTGTTAACTTTACGCATAAATAAAGTTAGAACCTCAATTAATTCATTCCATTTTGGTTTCATTCTTTATATCACATTAATCATCATATTATGAATGGAAATTTATCTAGGTTGCATCTTATTTATTCACTTACCAATATTCCACACTAACTGCAATAATTTAGTGCATTAATTGAAATTGATCAAAATAAAACTTAACAAACTAATAGAATAAATAACGTACAAAAATTTATTGTCATTAATCTATTTCATAAGTCTACACTCAAATACTCACTTAAAATAAGTTTTACGTTTCCATTAATTCGTGTTCGCACACCCGTTACTATATTAAAAATTACTAAAGTAACGTTTTTCTTAATAACAACATTAAAATTTCTCAATATTTAAATGAACTTTATTTCCAATACATGCTACCTAATTGCATTTACTTATGATCTTATACAAACATTCATTTATATTTTATTTCCATCAATTAGTTAATATTTACATCCATTTATTAACAATTTACTTCCATTATACAATTGCAATTTATTATAGTTATTATTACATTAAATACTATTTCAATTTTATTCTTTTAGTATTAATTAAACAATCATATTTAAATTAAGATATTATAATGTTTTTCACTATTTATTTACACTCCATTAAAACCCAACAGTCGTCTCAATCACTTTTGAATTTGCATTAAATTGGTTGTCCAGCAACTGCCATTTGTATTACTATCTTAATTCTTATACAGTTACCGTTTTACCAATTTACTAATACATAGGTAATTTAAATTTTTGTCTTTAATTCTTTATTTTATATTTTATTCAAGTGCAACAAATTACACTATTCCTTTATTGATATTTCACCTAACCTTTCAACAATTAAGTTAAATAACCGTTTCTACAATTCATTATTAATTATAAATTTAATTCTCCTTTATTTATGCAACTTACACAAGGGTATAAATCTTCCATTATCTCAATCATTAGATTTCTATTAAATTTAACAAAAATTAAGATTTTTAATTACCGTTGCTATAAATTTTCATTTAGCGTTCATCTAGTATTAATTTACCTCCTTTTTATATATATATTTCCCTTTTCTACAAAATTTAAATTTCAAAATCCTTTTTAATTAAAAATTTAATTGTCGAAATTTACGGGTCGTTACACTCTCCCCTACTCAAAACTTTTCGTCCCCGAAAAGGAAAAGAAGGGAAAAGAAGAATTTCGAAATCAATATTTTAAATTTACAAAATTAGTTAATTTAGCTAAAATATACAAATTTATATAAAGTGAAATATTTAAGTGGTTTCAACCATTAAACAACCAAAAAAAACAACAACCATCAACCTTACAAACAGCATACCTACACAAGACAAAGCAACCATTTAATCCATCAAATAAATAGTTGTTTGGGTTCAAACTTGAAATTTGTATGAAATGAAACTAACTATCAAGTGCATCCTTTACTCAACAGTCTTTAGATGAAACAAAGATAGATACTTATTCATTTAACCCCTTCAAATTTCTTACCCAACAACATAAATCAAACAACACAATTCAAACCAACACCCAAATTAGGTTATTATACATTTTTTTTCATGCTTCAGTGGTTTGATTTTCTTTCTTTCATTTATGGAGTGATCCCTTTACTTCTTACAATTTTCATTTTCATTTATTACAAAATTATCATATTTGTGTTCCAATTTATTGACTAAAGTTTATATCACCCATTTATTCTACTTACCTTTCTTATATAGTAAAATTTCCGATTTAGCTTAAGTTTTAACAGCAATTAATTGAATACTTTAATTACCTCAAGCTTCACTTGTAAGATTTCCCTTTACACTTTCTTACTAGCAATTGCAACTTTTTATTTTATGGTAAGTTATATATATTTTAAGAATGTAAGTGAAAATTTACAAGTTTCTTTTCATTCCTTTAATTAATATATATTTGTTTTATAACCTACAATTTCAACTTACCTTTAATCTCATTTATTTATTTAATGTGGAAGTTTCCATTATATTTAATAGTAGTAACAGTTTAATTACCCACTTTCTATAATATTTAATTACAGTAACCCTTTTTAATTACACTTAAATAATTAACCCTTTAACCTTCATTCTTAAAAATAAGGAATTTTATTAATTAATTACTTAGGGTTTACAGTCATTTATATATTAATTACTTTCTATTATATTAGAATAGGGGGAATTAAAGCATACTTAAGTTAATAACCCTACAATCAAACTTTATAAATTAAGGAATTTCATTTTTACTTTCTTAAGGTTAAAATCACCTATTAATAATACAATCTTTAATTTTAGTAAAATTCCAATCATCACTTAAGTTAATACCATTAAATTCTTATTTATAACAGTAATTTATTGAATACTTCATTTTTTTCCAAAATTCTACTTGTATAATATTCTATTCCACTCTTAATTTACATTTCAACTTTTTATACTTGGTAAGTTATTTATGTTAAAGAAAAGCAAAAGAACTTATGCAAGTTTAATCTCAACTCTTTTAATTCATTGATTACTTCTTTTATTTCACTAACCTAAATTTTTACAACTAATTAATGGAAATTCAAGAATTAATACCGGGTCAAATTCCAAAATTTCTTTAAAATAATAGATAATTAATTTCTTACAACTTTTATATCTCTAATTACCTTTGAACAATTAAATTTTTTAAATAATTTCAAAACAAATCTACAGTAGAATTTACTACAGTGGCCTTTCCCTTCGAAACTCGAAAATGAAAGTCGATGATGCGGCCGTCATCACCGAAATTATTTTCCAGCGATAGAGAGGAAAGTATAAAATTTATTTCTCCAAAATCCTCTTTTAAAACAGTTCTTCTGAATTATACTAAATATTTATATAAGAAATTACCTATAAACTAAATCATTATATTTCACAAATCCTTTGAAAGAAGATTTTCAAAAATCCCGGACTAAAGTTCGAAAATCTCCAATTTGATTTATTATAATTTCAACTTCGCTTCAATTTATTACAAATATTTTTATATTACCTAGCACCCAATCTATAGCAACCAAATATATATATCTTTATAAAATATTTTTATATATAGAAAATATAATAGGCAAAGTTATTTCATTCACCTAAATTAAAACAAATATTGTTTCGGTCTGTCCTATTAAGTGTTTAGAAATCCCTATTGATGACATAGCGTCCCATGCATCAACCAGAATTTATAAATACAAAGCGGAACATATTAACACAATATTAAAATCTTTTTATAACACTAACAAGTACGCTCCCTCATATATATACACTCAACGACTCCCATAGGATATTACTACCCTATTAACAAAGAGTCAAACCCCACAAAGCCAAGGTTTATCTCTAAACCAAAGCTCTGATACCAACTGTAACATCCCCCCTTTTCGCACACTTTAAACCGACACACGTGCCAATTCAAAGCATACGTAAGGGCGGATTGTTATGGGGTAAATAAGAAAAACAGAGAAGAAATAAAGCAAAATAGAATCTCACAGTGGAAGGATAAGATATAATAATCAATATACAGTTCATGATAACTGTTTACAAAATATTTATTTTACTTATATAATGAATATCAGAGTTACACATACCAATACAATCAATGCAGCGGAAATTTAGAGTGTGGTGCAATACTATAAATAATATAATACGGATTCTTCATCTTCGTCCTCCAAAGCTAAAATCTTTGATCCTGAAATGCTCGGACTGACCCGAGCGAATTTGAAAAGACAAAAACACTCGAGTCAGACTAAAAGATCTTATGTGAGTTAAAATTAACAGAAATAAATATGAGTACAGTAACTCAAGAGATTTTCGGGATTTACATCTCCTAAGGATCCGTTAAACTATTTACTATGTGGTATATTGCGCTATTATAATAGTGTCTATTTATAAAATAAACTTACTTTTTAATAGCGTTAAGGGGTTACCTATATAGCCCTTAACACAAATAATGCCAATAGTCTATACAGTACCGTAATACCTCCTGATCGGGAAGCTACCAGAGGATACTCCATAGGTACGACACAAATAGAAACTCGTAGTAAAGGCTCGGTATGGTAGGTGACACGGCACAACTATGCAATGCCAGGGTAGATATACCAATTGCTATCCAGGCTGGTGGAAATGCGTAGCCGCAGTTACCGTCCACCTCGGACTAACTCCCCCAAAATCAAAAATAAAGTGGCCACTGAATCAATCCAAAATCAAAGTATAATATCGAAGAGGAGGGTCCGATCAGAGGAATGACCTCATTGGCCTGAGAATCGCTCCTGTTTTAGCCACCTTATGCCAACTCACGGGAGTCGGGTCCACGTATTTACCTTACAGGAAACGTCGCCACCACCTACTTCATTCTGGAATCTCCACCGCGTACACGGTTAGTCAAAGTGGTTTTTGGTATCGACAGAGAGTATGTCCATATCCGATCCCGGTCTCTTTGCCAACCCATCGTTATTATAACACCGCGGTCATTTAAAAATAGTTTATACTTTAAAACCAGAATAAAATTTCCCATACGATATCAAATTAAAACCCAAAATAATATGATATCATTTTATCTCAAATATAATCCTTTTCCAAAATCATACTGGTTTAAAATTTAAAATATCTAGAAACCAAACATTTGAATTATACTTTCAAAACATAATATTTTGGAATTCATACTTTTAAAATCATAACTTCTAAAACTTGAATGGTTTGGATATTCAACGGTATATAAAATAAAAGGTTTAACTTAAATGTTACTTTGTAAAGAAAATAGTTCTCATGGCTTTACAAATACATTTCTTTATTAAAGTCTAACCCAAAATTTGTATTATCACTCTCAAGTTCCAAAACCACTTCAATTTATATATATATACGTATATCCATTTGGAGTATTAATATTTCAAACTAAAGTTGGATTTTATTCTTTCAACAAATCGAATGTTCTATTAATTAGTCTTGAATATTCACATAAAATCCATAAATAAATAAAAACTCCAATTTCTAGTAATAATTTTTTTTTTTCAATTCAAATTATACTAGAATATTCGTTTCAATTTATCTTGGGAAAAATCCAATTATAAATATCATATCTTAAAATTTCCAAACTTAACATTTAAACATATGATATAAATAATCAAACTCCATTTTCTTAAAAAAAAATTCCCATTTTTAACAAAGAGATTTATACACCTTGTAATTTCAAAATTTTCAACTTCATATGTATATATATATGGAAGAAAAATATTTATACAATATAAAATTTAAGATTATTTTAAACCGTATTTCATCCAAACCATAGAAATCACATTAAAATAGTTCTATATAGACCGCGGTGCCTGTATATAATTTTCTATCCCATGGTCTAGTGATACGGATATTTATCATTTCAATCCGCAATTTAAAAGATTTAAAATTTTGCGGTTGTATATCATTTCAAACCACAATCCCGAATGAAAGGAAATATGCATGATAATTTGAAATTTAATGATATACAATAAAACATCCATCAACATCACTCATCATCCAATCATAATCATCAAGCAATATCAATCAATAACAATTTATATTTGATAATATATAACAGGTAATAACTGTCAATTTTATTCAGATTAAATTTAACAACTATTAATCTAACAGTTTATATTCAGTAATAATCTATATAACTGTTAACTAGCAGTTTATAGGCAAACAAATAAATTCTAACTATCAATTAATACGCAATAAATAAATTAAATTAACAGTTAAATTTAATAAATGCAATTCAACAAATATGAGTGAAATAAACATGCCAAATACTCATAAATAAATTTTTATTCATTTCTAAAATTAATTTAACAAACATAAAAGCTTCTAATAGTTGTGAGTGGGTTTAAACACTCACCTTTGGAATTTAAATCGAATTCAAATCCAATTTAAACCCAAAAATTGGATAGTCTCCAAATTCATCCAAGCTAGTGCCAAAACGTCAGAAATTCCGATACGATCCCATCAAAACAAACCGCGCGCGAATCCGAGCTCGTATGCAAAAGTTATAAAAATTTGAAAAATGAAAAATTCTGGTCCTGGGTCGACTTCGGGTTCGACTTCGGTGCGCCACCTCAATTCCCCGGTGCTTGCTTGGAGTTTTCGCCAAAACGACCCGGAGTGACCCGAGTCATTTTCTTCCTGACCCGAAGTCGCTCTAGGGTTTTCTCCCCTGAAACCCGAAGCGCGACCAGAAGCTGCTGCAGATCTGCAATTTTTTTTTTTTTTTTTTTTTGAAATTGAAATTATTTTTTTGGAATTTGAGAATTAGGGTTTTTTTTTTCTGCCATTAGAATGAGGAGTTGAGAAGGAGATGAAGAAAAATGTACGTACAGCCAAATGACAATAGGAAGGAGGCTAGGGTTTATGATCGCATATATATAGATAGATCGCAACAGGATAGGTGTGCACGAATTTTAACGTGCAAATAGAAGTGGTCCCAAAAGGATATTAATTATACACGTTACGGATTAAATTATTTCTTTCTCAACATTTACATTGCATTTTAAGCGTATTCACACATGTATAATTAGATGCTTCATTTAAATTTCCATATATATATATTCACAATTCCATAAATTTCCAAATACGTAGATAAATTTCCAATTTCAACTAAATTCTAAATTACTGTAATAATTACAGATTAAATTTCTATCCATTCTCAATAGATTACGTTTACATACTAAAATCCACATTTCTATGTATATTTGAATTCCATATTATACATATTTTATTTATCTTAGTTACTTCCAACTTAAATTTCAATCAACATAAAACGTTTTATTCGGTTTCCAAAAATTTCAATCATGCTTTAAATCCAAATGAATAAATAACTTAATTCCCATTTAAGCATTTTTCATTTGATTTGCAATCAACCTTTCATGATCAATTAAATCCCGATATATTAATTAAACGTTATTTCCATCATTCTTTATCCTATGAAGAAATTTAAGTTATTCACACCTATTACTAAATTTCATATTAATGCACACAAATTTACATTTATTGCAATGGTTACCAAATATTTCCCTGCAATAATTCATTCCCCTATACATACTTACAATTTCACTTAAACTTTACTATACCCATTTATTTTCTCAACATTAAAACCAACGTTACCTCAATTCCACTAATGTACACTTATTCTATTATCACTTACTAACCATTCAAATTTTTATTAACAAATAGGCAGGTAATTCCTATGTTACAAATTTTTAATTCATCATAATCCCTTACTATTGACATACATTTGCATTACTTACATATCATTTACAATGTTACCCAAAATCTCTATCCATTGTAATTAATACCTTAAATAAGTTTCAATTTATATTCAAGTGAATACATTAACCTTTTTCGTTATGTCATCCATTTTTCACAAGAAACGTTTTATCGTTTCGACAACATTTTATTTCTAATTACCTACATTGATTTGTGTACGTCTCTACTATTTAAAGCATTACCATTCTCGCCTTCATCTAAATCTTCATTTATGAGTATTTAAAATAAATTTCACTTATTTCCTATTTATACAGTTATAAATTCCAATTCCAATGAATAGATAAATCTCCGTTTGCACTACTTAAATCAAAAATCAGCGATTATCCTATCTATACATTTTAAGTGGATGGATCAAATGTTGTATTCAAAAATCTACTTCTTAATATTCTTAGATTTAAACTCAACTCTCTATTAACAGATGTTTAAACTTCTTTTATTACCATTAACTTATTATTATACATTAAACTTAAATATACTGACAAAGCTTGTTTTTGGTACTCTTTTCATTTCCATAAATAAAATTAGCAGTGGATTCATACCTTATTATGTAATTATCTTTAATTCCACCTAACTAAATATTTACATAATCTTTTATTTGCAATAAATCAACTATTTTATATTAATTAAATTTAATCTTCCTGGTTTACTTATTCATAGTATGCAATTCAGTTACTCACCCTAACCTATTTATTTGAAATCCAATCCAGATTATTTTTACTAAGTTCCAATTTCCAAAGGTTACTGCAATTAATCCAATTAATTGCAATAAATTCTAATAAATTTGATTTTATTGGATTACAACTCAAAATAAATCAATTATTACTCAACTACCTAATTAACATTTCTTTTATATTCCAATACATAAATATTTCCCAAAATTTCATCTTTTATTTGCATAACTTACCGTATCTAAATTTTATTGGAAATTTTGTTAACTTTACGCATAAATAAAGTTAGAACCTCAATTAATTCATTCCATTTTAGTTTCATTCTTTATATCACATTAATCATCATATTATGAATGGAAATTTATCTAGGTTGCATCTTATTTATTCACTTACCAATATTCCACACTAACTGCAATAATTTAGTGCATTAATTGAAATTGATCAAAATAAAACTTAACAAACTAATAGAATAAATAACGTACAAAAATTTATTGTCATTAATCTATTTCATAAGTCTACACTCAAATACTCACTTAAAATAAGTTTTACGTTTCCATTAATTCGTGTTCGCACACCCGTTACTATATTAAAAATTACTAAAGTAACGTTTTTCTTAATAACAACATTAAAATTTCTCAATATTTAAATGAACTTTATTTCCAATACATGCTACCTAATTGCATTTACTTATGATCTTATACAAACATTCATTTATATTTTATTTCCATCAATTAGTTAATATTTACATCCATTTATTAACAATTTACTTCCATTATACAATTGCAATTTATTATAGTTATTATTACATTAAATACTATTTCAATTTTATTCTTTTAGTATTAATTAAACAATCATATTTAAATTAAGATATTATAATGTTTTTCACTATTTATTTACACTCCATTAAAACCCAACAGTCGTCTCAATCACTTTTGAATTTGCATTAAATTGGTTGTCCAGCAACTGCCATTTGTATTACTATCTTAATTCTTATACAGTTACCGTTTTACCAATTTACTAATACATAGGTAATTTAAATTTTTGTCTTTAATTCTTTATTTTCTATTTTATTCAAGTGCAACAAATTACACTATTCCTTTATTGATATTTCACCTAACCTTTCAACAATTAAGTTAAATAACCGTTTCTACAATTCATTATTAATTATAAATTTAATTCTCCTTTATTTATGCAACTTACACAAGGGTATAAATCTTCCATTATCTCAATCATTAGATTTCTATTAAATTTAACAAAAATTAAGATTTTTAATTACCATTGCTATAAATTTTCATTTAGCGTTCATCTAGTATTAATTTACCTCCTTTATATATATATATATTTCCCTTTTCTACAAAATTTAAATTTCAAAATCCTTTTTAATTAAAAATTTAATTGTCGAAATTTACGGGTCGTTACATGAATCTTCCAGCACACACGAAGGTTCCTCGATTCATGATATTGACGAGCGTTCTCCTATAGAGCAATGAAGCTAGTCAAGGAGGTTTTGGCGTGGACAAAAGTAAAACTATATCACACATGGTAGGAATAAGCATAAGTCCAGTTCGTTATCGCAGGTGGCAAGACCAAACAGAGGTAGTAGGTGTGTAATCCTTTACCACAGATGACGAGACCGGAGTATGTAGATGTGAAATTTTTAGCCACTGGTGGTGAGAACGGATTTCATATTGGGTATCCTTTACTGTAAGTGTTCTGGACCAGATTAATTTTCAATAGTATAATATCATTTTGTAGCACGGTGCAGGCGAGTCCATAATATATTATACTTAGACTTAAACCATGTTATATCACTGTCCTAGTACTGCACCTACCTTAGATTTTCTTCACTTATTCAGACATATGTCTGATCCACTCCTATATTTTTCTGTCTGTGTTATTCAGGTTAATGGAGTCTAGAGACATGAGGGACAAGGAGGCATCGATTTGTACATATTATAAATATTAAATATATAAATATTACGCATAATCCATCAAAACAAGATGTGACATTTAGAGTAGATTTGGTTTGGATTGTACAAACTAATATTATGGTATCATACATGTAATTATATATGTGTGTGCGCGCATATGATATTTTGCGTGACCATTCGCTCTCAAATTCTGAAGGTTATTAGCTATAATTTTCGTCTTATGCTCTCTCTGTATAACAGTGTATTATCACCTTAACTACTTACCGTTTTGGGACGTGTGTATTTACGGAGTTTTGAAAAAGCGGGTTATTACATTCACGTTGGGAAAAATTATGTTATCCATACATTCAGGTTTATTAGTAGTCAAGTGATGTTAATAACCCTCCATATCTGCATAACAAATTAATGAAAGAGTATTCACCTATGGAAAAATATCAAAACATAGAACAAGGTACAAATTATTATTGCCTAAAACATCAAATCAACAAACATGAATTGGGAAAAAAATTCAATGCCGACAAAGAATCTAAACCCATAGGAAAATGCAAAAAACGTGAACTATGGAAACCTAAACCTAATTTTTTCAACGTTGACAAAGAATTTATTAGTCTATTAACCTAATTTTATTTAAAGTTGTCAGGAGTAAAATCGAAATTTTGAACCATTGTAAAATAGAGAATGAAGATTATATGTGAGAATCAAAATCAAAAGTTTAAGTCACTTTCAAACAGAACGTAAAAGTCATATTCTTTTTTTTTATAGAAAAGAGATATATAAATAGCAAGCAGAAGCTGTCAACAAGCCTGACAGGTAACCCAAAGAAAATAAGACCAAAAGCCGGCGAATAAAGCCGAGGAAGATAAATACCAAATAAAGCAGAACATACAAAAAAATATGCCAACAGAAGGTCCATAAAACAAAATACGGCGAAGTAGCCATTTATAAATACCCCAAAATCAGAAAAAGCGGAGATAGCTGCCGAAGGTTCCTCCCAGAAGGGAAACAAAACAGAACGATGAGATTCAGCAGAGGATGCCAAAAAGAGAACGGCGAAACAAGAACCAGAAAAGCGACAGCCCAAATCCAAGCATAGTAGAAGAAATAAGCGACCCCAAACCAAACCTATAAAACCAGGGCCTGCAACCAGAAGCCACTAAATTAGGGGGAAAAAAGGGGGGAAGACGGAGACGGTTAAGCCAGAACTACCTGGCTTAAGGACGGACATCAACCAACGCCCGCCCTGTCGGGAGGCTGAGAACAGGTAATAGAAAACATAGCCTTAAGATGGGCAGAACGAGAGCTAATCGAACCCTTGAAAGGTCTGCCACGAAAAGCAAGAAAAACATCATTCCTCACCCGACGAATAATAGAGACGGGATCCATGGGAGACTCCTCAAAAATAGCCTTATTCCGCACACACCATAGGTGCCAGCAGATAAAGCAAGGAATTAAGCGGAAAACAACAGAACGGAGAGATTTACCTTTGATACCGTTCCACCAGGTCATCTGTAAATCCTCCGACGAGTTGTTGCAACCTCTAATACCTAATAGATTACCGAAATAATTCCAGCAGGATCTGACAGAGACACCGGTAAAGATTAAATGATCCAAAGATTCCGAATTCCCGTTGCCGCAACATCTGCAACGGGAAACAAAAGGAATACCAATCCGCTGAAGGTTCTCATCAACTGGCAATCCCTTATGAATGGTTCGCCACATGAACAGAGACACTTTAGGAGGGATTCTGGCGTCCCAAATGAAGGAGAATAAAGGTTGAATGGGGGAAGAGAGACGAACCGAACTCCAAGCTTTCAGGATGGAAAACGAACCACCATACCAACCGGATTGGCCGCCGTGGGAGTCAGAGAAAGGTTTGATCGATTGCATGTGCTTCCAAGTTTCACTAGCATAGGATGGAGATCCGGAAAAGCCTGCGGAGGTCAGACTTTGGTACTTGGCTCGGAGGAACTTCGCCCAAAGGGAATCGGTAGTCCCAAACCTGTACCACAGCTTGCAAGCAAAAGCCGAACAAATGTCCTTTGGATTTCGCAATCCTAGCCCGCCTTCTTCCTTGGGACGACACACCACGTCCCACGATACCCAGTGATGACGGTGGTTGTCAACCTTCGACCCCCAGAAGAAAGAAGAAGCCAAAGATTGGAAAGACCTGAAAAAAGAGGCGGTAGGAGACATCGCTACGAAGACATGAGTACCCAGCGAGCCTAATACCGACTTGATAAGAACCAATCTTCCCGCCTGAGATAGAAACGAAGCATTCCACCGAATGATCTTTCCCCTAACCTTATCTGTCAGAGGATCAAAAAGGGCATTAAGTTTCCGTCCCCTGAAAAGAACAATACCCAAGTAAGGAAGAGGAAGGGAAGCCTCCCTGAATCCTGTGAACGAATGGATCCAGGAAACCCTGGTAGAATCCATATCTTTCGCATGAACGAAACAACTTTTCAACGAGTTAACGCGCTGGCCCGAGCATCGCTCGTACTGATGGATAAAGCGAATGAGGCGACGAATAGACGACCGGTTGCCATTGGAGAATATGACAATGTCATCCGCAAAGGATAAGGAAGAGACGAGCGGGCACCTACTCGGAAGACCAAATTGGTGAACCTGGCCGAAAATCATTAAGGTGTGGATCCCTCGAATGAAACCTTCAGCCGCAATCACGAAAAGAGAAGGCGATAGAGGATCACCCTGACGGAGACCCCTACCAGCCCTAAAGAATCTATTGGCCGATCCGTTAACGAGGACGGAAAACCAACAGTTAGAGATAAGTCTCCAAACCAAATCGATAAGGGTTTCTGGAAGCCCAAAAGCACGCAGAACTCTAATGATGAAAAACCACGACATACGATCATAAGCCTTCTCCATATCAAGTTTAAAAACAACATTGGAACCTCTAACCTTCCTGTCAATCTGGGAAATCAGTTCCTGGGCTAACAGGACGTTATCAGTGATAAGACGACCCTTCACAAAACCTGCCTGAGAGGAGGATATGATACGATCAAGGAACGGAGCCAAATGAATGGCCAACACCTTAGAAATAACTTTGTTGGAGAAATTACACAAGCTGATGGGACGAAATTCTGCGCATGACCGAGGGATATCACACTTCGGAATTAAAACCAAGTTGGTGGAAGACCAACTAATGGGGAGAAGACTGCCGGCAAAGAATTGCTGGATAGCTAAACAAAAATCCAATTGAATGATAGGCCACACGCACCGATAGAAAGATCCGTTGAAACCATCCGGACCGGAAGCACTATCCTTGCTGAGAGCAAAAACGCAAGCACGGATTTCCTCCGGAGTAGGCGGATCCGCCAAACCGTCTGCATCCTCAGAAGGGATCAATATGGGAATGAAAGAGAGGATATCCAGATCTTGATCCGCCACCGAGGGAAAACCTAGGAAAGATTGAAAATGAGACACTATGATCTCCTTAACTTCAGCCGGAGAGGACGCCAAAGAAAGATCCGGTCTTAAAATTTCTCGAATGGAAAGAAGGTTGGCTTTCTTACGAATGGATGAATGGAAAAATTTGGAGTTCGAATCCCCATCGACCACCCATTTTACCCTCGCCTTTTGGCGAAGATAAGAGTGTTCGATACAAAGCTCCGAAGAGAAAGCCAATTGGGCCGACGCCCAATTCTCTCTGTTTTCGGCCGAAGGGTTCTCGTCGAACAAAGATTCGGCAAGAATAAGGGACTCCTCAGCCGCTCTAACACGGTCGAAAATGTTCCTGAAAACAAGGGAATTCCAGGACTTAAGTCTAGCCTTTGGACATTTCAGCTTTTGGGAAAAACCCCCCATGGGAGAAGCTGAGATAGGAGCGGACCACGACTCCTCGACAACCTGAAGAAAGGAGTGATGGAAACACCACATACTGAGGAAGCGGAAGGAAGATGGCCCCGAGATAGATTGAGGAATGCATCGCAAAACCAATGGGGCATGATCAGAGCAGGCTCGATGGAGATGCGTTGTAGAGAAAGAGAAAGGAAGATTGAGCCATTCAGGTGACCCAAAAATTCTGTCCAACCGAGAAAGGATCCGGTTCGGACCCTCCTGGTTATTAGACCAAGTATAAGCCGATCCCACAAAAGGAATTTCGGAGAATCCTGAGCTCACAATGAACGAATTGAAATCAGAAACCGAAGAGCGGTTAATGGCCGCCCCCCAGTTTCTCAGCCTGACTAGCGACAACATTGAAATCACCACCCACAACAGAGCACGGAAAGCCCATCTCAGCTAGATGAAGAATATCATCCCACAGGGATAATCTCTCCATCCTATCACACTTGGCGTACACCGTCGAAAACAGAAATGGATGAGGAAAAGGAGAAGCAGAGCAAACCATAGAGATAAGCTGGTCCGAGTCAAACAAAGGGTGGACAACACAACATTTGGACCAAAGAATCCAAATCTTACCCGAAACATTGGACACAGCACCTCCAAACCCAAGCGACAGGACAACCCTAGAAATCTCTCCAGATCCTACAAAAGGTTCTAACAGAGCAATCAAGCAAATAGAATGTTTACGGACAATGCGCTTTAATCTAGCGCAAGATGCTTCATTGCCAATACCACGAACATTCTAGAAAAGAAAGTTCGACATGAAAGCCTGAAAACAGAGGACAGGGAGAACAGAACAGACCCAGCTCAAATAAGATACAACGATGAAAAAGCAGACCGATCTGTCTGCTCCGTCGCCGCTATAGAGCGAGTACGGATAGTACGAGGAGTGGAGTGGGGATCTCTCGTGCCGCGACGATAAGGTCTCTGCACACGGGAAGTCGATACCCGAGGGATGGGATCGGCAGAAGCCTGAGCCGGCTCCATCGAACCCGAGAGCCTAAGAGAAGATCTGGATGGAGCCGAGTTCTTAGTTAGGCGAGAGAGGAGATCATTAATGATCGCAATCTCCGCTTCGCTAAGCATCGGGATGGTAATGGATAAGGAACAAGCGGACGATGGCAAGGAGCATAGAGAAGAGCAGCAATCAGACGATGAGGCTGAAGACACCTCGACAGACGGAATAAAATGTAAGTATATAGGGCTGCATATAATACGCAACCCACGGTGCTGTAGGAACCTAACCCAAGCCGGACTGTCACTGATGAGACAGCCCCGCGCGACAGGTGTGGTTCGCACGATGGTCGTAACAGAGAGATCAACAGAGGGAGTCGAGGAAGGCCGGCAAAGTTCCCGGCTTTCCGCATAGTGATCCAAATCTGAGACCACTATGCGAAAAGACCAAGAATATCGCCCGGGCCTCTCGATCCTGGATGAGTGAGTTCTCCGTAAAGACCGCAGAAGACCAACCAGCGAATGAAGACGATAATAAGCCAATAACGACACCGACCAGGCCTCGCTATGGCTCATAACAAAAATCCAACAGAGGGATCCACACTGTCCGCTCCAAACGAAGAACACAATGCCTAAAGGACCTGACACGCCACCAATCAACACCAGGGTAGCAATATTAGGGAGCACACGCCGAAGCGCGTCAAGGCTCAAAACCACAAAGAACAAGCCAAAAGACACAAACCGACAAGATAACATAATCCCAATATCAACGACCAATTGAAAATGCACAAAAGAGATACTCACCTGACCGGCCATCAAAACACTTACCTGCATCTGCGCGACGAGGGGATTAACAGAGCAACCCACCAAAATCTGCTCGCGCAACAAAACACCCCACAAACAGGGTCGAGGAGATCGAGCAGATAGACAAAAACGAAAAACCCAACCAATATCAATCGCACTGGAACCCACAGGCAAACCGCCACGACTAACCCAAAAGTCACGAAACACCAACGAAGGTATAGGGAAGGGAAGCATCGCAACCAGCCTGGATGGGGTGTCAGAGTCCCCTACGACGCAAACAACAAGAGCACCGACGAAACCAGCACCACAATCATAAAAATCTGAGCCCACCACCAGCGGAGCTACGGATTCCAATCCCAAAATTCCAGTACCATCCCAAGAACCACAAAACGATGAATAAGGAACCGGGGGGGGGGGGGGGGGGGAAGCACCGCATCCTGAGTGGAAGGGGTGGTGAAATCCCCTTCGACCAAAATATCCAATCCAAAGCCAAAATCACAGAAAACCAAGCCCACCACCAGCGTCTCCTCCCCACGAGGCAAAACCTCACAAGTAGGTGAAAAATTAACCGACGGAGCAAAGTGGGTGATGAAATCCCCTTCTTCCAAAACATCAGAACCATAGACAGAGCCACAACTCACTGAACCCACCACCAGCGGCTTCTCCCCACAAGGCAGAATCTCGCAATGGTCAGAGAAAGTTAACAGCGGTTCGAAAAGGGTGGTGAAGTCCCTCTTCGAAGCAACTGTGTAAACATCAGAATGAGACGACACCACCCAATCAGCGTCAAATTGATAAATACGCCTACAGGGAGGAGGGCGGCACAACAAACCACCATCAGAGACCGGCAGCAACTCCATAAAACAATTCTCGACCCACAAATAACGGGATCTGGCCAGATCCCCAAAAGAGGCCTGGGAATAAACCCTAATCTCAACAGAGTAAGCACCAGTGAATACCACAAACAGAGGACCGGAGGTCACCGCAAGAATGGCATCTCCAATAGCTGCGAAAGAAGGGCAGTGGCGAATGAAAGAACCGGAGAGAACGAACTCTCCATCGGCACCCAAATATGGCAACATAACCAACAAACAAGCAACACTAAAACGCAGCGACGGAGATAGCAGCCTCTGGGAGAAAGCGAATTAAGAAGGGGAAAAGAAGCAGCAATAGAAAATTTTGGAATCGCTATAGAGAGGCGGCCATTAAAATAGCCGTTGTAACTGAATATATTGCGCCTTTTTAATAGCTATGAAGTCATATTCAGGATATGTATAAAAGGAAAGATTCAAAATCGATGGCGAAGTATGAAGGGATGAACATAGACCCAGTTAAAAGGGATTCTCCATCGGTCGGTGCTGAAAACAGAATGAAACGACCAGAATCTCGGTGTTTGGGTTTAAACCTAAAATCTTGACTTAGGCTTTATCTGTGTCTTTTTTAATAAGTAAAACCTACTTAATGATGTTAATTAGATTACTAAAAGCTACGGTACCATTCTAAATTTTTTTTTTCTTATGTTTGTTTTATAACTATGGATTCTCCATCGGTGGAAGAAATTAAATGCCTACATCTAAGAAGAGTAGGGTCATCATCAAGTTCTATAGTCTTTTACTTTCAGTCATGAACCCGTAACTCATCTTGTATCATACCTTACCAAATTCATATATATATGTATGTATGTATATGTGTGTGTGTGTGTATATACATGTATGTATATATATGTACAATGGATCAAAGATTATGAACATGATTACTCCCTACTTAAACATACCTAAAACTTTATTCATGTTGCATGATCGTAAAAATAGTACAAAGAAGGTTTCATAACCAAGTTGATGAGATCTATGCTCTTTGATCACCATCATATCCAAAACAGTAGCACTATAGGTTTAGTGGTGGTCTGTTATGTTAGTAATTTATTCTACATGATATTTTTCTTCAATTGTCATTTAAATTGTTAATTAATGTATTTTCCCTCTAGCTTGTAGGCATGAGAGGAAAAAAGGAGGATTTATCGTCTTATATTAATATTAATCACTTAACACAATCAAGATGCACCTAACCTTTATTGTAGTTTACACACAATATCCAGAAAAATAAAGAATTACTTTATTTGAATGACAACTAAATAATTTTCTAAAATATTGTTATTACCACCTGCAGTTGAGTGTGTGTATCATACTCTGAGAAGTAAGAAATCTGGTTGTGTTTATTTTAAGTAAAGTATTTTTGTTTTCTTGGATACCTTTCAAGATTCATTTAAATAATAAAGGATCGTTCTAAATCTTCTACGAAACATATCTAGATGTTAGGTGGATTTTTGTCAAATTTCATTAGAATTTCGTGAAAAGAAAAATTGTCACATCAATATATTTTCATCCTAGGATCAAACCGTCATGTTGTTTGAAAGTAGACCCGAATGCATTTTTGTAAGCTTCAATTATCCCCACTCTTCTTCTTGTTGTTGCCTTGCATAAAAATTTCTGTCTAAGTCAATATTAAATGGCATAACAAATTTAGGAAAGATGAAGACATTTGAAGAAGTTTTGTTTAGTTGTTATGGATAAATAAGCTATAAAAAATTTTATGAAGAGAAGATATTTATGTATCAGATTATATGGGTAATGCATTATCTCATTATTACATAGTGCTTCAGTTGTATTCTCCCAACTACTGATATATTTAAGATATCCACATCAATGCTTTATCAACCAGTGGACTGTCCGCTTGCCATCCATTCAACTTCTAAAAAAATACATTTGTGTTTGTTCAAACATGGAATCTATTCATGTAACGTCAATAATAACCATTAGATTGTACATTTATAATCCATCTAACTAGTCTAAACAAACACACTTCGTATGTGAAAATAGTAACAATTACTAGATTGTACACTTGTCTAATTTCTATAAACAAACATACTAATACTTGTTCAAACAAGGGCCAATACATTCAACTATCTACGTGAGATCAACAAAATCTATTAGATTGTACACTCGTTTATCTAACTTGTGTATATAATCACACTTATGCTTGCTCAATTTCAACTTTTTCTGTTATCATATAGTCAATAGCATGGTCCTTCTACCACTACAAATCCATCACCTTAGATTAACTTCATATATAAAGCTATTGTGCTATGGCGAATCATAATCATATTTCTCTTCCTCCATCGTTCAACTACGAACTCAAACAAGTACTACAATCCTCTAAATCTGACATTGCCAGAGACTCCAACTGATTTTTACATTGAGATGCAGAAAAAACATTATGAAGATTTACGTGAGCACGAAGGAGAACTCAAAGAATTTAGAATACAAGAAAGAGAACATAGTCATTAGGAAAAACAATGAAACTGCTAACCAAAACGCGATTCGAGAAGATTGGAACTACGAAACTTAGAGTCGTCGAGTACATTATGGAATTAGTGTATCAGATTACATTAAGTTAAAATCGGTCTATGACACTCGAAATGGAAATAAATCCATTTTGAGATCAACTTTGTAGACTACAAATTCAAGGCATGCATACAAAAACAAATCTTTAAATGTTTATGTTTATGTATTTGTTTAAGAATTAGGGTTAATTATGTTTCTGTTATGGTTAAGTGCATTAAGTATGATTATATTTTCCAACATAGTTGGTTCATGTAACATCCATAAAATTTAAGAGGAAAAATTAAACTAAACAAAAAAAAGTCTAAATAATTTTTTACAAACAATTTAATTTGGCTATGAATCTTACATTATTGCATTCCTATTGATTTTTTGGACAATTTTCATATATAACACTTTGACATCGGAGTTAGTACAGAAAAGTTACAAATGTTATAAAATTTGAAACAAAATAAATTAAAATATAAAACTCTTTTAATAAAAACAATCGAAGTGATCGAACCTTAGAGTCCGTCTCGGTCAACCAGTGGCGGTCGATCGATGCTTATAAGCGTTAGACTGAATGACACTAAAAAGAGTGGATCCAGTGCGACGACGAATGTGATAGAACAAAATATTTTTCTACCTGCAAAGTAAATGACGTGCATCTAAAACCACTGCAACAAAAAGACCATTCTACAACTGTATTTTCACAACTGTCACAAATGGTCAGTTGTAATAAAGGTATTTTACAACTCTTTTTATTAGACAGTTGTAATAAACTTGCTTTTAACAACTCTTTTATTTTGTCAGTTGAATAGATGCATATTACAACCATCTTTTTTACCAGTTGTAATAAGTGCATATTTTTAACAACTCTATTTTTTGCCAGTTGCAATAGATGCCAGTTGTAATAGATGCCTATTTTTAACAACTTATCTTTTTTGCCGGTTGTGATATATGTCTATTACAACCCTTTTGCCAGTTGTAATAGATGTCTATTACAACCTTTTTTGCTAGTTATAACATATGCATATTTTTAACAACTCTTCTTTTTGCAGCTGTAATAGGCATATTACAGCTTTTTTGGTTGCCCGTTATAATAATTAGTTAACAGTTGTGATTAAATAATAGTACCTAATAATTAATAATTATAAGAAAATTAATAATAAATAATAATTACCATTAAATAATAATACTTAATTTGAAATATGAAATAATTAATCTTAAAAATTAATATTCAATATAATTAATAATTAATATAATAGTTAATAATTAATAAATAAGACTTAATTTTTTATAATTAATAATTAATATTAGTAGTTCATAATTAAAAAATAATAATTAATATCAATGGTTAATACTGAATAATTGCTATAAAAATATAATAATAAATAATAAATAAATAGACAATAAATATTTAATTAATAATTAAAAATCTATAAATAATAATCACTATCAAATAATATTAACTAATAACTAATAATAAAATTTTAATAATAAATAATAATTAATCAAATAGCAATATATAAAAGTTGAGAATCAATATTAAATAATAATAATTAAGTTAAATAATAGTAATTAATAATTAAAATAAAATACTACTTTATATATAAATTCAAGAATAAACAATATTGAAATAAATTTAAAAATATTCATAAAATAAAAAAAAGTTTGAAATTTCCACAAAATTTTAAAAAATTAAATAAATTGAAATTATTATAAAATATTCAAAATTTTAGAAAACTCCAATGCCAATATTATTCTGGTTAGATAAATAAAATATTTATTAGTTATTTTTTTAAAACATAATATTATGTAATTTAGAGTATTTTATTTTTGGAATGGAGAATTCGTTTGCATATCATAGCAATGTTCTTGTAAAATCACACATGCTACATAGGCAACTTTTGGCTCCACTCGTCAAAATTTTGGCTCCACTCTTCAAAATTTTTGGCTGCATTTCACGAAATTTTGGCTCCAACATAAATTCCCCCGTTCCATTGTTCTTATTTTCCTCTTCCCTCGTTTTTGTTTTTACCATCTGACCTCCTCACCATTTAGTATATCTCCTTCACTACATCCATTTTCGTCTTTACCATCTGACCTAATATGTTCCCTCAATCGACAATTCCTTCACCAGATCTAGATTCGACTACTCCTTCACTACATCCAGGTCCGACTACGCCTTCACCTAATCCAGATTCGACTACTCCACCAGATCCATATCCACTTCCCCAAAATCATCCATTGCAACCACCGCTAAAACCATCACACCTTTTATTCATTACTAGTTTATTTGATAGGTATCGGTCTCCTGAAAGATATCTTTCACCACATCTCTACTACTAATAATGATAATTCGATCAACATAAAATCGACCGTGTCTTTTTGAAATTCCCATATTACCCTTCGTATATTTTAACCATACTTTATTGCTTCCGCCTGCTTACCCAAACCTTAACAAAATCTAACTCCAGATCCAAAGCGATCCCAGATCTAAGCGATTCCATACCCAACTACTTCACCGAATAGGATATTACGGCGCAATTCCACATCCATCGCCATGCCAGTCCCAACGTCTTCTCTAATGAACCGCATAAAGGATTGAATAGGCCCTATTCCAGATCCAGCGTCAACTTCAACTTTGTCGTACGATTTACACTATGGATTGATCGACGGTCGATTGAGGTAAGCTCACTGATTTGCAGTTCTGCATTTAACATCTATCGATACCATGTGTTTCTCATGCTTAATTTTATTTAGTAGTATTTCGATTTCCAACTTCTGCTCTTTCCATTCTTATACTCATACACTGTGCTATATTTAGTACTTTAGAATTCATTTGGTTACTGCACCTTTAAATTTTTATTTCATTGCAATTGGGCCTACCATAGGACACTGTGCTATATTTCATTATAGTTTTAAAATTGCAGCTTTTTCCCAAATACCACAATTATCTCAATGTTGTATTAGTAGATTTATACGGTATTTCTGTGGATAAAGATAAAATGATTGCCGACAAAATAAGCTTGACATACAACTTTCTGGAGAAAACAACAATTCTGTGGATTTTTACATATTGTATGGTTGCAATTTTTCTATCGGGTTAACTTTGAGTTGAATGCTATTTTTCATTTGCTTGATTAGTGATTGCAAATTGGTGATTATTTGTACTACCTTTTCCATATACATATGTGTGTGTGTGTATATGTACTGCACATTTTCATTTTTAAATGGTTAGTTTTGTTATGGTTTACCAACCAAATGCGCTAAAAGGTGACTGTTTGTAGTGCAGTTCTATGGAAGACAATATTCCAATTGAACTTAATTACAAGCGTTTATTGGTGACATTCTTATAGCCTTAGCAATACTTTTGGAAGAACCATTGTATCGAATCATGGGTAAACATGTTTCTATGTGATTAAGCTGGATAAATCAGTATTCTATATACATAAGTTTTGATTGGACTGAATTTTCCATTTCCTTAGATTGTCTTTCTGCAAATCAATTCGATACACTACACCAAATAAGTGATTTTGCAACATTTTATATCTGTCAATTGCTAACACTTATAAATGTCACAGACCGCTAATAGTAAAAAAGTGTTAGGATACCTAAAAAGTGTTGGTAAAAACAAATAGTCTTCTGCATTAATTTTGCTAACGCATATAAGTGTTACAACAATTGATAAAAATGTAAATAATTTAATAACAAAAGGAATCTTTTGTAATTTGTAAATACAATCCCTTTTCCCACGCTTGCCCATTCCTAAACAGATTTTGGCCACCTAAAATTTAATTTAGGGTTTGCTCTTCCGCCCAAAAAAAACCAACATCCTTCTTCTCCCTCAATCGCAATTTTTATTTCTCAAATTTTTTGAATCTCTTATATCTCGAATCAAGTTTATTTCCGTAATTCAAAAACCTGTCTCCTTTTTTTGTGGTTCGGGCTTTGGGTGATTTCGTTTGTGGTGGTTAACTGTTGCAATTTAGGTCGTGTCAATCCGTGATTTTTTCAGGTGATTGAAGTGGTTGTGGAATTCGAATGATGTGGCTACTGCGAGTTGCTGTGGAGTCGATGAGGCCAGAGGTGACTTTGAGTGGATTGCAGATTGAGGCGTTTGACTTGCGAGGTTAGATTGAAGCCAGCGATTTTGGGTTCGAGGAGACTTGGGATAGTTCGAATTTATGGTCTGGGTTTTTTTTCCTTTTTTTTCTTTTGGAATGGACTAGTGGATGGTATGCTTTGATGAATGGTGGTATGCGGTGAGGTGCTGGAAGCTTATCAGTGATTTGGTTCGACAATGGTGGTGTTTTGATGGGGATGTAGTGGATGGTATGGGAATTCTCAAGTGATGGTGAAGATGGTCATTGCAGTTTGAATTTGCGGTCAAGGCAAGTTGCATCAGTCAGGTAAGGCAGTGGGTTAACAGGAGCTGCAGTGAAGTAGGAGATGATGGAGCTGTAGCAGCAGTTGTTGTTGAATGCTAAAGGGGTTGTCTTATATACCTTAAACTTGCATTATTGTGTTTATTCATTTTAATACTTGATAACACATATTTGTCATGTAATTGTGAAGTCACCCTTCTGCTTCCTTTGCGTAAATGACCTAAAAACATTGTTTGCTTGTTTACTTGTTTCTATAACCTTGATTTGACCCCATGTCAGGCTGGATCGGACCATGAAATTCAACTGTTAAAGACACAATTATCGTACTCTTGTAAAAGGATAGAATTTTTGGAAAATCGTGTTAAAGAGCTTTAGCTCAAAGCTGATCAATCAAAACATGTTGATGAGTCCTTGGAAACTTTTGTAAAGAAATGTTTTGTTTCAGAGGATGTTATTTATCTTATTGGAGGTTTTAATGGCTCATCATGGTTATCATCCTACGATTCTTTTTCACCTTCACTTGGCATAATCACATCATTGAAGCCAATAAGCTATGCTCGTTCATATGCATCTGTTGTTTCCTTGGTAGGCAATATATTTGTATTTGGAGGCAGAAATGGAAAGTCTTGTTCTGATACAGGTATTATTGTCTCCCACCATAACCCATATAAATCATAACATGATCTGTATATGGTTATGTAAACTTCAACTCTTATTAATTTTTTATCTTATTGCAAGCATAATATGCTAATCATCTTGATCGTGTAGTCTTAAAATAAAAAATACTGGGGTTGGATGGATAATACTGATATTTTAACCTAGTCCATGAAATGTGTTTCTGTTCAATACTATTGCCAACACAATTATCAGCCTATCAGTGTCTCTATATTATGACTTTGTTTTATTAACAAAAATATGAACTTCTCTGTAGTTGGATATTATAATCGAAAGGATGATGAGTGGATCACGTGTCCTTCTATGCTTAATAAGAAAGCGAGTCTATCTGGAGCAATCTATAATGGAAAAATATATGCTATTGGTGGAGGAGATGACAGAGAATGCTTATCTGATGTTGAGATGCTTGATCATAAATATGGGAAGTGGTCTGCAACTAGGCCAATGCTCAACAAGGTTTGATGTTTAATATCGTTTTGTTAGTTAAGGTGGATGTCCTTCTAATGAAGCAAATTGAAATGTCCGATTATCATTTTTCATAAAAGTACAAAAGATTGTAGTGATACATGCATTGACGGCCAAAAATGCGGAATCGTAAAGGGCTTGCCTTCTAATCATGCATGCTTAGTTTTCTACCTCAGTGTGGATGTTCCACTCTTTTCTACTTTTATTACCTATAGATCCTTTATTGTGAATGTTATCGTGGTCAAAGTTGATCTCATCTCGATATCAGTAAATATGACTTTTGGAAGGATGATTTGTTTGTGATGAAAATTCCTGCATCAAAATGACTTGAGTTTATATGGAGTGTGGTTGAAGAAATGTACGAAGTCCGTATCTCTTTTACTGGAATTATCAACTGTGTTTCCGTTCTTTGTTTTAACTTATTTTTATACATGTTTTTACCTAAGTCTGTCTGTTTGTATAAATTTTTAGAGATCAATTTTGGTTTCCTCTTTTCAATGTTTTTATTTCCTTTTGCGCTTTCTTTTGGCTTGATAATCATTATATTTTCTTGTTTTTACTCAAGCGAAAATACACTTTTTATTTTATTTTAAAACACTATCTTTTTTGCACCAAATTAGCAGAATCCTAAAACTAGCTGTGAACTAATTTTTAAATACATTATAATAAGACGAGCAAATACGATGATATTCATCTAGTAAAACATGTGGTTAAAACATATATACCATTTTATATGGATTAGTTTATCCAAAACGTTCAAGTTGGCTATGATATCAATTTGCGTAGTATTCTTTTGATATGGCTAGTATTTAGCAGTCAATACAAGGATTTCAGCAATAAGGAACATACACTATGGTCGAATGTATAAATCACTGGAAATTTTGTAATGTGTCTGGATATCGAACGTCTAAATGGACCAAATCAGACTTATAAGATTAATCGATGCATTGCTGGATTATTTTTCATGAAAAATGATATTTTGCCGGCCATAGTCTTCTTCATCAAGCCATCATACCAGTGCATTTTTTGATGGTTAGTCAATAACACAGTTACTAGAGATTTAATGAAAACCACAAATGGAGTCATCGACGTCAAGACGTAATAAATAACGCGGTATGTTTACGGACATAGTCATCTGTAGCTGGAGCTCATGGGAAATAGAAAACTTTGCAGTGTTATGTTGTTATTTCTTTTTCAGTCGTTTTGAGATTACGATACGTGTGTGGGGTTACACTCAGACCAATGTATAAGTTCGTCTTTATTCAAATCATTAAAGATCAATGTAATTATGGTTTTTGATGTTTTTCTTTATCATATATGTCAGTATATACCAACATTTTTCTGTTTTATTTTATTTTTATTTTTTTAGGAATACATCTACAGCTGCATTTCCTTTGTGATCAGTTTATATACTGTTATATTTCAGAAATGTGATATTTCACATTTTGTCTCAAGGTAGAAATATAACCATTTTCCCTTCCTGTTCACCTATATGAATGGTCTACCTTCAATTCACTTTGGAGTTTTATTTCAGTGTCCCAAGTGCAGAAGTGGATTCAGATTCTTTTGAAAGGATCTTATACCTATTTGAATTACTGCAGGCTGTTTTTGAGTATAGTGCAGGTGGATGTTTCTGTGTCTGTGTTATATCTACAGAGTATCATGGTAAATCAGGTATAATTATATGTTCGAACTATTATTTTGGGCAACTGATTGTTCTCTCTTCTGAATGACATCCATGGAAGCATCCTGCCTTGTTAGAGCAATCATGACTGCACACACATACAATCTTTACAAGTATCACAACAATATTTGGAAGAAGGCCATATATATTACCTGGATGCATTATTATATGCATAGTTGTGAGTACAAACTTTCATCCTAATTTTGTGTCTATGTGTAATATGTTCCCATTTTAATTTGATATGATATATTTTTAACCTTAGGTGATAGTGATTGCCTTTTCTTTAGACTTTGGCTACGCATTGGGCGACACCAAAGAAGACTGCAGGTAATTGTCATTCTATTGCTCCCTTCGTTTTTAGGTTTACTATGGCTAAAACTAATTAAATGAATTTGAAGTGTTTACATTGGCCCTCGCTGGAAAGCAGCTCTTATATTTATTTTCGACTTTTGGGTTTTGGATTTTGCCAACAATGCAGCGCAAGTAAACCCAATATTTTCAATTTCATAAAATTAATTATGAGAGTATATATAATTTTAGGTATAGCTAATGCCAGCAATATAACAAAATAAATACTCAGGGACCAGCTCGAGCTCTTATGGCAGACATTTCTGGTTTGCCTTCATTGCCTATAACTGAATGAACTATAAAGATCACCTACTTTTTTATAAACAGAACAGAGAAACATAAGCCATTAGATCATAAAATCTTTTGCATTGTTGGCCAAGCTCCTTTGGCATAATGAAATATTTGATTTAATGGCCTAGACTTTTTGGTGGTTTTCTACTTTGGTTTTAATCAGGGTTGATGATCATGCTCTATAACAGAATTAAGAACGAAATATTTAATTATCATTGTTTTGTACATAAAAATGGAAATACAGGTCAACATGGCTGCGACATGGCGAACGCTATATTTTCCTGTTGTATGGCTATAGGAAACATTATGTGATATTCTTCAGGTTCCACGAGAAAATGGCATATGTAAGTAAAATTTTGATTTTATTCGTTGTAAATTTCGAGTTTGTAACTTCCTTTTGCTTTTAGTTGATTTTTTATCTGTTGCTGTTTCATCTTTGTGCAGTTGGTTTCCTTTCCTTCAATTAAGAGCTTGTTGCGAAGCTTATGCGAATTTGAAGGGAGCTTTCCTTTTTGCTGTGGTAAGTTATGATGTTATTGTAACAGTGTAATATTGAAAAATAATATTAAACAAATTTCTCATCAAAACTCGTTCATCCATATTCGAAGAACAATGCAACTGCAGTTAACATTACATCAAATTTAATGAAATAATAGCTTTGTATTGTGTCAGATTTTACTTCTGGCTTGCTTGAGTGCAACATTTACGCTGGCAATTGAAGTTCCTCTATCGCAAATGCCGGACAAAGCTGGTGAGCCACCAGCAAGTTTTTTCGATATCTTCAAAAGAATTAAAAATTTGCCTAAAGGAATGCCTCAAACTCTTTTCATCACAACTTGTACTTAGGTATGCACTACTTCAATGTTTTCCTACTAGTTCAGTGTATAATACTGCCTTGTCAATGTTGATAATATTTTTTGTTGATATTTGAATTAGCTGTCGTGGTTTCCATTTATTTTATACGACACAGATTGGATGGGTCGCGAAGTATTTCATGGAAACCCGGCCGAAAATCCATGCTTATGAGAGAGGAGTTAGAACAGGAGCATTTGGTCTACTATTGAATTCCGTAAGTTTTTAAAGTTTGTTTCGCAAAGAGCATGTTTCACAACTCCTTATAAGCAGTCAAAACCACTTATATGTAATTTATTTGAGTTTGGATGTTTGGAAACTTTTTATAAGGAGTAGTATAACTATCATAGAAATTAGAATGGAAGAATCAACTGTTTACTCATATTACAGAAATTCACAAGTAATTATGATCAAGTAAATAATGACTAAAATAGCCTAAATGTTTGAAACCTATTACAAAAAAAAATGTCATCATTTAATACATCCACCAATCTTTTATATGCATATTTCAGGTATCAAATTTGACACATTCACTACTTATTAGCCACAATAGCCAAACACCATAATTAACTTATTTTAATTTTAAAATTAAGTTACATCCAAACAGATTTAACTATTCTGACTATTCAATCAAATTATCTAACAGGTGCTATCTAAAACTCTTTTAAGAAGATTTTAAATAAGTAGTTGCCAAATGGACTCTATATATCAGATAAATCGAACATTGCTTCTCGACCTTTAAGAAATTTATCACCAAACCCCTATCCTCAAGCTACAAACAAAACATAAAAATTATTTCTCTGTTTTTGTATCAAATTCTTACTGTTTATTGAGCAGATGAACTATCTTTTGGAAGTTTATTTTCACTGAAATTTATTAGATAAATACACAAAAAATTAGAACCTGAGTTGTAACTCGGTCTTTAACCTTTTGATTTTGAAGGTATAAGTTTTTATCGAATGTTTATATTAAATGCAGGAACTTGAAGAAGGACGCTTTGGATTGTTGTATTGGACGTTGAAGAATATTCAAAACCATTAGAGTTTGGAGTGGATGATCCGGAATGGTTAGGTTAACCGTAAGTTAAACTTTTAAGTGTATTTTGAAAAAAAAAATTTGAAGCTTATGTTGTAATAATATCTGAATATATGACATTGTGGTATTTTAGATATGTAAATAATTATTTATGATATATTATACTACATTTGCAGAGCGTTTAAACTTTGCATAGAATAGTATGACGAATTATTTGTGATATGGAAACCATTATTTGTAGAGTGTTTATATTTAAACTTTGCGTTTAAGTTTTGGTGTGTGTGTGTGTTACTAAATAATCATTTTCCAACACTTATAAGCGTTACTGTATGTTTGTGTACCAACACCTATAAGTGTTACTGTATATTTCGTTACCAACACTTATAAGCGTTACCGTATATTTCTGTACCAACACTTATAAGTGTTACTGTATATTTCGTTACCAACACTTATAAGCGTTACCGTATATTTAGGTACCCACTTATAAGTGTTAGTAATACGTATGTTTGTAACACTTATAAGTGTTACAAATTTGGCCGCTCCATTCCTTACAGTCCATTAGTAATACTTAAAAAGTATTACTGAAATTATTTATAATACTTATAAATGTTAGAATTTACCTGTTTTGGTGTAGTGATAGTTAAAAACATACGAAAAAAGTTAAAAAAATAGTAGTTCTGCTATTGCTAAGAATGTTTATTTACCAAAACATATAGGACATTGCTTTATTTTTTGAAAACCTATGTACAAACTAAATTTAGTTATCAAAAGTCATAAGTTGTCACTGTTCTAAATGCTAATTAAGCTTGACGAGTTCTTTCTTTTCCTTTCTGAACGCCTTTTCTAATTTTTTTTAACTACAAACAATAGTAATAATTAGTTTGTTTCTTCATTTATTTATTTATTTTCCTATAGCTCTAACATAACTATTGTCACTCTATTGTTCCACATCTATACCAATTTTTTTATTAAGGTATTGCACTATACTTTCATAAATTAGGTTTTTCTTTGATGTTTTCATGTCTTTGTTAAGCCACTGCTTAAACGGCAACGCATGTACATGCTTAATAATATGTGCATATACTATCTTCTTTTAAGGCATAAAAGAATAACGAAAATAAAAGTAAAATATATGTATATATTGAAAAGTATATAAGTTTAGGCCTATCAATGGATACTCGAAAAATCCAAAATAAGTTTGCATCCGTATCCAAAAAGCTGATCAATATTCGATATGCTGAAAAATGGATACGGAAGGTATCGACATTCGAAAATTATCCGTCTTTGGTCAAGATTATAGTTAATGTTTTGTGTATTTTAATACAATGATAAACATGTGTTTATTTTTTTATTAAGTTAACATTTTGTATAATGTGAATTTAATACATCTTAGTTGCTCAAAATTATTTATTATCATCATATTTGTTTATTTCTCATAGTTTTATAATTAATTGGATTGAAAAATTTTATGCTAAACTAAAAATTTTATTTTTATTTCTCAATTTATCTATCATTAGCGGATATGATAATTATCTACTATCTGTCCGTATTCATGGATGCGGATATCCGATATCCGAAAATGGTTTTGGATATGTGGATGCTCATGCAGATATGACATTATCCATATCTGAAAGTATCTATTTATATTCCTATATATTTTTAGGTGTTAGCTTATGAACATATGGGTTAAAACATACATATTTGTGCGAGTGTGAAACTACAAGTGTCTTGCACGGTAGCTATGAAAATTAATTTGTTGTGTCCACATTTGTCACAAGTTATGAAAATTAAATTGTTATGTTCTCATTAGTTTGGTTTTTGGGTTCAGTAGGTTTGTGATGATTGAAGTGTGCTATCAAATTAAATGCAAGATACATATTGACAAATGAAGTGTTCAGTTCAGGAACGAGGCTCAAATTTGATAAAGAAACGATATATTCGTATTACGTAACCTAATATAAATGGTGTATAGAAATGAGTTACTTATAGTCTTATTGTCAGCTTTAATTTGAACATGAAAAGAATAAAAAAAGTTGAGGTAAGTACTTTATTAGGATGCAAAATACCCTTAATTGCTCTATCTTTTATTATGTAATAATATATGAGTACTTATGCCCTGTAAATAGTCATTGCAAATAGTTGAGTTCTTCTTTATTTACCAAGATTATAGTCATTGTAAATTGTTAAGTTATTTTTTAGTATTTTATATATCCATCACTCATATTAACTTTGAAACTGCATATTGATTATTTTTACAATTATAAATGTACATGTCAAAAGAATGGACAAATTTGCAAATTTACTTTACATAATACTGATCAGTCAATTTAGATGTGTATAACAATAAGTATAGGTCGACAAATATATGACTATGTTTCAATATTTCATATATGTAAAAGCAAGGTATCTAACAACAAAATGGGCATGATCTAAGTTTGTAAATCATCTTACTTAACTATAAGATAAATAATGTTCTAAATAGTTTGGCTTTTGTTGTCTGTTCAATATCAATATACAGTCTCAGCTGTGTCCAGTAATATAGCGAACTTTTTGCTCAGTGATTAAGTATGTTTTGAAATACTAAAATTCATGGCTAAACCATTTTTTATTACATATTCAGGAATCTGTACTTTTTTCAGTGTCAGTAGGTGAAAACATTGCATATGGGTTACCAGATGAAGATGTTTCTAAAGAAGATATAATAAAAGCAGCTAAAACTACAAATGCTTATGAATTCATTATATCTCTTCCTCGGGTTCACAAAATATTCATTCATGAAGAAATAATTATGTAGTTCTTTTAGTTTTTCTTCTTTCTTTTTACTGAAGTATGTGTCATTAATGATGAAGGGTTATGATACTCAAGTTGGTGAATGTGGAAGCCTCTTTAGTGGTGGGCAGTGACATGTAACAATGGGCTATGTTATAATACCAAACAATCAATCATTAGAACATATTAAGAAGTACGTTGTGATTAGATTTAGTTATAATATTGCGATCGGTATGAGTTAAAAGCCAGTGTAAAATATTCTTACAATTAACATGCTTTATAGGTATGTATGTATATGCAAAGCAACTGTAGCAAGATCTACTCTCTATGGATTCGCCAGTCTCATTACTCTGTTCATTGTATCAAATTTGATATGATATTTTATATGTGTATAAGCGCTCGATATACATTTTGATGTGGTATGTAGTTATATGCATTTCAGGTGTAATTATAGGCATTATTTGTGCAATGCGCTTTCAGTACTAGGAGTTGAAGGAATTTAGAGGCAGGTGCTTATATAATCAAATTTTTGCATCGATCACTTGGAAAAGTAACTTTTGCTTCATGTGATTTATATTCTCTTAGATTATGTGATAACTCTCTATTTAATCAGCATGTTTTTTTCTTGAAAAGCACCAGATACTCAAGATAGATCGAAATATAATAAATACAATATTGTTAGGCTTGAATCTCCAATGTAAGTTTCTGGGCTGAAAGGATGAATCCAAAAATATGTTTGATGTATTAATTAGTTGTTCATTCAAATTAAAGCAATTTATCTCTTGCATGGTATGCTGTAACTGATTGTTTAACTAATTGTAGTTTGCACTTTGATGAGAACTGCTGCTAAAGTGGTAATATATCTAATGTATAGATTTATATGTCTTTAGTTCAAATCCAGGAATTCAAAAACAAAGTTCTGCACTTTTGTTTGACCACATATATATGGAGCCGTCCTTCTTTATTTTTATTTTCCATTTTTGTTATCATATCTGCTTGCATTTCAAGTAATTTTGAACTCTGACTTCCGTCCATTTTTGTCGACTTTTGAAATTCTGTTAAATGTTTGTGTAAATCTTCTTTCGTTAACTGATTTAAATGCATTCAGTAGTTGAAATGGTTGTTTGATTGCCTATTGTGGTGTGTATCTTATATGGAAAAGTTTTGTAGTAACCATGACATGTTTTTCCATTCATGACAACTAATATTAAAAATATAAAAGTGGATCAGGTTTGAGATAGGTAATTTATCTTTGAAAAAATCATCTTATTTGACAAAGATTTTGGGATTTTTTTATATATAGTTTTAGGATTAGGTTCACGGTTTTTTATATGTTTTAGACTCATTTGAAATTTCTCATTTATTGTAACTAAAATAAGAGATTTTTTTTATTTTGTAAACATTTAGTTATCACGTTCTTATTGATAACTTTTGGCTTTTATTTATTCTACGTTTTACATATGACAAACCAAAAAACGCTTTTATAAGATTTACCTATATTTAGTCATTTATTCACTTTTCGCTACAGGTATAAAAGTGGAACTACCTTATATGAGTATGCTTCTAAGCATTATGTTCTGAAAGTTCTTTCTTTAATTTCATCTTTTTTCCTTGACTCAACTCTAAAATAAATCTAATTGTTCATTAAGTTGAGTTAACATCGGTATGTATCTTTAAAAATGTGATCTTCATTAAGAGTCATCTGGATGTTTATGAAGAGAAGTTTTGTGTTTAATAAACACCATCACTGTGTTATTTTCATTTGTATAAAGAGGTTTTAATTCGAGCAAAAAAAATGATATAAAAATATTGTCATTGTGTTTTTAATAGTATGCTATAAAAATATGGCTCAGTGATCAAATGCAGGTCCACCTGGACGTGTATATATACTCGTTACATTATGTTCTAGGTTGTAAAGGAGGAGTGGCTAATGAGGCAAAGTGTATCATGGAGGCACAAGGGGAAGAGAAGGATATATGGGAAGATGCGCATGTGGAGCACGTGCATGCTCATACGCATTCTGGACATGGTCATACACATGGAAGCGCTGGTCGTCCAGGGCCGGATCAGGCTCTTATTCAACACAAGGCCGTCTCTCAAGTACGTCATATTATCTATTCTAACAAATAATTTTCTAGGATTTTATCGATGAAACCTGATATATTTGACCCAAACTATTGAAATTGTAATTCAATGATTTGATCTTATTCCAGTTTTACAGGAGAAAGGAATTTAAGTTGTATCATATATCTAAATCTTCTATCGAAAGTAGTTTGTCTTGGTAACTAAATGAAGGTAGTAGAATTATCTAGTCCTATACAATATGGAATTGAACATTTGGATTTTTTTCATGCCCGTATTATAAATAAACCCATATAGTCTCCTCTTCATTGTTCATGCAACTAACATAACTTAATTCTCAGGAAACAGAGGACTAATAGTAAATGTTGGCATGATTTAAAGTCGATTCAGGAGTGTAAATAATATATTTTTAGTCTTGTTTATTGCATTGTGGTCATCATAAAGTAATGTCGTGCAAAAGTATATTCTTAAGGATGACACAGAATTAAATTTCTCAGTCAACTACCTAACGTATTTTCTGAAGTTTTATCATAAAGTAATGTTTTGCAAAACTAATATCATGGAAGTTAACATAGAGTGTATGATGTATATGAAAATAAAAATATGTGTTAATGTGCAAGTGTGTATGAATGTTAACATGTACACATGTGTGTGTAGGTATTAGAGTTGGGCATCGTTGTTGACTCCATCATAATTGGAACATCGTTAGGTGCGTCTGTGTAACGGCCCAAAATTTTCGATCCCGAAAATTCCAGATACTTAGGGAAAAGAAGAAAAAAAGATAGAAGAAGAGGAAACAGAAACATCAAAACACAGATTCTCGCATTTGCAGCGGATCAGAATATAATATCAAATAAAATAGGAGTTTTACAAGGAAAACTGTACTTTCAAGTTACACTTTAATACATCAGAGTTACAACATATAAACAAACACTGGACAGATACAAACAACATGTTCCTGATACCAATCAATAATACTCAGCGGGTTACACTCCATATGCTCCTGCCATCCAGCTCGCCTCCTGAGCTCCAGAACGTCCTTACCTGAAAATCTGTAATGCTCGGTCTGACTCGAGCATTACAACAAAGTAACACCCGGGTCAGGCTAGAAACCAGCATGAGTAAGACCATATAATATGAAAAACCATGCTATAACATATGTGAATATCAGGGTAACTCGTACCCTTTACGAGTTCTTATAGTCAAACATTTATCTCACACAACAGTTTTCAGGTTAAATGTCCATGTTACTCAATTCATTCCATTCCAGCATGTATAATTTCTCATATCAATCTATAAAGAATCATTGTAGGTTACAAATCGAAGTGAGTTCGGGTATTTACTGATACCTGACCCCGGTCTCTTCGAATTCAATAATATCTTAACCCAAGTTATTCAAGTTAAATACGATTCAACTTTAAATACAGGATGTCACTTTCACACAGCAATTCATCATCGAAAGATAACCACATTATCACTGTCCACTCAAATATATCATATCACAAAACATTTCATATCAGAGATATCAACCAATTCAAGGTACTTATCATCGTTCAATCATTCATACGCAACATTGATCATTTCCTAATTAATTTAATTAATCTCCAATAAAATTAATTACTAACTTTAATCACTTAGGTTACCTTTACTTAACATTAATTAATTACAAACCAATTAATTATCCTTCTTTAATTATCCATATTAATTAATCACCTTTGACTAATTATCCTTTAATTAATCATTTGATTACTCAATTTTGATCATAAATTAATTACTTTTAATTAAGTAATTATCTTTAAATCAATAATTCCCTTTAATTAATAAACCCTTTAATTAATTACATTAAGTAATTAATCTTTTAATTACTTTATTAATTTAATTAATCATTAATCATCAAATCCTTAATCAACTTTAAGATAATCCATTTATCTTATTAATTTCTTAATTATCATTTACGTATAAATTTTAAACATTTTATCCTTTGATTAACACTTGGTTACATTTCTAAAATTAAGTTTAAATAAAGTTACAAATTTAAATTAAACAAAACACATAACTTCTTAAATCAAATGTTACGTAAAAACATATTACATACAAAAGAATTTGATTTAAGAAAACAATCTTAAAACTTGATTTATTTAGTTCCTAAATCCGATTTATTTTAAAATTTAAAGTTTAAACCCTAGTTTAAACAAACTCGGATAAAACTCTAGTTTTACCCGATCCCAACATTCAATTTTCCCGAGCCACTCACTCCAACATTTCACTTCGAGGCAAAACCCTCTCGACATCGAGACAGGACCCAAACCACTCCTTCTTCCCGAAGCTCTAGCACGCTGCTGCCAACAGATACAAAGTGACTCATGTACACGTGCACAACTGATCGTCGAAACTTCGGCCACCAATACCACCGACAACAAGTCAACAGTGACCCCTTTCTTTGATCCTGATCACCCAAAGTTCACCTCAAACCCAATTTTAAAATCGAGATACCTGAACGAAAACTGGAACCTAACCACCACCCTACAACCTCCTTACCTCGACGCTACCGACCACCAGAGGCTGTGGAATTCCGTTAACAGCTTCGTCGAAGGCTAAGGCTTCCATTCCACCTACTCTAACACCGACCGATGCTTCAACGAGCTCGAGTCCTGACTCGAGTTCTTCATGTTCTTCCATTATTTGCAAAAACTTTGCTAAATTTTAAATCTTGAAAACAACTTTACTCTCATGAATACAACCCAAGTTTTAACTCGAGTCTTCCCTCCCAAATACGCGAGGGCATCTTCGAGTCGACCACGCTCACAATCCACTGACACACCCAACGTCGTCGTGCACGTGCACAACTCAACCGTGCCACCTCGACCACCGACAATACCCTCCACACGTCGACGTTCAACCCCACGATCGATTCCGACCTTCGATCCCTCGCTACGAAGCCCAAATTAAAATCGAGTATCCTAATCGAAACTGGAAACCTGACCTCACCAGTAAACCTCCCTTGAACCACCGACGCCGGCCACCGGAGTTTCCCAAACTCCATCCGTAGCATCGCCAGCCTCCACGCTACAATCTCCCGAGCCCAAGTGAAGCTCGATCACCCAAAGTCACCGCGCCGACCGCATTTTCAACCTCGACCCTCAAACCCTAGTTTCATCAAAATCCAATGCCACAACGATCGATCACCACCTTCGCCATTTTTTCCGACCTTTCTAGTCGAAAACCAAGCTCCAATGAAAACCACGACGACCAAGTGCTCGTCGATCGCCAGAAAATGGTCAAAAACCATTTCCTGTTCATCTTTGAACTGCACCTTCAATACTCGACTAAAAATTGAGATATTCGTCTTAAAAATCCTAATTTGTATAGGGGATTCAGATTATACACATGGATCTTCAATCTACTCAATTTGAAATTTTGATAAAATCAAATTTTTACTGTAATAAATTAATTCTGATTGATATTATCTTAAGTTCTGGTTTTAAATATTTTTAAAATTTAAATCTTGTTGTTTTGAACATTTTTTTAAAACATTTTAACATAAAACTGAACAGAGATTCAACAATTGATTATTTTGAATGTTATTTGCATCCAGTAACTTCAGAACAGAGTACAACCTTGAATACAGACATGCACACAGAGATTTCCACATTCGTACATACATATATCATTAAATCTAACATGAAAACCATTTTTCTTATTCAAACTCAAGTTTTCTGCAAGTATCAGGGTTTTAAACATATTTAAAGCTTTTGAAAACAAATTTGTTTACCCACCAAAATAAGTACAGAGGAGCAGGCTTTGATCTGGAAATTTGTTTCCTGAAGCTTGAATTTTTCCTCAATGTTGAATTTTGATAATGAAGTAGCTAGCTTAATCACTGATTGAAGCTTGAGACTGATGTTGTTTGAGATTGAAAGTTTACATTTTGATTTCCTTTTGAATTTTGATTTTAGTTTTTTTAGAAAGAAAGATGAAGAGATAGGAATTGGATGAGGAGAGAAATGTATATCCTGGTTCAATTTAGTTTTCATGAATATAATTAAATTTTTAGAAATGAAAATGTTTTGCCATTTGTTAATCTAAATTAGATAAATGTCAATACTACATGCTTCCATAATTATACGAATATCCAAAGCATCTTAAAACATTTACAATTGTTTAAAATTTCTCTTTATTTAATTACTTAAATTTAGTTTATGTGTTTTGTTTAAATGTATATTATGTTTACCTTTTTATTAATGAGCTTTTAAATCTATATATATATATATATACACACAAATGTGAATTTATGCAGATTTATATATATTACTTATCCAAAATCTGGGTGGTCACATTAGATCATGATTATTTTTCTTTAAAAGAATCATTTGTCAATTTTAAGTGATTATATTAAGATATGATCAAATAAATATTTATCCAAATATAAATATTTACTGTAGATTCATTTGTTCAATCTATAATTCAGTATTTCTATTAATTAACCCAATTATTTTATCAATTACAGATGTCCAGAAATCCGGGTTATCACATTCCTCCCCCCTTTGAATCTTTTTGTCCTCGAAAAGGAACGAAGCCAGAATTTATTAAAATACATAATATTAGTTAATCATTTTTTGATCATTTTTAAAACACTTTAAAATCTATATAATATTGCCAAAATAGTTTTATAAAAATATCAATTTATAACTCGATGTTTCGACAAGTCCGTCCTCGTTCTCACAGAAATTCGGTCATACGTTGATTAGGCGTAGCACTGAAATTCTATAAGTACTTGGTAAACCCATTTCAACACCCAGTAAAAATACTTGGAAGATAATTTTATTGAAAATAGAGTAAACATATTTGGTGAGAATACTCTGGAAATCATCTCCCCCATCCATGGTCGCAGTTAACCCGAAGGTTACGTCGCCATCCCGGCAAAATCCATAGATAACTGCAGGCACTCCATTCCCCTCGATTACCCCATGGAACCCACTACAGATCGCAGCTACATTTGGGGTTACGTTGCTATCACAGCAAAAACCCATATAACTGTAGGCATCAGCGCCCTCGAATTTCGCTGCCAAATAAATGAAACTTCTCCACTCCACTCGACCATAGATCGCAGTCTACCGATGTTACGTTGCCTTTCTGGCAAAATCAACCGTAGACCGTTGACACTCACCTCCACACAATTTCCGCTATGGTACACAGTAGATCGCATCGACATTGAGTTACACTGTCGTTACAGCATAACCCAAATACCTCTGTAGGCATCAACGTCCTCGACTTTCTATGAGAAATGCGAGAAAATAATTCATTAGCTTTTTTTAAAAAGATAAAATCAACTAATTAAATATTTATTTAATTAGATGATTAAATTAAATTCAAAATTTATTTCAAAGATTATCAAATCAATTTAATTTTTAATACAAATTACTAAATTGATATTGCCCAAAATTTCGGGTCATCACACTCCATCCCTTCGTGTCGATCAAATGATGGTGATGTGGTGCTAAATTTCTAAATCGATCCACTTTTCGTGCCGAGTGACCAAGTCATCCACTCATTTCTGCCTCGTTCGTATCGACCTGATGCGCTCCACGCTTTGCATCGATCCAGGAATGGTTACTTCGCATTAATGATCCAATAGCCTTGTCGTATTGATAGCCCCTACTCCAATTCGTATCGTTATAGACTTAAACGCTTCGTATCAATACCTTTTAGGTGTTGCCTCGCATTGCTCGGGATAGTATGCTTCATTTCGATCGTTGATCGATCGATACGGATCATGTAAGTGATGATCGATACGAGCTATGCATTAATAGAAGCGATACGTAATGTCACTAGGCGACGAATATGAAATGGAGTAGATGTGGTGGATATGAAGTGGTGCCTCTTCCATGGATATGAACTAGCTGGTGATGATGGATGTGAAGTAGGATGGGTATGGACCGATACGAAGTGGGGCATGCTCGATGGATTCGAAGTAGCGTATGTTTGTGGATACGAACAAGGCCTGTGAGTTGATGGATATGAAGTGAACTAAACATGATGGATACGAACAAGGACAATGCTCAATTTGCATCAATTATATCTTGAGCACACAGACTATGATTGACTTGAAATTTGAAACATAGCATTTCCTAGCCTTGCTCATCATTCCCAATCGATCCCATCTTGATTGGAGCTCGGACAAATTTTGATGATATCGATCACAACCTTGTTTCCAATCGATCTTCAATCCTAATATCCATCCTTTGTAGCCAATTGTCGATATCTCAGCCTTGACCAAAAGGCAGGGTAACATTTTCCCCCCGAAACATGCCTTATGGTAAGAAGGCGTGTTTTGAATAGCTTCGAATCCGATATCTGAAGTCCATATTCTATTCATAGCCATTCCATCTGATCCATAATCTAATCTATTACCAAGCCATCCTATCTAAGTGCCACGGCTATATCCAATTTCGCGACTGCTCCAAGCCAATCTCCAATTCAAAATCCTGTAACCACAACCTTTGCCAATTCCGTAGCTATCTGTAACCGTCGACCGAGCTTTAACCTATCCATTTCCAATAACCAATAACTAAATCAATAACCTTTCTAGGTTGATATCCAAATCTGGGGCCACACCGAGCCCTTTACTAAATTCAAGATCTCACCGGGTTTAACTTCAAATCTATAGACCTCGTCGGGTCACGTTATTCTGATCCGACCTTGAATCTCCGATCGAAGGCTTTTACGTTCTACGTCCTCGGCTCTACGGTCAAGGACTTTTATGTTCTTCGGCCTCGTCTCTCCGGCCAAGGACTTTTATGTATTCTCCGGCCTCGGCTCTCCGGCCAAGGACTTTTTATATTCTCCGACCTCGTCTCTCCGGTCAAGGACTTTTTGTATTCCCCAGCCTCGGCTCTTCGGCCAAGAACTTTTTATATTCTCCGGCCTCGGCTCTCCAGCCAAGGACATTTTATATTGTGTTCGAATCCATTCCATCGCTCTCTGGAGAAGGGACACGTAACTTGCGATCATTGGCCCCTTCTCTCCGATCGGGACCGTGATCACGAGACCTATATTACTTTTTACATTGATCCAAGTCCAATCATTCAAAATAAAAGTTTTTACAGTCAGGGAAAACCAAATAAATGTTTGTAAGTCCAAGGAAAAAAACCAAAGTTTTCAAGAAAACAAAACGAATAACAAGATTTCATGGGCTCGAGCAACAAGGTTTATCATCGCCTCAGAGCTTGCCTAGGGACCATCCTCAATCCCGTACAAGTGTAAGTGACTTAGCCGCATTACTTCGAGCTTTATTACTTATTCCAAGCCATAAATCCATTTAGCTGATAACAAGCTGACATTGCCTAGGTCCAACGCCATCTTCATTCGAGGTGGGCGGTGGCCCCTCCTATTCCAATACCACAGTTTGATTCCTTACATACTGCTCCAGATGACCATTCCTTACATGATCCTCAATGATATCCTTTAAATGCCTACAATCATTCATGTTGCGCCCATCCAGCTCATGGAATAGGCAATGCCTTCCCGATGCCCGCTCGTAATCAGAAGGTTCCCTTCTTGTCGGCTTTCGATACTGGAGGCGCCCTCGAGTATCCAAGTAAACCCTCTCCAGGGTTTCAATTATATACGCATAAGAAGAAAACTTTGACTCCCTCCGTGGCCTTTTCGAATTGTTACCGTTGCCATATATTTTCCTTTTTCCTTTATCATCTTTGTCTGGGTCCTCCCTAGGTGCAACTCCATCCCTTACCGCATAAGCTTCAGCCTCTCTCTCTTCTCTCTCAGCCTGCTCATCTTCTTGCCTCAGGAACCTTTTCGCCTTATGATAGAACTCCCCAAGATCCCTCGGTGGTGTCGTTCCAATGATATCTTGAAATCCGAATTGTTTGCAATTCCCGAAACTGCTGCCATCAAAACCGTCGGTGGATCAGGTCGATCCACCGAAGCCACTGCCGCATTGAATCTGGTCAAGAAATCTTTAAGAGATTCTCCCTTCCACTGTTTCATCGATGTCAGGTTCATCACATTCATAGGTATGACTATATGGACCTGAAACTGCCTCATAAACCTTTCAATCAGCTCCATCCATGTGCCAAAAGAGCCACATTCCATCTGTTTGAACCATAATGCTGCTATATTTGCTAAATCAAAAGGAAAGCATCGCGCCATGACCTCCTCCGATGGCCCCAGTACTTCCATATGCCTCATGTATCTCGTCAAGTGAACAATGGGATCGCTTCTCCTGTCATACATCTCTAGTGATGGAAGTTTAAAATCTGGCGGGTTCCTAGCTTGCCTGATTGTAGGAGCAAAGGGACTCCTATTCACATCCTCCATTTCTATTCACCAATCTGCCTCTCATGGCTCGCCTAACCGTATCCGCCAATCTATCGCTATCGCCAAGGTGTAGTCTTTGTCTGTTGCCTCCAATCCGCCCCCCGAGTTCACGAGGGAGTTCCGGAATCTTCTCCCTTGAATGAGCATCCATTCCCCTACCAACGCCGTGTTGCATAGCTCCACTTGATACTCTATCTGGTATTGGATCAACATGCTCAGGGTGAGTGCCCCCTAGATCTGGTGCTGCTTCTGATTGTCTTGCTCTATTCTGAATTATGGTTGTTCCTTGCTCCTGACTCCTATCTCCAGCATCTCATGCAATTGCGTTCCTTTGACTCTGCATTCCAGTTTGTCAGCTTGTCGAAGCAGATTCTGCATCATCTCCTTTTGTCCTTTTAGAAGCTCTTCATGCATAGCTCCCATCATCAGCTCCATCTCATCCCGGGTGATGAAGGCTGAAGCCTGATTCGCTCCTGAGGAAGCCTCCTGACTCCCTTCGTGCTGACTCCTTTCAGTTCTCTATCTTGTTGCCGATTGCCTTGCCATTGCTTTCTAGATCCAAGTCTTTAAGTCATCAAATCCAAAGTCCAAGCTGTAAAATCCCTGAGTTCAATTCTGGATGAAAGCACCAAAACGTTTGCGCCAAAATTGATCACAAACCCCAATTGCCGATGAAAGCACCATTTTTCAATCAAGATCACATATAGTAAATATGTAGAGAAAATAAATGTGAGGAACACTCAAAATTTAAAAGGAGCGCAGTAAAGACACAAGGTTTATAGTCTTTGAAGAGTTGATATTTTATTGATAATCACTCGTTGGTTACAAGAATATAGTTGATAATAATCGAGTTACAATGGAGTTCGGCAGAGTAGCAGCGTAGAAGAACCAAAAGATCCCTTTTCTATAGCTACTGGACTGCTATTTATAGGTGTAAGCTGCAAATATCCCCCCAGATCTCGGAAGACTCCTTCTCTCACGTGGGTATCCCGAGTGATTTCGACTCGATCCATGATCGATACAAAAAATCTTGGCCAATCGAGCCGGGATCAATTATGAACATTCTTGTGATCGGAATTCATTTCAGGGATAATTAGTTTGTTGAAAGATGGTGTTCGGCAATATGGTAGGAGACGAAAGTACCCCAATTGAAGCAAGATCCTATGGTAGGAGCAAAGTTTTTGTAAATCTTTTCTCTACATTAGTAAAAAAAGAATCACTTAATTTTGATTTGTTTTGAGGGAGGTATAGTCAAAAGAACAAGTGATATATTTGGCCATGATAATACAGGTCCGAAATTGAGTCAGAAAAAAATGCAATTTTGATCCAAAAATATAGAAATTTGAAAAAGTAATTCAAATGGAAGTTGTAGCCGCTGAAATTCTATATGATTTGAAAGAAAAAGGCTTGGCTTGGAGTAGTATGGAGGAAGTTATGGTCGAATGAAGTGGGAGGGAATATGGCGAAAGTGGAGCGGTTTATAAACTCTAAATTATGTTTTTATGACCAATATTTATGCGGTATTTTTTTTCTAGGACACGGGTTTGAAATAATAAGTTTAAACATGTTTTTAGTACTAAATGTACTTATGTTTGCTAGTAATGTGACACGTTCTTTTTAGTAAATTTATATTTTAAATCTCATATACCTAAGTATAAATACATATGCATATATAAACTTGTACACACATATATATTCGAACTTATTTATAAATGTGCGCATCATGTTATACAATAGAGTTTATGACGTTCCGTCAACTTTTATCGACGAAAATTCGAAAACGAATTCCAGCCACATTTTCGGTTTTTCTTCGAACAAATTATTTTGGTAAACGAAAATTTGAAAACTATTAAACCATCATTATTTATTGTTTAAAAGAGATTTTATTTTAATTAAGAAATACATTATCTGAATACTTAAAATTAATTAAATATTAGCAAATCAAAGTGGTGAAATTCCAGATCGTTACATTATCGGGACAGAGTTTCGAAATTGTAACCTTATTTACATATCAAAAATTTACATTTTAAAATTTATGTTAGTATTTGTTATTTGCAGGATTCGATCTCCTCACCTATTTTTTACATATAAGGTTATTTTTGGAACATTGTGGTGGGACCAAAAGTTTCTGTTTCTATTCCAACTATTAACAAATATATAATGCATGATATTATATATGTACTGAATTGAAGAATGTACAATATAAACACTCAAAGAATGAACATGAAGACGCATAAGTACAAAGACCAGGATATGAAGATCTCAAGACTTTTAGAGCCATAGAATATTGTTAAAGTCCCTGAAACCAATATTTTATCTCTATTTCTCATTTTCTTATCCTTTGTTTTTAAAAAAAATATAGCTTTAAAATACACTTAATAATATTTTAAAATACACTTTGTCACCTTTTCCTCTCTTTCAAACGATTTCATTTCTGCCGATTAATACTTGTAACTTATCAGTATGCCATTAAATACTTATAACTTGTCTATTTACCAGGTATATAACGCTTGTAACATCATATGTCGTTCAATAATCGCACTTCCAAGAAACCGAACCCTTCGTCGTCGCAGTCCGCTGTTGCTGTCGAGCCTTGTCTTGAACTACTAATGTCTCTTCTTCGGCTGCTAGGGGTAAGGAAAAACTAATTTTAAATTTGATTTTGAGTTCTGCATTTTTGAGTATCTGAATTGATTTTTGAACACTCATCACTACTGATATTTTTTGAAATATGCTAACTTTACTTATCGATTGACTTGTTTATAAACAAAATTACCACCGATTATGGGGTTGATTTGTTCGTAAACAAAATTACCACCGATTATGGGGTTGATTTATGAATATACAAGAGAGCTCTCTAGTGCATCTATTTTGTTTTACTTGTTCTAAAACCAATTCATTCATGATTAATTTGATTATGTTGCTTCAAAAGTTTGTAGTACAGTGACTTGGTGGATTATAATCAGTAGGTTATAAAAATTTTAATGATTTGTAAATTGGTGAATATTTCCATGGGGGCATTTTTAATGATTGGTTAGGCGGTGACAAATTATCAATGGTGACAAAAATACAAAAATTAAAATGTTTCTTATGTGGAATTATAATCACATTTAAAATGTTAGTATCAATTTTAGTGATTGATATATTGCTAGCATATTTAAACGAACTAACTAATTAATTAATTTAATCGTAATAGGGAATTTATGTCAAAGGATGTGGTCTTAGATTCGACAGCTTATGGATTCAATAAATACAACATAATTATATAGAATTTACGTGAAACACAATGGAAATAGATGTGTTGAATCTGATGAGTTCTGTTGGAATGATATCTTAGTGAAATATGAAAATGGTATTTTTATTCATCAAGAAAAATATTATAACGATTTATTATGATGTTTTGAAATGGATAAAACTTCAAGCAAACCAACACCAATGAGTACTACTGTTCACTTAGAAAAGGATGATAACGGAAAAGATTTCGATGAAAAATTATATCATAGCATGATTGGTTCTTTACTCTATTTGACGGCAAGTTGACCCGATATTATGATGAGTGCATGTCTCTGTGCTCGAATTCAAGCAAAACCAAAAGAATCTCACCTAGAGCTGTTAAACGTATCTTACGATATCTATGTAGTACTAGAGATTACGGTTTGTTTTATCCTAATGGATCATCATTTGAACTAGTTTCATATAGTGATGTGGATTTCGGTGGATGTAGAATAGATTGTAAGAGTACTAGTGGAACATGTCACTTTATCGGACAATCATTAGTTTAATGGTTTAGCAAAAAGCAAAATTGTGTCTCTTTATCAACTTGCGAAGTTGAATATATTTCAACAGCTCTAGCATGTGCACAAGTGATATACATGCAACAAACACTTATGGATTTCAGCAAAATTATCAATAAATCTCAAATATATTGTGATAACACGAGTGCAATAAATTTATCAAAAAACCTTGCAAATCACTCGCGAACTAAACATATAGATATACGACATCATTTTTTACGTGACAATGTTGAAAAAGGAACCATTTCATTAGAATACATCGAAAATCAAATAGCAGACATTTTCACAAAACCACTAAACGAACAAACTTTTATAAAACTCTAATGCGATTTAGGGATATGTTCTATTCATGATCTTATAATTTAATAACCACTCCTTCATTTAAGCTATGGTTAGCTAATAATTTTCTATCCACAAATTGCAATTGATAAATCCTTCACCTTTGGTTTTTTTTGGTTTGTTATTTTCAGCAAATTTTCTATAAATAATTTTTGAACTTTTATAAATATTCATACAACAAGAAAAGAAAACATATATACAACTCATACTTGTTTTAAACAAAATATAATCATGGCCTCTGAAAATTATTATATATCCATCTCGACACCTATAACGGATAGCTCGGCGGATACACCACAACGGCTTCCTACACCCACACCAAATCAGGAACCGATGTATAGGTGGTCTTCATATCACACAGATTCACTCCCGATAGCAAGAAGACCAAACGATCTTTATTTGTCTCTTCTAACACAATGAAGAAAATTAATGAAATACATCACTATCAAAAACAACAAATAGATCTTCAATGAGAACAATATTTTGAACAAAAAGTCTAGGCACGTCGGCTAAGCTTTTTGGAGCAAGTAGCAATGAAGTTTTGCACTTCACGGAAGAAATATGTCCATGAGCCACTTCCGATGCCTTGCAGTTCCTTGGATCCCTCTTCCTCATATCATACACCTTTGGACCCTTCACCAAAGCGATTCTCTGGTTCCCCGAGAACCCACGAACGAGGAAATATATGGTCTCCACTCAAACAATGGAGGGACAACAAGTCAAATGTTCGCAAAACTCCATCGCCATCTAAATAGATTATATTTTTATTTGTATGTATATCTACGAATATTTGTAAAAAAATTTCAGAAAAATAAAACTACATTTCTTTTCAAACAAAAGATAATCGAGACTACACCAATAAATTTAGGCTATTATTAGAAAGATTGTCTATTTCAGACGTCTAGATATGGACCTCAGACGTCTGACACTATGGTATTTCATGAATTTTTTTATCACTGTGCATATGCTAGACATCTGTTATAACCCTCCAGACGTCTGAAAATTTGCTCTATCTCCTTGAAATAGAAACCAGACTATTTCAAACGTCTGCACTTTAATCTAGATGTCTGAGTTATGCCTCTGCCACCAAATTTTAATAACTTGACCTGATTCACACGTCTGGTGTTTTAACCAGACGTATGGAAAATCCCTCTGCCTATCAAATTTTTATAACTCGACCGACTAGACATCTTGCAATTAAATCAAACATCTTAAATTATCTACTGTATTGGAATTAGAGTAAACCAGACGTCTTAAATTATCTATTGTAACCAAGCCTATTCCTCCGGACGAAGTGAGGGTGTTTGATAGTCGAATTCCGAAGGGGAGCTTCGAGACTGGAGGTGGGACGGGAGGTCCGAACCAGTATAAAATCCTAGTGTGCTTATTTTATATTCACCTAGATTAATTTTACCTTAGTTGCATCATATAACTAGTCACATATACTTGCATATACACTATACGATCCACCCTATAGACTTTCATAATGCTGCTATATCCTCTGAATACAAAGGGATGCATCGCACCGTGACCTCCTCCGATGCCCCCAATACTTCCATATGCCTCATGTATCTCGTTAAGTGAAGTTCTCCTGTCATACATCTCCAGTGTTGGTAGTTTAAAATCTGGCGGGTTCCTAACTTGCCTGATTGTAGAAGCAAAGGGACTCCTATTCACATCCTCCAAGTCTCTATTCACCAATCCACCTCTCATGGCTCGCCTAACCATATTCGCCAATCTATCGTTGTCGCCAAGGTGCAGTTCTTGTTCGTTGCCTCTAATCTGCCCCCCGAGTTCACGAGGGAGTTTCAAAATCTGCTTCCTTGAACGAGCATCCATTCCCCTACCAATGCCGTATTTCATAGCTCCACCTGATACTCTACCCTGGGATTGGATCAACATGCTCCGAGTGAGTGCCCCTTAGATCTGGTACTGCTCCTGATGATCCTGCTCTATTTTGAATTCTGGTTGCTTCTTGCTCCTGACTCTTATCTCCAACATCTCCTGCAATTGAGTTCCCATGACTCTGCATTCCAGTTTTCCAGCTTATCGAAGCAGATTCTGCATCATCTCCTCTTGTCGTTTTGAAAGCTCTTCATGCATAGCTCCCATCATCATTTCCATCTCTTCCCGGGCGATTAAGACCAAGGCCTGATTCGATCTTGAGGAAGCCTCCTAACTCGCTTCATGCTGACTCCTTTCAGTCCTCTGTCTTCTTGCCGATTGCCTTGCCATTACTTTCTGAATCCAAGTCTTTAGGTTTTCAAATCCAAAGTCCAAGCTGTAGAATCCCTGAGTTCAATTCTCAATGAAAGCACCAGAATGTTTGCGCCAAAATTGGTCACAAACACCCGATTGCCGATGAAAGCATCCATTTACAATCATAGATCACAGATTGCAAATATGTAAAGAAAATAAATGTGAAGAACACTCAAAATTCAAAAGGAATGCAGTAAAGACACAAGGTTAATAGTGGTTCGGCTATTTCCGGCCTACGTCCACTGTGAAGTGTTGATATTTTATTGATAATCACTCGCTGGTTACAAGAATATAGTTGATAATTATCGAGTTACAATGGAGATCGGCAGAGTAGCAGCGTAGAAGAACCGAAAGATCCCTTTTCTAAAGCTCTTGGACTGCTATTTATAGGTATAGGCTGCAAATATCCCCCTTCAGATCTCGAAAGACTCCTTCTCTCATGTGGGTGGGCCCACGCGATCTATCCCGAGTGATTTCGACTTGATCCATGATCAATATGAACGAGATTCGTATCGATCAAAATCTTGGCCAATCGAGTTAGGATCGATCATGAACATTCTTGTCGATGTACGCAAGCTCCTATGAAAATTTGAAGCATTTGGACACGTAGATTGTGAGATATGATCGATCCAAGTTATATTTTGCATGAAGGTTGAAGCATTCGTATCCATGAGTTAGTCTCCATCCCTTCGTGTCGATCATATGACGGTGATGTAGCGCTAAATTTCTAGATCTGTCCACTTTTCGTGCCCAGTGACCAAGTCATCTACTCGTTTGTGCCTCATTCGTATCGACCTGATGTGCTCCATGCTTCGCATCGATCTAGGGATGCTTACTTCATATCGATGATCCAGTAGCCATTTCGTATCGATAGCCCCTACTCGAATTCATATCGTTATGGACTTAAACACTTCGTATCGATACCTTTTAGTCTACAAAATTGTGATGTGAAACAATCTTTTTACTATTTAAATCTCATATACCTAAGTACAAATACATATGCACATATAAACTAGTACGCACACATATATATTCGAATATATTTAAAATGTGGGCGTCATGTTATACAATAGAGTTTACGATGTTCCGTCAGCTTTTTATCGACGAAAATTCGAAAACGAATTCCGGTCACATTTTTTATTTTTCTTCCAACAAATTATTCTTATAAACAAAAATTTGAAAAAATATTACACCATCATTATTTATTATTTAAAAGAGATTTTATTTTAATTATGAAATACATTATTGAATACTTAAAATTAATTAAATATTAGCAAATCAAAGTGGTGAAATCCCTTTTCTGAAGCTCTTGGACTGTTATTTATAGGTGTAGGCTGCAAATATCCCCCCAGATCTCGGAAAACTCCTTCTCTCACGTGGGTAGGCCCACCGGATCGATCCAGAGTGATTTATACACAATCCATGATCGATACCGAGATTCGTATCGATCAAAATCTTGGCCAATCGAGTCGGGATCGGTCATGAATATTATTGTTGTTGTACGCAAGTTCCTGTGAAAATTTGATCGCATTTGGACTTATAGAGTGTTAGATATGATCGATCCAAGTTGTAGTTTGTATGAAGGCTGAAGCATTTGTATCCATGAATTAGTCTCCATCTCTTCATGTCGATCATATGATGGTGACGTGGCACTAAATTCCTGGATCGATCCACTTTTCGTGCCGAGTGACCAAGTAATCCACTGATTTGTGCCTCGTTCGTATCGACCTGATGCGCTCCATGCTTTGCATCGATCCAGGGATGCTTACTTCGTATCGATGATCCAATAACCTTTTCGTATTGATAGCCCTACTCCAATTCGTATCGTTATGGAGTTAAACACTTCGTATCGATACCTTTTAATCTACAAAATTATGATGTGACACATTCTTTTTACTAAATTTATATTTTAAATCTCATATACCTAAGTATAAATACATATGGACATATAAACTAGTACACACATATATATTCGAACTTGTTTATAAATGCACGCATCATGTTATACAATAGATTTACGACGTTCCGTCAGCTTTTTATCGACGAAAATTCAAAAACGAATTCCGGTCACATTTTCGAGTTTTCTCCGAACCAATTATTTTTGTAAACAAAAATTTGAAAAACTATTACACCATCATTATTTATTATTTAAAAAAGATTTTATTTGAATTATGAAATACATTATTTGAATACTTAAAATTACTTAAATATTAGCAAATCAAAGTGGTGAAATTCCAGATCGCTACATTATCGGGACATAGTTCCGAACTTGTAACCTTATTTACATATCAAAAAATTACATTTTAAAATAGATGTCAGTATATGTACAATATAAAGACTCAAAGAATGAATATGAAGACGCATAAGTACACAGACAAAGATATGAAGATCTCAAGACTCTTAGAGCCATAGAATATTGATAAAGTCCCTGACAACAATATTTGATCTTTATTTCTCATTTTCTTATCCTTTGTTTTTTAAAAACAAAATACAGTTTTAAAATACACTTAATAATATTTTATGAAAGTTTTTCAAAGTATAATTTTTTTATAAACTATGTTTAAATTAGTTTACAAAATACCAAATCATTTTGCAAATTATAGTATTTTTAAAATGTTTTAAAAACGAAAGTTTTTTCAAAAATTCACATACATATGTCAACGTATGTATCGTAAGTACTTCGACATACATGCCGCAAAACAGTTTTTTAAATATTGAAATGAAGTGCCTATCCGTTGAAACTCTATGCGAACGGACACGTCTGTTTATACACTATATATATAAGGTTTCAAACGAATTTTTCGGTTGTTATTATCTTGTTTTTCTTTCCTCATCCCACTCTCTCAAAATCCCCCATTGAAAATGCACAAAATTCTCTTCAAAATCAAATAGAATCGATTCATACTTTTGAGTGTCGTTCAAGACTACTCTCTTATTGTTTTGAAAACATCACTCTCTCAAATTATAGATTAAAGTGATGACTAGAAGGCTATAGAATCCATTGTTTTGAAAACATCCCCATTGAAAATCCAAGATAGGGTGGACAAGATCAGAGGCAACCGACGGAAGGCAATGGAATGTTACAGACTACCCTTAGACAAACAAAGAAAGATGTCATCATGCTACAATAAAATCATCCAACGACCAGCGTTGATTTTCTTACCTAGTCCAATGGGCCGATCGATTCTCCTAACTTTTCCAAGGTGATCCTAAACCTCGAAGAAGTGATGACATCATTACCTCGACTATGACTCTTCATTGAATATAAGTTTTTAGTTGTGATGAAAAGTTATATATACGTGTTTTTTTTAATTCTATAAAACTTTGAGGGACGGCATGACTTGACGTTGCGCGTTCCACTATAGGTTGAATAAACCAATGTACACACCATCTGTTTGAAAATAAGAATCGTCTCGTATCCAACAATAGGTATCAACCACGAGAACTCGATTGCTTAATTAAATGGACTTCAGTTGATTCTATAACCTCTACGATTTATATAACCGCACTTTGTCGCCTTTTCCTCTTTATCGAACAGTTTCATTTTTGCCGATTAATACTTGTAACTTATCAATTTGCCATTAAATACTTATAACTTGTCTATTTACCAGCATATAACGCTTGTAACATCATATGTCGTTCAATAATCGCACTTCCAAGAAACTGAACCCTCCATCGTCGTAGTCCGCTGTTGCTGTCGAGCCTCGTCTTGAACTACTGATGTCGTCGTCTTTGGCTACTAGGGGTAAGGAAAACCTAATTTTAAATTTGATTTAGAGTTCTGGATTTTTGAGTATCTGAAATGATTTTTGATCACTCGTCACTACCGATATTTTTTGAAATATGCTAACTTTACTTATCGAGTTGATTTGTTCATAAACAAAATTACCACCGATTATGGGGTTGATTTGTTCATAAACAAAATTACCACCGATTATGGGGTTGATTTCTGAATATACAAGAGAGATCTCTAGTGCATCTATCTTGTTTTACTTGTTCTAAAACCAATTCATTCATGATTAATTTAATTATGTTGTTTCAAAAGTTGATAGTACAGTGACTTGGTGAATTATAATCAGCAGGCTATAAACTTTTTAATGATTTGTAAATTGTTCAATTTTTCCTTGGGGACATTTTTAATGATTGGTTAGGTGGTGACAAATTCTCAATGGTGACAAAAATACAAAAATTACAATGTTTCTTATGTGGAATTAAAATCACATTTAAAATGTTAGTATCTATTTTATTGATTGATATATTGCTAAATTATGTTGTTAACAATGTATTTGTAGCATATTTAATTGAAATAACTAATTAATTAATTAATCAACACATGGAATTTATGTGAAAGGATGTGGTCTTAGATTCGACAGCTTATGGATTCAATAAATGTAACCAAATTATACAGAACATACGTGAAACACAATGGAAATTGATGTATTGAATCTGATGAGTTTTGCTAGAATGATATCTTAGTGAAATATGATTAGTTTGATAAATATCTATTTAAGAAGATTTCAACCATAGAGGATACACTTGCAGAGTAACAGAATAAAGCAAATACTGGAAATTTGATAGAAATTTTAAAGAAGATATTCATATCTATTCATGACTGCATTACATGTACGAATTTATATTTTATTGTACAAAATTCTTGGCCAATTCAATGCTGTTTGTTCATTAATACTAACGTTAACTTGTACACGTAACAAAATGTGTAATTCGAGTTGATATTAATAAAAAACAGCGCACAAATATTATTGCTTTTACCAATAAACTTAGTATAAAATTATGACATATAAACACGAATATTAATTTTACGAAATGCTGAACCAAAACGTAGCAAATAATGTTGCAGATCATATAGTCACATCCATGTCAAATAGAGACCACTATCTATTCCAAAAATGGAAATAAACAAAGACACTAATGCCATAAGGACATAATTTTGTTACAAAAGGATTCTTATTTCACCAAATTTTAGTAAACTTTATGGCGGAACAGTTAAAGTTGCTTAACTATGACACTAATTATACTTATCCTAGGTCGGTTGGGATGGTAATTTTTTTAAGGAAAAAGTTTAAAGCAAACCTTTCATTCTAAGCTTGAGTTTATTCTATAGAAAAAATTGATCAGCATAACCTTGTACCTCACCTTCTAACTGTTTAACCTCATTATGAATAATTAGAGGAGTATAAATAGAAATTTTAGTATATAAATAAGGGGCACCTTTTTCGACATCGTAAAAGAGAGCTGACGGTAACCTTGAGTTCCTAAAACTTATATGCATGTGCTTGATATCTGTTTATATCCACACAATATATGTAAATCTAATGATAGTCCCACTAATTCATTTTATGATGTAGAATAGTTGACAACATACTCGTAAACATTTGAACTTTTACAATTATTTTTAGTACAGTGAATGGAACCCAATATTGTTAACCAAATCTCAAATATTAATAACTCACAAAAAGGTAAATCAAACATGAATACTGTTTGACTTCATCACTTGTAAGCCCACCCTTCTTCAGTTCTCAAAATCTTTATAAACCAAAGAGAATGAAAATAATGTACCCCTTGTTGTGTGCTAATTCTAAGGCATATTAACTAAGATTAATAGCTAGCTAGTCTCAATCATACACGAAAATTTTGTTACAAGTCTTATACCAATTCAAAGAAGCATGAATCCACAATGTAGATATAATACTATGACATGAATGTTCTACATAAATTTCTAAATTGACCTATTAATTTTAGTAATAGAGAACTTTCTAATATAAGCATCATCCCAATTATAAGTGATCTAACTTGATGATTTAAATTTGAACCAAAAATATTATATAGTTTTTTTATCTTGAATTAACAAAGGTATCTTAAAAAGAATATCGAAGCTCGTGAATGTCATTTGATTATTGTGTATACTACTTTTGCAACATCAAACATATGGATAGTGAAAAAATGACAATAATTTTGTTTCTAATGATAAAAATTAGGTCATGTTGAACAAATAAATTAGAAATAATGATGTTGTGGTATCAATATGGTTAACTTGTGTCCATATGAGGCTAACAATTAGAACCGAGAAGCGTAAACCTGAACTGAACCCGTCCAAGAAGATCCGAAATGAACCCGCTCGAGAAGACTCGTACCAAACCCGATGCGTCTCAAGTCAGTATAAATGATAAAAAATACCATATAGACCTGTTCAAACCTGTCCCGAACTGATCCGACTAGAAAGATCCGACAAAAAATGTATTAAAATATATGCAATTTTAGTGTTATTATCCAACCGAACTCGACCATCCCGATCCGAATCCCAAGTCAGGTTAGATCTAGATTTTAAAATGTATAGTTTGGACCTGACAAACCCGACTCGCTTAGAACCGAGATTTGTCGGATTGGGTCTGGGTCCATCGGGACGAGTCTAATTGCCAATCTATATGCTTATATGCCACTACTTACAAATCCATGACTTTGTCAGAATATCTTGTAGAAGAGATTTTTTTTAACAATGTAGCATGTTGCGTCAGTTTGCATGTATGGTGCAATGATGTAGCAGCAGCAATCTATAGGTATAATAGCTTTTATTTAAATATATTCCATTAATTTGTAGCATATTTTTTGGACATGAAAGGGAGGCAGTTGAGCATATGCAAATGGGTATTATATGTTATAAATCTAATCAAACTGGGAGCATTGGCATTGCACGGAGGGATCCTTCACCCATGTTTCACACTTAAAATTATTGTAAATTAAAATAAAGATGTGAAATTTTTGTGCTAAGTTAAATATGTAATATAAAAAGGAAAAATAATATAATAATCCAATGCTCCAAATTCAAAAAAATGTGGATATAATACGATCAAAATCAAAAAATTTACGAGAACGTCACAAATTTGAAAAAGCATAGGATTCAAATCATGTAAACAGGGCCTGCCAAGAAGGCTGCCCACCAAATCTGTGGGCTGGGACAACCCAATGGGCCGAGGTAAAATTTATCATTGGTGTAAATTATCAAGAATTTAAAGCTAGTTGTAGGCTTTAAGGTTGGTTTCTTTGGTTTAATGGTAAACTAGATTGTTTGTACCAAGTGTGATTGATTTCAATAGCCTAGAAAATTCTTTTCTCCAAATTTGAATTTTGTGATGGGACAGTAGATTGTATGGGCCGGGCCTGAATGTAAATCATAGTAATATGCGGGCTAGAGCCAATGTCTGAAGATTAACTTATGGAATATAAGGAGTGGTTCTACGTTGTTAAAAAAAAAGGTATGAAAGAAAATTGAGAAATGAGTAAAGAAATCGAGCAAGATGGATATGTATATTCAATAATTAGCTAAAAGGTAATGGATTTCGCTAAATACTACCAATTTCATATTTTTCCGAGACCACAAACTTCAATTTGGAATTCGACACAACATTAAATAAAACTATAATAAAAGTAGTAAATAAAGTTGCATAAACCATGAAACAAAATGATTTCTGAAAAATTACCAAATGTCTGTGTATGTTAAACACTTTTTTAATATATCTATAGAGGTGGAACCCAGTGCACGAGGCCTTCATATGATAGCGGGCTTTGTGGAGGCCGATAATGTATACAGCCTTTCCTTCGCATTGTGAAGAAGCCATTTTCAGACTCGAACCTAAACTCCAGGTCACCATAAGAGTGACCTAACCGTTGTGTCAAGACTTCACCTTATATATGTTTATTATATATATATATATGTATGTATGTATGTATATAATATAGTGATGAATGCCCTATCACTTATGCACGAAGTCTGACCACTAATTTCATCCCTTTACTGTACTTCTTGAGGGATCGATATCACTTCATGTATAAGCCGAAACCTGTAGAAATAAATAGTACAATACTAAAAAAACATACTTTATTATTAATCAAATTTTAAAACTCCAGGAGTATAAAATTTAATTTAGTACATTCTACTGATGATGTAAAAAGCCTACTATCTATATAATATTCAAGGGTAATAAACCCCATTTATTAGTAATTAATCGCTAAAAAGGAATTTATTTAATGGTTAATTTCATAAAAATTTATTTGCTCATTAACCATCTAGGCAAGGAAAATCAATCATAACAATGAAAAGTATATCATAATATAGAGTTATAAATTAGTATAATCATATGAGAAATTTTATAAACTTACTCGATCTTTTAGGTTGAATATAAGAAGATACTCACCAACTATATATCCACATAAGAGGAGAAAAGGTTTGTTTATAGGAATTGACTAGGAAAAAACTTTTAGATTCAATATTGCATATCATATGTATATGAAAGGTGGTTACATCCCTACTATTAATAAAGAGAATTCAATGAATAGAGTTTATACGGTGTCTTTTTGAAATTCCGAATATACCCTCCCACCCGTCAATAGGATCTCACCAACGATTTACAACCTTAACAACCGTTCTTTTTTCATCAACCAACGAAATTTACTATTAATTTATATCCAACACCATCAACATTACGGCTTGAAATAAAAATGTTGTCACCCCCACAGCTTTTACGTTTATAGCATACACCAGTCCATTAATTATTTTATCGAATAAAAGAAGTATATTAGTCTAGCTATTAGATGCACGTACGTGCAATTTATACTAGTAATAAGAATGATAATTCAAACAACAAACTATGTAGAACAAAATGTAACTAAAAATTTGTTCACTAACATAAGTAACAAAGTATGATTCAAGCGATCTCAATATTTAAATATTTTAAACTTCCAACGGTAGAAAATATGAATTATTTGCACTTAGCAAACCTCAAATTGGAAAATCAACAATAAAACCACACACTTTATTTGTATAAAAAAGCATATCGATGAAAATTGAGTAAAAAAACAACGACAACGATACCTAGGTGTCATTTTGTAGATTGCACCTTTGCTTATATCGAGTAAATGAGTTCCAATACGAGAGAAGTTCTAAACATAAATGAGAGGTTCCAAGATATCTAGTTACCAAAGACTTTGAAAATATGATAAACAACACTCTATCTCCAAATTCGATAAGTAATTTTCAAATACAGTAACATACAAATAAAGAGATTTATATTTTTTTATTTATCTGCTAATATATTTGTGGCTTCAAAGAGCTTAGGGATTATAGGGATGTGATTTAGTTGTAATCAAATGAAATGGAGTGATAAATTCATGATTTTTTTGAAAAGGAACGAGGTGGGTGGGAGAATAAAGAGAAATCGAATATGGATTGTCCAAGGAGCAGTTAAAGAAAGCTTGAATCGAAATGTGACTGCGACGTTATTATGGGTTTGTTGTCTATTTTCAAACCACTAAATGTCTTACATACTCCCTGTCTCGACCTTTATCTTTTGTTTATCTCATCCGTCAATTCAAAACAAATTTGTTATACAAATGTATTATAATGTACGGCTTTTTACCACCGAATGTTGACACTAATATTTTCATAGTATTTTCGTGCCGAACACCCAAGTGCCGAAAAGACAAAACAAAGGGTAATAGAAAACGAAACAGAACAAAACAGAAGAACACAATATCAGAGTCTCAATGTGGAACGATAATAAATAATATCTCAAAAGATCATTACCAAAAAGAAAACTTTAATGTACATACATCTATCAGAGTAATCCAACCACTCATCAGCCTAAATAGTTATAACAGTCCGTCCTCACAATTGTTGATAGATACAAACAAGAACTGCAGCAGAAAATAAATACATGAATAAGTCTTGTAGAAATCTAGCTCGTCTCCTGAAGCTCCAAAGTATTCATCGTTAAATTTGAAAATATACTCGGGACCGACCTAAGCATTAGAAGAAAATAACCACCTGATCAGTCTTGTAAACTAACGTGAGTAACTCGAATCATAAGGATTTTTAAATTTAGAAACCCTTCAAACATAAAGGTATCTTGTACGATCACGCCGTAAACAAACACAAACAATTTTTACCTTTCGATAACCAAATCGTTTCTATTAGAAAATTCAATGATATTATAATAATGTCTAGGGTCTGAAATATAAATAACCAAGTAATTATGATGCATATGAGTGTACATCACAACAATAACATTTATACAATAAAAATCGCTAAGGATCTTTTCGTTAGTTGTGTAATATTCCACAAGGTGCCTTTGGTACTTCGAGAATGATCCTCTGACACAAGGATCAAAGAAATCCTCCAATAGCAGTGCACATCTATGGTGAATGTACCATAGGATAAACATAGTTGGTCTCGCTAAGATCGAATGCATCACTCCCACACGCATCTTCAAAACAAGAATCTCTTGAATGGAGTTGCACACACCATATGAGCTTGCTAACCATATTGGCTTTGTCTTCCGTCTCTGGTTTTAGTCATTACCACAGGTGAGGCTATGCTTGGCATTCCAGCACATGATCGACTACTCGAACAGATCTTCCACGTGAACTCCAACTCAAACAGACCTCGGAACCACACATGGATTCGTATAGCTCAATAGGTCTCAAAATCACAAATGGATTCTCATATCTCAAAATAGATCACGAACCTCTACATGAGTTCGAAAGTCTCAAACATATCTCAAATCTTCACATAGATTCTTGTATTTCAGACCAATCACGAACGTCTTTACATGAGTTCGAACATCTCAAACATATCTCAAATATTCAGCATTTCAGACCAATCATGAACGTCTTTAAAGCATATAACACATATATGGTTTTGGAGTGGTTACAATTTCGAGCATCTTATATAAGTACCCTGCCTCACTTACCCGGCGCTCCAAAACTAATCGATCAATTTTCGTTTATCATAGAGGAACATAACGAGTTTATACGTACGACGTAGCATCACCGAAAATAATTATACCATATAATTTTCGTGTTTTTTAAAATATTTTTCAGAGTTATATTTGGTTAATCTCAACAAAAATGAGAATGATCACGTAACGAAAACTATGTCCTATATTGTAACGATCCTCCTTTTCGATCCCCAGAAGTCAACAATAATACATTCTCGGTATTTATGTGTCGAATATCCAAGTACCAGAAAAACCGATTGTTAGGATGAAACAAAAAGGACAGAACATAATCTCACAACGTGACACGTAATATATAATATACTAAGATCTTTACAAAAAAGAGCTTTATATCTACATACATAAGTCAGAGTACAAACCTATCATCAGTCCAGACAGTTATAACAACTTGTCATTACAAATTCTGGTAGATACAACAAGAACAAAACAACGAAAGATGAAATACGTGAATACGTCTTGGAGGATCCAGCTCGTCTCATGAATCCCTAAACTGTCCAACTAAACCTGGAAAATATGCTAGGGCTGATCCGAGTATCATAAGAAAATAACGCCTAGAACAATCTAGTAAACCAACATAGGAAACACAATCAAATGAATTTTTAATATTTAAAAATTCTTTCAAAATAAAGGTATGCCGTAGGACCATGTATAAACACGGATAACCTTACAATAATCAACCATTGTATAGAAAATTTAGTGATATTATAATAATGTCCAAAGGGGAAGTAAATATATAAAATAGTTGAAATATTTGCATCTCACATTTCAACATAGTGGGACACAACTAAGTCCGTAAAGGCATGTGTTGGAGATTGGATTTACATTAGTGACGAGGCTACCGAGGTATCGCCTTCCACAGTACACCTCTAGAAAATGTATCGAAGGCCTCAGATGGTTGCTTGCAAATCAAAGCCGGCCTGCCCCTTTAAAATGATAAGCTGGATTACATCATTCCTTGAGCATCAAGGCAACTAAACAATATGCAACCGCCATGGCCCCATGCCTTACTTTTTTCGTGTGCGTGCATACCAAATCCGTAAATATCGTTTACAGATCGAGGAATGGCTACTCTGAATGGTAGCGAATCATATATCTCTGAAGCATATTTCTTATTTTAGAAATTACCGAGTTATGAGGCTTGTGAGGTCACGACTATCTTTTTTACTCTCTTAGCAAATCCCACTTGGATTGCTAACGCTGACTTTCAGGAAACAATGCAAAAGCTAGCATTCATCCATATAAGTTGTTCAGAGAATAAATCGAAGTCACTACTTCTACTACATCCATTTTGTAACACTATCAGGATAAGTAGCAAGTAGCCCTTGCGCTTCAAACAACTCCGTTTTCGATCCCATCATCTTGAACAAGTCGTGAATATCTTCCAAAGCGTAGAACATGCATATGTTTTCTGAGTGGTTACGGTTTCGAGTCATCTCATATAAGTACACTCCCTCCGCTTACAAGTTGCTTCAAAACCAAACTGATAGTTTCGGTAAACTCAACTCCAGTTCTTTTGGAAATGATAAGACAATACACAAGAGCTGAGATCATTTTCTAACCGTTTAAGTGGACGGATTTTATTATCATTTTTCATACGAGAACAAAACAAGATTTATACACACAGTATAACATAAGCGCAGATGACTGTGCCATATAACTTTTGTGTTTCTTCTAGATATTTTCGAAATTATATTTTTGGTTAAGATTTGATAATCGGTTATGTAACCATCAAATAAAAAAAAAATCGAACTTAGATTTAATGCAATGCTGGATTCACGAAGCCTCTATTAATTTATCGTCATTAATTAAAATACATCAATTATTTACAGAAATTCATGTACTTATCTCACCGGTATAAGTATATTCTCAAACCTCGTAAGAAAGATTTCCTATTTCAAAATCATATTAGATGGATAAAAATAGTATCATTGAAAACATTGTTTCTTTTTTACCAAGACCTCTTATCCTTCAGTGTTAAGTATGGAAAGATGTATCCATACCACCACAATTAAGTAGGATTAATTATAAATTCATAAACTTGTTTTTCAGTAAGTGATCCATTTCATATAAAATCAAAGTCTTATAATCCCCAAAACTTCCTTTCCGAATTCCAAGATCACTTTTCAATTTACATGTTCAAAAAACCTTCCACAAAAATAATTCTTTCCACTGGATCTTGTCATTTCGCCTCCGACTGACTCTAACCCTATTCGACCCAAAAACCCCTAAATCAAGAAACAAGCTCTAGGTCCATCACGTTCGAACGCCAACCACCATCGTTCCAACCATTTCTAGATCCTACCGCTACCCACCCCACCGAAGAACTCATGACCAAGGTTGCTCCATCTACCGCCGTTCCCACTCTCGTCTATTAGCTCGCCGGAAATAACAAGATGACCGAAAACGATCATTTAATGACCATGATCCAAACGTACCTCCTAAAATCACATGAACCATTTGAAAATTCGTGTTTTGTCGAGACAAAGATGATTGCAATAACCATTATCCATTTTTCACTTAACAAAATTTTGCCATTTATTGCACTCATTAGAATCGAAAAACCTCTGCCACCCTAGTCCACGGGACGTTGAACAACCATTTAAAAAAAGTACAATTGACTACTACGAGCAACTTTATAGTTGATTGCTTGAGCTTATTTTCGTTGGTTTAAAAGGTGTTGAATTTTGAGTGAAAGTGGGCAAAGTTTGATTTCATTGAGAGGGAACAAGGTGTTTTCAGGGTGTTATCTCTCTGTATATCAGCAAGATTGATCCTTATTTCAAACAAAATATGTTTTTACACAATTGCCTAAACCATGATTTTCATGAAAAAATTTAAATTACTAACAAAATTCACATATTTTATATTTTTCATCAAAAATTATACTAAACAGAGGTTGAAAATTTTCCAATGTTTATTATTTTCAAAAGTATATAAAAAAGGGTTAGTGTTCTCACGTTTTTAACTTGTTTGAGAATGCAAAAAAGGGTTTTTCTTCTTTTATGCTTAATAAAATTTAATGAATTTTTTTAAATTATTTTATACTCACAAACAATCAACTTTGGTTTTGGAATCAGGGTTTAAAACTAAATAGATATGGAGATATTGATTTTTAAAGTTAAGGCCTAGTTGTTTTTAACCAAAATATCTGTACCAAAAGATTTAGTGAAAGTTGTACAGGGTTTTGGTCATGCCAACACATTCGCTCTTATACATATGCACATAACATTTCCATACACGGTTGTCACAGATTCAAGATTCATTTCGAATCATATTCATAAGGATTTATAAATTTGATATCCAGTAAACCATATAAAATGTTTACCCACGGTTTTTGAAAAGTAGAGGAACGTTGTCTTCTTCCTTCAAGCTTTTAAATTCACAAGATTTCGTACCGTTAAACGTTATAGATTCTTATTGGAAGCAATTATCGGCAAAAGAAATGTACTTTTGTTCCCACTACCATACGTGCGACCATGTTAAACCATGACAGGATGGTAGTTATGGGGCATGTGGACCGCTCTCATTTTGTTGGTATTAAACTTAGTTCCGACTCTCCTTTGCCTCCTACACCTCACTTTTCGTATTTTCAACAGTTCTATAATATTAACGCGGACGATTGGAACCGTGTACGGAAAGAGTTAATAAGTACTTAGCTTCTTAAGAAGACCATGATGATGAAGGCAGTGTAGTTAAAGTAGAGTAGACTTATTACTGCATTTGAACTAAATGTAATTGCTTACCTTATATGGATTGTTCTGACTTTAAGATATATGTTTGAGTTGACAAGCATCAATTTTGCTTCATAAAAATTTATTTGAATATGTTGTTTTTAGTTACATCGTGGTTGTCAGAAGTCGATAAAACTTGGTTGAATATGGATGTAATATGAAATATGGAATGTACAAATGCAACTAGAAATATGACATATGGATAAAACTTGGTTGAATATGGATAAAACTTGGTTGAATATGGACGTAATATGAAATATGAAAACTTGGTTTTTTTAATTACGTCGTAGTAGTTAGAATTTGAGCACAAATGCAATATTATGTAATGGAAGCAATTAACAAGTCGGCAGTATGAAATAAATAAACAAAGCAGGTTCGGTGACACGACACCGAATAAAAATCCAAAAAACGATGAGGCGTTGCCATTTTATATTATTAAAACTCCATTTTTATTGATACGATGGTTCAGCATCGGCTGCATAACAATTTTTCAACCATGTGCAATCGTTCCCGAGAGTTTGGAAATAATACGATAACTGGTTTTCGAATTTGTAAACTTTATTCAATGAAATAGTGTCGTATATGATCTATGGATAGCTAACAACTAATACTATGGTCAATTCAACAAGCTACCATCGACTAAAATATTTAATTTCGACCCTGCATTATCGTTCCCGAGAGTTCATCACATATACGATGCAGATTCATCGTTTTAATTTCCAAAAGTTGATAATAGCTTGCAGTTCCTACTACAAGTAATTTCATGTTGTTTAGGAATGCAATGTCGACACCATTCCATCGATATTTTTTCTCATGTTCATTTTATTGTTGTCCTTAATGCTAGTATGAACTATAGTAAAATGAATTCGATGGCTACTTGTCGACTGCGGTGTACAGTTTCGACATACATACGCCGTTCCTGAGAATTTTGCCTACTTTCAAAAATTCAGCATCGTTGTCCTCCCTTTTTTCGACTATATGCTGTCGTTCCTGCTGCTGACACATTGCTAAACTAACCAAAAAACCTATCACCACATTACTAAACTGCCTCTGACACATCCTACCCCTCTGATAACTGCCAGCACCTCCTTTCTATACATAACCCCTGTAACGACCCGCCGTTCTGACCGCCCCCAGTCGGTAATTAAACCAACTTGAGACGTTCAAAATGACGGATTGTTATTCATTTTATAGAGTTTAAATAGAATCAGCCACAGAATCACAACAATAATCATAATATTTCACATAAATGAATTTTCTTACATATATCAGAGTTTGTACAATGCATTTAATTTTATACGGCGGAATATATCTTTTTAAGTACAAAAATTCTTCGAAAAACTAAAATGAAGCAATTTCCCCAACTCTCTCTAACTTCTATGCCCGAAAATCTTCAAGCTGTAAAAATACTCGGTCTGACCCGAGCGTTTTATGCAAAACACAAAAACACTCGAGTCAGGATTAATCTTTATTCAAGTAATTAAATTTGTAATGAACTGAATAAAATAGTAACAGAGATAACGAATCACATGAATCAATTTAAATCTATTATGGATTTTCTTATTAACAACTTCAATTTTTTTTTTAAAATCTGTCAATCCTGTGTGGCTGCAGTACACACGTATATTTATACACATGTGCACTGCCTCGCCAACTCGTGTGCACCAAACAAAAGCACAGCTATTAGATCAAAACAAGGTCAAACCCAAGTTTCAAAACTAGGTTCAACTCAAGGCCAATGCACAGATAAAAGAGTCAAGAAGGCATCAGAGAAAGCAATACAAACAGCAAATGTTGAAACAGGCTATCAAAGGCAGAGGCTCAGAAATGCCAAAGACATGAAGCAACGAAAGATTTACAAATACAACTCAAAGTTTGCAGAGTGCAGACCAAAATGAGCACAACTCATTAAGCTCATAACAACAAAGAAATGGACCATAAGAAATGCATCAGTGAATCAACATATATGAGCAAGTGAACTAGTCAACATGCATATATCTCAAAAACAAAGGGACTGCACTGTTTCAAATGAGACAACAATTTCAAACTCAAGTGAACAGTATAGCAAAACACATGTTCAACAAAGATCAGGCTACAAAAGCATATGGTGGTGCAGACTACAATTGAGTGCAACAAAATAAACCAAATGCAACAGGGTATTAGAGTGTACAAAAGAAAAGAACAAGTCACTTGGTAATGGTTGTGTGATAAAAATTTCAAGCATCAGGGAATTGCACAGGCAGGGACGTACGAAACAAGGATATAGGCAACTGGAATTGCTTGACCAAATTTTCACAAGTTGGTTCATCTTTACTGAATTTGATTGTTCCAATTTGTATTGCCTAAATATAAACATCTGGACCATATTTTAAAAATCAACTAACATCTGTATAATCTTTTTCCCCTTAAAAAAAACTCAGCTTGAAATAGATTGGATAAAAAGAAGTAAGTTTATTTGGGTGGACTAAAATCTGGAATGTAACAGAGCAGTAATAACTATGGCCAAACAAACATGCACAACCACAGGGGTCAACCATTTCCTAGTTTAAAGATATTCATGCATTAGTGGTTTACTGTGTTTTCCTTTTTTAAAATTAACTGTAAATTAAAAAAAACTACAGAAACTATATTTTAAAATTACCTTCAACATTAACAAAAATATTTCATTCAATCATCAAGGCCAAATATTGATGTTTTAGTGGAAGATTCAAATTTTGAAAAGAATTCTGGTCTGAAACAATAGATAACAGAGTGTTTGAATATACAAGTTACTTACTCGTATAAACATATCTATAAATTCAGTAATATAAACACTGGAAGATTTTTTTTATACATACTGGCGCATCCAATATTCAAACATGCATTCATGTAAACTAATATTCATCATCGAAGCAAATTTCATTGCATGCATCATCATTCAATCTCAGATGAATTTTAAAACTGTTTTTAAGGTAATTTACTCACCTACCACTGATATCCCTGGTTTTCAGCAATCCTACTCATCTATTTTGCTGAATAATATTTTTTGAAAATGATGTTATATTGATACAAACATATCTTCCTTAAAGGTCATGACTTGAATTCAATTGAATACGAGAATACGAATTTAATTATGGATTTTTGGGTCCTGTTATCTTTTAGACAGAGGAGATGAATATGCACAGAACTAAGATCTGCACAGGCATCTGATAAGTACAACATGCAACCACAACCAATGTTCATATTCACCCTTAATCATGCTTCAATCATCTATCTCATCAATTTAATATATAGCCATATTAAAGTCAAAAGGATAAAGCTTGCTCACATTTTTTTTCAGTAAAAGAAATATGCATGATCTTGCTTCAACTAGTTACTGAAACAAAATGCTATGTCACAACATACTTTAACTTGTTCTCAACCTATCTTTCAGAAGGAATAAGGGAAGAGTTTCTGGTTTTTGACATGGTTTACACTGTAAACCAAAATTTATAGGTAACTGTGTTCTCTAAAGTTTCCAGTAAAAGAAAATTTCATAACTTACCTTGATTTTATTACTGGAAAACACAGTACAAATTTGAACAACTCCATCATGTTTATTTTTCAAATCCGATAACAAATAGAGAGGGGTTTTAGTTTGGTATATGAACACTGTAAATCATAACTCAGAGAAACAGGAAAGGCAATACATCCCCAGGCAAAAGAAAACACAAGCACAACCATTTATTCACATGCAAGTGTCTTTCAAACAGTCATTCAAGCATTTCAAACAGCAGCAAGTGATTTAATAAACAGGGGTTTACTCACAAACATCACAGAAATAAATCAAAGGTTGAAAAAGTTTGCTCACAAGTATTTTCAGAACTAAAGTATTTATTTTTCATACTACATTTTCCTTAACCAGATTCAAAAATCCATCACATGCAGCAAAAACAAACAAGCAAAATTTTTGATAGCATCTGTTCTTATCAGTTTAAAAACAAATTTTAATAGCATCTGTTCTTATCAGTTTTAAAACAAATAAACCGAGCAAATGATAACAGATAACACCTAACAAACAACCATGCAGTGACTTATCTGTTCATATCAGTTTAAATTGGATTGACCGAGCAAATGATAACAAATAACACCCCAAATCATAACATGCAACCAAACACCCAATTCAAACAAATCTAAAAACTTGAGTAACGATTAATCGTGAGAAAAAACTCACCTTTCACCGAAGCAAGGAGACGAACTCGACCCACCGAGGAGCACGCGATCGAAGGAATTTCAACAGAGACGAAAGCCCTAGCTTTGGGGAGGAATTGATCAAAGTGAATTCGAAACCGTGGCGGCAAAAATCGATCAAAGCCCTATCTTTTGGAAGCGAAGAGGAAGACGAAGAACGCTCGAGGTCGCTATTAATTTGCTTTCGTATGTTTTATTTATTTTTTCTGATGATTTGAAGAGAGATGGGTTCCGAATATAAAAGAGAAAGAGAACGTGATTTTAGCGTGGTTGAAGGCGTGATGAAAGGCAAAATTTTAGGCGTGTTTGTAGCTGATGGAAGTAAGGCGATGTACTCTTTATATTATATTATACTATTATTATTATTATTATTATTATTATTATTTATTTTTCAATTTAAATTCAATTTTGTTTTGTAAATTATTTTCTTTAATAAACATATAAACGTTTTGAAGTTCAACTATCAACATCAATTGATAAATAAAAATAATTCGTAAATCCAAACTATTTTTTTCTATGTCATTAGTTCGAATTTAAAATACAAATTCAATATTCAATTTCAACTCCAAAGTCAAATTTAAATTTTATTCAACTTTAAATAGATTAAATTCTAAAATTTAATCGCCAAATTCATAGTTATATTGGGAATTTAATTTAAATTATCATTCAAATATTTAAAATTAATTAAATATTTTCAATTTAAATTGTTCTAAATTCTGGGTTGTTACAACCCCAAAGCAGCATTTACTACACAAGCCTTAAACCATCACTTACCAGTTTCCAGTCACAACTAACCATTATCAATATCCAGTCACAGCTGACCATTATCAGCCAAACTTCCCACTTCATTCACCTTTGCCTCTGCACAAAACTTCCATCTCCACATTCATCTACCTTAACATTCACTATAAGTTCTCCAACAACACTCTACTACCAAAACTGCTACAACCCCACTGCCATATATACATTGCGCCAAACATCTCTGCCATAGTCATTACCAACATTCACTACATCACTGTTATACAACTAATCATCCCACTATTCACATCAATGCAACAAAAAACACTGAACATCCCAACACTACCCACTGCAGTTCACCAGACGACACAAACATCTTAACTACCTTCACCACTCAGTACAACCTTCTCTATACCTTATCAAACTACATGAATACCATATCAAAGAATATCAAAACCATATCAATACCATCTTTATACCATGTCAAACTACATGAATATCATATCAAAATATATCAACACCATATCAATGACTTCTCTATATCATATCAAACTACATGAATACCATATCAAACACCATCTCAGTACCATATAGGACCATATGAATAACATATCAAATCACATGATTACCATAATAATACCACATCAAAAAATATCAAGACCATATGAAACTATAGCAAACCATATAAAACAACAACAATACGATAAATATCAGTACCACAAAACACGATACCATAGTCATTAACATAAAAGTCAGAATACACAAGTTTAAACAATAACGTCCTTTTGTTCCTCCTCTTCTTCGTCTTTGATATTTCAACTTATTGGCCTTCTTCTTCTTGTACGTTCACTTGTTCGCTAAAAATACCAATTCGTTCATCTTCGTCAATGCGTTCTATCCTTTCAAGCACTTGCGCCATTGACTTGGTAGGAGCACAAGACTTAATGAAGTCCGCAATGTGTCGAAGTCTCCGTTTCTGCAAATTTAAAAAAATTTGAAGGAATGATCAAAGAAACTGTAAGCCAACAATAAGTTGAATAAAAGTAAGCACTTACAATGCGGACACCAGCTGAATTATTTTCACTAACTTGCATTGGCTCCATAAATCGTGCTCGTGGATTGGCAACAACAAATGTGAAACAGACAGATACCACTGCATGTACATTGGATCACATTCCCCAGGCTATGTGACATGGGTTGATGTTAGACTTTGATTTAGAAGATGGTTTTGCCACTCGCTCCAGCTGAAATCTCCTAAATTTGAATATGCTTCCTTGTATGATTTTTTCGACGCATTTTTTCATCTCCAAAGCGAAAGTCGTTATGGGTAATGGTTGAACATAGCCAAACTGATGAAGGATTCATTATGGAAGATACAACTCAACTGCTACAAAATTGTCACGACCCGAACTCGAAGTCCGACAAACAACATCAAATTCGTATCGCGGGAGCTTGCAACACACATTAGATGATAAATAACACAGCGGAATAAAAGATGATATCACTGATACAACATGAATACAATATCCGATACATAAATTTGATACAATGATAGACATCAACATCAGAGAATATACAACAGAAAATACAGCAGAACACGATACAATATGAGATAAGTCTTCTCAGAATCCAATATTGCTACTCCGATCCAAAAGCTCCAAAACTTCAAGCTCGATCCACCATCAAGATTGCACCAAGATAAGCAAGGTCAGTCATCCACGGACTGAACTAGTTCCAAGTAATCTACTAACCCTGACTATCTGAAAAACTAAACTCTAGGCTGCCCGTGTGAAAATTTATGGGCACCCAGAGTTTAGAAAAGGAAAAATAAACTGTGAGTCGGTCATGGGACTGGTGTGAGCAAACGAAAACTTTTGGTCTTTTAAAAACAATCAAAAGATTTAAATTGAAATCCGCAATGCTTTTTGAAAATGAAACTACCATAAGGCCTCCCGCCACACACACCATGCAAACGCAGAATTGGAGGAGATTTCTCCTTATGATAGTCAAACATGTTTAGCCATTTTGATATTATTATTATTAGTGCATAGTGGAAAACATTTCGAAAGTATAATATTAATCTTAGGCAGCATAGACATTTCGATCTATGCCTACTATAGCTACCATCCAAACAGTGGGGCGCCACCATAAGTAGATGGCAGGTAATACAACTAAAATCGTACAAAGCTCGTATTGGTGTGAATGGATTTCCAACAAATAGTCGGGCTAAGGAACTTCCTACTGCCGCATGGGAACGCCTCTGGCGGGACGCCCCGAGAACCTACCCGGCTCTCTGCCAACACAAGGTCGGGTTCCTCCCTACCCGGGAGTAATACCTACAGATATGCCACCCCCAGTCCTTTTGGACCATTATCCGAGAGCTCTCAACACCAACAACATCACACAGTAATAAAGATACTACAGTGCCCACATGAGTAAGTATCTAGGCTCCATACCATGATACTACCCTTTTCCAGAAGGAATGGTCACACCCTAAGGGAGCTACCCCTGAAACCTTGCCGCATCATTTCCGTTTCGGCCATTACCGGTTTGTGAGGCTAGACGAGGTTTCGTCCACAAAGCAATGCTTTACACAAAAGCCATGCTTTGATCACAAATGATCAAACAATGATCATCAATACATAGCAGCACTTAGCATGCCACACTACCAAGTTGGGAGTATATCGCTGATAACCTTCAACTAAATAATCTCTGAGCTCGTACATCTCAGAAAAGGGTGTTAAGCTAAGAGAATAAATTCTCCGCCACCAACAGATATGTATTTGAAAGAAATCTTCTTTATATCACAAAGTGTAGTGTCAGACGTACAACCATACAAGTCTTTCCCGGGTTCGAACAGAACCGAAGGCACTTCCGAAGAAGCCCTTGCAATACGGGTATTCACAATCCCGATCGGACTTCCCATCACTTAGGAAATCTCTTTACCGTAGCTACTCAGTGCAGAGACAATCGATAGGTCATCCTATCGTTCTCGCAAATACCCGGTCTTCACCACCGGTCTTCAAATGCAATCCATAACGACGTATCATTATTCGGAATGGGTTATATGACACAAAGGTCCTCTCCCGGCTAAACCAAATAATGAGCGTAATATTTAAAAACATATGGATATTGGGATTTCAATTAAGTCACAACTTATCACCCAAAACTTTCTTTTCAAATGGTTTAACCAATTACCATTTTCAAATCTTTAAACAAAAAAGATTCACTTCACAAAGTTTACCCAGATTTCACAAAGATCCATTTACGGATTTCAAAAACAATTTCCGTTTCACTTGGATAATTCATTTAAATCTTTGAATCAACATTTATCTCATAGCTTTCAAAACTCGTTTTCAAGATTCATCCATAATTTGGAAAACTATTTTAATTCAAACTTGGAATTCCTTTAATATAATTCTGAAAGTTCATTTCTTAAAGGAAAGCTTTTATCATTTGAAACAACCAGTTTTATTTCGGAGAAACCCGATCTCATTTATACAAGTTAAACGCTTTGGGTTAATTCAAATTCCCACAACAATACTTTAAAAATGGTTTAAAACTCATATAAACTTGTATAATCCTTTTTAAATCATAAATACTAATTATAAAATTCAATTTCAACTATTGAATTCCAATTTGAATCAAATTATCAAATTTCAAATCTTTATCAATTTATTGAGAATAATTTCTATTTTTGGAATTCCTTTTTCAAAAGCTTTTTATATTTAATTCAATTTCATTTCCAAAACTATTTGAATTTAAAATTCAAATTCAAAATAATTTTAAAAATTCAAATATCTATGACTTAACAGATTTCCACGTGCAATCCATATTTGTGCGTATAAGTATGGTCCAGGGGTTCAACAAAATAGTGCACCACATCAATCATCACAGATATATCAATATCGGTAAGCGATATACTCATAACGCTTATCTTCATTCACAGATCACAGGTAAAATAAATTTATCAGTCACAAAGATTCATCATTACAGTTCGATGTGGGTTTCGGACAACCAACTGGAATCTGACTCCGTGTCGCATCGAAATTTAATTGCCGTTATACGGGTCAATGAGTTTCCACAATCACATAGAAACAAATCATGGATCACAGTGCGGTACAGAGCAATTCACATCATACAGTATTATGATCACAATAGAAGTAACAATCCAGTGCAGAACAATAGTTAATTATTTTCCAATGGGGTTTAAGTGAATTAATCACACAGCCATTTTAATCAATAATCAATTATTCTTAATGACAAATAAATTAATTAAATCTCAATTAACTTCGTTAGTAAATTATTCCTAAATCAATTAATTTAGTTAACTACACATTTTAAATTTGACTAACTTAAATTATCTAATTTACGATTCTTAATTATAAATTATTTAGACACTTAATAATTAAGTTATTAATTAATAAAATTTAATTACCCATTAATTACCAATTGATTACTTAATAGATCATTAATTATCAATTGATTAATCATTTAATTTGTTAACTATTATTAATTAATTAACTTTAAGTAATTAATTAAATCTTAAGTTCAAAATTTATTAAAAAAAAAAATTTGTTAACATAAAATTAATTATTAATCTAATCCCTCTTAATGATTTTAAATCATATCTTAGCTTTACATTTGTCAATAAGTTTGCTTAAATAAAAATTAAACTTTACTTAATAAAAAAACTAAAAAGGGTATTAAGCTAATCCTTAGTAAATCAAACCCGAAGCAACCCACATGGTTTCACGTGAAACACTCGAATCTCCTTCCTGTTTCCCCACGTCACTCTTACCCCAACCTTCCTTCTTCTTCTCTCTATACTTATCTCCTTCTCTCTTTTTTTATACGACTTAAGTAAATACTGAAGTATTTAAACATACACGCAAATAGAAAACCCGAAGCACTTCCCCTTTCGACTCGAGCAAACCCTCTCTTTTCTCGAATAGTTACTCGAGATGACCCAAAACCCAAAATTGCAGACACCAACGCCACCGTACACGTGCATGATGGTTCGCCACCCCTCCGGCGACCCTCATCGACTCCAACAAACCACGATTCGACCCTACATCAATTCATTGCGAAATTATCAAAATTAAAATTTCACCTGAAGCGTGAACCAACAACACGAATGCACCGAACAAAATCACCTCGGCCCCCCCAACGACAACCACCTGACGCGATGAAACTCCGGCCATACCCCGACTATGCCCTCCTCTACCTTCACCCAGAATTGCGTGATACTCGATCATCTCATGGGGCCGAAAACAAGAATTAAACAGAGCACAGAAAACACGATCCCAAACCCTAAATTCGAATCGACCCCAAAATCCTCGCATTAGAAAAATTCTTTAGCATTTTTCTTGGATTCGTGGATGATTAAACTTGCTATACAACAAATTTCAGCAGCTATCATTTGTTAATTCTACCAAAATTGATGAAAATACAATTTGAGTTCATATAGGAACTGCACCATGTTTATTCACCTAAAAATCATTGTTTTTGGTTTAAAAATCTTAGCTTTGTGTACTTAATCATGATATGAAATCAAACCACAGTTTAAAACATTCGAATTTTTAACTTATGATTTCTTTTTACTGTAACATGAACATCCAATATCGATATCGCACTGTAAACCTTCAAAACAAACCTAAGTTCTGATTTTAGTTCAAAGAAACCTTTATAATTTAAACTCCTAAGTTTTAATTTAATTATATGAAGAAGTTTTGTTTTAAATTTATTTACTTTCATTTGCTCTGTAGCTTGAAATATTGAAAACATGGCAAGATACAACTTCCAATAAACAGAAATCATCACAGAACTCCTATTTACAATAGATAGCTAGCTAACCCAAGATTTTCTACAAATCAATCATCAAGTTTTAAACTTCAAGATAGTTTGTTTACTCACTTATATGATTGAAAGACAAAGAACAAAATTCAAGGCTAAATTGCTTACCTGGCTATGCACAAATCAGAGAATCAGGTTTCGAAATTTTGATTCAAACTGAAACTTGTTTTGCTTGATCTTATTCTTCCAGGTTTGAAGTTTGATTTCCAGAAGATTTATTTTTAAATCTAAGAACTGAAATTTTGCATTTTCTCTAATCAGGGATTGAGTTTGAACTCTGATTCAAATCCTCATTTCCAGGTTGATTGTTTGTTTCCAGGTTTCAACATGCTTTAGATTTTCAAATTGCTTACTTGAATCTATTTTCAGGTTTTAGTTTTTGATCAGCTTTCTTGAGGAAGCATTCAAGTTTCAGGTTTTAAGAAGAAATAAAATTTACTGAGAAAATTTTTGTTTTCTTTTTAATTCATATTCATATAATTTAATTCCAAAGAAAAGAGGATGTTGCCACTTGTTAAATTTATTACACTTTTTAATTGTATAGAGAAATTTTTTTACACTTGTTTATATTATAAACATTTTCTGGTTAAATCCTTTGTTAAAAATTAATTCACAAATTGTGTTTTAAACCTTGCATAATTTTAATTTATAAAACATATTTATCTATTTTATTTTGTTATGTATTATTTATACTTATACAAATTAAAGTAAAATGGTTTGAAATTAAATTATATATTACTTATAAATATTTATAAGTTAGTAAATAAAAAAAATTCAATACATTTATGTTTTAAACTGTTAACTTAGATTTATTTGGAGTGCATATTTTAAATCTTACTTTATTTAATATGAAACATGTTTTTTTTAAACCTTTAAAATTAAATCCAATTAATTTTACAAAAATATTTATTATCAAATTTCCAAATAAACTTGATTTTAAAATCCACTTTTAAATATATTTATTTTCAAGTATATAAAACAAAAGCATTTTAAATCTTTTATTACATAGATATTCTCTTTTTCTCTTGCATTTGTTTTGTACACAGATTTTTATCTATCTTCTTATCTTGCTTATTCATATATTACACAACTCACATAAATATATATGTGCTTCATGAAAAAAATTGTTCTAATATGTATTTCATTTGTTATTATTTTATAGTTTGATTTTATACTTTTATTATTAACATAAATTCTTAAATTTTTATTCCTTTTTAAAGCTTAACTTTCAAACATTAATTTATATCCTCATATTTGTATACTTATATTAATTATTGATAAGACAAATTTTTATTTTAAACCTTAGTGTCTATATTGCATTCAATATATAATATATATTTTTTCCCCAAATCAATTGAAAACATTTATTTTGAGTTTCAATTCCAAATTCAAAAGAAAATAAGTACATATACCTTATTAAATTTGAAAAATTCAAACAAATCCATAATTTAACCCCAAAATTTAATTTAATTCCAAATTTAAACTCATCTTTAAACTGGGGTCGTTACAGGTTCCCCCCTAAAGAAATTTCGTCCCCGAAATTTGCCAAGGAGATAATAAAGATAGGTGAAAGATAGAGAAATATCTTTCCAAACCAAATCGAATATCAATTCTGCATTTGGCTTACCAAATCAGAATATCAACAATAGATGCGAGAACAAACTCAATCAACTATGAAACAATTGGATTATCTGATCTAGAAATATACAGGGGTATTGGTTAGTTCAAAGGAATAACTAACCATTTGTAGATTATATCGAAACCTAATGAAGCAGACAGAAATAGATTCGATTACAATCTCTGATTCAAGCTTTAACTCATTTACGATTTACGGAGAAACAAAACTAAGGTTCTTATGTCGAACAAAATTCGAACAATTTAATAGTAAACGAGATAGTTACCTTATAAAATTTTCATTTCCTTAACTAACTTTTAAGGTTGAAAAATCACCTTTGATTTCACAGGCCCTCGCTGCTTGAACTTGCTTCAGTGTTGGGCAATTCATGATCCTATCTCCCGGCTTGTGGCAGTAACAACACTCCCTACATTCCTGTTCTGGCTTGATAAATGGCTCTCTCTGTCCTTGTTTCCTGGTGTTCTTACAATTGTTCAAGTAATAGCCTTTCTCTAAGCAGTTGAAATAAGTAACGTCTTTCACCTTTTTCTTCTATACATTCTTCTTTCCTTTATCTTTCCTCAATTTCTTTCCACCAAATTTCTTTTCCCTCCAATTCAGATTAGTTGTATTTCCATTCTCCTCTGGATCTTCTTGCTTATCCAGAATATCGTATCTATAACCCATATCAATTAATTCAGAAAAAGATTCCTTAATGTGAGTAGTCATCCTTTCCTGAAACTCCTGGTTCATTCCCCGAATAAACTTTTCATTCTTCTTTAACGGTGTATTCACCAATTCTGGACCAAATCGAGATAATATATTGAATTTGTTTAAGTACTCTTCAAATGATAAGTGTCCTTGCTTCAAATCCATAAACTCCTGGTACATTCTAGAGATACCAGCATACAGCATATATCGCTGCTCGAACACTTCCTTGAAACGACTCCAAGTAAATTCATCCGTCGGCTCATCCAATGTAACTGTTTCCCACCAAATTTAAACCTCATCCTAGAGTTTCCAAGAAGCTATCAATCGCATCTGATCATCTTCTAATTTTAATCCTTTGAAAATCCTTTCACACGATCGAATCCAGTCTTGTGCTTTGATAACAGATTCTTTGCCTGTGAATGGTTTTCCACCAAGTCTAGAAAAACTTCGATATAGATCAGTCAAATTTGATTGAGATTGAATGAAAATATCTGTCATTATAGGGCTTTGACCAGCTAAAGCGGTATTTCCCTGTCTCCTATCTCGTCCTCTTCTTCCACTCATTCTTATTATCTGTAAATAGTAAGAAGACCCATTAAGGCATTCGGCTGAAATATCTTAGAGAATAACAACAGATAAAGAGAATAGACTGAGGAATTTGGATTTTTGGTTCCACTGGTTGTACTCATTCTAGGGTATACTTCACCCTATCTCTAATGAGCCATCTAATGTGTTACACTCCATAGCTAAAGTTCTTACTCAACCTTTAGCTCTGATACCAATCTGTCACGACCCGAACTCGATGTCCGACGAACAACATCAAATTCGTATCGCAGGAGCTTGCAACACCTATTAGATGATAAATAACACAGCGGAATAAAAGATGATACCGCTGATACAACATGAATACAATATCTGATACATCAATTTGATACAATGATAGACATCAACATCAGAGAATATACAACACAGAATACAACGGAACACGATACAATATGAGATAAGTCTTCTCAGAATCCAATAATGCAACTTTGATTTAAAAGCTCCAAAACTTCAAGCTTGATCCACCATCAAGATTGCACCAAGATAAGAAAGGTCAGTCATCCACAGACTGAACTAGTTCCAAATAATCTACTAACCCTGACTATCTGAAAAACCAAACTCTAGACTGCCCGTGTGGAAATTTATGGGCACCTAGAGTTTAGAAAAGGAACAATAAACTCCAAGTCAGTCAAGGGACTGGTGTGAGCAAACGAAAACTTTTGGTCTTTTAAAAACAATCAAAAGATTTAAATTTGAATCCGCAATGCTTTTTGAAAATGAAACTACCATAAGGCCTCCCGCCACACACACCATGCAAACGCAGAATTGGAGGAGATTTCTCCTTATGATAGTCAAACATGCTTGATACGTAAAAACCATTTTGATATTATTATTATTAATGCATAGTGGAAAACATTTCGAAAGTATAATATTAATCTTAGCCAGCATAGACATTTCGATGTATGCCTACTATAGCTACCATCCAAACAGTGGGGAGCCACCATAAGTAGATGGCAGGTAATACAACTAAAATCGTACAAAGCTCGTATTGGGTGAATGGATTTCCAACAAATGGTCAGGCTAAGGAACTTCCTACTGTCACATGGGAACGCCTCTGGCGGGACGCCTCGAGAACCTACCCGGCTCTCTGCCAACACAAGGTCGGGTTCCTCCCTGCCCGGGAGTAATACCTATAGATATGCCACCCTTGGTCCTTTTGGACCTTTATCCGAGAGCTCTCAACACCAACAACATCACACGGTAATAAAGATACTACAGTGCCCACATGAGTGAGTATCTAGGCTCCATACCATGATACTACCTTTTCCAGAAGGAATGGTCACACCCTAGGAGAGATACCCCTGAAACATTGCCGCATCATTCATGTTTCGACCATTACCGGTTTGTGAGGCTCGACGAGGTTTCGTCCATAAAGCTATGCTTTACACGAAAGCCATGCTTTGATCGCAAATGATCAACCAATGATCATCAATACACAACAGCACTTAGCATGCCACACTACCAAATTGGGAGTATATCGCTGATAACCTTCAATGTAACGACCCAGAATTTCTGTCATATGAAATTCGTATATTTAATTGATTTTTAATATTAACAAGTAAAATTTGTAAGTAGAATAAATTATATTTCGAATATCTAGATTTAATTGGATAATTAAATCGATAATTAATATTTGAAATTACAGAAATAATTGGAAATTGGGTTTAATGTGATTAAAATTGATTTATAAAGATATATTAAATCATATTGGAGTTAAAATGATGTTATAGAACTTTTAAAATCGAATTACAAGTTAATTTGTGTAAATTGAATGTTTTAATATTTAATTAACGAGTAAAAATAGCCATTTTTCAAACAGTCTCGGGTTTCGACGAAACCTATTTCATCGGATCCGTAATGTTAAATTATTGTATGGTTTCAAATTTCGCATCAATCGGACTTACGATTTTTCCGGGGCAAGCTAAAACGCACTGAAATTGCTTTAAGTGAATTTTAAATTTAAAATAGTCGATTTGAAAACCTATCTTTCAAATACGATCGGATTGGCTCCGGATATATATTCCATTGCGTTCGGAATATGGGTAAAACATTATAAATGCTAGGCGCCACGCTTCGTTTCGAGTTTGGAAATTTTTTGGGTGAATAGTGTTTTGCAATTTTCTATAAAAGGACCCATTATCTTCATTTTACACAAACCCTAGGGTTTCAAGCTTCAACCACCACCTTCAAAAATTAATGGCCGAAAACATTCCTTCTTCTCTCTCAATTTTCTTCAAATCCATCGACTTTTACACGAAGTCTTCAACTACAAAGTTGTAGACAACGTCGAGATCTTCGATCTCAACGGTAATGTTCGTCTCTAGTGAAGCCAATCAGCGACAAATCGAGCTTGAACGCGGTATGTTCACGCATGGTTTTCAAGTAAAGGGGAGGACCAAGCTTCGAGGTGCCTGGGGCGGTGGTGCACTAGAGTCTGAGCTTCGATTTGGCAGCGTTCGATCAACGTGAAGTCGATCGTAGTGGTCGTAAAAATTTGATGAACATCGGCGGCTAGTTGGGTTTATGTGACCTGGGTTGTCACGCGTAGGGGAAGAAGAAGCTAAATGCACGGCCATGATTCTGAGTTGAAAAATCTACGGTCCTGAGGTGTAAAAGGTTAAATATATAAAAGAAATTGAAATTAATTTATATTATAAATTTGTACAGACTTTAAAAAGCTATAACTTGTTCATACGAGGTCGAAAATTGACGAAACGAATTGCATTGGGTTCGTATTGACGAACACTATGCGATGGAGCTAGTTTGGAAATGATTGGAGCTAGTGTGAATTTTGGGTACAATTAAACGCGTGTTTAATTTTATTGGGAACAACTGAAACCGCTATTGGAAGCAAGGTGAGAACGTCTCACTCAATCGAATTTTGTTTCGATTTAAATTTAAGTTAAATTTAAAATAGCTTGATTGTGTGATTGAATGATAAATTTCTATTTGTTGTATTGAAATAGACCCTATACGCCGCATATTAAGCGGAGGTTATTATATTAAACCTATATACCGCGATATTCCACCTTGAAGTGGAATTGATATTATATATGTATTTGGAGTTAATTTTTCCCGCATTATATAGCGGATGAGACCCTATTGCGCCGCATAATAGCGGATGATATTTTATATAAACCCATGTACCGTAATATTCCGTCTTGAAATGGGATTGGTATTGTGCTAACATCTATGGATGCAGGGAAACAGGTTGGAGGGATCCAACTGGATTCCTCAAATAATTGAATTTGTTTCAATGTTGTGTGTTGATTATTTATAATCTCTGTGTGATTATCTTTGTGATTGAAATTGTTGAAGGCTAAAATTTAGCCGGATAAAATTTTGGTATCGTTGTATACTGGAAATAAATAAAAATTTGATTTTTGAAAATTCAAGTTGAAAGCTTATATTAAAATTTATTTTTGAGAACTGGATAAATTTAAAAGAAGGAATTCTAGAATAATAAAGTTTTATTTTTAATCTTATTGAATGAAATTTCAAAATATGGGAAAAGCTTTAATAAATGGATTGCGGGTAATATTATTCAAAGGTTGAAGAATTTATTCAAAGTACGGATTTTAAAGAGTTTGAAAAATAAAAGAATTTGTTTTCTTTAAAAGGAATTTACTTTTAAAAGGAAATAAAATTTGAAACCCATTGGGAATTGATTTTTGGCGATTGAATTTAAAGTATTTTGAAAATCCATTTGGAAATTTATTAGGTGTTTTAAAAAGAATTTGGAATCAATTTAAAAATTGATTTGGGTTTAGTAGAAATAGATTTCAATTTGAGATTAGAATGAAATTCAATTGGTGTTTAATTTCTTGGAAAATCAATATGGAATTTGATTTGGATGTTTTTTGAAAATCAATTGAAAATTTTACTTGTTGTTGAAAGTGAATATTTGAAATCAATTTGAAAATCGTATATCAATAGATATTTTGGAAATGTGAATTCACATGGAATTTATAAAGAAAAGGGAAATTTGTTTGAAAATAAACATTGATTTATTTTGAAGTGTGGAAATAAATTTATAGATTTGGAACGTAAATTTAAAGTAAACCGGTAAGGATTTATTTAATTGGTTTAAATGAACCATTTTGAAATTTAAGTGTATTCTCCCTGGAAAGCCGAATAAAATTTCTGAATAACTTTGAAATATATATATATATACACACGTATATAATTCTAGAATTGGTTTTGAAAAGGATACTTTGGAGAAATTAACTTCTTAAATTGTTTTAAATCCTTTAAGTAAAGATTTATTAAGTTGATATAGAAATGATTATTTCTAAGATTTAATCAATAATTGTTTTATAAAATAGTTATTTAAATAATTATACTATATCTACTAATTTTATTTTGAAAATTAGTTTGGACTTCAGTTATATGTAATATTGGTATAATATTTTTATAACTAATATTTTAAGTAAAGTGTTTAGAGAAAAATAGTTTTATTTCAAAGTGTTTCCCCGATATATCTTGGATAGGTGTTATAAATTATTTTAAAGTATTTGAACTCGGAAGTTTTCCAGTGAAAATGAATAAATATTTGGAAGTGTTTCCGCGTAAGGAAAATGATTTGAAACCTATTTTCAAAAGTTGTAAAGGTGAAAAGTGATTTGAAAATTGTTTTCAAACGGTTGAAGTGTGGAAAAATATATCTTGTAAAGATATCTTTGGAAAATAAATAATTTGGGAAATTATTTGGAATCAGGGGATGTTGTGCATATCTATTGATAGTTAAATAACGGACTACCAATATTTACCTTTAAATGGGTATTTGTTGTAATTTGCTTGAATTTGAATGCTACACTTATTTTAAAATAAGCGCTCGTTATTCGGTTTAGCCGGGAGAGGACCTTTGGGTCATAAATCCCATTCCGAATAGTTTACGTCATAATGGATAGCATTTGAAGACCGGTGTTGAAGACCGAATATTTTCGAAAACAGAAGGATTATCGTCGAATGTCTCTGCATCAACTGATCCCCGATATAGAGATTTTATCACCCTTTGTGATGGGAATTCCGGACGTGATTAGTGAATATTCGGATTGCAATGGCTTCTTTGGAAGTGCCTTCGGTTCCATTCGATCCCGGAATGGACTTGTATGGATGTGTGTCTGACGTTACAATTTGAGATGTAAAGCTGGTTTCTATCAAATACATTTCTGTTGGTGGCAGAGAATTTATTATCTTAGCTTAACACCCTTCTCTGAGACGTACGATCTCAGAGGTTATGTAGTTGATGGTTACTAGTGATACATTCCCAATTTGGTAATGTGGCATACGAAGTGCTGCTGATCATTTGTTGATCAAAGCATAGCTTTTGTGAAAAGCGTAGCTTTATGGAGGAGACTTCGTCAGACCTCACAACCTGGTAATGGTCAAAACAGGAAAGATGCAGCAAGGTTATAGGGAGTAGCGCCCCTTAGGGTGTGTGCATTTCCTTCTGGATAGAAGTGGTATCATGGTATGGAGCCCAGATACTTAACTTATGTGGATATCGCAAATATATATGACTTTGTGATTGTTGTTGGTTGAGGATCCTTGGATAAAGGTTGTTTACAACCGGGGGATGACATACTCGTATCAGTAGTTACCTACTTTTGCAAAGGTAACCCGGCCTTGTGTTGGCAGAGAACCGGTTAGGTTCTCGAGGCATCTCTCCAGAGGCGTACCCATGTGGCAATGGGAAGTTACTTGGCCTGACCATTTGTTGGAAAATACAAAGAAATAATACGAGCCATGCACGGTTTTAGTTGTATAACCTGCCATGGAATGTGGCGGTAACCTTCTATTGAACATGGTAGCTATAGTAGGCATACGATAATGGTCGTATGTTGGCTAAGATTTATATCATACTTTCGAAATGTTTTCTACACTTTGCACTTATAGTAATAATATCAAAGAAATTCACGTATCAAGCATGTTTGACTATCATAAGGAGAAATCTCCTCCAATTCTGCGTTTGCATTGTGTGTATGGAGGAAGGCCTTATGGTAGTTACATTTTCTAAAAGCATTGGGATCTATTTTAAAATATTTCTTTATTTGTTTTAAGGATAAATTCTCACACCAGTCTCATGACTGACCTGGAGTTTATTGTTTCCCTCCTAAACTCTATGTGCCCATCAATTTCCACACGGGCAGTCTAGAGTTAGGTTATCAGGTCATTCTGGAATTTAGGAGATGCTGTGGAGATCTGGAGGCAAGCTGGATGGCATGGTATCAATTAGTATACAGTATTTCTTTTCCGCCGTTTGTTGTTGTAACACTCTGATAATGTAATGTGAGAAATATGAATTTGTAAAGTGAGAAAATGTAAGTGAAACCAAATTATAAATTGGTTAAACAATTTTGTTAAGCAAAACGAGATATGAATTTGAATAAGTGATGAAATTTGGCTTTGGTAAAAGTTAAAAGGAATTTACTTTAGAATTGGAATCTGAATTGGATTTGTAAGGGGAAATTTAAGTTAAGTTAAACAAATGATGTTTGAAATGGAATATAACTTAAGTAATGTTGAATGAAGTTGATTTTGGTATCGAAGTGTAATAATAAAATGAATTAAATGGATGTGAACTTGAGTTATATAAATGAAATTCAACCTTATTTGTTAAATGAATTAGCAATCGAATTAATAAATGGATTGAATATTAATCAATCCAATGTAAATGAATTGATATGGAATAAGGGATGTAAATGTTAATTCATTAAAAACTAGTAAATTGGAAATTGAATAATTGAATGGAAGTCAATTTAATATCAACCAATTGGAATTAAAAGTGTTAAACCAAATTAAATGTAAATTTAATAATTTGGTTATGATGGTTATGATTTGGTTGTTATATAATTGTTAGTTAATTGCATATAATTCATTAAGTGTTAATGAAATTGAATTGATAAATGGAAAGCTATGTAATTGAATTTGAATTGAAAGTGAACTAATGTGAATTGGTTGTAAGCAATTAAAATTTGTATCGAAACCTTGTTAAGTGCTTATGGGAATTATTTTGATTGCATTGCTTATGAAAACTATATGTTTTCTATTGAAAATTAGTGAAACGTAAATGAATTTCTTATATATGTCACTTACATGTTTAAATTGAGTAAGTACAGGTACCGGGGCTGTAGTTGGCTGGATTTGGTCACGCTAAAATGCTAATAAATAACTACTTTGCTTAAAAATGCTAAAAAGGTACGCTTACGCAATAAAAATAGGAAATATGAACTGTTTTTTTGTTTTCCGACCGTGTGGGTCGATGTATATATATTTATATCTATTGTGATATTGCAAAAGCTCCTCCGTACAAAGAAGACTCGGCCAAAAATTTTCGTAAATTTTGGGAGTTAGAAAAATTTTAAAAATTTTTGTTAACGAAAAGTCAATTTCTAAATTGAAATGAAAATGTAGGAATTGAACTAGAAAAGTGTAACCATCGGATTTTGGAAAAGTTAAGAAATTAAAATGAATCCGAAATCAAGTTGGAACGGTTTGTTTTTGAAAAAACTTTAATGGATTATGTAACTTTTCTTACTTGGCAATTTCGAGGACGAAATTCTTTTAAGGGGGAAGTTTGTAACGACCCAGAATTTCTGTCATTTGAAATTTGTATATTTAATTGATTTTTAATATTAACAAGTAAAATTTGTAAGTCGAATAAATTATATTTCGAATATCTAGATTTAATTGGATAATTAAATCGATAATTAATATTTGAAATTACAGAAATAATTGGAAATTGGGTTTAATGTGATTAAAATTGATTTGTAATGATGTATTAAATCATATTGGAGTTAGAATGATGTTATAGAACTTTTAAAATTGAAAGTGTAACGACCTATAAAATTTTGTTAATTTTTAATTGGTTTTATAACGTACTATTAAATCAAGCCATTAATTGCTTTTATTTTTTTTCCTTAAATCAACATACAGTTCACACAATTATAAATTGCATTAAATTTTCTGATGAACCACACCATGACCGTTTATATTACATTCATTTGGAATATATTCATTTGTTTGAAATCTTTCCCATTCTCTCTCATCTCAGTTGGGAATAAAATAAATTTCAGCGGAAACCACGTTTTAATGCTTTTAACTCTTTATAACTTTTGATAAAATTTTCTATCCTTTTTGAAACTAAAACGTATAGGGATATACGTTTCTCATTTTTAATTTCTAAATTGTCCTGGTGTCCTTTTCATGTATGTTATATTTATTTATATTTTAACATTTTCTATTTATTTCACTCATATCCCTACACGTTTCTATTTATTTGCTGATTTGTTGCATACGTTTCGTTTTGGAAAAATGCGGTTCATTCCTATTTATTTCATTTTTCACATTTGTTTCATCTTTTACTGAAATTCGACCGTTGCCACGTCATACCATTTTGGAAGTATGAATGTACAAAACATGCATACGTTTTATCTTTGCTTAAATTTTTCTGTCCATTCCTTTTTCCATTTTAATATCCTTGCCTTTCCAAACTCATTACGTACTTTCCAAACAAACAAAAATTTATTGCTTTAATTATTCAGCTCAATCTGAGGGACCGTTACTATTCAAATCACTTTATATTTATGGTATACATTTCTTATCTTTATTTGGCAACGGTTCTTTTTTTATTGCCTTAAACACTTTGCTGAATCAATGGACAACCGTTCCTATTAAAATTTTCTTTTGATCTGATATGTGGCGTACGTTACTTTGAAATAAATTTTTAGATATCATAGCGTCTATCCCTTCCATTTTCCACTTTGAATCATTTATTTACCTATTCCTTTTCTGTACTTACACGTTATCAAATAAATAAAGTATATATTTATAATCAAGCTTTCATCTTCCCAGATCCAATTCATGTTGTTGAAAACTTTTGCATCCTCTTTCCCTGTTTCAACCCGAAGGACGTGCAAACCATCCTTCTTCCCTGATGCCATCTCCAACCTTTTGTTCCTCCTCTTCTTCTTCTAGTGCAGCAGGTGAGTAATATATAAGTTAGAACTATATATTTTTCTTTTTTTTTCAACTGTTTACAATTAATACAAGGCATATCTATATGATAGTATTATATAGTTTTCCATGTTCAAAGATATATTTTCGTTGTATGTTTTAAACTGATTTTTGTTTGTGTATATATATATATTTCATATGGGACAGAGAATATATATGTACATGTTTTGTATTATAATAGTATATAAGTTGATATTATATGTTGTTTTAAGTATTATATAGATTACTGTATTTCATTTGTAGTAATATATATAGAGATAAAGTACTGTTTATTTGAGATTCAACTGTTTATATCCTACTTACTTACAAATTTTAATAGTATACGTATGATTTTATATTATTCGTTTATGCATAAGTTTACAACTGTGTATACGTGTAATTATATACTTTAGCAATAAAATTTCTAAGTATATATACATTGGTTTGTAGTGATTTATAGTATTGATTCTTATAAAATATATATGTACGTGGTTTACAAAGTATTAGGATTAAACAGTTCTATTACATATGTTATATTGTTTTATATAAAATAATAAAACTGTTATGTTAGCATTTGTAGCTTTCTTTGTTACAGTAATATATAAAGTTAATTTGAAAAGTGGTCTCAACATTTTTCTATAAACTTGTATATGTTTATGTATATTTCTATATAAAAGTTACAGCACTTATTTCAAATTTCATTATATTTGATTTTAATACATGTGTTTAATACAAACCAATGATTTTTCTTACATATGTATTTTTTTTTGAAATTTGACTTAAAAAGAAGTATTAATTTAATAAGAAAATAATAATGTTATATTTTCAACTTATGTCAATCTGAGTTGGATTTGTTCTCGTAAAATTCTGTTGTCAGCTCTATCCATCGAATTCGTGGCAATCCTGCTTTGCTTTGAAACTTGTGCTTGGATTCGTAATTTATCCCACTTTCGTTCATCTCTAGCCTCGAAAGATGAGCAATCACTCACGATTAACGTTCTTTTATTATTTAAATTTAATTTCAATTTGAAACATGAGGCTGTAGTTATTTAAATTGTTATATATGCTATTATCTATAATTGTTCACTTATGGGATATGACACCATATCCTATTGTTTATATTTATTTTGATGATATATGCATGTTGTTATTATTATTTTCATATATGTTATCACTCTGCAAATTCCCTGTTAGTATAGAAATCATTATGGGTTGAAATGATATATACCCGAACGGACTTTAGAATAGAAGAAAATCGTTATGGGTTGAAATGATAAACCCAAGCGATTTTCATTTAATTGAATTTGGGATTACGGGTTGAAATGATATCCACCCGTATATATTTAGTGTACGGGTTGAAATGATAAATATCCGTAGCACTTGACTATATGATAGGAAATATATACAGACACCGTTAGTCCATATAAATATTTTGAAAATAAATTTCTACAGTTGAAAAGAAATATATGGGATTTAATAAATATTGGTTCTTAAAATATTATATATATAAATGGAAATTTTATATATAGATTTAATAATAATATTATTGAGATTGATTTCATCCATATAATATGTTTGAGTATTATTTAAGATTTATATTTCAAAATTTACCGTTGTAAAGGTTAAATAATTAAGATTGGGCGATAAATATGGGTTTATTAAAAATGGTGTTTTAAATAAAGATTTATTTAATTAAATCGATTTGAAATTATTGAATGGAAATTTAAAGGTATGATTTTGTAACTGGATTTTTGATTTAAGTGATTTAATGAATATTTCACGTTTAATAAAATTAAAGAAAATATTGAGTAAAATGTAATTTAAGGTTACTTAAATGATATTGAATCTAATAAGGGAGTATTTCAAGACTAAATAATAATAAGGTTAAATCGAGATCTATATGAAACTGTTATATATAACATTTAAATATTAAAGCCTTGAACTATATTGGAATTTAAATGGTTTTTGTTGAGATTCGGATCTGTATTTGAAATCAACGTAGTTGAATTTGTTATTTAGCAACTAAATTGAATTAAAGTGAAATTTAGGTTGAACCAAATTTGAATTTATTATTTAGAAAACTAAATTGAATAAAAATTTAGTTGAAACGTTGAATACTTAAAGTTTTGAAATATATTGAAATATAAAGGGGTATTTTTGTGATTACAAATCCGAATTTGAGATCGATAAATTGAAGTGTTTATTTTAGGAATTGAGTTGAATTTAAATTGATAAATTGAGATTGAATTTAATTTAAATGGGAATGTCGGGTTGATGTTGAAATGATTTGTTAAGTTGAGGGAATTGAAAATACTTTATTGTATATATTACTTAATATATATAAATACTATTTTGGGAAATATAGAGATATTTGAAGTGAAATGATATTTGGTTTTGAAGTATAAATTAAGCTGAAATGATCACGGTGTTATATTGTATATTTCTACCTTGTAGATAGTTCCATGGACCCTTAGAGGATGGTTATCACAAACATCCTTTAAGTTATTTGTATTTCAGTTGATATTTCACTTGAGTTGGATTTATTGACATAAGAATGTTAATCCTGACTCGAGTGTTTTGTGTTTTGCTTTATGCTTGGGTCAGACTTAGTGATACAGCATTAGAGACTCGCCTTTGGAGTTCGGAGTTTCATTTGGAGATCCAACTATCGATTCAGATTCCAGCCTTTCCAGTTGATTGGTTCAGAGAAGTCATCTGTTACATTGGAGACTTCACTGCATTTGAACTATTCGGTTGTATTTTATATCTAACTCTGATGTATATAGTAGCTTCATGAACTACTATTCTTTATCTATTCCGCTGCATTATATTACTCTGTGACCTGTGATTGATTTATTTATTGTATATTTTATGTTTTGCCAAATTTTAATTAACAATTCAGGTATTTTGAATTATTCAAGTCGGATATGTAAGGTTTTATTGTCGATTTGAATGGTCCAAAATAGCGGGTCGTTACAGTTGGTATCAAAGCTTTGGCTCTAGGAAAAACTTAGCATATATGGTAAATTTATTTACAGAATCACTTTCGTTCGAGTTGAATCTCTTCCTTTCTGACTCGATTTCCTTTGAATTTTGGAATGTCCCTCGGTTTTGAAATTCATTCTTGTCTCTTTCTATTTATATTCGGTTGATTTTGGAGTATCTCATAACTCCACTGAATGATTTGTAAAGAGGGTAAAACTCCTTTACAATTGGCATTGATTCACCGAATATTTATGTGTCCCTCAGTTTAGATGCTACTATCTCCTGTTATTCCAAATTCTGTCTCTAGTGATCGAATGTCGATTTGCCTTAGAATTCTGCATCCATCATATTGCTAAATACACGATTGACCCGATTAAGGTCGCTCATGATTTATAGAAGTATATCCATCTCCTATTTTGTAATTTAATCATCTTCGATCGAGTCTATCTTCGAATCAGGAATCTATTGGTTAGTGTCCTCTAATTTAAATCACTACCTTTTTTTTGAAATCCATTCTTAAATCACCCTTTGAAAAATCGGGTATGTTGTATTTTTGAAATTGTTTATACCGAAATTATTATTTTGATAACTATGATTTTATTCTATATATAAAAGTAAAAATGTTTTCGATAAGGATTATATACCTATATAAAAAAAATAAGAAATGTTATTCTATATATAAAAGTTTTGAAAGGATTTAAAATTTTGGAAATTTATAAGAAATTGATTTATATAAAAATGATTTATAACTGAAGGGTTAAATATGAAATTCAAGAATTGAATTCCGGTACTTTGAAATTGGTTTTAAGATTTTGGAAAATATATAAAAATAATAAGATTTAAAAGTATTTTTCGAATAAGAAATGTTTCATACGAGTTCAAATGAAGTCCAATAATTTTGAAGAAATTTCAAAAGAAGTTTTCAAGAAAATAGAAGTGCAGAACTCACTTATGTCGCTGGAAAATAATTTCGGTGATGAGTGCACGCATCATCGACATTGATTTTCGAGTTTCAAAGTGGGGGAGAGGCCTCTTTAATAGCTTCGCTATACGAGTGATTTTGTAAAACCATTTTGATTTAAAACTCCGAAGTATAATTTTATATTTCCGAAAGATATATGTATATATTTGAAACAATTTAAAGTGAGACCGGTGTTTAGTCCTCGAGTTTCGGATTTGATTTAGTATAATCCTATCTATTGAAATTGGTTTATAGATTTATGTTGATTTTCAACTCTTGAATTTGGAAATTTGATTTCCCTAACTATTTTGAATGTTCGAACACTCCCAAATCGAGATTAGATTTTCAAAGCTAAGAAATTTTGAAGAGTATAAAATGTTTAATAAAGAATACAAATTTAGTTTTGAAATGTTTTGAAAAAAAATAGTTTTGAATAATGGTTTTCAGAAAGGTAAATTGGATATTTCAAGTAGAAATAGATAGTTTAAAAGTTTTAAAGGGATAATTATAAATTTGGAAACCATTTTGAGTATAATTGATTTTCAAATTAAATTGAAATTAAAAACCAGTACTTATATGGTGATTTGGAAATGAATTTGTTTGACCTGAATTATTTTAATTTGGAGACTGGGATAATTTTCTAAACCTATTATTTTGGGAACTTTGAAATTTAGATATTTAATTTGGAAGAAAATTTGGTGAAATCATATATGATTTTGAAACTGAATTGATATTGAAATGATTTGAAATTGAGAACCTTATATTATTAAGCACTTGATTTGGGAGTGGTCAAACTTATATAAAATGGATTTGTATAAGTATGAAGTTGATTTGAAATCTATTGATTTGAAAGGTACTCAACTTGGAAAGAGAATTTTATATAATCGAAGTCTACATAAGTATGATTTGATATACTATTGATTTGGAAAGTATTCGATTTGAGAATGAAATCCTATATATAATGGACTTTATATAAGTATGATATTTGAAAGTGATTAGAAAAGGTACTATATGATATATATTTTCGAAGTAAAGATATGGAAAGTGCCTTCTGCTTGATATCCGCTTTGTGGCCACATTGTGGATTCATTCTATCGATATTATTCTCTCTGATTTTTGGTTTTCCGGATGTGATACTCGAGTGTTCCCACCATGGCGTAACCCATGTTTTTTTTCCTCTCGCGACTATATAGCGAAATTGCCTGGCTGAGTCTGGCCTAGGGGTACGGATTGTTTCCTGGAGGATCCATGCGTAACCATTGTGTATCCTGCAATCTGTGTAGGTCGCGATTAGTAGCGCAATTGCCTGGCTGAGACGGCCTAGGGGTACGGATTGTTTCCTGGGGGACCCAGACGTAACTATTGTGTATCTTGCACTCTACTAGTCATCATGGCGTAACTCACAATGGATGAGAAAGCTTAAGGATACAGATTGTTTCCTGAGGGATCCAGGTGTAACCATTGTGTAACTACGAACCATGGTTGGACAAAGATTTTGGTTTGGTTGTTTTGTTTGGATTGTACTTTCCATATCTGTTTTAAAGGTTTTTCAAGTATTTTCACTGGGTGCTGAAACTAGTCTACTAAGTACTTAAAGAATTCTAGTTTTGCGCCTGATCAACGCATGGCCAGAGTCTGCAAGAACGAGGATAAAATTGTTGAAACATCGAGTTATAAAAATATTTTTGAAAGAAAGATTTATTTCGATATAAAGGTATTTTATTATAAAGGTATTTTTCAACAAAGAAATTTTGTGTTAATATTTGAAATTGAAACTCTTATGGTTTGAAATTTACGATTCGTGCCCGATTCTATTCTTTAAATCTACCTTATCTTCTCAGCTTTAGTTGTTCACCTTGATTCTGTTTTCCGAATCTACCTTCTTTCCTTTTTAAATATAATCATTTATATATTGCATGTTTATATACTACATTGTTTATGTAACGACCCGGGATTTTGGACATCCCGAGTTGTGAATATTATTTATAATATTCAATAATATTGTATTTTAATATACAATATTTGTATTAATCAATGATTTATCCTCATATAAAATTTATTTTTCTAAAAACAATATAACATGGGTTTCCAAGACTACATTAAAATTATGGAGTTGATTTAAATAAATTTCTTAAATATATATATTTTGTTTCAAAGTAAAATATGTATATGTTGTTTAGATTTAATGTATGTTATTGTTTCAAGTAAAATATATTTATTCTAAAGTTGAAATATAAAAAGAATTAAAATTTATTGTGAATTTATTATTTTCATATATAGAATGATAAATTAGAAAGAAAATTTATAATTGTTGTTTGAAAGAAATGTTATAGATTAATATGTATAAAAATCACATAAATAAATAAGAGAAATTATTTATACATAAATATTGATGAAACTTAGTTGTTTGAAGTTATACATTTTTTTATAAAAGGGAGAGTGCCTTAATTTATTTTTAAGATTTAATCTATGGTATAGATTTTTATTTTTTCATCAAAATTTCATTTGATATAAATTTTATGAAAATAAAATTGTTATTTTTATTCATTTGGTTTAAAGTAAAAAATTACTAATTAAAAGTATAAATAAAAAAAGAGAGGTTATTTTAGTTGAATTATGCTTCATCTTTATTTTAAAAATAAATATGAATACATTCTTTAAGTCATATTTAATTAAGTTTTTATTTTGTTTAAAATTTAAAGGTGACAATCACATTTACACTTGGCATTTAAGATAATGGAATCCAACATAATCATGAATGTTCCCTTTCAAATATTTTCTTTGTTTTAAAGAGATAAAATTAAAATAATATTTCAGCCTTTAATGGGCTATCTTTTTTCAACATTCATATTGAGAAATTACAACTATATAAACATATAATCAGTAGCTTTTGAAAAGAACCCAGTTCATTTTTTTAAAAAGAAAAATATCAAAACATAAATATAAAGGAAATGGTAGCACTTGGGATAAAGTTTGCAAGTTAAAATTTACTCTGTAATCAAAATCTGGAAAGGGCTTTTAAAAGAAGATCTTGTAGCAAGCTCTTGAAGAACCCATTTTTCCTGGAAGCAAGTCAAGATTTAGAAGCTTTTAAAAATTCAAATTTCAAGTTTAAGGGGAGCTAGAATCAGATGTTTAAGGTGAGAAAACTGTAAACTTCAACTTAGAAATTGCATGCATGCTCTGTTCAGTAAGAAGTATGTTTAACTTACTTCTAAAATTCCAAATCAGTCGATCTAGCTTGAATTTACAGATATTGTGAACTGCAAGTATGTTTATTTACTAGCATATCTTAAGTTAAAATTTATTATTTAAATTTTTATGTTGTATAGTTCATATGCGTTGAATTTTACTGTAAAAATCAAATTTTTATGAAAATTTAGGTTGCTCGAATCAAAGATTCAAACATGCATGTTAGATCTCCTGATAAAAATAGGATTTTTGGTGCTTGAATCGTGATTTTTAATTACTTAAATTGTGAGATATGTAAAGTTGAACTGTTTTGGTTGAAAATTTTATTTCTGGCGAACTCTGCGTCGAGGGGTGGTGCGGCTTGGATAAGTAGGTGCTGGAGGACGTGGGGAAAGCGTTGACCGTGGCGGAATTCGCGTTTTCATTTTTGTTTTTGTGAGCGTGTGAATTTTAGGGTTTTAGGGATGTCGAAGTACTGTGTACTTCACGGTGGGTTTGAGGAGCAAGGGGGAGATCGAAGGATTCGAAATTTGGCTCATAGATCGTTGCATGTGTCAGCATTCGATAGTGGTGGTTGATGTTAGTCATAGTGGTTGATTGTCGAAGCATTTGAGGAATTTGTGGTGGGGGCGTATGAGTTTTCGGCCTGGGAAGTTACAGCCTGCAGTTCAATTTGAGATCGCCAGAGTTGATTTCTTCGTTGTGTTGCTATTAGCACTTGATCGATGTTGTGGAGTTGTTTAGGGGTATCGCGACTTAGGGTTGGCTGGGGTTACGGCGGTGCACGTGCACGCGTATCTGTGCATGCATCTTCTATTGATTTGGGGTTATTCGGCAAAAATGTTAGAGGTAAGTGATGATGGGTCAGTGATTGACGTTTATGTTTGTTTTTATTTATGCAAAGATGATTTCGATTTTCACTGGTTTGTAATCCACGAAGATGTTGGTTCGGGCTCAAATTTCTGGAAGGGGAAGTTGGTTCAACAAGTTGGGAAGATGGGATTTGGGGAGAGGGGGGCGTGCTGTAGAATTGGGTTAGGGCTTCGGCCCAAACTACCGTGTTTTGACTGAGTACCGGGTTGTTTGTGTGTGAAGGGGTTCGGCCCAATTACAGTATATTGTTTTGTTTCCGAGATGTTGGTTGTGAATGGGCTTCGGCCTATCTGGAAACTGCATCCTTCGTTTGTTTTGGGTTATCGGTTTGAATTTTCGGCTTGTGTTGTGAGCCGTGTGCTTTGGGTCGATAATTATTGAGTTCGGTTGTTTATATAAGGTTGTATTTATATATGAGTTATACTTTAAAAAAAATTAAAAAATTATTATCAAATTAAATTGTTTTCTCAATAACTTTTAAAATCAATATGTTAATCTTAAATAACTATAAAAGTTTTAATTAGAGGAAATGGTTTTTAATAAGAAAATTGTTATTAACACTTAATTATAGTTTTTAAGAAAATTGATATTAGTATTTTATTTAATTTAATTTTTAAAAAAAATTCTTTTACTTAAGTTTATTCGAATAAAATTAAGTAAAGTAAAATGATTTTAGAAAATCATTTTAATTGAGTTTTGAATTAGTCAAGTACTTAAAGACATTTTAATTTATATTAATAAATGGTGGAATTAAGAGTTAATTAGTGAAGAAATAATTAATTATAACTAATTTAAAAAAGTAATCAAATAAGTAATTGTAATTAATCAAGGAATTACGCAATTAATTAAGAAATCGAGGGTTAATTGCTGAAATGGTTTAAGTAATTAATTTGTGTAATTAATTAAAAGTTAATTACTGATTGCGATTAGAAAAATAATTAATCAAGAATGATTAATTTAAAAATGAATATAACTGAAATAATAAAGGGAAATAATTACTTAAATTTGAAGAAAATTCAAGTTTTTAAGTTATATTTTAATTTAATTATTTCATAAATAAAATGTTATGGAATAAATGGTTTGTATCGATGAATGTTATGTCATCGTATGATCCGTTGTGAAGTTGATATGTGAGATTGTATAAGCTTGTTTAGATAGGATGTAATTTGTCAATCGAGATGAATGCTATTTAAATAATTTATGGCCGAACCGTCGAAATGATTCCAAATTGATTAGTTGCATTTATTTAGATTATTAAAACTAGATGATATTGTGATGGCGGGAACTGGCACATTTCCGCTGTATATTTGATATAATTGTCGTGTAGGGTGTATGCCATTGACTGGATTGTGATGAATGATTATTTTGGTGATGATAAATCTCTAATCTGTTGTTATTGCATATATCTGTTATATGCCTATTAATTATATTTGGAATATATTGTGAATCGATCTATGGAAATGGATTGATTTGAATATCTGAAATTGTGAATTATGAACTGTGAATTGATAAGTACCGTTTGGACTAATAAGCCTTGTTTGATTTGAGTTTACTTATGAAATTAGTTTTGTTTTAAAAATTAAGTAATATAATAATATTATCTTTAAAACTTTTTTAAGATTTATCAATATTTGGAGTATTTAAAGTAGCATTTATCTCTTCCTTTGAAGTTTTTTTTAGTTATAATCTTCAAATTGTTTCAAGTATTAACTCGCTTTATAAAGATACTTTAAAGAACAATTTTTATTAATATTTAAGTTTATTTTCTTTAAATTAAAATTTCCTTTAATAAAAGTAGTCTAAATAATTATAGTAATCTATATAAAGAATATTGTATCTATTTAACTTGAAATAGTATTTGTAAATTTATAAGTATGTTATGGAAGAAAATAGTTTTATATATATTTCGAATGAAACAAGTTTCTTAAATAATGATAATTTACTTAGATTTTTAAAGGTGGACAAGGTTTAACGGTTAAAATGGGAAAGAACTTTGGTATTGATTGATTGCTTTGATTGTTAAATAACCGACTATCAAAATTGGACAAAACCTGATTTTGGAAATATCTAGAGGAGACTCGAGAATTATATGGTACGGTTACCGATCGAGGTGCTATACCATACGTATAAGTTCGTTTGTTCTCTAGGACGAATTATAAGGAGACCCGTATAGTAACGGTTAGGAGATGAACTCCGATCTTGTATTTCGTCGGAGTATTTCCTAAAGGACCGGGGTTGAGTCGACCGGGAAATAGCGAACGTTGTTTCGAAGAGACCAGGATCGGGTTTGAAATCCGAAAACCACTTCGATCCAACAATGCGTTTTCGGGATAAAGACAAGAGTTTGGAGTCGAAGATGGAGCAGTGAAGAGCAAGGGCTACTCGCTATTAATCCCGAGGGTGATTCCAAAATGGATGTAGTAGGAATAGTGCCTTCGGTTCCGTTCGAACCCGGAACGGACTTGTATGGACGAATGCTTTTAGAACATCGTTAGGTGGACGATGAGCGTTCTAAGGGTTATGTTCTAAAAAAAAAGGGTAACGCTTAGCCTCGACCCTAATATAATATCAGAGGATTTCATAAAAATGTTTTAGCTATCATAAGGTAAAAACCCGACATGTTTATTTGTGGCGTGGCCTTACGAGATGCTTTTGTTTTCAAAAGGAATTTTCAAAATTTAATAATCAAGGTGATTGTGTTTTCTCACGCTAGGATACCAGACTGACCCGGGCTTTGGTGTTTTCCTATATGCTCGGGTCAGACCGAGCATATTTCCAGGTTTAACTGGTGGAGGAGAAGCTTCAGAAGGAAGAGCTGGATCGGGAGACGTATTGTCGTAATTGTTTATATGAAATCCCTTGGTCGTGTGATTGTGATTGTAAGGACAAAATTGATATAACTGTCTGAGTTGTAGGGTTGTAATTCTGATGTAAAACTTGTATGTATGTATAAAGGTAACTGATTTGGTTTCATGTAAAGATTGTTCATATTATAGATTATTCATTCCGCTGTGAGATTCTGACTTGTTCTCTTTTCTTCTACCTTCTTTCTATTTCTATCTTTCTCTTCCTTCCATTTTCCGTCTTTCCGTACGTTTTAACTGACAAGAGTGGTTCAAGGTCGGTTTAAATTGGTATGGAAAAATGGATTATGACATTGTGGTATCAGAGCTTAGGCTGAGTGAATACCTAGGTTCGAGTAGGTTGCTTATTAGGAATAGAGTCTATAGCAACCTGTTGAGTCTGAGTGTATATATGTATATATATACGAGAGTGCGTATTTGTTAATTTGTATAAAATGATTTTATATTGTGTTAATTGATCAGTTAAGTGGCATATGGATTCTGGTCAATGCGAGTAGCTAACGTTATTGATAGGAATCTCTAAACACTTGAACCAGGCCAATGGACACAATATTGCTTTTAAAAAGGGGTAGATGGAATAATTTTACCCGAATGTATTTTCCATGTAAAGGATATGATTATTTTTAAAATATGTATATATGGAATTTAATTTGAGTAGGTTGTGATGATAATAATTTATCATCTGATTTCTGTGTAGTCTTAGCTAACAACCTTAAGTATATGCATTGGATTGTTCTTTTTTACTAGAATAGAACCCTTTATAATTTGAATCTTGGAAAATGTATACTTAATATGTTTTATTTACAAGGTAAATTTGGAAAACTCTTAAATTGATATTTGAAAAGTTTTGAACTAGTAAATTTTTGGAAAATTTTCCACTCTTTAAAATAAAATTAATTAACCAAGTAATTAAAGATTATTTGGGATACAATTAACACTTAGTTAATTCAGTGATTAGATATAAATAACAATTAAAAAGAATTGTTAATAGCTATTGTGAAGGTCATTAAGTAGGAATTATATGATGATTGAATAATGTGATTAATTTTAATTATTAATTAGATTAATTAATTTAAAGATAATCAATTGTATAAATTGTTAAGTATAATTACTAATGGAGGTAATTAATTATAACTAATTTAATTTGATTTGATTTGATTAAGTTAATTAATTCATTTTGATTAACTTAGAATGACGATAATTAAGAGAAATTACTTAGAAAAATAACTAATGGTTAATTACAGTATGTAATTAATTGAAGTAATTTGTTGATGAAGAAATTTGAGTATAATTACTATGTAAATTAATCAAAGGGTTAATTTGAAATAATTAATAATGAGTGATTAATTTATTATGGTAAAGTAATTAAAGATAGTTAATTAATGTATGGAGTTAATTAAAAGTGATTAACAACTGTGGATGTGCGTGAATATATTTTCAACCTAAAATTTCTTTTCAAAAATATGTGTACTTGGATTATTTTGAAAGGTTGGATTTATAAAATCTTGGATAATGAGAATTCTGTAACGACCCAGGATTTTAAGTAATTAAAATTTGAATATTTAATTTATTTTAAATATTAATAAGTGAATTTATAAGTCGAATAAATTTTATTTCAAATAATTGGATTTAATTGAATAATTAAATCGATAATTTAATATGTTAAAGTATGGAAATAATTGAAAATTGGGTTAAATATGATTGAAAATGATTTGTAAAATTTTATTTTATCATATTGAAGCTAGAATGATATTTTAGAACTTTTAAAATCGAATTAAAAGTTAAATTGTGAAAATTGAATATTTTAATATTAAATCGACTAGCGAAATTTGCCAATTTTTAAACGGTCTCAGAATTGGACGAAACCGGTTCCATTGGATCCGTAATAGTTAGTTATTACCGGATTTCAATTTTCGTAGCAATCGGAGTTATCGTTTGATCGTGGCAGCTCGAAACGCATCGAATTGTTTTTAATTTTAATTTGGCGAGTTAAAATAGCCATTTTTCAAAAAGTCTCGGATTTCGACGAAACCAGTTTCATCGGATCCGTAATGTGATATTATTGTATGGTTTCAAATTTCGTGTCAATTGGATTTACCGTTTGTCCGATACAAATTAAAACGCCTAGAAAATCGTTTAAATCGGTTTAATTTAAATTGAACGTTTATTGCCATAACTCGCACAGATGTCCGAACTAGCTTTCGAAACCTGTTCCATTGTGTCCGGAACGCGGGGTAAACCCTAGAAACGCTGGTTACGGCGTGTGAATCGGAGTTTGGAATTTCCGGAATGAATAGTGTTCGTTCGTTTCCCTATAAATAGCCCCCTCTCTCTCTCTAAAAAAAAAATAAACCTAAACCCTAGCCGCCGTTGTTATTATCAAAGGCCAGAAAGTTTCGAATTTCATTCATTAATTTCTTTCAATCCATTCATCAATTCAAAGAACGTTCAACATCAAAGTTGAAGAGCACGCAACGATCTTCAGATCTATACAGATATGATGGATTTTAGAGCAACATAGTCGACGTTTGGAGGCCACGAACGTGCGCAGTTCGTGCTCGTTTTTCTCGAGCAAATGGCGATCGAGCTGGGGGTTGTTCATGCCGTGGGTGGAGGTCTACGTTGGCTTCAAGATGATGTTCTCCGATCAAGTTTTAGTGCGACGTAGGCGGAGCATAATTAAGCCCTAGGGGGCGGCATTTGGGCTCGAGCGTGATGTTGTTACTGGGAGCAAACGAGAAGATGAAGGAAAAGGAGCGTGCGGTCACGATGGTGGGGTGCAGGATCGTGTGGCTCAGGATTGTGTAGGTTAAAAATTATAATTAATTGTTGTAAATTGTTTATAAAAAAATCGTGCAATCTTTGAAAAATGCATAACTTTTTCATACGAGGTCGAAAACGCGCGAAACCAGTTGCGTTGGAATCGTATGGACGAGCACTACGCTATGGAATTGGATTGTAGTCGTTTGGCGGTAGTGAGAATTTTGGGTAAAATTAAACGCCCGTTTAATTTTATTCGAAATAAATCGCTAAAACGAAATTGAAATCAAGGTGAGAACTTCTCACTCAATCGAATCAGTTTCGATTTTTATTTTAAATAGTTAGATTTAAAATATTTGAATGCATGTTTGAATGATGATTGTTATCTATTGATTGTTAAAATAGACATTATGCGCCGTTAGTAAGCGGATGTTATTTAATAAAAACATATACCGCGAATATTTCATAAACAGTGAAATTGGTATTATATATAATAGCAATATATATATATATATATTGGCATATGTATATATTGCAGTTATTGATTTCCCGCATTTTTTGTTTAGCGGATGAGACCCTATTGCGCCGTCTATTAAGCGGATAATATTTTAAATCCCATATACCGCGATAATTCCGTACTGGAGCGGAATTGGTATTGTGCTAATGTTTGTGGATGCAGGAAAACAGGTTGGAGAGATCCAACTGGATTCCTCAACAGTATTTATGTGATTATGGATATTTTGATATTCATTGATTTTCATATCGATATATGATATCGTTGTTGTCGTGATTGACTATTTGGTGTGTAGCATCATTGGACCAAATTTTGGATTTTAAAATGATTTCAAAGTGATTTTTGAAAGTATACGTTTATAAAATATTTTTTGAATTGATCCATTTTTAAATAAATAAACGTTATAATTTTTAATGTTATAAAAAAATAATTAATTATGATTTTTGAGAAATATAGTTAAAGATTGATTTTTGAGAATATGATGCTAACGATTTTATAAAATAGTTAAATCGGAATTTTTGAATTTATTATAAATTGATTTTTCAAAGGATTTATAAAAATTTAATTATTTTATGAATCAAAATGGTGAAATAATAAAGGAGTTTAGAGACGTTTTAAAAGAATAATATAAATTGATTTATTTAAGAGATTTATAAATGGATATTTATAAATTGAAATATTGACATTATAAAACGAGTTTTTATAAGTGTTTGAATGAAGTGAAAATAGATTGCATAAGTGAATGGAATTTATAGAATTATAAACGGTGAAGTTATAAATGGAATTTTATAAGCAGTAGTTTTATAAAATTTATAAAGTCATTAAAAGAATGGTTTTGGATAAATCATTGAATCCTATAAGTTATAGGATTTATAATTATGAAGTTCAAAGGAACGATTTTTGCAAACAAATAAATTATAAGTATTTGACTTATAATATGAATTTTTAGTATATCATTTAGATATGAAATTGAATAGGTTAAAAAAGGAAATTTATAAAAGGGAAGTTTTTATAGAATAAATAGAAATGGAATTTATAAATGTTGTTTTATAAATCCGCAAACGAATTATTTTGATAAGAAAATTGTTATAACTTATTAATGGGGTTATATTCACATTTTTGACTGTGAATAATACTTTGAAATAAAATGAATAAAAGGATGAAATTTGTTAACATAGTATATTCACGTTTTTGAATAGTGAATAATATGTTAAAGAAATTGTTTTGAATGTGATATTTGAAATAGAATTAAAACGATCTAACGATGTTTTAAAATGTGTTGAGATTCGAAACCATAGATTTCAACATTCATTGTTGAAATAGACGTTTTCGAGAAATAAAAGAAAATGGTGGACTATAACACTGTTGTTATAGTAAATGATTTCCGAAAGGAAATGTTTTGTATAGTATTGGGATTTATATATCTATTTTAATTTCGAATCCCTATACTAGTGATTTTGGGTTGTCGTAACGATGTTTTACGCAACATTCGTTTTGGCCCAAATAAATATGTTTAAAAGAATGATTTCCTTATAGAATGAAATATATACTAAATTTCGATTTGAGTATATTGAATATTTTCTAAGTGTTGAAAATAAATAAAATTTGTGAATTACTTATGAATAAATAAGTATGGAAATGTTTTTCCAATATAAAGTGAATATTAGAGAATTTATCTTATTGAAGATAAATTGAAATGAATAATTGAAATCGAATATTCATAGATATTTTGGATTATAAATTCACTAAGGAATTTATAAAGGAAAGGGGAATTTGTCTAAAAATAAATATTGATTTATTTTTGAAGTGTGAAATTATATATCTTGTAAAGATATTTTGTGAAATAAATAATTGGGAAAATTATTTGGAAACTGGTGATGTGTGCATATCCATGATAGTTCAATAACCGACTATCAATATTTCCCTTTGAATGGGTATTTGATGTGATTTGTTTGAATTTGAATGCCACACTTGTTTTTGAATAAGCGCTCACTATTCGGGTTAACCGGGAAAGGACCATGGGGTCGTATAACCCATTCCGAATATGTGATACGTCGTTATGAATTGCATTTGATGACCGGTGTTGAAGACCGAGTATTTGCGAAAGCGATAGAATGACCTATCGATTGTCTCTGCACTGGGTAGCTCCTGGTATAGAGATTCCCTAAGTGATGGGAAATTCGATCGGGATTGTGAATACCCGGATTGCAAGGGCTTCGTGAGAAGTGCCTTCGGTTTTGTTCGAGCCTGGAACAGACTTGTATGGATTGTATGTCTGACGTTACAAGTTGAGATATAAAGCCGATTTCTTTCAAATATATTTCTGTTGGTGGCGGAGAATTTATTCTTTTAGCTTAACACCCTTCTCTGAGACGTACGAGCTCAGAGGTTATGTAGTTGAAGGTTATCAGCGATATATTCCCAATTTGGTAATGTGACATGCTGAGTGTTGCTGTAAATGATCATTGTGTTGATTATTTGTGATAGGATCGTTTATTTGATCGTCTATCTTGGTGATCATTTCTATGATCATTTGTTGACCCAAAGCATGGCTTTTGTATAAAGTATGTTTTTGTGGACGTGACTTCGTCGAGCCTCACACCCCGTGAATGGTCAAAACAGGAAAGAAGCAGCAAGGTTATGAGGGGTAGCGCCCTTTAGGATATGTGCATTTCCTTCTGGAAAAGGGTGGTATCATGGTATGGAGCCCAGATACTTACTCGTGTTGAAAACACTCTATGATTGTGTGAATTGATTACGAGCGCTCGGTGAAAGGTCCCAAAGGACCGGGGGATGGCATATTCGGTCAGTTGTTACTCAGTTAGGGGTAACCCGGCCTTGTGTTGGTAGAGATCCGGTTTGGTTCTCGGGGATGTCCATCCAGAGGCATTCTCATGTGGCAATGGGAAGTTCCTTGGCCTGATCATTCGTTGGAAATCCAATTCCCAATACGAAACTTGTACGGTTTTAGTTGTAGAACCTGCCATTCACTTATGGTGGTCACCACTGTTTGGATGGTAGCTATAGTAGGCATACGATAATGGTCGTATGTTGGCTAAGATTTATATTCTACTTTCGAAATGAATTTTTCCTACACTATGCACTAGTAATAATATCAAATGTTCTTTTTAATGCGTATCAAGCATCTTTGACTATCATAAGGAGAAATCTCCTCCGATTCTGCGTTTGCATTGTGTGTGTGTGCGGGAGGCCTTATGGTAGTCTCATTTTTTAAAAAAGCATTGCGAATTGAGTTTAAAAATATTCCTCTATTTTGATTTTTAAGATAAATAAACTGTTTTGAGTTCCCACACCAGTCACATGACTGACTCGGAGTTTATTGTTTTCCTTCCTAAACTCTGGGTGCCCACCAATTTCCACACGGGCAGTTAAGAGTTAGGTTTATCAGGATATTCTGGATATTCAGGAGTTGCTGGAGGCAAGCTGGATGGCATGGCGTATATAGTATTTCTTTTCTGCTGTTTGATGTTGTTGTTGTTGTACACTCTGATGATATGGTGTAATGAAATGAAATGTATGAAATGTAATAACTGATATAGTTCTTTGTTTAAAGATTATTCATTTATTTATTATATGTTGTTCCGCTGCGAATTGTGAGATTCTGTTGTTGTTCTGCTGTTTTTTTTTTGTTCTATTTTCTTTTCTCTCTATTTTCTATCTTCTTATCTCTTCTTCTCTCTCTTTCTTTTTCTTAAACCATAACATTCGGGTTTCCGGCCTTCGATTTCTCGGCAGTCGATAAAGTGAGTATCGATGTTGAATTTTCGAAAGTCGAAAATTTTCGGGACGTTAAATTTGGTATCAGAGCATATGGTTAAGCGACAACCATGGTTCTGTTGGGTATTATTCATTAGAGATAGAGTCAGTAGTACTCTAGATTGAGTTTGAGTGTAATAATAGCTATGAGAGCGTATTTGTTAGTGAATATATAAAATTGTTTTATATTGTGATGATTGGTTTGTTGAGTGGCATATGAACCTTCGTCAGCGTGGTCTCGACAACTATGCCGAAGGGGTTTCTAAACACTTGAATAGAACAATTCGACACAATATTGTTTTAAATTGGGTAAATGAAATAATTTTACCTTGATTATATTTTATATATGAAGAAATAATTTTTCAAAATTATTAAAGTGTATATAAGTTGATTGTTTAGTTGTTTGAATAATCTAAATTGAAGAATAATTGTATAAGCAAAAGAATTATAAGAATTGGATTATAATTAAAGTGATTTACAATTGTGAAATAAACTTATTTATATGAGAAGTGAAACTATATGAATATATTTATGAATATGAGTTGTAAATAAAAGTGAATTTAAAGTTAAATGGAAATTTACTTTAGAATTTAGAAGCTGAATTGATTGATGAATGTGAACTTAAGTTATGTAAATGAAGTTCAACTTTTGAAATTAAATTGAATGAATGGATTAAATGTTAATCAATTAAATGTGAATAATTGATATGAAATAATGAATGTAAGTGTTAATTCATTAAAAATCTAATGTTATTGAAAGATTGAAAGAAAATCAATTTATTAAACCAATTGATAAGTCAAGGAATTTGGTTGCAATTAATATACATTGGTTTTTATATGATTGTTAGTTGATTGTATATAATTAATTAAGTGTTAATGAAATTGAATTAATGAAATTGGAAGTTAAAGTAATTAAAATTCAATTGGAAGTTAAGTGAATCTTAAATAGAATTGAATTTGATTTGGAAGTGAACCAACTTGAATATGAATTAGTGAATGTAAACTAATTGAGAATGAATGCTAGTAAATCCAATGTTAATGAATCAAATGTGATTAAATTGAAAACCAATTCATTGAATATCAATGAGAATATGAATGAATATTTATTGGTTATGGATGATGGTTGATGGTTGAATATATTGCTTTTGTTTCAATTGCTATGATTGACATATATAGTTATTATGTTGCTATATGTTGTATATCGATACTATTGTCTATATGCATGATTCTCATGTTGTTTGTTGAGTGATTAGTAGGTGCGGATCACGTTTGCTTCGCATTTGGAGCTCGCTTTCGCGCTATATTAGCCGTATATGCTTGCTAATAAAATATAAGGTACATATCTCGGATTACATACCGTACTTTTATACTTTTTTCCCTTCGGGATGCATCATTACTTGATGAGATGTATATTTGTGATATATATACTGTCATTTTTTTTTGGGATCGAGCCGCGCAAAGGAGACTATGGCGAATTTTTCCGAAAATTTAAGGCGTTAGAAAAAATTTGAGAAAATTGAAAAGTTTGAAAACTTTAACTTTGATTTGGGAATTGAAAGTTAAACAATAGTAGTTGTTTTTGAAAAGATAACTAAGTGTGATTTGAAAACTTAGTAAAGTTATTGTAAGAAGTTTAACTATGGATTTATGGAAAGTTAATAGATTCTGTAACTTTTCTTACTTAATAATTTCGAGGACGAAATTCTTTTAAGGGGGGAAGATTGTAACGACCCAGGATTTTAAGTAATTAAAATTTGAATATTTAATTTATTTTAAATATTAATAAGTGAATTTATAAGTCGAATAAATTTTATTTCGAATAATTAGATTTAATTGAATAATTAAATCGATAATTTAATATGTTAAAGTATGGAAATAATTGAAAATTGGGTTAAATATGATTGAAAATGATTTGTAAAATTTTATTTTATCATATTGAAGCTAGAATGATATTTTAGAACTTTTAAAATCGAATTAAAAGTTAAATTGTGAAAATTGAATATTTTAATATTAAATCGACTAGTGAAATTTGCCAATTTTTAAAAAGTCTCAGAATTGGACGAAACTAGTTCCATTGGATCCGTAATAGTTAGTTATTACCGGATTTCAATTTTCGTAGCAATCGGAGTTATCGTTTGATCGTGGCAGCTCGAAACGCATCGAATTGTTTTTAATATTAATTTGGCGAGTTAAAATAGCCATTTTTCAAAAGTCTCGGATTTCGACGAAACCAGTTTCATCGGATCCGTAATGTGATATTATTGTATGGTTTCAAATTACGTGTCAATTGGATTTACCGTTTGTCCGGTACAAATTAAAACGCCTAGAAAATCGTTTAAATTGGTTTAATTTAAATTGAACGTTTATTGCCATAACTCGCACAGATGTCCGAACTAGCTTTCGAAACCTGTTCCATTGTGTCCGAAATGCGGGGTAAACCCTAGAAACGCTGGTTACGGCGCGTGAATCGGAGTTTGGAATTTCCGGAATGAATAGTGTTCGTTCGTTTCCCTATAAATAGCCCCCTCTCTCTCTAAAAAAAAATAATAATAAACCTAAACCCTAGCCGCCGTTGTTCTTATCAAAGGCCAGAAAGTTTCGAATTTCATTCATTAATTTCTTTCAATCCATTCATCAATTCAAAGAACGTTCAACATCAAAGTTGAAGAACACGCAACGATCTTCAGATCTATACGGATATGATGGATTTTAGAGCAACATAGTCGACGTTTGGAGGCCACGAACGTGCGCAGTTCGTGCTCGTTTTTCTCGAGCAAATGGCGACCGAGCTGGGTGTTGTTCATGTCGTGGGTGGAGCTCTACGTTGGCTTCAAGATGATGGTCTCCGATCAAGTTTTAGTGCGACGTAGGCGGAGCATAATTAAGCCCTAGGGGGCGGCATTTGGGTTCGAGCGTGATGTTGTTACTGGGAGCAAACGAGAAGATGAAGGAAAAGGAGCGTGCGGTCACGATGGTGGGGTGCAGGATCGTGTGGCTCAGGATTGTGTAGGTTAAAAATTATAATTAATTGTTGTAAATTGTTTATAAAAAAATCGTGCAATCTTTGAAAAATGCATAACTTTTTCATACGAGATCAAAAACGCGCGAAACTAGTTGCGTTGGAATCGTATGGACGAGCACTACGCTATGGAATTGGATTGGAGTCGTTTGGAGTTAGTGAGAATTTTGGGTAAAATTAAACGCCCGTTTAATTTTATTCGAAATAAATCGCTAAAACGAAATTGAAATCAAGGTGAGAACTTCTCAATCGAATCAGTTTCGATTTTTATTTTAAATAGTTAGATTTAAAATATTTGAATGCATGTTTGAATGATGATTGTTATCTATTGATTGTTAAAATAGACATTATGCGCCGTTAGTAAGCGGATGTTATTTAATAAAAACATATACCGCGAATATTTCATAAACAGTGAAATTGGTATTATATATAATAGCAATATATATATATATTGGCATATGTATATATTGCAGTTATTGATTTCCCGCATTTTTTGTTTAGCGGATGAGACCCTATTGCGCCGTCTATTAAGCGGATAATATTTTAAATCCCATATACCGCGATAATTCCGTACTGGAGCGGAATTGGTATTGTGCTAATGTTTGTGGATGCAGGAAAACAGGTTGGAGAGATCCAACTGGATTCCTCAACAGTATTTATTTGATTATGGATATTTTGATATTCATTGATTTTCATATCGATATATGATATCGTTGTTGTCGTGATTGACTATTTGGTGTGTAGCATCATTGGACCAAATTTTGGATTTTAAAATGATTTCAAAGTGATTTTTGAAAGTATACGTTTATAAAATATTTTTTGAATTGATCCATTTTTAAATAAATAAACGTTATAATTTTTAATGTTATAAAAAAATAATTAATTATGATTTTTGAGAAATATAGTTAAAGATTGATTTTTGAGAATATGATGCTAACGATTTTATAAAATAGTTAAATCGGAATTTTTGAATTTATTATAAATTGATTTTTTAAAGGATTTATAAAAATTTAATTATTTTATGAATCAAAATGGTGAAATAATAAAGGAGTTTAGAGACGTTTTAAAAGAATAATATAAATTGATTTATTTAAGAGATTTATAAATGGATATTTATAAATTGAAATATTGACATTATAAAACGAGTTTTTATAAGTGTTTGAATGAAGTGAAAATAGATTGCATAAGTGAATGGAATTTATAGAATTATAAACGGTGAAGTTATAAATGGAATTTTATAAGCAGTAGTTTTATAAAATTTATAAAGTCATTAAAAGAATGGTTTTGGATAAATCATTGAATCCTATAAGTTATAGGATTTATAATTATGAAGTTCAAAGGAACGATTTTTGCAAACAAATAAATTATAAGTATTTGACTTATAATATGAATTTTTAGTATATCATTTAAATATGAAATTGAATAGGTTAAAAAAGGAAATTTATAAAAGGGAAGTTTTTATAGAATAAATAGAAATGGAATTTATAAACGTTGTTTTATAAATCCGCAAACGAATTATTTTGATAAGAAAATTGTTATAACTTATTAATGGGGTTATATTCACATTTTTGACTGTGAATAATACTTTGAAATAAAATGAATAAAAGGATGAAATTTGTTAACGTAGTATATTCACGTTTTTGAATAGTGAATAATATGTTAAAGAAATTGTTTTGAATGTGATATTTGAAATAGAATTAAAACGATCTAACGATGTTTTAAAATGTGTTGAGATTCGAAACCATAGATTTCAACATTCATTGTTGAAATAGACGTTTTCGAGAAATAAAAGAAAATGGTGGACTATAACACTGTTGTTATAGTAAATGATTTCCGAAAGGAAATGTTTTGTATAGTATTGGGATTTATATATCTATTTTAATTTCGAATCCCTATACTAGTGATTTTGGGTTGTCGTAACGATGTTTTACGCAACATTCGTTTTGGCCCAAATAAATATGTTTAAAAGAATGATTTCCTTATAGAATGAAATATATACTAAATTTCGATTTGAGTATATTGAATATTTTCTAAGTGTTGAAAATAAATAAAATTTGTGAATTACTTATGAATAAATAAGTATGGAAATGTTTTTCCAATATAAAGTGAATATTAGAGAATTTATCTTATTGAAGATAAATTGAAATGAATAATTGAAATCGAATATTCATAGATATTTTGGATTATAAATTCACTAAGGAATTTATAAAGGAAAGGGGAATTTGTCTAAAAATAAATATTGATTTATTTTTGAAGTGTGAAATTATATATCTTGTAAAGATATTTTGTGAAATAAATAATTGGGAAAATTATTTGGAAACTGGTGATGTGTGCATATCCATGATAGTTCAATAACCGACTATCAATATTTCCCTTTGAATGGGTATTTGATGTGATTTGTTTGAATTTGAATGCCACACTTGTTTTTGAATAAGCGCTCACTATTCGGGTTAACCGGGAAAGGACCATGGGGTCGTATAACCCATTCCGAATATGTGATACGTCGTTATGAATTGCATTTGATGACCGGTGTTGAAGACCGAGTATTTGCGAAAGCGATAGAATGACCTATCGATTGTCTCTGCACTGGGTAGCTCCTGGTATAGAGATTCCCTAAGTGATGGGAAATTCGATCGGGATTGTGAATACCCGGATTGCAAGGGCTTCGTGAGAAGTGCCTTCGGTTTTGTTCGAGCCTGGAACAGACTTGTATGGATTGTATGTCTGACGTTACAAGTTGAGATATAAAGCCGATTTCTTTCAAATATATTTCTGTTGGTGGCGGAGAATTTATTCTTTTAGCTTAACACCCTTCTCTGAGACGTACGAGCTCAGAGGTTATGTAGTTGAAGGTTATCAGCGATATATTCCCAATTTGGTAATGTGACATGCTGAGTGTTGCTGTAAATGATCATTGTGTTGATTATTTGTGATAGGATCGTTTATTTGATCGTCTATCTTGGTGATCATTTCTATGATCATTTGTTGACCCAAAGCATGGCTTTTGTATAAAGTATGTTTTTGTGGACGTGACTTCGTCGAGCCTCACACCCCGTGAATGGTCAAAACAGGAAAGAAGCAGCAAGGTTATGAGGGGTAGCGCCCTTTAGGATATGTGCATTTCCTTCTGGAAAAGGGTGGTATCATGGTATGGAGCCCAGATACTTACTCGTGTTGAAAACACTCTATGATTGTGTGAATTGATTACGAGCGCTCGGTGAAAGGTCCCAAAGGACCGGGGGATGGCATATTCGGTCAGTTGTTACTCAGTTAGGGGTAACCCGGCCTTGTGTTGGTAGAGATCCGGTTTGGTTCTCGGGGATGTCCATCCAGAGGCATTCTCATGTGGCAATGGGAAGTTCCTTGGCCTGATCATTCGTTGGAAATCCAATTCCCAATACGAAACTTGTACGGTTTTAGTTGTAGAACCTGCCATTCACTTATGGTGGTCACCACTGTTTGGATGGTAGCTATAGTAGGCATACGATAATGGTCGTATGTTGGCTAAGATTTATATTCTACTTTCGAAATGAATTTTTCCTACACTATGCACTAGTAATAATATCAAATGTTCTTTTTAATGCGTATCAAGCATCTTTGACTATCATAAGGAGAAATCTCCTCCAATTCTGCGTTTGCATTGTGTGTGTGCGGGAGGCCTTATGGTAGTCTCATTTTTTAAAAAAGCATTTGCGAATTGAGTTAAAAAATATTCCTCTATTTTGATTTTTAAGATAAATAAACTGTTTTGAGTTCCCACACCAGTCACATGACTGACTCAGAGTTTATTGTTTTCCTTCCTAAACTCTGGGTGTCCACCAATTTCCACACGGGCAGTTAAGAGTTAGGTTTATCAGGATATTCTGGATATTCAGGAGTTGCTGGAGGCAAGCTGGATGGCATGGCGTATTACTTATATAGTATTTCTTTTCTGCTGTTTGATGTTGTTGTTGTTGCACACTCTGATGATATGGTGTAATGAAATGAAATGTATGAAATGTAATAACTGATATAGTTCTTTGTTTAAAAATTATTCATTTATTTATTATATGTTGTTCCGCTGCGAATTGTGAGATTCTTTTGTTGTTCTGCTGTTTTTTTTTGTTCTATTTTCTTTTCTCTCTATTTTCTATCTTCTTATCTCTTCTTCTCTCTCTTTCTTTTTCTTAAACCATAACATTTCGGGTTTCCGGCCTTCGATTTCTCGGCAGTCGATAAAGTGAGTATCGATGTTGAATTTTCGAAAGTCGAAAATTTTCGGGACGTTACAAATTCAAAGTGATAGAATAAATTGGGAGTATAAAACTTTGATGAACTTGTTAACTTATAGAGTTCTAAACCTTATGGTCTCATTTCTAGACTTGGTTTTAATTATAGAGAACCCATTTTGTCCATCGTGGGGGAGCTTTGGCCCGAGCCAGAAGGGAGGGTAATTTGGATGAGGTCAGAAGGATTAGGGCAGAACGTTATGAGCCATCTTTGTATGAGGAAGAGCCAGAAGCATCTGGAGATCCGGCTGAGCAGCCTCAGCCACAGCCGCAGCCTCAGCCGCAGCCTCGGCCACAGTCGCAGCCTCAGCCATATCCGCAGCCTCAGCCTCAGCCTTATCAGGAAGAACCAGAGGAAGACTTCGACGACGAAGAAGAAATTGAAGTCGAAGAAGAGGAGGAATTCAATGATGAGGAGGAATTCGAGGTAGAAGAAGATTCCGATTCTGAAGTCGATGATGCCTTCCTTTGGAATTTAGTTGAAGCTGCTGGGGGACCAGTTGCCAGTGGACCTAATCCGGAAGTGGTTCAGGATCCTGATGATGGTAGAGAGGTTAGAGAGTTATCGGGACCCGAGAGGGAGGACTCCGATGGAGTCCGTAGTAGGGGTTAGATTGCTTTCTACTTTTTGTGTTTATAGTTTTTGTTTGTGTTCTGACCTTTGGAACCCACCGACAATTAAGTGTTTGGTAGGGTGGTACTTGTCTGTGTATTTATATGGATGGTGGTAATAACACTTGTAGGAATGTTTGAAAAGTGCTTAATATAATGTATATTTTGATGTACTATGTGAGTCGTTGTGTTTACCACTTTAGTTTGGGTTGTTATTAATCTGTTTATTGTGAGTAAATAATTTTTACTAGCATAACTGTGGAATTTCGAGGATGAAATTCTTTTTAAGGGGGAAGGTATGTATGGACCCGGGATTTTGGACATCCTGAGTTGTGAATATTATTTATAATATTCAATAATATTGTATTTTAATATACAATATTTGTATTAATCAATGATTTATCCTCATATAAAATTTATTTTTCTAAAAACAATATAACATGGGTTTCCAAGACTACATTAAAATTATGGAGTTGATTTAAATAAATTTCTTAAATATATATATTTTTTGTTTCAAAGTAAAATATGTATATGTTGTTTAGATTTAATGTATGTTATTGTTTCAAGTAAAATATATTTATTCTAAAGTTGAAATATAAAAAGAATTTAAAATTTATTGTGAATTCATTATTTTCATATATAGAATGATAAATTAGAAAGAAAATTTATAATTGTTGTTTCAAAGAAATGTTATAGATTAATATGTATAAAAATCACATAAATAAATAAGAGAAATTATTTATACATAAATATTGATGAAACTTAGTTGTTCGAAGTTATACATTTTTTTATAAAAGGGAGAGTGACTTGATTTATTTTAATATCTAATCTATGGTATAGATTTTTATTTTATTTTATCAAAATTTCATTTGAATAAATTTTATGAAAATAAAATTGTTATTTTTATTCATATGGTTTAAAGTAACAGATTACTTATTAAAAGTATAAATCAAAAAAAAAGAGGTTATTTTAGTTGAATTATGCCTCATCTTTATTTTAGAAATAAATAGGAATACATGCTTTAAGTCATATTTAATTAAGTTTTTATTTTGTTTAAAATTTAGAGGAGACAATCAGATTTACACTTGGCATTTAAGAAAATGGAATCCAGCATAATCATGAATGTTCCCTTTCAAATATTTTCTTTGTTTTAAAGAGATAAAATTAAAATAATATTTCAGCCTTTATTGGGCTATCTTTGTTCAACATTCATATTGAGAAATTACAACTATATAAACATATAATCAGTAGCTTTTGAAAAGAACCCAGTTCATTTTTTTTAAAAGAAAAATATCAAAACATAAATATAAAGGAAATGGCAGCACTTGGGATAAAGTCTGCAGATTAAAATTTACTCTGTAATCAAAATCTGGAAAGGGCTTTTAAAAGAAGATCTTGTAGCAAGCTCTTGAAGAACCCATTTTTCTTGGAAGCAAGTCAAGATTTAGAAGCTTTTAAAAATTCAAATTTCAAGTTTAAGGGGAGCTAGAATCAGATGTTTAAGGTGAGAAAACTGTAAAATTCAACTTAGAAACTGCATGCATGCTCTGTTCAGTAAGAAGTATGTTTAACTTACTTCTAAAATTCCAAATCAGTCAATCTAGCTTGAATTTGCAGATATTGTGAACTGCAAGTATGTTTATTTACTAGCATATCTTAAGTTAAAATTTATTATTTAAATTTTTATGTTGTATAGTTCATATGCATTGAATTTTACTGTAAAATCAAATTTTTTTAGGTTGCTCGAATCAAAGATTCAAACATGCATGTTAGATCTCCTGATAAAAATAGGATTTTTGGTGCTTGAATCGTGATTTTAAATTACTTCAATTGTGAGATATGTAAAGTTGAACTGTTTCGGTTGAAAATTTTATTTCTCGCGAACTCTGCGTCGAGGGGTGGTGCAGCTTGGATAAGTAGGTGCTGGAGGACGTAGGGAAAGCGTTGACCGTGGCGGAATTCGCGTTTTCATTTTTGTTTTTGTGAGCATGTGAATTTTAGGGTTTTAGGGATGTCGAAGTACTGTGTACTTCACGGTGGGTTTGAGGAGCAAGGGGGAGATTGAAGGATTCGAAATTTGGCTCATAGATCGTTGCATGCGTCAGCATTCGATAGTGGTGGTTGATGTTAGCCATAGTGGTTGATTGTCGAAGCAATTGAGGAATTTGTAGTGGGGACGTATGAGTTTCCAGCCTGGGAAGTTATGGCCTGCAGTTCAATTTGAGATCGCCAGAGTTGATTTCTTCGTCGTGTTGCTATTAGAACTCGATCGATGTTGTGGAGTTGTTTGGGGGTATCACGACTTAGGGTTGGCCGGGGTTACGGCGGTGCACGCGCACGCGTATCTGTGCACGCATCTTCTATTGATTTGGGGTTGTTTGGCAAAAAAGTTAGAGTTAAGTGATGATGGGTCAGTGATTGGCGTTTGTGTTTGTTTTTATTTATGCAAAGATGATTTCGATTGTCACTGGTTTGTAATTCACGAAGATGTTGGTTCAGGCTCAAATTTCTGGAAGGGGAAGTTGGTTCAGCAAGTTAGGAAGAAGGGATTTGGGGAGAGGGGAGCATGCTGTAGAATTGGGTTAGGGCTTCGGCCCAAACTACCGTGTTTTGACTGAGTACCGGGTTGTTTGTGTGTGAAGGGGTTCGGCCCAATTACAGTATATTATTTTGATTCCGAGCTGTTGGTTGTGAATGGGCTTCGGCCTATCTGGAAACTGCATCGTTCGTTTGTTTTGGGTTATCGGTTTGAATTTTCGGCTTGTGTTGTGAGCCGTGTGCTTTTGGTCGATAATTATTGAGTTTGGTTGTTTATATAAGGTTGTATTTATATATGAGTTATACTTTAAAAAAAATTAAAAACATTATTATCAAATTAAATTGTTTTCTCAAATCTAACAATTTTGATAATTTATGTAAACTTTTAAAATCAATATGTTAATCTTAAATAACTATAAAAGTTTTAATTAGAGGAAATGGTTTCTAATAAGCAAATTGTTATTAACACTTAATTATAGTTTTTAAGAAAATTGATATTAGTATTTGATTTAATTTAATTAAAAAAAATTCTTTTACTTAAGTTTATTCGAATAAAATTAAGTAAACTAAAATGATTTTAGAAAAACATTTTAATTGAGTTTTGAATTAGTCAAGTACTTAAAGACATTTTAATTTATATTAATTAATGGTGGAATTAAGAGTTAATTAGTGAAGAAATAATTAATTATAACTAATTTAAATAAGTAATCAAATAATTAATTGTAATTAATCAAGGAATTACGCAATTAATTAAGAAATTGAGGGTCAATTGCTGAAATGGTTTAAGTAATTAATTTGTGTAATTAATTAAAAGTTAATTACTGATTGCAATTAGAAAAATAATTAATCAAGAATGATTAATTTAAAAATGAGTATAATTGAAATAATAAAGGGAAACAATTACTTAAATTTGAAGAGAATTCGAGTTTTTAAGTTATATTTTAATTTAATTATTTCATAAATAAAATGTTATGGAATAAATGGTTTGTATCGACGAATGTTATGTCGTCGTATGATTCATTGTGAAGTTGATATGTGAGATTGTATAAGCTTGTTTAGATAGGATCTAATTTATCAATCGAGATGAATGCTATTTAAATAATTTATAGCCAAACCGTCGAAATGATTCCAAATTGATTAGTTGCATTTATTTAGATTATTTAAACTAGATGATATTGTGATGGCAGGAACTGACACATTTCCACTGTATATTATATATAATTGTCGTGTAGGGTGTAGGCCATTGACTGGATTGTGATGAATGATTATTTTGGTGATGATAAATCTCTAATCTGTTGTTATTGCATATATCTGTTATATACCTGTTAATTATATTTGGAATATATTGTGAATCGATCTATGGAAATGGATTGATTTGAATATCTGAAATTGTGAATTATGAACTGTGAATTGATAAGTACCGTTTGGACTAATAAGCCTTGTTTGATTTGAGTTTACTTACGAAATTAGTTTTTTTTTAAAAATTAAGTAATATAATAGTATTATCTTTAAAACGTTTTTAAGATTTATCAATATTTAGAGTATTTAAAGTAGCTATTTATCTCTTCCTTTGAAGTTTTTTTTAGTTATAATCTTCAAATTGTTTCAAGTATTAACTCGTTTTGTAAAGATACTTTAAAGAACAATTTTATTAATATTTAAGTTTATTTTCTTTAAATTAAAATTTCCTTTAATAAAAGTAGTCTAAATAATTATAATAATCTTTATAAAGAATATTGTATCTATTTAACTTGAAATAGTATTTGTAAATTTATAAGTATGTTGTGGAAGAAAATAGTTTTATATATATTTCGAATGAAACAAGTTTCTTAAATAATGATGATTTACTTAGATTTTTAAAGGTGGACAAGGTTTAACGGTTAAAATGGGAAAGAACTTTGGTATTGATTGATTGCTTTGATTGTTAAATAACCGACTATCAAAATTGGACAAAACCTGACTTTGGAAATATCTAGAGGAGACTCAAGAATTATATGGTACGGTTACTAATCGAGGTGTTATACCATACATATAAATTCGTTTGTTCTCTAGGACGAATTATAAGGAGACCCGTATAGTAACGGTTAGGAGATAACTCCGATCTTGTATTTCGTCGGAGTATTTCCTAAAGAACCGGGGTTGAGTCGACCGGGAAATAGCGAACGTTGTTTCGAAAAGACCGGGATCGGGTTTGAAATCCGAAAACCACTTCGATCCAACAATACGTTTTCGGGATAAAGAAAAGAGTTTGGAGTCGAAGATGGAGCAGTGAAGAGCAAGGGCTACTCGCTACTAATCCCGAGGATGATTCCAAAATGGATGTAGTAGGAATAGTGCCTTCGGTTCCGTTCGAACCCGGAACGGACTTGTATGGACGAATGCTTTCAGAACATCGTCAGGTGGACGATGAGCGTTCTAAGGGTTATGTTCTAAAAAAAAGGGTAACGCTTAGCCTCGAGCCTCATCAACCGGGAATGACAGAAAATCAGGGGTTATGCAAAAAGGCTTCGTGGGTAGCCTCCACTTGAGAATAAGGTCATCCCTGTCTAAATGTCCCTTTTTATTTCGGCTTAGTGGTGCGGTTGCTGATCCCAACCGCGGGGTGATCTTATTCGAAACTGTCCAGTAATGGATGGTTTCGGTCTTGTGTTGCAGGGGAGCGGGCGTACTCCTCGGTACTGTGATCTAGGCCACGTACTGTGACAGGTGGTACCCCAGTGCCTAGTCATTGTTGGAAATCCATCCTCCCTAAGAGCCTTTTACGAGTTTTGATTGTATTACCCACTCTGTGGCTAGTAGCTGGAATTTAATAGATGTAACAATTTCAGCTATTTTTTTTAGTATTTGTATATAGACCCTATTATAATATCAAAGGATTTCATAAAAATGTTTTAGCTATCGTAAGGTAAAAACCCGAATGTTTATTTGTGGCGTGGTCTTACGAGATGCTTTTGTTTTCAAAAGGAATTTTTAAAATTTAATAATCAAGATGATTGTGTTTTCTCACGCTGGGATACCAGACTGACCCGGGCTTTGGTGTTTTCCTATATGCTCGGGTCAGACCGAGCATATTTCCAGGTTTAACTGGTAGAGGAGAAGCTTCAGAAGGAAGAGCTGGATCGGGAGACGTATTCTCGGAATTGTGTATATGAAATCCCTTGGTCGTGTGATTGTGATTGTGATTGTAAGGACAGAATTGATATAACTGTCTGAGTTGTAGGGTTGTAATTCGGATGTAAAACTTGTATGTATATATAAAGGTAACCGATTTGGTTTCATGTAAAGATTGTTTATATTATAGATTATTCATTCCGCTGTGAGATTCTGACTTGTTCTCTTTTCTTCTATCTTCTTTCTATTTCTATCTTTCTCTTCCTTCCATTTTCCGTCTTTCCGTATGATTTAACTGACAAGAGTGGTTCAAGGTCGGTTTAAATTGGTATGGGAAAATGGATTATGACAGTTTAATAGAAATTTTAGTGTTATAAATATTTTTGAAGTTATCAATTAAATAAAACATATTTAAAGTGAATGATTTATTAATAATGTTTGAAAAGTATCTAAAGACAAATTTATAAATTTATGAATTATGGATTTAATGTTTTCAATAGCTTCTTTGTAAATATAACTAATGATGCAAATAATTGTTTTCAAATAGCTTTCATATATGTATAAAGGTGTTAGTTAAACATATTAAATTCCAATGAGTTTTGAAAATTTTAAAGTATTAAAGATAACTGAATCGCAATTGAAGTTTTCAAATGAATATTTGAAGTAAAATTTATATAGTTTTAAATTAATTATTTACCCTTGACTTCCAATCTACCTTTATTTATGCTTGTTCTACTCTCCTACCTCCTTCCTTTTCGGGGACGAAAAGTTTTGAGTGGGGGAGCGTGTAACGACCCATAAAATTTTATTAATTTTTAAATGGTTTTATAACGTACTATTAAATCAAGCCATTAATTGCTTTTATTTTTTTCCTTAAATCAACGTATAGCTCACACAATTATAAATTGCATTAAATTTTCTGATGAACCACACCATGACCGTTTATATTACATTCATTTGGAATATATTCATTTGTTTGAAATCTTTCCCTTTCTCTCTCATCTCAGTTGGGAATAAAATAAATTTCAGCGGAAACCACGTTTCAATGCTTTTAACTCTTTATAACTTTTGATAAAATTTTCTGTACTTTTTGAAACTAAAACGTATAGGGATATACGTTTCTCATTTATTAATTTCTAAATCATTCTGTTGTCCTTTTCATGTATGTTATATTTATTTATATTTTAACATTTTCTATTTATTTCACTCATCTCCCTACATGTTTCTATTTATTTGCTGATTTGTTGCATACGTTTCATTTTGGAAAAATGCGGTTCATTCCTATTTATTTCATCTCTCACATTTATTTCATCTTTTACTGAAATTCGACCGTTGCCACGTCATACCATTTTGGAAGTATGAATGTACAAAACATGCATACGTTTTATCTTTGCTTAAATTTCTCTGTCCGTTCCTTTTTCCATTTTAATATCCTTGCCTTTCCAAACTCATTACGCACTGTCCAAACAAACAAAAATTTATTGCTTTAATTATTCAGCTCAATCTGAGGGACCGTTACTGTTCAAATCACTTTATATTTATGGAATACGTTTCTTATCTTTATTTGGCAACGGTTCTTTTTTTTATTGCCTTAAACAATTTGCTGAATCAATGGACAATCGTTCCTATTAAAATTTTCTTTTGATCTGATCTGTGGCGTACTTACTTTGAAATAAATTTTTAGATATCATAGCGTCTGTCACTTCCATTTTCCACTTTGAATCATTTATTTACCTATTCATTTTCTGTACTTACACGTTATCAAATAAATAAAGTATATATTTATAATCAAGCTTTCATCTTCGCAGATCCAATTCATGTTGTCGAAAACTTTTGCATCCTCTTCCCCTGTTTCAACCCGAAGGACGTGCAAACCATCCTTCTTCCCTGATGCCATCTCAAACCTTTTGTTCCTCCTCCTCTTCTTCTAGTGCAGCAGGTGGGTAATATATAAGTTAGAACTATATATTTTTCTTTTTTTCTTTTTTTTCAACTGTTTACAATTAATATAAGGCATATCTATATGAAAGTATTATATAGTTTTCTATGTTCAAAGATATATTTTCTTTGTATGTTTTAAAATGATTTCTATTTGTGTGTGTATATATATTTCATATGGGACAAAGAATATATATGTACATGTTTTGCATTATAATAGTATATAAGTTGATATTATATGTTGTTTTAAGTATTATATAGATTACTGTATTTCATTTGCAGTAATATATATAGGGATAAAGTACTGTTTATTTGAGATTCAATTGTTTATATCCTACTTACTTACAAATTTTAATAGTATACATATGATTTTATATTATTCGTTTATGCATAAGTTTACAACTGTGTATACGTGTAATTATATACTTTAGCATTAAAATTTCTAAGTATATATACATTGGTTTGTAGTGATTTATAGTATTGATTCTTATAAAATATATACGTCCGTGGTTTACCAAGTCTTGGGATTTAATAGTTCTGTTACATATGTTATATTGTTTTATATAAAATAATAAAACTGTTATGTAAGCGTTTGTAGCTTTATTTGTTACAGTAATATATAAAGTTATTTTGAAAAGTGGTCTCATCATTTTTCTTTAAACTTGTATATGTTTATGTATATTTCTATATAAAAGTTACAACATATATTTCAAATTTTATTATATTTGATTTTAATACATGTGTTTAATACAAACCAATGATTTTTCTTACATACGTATTTTGTTTTGATATTTGACTTAAAAAGAAGTATTAATTTAATAAGAAAATAATAATGTTATATTTTCAATTTATGTCAATCTGATTTGGATTTGTTCTCGTAAAATTCTGTTGTCAGCTCTATCCATCGAATTCGTGCCAATCCTGCTTTGCTTTGAAACTTGTGCTTGGATTCGTAATTTATCCCACTTTCGTTCATCTCTAGCCTCGAAAGGTGAGCAATCACTCATGATTAACATTCTTTTATTATTTAAATTTGATTTCAATTGAAACGACAATTGAAATATTAGGCTGTAGTTATTTAAATTGTTATATATGCTATTATCTATAACTGTTCACTTATGGGATATGACACCATATCCTATTGTTTATATTTATTTTGACGATATATGCCTGTTGTTATTATTATTTTCATATCTATTATCACTTTGCAAGTTTCCTGTTAGTATAGAAATCATTATGGGTTGAAATGATACATACCCAAACAGACTTTAGAATAGGAGAAAATCGTTATAGGTTGAAATGATAAACCCAAGCGATTCTCATTTAATTGAATTTGAGATTACGGGTTGAAATGATATCCACCCATATATATTTAGTGTACGGGTTGAAATGATAAATATCTGTAGCACTTGACTATATGATAGGAAATATATACAGACACCGTTAGTCCATATAAATGTTTTGAAAATAAATTTCTACAGTTGAAAAGAAATATATGGGATTTAATAAATATTGGTTCTTAAAATATTATATATATAAATGGAAATTTTATATATAGATTTAATAATATTATTATTGAGATTGATTTCATCCATATAATATGTTTGGGTATTATTTAAGATTTATATTTCAAAATTTACCGCTGTAAAAAGTTAAATAATTAAGATTGGTAGATAAATTTGGGTTTATTAAAAATGGTATTTTAAATAAGGATTTGTTTAATTAAATCGATTTGAAATTATTGAATGGAAAATTTAAAGGTATGATTTTGTAACTGGATTTTTGATTTAAGTGATTTAATGAATATTTCACATTTAATAAAATTAAAGAAAATATTAAGTAAAATGTAATTTAAGGTTACTTAAATGATATTGAATCTAATAAGGGAGTATTTCAAGACTAAATAATAATGAGGTTAAATCGAGATCTATATGAAACTGTTATATAGAAAATTTAAATATTAAAGCCTTGAACTATATTGGAATTTAAATGGTTTTTGTTGAGATTCGGATCTGTATTTGAAATCAACGTAGTTGAATTTGTTATTTAGCAACTAAATTGAATTAAAGTGAAATTTAGGTTGAACCAAATTTGAATTTATTATTTAGAAAACTAAATTGAATAAAAATTTAGTTGAAACGTTGAATACTTAAAGTTTTGAAATATATTGAAATATAAAGGGGTATTTTTGTGATTACAAATCCGAATTTGAGATCGATAAATTGAAGTGTTTATTTTAGGAATTGAGTTGAATTTAAATTGATAAATTAAGATTGAATTTAATTTAAATAGGAATGTCGGGTTGATGTTGAAACAATTTGTTAAGTTGAGGGAATTGAAAATACTTTATTGTATAAATTATTTAATATATAGAAATACTATTTTGGGAAATATAGAGATATTTGAAGTGAAATGATATTTGGTTTTGAAGTATAAATTAAGCTGAAATGACCATGGCGTTATAGCGTATATTTCTACCTTATAGATAGTTCCATGGACCCTTAGAGGATGGTTATCCCAAACATCCTTTAAGTTATTTGTATATCAGTTGATATTTCACTTGAGTTGGATTTATTGACATAAGAATGTTAACCCTGACTCGAGTGTTTTGTGTTTTGCTTTACGCTCGGGTCAGACTGAGTGATACAGCATTAGAGACTCACCTTTGGAGTTCGGAGTTTCATTTGGAGATCCAACTACCGATTCAGATTCCAGCCTTTCCAGTTGATTGGTTCAGAGAAGTCATCTGTTGCATTGGAGACCTCACTGCATTTGAACTATTCGGCTGTATTTTATTTCTAACTTTGATGTATATAGTAGCTTCATGAACTACTATTCTTTATCTATTCTGCTGCATTATATTACTCTGTGACCTGTGATTGATTTATTTATTGTATATTTTAAGTTTTGCCAAATTTTAATTAACAATTCGGTATTTTGAATTATTGAAGTCGGATATGTATGGTTTTATTGTCGATTTGAATGGTCCAAAATAGCAGGTCGTTACAGAATTACAAGTTAATTTGTGTAAATTGAATATTTTAATATTTAATTAACGAGTAAAAATAGTCATTTTTCAAACAGTCTCGGGTTTCGACGAAACTAGTTTCATCGGATCCGTAATGTTAAATTATTGTATGGTTTCAAATTTCGTGTCAACTAGACTTACGGTTTGTCCGGGGCAAGCTAAAACCTACTGAAATCGGTTTAAGTGAATTTTAAATTTGAAATAGTCGATTTGAAAACCTATCTTCCAAATACGATCGAATTGGCTCCCGATATATATTCCATTGTGTTCGGAACAGGGGTAAAACATTATAAACGCTAGGCAGCGCGCTTCTTTTCGAGTTCGAATTTTTTTGAGTGAATGGTGTTTTGCAATTTTCTATAAAAGGACCCCATTATCTTCATTTTACACAAACCCTAGGGTTTCAAGCTTCAACCGCCATCTTCAGAAATTAATGGCTAAAAACATTCCTCCTTCTCCCTCTATTTTCTTCAAATCCATCGACTTTTACGCGAAGTCTTCAACTACAAAGTTGTAGACAACGTCGAGATCTTCGATCTCAACGGTGATGTTCGTCTCTGGCGAAGCCAATCGGCGACAAATCGAACTTGAACGCGGTATGTTCGCGCACGGTTTTCAATTAAAGGGGAGGACCGAGCTTCGAGGCGCTTGGGGCAGTGGTGCACTAGAGTCTGGGCTTCGATTTGGCAGCGTTTGATCAACGTGAAGTCGATCGTAGTGGTCGTAAAAATTTGATGAACATCGGCGGCTAGTTGGGTTTATGTGACCTGGGTTGTCACGCGTAGGGGAAGAAGAAGCTAAAAGCACGACCATGATTCCGAGTTGAAAAATCTACGGCCCTGAGGTGTAAAAGGTTAAAAATATATAAGAAATTGAAATTAATTTATATTATAATTTTGTACAGACTTTAAAATGCTATAACTTGTTCATACGAGGTCAAAAATTGACGAAACGAATTGCTTTGGGTTCATCTTGACGAACACTACACGATGGAGCTAGTTTGAAATTTATTGGAGCTAGTATGAATTTTGGGTAAAATTAAACGCGTGTTTAATTTTATTGGGAACAAAACGCTGAAACCGCTATTGGAAGCAAGGTGAGAACGTCTCACTCAATCGAATTTTGTTTTGATTTAAATTTTAAATAGTTAAATTTAAAATAGCTTGATTGTGTGATTGAATGATAAATTGCTATCTGTTGTATTGAAATAGACCCTATACGCCGCATATTAAGCGGAGGTTATTATACTAATCCCATATACCGCGATATTCCACCTTAAAGTGGAATTGGTATTATATATGTATTTGGAGTTGATTTCCCGCATTATATTGCGGATGAGACCCTATTGCATCGCATAATAGCGGATGATATTTTATATAAATCCATGTACCACGATATTCCGTCTTGAGGCGGGATTGGTATTGCACTAACATCTGTGGATGCAGGGAAACAGGTTGGAGGGATCCAACTGGATTCCTCAAATAATTGAATTTGTTTCAATGTTGCGTGTTGATTATTTATAATCTCTGTATGATTATCTTTGTGATTGAAATCGTTGAAGGCTAAAATATAGCCGAATATAATTTTGGTATCGTTGGATACCGGAAATAAATAAAAATTTGATTTCGAAAATTCAGGTCGAAAGTTTATATTAAAATTTATTTTTGAGAATTGGATAAATTTAAAAGAAGGAATTCTAAAATAATAAAGTTTTATTTTTAATCTTATTGAATGAAATTTCAAAATATGGAAAAAGCTTTAATAAATGGATTCGGGTAATATTATTCAAAGGTTGAAGAATTAATTCAAAGTACAGATTTTAAAGAGTTTGAAAAATAAAATAATTTGTTTTCTTTAAAAGGAATTTACTTTTAAAAGGAAATAAAATTTAAAACCCATTTGGGAATTGATTTTTGGCGATTGAATTTAAAGTATTATGAAAATCCATTTGGAAATTTATTAGGTGTTTTAAAAAGAATTTGGAATCAATTTAAAAATCAATTTGGGGTTTAGTAAAAATTGATTTCAATTTGGGATTAGAATGAAACTCACTTGGTGTTTAATTTCTTGGAAAATCAAAATGGAATTTGATTTGGTTGTTTTTTGAAAATCAACTGAAAAATTTACTTGTCGTTGAAAGTGTATATTTGAAATCAATTTGAAAATCGTATATCAATTGATATTTTGGAAATGTGAATTCACGTGGAATTTATAAAGAAAAGGGAAATTTGTTTAAAAATAAACATTGATTTATTTTGAAGTGTGGAAATAAATTTACGGATCTGGAACGTAAATTTAAAGTAAATCGGTAAGGATTTATTTAATTGATTTAAATGAACCATTTTGAAATGGAAGTGTATTCTCCCTGGAAAGCCAAATAAAATTTCTGAATAACTTTGATACACACACACACGTATATAATTCTAGAATTGGTTTTGAAAAGGATACTTTGGAGAAATTAACATCTTAAATTGTTTTAAATCCTTTAAGCAAAGATTTATTAAGTTGATATAGAAATGATTATTTCTAAGATTTAATCAATAATTGTTTTAGAAAATAGTTATTTAAATAGTTATACTCTATCTACTAATTTAATTTTGAAAATTAGTTTGGACTTCAGTTATATGTAATATTGGTATAATATTTTTATAACAAATATTTTAAGTAAAGTGTTTAGAGAAAAATAGTTTTATTTCAAAGTGTCTTCCCGATATATTTTGGATAGGTGTTATAAATTATTTTAAAGTATTTGAACTCGGCAGTTTTCCAGTGAAAATGAATAAATATTTGGTAGTGTTTTCGCGTAAGGAAAATGATTTGAAACCTGTTTTCAAAAGTTGTAAAGGTGAAAAGTGATTTGCAAATTGTTTTCAAATGGTTGAAGTGTGGAAAAATATATCTTGTAAAGATATCTTTAGAAAATAAAAAATATGGAAAATTATTTGGAATATGGGGATGTTGTGCATATCTATTGATAGTTAAATAACCGACTATCAATATTTAACTTTAAATGGGTATTTGTTGTCATTTGCTTGAATTTGAATGCTACACTTATTTTAAAATAAGCGCTCTTTATTCGGTTTAGCCGGGAGAGGACCTTTGGGTCATAAATCCCATTCCGAATAGTGATACGTCGTAATGGATAACATTTGAAGACTGGTGTTGAAGACCGGATATTTTCGAAAACGGAAGGATTACCGTCGAATGTCTCTGCATCGGCTGATCCCCGATATAGAGATTTTATCACCCTTTGTGATGGGAATTTCGGACATGATTAGTGAATATCCAGATTGCAAGGGATTCTTTGGAAGTGCATTCGGTTCCGTTCGATCCCGAAATGGACTTGTATGATGTGTGTCTGATGTTACAATTTGAGATGTAATGCCGGTTTCTATCAAATACATTTCTGTTGGTGGCGGTGAATTTATTCTCTTAGCTTAACACCCTTCTTTGAGACGTATGAGCTAAGAGGTTATGTAGTTGATGGTTACTAGTGATACATTCCCAATTTGGTAATGTGGCATACGAAGTGCTGCTGATCATTTGTTGATCAAGGCACAGCTTTTGTGTAAAGCGTAGCTTTGTGGACGAGACTTCGTCGGACCTCACAATTCGGTAATGGTCAAAACAGGAAAGATGCAGCAAGGTTATAGGGAGTAGCGCCCCTTAGGGTATGTGCATTTCCTTCTGGATAGAAGTGGTATCATGGTATGGAGCCCAGATACTTAACTTATGTGGATATCGCAAATATATATGACTTTGTGATTGTTGTTGGTTGAGGATCCTCGGATAAAGGTTGTTTACAACCGAGGGATAACATACTCGTGTCAGTAGTTGCCTACTTTTGCAAAGGTAACCCGACCTTGTGTTGGCAGAGATCCGTTAGGTTCTCGGGACGTCTCTCCAAAGGCATACCCATGTGGCAATGGGAAGTTCCTTGGCCTGACCATTTGTTGGAAAATCCAAAGAAACAATACGAGCCCTGTACGGTTTTAGTTGTATAACCCGCCATGGAATGTGGCGGTAACCTGGTATTGAACATGGTAGCTATAGTAGGCATATGATAATGGTCATATGTTGGCTAAGATTTATATCATACTTTGGAAATGTTTTCTGCACTTTGCACTTATAGTAATAATATCAAAGAAATTCACATATCAAGCATGTTTGACTATCGTAAGGAGAAATCTCCTCCCATTCTACGTTTGCATTGTGTGTGTGGCGGGAGACCTTATGGTAGTTACATTTTCTAAAAGCATTACGGATCTATTTTAAAATATTTCTTTATTTTTTTTAAGGATAAACTGTTTTAAGTTCTCACACCAGTCCCATGACTGACCTGGAGTTTATTGTTTCCCTCCTAAACTCTGGGTGCCTACCAATTTCCACATGGGCAGTCTAGAGTCGGGTTATTAGGTCATTCTGGAATTCAGGAGATGTTGTGGAGATCTGGAGGCAAGCTGGATGGCATGGCGTATCAATTAGTATATAGTATTTCTTTTCCGCTGCTTGTTGTTGTAACACTCTGATAATGTAATGTGATGTAATTTAATAACTGATAATAGTTCTTTATTTTGAAGATAGTCATTTATCTATTATATGTTGTTCCGCTGCGATTGTGAGATTCTGATATTGTTCTGTTGCTTCTTCTTTCTTCTTCTATCTTTTTCTTCTTCTTAAACCCTAAGGGTTCGGTTTTCCGGCATTCGATTGCTCGGCAGTTGATACAGTGGTCGTATTAATGATGATTTTCGAAAGTCGAAAATCTCGTTCCTCACATACAACTACATAACCTCTGAGCTCGTATGTCTCAGAGAAGGGTGTTAAGCTAAGAGAATAAATTCTCCGCCACCAACAGATATGTATTTGAAAGAAATCCGCTTTATATCTCAAAGTGTAGTGTCATACATACAACCATACAAGTTTGTCCCGGGTTCGACAGAACCGAAGTCACTTCTGAAGAAGCCCTTGCAATCCGGGTATTCACAATCTCGATCAGACTTCTCATCACTTAGGAAATCTCTATACCGTAGCTACTCAGTGCAGAGACAATCGATAGGTCATCCTACCATTCTCGCAAATACCCGGTCTTCACCACCGGTCTTCAAATGCTATCCATAACGACGTATCATTATTCGGAATGGGTTATATGACACGAAGGTCCTCTCTCGGCTAAACCGAATAATGAGCGTAATATTTTAAAAACATATGGATATTGGGATTTCAATTAAGTCACAACTTATCACCCAAAACTTTCTTTTCAAATGGTTTAACCAATTACCATTTTCAAATATTTAAACAAAAAAGATTCACTTCACAAAGTTTACCCATGTTTCGCAAAGATCCATTTACGGATTTCAAAAACAATTTCCGTTTCACTTGGATTAATTCATTTAAATCTTTGAATCAAGATTTATGTCATAGCATTCAAAACTCGTTTTCAAGATTCATCCATAATTTAGAAAACTATTTTAATTCAAACTTGGAATTCCTTTAATATTATTCTGAAAGTTCATTTCTTAAAGGAAAGCTTTTATCATTTGAAACAACCAGTTTTATTTCGGAGAAACCCGATCTCATTTATACAAGTTAAACACTTTGGGTTAATTCCAATTCCCACAACAATACTTTAAAAATGGTTTAAAACTCATATAAACTTGTATAATCCTTTTTAAATCATAAATACCAAATATAAATTCAATTTCAAATATTGAATTCCAATTTGAATCAAATTATTCAAATTTCAAATTTTTATCAAGTTATTGAGAATAACTTCTATTTTTGGAATTCCTTTTTCAAAAGCTTTTTATATTTAATTCAATTTCATTTCCAAAACTCTTTGAATTTAAAATTCAAATTCAAAACAATTTTAAAAATTCAAATATCTATGACTTAACAGATTTCCACGTGCAATCCATATTTGTGTGTATAAGTGTGGTCCAGGGGTTCAACACAATAGTGCACCACATCAATCATCACAGATATATCAATATCGATAAGCGATATTACTCATAACACTTAGCTTCATTCACAGATCACAGGTAAAATAAATTTATCAATCACAAAGGTTCTTCATTATAATTCGATGCGAGTTTCGGACAACCAACTGGAATCCGACTCCCTGTCGCATCGAAATTTAATAGTCGTTATATGGGTCAATGGGTTTCCACAATCACACAGAAACAAATCACGAATCACGGTGCAGTACGGAGCAATTCACGTCACACATATTATGATTACAACAGAAATAACAATCCAGTGCAGAACAATAGTTGATTATTTTCCAATGGGGTTTAAGTGAATTAATCACATAGCTATTTTATTCAATAATCAATTATTCTTAACGACAGATAAATTAATTAAATATCAATTAACTTCGTTAGTAAATTATTCCTCAATCAATTAACTTAGTTAACTACACATTTTAAATTTGATTAACTTAAATTATCTAATTTGCGATTCTTAATTATAAATTATTTAGACACTTAATAATTAAGTTATTGATTAATAAAATTTAATTACCCATTAATTACCAATTGATTACTTAATAGATCATTAATTATCAATTGATTAATCATTTAATTAGTTAACTATTATTAATTAATTAACTTTAAGTAATTAATTAGATCTTAAGTTCAAAATTTATTAAACACAAGATTAATAATGTTAATTTTTAATTACAGATTTATTAAATCTTAAATTACTTATTTAATTACAATTCTTAATTAACTTCCCATAAAATTAATTATTAATCTAATCCCTCTTAATGATTTTAAATCATATCTTAGCTTTACATTTGTCAATAAGTTTGCTTAAATAAAAATTAAAGTTTACTAATAAAAAAAACTAAAAAGGGTATTAAACTAATCCTTAGTAAATTAAACCCGAAGCAACCCACACGGTTTCACGTGAAAACACTCGAATCTCCTTCATGTTTCCCCGCGTCACTCTTACCCCAAACTTCCTTCTTCTTCTGTCTGTACTTATCTTCTTCTCTCTTTTTTATATGGCTTAAGTAAATACTGAAGTATTTAAACATAAACGCGTGTAGAAAACCCAAAGCACTTCCCCTTTCGACTCGAGCAAATCCTCTCTTTTCTCGAGTAGTTACTCGAGATGACCCAAAACCCAAAGCTGCAGACACCAACGCCACCGTGCACGTGCACGCTAGTTCGCCGCCCCTCCGGTGACCCTCATCGACTCAAACAAACCACGATTCGACCCTACATACGAGATCGAAACCCAATTCATTGCGAAATTATCAAAATCAAAATTTCGCCTGAAGCGTGAACCAACAACACGAATGCACCAAACAAAATCACCTCGCCCCCCCCCCCCAACGACGACCACCTAACGCGATGAAACTCCGGCCATACCTCGACCATGCCCTCCTCTACCTTCACCTAGAATTGTGTGATACTCGATCATCTCATGGGGCCGAAAACAAGAATTAAACAGAGCATAGAAAACACGATCCCAAACCCTAAATTCGAATCGACCCCAAAATCCTTGCAGTAGAAAAATTCTTTAGCATTTTTCTTAGATTCGTGGATGATTAAACTTGCTATATAACAAATTTCAGCAGCTATCATTTGTTAATTCAACCGGAATTGATGAAAATACAATTTGAGTTCATATAAGAACTGCACCATATTTAATCACCTGAAAATCATTGTTTTTGGTTTAAAAATCATAGCTTTGTATACTTAATCATGATATGAAATCAGGCCACAGTTTAAAACATTCGAATTTTTAACTTATGATTTCTTTTTACTGTAACATGAACATCCAATATCGATATCGCACTGTAAACCTTCAAAACAAACCTAAGTTCTGATTTTAGTTCAAACAAACCTTTCTAATTTAAAATCCTAAGTTTTAATTTAATTATATGAAGAAGTTTTGTTTTAAATTTATTTACTTTCATTTGCTCTGTAGCTTGAAATATTGAAAACATGGCAAGATACAACTTCCAGTAAACAGAAATCATCACAGAACTCATATTTACAATAGATAGCTAGCTAACCCAAGATTTTCTGCAAATCAATCATCAAGTTTTAAACTTCAAGATAGTATGTTTACTCACTTATATGATTGAAAGACAGAGAACAAAATTCAAGGCTAAATTGCTCACCTGGGTATGCACAGAGCAGAGAATCAGGTTTTGAAATTTTGATTCAAACTGAAACTTGTTTTTCTTGATCTTATTCTTCCAGGTTTGAAGTTTGATTTCCAAAAGATTTTCTTTTAAATCTAAGAACTGAAATTTTGCATTTGCTCTAATCAGGGATGAGTTTGAACTCTGATTCAAATCCTCATTTCCAGGTTGACTGTTTGTTTCCAGGTTTCAACATGCTTTAGATTTTCAACTTGCTTACTTGAATCTACTTTCAGGTTTTAGTTTTTCATCAGCTTGCTTGAGGGAGCATTCAAGTTTCAGGTTTTAAGAGAAAAAAAATTTACTCAGAAAAATTTTGTTTTCTTTTTAATTCATATTCATATAATTTAATTCCAAAGAAAAGAGGATGTTGCCACATGTTAAATTTAGTACACTTGTTAATTGTATAGAGAAAAATCTTTACACTTGTTTATATTATAAACATTTTATGCTTAAATCCTTTGCTAAAAATTAATTTACAAATTGTGTTTTAAACCTTGCATAATTTTAATTTATAAAACATATTTATCTATTTTATTTTGTTACGTATTATTTATACTTATACAAAATAAAGTAAAATGGTTTGAAATTAAATTATATATTACTTATAAATATTTATAAGTTAGTAAATAATAATTTTATTTTCAATACATTTATGTTTTAAACCCTTAACTTAGATTTATTTGGAGTGCATATTTTAAATCTTACTTTATTTAATATGAAACATGTTTTTTTAAACCTTTAAAATTAAATCCAATTAATTTTACAAAAATATTTATTATTAAATTTCCAAATAAACTTGATTTTAAAATCCACTTTTAAATAAATTTATTTTCAAGTATATAAAACAGAAGCATTTCAAATCTTTTATTACATAGATATTTTCTTTTTCTCTTGCATTTGTTTTGTACACAGATTTTTATCTATCTTCTTATCTTGCTTATTCATATATTACACAACTCACATAAATATATATGTGCTTCATATAAAAAAATTGTTGTAATACGAATTTCATTTGTTATTGTTTAATAGTTTGATTTTACACTTTTATTATTAACATAAATTCTTAAATTTTTATTCCTTTTTAAAGCTTAACTTTCAAACATTAATTTATATCCTCATATTTGTATACTTATATTAATTATTGATAAGACAAATTTTTATTTTAAACCTTAGTGTCTATATTGCATTCAATATGTAATATATATTTTTCCCAAATTCAATTGAAAACGTTTATTTTGAGTTTCAATTCCAAATTCAAAAGCAAATAAGTACATATACCTTATTAAATTTGAATAATTCAAACAAATCCATAATTTAACACAAAAATTTAATTTAATTCCAAATTTAAACTCGTCTTTAAACTGGGGTCGTTGCAAAAACATACAGTTGGTCCATTATACAAGGCACATTGTTGAAAGGGGTAGCGATCTCTCATATCTTTCAAACACTCCCAAACGACATCAGTGACTTGAAGGTCATCAAACTTCTCCCTGAGAGTCACTAAATCATGAGACAAGTTGGTGCTCATTTTCATAGCAAAGTAAAAGGCTGACCTAGAATCTCCAAGCTGTGCAAGTGCATTTTGGTTATGTCGTCTTAACATTGGGAAGTGCTCAAATATCCAAACCTAGACAAGAAATATCAATTATATACATAAACATTGCAAGTAATTTTATTTTTATATTTTGGTTCAAACCTGAAGCAAAGTCATGCAACCAGCAATTTGACGTACATCTTTGCTTGTGCCCTGCGTCAAATTATAAAACAACCAACTCAAGCATGTTGTTCCCCAAGAATACATGTTCACTTTCCTTAACACCAACAAACATTGCAAAAAGTGTACTAATACCTTGTTTCTAGATTTATCACCACAAACTAGCACACTAATGGTACATAGTAAATAAGCAATTGCACATTGTTGTTTACGTTCCATGGTATCAGAATCTGCCAGAAAATGTTGTTCTCAACCATTCCAGATGCACTTTTTTCTCACTTCCCAACAATTCGTCAGTCGCTTGTACTTTGATGCCAAGACACTTATCTAACAACTCATAAACATCATCATCATTTATTCCCCTTGATCCTCCAAGCGGCCCAATAACCGGTTTTTCTTCGACGGGAAGACCAGTGATGTGAAACGCTTCATCTATACTTATTGTCATCTCCCCAAACGGAAGATGAAAAGTGTTGGTTTATGGATAAAATCGCTCAGTAAAGGCATTGATAAGTACCGTATCAACTTTGTCATGTGCATGTTTTATTATATTAAAGAATGTCGATTCGGCTACCGCATCCTTAACAAAATCGCACTCGTTGTTTAAATCCCACCGTCTATGAGTACCTATATGACTGTGAAGATCAACAATTCTTGCTTCTTTCTTTGGTGCCTACATTACCAACACAATATTCAAAACCTATACTTATATTGTCTACAATTAAATATTCTATTCCATATGGATTCAATATTCGAAACAAATACTTATATTGCCTACTTATATTGTCTACAATTAAATATGTTATTCCATATGGATTCAACATTCAAAACATATACTTATATTGTCTACAATTAAATATAATATTCACAACAAAACAACGAATAATAAAGTATTGACATACCAAAGAATTCCATATGGTAGAAGCTATATGATCTTTAAACACAAACAACAATATTGATTGTTCCTCACTTTTCGTTGATTGACTTGGTTGTGCCGTCAATTGTTTTCCTTGGTTTTTCCTCTTCAATTGTTGTATCTCTGTATCAGTCTCCTCTTCGGTGTCACGAGATGGGTCAACTTCTTTTTCGACCTCTTCTACTTGATCCTGACCTCGTTTGTTTGCTTCAACAATGTGATCCTCTTGCCTTCCTTCCTCCTCACTCGAACTCCTGTTTACATTGCTAGTGTCCTCGGCGTCTACAGTAGCCACACAATAATTTTTCTCATTCACTCCAACTCTAATCTCTTGCGATTTGAAGAAGTTTGAGGAATGCGGGTGATTGAAGACGAAGTTGAAGATTTTTTGCTGTAAAAACAAAAAATTGTTCATCAATATGAAATATGGAATGTACAAATGCAATATGAAATATGACATATGGATAAAACTTGGTTGAATATGGACGTAAAATATGAAAACTTGATTGTTTTTAATTACGTCGTAGTTGTTAGAATTTGAGCACAAATGCAAATTATTATTGAAGCAATAAACAAGTCGGCAATATGAAAGCAATAAACAAAAGCAGTTTCGGTGACACGACACCGAATAAAAATCCAAAAAACGATGAGACGTTGCCGTTTTATATTATTAAAACTCCATTTCTATTGATACGATAGTTCAACATCGAATGCATAACAATTTTTCGACCAAGTGCAATCGTTCTCGAGAGTTTGGAAACAATACGATAATTGTTTTTCGAATTTGTAAACTGAATTCGACCAAATGGTGTCATATAGGCTATATGGATAGCTAACAAATAATACTATGGCCAATTCGATAAGATACCATCGATTGAAATATTCATTTTCGACCCCACATTATCGTTCCCGAGAATTCATCACATATACGATGTAGATTCATTGTTTTAAATTCTAAAAATCGATAATAGCTTGTCGTTCCTGCTACAAGTAAGTGCATGTTGTTTAACAATGAAAATTTGACACCATGTAATAATCTCATATAATACGCTTGTTGAAATTAGTCGCTACAACATCGAAAATATATAATTAGTTCGTCCAACTATTACCGAATAACCCTAAAACGATAACAGAAAGCCGAAAAAAATAAAAGTTTCAACTTATCATCATCGAATAACTGCAAAACCCTTACATATAAACCTTTCATCTACAAATTCAAATTCTAATTCGCAAAGCAAGAATTGATTATTGTTGACCACTCACCTTGCCATTATCTTCTCAATCAGCTTTGGGTGTAGGTTTTTGGATCAAGCGTAATTATTTAAACGAACTATTGTATAAAAAAATTAAAAATCGCAAAATTTGGAAAAGACAAGAGAAGGACGATAGGGTTCAAAGAGGCTCGGTTAACATTTGAGCGGAGTTAGAGCGGTAGGGTTAAAATTATGTGAGAGTGGAATAGTAAATTTTTTTTCTTTCTAACACAAGTTTCCTTCCTACTGTAGTTTATTTTTGAGTGGAGCCCCATTAACCATTTTAGATGAGTGTCATTGACAATGATCTTCAATAATCGTACTTCCAAGAAACCAAACCCTCCGTCGTCGCAGTACGCTGTTGTTGTCGAGCCTCGTCTTGAACTACTGATGTCGTCGTCTTCGGCTGCTAGGGGTAAGGAAAACCTAATTTTAAATTTGATTTAGAGCTCTGGATTTTTCAGTATCTGAATTGATTTTTGATCACTCGTCACTACCAGTATTTTTTAAAATATGCTAACTTTACTTATCGAGTTGATTTGTTCATAAACAAAATCCCCACCGATTATGGGGTTGATTTCTGAAATACAAGTGAGCTCTCTAGTGCATCTATTTTGTTTTACTTGTTCTAAAACCAACTCACTCATCATTAATTTGATTATGTTGCTTCAAAAGTTGGTAGTACAGTGACTTGGTGAATTACAGTCAGCAGGCTATTAACGTTTTAATGATTCGTAAATTGGTGAATGTTTCCATGGGGCATTTTTAATGATTGGTTAGGCGGCGACAAATTCTCAATGGTGACAAAAATACAAAAAATACAATGTTTCTTATGTGGAATTATAATCACATTTAAAATGTTAGTATCAATTTTAGTGATTGATATATTGCTGAATTATGTTGTTAACAATGTATTTGTAGCATATTTAAATGAACTAACTAATTAATTAATTTAATCAACACAGGGAATTTATGTGAAAGGATGTGGTCTTTGTAACGACCCGATATTTTCAACCATTCATATCCGAACATGCCAGAATTGAATTGCTCAAAATACCAGATTGTAAGTTATTATTTGGCAAAACTCAGCATATACACTGAATAAATATCACAGATTCACAGACACAGGGTAATATACAATATGCAGTGGAAACAAAATGAATAGTAGTTCATGTAGCTACCATATATATAACAGAGTTAAGTAAGTTACAACAGAAGTCTCGAATACAATAGTCAAATACAAGATTAGAATACATCACTGGAATCAACTGAATATCTGAAAGCTGGGTAGATAGCTGGATCTCTAAGCGAAGCTCCAACTCCACAGGTGAGTCTCGAATACTGGTACGCTCAGTCTGACCCGAGCGTAAAGCAAAACACAAAACACTCGAGTCAGGATTAACATTCTCATATCAATATATCCAACTCAAGTGAAATAACAATTGAAATACAAGTAACTCAGAGGATGTTTGGGATAACCATCCTCTAAGGATCCGTTAAACTATGTAGTAGTGTACGCTAAGTAGATAATGCCTATCAGTAATGTAACGTATCAAATAGCGCTAAGGCGTTACCATTATTCCCCTTAACATATTTATATAAGCGTCATAGTCTATACAGCACTGTAAACTCCACCGTAAACTAGTGTGCTATCAGGGAGTACTCCATAGGTATAACACAAAACAAATTATAGTGGTCGCGCGTAGGGATACAAGTATGACAAGGCACATGAGGTAATACCCAAGGTAGTGAAATTGCCGTTTGCCTGATCCGGACTGGTGAGAACGCATCGCCGCAACGATCGTAACACCGCGAAACAACACTCCCAATTCAAGGGTGAGCACCAATCAAAAACAAGTAATGAGTAGTTTACGAAGAAGTGTGTTCGCTTAGAGGTGGCTAACCTCATTGGCCCAGCACGTCTCCTATTTAAGTCATTTCAAATTTGACACAAGTATCAACGCTATCCATTATCGTTCTCTTTCTTCAAATTCAGCAACGTCATCATTCCAACCACTTCATTCTGGATCACATTCCGCGTATAATAGTTATTAAAGTGGTATTCGGTTTAGACATCCCTAACCGATCCCGGTCTCTTTAATAACTACGTAATTATTACACCGATTGGTCATTTAATAAACTTCTAAAATAGTTTATATTTCAAAAACAAATACAATATCATTTTCATTTCAAATATATCCATCTCAAATATATCATTTACAAAATCTTAGTACTTCAAAGTTATAACACTTTCCAAATCAAACACTTTCGAAATCATAATACTTCCCACTTAACTGTTGAAAAATAATAGTATATATAAAAAATAGTTTATAATTTAAAATAGTTATAATTTGAAATAGCTATAATTTAAAATAGTTTATATTAAAAATAATATATATTAAAATAGTTTATATGAAATAAATTTATAAAGTAGCATATATAAATAGTTTTAAATATAATTTAAAAATACTTTTTATAACAAAATAGCTTCCTCAAATTTCATTAATCGATTCACATCAAGTCAAATTCCAAAATTCAAATTTAATCAAATCTCAAATCATCAATTTTAATTTGTTTCAGTTTCTCGATAAACCATTTCAATTTAAATATTTTCACAGCTTTTAATATTCAATATTTCAAAACAGAATTTGATAATTCCATATATATATATATATATATATATCAAATTCACTTCGCTATTATTTATTTTGAAATATTTACTTACTAAATCCATTATCATTTAAATAAACCCCAAATTTCAAATGACTAAATATTTCCCTCAATTCATATAAACTTGAAATATTCGTTAAATAACCTTAAACCAAATCAAGTTATAAAAATCACATCCTTTCAATCTTAAATTCCATAAGTTTCAAATTGATTAATAATTAAATATATTTCTTAACTAAATACAATTTCAAATCTATCTTCTTAACCTTAATTTATCAAATCATTATAACTCTATATTAATATATAATTTCAATAAATACTTAAACATATTATATTTTAATAAAATCAAACCTTATTATTAAGCTTATTTTACATTAAAACAAATTTATGCATAGCTTAAAGTTAAGAATTTTACTACATATAAAATAACATTTATATAATATCTAAAATCAATATTTATATAAAACCATATCTTTCCTTCCCAAAACCATAATAATCATTTCAAATTATTTATATATGGACCAACGGTGTTTGTATATAATTTTCTATCTTATGGTCAAGTGATACAGATAGTTATCATTTCAATCCTCGATTTAAATATATACGGGTATATATATCATTTCAACCCGTAATCCCAAATTCAATGTCAATGAAAATCGCTTGGGTTTATCATTTCGACCCATAACGATTTTCTCCTATTCTACCGATCGTTCGGGTATGTATCATTTCAACCCATAGGGAATTCTATATTAACAGGGAACTTGCAGAGTGATAACATATATAATAATATAACAGGCGTGTATCATCGATATAGATAACAGATAATGGTGTCAGATGTCACAGATGAACAGATACAGGTAATAGCATATATATAACAGAATGTACCATCAATATAAATAACAGATAATGGTGTCAGATGTCACGGGTGAACAGATACAAGTAATAACATATATATAACAGTGTAAATAACTAACAGCAGCATATTTCAATTGTCGTTTAAATTGAAATCAAATTTAATAAATAAAATAACATTAATCGTGAGTGATTGCTCACCTTTCGAGGCAAGAGAATAGATTGAGTCACGAATCCAAGCACGAATTCCAAATCAAAGCAAGATTGGCACAAATTCGACGATCAAAGCTGATAGTAAGGAATCAACGAAATAAAATTAGACTGGATCGATGAAAATGGTTGGTATATGTGAACGCAGATGCATAACTATATACATAGCTATTTATATAAAATTATAATTTAAAATTTCAAACACCTATTAAATTATATATGTATATATATATTAAAAATCATTGTTTTAAATTATAACACACAAATCAAACATATATACCATATTAAATTTAAAATATACACACATATTAAACTTAAACTTATATATATAAAACACTTTATTACTCAAAGAAAAATTAAAGCTTCAGTAACAGCCGCATATATATTATAAAGTATAAAACTAGGTATACAAACTCATATTGCAAGCTTATTATTTAACTAAGGTACACAACATAAACTTTATATAAATAAACAAATTTTATATTTAGGAGCTCACGGCTGCCACTTATGCAACAATTGTTATAAGTAACAGAACTGAACTGACATATATCAACCCAAGTATCGAGTACACTAAACAACTATATATGCTCTTATATATAAATAACACGCACACATATATAAATTAAGATGTACTATTCATAAAACTTTATAAACCCACATATATCAAAGTAAATCTTATATAATATAATTTAACTCAAAGCACACGTGATCATTTCACAGCAAAACCAGGCTTTAAATTTTGTTCGCATATTTTCAATTGGTAAAATATAAACGAAAGAAACAGAGAGCTTGTACATAAATATATACTAATATTACAAAATTTTATACATACATATATACAAAGCAAATCGCTATATATATATACATATAAACAAGTATATACATACCATAGAAAACAAGAGGCTTGAACAGATCAGAGAAGATGCAGGGAAAGAAAGCCTACACGGCATGGAAGAAGGCACGGAGACCGAGGCGCGGGCTGGATGACGAAAAATGATGCTCGGCTAAGACTTTGTTGGAATCGAAGGTTTCACACGACGGTGAGGCAGGTCAGCATTGATAAGGATGCATGGGGCTTGGAGGCGAGGCTCGGTTGAGCTGTTCGGTGGAAGGTGGTGAGGTGGTTTGCAGCCAAGCTCGAATGGAAGAGAGAGCGTGAGGCGAAGGGAGACGACGTTCAAGGTGGAGGCATGAAGCGGTGGTGGAGGTCAGTGTTGCCAGGCGAGGAGCTGGTCGACTCGGGTCTGGGCGGTGGCGGAGTTCGGCAGGAAAGGAAGGGGAAGCATGGGTCGGCGGACTTGGGTGGCAGAGGCTGGGTTTGGTTTGGTGATGCTAAGGCTCGAATGAGAGGTGGCATAGGTTTCGGCGTGGCTGATGCGGTGGTCGTGCAGTTTGGAGTCATGTTGCATCGGTGAGTAGGGTTTGTGTGGTGATGCATTAAGAAAAAGCATTCAGATCTCAATGTTTATTATATTAAAAAGGAAAGAAGGGAACGCAAAGGAGATTGAATAAGAAGGAGATGTAGGTCGCAGCTGTAAGGAAACGTATGTATTAATTAATATTTTTTATATTATTTTTGAATCAGAACGTAGAACAAGGGAGTAGGTACGAACAGAAAATATTGGAACCGGCGTGGAAAAGGAAAAGTTAACATTGAATACAGGAAATAATTACTGGTTAGTGGTTATTCATTATCACACGGTACATAGTGAAGGGACACTGGAGACCGAAAGGTCCAATTGCGTCCGGATGTGACAAATCATTTTACCGATTGCATCTTGAACTGGATTTCAAAATGCACAAATGAATATATTACGAAGGTCGGCACGAAGAGACGATCAAAACAGTATACAGATATCAGTAGTACAATTGGATTATAAAAATTGAAATTTTCTACTAGCGGTAAATGCAGCAAAAACGCAGAAATATAAGATCGACGGAGCTAAATAAGTCCGAATTTTGAAAAACGAAAAATGACATTACAATCAGAAGATGATTTAGAATTTTTCTATCGAAAAATATTCAGGTTTGAAAAACATTTAATTATCATCAAATATTAACTGATATAGATTTAAATAACATGCACTAGAAAAATAACTTACATATTTTCTAATGAAAATTTAACAGCAGCTATGTTTAAATAGACGTATTTCAAAAATCAAATTTTTATTTCAAAATTTTGTTATTTAAAATTTCACAAAAATCGGCTAATTAAATAAATAAAACAAATAAAATTATTAAAAATTATCGGGTGGTTACCGTCTTAGATTCGACAGCTTATGGATTCAATAAATACAACCAAATTATATAGAATTTACGTGAAACACAGTGGAAATAGATTGTTGAGTCTGATGAGTTCTTCTAGAATGATATCTTAGTGAAATATGATTAGTTTGATAAATATCTATTTAAGAAGATTTCAGCCATAGAGGATACCCTTATAGAGTAATAGAATAAAGCAAATACTGGAAATTTGATAGAAATTTTAAAGAAGATATTCATATTTGTTCATGACTGCATTACATGTACGGATTTATATTTTATTGTACAAAATTCTTGGCAAATTCAATGCTGTTTGTTCATTAATACTAACGTTAACTTGTACACGTATCAAAATGTGTAATTCGAGTTGATATTAATAAAAAACAGCGCACAAATATTATTGCTTTTACCAATAAACTTAGTATAAAAATATAGCATATAAACAACGAATATTAATTTACGAAATGCTGAAACAAAATATAGCAAATAATATTGCAGATCATATAGTCACATCCTTGTCAAATAGAGACCGACCATCTATTCCAAAAATGGAAATAAACAAAGACACTAATGCCATAAGGACATAATTTTGTTACAAAAGGATTCTCATTTCACTAAATATTAGTAAACTTTACGGCGGAACTGTTACAGTTGCTTAACAATGACACTAATTGTACTTAACCTAGGTCGGTTGGGTTGGTAATTTTCTTAAGGCAAAAGTTCAAAGCAAACCTTTCAATCTAAGCTTGAGTTTATTCTATGGAAAAAATTAATCAGCATAACCTTGTACCTCACCTTCTAACTGTTTAACGTGATTATGAATAATTAAAGTATAAATAGAAATTTTAGTATACAAATAAGGGGCACCTTTTTTGCACCTTTTTCGACATCGTAAAAGAGAGCTGATGGTAACCTTGAGTTCATAAAAACTTATATGCATGCGCTTGATATCTGTTTATATCCACATAATATGTGCAAATCTAATGATACTCTCACTAATTCATGTTATGATGTAGAATTTTTCACTTTTCTATTCTTGTTCCAATTTGTTGACAACATATTTTTAAACATTTTAACTTTTACAATTATCTTTAGTACAGTGAACGGAACACAAAATTGGCAAACACATCATATAACTTTAACAATTTTTAGTACAGTGAACGAAACCCAATAATGGAAAACACATCATATAACTTTAACAATTTTTACGACTCGTCACAATGAATTGTTGATGTTAACGGAAAACAAATCTTAGACTAACCAAATCCCAAATATTAAAAACTCACATAAAAGGTAAACCAAACATGAATACTGTTGACTTCATCACTTGTAAGCCCACCCTTATTCAGTTCTCAAAACTCCCCTTATTCGGTTCTCAAAACTCTTTGTAAAAAAAGAGAATGAAAATAATGTACACCTTCTGCATGCTAATTGTAAGACAAATTAACAGAGAAGAATAGCTAACGAGTCTCAGTCATATCGGATTTTTTTACAAGTCCTATACCAATTCAAAGAAGCATGAATCCACAATGTAGATATAATACTATGACATGAATATTCTACATAAAATTCTAAATTAACCTGTTAATTTCAGTAATAGAGAACTTTACCAAAAAAAATTATATAGTTTTTTTATCTTGAGTTAACAATAGTATCTTAAAAAGAATATCGAAGCTTATGAATGTCATTTGATTAGTTGTGTATACTACTTTTGCAACATCAAACATATGGACACTGAAAAAACGATGATAATTTTCTTTCTAATGATAAGAATTAGGTCATGTTGAACAACTAAATTAGAAACAATGATGTTATGGTATCAATACTGTTAACTATTATCCATGTGAGGTTAACAATTAGAACCGAGAAGCGTAAACCTGAACCGAACCGGTCCAAGAAGACCCGAACCGAACCAGTCCAAGAAGACCCGAACCAAACCCGATGCATCTCGAGTCGGGTATAAATGATAAAAAAATACTAAATAGACCTTTTCAAACCTGATCCAAACTGATCCGATAAAAAATATTAAAATATATGCAATTTTAATGTTATTATCCAACCGAACTCGACCATCCCAATCCGAAACTCGAGTCGGGTTGGATCAAGATTTTAAATTGTGAAGTTTGGACCTGACAAACCAGAGCGCCTAGAATCGAGATTTGTTGGATTGGCTCTAGGTCCATCGGGATGAGTCTAATTGCCACCCCTATATGCTTATATGCCACTACTTACAAATCCATGACTTTGTCATAATATCTTGTAGAAGAGATTTTTTAACAATGTAGCATGTTGCGTCAGTTTGCATGTATGGTGCAATGATGTAGCAGCAGCAATCGGTAGGTATAATAGCTTTTATTGAATATATTCCATTAATTTCTAGCATATTTTTTAGACATGAAAGGAAGGAAGTTAAGCATATGCAAATGGGTATTATATATTATAAATGTTATATCAAACTACAAATCACAATGATCTAATCAAGCTGGGAGCAATAGCATTGCATGGAGGGATCCTTCACCCCTGTTTCATACTTAAAATTATTGTGAATTAAAATAAAGATGTGAAATTTTGGTGCTAAGTTAAATATGTAATATACAAAGGAAAAATAATATAATAATCCAATGCTCTATATTCAAAAAAATATGGATCTAATACGATCAAAATCAAAAAATTTACAGCAACTTCACAAATTTGAAAAAGCATAGCATTCAAATAATGTAAACAGGGCCGGCCAAGAAGGCAGCCCACCTAATCTGTGGGCTGGGGCAACCCAATGGGCCGAGGCAAAATTTATCATTAATGTGAATTATAAAGCATTTAAAGCTAGTTATAGGCTTTAAATATTGGTATCTCTGGTTTAATGGTAAACTAGATTGTTTGTACCGAGTCTGGTTGAGTTCAATAGCCTAGAAAATTCTTTTCTCCTAATTTGAGTTTTGTGCTGGGACAGTAGATTGTATGGGTCGGGGTTGAATGTAAATCGCAATAACATGCGGGCTAAAGCCAATGTCTAAAGAATACCTTATGGAATATAAGGAGTGGTTCTACGTTGTTAAAAAAAGGTATGAAAGAAAATTGAGAAATGGGTAAAGAAATCGAGAAAAATGGTATATTCAATAATTAGCTAAAAGGTAATGGATTTTACTAAATACTATGAATTTCATATTTTTCCGAGACCACAAACTTCAATTTGGAATTCGACAGAACATTAAATAAAAATATAATAAAACTAGTAATAAAGTTGCAAAATCCACGGAAAAAAAGGACTTTTGAAAAATTACCAAATGTTTGTGTACGTTAAAAACATTTTTTAATATAACTATAGAGGTGGAACCCAGTGCACGAGGCTCTCACGTGATAGCGGACTCTATGGAGGTCGATAATGTATACAGCCTTTCCTTCGCATAATGAAAAAGCTATTTACGAACTCGAACCTAAACCCCATATCACCATAAGGGTGACCTAACCGTTGCGGCAAGACTTCACCTTATATATGTTTTTATATATAATATATATAGTGATGAATGCCCTGTCACTAATGCATGAAGTCTGACCACTAATTTCATCTCTTTTCTGTACTTCTTGAGGATCGATAACACTTCATGCATAAGCCAAAATCTGTAGAAATAAAAGGTACAATACTAAAAAAGCGTACTTTATTATTAATCAAATTTTAAAACTCTAGGAGTACAAAATTTAATTTAGTATATTATACTTATGATGTAAAAAGTCTACCGTCGATATAATATTCAAGGGTAGTAAACCCCATTTATTAGTAATTAATCGCTAAAAGGAATTTATTTAATGGTTAATTTCATAAAAATCTATTTGCTTATTAACCATCTAGGCAAGGCAAATCAATCATAGCAATGAAAAGTACATTATAATATAGTGTTATAAATTAATATAATCATATGAGAAATTTTATAAACTTACTCGATCGTTTAGGTTGAATATAAACAGATACTCACAAACTATATATCCACATAGAAGGAGAAAAGGTCTGTTTTTTGGAGTTGACTAGGAAAAAACTTTTAGATTCAATATTGCATATCATATGTAATATGAAAGGCAGTCACATAATAAGAATGATAATTCAAACAACAAACTATGTAGAACAAAATCTAACTAAAAATTATGCACTAACATACGTAACAAAATATGATCCAAGCGATGTCAATATTTAAATATTTTTAACTTCAAACGGTAGAAAATATGAATTATTTGCACTTAGCAAACCTTAAATTGGAAAATCAACAATAAAACCGCACACTTTATCTATATAAAAAAGCATATATATGAAAATTAAGTAAAAAAAACAATGACAACTATAGCTAGGTGTCATTTTGTAGATTGCGCCTTCGCTTATATCGAGTAAATGAGTTCCAACATGGGAGAAGTTCTAAACATAAATGAGATGTTCCAAGATATCTAGTTACCAAATACATTGAAAATATGATAAACGACACTCTATCTCCAAATTACGTAAGTAATTTCCAAATACAGTAACATACAAATCAAGAGCTTTACATTTTTTTTTTTTTTGATTTTATCAGCTGATATATTCGTGGCTTTAAAGAGCTTAGGAATTGTAGGGATGTGATTTAGTTGTAATCAAATGAAATGGAGTGATAAATTCATGATTTATTTTTGAAACGGAACGAGGTGGGTGGGAGTATAAAGCGGAATCGAATATGGGTTGTCCAAGGAGTGGTTAAAGACAGCATGATTCAAAATGTGACTACGACGTTAATTATGTGTTTGCTGTCTATTTTTGAACCACTTAATATCTTTCATACCCGTCATAATGAATTGTTGACGTTAAAGCAAGACAAATCTTAGACTAACCAAATCTCAAATATTAACTACTCACATAAAGGTAAACTAAGCATGAATACTGTTAACTTCATCACTTGTAAGCCCACCCTTCTTCAGTTCTCAAAATCTTTGTAAACCAAAGAGAATGAAAATAATATAACCCTTGTTGCCTGCTAATTCTAAGACAAATTAACTGAGATGAATAACTAGTGAGTCTCAATCATATTCGAAAATTTTGTTACAAGTCTTATACCAATTCAAAGAAGCATGAATCCACAATATAGATATAATACCATGACATGAATATTCTACATAAATTTCTAAATTGACCTGTTAATTTCAGTAATAGAGAACTTTCTAAAATAAGCGTCATTCCAATTGTAAGTGATCTAACTTGATGCTTTAAATTTGAACCCAAAAAATTATATAATATTTTTGTCTCGAATTAACAATAGTATCATAAAAAGAATATCGAAGCTCATGAATGCCATTTGATTAGTCGTGTATACTACTTTTGCAACATCAAACATATGGGCAGTGAAAAAACGACGATAATTTTCTTTCTAATGATAAAAATTAGGTCATATTGAACAAATAAATTAGAAACAATGATGTTGCGGTATCAATATTGTTAACTTGTATCCATATGAAGCTAACAATTAGAACCGAGAAGCGTAAACCTGAACTGAACCCGTCCAAGAAGATCAGAACAAAACCAGCCCGAGAAGATCCAAACCAAACCCGATGCATCTTGGGTTGGGTATAAATGATAAAAAAAACCATATAGACATGTTCAAACCTGACCCGAATTGATCCGACTAGAATGATCCGACAAAAAATATATTAAAATATATACTATTTTAGTGTTACTATCCAACCGAACTCGACCATCCCGATCTGAATCTCGAGTCGGGTTGGATCTAGATTTTAAAATGTATAGTTTGGACCTGACAAACCCGACTCGCTTAGAACCGAGATTTGTCGGATTGGGTCTTGGTCCATCGGGACAAGTATAATTGCCACCTCCACATGCTTATATGCCACTGCTTACAAATTCATGACTTTGTCAGAATATCTTGTAGAGGAGATTTTTTTTAACAATGTAGCATGTTGCGTCAGTTTGCATGTATGGTGCAATCATGTAGCAGCAGCAATCGGTAGGTATAATATCTTTTATTTAAATATATTCCATTAATTTCTGCATATTTTTTGGACATGAAAGGAAGGCAGTTGTGCATATGCAAATGGGTATTGGATGTTATAGATTTAATCAAACTGGGAGCATTGGCATTGCACGGAGGGATCCTTCACCCCTGTTTCATACTTAAAACTATTTTAAATTAAAATAAAGATGTGAAATTTTAGTGCTAAGTTGAATATGTTATATAAAAAGGAAAAATAATATAATAATCCAATGCTCTAAATTCAAAAAAATGTGGATCTTATACGATTAAAATCAAAAAATTTACAGGAACATCACAAATTTGAAAAAGCATAGCATTCAAATAATGTAAACAGGGCCGGCCAAGAAGGCAGCCCACCAAATCTATGGGCTGGGGCAACCCAATGTGCCGAGGTAAAATGTATCATTAATGTGAATTATGAAGCATTTAAAGCTAGTTATAGGCTTTGAATGTTGGTATCTTTGGTTGAATGGCAAACTAGATTGTTTGTACCGAGTGTGGTTGAGTTCAATAGCCTAGAAAATTATTTTTCTCCCAATTTGAATTTTGGGATGGGACAGTAGATTGTACGGGCCAGGCATGAATGTAAATCATAGTAATATGCAAGCTAAAGCCAATGTCTGAAGGTTAACTTATGAAATATAAGGAGTGGTTCTACGTCGTTAAAAAAAGGCACGAAAAAAAATTGAGAAATGACTAAACAAATCGAGCAAGATGGATATGTATATTCAATAATTAGCTAAAATGTAATGGATTTTGCCAAATACTACCAATTTCATCTTTTTCCGAGAGCACAAACTTAAATTTGGAATTTGATAGAACATTAAATAAAAATATAATATAAGTAGTAAATAAAGTTGCATAAACCACAGAACAAAAAGATTTCTGAAAAACTACCAAATGTCTGTGTATGTTAAACACATTTTTTAATATATCTATAGAGGTGGAACCTAGTGCATAAGGGCTTCACATGATAGCGGGCTCTGTGGAGGTCGATAATGTATACAGCCTTTCCTTCACATTGTGAAGAAGCTATTTTCGGACTCGAACCTTATCGCCAAGATCACCATAAGAGTGACTTAACCGTTGCATCAAGACTTCACCTTATATATTTATATATGTATATGTATGTGTGTATGTATATATGTATGAATGTATGTATATAATATATATAGTGATGAATGCCCTATCACTTATGCACGAAGTCTGACCACTAACTTCATCTCTTTTCTGTACTTCTTGAGGGATCGATATCACTTCATGGATAAGCCGAAACCTATAGAAATAAAAGGTACAGTACTAAAAACATACTTTTTTATTAACTAAATTTAAAACTCCAGGAGTACAAAATTTAATTTAGTGTATTCTAATGATGATGTAAAAATTCTACTGTCGATATAATATTCAAAGGTAATAAACCTCATTTATTAGTAATTAATCGCTAAAAAGGAATTTATTTAATGGTTAATTTCATAAAAATCTATTTGCTCATCAACCATCTAGGCAAGGCAAATCAATCATAACAATGAAAAGTATATCATAATATAGAGTTATAAATTAATATAATTATATAAGAAATTTTGTAAATTTACTCGATCTTTTAGGTTGAACATAAGTAGATACTGACCAACTATATATCCACATAGGAGGAGAAAAGATCTGTTTATTGTAGGGATGTGATTTTATTGTAATCAAATGAAATGGAGTGATAAATTCATGATTTATTTTTGAAAAGGAACGAGGTGGGTGGGAGAATGATGCGGAATCGAATATGATTAGTACAAGGAGCGGTTAAAGACAACATGAATCAAAATGTGACTACGACGTTAATTATGTGTTTATTGTCTATTTTTGAACCAATTAATGTCTTACATACTCTCAGTCTCGACCTTTATCTTTTGTTTATCTCATCCATCAAACCAAAACAAATTTGTTATACAAATGTATTATAATCTACGGCTTTTTTACCCTCAATTGTTGACACTAATATTTTCGTAGTATTTTCATGCCGAACACCCAAGTGCCAAAAAGGCAGAACGTAGGGTAATAGAAAAAGAAACAGAACAAAACAGAAGAACACAATATCAAAGTCTCAATGTGGAATGATAATATATTATATCTCAAAAGATCATTACCAAAAAGAAAACTTTAATGTACATACATCTATCAGAGTAATCTAACCCATCATCGGTCTGAATAGTTATAACAGTCCGTCCTCAAAATTGTGGATAGATACAAACAAGTAATGCAACAGAAAATAAATACATGAATAAGTCATGTAGAAATCCAGATCGTCTCCTAAAGCTCCAAAGTGTCCATCTTTAAATTTTAAAATATACATGGGGCCGACCTAAGCATTAGAAGAGAATAACCACCTGATCACTCTTGTAAACCAACGTGGGCAACACGAATTATATGGATTTATATACTTAGAAACCCTTCAAACATAAAGGTATCTCGTACGACCATGCCGTGTAAACAAACACAAACAAGTTTTACTTTTCGATAACCAAACGTTTCTATTAGAAAATTCAATGATATTATAATAATGTCTAGGGTCTGAAATATAAACAACCAAGTAATTGTGGTGCATGTGAGTGTCATCACAACAATAACATTTACACAAGCAAAATCACTAAAGAGCTTTTCGTTAATTCTGTAGGATTCCACGAGGTGCCTTTAGTACTTCGAGAACGGTCCTCTAACACAAGGATCAAAGAAATCATCCAGTAGCAGTGCACATCTCAAGTGAATGTACCATAGAAAAAACATAGTTGGTCTCGCTAAGACCAAATTGGTCTCGCTAAGACCAAATGCATCACTCCCACATGCATCTCCGAAACAAGAATCTATGGAATGGAGTTGCACACACCATATGAGTTTGCTAACCATAGTGGCTTTGTCTTCTATATTTGGTTTTAGTCATTACCACAAGTAAGGCTACGCTTGGCATTCCAACACATGATCCACCACTCGAGCAGATCTCCATACGGCTCCAACTCGAACAGACCTTAGAACCATACATGGAGTCGTATAGCTCAACAGGTCTCAGAATCACACATGGATTCTCATATCTCAAAATAGATCACCAACCTCTACATGAGTTCGAACTTCTCAAACATATCTCAAATCTTCACATAGATTCTAGCATTTCGGACCAATTACGAACGTCTTTCAAAGCATATAACACATATATGGTTTTGGAGTGGTTATAATTTTGAGCATCTCATACAAGTACCCTTCCCCACTTACTCGGCGCTTCAAAACTAATTGATCGATTTTCGTTAAACTCAACTTCTATTCTTTTGGAAATAAACAAACAATACATAAGAGTGGTGATCACTTCCTAATCATTTAAGCAGATGGATTTTATTTTCACTTGTCATAGAAGAACATAATGAGTTTATACATATAACATAGCATCACTGAAGATAAATGACCATATAATTCCTGTGTTTTTTTAAATATTTCCAAAGTTATATTTGGTCAATTTCAACAAAAATGAGAATCATAATGTAACGGAAACTAAGTCATGTATTGTAACGATCCTCCTTTTCGATCCCAAGAAGTCGACAATAATACATTCACGGTATTTATGTGCCGAATATCCAAGTACCAGCGAAACCGATTGTTAAGATGAAAGAAAAAGGACATAACATAATCTCACAATGTGACACATAATATATAATATACCAAGATCTTTACAAAAAAGAGTTTCATATGTACATAAATAAATCAGAGTACAAACCTATCATCGGTCTGGAAGTTATAACAACCTGTCATTACGAATTCCGGTAGATACAACAAGAACAAAACAACGAAAGATAAAATACGTAAATACGTCTTGGAGCATCCATCTCGTCTCATGTAGCCCCAAACTGTCCAACTAAAACTGGAAAATATGCTCGAGCTGACTCGAGTATCATAAGAAAATAACATCTGTAACAATCTGGTAAGCCAACATGGGAAACACAATAAAATAAATCTTTAATATTTAAAAGTTCTTTCAAAATAAAGGTATCCCATAGGACCATGTATAAACACGGATGAACCTTACAATAATCAAACCATTGTATTGAAAATTTTGTGATATTATAATAATGTCCAGAGGGGAAGTAAATATATTAAATAGCTAAAATATTTGCATTTCACATTTCAACATAGTTGGACAAAATTAAGTCCGTAAAGGCATGTGTTGGAGATTGGATTTACATCACTGACAAGGCTGGTATCGCCTGCCACAGTACACCTCTAGAAAAAGTATTGAAGGCCTCAGATGGTTACTTGCAAATCAGAGCCGGCATGCCCCTTTAAAATGATATGCGAGATTACATCATTCCTCGAGCACCAAGGCAACTAAACAATGTGCAACCGCCATGGCCCCACTCCTTACTTTTTCCATGTGCGTGCATACCAAATCCATTAATATCGATTACAGATCGAGGAATGACTGCTCTTAATGGTAGCGAATCATATATCTCTGAAGCATATTTCATATTTTAGTAATTATCAAGTTATGAGGCTTGAGAGATCACAACTATCTTTTTTCCTCTTTTAGCAAATCCCACTTGGATTGCTAACACTGACTTCCAGGCAATAATGCAAATGTCAGCATTCATCCATACAAGTTGTTTAGGATATGAATAAATTGAAGTCACTACTTCTACTACATCCATTTTGGAATCACCATCAAGATTAGCAAGTAGCCCTTGCGCTTCAAATAACTCTGTTTTCGATCCCATCATCTTGAACTAGTCGTGAATATCTTCCAGAGCATAGAACGCGCATATGGTGTTGGAGTGGATACGGTTTCGAGTCATCTCATATAAGTATACTCCCTCCGCTTACTAGTTGCTTCAAAACCAAATTGATAGTTCCGGTAAACTCAACTCCGGTTCTTTTGAAAATAATAAGACAATACATAAGAGCTGAGATCATCTTCTAACCGTTTAAATGGACGGATTTTATTGTCATTAGTCATAGGAGAACAAAACAAGATTTATATGCACAGTATAACATCAACGCAGATGACTATGCCATATAACATCTGTGTTTCTTCTAAATATTTTCGGAATTATATTTTTGGTTATGATTTGATAATCGGTTATGTAACTATAAAATAAAAAAAACAATCAAACTTAGATTTAATGCCATGCGGGATTCACGAAACCTCTATTAATTAATCATAATTAATTAAAGTACTCCAATTACTTATCTCATTTGTATAAGTATATTCTCAAACCACTTAAGAAAGATTTCCTATTCCAAAATCATATTAAATGGATCAAAACAGTATCATTGAAAATATTGTTTATTATTTACCAAAACCGTGTTAAGTGTGGAAAGTTGTATCCATAACACCACAATTAATAAGGATTAATTATAAATTTATAAACTTGATTTTCAGTAAGTGATCCAATTCATATAAAATCAAAGTTTTATAAACACCAAAACTTCCTTTTCGAATTCCAAGATCTCTTTTCAATTTATATGTTAAAAAACCGTCCATAAAAACAATTTTTCATAAAACAATTTATATTTTTAAAACACCTTTTGTAAAACAATATTATTATATAAAATACGTTAATAAATTAATTAAATTAACTTACAAATTTTTTTGTAAATAAATAATTAATTAACTCTGAAACATTATTATTTAAGAATTTGCTAACTTTAAAATATTAAAATACAAATAATATTAACCTACACATTTAAATACAGAAAACACTTTACTTCAAAAAAGTTAATGTAGATTCAAATCCATTTCCTTTCAATTTTGGAAAAAGGATCAGCGGTCATGATGGCACTTAAACAGGCTAGCTGCCATTTATTTCCAGCTCAACATTTCAAGTCCTATTACAGGTATTTACATAAGCAACATATATGTAAATAAAATCCATAATTAACAGTAGATGGATAACGCCTTATTTAACCAATATAAATCAGCTGTCGGATAAAAAAATGTCCAAATTAATTAAATAGCAGAACGGGGATTTGTTATGCTAAATAGATGTCCCATTAATATATTTGGTTTAAATATAGTAGAGCGGTATTTTATTCTGCTGACTGTTAGTGTTTAAACATAATTATTTAACAACGTAATTATTGCTGCCTCTGTTGATTTATTACCAAATTATACTTCAATAAAAGTACCAACCATTTTTGTTAAAATGACGTACTAGACAATACGAGTCTAGTGCAAGAAACCGCGGGGTAAACGGCTGAATTGAGTGAGTAATTTGATTTTAAAGATAACAATTTTAAACTAAAATGATTAAATTAAATTACACACTAAACTACACTCCTTTCTCAAGGCTTGGCCCAAGGCCCAGTCCAAAACCTATTCTCCAACCCACACCCACACGACAGCTTCTTATCCACATTTTCTCCAAATTCAAATTCCCAAATCCATACTTCTGGAGCCAATATCTTTGTGCAGAAATGTGCATGTGCATGCCTAGCTTCGTCGCCGCATTGTTGGACCACGACCACTACCCCACTTCACTCGTTGAGCTCAACCCACTGGACCCCGTCATTTCGCCTCCGACTACCTCTAACCCTATTCAACCCAAAAATCCCCAAATCAAGAAACAAGCTCTAGGTCCATCACGTTCGAACACCAACCACCATCGTTCCGACCATCTCTAGACCCTACCGCCACCACCGATCGAGCAGCACACCCCCGAAGAACTCACGACCAAGGCTGCTCCCGCCACCGCCGTTCCTACCCTCATCTATTAGCTCGCCAGAAAATGCTAAGATGACCGAAAACGATCATTTAATGACCATGATCCAAACGTACCTCCCAAAATAACGCGAGCCATTCGAAAATTCATGTTTTGTTGAGACAAACATGACTGCAATAACCATTATCCATTTTGCATTTAACAAAATTTCGCCATTTCTTTAGACTCACTGGAATCGAATGACTTCTGCCACCCTAGTCGAAGAACTGTTGAACAACCAATTAAAAAAATTATAACCGACTACGACGAGCAACTTGATCGCTTGAGCTATTTTTCATTGGTTTAAAAGGTATTGAATTTTTGAGTGAAAGTGGGCAAAGTTTGATTTCATTTAGAGGGAAAAAGGTGTTTTCAGGGTCTTATCTCTCTGTGTATCAGCAAGCCTGATCCTTATTTCAAACAAAATATGTTTTTACATAATTTCCTAAACCATGATTTTCATGACAAAAATCAAATATATTAACAAAATTCACATATTTTATATTTTTCATCAAAAATTATACTAAATATAGGTTGAAAATTTTCCAATGTTTATTATCTTCAAAAGTACATAAACAAGAGTTAGTGCTCTCACTTTTTTGACTTGTTTGAGAATGCAAAAAAAATCCAAATCTTTATCCAAGCATGCAACCCCAATTCAAATTTCACTACTTAATTCAAACCTTAAACTTTAGAAGGGAAGATCTTTTTTTTCCTTTAAAAAAAAGTCGAAGAGGTGGGAAAAGAAGTTAGAAAGTATAAAATGAAGAGTACAAATGAAAATAAGCTTATTTTTGTAAATGAACGAGATGAGTTAAAAGACAATACTGCCATTTACTTACATTTTCTTCTTTTCCATCACTTCAAAGCCACCAATATGTCAACCCTATGAAAACAAAATGGATCCTAGGCAATACTGGTATACCACTTGACTAGTAGTACCGAATAACTCTAATTTAACTTTCAGATTTGGAAAGAGGCTTAGTACCTATAATGGTACTTAATTAAGTCCCCATTAATTTTAATAACTATCTAAGTTATAATCCAAATGGCATCACATATGTAAATCAAACTCACAATTAACAATTAATCGTAAATACAAAACTTATTCAATGCTTATCGATTGGAATATAATTAAGTGTTCACACTAATGTAATAGCATAACAGAATTTATTTCTGCTAAATAAATATACAATTTAACCTATTCGATTAATAATAGCAGATCGATTTACAAATTTACTTATTTATTAATTTTAAATTGTTACAAATCATTAAATTTTACATTATAGAATGCTCGACGATATCATTTCAGAGTACATTACTCTGCGATCGGATCTCAGCGCAAAAACTTGCTTGACGATTGAACTAAAAATGAAGGAGGAATATTAGTTTAAGTTTTAAGAATTTATTAAATAACAAACAAATAAAATTTGCTTATAAATTAAACCTATCCCAAATTTAACAAATCCTACCCACTTAAAATTTTACTCGGTCCATCTACCTTCTCTTCTCCTTTCTCTTCCTCCGGTTCTTTTTCCTCTCTTCATCCATATGCACGGAACCATGCACACATTCATGCACGTACACATGGCCTCTGGCCAACGCCCCTTACCGCCGACCGACCACTCGAGTCATTCATGACCTCGACACGACCACCCAACACCTGAAACCATGCCCCACGTTTGAAAATTCGAACATCAACTCGAAACTTGGAACCAGCACCGAAACCGCCTCGCCTCGCCTAACCATGCCTCCATCAAACACCAAATTCATCCAAAAGCTTCGCCACAGCTTCCCCTACCTTTCCCCCCAGGTGCACACAACTCGTTCCTTCCCTTTCCTTCGCCAATGCCTCAGAACCGTAACCATGAACGAACTTCCCAATAACCCAATTTTAACCTCGTACTCCCAATACACATATAGAAAATCGCGCACCATTTTTCTTAGATGCGCGGCCCCCAAAACCACCTCCACACACAACGCCTTGTCCTAAAATCGATCAAGCCGCCTGAATTTTCCATTTTGCCAAAACCGATCAACTATGTATATCTCCCACCACACAACTAAAAATCGTTAAACCAACTCCAAAAATCATGTTTTTCAATAGCGAATTCAACCATATAGTCAAATCGTCAAATCTTGATATTTAAAACTCAACTAAATTTGGGCCATCTACTGTAAAATGGGTTTTCATCTTCTATGCTGATTGAAATTTAATGAAACAAATTTTATTTTATTTTATACTCACAAACAATCAACTTTGGTTCTGGAATCCGGGTTTAAAACTAAATAGATAAGGAGACATTGATTTTTAAATTTAAGGCGTAGCTGTTTTTATCCAAAATATATGTACAGAAAGCTTTAGTGAAAGATATACAGGGCTTCGCTCATGTGAACACATTCGCTCTTATACATATGAACATAACATTTACATACACAGTTATCACATATTCAAGATTCATTTCAAATCATTGATGTAGTGGAGGATGATGCGAGCAGCTGTTATGCTTTGAGTCGCGGCGAGCTTAGGTCGCTCCTCCTCCTTAGGTCGAACGAAATCTTATGTCGCAAGCAAACTCTAGGTCACGAACGACCTTCCTTAATTCACGACGATTATAAAGCGATAACCCTTAAGTCGCGAGCATCTCCAGTAGGTCGCTCCACCAGTTTAACTCGCGAGAATCTCCTAGGTCACGAACGACCTTCTTAAGTCGCTCCAGATTTCCAAGACGTTTCCTGAGTCGCTGCATGCCTAGGTCGTTGCCATGTTTGTTTAGGTCGCATGGCTTGATAAGTCGCTTGTATATGTTAAGTCGTTCCAATTAGGTCGCTCCATTGCTTATGACGCTCCTGAAGTTAAGTCGCTCACCTTATGCTATCTCATAAGTCGTTATGTTGTTCTGTCGCCTGTGATGTTAAGTCGTATGTCGTTGTACATAGGTCGTGTGTTGTATTTGTTAAGTCGCGTGTTGCTGTAATGTCTTAGGTCATTGTACTTAGGTCGTGTGAGTTAGGTCGGCCATATGTTAGGTCGGTTGTGATGTGTGTTGTGTTGTAATTTTTTTCTATAAATAGGGATGTGATGTCACTTGTAAAAATGATTGATTTTGAATAAAATTTTGTTGAGAGCTTTGTGCCTCTTTAAAAATTGAAAGTTGAGTGTGAGCTCCTTTCTCCATCTTCCGTTATTCGAGTGCGCTTGAATCAACGTACTTGAAACCGATTCATGGAATCTCGTGCGCGAGAACAACGTCGAAGAATCGTAGATCTTTTAACACGGAATCATGCGCGATCAACGTGTTGAAGATAGCTAGAATCTGGTATCTCCAGAGTTCAACAGATTTGGGCATTTGATATCATCAATTCACCAATTCATCTTTGTATCGCTCCATCGTTCCACTTCATTTGTTATTATCCGCTACATCAATCATATTCATAAGGATTTATAAATTGGATATCCAGTAAACCATATAAAGTGTTTACTCACAGGTTTTGAAAAGTAGACGAACTTTGTCTTCTTCCTTCAAGCTTTTAAATTTTCACCTTTTATTTTGATGACAGAAGATTTTTTTTAATTTTATATGAGAACATGTTCGGCCATCTTATATCTCATATATAGATAATGGAAGAAACTTTGGTCAAAGAAGGTGGTTAACACCTTTGGTGTAGCCTGATATCAATGCAAATTCTTTTCATTTTTTTTAATTATATTTTTTCAACAATTTGTGGTTTGATTTTTTTTCTTTGGTTCAACTTTTTTGTGTGCTGATATGTTTTAAGTTATGGTCTGATTTGATTCTTGGAACGAAGCTTGTTGATAAAGCTCATTTTTTGTATATAGATGTGTGTGTGTGTGTGTTATCATACGTTTGAACTTTTCTTCATGAAGCTTCTATATATTTATATCTATATATGTATTATCACAAGTTTTGAAATTTGCCAACATGAAGCATCTATACATATATTTATATTAATATCTATATATATATATATATATAATCGTATGTTTGAAATGGTGAAGTATATATATACATATACATATTTATATTTATATTATCATATTTAGAAATTAGCATTTGAAAATATATTATAGTTTTCAAAGTTCTTAAATTCAAATATTTTTAATATCAAAAAATTTATTTTCGACTTATAAAAATTAATATTTAAATATTTAAAATTAGTTAATTATTCTAATAACAGATAGCTAAAAATCCAAGTATTTACCTAAACACTACACTTTCAAAGCTTAGAAAATGTACTCATATATTTGTCTTAATGGTACAAGTATAATTACAAACACTGAAAAATGATTTCTATTTACAAAATTCTTGAATAATTTATAATTTTCTTCATAATTTCAAAAAATTCATTTCTAATCCGTTTTATAAATCCATAAAACAATTGATAAACTCCTCTTATAAATCTATAAACCCATTTCTAAAATTCGTTTATAAACATCTAACCATTTATAAAATTCATTTACCTTGTAAATAATCTTCCTTTATGTCTTCAAGCCATTTTATAAAACTCCTCGTATAAATCCCAAGTCCGTATATAAAGCTCTATTTGTAAGTTTCGAAACATTTATAAATAAACGAAAATCATTTACTTCAAATCACTATCATATAGTGATAATTATTAATAATAAACATTACACTTAATAAATAATTATTAACTACAACACATCTTAAAACTAAAAATTAATAATTTCAAAACAACATTAGATAAGCAGTAATAATTTATTTCTAAAACGTTATTAATAAAGTGTTATTTTTAATTTCAAACCATATTAATTATTTAAAATTTTAAAATATTAAAATATTGATAAATAACTTTTATAACAACATTAAATATAAATAAGTAATCTTTAAAATAATATTAAATATAAATAAATAATATACTAAGCATATCTAATTGACTCAGAAAAGACAGATAACACGGTTGGAGTAAAAATAGAAATTTAATCTTTTAAGACGAGATATTTTTGAAACCCAATTCAAATATAAAACCATTTTCGTCTCAAAAACCAATTTCAACTCAAGTGACAATTTATAGTATTATCAAAATACTAATTTGAGGCCAATAATTACCGAACATATAACCAATATCAATATTGGTTTTCTATCACTACAGGGTTTAAATTTCGAACATATAACAAAGTCATAACCAATAGAAACAGCAATCAGGTCTGACATCCAATAATTCATATGACAGGGAAATTATAGAAATTAAAATCAAAAATGGCGAGAAATTAAATTCAACAAAGATTTTCATATGCATCGATACCTCTAGATGTGGAATAAGAGCAAAAATTAGGAAATCTCATTGTCGATTTTCATGGATATGTAGTTTTTTGTTACCTTTTCATGTGAACACATTCACTCTTATACATATGAACATAACAGTTACATACACAGTTATCACATATTCAAGATTCATTTCAAATCATTGATGCAGTGGAGGATGATGTGAGCAGCTGTTATGCTTTGAGTCGCGCTAGCGAGTTACACGACCTAACAACCTATGCCGCATTTGATTCCTTAAGTCGCGGCGAGCTTAGGTCGCTCCTCCTCCTTAGGTCGAATGAAGTCTTATGTCGCAAGCAAACTCTAGGTCGCGAACGACCTTCCTTAAGTCGCGAAGATTATGCAGCGATATCCCTTAAGTCGCGAGCATCTCCAGTAGGTCGCTCCACCAGTTTAAGTCGCGAGCATCTCCTAGGTCGCGAACGACCTTCTTAAGTCGCTCCAGATTTCCAAGACGTTTCCTGAGTCGCTGCATGCCTAGGTCGCTGCCGTGTTTGTTTAGGTCGCTACTTGCTTAGGTCGCATGGCTTGATAAGTCGCTTGTATATGTTAAGTCGTTCCAGTTAGGTCGCTCCATTGCTTATGACGCTCCTTAAGTTAAGTCGCTCACCTTAAGCTATTTAATAAGTCGTTATGTTGTTCTGTCGCCTGTGATGTTAAGTCGTATGTCGTTGTACATAGGTCGTGTGTTGTATTTGTTAAGTCGCGTGTTGCTGTAATGTCTTAGGTCGTTGTACTTAGGTCGTGTGAGTTAGGTCGGCCATATGTTAGGTCAGCTGTGATGTGTGTTGTGTTGTAATTTTTTTCTATAAATAGGGATGTGATGTCACTTGTAAAAATGATTGATTTTGAATAAAATTTTGTTGAGAGCTTTGTGCCTCTTTAAAAATTGGAAGTTGAGTGTGAGCTCCTTTCTCCATCTTCGGTTATTCGAGTGCGCTCGAATCATCGAACTTGAAGCCGATTCACGGAATCTCGTGCGCGAGATCAACGTCGAAGAATCGTAGATCTTTTAACACGTAATCGTGCGCGATCAACGTGTTGAAGATAGCTAGAATCCGGTATCTCCAGAGGTCAACGGATTTGGGCATTTGGTATCATCAATTCACCAATTCATCTTTGTATCGTTCCATCGTTTCGCTTCATTTGTTATTATCCGCTGCGTCAATTTGGTATCAGAGCTTGCAGAGATAAGTTGAAGCTAAGTAAGATCAAGGCCGAGTTAAAACCGAGCCGAGCCGAGTCTAAGCCGAGAGTAGTTCAAGCCGAGCTAAGTCAAAGTCGAGCCAAGTTAAAGAAGTTAGATCGAAAAGAGATTATTTGATGATCATGCCTCTGAGACGTGCTAATCGTTTTCAGAATGTTGAAGATGTGTATAGAAGACAAGAAGCTTAACAAATGGAGCAACGTATCAATGAAAAGTTTGATGAAGGTATTGGAAAGTTAGAGAAGTTGATGAGAGAAATGAATCAAAGTCAAAGGAGAACTTCACCAGTTTCGCATCAAAGTGGAAACAGGGTTTCACCTTCAGTTTCTGGAGAAAGAGACGTGCGTGGTAGCAGAAATGTTGATAGTCAGAATCGACATCGACAAATGTCAGATTTGGAGGAACCCAGTGATGGTGATAGTAGTTTTTGTTGAAACCATGGCCAAGGATGAAGTCGAAATAGATGATTGATGTGCACATAAATGTGCATATTTTTACCACCATATTTATTCTATTTAAATTAAATAAATGAGCATATTGGGTATTTTAACTTGTTTTAACTAAAATTCATATTAATTACAAATTTTCACATTCATATAAGGGCAAAATGGCCATTTGTGCGCGTATATTAATTTGAAAGAATTTAATTGGAAATTTCTATAATATTTTTGTAGGAATTTAGCTTCTCATATTAGTGGGTTCATGAAGAAACATGCATGCACAAAATGGATATAAAGGAATGAAGATGGAAATAATTCAAAGTGAAGATCATGGAGGACCCCACCTACCCACCTACCTTAATGTACAAATTAAAGGCTAATGCACATGCTTTTGGACTTAATGGCTTCATATACACTTAATGGGGGATTAAGACATGTTAATGATTACTTGGCCTCCACACTTCCTAAGGGGCATTTTGGGTACTCCCCAAAAATATGCATTAGGGTTTCTAACTTGTATAAATACCCCTTATGTTTCATGTAGCCATCTTCCTCTTGGTTAGTTAGTTTTAGTTTAGAAAATAAAAGAAAGCTCTCTTTCTCTTTTCATGGCTACTTAGCCATTTTTCTTTATGTATTTTTTTTTTTAATGCAATGTTATTTAGTGTTTCCTTTTAATTACATGTTCATTTTCTTTTCTTGTTAATTTTCTTTCATGTTCTAGTATAGATCTCTTTTATTTTATGCAAGTAGAATAATTTTTCTTTTCATTTTGCTCTCTTTCTCTCTTCTTGTTTAATGTTGTTTTCTACATTTGTTCATATGATAACAAATATGAGAGCTTAATCCCTTCAATTTAGGGGTAATGAAGCTCTCTAGTATGTAGATCCAACATTTTGATGTTTATGCTCTCTTTTTGTGCTTAATGAGAATGATTGAAGTGGGTTAATGATGTTGTTTAGCTTTGAATTTGATAGTCTATGTTGTTCATAACAAATAGGCTATACTTAAACAAACAAAACACAAATTGCCTCTTTATTTACATATGATTATGGCAAGGAAGTGATTGTTGAAATTAAAATTTGATGGCTTATATTTCTAATTAATAGTTAATAGGCCATGCTTAAAATAGATTTTGCTTTCAACTTTGTTGTCATATTTTATGAAATTTAAAAGTGTATTAGTGGTTGTGTTATAGTTTGATGGTTTATATTGAGCTAATTAATAGCACAAATATACCATACTTATGATAATCACATCAACTAATTCACTAATGACTAGAAAAGAGAGATCATAACTTCAAATTGTTGATTTATGTGATCTAGAGAGTGGAAATTGTCTCTAAATTGTCTTAACATCTCATATTTTTATCAATTTTCTTTTGCTTGTTTTTATCATTTTTTTTATCTAATCACTCTCGACTTTGGTTTAATTTGATTGAATAGAATTTAAAATCAACAATTCCCTGTGGATCGACCCGTATTCGCCACGTGCTACATTCGTACACCGTGCGCTTGCGGTTATTTTTAATTTAAATTCGTTCGACGGTTTTCTAAACCGATAGAATTTCCGTCGACGAACAAGTTTTTGGCGCCGTTGCCGGGGAATTGCTTTGATTTTATTTTCTGTTCAAGTAAAGATGAAATGCTATTTTCGAGATTTGAGGATTGATCATTGTTTTGAAAAATTTGTTCTTCGAAATTTGAATCGTTTAAACAATAGTTGGTGTTAAAATATCCATACGAATTTGGAGTGAAATCGTATGGATTATATTGATTTTCACAACTATCGTAAAACTTACGTAAGTGGGGAAACTCGGACATTTTCAAGATTTTTTTTCTTTTGGTTTTTTTTATATAAACTAAAAATATTTACAAAGGAAATTTGTTTTTGAAAAGGGAAATCGATTTTTGTTTTGTTTTTATTTTTCAATTTTTTGTTTCGAATTTTGGTTTTTCTAAATTTTTTTTTTGGATTTTTTTTTTTGAAATTTCAAAGAAAAAGATTTAAAAATTTCAAAGGAAAAGGAATGTTTACAATTTTTTTTTTAGTTTTAGATTTTGAATTTTTTTTCGTTTTTCGTTTTTTTTTAAATATGCATGAACAAATGCAACTAAATGAATGCAATGGTTAATTACAAATGATTTATTCTAAGTTAACCCAAAATTGTATATTCACAAATTGTCTTAGATAAACAAGATAGTTCTCAGCCAGGTAACGAGCAGGATTTATCGGTGCACCATGAATCACCGTAGCAATGCAGCCGAAGGTTTAAGTACCTTCAGAGGAACAACCATTATAATATTTACGAATCACCGTAATATTTATAAATGGTTATTACTCTGCCGTAGCCTAGACACCAAGAAATTAAATTGTTCAAAAAAAAGACAAATTGTCAATATACAATTAAGTGTTATCGATGTCTAACCGTTATTATTAATCAAAATCTAAGATGAAATGCAGAACAGAAACTAAACGTGTATTAACAATGCAACTACGAATGAATTTTTTTTTATTTTTTTAAAATGCAAATGCAAGCAATCAACAATGCAGCTATAATAAAAACAAGAGATATATACAATGCAAGGCAAATAAAAACAATAGATAAATCAAGCAAGCAGTTTTTTTTCTTTTTGTAAAGCAAAGCGAAGCATTGACAATTGTTTGTCAATTAAAAACAAAACATATACAATTGTTTGTTTTTTTTTTGTTTTTTTTTTGAAAGGAAACTTAAAAGTAGGGTTTTACTTAAAAAAAAAATTATTTTTTTGTTATCAAGAAGAAATCCAATCAACACAGGACAAACAAGTCAAAATGAAACAAACAAAACAAATTAAAAACTAAACAAATTAAAACTTTTTTTTTTGAAGTTAGGATGGAACTAAAAAAAAAAAACAATTTTTTTTTTAAAGGATAAAGCAAAGCAAAATTTCACTTAAAAGGAAGCAAACTTATTTTCTTTTAGAGACAAGCAAAGATCAAATTGAAACAAACACAAACAAAACACATTTTTTTTAGATGAACTATCTCCAAACACATGAACTTCCACAAACAGGCAATTTAAAATATGCACGCCCCCTTTTTTTTTAATTCAGGCCCTAAATCCAAACCTGCCCACTAAAAAGATATCCAGAGTACTCAAATTCTCGATCAACAATCAGAAAACTCAGCTATCACATTCGAAGCTTCAAATTTGCAATTTAGTTCACGATAGAATTCACGATTTGATTTTTAAGGTGCGATTCAATCAAATTAAGGTGCAATTCAATCAAGATACAATTCACAATATGATTTTTAATCACAAAACTCAGAGTCGATTTAAGGTATGGCCGATATGATGATTCGCGAGATGGTCGAAGCTTGGTGGTTGCTGTTTGGTGGCCGATGGTCGATTGGAGTTTTTTTTTCTTTTTGTTTTTTTTTTATAAACTAAAAATATTTACAAAGGAAATTTATTTTTGAAAAGGTAAATCGATTTTTATTTTGTTTTTATTTTTCAATTTTTTGTTTCGAATTTTGGTTTTTCTAAATTTTTTTTTTGGATTTTTGTTTTTCTAATTTTTCTGGATTTTTGTATGACGAGTTGTTAAATTCCAAAGGGGAAGATGAAAATCACCATTTTGATTTTGAAATCAATAATTGTGAAAATGTTTTCAATGATAAGCTTGAATTTCAAATTGGTGAAAATAAACTTGAACTTCAATCAATTGTTTTGTCGACCCTGAAAATCATCGAAAATAAAACAACTCGTACGATTTTTAATAAAATGACATTCGTTTTTCCAAATCGACAATCAACTTCAAATTCTTTTATGATTTGGTTTTTCGTGCTTAAGCCGTGTCTCGCACATTTGACGAGACAAATGAATTTGTCTTTGGAAGACCGTTTCATTTACTTTTTGACTATATACTTTCTCATCTCTTGTAAATAGTAATCTTTCATGTAAATATAGGATTTTTATTTTATTTTTCTTCTTCCATTTGGGTTGACTGTGGGGACACGGTCAAAATCAAGTGTGGGGGGAGACTCAATCTTCATTTTTTTTTCATGGTTTATTTTTGCTTTAAAATCACAAAAAAAATAAAAAAAAATACCAAAACCAAATTTTCTTTTGATTTATTTTTAAAAGAAACACTATAAGATAAATATATGGCTTTGGTTTATTAAATTGAAATTTTTGAAAATTTATTGGACTTAACAAAAATAAAAATGAAGTTTGATTACAAATAATAATGGTTTAACTAGTATATAGGAAGATTCATACGTGTTAATTATGAAGTACATCCTAATTGAAAATTTTTGTTTTAAAAAGTGGTTGATTTGAAGTAAAGGATATAACATTTTTTTGTCTTCTAAGTTAAATGGTGCTAAGATGATTTTGCAAAACTCCCTCTCAAAAAATATAAAAATAAATAATAATAACATCCAAGTATTCACTCTCATTTAAAAGTCCTCACGGTTATGCATGGGTGATTACTTGGAATTTTTGATTATGTGATTTCATACTCATTTAAAAGTCCTCACGGTTATGATGTATGGAACACATGTAAAAAAAAAGACTTAATAAAAACCACCTACGGTCGATAGTGTATGCATGAAAGTGTGTGCACTCGCCATGCTCTGTACTCCCCTCACATAAGCCCGAAAGGCAGTGCATGAGTGGTATATCTGGCCTCAGTTTACCTGAGCTAGGTGTGTAATTTTTCTTACAAATACTGAGAGAGCAAGCAATTGAAATCCTAGCACTATTTTTACTTATTTGATTTGATTTGTTATTGAAAAGAAATGAAAATACCACTTTGATAAACTTTGATAATCAACTAAGGATCCATTTTATAATTACACTTTGTTATCTACCGAAACAACAAGTTAAACTATAGTCTATTTGTTATGATAACTTGATTTTTGTTGGAAATTTTGACGAGTAAATGACATAAATTTTCAAGATAATGACCAAAACCTATATTTAACTTATTCGTGTCAATTTAAAAATAAATTCTTCATCTGTAAATATTTTCAAAAATTCGCATTCATCTCGTTGTAAATAAGTCTTACATTTTGTAAATATTTTCATCCTGCATGTGGATTTTGTGGGTAGTATCCGCTGAAAACCCTCACGAGACAACACTCGTCCTACTGGGGACACCCAGAGGTTTAACGGCTTGTTGCATACGCTCAATGCAATCGTGCTTCCTACGAAAACGGATTTATCTTAGTTTTTCTTTATTCGAGGACGAATAAAAAGATAAGTGTGGGGGTATTTGATGTGCATGTAAATGTGCATATTTTTACCACCATATTTATTCTATTTAAATTAAATAAATGAGCATATTGGGTATTTTAACTTGTTTTAACCAAAATTCATATTAATTCCAAATTTTCACATTCATATAAGGGCAAAATGGCCATTTGTGCGCGTATATTAATTTGAAAGAATTTAATTGGAAATTTCTATAATATTTTTGTAGGAATTTAGCTTCTCATATTAGTGGGTTTATGAAGAAACATGCATGCACAAAATGGATATAAAGGAATGAAGATGGAAATAATTCAAAGTGAAGATCATGGAGGACCCCACCTACCCACCTACCTTAATGTACAAATTAAAGGCTAATGCACATGCTTTTGGACTTAATGGCTTCATATACACTTAATGGGGGATTAAGACATGTTAATGATTACTTGGCCTCCACACTTCCTAAGGGGCATTTTGGGTACTCCCCAAAAATATGCATTAGGGTTTCTAACTTGTATAAATACCCCTTATGTTTCATGTAGCCATCTTCCTCTTGGTTAGTTAGTTTTAGTTTAGAAAATAAAAGAAAGCTCTCTTTCTCTTTTCATGGCTACTTAGCCAATTTTCTTTATGTATTTTTCTTTTTTTTATGCAATGTTATTTAGTGTTTCCTTTTAATTACATGTTCATTTTCTTTTCTTGTTTATTTCCTTTCATATTCTAGTATAGATCTCTTTTATTTTATGCAAGTAGAATAATTTTTCTTTTCATTTTGCTCTCTTTCTCTCTTCTTGTTTAATGTTGTTTTCTACATTTGTTCATATGATAACAAATATGAGAGCTTAATCCCTTCAATTTAGGGATAATGAAGCTCTCTAGTATGTAGATCCAACATTTTGATGTTTATGCTCTCTTTTTGTGCTTAATGAGAATGATTGAAGTGGGTTAATGATGTTGTTTAGCTTTGAATTTGATAGTCTATGTTGTTCATAACAAATAGGCTATACGTAAACAAACAAAACACAAATTGCCTCTTCATTTACATATGATTATGGCAAGGAAGTGATTGTTGAAATTAAAATTTGATGGCTTATATTTCTAATTAATAGTTAATAGGCCATGCTTAAAATAGATTTTGCTTTCAACTTTGTTGTCATATTTTATGAAATTTAAAAGTGTATTAGTGGTTGTGTTATAGTTTGATGGTTTATATTGAGCTAATTAATAGCACAAATATACCATACTTATGATAAGCACATCAACTAATTCACTAATGACTAGAAAAGAGAGATCATAACTTCAAATTGTTGATTTATGTGATCTAGAGAGTGGAAATTGTCTCTAAATTGTCTTAACACTCTCATATTTTTATCAATTTTCTTTTGCTTGTTTTTATCATTTTTTTTATCTAATCACTCTCGACTTTGGTTTAATTTGATTGAATAGAATTTTAAAATCAACAATTCCCTGTGGATCGACCCGTATTCGCCACGTGCTACATTCGTACACCGTGCGCTTGCGGTTATTTTTAATTTAAATTCGTTCGACGGTTTTCTAAACCGATAGAATTTCCGTCGACGAACAAGTTTTTGGCGCCGTTGCCGGGGAATTACTTTGATTTTATTTTCTGTTCAAGTAAAGATGAAATGCTATTTTCGAGATTTGAGGATTGATCATTATTTTGAAAAATTTGTTGTTCGAAATTTGAATCGTTTAAACAATAGTTGGTGTTAAAATATCCATACGAATTTGGAGTGAAATCGTATGGATTATATTGATTTTCACAACTATCGAAAAACTTACGTAAGTGGGAAAACTCGGACATTTTCAAGATTTTTTTTTCTTTTGGTTTTTTTTTATAAACTAAAAATATTTACAAAGGAAATTTGTTTTTGAAAAGGGAAATCGATTTTTGTTTTGTTTTTATTTTTCAATTTTTTGTTTCGAATTTTGGTTTTTCTAAATTTTTTTTTTGGATTTTTTTTTTGAAATTTCAAAGAAAAAGATTTAAAAATTTCAAAGGAAAAGGAATGTTTACAATTTTTTTTTTAGTTTTAGATTTTGAATTTTTTTCTGTTTTTTGTTTTTTTATAAATATGCATGAACAAATGCAACTAAATGAATGCAAGGGTTAATTACAAATGATTTATCCTAAGTTAACCCAAAATTGTATATTCACAAATCGTCTTAGATAAACAAGATAGTTCTCAGCCAGGTAACGGGCAGGATTTATCGGTGCACCACGAATCACCGTAGCAATGCAGCCGAAGGTTTAAGTACCTTCAGTGGAACAACCATTATAATATTTACGAATCACCGTAATATTTATAAATGGTTATTACTCTGCCGTAGCCTAGACACCAAGAAATTAAATTGTTCAAAAAAAAGACAAATTGTCAATATACAATTAAGTGTTATCGATGTCTAACCGTTATTATTAATCAAAATCTAAGATGAAATGCAGAACAGAAACTAAACGTGTATTAACAATGCAACTACGAATGAATTTTTTTTTATTTTTTTAAAATGCAAATGCAAGCAATCAACAATGCAGCTATAATAAAAACAAGAGATATATACAATAGTCAATTGAAAGGCGGATGGCAGGGTGATTGATGGAATCTAGATGTCGGTGAAGGATGGTTGTTGTTTGCTTGAGAAGTTTGTCGCAGTTTGTAAGGTAGTTTGAGGAGTTTCTGGTGACAGTTTTGGCAATTGGGCAGAGGAGGTGAGTGAATTGTAACGGCCCGTTAAATTTGATAATGTTAAATGAATTAAATTAATATAATTTTTAATCTAATTTAGAATAAAATAAAAGCCTTAATATTTTATTTGAGAAAAACGTAGTAATTTGTTATAGTAATTGGAATTTAATGTAACAATAAAATTTTATGATAATAGATTTGGATAATGTAATTTGTCACATTTTGTTAAAAGATTTAATTTTAACAAACCAATATAATACAATACAAAGGTGTTTGAAACGACTGTTGGGTTTTAAATGGAGTGTATATAAATAGTGAAAATCATTATAACCTCTTAATTTAATACGATTGTTTAATTAATACTAAAAGAATAAAATTTGAAATAGTATTAATGTAATAATAACTGAATTTAAGTGCAACCATATTTATGGAAGTGAATTGGATTTTTGTGGATGTTAACATTGAATAAATTTATTTAGAGTAAAAAGGATTTAAAAGCATGTTTTGGATAGAATGTTAAATTCATGGATTTAGTGTAAGTAACTAGAATTTAATCCTATAAGATTTGGAACTGAATGTATGAAGATAATTTTATAGAAATAGTTAATTAACAACTTAATTGTGCATACCTAATATAATATAAATAACAAAAGGACTAGAACTTGATTTGCCTAGGTATGTATATATATTGATAAACTATAACCAAGTGAGAAATTTGGTAGTAAATAGGGAATAAGTTGACTAAGGCAATTAGTAATTTAATAAATGAATGCATAGTAAGTAAGTGGAAATTTATGCATAAAAATATTTTCATATATAGTATAATTACAAAAGTTTACCCATTTATCTAATGTATATAATTGAATCTAAATTTAGGGCAACATTTTTGTTATTGATGGTGTAGGTGAATTTGAATAAAAGGGTAACAATTATTTTGATTTAACATTTATTGAGTATATAGTTAAGAATGGCACTCGACGTAAATGAATCTAAATAAATTATTTTGGGTATTGATGTGTCTAGTCAATAAAGGAGAACTTTAAGGAAATAAAATATAAATGAATGTATTTGGGAATAGAGTTCTTGTATATGTTGAATAGTTATTATATAGTTATTAAGAATGAGCGTTACTTTATTAAGTATAAATATAGTAACAGAAGTATGAATAAATTTATAGAAACATAAGATTTACTTTAAGGTAATATTTGAGTGTAGATTTTTGGAATAGATTCAATAACAATAATCATTGTTTGTCACCTATCTTATTTGTTGTTAAGTTATGTTGAAATCAATCTCAAATTTATTCACTAAAATTTTTGCAGTTAGCGTAGTTTTGGCTTTGTAATTGCAGTAGTTAATTCTTTAAGGTGAGGTCAATACTAATTTTATTTTTATTTGACCATTGGTTGTTATAGACTTTAGAAAGCAAGATTTATATGTATAATTTGAGTATAAAATTCAACAACTGGTATTTATTACAAATAAAATGGAATTAAACGTAAAATATTACGTTATTGAATATAAAACGGAATTTGTGAACATTAGAGTGAAATCTTGAACTAATGTTAGTAACGTCTTTATTTTAGGTGAAAGTTGAGGATATAAAGGTTAAAAGTCTAAAGTATGGGTTTTTGAGAATATAATTTATAAAATTCTTAAATATAAGAAAGTGCAGAAATGAACACTGAAATTTGATATCTTGCCAATTTTAATTCCCATCCAAGCTTGTTAAATCATTTGAAATTGATTAATTTATATAGGCAATAAAATTGGGACAAATTTTAGAATATTAATACAAGATTGGATTTTATAATTTATTTAATTTATTTAATGAATATTAAAAATAGCCATTTTTGTCACGGACTCGGATTTCGACGAAACTAGTTTCATCGGATCCGTATCGGTGAACTATTATAGGGTTTCAAGTTTCGTATCAATTGGACCTGTCGTTTGATCGTACGGACGCGAAACGCCTTGAAATCGATTTAATTAAGAAATCAATTTGAAATCAATTTGGAAATTTTGTTTTCAACATAACTTCTTCATACGATCGAATTTGGTCGTGAAACTTTTTCCATCGCGTTCAGAATATTTTAAAATACCTATTTGGATATATGGGTTTAATAAATTTTGTTCTGGAGGCTAAACGGGCTTTTTGGGCCTTGGTTGGTTCCGTACGTTCATCTATCTAGTCTATCTATTCTAACCCAACCCTACCTATAAATATGTTGTGATAAACCCTAGCCTCCTTTCTATTGTCATTGTCTGTATGTTCATTTTCTTCATCTCTTTCTCTTCCTCAATGGTTGAAAAACCTAGATCTATCTACAGTTCAAAATCAAGTGAAAATTCAAACTCTCCGGAAAAATTCTGAAAAAAATATATGTCCTAGTTCTCGAAATACGTAATCCAGCGGTGCAATTCAATTTTCGATTCGAATTCCCATTTGTCCTGAAACTCATTTGAACCAGGGCCGTTCGTATGAGATGTGAGACGATCCAACGGTGGATCGTCGACCGTTGGTCGATCAGAAGGTACCGTTGTGAAGCTAATGGCGAGTAGGCCCCGGATCTTACATTCGTTCGTCGTCAAGGGGTTCGAATTTGCCAGAATTTGGCACGATTAAGGGCGGCAACGGAGGGTGCAGGGGGTCTCGGGGGGGCGTGCGCGTGGGGTCCTTTGGGTCGGCCGTGGATGGGGGACTCGGTGATGCTCTCAGATCCGGTCGATGACGATGATGGTGGAGGCGTTTTGATCGATTGCGTGGCGGCTAGGGCTTGGCTTTCAAATTCGCGTGCGTACTGATGCTTTGGGTTGCGTTTTCTGGAGAGAGGAAGGGAAGCTGTGACGTGGCAAAGCTTGTGGGTGAGTGTAGTTTATTTTCTTGTTTAATTTAAATATAAATTTCCAAGCGTTTAATCATATAACTTCCACATACGAACTCCGATTCACGCGAGATTTTTTTTGTTAGGTTCGTATTTAAATTCCAGATCTGATGACGCTGGTTTGAACGGATTCTGAGACCGTCGAAATTTTGGGTTTAAATCGGATTTAAATTCGATTTAAATTCAAAAGGTGAGTGTTTTAACCCACTCACAACTTCTAGAAGCTTTTATGTTTGTTAAATTAATGTTTGATACGAGTAGAAGTTTATTTAGAATTGTTTGACATGTTTTATTCATCATATCTGTTGAATTGCATTTATTTAATTTAACTGTTAATTTAGTTTATTTATTGCGTATAAATTGACAGTTAGAATTTATTTGTTTGCATATAAACTGCTCGTTAACAGTTATATAAATTAGTACTGAATATAAACTGTTAGATTAATAGTTGTTAAAATTTAATTTGAATAAAATTGCCAGTTATTACCTGTTATGTAGTACCAAAAATAATATTGTTATTGATTGATATTGATTGATGATTGCGACTTGGATGATGGATGATGTTGATGAATGGATGTTTATTGTATATCATTAAATTGCAAATTATCATGCATATTTCATTTCATTCGGGATTGTGGTTTGAAATGATATATAACCGCAAAATTTTATATCTTTTAAATTGCGGATTGAAATGATAAATATCTGTATCACTTGACCATAGGATAGAAAATTATATACAGGCACCGCGGTATATATATAACTATTGAAATGTGATTTCTATGGTTTGGATGGAATACGGTTTATAATAATCTTAAATTTTATATTGTATAAATATTTTTCTTCCATATATATATACATATGAAGTTGAAAATTTTGAAATTAAAAGGTGTATAAAAATCTTTATTAAAAATGGAAGGAAATTAAGAAAATGGAATTTAATAATTTATATCATATGTTTAAATGTTAAGTTTGGAAATTTAAGATATGATATTTATAATTGGATTTTTCCCAAAATAAATTGAAATGAATATTCTAGTATAATTTGAATTGGGAAAAATATATATATTTTATTACTAGAAATTGAAGTCTTATTATTTATGGATTTTATGTGAATATTCAAGACTAATTAATAGAACAATTGATTTGTTGAAAGCATAAAATCCAACTTTAGTTTGAAATATTGATACTCAAAATGGATATACGTATATATAAATAAATTGAAGTGGTTTTGGAACTTGAGAGAGATAATATAAATTTTGGTTTAGACCTTAATAAAGAAATGTATTTGTAAAGCCATGAGAACTATTTTCTTTACAAAGTAACATTTAAGTTAAACCATTTAATTCATATACCGTTGAATGTCCAAACCATTCAAGTTTTTAGAAGTTATGGTTTTAAATTATGATTTTCAAAATATTATGCTTTGAAATTATTTGATTTTCAAATGTTATGAAGTTAAAGCATTATGATTTTGGAAAAGAATTATATTTGGGATAAGTGATAAAATATGGTTTTGGGTTTTGAAATGATATCGTATTCATGGTTATGAAATGGAATGTTTATTCTGATTTTTAAAGTATAACCTATTTTTAAATGACCGCGGTGTTATAATAACGATGGGTTGGCAAAGAGACCGGGATCGGATATGGACATACTCTCTGTCGATACCGAAAACCACTTTGACTAACCGTGTACGCGGTGGAGATTCCAGAATGAAGTAGGTGGTGGCGACGTTTCCTGTAAGGTAAATACGTGGACCCGACTCCCGTGAGTTGGCATAAGGTGGCTAAAACAGGAGCGATTCTCAGGCCAATGAGGTCATTCCTCTGATCGGACCCTCCTCTTCGATATTATACTTTGACTTGGATTGATTCAGTGGCCACTTCTATATTTTGATTTTGGGGAGTTAGTCCGAGGTGGGCGGTAACTGCGGCTACGCGTTTCCACCAGCCTGGATAGCAATTGGTATATCTACCCTGGCATTGCCTAGTTGTGCCGTGTCACCTACCATACCGAGCCTTTACTACGAGTTTCTATTTGTGTCGTACCTATGGAGTATCCTCTGGTAGCTTCCCGATCAGGAGGTATTACGGTACTGTATAGACTATTGGCATTATTTGTGTTAAGGTGGAAAATGTAAAGCCTTAACGCTATTTAAAAGTAAGTTTATTTTATAAATAGACACTATTATAATAGCGCAATATACTACATAGTAAATAGTTTAACGGATCCTTAGGAGACGTAAATCCCGAACATCTCTTGAGTTACTGTACTCATATTTATTTCTGTTAATTTAACTCACATAAGATCTTTTAGTCTGACTCGAGTGTTTTTGTCTTTTCAAATTCGCTCGGGTCAGTCCGAGCGTTTTAGGATCGAAGATTTTAGCTTTGGAGGACGAAGACGAAGAATCCGTATTATATTATTTATAGTATTGCACCACACTCTAAAATTTCCGCTGCATTGATTGTATTGGTATGTGTAACTCTGATATTCATTGTATAAGTAAAATAAATATTTTGTAAACAGTTATCATGAACTGTATATTGATTATTATATTTTATCCTTCCGCTGTGAGATTCTATTTTGTTTTATTTCTTCTCTGTTTTTCTTATTTACCCCATAACAATCCGCCCTTGCGTATGCTTTGAATTGGCACGTGTGTCGGTTTAAAGTGTGCGAAAAGGCGGGATGTTACAGTTGGTATCAGAGCTTAGGTTTAGCGATAAAACTTGGCTTTGTGGGGTTTGACTCTTTGTTAATAGGGTAGTAATACCCTATGGGAGTCGCTGAGTGTATATATATGAGAGAGCGTATTTGTTAGTTTTATAAAAAGATTTTAATATTATGTTACTCTGTTCCGTTTTGTATTTATAAATTCTGGTTGATGCATGGGACGCTAGGCCATCAATAGGGATTTCTAAACACTTAATAGGACAGACCGACATAATATTTGTTTTTAATATAGGTGAATGAAATAATTTTGCCTATTATATTTTCTATATATAAAAATATTTTTATAAAGATATATATACATTTGGTTGCTATAGATTGGGTGTTAGGAAATAAAAAAAAATATTTATAATAATTGAAGCTAAGTTGAAATTATAATAAATCAACTTGGAGATTTTAGAGCTTAAGTCCGGGATTTTTGAAAATCTGCTTTCAAAGGATTTATGAAATATGATGATTTGGTTTATAAAAAAATTTCTTGTATAAATATTTAGTATAATTCGGAAGAAATGTTTTAAAGAAGATTTTAGAGAAAATAATTTTGTACTTTCCTCTCTGTCGTTGGAAAATAATTTCGGTGATGGCGGCCGCATCATCGACTTTCATTTTCGAGTTTCGAAGGGAAAGGCCACTGTAGTAAATTCTACTGCAGATTTATGTTGGAAACATCTGAATTTGTTTGTTTTAAATATAAATGAGATATAAAGTTGTAGGAAACTAATTATCTATTGTTTAAAAATAAATTGAAATTTGACCCGGAATTTAATTCTAAAATTTTCCATTAATTAATTGTTAAATTTTAGTGGAATAAAAAAAAAAGTAAGTAATAAATGGATTGAAAACCTCTAATAAGTAAGAGAATTAATGCTAAGTATAAAGGAAGTTAAAAATTTAAATTATAAATAATGGTAAAGATTTATTGGAAAATCAATGAATTAAAAGAATTGAGATTAAACTAGTATAAGTTCAATTGCATTTCTCTTTAAACATATATAACTTATCAAATATGAAAGGTTGAAATGTTAATTAAGAGATTTGAATAGAATATTATGCAAGTTGAAATGTTGGAAATTTTGGATTATTCTATGAATTGCTATTATATAAATAAGAATTTAGTGGTATAAACTTAAGTTATAATTGAAATTTTACTGAAAATAAGTCAAGAATTATTAATAGGTGATATGAACTTAAGTAAATAAAATGAATTTCTTTAGTAAATAAGGATTGATTGTAGGGTTATTAACTTAAGTATGTTTTAAATTTCCCATATTCTAATATAATGGAAAGTAGGAATAATAAATAAATGACTGTAAACCCTAAGTAATAAATTAATAAAATTCCTTTATTTATAAGAATGAAGGTTATAAGGTTAATAATTTAGGTGTAACTAAGAAAGTTACTGTAATTTAATATAATAGAAACGTAAACATTAAATAAAGGAATAAAATTAAGGGTAAGTTGAAATTGTAATATATATAACGAATATATATTTATTGAACCATTAATTAAGAAAAAAAGGAATTGAAAAGAAACTTGGAAATTTTCACTTACACTCTTAGGACATATATAAACTTACCATATAATAAAAGTTGCAATGTTAGTAAGAAAATGTAAAGGGAAATCTTACAAGTGGAGTTTGAGGTAATTAAGGTATTCAATAAATTTGCTGTTAGTAATGAGAATTAATTGTACAAACTTAAGTTAAATTGGAAATTTTACTATATAAGTAAAGATATGTAGTATAAATAGATAATATAACCGTTAGTCAATAAATTGGAATACCAATATAATGAATTTTGAAATAAATGGAAAATGAAATAGTAAGAAATATAGAAACCCCTCCATGAATGAAAGGAAGAAAATCAAGCCACGGAAGCATGAAATAAATGTATAATAAGTAATTTGGTTGTTGGTTTGAATTGTATTGTTTGATTTATGTTTGTAAGGTAAGAAAGTTGAAGTTGTTGGGTGAATAAATAATCTATCTTTGTTCCATCCAAGACTGTTGAGTAAAGGATGCACTTGATAGTTAATTTCATCTTATACAAATTTCAGGTTTGAACCCAAACAACTATTTGTTTGATGGATTAAATGGTTGCTTTGTTTGTGTATGTATGTTGTTTGTAAGGTTGATGGTTGTTGAATTGTTTGGTTGATTAATGATTGAATCCACTTGAATAGTTCACTTTAAAATAAATATTTAACCTTTTAGATTATATAAGTGAATACAGGTGATGGAAGCAACTGCTACTGCTTTTGGTTCCAAAATAATAAGCGTATATTGCCCGACAAATAGGTACGTTTTCGGATTACGTTTAAAGCGCTACTTTTCCCGTGTTGGGATATAATATTTTGATAATATATGTAATATATTTGTATATTTTGATATTATATTTTCTCCAGAGTCTCTCCGTACAAAGGAGACTCTGCCAAAATTTTCCGTAAATTTTGGACTTAGAATTTTGTGAAAATGTTTTCAAGCTTTAATAATCTAAGTATAAAAGAATATAATGATTATAAACAGGTATATTTTATTTAAGAAAATAAATTTAGTAAATTATTGTTTATAAATAATATTTGAAATAAGATGTACTGTTTTATTCTTCCTTCTCCCTTCTTTTTCCTTTTCGGGGATGAAAAGTTTTGAGTGGGGGAGATTGTAACGACCCGTTAAATTTGATAATGTTAAATGAATTAAATTAATATAATTTTTAATCTAATTTAGAATAAAATAAAAGCCTTAATATTTTATTTGAGAAAAACATAGTAATTTGTTATAGTAATTGGAATTTAATGTAACAATAAAATTTTATGATAATAGATTTGGATAATGTAATTTGTCACATTTTGTTAAAAGATTTAATTTTAAGAAACCAATATAATGCAATACAAAGGTGTTTGAAACGACTGTTGGGTTTTAAATGGAGTGTATATAAATAGTGAAAATCATTATAACCTCTTAATTTAATATGATTGTTTAATTAATACTAAAAGAATAAAATTTGAAATAGTATTAATGTAATAATAACTGAATTTAAGTGCAACCATATTTATGGAAGTGAATTGGATTTTTGTGGATGTTAACATTGAATAAATTTATTTAGAGTAAAAAGGATTTAAAAGCATGTTTTGGATAGAATGTTAAATTCATGGATTTAGTGTAAGTAACTAGAATTTAATCCTATAAGATTTGGAACTGAATGTATGAAGATAATTTTATAGAAATAGTTAATTAACAACTTAATTGTGCATACCTAATATAATATAAATAACAAAAGGACTAGAACTTGATTTGCCTAGGTATGTATATATATTGATAAACTATAACCAAGTGAGAAATTTGGTAGTAAATAGGGAATAAGTTGACTAAGGCAATTAGTAATTTAATAAATGAATGCATAGTAAGTAAGTGGAAATTTATGCATAAAAATATTTTCATATATAGTATAATTACAAAAGTTTACCCATTTATCTAATGTATATAATTGAATCTAAATTTAGGGCAACATTTTTGTTATTGATGGTGTAGGTGAATTTGAATAAAAGGGTAACAATTATTTTGATTTAACATTTATTGAGTATATAGTTAAGAAGGGCACTCGACGTAAATGAATCTAAATAAATTATTTTGGGTATTGATGTGTCTAGTCAATAAAGGAGAACTTTAAGGAAATAAAATATAAATGAATGTATTTGGGAATAGAGTTCTTGTATATGTTGAATAGTTATTATATAGTTATTAAGAATGAGCGTTACTTTATTAAGTATAAATATAGTAACAGAAGTATGAATAAATTTATAGAAACATAAGATTTACTTTAAGGTAATATTTGAGTGTAGACTTTTGGAATAGATTCAATAACAATAATCATTGTTTGTCACCTATCTTATTTGTTGTTAAGTTATGTTGAAATCAATCTCAAATTTATTCACTAAAATTTTTGCAGTTAGCGTAGTTTTGGCTTTGTAATTGCAGTAGTTAATTCTTTAAGGTGAGGTCAATACTAATTTTATTTTTATTTGACCATTGGTTGTTATAGACTTTAGAAAGCAAGATTTATATGTATAATTTGAGTATAAAATTCAACAACTGGTATTTATTACAAATAAAATGGAATTAAACGTAAAATATTACGTTATTGAATATAAAACGGAATTTGTGAACATTAGAGTGAAATCTTGAACTAATGTTAGTAACGTCTTTATTTTAGGTGAAAGTTGAGGATATAAAGGTTAAAAGTCTAAAGTATGGGTTTTTGAGAATATAATTTATAAAATTCTTAAATATAAGAAAGTGCAGAAATGAACACTGAAATTTGATATCTTGTCAATTTTAATTCCCATCCAAGCTAGTTAAATCATTTGACATTGATTAATTTATATAGGCAATAAAATTGGGACAAATTTTAGAATATTAATAAAAGATTGGATTTTATAATTTATTTAATTTATTTAATGAATATTAAAAATAGCCATTTTTGTCACGGACTCGGATTTCGACGAAACCAGTTTCATCGGATCCGTATCGGTGAATTATTATAGGGTTTCAAGTTTCGTATCAATTGGACCTGTCGTTTGATCGTACGGACGCGAAACGCCTTGAAATCGATTTAATTAAGAAATCAATTTGAAATCAATTTGGAAATTTTGTTTTCAACATAACTTCTTCATACGATCGAATTTGGTCGTGAAACTTTTTCCATTGCGTTCAGAATATTTTAAAATACCTATTTGGATATATGGGTTTAATAAATTTTGTTCCGGAGGCTAAACGGGCTTTTTGGGCCTTGGTTGGTTCCGTACGTTCATCTATCTAGTCTATCTATTCTAACCCAACCCTACCTATAAATATGTTGTGATAACCCTAGCCTCCTTTCTATTGTCATTGTCTGTACGTTCATTTTCTTCATCTCTTTCTCTTCCTCAATGGTTGAAAAACCTAGATCTATCTACAGTTCAAAATCAAGTGAAAATTCAAACTCTCCGGAAAAATTCTGAAAAAAATATATGTCCTAGTTCTCGAAATACATAATCCAGCGGTGCAATTCATTTTTCGATTCGAATTCCCATTTGTCCTGAAACTCCAGTTGAACCAGGGCCGTTCGTATGAGATGTGAGACGATCCAACGGTGGATCGTCGACCGTTGGTCGATCAGAAGGTACCGTTGTGAAGCTAATGGCGAGTAGGCCCCGGATCTTACATTCGTTCGTCGTCAAGGGGTTCGAATTTGCCAGAATTTGGCACGATTAAGGGTGGCAACGGAGGGTGCAGGGGGTCTCGGGGGGGCGTGCGCGTGGGGTCCTTTGGGTCGGCCGTGGATGGGGGACTCGGTGATGCTCTCAGATCCGGTCGATGACGATGATGGTGGAGGCGTTTTGATCGATTGCGTGGCGGCTAGGGCTTGGCTTTCAAATTCGCGTGCGTACTGATGCTTTGGGTTGCGTTTTCTGGAGAGAGGAAGGGAAGCTGTGACGTGGCAAAGCTTGTGGGTGAGTGTAGTTTATTTTCTTGTTTAATTTAAATATAAATTTCCAAGCGTTTAATCATATAACTTCCACATACGAACTCCGATTCACGCGAGATTTTTTTTGTTAGGTTCGTATTTAAATTCCAGATCTGATGACGCTGGTTTGAACGGATTCTGAGACCGTCGAAATTTTGGGTTTAAATCGGATTTAAATTCGATTTAAATTCAAAAGGTGAGTGTTTTAACTCACTCACAACTTCTAGAAGCTTTTATGTTTGTTAAATTAATGTTTGATACGAGTAGAAATTTATTTAGAATTGTTTGACATGTTTTATTCATCATATCTGTTGAATTGCATTTATTTAATTTAACTGTTAATTTAGTTTATTTATTGCGTATAAATTGACAGTTAGAATATATTTGTTTGCATATAAACTGCTAGTTAACAGTTATATAAATTATTACTGAATATAAACTGTTAGATTAATAGTTGTTAAAATTTAATTTGAATAAAATTGCCAGTTATTACCTGTTATGTAGTACCAAAAATAATATTGTTATTGATTGATATTGATTGATGATTGCGACTTGGATGATGGATGATGTTGATGAATGGATGTTTATTGTATATCATTAAATTGCAAATTATCATGCATATTTCATTTCATTCGGGATTGTGGTTTGAAATGATATATAACCGCAAAATTTTATATCTTTTAAATTGCGGATTGAAATGATAAATATCCGTATCACTTGACCATAGGATAGAAAATTATATACAGGCACCACGGTATATATATAACTATTTAAATGTGATTTCTATGGTTTGGATGGAATACGGTTTATAATAATCTTAAATTTTATATTGTATAAATATTTTTCTTCCATATATATATACATATGAAGTTGAAAATTTTGAAATTAAAAGGTGTATAAAAATCTTTATTAAAAATGGAAGGAAATTAAGAAAATGGAGTTTAATAATTTATATCATATGTTTAAATGTTAAGTTTGGAAATTTAAGATATGATATTTATAATTGGATTTTTCCCAAAATAAATTGAAATGAATATTCTAGTATAATTTGAATTGGGAAAAATATATATATTTTATTACTAGAAATTGAAGTCTTATTATTTATGGATTTTATATGAATATTCAAGACTAATTAATAGAACAATTGATTTGTTGAAAGCATAAAATCCAACTTTAGTTTGAAATATTGATACTCAAAATGGATATACATATATATAAATAAATTGAAGTGGTTTTGGAACTTGAGAGAGATAATATAAATTTTGGTTTAGACTTTAATAAAGAAATGTATTTGTAAAGCCATGAGAACTATTTTCTTTACAAAGTAACATTTAAATTAAACCATTTAATTCATATACCGTTGAATGTCCAAACCATTCAAGTTTTTAGAAGTTATGGTTTTAAATTATGATTTTCAAAATATTATGCTTTGAAAATATTTGATTTTCAGATGTTATGAAGTTAAAGCATTATGATTTTGGAAAAGAATTATATTTGGGATAAGTGATAAAATATGGTTTTGGGTTTTGAAATGATATCGTATTCATGGTTATGAAATGGAATGTTTATTCTGATTTTTAAAGTATAACCTATTTTTAAATGACCGCGGTGTTATAATAACGATGGGTTGGCAAAGAGACCGGGATCGGATATGGACATACTCTCTGTCGATACCGAAAACCACTTTGACTAACCGTGTACGCGGTGGAGATTCCAGAATGAAGTAGGTGGTGGCGACGTTTCCTGTAAGGTAAATACGTGGACCTGACTCCCGTGAGTTGGCATAAGGTGGCTAAAACAGGAGCGATTCTCAGGCCAATGAGGTCATTCCTTTGATCGGACCCTCCTCTTCGATATTATACTTTGACTTGGATTGATTCAGTGGCCACTTCTATATTTTGATTTTGGGGAGTTAGTCCGAGGTGGGCGGTAACTGCGGCTACGCATTTCCACCAGCCTGGATAGCAATTGGTATATCTACCCTGGCATTGCCTAGTTGTGCCGTGTCACCTACCATACCGAGCCTTTACTACGAGTTTCTATTTGTGTCGTACCTATGGAGTATCCTCTGGTAGCTTCCCGATCAGGAGGTATTACGGTACTGTATAGACTATTGACATTATTTGTGTTAAGGTGGAAAATGTAAAGCCTTAACGCTATTTAAAAGTAAGTTTATTTTATAAATAGACACTATTATAATAGCGCAATCTACTACATAGTAAATAGTTTAACGGATCCTTAGGAGATGTAAATCCCGAACATCTCTTGAGTTACTGTACTCATATTTATTTCTGTTAATTTAACTCACATAAGATCTTTTAGTCTGACTCGAGTGTTTTTGTCTTTTCAAATTCGCTCGGGTCAGTCCGAGCGTTTCAGGATCGAAGATTTTAGCTTTGGAGGACGAAGACGAAGAATCCGTATTATATTATTTATAGTATTCCACCACACTCTAAAATTTCCGCTGCATTGATTGTATTGGTATGTGTAACTCTGATATTCATTGTATAAGTAAAATAAATATTTTGTAAACAGTTATCATGAACTGTATATTGATTATTATATTTTATCCTTCCGCTGTGAGATTCTATTTTGTTTTATTTCTTCTCTGTTTTTCTTATTTACCCCATAACAATCCGCCCTTGCGTATGCTTTGAATTGGCACGTGTGTCAGTTTAAAGTGTGCGAAAAGGCGGGATGTTACATGAATGATTTCGATATTTCTGTTGTGACCGTGTGTTGCAGGTTAAGGTGTATGTATGGGGTGCGGTTAGAGGAAGTTATGGGTTGTTGAATGTTCTTTGGAACTGAATGGTGGAGGAGGTGCACTTGTGTAGTGAAGTGCTATGCACTATCAATGTTGATGGGGTGGTGGAAAGGAGTGGAAGTTGTGGATGTGTGGTTTTGTTGGCAAGTTGATGTTTGTGGCAATGCAAGTTGCTGTTATGGTAGAGGAGATGCAGTTGTATGTGGTGATGCTTGAATGGCAGTGGATTGGGCAGTGGGTGAACTTGGCAGAGGCTAAGTAGTTGTGAGGTAGATGTTTGGTTAGGGGGAAGGAATGGTGATGATGTGGTCTGAAGTGGTAGTGATGGTGTAATGAATGGCAAAGAATGGTATTGACTGTAGTTGTGGGTTGATGAATTGATGAAGTGACTAGGGGACTATTGTTTGGTGTGCTTGAAGCTTGTTTGAGGTGATTACTGACTGTATTGTAGTGAGGAGGAGAAGTATGGTATGATATCTGCTGTAGTGAAGTGGGGCTGGTGATAAATAGCTGATGTATGAAGAGGTAGCAATAGTTTCGATGAACTGATGGTGGTGAAGTACAGCAGGTTTGTGGAGATGGCAGTAGCAAGGGGTAGGAGTTGCTTGCAGTTTTGTGGGTTGATGGAATTGGTTGTGAGTAGGAGTAATTGAATTGGTTATATCACTGTGAAGGGACAGTTTGAAGAAGTCTGGAAGTGTGACTGTAGGATGAAGAGGATGGTATGGTTTGTGATGGGGAGGCAGTGTTGATAGCGAATGTGAACAGAGAACAGAAAATGCAAACAGTGAAGAAAAATGCAATGTAACACTGTTGTTGTTTTTTTTTCTTTTTTAATTGTAAATTGTAAATGGAAAAGAAAAGGTTGGAATAAAATTGAAGATGAATGCAATGTTCTTTTTTTTGTAAGTATGATATACAATGCAAATGGAAAATAAAATAGAAAACAAGCACACAACACAATGTCACCAAAAATCACAAAACACACAATATTTTTTTTCTTTTTTCTTGTTTTATAAAAAGAAATGCAAACACACAAAATATAACAACACACAAAAATCAAAGAAAACTAATTCGAAGAATAGAGAATTAAAATCAAAACAATTCCCCGGCAATGGCGCTAAAAAGTTGTTCGTCGATGGAAATTCTATCGGTTTAGAAAACCGTCGAACAAATTTAAATTAAAAAATAACCGCAAACGCACGGTATACGAATGTAGCACGTGGCGAATACGGGTCGATCCGCAGGGAATTGGTGATTTAAATTTCCTACTCAATCAAATTATACCAAAGTCGAGAGTGTATTTAAGCTAAAAAATGAGAAAATGAACTAACTAACAAAAAGAAAAGAAATGCAAATATGAGAGTTAAATGTCAATTTAGAGAATAAATCCACTCTCTAGATCATGTAGTTCAACACATGAAATCATGAACTCTCTTTTATGGTCATTAGTGCTTTAATTGATGCTTTTATTATAAGTATGACATATTTGAGCTATTAATTAGCCAACATAAGCCATTAAACTATAACACACCCCTTAAAACACTTACTAACTTTCATGAAACTTGACAAAGAAAATGAAAATGAAATCTATTTTAAGTATGGCCTATTAACTATTAATTAGAAACATAGACCATCAAATTTTAATTTCAAATCACTTTCTTATGCCATAATCATATATTGATGAAGAGGCATTTGTGTTAGTGATTGTTTAAGCATATCCTATTTGGTGTCAACAATATAGACTATCAAATTCAATGCAAAAACCAACAAATAAAACCACTTCTATCATCATCATTAAGCACAAAAAGAGAGCATGAATAACAAAATGTTGAAGATACATTAATTAGAGAGCTTCATTACCCCTAAATTGAAGGGGTTTATCTTCTCATATTTGTCATTTTATTAACAAATGTAGAAAGCAACATGAAAGCAAAAAAAAGAAAGAAAAAGAGAGCAAAGCAAAGAAACAAAACTAATCTACTTGCATGAAATAAGAGAAATCTACACTACAACATGAAATTAAATGAACATGAAAAGGAAAGAGCATGTATTAAATTGCATAAAATAAAAAAATTACAAGAAATAAAAATTGGCTAAGTAGCCATTAAAAAAGAAAGAGAGCTTTCTTTTATTTGATCTAAACTAAACTAAAGAGAAGGAGGCCTAAGAGAGACTAAGAGAGGAGATCATGTTACATGAAACATGTGGGTATTTATACATGTATGAAACCCTAATTCATATTTTTGGGAAATACCCAAAATGCCCCTTAGGAAGTGTGGAGGCCAAGTAACCATTAACATGTCTTAAACCCCCATTAAATGTACATGAAACGATTAAGTCCAAAAGCATGTGCATTAGCCTTTAATTTGTACATTAAGGTAGGTGGGTGGGTGGGGTCCTCCATCTTCTTCACTTTGAATTATTTCCATCTTCATTCCTTTGTATTAATTTTGTGCATGCATATCTTCATGAAACCACTTCTATTTGAGATCAATTTCCTACAAAAATATATAAAATTTTCAATTAATTTTTTTCAAAGAAATATATGCACTTAAATGACCGTTTTGCCCCTATATGAAGATGAATATGTGAAAATTTGGAATTAATATGAATTTTGGTTAAAACAAGTTAAAATACCCAATATGATCATTTATTTAATTTAAATAGAATAAATATGGTAGTAAAAATATGCACATTTACGTGCACATCAAATACCCCTACACTTATCTTTTTATTCGTCCTCGAATAAAGAAAAACTAAGATAAATCCATTTTCGTAGGGAGCACGATTGCATTGAGCCTATGCAATAAGCCGTTAAACCTCTGGGTGTCCTCAGTAGGACGAGTGTTGTCTCGTGAGGGTTTTCAGCGGATACTACCCACAAAATCCAAGTGCGGGATGAAAATATTTACAAAATGCAAGATTTATTTACAAAGAGATGAATGCAAATTTTTGAAAATATTTACAAATGATGGATTTATTTTTAAATTGACACGAATAAGTTAAATATAGGTTTTGGTTATTCTCTTGAAAATTTATGTCATTTACTGGTCAAAATTTCCAACAAAAATCAAGTTATCATAACAAATAGACAATAGTTTAACTTGTTGTTTCGGTTGATAAGAAAGTGTAATTATAAAATGGATCCTTAGTTGATTAACAAAGTTTATCAAAGTGGTATTTTCATTTCTTTTCAATAACAAATCAAATCAAATAAGTAAAAATAGTGCTAGGATTTCAATTGCTTGCTTTCTCATTATTTGCAAGAAAAATTTCACAACTAGCTCAGGTAAACTGAGGCCAGATATACCACCCATGCACTGCCTTTCGGGCTTATGTGAGGGGAGTACAGAGCATGGCGAGTGCACACACTTCATGCATACACTATCGACCGTAGGTGGTTTTTATTAAGTCTTTTTTTTTACATACATGTGTTCCATACATCATAACCGTGAGGACTTTTAAATGAGTATGAGAGCACATAATCAAAAATTCCAAGTAATCACCCCTGCATAACCGTGAGGACTTTTAAATGAGAGTGAATACTTGGATGTTATTATTATTATTATTATTATTATTTGAGAGGGAGTTTTGCAAAATTATCTTAGCACAATTTAACTTAGAAGACAAAAAAAATGTTATATCCTTTACTTTAAATTCACCATTTTTAAAACAAAGATTTTCAATCAGGATGTATTTCATAATTAACACGTATGAACCTTCCTACATACTAGTTAAACCATTGTTATTTATAATCAAACTTCATTTTTATTTTTGTTAAGACGAATAAATTTTCAAAAATTTCAATTTTAATAAACCAAAACCATATATTTATCCTATAGTGTTTCTTTAAAAATAAATCAAAATGCTAAAAAAAAATTGTATTTTAAAATTTTGATATTTTTTTGAGTTTTGGAAGAAAAAAGAAAAAATGAAAATTTAATCATGAAAAATCAAAAAGCAAATGAGTCTCCCCCCACACTTGATTTTGACTGTGTCCCCACAGTCAACCCAAGTGGAAGGAGAAAAATAAAATAAAAATCTAATATTTACATGAAAGATTATTATTTACAAGAGATGAGAAAGTATATAGTCAAAAAGTAAATGAAACGGTCTTCCAAAGACCAATTCATTTGTCTCGTCAAATGCGTGAGACACGGCTTAAGCACGAAAAACCAAATCGTAAAAGAATTTGAAGTTGATTGTCGATTTGGAAAAACGAATGTCGTTTTATTAAAAATCGTACGAGTTGTTTTATTTTCGATGATTTTCAGGGTCGACAAAACAATTGATTGAAGTTCAAGTTTATTTTCACCAATTTGAAATTCAAGCTTATCATTGAAAACATTTTCACAATTATTGATTTCAAAATCAAAATGGTGATTTTCATCTTCCCCTTCGGAATTTAACAACTCGTCATCCAAAAGTCCAAAAAATTCGTGTTCATTAAATTCGTCTTCCTTTGTTGGATTATCAACAACTTTATTACATAAATCAAGTTCAAAATTCAAAGTTGTTGTATTCAAATTTTCAGAAAAAGGAAGATCGAAATTTAAATCGAATTTCGCACCCTCGAAAGAATTGAAATCCAACTCAATTACCGTATTTTCAACAACTTGATTAAGATCGTCATTATCAAATTCAAAAGTTGTTATTTGAAAATCGTCGATTTGGGTAAAAGATGGATTATCACTTGACTCATCACACGTTGAGATTTGATTTTGTTGTTCACGTTGTTTCATATAAGTTTCAAACAACAAATCCGTGTGATCATCGTAAATTTCATTCATTTGTTCAACAAAATCCAATTTATAGTTATTAAATTGAGAATTTTCGATTTGGATTTGTTGAGAACAAAAATTTTCACTCGTAACATGGTTAAGATTATTCCCATTGCCAAATTCGTTTGAAAAGTTGTTTCCATTTTCATGTTGAGTTTGGAATTCATTTTGGAGCTCGAAATTAAATTGGCATAGGTTATAATCGTAATCGTTTGAATTTTGAATTGAATTCAAATTTTGAAATCCTCGACTCGAGTTATTACACAAATCAGAATTACATAAATCATTTATCTCTTGATTTTGTCGTGTAGAAAGTTCGAGTAAAGATGAAATCATTTCAATGCTATTTTCAAGAGTCGAACGTTGGTCATCGTTTTGAAAATTTTGTTGTTTGAAATTTTAATTATTTACACAAAAGTTGTTAAAATATCCATACGAATTTGGAGTAAACTCATATGGATTATATTGATTTTCGCAGTTAAATTCAAGCGAGTAAGAAAAAGGAAACTCGGACATTTTCAAGTTTTTTTTGTTCTTTTTTATAAACAAAAATATTTACAAGTAGAATCTATTTTTCAGAATCGAAAATTGATTTTTGTTTTGTTTTTGGATTTCAATTTTTTTTTTTTTTGAAAAGATTTTTTTGGATTTTTGATTTTAATTTTTTTTGGAATTTTGATTTGAAATTTTTCAAAAGAAAAGAAAAAAAAACTATGTTAAGAAATATTAACAATTTTTTTAGTTTTGGATTTTGAATTTTTTTTGTTTTTTTTTAATATGCATGAACTAATGAAACTAAGTGAATGCAAGGGTTAATTACAAATGATTTATCCTAAGTTAACCCAAAATTGTATATTCACAAATTGTCTTAGATAAATAAGATAGTTCTCAGCCAGGTAACGGGCAGGATTTATCGGTGCACCCCGAATCACCGTAGCAATGCAGCCGAAGGTTTAAGTACCTTCAGAGGAACAACCACTATAATATTTACGAATCACCGTAATATTTATAAAAGGTTATTACTCTACCGTAGCCTAGACACCAAGAAATTAAATTGTTCAAAAAAAACAAATTGTCAATATACAATTAAGTGTTATCGATGTCTAACCGTTATTATTAATCAAAATTTAAGATGAAATGCAGAACAGAAACTAAACGTGTACTAACAATGCAACTACGAATGATTTTTTTTTATTTTTTAAAATGCAAATGCAAGCAACCAACAATTCAATTCAAAAGAAACGAAAGCAGAACTTTTTAGCAAGCAGAGCAATTTATTTTGGCTAGCTAAGGAAGCAATTTTCAGCAAGCTATTCTTCCTTTATTTCCTGCTTTGGCAACCTGAAAATTAAAAACTAAGATATATACAATATTTTTTTTTTTTGGTTTTTTTTTGAAAGGAAACTTAAAAGTAGGGTTTTAGTTAAAAAAAAAATTAGACGAGAAAAGAAAACAAAGAAAGATAGATAAAATAAAACGCAAGAAAACACCACAAAAGAAAACAAAACAATTGAAACCTCTTTTTTTTTAAAGAGACTAAAACAAACTAAAAAAACAAAAAAAAACAAAAAAAAACACTTGAAAATAAAAATAAATACAAAGGAACTTTCTTGCAATTGTTTTTTTCTTATTTTTTTTAATAGAAAAGGAAGAACAATCCGTTAAAAAAAATTTATAAAAAACAGTGGGGCCCGTGCCAAAATCAAATAAAACAAACGTACCTAAACCACTTTCTCAATCAATTCTCAATTTTTCACACATCCGTGCCACAGCTTAAAAAAAGAAAATTTTCAAACGCACTCAATTGAATCAATTCCCAATTCGAAAATTCACGTCGAATTTCTCCATTCTTAATTCAATTCAAGTCGAACAAACCAGAAATCGCAAGGAACTAAAATGAAGTTCGGGTTCGAGGGGATGGAGTCACAAAGTTGATTCTGTTCTCGATTTCAGGTGAGAGTTGTGGTTGTTTGCGAGGTTGATTTTGGAGTTGAAGGTGAAGGTGATTTTGGTATTTGATTGTCAGAGGTGGGTTTCAGGTCGTGGGAGTTGCGGATGCGATTCCAGGTGGATCTTGGTTCGGCGGTTGGAGATTATGGAGGAGTAGTGAAGGCACAACGATGTGCGATGGTGAAGGGATGGGGAGACGAGGAGCAGAGGTGTTATGTGCGTTTGTTGTGTTGCGTGAAATGGTGGCAGATTGGAGGTGTTGTTTGTTGCAGTTGTGAAGCACTGTATGATTGCTGGCAGAGGGATGTTTGAGTACAATAGTCGATTGAAAGGCGGATGGCAGGGTGATTGATGGAATCTAGATGTCGGTGAAGGATGGTTGTTGTTTGCTTGAGAAGTTTGTCGCAGTTTGTAAGGTAGTTTGAGGAGTTTCTGGTGACAGTTTTGGCAATTGGGCAGAGAAGGTGAGTGAATGATGTCGATATTTCTGTTGTGACTGTGTGTTGCAGGTTAAGGTGAATGTATGGGGCGTGGTTAGAGGAAGTTATGGGTTGTTGAATGTTCTTTGGAACTGAATGGTGGAGGAGGTGCACTTGTGTAGTGAAGTTCTATGCACTGTCAATGTTGATGGGGTGGTGGAAAGGAGTGGAAGTTGTGGATGTGTGGTTTTGTTGGCAGGTTGATGTTTGTGGCAATGCAAGTTGCTGTTATGGTAGAGGAGATGCAGTTGTATGTGGTGATGTTTGAATGGCAGTGGATTGGGCAGTGGATGAACTTGGCAGAGGCTAAGTAGTTGTGAGGTAGATGTTTGGTTAAGGGGAAGGAATGGTGATGATGTGGTCTGAAGTGGTAGTGATGGTGTAATGAATGGCGAAGAATGGTATTGACTGTAGTTGTGGGTTGATGAATTGATGAAGTGACTAGGGGACTGTTGTTTGGTGTGCTTGAAGCTTGTTTGAGGTGATTACTGACTGTATTGTAGTGAGGAGGAGAAGTATGGTATGATTTCTGCTGTAGTGAAGTGGGGCTGGTGATAAATAGCTGATGTATGAAGAGGTAGTAACAGTTTCGATGAACTGATGGTGGTGAAGTACAGCAGGTTTATGGAGATGGCAGTAGCAAGGGGTAGGAGTTGCTTGCAGTTTTGTGGGTTAATGGAATTGGTTGTGAGTAGGAGTAATTGAATTGGTTATATCACTGTGAAGGGACAGTTTGAAGAAGTCTGGAAGTGTGACTGGAGGATGAAGAGGATGGTATGGTTTGTGATGGGGAGGCAGTGTTGACAGCGAATGTGAACAGAGAACAGAAAATGCAAACAGTGAAGAAAAATGCAATGTAACACTGTTGTTGTTTTTTTTTTCTTTTTAATTGTAAATTGTAAATGGAAAAGAAAAGGTTGGAATAAAATTGAAGATGAATGCTATGTTCTTTTTTTTTGTAAGTATGATATGCAATGCAAATGGAAAATAAAATAGAAAACAAGCACACAACACAATGTCACCAAAAATCACAAAACACACAATATTTTTTTTTCTTTTTTCTTGTTTTATAAAAAGAAATGCAAACACACAAAATATAACAACACACAAAAATCAAAGAAAACTAATTCGAAGAATAGAGAATTAAAATCAAAACAATTCCCCGGCAACGGCACCAAAAAGTTGTTCGTCGACGGAAATTCTATCGGTTTAGAAAACCGTCGAACGAATTTAAATTAAAAAATAACCGCAAACGCACGGTGTACGAATGTAGCACGCGGCGAATACGGGTCGATCCGCAGGGAATTGATGATTTAAATTTCCTACTCAATCAAATTATACCAAAGTCGAGAGTGTATTTAAGCTAAAAAATGAGAAAATGAACTAACTAACAAAAAGAAAAGAAATGCAAATATGAGAGTTAAATGTCAATTTAGAGAATAAATCCACTCTCTAGATCATGTAGTTCAACACATGAAATCATGAACTCTCTTTTATGGTCATTAGTGTTTTAATTGATGTTTTTATTATAAGTATGACATATTTGAGCTATTAATTAGCCAACATAAGCCATCAAACTATAACACACCCCTTAAAACACTTACTAACTTTCATGAAACTTGACAAAGAAAATGAAAATGAAATCTATTTTAAGTATGGCCTATTAACTATTGATTAGAAACATAGACCGTCAAATTTTAATTTCAAATCACTTTCTTATGCCATAATCATATATTGATGAAGAGGCATTTGTGTTAGTGATTGTTTAAGCATAGCCTATTTGGTGTCAACAATATAGACTATCAAATTCAATGCAAAAACCAACAAATAAAACCACTTCTATCATCATCACTAAGCGCAAAAAGAGAGCATGAATAACAAAATGTTGAAGATACATTAATTAGAGAGCTTCATTACCCCTAAATTGAAGGGGTTTAGCTTCTCATATTTGTCATTTTATTAACAAATGTAGAAAGCAACATGGAAGCAAAAAAGAAAAAGAAAAAGAGAGCAAAGCAAAGAAACAAAACTAATCTACTTGCATGAAATAAGAGAAACCTACACTACAACATGAAAGTAAATGAACATGAAAAGGAAAGAGCATGTATTAAATTGCATAAAATAAAAAAGATTACAAGAAATAAAAATTGGCTAAGTAGCCATTAAAAGAGAAAGAGAGCTTTCTTTTATTTGATCTAAACTAAACTAAAGAGAAGGAGGCCTAAGAGAGACTAAGAGAGGAGATCATGTTACATGAAACATATGGGTATTTATACATGTATGAAAGCCTAATTCATATTTTTGGAGAATACCCAAAATGCCCCTTAGGAAGTGTGGAGGCCAAGTAACCATTAACATGTCTTAATCCCCCATTAAATGTACATGAAACCATTAAGTCCAAAAGCATGTGCATTAGCCTTTAATTTGTACATTAAGGTAGGTGGGTGGGTGGGGTCCTCCATGTTCTTCACTTTGAATTATTTCCATCTTCATTCCTTTTTATTAATTTTGTGCATGCATATCTTCATGAAACCACTTCTATTTGAGATCAATTTCCTACAAAAATATATATAAATTTTCAATTAATTTTTCTCATAGAAATATATGCACTTAAATGACCGTTTTGCCCCTATATGAAGATGAATATGTGAAAATTTGGAATTAATATGAATTTTGGTTAAAACAAGTTGAAATACCCAATATGATCATTTATTTAATTTAAATAGAATAAATATGGTAGTAAAAATATGCGATGATCGTCGATGGGAGTCGGGGATGAAAACAGAGATTCCAGAATTCAAAGGGGGCATGATAGCGGAAGAATTTCTGGATTGGTTATCAAATGTTGAAGAAAATTTTGACTTCAAGGAAGTACCAGAGCATCGTAGAGTTAAGTTGGTTGCTACACGATTGAGGGGAAGAGCTATGGCATGGTGGCAACAAACTAAGCTTACACGGGAAATAATGGGAAAGTCGAAGATTGTTTCAGGGGAAAAGATAAAGAAGTTAATGAAGGCTACTTTCTTGCCTATAATTATCAGTCTCTTATGCATCAGCGCTTACTGAATTTGAGACAAGGGACAAAGTCGGTAAATGAGTACGCAGATGAGTTTTATCAACTGATTGCTATAAACGATATCATGGAAACAGAGGAACAATTGACATCTAGATTTGTTGGAGGATTGAGAATGCAAATTCAGGATATGGTAAATATGTTTGATCCAAGATCCGTTGCTGAAGCACACCAGAAGGCTCTAGCTTGGGAGAAGCAAGGTAGAAGAGGAGGTGGTGCGCTTACAAGTTCGATTAATCAGGTGAAAGGGGCTAGTAGCAATACTAATGTTTCTAAGGTTGTTAGTAAACCGGTTGTCAATGAAGTTGCTAAGACCAAGGTCAACAACAATTTCAAGTGTTATAACTGTTAGGAGTTTGGTCATAAGAGCAATGAATGCCTGAGGCCTAAGAAGCGAGCGATGGTTGCTGAGCTTGAGCTTGAGGATGTAGAAATAGAATATTCCAATTCACCACAAATTGAGGAGGAAGAAGAATTACTGACGGGATACGAGGGATATTCTTTAATGATGAGGAGATCTTGCTTGACGCCAAAGCAGGAAGAGGAGACTAGTTGGTTGAGGAGAAATATTTTTCAGTCGACATGCACTATTTTGGGAAGGGTTTGTAAGTTTGTTATCGATGCAGGAAGTTGTGATAACATCATCTCTACAGAAGCTGTAAAGAAGTTAGCCTTAAAGACAGAGAAGCATCACAAACCCTACAAATTGGCTTGGTTGAGGAAAGGTGGGGAAGTGAAGGTTAGTCGAAGAGCTTGTGTAACTTTTTCCATCGGAAAGAAGTATAAGGATGAAATTTGGTGTGACGTGGTAGATATGGATGTATGTCATTTGTTGTTGGGAAGACAGTGGCAATTTGATAGAGTCGTGCGACACGATGGTAGGACTAACTGCTATAGTTTCATGTTCAATGGCATTAGAATCACTTTAGTTCCTAAAAGGCGACAACAAAGTGAAAGCAAGTTGGAGGAAATTGAGGAACTAAAGACTCTGTTATCTTTGAAGGAGTTTGTCAAAGAAGTGGAGGATAGGCCTGAAGTTTTTCTGTTGATTGGACGTGAAAGTAGTGAAACGGTTGAAATTCCTGAGGAAGTTAAGCCAGTGTTGAAGGAATTTGAAGATGTATTTCCTGAAGAATTACCAAAAGAATTACCACCGCTGAGAGACATACATCACCAGATTGATCTTGTTCCGGGAGCTGTGTTACCACATAGACCACATTATAGAATGAGTCCAAAGGAGCACGAAGAGTTGAGAAGGCAGGTGGAGGAGTTACTTGAACAAGGGCGCGTATAAGAAAGTTTAAGTCCTTGTGCAGTACCAGCCTTGTTAGTGCCAAAGAAGGATGGGACTTGGAGAATGTGTACAGATAGTCGAGCACTAAACAAGATTACAGTGAGGTACATATTTTCGATGCCAAGATTGGACGACTTGTTAGATCAATTGAGCGAAGCTGCTATCTTTTCAAAGATTGATCTGAAGAGTGGGTATCATCAGATTCGAATTCGACCAGGGGATGAATGGTAGAGAGCCTTCAGGACAAGAAGGGGGTTGTATGAATGGCTGGCCATGCCATTTGGTCTTTCGAATGCACCTAGTACTTTTATGCGAGTGATGAATCAGATCTTTCGACCGTTTATTGGAAAGTTCGTGGTGGTATACTTTGATGATATATTGGAAGCACAGAAGAGCATCTACAACACTTACGGGAAGTGTTGATGATACTTCGTCAGGAGCAATTTTATGCGGCGACGAAGAAGTGCATGTTCATGACATACAGTATTTTGTTCTTGGGACATGTGTTGTCCAAGGAAGGTATCCAAGTGGATCAAGGTAAAGTTGAGGCAATCAAGGATTAGCCACAACCCAGGACTGTAGCTGAAGTGAGAAGTTTCCATGGTTTAGCATCATTCTACCGAAGGTTTATTCCATATTTCAGTAGCGTGATGGCACCAGTGACAGATTGTATGAAAGGAAAGCAGTTTGTGTGGACTGAAGAAGCTGATTCTGCTTTCCAACAGATCAAGACACTTTTGACTACAACACCGATTCTTAGATACCTGGACTTTCAGTCTGAGCTGCATACTGATGCGTCTAAAGTTGGAATTGGGGGAGTGTTAAGTCAAAAGGGTCGCCCAATTGCTTATTTCAGGGAGAAACTTTCTGGAGCCAAGACAAGATACAGTACCTATGACTTGGAGTTCTATGCTATTGTCCAAGCCAAAAAGCATTGGGGACACTACTTGTTTTATAAAGAGTTTGTGTTGTATACCGATCATGAAGCATTGAAACAATTGCAGGGACATGATAAGATTGTAGCCAAACATGCTTCATGGATCGCATACTTGCAATAGTTTACATTTGTTGTAAAGCATAAGTCGGGAGTTACAAATCGTGTAGCAGACGCATTGAGTAGAAGAAATCATTTGTTGACTACGATGAGAGTTGACGTGATGGGGTTTGATGTATTTCCAGAATTGTTTGTTGAGGATCCTTACTTTCCTAAGATTGTAGTCGAGAAAGGGAAGACGGATGAGTATGTGTTGGTAGATGGTTTTCTATTCAAAGGAAATCGGTTGTGTATACCACAGTGCAGTTTGCGAATGAAAATTGTGAAGGAATTGCATGAAGAAGGTCATGTGGGAAGAGATTGCGAATGAAAATTTTTGGCCTTCCATGAGGAAAGAAGTTGAAAGATTTGTGCAGAGATGTCACATATGTCAAGTTTCCAAAGGAACAACTATGAATGCAGGATTGTATATGCCATTGCCCTTGCCCACTAGACCATGGGTTGATGTTAGCATGGATTTTTTTGGATTTTCCAAGAACTCAATGAGGGAATGATTCTATATATGTTGTGGTGGATAGATTTTCGAAGATGGCACATTTCATAGCTTGTAAAAAGACCGCGGATGCAGTCCGTGTTGCTCGGTTGTTCTTTAAAGAGGTTTATCCACTACATGGGCTACCGGAGACCATTGTTTCTGACCGGGATACTCGATTTCTAAGTCATTTTTGGTTGAGTTTGTGGAAGATGGTTGGGACTAAGCTGAATTTTAGTAGCGTCTATCATCCACAAACGGATGGACAAACGGAAGTGGTGAACAGATCTTTAGGAAACTTGTTGAGATGCCTTGTGAAAGATAATTTGAAAAGCTAGGATGTGAACTTGTGTCAGGCAGAATTCGCACATAATCATGCTGTTAATCGAAGTACTCGATTCAGTCCATTTCAAGTAGTATATTCAACCATTCCGAAGGGACCGTTGGATTTGTCGACAATTCCACGTCAGAAAGGGGTTGTTAAATGAGCTTGTGATTTCGTGAATGAGTTGCAGGAGTGTCACAGGATTGTTCATGAACGATTGCTTAAGTCAAACGAGAAGTATAAGCAACTGACAGATAAGAAGCGAAGGAGTGTGGACTTCAAAGAGGGTGATTTTGTTTACGCAGTATTAACGAAAGATCGTTTTCCAGTTGGAACCTACAACAAATTGAAAGCTCGAAAGATTGGTCCAGTAGAAATCGTGAAGAAGATCAATGATAATGCCTATCGGTTGAGATTACCGGACCATATCCACACTGCAGACGTTTTCAACGTCAAACACTTGATTCCATATCATGGAGAAAAGTGTGTCGAAGAAGAGAAAAGTGTGAATTCGGGGTCAAATTCTTGTCAACCGGGGGGGGGGGGTGATGCAGTGGAGGATGATGTGAGCACCTGTTATGCTTTGAGTCGTGCTAGCGAGTTACACGACCTAACAACCTATGCCGCATTTGATTCCTTAAGTCGCGGCGAGCTTAGGTCGCTCCTCCTCCTTAGGTCGAACGAAGTCTTATGTCGCGAGGAAACTCTAGATCGCGAACGACCTTCCTTAAGTCGCAAAGATTATGCAGCGATATCCCTTAAGTCGCGAGCATCTCCAGTAGGTCGCTCCACCAGTTTAAGTCGCGAGCATCTCCTAGGTCACGAACGACCTTCTTAAGTCGCTCCAGATTTCCAAGACGTTTCCTGAGTCGTTGCATGCCTAGGTCGCTTCCGTGTTTGTTTAGGTCGCTACTTGCTTAGGTCGCATGGCTTGATAAGTCGCTTGTATATGTTAAGTCATTCCAGTTCTGTCGTGTTTGTTTAGATCGCTACTTGCTTAGGTCGCATGGCTTGATAAGTCGCTTGTATATGTTAAGTCGTTCCAGTTAGGTCGCTCCCTTGCTTATGACGCTCCTGATGTTAAGTCACTCACCTTATGCTATCTCATAAGTCGTTATGTTGTTCTGTCGCCTGTGATGTTAAGTCGTATGTCGTTGTACATAGGTCATGTATTGTATTTGTTAAGTCGCGTGTTGCTGTAATGTCTTAGGTCGTTGTACTTAGGTCGTGTAAGTTAGGTCGGCCATATGTTACGTCGGCCGTGATGTGTGTTGTGTTGTAATTTTTTTCTATAAATAGGGATGTGATGTCACTTGTAAAAATGATTGATTTTGAATAAAATTTTGTTGAGAGCTATATGCCTCTTTAAAAATTGGAAGTTGAGTGTGAGCTCCTTTCTCCATCTTCGGTTATTCGAGTGCGCTCGAATCAACGAACTTGAAGCCGATCCATGGAATCTCGTGCTCGAGATCAACGTCGAAGAATCGTAGATCTTTTAACACGGAATCGTGCGCGATCAATGTGTTGAAGATAGCTAGAATCCGGTATCTCCAGAGATCAACGGATTTGGGCATTTGATATCATCAATTCACCAATTCATCTTTGTATTGTTCCATCATTTCGCTTCATTTGTTACTATCCGCTGCGTCAATCATATTCATAAGGATTTATAAATTGGATATCCAGTAAACCATATAAAGTGTTTACTCACAGGTTTTGAAAAGTAGACGAACTTTGTCTTCTTCCTTCATGCTTTTAAATTTTCACCTTTTATTTTTTATAACAGAAGATTTTTATTTTTATTTTATATGAGAACATGTTCGGCCATCTTATATCTCATATATAGATAATGGAAGAAACTTTGGTCAAAGAAGGTGGTTAACACCTTTGGTTAGCCTGATATCAATGCACATTCTTTTCATTTTTTTTAATTATATTTTTTCAACAATTTGTGGTTTGATTTTTTTTCTTTGGTTCAACTTTTTTGTGTGCTGATATGTTTTAAGTTGTGGTCTGATTCGATTCTTGGAATGAAACTTGTTGATAAGGCTCATTTTGTTTGTATATAGATGTGTGTGTATGTGTATTATCATACGTTTGAACTTTTCTTCATGAAGCTTCTATATATTTATATCTATATATGTATTATCATAAGTTTTGAAATTTGCCAACATGAAGCATCTATACATATATTTATATTTATACCTATACCTATATATATATATATATATATATATATATATATTTAATCGTAAGTTTGAAATGGTGAAGTATATATATACATATACATATTTATATTATCATATTTAGAAATTAGCATTTGAAAATATATTATAGTTTTCAAAATTATTAAATTCAAATATTTTTAATATCAAAAAATTTATTTTCGACTTATAAAAATTAATATTTAAATATTTAAAATTAGTTAATTATTCTAATAACAGATAGCTAAAAATCCAAGTATTTACCTAAACACTACACTTTCACAGCTTAGAAAACGTACTCATATATTTGTCTTAATGGTACAAGTATAATTACAAACACTGAAAAATGATTTCTATTTACAAAATTCTTGAATAATTTATAATTTTCTTCATAATTTCTAAAAATTCATTTATAATCCCTTTTATAAATCCATATAACCAATGATTAACACCTCTTATAAATCTATAAACCCATTTCTAAAATTCGTTTATAAACATCTAACCTTTTATAAAATTCATTTACCTTGTAAATAATCTTCCTTTAAGTCTTCAAGCCATTTTATAAAACTCCTCTTATAAAACCCAAGTCCGTTTATAAAGCTCTATTTGTAAGTTTCGAAACATTTATAAATAAACGAAAATCCTTTACTTCAAATCACTTCATATAGTGATAATTATTAATAATAAACATTACACTTATAATAATAATTATTAACTTCAACACATCTTAAAACTAAAAATTAATAATTTCAAAACAACATTAGATAAGCAGTAATAATTTATTTCTAAAACGTTATTAATAAACTGTTATTGTTAATTTCAAACCATATTAATTATTTAACTTTTTAAAATATTAAAATATTGATAAATAACTTTTATAACAACATTATGTATAAATAAGTAATCTTTAAAATAATATTAAATATAAATAAATAATATACTAAGCATATCTAATTTACTTAGAAAAGACAGATAACACGGTTGGAGTAAAAATTGAAATTTAATCTTTTAAGACGGGATATTTTTGAAACCCAATTTCAAATTTAAAATCATTTTCGTCTCAAAAACCAATTTCAACTCAAGTGGCAATTTATAGTATTATCAAAATACTAATTTGAGGCCAATAATTACCGAACATTTAACCAATATCAATATTGGTTTTCTATCACTACAGGGTTTAAATTTCGAACATATAACAACGTCATAACTAATAGAAACAACAATTAGGTCTGACATCCAATAATTCATATGACAGGGACATTATTGAAATTAAAATCAACAATGGCGAGAAATTAAATTCAACAAAGGTTTTCATATGCAGTGATACCTCTAGATGTGGAATAAGAGCAAAAATAAGGAAATCTCATTGTCGATTTTCATGGATATGTAGTTTTTTGTTACCTTTTCAAGTCTATTTTGCCAAACATATTTAGTATATTAATTTTTATAGTTTTCAGACCTTAAACCGTATCGCTTTTTTAGCATGAGTAACATTGATGTGTTTACTTATTATGACATACATTTAACCTTTTGATGAGTGAAAGTTCTAATTGATGAAAATAAGGGGAAAAGAAAGCTACATTATCAAAGGGAAGACAAACATATTTATGTCTTTATAGTCTTTTTCATTTTGAAAATTTGAACCAGTTCATCAAATTCTACTTGGAATGTCATTTAATTGGAATATAACTGGTAACAGTTAAGACTATAACTCCATGATCATTCCTTCGTTGCTTAGTTACTTTGTTACTCAAAGTAATTAGACATCAAACAAATTATATTCTTTGATGCTAAAAAATTTAACTAAATTTTATTTCAATATTTCAAATAATTTTACTACATTTTCAGTTTTAGCCAAATGTATATTTTATAACATATTTTTGTCACAAAATTAGAGCTATATTTTAATGCATGTGTTTTACAGAAATCTTTCATAAAAAACAATAGTCCATGGCCAAAAATTCAAAAGTTACATCAGTTAATACCCCTGATTTTCAATAGGTCAATCACTCATGCTCTAAAAATCAATCAAGAATGCATTTCTTCATCTTTATAAGAACCTTCAATTTCGAAGTTGTCTCGATAGCAATTTTTGTCCAAAAATAAATTCAAAATAACTTGCAACTTATGCACAAATCATGATCGAACATCAAGCTAAATAATGCGTTAAATAAACCTTGGAAGTTTCTCTTGCAATATATATAGGTCATGATTGATTTTTGCTTGATATGTTTGGGTGAATAAAGCATGAAGTTAGAACCTACAAAGAAAGGTTATCTTCTTCTTCCAATACACACTTTTCAAACTTTTTTCTTCTTAAAAAGTGAATTGGTACTTTAAATAACAAAAAATCATAATGGAAGACCGATAAGATTTTCAACAATACACATTACTAAATTACTAATAAAACGCAAATAAAATAGACGTGATAAATAAATCATAATATGCGAATAAAAATAATAATACTTCCTTGGAATTCCACCATGCACATCAAGATGTAGATCCCCATCGTCCACCTCTTCCAAGACATATAGCTCGTACGGATCGGTCACCTTCTCATGTAACGTATAAAAGAGAATTTTAGTTAGAATTTTAATTTTAAAATTAGTATTAAAAGAGAAATATTCTGTTGAGGCATTCATAGAAGAAATTGAGATGCTAAGACACTACGAGAGCTTCCAATGACCGAGATGTAAGTATTCTGAATGGGAATGATAATTGTCGCCATATTGAGGAAGCCACTAAAGACATCGCTAGAAGTAATAACAAAACTACCCTTAAGTTGTTTTAATTTTTATCATGGAATTATGTTATCCGCAAAATTTTCACAGTACCGGAATAGACTTGAACGATTGAATGAGACTAAAGACAGATAGAGAAATGGGTCTAAAGCCTTGGAAAATATCACAAGATGGTAAAATGGAGCACAAATAGAGGATTTTGCCTACGAATTTTTTCCACCGAGTTGAAAACATAACGGGTTTTGCTTACGATTTTTTTACAGATGAACGTGGATTATGGAACTTTTGTTTATGCATGTGTATTTTTGCCTTGCTTTTCTTTCTTTCTCTTTTTTTTGGGACTCCCTCCAACATCCCCTCCCTGCCTATAGGTTCAACACTCTTTGATTTATTTCGAAGTTTTATTCATAGCAGGCAATCGATTGCATTGATATTGAATTATTCTTCTTTGTGCAGTTAACTTGTGACTTCACTGTTTGGGAAAACTTGACTACTCTCTCATATAAGTTGGTTTCAAATAGATTTTGAATAATGAAACAAATTACATGAGATTATTCTTTGTAAGCTCCAAATTTGAGCACAGCACATAGTTTTCTAGTGGATAACATCATGCGTGCAACAAGATCCAAATTAGAATAGCTATACAGAATCAAGGTCAAGAATTTAGGAAAGTTTCAAGGAAAAGAATAACAACCACAGTTTTTAAAGACAACGATTCCAATAGATTAGTTTTGCCTTGAAATCGTTGAAGAACTTCGAATGTTACATTTTGGTACTGATCTTTGCTGGATCGTTTTGATCACATTTTTCTTAGATTTCGATGACGCAACATTTTCATATTAAATAAGATTTCGAAGATATTTTGAGTTAATGTGAGATTATGACTCAATTTTTTTTCTTTTATTGCTTTATAGAAGACAAAAAATTATCAAAATGAGAAGTTTATTTTAGATATTGAAGCGATCAAACAATTCTCTAATCGGTTAATTAAGGAAGACATTTATCAGGCATATGTTTATTGAAGGAAGATGGAAAAATCAAGGAGATAAACATTTTTTGTCTGAATAGGTGAATTGATGAAGCGTTGATTTATTAATAAAAATCAATTACTTCAACTCTAAATAATTATCTTTAAGTAAAGACGGTTCTTCTTTAAAGACCGAAGAATCCGCTCAAATTGTATTTTCTTCATATTCTTCTTTTTAGCCTCTATCATTAATTTTCTTTTGTCGAAAATTAATAAAATATACTCTTATCAAAGTGGATGCACCCGACCTAACAATAGTGAAACCACTATAAATCTGTGTGTGACTTTCTTTTCTATTTGTGCACATGCAATCTACGGTTGCTTACTTGAGATATTTGTTTTCTATCTATTCTACCTCACAATCAACCCTATTTTATTATTTCCCCTGAATTAGGGGGTGTTGAAGCCGATATTCCTTCAATAGTTTGATATCAGGGTTACTCAGTTTGTTGAAAGATGGTGTTCGGCAATATGGTAGGAGATGAAAGTACCCAAATCGAAGCAAGATCCTATGGTAGGAGAAAAGTTTTAGTAAATTTATTTCTTTGTAGTTTTTTAAAAAAAAGAATCACTTAATTTTGATTTGTTTTGAGGAGATATAGTTGTTTGCGTCAAAATTGGTCACAAACACCCGATTGCCGATGAAAACATCAGTTTACAATCACAGATCACAAATAGCAAATATGTAGAGAAAATAAATGCGAAGAACACTCAAAATTTTAAAGGAATGCAGTAAAGATACAAAGTTTATAGTGCTTCGGCTATCTCCGGCCTACATCCACTATGAAGAGTTGATATTTTATTGATAATCACTCGTTGGTTATAAGAATATAGTTAATAATAATCGAGTTACAATGGAGTTCAACAGAGCAGCACATAGAAGAACTAGAAGATCCATTTTCTGAAGCTCTTGGACTGCTATTTATAGGTGCAGACTACAAATATTCCGCCCAGATCTCGGAAGACTCCTCTCACATGGGTGGGCCCACGCGATCGATCCTGAGTGATTTGACTCAATCCATCATAGATACGAACGAGATTCATATCGATCAAAATCTTGGCCAATCGTGTCGGGATCGATTCTGAATATTCTTGTGGATGTACGCAAGCTCTTGTCAAAATTTTGCAGCATTTGGATATGTAGATCGTGAGATACGGTCGATCCAAGTTGTAGTTTGTATGAAGGCTGAAGCGTTCATATCGATGAATTAGTCTTCATCCCTTCATGTCGATCATATGATGGTGACGTGGTGCTAAATTTCTGAATCGATCCACTTTTCGTGCCGAGTGACCAAGTCATGCACTCATTTCTGCCTCGTCCGTATCGACCTGGTGCGCTCCATGCTTCGCATCAATCCAGGAATGCTTGCTTCGTATCGATTATCCAATAGCCATTTCATATCGATAGCCCCTACTCCAATTCGTATCGTTATAGACTTAAACACTTGTATCGATACCTTTTAGGTGTTGCCTTGTATCGATCGTGGATGGTTTGCTTCGTGTCGATCTTTAATCGATCGATATGAATCATGTAAGTGATGATCGATACGAGCTATGCATTAACTGAAGCGATACGAAATGTCACTGGGTAACGAATATGAATCAGAGTAGATGTGGTGGAAACAAAGTGGTGCCTCTTCCATGGATACAAACTAGCTGGTGATGATGGATGCGAAGTAGGATGAGTATGGATCGATACAAAGTGGGGCGTGCTCGATGGATTCGAAGTAGCGTATGTTTGGTGGATACGAACAAGGCCTGCGAGTTGATGGCTACGATGTGAACTAAACATGATGGATATGAACGAGAACACTGTTCAATTTGCATCAATCATATCTTGAGCATACGAACTCCGATTGACTTGAAATTTGAAACGTAGCATTTCCTAGCCTTGCTCATCATTCCCAATCGATCCCATCTTGATTCGAGCTCGGTCAATTTTTGATGATATCGATCACAGCCTTGTTTCCAATCGGTCTTCAATCCTGATATCCATCCTTTCTAGCCAATTTGTTGATATCCCAGCCTTGACCAAAAGACGGGGTAACATTTGCCTCTCAAAACATGCCTTGTGAAGAAGGCATGTTTTGAATAGCTTCGAATCCGATATCTGAAGCCCATATTCCATCTGATCCATAATCAAATCTATTACCAAGCCATCCTATCCAAGTGCCACAGCTATGTCTAATTCCGCGACTGCTCCAAGCCGATGTCCAATTCAAAGTCCTATAACCACAACCTTAGCCAATTTCGTAGCTATCCAAAACCATCGACTGAGCTTTTATTTGTCCGTATCCAATAACCAATAACTAAATCAATAACCTTTCTGGGTTGATATCCAAATCCGAGACCGCATCGGGCCCTTTGCCAAATTCAAGACCTATCCAGGTTTAACTTCAAATCCATAGACCTCGCCGGGTCGCATTATTCTTATCCAACCTTGACTCTTGGGTCAAGGGCTTTTATGTTCTCCGGCATCGGCTCTACGGCCAAGGACTTTTATGTTCTCCGGCCACGGCTCTCCGGCCAAAGATTTTTATGTATTCTCCGGCCTCAGCTCTCCGGCCAAGGACTTTTTATATTCTCCCTCCTCGACTCTCCGGCCAATTACTTTTTGTATTCTCCTGCCTCGGCTCTCCGGGCAAGGACTTTTTATATTCTCTGGCCTCGGCTCTCCGTCCAAGGACTTTTTATATTGTATCTGAGTCCATTCATCGCTCTTCGACGATGGGACTCGTAACTTGCGATTATTGCCCCGTCTCTCCAGTCGGAACCGTGATCGCGAGACCTGCATTACTTATTACATTGAACCTCATTCAAAATAAAAGTTTTTACGGTCAGGGAAAACCAAATAAATGTCTATAAATTCAAGGAAAAAACCAAAGTTTTTAGGAAAACAAAACGAATAATAAGATTTCATAGGCTCGAGCAAAACGGTTTATCATCGCCTTAGATTATGCCTAGGGACCGTCCTCGATCCAGTACATGTGTAAGTGACTTAACCGCATTACTTCGAGCTCTTTTACTTATTCAAATCTATAAATCCATTTAGCAGATAACAATCTAACGTTGCCTAGGTCCAGTGCAATCTTCGTTCGAGGTGGACGGTGGCCGCTTCTGTTCCACTGCCATAGTTCGACTCCTTACATACTGCTGTAGATGAACATTCCTTACATGCTCCTCAATGATATCCTTTAAATGTCAGCAATCATTCGTGTTGTGCCCATCTAGCTCATGGAATAGGCAATGCCTTTCCGATGCCCACTCGTAATCAGAAGGTTCCCTTCTTGCCGACCTTCGATACTGGAGGCGCCCTCAAGTATCCAAGTAAATCCTCTCTAGGGTTTTAGTTAGATCCACGTAAGAAGAAAACTTTGACTCCCTCCGTGGCCTTTTCGAAGTGCTACCGTTGCTATTGATTTTACTTTTTCCTTTATCATCTTTGTCTAGGTCCTTCCTGGGTGGACCTCCACCCCTTACCGCATAAGCTTCAGCCTCTCTCTCTTCTTTCTCATCCTGCGCATCTTCTTACCGTAGGAACCTTTCCGCCCTATGATAGAACTCCCCGATTTCCCTCGGTGGGTCCCGTTCCAATGATATCTTGAAATTCGAATAATCTGCAATTCCTGAAACTGCTGCCATCAAAACCATTGATGGATCAGGTCGATCCACCAAAGCCGCTGCCGTATTGAATCTGGTCAAGAAATCTCTAAGCGATTCTCCCTTCCACTGTTTCATCGATGTCAGGGTCATCACATTCTTGGGTCTAACTATGTGGATCCAAAACTGCCTCATAAACTTTTCAATCAGCTCCATCCATGTGCCAATAGAGCCACTTTCCAACTGTCTGAACCATAATGCTGCTATATCCGCTAAATACAAAGGGAAGCATCGCGCCATGACCTCCTCTGATGCCCCTAATACTTCCATATGCCTCATGTATCTCGTTAAGTGAACAGTGGGATCCGTTCTCCTGTCATACATCTCCAGTGTTGGTAGTTTAAAATCTGGCAAGTTCCTAACTTGCCAGATTGTAGGAGTAAAGGGACAACTATTCACATCCTCCAAGTCTCTATTCACAATTCCACCTCTCATGGCTCGCCTAAACATATCTGCCAATATGTCGCTGTCGCCAAGGTGTAGTCCTTGTCCGTTGCCTCCAACCGCCCCCCGAGTTCATAAGGGAGTTCCGGAATCTTCTGCCTTAAACGAGCATCCATTCCCCTACCAACGCCGTGTTGCATAGCTCCACCTAATACTTACCCGGGATTGGATCAACATGCTCCAGGTGAGTGCCCTCTAGATCTGGTACTGCTCCTGATGGTCCTGCTCTATTCTGAATTCTGGTTGCTCCTTGCTCCTGACTCCTATCTCCAGCATCTCCTGTAGTTGCATTCCCTTGACTCTGCATTCCAGTTTGTTCAACTTGTCGAAGCAGATTCTGCATCATCTCCTCTTGTCTTTTTAGAAGCTCTTCATGCATAGCTTCCATCATCATCTGCATCTCGTCCCGTGTGATGAAGACCGAGGTCTGATTCGCTCTTGAGGAAGCCTCCTGACTCCCTTCATGCTGACTTCAGTCCTCTGTCTTCTTGTCGATTGCCTCGCCATTACCTTCCAGATCTAAGTTTTTAGGTCTTCAAATCCCAAGTCCAAGATGTAGAATCCTTGAGTTCAATTCTCAGTGAAAGCACCAAAACGTTTGCGCCAAAATTGGTCACAAACACTCGATTGCCGATGAAAGCACCCGTTTACAACCACATATCATAGATAGCAAATATGTAGAGAAAATAAATGTGAAGAACACTCAAAATTTAAAAGGAATACAGTAAAAACACAAGGTTTATAGTGGTTCGGCTATTTCCGGCCTACATCCACTTTGAAAAGTTGATATTTTATTGATAATCACTTGCTGGTTACAAGAATATAGTTGATAATAATCGAGTTACAATGGAGTTCGGCAGAGTAGTAGCGTAGAAGAACCAAAAGATCCCTTTTCTGAAGCTCTTGGATTGCTATTTATAGGTGTAGGCTGCAAATATCCCTCCAGATCTCGGACGACTCCTTCTCTCATATGGGTGGGCCCACGCGATCGATCCCGAGTGATTTCGACTCGATCCATGATAAATACGAACAATATTCATATCGATCCAAATCTTGGCCAATCAAGTCGGGATCGATCATGAACATTCTTGACGATGTACACAAGCTCTTATGAAAATTTGATAGCATTTGGACTTGTAGATTGTGAGATATGATCGATCCAAGTTGTAGTTTGTATGAAGGTTGAAGCATTCGTATCCATGAATTAGTCTCCATCCCTTCGTGTCGATCATATGATGGTGACGTGGCGTCAAATTGCTAGATCGATCAACTTTTCATGCCGAGTGACCAAGTCATCCACTCATTTATGCCTCGTTCGTATCGACCTGATGCGCTCCATGCTTCGCATCGATCCAGGGATGCTTACTTCATATTGATGATCCAATAGCCTTTTCGTATTGATAGCCCCTACTTCAATTCGTATCGTTATAGACTTAAACACTCAGTATCGATACCTTTTAATCTACAAAATTATGATGTGACACATTCTTTTTTCTAAATTTATATTTTAAATCTCATATACCTAAGTATAAATACATATGCATATATAAACTAGCACACACACATATATTCGAACTTATTTATAAATGTGCGCATCATGTTATACAATAGAGTTTACGACATTCCATCAGATTTTTATCGAGAAAATTCGAAAACGAATTCCGGTCACATTTTCGATTTTTCTTCGAATAAATTATTTTTGTAAACAAAATTTTGAAAAACTATTACACCATCATCATTTATTATTTAAAAGAGATTTTATTTTAATTACGGAATACATTATTTTAATACTTAAAATTAATTAAATATTAGCACATCAAAGTGGTGAAACTCCAGATCGTTACATTATAGGGACATAGTTTCGAACTCGTAACCCTATTTACATATCAAAAATTTACATTTTAAAATAGATGTCTGTGTTTGTTCTTCGTAGGATTCGATCTCCTCGCCTATTTTTTACGTATAAGGTTTTTATTGAAACATTGTAGTGAGACCAAAAGTTTCTGTTTCTATTCCAACTATTAATATATATATATATATATATATATATATATATATATAGTGCAAGATATTATATATGCACTGAATCGAAGAATGTACAATATAAAGACTCAAAGAATGAACATGAAAACGCATAAATACAAGGACAAAGATACGAAGATCTCAAGACTCTTCGAGCCATAGAATATTGATAAAGTCCCTAACAGCAATATTTGATCTCTGTTTCTCATTTTCTTATCCTTTGTTTTTTTTAAAAATACAGTATTAAAATACATTTAACAATAATTTATGGAATTTTTTCAAAGTATAATTTTTTTATAAACAATGTTTAAATTAGTTTACAAAATACCAAATCATTTTGTAAATTATAGTATTTTTCAAATGTTTTAAAAACAAAAGTTTTTTCAAAATTCACATACATATGTCATCGTATGTATCGTAAGTACGTCGACATACATGCCGCAAAACTATTTTTTCAATATTGAAATGAAGTGTCTATTCATTATAACTCTACACAAACGGACATGTCTGTTTATACACTATATATATAAGGTTTCAAACAAAATTTTCGGCAGTTATTATCTTGTTTTTCCTTCCTCTTCCCACTCCCTCAAAATTCCCCATTGAAAATATACAAAATTCTCTTCAAAATCAAATAGCATCGATTCATGCTTTTGTGTGCCGTTCAAGATTACTCTCTTATTGTCATGAAAACATCACTCTTTCAAATTAGAAATTAAAGTGATGACCAGAAGGCTATAGAATCCATTGTTTTGAAAACAACCCCATTGAAAATCCAAGACAGGGCGGACGAGATCAGAGGCTACCGATGGAAGGCAATGGAATGTTATAGACTTCCCTTAGGCAAACAAAGAAAGATGTTCTCATGCAACAACAAAATCATCCAACGACCAGCGTTGATTTTCTTACCTAGTCCAATGGGCCGATCGGTTCTCCTGTCTTTTTCAAGGTGATCCCAAATCTCGAGGAAGTGATGACATCATTACCTCAACTGTGACCCTTCATTAAATATAAGTTTTCAGTTGTGATGAAAAGTTAGATATACGTATTTGTTGTAATTCTGTAAAACTTTTTGAGGGACGGCATGACTTGACGTTACGCATTCCACTATAGATTGAATAAACCAATGTACATACAATCCGTTTGAAAATAAGAATTATCACGTATCCAATGGTGGGTATCAACCACGAGAACTCGACTGCTTGATTAAATGGAATTTAGTTGATTCTATAACCTCTACAATTTATATAACCTCACTTTGTCGCCTTCTCCTCTCTATCAAACAGTTTCATTTCTGCCGATTAATACTTGTAACTTAGCAGTATGCCATTAAATACTTATAACTTGTCTATTTACTAGGCATATAACGCTTTGTAACATCATATGTCGTTCAATAATCGCACTTCCAATAAATCGAACCCACCGTCGTCGCAGTTCGATGTTGCTGTCGAACCTCGTCTTGAACACTGATGCCGTCGTCTTTGGCTGCTAAGGGTAAGGAAAACCTAATTTTAAATTTAATTTAGAGTTCTGGATTTTTGAGTTTCTTAATTGATTTTTGATCACTCATCACTACCCATATTTTTTTAAATATGCTAATTTTACTTATGGAGTTGATTTGTTCATAAACAAAATTACCATCGATTATGGGGTTGATTTCTGAATATACAAGTGAGCTCTCTAGTGCATCAATTTTGTTTTACTTGTTCTAAAACCAATTAATTCATGATTAATTGGCTTATGTTGCTTCAAAAGTTGGTAGTACAATGACTTGGCGAATTATAATCAACAGGCTATTAAATTTTTAATGATTTCTAAATTGGTGAATGTTTCCATGGGGACATTTTTAATGATCTGTTAGACGGTGACAAATTCTCAATGGTGACAAAAATACAAAAATTACAATGTTTCTTAGGTGGAATTATAATCACATTTAAAATGTTAGTATCAATTTTAGTGATTGATTTATTACTGAATTATGTTGTTAACGTTGTATTTGTAGCATATTTAAATGAACTAACTAATTAATTAATTTAATCAAAACGGTGAATTTATGTGAAAGGATGTGGTCCTAGATTCAACATCTTATGGATTCAATAAATACAACCAAATTATATAGAATTTACATGAAACACAATGGAAATAGATGTGTTGAATCTGATGAGTTCTGCTAGAATGATATCTTAGTGAAATATGATTAGTTTGATAAATATCTATTAAGAAGATTTCAGCCATAGAGGACACCCTTGTAGAGTAATAGAATAAAGCAAATATTGGAAATTTGATAGAAATTTTAAAGAAGATATTCATATATGTTCATGACTTCATTACATGTACGGATTTATATTTTATTGTATAAAATTCTTGGCCAATTCAATGCTGTTTGTTCATTAATACTAACATTAACTTGTACACGTATCAAAATGTGTAATTTGATTTGATATTAATAAAAACAGTGGACAAATATTATTGCTTTTACCAATAAACTTAGTATAAAAATATAACATATAAACAACGAACATTAATTTATGATGCGTTGAAACAAAATATAGCAAATAATATTGCAGATAATATAGTCACATCCATGTCAAATAGAGACCGACCATCTATCCTAAAATGGAAATACACAAAGACACTAATGCCATAAGGATATAATTTTGTTACAAAAGGATTCTCATTTCACTAAATTTTAGTAAACTTTACAGTGGAACAGTTATAGTTGCTTAACAATGACACTAATTGTACTTATCCTAGGTCGGTTGGGTTGGTAATTTTCTTAAGGCAAAAGTTCAAAGAAAACCTTTCAATCTAAGCTTGAGTTTATTCTGTGGAAAAAATTAATCAGCATAACCTTATGTACCTCACTTTCTAACTGTTTAACCTGAATATGAATAATTAGAGGAGTATAAAAAGAAATTTTAGAATACAAATAAGAAGCACCTTTTTGTGCACCTTTTCCGACATCTTAAAAGAGAGCTGACGCTAACCTTGGGTTCATAAAAACTTATATGCATGCGCTTGATATCTGTTTAAATCCACACAATATATGTAAATCTAACGATACTCTCACTAATTCATGTTATGATGCAGAATTTTTTACTTTTGTATGCTTGTTCCAAATAGTTGACAACATACTTTTAAGCATTTGAACTTTTACAATTATCTTTAGTACCGTGAATGGAACCCAATATTGGCATACACATCATATAACTTTAACAATTTTTAGCACAGTGAACGGAATCCAATATTGGAAAACACATCATATAACTTTAACAATTTTTACGACTCGTCACAATGAAGTGTTGATGTTAATGCAAGACAAATCTTAGACTAACCAAATCTCAAATTTTAAAAACTAACATAAAAGGTAAACCAAACATGAATACTGTTGACTTCATCACTTGTAAGCCCACCCTTCTTCAGTTCTCACTCTTTGTTAACCAAAGAGAATGAAAATAATGTACCCCTTGTTGCGTGCTAATTGTAAGACAAATTAACAGAGATGAATAGCTAACGAGTCTCAATCATATTGGAATTTTTTTACAAGTCTTATACCAATTCAAAGAAGCATGAATCCCAATGTAGATATAATACTATGACATGAATATTCTACATAAACTTCTAAATTAACCTCTTAATTTCAGTAATAGAGATCTTTATAAAATAAGCATCATCCCAATTGTAAGTGATCTAACTTGATGCTTTAAATTTGAACCAAAATAATTATATAGTTTTTTATCTTGAATTAACAATAGTATCTTAAAAAGAATATCTAAGCTCATGAATGTCATTTGATTAGTTGTGTATACTACTTTTGCGACATCAAACATATGGACAGTGAAAAAACCATGATAATTTTCTTTCTAATGATAAAAATTAGGTCAATTGAACAACTAAATTAGAAACAATGATGTTGTGGTATCAATACGGTTAACTGCTATCCATATGAGGTTAACAATTAGAACCAAGAAGCGTAAACCTGAACTGAAACCGGATCAAGAATACCCGAACCGAATCAGGCTGAGAAGACTCGAATCAAAATTAGGTCAGTTTACATGTATGGTGCAATAATGTAGCAGCTGCAATCGATAGGTATAATAGCTTTTGTTTGAATATATTCCATTAATTTCTAGCATATTTTTTGGACATGAAAGGAAGGCAGTTAAGCACATGCAAATGGGTATTGTATATTATAAAGGCTATATCAAACTACAAATCATAATGATCTAATCGAGCTGGGAGCAGTAGCATTACACGGAGGGATCCTTCAGCCATGTTTCCTACTTAAAATTATTATAAATTAAAATAAAAAGGTGAAATTTTGGTGCTAAGTTAAATATGTAATATAAAAAGGAAAAATAATATAATAATCCAATGCTCTAAATTCAAAAAAAATATGGATCTAATACGATCAAAATCAAAATTTTTACAGGAACATCACAAATTTGAAAAAACATAACATTCAAATAATGTAAACAGGTTCGGCCAAGAAGGCAGCCCACCAAACCTGTGGGCTGGGGCAACCCAATGGGCCGAGGCAAAATTTATCATTAATGTGAATTATAAAGCATTTAAAGCTAGTTATAGGTTTTGAATGTTGGTATCCCTAGTTTAATGCTAAACTAGATTGTTTGTACCGAGTGTGGTTGAGTTTAATGGCCTAGAAAATTCTTTTCTCCCAATCTAAATTTTGTGTTGGGACAGTAGATTGTATCGGCCAGGCCTGAATGCAAATCACAATAACATGCGGGCTAAAGCCAATGTCTGAAGATTACCTTATGGAATATATATAAGGAGTGGTTCTACGTAGTTAAAAAAAGGTATGAAAGAAAATTGAGAAATGGGTAAATGAATTGAGCAAGATGGATATGTATATTCAATAATTAGCTAAAAGTAATGAATTTTGCTAAATACTACCAATTTCATATTTTTCCGAGACCACAAACTTCAATTTGGAATTCCACAAAACATTAAATAAAAATATAATAAAAGTAGTAAATAAAGTTGCAAAATCCAAGGAATAAAAGGATTTTTGAAAATTTACCAAATGTCTGTGTATGTTAAACACATTTTTTAATATATCTATAGAGGTGGAACCTAGTGCACGAGGATCTCACATGATAGTGGGCTCTGTGGAGGTCGGTAATGTATACAGCATTTCCTTCGTATTATGAAGAAGCTATTTTCGGACTCGAACATAAACGTCCAGATCACCATAAGAGTGACCTAACCGTTGCGCCAAGACTTCACCTTATATATGTTTTTATATATAATATATATAGTGATGAACGCCTTATCACTTATGCACGAAGTCCGACCACTAATTTCATCTCTTTTATGTACTTCTTGAGGGATCGATAACACTTCATGGATAAGCCGAAACCTGTAGAAATAAAAGGTACAATACTAAAAAACATACTTTATTATTAATCAAATTTTAAAACTCCAGGAGTACAAAATTTAATTTAGTATATTCTACTGATGATGTAAAAAGTCTACCGTCGATATAATATTCAAGGGTAATAAACCCCGTTTATTAGTAATTAATCGCTAAAAAGGAATTTATTTAATGGTTAATTTCATAATAATCTATTTTCTCATTAACCATCTAGGCAAGGAAAATCAATCATAACAATGAAAAGTATATCATAATATAGAGTTATAAATTAATATAATCATATGAGAAATTTTATAAACTTGCTTGATCTTTTTGGTTGAATATAAGCAGATACTCACCAACTATATATCCACATAGAAGGAGAAAAGGTCTGTTTACTAGAGTTGACTAGGAAAAATGTGACGACCCTGAATTTTGAATATTTGAAATCAGAATATTTAATCGATTTTAAATATTGGAGGTTTGTTTAACCCGAATTTCAAATACAAATATGAATTTGGCAATTAAATTATTGAATTTAATTTACTGAAGTTGGGTAAAAATTTGAATTTTTCAATTTTAAGCTTGTTAAAAATAATTTAAAGGCTTCGAAAATTTATATTGATAATACTGAGGTTAATGGAAGCTTCAGAATTGAATTTTGAAACGTTTTTTTTTCAGTTTTGGAATTTTACTGTCTAAATCGATAACTAAAAATAACCTTCTGAGGCACAGTCTCGTTCGACGAAACCAGTTCCGTTGGATCCGTAATATTGTTTTATTATCGAATTTCAATTTTCGTAGTGTTTGGAGTGATCGTTTGGCCGTATGATAAGCAAACGCGTTGAAAATTAAATCGAAAAATTAATTTAATAACTGGTTCAAAAAGCTATCTTCTCCATACGATCGAATTTGGACTCAAAACCTTTTCCAGTGTGTTTGGAATAGGAGTATAACATATATAACGCCATGTAGTATGCCTCGATAGGGGTTCGAGATATTGAGATATGCATAGCGAGATATTCTGAATATAAAATAATAACAAATCAAATGTCAACTCGAGCCACCTAACCATCTATGCGCGCCACTCTACTGTCACCCCTATGCGTACGAAACTGGCTCCTTTTCAGTTGAAAACCCATCTTCTCCCTCTTTCCCTTCGTTTTATGATAGAAAGAAAAATTAAATTAAATAAATGGAGGCACGCGCGACTTGATCTCGCGGTTGGAGACGAACGATAATTCATTCGAGTGAGTGGTGATCGAATCGAATTCGATTAACTAGGGATAGCGGCAAGTCCATCAAGGCGGTGACATCATGAGGGCTGTGGCTCGTTCGATCTGTAATGGGTTGGGTCTCGCGAGGCTAGGGTTAAGTCTCGATGTCGAAGCAGCAGCATCCACGCATGCGCGTGGGGAAGTGGCGCACGCGATAGCAATGGCGACGACGAAGGCGACGATTAGGGGAAGCTCGAATTTGTTGTTGCATCTTGGATCGCGTGGCCATTGGGTTCGTCTAGCGGGAAATCGCGACTGTAATGGGTAATTTGGGGGGCACGTCGATGGTCAGCGAAGTCATGGTTTTTGGTCGAACTTGAGCGTTGCTCGATCATGCGATGGGCGATGTGGATATCAGGCAGTTGAATGGATGGTGGCGATGTCGCAGTGTTTGGTGAGGCGATGGTGCTCGCGATTGGTTCGAACAGTGAGGTAATTCCTGTTTTTAGATTTAATGGGTAATATATATATATATATATATATATATATATATATATATATATAGTTTTAACACAGAAAGAAAAATATATCTATAATATGCAATAGATATACGCAGATTTTATTTTATACATATAGCTTGGTAATGGTTTTACTGTAAAGTAATTTCTGTAAAATTATTTAGCTAATATTAATATCAAAGAGTGGTAGAAAGTTTTAGTTATAAACTATAAAATTATTATTTTTTTTAAAAACAAAACGAAATGATCTATTAAAACAAATTTAGCTTTAAATTTAACTTTTTGGTTAAATAAGCTTATTAAAAGAAATTGGTTTAAAATAAAATCATTGGATAATTAAAATTACCAAAAGAAAATTGGTTTTCGAATATTAATAAAATCATATAATTATTATGCAAGGTCTGAAACCGTGAACAAATGGTCAAAAATTGGAAATGGATTGCGAAACAAAAGCAAAGGTGAGATCTTCTGACCTAAATTATAATTGAAAATTTCAGTTATTGATTGATACTTGAATTATGATAGTTAAATTTATTTGTTGACTGTGTGCTTGGATGATTAATTTATTATCAGTTACATTAGTTTAGGCCCTATGTGCCGCATAATAGCGGAGGTTATTATATTAAACCCATATACCGCGATATTCCATCTCGAAGTGGAATTGGTATTATATGTGTATTTGGAGTTGTTGATTTCCCGCATTATATAGCGGATGACACCCTAAACGCCGCATAATAGCGGATGATATTTTATAAATCCCATATACCGCGATATTCCACCTCGAAGTGGAATTGGTATTTAATTGTTGTGCTAACGTCTATAGATGCAGGGAAACAGGTTGGAGGGATCCAACTGGATTCCTTAAATATTGAATTTGTTTCATGTGTTGTGTGTTGATAATCTCTGTGTGATTATATTGTAATTGAAATTATTGTAGGCAAAAATTTAGCTGAATATATTTTTGGTATCGTAGGATACCAGAAATAAATAAAATTTGATTATTTTGGAATTTAGTAGAAAATTTATAGTAAATTAATTTTAGAAAAATGAATAAATTTAAAAGAAGGAATTTGTTTCAAAAGATAATAAATTTTGTGTTTGAAATAAATTTGGGAATCAATTTGAAATTTGATTTGGTATTTTGAAATAAATTAGAAAATCAATTTGATATTGATTTGGTAAAAATAATAATATTTGGAAAATCGAACTAAAATTGACTTGGTGTTTAAAAATAAATTTTGGAAAACCAATTCGTAAAATGGATTTGGTGTTGAAAGTGAATATTTGGGAATCGATTTGAAAATCATATATCTGTGGATATTTGGAAATTTAAATCCACAAATGGGAATTTTATAAAAGAAAGGGAAATTTGTTTTAAAAATAAATATTGTTTTACTTTTAAAAGTGTGGGAAGGAATTTACGGATTTGGAACGTAAATTTAAAGTAAATCCAAAAGGATTTATAAATTGATTTGAATGAACCATTTAAGAATGGAAGGTGTACTTTCCTTGGAAAGCCGAGTATGCTTTCTATATAGTCTATAAATATGAAATTAAAGTTGTGAAGATGGTTTTAAGGAAAGATTATTTTGGAGAAATTATTTACTTGGGGTTATTTTGAAAATCTTTAAAGTAAAGATTTGTTTTAATTTACTATAGAAGTGATTATTTAAAGTTTTAATTGATATTTGTTTTAGAAAATGGATATTTAAATATTTATATCCTATCTACTAATTTTTATTTTAAAATTAGTTTGGACTTGAATTTTTATATGAGATTTTAATATAATATCTTCATAACTAATGTTTTGAATAAAGTGTTTTAAAATAGTTTTATTTTAAATATTCCTAAGTATATTTTGGATAAGCATTTTAAATTATTTTGAAGCATTTAAACTCGGCAGATTTTCAGTGGGAACAAATAAATATTTGGAAATGTATTCCGCGTAAAAAGAAAAAAATGATTTGAAATTTGTTTTCAAAGTATTGAAATGTGGAAAGTAATTTGAAATTTGTTTGTTGAAGCGTGAAATATATCTTGCGAAATATTTTGAAAATAAATAATTTGGGAAATTTGTTCATATCCGGCAATTGTTGTGAATGTTGATTGATAGTTAAATAATCGACTATCAATATTGGTCTTTTTAAATGACTTTTGAATTTCGATGCGACCGGGGGTCGCATTCCAAGTGGATATCTGAAAACCACATTGAACCTTTTTGTTTGTGATGGGTCTTTTATTTAAAATATCAAAGTTGAAATTTTGTTGTGATTTGTTGAAATCTGATTGAACACTTATTTTTAAAAATAAGCGCTCATTATTAGTATTAGCCGGGAGAGGACTTTGTGTCATAAAATCCATTCCGAATAGTGATACGACGAAATGGGATGCATTTGAAGATGGTGTTGAAGACCGGGTATTTTCGAAAGCGAAAGGATTACCTATCGAATGTCTCTGCACCGAGTTGCTTCGGTATAGAGATTTTATCGTCCTTTGTGATGGGGATTCCGGACGTGATTAGTGAATATCCGGATTTGCAAGGGCTTCTTTGGAAGTGCCTTCGGTTCCGTTCGATCCCGGAATGGACTTGTATGGATGTGTGTCTGACATTACACTTTGAGATGTAAAGCTGGTTTCTATCAAATACATTTATGTTGGTGGCGGAAAATTTATTCTCTTAGCTTAACACCCTTCTCTGAGACGTACGAGCTCAGAGGTTATGTAGTTGATGGTTACTAGTGATACATTCCCAATTTGGTAATGTGGCATACGAAGTGCTGCTGATCATTTGTTGATCAAGACATAGCTTTTGTGAAAAGCGTAGCTTTGCGGACGAGACTTCGTCGGACCTCACACCCCGGAAATGGTCAAAACAGGAATAGTGGCAGCAAGGTTATTTGGGAGTAGCACCCCCTGAGGGTATGTCCATTTCCTTCTGGATTATAGGTGGTATCATGGTATGGAGCCTAGATACTTACTTTGTGGTTGCTGCAAACTTATTGCTTTGTGGTTGTCGGTTGAGAAGCGCTTCGGATAAAGGTTGGTAACGATCGGGAGGTGGCATACTCATGTCAGTTGTTACCTAGTCACAGAGGTAAGCCGGCCTTGTGTAGCAGAGATCCGGTTAGGTTCTCGAGGACATCCCTCCAGAGGCGTTCCATTTTATGTGAGAAGTTCCTTCGCCTGACCATTTGTCGGAAATCCAAAGAAAACAATACGTGCCTTGTACTGTTTTAGTTGTATAACCTGCCATGGAATGTGGCAGTAACCTGCTATTGAACATGGTAGCTATAGTAGGCATAAGTGCGAAATGCCTATGCTGGCTAAGATTTATATTATACTTTCGAAATATTTTCCACACTATGCACTAATAATAATAATATCAAATGATTTGCGTATCAAGCATGTTTGACTATCATAAGGAGAAATCTCCTCCAATTCTGCGGTTGCATTGTGTGTGTGGAGGGAGGCTTTATGGTAGTTTCATTTTCCAAAAGCATAGCGGATTTCTTTTTATTTTCGTTGTGAAAATAACTATTTTTAAGATCTCACACCAGTCCCACGACTGACCTGGAGTTTATTGTTCCCTTTCTAAACTCTGGATGCCCACAATTTCCACAGGAGCAGCCTAGAGTCAGATTATCAATTCATTCTGGAATTCAGGAGTTGCTGTGGAGTTCAAGAGGCAAGCTGGATGGCGAGAGGTATTATTTATACTATGTAGTATCTGCTGCATTCGGGTTTGTATGAGACAAATTTCTATGTAGGCAAGTCTTTTATAACTGCCAGTGTTGTGTGTTGTTGTTGTACTCTGATGTTATATTGTAATAACATATAAAGCCCTTTTGTTTTAAAGATTATTTATCTATTGTATATTGTCCCGCTGCAAAATGTGAGATTCTGTTTATTGTTTCTATTTCTTCTTCTTCTACCTCTTTCTTCTTCTTTAACCCTAGCGGTTTGATTTTTGGGCACTCGACTGTGCGACATTTGATACAGTGGATGTATCGATGTCGACTTTCGGACGTCGAGAAATCAGGTCGTTACAAAAAAAAAGTTAGATTCAATATTGCATATCATATGTAATATGAAAGGTAATGATAATTCAAACAACAAACTATGTAGAACAAAATCTAACTAAAAATTATGCACTAACATAAGTAACAAAATATGATTCAAGCGATCTCAATTTTTAAATATTTTAAACTTCAAATGGTAGAAAATATGAATTATTTGCACTTAGCAAACCAAAATTGGAAAATCAACAATAAAACGCACACTTTATCTATATAAAAAAGCATATAGATGAAAATTAAGTAAAAAATAATAATGACGACTATAGCTAGATGTCATTTTATAGATTGCGCCTTCGCTTATATCGAGTAAATGAGTTCCAATATGAGAGAAGTTCTAACCATAAATGAGAGGTTCCAAGATATCTAGTTACCAAATACTTTGCAAATATGATAAACAACACTCTATCTCCAAATTATGTAAGTAATTTCCAAATACAGTAGCATACAAATCAAGAGCATTTTTTTCGATTTTATCAGCTAATATATTCGTGGCTTTAAAGAGCTTAGGGATTGTAGGGATGTGATTTAGTTGTAATCAAATGAAATGGAGTGATAAATTCATGATTTATTTTTGAAAAGGAACGAGGTGGGTGGGAGAATAAAGCGGAATCGAATATGGATTGTCCAAGGAGCGGTTAAAGGTAGCATGGATCAAAATGTGACTACGACGTTAATTATGTGTTTGTTGTTTATTTTTTAACCACATGATGTCTTCCATACTCTCAGTCTCGACCTTTATCTTTTGTTTATCTCATCTGTCAAATCAAAAATAATTTGTTATGAAAATGTATTATAATGTACAGCTTTTTTATCCCCGAATGCTGACCCTAATATTTTCATAGTATTCTCGTGCCGAACACCCAAGTGTCGAAAAGACAGAATGTAGGGTAATAGAAAAAGAAAACGAACAAAACAGAAGAACACAATATCAGAGTCTCAATGTAGAACGAATATATAATATCTCAAATGATCATTACCAAAAAGAAAACTTTAGTGTACATACATTTATTAGAGTAATCCAACCCATCATCAGCCCGAATAGTTATAACAGTCCATCCTCAATACTATTGATAGATACAAACGAGTAGTTGTTATAGAAATCCAGCTCGTCTCCTGAAGCTCCAATGTGTTCATCATTAAATTTGAAAATATACTCGGGGTCTACCTAAGCATTAGAAGAAAATAACCACCTGATCAGTCTTGTAAACCAACGTGAGCAACTCGAATCATATGGATCTTTATATTTATAAACCCTTCAAACATAAAGTTATCTCTTACGACCACGCCGTCAACAAACACAAACAAGTTTTACCTTTCGATCACCAAACCGTTTCTATTAGAAAATTCAATGATATTATAATAATGTATAGGGTCTGAAATATAAATAACCAAGTAATTGTGATCCATGTCAGTGTACAACACAACAATAACATTTATACAAGCAAAATCGCTAAGGATCTTTTCGTTAATTGTGTAGGATTCCACGAGGTGCCTTTGGTACTTTGAGAACGGCCCTCTGATGCAAGGATCAAAGAAACCCTCTAGTAGCAGTGCACATCTCTAGTGAATGTACCATAGAAAAAACATATTTGGTCTCGCTAAGACCGAATGCATCACCCCCACATGCATCTCCAAAACAAGAATCTCTGGAATGGAGTTGCAAACAACGTATGAGTTTGCTAACCATATTGGCTTTGTCTTCTGTCTATGGTTTTAATCATTACCACAGGTGAGGCAACGCTTGGCATTTCAGCACATAATCCACCACTCGAACAAATCTTCCATGCGAGCTCCAACTCGAACAGACCTCGGAACCAGACATGGATTCGTATAGCTCAACAGGTCTCAGTATCACAAATGGATTCTCATATCTCAAAATAGACCATGAACCTCTACATGAGTTCGAACGTCTCAAACATATCTCAAATCTTCACATAGATTCTAGCAATTCGGACCAATCAAGAACGTCTTTCAAAGCATACAACACATATATGGTTTTGGAGTGGTTACAATTTCGAGCATCTCATATAAGTACCCTGCCCCACTTACCCGGCGCTCCAAAACTAATCGATCAATTTTCGTTTGTCATAGAGGAACATGACGAATACGTACGACATAGCATCACCGAAGATAACAGTACCGTATAATTCCCGTGTTTTTTTAAATATTTTCAGAGTTATATTTGGTCAATTTCAACAAAAATGTAAATGGTCACGTAATGGAAATTACGTCCTATATTGTAACGATCCTCCTTTTCGATCCCAAGAAGTCGACATTAATACATTCATGATATTTATGTGCTGAATATCCAAGTACCAGAAAAACCGATTGTTAGGATGAAAGAAAAAGGACAGAACATAATCTCACAATGTGACACATAATATATAATATACTAAGATTTTTAGAAAAAAGAGTTTTATATGTACAAACATAAATCAGAGTACAAACCAATCATCGGTCTAGACAGTTGTAACAACCTGTCATTACAAATTCTGGTAGATACAACAAGAACAAAACAACGAAAGATAAAATACGTGAATACGTGTTGCAGGATCCAGCTCGTCTCATGGATCCCCAAACTGTTCAACTAAATCTGGAAAATATGCTCGGGCTGACCCGAGTATCATAAGAAAATAACGCCAGGAACAATCTGGTAAACCAACGTGGGAAACACAATCAAATGAATTTTTAATATTTAAAAATTCTTTCAAAATAAAGGTATTTTGAGGGACCATGTATAAACACAGATGAACCTTACAATAATCAGCCATTGTATAGAAAATTTTGTGATATTATAATAATGTCCAGAGGGGAAGTAAATATATAAAATAGTTGAAATATTTGCATCTCACATTTCAACATAGTTGGACACAACTAAGTCCGTAAATGCATGTGTTGGAGATTGGATTTACATTAGAGACAAGGCTACCGAGGTATCGTCTGCCACAATACATCTCTAGAAAATGTATCGAAGGCCTTGGATGGTTACTTGCAAATCAGAGCCGGCCTGCCCCTTAAAAATGAAAAGCCTGATTACATCATTCCTCGAGCACTAAGGCGACTAAACAATATGAAACTGCTATTACCCCATGCCTTACTTTTCCCGTGTGCGTGCATACCAAATCCATAAATATCGTTTTACAAATCGAGGAATGACTGCTCTTAATGGTAGCGATTCATATATCTCTTAAGCATATTTCTTGTTTTAGTAATTACCGAGTTATGAGGCTTGTGAGGTCACGATTATCTTCTTTCCTCTCTTAACAAATCCCACTTGGATTGCTAACACTGACTTTCAGGCAACAATGCAAATGCCAGCATTCATCCATACAAGTTGTTCAGGATATGAATAAATCGAAGTCACTACTTCTACTACATCCATTTTGGAATCACCATGAGGATTAGTAGTAAGTAGCCCTTGCGCTGCAAACAACTCCATTTTCGATCCTATCATCTTGAACCAGTCGTGAATATCTTCCAAAGCGTAGAACGCGCATATGGTTTTGGAGTGGTTACGGTTACGAGTCATCTCATATACGTACACTTCCTCCGCTTACTAGTTGCTTCGAAACCAAATTGATAGCTCCTGTAACTCAACTCTGGTTCTATTGGAAATAATAAGACAACACATAAGAGTTGAGATCATCTTCTAACTATTTAAGTGGACGGATTTTATTATCATTTTCCATAGGAGAACAAAACAAGATTTATACGCACAGTATAACATAAATGCAGATGATCGTGCCATATAACTTCCATGTTTCTTCTAGATATTTCCAAAATTATATTTTTGATTAATATTTGATAATCGTTTATGTAACCATCAAATAAACAAACAATCAAACTTAGATTTAATGCCATGCGGGATTCACGAAGCCTCTATTAATTAATCATCATTAATTAAAATACTTCAATTATTTACAAAAATTCATGTACTTATCTCACCGGTATATGTATATTCTCAAAACACTTAAGAAAGATTTCCTATTCCAAAATCATATTAAATGGATCAAAATAGTATCATTGAAAACATTGTTTATTTTTTACCAAGACCGCTTATCCTTCAGTGTTAAGTATGGAAAGATGTATCTATACTACCACAATTAAGAAGGATTAATTATAAATTCACAAACTTAATTTTTAGTAACTAATCCAATTCATATAAAATCAAAGTCTTATAAACCCCAAAACTTCCTTTTTGAATTCCAAGATCTCTTTTCAATTTATATGTTCAAAAAACACTGGATCCCGTCATTTTTCATCCGACTGCCTCTAACCCTATTCGGCCCAAAAACCCCAAAATCAAGAAACAAGCTCCAGGTCTCCTTTTCGAATTACAAGATCTCTTTTCAATTTATATGTTCAAAAAACCATGGATCCTGTCATTTTGCATCCGACTGCCTCTAACCCTATTCGGCCCAAAAATCCCTAAATCAAGAAACAAGCTCCAGGTCCATCACGTTCGAACGCCAACCACCATCGTTCCGACCATCTCTAGACCCTACTGCCACCATCGATCGAGCACCACACCCCAACAAAGAACTCGCGATCAAGGAAACTCCAGCCACCACCGTTCCCACCCTTGTCTATTAGCTCGCCGGAAAATGCCAAGATGACCGAAAACGATCATTTAATGAGCATGATCCAAACATACCTCCTAAAATCACACGAACCATTCTAAAATTCATGGTTTGTCGAGACAAACATGACTGCAATAACCATTATCCATTTTGCACTTAACAAATTTTCGCCATTTATTTGCACTCGCTGGAATCGAACAACCTCTGGCACCCTAGTCGACGTAACGTTGAACAACCATCTAAAAAAATTGTGATTAACTACTATGAGCAACTTTATAGTTGATCGCTTGAGCTAATTTTCGTTGGTTTAAAAGGTATTGAATTTTTGAGTGAAAATGGGCAATGTTTGATTTCATGTAGAGGGAACAAGGTGTTTTCAAGGTGTTATCTCTCTGTGTATCAGCAAGCCTGATCCTTATTTCAAACAACATATGTTTTTACACAATTTCCTAAACCATGATTTTCATGACAAAAATCAAATATACTAACAAAATTCACATATTTTATATTTTTCATCAAAAATTATACTAAATAGAGGTTGAAAATTTTCCAATGTTTATTATTTTCAAAAGTATGTAAATAAGAGTTAGTGTTCTCACATTTTTAACTTGTTTGAGAATGCAAAAAAAGGGGTTTTCTTCTTCTATGCTTAATGAAATTTAATGAAACAAATTTTAAATTATTTTATACTCACAAACAATTAACTTCAGTTTTGGAATCAGGGTTTAAAACTAAATAGACATGGAGATATTGATTTTTAAAGTTAAGGCCTAGCTGTTTTTAACCAAAATATATGTACAGAAAGCTTTAGTGAAAGATATACAAGGTTTTGGTCATGTCAACACATTCGCTCTTAACATATGCACATAACATTTCCATACACGGTTGTCACAGATTCAAGATTCATTTCAAATCATATTAATAAGGATTTATAAATTTGATATCCAGTAAACCATATAAAGTGTTTACTCACAGTTTTTGAAAAGTAGATGAATGTTGTCTTCTTCCTTCAAGCTTTTAATTTTTTACCTTTTGTTTTTGATGACAGAAGATTTTTTTTAATTTTATATGACAACATGTTCGGCCATCTTATATAGATAATGGAAGAAACTTTGGTCAAGAAGGTGGCTAACACCTATGGTTTAGCCTAATATCAATGCACAAGATCTTCATTTTTATTATATTTTTTCAACAATTTGTGGTTTGATTTTTTTCTTTGGTTCAACTTTTTGGTGTGCTGATATGATTTAAGTTGTGGGCTGATTTGATTCCTGAAATAAATGAAGCTTGTTGATGAAGCTTATTTTGTTTGTATATAGATGTATATGAGAACATGTGTGTGTTTATATATATATTATCATAAGTTTGAACTTGTCTTCATGTAGCTTCTATATATTTATATCTATATATATATTATCATGTGTTTTGAAATTTGCCGACACGAAGCATCTATACGTACATTTATATTTATTCCTATATATATATATATATAATCATAAGTTTGAAATGGGGGTGTATATATATACATATACATATTTATATTATCATATTTAGAAATTTGCATTTGAAATTATATTATAGTTTTCAAAATTCATAAATTCAAATATTTTTAATATCAGAAAATTTGTTTATTCAACTTATAAAAATTAATATTTAAACATTTAAAATTAGTTAATTATTCTAATAACAGACGGCTAAATATCCAGGTCATTACAATATACTTATCTCAACGGTATAAATATATTTACCTAAACACTACACTTTCACAACTTAGAAAACGTACTCATATATTTGTCTTAATGGTACAAGTATAATTACAAACTCTAAAAATGATTTCTATTTATAAAATTCTTGAATCAGTTATAATTTTCTACGTAATTTCTAAAAATTCATTTATAATCTCTTTTATAAATCCATAAAACTAATGATAAACTCCTCTTATAAATCTATGAACCCATTTCTAAAATTCGTTTATAAACATCTAACCATTTATAAAATTCATTTACCTTCTAAATATTCTTCCTTTAAGTCTTCAAGCCATTTTATAGAACTCCTCTTATAAAACCCAAGTCCGTTTATAAAGCTCTATTTATATGTTTTGAAACATTTATAAATAAATGAAAATCATTTACTTCAAATCACTATCATATAGTGATAATTATTAATAATAAACATTACACTTAAAATAATAATTATTAACTTCAACACATCTTAAAAATAAAAATTAATAATTTCAAAACAACATTCGATAAGCACTAATAATTTATTTCTAAAATGTTATTAATAAATTGTTATTATTAATTTCAAGCCATATTAATTATTTAACTTTATAAAATATTAAAATATTGATAATTAACTTTTATAACAACATTAAACATAAATAAGTAATCTTTAAAACAATATTAAATATAAATAAATAATGTACTAAGCATTTCTAATTGACTTAGAAAAGATAGATAACACGGTTGGAGTAAAAATAGAAATTTAATCTTTTAAGACGAGATATTTTTGAAACCCAATTTCAAATTTAAAATCATCTCCGTCTCAAAAACCAATTTCAACTCAAATGACAATTTATAGTATTATCAAAATACTAATTTGAGGCCAATAATTACCCAGCATTTAACCAATATCGATATTGGTTTTCTATCACTATAGGGTTTAAATTTCGAACATATAACAATGTCATAATCAATAGAAACAACAACCAGGTCTGATATCCAATAATTCATATGACAAGGACATTATTGAATTTAAAATCAACAATGGCGAGAAATTAAATTCAACAAAGATTTTCATATACACTGATACCTTTGGATGTGGAATAAGAGAAAAAATTAGGAAATCTCATTGTTGATTTTCATGGATTTGTAGTTTTTTTTACCTTTTCAAGTCTATTTTGCCAAACATATTTAGTATATTCATTTTTATAGTTTTTAGACCTTAAACTGTATCGCTATTTTAGCTTGAGTAACATTGATGTGTTTACTTATTATGACATACATTTAACCTTTTGATGAGTAAAATCTAATTGATGAAAATAAGGGGAAAAGAAAGCTACATTATCGAAGGGAAGACAAACATATTTGTACCTTTATAGCCTTTTTCCATTTGAAAATTTGAACCAGTTCATCAAATTCTACTTGGAATATCATTTAATTGGAATATAACTTGTAATAGTTAAGAATATAACTCCATGATCATTCTATCGTTGCTTAGTTACTTTATTACTCAAAGTAATTATACATCAAACAAACTATATTCTTTGAATGCTAAAAAATTTAACATTAAATTTTATTTCAATATTTCAAATAATTTTACTACATTTTCAGTTTTAGCCAAATGTATATTTAATAACATATTTTTGTCACAAAATTAGTGCTATATTTTAATGCATCTGTTTTACAGTAATCTTTCATAAAAAACATCAGTCCATGGCCAAAAACTCAAAATTTACATCAGTTAATATCCCTGATTTTATATAATTCAATCACTCATGCTCTAAAAATCAATCAAGAATGCATTTCTTCATCTCTATTAGAACCTTCAATTTTGAAGTTGTCTCGATAGCAATTTTTGTCCAAAAATAAAATTCAAAATAAATTGCAACTTATGCACAAATCATGATCGCACATCAAGCTAAATAATTCGTTAAATAAACCTCGGAAGTTTCTCTTGCAATATATAATTTTAATCAAGGTCATGATTGATTTTTTCTTGATATGTTTGGTGAATTGAAGAAAAATCAAGGAGATAAACATTTTTTGTTGGAATAGGTGAATTGATGAAGCGTTGATTTATTAATAAAAATCAATTACTTCAACTCTAAATTATTATCTTTAAGTAAAGACGGATCTTCTTTAAAGACCGAAGAATCCGCTCAAATTGTATTTTCTTCATATTCTTCTTTTTAGCCTCTATCATTAATTTTCTTTTGTCGGAAATTAATTAAATATACTCTTACCAAAGCGGATGTACCCTATCTAACAATAGTGAAACCACTATAAATTTGTGTGTGGCTTTCTTTTCTATTTGTGCACATGCGATCTACAGTTGCTTACTTGAGATATTTGTTTTTTATCTATTCTACCTCACAGTCAACCCTTTTTATTATTTCCATCGAATTAGGGGTTGTTGAAACTGATGTTCCTTCAATAGTTTGATATCAGGGCTACTTAGTTTGTTGAAAGATGGAGTTCGACAATATGGTAGGAGATGAAAGTACCCCAATCGAAGCAAGATCCTATAGTAGGAGAAAAGTTTTAGTAAATTCTTTTCTATGTAGTATTAAAAAAAGAATCACTTAATTTTGATTTGTTTTAAGGGAGTTATAGTTGTTTGCGTCAAAATTGGTCACAAACACCCGATTGCCGATGAAAACATCAGTTTACAATCACAGATAGCAAATATGTAGAGGAAATAAGTGCGAAGAACACTCAAATTTTAAAAGGAATTAGTAAAGACACAAAGTTTATAATGGTTCGGCTATCTCCGGCCTACGTCCACTTTGAAGAGTTGATATTTTATTGATAATCACTCGCTGGTTACAAGAATATAGTTGATAATAATGGAGTTACAATGGAGTTCGGCAGAGCAGCACATAGAAAAACTAGAAAATCCATTTTCTGAAGCTCTTGGACTGCTATTTATAGGTGTAGGCTACAAATATCCTGTCCATATCTCGAAAGACTCCTCTCACATGGGTAGGCCCACACGATCGATCCCGAGTGATTTCGACTCAATCCATGATAGATACGAATGAGATTCATATCGAACAAAATCTTAGCTAATCGAGTCGGGATCGATCCTAAACATTCTTGTGGATGTACGCAAGCTCTCGTGAAAATTTGGTAGCATTTGGATTTCTAGATTGTGAGATATGATCGATCCGAGTTGTAGTTTGTATGAAGGCTGAAGCATTCATATCCATGAATTAGTGATCATCCCTTCATGTCGATCATATGATGGTGACGTGGTGCTAAATTTCTGAATCGATCCACTTTTTGTGCCGAGTGACCAAGTCATGCACTCGTTTCTGCCTCGTTCGTATCGACCTGGTGCGCTCTATGCTTCGCATCGATCCAGGAATGCCTACTTCGTATCGATGATCCAATAGCCTTTTGTATCGATAGCTCCTACTCCAATTCGTATCGTTGTAGACTTAAACACTTGTATTGATACCTTTTAGGTGTTGCCTCATATCGCTCGTGGATGGTATGCTTCGTGTCGATCGTTTATCGATCGATACGAATCATGTAAGTGATGATCGATACGAGCTATGCATTAACTGAAGCGATACGAAATGTCACTAGGCGATGAATACGAATCGGAGTATATGTAGTGGATACAAAGTGGTGCCACTTCTATGGATACAAACTAGTTGGTGATGATGGATGCGAATTAGGATGAGTATGGACCGATAGAAAGTGGGGCGTGCTCGATGGATTCGAAGTAGCGTATGTTTGGTGGATACGAACAAGGCCTGCGAGTTGATGGATAAGAAGTGAACTAAACATGATGGATACAAACGAGAACACTATTCAATTTGCATCAATCATATCTTGAGCATACGAACTCTGATTGCCTTGAAATTTGAAACGTAACCTTTCTTAGCCTTGCTCATCATTCCCAATCGATCCCATCTTGATTGGAGCTCGGTCAAATTTTGATGATATCGATCACAGTCTTGTTTTCAACAATCTTCAATCCTGATATCCATCCTTTCTAGCCAATTTGTTTATATCCCAGCCTTGACCAAAAGGCGGGGTAACATTTGCCTCTCAAAACATGCCTTGTGGTAAGAAGGCATGTTTTGAATAGCTTCGAATCCGATAACCGAAGTCCATATTCCATTCATAGCCATTCCATCTAATCCATAATCAAATCTATTACCAAGCCATCCTATCCAAGTGCCACAGCTATATCTAATTCCGCGACTGCTCCAAGCCGATGTCCGATTCAAAGTCCTATAACGACAACCTTAGCCAATTCCGTAGCTATCCGAAACCGTCAACCGAGCTTTTATCTATCCATATCAAATAACCAATAACTAAATCAATAACCTTTCTGGGTTGATACCCAAATTCGGGACTGCATCGGGCCCTTTGCCAAATTCAAGACCTATCCAGGTTTAACTTCAAATCCATAGACCTCGCTGGGTCGCGTTATTCTGATCCGACCTTGACTCTCCGATCAAGGGCTTTTACGTCCTCCGGCCACGGCTCTACGGCTAAGGACTTTTATGTTCTCCGGCCTCGGCTCTCCGGCCAAGGACTTTTATGTATTCTCCAGCCTCGGCTCTCCGGCCAATGACTTTTTATATTCTCCTGCCTCGGCTCTCCGGGCAAGGACTTTTTATATTCTCTGGCCTCGGCTCTCCGTCCAAGGACTTTTTATATTGTGTTCGAGTCCATTCCATCGCTTTCCTACGAAGGGACTCGTAACTTGCGATCATTTCCCCGTCTCTCCGGTCACGACCGTGATCGCGGGATCTGTATTACTTATTACATTGAACCAAGTCCACTTATTCAAAATAAAAGTTTTTACAGTCAGGGAAAACCAAATAAATGTCTATAATCCAAGGAAAAAACCAAAGTTTTTAGGAAAACAAAACGAATAACAAGATTTCATAGGCTCGAGCAACACGGTTTATCATCGCCTTAGATTATGCCTAGGGGCCGACCTCAATCCCGTACATGTGTAAGTGACTTAACCTCATTACTTCGAGCTCTATTACTTATTCAAAGCCACAAATCCATTTAGCAGATAACAAGCTGAAGTTGCCCAGGTCCAGTGCCATCTTCGTTCGAGGTGGACGGTGGTTGCTCCTGCTCCACTGCCATAGTTAGATTTCGTACATACTGCTGCAGATGACCATTCCTTACATGCTCCTCGACGATATCCTTTAAATGTCTGCAATCATTCGTGCTGCGCCCATCCAACTCATCCAACGCCTTCCCAATGCCCACTCGTAATCAGAAGGTTCCCTTCTTGCCGACCTTCGATGCTGGAGGCGCCCTCAAGTATCCAAGTAAATCCTCTCCAGGTTTTTAGTTAGATCCACGTAAGAAGAAAACTTTGACCCCCTCCATGGCCTTTTCGAAATGCTATCGTTGCTATTCATTTTCCTTTTTCCTTTACCAACTTTGTCTATGTCCTCCCTGGGTGGATTTCCACCTTTTACCGCATAAGCTTCAGCCTCTGTCTCTTCTTTCTCAGCCTGCGCATCTTCTTGCCTCAGGAACTTTTTCGCTTTATGATAGAACTCCCCAAGATCCCTCGGTGGGTCCCGTTCCAATGATATCTTGAAATCCGAATAACTTGCAATTCTCGAAAATGCTGCCATCAAAACCATCGATGAATCAGGTCGATCCACCGAAGCCACTGTCGCATTGAATCTGGTCAAGAAATCTCTAAGCGATTCTCCCTTCCATTGTTTCATTGGTGTCAGGGTCATTACATTCTTGGGTCTAACTATGTGGATCCAAAACTGCCTCATAAACTTTTCAATCAGCTATGTCCATGTGCCAATAAAGCCACTTTCCAACTGTCTGAACCATAATGCTGCTATATCCGCTAAATACAAAGGGAAGCATCGCTCCATGACCTCCTCTGATGCCCCTAGTACTTCCATATGCCTCATGTATCTCGTTAAGTGAACAGTGGGATCCGTTCTCCTGTCATACATCTCCAGTGTTGGTAGTTTAAAATCTGGTGGGTTCCTAGCTTGCCTGATTATTGGAGCAAAGGGACTCCTATTCACATCCTCCAAGTCTCTATTCAACAATCCACCTCTTATGGCTCGCCTAACCATATCCGCCAATCTGTCGCTGTCACCAAGGTGTAGTCCTTGTCTGTTGCCTCCAATCCATCCCCCGAGTTCACGAGGGAGTTTCGAAATCCGCTGCCTTGAACGAGCATCCATTCCCCTACCAACGCCGTGTTGCATAGCTCCACCTGATACTCTACCCGGGATTGGATCAACATGCTCCAGGTGAGTGCACCTTAGATCTGGTGCTGCTCCTAATGGTCCTGCTCTATTCTGAATTCTGGTTGCTCCTGACTCCTATCTCCAGCATCTCCTGCAGTTGCATTCCCTTGACTCTGCATTCCAGTTTGTTCAGCTTGTCGAAGCAGATTCTACATCATGTCCTCTTGTCTTTTTAGAAGCTCTTCATGCATAGCTCCCATCATCATCTCCATCTCATCCCGGGTGATGAAGACCGAGGTCTGATTCGCTCCTGAGGAAGCCTCCTGACTCCCTTCATGCTGACTCCTTTCAGTCCTCTGTCTTCTTGTCGATTGCCTTGCCATTACTTTCTAGATCCAAGTCTTTAGGTCTTCAAATCCAAAGTCCAAGCTGTGGAATCCCTGAGTTCAATTCTCAGTGAAAGCACCAAAATGTTTGCGCCAAAATTGGTCACAAACACTTGATTGCCGATGAAAGCACCCGTTTACAATCACAGATAACAAATATGAAGTGAAAATAAATGTTAAGAACATTCAAAATTTAAAAGGAATACAGTAAAGACACAAGGTTTATAGTGGTTCGGCTATTTTCGGCCAACGTCCCCTTTGAAGAGTTGATATTTTATTAATAATCACTCGCTAGTTACAAGAATATAGTTGATAATAATCGAGTTACAATGGAGTTCGGCAGAGTAGCAGCATAGAAGAACCAAAAGCTACCTTTTCTGAAGCTCTTGGATTGCTATTTATAGGTGTAGGTTGCAAATATCCCTCCAGATCTCGGACGACTCCTTCTCTCATATGGGTGGGCCCACGCGATCGATCCCGAGTGATTTCGACTCGATCCATGATCAATACGAACGATATTCGTATCGATCCAAATCTTGGCCAATCGAGTCGGGATCGATCATGAACATTCTTGTCGATGTACGCAAGCTCTTGTGAAAATTTGATAGCATTTGGACTTGTAGATTGTGAGATATGATAGATCCAAATTGTAGTTTGTATGAAGGCTGAAGCGTTCGTATCCATGAATTAGTCTCCATCCCTTAGTGTCGATCATATGATGGTGACATGGCGTTAAATTTCTGGATCGATCCACTTTTCATGCCGAGTGACCAAGTCATCCACTCATTTATGCCTCGTTCGTATCTACCTGATGCGCTCCATGCTTCGCATTGATCCAGGGATGCTTACTTCATATTGATGATCCAATTGCCTTTTCGTATTGATAGCCCCTACTTCAATTCGTATCATTATAGACTTAAACACTTAGTATCGATGCCTTTTAATCTACAAAATTATGATGTGACACATTCTTTTTACTAAATTTATATTTTAAATCTCATATACCTAAGTATAAATACATATGCATATATAAACTAGTACACACACATATATTCGAACTTATTTATAAATGCGCGAGTCATGTTATATAATAGAGTTTACGACTTCCATCTGCTTTTTAACGACGAAAATTCAAAAACGAATTCCGGTCACATTTTCGATTTTTTTACGAACAAATTATTTTTGTAAACAAAAATTTGAAAAACTATTACACCATCATCATTTATTATTTAAAAGAGATTTTATTTTAATTATGAAATACATTATTTGAATACTTAAAATTAATTAAATATTAGCCAATCAAAGTGGTGAAATTCCAGATCGTTAAATTATAGGGACATAGTTTTGAACTTGTAACCTTATTTACATATCAAAAATTTACATTTTAAAAAAGATTTCAGTGTTTGTTCTTTGCGGGATTCGATCTCCTCGCCTATTTTTTACGTATAAGGTTATTATTGAAACATTCTAGTAGGACCAAAAGTTTCTATTTCTATTCCAACTATTAATATATATATATATATATAGTGCAAGATATTATATATGTACTGAATCGAAGAATGTACAATATAAAGACTCAAAGAATGAACATGAAGACGCATAAATACAAAGACAAAGATACGAAGATCTCAAGACTCTTCGAGCCATAGAATATTGATAAAGTCCCTAACAGCAATATTTGATCTCTATTTATCATTTTCTTATCCTTTGTTTTTTTTTAAAAATACAGTTTTAAAATACATTTAACAATAATTTATGGAATTTTTTCAGAGTATAAATTTTTTATAAACTGTGTTTAAATTAGTTTACAAAATACCAAATCATTTTGTAAATTATAGTATTTTTAAAATGTAATAAAAACAAAAGTTTTTTCAAAAATTCACATACATATGTCAACGTATGTATCGTAAGTACGTCGACATACATGCCGCAAAATTGTTTTTCCATTATTGAAATGAAGTGTCTATTCATTGTAACTCTACGCGGACAGACATGTCTGTTTATACACTATATATATATAAGGTTTCAAATGAATTTTTGGCAGTTATTATCTTGTTTTTCTTTCCTCTTCCCACTCCCTCAAAATCCCCCATTGAAAATATACAAAATTCTCTTCAAAATCAAATAGAATCGATTCATGCTTTTGTGTGTCGTTCAAGATTACTCTCTTATTGTTTTGAAAACATCACTCTTTCAAATTAGAAATTAAAGTGATGGCCAAAAGGCTATAGAATCCATTGTTTTGAAAACATCCCCGTTGAAAATCCAAGACGGGGAGGACGAGATCAGAGGCAACCGATGGAAGGCAATGGAATGTTATAGACTTCGCTTAGACAAACAAAGAAAGATGTTCTCATGCTACAACAAAATCATCCAACGACCAGTGTTGATATTCTTACCTAGTCCAATGGGCCGATCGGTTCTCCTGTCATTTCCAAGGTGATCCCAAATCTCGAAGAAGTGATGACATCATTACCTCAACTGTGACCCTTCATTAAAGATAAGTTTTCAGTTGTGATGAAAAGTTATATATACGTATTTGTTTTAATTCTGTAAAACTTTTTGAGGGACGGCATGACTTAGCGTTACGCATTCCACTATAGATTGAATAAACCAATGTACAAACAATCCGTTTGAAAATAAGAATCATCCCGTATCCAACAGTAGGTATCAATCACGAGAACTCGACTGCTTGATTAAATGAACTTTAGTTGATTCTATAACCTCTACAATTTATATGACCTCACTTTGTCGCCTTTTCCTCTCTATTAAACAGTTTCATTTTTGCCGATTAATACTTGTGACTTATCAGTATGCCATTAAATACTTATAACTTGTTTATTTACTAGGCATATAATGCTTGTAACATCATATGTCGTTCAATAATCGCACTTCCAAGAAATCGAACCCACCGTCATCGCAGTCCGTTGTTGCTGTTGAGCCTCGTCTTGAACACTGATGTCGTCGTCTTCGGCTGCTAGGGGTAAGGAAAACCTAATTTTAAATTTGATTTAGAGTTCTGGATTTTTGAGTATCTGAATTGATTTTTGATCACTCATCACTACCGATATTTTTTTAAATATGCTAACTTTACTTATCGAGTTGATTTGTTCATAAACAAAATTACCACCGATTATGGGGTCGATTTCTGAATATACAAGTAAGCTCTCTAGTGCATCAATTTTGTTTACTTGTTCTAAAACCAATTCATTCATGATTAACTGGATTATGTTGCTTCAAAAGTTGGTAGTACAGTGACTTGGTGAATTATAAGCAGACTATTAACTTTTCAATGATTTCTAAATTGGTGAATGTTTCCATGGGACATTTTTAATGATTAGTTAGACGGTGATAAATTCTCAATGGGGACAAAAGTACAAAAATTGCAATGTTTTTTAGGTGGAATTATAATCACATTTAAAATGTTAGTATCAATTTTAGTGATTGATTTGTTACTGAATTATGTTGCTAACGTTGTATTTGTAGCATATTTAAATGAACTAACTAATTAATTAATTTAATCAAAATGGTGAATTTATGTGAAAGGATGTGGTCTTAGATTCAACAGCTTATGGATTCAATAAATGCAACCAAATTATATAGAATTTACGTGGAACACAATGGAAATAGATGTGTTGAATCTGATGAGTTCTGTTAGAATGATATCTTAGTGAAATCTGATTAGTTTGATAAATATCTATTTAAGAAGATTACAACCATAGAGGACACCCTTGTAGAGTAATAGAATAAAGCAAATACTGGAAATTTGATAGAAATTTTAAAGAAGATATTCATATCTGTTCATGACTTCATTACATGTACGGATTTATATTTTATTGTATAAAATTCTTGCCAATTCAATGTTGTTTGTTCATTAATACTAACATCAGTTAGAATCAACTACTCAGTATCAGCCGAATCTGGCTGATTTGCATAAGAGTTTCACAAGGCTGGGTGGTAGGCCTTTCACTGGCAATGAGTCAATTATTGAGGCCCAGTCTTGGATAAGATCATGTGAAAAGATCTTTAAGGGGCTTAAGCTGCAGGATGATCAAATGCGTCTAATTGCTTCTTGGCAGCTGCAAGATGAAGCCTCATCCTGGTGGGAAACAGTCACAATAGATGAACCTGAAGAAGAGTTTTCTTGGAGTCGATTCAAAGAGGTGTTTGAAAAGCGCTATTTGCCGTCAGCAAGAATTTCCCGAATGTATCAAGAATTTCTGGACTTAAAGCAAGGAGGCTTGTCTTTTAAGGAATACTTAAACAAGTTCAATGAATTGTCCCATTTCGGTCCGGAGTTGGTGAATATGCCTTTAAAGAAAAATGAAAAATTCATTCGTGGGATGAACAAGAAATATCACGAAAGGATGACAGCACACATTAAACAATCTTTCTCTGATCTTATTGATATGGGATATCGGTATGTCACCCTGGATATGCAGGAGATTCCAAGGGAAAGCGGGAATTCAAGTAATCAGAATTGGAAGAAAAGAAAGTTTGGGGGCAAGAAGCCACATCAAGGCAAGGATAAGAGGAACAATCGAGGAAATTCGGCTAGAGATGTAACTTGTTACAACTGCCAAGAGAAGGGGCATTATTCAAACAACTACAAGAACCCGAAGAAGCAAGGCAAGAAGGAACAACCTGTGAAGAATAATCAAGGAGCTCGAGAATGCTATAAATGTCACAAGCCTGGAAATGTTGTTAGGAATTGCCCGGTGATGAAGCAAGCAAAGGTGGAAAATGTATATGCGATAAAGGAAGACCCTTCAACTTCGAAAGCTGATAAGGGAAAAGGTGTTTTGGAAGGCAACCTTAATATTTGTGATAAAGTTGTTAGAGTTCTGTTTGACACGGGAGCTTCACATAGTTTTATCTCCCAACAAACCGTAAATGAATTAGAACTTAAAACTGAATTTGTTGGCGACCCTATTTGCGTGAAAAATCCGGTTGGAGGTCCCGCAAATCTTTGTTTGTATTGTAAGAAAGTCCCTATTTCATATGCTTGCTATCAATTTCCTATCAATCTTTATATCCTCGAATTTAATGAATTTGAAATCTTACTCGGAATGAACTGGTTATCGAGATACAAAGCTAAATTGGATTGTAATAATCGAACAATTTTAGTCAAAACAAACTTTGGAAATTTTATTGAAATCTCTTGTGAGGATCCGAGTCCCATGAGAGATAAATTGATGTATACTTTGGGATATCCTGAACCCAGTTTGGAGTCTATACCTGTTGTTCGGGAATTTTCCGACGTATTTGAAGAAGTAAAATCCTTACCTCCACACAGAGAAATTGAATTCCGAATTGATTTAGTACCTAATGCCCATCCTATCATTCACACAAATCGCAGGATGGCACCTAGGGAAAGAATTGAATTAGTCAATCAAACTCGAGATTTGAGAGAAAAAGGATTGATTCGCCTTAGTGTTTCTGAATGGGGTTCGGCCGTCGTATTCGTGGCTAAATCAGACGGATCTTTGAGATTGTGTGTAGATTACCGCGATCTCAATAAAAAAACTCTTAAAAACAAATTTCATTTACCTAGAATCGATGATCTATTCGATCAACTTCATGGCGCTCGATTCTTTTCTAAAATGGATTTAGCTCAAGGTTTCCGTCAACTGCGAATAGCTGAGGATTGTGTTCATTTAACTACCTTTAGGGGTCCTAACATGTTCTACGAATGGTTAGTCATGCCTTTCGGACTAACCAACGCTCCCACATATTTCGTAGATTTAATGACCCGAGTGTTTCGAGAAGTACTGAACAAATTTGTCCTTGTATTTATTGATGATATCTTGATTTATTCCAAAACTGAAGAGGAGCATGTTGAACATCTCAGAATTGTTTTGGAAATATTGAGGAGGAATGTATTATTCACTAAATTTTCTAAATGTCACTTTTGGGTCAAAGAAGTCAGATTTCTCGGTCATATTGTTAATGAGGAAGGGATTTCTGTTGATCCAAGCAAGATTTCTGCAATTATGGACCGGAAGCGACCCACTACTCCTAGAGAAGTTCGAAGTTTTCTGGGTTCAGCGGGATATTATAGAAAGTTTGTCCAGGATTTTTCTAAATTGGCCAGTCCACTGACTAAGCTAACAATGACGAATGATAAATTCAATTGGACTCCAAAGTGTGATGAAGCTTTTCAAGAATTAAAAAGAAGATTAACTACCGCTCCCGTTCTCGCTATCGTTAACGGGAACCAAGGGTTATCTATTTATATTGATGCTTGTGGAGACGGTTTGGGTGCAGTACTAATGCAAAATGGAAAAGTAATTGCCTACGCGAGTAGACAACTACGGCCGCATGAGAAAAATTATCCAACGCATGATTTGGAGCTTTTAGCTGTTATTTTCACTTTGAAAATCTGGCGACACTATCTTCTGGGTAAGAACTTTTTCAGCTTTCTTAACGATATAAGAAATTTAACTTAACTAAATAAATATACTTAATGAACTCTCTCTGTTTTAGGTGAAAATTTTGAATTATACACCAATCACAAATCTTTAAAGTATCTCTTCACCCAGAGAGATTTAAATCTACGGCAACAACGATGATTAGAATTTCTAGCGTCATATGACCTAGATATTCTGTATACACCTGGTAAAGCCAATGTGGTTGCTGATGCTTTGAGTAGAAAGCACGCTATTCTAGCTCATCTTATTATTGCTCCTACTCTTCTCAGAAAGATTTCGAGACAGCAGAAAGAAGATGAGTATCTTCGGGGAATTTATAAAAGAATATGCCAAGGTGAAGATACTAGTTTCGAGATGGATAGTACAGAAGTTATAAGATTGAAAGGAAGAATTTGTGTCCCTGATATCCTAGAATTAAAACGTGAAGTTTTAGATGAATGCCATAAATCAAAACTCAGTATCCAACTAGGAATAAATAAGATGTATAGAGATATTAAAAGAACCTTCTAGTGGAAGACAATGAAAAGAGATATATCCATATATGTGAGTCGCTGTGCTACCTGTCAGCAAATTAAAAGTGACCAGAAGAAGATGGTAGGTTTACTCCAGCCTTTGGAGGTACCAAAATGGAAATGGGATCAGGTATCAATGGATTTTGTCGATGGATTTCCATGAACCAAGAAGGGAAACGAAGAAATTTGGGTTATAGTGGACCGTCTAACCAAAACCACTCACTTCATTCCAGGGAAATCCACTCGGACAGCAGCAAGTTTAGCTGAGCTATATATCAAAGAGATTGTTCGTCTCCATGGTATACCGAGTACTATAGTGAATGATCGTGACCCGATCTTCACTAGTAGATTTTGGGAAGCGTTTCAGGCCACGTTGGGGACAAATCTAAATTTCAGTACTGCTTATCATCCACAGTCAGATGGGCAGACTGAAAGGATAAATCGAATATTAGAGGATCTTTTACGAGCTTGTATTCTCGACTTTGGTGGTTCTTGGGAAGATTATTTGCATTTGGTCGAATTTTCATATAATAACAGCTATCAAGCCAGTATCGAAATGGCTCCTTTTGAGGCTCTATATGGTCGACCATGTCGATCAACGGCATGCTGGATTGAATCCGGTGATAGACTGGTTCTTGGACCAGACATGATTAAGGAGGCCACTGAAAAGGTTGATTTTATCCGAAAGAAGTTGATAACTGCTCAGAGTCGCCAGAAGAGTTATTACGACCGTAGAAGAAGAGCTTTAGAATTTCAAATTGGAGATTCCGTTTTCTTGAAAGTATCTCCATTGCGGGGTGTGTTAAGATTTGGGAAAACTGGTAAGTTGGCACCGCGATACATTGGTCCTTTTCCTATTTTGGAAAGGCTTGGTCCTCTAGCATATCGAGTGCAACTACCTAACTGGTTATCTGGCGTACACGATGTATTTCACGTTTCACATCTTCGAAAGTACGTGCCCGATCTAGACAGTATTATAGAGGAAGCAGCATAGCAGGATCTAGAGATCACACCAAATTTATCAGTTAAAAGAGAACCAATTAAGATTGTGGATCGGGACGAAAAGCAATTACGGAACAAAATTGTGAAATTAGTTAAAGTACAGTGGAGCGGAGATCTAAAGGAGTGTACTTGGGAGACAGAAGACAGTATGCAAAATTCTTATCCCAAATGCAGGGTGGATATCTCGGCTTAAATTGGTAAGCCATTTCTCTATTCTTTTCTCAATTAGTATATTCTTTGTTTACTTTTCTCTCTCTCTTAAATTTCGAGGATGAAATTTTCTTAAGGAGGGGAAATCTTTAACATACCAAAATTCATCAATTTAAAAATTGGTAAATGTTGAACTTTTATAATTAAATTTGAAAAGTTTCAAAATAAATCAATAATAAATGATAATTTGAATGAATAAGAATTTCAAATTTCTTTTAAGTTTAAAATTTGAAACACTAAAAGTTTTAAAATCATTTAAATCTAAATTTGGATTCATATATGTAAATATATATATATATATATATATGTATGTATGTATGTGTGCATACATGGGTAGATTTGAATTTATACATTGAATTTGATTTTTAAAATTTGAATTTAAATTTTAAAACAAATGTTTTTAGTAAAATAATTTGCATTTATATATACATATCTATAAGAATTATTTAATATGTATTCAAATTCAAAACACTCTCTTTTAATAATATGTATTAACATAAAGCTTATGTCTTAATGGAAAAATGTAAATACAATTTAAAAATAATGTAAAATACTTTGTTAATAAAAGAAGAAGAAAAATTACAAGTGTTAAATTTATGATAACTAGAATGACAAGTGTAATTCAAGGGGAAAAGAGTTATACAAGTGTCATTCTATCAATTTCTTTTCTTAAGTAGTTTTTAGAAAAAAAAAGAAAGAAATAAACTTATACAATATCTTCTCCCCTTACTTTTATTCATTTCAAAGAAAAAATCTGTGCTATCTTTTATTTCAGAAAAAGAATATCATCATCAAAAGAAAACAAAACCTACTTTTCCTCAACAACTAAAATCAAGAATAATATCCAGAAAAAAAATAGTTTCTCTTGATCAATCAGTAAGAAATCTGAAAATTTTTGTTATTTTTCTTATGATTGGAATAAATGAATACATCAAAGACTTAATACAACAACATCTAATTTTTTTCTGTAGGAAGAATCAGGGATTAAAAGCATTAATCCATTTTGATTTCTAGTGCAGAAATAGAGGGGAGTTCTCTGTTATTAAACATTGACTGTAAGTAAGTTAAAAATCTTGGTCACTAATTAATTAAATGCATGAATATAACAAGAGTAATTAGTGATCTGAAACCATCAATTTGCAGATCTCGGTTAAAAAAAAGAGAGATTTGAAGTAAGAGAAGAAGAATAGGTGTAACATCCCTGAATTTTATCCAGGTTAATTTAATTATTAATTTAATTTTTGGAAATTAAATTGTGAATCTATTTGTGAATTAATTAGAATTTCTGGGTTAAATAAATATTTTTGATTTTAAATAGAATTATAAATTTTTTTAAGATCAATAAAAGATATGTTCTGTTATTTATTTATATTTGTAAATTTAGTTTTTTATTTTCAATTAATAAACATTTTATTTTCAATAATAATATTTGTTTTCCATTTAGTTTACATTATATTTTCAACTTATAAAGGTTTGTTTTCCAATATATATTCATATATATGTAATATGTATTTTGAAAGTATATTTGAACTTAATATGGTAAATTTCTAAAAGCTAACCCAATATATATATATATATATATATATATATATATATATATATATATATACATATTTATTTATTTATGTATATGAATAAATATTTATTTAAATGTACAATAGTTGAAATATAATACAAAGTTTAAAAAATATATATGTATAAGTAATTGAAACTATCTTTTGAAAATACAGTAAGAAAACATGAAAAATAAGACAAGGTTTAAAGCATAACTTGTAAATATATTAGAAACAAGGTTTAAACATAAATTTAGTATAAAAATGACATTTGTAAAATAATTACTCAAACAATTAACAAGTGTAAGGATCTTAAACAAGTGGCATTTGAATGTTTTCTTTTAAACTTAATTTTGTTAACATGCATTAAGTTTCTTCCATCTCAAAATCAAAGGAAAAGAAAAGAAAACTCAGATCAAAACAAAGAAAATAAGATCTGAGATCAAAGAAAATTATCAAAAGCAAGATGAAATTCAAAACAAACAAAATCAAAGCAACTTCAGATCAGAAAAACAAAATCAAATGCATGTTTGCTCAGGTTTCAAACCTGAAAACAGATGAAAGGAAAAATCTGGAAAAACAACTGAAGTTGTAGGAAAAAAACAAATCAAATTACAATCTGAAGCAACAAGAAGCAATCAAGCAAAGCTTCAAAACCTGAAACAAAAATTAAAGCACTATCAACAAACAATTACAAGTCAAAGCCCCACAAGTCAGAAAACAAAACACTGCCCCTGTTCTTTCCATTTACAGGTGAGCAAACATCATCCCTATTGAATTTTACTTGTTTTGTTTGTTGCATGTGATAAATTTGTGAATCTTATTGTGAAGATTTTGTTGATATGTGTTTGTATGAACTTCAGGTCATATGTGATATGTATATGTGACTGTGTTGAATTTTTTTTTTTTGCTTCCCTGCCTTTTGAGTCACAGAGTAGAAACACTTAAGAAATTTAATCTTTTATTTTCTAGTCATTATCAGATTGGGTTTCAAAACAAAATAGGTGAGTTTAAGTATGAATTAAAATTTAAAAATTGACGTCGGCGAGAAGGCGATTGGGTTTTAAACCCTAATTATATTGACGTCGGGAAATTTATCACCGTGACAACAATGGGGCGTCAGGGGTAACCGATCAAGGGCGTCAGGGGTGACGTTGCTATGGGCAAGGCGGCGTGGGTTCTGGTGATTGTATTCGTCGGCGGCGAGGTGGATTGCTTCGTTTGTAACGACCCGCCTTTTTGGACAGTTTAAACCGACGATCAAATACACATGTCGATTCCAAACCATTCAAAAGGGCAGATGGTTATTGGGGTAAAGAATAAAAGAAAAGAAAGAGAAATAAAGGAAATGAAACAACACAGAATCTCGCAGCGGAACGATAAAATATAATAGTCAAATAAACAGTTCATTAAGCTGTTTACTATACTTTGACAATTATTTATACAACATTTATCAGAGTTATACATATACAACAGAAAAATTAAAATAATGCAGCAGATAGCATGATGCAAGGGTAATAATAGTAATAGTATACCAAATCTTCATCTTCATCCTCCAGAATAGATCTTCAAAAATCTGAAAAACTCAGGACTGACCCGAGAGTAATGAAAAGGCAAAACACTCGAGTCAGGACTAAAATGTCCTTATGAAAGTTAAATCAATCGTAAATAAATATGAGCGTAACGGCGTCAGAGATGTTTACGGGGTTTGACATCTCATATCCAGTGTCAACATGCGTGCAATAACTTAAGAGATGTTATGGGATTTTCCATCTCTTAAGGATCCGTTAAACTATCTACTATGTAGTAATATACGCTAAGTAGATAATGCCTATCAGTAATATAAAGTATCAAAATAGCGTTAAGGCGTTACCATAATCCCCCTTAACACATTTTTATAATGCCATAGTCTATACAGCACCGTAAGCCCCACCGTAAACTGGTGGTCATCAGAGGGTACCCCATAGGTATAACACAAAACATAACGTAGTGGTCGCGAATAGGATAATCAGTATGACAAGGTACATGAGGCGATACCAACTAGGATACTAGTAGTTGCGTGATCCGGACTGATGTTGAGCATAGCCAACAACTACCCCAACACCGCGAAACAACACTCCCAAATCAAGGGGTGCACCCAAATCGCATCACAAATGTAATAGATATGGTATCGAAGAAGTGTGTCCGCTAGAGGTGGCAAACCTCAATGGCCCAACGCGGCTCCTGTTTTAGTCATGTCAGGGGTCATCCAATATCGTTCTCTTTCTTCAGTCAACGCGTTCACCAAACCATCCACTTCATTCTGGATCAACACTCCGCGTATAATAGTTATTAAAGTGGTTTTCGGTATCGACAGAGAGTATGTCCATATCCGATCCTGATCTCTTTAATAACTACGTATTATTACACCGTTGGCTCTTTTATATTTCAAATCGATTCATAATTGATATCAAAATATCATATTCGCTTCAAAATCAAATCCATTTCAAATATCATCGTATCTATTCAACTGTAAGATTCCGTTTCAAAAATCATTTTTCGCATCAATATCTCATTTCGTTTTCAAAATCATTTTGAAATTCAATTTAGGTTGCAACTTTATTTAATCCAATTCGTATTCAAATTCAAGATTTAAACATAAACATTTCACCTTATTAACCGGTTTGGAATTTTAGAAAATAGTTTTAAGTAGTTTTAAAAGTGATTTTAAATAATTAAAATACTTAAAATACTTAAAATATTAAAATGGATTTGAAATAGATAAATTAGTTTAAAATAATTTAAATTGGGTTAAGTAGATTTAAAATAGATTAAAATAGTTTAAGTATTTAAAGATGGTTTATATAACAGAGAGATTTGGAAAATAAAATAGCTTCAAAACCAACCATTTCAATTATAACTTCCCAATTCAAAACAAATTTCAATTTCCGTTTTACCGATTCAATTTCGATTTCAATTCAATTCAACGTCAACTTTGACTTCAAATTTATTCAATTTTATATTCACTTTCAATTAATTCAATTTCAATTTATATCGATTTAGAGCTTGGTTTTTCAAAATATCCATTTAGAATACTTACAAAATTATCCGTCAATATACGAGTTTAAATCCAAATTTCAAACATGATTCAATTCCAAGCTCGATTTCAAAATATTGCTTATATCTCACTTTTACTTAATTATCCTTCAATACTCAAATTTAAATCTAAATTTCAAATATGATTCAATTTCAAGCTCAATTCCAAAATATCATTTTATGTCGCTTTTACGTAGTAATACTCAAAGTTTGTAATAATGTTCAATCTTTAAATCAAATAGATTTTCGAAATTCAATCATACCCAATTTTTATTCTCAAAGTCTCAACTTAAATTATTTAACAATTTTCTTTTACCAAAATTTATTTCAACATTCCAAACTCAATTTCCCGATAAATTCGATTTCTATAAATTTATTTCTATTTATAACTTTTAAATCAAACATTTAAATAAATTTCAAATCGACGATTTAAAATTTATTAATTTAGCCAATTCGGTGTCCGTATATAATTTTCTATCCTATGGCCAAGTAATTACTTATTTCAATTAGATGTCAGGGATGAATATATATTACTTAAATCAAATCACAGTTTCATATGTATGCATAACAGTATATATATAAGCGAATAAACATCCAAACATTCAAATATCAACCAATAGCATCCATCGAAATACATCATCCAATACACAATACAATTCACGGCAATTTCATAGTTATCAATGTCAGGTAATTTAATCGCAACTCAATTTCAATTTCAACTTAACTGTAAATTTAATTTTTCAACGGTTAATCCAAACGACAATCTATATGACAATTAAATTCTATCAAACAACGACAAATAAATTTCATAATACTTCATAATGTCAAATTTAACTAGCATAAAGATATTTAGTACGTTGTGAGCGTTATAAAACACTCACCTTGATTTTTACGATTTTATATCAAATCGAACGACGTTCGATTAAATTCAAAATTTTCTCTAGCTCCAAATGATTCCAATCCAGTTGCATTGCGTAGTACTCGACAAAACGATTCCAACGCAAAAAGTTTCATCGAAAACGGACCTCGTATGAAAGAGTTATGCATTTTAGAAGTTTACACAAATTGAAATATAAATAATATACAACTTTTATTTTATTTCTAACCCTAACAGATCTGGGCCATCCATCTCAAAGCCTGCAAATCCAACCCGTGTGCGTTCTTCCTCCTTCCTCTCTCACGTGCGTTCGTGCCCAGTAATTTGCCGTGCCCAAGAACCCATAGCAAGTAAGCTAGGGTTTGAAATTGCCACCACCACGCTCCACTTGAAGACGATCAGGTTACACCACTTCGAAGTCACCGTCTTACTCCACCTTCACCCCAAATAGCTACAAGCTCGGCCTCATCCTCTGCCTTGAATTGCGTGAAAAACGCAGCTGCTTCCATCGCGTTTTGCCGTCAATACGTGGCTCCGTTTCCGATCTCCAACGTTGGATAGCTAGATCTTGATGCCCTCTACAACTTTGTAGTTGAGAGTTTTTGCTAATTGTTGATGGATTGAGAGGAAAATGAGAAAGAAGTTTCGAAATTTTCTGGCCATTGAAATGAAAGCGGCGGCTAAGGGCTGAAACCGTAGGGTTTATGCAAAACAAAGAAAGTGGGGGTCCTTTTATAGAAAACCGCCAAAACACTATTCATCGAAAATTTCCCGAACTCCAAACGAAGCGTGCCGACTGGCGTTTCTAGGGTTTACCCCACGTTCCAGACACAATGGAACAGGTTTCGGAAGCTAATTCGATCGTATTTGTGAGTTACGGCAATAAACGGTCGATTTGAAATTAAATCGGTTAATCAAATTTCTGTGCGTTTGGGCTCGCCCCGGAATATTAAATTAATATTAAAACGGTCGAAATTTGAAACCTTACCATAATATGACATTATAGATCCGATGAAACTAGTTTCGTCAAAATCCGAGACTGTTTGAAAAATGACTATTTTAACTCGCCAAATTAATATTAAAACAATTTCAACGCGTTTCGAGCTGCCACGGTCAAACGACAACTCCGATTGCTACGAAAATTGAAATCCGATAATAACTAACTATTATGGATCCAATGAAACTAGTTTCGTCCAATTCTGAGATTATTCAAAAATTGGCTATTTTCAGTCGATAATTAAATATTAAAATATTCACTTTTCACAAATAAATTTTAAATTCAGTTTTAAAAGTTCTATAACATCACTATAACTCCAATATGATAAAATAAAATTTTACCAATCATTTTTAATCATATTAAATCTGGTATTCAATTATTCAATAAATTCCAATTTTAAAAATCTTATTAACTCTATTATAATCCCAATATAACTTATATTCTCTTTGGAAACCTATTTGAATCATATTAAATCAAATTTCAATTATTCACTCTATTTTCATATATTGAATTTCAATATCAAATTAATCATATCAAATTCGGAATTTAATTATTCAAACATTTGTAATATTAAATTTAAACAATTTGATTATTCTTAAATCACTATCTTTTGAAATATTCAAACGAACTTATAATTTAACAAATTCAAATTATAGAACAACCATTTTCATTAAACAGTTATTCAATTCCTGTTATTCAATTTATTCACAAATATTAAATTTAAACAATTTAATGGTTCAATATTTGACGGATTTCAATATTGGATTTTTTTAAATAAAAATTTCATTATCAGTCGATTTACTATATTACATCAAATGAACTCTACATTATTATTAATCCACAGTTAGAGATAATGCACTCAACTAATATATGAACTTTCATTTCAATTGCAATTGGTTCACAAATTCAATTCGACCAACTAAATGAATAGGTAACTTAAATAATTATCACCGTTAACTTTTAATTTCTTATAAGTTTATTATTTAAAAACAAGTGTCACACTTACCTATACAATACAAATTCATTCAATTACCTGTGACTACATAACATTTCAATTGATTTGGGATTTCATTCAATTCATAAATAATTAACTTAGATAAAATTTGTTGCATTTCATTCTAGTATTTATTATTCCAACGACTTACAATTTTTTTTCTAACACTAACTCACGAAATCTTATTTAAATTAGCTATTTTAATTATCGAAAATTTACGGGTCGTTACATCGTTGGTTTTGGGTTCAGTTCGATAGAGAATTCAATTTTTGATTTGCCGTGATTTTTGAAAATCTGAGTGGTCATTTCGTCTTAGGGAATGCTCGGCGACTTGGCGACGGTCGGAACGTTGGTCTCTGATGGTCAGAGAAGATGTGCATGTGCACGTACGTGGATCTGTGCATCAGGAATTGTTTGGGTAGGGGAAGATGAAGTAGTAGCTCGGGCTCGAGTACGAGAAGTTGGAAATTTTACTCGAGTTTGCTGAGTGTTTCCTTCGGGTCTGTAATCGACTCTTCATGTATATGAGACTGTCACCTGATGTTGTAAGTTATAACTTGGTTTAAGACTTAAAAAAAAGAGAAGAAGAAGCGTGTGCAGATGAACGTCTCAGGGAATTGAGTGCAAAACTCGAAGCATTACTCGATTTTAATCCAGGAGATACTAGGTTATTATAAAATTGCAGTGATGTATATTAAAAATGAAGGTTATTATAAAATTGCAGTGATGTATATTAAAAATGAAGTTAAGTAACTTCTTTTCTACAAGTTTTAAATGCTATAGCTTAACATAGGTTTAACTGTTGAGTTAAAAATGTAATACAAGTCTTCATTTAAATTAATATCTTAATAATGTTTTAACACATAATTATTATCTTAATTAAGTAATTTCTTTAAGTTTAGTATAAAGTTTATTAACATTTAGGTTGATAACTAATAATGATTTGATTTTCAAAGTTTTCAAGAAGAATTTTAAAATGATAGTTAAGTAATTAATGAATTATAATTAAGATTAATTTATTTATAATCAAGAACAATCATTATAAATGATGTTTTAAAAAAGGTTGAGTAACTTTCGAAGTTAAGTCAACATATTCGTTAAAAGAAAAATTATTATTTGAGGTGAATTACTTAATGAAAGTAATTAAAGTAATTGATTAATGATTCAAGCTAATTAATCCGGAGATTAATGAATGATTAAATAAAAATAAATAATTACTTGGTGAAAGAGATTAAAGGTAGATAATTAAAGACTAAAGATTGATTAATCAAATATTAGGGGTTAATTACTTTGAAGTATAATTAATTTATATGGTTAATCCATTATGGTGATTTAAATTAAGAATAATCAATTAAGGATAATTAATTGGAATTAAGATTCAATTAATTACAATCAAGGATTAATTAATTAAGTAATTAATTAAAGTTTTGATTGATCAAAAGATCATTTATTAATCTTAAGGTAGTTGATTTATGTAGCTAATTAAAGGGCAATTAATTAATTTTATTTATTAATTAAGATAATTAATTAAGGATAATTAATTAAAAGTTAATTTATTTAATAAATAAGTAATAAAGAAGTAATTACTTAATAATTTAAGGACAATTAATTTAAGTAATTAATTAAAAGCAAATTGTTTAATTAATAAAGGTGGTTTATATTTAATCAATTGTAATCAATGATAATTGATCATTGATTAAAGAAAATTAATGAAAGTAATTATGTGGTTAATTAATTTAAACCACACAATTTATTCATCTTAATTGAAGATGTTTGATTTTTATTGAGTGATGTATATGGATTGATATATTTGATTTGTGATGTGATGTTATGTAATGCTTTGTGCCAAGCTGTTATATCTGTGATGGATGTATTGTTATATGAATATACCAAACCCTTTGACCCGTTAAACAACTTTTGAAATTCGATACGACAGGGAGTCGAATTCCAGTTGGTTATCCGAAACCCACATCGAATTATAATGATGAATCTTTGTAATTTATAAATTTATATAATCTGTGATCTGTAAATGAAGATAAGCGTTATGAGTTATACCGCTTATTGATATTGTTATATCTGTGATGATTGATGTTGTGCACTATTGTGTTAAACCCCTGGACTACACTATACACACACAAATATGGATCGCACGTGGAAATCGATTAAGTCATAGATTTTTAAATAGTTTTGAATTTGGATTTTTAATTCAAATGGTTTTGGAAATAAATTGGGTTTAAAGTGATAAAATTTTGAAAAGGTGTTTTAAAAATGAAAGTTATTTTGAATAACTTAACAAAGATTTGAAATTTAAATCATTTGATTTAAATTCGAATTCAGTATCTGAAATTGAATTCTATTAATGGTATTTATGACATAAAAAGGTTATACAAACTATAAATGTGTTTTTAAAACATTTTAAAAGTATGGTTTTGAAAATTTGAATTTAACCCAAGTTTGTATTTGAAAGGCCTTAACTCGTGCAAATTATAATCGGGTTATTCGAAATGGAAACTAGTGATTTCAAATAAATATAACTTTTATATAAGGAAAGAATTTCCAAAATTATGATAAAAGATTTCAAATTTGAAATTGAATGGTTTTGAAAGTTACAAAATGAGTCTTTGATTTAAAGACCGGATGGGTTAATCCAACTTGAAATGGAATTGTTTTTGAAAGGTTATAAATAAATCTTTGTTAAAGATTTGTGAACGTTGTTTTAAATTGAAAGGGGTCTTTAGAGTGAATCTTTTGTTTAAAAGATTTAAATGTGGAAATTGTTTAAAGCATTGAAGGTTTTTGAAATGAATCTTTTTGTTTAAAAAGAATTGTAAATGGTATTTGTTTTAACCATTTGAAAGAAAAGTTTGGATTTTAAGTTGTGACTTAACTGAGATCCAATATCCATATGTTTTTAATATTGTGCTCATTATTCGGTTTAGCCGGGAGAGGACCTTTGTGTCATATAACCCATTCTGAATAATGACACGACGTATATGGATAGCATTTGAAGACCGATGGTGAAGACCGAATATTTTTCAAAAAACGAAAGGATAACCCGTCGAATGTCTCTGCACCGATTGGTCCCCGGTATAGAGATTTGATCACCCTTTGTGATGGGAGTCTGGACGTGATTAGGGATTATCCAGATTTACAAGGGCTTCTCGGAAGTGCCTTCGGTTCTGTTCGAACCCGGAACAGACTTTTATGGATGTGTGTCTGACACTACACTTTGAGATGTAAAACCGGTTTCTATCAAACACATTTCTGTTTGGTGGCGGAGATTTATTCTCTAAGCTTAACACTCTTCTCTGAGACGTACGAGCTCAGAGGTTATGTAGTTGATGGTTACCAGTGATACGTTCCCAAATTGGTAATGTGGCATACGAAGTGCTGCTAATCATTTGTTGATCAAAGCATGGCTTTTTTGAAAAGTGTAGCTTTGTTGACGAGACTTCGTCGAACTTCACAACCCGGAATGGTCGAAACAGGAAGAATGCAGCAAGGTTATTTGGAGGTAGCGCCTCCTGAGGGTATGTTCATTTCCTTCTGGATAGAGGTGGTATCATGGTATGGAGCCCAGATACTTAACCTATGTGGTTACTGCAAATTTATTACTTTGTGGTTGTTGGTGAATCCCGGGATAAAGGTTGTTTATGACCTGGGGATGGCATACTCGTGTAGTAGTTACCTAGTTATAGAGGTAACCCGGCCTTGTGTTGACAGAGATCCGGTTATGTTCTCGGGGCGCCCCTCCAGAGGCGTACCCATGTGGCAATGGGAAGTTCCTTAGTCTGACCATTTGTTGGAAATCCAATCATCCAATATGCGACTTGTACGGTTTTAGTTGTATAACCTGTCATTCACTTATGGTGGTCACCACTGTTTGGATGGTAGCTATAGTAGGTATAGTACAAAATGTCTATGCTGGCTAAGATTTATATTATACTTTGGAAATGATTTTCTACACCGTGCACTTATAATAATAATATCAAATGTTTTCTCGTATCAAGCATATTTGACTATCATAAGGAGAAATCTCCTCTAAGTCTGTGTTTGCATTGTGTGGGTGGCGGGAGGCCTTATGGTAGTTTCATTTTCCAAAAAACATTGCGGATTTTTAGATTTAAATTCTTTTGATTGTTTTAAAAGACCAAATGTTTTTGTTTGCTCATACTAGTCCCACGACTGACCCGGAGTTTATTGTTCCTTTCCTAAACTCTGGGTGCCCACTATTTTCCACACGGGCAGTCTAGAGTTGGGTTTTTCAAATAGTAGATATAGACATCGATTCAGTAGCTTTAGCTTTCTCTGTGGCATTTTCTGGAGATCTTGGATATTGGAGTCTTTAGATTCATGGACGAGACTTGCTCATCTGGGTGAAACGAGATGGTGGTTCGAGCTTGTGATTTTGGAGTTGGCTTTGGAGCTTTGGAGTTTGAGTTGCTGTTGTTGTCTGGAGTTTCAAGTTCTTTTTGTTTCCTCTACTAGTTCATTTGTTATTCCGCTATAGTTTTGTTATCTTGTATCTCTGATATTTGTTCATATTGTATCATTGTTGTATCAAATGTTGTATATCAATGATATTCATTTCTTTTTCTTCCGCCGTTGTGTTATACTTAATTGTGTTATAAGCTCCGGCGAACCAGATTTGACGTTTGGATCTGCGGCATTTGAATACGAGTGTCGTATTTGGTGCCGATTTTTGAAGGTCGAGTCCGGATCGTTACAATTGGTATCAGAGCTGAAGGTTGAAACTTTAGCTCAGGAGTATAACACATTAAGTGACTCACTAGAGATAGGGTGAAGTATACCCTAGGATGAGTATATCCCTAAGATATCCGTTCGAATGCCTCAGTAAATTCTCTTGCTATCCATTGATAGTGGGTATGAGTGCAAGAAGAAGAACGAAATAGGGGACAGGGGAGTACCACTATAAATGGTTAATACCCTGCAATAACGGAAAACAACTTTCTCTATCAATCACCTTTGATTCGTCTTTTCAATTCTTTGATGATTCTTGGTTGTTCCAGGAAGAAGCTTTGATATAATTGCATGGGACACAAACTCCAGATGGGTCAGAATTGTTTGTATGAAATTTTTGCTTTGGTCGTTATGGTTGATGGGTATATTTTGATTGTTTAAACTAAAAGATTGGATTACATCCATATATTTGTTTATTCTGTTAGGTCCCAGTATATTCTATGAATGGTTAGTTATCTTTTGAACTAATCAATGCCCCTGTATATTTCGTAAATCTGGTGACCTGAGTACCTTGATTCATTCTGATATATATTATTGTTATTCTGATTTGGTGAGCCAAACGCAGAATAAATATTCAGTTCGATCTGATAATTCATCTCTCTATCTCTCTATATTCTTTGTTGTCTCCCTACTTTCAAATTTCGAGGACAAAATTTTCTTAAGGGGGAAGTCTGTAACATCCCTGAATTTTATCCAGGATAATTTGATTATTAATTTAATTTTTGGAAATTAAATTGTGAATCTATTTGTGAATTAATTAGAATTTCTGGGTTAAATAAATATTTTTGATTTTAAATAGAATTATAAAAAAATTTAAGATCAATAAAAGATATGTTCTGTTATTTATTTATATTTATAAATTTAGTTTAAATTTATTTTCAATTAATAAACATTTTATTTTCAATAACAATATTTGTTTTCCATTTAATTTACATTATATTTTCAACTTATAAAGGTTTGTTTTCCAATATATATTCATATATATGTAATATGTATTTTGAAAGTATATTTGAATTTAATATGGTAAATTTCTAAAAGCTAACCCAATATATATATATATACATATTTGTTTATTTATGTATATGAATAAATATTTATTTAAATGTACAATAGTTGAAATATAATACAAAGTTTAAAATATATATATGTATAAGTAATTGAAACTATCGTTTGAAAATAAAGTAAGAAAACATGAAAAAAAGTGATTTGTAAATTAAAATAAGACAAGGTTTAAAGCATAACTTGTAAATATATTAGAAACAAGGTTTAAACATAAATTTAGTATAAAAATGACATTTGTAAAATAATTACTCAAACAATTAACAAGTGTAAGGATCTTAAACAAGTGCCATTTGAATGTTTTCTTTTAAACTTAGTTTTGTTAACATGCATTAAGTTTCTTCCATCTCAAAATCAAAGGAAAAGAAAAAAAATCAGATCAAAACAAAGAAAATAAGATCTGAGATCGAAGAAAGTTATCAAAAGCAAGATGAAATTCAAAACAAACAAAAACAAAGCAACTTCAGATCAGAAAAACAAAGTCAAATGCATGTTTGCTCAGGTTTCAAACCTAAAAATAGATGAAAGGCAAAATCTGGAAAAACAATTGAAGTTGCAGGAAAAAAACAAATCAAATTACAATCTGAAGCAACAAGAAGCAATCAAGCAAAGCTTCAAAACCTGAAACAAAAATTAAAGCACTATAAACAAACAATTACAAGTCAAAGCCCCACAAGTCAGAAAACAAAACACTTCCCCTGTTCTTTCCATTTACAGGTGAGCAAACATCATCCCTATCGAATTTTACTTGTTTTGTTTGTTGCATGTGATAAATCTATGAATCTTATTATGAAGATTTTGTTGATATGTGTTTGTATGAACTTCAGTTCATATGTGATATGTATATGTGACTGTGTTGAAATAATTTTTTTTGTGCTTCCCTGCCTTTTGAGTCACAGGGTAGAAACCCTTAAGAAATTTAATCTTTTCTTTTCTAGTCATTATCAGGTTGGGTTTCAAAACAAAATAGGTGAGTTTAAGTATGAATTAAAATTTAAAATAGTTTTTCAAGAAGAATAAGAATACAGTATGTAAGTATTGGGTTTTTACAGAGAAAATTCAAATTTTGAATAAATTCGAATGTCACAATTTAGTGATTCAATTACATAAATTAAACTGGCATTAAAAAATGGGATTTTTAAGACAAGTGTGATGATTTTTAGTTGAGTATTGTGAGAGCAGTTTTGAGTTGATCAAAGGTTGGGTTTTGACCGATTTCAGGTGGTCAGGCACTAGCGAGGTCGGGGTTTGGGGTAAAGCAGGTGAGTGATCAGGGTGTCAGGGAAAAATGGCAGGGATGGTGCTTGTGGACTGTGGTGTCGGCGAGAAGGTGATTGGGTTTTAAACCCTAATTATGTTGAGGTCGGGAAATTTATCACCGTGACATCAACGGGGCGTCAGGGGTAACCGGTAAAGGGGGAAAGTGACGTGTAGGTTGTGACGTTGCTATGGGCAAGGCGGCGTGGGCTCTGGTGATTGTATTCGTCGGCGGCGAGGTGGATTGCTTCGTTGGTTTTGGGTTCAGTTCGATAGAGAATTCAATTTTTGATTTGCCGTGATTTTTGGAAATCTGAGTGGTCATTTCGTCTAAGGGAATGCTCGACGACTTGGCGAAGGTCGGAACGTTGATCTCTAATGGTCAGAGAAGATGTGCATGTGCACGCACGCGGATCTGTGCATCAGGAATTGTTTAGGTGGGGGAAGATGAAGTAGTAGCTCGGGTTCGAGTACGAGAAGTTGGAAATTTTACTCGAGTTTGTTGAGTGTTTCCTTCGGGTTTGTGATCGAGTTTTCATGTATATGAGACTGTCACCTGATGTTGTAGGTTATAACTTGGTTTAAGACTTAAAATAAAAAGAGAAGAAGAAGCGCATGCAGATGAACGTCTCAGGGAATTGAGTGCAAAACTCGAAGCATTACTTGAGTTTAATCTAGGAGATACTCGGGTTATTATAAAATTGCAGTGATGTATATTAAAAATGAAGTGAAGTAACTTCTTTTCTACAAGTTTTAAATGCTATAGCTTAACATAGGTTTAACTGTTGAGTTAAAAATGTAATACAAGTCTTTATTTAAATTAATATCTTAATAATGTTCTAACACATAATTATTATCTTAATGAAGTAATTTCTTTAAGTTTAGCATAAAGTTTATTAACATTTAGGTTGATAATTAATAATGATTTGATTTTCAAACTTTTCAAGAAGAACTTTAAAATGATAATTAATGATAGTTAAGTAATTAACGAATTGTAATTAGGATTAATTTATTTATAATCAAGAATAATCATTATAAATGATGTTTTAAAAATGGTTGAGTAACTTTCAAAGTTAAGTTAACATATTCGTTAAAAAAAATTAATATTTGAGGTGAATTACTTAATGAAAGTAATTAAAGTAATTAAAGTACTTGATTAATAATTCAAGCTAATTAATAAGGAGATTAATGAATGATTAAATAAAAATAAATAATTACTTAGTGAAAGAGATTAAAGGTAGATAATTAAAGACTAAGATTGATTAATCAAATATTAGGGGTTAATTACTTTGAAGTATAATTAATTTATGTGGTTAATACATTATGGTGATTTAAATTAAGAATAATCAATTAAGGATAATTAATTGGAATTAAGATTCAATTAATTACAATCAAGGATTAATTAATTAAGTAATTAATTAAAGTTTTGATTGATCAAAAGATCATTTATTAATCTTAAGGTAATTGATCTATGTAGCCAATTAAAGGGCAATTAATTAATGTTATTAATTAATTAAGATAATTAATTAAGGATAATTAATTAAAAGTTAATTTATTTAATAAATAAGTAATTAAGAGGTAATTACTTAATAATTTAAGGACAATTAATTTAAGTAATTAATTAAAAGTAAATTGACTAATTAATAAAGGTGGTTTAGATTTAATCAATTGTAATCAATGATAATTGATCATTGATTAAAGAAAATTAATGAAAGTAATTATGTGGTTAATTAATTTAATCCACACAATTTATTCATCTTAATTGAAGATGTTTGATTTTTATTGAATGTCGTACATGGATTGATATATTTGATTTGTGATGTGATGCTATGTAATGCTTTGTGCCAAGCTGTTATATCTGTAATGAATGTACTGTTATATGAATATACCAAACCCTTTGACCCGTTAAACAACTTTTGAAATTCGATACGACATGGAGTCGAATTCCAGTTGGTTATCCGAAACCCACATCGAATTATAATGATGAATCTTTGTAATTTATAAATTTATATAATATGTGATCTGTAAATGAAGATAAGCGTTATGAGTTATACCGCTTATTGATATTGTAATATCTGTGATGATTGATGCTGTGCACTATTGTGTTAAACCCCTGGACTACACTATACATACACAAATATGGATTGCACGTGGAAATCGATTAAGTCTCAGATTTTTAAATAGTTTTGAATTTGGATTTTTAATTCAAATGGTTTTGGCAATAAATTGGGTTTAAAGTGATAAACTTTTGAAAAGGTGTTTTAAAAATGAAAGTTATTTTGAATAACTTAATAAAGATTTGAAATTTAAATCATTTGTTTTAAATTCGAATTCAATATCTGAAATTGAATTCTATATATGGTATTTATGACATAAAAAGGTTATCAAACTATAAATGTGTTTTTAAAACATTTTAAAAGTATGGTTTTAAAAATTTGAATTTAACCCAAGTTTATATTTGAAAGGCCTTAACTCGTGCAAATTATAATCGGGTTTTCCGAAATGGAAACTAGTGATTTCAAATAAATATAACTTTTATATAAGGAAAGAATTTCCAAAATTATGATGAAAGATTTCAAATTTGAAATTGAATGGTTTTGAAAGTTACAAAATGAGTCTTTGATTTAAAGACCGGATGGGTTAATCCAACTTGAAATGGAATTTTTTTTGAAAGGTTACAAATAAATCTTTGTTAAAGATTTGTGAACCTTGTTTTAAATTGAAAGGGGTCTTTAGAGTGAATCTTTTGTTTAAAAGATTTAAACATGGAAATTGTTTAAAACATTGAAGGTTTTTGAATGAATCTTTTTGTTTAAAAAGAATTGTAAATGGTAATTTGTTTTAACCATTGAAAGAAAAGTTTGGATTTTAAGTTGTGACTTAACTGAGATCCAAAATCCATATGTTTTTAAATATTGCGCTCATTATTCGGTTTAGCCGGGAGAGGACCTTTGTGTCATATAACCCATTCCAAATAATGATACGACGTATATGGATTGCATTTGAAGACCGATGGTGAAAACTGGATATTTTTCAAAAAACGAAAGGATATCCCGTCGAATGTCTCTGCATCGACTGGTCCCCGGTATAGAGATTTAATCACCCTTTGTGATGGGAGTCTGGACGTGATTAGGGATTATCCGGATTTATAAGGGCTTCTTCGGAAGTGCCTTCGGTTCTGTTCGAACCCGGAACAGACTTTTATGGATGTGTGTCTGACACTACACTTTGAGATGTAAAATCGGTTTCTATCAAATACATTTCTGTTTGGTGGTGGAGATTTATTCTCTTAGCTTAACACCCTTCTCTGAGACGTACGAGCTCAGAGGTTATGTAGTTGATGGTTACCAGTGATACATTTCCAATTTGGTAATGTGGCATATGAAGTGCTGCTGATCATTTGTTGATCAAAGCATGGCTTTTGTGAAAAGCGTAGCTTTGTGGACGAGACTTCGTCGAACTTCACAACCTGGAATGGTCGAAACAAGAAGAATGCGGCAAGGTTAGTTGGAGGTAGCGCCTCCTGAGGGTATGTTCATTTCCTTCTGGATAGAGGTGGTATCATGGTATGGAGCCCAGATACTTAACCTATGTGGTTGCTGCAAATTTATTACTTTGTGGTTGTTGGTGAATCCCGGGATAAATGTTGTTTACGACCGGGGGATGGCATACTCGTGTAGTAGTTACCTAGTTATAGAGGTAACCCGGCCTTGTGTTGGCAGAGATCCGGTTAGGTTCTCGGGGCATCCCTCCAGAGGCGTACCCATGTGGCAATGGGAAGTTCCTTAGCCTGACCATTTGTTGGAAATCCAATCATCCAATATGCGACTTGTACGGTTTTAGTTGTATTACCTGTCATTCACTTATGGTGGTCACCACTGTTTGGATGGTAGCTATAGTAGGCATAGTACGAAATGTCTATGCTGGCTAAGATTTATATTATACTTTGGAAATGATTTTCTACACCGTGCACTTATAATAATAATATCAAATGTTTTCTCGTATCAAGCATATTTGACTATCATAAGGAGAAATCTCCTCTAAGTTTGCTTTTGCATTGTGTGGGTGGCGGAAGGCCTTGTGGTAGTTTCATTTTCCAAAAAACATTGCGGATTTTTAGATTTAAATTCTTTTGGTTGTTTTAAAATACCAAATGTTTTTGTTTGCTCATACCAGTCCCACGACTGACTCGGAGTTTATTGTTTCTTTCCTAAACTCTGGGTGCCCAATATTTTCCACACGGGCAGTCTAGAGTTGGGTTTTTCAGATAATAGATATAGACATCGATTCGGTAGCTTTAGCTTTCTCTCTGGCATTTTCTAGAGATCTTGGATATTAGAGTCTTTAGATTCATGGACGAGACATGCTCATCTGGGTGAAACGAGATGGTGGTTCGAGCTTGTGATTTTGGAGTTGGCTTTGGAGCTTTGGAGTTTGAGTTGTTGTTGCTGTCTGGAGTTTCAAGTTCTTTTTGTTTCCGCTACTAGTTCATTTGTTATTCCGCTATAGTTTTGTTATCTTGTATCTCTGATATTTGTTCATATTGTATCATTTTTGTATCAAATGTTGTATATCAACGATATTCATTTCTTTTTCTTCCGCTGTGTTGTTATACTTAATTGTGTTATAAGCTCCGGTGAACCAGATTCGATGCATGGATCTGCGACATTTGAATACGAGTGTTGTATTCGGTGCCGATTTTTGAAGGTCAAGTCAGGATCGTTACAATAGGTGCAGGCTAGAATTTCATTTCTGTTTCAACTAAGATTAAAAAGTAAGTAAATTTAATTCCTTTTATTTTGTTGTTAAGAAAAATTAAATGGGTAGATATATCAAAGTTTAAACTAGTTTATACAAAATTTACTCCAGATAACAACTCAAAGGAAATCAAGCTAGAAAAAAAAACTATAGTTCAAAGAATTACAGAACTTCCTTCTGTTCCATTTCTATTTTCAGTCCCAAATTGGCGAGTAAATTTTTCAAGGAATTTGATTTTTATCTGGTTGATTTATACTTGATATATGCAAGTTGAAGAATGGTTTGCATGCAACAAAATTTGAATGAATTGTGTTTTTTTTCCTGTGCATGTTGATGTACAGGATTGTAAGTCCTGTTCTAGCAACAGTTTTTGGAAAAAAAACTATTTAAAACCAAAATTTATCAATTCTGGTTTGATTAGATTGAAGTATCAAAAAACAAAAAGTGGTTAAATTCATTTAAGATTGAGGGTTTAAACATTTAAAAGGCCAATACCCAGGATTTAGAACTTGGAACAAGAAAGCACAGTTGAAATTCAAGTCATGATCAATTTCAAAGCTAGTAGATTTTAATTTCAAGTATACCATCTGAATGCTTATCAAAAATTATGATTTTTGAAAAAAAAGTCAAAATCTTTAAATTAGTGATTACTGGGATAAGCCAAGGTAACCAAAATTGGGGTTTTTGCGAAATTCCGACCAACGGTGTGATGATGATGGTCGAGGCTGTGGGTGGGGATGGCTGAGGCATTGGGGGTCCTAGGAAAAATACCTAAAGAATTTCTACTTGATCATGGTTGTCGTGCGACGTTCATGTAGGGTTTTAACCCTAAATTGGATTGCAGTAATATATGGGTTCGCTGCGGTCTCGTCAAGCCACCGGAGTTGATCGCTCCGATGGGGATGGTAGCGTTAGGTCGAGATGAAGCTTCGGTTAAATTATTGTATCCTCCAATGGCCAGAGGTGGGAGAACGTGGGGGTTTTCTGGTAACCAGTTTTGATGAAGTTTGGGTTTGGGAACAAAATTTCGAAATCGTGTTTCGTTTAAACTTTTGGGTGTTTGAGAGGCTCGAGCACATCGTCGTTGATATATGGACGACCAGAAATTCAATCGGAGGTCGCCGGCGAGGTTGTGCAGGTGCACATGAGTTTGGTTGTGTCAGGGAAAGCAAATTGGGGAAGAAAGGGAGGACCCAAAGCGACTATCGGGTAATAAATAGTGTTTTGAACTCGAGCATGAACTCAAAGTAGTGTATGGGTCGTTCGAATGGTACTTAGAAAAAATTTTGAAAAGAAAAAATGTGTCGCTCGGGTCAAACTTTATGGAAACTCGAAGCAAGCAGAACAACTTCTCGGGGAAGACTCGAAAGGGTTCGGGGGAAAGTCAGATTATAGGAAATTTTGCCCAAATAAAAATAAGAAATTTCAAAACTTTTAAAATTTTAAAACTCATGTTTTAAATGATGGTTTTGATTTAGATTTAAAACAACTTAAAGTTAAGTAAAATATTCTTTTTAAGTAATTTAATTTTATTTAATTATTGTCACATTACTTATATAAAAATCAGTTATAAAATGTAATTAAAAATGATGTTAAAGATTAAATGATTTACTTATGTGATAAATGATTTACTTAAAATAAACTATTTAAATTAATTACCTAATATTTAATGATTATTTAGGGATTAACTTATTAAGATAATTAATTAGGGAAATAATAAATTAATAAGAGTAATTAAGACTTAATTAATAAACAATTAAGAATAAATTAATTAGGGTAATTAATTAAGTGATGATTTAATTATGAAGATAATTAAAGAATTAATTAATTTTAATTAAGGATAACTAATCATTGATTAAAGATAATTAATGAAATTAATTATGTGATTAATTAGTTTAAATCACATAATTGATTTATCTTAGCTGGACATGATTGATAACTATCGTATAATGTATTTTGATTGATATCTCTAATTTTGATTGTGATGCTTTGTGATTGAATTGCTTCATGTCAAGCTATGTTATCTGTGATGAATATACTTCTGTGTGAATATGAAACCCCTTTGGCCCATAAAACGGCTTTTGAATTTCGATCAGACAGGGAGTCGGATTCCAGTTGGATATCCAAAACCCACATCGAACCTGTGAATCTTTGTGAATGACATATCCACATGTTTTAAAAATTGACGCTCACTATTCGGATTAGCCAGAAAGGACCTTTGTGTCATATAACCCATTCCGAATAGTGATTCGATGAATGGAGAGCAACTGAAGACCGGTGGTGAAGACCGAGTGTCTTCGAAAACGATAGGATAACTTATCGATTGTCTCTGCACCGAGTTGCTCCGGTATAGGGATTCCCTAAGTGATGGGAAGTCCGATCGGGATTGTGGACGCCCGGATTTGCAAGGACTTCTTCCTTTATTGGACGAAGTGCCTTCCATTCTGTTCGAACCCGGAACAGACTTGTATGGTCGTGTGTCTGACACTACACTTTGAGAGATAAAGCCGATTTCTTTCAAATACATATCTGTTGGTGGAGGAGAATTTATTCTCTTAGCTTAACACCCTTCTATGAGACGTACGAGCTCAGAGGTTATGTAGTTGAAGGTTATCAGCGATATACTCCCAATTTGGTAGTGTGGCACGCTAAGTGCTGCTGTATATTGATGATCATTTGTTGATCATTAGATGATCAAAGCATGACTTTTGTGAAAAGCGTAGCTTTGTGGACAAGACTTCGTCGAACCTCACAACCCGGTGATGGTCGAAACAGGAAAGATACGGCAAGGTTATTGAGGGTAGCGCCCCTTAGGGTATGTGCATTCCCTTCTGGATAGAAGTGGTATCATGGTATTGAGCCTAGATACTTAACTTATGTGGATATCGCAAATATATCTATTCCTTTATGATTGATGTTGGGGCCCCGGATAAAGGTTGGTTACAACCGGGGGATGGCATACTCGTGTCAGTAGTTACCTAGTTATAGAGGTAACCCGGCCTTGTGTTGGCAAAGATCCGGTTAGGTTCTCGGGACGTCCCTCTAGAGGCGTACCCATGTGGCCCAAGAAGTTCCTTAGCCTGACCATTTGTTGGAAATCCAATTACCGATATGAACCCAGTACGGTTTTAGTTGTATTACCTGCCATTTACTTATGGTGGTCATCACTGTTTAGATGGTATCTAGAGTAGGGATAGTACGAAATGTCTATGCTGGCTAAGGTTAATATTATACTTTCGAAAATGTTTTCACACTATGCACTAGTAATAGTATTTAAAAGTGTTTTTCCCTTATCAAGCATTTTTGACTGTCATAATGAGAAATCTCCTCCAAGTCTGCATTTGCATTGTGTGTGTGGTGGGAGGCCTTATGGCAGTTTCATTTTCAAAAAGCATTGCGAATTTCTTTCAAATTCTTTTGTTTGCTTTTGATTTAAAATAAACTACTTTTATTTCAAACAACTGTTTTTGGTTTACTTATACCAGTCTCATGACTGACCCAGAGTTTATTGTTTCTTTTCTAAACTCTGGGTGCCCATAATTTCCACACGGGCAGCCTAGTAACAGGTCTTCCCTGTTTTGGTTAGCTGGATTTTTGGAGTCTTAGGGTTTGGAGGCTACTGGTTTTTGAAGACCTTTTTGTCTTGGATATATTTTGAACTTTTGGATCTCGAGGGTCTCAGTTTGGAAGTTCGTTATTGCTTTATCTCTTTGAAGATTTTCTTGGAATGCAATCACCTGTGGTTATGTTGTGATGGTCTATTTTGGAGTTGTGTTGTATATGTATATAGATACTCTGATGTTGGTGTTGTTGTTGTATTGATATTGTGAGATGTTATATCTGAGATATTGATGTTAGCAGTTTTATTTTCCGCTGTTTATATTCATCTAATTGTTGTTATAAGCTCCATCCGAACTGAAATTCGACGTTCGAATCTTCGGCAGTCGAATACAAGTGAGATATTTGATGTCGATTTTTAACGCTGAACTTCGGGTCGTGACAAGAATGGTACCCAAAAGATCACAATTCAAAACAATTCTAGTGCCTTTGACACTACTCCAAATTTCATCCTCATTTCCATTATAAAATCCACGGTTTGAATTAGCATAAATTTTTTTGACAAGATTTGGATAGCAAACAAAATCATTTTGAGAACCATCAATAAGACTAAGAACTCCATTGTTTGCAAAATGAGAATCAATTTCATAAGAAGAGAAATCTTGAAAAATAGCAAACTTTTCGGGATGGACTTTGGCATAATTAGCATAATTGATGTATGCTTTTATTGCCTCCGGATCATTGAATAGTTGCTCTTTTGTTTTTCTAGAAATTCTCATGGTGGAGGAGTTGCTTGAAGAAGCCATTAAAGTAGAGAGTAGAGAGCTTGAAGTTATGAAGAGAGAGTTTTTATTTGAAAATGATAGTGAAAAGATATGATAAAAGATAGTGAATAAATAGATTTTCAAAGGACATATTCTCTGGTCAAAAGATATCTTTTTAGAGAATTGAATGAAGTGAAAAGATGGAGGGAAATTCAAACATTTGAATTCAAATTTTGAAATTCAAATTCTGGTACCCATGTCGACATCATTGTATGGACCATGTCGACATGTGGCTGTGAATTTTCATGAATTATTTTTCCTAAGTTCTCTAATATATATATATATATATATATATATATATATATACACTTAATTATTTTTAATATCTATATATATATATATGGAATATTATTAGAATTATAGTATATTCCATAATATATAAAAATAATAATAATAATAATAATAATAATATAAAATAATAATGAAATAATAGTAAAAAAATAAAATTCAAATAACACACCAATTCAAAATCAATCAATCAAGCATCTAATTCTAAGCAAGCAATTTCAATCAATTATATTGTAAATGTGTACCTTTTTCTAAGTCTGTTTCTCTGAATTCGTCAGAGTCGTAAACTGCCGTGAAACACAAATTTGAATTATCTGTTTTCTGGTCATCATCACTTGAGGACGAGTCTGAATCATCTAGCGTAGCAGTAAATGCACACTTTCGTTTCTTTGCTGGATCATTGTTCATAGGAGGATTCTGCCTTTCTGGATACGGATAGTCTCTTTTGATGTGGCCTGGTTCATCACAGTCGAAACATTTGACAATATTTGGCAGTACATTCTGATTTCCAGAGTTCTTATAGTTGTTTCTCTTAAGATTATTCATCTTTCTGTATTTCAGAAATTTCCTAAAGTTTCTGGTCATAAGGGCTATCTCTTCATCATTATCACTGTTTGAGTCTGATCCATCGGTCAATGCATTGAATGCCATTGATTTCTTTTCAGATGCTTTGCTCTCTCTTCTCCCAATCATTTGGACTTCCAACGACATTAGATTTCAAATTAATTCTTCTATCTTTAAAGTACTGATGTCATTTGCCTCTTCGATAGCAAGTGTCTTTTGATCCCATTCTGGAGTAAGAGAATTTAAAATCATTCTGACTTGATCTTCTTCAGAAAATTCCTTTCCAAAGATATTAGAGAATGCACAATATCCTGAGATCTACTATACATATCTGAAATAGACTCATTAGGATTCATTTTAAATAATTGAAACTGATTTGTGAGCATGGAAATTTTGGTCTGTTTAACTTTGCTTGTTCCTTCATGAGTAACTTGCAAAGTTTTCCAGATTTCATATGCAGACTTACAAACTGACATTCTATTGAATTCATTTCTATCTAGTGAACAAAATAAAATATTCATTGCCTTAAAGTTATTTTGTGCAACAGTCTTTTGCTCAGCAGTCCACTGTGCAAAATCAGTTGTGGGTTCAGAGTATTCAGTTTGTGTAATATTCCAAGTGTCTAATCCTATAGATTGTAAATATATTTTCATCCTACATGCCCAATATTCATAGTTACTGCCATTAAAAAGTGGTGGTCTAACAGTAGACTGACCTTCTACAAATGAACTAGTGACAGAAATATTAGTGTTAGTAACAGTACCAGTGTTAGTAGCCATTTTGAAAACTTTTCAAAAATTAGATTATGAAACATTGAAAACTTTGCTCTGATACCAATTGTAAGAAATGCGGATTACAGATCTTAAGGCTAGAGTTAACATTGGAGGGGGGTGAATAGTGTTTATAAAGAATTACAAAATCTTTTTGAGTTTATGTTGATTTATGCACAGATGTATGCAATATACAGATATAGATATGATCACAGAAACAAACACAGATGCAGAAATAAAATAAAAAGCAGTGTAGGAAAGAACACAATGGATTTTATACTGATTCGGAGTTACCCTACATCCAGTCCCGCAACACAAGTACGGATTTTCTTTCAAAAGCAATCTTTACAATTACACCATCGATTTCAAGGCTACGAGGTACACTCTCCAAAATCACAATCCTCTGGGTAGAGATACTTGATTTTCCGGGCCACAAGTTCACCCACTTGATTTTACGGGCAACTTCACCCAATTGATTTCCCAAGGCTACAATCACCCCTTATCTCGCTTAATTGATTTTCAGGGCTACAATCACACCTTTTATCGCTAAGTTGATTACAAAAAGCCTATAACTCTGAATAGCACTGAGGATCTTATTGACAGAGTGATAGAGAATCAAACTACGAATGATCGAGTTCGATTCAATGTTGATTTCAGCAGGGTAATGGTAAGAATATGTATTAAGAAAAGTGGAAGAAGAAGAGGAGTAAAAAACCATAAAATCTGATGATAAATTCGTTGAAACTGACCCATATTTATAGAAGAACAACAGTCATGTCCATTCGTGAAGAGTTATGGCGAATAGACACTTCTTTTGAAATTTAAGTTTTGAACTCAACTAACACCATGTCGAAATGGTCACCATGAGTATGTCGACATCCAAAGCATTTTTTGATAATTTGATTTTCTTTGAAAATAACCTTTATCTTATATTAAAACTATTTTAAACTTTATAAATATACTTGACTATAGTTAAAATTCATAAGTAAATATAGAGAATAATATATATAGAATTTAACTATAATTTTATTTAAATTTAAGTATAAATATTTAAAAGTTAAATATATTATATTAAAAGATAGTTTAAAATCAGGAGTAATTTGACTTTGAAATTAAAGATGATTTTGAGGCTAAAATTATTTAAAATCAGGATAGAGGTTTTTGAATCTTTTAAAAGGAAAGTTTTGAAATCATTTTGAAAACAAGATATAATTTTGAAAAATCATTTTGAATAAAAAGTTAGCGGATACAAAACAATGTTCTACTAGATTTTTCATAGGTTCCATCCTACTTAGGGTTCCATCCCTTTAACAGGCTCGAAGTGGATTCCATTCCACGAATAAATTGGATATTAAGATGCCAGTGCTTTTCTATGAGTTTTAACAAAATTTCTAAGTAAAGAATAAATTACTTGAATTCTTGAACTCTTGATAATCTTGATACTCATGAGTATTCAATCTTGATATCTTGAATCTCTATACTGTACAGTCTTCATTCTTGTTACCTGCATTGTTAAATCCTGCATATACATATATGTCTAAACTTATAATGTTAGTATTTATATTTTATAATCTATTCTAAGATTGTTTTCATCAAAAACATCATCTCATGGACTAACACTTCTAACGTTTTAAGTGGACGGATTTTATTATCATTTTCCATAGTAAATGTGGATGACTGTGTCATATAACTTTCATGTTTCTTCTAGATATTTCCGAAATTATATTTCTGGTTAAGATTTGATAATCGGTTATGTAACCATCAAATAAACAAACAATCGAACTTAGATTTAATGTCATGCGGGATTCACGAAGCCTCTATTAATTAATCGTCATTAATTAAAATACTTCAATTATTTACAAAAATTCATGTACTTATCTCACCGGTATAAGTATATTGTCAAACCACTTAAGAAAGATTTCCTATTCCTAAAACATATTAAATGGATCAAAACAGTATCATTGTAAACATTGTTTATTTTTTACCAAGACCGCTTATCCTTCAGCGTTAAGTATGGAAAGATGTATCTATACTACCACAATTAGGAAGGATTAATTATAAATTCATAAACTTGATTTTAGGTAACTGATCCAATTCAAATAAAATCAAAGTCTTATAAACCCCAAAACTTCCTTTTCGAATTCCAAGATCTCTTTTCAATTTATATGTTCAAAAAACACAGGATCCTGTCATTTTGGATCCGACTGCCCCTAACCCTATTCGACCCAAAAAACCCTAAATCAAGAAACAAGCTCCAGGTCCATCACGTTCGAATGCCAACCACCATCGTACCGACCATCTCTAGACCCGACCGCCACCATCGATCGAGCACCACACCCCAACAAACAACTCACCACCATGTCTTCTCCAGCCACCACCGTTCCCACCCTCATCTATTAGCTCGCCGAAAAATGCCAAGATGACCGAAAACGATCATTTAATGGCCATGATCCAAACGTACCTCCTAAAATCACGCGAACCAAACTAAAATTCGTGTTTTGTCGAGACAAACATGACTGCAACAACCATTATCCATTTTGCACTTAACAAAATTTCGCCATATATTTGCACTCACTGGAATCAAACAACCTCTGCCACCCTAGTCGACAAAACTTTGAACAACCATTTTAAAAAAAATTATAATTGACTGCTACGAGCAACTTTATAGTTGAACACTTGAGCTTATTTTCGTTGGTTTAAAAAGTATTGAATTTTTGAGTGAAAGTGGGCAAAAGTTTGATTTCATGTAGAGGGAACAAGGTGTTTTTAGGGTCTTATCTCTCTGTGTATCAGCAAGGCTGATCCTTATTTCAAACAAAATATATTTTTACACAATTTCCTAAACCATGATTTTCATGACAAAATCAAATATACTAACAAAATTCACATATTCTATATTTTTCATCAAAAATTATACTAAATAGAGGTTGAAAATTTTCCAATGTTTATTATTTTCAAAAGTATGTAAACAAGAGTTAGTGTTCTCATGTTTTTAACTTGTTTGAGAATGCAAAAAGGGGTTTTTCTTATTCTATGCTTAATGAAAGTTAATGAAACAAATTTTAAATTATTTTATACTCACAAACAATCAACTTTGGTTTTGGAATCAGGGTTTAAAACTAAATAGATATGGAGATATTGATTTTTAAAGTTAAGGCCGAGCTGTTTTTAACCAAAATACATGCACATAAAGCTTTAGTGAAAGATGTATAGGGTTTTGGTCATGTCAACACATTCACTCTTATACATATGCACATAACATTTCCATACACGGTTGTCACAGATTCAAGATTCATTTCAAATCATATTCATAAGGATTTATAAATTTGATATCCAGTAAACCATATAAAGTGTTTACTCACAGTTTTTGAAAAGTGGATGAACGCTGTCTTCTTCCTTCAAGCTTATGAATTTTTACCTTTTATTTTTGATGACAGAAGATTTTTTAATTTCATATGAGAACATGTTCGGCCATCTTATATATAGATAATGGAAGAAACTTTGGTCAAGAAGGTGGCTAACACCTATGGTGTAGCCTGATGTCAATGCACAGGTTTTTCATTTTTTTATTATAATTTTTCAATAATTTGTGGTTTGATTTTTTTCTTTGGTTCAACTTTTTTGTGCGCTGATATGATTTAAGTTGTGGGCTGATTTGATTCTTGAAATGAATGAAGTTTGTTGATGAAGCTTATTTTGTTTGTATATAGATGTATACGAGAACATGTGTGTGTGTGTTTGTACATATATTATCATAAGTTTGAACTTGTCTTCACGTAGCTTCTATATATTTATATCTATATATGTATTATCGTATGTTTTGAAATTTGCCAACATGAAGCATCTATACATACATTTATATTTATACCTATATATATATATATATATATATATATTTGATCGTAAGTTTGTAATGGTGGAGTATATATATACATATACACATTTATATTATCATATTTAGAAATTAGCATTTGAAATTATATTATATTTTTCAAAATTCATAAATTCAAATTTTTTAATATCAGAAAATTTATTTGTTCGACTTATAAAAATTAATTTTTAAACATTTAAAATTAGTTAATTATTCTAATAAAAATGGCTAAAAATCCAGGTCATTACAGTATACTTATCTCAACGATATAAATATATTTACCTAAACACTACACTTTCACAACTTAGAAAACGTACTCATATATTTGTCTTAATGGTACAAGTATAATTACAAACTCTGAAAAATGAATTCAGTTTATAAAATTCTTGAATCATTTATAATTTTCTTCATAATTTCTAAAAATTCATTTATAATCTCTTTTATAAATCCATAAAACTAATGATAAACTCCTCTTATAAATCTATAAACTCATTTCTAAAATTCGTTTATAAACATCTAACCAGTTATAAAATTCGTTTACCTTGTAAATAATCTTCCTTTAAGTCTTCAAGCCATTTTTTTAAAACTCCTCTTTTAAAAACCAAGAACCTTTGTAAAGCTCTATTTGTAAGTTTCGAAACATTTGTAAATAAACGAAAATCATTTACTTCAAATCACTATCATATAGTGATAATTATTAATAATAAACATTACACTTAAAAATAATAATTATTAACTTCAATACATCTTAAAAATAAAAATTAATAATTTCAAAACAACATTAGATAAGCAGTAATAATTTATTTCTAAAACGTTATTAATAACTTATTATTATTAATTTCAAGCCATATTAATTATTTAACTTTTTAAAATATTAAAATATTGATAAATAACTTTATAACAACACAAAATATAAATAAATAATCTTTAAAACGACATTAAATATAAATAAATAATATACTAAACATTTCAGAGAATATGTGTGTTTTTTGTAAGTCTAATATAGAATGTAACACACATTTATTCTTTGAGTGTCCTTTTGTCTTTCAAATCTGGTATAGATTATTATCATCATGTGGATTTTACAAACCTTCAACTGTAAGTCCTATTGAATGGTTCAATATTTTCAAAGCTACTAGATGGAAATCATGTCAGACAAGGCTTCTGCTAAAAATGTTAAAAAGATTGGTTTATGAAGTTTGGCATGAGAGAAATAATAGAATATTTGGTAACGGTATCAGGAGTTCCTCACAATTGTTTGATCAGATACACAGGAATATTCTTTGGTTTTTAAGATCTGATTCTTGTTAATATTAATTCTTATTTTCTTTTGCTGTTTACTGATTCTTTTTTAAGTTTGGCTAGAGAGGTTTCTGGATGCTTTGACAATGAGAAGCTTTCACTGTTAATGCTGTTGTTCATATGAAGGTTGCTTGTTATGTCTATTTGATGATGCATTTACAGAGTGAAGAATTTTCAGAGTGAAGCATTTACAGTGTGAAGCTTTTACAGAGTGAAACCTTATATGCTGATGGTTATGTATGTTTTGGTGGCTTAAGAAGTTTGCTTGCATTTGTTTTCTTCTTCCTGATGTGACACAGCGGATTAATCAAACAAAACTTCAATCGGTGAAATGTAGCAATCGGTGAGTTGAGGATACCAAAATGCCCAAGTTCGTTGATCCAAAGATACCGAACTCTAGCTATCTCAAACACGTTGATAGCGCACTATACCGTGTTCTAAGATCTACGATTCTTCGCACGTTGATCTAGCGCACTAGATTCCGTGAATCGGCTTCTACGATCGTTGAATCGAGCGCACTCGATTAACCGAAAGAGGAGATAGGAGATTACACTCAACTACCAATTGGTATGAAAGCACAAAGCTAACAAAAAGGAATTTTATTCAAAAATCAACCACCCAAAATATACAACACACGCCCCTATTTATAGAGTTTTCGACCCAGTCCCTAAGTCGGCAACCGACCTACGACTCAACTTAAGTCGTGACCGACTTAACACAAAGCGACTCAACCCCCTTTTCCATACGGCACATGCAACGACTCAAATATGGCCGACTTAACCAAGTACGACCTAACATACAACATACGACTCAACTTATTTACATACATGACCGACTCAAGTAATTGCCGACTCAATATATTACCGACCTACGACTCATTTATGCTGCAACTTACCGACTTATCTTAAGTCGTAGCTCGTTAGCTCGGCACAACTGTCCCTCTGGTCTCCAATTAGCTCGGTCCCGACTCAGCCCTTCTTCATTAACTCGCACCCTTTCCATACATGATTCCTTAGGTCGGAAACGACTTATAGGTGAATCGTTGAGTCGTGTACGACTCATCAAGCTCCGATGCCAATTCAGTCGTAACTTCTTCCCTTGTGGTCTGTTAGGTCGGGCCTGATCCAAGCACCTAACCCGTAGCCGACTTAAAGCTTCACTAACTCGTAACTCTTTCTCCTTAGGTCGGAACTGACCTAGCTTAGCCTGTGTTCGACCTAAGCCTTGTGCTTCCATAGGTCGTGCTGCATCATCCTCCCCTGGTTGAGAAAAATTCGTCCTCGAATTTGTAACTTTTTCCTCATCAGACTGTTCATCTCCATAATATGGCACCAGATGCTTAATATTGAATACGTCAGAAGTGTAAATATCCTCCGGCAGCTTTAACTTATAAGCATTGTCATTAATTCGCTTCACAACTTCGACAGGACCAATTTTTCTGGCTTTCAACTTATTATATGCGCCCACTGGAAAACGATCCTTGGTTAAAACAGCATAAACCAAATCACCTTCATTAAATTCAATATTTCGTCTCTTCAAATCTGCAGACTTCTTATACTTCTCATTCGATTTCTCCAATCGTTCCTGAACGATTTTATGACATTCAGTCAGCTCATCAACAAAATCAACAGCTCGTTTAACTGTTCCCTTCAACTGTGGTACTACTGCCAAATCCAACGGTCCCCTGGGTAAATTTGAATAAACAATCTGAAATGGACTGAATCCTGTGCTTCGATTCACTGCATAATTATGAGCAAATTCTGCCTGGCATAGCTTCATGTCCCAACTTCTCAAATTATCCTGTACAAGACATCGCAACAAATTTCCCAATGACCTGTTAACAACTTCCGTCTGTCCGTCTGTTTGTGGATGATAAGCACTGCTAAAATTCAACTTCGTTCCTACCATTTTCCACAAACTCAACCAAAAGTGACTCAGAAAACGAGTATCTCTATCCGACACAATAGTCTCTGGCAATCCATGAAGTCGATAGATCTCCTTGAAAAACAACTGAGCAACACGAACAGCATCCGCCGTTTTCTTGCAAGCAACAAAATGTGCCATCTTTGAAAATCTGTCCACCACAACAAATATCGAATCATTTCCCCTTTGAGCTCTAGGCAAACCCAAAACGAAATCCATGCTAATATCAACCCATGGCTTAGACGGTACAGGCAACGGCATATACAACACTGCATTCGTCGCTGTTCCCTTTGACACCTGGCAAATATGGCATCTCTCCACGAATCTTTCAACCTCTTTTCTTATCGACGGCCAAAAATAAGACTGTGAAATCAACTGCAAAGTACGATCACGGCCCACATGCCCTTCCTCGTGTAACTCCTTCACAATCTTCATCCTCAGACTACAATCCGGAATACATAAACGATTTCCCTTAAACAGAAAACCATCAACTATCATAAATTCATCGGTACTCCCATCCTTCACTTTCTCAACATATTTCACAAATTAAGGATCTTCATTAATCATCTCTGGCAACATTTCAAACCTCGTCACTTCAACCTTCATTGTCGTTAATAAATGACTCCTCCTACTCAAAGCATCAGCTACCCGATTTGTCACCCCTGATTTGTGCTTAACGACAAAAGTAAACTGCTGTAAATATGCAATCCATGATGCATGTCTTGCTGAAATTTTATCCTGCCCCTGTAAATGCTTCGATGCTTCATGATCAGTATAAAGAACAAATTCCTTCTGAAACAGATAATGCCTCCAATGCTTGACAGCTTGCACAACAGCATAAAACTCAACGTCATATGTACTGTATCTCATCTTTGCCCCTGACAACTTTTCGCTGAAATAAGCAACTGGCTTCCCATTCTGACTCAGAACTCCTCCAATACCAACCTTCGAAGCATCAGTATGCAATTCAAACAATAACTGAAAATTTGGTAAAACAAGAATTGGTCAGACGTCAACAATTCCTTGACCTTCTCAAAAGCAACTCCCGCTTCCTCTGACCATACAAACTGTTTCCCCTTCATGCAATCAGTAACTGGAGCCATCACGCTACTGAAGTGTGGAATGAATCTTCGGTAGAATGACGCTAGCCCATGAAAACTTCTCACTTCCGTAATCGTCTTTGGCTGTGGCCAATTCCTGACTGCTTCAACTTTACTCTGGTCAACTTGAATACCTTCTCCTGAAACAACATAACCCAGAAATAAAACAGTATGTGTCATAAACACACATTTCTTCGTAGCAGCATAAAATTGTTTCTCACGAAGAATAATCAACACTTCCCTCAAATGTAGAACATGCTCCTCCATACTCCTGCTGTAAATCAGAATATCATCGAAATAAACCACGACGAACTTCCCAATGAATGGTCTAAAGATTTGATTCATCACCCGCATGAATGTACTAGGTGCATTTGACAAACCAAATGGCATAACCAACCATTCGTATAACCCCTCTCTCGTCTTGAAAGCTGTCTTCCATTCGTCTCTAGGTCTGATTCGAATTTGATGATAACCACTCTTCAAATCAATCTTCGAGAATATAGTTGCCCCACTCAACTGGTCTAACAAATCATCCAACCTCGGCATAGGAAATCTGTAACGAACAGTAATCTTGTTCAAAGCTCTACTATCTGTGCACATTCTCCATGTTCCGTCCTTTTTTGGTACTAACAATGCTGGCACGGCACAAGGACTCAAGCTTTCCTGAACACGTCCCTGTTCCAACAACTCTTCCACCTGCCTTCGTAACTCCTCATGTTCCTTCGGACTCATTCGGTAATGTGGTCGATGTGGTAACACTGCTCCCGGAACAAGATCAATTTGATGTTGAATGTCTCTAAGTGGCGGTAACTCCTTAGGCAACTCCTCTGGAAAGACATCTTCAAATTCTTTCAAAATTGGCTTTGCTGCTTCTGGAATTTCAACTTCTTCACTACTCTCTCTCCCAATCAACAAAAACACTTCAGGCTCCTCTTCAACTTCCTTAACAAACTCTTTCAAAGTCAACAGAGTTTTTAATTCCTCAATCTCCTCTAGCTTGCTCTCCTTCTGCTGTTGCTTCTTAGGAACCAAAGTGATTTTCGTACCCTCGAACATGAAACTGTAACTATTGGCACGACCATCATGTTGAACTGCTCTATCGAATTGCCACGGTCTGCCCAACAACAGATGACAAACATCCATATCCACAACATCACACCAAATTTCATCTTTGTATTTCTTCCCAATAGAAAAATTAACACAAGCCCTTCGACACACCTTCACTTCACCACCCTTCCTTAACCATGCTAGCTTGTACGGTTTAGGATGCTTCTCAGTCTTCAAGTTCAACTTTCTTACTGCTTCTGTAGAAATAATATTATCACAACTTCCAGCATCAATAACGAACTTGCAAACTTTCCCTAGAATAGTGCATGTTGACTGAAAAATATTGCTTCTCAACCAACTACAATCCTCCTCTTGCTTTGGTGTCAGACATGACCTCCTCATCATAAGATTACAACCTTCATCTCCCGACACTTCTTCTTCCTCCTCAACATAAGGTGTATTTGAACATTCTGCCTCCTCACCATCATCCTCCTCAACTTCTGCAACCATGGTTCTCTTCTTCGGCTTCGGACATTCATTGCTCTTGTGACCCAACTCCTGACAATTATAACATTTGAAAACACTGCTAGCCTTTGCCTTCTCAGCCTCCTTCACCACTGGCTTTGAAACAGGTTTAGAAACATTAGAACTTCCACCAACACCCCTTGCTTGATTATTGGAATTAGTAAACACACCACCTCCACGCCTTCCTTGCTTCTCCCAAGCTAACGCTTTCTGATGTGCCTCTGCAACTGATCTAGGATCGAACATATTAACCATATCCTGGATCTGCATTCTCAATCCCCCAATGAATCTAGCAGTCAGCTGTTCTTCCGTCTCCATAATATCATTCCTGGCAATGAGTTGGTAAAATTCATCAGCATAATCACTAACAGACTTTGTTCCTTGCCTCAGATTCTGCAACCTCTGGTACATAAGTGATTGATAGTTGTAAGGTAAGAAAGTAGATCTCATCAACTTCTTCATCTTATCCCACGATTCTATCTTTGACTTCCCCATCCGTTCTCTGGTAAGTTTAGTTTGCTGCCACCACGCCAATGCTCTCCCCCTCAACCTAGTAGCAACCAACTTCACCCTTCTATGCTCAGGAACCTCCTTGTAATCAAAGATCTCTTCAACATTAGAAATCCAATCGAGAAATTCTTCTGCAATCATTCCGCCTTTAAACTCCGGAATTTCCATCTTCATACCCGATTCCCATCGACGATCATCTTCAACATCCCGATTAGAATTTCGAACTTGGTCTCGATCTCGATAATGAATACTAGCTCCATCACCCTCTTCAACAAAATCAAAAGTACGTCTACATCGATCTCGACCATTATCATCCCTTCGTTCATGCATGCTTCTTTGACTATGTCTCTCTTCATCCCTATATGCTTCATGGTCAAATTCACGTTGACTTCTCCTCTCTTCATGTGCATAGTCTTGATGATCTCTTCGTGATGATATTGATGTTTCTCTTCTATCTCTACATGAATGTGGTGATACCCTCCTCGCTTCCGTAACCGATGGCGAAACTCGGTTTCCTCCATGGTTCGAATTTGGTGATCTCCTCCTTTGATTCAAATCATTCATTAATCTCTCCAATTTACCAATGCCTTCATCAAACTTTTCATTAATACGTTGTTCCATAAGCTCGGCTTCTTCTCTACGATACAAAGCTTCAATGTTTTGATGGCGATTAGCTCTCCTTGGTGGCATGATTGAAAAACTCTCACAATCACTTCAACAATTCGAACACCAAAAATTCAAAGCTTCAACAAACAACAATTTCACAAGGCTCGGCCTTGAACTTAACTCGGCTTGTATGTATACGACTCAAGTAAGGTCGGCTTAATTTGACTCGGCTCAACCTCTTTAGCTCGGCTACAAATTCAAACACTTCAAACCTTGGCGCGCAAAAACCCAAGATAGATCTAAACAATTTCCAACTCCTCGATCCAAAATGAAATGAATCAAACACTCTAATGTTGTTACAAATTCAACAAGAACACAATGAACTCCTTCAAACTTCAAAAACTTCAAAAACTTGGCTCCAAGAATCAACTTAGCTATGATTGGCTAAGTATGGCTCTGATACCAATAATGACGCAGCGGATTAATCAAACAAAACTTCAATCGGTGAAATGTAGCAATCGGTGAGTTGAGGATACCAAAATGCCCAAGTTCGTTGATCCAAAGATACCGAACTCTAGCTATCTCAAACACGTTGATAGCGCACTATACCATGTTCTAAGATCTACGATTCTTCGCACGTTGATCTAGCGCACTAGATTCCGTGAATCGGCTTCTACGATCGTTGAATCGAGCGCACTCGATTAACCGAAAGAGGAGATAGGAGATTACACTCAACTACCAATTGGTATGAAAGCACAAATCTAACAAAAAGGAATTTTATTCAAAAATCAACCACCCAAAATATACAACACACGCCCCTATTTATAGAGTTTTCGACCCAGTCCCTAAGTCGGCAACCGACCTACGACTCAACTTAAGTCGTGACCGACTTAACACAAAGCGACTCAACCCCCTTTTCCATACGGCACATGCAACGACTCAAATATGGCCGACTTAACCAAGTACGACCTAACATACAACATACGACTCAACTTATTTACATACATGACCGACTCAAGTTATTGCCGACTCAATATATTACCGACCTACGACTCATTTATGCTGCAACTTACCGACTTATCTTAAGTCGTAGCTCGTTAGCTCGGCACAACTGTCCCTCTGGTCTCTAATTAGCTCGGTCCCGACTCAGCCCTTCTTCATTAACTCGCACCCTTTCCATACATGATTCCTTAGGTCGGAAACGACTTATAGGTGAATCGTTGAGTCGTGTACGACTCATCAAGCTCCGATACCAATTCAGTCGTAACTTCTTCCCCTGTGGTCTATTAGGTCGGGCCCGATCCAAGCACCTAACCCGTAGCCGACTTAAAGCTTCACTAACTCGTAACTCTTTCTCCTTAGGTCGGAACTGACCTAGCTTAGCCTGTGTTCGACCTAAGCCTTGTGCTTCCATAGGTCGTGCTGCATTATGATGTCATCTCTGATTTCTTGGTTCAAAGCTGTTGCCTTGTTATTCCTTTAGTTGTTATGTAGCTGTCGTTTGATGTTTGTAATTTGGTCAGGGTTGTTAGTCAATTCTCTAATTGTATTATGGTCATAGATGTTAATCTGGGCATAGTGTGCTCATGGGTATATCCTGTTTTTGATTTGTAATCTTGGTCATGGGTGTATTTGTTTTTGCTTGTTGGTCATTTTCTTTAGTTGTAATTTTTCATTAGTTAATAAAGTGAGCTTTTCGCTCTTGCTTTTCAAAATATACTAAACATTTCTAATTGACTTAAAAAAGACAGATAACAAGGTTGGAGTAAAAATAGAAATTTAATCTTTTAAGACGAGATATTTTTGATACCCAATTTCAAAATTAAAATCATTTCCGTCTCAAAAACCAATTTCAACTCAAGTGACAATTTATAGTATTTTCAAAATACTAATTTGAGGCCAATAATTACCCAACATTTAACCAATATCGATATTGATTTTCTATCACTACACGATTTAAATTTTGAGCATATAACAATGTCATAATCAATAGAACCAACAATCAGGTCTAACATCCAATAATTCATACGACAGGGACGTTATTGAAATTAAAATCAACATTGGCGAGAAATTATATTCAACAAAGATTTTCATGTGCACTGATACCTCTAGATGTGGAATAAGAGCAAAAATTAGGAAATCTCATTATCGATTTTCATGGGTATGTAGTTTTTTGTTACCTTTTCAAGTCTATTTTGCCAAACATATTTAGTATATTCATTTTTATAGTTTTCAGACCTTAAACCGTATCGCTTTTTTAGCTTGAGTAACATTGATGTGTTTACTTATTATGACATACATTTAACCTTTTGATGAGTAAAATTTTTAGTTGATGAAAATAGGGGGAAAAGAAAGCTACATTATCAAAGGGAAGACAAACATATTTGTATCTGTGTAGTCTTTTTCCTTTTGAAAATTTGAACCAGTTTATCAAATTCTACTTGCAATATCCTATAATTGGAATATAAGTGGTAACCGTTAAGAATTATAACTCCATAATCATTCTTTCGTTGCTTAGTTACTTAGTTACTCAAAGTAATTAGACATCAAACAAATTATATTCTCTGAATGCTAGAAAATTTAGCACCAAATTTTGTTTCAATATTTCAAATAATATTACTACATTTTCAGTTTTAGCCAAATGTATATTTTATAACATATTTTTGTCACAAAATTAGGCTATATTTTAATGCATGTGTTTTACTGTAATCTTTCATAAAAAACAATAGACCATGGCCAAAAAATCAAAAGTTACATCAGTTAATACGCCTAATTTTCAATAAGTCAATCACTCATGCTCAAAAAATCAATCAAGAATGCATTTCTTCATCTCTATAAGAACCTTCAATTTTGAAGTTGTCTCGATAGCAATTTTCATCCAAAAATAAAATTCAAAATAACTTGCAACTTATGCACAAATCATGATCGCACATCAGGCTAATTAATTCGTTAAATAAACCTTGGAAGTTTCTCTTACAATATACAATTTCAATCAGGGTCATGATTGGTTTCTGCTTAATATGTTTGGGTGATTTAAGCATGAAGTTAGAAACCTACATAGGAAGGTTATCTTCGTCCTCTAATACACTTTTCAAACTTTTTTTCTTCCCAAAATTTCAATTGGCACTTTAAATAAAAAACCATAATGTAAGACCGATAATATTTTCAACAGTACACATTACTAAATTACTACTAAAATGCAAATAAAATAGACGTGATAAATAAATCATAATATGTGAATAAAAATAATAATACTTCCTTGGAATTCCACCATGCCCATCAAGATGTAGATCCATATCGTCCACCTCTTCCAAGACATATAGCTCGTACGGATCAGTCACCTTCTCATGTAACGTACAAAAGAGAATTTTAGTTAGAATTTTAAATTTAAATTTAGGATTAAAAGAGAAGTATTTTGCTGAGGCGTTCACAGTAGAAATTGAGATGCTGAGACACTACGAGAGCTTCCAGTGACCGAGATGTAAGTATTCTGAATGGGAATGATAATTGTCGCCATATCGAGGAAGCCACTGAAGACATCGCTAGAAGTAATAACAAAACTACCCTTGAGTTGTTTTAATTTTTATCATGGAATTATGTTATTCACAAAATTTTCACAGTATCGGAATAGACTTGAACGATTGAACGAGACTAAAGAACGATAGAGAAATGGGTCCACAAGCTTAGAAAATATCACAAGATGGTAAAATGGAGCACAAATAGAATTTTTGCCATCGAGTTGAAAATGTAACGGGTTTTGCCTACGATATTTTTGGAGACGAACGTAGATGACATAAAGAATGCGATTGTTTTCAGGTGATTTCGATGGTGATTTGGTGTACAAATAGAGGAGGTACGCTTTAAAGGGATCTTTTTTCTGACTAATTTGAATTATGCTGAGTTGAGTGATTCAGATCTGAAATAAAAGTTGTATAACTAATAACCGAGTTATAAGCAACCGCTTTATAAAATATATTTTATAGGAGCAAGTACGATCAGTATAAAACGATTAAGTGGACGTACGACGGGTTATTTGCCGAAACACCATAAAAATTTCATTGTTTTCTGTTTTCTTTTATAACTTTCATTTACCGCTTGACCGAGTTGTGTCATTTTTGATCCAAATATTTTTATGTTTTTAACGAGTTGTTGAATTATGTTGCTAATATTGTATTTGTTAGTTAAATGAACTAACTAATTAACAATTAAATATGGAGAATTAAATGGGTTTGCGACTATATTTAATGAACTAATTAATTGGTGAGATTTTTGGACACATGTAATTCACGTTCATATGCAAGATCCTTATATAATCTTAAATTATGTTACATACACACACATACATATACACATACACATATACATGATATATACATATATTAGTGTGAAAATGCTAAATGTATGAAAATGTTGATTTTTTTTCAAAGTTTATTTTTGGATTTGGATAATAAAAGAAAAATTTTGAAACCATTTTATGAAACTTCAAGATCTAATGTTATTTTGAAAGTGAAGATATTATTTTAGTGCTGATTTGATAATAAAAGCATAGGACTGCGTATTATGGTTTGATTCTATGAAGAACGTTAGTAAATATTATATGATTGTAGCTCGAATTTGACTTAATAAAAAGCTTTTCAATTATTTTAATTGTTAGCGAGGTTTTGTTGAAGCATTACCTTGATCCACGGGTATCAACCCTAAAATAACATCTTAAAACATGTTATCTAAGATGAAGTATCTTTTCCTTGTTCATGATTTCCTTCCTTTGAGTTTCTCACATTATAGGTTTTTAATGTGTGTGTGTATGTATTATAATAGTAATATGTTAAATGTCACACGAGCATTATTGTAATTTTCATTTTTCACCGCGAGCCTATAAGAGAGCTCTACTGTATTGTACATTTACATCAATTGTGAATGAAATCTTCTCTCTCAAGACTTCGTATCTTCTTATATAATAGAGCCACAATGTTTAGTGAACTAATTAATTAACTAGATTTTTTAGCATGTGAAATTCATGTGCATATCAAAGGGTCATTATATAATAATCTTAAATTATATGATTTCGATTTTATATACAATTTAAGAGTTGATGCACATGAAGGTGGTAAGTTCGTGCACATTTTCATCATTATGTGGACGTATACGTACAGTTGGTTATGTATTGACACATAAATTTGTTAATAATTTACCTTTTTGTTGTTGTTTGTTAGACATTTTACTTTGCGTTTTTGCGGCAACCTATTATCAATATACTATTATGCAAAATGATTTTATGAAGGTCATTCGTTTATTAACAAAAAGCTTGTTAAGATGGATAAAATTAGATTACTATGAGCTTTGTTAAGGAAAAAAAGCTAAACCATATTTTTGGCACTAAAGATATGATAAAAATTGTGAATCAAAATGGTGTATTAGATGGAAAAATTACTTTTCGATATAAGAAGTCACATGCCATATTTATCAATTTTTGTATCATTTGAAATTGTGACATTCTATTTTTATGTTTATATTAAAACTTGTTTCTATAAATAATTAACCATGAAGTTTTATGAGATCGAATGATTGAGATCGTTCGTTGTATAGATTTTGTGTAACTATATTGTGTTCAAACAATATATACATATATATACATACATACATACATACATACATACATATATATATATATATATATATATATATATATATATATATATATATATCACACACAAGTGCATGTCTGTTGGTTGTGGTGAAGAAATGGGTGACTAATTGGCTTTGTAGACATATATTAATTAATTCCAAGAAGTCAAAAAATAAGGAGCTTAATCGCAAATGATTATAATGTAACAAGCATCTTGCAAAACATAAAATCACAATAAAAATAACTTCCTCGCTATTTTCTACATTTTATCCATCAAAAATGCACATTTCCTCTTGGAATATAAACCATACCAAAATACAGTAAAAATAATGTAAACATGCAAAAACAATCTATTTGTAAAAAATAAAATGTAAGACAAATAAACCACCGTCTTTTAGGAGCGCAAATAATTAAATACAATTGATATTCTAAAAATTCTACATCTACAGGTGAAAAATAAAAACAGTGACGCAAGTCCAGTTGAAATATTACTGAAGACAACGCATTGACAAAATGGTAACATTTCGCTAAAACAGCAGTATGACATTCGAAATATAAAAATGCAGCTGCTAGCATATTCAAATCATTGTTAAACCTTGACATCTTCCAAAAATAGAGTAACATCTTTCACCCAGACATAATGTATCTTTCTGGTATTAGTAACATCATTCATTTAGTGCTCAATGAGCAAAGAAGACCAAGAGATCCATCATTATACATGTACTCAAGCTCATATTTACTGTCTTTATTTATTTTCAAATGTACATCAGTGGATTAAAACACTTTTTGTTTGTTTAAATGTAAATTGATTGTAGGATAGAACTATAAACATTAAAATAAAACGTCAAGAATTTTGTCAACAAAGATTTTCATGTACATTTGTAACTGCAGCTGTGGAGAATAACAGCAAAAGGTGGGAAATCTCAGTTTTGTCAGTTTCTTGCGGTAGTGTACTTGCTAATACCTATTCAAGTCTACTTGCTCCACCAAACATATTTAGTATACTCATTTTTATAATTTTCGGACCATCTGTTGTACCCCTTTTTCATGCAAAACAACGCTTATAAGGGGTTGTTGGGATGGCTCAATGTCCTAAATAAGGGCTGGTATGCTATATCGTTCTTTAGCTTGAGTAGCATTGATATAGTTACTTATTATGACATGCATTTAATCTTTTGATGAGTAACAGTTCCAATTGAGGGAAAAAAGGGAAGAAAGCTACATTATCGAAGAGAAGAAAAACTGATTTATATCTCTCTAGATTTTTTTTCTTCTTTTGAAAATTTGAATAGGTTCATTAAACTCTACTTGCAATGTCTTTTAATTGGAATATAATTTGGCAACGGTTAATAACTAATACTCCAGGATTATTCTTCCGTTGCTTCGTTACTTTGTTATTCAAAGTAATTAGACAACAACAAAAATTATTCTTAAAATGCTCAAAAATTTAACACTAAATTTTAATTTAATATTTGGAGTAATATTATCGTATTTGCAATATTAGCCAAATCTACCAACATTTTATCACCTTTTTTTTTTTAATCGCAAAAATGGTGCTACATTTTAATGCATATGTTTTACTATTATCTTTCATCTAAGAGCACAGATCATAGCCAAAAACTCAACCATTACATCTATCAGCATGTATCGTCATCTCAATAAGAACCTCTAATTTAAAGTTGTCTTATCTTTAGAGCAATTTCTATCGCCAAAAACAAACAAAAAAATCGAAAATCAAAATAATTTATTACTTATGCACAGATCATGACATCAAACCAAGTTAAAGAATTGCTTAAATAAGCCTTGCAACTTTCTCTTGCAATATACGACTTTAGTCAATGTATGATTATAATTTCTAATTGTATTATTTGGGTGAAGTATGAAGTTACAAACTTTCATAGGAAGGCTATCTTCTTCTTCCTATACTAACTTTTCGAACCTTTTTTTCTCGAAATTCAATTGGTACTTCAAATAACAAAAATTCATAATGTAATACTAATAAGATTGTCCATAGTAGACTTTACTAAATTACTAATAAAGCCAACACAAACTAGAGCATTGAATTTGAAATAAAATAGACGTGATGAATAAATAACATGTAAAAAAGATTGCTTCCTTAGAACTCTGCCATGCCCACCAAGCCCTAGATCCACATCGTCCGCCTCTTTCAAGACATATGCCTCTTACGCATCGGTCACCTTCTCATGTAAATGTAGAAAATAGAATTTTAGTTAGAAAATTAATTTTAAATTTAGGATTAAAAGAGAAGTATTTAACAGAGGTGTTTACAATAGAAATGGAGATACCGACGTATGAAGAAAGCTTCCAATGGCCTAGATATAAGTATTATGAATGGGAATGATAGTGGTCGCCTTATTGGGAAGCCATGGAAGACATCTTGGGAAGTAATGACAAAACTACCCTTATGTTGTTTTAATTTTCATCAATTTATAATAGGGGTATTTTCGTAATTTCAAAAGCTTCAAATGAATGTTTTCATATTGAATATAGAGTATATCGACATGGTAAAATGCAGAATGGGAGACATTATGCGTTGGCTGTTGGATTTTGTTATGATGACATATGAGGTCGATGTTTAAAATTTATTGTGTGACCGATTGTGCGACTTTTTAAAATATAACATATAAGTAATTTTTGACTATTCATATAGATTCATGCAACATGTTGCAGCATTCTTAGAACAGTATGATGGTTCAAATTTTGTTTCGACAACTATATAGACAAAAACGAACCGATGATATCCATTTACTTACAGTAAATCATATTTTTCCCATCTGTGGTGCGTTGTTGCATGTTTTTCATTATTCGCACCCACTCACCATGTTTTGCATTATCTTCATTCTGTGATTCTGCTCATACATATAGATATTAAGTACATGTTAAAGAAGGTGTAATCTTCATATTAATCATTAAAGAGGACTTATACAAAACCAAAATATAAATTTTCAGCATACATACTTCACTCCATCATGGTGTAAACTTTGCAAACAGTATTTCCACTACACATATTGATCAAATAATTTCTTATGATTTCAGATAAGTTCATGTACCGCATCTGTTTCTAGTAAGAATCAATTGTAGATTAAAGTCAATCATACATCGACAGTTTATTCCTCACAGAATAGTTAAAACCAAACATAAGAGCACCTAAATGAACTATATCTTACTTATATACTTTTATTTTCCATAATTATAACAGTTGAAGTTTAAAAAACACGTCACTCACATTGTTTTTGAGACAAAGTTAAAATCAGTTTGCTCATTCTATATATATATATATATATATATATATATATATATATATAGTGTGAAGAAAACATTGGGGATATCTTTGGAAATTTTCTATGACAAGTAGTACTACAATCGCCGATAAATATTAACTAGAATACAAACCATTTTGCTCAGGAATAATTGAAAAGTATGGACTACTTTAAGTTAGGAAGGAAAGTAAATCAATTCCCCTTTCCATCTATTATACAATTAATTATAATCAGGTGATGTAAACTTTAATACATAAAAGTAGATCTATCAGCAGTAGCTTATAAATTTATATTTAAATATTATACATCCTCTTTGAAAACCTCATGTAGATTGGACTCCGAAAGAGATTGATTTCTTGAAGCTGGCATTTGCTTCTTATCATGAGAGATGGGATTTGTTTGTTGAAGAGTTTCGCGGTACTCGGTCGGAAAATGAGATTAATGTAAATTTGTTTTATCAATGGATTTATTATAAGATGGCTCAACATATACAATTTGTTGAATATATAATTTGATGTCGTGAAAGACAGAGTTTAAGTGAACCATGAAGCCTGGTTTGGATATACAATTTTTGTGTATAGGCAAAATGGAAAGAAATCAAGGATGATCCTTTTACGATTGCTTATCTTAAATCAAGGCCAGTTACTTTGTACGAGCGGAAGGTTATTGCAGGACTTGTGTACAAGTATGGCATCGGCTCAATGGATAAAATTGTAGAGGAATTTAACGAATGGATACAAAGAGACGCGGAAGAAATCAAGGTGAAAAAAATAATCTCTGATTATTTTTCGTAAATATATCGCATGTGATTTACAAATGCTACGCTTTAGAATATATAAGAAAAAACATATATAAAAGAATAACCATGTAAGTCTACTTATTAGCAGCAGCAGTAGAGTTATTGTAGAATATGATTATTGTTTCTTATACAATATTCCGGTTTTATGTGCATACAGGAAATATGGGCTTCATATTTTTGTGACAAAGGAGTTCAAGGGTAGTTGAAGAAAATTCTATGACAAAGGACTTCCTCTGTGTTTTTTATGTTGGCAATGTTTGCTTTATTTTATAACAACAATTGAATTCCTTTTTAATTTGCACACCTTCCTTGAATGTGGGACAATATTTTGTTTAACTATGGATTATGGAACTTTTGTTTGTGCCTGTGTATTTTAGCCTTGCTTATCCTTTTCACTTTTTTTTTCTTTTTTTGGGACTCCATCCAACACCCCCTTCCCTTCCTATAGGTTCAGCACTCTTTGACTTATTTCGAAGTCCTATTCATAGCAGGGCTATCGATTGCATTGATATTGAAATATTCTTCTCTGTGCAGTTAACTTGTGACTTCATTGTTTGGGAAAACTTGACTACTCTCTCATATAAGTTGGTTTCAAATAGATTCTGAATAATGAAACAAATTACGTGAGATTATTCTTTGTAAGCTCCAAATTTGAGCACGGCGCATAGTTTTCTAGTGGATAACATCATGCGTGCAACAAGATCCAGATTAGAATAGCTATACAGAATCAAGGTCAAGAATTTAGGAAAGTTTCAAGGAAAAGAATAACAACCACAGTTTTTAAATACAACGATTCCAATAGATTAGTTTTGCCTTGAAATCATTGAAGAACTTTGAATGATACATTTTGGTACTAATCTTTGCTTGATGGTTTTGATCACATTCTTATTAGATTTCGAGGACGCAACATTTTCATATTAAATAAGATTTCGAAATATTATGAGTTAATGTGAGATTATGACTCAAATATATTGTTTCTTTTATTGCTTTAAAGAAGACAAAAAATTATCTTAATGAGAAGTTTATTTTAGATATTGAAGCGATTAATCAATTCTCTAATCAGTTAATTAAGGAAGACATTTATCGGGCATATGTATATTGAAGGAAGATGGAAAAATCAAGGAGATAAACATTTTTTGTCTGAATTGGTGAATGATGAAGCGTTGATTTATTAATAAAAATCAATTACTTCAACTCTAAATGATTATCTTTAAGTAAAGACGGTTCTTCTTTAAAGAACGAAGAATCCGCTCAAATTGTATTTTTCTCATATTCTTCTTTTTAGCCTCTATCATTAATTTTCTTTTGTCAGAAATTAATAAAATATACTCTTACCAAAGTGGATGTACCATATCTCACAATAGTGAAACCACTATAAATCTGTGTGTGGCTTTCTTTTCTGTTTGTGCACATGTGATCTATGGTTGCTTACTTGAGATATTTGTTTTCCATCTATTCTACCTCACAATCAACCCTATTTTATTATTTCCACCGCATTAGGAGGTAAAGCCGATATTCCCCTAATAGTTTGATATCAGGGATACTTAGTTTGTTGAAACATGGTGTTCGGCAATATTGTAGGATATGAAAGTACCCCAATCGAAGCAAGATCCTGTGGTAGGAGAAAAGTTTTAGTAAATTCTTTTCTCTGCAGTATTAAAAAAAGAATCACTTAATTTTGATTTGTTTTGAGGGAGATATAGTTGTTTGCGCCAAAATTTGTCACAACCACCCGATTTCCAATCAATCATATCTTGATGGATACGAGCAAGGCATGCGAGTTGATGGATACGAAGTGAAATAAACATGATGGATACAAACGAGAACAATGTTCAATTTGCATCAATCATATCTTGAGCATATGAACTCTGGTTGACTTGAAATTTGAAACGTAGCCTTTCCTAGCCTTTCTCATCATTCCCTATCGATCCCGTCTTGATTGGAGCTCGGTCAAATTTTGATGATATAGATCACAGCCTTGTTTCTAATCGATCTTCAATCCCGATATCCATCCTTTCTAGCCAATTTGTTGATATCTCGGCCTTGACTAAAAGGCGGGGTAACATTTGCCCCTCGAAACATGCCTTGTGGTAAGAAGACGTGATTTGAATAACTTCGAATCCAATATCCGAAGTCCATATTTCATTCATAGCCATTCCATCTGATCCATAATCCAATCTATTACCAAGTCATCCTATTTAAGTGCCATAGCTATATCCAATTCCGCGACTGCTCCAAGCCAGTGTCCAATTCTAAATGTTGTAACCAAAACCTTAGCCAATTCCGTAGCTATCCGAAACCGTCGACCGAGATTTAATCTATCCATATCCAATAACCAATAAGTAAATCAATAACCTTTCTGGGTTGATATCCAAATGCGGGACCGCATCGGGCCTTTTTCCAAATTCAAGACCTCACCAGGTTTAACTTCAAATCCATAGACCTCGTTGGGTCGCGTTATTCTGATCCGATCTTGACTCTCCGGTCAAGGGCTTTTACATTTTCCGGCCTCGGCTCTACGGCCAAGGACTTTTATGTTCTCCGGCCTCGGCTCTCCGGCCAAGGACTTTTATGTATTCTCCGTCCTCGGCTCTCTGTCCAAGCACTTTTTATATTCTTCGACCTCGGTTCTTCGGCCAATGACTTTTTGTATTCTCCGGCCTCGGCTCTCCAACCAAGGACTTTTTATATTCTCCGGCCTCGGCTCTCCAGCCACGGACTTTTTATATTGTGTTCGAGTCAATTCCATCGCTCTCCGATGAAGGAACTCGTAACTTGCCCCATCTCTCCGGTCGGGACCATGATCGCGAGACCTGTATTGCTTATTACATTGAACCAAGTCCACTCATTCAAAATAAAAGTTTTTACAGTTAGGGAAAACCAAATAAATGTCTGTAAATCCAAGGAAAAAACCAAAGTTTTCAGGAAAACAAAAGGAATAACAAGATTTCATAGGCTCGAGCAACATAGTTTATCGTCGCCTTAGAGCATGCCTAGGGACCGTCCTCGATCCCGCACATGTGTAAGTGATTTAACCGCATTACTACGAGCTCTATAAGTTATTCAAAGCCATAAATCCATTTTGCAGATAACAAGCTGACGTTGCCAAGGTCCAGTGCCATCTTCGTTCGAGTTGGGCGGTTGTCGTTCCTGTTCCACTGCCACAGTTCGATTCCTTACATACTGCTGCAGATGACCATTCCCTACGTGCTCCTCAGTGATATCCTTTAAATGTCTGCAATCATTCGTGTTGCGCCCATCCAGCTTATGGAATAGGCAATGCCTTCCCGATGCCCACTCGTAATCAGAAGGTTCCCTTCTTGCCGACCTTCGATACTGGAGGTGCCCTCGAGTACCCAAGTAAATCCTCTCCAGGATTTCAGTTAGATCCACGTAAGAAGAAAACTTTGGCTCCCTCTGTGGCCTTTTCGAAGTGCTACCTTGCCATTCATTTTCCTTTTTCCTTTATCATCTTTGTCTGGGTCCTCCCTGGGTGGACCTCCATCCCTTACCGTATAAGCTTCAACCTCTCCCTCTACTCTCTCAGCCTGCGCATCTTCTTGCCTCAGGAACCTATCCACCTTATGATAGAACTCCCCAAGATCCCTCGATGGGTCACATTCCAATGATGTCTTGAAATTCGAATTGTCTGCAATTCCCGAAACTGCTGCCATCAAAACCATCGATGGATCAGGTCGATCCACCGAAGCCACTGTCGCATTGAATCTGGTCAAGAAATCTCTAAACGATTCTCCCTTCCATTGTTTCATCGATGTTAGGGTAGGTCTGACTATATGGACCCAAAACTACCTCATAAACCTTTCAATCAGCTCTGTCCATGTGCCAATAGAGCCACTTTCCAACTGTCTGAACAATAATGTGTTAGGAAATCAAATCTACGGTTTCGATGACAACTACTATGATATGGAAATCGAATATGCATATATATTTCTATTTACAGGTAATTGCTAAAGTAACATCACTAGAGAGACAAGAACAAGGCTCAAAGAACGTTACAAGAGACTACAAGTCGATAGGATCAATGGAGCAATGACACAGATGCAAAAAAGCAACATGCACAGGGTTCAGACGTCTAGGTGCACTAGTCAGACGTCTGAAGAAATCCTCTGGATTATAAACCAGACAGGATCAGACGTCTGGTTAATGTACTCATACGTCTGAAATGCTACTATATACAAAAAATATATATAACAGACGTCTGAAACAAATACCAGATGTCTGGTACTGAACTCGGGTTTTGAAATTCAAACCACAACTGTCGCACTTGAAAAGACATCTTCGCTTCTCTTCGTTGCAACTCTTCATCACCATCAGAAGCGACTATAGAACACTTGTTAATGGATGCAACTACTCAAGAAATCTCTCTACCAACATAAATAACATCAAGAATCAAAGAGAAGATCTCACCTTACTTGCGCTCTTTACTTTTATACTCTGATATATTCTTGATCTCTAGCAATCTATACTTGTATTTCACTCTTCCATATATTCAGATCTCCTAAATCAATATTCTCTAGATATATATATTGGAAGCATTTGTACTTAATAGTCAATATCTATGTTATAGAATACATACTTGACAAGAATAAGTTATTGTAACCATGCATATTCCTCCGGAGGAAGTGAGGGTGTTTGATAGTCGAATTACAAAGGGGAGCTTCGGGACTGGACGTAGGACGGGAGGTCCGAACCAGTATAAAATCCTGGTATGCTTATTCTATATTCACCTAGATTAATTTTATCTTAGTTGCATCATATAATTAGTTACACATACTTGCATATACACTATACGATCCACCCTATAGACTTTCAATTGGTAACAGAGCAAGGTTTGATCAAAGTACAATAACATGTTTTTAAATCATTTAATATGGCAAGTATTTTCAAGAAGGGCAATCCACAGCACGACCCCCACTTTTTAATGGCTCCAACTATGCATATTGGTCAACACGTATGAGAATTTTTATGGAAGCTAATGGTCTAGAAATTTGGTCTGCCACTCAAGATAAATATGAATCACCTACTAATGCTATGAACACATGTATAGATGCACAAAAAACAGCAGCGTCTAATAATGCCAAAGCTATGAATGTTTTGTTTTGCTCATTAGATAAAAATGAATTCTCACGTGTCATGTTATGTACCACTGCATTTGATATTTGGCGTACCTTACAAGTTACACACGAAGGCACAAATAAAGTTAAACAAGCTAAGATTTCAATTTTACAAAATCAATTCTCATCATTTAAAATGAAACAAAATGAATCTATAGTAGATATGTACTCTGGATTTCAAACCATTCAACATGATTTAATGGCACTTGGAGTCAAATTTACAGATTTTGATTTAGTATCTAGAATACTCGATTCTTTAACTCCAGAGTGGGAAAGAAAAAATAATAGCTATCGAAGAAGCTAATGATCTATCAGCATTCTTACTTGAAGAGTTGATAGGAAATTTAATGTCCTATGAAGCTAATTTGCAGAGACGAAAAGAACTAAATTCGAAAAAGAAGAACATAGCATTCGCAGCAACAAATGAAGACTCCGACTTAGCTATGACGAATTATTAGAACCTAGCATGGAATTAGATGATAAATTTTGACAAATTAAAAAATTGAACAAAGAACATATAGAAAAAATAAATAGATTAGAACTTGAAGTAGGAATGTTAAAAATGAAAAAATTATCTTAGAAGAGGAAGTAGAACTATCTCAAGAAAAAATTAAAAATAATTTGGTAGAAAATGAGGCTATTGTTATAGATTTTGATAAAACTAAAGTAGTAAAGAACAATTTGTTAAAAGAAAATGTCAACTTGAAGAGCAATATTGAAGTATTGAAAATTGAAAATTTAGAATTAAAAGAAAAATTAGATAAAATTACAAATAATGTTTCAAAATTTAAAAAAGAAAAACAAGATTTGAAAATCTTATCAAAACTTCAAAACCATCAGGTAATAGAAATGGAATAAGATTTAAAAATATTCCTAAACAAAGAGGAAATGATGCTAAGAATTATAGTTATAAAAAGACTAAGAGTTCACCTAAGTCTAATATGAATACCAAAAATATGAAAATTTGGATTCCTAAGACAAATAATAATTTGATTAGACAAAAACATAGTAATAATTTCTTAGAGAATGTAGTCTATAATAATATTATGTTTATAAAAGTACCAAACCATCTTGAGTATGGCTACCTACTTCTTCTAACATCTAGGACCATAACAAAGTATATAGGTACCAATTAAAACATCTTTTATTTTGCAGGTACCCAAAATAAAAAATAAGGAGAAATGGATACTAGAAATCGGATGCTCCAAGCATATGACCGGAAATTTAAAAATGTTATCAAATATAACATACATCGATGGTGGAACGGTAATCTTTGGAGATAATTCAAAAGGATATGTCGTGGGCATTGGAGAAGTCATCAACTCTGGTATTTATAACTCTCCTATTATTACAAATGTTTTATTAGTAGAAAATCTAAAACACAACCGACTAAGTATTAGTCAATTATGCGATAAAGGTTTTCAAATCAATTTCGAAAAAGAAAGGTGTAATATTTTCGATAATAACAAACAACTTATATTTGAAGGTTTTAGAAACAAAAATATTTATGTCTTAAACATGAATATAAATTGTGACGGGTGGGGATTTTCGACCCACGAAAGTCGACATTAATACATCCACTGTATCAACTGCCGAGCAATCGAGTGCCGGAAAACCGTATCGTTAGGGTTAAAGAAGAGGTAGAAGATAAAAGAAGAAAGAAAGAAAAAGCAACAGAAACAATATCAGAATCTCACAATCGCAGCGGAACAAATATATAATAGATAAAGGAAAAAATTTTAAATCAAAAGAACTATATTAGTTATTACATTACATCACTTTACATTACATTATCAGAGTTTACAACAACAAACAGCGGAAAAGAAATACTATATACTAGTTGATACGCCAAGCCATCCAGTTTGCCTTTGATCTCCACAGCAACTCCTGAATTCTAGAATATCCTGCTAACCTGACTCTAGACTACCCGTGTAGAAATTGGTGGGCACCGAGAGTTTAGAAAGAGAACAACAAACTCCAAGTCAGTCATGTGACTGGTGTGAGAACTTAAAACAGTTATATCTTTAAAAATCAACAAAGAAATATTTTAAAATAGATCTGCAATGCTTTTGGAAAATGTAACTACCATAAGGCCTCCCGCCACACACACAATGCAAACGCAGAACTTGGAGGAGATTTCTCCTTATGATGGTTAAAAATGCTTGATACGCAAATTTCTTTTCAATATTATTTTTATAAGTGCAAAATGTGGAAAACCATTTCGAAAGTAGAATATAAATCTTAGCCAGCATAGGTACCATTATAATATGCCTACTATAACTACCATATTAAATGGCAGGTTCTACAACTAAAACCGTACAAGGCTCGTATTATTTCTTTGGATTTCCAACAAATGGTCAGGCCAAGGAACTTCCCATTGCCACATGGAAACGCCTCTGGAAAGACGCCCCGAGAACCTAACCGGATCTCTACCAACACAAGGCCGGGTTACCCCTAACTGGGTAACTACTGACACGAGTATGCCATCCCCCGGTCGTAAACATCCTAGCAACAAATCACAAAGTGATATATATATATATATCTGCGATATCAACATAAGTTAAGTATCCGGGCTCCATACTATGATACCACTTCTATCCAGAAGGAAATGCACATACCCTAAAGGGCGCTACCCCCAATAACCATGTTGCATCTTTCCTGTTTCGACCATTTCGGGGTGTGAGGATCGACGAAGTCCATCCACAAAGCTACGCTTTTTACAAAAGCCACGCTTTGATCAACAATGATCAGCAGCACTCAGTATGCCACACTACCAAATTGGGAGTATATCACTGATACCTTCAACTACAAAACATCTAAGCTCGTACGTCTCAGAGAAGGGTGTTAAGCTAAGAGAATAATTTCTCCGCCACCAACAGAAATGTATTTGAAAGAAATATGCTTTATATCTCAATTTGTAATGTCAGACATACAATCCATTCAAGTCTATTCTGGGTTTGAACAGAACCGAAGGCACTTCCGAAGAAGCCCTTGCAATCCGGGTATTCACAATCCCGATAAGACTTCCCATCGCTTAGGGAATCTCTGTACCAGCACGACTCAATGCAGAGACAATCAACGAGTTATCCTCTCGTTTTCGAAAATACCCGGTCTTCATCACCGGTCTTCAAATGCTATCCATAACGACATATCATTATTCGGAATGGGTTATATGATACAAAGGTCCTCCCCCGGCTAAACCGAATAACGAGTGCGTATTTTAAAATAAGTGTAGCATTCAAATTCAAGCAAATCACAACAAATACCCATTTGAAGGTAAATATTGATAGTCGGTTATTTAACTATCAAGGCTAAAAAACAAATATCCAGCACCATAACAATCACTAGTCCTTTGTTTTTAATCTTCCATAAATTAAATAACTTGCCAAATATTCACTTCAATTTATCTTTGAAAAGATATATTCTCTAAACCCTTTCAATTTCTACATTGCAATACATTTCCAAATACTTATTTAACAATAAGTAATTCACAAATCCATTTATTTTCAATACTTAGAAAATATTCGATATACTTAAACACGATTAAGTATATATTTTATCCTGTTAAGGAAAACATTCTCTTAAACATATTCATATGAGTCAAAACGAATGTTGCGTAAAACATCGTTACGGCAACCCAAAATCAATAGTATAGGGATTCGAAATTCAGATAGATATATATAAATCTCAATACTACATAAAACGTTTCCTTTCGATAATCATTTACTATAACAACAGTGTTATAGTCCACCATTTTCTTTTATTCCTCGAAAACGTCTGAATGTTGAAATCTATGGTTTCGACACTTAATACATTTTAAAACACTTCAAATCGTTTCAAAATTCTATTTAAATATCACTTCCCCAAAACATTTCTTTAATATAGTATTCACCGTCCAAAAACGTGATTATAAATCGTTTACCAAATTCAACACTTCTACATATTTAATTTGAAGGATTATCCACTGTCCAAAATCGTGAATATATTTCCTTTAATAAGATTTCCTATTTACTTATCAAATTCAATCAATTTTTGATTTATAAATCAATGTTTATAAATTCACGTCTATATATTATAAAACTTCAAGTTATAAAAATCCCTTAATTAACGAATTCTATTTATATCTCATTCAAATGCCAAAATCCAATTTATAAGTTAATTTCTTATAAATCTTTTAATTTACAAAATCTATTCATTTTATAACTTCTCTATTTATAAATCTATAAATTTCATTCACTTATGAACCCATTTATACTTCATTTTAACACTTATAAAAACTCGTTTCATAATTCCAATATTTTAATTTATAAATATCAATTTTATAAATCTTTTATATGAATCATTTATAATAATTCAAAAATCTCTATTTAATCTATTTTATAAAATCATTAACTCCATATTTTCAAAAATCAATTTTCAACTATATTTCTCAAAAATCATAAATTTTATAACATTAAAATTATAACGTTTATTTAATTAAAATGAATCGATTCCAAAATTTAATAAAACGTATACTTTCAAAAATCACTTTAAAAATCCTTTTAAATTCGAAATCGTTACTTTTAAAATATTTAGTACTCCAAAAAAAATAGGCCCAATGCTGCAACAGCATTAAATAAAACAATCACGGCATCCAAAACATCATATATCTTATGATAACAGAATATATCACAAATATCTGTAAATAAATCAATACGGTTGAGGAATCCAGTTGGATCCCTCCAACCTGTTTCCCTGCATCCACAGATGTTAGCACAATACCAATTCCGTTCAAATACGGAATATCACGGTATATAGGATTTATAAAATATTATCTACTATTATGCGGCGCAATAGGGTCTCATCCGCTATATAATGCGGGAAAATCAACTCCAAGTACATATATAATACCAATTCCACATCAAGGTGAAATATTGTGGTATATGTTTTTAATAAATAACATCCGCTTAATATACGATGTATAGGGTCTATTTCAATACAATAGATAGCAATTATCATTCAATCACACAATTAAGAAATTTTAAATCTAACTATTTAAAATTTAAATCGAAACAGATTCGATTGAGTGAGAAGTTCTCACCTTGCTTCAAATAATAGTTTCAGTGTTTTATTTCGAATAAAATTAAACGCGCGTTTAATTTTACCCAAAAATTTAACTAGCTCCAATCAACTCCAATCCAGCTCCATTGCTTAGTATTCGTCCATACGAATCTAACGCAATTTGTTTCGTCAATTTTCGACCTCGTATGAACGAGTTACAGTGTTTTAAAGTTTACACGAATTATAATATAAACAAATTCAACTTTTATTTTAAATTTTAAACCCTACAGTCAATCACTACCATTCGTTTCCCTCAAGAAGATCACGGCCGCGAATTTTTTTTGCTTCTTCCCCATCGCGTTTATTTACAGTAAGACTCGAACCCGTCGCCGCCGAGAAAACCCTAATGCCGCGACCCACGACGCTTGCCTACACCACGATCGAACGACACCACTTCGAAGCCCCTCGTGCGTGGAACCTTCGGCAAGAGAGCGGTCGAGCTCGGCCCTATATTGGCCTAGAAATGCGTGCGTGAATGGCACGTCTTTGCCCTTGAATTTCCGTTGATCGGCTATGACGATCACGACCGTTGGTTTTGTAGCCCTCGTTGAGCTCTACAAAGTTGTAGTTGAGGACTTCTTGAATTAATATGTGGATTGGAAGATAATTGGAGAAGAACATTAGAAAATTTCGGCCATTAACGCGTTTGCTGGCAGCTGAAACCCTAGCCTTGGTTTTTGTTGAAAATTGTGAAAATAGAGGTGCTTTTATAGAATTTACGCGACACTATTCACCCGAAATTTTTTCGAACTCCAAACGAAGCGTGCCGCCTGGCGTTTATAATGTTTTACCCATATTCTGAACGCAATGGAATATATATCGGAAGCCAATTCGATCATATTTGACATATAAGTTTTTGAATCGACTATTTAAATTCAAAATTCACTAGAATCGATTTCTACGCGTTTTAGCTTGCCCCGGACAAACCGTAAGTCTGATTGGCACGAAATTTGAAACCATACAATAATATAACATTACGGATCCGATGAAACTAGTTTCGTCAAAATCCGAGACTGTTTGAAAAATGGCTATTTTTACTTGTCAATTAAATATTAAAATATTCAATTTCCACAATTTAACTTTTAATTCAATTTTAAAAGTTCTATAACATCATTCTAACTCCAACATGATTTAATACAACTTTACAAATCAATTTTTTTTCATTTTAAACCAAATTCCTGTAATTTCAAATATTAAATTATCGATTTAATTATCCAATTAATCTAGATATTCGAAGTATAATTTATTTGACCTACAAATGTTACTTGTTAGTATTTAAATCAATTAAATATATGAATTTCAAATGACAGAAATTCTGGGTCGTTACAAACTTTCCCCCTTAAAAGAATTTCGTCCTCGAAATTACCAAGTAAGAAAAAGTTACAGAATCCATTAACTTTTCATTTCAAATTCACTTAAGTGTTTAACTTTTCCAAAATCCAATAGTTAAACTTCTTACAATAACTTTACTAAGTTTTCTAATCTATACTTAGTTATCTTTTCAAAACCAGCTATATCGTTTAACTTTTCACTCCAAAATCAAAGTTATAGTTTTCAAAATTTTCCAATTTTCTCAAAAATATTCTAAGGCCTTAAATTTTCAGAAAATTTCGCCATGGTCTCCTTTGCGCGGTTCGATCCGGAAAAAAAATGGCAATATATATATCACAAATATACATCTCATCAAAGTAATGAGGCATCCCGCAGGGAAAAATGTGTAAAAGTACGATATGTAATCCGAGATATGTACCTTATATATTATTAGCGAGCATATACGACTAATATAGCGCGAAAGCGAGCTCCAAAAGCGAACCAAGCGCAATCCACACCTACTAAACACTCAAAACAATGAGAAACATGTATATATGAAAGTAATATCAATATACAACATATACCACTACACAACTACATATGTCGATATAGAAAATGCAACAAAAGCAATAAATTCAACCATCAACCAACTATCATCCAACTAACATCCATACCCAAATCAATATTCATGCACTTCTCATTAATATTCACTGAAATGGTTTTTTTTTTCCTCATTTTAAATCACATTTGATTCATTAACATTGGACTTTACTAACATTCATTTATTCATATTCGATTAGTTTACATTCACTAATTCATATTCAAGCTAGTTCACTTCCTATTCAAATCAAATTCAATTTTATTTAAGATTCACTTAACTTCCAATTTGATTTCAATTACTTTAGCTTTCAATTTCATTAATTCAATTTCATATGGATTTCTATACAATTAACTAACAATCAATCTAACAATTAATGTATATCCAATACAACCAAATTCATTTTACTTTGCTTACATTCATTAAGTTTGGTTCATCACTTTTAATTAGCTTTAATGAATTAACACTTACATCCATTATTTGATATCAATTTATTTACTTTAATTGATTTACATTCAATTCATTCATTAATTCAATTGCTAATTCATTTAACCGCAAAAGTTGAATTTCATCACATAACTCAAGTTCATATTCATCACTCCACTTTATTAATTTACTTCGATATCAAAATCGACTTCATTCAACATTTTCAATTCATAGTTCAAATTCATTTTTATTTACAACTCATATTTATAAATATATTCATATGGTTTCACTCCTTATATATAAGATTATTTCACAATTGTAAATCATAATAATTAAAATTCCATACTCAATAATTTATTTACTTGTACAATTTATTCTTTTACAATATGTTGTATTTAACTTATTCAAACATCCTTTCATTAACTTATATATATTATTATATTTTCAACGATCAAACAATCAATTTATATACACTTTAATAATTTTGAAAAATTATCTACTTTATATGTAAAATATAATTTTGGGTAAAATTATTTCATTTACCCTCTTTTAAAACAATACCATTTTTATATTCACTAACAAATACGCTCTCATAGCTATTATTACACTCACACTCATTATAGAGTACTGCTGACTCTATCTCTAATGAGTAATTCCCAACAGAGCCAAGGTTGTCACTTAACCATATGCTCTGATACCAAATGTGACGGGTGGGGTTTTTCGACCCACGAAGGTCGACATTAATACGTCCACTGTATCAACTGCCGAGCAATCGAGTGCCGGAAAACTGTACCATTAGGGTTAAAGAAGAGGTAGAAGATAGAAGAAGAAAGAAAGAAAAAGCAACAGAAACAATATCAGAATCTCACAATCGTAGCAGAACAAATATATAATAGATAAAGGAATAATCTTTAAATCAAAAGAACATATCAGTTATTACATTACATCACTTTACATTACATTATCAGAGTTTACAACAACAAACAGTGGAAAAGAAATACTATATACTAGTTGATACGCCAAGCCATCCAGTTTTCCTTTGATCTCCACAGCAACTCCTGAATTCCGGCATATCCTGATAACCTGACTCTAGACTGCCCATGTAGAAATTGGTGGGCACCCAGAGTTTAGGAAGAGAACAATAAACTCCAAGTCAGTCATGTGACTGTTTTGAGAACTTAAAACAGTTATATCTTTAAAAATCAACAAAGAAATATTTTAAAATAGATTCAGAATGCTTTTGGAAAATGTAACTACCATAAGGCCTCCCACCACACACACAATGCAAACGTAGAACTTGGAGGAGATTTCTCCTTATGATAGTTAAAAATGCTTGATACGCAAATTTCTTTTCAATATTATTTTTGTAAGTGCAAAATGTGGAAAACCGTTTTGAAAGTAGAATATAAATCTTAGCCAGCATAGGTACCATTATAATATGCCTACTATAGCTACCATATTAAATGGCAGGTTCTACAACTAAAACCGTACAAGGCTCGTGTTATTTCTTTGGATTTCCAACAAATGGTCAGGCCAAGGAACTTTCCATTGCCACATGGAAACGCCTCTGGAAAGACGCCCCGAGAACCTAACCGGATCTCTGCCAACACAAGGCCGGGTTACCCCTAACTGGGTAACTACTGACACGAGTTTGCCATCCCCTGGTCGTAAACGACCTTTCCTGGGATCCCAGCAACAAATCACAAAGTTATATATATATATATATATATATATATATATCTGCTGTAACGATCGGGATTTTTTCGTTGCCGAAAAATCGAACCGTTAGGGTTTTAGAAGAAGAAAGAGGTAGAAGAAGAAAGAAAAGAAAGAGAGGAGAAAACAGAAAACAAGTGACAGAACGAGAAACAATATCAGAATCTCACAATCGCAGCGGAACAACATATAATAGATAAATGAATATCATTAAAACAAAAGAACTATACATTTTATACATACATCACAATACATCATATCATCAGAGTGTACAACAATAAAACAGCGGAAAGAATACTATATACAATAGATAATAGACTACGCTATCCAAGCTCGCCTCCAACATCTGCACGGCAACTCCCGAATCCAGAATAACCTGATAACCTAACTCTAGACTGCCCGTGTGGAAAATAGTGGGCACCCAGAGTTTAGGAAAGGAACAATAAACTCCAGGTCAGTCATGGGACTGGTGTGAGAACTCAAAACAGTTTATCTTTAAACAAGCAACAAGAAAATTTAAATTTTGAAATCCGCAATGCTTTTTGGAAAATGAAACTACCATAAGGCCTCCCGGCACACACACAATGCAAACGCACACATGGGGGAGATTTCTCCTTATGATAGTCAAACATGCTTACTACGAGAAAAATTCTTTGATATTATTACTAGTGCATAGTGGAAAAATCTTCCGAAAGTATAATATCAATCCTAGCCAGCATAGGTACCATGATACTATGCCTACTATAGCTGCCATGTTAAATGGCAGGTTCTACAACTAAAACCATACAGGGCGCGTATTGGATGAATGGATTTCCAACAAATGGTCAGGCTAAGGAACTTCCTACTGCCACATGGGATCGCCTCTGGCGGGACGTCCCGAGAACTAACGTTACGGTTAGATCTCTGCCAACACAAGGCCGGGTTACCTCTGTAACTAGGTAACTACTACACGAATATGTCATCCCCCGGTCCTTTGGGACCTTTATCCGAGCGCTCGATACCAACAACACCACACAGAAATAGATATAGTGTTTCCACATGAGTAAATATCTGGGCTCCATACCATGATACCACCCTTTTCCAGAAGGGAATGACATACCCTAAAGGGCGCGACCCTCATAACCTTGCCGCATATTCCTGTTTCGACCATTTCCGGGGAGTGAGGTCCTGACGAAGTCTCGTCCACAAAGCTACGCTTTGTGTAACAAAGCCATGCTTCGGGTCCACAGATGACCAAAGCAATAATCACAAAGATAAATGATCAAACAAATGATCATATCACAAATGACCAACCAATGATCATCACACAGCAGCACTCAGCATGCCACATTACCAGATTGGGAAATATCGCTGATAACCTTCAACTACATAACCTCTGAGCTCGTACGTCTCAGAGAAGGGTGTTAAGCTAAGAGAATAAATTCTCCGCCACCAACAGAAATGTATTTGAAAGAAATCTGCTCTATCTCTCAAAATGTAATGTCAGACACGTAACCATACAAGTCTGTTCCGGGTTCGAACAGAACCGAAGGCACTTCCAAAGAAGCCCTTGCAATCCGGGTATTCACAATCCCGATAAAATTTCCCATCACAAAGGAAATCTCCATATCGTAGCTAACGATGCGGAGACAATCGATAGGTCATCCTATCGTTTTCACAAATACCCGGTCTTCAACACCGGTCTTCAAATGCAATCCAAACGACGTATCGCATATTCGGAATGGGATATACGACACAAAGGTCCTCTCCCGGCTAAACCGAATAGCGAGCGCTTATTTTTAAAAATAAGTGTGCATTCAATTCCAAACAAACACAACCAATACCATCCAAGGGTAAATATTGATAGTCGGTTATTTAACTATCAATAAAGATGCGCCACATCATCAGATTCCAAATAAATTTCCAAAATTATTTAATCCCAAAAATATCTTCACAAGATATATATATATATATACACCATTTCCAAATAATTGCCCCAGTTATTTGTTTTACCAAAACCACTTCACGATAAAATTTTCCACACTTAACCAATTGAAAAACCAATTTTCAATTTACCTTTACCATTTGAAAACCAATTTTCAAATTACATTAACCATTTGCAAACCAATTTCAAATCACCTTAACCATTTGAAAACTAATTTCAAATCACCTTAACCATTTGAAAACTAATTTCAAATCACCTTAACCATTTGAAAACTAATTTCAAATCACCTTAACCATTTGAAAACTAATTTCAAATTACTTTTCATCCTTTATACCCTTTGAAAACAAATTTCAAATCATCAAATAAATCTTTACCGATTTAATTTAAATTTACGTCCCAAATCCGTAAATTCATTTTCATACTTCAAAATAAATCAATATTTATTTTTAAACAAATTTCCCTTCATATAAATTCCAACGTGAATTAAATCCCAAATACCCATTCATATTTGATTTCAAATCGATTCCAAAATATTCGCTTACACTTTTACCTTTAAAAGGTGAATTCACAAAAACGTTCCATTCCATATTGGAAAATCATTTCTAAACTTATTTAAAAAATAAGTAATTCACAATTCAATTTATTTTCAACAATTCGAAAATATTCCATATGCTTAAACCATAGTTAAGTATTAATTTCATTCCTTTAAAGAAATATTCTTTTATTCACATTTATTTGGGTTAAAAACGAATGTTGCGTAAAACATCGTTACGACAACCCAAAAACACTAGTATATGGATTTGAAATTAAAAATAGATATATAAATCCAATACTATACCAATTATCCCCTTCTGTTTCTCGAAAACGTCTATTTCAACAATTAATGTTGAAATCTATGTTTTCAATACTCAATACATTTTAAAACACCTTTAATTCGTTTTAAATTCCAATTAAAACATTCCTTTCCCAAAAACAAACCCATTTTATTTAATAATCTATTCAATATCCAAAATAGTGAATATAGCCCACTTAACAAATTCCCATATTTCAATTTATCAAATTCGATGAATTTCAAATTTATAAACATAGTTTATAAATTCCATTTCTATTATAAACCCCAATTTTATAAATTCCTTTATTAATCCGATGCAATTTTACATAACCCAATTTCATACCCAAAAGCCATATTGTAAGTTAAATACTTATAATATTATTTATTTACCAAATCGTTCCTTTGAACTTCACCAATTTAAAATCTTATCACTTACAAGATTTCTTTATGGTTTATAATAATTTCAACTAATGAAATCTTCATTTATTAACAATTTCTATGAAATTCCCCTTTTTAATGCCCAAATCCATTTCTATAAGTTAATAACTTATAAATTTAAAATTTTCCAATAACCATTCGTTTATAAATTTCACATTTATTAATCTATAAATCCTAGTGAAATTCATGTTATACATCAACTTAACACTTTATAAATTTATTCTATAACTTCAATAATTTTTATTTAAAAACATCCATTTATAAAATCCTTTATATAAACCATTAATAATAATAACTTCCCAAAAACCAAATTTAACTATTTTATAAAAACCTATTATTGTTAAAAATTTCTTTTAAGTTATATTTTATAAAAATATAAATTTTTAAAACATAAAATTTTATCCATCTATTTATTTTAAAATTTAATCAATTCAAAATTTTTAATAAACCATATTCTTTGAAAAATCGATTTAAAACCCCTTTTAAATTCAAAACCGTTATTTTAATTTTTTAAAAATTTGAATCCGATGATGCAACGACATCGGATGGTCAATCACGGGAATAAGTGTCATATATCAATATGATTATCAACAATCAACATAATATTTATAAACAAATAAATATGTGAGGAATCCAGTTGGATCCCTCCAACCTGTTTCCCTGCACCCACAGACGTTAGCACAATACCAATTCCACTTCAAGGTGGAATATCGCGGTATATGGGATTTTATAAATATTCCGCTTAATAACGGCGCAATAGGGTCTCATCCGCTATACGAGGCGGGGAATCAAATCCGATATATACATATGCCAATATATATATATCGCTATATATAATATATATCCTATTATATCTACTACCACAATCAATCAACAATTATCGATCAATATTAACTATTTAAAATTTTAAACAAAACCTTTCGATTGAGTGAGGAGTTCTCACCTTGATTTTGTTTCCGTTTTCGCGTTCGTTTCGAATAAAATTAAACGAACGTTTAATTTTACCCGAAATTCAAACGAGCTCCAATCGACTCCAAACCAGTTGCATTGCGAAGAGCACGGCGATACGAAGCCAACGCAAAAAATCTCGTTCAATTTGGACCTCGCAGCAAAAAGTTATACTATTTTAAACGTTGTACACTTAAATTTACAATTAAATTTCATATCAAAGGAAAATACACCCAACCTCTCACGCATGGGCCCCACACACCCTCTCCTTCTCTGCGCGTTTCATCTCCAGGTTATCATCACGCAGCCGAACCCATCTAGCATCCATTAGGGTTTGAATTTGCACGCTACCCATACGACTTGAAGATGATCCGAGACCACCAAATCGAAGCCACCTGAAGCCTCCACCACCACCAGGGATGCGGTCGAACTCGGCCCCCTTAGGCACCCTGAAAAATGTGCGCAACCGAGTAGCTTTAAGCACGAATTCCCATCAATCCGCAGCTCCGTTCTCCATCTCGACCGTTGGATTCGATGTGTTCGATGAGATCTACGATTTTCCAGTTGAAAGTTTAAGCTAATAGCTGATGGATTTGGTGGAATCGAAGGAGGAAGGAACGACATTTTCTGGCCATTAATGTTGAAGTGGCGGCCGGCCCATGCAAATTAGGGTTTAGAGATAATTGCATTTTATAAACAACTATTATTATTATTTTAATAATAAAATCTCCAATTTAACACTTTTGCAAACGAACTCCAAACGACGCGTTCCGACAGGCGATTCTAAGGTTTTTCCACATTCCGGACACAATGGAACAAGTTTCGGAAGCTAATTCCATCATATGTGTGAGATACGGCAATAAACGCTCGATTTAAATTTAAACCGATTTAAACGATTTCTAGGCGTTTTGGCTTGTACCGGACAAACGGCAAATCCAAACGACTTGAAATTTGAAATCTTACAATAATATCACATTACGGATCCGATGAAACTGGTTTCGTCGAAATCCGAGACCGTTTGAAAAATGGCTATTTTAACTCGCTAAATTAATATTAAAACGATATCGATGCGTTTCGAGCTGCCACGGTCAAACGACAACTCCGATTGCTACGAAAATTGAAATCCGATAATAACTAACTATTACGGATCCAATGGAACTTGTCTCGTTAAATTCTGAGACTGTTCAAAAATTGGCTATTTTACAGTCGATAATTAAATATTAAAATATTCAATTTTCACAAATTAACTCCAAATTCAATTTTACAAGTTCTAAAACATTTCTATAACTTTAATATGATAAAATCAAATTTTCCAAACCATTTTCAATCATATTTAACCCAATATTTAATTATTTTTGGAATTTCACTATTAAATCATCGATTTAATTATCCCATTAAATCCAATATTCGAAAAATAAATTATTCGACTTAAAAATTCCACTTATTAATATTTAAAAATAAATTAAATATTCAAATTCAAGTTATCAAAAATTCTGGGTCGTTACAATCTTCCCCCCTTAAAAGAATTTCGTCCTCGAAATTGCAAGTTAAGGAGAATAATTCATAATCCGTTTATTATTTTTCCAAAACTAATAGTTTTATCAACCTTCTAACACCAATCTTTTTATTAAAGATTTACTATCATTTCAATTAGCTTTCCAACTTCAATTATAGGTTTCAAACAACATTGTTTACTCAACAATTCAAATTTAAATTTAAATTCAAATTTCAAACTTTCAAAATTTCTCAAAATTTCTCTAACTCCCTAAATTTTCAAAAAAATTTCGCCAGAGTCTCCTTTGCGCGGCTAGATCGGCACGACTACAAAATGGCACCACGGCCCCTCAGAATCAAAAAGAAAAGAGAAAGCCAAGTGGCTGGAGAAGGAAATCATCAATTCTCATACTAAAAGTGAAATACGTACCTTTTTGTCGAGTCATTCAATTTTTAACTTCAAAATCAAAATTCCAATCCATTATATACCTGTATATCCTGCTAGCATAATATCCAATTATAATATTCAAACCAATTTGCCAACTCAATTATAAAATTCCCAATACATGCTTCTTATACCACTTTTAGTTTACTATTGAAGTTGCATATTCATTTTCATTCAACTTTGCATTCCAATTTTCATTTGAATTCAATTACATAGCTTTCAATTTAGCAGATTCAATTTCGTTAACACTTAAGGAATTTTCATACAATCAACCAACAAGCAAATAACAACCAATGCACATCCAATACAACCAAATTTTATCCATTTTACTTACATTCAATTTGGTTCAACTGTTTTAATTCCAATTGGTTTAATATTCAATTGATTTTCATTCTATTATTAAACTATTTTCAAATGAATTTACACTTGCATGCATCATTTCATATCAACTTATTCATATTCTATTGATTAACATTCAATCCATTCTTTAATTCAATTGCTAGTTCTTTTTACAAATAAAATTGAATTTCATTTATATAACTTAAGTTCACACCTTTAACAATTTCATTTACTCACTTTATTCACTTACTTTGATATTAACATCAATTCTTTCAATATTACTTAAGTTATATTCCATTTCAACTTTATTTACCTCATTTAATTCACTTGATTATTTAACTTTGATACAAAGGTCAATTTTTTTTTATTCAACTTCACTTAAGTTATACTCCATTTAACATCATTTGTTCAAATAAACTTAAGCTTTACACTTATCAGTCAAGTTCGAATTTCAATTCTAAAGTTAATTCCATTTAACACTTACTTAAGACAACTTCATATCAACATTTAAATCCATATTCCATTTTACTTAACTTTATTGTTTAACCATTTCAATAATCGGTTTTACTTACATTTTCCATTTAATAAGTTATAAAACTTATTATTCAACTTCTAACTTATATTATAAGTTCAAAACCTTTTTTTCACTTATATTTATCAATTTCAAATTGAATTTTAATTTCAAATTGGTTTATTACAACAAAACTTCAATTTTAAATTCATTTTTGTAGCAAATCCATCACATAGAAACTCGAAAATGATACTGATGATGCTGCAGTCATCACCCTTATTATTTCCCAGTGACAATAGTGAAATCAATGCTAATTATTCTTTTAAAAAGTTTTCTTTCTGTTCATAAATCACTTTTATAAACCTTTTACTTATATAATTTTACTTCTTATATACATACATGATTATCTTACAATTGTAAATCATTATTAATTATAATTTCATCTTATGATTCATTGGTTTATACCATTATTCTTTTACAATAGTTGCTTTTATTAGCTTATTCAAACAACTTTTAATTATTTTATATATATATATCATTTACAACAACCAAGCAATCAATTATATACACACTTCAATAATTCCTGAAAAATTATTTTCTTTATATACAAAATATAATCAAGGTAAAATTATTTCATTTACCCAATTTAAAACAATATTGTGTCGAATTGTTCTATTCAAGTGTTTAGGAACCCCTTCGATTCAGTTTTCGAGGCTGCGCCGACGAAGGTTCATATACCACTCAACAAACCAATCATCACAATATAAAACAATTTTATACTCACTAACAAATACGCACTCATATCTATTATTACACTCACACTCATTCTAGAGTACTGCTGACTCTATCTCTAATGAGTAACACCCAACAGAGCAGGTTGTCGCTTAACCATAAGCTCTGATACCAAATGTAACGATCGGGATTTTTTCGTTGCCGAAAAATCGAACCGTTAGGGTTTTAGAAGAAGAAAGAGGTAGAAGAAGAAAGAAAAGAAAGAGAGGAGAAAACAGAAAACAAGTGACAGAACGAGAAACAATATCAGAATCTCACAATCGCAGCGGAACAACATATAATAGATAAATGAATATCATTAAAACAAAAGAACTATACATTTTATACATACATCACAATACATCATATCATCAGAGTGTACAACAATAAAACAGCGGAAAGAATACTATATACAATAGATAATAGACTACGCTATCCAAGCTCGCCTCCAACATCTGCACGGCAACTCCCGAATCCAGAATAACCTGATAACCTAACTCTAGACTGCCCGTGTGGAAAATAGTGGGCACCCAGAGTTTAGGAAAGGAACAATAAACTCCAGGTCAGTCATGGGACTGGTGTGAGAACTCAAAACAGTTTATCTTTAAACAAGCAACAAGAAAATTTAAATTTTGAAATCCGCAATGCTTTTTGGAAAATGAAACTACCATAAGGCCTCCCGGCACACACACAATGCAAACGCACACATGGGGGAGATTTCTCCTTATGATAGTCAAACATGCTTACTACGAGAAAAATTCTTTGATATTATTACTAGTGCATAGTGGAAAAATCTTCCGAAAGTATAATATCAATCCTAGCCAGCATAGGTACCATGATACTATGCCTACTATAGCTGCCATGTTAAATGGCAGGTTCTACAACTAAAACCATACAGGGCGCGTATTGGATGAATGGATTTCCAACAAATGGTCAGGCTAAGGAACTTCCTACTGCCACATGGGATCGCCTCTGGCGGGACGTCCCGAGAACTAACGTTACGGTTAGATCTCTGCCAACACAAGGCCGGGTTACCTCTGTAACTAGGTAACTACTACACGAATATGTCATCCCCCGGTCCTTTGGGACCTTTATCCGAGCGCTCGATACCAACAACACCACACAGAAATAGATATAGTGTTTCCACATGAGTAAATATCTGGGCTCCATACCATGATACCACCCTTTTCCAGAAGGGAATGACATACCCTAAAGGGCGCGACCCTCATAACCTTGCCGCATATTCCTGTTTCGACCATTTCCGGGGAGTGAGGTCCTGACGAAGTCTCGTCCACAAAGCTACGCTTTGTGTAACAAAGCCATGCTTCGGGTCCACAGATGACCAAAGCAATAATCACAAAGATAAATGATCAAACAAATGATCATATCACAAATGACCAACCAATGATCATCACACAGCAGCACTCAGCATGCCACATTACCAGATTGGGAAATATCGCTGATAACCTTCAACTACATAACCTCTGAGCTCGTACGTCTCAGAGAAGGGTGTTAAGCTAAGAGAATAAATTCTCCGCCACCAACAGAAATGTATTTGAAAGAAATCTGCTCTATCTCTCAAAATGTAATGTCAGACACGTAACCATACAAGTCTGTTCCGGGTTCGAACAGAACCGAAGGCACTTCCAAAGAAGCCCTTGCAATCCGGGTATTCACAATCCCGATAAAATTTCCCATCACAAAGGAAATCTCCATATCGTAGCTAACGATGCGGAGACAATCGATAGGTCATCCTATCGTTTTCACAAATACCCGGTCTTCAACACCGGTCTTCAAATGCAATCCAAACGACGTATCGCATATTCGGAATGGGATATACGACACAAAGGTCCTCTCCCGGCTAAACCGAATAGCGAGCGCTTATTTTTAAAAATAAGTGTGCATTCAATTCCAAACAAACACAACCAATACCATCCAAGGGTAAATATTGATAGTCGGTTATTTAACTATCAATAAAGATGCGCCACATCATCAGATTCCAAATAAATTTCCAAAATTATTTAATCCCAAAAATATCTTCACAAGATATATATATATATATACACCATTTCCAAATAATTGCCCCAGTTATTTGTTTTACCAAAACCACTTCACGATAAAATTTTCCACACTTAACCAATTGAAAAACCAATTTTCAATTTACCTTTACCATTTGAAAACCAATTTTCAAATTACATTAACCATTTGCAAACCAATTTCAAATCACCTTAACCATTTGAAAACTAATTTCAAATCACCTTAACCATTTGAAAACTAATTTCAAATCACCTTAACCATTTGAAAACTAATTTCAAATCACCTTAACCATTTGAAAACTAATTTCAAATTACTTTTCATCCTTTATACCCTTTGAAAACAAATTTCAAATCATCAAATAAATCTTTACCGATTTAATTTAAATTTACGTCCCAAATCCGTAAATTCATTTTCATACTTCAAAATAAATCAATATTTATTTTTAAACAAATTTCCCTTCATATAAATTCCAACGTGAATTAAATCCCAAATACCCATTCATATTTGATTTCAAATCGATTCCAAAATATTCGCTTACACTTTTACCTTTAAAAGGTGAATTCACAAAAACGTTCCATTCCATATTGGAAAATCATTTCTAAACTTATTTAAAAAATAAGTAATTCACAATTCAATTTATTTTCAACAATTCGAAAATATTCCATATGCTTAAACCATAGTTAAGTATTAATTTCATTCCTTTAAAGAAATATTCTTTTATTCACATTTATTTGGGTTAAAAACGAATGTTGCGTAAAACATCGTTACGACAACCCAAAAACACTAGTATATGGATTTGAAATTAAAAATAGATATATAAATCCAATACTATACCAATTATCCCCTTCTGTTTCTCGAAAACGTCTATTTCAACAATTAATGTTGAAATCTATGTTTTCAATACTCAATACATTTTAAAACACCTTTAATTCGTTTTAAATTCCAATTAAAACATTCCTTTCCCAAAAACAAACCCATTTTATTTAATAATCTATTCAATATCCAAAATAGTGAATATAGCCCACTTAACAAATTCCCATATTTCAATTTATCAAATTCGATGAATTTCAAATTTATAAACATAGTTTATAAATTCCATTTCTATTATAAACCCCAATTTTATAAATTCCTTTATTAATCCGATGCAATTTTACATAACCCAATTTCATACCCAAAAGCCATATTGTAAGTTAAATACTTATAATATTATTTATTTACCAAATCGTTCCTTTGAACTTCACCAATTTAAAATCTTATCACTTACAAGATTTCTTTATGGTTTATAATAATTTCAACTAATGAAATCTTCATTTATTAACAATTTCTATGAAATTCCCCTTTTTAATGCCCAAATCCATTTCTATAAGTTAATAACTTATAAATTTAAAATTTTCCAATAACCATTCGTTTATAAATTTCACATTTATTAATCTATAAATCCTAGTGAAATTCATGTTATACATCAACTTAACACTTTATAAATTTATTCTATAACTTCAATAATTTTTATTTAAAAACATCCATTTATAAAATCCTTTATATAAACCATTAATAATAATAACTTCCCAAAAACCAAATTTAACTATTTTATAAAAACCTATTATTGTTAAAAATTTCTTTTAAGTTATATTTTATAAAAATATAAATTTTTAAAACATAAAATTTTATCCATCTATTTATTTTAAAATTTAATCAATTCAAAATTTTTAATAAACCATATTCTTTGAAAAATCGATTTAAAACCCCTTTTAAATTCAAAACCGTTATTTTAATTTTTTAAAAATTTGAATCCGATGATGCAACGACATCGGATGGTCAATCACGGGAATAAGTGTCATATATCAATATGATTATCAACAATCAACATAATATTTATAAACAAATAAATATGTGAGGAATCCAGTTGGATCCCTCCAACCTGTTTCCCTGCACCCACAGACGTTAGCACAATACCAATTCCACTTCAAGGTGGAATATCGCGGTATATGGGATTTTATAAATATTCCGCTTAATAACGGCGCAATAGGGTCTCATCCGCTATACGAGGCGGGGAATCAAATCCGATATATACATATGCCAATATATATATATCGCTATATATAATATATATCCTATTATATCTACTACCACAATCAATCAACAATTATCGATCAATATTAACTATTTAAAATTTTAAACAAAACCTTTCGATTGAGTGAGGAGTTCTCACCTTGATTTTGTTTCCGTTTTCGCGTTCGTTTCGAATAAAATTAAACGAACGTTTAATTTTACCCGAAATTCAAACGAGCTCCAATCGACTCCAAACCAGTTGCATTGCGAAGAGCACGGCGATACGAAGCCAACGCAAAAAATCTCGTTCAATTTGGACCTCGCAGCAAAAAGTTATACTATTTTAAACGTTGTACACTTAAATTTACAATTAAATTTCATATCAAAGGAAAATACACCCAACCTCTCACGCATGGGCCCCACACACCCTCTCCTTCTCTGCGCGTTTCATCTCCAGGTTATCATCACGCAGCCGAACCCATCTAGCATCCATTAGGGTTTGAATTTGCACGCTACCCATACGACTTGAAGATGATCCGAGACCACCAAATCGAAGCCACCTGAAGCCTCCACCACCACCAGGGATGCGGTCGAACTCGGCCCCCTTAGGCACCCTGAAAAATGTGCGCAACCGAGTAGCTTTAAGCACGAATTCCCATCAATCCGCAGCTCCGTTCTCCATCTCGACCGTTGGATTCGATGTGTTCGATGAGATCTACGATTTTCCAGTTGAAAGTTTAAGCTAATAGCTGATGGATTTGGTGGAATCGAAGGAGGAAGGAACGACATTTTCTGGCCATTAATGTTGAAGTGGCGGCCGGCCCATGCAAATTAGGGTTTAGAGATAATTGCATTTTATAAACAACTATTATTATTATTTTAATAATAAAATCTCCAATTTAACACTTTTGCAAACGAACTCCAAACGACGCGTTCCGACAGGCGATTCTAAGGTTTTTCCACATTCCGGACACAATGGAACAAGTTTCGGAAGCTAATTCCATCATATGTGTGAGATACGGCAATAAACGCTCGATTTAAATTTAAACCGATTTAAACGATTTCTAGGCGTTTTGGCTTGTACCGGACAAACGGCAAATCCAAACGACTTGAAATTTGAAATCTTACAATAATATCACATTACGGATCCGATGAAACTGGTTTCGTCGAAATCCGAGACCGTTTGAAAAATGGCTATTTTAACTCGCTAAATTAATATTAAAACGATATCGATGCGTTTCGAGCTGCCACGGTCAAACGACAACTCCGATTGCTACGAAAATTGAAATCCGATAATAACTAACTATTACGGATCCAATGGAACTTGTCTCGTTAAATTCTGAGACTGTTCAAAAATTGGCTATTTTACAGTCGATAATTAAATATTAAAATATTCAATTTTCACAAATTAACTCCAAATTCAATTTTACAAGTTCTAAAACATTTCTATAACTTTAATATGATAAAATAAAATTTTCCAAACCATTTTCAATCATATTTAACCCAATATTTAATTATTTTTGGAATTTCACTATTAAATCATCGATTTAATTATCCCATTAAATCCAATATTCGAAAAATAAATTATTCGACTTAAAAATTCCACTTATTAATATTTAAAAATAAATTAAATATTCAAATTCAAGTTATCAAAAATTCTGGGTCGTTACATCTGCGATATCAACATAAGTTAAGTATCTGGGCTCTGTACCATGATACCACTTCTATCCAGAAGGAAATGCACATACCCTAAAGGGCGCTACCCACAATAACCTTGCTGCATCTTTCCTTTTTCGACCATTTCGGGGTGTGTGGTTCGACGAAGTCTCGTCCACAAAGCTACGCTTTTTAAAAAAGCCACGCTTTGATCAACAATGATTACCAGCACTTAGCATGCCACACTACCAAATTGGGAGTACATCACTGATAACCTTCAACTACAAAACCTCTGAGCTCGTACGTCTCAGAGAAGGGTGTTAAGCTAAGAGAATAAATTCTCCGCCACCAACAGAAATGTATTTGAAAGAAATCTGCTTTATATCTCAATTTGTAATGTCAGACATACAATCCATTCAAGTATATTCTGGGTTCGAACAGGACCGAAGGCACTTTCGAAGAAGCCCTTGCAATCCGGGTATTCACAATCCCGATCGGACTTCCCATCACTTAGGGAATCTCTATACCGGCGCGACTCATTGCAGAGACAATCAACGAGTTATCCTCTCGTTTTCGAAAATACCCGGTCTTCATCACCGGTCTTCAAATGCTATCCATAACGACATATCATTATTCGAAATGGGTTATATGACACAAAGGTCCTTCCCCGGCTAAACCGAATAACGAGTGCTTATTTTAAAATAAGTGTAGCATTCAAATTCAAGCAAATCACAACAAATACCCATTTAAAGGTAAATATTGATAGTTGGTTATTTAACTATCAAGGCTAACAAACAAATATCCAGCACCATAACAATCACTAGGCCCTTGTTATTAATCTTCCATAAATTAAATAACTTGCCAAATATTCACTTCAATTTATCTTTGGAAAGATATATTCTCTAAACCCTTTCAATTTCTACATTGCAATACGTTTCCAAATACTTATTTAACAATAAGTAATTCACAAATCCATTTATTTTCAATACTTAGAAAATATTCGATATACATAAACACGGTTAAGTATATATTTTATCCTTTTAAGGAAAACATTCTCTTAAACATATTCATTTGAGTCAAAACGAATGTTGCGTAAAACATCGTTACGGAAACCCAAAATCACTAGTATAGGGATTCGAAATTAAGATAGATATATATAAATCCCAATACTACATAAAACGTTTCCTTTCGATAATCATTTACTATAACAACAGTGTTATAGTCCACCATTTCCTTTTATTCCTCGAAAACGTCTATTTCAACAATGAATGTTGAAATCTATGGTTTCGACACTTAATACATTTTAAAACACTCCAAATTGTTTCAAAATTCTATTTAAATATCACTTCCCCAAAACATTTCTTTAATATATTATTCACCGTCCAAAAACGTGAATATAAATCGTTTACCAAATTCAACACTTCTACATATTTAATTTGAAGGATTATCCACTGTCCAAAATCGCGAATATATTTTCTTTAATAAGCTTTCCTATTTACTTATCAAATTCAATCAATTTTTGAATTTATAAATCATTGTTTATAAATTCACATTTATATATTATAAAACTTCAAGTTATAAAAATCCCTTAATTAACAAATTCTATTTATATCTCATTCAAATGCCAAAATCCAATTTATAAGTTAATTTCTTATAAATCTTTTATTTTACAAACTCTATTCATTTTATAACTTCTCTATTTATAAATCTATAAATTTCATTCACTTATGAATCCATTTATACTTCATTTTAACACTTATAAAAACTCGTTTCATAATTCCAATATTTTAATTTATAAATATCAATTTTATAAATCTTTTATATGAATCATTTATAATAATTCAAAAATCTCTATTTGATCTATTTTATAAAATCATTAACTCCATATTTTCAAAAATCAATTTTCAACTATATTTCTCAAAAATCATAAATTTTATAACATTAAAATTATAACTTTTATTTAATTAAAATGAATCAATTCCAAAATTTAATAAAACGTATATTTTCAAAAATCACTTTCAAAATCCTTTTAAATTCGAAATCGTTACTTTAACATTTTTAAAACTCCAAAAAAAAATAGGCCCAATGCTGCAACAGCACTAAATAAAACAATCACGGCATCCAAAACATCATATATCTTATGATAACAGAATATATCACAAATATCTGTAAACAAATCAATACGGTTGAGGAATCCAGTTGGATCCCTCCAACCTATTTTCCTGCATCCACAGATGTTAGCATAATACCAATTCCGTTCAAATACGGAATATCGCGGTATACAAGATTTATAAAATATTATCCGCTATTATGCAGCGCAATAGGGTCTCGTCCGCTATATAATGCGGGAAAATCAACTCTAAGTACATATATAATACCAATTCCACATCAAGGTGAAATATCGCGGTATATGTTTTTAATAAATAACATCCGCTTAATATACGGCGTATAGGGTATATTTCAATACAACAGATAGCAATTATCATTCAATCACACAATTAAGAAATTTTAAATCTAACTATTTAAAATTTAAATCGAAACAGATTCGATTGAGTGAGAAGTTCTCACCTTGCTTCAAATAATAGTTTCAGCGTTTTATTTCGAATAAAATTAAACGCGCGTTTAATTTTACCCAAAAATTTCACTAGCTCCAATCAACTCCAATCCAGCTCCGTTGCGTAGTATTCGTCCATACGAACCTAACGCAATTTGTTTCGTCAATTTTCGACCTCATATGAACGAGTTACAGTGTTTTAAAGTTTACACGAATTATAATATAAACAAATTCAACTTTTATTTCAAATTTTAAACCCTACAATCAATCACTACCATTCATTTCCCTCAAGCAGATCACGGCCGTGAATTTTTTTTTCTTCTTCCCCATCGCGTTTATTTCCAGTAAGACTTGAACCCATCGCTGCCGAGAAAACCCTAATGTCGTGACCCACCATGCTTGCCTACACCACGATCGAACGACACCACTTCGAAGCCCCTCGCGCATGGCACCTTCGGCCAGAGAGCGGTCGAGCTCGCCCTATATTGGCCTAGAAATGCATGCGTGAACGGCACGCCTTTGCCCTTGAATTTCTGTTGATCGGCTATGCCGATCACGATCACGACCGTTGGTTTTGTAGCCCTCGTTGAGCTCTTCAAAGTTGTAGTTGAGGACTTCTTGAATTAATATGTGGATTGGAAGATAATTGGAGAATAACATTAGAAAATTTCGGCCATTAACGCGTTTGCTGGCGGCTGAAACCCTAGCCTTGGTTTTTGTTGAAAATTGTGAAAATAGAGGTGCTTTTATAGAAATTTACGCGACACTATTCACCCGAAATTTTTTCGAACTCCAAACGAAGCGTGCCGCCTGGCGTTTATAATGTTTTACCTCTATTCCGAACGCAATGGAATATATATCGGGAGCCAATTCGATCATATTTGACATATAAGTTTTTGAATCGACTATTTAAATTCAAAATTCACTCGAATCGATTTCTACGCGTTTTAGCTTGCCCCGGACAAACCGTAAGTCCAATTGGCATGAAATTTGAAACCATACAATAATACAAAATTACGGATCCGATGAAACTAGTTTCGTCAAAATCCTAGACTGTTTGAAAAATGGCTATTTTTACTCGTCAATTAAATATTAAAATATTCAATTTCCACAATTTAACTTTTAATTCAATTTTAAAAGTTCTATAACATCATTCAAACTCCAACATGATTTAATACAACTTTACAAATCAATTTTTTTATCATTTTAACCAAATTCCTGTAATTTCAAATATTAAATTATCGATTTAATTATCCAATTAATCTAGATATTCGAAGTATAATTTATTCGACCTACAAATTTTACTTGTTAATATTTAAAATCAATTAAATATATGAATTTCAAATGATAGAAATTCTGGGTCGTTACAAACTTACCCCCTTAAAAGAATTTCGTCCTCGAAATTACCAAGTAAGAAAAAGTTACAGAATCCATTAAATTTTCATTTCAAATTCACTTAAGTGTTTAACTTTTCCAAAATCTAATAGTTAAACTTCTTACAATAACTTTACTAAGTTTTCTAATCTATTCTTAGTTATCTTTTCAAAACCAACTATATCATTTAACTTTTCACTCCAAAATCAAAGTTATAGTTTTCAAAATTTTCCAATTTTCTCAAAAATATTCTAAGGCCTTAAATTTTCAGAAAATTTCGCCATGGTCTCCTTTGCGCGGTTCGATCCGAGAAAAAAATGGCAATATATATATCACAAATATACATCTCATCAAAGTAATGAGGCATCCCGTAGGGAAAAATGTGTAAAAGTACGATATGTAATCCGAGATACGTACCTTATATATTATTAGCGAGCATATACGGCTAATATAGCGCGAAAGCGAGCTCCAAAAGCGAACCAAGCGCAATCCACACCTACTAAACACTCAAAAACAATGAGAAACATGTATATATGAAAGTAATATCAATATACAACATATACCACTACACAACTACATATGTCGATATAGCAAATGCAACAAAAGTAATAAATTCAACCATCAACCAACTAACATCCAACTAACATCCATAACCAAATCAATATTCATGCACTTCTCATTAATATTTGTTCGTCGACGGAAATTCTATCGGTTTAGAAAACCGTCGAACGAATTTTGAAATAAAAATAACCGCAAGCGCACGGTGTACGAATGTAGCACGTGGCGAATACGGGTCGATCCGCAGGGAATTGATGATTTTAAAATTCTATTCAATCAAATTAACCAAAGTTGAAAGTGTGATTAGATAAAAATGTAAGAAACTAACAAAAACTAGCAAAAGAAAATGATAAAAATATGAGAGTCAAAAGAACAATTTAGAGATAAATCCACTCTCTAGATCATATAAATCAACAAAATGAAGTTATGATCTCTCTTTTCTTGTCATTAGTGAATTAGTTGATGTGTTTATCATAAGTATGGTATATTTGTGCTATTAATTAGCTCAATATAAACCATCAAACTATAACACAACCACTAATACACATTTAACTCTCATGAAATATGACAACAAAGTTGAAATAAAAATCTATTTTAAGCATAGCCTATTAACTATTGTTTAGAAATATAGGCTATCAAATTTCAATTTCAACATTCACTTCTTTGCCATAATCATATTTAGATGAAGAGGCAATTTGTGTTATGTTTGTTTAAGCATAGCCTATTTGTTATGAACAACATAGACTATCAAATTCAAAGCTAAACAACATCATTAAACCACTTCAAGTGTTTCCATTAAAGCACAAAAAGAGAGCATAAACATCAAAATGTTGCATCTACATACTAGAGAGCTTCATTACCCCTAAATTGTAGGGATTAAGCTCTCATATTTGTTATCAAATCAACAAATGTAGAAAGCAACATGAAAGCAAAAAGAAAGGAAAATGAAAGCAAAGTGAAATGGAAAACTATTCTAATTGCATAAAGGAAAATCTACATTACTTGCATAAAAGGAAATGAACATGTAATTAAAAAGAAACAATAATTAACATTGCATAAAAAAAAAGAATTACATAAGAGAAGAAATGGCTAAGTAGCCATGGAAAGAAAGAGAGATTTGATTTATTTTCTAAACTAAAACTAACTAACTAAGAGAGGATGGCTACATGAAACATAAGGGGTATTTATAGAAGTGTTAACCCTAATTCATTTTTTTGGGGAATGCCCAAAATTCCCCTTAGGAAGTGTGGAGGCCAAGTAACCATTAACATGTCTTAATCCCCCATTAAGTGTACATGAAACCATTAAGTCCAAAAGCATGTGCATTAGCCTTTAATTTGTACATTAAGGTAGGTGGGTAGGTGGGGTCCTCCATGTTCTTCACTTTGAATTATTTCCATCTTCATTCCTTTGTATTAATTTTGTGCATGCATATCTTCATGAAACCACTTCTATTTGAGATCAATTTCCTACAAAAATATATGCAAATTTTCAATTAATTTTTCTCAAAGAAATATATGCACTTAAATGACCCTTTTGCCCCTATATGAAGATGAATATGTGAAAATTTGGGATTAATATGAATTTTGGTTAAAACAAGTTAAAATACCCAATATGATCATTTATTTAATTTAAATAGAATAAATATGGTGGTAAAAATATGCACATTTACGTGCACATCAAATACCCCCACACTTATCTTTTTATTCATCCTCGAATAAAATAAAACTAAGATAAATCCGTTTTCATAGGGAGCACGATTGCATTGAGCGTATGCAACAAGCCGTTAAACCTCTGGGTGTCCCCAGTAGGACGAGTGTTGTCTCGTGAGGGTTTTCAGCGGATACTACCCACAAAATCCAAATGCAGGATGAAAATATTTATAAAATGCAAGATTTATTTACAAAGAGATGAATGCAAGTTTTTGAAATATTTACAAAGAATTTATTTTTAAATCGACACAAATAAGTTAAATATTGGTTTTGGTCATTATCTTGAAAATTTAAGTCATTTACTTGTCAAATTTCCAACAAAAATCAAGTTATCATAACAAATAGACAATAGTTTAACTTGTTGTTTCGGTTGATAACAAAGTGTAATTATAAAATGGATCCTTAGTTGATTATCATAGTTTATCAAAATGGTATTTTCATTTCTTTTCAATAACAAATCAAATCAAATAAGTAAAAATAGTGCTAGGATTTCAATTGCTTGCTTTCTCATTATTTGCAAGAAAAATTACACACCTAGCTCAGATAAACTGAGGCCAGATATACCACCCATACACTTCCTTTCGGGCTTATGTGAGGGGAGTACAGAGCATGGCGAGTGCACACACTTTCATGCATACACTATCGACCGTAGGTGGTTTTTATTAAGTCTTTTTTTTACATGTGTTCCATACATCATAACCGTGAGGACTTTTAAATGAGTATGAAATCACATAATCAAAAATTCCAAGTAATCACACATGCATAACCGTGAGGACTTTTAAATGAGAGTGAATACTTGGATGTTATTATTTTTTATTTTTTTATTTTTTTGAGAGGGAGTTTTGCAAAATCATCTTAGCACCATTTAACTTAGAAGACAAAAAAATGTTATATCCTTTACTTTAAATCAACCACTTTTTAAAACAAAGATTTTCAATTAGGATGTACTTCATAATTAACACGTATGAATCTTCCTATATACTAGTTAAACAATTATTATTTGTAATCAAACTTCATTTTTATTGTTGTTAAGACCAATAAATTTTCAAAAACTTCAATTTAATAAACCAAAGGCATATATTTATCTTATAGTGTTTCTTTTAAAAATAAATCAAAAGAAAATTTGTTTTTGGGATTTTTTTTTTGAGTTTTTTGTTGCAAAGAAAAAGTAAAAATAAATCATGAAAAATAAAAAACGAAGATGAGTCTCCCCCCACACTTGATTTTGACTGTGTCCCCACAGTCAACCCAAGTGGAAGGAGAAAAATAAAATAAAAATCCTATATTTACATGAAAGATTATTATTTACAAGAGATGAGAAAGTATACAGTCAAAAAGTAAATGAAACGGTCTTCTAAAGACCGATTCATTTGTCTCGTCGAGTATACGAGACACAGCTTAAGCTCAAAAAACCAAACCATAAAAGATTTTGAAATTGAATGTTGATTTGAAAAAACGAATGTCGTTTTATTGAAAATCTTATGAGTTGTTTTGTTTTCAATGATTTTTGGGGTTGATAAAACAATTGATTGAAATTCACATTTATTTTCACCAAATTGAAATTCAAGTTTATCATTGAAAACTTCTTCCAAATTATTGATTTCAAAGTTAAAATGGTGATCGAAATCTTCCCCATCAAAATTTAATGACTCATTTTCGTAAATTTCGTAAAACTCATGTTCGTTAAATTCATTTTCCTTTGTTGAATTATCAACAACTTCATCGCATATATCCATTTCAAAATCCAAAGTTGTTGTATTCAAATTTTCAGAAAAAGGAAGATCGAACTTTAAATCGAGTTTTTCACCCTCAAAAGAATTGAAATCCAACTCACTTACCGTGTTTTCAACAACTTCATTGAGATTGTTATTTTCAGTTTCAAAAGTTGTTGTTTGAAAATCGTCGATTGTGGTAAAAGATGGATTATAACTTGACACATCACACGTTGGAATTTGATTTTGTTTATCACGTTGTTTCATATATGTTTCAAACAACGAATTCGTGTGATCATCGTAAATTTCATTCATTTGCTCAACAAAATCCAATTTATAGTTATTAACATGAGAATTTTCGATTTGGATTTGTTGAGAACAAAAAATTTCACTCGTATCGTAGTCAAGATTATTCCCATTGCCAAATTCGTTTGAAAAGTTGTTCCCATTTTCATGTTGAGTTTGAAATTCATTTTGAAGCTCGAAATTGAATTGGCATGGGCTACACTCGAAATCATTTGAATTTTGAAGTGAATTCAAATTTTGATTATTTTGAAAACTTTGATTCGAGTTATAACACAAATATAATTGCATAACTCATTTATCTCTTGATTTTGTTGTGTGGAGACTTCAAGTAGAGATAAAATGCTATTTTCAAGATTTGAGGGTTGCTCGTAATTTTGAAAACTTTGTTGTTCAAAATTCGAATTGTTTAAAGAATAGTTGTTGTTAAAATATCCATATGAATCTGGAGTGAAATCATATGGATTATATTGATTTTCACAACTATTGTAAAATTCACGTAAGTGGGGAAACTCGGACATTTTCAAGAATGTTTTTTTTTTGGTTTTTTTTATATAGAAAAAATATTTACAAATTTATTTGTTAAAAAGGGATATTTATTTTTGTTTTTTTTTCATTTTTCAATTTTTTTTTTTTGAAAAGATTTTTTTTTTAATTTTTGTTTTTCTAAATTTTTTTGGATTTTTGAAATTTCAAAGAAAAAGGATTCAAAAATTTCAGTGGTAAAGGAATATTTACAAAAAAAAAAATTTAGTTTTGGATTTTTGAATTTTTTTTTGTTTTTTTTTTAAATATGCATGAACTAATACAACTAAATGAATGTAAGGTTAATTTCAAATTATTTATCCTAAGTTAACCCAAAATTGTATAATCACACATTGTCTTAGATAAACAAGATAGTTCTCAGCCAGGTAACGAGCAGGATTTATCGGTGCACCACGAATCACCGTAGCAATGCAACCGAAGGTTTAAGTACCTTCAGAGGAACAACCACTATAATATTTACGAATCACCGTAAGATTTATAAACGGTTATTACTCTGCCGTAGCCTAGACACCAAGAAATTAAATTGTTCAAAGATGACAAATTGTTAATATACAATTAAGTGTTATCGATGTCTAACCATTATTATTAATCAAAATCTAAGATGAAATGCATAACATAAATTAAACGTGTATTAACAATGCAACTACGAATGAATTTTTTTATTTTTTAAAATGCAAATGCAAGCAATCTACAATGCAATTCAAATAAAACTAGAAATGAAAGCGGAATTTTTAGCAAGCAGAGCAATTGATTTTGGCTAGCGAAGGAAGCAATTTTCAGCAAGCTATTCTTCCTTTATTTCCTGCTTTGGCAACCTGAAAATTAAAAACTAAGATATATACAAAAAAATTATTTTTTTTTTTGGTTTTTTTTTGAAAGGAAACTTAAAAGTAGGGTTTTACTTAAAAAAAAAAGTTTTTTTTATTATTATGAAAGAAGTAACTAAAACAAAGCAAGATCGAAACAAAAGAAATAAAACAAGTCCAAAGATTTTTTTTTATAACAAAAAGAAACTAAACAATTAAAAAAAGTTCAAGAAACAACTTAAGAAACTAGATAAAACCGATTAAAACAAATCCAACAAAGCAATTCTAGCCAACCTGGCCCAAAAACAATTCTTGACCCATATCTTTATCAAGCAAAAATACTTCACAATTCCTATCAACTTGCCGATACAAAATCAACAAGAATTTTTAAATTAAATTTCCAGTTCCCATCAAAAACACAATTCCCTTCAAAACCCAATTTCTCGTTGAAACTCCACTCGAATTCGGTTAAATTTCCTGCTGCGAATTCTTTCGTTGTTCGATTGGGTTGATTCAATTGGTTTCGGGTTGGAGGAGGGTGTGTTCGATTGGTTTGCTTTGAGGTTGGTTCGGCGGTCCGATGCTCGTGGAGGTTGTCGCGGTCGCTTATGGGTGGTGAATGCTGGATGGTGGAAGCAGTGAGAGGTGTGCGTGCGTGGGTTTGAGGAGTACGATGGCGGGTTGTTCGATTGTAGGGTTCTGGGATTTGAGCTGTGATGGAGTTCGATTGGTTCTGGCGATGGGGGTTGTTGTATTGAATTTCAGGCGTTGGTTGACTGTGAATTTTCTGTAGGTGTTTCGGGTGCTCGCGATTGGCAATTTGGGAATTCACTGAGGGGTATTGAGATAGTGGCAGAGTGATTGTGCGCTACAGCATATGAACTGAGTTGAGGAGTTTGATGGAACTGCAGTTAAACTGAAAGGGTTTGGAGGGGGCTGTGTCGTTGCGGTTGTGATGAGGGAAGATGCGGGATTTCACAATTGGAAGCAATGTCGGAGTCGGATGATGCGAGGTGATGGTTCACGAGTAAGTTCGGTGAATTGGGTGGCCGAGGAGAGGGTTTGCGGTCAGGTTTCTTTGTTGAAGTCGCGATGTGATTTGTCAGAGGGGAATTGGCGATTGCTTTTGCAGGAAGGTATGGTGATGTTTCGTTGTTGGTGGTTCTCGACTGGAGGTGAAGTACGGTGATCAAGTTGAATGGTAGAGGCAATGAAGAGGTGGTTTGAAGTGAAGCTTGTATATGATAGTTTGTGCGACTGTCACTTGCTTGTGTACTGCAGATTGATGAACTGATATGGAAGTGTGGAAATGTTGTTAGTGGAGATGAAGCACTATGCAGTGGTCGGGAAGTGTTGATCGACACTGTTTGAGCAGCAGATGAAGACAGTATGGGATGGTTATATGGTAGGGTAGTGAAGGTAAGGAGAAGTTGTGTGAAATGCAGGTAGTAAAATTTGAAACTGTGAAGGATGGAGGGTGAAGTTGTGATCTGTCGTATCAGTGCACAGTTTGTGATATGGTGTGGAGTTTCGTCAGCAGTTTGTGACAAGCAGTTTGTAAGTTGAATGAAATTGGAGATGAAGTCTGATGGTTTTGGAAGGCCAGAGGATGTAGTCGCTGATGACTGTTAAAGGGGGGATGTTGCAGGTTGAAGATAATGTAGAATTTGTAGTGGAATGGCACTGGTGGATTGTGAACAAGTACGTGATAGGGGAGGTAGTGGGAATGGTAATGGGAATGGAGTGTATAGGTAGTTGCAGTTATGTGTGAGAGGTTTGATTGTTTGCAAGCAGTAAGGCAAGGATGTGATGATCTGGGTCAGTGCAACAGTTTGTTTGAGTTTGTATGTGGAGAGAGATGGCTTGTATAATGGACAGTGGTAGATGAATGGGTGAGTTGGCAGGCTATGTGTATTGAATGTTGTGGTGAATTTGATCTACTGGGGATGACAGAGATGATATGGCCAGTAAGGTAGGGGAATGTGCACAGATTACAGAATTGATAAGTGCACTGTGTGTTTCATTGTGATGTTGTTTCACTGTGATCTTGCACAGAATTGAGATGTTCTTGTGGTCAGTTTGGGGTTGTGGAGTGTGATGGTAGGACCAGTAGAAGTGAAATGGTGAAATGAGGTATTGAAAAGGCAGAGAGGATTGAAGTGAATTGAAGGAACAGAGAAGTAGAAATGAACAGAGAAGTAGAATTTTTTTTTGAATGCAATGTAAAAAAAAAATGATGCTTGTAAATATCTGTAGAAGAAATGATATAAAAATTGTTTTAGCTTTTGAAATGAAATTGTGAAGTTTTTTTTTTTTTTTGGGATATGCAAATGGAAATAGACTAACAACTAAAAAAACAAAAACAACACACAAACAAAAATCACACAAACACACAAAAATCAAAATACACAAAAATCAAACAAAATAATTCGAAGAATAGAAAATCAAAACAATTCCCCGGCAACGGCGCCAAAAACTTGTTCGGACGGCTAAATGTCTATCGAGTTAGAAAGTAGCCGAACGAATTTCGAAATAAAAATAACCGCAAGCGCACGGTGTACGAATGTAGCACGCGGCGAATACGGGTCGGTCCACATGGAATTGATGATTTTAAAATTCTACTCAATCAAATTATACCGAAGTCAAGAGTGAATAGCTAGAAATGTAAGAAACTAACAAAAACTAGCAAAAGAAAATGATAAAAATATGAGAGTTAGAAGAACAATTTAGAGATAAATCCACTCTCTAGATCATATAAATCAACAAAATGAAGTTATGATCTCTCTTTTCTTGTCATTAGTGAATTAGTTGATGTGCTTATCATAAGTGTGGTATATTTGTGCTATTAATTAGCTCAATATAAACCATCAAACTATAACACAACCACTAATACACATTTAACTCTCATGAAATATGACAACAAAGTTGAAAGCAAAATCTATTTTAAGCATAGCCTATTAACTATTGTTTAGAAATATAGGCTATCAAATTTCAATTTCAACATTCACTTCTTTGCCATAATCATATTTAGATGAAGAGGCAATTTGTGTTCAGGCAGGGCAAAAGATGTTGGGGGTGATTTGAGATGGTGATGTGCCGTTGAGTGTTGATGGTGATGCAGTTGGTCAGCGGAAGGCGCAGATGACGGAAAGGGTGCAGCCGAAGTTTTGAGGAGGAGCAGCAGTTTTTATGGTTGCTGCAGGCAATGGTGAGGGGTGTTGACAGGGAAGAGCAAAGAGGTATAAATGTTTGTGGAGAAGTTGTTGTTGTGGCCACTGTTTGTGGAGAAATTGCAAGGTATATGGCCAGAGAAGAGAAGAGGGGAAGAGCTGTGAATAAAAGGAGAGGTCAGGCAGAAATGCAACAGAGGAAAAAGAGACTGTAGGCAGAAAAGCAACAGAGAGAGGAAAATGCAACAGAGAGGGAATTGTGACAGGGGAATTTGTAAATGGAATTGTAAATGTAAAAGGAAATGTAAACAAAATGATTTTTTTTTTTTTTTTGAAATTGTGTATATGCTGTTTTTTATTATTATTATGTAAATGCAAATCAAAAAAAGAAAACAATAACAAGCAAATTCAAAATGCAAGCAAAATTCACACAACAAACACACAATAATATTTTTTTTTGGTTAAATATGCAAACAAACACACAAAACTAACACACAAGAAAATCAAACAAAAATAATCCGAAGAATAGAAAATCAAAATCAAAGCAAATCCCCGGCAACGGCGCCAAAAACTTGTTCGTCGACGGAAATTCTATCGGTTTAGAAAACCGTCGAACGAATTTTGAAATAAAAATAACCGCAAGCGCACGGTGTACGAATGTAGCACGTGGCGAATACGGGTCGATCCGTAGGGAATTGATGATTTTAAAATTCTATTCAATCAAATTAACCAAAGTTGAAAGTGTGATTAGATAAAAATGTAAGAAACTAACAAAAACTAACAAAAGAAAATGATAAAAATATGAGAGTCAAAAGAACAATTTAGAGCTAAATCCACTCTCTAGATCATATAAATCAAAAAAATGAAGTTATGATTTCTCTTTTCTTGTCATTAGTGAATTAGTTGATGTGTTTATCATAAGTATGGTATATTTGTGCTATTAATTAGCTCAATATAAACCATCAAACTATAACACAACCACTAATACACATTTAACTCTCATGAAATATGACAACAAAGTTGAAATAAAAATCTATTTTAAGCATAGCCTATTAACTATTGTTTAGAAATATAGGCTATCAAATTTCAATTTCAACATTCACTTCTTTGCCATAATCATATTTAGATGAAGAGGCAATTTGTGTTATGTTTGTTTAAGCATAGCCTTTTTGTTATGAACAACATAGACTATCAAATTCAAAGCTAAACAACATCATTAAACCACTTCAAGTGTTTCCATTAAAGCACAAAAAGAGAGCATAAACATCAAAATGTTGCATCTACATACTAGAGAGCTTCATTACCCCTAAATTGTAGGGATTAAGCTCTCATATTTGTTATCAAATCAACAAATGTAGAAAGCAACATGAAAGCAAAAAGAAAGGAAAATGAAAGCAAAGTGAAATGGAAAACTATTCTAATTGCATAAAGGAAAATCTACACTACTTGCATAAAAGGAAATGAACATGTAATTAAAAAGAAACAATAATTAACATTGCATAAAAAAAAGAATTACATAAGAGAAGAAATGGCTAAGTAGCCATGGAAAGAAAGAGAGATTTGATTTATTTTCTAAACTAAAACTAACTAACTAAGAGAGGATGACTACATGAAACATAAGGGGTATTTATACAAGTGTTAACCCTAATTCATTTTTTTGGGGAATGCCCAAAATTCCCCTTAGGAAGTGTGGAGGCCAAGTAACCATTAACATGTCTTAATCCCCCATTAAGTGTACATGAAACCATTAAGTCCAAAAGCATGTGCATTAGCCTTTAATTTGTACATTAAGGTAGGTGGGTAGGTGGGGTCCTCCATGTTCTTCAATTTGAATTATTTCCATCTTCATTCCTTTGTATTAATTTTATGCATGCATATCTTCATGAAACCACTTCTATTTGAGATCAATTTCCTACAAAAATATATGCAAATTTTCAATTAATTTTTCTCAAAGAAATATATGCACTTAAATGACCCTTTTGCCCCTATATGAAGATGAATATGTGAAAATTTGGAATTAATATGAATTTTGGTTAAAACAAGTTAAAATACCCAATATGATCATTTATTTAATTTAAATAGAATAAATATGGTGGTAAAAATATGCACACTTACATGCACATCAATATTCACTGAAATGGTTTTTTTTCCTCATTTTAAATCACATTTGATTCATTAACATTGGACTTTACTAACATTCATTTATTCATATTCGATTAGTTTACATTCACTAATTCATATTCAAGCTAGTTCACTTCCTATTCAAATCAAATTCAATTTTATTTAAGATTCACTTAACTTCCAATTTGATTTCAATTACTTTAGCTTGCAATTTCATTAATTCAATTTCATATGGATTTCTATACAATCAACTAACAATCAATCTAACAAACAATGTATATCCAATACAACCAAATTCATTTTACTTTGCTTACATTCATTAAATTTGGTTCATCACTTTTAATTAGCTTTAATGAATTAACACTTACATCCATTATTTGATATCAATTTATTTACATTTAATTGATTTACATTCAATTCATTCATTAATTCAATTGCTAATTCATTTAACCGCAAAAGTTGAATTTCATTACATAACTCAAGTTCATATTCATCACTCCACTTTATTAATTTACTTCGATATCAAAATCGACTTCATTCAACATTTTCAATTCATTGTTCAAATTCATTTTTATTTACAACTCATATTTATAAATAAATTCATATGGTTTCACTCCTTATATATAATATTATTTCACAATTGTAAATCATAATAAGTAAAATTCCATACTCAATAATTTATTTACTTGTACAATTTATTCTTTTACAATATGTTGTATTTAACTTATTCAAACATCCTTTCATTAACTTATATATATTCTTATATTTTCAACGATCAAACAATCAATTTATATACACTTTAATAATTTTGAAAAATTATCTACTTTATATGTAAAATATAATTTTGGGTAAAATTATTTCATTTACCCTCTTTTAAAACAATACCATTTTTATATTCACTAACAAATACGCTCTCATAGCTATTATTACACTCACACTCATTATAGAGTACTGCTGACTCTATCTCTAATGAGTAATTCCCAACAGAGCCAAGGTTGTCACTTAACCATATGCTCTGATACCAAATGTGACGGGTGGGGTTTTTCGACCCATGAAGGTCGACATTAATACGTCCACTGTTTCAACTGCCGAGCAATCGAGTGCCGGAAAACTGTACCGTTAGGGTTAAAGAAGAGGTAGAATAGAAGAAGAAAGAAAGAAAAAGCAACATAAACAATATCAGAATCTCACAATCGTAGCAGAACAAATATATAATAGATAAAGGAATAATCTTTAAATCAAAAGAACATATCAGTTATTACATTACATCACTTTACATTACATTATCAGAGTTCACAACAACAAATAGCGGAAAAGAAACACTATATACTAGTTGATACGCCAAGCCATCCAGTTTTCCTTTGATCTCCACAGCAACTCCTGAATTCCAGCATATCCTGATAACCTGACTCTAGACTGCCCGTGTAGAAATTGGTGGGCACCCAGAGTTTAGGAAGAGAACAATAAACTCCAAGTCAGTCATGTGACTGGTGTGAGAACTTAAAACAGTTATATCTTTAAAAATCAACAAAGAAATATTTTAAAATAGATTCGGAATGCTTTTGGAAAACGTAACTACCATAAGGCCTCCCACCACACACACAATGCGAACGTAGAACTTGGAGGAGATTTCTCCTTATGATAGTTAAAAATGCTTGATATGCAAATTTCTTTTCAATATTATTTTTGTAAGTGCAAAATGTTGAAAACCGTTTTGAAAGTAGAATATAAATCTTAGCCAGCATAGGTACCATTATAATATGCCTACTATAGCTACCATATTAAATGGCAGGTTCTACAACTAAAACCGTACAAGGCTCGTGTTATTTCTTTGGATTTCCAACAAATGGTCAGGCCAAGGAACTTCCCATTGCCACATGGAAATGCCTCTGGAAAGACGCCCCGAGAACCTAACCGGATCTCTGCCAACACAAGGTCGGGTTACCCCTAACTGGGTAACTACTGACACGAGTTTGCCATCCCCTGGTCGTAAACGACCTTTCCCGGGATCCCAGCAACAAATCACAAAGTTATATATATATATATATATATATATATATATATATATATATATCTGCGATATCAACATAAGTTAAGTATCTGGGCTGCGTACCATGATACCACTTCTATCCAGAAGGAAATGCACATACCCTAAAGGGCGCTACCCACAATAAACTTGCTGCATCTTTCCTGTTTCGACCATTTCGGGGTGTGTGGTTCGACGAAGTCTCGTCCACAAAGCTACGCTTTTTACAAAAGCCACGCTTTGATCAACAATGATCACCAGCACTTAGCATGCCACACTACCAAATTGGGAGTACATCACTGATAACCTTCAACTACAAAACCTCTGAGCTCGTACGTCTCAGAGAAGGGTGTTAAGCTAAGAGAATAAATTCTCCGCCACCAACAGAAATGTATTTGAAAGAAATCTGCTTTATATCTCAATTTGTAATGTCAGACATACAATCCATTCAAGTATATTCTGGGTTCGAACAGAACCGAAGGCACTTCCGAAGAAGCCCTTGCAATCCGGGTATTCACAATCCCGATCGGACTTCCCATCACTTAGGAAATCTTTATACCGGCGCGACTCAGTGCAGAGACAATCAACGAGTTATCCTCTCGTTTTTGAAAATACCCAGTCTTCATCATCGGTCTTCAAATGCGATCCACAACGACATATCATTATTTGAAATGGGTTATATGACACAAAGGTCCTCCCCCGGCTAAACCGAATAACGAGTGCTTATTTTAAAATAAGTGTAGCATTCAAATTCAAGAAAATCACAACAAATACATATTTAAAGGTAAATATTGATAGTTGGTTATTTAACTATCAAGGCTAACAAACAAATATCCAGCACCATAACAATCACTAGGCCCTTGTTATTAATCTTCCATAAATTAAATAACTTGCCAAATATTCACTTCAATTTATCTTTGGAAAGATATATTCTCTAAACCCTTTCAATTTCTACATTGCAATACATTTCCAAATACTTATTCAACAATAAGTAATTCACAAATCTATTTATTTTCAATACTTAGAAAATATTCGATATACATAAACACGGTTAAGTATATATTTTATCCTTTTAAGGAAAACATTCTCTTAAACATATTCATTTGAGTCAAAACGAATGTTGCGTAAAACATCGTTACGGAAATCCAAAATCACTAGAATAGGGATTTGAAATTAAGATAGATATATATAAATCCCAATACTACATAAAACGTTTCCTTTCGATAATCATTTACTATAACAACAGTGTTATAGTCCACCATTTCCTTTTATTCCTCGAAAACGTCTATTTCAACAATGAATGTTGAAATCTATGGTTTCGACACTTAATACATTTTAAAACACTTCAAATTGTTTCAAAATTCTATTTAAATATCACTTCCCCAAAACATTTCTTTAATATATTATTCACCGTCCAAAAACGTGAATATAAATCATTTACCAAATTCAACACTTCTACATATTTAATTTGAAGGATTATCCACTGTCCAAAATCGCGAATATATTTCCTTCAATAAGCTTTCCTATTTACTTATCAAATTCAATCAATTTTTGAATTTATAAATCAATGTTTATAAATTCACATTTATATATTATAAAACTTCAAGTTATAAAAATCCCTTAATTAACGAATTCTATTTATATCTCATTTAAATGCCAAAATCCAATTTATAAGTTAATTTCTTATAAATCTTTTATTTTACAAAATCTATTCATTTTATAACTTCTCTATTTATAAATCTATAAATTTCATTCACTTATGAACCCATTTATACTTCATTTTAACACTTATAAAAACTCGTTTCATAATTCCAATATCTTAATTTATAAATATCAATTTTATAAATCTTTTATATGAATCATTTATAATAATTCAAAAATCTCTATTTAATCTATTTTATAAAATCATTAACTCCATATTTTCAAAAATCAATTTTCAACTATATTTCTCAAAAATCATAAATTTTATAACATTAAAATTATAACGTTTAATTAATTAAAATGAATCAATTCCAAAATTTAATAAAACGTATACTTTCAAAAATCAGTTTCAAAATCCTTTTAAATTTAAAATCGTTACTTTAACATTTTTAAAACTCCAAAAAAAATAGGCCCAATGCTGCAACAGTACTAAATAAAACAATCATTGCATCCAAAACATCATATATCTTATGATAACAGAATATATCACAAATATCGGTAAACAAATCAATACGGTTGAGGAATCCAGTTGGATCCCTCCAACCTGTTTCCCTGCATCCACAGATGTTAGCACAATACCAATTCCGTTCAAATACGGAATATCGCGGTATATAGGATTTATAAAATATTATCCGCTATTATGCGGTGCAATAGGGTCTCATCCGCTATATAATGCGGGAAAATCAACTCTAAGTACATATATAATACCGATTCCACATCAAGGCGAAATATCGCGGTGTATGTTTTTAATAAATAACATCCGCTTAATATACGGCGTATAGAGTATATTTCAATACAACAGACAGCAATTATCATTCGATCACACAATTAAGAAATTTTAAATCTAACTATTTAAAATTTAAATCGAAACAGATTCGATTGAGTGAGAAGTTCTCACCTTGCTTCAAATAATAGTTTCAGCGTTTTATTTCGAATAAAATTAAACGCGCGTTTAATTTTATCCAAAAATTTAACTAGCTCCAATCAACTCCAATCCAGCTCCATTGCGTAGTATTCGTCCATACGAACTTAACGCAATTTGTTTCGTCAATTTTCGACCTCGTATGAACGAGTTACAGTGCTTTAAAGTTTACACGAATTATAATACAGACAAATTCAACTTTTATTTCAAATTTTAAACCCTACAATCAATCACTACCGTTCATTTCGCTCAAGCAGATCACGACCGTGAATTTTTTTTGCTTCTTCCCCATCGCGTTATTTCCAGTAAGACTCGAACCCGTCGCCGCCGAGAAAACCCTAATGCCGCGACCCACCATGCTTGCCTACACCACTTCGAAGCCCCTCGCGCATGGCACCTTCGGCCAGAAAGCGGTCGAGCTCGGCCCTATATTGGCCTAGAAATGCGTGCGTGAACGGCACGTCTTTGCCCTTGAATTATCGTTGATCGGCTATGCCGATCACGATCACGACCGTTGGTTTTGTAGCCCTCGTTGAGCTCTTCAAAGTTGTAGTTGATGACTTCTCGAATTAATATGTGGATAGGAAGATAATTGGAGAAGAAGATTAGAAAATTTTGGCCATTAAAGCATTTGCTGGGGGCTGAAACCCTAGCCTTGGTTTTTGTTGAAAATTGTGAAAATAGAGGTGCTTTTATAGAAATTTACGCGACACTATTCATTCGAAATTTTTCTAAACTCCAAACGAAGCATGTCGCATGGCGTTTAGAATGTTTTAACCCTATTCCGAACACAATGGAATATATATTGGGAGCCAATTCGATCATATTTGAAAGATAAGTTTTTGAATAGACTATTTAAATTCAAAATTCACTCGAATCGATTTCTACGCGTTTTAGCTTGCCCTGGACAAACCGTAAGTCCGATTGACACAAAATTTGAAACCATACAATAATATAACATTACGGATCCGATGAAACTAGTCTCTTTGAAATCCGAGACTATTTGAAAAATGGCTATTTTTACTCGTCAATTAAATATTAAAATATTCAATTTCTAGAATTTAACTTTTAATTCAATTTTAAAAGTTCTATAACATCATTCTAACTCCAACATGATTTCATACAACTTTACAAATCAAATTTTTTATCATTTTAAACCAAATTCCTGTAATTTCAAATATTAAATTATCGATTAAATTATCCAATTAATCTAGATATTCGAAATATAATTTATTCGACCTACAAATTTTACTTGTTAATATTTAAAATCAATTAAATATATGAATTTCAAATGACAGAAATTCTGGGTTGTTACATAAATAAAATTTCAAATTTGTGTTCAACCGCCAAACATGACGATACATGGTTATGGCATATAACATTTTGTCATATCAATGTTAAATATATTAATAAATTAGCAAAATATGAGCTAATTAGAGGTTTACCTAAAATAAATTATAAAGTAGAAAATATATGTGAAGATTGTCAATTGGAAAACTAAAGAAAAGTTCTTTTAAATCTAAAAATAATATTTCTACAAAACAACCATTAGAATTATTACATTTAGATTTATTTGGTCCAACTCAAGTACGATCTATAAAGCACAACAAATATGTTTTCGCAATAGTTGATGATTTTTCGAGATATACGTGGACTTTATTTTTAAAACATAAAAGTGAAACCTTTGGTATGTCTAAAATATTTGCTAAAAGAATTAAAACACAAATGGACTTGAAAATTCAAAATATTCGAAGTGATCACAGTGGAGAATTCGAAAATGATCTTTTTACTAATTTTTGCAATAAGAAAGGAATAAGTCATAATTTTTCTTTTCCTCGCACACCTCAACAGAATGGTATAGTAGAAAGAAAAAATTATATGTTACAAGAATGTGCGCGAACACTACTAAATAGTAGTGGTCTACCAAAACATTTTTGGGCTAAAGCTGTTGCCACAGCTTGTTATGGGTTGAATCGAGTAACTATATGCTCTATGACTAAACAAACTTGTTTTGAAATATTTTTGGAAGAAAACCTAAACTATCATGTGACAACTCTGAATTTTGGACAATTGAAATTGAAAATTTTAATTGATTTTAAAATGTTTGAATGATGATTTAGCTTGAATTTCAGATATAACTATTGGTTTGGCAATTGAATTTTTTTTAGTTTAATTTATTGAAGTTAGGTAAAAATTTGAATCTACAGGTTTAAGCCGGTTAAAAATATTTTCAAGGCTTAGCAAATTTATATTGATAATACGGGATATAATGGAAGCTTTAGAATTTGATTTGAAAATGATTTGTTTAGTTTTGAAATTATATCGTTTAAATTGATATTTAAAAACAGCCTTCAGGGGCACAGTCTCAGAATTCGATGAAAACAGTTCCATTGGATCCGTAATAATGTTTTATTGTCGGATTTCATTTTTCGTAGTGTTTGGAATGATCAATTGGCCGTACGATAAGAAAACGCGCTGAAAATTATATTGAAATTTAATTAAATAACTGGTCCAAAAAGCTATCTTCTCCATATGATCGAATTTGGACTCGGAACCATTTCCATTACATTCGGAATAGGCGTATAACATTATAAATGCCTGGCGGCACGCCTCGGTAAGAGTTTGAAATTTTGAGCTTCGAATTGGAGACGGTTTGAATTTGAATTTGAATTAAGAATGAATATAAATACTCAAATTCACAAGGCAAATTACACGTTTCTTACCTCTTGCACCACTTCGCAAAATTAAAGACACTTGTTCGTTTTGATAACACGTGTTCATTTTCTTTTAACAAATAGAAGTGTTAATGCAAAACTAATAAAAAAATCAATGGCCAAACGAAAATAGTTTTTGTTTAAAATAAATGGTGACGCTCGGAATAAAATAAATGGCGGACTTGAAAACTTAAATCAAGTTCACGAACATCTCCCCCCTTTTCCTTCGTCTTCTCTGATCTAAAAAAAAGAAAAACGGAAAAGATTAATCGAAAGAATCAATTAGTCGATCGGAATAGGGGTGGCTCGGCGTCAAATCGTAAGCTTATGCTCGTGCATTCAAGCGGCAACGGGGCGGCAGGCATGTGGAGGCTCGCATCCGAAGTTGAGGGGATATCGAGGTGGCGCCGTGAGCATGAGGCGATGGATTTGCCGTACGATTTTGGGCTCACGTGGTTCAAATGGTACAGGGTTTCGTTGAAACTGGAACTGGACGTGGGGGTTCCTGTGGCGTCGGGTCTGTGGATAGTTGTCGATCGAGTGGGAGATTTGGATGTTTGCTTTCTCGTTACGGCTGAGGTAAAGCTGTTGTTTAATTCAAGTGCAATTAAAGTTTAATTTGACAAGTATAATAACAGCCTGGTTTAATTTAAATCAATAATTTTATATATGTGTGTGTGTTTACAGATTGGAAAAAATACAAGGTATGGGCAGAGCATGATGTTTAATTTAGATATAAACTATATTTTCGAATAAATTTTAAAGCTAGTTCTGATTTGTGAGAATGATAATAGTAGCAGAAAAATAATTTATTACAGTAAATATATACATATGTACTTTAAATTTACAAGTTTATTTTAAAATAATGGATTTGGTGGAAAAAAATGTTTAACTAACTTATTTTAGATACTAAAAGATTCTAAAAGGAATTTGTTTAAAATTAAAAATATTAGTTTAAAATCAAAATTGTTAGCTAATTAAATTTATTAAAGGAAAATGGGTTTAAGAAATTTAATTATTAGTTTAAATTAAATAAATCTATTAAATGGGAATTTATTATTCGATTTATTTCGAATATTAATTAAATCATCTGATATTTATACAAGGTCAAAATCGTGGAAAAAGCATACTGGAATGGAAAATGGATTGCATGCATTGTTAAAGGTGAGATCTTCTCACTAAAAATAATAGTTGAAAGTTTCAGTTATTGATTGATTGTTGAATTGTGATAGTTAAATTTAAATTGTTGAATTGTGTGCTTGGATGATAAATTATTATCAGTTATATTGAATTAGACCCTATGCGCCGCATAATAGCGGATGATATTATATTAAACCCATATACCGCGATATTCTACCTCGAAGTGGAATTGGTATTATATGTATTTGGAGTGATTGATTTCCCACATTATATAGCGGATGAGACCCTATGCGCCGCATAATAGCGGATGATATATATTGATCCATATGTCGCGATATTCCACCTCGAAGTGGAATTTGTATTTAGTTGTTGTGCTAACATCTGTGGATGCAGGGAAATAGGTTGGAGGGATCCAACTGGATTCCTCAAATATTTGAATTTGTTTCAATATTGTGCGTTGATTATTTATAATCTGCGTGTGATTATATTTGTGATTAAAATCATTGAAGGCTATAGTTTAGCCGAATATATTTTTGGTATCGTAGGATACCAGAAGTGAATAAAATTGGATTTTTGAAATTTAAGTAGAAAATCTATAGTAAATTAAATTTTGAGAATTTGATAAATTAAAAAGAATATTAAAAGGATAAATTTTCATTTTTTAAATCCTATTGAATAAATTCCAAATTATGGGAAAAGATTTTAATAAATGGATTTTGAGCAATATTGCTTAATAGTTGAAGAATTTATTTAAAATTTAGATTTTTAAACAGTTTGGAAGAAATAAAGGTATTTATTTTAAAAGAAAATAAATCTTTGGAAAATCAATTTGAAAATTTGATTTGGTATTTGAAAACCTTTGGGAAATCAATTTGGAAATTGATTTGGTGTTTGAAATGATTTTGTAAATCAATTAGAAATTTGATTTGGTGTTTGAAAGTGAATATTTTGGAAATCGATTTGAATATCGTATATCAGTTTATATTTGGAAATCTAAATTCACAATAGGAATTTATAAAGGAAAGGGAATTTTGTTTTAAAAATAAACATTGGGTTATTTTTAAAAGTCTGGAAAGGAATTTACAGATTTGGAGTGTAAATTAAAATAAATCAAGAAGGATTTATTAATTGGTTTAAATGGACCATTTTGAAATGGAAGGTGTATTTTCCCTGGAAAGCCGAGTGTGTTTTCAAAGTAGTTTTTTAAAGTATAAATAGAAGTTCTAGAAGTGGTTTTAAAAAAGAATATAGTTGGAGAAATTATTTTCTTAAGTTGTTTTAAATCTTTAAAGTAAATATTTATTTAGTAAACTATAGAAGTGATTATTTAAAGATTAAATTGATACTTGATTTAGAAAATGGTTATTTAAATAGTTATACTCTATCTGCTAATTTTATTTTAAAATTAGTTTGGACTTGAAGTTTTATATGAGATATTGGTATAATATTTTCATAACTAATATTTAAATAAATGTTTTAAAATATTTTTATCTAAATATTTCCAAGTATATTTTGGATAAGTGATTTGAATTATTTTAAAGTATTTAAACTCGACAGACTTTCAGTGAAAATAAATAATATCGAAAATCTTATCCCGCGAGTGAAAAGTGATTTGAAGTTTGTTTTCAAATGGTTGAAGTGTGAAAATATATCTTGCAAAGATATTTCGAAAATAAACAACAGAGGGAAATTATTTGAAATCCAGTGATTGTTGTGAATGTTGATTGATAGTTAAATAACCGACTATCAATATTGGCCTTTAAACGACGTTTGAATTTCGATGCGATCGGGGGTCGGATTCCAAATGGATATTTGAAAACCACATCGAATCTTTGTGTTGGATCTTTTGTTTAAAAGATCAAAGTGGAAATTTGTTGTGATTTATTTAAAATCTGAATGAACGCTTATTTTTAAAATAAGCGCTCATTATTCGGATTAGCTGGGAGAGGACTTTGTGTCATAAAACCCATTCCGAACAATGATACGACGAAATGGGATTGCATTTGAAGATGGTGTTGAATACCGGGTATTTTCGAAAGCGAAAGGGTTACCTGTCAAATGTCTCTGCACCGAGTTACTCCGGTATAGAGATTTTATCACCTTTGTGATGGGGATTCCGGACATGTTTAGTGAATATTCGGATTTGCAAGGGCTTCTTTGAAGTGCCTTCGTTCCGTTCGATCCCGAAACGGACTTGTATGGATGTGTGTCTGACATTACACTTTGAGATGTATAGCTGGTTTCTATCAAATACATTTCTGTTGGTGGCGGAGAATTTATTCCTTTAGCTTAACACCCTTCTCTGAGACGTACGAGCTCAGAGGTTATGTAGTTGATGGTTACTATTGATACATTCCCAATTTGGTAATGTGGCATACGAAGTGCTGCTGATCATTTGTTGATCTAAGCATGGCTTTTGTAAAAAGCGTAGCTTTATGGACGAGACTTCGTCGAGCCTCACAACCCAGAAATGGTCGAAACAGGAATGTTGCGGCAAGGGTTTTAGGGTCGCACTCCTAGGGTATGTCCATTTTCTTCTGGATAAGAGGCGGTATCATGGTATGGAGCTCAGATATTTAACCTATGTGGTTGTTGCAAATTTATTGCTTTGTTGCTATTTGTTGGTGAATCTCGGGATAAAGGCCGGTTACGACCGGGGATGACATACTTGTATGGTAGTTACCTATGTTATAGCTTGGTTAAAGCGTGAGGTAACGTCGGCCTTGTTTGGCAGAGATCCGGTTAGGTTCTCGGGGGCGTCCTTCCAGAGGCGTACCCATTTCAGAAAGGAAGTATCTTAGCTTGACCATTGTTGGAAATCCAAAGAAACAATACGCAGCCTGTACGGTTTTAGTTGTATAACCTGCCATGGAATGTGGTGGTAACCTGCTATTGAACATGGTAGGTATAGTCGGCATACAATAATGGTTGTATGCTGGCTAAGATTAATATTATACTTTTGAAATGTTTTCTACACTATGCACTAATAATAATATTCAAAGGTTTTCGCATATCAAGCATTTTTGACCATCATAAGGAGAAATCTCCTCCAAGTGTGGTGTGTGGCGGGAGGACTTATGGTAGTTTCATTCTTCAAAGGCATAGCGGATTTCTTTTCCTTTCTTTGTGAAAATAACTGTTTTTAAGATCTTACAACAGTCTCATGACTGACTCGGAGTTTATTGTTCCCTTTCTAAACTCTGGGCGCCCATAATTTTCCACACGGGCGGCCTAGAGTCGGGTTAGCAGTTGCTATGGAACGAAGTCAGAAAAGTTGTTGTAGAGATCTGGAGTTGAAGCTGGATGGCGAGGCGTATCATTAAACTATGTATTATCCGCTGAAGTTAGGATCGCTTTTGCTGCAAGTTCAGTTTACATATGGATTAGTTATCGTAAATGTTGTATTGTGTTGTTGTAAACTCTGATGATGTATTATAATAACAGATATGGTTCTTTGTTTTAAAGATATTCATTTATCTATTTTATATTATTCCGCTGCGAAATGTGAGATTCTATTGTTGTTTCTGTTTCTTCTTCTATCTTCTTCTTCTTAAACCACAACGGTTTGATTTTTCGGCATTCGACTGTTTGGCATTTGATACAGTGGACGTATTGATGTCGACTTTTGGGCGTCGAAAAATCGGGTCGTCACATATCATACTTTAAAACTTTCGAATCAAAATGTTTTATATTAAATACAAAAGATAATTTAGGAAAATTTGACCCGAAGGCCGATGAAGAAATCTTTGTTGGATATTCGGATCGAAGCAAAGCATATAGAATTTTTAACAAACAAAATAATACAATTGGAGAAAGTTTACATGTTTCGTTCGACGAAAATTTTCTTAACCATCGTACTAATGATGATGAAGAAATAATTCCTATAACAAAATCTATTAATAATGAGGCAAATATGAAAATTAGTACTTTGATATCATCTCCTAGAATTCTTAAGGATCATCCAATAGATAATATCATTGGAGATCTTAATTCTACAGTAACTAGAAATCAACTTAATCAAATAAGCCATATAGCATTTATGCCAAATTTTGAACCAAAAACTATAAAGAAGCTTCAAATGATAATTTTTGGATACTAACTATGCAAGAGGAATTAAATCAATTTGAACGTAATAATGTTTGGTAATTAGTACCAAGACCAGAAGATCAATCGGTTATAGGAAACAAATGGGTATTCAAAAACAAAGCAGATGAAAACGGAAATATTGTTAGAAATAAAGCATGTTTAGTTGCTCAAGGCTATAATCAAGAAGAGGGTATCGACTATGACGAAACCTTTGCTCCAGTAGCAAGATTGGAGGCCATTCGTACATTACTCGCCTTTGCAAATCATCACAATTTTAAACTATTTCAAATGGATGTCAAAAGTGCTTTTTTGAATGGTTTTATTAAAGAAAACGTATATGTAGAACAGCCCCCATTATTTGTTCACGAAAAATATCCAGACCATGTTTTTAAATTGCACAAAGCATTATATGGATTAAAACAAGCTCCTCGTGCATGGTACGAACGTCTTAAAAATTACTTAATTACATCTGGTTTTCAAATAGGCAAAATCGATACAACTTTATTTACTAAACGAGAAAATAACGATATCTTAGTTGTACAAATTTACGTTGGTGATATTATTTTTGGTTCAACCAATGAAAATCTATGTGATCAATTTTCAAATATTATAAAAAATGAATTTGAAATGTTACACACGGGAGAATTAAATTTCTTCTTAGGTTTACAAATAAAACAACTTGAAAATGGTATTTTTATTCATCAAGAAAAATATTGTAACGATTTATTACGACGTTTTGAAATGGATACAACCAAGCAAACCAACACCAATGAGTACTACTGTTCACTTAGAAAAGGATGATAACGGTAAAGATTTCGATGAAAAATTATATTGTAGCATGATTGGTTGTTTACTCTATTTGACGGCTAGTCGACCCGATATTATGATGAGTGTATGTCTCTGTGCTCGATTTCAAGCAAAACCAAAAGAATCTCACCTAAGAGCTGTTAAATGTATCTTACGATATCTATCTAGTACTAGAGATTGCGGTTTGTTTTATCCTAAAGGATCATCGTTTGAACTAGTTTCATATAGTGATGTGGATTTCGGTGGATGTAGAATAGATCGTAAGAGTACTAGTGGAACATGTCACTTTATCGGACAATCATTAGTTTCATGGTTTAGCAAAAAGCAAAATTATGTCTCTTTATCTATTTACGAAGCCGAATATATTTCAGCAGCTCTAGCATGTGCACAAGTGATATACATGCAACAAACACTTATGGATTTCGGCAAAATTATCAATAAATCTCCAATATATTGTGATAACATTAGTGCAATAAATTTATCAAAAAACCCTGTAAATCACTCGCGAACTAAACATATAGATATACGACATCATTTTTTACATGACAATGATGAAAAAGGAACTATTTCATTAGAAAGCGTAAATACCGAAAGTCAAATAGCAGACATTTTCACAAAACCACTAAACGAACAAATTTTTATAAAATTATGATGCGATTTAGGGATATGTTCTATTCATGATCTTATAACTTAATAAACACTCCTTCATTTAGGCTATGATTAACTAATAATTTTCTATCCACAAACTGCAATTGATAAATCCTTCACCTTTGGTTTTTTTTTTTTTGGTTTGTTAGTTTCTGCAAATTTTATATAAATAATTTTTGAACTTTTATAAATATTCATACAACAAGAAAAAAAACATATATACAATTCATACTTGTTTTAAACAAAATATAATCATAGCCTTTGAAAATTCTTATATATCCATCTCGACACCTACAACGGATAGCTCGGCGGATACACCACAACGGCTTCCTACACTCACACCAAATTAGGAACCGACGTATAGGTGGCCTTCATATCGCACGGGATTCACTCCCGATAGTAAGAAGACCAAATGATCTTTATTTGTCTCTTCTAAGACAACGAAGAAAATTGATGAAATACATCACTATCAAAAACAATAAATAGATCTTCGATGAGAACTATATTTTGAACAAAAAGTCACGGCACGTCGGCTAAGCTTTTTGGAGCAAGTAGCAATGAAGTTTTGTACATCACAGAAGAAAGATGTCCATGAACCACTTCAGATGCCTTGCAGTTCATTGGATCCCTCTTCCTTTATTCGTACATCTTTGGACCCTTCACCAAGGCGATTCTCTAGTTCCCCGAGAACCCACGAACGAGGAAATATATGACCTCCACTCAAACCATGGAGGGAAAACAAGTCAAATGATCGCAAAACACCATCGCCATCTAAATAGATAATATTTTTTATTTGTATGTATATCTACGAATATTTGTAATTTTTTTTTAGAAAAATAAAACTACATTTCTTTTCAAACAAAAGAAAATCAAGAAATAAGCAACACCATTAAAATTTAGGCTATTATTAGAAATATTGTCTATTTCAGACGTCTGGGTATGGACCTTAGACGTCTGACGCTATGATATCACATGATTTTTTTATCACCGTGCATATGTCAAACATCTGTTATAACCCTCCAAACGTCTGAAAATTTGCTCTGTCTCCTTGAAATAGAAACCAGACTATTTCAGACGTCTGCACTTTGATTTAGACGCCTGAGTTATGCCTCTTCCACCAAATTTTAAAAACTCGACCCAATTCAGACGTCAGATATTTTAACCAGATGATTGGAAAATCCCTCTGCCTGTCAAATTTTTAAAACTCGACCAAACCAGACGTCTAGCAATTAAATCAAACGTCTTAAATTATCTACTGTGTTGGAATTAGGGTAAACCAGATGTCTGAAATCACTTCCAGACGTCTGATATTCAATCGACACTTTAAAAACACCCAGATAACATCTATTTTTCAATCTCATCCCACTTTTATTTTTAACTGATTATATTCAATCAACGATTTTTTTTAAAAACCATCTTTTTCCGGTCGCTCGATTACAATGCCTCCTAGAACTAAAAACCCTAAGATATCCAAAAGAAAAAAAGATCAACCAACATCATCCTCAAGTTCTCAGATGATCGAATCGAAAGATGGATGAATCGGGCACCACACTCAATCAAGAGATATGAGGATATACAAAAGAAGAAGCTTCACACAGGTCCACTTTATAACCTACTTAAATTTCCAATGTATGATTTGGATGAAATGTGTGAGAATGCTGGACTAGAAACATTGATACCGTTCACTCCCATTGACATCCAAATCGATATATTGGCAATATTTCTTTTTATGCAAATTTGCATAGCATGTCGATATGGAACACTGAAGATGAAGACAATTGGCTATGGTCTAGCGTGTATGGCAACACGATTAGACTCACTCCAGGCATAATAGGTAGAATTCTAAGATGTTCCGACACCGGCGAAGACTTATATAATATTCCTGATATGCGTTTCAAACCAAGGAATAGTATAACACATCAAATATGGGAGGATGAAATGCCTAAATTTGCCTCTAAATATCTACGACCAAAAGCAAGACTTCTTACTCGAATGATCATCAATACCATCGTTCCACGTATGGGAAGTCATGAGCAAATAACCGAGTCAGAGCACAAAGCCTTATATGCTCTATTTAGCAGAACAAGGGTGAATTGGGCCAAATTTATCTTTGACGAGCTCAAACATTTTTGGACTCGATCACGGCCATCAATTATCTACCCCACATACATTATGAGACTTCTATGTGCTCACAACATCCCCTCCTACCTATCAACTTTTGAAGAAATCTCTCCAAAATATGCTTCCACAAAGTTTTTCTCATTAATGCACCTACCGGAAATTCCTTCGGAATTTATATCTTTTTAAGAATGGACACACAATCGTCAAACCAGACAAGTTGAGCCTCCACCTCAACCACACAACGAACCATCTCAAGAGGAGGAACAACATCGTGAAGCAACTCCACCTCCTCCTACACCATTTGATTATCCAAGCCAAGATGATATTTTGGAAACTGGAACAGAAACAAATCCAAATGAAATCGTTCGAGATCTCACTCTTAAAAATCAACACATTTTGTCTCAAAATCAAAAAGTTTTGGCTAAGCGTATTGACAGCTTTGAAACAACTTTTGCCATACGCCTAGCAACAGTTGAAGAATCACTTTCAACTGTATTATCGATTCTCAAAGAGGTACTTCAAAGAGTTCGTGGTCCGACACCTCCTTCTGAAGATTGGACAAACCTAGTGCCTTCTCCTCCCGCGAAGCATTCAAAACTTTTTGAGAACGAACCTTTGAAAGAAGCTTCGACATCTCCAACAAAGCAACCTAGCTCTTTCCAAAAAGAAGATAAAAGGGATGATCAAGAAAAAGCTTCTCCAAAAGAATCATAGATCTTAGGATTTCAACTTTTGTACGCTTGACAAAATTTATGAATGTAATCAATTTCAAATTAATAATGAAACTTTCTTTTTTGTGTGTTATCTTTGACGATTGGCTAAATTCTTTTTGATAATGCCAAAGGGGGAGAAATATAAGTATATATATATATATATATATATATAAATTTAGAAATAAGCACATATTCAGGGGGAGATTGATAAATTATATATAAGTACATTGTATAGTTGTCATCATCAAAAAGGGGGAGATTGTTAGGAAATCAAATCTACAGTTTCGATGACAACAACAATACAATGGAAATCGAATATGCATATATATTTCTATTTATAGGTAATTGCTAAAGTAACATCACTAGAGAGGCAAGAACAAGGCTCAAAGAACGTTACAAGAGACTACAAGTCGATAGGATAAATGGAGCAATGACGTAGATGCACAAAAGCAACATGCATAGGGTTTAGACGTCTGGGTGCACTAGCCAGACGTCTGAAAAAATCCTCTGGATTATAAATCAAATAGGATCAAATGTCTGGTTAATGTACTCAGACGTCTGAAAGGCTACTATATACAAAAAATATATATATCCAGATGTCTGAAACAAATACCAGATGTCTGGTACTGAACTCGGGTTTTGAAATTCAAACCACAACTGCCGCACTTGAAAAGACATCTTCGCTTCTCTTCGCTGCAACTCTTCATCACCATCAGAAGCGACTATAGAACACTTGTTAATGGATGCAAGTACAAAAGGAATCTGTCGACCACTATAAATAACATCAAGAATCAAAGAGAAGACCTCACCTTACTTACTTGCGCTCTTTACCTTTATACTCTGATATATTCTTGATCTTTAGCAATCTATACTTGTATTTCACTCTTCCATATATTCAGATCTCCTCAATCAATATTATATATATATATATATATATTGGAAGCATTTGTACTTAATAGTCAATATCCGTGTTATAGAACACATACTTGACAAGAACAAGCTATTGTAACCAAGTTAATTCCTCTAGGCAAAGTGAGGGTGTTTATAGTCGAATTTCGAAGGGGAGCTTGGGGACTGGACGTATGACGGAAGGTCCGAACCATTATAAAATCCTGGTGTGCTTATTCTATATTCACCTAGATTAATTTATCTTAGTTGTATCATATAATTAGTCACATGTACTTGCATATACACTATACGATCCACCCTATAGACTTTCATAATGCTTATATATCCGCTAAATACAAAGGGATGCATCGTACCGTGACCTCCTCCGATGCCCCAGTACTTCCATATGCCTCATGTATCTCGTTAAGTGAACAGTGGGATCCGTTCTCCTGTCATACATCTCCAGTGTTGGTAGTTTAAAATCTGGCGGGTTCCTGGCTTGCCTGATTATAGGAGAAAAGGGACGCCTATTCACATCCTCCAAATCTCTATTCACCAATCCACTTCTCATGGCTCGCCTAACCATATCCGCCAATCTATCGCTGTCGCCAAGGTGTAGTCCATGTCCGTTGCCTCCAATCCGCCCCCCGAGTTCACGAGGGAGTTTCGGAATCTGCTTCCTTGAACGAGCATCCATTCCCCTACCAATGCCGTGTTGCATAGCTCCACCTGATACTCTACCCGGGATTGGATCAACATGCTCCGGGTAAGTGCCCCCTAGATCTGGTGCTGCTCCTGATGGTCCTGCTCTATTCTGAATTCTAGTTGCTCCTTGCTCCCGACTCTTATCTCCAACATCTCCGGCAGTTGCGTTCCCTTGATTCTGCATTCCAGTTTGTCCAGCTTGTCGAAGCAGATTTTGCATCATCTCCTCTTGTCTTTTAAAAGCTCTTCATGCATAGCTCCTATCATCATTTCCATCTCGTCCTGGGTGATGAAGACCGAGGTCTGATTCGCTCCTGAGGAAGCCTCCTGACTCCCTTCATGCTGACTCCTTTTAGTCCTCTGTCTTTTTTCCGATTGCCTTGCCATTACTTTCTAGATCCAAGTCTTTAGGTCTTCAAATCCAAAGTCCAAGCTCTAGAATCCCTAAGTTCAATTCTTAGTGAAAGCGCCAAAATGTTTGAGTCAAAATTGATCACAAACACCTGATTGCCGATGAAAGCACCCGTTTACAATCACAGATCACGGATTGCAAATATGTAGAGAAAATAAATGTGAAGAACACTCAAAATTTAAAAGGAATGCAGTAAAGACACAAGGTTTATAGTGGTTCGGCTATCTCCGGCCTACGTCCACTTTGATGAGTTGATATTTTATTGATAATCACTCGTTGGTTATAAGAATATAGTTGATAATAATCAAGTTACAATGGAGTTCGGCCGAGGAGCAGCGTAGAAGAACCAAAAGATCCCTTTTTTGAAGATCTTGGACTGTTATTTATAGGTGTAGGCTGCAAATATCCCCCCTCCAGATCTCGAAAGACTCCTTCTCTCACGTGGGTAGGCCCACGTGATCAATCCCGAGTGATTTCGACTCGATCCATGATCGATACGAACGAGATTTGTATCGATCAAAATCTTGGCCAATCAAGTCGGGATCGATCATGAACATTCTTGCTGATGTACGCAAGCTCCTGTGAAAATTTGATAGCATTTGGACTTGTAGATTATGAGATATGATCGATCCAGGTTGTAGTTTGTATGAAGGCTGAAGCGTTCATATCCCTGAATTAGTCTCCATCCCTTCGTGTCGATCATATGATGGTGACGTGGCGCTAAATTTCTAGATCATCCACTTTTCGTGCCGAGTGACCAAGTCGTCCACTCATTTGTGCCTCGTTCGTATCGACCTGATGTGCTCCATGGTTTGCATCGATCTAGGGATGCTTACTTCATATCGATGATCCAATAGAATTTTCATATTGACAGCGCCTTTTCCAATTCATATCGTTATGGACTTAAACATTGTGTATCGATAACTTTTAATCTACAAAATTATGATGGGAAACATTCTTTTTACTAAATTTATATTTTAAATCTCATATACCTAAGTATAAATACATATGCACATATAAACTGGTACACACACATATAGATTCGAAATTATTTATAAATGTGCGCCGCGTGTTATACAATAGAGTTTACGACGTTCTGTCAGCTTTTTATCGACGAAAATTCGAAAACGAATTCCGGTCACATTTTCGATTTTTCTTTGAACAAATTATTTTTGTAAATAAAAATTTGAAAAACTATTACGCCATCATTATTTATTATTTAAAGGATATTTTATTTTAATTATGAAATACATTATTTGAATACTTAAAATTAATTAAGTATTAGCAAATCAAAGTGGTGAAATTCCAAATCGTTATATTATCGGGACATAGTTTCGAACTTGTAACCTTATTTACATATCAAAAATTTACATTTTAAAATAGATGTCAGTATGTGTTCTTTGTGGTATTTGATCTCCTCGCCTATTTTTTACATATAAGGTTATTTTTGAAACATTATAGTGGAACCAAAAGTTTCTGTTTCTATTCCAACTATTAATACATACATACATACATATATATATATATATGTATGTATGTATATATGTATGTATGTATATAGTGCAGGATATTATATATGCACTGAATCGAAGAATGTACAATATAAAGACTCAAAGAATGAACATGAAGATGCATAAGTACAAAGACAAAGATATGTCCCGTATCCAATAGTAGTTATCAACCAAGAGAACTCGACTGCTTGATTAAATGGTCTTTAGTTGATTCTATAACCTCTACAATTTATACAACCGCACTTTATCGCCTTTTCCTCTCTATCAAACCGTTTCATTTCTGCCGATTAATACTTTTAACTTATCAGTATGCCATTGAATACTTATAACTTGTCTATTTACCAGGCATATAACGCTTGTAACATCATATGTCGTTCAATGATCGCACTTCCAAGAAACCGAAGCCTCCGTCGTCGCAGTCCGCTGTTGCTGTCGAGCCTCGTCTTGAACTACTAATGTCATCGTCTTCGGCTGCTATAGGTAAGGAGAACCTAATTTTAAATTTGATTTAGAGTTCTGGATTTTTGAGAATCTGAGTTGATTTTTTATCACTCATCACTACCGATATTTTTTGAAATATGCTAACTTTACTTATCGAGTTGATTTGTTCATAAACAAAATTACCATCGATTATGGGGTTGATTTGTTCATAAACAAAATTACCACCGATTATGGGGTCGATTTTTGAATATACAAGAGAGCTAACTAGTGCATCTATTTTGTTTTACTTTTCCTAAAACCAATTCATTCATGATTAATTTGATTATGTTGCTTCAAAAGTTGGTAGTACAGTTGAATTATAATCAGCGGGCTATAAACTTTTTAATGATTTGCAAATTGGTGAATGTTTCCATGGGGACATTTCTAATGATTGGTTTGGCGGTGACAAATTCTCAATGGTGACAAAAATACAACAATTACAATGTTTCTTATGTGGAATTATAATCACATTTGAAATGTTAGTATCAGTTTTAGTGATTGATATATTGCTGAATTATGTTGTTAACAATGTATTTGTAGCATATTTAAATGAACTAACTAATTAATTAATTTAATCAACACAGGGAATTTATGTGAAAGGATGTGGTCTTAGATTCGACAGCTTATGGATTCAATAAATACAACCAAATTATATAAAATTTACGTGAAACGCAATGCAAATAGACGTGTTGAATCTGATGAGTTCTGCTAGAATGATATCTTAGTGAAATATGATTAGTTTGATAAATATCTATTTAAGAAGAGTTCAGCCATAGGATACCCTTGTAGAGTAACAGAATAAAGCAAATACTGGAAATTTGATAGAAATTTTAAAGAAGATATTCATATCTGTTCGTGACTGCATTACATGTACGGATTTATATTTTATTGTACAAAATTCTTGACCAATTCAATGATGTTTGTTCATTAATACTAACGTCAACTTGTACATGTATCAAAATGTGTAATTTGAGTTGATATTAATAAAAAAACAGCGCACAAATATTATTTCTTTTACCAATAAACTAAGTATAAAAATATAACATACAAACAACGAATATTTATTTATGAATGCTGAAACAAAATATAGCAAATAATATTGCAGATAATATAGTCACATCCATGTCAAATAGAGACCGACCATCTATTCCAAAAATGGAAATAAACAAAGACACTAATGCCATAAGGACATAATTTTGTTACAAAAGGATTCTCATTTCACTAAATTTTAGTAAACTTTACGGCGGAACAGTTATAGTTGCTTAATAATGACACTAATTGTACTTATCCTAGGTCGGTTGGGTTGGTAATTTTCTTAAGGCAAAAGTTCAAAGCAAACCTTTCAACCTAAGCATGAGTTTATTCTATGGAAAAAATTAATCAGCATAACCTTGTACCTCACCTTCTAACTGTTTAACCTGATTATGAATAATTAGAGAAGTATAAATAGAAATTTTAGCATACAAATAAGGGGCAACTTTTTTTTGCACCTTTTTCGACATCGTAAAAGAGGGCTGACGGTAACCTTGAGTTCATAAAAACTTATATGCATGCGCTTGATATCTGTTTATATCCACACAATATATGTAAATCTAATGATACTCTCACTAATTCTTGTTATGATGTAGAATTTTTTACTTTTGTATGCTTGTTCCAAATAGTTGACAACATACTTGTAAACATTTGAACTTTTACAATTATCTTTAGTACAGTGAACGGAACCCAATATTGGTAACCAAATCTCAAATATTAATAACTCACATAAAAGTAAACCAAACATGAATACTGTTTGACTTCATCACTTGTAAGCCCACCCTTCTTCAATTCTCAAAATCTTTGTAAACCAAAGAGAATGAAAATAATGTACCCCTTGTTGCGTGCTAATTCTAACGCAAATTAACTGAGATGAATAGCTAGCTAGTCTCAATCATGTTCGAAAATTTTGTTCAAGTCTTATACCAATTCAATGAAGCATGAATCCACAATGTAGATATAATACTATGACACTAATATTCTACATAAATTTATAAATTGACCATTTCAATAATATAGAACTTTCTAAAATAAGCATCATCCCAATTATAAGTGATCTAACTTGATGCTTTAAATTTGAACCAAAAATATTATATAGCTTTTTATCTTGAATTAACAATAGTATCTTAAAAAGAATACTGAAGCTCATGAATGTCATTTGATTAGTTGTGTATACTACTTTTGCAACATCAAACATATGGACAGTGAAAAAACAATGATAATTTTGTTTCTAACGATAAAAATTAGGTCATGTTGAACAAATAAATTAGAAACAATGATGTTGCGGTATCAACATGGTTAACTTGTATCCATATGAGGCTAACAATTAGAACCGAGAAGCGTAAACCTGAACTGAACCAGTCCATGAAGATCCAAAACGAACCCGCCCGAGAAGACCCAAACCAAACCCGATGCGTCTCGGGTCGGGTATAAATGATAAAAAATACCATATAGACTTGTTCAAACCTGAAACGAACTGATCCGACCAGAAAGATCCGACAAAAAATGTATTAAAATATACACAATTTTAGTGTTATTATCCAACCGAACTCGACCATCCCGATCCGAATCTCGAGTCGGGTTGGATCTAGATTTTAAATTGTATAGTTTGGACCTGACAAACCTGACTCGCTTAGAAATGATTTGTCGGATTGGGTCTGGGTCCACCGGGACGAGTCTAATTGCCACCTCTATATGCTTATATGCCACTACTTACAAATCCATGACTTTGTCAGAATATCTTGTAGAAGAGATTTTTTAACAAAGTAGCATGTTGCGTCAGTTTGCATGTATGGTGCAATGATGTAGCAGCAGCAATCGGTAGGCATAATAGCTTTTATTTGAATATATTCCATTAATTTCTAGCATATTTTTTGGACATGAAAGGAAGGCAGTTGAGCATATGCAAATGGGTATTGTATGTTATAAATCTAATCAAACTGGGAGCATTGGCATTGCACGAAGGGATCCTTCACCCCTGTTTCATACTTCAAATTATTGTAAATTAAAATAAAGATGTGAAATTTTGGTGCTAAGTTAAATACGTAATATAAAAAGGAAAACTAATATAATAATCCAATGCTTTGAATTAAAAAAAATAAGGATCTAATACGATAAAAATCAAAAAAATTATAGGAACATCACAAATTTGAAAATGCATACGATTCAAATAATGTAAACAGGGCCGGCCAAGAAGGCGGCCCACCAAATCTGTAGGCTGGGGCAACCCAATGGGCCGAGATAAAATTTATCATTAGTGTGAATTATAAAGCATTTAAAGCTAGTTATAGGCTTTGAATGTTGGTATCTTTCGTTTAATGGTAAACTAGATTGTTTGTACCGAGTGTGGTTGAGTTCAATAGCCTAGAAAATTCTTTTCTCCCAATTTGAATTTTGGGATGGGAGAGTAGATTGTATGGGCCGGGCTTGAATGTAAATCATAGTAATACGCGGGCTAAAGCCAATGTCTAAAGATTAACTTATGGAATATAAGAAGTGGTTCTACGTTGTTAAAAAAAGGTATGAAAGAAAATTGAGAAATGAGCAAAGATATCGAGCAAGATGGATATGTATATTCAATAATTAGCTGAAAGGTAATGGATTTTGCTAAATACAACCAATTTCATATTTTCTCGAGACCATAAACTTCAATTTGGGATTCGACAGAACATTAAATAAAAATATAATAAAAGTAGTAAATAAAGTTGCATAAACCACGAAACAAAAAGATTTCTGAAAAATTACCAAATGTCGGTGTGTGTTAAACACTTTTTTTAATATATCTATGGAGGTGGAACCCAGTGGACGAGGCCTTCATATGATAGCACGCTCTGTGGAGGCCGATAATGTATACAGTCTTTCCTTCGCATTGTGAAGAAGCTATTTTCGGACTCGAACCTAAACGCCCAGATCACCATAAGGGTGACCTAACCGTTGTGTCAAGACTCCACCTTATATATGTTTATTGTATATATATATATATATATATATATATATATTGGTGAATGCCCTATCACTTATGCACGAAGTCTAACCACTAATTTCATCTCTTTACCGTACTTCTTGAGGGATTGATATCACTTCATGGATAAGCCGAAACCTGTAGAAATAAAAGGTACAATACTAAAAAAACATACTTTATTATTAATCAAATTTAAAATTCCAGGAGTACAAAATTTATTTAAGTATATTCTACTGATGATGTAAAAAGTCTACCGTCGATATAATATTCAAGGGTAATAGACCCCATTTATTAGTAATTAATCACTAAAAAGGAATTTATTTAATGGTTAATTTCATAAAAATCTATTTGCTCATTAACCATCTAGGCAAGGAAGTCAATCATAACAATGAAAAGTATATCATAATATAGAGTTATAAATTAATATAATCATATGAGAACTTTTATAAACTTATTCGATCTTTTAAGTTGAATATAAGCAGATACTCACCAACTATATATATCCACATAGGAGGAGAAAAGGTCTGTTTATTGGAGTTAACTAGGAAAAAACTTTTAGATTCAATATTGCATATCATATGCAATATGAAAGGTAGTCACGTAATAAGAATGATAATTCAAACAAAAAACTATGTAGAACAGAATTCAACTAAAAATTGTGCACTAACGTAAGTAACAAAATATGATTCAAGCGATCTCAATATTTAAATATTTTAAACTTCGAACGGTAGAAAATATGAATTATTTGCACTTAGCAAACCTCAAATTGGAAAATCAACAATAACACCACACACTTTATCTGTATAAAAAAGCATATAGATGAAAATTAAGTAAAAAAAACAACGACAACGATACCTAGGTGTCATTTTGTAGATTGCGCCTTCGCTTATATCGAGTAAATGAGTTCCAATACGAGAGAAGTTCTAAACATAAATAAGAGGTTCCAAGATATCTAGTTACCAAAGACTTTGAAAATATGATAAACAACACTCTATCTCCAAATTCGATAAGTAATTTTCAAATACAGTAACACACAAATCAAGAGATTTACATTTTTTTTTGATTTATCTGCTAATATATTCGTGGCTTCAAAGAGCTTAGGGATTGTAGGGATGTGATTTAGTTGTAATCAAATGAAATGGACTGATAAATTCATGATTTATTTTCGAAAAGGAACGAGGTGGGTTGGAGAATAATGCGAAATCGAATATGGATTGTCTAAGGAGCGGTTAAAGACAGCATGAATCAAAATGTGGCTACGACGTTAATTATGAGTTTGTTGTCTATTTTTGAACCACTTAATGTCTTACATACTCTCAGTCTCAACCTTTAACTTTTGTTTATCTCATCCGTTAATCCAAAACAAATTTGTTATACAAATGTATTATAATGTACGGCTTTTTACCACCGAATGTTGACACTAATATTTTCATAGTATTTTCGTGTCGGACACCCAAGTGCCGAAAAGACAAAACGTAGGGTAATAGAAAATGAAACAGAACAAAACAAAAGAACACAATATCAGAGTCTCAATGTGGAACGATAATAAATAATATCTCAAAAGATCATTACCAAAAGAAAACTTTAATGTACATACATCTATCAGAGTAATCCAACCAATCATCAGCCTGAATAGTTATAATAGTCCGTCCTCACAATTGTTGATAGATGCAAACAAGTAATGCAGCAGAAAATAAATACATGAATAAGTCACGTAGAAATCCAGCTCGTCTCCTAAAGCTCCAAGGTGTCCATCGTTAAATTTGAAAATATACTCGGGGCCGACCTAAGCATTAGAAGAAAATAACTACCTGATCAGTCTTGTAAATCAACTTGAGCAACTCGAATCATATGGATTTTTATATTTAGAAACCCTTCAACATAAAGGTATCTCGTATGACCAAGCCATAAACAAACACAAACAAGTTTTATCTTTCGATAACCAAACCGTTTCTATTAGAAAATTCAATGATATTATAATAATGTCTAGGTCTGAAATATAAATAACCAAGTAATTGTGGTGCATGTGAGTGTACATCACAATAATAACATTTATACAAGCAAAATCGCTAAGGAGCTTTTCGTTAATTGTGTAGGATTCCACGAGGTGCCTTTGGTACTTCGAGAACGGTCCTCTGACACAAGGATCAAAGAAAATCCTCTAGTAGCAGTGCACATCTCTAGTGAATGTACTATAGGAAAAACATAGTTGGTCTCGCTAAGACCGAATGCATCACTCCCACATGCATCTCTAAAACAAGAATCTCTTGATTGGAGTTGCACACACCATATGAGTTTGCTAACCATATTGGCTTTGTCTTCTGTCTCTGGTTTTAGTCATTACCACAAGTGAGGCTACGCTTGGCATTCCAACACATGATCCACCACTCGAACAGATCTTCCACACGAGCTCCAACTCGAACAGTCCTCGGAACCACACATGGATTCGTATAGCTCAACAGGTCTCGTAATCACATATGGATTCTCATATCACAAAATAGATCATGAACCTCTACATGAGTTCGAACGTCTCAAACATATCTCAAATCCTCACATAATTCTAGCATTTTGGATTAATCACGAACGTCTTTCAAAGCATATAACACATATATGGTTATGGAGTGGTTACAATTTCGAGCATCTCATATAAGTACCCTGCCCCACTTACTCGACGCTTCAAAACTAATCGATCGATTTTGGTTAAACTCAACTTCTGTTCTTTTGGAAATAAACAGACAATACATAAGAGCGGAGATTACTTCCTAATCATTTAAGCAGACGGATTTTATTTTCACGTGTCATAGAAGAACATAATGAGTTTATACGTATGACGTAGCTTCACCGAAGATAACTATACCAGATAATTCCTGTGTTTTTTTAAATATTTCCAAAGTTATATTTGGTCAATGTCAACAAAAATGAGAATGATAATGTAATGGAAACTAAGTCATGTATTGTAACGATCCTCCTTTTTGGTCCCAAGAAGTCGACAATAATACATTCACAATATTTATGTGCCGAATATCCTAATACTAGAAAAACCGATTGTTAGGATAAAAGAAAAAGGACATAACATAATCCCACAACGTGACACGTAATATATAATATACCAAGATTTTTACAAAAAAGAGTATTATATGTACATACATAAATCAGAGTGCAAACCTATCATCAGTCTGGACAGTTATAACAACCTGCCATTACAAATTCTAGTAGATACAACAAGAACAAAACAACGAAAGATAAAATACGTGAATACGTCTTGGAGGATCCAGCTCGTCCCATGAAGCCCTAAACTGTCCAACTAAAACTGGAAAATATGCTCGAGCTGACCCGAGTATCATAAGAAAATAACGCCTGGAACAATCTGGTAAACCAACGTGGGAAACACAATAAAATGAATTTTTAATATTTAATAATTCTTTCAAAATAAAGGTATGCCGTAGGACCATGTATAAACACGGATGAAACTTACAATAATCAAACCATTGTATAGAAAATTTTGTGATATTATAATAATGTCTAGAGGGGACGTAAATATATAAAATAGCTTAAATATTAGCATTTCACATTTAAACATAGTTGGACACAACTAAGTCCGTAAATGCATGTGTTGGAGATTGGATCTACATCACTGACAGGGCTACCAAGGTATCGTCTGTCACAGTACACCTCTAGAAAAATATATCGAAGGCCTCGCATAGTTACTTGCAAATCAGAGCTGGCCTGCCCCATTAAAATGATAAGCTAGATACATCATTCCTCGAGCACCAAGGCAACTAAACAATGTGCAACTGCCATTTCCTCACTCCTTACTTGTTCCATGTGCGTGCATACCATATCCATAAATATCGATTACAGATCGAGGAATGACTGCTTTTAATAGTAGCGAATCATATATCTCTGAAGCATATTTCATATTTTAGTAATTACCGAGTTATGAGGCTTGTGAGGTCACGACTATCTTTTTTCCTCTCTTAGCAAATCCCACTTGGATTGCTAACACTGACTTTCAGGCAACAATGCAAATGCCAGCATTCATCCATACAAGTTATTCAGGATATGAATAAATCGAAGTCACTACTTCTTCCGCATCCATTTTGGAATCACCATCAGGATTAGTAGCAAGTAGCCCTTGCGCTTCAAACAACTTTGTTTTCGATCCCATCATCTTGAACAAGTTGTGAATATCTTCCAAAGCGTAGAACGCGCATATGGTTTTGGAGTGGTTACGGTTTTGAGTCATCTCATATAAGTACACTCCCTCCGCTTACTAGTTGCTTCAAAACCAAACTGATAGTTTCGGTAAACTCAACTCCGGTTCTTTTGAAAATAATAAAACAATACATAAGAGTTGAGATCATCTTCTAACCGTTTAAATGGACGGATTTTATTATCATTTGTCATAGAAGAACAAAACAAGATTTTTACGCACAGTATAATATCAACGTAGATGACTGTGCCATATAACTTCTATGTTTCTTCTGGATATTTCCGGAAATATATTTTTGGTTAAGATTTGATAATCGGTTATGTAACTATCAAATAAACAAACAATCGAACTTAGATTTAATGCCGTGCGGGATTCACGAAGCCTCTATTAATTAATCGTCATTAATTAAAATACTTCAATTATTTACAAAAATTCATGTACTTATCTCATCGGTATAAGTATATTCTCAAACCACTTAAGAAAGATTTCCTATTCTAAAATCATATTAAATGGATCAAAACAGTATCATTGAAAACATTGTTTATTATTTACCAAAACCGCTTATCCTTCAGTGTTAAGTATGTAAAGATGTATCCATACCACCACAATTAAGAAGGGTTAATTATAAATTCATAAACTTGATTTTTAGTAAGTGATCCAATTCATATAAAATCAAAGTTATATAAACCCCAAAACTTCCTTTTCGAATTCCAAGATCTCTTTCCAATTTATATGTTCAAAAAACCTTCCATAAAAACAATTCTTCATAAAACAGTCTATATTTCTAAAACACCTTTTTTAAAACAATATTATTATTTAAAATACATTAATAAATTAATTAAATTAACTTTAATTTTTCCTTATAAATAAATAATTAATTAACTTTAAAACATTATTATTCAAAAATTTGCTAACTTTAAAATATTAAAATACAAATAATATTAACCTACACATTTAAATACAGAAAACACGTTACTTCGAAAAAGTTAATGTAGATTTAAACCCATTTCCTTTCAACTTTGGAAAAAGGCTTATCGATCAAAATGGCACTCAAAAAGGCCAGCTTCCATTTATTTCCAGCCCAACATTTCAAGTCTTATTACAGGTATTTACATAAGCAACATATATGTAAATAAAATCCATAATTAACAGTAGATGGATAACATCTTATTTAACCAATATAAATCAACTGTCAGATAAACAGATGTCCAAATTAATAAAATAGCAGAACGAAGATTTATTCTGCTAAATAGATGTCTCATTAATCTATCTGGCTTAAATATAGCAGAACGGTATTTTATTCTGCTAAAGGACTGTTAGTGTTTAAACATAATTATTTAACAACGTAATTATTATCTGCCCCTGTTGATTTATCACCAAATTATACTTCACTAAAAACACCAACCGTTTTTGTTAAAGTGACGTACTTGACAATACGAGTCTAGTGCAAGAAACCCCGGGTTAAATTGCTGAATTGAGTGTGTGATTTGATTTTAAAGATAACGATTTTAAACTAAAATGATTAAATTAAATTATACACTAAACTACACTCCTTTCTCAAGGCTTGGCTCAAGGCCTAGCCCAAAACCTATTCTCCAACCCAAACCCACACGACAGCTTCTTCTCCGCATTTTATCCAAATTCAAATTCCCAAATCCATACTTCTGGAGCCAATATCTTTGTGCAGAATGTGCACGTGCACACCTAGCTCCGTCGTCGCATTGTTGGACCAGACCACCACCCCACTTCACCCGTTGAGCTCAACCCACTAGACCCCGTCATTTCGCCTTCGACTGCCTCTATCCCTATTCGACCAAAACCCCCAAACCAAGAAACAAGCTCCAGGTGCATCACGTTCGAACGCCAAGCACCATCGTTTCAACCATCTCTAGACCCTACCGCCACCATTGATCACCCCCGAAGAACTCGCGACCAAGGCTGCTCCAGCTACCACCGTTCCTACGCAGGGGTCTATTAGCTTGTCGAAAAATGCTAAGATGACCAAAAACGATCATTTAATGACCATGATCCAAACGTACCTCCTAAAATCACGCGAACCATTATAAAATTCGTGTTTTGTCGAGATAAACATGACTGCAATAACCATTATCCATTTTGCACTTAACAAAATTTCGCCATTTCTTTACACTCACTGGAATCGAACAACCTCCGCCACCCTAGTCGACAAAATGTTGAAGAACCAATTAAAAAAATCACAATTGACTACTACGAGTAACTTTATAGTTGATCGCATGAGCTCGTTTTCATTGGTTTAAAAGGTATCGAATTTTTGAGTGAAAGTGGGCAAAGTTTGATTTCATTTAGAGGGAACAAGGTGTTTTTAGGGTGTTATCTCTTTGTGTATCAGCAAGCCTGATCCTTATTTCAAACAATATATGTTTTTACACAATTTCCTAAACCATGATTTTCATGACAAAAATCAAATATACTAACAAAATTCACATATTTTATATTTTTCATCAAAAATTATACTAACAAAGGTTGAAAATTTTCCAATGTTTATTATTTTCAAAAGTATGTAAACAAGTGTTAGTGTTCTCAAGTTTTTAACTTGTTTGAGAATGCAAAAGAAAATCCAAATCTTTATCCAAGCATGCAACCCCAATTCAAATTTCACCACTTAATTCAAACCTTAAACTTTAGAAGGGAAGACCTTTTTTTTCCTTTAAAAAAAGTAGAAGAGGTGGAAAAAGAAGTTAGAAAGTATAGAATGAAGAGTACAAAGGAAAATAAGCTTATTTTTTTAAATGAACGAGATGAGTTAAAAGACAATACTGATATTTACTTACATTTTCTTCTTTTCCATCATTTCAAAGCCACCAATATGTCAACCCTATGAAAACAAAATGGATCCTAGACAATACTGGTATACCACTTGACTAGTAGTACCGAATAACTCAATTTTAACTTTCAGATTTGGGAAGAGGCTTAGCAACTATAATGGTATTTACCCGCCCTTCGTAGCTCGGTTGGTTAGGGTGTTGGGAGATGGGAACCAAAGGACTGTGTCCGGGCAGGTTCGAATCCCAGCGCCATAACCATCAGTGGGAGTTTCAACGTTACGCATCCGTGTGCGACGACTAAATAAAAGCGGGGTAGATACACGGCGTGAGATTTACTTAAGTGAGTATCAATGAATATCATGATCTTAAGGTTCCCCATGATATAAAAAAAATTTATAATGGTACTTAATCAAGTCCCCATTAATTTCAATAACTATCTAAGTTATATAATCCAAATGACATCACATAAGTTAATCAAACTCACAATTAACAATTAATCGTAAATACAAAACTTATGCACAAATCATGATCGCACATCAAGCTAAATAATTCGTTAAATAAACCTTGGAAGATTCTCTTGCAATATATAATTTTAATGAAGGTCATGATTGATTTCTGCTTGATATGTTTGGGTGAATTAAGCATGAAGTTAGAACCTACATAGGAAGGTTATCTTCTTCTTCCAATACACACTTTTCAAACACTTTTTCTTCTCAAAAAGTCAATTGGTACATTAAATAACAAAAAATCATAATGTAAGACAGATAAGTTTTTCAACAATACACATTATTAAATTACTAATAAAACGCAAATAAAATAGACGTGATAAATAAATCATAATATGTGAATAAAAATAATAATACTTCCTTGAAATTCCACCATGCACATCATGATGCAGATCCACATCGTCCACCTCTTCCAAGATATATAGCTCGTATGGATCGATCACCTTCTCATGTAACGTACAAAAGAGAATTTTAGTTAGAATTTTAATTTTAAATTTAGGATTAAAAGAGAAGTATTCTGTTGAGGCATTCACAGTAGAAGTTGAGGTGCTGAGACACTACGAGAACTTCCAATGACCGAGATGTAAGTATTCTGAATGGGAATGATAATTGTTGCCATATCGAGGAAGCCACTGAAGACATCGCTAGAAGTAATAACCAAACTACCCTTTAAAGTACTCAAGCTCATATTTACTGTCTTTATTTATTTTCAAATGTACATCAGTGGATTAAAACACTTTTTGTTTGTTTAAATGGAAATTGATTGTAGGATAGAACTGTAAACATTAAAATAAAATGTCAAAAATTTTGTCAACAAAGATTTTCATGTACAGTTGTAATTGCAACTGTGGAGAATAACAACAAAAGGTGGGAAATCTCAGTTTTGTCAGTTTTGCGGTTGTGTACTTGCTAATACCTATTCAAGTCCACTTGCTCCACCAAACATACTTAGTATACTCATTTTTATAATTTTCGGACCCTCTGCTGTATCCCTTTTTCATGCAAAACAACGCTTAGAAGAGGTTATTGGGATGGCTCAAGATCCTAATAAGATCTGGTATGCTATATCGTTCTTTAGCTTGAGTAACATTGATATAGTTACTTATTATGACATGCATTTAATCTTTTGATGAGTAACAGTTCCAATTGAGGGGAAAAAAAGGAAGAAAGCTACATTATCGAAGGTAAGAAAAACTGATTTATATCTCTCTAGATTTTTTTCTTCTTTTGAAAATTTATATAGGTTCATTAAACTCTACTTGCAATGTCTTTTAATTGGAATATAATTTGGCAATGGTTAATAACTAATACTCCAGGATTATTCTTTCGTTGCTTCGTTACTTTGTTATTCAAAGTAATTAGACAACAAAAAAAAATATTCTTAAAATGATAAAAAATTTAACACTAAATTTTAATTTAATATTTGGAGTAATATTATCGCATTTGCAATATTATCCAAATCTACCTACATTTTATCACCTATTTTTTTATCGCAAAAATAGTGCTACATTTTAATGCATATGTTTTACTATTATCTTCCATCTAAAAGCACAGATCATAGCCAAAAACTCAAACATTACATCTGTCAGCATGTATCTTCATCTCAATAAGGACCTCTAATTTCAAAGTTGTCCTATCTCGAGAGCAATTTCTATCCCAAAAACAAAAAAAACAAAAAAACAAAAAAAAATCGAAAATCAAAATAATTTGCTACTTATGCATAGATCATGACAGCAAATCAAGCTAAAGAATTGCTTAAATAAGCCTTGCAACTTTCTCTTATAATATACGAATTTAATCAATTAATGATAATAATTTATGATTGTTTTATTTGGTTGAAGTATGAAGTTACAAACTTTCATGGGAAGGCTATCTTCTTCTTACAATACTAACTTTTCGAACCTTTTTTTTTCTCAAAATTCAATTGGTACTTTAAATAACAAAAATTCGTAATGTAATACTAATAAGATTGTCAGTAGTAGACTTTACTAAATTACTAATAAAACCAACACAAATTTGAGCATTTAATTAGAAATAAAATAGATGTGATGAATAAATAACAGTATGTAAAAAAAATTACTTCATTGGAACTCCGCCATGCCCACCAAGCCGTAGATCCACATTGTCCGCCTCTTCCAAGACATATGCCTCTTATGCATCGGTCACCTTCTCATGTAAAAGTAGAAAATAAAATTTTAGTTAGAATATTAATTTTAAATTTAGGATTAAAAGAGAAGTATTCAACAGGGGTGTTTACAATAGAAATGGAGATACTGACATACGAAGAAAGCTTCGAATGGCCTAGATATAAGTATTATGAATGGGAATGATAGTGGTCGCCTTATGGGAAGCCATGGAAGACATCTTGAGAAGTAATGATTAAACTACCCTTATGTTGTTTAATTTTCATCAATTTATAATAGGGGTATTTTCGTATTTTCAAAAGCTTCAAATGAAGGTTTTTCTATTGAATATAGAGTATATGGACATGGTAAAATGCAGAATGGGAGACAATATGCGATGGCTGTTGGATTTTGTTATGCTGACATATGATTTCGATGATTAAGATTTATTGTGTGACCAATTGTGCGAGTTTTGAAAATATAACATATAAGAAATTTTTGACTATTCATATAGATTCATGCAACATGTTGCAGCATTCTTCGAACAGTATGATGGTTCAACTTTTGTTTCGACAACCATACAGACACAAACGAACCGATGATATCCATTTATTTATAGTAAATCGTATTTTTCCCATCCGCAGTGCGCTGTTGCATGTTTTTCATTATTTGCACCCACTCACCCTGCTTTTCATTATCTTCATTCTGAGATTCCGCTCATACATATGGATATTAAGTACATGTTAAAGAAGGTGTAATCTTCATATTAATCCTTAAAGAGGACTCATACAAAATGAAAATATAACTTTTCAACATATATACTTCACTCCATCATGGTGTAAACTTTGCAACCAGTATATCCACTACACATATTGATCAAATAATTTCTTATGATTTCAGATAAGTTCACGTACCGCATCTGTTTCTAATAAGAATCATAAGATAATTAACTCATAGGCATATTTCAATTGTAGATTAAAGTCAATCATACATCGACAATTTATTCCTCACAGAATAGTTAATACCTGACATAAGAGCACCTAAATGAACTATAACTTACTTATATACTTTTATTTTCCATATATATAACAGTTGAGGTTTAAAAAACACGTCACTCACAATGTTTTTGAGACAAAGTCTAAATCAGTTTACTCATTCATGCATGTATGTATGTATGTATGTATGTATATGTCAATTGGTGTGAAGAAACATTGGGGTATCTTTGGAAATTTTCTATGACAAATAGTACTACAATCATAGATAAATATTAACTAAACTATAAACCATTTTGCTCAGGAATAATTGAATAGTATAGACTACTTTAAGTTTGGAAGGAAAGTAAATCAATTAACCTTTCCATCTATTATACAATTAATTATAATCTAGTGATGTAAACTTTAATACATAAAAGTAGATCTGTCAGCAGTAGCTTATAAATTTATATTTAAATATTATACATCCTCTTTGAAAACCTCAGGAAGATTGGACTCTGAAAGAGATTGAATTCTTGAAGCTGGCATTTGCGTCTTATCATGAGAGATGGGATTTGATTGTTGAAGAGTTTCGCGGTACTCGGTCGGAAAATGAGATTAAGGTAAATTTGTTTTATCAATGGATTTATTACAAGATGGCTCAACATATACAATTTTGTTGACTATATAATTTGATGTCGTGAAAGACAGAGTTGAAGTGAACCTTGAACCCTGGTTTGGATATATAATTTGATGAAGTATTTACCTCGATTGAAACAGCGGCCATTCTTAGATCGTCATCTCCACACGACTCAATCTTCTCCACCGCAACCGTCGACTTATCTCCACACGACTCAATTTCACCGTCCCACGACTCATTCCCTCCAACAACCCATGACTCAACATCACCGACTCACTCCCCTCACGCGGCATCGATTCTAATCTAAAACCCTAAATCGCGATACTGCTATAAGTCGCGAACGACTTAAGTTCCCCCTCCGCCTCTTTCATGTGTCGCGTGCGCGACTTAACCTTTTCCCCTCAATCCTTTAAGTCGTGAAACTCCTTGTGTCGTGCTAACTGTTAAGTCGCGAAGAAGCTCCATTAAGTCGCTGCCGAGTTTCTTCCATCCTAAGCCGTTACCGAGCTATCTTGAGTCGCGTGAAAATTTGAATAGCTTCAGTTAAGTCGCGAACGACTTACTATATGCTCCATAAGTCGCGAACGACTTATTACCGAGTCGTTAAGTCATTGCCGAGTTTCAGTTGAACCGTAGCCGAGTTAGCATAAAGTCGTTGCATTTTTCTTTTCTTTAAGTCGTGTACCATTGTGTTGTAATTTTTTTTAAGTCTTATAGTAAGTTGTAAGCCTATAAATAGGCAAGTCGTGTCATTTGTAAAGTGGTTGAAATTTTGAATAAAGTTCTCCTTTGTTAGCTTTGTGTTTTCAATTTAAATTGGTAGTCGAGTGTTTGATCTCCTATCTCCACCTACGTCATTCGAGTGCGCTCGAATCTTCGTTTGTGAAGCCGATTCGCCGAATCAAGTGCGCTTGATCAACGTCAAAGAATCGTAGATCTTTGTTTCTCGGTATCGTGCGCGATCAACGAGACGAAGATAGCTAGAATCCGGCATCTTTGGATCAACGGATTTGGGCATTGCAGTATTCTCAACTCATCGATTGCTAATCCCATCGACCATTCAAGTTTTTTTGTTAATCCGCTGCGTCAGTTTGGTATCAGAGCTAGATTGCAAGGAGTTTGCATCATTTGGAGATTTGGGTTTCGAGAAATTGAAGTTTGGAAATTGGATTTGCCATTGTTGAGGAATTTGGAGTTCATCGTGAAGTTGCAACAAGTTGGGAGCTTCGATCCATCTCACTTTGGATCAAAGTGTGGAAAGGTGTTTGAATTTGTGGGGAAGAATTTGCGCGCCAAAGTAGAGTTTGAAGTGTTGAATCCGTGCCGACCTATCCTAGGTCGTTGCATTCTAACGAGTTAGTGTTGAACCGAGTTACTTTGTGCCGAGCCAAGGAGTTTGTGCGGGCTAGTGTGAGCCGTGACTTGTTGTTTGTTGAAGTTTTGTGTTCAATTTGTTGAAGTTTGTTTGAAGTTCAATCATGCCTCCGAGACGAGCCCAACGTCATCGCAATATTAATGCTTTATATGGAAGAGAAGAGGCTGATGAAATGGAGCAACGAATCCATGAGAGTTTTACTGAAAAGTTGAACGAAGGAATTGGTCGATTAGAGAGAATGATGCTTTAAATGAATCAAAGTAGAAGAAGATTTTCACCTGAATCGAGCAATGGGAGAAGTAGAGCTTCGATACATTCAGATCGGGAGAGAAGCGAAGATCATAGAAGTGTTGATAATCGTGATAGGAATGTTGATCGAAGGAGTGGTAGTAGAGATGTTGGAGGTCGTAATCGACATCGATATACTTCAGATTTTGATGAGGAATTTGATGGTGATAGGGGAAGTGTTCATTATCGAGATAGAGAACAAACACGACGTCAGAATCGAGATGTAGATGATGATCGTCAATGGGAATCAGGAATGAAGATGGAAATTTCAGAGTTCAAGGGTGGAATGGTTGCTGAAGAATTCTTAGACTGGTTGTCAAATGTTGAAGAAATTTTTGATTTCAAGGAGATTCCGGAGAATCTTCGAGTGAAGTTGGTTGCTACTAGGTTGAGGGGGAGAGCTTTGGCGTGGTGGCAGCAAACTAAACTTACACGAGAACGGATGGGAAAGTCGAAGATTGTAGATTGGGAGAAAATGAAGAAATTGATGAGAGCTACATTTTTACCATACAACTATCAGTCACTAATGTACCAGAGATTGCAGAATCTACGGCAGGGGACGAAAACTGTCAATGACTATGCAGATGAATTTTACCAACTCATCGCCAGGAACGATATAATGGAAACGGAAGAGCAGCTGACAGCAAGGTTTGTTGGAGGGTTACGAATGCAGATCCAGGATATGGTTAATATGTTCGATCCAAGATCTGTGGCGGAAGCACACCAAAAGGCGTTGGCTTGGGAAAAGCAAGGAAGGCGTGGAGGTGGTGTGTTTACTAACTCTAACAACCAAATGAAGGGTGTTAGCGGAAATTCTAGTGTTCCTAAAGTTATTGCAAAGCCATTTGTGAAGGAAGGTGAGAAGGCGAAGGTTAACAGTGGATTCAAATGTTACAATTGCCAGGAGATGGGTCATAAAAGCAACAAGTGTCTGAAGCCGAAGAAGAGAACTATGATAGCTGAGGTTGAAGAAGAGGAAGGAGAGGCAGAGTGTTCTAATTCCTTACCGGTTGAGGAAGAAGACTTGTTGTCGGGAGACGAAGGATATTCACTGATGATGAGGAGAAGTTGTTTGACGCCAAAACAAGAGGAGGAAGACAGTTGGTTGAGGAATAACATAGTTCAGTCTACTTGTACTATCCTTGGAAGAGTTTGTAAATTTGTTATTGATGCCGGGAGTTGTGATAATATTATCTCTACAGAGGCTGTGAAGAAGTTGGAATTGAAAACCGAGAAGCATTCTAAACCGTAAAAGTTAGCTTGGTTGAGGAAAGGAGGTGAAGTGAAAGTTGGACGAAGAGCTTGTGTTAAATTTTCAATCGGGAAGAAATATAAAGATGAAATTTGGTGTGATGTAGTGGACATGGATGTGTGTCATCTGTTGTTGGGCAGACCATGGCAGTTTGATAGAGCAGTACAACATGATGGTCGTGCTAATAGCTACAGTTTCATGTTTGAAGGTACTAAAATCACGTTAGTTCCCAAGAAGCAACAACAGAAAGAAAGCAAGCTGGAGGAAATTGAAGAATTGAAAACTTTGTTAACTTTGAAGGAGTTTGTCAAGGAAGTCGAAGAAGAACCTGAAGTGTACTTGTTGATTGGACGAGAGTGTAACGAAGAGGTTGAAATTCCAGAAGAAGTGAAGCCAGTTTTGAAAGAATTTGAAGATGTATTTCCAGAAGAGTTGCCTAAGGAGTTACCGCCACTGAGAGACATTCAACATCAAATTGATCTTGTTCTGGGAGCAGTATTACCGCATAGATCACATATCGGATGAGTCCGAAGGAGCATGAAGAACTGAGAAGGCAGGTGGAAGAGTTACTTGAGCAGGGACGTGTGCAGGAAAGCTTGAGTCCTTGTGCAGTACCAGCTTTGTTGGTGCCGAAGAAGGATGGAACATGGAGGATGTGCACTGACAGTAGAGCATTGAATAAGATTACGGTGAGATATAGATTTCCAATGCCAAGGTTGGATGACTTGCTAGATCAGTTAAGCGGGGCAACTATCTTTTCGAAGATTGACTTGAAGAGCGGATATCATCAAATTTGTATTAGGCCAGGTGATTAGTGGAAGACTGCTTTTAAAACCAGGGAGGGTCTATATGAATGGTTGGTTATGCCATTTGGTTTATCAAATGCGCCTAGTACGTTCATGCGGGTGATGAATCAAATCTTTAGACCATTCATTGAGAAATTCGTGGTGGTGTATTTCGATGATATTCTGATATATAGCAGGAGAATGGAGGAGCATGTTCAACATTTGAGGGAAGTGCTGATTATTCTTCGTGAGGAACAATTTTATGCTGCTACGAAGAAATGCGTGTTCATGACGCATAGTGTTTTATTTCTGGGATATGTTGTGTCAGGAGAAGGTATACAGGTGGACCAGAATAAAGTTGAAGCAGTCAGGAATTGGTCACAGCCAAAGACAATTACGGAAGTGAGAAGTTTTCATGGGCTAGCGTCATTCTACCGAAGATTCATTCCACACTTCAGTAGCGTGATGGCTCCAGTTACTGATTGCATGAAAGGAAAACAGTTTGTATGGTCAGAGGAAGCGGGGGTTGCTTTTGAGAAGATCAAGGAACTATTGACGACAGCACCGATTCTTGTTTTACCAGATTTTCAGTTATTGTTTGAATTGCATACTGATGCGTCGAAGGTGGGAATTGGTGGAGTGTTGAGTTAGAGGGGACGTCCTATTGCATATTTTAGTGAGAAGTTGTCAGGAGCGAAGATGAGATACAGTACATATGACGTTGAATTCTATGCTGTTGTACAAGCTATTAAACATTGGAGACACTATCTATTTCAGAAAGAGTTTGTTCTTTACACTGATCATGAGGCATTGAAGCATATGCAAGGACAAGACAAGATTTCCGCGAGACATGCATCATGGATTGCTTATTTGCAGCAGTTTACTTTTATCGTTAAACACAAATCAGGGGTGACAAACCGTGTAGCTGATGCTTTAAGTAGGAGGAGTCATTTATGAACGACAATGAAAGTTGAAGTGACAGGTTTTGAATTATTGCCAGAGCTGATTGAAAAAGATCCTTACTTTGTAAAGTTTGTTGAGAAAGTTAAGGATGAGAATACTGATGAATTTGTGTTGGTTGATGGATTCTTGTTCAAAGGGAATCGTTTATGTATACCAGATTGTAGCTTGAGAATGAAGATTATCAAGGAATTGCACGAAGAAGGACATGTGGGCCGTGATCGTACATTGCAATTACTTTCTCAATCTTATTTTTGGCCGTCAATGAGGAAAGAGGTCGAGAGATTTGTGGAAAGATGTCATATCTGTCAAGTTTCGAAAGGAACGGCTACGAATGCGGGATTATATATGCCGTTACCTGTGCCTACCAGACCATGGGTTGATATCAGCATGGATTTCGTTTTGGGTTTGCCAAGAACTCAAAGGGGAAATGATTCTATATTTGTTGTGGTGGACAGGTTTTCGAAGATGGCACATTTTATAGTCTGTAAGAAGACAGCGGATGCAGTTCGAGTGGCACAATTATTCTTTAAGGAGGTGTATCGATTGCATGGTTTACCAGAATCTATTGTTTCTGATCGAGATACTAGATTTTAAGTCATTTTTGGTTAAGTTTGTGGAAGATAGTGGGAACGAAGCTGAAATTTAGTAGTGCTTATCATCCGTAAACAGATGGGCAAACAGAGATGGTGAATAGATCGTTGGGAAACTTGTTACGATGTCTTGTGAAAGACAATTTGAAGAGTTGGGATGTGAAGTTGTGTCAAGCTGAATTTGCTCATAATCATGCAGTGAATCGTAGTACGGGATTCAGTCCATTTCAGATTGTATATTCAAATTTACCCCGGGGACCATTGGATTTGGCAGTAGTACCACAACCGAAGAGGACAATTAAACGGGCTGCTGATTTTGTTGATGGGTTGACGGAATGTCATAGAATCGTTCAGGAACGATTGGGAAAGACAAATGAGAAGTATAAACAAATGGCGGATAAGAGACGGAGAAATATTGTCTTCAAAGAGGGTGATTTTGTTTACGCAGTATTAACGAAAGATCGTTTTCCGGTTGGAGCGTATAATAAGTTGAAAGCACGAAAGATTGGTCCATTAGAAATCCTGAAGAAGATCAATGATAATGCGTATCGGTTAAAGTTGCCGGAAAATATTCATACTTCTGATGTTTTCAATGTCAAACATTTAATTCCGTATTGTGGGGAGGATTTCATCGAAGATGACGAGAGTGTGAATTCGAGGACGAATTCTTTCCAACAAGGGGAGGATGATGAAGTATTTACCTCGATTGAAACAGCGGCCATTCTTAGATCGTCATCTCCACACGACTCAATCTTCTCCACCGCAACCGTCGACTTATCTCCACACGACTCAATTTCACCGTCCCACGACTCATTCCCTCCAACAACCCACGACTCAACATCACCGACTCACTCCCCTCACGCGGCATCGATTCTAATCTAAAACCCTAAATCGCGATACTGCTATAAGTCGCGAACGACTTAAGTTCCCCCTCCGCCTCTTTCATGTGTCGCGTGCGCGACTTAACCTTTTCCCCTCAATCCTTTAAGTCGCGAAACTCCTTGTGCCGTGCTAACTGTTAAGTCGCGAAGAAGCTCCATTAAGTCGCTGCCGAATTTCTTCCATCCTAAGCCGTTACCGAGCTATCTTGAGTCGCGTGAAAATTTGAATAGCTTCAGTTAAGTCGCGAACGACTTACTATATGCTCCATAAGTCGCGAACGACTTATTACCGAGTCGTTAAGTCGTTGCCGAGTTTCAGTTGAACCGTAACCGAGTTAGCATAAAGTCGTTGCATTTTTCTTTTCTTTAAGTCGTGTACCATTGTGTTGTAATTTTTTTTAAGTCTTGTAGTGAGTTGTAAGCCTATAAATAGGCAAGTCGTGTCATTTGTAAAGTGGTTGAAAATTTGAATAAAATTCTCCTTTGTTAGCTTTGTGTTTTCAATTTAAATTGGTAGTCGAGTGTTTGATCTCCTATCTCCACCTACGTCATTCGAGTGCGCTCGAATTTTCGTTTGTGAAGCCGATTCGCGGAATCAAGTGCGCTTGATCAACGTCGAAGAATCATAGATCTTTGTTTCTCGGTATCGTGCGCGATCAACGAGACGAAGATAGCTAGAATCCGGCATTTTTGGATCAACGGATTTGAGCATTGCAGTATTCTCAACTCATCGATTGCTAATCCCATCGACCATTCAAGTTTTTTTGTTAATCCGCTGCGTCATAATTATTGTGTACAGGCAAAATGGAAAGAAATCAAGAATGATCCTTCTACGATTGCCTATCTTAAATCAAGGCCAGTTACTTTGTACGAGCGGAAGGTTATTGCAGGACTTGTGTACAAGTACGGCATCAACTCAATGGATAAAATTGTAGAGGAATTTAACGAATGGATAGAAAGAGACGCTGAAGAAATCGAGGTGAAAAAAATAATCTCTGATTATTTTTCGTAAATATACGCATGTGATTTACATATGCTACGCTTTAGAATATATAAGAAAAAACATATATAAAAGAATAACCATATAAGTCTACTTATTAGCAGCAGCAGTAAAGTTATTGTACAATATGATTATTGTTTCTTATACAATATTCTGGTTTTATGTGCATACAGGAATTATGGGCTTCATATTTCTGTGACAAAGGAGTTCAAGGGTAGTTGAAGAAAATTCTGTGACAAAGGACTTCCTCTGTGTTTTTCATGTTGGCAATGTTCGCTTTATTTTGTAACAACAATTGAATTCCCTTTTAATTTGCACACCTTCCTTGAATGTGGGACAATATTTGGTTTAGCTATGGATTATGGAACTTTTGTTTATGCCTGTGTATTTTTGCCTTGCTTATCCTTTTTTTTCTTTTTTTCTTTTTTTTTTTTTTTTTTTTGGGACTCCATCCAACACCCCCCTCCATGCCTATAGGTTCATCACTCTTTGATTTATTTCGAAGTCCTATCCATAGCAGGGCTATCGATTGCATTGATATTGAATTATTCTTCTCTGTGCAGTTAACTTGTGACTTCATTGTTTGGGAAAACTTGACTACTCTCTCATATAAGTTGGTTTCAAATAGATTCTGAATAATGAAACAAATTACGTGAGATTATTCTTTGTAAGCTCCAAATTTGAGCACGGCACATAGTTTTCTAGTGGATGACATCATGCGTGCAACAAGATCCAGATTAGAATAGCTATACATAATCAAGGTCAAGAATTTAGGAAAGTTTCAAGGAAAAGAATAACAACCACAGTTTTTAAAGACAACAATTCCAATAGATTAGTTTTGCCTTGAAATCATTGAAGAACTTCGAATGATACGTTTTGGTACCGATCTTTGCTGGATGGTTTTGATCGCATTCTTGTTAGATTTCGAGTACGCAACATTTTCATATTAAATAAGATTTCGAAGATATTTTGAGTTAATGTGAGATTATGACTCAAATATATTGTTTCTTTTATTGCTTTAAAGAAGACAAAAAATTATCTTAATGAGAAATTTATTTTAGATATTGAAGCGATCAATCAATTCTCTAATCGGTTAATTAAGGAAGACATTTATCGGGCATATGTGTATTGAAGGAAGATGGAAAAATCAAGTAGATAAACATTTTTTGTCTGAATAGGTGAATGATGAAGCGTTGATTTATTAATAAAAATCAATTACTTCAACTCTAAATGATTATCTTTAAGTAAAGACGGTTCTTCTTTAAAGACCGAAGAATCCGCTCAAATTGTATTTTCCTCATATTCTTCTTTTTAGCCTCTATCATTAATTTTCTTTTGTCAGAAATTAATAAAATACACTCTTACCAAAGTGGATGTACCCTATCTCGCAACAGTGAAACCACTATAAATCTGTGTGTGACTTTCTTTTCTGTTTGTGCACATGCGATCTATGGTTGCTTACTTGAGATATTTGTTTTCCATCTATTTTACCTCACAATCAATCCAATTTTATTATTTCCACCGCATTAGGAGGTGAAGCAGATATTCCCCCAATAGTTTGATATCAGGGCAACTTAGTTTGTTGAAAGATGGTGTTCGGCAATATGGTAGGAGATGACAGTACCTCAATCGAAGCAAGATCCTATGGTAGGAGAAAAGTTTTAGTAAATTCTTTTCTCTGCGGTATTAAAAAAAGAATCACTTAGTTTTGATTTGTTTTGAGGGAGATATAGTTGTTTGCATCAAAATTGATCACAGACACCCGATTGCCGATGAAAACATCAGTTTACAATCACAGATCACAGATAGCAAATATGTAGAGAAAATAAATACGAAGAACACTCAAAATTTAAAAGGAATGCAGTAAAGACACAAATTTTATAGTGGTTCGGCTATCTCCGGCCTACATCCACTTTGAAAATTTGAGATTTTATTAATATCACTCGCTGGTTACAAGAATATAGTTGATAATAATCGAGTTACAATGAAGTTCGACAGAGTAGCACATAGAAGACCAAAAAATCCCTTTTCTGAAGCTCTTGGACAGTTATTTATTGGTGTAGACTGCAAATATCCCGTCCAGATCTCGGAAGACTCCTCTCACGTGGGTGGGCCCACGCGATCGATCTCGAGTGATTTCGACTCAATCCATGATCGATACGTATGAGATTCATATCGATCAAAATCTTGGCCAATCGAGTCGTGATCAATCATGAACATTCTTGTGGATGTGCGCAAGCTCCTGTGATATTTTGGTAGCATTTGGACTTGTACATTGTGAGATATGGTCGATCCAAGTTGTAGTTTGTATGAAGGCTGAAGCGTTCGTATCCATGAATTAGTCTCCATCCCTTCGTGTCTATCATGTGATGGTGACGTGGTGCTAAATTTCTGAATCGATCCACTTTTTGTGCCAAGTGACCAAGTCATCCACTCATTTCTGCCTCGTTCGTATCGACCCGATGCGCTCCATGCTTCGCATCGATCCAGGAATGCTTACTTCGTATCGATGATCCAATAGCCTTTTCGTATCGATTGCCCCTACTCCAATTCGTATCGTTACAGACTTAAACACTTCGTATCGATACCTTTTAGGTGTTGCCTCGTATTGCTCGTGGATGGTGTTCTTCGTGTTGATCGTTGATCGATCGATACGAATCATGTAAGTGACGATCGAGACGAGCTATGCATTAACGGAAACGATACGAAATGTCACTAGGCGACGAATACGAATCGGAGTAGATGTGGTGAATATGAAGTGGTGCCTCTTCTATGGATACGAACTAGCCGGTGATGATGGATGCGAAGTAGGATGAGTATGGACCGATACGAAGTGGGGCGTGCTCGATGGATTCGAAGTAGCGTATGTTTGGTGGATACGAACAAGGCCTGCGAGTTGATGGATACGAAGTGAACTAAACATGATGGATACGAACGAGAACAATGTTCAATTTGCATCAATCATATCTTGAGCGTACAAACTCTGATTGACTTGAAATTTGAAACATAGCATTTCCTAGCCTTGTTCATCATTCCCAATCGATCCCATCTTGATTGGAGCTCGGTCAAATTTTGATGATATCGATCACAGGCTTGTTTCCAATGATCTTCAATCCTGGTATCCATTCTTTCTAACTAATTTGTTGATATCCCAGCCTTGACTAAAAGGCGGGGTAACATTAGCCCCCGAAACATGCCTTGTGGTAAGAAGGCGTGTTTTGAATATCTTCGAATCCGATATCCGAAGCCCATATTCCATTCATAGCCATTCCATATGATCCATAATCCAATCTATTACCAAGCCATCCTATCCAAGCGCCACAGCTATATCTAATTCCGCGACCGCTCCAAGCCGATGTCCAATTCAAAGTCCTATAACCACAACCTTAGCCAATTCCGTAGCTATCCAAAACCGTCGACCGAGCTTTCATCTATCCATATCCAATAACCAATAACTAAATCAATAACCTTTCTGGGTTGATATCCAAATCCGGGACAGCACCGGGTCCCTTTCCAAATTCATGACCTCACCAGTTTTAACTTCAAATCCATAGACCTCGCAGGGTCGCGTTATTCTGATCTGACCTTGACTCTCCGATCAAGGGTTTTACGTTCTACGGCCTCGGCTCTACGGTCAACGACTTTTACGTTCTCCGGCCTCGGCTCTTTGGCCAAGGACTTTTATGTATTCTCCATCCTCGGCTCTCCGGCCAAGAACTTTTTATATTCTCCGATCTCCGCTCTCCGGTCAATGACTTTTTGTATTCTCCGGCCTCGGCTTTCTAGCCAATGACTTTTTATATTCTCCGGCATCGGCTATCCGGCCAAGGACTTTTTATATTCTCAGGCCTCGGATCTCCGGCCAAGTACTTTTTATATTTTGTCAGAATCCATTCCATCGCTCTTTGGGGAAGGGACTCGTAACTTGCGATCATTTCACCGTCTCTCCGGTCGGGACCGTGATCGCGAGAACTGTATTATTTATTACACTGATCCAAGTCCAATCATTCAAAATAAAAGTTTTACAGTCGGGGAAAACCAAATAAATGTCTGTAAATCCAAGGAAAAAAAATCAAAGTATTCAGGAAAACAAAATGAATAACAAGATTTCATAGGCTCGAGCAACACGGTTTATCATCGCCTCAGAGCATGCCTAAGGACCGCCCTCGATCCTATACATGTGTAAGTGACTTAGCCGCATTACTTCGAGCTCTATTACTTATTCAAAGCCATAAATCCATTTAGCTGATAACAAGCTGACGTTGCCTAGGTCCAATGCCATCTTCGTTCGAGGTGGGCGGTGGCCTTTCCTGTTCCATTGCCGCTGTTCGATTCCTTACATACTGCTCTAGATGACCATTCCTTACATTCTCCTCAATGATATCCTTTAAATGCCTACAATCATTCGTGTTGCGCCCATCCAGCTCATGGAATAGGCAATGCCTTCCCGATGCCCACTCGTAATCAGAAAGTTCCCTTCTTGTCGGCCTTCGATACTGGAGGCGCCCTCGAGTATCCAAGTAAATCCTCTCCAGGTTTCAGTTATATCCGCGTAAGAAGAAAACTTTGACTCCCTCCGTGGCCTTTTCGAAGTGCTACCGTTGTCATTCATTTTCCTTTTTCCTTTATCCTCTTTGTCTGGGTCCTCCCTGTGTGACGATCAGGTATTTTAGGCAATATCAATTTAATAATCTGTATTAATAATTTAATTAAACTGATAATTTTCCTTTATAATTTTAATTTAAATTGGTAAATTTAATCTTTTAAAGGTTAATAAAAATTTAATCTGGTAATATTGGTCAATATCCTTTCTAACAATTTAAATTGATAAGAATTATCTTTCAAAAGCTAATAATTTTTTTATACTCTATTTATAATATATATATTTGATATATATATATATATATATTGTGAATAAAAAGATCTTTTGTTTTAAAATAAAAGATGTATTTTCAAATTGTAATATATATGTATGTATATGCTATAATTTGAAGTTGTTTTGAAAATTGAATATAATCAATTGATAATATAAATATGTATGAATATATTATGATTTGAAGCTTTGTTTTAAATTTAATATTTTTCAAAAGCTAATTTAAGATTAATTCAATTATTTTCAAAGTATAAGATAATTATTTATTTATTTTTTAAAAAAATGTGATAGTTTAAATAAGATTTAATCAAAGTTTTATTTTGTTTTCTTTTAAAAAGTGCTTAAATTTAAAATTGTTATATATATATATATATAAAGTTATTAATAAACATTCTTTTTAAAAATTATCTCTTAAACAATAAAGATAAATGTTTTAGATTTTAAAATACATGTATAAGAATTTATTTGTATTATGATTAGTTTTATAATATTTTCTTTAAGAGGTAAATTTATATATACATATATAAGTATTTATTAATTAAGTGAATTAAGTATGTAAGCTTATATTAATATTTAAATTAAATGAAAATTTAATTAAAAATACTTAGGAACATGTGTAAACATATTAGCACATCTTAATAACATGTGTTGAACAATTAAGTAATACGAGTGACAAATGTAAGTTCTAAAACAAGTGCATCATTTAAAAATTTATTTTCTTTAATTTTTAATAAACCATAACATAATTCATTAAAATAAACTTTTCATCTCTTTACTCTTCTTTTCTTATTTTTCAGCTGAAAACAAAGATAATTTCAAGTTTGAAAACTTCTCAAACCAAAATTCAATAGTGTAAACATATTTCAAATCTAAAGCTAAACCAGAAAACTATTTTCATTTAAAATCTGTAATACTTTCTTCAACCTGAGAAATTTCAAACAAAGATGGAGTTTAACAGAAGCATTCAAGATAATTTTCAATTCAACAGCTAGTTCAATAACAACTTCAGATCTCAAGCCTAAATCTGAAGATCAATGCAAATGGAACATAAGAAGTTCAAATGAATGATCTAGAACATGCTCTGTTCTCTATAAAAAGGTGAGTAAACATTGTTTTTAAAAAAAACAGCTTTTAATCTTGATTACATTTTGGCCGATGTATAAAAATCAAGATTTTTGCCTGAAATTCTTGGATTAAATGAATGCATGTTTGTAATAAGTATTGAATGCCTGTATAAATGGAAATATAAGTTCTGTTGTTTAACAGATTTTGATTTTGTCTCTTTAAATTTAATATCTCATTCTTTAACCACTGTTAGCCTTTGATTTGCAAATAATAAATGATTGAAATCATGAAACATCACTTCCAAAAATCATTCCAGGTATTTATAATAAATATTCGTTTCGAAAATTTTAAAATAACAGTGAAAACCCAAATTTTCATAATAGTCAACTTTCTTAATTTCAAATTTGCATTATAGGAATGAATTCGTGATTGAAAATCACGAATTTTGATATCCGTTTCATATTTTTCAATTTGATATTTGATTTGGAATTTGGAGATGAACATTTTTGGCAATTTGATGAATTGTCGATGATCAACTCGATGTTTGGAGCTGAGTTCGTGGTCGAAGCTAGCTATGGTGTCGTGGACGAGGGGAAAAATGCTCTCGAATTTTTCCTATGGCCGAGATGATCTAATTCATTCGAACTAGGGTTTAGGTTTGTGTTTCGTTCGTCTTGGCTGTCGAGGCAATTTCGACATGGGAAGTGGATCGGGTGCGATCGCGAGATGGGGAATGGTGGCGTGGTGATACGACGGTGCTCTGGAAGAGGTTCTGGAATTTTCGGTCCACGTGGTCGACGGCGTTGGGAGGTTTTGTGGTCGAGTTTGGGTCCAATTTTCGATCAATGATCAAAATTTTGATTCACGTGTTATTTGTTCAATCTGGATGCTCGGTAGTAATCGTGTGGATTCGTATGGTCGACGATGATAGCCGCGATGACAAACGGCGGTCGGAATCGTTGGGGTACGTGCACCACGTGCACGATATATCTGGAGGTTGGTGTTTTCGGGGAAGATGAAGGTTGTCTCAGAGTGTTTCTCGCGTTTTCATGGTGACGACTCGAAGTAGAGGAGGCTGGGATTTGTCTCGGGGCAGGCTCGTATTGTTGTAGAGTTTGAACTCGAGTATTTGGTCGTATGCTTATCTGATTAAGTACTGTAAAAAGATATAAAGTTTGCAAATTAAACTTATTGTTTGAAATAAATAAAAATCAAGCTTTAAATTATAAAACGAGTTTTATAAAAGAAAATAAATTTACAAAATTTTAAACTTGTTGTTTTGAAATAAATGTTAATCAAATTTTCAAGGGTGTTAATTGAATTTATTTTCAAATTTGAAATGTTTAAGACGGTTGCTTTTGAAAGTAATTAACTTAATTAAATTTTGAATATTAATTTAAAAGGAGTGTTTTCAATTTAAACTATTAAATCAAATTTTTTAAGTAAATTTTAGGTAATGTTTAAAAACTAAGTTTCAAATTATATTGAAAATGAATAAGTTTAAATTAGATGATTAAATTGTTTTAAATTTCAAATTGATTTCTAAATGCTTTATTTTCAAATAAGATTAATGTTATAATTTTGTAACCAATAAAATAATTTGTCTTTAAGTTATTAAGATTTGATCAATTCAAATAATTAATGTGTGAAGATAATTAAGGTTAATTTATTATTGTTATGAACTTAAGAATACTTAATTAATATGAATTGTTAATAAGTAAAAGTTTAATTAAGATAAATGATTTTCTTAATTAATTTGGGATTTTTTTAAACATAAGAAGTTAACTAATTATTTAATTAATTTTAAATGATTAGTTAATTGTTTGTTTAATTTTAAATAATCGCTTAATTATGAATCAATTAAGTGTAATTATTTAATGGAGGATAATTACTTAATGTAATTAAGAAGAGAAATTACTTGTGGAAGTAATTAGGGGAAAATTGCTTATGGAAGTAAATGAGTAGAAGTGATTAAGGGATAATCACTTGATGTTGTTAATTTAAGGATTAATTAATATGATTGATTTGAAGTTAATTAATTAAAGAGTAATTAATTAATTAAAGAATTAAGGATTATTTAACAAATGGAATTAATTACTTGTTAAGGTAATTAATTTAGAGAGTAATTAACTAATGAAAGTAATTAGAGAATAATTACTTATGAAAGAAATTAAGGATTAATTACTTAATTAATTTAGTTAATTAATGAATGTGATTAATTAATTAATGGATGTGATTAATTATTAAATGTAATTAATTAAAAATGTAATTAATTAATAAAGTAATTAATTAAGGGTTGGTACTTAATGAAGTAATTAAAGATTAATTAATTAGTAGAATTAATCAAAGATTAATATAATTAATTAAGAAGTAAGATTAACGCTAGAGGGGGTGAACAATGTTAATAAAGAATTACTAAATCTTTTTAATTTATGTTAATTTAGACACAAAAGTATGCAATATACAGACACAGATAAGATCACAGAAACAATCACAGATGCAGAAATAAAATAAAAGCAGTAAAGAAAAGAACACACCGGATTTTACACTGGTTCGGAGTTACCCTACATCCAGTCCCGCAACACAAGCACGGATTTCCTTTCAAAAGCAATTGTACAATTACACCCTCGGTTTCAAGGCTACGAGGTACACCCTTCAGAATTTCGATCCTTTGGGTAGAGATACTTGATTTCCGGGCCACAAGTTTACCCAATTGATTTACCAAGGCTACAATCACACCTTTTCCCTTTTGATTCATTTCCAAGGCTACAATCACACCTTTTCTCGCTTAATAGATTACAAAGAAGTCTATAACTCTGAATAGCACTGAGAATCTTGTAGAGATAGTGATAGAGAATCAAACTAGAAGTAATCGAGTATGATTCACTATTGATTTCGACAGAGTAACGATAAGAATATGTATTAAGAAATGAGAAAGAAGAAGAGGAGTGAAAACCAGAAAAAAAGTGATTGAAAATTCGTTGAAACTGACCCCTATTTATAGAAGAACAATATCCATAACCATTCATGAAGAGTTATGGCGAATAGACACTTCTTTGGAAATTTGAATTTTTGAATCAAACTGTCACCATGTTGACATGGTCATGCTAGGCATGTCGACATCCCAAAGTTTTTTTTTGGTATTTTTGATTTTCTTTGAAAATAACCTTTATCTTATATAAAAACTATTTTAAACTTTATAAATATACTTGACTATAGTTAAAATTCATAAGTAAATATAAAGAATAATATATATAGATTTTAACTATAATTTTATATTTAAATCTAAGTATAAATATTTAAAAGTTAAATGTATTATTTAAAAAGATAGTTTAAAATCAGGAGTAATTTGACTTTGAAAATAAAGATGTTTTTGAGGCTAAAATTATTTAAAATCAGGATCGAGGGTTTTGAATCTTTTAAAAGGAAAGTTTTGAAAACATTTTGAAAACATGATATAATTTTGAAAAATCATTTTGAATAAAAGTTAGCGGATACAAAACAATGTTCCACTAGACTTTTCGTAGGTTCCATCCTACTTAGGGTTCTATCCCTTTAACGGACTCGAAGTGGATTCCATTCCACGAATAAATTGGATTTTAAGATGCCAGTGCTTTTCTACGAGTTTTAACAAAAATTCCTAATAATAATAAAAAATACTTATCCTTGAAATCTTGAACTCTTGATAGTCTCGATACTCATGAGTCTTCTATCTTGATATTTTATCTTAATATCTTGAATCTCTATACTGTACAATCTTCATTCTTAGTACCTGCATGGTTAAATCCTGCATATACATATATATCTAAACTTATAATGTTAGTATTTATATTTTATAATCTATTCTAAGGTTGTTGTCATCAAAACCATCATCTCACGGACTAACAATCTCCCCCTTTTTGATGATGACAACCTTTGTTTGTAAAATATTATTTCTATTCTAATAACTCCCACTAAAACTAACAACTCCCCCTTAATCTATACCTAACTACCCTATTTTATATTTCTCCCCTTTTGTCATCAACAAAAACTAACTCCCCTTCATTCTTGGACTTCAGTACCTGCATTGATAAACTATACAACGGAATATATAGAGTAGGAAATAATTATACTTCTAAGTATGATAACTAATTTAAAGATTATATACATTTCAATGTGTATACACACACACACACACACACACATATATGTTTTACACACCAATCTTCAAATCAATAAGAAATCAATCCACACAAAGTATCAATTCAAACCAAATCAATTCAAACAAATCAAACAAAGTAAATAAAAAATCAAAAGTTATGTGGAACTTCCACCCATCCTTCTTCTCCAAATATTGGGTTTGCCTTAATAGCATCCCAATTATCATTGTCATTGGTGAGAGAGACAGGAGGATGTGCTTCGTTATCATCCTTGTGCAGAGAGGAGATCATCCATCGTATCGCATCGAAGTGCCTTTCTTGTTCCTTTATCATCTGCATTTGACTTAATTCTAAGTGACGCTGGTTTCGTAGAATAAATGAGAGAATATTCTTGAACGAACTAAGAGTTTCTTCAAGATTTTCAGATAAATTGTGAATAGGATTAGCCATAGTTGAATTTGTGAAAGAAATGGAGGATATAAATGATAAGAAATAAATTTCAGCGAAGAATTCTGGAAGAAACAGGTATATATAGGTGTAGAAATTCGTTTGAATTGAATAGACATGTGGTAGTTATTCAAATTTCAAATTCAAAATCAATTTCCATTTCTGACCAGTACATGTCGATATGGTCACATAGGGGATGTCGACATGGGTTAGTGAAATGTTATGACTAATTTGATTTTGTGAATAATTGTCTGTGTGTGTGTGTCTATACACACACACACACACGCACACGCACACACACTAACATTTATTCTAGAGATAAGATAAGGTAGATAACGGAAAGGAAATTTCATTTCATTGCATACTACAATAATACAATGATTAAGCACACAACAAACTACATGAACATTCGAAATAAAGCAAACTAAAACAAATACAACAAGATACGAAAAGATAAAACTAGTTAGAGGATGAAGATGATGAAGATAGTCCAAGTTTCTTGCCGACTTTGGAAAAGAACTTGTTCATCTTTAAAGAAATGTTATCCAACTTTTTACTAACGGATCGTTTTAGAATCCGTTGATTCTCCACAATTATCTTTTGGTTTTTGAGAAGGGTTTTGTTAGAAGGATTGGAAGGATATTCAATGCTTTCCAAAGACGTTTCACCTTCTTCTTCTTCTTCAATTTCCATTTCATCCCCTTCTTCTTCTTCTTCAACTTCCTCATCTTCCATTTCCTCATGAGCCAAACGCTCTTCCTTTTCGGTAAGTGTCCCATAGAGTTGAAAAACAAATGGAATTTTCATAAGCGAAATGTTGGAATGATTGAAAACTTTTCTAGAAACAAATTCTTCGCCTTTGAAATCCACTCCAAAATAGTTAAAAATCCGAGTGAGATAAATTCCATGGTATAAAGTATTCTCATCCATTTCAAGATTTTTAGGACGAAGTTCATCCAAAATAACTTGCGCCCAATTTATGTCATAGTTTTCGAAAATAGCCAAAAGAGCTTTGCAAACTTTTGAAGTAGGATTGTTAAAATTTCCCGATCTTGGGGTCAAAGTATGTTGCACAAGAAGATTAACAATTCTTGCTTTTGGTCGAAAATTTCTATTTTTAAAATCAAAATCATCATCTCTTTCGAAAATGTGAGAAATGTCTCACGATCATATTCGTCGATTTTAAAGTTAGAAAGATCCATTCCCGAACTCTTGCAATTGAGAATGGTACCAAAAGATCACAATTCAAAACAATTTGAGTGCCTTTGACACTACTCCAAATTTCATCTTCGTTTCCAACATAAAATCCGCGATTTAAATTTACATAGAAAATTTTGACGAGATTAGGATAGCAAACAAAATCATTTTGAGAAGCATTAATAAGACTAAGAACACCATTGTTTGGAAAAAGAAAATCAATTTCATAAGAAGAAAAATCTTCAAAAATAGAAATTTTCCAGGATGGACTTTGGCATAGTTAGCATAATTGATATATGTTTTAATTGCCTCCGGATCATTGAATAATTGCTCTTTGATTTTTCTAGAAATTCTCATGGTTGAGGGGTTTCATGAAGAAGCCATTAGAGTAGAGAGTAGAGAGCTTGAAGTTATGAAGAGAGAGTTTGAATTTGAAAATGAAAGTGAAAGGATATGATAAAAGATAGCGAATAAATAGATTCTTAAAGGACATATTCTCTGGTCAAAAGGTATCTTTTCAGAGAATTGAATGAAGTGAAAAGGTGGAGAGAAATTCAAACATTTGAATTCAAATTTTGAAATTCAAATTCAGATAGCCATGTCGACAGTATGGTAGGGACCATTTCGACATGTGCTTTTGAATTTTCATGAATTGATTTTTCCTAAGATCTCTAATATATATTATTATTATTAATGTCTATTATATATTTCTGAAATATTATTATACTTATAATATATTTCAGAAAGTATTAAAAATAATAATAAAAATAATAAAAAATAGAAAATAAATTTTAAAATTCAAACAACACACCAATTCAAAGTCAATCAATCAATTAACTAATCTTAAGCAAGCATTTTCAACCAATTGTATTGTAAACGTGTACCTTTTTCTGAGTCCGTTTCTCTGAATTCGTCGGAGTCGTGAACAGCTGTGTAACACAAATTCGAATTATCCGTCTTCTAATCATCATCACTTGAGGACGAGTCTGAGTCATCTAGAGTAGCAGTAAATGCATGCTTCTGTTTCTTTTCTGGTTCATTGTTCATAGGAGGATTCTGCCTTTCTAGATACAGACAGTCTCTTTTGAAGTGGCCTGGTTTATCACAGTTGTAACACTTGTCATTATTTGGCACTATATTCTGATTTCCAGAATTCTTATAGTTGTTTCTCTTGAGATTATTCATCTTTCTGTATTTCAGGAATCTCCTAAAATTTCTGGTCATAAAGGCTATTTCTTCATCATTATTGCTGTTTGAGTCTGATCCATCGGTCAATGCATTGAATGCCATTGATTTCTTTTCAGATGCTTTACTTTCTCTTCTCCCGATCATTTGAACTTCATACGACATTAGATTTCCAATTAATTCTTCTATCTTCAAAATACTGATGTCATTTGCCTCTTCGATCGCAAGTGTCTTTTGATCCCATTCTGGAGTTAGAGAATTTAAATTTTTTCTGACTCGTTCTTCTTCAGAAAATTCCTTTCCCAAAGATATTAGAGAATGCAAAATATCCTAAAATCTACTATACATATCTGAAATAGACTTATTAGCATTCATTTTAAATAATTGAAATTGATTTGTGAGCATGGAAATTTTGGTCTGTTTAACTTTGCTTATTCCTTCGTGAGTAACTTACAAAGTTTTCCAGATGTCATATGCAGACTTACAAACTGACACTCTATTGAATTCATTTCTATCTAGTGAACAAAACAGAATATTCATTGCCTTAGAATTATTTTGTGCAACAGTCTTTTGCTCAGCAGTCCACTGTGCAAAATCAATTGTGGGTTCAGAATATTCAGTTTGTGTGATATTTCAAGTGTTTAATCCTATAGATTGTAAATATGTTTTCATCCTACATGCCCAATGTGCATAGTTACTGCCATTAAAAAGTGGTGGTCTGACGGTAGACTGACCCTCTACAAATGAACTAGTAACAGGGATACTAGTGTTAATAACAATACCAGCGTTGGTAGCCATTTTGAAAACTTTTCAAAAATCAGATTATGAAACTTTGAAAACCTTGCTCTGATACGGATTGTGAGAAATGCGGATTACGGATCTTAAGGCTAAGATTAGCACTAGAGGAAGGGTGAATAGTGTTAATAAAGAATTACTAAATCTTTTTAATTTATGTTAATTTAGACACAAAAGTATGCAATATACAGACACAGATATGATCACAGAAACAATCACAGATGCAAAAATAAAATAAAAGCAGTAAAGGAAAGAACATACCGGATTTTATACTGGTTCGGAGTTACCCTACATCCAGTCCCGCAACACAAGTACGGATTTCCTTTCAAAAGCAATTGTACAATTACACCCTCGGTTTCAAGGCTACGAGGTACACCCTCCGGAATTTCGATCCTCTGGGTAGAGATACTTGATTTTCGGGCCACAAGTTTTCCCAATTGATTTATCAAGGCTACAATCATGCCTTTTCCCTTTTGATTGATTTCCAAGGCTACAATAGCACCTTTTCTCGCTTAATAGATTACAAAGAAGTCTATAACTCTGAATAGCACCGAGAATCTTGTAAAGATAGTGATAGAGAATCAAACTAGAAGTAATCGAGTATGATTCAATGTTGATTTCGGCAGAGTAATGATAAGAATTTGTATTAAGAAATGAGGAAGAAGAAGAGTGAAAACTAGAAAAAAGTGATTGAAAATTCATTCAAACTGACCCCTATTTATCGAAGAACAACAGTCATTACCATTCATGAAGAGTTATGGCGAATAGACACTTCTTTTGAAATTTAAATTTTTGAATCAAACTGTCACCATGTCGACATGGTCATGCTAGGCATGTCGACAACCCAAAGGATTTTTTGGTGTTTTTGATTTTCTTTGAAAACAACCTTTATCTTATATAAAAACTATTTTAAACTTTACAAATATACTTGACTATAGTTAAAATTCATAAGTAAATATATAGAATAATATATATAGATTTTAACTATAATTTTGTATTTAGATCAAGTATAAATATTTAAAAGTTAAATGTATTATTTAAAAAGATAGTACAAAATCAGGAGTAATTTGACTTTGAAAATAAAGATGTTTTTGACACTAAAATTATTTAAAATCAGGATCGAGGGTTTTGAATCTTCTAGAAGGAAAGTTTTGAAAACATTTTGAAAATAGGATATAATTTTGAAAAATCATTTTGAATAAAAGTTAGGTGATACAAAACAATGTTCCACTAGATTTTTTGTAGGTTCCATCCTACTTAGGGTTCCATCCCTTTAACGGGCTCGAAGTGGATTCCATTCCACGAATAAATTGGATTTTAAGATGCTAGTTTTTTTCTACGAGTTTTAACAAAAATTCCTAATAATAATAAAAAATATTTATCCTTGAAATCTTGAACTCTTGATAGTCTCGATACTCATGAGTCTTCTATCTTGATATTTTATCTTGATATCTTGAATCTTTATACTGTACAATCTTCATTCTTAGTACCTGCATGATTAAATCCTGCATATACATATATATATCTAAACTTATGATGTTAGTATTTATATTTTATAATCTATTCTAAGGTTGTTGTCATCAAAACCATCATCTCACGGACTAACACTTTCGCTGCCCAATAATTCTCAGGTACTTCAGTTTGTCCGGACTTACTCACAGGATCCACTTTAGAACCCCCCTTAGGGCTCAACGCAGTACCAACCTATGGTACTCCTGAGAAGTTCATTTCAAGGGAGCACCTTTTTCCCCGGAGCCATTTTCAAAACACTTTATACTATACACATATAGTATCTTTCAAATCATACACTTAGTATGAATCTCATATAAATCTCCTTTCTCAAAATCGATTATCCCAAAATCGATAATTCTCAAACTAGGCTTTCCAACTCCAAAATTGATTTTTCTCCAAAAAACAAAAGCCTTTCCAAAATCCATAGGTTCCAAAACCTTTTTCCAAAATCATTCTCATAAGATCCTTCATATATATATATATATATATATATATATATATATATATATATATATATATATATATATATAACTTTGAAAATCTTTGGATCATTTCATATTTGTATAAATTCCCTTTTGTACTTCAAATACTTTTCAAAAACCCTTTTCTTCCGGCAATAGATTTAACAAGGGGAGATTTATCTTATATAACAAATATATATAACTTTGTTTTTTCCAAATCAAATATTCAAATTTGATTACTCTTATAAAGTTATTAACTATATTACTTACTTATACAAAGTAAATTTCTATTATAGAAATATCCAATTTCCACTTTATTTCATCATATATTTCACAAAATAAACTTTTCATTTCAAAAACAATTTTACAATTCTTATCCACAAATTTTCAATATCAATTCCATTCAAACCCATACGATGTACACATGTCATCCATATGCTATATCAATCTGATCGCTCACTCGATCACACAATTTCACTTCCGAACTAGTATTGTCCACCCGACTTTCTAGTGCGGACTCAGATCTGGTTTCTTAACCAGAAACTGTCATTCTGCTTGCATAGCCATAACTATTATAGGGAATATCCAGAACCAATCAAAAATCAATATCCAGGTTCGCCGTCGAAAGTCGAGTGAAAAATCCCAACTCGGACAGATATACTATCTCGAAATTCTGTGTTCGAATCTGGATCAAATCGTTTTGCGAATAGAATAATATACGTACATCCTACGTATCTATCAACATTGATTATTAGTCAAATCAGTTCTCTTTCTATTCACATTCACTTTAATTTTCATTCACTTATTCACAATTGCTTCAATCCCATTTGGATTATCACCTCAATTCTTATTTCAATTTGGGTATTTAATCATAAACAGTTTGAACTCTGTCCAGCTTGAATTTAGAAAATAACTTGAAAAGTTTAAAATAGATAAGTAGTTAAAAAATAATTATTAGTTTGTAAAATGGCTGTAAAATAGTTAATAGTTATAAAATAGTTAGATAATTGCAAAATAGTTTTTAAAATAGTGATTAGTTATAAGTAATTGAAAAAAATAGTAATTAGTTTATAAAACAGTTGTAAAATAGTTAAATAGTTCCAAAATAATTGTAAAATAAGTATAAGATAGTTTGGGTTTAATAAGAAAGGTTATATATAGCAAATAGCTTGGAAAAATAGATTTACATTAAAACAATTTATTTTGAAAATAGTCCAGAGCCAGATTGTTCAATTCCCAATCTCCATCCCCATCAGTTCAATTTAAATTTCCACTTCCATTTAAGTTGACTCAATTCCAATTTAAATAACTTCAATTTCCATTGAAATTGATTTATCCCTAATTCAAGTTGAATTAATCCTTAATTTCTTTCCAAAATTCAAATCAAATTCCATTTAAATTTATTTATTCATCTTGAATCACAATTTCAATTAATTCAAATAAATTTCAAATTGAACCAATTTCAATTCATATTAATTCCAGTTTGAATTAATCCCAATTCCCATTTGAATTTGAACTCATTTAACTTCAATTTCATTTCAAATTAATCCAATTCAAAATTTTCCATTTGAATTTTTAAACCTATCCATCTTCAATCACAATTCCAATTAATTCAATTCAAATCTAATTTGAACTAATTCAATTTAAATCTCAACTTTAAACCATCTCGAATTATAAATTCGAGTTAAATTTTAAATGTTGATTTAATCCCTTAAATCAAATTAACTTTTATTTTTGAATCAACAATCTAAATCTTTAAATAATTTAATTCTGAGTCCAAATTTCAAAATTCCATTTTAAATTATCTTTACTTAACTTATTTCAAAGTTCACATAAGAGTTCAAAACAATTTTATATTTTAAAATTTAATTTATTACCCAATTTTATCTTCCAACTTTGGAACCGATTAAAAAACAATTTTAACCTACAAATTCAATTCTTAACATTCAAATCTTAAGTTCAAAGTGATTCCATATTCTCAATTTCAAATTAAAGCTTAATTTCTCTTTTATTTGAATAATAGATATATTACCACAATCCCTTTCTTCATTCATTTAAACAAATCCAATTCTCAATTTAAAGATTATTACTAACAATAGGATAATATTATCCAAATTATTTTAAAACATCTATACATTTCCAATTTCCAGATCCCAAACCCATTTTGAGATCACACAAACTCCCAATTCAAATCAACCATTTGACTTCCCCAGTTAAATCTTAATTTCATCATGAAATTTCCAAATCAGTTTGTTCATTCAAACTTATTTAACTTCTTCTAAGTTAAATTCAATTTAATCCCATTAGTCCCATAAAAAATTTGAATTCTCTATTTCAAATTTCAAATTTCTATCACTTAAAAGTTCAAAAACTTATTTTACTTTGGGTTTTTATATCACACTTCAGGGAAAATCAAAACACATCACTTTAGAGTTTATTTCAAATCATCTTTGATATTATGTATATCCACACTTATATACATATTTACTTCTTGGCCCACCGAGCCAAATTTTAAAATTTAAACCACCTTTGGTTTTAGTTCGAAACAAATTCTTTTAAAGTTTTCGAACAACTTCTTATTTTAAAATAAGACTATATTCAAAATAGTCTGTATAATATTATTTATTATTTCCTTTAACACTTTGAAACAATTCCAAATTCTTTTCTGGACTTAAAACTTCACAATTTTAAATCCTTTTCTATTTACAAGTCAATTTTATCTAAATGGTTACTCCCTTAAAACTTTTCATTTTGCTTTATCATTGTTTATTGGAAAACAATAATCCCATCAATAACCATTTATATTATGGTTTAAACCCAATTCTAATTCATCTTATTTGTATAGTTCAATCTATTCAATTTCCATTTAAATATATATACATATATATTTATCACTTAATTCTTATTTAATTTCAATATCCAACAACCAATTATTGCTTCATATATAAAATATAAGCTTTTGTAAAAATCATTCATTAGAACCATTTTTAAAACCTTTATATAAGAAGATAACAAGTACGCTCTAGACACACACACACACACACTCAACTCATTCTAGGATACCACTGACCCTATCCTTAATGAGTAAACCCACCAGAGCCAAGGTTCTCACTTAACCTTCAGCTCTGATACCAACTGTAACGACCAAAATTTTCGATCTCGAAAATTCCAGATAGTTAGGGAAAAGAAGAAAAAAAGATAGAAGAAGGAACAGAAACACCAAAACACAGATTCTCACATTCGCAGCAGATCAAAATATAATATCAAATAAAATAGCAGTTTTACAAAGGAAAACTGTACTTTCAAATTACACTATAATACATCAGAGTTACAACATATACATAAACACTGGACAGATACAACTAACATGATACAAATCAATAATAATCAGCGGGTTACACTCCATACGTTCCTGCCATCCAGCTTGCCTCCTAAGCTCCAGAACGTCCTTACCTGAAAATCTATAATACTTGGTCTGACCCGAGCATTACAACAAAGTAACACCCGGGTCTGGCTGGAAACCGATGTGAGTAAACCCATATAATATGGAATACCAAGCTATAACATATGTGAATATCAGGGTAACTAGTACCCTTTACGAGTTCTTATAGTCAAACATTTATCTCACACAACTGTTTTCAGGTTAAATGTCCATGTTACTCAATTCATTCCATTCCATCCTGTATAATTTCTCATATCAATCTATAAAGAATCATTGTAGGCTACAAATCAAAGTGGGTTAGGGTATTTACTGATACCCGACCCCGGTCTCTTCGAATTCAATAATATCTTAACCCAAGTTATTCAAGTGAAATACAATTCAATTTTAAATACAGGATGTCACTTTCACACAGAAATTCATCATCGAAAGATAACCACATTATCACTGTCCACTCAAATATGTCATATCACAAAACATTTCATATCAGAGATACCAACCAATTCAAGGTATTTATTATCATTCAATCATTCACATGCAACATTGATCATTTCCTAATTAATTTAATTAATCTCCAATTAAATTAATTACTAACTTTAATCACTTATATTACCTTTACTTAACATTCATTAAATACAAACCAATTAATTAATCCTTCTTTAATTATCCATCTTAATTAATCACCTTTGACTAATTATCCTTTAATTAATCATTTGATTACTTATTTTTGATCATAGATTAATTACTTTTAATTAAGTAATTATCTTTAAGTAATTAATTCCCTTTAATTAATAAACCCTTTAATTAATTATATTAAGTAATTAATATTTTAATTACTTTTAATTTAATAAATCATTAATCATCAAATCCTTAATCAATTTTAAGATAATCCATTTATCTTATTAATTTCTTAATTAACATTTACATATAAATTTTAAACATTTTATCCTTTGATTAACACTTGGTTACATTTCTAAAATTAAGCTTAAATAAATTTACAAATTTAAATTAAACAAAACACATAACTTCTTAAATCAAATGTTATATAAAAACATATATTACATATAAAAGAATTTGATTTAAGAAAACAGTCTTAAAACATGATTTATTTAATTCCTAAAGCCGATTTATTTTAAAATTTAAAGTTTAAACCCTGGTTTACACAAACCCGGACAAAACTCTAGTTTTACCCGAGCCCAACATTCAATTTTACCGATCCACTCACCCCAACTTTTCGCTTCGAGGCAAAACCATCTCGACTTTGAGACATGACCCGAACAACTCCTTCCCGGAGCTCTAACACACTGCTGCCAACAGATACAAAGTGACTCATGTGCACATGCACAACTGATCGCCAGAACTTCGACCACCAATACCACCGACAACAAGTCGACGATGACCCCTTTCTTCGATCCCGATCTCCTAAAGTTCACCTCGAACCCAAATTTAAAATCGAGATACCTGAACGAAAACTGGAGCCTAACCACCACCCTACAACCTCCTCGCCTTGACCCTGCCGACCACCGGAGGTCGTGGAATTCCGTTCACAGCTTCGCTAAAGTCTAAGGCATCCATTCCACCTACTCCAATGCCGACCGATGCTTCAACGAGCTTGAGTCCTGAATCGAGTTCTTCATCTTCTTCCATTATTTGCAAAAACTTTGCTAAATTTTAAATCTTGGAAACAACTTTACTCTCACGAATACAACCCGAGTTTTAACTTGAGTCTTCCCTCCCAAATACCCGAGGGCATCTTCGAGTCGACCACGCTCACAATCCACTGACACACCCAACGTCGCCATGCACGTGCACAACTCAATCATGCCGCCGCGACAGCCGACGATACTCTCCACACATCGATGTTCGACCCTACGATCGATTCCGACACTCGATCCCTCACCACGAAGCCCAAATTAAAATCGAGTACCCCAGTCGAAACTAGAAACCTAACCTCGCCAGAAAACCTCCCTTGAACCACCGACACCGACCACCGGAGTTACCCAAACTCCGTCCACAGCATCGCTAGCCTCCACGCTACAATCACCCGAACCCAACTGAAGCTCGATCACCCATAGTCACCGCGCCGACCACAATTTCAACCTCGACCCTCAAACCCTAGTTTCGTCAAAATCCGATGCCACGATGATCGATCACCACCTTCGCCATTTTTTCCGACCTTCCCAGTCGACAACTAAGCTCCGACGATAACCCCGACGACCAAGTGCTCATCAATCACCAGAAAATGGTCAAAAACCATTTCTTGTTCATCTTTGAACTGCACCTTCGATACTTGACTAAAAATCGAGATATTCGTCTTAAAAATCCTAATTTGTATAGGGGATTCAGATTATACACATGAATCTTCAATCTATTCAATTTGAAATTTTGATAAAATCAAATTTTTACAGTAATAAATAAATTCTGATTGACATTATCTTAAGTTCTCATTTTAAATATTTTTAAAATTTAAATCTTGCTGTTTTAAACAAATTTTGTTCAAACATTTTAACATAAAACTGATCATAGATTAAACAATTGATTATTTTGAATGTTATTTGCATCCAGCAACTTAAGAATAGAGTACAGCCTTGAATAAAGACGTGCACACAGAGATATCCACTTTCGTATATACATATATCATTAAATCCAACATGCAAACCATTTTTACTTATTCAAACTTAAGTTTTCTGCAGGCATCAGGGTTTTAAACATATTATAGCTTTTGAAAACAAATTTGTTTACTCACCAAAATAAGAACAGAGGAGCAGGCTTTGATCTAGAAATTTGTTTCCTGAAGCTTGAATTTGTTCCTCAATGTTGAATTTTGATAGTGAATTAGCTAGCTTAATCACTGATTGAAGCTTGAGACTAATGTTGTTTGAGATTGAAAGTTGCAGTTTGATTTCCTTTTGAATTTAGATTTCAGTTTTCTTTTTAGAAAGAAAGATAAAGAGATAGGAATTGGATGAGGAGAGAAATGTATATCCTGGTTCAATTTAGTTTTCATGAATATAATTAAATTTTTAGAAATGGAAATGTTTTGCCATTTGTTAATCTAAATTAGACAAATGTCAATACATGCTTCCATTATTATACAAATGTCCAAAGCATCTTAAAATATTTTCAAATGTTTAAAATTTTCTCTTTATTTAATTACCTAAATTTGTGTTTATGTGTTTTGTTTAAACGTATATTATGTTTACCTTTTTATTAATGAGCTTTTAAATCTATATATATATATATACACACACACACAAATGTGAACTTATGTAGATTTATATATATTACTTATCCAAAATCTAGGTTATCACATTAGATCTTTATTATTTGTCTTTAAAAGAATAATTTGTCAATTTTAAGTGATTATATTAAGATATGATTAAATAAATATTTATCCAAATATAAATATTTTTACTATAGATTCATTTGTTCAATCTATAATTCAGTATTTCTATTAATTAACCTAATTATTTTATCAATTACAGATGTCCAGAAATCCGGGTTATCACATTCTGAGAGTCCTTCAACAATAAAACTGCTTGTTGCAGCTTTAACTTTCCACCAATTTTTCAAGGGAACTAGCCTTGGTGGATGTATTATTCGGGTACTATTTATTTCTCATACACTCACCAAATTAAATATAAATATGATACTGCAGTGTTATATCTGTGTTATTTGACTATGAAGTTTTAATCATAAACTAGAGGAAACGTTTAAAAGTTGTGTACAAATGTAAGATTCCTATAGTTTTTGAGTTGGTCACCATTGCTACAAAGCTAAATTTATTCTTGTGAAGGAATATCATACTTAATGTGAGGTAGAGAATCATGAAATGTTGAAGAGGCGCCTAGATACCATAATCTTTCCTAAAGGATCCCATACATCTAGATCCATTTATTTGTGGACCAGGTCAACCATCGTTGACCTCTTCCAGGCCATCTAATAGGTAAGGCTATTGAGGAAATCTGCTTGAATCTTTTGTCTTGAAAAACAATTTTACCGTGCTGGATGGATTTATAGAAGTTAGTGTTTGTGAGTAACCCTTGGTTTCGTGCCTACACAATGCTATTGTTCAGGGAGAGGGAGAATTCGTTAATGGGTTGTCAATGCTAGTTCAGTTTGGAAATACAGGAGTGGCGAAGGTTAGTAATGGAGAGAGGTCGGTGGGTGTAGCCTTGATAAACGATGAGGTTATGGGTTAGACAAATAATGCAACATAGTTTGCTGATGATGATATTTAACCAAGAACTTCATATCGTTGTAATAATATATTTTCTTTTGGTTATTGCATTGCTCTTCATGTTTAATACGTTTCAATGATGATATTTAACCAAGAATTTCATATATTTATAATAATATATTCTCTTATTTATGCATTAAGTTTATTGCTATATATTTTCAAACAAGTTCAGTAGAGATAGAGCGAGTATGCAACAAAGCAGATAAAAGAGTACTAGAGACCGCTATGATTACCACCAAATTCAAAGGCGAAGGTCCTGAATAGTCGATTGTATTTGTAATTCTAAAACCTGGATCACAGAATCGTGAACCACATATTTTAAAGGAAAATTTTCAAAATATATCCAGAAAGAGCTTAATCCTCTGTTCAAGGTACTATATTTTAAATTAGTTCAATCAATTTTTATTTCTTATTGGATTTTTAATTATGTTCTTCTTGAATTGTAACAGGTAAGTTTAGTGAAAATAGGTGAACAATTTCCTCGGACGGCATCAAACAAATTACTCGAAAGAATTCTTAAAGATCAATTGAAGCTGGAAAGCAAACTATGAACCGTACTATAGACTAACAATGTTTCATCAACTACCGTTATATATGTGACTATAAATATCAAGATCAAAATATTTGGCTATGCCACCAATTGTCTTACAATGATATGCTATAACATAATCAAATAATTACAGTAGCCGAAGAGAAAAAGAGTAAGTTACTTATAGCATCATATCATATACCTTTAGAAATGAAGCATACTTTGATTGAAAGTTGATTAATCCTGAACAGAATGAGCATGCCAGCATAGTAACATAGTGACACATTGTCGAAAAATGTAGCACTTTGCTCGATGTTGCTTTGACATTGTCACGCATCTCTTAGTTAACCCTTTTGATTCTTTCATACTTTTGATAATTCTATAAGTCGAACAGAAACAAAATGGTTTTGTTAGACTTAGAATACGAAATAGTTTGTATTTTAAATATGAAGTTGTGATGTCTTCTCTATGAATGAATTATGATCCCTTTGAATTTATGTCAATATTTTTCCATTGCTTATATGTTCTTTCTGCATTGCAAAATATGGTTAGAAATTAATTTTTCGTATTATACATTTTTAACCACAACTGCATACAGCAGTTGTAAAAGACTTTTTTACAACTGCGATTGACAGTTGTAAAAGAACTTTTTTTACAACTGCTACTGCCAGTTGTAAATAAATTTTTTACAACCACGATGGGCAGTTGTAAAAAATTATTTAACAACTTATGAAGACCATTGTAAAAATATATAGCCCTATTACAACTCCGGATACCATGACGGGCGGCTGTCCATTTTAATAGACCTATTACAATTGTTTTTGGCAGTTGTTAAAAGGTGCTTTTGTTGTAGTGGATGAAAGTAAATGTTCTCTGGGGTTGATCTAACGCTTCGTATTAACCTCAAACATCTATAAATAAGCACCTAACCTAAACCCTAATTCATTAGAAAATTAAAAGTATACTGCAACTCTGCTAATATCTTTTCTCCTCTACTTATGAACTTCTTCAAAAATAAATTAAAAAAAGTAAAGAGAATACAAATAGATTGGATCTGGGAGAAGGCAAGCTATCAAATGTTGATTTTCGAATGAAGGATAGAGTTAGAGCTTGGATCTGAGGGTGAGTGGAAACATCTTTAATAAGTTGATTTATTTATAGTTAAATTTAATCCACATTATATGATCTAGGATGTTAGTAATTAAATTGTAAACCATATTGTTTAAATTTCAAATCTTGATTATAAATTGAAGTTGGTATGGGGGGAGGGGGGGAGGGGTGGGGGGGAGGGGGGGGGGGGAGGGAGGGGATGGGGGTGTGGGGAGGAGGGGGGGTGGGGAGGGGGGAGGGGGCGGGGTGGGTGGGGGGGGGGGGGGGGAGGGCGGGGGGGGGGGTGGTGGCGGGGGGGGAGGGTGCGGGATGGGGGGGACGGTAGGGGTGGTTGTCTGTACTGTGTTTTGTTTATTTTTTTTTTCTTGCTTTTTGTTCTTTTTTTTTTGTTTTTTTTATGCTTTTATTTTTCTTTTTGTTTTTTGCTTTTCTTTTTTTTTCTTTAGCCTTTTTTTTTCTTTTTTTTGTTTTTTTTTCTTTTTTTGATTTTTGTTTTTATTTTTTTTTATTTTTTTCTTTTTATTTTGAGGCCCGAAGCTAAGAACTACGGATGCTGCAGTCATCCATAGTATTCACTTTCGGTGACAAGATACGGTAATGTAAATGGTATCCATAATATCAGAAGCACATGAATATGAAATAAAATCATCACAGACTAAAACAACTTTTCTGATTACATTTCAAATCAATATTTCATATTCAATTACATAATCCATAATCGATTCCCAAGGTTTTGATCAAATATAACTATTACAAATTACGTCAAGGGCGACATATAAAGATGCCCCCTTGGATGACTAGAGTTCAAAAAGACATATCAGTCTTAATACAACATAGTGAAAATAAAACTAAATAGCTCCAACATAGCTTGCTTCGCCACCTATACCTCTTCAGAAGCTCTATTCGTCCAACCTACTAAACCTGAAAAACCGCAACTCTCAATCTACTCAAATTGAATTTTGAGCATTCAAGAGTTTAAGGGGAAAATTTAAACTTTGAGTCAGATATAAAACCTGATGTGAATAATACTAGTACTTCTAGGATTCCTGATATTAAGTGAGACCACGCTGCTTAGCGGAACGGGCTTCCCCTCACTAATATCCCTTTAAAACATATCTTTTTACAAATCAGAATCTTGCAATCAAACTGATTAAAACAATAGCATCAATATTATATATGCTCATAATCAGGTAATAAATGGACTATCAATCCAAACAATATAGTTTTGTTTAGCAAACTAGGCTGACTCGGACCTACCAGATAAAATGAATAATCTAATATCTGTTAGATACATTCATGTAGGTTCTGTCCTTAACTTACTTCTCTCAAGATCAACTGATCCTAATGATTTTGCAGGCTCACTAATAACCTATCATCCTTCTCCGTATATTCCTTTCTGTATGTAACATCATTTAAGCCTTACCTATACTAAGTCCTACACATTGGAATTTTGGACTAAATTAGCTAGGGGCTATAGCTAATGTACAGGGTACGACCCTATAACAATCCCATTTGGTATTCAAATATCTGAGTCATTTACTTAGGGTTAGCTACCCTTCAAATTTTCCTTGATAACATCTTTCAAATTGATTTAACCCTTTAAATCATACTTAACAAGGAACGTATACTTTTTGCTTTACTTAAATCTCTCTTCCATGATATATGCTTTACACAAAACATTGTTGATGAAAACCTTCGAAACCTTTGTTGAAAATCTTTAAACAATCTCTTTCGAACCCTTTTAAAATACCTCTTTTGAAACTATTTATCTACTTTACCTTGTAACACTAGGCCGAAAGGCCGAAACATACCTTTCAAAAGCATTTGTAATTGACCTTTCAAAACCATTGAAATTGTTCTTTCGAAAACTTTATAAAACCTTAGACTTCCTCTTCTCACAAAAATTCCAACTTGCCTTTCAAAAACATTGGAAACCTTCCATTCAAACACAAAAGGCAAACCTTTCGAAAACATTGAGGAATCACCCGTTCGAAACCTTTATTAGTTGCCTTTCGAAAGCTTTAAAGTTCTTTACTTAAAATAAGTCTTTCGAAAGCATTGGGTTCAAGTAAAATTTTGTGGAACATAGTTTGGAAACTAATTAAAATCATTCCTTCCGAAATCTTTGGGTTTAACTTTCAATATATCAAAGGGTCTTAAAATAACTAGGACGAAAGCATCTCTTTCGAAAGCATTTTCCTAAATAAAAGAAAGCGGATGGTGTCGAACAACCCCTTTCGAAAGCATGGAGGAGCGGCTTTAAGGTTTAAAACAAAAGGCCCCTTCGAAAGCATTACTTCGAAAGGTAGAAGGCTGTAGCAGGGGTTTCGACCCTTTCGAAAGCTTATTCTTTAAAATAAAAGTGACAACCTCTTTCGGAAGCTCTTTTCTTTAAAACATTCGACCAAGTTGAAAGCCAGTTCCTTCGAAAGCCTCATTTATAACGAAAATGGTTCTAAGTTTACCAAAGCTACTTCAACCCCTTCGAAAGCCGTTTCAACTCCATACCATTCGCCTAACTCCAACCCACTACGTACCTTGTATGATACCATGTGTATTGGTTTCGACTTAGATGGAGGCAACAGTATGAGGTCGAAAGGTGGCTGCTATAAGTGGCGAAGCAGTAAAACCTTATAAAACTGAATTCTAACTTTTTAAAGCAATTTCTTTTCAACTAACTTGCTTTATTTGTCAATGTATGATTGGTTGCCCATTCTTTTTCAAACCTTTTCTCAAAGTGCTGCCGAATTTCAAAAATTAACAAAAGTAAAATATTAGTAAATAGCCCCTTCTCCTTTTATAAACATATAAAACATTTAAGTCTCATACCTTAAATAATTTTATATCTTTAATAAAATAATTAGGAAAATTCTACAAAAATTCCAGTAAATCACTTTTGATATGTTTTCCCACATATTTAAATTTTTGACCCATAACTAATATATAATAGCCGTAATTAATTTTAAACCCAATTTAATCATTTTCTTCACTAGAAAACTCATAATAAATCCACATTAATTCAAAAATTATGAAACTCGAAACCCATCTATAAAATAATATTTTTGATTATATATAAAAAACGCAAGGCATTTGGATGGCATTTAGTAGGTTTTTCAAATCATAACATATCATAAAATCTATACGAACCAACAAAATTCATTAATGGGCATATATATTTATTTAACATTCAAAGCATGGCATAATACTTTGCAAAACATACACAGATCTAATCTAGAACAGAAAATAAAATATGTGATGTTATATATTATTCACCTTAGCTTGTTGTTAAGGAGTTTGAGATTTTCTCTTGAATGAATTTGATTAAGCTTCCATCTTGAAATCTTGCTTATCTTCCCCTTATCTTCTTCTAATGATTACCGGGAAATCTTGGTTTAATTTTGTTTATGGACGTGGAAAATGAAAGTTGCATGAGGGTTTAGGATATAAGAATATAACCTATTCCTATTTTTCCCTCATCTTATTACCTTTATCTATTTCATTTTAGTTCTCTTTTGTTCATTATTTAATTAGGCACGACTACCGTCTAATTAGACAAATCTCAATTCCCTTAACCAATTTTATTATTTCATTTAATTTATCTAATTAAATATCCTAAATACTATTAATCAAAATTAGGGTCATTATAGACTCCACTCCTTAACGAATTTCGTCCTCGAAATTACGATAAGAACCTCACCAAAATCAATCATAAAGGTAAAACATACCATGAAACAAGTCAGGATAAGTATCTGAAATCCTGCTCTCGGTTTCCCAAGTACAGTCTCTCTTGTTCTCACTCCACTGTACCTTGACTAATCTTATTGTCTTGTTCCTTAGCCTTTTCCCATCTCCCGCGACTATATGAAACGGTTTTCTAACTATAGTCAAATTAGGCTCTACTACTAAGTCATCGAACATAGTTAGTGCTACAGTAGTATCTGGATCTCAAATACACTTCCTTAGATGAGAAAATTGGAAAACATTATGGACTCCTGCCAAACTACTCGGTAACTCCACTCTATATGCAAGTTTCCCAATCATTTCTATAATAGAAATGTTTCAGCGAATCTCGACGCCGGTTTTCCTGATTTTTGAAATCTAATAACACCTTTCGTCAATGGTACCTTGATGAAAACATAACCTCTAGTTCAGAAATTTAAGTCTTTCTTCTTTTGTCAGCATAACTCTTATGCGTATACTGAGCTTCCTTCATTCTAGCTTGAATTAAATCAATATTTTCTGTAGCTTCCCTGACCAAATCTGGACCAAGAACTATCCTATTCCCGGTCTCTAACCAACGAATGAGAAATTTTCATGGCCTTCCATACAAAGCTTCAAATGGTGCCATCCCTATACTTGCATGATAACTGTTGTTATACGAAACTCGACTAAGTGTAGATGGTCTTCCTATGATCCACCAAAATCTAGCACACAAGTTCGTATCAAATTTTCTAAGACTTTGTTAATCCTTTTTGTTTGCCCATCTGTCCGTGGATGGTAAGCAGTACTAACTTGAACTTGGTACATAAAGTATCTTGTAGACTTTTCCAAAACTCGCTAGTGAATAAGGGATCTCTATCACTTATTATGCTACTAGGAATTCCATGCAGTCTAACTACAATCTTCACAAATAACTTAGCTAAAACCTGTGTCGTGCTGGTTAGCTTAACCAGAATGAAATGGGCACTCTGGGTCAACCAGTCCACTATGACCCATATGCTTTCATTTTCTCTATTTGACCTTGGCAACCGTCTACCAAATCCATTGAGATAGAGTCCCATTTCCATACTGAAACATCTAATGGCCGAAGTAACCCACTTGAATTTTGATGTTCGGCTTTTACCTGTTGATAATGCAGACACTATTTCACCCATAAGCCTACATCCTTCTTCATACCTTCTCAGAAGAAACTCCTTTTCATATCCTGATACATCTTAGTTCCTCCCGGATGAATAGTGAACTTCGAACGATGGTATTCCTCTGGAACTTCCTTCCTACTGTTTTTCGAATTTGGAACACATATTCTTCCTTTCTTCATTAACCACCCATTCTGGTCAAGACCGAAATCCTTCAAGTCATCGCTCTCTATTCCGCCCCTTAACTTTCTGATCCATCCAACTAATAGTTGATCTTCCTTTTGCTTAGAAGCAATCTTTTCGATCATCACTGGTCGAACTTCTAAACATGATAACGTAGCAGTTTCTGTACTAGAACCACTCTGAGATCTCAATTGTACTACGCATGTATTCAATGGTTCCAAATCTTTCCACTCAGTTATCATTGCCAATACCGCATTTTAATGTTTTCTGCTAAGTGCATCTGCAACCTTGTTGCCTTTTCCTGGTGTATACTCAACACTAAAGTCATAAGCGGCTAAAAACTCTAACCACCTCTACTGTCTCATATTCAACTCCTTCTTAGGTAATGGATACTTTAATGACTTATGATTCGTATACAACTCGAATCTTTCTCACAAAGGTAATGTCTACACACCAAAAATGCAAAAATTACCGCAGCTAATTCCAAATCATCAATTGGATATCTAACCTCATGCGGCCTGAGCTGTCAAGAAGCATAGGCGATCACTTTACCTCTTTGCATTAACATAGCTCCTAATCCCGTTTCACATGGATCCATGTACACCACTAAGTCATGATTCCCCTCTGGGACAACTAACACATGTGCATTTGTCAATAAGTGTTTCAGCTTCTGGAGTACTTCCTCACACTTAAAGATCAAGACAAACTTCACATCTTTCCGCGTTAGCTTGGTCATCGATGCCACTATCCATGAAAAATCCTTAATGAATCTCTGATAACACCCAGCTCATCCTAGAAAATCTTTATCTCAGTCACTGTCTCGGGTCACTTCCAATTATTCCCCTCCTCGATCTTAGCCGAATCTGTAGATAACCCTCTCTCTAACACCACATGACCAAGAAACTTCAATTCTTTCTTCCAAAAATAACACTTCAAAAATTTCATCTTCAGTTAATGGTGCCTCAGCGTCTCATGTACCACTCTGAGATGATCTTCATGCGCTCTTTCATCTTTAGGGTATAACAGAATGCCATCTATGAATACCAATACGAACCTATCCAAGTGCTCTCAAAAAACTCGGTTCATCAAATCTACAAAAAATGTTGGCACATTAGTTAGTCCGAACGGTATTACTAGCCATTCACACGATCCATATCGGGTTCTAAACGCTGTTAAAGGAATACTATCCTCTGCCACTCTAAGCTAATGTGTAATATCCCAGAATTTCAAGGAGTTTAAAATGTTGATAATCTCTTAATTTAATTATTTGAAATTGATAAAATTGTTATTTTCAAAAATAAATAGCCAATAATATAATGTTTTAATTATGGTTATAAATTGGTTTTAAAATAAGAATAATTATATTATTTGTGTAAGTAAATTCTAAATTGGCTTATTATTTTCAAAATTGATAAGTGTGTTTAAATACATTTATATCTGTGTATTTTAAATTGATTTATATTTATGTTTATTTAAATTGATTTTTAGATTTGGTATCAGAGCATTAGGTCGAGTGAATACCTAGGCTCTGTAGTGGTGTCTTCCTTAAGAGAGCGTACTTGTAATTTTTATATATAACTATATATATATATATATATATATATATATATATATTTCTACCTATCTGTTGGGTTGCCTGTTCGGTTTTCCAATATAAGTTATAAAGGTAGATGAGGAAGTGGTGTGTGTAGCACGACTACCATTGGTTGGAGTTTGAATGTTTGAGGTTGGAAGTGTATTTTTCGAGACTGTAGACCTAATACCATCTCGAGTAATCTTTGCAGTTTGGTGTAAGGATTTCATTGATCTCTGAAGGAAACCTGTTAAGGTACGGAGTTCATCTTTGAAATGTGAGTTTGATTGCGCTCGTGTGAGCGGATTTTTGAGAATTTGGATCTGACGGTTAGGCAGAAGCAAGTGATGGTATTTTGATACCTCAGGAAGTAGTAGTTGCGTGATGAGATTGCAGTGACTATGCATGTCTCCGAAGATGTTTTCTTTCGGAACAAGTTTAAGGAAGTGTGTCTGACCCGGAGTTTATTCTGCTTTTATTAAACTCTTGGGTACTCAATTTTTACGAGTAGCCAGGGGAATTCATGTTTGGCTTGACGAATTCTGGAGGAGCAATGGAGAAGGAGGCTTCTGCGTATAGCTATATAGTATTCCGCTGTGTGTTCTCTGAGGTGTTGTCTTTGTGTTATATTGAGTTGTATAACTAGACATGTGTTTATAACTGTCTAGTATGTGTTGTTTTAGCTGCGTATCTCTGATGTATATGATACTATGTAATGTATTATGTGATTAATATAATTTATTCGTTCCGCTGTTTAGATTCTGATGTTGTTCCTTTCTTCTTCTCTGTCTTTTCTCTTTTCTATCCCTTTCTTTCTTAAAAATGATGCAATTTTCTGTGGTAAGAAAGTCGGGTCGTCTCATAATGGAATCTTATTGCTAAATCCAACTGGAAAAATACTTTAGCTCCACTCAACTGGTTGAAAAAATCATCAATTCTAGGTAATGGATGTCATCGTTTTGTCTTCTCATTTAATTTATGATAATCGATATATAACCTCGACGACCCCTTCGGTTTCCTTGCAAACACTGCGGCGGCTCCCTAAAGCGAACTGCTTGGTCTGATAAAGCTCTTATTTTCCAAATCCACCAACTACACCCTTAGATCCCTCATCTCTGTAGGTCATTCTGCTTGACGGTCTACTCACCGATTTTGCTCTTGGTACTAAATCTAATCAAAACTCAATAGCTCATTTCGACGGCAATCCTACTGCAGGTTTAAAGATATCTCGAATTGTATAACAACGAAAATTCGATTCAACTTGTCCTCTACCTCGACAACTCCAAACAAAGCATTAACCTTAAAACTAGGGTTTTCTATGGGGTATATAATCCAATCATTACAATCGGGTTGTCTAAGTGATATTTTTCTATCATAGAAAAATGTCCTAACATTATATTTACTTAACTCATCCATACCTAAAATAATTCCAAATCCTACAAAATTAAACATATGCAAACCGCAAGCAAATACATGACCTAACAATTCAAACTCTTGGTGGTCATATCTCATTCCAAGAGTCGCATATCCTCCTATCGGATTGGCAGCCCTTAAGGAGGTAATTAGGAATGAGTGTTCTAGGTTAAGATTATCTACCAAACAATAAGACATAAAAGAATGCAATGCACCAGTATCAAATAAAACTCTAACTGATATACCATGAATCAAAAGCATACCTCCCAGCAAAGCTTTTCCCTTCTCCTCTGTTGTTGGTGTTGAGGTAGCTGGTTCTAATGCAAACATCTTGCCTTTTCTATCCTTGGGTAGCTCCTTGCACTAGTTCTTACAATGTCCAATTTGATCACAGTTGAAACACTTTAATCCTTTTTTCCCAATAGCTTTCTTTCCTTTGCATGTCCGGCACTCATGAGCATAATGTCTTTTCTTATCACATTTATAATAGACAACTTCTGCCTTCCCCTTCTTAGCAGCTCCACTCTTTTGAGCTCCGTTCTTATGGAAAAACTTCATCTTCTAGTTTTTCCCACCTTGAGCTTCCTTGGCGTTGTTTCCTTCAAGAAAAGCAAGGATATTTTCCTACCTCAAAGCCATCTCAACAATAACATCGCTCGAATCTATAATATGCGATAACGTGGCCTTATCAAGCTCAGGTTTCAATCCACGAATAAACTTCTAATTCCTTTTAATGACAGTATTAACCTAGCATATCTGTACCTTGCTAGCTCCTCAAATTAGGTTGGTACTCAAGCACTATCATATCTCCCTACTCCAACTCCATAAACTTCCCGAGCAGAGTTGACTTAGCAATTTTGGACATAAATCTTTTCTCAAATCTTCTTCTGAATTCATCTTAAGCCATAGTCTCCTCATTGGCTCTGACAGTGACACTGTTCCATCAAAACAGTGCTGCTCCTTGTAACTGTCTTGAAGCGAGTCTTCTTTTCTGCTCATCATTGAGCCTCAAATAAGCAAAAATCATTTTGCAATGAAGTAAGAAATTCTCCACTTCAATTGCATCTTCAGTACCAATAAATGGCTTTCCTCCCAACCGAGCATAATCTCTACTCAAACAGCATAGTTATTAACCAGTGAAGCTTTCTGATTTCCTCCTTCAGTATTTCCTCCAATCAATCCCGCAACAACTCTTGCTTGTATTATGTTGATGAAGAACTGATACATTGCTCCCATATCAACTTGCGGTATCCCAACACACACATTGGCGCTTGTTCCTGACCTGGATTTCTCCTGGTGTTTGGTCTGGCATTTCCATTAGTTGTGGTGCTTTCTCCACCAATGTTAACTCTTCCCCCTCTAACATCCATGTCTTATGTCCATAAAATCTGCATTCGAGTCTTCGTAAGATACTGAAGAATAGCCTAATAGAGATGGAAGAGTAAAGATAAAGCATATACTTATATATTACAAATACAAGTACGCTACTATAGCATTATCACATACCCCAATCTTTTCTCTAATTTCTTAGGATTATGTTTTCAAAATCATTTTAAGTTTAAAATTTCTTTTAAGTTTTTCATAAACCTATGCTCTAATACCAAGTTGTAATATTGCTTATCTTGAGGCCTGAAACTAAGCTCTACAGATGCTGCAGTCATCCATAATATTAACTTCCAGTGACAAGATACAGTAATGTTAATAATATCCATAGTACCAGAAGCACATGAATATGAAATAAAATCATCACAGATTAAAACAACTTTTTTCATTATATTTCAAAACAATATTTCATATTCAATTACATAATCCCATAATCGATTACCAGGTTTTTGATCAAATATAATTATTAAAATTACGCCAAGAGTGACATATGAAGATGCCCCCTTGGATGACCAGAGTACAAATTGACATATCAATCTTAATACAACACAGCAGAAATAAAACTAAATAACTCCTACATAGCTAGCTTTGCTTTCTACACATCTTCGGAATCTTTATTCATCAAACCTACTAAACCAAAAAATCTTAACTCTCAATCTACTCAAATTGAATTTTGAGCACCCGAGAGTTTAAGGAGAAAACATAAACTTCTAGTCAGACATAAAGCCTACTGTGAGTAATACTATTACATCTCAGATTTCTGATATTAAATGAGACCACACCACAAAGCGGAACTGGTTTCCCTCACTTATATCTCATTAAAACACATTTTTTGGGCATCTACCCAGTAGTAAATGGACTATCTATCCGAACAATATAGTTTTGTTTGGCTAACCACTAATCAAGGGCTGACTCGGGTCTACTAGATAAAATAAATAATCTAACATCTGTTAGATACACTCCTGGATGGTCTATCCTTACCTTACTTCTTCCAGGGTCAACTGATCCTAATGGTTTTGTGGGCTCACCAATAACCTATCCTCCTTCTTGTATATTCCTATATGTATGCAACATCATCTAAGCCTTACTTGTCACTAATCCCTGCACACTGGAATTTTGGACTAAATTAGCTAGGGGCTATAGCTAATGTATATTGCATGACCCTATACTAGTCCCATTTGGTACTCAAATATCTTAGTCATTTATTTAGGGTTAACTACCCTTTAAATTTTCCTTAAAAATATCTTTCAAATCGATTTAACCCTTTAAATCTTACTTAACAAGGAATATACTTTTTGCTTTACTTAAATCTCTCTATGATGATATATGCTTTATATAAAACATTGTTGATGAAAACCTTCCAAACCTTTGTTTAAAACTTTAAAACAATCTCTTTTGAAACCTTTGAAAGTACCACTTTTGAAACCATTTATCTACTTTACCTTTAATTGGCCTTTTGAAATCGTTGAAAGTATCCTTTCGAAAGCTTTATAAAACCTTAGACATACTCTTTTCAAAACAATTCCAACTTGCCTTTCGAAAACATTGAAAACCTTCCATTCAAACACTATAGGCAAACCTTTCGAAAACATTGGGGAATCACCCCTTTGAAACCTTTAGCAGTCACCTTCCGAAAGCTTTAGAGTCCTTTATTTAAAGCAAACCTTTTGAAAGCATTGGGTTCAAGCAAAAGTTCATGGAACATAGTTTTGAAACCAATTAAATTCATTCCTTTCGAAACCATTGGGTTTAACATTCAATCTATCAAATGGTCTTAAAAGAACTAGGAAGAAAGCATCTCTTTCGAAAGCATTTTACTGAATAAAAGAAAGTGGATGGTGCCGAAAACCAACCAATTTCAAAAGTATGGAGAAGCGACTTTAAGGTTTAAAATAAAAGGACCCTTTTGAAAGCATTTCTTCAAAAGGTAGAAGGGGGCAACAGGGGTTTTGACCCCTTCAAAAGCTTATTCTTTCAGAAAATGTGGCAACCTCTTTCGAAAGCTCTTTTCTTTAAAACGTTCGACCATGTCGAAATCTGGTTCCTTCGAAATCCTCATTTATAACCAAAATAGTTCTAAGTTTACCGAAGCTACTTCAACCTCTTTGAAAACCATTCGACTCCATACCTTTCACCTAAGTTCAATCCACTACGTACCCAGGCTGATACCATGTGTATTAGTTTCGACTTAGATGGAGGCGGCAGTATGAGATAGAAAGGTGGCTTCTATAAGCGATGAAGTAGTAAAACCCTATAAAATTGAATTTTAACTTTTAAATCAGTTTCTTTCCGACTAACTTGCTTTATTTGTCAACATATGATTGGTTGCCCATTCTTTTCCAAATGTGTTCTAAAAGCGCTACCGAATTTCAAAATTAACAAATTTAAAAGATTTATAAATAGCCCCTTCTCCTTTTATAAATATCTAAAACATTTAAGCCTCATACCTTGAATAATTTTATATCTTTAATAAAATGCTTAGGAAAGTTCTACAAAAATTCCTATAAATCACTTTTGATATGTTTTCCCACGTATTTAAATATCTGACCCATAGCTAATATATAATAGACGTAATTAATTTTAAACCCAATTTAATCATTTTCTTCACTAGAAAATTCCTAATAAATCCACATTAACTTAGAAAATTTTGAAACTTGAAATCCACCTATAAAATAATATTTCTGACCTTATATCAAGCATGCAATGCATTTGGATGTAATTTGGTAGATTTTTCAATCATAACTTATCATAAAATCTATATGATCCAACAAAATTCATTAACAAGCATATATATCCACTTAACATTCAAAGCATGACATAATACTTTGCAAAACATGCTTTGATCTGATCTGGAACTGAAAACAAAAATTCGAGATGTAACCTATTATCCATCTTAGCTTATTGTTAAGGAGTTTGAGATTTGCTCTTGAATGAATTTGATTAAGCTTCTTTCTTGAAATCTTGCTTATCTTCCCCTTATCTTCTTTTAATGGTGGCCGGCCATTAATTTTTCTATGAACATGGAAAATGAAAGTGTCATGAGGGTTTAGGGTATAAGAATATAACCTATTCCTATTTTTCCCTTATCTTATTACCATTATCTATTTCATTTTAATTCGCTTTTGTTCATTATTGAATTAGGCACGGCTACCCTCTAATTAGACAAATCTCAATTCTCTTAACCATTTACATTATTTCATTTAATTTATCTAATTAAATGTATTAAGTAATGTTAATTAAAATTAGGGTCATTGCACCTAGGTTGAAAATAAATATTAGTAGTATGTATAGTTATATTATATACACATGTGTATGTTAGAAATAGAAGGGATGCAGTTCCCTATGGAATGACTCTAGGACGTTGTAGGGTTAGGTTAATGCTCTTTATCTAATTTGCGGTCGATTATTCGACTCGGGGTGATTCTATCGCAAATGACACTCATGGGAGGTTCTATGGTAGATACATAGCACTGGCTGATGCCTGATGAAGTGTGTGGGTCTGGCACAATGAAACTCGTTGATATTCATGGATTCTTACTCGACATGATACTGTGTTGTTGATGGATCTCGGCATGTACAATAAGCAGAATATACTACAATTTGAGAGTTGGGCACAGATGCAAACGATTAGACACTTCGATGAGTCAGTATTATGAGCTCTCCCTTGATCATAGTTAGCGTACGTGTAGTCGTACTTGTGGGAAATTTATTCCCATGTGAAAATTATAAGGAAACCTATATGAGATAGTTATGTATAGTCATAATGTGAGATGTAGTCCTATACAGGAATGTTGTAGAATGATCCTATGTTAAGTAGCTGCAGTAGCGGTGGCCGATCAGTAGTTATTAAGGTTCCATCCTTATAGAAGCCTGCACAAGTTTTAGTGTAGGTTTGTGTTAAATAAAAACCCTTAAGTAAAGGACCCTAGGAATACATGAACACTTGTAAGACACCCTAGGTCACATAGAGTAGAATTAAAGTCTATCATATATTAAATACGTACTCGTTCAGCAGATTTTTTTTAACCCACCCTTTTACTTTCTTTTTCCCACCGCAAGAGGACATGACAACAGGTGATTGGCCCAATTTTAGTATGTGAAGAAGCGAGCTCATCACATGAGTTGGTTATCCTTTTATTTGCTCTTCATGTAATTGTCTATTTATCAGTACTTATTATTTCTATTAGACTATGAGTGGTGTTTCTATGTACTCGTTATTTGGCTGCATACTATTTTTCGAGAATGTGTTTTGATATATTTTCTGAGTTTGTAATTTTCTATATTTATATTTTTTTCCTTCCACTAAGTTGTGAAAGAGTGGTATATCTTAGATTATATTTCTATATTCTTTGTCTCTGTATTGTTATAAAAACTTGATAGGTCGAACTTCTTGGCACCGACGTGAGTTAAAAGTAACTCAAAGCCTTGGATCAGTGTGTCGAGAGATGTGGGTTGTCAAATTTGGTATTAGGGTCTAGGTTCAAATTCCTTAGGAATAGGGGAATATTAAAGAAACATACTTGAAACAGTTTTTGTAAACAATGATTTTCCAAAATGTTTTTTCAGAAGTTTTCAATATGGGTTTTCTAAATGTATATATATATATGTATAGATTAAAAGTTTTCAAAAACTTTTCCAAATTTTTTATATAAGTGTAATCTCTCCCTAATTCTTGCCTTGGCTTTCTGTGTAAAGTTGCTAACAAATTCTTAAAAGTCACGGATAGAAGATGAGCGATCCCAGAGGTTCAAGCTCAGGCGATGCAGTCGGGATTTCGATCATGAACGTCCTAATTTTGTTCCATCGGTATCTACAGGCGAGGGGATAAGCTGAGCTTAATCCCACTTAACGACCGACAGTGAGATCAATAGCGGTAGTTCTTGGCCATCTTCCTACCGTTGATTTTTCTAAGTTATGCAAGGATTTCTTGATCCTTAGAGGAAAACTGTATGTGGGGACTGAGTCATATGTAGATTCGAGGACATGGATCCATACCTATGAGAGGATTTTTGGGTTGAATGGTCTTGCTGATAAGATGTGAAAGCAGCTAGGTACTTAGCAGTTATCGGGAGAGGCTCTTATTTGTTAGGAGGTAGTTAAGGCAAACACTGACGAAGGAGAGATCACTTGGGAGAAGTTTCAAAGACATTTTGAGATGAAGTTTCTTTCTAGAGCAGAGGATGGAGTGCAATTAGAGAAATTTATTCACTTGAAGTAAGGAGACATGTTAGCAAAGGAGTATGTCAATCAATTTAATGAGTTGGCTAGGTTTAGGATGATGTTGATTAGTACCCTATAGAAAATGGCATTGAAATATCATAAAGGGCTGAACCAACTCCTTTAAGGTTTAGCTCTATGTCATATTCTTATGGATACTACATGTGAGGGTTTAGTGGAGAGGCCTTGTTGAATATTGTCTCCAAGGAGGAAGCGAAGGAAGAACCCAGGAAGGTCGAAGGAAAAGCATAGCAACAGAATCAGTGTAAGGAAGGATTTAGACCAAAGGGGAAGATCAGAGGCAGGATATGCGTTGTAGGAAGTGTGGCAAGAATGGGCATTTTGAAAATAAGTGTAAGATGAAGGGTTCAAAGGTCAATTTTTATATCTGCAATCAGTTTGAGCATACAAGACGGGTGTGTTCAGCACCTTAAAATACTTCTACCCAGGTAGTGCTAGCTTATACACTAGACGTAGTACCTAGCTGAGTACGCCACTAGTTTCTGATAAGGGGAAGAAGGTCATGATCGACGGTGTGTTGACTTTATCTGGTTTATCCATTTGCACTTTATTTAACATAGGGGGCATCACACTCTTTCACTTCTAGTATACTTCTAGATGAGTTACACTAAGACACTAGCGTAATTACGGACCCTTCAGTTATATCAAACCTAGTAGGAGGATCACCCTATTTTTTTATGGTATGTAAGGGTTTGAAATTATTCATTTTAGGGGTCAAGTTCGATTGTGATGCTTTTATCTTAGGATTTTCTGGGTTTTGGTTGATATTAAGCATAGATTGGATGACGATGTATAGGGCTATACTAGATTGCGATAGGAAGGTTGTTAGATTGAGCACATTTAGTTGACAAAGCTTCGAGGTTTATTGTGATCCCCAAGGATTAGTTATGTTGGCTACTTATAATCATTAGACCTGTCGCATGACGAGCTAGATTCAGTGCTTGTTGTTAGAGATTACCCGAATGTCTTTTCTGAGGTTACCAACCTCCACCACAATGAGGGATTAAGTTCTAAATTTACCTTGTAGTGAATGCTAGACCTAGTGCCTTACCCTTAAGGCATATGGCTCCGAAGGAGAGACGACAGTTGAATAAACAAGTAAACGAGCTATTGTAGAAAGGCTTCATTAAGAGGAATGTTTTGAATTGGGAACACCAATCGTTTTTGCCACCAAGGCGGATGGTTCTCTAAGACTTTGCATCGATTATAGGGAATTGAATAAACTGACAAAGAAGAATTGACATCCATTGTTCTATATTGACAATCTATTTGATCAGTTAGTTGGGGTGAAGATGTTCTCATAGCTTTATTTAGCTATCGGATTCCACTTGTTGCGTATAACTGAGATGGTATCCAGAAGATTGCTTTTCGTACACCCTAATGGACTTTATGAGTGGTTAGGCATGCCCTTCGGACTGACCAATGCACTCACTTACTTTGTTGATCTGATGAGTCAAATTTTTAGAAGGTTGCTTAACAAGTTTATCATGGTATTTGTAGATGACATTTTGGTTATTCAAAGAGCGAGGAGAAGCATGTGTTGTATTTAGTAGAAGTGCTCAATAAACTACATGAGCATAAGTCAAAGGCAAAATTTTCAAAGTGCCATTTTTTGAATGGAGGTATGGTTTTTAGGGCATGTTGTCTCAGAAAGTACACTGGCCGTTGATCCTAGTAAAGTTATTGCAGTTCAAGATCGGCATGTGCCAAAGAATGCCATGAAAGTAAGGATTTTCTTGGTTTGGTGGGCAACTATCGGAAGTTCATTAAGAACTTCATGAAGATCTCTGCCCCTTTAAAATTCATTAAGGACTTCACAAAGATCTCTGCCCATCTGACCTGCCTCATCAAGAAGAATTTAGTTTCTTTATGGGATGCAAATTATGAGGATGCTTTTATTAAGATGAAGGAGGAATTGACTGGTGCACTTGTTTTTGGTATTATCCGATGGTACGAAAGCATTCATAGTATATATCGATGCTTAAGGTACAGGGTTGGGCAGCTCTTGATGCAAGAAGGGAGAATAGTGTGATACGCTAGTCAGTAGCTGACAGTCCACGAGAGAAACTACCCTACACATGATCTTGAGTTAGCGGTTATTGTATTTGTATTTAAGTCATGGAGGCATTATCTTTTAGGAGAGCAGTTTGAACTATATACAGATCATAAGTCTCTAATGTATTTGTTCTTCCAAACAGACAAAATTTTAAGGTAACAAAGGTGGATGGAGTTTTTCACATTGTATGATTTCGATATCTTATATACTCTAGGTAAAAGCAATGTGGTGATCGACGCCTTGAGCAGATAGCTTGCAGTATTAAGTCCTTTATTCTTAGAGTGGAAGCATTTGGAATTCATTTCTATATTTGATTTTGACCATCATCAAGACATTACCCTCGGGATTGTTAGTAGCTTTGAATGTGCAACTACACTCATAGAATGCATTTGATTCAGTCAGAAGAAAGACAAGGAGCTAGTAAACATCTTTGAGAAGCTTGGTAGAGGAGAGCAGTAAAGTTATTTAAGGGGTTATGTTATTGATTCAAAGGGATGGCCACGGAGAGATGGTAGATTATGTGTACCACTCGTTATGGAGTTGATTGATATAGTGTTAGCTGAGTCTTATCGTTTGAGGATGACCATTCATCTCAAAGGAGACAAAATGTACCATGACTAGAGAGTTCATAGTGGCCTGATATGAAGAAGCATGCAACGGAACATGTAGCTCGATATATGACTTGCCATAGGGTAAAGACGGAACAGAAGAAGCCGGGAGGTTTTTTACCGCCACTGAGTATTCCTCAGTGGAAGTGAGAGAGTATTTCTATGGATTTCATCAATGGTTTACCAAGGAGTAGAAGAGGGAATGAGAATATTTGAGTCATAGTTGATCGAATGACCAAATGCGCTCATTTTATTCCGTAGGACGGTGGCATCTTTGGCGACTCTATATGTGAGATAGTTCGTTAGGTTACATGGAGTTCCTACTAGCATCGTTGCTGGCCGAGATTCACTTTTCACCAATGAGTTTTGGAGGAGTCTATAAGAGGCTTTGGGCACCGAGATGAGCTTGAGTACAACTTATTGCTCGTAGACAGATGGAGAGAATGAATCGGGTGTTGGAAGATTTACTTTGGATGTACATCTTGGATTTTGGAGGCTCTTAGGAGGATAACTTGCCGTTAGTGGAATTTACTATAATAACAGCTATTAGAGGAGCATTGGGATGGCACCATTTGAGGCGCTATATAGTAGACCTTGTAGATAATCATTGTATTTGTGGGACATTACAATTTGGATTATCTTTGGGTCGGACATGATGAGGAGAAATCAGAGAAATTAGACTTGATCCATAGAAGAATGAAAACCATGTAGGATAGGTAGAAATCTTATGCTGACAGAACCGTATGGATTTAAATATTACAGTAGGCGACATGGTATTTTGAAGGTCTCATCGCTTAGGCAAGTTATGAGATTTGATAGTTCAAGGAAGCTAACACCGAGGTTTGTAGGACCTTTCCCAAATAACGGTAGAATAAGGAAGTTGGCATATAGAGTAGAGCTTTCTAAGAAGTTGGTTAGAGTACATGATGTTTTATATGTGTCACACTTGGAAAGTGCTTGCATTATTCAGATACCGTAGTGGAGCTTAGTTAGCTAGAGGAGGTGAAAGTAGAGAGGAAGTCACTTGTTCGCCATGCAGCCACTTGTATTATTGAGCATGGTAAAAGTGACCCTGCTACAAAGTAATCAAACCTTTTAAAGTCCAATAAAGAGACGACCTAGTAGAGTGTGCATGGATGCTTGAGGAGAAGATCCGAGCTATCGATCCACAGCTCTTTTCAATTACGTTTCCGATTTAAATTTATTAAGTATAAATTACTTATTCATTAGGACATAGCATGGTATACCCCTTTAGGTAGAGACCATTAGATGGTAGGAATGATAGCAAACATGTCATTAGGATATATTATAGATGATGGATGTTAGAATGTATTATTTGCATTGTTCATTTTACACACTTAGGATAGTATATCCTCTAGGTAATACACACTCAACATATCTTGTTTACTTGTTTTATCTTGTTGAGAATTATGCATATGGATGTCGTATATAGATTAAATGATTGTGTATACATGTAGAATTGCAAGTATATTTACTTAAGATGTGTATACATCTTGGATACAGAGCATTAGCATTAGCACAATAGAAGGTCGACTAGATTAAGAGACCGCCAACTCTTTGCATTAGTATAGGGTACGTGCATTTCACGCTTGCATATACATATATTGCATTAGAAATTTACGAAGAACAATGATTACCTATGAATGATGGATGAGTATATGGTTGTACTACTGATTGTTGCATGTACGAGTTAAATTTTTCCGTCCTTTGAAATTTCGAGGACGAAATCCTTTTAAAGGGGGAATAATGTAACACCCTTAATTTTAAGTGAAAATATTTAATAAAAGAATTAAATTAAATAAAACAAGGTCAAAAATAAAATTTCACAAATATTCAAATTTGACTACGAAGCTTGCACCATTGGATTCCTAGTGATTTTCTATAAAATTTCATATATAACATGTTAAAATAGTAGTTGGTACAGAGAAGGGACGTTTTAAAATTTGAAAATGAAATAAATTAAAATATAAGACTTTCCTACCAAAAACAACCAAAGCGATTGACCCCTAAGGTCCATCGATAGATTGGTAGCGGTCGACCGGTCCCTATAAGCGATTGACCGGTTGACGTTAAAAAGCGTGGATCTGGAGCGACAAGCGGAAAAATGCGATTGAACAAAATATTTTTCTTGCTTGCAAAGTAAATGCTATGCGTCCTGGATGAAAATATACATTCTCTAGGGTTAATCCCATGCTCCGCATTAACCTCAAAGCGCTATAAATAAACACCTAATCTAAACCTTAATTCATTGGAAAATTAACAGTATACCGAAACTCTGCCAAAATATTTTCTCCTCTACTTATAAATTGCTTCAAAAACAAACTAAAAACAAAGTAAAGAGATTATAAGTAGATCGAATCTAAGAGGGGGCAAGCTATCAGGAGTTGATTTTCGAACGAAGGATAGAGTTAGAGCTTGGATCCGAGGTGAGTAGGAACATCTTTAATAAGTTGATTTAGTTGCAGTTAATTTTAATCCCCACTATATGATCTAAGATGTTAGCAATTAAATTGTAAACCATATTGTTTAAATCTGAAATCTGGATTACAAGTTGAAGTTGTATAAATTGAATAATATAAGTTTAACCCATGTTAAACCCCTCTTGTCATTGGATAGAAAGCCCTAAAATTGGTTAGCCCTAGATTAAGCTAGTTTACCGTATAATCTGATAGATTTAAAAAGGAAATTAAAAATTAAAAAATGGTTAATTATTATTGGTTTACTGTAAAGCTAGAGAACAGATGAAATTAAACTATAATTAAAATCCAAAATGATCGACACAGCAAAAACCCTAAACTTTACATTACAATCGATTGACCGTGCGGTCGACTAGTAAACAACCAGCTGCATAATCTGAACCTCCGCCTATGGCCTAGGTTGAAAATAATAATATTAGTAGTATGTCTAGTTATATTATATATATATAAATTTGGATGTTAGAAATAGTAGTGAAGCTACTTCCATATAGTACGACTCTAGGATAGGGGTTGGGTTAATGCTCTTTACCCAATGTGGGTTCGGTTACTCGACCAGAGACGATTTCATCGCAAATGGCACTCCGAGAAGATTCTATAGTGGACGAGCAGCACTAACTGATGCATCATGAAGCGTATGGGCCCGGAACAGTGGAACCCCTTAGTATTCATGAATCCTGACGCCACGTGATACTGTGTTGTTGATGGATCTTAACGAGTGCAATAAGAGGCGTCTATTACAATCGAGAGGTGGACACAAATGTTGACGATAAGACACTTCAACGAGTCGGCATTGCGGGCTCCCCCTCGATGCGAGTTGGGGTACGTAAAGTCCTAGTTGTGGATAATTTATTCCTATATGGAAATTGTTGATACGCGAAGATTTTGATCAGTGACAATGTGCTTCAACAAAAAAAAGGAAGAGATATGTGCAAAGCTAAAGGAAGATCGATGAAGACCAAACAAACATAAGTATGATTTTTATATAGGTCTTAGTCTAGATTTATTGTTAAAATCTATCCTCAAGAGGCTTGCACGAACACTAGAACACATTTTATGAACTTCATTTTTATTTAAACTTTCACTGTGCATATTTTAGTAGTTCAGTCGACTGAACAGGAATGGCCAGTCGACTGAAACTGGTACACATATATAAACATGCACAGTTTCAGTCGACTGAACTTCCTGCACAGTCGATTGAATTTGTTCCTGAAAATTTTACTTCATATTTTCAGTTGACTGAATTCCCTGCTCAGTCGACTGAATTTGAACCTACGAATTTTCTCTGAAAAGACACCTTCTTCCTCCCAAGAGTTGCAACCATTCTCCAATGGAAATGGAAGCATCTCTTGTTTGCAACCTTTGACATAAATGCACCTCTTCTACAAGTATAAATACATGATTCTAACATCATTCAATTTACCGAATTCTCTTGCTTTAATCTTACTATTTTCTTGATCATATTCTCTAGATATTCTCAAAGCAATCACCAATCTATTACTTGAATCACTGTTTTGTTTATAACATTATTTTGATTCATAGCAATTCACATTTCCTAAATCTTCACAAACACATTGCATACTCTTGAGGATAAGATTATAGGAATATTGTACTACATTAGACTCATTAGTGTTGACAAGAACACAACAAGTCGAATATTGATTTTTAGTAATTGAGTTGAAGTCCTCTTCGGTAGTTGAGGCAAGAAATCCCGTTCGGTTGTTCGGGTAAGTTGTAAACCTATTCCTCCGGGTTAAGTGAGGGTTGTTAGTTAGTATTCCTAAGAGGAGCTTAGGGACTGGACGTAGGACAAGAGGTCCGAACCAGTATAAAGTCTTGGTGTCTACTTTACTTATTTCTTATCGTTATTTATCTATATCATTACGCTATTTCATATTATATGATCCTACCGCATAGCCCCCTCTTTCAATTGGTATCAGAGCCAGGTTGTCCTATAACCATAACACCGTTATCAGACATATTGATAATATGAAAAATAACGCAAGTACAAGCACAACATCTGCCTATAGTTCTACATTTGCGGAAGGACAATCTACCCAAAGACCCCCCTATTCAATGGACTAAACTACAACTATTGGGCTACAAGGATGAGGATTTATATGCAAGCAACAAGTTTCGAAGCCTGGAATGCTACTCAAGCAGAGTTTGTTGTACCCACGACCGATTATCCTACATGGACACAAACTCAGAAGAATGAAGCTAGTGCAAATGCCAAAGCTATGAATATGCTATTTTGCTCCCTGGATAGAAATGAATTCAACCGTGTTAGCATATGTACTACTGCATATCAGATATGGGAAACACTTAAAGTCATACATGAAGGCACAAACAAAGTTAAACAAACAAAGATATCCATGCTGAAGAACCAATTCCAAAACTTTAGAATGCAACAAAATGAATCCATCAATGACGTGTACTCGAGATTTCAAGACGTTCATCATGCCTTAATACGACTAGGAGAAGATACACGGATTTTGACATTGTGTCTGAAGTTCTAAATTCACTCACTGATGAATGGGAGAGAAAAGTACTAGCAATCGAGGAAGCAAATGATCTATCTACAATGAAACCAGAAGAATTGATTGGAAATCTTATGTCGTATGAAGTAAATATGCAAGCTAAGAAAGATCAAGCTCAAGAAAGAAAGAATGTTGCTTTTCATGTGGAAAAGGAAGAATCAGAGTCTGAAGATGAGGATCTAGCATTTATAGCTAAAAATTTCAAGAAATTCTTAAAGTATAGAAAAGGAAACAAAAACGGATTCAAAAAGAATTTCTTGAACAAACCTTCATCCTCAAATATAGAATGCTTCAATTGTCACAAGAAAGGACACATGCAAAAAGATTGTCAAGAACAAATGAAGGAAAATCAGAAAAGCTTCAACAACAAAAACAAGAAGGATAAATTCAAAAAGAAGGCATTTTCTGTAACATGGGACGATTCAGATTCATCTTCATCCGAAAATGATAGTGATAGCGACAATGAACAGACAAATGTATGCTTCATGGCTCAAGATTCTGAGGTAAGTAATTTAACTTTCGATGATTTAATTGAAGTAAATACTGAACTTTTAAGCACAATAAAAATTCTTAAAAAGAAAATTAAGGAAATTCGTGAAAATCAAAACAAAGCTGAGTTTGAGAGAGATACGTTAAATGATGAAAAGAAAATTCTTGAATAAGAACTTGAAAAAGTTCAAGAATCTTATTCAAATTCGAAAACTCAATTATCACTTTTAAGTCAAGAAATTGAAACTCAAAAGAAAAAGAATGATGTATTTGTTTCTGAAAATCACGAGTTAAAAATTAAGATTAAACATGTTGAATTAGAAAATAATAGTCTTCAAGCTAAATTAGATGACATCACTAAAAATGTTTCTAACTTTAACAAAGGAAAAGAAAATTTATCTAAGATATTAGAAAATTCTCTATCATCTTCAAACAAACAAGGTTTAGGTTATAAAAAAGAGTCAAAAATTCCTAATAAGAAAAATATAAAACTTAACAGGAATGTTGATTCAAACAACAAATATTGCTAAAGAAACCTATTAAAACAAAAGTAGAAACCAAGGTAGTTAAAATTTGGGTACCAAAGACTAACAATGTATTAATAAGAAATAAATATATTAAAACATTTATGGATAATGTTCATCATAATGAACACTATATTTATAAAAAAGGATACTGAACCAAATTGGGTTTGGTTTCCTAAACTCTAACTTTTTAGGACCCTATTAAAAGGTGGGTACCAATAATTTCATATTTATTTTCAGGTCCCACTCAAAAAGAAGAAATGGATATTAGACAGTGGTTGTTCAAAACACATGACCGGAGACAAAGATATGCTTACAAACATCACATACTTTGATGGTGGCTCGGTTACCTTCGGAGACAATTCAAAAGGCTATATCATTGGCAAAGGAGATGTGAACAATTATGGTACATCAAATTTACCTTTTATAACAAATGTTTCATTAGTTGAAAATTTAAAATATAATCTACTTAGCATAAGTCAACTGTGTGACAAAGGTTTTAAAATAACTTTCTCGGATAATAAATGTAGTATTTTTGATCAAAACCAAAATCTTGTTTTTGAAGGAAATAGAGATAGAAATATTTGTGTTCTAAATATGAATATTAATCATAATACAAGTATGTGTTTACTTGCCAAAGATAATGATCCTTGGTTATGGCACAAAAGATTTTGTCATATAAATTTTAAAACTATTAGAAAACTTTCTAAAAATGAATTAGTAAGAGGTTTACCCAAAATAAACTTTAAAATAAATAATCTTTGTGATGATTGTCAAAAAGAAAAATTAACGAAATCATCTTTCAAATCTAAGAAAAATATTTTGACTTTACAACCATTAGAATTACTACATATGGATTTATTTGGACCAACACAAGTTCAATCCATTAATCATAATCGATACGTATTTGTAATAGTTGATGATTTTTCAAGATATACATGGACTATTTTTATGAAAAATAAAAGTGACACTTTTGAGCATTTTAAAACATTTGTCAAAAGAATTCAAAACACTAAAGATTTGAAAATTAAAAATATTCGAAGCGATCATGGAGGCGAATTCGAAAATAAAGCTTTTAAACTTTTTGTAAAAAGAAAGGAATAAATCATAACTTTTCATTTCCTAGAACTCCTCAACAAAATGGAGTTGTAGAAAGAAAGAATAAAACATTACAAGAATGCGCAAGAACATTATTAAATGGGTGTTCTCTACCAAAACATTTTTTGAGCAGAAGCCGTTGCTACTGCATGTTATGTATTAATAGAATATCAATTAGACCATTAACTAAAAATACTTCTTATGAACTATTTAATAAAAAAAAGCCAAATATATCTTATTTTAAAATATTTGGATCAAAATGTTTCATTTTAAATACAAAAGATCAACTAGGAAAATTCGATCCAAAAGCTGACGAAGGAATTTTCGTAGGATACTCAGAACGAAGTAAAGCATATCGAGTATTTAATAAACGAACAAACATAATTGAAGAAACTTTGCATATATCTTTTGATGAAAATTTTAATAAAAATTTTAATATAAAAGATGATGAAGAATTGATAAATATAGAAGAAACAAACCTTGAAAATAGTAATAATGAACTAAGATCTCCTCCTAGAATATTACGAGATCATCCAACTCAAAATATAATAGGAGAAATAAATTCTCAAGTTAGGACAAGAAATCAACTAAATCAAATGGGTCATGTAGCTTTCATTTCATCAATAGAACCTAAAAATCCTAAAGAAGCATCAACAGATGATTATTGGATTATCGCAATGCAAGAAGAATTAAATTAATTTGAACGTAACGATGTTTGGGAATTAGTTTCCCGTCCTAATAATCAATCAGTAATAGGAACAAAATGGATTTACAAAAATAAAGTAGACGAACAAGGTAATATAACAAGGAATAAAGCAAGACTAGTAGCACAAGGGTATAATCAAGAAGAAGGTATTAATTTTGAAGAAACCTTTGCTCCCGTTGCAAGACTTGAAGCAATACGTTTACTATTAGCCTTTGCATGTTTTCATAATTTTAAACTTTATCAAATGGATGTTAAAAGTGCATTTTTAAATGGTATTATTAAAGAAAATGTATATGTAGAACAACCTCCTTTATTTATACATGAAAAATATCCGGATCATGTATTTAAATTAAAGAAAGCACTATATGGTCTTAAACAAGCACCTCGTGCTTGGTATGAAAGACTTAAAAGTTATTTATTAAATTCGGGTTTTAAAATTGGAAAAGTAGATCAAACGCTTTTTATTAAAAATACTACCAAAGATATTTTAATAATTCAAATATACGTAGACGATATTATTTTTGGTTCAACAAATGAAAATTTATGTAAAGAATTTTCAAATATAATGACTAATGAGTTCGAAATGTCTCATATGGGAGAATTATCATATTTTTTCGGACTTCAAATCAAACAATTAACAAATGGAATTTTTATAAACCAAGAAAAATATTGTGCTAATTTAATAAAATGATTCGGCACGGAAAACACTTCTACTAAACCTACTCCTATGAGTACCACTACACATCTCGATCGAGATGAAAATGGCAAAAGTGTAGATCAAAAATTGTTTAGAAGTATGATAGGTTCCTTACTTTACTTAACCGCCAATAGACCTGACATAATGATGAGTGTTTGTTTATGTGCACGTTTTCAATCTAATCCTAAAGAATCACACTTAAAAGCGGTAAAATGAATTATGCGATATCTTAACAACACTAAAGATTTCGGTCTTTTCTATCCAAAGGAGTGTCCATTTGAGTTAGTGTCATTCAGTGATGCTGATTTTGGTGGATCTCGAACAGATAGAAAAAGTACAAGTGGTACTTGCCATTTCATTGGAAAATCACTTGTATCTTAGTTTAGTAAGAAACAAAATTGTGTCTCGCTTTCCACCTGCGAAGCAGAGTATATATCAGCTGCTTTAGCTTATACTCAAGTTATATACATGCAACAAACACTTAAAGATTTTAATATAAATTTAACAAATTCTACAATATACTGTGATAATACAAGTACAATAAACTTATCTAAAAATCCGGTTAATCACTCTCGTACAAAACATATAGATATTCGTCACCATTTTCTACGTGACAATATCGAAAAAGGAATAATTAATTTAGAACATATTTCTACCAAAAATCAAATTGCCGATATATTTACTAAACCTCTATTAGAAAACTCCTTCATAAAATTATGATGAGAGTTAGGAATAATGTCTTTTAAAGATATCATATAGAGAAAGTTAGAAAAATCTACATAATTCAGTCGACTAACACTATATGCTCAGTCGACTGAATAAAGAAAAAAAATGAGATTTTCAATTTATTTTTCGAATATGTTACATAATATATTATAAAATAATAGTTATTTGTAAACCATACATTTTTAACTGAATTATGATAACCATTAAATCATTAAGTGGATGAAAAACTTTAAAGAATTATAACCACTATATATTTAGAAAATCCCTGATATAAATATACCTTAAAAATATTTCTTTATCACAACTCATTCTCACGAATAAAAGCTTGAAAAATTCATTATAAAAATGTCGTCCAACAACTCTTTTTCCCCGATCAACATCATCTCTTCAGTCGATAACACTCCAACGTCTCCAAAACTTCCCACTCCAACACCGACACATGAGCCAGTTTACAAATGGAACAATTATCGTACTGGGTACACACCAGAATCTAAGAAAGAGAAACGCGGACTCTTTATTTCTCCAGACACAAAAAGAAAGATTGATGAAATTCATCACTTTCAACAACAACAAATAGATCTTCAACGAGAATTATACTTCGAACAAAAAGTTACGGCTAGACGATTAAGCTTCCTAGAGCAAATCAGTTTACGCTTTCGTGGCTCAAAAAAGAACGAAGTGGCTGAACCCCTACCTCGCCCCGTTAGTTCACTTGATCCGTCTTCATCTTACCGTACACCAGTCGATCCTGTGAATCCTTGGATGTCTCCTAAGACTCCTCAATATAGTCCAAATTCATGGAATATAAATTATATGAAGAATGAAGGGAAAAAGACTCCAAGTCCATCCCCTAAGAAATAAATAGTTTTGAAATCTATTCATGGTGTTACATCTATATAATTGTAATTATTTCTTTAAATAAAGTGTTTACTTTCAAAATTAACAAAGAACAACAAAATACATGGGTCAGTCGACTGAAACCCCCAGCTCAGTCGACTGAACTTAAGGCAGAAAGCAAAAATTTTTATAATTCAGTCGACTGATTCCTCTGCACAGTCGACTGAAATACAAACAGAAACTTTCAGACAAAAATTCAGTCGACTAAAAACCATGTTCAGTCGACTGAATTCAACCCAGAAAATTTTCGGCCTTCAATTCAGTCGACTGAACAGTCTATTCAGTCGACTGAACGCAAATTCCCAGGCAACTTTTCCCTTTTATCCACCAATTTTTTACCTATCCATTCACTTTTTACTTTCCAAAACAGTTTCTTCCCCAATTATTTTCAAAACCCTAGACCCCAATTCCTTAAAATTCACTCAAATGGCACCAAAGAGATCAAGAGCTTCCTCTTCTTCATCCTCCGAGCCAATTGATGCTCAAATAGCGCAATGACTTTACGATGGAGTAGCTGTCACTAGGTAGAATAAGATGAAGAATTCCCGTATTTTCGAGCATTCCTTCGTTTATTTCCAAAGCTTTCTAACGTACAACATCCAAGCGTTAACCGATCAAGAAGGTTTAACTTCTCTTTTGGATAAATCATATAATGGTCAAATTATTTTATGCTAACCTTAATCTTGGACACCAAACTTCAAGAAATCCAAACAATAGTGTTTGAGTATGGTATGTGGAAAGAAAGTTTGGTTTTCCTTAGATAGAATAGCACACATTGTAGAATCACCAAATGTCGGGAGAAAGCTAGACGAGATAGAATTCAATCCACAAATTCGCGATAACATAAACCATCGATTTATGGATGATAATATCAACTTTAGAGATTTTAAGTCCACCTCTCTTCGACCTATAGCAAGAATCCTTCACAAAGCTCTAATGAGAACAATTACTCCACGCACGGGCTCGTACGAAATTGTCTACCCAATTAATTATCGAGCTCTATATGCTATTTTTGGCAATATACAAGTCAATTGGGTACAACTTATTCTTGATTAGTTTCTCACTTTTAATAATGGCAAAATGAGAACTATCTATTTTGGAGAATACATCATGTGACTTCTCCTCAATGTCGATACGCCATTACCCGAGTCGGAGAATACAATGGTCCTTCAAATTAACCACCAGACTGTAAGCCTAATGCAACTCCTACCTCGACCTCCTCACATAATATCACTCGCCGAATGGGAAGCGAGGCATCAAGAACAACAACAACCTCCACAACCTCACCACGAAGAACATTTCGAGCAAGATGATGAAATTCGTCTTGTTGACCCAAGCTTTACTACCAACCAATCATTGGGGATATTATCAAGAAATCAACAAATTCTTGATACTCGTCTTAAAACGGTAGATCACAAGCTTGACAAAATCAAAGGATTCTTCAACAAGCTATGGGATGCAATCTCGTGCTCAAGCACCACTACTGCTTCGACATCTCGCGGCAAACGTCCGGCACCTATGTTTACATGGACGTCATCCGAAGAGCAAACAAGTAGCAGCACAAGTGGAGTTAGTGGTGGCCAAGGAGGAAGAGCATACAGACCACCAACAGGAGGACGCGTCATACGTGAACCAACAGGAGGAAGAGAAGGTTCATATGACTGGGATAAAGATGAGTAATTTTAGTATGGTTTGATGTTTATTTTTAACTTTCTTATGGCTTGTATAAATAGTCATTTTGTGCTTGTTCGACGCAACATTTTTAACCTTTTTAAGCCATGGTTATGCAAATTTTCTATTCTCTATGCTTCAGTGATTGTTTTGATAAAATATTTCTACTGTTAATTCTTCCTTTTTGTCGATGACAAAGGGGGAGAAAATCTATGGTACTAACTTTGTTTTGTAGGAAAGATAGCGCATACATTCAGGGAGAGAAAATAAGTAAATACATCTCTAGAATAAATCAGTATTGTCATCAATCAAAAAGGGGAAGAATGTTGATACGCGAAGATTTTGATCAATGACAATGTGCTTCAACAAAAAAAGGAAGAGATATGTGCAAAGCTAAAGGAAGATCGATGAAGACCAAACAAACATAAGTATGATTTTTACATAGGTCTTAGTCTAGATTTATTGTTAAAATCTATCCTCAAGAGGCTTGCACGAACACTAGAACACATTTTATGAACTTCATTTTTATTTAAACTTTCACTGTGTGTATTTTAGTAGTTCAATCGACTGAACAGGAATGGCCAGTCGACTGAAACTGGTACACATATATAAACATGCACAGTTTCAGTCGACTGAACTTCCTTCACAGTCGACTGAATTTGTTCCTGAAACTTTTACTTTATATTTTCAATTGACTGAATTCCCTGCTCAGTCGACTGAATTTGAACCTGCGAATTTTCTCTGAAAAGACACCTTCTTCCTCCCAAGAGTTGCAACCATTCTCCAATGGAAATGGAAGCATCTCTTTTTTGCAACCTTTGACAACAAATGCACCTCTTCTACAAGTATAAATACATGATTCTAACATAATTCAATTTACCGAATTCTCTTGCTTTAATCTTACTATTTTCTTGATCATATTCTCTAGATATTCTCAAAGAAATCACCAATCTATTGCTTGAATCACTGTTTTGTTTATAACATTATTTTGATTCATAGCAATTCACATTTCCTAAATCTTCACAAACACATTGCATACTCTCGAGGATAAGATTATAGGAATATTGTACTACATTAGACTCATTAGTGTTGACAAGAACACAACAAGTCGAATATTGGTTTTAGTAATTGAGTTGAAGTCCTCTTCGGTAGTTGAGGCAAGAAATCCCGTTCGGTTGTTCGGGTAAGTTGTAAACCTATTCCTCCGGGTTAAGTGAGGGTTGTTAGTTAGTATTCCTAAGAGGAACTTAGGGACTGGACGTAGGACAAGAGGTCCGAACCAGTATAAAGTCTTGGTGTCTACTTTACTTATTGCTTATCGTTATTTATCTATATCATTCCGCTATTTCATATTATACGATCCTACCGCATAGCCCCTTCTTTCAGAAATTTCAGGGAACTTATGTGAGATAGTTACACGTAATCATAAGGTGAGTTGTAGTCCCACATAAGAAAGTCGTAGGATGATCCTATGTTGGGTAGCTTTAGTATAGGTGGTTGATCATTAGTTATTAAGGTTCAATCCGTATTTTGATCCTTATAGAAGCCTGCACAAGTTGTTAGTGTAGGCGTGTGTTAAATAAAAACCTTCGAGTAAATGACACTAGGAATACATAAACACTTGTAGGACAAGGTCACATAGAGTAGAATTAAAGTCAATTGTATATGATCACTATATATTAAATATGTACTCATTTACCAGACTTTTGTCTTACTCGCCATTTTTCTTTCTTTTCACCACCATTTGAAGGACATGGCTCTAGGTGATTGGTCCGATTTCAGTACGTGGAGAGGCGAGCTCATCAAAGGAGTTACTTATCCTTTTATTTGCTCTCAATGTAAATGTCTATCATATCAGCACTGAGTATTTCTATTAGAATATAAGTGGTATTTCTATGTACTCTGTATTTGACTACATATTGTTTTTCTAAGTTTGTGTTTTGAGATATTTTCTAAGTTAGCTATTTTTCATATTTATATTTTGTTCATTCTGTTGTAAGTTCTAAAAGTGCAATATATCATGGATTGTATATGTTTATTCTTAGTCCCTATGATGTTATAAGAACCTAATAGCTCGTACATCTTCCCACCGACACGAGGCTGAAAGTCACTTTAGGCTTTGGATTGGTATGTCAAGAGTTGTGGGTTGTCATAGTGCAGTTGATTAACTGCGAGAATAAATGTCACGAGTTCGAACCATGAAACCAACCACATTTTAGTAAGTATTCGACGTATGTGTTTAGTAGACACATACTTTCTTAAAGTTTACAAGCGAAGATTCGTTCTTTGAGCAATTCAAAATATGTATGATTATATATGTTTAATATATTTATATAGGATGTTGTAAACATTTACGAAACGTAAAAATCATTGTTAACAAATGATGAATATAATACATGACACGGAAAACAAATTAATGCGCAGAAATTAGAAAGAAACTTATAAAGAAAACACAAGTACGATTAATTGACCCCAACACCAATGTACTTCACCTATGTGATAAATTTAGATGTCATGTTTGATGTTTAATTATCATGTCGTGCTATAACAATCAATTTTGCCATACTAACTAATATATTACCGTCGTTCCATTATTGTTATAACAATTACAACATCATAGTGTAACAATTATATAGCGACTGATACAATATAGTAACCAAAAGTAGTCAAGGCGAAAATGAAAAAGGCATGCACCTTGCCTTTTTTTAGCGTGCTTTGAGTGTTACATTTTTTTGGTTTCAATAAATATTGTAGCGGCCGAAAATTGCTATTAAAATTAAAATTTGAGAATTAAAAACTACATATACATGCATTTTTAAGAAAAACATCACGAATTTAATGTAAATGAAAAATAAGTCCCGAAGCCATTTAAGTGAAGTCTACAATAACAAAATAATTGTAGCTAGAAATATATAATCTCTCTAAAAAAAAAAAGCAAAAGCATACATTTTTAGGGATTTACACCTGTGTTTTTCTGCACTTTTTAGCACCTTGTGTGACCAATGCGCCTCAAGATATAAAAAAAAAAAGTGAAAAGTTAGCGCCTTGCTCTTTTTTTTGGGTCTACACGCACCTAGGCATGCGTTTTGACTATACTGATAATAATAACATAATATAATAATGTACTAAAGTAATAACGTAAAAAATACATGTTGAATTTATAGAGCGGTGGTATTCGTATGAGGAACTCTATGTGGCAGCTCATGAGAACATGCTAATCATGACGCCTCAGTGCTAGATTTTGGTGTAAGATGCATCGGTCCGTCCTCGCCATCAATCTAATCATGAGTGGTTCGTTTTGCAATCTCTAGCTACCAATGATGACAATCCATTTTTAATTATAAACAAAAAAAATTGAAGAATGAAAATGTTGAAAATTAATGGTTGAGCAGATCAGATTCTTATTGAACAAGCGTTTAAGTTTTGAGTGTTTACTAAGTAAGCATTCAAGATCAGACGTTTATTCTGTAAGTATTCAAACTTGGACGCTTATTGAATAAGTGGCCAACCGTTGAGCGCTCCTACAATTCAGAGGCTGAATTTTAAGGCTGCATCGATCTCATACACGTGCAATTGCATCGACAGGAAGCTTTGTTTATTCTAACCCTGATAAAAATATAAATTAGCGTGTTCTGAACTAAAAGCCAGCAATGAATAAGTCATGCAAAAACTAATTGAAAAACTTAGTAAAAACGGGTCCATGATCAGTAAATAAACCATCATTGAATTAATAATACATAGGAATCATGAATTAGTTTCGACTATTGATGTTGAATAACTTCTTTAATAGCTTAGAGAGCTTTATGCCTGTTGCTGTTGCAGGCCTGCAACATTGAACATTGACCGTCTCTCTTATAATTTATGTATTTGCCAAAAGGCATCCCCTTCGTTTCCATGCATACAAATCACCAACAAACATTCCTGTCATTCATTCCAAATGGCATTCCAGTCACATATCTTACTGTTTTTGCTACTTATTCTGCTGCTTTCACTCGACATATCATGTCGAAATGGCAACACAAATATAAGATTGGGTACAATTTTATCTCCATCCACTAACAGTTCATCTCTGCTCTCCCCCTCCGGAGATTTTGCTTTTGGCTTCCGTGCACTTGACACTAATCCCACACTCTTTTTTCTTGCTGTCTACTACTACAAAATCCAACCCAAAACTGTAATATGGACTGCAAATGGAGACAACCCTGTGTCTAACAATTCCAAAGCTCAGCTGACACCAGAAGGACAGCTGACCTTGCAAGACTCGTCAAATCAACAAATTTGGAGTTCGAATATCAATGGAGCGAGCTATGGTTCCATTCGCGATGATGGAAATTTTATACTGTTTAGTGAATCTTCTATAATTTGGCAGACATTTGATTCCCCAACTGATACTATATTGCCTGGTCAGATATTGAAACAAAACACCAGTATCTTCTCAAAACTTACAGACGATGATTATTCAAAAGGAAGATTTAAGTTTGTTATGCAACTCGATGGAAATTTAGTTTTGTATGAAGTGGACTTTCCAACACAAACTGACGAGGACAACAACTTCTATTCTACAGCCACACAAAAGAATCCAGGAAAAACTAGCCTTGTGTTTAATCAGACTGGAAGTTTGTACGTTTTGTTTACTAATGGTTCTAGAGTAGCAGTGCTACCCGAACCTGTTCTAACTGGGGACAACTACTTGAGAGCAACTTTGGACCCAGATGGTGGTTTCAGGTTTGTTTTATATATAAATTAGAACTTATAATACACTGATACAGCTTAGTAATTCCAGTTTTAGAACAATTAATTAAATATTTCAGGCAGTATTCCTTTCCAAAGGCGCAGCTAAGCACTGGAAGCTGGAGCATTGCAGCAAATCTTGTTCAAGATTTATGTTCATATGTACTTAAATTTGGAAGTGGGATATGTGGTTTCAATAGTTACTGCACAAAATATGACAGTGGATTAATCAATTGTCAGTGCCCTCCTCACTTCTCTTTCATAGACCCAACCAGAAAGTATAAAGGCTGCAAACCAGATTACATTCCACAACTCTGCGAACAAGGCAGTGGATCAACTTTCGCTTTTGAAGTCATTAAGAATCTGGATTGGCCAACGATTGATTCCCAAAAGCTTACTCCATTGAATGAAACTCAATGCCAAGATGAATGCTTGAATGATTGCTTTTGTTTGGTTGCTATATACAACAACGTTGGAACTTGCTATAAGAAAATGTTCCCGCTTTCCAATGGAATATCAAAACAAAGTGTGAATACAGTGGCTTACATCAAGTATAACAGATTGAACACTAGTAATAATAGGTCAAGTAACGGGAAGAGTAACGAAAATAGTGATGGGTCAGGTAACTGGAAGAGTTGGGCAATCATAGTATCATTAATTCTAGTTAGTTCTGTAGTACTAATTGGTGCTTGTTGCTGCATGTATTTTAAAAGAAAACCTAAAAATGTTACACCAAATACAAGCAGTATTGTTTCAATTTCAGCAACGTCTTCTTTCACATACAAAGAGCTGGAACAAGCTACCAAAGGATTCAGCGAAGAGCTTGGTAAAGGTGCATTTGGTGTAGTCTATAAAGGAGTCATGCCATTACAGTCTAATGGTAACAATACACATATAGTAGCAATCAAGAAATTAGAAGAAAGCCTGCTTGAAGAAGGGGATCAGGATTTCGAGAATGAAATTGCTACTATTGGCCAAACGCATCATAAAAATTTAGTACAGCTCATTGGATGTTGTAAAGAAGGGTCGCATAGACTTATAGTGTTCGAGTTCCTTAGTAAAGGATCACTTAATAAGTACATCTTCGGAAGCAATAGACCCGAGTGGAATCAAAGAGTACAAATTGCTTTAGGTATTGCAAATGGACTGGCGTATTTGCATGAACAATGTAGGAACCAGATTATACATTGTGATATAAAGCCTCAAAATATACTTTTAGATGAGAATATGGAAGCTAGAATCTCAGACTTTGGGTTGGCAAAATTGTTAAGATTTGATCAAACGCGAACAGCCACGGGCATTAGAGGAACTATAGGCTATTTTGCACCTGAATGGTTCAAGAATGTTGGAATTAGCGCAAAGGTAGATGTTTATAGCTTTGGAGTGATGTTGCTGCAAATAATTTGCTGTAAAAAGAAATTCGAGTGGGGATTAGAGAGTCATGAAAGAATGACTGTTATAGACTGGGCTAAGAACTGTTTAGCAAATGAAAGGTTGGATTTGTTAGTTGAGGATGACGAAGAAGCAAAGAGTGATGGAAATAGATTAAAAAGGTTTGTCATGGTTGGTATTTCTTGTGCGGAAGACGAGCCTTGGTTAAGACCTACAATGAAGAAGGTTGTACAAATGCTGGAAGGAACAACCGAGTCCTCTACCCATTAGAAGATCTATCTCATCTCCGTTTTAAGCTACCACCTCCTTACAATAAGACATGACATGTCCGATCTCTAAAGTGTTTTATCTACGGTACCTGGATGGTTTATGCTGGGGAGTATGAAGAAGTCTGATTCTTAGGATGGATCTGTTGGTCCTCCATTCAAATATCTTATAAACATCATTTGATTTTTAGTTCAATTACTTATGGTGTTGCTTTATCCATGCTTTGCACACTGATTCATCATTATTTCATGTGAATTTCCTTCTGCTTAAGTTCTATACCATTTTAATATTTATACAAAATAAGGGGTGTTCAGATTTGCCCAATGGTTTGTTTTTTCACCTTCTTATTTGGTCACAAGGATAACTGTGGTTCATCTATTTATCTATTTTATAAACAAGAAAGTCTGATGGAAATTTAGATTCGTACTAAATGTACCTCTACAGGACTCCATTGTACTCTTTAAAAAAGAAAGAAGAAGAAGAAGAAGCAACACAATGCTTCATACTACCCATCTACCGTCAATACGCTATCTATAACGACTCACCCCCCGTAACATCCAAAATCCACGCTATTGATCCGCCACCCGTAATATCCAAAATTCACGCATACAAGCAATCAGATTCCTCAACAGTGTCATGGACGATATTCCATTAATAGTCAAATATATAAAACACAATGAATATTACAGAATATATAAACACAATGAATATTACAGAGTATATCTATCTTAAGAAACTAATTCTCGCAGCACAAGTTTACAAAATATAATAGGAACATAAAGATGTAGAAAACTTAGATACATAACATATCATAGACATAAAATTCAAATTATGCGCATAGTGTAAATGCAGGGTCGGCCCAGCGGCAAGGCAAGCAAGGCCTTCGCCTAGGACAACATCGCCGAATATGGGCAAAGGGGCAACAAAATTTCCGATATGCTTTTAAAAATATTGATATGATAAAATAGCAGGACAATTTTTCACGAAAATGACTAGTACTGTATTGGTTTAGCTTGTAAATTTCAACCTTCAGGTGCTGCTATAACAAATTTTTCTCCCCTAATCTTTTTGTACTTCATATTTCTTACAACCCTGCCTAGGACATCCATGTTGATAGGACTGGCACTGTGTAAATGGTATATCAAATCCCATAAGAGTACGTCTCAAAATGATACATATGGTCTACGTATCAATACACCCAAAAGACTATATACAGATACACACACACACACACACACACACACATATATATATATATATATATATATATATATATATCATAATGGTAATACAGCTACGCATGTATGAATTGCCTCCAACTAGCACAGATCTCTATCTCCAAGTCAACATGCTCAAAGAATAGATAACAAAGTAACAACAAAGAGAGGATCATATACACAATGTCTTCAAAAAAGAAAATATCACTAATATGCATGATTACCAATATGCTATTATATCATGAATAATATCATGTAGTAATACTCAAGGTAATAAAACCATACCCCTACATACATCTTCACATTTATCAAAAAAGGCAACACATTTCTATTACTGTGCTAAGCTAAACGTTAAAGCTATCATATACAAAAGGAATTTTTTTTTAATTTAGACTAATTTAAAAACTAATTACAAATTTATGCCAGTTTTATCAATTTCTACAAAATTTGACCATTTTATGTCACATCGACGCTATGTATACTGGCAGCATTTCAAATGACGTCAGTACATTCATTTTTTAAAATAGTTTGCAGCATTTGAGATGCCGCCAGTGTGGGCATTTCAAATGCTGTACAGAAATTTTGAAACTGTTATCAGTCTGCCCCTCCTCTTTCTCCTCTCGTTCTCTCTTTCTCTACATCCAAACCCAAAAACCCCCCTTACCCCTACTATTTCCACTCAAAATTTTGACCAATTAGCCTAGAAATTAAAGAATGGCTTCTTCATCATTTCAAGGGCTTTTGTATTCTTCAATTTATATATCATATTTTGAAATTTTGATTTTTAGGGTTCGGACAAAAGTTAGATTTTTAGGTAGAAATCTTTGTATGTAGAGTTAAATGAATTAATTTGTGCAAATATCACATTCATCTTATAATGTTTTGATTGTATATACGACAAGTTTAAGTTATAGGTTTGATTTGGTTTTGTTCTTTTGATAGAATACGAAGAAATGGAACCCTGACGGGTTGGTGGAAGCATTCTTTACTTAGAAGAACAACACTGCATTAGCAATAACGATTTGATGGAGGTAGATTTTGATTTATTTTATCGTCCAATGTGGTAATATATTAGTAAGGGTGAGTGCTTTTATGATATTGTTATAATTTTCAACAATCGATTGAGCTAGAAGAGACCACTAACCATTCTTCGACACTAAAGCTAGTCACGTCCTCTCAATCTAATGTTTTGGAACTTTTAGACAGAGCTGGATTTGACCTTATTCATACGATGGGGTACACACAGTTGGATCATAATATTATTATGGCTTTGATCGATAGATGGAGACCAGAGACGTCTACATTTCATCTCGGTGTAAGTGAGATGACCATCACTTTAAAAGATGTAGTTGTGTTGCTTGGTTTGTCGATAAATGGGGATCCTATTCCGAAACCTGATTACCTGAGAAATTAATGTGGATTTATGTCAATTCTTGCTCGGTATGTCTCCTCTAGAAGAAGCAAGATGAGGGAATGAGTCGATAATGGCCACCTGGTTTAGAAAGCAGTTGATTGGTCATATTCCCCAACATGCCTCTTCATTGCAGATCGCGTAGCATGCCCGTGCTAATATTTTGCACATCATCACTCAACGCCTTTTTTGCGATAGATTGAAGACTCGAGTGGCCCTTGGTGGCTCCCATTGCTAGAAGACTTCAATTTTTGCTGACAGTTTTCATATGGCAGTGCAGTGCTAGCTTTCACTTATTTAGATCTTACTAGAGTGGCGTTGGTACAACAACGATCTATCAGTGGCTGTTTGACTTTAGTTCAGGTACGGTCATTGTTTTTGAGTAATTTACAATTGCTACATGTTGTAAACAAAAATGAAGTACAATATATAATACTCGCGCAGCTATGGTCTTAAACTTATCTTCCGGTTAGTCGTATAACTATGAGACCAACAATCGACAACTCAAAACTGTATGGGTCGAGGCAACTTAATGTTGGTTACACGGTTTTATAAACTTATACAATTCATACACCTTATATAAATTTATGTAATTTCAGGTGGATTAGACCTAATAATACTATATTGTCTCCTAAGAGGAATTTGGCACTCTACTAAAACGAGTTTGATGTCTAGGACTATAATGTTGTTACATGGACTCCTTACAGTGAGGCAGATCTTGATGCGCTTTCAGCATTATGCACTGATTCTAGACAGTTATGGAGGGCAAGACTGATGGTGTTTTGTTTCTACAATGTTGCATACCATATAATAAGGCAGTTTGGTCTTTGCCAGCACTTACCCAATCTTGCTTCTTATTATACTCTTTCAATTAGTGGAGTTAAGTTTAAAATTATGATGGAGTTATGGAATAATCATTTCCTTGTTATAGAAGATGAGCATGAGATCACGTTAACTGATGAGGGATACAATAATTGGGAATGGAATATCACATGTCGGTATGTCATAAGAAGACGAGAGGAAGTTCCTGAACAAAATGTTGCGTCATGCACTCCGAGTGCTTTGCTTGAAAGAATTGTGGTATCGTATTAAAAATTAGTAGTTTATGTCAATTGCAAAATCAGTAATAATATATGTTAATTGTAGGCGGACGGTACGTACCATATGTTGGACAAAGTTGATGAGCTTGAGAAGGAAGTTCCTGAACAAAGAAAGGCAAAGTGCTTCTCCCTCAAATAAGTTTGTAATCATGTTTGACGAAGAAAAAGATGGCAAGACCAATCCCTCCTCCTCCCCCTCCTCCTGCAATGCTACCCCTTATGCAGCAATCCGTAAATTTATCGCTTTGTATTTGAATATTTAAATCATTTTTATATGTAAATGATGGAATTTAATAACTAATAATCTTATTTTAAACATTAACTAATGATATTAAAATCATTTTTCAATTTTTTTACCAAAATAAATAGTTTAAATAAAAATAGAAAATGTGACTGAAAAAAGTTTTTTGAAATTTGGACTTTTCGGCCTTGAAAAATCATTGAAAACGTTGTGTATATCTTTGTATCACTCATATACACATGCACACACATGCACATATGTCATGTGATAAGATAATCAATGTGTTAAAGTTAATAATCGAGCTTAGTTTAAATATAAAACTTAATTTGACATTAAATGTACAAAAATACATTAAATAACCTTAGGAAATTAAATAAATACCCTAATCATAACCTACACAAATACTTAAAGCATGGTGTAGGGGGGACTTAGGGGAGTGCATGTGTTCTAAAGTGAGGTGGGAGGTATGGTAGCATGTACATGACAACATTTAATATATTTTAAATGTTTAAGTTAATTTAAATTAATACTCCACTTCTTTGCCTATAAATACCCACCATCTCCACACATTTTCCACTTTAAATATTCATTTCTATCTTCATTTCTTATCTCTTCATATACATGAATACCTCTATGGCTTCTAAGAGAAATTTCTAAGCCAAAAACTAGTGAATACACTTCCAAAAATCAAGTTAAACTCCATTTATTCATCTACAAGCACCCCTCTACCAAAACAAAAGCCATTCCACCTCAAAACATCATGGATAAGCCAATTTATACATAGGCTGAGCCCATCTATGGCGTTGGCCAAGCCATACTGCACCCTACAATCCCACACCGGGTCCTATTTTGGAGTTAAGGCAAGTTGCTAGGAGTTTAGGCAAGTTTGGTAAAGTTAGTGAGTGTTTTGGAGAGTGAAGCTTCCAGCTTTGAACCATAAACTTTGAACTATATTCATGCTCATATTTGTATCTATTGAATGCTTCTTGTATGTTGGATTGGTTTGCTGCTTTGATAATTAATCACTTTGAAAAGTTAGCAAGCGAATCTTAAGTTAAATGAAAATCTAATAGTTAAACTAAATCCATTGTAAATAAATGCTTGATATATATTGTATTATTGTAACGCATCATGTATATATGCTGATTCCCTTGTTATGTGATGTTTGGTTGTATTGCAAATGACATAAGCTTGAATCCCGAACTACCCGTATAGCGATAGTCGCTAGATTGACACTTTCAGAAAATCATATTTTATTGAAATCGTTTGGTTTCATTATCGTGCTTGAAATTATTTAAAAGTTAAGCAAGTTTTCAATTAATGATGTTTTGAAAAATAATTAATTATATTAATAAAGGTTATTTAATTTGATTAATAAGGATTAAAGCAAACTAATTAACTTATTAACGATGTGTTTTAGATTTAACTAATTTCTTAGTTAATGATGTTTTGAATTTAATTAATCAATTTATTTGATGACAACTAAGGTAAATTTATCTTTTAATAATGATGAATTAAAGTTGAATAATAAATTTACTAATGATGTTTTCAAATTAATTAACCCTTTTAATTAATGACTTTTAAAAGTTAATAAATCTGTTTAACATTAAATAAATCTTTTCTCAAACAAAGTTTAAATTAATTAATCACTTTTAAATAATGATGTTTTGTTATTATTTAATTTATTTAACTAATTATTTTATTAATTAATTGAATTAATGATGTTTAAAGGAGATTTACCCTTTTTAATTAAAGGATATTGAAGTTAATTAATCAGCATAGTTAACAAAGTTTTAGAAGTTAATTAATCAATGTAATAAGGATGCTTTAAGTTGTTAAATCCTTTTTAATGATGACTCAAATTCAGTAAACTCTTATAACAAAGTGTTCTAGTGCTAATACTTGTAAAGTGAAGCCAAGTACGAATTCGAGTTTTTTTAAGAAAAGTTTGAATTGTTTATGCAAATGAATTAATTTCCATAAAGTGATTCACTTGTACGGAAATAATTTATTTGTATAATTAGCGCTAAACATCGAAGAAGTTGACTTGTCGTTATTTTGAAAATTAAGAATAATCATGGGACATGACTTTGAGGTAACACCACCTTGACTTGTCCGATATTATTGTTAATCAAGAAATAGTACAAGTTTGAATTCGATAAGTGGTGGTAAGTATATAAGACTTAATTTCCATGTACGATCGTACTATATACTCGATAGTTGGTTTCTCAGCTATCGGTTACTTCAGCTTCTTTGATATCGCCATTCTAAGACGATCTGTTGCTCCTTTGAGCTATGCTATCCTTTGTTGGTAAATGAATGAATCCAAAGTATGAAAGGACATCCAGCTATAGGGGTTGCCCCCATTAGGGTATTTTAATATCTCATCTAGATCAGATTCGTTTGCGTATTTAGATGTAAAATATTTGAATTCTTGATAAGTTTTAGCGGGGTTCGGTTGGTACGTTTTAAGAAGTATCGCGGATTATATGAGCTTCTCCAAAGTATATTACTACAGGTATACTTCAAGGGTGGTGCACCTTCCTAGTCATTTGTTAGAGATTTTACTTTTCTTATTTGATTCGAACCTTCAAATGTACTTCTTATCTGCATTGATAAGAGTCAACCACACTTCATGGTGTTTAATTATTTATCCATTCTTTATGTTTGGATATTGATTTATGTGGGAGTAAACTCATTCCATATTTAGTAGCATTGTCTCACATATTTACGTTTAATTTCACACCTATTGTTTAAAAAGTTTTACTCATACCAGACATATCGTATGACCCGATTTGTTTGTTTTCCTTAAACTCTCGGGTACTCATTTTATGTGAGTAACCCGAGAGTAGTAGGTTTCTTGTTGGGCTCTTTTGAAGACGGCATCTGAGAAGGAGGCTTTTTTTCACTTAGCTGTCTATTTCATTGTTTATCTAGTCTGTGTAGGTGTATTTTGTTTTGCCATTTGTAAAGGCAGGACATTATAACCGCCTAAGCCGATTTATACTACTTTTGTGTAACTCTGTAACTCTGTAACTCTGATAACTCCCGGTTAAGGAGTAACCTGATGTACAATTGACTGTTATGTTTCATCTATCAATTTCATTGTGAGGTTTTCTATTTTGTTTTTTAGTTTACCCCACAATGATTCATCTTTCCGATGCTTGGACGACAACACACGAACACCAAGGATGTGTTATGTGTCGTTCCTAAGGGTTAGAAAAGTTGATCGTCATAATTGGTATCAGAGCTTCATTTGAGCGAACATCTTAGCCTAATTAGGGTACAACTCATTAGAGATAGGGTGAGTAAAGCCATAGAATGAGTTAATCTTGAAAGATCGTTTCGTTTTCTCCTATAAAGTCTGGTTTTAGATCCTTTATTGCAGTTTCTCTTTTATCATCTTGGACCATGTCTATGTATTCTAATAATACTTGTCACTTATCCATATTATTGAAAATGAGTACAAGAGGAAGAAGAAGGAGATTATCTGGACTAGCATGGCTAAAAATGGGAGAGCTCCTAGAAATGAGCCAGTAATAGACCCAGTAGTGGAAGCAATGATGCAAGTTCAGTCGCCTCGAAACTTTGCAACCTTGTGCAAGAATTATTCTACTTTAGGTGGTAAGCCTTTCTATGGAACTGAAGATATTTTAAGAGTTCAGACATGGCTCCGCTCTTATGAATGAATATTCGAGGATCTTCAGTTGGGAGATGCTAGAAAGAGATTGTTGGCATCATGTCAGCTTTAAAAAGAAGCAAATGATTAGTGGGATTCGGTCATCATGAATACACCAGAAGAAGATTTCTCTTGAGAACAATTTAAAGAGGTTTTTGAAGCTCAGTTTATCCAAAAGGTGGAAAGGACTCGGTTGTTTAGAAGTTTTATAGATTTGAAACAGGGTGAGATATCAGTGGTGCGGTATGAACACAGGGCATTGTCCTGCTTTGGACTAGGATTGATTTATACACTACTTAAAAAGAATGAAATGTTCGTGAAAGGAATTCGACCAGAATTTCATTAGGAAATGACCAATCATCTCAATGGTACCTTTATCAATCTGATTAGTACAGCTTTAAGATTTGAAGCTCTTGATATATATTGAGCAAGGAGTTCAAAAAGAAGAGGTGCCAGCAGTTAATGTCCAACCTTTATTAGTGATACTAGTTGCTAGTAAGCCATTTTTCAAGTCTAAAGGAAATAAGAAATGGCCAGGAAAGAAGCCTGGATGTGGAGCTCCAGCACAGAACAGGCAATTAGACTTAACCAAGATCCTTTATTCTAAGTGCAACTAAATGGGCCACTTTGCAAATCAATGTCCGGACCCGGCTAGTGGACCACTCTGCTACAATTGCAACAAACATGGACATAAGAAGAACTAGTGTCCTTTTACAAAGAAGGGACCATAGGGGCGAGCTTTTACTATTGATGAAATACCATCTACTTCTATGGTTCCTAAAGGAAAGCAGGTGTTGCAAGGTACATTATCCATTTTAATATTAGAGTACTATTCGACATAGTTGCATCCCATAGTTCCATTTCAGTAGATCTTGTTGATAAGTTTAACCTCAAACCCATTCTTTTAGACAATTCTCTTTATATGTCGAACCCAATTTGGGGTCCGACCAATCTTGATAGCATGTGTCTGAAAGTGCCTATTTCTTATCGAGATTAGCACTTCTCGTTTGACTTATTCGTTCTTGGGTTCATGGGTTTTGGGTTACTTTTGGAGATGGATTGGTTATCTATGTTCAACTGACATACTAGATTGTAGTAAAAGAATCATTATGATAAAAGATGCAGTAGGCAGAAGCATTGATATCTATTGCGTAGAGCCTAATAAGTTGATGAGTAGTTTTCTTTATTTCCTCGAAGTACCTAAAGAGGAGATAAAGAATATACCAATTGCTCGGGATTTAAAGGATATTTTTAAAGAAGCGCAAGATTTACCTCCTCACTAGGAAGTGGAATTCCGCATTGAATTGATTCCAAGAACCAGACCTATTGTACAACCTCCTCGAAGGTTGGCTCCGAAGGAAAGGAGAGAGTTAGAGAAGTAGACGTTTGATTTATTGCAGAAGGGTTTGATCAGACGCAGCACATCGAGTTAGGGATCTCCAATAGTTTTCATTACTAAGGTGGATGGTTCTCTTAGATTATATGTAGATTACCGAGAGTTGAATAAGAAGACTATCAAGGATAATTATCCTTTACCTAGGACTGACGACATATTCGACAAGCTCTACGGAGCTTGGATATTTTCTCAGTTGGATCTTGCCACTGGCTTTCACCAATTAAGGTTAGTAGAAGAGAGTGTACCCTTAACAATTTTTCGAACCCTTGATAATTTTTACGAGTGATTAGTCATGCTGTTCGGATTGACTAGTGCACCCACTTATTTCATGGATTTGATGAATAGAGTATTTCAGGATTTTCTTAATAAGTTTGTTGTTATCTTCATTGATGACACCCTTGTTTATTCTGAAATAGTGGAAGAGCACAAGTACCGTCTTTGTGTTGTTCTATGTACTTCAAGAAGTCATGTTTTTCTAAGTGCCATTTTTGTAAATCCAAAGTTAGATTTCTAGGGCATGTACTTTCGGGAGAAGGGGTATCAGTGGACCCAGCTAAAGTAGTTGCGGTTTAAGAGTGGAAGAAACCCAAAATGCGATTGAGGTCAGAAGTTTCTTAGAATTGGCTGGTTTCTATAGATGGTTTGTTAAAGATTTCTCGAAGAGTGTTTCTCATCTAACAAAGTTGATGAAGAAAAAGGCTAAGTTTGTGTGGACGTCCAAGTGCGAATAAGCATGCATAGAGTTAAAGGAGAAATTGACTAGTACTCCTGTTTTAACTATTCCATATGGGAGTGAAGGATTAATAGTCTATGTGGATTCTTGTAGGACTAGATTAGGAGCAGTTTTGATGCAAAATGGTAAAGTAATAGCGTATGCGAGTCGACAGTTGCAACCTCATGAGAAGAATTACGCTACACACGATTTAAAGTTGTCTTCGCATTGAAGGTATGGAGGCAATATCTTTTGGGTGCAAAGTTTGAGTTATATACGTATCATAAGTCATTAAAGTATCTCTTTACACAAAAGGATTTGAACTGAAGGCGGCAAAGATGGTCGGAATTTCCCACTTCTTATGGCCTATAGATTATTTATACCTCAGGGAAAGCAAATGCCATTGCAGATGCGTTGAGTAGGAATGTGGTGGTGATTGCAAACTTGGAAGTTAAACTAGCACTAATAGAGAGAATTGCATATTTCCAAGATGATGACCCTATTTAGCTTGGCTTAAGAGGGATGTTGAAGATGGAACTAGCTTTAGTTTTTAGATAGACTCTTGAGGCATTTTGAGAATGAATGGATGGATTTGTGTACCAGATGTTAATGGAATTAGACAAGACATGCTGAGAGAGGCCATCGGTTAAGGTTATATATGCACTCAGGAGTGATCAAAATATTTCATAACATGAGGAAGACCTTTTAGTGGAAAGGGATGAAGTGAGACATTTCGATCATCATGAGCCGGTGTGCAAATTATCAACAGGACAAGAGTGACCGGCAGAAGACTGCTGGGTTACTTCAACCATTAGAAATTCCAAATTGGAAGTGGGAGAAAGTATCCATAGACTTTGTTGATGGGTTTCCCAGAATGAGAAGAGGCAATGAAGGCATTTGTGTAATTATAAATCGATTAACAAAGAGCGTCCACTTTATTCCAATAAAGTCCACTAGAACTGCTGCTTCTTTGAGAAGGACTTATTTGAGCGAGATCATTCAACTGCATGGAATTCCAATAAGTATAGTCAGTGATCGAGACCCCATATTCACCAGTAGATTTTAGGGAGCATTGAAAGCTACTTTAGGGATGGAGTTGAATTTGAGCACAGCCTATCACACGTAGACAGATGGACAAACTGAAAGGGTGAATCAGATTTTGGAGGATCTCCTGCGAGCATGTATTTTGGATTTTGGAGGTTCTTAGGAAGATCATCTAGATTTGGTTGATTATAATAACAGTTAACAAGCTAGCATTGTCATGGCACCCTATAAAGCTTTAGATGGATGGCCATGTAAATCACCTTCATGTTGGGTTAAGACTGGAGAGTATTTAGTTCGTGGACCAAAGATGATTCAAGAAGCATCAAAGAAAGTGGCCATGATACGGGAAAGGATAAAAGAAGCCCAGAATCGATAGAAAAGTTAAGCCCATCAATGAAGAAGGGACCTAGAGTTTGCGGTTTGGGATTTGATATTTCTGAAAGTTTCCCAATTAAAGGAGATGTAAGATTCAAAAGAGAAGTAAAGCTAGCACCCAGATTCATTGGATCATTTAGAATCCTTTAGAGATTTGGATTGTCGGCCTATAGAGTAGAATTGCTTGAAAGATTATCAAAAGTTCATAGTGTCTTTTATGTATCTCACTGAGAAAGCATATTCATTATCCATCTTTGATTGTTGAGATGTCGGTTCAAGAAGACTTGGAAATAGAACCGAATTTGATGGTAGTCTGACATCCAGTTCACATAGTAGATCGGGACGAAAGGATACGTAGGAGAAAGGTGGTTAAGCATGTGAAGGTTCAGTGGAGTGGTGATCCCTGTGATTGTACTTGGGAGACTAGGGATCATATTAGATAAACTTACCTTAATCTAAAGTCAGGTTAGTTGTTTATTGTTTGGATGTATTATGTACGACATAGTTTCTTGCATTGTTATATGAATTTCATGGTATAATATATACCTTTTGGTTTGTCTTTCGTGCATTAATTTCGAGGATGAAATTCTCCTAAGGGGAGAGAGTGTAACGACCCGTAAATTTATCCCTTTGTATTTAAATATTTAAATCATTTTTAAATATTTAAATAGTGGATTTTAATAATCAAATAAAATTATTATAAACATTAATTAATGATATTAAAATAATTTTTAAATTTTGTTTACAAAAATAAATAGTTTAAATAAAAATAGAAAATGTGACCAAAAACTTTTTCGAAATTTCGACTTTTCGGCATCGAAAAGTCATCGAAAATGTTGTGCACATTTTTGCATCACTCATATAGAAATTCACACACAAGCCAATATATCATGTGATAAGATAATCAATGTGTTAAAGTTAATAATCGAGCTTAGTTTAAATATAAAACTTGATTTGACATTAAATGCACAAAAATACATTAAATAACCTTAGGAAATTAATTAAATACCCTAATCAAAACCTAAGAAATGACCTAAAGAATGATGTAGGGTGGATATAGGGGGTGCATTTGTTCTAAGGTGAGGGGGAAGGTATGGTAGCATGCACATGACAACCTTTAATATATTTTAAATGTTTAGGTTAATTTAAATTAATACTCCACTTTTTTGCCTATAAATACCCACCATCTCCACACATTTTTCACCATACATATTCATTTCTATCTTCATTTCTATCTTCATTTCTTATCTCTTTATATACATGAATACTTCCATAGCTTCCGAAAGAGATTTCCAAGCCAAAACCTAGTGAATACACTTCCACAAATAAAGTTAAACTCCATATATTCATCTACAAACATCCCTCTACCAAAACTAAAGCCATCTCCACCTCAAAACTCTAAGGTTGAGCCCTTTTATGCCTAGAACATGCCCATCTATGCCTTGTCTGACCCATATTGCACCTTACAAGCCCACACAAGGTCCTATTTTGGAGTTAAAGCAAGTTGCAAAGAGTTTAGTCGGTAAAGTTAGTAAGTGTTTTGGTGAGTGAAGCTTCCACCTTTGAACCATAAAGTTTAAACTATATTTATGCTCATATTTGTATCTACTGAACACTTTTTGTATAGTTTTAATAATGATTTGGTTGTTAGATTGGTTTGTTGCTTTGAAAATTTTTCACATTGAAAAGTTAGGAAGCAAATCTTAAGTTACATGAAATTCTAGGGTTAAACTAAATCCATTGTAAATAAATGCTTGATATATGTTGTATTATTGTAAATCATCATGTATGTATGCTCATTCCCTTACCATTTGATGTTTAGTTGTATTGCAAATGACATAAGCTAGAATTTCGAACTGCTCCTATAGCGATAGTCGCTATATCAGCACTTTCGGCAAATCACATTTTATCGAAACCGTTTGGTTTCATTATTGGGCTTGGAATTATTTTACAAGTTAAGAAAGTTTTTAATTAATGATGTTTTCAAAAATAGTTAATTGTTTTAATATTTATTGTTTAATTTAATTAATTGTTTAATTAATAAGGATTAAAGTTAACTAATTAACTTATTGACGATGTGTTTTGAATTTAACTAATTTCTTAGTTAATGATGTTTTAAATTTAATTTATCATTTTATTTTTTAATGTTTAAGGTAAATTAATCTTTTAATAATGATGGATTAAAGTTAAATAATCAACTTACTAATGATGATTTTAAATTAATTAACCCTTTTATTTAATGACTTTTAAAAGTTAATAAATCTGTCTAACCTTAAATAAATCTTCTCTCAAATAAAGTTTAAATTAATTAATCACTTTTAAATAATTTTATTTAATTATTATTTAATTAATTATATTAATTATATTATTGATTAGTTGGAGTAATGATGTTTAAAGGAGATTTACCCTTTTCATTCAAAGGTTGTTGAAGTTAATTGATTAATTTAGTTAACAAAGTTTTAAAAGTTAATCAATCAATGTAATAATGATGTTTTATGTTATTAAATACTTTTTAATGATGTTTCAAAGTTAATAAAACCTCTTATAACAAAGTGTTTTAAATCTAATATTTGCAAAGTAAAGCCAAGTACGAATTCGGGTTTTTAAAAAAGTTTGAATTTTTTATGGAAATGAATTAATTTTCGTAAAACCATTCACTTGTAATGAAATGATTTATTTTTATAATTAGCACTAAACATCAAAGATGTAGACTTATCGTTATTTCAAAAGTTAAGAATAATCGTGGGAGATGACTTTGAGGTAACACTACCCTGACTTGTCCGATATTATTATTAACTAAGAAATAGTAGAAGTTTAAATTTGATGAGTTGTGGTAAGTATACAAGACTTAGTTTCCATATACGATCATATTAAATCCTCAATAGCTGGTTACTTTGACTATCGGTTTACTTCGACATCTTTATTATCGTCAATCTAAGATAATTTATTGCTCTGTTTAGCTTTGTTATCCTTTTTTCGTAAATGACTTAACCCAAAGCATGAAAGGACGTTTAGCTATGTGGGGTTGCTCCCCATTAGGGTATATTAACATCTCATCTAGATCGAAATCGTTTGCGCATTTAGATGTGAAATATCCAGGTTCTCAATAAAGTTTGATGAGGTCCAACTGGTACATTTTCGAAAAGTGGCACAGAGTATATGAGCTTCTCAGAAGTATATTACTAAAGGAATACTTTAAGGGTGGTGCACCATCCTAGTCATTTGTTATGGGAATTTACTCCCACTATACAGTGAATATGAAGAGTTGGGCGTAAAATTATCATTGTCTTGGAATGGACCTAAACTAGTTTAGAAGTATTCTGGAGATCAAGATATAAACCTAGGTTAAAACCGCGTCTCAATCCGAGCAACAGTTTGAAAGATATGAACATCTTAACAATAGCCCATTTTCTAAGTTATATAGTCCCACTTTGGAGAACTACCAATTTTCTCTCTCGCGTGGAACATTCAGGGGCATTGGAATACTCTACTTAGCGATACACAACTATCAATTCAAGTCTCATTCAATTCTGACCTGAATTCAAGGGGTTACGGCGTAATAACATATGTAACACTATGGTAAAGACTTACGCCTTTTAGCCAACCCACCCGAGTTCATGTCCTGGCAAGCACTTATATTCATGAAGCATGAGTAATGGTCCAATAGGGAATCAAATTACTAAACATCTAATCATTTCCAACGGAAGGAAGGTTGAACCAAATCCTGGAGAATGGAAGGTTGAACCAAATCTCATATAAAGGAAGGTTAAACCAAATCCCAGAGGAAGAAAGGTTGAACCAAATCGCAGAGAAAAGAAGGTTGAACCAAATCTCACATGAAGGATGGTTGAACCAAATCCCAGACCAAATCCCAGGGAAAAGAAGGTTGAACCAAATCTCAAAGGCTATGTACTCAGCTGCTACTCCTATCCTAATCTCACTTTGTAAATATCAGGCGCATGGCATTATAAATAAGGGGCTGGAAAAGATTGAAGCTCTCATCAACAATGGCAGACAACTTTGAGAGGGAAAACACATAGTTCCAATAGTGTGTTTACTCATATTCAAAGCTTGTACTTGTAATGATAAATAAATGAGATAATAAAAGAGGAACAGTAGACGTTGGCACATTTAGGCCTAACCACTATAAAATCTATCTTTTTTATATTTAAGTCCTTTACTTATTCTTTATTGCACTTCTTGATTTTTTATCTAAATCATCCGTAACTAAAATTCATCAAACAATAGCACTATACTGAAAACAGTATTCGCAGCTCTACTACTATGACTTAGAGGTGTTTGCCCATTTTTTGTGCAAACATCATTTATTGGAGATTTTCCTTTTCTTATTTGATTCGAACCTTCAAATATATTTCCTTATTTACATCGGGAAGAGAAAACCACTCTTCATGATGTTTAATTATTTATCCATATTTTACGTTTGGATGTTGATTTATGTGGGAATAAACCCGTTCCATGTTTAGCGGCGTGGTCTCATATGTTTGTGTTTAATTTCACACATATTATTTAAACAGTTTTACTCATACTATACATATCATCTGATCCGAGTAGTTTGTTTTCCCTAAACTCTCGTGTACTCATTTTATTTGAGCAGCCCGAGAGTAGCAGGTTTCTTATTTGGTTCTTTTGGAGATGGCATATGTGCAGGAGGCTTTTGTCTACTTAGCTATCTATTCCGTTGTTTATCTAGTTTATATAAGTGTATTTTGTTTCAATATTTGTAAAGGCAGGATGTTATAACTGCCTAAACCAATTTGTAGTACTCTTGTGTAACTATGATAAATCCCTATTAAGGAGTAACCTGATGCACTATTGACTTTTATGTTTTATTTAGCAGTTTCATTATGGGGTTTTCTATTCTGTTCTTATTTTATCCTACGACGATTCATCTTTTCGATGCTTTGGCAATGACACGCATACATAGAAGATGTGTTAAGTGTCGTACCTAGAGGTCAGAAATGTGGGTCATTACACCTTATTGAGGATGTTGCATTTGTCCCACCAGCTCCCTAACCGAAGAGAGAGTATCAAAGGCAAAAGAAAGACAAAGATGAAACCTCTGATGAATTAACTGACCAACATGTGCATATGGTTGGTCCTTCTCAACCCCCATTGGAAGGAACTCAATATGAGGTCGTTGAAGAAGAAGATGAGGACCAAAAAATTTTGCCAGTGGAGGAGGAATTCATTCTAATGCCAAGGAAAGCAAAAAAGAAAACTCCTCGTATGTTGAAAAATTTGAGATAAACATTGACATTGGTATTGTTTGGATTTGAATTTAGTTTTTATCAGGATGTTGTTATGATTTGAAGGTTGTTTGGATTGTAATGTGCTAATTATTGGAATATAGTTCATTTGATTAAACTTAGTGTTGAATGTAATATAGGTTGGATTGTAATCTATGTTGTTTGGATAGTAATGTAGTTTGGATTGAATTTAGTTTTGTTCTGAATGTTGTTTGAATTTTGAATAGGGCTGCTACTGCAATGCAGTAGTACTTAATAGAGCAGTGTTTGAAATGCCGCTATTTCAAATGCCACCTTCGTAAATATATGTATGTATGTATGTATGTATATATGTATGCAGATACTCACACACACACGCACACACACACACACACACACACGCACACACACACGCACACACACACACACACATATATATATACGAAGGCGTCATTTGAAATCCTGCACAAATGTGGCATTTCAAATGCTGCCTCGTATTTCTGGCTTTGTTATAAGAGCTACCCTCTCTTACCTACTTCACTTTCACTTACCAAAACTCCTCCAACAAAAAAACCAAATTTTCTAATTTCTCTCAACTTATCATTCAACTTGAATTAAACTTGCATACTTTTTGTAGATCAACAAGGATTATATAAGGTACGTATCACATTTTCGAGTCTATTATGTAATTGGGTATTAGTTTTGTTTAACTTTATTTTGGTTAGTTTACTCATTTTTGGATTTTGGGTTAGTTTGGGTTAGTTTACTCATTCTTCCCAATTGAATAACAAAATGGTATTAGGATGGAGAGTGGAAGCAACCTTAAAGTGGATTTTTTTTTCTCGAAATACAAGTTGATGTGGAATGCCGTAGGATTCAGATCATGAAACATCAAGAGTAGATGTAGTAAATGAAAGACAGGGGAAACAATCACTACATGCTAAACTCTTAGACGTACTTGGTCATCAAAATCCTAATATGCTAGTTCGAATGGGCAACCTTTGTGTGTAGTTTATTATTATGGAGATGAATGTGATGTAGTTGTTTGTAGGAGTCAGAGGAATGCGGAACGTCGTTTTTACTGCTCTAGTGGATTTAAAGATCACAAGATACGGCCTTATGATGTTCAATGCTATAAAATTTTCAAGTGGCTAGATCCTGAAATGTGTATTAGGAGATTGCCTGGAGATGCAAGCAGAAAATAGTCGTTTAGAGATGTTGAATGTTGAACTACAGAATTATTTGTTATGTTATTGCTATGAGTATTCGGCGTTATAGCCATGTAGATCATTAAAGGAAAAGTGAACTATATCTATGTAGTAGGTACTATGTCTATATGTTAATTAGATTTCAAACAAATTGTTATGTAAAGTCTTATTCGATTTGTTACATGAATTCACGTACGATTTGAATTTATGTATTAAGTTTTCGAATTTACCATCTATTATACTGTATTGTTGGTTTGAATGGATTTTGGTTTGTACTGCATTCACAACACTTCTTCGCATCTAACCACCAAAGGCATAACATTTGATCACATACGTTATTCAAAAAATAATAAAACTACTAATTTAACATGTTGATCACATAAACATTCATCATCGAATATATTCAGTTCAATTTTTATACAGAGACAACCAAAATCAAAAGTAAACATTAAGATGCCTAAGTGCAATGATTTTTCTGATGACCTTGAACACTGCATTTGCTACACCTATTTCCTTTAGGATTCTGCATCTCATCCATGGTACCTTTAAATTCTAGTAGAGCATGGTCCTGGTTGCTTTTTACCTATAGAAGGTAGGACCAACTGATTATCACTTAAACTCCAATAGCATTTATCACGAATGGGATCAAACATAGGTGTGTAGGCGGCCAAGTATTTCCCAATTGAATACCATGTTGAAACGAAGCCATGAGGAACTTTATTAGCTCCATTTGAAACTGTTGAGCAAGCAGCCATAATATGCATACAAGATAAGTGCTCTAGCAGTGGTATGTTGCACGTACATAAGCAAGTGTTACCATTGATTATTACTTTGAATTCATCACCGAAATAGTGCACAACTTGCCGTTCAACATGACTAAAGCGAACTATCCTTGTATGCCATGCTTCATTGGCTCTATCAGCAATCTTTGCTTTCACTTTAGAGTAAGACGGATTGTAAGTTTTCCTGCTGCTTCTCTTCTTTGACAAAAATGATCCACCAACCAAAAAAAGTATGTGCAACCAAAACTTTATTAGATAATAATCGAGCACTTTTAAGTACACAGTTGAAACTTTCGGAAGCGTTAGTGGTCATGATATGAAATCGACCACCATTATCTTTATGCAATGCCCAATCCTCTTTCCAACCAAAACTCATTTCTATCCAATTGTGTGCCCTACTGCTAATGGTTTTTATTTTTTTTCTTGCATCTTGTTGTATTCGAGTTCCTCTGAAGCACAAGTTGTAGCATAAAAGAGGCATGTCAATCGTTTTTCTCTAAAACTAGCTGCTTGAATATTGGCTTTAAGATGTCTAGCACAGAAATGGTGCTTATGAGGTAACCTCCATTGTGCTTCCAATGTAATCGGTATTCATTTCATTTTATGAAAGATGAAAGTTATTTGTTGATTGTTAACCTATGAGTGAACCGACGCATGCAAGCAAAAATCTAACCCCAACGTTAGTAGATTCCGACTCTACAATTGTATTGGCTAAAGGGTATAACTGGTCATCGGCTTCAATGACAATGGCTACAAATTATGTCTCATTGTCTTTCCCATACAAATGTGTACCATCAATACAAAGCAACAGACGACATGTACAAAACCTTCAATACAAGAGCCAGAAGCCAAAAAATCTCGTCGAACACTATATTTGCATCTATAGTAACATGCCTAAAACTCCCAGGTTTGTTCTAGCAATTTTAGCAAAATATTGTCTTAGAGCGGTATAGGATTCTGCCCAATCAACATAAATTTTTTTTACTGCCTTACTCAAAGCTCTCCAAGCCTTCATATAACTAGTTTTTATTCCATTAATACTTGTGCGATACTGGGTGTTATATTCAAATCGGATTTTACAAAAGGTACGACCTTTGAAATTAGAAAACTGGAAGTCGCTTGCTTGTGAGTGGAGTTGACTATTGCATTAACAAATTTGTGCTTGCTTGGATATTCCTTTCAATCCACCAACTCGAATCTTTTTTGAAACAATAGCATAAATTCTCCATAGGACAGTTGGCGTCTATATTGCAAATAGTGGTGTATTTGGTTTTATTTGATTTAATAGGTTTAAAAGACACAGCATGTAGAATTGACTATTTGCTCAACTGTTGTAAGAATTTTGCTTTCGTCTCGAAAGTCATACCTACTTTAAAGCCATTTTGAACATCGACAGTTGAAAATAATGCATTTTTGAATTAAAGATTTGCAACAATTGACCTAGCCATTATCTATGCATTGCATAGATCATCATCCAAAGGTACCTCCATTTCCACTTCATCACTATTTTTATGGATATTGTCTTCAATAGTAAAATTATAGTTTATGGCATCATTGTTCACCTGCATAGTAACGATCCAAGACCTACCATTTTCCAGCATGTGCACTATATTCATACTACTAACAGAGGGATCGACATGTACATCTTCAACTAGATCCATGTCCATTTCCATATCAACATGTGCTTCATCTGCTATTACGTCCACATGATCTACTTCTACATTAGACTGTGTAGTAAAATCATGTGCGGGAATTATGTAATTCACAAATAAGTTTGATTTTAATCTACAAATCAAAACTAAGACCTAAAAAATTTAAATATACTAAACAAATTCCTCTGACTCATATAGTATAACTCGAATGAAGTAGGACACGTAGAAGGTGTATATGAAAATTTGATGGTCCAACACTATTTTGCAGTGTTGGTCGATGTGGAATATAACAGCATATGGAACAACACAACTTATATCTAATGCATAACAAACATCAAAATGCAACATAAATTTTGTAAAATATGTTTCACCTTCCAAGCATATGTGTAAAGCTATCTTGACTTGGGTAAGGATGGTTATAACGAAAACCTTGTTGATAACTCATACACGACGGATATCCAAAAAAACAACTATTGTTGACCGTAATTCACTGTCATATGTGGATTACTAAAATTTGGAGATGCAATTTCATATCCAATTCTTATTGTCTTCACCGTTCAAGAATAGTCTTTACTTCAGTGGTTAACTACTTATGGTGGTGCTGGTTCTTCTACTTACGCCCATCTACTTTTGGCAATAAACAACTCTATTAATTTTGATATCGCCGAAGACATTATCTCCATATCATCCTCATCAACTATTTTAATGGCTTTTGATCCTAAATCCATAGGCAAATTAAATGGTAAATTTATATCAAATTCATTGAATTTTATTATAGTCGCTTTATAAATCGATTCTTTCAACCATGCCAAATTAAAGCCTTTAACAACTTTCATCGGTTTTCACGATCCTTCAACATATCTGCCATAATTTTGTTCATCAATAATCAATTCACCTAAAAATAACAAATTGTTGATACACACTTAGAAGCCATTTTACATTTCAATTAACCATTTTTTTATTAATTTGATAAACGACCAAATGACTATACATAGAAACCTAAAAAGATGATTTAGGGTTAACAAAAACATACCTTAATAGTTAAAGAGGAAGAAGTAGTTGTCGCTCCTCAAGTAGATCTACTATCGATCAAGTTTTAACTTGAATTTAACATTAAAAATCCATATTTTGGGAAGAAATTTCAGATTAGGGTGTTTGAATTTTTTGATTTTAAGTTTGTATAAGATAAAATGAGAAATGAAAGAGGTGGGGTACTCTGGTAATACTTTCAAAAATTCTGGGCATCATTTCTAATGCCACACACTACGGCATCTCAAATGCCGCAAACTATTTTAAAAAAATGTACTTACGGCATTTGAAATGCCACTAGTATGCGTGGCGGTTAATGTGCACAAATTGGTCTATTTTTGTAGTAAGTTATAAAACCGGCCAAAATTTGTAATTAGTTTTTAAAATTGGCCTAAATTAAAGGAAAATCATATATATATAATGGCATTAATAACAAACCAACTGTCACCTACTAGGTTGGTGGGGTAGGGGACTCTTGGTAAGGCCAAATCTTACCAAGTATGGTCACTAATATAAGACCAACACTTATGATACTTTTAAAGTATCTTCACCACCTATAATGGTATCGAACAAGAATCAAGATACTTATGTCTAGCAGCTACCATTTGGTTATCATGAGAACAAAATGAGAAGTAACTCGAGGCCCCTAACACTTTCTATACGTAGCACGATGACCATGGACTATGTTATCGAGATAGAACGTCTTCTATCCACGTTTTTATATTATTTTGCATATAACGGAAATTAATTGGCTTTGAAAGAAATATATGTGGAGGTGGTACTATGCCATACAATGATTTATACAGGTATTTAGAGGCTTTTCAAATATATAATCCTAGTAGTTATGTAGATTTGGAAGTTGATCCTTCTAGCAATCAGTTTGGAATAGTTTGTATTAATTTTAGTGCATGTTTACTTGGATTCTAAAGGAACCAGGTCAGCTAAAAGCAAATGAAATAGGTTGAAGTCAAAAAAATTCCTATATTGAATCTATTGGGTCTTTGAAGTCTAATTTATTTTAGGTTCAATCTAAAATTTATATTTTAGATAAAATCTTGTTTTATTTTATTTGATTATAATGGATCAATTTTATTTTGACTTAATTAGATTTATTGTAATGACTGTATCAAATACACTAATGTGTGTATAGTGCAAGTATAAGTTGTAAAAAGTGTACATGGTCAATATTTATGTGTATAGATGCTGTGATTTATACCACAACTGACAAATTTTCCCTGTATATATGCCTTTGTTGTCCATGGTTTATTTAAAATATATATGTAATAATAATTACACACAGGGACATATATACATACATACATATATACATACATACATACATACATATATATATATATATATATATATATATATATATATATATATATTTGTATGTATTAAAATTAATTTTGACTATTTTATATACTTTGAAATCTAAAATCAACAAATTTAAATTTAATTTCAAAGTAGGAAGAATTCAAAATTATATTTATGATTTTACGCAAAAGTCCATTTTTTAACTTTGAGCCAAAATAACATGCATATGTATATACATGTATAAATAATTGTAAACTATATTTTTAACATGTATATGTAAAGTTTTTAATGTAATATATGTTTAACTTTTAAAATTAAGAAAATGAAAACTAACTTTAATTTTGGAAGGATTTAAAAGGTTTATGGTTTTGCACAAAATTCCACTCAAAATTATAAATTGAATGACTTTTACACATATGTATATAATAACAAAATAATTTATGTTCAAAACAACAAACATGTAACATATAAATTTAATTTTCAAAGAGCTTTTAAATAATCAACATATGTAGCTTCATTATTTATTTATTTATTTATTTATTTATTTTTGAAACGTAAACCGAATTATAGTGGCTCATCCACTTTTTATTAATACTATTAAAACAGGTGCTGGGCAAAAATACTAGAGTAGCCACAATTCACATGATATATAACGTGACCATAACCCACAATGCTATATACAGGGCCGTACAAGATGTAAAAATCCTATAAAGGGAAGAGATCAACAATATTGTACTCTAATTCATTATCGATTTAATCTAGGTTATTGTAACGACCCGTTAAATTCAATGATATTAAATGAGTCAATTTGATATGTTTTCTAATCTAATTTAAATTGGAATAGAAGTCTTAGGATTTTTAATGGAGTAAATGCAGGGGTTAGCTAGTAACTGTAATTAAAGGTAAATAATTTAAAATGTTTATATGACATAGATTGAAATAACAAAAATTTGTGTTTGTGGTTATAAGTCATAATTAGTTGATTAAAATGGTATTAATGAAATAATAACTGAATTGAATTGCAAATATATAAACATTAGAAAAATTTATTTGGTGGATTAAATTTGTTAAAGTTCATAAGTTTTGTAATTTAATTTAGTAGAAACTTTAAATTATAAACGAAGATTGAAATAAACGCTAAATTTAATTATGTAAATGGTGACTTAAGACCTAGTTATAGGAATTGGAATATAATCCAATTTGAATTAAGTAGAAGAAGGATTTGATTAATATGTAAGTTATTGTTCAAGGTATTGAATAAAAATTGGAAATCCAATTATAATTAATGATAATAACGTTAGTATTAGTTAATAAATATATTTCAATGCAGTACCCAAATGAATGGAATAAAATGAATATATATTGAATAGAAATGAAATGTAAGGTAAATGACGATTGTGTAAAATCAGTACAAGTTGGAAATGCATAAACCTTAACAAACATTCCAATTTAATAAATTTATGCAAATGTGGGACTTAGTGATAAGCGTGTAATTATGGGTATGATAACAATTAGTATAAAATTCCTATTTCAGTGGCATGTTGCAATGGGTGATTTAGTTCGGGATTTTTATTAAATTTTGATGAAATTATTTAAGGTTTACAATAACAGAAGTTTAGGAGTAAAGTGAGATAATTGAAAATTTTAATCATTCATACAAGTCATTTGTTTATTAATATGAGTTAGCTAATAAATTTAACTTGGGCAATACCTATATATTGGAAACACATTTGTAAAGTGTAATTAATTGAATTTGGTGAATTGGTAATGAATCCAAGGTTATAGGAATTGATGTAATACTACGCAAATAAAAGGTAACTGCATAAAATCAATGTTTCGTAATAAATTGTAATTGATAATTAAGTAGGAATGGGTTTGAATTTGACAAAAAGGAAAATTTATTATTTGCTTACCCATCTATTCAATCTATTAAATTTGATCAGATCCATTTGCAATTAAACGAATTTATTTACAAGTTAGTATGTATTTAGCTGATAACTATAAACCAATTAGGGCAATCGGATATATATATTACCAGTTAAGTTATATAAGATAATGGTTGACTTAATTAAGGGAGTTTATGTAATAGTTTCATTTATTTTGTAAGTGGAAATAAAACGTTAATGATAACAAGTATTCAAAATTTACCATCTATTTAGTATATTAAGTATAATTGATAATCAACTGCAGCAAGTAATAAATAATAAATACGTAAAGTTAAATGAAGTAATATTTGAAATTTAATATTTAGAAACTATGTAAATATAAGTGCAGATGAAATTGGGGATATTTACATATTGAAATATGAATCCAATGATAAATCAATCTAACTGACAATAAATAATGGAAAGTAAATTTAATTAAATTTTGGAAATTTAATATATATATATATATATATATATATATATTTTAGTGAAATTAATGAAATTTGAGGATTTCTAAATTTAATTCGACAAGTTAAATTTTGTTTAAATTAGTATAGGTGATTGAAAATTTTATAATAATAAGAATCATCAATTATCAAAGAGAAATGGGAAATTGGATTTAATTGACTAAATTTTGATTTATTTAATGAATATAAAAATAGCCATTTTGGACACGGACTCGGATTTCGACGAAACTAGTTTCATCGGATCCGTATCGGTGAATTATTATAGGGTTTCAAGTTTCGTATCGATCAGACTTGTCGTTTGATCGTACGGGCGTGAAACGCCTTGAAATCAATTTTAATAAAATCAATTTGAAATCAATTTGGAAATTTTGTTTTCAGCATAACTTCTTCATACGATCAAATTTGGACGTGAAACTTTTTCCATCGCGTTCAGAATATTTTAAATTACCTATTTGGATATATAGATTTAACCAATTCGGTTCCGGAGGCATAGCAGACTTTTTGGGCCTTAGTTTGTTCCGTACGTTCATCTATCTAGTCTATCTTCTCTAACCCAACCCTACCTATAAATATACTGTGATAAACCCTAGCCTCCTTTCTATTATCATTTGGATGTACGTTCATTTCTTCATATCTTTCTCTTCCTCAATGGTTGCAAAACCTAGATCTACTTCAATTCAAATTTCAATGAAAATTCAAACTCTCCAGAAAAATTCCACAAAAATATATGTTAATGTTCTCGAAACACGTAATCTCATGGTGTAATTCGTTTTTCGATTGGAGCTATCGTTCATCCAGAACAATTCAAATCATTTTCGGCCTCACATCATCGTCGCAACAAAAGTCATCGGATCGTAAAACCTTTTCTGGGTTTTGACGAGGGAACGGAGGGGAGTACATCTATGTATTTTGTTTCGAGTATCAATGGCTGGATCTCGTGCAAATTTCGATCTAGGGTTTAAATTGGATGGCGGCTGCTGTTCGTTTGGGGGGTCGTGACTGGTGGCTTGGGGTCGGCATGCTTAGGGAAGGTCACGGGGGTCTCTGGCATCGCAAACGGTGGCGAGATGAACAAGCACAGGTTGGTCAAACGATGGGTCAACGGCTGGAAGGGGATCGGTTGCGTTCGTTACTGCTTATGGAACAGAGCGCGTGCGTCTCTGGGAGATGGAGTAGTGCTGACATGTCTTGGTAGTGTTAATATTTGTGTTACTTTTGTTTATTTATTTTATTTTTTGTTTCAATCGATTTTTCGTCGTAACTTCGTCATACGATATCAGTTTCACGTGAGATTTTCTTTATTAGGATCGTAATTAAATTTCGGATCTGATGACGCTGATTTGGATGAATTTGGAGACCGTCAAATTTTTGAGTTTAAATTGAATTTAAATTCGATTTAAATTCCAAAGGTGAGTGTTTTAACCCACTCACAACTCCTAAAAGCTTTTATGTTTGTTAAATTTATCTTAGAAATGAATAGAAATTTATTTATGACTATTTGGCATGTTTATTTCATCATAGCTGTTAAATTGCATTTATTTAATTTAACTGTTAATTTAATTTATTTATTGCATATTAATTGACAGTTAGAATTTATTTGTTTGCATATAAACTGCTAGTTAACAGTTATATAAATTATTACTGAATATAAACTGTTAGATTAATAGTTGTTAAATTTAATTTGAAAAAAATTGCCAGTTATTACCTGTTATATATTGTCAAATATATATTGTTATTGATTGATATTGATTGATGATTGTGATTGGATGATGGATGATGTTGATGAATGGATGTTTTATTTGTATATCATTAAACTGTAAGTTATCATGCATTTTCATTTCATTTGGGATTGTGTTTTGAAATGATATAAAACCGCAAAGTTTATTTTTAATTGCGGATTGAAATGATAAATATCCGTATCACTTGACCGTAGGATAGAAAATTTTATACAGGCACCGTGGTCTATATATAAATTATTTTAAAAGTGATTTCTATGGTTTGGATGTGATACGATTTATAAAAATTTAATTTTGATATTTTATAAAAATTATTCTTCCATTTATATATATACATATGAAGTTAAATTTTTGAATTTAAGCTGTGTATAAATCCTTCAAATAAAAATGGAATAAAATTTAGGAATCGGATTTGAAATTTATAATATATGTTAAGTTTAGAAATTGTAAAGATATGGTATTTATAAACTGAAAGTTTCCTAAATAAACTTAAAAATGGATATTCTAGTATAAAGTAAATTTGAGAAATTATTTAATTACTGGAATTTGGAGTTTATTTATGAATTTTATATGAATATTCAAAACTAAATAATAGAACATTAAATTTGTTGAAAGAATAAATTTCCACTTTAGCTCGAAATATTAATAGTCAAAATGGATATATATATGTATATAAATTGAAATGGCTTGGAACTTAAAAGTGATATTTAAATTATGGTTGAGACTTTAAATAAAGAATTATATTTGTAAAGCCATAGAAATTATTTTCTTTACGAAGTAACTTTAAAGTTAAACCCTTTATTCTATATATCGTTGAATATCCGAACCATTTAAGTTTTTGAAGTTATGGTTTTAAAAGTATGAATCCTGAAATATTATGTTTTGAAAGTATAATTAAAATGTTTGGTTTCCAGATATTTAAATCTTAAAACCAGTATGATTTTGGAAAAGAATTATATTTGAGATAAAATGATATCATATTGTTTTGGGTTTTAAAATGATATCGTATTCATAGTTTTGAAATGGAAATGTTTATTCTGGTTTTAAAGTATAAACTATTTTTAAATGACCGCGGTGTTATAATAACGATGGGTTGGCAAAGAGACCGGGATCGGATATGGACATACTCTCTGTCGATACCGAAAACCACTTTGACTAACCGTGTACGCGGTGGAGATTCCAGAATGAAGTAGGTTGGAGACGGCGTTTCCTGTAAGGTAAATACGTGGACCCGACTCCCGTGAGTTGGCATAAGGTGGCTAAAACAGGAGCGATTCTCAGGCCAATGAGGTCATTCCTCTGATCGGATCCTCCTCTTCGATATTATACTTTGATTTTGGATTGATTCAGTGGCCACTTCTATATTTTGATTTTGGGGAGTTAGTCCGAGGTGGGCGGTAACTGCGGCTACGCGTTTCCACCAGCCTGGATAGCAATTGGTATATCTACCCTGGCATTGCCTAGTTGTGCCGTGTCACCTACCATACCGAGCCTTTACTACGAGTTTCTATTTGTGTCGTACCTATGGAGTATCCTCTGGTAGCTTCCCGATCAGGAGGTATTACAGTACTGTATAGACTATTGGCATTTTACGTGTTAAGGTGGAAAATGTAAAGCCTTAACGCTATTTAAAAGTAAGTTTATTTTATAAATAGACACTACTATAATAGCGCAATATACTACATAGTAAATAGTTTAACGGATCCTTAGGAGATGTAAATCCCGAGCATCTCTTGAGTTACTGTACTCATATTTATTTCTGTAATTTAACTCACATAAGATCTTTTAGTTCTGACTCGAGTGTTTTTGTCTTTTCAAATTCGCTCGGGTCAGTCCGATCGTTTCAGGATCGATGACTTTAGCTTTGGAGGACGAAGACGAAGAGTTCGTATTATTATTAATTATAGTATTGCACCACACTCATACTGTTCCGCTGCATTGATTGTATTGGTATGTGTAACTCTGATATTTATTGTATGAAGAAGAATAAATTGATTTGTAAAACATTTATGAACTGTATATTTATTATTATATTTTATCCTTCCGCTGTGAGATTCTAATTTTGTTTTTTCCTTCTCTGTTTTTTTTCTTATTTACCCCATAACAATCCGCCCTTCCGTATGGTTTGAATTGGCACGTGTGTCGGTTTAAAGTGTGCGAAAAGGCGGGATGTTACAGTTATGTAGAGACGAGCAAGGAGGAAGCTTATGCGGTACAAGAGTAGCGTCATCTAAAGATAAGGATTTATCATCAGAAGGCCTTACTGAGGTAGAGTTATCTTGAGAGAAGGATACGTATTTTATTTATGATTGTGTATATAATAGGTTATAAAATTATACCATCTAATTAAAATTAGTTTTCGATCAAAATATTGTTATTTTTAAACAATAATTTCAAAATAATAATAGTTCGGACAACTTAGACACATATAAATTCATTGAAAAATGATTTAGATCTAAACTTTGCAAACCGTATAAAAAATAATCAAATGAGATGTAACATGCGAAGGATCTAAATATTAACATGATGAAGATGTAATCAATTGAAGTGTAGCACAAAATGGTCTAAATTGAAGTAGCATGTTGAACATATTATTAATAATGGTTTGGCGTAGAGAGGATCTAAACCACGTAGCTAGATAAACCTATATTTAGATCAGATGTGGCACGTAAAGGATCTAAATCATGTAAACATGATGAATATATGAATAATTAAAATTGGAATATTACCTTAAGATGTAGCCTAAAAGAATGCACTTTGAATGATGAACAAATCCCCAAGATTCGATTGAGTCAACATCTAGAATTTGCAAGGATCAAGAGGTAACAACCACTTTAATACTTGATCAAGAGATAACAACCACGTTTAATATATAGATTTTTTTGTGGGAATTTTTGCACCATGGAACTACGCTATTTTTAGCTGAACAAGGAGCAATAGGAAGGTGGAATAACAATTACATTAATTTCTTTTAGCGGGCTTTAATGAAGAGTACATGATGGAGATTTATTTCCCTTCCTTTAATTATTCTTTGCCATCTCAAACCACATTTTGAACTCTTCCTTCTCTCCTTTTATGGCCAGAAAACATGGGCCTTCAACAACTCCAACATCCACTTGATACTTAATTGATTAAATGAAATTTAAATATTCTATCGATATTGTATATTGATATACACATACATAACTTTTATATATACGCATCCATTAAATATTAATTGCATTCAAAAATCAAAATGAGAACAAAATATAATGATTAATATTTCATGAGTATTAATTAATTTAATTAATTTACAACGATCATAAATTAATTATATAGTGTGATTTATCGGTTTATTTATCATTATGGTTGTGTGATTCAAATGTATAAATTAAGTCAGGGGTTAATATTGAATAATCTAAACATTAACATTCCTATTTCACCTTAGCTAGTGCTGTGATATTTTGTCTGAATTCATTGCCTATGCATCTTTTCGATAAAATCCATTTTTACTATTACAAGCGATACTTGATAGTAATGATTATTTGTATCAATTCTCTTCGTGTAACAACACGCACCTCAGTGGACTCGAATTTGTGGTAAATAAAAACCCAAGTCCACTAAAGTAAGGATCGTCAGTTTGGTATCCTATAAATAAACAACTAAAAGCATATCAAAGCCCTATCAATATAACTAACAATGGAGTAGTAAAGTATAATAAATCATACAGTTACTAATCAAGATTAACACTTCCAATATTTAGTGTCCTTGCCAGTGTCGAGCATGCATAAGGAAACTTGTCCTTCCATTGATCCTGACTTGCACCAGTACATATCCCTCTAAAGCTATCATATGGGTTGTAATGAGGAGGGAGTGAGAACAATGTCCTGGTGATTGGTGAATTGAACATTTTACACATAACACTAGTTTATGTCGGTCGCCTCCCATCACAGGTTATGTCTATTTATTTTACTTAGTTACCTTGACTCTACCTATGCGTATGATATGCTACATCTACCCAAAGTAGACCATAACAACATATGTATATGTGTGTGTGTGTGTAAGTACCACAGTTTCCTTTCGGATCAAGATACAATCCCCGCTAGTATCCATAACCCAGCACTCCATTAGGGTCCATCATCAATGCAGTATTATGTCCTTATCATTGTGCATAAAAGGTAACTCCCACTGTTCCAAATAATCGTGTCATGATAATTTAGCCGTATTCTATCCCGCCTTAGGGATTTACTAACTTGCTTGCATCCTATCGTGGACCTAGCTCCATGGACTGTAGAGAACTTAGCTCCTCGAATTATAGTGGACTCAGCTCCATGGACTACTCCATTCGTGTTGGAAGACCCCTCTTAAGAGTTATCTAGCCTTTAAAACACCCCATACCCCTTAATATTCCCAAAAAGGCCACACCAAAGGATATGGTGCATTATAGGTATAACTAAAGCATCATCGAGACTAAGATTCACAAGAAAAATAAGTAAGAACGGTGAAAATTTTTAAATAATAACTTATCATTCAAAATTAAACTTCATCTGAAAATAAGTCATAAAAACATTACATATCTCAAAAACTCAAAATGTCTCATGCCTCAAGAAAATACATCTCAGTCTCATAAAATCAGAGTATAAAGATAACATTAATATTTCCTCTCACAAGTGCCAGTCCATCATGAACCAAATGAATATAAGATGATAAGCGGAAGAATACATCTGAAATGAGACAACTCCGGGAATGAATCTCTAAGCAACCTGGATCAACTATCCTCAACTCTGCTGGCATATGGGGGAAAAGGAAAGATAGAGGAGTGGGTTAGACAATAAGTCTGGTGAGTGAAAGTAATTACTAGCATTTCTAAGCAAGATAATGATAATATATTAAGAAATAGTTCTAGCTTGAAAGGAAAACATAAAAAAGATAAAATTCGCATAAAATATTGTTTCTGGTTTTGTTTGACTGTTTGCTTTGATTGTTTGATTTGATTGTTTGCACTTTTCTTAAGCTGCTATGATTAGGTTGAAATCCTGATCCTATCTCAACTGCTAACTTTATTAAACCGAAATCCTAATCCTACCCATTGATCGACCTTTCCTATCTCTGTTGTGCCACTATGAACCGATCCTGTTGGTCACAGCAAAAGACACATCTTTAGCGCTTAGGACACAGTAGCAAATTATCCTAATCGATGCCGCACGTTCGGTCATCACTGGTACACACTAACTGTCACCCCCTATTTAATCCTTTATTTACCCTAATCAACATAAGCATGCCCAGCCTTACCTACGTGTGAAACCATCAGTCCTCGATCTGAAAGGGAATGTTGCCAGTACTGGTCCTAACAAAGAAATTTTCTAACTTTGCGCCTCTTGCTCAAATCCCTAGATTTGAGCCTCTATCTATTGGCCACTTATTTACCCTAATCAGCATAAGCATGTCCCACCCTTAACTATGTGTGAAACCATCGGTCCTAGACCAGAAAGGGAATGCTGCTGATACGGGCCCTAATTTTATATTTGCTTATTAACTTAATCCAAGATCTAAGTTTTAAAATAAGCCTCTTATGTTATCTCTTCTTTCTAATTATAACTTATGTGTTATAATTGTTCTTGCAACGGTTTCTCTTCTATTTTCTCTTTTTAGTTATAACCACTAGGTATAATTATGATTGCAAATATCTTAAATTTGCCTATTTCAGTCCATTTCTATTTATATTTTAGTTTTTCTTATTTTACATCTGGTTTCTGTAAATTTAGTGTTATTCTATTTTAATCTATATTTGTAACTCTTTTTAATATTTTATTCACATCAAAAAGGATTAAATCTCTAAAAAAGAAACTAACATTTATAGGCTAAATTTCAACTTAAAACAAATGTAAATAACTGAATAAAATAGCTGAATAAAAATAGATTGAAAAGAACTTCTGAAATTTACTTAAAACCGACTGTAAATAAACTTGTATAAAAACTATCTCAAAATTGTAGAAAAAATTCAACTAATGAGAATCTATTATTTTAAATTGCTTACAAATTAAAATAATCACAAAACACTCTGTGGTCCTTAGCTCTAATCTTGGGCCTTTCTAGATCCGCTTCTACGGCGTAGAATATTTTTATCAAAAAGATTTTCTGCCCAGAAGAATATTTCTATTTAGAGTCCATCCTCAGGCAATGAACCCAATTGGGAGAAAATCTGAATGAGAAAAATAGCGGACCTAAGGTTCTATTTATAGTGTGGCTTCGGGATCTTAGGCCATCAGATTTGAAGATTAAATCTGGTGCAATCATGTTATAGGCTCACTAGGAACCATCAGATGCAGCTACGAACACATAGGATTGGACATAAATCGAATTATGTGGAGTTTGGCTTGTACCTGGACGTTTTCACATCCATGAAGAAGTGTGGGTCGACCCACATTCCTTGCAGGTCGACCTGATCAAAACAAGGATCGACCCCTAAGTGTCTTATTATATTTTTTACTTTCATTTTTGTTTATTTAATTCTGATTACTTGTTTCTCACGTAAGTTCTCCATATTAGCTCGGATTTGGACAAGTTATATAAGGAAATTGATCAAAAAATTACCACGGATTCAATGGTACAACTTCCATCGCTCGATTCTGACAATTTCACAAACTTATTTTATTGCTTAATTAATTTGTTAATTAATTATTATAGCTTAAATTTTGGGATGTTATATCCTTGCTCCTAACAAACAAACTAGCAAACAACTTTGGCAGTGCATGACCAAACATGAACTAGTAAGAGGTGTAGTATGTTAGGTGTAACCTTGTCTTTCCCGCTGATCATTGAGGACCGACGATGTTCACAACCTATATAACGCTCATACTCCCTAATATGGTACCAACACACTAACATATGACCGATCTTTGCTCACCATCCCTTTTGATTGCCTAATGCAATCAAGGCAATACACTTCCTAAAAGATTGATGATGACCCTACTGTGGTATTCCTTCAACTATATGCAAGCGTACATAATTCCACCAATCCTACAATTAGATATGTCTCACATCAGTATAATGTATACATAACTGTTGATAGCCTCTTATGGTGGGTGGACTTCTATTGTGTAATACTACTAACATGGCATTCCAACCATTCTAATTATTATGTCATTCTTATTCGCTTTAAGTTATTTACTAACGCTAATAGTTGACATCTGTCATAAACATATACTTGAGGTTGTGTGTATATGTATATGTTTGTGTGTATGTATATTCATTCATACTTGTTTAATTATTATGCCTCCATTATTCACTATTAATAACATTTCTTTACTTCTTCATGTGTTTACAACTTATTTAATTTAAGGTCATTTACCGCTTTCTTTTAAAGGATCTAAATACCCTTTCCTATTTACTTCTATCTTTCTTACTATTTAATTTTCTATATCTTGTGATGCCCCCACCCCTAGACCCACACTAACAGAAATAGAGTAATATTGTCAGCTAGTGCAAAGAAGTGGAATGGTTAGGAGCGACCATTCATGAATTTTACTTTAAGCGAGCATTGACACATCGATTGATATGTTATACATTTCTTGAACCGAGTGGAATCGACGTATATAATTCAGGCTTAAAACAAAACTATGGTTGCTAAAATAAAAATTCAGAACATATAATAACATACAGATCACATAATTTAAGATCAATCACAATGGAATATAATAGATACCAGTCTGAACTGACACCTAATAGATACATGATGTAGACTACACATATACAAAGTGCTACATCTTAGAATGAATATATACAAAAAAGGAGCCTAATTTCAACACCAGAAACTATGTAATATCAAATATATACACAGGATGAAAAAAGAGAACTACTAGCTAATAGATAAGATATCCACTCTTAAGCCTATACCTGAAGGATCTGAAACATCTCGGTCTAACCCGAGTATTATAAAATAATAAACGAGTCAGTCTAGACTAAGATAAATGTGTTAGTAAAACTAAATGATAGAAAAAGTAATCTAGGTCTTAATTATAAGCATATATCAACAAATATCAAACATGCATTGATAACTGCAAATTACCAAATACAAAAATTCATAATAGCTTCTAAAAAGAAAAAACCTCCAAAATGATTTGGTGACAACACAACAATGTTAAATCTAGAAATATCATATATACAAATCCAAAAATCTCACACGTAAGGGGTGCCAAATTTTAAGATTGGTGAAATAAATTCACTTTAATACATATAACTCCAAGATACTATTATATTAATACGGAGTGACATTTCACCTCCTCCCTATTTTGTGTAACGGTCATGCTTTTTCTTTCTACCTTTCGCGACCTTCTCTCTGCTTCTTCATCCTTTTGCACAAAGAAAAAAATTGCCTCCCTCGTTCCTCCTTTTTTCCAAACCTAAAAAATAACATAGCAGCCGATTTCATCATTCTCTGCTTCGCCCACCATTGTCACCGATTACTTCCCACGTGCATTCTGAAAATGAACCATCTCAGTCATATATTCCTTCGTAGATTCTCTACATCTCAAGCTGTTCTTTCTCTAACCCTAAATTCAAATGTGTCTAATGAGTTAGGAAACTGTTTGAGCAAGTCGATTGGAGCTCCACTAATCGTCAGCAGTCGATTTCTAACGTAGGCCATTCTCGATCATTTTTCCGCATCGTTCTTCATGCCCTTCTCCTGGTTAGCGCATCAGCGACTCTGCGTAATCCACCGCTTCCTCCTACCTATTGGGAAAAAACACATAGATTCAAGGCACTGATTTAAGATTTGATATTTTTCACATCCAATTTGGTATGCCTTTTTACTAAATTGTTTCTTGACTGTCCCTTTTTTTTACATTCTACAGTTATTAATTAATCGATTCTGAACTTGGATGTTAACCCTAAAATTTGCATCATCCTGTGCATTTGGAAGGTTGATTGGACGATGTTGCTATGAATCAGTTTTAAAAATCATATCAAATCCTTTTCCTCTGAGTTGTTTTTCAATTTATACATTAATTGGCTGATTAGTTCACAGGATGGATATTTTATTGCTTTAATTTTATATTAAATTAGAATGATGATTACTGATTTAGATCAAAAGTTTCCTACTTGCTTTAGATTTTCATTGTTGGATTTAATTAACACTAAAATCAAAGTTATGAACACAGATAAAGTTTTTTTTTCCGTACTGATAGTGTGAAACTCCCATACTTTAAGTGCAATTTTCATACATATAAGTATATATGATGATTATGTATGCATATATTCCCTTTGTGCTTTAACTTAATTTAAATCATTCTGATCTAGTGTGCATGTGTATCACTTTTTTTTTCTTTATTGAACACGTTTCACCGGTATTTGGATTTTGTGAACAACGAAGTAATTCTTGAGTTTATTTAGTTATTATTAAAAAAAAATCACTGTTCCCAAAAAATGCGTTTACATATTCGTATTTGGAACATTTATATATTGTTGGAGCTTCTATGAAACAAATTGATGAGTTCTTTTAACCTCTGGAATGTGTATAGTTCATGGTGATGCAACGCAGTTTAAATAATAATTTCAATCTGGAAGATTTTGAATTCAAATGGTATGTTTACTGTCATAAAGTACATGTATAGTTATTTATAATGAACGCGATTATTTATATTGAAAATATTTTTGACTTTATCTGTATTGAATTAGTTTAAAACCCATTTTTCATATGATTTCCTTATTTTAATTTTTTTCTTCATCATTCATGCTCTTTTCTTATGATGTGATTAGTCTTTTGTATCACATATGATTATCTGTTTATATACATACAAACAAAATGGCTAGCAACCGTTGAATACCTCTTTCTCATGCCAAGATTTGGAAAAGGTTCCGCTGTCAACCATAACTGCATTTTCTTTTGGTTGTAAAGGTTCTATTTTATGTAAAAAAAATTCCTACTCAACTATGAAAACATACTGCTGAAAAATGATCTTTCTGAATGGCATTAATTTTCGGTTACACCCTAAATTTGTTAATCCCACTTCCATCACATTTTAGGTATAATATAAGCTACTTTTTTTTACAATTGGGAGGTGAGTGTTGGATGAGTGACTGGTCTAGCTCCAAAAAAATCATGCTCTTCAGTTTTCGCAGGTGAGTGCAAAGACTGCAAGCCCTACAGGTCAGAAGAAAGCAAGATGTGCGATCTTCTAAGCATCAACACCGATAGAGGAGTCATGATCAATGACCATAAGGCAAGGTTTTTTGTCAATGGAAATCCCGTTTACCATTGTGTTGGAACTTCAACTTTCAATGAAGACACAGTTGTGCATGTCAATGTGTAGCTAAGATCAACCCCACAGTTGTGGAATCTCACCTAATAAAACAAATAAAATAAAAAGGTGCTTTTACTTTCTCCAACTTTGCATGCACAAATGATATCAAATTGCTTTATTTCATATCACTTAGATCATAGGGCTACAATGGGATCAACTATGGCTATTTTCTCATTTGGGGCTGTTGATCTTGCTACACATATCCATTTTTCTTAGGATCATTTAACCATTTTGGGCCTCTTTTGAAAACTTATTTCAACTTTAAACCGGTGTCAACAAATCCATTTCTATTGAAGGTATTATTCAGTTTTCTGTTTCATATTTTGATGGGAACAAAGAATAAGGATTATTTCCCATATAAGAAATTATATGAGACATGCATGCTTCATATACCACATATGATGACAAAAATGTTAATAGTCAGACCATTTGGATAATGCTTTCATTCATTTTGATAATTTGGTCCAATTATTTGCTCTGTTTTTAATTTAAGGGAAAAACATAGTCATCAGACCATTTGGATAATGCTTTCATTCATTTTGATAACTTGGTCCAATTATTTTCCCTGTTTTTAATTTGAGGGAAAAACATAATATTTTCATTTAATGTCATATATCAGGTGCTTTCATAATAAAACAAGGCTCCAAATTATGTCATATATGTATAAATTGATATTGTTTAGAATATACTTTGTTATCTACTAAGTTATTATTACCAACTTCTATAGTGCTATATGATTATAGTTTTTAACATAAATATACCTTGGTACTTATGTTGTTCTGTTGTGAATCATATAAATACTGCTTCATTTGGACTCATTCAACAAACTTTATTACATACAATATATCTCACCGTAACATTATATTCAATTATAGTCAATTCTATATGCTGGAGTTTTTTTGCTGCCGTGTTTAGCCGAGACTTTACATATTTTGCAACAAAAGAAAGGAATGCTTAAGCTTACCAAATATAATGCACGTAAATTATAATGACTTGCAGCTCTAGGATGTTAATATATAATGCATATAAATTTAACATCTAACAAGTAAATACACGATGAAGTCTTGCAACAAAAGAAAAGGACGGTTAAGCTTACCAAATGTGGTGCATATAAATTATAATTACTTGCAACTCAAGCATATAAAAATATAATGCATATAAACATACCATATAATGAATAAATACATATTGAAGTCTTCTAGTATTTATTGGTTGTAACATATATGCCTAAATGGACATGGCTCTTCAAGAAAATACTAGCAAACATATTTTGCATTCCATGAACTATTCGCGTTATTTAGTCAAGGCTTAGTTATTATATGTTCGGTAAAATTAACCTTTTTGATACTCTTAAGCCGTTGGGTTTTTCTGAGGTTTCACTGCTTGGTTTCTGAGCTTATTTACTAACTGATTTGACAGATTTTTGCAAATTTCTAATTTAAGAACAACTTCTTTGAAAGTATGTAGGACCGTGCAATATGGATATAATAATGCAGAGTATAGTAATGTGGTAAATAGTGCAAAATATAAAAGCAGTAATATAATAAAAATAATACCAGAGATTTTTATACTTGTTCGGAGCACTGTCCTACGTCCAGTCCCAGACTCATTCTGGAATTTCACTAGAACAACAATTCTCACTTAACTCGGAGGAACAGGTATACACAGTCTGAGCAGCAGAATAGACACCTGCTGTGACGCCCCACCTCTATACCCACGCTAGCCAAGAACACTTCGGGTGAATGCTGTTAACTAGCAAGGAGAATAAGGCTGTTGAGGAGCGACCATCTGTATAATTGCTTTGCGCAAGCACCGATATGTCAGATAGTATAACATGCATTTTATCTTAAGAGAAAATCCGACACACCGATACAAACACAAAGCTACTACACAGTGGCTATAATAATATTCGGAAACAAATATAGAAATACACATAACATAAATCAGTCACAGACAATTCATATCACAAAGGCGGAAGAAGATATGAATATATAATTAACACATGGAAGTGTATATCAGAGTAGTTGTCAAAAATGATCCACAATAATACAAAAGAATAGCAACACGTGCTATACAAAAGAATACAACTATGAGTCTATATCTCAAGTGTATACAACAAAATAAACTACTGATCTAAGTAGTTTGCCAAAAGTCAGAGTAATGAATCTCTGGGGAGAAGTCAAGCAGAAGCACCTGTAACATCTCAGTCTGACCCGAGTATTATTTAATAAGAAAATAATAAACGGATCAGTCTAACTATTAATATCAGATGAAACGATATAGAATAAGAGATATGACTAAACACATAATAATCACAATGCCAAGCTGTGATATATATAAGTAGTTGAAAATCATCAAGGGATTATTCAATGTCACAAAATCTACACAAGAATCAAAGAAACGTCATACTCCTAATTTAGTTCACCAAACCATAAATATTGACGATAATATCAATGTCAATCACAAAAGTCAATGACACACAAATTCCAGAATTCAACACACGAAATCCAGAAATCACAAAAGTCAATGACGCACAAATTCACCAATGCACAAATATCGATAAAGCTTATCAATGGAAATCACGAAAATTGGTGAAGCACAAATTCTAGAAATCATCTCAAGAAATCCAGAAATCACAAAAGGGGGGAAGAGGCCTATCACAAACGGGAGCACAAGGCTCACCAACACGTGTATCACAAACGGAATGCTAATTCCATGGTTGCTAACCATCACAAATTGAGCCGAAGCTCCACAAACGGCCCGAAGACCATGGGTTGCTACCCCACTAATTTGAGTCTAAACTCCACAAAACGGGGTTTAGTCTCCCTCGCAGACAAAGAGACATCGCACATTGCTAGTCTAAATCACAAAGATGATCGTCATGATCATCGAGAAGTGTCAATTACACTAAGCTAGTAAATATATGAGTTTAGCTTCATGTCCCATAACCACTTGCTTAACTTAAATATTTACGAACAAACTGTAGATCTCCACTAGAAAATTGTCACAAGAGATTCAATCGAAAAAGTCCAAGAATTAACCGACGAAGTAAACGCAAGCGTTTCATAGCACTCGTTTTACTAGGTCGTTTAATTAGATTTCTCATACGGGTGAGGTAAAGGTTTGTATATACTAATAGATTGGAAAACAGTTTTAGAAACGAGCTTTGTAATTAAAATAGTATTAAAATCGTTTGAGGAAAGAGTTTTGATATTTACTACTAGTATAGAAAACCTTTATATTTTTAAAATGACAAGTCACAAAGAAGATTGTAAGAACAATCAATCACTAAAATTCACATTAGAAGACGTGAATAAAATCCAAAGAAACCGATAAAGAATCCATCGAAATGGATATTCAAAAATCCCTAAAAAGAGTCATCAAAGTCATAATAAATGATAACAACAAATAGGATTATCACGAATCGATTTAAATTGGAATTCTCAAACAAAAAGGCAAGAAGGCAAAATCACAACAGTTTCAGACGTTTGAAACAAGTGGTTCAGACGTCTGAATCTGGAAATATAAAAATTTCCAGAACACGATTCAGACGTCTGAACCAAATGTTTCAGACGTCTGAAATAGGCATATTTTAGCCTATTTTCTTTCTGTTTGAAAATAAGCCAATTCAGACGTCTGAAACCATATATTCAGACGTCTGAATCTGAGAATAGAAAACTTCCCAGACAATATTCAGACGTCTGAATATCACGTTTCAGACGTCTGAATGAAGGGTTCACCATCTATATAATTGCTTTGCGCGAGCACCGATATGTCAGATAGTATAACATGCATTCACCCGTAGTGTTCTTGGCTAGCGTGGGTATAGAGGTGGGGCGTCACACCTGGGTAGCAGAACAGGATTTTCACCTCAGCAGCAGAAGAGGACTTCACTAATACAAAAGAATATCTGACACTGTGTGTTCTTGATAACACTAATTTGTCTCTGATAGTACAAACCTCCTATAATTAAATCCTCGAGTATATGAAGTGTATGTGAAGACATGAAGAGAAGGTAATGCTAAGAATCGAAGATTATGAAAGTGTATTTGAAGATTCAAAGCAGTAAAAATGTTTGTTCGCTGTTTGAATGCAAGTATGAGAGCACAAGAAGAATATTACAGAATTAGAATTAATTTCGGTGAGTGTGAAGTGTTTGGGAACATGTATATATAGTAGTCAGAAAGTTACTGCTATTGGTGAAGGGTTCTGACCAAAAGGAGCATCCATTTCCGTTCAGAGAAGGATCGCAACCTTTCGCAGAATGGAAATGTCTTTTCAAAATATGACAGTTGGGTTCAGGTCAGTCGACTAGTCGAAAATGGTCATTCGACTAAATAGTGAAGACATGTAAAAAATTCGTGCACAAATATGTTAAAATGCACAGATTCGGTCGAATGACTGACTGTATTCAGTCGAATGAATTCTGTTGTTAAGCAAAAATTATAGTAGCTCATTTGGTTAGAGTACCTGCCTTCCAAATTGGTGACCCAGGTTTGAGCCCCGCTCCTTACATTTTATGAAAACTTGATTTTGATTAAAATATGCATGCAAGTTCATTTGAATGTTAATGATGATTCTTGAGAAAATATTTTAACAAAGCACTAAACTAGACTCGATATACATATTTGATGACTCTAGTTAAAATATATAACTATACAAACCATATATTGAGCCGATGAGTATGGATGTTATTGTAGTCCTAGATTCATGAATTGTCGTGTCTTGTTAGCAATCAAAACCTATGATCCAACATTCTCCCCCTTTTTGATGATGACAACTTCATTTGCTACGAACGAATCTTTGACAAGCTTTGTTCATCTTATCTCTCTCACTGAATATATTCCTGTAATTGTGCTATAGATTTATCTCCCCCTGAATCTATGCTATATATTCATGTAAATAATTAATCTTTTTCCCCCTTAATCTGTGCTTGCATGGTTTATTCCTGCAAATAGTGTTAGCGCAATATCTTTTTCCCCCTTTGTCATCGACAAAAAGGAGAGTTTATATGAAGATATAAATTATATTTCACATAAGTGTTAACATAGAACAATATAAAACAAAATACCTACTTTTTATAATGTAAGGTATCAAAAAAATAACATTTAAAAATGCGATACCTAAGGTTCTTATAATTTCCTAATTTTAGGAAACCATACTCATTTGAGTGTGGTTGAACCTTTATAAATATAATTTTCATTATTAACTACCATATTAAAATAATCATCAATGTATTTTTCTCTATTTTTCCAATTAACAGGAACCCAAATACTTAGATAATTTTTATTCATATTTCCCGTCAATGATTTTGTACTACTAAAGAAATTATAAACATTATTGGTCATAGCAGTATTTGAATTATTTCTCCTTTTATTTTCATTTTTTAGGTGGAGCTTTTAATTTCTTAACATAACCTAATTCCTTCTTATTTGAAGCAGGTTGAGAATTTTCAATAATCCTGGATAAATTTTCTCTCCCTTTATTAAAATTGGAAATGTTTTTAGTAATGTCATCAAGTTTAGTTTTGAGACTAGTGTTATCTAACTCAACAATTTTAATTTTAGTTTTTAACTCATGATTTTCAGAAGCTAGAGCATTATTCTTTTCTTTTTGAGCTTTCATTTCTTGACTTAATAGAGCGAGTTGAGAATTGTCAAAGAGTGAATCTTGAATTTTCTCAAGTTCTTCTTCTAATATTTTCTTCTCGTCTTTAAGTATATCTCTTTCGAATTCTGCTTTCTTCTGATTTTCCAGAGCTTCCTTATATTTTCTTTTGAGACTTTTTAAAGTTCTTAAAAGTTCTGAATTTATTTCTATCATATCATCAAAAGTTAGATCACTAACCTCATTACCTTTTGCCATGAAGCATACGTTTGCTTGTTCATTATCACTGTTGCTTTCTCTTTCAAAAGATGAAGAATCTGAGCCATTCCATGTCACTGAAAAAGCTTTTCTCTTGAACTTGTCCTTTTTATTTTGTTTTCCCTTCCTTTGCTCTGGACAATCTTGTTGTATATGACCCTTCTTATGGCAATTGAAGCATTCTAGTGCTGAGAATGATGGCTTATTGTTGAAATTTCTGTTGCCATTATTTCGATTTCCTTTTCTATACTTCAAAAAGTTTTTAAAGTTTTTGTCAATAAATGCTAGGTCTTCCTCATCTGAATCTAAGTTTTCTTTTCCAGCATGAAAAGGTATGTTCTTCTTGTCTTGTACTTGTACTCTTTTAGCCTGCAAATTTACTTCATAGGACATTAGATTTTCTATTAACTCTTCTGGTTTCATAGTAGAAAGATCATTAGCTTCTTCAATAGTTAAGACTTTTCTTTCTCATTCATCCGTTAAAGAGTTAAGGATTTTTGAAACAATATCAAAATCGGAATATATTTCTCCTAGTCCTAATAAAGAATGATGAATATCTTGAAATTTGGAGTACATATCATTTATAGATTCATCTTGCTTCATCCTAAAATTTTGAAATTGATTCTTAAGCATAGATATTTTACTTTGTTCAACATTGTTAGTACCTTCATGAGTGAATTTTATTTCATAGGCAGTGTTGCACATACTAACACGATTAAAACCATTTTTATCTAAAGCGCAAAATAACATGTTCATGGCATTGGCATTTGAAGCAGCATCTTGTTTTTGTGTGTTTGACCATGTTGAATAGTCAGTTATGGGTAAGTGATATTCTGATTGTGTAATGTTCCATGAATCAAAACTATTTACTTGCATATATATACGCATTCGTGTAGCCCAACAGTTATAATTCATGCCATTAAACAATGGAGGTCGTGCAGTAGATTGACCTTCAATAAAACTGGTGTTAGTGTTACTATCCGTGTTACTGAGATATCAAATAACTGTGTGACGGTTATAGGATGACCAGGCTTTGATACCAATTGAAAGTCGCAATGTTCTGATACAAAATGAAAGTGTGCTAGGACCGTACAATATGGATATAATAATGCATAGTATAGTAATGTAGTAAATAGTGTAAAATATAAAAGCACTAATATATAAAAATAACACTAGAGATTTTTATATTGGTTCGGTGCACCATCCTACGTTCAGTCCCAGACCCCTTCTGGAATTTTACTAAAACAATAATCCTCACTTAACCTGGAGGAACAGGTATGCATAGTCTGAGCAGCAGAACATGATTTTCGCCTCAGCAGTAGAAAATAACTTCACTAATACAAAAGAATAAACTTCATTAATACAAAAGAATATCTGACACTGTGTTTTCTTGATAACGCTAATTTGTCTCTGATAGTACAAACCTCGTATAATCAAATCTTCAAGTATATGAAGTGTATGTGAAGATATGAAGAGAAGGTAATGCTAAGAATCGAAGATTATGAAAGTTTATTTGAAGATTCAAAGTAGTAAAAATGTTTGTTTGCTATTTGAATGCAAGTATGAGAGCACAAGAAGAATATTAGAGAGTTAGAATGAATTTCGATGAGTGTGAAGTGTTTGGGAACATGTATATATAGTAGTCAGAGAGTTACTGCCATTGGTGAAGGGTTCTGACCAAAAGTAGTATCCATTTTCGTTCAGAGAAGGATCGCAACCTTTCGTAGAATGGAAATGTCTTTTCAAAATATGACAGCTGGATTCAGGTCAGTCGACTGGTCGAAAATGGTCAATCGACTGAATAGTGAAGATATGTAAAAAAATCGTGCACAAATATGTTAAAATGCACAGATTCAGTCGATTGACTGACTGTATTCAGTCGACTGAATTCTGTTGTTAAGCAAAAATTACAGTAGCTCATTTGGTTAGAGTACTTGCCTTTCAAACTAGTGACCCGGGTTTGAGCCCTGCTCCTTGCATTTTTTGAAAACTTGATTTTGATTAAAATATGCATGCAAGTTTATTTAAATGTGAATGATGATTCTTGGGGAAAGATTTTAACAAAGCACTAAGCTAGACTCTATATACATATTTGATGACTCTTGTTAAAATATATAACTATGAAAACCATATATTGAGCCGATGAGTCTGGATGTTATCATAGTCCTATATTCATGAATTGTCGTGTCTTGTCAGCAATCAAAACCTATGATCCAACATTCTTACCATAGATTTCTTTTCATGCATCATATATTATGGACACTTATTTCCATTTAAGAACATGCTGCAAACTTCATCCCATAAGCGTACAATTTTTGTCCTTTTGACTGAAGAGACCTCTTGATATCAAAAATATAGTTTTATTCTTTAACTTTAAAGCTCACCGATGTTAGAACTGCTTAATCACGAAAAACCCATGGATTATTCAACATCTACTTTTAAGATCGGCTTTCGATGTTTTTAATTTTAGTGTTTTTTCTAATGAATTATGCACCAAATATCTCTTTTACTATTAAACGATAATATATATTCATTTTATAACCCACTAAGTTTTTCACGAATATGTTTCAGTTTAGCATTGGACAATGACACGCTCTATACTATCATTTTTATTTATTTTCAAGTCGATTGTGATTACTATATGCTTATATGGTTATAAATTCAAAAAATAATTACTAATATTGTGATAAGAAAATAATATTTCCACTACTCGACATATATTTATTTCCACTACCCAGCATATATTACGATTATCTTCAGTTCTTCTAAACGTTTGTAACTACTGTATCCTTATATGGTTATAGAATTCAAAAAATTTGATTCGCAATCAGATGATATTTATAAAGATTTTTCTTAACTTGAGTTTTGTAAATATGATACGCTTTAATATGGAATATTTGCTGTGGGAGTAGGTGGGTGTGTATACATGTGTGTGTTAAATTTTCATGATTCAATTAATTAGTTGATTTAATCAATTAATTAATTAGGCTATATGTGAAAGCAATAGAGGAAATAAAATTAGTTAATTAGCTCAATTAATTAATTGATTTTGGGACATAAAGGAAGAAAAAGTTATGGAGGATCAATCAAGTAATGTAAATTATAGAAACCTAAATCACATCTACTTACTTGCATTGAAATCAAATCGTTAAAATTTGTAAAGGTTTTAAGATAATTGGATAATTTATATACTAAGTCTTCAAGTAAAGTGTTTATCCCTAAGCCTGTATAAATAAAGGCAGTTCATCTTCATTGATGTGAGAGAACCCAACATGAGCACTAATATAAGCATTGACATACCAGCCAACCAAACAATTGTTTTCTATTTCAAGACTTGTGATATGTATGCAATGGATTATAGTATTATACTAAATGTCCATAAGTTATATTGTTCTACATGAAATGGTTACATTCATTCCCAACCAAAGAAAAATATGTTTAATGCTCTAAACTGCTAACTGATTAATAATTATGATGATTTTATATTTGACTGATTTGTCAATTTTATATCAATTCATAAGGATTAATTGAGTTGGCCTTTATCTGAATCCTTTTTTATAATGCGATTTTGATTACTCTGCTGGTTACAGATGGTTCAAGACTACAAAAGGATCGGTTTCAATATGGAGACGGATGAAACCAATTTGAAGCTAATCTTTTGGATGGAGGCAGCAATGATGATGATTAAAACATCATATTGGTCTAACTAGATAGAAGAAGTTCAACTAATAAAATAATAATAAGTCAATAAAATCTTTCCTAGTATTTTATATATTTCATGTACTGCATACTATTAAATATTTGTTATTTGCTTCTACAATCCACTGCAGTCCATGTTTATGAAAGTCGAAAGAAAATTATAGTGAGAAAAATGAAATTTTGGTTATTGTATTTGTTCTTATGTTTATTTTAACCTTTTCCTTTTTCTACTAATGCAATACAACATCAATTCTATAAGCTGTGAGCTTCAAAATTTGTACTACTAGCCCATATTTATGAATGTTAGAAGAAAAATATGGTGAAAGAACTAGAAATTTGGCTACCGCATTTATACTTATGTTCCTTTTAACTTTTTCCTTCAAAATGCAATACAGCAGTAAGTTTAGAAGTCGTCAATAACTAAATTTGTAAACTTTTAGTTTCTGTTACCATCTTTGCTTCTTTATTATAAAAAACCAAACTTATATGAATGTCTTTAATATCTTGGTTAACAATAAAAGGTGTTATATATTTATTATTAACGCTAACCTATAGATATGATCAAAAAGTATTAAGAAGTTAGGGATTAAGTAATGGTGGTTATGCTAGCTTTAGTACACTCTCATTTGATTATATCATTTATCGTAGCTAACTTTGTTTTCAGTAAATAATGAGTTATTAACAGTTATAAAGAGGGTTTCAAAAAACAGCTTTATCTATCTATTACTTCTGTTGTTTAAATACAAAAGTAGGAAATATGATACATATCAAGATATATTTCTATTATTTCTAAATGAAGAGCTTCCATTCCATCATCGTCTTACTTCAATAGACCCAGGAAATGATTCCTTATGCGATCTTCCCAATTTTTATTTCCTCCTCCTCCCAAAATGGTGACATGACTAAGATCACCCAATAGTAGATTGCTCATCACGTTAATTATCATATTATAATTTAATACTCCTACATGCTCTATGTCTTTAACTTTGATTATTTGCCAAATGAATTTACCCACTGCCAGAATATGTTTATGATAATCAAATTACAGGCAAGATATTCGAGGTTGACGATTCAATTGATTTTCAGGTAAATGTATACGATTCCTCTACTCATGTAATACGACTCTTTTATTGGTAGTTTTTTTGTCAAACTGACTTTAAAAATTTATCATTTCTAGATTTTATTGTTAGTTCTTTTATTGGTATGATTGAATCTACCATTTCTAGATTTTAGATGTTTTATGATTGTTTTATATGTTATATATTGTCCCCTTCTAAAGATTCTAGTGGCAGTTTCATGCATTTATATCTCCGCAACGTGTTCAGATCATAAAAGATGTGTTATTCGGTCACACAATCATCAATATTTTCATTGATTTTTCTTTTCTTTCATGGAATACTTTCAGAGTGGAAAGACAATATAAAATTTGTTTCTATCTTCATTCATTTAATTCCTGATTCAATAGTGTTTGTGTATAAAGATATTATGATTATTACTTTCCATCATAGCATATCTTCAGCTTGATCAAAGAGAATGTCCTATCATATTTAAATTATGTACTATTAAATAATAAATATACTCTATTCAATAAATATAGCTTGCTTTTTATGCTTTACAATTTTGACATAAATGTGTAGATTTGGGAGCAAAAGAATACATGTCAGCATTGTTCTTTATTTTGGTCAAGGTATACCGAATACCATATAGGAGATCAGTCATAAAGGAGAATGCAGAGTTGCCTTCAAAATGCTGAGGAATATTCATTGAAGTAAGTTTTACATGTTTTGGATTATGGTTATGATACTTAATTTTTTTTGAATGGTACTTTATATACAACAAATCACTGTGATAACATATTATATATCAATAAACATTCGAATCACGCTGCGTAAATTTCGAACTTGTGACCTTTCGCACCATAGCCAAATCACTTAACCACCAGGACAATGATGCTTGTCGATACTTAAATTGTTGTAATTGGTGTAATTTGTTTTGAAAAAATTCAAGGTACACTCTAGCTCTTTCCTTTGTATTGTTTAGCAACATACCATATGATTTCATGAATATGCTTATTATGGTCGTAAATCCATATTTGCTAATTTTGTTCATTTTATAGAGCAACGTTAGTAACCTGGTTTCCATTTAAAGATGTATTAGATTATGCCTAACGAAGGATTTTAAAAGGTTTTGACTGATATGGTAGGTTCCTACATTTGCAAATAGAGCAGATTTATAAAGATTTTTCTTAACTTGAGTTTTGTATGGAATGCTTTAATATGTAATATATGTGTGTCAGGTATATCTGGTGTGTGTGGGTGTGTGGGTGTGTGGGTGTGTGTGTATAACATTTTCAATGTACACACACACACACACGTGTTAAATTTTCATGATTCAAGTATTCTCCAACTACATAAAGGAATAAAATAATTAATTGACTCAATCAATCGATTAATTAGGTTGTATATGAAAACGAAGGACAGAAAATGTATTAGTCGCAGCTCAACTAATTAATTGATTTTGAAATATAAAGAAAGAAAAGATTATGGATGATCAGTCAAACCAGGAAAATTATGGAAACCAAAATCATGGTTATTTACTTGGATTGAAATAAAATCATGAAATTTTGGTAAGGTTTTAAGATAATTGAATAATTTATATACTAGGTCTTGAAGTGAAGCCTTAATCCTTAAGTCTGTATAAATAAAGACAGTTTGTCTTCATATTAATGTGTGAGAGCCCACCATTATCTTCTATTCTAGTTACCTTAATTTCTATAATCAAATCAAATTAGCATTTTTGAGCGCAATTAAGACTTTATAGAAATGGATTGTCCTAATTATTTGGAGCAAGATATGTTCTATGGTCTATAGAGTTTTTGAACTGAAAATGTGAAATTTATAAGTAATATTTTGTCAATGGTTCATTCCTTTTACTTCATATCTATGATAATTTGACCCATGATTTATTGTGCTACTAATTTTGTAACAAAAAAAGTGTAAGAAATTAATTTAAAGAAAATAACCGTGAATATTCAAACAAAGCATGTATATATAATATTAGCAGTGAGCAGTGTACACTCCAGACCAAAACATTTCAAGAAAAAGCAAAACACCCAACTTCATGTTGTGCCTGCCACTAATAGGAAAATGGAACAAGCATGAATATTTTTTTCACTTTTTGTCTGCTTTATTCTGTGCAATTAGCTCAAAAATGGAGTTCCTAATAGTACAAAACTTTGTTGAATGTTCAGGACTTCAACCAATGCATTACTGGTACAAAGTGTGCAATGTATATTTTCACTACTTATTTTAGGACTATATTCAAGGCCAATCTAATTACTATTTAATTATGTTCTTCCCAGCTAGATTAATTGAAGTATAAGCATGATAATAAAATCATTCCCTCTTATGCATGGATACTTTTGTTACTTTTGCAGGCTGCTCTTGTGTTTTGGTAAAACATTATGTACGTGGATGGAATAAAGCTATCGGCTAGGTTTCAACTGCATTTTACAAAGCTGCATCGCAGTAATTAATTATATTTTAAGTACTTTCCATGTTTCAGCAATAAAAATAAAACTATGTGAGAACATTTTATGGATAAATTATGTTTACTATTGCTAGAAGATTTTTGTTTCATTTGTAGTTGTTTTGACACATTTTGTATATTGTTGTTTATAATATTTAGACTTGGATAATTTTAAGTTATCTCTGGCTGCTAGGAACAATATCTTGCAAGTGATTACTATCAATGTGTTCATTTACAATATTAACCAGTCACCTGAATCACAAATACTATTATTTCCTTTGAATGTTATATATATCTTTAACCACTTACAACTCAGAAGACTGAAAATGCAATTCAAAACTGAAATTTCATTTATAATGACAAAATAGACAAACTCATGGCTATTATGTACTTCAACAGTGTTATGCATGTGTATAGTTGACTTTACTTCCTCTATAACTAACACATATTTCACCTTCTCCTGCTGTAATTAAAAGCTTATGTTTGATTTATAACTAAAAAGGACCAAGTCCAGCTGTTGTGCATATTTTTTCCTCCACGTTGGACTTTAGTTAAAACTAGACAAGTCATGGTTATTATATCCCATTGTGATATTTATGAATGAAGGATAGGTGCAGTTTACTTCGAGCTTTTAGTATCTTATCCAGTGCTGTGCTAACTTTTTTTAAAACAATAATTAAGAGAAAGGTTGCTAACAAAACATAAATGATAAGGTACCCTTATTTTTTAGCTTTTGAAAGCTAAATAATGACAGTGCTATGTTACTTCTCAACATTTACTATTATTAGGAATTGATAAATCAATTGCAAAATTTTCTTTTTCGGCTATTTTCAGTTTTTTTGATAATATGAGTGATACAAGAGTAGAGCACTTTTATTGATGTGTTGGGGGCTCGAACCGATGACCTTTAGAATCTTTGTCTAAAGTATGAAACCCTAACCATTTAAGGTAGAGGTCCTTTACAGCTATTTTCATTTGTTAATTTATACAACTTATTTCAACAACCCGTGTGCAAGGAGTAATTGCGTAAAGTTCTTTATAAAATTAGTAATAGGCTGATTTATTTTCTTTCTTGCTTACTACCCATTTAGTATTTGTTTTTTTCATTATCATATCGATTTATTTTTTACTGTTTATACAAAAGTGCTATATGCATACTATGTGTTGGTTTTGACATCATCACAAGTTAACTTTATCAAAATAATATTCCAAATATAAAACAAACAAAGAACAGGTGATGATTACAAAAATATACCCATAATCCATGTGCGAAGCATGTGTTCGCACTAGTATGCCTATAAAGATCAAGATAGTTATGAGACCTATAAACATCAAAATAGGCATAAAACCTATGAACTCCAAGATAGGTACGAAACCTATAAACATTTTTATCTATAAAAATCTTCTCCAAGTTAAAAGTATGAAAGAAGGAACTACAATATGGGATTTGGAAGCGTCTATAAAAACTGAGATAGCTTTCACAAGTATCAAAGAGGCTTCCGTAAGCATCAAAGAAGCCTTCGTAAGAGTTAAGGAAGCTTCCAAAAGTGTTGAAGTGGTAACTTTAAAGACATCAAGGGGAAGTGAGGCTTTTGATAGGTTGAAAAGGCCTCCCAAGCATTATAGATGATGCTTCCGTCATGGTCAAAGGAGCTTCCATAAACATCAAGGAAAACACCTTTGCATATGTCAAATGGAATGCTTCCACTGACATTGTTACCTTTTGGAAAGTTGAAACTGTAACAACCCTGTATTTTGTGATTTTTTATTTGTATATTTTGATTTTTTTAAATTGAATTCCAGGTTTAAAAACTTTTTTCTATTTATTAAAATGAATAAATTTTGTTATTTTAAATATAAATTTTGATTTTTATGTGAATTATAATTCCAAATATGGATAAATAGAATATTTAACAAAAATGTGAATTTTGGTCGATGTGGTCAAACTTTGACTTTTAAATTTAAAATTTAAGTATTTGAATTTTCAAATTTTATCTTTTATTTTGAAATTAAATTAAATTTTAGGATATTGCTTTTCGTTTCGTTGAAATCTGATTAATATTGTGAAAGTTATGTTTTTTACAATATTATGTGTAAATTGATTTATTTAACAAAATTGTTTGTTTTAATTTATATAAATAATATTTTCTTTGTCAAATCATGTTATAATTTGTGTATTATGGTAACATGACATGTTATGTAATTTTTTTATTTTTAAAACATTTTATAAGTGTTGTTATAATTTTCTAATGTTTATTATATATTGTTTATATTTTTAATTCTAGTTTCAATTTAATAAACTATTTCTTATTTGTTTCTATTTTCCTTAAAATTATTTATTTATTTTCTTTTTTACTTTATTTTTTTTTCATTTTTATTTTATTTACTGATTTTATTTAGTTTATTTTAATTTAGAAGAAAATGAAAATTTAAAGAGACAAAGACCTTTCATTTGCTAGTGTCTTTTCATTTTACCTTTGACTTTTCATTTCTCTCCTTTGGCTTTTCATACTTTGGTCGTGCATTTTTTTTCTGATTAGCCGTGACTTTTTCATTTCATTTTCACGTGAAAAACAAATTCTTCTCATCTTCAACTCACGGCTAAAGAGAACTTTTTTAGAAATGGCTTCATCTCCTTCTTCTTTTCTTATGTTTCATTGAATTTTTCCTTCCTCTTCCTCTAGCATAGCTCGGCCCCACTCTCCACCATCTCCAATGACCATTACCTCCTCCATCTACAACAGCACCATCAGCCTCTCCTCTGACGAAGTCCTGGCCGTGACTTCCACTTGATGCCTTCTCCTCAAAATTGCAAAGCAGCTCTTGAAACTTGCCTTAGCCAAGCCTATGTCTTCACCGCCTTCATCTATCACTTCGGCCACCACAAAGAACCACCACCACCAGATGTACATCACCTCTGGCTGCCACACGACCTCTGTCCATATCTGACCTGACCTTGGGCCGAGCCCACTTAACCCAAGGCCGAGCCTTGTTGAGCCCAAAACTCCACTCCTCTTTGCCTTGTCCCTTTATCTTCTCCATGTTGCAACTTCTACCTTCTTTATTCACTTATAGCTGTGTGTTATGATGCAAACCCGAGCTTAGCATCATCATGGCCAAGCATAAGAGTCCCTAGGCCAAGCATATGAATGGTAAAGGCAAGGTCTTGTTCCTTGTTGCTTTGTATTCCAATTTGTTCAATATTGTTTTGGTTGTATATTCATATGTTATATTGTTTGTTTTATTGGTTGCTTATAAGATAATCATCGTGGCTCTCTCTCTCTCATTTGAATCATAGTCGTGCTGTTGTCATGCCATATCGTGCTTTCTGGATTTGTTCTGTGTCTTTTGATTGGCTATCTCCAGCTTAAAGATGTGAGTATTCACACTTGACATTTATACTTGTATAACTGTGAATTGACCACAAGTGAATGTGTAGAAATTGTTATATCATGTTATACATGCATGTGATATGAATTATATGATGTTAACCCTGTTTATAAACCTGTCATATCATCTGATACTGCTATATGTTGCTATATTGTACATTTATTTCTGTTTATCACACTGCAAGTTCCCTATGGATTAGAATCACTATGGGTTGAAATGATACATACCCGAATGGACTTTAGAATAAGGAAAAAACATTATGGGCTGAAATGATAGGCCTGAGCGATTTTCATTTATTTTTATTTGACTTGGGATTGCGGGTTGCAAATGATTGAACCTGGATTTTTCTTTGTAAATTACGGATTGAAATGATATATTATTTGTATCACTTAGCCTAGGTTAGAAAATATTATACAAACCCGTGGTTATTATATATAGTTTTTCTATAAATTATAAAAGTATTTTTAAAATTAAAATTTATGATATTTTGATTTAAATTGAATTAAAGATGAATTTTATAAAGTATAAGTGATTTTTCTACAGGTTAAATATGTTAAATAAATGAATGTTTAGATTTAAATTTGAAATATAAATTAAGTTGAGTTTGTTTAAAATGGAGTTTAAGTTAAGTAAATAAAATATGACAATTTGATTTTAATTTGAATTTAAAATGAATTAATAAAGTGTTATTGATTTTTCTATGAATTAAAATAATAGTTAAATAAATGAATGTTTAAAAGTGAAATTTGAATATAACTTAAATATTTAAATTTAAGATTTGGTTTTAAAGTAAAAGTTAAGTTAAATAAATAATAATGGAAATTAATTTTAGTTTATGAAATGGTAAATTAAATCAAAGTGTAAAGAAAATGAAAATTTATAGAAAATTTTGTGTTTGATTTTAATAAGTGAATTATTAAAAATTTGATATTTATGTATAAAATTTACTTTCAAAAATCATAAGTTAAAGGGTATTTAAATGAACATTTTTAAAGTGGAAAATATGAAATTTATAAGTTAAAATGATTTAAATTGAAATTTAATTGTTGCTGAAATTTTATTGTAAATATGGAAATTTAATTAATAGCACTCCAGAAATGCTATCATTTCTGAAGTTAACTTAAAATCTGTTGTAGAGGATATTACAGCACTTTGTAAGTGTTGTGGTTGATACAAATGAACTAAAGGCTAAAATTAACTAAGGGCTATTGCAGCATTTGTTAAGTTCTGTTGTTGCAGAAACTAAAACTAAAATCTAAAACTAATAAAAGGGCTATTGTAGCATTTGTTAAGTGCTGCAGTTGGCTAAATTGAATTAAATCTTTTAAATTTGAACCCTGAACTATTACAGCAGTTTTGTAAATGTTGTCATTGCTGAATTTAACTATTGTTCAACAAAAACTGAACTATTACAGCAGTTTTTAAATATTGTCTTTGCTAAAATGAATTGTTTCAAATGTAACTTACCGCAGCATTTTCTAAGTGCTGTGGAAAGCTGAAATTCACTGTTTAAATGTTTTTAAGTGAATAAATGAACTCTGAAAAGAGTAAATTTTTGGGAATTGAATATTTGATTTATAAGTATAACAACTTCATTTTAAATAGTTTAAATGGAGTATTTTGATTTGAAATATAAACCATTTTTGAAATGTAATTTGGAATGGTATTTAAAATAAAATGATATTGGATTTATGAAATGAATATTTCAAAACTAAGTAATAATGAAGTTAAATTTGAGATATATGAAATTATAAAATTTAGTTTTGAAATGTGGATTATTAAAGCTTTGAAATACACTAAAAAAATCGAATAGTTTATTTTGTGGACCAAATCTATATTTGATATTGGAATTTTTAAATGGTTTGTTGGGAAACTGAATTGAATTGAAACTGATGGTTTTAATTGAATTTAATTGGAAATTTGAAAATTTGGGTTTAATTGAATAAATTTGTAAAATGTAAAGAATTAAAGGATGATTTCAAATGTATGATTTTGAAATGTTATGATTTTCAAAGTGTAATGATTTTCAAGTATTATGATCTTTTGAAATTATAACTTTGAAAGTATTATGATTTGAAAGGTGAATATATGTTTGAAGTGGAAATGATAAACTATTTTGATTTGAATATAGTTTTGAAGTAAAAATGGTTTTGGTATCGAAGTATAAACCATTTAATTTGAATATACTTTTGAATTTAAAAATGGTTTTGGTTTTGAAGTATATATACTATTTTTGAAATTTATAACCACCGGTTATAATAACGATGGTTTGTTAAAGAGACCGGGATTGGATGTGGACATACTCTCTGTCGATACCGAAAACCACTTTAACAACTGTGTACGCTGTGAAGATTCCAGAACGAAGTAGGATGGTGGTGACGATTGTAACGACCCAGAATTTTTATTAATTAAAAAATTGAATATTTAATTAATTTTAAATATTTATAAGTGAATTTTTAAGTCAAATAAATTTTATTTTGATTTATTGGATTTAATTGAATAATTAAATCGATAGTTTAATATGTTAAATTATGGAAATAATTGAAAATAGAGTTAAAAATGATTTAAAATAATTTGGAAAATTTTATTTAATCATACTGGAGTTATAGAAATATTTTAGAACTTTTAAAATCGAATTAAAAGTTAATCTGTGAAAATTGAATATTTTAATATTTAATAATCGACTGTAAAATAGCCAATTTTTGAACAGTCTCAGAATTTAACGAAACTAGTTTCATTGGATCCGTAATAGTTAGTTATTACCGGATTTCAATTTTCGTGTCAATCGGAGTTATCGTTTGATCGTGGCAGCTCGAAACGCATCGAATCGTTTTTAATTTAAATTTGGCGAGTCAAAATAGCCATTTTTCAAAAAGTCTCGGATTTCGACGAAACCAGTTTCATCGGATCCGTAATGTGATATTATTGTAAGGTTTCAAATTTCAAGTCAATTGGATTTACCGTTTGTCCGGTACGAATTAAAACGCCTAGAAATCGATTTAAATCGGTTTAATTTAAATTGAGCGTTTTCAGCCATAACTCGCACATACTTCCGAATTAGCTTCCGAAACCTGTTCCATTGTGTCCGGAACGCGGGATAAACCCTAGGTACGCTGGTTACGGCGTCTAAATCGGAGTTCGGAAAATCCGGGATGAATAGTGTCGCTCGTTCTCTTATAAATAGACATGAGCCTTCATAATTTGCTAAAATATCAAAACCTAACCCTAATTTCATAAGCTAGCCGCCACTTTTGAATGAAGGGCCAGAAATCATTCTCATTCATCTCTCAATCTCTCCCAATCTACAAAGAATTAGAAGAAGTTGTTAACTACAAAGATGAAGAGCACGAGATGAGCTTTAATTTCATACGGAGTTGATCGAAAATGGTGCAAAGGAGGAGGAGCTAGGTGAGGCCGTTCCCATCAGTTTGCGCACGCGTTTCAAGGCAACAGGGCAGGCCGAGCTTCCAAAGGTTGAGGCCGAACACGTGTCTCGTGTAGACGAAGGGCATGGAGCAACCTGATCGAAGTTTCGTCGAGTGGTCGCGATGCAAAATCAAACCCTAGTTGATCTATGTTGGGTTCGGCTTGCGTGTTTGCTCCTGGAGGTGAATACGTGAGTTGAGGGAGATGAAGGAGAGGCCTTGGATGCAGATCTCACGGCCAGGATTTGCTGTGGTATAAAGATAGTTAAATAAATGTTGTAAAAGTTTATATAAATACGTACAAACTTCATAAATTCATAACTTTTTCATACGAGGTCGAAAAAATGCAAACTCAGTTGCGTTGGAATCGTATGGACGAGCACTACGCAATGGAGTTGGTTTGGAGTCGTTTGGAGTTAGTGAGAATTTCGGGTAAAATTAAACGCGCGTTTAATTTTATTCGAAATAAAAGCTAAAACGGAAATTAAAACCAAGGTGAGAATTTCTCACTCAATCGAATAGATTTCGATTTTATTTTAAATAATTAGATTTAAAATATTTGAATGCATGTTTGAATGATGACTGTAAATTTTTGATTGTTAAAATAGACATTATGCGCCGTTAGTAAGCGGATGTTATTTATTATAAACATATACCGCGAATATTTCATAAACAGTGAAATTGGTATTATATATAATATCAATATATATATATTGGCATATGTATATATTGCAGTTGTTGATTTCCCGCATTTTTTGTTTAGCGGATGAGACCCTATTACGCCGTTATTAAGCGGATAATATTTATTAAGAACATATACCGCGATAATTTCGTACTGGAGCGAAATTGGTATTGTGCTAATGTTTGTGATGCAGGAAAACAGGTTGGAGGGATCCAACTGGATTCCTCAACAGTATTTATTTTTTTTCAGATATTTTGATATTTGATGGATTATCATATCGATATATGATATCGTTATTAGTCGTGATTGACTATTTGGTGTGTAGCATCATTGGACCCAGATTTTGGGATTTTAAAATGATTTTAAAAGTGATTTTGAAAATATACCATATTTTTGGAATTGATCCATTATAAATAAATAAACGTTATAATTTTTAAAGTTATAAAAAATTATGGTTTTTGTGAAATATAGTTAAAAAGCTGATTTTTAGAAATACGATTAAAAGTCGATTTTTGAGAAATATGAACCAATGATTTTATAAAATAGTTTAAACTGGATTTTTGAGTTTATTATTAAAAGTTTGAAATATAAGATTTATAAAATTTGATTATTTTATAAATCAAGAGAACGGTGAAATTTTAAAGGAATTTAAAGACGTTTAAAAGAATAATATAAATTAATTTATATTAAGAGATTTATAAATGGATATTTATAAATTGAAATATAGACATTATAAAACGAGTTTTTATAAGTGTTTGAATGTAGTGAAAATGAATTTCATAAATGAATGAAATTTATAGAATTATAAACTGTGAAGTTATAGATGAAATTTATAAATAGTAAGATTTATAAATTTGTGAAGTTAATTGAAGAATAGATTTGGTTAAATAAATGAATCTTATAAGTTATAAGATTTATAATTATGAAATTCTAAGGAACGATTTTGTGAAATAATCGTTTATAAGTAGTTAACTTATTATATGAACATTTAGTTTATAATTTAGTTATAAACTGGAATAGGTTAATAAAGGAATTTATAAAAAGGAAGTTTTTATAAATAAATAGAAATGGAATTTATAAACGTTGTTTTATAAATTCGCAAACGACTTATTTTGATAAGTTAATTGTTATAACTTAGAAATAGAGTTATATTCACGTTTTTAGACAGTGAATAATTCTTTGAATTAAAATGAATAAAAGGATGGAATTTGTTAAAGAAGTATATTCACGTTTTTGAATAGTGAATGATATGTTAAAGAAATTGTTTTGAATGAGATGTTTAAATTGAATTAAAACGATCTAACGATGTTTTAAAATGTGTTGAGATTCGAAACCATAGATTTCAACATTGATTGTTGAAATAGATGTTTTCGAGAAATAAAAGGAAATAGTGGACTATAACACTGTTGTTATAGTAAATGATTTCCGAAAGGAAATGTTTTGTATAGTATTGGGATTTATATATCTATTTAAAATTCAAATCCCTATACTAGTGATTTTGGGTTGTTGTAACGATGTTTTACGCAACATTCGTTTTGACCCAAATAAATATGTTTAAGTGAATGATTTCCTTAAAGAATGAAATATATACTTAATTCGATTTAAGTATATCGAATATTTTCTAAGTGTTGAAAATAAAAGGAATTTGTGAATTACTTATGAATAAATAAGTATGGAAATGTTTTCCAATATGAAGTGAATAATTAGAATTTATCTTTTTTGAAGATAAATTGAAATGAATTATCGAAATCGCATATGCATGGATATCTTGAAATATAAATTCATTATAGAATTTATATGTGAAAGTGAAACTTGTGTAAAAAAATAAATATTGATTTATTTTTGAAGTGTTGAAATTATATATCTTGTAAAGATATTTTGGAAAATTATTTGGAATCTGGTGATGTATGCATATCCATTGATAGTTCAATAGCCGACTATCAATATTTCCCTTTGAATGGGTATTTGATGTGAATTGATTGAATTTGAATGCACACTTATTTTTGAATAAGCGCTCACTATTCGGGTTAACCGGGAAAGGACCATGGGGTCGTATAACCCATTCCGAATATGTGATACGTCGTTGTGATTTGCATTGAAGATCGGTGTTGAAGACCCGGTATTTGCGAAAGCGATAGGATGACCTATCGATTGTCTCTGCACTGAGTTGCAACGGTATAGAGACTCCTTAAGTGATGGTGAATCCGATCAGGATTGTGAATATCCGGATTGCAAGGACTTCTTTGTAAGTGCCTTCGGTTCTGTTCGATCCCGGAACAGACTTGTATGGATTGTATGCCTGACATTACAAGTTGAGATATAAAGCCGATTTCTTTCAAATATATTTCTGTTGGTGGCGGAGAATTTATTCTTTGCTTAACACCCTTCTTTGAGACGTACGAGCTCAAAGGTTATATAGTTGAAGTTATCAGCGATATATTCCCAGTTTGGTAATGTGACATGCTGAGTGATGCTGAAATGATCATTGTGTTGATTATTGTGATAGGATCATTTATTTGATCGTCTATCTTAGTGATCATTGTGTTGATCATTTGTTGACCCAAAGCATGGCTTTTGTATAAAGTATGTTTTTGTGGACGTGAATTCGTCGAGCCTCACATCCCGGAAATGGTCAAAACAGGAAAGAAGCAGCAAGGTTATGAGGGGTAGCACCCTTTAGGATGTGTCCATTTCCTTCTGGAAAAGGGTGGTATCATGGTATGGAGCCCAGATACTTACTCATGTTGAAAACACTTTGTTATGATTGTGTGAATTGATTAGAGAGCGCTCTCGGAAAAAGGTCCCAAAGGACCGGGGGATGGCATATTCGGTCAGTTGTTACTCAGTTAGGAGTAACCCGGCCTTGTGTTGGTTGAGATCCGGTTTGGTTCTCGGGGATGTCCATCCAGAGGCATTCTCAGTGGCAATGGGAAGTTCCTTGGCCTGATCATTTGTTGGAAATCCAAAGAAACAATACGTGACTTGTACGGTATTAGTTGTAGAACCTGCCATTTAATATGGTAGCTATTAGTAGGCATAATATAATGGTACCTATGCTGGCTAAGATTTATATTCTACTTTCGAAAGGATTTGTTCTACACTATGCACTAGTAATAATATCAAATGCTCTTTTTAAATGCGTATCAAGCATCTTTGACTATCATAAGGAGAAATCTCCTCCGATTCTGCGTTTGCATGTGTGTGTGTGCGGGAGGCCTTATGGTAGTCTCATTTTTAAAAGCATTGCGAATTGATTAAAAATATTCCTCTATTTTGATTTTAAAGATAAATAAACTGTTTTGAGTTCTCACACCAGTCACATGACTGACTTGGAGTTTATTGTTTTCCTTCCTAAACTCTGGGTGCCCACCAATTTCCACACGGGCAGTTAAGAGTTAGGTTTATCAGGATATTCTGGATATTCTGGAGTTGCTGGAGGCAAGCTGGATGGCATGGCATATTACTTATATAGTATTTCTTTTTCCGCTGCACTGTTTGATGTTGTTGATGTTGTATACTCTGATGATTTGATGTAATGAAATGTGATGTAATATAATAACTGATATAGTTCTTTGTTTAAAGATTATTTATTTATTATTATATGTTGTTCCGCTGCGAATTGTGAGATTCTGTTGTTGTTCTGTTGTTTCTTTTCTGTCTTCTATTTCAAATTCTCTTTATCTATTTTTAAAATTTTCTATCTTCTGTTTTCTTTCTCTGTTTTCTAAAAATTGTCTATCTTCTTTTCCCTCTATTTTTCTATTTCCTTCTTTCCTATCTTCTTTCTTCTTTTCTTTTTCTTAAAAACCCTCAGTGTTCGGTTTTCCGTCGTTCGATTTCTCGGCAGTCGATAAAGTGAGTGTCGATGTCGGATTTTCGGAAGACGAAGAATCGTGTCCTGACAATGTGGTATCAGAGCTTATGGTTAAGCGACAACCATGGTTCTGTAGGGTATAATTCATCAGAGATAGAGTCAGCAGTACTCTAGAATGAGTTTGAGTGTAATAATAGCTATGAGTGCGTATTTGTTAGTGAATATAAAATTGTTTTATATTGTGATGATTGGTTTATTGAGTGGCATATGAACTTTCGTCAGCATGGTCCGCAAGACTATGCCGAAGGGGTTTCTAAACACTTGAATAGAACAATTCGACATAATATTGATTTTAAAATTGGGTAAATGAAATAATTTTACCTTGATTATATTTTTATATGTAAAGGAATAATTTTTCAGAATTATAAGAATTGAATTATAATTAAAGTATTTACAATTGTGAAATAAACTTATATATGTAAGAAGTAAAATTATATGAATATGAGTTGTAAATAAAGGTAAAGTTTAAGTTAAATGGAATATAACTTAAGAGATATTGAATTAAGTTGATTTTGGTATCGAAGTAAATAATCAAGTGGATTAAATGAATATGAACTTGAGGTATGTAATAGAATTCAACTTTAGTAATTGAATTGAATTAATGAATCGATTTAATGTTAATCAATTGGATGTGAATAAAATTGATATGAAATAATGAATGTAAGTGTAAATTCATTAAAATCTAATGTTATTAGAAGTTGATAAAAAAAAAAAAATTGGAATGGAAATCAATTTAATTAAACCAGAATGAAAGTAAGCAAAGGAATTTGGTTGTAATTAATATAAATTGGTTGTTATATGATTGTTGATTGATTGCATATAATTCATTAAGTGGTAATGAAATTGAAAGCTATGTAATTGAATTCAAATTAGAAATAAATAAATTTGAATAAAATTGAATGTGAATTGGATTTAATTAGTAAATGTTAACTAATTGAATTGAGAATGAATGTTGATAAAATCCAATGTGAATGAATCAAATGTGATTTAAAGTGAAAACCAATTCATTGAAAATTAATGAGAATATGAATGAAAATTCATTTGATTATGGATGGTAGTTGGTTGATGTTTGCATTTGTTGTTTGGTTGCATTTGCTATGTGACATATATAGTTATTATGTTGCTATATGTTGTATATTGATATTATTATCTATATGCATGGTTCTCATGTTGTTTGTTAAGTGATTAGTAGGTGCGGATCGCGTTTGCTTCGCATTTGGAGTTCGCTTTTGCGCTATATTAGCCGTATATGCTCGCTAATAAAATATAAGGTACATATCTCGGATTAAATATCGCACTTTTATACTTTTTTCCCTTCGGGATGCCTCATTTCTTGATGAGATGTATATTTGTGATATATATACTGTCATTTTTTTTTCGGATCGAGCCGCGCAAAGGAGACATGGCGAATTTTTCCGGAAATTTAAGGCGTTAGAAAAATTTTGAGAAAATTGGGAAAATTTTGGAAAACTTTAACTTTGTTTTAGAGTTGAAAGTTAAATGATATAGATTGTTTTTGAAAACATAACTAAGTATGATTTGAAAACTTAGTAAAGATTTGTAAGAAGTTTAATTATGAATTTTGGGAAAATTAATAGATTTTGTAACTTTTCTTACTTATAATTTCGAGGACGAAATTCTTTTAAGGGGGAAAGATTGTAACGACCCAGAATTTTTATTAATTAAAAAATTGAATATTTAATTAATTTTAAATATTTATAAGTGAATTTTTAAGTCAAATAAATTTTATTTTGATTTATTGGATTTAATTGAATAATTAAATCGATAGTTTAATATGTTAAATTATGGAAATAATTGAAAATAGAGTTAAAAATGATTTAAAATAATTTGGAAAATTTTATTTAATCATACTGGAGTTATAGAAATATTTTAGAACTTTTAAAATCGAATTAAAAGTTAATCTGTGAAAATTGAATATTTTAATATTTAATAATCGACTGTAAAATAGCCAATTTTTGAACAGTCTCAGAATTTAACGAAACTAGTTTCATTGGATCCGTAATAGTTAGTTATTACCGGATTTCAATTTTCGTGTCAATCGGAGTTATCGTTTGATCGTGGCAGCTCGAAACGCATCGAATCGTTTTTAATTTAAATTTGGCGAGTCAAAATAGCCATTTTTCAAAAAGTCTCGGATTTCGACGAAACCAGTTTCATCGGATCCGTAATGTGATATTATTGTAAGGTTTCAAATTTCAAGTCAATTGGATTTACCGTTTGTCCGGTACGAATTAAAACGCCTAGAAATCGATTTAAATCGGTTTAATTTAAATTGAGCGTTTTCAGCCATAACTCGCACATACTTCCGAATTAGCTTCCGAAACCTGTTCCATTGTGTCCGGAACGCGGGATAAACCCTAGGTACGCTGGTTACGGCGTCTAAATCGGAGTTCGGAAAATCCGGGATGAATAGTGTCGCTCGTTCTCTTATAAATAGACATGAGCCTTCATAATTTGCTAAAATATCAAAACCTAACCCTAATTTCATAAGCTAGCCGCCACTTTTGAATGAAGGGCCAGAAATCATTCTCATTCATCTCTCAATCTCTCCCAATCTACAAAGAATTAGAAGAAGTTGTTAACTACAAAGATGAAGAGCACGAGATGAGCTTTAATTTCATACGGAGTTGATCGAAAATGGTGCAAAGGAGGAGGAGCTAGGTGAGGCCGTTCCCATCAGTTTGCGCACGCGTTTCAAGGCAACAGGGCAGGCCGAGCTTCCAAAGGTTGAGGCCGAACACGTGTCTCGTGTAGACGAAGGGCATGGAGCAACCTGATCGAAGTTTCGTCGAGTGGTCGCGATGCAAAATCAAACCCTAGTTGATCTATGTTGGGTTCGGCTTGCGTGTTTGCTCCTGGAGGTGAATACGTGAGTTGAGGGAGATGAAGGAGAGGCCTTGGATGCAGATCTCACGGCCAGGATTTGCTGTGGTATAAAGATAGTTAAATAAATGTTGTAAAAGTTTATATAAATACGTACAAACTTCATAAATTCATAACTTTTTCATACGAGGTCGAAAAAATGCAAACTCAGTTGCGTTGGAATCGTATGGACGAGCACTACGCAATGGAGTTGGTTTGGAGTCGTTTGGAGTTAGTGAGAATTTCGGGTAAAATTAAACGCGCGTTTAATTTTATTCGAAATAAAAGCTAAAACGGAAATTAAAACCAAGGTGAGAATTTCTCACTCAATCGAATAGATTTCGATTTTATTTTAAATAATTAGATTTAAAATATTTGAATGCATGTTTGAATGATGACTGTAAATTTTTGATTGTTAAAATAGACATTATGCGCCGTTAGTAAGCGGATGTTATTTATTATAAACATATACCGCGAATATTTCATAAACAGTGAAATTGGTATTATATATAATATCAATATATATATATTGGCATATGTATATATTGCAGTTGTTGATTTCCCGCATTTTTTGTTTAGCGGATGAGACCCTATTACGCCGTTATTAAGCGGATAATATTTATTAAGAACATATACCGCGATAATTTCGTACTGGAGCGAAATTGGTATTGTGCTAATGTTTGTGATGCAGGAAAACAGGTTGGAGGGATCCAACTGGATTCCTCAACAGTATTTATTTTTTTTCAGATATTTTGATATTTGATGGATTATCATATCGATATATGATATCGTTATTAGTCGTGATTGACTATTTGGTGTGTAGCATCATTGGACCCAGATTTTGGGATTTTAAAATGATTTTAAAAGTGATTTTGAAAATATACCATATTTTTGGAATTGATCCATTATAAATAAATAAACGTTATAATTTTTAAAGTTATAAAAAATTATGGTTTTTGTGAAATATAGTTAAAAAGCTGATTTTTAGAAATACGATTAAAAGTCGATTTTTGAGAAATATGAACCAATGATTTTATAAAATAGTTTAAACTGGATTTTTGAGTTTATTATTAAAAGTTTGAAATATAAGATTTATAAAATTTGATTATTTTATAAATCAAGAGAACGGTGAAATTTTAAAGGAATTTAAAGACGTTTAAAAGAATAATATAAATTAATTTATATTAAGAGATTTATAAATGGATATTTATAAATTGAAATATAGACATTATAAAACGAGTTTTTATAAGTGTTTGAATGTAGTGAAAATGAATTTCATAAATGAATGAAATTTATAGAATTATAAACTGTGAAGTTATAGATGAAATTTATAAATAGTAAGATTTATAAATTTGTGAAGTTAATTGAAGAATAGATTTGGTTAAATAAATGAATCTTATAAGTTATAAGATTTATAATTATGAAATTCTAAGGAACGATTTTGTGAAATAATCGTTTATAAGTAGTTAACTTATTATATGAACATTTAGTTTATAATTTAGTTATAAACTGGAATAGGTTAATAAAGGAATTTATAAAAAGGAAGTTTTTATAAATAAATAGAAATGGAATTTATAAACGTTGTTTTATAAATTCGCAAACGACTTATTTTGATAAGTTAATTGTTATAACTTAGAAATAGAGTTATATTCACGTTTTTAGACAGTGAATAATTCTTTGAATTAAAATGAATAAAAGGATGGAATTTGTTAAAGAAGTATATTCACGTTTTTGAATAGTGAATGATATGTTAAAGAAATTGTTTTGAATGAGATGTTTAAATTGAATTAAAACGATCTAACGATGTTTTAAAATGTGTTGAGATTCGAAACCATAGATTTCAACATTGATTGTTGAAATAGATGTTTTCGAGAAATAAAAGGAAATAGTGGACTATAACACTGTTGTTATAGTAAATGATTTCCGAAAGGAAATGTTTTGTATAGTATTGGGATTTATATATCTATTTAAAATTCAAATCCCTATACTAGTGATTTTGGGTTGTTGTAACGATGTTTTACGCAACATTCGTTTTGACCCAAATAAATATGTTTAAGTGAATGATTTCCTTAAAGAATGAAATATATACTTAATTCGATTTAAGTATATCGAATATTTTCTAAGTGTTGAAAATAAAAGGAATTTGTGAATTACTTATGAATAAATAAGTATGGAAATGTTTTCCAATATGAAGTGAATAATTAGAATTTATCTTTTTTGAAGATAAATTGAAATGAATTATCGAAATCGCATATGCATGGATATCTTGAAATATAAATTCATTATAGAATTTATATGTGAAAGTGAAACTTGTGTAAAAAAATAAATATTGATTTATTTTTGAAGTGTTGAAATTATATATCTTGTAAAGATATTTTGGAAAATTATTTGGAATCTGGTGATGTATGCATATCCATTGATAGTTCAATAGCCGACTATCAATATTTCCCTTTGAATGGGTATTTGATGTGAATTGATTGAATTTGAATGCACACTTATTTTTGAATAAGCGCTCACTATTCGGGTTAACCGGGAAAGGACCATGGGGTCGTATAACCCATTCCGAATATGTGATACGTCGTTGTGATTTGCATTGAAGATCGGTGTTGAAGACCCGGTATTTGCGAAAGCGATAGGATGACCTATCGATTGTCTCTGCACTGAGTTGCAACGGTATAGAGACTCCTTAAGTGATGGTGAATCCGATCAGGATTGTGAATATCCGGATTGCAAGGACTTCTTTGTAAGTGCCTTCGGTTCTGTTCGATCCCGGAACAGACTTGTATGGATTGTATGCCTGACATTACAAGTTGAGATATAAAGCCGATTTCTTTCAAATATATTTCTGTTGGTGGCGGAGAATTTATTCTTTGCTTAACACCCTTCTTTGAGACGTACGAGCTCAAAGGTTATATAGTTGAAGTTATCAGCGATATATTCCCAGTTTGGTAATGTGACATGCTGAGTGATGCTGAAATGATCATTGTGTTGATTATTGTGATAGGATCATTTATTTGATCGTCTATCTTAGTGATCATTGTGTTGATCATTTGTTGACCCAAAGCATGGCTTTTGTATAAAGTATGTTTTTGTGGACGTGAATTCGTCGAGCCTCACATCCCGGAAATGGTCAAAACAGGAAAGAAGCAGCAAGGTTATGAGGGGTAGCACCCTTTAGGATGTGTCCATTTCCTTCTGGAAAAGGGTGGTATCATGGTATGGAGCCCAGATACTTACTCATGTTGAAAACACTTTGTTATGATTGTGTGAATTGATTAGAGAGCGCTCTCGGAAAAAGGTCCCAAAGGACCGGGGGATGGCATATTCGGTCAGTTGTTACTCAGTTAGGAGTAACCCGGCCTTGTGTTGGTTGAGATCCGGTTTGGTTCTCGGGGATGTCCATCCAGAGGCATTCTCAGTGGCAATGGGAAGTTCCTTGGCCTGATCATTTGTTGGAAATCCAAAGAAACAATACGTGACTTGTACGGTATTAGTTGTAGAACCTGCCATTTAATATGGTAGCTATTAGTAGGCATAATATAATGGTACCTATGCTGGCTAAGATTTATATTCTACTTTCGAAAGGATTTGTTCTACACTATGCACTAGTAATAATATCAAATGCTCTTTTTAAATGCGTATCAAGCATCTTTGACTATCATAAGGAGAAATCTCCTCCGATTCTGCGTTTGCATGTGTGTGTGTGCGGGAGGCCTTATGGTAGTCTCATTTTTAAAAGCATTGCGAATTGATTAAAAATATTCCTCTATTTTGATTTTAAAGATAAATAAACTGTTTTGAGTTCTCACACCAGTCACATGACTGACTTGGAGTTTATTGTTTTCCTTCCTAAACTCTGGGTGCCCACCAATTTCCACACGGGCAGTTAAGAGTTAGGTTTATCAGGATATTCTGGATATTCTGGAGTTGCTGGAGGCAAGCTGGATGGCATGGCATATTACTTATATAGTATTTCTTTTTCCGCTGCACTGTTTGATGTTGTTGATGTTGTATACTCTGATGATTTGATGTAATGAAATGTGATGTAATATAATAACTGATATAGTTCTTTGTTTAAAGATTATTTATTTATTATTATATGTTGTTCCGCTGCGAATTGTGAGATTCTGTTGTTGTTCTGTTGTTTCTTTTCTGTCTTCTATTTCAAATTCTCTTTATCTATTTTTAAAATTTTCTATCTTCTGTTTTCTTTCTCTGTTTTCTAAAAATTGTCTATCTTCTTTTCCCTCTATTTTTCTATTTCCTTCTTTCCTATCTTCTTTCTTCTTTTCTTTTTCTTAAAAACCCTCAGTGTTCGGTTTTCCGTCGTTCGATTTCTCGGCAGTCGATAAAGTGAGTGTCGATGTCGGATTTTCGGAAGACGAAGAATCGTGTCCTGACAACGATCCTATTAAGGTATGAACGTGGACCCGACTCTCGTGAGTTGACTTTAGGTGGCTAAAACAGGAGCGATCGACGGGCCAAGTGAGGTAGCTCCTCCTATCGGACACACTTCTTCGATACTATACTCTTTCTTGTGGTTGATTTGATGGCCATCCTCCGATTTTGATTGGAAGTGTGTTCCAAGGTGGGCGGTAGTGGCTGCTATGCGTTATCACCAGCCCGGAAGCGTAATTGGTATATCTACCCTGGCATTGCTTAGTTGTGCCGTGTCACCTACCATAGCGAGCCTTACTACGAGTTTGTTTTTCTCCCATAGCCCGTGGAGTATTTAGGGTAGCCTCACAATCTGGAGATACGCTGATACTGGATGGACTACTAGGACTATTACGTGTTAAGGGGAATATTGTGTCACTCCTTAACGCTATTTTAAAGTAAGTTTATGTTATTATAGACATTATTATAATAGCGCAATATTACTACATAGTAAATAGTTTAACGGATCCTTAGAGGATGGGCGTCCCAAGCATCCTTTAAGTTACTTATACTTTACTACCGTTCACTTGAGTTGGTTTACATTATATAAGTATGTATGTCCTGACTCGAGTGTTTTGTGTTTTGCTTTACGCTCAGGTCAGCCTGAGTATTCAAAAGTTTGGATTTCTCTTTCTAGGGCTAGGAATCGCTAGATATTCTGCTTATCTATTTATCTATCTATTTCAATTTCAGTTGTTCTATTTCAGCTCTTGTATTGGTGAACTCCTATGCATTCTATTTCTATTGTATTTGTTTTCAGACTGATATTATGTATTTGTTTTGTTTTGAGACTTTGTTATAGTAGCTTCATGAACTACTATGGTATTTTAATTTCCGATGCGAGTTATTCTGATATTTCTGTGTCTGTGATTCGGTGAATGATTTTATTTGCTCCAAATTTTATTACAATGCGGTATTTTGAGCAATTCAAGTCCAACATGTGTGGATGCGAATGGCTGAAAATATCAGGTTGTTACAGTTGGTATCAAAGCTTTGGTTTTTAGGCAAACCATAGCCTGTGGAGCAAAAACTCATTAGAGATAGGGTAGCAATACCCTAGAATGAGTAAAATCAACATCAGAATCATTTTCTTTCTGAGAGAACGTATTTTCAAAGTATAAACTGATTTTCAAAATGATTTTTCAAAGCATTTTCCAAAGATTATTTTGATATAAACTTTTCTTGTTCTAAAGGAAAAGTTTTCTAAACTTCCTTCCTTTCGTATCTACCTTGTTAGTATTTTCTTTCATTAGGATATTCATCCAAGTGAATCTATCGATCTTTAGCCTGGTCATTTCAGTAAGGCTTACCCTTCTGCTGGGTAGGGCAATCCTTTTGAGCCTTTCGATATATTTGCTATCACCTTTGCATCTTCTCCAGCTCCTATTCCTAGTGATTACCAGGGTTCTCTTTGGGGCACCTTTTCTTTATTTTAGTATCCTGTTCGTGTCTTATTTGATACTGGAACTTCCCATAGTTTATTTCTGTTGATTTGTGTGATAAGTTCGAGTATCTCCTTTCTCCTGAGCATGCTTCTGTTCCTTTATGTGTTTTCAAGTCCAATTGGGGGTCCCGCAAACCTTAATCAGATTTGTAAGCAAGTGAAACTTCTCTATTTTGGTCATCGCTTTAGTGGTGATTTCTTTGTTCTAAGCTTCGATGCTTTTGCTTTATTGCTTGGAACAGGCTTGGTGGGCATGATGCCCATATCTCTTGTAAGCCTGGTCTGTTTATCTTGTTGATGATCAAGGGAATCCCTTGATTATTCAGTGCCGCATGTCTCTAGATTTTGCTGGCAATTTTATTTATTCTCTGAATTCTTCTCCCGTTGATCTTCATTCGACCCGTGTGGTCAGATTCTATCCCGATTATTTGGCGAAGTCATTGTTTTACCTCCTAAGCGGGAAATTGATTTCCGTATTGATTTTATTCCTGGAACTCGACCTGTTGTTCTTCCTCCTAGAAGAATGGCACTCCGCGAGAAGGTTGAGTTAGAAAAGTAAATTGAGGACTTGTTCTCCAAAGGTCTGATCAGACCTAGCCATTCAGAATGGGGAGCAGCGGTGGTTGTCGTCACCAAGTCCGAAGGATCTTTGTGGATGTGTGTTGATTATAGGGAGCTGAACAAGTTCGCTATGAAAAACAGATAACCAATGCCTCGTATCAATGATTTGTTTGATCTGCTTTATCGTGCCACTGTTTTCTTTCAGCTTGATCTTACCTCAGGGTTCCACCAGCTCTGTGTAGTTGAGGAAAGTATGCCCAAAGACTGCTTTCCGTATGGAGAATGGGTTCTATGAATAGTTAGTCATACCTTTGGTTTGACTAATGCTCCTGCTTTCTTTGTTGATTTGATGAATCGTTTTTTTCGTCTGTGCTTAATAAATTTGTTCTAGTCTTTGTTGATGATATCCTTGTCTTTTCTAAGACCAAGGAAGAACATGAGTCGCATTTGAAATCTGTTTTGGAGATTCTTATAAATCATCAATTGAAGGCTAAATTTTCTAAATGCCATTTCTGGAAGGATGAAGTCTGATTCCTTGAACATATTGTTTCCAGTAATGGAGTTTCTGTTGATCCAGTCAAGATCGCTGCAATCAATGTAGTCTTTCTTTCCTCATTTCTCTTTTTCCTTCGTCATTTAATTATTCTATTATTCTACCTTATCTGTTGTTCTTATTCCTCCCTATTTTATTACAGGATTGGGAAATTCCTAAGACTCCTTTTGAGATTCGTAGTTTTCTGGGCTTTGCCGGTTATTACCTAAGATTCATTGAGAATTTTGCTTGAATTGCTGCACCACTCATTGCTTTGACTCGTCTGAATGCTTAGTTATATGGGTTATTGTGGATAGACTGACCAAGTCCTCTCATTTCATTCAGGTCAAGTCTACCCGTTTTGCTTCTAGCTTGTCTGAGATCTACATAAGGGAGATTGTTCGTCTCCATGGTGTTCCTCTCAATGTTGTTTGTGATCGTAATCCTATCTTTGCCAGTCAGTTTGGAAAGCTTTTCAGGAATCTTTAGGTATTCATCTGAATCTGAGCACTACTTACCATCCACAGACCGACGCTCAAATGGGAAGAGTGAATCAGATTTCTCGAAGATCTTCTTCGTGCTTATGTGCTTGATTCTGGAGGATCTTGGGAAGATCATCTCCATCCTATTGAACTTACCTATAACAACAGTTATCAGGTATAATTTTAATCTTCTTGTCATCTTGTCTTAATCCTATTTTCATTATATCTTTTTCTGTGTTTTTCCGTATCTCATTCCTTTTCGGAGATGAAAAGTTTTGAGTGGGAGAGAGTGTAACAACCCTGTATTTTGTGATTTTTTATTTGTATATTTTGATTTTTTTAAATTGGATACCTGGTTTAAAAACTTTATTTTATTTATTAAAATGAACAAATTTTGTTTGTTATGTGAATTATAATTTCAAACATGGATAAATAGAATATTTTTCAAAAATGTTAATTTTGGTCAATGTGGTCAAAATTTGACTTTTAAATTTAAATTTTAAATTTTTGAATTTTATAATTTATTATGAAAATAAATTAAATTTCAGGAATACTGCTTTTCGTTTCGTTGAAATCCGATTAATATTGTGAAAGTTATGCTTTTTACAATATTATGTGTAAATTAATTTATTTAACAAAATTGTTCGTTTTAATTTATATAAATAATATTTTCTTTTTCAAATCATGTTATAATCTGTGTATTATGTATAACATGACATGTTATGTATTTATTTTATTTTTAAAATATTTTATAAGTGTTGTTATAATTTTCTAATGCTTATTGTATATTGTTTATATTTTTATTTCTAGTTTCAATTTAATAAACTATTTCTTATTTTTTTTCTATTTTTCCTTAAATTATTTATTTATTTTCTTTTTCACTCTATTTTGTTTTCATTTTTATTTTATTTACTGATGTTATTTAGTTTATTTTAATTTAAAAGAAAATGGAAATTTTAAGAGACAAAGACCTTTCATTTGCTAGTGTCTTTTCATTTTACCTTTGCCTTTTCATTTCTCTCCTTTGGCTTTTCATACTTTGGCCGTGCATTATTTTCTGATTAGCAGTGACTTTCTCATTTTATTTTCACGTGAAAAAAAATTCTTCTCATCTTCTTTCATGGCTAAAGAGAAAAAATTTAGAAATGGCTTCATCTCCTTCTTCTTTTCTTATGTTTCATTGAATTTTGCCTTCCTCTTTCTCTAGCATAGCTCGGCCCCACTCTCCACCATCTCCACCGACCATCACCTCCTCCATCTACAGCAGCACCATCAGCCTCTCCTCTGACCAAGTCCTGGTCGTGAATTCCACTTGATGCCATCTCCTCAAAATTGCAAAGCACCTCTTGAAACTTGCCTTAGCCGAGCCTATGTCTTCACCACCTTCATCTATCACTTTGGCCACCACATAGAACCACCACCACCTGATGTACATCATCTATGGCTACCACACGACCTCTGTCCAGATCTGACTTGACCTTGGGCCGAGCCCACTTGACCCAAGGCCGAGCCTTGTTGAGCCCAAAACTCCACTCCTCTTTGCCTTGTCCCTTTATCTTCTCCATGTTGCAACTTCTACCATCTTCATTCACTTGTAGCCGTGTGTTATGATGGAAACCCGAGCTTAACATCATCATGGCAGAGCATAAGAGTCCCTGGGCCAAGCATTTGAATGGTAAAGGCAAGGTGTTGTTCCTTGTTGCTTTGTATTTCAATTTGGTCAATATTGTTTTGGTTGTATATTCATATGTTATATTGTTTTCTTTATTGGTTGTTTACAAGATAATCATTTTGGCTCTCTCTCTCATTTGAATCATAGTCATGCTGTGTCGTGCCATATCGTGCTTTCTGGATTTTTTCTGTGTGTTTTGATTGGCTATCTCCAGCTTAAAGAGGTGAGTATTCACACTTGACATTTATACATATAACTGTGAATTGACCACAAGTGAATGTGTAGAATTTGCTATATCATGTTATACCTGCCTGTGATACGAATTATATAATGTTAACCTTGTTTATAAACCTGTCATATCATCCGATACTGCTATATGTTGCTATATTGTTCATTTATTTTTGTTTATCACACTACAAGTTCCCTGTAGAATAGAATCACTATGGGTTGAAATGATACATACCCGAACGGACTTTAGAATAGGGAAAAATCGTTATGGGCTGAAATGATAGGCCTGAGTGATTTTTATTTATTTTTATTTGACTTGGGATTGCGGGTTTGAAATGATAGAACCCGGATTTTTCTTTGTAAATTATGGATTGAAATGATATATTATCCGAATCACTTGACTTAGGTTAGAAAATATTATACGGACCCGCGGTTATTATATATAGTTTTTCTTTAAATTTTAAAAGTATTTTTAAAATGAAAATTTATGATATTTTGATTTAAATTTAATTAAACATGATTTTTATAAAGTATTAGTGATTTTTCTACAAGTTAAATATGTTAAATAAATGAATGTTTAGATTTAAATTTGAAATATAAATTAATTTTGAAATTTGTGAGTTCGTTTAAAATGGAGTTCAAGTTAAGTAAATAAAATATGACAATTTGATTTTAATTTGAATTTAAAATGAATTAATAAAGTGTTATTTATTTTCCTATGAATTAAAATAATGGTTAAATAAATCAATGTTTAGAAGTGAAATTTGAATATAACTTAAATATATTTAAATTTGAGATTGGGTTTTAAATTAAAAGTAATGTTATATAAATAATAATGGAAATTAAGTTTAATTTATGAAATGGTAAATTAAATTAAAGTGTAAAGAAAATGAAAATTTATAGAAATTTTTTTGTTTGATTTTAATAAGTGAATTATTAAAAATTTGATATTTATGTATCAAATTTACTTTATAAAAATCATAAGTTAAAAGATATTTAAATGAATATTTTTAAAGTGGAAAATATGAGATTTATAAGTTAAAATGGTTTAAATTGAAATTAAATTGTTGCTGAAATTCTATTGTAAATCTTAAAATTTAATTAATAGCACTCCAGAAATGCTATCATTTCTGAAGTTAACTTAAAGTATGTTGTAGAGGATATTTGTAAGTGCTGTGGTTGATACAAATGAACTAAAGGCTAAAATTAACTAAGGGCTATTGCAGCACATGTTAAGTGCTGTGGTTGCAGAAACTAAAACTAAAATCTAAAACTAATAAAAGGGCTATTGTAGCACTTGTTAAGTATTGCAGTTGGCTGAATTGAATTAAATCTTTTAAATTTGAACCCTGAACTATTACAGCAGTTTTATAAATGCTATCTTTGCTGAATTTAACTATTTTTCAACCAAAACTGAACTATTACAGCAGTTTTTAAATGCTTTCTTTGCTAAAATGAATTGTTTCAAATGTAACTTACCGCAGCATTTTCTAAGTGTCGTGGAAAGCTGAAATTTACTGTTTAAATGTTTTTAAGTGAATAAATGAACTCTGAAAAGAGTAAATTTTTAGGAATTGAATATTCGATTTATAAGTATAATAACTTCACTTTAAATGGTTTAAATGGAGTATTTTGATTTGAAATATAAACCATTTTTGAAATGTAATTTGGAATGGCATTTAAAATAAAATGATATTGGATTTATGAAATAATATTTCAAAACTAAGTAATAATGAAGTTAAATTTGATATATATGAAATTATAAAATTTAGTTTTGAAATGTGGATTATTAAAGCTTTGAAATACACTAAAAAAATCGAATAGTTTATTTTGTGGACCAAATCTATATTTGATATTGGAATTTTTAAATGGTTTGTTGGGAAACTGAATTGAATTGAAACTGATGGTTTTAATTGAATTTAATTGGAAATTTGAAAATTTGGGTTTAATTGAATAAATTTGTAAAATGTAAAGAATTAAAGGATGATTTCAAATGTATGATTTCGAAATGTTATGATTTTCAAAGTGTAATGATTTTCAAGTATTATGATCTTTTGAAATTACAACTTTGAAAGTATTATGATTTGAAAGGCGAATATATGTTTGAAGTGGAAATGAAAAACTATTTTGATTTGACTATAGTTTTGAAGTAAAAATGGTTTTTGTATCGAAGTATAAACCATTTGATTTGAATATAGTTTTGAATTTAAAAATGGTTTTGGTTTTGAAGTACATATACTATTTTTGAAATTTATAACCACCGGTTATAATAACGATTGATTGTGGAAGAGACCTGGATCGGATATGGACATACTCTCTGTCGATATCGAAAACCGCTTTAACAACTGTGTACGCGGTGAAGATTCCAGAACGAAGTAGGATGGTGGCGACGATCCTTTTGAGGTATGTACGTGGACCCGACTCCCGTGAGTTGGCTTAAGGTGGCTAAAATAGGATCGATCGACGGGCCAAGTGAGGTAGCTCCTCCTATCGGACACACTTCTTCGATACTATACTCTTTCTTATGGTTGATTTAATGGCCATCCTCCGATTTTGATTGGGAGTATGTTTCGAGGTGGGCGGTAGTGGCTGCTATGCGTTACGACCATCCCAGAAGCGTAATTGGTATATCTACCCTAGCATTGCCTAGTTGTGTCGTGTCACCTACCATAGCAAGCCTTACTACGAGTTTTTTTTTCTCCCGTAGCCCGTGGTGTATTTAGGGTGTCTCCCGATCTAGAGATACGCTTATACTGGATGGACTACTGGGACTACTACGTGTTGAGGGAAATATTGTGTCACTCCTTAACGCTATTTTAAAGTAAGTTTATTTTACTGTAGACATTATTCTAATAGCGCAATATTACTACATAGTAAATAGTTTAACGGACCTTAGAGGATGGGCGGTCCCAAGCATCCTTTAAGTTACTTGTACTTTACTAGCGTTCACTTGAGTTGGTTTACGTCATATAAGTATGTATGTCCTGACTCGAGTGTTTTGTGGTTTTCTTTACGCTCGGGTCAGCCTGAGTATTCACAGCTTTGGATTTCTCTTTCTGGAGCTAGGAATCACTGGAGATTCTGCTTATCTAGTTATCTATCTATTTCAGTTTCAGTTTTCTATTTTAGCTCTTGTATTAGTGAACTCCTATGTATTCTATTTCTATTGTATTTGTTTTCAGACTGATATTATGTATTTGTTTTGTTTTGAGACTTTATTATCATAGCTTCATGAACTACTATGGTATTTTAATTTCCGCTATGAGTTATTCTGATATTTCTGTGTCTGTGATTCTGTGAATGATATTATTTGCTCCAAATTTTATTACAATGCAGTATTTTGAGCAATTCAAGTCCGACATGTGTGGATGCGAATGGCTGAAAATATCGGGTTGTTACAGAATCTTTGCCTTCCGCAAGGGCTGAAGCCCCATCTTCCATAAATGTTGAAGGATCACCTTCCACAATTATTAAACTATCAAAAGACTAGTTATCATTTCGCAAGGCAAACAGCACCCTCTGCGTACATTGAACCACCTTCTGCAATAATCCTTCCACGGCTCTTCTTTAGAACCTTTCTGCACCTATCAGAACACCCTTTTGCACTTTTTCAAAAACCACTATCTCATGAAGCTACCTCGCTTTGACAATGACATAGGAGTCCAAGGCGTATACATCAAAACAGTCTGCTTCTATATCTTCCAACGGTGTTTAATGCCCTTGGAACTAATACAAAAGCAGCATTTGGGAGGTGCTTTGCCCAATAGATTTGTAGACACCACTTTCAGTTGTGATGAAAGAGTAGACTTATGTGCAGCGACATCATTATCTATAAACAATAAAGGTGTTATAGCATCAACATTGGAGCAAGGCCATGAAGGAACCCCTTTCGCTGACGTTGAAAGGATGAGGGTAGAAGGTCCCAGCTGCATTTATTAATAAGACCCTAGAGTTGCCTTTTAAGGGATCCAATTTCATTTCGTGGATTCTTGTTCATTTTTAATCTTGTAAACACTAATTTCCAAATCGAATTGGGAATTTCATCTCGTTGAAATACCTAAGCCTTTGTATTCATAAAAGCTATCGATAAAGTGAATACTCAACATCAATAATAGCTTATGTCTTAATTCAATATCATGCATGAAACTACTTTTTATAGATATAAACTTATACCCTCTGATGTTATTGGTCCTCCTTTAGTGTTGTTGTCGCCTTCCATGACCATTGATTTCAAACCTTATTTGATCACTTAGACTATTACAACCTCAATTCTGCTAGTTCGAACCCTTTTGAAAGGCTTCGAAAGGGTCTCCATTGGGTTAATTTCAACTCTTAAGCACATTCGGGGTATTAACGATTTTTATTGTAAACATTTTTGGCGCTAGAAGGAGGGATCGAAACTTCGATTCCCTATAACCTTTGCTATAGACTAATTCTATTAGGTTTTTATTTGCAAGAAGAGAATGGTAAGGGCTAGGAGTAATAATGACATTCCAAATGAAGAAGCTACGTCACATTCAACTTTGGAAGATAATATACTCCCGATCTTCCACTTAGAGAACATGAAAATTGGGTAACCTTCAACCCTAATAAGATTTTAAAATAATGAGACTAGTCTAGAATCTAATGCAAGAAGTGATAGCTATGCGAGAACTTCTTGAAGGGGCTCCATTTGAAGGGTCATTAAAGGTGGTGAAAGGAGGAGATGAAGCGCAATCTCCAAACAAGGACCAAATTGGAAACTAAGAAAGTCAAGTTAAAGGATCTCTTGGGAAATCAAATAGTTCGATTCAATGAGAAAATAGAAATTACCATGATGATGAAGCCAACTGAGAAGGCATCTTACAATAAATAATAATGGATATGCGTAAAGAAAAAGGAATTCGTATTCTAGAGAAATATGTTATCACGTAAAAAGCTCCTTTTTTAGAAAATAATAACGGCAGTTAGCATTCCTCCTCACATTCAAACTCCCCCACTAAAATATGATGGAACCACCGACCCAGAGGATCACTTAGTACTTTTGGAATATGAATAGATCTCTAAAACACTTCCGAGGGCAATTCATTGCAAACTTTTCCCGGTAACTTTTCAAGCAGCGGCCATCAAATGGTATAAGAATTACCAAGAAAGGACCCTCCTCTCCTATAAAAAAATTTCTTATGAGTTTATTATGCAATTTTTCATATACAAAGATTCAACTATCGATTTTAGTTTGTTAGCTACTACCAAGCAGAAGCCAGGAGAGATACTTGATGAATACTTGAAAAGATTCAATACAGAAGCATTGAAAGCAGGGAATACAACCGATAGAGAAAAGCTTATGGAAGTTCCATCAGGATTGATCGAGTAAACCCTTTCTAGGAAGAACTTCATATTCATGGATATAAGGATCTGTGAAACTTCTATTTTCAAGTCGAGAAATTTATTTAGATGGAGAAGAGGTGTCCTGTTGCAAGGGAAACCCAACAAAATCAAAGAGAAACAAGATCGACTTTGATTTTCCTAGTAAAAGATCAAAAGGAAAGGAAAGTCAAAGAATGAGTCAGAGAAAGATCTCTAAATCCAACTATGTGAATTTTAAGAAACCCATTTCTTATGTTTTCACCATAACAAAAGACGACGGAAGTTTCTCAACTGCTCATAAAATGCTAAGTCAGCCATAGTCCATAAAAGAGGAAAATTACTGTGACTGTCGCAAAATAAATGGGCATAAGACTGATGAGTGTCACATCTTAGGAGGAATATTTCATAATATGATCATATCAGGAACCTTAAAGGAAATTATTGAAGCTTAAAGAAATTTCTAGTTCAAGAAAGGATAGCTTAAACACTTGAAGCTTATCTTTCCATATAAAAAGAAAGTAGCTTAACAACTTCAAATTCAGACTCCTATCAAGCCATGAAGTCTTATAACATTTTTCCAATTATGAATTTTCTTTCCTCATAATATCGTACTTAAAATAGATCATGTGTTAATAAATAATTCAAATGTCTTTATAAGTAAAAAAACAAAACCAATCCATGGCATTCAACATACTATTGAAGCATAACAAATTTCCAGCTATCTAAAAAGAAAAGACTACTCAAACATCTGGAACGAAATGAGTCATCCTTATCTCAAAGCTTGAATTGATTTAATGTAAAGAACTATTCCAATGGAATTTCATATTACCATCAAACTTCTGTTGTGAATTTGCTCCTGATGAAAGGTACGTATCCAAAACTCTATCGAAAAATAGGGATTCTTTGGAAAACGCTTGCTTGTGTCCGCAAAAGCTTATTAATGAATAGTGGCTTTTCAAGCTTACGAACAAAACATTTCTTTTTACTAAGAGGTATAACTATACATGCTATACACTTTTATTTCTAATTAGTTATTTTATTATTCAAAGAAAATTTTCCTTCATATGTTTTTAAGGGAATTACATTCGAGAATCAAGAAGGTCTATTTCTAATTACTCTTTATTTTAAGAATAAACTTGTGTAGTTCTCAAAGAATGTTATTTGGCATTAGTAAATACCGAACAGAGATTTTGATTGAATATGATTGACAGAAGTATCTTCAAAGTCTTCTGAAACTATTAGCAACAAAAGGCCTGCGAACTTTTTCCATGAACAATATTTTATAACAATCAAAAGCTCTAAATTAGAAGTGCCTACTATTATTTAAAAGATTATTGGTTCATGAATCATGACCACCCAGTCTCTTATTTGAGATTGACATCTCAATTATGAAGCAATTTGAAAATCCTTCTTGGCAACAATATTAAGAATATTTTCTTTTATTAAAAGGTTCAGGTACTAAAACTTTTCTTTTGAAAAATAATCCCTCGATATATTAGAAGGGCACCTTTACGAAAACTCCTATTTTAAAAAAAGGAATTTCATGGCAAAAGGGCTGATATTCAAAAAGATTTTATTGACATTTCAATTGGCCAAAAAATTATTTTTAAGCCTATGGCCAATCCATAGCACCTTTAGGAGGGTCATGTACCCATCAAATAGCCTATGGCCAATCCGTAGCGCCTCTTAGAGGGAGGAGGGTCATATATCTACCAAACAGTCTATGACCACACCTCCTAAAGGGAGGAGGGTCATATACCGCCAAAAGCCTATGGCCAATCCGTAACACCTCCTAGAGGGAGGGTTAAAATCTCTAAAGTCTAGTTCACCTCTTAGAGGAAGGGTTAGGTCTAGCACCCACTAGCAACCTTTTAGAGGAAGATCAATCTATCATACACTATAGCCCTTAGAATCAGGTAAAGCCTAGAGGTGGCACCAAATAGACAAAGAAGGATAAAGATGTCTGCAACTCAAAACAAAAGTCAAGACCCAAAGGGTCAAAGGAATAAAGCTATTCATTATCTAAAACAAAGATGAAGCCTGAAAAAGGGATATAAATAAAAGGAAAATGATGAAGATGTCCTTCGCTATGGACATCAATGGATAAAGTATGAACTAGCAATCTTTAATACATCTAATGCCTAAAAATTGGCTCCCACAGCAGAGAATTAAGAAATCTGCATCCTAAAAGGAAACACGAGACAAGTAAATGGATGAAGAGATCCATAACTTGAAATGAAAAACAAAGATCTGTATAAAAACTAAAGGAATAGAACAGGTAACAAATTTTTACTACAATGATAAAAGTGACTTCATTCGAAGAATAGATTAAGTACACCACTTCTAAATCCTTAGAAATAAGGTGACCCTTTAGGATAAGAGTTCTATGTATTATATATTAATAGGTTATTTGAATCATTGCACTATTTAACGACCAAGAAGTAGGACGATACCTGCACTGCTGAATGACCGACTAGTCAAACAGAGCTTGCACCGCTGAATGACCAGCCAACTGAATGGAACTACTTGGTGAATGATTGAATGGTTGAAAAGATGAACATATGAACGTAACTATCTATTGAACGGTTAACTGGTATTATGGAACTGCTTCTCCAAATGGCTGACCGGTATTACGGAATTACTACTCTGATTGATTGCATGGCCTTACAGAACTACCTAACTCCAATATAATAATAATACTAACTTATAGGCACTTTAGGAATTAGTTATCTCTTAGTAGGATACTATCCATTGAATAATGGGAATCTATATTGCTATTCAAGGCATGAGTTCTATATAAATCTCTGGTATAGCATTTTAGGTAGAACTTCGGAGTTAGGGTCAGATAGGATTAAAGGCCTTTTGCTTAAGTCTGCGCAGGTCACCATTACTAAACAGTTTTCTAATCTTATACTTATATTGAATGAAATTTTGAGTAGTTTACTCGTCAGATGAGATCTTGAAAAGTTTCTGCTTGGATTCTTGATTTTATGAATTTTCAATTCCCTTGTTTCTTCTCGTAATGATTTCTTATTGAATTTTTGGTTTTACGAATTTTCAATTCCCTCGTTGGATTTTGTGATGATATGCGGACCTCCTCTTAAATTTTTGGTTTTATGAATTCTAATTTTCTTGCTAGTTTTCGCAATAATTTCTGAATATTCCATTGGATTTGTTATTTTCTTATGAAATTCAATGCCTTCGTACAATTATCAAACTGGAATTCTGAATAGGGATTACTAGTTCTCTGTGGCTTTCTTATCCTCTAGTTATTAGATGGTATTCAGATAGTAGTGCTCTAATCTTCTTATTACCAAATAGCATTTTAGATTAATGTTGGATCATTCACTAATTTATTGTTGAATGAACAATTGATTCATTTAAAATTACTGACATGTCATCATAGTGGAATTAGGGGTCTTTATTTTGAGTTTACCTGGGTTATTTATTGCTATGTAGCTTCCTAACTTTGTACTGATATAAGATTAAAAAAATTAGCCATTTGTTTGTCAGATGAGATCCTAACAAGTTTCTGATTGAATTCCTGATTTCATGAATTCTCAATTTCTTTTCATGATGATTTTTTAATTAAATTTAAGGTTTTATGAATTCTTGATTTCCTTACTGAATTTTCATGATGATCGATGGACTCCCATTGATTTAAAAGTTTTTTGGATAAGTCTTGAATTTTTCATAGAATTTGAGGCTTTTCTAAAAATTCAATGTTTCCACACTATTATTAGACAGGAATTCTGAACAAGTGTCTCTTGATACCAGACAGACTTTTATTCTTTCTGTCAAGAGATAATGGTAAAAAGTAATAAGAACCCCTCGATCTCCGTATTATTAGGCAACATTCAAAATTAGTACCAAATTATCTACTAATTTATTAATGAATGAATGAAAATTACTAACATACAGCGTAGGGTTAGAGATAAAATAATGGCAAGACATGATAAAACCACCTAAAGTAAGAAATTAATTCCAGATGGCCAAATAAAAATTCACCCAAGAAAAAAGGCTTTGGAGTGTACGCTAGCTTTCTTGAAAGGTCCTTTCACATAAACCAACTTCTGTTGATATGGTGATATTATTCAATATTTCTATCGTCGGTGTTAGAAAGGGTTTGATCATGTATTTCTCTCGATACTCTATCCAGTGATATTATCAGATAATCTCTTGAATTTCAATTTTAAAATTTAGTGTTACCTATAAAAATCTCATAACAAGATTATAATCCTAACAAAGTTTGTTATCTGTTTTACAGAAAAACAAAGAAAGAAATTTCATTGAGATTTGAGCGGTCTAAAAGAGATTCTTATATTTTTGTCCTAAAAAACAAAAGCTTCTTTCATACGGAGGGGGGCGTGGAAGGGTTGGGAGGGAAAAATGTTGTCTATAAAACTCTTCTTCCGGTTAAAGTGTACAAGAAGGAGCTATTGTGCGGCGTTTGGAAGCATCCGTAAGTATTGAGATGGCTTTCATAAGCATCAAAGAGGGTTCCACAAGCATCAAAGATGCTTTCGTAAGAGTTAAGGGAGCTTCCGAAAGTGTTGAAGAGACACCTTTGAAGACATCAAGAGGAAGTGAGGCTATCGACAAAGTTGAAAAGGCCACCCAAGCATTAGAGAAGATGCTTTGTCATGGTAAAAGGAGCTTTCGTAAAGATTAAGGAAAACGTCTTTGCATAGGTCAAATGGAATACTTCCACCGACATTGTTACCTTTCGAAACTGTTTAATCTCTGCCATTCGCAAGGGTTGAATCCCCATCTTCCACGGGGATTGAAGGATCACCATACACAATTATTAAACTATCAAGACAAGTTATCATTTTGCAAGGCAAACAGCAACCCTCCGCATATATTGAACCACCTTCAGCAATAGTCCTTCCGTGGCTTTTCTTTAAAACCCTTTCGCACCTGTCCAAACGCCACTATCCCATGAAGCTGCCTTGCTTCGACAATGATGGAGGAGTCCAATGTGTCTACAACAGCACAATGTTGCTTCCATACCTTCTGATAGTGTCAATGGTGTGACGCCCCACTCCGAGAGCCTCGTTAACAAAGAGTATTACATAGATAATACTGTCGGCTTACACGGACAATAGAGTATAATGGAAGCGACCATGTGTAATCTTACCTTAACTATTCACTAAATACGTCGAAAAGCAGAATCACATTAAAATTCGACCTATTCAATAAATATTTAAAGAAAAACTACAATGGCTATAGGATCTATCAGAAGAAAATATAACAACTCAAATGTAATATACATCACAGAACAGTAAATCATCATATACCCATATACTGATACATTTCAGAGTATACAAAATAATACAAGTCAAGTGGTATAGCAAACCACAATATACAGACGAGTTTCAGATGAATACATATCAGAGTTACTACAAAATGGGACTACACAAAAAGCTATGACAAAAAGAATCTTGCGGAGTAGTCCATGCGGAAGCAAAATAGGCTAAGTCCCAAAAGCACCTAACCTGAAACATCTCGGTCTGACCCGAGTATAAAATACACGGATCAGTCTAGATAACAAATCAGTTAGATAAACTGAACAACAATAAACCTGCAAGGTTACAAAGCATAATAGATATCTCTAAAAGAGATAACATAATCATCTAACGAAAGATGAATCATATAGATCAAGCCTCATATCATCGACAACATATAGAAACAAAGGATAAGAATATCCCAAGGCAAGCCATAAAGGCAAACAACAAATACCGATAAATACGAGTTCCACCAGGTAAACGCTATATTTCGTGTGGCTCCAAAGAACCAATACAGAAAAGCAATACCTAGGGAATATACATATAAATGAAGCATCATGAGCGGTGGTGAAGAAACCACTCCGTTATCTCTTGAGCGGTGGTGAAGAAACCACTCCAATATCTCTTGAGCGGTGGTGAAGAAACCACTCCAAAAGCAATACTAAAGGTAACCGACAACCCCAAATATCTTTCGAGTCGGGGCAAAGGACCAACTCCAAAAACGATATTTAAAGGAAACAAGCCAGAGGAGACAGTCCGAAGACACTATCCCAAAGGCAGCATGTGTCACAAACTCCCAGAGAGGAATCCGAAAAGTGGTAATGTAACGACCCAGAATTTTTGATAATTAAAATTTGAATATTTAATTAATTTTAGATATTAAGAAGTGAATTTATTAGTCGAATAAATATAATTTGAATAATTGGATTTAATTGGATAATTTAATCGATAATTTAATATGTTAAATTATGGAAATAATTAAAAATCGGGTTAAATATGATTGAAAATGATTTGTAAAATTTTATTTTATCATATTGGAGTTAGAACGATATTTTAGAACTTTTAAAATTGAATTAAAAGTTTATTTGTGAAAATTGAATATTTTAATATTAAAATCGACTAGTGAAAATAGTCAATTTTTGAACAGTCTCAGAATTGGACGAAACCAGTTCCATTGGATCTGTAATAATTAGTTATTACCGGATTTCAATTTTCGTAGCAATCGGAGTTACCGTTTGATCGTGGCAGCTCGAAACGCATCGAATTGTTTTTAATATTAATTTGGCGAGTTAAAATAGCCATTTTTCAAACAGTCTCGGATTTCGACGAAACCAGTTTCATCGGATCCGTAATGTGATATTATTGTATGGTTTCAAATTTCGTGTCAATCGGATTTACCGTTTGTCCGGTACAAATTAAAACGCCTAGAAAATCGTTTAAATCGGTTTAATTTAAATTGAACGTTTATTGCCATAACTCGCACAGATGATCGAATTAGCTTCCGAAACCTGTTCCATTGTGTCCGGAACGCGGGGTAAACCCTAGAAACACTGGTTACGGCGAGTGAATCGGAGTTCGGAATTTCCGGAATGAATAGTGTCGTTCGTTTTCCTATAAATAGACCATCTCCATTCACAAATAAAAAAAAAAATTATAAACCCTAACCCTAGCAGGCCAGCCGCCACTTATAATTCAATGGCCAGAAATTCACCATCTTCTCTCCTCAATCACTCTCAATCTATAAGGAATTACGCGAAGTGTTCAACACGAAAGTCGAAGAGCATGAAGAGAGCTTTCGATCCATACGGTGATGATCGTGTTTGGAGGCTTGATGGGGGAGATTGTGGGCCGCGTCCCCGGGCTGTTGCGCACGGTTTTCCATGCTATAGGGGGGGCTGAGCTCCATGTTGCTCTGGCCGAAGGTTGGCGTGTCGATGGTGCTTCGTATGGCGTTTCCTGATCGAGTTCTAGTCGAGCGAGGTGGTGGCAAAAATCAACCCTAGTTCTTTGTGATGGGTTCTTTTGTGCGTATATGTTACTGGAGATGGAACGTGAGAGAGGAGAAGGGGAGTGACGGCCTGATGTGGAGATGAGAGGATCCAACGGCCAGGAATTGTTTTGGGTTAATTTTAAATTTAAATTGTAAATTAGTTTATATAAAATCGTGTAAAACTTGTAAAATTCATAACTTTTTCATACGAGGTCGAAAACGAGCGAAACCAGTTGCGTTGGAATCGTATGGACGAGCACTACACTATGGAGTTGGATTGGAGTCGTTTGGAGTTAGTGAGAATTTTGGGTAAAATTAAACGTCCGTTTAATTTTATTCGAAATAAATCGCTAAAACGAAATTGAAATCAAGGTGAGAACTTCTCACTCAATCGAATCAGTTTCGATTTTATTTTAAATAGTTAGATTTAAAATATTTGAATGCATGTTTAAATGATGATTGTTATCTATTGATTGTTAAAATAGACATTATGCGCCGTTAGTAAGCGGATGTTATTTATTAAAAACATATACCGCGAATATTTCATAAACAGTGAAATTGGTATTATATATAATAGCAATATATATATATATTGGCATATGTATATATTGCAGTTGTTGATTTCCCGCATTTTTTAGCGGATGAGACCCTATTGCGCCGTTATTAAGCGGATAATATTTTAAATCCCATATACCGCGATAATTTCGTACTGGAGCGAAATTGGTATTGTGCTAATGTTTGTGGATGCAGGAAAACAGGTTGGAGGGATCCAACAGGATTCCTCAACAGTATTTATTTGATTTTGATATTCGTTGATTATCATATCGATATATGATATCGTTGTTGTCGTGATTGACTATTTGGTATGTAGCATCATTGGACCAAGTTTTGGAATTTTAAAAAGGTTTTCAAAGTGATTTTTGAAAGTATACGTTTATAAAATATTTTTGGGAATTGATCCATTTTAAATAAATAAACGTTATAATTTTTAAAGTTATAAAAATTATGATTTTGAGAAATACGGTTAAAGATTGATTTTTGAGAAATATGGGTTAATGTTTTTTTTATAAAATAATTAGATTGGATTTTTGAATTTATTATAAAAAGTTTAAAAATAGGATTTATAAAATTTGATTATTTTATAAATCAAGAGAATGGTGAAATTATAAAGGAGATTAAAGATGTTTTAAAATAATAGTATAAATTGATTTTATAAAGGATTTATAAATTGATATTTATAAATTAAAACATTTAAATTTTAAAACGAGTTTTTATAAGTGTTTGAATGAATTGTAAATGAATTGCATAAGTGAATGAAATTTATAAAATTATAAATGGTGAAGTTATAAACGAAATTTATAAATAGTAAGATTTATAAATTTTGTGAAATTATTAAAGAATATATTTGGATAAATAATTGAATCTTATAAGTTATAAGATTTATAATTATGAAGTTTAAAAGAACGATTTTGTAAAATAATCGTTTTATAAGCATTTAACTTATAATGTGAACTTTTGGTTTATAATTGAGTTATGAATTGAATATAGGTTAATAAAGGAATTTATAAACGTTGTTTTATAAATTCGTAAACAACTTATTTTGATAAGTAAATTGTTGAAACCTATTAATGGAGTTATATTCACGTTTTTGACTGTGAATAATACTTTAAAATAAAATGAATAAAAATGATGAAATTGTTAACGAAGTATATTCACGTTTTTGAATAGTGGATAATATGTTAAAGAAATTGTTTTGAATGTGATGTTTTAAATTGAATTAAAACGATCTAACGATGTTTTAAATTGCATTAAGATTCGAAACCCTAGATTTCAACATTTATTGTTGAAATAGACGTTTTCGAGAAATAAAAGGAAATGGTGGACTATAACACTGTTGTTATAGTAAATGATTTCCGAAAGGAAATGTTTTGTATAGTATTGGGATTTATATATCTATCTTAAATTCGAATCCCTATACTAGTGATTTTGGGACGTTGTAACGATGTTTTACGCAACATTCGTTTTGGCCCAAATAAATATGTTTAAGAGAATGATTTCCTTAAAGAATGAAATATATACTTAATCTCGATTTAAGTATATTGAATATTTTTCAAGTGTTGAAAATAAATAGGTTCGTGAATTACTTATTTAATAAGTACGGAAATGTTTCCAATATAAAGTGAATATTTTGAGAATTTATCTTTTTGAAGATAAATTGAAAAGGAATATTGAAACCTATTGAAAATCGTATATCAGTAGATATTGTGAAATATAAATTCACTATGGAATTTATAAAAGAAAGGGGAACTTGTTTAAAAATAAATATTGATTTATTTTTGAGGTATTGAAATTTTATATCTTGTAAAGATATTTTGGAAAATAAATAATTTGGAAAATTATTTGAAAACTGGTGATGTGTGCATATCCATTGATAGTTCAATAACCGACTATCAATATTTCCCTTTGAATGGGTATTTATTGTGATTTGCTTGAATTTGAATGCCACACTTATTTTTGAATAAGCGCTCACTATTCGAGTTAACCGGGAAAGGACCATGGGGTCGTATAACCCATTCCGAATATGTGATACGTCGTTATGAATTGCATTTGAAGACCGGTGTTGAAGACCGGATCTTTTTGAAAGCGAAAGGACAACTCGTCGATTGTCTTTGCACCGAGTAGCTACGGTATAGAGACTCCCTATGTGATGGGAAGTCCGGACGTGATTTGAGATTATCCGGATTGCAAGGACTTCTTTGTAAGTGCCTTCGGTTTTGTTCGAGCCCGGAACAGACTTGTATGGATTGTATGTCTGACATTACAAATTGAGATATAAAGCCGATTTCTTTCAAATATATTTCTGTTGGTGGCGGAGAATTTATTCTTTTAACTTAACACCCTTCTCTGAGACGTACGAGCTCAGAGGTTATGTAGTTGAATGTTATCAGCGATATATTCCCAATTTGGTAATGTGACATGCTGAGTGTTGCTGTGAAATGATCATTGTGTTGATTATTTGTGATAGGATCAATTATTTGATCGTCTATCTGGTGATCATTTCTATGATCATTTGTTGACCCAAAGCATGGCTTTTGTATAAAGTATGTTTTTGTGGACGTGACTTCGTCGAGCCTCACACCCCGGGAATGGTCAAAACAGGAAAGATGCAGCAAGGTTATGAGGGGTAGCGCCCTTTAGGATATGTGCATTTCCTTCTGGAAAAGGGTGGTATCATGGTATGGAGCCCAGATACTTACTCATGTTGAAAACACTTTATGATTGTGTGAATTGATTACGAGCGCTCGGTGAAAGGTCCCAAAGGACCGGGGGATGGCATATTCGGTCAGTTGTTACTCAGTTAGGGGTAACCCGGCCTTGTGTTGGTAGAGATCCGGTTTGGTTCTCGGGGATGTCCATCCAGAGGCATTCTCAAGTGGCAATGGGAAGTTCCTTGGCCTGATCATTCGTTGGAAATCCAAAGAAACAATACGAGACTTGTACGGTTTTAGTTGTATAACCTGCTATGGAATGTGGCGGTAACCTGCTATTGAACATAGTTAGCTATAGTAGGCATACGATAATGGTCGTATGCTGGCTAAGATTTATATTCTACTTTCGAAATGAACTTTTCTCTACACTATGCACTAGTAATAATATCAAATGTTCTTTTAAATGCGTATCAATCATCTTTGACTATCATAAGGAGAAATTTCCTCCGATTCTGCGTTTGCATTGTGTGTGTGTGCGGGAGGTCTTATGGTAGTCTCATTTTTAAAAGCATTGCGAATTGACTTTAAAAATATTCCTCTATTTTGATTTTAAAGATAAATAAACTGTTTTGAGTTCTCACACCAGTCACATGACTGACTCGGAGTTTATTGTTTTCCTTCCTAAACTCTGGGTGCCCACCAATTTCCACACGGGCAGTCGAGAGTTAAGGTTTATCAGGATATTCTGGATATTATGGAATTGCTGGAGGCAAGATGGATGACATGGCGTATTACTAGTATATAATATTTCTTTTTCGGCTGCACTGTTTGTTGTTGTTTGTTGTTGTACACTCTGATGATATGATGTAATGAAATGTGATGTAATGTAATAACTGATATAGTTTTTTGTTTAAAGATTATTCATTTATTATTATATGTTGTTCCGCTGCGAATTGTGAGATTCTGATATTGTTGTGTTGTGTTGTGTTCTGTTCCGTTCTATTTTCTGTTTTCTTTTCCCTCTATTTTCTACCTTCTTCTCTCTTCTTCTTCCTTTTCATTTTCTTAAAACCCTAAGTGTTCGGTTTTCCGTCGTTCGATTGCTCGGCAGTCGATAAAGTGAGTATCGATGTTGAATTTTTGAAAGTCGAAGAATCGGGTCCTTACAGGTAACGTGAGTCCCATAACCACCCGTTCGCACTAAACGGTTTACTATCCGTTAGTTTATTTCACACTCAAAGCAGTACAAGTTTACCTCATATCATCGATAAACCAAACCCGAAGGTCAAAACAATCAATCGAATAGGTCGAGGATTAATCGGAAAGATAAACGCACAGATTCATGGTCCGTGTTTTGCCCAACCATTTAATCACCCTTCCACTTCGTTCGAAGTGCGAAAGTGTGTGTTTTAAATAGAATTTATAAATTAGAGAAACGAACTTTTAAATGCGATTTAAGAGATTATTTTATAAAAACCCGTGGATTAAAATTAAAAGGAACCATCAAAGTCAAAACAATTGATAATCATACATAGGATCATCATGAATCGATTCAAATTGGAAATTCAATCCCAAAAGGCAAAGTGGGCTGAAACAGCAGGTTCAGTCGACTGAACAGAGTTTTCAGTCGACTGACCCTATACCTGGAAATTTTCCAGGTTTAGGAAACTTTCTGTTTCCAGGTTCAGTCGACTGAACAGAGTTTTCAATCGACTGAATCATGCCTGGAAACTTTTGGGTTCCAGGTTCAGTCGACTGAACAGAGTTTTCAGTCGACTGAATCACGCCTGGGCTGTTTTTCAGCCTTATTCAAATGAAGAGCAAACTCTTCCAAAATGCAATCGGACGAACATTGGCTCTAAGGGCTTATGCCAATCGACAACCCGGCCCTATATGTTCCTCGATGCATCACCAAAACATGATCAAAACATCAAAGTTAGGATTTCAAAGATTTGAACCCAAAACACTAAAAATTGGAATATCCCCCAATTCAACCCAAACCAAATGCAAGTGCATATGAACAAGGTGTTAGGAATTCATACCCAACATCAATGAAATCAAGAGAAGTAGATGTGAGTTCAAAACTCACCTTTGTACACAAAACAAAGAAGATGAAGAAGCACAATTGCAAGGAATCAACCAACTACACTCCACTTCAACACTACAAGCTTCAATCTAGAATCAATGCAAGTATTTTCTAAGTTAGGGTTAGGAAATTACTGAAATTGAAGAGGAGAAAAGATGGAGAAGGTGGAGATGAACTTACCAATGGATTCTCTTTGATTTTGGAGCAAGAATCAAGTTATAAGGAGAAACTAGGGCTTGCTAATTTCTATTTCTCTTTCCTTTCCCCCATTTCAGTTTTTAGCTTAAGAAATAAAATGAAAATGAAGAGAGATGAGGAGAAGGGGCTGAAGTAGAAGGTTAAGTGAGTTAGCTAGCCAATGGGCTGAACCCAAACTCAAGCCCAAGTAGAAAAAGGGTCAAATTTCAACTTACTCCAAATATATCAAAGATTATACTCAAAAAGATCGCAAACGCCCTTTTGGAACCAATGGAGGTAATTTCGAGTTCCAATTCGGCCATTTGCAGAAAGTAACATTTCGGACCCCAAAATCCGAATAACGACGCTATATTTAAATCAAACATTTAAATATAAAATCGTTAAATATGCGGGTTGTTACAGATCTCCCCTCCTTACAAAATTGCGTCCCCGCAATTTCTAGAGACAATATTTGTAACAACTACATACATACAACATCAAAATAAAAAGGAAATAAGCTGGAGATGAAAAGACATACTCACCGGTTTCAAGCTAAGAAAGAAACCCCGGATAAGATCGCTCGATATACTCTCTGGTTTCCCAAGTACAGTCATTGGGATTAACGGACCATTGAACTTTAACGAGCGGCACGTCCTTATTCCGAAGGTGTCGCACCTCCGTGTCAAGCACGCGAATAGGTTGTTGTACAATAGATAAGTCCGGTGAGACCTCAAGCTCTTGCAAATCAGGAGAAGTAATAACAGAATCCGACTCCCGAAGACACTTCCGAAGTCGCGATACGTGAAACACGTCATGAATGCCAGATAGATGAGCTGGAAGTGAAACTCTATAAGCCACAGGGCCAATACGTTCAGTAATAGAAAATGGTCCTATAAAGCGAGGAGCCAATTTCCCAGTCGTACTGAAACGCATAACCCCCTTCAAAGGAGAAACACGAATAAAAACAAGATCGCCGATCGAGAACTCGAGAGGCTTCCTAGGTTGTCCGCATAGGATTTCTGGCGACTCTGTGCCTCTTTCATTCTTAACCGAATAAGATCAATCCTCTCGGAAGAATTACGAACAAAATCTGGACCAAGAATAAGCTTCTCTCCAGATTCCAACCAACATGAAGGTGATCGACATGGCATTCCGTATAAGGCTTCGAAAGGAGCCATACCGATACTAGACTGAAAACTATTGTTGTAGGAGAATTCTGCAAGAGGTAGGTGATCCTCCCAACTACCACCGAAATCAAAGATACAAATACGGAGAAGATCTTCCAAGATACGATTCACCCATTCAGTCTGTCCGTCAGACTGCGGATGATAAGCTGTAGAAAAATTAAGCTTTGTTCCCAAAGCTTGCTGAAGACTCTTCCAAAAATGACTCGTGAATAAAGGATCACGATCACTCACAATAGAGCTAGGAACACCGTGAAGTCTCACGATTTCCTTGACATACAACTTAGCCAAATGCGAAGCAGTCCTATTAGACTTACTAGGGACAAAATGAGCAGACTTAGTGAGGAGATCAACAATAAACCAAATACTAGAATGACCCGATCTCGAACGAGGTAGGCCGTCAATAAAATCCATAGAAATTTGATCCCACTTCCACAATGGAATCTCAAGAGGTTGAAGAAGACCCGAAGGACGCTGGTGCTCGGCCTTAAAACGCTGACAAGTTATGCAATTGCTCACATAACTCGCCACATCGCGCTTCATGCCTTCCCAATAATAAAGACGACGCATATCGGCATACATCTTGCTACTACCGGGATGAATAGTATACTTAGAACGATGGCAATCATCAAGAATGTCATGCCTAAGTGCAAAGTCAGAAGGCACAAAGAGACGGTTCTTCTTACGAAGACATCCATGAGAATCAATGCTGAAATCTTGCAATGCCTCATCACAAGATCCAGACTCACAAAGCTGAATAAGATGCAACAATTCAGGATCACGCCGCTGAGCATCGGCAATACGATCCAACAAAATAGGTCGAGCTCCCAAACTAAATAATAGAATAGGAGAACCAGAAGATGAATCTCGATCACGAATTTCACAAAAAGATAGAGTCTTAAGAACATTCCATTCGGCAAGCATCATAGAAATAACAGCCGAATGTTTGTGACTAAGCGCATCAGCAACAGGATTACCCTTACCAGGGGTATACTGGATATCAAAGTCATAAGAAGCAAGAAACTCGAGCCAACGCTGTTGCCTCATATTGAGTTCCTTCTGAGTGAACAAATACTTCAAAGATTTATGATCGGTATAGAGAATGAAGCGCTCGCCCAATAAGTAATGTCGCCAAATCTTCAAGGCAAAGACAATGGCGGCTAACTCAAGATCATGAGTGGCATAGCGAACTTCATTCGGACGCAGTTGCCTAGAAGCATAAGCAACCACCCGATCTCTCTGCATAAGCACAGCACCGAGACCACTACCACAAGCATCGGTGTAGACAACAAGATCATGATTCCCTTCGGGAACCACAAGAATAGGAGTATTAGTGAGAAGTTCTTTCAATGTCTGAAAGGAAGCTTCACACTTGTCGGACCAAATAAAACGAATGCCTTTCAAGGTAAGGCAGGTGAGAGGAAGCACAATACGGGAAAAATCCTTAATGAACCGACGGTAATACCCCGCCAATCCAAGAAAACTACGAATCTCATAAACATTCTCAGGCCTCTTCCAATTCTGAATGGCTTCGATCTTCGAGGGATCGACAGAAATGCCATCGGAAGATACAACATGGCCTAAGAACTTAACCTTATTCTCCCAAAAGTGGCACTTGGAGAATTTGGCTTTAAGCTGATGATGACGGAGAGTACTCAAGACTATTCTCAAGTGATTAGCATGCTCGGCTTCAGACTTAGAATAAATAAGGATATCATCAATGAAGACAAGCACGAACTTATCAAGATATTCCCGGAATACCCGATTCATGAGATCAACAAAGAAAGCAGGAGCGTTCGTCAAACCGAATGGCATAACGAGCCACTCAAAAGAACCATATCGAGTGCGGAAAGCGGTAAGAGGTATGCTATCCTCCGCGACTCGTAATTGATGAAAACCTGTGGCAAGGTCAAGCTGAGAAAAGACCTTAGCACCACTCAATATATCAAACATGTCATCGATCCTAGGCAATGGATACCTATTCCTAATGGTCAACTCGTTAAGCTTGCGATAATCAATGCAAAGCCTAAGAGTTCCATCAGATTTCTTCACAAAAACGACCGCGGATCCCCACGAAGAAAAACTGGACTGAATTAACTGCTTGGACTCAAGCTCTAAAAGCTGCTTCTTGAGTTCCTCATTTTCCTTTGTAGACATCCTCGTGGGAGGACGACTAACTGGCTGCGCGCCTGGAATGAGATCAATGCGGAACTCAATTGCCCATTTCGGTGGCAAATCCGAAACAGGTTCAAAAACATCAGAAAAGTCACAAGCAATAGGAATACGAGATATATCATCATCATCTCGCGAATCAAGAGAATATAAAGCCATCTCGGAATTGTCCACATCCCCAAGAACAAGAGATAACTGAGAAGGCGAATCGGGATGACAAAAATATAAAATTCTCTCAGAACAAATAATCCTGGCATCGTACCTCACTAGCCAGTCCATACCAAAAATCATATCAAAACCCAAATGAGAAACAACGTGCAGATTCGCACGGAAATAAAAGCCACATAAAACAATCTCAATATCATCACAAAGCAAACTAAGGGTCGCGGATCCCCCAATAGGATTCGCAATCCTTAAAGAAGTAACCAGACAAGAAACATCCAAAGATAAATCATCAACGAGCTTTTTCGATACAAAAGAATGTGAAGCACCCGTATCGAAAAGAACTCGTATACTATGGTCATAAAATAAAATAGAACCTTCCAAAATAGATGGAGATATACCTTTAGATTGAGAAGGACCTCCAGAAGCATTCGCTACATTTAACTTGCCAGATGAAGAATTATTCGGAGCAATGGGACAAGTGGAACTACGATGACCTTCCCTCTTGCAGTAACGGCAGAAGAGAGGCTTAGGACAAGCTCGAATAATATGATCCGGAGAACCACAATTAAAACATTTTCGGACGAAAGGAGTTCCGGAAGACTGAGGCTGAGAACTAGGACCACCAGTCTTCTTTTTCTTAGAAGGAAAAGGCTTCTTCTGAATTGGAAACGGCCTCTTGTTGGGGTTCTTAGAAGCCTCAACATCTACATCACTATCACACTCCTTCTCGACGGTCTCGAGATGAAGCGCCGAATCAACCAATTCCTCGAAAGAAAGTTTAAGCTGGAGCAACAAAGACTTCCTAAGATATTTCTTAAGGCCAGAAACAAACTTCAAATTCTTCTTGTAAGAAGTGCTGATGAATTCAAGACCATACTGAGATAAAGCCTCGAACGATGCGACATACTCAGAAACAGAAGATTTCCCTTGCTTCAACTCAAGGAAGCGACGGGTCAATAAAACTTTTTCAGATTCAGGAACGAACTTGAGTTCAAATCGTCCCCGAAACTGAGTCCAAGAAAGAGTAGACTCATCAATTTCGGCTACAAGAAGCTCATACCAGTCAAGAGCACGCTCTTGTAATAAGCTAGAAGTTACAAGAGCTCTATCATGGTCAGAAAGATCCATGCGAGAGAAAATACGTTCGCACGTGCGAAGCCAAGCTTGAACTTCAAGAACGGATTCATAGCCTTTAAACGGCTTTCCTCCAAGATGAGAAAAATCACTACACTGACGTGCAAAAGCAGATTTGCGAGGTGGAGACACTCGAGGAGGAACGGGAGGCTGAGTGCTCCTAAACAACTCCAAAAACTGATCGGCAGACATATACACGCCATCCGGATGTGAGCCACTAGATTGCCCAGCATCCGAACGTCGACCTCTGCCTCTTCCAGACATAAGCTGAAAGTCAAGATAAGGAAAAGATTATTCACAAGGTAGATATTTCAATATGGGATACTACGGAATAATCCTAGACGTATTCCCAAACTCTATCTAACCTTGATGGAATAAAGAGACACGATGATTCAAAGATTTGTATCACTTGTACACTTTGATGTACCATAATATGTGCATCTATTCTGTGTTTATCATATTTTGTTCTGAACTCAGCTCTGATACCACGCTGTGACGCCCCACTCCGAGAGCCTCGTTAACAAAGAGTATTACATAGATAATACTGTCGGCTAACGCGGACAATAGAGTATAATGGAAGCAACCATGTGTAATCTTACCTTAACTATTCACTAAATACGTCGAAAAGTAGAATCACATTAAAATTCGACCTATTCAATAAATATTTAAAGCAAAACTACAATGGCTATAGGATCTATCAGAAGAAAATATAACAACTCAAATGTAATATACATCACAGAACAGTAAATCATCATATACCCGTATACTGATACATTTCAGAGTATACAAAATAATACAAGTCAAGTGGTATAGCAAACCACAATATACAGACGAGTTTCAGATGAATACATATCAGAGTTGCTACAAAATGGGACTACACAAAAAGCTATGACAAAAAGAAGCTAGCGGAGTAGTCCATGCGGAAGCAAAATAGGCTAAGTCCCAAAAGCACCTAACCTGAAACATCTCGGTCTGACCCGAGTATAAAATACACGGATCAGTCTAGATAACAAATCAGTTAGATAAACTGAACAACAATAAACCTGCAAGGTTACAAAGCATAATAGATATCTCTAAAAAAGATAACACAATCATCTAACGAAAGATGAATCATATAGATCAAGCCTCATATCATCGACAACATATAGAAACAAAGGATAAGAATATCCCAAGGCAAGCCATAAAGGCAAACAACAAATACCGATAAATACGAGTTCCACCAGGTAAACGCTATATTTCGTGTGGCTCCAAAGAACCAATACAAAAAAGCAATACCTAGGGAATATACATATAAATGAAGCATCATGAGCGGTGGTGAAGAAACCACTCCGTTATCTCTTGAGCGGTGGTGAAGAAACCACTCCAATATCTCTTGAGCGGTGGTGAAGAAACCACTCCGAAAGCAATACTAAAGGTAACCGACAACCCCAAATATCTTTCGAGTCGGGGCAAAGGACCAACTACAAAAGCGATATTTAAAGGAAACAAGCCAGAGGAGACAGTCCGAAGACACTATCCCAAAGGCAGCATGTGTCACAAACTCCCAGAGAGGAATCCGAAAAGTGGTAACGTGAGTCCCATAACCACCCGTTCGCACTAAACGGTTTACTATCCGTTAGTTTATTTCACACTCAAAGCAGTACAAATTTACCTCATATCATCGATAAACCAAACCCGAAGGTCAAAACAATCAATCGAATAGGTCGAGGATTAATCGGAAAGATAAATGCACAGATTCATGGTCCGTGTTTTGCCCAACCATTTAATCACCCTTCCACTTCGTTCGAAGTGCGAAAGTGTGTGTTTTAAATATAATTTATAAATTAGAGAAACGAACTTTTAAATGCGATTTGAGAGATTATTTTATAAAAACCCGTGGATTAAAATTAAAAGGAACCATCAAAGTCAAAACAATTGATAATCATACATAGGATCATCATGAATCGATTCAAATTGGAAATTCAATCCCAAAAGGCAAAGTGGGCTGAAACAGCAGGTTCAGTCGACTGAACAGAGTTTTCAGTCGACTGACCCTATACCTGGAAATTTTTCAGGTTTAGGAAACTTTCTGTTTCCAGGTTCAGTCGACTGAACAGAGTTTTCAGTCGACTAAATCATGCCTGGAAACTTTCGGGTTCCAGGTTCAGCCGACTGAACAGAGTTTTCAGTCGACTGAATCACGCCTCGGCTGTTTTTCAGCCTTATTCAAATGAAGAGCAAACTCTTCCAAAATGCAATCGGACGAACATTGGCTCTAAGGGCTTATGCCAATCGACAACCCGGCCCTATATGTTCCTCGATGCATCACCAAAACATGATCAAAACATCAAAGTTAGGATTTCAAAGATTTGAACCCAAAACACTAAAAATTGGAATATCCCCCAATTCAACCCAAACCAAATGCAAGTGCATATGAACAAGGTGTTAGGAATTCATACCCAACATCAATGAAATCAAGAGAAGTAGATGTGAGTTCAAAACTCACCTTTGTACACAAAACAAAGAAGATGAAGAAGCACAATTGCAAGGAATCAACCAACTACACTCCACTTCAACACTACAAGCTTCAATCTAGAATCAAAGCAAGTATTTTCTAAGTTAGGGTTAGGAAATTACTGAAATTGAAGAGGAGAAAAGATGGAGAAGCTGGAGATGAACTTACCAATGGATTCTCTTTGATTTTGGAGCAAGAATCAAGTTACAAGGAGAAACTAGGGCTTGCTAATTTCTATTTCTCTTTCCTTTCCCCCATTTCAGTTTTTAGCTTAAGAAATAAAATGAAAATGAAGAGAGATGAGGGGAAGGGGCTGAAGTAGAAGGTTAAGTGAGTTAGCTAGCCAATGGGCTGAACCCAAACTCAAGCCCAAGTAGAAAAAGGGTCAAATTTCAACTTACTCCAAATATATCAAAGATTATACTCAAAAAGATCGCAAACGCCCTTTTGGAACCAATGGAGGTAATTTCGAGTTCCAATTCGGCTATTTGCAGAAAGTAACATTTCGGACCCCAAAATCCGAATAACGACGCTATATTTAAATCAAACATTTAAATATAAAATCGTTAAATATGCGGGTTGTTACAGATGGCCTCTAGGCCTAATACAAAAGCAGCATTTGGGAGGCGCTTTGCCTAATAGACTTGAAGATGCCACTTTCGATAGTTATGAAATGGTCCACTTATGTGTAAGGACATCATTATCAACAAATATAAAGGCGTTACAACATCAACATTGGAGTAAGGCTACGAAGGAAGCCCTTTCGACACCTTTGAAAGGATGAGAGCTGAAGGCCCCAGCTGCATCTATAAATAAGACCCTAGGGGTGCCATTTTAAGGGATCCTAATTCATTTCTTGGACTCCTGTTCATTTTTAATCTTGTAAACCCTAATTTCCAAATAGAATTGGGGATTTCATCTGATTGTAATACCTAAGCCTTTGTATTCATAAAAGCTATCAATAAAGTGAATATTCAACATCAATAATAGCTTGTGTCTTGATTCAATACCATGTATGGAACTACTTATTAGAGATAATCACTTATACCTTTTGAAGGGGTCCCCTCTGATGTTATTGGACCCCTTTCGACGTTATTGTCACCTTTTATGACCATTGACTTCTAACCTTATTTGATCACTCATACTATTCTAACCTTAATTTTGTTAATTCTAACTGTTTTGAAAGGCTTTGAAAGGGTGAACACCCCGTGTTAAATTATAGTTATATATGCAAATAATTTAATTAAGTTATATACGTTTGAAATTTTAAAACAAAGAAATGTTTGTAAATGGGGCAACTAATTAATGTTATTTGGAATACACACACACACACACACACACATATATATTTGTGTAACAAATAAATTAGATAAAGAAATTATATAAAATCAATTAATAGGGAAGATTAATTGAGGGTGTTTGTTTAAAAGGGAAATTAATATTCAATTAATTAGTGAAGGTGATTAATTGACAGGAACTGACAAGAAAGGAAACACATATTGTAGCAACTAATTGATATGATTAGAAACATGTATATTAGTGCAAGAGAATAAAATGGAGGAAGAGTAATTTATGCAAGTAATCAATTGTCAATTAATAAACATGAAGATTTATGGTAATATATATAATTAAGATTGTGATTAAAAATTCAATTGTAGAATATCTGCATGCAATAATCATGGGAGTAAAATAAATTAATATGCATATATGTGACGAATTAATATGGTGTTGATTGGCATATTAATTTGGCAGGAAAATACAATGCAGGCAGAGATTAATTAGATCATAAATTATTCTAGGTAATATGAAATCTATTAATTGGGTGATTAACAGGGGAATCTTATTTAAAAGAAACGTCACATTTAAAAATATATGTTTCCATAGATTGTGAGAGAGAAAGTGATTAATGAAAAGATTGTTGGAGAATCAATTTGAAATAAAAACAAATGCAGAAGAAAACATATTAATTTAATGTCCATAGACTGAGTGTACGCTTTACATTTTAGGATTTATATTTAATGGTTAACACTGATTTGAACCACTATAAATATAGGTGCAGAGCCTCATTTTTATTTTCATTATTTTTCTCTTGCCTGCAGAAGCTCTGCCATTTTTCTATCTTTTCTACACTTTCTTAATAACAAAATTTTAGATCTAATTCACACGAATTTAGATCTAAATAGAAAAAGAATAGAATTAATTAGGGAATTAGGAATTAGTTCAAATCAGAAGGCTATGTCAAAGGTAAAACCCTAGATCTGTGTTTTATTTGCTATTTCTAATCCAAATCTCTTCCTTTTCTCTTTTAAATATTATATATCTGTAAATATATCATTTGTAATTCCAAATAGGGATTACAAGGGGGTGAATATAGATGTTAGGGACAGATCTGAAATAAAAACAGAAGGATTTGGAATGCTAGCAATGTGAGTGGATTTGTTTGTATACCTTTTAAGTTTAAGATATATAATCGTTAAATTCATGTTTATATAATTTTATTCAATAATTAATCCTACTAATTAAGTTATGCTGAACTACAAGAAATTTATAGTTTATTTACAGTATTTATTTACATTTGTTTCTACGTTTTGAATTTCTATGCAACCGTCATTCTTCTTCTATTTTCTTCTCTTCCTTCGTGTATGGATTAGAATAGATTAAACGCGAATATGGATTAAATAATTAAGAATACTGAAATGAAGGAAATAAGATGTAAAGTAATAAAAATTTGAGGAATGGAATTATTATACTAAATTAATTATGTTAAAATGAGAAAAGTTAATTAATCTAATAACAGGATTTGTTAGTGACTAAAAGGTTAATTGGTTGGTTTAGAAAATAGGATACATTTCTATAATTTAATATTTAAAAGGTAATGATGAATGTGACTGTGAAAGTAAAAGAAAGAAAAAGGAAACTAGTGTAAAACAGAGAAACCACTGTGTTTTACACTAGCCCAAAATAATAAAAGAAATACCTTGCAGTTACGAATTATTGGTTATAGCCTTATTTGATATTAAAATATGAAAATGGATTTTTAGTATAGTTTTCACAACCAACCAAATAAAATAGAACTACTTTCTAGAATAGAAGATAATAAAGCAAAGTATGACATGAATTAAGTAAATTATTAGATAAGAACTTGAAGCTGTAAACGATAATGAACCTAGGTCTGCATTCACTACGCAGACTATTTAAGAAGATAGTTATTATGATAAGTGAATTATGTAATATAACAGAATAAAATAATATTCTATATCATAATAAAAGAAGGCAGATTAGAATAGAAAAGAAATGCTGGAATTATATATGGACTGTAAAAGAAGAAAAAATAACAATTACAGATAGAATTATAACACATGTTATAATTAAGTAATAAGAATGGAAAGTCTTATTTTGAGACTTTGAAATAAATTAATGAGCAATAATAATGGTAGAATCTTATTTAAGTAATTTATATTAAGTCAATAAGCAAATAAAGCAGAAATGATAAAAGAGGCTTATTTTAATGAACTTAAGATTTACATTAAGTTAAATAAGCAAGATAATGAATGTGGCTCATATCAACAACATTCCTATTAAATAAATGGAAGTCTCACAATAGATAGAGGTGAGACGAGGGCAAGAATATGCTAATTATGGTAAATAAGCAGCCAACAGAATAAGAAAAGTAAACTATATGCGAATTAAAAGATTAGACTTAGGGTCTAATAAAAAAGTGAGATGCGTTTGTAGTAGCTCAAAGGATGAAGAGCCTAATGAAGCAGTTCATCACAGATTTCAGCAAAGGAGAAGCACGTCCAAATGAGTTATTTTGGACTAGAAGGAAGTATGAGACTTCAACGGTACGTGAGGATACTCTAGGATGGCCCTCTGGGTAGGCCTAACGAAGTTGCATCCCCGAAGGCAGGTCTGTAGGTGTTCCACCAAGAGAGTATGCCTTGATTGCATTTACATTGTAGGCCTAATGAAGCAGACCTTTGTAGACAGTCAGAAGGGCTTGGTGTTCAGAGTAGCGTATTCGTATGTCCAGTACTTGTAAGTAAGTTTAAGGATGGTCGCATGCGAAATATCGGCCAGCATCAAGACCAAGAGTGATTTTGAGAAAGACTAGAGTTAAACCATCAGGCTAATGATTCTTTCACTATCAAGACATTAAATGAGGGGCACCGCCATTTGGATGTTAGATTGTTTGCAGTATGGCACGACAACTTAACTCTTTAGAAGTCTTTCGGTTAGTTGAGGGATGGTTGCGTGGGCCATAGCCATGATGAAAAAGAGACGAACCAACTAGAATATCTATACTGTAGGCCTAACGAAGCAGTCCTTTATAGATGTAGGAAATCCAAGACTGAATTTCGTACAAGGTAGTCCTTATTCGCGGGATTCAGATAGTAGACAGAAAAATTACGTAGGCCTCAATGTACGCACTGGGTGGTATACTGTGGATGTCCGAGCATTGGCATAGACTAGTGCAGACGCAATTTAGTTTTTCATAGTAAGTAATGGAGCATACTATATTGTAGGCCTTACGAAGCAGTCCTTTACAAATGTAGCTACGGAATGCTACGGAGTAAGACGATGGAGCATCTGTATTGTACGCATTATGAAGCAGTCCTTTACAGATGTAGTTATGAAATGCTCTTGAAGCAAGACGATGGAGCCCTTTTCGAGGAGGATACAGAAGGTACCATTGGTGGTTCCTAGGACCAATATGGTCATTAGGCATGTAGTTGCATATATGTATATTTAGTTATTAGGTTTTAATCTACTATGGAGTAGATGGGCACAGTTCACGAACAGAGGCGAGAGTATTGTAACCTAATGAACCTAATATAAGAGTAAATGGAAATAAAACGATATAAGTAGAATTAAATCTAGAAGTATACAATTTATCCATTCACCAGAACTTTAGTTCTGAACCCCTCCTCATAACATCCTACAGGTTAGGTAGATGGCAGAGACTTTCCAGCTTTAAGACACTTGTTTCGAAAGTGTTATTATATTGATGAGTATTTACTTACTATTATATTTTAGTCAGTTCTGCTGTGAGATATTTGATTGAGCTCTGATATATTTGTCTTTGCCTATTTACAGCATACCAAATTCCCAACTCGAGTTTCAGTAAGCTTGGTTTTTAGCATTTTTGCGAAAAATACGGACCTATTGGAATTCGGGTTGTTACATATGGTCCCCATCTGGTTAATTTCAACTCTTAAGCACATTCAGGGTGTTAACAATTTTTTTCGTTTACAAACATTGAATAGGAACAAATCCTATAAACATCAAGATAGGTAAAAAAACCTATAAACATCAAATAGGAGCAAGTCCTATAAACTTCAAAAGCAAGTCATAAACTCACTGAGAAGTGTTAAAATACTTTCATATATCAATTGAATAGATAACGACCATATTTCCTATACCACGCGGGTTTACCCAAATGTTTACTATATAATAGTAAACTCCAATTGTGTGTAACAATGGTTTGGTCGAATAATTCCAGGAGTTATTGGTAAAAGAAACGCAAGCATTTCATATCGCTAGTTTTATTTAACTATTTGAATCAATTTCTAATTCGATCAATATTGTGTAATTATATGAAAATACTTCTCTTTTAAACCGCTTTTAAAATATTTGTTTATAATGTAAACATACACACAAACACACATATATATGTAGCTTTTCAAACTATCGTTTCAAAACATTTCAAAAGCCATTGCATATGAAAATAGGTAGTATATGTATTTAAAAAATTCTTTATATGAATATATATATACACGCATATATTAGATTCATACATAAATAGTACTTATAAAACGACTGGATTTAGAAATCAACCATTTGTAAATCTGGGTTGAAAACGGTCATAAAAAATGTGTAATTATCCCAAGATCCATAGAACAATCTTTATCATATATAAAACATCGAAATGAAATCAATGATTCATAAATCACAAATCCGGAAATTATCAATGAAATTAGTACTAAATGCAGTATTAAATTTTGGCAATCAACTTTTGGAATTCAACAGAGCAACAAGTGCAAATGGGTCGATCAAATAATATCTAAATGTAGCCTGGACGTCAAGTTCAAGCTACAACTGGTGCATCAGTTTGACCAGCCGATCCACTGGTTGGTTCACCTAGGCTGACATTCAGGTGATTCCGATGACCTACTATCGATCCGTTTTTTGCTCTTTCTTCCTGTGTTGCTTCTTTACTGACTAAGGTACTGAATAGGCAGTCATGCATGCATATAAACATGTATAATTGGATGAACTTCATGATTTCATATGGTGGTTTTCAGTAAACAGCAAATTCAATTCAATTAGACAATGAATTCATCAACATATTAAGATTATATACAATTTAAATTCAACCGCAATAATATAACAACTACAATCATTTATCTAAGGCTAAAAATTATGAGATAAAATCGCCTAAACAAACCCAAAGTGGAAGATTAAAGCTTGAAATCTCCTATGCCTTTCTAATTCTACCGCAACCTAGGCTATAAACAATGACTGGATAGGAATTGACCAAAATCAATAAAAAAACCAAAATAAATCATTTAATTTATGCATAGATAGATAGAGGAGATTACCTTTTATTAAAACATACTAAAATAGATTGAAAGCCTATTGATTTCACTCTTTAATTTGCAAATTTTGGGATTCAGGGTTTTTGGTGCTTAGAGAAATTTGACTTTTTGGTTTAGAGATAGAAATAAGAAGTGAGAAACGATGTAGGTACGTTTTCTCATTTTATTTCTTTTGTTTTGGGGTTTTTTGTTTTGGGCCAAGTAGGTAAAGAATGCTGATCCATTAGCCAAGTGTTGCTAATTCTTTCAAAATCGAAGAGTTACTAATTTGTTATGTTTCATTTTGACACTTTATACATACTAATTTAATTAAAAAAAACATTCTAATTTAACTAGCGTTTATTTCTAAAATTTCCATGATATAAATAACATGTCAAAATCTCACTCTTATCAATTATTGAAATATTTTATCAAAATTAATTACAACTTTTAAAATGAAAAGCCATTCTTCACATTTTTATAAAATGAACCATTAATTAAGAAATCATATTTTAAGCAATGAAATTATTTCCATATAATTTATTTATTCATTTTCTTCAAAAGTATTTTTATATAATTAAATGTAAGAGTTAACTAGCATAAAAAGAAAATTCATTAAATTCCAAATTTATTAAACTTCAAATCCATTTTAATTTAAAAATATAATAATTTACAAATTCCCCTACTTCATCCAATTAATTGATTAAAATTAATCATATCATATTTTAAATTTAGATTCTAGGTAATCTAGACCGAGGTTTTCACATCTCTGTTCCCTTTATAACCTCTAATTCTGTCCCTTGTTTGGAGGACTTCCTATACCTTTTTATTTTAAATTATTACTTGCCAACCTTTTTATTTCTTTATTTAATTCTGTCTCGCTTATATTGCACGTACTATTTTCCTATACCATTTTTATCACATTTATATTTCTTCAATTAATCCTTAGGGATTTCCATATATTACATTTCAAGCATACAATAATAGATTTATAACGGTATAAATCCAATATAATATAAAAATATATAAATTCTCACTCACCTTTTTAGCTTTCCAAACTCCAGATCCAATCACTATAATTTCGATCTAACTCCCTTTTTCTCTCTGTTCGGATATAATATACATACATACACACATACATACACATATGCATACACACTGTGAGTGTACACACATTTATCAGAATTCTAGATTAGAAAAGAGATTTGGATTTGATCCGAATTTATAATTTACCTTGGCATTGACGATTTGATTCGATGCTATTCTTCTTGTTAATCGTCCTCTACTATTCTCCACTTGTATAAACTTATAACCTATAACTAATTCTAAGATTTAAGAATTTTGTGGGGAAGAGAAAATGGTAGAGCTCCGGCGTTGGTCAAAAAATATGAGAAGAAAAGTGAGGATTAGACCCGTATTTATAGGGGTTCGGATCAATGTGAGCCGTTAGATTAAATTATTTTAAATCACGACTGCTCGGCCACGTCTATTTCTCAAATTAACAGCTCAACTAATCGACCGTTATCCCGTTATCGGTCGACTGCTAGCGGTCCACTGACCATCAACTGGGGTTAGCCAATTGGATATTTTGTAAATTACTATGTGCGTTATTATTTGTTTATTTAATTCCTTATAAATCCGATCAATATAATTTTTGACACCCTAATCTTGCTTATATACATTTAAAGTTAATTACTTTTATTACCTTACTTACGTATATAATTATTTTCTACTTAAAAACTTCAAACATTAATAACTTTTTGAGTTGAACTCCGAGCGGAAAACTTCATATATAAAAATTTATCAGACAATCGACACAAATCCAATGGTGTAGGTTTTGTAGCCAAATTCTAATGTTTTTGAGAACATTTTTTTGATGTTACTTTTTATTATTTAATTTCTTTTTAAATTAATTGCCATAAAAATTATGCGGTGTTACACTTAGTAGTCACTGTATCACGTTAGGAGTTAGAGAATATGGTTTTTTTCAAAATTCCAACATCATCCATAATCAACTTGGTTAATCCAAATGAAAAGTCCTTCGTTCAGTAATAGCAATTATTATTAACCATACTACTCTGACCAGAGGCTTTGACTTTGAGTTGGCTACGATTGATAGTGATACTAACCTCATATAACCAAGGAGACGAATTCTCTATTGAATGGCGTTTCATTTCCAATGTTTCAACTCAGACCCCACCATAGTCATTCTATTGACAGCATGCTATGATTTAATTGTAATCAACGTCAACTGTCTACATTGAAGTACAACAGTATTCTCAAGTCGAGAGGACTATATAATATCATTAATTGAGATTCTCCATTTCACCATAGTTAAGTTACCATTAGAAAACTCTTGATTGAGTCATTCCATTGTTATACAATAACTATCAGCATGTAACCCCTTGATGTCCCCAACAACCATGAGAAATAAAATGTTCAACATTTGGAGACCGTTATGTACCTAATTTCATTGGATGAATAGACATCTTTCTTAAAATAGCTTGACTAGGAATATTTAAGATAATAAGTTATTTTTCAATGTGATAAAATTCTGATGATTATAACACATTGTAATTAATATCATATAACATATCATTTAAATATTTTCTATTTATATGCTTTAACTTAAATATTAAACTAATTATATCACTATATAACAAGTATATAGTAGAAATAAAAAAAAACCCTATATTATGAACAAGATTGGTTATTGAGTTAGATATGCGACATAATTTCTCTTAGGGCATGCTTCTAATTTTATCAATCTCCCACTTGCACTTACATCCATTACGAAATCATATACCCACTCCTTTGATCGATCTTCTCAAAACTAATCCAACTAGTTCCTTAGTGAAGGGATATGGTATATTGTCTTAATTATCCACTCCGTCAATCAACTCTCTCTAATATTGATAAACTGCTTTTATCATGAGGAACTTTTTAAAGTATGTTTCTAGACTTCCTATGAGTTCTAGGATCTTATGTGATACATGTCATAACATTGTTATCGTATAATAATAACATGGGATTCTCAATATTTAGAATCACCCCTAACTGAGTTATGAATTTGTGCATTTGTTTATACTTTTTTTATTACAGCGCTATTTAAGATAATATACTTGGCCTTTGGTTGAATCAGCCATTACTTATTGTTTGGAACATTTCCAACTTAAAAGTTCTTAACTTAAGATTGAACATGAATTCCGAATTGACAAATTATGCTCGATATCGCTTACAAATTTCGAGTCCACGTAGTCCTTCATAAGAATTTCGTTGATTCTACAAAGAATTCTCTAATATTTCATAAATGCATAAGAACTTTCTAAACTATCATTTATTGATCTTAACTCGAATTTGATACTTTCTTTATGTACCAAATACACAAGCGAATCGTGGTATTGTAGGCAACATAACATGTATGATAATTCTAGTTTTCAACCCATAAGGAACTCGTCTTACATGCTCCATATTAAAAAAATTAATATAATTTCTTTGTATATCATGTTAGGACATTTCCAATATCCTTTTATATCGATTTTAAAAGATATATTTTCAAATATTATACTGAGAATTAAACAGTCAAACTAAAATGATTTTATAACGAATACATCGTTAACAATCATAAATTTATTAGTTACTTATAGTTTTAAAAATGTTTTAATATTTTTTCTTGTATTTTGACTGAAATTCAAACTTTTTGATTTCTCTATCAAAATATTTATTTAGCTCTGATGCATATCGAAAAATACTTTGTATCATTTCTTGGATCATATCAAATCGGGTATCACTATCAAAATCATATTTTGAAAATGTACTAGGAATCAATTCCGGATTTGTACATCGTGCCATTTGGCAAAGTTAGTACTCTTGATTAGTTATTTATAGTTGAGGAAATTCTTTCCCAATATTGATAAAATTTATATTTTCTTTTTAATGTGTGAGAGTCATTATTAGATATTCTAATGTGTCATATCTATTTTGGTTTGGTTACTTTCATTTCATCAAATCAGTTTTATCATTGGATTATATCCAATCATTTTACTACCAATAATTTCTAAAAGAAATTCCTTCACTATGAAGTTGGTGTTTCTTGAAATGACAATTGTTTTTTAGTGCAATGGAATAGGTATTCATAAACATTTTATGAATTGCCCCACACACACACATATATGTATAGAAAGTTGATTTAATTTCTAGTTAAGACACTTATGTTTATAGCATAAATTGGCCAATCAATATTGATCGATTCTAAAATCCTTTGGAGTAGTTCATACAAAATTCCTCATGAACAAGTATTACGTATGAACAAGTATTGCATGTGGTCCCACAACTCACACAATCTGTTAACTACTTGGCCTAAAATATGTAGGGGTTGTTTCTTATAAACTCTTATTTTATATATTTTGTAAACTTTGATTTAAATGAAATTAAATTTAACCTTATGTACTTACTCTTAGGTAGACGTCCTTATAGAACAAAGTTAAAGAAAATTAACTTATCATCAATTGTACTTTATCCATCAAAGTCTGAGTTCACTTATCGATAAATCATTATGTATCATAAGGAAGAGTGGCTTTTTAAGATTGAATCTTATTCATTTTAGGTATATTCAGAACTTCTTTCCAATACATGCATTTATTTGATCAAGTCAAATCATTTTATTTTCTTTTGCAAGTCATGTTATTTAATTCCATTTTATATTCTGTGAACTTATCATAGACATAACATATGTGTATCAAATACATATGTTCATGTTTGCGATAATTTATCGACGAATTTGACGAAGTAAGTGGATCTATTTTTGTATCATTAGACTTACGATTGCATACATCTATATGTATCAATCTTCAAAATTCACCAACTTTTATGTCACTCGTACTAGATGAGTGCTTTGTCCTTAATCGTTTAGGATAAAATTCCCCAGTAAAATATGATTCATAATCATATGATTAAAGAATTATCTCTTAAAACTATGGCTGGGTCCATAATTTTGAAATAATTATAAAATTTTAGATGCTTTTGTATTTCCTAACATTACCTGGTTATGATATGAAATTGCCATTGTTATAGTTTTTATTGGAATCGTACTGGTTAGAAGCATGGTAATTGGGTAAATTTCAAGAAAAATCCTTTTGGATCTTTATGAGGTCTGTGCAGTCTAAATCCATTTGGAACATTTCAAAATTTTCTTCAAAATATATTCATTTTATTCCAGTTGTTTAAAATTAGTTTAATTTAACTTTAAATTGTTTATATTATAATGAATGTATCAAATACAATCATGTATGTGGTGTAAGTGCAGTTTATAAGTACTATATATGTGTGTAAATGAAGCATGTGTAAATGAAAATAGAGAAGGAAACATTTTGTTTCCCTCTCTTAATTTATACAATTAGTTAAGGGAAGATGTGGCAAAATGTTTTGAGAGATAGACCATTCATTACTCTCTTTATCTAATTGTAATAATTAACATATTAAATAACATAAATAAATAGATTTAACTCAAACAGTCTAAAATTAATGGTCGTAATGCCCCCAACGCAATACCGATTTTATGAAAGAACATTACCAATAACATCGTCTAATAATACAGAAAATCACTACAACAAAATACCTCTTTTACAATGGGCAATACCCATTGTAATATTCTGCAACAGACCAGCGCTCGTTGTCTTATGCAATGTTGTAATAGACCCAGATTATTATACAACGGTTTAAAACCATTGTATTGGCCCATTGTAGTAAACATTTTTACAACGGTTTAGGGCCGTTGCAATAGTCTTTTACAACGGTGCAGGTCAGTTGCAATATAGCTTTTTACAACGGTTCAAGGCCGTTGCAACTGAGTCTTTTACAACAGTGCAAGCTCGTTGCAATAGTCTATAACAACGATTAATGCACGTTGTAAATATGGAGCATTTTGTTTTGTAGTACATTATATTACAATTGATCTAGCCCGTTATAATAGATCTCAACTAAAACATGCATCAACCGTTGTAATAGCCTTTTACAACGGTTAATGCTCTTTGTAGTATGCCACGTATATATTCACGTCATATTTACTCGCGTCATATTTATTCACGTCATGCTCATAATAGCTAAAAAACCAAAACAAATTATACATTCACATCATTTATGAAGTCTTAATATAATTACAAATCATTGTCGCTGAAGCCAAAATGAATATAAAAGAATCTGAATACAAACAATAAGCGTAATAAAGGACTTAATAAAGCACGATAAAGGTATAGAAATATAGATACTCAAATAAAATTTAAACGGACAAATACATTTTCCATGGTTTATAACCGCATATAAATGATTCGGAATAACACAAGTTATACAAATTAATACAAGTGATTCAAAATATAAGAATTTTTTTTAATTTATTTTGCAATAAAAAATTTGGTAACCACATCTACAGGTAATGCATAAGCATGATCAATAGTCTTCAATACAGGATATTTCATAAGCAAATGCCTTGCAGAAGTAAATTCATAACTAGACTATTAGTCATAATTACTAAAATGTACAACAGAACTAGAATATTAGTTATTTTGAGAGAAATGAGCAGGGTCAGCGCACACAGCCCAATTGGTAATAAAGTGGGTTAACAAATCAACGCATAAAAATTAATAGAGGAAAAAATGGATACTACTAAGTATTAGCAAACCACTATAACTGAAGGATTCATAAACTGCTAGGGGAACAGTTTTATGCTTCAGTTAGAGCATCTAAAGACTGTAAGCATGCTGCAATAATCAAATAGCAGAGTATAGACCTTTTTGTGAAAAGTTTATTCATTTTTATTGAAATAAATAAACAATAAAATATAAACTTTATTTAAGTTTACATAATGTTGGGTTCGTAGAAAAGGGAGGGGGAAAATTTTCAGTCTGGAAGAAAAGAGAAACCTGTAGAGCATGAATGTCGTCATCTCGATTAATCAATGTCAACAAACCTATGTTTATGACATTATATGGGTAAGTTAAATACAAATAGTACAAATAACATTTAGTCACCTACCCAGAAGGGGTTTCTTGAAATTTCTCCTTCAAATGCATCTAGCGGGGCACCTAATGCTAAAGCAGTTCGTCGCATCATCTTTCTGGATAGATCTGCAAAAAAAACCCACAAAAAAATTGATTGGCATAAAAGCAGTTTTAGTGCATTATCAGCAAGAGATAAAAATAAAATAAAAAACGTTTGAGAAGGTAGATATAATATTCCATCAGGATTTCAAATTTACGGGATTGTCAGATCTGTAGATTGTGTTAAATACACTCAATTGTTTTATGGTTAAATATTAAAAAGAAAAAACCATAAATAAGCCATACCATAAATTAAAACCTTCTACAACTTGGCCAAGTGATCCATATTATCCTGGTTCTATCTCCAGGTAACTTTGAATTTCAAATTCACATTAGCAAACTAGTTAGATTATAGTTAAATCGATATAATCTCATTCAGAAAGAAAAAATACATTTAAATTAATAAAAAAACGTAGAAATAAAAATACTCACATCAATTGCTTCATGAATATATGAAGTTCCCTTGGTTATGTTTTCACCATTCCTATGATATCCTCTGATTAATAAGTCTAAGGTTACTAAATGATGGAAGCTACTAATGCAATTAAAAACTGCACCCTAAGCCGCCTGAGACAAATTAAGTATCACTCTTGTTATAATGATTATATAAAAAAGAACAAGAAGAAAAGCCTCCATCATCGCTATGCCATTTTCAGTAGTCATAAATTGAAACAGTCATTATTGCATGAACCGATTTAATGCACGTGATAACTTTCTTTTCAAATTCAAGTATCTTCATATATGGCAACAATCAATATACGAATTTACTGCTTGCTATTGTAAATGCAAAATATTCTTTTTGGTGAAGTCCCTAGGCATCAGCTCAAATACCATATTGCTGTCAACAATATGTATTTGGTTTAGACTCGAATTTGATCTTCCAATACATACATTTATCTTTCATTAGGTATTAGGGTATGTTTTCAAACAAAGGGTAAAGGTTCCTCTGTAGACGGTATGTTCTTATAGGAAAGTCATTAAGACGTTACTTGGGTAAATGTCTAAGTTCATTGCTCCTCAGAATTCAGGATTTTATAAAAATAAAATCAAACAGTATCCTACTTCCATGAGCACCATTCAAATAACATAACATACAGCATCGCAATTCGTTTTCAAGGCCGAAAATTGAGATAATAATATGCAGAAATAAACCTGAAATTACAAAAGAACCAAAGCTTCTTCTTGAAATCACTGCTCCAGCAGTCATTGCAGCTCAAATTGAAAAGAAGATTCCAAATTTTCCAATTCAGCTCGCGAAGATGGATCTCCGAATTTGGTTTGCTCGTTCAGCTTCGGCGGGAGGTACTTTAAACTCACTACTTAACCAGATTTTCCAATTCAAGTATGCTGCTACTTCTTACTATTCTTCTTCATTTTTCCCATTTGATTGCTGAAATCATATTGCAATGCCAAACTAAATCTATTTTAGTTTTGTTTCAATTAGATGTTTTAATTGGAATCGTGATTCAATATGGAGCTTGGACTGCGATTATGGTCAGAGAGGAAAGGGAATTGCGGGGGGACCGAAATCGCGATTAGGGTATTGTGGCGAAGAAATTGGAGAAAGGGGATTTTGCGCTGTGATTGAAACCACAATTTGGGTATTATGGTGGAGGCTGTGGAGAGAGGGAAATTGAATTTGTTTTGCGATTTAGCAGTGGAACCTGGGGTTGAGGAACGAAGATGAAGCGGGAAACGAAAATTTACAAAAAAGAGGGCGGAAACAACTAAAAGCACTGTGTCAACCATTAAACTTCACAAAAAACGACATCAAAAAAAAATAGAAATAACATTCATTATTATAAATTTTTAATTTTAGAAAAAATTTAAAATTTTATTTTTAGATTTTATGAATTTACTAATTTTTAATTTGTAAAATTTGAAATTTAAAATTTTTTGAAATATTAATTCTAAATATTAGTTGTAATTATTAAATATCAAATAATAAATATTATGTGTCATTTATGTGAAAGTACTCGACTCCTTGAAAAATATGGACGTCGTTTATGTAAAAGAACCCGACTCCTTGAAAGATATGCCATATACGATAGTGCTGATATTTCTTGATTTGGATTACCTAATGAGATGCTGAACAAAGTACTAACATCATTTATGAAAGCAAAACTGCTCTCTTTACTGGGGTTATTCCTGGTTGACTATCACAGTAAGAGATAAAAAAGTATAGTGTGGGGATACTTGCTTTGGGTCGCAATAACTGTTTGTTCTTCTTGACATGCTAAGTTACCGGAAATAATTACAATAAAAAATACTATGTACCATGACTAGTTAGATCGATTTTAGTACCAATGCGAAAATGACAAGCACATGGGTTACATATGTTCGGGCTCATTTCTTTCTCACGTCCAACTTTAGTTGATGGAATAAATTTCGTACTCCATAACATGGTTCATCACAGATAGTTTTGCACTATTAGTTGAAGGAAACTTTACTCTTTCAAGCTTTGTTATTACTGTTATTTTACTTAAAAAAATGAAAAGAAAAATCTAAATTAATTTTAAAACTGTACATATAAGACATACCTCCTTCTCCATACTTAAAACTGTACATATTTCTCATACATTCTATATGTATAATAAATAAATATGACATAATCGATGATGTTAAAATTTCTCTTTAACCCTACACATCTTTCATCCCCTTGGATTTCCATTCTCCATGGCTCAGCTGACTTTGAATACTACATTGTTTATGGTTATGTTTTCTCATGTGAATACATAATATGCTGTTTTTATGTTTCTTTTCCTCAGGTCCCTATGTATGTTAGTGCTCTGCCCTTGATTAGCGGTAAGATTTGTATAATTTCCCCAACTTTTGCTCTAGTTATCTTGATATCTAATATTTTACAGTAGAAGTATACCCGAGTTATCAGTTGACATGCCAACTTGATTGTAAATTTATGCTGTTGTATGATGTTTCAATCTCTCCATACCAAATTATTTCTTATGAGAAGGAGGTTTAATAATGATGCTGCTGCTCTTGTTATTTTTATTTATCGACAATCGTTTATTTATTTATTATGATTCAATGGCTGTCTTAAGATTATGAAATGTTTATTGAAATTATGCTCACATTTTGGATTATGCGAAAGGCATTTATAATGTTCAAATTGTTCAAATTCGTGCCAAGTTCAAATCTCTCCATACCAAATTATTTTTTATGAGAAGGAGGTTTGAGTTTTCAATTCGTGCAACAATGGCCAAATGTTCAAATTGGTTTTACTGAAAATCAATTTAACTAAATGCTTAATTTTGACATTGCCTTACTAATTCATAAAACATGGTCATAAGCGGAAGTCCCTAATTTATTCAAATGAAATTATGAAACTTCAATCAGCTAAACAATATACAGACTAAAACAATAAACTATTTACTGTGTCAGAATAGTACCTGAATTGGGATTGGTGGGATCAAATTTGAGTTTGAAATTGATATCCGCTAATCGCAAATAGAGATAAACCGATGGAGAACTCGGGAAAGTGTTTGGTAAATCGAAACAACCTTTACGAGCTACAAGAACTATCCTCCTCTAACTACTTGTCGTTTGGAAGCCAGCATCTGTAGGGATGATGCTGCCAAGTTCAATGCCGATGATATCTCCTGAAACAAGGATTGAGGCTTCCTGCTTCGGCCACCTGCCATCGGTAGGATTGTGGTTTAGCGACTAGGGACTGATTAGGGATTTTGTTGTGAAGCAGCGATTAGGGATTTGTGAATAAATGTGGATTTGGGGATTATGGTTCTAGGAAAAGTAAAAGGATTGCGAATTAACGAAAATTTCACGCGGGCTTTAAAATTTTGTTCCAGCGCCACGTTCCCTTGCTTTAAAATTTTGTTCCAGCACCTATTTCCTTGTTTGCTTTTCTAGTTTTTTCATTTTTATTTTTGGCCGGCATATTTAGTTGATTTGAAAAGAAAATGTGAGAAATGAAGGGAAGGCTTGAAGCTAAAATTTTGCAAAAAAGGGAAATAATAAATATTATTACAAATTATATGTTATTCAGTATATATTATTATTAATACATTGTTATTGTAAATTATTTACTATGACGTCTAGAACAATCAAAGATAATGATAATCGTTAAGAGTTGTCAAAAAATAATATTTATTACAACTGGTAAACTATAAATATTGTAAAATATAACTTTACAACTAGAAAAAAAAGTTTAATAGTTGACATCTATTACAATGGGCTGAAGAAAGTAGTTGCAATAAGCATCTAGTACAAATGGGTGGGTGGGTGGGAATGAAAACCGGTTTTGAGTGCCAGTATGAATTTTGAGTGCCGACATTTATTAGTGTTTGTGCGCTTTAATGTTATTCTTACCTCATTTTTGTTTGGATAAATTTAATATTAGTCCTAATTAATTGTTACTTATTAAGTATTAATTAATTAATACCATAATGAAGCTATTAGTTAAAGAAAAATTTACGACTACTGAAATAATCATGAAAATTAATTATTTAATCGTAATTAATAATTAGTAAAATTTAATTATTAAATGTTACTTTATATTTATTAATTATAATTTAATGTTAATTAATTGTTAATAATTAATAGAGGGAATTAGGCACAAGGACAAACTTTGAAAAAAAAATTAGGCTGAAAGACACGAAGTTTCATTTTTGGGCTGAAGGACAAACTTTGAAAGAAAATTAGGCTGAAGGACAATGCTAAATACAACTAGCATTTTGTACAGTATAAACATTGTACAAAATGCTAATTATAACTAGCATTATGTCCAGTTTTACATTGTATAAAATGCTAATTGCCTTTAGCATTGTCCTTCAGCCTAATTTTCTTCCAAAGTTTGTCCTTCAGTCTAAAAATGAAACTTGTTGTCCTTCAGCCTAACTTTTCATGAAAATTTGTCCTTGTGCCTATTTTCCACTAATTAATATGTATATATTATTAATTTTTGATTTTTAACATTAATTTTTAATTTTAATAGTAATTATTAATCATAAATTATTAATATTTATTATTAATTATAAATTATTATATATTTAATATTAATTACTCGACATTACTTACTAATAACTTGAAAGTAAAATTAAGCCAGTTGGAATACTAATTATATATAATAATTAGTAATTAGCGGTTGTTTATTAATAATCATTAGTTATTATAAATATAAATGATTAATATAATATAATTAATGGTTAATAATTAGTAAAATAATATTATAATTAGTAATTAGTAACATATGACTAATATAATACAATTAATGATTAATTATTAGATAGTAATAAATAATAAATATTAATTTTAAGAAAGCATTGTACTTATTAATTACTTATTGTCGAAAAGTGGCAACATACATTTTTTACAACTGGCTGGCATTTTATGCTCGTTGTAAAATTGGCATCGGTAAAAATGGGCATTTTATGACCGTTGCAAAATTGACACCTATTACAATGGGCATTTTAGTCCATTGTAAAATTGGCACCTATTACAACGGGTGTTATGAGCGTTGTAAAATTGGCACCTCTTATAACGGGCATTTTGTGGCCGTTGTAAAATTGGCATCTATTACAATGGTCATTTCGTGAACGTAGTAAAATTGGCATTTATTACAACGGCATGAAAGAAACGTTGTAATAGCACTCTATTACAACAGACAGTCATTGTCCATTGTAAAAAGGGCATTGTATATGACATCTATTACAACGGACCTGAATGGACCATTGTAATAGCCTTGGGCAGCCAATGCCCATTGTAAAAGGGGCGTTGTAATAAGGTATTTTTGTTGTAATTAATACAGCTTGATAAGGGTGATTAATATACCTTTAAACTAATACTAATTAATCATACTTATGGTCTATTTAATATCTCGAATAAAATTTAATATGTACAGTCTTAGTTCAAAGTAATAATCACATCAGTTTCTTAGAATTAGAATAGTGTATCATCTAAACAATAGTTTAAGATCACAGTAGAATAATAAACATCATATGCATATACAAAAGTGAGAGTCTATCAAATAACACTAGACTCACATAATATACATCTGATACAAATCTCTGTCTCAATTATACATCTCATAAACAAACATGAATCCTAAATGAGATAAACTTAAAGTTAATAATGTTTGTCTCCTTACTAGCACAACCATCCAAGGGTCAACATGTCATGTAACCTAAAAAGTCTCAGCCTGACCAGAGCATTAAGATAACACCTGGGTTAGACTATCTCTAAATATCCAAAAGGGTGAGAACAAGATATAAAATGAAGATATATGACATATAAGTAAATCCTGATGTCTAAGATAAAATGTGGCAACCCAACTTCCTGACCCCTAGGAACGACACTTAACACATCATAGGTGTTCGTGGGCCATTGTCCAAGCATCGGAAAGATGAATCATCGTGGGGTAAAATAAAGAACGGAATAGAAAATATCACAACGAAACTGCTAAGTAAAACATAACAGTTAAAGTACATCAAGTTGCTCCTTAGCAGGGAGTTATCAGAGTTACAGAAAAGTACTACAATTCAGCTTAGGCAGTTATAACATCCTGCCTTTACAAATGCTGAAACAAAATGCACTTACACAAACTAGATAGTATAGCAGAATATGTAAATAAGAAGATGAAAAGCCTTCAGCTAGGACTTCATCTTCAAAAGAGCACAACAAAGACCTGCTACTCTCGGACTACTCAAATAAAAATGAGTACCCAAGATTTATGGAAACAAACAAATCAGGTCAGACAATACGTCTGGTATGAGTAAAACTTTAAACAAAGGTGTATAATTAAATACCAACATGTGAGACCATGCTGATGAACACGGAACATGTTTACTCTCGTATAAATCAATATCCAAATGGAAAGAATGGATAAATAAATTAACACCTCGAAGAGTGGTTGACTCTTTTCGGTGCAAATAAGGAGATAAATTTGAAGGTTCAAATCAAATAAGAAAAGGAAAATCTCCAACAAATGACCAGGATAGTGCACTCCCTTAGTAGTATACTTCTGAGAAGCTCATTTACTCTGTGAAACTTCTCAGAACCCTCCAAGTCAAACCTCACCAAATCTTAAGAGTGTCTGAATATGTCACATCTAATAGCGCTACTAAATCCAATCTAGATGAAATGTGAAAGTATCCTAATAGGAGCAACCCTACATAGTTTGGTCTCCTCTCGTGCTTTGGTTTTAGTCATTTTCGACAAAGGATATCAATGCTCAATGGAGCAATAAATCATCTTACAATGATGATAATAAAGTAGCTGAAGTAACCAATAACTAAGAATCCAACTATCGAGGATATAAAACGATCGTATATGGAAATTAAGTCCTGTATACTTACCACCACTCATCGAATTCAAACTTGCATTATTTCTTAGTAACAGTGATACCGGACAAGTCAAGGTAGTGTTACCTTAAAGTCACGTCTCACGATTATTCTTAACTTTCTAAATAGCGGCAAGTCTACTTCTTCGATGTTTAGAGATAATTATACAAATAAATCATTTACACATAAGTGATTCACTTTACGAAAATTAATACAATTTCATAAACAAGTCAAACTTTTTTCTTTTTAAAACCTAAATTCGTACTTGGTTTCACATTACAAGTATTAGCTTTGATGCAATTTGTCGAAGAGATTACTAACTTTTAAACATAATTATGAAAAGGATTAACAACTTAAATCATCCTTATGTATTTTATTGATGACTTTAAAACTTTGTTAACTAGTTAATTAGTTTATTTCAATAACCTTTAAGTAAAAGGGTAAATCTCCTTTAATACATCATTAGTTCAATTAATAAATAATATAATTAATTAAATAAATTAAATAATAATTAAATATCATTATTTAAAAGTGATTAATTAATTTAAAACTTCATTTAAGAAAATAATTATTAAACTTTAAAAATCATTAATTAAAAGGGTCAAATGATTTTAAAATATCACTGATTAATTAATTAATTAATCTTAATCCATCATTATCCAAAGATTAAATAGCCCCAAACATCACTGAATAAAATGATTAATTAATTTCAAAACATCATTAACCAAGTGATTAGTTAATTTTAAACACATTGTTAATTAGTAACTTTAATCCTCATTGATTAAATAATTAATTAAATTAAATAATCCTCATTAATATAATTAATGATTTTTGAAAATATCATTAATCAAAAACTTGTAAAATAATTCCAAGCATGATAATGAAACCAAACGGTTCCTATAAAAGGTGATTTTCTGAAAGTGCCGATATAGCGACTATCGCTATACGGGCAGTTCGGAATTCGAGCATATGACACTTACAACACAACCACACATCACAAAGGTATGAGCATAAAAACATTGTGATTTATAATAATTTCAACATATATCAAGTATTTAATAATAATGGGATTAGTTTAATTGTAGATTTTCATATATCCAATGATTCACTTACTAATTTTCCAAAGCGGCTATCTTTCAAGCAACAAAGCAAGCCATCAAAACCATTAGTACAATTATATAATAAGCATTAATAAGATAAAAATATGGGCATGAATATAGTTTAAACTTTATGGTTCAAATGTGGAAGCTTTACTCACCAAAGCGATTACTAACTTAACCGGATTGCTAAGTCAAGTTGCCAAACTCACGAACTATCGTCATGACACCTTTGCTTGGGTGTTTAGGCCCTTAATGGGTAGAGTTAGGTTTGGCCTTGGGCAATATAGGGCTTGGACTTGGAGTCTTGAGGTGGAAGTGACTTTGGTTTTAGTGTAGAGTGTTTGTATGTGTATATATGTAGTTTAAATTGATGTTTGGTAGTGTAATCACTAGTTTTTGATTTTGGAATTTACATTGGAAGCCATGGAAGTGTTCATGAACATGAGGAGATTGAAGATGGAAATAAGTATGTAAAGTGAGAACAAAGTGTATGTAGTGGTATTTATAGGTAAAGAGTAAAGTATTAATTTAATTTAACTCAAACATTAAAATATAGTATATATTGTCATGAAACATGGAGGCCATGCCTTTCCATGCTCATAGGTTCTCACACACCCTTCATGGACCCCTCCCCCTTCATCATGCTTTGTACTCATCTAGCTAGCTTGGGTTATGGCTAAGTACTTCCTCAGGTTGCTTAAGTCTTATTTTATATTTTTAAGTCAATTCTTGTTTTATTTAATTCTAATCATGGTTTATTTATTTTAACACTATCATTAACCTATCACATGACATAAGCGCATGTGCGTGAATGTGTATATGAGTGATACAAAAATGTGCACAATATTTCCAATGACTTTCCGAAGCTGAAAAGTCAAATTTTTGAAAAGCGTTTTTCGGTCACATTTTTTTATTAGAACTATTTATTTTGGTAAACAAAATTTGAAAAATAATTTCAATATTTAATATTTAAAGTATGTTAATTTGATTATTAAAATCCATTATTTAAATATTCAAATACGAAACAATTAATTTACGGGTCATTACACTCTCTCCTTAGAGAATTTCATCCTCGAAATTAATGCACAAAAGACAATCCAAAAGGTATATATTATACCAAGAAATTCGTATAACAACGCAAAGCAACCGTGCCATATAAGAACCTTCAAACAACAACCAACTAACCCGACATTACATCTGGGTAAGTTTCTCTAATTCGATCCTCAGTCTCCCAAGTACAATCACGAGGGTCATCACTCCACTGAACCTTCACAAGTTTAACCACCCTGTTCCTTAATCTCTTTTCATCCTGATCTACAATACAAACTCCATGTCGGACTACTGTCAAGTTTGGTTCTATCTTTAAGTCTTCTTAAATAGATGTCTCTACAACCAGAGATGGATCATAAACATGCTTTCCCAGATGAGATACATGGAAAACATTATTGACTTCTAATGAAATCTTTCAGGCAATTCTACCCTATAGGCCAAAATCCAATTCAAAACGGGCCAACAAATCTGGGTGCTAGATTTGTTGTCCTTCTGAATATTACAACTCCTTTCATCGGTAAAACTTTTACGAATACCAAATCGCTGACCTCAAACTCTACGTCCCTTCTTCTTTGATCAACATAACTTTTCTATCGATCCTGGGCTTCTTTTATCCTTTCCTTGACCATAACCACTTTCTCAGATGCTTCACAAATCATCTCTGGTCCAAGAATTAATCGGTCTTTAGTCTTAACCTGACATAAAGGTGATTTACATGGTCGTCCATACAAATCCTCATAGGGGTGCCATGCCAATGCTAGCTTGGTAACTAATATTATAAGATAACTCTACCAAATGCAGATGATCTTCCCAAGAAACTACAAAATGCAAAAATACATGCTTTCAGAAGATCCTCCAAAATCCAATTCACCCTTTTGGTTTGTCATCTGTCTGTGGGTGATAGGCTGTGCTAAAAGTCAACTTTGTCCTTGAAGCGGCTTGCAATGCTTCCAAAAACAATTGGCGAAGATGGGATCTCGATCACTAACTATACTTACTAGGATTCCATGCAGCCGAGTGATCTTCCTCAAATAAATCCCTGCCAAAGAATCTGCAGTTCTGGTACACTTCACCGGGATAAAGTAGGTGCTTTTTGTTAATTGATCTGCAATTACCCAAATGTCTTCATTAACTTTGCTTGTTCTGGGCAACCTATCGATAAAGTCCATGGATATTTGCTTCCATTTCCAGTTCGTCTGGTCAATCCTGGTGAAGTCGGTTTGGTCGAAGTCTTGAGTGATTGTTGTAGGGTGATTTCTGAGTGCATGCATCCATATAAACAACTATAACTGTCAACTAATTAAGAATAAATGGCTAGGGATTTAGCACTTTAGAAGTTGAATAATATGAAATGTGAAAAATATAAAACTGAGAATAACATAACCATAGATTCATCAACTTCAACCACATAGCGAATATACTTTCACTTAGAGATAGTAGTGTGAGGTAAACTCACCTATAAGCACTTGAATTAAAGTTTAAAACCTGGATTAGCTTCTCTTGATAATTACCTAAGTTTTTTTTACAAATTGCAACAAATAGATTACAAACAAAAGGTAAAAAGTGAGATTAATATCCCCAATTGATTCACTAAGGATAAAGGAAATTACCTAAAGTTGATTTCTATATATATCGATCAAAAGCACCTTGATTTGCACTTAGATTTGGGATTGATATATACATTCTAAGGTTTTTAAAGAAGGATACTTGGTTTTCTAATTTCTAGCTTATAGCATATGAAAAATAAACGTATAGCGAAATGAGAGAAGGATTTTCTCTTTAGTTAAATGGGCTTGGGTTTTTCATGGACCTAATAAGAGAAAATGTTATTATTCTCTTCTTATTCCCTATTTATAAATCACCAATTTACACTTATTTTTTTTTTACATAACATATTTTGATTTTCCAAATTTATCAAAACCAATGACAAGTTAAAAATCCTTATTTCTGTCAATATTGAGATATTGTATAAAATTAAATATAACCTTTAAAAATAAAATTTATCATCATTTTTTTTAAAACTATTAATTGTAAAAATCATATTTTAAACACTAAATCTCAATATTAATCATTTTATTAAACTTACAACACTTGCAATAATTTGAAATGAAAAATATTTTACCATAAATTTCTACTTATAATAAATAAGTGGATAAAACATTATAATTCACAATTTTACATTAAAATTACTTTCATATAATGAATTATCACATTTTTTCCCAAATTATTCTCATGCTATCAAATATAAGAATCAAATTTTACAAAAGGATATTCCTTGAATTTTCAATTTTTAATCCCAGATTCCTTTTAATTTGGAAATTATAACTAATAAAATGACCAATTTTATCTTAAAATCAATTAAGATAAATAAAAATCCTATTCTTAAGTTTAATTCCAAGTAATCTCGTACAGGGTTGTTACAGACTCCCCCTTACAGAAATTGCGTCCTCGAAATTTCTTCAAGGAGAAAGTTGATAACAAACTACAAAAGATAAATTCTCAAATTTTGAACATAAGTTTACACAAATATTTTTAATTTCAAATTCCAAAATTCTAAATATTACTTCTAAATAATTCTTTCCAAAATTTACATTTTCCAAAAGAATAAAATTGCTTCTAATGGTAATTATTTGCATCAAATCCTATTTATATAACCCATCTCTTAGATTTCAAATTATCAAAATATAAGATTCACTTAATTTCTTATTTAAAATTCCAAAATTTTATAATCCATCTAAATTATAAAATGATATGCATGATAAATAAAAAATTGTCACATATTATTTTTCTAAGCATAAAATAAACATTCATAATTTACAAATATTAAATAATAAAATGATGATGTCTTGTCATCTATTTATAGTAATTGCTTCTTCAAATGGCTACAATGCTGACATGAAGTCAGCATGGCCTCGCCACTGACCTCTGTTATTGCTAAGATTCTGTGGCAGCACACGTCATCTAAACCAATACATATAATGCATTTTTATAATTTTCTAGACCACCAAAACACTTATATTGTAGTAGATAAATTTCCCCTTTCAATTTCATTTCCCGAATTATTATTTTTCAAAATATTCAACTTCCACAAACAATAATATCAAGTTTCAAATCAGTTACTTAATATAATTAAAAAAATCCAATTATTATTTTCCTTTCAAAATAACCATATAACTGAAAATAATTCCTTTCCAAATATTATTTATATATAAAATACATACTTATAATATTTATCCCATTTGTATTTACAAATATACACGTTTTTCCACAAAAATCCTTTCACTTCAAAATTTTAATTTCTACAATTTCTTAACTTTTAACATCTTATTAATTAAAATTCATATATAACAATTTATTTTTATTAAAACTAAAGAATTTGAAAGTGAAATTCATAAATGAAAGTAGATTTCCAATTATTCTCTTTTCAAAAGAGTTCCAACTAATTTTGATTTAATTTTGATATGAACCAATTCCAAAAATTTGAAACATTTCCTTTAATCTTATCTCATTATATAAAATAATATTAAGCCATGAAGTGTCAGTGATTCATTTCATCACTTGGCTGCAAAGTTGATTACCTAAAATATCAACATTGCCTCGCCATGCTCTCCACTTCCCATAATCTATTCAATGGTTAAATATTATTTTTAAATTATTTTAACTCAAATATTTTATATATTTCCAAATTATCTATTTCTTATGTCAAAATGTCTCGTTCGACGTTTAGGAACTCCTATCGATAACTTGACATCCCACATGTCGATTAGAATCCTTAAACATTTTCTAGACAAGTCAACACAATGAATAATCATAAGTTTTCTTCATTTATACTTATTTTATCATCACTTGCATCCATGCATCTAATCTAAACAAATACAATCAAGAAATCAATTCCTTACATCCCATCAACCAACACTAAATGGTCGTTTTCAGCAGAGCAATTATATTCCTAAAATTCGGCTACACAACTCTGATTATTTATAGATTATTTAAATCTTAAACTTATTTACTCAAATTTCTAAAATTCTCTATTAAAGGAAATTTTTTCACTTAAACCAATTTACTCTAATTTATGTCTTTTAAAATTAATTTTCCAAAAATCTAAAAGTAATTTACCAAACTCTATAAGATTTTCTCACTTTACTTTCCATAAGTTTAACATCACAAATTCCAACTTATGAATTAAAATTATAAATCAGATTACGTCCCAATTAATTATCTTGATAATCAATTTATATTCCTATCCCTGACTATATAATTAATATAACTATCTACCACACACCCCGGTGGACAGGACTCTTAGTCATTTAGGACTTAGATCAGTGATATTATATGCTATAATGTTCTGACTCGGCTCTGAAACCAAATTGTAATGACTCCACAGCAATACCCACATTATTAAAGAACATTATAAATAATTTCATCCAATGATATGGAGAATACGACTTGATAAAGACGACTGAATGCGAATAAATCTTTAAACTAATACTAATGCATCATACTTATGGTCTATTTAATATCTCGAATAAAATTTGATGTTTACAATCTTAGTTTAAAGTACTAATCATCCCAGTTTCTCAAAAACAGAACAATATATCATATAAACAATAGTCATAGGTAACAGCGGAAAAATAAACATTATATACATATACAAATGTGAGTCTGTCAAATTAACACTTGACTCACATAATATACATCTAATACAAATCTCAATCTTAATTATACATCTCATAAACAATCGTGCATCCTAAATGAGACAAACTAAAAGTTAAAAATGTTTAACTCCTTACTAGCACAACCATCCAAAGGTCAACCTGTCATGTAACCCAAAAAGTCTCGGCCTAACCCGAGCATGAAAATAACACCCGGGTCAGACTATCTCTAAATATTCAAAAGAGTGAGAACAAGATATAACATAAAGATGCATGACATATAAGTAACTCCAGATGTCCAACTTTTAATGAGTCACGAAATTAATTTAACTCAGAATCTACCTCAAAACACAAGAATTTATATTTATTTCATAAACACAGAATAGCCGCATAATCCAAATTTCTAGAATATAAGAGGCATTAATCCATACTTATCGAAATGATTGTCCATACCAATCAAAATGATTGTACTTAGGCCATTGCAAATAAACAAACAAAGGTATCACTCATACTAATTCAATACAAAGATCATACTCATATCGGGAACATAGAATCACGACTAATCATAAGGATAGTTCATACCAGTCATGACAACCGTAGTGACCATGACTTGAAGACTCTCGATTATTCATCTTTATAAGTTTATTATCGTAAAGAAATCCATGAGTATACCTTTTAAGGATCTATCGGTCCCACCAAACACCAAAAGGAAATATACTCTAAAGTGCATAATATTATCGCTTTTAGTAATCACTAGAACTTAACCAAAATGTCCCATACCACCTGGTGAAATTCAAATTTTTACTAGAAGCTTGTAAATCTAACTCGTTATGGATACCACTGAAAAACATGAACTGTATTCTCTTAAGGATCTATTAGTCCCACCAAAAAAAGCATAAAGTGTTAAATACTTCCTAAAATCACTAGAATTTAACTAAGGCATCCTATACTACTAGGTGAAATTCGAGCATCCGCTAGTGTGCTAGTAATTACCACACAAACATTCTATTCAATGAGTTGTACAATATTCGATGGAGTATTACTCAAGAGCACTTAAACTAATCAATAACACTAAATTGATTGTTAGTAATCCACATATTATAGAACTAAGGCTCTCAAAACATCTTTTTCCTCTTTTAAGTTTATAGTTTAGAAAGCAAATATTACGACTTTCCACAAATTCCTTTATTTTTAACATTATATAAGTATTCACTGTTTGATAAAATCTTCAATGAATATTAAATACTCTAAAATTGCACTTATATATGCATATTTGTCTCAAAATTCCATACAAGATACTTAGTTAATAAACTATGTTTTAAAAACCTATATACATACATATACATATACATACATACATAAACATATATATATATATATATATATATATATATATATATATAAGTCCATTTATCTTGTAAAAACCATATTTATTAGTCTTCCAAATCCACTTTGATATATATATAACCATTTTACTTATAAATTGTTAACCCCCTTTTGGCAAAGTCGTGGACAGGCGGATTTAACTAAATCGACTACTCGTTTGTCGAGACTGGAATACGATGAGTTTTAGTCAACCGGATGGGTAGATAATCAATCACGGATGATAATCATGATTATGAAGCCGAGGTTCGGCATATACAATGGACAAAAGTCACGGGTTACTCAAAATATGGGTTTTGACAAAAGTTGAGTTATAGTGAGTCACCCGGAGTTTACTTTGAATCATGCCTAGGTTTGCTTCGAGTTTTCATGGAGTTTGCTTCGGGTCATGTTGAGTTGTGCTTCGAGTTGCTTGGGGTCGGTCAGAGTTCACGAGTGGATCAGCATAAGGTAGTGGTTCGGCATGCTTTAGGTCGGTCGGGCATAAACACTGGGTTGGTGTTGTGAAAGCTTCGGGTCGGTAGGAAGGTGAGTCAATCTGGATTGTGTGGATCGGTGTATTAAAGTGGGTCGGTCTTGGTGGTGTGGATCGGCGTGTTAAAGTGGGTCGGTCTTGGTAGTGTGGATCGACATGTCGACACTACAATAAATATTATTTTTGGTGGCGCACAAAAAATGCTACCAAAACTTACGGTAGCGTTTTGATAAACGCCGTGACAAAGCCCGCGACTAAAATCCATGATTTTTAGTTGCATCTATTTCAACGCCACTATAAATCCTTTTATTGCAGCATTTCACAAACGCCATCATAAATCTTTTTGTAGCATTTTAAAAACGCCACGGAAAGGTTTTATGGCGCTACCAATAGAGTTTCCAACTTTACCCCTAGTTTACGGTTGCGTTTACTCAATGCCACATATGTATTTTTGTAGCGTTTTTGAAACGCTAAAAGTTGTTGATCATTTTCCCCATTTTTTATGCTATTATTTCCCGTTGATGGTCTATTTTGTTTCTACTATAACAATCAAGAATCACTCACATAATCATCATATTCAAATAATTAAAAAAACATATTAATCATATAACCAAATAAGATATCCATAACTATTCTAATATAATAGTTTTTTGATAAAATGACCAAACTCACATACAATAACCATTCGTATATAAATTTATACATCTAGTACTAATAAAATATTATACCAAGCTGGTGCTAACAAAATGCTCGATTACCCATAATTCTTTATTGCATGCATAAGTGAAAGCTAGCACCATAAAAGTCCAACCTTTCTCTCTTCGAAAATCCTATGCCTGCACAAGTGAAAGCACAAAATATAGTCAAACAATTATGTTAATTCATAGGACTTCAAACCTAATATCAAACATCTACGACATTGTATGAGTATATCATATTATAAATAATGTCATATAAATAATCAAAGTTATAAACGAAATGAAATAAATAAAGTCCAATCTTACAGTTATATACGAAATGTTAAATTAGTTATATTATTATTATTTATAAAACTTAGTTAACTTTAATTTAATTTTATAAAACTTGTTTAATTTTAATAAAGCCCAGTTAATTTTTAATAACTTGGTTAACTTAATTTTTTTTTCTTCGTGCGCTTGTTGAGTGGTGCTCTAGTTTTTGATGAGGCCCATTGCAGATGCTTCTCTTGCTTTACCAAAAGGCCGGGCTTGACTGTAAATGAAGCAAGGACATCTGAATATAATCGAAGTAAGGTGGTAGAAAAAATGTCAATACCATGCAATTAGACAATATGTGAACATAGAGACAGCATAAGAATTGAATGGGCACATTGAGAACAAGCAACGACAAAAAGTAATAAAAAGAAGAAAAAGGTCGATGTAAAATGTGATACTGATGGTGCTATGAACAAAAGAATTGTTTAATCAATATACCAAACTCGGTTAACACTGTTATTTACAAGCACCTAGTGGGGTTGTTGACCTTATGGATGATATCTACTAAAAAATAACCCTAAACGAATGTAGAATTACAATTATCTTAAACTTTCGTGACAACATAATGGACACATACATTCAACATCCTCTAAGCACACAGGAATTGGGCATGCCTATGATTTAAATTACCCAAAATTAATGTGTTCAATTGAATAAAATAAATATGAATCCATTGATTGTATATTAAATTGGAATAAAGCTTACGGTGTTAAGATTTTTTATATTGCAAACATCCCTGCTAGATTCTGTAAACTTTAACCCTATTACCCAAAATACACCATAATTATTATACAGTATATTAACCCTATTATACAACATAAAATCAAATCATTTCCAAAACATCATTTGGAATAAAAAGCATTCAAGTTAAAAAGTGAGAAACTAACATTATAGGCTATGAAAATTAAGTAAGTAATTTAGAATTTAATTTTGGTTTTTAGTCGTAATTTTTTTGATGGCTAATAAGTAAGATAGCATAAAAAGCATTACTATTTAGGATATATGACAAGCTATAATATAACTGTCCTAATCAAAACTACAAACACACGATATACCAACATGCTAATAATGGAAATCAAACATGTATATAGCAAATTGAAATTGTTTTCCCACTGATGTCAAAGAAACGAACATCAAACTTAAGTGTATAACAAGAGTACAGAAAATATGTACAGGTTGGTACTTTCTTTTCCATGTGATGGCACTCATAATGAATCATCATTAGATTTCGACTAATTAGCTAATCAACCACAACTGGTTAAAACGAGCAAAATAGCATTTTTCATTGCTTCCAACCATTTCATATGTTACAAGAAATTTGATAAGCATGACTCTAGCTGATTGAAGAGAGAGTTTATTCACTAAAATACCTAGGTACAGACTAAAAGGCTAAATAAACATATGAATAATTATTTCACGGATTTGTTAGCATTTAACTGCTACCGTGTACATGAAACTGAATGCAGTATAAACCTGTTAAACTTAGAGAAACCATTACATGGAATTTAGCCGATTGAAGTATCTTTTGTCCCGACTTAATAATCGTTATGTAGTTAGAAATTTGAATGCAGTACAATCATCACATCCCAATACACTATGAAGCTTGGATCTCTCTACCTCTTGTATTCAATGGCTGGTGATCAACTAATTTGTTTTCCGCAAAGAATATGAAGGAAGGTAAAAGTAATGAGAAGAAAAGATACCTAGTAAGAAAAGAGAAATATAAAAATTTAAGAAAACGCAACTCAATATAGTAAAGCAAGAACTTAATTTACAACAGTAAAGTGCTAAAAGAAATCATAATGCAAAGGAACAGGTAAGCAAAATAGTAAGAAAACGTAATTTCAACAAATGCCAAGATAACAATTCTAGCACCCAAGTGGAATCATCAATTGCACAAAGCAACTTTTTGAACGGTTATTAAATAGCCATTTCTTATGCTAAATTATTTACTAAGAAGGTGTATGGATAAACAAATAATTCCAACAAATTTCATATTTCATATTTCTAAAAACCCAAAATACAATAACCAAAAAATAATTTAAAATCAAAATCAAAGCTACAAATGCTAAGAAATGCAGACCTGTTAATCCTTAAAGGCTCATCTCAAAAGACATGATAACAGCAGGAATACCTTTTATAGATTGTGATTCCTGAACAAGGCATACAAATAGTTAATAGAAGAATTAAATTTCACTGTAACGAATAACGAAATTCTTTTAACAATTAAACAATCAAATAAGCTTAACAAGTAAAATTACTTTGATTTCTTTAGTAAATCATATCCAGGCATGCCAGGCATACAACAATCTACATCGTGAATCCCCCAAATCGCCACTGCCAAGCCTGTTGTCAACTTCAATATCGTCAAGTCCGCGCTCGCTGCCAAGTCGAAGTCGCTAGCACCAAATCCTCAGCCAAGCCTCATCGGGAAACTATCCTCATCATTCACATGCCTGCGTGCATGCTTTCACCTCTATGCGTCTTCCCCATTACGTCTTCGTTAATCGATTTGGGGTGAAGCCAGAGGCAAGGCGATTTTGGAAGGTGAAGATGAGGTATTTGATTAATGATTGATAAAAGAGGAGGAGAAAGAAAAGGAATCAATTTTTTTAGGGGTTTTCATCATTTTGTTGAAGGAGGATAAGAAAATTGATAGCAGTTAAAACAAATATGAGCGGCCACGTAAAATTTTAGCAAACTTTTAGTGAATTGTTGGCGGGATTTTTTTGGCCGCGTTTATTTTTTAGTTTTCATATTTTAAAATGGTTAAAGGTTGCATATAGCCTTAAACGCTACCAATAAATGCAACTAATAACAAGTTTTGTTGTAGTGTGACGTGGGTCGACATGGTGGTGTGGATCAGTCTTGATGGTGTGGATCGGCAGGATGGCGTGGATCGGCATGTTGAGTGGATCGGTGTCGACATAGGCTTATACCCAGGTCAATACTCAAACATGCTTGGGTCAGTGGATTGGTTTCGGAACTGTTAAAATGGGGTCGGCATAGGAAAAGTACCCGAGTCAGCATCTATCTCTACTCTGGATCGGTAAGCTACAAATTCCGAGTCGGTTACATGCTTTCTCTGGGTCGGCCATTTATGAGCTCTAAGTCGGTTTATCAAAGGATGGGATCGGCACCATCTTGCTTCAAGTTCTGGTCTAGTTTACTACGAGTCATGAGTAGGCCTGCTTCGGGTCATGCCCAGGGGATATCAGGTCGGTGTACTCTAAACTCGAGGTTGGACGTAGTATTGGGTTTTGGATCGGCTATGGTATTGATGGGCCTAGATCATTCAGGACGCCCGGTAACTCGGGTTTTGCCTATAAATACGACATGTGGGGCTTCAGAAAAGGGATCTTCATTACATTTCCCTTCTTCTTCTCCACTAATGCTGCTGTGACGACCCGCCCTTCTACTACCAGAAAGACGTATCATCATTAAGAAAGAAAGGGATAGAAATAGAAAAGGAAGAGAAAGAAAGACTAACAACATCTAAATCTCACAGCGGAACAGAACAAAATATAATATATCACATAAACATTTCATAGTTTTTACATATATCAGAGATATAAAATATCAATGCATATGACAGTTATACATATCACTATCACTATATACATCAGAGGTACAGTATACATCAACTAACATAGCGGACTACATATATATAGCTATATACGTCTGGAATCTCCTGCTCCAAGCTCCTCCAGAAATCAAAGTCCATAACCTATCACTTGGCTACTCATAAAAATTTGAGTACCCAAGAGTTTATGAAAAACAAAATATAAACTCCGGGTCAGACATGGGTGTGGTATGAGTAAACGGTTTAAGGTAGTTTAACTTTGAAAAACATTTGAAAATAAAGGTATCACGTAAGACTCCCCACAAATAAAAACGGGTAAGTTTTTACCTTACGCTAACCAAAACATTTCATAGGAAATCCAGTGATATTATAATAGTGTCTAGGGTTTTCAAGTAAATAGAAAATAGCCGAAATTGTTACATGATTAAATTCCAGCTACTAGCCACAAAAGTAGGTAATACAAAACAAAACCGTAGGGTCTCGTAGGGAAAATGGATTTCCAACAATGGCAGGGCTACTGGGGTACCGCCCGTCACAGTACGGGGCCTAGATCACCGTACCGAGGATCACTCCCGAACCCCTGCTACACAAGGCCGGAACCATTCCTTACTGAACAGTCCCGAACAAGATAAACCCCGTGGTTGGCACGACCAACCACCCACTAAGCCGAAATAAAAAGGGACATCTAGACAGGGGAATTATCTTGTCCTGCTTGGGCAAGACCTACCTAACCTTGCTGCATCTCCCCTGTTTTAGCCATTCCCGGTTGATGAGGCTTGAGGCTACAATTACCTTTATAGAACATTATTCTTAGAATGCTCATCGTCCGCCTGACGATGTGCTGAAAGCATTCAATCCATACAAGTTCGTTCTGGGTTCGAACGAAACCGAAGGCATTATCTCGTCACACTCATTTTGGAATCACCCTCAGAGTTAACGACGATAACCCTTGCATTCTGAATACACCATCTCGATCTTCATTTCAGGATTTACGACCTAACGTTTAAATTGGATCGATGTGGTTTTTGGAGAATCAAAATTGATTCTTCCGATCCCGGTCTCATCGAATCCAAACGCCATTTTAGGGGCCAAGTTGTCTAATTAACTTAACAGTTTAAATAATTTACATTCAACAATTGAATTAACATAGCATGTATCATAAATAAAACATATGCAAACATCATGGATATATCACGGCATATCAGAGAGCATCACAGAATATCTTCAATTTAAACATCACAATCCAGACATTCTACATACACAACAATCCATAAGCAATTACCTTAAAATCTTGTTTGTAATTAATTCAATTTAGAATTAGTTACCTGAGAGTTAATCGCTTAACTCTATTTAATTTATCATTAATCAATTACTTATTTCATTTCAAACTGTTTAATTAATGATTTCTTAATTAGTTATTTAGTCCAATTTCATAATTATTTTAATTTCACATTATCATTTACTTAATTACTCCTTAATCCAGTTATGTAATTTAATTAATCATTTAATTAATAGTCTTTATTATTAATCAACTTAATTACCCATTTATTAACTGCTAATTACTTCCTTAACCCTTTATTTATTCTTAATTAAATTACTCGATTAATTAACTACTAATCATTCATAAATTGACTCAAGTAGTTAATTACAATTTTATCAATTATTTATAATCTATGACTAATTACAAGTTAAGAGTAACTGTTCTTAATTTCTTTCCAAATTACTTTATATATATATATATATATATATATATATATATTAAATGTTCAACTTAACTAAACATTTTAAACATTAATGTTTAACTAAGGTTAACTAAGTTAATGTTTAACTAAGTTTGTTAAACATTAATTTTAAAACACTAATTTCATAATTAAACTTGCATTATCGTTTAACTAAGTCTTGTTAAACATTGCACCTATATATTTCATTTCTTTAATTTCAGCAGCTTGAACCCAAGATTTTCCCTGTTAAACCCATGCGCTACTTCGAGTTTCCCACGCATAACTCCCTGAGACTTCCCTGTGCATACTTCTTCTTCCTCTCTTTCCATTATCCATTTCTACAAGTATTTAAGTTTTAAAACTTAAGTAAAGAAAAAATTCAAACTGCAAACACTCGATCTCGCAAACACACCAGGGTTCGAACTCGAGGGAACTATCGAAGAAAACCCAAGCACGACACGAAGCACACCCAGGACAACCGAAAAACAAAAACCCACCACCATCGCCACCGTGCACGTGCACGGTGGTTCGGCGCATCTTCGGCGCCCCTCGCCAGCGCCCACAAACCAAAAATCACCCTAAGCATCGGAAACAATACTCAGATTTTCAATTACAAGCTTAAAACAAAATTCGGCCTGATGCTCGAATATGCAACTACAACCACCCATTGAAAAATCCTTCGTGCGGCCACCATCCATCACCGGAGGTGATGAAACTTCACCAGTACGTCGTTCACATCCCCCCAACTCCACCTAAACTCGCGTTCCACTCGGTTGACTCATGATGCCGAAAATCGAAATTTTACAGAGCATAAAAACATATACACTAAAACCCTACTTTTGATTAAATCCCAAAATCCTTGCATTCGAAAAATTCTTTAGCATTTTTCTTGTTATCAAAAAGTATCAAGCAAGCTATGCGACAAGTTTCAATATTTAAGATTGGTTGAATCTCCAGAGATTTACAAAAAGGCAATTTTTGTTGAATTTCGAACTGTTCATCAAATTCCATTCCATATACCCTCATTTTTGTTTTAAAAATCATGAATCTTAATAAGTATTCAAGGCATAAATTTTAATTAGCTTTTCCTAACGATCGAGTTTTACCAATTTTGTGTTCTTGTTCACTGAAAGCAAGGTTTACAGGAGTAAACATTACAAATATATTGTGAAACAAGTTTAAATGAAACCTGATTGAAGATCAAGCAACAAGTTTGTTGGAAAGTTTAAACTTTATCATAATCAAATGGAAATAATTCAAGGTTTAATTATTTCTAACCCTATAACACACAGCAGGGAAACAGAATATCCAAAATCCTAAGATCAGCTTGTATAAAACTGCAGATTCATATGAAAATAAAACGCATACAATTCAGATATAAATATTTCATGAATTATTCTACTGATTTAAATTAACTTAAGCTTGAAAAATTAAGTTTACTCACCTAATAATCTGTGAACAGAGGGCAAGGTTGCTTGATGAAGAAAGAAAACTGTTCTTGAAGTTTAAATCCCTGTAACTTTTCTTGTTTTCCTGAATTTATTTGAACTTGAAAATATAAAGTTTTGTTTATTTTCTTTTACACCTTCTCAGATTTGTCTTCATAAGTTAAAGACCGAACTAAATAAAATAAGACATAATGAATACATATATATAACCTTCAAAGGTTATGCCTTCTTGAACAAGCTTTGTTGACAAAATATCTTGCTTTGTTTTTATTATGTACTAAGGTACTAAACCTGAAATGAAAGGCATATTTTCGGCTGAAAGATTATGTTTCTAGATATAACAGTGGCTAATTAATGTATATGTTTACTCATATGTTAACATATAATCAAATGCTAGCTGACACAAGGATTTGTATATAGATATTTGTAGTTTTTCTTTTGTGTTTGTACTAATATGCTGCTGGCAAACTTTGTTTTGTCTTTGAATTGGTATACACTAATTAGTATTGGCTGACACAAATATTTTGTATAAGATATCTCAGGTTTTTTTTGTATTGATATGTTTTATTTGCTGTGAATTCTTGGCTTATGTATGAAGCTTTGGTTATAAAGATATTTTGTTTTGTACAAGCTACAGATTTTTCATTATTAATTTGAAGTGAATCTTTGCTTTTCTTATGCATAAAAAGTTTCATGCAACACATAACTTTATATTTGATTCATAGCATAGATATTTATATATACTTTTTCTTTCTTTCAGGTTTTATACAACCTGGTTTAGAAATCTAATGAGCATACATATGTTACTTTGTTCATTTCTTACTTAGCTTATATATTGTTTTTAAGTGTAGCTATGACTTGTTTTCTTTGCATTATTCATTTGTATATACAGGTTATATTTTTTCAACTTCCTGATGTGTTTGCTTAAAAGTTATTGTTAACATATTAGTTGTATTCTATTTGTTAATTAAATTTTCAAACATTTGATTTACCACATACTTTTATTTATATATATTTTAAGTTATAACTTATATTCGTATATTTATATTGTTAGTTATATTTTCTATTTTATAATTATGGTTTATACTTATGTTTATAATTATGATTCATACTTGTTTTGGATGTTTATGTTTATAATCAATTATATTGTTTTAAACTTATGTGGTAGATTTCCATGTTTATGTTTAATATCGCTATATTTGTCTATTTTAAACATTATTATTTCAATTTCATTTTTATAGGTATACTGAATTAAATGTCAACCATATAAAATCTTTGATTTTAGTGTAAAAGACAGATTTTGTTTTAAATAGTTTTTGAAGCATTCTATTTTAATTTTTTCAAATCAAAACTTTCTTTTATAAAACATATAACTGTTAAATATCCAAGATCCCATCATTTTAAACATTGTCAAGCTTATATTTAATTTAAATTAGATAAATATGCATTAAAATATGTTGTCAAAAATTCCCGGTTGTTACATTCCTTCCCCCTTAAAAGAATTTCGTCCCCAAAATTTTAAACAAAGATAATTCCAAAGCTGTTATATCAACTATTCAAACATAAATATCATTCATATATTAACAGACAACCAAACAGTCTCCCCTCACAAACATCACTAGTTATCCAAACACGAATCCGGATAAGCTTTCCTAAAATTATCGAGAGTTTGTCTCTCGATGATCAACAATTCAAACTGGATTCCTGACTACAGTCAAATTTGATTCAACTTTCAAATTTCTGAATTACTGGTTTAACAACTAATGATGAATCATGAACAAATTTTCGAAGATATATGGAATGTACAATAAATTCCAGATATCCACTCTGGCAATTCGATTCTGAAACTTACAGTATTAATTAATTTTTTTTTCTTCCAAATTTTATTGACTTCTTTACAGAATCTCAATATTTATTTTAATCAGGCCCGTACGATGTACATATGCCATTCGTACGCAATATCAAATTCGATCGCTCGCTCGATCACACAATTTCACTTCCGAACTAGTATCGTCCAACCGACTTCCTAGTGCGGACACAGAGCTGGTTTCTTGATTAGAAACTGTCATTCTCCTTGCATAGTCACAACTATGATAGAGAATTTCCAGAATCAATCAAAATCCAAATGCATGGTTCGTCATCGAAAATCGAGTGAAAAATCCTAACTCGGATCGATATAACTATCTCGAAATTCTGTGCTCGAATCTGGATCAAATCGTTATGCGAATAAAATTATATATGTACATCCTACGTATTTATATCCATTGACTATTAACTATATCAATTTCTTTTATTCACATTATTCTCATTCTATCCACTTGGAATAAATTTTCCCAATATCAAATTTTACTTAAGAGTTTCACCATCCATTTCTTAAGTTTTAATATAAGCATTATATATTGCCTTATATTATTACTCTACCACCATAGCTTTTATATCCTCTTATATTCACTTATTTTCAATTTGAATTTCTAATTCTATGTGAATTCAAATTTTCTTCAACTCTGAATATTGAATATTTTTATTGATCATCCTCCATTTATAACTGATTTCTATTATTATTTTCAAATTAATTTCATCCACTAATTTATTTTCAATTTCAAATTTGAACTTGTTTTGTTGCTAAATTTTTGTATTTTTAATTCCTAACTTCCAAAATTTTGAAAAGTTTTAGCAGAGTTTCTATTACATATTTTCGTAAGCACATATGTATAGTTTCAATCCTTATCACAGTTACTTTTAACTAATTCTCAAACCATTCTCTTTAGTTTAAATGGATTTACAACTTACTTGCTTATATAATCCATTTGAGCCAAACAAACTCATATTCAAAATCAACCTATTTTGCTTCCAATAATTCATAGAATTTTATCTAATCTTGTTTACTTCAAAACAACTCATTTCTTATGCAATTCAACAATATCATTGTGAATAGATAATCACTTAAGCTTTATAACAAATTTTAAATTGATTCCAATGCCCATTTAAATTATTCACAATCCTCACATTGCATTTTCTTCCATTTCAATCAGGTTTGATTCCAAACCATTTTATTAAACACAACAACTAATGTTTTAAATAATCATTTCACAATTTACTTAAGTCATTATTTACTTCAAACTGTTCCACCCAATAACTTAAGTTTATTCTATTCCACCAATTTCCATTCAAATCTTTGATTTGATTTCCTTTAATCAAATCCCAATTATGTACTGATTAGTTTATTCTTTTATCCCTTTTTAAAATTTTAATTTACATTAACAATTCTTTATTGAATTTATTCATAACAAGGTTATTCAATTTATACTTGAATTAGATTTGTTTACAACTCACACCATTTCTATTTAAATCCAATTCAATACTTACTTTGGTTTACATTTACTTATTTACATAAGAATTTTTATTCCACTCAATATTATTTATAATGAATTCATTTAAATTCAGTTTCATTCCAACTCAACTTCAGTTAAATTATCTACTTACCATTCTTTAAATTTATTTCTCAAAATATGAGCTCAAAACTTATTTGTTTACTTAAAAGTTTACATTACTCATTTGGGTCATTTCATCTTATAATCACAATTCCAGATTACATATAACACTTACTATCGTAAGGTATAAATTTCCACTTCTCAATTATAATCATTTTACCTTCAAATTTTATATCCAATTAAGTTCGTTTTGAACTTCAATTCCATTTAACTTATCTCAGGTTAAACTCAAATATATTTTCTTCACTTTTATTTACTTAAATTAAATTTTAATACCGGGATTAAAATTCCCGATTTCTTATTATTAATATCAACTTTACTTTATAAGTTCAACAGTTAATCCATTTAAACCTTCCACATTATCTAAATAGAATTTCTTAGAATTCAAATGCCCGGTTTTCATTTCCAAAACCATTTTGAAATGATAACTACATATACCCACTTGGTATATCAAATCAAATTTCCAAATTCCAAACACTTGTTTTCACCAAAACAAATTTTCCCTTTGAAATTTCTAAAACAACTTGTATACCCAACAAGTCCAAACAAGACCAATATCCTGATAGCAATCCATCACTTTAGAAACTCGAAAATGAATACTGATGATGTGGCCATCATCATCAGGATTATTTTCCAGCGACTGAAGTGAGTTCAGTGCTTTCTTACTTCCATAATTTCCTCTCAAAACAATTTCCATTCAACAATATTTCCCAAAACAAGATTCCATTATTTCCTTTAAATCTTTGGAAAAACATTTCAAACATTCCCAAGATTTTTAAATACCCAAATCCTTTTGTTTAAATTCATTTAAACACCCTTCAAATTTCCAGGACTTAAATTCTAGTTTAATCAGATTTTAGTTATATTCCTTTTTATTTAAGCCATACTTAGATAATTTTATTTGGTTATAAACCACTCACGTTTAAATTTTTATTTGATTGTACTATTAACAACCAAACATCCAAGTATATATAGTTATTTCAGAAAAATATTTCTTTTATATCAAAATATAATTTTGGGTAAAATTATTTCATTTACCCTACCTTTAAAAACAACACTGTGTCGGTCTATCTTGTTTAAGAGTTTAGAAATTCCTATCGATGAAATGGCGTCCCACACATCGACCAGAATCCATAAACACTCAACAGATAAATCAACACAATATAAAAACAATTTTATATTCATTAACAAATACGCGCTCATATCTATTAATACACTCAAACTCATTTTAGAGTTCTGCTGACTCTATTCTATGAGTAATCACTACCAGAGCCAAGGTTATCACCGACCTATGCTCTGATACCAACTGTGACGACCCGCCCTTCTACTACCAGAAGGACGTATCATCATTAAGAAAGAAAGGGATAGAAATAGAAAAGGAAGAGAAAGAAAGACTAACAACATCTGAATCTCACAGCGGAACGGAACAAAATATAATATATCACATAAACATTTCATAGTTTTTACATATATCAGAGATATACAATATCAATACATATGACAGTTATACATATCACTATCACTATATACATCAGAGGTACAGTATACATCAACTAACATAGCGGACTACATATATATAGCTATATACATCTGGAATCTCCTGCTCCAAGCTCCTATAGAAATCAAAGTCCATAACCTATCACTTGGCTACTCATAAAAATCTGAGTACCCAAGAGTTTATGAAAAACAAAATATAAACTCCGGGTCAGACATGGGTCTGGTATGAGTAAACGGTTTAAGGTTGTTTAACTTTGAAAAATATTTGAAAATAAAGGTATCACGTAAGACTCCCCACAAATAAATACGGGTAAGTTTTTACCTTACGCTAACCAAAACATTTCATAGGAAATCCAGTGATATTATAATAGTGTCTAGGGTTTTCAAGTAAATATAAAATAGCCGAAATTGTTACATGATTAAATTCCAGCTACTAGTCACAAAAGTGGGCAATACAAAACAAAACCGTAGGGTCTCGTAGGGAAAATGGATTTCCAACAATGGCAGGGCTACTGGGGTACCGCCCGTCACAGTACGGGGCCTAAATCACCGCACCGAGGATCACTCCCGACCCCCTGCTACACAAGGCCGGAACCATTCCTTACTGAACAGTCCCGAACAAGATAAACCCCGTGGTTGGCGCGACCAACCACCCACTAAGCCGAAATAAAAAGGGACATCTAGACAGGGGAATTATCTTGTCCTGCTTGGGCATGACCCACCTAACCTTGCTGCATCTCCCCTGTTTTAGCCATTCCCGGTTGATGAGGCTTGAGGCTACGATTACCTTTATAGAACATTATTCTTAGAATGCTCATCGTCCGCCTGACGATGTGCTGAAAGCATTCAATCCATACAAGTTCGTTCTGGGTTCAAACGAAACCGAAGGCATTATCTCGTCACACTCATTTTGGAATCACCCTCAGAGTTAACGACGATAACCCTTGCATTCTGAATACACCATCTCGATCTTCATTTCAGGATTTACGACCTAACGTTTAAATTGGATCGATGTGGTTTTCGGAGAATCAAAATTGATTCTTCCGATCCCGGTCTCATCGAATCCAAACGCCATTTTAGGGGCCAAGTTGTCTAATTAACTTAACAGTTTAAATAATTTACATTCAACAATTGAATTAACATAGCATGTATCATAAATAAAACATATGCAAACATCATGGATATATCACGACATATCAGAGAGCATCACAGAATATCTTCAATTTAAACATCACAATCCAGACATTCTACATACACAACAATCCATAAGCAATTACCTTAAAATCTTGTTTGTAATTAATTCAATTTAGAATTAATTACCCGAGAGTTAATCACTTAACTCTATTTAATTTATCATTAATCAATTACTTATTTCATTTCAAACTGTTTAATTAATAATTTCTTAATTAGTTATTTAGTCCAATTTCATAATTATTTTAATTTCACATTATCATTTACTTAATTACTCCTTAATCCAGTTATGTACTTTAATTAATCATTTAATTAATAGTCTTTATTATTAATCAACTTAATTACCCATTTATTAACTACTAATTACTTCCTTAACCCTTTATTTATTCTTAATTAAATTACTCGATTAATTAACTACTAATCATTCATAAATTGACTCAAGTAGTTAATTACAATTTTATCAGTTATTTATAATCTATGACTAATTACAATTTAAGAGTAACTGTTCTTAATTTCTTTCCAAATTACTTTATATATATATATATATATTAAATGTTCAACTTAACTAAACATTTTAAACATTAATGTTTAACTAAGGTTAACTAAGTTTGTTAAACATTAATTTTAAAACACTAATTTCATAATTAAACTTGCATTATCGTTTAACTAAGTCTTGTTAAACATTGCACCTATATATTTCATTTCTTTAAGTTCAGCAGCTTGAACCCAAGATTTTCCCTGTTAAACCCATGTGCTACTTCGAGTTTCCCACGCATAACTCCCTGAGACTTCCCTGTGCATACTTCTTCTTCCTCTCTTTCTATTATCCATTTCTACAGGTATTTAAGTTTTAAAACTTAAGTAAAGCAAAAATTCAAACTGCAAACACTCGATCTCGCAAACACACCTGGGTTCGAACTCGAGGGAACTATCGAAGAAAACCCAAACACGGCACGAAGCACACCCAGGACAACCGAAAAACAAAAACCCACCACCATCGCCACCGTGCACGTGCACGGTGGTTCGACGCATCTCCGGCGCCCCTCGCCAGCGCCCATAAACCACAAATCACCCTAAGCATCGGAAACAATACTCGGATTTTCAATTACAAGCTTAAAACAAAATTCGACCTGATGCTCGAATATGCAACTACAACCACCCACTGACAAATCCTTCGTGCGGCCACCATCCATCACCGGAGGTGATGAAACTTCACCAGTACGTCGTTCACATCCCCCCCAACTCCACATAAACTCGCGTTCCACTCGGTTGACTCATGATGCCGAAAATCAAAATTTTACAGAGCATAAAAACATTTACACTAAAACCCTACTTTTGATTAAATCCCAAAATCCTTGCATTCGAAAAATTCTTTAGCATTTTTCTTGTTATCAACAAGTATCAAGCAAGCTATGCAACAAGTTTCAATATTTAAGATTTGTTGAATCTCCAGAGATTTACAAAAAGGCAATTTTTGTTGAATTTCAAACTGTTCATCAAATACCATTCCATATACCCTCATTTTTGTTTTAAAAATCATGAATCTTAATAAGTATTCAAGGCATAAATTTTAATTAGCTTTTCCTAACGATCGAATTTTACCAATTTTGTGTTCTTGTTCACTGAAAGCAAGGTTTCCAGAAGTAAACATTACAAATATATTGTGAAACAAGTTTAAATGAAACCTGATTGAAGATCAAGCAACAAGTTTGTTGGAAAGTTTAAACTTTATCATAATCAAATGGAAATAATTCAAGGTTTAATTGTTTCTAACCCTATAACACACAGCAGGGAAACAGAATATCCAAAATCCTAAGATCAGCTTGTATAAAACTGCAGATTCATATGAAAATAAAACGCATACAATTCAGATATAAATATTTCATGAATTATTCTACTGATTTAAATTAACTTAAGCTTGAAAAATTAAGTTTACTCACCTAATAATCTGTGAACAGAGGGCAAGGTTGCTTGATGAAGAAAGAAAACTGTTCTTGAAGTTTAAATCCCTGTAACTTTTCTTGTTTTCCTGAATTTATTTGAACTTGAAAATATAAAGTTTTGTTTATTTTCTTTTACACCTTCTCAGATTTGTCTTCATAAGTTAAAGACCGAACTAAATAAAATAAGACATAATGAATACATATATATAACCTTCAAAGGTTATGCCTTCTTGAACAAGCTTTGTTGACAAAATATCTTGCTTTGTTTTTATTATGTACTAAGGTACTAAACCTGAAATGAAAGGCATATTTTCGGCTGAAAGATTATGTTTCCAGATATAACAGTGGCTAATTAATGTATATGTCTACTCATATGTTAACACATAATCAAATGCTAGCTGACACAAGGATTTGTATATAGATATTTGCAGTTTTTCTTTTGTGTTTGTACTAATATGCTGCTGGCAAACTTTGTTTTGTCTTTGAATTGGTATGCACTAATTAGTATTAGCTGACACAAATATTTTGTATAAGATATCTCAGGTTTTGTTTGTATTGATATGTTTTATTTGCTGTGAATTCTTGGCTTATGTATGAAGCTTTGGTTATAAAGATATTTTGTTTTGTACAAGCTACAGATTTTTCATTATTAATTTGAAGTGAAGCTTTGCTTTTCTTATGCATAAAAAGTTTCCTGCAACACATAACTTTATATTTGATTCATAGCATAGATATTTATATATACTTTTTCTTTCTTTCAGGTTTTATACAACCTGGTTTAGAAATCTAATGAGCATACATATGTTACTTTGTTCATTTCTTACTTAGCTTATTTTTTTTAAGTGTAGCTTTGACTTGTTTTCTTTGCATTATTCATTTGTATATACAGGTTATATTTTTTCAACTTCCTGATGTGTTTGCTTAAAAGTTATTGTTAACATATTAGTTGTATTCTATTTGTTAATTAAATTTTCAAACATTTGATTTACCACATACTTATATTTATATATATTTTAAGTTATAACTTATATTCGTATATTTATATTGTTAGTTATATTTTCTATTTTATAATTATGGTTTATACTTATGTTTATAATTATGATTCATACTTGTTTTGGATGTTTATGTTTATAATCAATTATATTGTTTTAAACTTATGTGGTAGATTTCCATGTTTATGTTTAATATCGCTATATTTGTCTATTTTAAACATTATTATTTCAATTTCATTTTTATAGGTATACTGAATTAAATGTCAACCATATAAAATCTTTGATTTTAGTGTAAAAGACAGATTTTGTTTTAAATAGTTTTCGAAGCATTCTATTTTAAAATTTTCAAATCAAAACTTTCTTTTATAAAACATATAACTGTTAAATATCCAAGATCCCATCATTTTAAACATTGTCAAGCTTATATTTAATTTAAATTAGATTAAATATGCATTAAAATATGTTGTCAAAAATTCCGGGTTGTTACAGCTGCTCTTCCATTTTTGTTTTAAAAACTCTGGATTGTAAATGTACTGGATTTTCATATCAATGAAAAGGAAATTTCTGAAGTGGACGTAGGCCAGGGTCAACCGAACCACTATAAATCCTCTGTTCTTACCGCTTTCTTTTTAATTTTTACTGTTCTTCATATTTAGCTCTCTATGTACATTCTATCTATTATCTGTGACTATGACTGTGACTGTGACTTGGTGCTTTCATCTAGATTTGGGTGTTGGTGATCAATTTTTCGCTAATATTTCGGTGCTTTCACTGAGAAAGCTAGCACTCAGGGATTGGAAAGATTGGATTTTGGATTTAAAGGCTTGGGAACTTGGATTCTGGAGACTATGGCAAAGCAATCAACAAGGAGACAAAGAATCGAAAGGAGTCAGCAAGAGGGAAGTCAAGAGGCTTCCTCTAGAGCTAATCAAGCCTCAATTTACATCACTAGGGACGAGATGCAGGTCGTGATGAATTCCATGAAGGACCAATTGATGAAAAGGCAAGTGGACATGATGAAGACACTATTCAGACAATTTGGACAAGCAAGAACTGTAGGAGCTCAGATCCATGGAGCTGGATCAGAAGGACTCAACCAGCAAGCAGATGGAGTGGTTCAGTAGGGGCAGCCCCTGATCAGCAAACAACTATAAACCCGGATGGACCTAGTTTCAGGGGCATACTACCAGGAAATGCTGGCCCAATACATGGAGGGATACTTGATGGTGCTGCATAGCCCGACGCCAACAGAAACGAAAGAGTGACGATGAGGAGTATGTACCGAAATTCCCTCAAGGACTTGGAGGGCAGTTAGGAAATGTAGATGGGGGGCAACCCTTGGTAGATAACACAAGATTAGCCAACATTATCAGGCGAACTATTTGGAGAGGTCTAACTAATAGGGATCTGGAGGGAGTAAACAAAAGTCCATTTACCCGTAACATCATGATGGCTAGGAATCCATCTGATTTCAAGCTACCCACTCCAAAAGTATACAACGGTAAGACATATCCCACTGACCACCCGATGAGGTACACAAGACATATGGAAGTGCTGGTGGCATCAGAGGAGATTAAAGCCTGGTGTTTCCCCATGTACTTTACAGATATAGCTACTATGTGGTTCAGATAGCTCGAAGGTGGATCTATTAGAACATGGACAGAACTGGTGGATAGGTTCTTGAAACAGTTTCGAGTTCACATCAAAAGGTCGAAGAATGTGATGACATTGACGTCAATTGAGCAGAGGATAGATGAATCACTTAGGACTTTCTTAACTTGGTTTAATGTAGCGGGTCCTTTGGTGTATCGACCGGATCTGTAACGACCCCAATTTTGAATTAATATTAAATTGATATTTAATGTAAATTTTGAACAAATTTTGGAATAAAAATTGAATTTAACTTTGGAATTTGAATATTAAATTTGTACTTAAATTTTAAATATATATATATATATATAGTAACACATTAGAGTAAAATAGAAAGCAATACATAAAAAAATAAACTATAACAACATAATAAAATGGAACTTCATTTCTATTCAAAGAAATACAAGACAATAAATATTAAGTTAAAAAAAGAAGAAGATGTGCCAGGCTTTGTATATTTGTAGCTGTAAATAAGTATGCAAGCAAGAATATAAAACAAAGTAAAGTAAATGTCTATCAAACATAAACAAAGATAAAACAAAGCAAAGGTAATTTATGCAGACTTGAGCAAACAATGCAGGTAGGAAATAAACAAAAAAAACAATATAAAGTAAATACACTAGCTAAACCTATTATAATTAAATAAAGCAAACAAAAATATCCACAAAAACAAAATCTGCAAAAATAGGTAGCCTGTAGAGTTTTAGAATGCAAAGCAAAGTAAAAAAAAAAGCAAGTACAAATAAAGCATCTCTAAGTATATACAACATATCAGCCAAGATGATAGTTTCATTTCAGTAAACAAAAAAAAGTATGTTATGTGTAATATTAAGGTAAGGCAAGAATAAAACAAATAAAAGGGCAAGTATGTACTCAAGAAACAAAACAAACATAATAAATGCCAGCACCCCTTACATCATCTATCAGCCGAGTAAAATAATGCAAGGCTAGAATAAGAAAAAGAAGGAACAAATTAAATATATAATTGTACAAAGCTAATAAATGCAGCCACCATACAAGGAAGAAAAATATCACCCTGTTGTACAAACTATACATCACCAGTACAAATGAAAATATCAATACCCTGTATACTTTAACTTCATGTACACATCAAATTATCATTCCAGTTTCGTTCGTCAAAACTGAGAAAAAAAAGCAAAAGCAAGTGTCACTCAAAACTTAAACAAAATTCAAACAAACAAACAACTTAAATCAATTCAAACCGAAGACTTAAAAGCTTCAGCAAGCAAAGAACTCAAGCCTGTTCAACGTTATCAAGCTCTGTTCTTTCTTCTAAAAACAGGTGAGTAACATCACAATTAAATGTTTTAAAGTATATGCTTTATAGTTGTATGCTTATCTCTTAAATTTAGTTGTTTGTAAGTATATTTCTTTAGCACATCTCTGTTTACATGTAGTAGTCCCTGTGTTTGTACTATTTTAGTTTTTAAGCTTGTGTTTGATTCAAAAATTTATATTCCTCGATCCGATAACTTTTAAGGCTTAGAATACAAAGGAAAATTGTTTGTTTTATCCTAGATTAGAGTTTAAATTTCATTTAAGTTAAAATAATTTTAGTATATTGCTCTGGAAACAAAGAACTGAACAAAAACCCTTACATAAGTCAGAATTCAAGTTTCTTAATTCACGACTTCAGGTACATAACTTGAATTCGTATGCTTGAACATGATTTTTAAAGTTAAAATTTTAATTTTTAGATCTGAAATGAAAGAGAAGTTAGTAATTATCTAAATTTCGTTGCTTCGATGATCACTGATGATCCACGGGTTTGTGGTGATCGGGATTTTGGCCGTAGGTGCAGGAGTGATCAGTAAGTCTGGGAAAAATATTGGGGTGGTGAGCAGTTGGACGTGGAAGTGGCGGCGACGAGTTTTAGTTCGTAGCCCTAATTTAGTCGAGGTTGATTTTTTTTGATTCGTTTGTTTTCTGGAGACGATCGAGTGCGGTGGGATTTTAGGAGGTGGTAGAGGGGACATAGGCGAGCGTGTGGTCGGAATTTCGAGTTTCTAGTGGTCGAGGTTGCGAGGACGGAGGCGGTTTCCAGGGTTGATGGTGAAACCTGAACATGGTTCCAGGTTTGACTTTGAACTCGAATTTAATTTTCAAGTTGATGGAGGCGAACTAACGATCGGAGTTGGGTGTGAAGACGTTTTCCGATGTGGGAGGACCATCGGAGATGGTCGAAGGCGGCCAGAAGCCACCGTGCACGTGCATGGTGCACTTCTTGGTTCTGAGCATTTGTTGCACGGTGCACTTCTTGGTTCTGAGCATTTGTGTTAGCCAATCAAGGGGTTTAGGAAGATGTTTGTACAGGTTTCCAACACCTGTTCAGTTTGAAATTTTAGAATTAAATTTTAAATTATAAGCAAGGTTTAAACTGAGTTTTAAAAATCAAAGTTTAAATGTGAACTCAAGTTCAGTTTGAACTTAGTTTGTGAGTAAATAAAGTTTTAAAATTTTAAACTTGTTTATATTACTTTGAAGTATTTAAAGGGTTAAAAAGAATCTGCAATTTGAAATTCTAAAGAAAATTTAGATCAAAGCTTCAATCAAAATTTTTCCACCTGCACTAAAAAAAAAATCTGAAATTGAATTCCAGATTTTGGGATTAAATTAAGTTTGATAAATTTAAATATTTAAATATTTAAATAAGTTTAAAGGTGAAATATTCTTTTAATATGTGAAGTTAACAAGGAATTTGATTTAAACTTCTTAGAAAAAAAATTTCTTTATAATAAAGGTAGTACTTCAACAAGTAATCTAAAGGATTTTAAAATTAATATAAACTTTATTAAAAATAAATAAGGGTTCAATTTAAATATAGGAATAAAAATGAAATTTAAATATAAATTTGAAAGTAACAGTTTTCAACATATTTATTAGTGAAAAGTCAATCATTAATAAGGATGAGATTCGTCTTAAGTTAATGAAGGTATAACGATGACTTGTAATTCAATAATTATTAAGTTAATAATAATGGATAATTAATTTATTTAATTAATAAAGGATTTGGATTTACTAAATAAGTAATTGCAGGTTTGAATTACTTAATTAAGGTTTAAAGATTAATTGGGTAAGGAATAATTAATAAATAGGCAATTAAGTTTGATTAATGATTAAGATTTTTAATTAAGAATAATCAATTAAGTAATTAAGAATTAATAATTGATTAAGAATTTATTTGTTAATTAACTAATTTGAAATGAAATAAGTAATTAGTTGATAATCAATGATTTATCTAAACAGGGTTAAGTAATAAATTCTCAAGTAATTGATTAAAACTGAATTAATTACAAATGAGAATTTAAGATGGTTGCTTATGGATTGTTGTGTAGAATATCTGATTTGTGATATTTATTTGATGATATTCTGTGATGTTCTGTGATATGCTTTGATTATCTATGATGATTGTGTATGATTTACCTGTGATAAATCCTATGTGAATTAAATCATTGAATTAAACTGTTTAAATTTATTTGACAACTTGGCCTTTAAAATGGCATTTAAATTTCGATATGACAGGGAATCGGATTTCCAGTTGGTTATCCGAAACCCGCATCGAATCGTAGTAATGAATCTTTGTAATGGATAAATTTATTTTATCCGTGATCTGTGAATGAAGATGAGCGTTATAGTTCATACCGCTTATCAATATTGATATATCTGTGATGATTGATGTTGTACACTATTGTGTAAAAAAACCTAGACCACACCATGCACACACAAATATGGATTTCACGTGGAAATCGGTTAAGTCACAGATTTTTGAAAATAGTTTTGAATTTGAATTTTTAAATTCAAATGGTTTGTAAATAGAATTGGGTTAAATGTGAAAAGCTTTTGAAAAGGTGTTTTTGAGAATAATAGTTATTTTGAATAACTTGATAAAGTTTTGGAAATTAAATAATTTGAATTAAATTTGAATTCAAGATTTGAAATTGAAATCCGTGTTTGGAAATTATGATTTAAAAATGTTATACAAAGTGATAAATGTGTTTATATGGATTTTTAAACCATTTTAAAAGTATTAGTTTGAGAATTTGAATTCAATCCAAGTTTTATCATTAAAGGGTTTTAACTTGAGCAAATGTAATCGGATTTCTCCGAAACGAAAACTACTTATTTTCAAATAATAATAGCCTTCATTTAAAGAAAGGATTTCCAAATTGTGTTAAAATATTTCAAGTTTGAATAGAATTGAATTGTTTTGAAACTATAAAATGAGTCTTTGATTCAAAGACCAAATAAGTTAATCCAACTTAAAATGGCACTGTTTTTGAAAAGCTATGAATGAATCTTTGGAAACGAATTTTAAAGTTATAAGTTAAATCTCTGATTTAAAGATTTAACGAGTTAATTGAAATAGAAATTGTTTTAAAATCCATGAATGGATCTTTGTGAATGGGGTGAACTTTATGAATTGAATCTTTCGTTTAAAAGATTAAATGTGTGAAAATTGTTTAAACCATTGAAGGTTTTGAAATGAATCTTTTGTTTAAAAGATTGAAAATGGTAATTTGTTTTTTTACCATTCGAATGAAAGGTTTTGGGCTTTAAACTGTGATTTAACTGAGACCCCATATCCATAAGTTTTAAATATTGCGCTCACTATTCGGGTTAGCCGGGAAAGGACCTTTGTGTCGTATAACCCATTCCGAATATGTGATTCGACGTTATGGATAGCATGTGAAGACCGGTGGTGAAGACCGGGTATTTTCGAAAACGAAAGGGTTTCTTATTGATTGTCTCTGCACTGGCTTATCCCCGGTATAGAGATCTCCATATGTGATGGGAAATCCGGACGTGATTAGGGATTATCCGGATTGCAAGGACTTCCTTGGAAGTGCCTTCAGTTCTTTTCTAAATCCAGAACAGACTTGTATAGAATGTATGTCTGACATTACATTTTGAGATATAAAGCAAATTTCTTTCAAATACATTTCCGTTGGTGGCGGAGAATTTATTCTCTTAGCTTAAAACCCTTAGAGGTTATGTAGTTGAAGGTTATCAGCAATATATTCCCAACTTGGTAATGTGGCATGCTAAGTGCTGCTGATCATTTGTTGTGAAAAGCGTGGCTTTGTGAAAAGCGTAGCTTTGTGGACTAGACTTCGTCGAACCTCACAACTCGGAAAATGGTCGAAACAGGAAAGATGCGGCAAGGTTTTCAGGGATCGCGTCCCTAGGGTATGTCCATTTCTTCTGGATAGGGGTAGTATCATGGAATGGAGCCCAGATACTTACTCATGTGGATACACTATATCTATTACTATGTGGTGTTGTTGGTTATCGGGATTCCGGATAAAGGATGGTTATGTAACGATCCCGAATTTTAATCGAGTGTAAATTTATAATTAATTTAATTTTTTAATAAAATTGTGGAATTAATTGGAAATCAATATGAAATATTAGTTAAAATATGAATCTATTGAGAAATATATATGTGTTAAATTTGAATTGGGACTAAATTTTAAATGCCTTAGAAAATAAATTTGAATTTGAACTTCATATATATACATGTGAATATATATGTATATGTGCATATATTGGATTTGAATTTAAAATTTTAAGTTAAAGAAAGAATTAAATATGCATGTACACTTAAAAACAAAGCTAAAGTATAAACTTGTAAAGCAAGACAAAGATCTCAGCCACCAAAACAAAGAGATCAGCTGAAGTCAAGCAAACAAAGGTATATTCAAGTGCAAAACAAAAGTAAAGTAAGATATGTCTTTAAAATAGTAGACATAAGCAGGTTACAAAGCTAACTAAATAAACAAATGCATAAATAAGAAACAAAACAAAGTAAGATATAACAAACAAAGAAAATAAGTGAATATAACATCTATAAACAGCACAACTACATTCATGTTATAAACAAACAATAGGACTTTATATTTCTAAGTGTGCAGGCAAGAAAGAGTAAGTATAGAAAGTATATAAACAAACAAAGTAACAAAACAAATGCAAAGATAAAGCCAAAACAAAGATATGCATGTAAATAAAATAAGAAAACAAAAGTACAAGCTCATAAATGCAGCCCCAAGCATGTTATCTCAGCCGAAATAGCATCATGTATACAAGTTGTATGTAATAAAAAAAAAATGAGATAAGCATAAGATTTGAAACAAGACACTTTTACATTAAATGCTAGCAAACCAAAGTCAAGTTTCAAGTTGTATATTGTACCTGTTGATATCTTTTCAGCCTCCAAGACGTTGCACAAAAATATAACCTCACTTGTATTGATTTTATCACTTGCAACTTGTTTATAAATATTAACCTGTAAACTCATTCTCATATACATCAACTTCATTTCTATTCGTCCATCAAAAAAACTCAACAAAATGAAAGCCTGGAAAAGAGAAAAAAAATTAAAATAAAATCAAAGCTACAACCTGAAAGCAATTTACATTCACAAGTTTAAGAGCCTATAGTATAATATGTAGCAAGATCAAGCTTCAACGAGCTTCAGATTTAAAAAGTTTCAAAGTTCAATACAGAGTAAACAAAAATAAAATCTAGATCAGTTTGCAAAGGAGCATCTCAATCAAGTGTTCAAGCTTTCAAACTGAACAATAAAAATGGAAGCTTGCATTTTTCAAACCTGGTCTCTGTCTTCAACTTAAATGTGAGTAACTTATTCTTTTTAGATACTTTTAAAATATAAAAACTGTTGCTTATATATATATAGGTATATCTGTGAGTAGCAATTAGTTTTTCCTACTTGAAATTTGTTGCATTGGCTCTGTGTATCTATGTTGTTCATCTCTCTGCTTAGTTCCAGAGTATCAGATCACCAAGAAAAAAATTCATTTCTTCCTCTCTGATCAATGTTAAGCCTTGCTTCCAAAAACAAATATGTATGTTTTAGTTTGGGTTGCCATCTAAAAATAGTTGCATAACATAAAAATGCATATAGAATGAAAGCTCAAGTTTTTACAGTGAAGGACTTTGTTTCTGGAAATTTCCAGTATCATAAAACATTGATTCAAGTTTGTAGTTTGAATCCTTACACGGAACGATGATTTTTAAGGCAAATTTGGTGATTTGTAATGGTGAGTTTCATGAGCAGTTTGGAAATGAGCGTGTGAGGCATTTTGATCGAATTCAGGTGATTGATGGAACTGGGGTGGTCGGGGTCGTGCGTGAAGGTGGAGGAGCGTACCACGGTGATGGGAAAAATAATGGGAGGTGGTCAAGACTTCGGAGGTGACGGCGGCGATAGAAATTAGTTTTTAAACCTAAATTTTCCTGTGGCTAAATTTTTGATCGGCGCGATCACGGTGGAGCATCGAGTGATGCGGGGTTTTGGGAAAAGGGGGCATGGTGGGTGACGATGCCGTGGCTGGCGGCGCTGAGCCTCTGATGGCCGAAGGTGCGATCGCGAGGTGTTTTTGTTTAACGGGTTTGAGTTCAGGTTCGAACGAAAGGCCAGATTCGTGATCTCGTGTTTTTGCATCGAAGTGAGCTTTGCTTTCGAGTACAGGGGAGTTTCGCGATGTGTGAGTGGAGGCGAAGTTCGCCAGAGCGGCGGCGGCCGGTCGTACACGTGCACGTACACGGCTATGGGGGTGTCCAGATGATTGTGATTTGGGGAAGAAGCAACGCGACTCGAAGTCGTACACGAGAAAATGAAGCTCGAGCTCGAAGTTGAACTCGAGTTATTTTGGCATGATACCGGGTAAATTTTTAACACTTAAACAAAAATTTGAAATTTATAAGGCTCGGGTAAGTTTGGGGAAAGACTCGAAGTCGTCTTCGGGTTGAACGAGGTTTGGCTCGAAGCAGGGCCTGGGTAGTATAAAAACAGTTTTCAAAATTTTAAAACAAAATTCAAGTTTTAAACAATTTTAACTTATTCTTTTAAATAATTGTTTTATTTAAGTATGGGATCGGTTTAAAGTTTAAAAGTAAATTATTTCAATTAAATTAAGTTTTAATTAAAGATTTAATTAAAAGGGTTAATTTATTAAAGATTTAATTTATGTAATTGAATAAATTAATGTGATAAATTAAAAGAATCTTTAATAATTAAAGGTTAATTAAGTACTGATAAAAAAAAAATTAATTAATTTGTTAAGGGCTAATTTATTAATGATGAATAATTAAAGGATAATTATTTAATTAAATATTAATAAATGATAAAAATTGATTTTATCAAGTGATTAATCAATATTTAATACAAAGCATAATGTGATTAATTCAAAATGGTAATTAATTTGAGATTAATTAATTAAAGGTTAAATTTAATTTAATGAAGTTGATTAAGGAATGATAATTAATCAAAGAAAAATTAATTAGAGTAATTAATTAAAGATAATTAATTAAATGGTGAATTAGATAATTAAAGATTAATTGTTTAATAATTAAAGGTTGATAATTAAAGGTTAATTAATTTATTATTAATGGATAATTAGTAAAAGATTAAAGAATAATTAATTAAAATGATTTGCAAATTATCAATGTTGATTAACCAGGATTTATAATTCATAAGAAATTAATTTGATTTAAATTAATCAGATAATTAACTGATCTTACTTACGAATATTTGGATTCTATTGGATGACTTGATTGTTGATATCCCTGATTTATGATGCTTTGTATATATCATGATTTATGTTGTGATCTGAAATTTACTTATCTGTGATATATATTTATGAATCTGTGAATGGACGATGAGCGTTATAGTTTATATCGCTTATCAACTATATTTCTGTGTTTTAATCTGTGATGATTGATGATGTGGAACTTTTATTGTGTTAAACCCCTGGACCACACTTATACACACACAAATATGGATTTCACGAGGAAATCGATTGAGTCACAGATTTTTGAAAATAGTTTTGAATTTGATTTTTTTTTAATTCAAATGGTTTGAAAATAATATTGGGTTTAAAGTGAAAAGCTTTATGGAATTTCAAAGATGAAATTTATTTTGAATAACTTGATAAAGTTTGAAATTTAAATAATTTGATTTAAATTTAAATTCAAAATGTGAAACTAAATTCTATAATTTGAAAGTAGGGATTAAAAATGTTATACCAGTTATATATGGGTTGAACTGTTTTAAATGTATTGATTTGAGCATTTGAATTTAAATTCAAGGGCTTTAACTCGTGTAAATATAATTGGATTTTTCTGAAACGAAAACTATTTGTTTTCAATTAATAAAAGCTTTCACATAAGTAATGAACTTCCAATTTGTGTTAAAATGATTTCTAGTTTAAAATGAAAATGATTTCCAAGCTTATAGAAACGGTTTGAAAGCTATAAGTTAAAATCTTTGATTTAAAGATTTAACGAGTTAATACAATTGAAATGGAATTGTTTTGGAAATCTATGAATTGATCTTTGTGAAATAAATCTTCTTGTTTAAAGATTTAAAGTGGTAATTTGTTCAAACCATTTGAAAGAAATGTTTGAATAATTAAGTTGTGACTTAATTGAAATCCCAATATCCATATGTTTTTGAAATATTGCGCTCACTATTCGGTTTAGCCGGAAGAGGACCCTTGTGTCATATATCCCATTCCGATTATGTGATACGTCGTTATGAATTGCATTTGAAGACCGGTGTTGAAGACCGGATATTTTTGAAAACGTAAGGACAACTCGTCGAATGTCTTTGCATTGAATGGCCCTGGTATAGAGACTCCATATGTGATGGGAAGTCCGAACGTGATTAGTGAATATCCGGATTGCAAGGGCTTCTTTGGAAGTGCCTTAGGTTCTGTTCGAACCCGGAACAGACTTGTATGGATTGTGTGTCTGACATTACAAATTGAGATATAAAGCAGATTTCTTTCAAATACATTTCTGTTGGTGGCGGATAATTTATTCTCTTAGCTTAACACCCTTCTCTGAGACGTAGGAGCTCAGAGGTTATGTAGTTGATAGTTATCAGCGATATATTCCCAATTTGGTAATGTGACATGCTAAGTGTTGCTGTGAAATGATCATTGTTTGATCATTTGTGATATGATCATTTGTTTGATCATTTACCTTTGTGATCATTACTTTGATCATTTGTTGACCCAAAGCATGGCTTTGTACCAAAGCATGGCTTTGTGGACGAGACTTGCTTGTCTTAGTGAAATGTGATGGGGGGTTCTCGCTTCGCGGTTTGGTGGCGAACGGCAGACTCTTACCCCCACACGGCCTCTTTACGTGGTTGGTTAGGCGTAAGCCGTGACAGTCGAGAGGCTGGCCGTAAAAGCAAGTTTCGGGTGCCAGTGTGAGCCACGGTGGGTCTGGGATGGTTGCAAAGCCTACCGGTCGCCGCTGTTTGCGTATCGTCACATTTGGTATCAGAGCTAAGGTGAAACTTTAGCTCAGGAGTGTAACACATTAAGTAACTCATTAGAGATAGGGTGAAGTATCCGTAGAATGAGTATATCCCTAAGATATCCGTTTGAACGCCTCAGTAAATTCTCTTACTATCCACTGATAGTAAGTATGAGTGCAAGAAGAGGACGCGATAGGGGACAGGGAAATACGACTGTAATTGGTCGATACTCTGTAACGACAGTGGAAACAATTTTCTTATCAATTTTCTTTGATTCGAATCCAAATTCTTTTGATTGCATCGTGATAGCTCCAGAAAGAAGTTTCGGTGTGATGATGGCCCTACGTATCGTTGTAGGAAATTTTTATTTCGTATCTTCATCAATTTCTTATCAGTTTTTCGTTTTAAACTATAATGAATTTGAAATTTAGAATTGAAATTTTGAATAAATTAGAAATTTTAAATTGAGTTAAAATTGATTAATAAAAGATGAATGGTAAATTGAATTGAATCGATAAAACGATTTCGTTTAAAACCAAATTTGAAATCCTATTGTAATTTCTTGTATCTATTGTTGATATTCTGATTTGGTAAGCCAAATGCAGAATAGATATCTAGTTTTACATGGAGAATTGTTCTTCTATCTTTCGTCTATCTTTGTTAACTCTCTCTGGCGAATTTCGAGGACGAAATTCTTTTTAAGGAGGGAAGTCTGTAACGATCCCGGATTTTAATCGAGTGTAAATTTATAATTAATTTAATTTTTTAATAAAATTGTGGAATTAATTGGAAATCAATATGAAATATTAGTTAAAATATGAATCTATTGAGAAATATATATGTGTTAAATTTGAATTGGGACTAAATTTTAAATGCCTTAGAAAATAAATTTGAATTTGAACTTCATATATATACATGTGAATATATATGTATATGTGCATATATTGGATTTGAATTTAAAATTTTAAGTTAAAGAAAGAATTAAATATGCATGTACACTTAAAAACAAAGCTAAAGTATAAACTTGTAAAGCAAGACAAAGATCTCAGCCACCAAAACAAAGAGATCAGCTGAAGTCAAGCAAACAAAGGTATATTCAAGTGCAAAACAAAAGTAAAGTAAGATATGTCTTTAAAATAGTAGACATAAGCAGGTTACAAAGCTAACTAAATAAACAAATGCATAAATAAGAAACAAAACAAAGTAAGATATAACAAACAAAGAAAATAAGTGAATATAACATCTATAAACAGCACAACTACATTCATGTTATAAACAAACAATAGGACTTTATATTTCTAAGTGTGCAGGCAAGAAAGAGTAAGTATAGAAAGTATATAAACAAACAAAGTAACAAAACAAATGCAAAGATAAAGCCAAAACAAAGATATGCATGTAAATAAAATAAGAAAACAAAAGTACAAGCTCATAAATGCAGCCCCAAGCATGTTATCTCAGCCGAAATAGCATCATGTATACAAGTTGTATGTAATAAAAAAAAAATGAGATAAGCATAAGATTTGAAACAAGACACTTTTACATTAAATGCTAGCAAACCAAAGTCAAGTTTCAAGTTGTATATTGTACCTGTTGATATCTTTTCAGCCTCCAAGACGTTGCACAAAAATATAACCTCACTTGTATTGATTTTATCACTTGCAACTTGTTTATAAATATTAACCTGTAAACTCATTCTCATATACATCAACTTCATTTCTATTCGTCCATCAAAAAAACTCAACAAAATGAAAGCCTGGAAAAGAGAAAAAAAATTAAAATAAAATCAAAGCTACAACCTGAAAGCAATTTACATTCACAAGTTTAAGAGCCTATAGTATAATATGTAGCAAGATCAAGCTTCAACGAGCTTCAGATTTAAAAAGTTTCAAAGTTCAATACAGAGTAAACAAAAATAAAATCTAGATCAGTTTGCAAAGGAGCATCTCAATCAAGTGTTCAAGCTTTCAAACTGAACAATAAAAATGGAAGCTTGCATTTTTCAAACCTGGTCTCTGTCTTCAACTTAAATGTGAGTAACTTATTCTTTTTAGATACTTTTAAAATATAAAAACTGTTGCTTATATATATATATAGGTATATCTGTGAGTAGCAATTAGTTTTTCCTACTTGAAATTTGTTGCATTGGCTCTGTGTATTTATGTTGTTCATCTCTCTGCTTAGTTCCAGAGTATCAAATCACCAAGAAAAAAAATTCATTTCTTCCTCTCTGATCAATGTTAAGCCTTGCTTCCAAAAACAAATATGTATGTTTTAGTTTAAGTTGCCATCTAAAAATAGTTGCATAACATAAAAATGCATATAGAATGAAAGCTCAAGTTTTTACAGTGAAGGACTTTGTTTTTGGAAATTTCCAGTATCATAAAACATTGATTCAAGTTTGTAGTTTGAATCCTTACACGGAACGATGATTTTTAAGGCAAATTTGGTGATTTTTAATGGTGAGTTTCATGAGCAGTTTGGAGATGAGCATGTGAGGCATTTTGATCGAATTCAGGTGATTGATGGAACTGGGGTGGTCGGGGTCGTGCGTGAAGGTGGAGGAGCGTACCACGGTGATGGGAAAAATAATGGGAGGTGGTCACGACTTCGGAGGTGACGGCGACGATAGAAATTAGTTTTTAAACCTAAATTTTCCTGTGGCTAAATTTTTGATCGGCGCGATCACGGTGGAGCATCGAGTGATGCGGGGTTTTGGGAAAAGGGGGCATGGTGGGTGACGATGCCGTGGCTGGCGGCGCTGAGCCTCTGATGGCCGAAGGTGCGATCGTGAGGTGTTTTTGTTTAATGGGTTTGAGTTCAGGTTCGAACGAAAGGCCAGATTCGTGATCTCGTGTTTTTGCATCGAAGTGAGCTTTGCTTTCGAGTACAGAGGAGTTTCACGATGTGTGAGTGGAGGCGAAGTTCGCCAGAGCGGCGGCGGCCGGTCGTACACGTGCACGTACATGGCTATGGCGGTGTCCAGATGATTGTGATTTGGGGAAGAAGCAACGCGACTAGAAGTCGTACACGAGAAAATGAAGCTCGAGCTCGAAGTTGAACTCGAGTTATTTTGGCATGATACCGGGTAAATTTTTAACACTTAAACAAAAATTTGAAATTTATAAGGCTCGGGTAAGTTTGGGGAAAGACTCGAAGTCGTCTTCGGGTTGAACGAGGTTTGGCTCGAAGCAGGGCCCGGGTAGTATAAAAACAGTTTTCAAAATTTTAAAACAAAATTCAAGTTTTAAACAATTTTAACTTATTCTTTTAAATAATTGTTTTATTTAAGTATGGGATCGGTTTAAAGTTTAAAAGTAAATTATTTCAATTAAATTAAGTTTTAATTAAAGATTTAATTAAAAGGGTTAATTTATTAAAGATTTAATTTATGTAATTGAATAAATTAATGTGATAAATTAAAAGATTCTTTAATAATTAAAGGTTAATTAAGTACTGATTAAAAAAAATTAATTAATTTGTTAAGGGCTAATTTATTAATGATGAATAATTAAAGGATAATTATTTAATTAAATATTAATAAATGATAAAAATTGATTTAATCAAGTGATTAATCAATATTTAATACAAAGCATAATGTGATTAATTCAAAATGGTAATTAATTTGATATTAATTAATTAAAGGTTAAATTTAATTTAATGAAGTTGATTAAGGAATGATAATTAATCAAAGAAAAATTAATTAGAGTAATTAATTAAAGATAATTAATTAAATGGTGAATTAGATAATTAAAGATTAATTGTTTAATAATTAAAGGTTGATAATTAAATGTTAATTAATTTATTATTAATGGATAATTAGTAAAAGATTAAAGAATAATTAATTAAAATGATTTGTAAATTATCAATGTTGATTAACCAGGATTTATAATTCATAAGAAATTAATTTGATTTAAATTAATCAGATAATTAACTGATCTTACTTACGAATATTTGGATTCTATTGGATGACTTGATTGTTGATATCCCTGATTTATGATGCTTTGTATATATCCTGATTTATGTTGTGATCTAAAATTTACTTATCTATGATATATATCTATGAATCTGTGAATGGACGATGAGCGTTATAGTTTATATCGCTTATCAACTATATTTCTGTGTTTTAATCTGTGATGATTGATGATGTGGCACTTTTATTGTGTTAAACCCCTGGACCACACTTATACACACACAAATATGGATTTCACGAGGAAATCGATTGAGTCACAGATTTTTGAAAATAGTTTTGAATTTGATTTTTTTTTAATTCAAATGGTTTGAAAATAATATTGGGTTTAAAGTGAAAAGCTTTTGAAATGGAATTTCAAAGATGAAATTTATTTTGAATAACTTGATAAAGTTTGAAATTTAAATAATTTGATTTAAATTTAAATTCAAAATGTGAAACTAAATTCTATAATTTGAAACTAGGGATTAAAAATGTCATACCAGTTATATATGGGTTGAACTATTTTAAATGTATTGATTTGAGCATTTGAATTTAAATTCAAGGGCTTTAACTCGTGTAAATATAATTGGATTTTTCTGAAACGAAAACTATTTGTTTTCAATTAATAAAAGCTTTCACATAAGTAATGAACTTCCAATTTGTGTTAAAATGATTTCTAGTTTAAAATGAAAATGATTTCCAAGCTTATAGAAACGGTTTGAAAGCTATAAGTTAAAATCTTTGATTTAAAGATTTAACGAGTTAATACAATTGAAATGGAATTGTTTTGGAAATCTATGAATTGATCTTTGTGAAATAAATCTTCTTGTTTAAAGATTTAAAGTGGTAATTTGTTTAAACCATTTGAAAGAAATGTTTGAATAATTAAGTTGTGACTTAATTGAAATCCCAATATCCATATGTTTTTGAAATATTGCGCTCACTATTCGGTTTAGCCGGGAGAGGACCCTTGTGTCATATATCCCATTCCAAATATGTGATACGTCGTTATGAATTGCATTTGAAGACCGGTGTTGAAGACCAGATATTTTTGAAAACGTAAGGACAACTCGTCGAATGCCTTTGCATCGAATAACCCCGGTATAGAGACTCCATATGTGATGGGAAGTCCGAACGTGATTAGTGAATATCCGGATTGCAAGGGCTTCTTTGGAAGTGCCTTCGGTTCTGTTCGAACCCGGAACAGACTTGTATGGATTGTGTGTCTGACATTACAAATTGAGATATAAAGCAGATTTCTTTCAAATACATTTCTGTTGGTGGCGGAGAATTTATTCTCTTAGCTTAACACCCTTCTCTGAGACGTACGAGCTCAGAGGTTATGTAGTTGAAGGTTATCAGCGATATATTCCCAATTTGGTAATGTGACATGCTAAGTGTTGCTGTGAAATGATCATTGTTTGATCATTTGTGATATGATCATTTGTTTGATCATTTATCTTTGTGATCATTACTTTGATCATTTGTTGACCCAAAGCATGGCTTTGTACTAAAGCGTGGCTTTGTGGACGAGACCTCGTCGAGCCTCACACCCCGGAATGGTCAAAACAGGAAAGATGCAGCAAGGTTATTAGGGGGTAGCGCCCCTTTAGGGTATGTTCATTTCCTTCTGGAAAGGGGTGGTATCATGGTATGGAGCCCAGATACTTACTCATGTGGAAAACACTCTATTTACTATAGTGTGATGTTGGTTATCGAGCACTCGGATAAAGGTCCTAAAGGACCGGGGGATGGTATACTCGTGTCAGTAGTTACCCAGTTAGGGGTAACCCGGCCTTGTGTTGGCAGAGATCCGGTTAGGTTCTCGGGACGTCCTTCCAGAGGCGTTTCCATGTGGCAATGGGAAGTTCCTTGGCCTGACCATTTGTTGGAAATCCAAAGAAACAATACGAGCCTTGTACGGTTTTAGTTGTAGAACCTGTCTCCTCAGGAGGTAGCTATAGCGGGCATAATATAATGGTACCTATGCTGGCTAAGATTTATATTCTACTTTCGAAATGTTTTCTACACCGTGCACTTATAATAATAATATCAAAGAAATTTTCTGCGTATTAAGTATGTTTGACTATCATAAGAAGAAATCTCCTCCAAGTCTGCGTTTGCATTGTGTGTGTGGCGGGAGGTCTTATGGTAGTTTCATTTTCTAAAAAGCATTGCGAATTTACTTTAAAATTCTTTTGTTGATTGTTTTAAAAAGATAAATTGTTTTTGTTGCTCACACCAGTCCCATGACTGATCCAGAGTTTATTGTTCCTTTCCTAAACTCTGGGTGCTCATTATTTTCTATACGAGCAGTCTTGAGTTGGGTTTTTCAGATAGTTAGGTTCAATGAATTATCTGGAGTTAGTTCAGTCCTTGGTTCGCACCAGTCTTGCTTAGCTTGGTGCATTGTTATGGGGAGTTCGAGCTATTGCTGGATTGGTTCTTGGAGATGGAGTTCAGATTTGGAGTTCTTCCTTGAAGACTATCTTAGAGTTATTTGTTCCGCTGCTAGCATTATCTTTATTTCTTTTCCGCTGCTATTTTATTGTATCTCTGATGTATATTGATATCTATTGTATCATCTGTTGTATCAGATATTATATGAATGCTGTATATCAATGTATTATTCTTTTTATTCCGCTGTGTTATTTACTTAATGTTGTTATAAGCTCCGGCGAATCGGATTTGAACGGTCGAATCTACGGCATTCGAATACGATGTGAAGTATGGATGTCGATTTTCGAGCGGGCAAAATTCATATCGTCACAGGTTACGACCGGGGATGGAATATCTAAGGTTGATACTCCCGGGCAGGGAGTACACCGGCTTTGTGTTGGCAGAGATCCAGTTGGGATGCTCGGGGACGTCCTTCCAGAGGCGTTCCATTTCGGTATGGGAAGTTCCTTTGCCCGACCATTTGTTGGAAATCCAAAGAAACAATACGAACCCTGTACGGTTTTAGTTGTATAACCTGCCATGGAATGTGGCGGTAACCTGCTATTGAACATGGTAGCTATAGTAGGCATAAGTGCAAAATGTCTATGCTAGCTAAGATTTATATCTTTAATTTCGAAATGTTTTCTGCACTATGCACTAGTAATAATACCAAATGTTTCTTTTTAATGCGTATCAAGCATCTTTGACTATCATAAGGAGAAATCTCCTCCGATTCTGCATTTGCATTGTGTGTGTGTGCGGGAGGCCTTATGGTAGTCTCATTTTCAAAAAAAAAACATTGCGAATCTAATTCAAAATATTTCTTTGTTTGTTTTTAAAGATAAACTGTTTTTGTTGCTCACACCAGTCCCATGACTGATCCGGAGTTTATTGTTTCTTTCCTAAACTCTGGGTGCTCAAAATTTTCTACACGGGCAGTCTAGAGTTGGGTTTTTCATATAGTCAGATTAGTAGGTTATCTGGAGCTAGTTCAGTCTTTGGATGTGGACGAGACTTGTTTGTCTTGGTGAATCGTGATGTTGGTTCGAGCTGCTGCTGGAGTTCTCTTTTGAAGACTATCTGGAGTTATTTGTTCCGTTGCTAATGTTATCTATTTTCTTTTCCGCTGCTATTCTATTGTATCTCTGATGTATATTGATATCTATTGTATCATCTGTTGTATCAGATATTGTATCAATGCTGTATATCAATGTATTATTCTTTTTCTTCCGCTATGTTGTTTACTTAATGTTTTTACAAGCTTCGGCGAATCGGATTTGAACGGTCGAATCTACGGCATTCGAATACGATGTGAAGTATGGATGTCGATTTTCGAGCGTGAAAAATTTGATACGTTACAGGATCCATCAATGGTTCCGATGGAGGTGGTGTCAGGAGTCATGGATGATTCGGATTTCAAAGTATCGTTGATACGGGATCCACTAATGTATCTCGGGGAATTCATCCACGAACCTGAGAGATTTCTTCGACAAGAGGATGCATGTTTGGATATGAGATCAAAGGAAGTAAATGCTAAAGGATGGAGAACTGTCGGTGAAAGCTCGAGTAAAGATAAGGATAAAGGGAAGAGGAAGCGCCGGGGAGAACCAAAATTCTCCACTTACACAGGACTGAATGGGACGTTGGAACAGATATACTTGGATAATCGGGATCGCCTTCCTTATCGAAGGCCGACAAGGAGGGGACCCTCAGAATGTAAAAGGGCATCAGGAAGGCACTGTCTCTTTCATGATCTGGACGGGCATGATACAAACAGTTGCAGGCATCTAAAGGATATAATCAAGGAGCATGTCTGGAATAGTCAGTTGCGACAATATGTCATAACTCGAAATGCGACAGTAGAATAGGAGCAGCCACTGCCTACCTTGAATGATGATGGCGCAAGGCCCAGGAATGGTGGTCAGTTGGTCATCAACTAATCATGATGGTTTGGAATAAGAAACAAACTTTGGGCTAACGACTTAGTCACTTACTCATGTACGGGGATGGAGATAACCCCTAGGCATGCTCTAAGATGATGATAAACCGTGATGCTCTGGTTTGTGAAATCTGTTTTTTCTTTTTGGCTTGGACACTTGCTTTTTCTGCTTTGGTTTTGGAGTTGGTTTGAACTCCCAGTTTTGTTTGTTTTCTGGTTTGGATTCTGGTTTGAGCGTTTGCCTTTTGGTTTGGATTTTTGATATGGATTTCTTGTTTGATTTGGATTTTGGATTGGATTTTGATTGGATTTTCCTCTAGTTTTTGGCTAAAAGGTCATCGAGTACGGACTATGCTCAGTAGGGGCCGGAGATACAACGATTCGCCCTAGGACTTAGGCCCCATATTATCTATCAGTTACTATTTCAGGTCGTAGAGTATGGGCTATGCTCGGCAAGGCTACGGAGCGATTAAGATTCGGCTTAGGAATTAAGCCACGACATTACTTAGCATTTAGGGACACTGGACCATAACACCATGGCACTACTTAACACAGCTAGCCAAGTGTGGATTATGCTTGGTAAGAACCTAGAGAGGTTACTAAATTGGATATTGGCTATGAACAGCTAAAGATTTGGGTATGGACTCGGAACAATCCTGGATTTGGATATCGATCCAAATAGGTCATGGGTATGGTCATTGGTTATTAGATATGGATGGACTAGAACTCGGTTGTTGGGTTCGGATGGATGTGGAATTAGATAGGGATTTGTCTATTGGATAGGAATCGGATATCGACTTGGAGCAGTCATAGATTTGGATAAGGATATGGCAATGGCACTTGGATGAAATGGATTGGATTATGAATCGAAAGGCATGGCAATGGATTACATATGTACTTCGGATATCGAATTTGAGGCTATTCAAAACACACCTTCTAATAGGAAGGAATGTTTTGGAGGGCAAATGTTAACCTGTCTTTTGGCAAGGCTGTGGACAAGCGGATTTAACTAAATCGACTACTCATTTGTCGAGACTGGAATACGATGATTTTTAGTCAACCAGATGGGTAAACAATCAATCATGGATGTTGATCTTGGTTATGAAGCCGGGTTCGGCATATACGATGGACAAAAGTCACAGGATACTCGAAATATGGGTTTCGACAAAAGTCGAGTTGTAGTGAGTCACCCGGAGTTTACTTCGAGTCATACCTAGGTTTGCTTCGAGTTTTCTAGAGTTTGCTTCGGGTCATGTTGAGTTGTGCTTCGAGTTGCATGGAGTCAGTAGGAGTTCACGAGTGGATTAGCAAAAGGTAGTGGTTCGGTATGCTTTGGGTTGGTCGGGCATAAACACTGGGTCGGTGTAGTGAAAGCTTCGGGTCGGTAGGAAGGTGGGTCTGTTTGGATGGTGTGGATCGGCGTGTTAAAGTGGGTTGGTCTTGATAGTGTGGATCGGCGTGTTAAAGTGGTTCGGTCTTTGGTGGTGTGGATTGGCGTGTTGAAGTGGCATGGCAGTGTGGATCGATCTTGATGGTGTGGATCGGCATGTTGAGTGGATCGGGGTCGGCATAGGGTTATACTCGGGTCAATACTCAAAAATGCTCGGGTTGGTGGATTGATTTTGGATTGGTTAAAATGCGGTCGGCATAGGAAACGTACCCGGGTCGGCATCTATATCTGCTCTGGATCGGTAAGCTACAAACTCTGAGCCAGCTACATGCTTTCTCCAGGTCGACCATTTTGGGCTCTGGGTCAGTTTATCAAAGGATGGGATTGGCATCATCTTGCTTCAAGTTCTGGTCTAGTTTACTCCGAGTCATGAGTAGGCCTGCTTCGGGTCATGCCCAGTGGATATCAGGTCGGCGTACTCTGAACTCGGGGTTAGACGTAGTGTTGGGTTTTGGATTGGCTATGGTATTGATGAGCTCAGATTATTAAGAAATCCCAGTAACTCGGGTTTTGCCTATAAATACGTCATTTGGGCTTTCAGAAAAGGGATCTTCATTATGTTTCCATTCTTCTTCTCCACTAAGGCTGCACTACAATTATTGTTTTAAAAAATTCGGATTGTAACTATATTAGATTTTCATATCAATAAAAAGGAAATTTCTGTAGTGGACGTAGGCCGGAGTCAACCGAACCACTATAAATCCTTTGTTATTACTGCTTTCTTTTTAATTTTTACTGTTCTTCATATTTATGCTCTCTACATACATTTTATCTGTTATTTGTCACTGTGACTTGGTTCTTTCATCTGGATTTGGGTATTAGTGACCAATTTTGGTTCTAACAGAAATAAATTAGGTTTATATTTCCAAAACCATGTTTCCAAAATCCATAAACATTTATAATACCAATACGATATATATATAACTAGTTATAAAAATCATTTATAAAAAGAACTAGATTTATTTAGAAACAAGTTTGATATTTGTGAACTTAAATTAAACTTTTATAAAATTATTTATATAAATAAAATGGATAGATTTAGGTTTATAAAATTCCAAACTTTTGAATCTAAGTGATTTAAAGTCCATAACACAAGAGAATACACTACTAAACATCACAAGATCATAACAACAAATTAGTCTGTATGGTTCAACTCGATATCATTTCCAAACATATTTTTATAAATTTATTCTACTAGCAAATATGAGTTTCAATTGCCTTCATAACATATTGTAATCATCTATCCAAAGTATAACAACAAATAGTAACAAACGAAGCGATGAACGGACAAACTGGGGAAGGTTTTTTGGAGCTGCAGTTGCCCTAGGATACGCTCACCATTGCACCGGTGGGGATGAATTATGGAGCTGATCAAGCTCCAGAATCCTCTCCAATTCGATCCTTGGTGAAATTGGTTTCATCCTACGTCTTGAGTGATTATTCTAGGGTGATTTCTAAGTGCATGCATCCATATAAACAACTATAATTGTCAACTAATTAAGATCAAAAGGCCAGGTTTTCAGCAATTTAGAAGTTAAATAATATGAAATATGAACAATACCAAATTGAGAACAAAATAGCCATAGATTCATCTAATTCAACCAAATAGTGAATATACTACTTAAAGATAGTAGTGTGAGGTATACTCACCTATAAGCACTTGAATTGAAGATTAAAACCCATTTTAGCTTCTCTTGATAATTACCAAGGTTATTTTCAGAAATTACAACCAAGAAAAAAAGATAAAAACTGATATTACTAACCCTAATTGATTCACTGGGGCTGTGGAAGATTACCTAAAGTTGATTTCTATAATTATTGATCAAAAGCCCCTTGATTTACACTTAGATTTGGAATAAAAATATGTTTTAGAGTTTTGAAAGAAGGATATTTGGTTTTCTAATTTCCAGCTACAGCATATGAAAAAAGAACGTATAGTGAAATGAGAGTAGGATTTTCTCTTTAGTTAAATGGGCTTGGGTGCTTCATGGACGCATTAGAAGAAAATGTCATTATTCTCTTCTTATTTCCTATTTATAAATCACCAATTTACACTTGAGCAATGTTTTACTTAACAAATTTTGATTTCTCTAAATTTTTCAAAACCAATCACAAGTTAAAAATCCTCATTTCGATTAATATTGAGATATTTTATGAAATTAAATATAACCTGTAATAATAAAATTTATCTTCATTGTTATTATTAGAAAAAACTATTAATTGCAAAAGTCTCATTTTAATCATTAAATCTAAATAATAATCATTTTATTAAATTTACAACTACCATTGTAATAATTTGAAGTGAAAAATATTTTATCACAAATCTCCACTTATAATAAATAAGTAAGCAAAACATTATAATTCACATTTTTAAATTACAAATTATATTCACATAATTAATTATCATAATTTTCCTAAAATTATTCTTATACTATCAAATACAAAAATCAAGATTTACAAAAGGATATTCCTTGAATTTCCAATTTATTTAATCGCAATATCCTTTTAACTTCGAAATTATAACCAATAAAATTCCCAGTTTTATCTTAAAATTATTTAAGAAAAATAAAAATCATACTTTTAAGTATAATTCCATGTAATCTCAACCAGGTTTGTTATAATGGGTAACAATGCATCTAAATGACATTAAAAGAATGAGTAAAAGATACTTATGAGACAATTAATAAGAGGTAAAGATGAAATCCTTTTGGCATTCTTTTAATATTTCTTTAGCTTGTTTTCAAAATATTTTAAACTTATATGCTTGTATAGTTTTACTTTATATTATATAGAATAAAGTCAAAATTATACATATGTTTATATATGTTAAAACTGTCTTAAATTACTTACATGTTTTGAAATCTAATGCCAACAATTCGAAATCAAATTTTTACTTAAGAAATGATTCAACATTAATTTTGTTACTTTACATAAAAGTCCTATTATAAAATTGAACCGAAAGTATATATATATGTCTGTGTGTGTGTATTTATGTATATGTGTACGTATGTGCATATATGAACATAATAATAAAACAACATTAGAATTCAAAATAACACACATGTAAAGCGTGATATCCCAGATTTATTTAAATTGATATTAAGTTAGGTTTTAAATTGAATTTGAATTTAGATTTAAATTTCAATCTAAATGAATATATATGTATATATATATATATATATCTTATTAACATTTTTATTTAAAAATATATGAATAAGTTTTATATTTACATTTAAAATGAATCAAATATATTATATATGATTTAATTTAAATTATAAATTGGTTTATATTCTATTTTTACATTTAAATCTTTTATTATATATAATTTAGTTTCAACACATATTCATTGGAATTTTTAATATAAGAGAATATATTTAATAAGGATTTAAATTTATAAACATATACATAGATATAAACTAAATATGATTTGGCATAAAATTATGTAAGAGACATTTTTATAATACAAAGTACGAATGTAAATAGATTAATAAACATAGTTTATAATTTAAATATAATAACCAAATCTTTATAAAGCATAAGCAATAAAAGGGTATACACATATTAAATAACAAATTCTCATGCTAAAAACAAGTGTTAACACATAAAGTAACAAATGTAAATTTGATAACACATATATATATATATATATATATATATATACAAACATAAAAATATGATTCATAAATTAAAATGAGGTAGGGGTTTAAAACGTAACTTATAAATTAGATATGAAAATAAGACAAGGATTCAAACATAAAAGTACATATTGATGACAAATGTTTAAATAAATGAGATAGGAAATAAACAAGTGTAAACAAAATGAACATGTGGCAAGAAAGAAAAAAATGTAAGTGAGAACCCAGAACATTTTTCACTTCTAAATTTCTTCTTCATTATCATCTTAAACATATTCTGGAAGCAAAGAAAAAAAAGGGAAAAGAAAAGACTATTTTCTTCATATTGCAAATCTGTAAACAAATCAAAGCAGTAAATTCAATCAAGCAGCTTCAAAACTGAAATAAAATTGAAAACAAATTAAAAGAGAAGAAAGCTTGAGAACTTTCTGTTATCAAGGACCTGGAAACAACAAATTTTCAAAAGTATTGATCATCATCATGACTCCAGTCTTAAAGCAATTCGGTACCAAGCAGCATAAACTTTCAAAAATCATCAACATCAGTAATATTCAAAACTTTCAGGAATCAAGCTCTGTTTTTAAATAGGTGAGTAAACTGCAACTCTTACATGCAATTAATGTCTGAAGTAATGCATGACAGATTATTTGTGAAATTGTTTAATATATGTTGAATCTGAGCATATGGTTATATATGTTTGTATAAAGAGTGTTGGCTGTTATTGATATACAGAATACAAACTAAAAAAAAAGAAATTTCATACATTTTTCTATATTACTTTTTAAGGCTTAGATTTATTAACTAAATTTGTTTGTAAGCACAGGATGGTAGGATAAAAAATATATATACACACACTTTCTGTAAGTATAAAAGTTGAAATAAAAGGGAAGAAGGACAGTGATAACTGCATGTTTTCAAATTTGAACATATAGGCTCTGTTGACAGTCAAGATTTAGATCATTCTCACTTCTTAAGTTTAAATCTCTTAATCTAGTTTATAATTGATGATGACGTAAACTAGGAAAATATTCATTTAGTAGTATAGTTTAAGTTAAAATTTGTTTGTGGATACATCTTGCTGTGTAACTATTAATTGATGGGTTTTACAGTAAATAGTTTACTTTAGTGAAAAACGATTATTTTTAAATTAGGAATTCAAACATGCAATTATAATTCTTGTGTAAAATGATAAATTTTAGAATTTTTTTTTATGATTTTAGATGATCTATATCTTGAGAGATTGTTAGATGACCCGATAACGTTTTAAAATTAATTCTGGTCGATCTCATCACTACGGGCAGGTGCGACCAGGATTGGTAGGTGATGATGGGATTGGGAAAGGTGATGACTGTGGCCATTTGTTCGATTTGATCTTAGTTTAGGTAGAATAATGGATCGTAGGGTTTTGGGAAGAATTTTGGTAGCTGGCGAACGCAAGCAAAATGTGAGGTGGTGGCGCGACCGGGATGTTGGATTTTCGGTAGAAAGGTAGTGCGATGGGTATGCTTCCGATTTAAAGAAGGAAGTAATAGGATCAGAGTGTCTGATGAGTGCAGTTCGACTTAGATGGGACAATTTGTGGAGGTAGGTGAATTTTCTGGTTCTGGTAAGATGGGTATTGATCGATTTTCGATCAGTGATATCGTTTGCATCGGTGAAAGGGAAATCTGTATCTGGAATCAATGATTGACCTGATGGCAATACCGCGAAGGTAGTATGATCGGAGGTCAGAGCGTGTACGTGCACAGCGTACACGAGGGTGATTGGATTGAGGAGATGCTGCAGGAGGGTCCATTTCGATCTGGTTATTGGTATGGGTCCATGGGCGTTCCGATGTTCGCTCGCGAGAGTTGATTGTTGATCAGAGATTAATCTTCTCCGATTGATGGCGTTTTTCTTTACTTTCCTGTAGTTTAGGATTTTAGTTTGGGAATAAAAGAGGAGAAGAGGAGAGGTTAGCGGAAGTGTTGTTGGGCTTCGGTCCGATACTGTTGTGTTATGATGGGTTCGGTTCCATTTAAATTTTGAGTTGCCGAACCTTTGGCCAAAGTGCCTTTGCACATTTTAAGCAAGGTACTTGCTAATTTAAACAAATTTCCAAAGATTAAAGATGAAATCCAAATTGTTGTTTTAAATGAACTAAGTGGTAATTAAATATTAGTACAAATTATTTAATGAATTAGGATGGATAATTGATTAATTAATTAGAGATTAATGAATTGGAAATTAGTAATTAATTAATTGTTGAATTAAGATTATTAATGTAAGTAATTGAAGAAAAGTTATGTAAATGAATTATTTAGTGTATGTAGTTAAAAGATAAATTTGTTAGGAGTTAATTAGTTAGTGTAATTAATTAAGGATTGATAAATTAAAGAATTCATTGATTAAATTAAAGGGGTTAGTTAATTAAGGAATGTAATTAATGAAAGAATAATTAATTAATAATTATGGAATAATTAATCAGGGTAATTAATTAAGTAATTAATTACTCAAAGTAATTAATTAAGTTGATAATTTTAGTTAATTAATTAAGTTTAATTAATTAAAGGTACTCATTTTATGTTGGGTTAAGTATAATTACACAAGGAAATTAACGAGGTGTAATTACTTAGTATGTAATTAATTAAAAAGAAATTTCTTGTTGGGAAGTAATTAAGGTATAATTACTTGGTGAAGAGATTAAGCGATATTACTCAGTGTAATTAAAAGATAAATCGATGTAATTAATCAAGGAGTTGGCGTAAATTGATAAAGAAGGTTAATTTTTGATTGTAATTGATCAAGGTTGATTAATGAATGTAATTAAGTTAAAGGTTAATTATTAAATGGAATTTAAGAATAATTAACTAATGAAAGAAATTTTGAGGATCATTAATTTGATTAATGGAAGTGATCGATCTTGTTTATTAATGATTGAATGATGATGAGTGTTTTGAATTGGATGATACCTCTGATATGAATTGTTTTGTGATATGATATGTTGGATGGATGGTGATAATGTAATTATCTATCAATGACAAATTGCTGTATAAAAGTGTTATCCGGACATTAAGTTGATAATTGGATAAACTGGATTTAGATGACATTGGTTTCAAAGAGATCGGAGTCGGGTATTAGTGAATATCCGAAACCACTTCGATTCTTTATAATTGATACGTGAAATCAAAAGGGTATAATGGAAAGATTTAAATAGATTGAACCATATAATCTAAGTTTTGGAACTTAATTGCTTTATGAAATAAGTGATGTCTATAACAACGTGTTAAGTTGTAAATTGATATAAGTTACCCCGGGTTTATATAAGTTGTATATTTTGTATTACATGTTAGATGGGTTTACTCACGCTGGTTTCCAGCTTGACCCGGGTGTTACTTTGATGTAATGCTCGGGTCAGACCGAGTATTACAGATTTGCAGGTAAGAATGTTCTGGAGCTCAGGAGGAGAGCTGAAGGACAGGAACGTACAGAGTGTTTATCCGCTGTGATATATATTGTTATTTATCTAGGACTTGTTGGTTTAGAATGGTCCTGTGTCGTGTAAATGTTGTAACTCTGATATATAAAAAATGTATATGTATCGATACGGTTCTTTTTGTAAACTGTTATTATGTGATATTATATTTGATCCGCTGCGAATGTGAGGTTTTCTGTGACTGGCTTCTGTTTCTGCTTCTTTCTTTTTTTTTCTTTTCACTAACTATCTGGAATTTTCGGGATCAAAATTTCCGGGTCGTCACATTTGGTATTAGAGCTGAAGGTTAAGCGAGAACCTTGGCTCTGGTGGGATACTCATTAAGGATAGGGTAAGTAGTACCCTATAATGAGTTGAGTGTATAAATATGAGAGAGCATACTTGTTATTTTCTTATATAAAGGTTTTTAAATGATTTCAAAAGTAAATGAATCTTATATAAGAAATAGATTATCTATTATATTAAGGAAATTGATTGTAGTATTAATTAAACTAAAAGTTATAGTAAGAATTAAGTGGTAATAATTACAACCAAATTGGAATTAAATTTAAAGACAAGTTTGAAATGGATTCAAACCGAAATTAAATCTTGAATTTGGGAAAGGTTTCAGGATAAGGATAATCAATTAATTTATGTAATTAATTAAACTTTATTTAATGAGATTAATTAATGGATAATAATTGGAAATTATAAATTAAGAGGGAGTTACTTAATGAAGTAACCAGAGGTAAGTAATTTAAGGGACAATTACTTAATGAAGGTAATTAAGAAATAAGTTAATTACCGAATGTGATTAATTGATGATGTAATTAATTTAAAGAAATAACAAATAGTATTATTTAATGCATTTGAATGAAATGGTCCTATTTCAAACCAGAGTTGTTTGAAAATTTAAAAAGAAATTGTTTTGAATTAAAACCAAAGGTGGTTCAAAATTTTAAAGTATAACTTGGTATGTAAAAGAAATTAATATGTATACATATGGATATACATAATATCAAAGGTGGCTGGAAATAAACTCTAATTGGTGAGTTTTGAGTTTGGAATAAGATGTGATACCCAAGATGATAAGTTTTTGAACTTAATAAGTGGGAAGATTATTAATGTGAAGTTTAGAATTTGAAATGAAAATTCAAATTGGGAAAGATTGACTGGATTAAGTGAATTGAGTTTAACTTGGAAAAAAGTTAAATAAGTTCAAATGATCAACATGATTTGGGAATTTCAAGATGGAATTGGAATTTAATTTGGGAAGTTAAATGGTTAATCTGAATTGGGAGTTTGTGTGATCTCAAAATGGGTTTGAGATCTGAAAATTGGAAATTGATGGATGTTTTAAAATGAATTGGATGATATCATCCTATTGTTGTTAATGTTTTTTTTTAAACAAAAATGTGAATTGGATTTGTTTAAAAGAATGAGAAATGGAGTATGGTAATCCATTGTTGGGATAAAAAGGTAAATTGATTTAAAGGAATTAAATCAACATTTGAAGTATTAACTCGAATTTATATAATTCGAGATGGTTTAAATTTGAAATTTGAAATTAGTTCAAATTGAATTTGATTTGAATTGATTGAAATTGTGATTGAAGAGGTATGAGTATAAGATTCAAATGGAAATTTGAATTGGATTAATTTGAAACAATTTGGAATTGAAGTGGGTTCAATTTGAAATTAGTCCGAATTGATTTGAATAAGTTTTAAATTCAAATGGAATTTGAATTGAATTTGAGAAGAAATCAAGAATAATTCACTTGATTTGGAAATGGAGTTTAAAATTGGAATTAATTCAAACGGGGGTTGAAATGAATTGAAATTTGAAACTAGTTCAATTGAAATTTATTTGAATTAGTAGAATTTGAGATCAAGGTTGAATAAAGTTAAATTTTGGAAGAACTGAGAAATTCAACTTGAATTGGGGTTGAATCAATTTCAATAGAAATTGAAGTTATTTAAACTGGAATTGGGTCAATTTAAATGATAGAGGAAATTTAAATTGAATTGATGAGAAGGGAGATTGGGGAGAGTATAGTTTTGACTCTAGACTATTTTTAATATAAACCTATTTTTCCAAGCTATTCATTATATAAATCTTTCTTTTAAAAGCCAAATTATCTTATACTTGTTTTACAATTATTTTTGAAACTGTTTAACAATTTTCTAACTATTTTATAAACTAATTACTATTTTCAACTACTAATTACTATTTTATAGATATTTTGTAATTATTTAAAATTTCTATGACTATTTAACTATTTTCCAATTATTTTTCAATCACTGAACTATTTTACACCTATTTTACAAACTAGTAATTATTTTCCAACTACTTATCATTTTTAATTTTTCAAGCTATTTTCTAAATAAATTAGTCAGAGATCAAACTGTTATTGGTTAAATACCCAATCGAGATAAGAATAGAGGTGATAATCCGTATGGGTTTAAACAATTTTGAGTAAGTGAATGAAAATAGCAAAGTGAATGTGAATAGAAATGGAATTAATTTGGCTAATAACCAATAAAGATAAATACGTAGGGTGTACGTATATTATTCTATTCGCATAGTGATTTGATCCAGATTCGAGCATAGAATTTCGAGATAGTTATATCGATCCGAGTGGGATTTTTCACTCGATTTTCGACGGCGAACCTTGATATGGATTGTTGATTGGTTCTGGATATTCTCTATCATAGTTATGACTATGCAAGGAGAATGACAGTTTCTGATCAAGAAACCAGATCTGTGTCCGCACTAGGAAGTCGGGTGGACAATACTAGTTCGGAAAGAAATTGTGTGATCGAGTGAGCGATCAGATTGGTATAGCGTACGGATGATATGTGTACATCGTACGGATTTGAATAAAATTGATACTGGGAATTTGTGGATAAGAAATGTAAAATGGTTTTTTTGAAATGGAAAATATATTTTCTGAAATATATGATAAAGTAAAGTGGAAATTGGATATTTCTATGGTTGAAATTTTGTTTATGGAAGTAAGTGATATGGTAAGTGGTTTTGTAAAGAGTAATCAAATTTGAATATTTGATTTTGAATAAACAAAGTTAAATATCTTTGTTTTATAAAATGAAACTCCCCTGTTGAATCCTTTGCCAGAAGAAAAGGATTGTGGAGGTGTTTTGAAGTATAAAAGGAGTTTATACAAGTTTGAAATGATCCAAAGTTTTAATTTTTTTTATATATCTGAATATATATATAAAAGATAATATGAGGATTTTGGAAAAAAGGTTTTGGGAACCTATGGATTTGGAAAGGCTTTTGATTTTTGGGTAAAATCAATATTAAATTTGGAAAGCCTAGTTTGAGAATTATCGATTTTGGGATAATCGATTTTGTGTAAAGGAGCTTTGTATGAGATCATACTAGGTGTATGATTTAAAGATACTATATATATAGTATAAAGTGTTTTGATGATGGCTCTGGGGAAAAAGGCACTCCCTTGGAATGAACTTCTCAGGAGTACCACCGGGTGGTGCTGCCTTGAGCCCCAAGGGGGGGGGGGTTTCTAAAGTTGATCCTGTGAGGAGTCCGGACAAACTAGTTCCTGAGGATTATTGGGTAGCGAAAGTCGAGGGCGCTGATTCTTACAGGGGCATTTGGGTTATGCTGTGACGACAGTGTAACTCGATGTCACTGCGATCTATGGTCAAGTGGAGTGGAGAAGTTTCATTCTTTTGGCAGCGAAATTCGAGGGCGCTGATGCCTACAGTTATATGGGTTTTTGCTGTGATAGCTACGTAACCCCAGTTGTAGCTGCGATCTGTAGCGGGTTCCATGGTGTAATCGAGGGGCGCGGAGGCCTACAGTTATCTCTGGATTTTATTGGGACAACAACGTAACCATCGGGTTAACTGCGACCATGGATGGGGTGATGATTTCCAAAGCATTCCCACCAAAGATATATCCTCTATTTTCAAAAACTGTTTTATATATTTCAATAAAATTATTTATTTTCACTGGGTGTTGAAAATGAGTCTGCTAAGTACTTATAGATTTTCAGTCGTACGCCTGATCAACGTATGACCGAATTTCTGTGAGAACAAGGATGGACTGGTTAAAACATCGAGTTATAAAAAGTATTTTTATAAAACTATTTGGCAGTATTATAGATTTTAAAGTGTTTTAAAAATGATTAAAGGAAAATTTATCTGATTTTAAGCATTTTAAATAAAATCTGGCTTCGTTCCTTTTCGAGGACGAAAAGATTCAAACGGGGGGAGATATGTGATATCCCAGATTTATTTAAATTGATATAAAGTTAGGTTTTAAATTGAATTTGAATTTAGATTTAAATTTCAATCTAAATGAATATATATATATATATCTTATTAACATTTTGATTTAAAAATATATGAATAAGTTTTACATTTACATTTAAAATGAATCAAATATATTGTGTATGATTTAATTTAAATTATAAATTGGTTTATATTCTATTTTTACATTTAAAGATTTTATTATATATAATTTAATTTCAACACATATTCATTGGAATTTTTAATATAAGAGAATATATTTAATAGGGATTTAAATTTATAAACATATACATTGATATAAACTAAATATGATTTGGCATAAAATTATGTAAAAGACATTTTTATAATACAAAGTACGAATGTAAATAGATTAATAAACATAGTTTATAATTTAAATATAATAACCAAATCTTTATAAAGCATAAGCAATAAAAGGGTATACACATATTAAATAACAAATTCTCATGCTAAAAACAAGTGTTAACACATAAAGTAACAAATGTAAATTTGATAACACATATATATATACAAACATAAAAATATGATTCATAAATTAAAATGAGGTAGGGTTTTAAAACATAACTTATAAATTAGATATAAAAATAGGACAAGGATTTAAACATAAAAGTACATATTGATGACAAATGTTTAAATAAATGAAATAGGAAATAAACAAGTGTAAACAAAATGAACATGTGGCAAGAAGGAAAAAAAATGTATGTGAGAACCCAGAACATTTTTCACTTCTAAATTTCTTCTTCATTATCATCTTAAACATATTCTGGAAGCAAAGAAAAAAAGGGAAAAGAAAAGACTATTTTCTTCATATTGCAAATCTGTAAACAAATCAAAGCAGTAAATTCAATCAAGCAGCTTCAAAACTGAAATAAAATTGAAAACAAATTAAAAGAGAAGAAAGCTTGAGAACTTTCTGTTATCAAGGACCTGGAAACAACAAATTTTCAAAAGTATCGATCATCATCATGACTCCAGTCTTAAAGCAATTCGGTACCAAGCAGCATAAACTTTCAAAAATCATCAACATCAGTAATATTCAAAACTTTCAGGAATCAAGCTCTGTTTTTAAATAGGTGAGTAAACTGCAACTCTTACATGCAATTAATGTCTGAAGTAATGCATGACAGATTATTTGTGAAATTGTTTAATATATGTTGAATCTGAGCATATGGTTATATATGTTTGTATAAAGAGTGTTGGCTGTTATTGATATACAGAATACAAACTAAAAAAAAAGAAATTTCATACATTTTTCTATATTACTTTTTAAGGCTTAGATTTATTAACTAAATTTGTTTGTAAGCACAGGATGGTAGGATAAAAAATATATATATACACACTTTCTGTAAGTATAAAAGTTGAAATAAAAGGGAAGAAGGACAGTGATAACTGCATGTTTTCAAATTTGAACATATAGGCTCTGTTGACAGTCAAGATTTAGATCATTCTCACTTCTTAAGTTTAAATCTCTTAATCTAGTTTATAATTGATGATGACGTAAACTAGGAAAATATTCATTTAGTAGTATAGTTTAAGTTAAAATTTGTTTGTGGATACATCTTGCTGTGTAACTATTAATTGATGGGTTTTACAGTAAATAGTTTACTTTAGTGAAAAACGATTATTTTTAAATTAGGAATTCAAACATGCAATTATAATTCTTGTGTAAAATGATAAATTTTAGAATTTTTTTTTTATGATTTTAGATGATCTATATCTTGAGAGATTTTTAGATGACCCGATAACGTTTTAAAATTAATTCTGGTCGATCTCATCACTACGGGCAGGCGCGACCATGATTGGTAGGTGCTGATGGGCTTGGGAAAGGTGATGACCGTGGCCGTTTGTTCGATTTGATCTTAGTTTAGGTAGAATAATAGATCGTAGGGTTTTGGGAAGAATTTTGGTAGCTGGCGAACGCAAGCAAATTGTGAGGTGGTGGCACGACTGGGATGTTGGATTTTCGGTACAAAGGTAGTGCGATGGGTATGCTTCCGATTTAAAGAAGGAAGTAATAGGATCAGAGTTGTTTGATGAGTGCAGTTCGACTTAAATGGGACGATTTGTGGAGGTAGGTGAATTCGCTGGTTCTGGTAAGATGGGTATTGATCGATTTTCGATCAGTGATATCGTTTGCATCGGTGAAGGGGAAATATGTATCTGGAATCAATGATTGACCTGATGGCGATACCGCGAAGGTAGTATGATCGGAGGTTAGAGCGTGTACGTGCACAGCATACACGAGGGTGATTGGATTGAGGAGATGCTGCAGGAGGGTCCATTTCGATCTGGTTATTGGTATGGGTCCGTGGGCGTTCCGATGTTCGCTCGCGAGAGTTGATTGTTGATCAGAGATTAATCTTCTCCGATTGATGGCGTTTTTCTTTAATTTCCTGTAGTTTAGGATTTTAGTTTGGGAATAAAAGAGGAGAAGAGGAGAGGAGAGGTTAGCGGAAGCGTTGTTGGGCTTCGGCCCGATACTGTTGTGTTATGATGGGTTCGGTTCCATTTAAATTTTGTGTTGCCGAACCTTTGGCCAAAGTGCCTTTGCACATTTTAAGCAAGGTACTTGCCAATTTAAACAAATTTCCAAAGATTGAAGATGAAATCCAAATTGTTTCTTTAAATGAACTAAGTGGTAATTAAATATTAGTACGAATTATTTAATGAATTAGGATGGGTAATTGATTGATTAATTAGAGATTAATGAATTGGAAATTAGTAAGTAATTAATTGTTGAATTAAGATTATTAATGTAAGTAATTGAAGAAAAGTTATGTAAATGAATTATTTAGTGTATGTAATTAAAAGATAAATTTGTTAGGAGTTAATTAGTTAGTGTAATTAATTAAGGATTGATAAATTAAAGAATTCATTGATTAAATTAAAGGGGTTAGTTAATTAATGAATGTAATTAATGAAAGAATAATTAATTAATAATTATGGAATAATTAATCAAGGTAATTAATTAAGTAATTTATTACTCAAAGTAATTAATTAAGTTGATAATTTTAGTTAATTAATTAAGTTTAATTAATTAAAGGTACTCATTTTTGTTGGGTTAAGTATAATTACACAAGGAAATTAATGAGGTGTAATTACTTAGTATGTAATTAATTAAAAAGAAATTTCTTGTTGGGAAGTAATTAAGGTATAATTACTTGGTGAAGAGATTAAGTGATAATTACTCAGTGTAATTAAAAGATAAATCGATGTAATTAATCAAGGAGTTGGTGTAAATTGATGAAGTAATTAAAGAAGGTTAATTTTTGATTGTAATTGATCAAGATTGATTAATGAATGTAATTAAGTTAAAGGTTAATTATTAAATGGAATTTAAGAATAATTAACTAGTGAAAGAAATTTTGAGGATCATTAATTTGATTAATGGAAGTGATCAATCTTGTTTATTAATGATTGAATGATGATGAGTGTTTTGAATTGGATGATACCTCTGATATGAATTGTTTTGTGATATGATATGTTGGATGGATGGTGATAATGTAATTATCTATCAATGACAAATTGCTGTATAAAAGTGTTATCCAGACATTAAGTTGATAATTGGATAAACTGGATTTAGATGACATTGGTTTCGAAGAGACCGGAGTCGGGTATTAGTGAATATCCGAAACCACTTCGATTCTTTATAATTGATACGTGAAATCAATAGGGTATAATGGAAAGATTTAAATAGATTGAACCATATAATCTAAGTTTTGGCACTTAATTGCTTTATGAAATAAGTGATGTCTATAACAACTTGTTAAGTTGTAAATTGATATAAGTTACCTCGGGTTTATATAAGTTGTATATTTTGTATTACATGTTAGATGGGTTTACTCACGCTGGTTTCCAGCTTGACCCGGGTGTTACTTTGATGTAATGCTCGGGTCAGACCGAGTATTACAGATTTGCAAGTAAGGATGTTCTGGAGCTCAGGAGGAGAGCTGAAGGACAGGAACGTACAGAGTGTTTATCCGCTGTGATATATATTGTTATTTATCTAGGACTTGTTGGTTTAGAATGGTCCTGTGTCGTGTAAATGTTGTAACTCTGATATATAAAAAATGTATACGTACCGATACGGTTCTTTTTGTAAACTGTTATTATGTGATATTATATTTGATCCACTGCGAATGTGAGGTTTTCTGTGACTGGCTTCTGTTTCTTTCTTTTTTCTTCTTTTCACTAACTATCTGGAATTTCGGGATCGAAATTTCCGGGTCGTCACATAAAGCTTACAATTTCATATATTTGCTATTTAAATTCAACAACGTAAAGGATCCGACTTCAAATTTATGAATTTATAATAAAGACCTTTTATATTGTTGAAATTAGGCTAAAGGGATTCTTATTCTAGAGTAATAAGATTTTAGTAAATCACCACATACCCCTCTCTACACGAGCACGCATGAAACCTCCGAGTGTTTATGATCCCTTTGCACACACCTTCAAAATGGAACGCAATCATAATTCCATTTTATCCATATCCATAGTGGAACATAGTCATAATTTCACTCACGAGCTCTCCTCATTGAACTCACTGTTTTGATCATCACTTCGGACCTAGTCATTGTGCTGCTATCTATTATCATTAAAAAAATACTCCAACTTGATCAAAACCCTAAAGAATAAAGAAGGAGGATCCATAAAGAATGGTAGTAATAGCAAGACCTTTCAAGAGAAGGGATGCTTCTGCAAAAGGTTGAATGAGCAATGCACTTTTAAAGAGGTCGAAAGGAGAAAGGGATACCCTTTCGCTTCAAATGATCCCTTCCGAAATGGTTGCTTCCGCATGCATAAATGTGTTTCAAATGTGTTAAAGGCACCTTTCGAAGGCAATAGATTACAAGCTTCCACATGTGCGCTAAACCTCTCAAAACTGTGGGTTTCACCATCATTTACCTTCCGCAGAAGAATATTTGGCCAAAGCTACCCCTTTGAAAGCAAATATTAGCATTTTCGAAACGGTTAAAACCATCCATAATTATAAAATAAAGCTTACATCATTTCAATATGGCCTCCTCAAACGCTAAAGGATGGGGTCCCGCATCAATCAACAAGAGTGCATTCGAAAGCCATGTTTCTGCATTTAAGCCTTCTATTATGCTCCAACTCATTTAAAGCCCTACAGATACTCCTTTCGATAGTATCGAAAGCCTGCATCCATTCCTACTTATCAAAAACAAAGTGGAGGGCACATCTATCCTTTCAATGAGGTCAAAAGCATTCAAGTTCTATTCAGAATCGAAGTTATAAGGACACCTTGAATTTAGCAGCAACGAAACGTCTTCAAGGTGTTGAGACTTGGTTTTGATTCATGACACAAAGCTATCACTAAAAGACATACAGATTTGACGACTGCTATGACAAAAAGAGAATATAAACTACATGGAGACAGGACATCAAAATCAGTGCATCAATTATATTATTCTTGTTTTTTAGTCTTAGATCAATTTTGTTAAGATCTCTCCTCGTTTAAAGTATATATTAGCTTATATATAATCTTAATGATTTATGCATATATGCATAGAAAAAATATATATACATTCAAAGTTTTTCTTTAAAAATTATATATAATTGATGAAGTACATACCTCGACTCACGACTCATCACCAGTCGCGATTCATCGCGATTCACGACTCATCACCATTCGCGACTCATCCCCATCGCCTCCTCACCAAGCACGACTCATCCTACCAACGACTCACGAGACATCACCACTCCACCGATCCACGACTCAACCCACCAACGACTCACGAGTCATCAATCTCCACGCGACTCACGACTCATCGCCCTCTTCACCAATCCGCGACTTATCCCAATCCCCAAAACCCTAAGTCGCGATTTCCTCTCCTTCTCATATGTCGTGCGCGTGAGTATGATAAGTCGTGAACGAACTATGCTTCTCCAGTGGGTCGCTGAAAACCCTAAATCCATATCACCGAGATACGAGACAACCTTTCCCCAATTCCATGAGTCGCGATCGACTTATTCATAAGTCGCTACTGGTTTCCATAAGTCGTTGCCATTCTCTTAGGTGCTGAAGCTCCATTAAGTCGCTGATGATTCAATAAGTCGTGAACGACTTATTTTTGAGTCGTTTTTAAGTCACGAACTTGTGTTGAGTCGTTTTACTGTTTAGTCTTAAGTCGTATGCATATGGTGTTGTAATTTTTTTTTAAGTCTTGTAATGAGTTGTAAGCCTATAAATAGGCAAGTCGTGTCATTTGTAAGGGGGGAATATTGAATAAAATTTCTTTTAGATTGCTTTGTGCTTTCTTCTAATTGGTAGTCGAGTGTGATCTCCTATCTCCACCTACGTCATTCGAGTGCGCTCGAATCTTCGTTTGTGAAGCCGATTCACGGAATCTTGTGTGTCAAGATCAACGTTCAAGAATCGTAGATCTCTTTCACGGAATCTTCGGATCAACGAGTTAGAGATAGCTAAAATTCGGTATCTTCGGATCAACGAATTTGGGCATTGCAGTAATTTCAAATCATCGATTGCTACATTTCATCAATTGAAGTTTGTTTTGATTAATCCGCTACGTCAGTTTGGTATCAGAGCGAGATTGCAAGGAGTTTGCATCATTTGGAGAATTGGGTTTCGAGAAGTTGAAGTTTAGAGATCGAATTTGCAAATTGTCGAGAAGTTTGGAGTTTGAAGTTTGTGTTCGTCGTGTTCATATTGAAGTTGCAACAAGTTTGGGGTTTGTGATCCATAGTCTCTTGAATCAAAGTGTGGGAAAGGTGTTTGAAGTTCGAAGCAAGCTTGAAGCCGTACTAGTTGATTTGAATTGTAATTTTGGAGTTGTTTTGTTTGAAGATTTTTGAAGTCAAAATTGTTGAAGTTTGATTTTTTGAAGTTTGGAGAAGTTCAATCATGCCACCGAGACGAGCTCAACGCCATCGCAACATTAATGCCTTGTATGGAAGAGAAGAGGCCGATGAAATGGAGCAACGAATCCATGAGAGTTTTACTGAAAAGTTGAATGAAGGGATTGGTCGATTAGAGAGAATGATGCTTGAAATGAATCAAAGTAGAAGAAGAATTTCACCTGAATCAAACCGTGGGGGTAGTAGAGTTTCATCACATTCAGAACGGGAGAGGAGAGAAAGTCAAGAGCATAGAAGTGTTGATAATCGAAGTAGGAGGAATGTTGATGATCGGGATCGAAGGGATGTTGGTAGTAGGAGTGGTGGTAGAGATGTTGGAGGACGTGAACGACAACGATATACTTCAGATTTTGATGAGGAATTTGTTGGTGACAGAGGGAGTATGCATCGAGATAAAGAACAAACACGACGTCAGTATCGAGATGTAGATGATGATCGTCGATGGGAATCGGGAATGAAGATGGAGATTCCGAAGTTTAAAGGTGGGATGGTAGCTGAGGAATTTTTAGATTGGTTGTCTAATGTGGAGGAGATATTTGATTTCAAGGAAGTGCCGGAGAATCGTCGAGTAAAGTTAGTTGCTACAAGGCTGAGGGGGAGAGCTTTGGCGTGGTGGCAACAAACTAAACTTACCAGGGAGAGAATGGGGAAGTCAAAGATAGAATCGTGGGATAAGATGAAGAAGTTGATGAGATCTACTTTCTTACCTTACAACTATCAATCACTTATGTACCAGAGGTTGCAGAATCTGAGGCAAGGGACAAAGTCTGTTAGTGATTATGCTGATGAATTTTACCAACTCATTGCCAGGAACGATATTATGGAGACTGAAGAACAGTTAACTGCTAGATTCATTGGGGGATTGAGAATGCAAATCCAGGATATGGTTAATATGTTTGATCCAAGATCTGTGGCGGAAGCACACCAAAAGGCGTTGGCTTGGGAGAAACAAGGAAGGCGTGGAGGTGGTGTGTTTACTAACTCCAATAATCCGGTGAAGGGGTCCGGTAGTAGTTCTAATGTTCCTAAACCTGTCAGTAAGCCAATTGTGAAGGAGACTGAGAAAGCAAAGGTTAACAGTGGGTTCAAATGTTATAATTGCCAGGAAATGGGTCATAAAAGCAATGAGTGTCCGAAGCCGAAGAAGAGAACTATGATAGTTGAAGCTGAGGATGAGGATGAAGAGGCTGAGTGTTCTAGTTCATTACCGGTTGAGGAGGAAGACTTGTTGTCAGGAGACGAAGGATATTCACTAATGATGAGGAGAAGTTGTTTGACACCGAAGCAAGAGGAGGAAGACAGTTGGTTGAGGAATAATATATTTCAGTCTACTTGCACTATTCTTGGAAGAGTTTGTAAATTCGTTATTGATGCTGGGAGTTGTGATAATATTATCTCTACAGAGGCTGTGAAGAAGTTGGAATTGAAAACCGAGAAGCATCCTAAACCGTACAAGTTAGCTTGGTTGAGGAAAGGAGGTGAGGTGAAAGTTGGAAGGAGAGTTTGTGTTAAATTGTCAATTGGGAAGAAATACAAGGATGAAATTTGGTGCGATGTTGTAGACATGGACGTATGTCATCTGTTGTTGGGCCGACCATGGCAGTATGATAGAGCAGTACAACATGACGGACGTGCTAATAGCTACAGTTTCATGTTTGAGGGTACTAAAATCACGTTAATTCCCAAGAAGCAACATCGGAAAGAAAGCAAGCTGGAGGAAATTGAAGAATTGAAAACTCTGTTGACTTTGAAGGAGTTTGTTAAAGAAGTGGAGGAAGAACCTGAAGTGTTTTTGTTGATTGGGAGAGAAAATAGTGAAGAAGTTGAGATTCCAGAAGAAGCAAAGCCAGTTTTGAAAGAATTTGAAGACGTATTTCCAGAGGAGTTGCCTAAGGAGTTACCGCCACTTAGAGACATTCAACATCAAATTGATCTTGTTCCAGGAGCAGTTTTACCACATCGACCACATTACCGAATGAGTCCGAAAGAACATGAGGAGTTACGAAGGCAGGTGGAAGAGTTACTTGAGCAGGGACGTGTGCAGGAAAGTTTGAGTCCATGTGCTGTACCAGCTTTATTGGTGCCCAAGAAGGATGGAACATGGAGAATGTGTACAGATAGTAGAGCTTTGAACAAGATTACTGTCCGCTACAGATTTCCTATGCCAAGGTTGGATGATTTGTTGGATCAGTTGAGTGGGGCAACTATATTTTCGAAGATTGACTTGAAGAGTGGTTATCATCAGATTCGGATCAGACCTGGAGACGAATGGAAGACAGCCTTCAAAACGAGAGAGGGGTTATACGAATGGTTGGTTATGCCATTTGGTTTGTCAAATGCACCTAGTACATTCATGCGGGTGATGAATCAAATCTTTAGACCATTCATTGGGAAGTTCGTTGTAGTTTATTTCGATGATATTCTGATTTACAGCAGGAGTACGGAGGAGCATGTTCTACATCTGAGGGAAGTGTTGATTATTCTTCGTGAAGAACAATTTTATGCTGCTACGAAGAAATGTGTGTTTATGACGCACAGTGTTTTATTTCTGGGTTATGTTATTTCAGGGGAAGGTATTCAAGTTGATCAGAGTAAAGTTGAGGCAGTCAGGAATTGGCCACAGCCAAAGACAATTACGGAAGTGAGAAGTTTTCATGGGCTAGCGTCATTCTACCGAAGATTCATTCCACACTTTAGTAGCATGATGGCTCCAGTTACTGATTGCATGAAGGGTAAACAGTTTTCGTGGACAGAAGAAGCCGGGATTGCTTTTGAACGAATCAAAGAACTGTTGACGACAGCGCCAATTCTTGTTCTACCTAATTTTCAGTTGTTGTTTGAGCTACACACTGATGCATCAAAGGTTGGGATTGGAGGAGTGTTGAGTCAGCAGGGGAGACCTATTGCATATTTCAGTGAAAAGTTATCAGGGGCAAAGATGAGATACAATACATATGACGTTGAATTTTACGCTGTTGTGCAAGCTGTTAAGCATTGGAGACACTACCTATTTCAGAAGGAATTCGTTCTTTACACTGATCACGAAGCTTTGAAACATTTACAGGGGTAGGATAAAATTTCAGCGAGGCATGCATCATGGACTGCTTATTTGCAGCAATTTACTTTTGTTGTTAAACACAAATCTGGGGTGACGAACCGAGTAGCTGATGCATTGAGTAGAAGGAGTCATTTGTTGACAACTCTGAAGGTTGAAGTGACAGGTTTTGAATTATTGCCAGAGCTGGTTAAAGAAGATCCTTACTTTGGGAAATTTGTTGAAAAGGTCAAGGATGGAAACGCAGATGAATTTGTGATGGTGGATGGTTTTCTGTTCAAGGGAAATCGTTTATGCATACCTGATTGTAGCTTGAGAATGAAGATAATCAAAGAGTTGCACGAGGAAGGACATGTGGGCCGTGATCGTACCTTACAGTTGATTTCATATTCTTATTTTTGGCCGTCAATGAGGAAAGAGGTCGAGAGATTTGTGGAGAGATGTCATACATGCCAGGTTTCAAAGGGAACAGCGACCAATGCGGGGTTGTATATGCCATTACCTGTGCCAACTAAGCCTTGGGTTGATTTGAGTATGGATTTTGTTTTGGGTTTGCCTAGAACTCAAAGAGGAAACGATTCCATTTACGTGGTGGTTGATCGATTTTCGAAAATGGCACACTTTATAGCATGTAAGAAGACAGCGGATGCAGTTCGAGTGGCTCAGTTGTTCTTTAAAGAAATCTATCGTTTACATGGGTTGCCAGAGTCTATTTTTTCCGACAGAGATACCAGATTTTTAAGTCATTTTTGGTTGAGTTTGTGGAAGATGGTAGGAACGAAGCTGAATTTTAGTAGTGCTTATCATCCGCAAACAGATGGGCAGACAGAGGTGGTGAATAGATCGTTGGGAAACTTGTTACGATGTCTTGTGAAATACAATTTGAAGAGTTGGGATTGGAAATTGTGTCAAGCTGAGTTCGCACACAATCACGCAGTCAATCGAAGTACTGGTTTCAGTCCATTTCAGATTGTATATTCAAATTTACCCAGGGGACCGTTGGGTTTGGCAGTAGTACCACAACCGAAGAAGGTAGTTAAACGAGCTGCTGATTTTGCTGATGGGTTGACGGAATGCCATAGAATCATTCAGGAACGATTGGAAAAGACAAATGAGAAGTATAAACAAATGGCAGATAAGAAACGAAGAAGTGTAGTCTTTAAAGAAGGTGATTTTGTTTACGCGGTTTTAACGAAAGATCGTTTTCCAATTGGGACTTATAACAAGTTGAAAGCACGAAAAATTGGTCCAGTAGAAATCTTGAAGAGGATCAATGATAATGCGTATCAATTACGACTGCCGGAAAATATTCATACTTCGGATGTTTTCAATGTCAAACACTTAGTCCCGTATTATGGGGAGGAACTTGATGAAAATGACGAGAGTGTGAATTCGAGGACGAATTCTTTCCAACAAGGGGAGGATGATGAAGTACATACCTCGACTCACGACTCATCACCAGTCGCGATTCATCGCGATTCACGACTCATCACCAATCGCGACTCATCCCCATCGCCTCCTCACCAAGCACGACTCATCCTACCAACGACTCACGAGACATCACCACTCCACCGATCCACGACTCAACCCACCAACGACTCACGAGTCATCAATCTCCACGCGACTCACGACTCATCGCCCTCTTCACCAATCCGCGACTTATCCCAATCCCCAAAACCCTAAGTCGCGATTTCCTCTCCTTCTCATATGTCGCGCGCGTGAGTATGATAAGTCGTGAACGAACTATGCTTCTCCAGTGGGTCGCTGAAAACCCTAAATCCATATCACCGAGATACGAGACAACCTTTCCCCAATTCCATGAGTCGCGATCGACTTATTCATAAGTCGCTACTGGTTTCCATAAGTCGTTGCCATTCTCTTAGGTGCTGAAGCTCCATTAAGTCGCTGATGATTCAATAAGTCGTGAACGACTTATTTTTGAGTCGTTTTTAAGTCACGAACTTGTGTTGAGTCGTTTTACTGTTTAGTCTTAAGTCGTATGCATATGGTGTTGTAATTTTTTTTTTAAGTCTTGTAATGAGTTGTAAGCCTATAAATAGGCAAGTCGTGTCATTTGTAAGGGGGGAATATTGAATAAAATTTCTTTTAGATTGCTTTGTGCTTTCTTCTAATTGGTAGTCGAGTGTGATCTCCTATCTCCACCTACGTCATTCGAGTGCGCTCGAATCTTCGTTTGTGAAGCCGATTCACGGAATCTTGTGTGTCAAGATCAACGTTCAAGAATCGTAGATCTCTTTCACGGAATCTTCGGATCAACGAGTTAGAGATAGCTAAAATTCGGTATCTTCGGATCAACGAATTTGGGCATTGCAGTAATTTCAAATCATCGATTGCTGCATTTCATCAATTGAAGTTTGTTTTGATTAATCCGCTACGTCAATAATATATATATATATATATATATATATATATATTTAAAACATGTGAAAAATTGTGCAAATTGCACAGAAATCACCAGGTCAGTCGACTGACCTGTAAATTTCTGTGCAACATGCACAGATGCATAAATAAAGCGTTTGATTATTTAGTCAACTGAACTAGAGGTTCAGTTGACTGAATTTCTACAATAGCAACTTTTTGAAAAGACACGTCTACTTGTGAAGAGTTACGAACCTCTACGAAAAGATTTGTACGCGGCACTTCAACCGGAACTCTTCATCAATAGTACCTGCTTTCTAGCATCTATAAACACATACTCTATCTTGATTCCAAATCATCAAATTTTCTTATCTTTCTATTCTAACACTCTTGAATCTACTTGCAACTATACTTTCAAATATTCTACATTAAAGAAATATTATACCTTTCTATTCTTCATAAACTTCAAATATATATATATATTTATACTCGAGGATAAGATTATAGGAAGGGTGTACTACAAGTGACAAATTCGTGTTATTAGAACACACAAAGTCAAAACAATCTCTTGTATTTGTTGAAGTCCTTTTCTGCTGCTCAGGCGTGTGAAGTCCTCTTCGGCTGCTGAGGCGAAATCCTATTCTACTGCTCAGGTCATTGTTCGGCTTCTCAAGGGTTGTATAAACCTGTTCCTTCGGGTTAAGTGAGGGTTATTATTTTAGTGAAATTCCAAAAGGAGTCTGGGACTGGACGTAGGACGGAGCTCCGAACCAGTATAAAAATTCCTGGTGTTATTTTTATTATACTACTTTTATGTTTCGCACTATTTACTGTATAGCTATCATCACTACACTCTATATTATAGTATATCCATATTACATGATCCATAGTACACTTCCATTTGGTATCAGAGCAAGGTCATCATATAACGTAACACAGTTATCTCATAATCTAATAATATGGAATCTAACACTAGAACTAGCATTAACACTAGCTTCATTGAAGGACAATCAATTGCACGTCCACCGCTATTTAATGGCATGAATTATAACTATTGGGCCACACGAATGAGAATATATATGCAAGCAAATGGTATTGATTCATGGAATATAACTCAGACAGAATATATTATTCCTACTGAAGAGTATTCTACTTAGACAAATTTACAGAAACTAGATGCCGCAACAAATGCAAAAGCCATGAATATGTTGTTTTGTGCCTTAGATAAAAATGAGTTTAACCGCGTTAGCATGTGCAATACTGGATATGAAATATGGCGTATACTCAAAGTTACACAAGAAGGAACTAACAAGGTCAAACAAAGCAAAATATCCATGCTCAAAAGTCAGTTTCAAAACTTTAGGATGAAAGAAAATGAATCTATAAATGATATGTATTCAAGATTTCAGGACATCTACCATTCATTAGTAGGACTAGGAGAAAAATACTCAGATTTTGATATTGTACCCAGAATTCTAAACTCTTTAACGGAAGAATGGGAAAGAAGAGTTCTCGCTATCGATGAAGCGAACGATATTTCCAAAATTACTCCAAAAGAGTTAATAGGAAATCTAATGTCCTATGAAGTGAATTTGCAGGCTAAACAAGTCAAGCTCAAGATAAAAAGAATATAGCATTCCATGCAGAACAAGAAGAATCAGATTCAGACAAAGACGACCTAGCCTTTATTGCCAAAAACTTCAAGAAATTCTTGAAGTATAGAAAAGGAAACACAAATAACAGCAAGAGAAGCTCAAACAATAATAAACCACCGTCTTCATCAGTTCTGGAGTGCTTTAACTGTCATAAAAAGGGGCATATACATAAGGACTGTCTGGATCAAAAGAAAGAATATCGCAATAAAAGGATGGACAAATTCAGAAGGAAAGCTTTCTCGGTTACATGGGATAATTCAGACTCTTCTTCTTCTGAAAGTGAAAATGACAGTGATAATAAACAAGCCAATGTATGCTTCATGGCCAAAGATAACGAGGTTAGTGATTTAACTTTTGATGATATGATAGAAATAAACTCAGGATTGTTAGATACTAAAAAACTCAAAAGAAAATATAAAGAGGCTGTTGAAAATTAGAACAAGGCAGAATTCGAAAGAGATATGCTTAAAGACGAGAAGAAAATATTGAAATAAGAACTTGACAAAACTCAAGAATCGCTTTCAAATGTTAATTTTCAACTGATTTTATTAAGTCAAGAAACTGAGACTCAAAAAGAAAAGAATGACGTTCTTGTTTCTGAAAATCATGATTTAAAAACTAATGTTAAAATGATAGAACTGGAAAATTCAAGTCTAAAGACCAAACTAGAAGGAATCATTAAAAATGGTTCAAATTAATAAAGGAAGAGAAATTTATCTATAATTATTGAAAATTCAAAACCTATTAACAATAAAAATGGTTTAGGTTATAAGAAGAAAGTCAAGAATTCACAATCTAATAATTTAAACAATGTTAAGTCTAATAATACACCCATATCTTTAAAAAGACTAGTTTCTAAAACTATAAATATATGGGTTCCTAAAACTAATAACAAGTTAATAAGGAATAAGCATATTAGTTCATTCATAGAAAACGTAAATAATAATAAAAATTATATTTATAAAAGGGATATTAAACCCACTTGGATTTGGTTTCCTAAGATCTAACTCTTAGGACCCTATTAAAAAGGTGGGTACCAACGTTATCTCATATTTTTTGCATGTCCCACTCAAGAAGAGAGGAAAATGGATACTTGACAATGGTTGCTCAAAATACATGACGGGAGACAAAGATATACTGACAAACATTACATACTCAGACAGAGGTTCTATCACTTTTGGAGATAATTCCAAGGGCTATATCATCGGCAAAGGCGATGTGAGCAATTACATTACATCTAATTTACCTCTTATTACAAACGTTTTATTAGTTAAAAATCTAAAACATAATCTATTAAGTATAAGTCAATTATGTGACAAAAGTTTTGAAATATCCTTCTCTGAAAATAAATTTAGTATCTTTGATCAAAATCAAAATCTTATTTTCGAAGGAAATAGAGATACAAACATTTACATTTTGAATATGAATGTTAATCATAACTCAGATACGTGTTTAATAGCCAAAGAAATGATCCCTGGATATGGCACAAATGATTCTGCCATATCAATTTCAAAACTATAAATAGAATTTCTGCAAATAATCTCATAAAAGGATTCCCAATGATGAGCTTTAAAATTAATAATTTATGTGACGCATGTCAATTAGGTAAATTAACTAATCTTTGTTTAAATCTAAGAAAGTCATTTCGACATTACAACCACTTGAATTACTTCGTATGGATTTATTTGGACCTACCCAAGTTCAATCAATAAATCACAATAAATACGTATTTGCAATAGTTGATGATTTTTCTAGATATACATGGAATATCTTTATGAAAAATAAAAGTGATACTTTTGAAAATTTCAAAACATTTGTTAAAGGAATTCAAAATTTAAAAGGTATTAAAATTAAAAATATTAGAAGTGATCACGGAAGTGAATTTGAAAACGAATAGTTTGATAGCTATTGTAAAAAGAAAGGAATATTTCATAATTTTTCGTTTCCTAGACCTCCACAACAAAATGGAGTTGTAGAACGAAAGAGTCGAACTCTAAAAGAATGTGCAAGAACCTTACTAAACAAAAGCACATTACCAAAACATTTTTGTGCAGAAGCTGTTGCAACTGCCTGTTATGTTTCAAATCGTGTTTCTATTAGACCCCTCACTAAGAATACACCTTATGAACTTTTTAACAGTAGAAAACCAAACATATATTATTTTAAAATATTTGGATCAAAATTTTTTGTATTAAATACCAAAGATTGGCTTGGCAAATTCGATTCAAAATGTGATGAAGGTATATTTCTTGGATATTCGAATCAAAGCAAATCTTATCGAATTTTCAATAAACGAACTAATACTATTGAAGAGACACTCCATATATCTTTTGATGAGAACTCTAAAGTTATTTCAAAAATAAATGATGATGATGATTTACTTAGTAATAACACGAATATAATAAACAATTCAAGAGAAGATAAAGATATTGTTTATAATTCTAGAGAAGATGGAAACATTGTTAACAATTTAGAAAATAGAAATATTTCTAATACAATAAGATCTCTTTGAAGAATCTTACGAAATGATCCTACAGAAAATATAATTGGAGAAATAAATTCAAATGTTCGAACTAGAAATTAACTAAATTTAATGGGTCATGTAGCTTTTCTTTCTACTATAGAATCTAAGAATACTAAGGAACATCATTCAATGATAATTGGATTATTGCTATGCAAGAAGAACTGAACCAGTTTGAACGAAATGAAATTCGGGAACTAGTACCCAGACCCGAACGATCAGACTGTTATAGGAACTAAATGGGTTTATAAAAATAAAGCAAACAAATTAGAAAATATAACTAGAAACAAAGCGAGACTTGTAGCACAAGGGTATAACCAAAAAGAAGGAATAAACTATGAAGAAACGTTTGCTCCAATCACTAGACCATAAGCAATACGAATCTTATTGGCGTACGCATGTTTTGATAACTTTAATTCTATCAAATGGATGTTAAAAGTGCATTTTTAAATGGTTATATTAAAGAAAATGTTTTTGTTAAACAACCCCTTTTATTTGTTCATGAAAAATATCCAGATCATGTCTGTAAACCTAAGAAAGCTTTACATGGTTTAAAACAAGCACCACGTGCTTGGTATGAACGCCTTAAAAGCTAATTAATTGAATCAGGATTCGAAATAGGAAAAGTAGATCAGACTTTATTTATAAAACGTTCTTAAAATAATATTTTAATAGTTTAAATATATGTAGATGACATAATATTTGGTTCAACTAATAATAAATTATGTAAAGAATTTTCTGAAATAATGACTAGAGAATTCGAAATGTCCCATATGGGATAATTATCGTATTTTCTAGGTCTTCAAATAAAACAAGTTTCAAATGGAATATTTATAAATTAAGAAAAATACTATAATAATCTTATCAAGCGTTTCGGAATGGAAAACTCTTCTGTCAAACCAACGTCTGTGAGCACAACAGCACATCTTGATAAAGATGAAAATGACAAGAGTGTAGACCAAAAACTATATCATAGTATGATAGAATCATTACTATACCTAATAGCGAGTCGACCAGATATAATGATGAGTGTATGTCTATGTGCACGATTTCAAGCTGATCCAAAAGAACCACATTTACGAGCCGTAAAACGAATATTACGTTATCTTAGTAATACTACAGATTTTGGACTTTTCTATCCAAAAGATTGCTCGTTCGAGTTAGTGTCATATAGCGACGTCGATTTTGGAGGATCATGAACGGATAGAAAAAGTACAAGCGGTACATGTCACTTGTAAATCATTAATATCATGGTTTAGCAAGAAACAAAATTATGTCTCACTATCAACTTGTGAAGCAAAATATATATTTCTGCGGCACTAACTTGGGCACAAGTAATCTATATGCAACAGATACTTAATGATTTCAGAGTCAATTTATCAAAATCAACAATTTATTGTGATAATTCCAGTACAATAAATCTATCCAAAAATCCAGTAAATCACTCTAGAACTAAACACATAGATATTAGACATCACTTTCTTCACGAAAATATAGAAAAAGATGTGATAAATTTAGACTACGTTCCATCTGAAAATCAATTAGCTGATACATTTACTAAACCTCTGTTAGAAAATACTTTTATAAAACTACGTCGAGAACTCGGTATAATGTCAATTAAAGATATATAAATCATAAAATACGAAATTTTGACTAAAAACTCAAAAATAAAATTTTTGACAAAAATACATTTTTCTGACTATGCTAAGACTCGAACCTATAACCTGTTGTGAATAGCCCAGATGTCTTAACCACCTGAGCTATTGATTATTTTCATTGCAATCCAGGTCGAGGAATCTATTATATGGAGACAACTATACACTAAATTATGTATAACATTTACCTTTATAATTTTTTTTTTGCATGTTACACTTACATAGATCACAATAACAGAAAACCAACGAAATAACAACTAACATTCCTAACTAATAACCTTTTTATAGCTAATTTCAAGACAAACCATTCACTTCATCCTTCTTATTCTCAACATTAGTCTATAAATAGGTATATTTATTCGATGTTATTCAACAAACAAACATAAATATAAACTAACTATCAAAATGTCAACTTCTTCATCAACTGACTCATTGAAATTCTAGCCTCTACAGAATCACCAAAAACTCCCGTCCATCATACCACACCACCTTCTACCTATCATGATCATACCAGATATACTTTGGATAAAAAGAAGGCGAAGAAGATGATGTTTGATGTCTCTCCAAACACTAAACAAAAAATAAGCGATTTGCATTACTATCAGCAAGAGTTGCTAATGCTTCAGCGTGAAATATATTACTAGCAAAAGATCAACTCGAGACGTCTAGGAATTATAGAACACATTGCTATGAAATTTTGCGGTGCTTCTTCCCATCCAATAGACGAACACGTCGTTTCGTCTATTCGATGACCTTTTACTTCATCCCCGCCATGACCACCGGTCTCACCAAATTCATGGGATCGAAATGAAGCACAAATGTTCGTTGCAAACAGCTACAGGGCTATAAAACTTCTAGCCCTTAAAAATTAGAGTAGTTGTTATTATTTGTTATTTTTCGAATAATTTAACTAAAGTGTGTACAATTTTTTATGGAATAATTCATTTCTTCATATTATCAACACATATACCAGTTCTAATATTCAAAAATAAATTTACCTAGATCAGTCGACTGAACCAGAGTATCAATCGACTGACAATGAAGTAATTTTTTTTAAAAACCAATGTCAGTCGACTACCACAGCAGCACAAATCGACTGAACCAGAATACAAAATATACATACCTTAAATTTAGTCAACTGAATCAAGCATTCAGTTGACTGAGCCAGAAGTTCGAAAATTTTGAATTTCAGGTTCAGTCGACTGAACTACTGATTCAGTCGTCTGATTCGTGGGTCTGAGTAAAATTACTGTTCCTACCCACTCACTTTTCACCTTTTAACCTTCAATTTCCCCTTTGCTCACCATTCTCATTTCAGATTTTCAAAAACCCTAGATCTTCAAAAACTCAATTTTTACCTCAAACAATCAAATTAAATGGCTCCAAAGAGAAAAGGACAAGCATCTTTATCCTCCCAACCTCCTTCCAACGAGCAAATCCAACAATGGCTCTATGATGATACTGCAATTAGAAGATGGAGGATAATGCAAGATTCTCGCATCTTTGAAGGTTCATTTGTAAAATTTTCCGATTTTTCTCCATACCATACACAAGAACTAGCTCGTATGAGCATGGAGTCTTTGTTCAATATTGATGAAAATAAACATAAAATTAACCAAATTATGGTCAAGCTCTTCTATGCTAATCTAAATTTAGGTCACCAAAACATTCAAAATCAAGAAGATTGTGTATGGAGTTTAGTATGTGGAAAACCTGTATTTTTCTCGTTTGATCGAATGGCTTACATTTTAAGATCTGAAAATGATGGTATTGAATTGAGCAATTTTGATTGTGATATGGTCGTTCATGACCGTATAAATCATTTATTTTTGGAAGACGATATGCACCAACTCAAGTCCATGACCTTAAGACCAAAAGCTAGAATTATACATCGTGCATTAATGAAAACCGTAACTCCGCGAACCGGTAGTTATGAACTTGTTTACGAACACAACTTCAAAGCCTTATACGCCATTTTTGGAAATATCAAAGTTAATTGGCTTCGGATAATTCTTGATGAATTTTTAAGCTTCAACAATGGTCGAATGAATATCAGCTACTATGGTATGCATATTATGCGATTGCTAAAAGATTGTGAGATTCTGGAACCTGACTCATCGGTTTCTACCATCGAATACTTAAACTCTCGTACTTTAGCATTAATGAAGCTACCGGTTGCTCGACCTCCTCCTATCATTACTTTTGAAGAATGGACTCAACACCAATTAGCTCAAGATCAACCACAACAACAAGGCGAAGCATCTCACTATCCAACTCGCCAAAGATCAACTTCTCGTCAACAAGACGAAATCTTGATTCCTAATCCAGGCCTTCCACCACATGAATCAATTTCCATGATATGTCGTAACCAACAAATACTTCAATCCCATATTAATAAAGTTGATGATAAAGTTAAAGGATTTTTTACAAAGTTATGGCAAGCTATCTCGTGTTCATCTGGAACTTCAACAGCTATACTAGGTGATCTGAGTAAGCAACCCATCTTCACTTGGTCTTCCTCTACCGATGATCAAGCATGTAGTATAGACAACGATGGAAATGAAGGCGATGGTGGTGGTCAAAGATCACATGGCGATAGGGGTAAGAATATAATGGAGTAAGGTGGTACTTATCTTATATTATAAAAACATTAGTTTTTATTTCACAACATTATGGCTTGTATTAAATAGCCACTCTTTTCGTATTATTTCAAGACTCTTTTTTTGATATTTGTAATGTATGAATGTTCGGTTTCTTCATATCATATATATCAATGTTTCATACTTTTATATTCTTTATTCCTTTTTGTCGTTGACAAAGGGGGAGAAATATTGTCACTAGCATTTAGAATGCAGGATATACATCGTCAAAGATTCATCGGGAGTAAGTATTTTTATTATATATACAGTCAAAATCTATATCTATTTACAGGTTGTGATCAATCAAAAATGGGGAGAATGTTGAGACTTGGTTTGGATTTATGACACAAAGCTATCACTAAAGACATATAGATTTGACGACTGCTATGGCAAAAAGAAAATATATACCACATGGAGACAAGACATCAAAATCGGTGCATCAATTATATTATTCTTGTTTTTGAGTCTTAGATCAATTTTGTTAAGATCTCTCCTCTTTTAAAGTATATATTAGCTTATATATAATCTTAATGATTTATACATATAAGCATAGAAAATATATATGTATATATATATACATTCAAAGCTTTTCTTTAAAAATAATATTATATATATATTTAAAACATGTGAAAAACCGTGCAAATTGCACAGAAATCACCAGGCCAGTCGAATGACCTATAAATTTCTGTGCAACATGCACAGGTGCACAAATAAATAAATAAAGCATTTGAATATTCAGTCGACTGACCCAGAGGTTCAGTTGACTGAATTTCTACAACAGCTACTTTTTGAAAAGACATGACTATTTGTGAAGAGTTACGAACTTCTACAAAAATATTTGGATGCAAAATTTCAACCGGAACTCTTCATCAACAGTCGCTGCTTTCTAACATCTATAAATACATACTCTAACTCTATTCAAAATCACCGAATTTTCTTATCTTTCTAATCTAACACTCTTGAATGTACTCGCAACTATACTATCAAATATTCTACATTGAAGCAATATTATACCTTTCTATTCTTCATGAACTTCATATATATATATATTTATACTCGAGGAGAAAATTATAGGAAGGGTGTACTACAAGTGACAATTCCGTGTTATTAGAACACATAAAGTCAAAATAATCTTTTGTATTAGTTGAAGTCCTGTTCTACTACTCAGGCGTGTGAAGTCTTCTTCGGCTGCTAAGGCGAAATCTTGTTCTGCTGCTCAGGTCTTTGTTCGGCTGCTCAAGGGTTGTATAGACCTGTTCCTTCGGGTTAAGTGGGGGTTATTATTTTAGTGAAATTCCAGAAGGAGTCTGGGACTGGACGTAGGACAAAGCTCCAAACTAGTATAAAAATTCCTAGTATTATTTTTATTATACTGTTTTTATATTCTGCACTATTTACTGTATAGCTATCATCCTACACTCTGTATTACAGTATATCCATATTACACGATCCATAGCACACTTTCACAAGGCACCCTTTTGACTAAGTTGAAAGGACTAATTCGAAAGGTTCCAACCCGCGCCTATAAATAAGACCCTAGGGGTATTTTTTAGTGACCTAAACTCATTCATTCTATGCTTATTCTTTTCTTAAATTTGTAAATCCATATTCTAAAATCAAGTTGGGGATTTTACTTCTTTGTACTACTTAAGCTTCTAGTATTTAAGGAAATTATTATTAAAGAAAGTATTTGACAAATATATTGATTGATCTGTTGCTTTTATATGGTTTTGGTAGTAGATTACTTATATCAATGTCAATAAAAAGGTTGCCTTTCGAAGGAGTGAAAACCTATTGATTCAATTGAGACTTTTAGATCCATTAGGTCCCAACCTTTAGTCAACCCAGCCACTTCGAAAGGATCCTAAGCCAATTCAACTATTGTTTCGAAGGAGTTCCAATTGTCTTGACCATTTCGAAAGGTTAATTTGAAGTAATTACAACTACCTCGATCATTTCGGAAGGTGGTTTCAAAGGAGATCTAAATTACCTTGATTGATTTCGAAGAAGGATTCGAAAGGGTTTAAACTATCTTAATCGGTTTAAAAGGTTTACTTATACTTTGAGCATTCCTTTGGGGTGTTGACATTTTTTCTTGTTAATATTTTTGGCGCTAGAATGAGGGATCGACCCTCTGCCCTTGTTGAATTCCCAACTTTATTTTCCTCTAACCCTATTATATTCCAAGCTTACCATTTACCTTACACCACCATGCTTAGAAAAATTAAGAATTCTAAACAGGGATCCTCAGTGCCACACTCAATTAGACTCTCCCATGGAACTATTGAAGATTCTAAACTATATGAAGAGCAGATGTTAAGATTGGTGGCTTTGATAATCATGAAGGAAATGAAGGCCGAATCTTATGATCCAGACAAGTGGAGCTTAAACCCCTTTCACATTTTCCCTATACATATCTTTACTTTATGGGGAACAAAAGATAAAAGTGATAACTTATTTGATCAAATGAAGAAGACAATTCATTTCCATACCAAAGGCACTATCTTTGAAGAAAGGATGACGGCTAATCACTACACCTTTGCATGAAAATGGCATCAAGCAATAAGTGGAAATTTACATACATATGAGCTCCAAAATGTTTTCAAAAGGTTGAGGGTGATGCTCCTAAATCAAGCAATAAAAAATCTAGAAATCAACCTCAAAAGACGAGCTTCATATCGAGACTCCCTAAGGAATCCAATCTGACTACATCGATTGAGAACGTTTAATTACTAACCAGGGAGGAATTCAACTATTGGCAATCCAAAAAGAAAAAGCCCAAATATGAAAGGAATCGGGGAGGATCCTACTATAACTATCACATAATGAATGGGCATGAAACAAATTAATGTAGAGCACTTGAAGGAATGATTAATAACTTTTTCAAACAAGGGAAGATCCACAGATTTGTACAACAATCCTGGAAATGTTAAATAAAGCACATTTTAAAGAGAATCTACATGGTCCAGGGTAAAATTCTCCTTAACCTTGGAAATTACCTTAAACCGTCATAAGCCTTTGTCAGCACCGAGCCGGCCAAGTCAAAGTGCCTCCTGGAGGGAGGATAGAGTAAACCTTTATTCGCACCATGCTATGGCCAGGGTAAAGTATCTACACCTCCTTGATCGTGCCATGCTATGGCCAGAGCAAGGCGCCCCTTAGAGGGGGGACGGAGTAAGCCCTTGATCCTGCCGTGCTATGGCCTAACCAAGGCAGCGAACAAGCCTTTAGCCATGCCCATAAGGCCTGGTTGGAATGCCTCCTGGAGGGAGGTTAGGTAAGTCCTTTGGTCCTGCTTAAAGCTAATCAAGCACACCAGACAACAACGGACTAAGACGTCTAACCCCGAGAAGCGGCATACCAAACAATGACAATATACGGAGCCTAAAAGATGACACATGTCAAAAGAATCAAAAACCAAAAGGTGGAAAACCTAAGAAGTGGTGTAAAAAAAGCTCAAATAAGAATCTACAGTCTTGGACTAATTTCCAGAAGGAGATTTCTAGAATTTATTAATACCCGAATCTGGATTTAGGGTCTCTTATAATTGATTTCTGATCTTCACTTAAACCCGAATCTGGGTTTCGGGTCTCTTACCACTGATTTCTGGACTTCACCGATTATTGCCTAAATCTGGGCTTTGAGACCTCTGTTAGGATTTATAATCTTCTACTAATTCTTAGATTTATCTTACCAATACAAGAATCGAGGACTTGGGTCTTCTATTATTAACTTTTGGATGGTTCTTATCAACACCCGAATCTGGGTTTCAGACCTCTATTTCTAGATAAGATTTTCTAGACTCATATTATTTATTCCCAAAAGAAGATTCCTAGTCTCCTACGATTTATTTCTAGATAATGATTTCTGGACTTCTATTATAAAACGATTGTTCTTGGTATTCTATCGGTTATTTTTAGAAGAGCATTTCTAAACTTCCATTACCAATGCTAGTTTTGGATTTCCGGCCTTCCATTAATAATTCCATATTTAGATTTTTGGTCTTCTATTAATATATCCAGAGTTAGATTTCTAGTCTTCTCTTATGATTACCAAAGTGGGATCTCAAGGCTCCTATTCGTTTCTGACTGTGAAATTTCTCTTCACCTATTATTTTCACATGATGATTTGTTAACTTCTATTACTTAGATTTTTGGAATTTTATTATCAGGATTCCTCATATTATTTCCAATAAATGAAGAACCACCAAATATATTTTTGCATAGGCTTTAAATTAATGATAAGAAATGTTGTCGACTCTGTACTTTTTAGGAAAAAAGATTTATATGTAAGAATTAATGGGACGACAAATGCCATAAACCATAGTCAAAGTTATCAGGAACCAAATTCAGAAACAACATTGTAAGAACAAGAAACGGTTACATACAAGGTGAATTTACATAATCTACAAAATTATATATGTAACGACCAGTAAATTTTATTGGTTTTATTAATATATTTAACTGAATTTTTGTGAAATTTTAAATAATAATATTTTGAAATGAAAATTTAATATTTGGAGTACATCTATTTAAACATAGCTAATAGTAAATTTTCAATTAACAATATGAAAGTTTATTTTATTGTGCAATTTTATTTAAATTTAAATCAGTTAAAAATTGATGATAATATAATATTTTCCAAACCTAAATATTTTTATACAATAAATTTACAAATCATCTTCTTAGTGAGATGTCATAATTCATTTCTTCAAATTTGAACTGCTATTGCTCTATTTATCTTATTTCGGGTAAATTAGCAGTATTTTCGGTACCGATTATCGACTTTTGATAGGATGATCGTACCACTGATACTTGTATACCATTTTGATCGTTTCGTCATGCTGATCTCCATGGTATATTCAATTTTGTATTTTGAAGATCGAGAAATGACAGAGTCTACGGAACGATTTCCGTATCGGTTTTGAAATTTGGCTTTTAAATTGCCGTGACCATTCACTGCTCACCTTGTATAATCAACAGTCATAACCATTGATATTTTCTTGAACTCTACCGATGTGACTATTTGCTTTCCACTGGTTCACGTATTATATGTAGCTTCATTTCTCTCTGCTTCATCTTGTTCTCCTTTTCACTTTTTATTATTATTTTGCCTGTGGTTTGTGCGTGCCTATACGTCTTCCCCTCTTTTCTCTTTCCTTCCTCTTTCACATTTCCCTGACTGTATACTGCATGAAAATTCTCCACAGCAAACCAATCATTCCTCCTCAAAACATCAGCCTCCGCCCCATGCAAATACCTCCCGCACCCCACTTCCACGTTAATAGCTCGGCCACCCTCCTTCGCTAACCCATCGGTCGCATCCACCGGCGAGCCACCTTATTTTCTCGCGTCCGCTCTTCATTTTCATGGCCAAAGCCTAGTTCATACAAGTGACAACAAAGGTTTTAGCTAATGGTATGTGTACATTTATTTGAGTACTATATAATATTTTGAAAAGTAGGTATGTACATATATTATAATATACATTATATTATACCTATATGTATATATTATACTTTAAGATCTTAGGCTGTTGCCTAATTGTTACGGTGTACTTTTGGCTACACTATTGTTATATACATATAGTGTTTATATAGAGTCTGCTATATGAATTTTTTTATGAGTTAATTTATTTTCGTAAGTTCTGACTGTTGTTTTATGAAAGAAGTTCATAATTTTTTTTATAATGTTACATGTTAGTTTATTAAATTTATGAAGTTATAAAGGTTTATACAGTTTTTATATATATACATATATATATATATATATATATATATATATATATATATATATATATATTAAAGTATATATAGTTATAAAAGTTCATTTTAGTTTTGCCCTTGCTATGAAAAGAAGAGGAAGATAATATAGTATACATTTACACAAACTTTAGATGCACTAGGTTTAGTCTTCAGTTCTGTAATGTTTTATAAATAAAACAGTTTTTTGATGTATTGGTATCCATCCGATCTATCGAGTCATATATATGTTATATATATGGTGTTACAAAGTACAAGTATTTGTATACTACTATATATGTGTGTGTATGTACAGGTTCTTATATGGTGATATGTTATAACCTTACACAAGTTTATTCAACCTGTGTAGTATATACGTAAATTTATAAAGGTATATAAGTTTATTTATTTAACTATAAATATATATAGTTACATAAATAGTCTATATATTGTATCAGTTATATAAAGTATTGATTTAAAATTTTAATATATAAGATCTGCATATAATAGTTATTTTACAAGCTCCTGTTCATATGTGTAATATATGCTTGTCCATAGATTTTCCTATATATAAAAATAAGTATACAAGAGTTTGAAATTCAGGGAAAGATTAAGCTTTAAATTTAAAACGTGTTTAAAATGTAAGGATTTGAAATGATATATATATATATATATATACACACACACACACACACACACACACATATACATATACATATATATATATATATATTATTAATAGTGTTTTAAATTTAATATTGATTTCAATAATAATAATAATGACAATATATATATATATATATATATATATATATATATATATATATATATATTCTCTTATATCAAGATTTGATTTGTTCTCATCAATTTCTATCTATCAGCTTCGCATGTCCAATCTGTGTCAGCTTACTTCGTTTTGAGATTCATCGTTCGTCGCGTGTTGCCCTATCTTATTTAGCCTCCAAAGGTAAGTATCACTCACGATTAATGTTTTTATATTTATTAAATTTGATTTCAATTGAAATATGCTATTGTTCGTTATTTACTGTAACAACCCGCATATTTTACGATTGAATGTTTAAATATTTTATTTAAAATAATTCATCGTTAGTCGGATTATTGTCCGAAAAACTACCTTTTGCAAACGGTCGAATCAGGACTCGGGACCACCCCCATTGAGTTTAAAATGACGTTTGCGACCTTTTTGAGTATAAACTTCGATATGGTTGGAGTTAGAGGAATTTTGCTACTTTTTTACTTAGGGCTTTGGTTTGGTTTCAGCCCATTAGACCCAAGCTCCACCCCCTCTTCTCTCCATTCCTTCATAATTTTCCTAATACTCAAGCTTTAGCAATAACGGAGAGTGGAATGAGAAACTAAAACTCCAAGCCCTAATTATCTTTGAAAAATCCAAGCTTTAACTCCAAATTCATAGAAGAAGCTTTGGTAAGCCTACTCCAACTCATTCTCCTTTCTATTTCAGAAATTCCTAAACCTAACTTAGAAAATGTTTCTCTTTTAAGCTTAGATTCAAGCTTGTTGGGCTGGAATTGAAGTGTGATTGTTCTTGCCATTGCTCTATAGCTTCTTCTTCATAGTTTTGGTTTTAAAGGTGAGATTTTTATCTCATATCTATGCCTACCTATCTTTGATTGTTGGGTATGAATTCCTAACACTTATTCATGTGCATTTGCTTTTGGTTTGGATTGAATTGGAGAATATTCCAATTTTTGGTGTTTTGAGTTCAATTCTTTAAAAATCCTAACTTTGTTGTTTGATCATGTTTTTGGTGATGAATCGAAGAGCTTATAGGACCGGGTAGCCGATAGGCGTAAACTCCTAGCGTCCGTGCTTGTCCGATTGCAAATTGAGAGAGTTTGCGCTTCATTTAAAATGGGATAAGAAATGCAGGAAATCAGATTCAGTCGACTGAATTCTCTGAGTCAGTCGACTGAGCTGAAGCCCGAGAATTTTTCAGGTCTATGTTCAGTCGACTGATTCAGGGAGTTTAGTCGACCGACCTGCTCCTGTTTTGCCTATTTATGCTCAATTTGCTTTGTTTCCCAATCTTTAATCGATTCTTCTTCTCCGATTAGTTATTATCACCTTTGTCGACTTTGATAACTTCTATTTTAGGAATTTTTGGGTATATCCACTTTGATGGATTCGGCATCGGTTTCTTTGGATTTGATTCACGTCTTCGTATGTGAATATTGATGATTGATTATTCCTACAATCATTTTTGTGATTTGTCACTTTAAAAATATAAAGGTTTTAATACTAGTAGTAAATATCAAAACTCTTTCTTTAAAATGATTTCAACACTATTTTATTACAAAGCTTGTTTTCTTAAACCGTTTCCAATCTACTAGCATATGCAAACTTTTACCTCACTCGTATGAGAAATCTAATTAAACGACTTAGTAAAACAAGTGGTATGAAACGCTTGCATTTACTTTGTTGGTTAATTTTTGGACTTGTTCGATTGAATCTCTTGTGACAATTTTCGAGTGGAGATCTACAATTTGTTCGTAAATATTTAAGTTAAGCTAGTGGTTATGGGACATGAAGCTAAACTCATATATTTACTAACTTAGTGTAATTGACACTTAACCTCGAGTGGAAGTCTACAATTTGTTCGTAAATATTTAAGTTAAACTAGTGGTTATGGGACATGAGGCTAAACTCATTTATTTATTAGCTTAATGTAATTTACACTTATCGATCAATGATGATCAATTTGTGATTTAGACTAGCAATGTGCAATGTCTCTTTGTCTGCGAGGGAGACTAAACCCCATTTTTAGTGAAGCTTCGGCTTGGTGGGGTAGCGACCCATGGTCTTCGGACCGTTTTAGTGGAATTTCAGCTCAAAGGTCTTCGGACCGTTTTTGTGGAGCTTCGGCTCAAAGGTCTTTGGGCCATTTTTGTGGAGCTTCGGTTCAAAAATTAATGGTTAGCAACCATGGAATAGCGTTCCATTTTGTGATACACATGTTGGTGAGTTTTACCGCTCCCGTCTTGTGATAGGCCTCTTTCGCCCTTTTTGTGATTTCTGGATTTTTATTGATCATTTCTAGAATTTGTGTTTCACCAATTTTCGTGATTTACATTGGTAAGTTTTATCAATATTTGTGCATCGGTGAATTTGTGTGTCATTAACTTTTGTGATTGGCATTGATATAATTGTCAATATTTATGGTTTGGTGAATAAAAATTAAAGAGTATGACATTCTTTTTTATCTTTGAGAAGATTCTTGTGATATTGATTAATCTCTAGTTGATTTTCAATTACATACTTATCACAGTATGGCTTTATGGTTATCATACGTTTTTGTCATATCTCTTATTTTATATCATTTCATCTGATATTTATAGTTAGACTGGTCCGTTTATTATTTTCTTATTAAATAATACTCGGGTCAGACCGAGATGTTACAGGTGCTTCTGCTTGACTTCTTATCTGGGACCATAATCTGACTTTTGGCTAGCTACATTAGATTGGTAGTTTTTGTAGTTATACATTGGAGATAGAAACTCCTTGATGTATACCTTTTCTTTGTCTAGCACTTGTATTTATTCTTTTGTGTTATTGTGGATCTTTTTGACCACTACTCTGATGTACACTTTCATGTGTCATATTCATATCTATTTCCGCATTTGTGATATGGATATCTTTGACTGATTTGTGTTATGTTTATTTCTATATTTGTTTCCGAAGATATCATAGCCACTGTGTGGTAGCTTTGAGTTTGTATTGACATGTCGGATTTTCTCTTGAAATGAAATGCCTGTTATACTATTTGACATATCGGTGCTCACACAAAGCAATTACATGGATGGTCGCTACTCAACAGCCTTATTCTTCACGCTAGTTGACGGCATTACTTCGTAGTGTCCTTGGCTAGCATGGGTATAGATGTGGGGCGTCATAGCTTGGTATCAGAGCCAAACTTCGGAACAACGTAGAATAATCTAGCAAGGATCATCATCCTAAGTCCATCTTAGGAGTCATGCCTTAGGATTTCATTCGAGTCATTGGACCCGTTCTATCCTATTTTCTTTATGATGCCTTGTTTTATCAATCAAGTTTGTTTGATATTCATTCCGAGAATAACCTTTTTCCTCTTCTTCTTTCTTTCTTAAAGAAGAAGAAATGGTTAGTTCTGGCAGTCCTAGCACTGGTCAATCCAGTAGTCCTTCTCTGGATGGCGTATTCATGTCTGCCCAACAACTTTTGGATCTTGTAAAGAATCAAGAGTTTATCTATGCTTTGAGTAAGAAACCCGCAATGGTTCTACCTTTGAAACTTGAAGTTCCTTTAAATCAACTTGTGGATGTTACTCTTCGACATGAAGAGGTTGGTAAAGGAGGTGATAGTGATATTGGGATTTCCAAGAAAAGGCATATTAAGTTCAAAAGCCCTTATCCCAATAAGAAGGTGAAGAAGACTACTTTGGTAGCAAAGACTCCAATCCCTAATCATGGAGGATGCTACAATTGTAATTCTAAGGACCACTATGCAAATGAGCGTCCGGAGCCACTCTTTTGTCGTTATTGCAAAAATTCAGGTCATCATATTTCTGCCTGCCCCAAACTTCAAAGCAAGAAGAAAGGGGAACAAGAAACTTCGGTAGAAAAGACTCTAACCTCTAGTCATAAACAATGCTACAATTGTGGTTCTACGGACCATTATGTAATTAAGTGCCCGAAACCCCTTTATTGCCGCTATTGCAATGGCTCGGGTCATTACTTATCTACATGTCCTAAACTTCAAAGTAGGAGAGAGGGAAAGCTAAAAGCTCCTAGTGACACTTTTCTTGGTCAAGGTATTTTCCATTCAATCCTTGATGGCATTATTTTATTTCTTGATCTTTCTATTCTAGTTCTTTATGATACAGATTCATCTTATCATTTTATATCAAAAGAACTTGTTGATTTTTTTTCTTTAAAACATTTTGGGCTTGGTGACCTTTTTGAGAATTGCGAATCCGGTTGGTGGATCCGCAACACCCAATTTTCTTTGTTTAGATGTCAAGATTATTTTATGTGATTATGTTATGCGTTACTTAGGCTTCGAAATTGATTTTTGTGAAAGGATTGGCTTAATCGTTATGAAGTCCATATCCTATGTTCCGAGTGAACTATCTATCTCCGATATTCTTAATCTGTTAAGCAGATATCCATTTTTCTTTGTGATTTCGATTCCAATTTGGTGGCATCATTTTATTCTATAAGCCCACATGTTGAGTAAAGTGTTATTTCTTTCATTTGGGTAGTTGTGAATTTTCCGGTATTTTTGAGTTTGTCTTCGAATTATCACCTAAGCAATCTTTTGAGTGGTGTTAAGGTCTTTTCAGCTCAACCTTGCCACCGGTTTTCATTTGCCACGAGTTGCAGAAGTTAGCATTCCACTTACCGCATTCCGCACTCATTATGATTCTTACGAATGACTTATTATGTCATTCAGTTTGTCCAGCTTATTCATCCATTTTATAAATCGAGTATTCTATGAATATTTCGATGAGACCATTCTTGTATTTATTGGTTTTGGATGAAAATAGCAATTTAAAAATTTTACAAATCTTTTTCATAAGATTTATTTATAAGTATAGTTGGATTTTGTTCTTAAACGAGCAAAGAATATTCGTAAAACTTTTTAAGAGACATTTTGGTCATATACAAGATGATTTTGTGATTGTATTGCCCATTTATTATTTTAAGAATTATGGTCGATAAGCTTGATCAACGTTATCGATAGGAATCTCCTAAAGGCTTTAATGAGATAATCAGACACAGTAAATTGACTTGTAAATAGTAATTTTTTCTAGAAAGATAATTACATAAAGATAATTGTGATTATTGAAAATTTTAGCTTTTTGGGAAAGAAGATTATTTAAGAGAACGTGCTATCACTTTTGTTTCTAAATAATTTGAGCCGATCGAGACTACGTATGCCACTCATGATCTAGTGCTCGCGGCTATTGTTGTCGCTTTGAGAGTTTGGCATCACATTTATTTTTGGGGGAGAAATTTGTTCTCCACTCCGATTATAAATCTTTGAAATGTTTATTTCCTCATAAGGAACTTAATGTTGGCTCGAGTTCCTAGCACCTTATGATCTTGATATTCTTTATACTCCCGAAAGGGGAGATCGTGTTGCCGATGCCCTTAGCCGAAAGCAACAAGCGGTTATTTCCATGATGATATCCGAGTGGAATGATCTCGAGACTTTATCCACTTGTGAGATTCGAGATCGTGTATCCGATTTATGTTCATCTCTTGTTTTATGTAACCTTGAGGCTCATCCTTCTCTTTTTAACCGCATTCTTAAAGCTCAAAAGCTAGATCCCGAATTGGCTCTTCTTAGCCAAAGTTGTAGGGATAAAATTGATATTGAAGGTTTGAAAGACTTTGATATTGATCCTCGTGGTGGTATTTGGAAATTTGGTAGACCTATCGTGCCAAATATTGGTAATCTTAGTAAAGACATTTTAGAAGATTCTCATCATTCTAAATTTACCATTCATCCCAGTAGTAGTAAAATGTACGCGGATATGAAGCGACTTTATTATTGGGATGGAATGAAATATGATATTGCTAACTTCGTTAAGTGTTGCATGACTTGCCAACTCGTTAAAGCCGAGCATCAAAGGCACGGGTGGGTTGTTGCAACCTCTGGATATTCCAATTTGGAAATGGGTCAAATTTCCATGGTTTTTATTGACGGCCTTCCCCGTTCTCGTGCGGGTCATGATAGCTTATGGGTGATTGTTGATAGACTTACAAAATCCGCCCATTTTACTCCCGTTCGGTCCAATCGGACCGTACCTCTTTTGGCCAAACTTTTTATCAAAGAAATTATTAAATTACGTGGAGTTCCTACTTCTATTGTTAGTGATCGTGATCCATTGTTTACTAGTGGATTTTGGAAGAGTCTTCAAAAAGCTTTGGGAACGAAGTTTAATTTTAGCACCGCTTATCACTCACAGTCCGATGGACAAACCGAGCGTGTGAATCAAACTCTTGAAGATCTTCTTCGTGCATGTGTTCTTGATTTTGGTGGAAGTTGGGAAGATCATATTTCTCTTGTTGAGTTTTCCTATAATAATAGCTTCCTATCTCGTATTGGTATGGCACCTTTCGAGGCACTTTATGGAAGGCCATGCCGATCTCCTTCTTGTTGGCTTGGGTCCGGCGAGAAGCTGGTTTTAGGTCCAGGATTGACCTTATTCGTCATAGGATGAAAGAAGTCCAGAGTAGACGAAAATCCTATGCCGATAACCGAAGAAGGAAATTAGAATTTTCCGTGGGAGATTTTGTGTTTGTTCGTGTTTCACCTATGAAGGGTGTTGTGCGTTTCAGTCGATCGGGAAAGTTAGAACCTCGATATATTGGTCCATTTCCCATCACCGAACGTATTGGTTCCGTGGCTTATCGCCTCTTATTACCGGCTTAGTTTTCTGCTATTCATGACGTGTTTCACGTTTCCCAACTATGGAAATGACTTCGAGATTTTGATTCTATTCTTGAGCCCGGTATTATGGAAGAAATTGAAGTTTCACCTAATTTGACTTATGAGCAACATCCTATTCGTATCATTGCTTCGGAGGTAAAACGCCATCGAAATAAAGATGTTCCTCTTGTGAAATTTCAATAGTCCTCAAATCCTAAGGATTGCGCTTGGGAATCCAGAGAATTCATTGAACGAACACATCCGGACTTACTTTCTCGTGCTCTTTGAGGTGGGCATCTTATTCCAAATTTCTTCTTTTATGTTGATATGCTTTTATGGTTGTTACTTTTTGTTCATTTATTTCTTAAATATTGCGAGGATGCAATTTCTTTAAGGAGGAGAGTCTGTAACAACCCGCATATTTTACGATTCAATATTTAAATATTTTATTTAAAATAATTAATCGTTAGTCGGATTATTGTCCGAAAAGCTACTTTTTGCAAACGGTCGAATTAGGACTCGAGACCACCCCCATTGAGTTCAAAATGAAGTTTGCGACCTTTTTGAGTATAAACTTTGATATGTTTGGAGCTAGAGGAATTTTGCTACTTTTTCACTTAGGGCTTTGGTTTGGTTTCAGCCCATTAGACCCAAGCTCCACCTCCTCTTCTCTCCGTTCCTTCATAATTTTCCTAATACTCAAGTTATAACAATAATGGAGAGTGGAATGGGAAATTAAAACTCCAAGCCCTAATTATCTTTGCAAATTCCAAGCTTTAACTCCAAATTCATAGAAGAAGCTTTGGTAAGCCTTTTCTTCTTCTTCTCCAACTCATTCTCCTTTCTAATTCAGAAATTCCTAAACCTAACTTAGGAAATGTTTCTCTTTTAAGCTTAGATTCAAGCTTGTTAGGTTGGAATTGAAGTGTGATTGTTCTTGCCATTGCTCTATAGTTTCTTCTTCATAGTTTTGGGTTTAAAGGTGAGATTTTTATCTCACACTATGCCTATATCTATCTTTGATTATTGGGTATGAATTCCTAACACTTATTCATGTGCATTTGCTTTTGGTTTGGATTGAATTGGAGAATATTCCAATTTTTGATGTTTTGAGTTCAATTCTTTAAAAATCCTAACTTTGTTGTTTGATCATGTTTTTGGTGATGAATCGAAGAGCTTATAGGACCGGGTAGCCGATAGGCGTAAACTCCTAGCGTCCATGCTTGTCCGATTGCAAATTGAGAGAGTTTGCGCTTCATTTAAAATGGGATAGGAAATGCATGAAATCAGGTTCAGTCGACTGAATTCTCTGAGTCAGTCGACTTAGCTGAAGCCCGAGAATTTTTCAGGTCTGTGTTCAGTCGACTGACTCAGGGAGTTTAGTCGACTGACCTGCTCCTGTTTTGCCTGTTTTGCCTGTTTTGCCTATTTATGCTCAATTTGCTTTGTTTCCCAATCTTTAATCGATTCTTCTTCTCCGATTAGTTGTTATCACCTTTGTCGACTTTGATAACTTCTACTTTAGGAATTTTTGGGTATATCCACTTTGATGGATTCAGTATCGGTTTCTTTGGATTTGATTCACGTCTTCGTATGTGAATTTTGATGATTGATTGTTCCTACAATCATTTTTCTGATTTGTCACTTTAAAAATATAAAGGTTTTAATACTAGTAGTAAATGTCAAAACTCTTTCTTTAAAATGATTTCAACACTATTTTATTACAAAGCTCGTTTTCTTAAACCGTTTTCCAATATACTAGCATATACAAACTTTTACCTCATTTGTATGAGAAATCTAATTAAACGACTTAGTAAAACTAGTGGTATGAAACGCTTGCGTTTACTTCATTGGTTAATTCTTGGACTTGTTCGATTGAATATCTTGTGACAATTTTCGAGTGGAGATCTACAATTTGTTCGTAAATATTTAAGTTAAGCTAGTAGTTATGGGACATGAAGCTAAACTCATATATTTACTAGCTTAGTGTAATTGACACTTAACCTCGAGTGGAAGTCTACAATTTGTTCGTAAATATTTAAGTTAAGCTAGTGGTTATGGGACATGAGGCTAAACTCATTTATTTGTTAGCTTAATGTAATTTACACTTATCGATCAATGATGATCAATTTGTGATTTAGACTAGCAATGTGCAATGTCTCTTTGTCTGCGAGGGAGACTAAACCCCATTTTTAGTGGAGCTTTGGCTTGGTGGGGTAACGACCTATGGTCTTCGGACCGTTTTAGTGGAATTTCGGGTCAAAGATCTTCGGACCGTTTTTGTGGAGCTTCGGCTCAAAGGTCTTCGGGCCGTTTTTGTGGAGCTTCGGTTCAAAAATTAATGGTTAGCAACCATGGAATAGCGTTCCGTTTTGTGATACACGTGTTGGTGAGTTTTACCGCTCCCGTCTTGTGATAGGCCTCTTTCCCCCTTTTCGTGATTTCTGGATTTCTATTGATCATTTCTAGAATTTTTGTTTCACCAATTTTCGTGATTTACATTGGTAAGTTTTATCAATATTTGTGCATTGGTGAATTTGTGTGTCATTAACTTTTGTGATTGGCATTGATATAATTGTCAATATTTATGGTTTGGTGAATAAAAATAAAGAGTATGACATTCTTTTTGATCTTTGAGAAGATTCTTGTGATATTGATTAATCTCTAGTTGATTTTCAGTTACATACTTAACACAGTATGGCTTTATGGTTATCATACGTTTTTGTCATATCTCTTATTTTATATCATTTCATCTGATATTTATAGTTAGACTAATTCGTTTATTATTTTCTTATTAAATAATACTCGGGTCAGACCGAGATGTTACAGGTGCTTCTGCTTGACTTCTTATTTGGGACCATAATCTGATTTTTGGCTAGCTACAGTAGATTGGTAGTTTTTGTAGTTATACATTCGAGACAGAAACTCCTTGATGTATACCTTTTCTTTGTCTAGCACTTGTATATATTCTTTTGTGTTATTGTGGATCTTTTTGACCACTACTCTGATGTACACTTTCATGTGTTATATTCATATCTATTTCCGCCTTTGTGATATGGATATCTATGACTGATTTGTGTTATGTTTATTTCTATATTTGTTTCCGATGATATCATAGCCACCGTGTGGTAGCTTTGAGTTTGTATCGGCATGTTGGATTTCCTCTTGAAATGAAATTCCTGTTATACTATCTGACATATCGGTGCTCGCACAAAGCAATTACATGGATGGTCGCTCCTCAACAGCCTTATTGTTCGCGCTAGTTGACAGCATTACTCCGTAGTGTCCTTGGCTAGCGTGGGTATAGAGGTGGGGCGTCACATTTACATGGTTATATATGCTATTATCTGTATCTGTTCACCTGTGACATCTGACATCATTATCTGTTATTTATATTGCTGATATATGCTTGTTATACTATTATCATATCTATTATCACTCTGCAAGTTCCCTGTTAGTATAGAATTCGCTATGGGTTGAAATGATACATACCCGAACGATCTATAGAATAAAAGAAAATCGTTATGGGTTGAAATGATAAACCCAAGCGATTTTCAATTGAATTGAATTTCGAACTGTGGATTGAAATGGCATATACCCATATATAATTTAAATTGCGGATTGAAATGACAAATATTTATATCACTTGACCATATGATATAAAATTATATACAGACACCACTGGTCTATATATAAATATTTTGAAATGATTTCTATGGCTTCTGGAAAGAAGTATATGGTTTTATATAAATATTGATTTTAGATATTATATAAATGTTATTTTATATATAGTTAAATTCCTGACTTTAACATATGTATAAATTTGTTTAATATAAAATAAGTTTAACACTAAAGTTTGATTTTATTTAAAATATAATATGGTTATGTATTTATTTTAATTTTATTTTAATATAGAGTTTATAATGATTTTATAAGTTAAGGTTGGGAAGATAAATTTGAATATTTGAAATTTGTAAAATTTATTTAGAACTTATTAAATTTGTGAATTTTAAAGGATATGATTTTTTAACTTGATTTTGGTTAAGGTGATTTAAATGAATATTTCAAGTTTAGATAAATTGAAGGAAACATTTAGTTTATTTGTAATTTGAAGTTTTATTCAAATGATATTTGAATGATTAAGTAAATATCTCAAAATAAATAATAGTAAAGTGAATTTGATATATATATATATATATATATATATATATGGAATTATCAGATTTACTTTTGAAATGTTTGAATATTTAAAGCTTTGAAAATATTGAAATGGTTTATTTTGTGGTTAAAAATCTGTATTTGAAATCGATATAATTTGAAATAGTTTATTGAGAAACAGAATTGAATTGAAATTGATGATTTGAGATTTGATTAAATTTGAATTTTTGGAACTCGAGTTGATTTAGAATTAATTTGTGAAATTTGAGGAAGCTATTTTATTATACAAAGTATTTTTAAATTTTATTTAAAACTATTTATATATTTTACTTTATAAATTATTTTCATATAAACTATTTTATGTAAACTATTTTAACTCATAACACTTTTATATAAACTATTTTACCTTATAAACTATTTTATTATATATTATTTTATGTATAAACTTTTAAATCGTGGAGGTTATGTTTTCATAATTGTGAATTTCAAATTGTTATGTTTTGAAAGTGTTATAATTTCAAATGTTTGGTTCGAAAGTGTTACAACTTTGAAAATGCTATGATTTTGGAAAAGGATATATTTGAAATGGAAATGATATCGTATTTGGTTTTGAAATGGGAATGATGTCATATTGATATGGTTTTGAAATGGCAATGATATTTTGGTTTTGAAGCATAAACTATTTTGAAATGACCGTGGTATTATAATAACGAATGGTTGTTAAGTAGACCGGGATCGGATATTGCCATACTCTCTGCCAATACAAAAAACCACTTTAACAGCCGTGTACGCGGTGGAGATTCCAGAATGAAGTATGATGGTGGCGACGATCCTATTGAGGTATATATATGGACCCGACTCCTATAAGTTGGCATAAGGTGGCTAAAATAGAAGCAATCGACCGGCCAATGAGGTAGCTCCTCTAATCGGACACACTCCTTTGATTCCATTCTGTTACTTTCTGATTGATTGGGTGTACCCTTTGACTTTTTTGGGATTATGGCTCGAGGTGGGTGGTAGTGGCTACTATGCGTTACCACCAGTCTGAAAGTGCAATTGGTATATCTACCCTGGCGTTGCCTAGTTGGGCCATGTCACCTACCCTATCGTGCTTTCTACGAGTTTGATTTGTGTCGTACCTATGGAGTATCCTATGGTAGTCTCCCGATCTGGAGGTACGATGGTACTGTATAGACTATTGGCACTATAAAATGTGTTAAGGTGGAAAATGTAAAGCCTTAATGCTATTTTTAAATAGTATATTTTACTTTATACATTACAGTAATAGCGTATATTACTACATAGTAGATAGTTTAACGGATCCTTAGAGGATGGTTATCCCAAACATCCTTTGAGTTACTTGTATTTCAGTTGTTATTTCACTTGAGTTTGATTTATTGATTAAGAATGTTAACCCCGACTCGAGTGTTTTGTGTTTTGCTTTTTACGCTCGGGTCAGACTGAGTGATATAGCTTTTGAGACTTACCATCAAAGTTAGAGCTTCATTTGGAGATCCATCTACATCTTTTCAGCTTGCAGTTATTCAGTTAATTCCAGTGATGTAATCTGACCTTGTATTTGACTATTATATTTGAGACTTTTGTTGTATCTTATTTGACTCTATTATATATACAATAGCTTCATGAACTACTATTCTTTTGTTTCCGTTGCATTATTGTATATTACTCTGTGTCTGTGATTCTATGATTTATTTATTTACTGTATATGCTGAGTTTTGTCAAATATAAATTAACAATCTGGTATTTTGAACAATTCAAATTCGGCATGTATGGATGCAACTGGTTGAAATATCAGGATGTTAGATGTGGTATCAGAGCTTTGGTTTTAGGCAAAACTCAACATGTAGAGTGAATTTAATTATAGAATCGCTTTCGTTCGAGCTTGAATTCCTATCCCTTTGACTCAGATTTCCTTTGAATTTTGGCACGTTCTCCTTGGTTCCAAAATACATTCTTTCCTCTTCCTTTTCGTGTTTCTTGATTTTGGAGCACCTATAGCTCCACTGAATGACTTGTAAGGGGTGAAACTCGTTTACAACAAGTATTGATTCACCGAAGATTTTTGTATCATCCGTTCAGATGCTACTATCTCTTGTTATAACCTAATGTTCTCTAGTAGATTACTAGGGTAAATCCGCTTGCGATCGAATGTCAATTTGCCTTAGAATTCTACATCGACCGTTTTGAAATCCCGGTTGACCCGATTAAGGTTGCTCGCGATTTATATTAGTTTATCCATCTTCCTGTTTGAGATTCAATCATCTTATCTCTTTATCGAGTCTATCTTTTAGTTGAATTCTTTTGGTTAGGGTCCCTATAATTTGGATATCTATCTTTGCTTTGAAATTCATTTTGGAATCATCGAGTGAGGGTGTGTATTTGTATTTATAAAAAAAATGTTTTATACGTTGTGTTGTTTGAGTTGTTGATGTTGATTTGGGTATTCGATCGATTCGTTTGATCAATGCTATCAATAGGATTTCCAAAACTCTTGAACAGAACAAACCGACATAATATTGTTTTCGAATTTAGTAAATGAAACATATTTATATATGATTATATTATATATATATAAGTAAATTTTCTAAAAATTAAATTGTTAACTAAATTGGCTGTCGTAAATAATAATATTTGATTTTCATTTATTGTTTTGTAAACCATTGATTTTACCAACATATAAATAAATGAATTTATAAATATAGTTTATAATTTGATTTGGAATCTAAATGAATTTAAGTTAAGAATTTGAGAACTAATTTTCGATGATTTCAAACTTTGGTTTTAAATTTTTAAAATGTATATTATCTAAAGTATTTTCGAATAGAAATGGTTTTCAAAGAATTTTTAACTGTTTAAAACCAGTGTTCTCCTCTTTTGTCGCTAGAAAATAATTTCGTGATGGCGGCCGCATCATCGACATTCATTTTCGAGTTTTAGATTGGGGAGACCATTCTGTAGCTTTGTTACACTTTTATTTTGGAAATAAATTTGATTTGAATTTCTCAAATATGGCTTGATTTATAATTTATATTGATATATAATTATAGATTTGATTTAATGTATATAGTGTGTGTATATATATTTATCTCTAAATGTGTTGAAGTGAATCAGAAATTTAATTCTTAAGTTTAGGTTAAAGGGTGATTTCAATTATAAAATAAATCCAAAAATATTTTTGAATAAATATTTAAACTTGAAATAATTGAATCAGAAATTTTTTACTTGTAAACTACTCAATTGTATTCCAATATAACTTATTAATTCATTTAGAAGTTGAATATGTAAATGAATAATTTACAATGTAAAATGATGTTAAAGAAATTCACAAATAAATTTGAGTGGTTATAATAAATATTTTATACTTAATTTATGATTATAGAAATGTTAATTAAGATAAAATTAAATAATAAGATAATGAATAAATGAGATAAATAAAATAAAATTTTGTTTCGAAGGAATTAAATTAAAATTTAACCAACTTAATGAAATACCTTAAATTTAAATCAATTGCTGAATATTAATTAACTTAAATTGAAATTTATATGGTTTTAAATTAATTGTTTATTTTGTATTTCAATCTATTTTTCTTTCTGGTTGTTTCTATTCTCTTACTTCCTTCCTTTTTGGGGACGATAAGTTTTGAGTGGGGGAGAGTGTAATGGCCCGTAAATTTTATTAGTTTTATTAATATATTTAACTCAATTTTTATGAAATTTTAAATAATAATATTTTGAAATAAAAATTTAATATTTTGAACACGTCTATTTAAACATAGCTAATGGTAAATTTTCAATTAATAATACGGAAGTTTATTTTGTTATGTAATTTTATTTAAATTCAAATCAGTCAAAAATTGATGATAATATAATATTTTCCAAACCTGAATATTTTTATACAATAAATTTGCAAATCATCTTCTGAGTGAGACATCATAGTTCCTTTCTTCAAATTTGAACTGCTATTGCCCTGTTTATCTTAGTTCAGGCAAGTTAGCAGCATTTTCGGTACCGATTATCGAATTTTGATAGGATGATCGTACCATTGATATTTGTGTACCATTTTGACCATATCGTCATTCTGATCTCTACGGTATATTCAATTCTGTATTTTGAAGTCTGAGAAACGGTGGAGTCTCCCGAACGATTTCCGTATCGGTTTCGAAATTTGGCTTTTAAATTGCCATGACCATTCACTGCTCACCTTGTATAATCAACAGCCATAACCGTTGATATTTTCTTGAACTCTACCGGTGTGACTATTTGCTTTCCACTGGTTCACGTATTATATGTAGCTTCATTTCTCTTTGCTTCATCTTCTTCTCCTCTTCACCTTTTTTATTATTTTGCCTATGGTTTGTGCGTGCCTGTACCTCTTCCCCTCTTCTCTCTTTCCTTCCTCTTTCACATTTCCCTGACCACAGTGCACGAAAATTCTCCACAACAAACCAGTCATTCCTCCTCAAAAAGACAGCCTCCGCCCCATGCAAATACCTCTCGCACCCCACTTCCATGCCAATAGCTCGGCCACTCTCCATCGCCAACACATTGGATGCATCCACCAGCAAGCCACCTCGTTTTCTTACGTCCACTCTTCATTTTCATGGCCTAAGCCTAGTTCATACAAGTGACAACAAAGTTTTTAGCTAATGGTATGTGTACATTTATTTGAGTACTATATAATATTTTGAAAAGTAGGTATGTACATATATTATAGTATACATTATATTATACCTATATATTATACTTTAAGATCATAGGCTGCTGTTCTAATTATTGTTGTGTACTTTTGATTACACTATTGTTATATACATATAGTGTTTATACAGAGTCTGCTATATGAACTGTTTTATGAGTTAGTTTTATTTTCATATGTTCTGACTGTTGTTTTATGAAAGAAGTTATATATATATATATTTATAATGTTACATGCTAGTTTATTAAATTTATAAAGCTATAAAGGTTTATGCAGTTTATATATATTAAAGTAAATATAGTTATAAAAGTTTATCTTAGTTTTTCCCTTGCTACGAAAAGAAGAGGAAGAAAATATAGTATATATTTACACAAATTTTTAGATGCACCAGGTATAATGTTCAGTTCTGTAATGTTTTATGAATAAAACATTTTTTTGATGTATTGGTATCCGTCTGAACCGTCGAGGCATATATATGTTATATATAAGGTGTTATAAAGTTCAAGTATTTTTATAAAAACTATTATAGTAATATTATATGGATTTTTTTAAAAGTATTTTAAAAATAATCAAAGAAAATTTATCCGATTTTAAGCATTTTAATAATTCTGACTTCGTTCCTTTTCGAGGACGAAAAGATTCAAAGGGGGGAGGAATGTGACTAACCGGATTTTTGGATATCTGGTAACTGGATAATTAACTGATTTTATTAACGAAATATTAAATTAACAAAATTTTAATTTTTGATGGGTCGAACACAAGAATTTCTGATAACTAAAAATATCTGAATTTATATGAGTGATTTGAGAACCAAGATAAACACTGAATCATAAATCGATGGATGTGATAAATTTTTATAGGAAATAAATATTATATTTATCTATTGACTGTTTATATATCTGTGTGTATATATTTGTGAAGGAAACTATGATTTGAAAATTTCAAAATAAAGTCTCTCAAAAACATTTAACATAAAATTTATCTTATTCATATTAAATATAAGTATAATATATATATAAGGATATAAATTAAGTATTGATAACTTAAACTCAAAATATATGTGTGAAAGAATAGAAATAAAAGTATATAGTGGTTTATTTGTGTGTATACAACATAAGTTAAACCTATACCAATAACTATAACAACTTTATATTATGCACATAGGGTATAAAACAAAATCAAGCAAAGAAATGTATGTGTATATATAGGCATTAAATATACATAACTGTATACATATATATATAGGCATACATACAATATATATATATATATATATATATATACATGTACCAATTCATATGAAACATTTGTAGACAAAAGGGGGAGGCAAACATTTAATGCAAGCATACAAAACATCCAAATCAGGCTGCATAATTCAACTCCAAGCTAAAAAAAATGAAATGACATAAATAAATCAAAAATAAAAAAAATAAAGAAGTGAAAGGAAGCTTATTGAGGAATGCAGCCTACCTTTTTCTTATCTATACATCCACTCCTGTCTTCTTCTTTTTTCTCCATTCATTCGTAGCTAAGTAAAAACAAACTATAATCAAACCTAAAGAAAAAAACAGAGAAAGAGGATCAAAGAGCAAGTTAATTCATCTGCAGCATCTCAAATAAGATCAAGTTCCAAGATCATCCAAATCAAAATATGTTTTCATAATCAAACTGGAAAGCAAAACAAAAAGGGCAGATTCAAAGTGCAACATTTAGATCAGATTAAACCCAACAACAACTTCCAGTTTTCAAGAGTTACAAGCTCTCTGTCCAAACTTCTTACAGGTGAGTAAACACTTTTTTTTGTAAAAAATAGAAAAAAAGGGGTTTACTTGGTTTTAACTAAACTACTTGTGATGATATTGAATCGCATCAAATTCTTTAGTTTGAATTTATCTGGATGTGCATATATATATATATATATATATATATATGTATGTGAGATGTCTGATTTTATATGCATTCTGTACTCTGTGATCTAGACTGTGATTTTTGCTTTCAAAAATTCAAAACACCAAAACAAACAAATGTTAGATCTCGATGTATAAATGAAAGCTGTTTGTTAATGAATGAGGATGTTTTTAAAAGTTATTCTAGGATTTTAAATTTAGAAAATTAGTTTAAAAATGGGAATAATAGTGGAAAATACTTATACATGTTAAAATCAACTATCTTAATTTCGAATTCGAATTATGGAAATGGATTCGTGGTTGGAAATCACGAATTTTGATCTTCATTTCATGATTTTAGGGTTGTCAATCCTTGTGAATTCTTGGGTTGTTCGAATTGGGTATTTTGGTGATTTGCCGTTGATCGGTGGTGAAAGGAAGGTCGAAGTTTGGGTTGAAGGTGGCTTAGGGGATGTTGATCGTAGGAAAAATTCAGGGGGAATTTATCATCGGCAGTGGTGGACTGAGAAGGGTGATGTAGGGTTTTGTGTGATGATTTTGGGAAGATGATTGTCGCTGTGATCTCGACGTCGTAGGAGCATCGAGTTGGATGGGTCAAAGGGGGATCATCATTGGATTTCGTGACGTAGCTCTGCTCGTAGTGGCAAGGGTTCCGGTGGTCTAGATCGTCATCGACGATGGGTTGTAGTTGTTTGGTTTGGGTTCCAGTGAATCAAATAGCTCGTTTTTGTTGTGTTGGCATATTCGTTGAAGTAGGAAGTCGAATGAGTCGGTGAGGTCAACATCGGCTTGTTGATGATCAGGTAGTTGGCCAGAGGTGGTCGTGATGCCATGCATCGTGCACGTGCACGAACTTTCTGGTAGGGTTTATAGGCTTCGAGAATGAGGAAGATTTACTCGGTTCATACTCGAGTACAAGAAAGGAATTGCTCGAGTTTTGTCTCAGCTTGTTTCCTTATTCCAGGTTTTGAATTGTATTGTAGTTAACCCGGTTTGAACGATTATAAATTACTGCAGGTTTAAAGCAAAAGGTTAAGCAAGTTTAAAGTTTAAAAATAAGCAAGGAAGATGAATAAGTTTAAGGGAAGATAAACTAAGTATGTTGAATAAATTTATTTAACAAACTTTAAACAAGTTTCAAGTTAAATTTTAAAGTCAAATGTTTAAAATTGTTTTGTTAAAGGTAATTATACTGGGCTAACTATATAGTTGATTCCTAAAGGTTTTAAAAAAAATTAAAAAACCAAATGAGTGAAACTTAATGATGTAATAAAGAAGTGATTAAGGTATGTGGAATTAGACTAAATAAATCAATAATCATTTTTGTATAAAATGATTTCTAGCATTTGAATTAATAAGAACTTAAGAGGTTAGAAGTTAAATTAATTAGAGATTAATTAATGGAAGAAATTTGAGGTTAGGTAATAAAAGAAATAAAGGTTAATCACTTAATGGAGGTAATTAAGGATTAAATTACTTAGTGTAATTAGTGAAATTAATTTAAAGGTTGGTTAATGTAAGTGATTATAAGTTGGTTAACTAATGAATTTAATCAAGGATCATTAATTAATAATAAGAATAATTAAGGGTTAATCAGCGTAATGGTTAAAGGATAATAAATTAGTCTAATTAATTTAAGAATAATTACTTAAGGTAATTAAAGAACAATTAATCAAGGATGATTAATTACGAAGAATAATTGAAAGCAGTTAATTAATTGATTTATGATAAATCAGTGTTAAGTAAGCAGGATTAAAGGTAATCTAAGCAATTAAAGTTGGAAATTAAGCTGAAATTAAACACCCGATTTAACTTGTTATGGATGTTTGAATGTTATTGAATGACTAAGTTTCTATCTAGCCTAATAGCTTGTAATGTTTTGTAATATGCTTTGGTGTGTTGAATTGTTATTGTGAGTTGTCTATTGATACTTGATTTCTGTGTGACTATGATACCCTGTATAAAAATAAAAAAAATAAAAAATATATTTTTGTTTTGTATCCACTTAAACTGGAATTAAGATGACATTGGGTTCGAAGAGATCAGGGTCGGGTGTCAGTGAAAACTCAAAACCCACTTTGATTTAAAATTTTCAATAATTCTTTATAGATTTGATATGTACATCAAATAGGCTGGAATGGAATAAATTTTAAATAACTAGACCACTTAAACTAAGAAAGGGTACTTAAGGATCGATTTGTGAAAATAAACGTGGACTATAACAAGTTGTGAACTTATAGTGAAGTACGAGTTACCCGGGATATTAAATAGTTTATGCTGTTGTATTCCATGTTAGATAGGTTTACTCATGCTAGTTCCCAGCCTGACCCAGGTGTTACTTTGATGTAATGTTCGGGTCAGATCGAGTATTACAGATTTTTAGGTAGGGACGTTCTGGAGCTCAGAAGGCGAGCTGGATGGCAAGAACGTATAGAGTATTTCCGCTGTATTTATATTGTTGTATATCTGAGACATGATGATTGTGTATATCCAGTGTCTGTATATATGTGTAACTCTGATGTATTATAAATGTACTTTGACAGATACAGAATTCTTTTGTAAATTGTTATTATTTATTATTATATTTTATCCGCTGCTAATGTGAGATGTTGATGTTTCTGATATTCTTCTTCTTCTTCTATCTCTTTCTTCTTTTTCCTAACTATCTGGAATTTTCAGGATCGGAAATTTCGGGTCGTTACAGTTGGTATCAGAGCTGAAGGTTAAGCGAGAACCTTGGCTCTGTTGGGATAACTCAATAAGGATAAGGTCAATGGTACCATAGAATAAGTTGAGTGTGTGTGTGTGTATATATATATATATATATATGAGAGCGTACTTTTTATTTTCTTATATAAGAATTTTAAATGATTTTATATAAGATTATATTTTGATATATAAAGCAATATTTCATTCTAATAAATATTAAGGAAATTGGATGTTAATTACTAGAATTTAATTAAGAAGTAATGTAATACAACCAAACTGAAATTAAATAAAGATAAGTTTGAAATGGATTCAAACTGAAATTGAAATCTTGAATTGGAGAAGTGTTTCAGAATAAGATGATAATGAATGGTTTCAGATATGATAATCTTGGTTATTATCATAATGATAGTTGTGTTTAATAACTAATGAGTAAGCAAAATGAAATGTTTTAAAGAAGTAAAACATTTAGGCAAGTATGACCTATAAATTGGAACTGGAGTTGATCTGAATTCTGGAGTTTTAAATTTGGGTCCAGAATTTGAAAATTTTGTTTCAAAGTAATGAAGAAATAATAAATAATGTTATTTAAAATTATTTGAATGATAGAACTTGATTAAACAAGAGTCGTTTGAAAATCTTAAAAGAATTTGTTTGAATTTAAAACCAAAGGTGGTAAAAATTTAAAAGTAACCTGGTGCGTAAGGAAATAAATATGAAATAAACTCTAAGGTTGAGTTTTGAATTTTCCTTGGAATGTGATGTAAAACCCAATGTGAAGTAAGTGTTAAACTTAAGTGGGAAGATTATTGATCTGAAGTATAAAATTTGAATGGAAAATTCAAATTGTGTAAATTTGACTGGATTAAGTAAATTGAATTTAACTTAGAGAAAGTTAAATAAGTTTGAATGGACAACCAGATTTGGAAATTTTAATATGAAATTGGGATTGAACTTGGAAAGTTAAATGGTTAATTTAATTGGGAGTTTGTGTGATCCCAAAATGGGTTTGAGATCTGTAAATTTGAAATGGATTAATGTTTTTAAATAAATTGGATGATATCATCCTATTGTTATTAAAAACCTTTAAATATGCTAATTGGATTTGTTTAAATAAATGAGAAATGAAGTGTGGTAATATATCCATTGTTGAGATAAAAGGGAAATTAAACTTTACTTTGAAATTAAGGATATGGAATTACTTTGAACTGAAAATCTGAATGATAGAATTTGTAAATTAAACTTGTTTAAGAACTGGAAGATAAAATTGGATAATATGTTGAATCTTTAAGATAAAAATTGTTTTGAATTCTTATTTGAACTTTGAAATTAGAAGTAAAGATAATTTAAAATGGAATTTTGATAATTGAACTCAGAATTAAATTGTTTAAAGATTTGGATTATTGATTAAAAAAAGGGGGAGAAAAAAAAATTTAGTTAGGGTTCATTTAATTTAAAGGGTTAAATCAACATTTGGAAATTTAACTCGAATTTATATAATTCGAGATGGTTTAAATTTGGAAACTTGAATTGAATTAGTTCAAAATAAATTTGATTTAATTTAATTAGAACTGTGATTGAAGACGGATAAGTTTAAAAATTCAGATGGAAAATTTGAGTTGATTTGAAATGAAATTGAAGTTTGATGGGTTCAAGTTCAAATGGGAATTGGGACTGATTCATAGAAATTGAAAAGATTTGAAATTGAAGTGGGTTCCATTGATATTAGTCCAAATTGTTTGGAATAGTTAGAAATTATAATTAAAGTTGAACATGTTTAAAATCAAATGGAATTTGATTTGAATTGGGAAAGAAATCAGGATTGATTCAACTTGAATTGGGGTTAAATCAATTTCAATGGAAATTAAAGATTATTCAAATTTGAATTGAGTCAATTTAAATGGAAGTGGAAATTTAAATTGAATGGATAGGGAAGTGAACAGTTTTGACTCTGGACTAATTTCAATATAAATTGTTTTAATATAAACTTATTTTTCCAAGCTATTTAATATATACAACCTTTCTTTTTAAAGCCAAATTATTTTAAATTTGTTTTACGATTATTTTTGGAACTATTTAACAATTTTTCAACTGTTTTATAAACTAATTACTATTTTTCAATTGTTTTACAATTAATTACTAGTTTACAACTATTTTGCAATTATCTAAAATCTTTATAACTATTTATCTATTTTCCAATTATTTTCCAATTGTTAACTATTTTACAGCTATTTTGCAAACTAATAATTATTTTTCAACTACTTATCTATTTTTAAAATTTCCAAGCTATTTTCTAAAAATAAACAGGTCTGAGTTCAAACTGTTATTGATTAAATACCCAACTGAGATAAGAATTAAAGATATAATCCAAATGAGAATTAAGGCAAATGTGATTAAGTGAATAAAGTTCAATGTGCGGATGAATAGAAAGGAAATTGATTTGGCTAATAATCAATGAAAATAAATATGTAGGATGTACGTATATTATTCTGTTCGCATAGTGATTTAATCCAGATTCGAGCACAGAATTTCGAGATGGTTATATCGATCCGAGTTGGGATTTTTCACTCGATTTTCGACGGCGAACCTGGATATGGATTGTTGATTGGTTCTGGATATTCTCTATCATAGTTATAGTTATGCAAGGAGAATGACGGTTTCTGATCAAGAAACCAGATCTGAGTCTACACTAGGAAATCGGGTGGACGATACTAGTTCGGAAGTGAAATTGTGTGATCGAGTGAGCGATCAGATTTGTATAGCGTACGGATGATAAGTGTACATCGTACAGTTTGGAATGAAATTGATATTGGAAAGAGTAATCAAATTTGAATATTTGATTTTGAATAAACAAAGTTATATATCTTTGTTATATAAGATAAATCTCCCCTTGTTTAATCTATTGCCAGAAGGAAAGGATTTTGAAAGTGTTTGAAGTATAAAAGGAGTTTTATACAAGTTTGAAATGATCCAAAGTTTTAAAAATTATATATATCTGAATATATATATATATATATATATAAAGGATCTTATGAGGATTTTGGAAAAAAGTTTCAGGAACCTTTGGATTTGGAAAGGCTTTTGATTTTTTGGTAAAATCAATATTGAAATTTGGAATGCCTAGTTTGAGAATTTTCGATTTTGGGATAATCGATTTTTTGTAAAGGAGCTTTGTATGGGATCATACTAGGTGTATGATTTGAAAGATACTATATGTGTATAGTATAAAGTATTTTGATGATGGCTCTGGGGAAAAGGCGCTCCCTTGAAATGAACTTCTCAGGAGTGCCACCAGGTGGTGTTGCCTTGAGCCCCAAGGGGGGGTTCTAAAGTTGATCCTGTGAAGAGTCCGGACAAAACTAGTTCCTGAGGATTATGAGTAGTGTGTACCATAGCGAAAGTCGTGTGTGCCGCTGAGAGCCAACGGTCTAGTTTTGATTTTATATCAGTAGAGTGTGACCTATGGTAATATAGAGAAAGTCGTGTGTGCTTTTGAGAGCCAACAGTCTACGTTTGATTTTACATCGGTAGACTACGACCTATGTAGGAGTGGAGAAGTTTCATTTTGACAGCAAAAATCGAGGGGCGATGATACCTACAGTCACTTGGACTTTTGCTGCGATGGCAACGTAACCCTGGAATGTAACTGCGATCTGTTGTGGGTTCCATGGCATAATCGAGGGGCGTGGAGTGCCTACAGTTACATGGACTTTTGCTGCGATGGCAACGTAACCCAAGATGTAACTGCGACCATGGATGAGGGTGATGATTTCGAGACGATTCTCACAAAGATATTTCCTCTATTTTCAAAAACTGTTTTCTATATTTTCAGTAAAATTATTTTTCAAAGTATTTTCACTGGATGTTGAAAACGGGTTTACCAAGTACTTATAGATTTTCAGTCGTACGCCTGATCAACGTATGATCGAATTTCTGTGAGAACAAGGATGGACTTGTCGAAACATTAAGTTATAAAAGTATTTTTATAAAAACTGTTATAGTATTATTATATAGATTTTTTTAAAGTATTTTAAAAATGATCAAAGAAAATTTATCTGATTTTAAGCATTTTAATAATTCTGACTTTGTTCCTTTTCAAGGACAAAAAGATTCAAAGGGGTGAGGAATGTGACGACCCGGATTTTTGGATATCTGGTAACTGGATAATTAACTGATTTTATTAATGAAATATTAAATTAACGAAATATTAATTTTTGATGGGTCGAACACAAAAATTTCTTATAATTAAAAATATTTGAATTTATATGAGTGATTTGAGAACCAAGATAAACACTGAATCATAAATCGATGGATGTGATAAAATTTTATAGGAAATAAATATTTTATTTAGCTATTGGCTGTTTATATATCTGTGTGTGTATTTGTGAAGGAAACTATGATTTGAAAATTTCAAAATAAAGTCTCTCAAAAACATTTAACATAAAATTTATCTTATTCATATTAAATATAAGTATAAATATATATATAAGGATATAAATTAAGTATTGATAACTTAAACTCAAAATATATGTGTGAAAGAATAGAAATAAAAGTATATAGTGGTTTATTTGTGTGTATACAACATAAGTTAAACCTATACCAATAACTATAACAACTTTATATTATGCACATAGGGTATAAAACAAAATCAAGCAAAGAAATGTATGTGTGTGTGTGTATATATATATAGAGGCATTAAATATACATTGTTACCTGGAAAATCGACCAGGCAACTAAACGTCCGGCCGCACAGAGTTGTACTCGGCATAAGAGGATGCTCGGCATTAGTTTGTACTCGGCATAAGTTTGTACTCGGCATAAGTTTGTACTCGGCATAAGTTTGTACTTGGCAATAAGAGACGTTCGACAGTCCAAGATTGCACTCGGCATAAGACCGTTTAGCACTTCCCTCCACTCGGCATAACCTCAGCTCGGCATACTCCTCACACGGCAGACCCTTCTTCACTCAGCATGCCGAACGTTTAGCCTATTTCACTCAGCATGCAGGGTGCGTCCTATCTGGACCAAGCTGTCTAGCCATCTGGCCCACCAGGGAAGTCCAACCCACATTCGTCTATAAATAGAGGGGCAGGGGCACAGAAAAAGGGGATCGGATTTCAGAGAACACGGGGGAGACTCTGCCTCACTCAAACCTCATCCAAAAACTTCTACTTTTATTTCACAATTGTATTCGAATACATAAAAGTGGATTGTACCTGTAATTGAGTTTAAAGTGAAGAAATATAAATGATCAACTTCAAAGTGGATGTAGGCTACAACGCCGAACCACTATAAATTCTGTGTTCTCGTCTCCCGCATTTTAATTTACATTATCTTCTCTGTTTTAATTTATTTTATTCATTACTCTCTCTACACAATCTCTCTAAACTCTCTAAGGGTGTTAGTGACCAATTTTGGCGCTAACATTTTGGTGCTTTCACTGAGAACCGAATTCTCAGGTTGTGAGGATCTACTTTGTAGCTACTGGATTGCTTAAATCCCCCGAAGAAGATCCGTAATTATCCATAAGGCATCTGTTGATTCTACTCAGAGTTACAACCAACGACTCTACCATGGGAAGACCACGAACAAGATCGACCTCTCAAAACGTAGATGCCCGCGAAACTGTTAGTGTTCAACAACTTGGATCTAACGATCAACAAGCAATTCGAGGCGTGGGGCCCTCCAGCCAAAACCAAGCGGAGGCTGTTTCACGAGCAGAATTGAATGAATTGATAAAAGAGCTTACGGAAAGCAAAAGGCAACTCGCTGAGCAAATGCAAGTTAATGCTAACCTCATGACCCAACTTGCTCAACAGCAGAATCAGAATGCTGGAGGTAGCCCTGTCCCCTACTCCGAAGATGATAGCTCAACTTCAGCTGATGAACCACCCAGGCCTAGACGCCGCAAGGATGAAGATGACCAAGCAGGTGCCACTGATCGTTCTACTAGAAATCAAGCCCGTGGAGCGGACCCCAACCTTCCTCCTACCATACAAACTCCGGATTTGACAGCTATGGTCCGACAGTTGATGAGAGAGAATCAAAGTTTGACTAATAAAAATTGGGGAATGTCTAAGAGTCATACTCCCTTCACAGATACCATTCTACAGGCTAAATACCCAAGGAAGTTTAACATGCCCACCATACCCGCCTATGAAGGAAAAACTGACCCTAAACAACATGTAATGAGGTATGGATGGATGATGGATTCAGCAAGGGCCAACGACGCAACTAAGTGCAGGTGCTTTCCAATAACCCTGTCCGGAATTGCCACCATGTGGTTCACTCGACTTCCTCCACGGTCCATCTCAAACTTCGATGAATTAGCAAGGAAATTCATTGAACAATTCAGGATACACGCCACTCGAGCCAAGGATGTGATGTCTTTATCAAGCGTGACCCAAGCTCCTGGAGAATCACTGAAAGCATACTTGCAGAGATTTCATGTTGCCGCTACTGAAGTGAGCAATCCAAACGACCACGCGATTTTGATGGCAGTAATGCGTGGAGTGGATCCAGACTCTGAATTTGGGGATTGGTTGGCAGGAAAGCCACCGGCTACGTTGGAACGTTTCTATTCGAAAGCCCACCAGTTCATAAGGAGAGAAGAAGCTTGGTGGATAAGGAAAGACAAGGCACCAGGGTCCGTTCAGGAGTCTGTAGAGGGCAACATCGCCATGAAAGCAACCGACGATAACCCTAGAAAGACACAGGCCAGCGTCCAAAATAAGCCCGGGCAGTCTAAGGGAACTGGAAGTGGAAATCCTGGAAAGAAGAAAGAAACAGGGAGATGGAAGTCAAGGATCCCAACCTACAACGAATACACTCCGCTGAATGCGTCCCTTGAAAACATCTACTTATCGACCTGCAATACTTTTCAATACAGAAAACCACGCCCTAAGGAATCAACAGAGGAGCAAAAGCGGAGTGGAAAGTACTGCCGCTTTCACGAGTCTTATGGACACAACACAGATGAATGTAGGCATCTCCATGACGCTATTGAGAAATTGATTAGGCAGAAGAAGCTGCAGGAATTCATCAAAGATACGCCAGAAGGAAGACAAGAGACTTCAGACCCCGGGCGTGGCCCAGCTCTACACCAACCGGAGCAACCTACTCGAACTGTGGGAAGGTTTATTATTAACACAATTGCCGGTGGACTTCATCCTGCGGATAAAAGTTGGCAGGAAATGGAGCGATATGCTAATTCCTTGAGACATACAGAGCATGAGTGCTGTTCAAATGTGGAGGATGGAGCTCCCGCGAAGCAGCAGCGCACGATGCACGACGATATTATATTCAGGAATAGAGACACGGATAAGGTGGAAGCTCCCACCATCGATCCATTGGTCATATCCGCAACCATCGGACCGGCATTCGTAAGGAGAATCCTAATTGATTGCGGAAGTTTCGTTAACATCATCTTCAAGAAAGCGTATGACCAAATGAAGCTGGAGACTAAGGATTTGAAACCATCAAAAGCCCGAATCCATGGCTTTAACGGCGCAGCCACAGACGCAGTAGGATATGTGGAGTTACCAGTTGAACTGGGACAAGGTGAACGCAGGAGAGTGCGAATCCTACCATTCATAGTGCTGGATGTTGATTCACCATACAACGTGTTTTTGGGACGACCAGCCCTCGCAGATTTCAAGGCAGTCTTGGCCCCATGGTGTCTCACACTAAAATTCCCGACAGACAAAGGAGTTGGAGTAGTGCATGGCGACTAAGCAACCGGACGTGCATGTTACGTGGCTGAGCTGAGAGAGGCCCAGCGCAGAGAAAAGGGGAAAACTGCGGACAGCATCGTCCGCATCCCGAATTCTGATGATTGACAATTAGCGCCCGAGCCCTGGCTCGGGCGACATTCTCGGATCGTTAAAGACATAGATCTGAGAGATGACAAAGGGGAACCCAAGGAACCAGACGCAGCACCGGCCGAACTAACAATTGATATTCCAGGTAGCCACAGCGACCCGATGCGAGTTCTTAAAATTGGGTCACAGCTCGATCCCCTAATGGCAGAGAATTTATCTGATTTCCTCCGAGCGAATCTTGATGTCTTCGCCTGGATACAGTCGGATATGTGTGGGATTTCCCCTGCAATTGCGAGTCATATGTTGAATATAGACCCGAAACACGTACGTGTGAAGCAAAAAAGGAGAGGCATGGACCGGAAAGGTCTACAGCTCTCAAAGAGGAGGTGGATAAACTCAAAGCCAATGGGTTTGTCCGCGACGCCCTCTACCCGGAATGGGTGTCCAACCCTGTGTTGGTAAAGAAAGCAAACGGGAAATGGAGAACCTGCGTTGACTATTCTGATTTAAACAAAGCACGCCCGAAGGATAGCTTCCCGCTACCACGAATTGATCAATTGGTCGATTCAACTGCAGGGCATGAGTTATTGTCATTTATGGATGCATACTCTGGATACAACCAAATTCCGATGCACATCCCAGACCAAGAACACACCAGCTTCGTCACAAATGTTGGGTTATACTGCTATGTAGTGATGCCTTTCGGACTGAAGAACGCCGGAGCAACTTACCAGCGTCTGGTAAATCGAATGTTCAAATATCAGATTGGGAAAACAATGGAAGTCTATGTGGATGACATGCTCGTGAAGTCACGACAGTCAAACAACCACATCCGAGACTTGGCAGAAATGTTCGGTGTACTAAGGCACTATGGGATGAAGATCAATCCTTCAAAGTGTTCCTTCGGCGTGGCATCAGGGAAGTTCTTGGGATTCCTTGTGAATGCACGGGGAATTGAAACTAATCCGGAGAAGATCCGGGCCATCCGAGATATACAGGCACCCAGAACCATAAAACAGGTACAGAGCTTGAACGGAAAAGTAGCCGCGCTCAGTCGATTCATATCCAGAGCCACAGATAAGTGTGTTCCTTTCTTCGATGTCATAAAGAAAGGAAAGAGAAACTTCGAATGGACGACTGATTGCGAGGAAGCATTTCGAGCCCTGGTAAGACACTTGGAAAGTCCTTCAGTGCTGTCAAAACCAGTAGACCACGAGACGTTGTACGTATATTTGGCTGTGTCTCAACACGCTATCAGTACAGCCCTAGTTCGCGAAGAAGACAAGGTTCAAAGGCCGGTGTACTATGTTAGTAAACGATTGACGGGGGCAGAAAAGAATTATCCAAAGATTGAGAAGCTTACCTATTGCCTGGTGATTGCATCACGCAAGCTTCGTCCCTACTTTCAGACGCACTCAATCAGTGTTTACACTGACCAACCCTTGCGACAGGTACTCCAACGACCGGAAACTTCCGGTAGAATGCTAAAGTGGAACATCGAGTTAAGCCAGTTTGATATCACCTACCTGCCGCGAAGGACCATCCAAGGGCAAGCACTGGCTGACTTCGTTGCTGAGTTCATCATTCCGGATGAACCAAGTGAAAATCATAAAGTAATCCCTCCTGTCCGATGGAAGATGTTCACTGACGGGGCATCTAACGACCGTTGGTCGGGAGCTGGGATAGTTCTGGTAACTCCCGAAAACCGATCGATTTGCTACGCTTTGAAGCTCGAATTTACAGCAACAAATAACGAAGCCGAATACGAAGCACTGATTGCTGGCTTAAGACTTGCCAATGAACTGAGGGTGAAGTCCATCGAAATCTTCTGCGACTCACAGCTGGTGGTATATCAGGTACGGGGAGATTACCAAGCGAAAGGACAGAGACTGGCTCCTTACCTTGCCCGGTTCCGGGAGCTACTAGTAAACCTAGAATATTATGACATTTCGCATGTCCTGCGCGAACAGAACAGAGAGGCCGACTCGTTGGCTGAATTCGCGAGTACTGGCGATGCACAGCAGATGGGATTGTTCCCTGTCGAGACTCTGCCTGCACCAAGTATAGACATGATGGAGATAGACCTCGTCTTGGAGACCGAACTCGAAAGGGAATCATGCCTGACCCCGATCAAACAATACCTGCTATACGGGGACTTACCTGAGAAAAGGAGCGAAAGACGCCAAGTCCTCCGTAAGGCTTTGCGTTATATAATGCAAGACGGGATAATGTATCGGAGGGGATTCTCGACCCCCTTACTCCGGTGCGTGGCCCATGACGAGGTAAAACGGGTGTTGGAAGAAGTCCATGAGGGAGAATGTGGTGATCATACCGGGGGGCAAACTTTGGCGAGAAAAATCCTCCGTTACGGATATTATTGGCCAACTGTAAATCGGGATGCTGCAGATTATGCGAGAAGATGCGACAAAATGCCAGATATATGCAAAGATTCCGAGAGCTCCGCCAACGAAACTCACACAAATGGTTAGTCCCTGGCCATTTGCAATGTGGGGAATCGACCTAATTGGATCTCTGCCCATAGCCAAAGGAGGCGCGAAATATGCAATAGTGGCAGTCGATTATTTCACCAAGTGGGTGGAAGCAGAGCCAATGGCCACCATCACCACCAAGAAAGTCATTAATTTCGTTGTACGAAGTATAATATGTCATTTTGGCCTCCCACGGATCATCATAACGGACAACGGAACTCAATTCGAAAGCAAGGAATTCAAAGAGTTCTGTCAGAGGTATGGCATTGAGAAAAGGTTCGCAGCAGTTGCTCACCCGAAGGCGAACGGGCAAGTAGAAGCCGTCAATAAAATCATCAAGTCCATATTGAAGAAGCGTTTGGAAAAGGCTAGAGGCAAGTGGGTGGATGAACTCCCAACGGCGCTTTGGGCCTACAGAACTACCCACAAAACTGCGACTGGCCACACACCATTCGCACTGGCGTATGGCACGGAAGCCGTCATACCCGTAGAACTCGAAGTTCCGTCACACCGGGTAACCTATTACGATCCTGCGTCAAACCAGGATCTCCTATTGGAATCATTAGACTTCATTGATGAGAAACACGAAGAAGCCGATTTGAGAGCAGCCTCATACAGGCACCGAGTCGCTAAATATTATAATGGAAAAGTCCAGCCAAGAACCTTTAATGTGGGAGATCTCGTTTTGAAACGAGTCTTTCCGACCCCTTCGCACATGAATCCCGCATGGGAAGGTCCATACGTCATCGAACGGAAGCTTGGAGAAGGAACTTTCAAGCTAACGACCGTCGATGGTGCGACACTCCCCCGAGCATGGAACAGCGAGCATTTGCGGCGTTATTACACTTAGTCTATTTCCTTTATGCGGTAGTTGCATTTATTTCCAGTATGCTTTCTTCTTGGCATGTAATAAGATAATCCAGTTTGTTTTCATTAATAAAGGCTTGAAGCCATCTTTTTCGTGAATGTCCAATGTCTCTTTGTATGATATTCCTATGATGCGCAATTAAAAATTGTGATATCCTGGCTAGCGTATGAACGCTTATAGTAAATGACAAAAAATCTCCAAGTCCCCGGAGTGCGGACTGGAGTACTCTAAGTCCCCGGAGTGCGGACTCGAGTATAAACGATTAAAAATCTCCAAGTCCCCGGAGTGCGGACGGGAGTACTCTAAGTCCCCGGAGTGCGGACTCGAGTATAAACGATTAAAAATCCCCAAGTCCCCGGAGTGCGGACGGAAGTACTCTAAGTCCCCGGAGTGCAGACTCGAGTATAAACGATTCAAAGTCTCCAAGTCCCCGGAGTACGAACTGGAGTACTCTAAGTCCCCGGAGTGCGGACTCGAGTATAAACGATTAAAAATCTCCAAGTCCCCGGAGTGCGGACAGGAGTACTCTAAGTCCCCGGAGTGCGGACTCGAGTATAAACGATTAAAAATCTCCAAGTCCCCGGAGTGCAGACTGGAGTACTCTAAGTCCCCGGAGTGCGGACTCGAGTATAAACGATTAAAAATCTCCAAGTCCCCGGAGTGCGGACGGGAGTACTCTAAGTCCCCGGAGTGCGGACTCGAGTATAAACGATTAAAAATCTCCAAGTCCCCGGAGTGCGGACTGGAGTACTCTAAGTCCCCGGAGTGCGGACTCGAGTATAAACGATTCGAAATCTCCAAGTCCCCGGGGGCACAGGCTGGAGTACTCGATGTCCGGGGTATAGACTTAATTACAAGTAGTTCAGACCTCCAAGTTCCTTGAATAGGAACTACGACACAAATAACTTGGATACGTCAAGTCTCCAACATACGGGCTATGAAATATTCCAAGTGATTGAAGCACCAAGTGGGGATTGATCAAATCCAGGGAAACTCCCAAGCCATGTAAAGGCAAACCGAGAAGTCCAAGTTACCCACAATAATTCAGATTTCAATCACAACCATAAAAGAAACTGAATAATAAAAGTCTTTTAAGAAGACACAAGTGAAGATCAAATTTTATTCACGAAAAAAAACTTCCCGTTACAAAAAGCGCTCCGAGGTCCAGAGCCAACAGCCTATTTGCACAGTCTACAAAAATTAGTACATGACTTAAGCTAGTTCTCGTTGAACGGGGACGACGGTCACTTCTTGTGTTTCTTCGACTTCTTCCCGGACGGTTCCCTCCCAGAGCGCTTACTCTTGGAATCCTTCCCTGACGGAGGGGTGACGACCGAAGACGTAGGGGGAACATCCATGAGCTGGGACTTGCTAGGAAGAATGACCTTTAATGGTTTGTTCAGAGGATCACCCAGGTCCACTTCACGCGGCTCGACCTTGACTGAGATCGTATCTCTTTTCTCTTTCTCGAGCCGTTCCTTCATGCTCAAGTCGGATGTGTGCTCAGAGGCCCCTGTGATGTCTACTTCGAAACTCTCCGAGGAAGAGTCAGATTTGCCTTCATCCAACGCCCCGATTACTCGAGCATCTGGGCCAGGATCTCCGCCGACTTGAGTGGCCTAACTCGCCTTTGTCTCCACCTCCTTGGCGGCATCGCTCCTCGGAGAAGGCTCGGGGTCAGAGCGGCCTGCACAAAGTCACAAGAAAACAAGTGTTAGGGCACGGCAGCTTCCAGAGAAACACGGGAACCCTATAAAACAAAGAGATCGCTTACCGGGCGCTGGCGGGATCTCGGTTGTCAGAGGGGTCTCACCCTCCGGGATGGGAGATAGGACATGAACGCCAAGCCCGGGGGCATCCGGGTCGTAGTCAAGATGCCGCTCGAAGGGATCAAGCGTCGGCCGGCTAGCCGGCTGGGTAGGCGCATGAACTGGGGGCATAGCACCGGATGGACCTGAAATCACTTCCTTTCCTTTCCTCGAAGGAAAATCTTTGCTGTAAAGGGCCTTGGCCGCTGATAGGTCTGAGGGTTCTTTTCCCTTCAAGAACTCCTTAATTAAAGCTTCCTCATCGACTTCTTCGGCACCGCTCTCGACCTTCTTGATCTGAATCAAGGTCTCCCATGCCTCGATCAGAGACTCGAGGTAACCGTCGCCCAGAAAAGTTAAATCCCTGTGCATGAGGACTCGGGCATTGAACTCGGCGATCAGCGGGTCGAACTCAGTCTTAATTTCCTCCCTACCTTCTTCCCTAGCTGCCTCAAGGCGAGAGTCGATACCGGCAGTCGCTATCTTTTTGCCCTCCTCACGGGCTTCATGTTTTAGGGCCTCAACTTTGGAGAGATCGTCCTTTAGTTTCTCCTCTAGGAGTCGGGTGGCGACAATCTCATCGCAATAATGTTGTGCCTCAACCTGGGCAGCCACTTTCTCTTTCCTCTCCACGAGAAGTTGCACCTCGAGTTCCTTGACCCGATAACTAAGTGCGTCCCGCTCCTTCTGAACGGAGTCTTTCTCCAAAGCTAATGCCCCACACCGTTGAACCGCTTCATTAAGCTCTTTCTTATGAGTTAATTCGAGGCGGGAAACAGCCTCGGCGGTGTCCTTAGTGCTCTGACGAGTAGCTTCAAGCTCGGACTTATAGGCAACAATTTCTTCATCCTGTGCCTTAATGATATCCCTGTCATGAATAGCTTCAAGCTTTAGGCGGTCAATTTCATGCTGGCGCTCCATAGAGACTTCAGAAAGTTTCTCAGCGAGGTGAACGAACGCGTCATGTTGCACGTAGACGTCATTGGTACAGGCGATAGCATTTTGTTTAACATCTCCGGGAATAGGATGGATTGCCAGGAGGAACTTTAACCCATCGAAACAAATCTTCGGAAACTTAGCCTTAAGTTCGTTCAATCTCTCTGGCACTGTTGGGTCTGTTACAGGAGCGGGAGGAGGCGGCTTTGAGAGTTCGCCCTTCCTGTGAGAATCTCGGAAGTGCCGGGTAGAAGAAGAGTCAGAGTGTTGGTCCCGGGGAGCATCAGAATGCGACCTCTCGTGGCCACGTTTGTCTTTGCTTCGCTCCTGATGATGAGGTCTCCCGGCGGTGCTCGGGCTGATAATAAGTTTTCTTCCGGGATGACGAGTCCCGAGCATGATAATCTCAGTCGCTGTCGCTGTCTCTGTCTCGGCGCTTCCCGAGGCCCGAGTCCCGACCAGACCGGCGTAAAGTCGATGAGCCGTGAAGGCGGTCGTATCCATGAGAGCGCCCCATGTCACCTGCAATCGAACAATAGCGAATTAGCGAAAGAGCAGAGTGGTGAAAGGCAGGTAGATGCAAAGTGAAATGCATGTGTCTGTGTGTGTCCTAGTGCTACCCCCCGACGGACCAGTGGCTTTGCTAACGGGAGTCTTTTCCCCTTGGATCGGGGCCAGGACACCCGCATCGCCCCTGACGGGCGAGCGAAACTTAAACAGCTCCGGATCGTTGAAATCATAGTTGAGCAAGTCTTCGGGAATGGAGAGATTCGATAAGCCCTTCAGAGAACTTTCAACGCGTTGTGGAGAAGCCTCTTTCTCTGGCTGAATAGGCGTAACTTTGAAAGTCCCACCAGCTTTCTCCTTCCTTGACTTGCACGCCAGCTCCTTTTTCCCCTTCGAAGGGGAAGATGACGTTTCAATATCATGAACTTCGGCTGTAGGGCCCAAATCCTCACCTTGCCTTTCGGATGACTCGCCTGGAATTTCCCCTTCTTCCGGAGCTTCAAGAGAAGGGCGAACGGGTGATTCAGGCAGCTTTTTCCCTCTGACGTGTACGGGCTTAGGAAGCGAGGCGCCCTCTGGAAGACTAACCCGATGGCCAGGGGCTAGCAAACCGAACTTTGATAATGACTCATTAGAAATGAGGGCTCGGATATCTCGCTCTTCAGCAGGAAGAGCTCTAATAGCGTCGACAGCATCAGAGTACCCCCGGCCTTCGGGACGGGGGACGAAATCTGAAAAATAGAACAATGAGTTAGGAGAAGTTCAACCTCAATCGGGAATGGACATCAACTCAGAGAAAAGACTTACTTCCTTCAATCCATCGCCTCGCAAAACCCTGGGGGCAACGCACGTAAAACCACTCCTGTTTGTACAGGGCGAATTTGCTACTCCACGCGCTGGTGAAAAGCTGGCACTTTCGATGTGGCTCAAGGAACATGTAAGAGGGGCTGTCTCCCCGTTTCTTGGTCATGTATATGTACCTTATATCGCCAGGGGTTGGAGGCCTAGAGAAGACGGCCATGAAAAGCATGTACGTGCCATAAATGAAAGCGTGACCGTTTGGATGAAGTTGAGACGGGGCAACATCTAGGTACCGCAGCACGTCACGGAGGAATAGGTTGAAAGGTGGCACGCTACCAACCCAGCACATGAATTTGCTACACGCCGTATATCCCACTGGGGGCAGGTGTGGGCGATCATGCCCCAATGGAACGAGCACATCAGCGAACGGGATGCCATGAATAGAACATATCCGCTTAAGAGCGGCTTCAGTGACTCTTGAAGCTTGTGAGTCAACTGGGTCATCTAGTAAAATAGCCGATTCCAAAGTGTCGGGAGCCCAGTCATGAGCGGGAGAAACTGACGGGTCGGATGCGTCAGGGGCCGTTCGCTTAGAAGACGGCCCAGGCTTGTCAGAAAGTGTAGCCGAACTGGATCTTTTGGACATCTTGAATAAATAGTAGACCCAACCAAGCACCTGTGTGAACTATGCTCGAAAAATAATCGACGTTAGAATTAACAACGCAGATAACCCCCCGTGTGGTGTGTGAACTAGTGCAATCAATCGTGCATAAGCATTTAATATAACGCCAAGCCTAAAAACATCGCTTCCAAAAACCGTCATCGCTGACCGTCTCCGAAAGCCTTCCGAATAACGACTACAATAAGACACTGGAAGTAATTGACTGTTTGTGCCAAGTAAAGTTCAGTTATGAAGTTGGGCAATGATTGATTATGTTCGGCATGTTATGTATGTTCGACAAATTGAGAGTGTTCGGCATTTTGGTATGACCGGCATTAGTGTATATTCGGCACCTAATTACGCTCGGCATGCTAACTATGTTCGGCGTAAAAGTATGTTTGGCATTTACTGCTTGTTCGGCATGTAAGTATGTTCGGCAATAAGTATGTTCGGCAGTTATGTTGTTCGGCATGAGGATACGTTTGTCCGGTCTAAGTTTGTTCGACATGATCAATTATGAAATTTGGCAAGGCCACTGTGTATATGTTCGGCATTGGTTTATACTCGGCTTCTAATTATGTTCGGCATTCAACTATGTCCGGCATGCCAGTTTGTTCGGTTATTGGTGACTCGGCAAGACTACTATTCGGCCCACGACCATCGTTCGGCCGAACCTCAGTTCGCACTGAGATAATATCGTTCGGCCAAAACACGATTCGGCCGAAACAACGCCCGGCCTACCCACTGATTTGCACATCTTCCTTCTAACCCATCGTTCGGCCGTCGTTGTGCCGGATGAACTAAGATCATACCGAGTCCTAACACTCGGCATAGCCTTCATACCTTCCTCTCCTCCATCTCACTCCCTCTCGAATCCTGCAAGGCATTCGTACTTGATTCACTCTCTCCCTACCTCACGTCGCTCAACTTTGAAAACACTCCAAGTAAAAATTCGGATGAACCCATGTGAATCAGTGGGAACTCACCAGGAAAAGGAGTTAGGTAAAGGGATTGTACCTAGTTCGTGGATCGAGCTTTAGAAAGGTTTGAGAAGTCCTTGGATTTTGATTGCAAGGGTGGTTCGAAAATTCGGAATTGCAGGAGTAAAAGTAAAGAAAGGAAGAAGAAGGAGGCGGTCTTTATAAGGAGGAAGGAGAACTCGAAGAGACTTTGACCGGCTCTACCGGACGAAACGGTTCCACTCGGCACTCGTATCGTTCGGCATCCTTAGCACCCGGTGACAATGCCCTGATCCAGTAGCTCAAAGCACACCCTGTTTGAACACACGGCGTACTTTGGGGGGCAAAATGTTACCTGGAAAATTGACCAGGCAACTAAACGTCCGGCCGCACAGAGTTGTACTCGGCATAAGAGGATGCACGGCATAAGTTTGTACTCGGCATAAGTTTGTACTCAGCATAAGTTTGTACTCGGCATAAGTTTATACTCGGCATAAGTTTGTACTTGGCAATAAGAGACGTTCGGCAGTCCAAGATTGCACTTGGCATAAGACCGTTTAGCACTTCCCTCTACTCGGCATAACCTCAGCTCGGCATACTCCTCACACGGCAGACCCTTCTTCACTCGGCATGCCGAACGTTCGGCCTATTTCACTCAGCATGCAGGGTGCGTCCTATCTGGATCAAGCTGTCTAGCCATCTGGCCCACCAGGGAAGTCCAACCCACATTCGTCTATAAATAGAGGGGCAGGGGCACAGAAAAAGGGGATCGGATTTCAGAGAACACGGGGGAGACTCTGCCTCACTCAAACCTCATCCAAAAACTTCTACTTTTATTTCACAATTGTATTCGAATACATAAAAGTGGATTGTACCTGTAATTGAGTTTAAAGTGAAGAAATATAAATGATCAACTTCAAAGTGGACGTAGTCTACAACGCCGAACCACTATAAATTCTGTGTTCTCGTCTCCCGCATTTTAATTTACATTATCTTCTCTGTTTTAATTTATTTTATTCATTACTCTCTCTACACAATCTCTCTAAACTCTCTAAGGGTGTTAGTGACCAATTTTGGCGCTAACATACATAACTGTATACATATATATAGGCATACATACAAATATATATATATATATATATATATATATATACATGTATCAATTCATATGAAACATTTGTAGACAAAAGGGGGAGGCAAACATTTAGTGCAAGCACACAAAACATCCAAATCAGGCTGCATAATTCAACTCCAAGCTAAAAAAAATGAAATGACATAAATAAAAAAAATAAAAAAATAAAGAAGTGAAAGGAAGCTTACTGGGGAATGCAGCTTACCTTTTTCTTATTTATACATCCACTCCTGTCTTCTTCTTTTTTCTCCATTCATTTGTAGCTAAGTTAAAACAAACTATAATCAAACCTGAAGAAAATAAAATAGAGAAAGAGGATCAAAGAGCAAGTTAATTCATCTGCAGCATCTCAAACAAGATCAAGTTCCAAGATCATCCAAATCAGAATATGTTTTCATAATCAAACTGGAAAGCAAAACAAAAAGAGCAGATTCAAAGTGCAACATTTAGATCAGATTAAACCCAACAACAACTTTCAGTTTTCAAGAGTTACAAGCTCTCTGTCCAAACTTCTTACAGGTGAGTAAACACTTTTTTTTTTGTAAAAAAAAGAAAAAAAGGGTTTACTTGGTTTTAACTAAACTGTTTGTGATGGTATTGAATTGCATCAAATTCTTTAGTTTGAATTTATCTGGATGTGCATATATATGTATGTGAGATGTCTGATTTTATATGCATTCTGTACTCTGTGATCTAGGCTGTGATTTTTTCCTTCAAAAATTCAAAACACCAAATCGAACAAATGTTAGATCTCGATGTATAAATGAAAGCTGTTTGTTAATGAATAAGGATGTTTTTAAAAGTAATTCCAGGATTTTAAATTTAGAAAATTAGTTTAAAAATAGGAATAACAGTGGAAAATACTTATACATGTTAAAATCAACTACCTTAATTTCGAATTCGAATTATGGAAATGGATTCGTGGTTGGAAATCATGAATTTTGATCTTCATTTCATGATTTTAGGGTTGTTAATCCTTGTGAATTCTTGGGTTGTTCGAATTGGGTATTTTGGTGATTTGCTGTTGATCGGCGGTGAGAGGAAGTTTGAAGTTTGGGTTGAAGGTGGCTTAGGGGATGTCGATCGTAGGAAAAATTCAGGTGGAATTTATCATCGGCAGTGGTGGCTTGAGAAGGGCGATGTGGGGTTTTGTGTGATGATTTTGGGAAGATGATTGTCGGGGTGATCTCGACGTCGTAGGGGCATCGAGTTGGATGGGTCAAAGGGGGATCATCATTGGATTTCGTGACGTGGCTCTGCTCGTAGTAGCAAGGGTTCCGGTGGTCTAGATCGTCGTCGGCGATGGGTTGTAGTTGTTTAGTTTGGGTTCCAGTGAATCAAATAGCTCGATTTTGTTGTGCTGGCATATTCGTCGAAGTAGGAAGTCGAATGTGTCGGCAAGGTCAACATCGGCTTGTTGATGGTCAGGAAGTTGGCCAGAGGTGGTCGTGACGCTGTGCATCGTGCACGTGCACAAACTTTCTGGTGGGGTTAATAGGCTTCGGGAATGAGGAAGATTTACTCGGTTCAAACTCGGGTACAGGAAATAAATTGCTCGAGTTTTGTCTCGGCTTGTTTCCTTATTTCGGGTTTTGAAATGTATTGTAGTTAACCCGGGTTGAACGGTTATAAATTACCGCAAGTTTAAAGCAAAAGGTTAAGTAAGTTTAAAGTTTAAAAATAAGCAAGGAAGATGAATAAGTTTAAGGGAAGATAAACTAAGTATGTTGAATAAATTTATTTAACGAACTTTGAACAAGTTTCAAGTTAAATTTTAAAGTCAAATGTTTAAAAATTGTTTTGTTAAAGGTAATTATACTGGGCTAACTATGTAGTTGATTCCTAAAGGTTTTTTTTAAAAAAAATGAAAAAAATGAATGAATGAAACTTAATGATGTAATTAAGAAGTAATTAAGGTATGTGGAATTAGATTAAATAAATCAATAATCATTTTTGTATAAAATGATTTCTAGCATTTGAATTAATAAGAACTTAATGAAAGAGGTTAGAAGTTAAATTAATTAGAGATTAATTAATGGAAGAAATTTGAGGTTAGGTAATAAAAGAAATAAAGGTTAATCACTTAATGGAGGTAATTAAGGATTAAATTACTTAGTGTAATTAGTGAAATTAATTTAAAGGTTAGTTAATGTAAGTGATTCTTAGTTGGTTAATTAATGAATTTAATTAAGGTTCATTAATTAATAATAAAAGTAATTAATGGTTAATCAGTGTAATGGTTAAAGGATAATAAATTAGTATAATTAATTTAAGAATAATTACTTAAGGTAATTAAAGAACAATTAATCAAGGATGATTAATTACGAAGAATAATTGAAAGCGGTTAATTAATTGATTTATGATAAACCAGTGTTAAGTAAACAGGATTAAAGGTAATCTAAGCAATTAAGGTTGGAAATTAAGCTGAAATTAAACACCCGATTTAACTTGTTATGGATGTTTGAATGTTATTGAATGACTAAGTTTCTATCTAGCCTAATAGCTTGTAATGTTTTGTAATATGCTTTGGTGCGTTGAATTGTGATATTGTGAGTTGTCTATTAATAATTGATTTCTGTGTGACTGTGATACCCTGTAAAAAAATTATAAAAAAATATTTTTGTTTTGTATCCACTTAAACTGGAATTAAGATGACATTGGGTTCGAAGAGATCAGGGTCGGGTATCAGTGAAAACCTGAAACCCACTTCGATTTAAATTTTTTAATAATTCTTTATAGATTTGATATGTACATCAAATAGGCTGGAATGGAATAAGTTTTAAATAACTAGACCACTTAAACTAAGAAAGGGTACTTAGGGATCAATTTGTGAAAATAAACGTGGACTATAACAAGTTGTGAACTTATAGTGAAGTACGAGTTACTCGGGATATTAAATAGTTTATGCTGTTGTATTCCATGTTAGATGGGTTTACTCACGCTGGTTCCTAGCCTGACCCGGGTGTTACTTTGATGTAATGCTCGGGTCAGACCGAGTATTACAAATTTTCAGGTAGGGACGTTTTGGAGTTCAGGAGGCGAGCTGGATGGCAAGAACGTATAGAGTATTTCCGCTGTATTTATATTGTTGTATATCTGAGACATGATGATTGTGTATATCCAATGTCTGTATATGTGTGTAAATCTGATGTATTATAAATGTACTTTGGCAGATACAAAATTCTTTTGTAAACTGTTATTATTTATTATTATATTTTATCTGCTGCGAATGTGAGATGTTGATGTTTCAATATTCTTCTTCTTCTTCTTTCTCTTTCTTCTTTTTCCTAACTATCTGGAAATTTCGGGATCGGAAATTTCGGGTCGTTATAGTTTTGTATAAATATGGATTTTAGATATTATATAAATGTTATTTTATATATAGTTAAATTCTTGATTTTAAGTTATGTATAAATTTGTGTTATATAAAATAAGTTTAACAATAAAGTTTGATTTTATTTAAAATGTAATATGGTTAAGTATTTATTTAAATTTTATTTTAATATAGAGTTTATAATGATTTTATAAGTTAAGGTTGTGAAGATAAATTTGAATATTTGAAATTTGTAAAATTAACTTATTTAAATCGATTTGGAACTTATTGAATTTGCGATTTTTAAAGGATATGATTTTATAACTTGATTTTGGATAAGGTGATTTAAATGAATATTTCAAGTTTAGATAAATTGAAGGAAATATTTAGTTTATTTGCAATTTGAAGTTTTATTCAAATGATATTTGAATGATTAAGTAAATATTTCAAAATAAATAATAGTAAAGTGAATTTGATATATATAAATGTACATGGAATTATCAGATCTAGTTTTGAAATGTTTGAATATTTAAAGCTTTGAAAATATTGAAATAGAAATAGTTTATTTTGTGGCTAAAAATCTGTATTTGAAATCGATATAATTTGGAATGGTTTATTGAGAAATCGAATTGAATTGAAATTGATGATTTAAGATATGATTAAATTTGAATTTTTGGAATTCGAGTTGATTTAGGATTGATTTTTGAAATTTGTGGAAGCTATCTTATTATACAAAGTATTTTTAAATTTTATTTAAAAATATTTATATATTTTACTTTATAAAGTATTTTCATATAAACTATATTAATATAAACTATTTTTAATATACTAGCTATTTTAATATAAACCATCTTAACTCATAAATCTTTTATATAAACTATTTTACATTATAAACTATTTTATTATATACTATTTAAATATCTGAACTTTTAAGCGGTGGAGGTTATGTTTTCAAAATTATGAATTTCAAAGTATTATGTTTTGAAAGTGTTATAATTTCAAGTGTTCGGTTCGAAAGTATTATAACTTTGACAATGCTATGATTTTGGGAAAGGATATATTTAAAATGGAAATGATATCGTATTTGGTTTTGAAATGGGAATGATATTGTATTGATATGGTTTTGAAATGTCAATGATATTTTGGTTTTGAAGTATAAACTATTTTGAAATGACCGTTGTGTTATAATAACAATTGTTTGTTAAAGAGACTAGGATCGGATATTGGCATACTCTCTGCCAATACCGAAAACCACTCTAACAACCGTGTACACGGTGGAGATTCAAGAATGGAGTAGGATTGTGGCGACGATCCTATTAAGGTATATACGTGGACCCGACTCCCATGAGGTGGCATAAGGTGGCTAAAACAGGAGCAATCGATGGGCCAATGAGGTAGCTCCTCTAATCGGACACACTCCTTCGATACCATTCTATTACTTTGTGATTGATTGGGTGCACCCTTTGATTTTTTTGGGAGTGTGGCTCGAGGTGGGCGGTAGTGGCTGCTATGTGTTACCACCAGTCCAGAAGTGCAATTGGTATATCTATCCTGGCATTGCCTAGTTGTGTCGTTTCACCTACCCTATCGTGTTTTCTACGAGTTTGATTTATGACATACCTATGGAGTATCCTATGGTACCCTCCCAATCTGGAGGTACGATGGTACTGTATAGACTAGTGGCATTATAAAATGTGTTAAGGTGGAAAATGCAAAGCCTTAGCGCTATTTTTAAATAGTATGTTTTACTTTAGACATTATAGTAATAGCGTATGTTACTACATAGTAGATAGTTTGACGGATCCTTAGAGGATGGTTATCCCAAACACCCTTTGAGTTACTTGTATTTTAGTTGTTATTTCACTTGAGTTGGATTTACTGATATAAGAATGTTAATCCTGACTCGAGTGTTTTTTGTTTTGCTTTACGCTCGGGTCAGACTGAGTGATACAACTTTTGAGACTCACCATCAGAGCTAGAGCTTCGTTTGGAGATCCATCTACATCTTTTCAGCTTGCAGTTATTCAGTTGATTCTAGTGATGTAATCTGACCTTGTATTTGACTATTGTATTTGAGACTTTTGTTGTATCTTATTTGACTCTGTTATATATATAGTAGCTTCATGAACTACTATTCTTTTATTTCTGGTGCATTATTGTATATTACTCTGTGTCTATGATTCAGTGATTTATTTATTTACTATATATGCCGAGTTTTGCCAAATATAAATTAACAATCTGGTATTTTAAAAATTTCAAATCCGTCATATATGGATGCGAATGGTTGAAAATATCAGGATGTTATAATATAGAAGTATATTATATAATACAAGTATATGTTTCAAAGATCCTGCATAGCCTTATCTAATTCTTACTGTCATTGTCATGTTCACGTAGATAATGCTAGAACTTTGTTCTAATAACTTTGTTTTTCTGGACCAAAACCAATCAATAACCTACATTACAAAAAGAATATGATTAAGTATAGAATTTATAATGAAGCAAAGTAGAGTTTTTCTACTTGACCAAAAATTTATTCTCCATAGAGAAGTTCTTCAATCATACTTTTTGTGACGGTGATGAAGTTTTCATCATCATAAGTAAATGCTTCATTACCGAAAAATTTGGTGGTTGTTAATAGAAGAAACTAAGATTAGTACGTGCTGTGTTGTTTCTATTTGCTTGTTAATAAAAGAGAATAACAGCCTTTATAAAAGTTTATATGAAAAGATAAAGATAAATTAATTTATCTTCTTTGGTTTTATTTAGTTTTTTTATAAATCATTAAATTTTGATGCTGAAATAAAAGGCTTGATTTGAGTTATATGTTGTTAACATATTGTACCATAAATAATATTTTATTGAAATAAATCTATATTTATGTAAATTGAGTGAAAAGAAGTTTAGCTATTACTTGTTTCCTCCAAGAACTTTGAAGAAAAAATCGATAATTTCTTTCTGTTTTTCACTAAGATATTTGAGGAGCGGACATTTTTCAACATTCCTCGGCTTCTTTTTTTTTTTTGGTTCTTTAAGGACAACATCTTCAACAACAATAGGATTTTCAGGAGCAGTTTCTTGAGCAGGTACTTTCAAATTGTCAGATTTTAAATTATCTTGTGTCTGCTCTTCTAATATGAAACCTTGAGTTTGCACTATATGAAAGTTGGAAAATTAGCAAAACTATTTATGTGAATTATACCAATAATTTTCTTTTTTTCTTACCATTTTCAGCTTCAGTTTTTACCTTCAAATCAATTTTCCCCTCACATCATGCTTTTCTAAATTTTCCTACTTTTGGAGCTTCATTTCAAGATTCTGGATTCGTTTTTCAGTCGTTTCTCTTAAACGTCTTTCCTCATTTAATTGTTCCGCAACATTTTTCATCTCCTTAGTCAAAAAGGTGACTTTTGAATCTAGCTCCTTTATGCTACTAGCGCATTCTTTGGCATATTTTTTTAGACTTTCAACTTCCTAATGCTCATCTAATTTTCTTTTCTTGGTTTGGTCTTCTTCCACGTCAATAGCTTTTACTTTATTTGAAAGAAATTCTTTCTCTTCTTTTGTTACATTTGAAAAAAAAATTAAATCTGCAAGGAAAATGTTTAAAGTTAAGCTTGTACATGTAATGTCATTCAAGTACTAGACAAGTTAGAAGCATAAATTTAAGTAAGTATGACAAACTCAGGCTGTAAAAAAAGATAAATGTTGTTATCCCGCTTTTTGGCAAAGCCGTGATACCAAGAGATTGATCGAAAACAGACGAAAGTTCGTCTCAGAGATTGGTTGTACTTCGCTTCGCTAAGGATATTGATGAATTTTGTCCGAACCCGGATCGGGCCACAATTGACAAGACATGATGACCAAAGCTGCAGAAGTCAGCATTTCGAATCTCAAGTCAATCGGAGCTCGTATGTGCAAGTTATGATCGATTCAATCTAAGGAAAGAGCATGTCATTCGAATCCATTAGGTTCGAATCCATCAGCATGACAATGCCTTGCTCCATTTGAATCCATCGGGTTCGAATCGATCAGCATGCCAACGCCTCGCTTCATTTCGAATCCATCAGGTTCGAATCCATCTGGAGTTAGTCACTTCGAACCGATCTTGTTCGTATCGATCGAGTTTGAACCCATTGGGATGCCTCTGTTCGAATCGGTCACGCTCGAATCCACGAACAATCACTTGTTCGTATTCCACCAAGTCAACTAGCTTGGATGACGTGTCACTCCACGATACGAAGTCGGCGAGATCTAAGGGGTCGAAGCGTTCAACCCGGAGAGAAGACCGGATCGACTCGAAGGACGCGCGCCACCTCATCACGGAACCACGTGAGCCGATGGAGTCGAAGACATCGATTCGAAGGAATCGATTCGAACCAAGCAGCCAACCGAAGCATATCAACTCGAATCGATCATATCTCTCAAACCACAAGGCCAAATGCAATGAAATTTTCACAGTAGCTTCCATACGAGGTAAAGATTGTTCCTGCCAGGTTTCAGCTCGATTGGATCATTTTTTGATGGATTCAAAATCACTTCGAATCGATCTCAGATCGAGTCGAAACTTGGTGGGGTCGGTCGTGTGGGCCCAATCACGTGCCAGAAAAAATCTCCCGAAGTTTGAGCGAGATCTGGGCCTCCAACGCCTATAAATAGCACCCTGAAGCCTTCAGAAAGGAGGATCTTCCGCCATTGAACGTCGAGACTCTGCCGGATTCCATTCCATACTTCATCATCGCAGTTGTAATCAGATTTGAAAGCTATCATCAGTTGTAATCCGCTGTAATTAATTGAAATCATCAAGTGAATCAATAAAGACGTAAATTTCAAAGTGGACGTAGGCAAGATCGCCGAACCACTATAAATCCTGTGTTTGTGATTGTTATTTCTGAATGATTGTGATTGTTATTGTTTAGATCCGAGTTCTATATTGATTGTTGCTAATTTGTGTTCATAAACGGGTGCTTTCACGGTTTTGGGTGTTTGTGACCAATTTTGACGCGAACAAATGTTCTTATCTTTTTTGATTTGTTTAGTAAAGAAACAAAAATTCCATAACAAATAACCAGCTCTATGAAGGGAATGATTTATATATGCCTAATCCAAACAAAGCTGATGAGACGAACTTTCAAAATATAAAAACAAATCAAACCAGTCACACTAACTATTCTACAGAATTAGACAAAGACAAAAACTGAAAAGGTGAATTACAATCCAAACCAACATATAAATTTAAGTTCATTATTACAATAGAATTCTATACGGTCCCAATTCAAATTGCAAGTATAGTTCAGATTTATTAGTGAATTCATCCTAAAAAAATTGAATTCATCCCAATTCAAATAATTTTTTTATTTCTAATTACAGTTGTTTGTTAAAAACTTTTATCTGAGATGACTACATCCCAAACAGTAGCATCAATGATGACCAGTATTGGTTGCTTAGTCCCCATGTCATTATTATGTAAAAACTACCAATTAGTGAGGAACTTAGTCATGAATATTTGAATGCCCTTTGTACTTAACTTAGTCTCAAATAGGATTATTAATGAAAGATGGTGAGACTGGAGACCCTAAACACAGATAACATTTTTTCTGTAATTTAGGCCACTAACATTCCAAGAAATGGCATTCATTTGATTTTTGTCGATCCCCTTATATATTTTTTAGGAGGGGCGACGTGACTTGAGATGATTTTTCATGTTTCTTCTTATAGTTTACATTCGCCTGAACCAATTGGGGAACAAATTTTGGAATTTTTGTTGCTTTTCCTTTATCCTGTATTTATGGTGTAATTTATGATATAACTTGTTGTCCTTCTTCTATAACTTCATTAACCAACATATGTTCATCACTTATGTATTCGGTTATTTTCACTTCTTCTATGGTTTCAAGAATTGGTGCATCAGATGTTTGAGGTTCAGAAGGTGGATCTTTGTTAAGCACTAAATCAGAACTCAACTGGTTGAGGTCTTTGGACAAGCATGCATATTTATTGCTAGTTTAAACCATGTTAGTATGTCATTTACAAAAGAATATTTTTGTACATCAGTGGTCGGTTTTTTACCATTCTCATGTGTGTTGGAGTCATTGAAACCCTCTTTTGCGTGTTCATGTAAAGAAACATTATCTAATGTAGTATTATTTTGAACATTATTTAATATTTTTCATCCCAAACAAATTTATCAGCGAATTCATCGCAACTTAGAAATTTGAAATAAAAAAGTACAGTTAAAAAAAACTGGCATACCTTGTCATTGTCAACTTCAGTGAGGTCAAAATCTTTCGGTTTTGATAAATCCCATTTTCTTATTCTTGGAATTTTGGTTTGCAGATTTTCCCTTTTATCAACTATTTGTGTTTGTTCACAAAACTAATACTGCAAGAAAAAGATAAATAGATTTATATTTTTGTAATAAACATAAATTTGAATATATTTGTATTTAGTTAAAGTTATGAAAGCATACCAGTAACACCATAGTACAGCCTGGTGTACTTCTTAGATCAGCATGATACTTTTGAACATTTTTCAAATCATTTTCACATATTGCTCATGTCAAGGAAATTGAGTTCATTTTTTTTAAATTTAACGACTTCGACAAGAAACCCCATTGCATATATCTTTGGTTGTTTGGAAAAAGGAAAGTTATAACCAACAATAATAATAACAACTTCACTAAATCTTCATTCCCTTTTCCGCTTTTAACATTTTATTCAATCTTTTTATTACTGTTTTTTGGCTGATTTTGTCTTCTTCTTCAAAATTGGCACTTAAAAAGTTAGAGAAACTTTCCATAGTCGAGGCTTTGTTAGAAGCTGGTATATGAAATAACTCTTCTCCAGCTAATGGCATTCCGAATATGAGACTGACTTCTTCAGGACTTATTTTTAGAAATTTGTTTCCAATTCTAAAAGTATTTTCTTTTACATCAAAAGAAGTAACGATGTCATCTAAATTCAAAGCACTTTTTCTTAGATCTTGTCATGATATTGAATCTTTAAGAAAAACATTGAAGAAGCTTTTGAATGGTGTTTTTTCTATATAAGTCGTTGCTTCAAGTGAAAGAATATTTTTCTCCTTTATGATTGACAGGACTTTATAGATTGCATCCAAATTACATCTATATGTTCTAGTGTACTGCTGACTTCTCTGTTTTTTGGCTGTTATTTTAATTTCATATTGATCAACATCATGAGAATCAGTAGTTCCTTCAGTTAGTTCTTATGAAATTGTTCTTCCTTCATTAGAGCTGTCTAACTCATTATGTTCAAAGTCTTTATTTGTCAAGTCTTCTTTTTCATAAACATCTGTATTTTCCTATGTTGGTTCAGTCTGATTCTATATTCATGAAAATCGTATAATCAATAGAGAGGTAAAAATAACAAGTTCATGAAAAAAACTATTATACTGCATAAAAATTTGAATAAAAAGATTATATGCTTTATCTTTTTAATTGTTTTGTATTTTTTTGGGATTAAGATATTCTATATCAATGAAGAATTGTTGTTTCATACAGTAGTTTGAATATAGTAGTGCCATACAACTTTGAATGTTGTCTAGGATACGGTAGTTTAATTGTTATGTAAACTTTATAGCAAATATGATTAGGAATTTGTTGTTAACACTAATTGTTTGCAGGAATTTTTATAAAAAGATAGCATTTTTTATATTTTTTTTTAAGTTCTTTTATCACTTGTCAGATTTTTGTTGTGCTTTACATATTTAACGGAATGTAATTTTAAATTTAATACATACATACATACATACATACATACATACATACATACATACATACATACATACATACATACATATATATGAAATGAACATTATATATGAAATGAACATCTAAAGTAAATATTATAGTATAGATAATGAATGAAAAAAGTTACCAATGGAGTGAGAGATAAAGCTGTCTTCGGGCTGTGCTCCTTGCAAATTGGACTGGATAATGGCCTTATGTTTATGCACTGTTTTCCTCCATTGTTTATAAAGATGCATGTAGCTTGTTCTATAACAACTTTTGGTTTCGCAGATCTAGTCTTCTTTTATATGCTGCATGAATATTATTATGTGTAGTAATATGTTAGTAATAATAAAGAGTTATATTTTTGTAGTAAAAAGCAACAAATGAATAACTATGACATTTCATTGTGTATCTTTTGATATTCAACGATAACTAAGAGAATTCATTTATAGTTAATTATGTTATTAAATTGTCTATCTAAAAACATAAATGCTTTTATCTTTTTTAAGTGTGCTTTAAATCTGGTTCATATATTATGTAATAATTTTAAATTGTTACTAAAAATGCAAACGTTTTTAACATGTATCACTATTTAACAAACATACATTAAAAATATCAGTAATTATTAAATATACATAGGGTTTAGCATGTAATTTAAATATTTTATATTAAAAGGTAGATGCATTGATCCTTTTTAACAGCTAAACTATAACATATTCAAGTACAAAATTTTAGGATTTAGTATCATCTGTCACTGAATATTTACATATGTTTGACTAAACATCTGTTAATTATATTAAATCATAACAAGTGCTAAAATACTTTAAATCCATTACAAAAACTGTCATCAGCATCAATAATATGTAATAAATGTAGGGCATATTTAACTATGGTTTATTATCTCAGTAATATATATATATATATATAACTAATATGTTTGCATGAAAATAAAGAGAGCTTACTTGTTGATTCCATAGATCGTTCGTCGAATGTGTTTGAGCTGATTCCACAGATCGTTCGTCGCATGTTTTTAGTTTGAGCTGAAATTGATGAGGCTTAAATCGATAAAGTAGAAGTCCTTGTAATTGAAATGAGGCATAAAACTCAACTGATCATGAAAAAATAATTTGTAATTGGTTTAGCTGAGATTTTGAAAAGAGAAATCGATTGCTTGTATTCTAAACCCTTGTTTTCGATTTCATTTGGCACATTAAAAAATGGTTGAAGAGAAAGCAAAAAAAGAACCAGAAGAAAGAGACGAAGTAACGGATTAATGGACCGATGTCACATATAAAAAAAAAATTCCCTAGAAAATAATTTTTTTAAATCCATGTCTTACAACTTTATTATTTGTTTAAAGAAGGCCCTAACAGTAAAATTTCCTAATTTTTTTAAATTCACCCATATCTTTTACTGTAGTCTGGCCCAGTTCCAACAATGGTATCGGAGCCCACTAGCCTATGTGGTCTAATTAGTCATGGTAGGTTTAACTAATTAAGCTCATAGTCCAGTTAATAGGGTGTCTAAGAAAGATAGTATCTAGGATTGGGTTTGGATAATCAAGTACTCTGCCCTACTTGGCTACCAGTCTTGCCCGAATGATGAGGTAATCCCTAAAATTATCCCTATAGAAAAGGCCTAATTTGAATCGGGGCTTGGACTAACTTTCAAAATTGTTTGAAAAATTAAAATATTAGATTTTAAATTTAAAAGTTAAATTTAAAAAAGATATACTAATATTATAAAGTTAAAATATAATAAAGTTTTTCAAAATGTTTCAAATATAATAGAAATTGATATCAAAATTTAAAATTTTATCAACAAGATTACTAAAATAAGTTGATTAAATAAGTTAATTAATAAATAAATAAATACATGTATTATATATTATGATACATGTTATGTTATCTTAAGATGTTTTAAATAACACAAATGCACATGTATGTACATGAAATAAATTTTGAAATTAATATAATTTAATTAAAATCATTTAATTAAACAACTTAACTAAAATTTAATTAATTGTATAATTAATTAAAGGTTAACTAATTAAACGCGCACACATATAAAAGATATATGTGCAATGCTCTAAAGGTTATAGTATGTAATAAATATTTATTATAAATGTTATATTAAAATAATATAAAAGTAATTGAAATGTTAATAATTAAAAAATAGTTAAATAAGTTTTATTATATATATATATAAGACTATTATATAAGTATTATGAAATATAAAAGTTATATAATAATAAAACTTATATAATTTTACTGCATAAACTAAATGTGGAACATTAAAGAAACCCTAAACAGAATTAAAGGATAAATACATATGTATTATACATATACCATGATTTCAAATGTGTCAGATACTTGAATTACGAGGGAATTTTAAACGAAATACATTATTTCATAAGTCAATATCATTCAATATAATACATTGTACATTACAAGTCTTTAATATAGTGTTGTTCTCTATTTTATTTATATATATATTAATAAATTAATTGAATACTCCTTAGTTGTTGAGAAAACTCAAGCTATGGATGTTAAGTGTAGTATTATTAATATAGTGAATGGATGAGGTAAAATAACTATATGTATTTTTTTGAGAAAATTCAAGGTATATTATAGACCAACATGAAACGGTAGGTACGAGTGAATAATCTCTTTTGGTTTATTGAGCGAACTTAAGGTCGAAATGAGATTAGGACAAGGAACCATGGGTTAGGAGTTATATGTGATAGACAGATAAGGAGTTATCTAAGAACCAAAGTGTCTCAAAGTCAATGGGAGCAATATTTTGGTTTATAAGTGTTTGCATATAATCCAATAACAGATACGAAAGTATTATTCGAAAAGCATCAAAATTGAACAAGTGTTTTGATAGAAATATCAAATAATTTGATTGTCAATCAAAATGCAAAGGAAGCATGTGCTCATAAGAAAGAGCGGTAAAAGATACATTGATATTAAGTAAACAACACATTTCTAATTTTAATAATGTACTTGAATTAAAATCAGCCTTAGTTGTTTTAATACTTGATGTTGGATTTGTAAATGATGTCTTTGTAAGTATAAAAGATATAGGGAATGTCCAAATAATATACAAGGGCATCCTATTAAAATGTTTAATAGGGAACATGTAAGATGGATTCCTTATGCATGGGCAATAGGAATTATAATACATATTATGTTGTCTACGATATCGTGATTGTTTATGTATTTGATGCATGAAACAAATGTCAAATCCAAATTGATATGTAACATCCGCTATCTTGAGGCCAGAAGCTAAGCACTACAGATGCCGCAGTCGTCTATAGTATTAACTTCCGCTGATAAAATACGGTAATGTTAATGGCACCCATAATACCAAAGGCACGTGAATATGAAACAAATCACATATTCCAAAAAAAAACTTTACTGATTACATTGCAAAAACATGTTTAATATTCCATTACATAATCCCAAACGTTTCCTAGGCTTTGATCGAATATTATTATTACAAATTACGCTATGAGACATGTAAAGATGCCCCCTTGGATGATCAAAGTACTCAATAGACACAATAGTCTTAATACATTACAACGGAAACGAAAATAGAAACTCCTGAATAGCTAATATTTACCTCCTGTATGTCTTTTGAAGCTTTATTCATCCATCTATTAAACCTGTAAAATCTGGACTCTCTATCTACTCAAATTGATCTTGAGCACTCAAGAGTTTAAGGGGAAAACCATAAACTTCGAGTCAGGTATAAAGCCTAGTGTGAATACTACTATTACATCTTGGTTGACTAATATTAAGTGAGACCACACAGCTTAGCAGGACAAGTTTCCCCTCACTAATATACCTTTAAAACACAACTTTTTTGCAAATCAGAATCCTGCAAACAAACTGATTAAAAAAATAATAGCAATATCATATATATATATACCCATAAGTTAGGTAACAAATGGACTATCTATTCGAACGATATAGTTTTGTTTGGCTAACTTTTAACCATTGGATTACTCAGGCCTACCATAAAAAATAAATAATCTAACATTTATTAGACACACTTCTGGACGGTCGGTCCTTAACTTACTTCTTCCAGGGTCAACTGATCCTAATGGTTTTGCGGGCTCACCGATAACATATCTCCCTTCTCTATATATTCCTTTCTGTGTGAACATCATTTAAGTCTTACCTGTGCTAAGCCCTACACACTGGAATTTTAGACTAAATTAGCTAGGGACTATAGCTAATGCATAGGGCATGACTCGATACCATTCCATCTGGTATTCAAATATCTGAGTCATTTACTTAGGGTTAACTACCCTTCAAATTGTCCTTGATAACATTTTTTTCAAATTGATTTAATCTTTTAAATCATACTTAAACAAGGAAAACATACTCTTGCTTCACTCAAATATCTTTGCCATGATATATGCTTTACACAAAACATTGTCGATGAAAACCTTCAAAACCCTTGTTTAGAATCTTTAAACAATCTATGTCAAAACCATTGAAAGTACCCCTTTCGAAATAGGTTACCTACTTTAACTTATAACACTAGGCTGAAAGGCCAAAACATACCTTTCAAAATCATTTAAAATAGACCTTTCAAAACCATTGTAAGTGTCCTTTTGAAAGCTTTATAAAACCTTAGACATCCTCTTTTCAAAACATTTAAAACTTCCCTTTCAAAAGCGTTGAAAACCTTCCATTCAATTACTAAAGCAAACCTTTTGAAGACATTGGGGAACCTCCCCTTTGAAACCTTCATTTGATATCTTTCGAAAGTATTAAAGTTCTTTACTTAAAACAAACCTTTCAAAAGCTTTAGATTAAAGTACAAACTTATGGATCAAACCATTTAAAATCATTCCTTTTGAAACCTTTAGGTTTAACTTTCAAAATATCGAAGGGTCTTAAAAGAACTGTGACGAATGCAACTCTTTTGAAAGCATTTTTCCTAAATTTAAAACAAAAGGCCCCTTTCGAAGGCATTACTTCGAAAGGTAGAATGCATAGGCAGGATGTTCGACCTCTTTGAAAGCTACTTTTTAAAACAAAGGCGACAACCTTCTTCAAAATCCCTTTTTTATAAAACAATTGACCAAGTCGATAGCTATCTTCTTTGAAACCTTCATTTGTAACCAAAATAGTTCTAAGTTTACAAAAGCTACTTCAACCCCTTCTAAAGCCTATTTGACACCATATCCTTCGCCTAACTCCAATCCATTACATATCGAAGCTGATACTACATGTATTAGTTTCGACATAGATGGAGGTGGAAGTATGAGGTCGAATGGTGGCTGTTATAAGTGGCGACGCTATAAAACTTTAGCAAAACTAGTTTTTAACTTTATAAAGTAATTTCTTTCCAACTAACCTGCTTTGTTTGTCAACATATGATTGGTCTCCAATTTTTTTTTTAAAATCCTTTCTAAAAGTGCCGTTGGATTCAATTATTAATAATTTAAAACATTTAGTAAATTGCCAATTCTCCTTTTATAAACATATAAAACATTTAAGTCTCATACCTTAAATAATTTTATATCTTTAACAAAATACTTAGAAAAAATCTCCAAAAATTCCAATAAATCACTTTTGTAACAACCTGAGATTTCGCAGTAATTAATTACTGTCATTAGGCGATTAAATTAGGTTGCTAATTTCTGTTGTTATTGGAATTTTTTTAATCGGATTGAAATTCTTTTATAATTTGGTGAATGATATGTAGACTTTGATATTTATTATTGGCCCATGTTTATATCTTTGAGTTGGGTTATATCAAAAGGGTATAACTGTTCCTCCCATCTTCAATTTAAACCCGTTCATTCATTTTTCCGTAACCCAAAACCTAACCACCGAGCAAACAAAAATGGCGGCCACTCCTTTCGCTTATTCCTCTTTTCGAAATTAGGGCTTCGGCAATCGACTTCTTCAATTCTTCGTGGGTGCCGACTTCGAATACTTCACATTGCCGAGTGCCTCCATTTAGATTGAGTTCGATTCGCTCGCGGCTTCTTTTCTTCGAACGAGTTTGTCTTCGCTTTGAATCGAGGTGAGTAATTTTATTACTCACATCTAGCTCAGACTCAAGTATTTAGGGTTTAAATTATGTGTTTTAGTTCGTATAAAATTGTTGGAATTTGTCAATTGTTTTGTTCGGCAGTTCGAAGTTGTTTGGATATTGATTTTTGGCTTGGTTCAATTTTGTGTTTTACTAGTTATCACGGCATTATCTCATGACTACTATGGTTTGATGATTTTTTATGTCATGATTGCCACGACTTTGGTTTGAAAATGTTTGATCTTTCTGTTGATCGATTCTGACTTTAAACAGTTTGTTTTGTTCTTGTTAACTTCGATGTTGTTTGCTTTGGCTTTGATCTATTTTGATGCGTGAATTTAGGTTGGCTTCAACATACTGTTGTGTTTGGGTTTGCACTTGGACTTGTTTGTTCATAGACACTGTACTGTGCAATTTTGATGTTCACCTTTGTTATATATATGCTGCAGTGGAAATATTGAGTCATTTTTGCATGTTGAACTTGAGTCTGCATCTCTGATCATGTCACTATTTTCTGGTTATGAGCTCATTGACTTTGTGATGTTGTCCTATTTCCTGACCTTTGTCGCCTCTGTTTTCACTGCATCTCCACACGCCTGAGTACATATGTAGTGTTTCTTGCATACATTTAGATAAGTGTGCATGTTTTTACTACACTATTTAAGTTGTACATGCAGTTTATTGATTGTCTGCATTTTGACTTGTATCACTGGTGTCACTGGTGTATTTGAATCAGTGGTATTTGCATTCATCCTTTCCACTGAAGTATTTACTGACTTGAGCTTCTGCTCTTGTTGGCATGGTATTCATGAAAGTTGCATTGCATATGTCTTTACTTTGTACTGTTCACTGTTTTACTAAAGTCTGCATTATATTGTACTCTCTGGTCTAGGATTGGATTGTAAGCATGTTGACATGTTTGAGCTCGTTGCACTATTGCTTGTCGCTGCCTTGTTGTCATATTGACTTAATGCGTATAAATAAAATATTGCCTTTCACTTGAATCGGTTGTAACCATACTTCATGTTTCAGTTGCTGAATTTGATGTCGAGGCTTAAGTATTCATGTGTACATTCCCTGTTGTACTCCTGTGCATCCTCCCTGTTGCACCCATTTGCATTTTCATTTAAGTTGCAATCTCTAGTTCCTGTTGGCTTTTGCTTGTGGTCTTGCTTTATTTCTTTTGATTGTGTATATTTGTTGAACCTTCATTGACCTTCATGTGCATATGCAGACTATGCTTGTGTGGGGTTATGCCTTCATACTTGTGAACTGGTCTTTGACCATTTATTTGTAACTGACCATTCATTTGTTGTCTGTCTTTGGTTTTGAACTTGTATTCAAAACTGGTCCATGAATCACCATGTTGTCATGCCCTTCTTTGCTCAAGTTCATCCTGTGTTTTGTTACACTTGTACCTGAATCATTGACTGATTGATTGCGTGCAAGTGTATGCTTGCTGTGCATTTTCTTTTTGTCCCATGGATTGCATCCTTGTACTTCATTTTGGGTTGCTGTTATGCACTGTTGTCATGTGATCTTAAAGTCTTTTCCAGTTGCCTTCACTTTGGTTGTTGCATTGAGTTGAGTCATGATTGCAGTGACTTGACCTTTGCATTTAGTTGTTTTCAAATTCACTTGAGTTGAATCCAACTAATAGTTCGGATTTGACCTTGGGTTGAAGGTATGGCATTATTTTATTGCGCTTGAGTTGAATCCGGTATTTCGGGTTCGACCTTGTGCTCGTTTGTGAATTTTCTTTGTGTACATTATCACTGTAGTGGCAAGGCAGTGCACGCAAGCGTGAACTGCAGCCACACGGTATTGAGCTTTTATGTACATCATCATTGTAGTGGCGAGGCAGTGCACGCGTGCGTGTACTGCAGCCCTACCCGTAGTGTTATATTAATTGATATTTCAATTGTTTGAACTGTTTCGTTTATTCAATTCAGTATATTTTGAATTGTATTTTGATTTGGTTTAATTTGATGATTTTGTTGTTAATTGTCGTTTAGGCAATTCTGATGTTTTAAATTATCTTCATCGATATTCTTTTCACTTATCTTTGTTGATGATTTGAATTTGCTGATTGTTGTTTAACACTATTACGTGTTATATTTATCGTTATCCGATTTCTTTATTTAAGGATCGGATAGACGAGATTTATTTTGACGGTCGTTTAATTGCTATTTAATTATTATTGCTTCTGTGCATTAATAACTGTGTTTGAATTAGACTGACCCGTGTATTATTTTCTTTTGAATGTAATACTCGGGTCAGACCGAGTATTTACAGGTTGTTGATATCTTACTTTGGGTTGCTGCTAGAGCTATGGAGCCTTTTCATATCTTTTGGAGTAGTCGTTGTCGCTTTTAGTAGTTAGTGTACTTGTATAGGTTGATATGTATTCATGTATATTAATGATATTAATGTACTTGTATATGTAACATCCTGTATCGACAGTTGTAGTTGTATCATATGTACTGTAGCACATGTATTGTAACTGACAGCAGTTATTATATATATATATATGAGACTTTTGATTATCTGTGTTCCGCACTTAGCTTGTCTGTGTTATTATTATATACATTGTCATAAACCATTATGAACCATCGTAGTTCGTTTTATATTGAAATTGGGTATGTCGATGGGAGTAAATAAATAAGAGATGAAAAATAAAAATATATACCACTCCTATTGAAATAACCAATACTAGTGTAAGGCCTAACTACGGATGGCCGCTCCTATCCAGCCTTATTCTTCGTGATAACAGACAGTATTTCCTTTAATACTCTTTGTTATTGTGAGCATAGAGGTGGGGCGTCACAACTTTTAGTATATTTTATAACATATTTAAATTTCCGACCCCAAGCTAACATATAATAGCCATAATTAATTGAAAACCAATTTAACCGTTTTCCTTACTAGAAAAATTCATAATAAATCCATATTAGTTTAGAAAATCATGAAACGTGAAACCCGTCTCTAAAATATTATTTTCAACCTCATATCAAAAACGCAATGCATTTGGATATCATTTAATAGGTTTTTCAAATCAAATCTTACCATAAAATTTATATGAAGCAACATAAATCATCGATAAGCATATATCCATTTAATAATTAAAACATGGCATAATACTTTGCAAAATAGTTCAGACCTTATCTAGAACCGAAAATAACAAATATAAGATGTAATCTATTATTTACCTTGGCTTGTTATTAAGGAGTTTGAGATTTTCTCTTAAATTAATTTGATTAAGCTTCTTTCTTTGATTCTTGGTTGTCTTCCCCTTGCTTTCTCCTAATGGTGGCCAGCCAATCTTGGTTTAATTTTTGTTTATGAACGTTTGTAAATGAGAAATGGAATGAGGGTTTAGGGTATGAGAATATAACTTATTCCTATTTTTCCCTTATCTTATTTCCCTTATCTATTTCATTTTAATTCTATTTTGTTCATTATTTAAATAGGCATGGTTACCCCTCTAATTATACAAATCTCAATTCCCTTAACCATTTACATTATTTCATCTAATTTATCTAATTAAATGTCCTGAATAATGTTAATTAAATTAGGGTCATTACATGATACCACTAAATGGTTATTTGAGGTGTTCTCGTGTATTTTGAAATGCTAGAGAATTGTTTACAGAAATAATGAACTCCTTATGAAGGAATGTGTAACGTCCCGGATTTTTGAACGGCTAATTTATAATATTTAAATTGGATTTAAATATTTAATTTGAACTTTAATTTGATTTTAATATGAACGGTTTGGTTTTATATGATAGAAAGGATTCAGAATTTAAATATAACGACCTGTTGAATTAATTAATTGTTAAAATAGTTATTGAATATCGGGTAAAATGTTAAATCGGGGGTAGTAAGCTTGTTTAAAACATTTTAAAGGCTTACAGAATTTATATTAATAATACTGAAAATAATAGATGAGTTAAAATTTGAACTTAACATTGGTGTGACCGATTTTAAAATATATCGTTTAATTTAATATTTAGAAATAACCTTCCGAGGCACAGTCTCGGAATTCGACGAAACCAGTTCCATTGGATCCATAATATTGAATTATTACCGGATTTCAAATTTCGTAATTTTCGGAGCGATTGAGTGATTGTACGAGGTAAAAACGCTTCGAAAATAATTAATCGTTTTAAAATTTAAATATCTTTCATCTTTTCATCAGCCAAAATTCTTTCATCGCAGGCCGACCTCCTCTGAAATAAGCCACCATCATGTCCCCTTTTCTCGTTTAAATCACGCAATCTCCTTTCATATTTTCTCAGTTCACAAATCAAAAGATAATGGCCTCGTTCTTTTTCTTTGAATCGCCGCCATTTCCTTTCCTTCTTTCCCCAAATCGAAAACCTTATCTTCGTTTCCTTTTCCTTTTCCTTTCTCGAATTCAAATTATAAAGGCCGAACCTCTCTTGCACTTATCAATACAACAGCGACTTCGATTCTAAAAAAAATTTTATAAAAAAGAAATCGAGGTCGGTCTTGGATTCGACTTCAACTATGAGGAAGCACACGCGTGCAGCGCGACTTGGATCGACGCGCTCACGTAGGGGTTGGTTGTGTTCGTCGATGTGAAGCTCGATGACTCGGAGGCGAACGCGGTGGAGACCCTCGCCGCAATCGGAGATACTAGGTCGAACTGTCGGTTTTGGGTTAGGGTTCGCGAGAAGGAGGGTGGCGACTCGAAGTCGCGGCTGCTTCCAGTTGCTCGAGCCATGTCGAGTGAAGCTAGGATTGAGTTAGGTGGTATCGCGAGTTGCAGCAGTAGTCGTCCAGCTTTGGAAATCGTCTGTTAGGTATATTTACAAATTTATTTTAATATATATATATATATATATATATATATATATGCAGGAAAGGTTTGAAATTATATATGAAATAGGAATATTAAATTGTAGTAGAATTATAAATTTGATTTTTAATATATGTGATTTCAAAAGAATACAGTTTTTAAAATTTATATATATATATATACACACACACACACACACAAATTGTTTTATATAGGAAAGGAAAATATGTTCCAGTAAAGTATAAATGTTTCTGTTTTTAATTTAGTACATATGCAAGTTTTAGAAAAAAATATATAGAAGCTTAAAAGTGTTCATAGCAAAGAAAGTTCTGTCTGATATTTTCAAAAAGGTAAAATATAATTATAAGTATTTATAGAGAGCAGAAAATAATACATACATAAGATTTAGAAAGCAAAAAGGAATTTTGAATGGTAATATAAGTTATTTTTATAAGTATATATGTATGTTGTTTCAAGAATAAAATAAATATACATGTTTTAAATATTGTTTTAAATAGTGGATTTAGTGATTAAAATTTGTTTAATATACTAAAAGATTGTTTTTAAAGATAGTAGTTAAAATAAATCGTTAGTTAAAAATTAAAATGGAAATTTGTTGATCTGTTCAAATATTAATAAAATCCATGCAATTGTTTATATAAGGTCAAAAGTCGGGGAATTAGGTCAAGATTGGAAGGGATTACAACTTAAAGTAGAGGTGAGATTTTCTCGCTCATTTGGATGCCATAAATTTAATTTAAATGTTAAATTTAAACCATTGGATGTGTTTGGTTGATAATAATTTATCCACTGAATGATATTATAAACTCATACACCGTAATATCCCACTTTGAAAGTGGAATTGATATGTTATTGTGCTAACATTTGTGGATGCAGGGAAAACAGGTTGGAGGGATCCAACAGGATTCCTCAAAGATATTTATTTATTATATATATGTTGTCATATGACAGGATGAATGAATTGATATGGAATAGCATGCAAATTGAATTATATAGTGTTAAATAACATGGAAATTGGAATTTACTAATTTCTAAATGCCATAAATAATTTAATTGAAGAAAGTTAAATGAAACTTAAATTAAAAGAATATTTCTTTAGGATTTGGATTTACCTCTATTGAGACTAAAGTAAGATTAAATGAACATTTATTACTTGGTTATACTTAAATCGGTTCAAGTTGAGTTGGGAAAAATTAAATTATATACAAAAACGCTAAGAAAAATTGTGATCGATGAATAGAAATAAATTAAAAGGAACTTTATTAAGAAATGAAATAAAAGGAACCTTATTAAGAGATGAAATTTTGTTAAAGAACAAATATGGGATTTTATTGGAGAATAAACTTTTAAAGATAGGATCTTTGAATAAAAATTGTTTTTATAAATAAAAAGAAAACTCAGGGGAGTTATAAATTTATAAACGGGATTCATAAAATGAGATAGAAAGTAACGGTGGATACGTAATGAGATGAGTCATGGCAAGAACTTAATTTGAGTTATGAAAATTGGTTTTGGAAGCAAATAGTTGAATATTTCTCGAAGTAAGAAATGAGAATATGGTCAAGAGGAATTTATGAGTGGGTATTGGATTTTCTAAAAATATAAATTGGTTTTAAAGGAATATTTAAAAAAAAAATTAATTTACTATACTATATAAATTGTAAAGAACTATTATTTAGATTTAGAATATTTCGGAAAAGTTATTTTAATGCTTGGTAATTATTATAATAAATTATAGTTTTCTAAACCAGCTTTGAAAATTTATTAATAACTGGATATGAATTAGATTTTTACCTTAAACCATAATTTGAAATAAAACCCTTATTCTTACTTTATAAGTCAAGATGTTTCCAAAAATGTTTTGAAAATCCAAATATAAATCCTCTTGAGAAGTAAAGCAAGTGTAATTAATTTGAATAAGATCTTTAGGGAAGATTTTATAGAGGGTTATGAGAACTTGAATAATCCCAAGTTTAAGATTTGTGAATTTCGAGTTGAGATAAAATTCTCAAGAAGAGCAGGAATGAAACCTGAAATATTAATAAGCTAAATGGCTTTGGAAAATTTACAAATGAGACTGTAAATGATTTTTAAAGAATGAAATAAGAGATAAAGGAATATTTTCCAAGTTTTGAGAACTGTTGAAGTGGGAAAATATTATAAATGGTTGGAAAAGACTTAAATGGTTCCACGAGAAATAGAGTAAATGGAATCCAATTTCAAGGCATTGAAATATATCTTAAGTAGATATTTGAGATAAATAAATTAAGGGAAATTACTTAAGACTTAATGGTTGCTTGTGAATGATTAATTGATAGTTAAATAACCGACAATCAATATTGGACAATGCGCTGATCGTTCCGAAGAGTCTGGGATCAGATTTAATTGTCTGAAAACCACTTCGATCCGGTTTGAACGATAACAAATGAAGATCGTGAAGAGTTGAAGACGGTGATTCGGTTTGTCCAGACCCAGGGCAACTTGTATGGATTGAATGCTTTCAGAACATCGCCAGGTGGACGATGAGCATTCTAAGTCGGACTCGTTCTTGAAAGGCAACGCTTAGCCTCAAGCCTCATCAACCAGGAATGGCTAAAACTGGGGAGGTGCAGCAAGACTTCGTTGGTAGCCCCCACTGGAGAGTGAGGTTTCCCCTGTCTAGATGTCCCTTTTATTTTGGCTTAGTGGGTGGTTGGTCGCGCCAACCACGTTGTGATCTTGCTGGGGATTGTCCAGTAAGGGATGGTTTCGGTCTTGTGTTGCAGGGGAGTTAGGGTGGCTCCTCGGTACTCTGATCTAGACCAGGTACTGTGATGGGCGATACCCCGGTAGCCCTGCCATTGTATGGAATCCAATCTCCAATAAGTGCCTGTACGGTTTTGATTGTGCCCAACTATTGCTGAAACGTGAGATGCAAACATTTCAGCTAGATTCTATTTTACTTTCTATAGACACTATTATAATATCAAACGAATTTAATAAAAATGTTTTGGCTATCGTAAGGTAAAAACCCGACATGTTTATTTGTGGCGTGGTCTTACGAGATGGTTTTGTTTTTCAAATAATTTTTGAAAATATAATAATCCAATCGAGTGTGATTTCTCACGCTGGTTTTCCAGACTGACTCGGGTATTGTTTTATATGATGCTCGGGTCAGACCGAGTTAAACAGGATCAGGTCAAAAGCTAAGGAGTTCAGGAGACGAGCTGATGACAGAGCGTACTTCCCTATTTGACAATTATTTCCACTGTGTATGGACAATTATTAGTTGTCTCTGTATGGATGTTGATGTACTCTGATGATGGTATGTATGTATATGTATACAGAATAGATTTCTTGTATTTAAAACTGTATTCTATATATTATATTTTATTCCGTTGCGATGTGAGATTCTGATGTTGTTTTCTTTTCTTCTTCTACCTCTTTCTTCTTTTACCCGAAGACTCGTACATTTGTGCCACTTTGGACAGAACTGTGGTGGAATTTGGTTAGTTCAAAGGGGTATGGATTTGCGGGCCTTTACACTTGGTATCAGAGCTGAAAGGTTAAGCGAGAACCTTGGCTCTGGTGGGGAACTACTCATTAGAAAATAGAGTCAATGGTACTCTAGAATGAGTTTGAGCGTATTAATAGATATGAGTGCGTATTTATTAGTGAATATAAAGTGGTTTTATATTGCGTTGATTGATTTATTGAGTGGTATATGAACCTTCATCGGCACAGCCTCGAAAACTGTATCGAAGGGATTTCTAAACACTTAAATAGAGCAATTCGACACAATATTGATATTCAAAAATGGGTGAATGAAATAATTTCATCCAAAATATATTTTGATATTAAAGGAATATTTTCTGAAATTATTATAACCTGGATGTTTGGATGATAATATTTTTTTTGACAAATGAGATAATTGAATTTAAAATAGTTATCTAATCAAGGAAAACATTAAATGTTGAATTTTGGAATTAAAATTTAAAGCGAAAAGTTAAAGATGGAAATTTAACTTGGATTAAAATTTAAAACTTGAAATTTAATTAATGATTTGGAAGGGATAAATTAGTAGATTTTAAATGAAGTTGAAATAAGAAATAAAACTTAAAGTGGATTGAAATTAATTTAAGTTATGTGAATGGAAGTAAATTGAATTAAACTGAAAATAAAATTCAGTTGTATTTGAATTAAATTGAAATTTGAATTAAAAATGGGATTAGGTGATGAAACCCAAGTTATAAATAGAAATTCCATTGAAATGGTAAGTAAAATTAAATATGAATCACAATTATTATGAATTGGATTAAAGTAAAGATAGTTTGAATTTACAAATAAAATCCAAATCAAGTATGGATGGAATAAATCGGCCTTGGACATTATCTTAACAAATTTAGAATGGCTACTTAAATCACATGGGATTTGATCTAGATGAGTATCAAATAAATTGGAAATGAATTTAAGTAAGAAGTTACAATAAATAAATTAACTTAAGATTTAAAATTTATGGAAAGGTGATTTCAAAGAAAGTGAAAGTTCATTGAATAAAATAGATTGGTAAAGTACCTTAAACTTTGGACGTGATTGGATGGTAAATAGAAAATTTAATTGGATTGAGAACTTTGATTGAACTGGAATTGTCTTAAGCTCAGTTAATGTTTGAATTTGAATGAAGATGAATTAAATTGAGATGTAGATGATATTGTAATAAAACTCTCACTTGGGTAAAATTCATAATAATGAAATGAGGTTGAATTTAATGTAAGCTGAGTTAAGTGAAATTTGAATTTGAATAAATAAGACTTCGATAGCTTATAAAAGAATTGAGAAGCATTGAAATAAAGAGATATACTTGGTTAAGTGAAAATATATAATCCCGAACTAAAAATAGAATGTGAATGAGTGTTCAATCTCGAGTTAAAATGAAATATGAATATATTCAATTTTAAAAGGGTAGGAATGTGAAAAATATGAATGTGAGACTTATAAAAGAAATACGGAGAAGTAAAATAGCAAGCCGAAATAAAATTTGTTTTGTATTTGGACAATGAAATAAAAATCCAAACTTGAATCATAAAATAAAATTGAACTCAGGTAAAGTAATAAAGTGATTTTTGAAGATAAATCAAGTATTGAGTTATAAATTGGGAGTAAACTAATTTGGGATAAATTAGTAACTTGAACATGTGGATAAACTTTGAGTTGGTTAAATAAAAGTTGAATGGTAAATTAATAAAAGTGGGGGGGGGGGGGGTGAATTAAAGTGAATGGGAGGAAGAGACCTTGAATTATAAATATAAAATTCAACTTGGATTGGTTAGCAAATAAAATGAAATTGGATTAAATATAAATGGTTAGAAGTGCAAACAAAATCCAATTGTGTATAAATAAAGTGAAAATGGTCTTGTAATAAGTTAAATAAGTTCGAGCATGAATCGAACATGGGAATTGAATTTTTTTAATAAAATAACTAATTGAGCTAAGAAGTAAATGAAAGAGATTTGATTTAAATAAAATCAAATTAAATCAGAAAAGAATTTATGGGCAAATGAAATAAACTTAGGTTATGAAAGTTAAATAATTTGAAGTAAATTAACTCAAGTCTAAAATTCAATGAAGCATGACTTATAAAAATTTGGGACATGATTGTTAAATTTTAAGCATTGAGGTTGTCGAGTTTAATAAAAATGGTTTTGAATAAAATCAATGCAAAGATATGGTTTAAAAATAAATTAGAATGAAATGTAATTTCATATAACTTGAGTTGGAATCAATTTTAAAACAGTTATAAAACTAAAGAAATTGTTCGTTTGAATGAATATTGTCGAATTTGCATAGAAATAATTGTTGTTGTCGTAAACAAGATTAAATAAAGTTCTATGGAATAATAGAAGTAAATAAACTTGATTTTTGAATAAATTGCAATGAATACAAAATAGTTCGGACTAAGAATGAACTGAATAAAAGAATGATGTGAAAATCATTCCGAATTAGATAAGATGATATAAATCAAGTAAAAGCAACTGAATTAATCTGGAAACCTTATTACTTGTTTATAAAACTTGATTCGCGTATAATTGTTGATAAAATATGGTTTTGAATTGACAAGAAGCAGAAATTGATTTTTGAAATCAATTAAATTGAAAATGGGTTTGTTTGGACATAATTATGAATTGAAGATAAGTAAATGAGTTGTAACTCACTTAAAGCTGAATGTAAATGGTATATAATCGATTAAAAACAAATTGAACTAAAGTTAGAAACCATACCAATTGCATACGTAAGTGATTTATATTGCATTGCTTATGTTATTGATTGTTGTAGCTGTTTAAATAAATGAAATGTTATAAATTTCATAAATATGTTACTTATATGTTTAAATTGAGTAAGTACAGGCACTAGAAGACTGTATAGCAGGATTTTGGGCATGCAAATGCGAAATTAAATAAGCCGCTTGCTTAAAAATGCTAAATAAGGTATGCCTACGCAATACAAACTAGGAAATATTAACTGTTTTTGGTTTTTCCGACCGTGTGGGTCGATGTATATATATTTATATCTATTGTCAAATTACAAAAGCTCCTCCGTACAAAGGGGACTCTGCCAAAAAAATTCATAAATTTTGGGAGTTAGAATTTTTTTGAAATCTTTGTTAACAACAAACGTTTTCAAATTGGAAATTTAAATAAATTAGTGAATGAAACTAATTTAAAATAATGACATGAATTTGTTATAAATGAAAAATAGAATTTAAATATTCAGAGTTAAAAATAAATTGAATTCATATGGAAATGGAAGAATCAATTTGAATAGGAATGGATATAAACTAAAGTGGTTAGATGAAAATAAATATAAGAGACACATAAAATGCTTATACTAACTTAAGTAAGGAATGATGCATTCTCAATTGGGAATTGATATTTCAAATATAATCTAAAATAATATTTGAATGAATAGATATTGACATTTGTAAGAAAGTCGAAAAATATTTTGAATATTGTGATTGGACATATTGTTGTGTAAGATATGCAGGTAATATAAAGGTAAAGAGAATTGATTTTGATTTCAGAAGACAAATTTGAAATGCTCGACAAAAGGTATGTGTTTAAGTTTCTATATGGAAATTGATTGGGATTTTGATCGAGCCACTTGGCCTTTTGTTTTCTTTTGGGTTTTTGAGAGGCCGTAGAACCATTTTGTAGTTGTACCGAGCTAGCCGCGCAAAGGAGACGCTGGCAAAAATTTTCGGGAATTTAGGGAGTTAGAAAAATTTTGAGTAAATTTTGATAATTCAAAATTTGGTTTTAAATTGAAACTTGAATGGTTAAACAAATAGCATAGTTTGAAACTAGGGAAAAGTTTGGAAAGTTAATAAGAAGGGTAATGCGTCTTTTATGAAAAAGATAGTTGGTAGGATGTTGAATTGTTGGTTTTGGAGAAATAGTAACGGGTATTGGACCATTTTTCCTAACTAGTAATTTCGGGGACGAAATTCTTTTAAGGGGGGAGGAATGTAACATCCCGGATTTTTGAACGGCTAATTTATAATATTTAAATTGGATTTAAATATTTAATTTGAACTTTAATTTGATTTTAATATGAACAGTTTGGTTTTATATGATAGAAAGGATTCAGAATTTAAATATAACGACCTGTTGAATTAATTAATTGTTAAAATAGTTATTGAATATCGGGTAAAATGTTAAATCGGGGGTAGTAAGCTTGTTTAAAACATTTTAAAGGCTTACAGAATTTATATTAATAATACTGAAAATAATAGATGAGTTAAAATTTGAATTTAACATTGGTTTGTCCGATTTTAAAATATATCGTTTAATTTAATATTTAGAAATAACCTTCCGAGGCATAGTCTCGGAATTCGACGAAACCAATTCTGTTGGATCCGTAATATTGAATTATTACCGGATTTCAAATTTTGTAATTTTCGGAGCGATTGAGTGATCGTACGAGGTAAAAACGCTTCGAAAATAATTAATCATTTTAAAATTTAAATATCTTTCGTCTTTTCATCAGCCGAAATTCTTTCATCGCAGGCCGACCTCCTCTGAAATAAGCCACCATCCTGTCCCCTTTCCTCGTTTAAATCACGCAATCTCCTTTCATATTTTCTCAGTTCACAAATCAAAAGATAATGGCCTCGTTCTTTTTCTCTGAATCGCCGCCATTTCCTTTCCTTCTTTCCCAAATCGAAAACCTTATCTTCATTTTCTTTTCCTTTCTCGAATTCAAATTATAAAGGCCGAACCTCTCTTGCACTTATCAGTACAAAAACGACTATGATTCTAAAAAAAATTATAAAAACGAAATCGATGCCGGTCTTAGATTCGACTACAACTATGAGGAATCGCACGCTTGCAGCGCGACTTGGATCGACGCGCTTACGTAGGGGCTGGTTGTGTTCGTCGATGTGAAGCTCGATGACTCGGAGGCGAATGCGGTGGAGACTCTCACGGCAATCGGAGATACTAGGTCGAACTTTCGATTTTGGGTTAGGGTTCGCAAGAAGGAGGGTGGCGACTCGAAGTCGCGGCTGCTTCCAGTTGCTCGAGCTATGTCGAGTGAAGCTAGGATTGAGTTAGGTGGTATCGCGAGTTGCAGCAGTAGTCGTCCAGCTTTGGAAATCGTCTGTTAGGTATATTTACAAATTTATTTTAATATATATATATATATATATATATATATGCCAGAAAAGTTTGAAATTATATATGAAATAGGAATATTAAATTGTAGTAGAATTATAAATTTGATTTTTAATATATGTGATTTCAAAAGAATACAGTTTTTAAAATTTATATATGCATAGATATATATATATATATATACAATTGTTTTATATAGGAAAGAAAAATATGTTACAGTAAAGTATAAATGTTTCTGTTTTTAATTTAATACATATGCAAGTTTTAGAAAAAAAATATAGAAGCTTAAAGTGTTCACGGCAAAGAAAGTTCTGTTTGATATTTTCAAAAAGGGAAAATATAATTATAAGTATTTATAGAGAACAGAAAATAATACATACAAAAGATTTAGAAAGCAAAAAGGAATTTTGAATGGTAACATAAGTTATTTTTATAAGTATATATGTATGTTGTTTCAAGAATAAAATAAATATACATGTTTTAAATATTGTTTTAAAAAGTGGATTTAGTGATTAAAATTTGTTTAATATACTAAAAGATTTTTTTTAAAGATGGTAGTTAAAATAAATCGTTAGTTAAAAATTAAAATGGAAATTTGTTGATCTATTCAAATATTAGTAAAATCCATGCAATTGTTTATATAAGGTCAAAAGTCGGGGAATTGGGTCAAGATTGGAAGGGATTACGACTTAAAGCAGAGATGAGATTTTCTCACTCATTTGGATGCCATAAATTTAATTTAAATGTTAAATTTAAATCATTGGATGTGTTTGGTTGATAATAATTTATCCACTGAATGATATTATAAACTCATATACCGTGATATCCCACTTTGAAAGTGGAATTGATATGTTATTGTGCTTACATTTGTGGATGCAGGGAAAACAGGTTGGAGGGATCCAACAGGATTCCTCAAAGATATTTATTTATTATATATATGTTGTCATATGACAGGATGAATGAATTGATATGGAATTGCATGCGAATTGAATTATATAGTGTTAAATAACATGGAAATTCGAATTTACTAATTTCCAAATGCCATAAATAATTTAATTGAAGAAATTTAAATGAAACTTAAATTAAAAGAATATTTCTTTAGGATTTGGATTTACCTCTATTGAGACTAAAGTAAGATTAAAAGAACATTTATTACTTGGTTATACTTAAATCAGTTAAAGTTGAGTTTAGGAAAAATTAAATTATATACAAAGACGCTAAGAAATATTGTGATCGATGAATATAAATAAATTAAAAGGAACTTTATTAAGAAATGAAATAAAAGGAACCTTATTAAGAGATGAAATTTTGTTAAAGAACAAATATGGGATTTTATTGGAGAATAAACTTTTAAAGATAGGATCTTTGAATAAAAATTGTTTTTATAAATAAAAAGAAAACTCAGGGGAGTTACAAATTTATAAACGGGATTCATAAATGAGATAGAAAGTAACGGTGGATACGTAATGAGATGAGTCATGGCAAGAACTTAATTTGAGTTATGAAAATTGGTTTTGGAAGGAAATAGTTGAATATTTCTGGAAGTAAGAAATGAGAATATGGTCAAGAGGAATTTATGAGTGGGTATTGGATTTTCTAAAAATATAAATTGGTTTTAAAGGAATATTTAAAAAAAATAATAATTTACTATACTATATAAATTGTAAAGAACTATTATTTAGATTTAAAATATTCCGGAAAAGTTATTTTAATGCTTAGTACTTATTATAATAAATTATAGTTTTCTAAACCAGCTTTGAAAATTTATTAATAACTGGATATGAATTAGATTTTACCTTAAACCATAATTTGAAATAAAACCCTTATTCTTACTTTATAAGTCAAGATGTTTCCAAAAATGTTTTGAAAATCCAATTATAAATCCTCTTGAGAAGTAAAGCAAGTGTAATTAATTTGAATAAGATCTTTAGGGAAGATTTTATAGAGGGTTATGAGAACTTGAATAATCCCAAGTTTAAGATTAGTGAATTTCGAGGTGAGATAAAATTCTCAAGAAGAGCAGGAATGAAACCTGAAATATTAATAAGCTATTGGCTTTGGAAAATTTACAAATGAGACTGTAAATGATTTTTAAAGAATGAAATAAGAGATAAAGGAATATTTTCCAAGTTTTGAGAACTATTGAAGTGGGAAAATATTATAAATTGTTGGAAAAGACTTAAATGGTTCCACGAGAAATAGAGTAAATGGAATCCAATTTCAAGGCATTGAAATATATCTTAAGTAGATATTTGAGATAAATAAATTGAGGGAAATTACTTAAGACTTAATGGTTGCTTGTGAATGATTAATTGATAGTTAAATAACCGACTATCAATATTGGACAATGCGCTGATCGTTTCGAAGAGTCCGGGATCGGATTTAATTGTCTGAAAACCACTTCGATCCGGTTTAAACGATAACGAATGAAGACCGTGAAGAGTTGAAGACAGTGATTCGGTTTGTCCAGACCCAGGGCAACTTGTATGGATTGAATACTTTCATAACATCATCAGGTGGACGATGAGCATTCTAAGTGGGACTCGTTCTTGAAAGGTAACGCTTAGCCTCAAGCCTCATCAACCAGGAATGGCTAAAACAGGGGAGGTGCAGCAAGACTTCGTGGGTAGCCCCCACTGGAGAGTGAGGTTTCCCCCGTCTAGATGTCCCTTTTATTTCGGCTTAGTGGGTGGTTGGTCGCGCCAACCACGGGGTGATCTTGCTTGCGACAGTCCAGTAAGGGATGGTTCCGGTCTTGTGTTGCAGGGGAGTTAGGGTGGCTCCTTGGTACTTTGATCTAGACCAGGTACTATGACGGGCGGTACCCCGGTAGCCCTGCCATTGTATGGAATCCAATCTCCAATAAGCGCCTGTACGGTTTTGATTATGGCCAACTATTGCTGAAACGTGAAATGCAAGCATTTCAGCTAGATTCTATTTTACTTTCTATAGACACTATTATAATATCAGACGAATTTAATAAAAATGTTTTGGCTATCATAAGGTAAAAACCCGACATGTTTATTTGTGGCGTGGTCTTACGAGATGCTTTTGTTTTTCAAAGAATTTTTGAAAATATAATAATCCAATTGAGTGTGATTTCTCACGCTGGTTTTCCAGACTAACTCAGGTATTGTTTTATATGATGCTCGGGTCAGACCGAGTTAAACAGGATCAGGTTAAAAGCTAAGGAGTTCAGGAGACGAGCTGATGACAGAGCGTACTTCCAGTATTTGACAATTATTTCCACTGTGTATGGACAATTATTAGTTGTCTCTGTATGGATGTTGATGTACTCTGATGATGGTATGTATGTATATGTATACATAATAGATTTCTTGTATTTAAAACTATATTCTATATATTATATTTTATTCCGCTGCGATGTGAGATTCTGATGTTGTTTTCTTTTCTTCTTCTACCTCTTTCTTCTTTTACCCGAAGACTCGTACATTTGTGCCACTTTGGACAGAACTGTGGTGGAATTTGGTTAGTTTAAAGGGGTATGGATTTGCGGGCCTTTACCGAATGTTCAGACTCAAATTCTCATAAGTGATATTTAGTATAATATGTCAATAATAAATATATATTTAGAATTTTAACGTTGGAAATGTTCCAAACGAAATACTATGGTTGGTTCAATGAAAAAGGCTATGTTTATCACCTTGAATAGTGCCACAATAAAAGCCATGTATATAAATATAAAGGCACAAATTTAACTTAGCTGACGGCGGTTCCAAATGTTGAGAATCCCATAACATTGTTATATGATAAATGTCATGACATAGTTCGTAGTAGAACCTATAACTCACTAAAAGTCATGAGACATACTTTGAATTGTTCTAGTGATAAAGGTAGTTTATAAATGTTGGAGAGAGTTAATCAATTGAGCAGGTGATTAAAATGTAGTAGCATACCCATTCACTGAGGGACTGAACTAATCGGCTTTAAGGAAATAGATTAGAGAAGTTGGAATAAGATTCCATAATCCGTCCTAATTCAGAATGGGAGATTGACAGAGCTAAGGGTACGCCATAGCGGCAATTATGTAATTTATTACATATATCTAACTCGATAACCAATCTTGTTTGAAACAAAATGTATTTTTTCTATTATGTAGTTGATATGATGTGTTATATTATTATGTTAATTTAAATAAAAGTATATTTACAGAAAATCCATAAATGATATATTTTGTGATAGTAGTTACAAAGTGTGGTAACTATGAGTAATTTATCACAATGAAAACAAATGTACCATTTTAAAATTCCTAGTCATGATGCATCGAGACAGGATATCGATGTATCCGTTGAGATTAGAGTACTAACGATCTCTAAATTTTGGACAGTGTATTACTCATGGCAGCCGATGGCACCAAGGGGTTATGTAGTAACAAATATGGAGCTACTTGCTCGATTATTTTATGTTGGTTAATATAAGTAAGGTTAAACAAAAAATATCGACATGACTGATTTACACAGTTCTCTTGACTTGAGTATACTGTAGATCTTTAGTGTGAAAGCTCCACTTTGATTATAATCAAATCATGGAATGACATTCCATCGAGTGACTATAGTTGGGTCGAGTGGAAGTATTGGAAGTGAAGCACTATTCAAGAGAGGATCCGTCTTCTCAGTTATAAGGGGTTAGTATCACATCCAACTCAAGTCAACTTAAAGTCAAATTCTCTTGCCAGAGCATTTCAATTAATAATATTTATTATTATTAAACCAATAATTTTGTTTTATACTATAGAGTTGAATATGGATGATATTGGAATTTTGACCATTACCACACTTCATAAGTCTGAAGTGATATAATTTGGATGAAAAGAATTGGTGTAAATAAATGATATGACCAGTTAACTTAATAAAGTGAAATTGGATTTTATCGAAACTAAATAAGTAACCAATTGGGCCAAAATTTCACACCACTTGCTAAGTGAAATGTGAATGTTAACATTCAAATAGTTCGATGTTAACCGTTGACCGAATTTACACCCATGAGTCAAGCAACCAGAATAATGAATTCTTTTTAGACCAGTTGATTTAATTAGTTTATAATTATTATAAATAAATTAGATTAATTAATATTTATCAAATATAATTATAAATATGATTTGATGAATAAATGATGTTGTATATATTTATTATAATTATAAATATATCGATCGATATAAGATATCGATAAGGACTTAAATTGAATTTAATTAAGTATATTTACTTGGGCTTAATTGGGCTATTAGCCCACAAAATTAGAGGAAAAAATTTAGCAGAAAACATTAGATTTAAGGGTGGCTAAAATGTGGTAAAAGGGATTGTAACTGATGGTGGAGATTTAATGAGAAAAGGCATGTGATGTGATCCACTTTTCTCTCTGGTACAACCTTTATAAAAGGAACCGTAACCCTAACTTTAGAAGAACTTTTTGCTGCCTCATATCTCCTTCATCTTGACCGAATTACACCTTCCTAAAGCTCCAACATAAATAAAATAAAATTAATATAATTTAACACTATTTGATAGCAAAAGGGTATGCATATAAGGACTAGCAATCTGTAGAATCAAGAAGGTTTCAAAAGCGGATAACTCATCATTACAAGGTGAACTTAAAGGCATTAGTTTTAGAAATGTTCTAAATAAATTAGACTTTATAGGCTCATTAAATATCCTATATGGTAAATTTTTTGAAATTCACCTATATCTTACACTGTGGGTTGGCTTAGTTCCAATCCTTATATGAATTAAATAAAAATATTTTAGATCCTCTGATATACAAAGTACGGGTCATTACACTCTCCTCCCTTTAGGAATTTCACCCTCGAAATCCCTAAATAAGCAAAACAATACTTAACCATTGTTACCATGCATGCTTATCAATCATATGCAACCATAAAACATGTCAAATAAACAACCGTACAACCAATGGTATAGACAAACCTATCCTAGCATGTGAGAAACTAAACCATCCTATTTAATATCAAGGTGAAAGAAAATATAATAAACAGTGGGCTTTGGCATCCAAAGAGCTCCGAATATGCAACCCTCATGCTCTCCTTGGTTTTCCATATGCATTCGCCTTCACTTTTGTGATATTGAACCTTTAGAAACTCCACCATCTTCCTCCTATGCTATTTCGTATCGTGTCCGACAATTCAAACTGACCTATAAGGTCTCAAAACTTTAGGTTCAACCTCAATATCATCAAGTTGATTCGATGCAATTATCGCGTCTGAATCATGCATAAACTTTCGCAAATGAGAGGCATGGAAGACGTCATGCACGCTCGCCATCTTCTAAGGTAAGTCGACCCTATATGCAAGGTTACCAATCCTCTCTACTTTTGGAAAAGGACCTACAAACCTCAGCACCATTGTGTTCTTACTACCAAATATAATACCATTCTTCAATGGATAAACCTTCATGAAAGCCATATCGTCGAGTGAGAACTCCAAGTCTCAACGTCTCTTATCACTATAGCTCTTCTTCCTATCCTGAGCAACTTTCATCCACTGTTGAATGATCTCAATCTTTTTCGAGGTTTCTCTAATTATATCTGGTCAAGTATCGGCTTCTCGCCCACTTCCCACCAACATGAAGGAGCATTGCACGGTTGACCATACAATTCTTCGTACAATGTTGTTATTTGGGTTTAAGACTCAAGAATTTAAAGGAAGCCAGAACCTCTACATAGATTTAGAGCAACTCAAGAATCAACCAAAATGACTAGAATAACCAACCAAGAGAGACCCAAGAAAAAGAATTCAAAATTTTCCCAAGGTAATGGATTGCTGGCCTATGGATCGCTAGCGATCCATAAGGGTGGCTCGTGGATCCTCCAGTCCTCTTGCACCACAATCTAATAAGTTTTCCTGGAGTGTATGCTAATTTTGATGGAATTCCAAGCTAGTTAAATTAAGAAGTGATCATTTATCTAACTCCATCAGCAAATCAATGTAATCAATACATGAATCATCATCAAAGCAAAGCATCTAGTCATGAAATTACATGCAAAGCTTCTATAGAATGCAGGAAACAAGATCCAAAGGGAACGAGCCATAGATACTCTAATCTCATGGATTGCTAAAGATCCATCAGATTGGGTTGGATCATTCTGGAATTTTGGGAGGGCCTGTGTACATTCAAATGCGAGTCTTTGACAAAGCGGCTTTAGCCCAATTGCTCTCCAGTCCCTATAAATACAATTCTACCGTAACATAAAGAGGATCTTCGGGACTGGATACCCAAACTCTACAGAGACTACTCTTCACTCTTCTTCTCCCACACAACAGTCATGTAAAGGGTTCACTGTGATTCTCCAGCAAAATCACTGGTGACTTGATCTAACTTTTGAGATCCAATAATCAGATTCAACTTGTAATTGCAGTCAGTCAATAACAAAAGTTGTAAAGTCGACGTGGGCTTCGTTATTAGCCGAAAAACTATAAAAATATCTTGTCTTTTTCCTTTATCTGCAAATTATTATTTCTTGCCTCTATTCTATTTGCCTTGATAAACAGGGCTAGGGCTTTCATACTAAATCCAGGGTGAAGATCCATTTCTTGGGTCAGCATTTTGGTGCTTTTAATTAGAATTGAATTCAGGCTTAGATCTAGCTATCAACTTTGTATCAGATAGGTTCATAAGTTAGATAATCAGTCTTTGTTTAGAAGATTTGCGGTTGAGAACCAATGGCACTAGGAAGAAAGAGAACAACTTCTATTAGATTCATTGGTACTACCATTGCTTAAAAAGAAACAAACTCCCAGCAAATTGAAGTGAACAATCCACAGTTAGGAGCTAACTTCGATGATCAGATTCCAGGATCCTCCATTCAGTGTGCAGTTGTCACTAGAGATGAGTTGAATGAAATGTTGATGAAATTAATCAGAAAATGGAAATCAACCTCGCTCTAATGGACAAAATGAATGCCTTATTGACCTTGTAGTCTCATGTTTCTCCAAGAACCATGACAGAGCCCACGATTGCCATAGAACAAGTGCATTCTTATGTTTCTGGTTTAAATAGGATAAAAAAGAACAGCCATAGAAAGGAGCAAAAAGTGGAACCGTGTGAATAAATATGGAAGGAAACACAAGCACTCCACCAACTATGAGGCAACACGCTATGAACTAAAATCTAGGGGCAAAAACCCACATGAGGTTATAGTTATGGATCTCTTCAACTCAGAAGACGGTGAGCGACTTGACGATGGAAAGTTGGACGGAAATGCCAATGCATTCAATAATGCTTGGGAGATCCAAACTGCCCCTATCAGACCAACCGCAAGACAACGGAACCCTGAGGCAGTGGCTTTCCCGAAGACAGGAGAGCCTTGGTTTTAGCCCACTCACCAAGATCGTTTGCAAAGCCAAACACTCGGTGTAGTTACTGACAGTCGACCCTCGGATTACCGGTCATTTGAGGTGTATATTGTTGACTTGGTTAAGTAACCGATGAATGAAAGTATGGATAGAAGGGATGATGAATGGGGATCCACTCCAGGTTGAACTCCTTTCACTAATGAGATTTTGAATGAGCGGTACTTCAAAAAGTTCTCTATGTTAACTATTCTATCTTATGATGGAGCAAGAGACCCGAAACCCCACTTATATTATTACAGTTGGTACATGAATGGAACGAATGCTTCAGATGTCGTTCGATGTGGATGTTTAGGGAACCGCTTCCATGTGGTTCACCAAGCTTCTAGCAAGATCAATCTCCACCTTTAATCAACTAGCAACAAGGTTACTTAATCAATTTAGACTTTACAAGGCATAGCCCAAAGATGTGATGTCCTTGTCTGGCTTATTCTAGGGACGGAACGAATCTCTAAAATCTTTAATGAATCGGTTCAACGTTGCGGTAACTGAAGGAAGTAATCCAAATGAGGGTATGGTTTTCATGGCCTTAGTCCTGAAATTTACCTCAAGACTGAATGTAGGAAACGGATCAAAACGAAACAACCCACCGCTAGGAAGGCAAGACTTTACAAGGCATAGCCCAAAGATGTAATGTCCGTGAAATTTAAACGAGGATATGGTGTTCATGGCCTTAGTCCGTGAAATTCACCTCAAGACTTTACAAGGCATAGCCCAAAGATGTGATGTCCTTGTCCAGCTTATTCCAGGGACGGAACAAATCTCTAAAATCTTTCATGAATCAGTTCAACATTGCGATAACTGAAGTAAGTAATCCAAATGAGGGTATGGTTTTCATGGCCTTAGTCTATGAAATTCACCTCAAGACTGAATGTGGGAAATGGATCAAAACGAAACAACCCAACACTAGGAAGGACTTCAATCGAAAGAAGAGCTAGTATTTGAGGTTGGAAGAGGCACAGGAATTGGAAAGGAAATCTACTAACCTTCTGCCGATTGACATTGAGCATAATGGTATGGCAACGAACCAAGATACAAACACCTTTGGGACCGCTGAAGGGAACACAAGAAAAAATAGGAATCAGAAAAGAAAGAATTAGAGTACTAACAAGCGAAATGGAGGTAGGAAGTGACTCAAAGGTTTGCGGCCCGAAGAATACACCCCGCTCAACGATACTCTAGAAAACATCTATCTCGTGACATAGGGAACGGAAGACTACAAGAAGCCTCCTAAAAAGGAAGCAACCGAACAACTGAAGCATTCTAGAAAGTACTTCTGCTTCCATGAGGCACATGGCCACAACACGAACGAGTGTCATCACATGAAGAATTTGATTTAGCAAAACAAGCTCCAGTAGTATCTGAAGAAACCACTAAATCCTGGCCAACCTATAGCGCCCCAAGCTCCTACAGACCAAGAGAACTAAGTTGGAACCAGCAAAGAGGGACCCAGGCAGACTGACCAGAGACTCATCATTGGAACGATATCTAGATGGCCTCATCTTGCGTAGAAGAGTTGGAGAGAAATGGAGCAATATGCGAGCTCATTAAAACACGCTCTAAAAGATAAAGTGCTTTATGATCGAAGATGGAATCCCTGCTAAGCAACAGAGAACCCTAAACGATGACATAGTATTCTAGAATCGAGACATTGAGGGAATAGAGGTTCCAACTCTTGACCCTATGGCCGTGACAGTAGGAAACAGACCCACCATGGTCCGACTAGTATTGGTAGATAGCGGTAGTTCTGTGAAATCCTTTTCAAATGCACCTTTAATTAGATGAAGATCGCTATGAATGATGTATCCATCTGCCAAACAAAGGTTTAAGGATTAAATGGTGAACCCAAGTAACCCATCAGAATGATTGACTTACCCATAGAACTCGGAGAAGTCGATCGAAGAGTCACCCTCATCCAAAACTTTGTGATCGTAGACGAGATGTTTGCCTATAATTCCTTCTTGGGGCGACCCGCCTTGGTAGACTTTAGAATTGCTTTAGCTCAATGGTGTCAAGCTATGAAATTTCCAATGGAAAATGGAGTCAAAGTGATCAAGGGAGACCAAAGTGCCACTGGGGAATGTATTTTCATGGAACTATGTGAATATAAAAGAAAACAAAAGGGAAAGAATGTGGGGGAGGACTCTCCACACTTGTGAACATAGTGAATAGCAACAACAGAGCCGCCCCTATCTTGGAGACCATAGTTTATTCGACATGACTTTGGACCCTAGAAAGAAGAGTTCAAGGGAGGAACGGGCAGACCGACAGAGTTGACTGTGTCTGTCCTAGTTGATATGGATGAGCCAATACGGGTCCTCAAAATTGGATCACATCATGGAAACAGAGTGCGACTAGAACTCATCAAATTTCTTTGCGCTAATCTAGATGTATTCGCTTAGACACATTTCGATATGTATGGGGTATCGCCGGAGATTGCATGCCACTCACTTAACATTGATCCTAAGTATACGCCAGTGAAGTAGAAAAGGCGCAGCCTAGGACCCGAGCGGTCCAAAGCGCTGAGAGAAGAAGTGGACAAATTGATGACGAATGGCTTTATCTGTGATGCAACATAACCTGAATGGGTAACCAGTCATGGTCAAGAAGTCTAATGGGAAATGGCGAATTTTTATCGACTACTCTAATCTGAACAAATCTTGCCTAAAGGACAACTTTCCTCTGCTTAGAATTGATCAGCTTGTGGATGGGACAGTTGGACATGAAATGCTAACATTTATGGGTACATACTTGGGGTACAATCGGATCATCATGCCTGAACCGGACCAAGAAAATACTAGTTTCATTACTGACCTAGGACTGTATCACTACAAGGTAATGTCGTTTGGTTTAAAGAATTTTGGAGCATCTTACCAGCAACTAGTAAACGCCATGTTTAACTGTCAAATTAGGAAGACAATGGAAGTTTATGTAGACGATATGTTGGTTAAATCATGCACAGTGCAAATCACTTGGACAACCTTTTTGAGATATTTGAAATACTCCCAAATATGGAATGAAGCATAATCCATTTAAGTGCCATTTCAGGGTAGCCTTGGGAAAGTTTTTTGGATTTATCATGAGCGTTAAGGCATCGAAGAAAATCCCAAGCAAACAACCACTTTGTGAGAAGTCAAGGCCTCGATAAATAGGAAAGAGTTACATATCTTGAATGGAAAGGTTGCAACCACTGAGCCGGTTCATTTCAAAAGCGATTGACAAATGTATACCGTTCTTTGATGCACTAAAGAAGGCAAATAAAAACTTTAAATGGAATCAAGCTTGTCGAACTACGTTCAAAGAGCTACTATGACATATGGAAACCCTGCCAATCTTGTCCAAGTCAGTAGATAGAGATGATTTGTACATTTATTTGCAATCTCGCCACATGCATTTAGTGTCGTTCTTGTACGAGAAGAAGCTAAGATCTAGCGACCTGTATATTACATCAATAAATGGTTCGCTGGAGCAAAAAAGAACTATCTAAAATAGAAAAAATTGGCATATTTCCTCTTGGTTGCATCCATAAAATTACGACTGTACTTTCAAGCACACCTTATCAGAGTGTTGACAGCTCAACCCTTTAAGCAAGTGTTATACACCCCTGAGACCTCTGGACAACTTATCAAATGGAACATCGAACCGAGTCGGTACGAAATCACGTACCATCTTAGAAAGGTGATCAACAGGAAAGCGCTAGTAGATTTTATTGCTGAATTTACAATGAGGTTAACAAGAAAGTAATGAATTCATAAGTGGAGACACACTGGAAGCTGTTTATCGATGGTGCGTTTAACAATTTTTGCTCGGAGAAGGGGTAGTGCTCAAGACTCTCGAAAGACGGTCCATTTCTATGCCCTACGCTTGGAATTCCCTGCAACAAATAATGAGGCAAAATACGAAGCATTGATAGCTGGGCTAAAGATTATGAGGGAACTTGACATAAAATTCGTCCATATCTATAATGACTCTCAACTAGTCGTCTGTCAGGGAAAGGCGAATACCAGGCTCGGGGGCATAACGTCGCTCCATATTTATCCAAAGTATAGGAAGTAATGAACGACATCGAGCATTACACCATAACTCATATCATGATGGAGCAGAACACAAAGACGAATTATCCGGCCAAACTGGTCGGTTTTGGAAAAGCTTAGTCACTGGGTTTGGTTCCAGTTGAGACCCTGACCATTCCGAGTATAAGCGAAATAGACATCGATTGGATTTTTGAGACAACCAAGGAACTGAAGACATGGATGACGCCAATTAAAGACTACTTTCTCATAGGAGCTCTCCTTGTGGATAGGAACCGACGGAAAAAGCTTCTTCATAAGGCACCACAATTTGTAATGCAGGATGAGATACTTTATCGGAGGGGATTCTCTACTCTCTAGCTCAAACTATGACCAATGGCGAAGCTCAAAGGATCCTAAAATAAGTTCGTAAAGGTGACTGTGGAGATCATATCCGAGGGCAAACCCTTGCAAAGAAGGTTCTTTGATATGGGTACTTTTGGCCAATAGTGAATCGCGATGCAGTAGGCTATGCCGGACTGTGCGATCAATGTCAAAATTTAGCAAGATCAAAAAAACCCCTTGACGGAGCTAACATAGATAGTCAGCACTTGGTCGTTTGCAATCTAGGGAATCGATTTGATTGGTGCATTACCAATGGCTAAAAGGGCGCCTAATATGCTATTGTTGCTGTCGACTATTTCAGCAAATGGGCAAAAGCAGAACCGCTGGCCACTATTACCACAAAGAAAGTCAATAACTTTGTTACTAAAAAATATTATATGTAAGTTTGGGGTGTCCTAGAAAATCATCTCAGAAAAAGAGACTCAATTCGAAAGCGCTGGGTATAAAAACTTTTGCAAATGCTTCCGAAACGAGAAAAGCTTTTCCGTTGTTGCACCTCCCCAAGAAAATGGGTAAGTGGAAGCAGTAAATAAGATCATCAAATCCACCATCAAAAAAATGACTAATTAAAGCAAAAGGCAATTGGGTCGATGAACTTCCACTCGCACTATTGGCCTACATGACAACGCACAAGTTGCGACTGGGGACTCTCCGGTCTCCTTAGCATATAGTTTAGAAGCAATGATCCTAATTGAGATAGAAGTCCCTTCTCATCGGAGGCGAAACTTCAATAAAAGATAGAACGAACAACTCCTACTCGAGTCTCTCAATATGGTCGATGGGAAGAGAGAAGAAGCCAAATTAAGAGCTGCCACTCACCAAAAAAGGATTGCATGGTACTTGAACTCCAAAGTTCACAATCACATCTTTGAAATGGGAGACCTTGTCCTTAAGAGGGTCTACTCTATGCCAGGTGCACTCGGACAAAACTGAAAAGGACCCTATGTGATCGGTCAGAAGCTAGGGATGGCACATTCAAAATAACAAACATTGACAGAATCCAAATTTCCTGAGTGTGGAATAACGAATCGTTGCGTTGTTACTTTACCGAATATTATCTTATGTATTTCCTATTTTTGGCAAATAAGTCATCCCGAAATACCGGAGGCATTATAACTAGGAAAAACTTGTCTAACTTTCGTTAATAAAATTGCTTTACTTTCTGAACCAATAAAACTATGTTCACAAACGTAACCTGTCGAGTCAATGGGGTCAACACTGACTCAAAATCATCCGACCACTGCTTGAGATAGTGGAACCATGCTTAAGTATGCCCCACTTACCCACCAGATCGACGGAAGCAAATCGAATTAAACCGTTGGATCGGAGGAACCCGATCCCCACCTTCTATGAACTAGTGCTACTACGCCAACACCGGGAAGGTCCAAGTAAAAACCACGTATTTCGTAAGATACACACTGCTTCTTGGATTGTAGAATCACATCCAAGTGAGCACGACAACCAAAGTCGTGCACTCCCATAAGCCGCACATTACTTTTGGACCCATGGAACCACGCTTTCAAAACATGAACTCCTCACTTTACACGAAAATTGGTAATGTCGAGAAGTTTCAAACCATTCTGGATCAACGGATCATATCGATCCCCAAAGCCACGCATCCTATAAGCACACTCTTAAGTACCAGTATTGTCCCGACAATACTAACAAACTCGTATATTACAAGAATAATGAGAATCAATCCACTTCCACCATCAAGAGAAGTGGGTACGAGTCGAGAATCAATTCGTTCCCACCATTAGGTGTAATGGGTATGAATCGAAAAACATCAAATGACCACGGATCGGTGGAGAATTTCGATTGTTTACCGACAATATCTCTAAAATGAAGGCGCTCAAGTTGCAAGTTCTCAAAGATAGGAACCGTGAAACAGGTCCGGTTATAGGCATCCAAAAATCGCTCAGACCAACCGGTCATTTATCAAATGTTTGAAGTAAACACCCCCGTGAACTAGAGGAACGCAAACCCATACTCAAAAACAAAAAAAAACCAAGTACTTCATAGTTTGTTTTCTCCAAACAAATTTTTTTAGTAGTAATTGCGGAACTAGATAAAATAAATAACAGTAAATAAAATTGGCATGAGTGCATGAAACATAGATAAGTAGACAGATAAAGTTACAATCAAAATTTCAACATTGAATTACCTATAACATTTTCTGTACAAAGTCAAAATGTAAGGGCCGTACCCATACAATATCAGCCAACAAAAAAGGAAAATACAGGTGCTACAACAATCAAAGTAATAAGTGTAGACTCTGCACTTGAACAGAACATGTATCAAACAAAATAGAATATCCCAATAACTGGCTCCACTATTACCCAAGCCTAACAATGCTTCTTTCTGCCACTCTCCTTCCCACCTTTAGTTGGAAGTTTTTTCTTTCTCTCAAATCCCTACCAAGAGTAGTGTTGCTGCCTGAAACATCAACTATCTCCTCAGTGCCGGCATCTCCTCCCTACTCTTCGACCTTCTCGGAAGACTCCCCATTGGTCTTGCGCTTTCGGGATTCATGGGAGCTTCTCGATATTTTCCTTCTTAATGGTCAACATTTGCTGGTCAAATTTATGTAGCTAGCCAGTTTGTTTCTCCTGCTCTCGAGCTTAAGCTGTCGAGAAATTGCCCTCCAAAGATACAGAAGGGTCGTCTAGGCCGTGCTATGCAGCAATATTCTTGGATTCTGGCCTTGGTTGTGAGCCAGACATAAGTGCATCGATCGGAGCAACTACGAAAACGAGTGTCAAGGTGGTTGAGAGAGGGGCAAGCCTAGGCATCAAAGAAATCAGCAAGCCAACGGGTAAAGAAAACGGACCTATATGATCAAAAGTGAAAGCATTAAGTTCATCTAGTTCTTGCAGCGTGAGCTGAAAATTCTCAAATTCGGAGGAAGCTAGAAGGTTACCTACATCAAAAGAATGGACGAGAATTTCAATCTCATATTCCCCACCTTCTCCTTCTTTGATGGCTGCACTATCTTCGGAGAAGTTCCAGGGCCACCTAAAGCTTTAGAGGCAGCTCTCGGAGAGGCAGAATTCAGGGCAGTGCCGGTCGAACTCGCTAATTGATCTCGAGACTATTTTGATGATTCGTCAGGCCTGGAAATGAAAGGCCCTGGCAACATTTTAGCAGTTACAGTCATAGCAGCATCGGCAACCACATGTTACTTCTCAATTCAAATGATCTCTCGACCCTCTATCAGAGCTTTCTTCAATTCTTCATTAAGGTAGTTATCCTCCAACTCTTGCTCAGTATATGCATCCTCGTTCTCTCTAAAATGGGCCAAGATTTCTTTCCAAACCACGACAAGAGTACGTGGAAATTTAGGGCCTAAATAACTGACGCTTCCTTGATGCAGCAAGTAGTTAACATAGAAATTTAAAATGGTATCATACATCTTCTCCATCTTTTTCAAAAGTATCCTACAAGTTCAAGTATTCCATTGTTACAGTGGCCTTCTCCACTTCAACAGCGGCCTTCTCCACTTCAACTCGGGTCTTCTCTGTGCTAAGCGGTGTGACCCTTTCCTGGAGTGAAGAAATCATTTAAGCTTGATCAGAAATAGTCTTATCGTGGGATTCCACAATTCCCATGTAATTAGCAATTGTCTTTCTATAGGATACGACAACTTCGCCATGATCAGCAATGGTTTTCTTCCGAGCTTCAATGATCATGTCACGGGCTTCAAGCTCTGCTTTTTGCTTAACTTTATCCACGTGGGCCTTCTTCATTCATCTCGGAATACGATCTCTATTTTTACTTGGACCCCTTTCAGTTCCTTCAGCAAGCTAGTGTTGCTCTTACTCTCTCAAAGTTTAGTGTCCTTCTCTTGTGTTAATCGCTCAATTCTAGCATCATGTTCCACTGATGCGCTCTCATAACCATCTTTCTCTGATTCAAAGGAGAGTATCTCTTGATAATTATTACGGTTCGTGTCTGACAGCTTCTTGCATAAATTTTCCCATCTCTTAGCTTGATCTAAATCACTTTGAATCGCCTGATATGGGGCATGTAGGAATCTTTGGGGATTGGACGTAGGTCACAGTCGAACTTAACTCCCTTTAGAAACCACCTAGGGAGCGCACCTTCAAGTCTAAGGGGATCAGATGAAAGAATATAAGCCGACCTCCTATGAGAACATATAGGACTAAAACCGGGAACCACATAATCAATGGAGCTTGGGATGAAAATGAAACTTAGACAGTGGAAGCCGAAACTTCAAGTCCGACAGAAATTGGGGCCGAGGCAAACGTTCGTACACTCAATTCGTATGCTCATTCCATACCCAGCTTCAAATCTTCGAATGCCCAAGCCAATTCAAGTTCTGAGTTTTCTCGAAAAAATATTGGCCGGGTCGAGATTCGAGTATGTGGCTGCATGACCCGAAGCACGCTAGCCGTTTTCACATGCTCAACTCGAAGAAGGGACTTCCTCGGGCTTGCTTTAGGAAAATTATCGAATGACCTGAAGCGCGTTTCGAGTTTTCCAACGTGCGACTCGAAGTAGCGGCTAACAAGTGCTTGCTTCGGGTATTTACCAGATTAACCCGAAACGTGCGTCGAGCTTCCCCATACCCGACTCGAAGCAAGATTGTCATCGAGGGTGAAGTTGTGCTCCTACACTGTTGCGGCCTTCGCCCAGACATCAATCTAGAGCGGGGTGAGCGTCGAGTGATTGCCAACTCGAGCAACTCTTATAAACCTTACCCTGTTCTCTACCGTCCTGGTGACGTGCTTCGAGCTTCCAATTCTTTTCGCCTTCTCCACTCTTCATCAAATTCATGGGGCCGGTGGCAGCTTGAAGACCGTCCTACAAACATTATGAAATAGTGAGTTGTTCAAGGTCATCGTAAAGTCCATGGCCTCTCATGGTACCTGATAAGAAGAATGAATAAAGAGTTTTAGCAACAAGAAACGGACTTAAATACTGCATGTGTAAGTGAATGTGACCCTAGAGAAATGTGTAATATGTCATAGGAAGCCTAAAAGGATGTCACAAACCGGACCGGGAAGCCACCATGGTGGAAATCGGGTTGACTCTAGACACAGCATAACCAGGGCGAGGAGACGATCCCTCGAATTCGAAACTCCTCCCATGAGTTCATCGATATCTACGTAAACATTGCTCAAATCCCCAAAATCAATACCAGTTTCTTTAAGCAGGGAATCTTGAAGTCGCACGGCTGTTGGGGGAGCATCTTTATTGCAAATTTCTCGAGAAGGCAAATCCAGGAGAACAAGACTCATTCCCGGAGTCTCATCGCACGATTTGAAGTCTCCATTGCCAAAAGTTGCTTCGAATTCATCATTGCTAAAGGAAGAACCACAACTACTGCTAAACTCGATTTCACCCTCCTCCTTTCTATTGCTAGTGTAGCCTTACCCTCACGCTACTTGAATTCTTCCTCACCCTCATCTGGAATTGGGGGCATTCTGGTCGGGCAGATGGCTTCAGTCATAACACCCCTTTCTTCATGAATTTCTTCGTTTGGCTCGTCAAATAGACCTTCTCTTTCTAGGAGATCACCCTTTTCGGAGTCATGTGATGAAGATGTGGAACAAGTTCGTATTCTAGAACAAGAAGGAGACAAGACTATGATTACCATGGAGGATCCCGAAGGATGCAATAGTCCATACCAAAGAATTCTCTTCCGTTAGCAAAAATTTAACCGACCTCTCCATGACATCTATGGCCTTCAGAGTATGGAAAATCGAATCGAGTGATGGATCCATATTTGGCCATAGAATAATAGAAAGAAGTATTCGATCTATCAAAAATCCCATAGCGACGAACTGAAACTCAATAAGTAAAAGAGATAACTTACCTCCCGCCGTCCAAAGGAAGTTAAATCTCTCGGTGCACCTAACAAAGAAATACCGGGTCTTGAACCGAGACGGATTGCTTTAAAGCTGTAGCATGATCTTTCAGTTTTATTGGGCAATAATGACAACATGGGATGAACATTTGTCTCTCTTCTTGAATGAGAGAAAATATCTCAACCCATCGAAACTCACGCGAACACAGGTCAAGATCGCGTACCCATTAGGATAAATTTGAAATGGAGCAATTCCTAAGTTCAGAAGAGTATCTTTCATGAAGTTATTAAAGGGTCACCACTCTATTTAAACACATATATCAGTGGCAAGATATACCTCAGAGGTGGCATATGTGCAAACTCATTCTTCGACGGAAGGCTCACATCACCGTCTGGAATGCTGTGTTGTAAGCAAATTTTATGTAAGACTTTATTACGGAGGAAGCTCTCTTTAGGGGATTAAGCAGAACTCTAAAATTTAGGGGAGTTCAGTCTACAAATGGACCAACCAAAACCAGCTAATCCTATTCAGCTCGTAGGACTGAAGAGGTAGGTGCAACGGATGACGATTCAACTTCTGAAAGTGCTGGACTTCCTCCACTGGACTTTTGGCGAGAGGATGGGTGTTTCATTCTATACAATGAACTTCCATCTAACGCGGTTAGGTAATTATATCTTTGGCTAAAAATTCCTCTGCGACACTTAAACTCCAAAAAGTATCGATTTATGCCGACACATCGGGTTTCGAGTATAGATTGTGGCAAGTGTACTGTGTTATCTACATGAGATAAGGCTGGTGTCCTGAACACTACAAATGCTCTATCCTGTGTAGATAGTTCACTCATAGTAAATAAAGAAAAGAGTTTATCATATTATTTATTGAAGTTATTTGTCCTACGCTTACCCATAATCAATCAATGATCGATAACGGATCCGCTGTCCGAAGCGACGTGGGAAGCTTTTCCCATTTTAGGTACACCAAGTGTGCAATAACAAGACCAAACCGAACTCTCCGCAAGGCGATAACAACATAAGTTGCCTGTGAGATGCTACCTTAAGTTGTTATCACCACTCGAAAGAACCAAAACCAATTCACGAGATGTCTTATCGGATTAACAATGTAACTCAGTTTAAGTCAATTTTGATTCTTTTGACGAAGATAGCAATACATGTCTAGCACCAGGGTATAACCCGAGTATCGTTCCGTGAAGAACCCAAGACTTGAGTTACTATCCAAAAAATCTGAATCAACTCAAATTCTCCATAATGATCAATCCAACATCATCACTAAATTGCTATATGAATGCCAAATTATACAACATCCACCTCAAGTCAAAAATAAAAGGAAAGAATGGACAATATTTAAGTCGGCAGTGATCCAAGGTGGGTAGATTGATGGCGATCAAAATTGACAATGTTTCAGGTGCTAAAAGGCTAGCCCAAGATGGTAGCAAGGCAAGGCAAAGTCGATGGCAGGTAGCTTAGGCGATGGATGGCCGATAACGGCGATTGCTCGAATAAATTTAGGGTTTGGATTGAATTTAGGTTGGGCCGTAGAATAATTGGCTCAACCATTGAATGGAGATATATGGGCAAGAAGGTTGGTTCGAATGGGATAAATAAGGCAAAGCAAAAGAAAAATACGCTAAGTCCTAGGATCGCTAGCGATTCATAGTCCATGAATCGCTAGCGATCCACACAATAGTAACTAAATGTTTCCCAATTCACCAAGAATGATCTAACTATCTTTTGCAAGCCTCTTGAAGTTTGTAGGCTTGAAATTGATTCATTATTATAAGCTATGACGATTCCTATAGGAATTCAACAAACGGTTGAATAATTAGAGCCAAATTCACATGATGGCCTCAAAACAAACACTTGAACCTCACCAAACGGGAACTCAAAAGCAGTAACTTCAACAATATGCCTTGTTTCTAATGAAAGCATAATCTGGGGGCTGATGTTATCCAGGTTTTTGACCCAACAAAATCTAAAGGAAGTTAGAACCTCTACATTGAGTTAGAGCAATTCAAGAATCAACCAAAAGGACTAGAAGAATCAACCAAGAGAGAACTAAGAAAAAGTAGTCAAAAATCTCTAGAGGTGATGGATCGCTAGCGATCCATAAGGGTTGATCTTGTATCTTCCAGTCCCCTTGCACCATGACCTAATAAGTTTTCTAGGAATTTCTGTTAAGTTTAATGGAAATCCAATCTTTTTAGATCGAGAAGCGAGCATTCATCTGACTCCAGCAACAGTTTAATGCAATTAGTAAATGAATTATCATTAGAGCAAAGCATCTAGTCATGAAATTGCCTGGAGAGCATCTACATAAGGCAGGAAACATGATCTAACAGAATTACCCAAAAATACTCTAACTCCATGGATCTCCAGTGATCCATCAGATTGGGTTGGCTCATTCTGAAATTTTGGGAGCACCTGTGTACCTTCGAATGTGAGTCTTTGACAAAGCGACTTTAGCCCAAGTGCTCTGCAGCCCCTATAAATACAATTCTACCGTCAACATAAAGAGGATGTTTGGGACTGGCTATCGAAACTTTGTATGAACTATTCTTCACTCTTCTCCACCCACACAACAGTCATCTAAATGGTTCACTATGATTCTCCAGTGAACTCTAACATAGGTGACTCGATCTAACTCACAAGATCTAATTAAATTATAATCATATTCAACTTGCAATTGTAGTTAGTCAATAATAAAAGTTATAAAGTGGACATATGCATCGTTAACAGCCGAACCACTATAAAATCTCATCCTTTCACTTTATCTATAAGTTATTATTTCTTATCTCTATTCTATTTCCCTTGATAAACAAGGCTGGTGCTTTCTTGCTAAATTAGGGTATTGATCCATTTTTTGGGTTAACAAGTGCCATAGTAATACTTGACCGATAGCTATTGTTGTATGCAAATGATAATCGCACGTTCCTCCAAAATCGAGTATGCAAGCTCACAAGAGATTCTCTAATATAGGATTCAACCTCTCCATTGCCATCAGTTTGCGAGTGATAAGCTGTACTAGGATGTAGCTTAGTTCCCAACGCCTCCTGTAAACTCTTCCAAAACCCACAAGTGAATAAAGGTTCTCGGTCGCTCATAATGCTTTTCGGCACACTAACGGAATCACACAATCACATTCACATACAACTCAACCAGTTTGGATGCCACTCTACCAGACTTAACGGGTATGAATCGAGCATTCTTAGTCAATCTGTCAACTATGACCCAAATGTTATCGTACCGTAATCTAGTCCTCTACAGTCCATCAATGAAATCCATTGATACTTACTCTAACTTCCACTTGGTATTTCCAAGTGGATGTAGCAATGCACTTGGCTTCTTCAACTTTACCTTCGCTAACTGTCAGTTCATACTTCTCAAGATAAATGCCCTGACATCCTTCTTCGTCTCTTCCCAATAATATTTCTACTTCATATCACTGTACATCTTATTACCACCAGGACGTACAATCAATCTTGAAAGATGGCACTTTGGACCACCTCATCTTTCAATCTATCGACATTGGGAAAAAATAATCTCCCATCCATATGGATTCAACCATCACGGTCGAGTCTATACTGCTTCATCTCTTCAGACTCTATTCTTTCTATTTTCTCCATGATCTCAGCTAGTCTAGCATCTTGCCTATGAGTAGTACCAATCCGATCAATCAAAGTAGGTTTGATCGTTAAAATCACCAACATCTCTAGCTCTAACTCATAATAAGGTTGAAGTCAGAGCCAATAATATATACCAACTACTTCCACTCCAGGAACATCAATCCCAAACTGGCATGTCTTCTACCTAATGCATCAACGACTACATTTTCTTTACTGGGCATATACAAAAAGGTCAAACTCATAGGAGGTCAAGAATTCCAACCATCATGCTAGCGAGGTTGAGATCCTTCCAGGAGAAAAGGTATTTTGCGGATTTGTGATCTGCGGTAGCTTGAACATTTCCCCTAATACATAATGCCTCTAAATCTTTAAAGAAAACACTATCGTTGCCAATTCCAAATTATGAGTTAGATACTTCTTCTTATGCGGCTTCAGCTGTCGACTAGCTTACTTGACAACTTTTCCCCTAAACATGAACACATCGCCAATTCTAGTACCACAGGCGTTTGTGTATACTTTCAGGAATTAATTCCCACTCAGAATACTCAACAATGGTGCGATAGTCAACCTCTCCTTTAGACTTACAAATGCATGTTCACCCTTTGCATCCCAAACAAAGGTCCGATTCTTCTTCGTTAGATTGGTCGACGGTGCTGCTACCTTCGAGAAGTCTTTGATAAAACGTCTATAATATCCCTCTAATCCTTGGAAACCCCTCATATTCATAGCGTCCTTAGGTTGGTTCCAATCTAGAACCATTGCCACCTTATCATGATCTATTACAATGCCCTGGTCAAAGATGACATGTCCTAAAAATCTCACATTCCTCCTCTACAAGTGACTCTTTGAAAACTTCTCTCTCAATCTGCGCTTCCTCAACACTTCAGGCACAATCTTTAAGTGTGTCTTGTGTTCTTATTTTATCCTAGAGTATACTAGAATATAATCCATGAGCACATATATGAACTTATTTGACCGATCCTCAATACACAATTTATGAGATCAACAAAGTATGTCGGAGCATTAATTAGCTCAAATGACATAACCAACCACTCATGGAAAAAAAACGGTATATGAAACATGGTGACCGACACACTTTCCATTACTACTCCCAATTGGTGAAATCCCTTTGCAAGATCCAACTGAGAGATCATCTTTACACTATGGAGTTGATCAAACAAGTCATCAATACACGGGAGTGGATACTTGTTCTTCTTTGTCCCTTTATTCAGCTCATTGTAGTGAACACATAACCTCAGAGAGCCATCCACCTTATTAGTAAAAACTTAGATGCACTCTACTCTGATATACTCATACGAATGAACCATCTCCTCTATAGGTCATTCGCTTACACCTCCAACTTCTTCAGCTCTCTGAGTGCCATATGCCTCATGGGCATAACTATCGGCCAGACATACTTTAAGGAACTCGATCTCTCTTTGCAGTGGTAATCTAGTCACCTCCTCAAATATGTCTAGATACTCCTTTTCTATAGGCAAAAATGACAACTCATCATGCAAGATCTCGAGTGAGTACATAAAACTAACCATCACCCCGTTATTAGGTAGGCACCTTATCCAACCTATGCCGATCATTTGTCCCTATCATCACCAATGACCTCCCATAATCCACCACGTCTCCATATTTCTATAGCCATTCCATCCTTAATACAATCTTAAACCTAAAGAAATTCAAAAAAAATCATAAAAAAGGGAATCCATGACTCGATAAGACCAAACCACGACAAACCATACATAGGCTAGTGGAGCCTCCAACAAGGTTCGTCACAATCAAAGGTTGGTCAACTGTTTCAGGTTACAATCCCTTTCTATCTACTAGGTTACAAGATATGAAAGAATATGAGGTCCTGGTATCCAACAAAACACTTATAAGAACATCATAAATGGAAAGTATACCTTGAATAACGACATTATTCCCCTTCTCCTTTTCCGAGGGAGCACTCAACAAAGTCGGGACAACATCCAAAGTGTATGCCTCCACCCCCTATTTCAGCTTCACCGGCTTGGAAATTTTTTTGAACATTCCCCATCTTGTTAGAGTTATAGCACTTTCTTCCTTCTACCATACAATCTTTAATAAGGTGACCCTTCTACCCACAGTTGTAACAAGTATGCTCCCACTTGCCTTTCTTTTGGCCCCCTTGCCCTGTAACGTTTTTTTATCATTCCATTTCTTCTTGACTCCATCACCCTGTTGCGATTTTGGCTTCTCCTTAACTATAATAGCTGATTTGGACTTGGGGCACAATCTCTCCTGGTAAAGAGCTTTCTCGATGAGTCTCTCGAACGGCTAATTAATACGACTCACCAACTTCTCCCCTAGGTTGTCGTCCAAACCCATAATCAACTTCTCATTCTTTCTCAGCAGTTAAAGACACCTCGTATTTCAACATGGCATCCAACTCAGCAACATATTTGGAAACTGATATGTCTCCTTGCTTAAAATCCAAAAAATTTCTAAATAACATCGAATTCTAAGCAGCCGAGATGAACTTCTCCTTGAATCGAGTGTTGAACCGATCCAAAGTAAACTGATCCTCAGTTGTAGCAATATAGATAGCATTCCACAAATTCATGGCTCTCCCTTGAAGATTTCGAGAAGCCAACCTCCTCTTCATAGCATAGTTTTAATTCAAAATCATCAAAGATCCTTTGATAGGTGTCGAACCAATCTTGCACTTCCATAGTTGATTCTGTCCCTTGGAATGGTTTGCCACCAAGACTGGAAAAATCCTTATTCAGCTTAGCAAAAACAATTTTGAGCACATGTACATGAACATCACCACCGAAAGCAACATTCAAAGCCACTGCTTAGGAATTTTGATGCATGTTCACCATCATAGTAGAACATGGTTTGCAAGACGGGATTAGCAGCCTCCGAAACTACTCCTTCTACACTAGAGATGCAGTTCCTCACAATATTACTTGTATGCCGGATCATTCTTGACCTATAATAATAATGATCAGTATCCCATAAAGAAAACTGTATCAATGGTACTCGTGTGTGCTTGCGACTTATATACTATATATACTTCTATATACTTTTAAAAGCCAAAATATTTAATAAGTACGCATTGTTTTGTATGTGTACATACACACATACAATATCGGTCTAGTTTACAGTAATAACTCCTTACTCTCTCTACTGGACCATGGTAAGAACTCAGGTTAATCCTACAAACTAAGATCTGGTGCCAAATGTAATGATAGCCCCACATCACCAACACCCGATATAACTGAATAGTGTGCCACTGCCATGCCCGACCAATGTAAAACGATTTCCAAGGGTTAAAAAGAAATAAAAACATCATAGGACCTATTATATATCTCGTGACACATGGACTAAAATATAATATACATCACAGTCATAAAATAAAAGAGATGGTAATAACTACGTGAACCAAATATAAGAGCTGAGAGCCATAAAGTTATGCAACATAGTAATAAAGGTTTCACAAAAAAGCAAAAATAAACTTAGATAAACTATCTCATATAATAAAGCAAACTAGGCTTCATAGTATTTCATAGTGGAATAAGCATAATATCCATATATAATGCGAGAAAGCTCCATTCAGCTCATCCTTTACACTGCTACTACGTCTGACCTAGAATTGCTACTTAGTTTATTCATTTAAGAGTACTCGAGATAATAAGATGCACGGCATAAAAATTCGAGTCAAATTGTTTTTTATAAGCGATAAATGGATCGCAAAATACTATCCAAGTTGAAATAGTAAGGAACAAATGGTATAAGAGTCATACCTGATTTGTCCTTACATCCAAAGAGTTAGCACATAACATATATAATATATTACAATACTATCATCATAAAAATCTACTTCATCCTAAGTACCATACCAGATGTCGAGGTATCCACATCCTAAATACCTACATCAAGTGACATCCTTAGAGAGATACACTATGGGGAAACAAACCAAGCAAACATAACATCCATCGAACAATCCTTAATATCACTCAATGTGCTTGGATATAAGACAACTTGCATGGCATGAACATTAGCCAACGATCCAATCAAATATCGATTCCATGGTGCTTAATCCATGCCACTTCGTAACGCTAGGAAATAGATCCACAATCATAAGGCCCATGGTAATCTAGGATCACAAGATATGGACATAGTCATAATTAAGGTAGGCATCCCCGGGTACCCCTCTCTACACAAGCATTAAGGAAACCTCCGAGTGTCTACGATCCATTTGTACACATCTTCATAATATAACGCAGTCATAATTCCCCTCTATCCATATCTATAGTGGAGCACAGTCATAATTCCCTCATGAGCTCTCCTCACTAAACCTGCCCTTTGGATTATCAGTTCGGCTCTAATAGTTGAGCACCATCATCAAAAAACTAACTCCATCCACTATCAAGTTATTGTCATCATAATTCTAAAGCTATCATATCGAAGAACTCCCATATAGCTTTGTTTCTCAACCGTCAGTCTTCCTTATGCTGTCATATCACCTTCGTACACTGAATGAATTAGCGAACACCCTCAGCATAACCCAAAGACCACACACTTCACCTCCTAGAAGTCTCATTCCGACCTTACCAGGATATTCTAACCAATGCGGATTAGTACCACTCGGTGCCAAGTTAAATATTTCATCAACTTTGGGTCAATATACTTCCATGATGTCCTCTTCCCTTAGTATTTCAACTCTCAAGTCGCTAAACCTCTTTCGTCCTCTAGAAAAGTACTTGGTACCGGGTTGACTGGTTGGTACTAAGCCCATTAATTAGTCAAAATTGGGCATCTGACCCTTTGAGCTCCTTTCCCAACCTATGGCTCGACTAGAAATATTCCCGCATCTTTCCTCAAGCAAGCCCAAAGCACAACCTAAGTAGAATCCGCAAACTTGAATCTCAGCTCAACCACTTTCTACTCGTCATGAGCACTTTCTACCAACCAGATTCCGATATGACTTGAACCATAGTGTTATCCCATTTTTGGTCAAAACTGGAATATCAGTGTTGGGTGCGTTTCCACCACGACCGAACCAAGAAGAAGCAGCCAGCAAGCATATATAAGTCTGGGATTTCACTCATGATTCAAGTATAAAAGTCCATTCGGTATCAAAGGTTTAAAGTTTCATTCGACAATGTAGAGCGAAATCTCATTCGGCATTCAAGATGCCTTGGTTCATCCGGCGTTCCCAATACAAGAGCTCATTCGGCACTCCCAAATATGTTCATTCGGCATTCTCACTGTCGAACCAAGTACACCCCTTCAATACCGAACCAACTCCACTTCCCTTCCTAGCCGAACCAACCAGACTTCCATGTACTACCGAACGAGCTCCACCGAATCACCTCCACCGGACCAAGCTCCACCGGTCCAAGGCCACACCGAACCAACTCACCACCGAGTCAACCTCCACCAAACCAACCACTACCGGACCGGAGCTGCCGAACCAACCCACGCTCCACACACTACTGGTCCAATCAACACTCCACTCACCGCCGAACCAGGGTGTTGCCGAACCAACGTTGCCAGACCAGATTGCTTCGGCCCAGGTCCACCAGCAGCTATATACATCCAAGACCTCTACCCCCAGCCTCACTCTATAAATAGAGGGGCAGGGGTACAACAATGGCAGACAAGTTTGAGAACTCAAGCACGGATAGAACTTTCAAACAACTTTCAATTACTTGTAATCAAAGCTTTGTACTTGTAATCTGAAGAGAAAGAGGAGAATAACATATAAAGTGGATGTAGGCACGTTCTGGCCGAACCACTATAAATCTGTGTGTCTTTTACAGTTTAGTCCCTGCTTTTTACATATTTGCATAAATCACCCAAATCGCTAAGAACAACATATAATCAATTAAATCGTACGACTTTGAGGTGTTTGCCCATTTTTTGCGCAAACATTTTTGGTGCTTTCACTGAGAATTGAACTCAAGGACCTACCGCTTGGAAGTTGAATTTGAGAGTTTAGAGATTCAGATTGGAAGAGTCATGTCGAGACAATCAAGCAGAAGGCCAAGGCCAGAGAGATGTGAACATGAAGGAAAATCAAGAGGCTTCTTCAGAAGCTAATCAGGCATCGATCCTGCATGGGGGCACCACACTTGGAGCATGTTGATCCAATCCCAGAGAGAGAGATAGGGGCCTCTGAGCAACCTGGTAAGGAATGAACGCTCATCCAGGGGGCAGGTAAAATTCCCTCCTGAACTCGGGGGGCAGGTCGAAAGAGATGAACAAGTCGCAAACCTCTCACTAACACGGTTAGATCATTTACACATGTAAGCGATCGCGCACGATCCATAGGCATGCTCTTAATGACTACTGACCGCACCATAGTAAGAGTTTACACTTTGACATCCTCGTCTTGCTCTTGCTTTGATCTTGACTTGAACATTCCTGTTGTGGAATTCGTATGATTATTGCTTTGATATTTGCAAATTTACTTGTATGCCCGTTGGATCGCGAACGGTCCACAAGCACCTCTTGTATGGCGATGAACCGCCAAAGTATTTGATTCAGAAACTCCCCCGAACATGAAATCTGGCAAACGATCCAGGGACCCACTCGAACGTGAACCTGGTATCAACAATACCAAGCTCCCCCGGCACACTTACTCGCCTCCAATAGGCACACAAACGATCCAAGGACCCACTCGAACGTGAGCCTGGCATCAGTAATACCAAGCCCTCTTGGGCACACTTTCTCGCCTCGAACGGCACCCCAAGCCCTCTTGGGCACACTTTCTCGCCTCGAACGGCACCCGACTTCAAACAGTCACAATTCGCCTCGAACGACACCCGACTTCGAACAGTCACAATTCGCCTCGAACGGCACCCGACTTCGAACAGTCACAATTCGCCTCGAACGACACCCGACTTCGAACAGTCACAATTCGCCTCGAACGGCACCCGACCGCGAACGGTCACAACTCGCCTCGAACGGCACCCGACCTCGAACGGTCACAATTCGCCTCGAACGGCACCCGACTTCGAACAGTCACAAACTCGCCTCGAACGGCACAACTCATCTCGCCACAAATGGCTCGATCGCGAAAGGTCGCCATTTGAGGTCCACCCCCTGACCGCCAACAGTCGCACCTTACCACGAATGGCTCGATCTCGAACGATCGTCATCAGAAGTAAGGCGCTTGACCGCGAATGGTCCCATTTCATCTTTTGCCGCGAACGGCACCGGCCGTGAACGGTCACATTTCGCCCCAAGTGGCTTGATCGCGAACGGTCGCCATTTGAGGTCCGCCCTCTGACCGGGCTCGGTCGCACTTTACCTCGAATGGCTCGATCCCGAACGGTCGTCATTTGAAGTAAAGCGCTTGACCGTGAACGATCACATTCCACCGCAAATGACTCGATCTCGAACGATCGTCGCATGGATTTGGACGCTTGACCGCGAACGGTCGTCATTTGAAGTTAGGCGCTTGACCATGAACGACCGCGCTTCATCCCAAATAGCTCGATCCCGAACGGTCGTCATTTGGGGCCATATAAAATATCAAGCTCTTTACAGGACATCAACAGGATATGAACATCCAGCTCATGGCATTACAAAACACGCCTTCCTACCGCAAGGCATGTTTTGGGGGGCAAAGTGTTATCCCATTTTTGGTCAAAACTGGAATATCAGTGTTGGGTGCGTTTCCACCACGACCGAAACAAGAAGAAGCAGCCAGCAAGCGTATATAAGTCTGGGATTTCACTCATGATTCAAGTATAAAAGTCCATTCGGTATCAAAGGTTTAAAGTTTCATTCGGCAATGTAGAGCGAAATCTCATTCGGCATTCAAGATGCCTTGGTTCATCCGGCGTTCCCAATACAAGAGCTCATTCGGCACTCCCAAATATGTTCATTCGGCATTCTCACTGCCGAACCAAGTACACCCCTTCAATACCGAACCAACTCCACTTCCCTTCCTAGCCGAACCAACCACACTTCCATGTACTACCGAACGAGCTCCACCGAATCACCTCCACCGGACCAAGCTCCACCGGTCCAAGGCCACACCGAACCAACTCACCACCGAGTCAACCTCCACCAAACCAACCACTACCGGACCGGAGCTGCCGAACCAACCCACGCTCCACACACTACCGGTCCAATCAACACTCCACTCACCGCCGAACCAGGGTGTTGCCGAACCAACATTGCCAGACCAGATTGCTTCGGCCCAGGTCCACCAGCAGCTATATACATCCAAGACCTCTACTCCCAACCTCACTCTATAAATAGAAGGGCAGGGGTACAACAATGGCAGACAAGTTTGAGAGCTCAAGCACGGATAGAACTTTCAAACAACTTTCAATTACTTGTAATCAAATCTTTGTATTTGTAATCTGAAGAGAAAGAGGAGAATAACATATAAAGTGGATGTAGGCACGTTCTTGCCGAACCACTATAAATCTATGTGTCTTTTACAGTTTAGTCCCTGCTTTTTACATATTTGCATAAATCACCCAAATCGCTAAGAACAACATATAATCAATTAAATCGTACGACTTGGAGGTGTTTGCCCATTTTTTGCGCAAACATTTTTGGTGCTTTCACTGAGAATTGAACTCAAGGACCTACCGCTTGGAAGTTGAATTTGAGAGTTTAGAGATTCAGATTGGAAGAGTCATGTCGAGACAATCAAGCAGAAGGCCAAGGCCAGAGAGATGTGAACATGAAGGAAAATCAAGAGGCTTCTTCAGAAGCTAATCAGGCATCGATCCTGCATGGGGGCACCACACTTGGAGCATGTTGATCCAATCCCAGAGAGAGAGATAGGGGCCTCTGAGCAACCTGGTAAGGAATGAACGCTCATCCAGGGGGCAGGTAAAATTCCCTCCTGAACTCGGGGGGGGGGGGGGGGGGGGGGGGGCAGGTCGAAAGAGATGAACAAGTCGCAAACCTCTCACCAACACGGTTAGATCATTTACACATGTAAGCGATCGCCCACGATCCATAGGCATGCTCTTAATGACTACTGACCACACCATAGTAAGAGTTTACACTTTGACATCCTCGTCTTGCTCTTGCTTTGATCTTGACTTGAACATTCCTGTTGTGGAATTCGTATGATTATTGCTTTGATATTTGCAAATTTACTTGTATGCCCGTTGGATCGCGAACGGTCCACAAGCACCTCTTCTATGGCGATGAACCGCCAGAGTATTTGATTCAGAAACTCCTCCGAACATGAAATCTGGCAAACGATCCAGGGACCCACTCGAACGCGAACCTGGTATCAACAATACCAAGCACCCCCGGCACACTTACTCGCCTCCAATAGGCACACAAACGATCCAAGGACCCACTCGAACGTGAGCCTGGCATCAGTAATACCAAGCCCTCCTGGGCACACTTTCTCGCCTCGAACGGCACCCCAAGCCCTCCTGGGCACACTTTCTCACCTCGAACGGCACCTGACTTCGAACAGTCACAATTCGCCTCGAACGGCACCCGACTTCGAACAGTCACAATTCGCCTCGAACGGCACCCGACTTCGAACAGTCACAATTCGCCTCGAACGGCACCCGACTTCGAACAGTCACAATTCGCCTCGAACGGCACCCGATCGCGAACGGTCACAACTCGCCTCGAACGGCACCCGACCTCGAACGGTCACAATTCGTCTCGAACGGCACCCGACCTCGAACGGTCACAATTCGCCTCGAACGGCACAACTCATCTCGCCACAAATGGCTCGATCGCGAAAGGTCACCATTTGAGGTCCACCCCCTGACCGCCAACAGTCGCACCTTACCACGAATGGCTCGATCTCGAACGATCGTCATCAGAAGTAAGGCGCTTGACCGCGAACGGTCCCATTTCATCTTTTGCCGCGAACGGCACCGGCCGTGAACGGTCACATTTCACCCCAAGTGGCTTGATCGCGAACGGTCGCCATTTGAGGTCCGCCCTCTGACCGGGCTCGGCCGCACTTTACCTCGAATGGATCGATCCCGAACGGTCGTCATTTGAAGTAAAGCGCTTGACCGTGAACGTTCACATTCCACCGCAAATGACTCGATCTCGAACGATCGTCGCATGGATTTAGACGCTTGACCGCGAACGGTCGCACTTCACCTCAAATGACTCGATCGCGAACGGTCGTCATTTGAAGTTAGGCGCTTGACCATGAACGGCCGCGCTTCATCCCAAATAGCTCGATCCTGAACGGTCGTCATTTGGAGCCATATAAAATATCAAGCTCTTTACAGGACATCAACAGGATATGAACATCCAGCTCATGGCATTACAAAACATGCCTTCCTACCGCAAGGCATGTTTTGGGGGGCAAAGTGTTATCCCATTTTTGGTCAAAACTGGAATATCAGTGTTGGGTGCGTTTCCACCACGACCGAACCAAGAAGAAGCAGCCAGCAAGCGTATATAAGTCTGGGATTTCACTCATGATTCAAGTATAAAAGTCCATTCGGTATCAAAGGTTTAAAGTTTCATTCGGCAATGTAGAGCGAAATCTCATTCGGCATTCAAGATGCCTTGGTTCATCCGACGTTCCCAATACAAGAGCTCATTCGGCACTCCCAAATATGTTCATTCGGCATTCTTACTGCCGAACCAAGTACACCCCTTCAATACCGAACCAACTCCACTTCCCTTCCTAGCCGAACCAACCACACTTCCATGTACTACCGAACGAGCTCCACCGGACCAAGCTCCACCGGTCCAAGGCCACACCGAACCAACTCACCACCGAGTCAACCTCCACCAAACCAACCACTACCGGACCGGAGCTGCCGAACCAACCCACGCTCCACACACTACTGGTCCAATCAACACTCCACTCACCGCCGAACCAGGGTGTTGCCGAACCAACGTTGCCAGACCAGATTGCTTCGGCCCAGGTCCACCAGCAGCTATATACATCCAAGGCCTCTACCCCCAGCCTCACTCTATAAATAGAGGGGCATGGGTACAACAATGGCAGACAAGTTTGAGAGCTCAAGCACGGATAGAACTTTCAAACAACTTTCAATTACTTGTAATCAAAGCTTTGTACTTGTAATCTGAAGAGAAAGAGGAGAATAACATATAAAGTGGATGTAGGCACGTTCTGGCCGAACCACTATAAATCTGTGTGTCTTTTACAGTTTAGTCCCTGCTTTTTACATATTTGCATAAATCACCCAAATCGCTAAGAACAACATATAATCAATTAAATCGTACGACTTTGAGGTGTTTGCCCATTTTTTGCGCAAACACGTAGACTCCTCTTGTACTCTAGAGCCTCTCCTCTATGTCTGATCCAATTATGACCAGTTTTGCCTTTAATTTCCCAATTCGACCACCTCTTTCCCAGCTACCTAAAAGTACTAGAAAACCATATCAAAGCACAACATACCAAATTAAAACGTCATCTATATACATCCATACAAACATGCAATTCATCAAAACATGATAATCATACAAGTTGTATCCTAGATTTAAATTTTACACTAACATGTAGATATTATCAAAAAGGGGTTGTAAAACCACATAAAACCATTTTAAATAGTTTTAATTTCATCCATAAATATATACAAAAGTATGATTAAAGTTAGAAAACATTTTATTATCGAAGTCATGTTAAAAGCAACAAATTTAACTATAGTGCCATATACAGGATAGTGAGAGGTCAAGAACCACTCACCAGTTGCCTAAATTATTAAGCTAATCTCTAGATCAGAAATAGACAATAAGGAGAACGAATTCAAATCAGCCAGGAATGATAATCTCTAATCCTGCTATGCTAATTACCCATATGATGATGATGTAGGCTAATATTAGCGAAAAAAGGCAGTCTGTTTGATGAAATTAGAGTTAATGGAGGTTTGGAACTTGTTGATAGTGGCGTAAATTTTTATCGATTATAAAACCATCATTAAAAATATATTCATTATTAATCCACAAGCACACGACATACGATTGTAGTATTTATGCGAGTATGGGTTGATCCATAGAGAATGAATTAAATTTCAATAATACTCAATCAAATTGCCCAAAGATTAGAAGTGGTTTTAAACTAATAAAAAATGTAAAAAATAAACTAGATAAAGGTAAAGAAAACTATGTGATTAAGGAACAATTTCGAGGCAAATCCACTTCCAATCATTCATATAAATCAACATAAAATTCATTTATAATCTCTCATTAAAATATTAAGTAGAAATGATTGATGTGATTATTATAAGTAAGATTTATTTGTGCTTTTAACTAGCACTACTTAAATCATCAAACTCTAACACACCATTCAACCCACTTATCAACATCCATGAAATTTAAAAATAAAATCTATTTTAAGTATGATCTATATACTATTAATTAGTAACATAGACTATCAAATTTGATTCTAATTTGACTTTCATTATCAAAATCACTTAGGAAAATGATCAAATAGCTTATGTTTTAAATGGAGTTAAGCATAGCCAATTTGAGATGTCGATATAAGCTACCAAAATTCAATAAAAAGAAACATAAACCGCCATCATTTATATTTTTTTATTAAGCATATATGGCAGATCCCAAATGAAATCATTTGATTAATTTAATATGTTTCATGAGAGCTTCATTACCCCTAAACTGAAGGGGTTTAGCTACTCATATTTTAAAACATATTAACATATAGTGATTTTCGACATAAATATAAATGAAGAGAAGTGCTAATTAAAAGAAGAAGGAACTAACTAATTGCATAAAATAAATCTAAAGTAATTGTATGAATTAAAAGAGAGTATAAGATAATAAAAGAGCATAAAAGAAAGCATAAACAAACATTGCATGAAAGTAAAACAAGGCAAAGAAGCCATTAAAGGAATTTTATTTATCATTGATTTTGTGGCTACAACTTGCATGAAAGGAAGAAGATAATTACATGAAATATAAGGGGTATTTATACACGCTTAAAACCCTAATTCATACTATGGGGGACTACCTAAAATGTCCTTGAGAAAGTCTAACCTCCGATTAATCATTTAGGAAATAACTAATCACCACTAACATGCCTTTATGCCTCCATCAACATGTGCATGTGCTTTAAATTATGGACAATATGTTAGTGGGTAAATGGGCTCCTCCATGTTGCATGAATTCATTTATTTCCATTCTTCATTTGCTTTCAGCATATGTGCATGCACTCATCCATGAACCCACTTCATATTTTCACTTCATTTCCTACAAATAAAAATGTGCAAATAAATTTTCTCAAATTAAGTCATACATAAAATTACCATTTTACCCCCAAAATAAAGATGAATAAATGATGATTTGAAAATAATTTAAATTTTGGTTTAAACATGTAAAATACCATAATATTCTCATTTATTTAATTAAAAGAAGATTAAATATGAAAGTAAAAATATGCACTTTTACGTGCACATTAAATACCCTTACACTTAATTTGTTATTCATCCTCAAGTAAACCAGAACTATGATAAATTTGTTTTCGTAGGAAACACGATTGCATTGAGCGCATGAAACAAATCATTAAATCTCTAGGTGTCCCTTGTAGGATGAATGTTACCTCATGAGGGTTTTCAACAGATTCCACCCACAAAAACCAAATGTGATATGCAAATTATAATGCGACCACATGATGCAAATTTTCAAAAATATTTACAAATAAGGAATTTACTTTTAAATTGACACAAGTAAGTTAAATTTAAGTTTTTTTCATTAACAAGAAATTTTAGTCCTTTTACTCATCAAAAATTCCAACAAAAATTAAGTTAACATCACAATTAGACTCTAGTTTAGTTAGTTGTTTTAGTTGATAACATAGTGCAACTATGAAATGGATTCTTTAGTTGATTATCAAAGTTTTACAAAGTGGTATTTTTATTTCGTTTGAATAAAAATTTGAATCAAATAAGTGAAGATAGTATTTGAATTTCAATTGCGTGCTCTCTCTCTCTCTCCCTCTTTTTTGAAAAATATTAACATCATTATTATTTACATACCTAACTCAGATAAACTGAGACCAGATATACTGATCATGCACTGCCTTTCAGCTTACGTGAGAAGAGTATAGAGCGTGGTGGATGTTCACACATGCGTATGAACACATGACTCTAGGTGTTTGTTATTTTATTTAAAATTTATTTACATACACCTAACTTAGATAAAATGAGGCCAGATTTACCAATCACGCACTGCCTTTCAGGCTTACTTGAGAAGGGTACGGAGCATGACGAGTGTACACACCTGCATGTGAATACATGACTCTAGGCGTTTCTTATTTTTATAAAAACCATTTCTTATATTTTTCTTTTTTTATAAAGAGGGAGTTTTGCAAAAATCATCTTAGCACCACAACTTAGAAAATCAAAAATGTTATCGCCTTTACTTTAAATCAACCATTCTTTTAAACAAAGATTACAGTTAGGATATACTTCATAATTATCACCTATGAACCTTCCTATATACTAGCTAAACCATATTTACTTGTAATCAAATTTTATTTTTATTTTTGTTAAGACATATAAATTTTCAAAAATTTCAATTTGATAACCAAAAACATATATTTATCCTATAGTGTTTCTTCAAAATTAAATCGATATGCTAAAAAGGTAAATTTGTTTTAGGATTTTATTTTCAATTTTTTTTTTGTTTTGAAAAGATAATGCATAAAATATACTATGAAAAGTCAAAAAAGAACATGAGACTCCATCTCCCACACTTAATTTTGACTATGTTCCCACATTTAATGCATGATATAATGAGTGTAACGGAAAAAAATATATACATATTTACAAGAGAGGACTAACATTTCTTACTAGCCGTAGCATGGCTCATGAAGAGTCATGAGCTCCTCCTCTTGATCACTCGCCAACACCAAGTAAGGCTTACAACGATGCCATTGACTTTAAAATCGATCCATCCTTAGGATTTTCTATTTCTATGGCACGGTGTGAAAAAATAGTACGTACGATGTACGGTCCTGTCCACCTTGATTTTAATTTTCCAGGGAACAAATGAAGTCAAGAGTCATACAAAAGAACTTTCTGATTTAGCGGAAATATTTTCCTTAGGATTGACTTGTCATGAAAAGCATTTGTTCTTTCTTTGTAAATTTTGTTGTTTTCATACGCGTCGTTCCTAATCTCCTCTAATTCATTGAGTGGTAATTTCCTATTTTCGCCAGATTTTTCAAGATTAAAATTTATGTTCTTAATTTCCCATAATGCTTTATGTTCAAGTACACCAGGTCAGTGACATGCTTTTCCATAAATAAGCCTAAAAGGAGACATCCCAAGATTGGTTTTATATGTAGTTTGCAAGCCCAAAGCGCAAGTATAAATTTTTGTGACCAATCTTTTCGATTTTTATTTACAGTTTTCTCCAACATTTGTTTGACTTAGTGATTTAAAACTTCAACTTGAACACAAGTTTGAAGATGATAAGGAGTGGATAACTTATGGGTTATCGAATATTTCTTCATTAGAGATTCAAATAAACGATTACAAAAATAGGTTCCATTATCGCTTATTATTATGCGAGGTGTTCCAAACCTTAAATGGATGTTTTATTTTATGAATTTCACAACAACTTTAGGGTCATTTGTTTTACAAGACTCGACCCATTTAGAGACGTAATCAATAAACAGAAGAATGTGCAGATTTTCGAAGGAATTGGGAAATGGTCCCACAAAGTTAATGCCCTAAAGGTATCGTAAGAATACGGTTCAAAGGCATTATGTTTCGTCAAAAGATTCTTCCTAATATTTGACAGCGATCACAAGTTTTAAAAAACTCAAATGCATCTTTAAAAAGCATAAACTAGTAAAAACCACATTGAAGCACCTTTTCCACGGTTTTCTTTGGACAGAAGTGACCATCACAAGTTTAGTCATGATAAATTGAAAGAACACCTTTTATTTTGCAATTCGGGATGCAATATCGAATGATTTGGTCGGAACAGTACTTAAACGAGTATGGATCATCCCAATAGAAGATGATTTGGGAAAGAAATTTATATGTATCTTGTTTCGACTAAAATGAAGTAGTTTCCTAAGTAACTAAATAGTTCACTATGTAGGCATATCATGGATCGATGAAAATAGAACGGAGTTGTTCATCAGTAAAGTTCTCGTTAATCGGTAAGGAAGATGGTGCGTTTAGATGATGCGACAGATGATTAGCAATGAAATTGTTGGATCCTTTTTTGTCTTTGATCGTAAGGTCAAATTCTTGGAGTAAAAGGATCCAATGGATCAAGCGATACTTAGCATCCTTTTTAGCAGAAAGGTATCCAAGAGCAGAGTGGTTGGTGTAAACAGTAACGTGTGAGCCAATCAAATAAGGTCAGAATTTTTTAGGCACGAAGACTATCGCTAGAAGCTCTTTTTCAGTAGTCATATAGTTGAGTGGAGAATCCTTTAAAGTCATACTATCATAGTAGATGACATAAAGAATTTTGTTGATGTGTTGTTTTAAGACAGCACCAACCATAAATTTAGAGGCATCGCATATTATTTCAAAAGGAAGATCCCAATTGGGTAAGAAAATGATGGGAGCAGAAATGAGTTCATTTTTGACATTAAAAAGCAGAAACACAGTCAGAATTAAAGTCAAATGGAACGTTTTTTCCAAGAAGTGTCGTCAGAGGTCGAGCAATTTTACTAAAGTCCTTCAAAAAGTGTCGATAAAAATCGCGTGTCCCAGAAATTAATGAATGTTCTTGATAGATTTGGAAATGGGTAGATTCGCAATTACATCAACTTTTTCTTTATCCACCTCAATGCCTTTATTTGAAATGAAATGCCCAAGGACAATGCCATATTTGACCATAAAATGACATTCTTTCCAATTTAACGTTAAGTGTTTGTCCTTTCAACGATTAAGAACCAACTCAAGATGGTGTAAGTACTCGAAAAAGAGTTTCCAAAGATAGAAAAATCATCCATAAACACTTCAAGAAAGCATTTGATCATATCGAAAAATATGCTGACCATGCATCTTTAGCATCATTGAAATGTAGCAGGAGCGTTGCAAAGGCCAAAAGGCATACATCGATATGCAAAGCTGCCAAAGGGATACATAAAAGTCATTTTCTCTTGTTCTTTGGGAGCAATTAGAATTTGATTATAACTGAAATAACCATCAAGAAAGCAATAGGATTCATGACCGGCTAATAGTTTAAGCATTTGGTTGATGAAAGAAAGAGGAAAGCGATCCTTACGTGTTGCAGCATTTAATTTTTGATAATCAATGCAAACACGCCAACCCATTTGACTACGAGTTTGAATTAGTTTGTTTGAGTCATTCTCGATAACGGTAAGCCCAGACTTTTAGGCATGATATGAATTGGGCTAACATATGAACTATCAGAAATGGGGTATATGATTCCCTTATTAAGGAGCTTAAGAATTTTGTCTCGAACTGCATCCTTCATTTTTAGGTTAAGCGATCATTGCGCGTCACGAACAAGCTTAGCATCATCAACTAAGTAGATGTCATGCTGAACAAAAGCTAGATTAATTCCCTTTATAAAAGTAATTGACCACCTAATTGCTTCTTTATTTTTCGATAAAATTGAAAGAAGGGAAGCTTCTTGGTCAAGAGAGAGAGCTGCAGATGTTATGATTGGAAACGCTCTATTGTCACCTAAGTATGCATACTTACGGTGATTAGGAAAGGGTTTGAGTTCCAACTTCAAGGATTTCTCAATCAAAGAATTCGATTGAAGTTCTGATTCAATAGTAAGGTGTTCAAACGGAAGCGGATTTTCAATTTCGTTAGGAACGTCTTGAAACGGTTGTTTATATTCGGTCTCGCATTAGTGGTTTAGGTCCACTATTTCGTAATCAAAATTTTCTTGAATGGAGCTAACTTCTATCATTTGGTCAAGTGATTAGTTCGATTGATTTTCAAGATTGAAGATGTTAAGATCCGTATCGTGATTCTAAAAGAAATTTTCATTGAACCGTTTCGACAATTGATTAGAGCATTGGAAGTAGCCAAGAAAGGTCTACCTAAAATCAATGGAATTTGACTCATCGGATTGTTCATGGGTTGTGTCTCCAAACCATGAAATCGACGGGGAATATAAATTAACCAGTTTTGATGAGTATATCCTTGATTTCTCTCATGGATTTCTTTATCGAATGATCAAAAAATTGAAGAGTTTCTTTCATCGATTTTAGTTCACCCAAGCATGGTTGCTGGTAAACTAAATAAGGAATCAAATTGAAACTCGCACCCAAATCTAGTAAGCACTTATTAACTGTCTTCTCTCCTATCGTACACGAGATCTTCGAACATCTAGGATCTTTGTATTCAACGGGAACTGATTAGGACAAGACTTTGCTAAGTTTGGCAGTTATGAAAACATTCTTGGGTACATGAATACATCATTTTTTTAGTACACAAGTCCTTTAGAAACTTAGCGTAAGTTAGGACTTGTTGAATGATATCAAGATGTGAGATGTTAACGTTGACTTGTTTAACAAATTTCAACATATTTTCCATTTGATAAAAATGTTTCTTGGGTCGAAGACGATGTGGAAATGGAACATGATACTCAATAGGTTGGTATACTTGAATAAAAGAATTTGGAATGGATTTGATTCAATGTTTGGCTCAATGTTTTTTCAGAATCTCTTATCGTTTTTGAAGTGTCAAGAGGAGCTTCTGGTAAATCGTTTGGACTAACAACTTAATTATCGATTTGTTTACCGAAATGCAAAGTCGTGATAGCATTCACTTGGTTGACATTGTTGTCTTGAATAACAAGGCTTGGTTCAAATTTGTGTTTTGATTTCTTGGATTAGGAACCAGCTGAATGTGCCTCATTCAGTTCACTCACAGACGTTGCTGTTGTGACTTTTCTGCAAATTTTAATTAATTCTGCAAGCACACAGACGTGTAGTATGCAGGTCGAAACAGGAAATTGTATTTTAAAATAATTGAAATCCATAGTTAAATCTTAGACGTGTTAAACGAATCCGGCGGTGAATTTGAACAGAAAATAAAAACAATAATATACTCCGAATCGATTCCGAAACTAATCGAAATTGCAACCAAAATATAAAATTGTAAAAATCGGAACAAAAATTGAAATTTTGGAAAAGAAAATAACAGAGCAAACAACTGAAATATTTATTAACTAACTAAAAAGAGTGCAATAACTAAGAACAAGAATAAATAAATTGCTAAATCTAATCAACAATCCTACGTATACTGTTCGAAAATAAAAACATTGCAGAATTTAAAATTAAACTTGAAGAAGAGTGATGGGGTAAGAGATGATTTTCCATCTTCATTGCTCTCCCTATTTAAAGACTTCAGCCTCCAAAAGTAATACTACTATTTAGGTTCATGTGCTTGATATTTGGAGAATAACAAGGCACCTCACTTTGAATTGGTCTTTGCTTTGTTATTTGATTAACAAGTGGCCTTGCTTTGAGAGATGTTTAGGCTAAACTTTGAAAGTGTATTTTCAATATTTGCAATTGATTTCTTGCATGAATAGTACACATGTTGGTGAGGTGACGTGCATTTCTTCATGAACGATATGTACTTTCTTTTCGAATTATTCAGTACTCAAAATGTTGCGCTCTTTTTTTGCGTGTCATTTGAACCATTGGACGGCACAGCCGATTAATTTAACGTTGCACTTCTAAATCTACAATCTGCAAAATCACAACGAAATACCCGTATAATACCGCTTTATTAAAATAAAAATATATTAAACAAACAGTTTAAAATGCAGAAAAATAGTTCATCAGAATACCCCCACACTTGAACTTTATTCGTCCTCGAGTAAACGAGAAAACAAAAACTAACTAAATCCTTTTTCGTAGAAAACACGATTGCATTGAGCGTATGCAACAAGCCGTTAAACCTCTAGGTGTACCTAGTAGGACGAGTGGTGTCTCGTGAGCGTTTTCAGCGGATACTACCCACAAAATCCAAATGCAGTATGTGATGATTCTAATGTACTACATGAATGCAAAATTTTAAACAATGGAGACTCGATTTACTTCAGGATAGTTGCAACAAAATAATGTATATTAGTTTTAGTCAACTTCTTCAAATTTTTGGTTCCTCATTAATCACAAATTTCAATATAACTCACATTTTCATACATTAGATTCTAGTTTGGCCAGTTGTTTCGGTTGATAGCATAGTGCAGCCATGAAATAAATTCTTCACTGTTAACCACAGTTTTTTTTTTCAAAATGGTATTTTTCATTTCCATTTGTATAACAAGCCAAATCAATAATGACAAGAAGTGTTTGGGTTCCAAATCTTAGTCTCTCTTTACTAAATTTTTTTTATACACCTAACTTTTGGACCAAGGTATATCACCCATGCACTGCCTCGCGGGCTTACGTGAGAGTTGGAACAGAGCTTGGCGGATTGTGAAAACCGACGCTGACTATGTCAGAAAAGGTCGGTAATCCTTAGGTGATTATTTATTTAATTTCTTTATACACCTAACTCAGAATGCGGAGGCCAGATATATCATCTGTGCACTACCTTGCGGGCTTACGTGAGAAGAGTACAGAGCGTGGGGAGTGCACACACTTTCATAAGTATGCACGCCTATTAACTCAAGGTGTTTCTTATTAGATTTTTTTTGAAATTAACTAAAGAGAGTTATGCAAATCAACTTAGCACCACTTAACTTTTATGATTTGAAATGTCAACGCATGTACTTTAAATCTGCCCTTTTTTTTAAACAAAGACTACAGTTTAGAAAGGATTTCATAACCATCACCTACGAATCCCCCTATGTACTAACCACACTATTATCGCTTGTAATTCAACTTTTCATTATATTTTACATTTAAAATTAGTGATTCACAAAAAATTTCATCAATTGACTTCAACTGTTTACTTACTTTGTCTTAACTAATTAAAAATAAATCAAAGTCTTAAAAAAACGGAAAATGAGATGAAGCTTGAAAAATGAAAAAAAAATGAAAACAAATAATGAGATGATTTTTTTTAAACGATGCCACATTGTGAAATATGAACAAACAGTATAAGATATGCGTCCCCCATACTAGAATGAGACAGTGTCCCAATTATCGAACAGAATGCAAATCCAAAATAGAAAAATAAAATAAATATACAACCTGATATGTATAAGATAGTGAGTGGCTTATGCCGAGTAGCTAGGTTCATGGAGATCCACGAACTCGTCGTCCTCATGTTGTTCAAACTCTAGAAATGGCTTCAAGCATTGTCCACTGACCTTTGAAATGGAACCGTCCCTAGGATTTTCAATTTCAACTGCACCACAAGGGTATGTTGTTTTCATAATATATGGACCTATCCAACGGGATCTCAATTTTCTCAGAAACAAATAAAGTCTGGAATTATATAAGAGAACTTTCTGACCTACTTCGAATGTCTTACGAAGTATGCATTTATCATGATAAAATTTAGCTTTCTCTTTATAAATCTTTGCATTTTCATATGCTTCATTTCTTAGTTCTTCTAATTTTGACAATTGTAATCTACGATGCGATCCGTCTTTTTCTATGTCAAAATTAAGGTATTTGATTGCCCAAAGTGCGCGGTGCTCGAGCTCAACGGGTAAATGGCATGCTTTTCCAAAGACTAATCGGTATGGTGACATTCCTAGATTGGTTTTATAAGCAGTGCGAAATGCCAAAGGGTGTCTATCAATTTAGGTGACCAATCTTTTCCGTTGGAGTTAGCCGTCTTTTCAAGAATTTGTTTAATTTGTCTATTGGAAATCTCGACTTGACCATTGGTCTGTGGATGATATGGAGTAGATAGTTTATGAGTGATAGAGTATTTCTTAAGAAGATATTCAAAATCACGATTACAAAAATGAGAACCGTTATCACTTATAATGGCTCGAGGTGTGCCAAAATGGGAAAATATGTTTTCTTTCAAAAATTTGATAACTTTATTGTCATTCGTTCTGGTGGGAATGGCCTCAACCCATTTAGACACGTAATCCACTACAAGTAAGATGTAGAGATTTCCAAAAGAATTAGGAAAAGGACCCACGAAATCGATGCCCCAAACATCAAAAATTTCGATGACAAGGGTTGGGTTTAGGGGCATCGTGTTACGTTTGGAAATACGACCTGTTTGTTGACATCTAGCGCATTTAGAGCAAAATTCGTGGGCATCACAAAAAAGAGAAGGCCAGTAAAAACCGCACTGTAACACCTTGGCAGCAGTTTTCTTCGCTCCAAAATGTCCTCCACATGCTTGATTATGTGAAAAAGAGAGGATGCTATGGAATTCATGTTCGGGGACACATCTACGTATGATTTGATCGGTGCAATATTTGAAGAGATAAGGATCGTCCCAGTAAAAGTTTCGAACATTGAAGAGAAATTTTTGTTTATCTTGTTTTGACCAATGGAAAGGTGTTTCATTTGTGACAAGATAATTTACGATGTCCACGTACCATGGTGCACTGGAGAGGGAAAGAATTTGTTTATCGGGAAAATGATCGTTGATTTGAAAATTATCGATGTTTTCATGAACAATACGAGAAAGATGATCAGCTATGACATTTTCAGAACCCTTTTTATCCCGTATTTCTAGGTCAAACTCTTGAAGAAGGAGAATCCAATGGATTAAGCGGGGTTTGGCATCCTTTTTCGTGAGAAAATACCGCAATGCGGCATGATCGGTGTAAACTATGACCTTAAAACTTACGAGATATGATCTAAACTTATCGAGGGCAAAGATAACTGCTAAAAACTCTTTTTCTGTAGTTGAATAATTCAATTGAGCTTTGTTAAGAGTTTTGCTAGCATAATAGATGACTCGAGGAAGTTTATCGATTCGTTGACCTAAGACGGCTCCAATGGCATAATCAGAAGCGTCACACATTAATTCAAAAGGCAAAGTCCAATTTGGAGGTTGGATGATAGGTGCAGTGGTCAAGATCGATTCAAGGGTTTCAAAAGACGTTTTACATTCATTGAAAAATTCAAATTTAACCTCTTTAGCTAGAAGATTCGAAAGAGGTTTTGAAATTTTTGAAAAATCTTTAATGAACCTCCTATAAAATCCTGCATGGCCGAGAAATGAGCGAATGTCCTTTACGGACCTTGGAGGAGGAAGGCCAACAATAAGATCAACTTTAGATTTGTCAACTTCTAGTCCATTTTTAGAGAAACATGACCTAAGACTATTCCTCGCTTAACCATAAAATGACATTTTTCCCAATTAAGAACAAGAGATTTCTCCTTACATCGCTTTAAGACACGTTCTAAACGAAGGAGGCATTGATCAAAAGATGACCCATAGATTGAAAGATCGTCCATGAATATTTCTATGAAATCCTCCACCATATCAGAAAATATACTCATCATACATCTCTGAAAGGTAGCGGGAGAATTACAAAGACCGAAGGGCATGCGACGATAAGCGAAAGTTCCGAAGGGACATGTGAACGTTGTTTTGTGTTAGTCCTCTAGAACAATGGGAATTTGATTATAGACGGAGTAACCATCAAGAAAACAATAATATTCACGACCGGCTAAGAGTTCGAGCATTTGATCAATGCAAGGGAGGGGAAAATGATCTTTTCTTGATGTTACATTGAGTTTTCGATAATCGATGCAAACGCGCCATTTTGTTTTGAATTTTGTCGGAACAAGTTCGTTATTCCCATTTTTGGTCACAGTGATTCCAGACTTCTTGGGCATAACTTGTACCGGACTTACCCAATTACTATCAGAGATAGGGTAGATAATGTTATTGTCTAAACATTTGATAATTTCTTCCTTTACCACTTCTCTCAAATTAGGGTTTAATCGCCTTTGAGCTTCGCAAGTGGGTTTAGCCTCGTCGACTAAATGTATTCGATGTTCAATTATTGATGGACTAATTCCCTTAATGTCAGTGATTACCCATCCTATTGCCTCTTTATTTTCCCTTAAAATTTTCAAAAGTTGTTCTTCTTGGTCCTTAATGAGATCGGATGCCAAGATTACAGGGAAATTTTTCGAAGAATCTAAGCATGCGTAATTAAGATCGTTTGGAGGAGGTTTGAGGTCTAATTTAGGGCGTACTTCTTTTGAGGCTTCAGTAGACATCAACTGATTGAATTCTAGTGAATTATGAGAAGAGCAGAGCATATCATTTAATTCATAAATGTATTCATCTTCATGGAAGGTTAAATTAAAATGATCTAGGCACATGTTAAGAGACTCCATTGTATCACTAAAATCATTTTCTATAATTGTTTGGATCATGTCAACTTCTTCTGTTTCAGGATCCCTTGGTTGTCTATTAACATTGAAAATATTTAGTTCAATGGTTAGGTGCCCAAAGGAAAGTCGGAGTTGACCATTCCTACAATTTATGATAGCATTTGATGTTGCTAATGGACGACCTAATATCAAAGGAATCTGACCATTGGGATTTGAGATAGGTGCCGTCTTTAGGTCTATGAAATCGATTGGGAAATAGAATTGCTCGATTTGTATCAAAACATCTTCAACTATGCCTAATTGTTTTTTTGACAGATCGATCAGCTAGTTGAATTGTGATGTTTGTAGGTTTTATTTCCCCTAGTCCAAGTTGACAGTACATAGTATAAGGCAAAAGATTCGCACTTGCTCCAAGATCGAGTAAGGCATGACTAATGTGAGTGTTACCGATTTTACAACCGATTGTAGGAAAACCGGGGTCCTTATACTTGATTGATGAGGGATTTGAAAGAACAACGCTCGTATTTGTAGTTAGAAATGCCGTCTTAGGAACGTTAGTGGCATGTTTTTGAGTGCATAGCTCTTTTAGACATTTGGCATACTGAGGAATTTGCTCGATGGTATCAAGAAGTGGAATATTGATTCGAACTTGTTTAAAGATTTTAAGAATTTGGTCAAAATTAGCTGGCTTCTTCTTTTTGTTTAGTCTATGGGGAAATGGAGCAATGGGTTTATAGACTCGTTCGGAAGTTTTTTCATTCGAAGAAGAAGGTGTTATATTAGAGGGTGAAGATAAGGGAGCTGGAATTTTGGGGTTGCCAACATCAAAAAGTGAAGAGCAGTCGGGATTGCCAACCTTAGATGAAGAATTAGAGTCGTTTTGGTTAACAACTGTGGTTGTCGACTGAGTTTCAGAATTTGGAACATGGGAAGATTTAATAAGGATGTCGGGGTTGCCGACGTGGTTGTCTACCTTCTTTCCAGACCTTAATATGGTGATAGCATTAACCGGATTTACATTATCCTCCTCATAAAGATTTACTCCTAGAGAGTCATACTTTGGATTCACTTCGGTTTGACTAGGAAATTCACCTTTCTCATAGATTTTCATGAGATCCTTCGTCATTATCAACATTTGTTCATTTTGTTTGGTGATTTGCTCAATTCTTGCATCTTGGTTAGTGATTTGTTCATTTTGTTTAGAGAGTTGTTTTTCCAATCGAGCAATTTCTAGTGAAGGCTGAGAAGGTTGGATTGATGGATTGAACTTAGGATGCCTGTATGGTTGATTCGAAGGTTTTGTTTGAGGAGTTGGTTGTGAATTTTGAGCATTAGATGTTGGGGCTCGATAATTCGGATTTGGTATCATCGGATACATATGCGATGGATTAGCCACATTGTTAGGATTTGACCACGAAAAATTTGGATGATGCTTCCAGTTAGGGTTGTATGTGGATGAACAAGGACTATTTTGAGCTGTAGCATTGATTTGGTCTTGTGTGTAGTAATGGGGTAGTCCTTCTCCTTCTTGAGGAATTTGGGCATCTATCGGAAGATGTGATGGGTCAATGGCATGTACTCCTCTATTTGGAGTACGAATTGGAACACAAATTATTTCCCATTGCATATCCTTTTTCGAATACTCTTCTAAAAATTCCCAAGCTTCCTTGTCTGTTTTTGCCATGAATTCTCCTCCGCACGTTGATTCGAGTTGGGATCTTGTTTGATAGTTAAGCCCTTCATAAACGATTTGGCACAAAACATGTTTAGGGATTGCATGATGTGGGCAATTATATAACAATTGATTGAACCTTTCAAAATATTTTGAAAAAGTTTCTCCTTTATTCTAAGAGAATTGGTTGATTTCAGTTCGAATTTTAAGAGTTTTGTGGAATGGAAAAAACTTTTTCAAAAATATAGAAACGAAATTGTCCCAACTTTTAATTGAATTTTTAGAAAGAGAATTAAGCCATCTTTACGCACTTTCTAGAAGCGCGAATGGAATAAGTCTTAGTTTGATGGATTCATTAGAAAGTTGTTGCATTTTGGTTGTAGAAGCGTATAATTCAAATTCGCTAAGAAATTCATAAGCATTTTCAGACCCAATGAATTTCGGTACCCCTTGGATAAAAGAATGTTTTAACTCGAAATTATTTCCTTCGGCAGGTGGAAACAAAATAACCGAAGGTTGAACGGTCCTAGTTGGATAGCATCGGTCTCTAAGGGATAATGGTCGGTTCTCATAAAATTCATTATTTCCAACATGTGATTTATGTGATAATTTTGGTGAATTGTGGTGTGAACTATGATGTGAATTGTGTTGTGAACCATGATTGCTCGTTTTGTTTGATTTGAAATTTCCGTTGATTTTTTTAATGAAATATTTTGGATTTCTAAACGGTTAAAATTATTTTTTGTCCAAACGCGTATAAACAAATTAAGATGTAGTAGCCAAAAGTAAATTTAAACAGTTTTTAGTTGGGTACCTGTAGAGTAGAGAATTACTTACAGAGGGGTGTGACAGTCCGCCTAGTGCAACTGAGCAGTGCTAATGATTCAAACTCCACTGTTTGTAATAGCTTGATCCCTAGATCCTTGTTGTTGAATGGCTGAGATTTACTTAGTTGAGCTACTTGTAATCTCTAAAATGAAAAAAATAGAAAATGCTACCTGTAATCACTAAAACGTGACTGGAATAAAAACGAAAAAAAATTGACTTTTTATTTAAAAAACAATAAATAAATAAATAGATAAAGCAACCGTAATCAGTAAACGTGAAACAATGCACTAAATGAAAGATGAAACTGATATGACACTACTATGTTACACAAGTAAATTAATATATGCAAGCTACTGATATTGAGTGAGTATAAGAATGGAAACGTGAACAAAAGCTGATTTAATGCAAGCAACAAACTAATGCAAGTGTGAAAACTAAGCTGTATGAAATATGTAACATTGAAATGGTTACGTGGCAACAACTAAGTGGTTATGTGTAAATAATGCAAGCATAAACAGAAACTAAAAAATGAAACTACGTGAATATGGTGAACGAGTGAATGAATATGCCATTGACGTGTGAAAACCAAAATAGCAATGCAACCAACCTGTAGATGAATGCAGCGTGAAAAGCAATTGAAACAGAAACTAAACCAATGTGAAACTTGAAAACATGCAGCGAAAGAAAAAAAAAACGATTTTTTTAAGTAAAACACTACTTTGGTGAAAGGAACTGGAAAATGGAAAAAAAATTCAAATAACAAAAAAAAATTAACACGAATAGACTAAAAAATCGAAAATTTTCAAAATAGCAATTCCCCGGCAACGGCGCCAAAAACTTGCTGTGACTTTTCTATTGATTAGAAAAGCGCAAATTTTAATTGATTCTGCAGGCGCACAGGCGTGTAGTATGCAGGTCGAACACAGGGAATTGTATTTTAAAACAATTGAAATCCATAGTTAAATCTTAGGAGTGTTAAACGAATCCGACTGTGAAGTTGAACAGAAAATAAAAACAATAATATACTCCGAATCGATTCCGAAACTAATCGAAATTGCAACCAAAATATAAAATTGTAAAAATCAGAACAGAAATTGAAATTGCGGAAAAGAAAATAACAGAGCAAACAACTGAAATATTTATTAACTAACTGAAAAGAGTACAATAACTAAGAACAAGAATAAATAAATTGCTAAATCTAATCAACAATCCTACGTATTCTGTTCGAAAATAAAAACATTATTGAATTTAAAATTAAACTTAAAGAAGAGTGATGGGGGTAAGAGATGATTTTCCATTTGCATTGCTCTCCCTATTTTAAGACTTCAGCCTTCAAAAATAATCCTACTATTTAGGTCCATGTGCTTGATATTTGGAGAATAATAAGGCCACCTCACTTTAAATTGGTCTTTGCTTTGTTATTTGATTAACAAATGGCCTTGCTTTGAGAGATGTTTAGGCTAAACTTTGAAAGTGTATTTTCAATATTTGCAATTGATTTCTTGCATGAATAATACACATGTTGGTGACGTGAGATGCATTTCTTCGTGAACGATATGTACTTTCTCTTCGAATTATTCGGTACTCAAAATGTTGCACTCTTTTTTTGCGTGTCATTTGAACCATTGGACGACACAGCCGATTAATTTCAACGTTGCACTTCGGAATCTATAATCTGCAAAACCACAACAAAATATCCGTATAATACTGCTTTATTAAAATAAAAATATATGAAACAAACAGTTTAAAATGCAGAAAAATACGTTCATTAGTTGCTAATTGATTCATTTGCATTTCAAGTTAGTAATCGATTGACTCGTATTCTACATGTATGAGGTTAACAAATTTTGTAAATTGCTATTTGATTGGAGGCTATAAGTGGTTGCTTTAGAAAATGTTTTAAGACTTTTCTCAAGTGAAGTCAAATTTTTATTTGTTATGGGGAGCGAAAAATTGTACTGGTTGATTTTGAGATGGACCTGCAAAGTTTTGCTGAAAATGATTGGGTTGAAAGGGAGGATTCGAAGCATTGATCAGAAATGCTTGAAAATTGGGATGAACCAAATTTGTGTTGGAATTATTTTGTTTTCAAGCTAAATTAGGATGATTTTTTCAACTAGGCTTGTATGTTGGAGTAAATGGGTCATTCTTAACCTTTTTAAAAGCATTAAGTTGTTCTATCGAATTAGGACATTGATCGGCTATGTGATCCAGATCATTGCATTTATAACACAATGGTTGGGAAGCTCGGTTCATTTGGTTTGATGAGAAAATATTATCGAATTTCTTGATCATTGCATCTATTTTAGCTTCCAAAGTCAAAGATGTTCTTGTTGAGTGTGTGCTCGACCGTGAGTAAATGGATTTTTATTTGAATGTTCCCATCGGGATGACTATTCGACCAAGTTTTTAAGGAATTGCCAAGCATCATTATGATATTGAGCGAGAAAAATTTGGCACATCGATTCAAGCATGGTTAGTGAGCAATTTTCTTGTATAAAATCTGGCAAAGAGTCCATTTTTCAAAATTACGGCGTGGACATTTTATCAAAAGCTATTCAAATCATTCAAAATATTTAGTGATAGCTTCACCCCTAAATTGATGAAAACTGACAATTTCGTTTCAGATTTTAGTTGTTTTTTCCAAGGGGTAGAACTTCTTTAATAAAACTTTAACAAATTATTCCCAAGTTTTGATTGAGTTCAATGATAAGCTGTAAAACCATTTTTTTATCGTAATCGGTAAGGGCTAACCGAAATTTGATTCCATCATCACAAAATTGTTGAAGTTTAATGGTCGCATATACTTGTTCGAATTTTGTTAGGAAAATGGATTGGTCATCGTGTTCAAAATTGCTAACTTTTGGGAGCGTGGCAATATGATTGGAAAGAATTTCAAAGTGATTACCCATTGGGGCAGGTAATGTGATACAAGAAGAAATAGAAACTGTATCAGGAAAGATTTTATCCATGAGACTTTGAGGAGGATTATCGTTCACCATCGTTGGAGGGATTGTTTGCCCAAGTTAAACGATTTGTTGTTCTGTCATGAGTCCAAGTACTCATGCACAAGAAAAGGTCAAAGAGGGAAATAAGTGAGAATCAAGTTTATGAGAATGAAACAAGGTTAAAAAATGAAATCAATTAAAAAATTGTTTTTATTATATATATATATATATATATAAAGGAAAAAATATTCACCAAAAAGAATTTATTTTTAAAAAGGAAGTTTTGGTTTTTGTTTTTTTGGATTTTGGATTTTTTTATTTTTTTGTTTTAGTTTTAGTTTTTGAAAAGATTTTTTATTTTTGTTTTTCTTAAAAAAATAACTTAAGAAAAATACTTGTTTTTGGATTTTTGATTTTGTTTGTTATTTTTTTCAAGGAAAAGATTTTTTCTGGATTTTTTTTTAAAAATAAGTTAAAATGTAATATTTTTTTTACTTTTGGATTTTACTGTTTTTTTAATAAATGCATTAATTAATGCAACTAAATGAATGCAAGGACTTAATTACAAATTTTATGTCTTTAGTGGCTTTTAACCCAAAATTGTATAATCTAACTTTGTCTTAATTCAATAAAATAATTCTTAGCCAGGTAACAGATAGGAGTTATCGGTGCACCACGAATCACCATAGCAATGTAGCCGAATGTTTAAATACCTTCAAAGAAATAATCACTATAACATTTACTGTAATATTTATATATGATTATTGCTCTACCGTAGGCTAGACACTAAGAAATTAAATTGCCAAAAGAAGACAACTTATCAAGGTACAATTAAGATCTAGATGAGCTCACGACACCCTTGAGTCCAATGTCTAACCATTATTATTAGTCAAGTTCTAAGATGATATGTAATATTTGGGCTAAGAAAGGGATGATGAAATTCACCATCTTATGTGGATTTGGGAATTGCCCTTAGAAAATAAAACAAGATGAGATGAATGCAAAACAAAAATTAAACGTGTATTATAAATGCAAATACGAATGAGTTTTAATTTGTTTTTTGTTTTGAATTTTTTTTTAATACAAGCAACCAACAATGCAAAGAAAATAGCAACAAGAGATAAGAGCACGATAGCAGAACGTGTAAAATTGTTAGCAATTTATTTTAAAGCGGTAATTTTTTTATATCAGCAAGCAAAATAGTTTTTAGCAAGCAAGTTGTCTCCTTCTAAGTTCCTACAAATTACAACCTGCAAAATTGTTAAACATGAATATTTATTTAAAAAGAAATCTCACAAATTTAAAAGCCAATAAAATTTCTTTTTCATCGTTTTTTTAGTTTTTTTTATTTTATTTTTTAAAATAAACTAAAAAAATAAACTAAAAAAATAAACACAAAAAGATTTAAATAAAACCCCAATCGACCAAATAACCTAAACTAAAGAAATTACCCAAACTAAACAAAAGAAAACTTCCTTTTTAAATAAAAAAAAGGAATTTTTTTGCAAAGAAATTTACATAACAAAATAAAATAAACAAATATTCAGCCCACAGGACAAAACCCAAACGCACCCTCGTTTCAGTTAATAAAAAAACTTGCGCACTCTTCTCTAGTTCACAGAAATGAAAACACCAAAGAGGAAAAAAAAATTGGCTAACCCGATGAAAAGAAAAGTGAAAAAAAAAAAAAATTATGAAAGCAGCTGTAGAAATTTCAATGGTGCAATTTTAAGTTGAAGGTTGGAATCGAGGTGACGTGTGAGGTTTCGGGTTGTGGGAGAGGTTGCACTGATAGTTGATGGTCGTAGTTGTGGATTTGGGTTCATTTTCAGATCTAGAAGGTCTGCGGGATGGTGGATGGACTGATTCGGCGTGAATTTGCCTTGAATTAAATATTTAGAAGTGTTGAATTTTTTAAACGATTTATATTCACGATTTTGGATAGAGAATGATATATTAAATAAATATTTTAGAAAGTGTTGTTTTAAAATGGAGTTAAACGTTTTAAAATGTGTTAAGGATCGAAACATAGATTTCAACATTCATTATTGGAATAGACATTTTCGAGAAGTAAGTAAATGATGGACTATAACACTGTTGTTATAGTAAATGATTTTCGAAAGGAAATGTTTTTGTATAATATTTGGGATTTATATATCTATTTTATTTTTCGAATCCCTGTACTAGTGATTTAGGGTTGTTGTAACGATGTTTTACGCAACATTCGTTTTGACCCAAAATAAAGATGTTTAAAAGAATCTTTTCCTTAAAGAATAAAATATATACTTAATCCTGATTTAAGTATATGAAATATTTTCTAAGTGTTGAAAATATAGATTGATTTGTGGATTAATTATTATTAAATAAGTATGAAAATGTTTTCCAATATGAAGTGAAATGTTTTGAGAATATATCTTTTTAAAGATAATTTGAAGTAAATATTTGGAAAATGATTTAATTAATAGAAGATTAATTATAAGGGCCTAGTGATTGCATATGGTGCTAAATATTTGTTTGTTTGCTTTGATAGTTAAATAACCGACTGTCAAATTGGCCAATAATTTTAGTTCCTCGACTTGATGTAGGAACTATTTAGTCGTACACTTATTACGTAGCCTTTTGCGTAGGCTTGATTATCCTTTGTGTTGAGGAAGTTGATTCGTATAGTGCGGAGTATTACTCCAATCTATCGAGCTTCCTTCTTGGCCCGAAGGATAGCAAGTTGAAAGTTGGAAATGTGATAAGTCTGTGAGACTTAGTTTATATGTGAGGTTGAAAAACGCTTTTGCGTTGTTGGTGCAAAGAGATTGGGATCAGCTTTATCTGAAAACCACTTCGGACCAACGTATATGCGACGATTGTGCAGGTTACTTGTGATGATATTGATATTCTGGCTTTTCATAGTGAGGGACTGCTTGTTGATCGTTTGGGGTTAAAGTCCCAATATACATCCAGTGGCAGTGGTATCTTAATTATGAAATATCCAATGCGAAGACTATTCGCTACTAATCCTAGGGATTTCCCGACAGAATATGGTAGGAATGTACCTTCGGTTTGTCCTGTTCCTGGACAACTTGTATGGATGTTTGTTGGACATTGCATTTCTACAGATTACGTACATTGGTTTTTACAAACTTACATCAGTGGTGGTGGAGAAGGCAACTTCTCTTAGCTTAACACCCTCCTTGAGACGTATGAGTTTATGGGTTGTATTTTTGTGGAAGACAATTAGTATTCAATGAAGATGGCCGTGTGGCGTTCAAAGTGATGTGATATGTGATTGTGAAAGGTAATTGTTACCCCTTGCCTCATCAACTGGAAATGACCAAAACAGGGTTAGATGCGGCAAGGCTAAGTGGGTCATTCCCAAGTAGGATATGATCATCCTCTTCTAGATATATCTTTGCACGCTATGACGTCGTGTATCTGATTATTGTGGTTTATATGCTAGAGGGCCCTCGGTAAAGGTCGGTAGCGACCGGAGGATGGCCTATTCGGTACCATCTAGTTATAGAGGTGGGCCGGTCTTATGTTGGTAGATAAACTTTATGATGGTTTCTCGGTATATTCTTCTAGAGATGTACAGCTGGAAGGTAGTCCTTTCACCTGGTCATTTGTATGGAAATCAAAACTCTACCACGTGTTTTCCATTTTGATTGTATTAACCAATTGGGCTATATGCTGGAATTTAATTAATGCAACATTTTCGGCCATGATTAATATTATTTGTATATAGTAGACACTACTATAATATAAGAGGATATGATATGATAGGTTTTTGTTATCGTAAGGTAAAAACATGTCCATTTTTATGTGTGGACTTGTCTTACGAGATACTTTTGTTTTAATAAACGAAAAGTTTGGTAATTTAATAAATTCAGTTGAGTGTGTTTCTCACGCTCGTTTACCAGACATATCTGGGTGTTCTTCCCTTTCAATGCTCGGGTCAGACCGATTATATTTATAGGTTTAGATTGGTGCTTTTGGAGCTTCAACCGGAGAGCTGTACATCTTCATTTACGTATACGCATATCTGTTTTGATTATTGATTATCCATTGTGCTTAGTTGTTGTTGTTATCAGCATTTGTGAGGACATGTATTGTAACTTTTCAGGCTGATAACTATTGATTGATTGTTGAACTCTGATTGATGTGTATATACATACAGTTTCTGTTTTGTAAAGATCATTGATATGGTATTATATATTTTCCGCTGCGATGTGAGATTCTATATTGTTCTGTTTGGTTCTATCTTCTCTCTTTCTTCTCTTCTCTTCTTCTCTCTTCTTTTCTTTCTCTTGACTTTCCGTCAGTTTGTGCTTTTAGGGTCGTACATGTGTGGATTATTGTCGATTCAAAGGGTACGGATTTGCGGGTCGTCACACCGATGCCTTGAGCAGAAACATGCTATTCTTGCTCATCTGTCGTCACTCCTACTCTTCTTAAGAAGATTGCAAGACAGCAGACAGAAGACAAGTTTCTTTGTGCAATGTATAGGAGAATTTGTCGTGGTGAAGATACAGTTTTGAAGTTGATAATAGAGGAGTTATAAGACTGAAAGGCAGGTTATGTGTCCTAGATATCCCTAATTTTAAACGTGAAGTATATTTGAGTCGTATAGAGACATGCTATTCTTGCTCATCTGTCTAAACTCAGTATCCATCCAGGAGTTAATAAGATGTATAGAGACATCAAAATAACTTTCTTGTGGAAGACAATGAAGAGGGATATATCTGAGTCGTTGTGCTACTTGTCAACAAATTAAAAGTGATCAAAAGAAAACGGCGGGTTCACTCCAACCATAGAAGGTGCCAAAGTGGAAGTGGGATCAAGTATCTATGGATTTCATCGATGGGATGCCACGTACTCGAAAGGGGAATGAAGCAATTTGGGTTATAGTGGATCGTCTGACTAAAACCGCCCACTTCATCCCAGTGAAATCCACCCGGACAACAACAAGCTTAGCAAAACTGTATATAAAGGAGATTATTCGTCTCGATGGTATACCGAGCAGTATAGTTAGTGATCAAGACCCGATCTTCACTAGTAGATTTTGGGAGGCATTTCAAGCCACATTGGGAACCAAACTGAATTTCAGCACTGCTTATCACCCGTAGTCTGATGGGAAGACTGAAAGATCAATCGAATCTTAGAAGACCTTCTGCGTGCTTGTATACTTGACTTTGGTGGTTCTTGGGAGGACCATTTGCATCTGGTTGAATTCTCATATAATAATAGCTATCAGGCCATTATCGAGATGGCTTCTTTTGAAGCTTTATATGGTCGTCCGTGTCGATCACATGCATGTTGGATTGAGTCAGGTGACAGACTCGTCCTTGATAAAGGAAGCTACAGAGAAAGTTGATTTTATAAGAAAGAAACTGAAAACGGCTCAAAGTCATCAGAAGTGTTATGCTGACCGTAGAAGAAGAGATTTGGAATTCCAGGTTGGAGATTCTGTTTTCTTCGAAGTTTCTCCAATGCGTGGTGTGTTAAGGTTTGGAAAGACTGGTAAGCCGGCGCCGCGTTATATTGGTCCTTTTCCTATACTAGAGGGGATTGGTCCATTGGCTTATTGAGTGCAGCTGCCCAGCAGGTTATCTCCCGTACACGATGTGTTTCATGTTTCACATCTTCGAAAATATGTTCACAATCCAGATTGTATTATTGAAGAAGTTGCTCAGCAGGATTTGGAGATCACACCAAATCTGACAGCAAAGAGAGAACCGATAAAGATCTTTGATTGGGATGAAAAGCAGCTGAGAAATAAAGTTGTGAAACTGGTTAAAGTGCAATGGAGTGGTGATCCAGACGACTGTACTTGGGAAACATAGGATAGCATGCAGAAGTCCTATCCCAATAGCAGAGTGGATATTTCGGCTTAGTCTGGTAAGCCATTTTTCTATCTTTTTCTGTGTTCTTATATTCTTTGTTTGTCTTTCTCTCTCTTTCAAATTTCCAGGATGAAATTTTCTTAAGAGGGGAATCTGTAACATCCCAAATTTTGTCAAATTTAAAATTAGTTATTAATTTGAATTTCTAGAATTTAAAGGGGAATTAGTTTGAAATTTTTCAAGGCAAATAAAATTAGTATTGATTTATACAAATATAAATGGATTGTAATTCAAATTTGAATTTGAATTTAAATTTAAATAAACGTCTTTATAAAAACAAAGGAAATCTATTTATAGAATAGAAAATGTAATTTTTAAAATTAATATATAATATAAAAATAAAAGGGAACAAGTGTTAAGCTTTTGGCACAATAATTAACAAGTGTTAAAATTTTAAGAATCTAGATTTACAAGTGTAATGGGTTTTACAATTAAAATCAACAAGTGTCAATATCTTATTTTTATTTTTGAAAATTAAAATAAAATGAGAAGCAAGATCATATAAACACAATATTTCTTTCTTCTCATTTCTTTTATCTGATAAAATTTTACAAACCACAAAAATCATCAAAGCAAACTTTAAAACAAAATCAAACAAACCAGAAAGCAAAGAAAAAAATCGAGTAAACAAATACAAACTATTTTAAACCTGGGAATCAAAGAAAAACAACCTCTTCATTCATTTCAAATCTGAAAACCCAAGGTTCAAAGCTCAAGCCTATAGAGGAAAGATTTCAAACAAGTAAAGAACAACTCAGTAATGAAACAAAATCAAAGATTCAGGGATCGTTACAAATCAACTCAAACAAGCAGACTCAAACTCCGTTTTCTGTTTTCAACTTCCAGGATTTAAAGCTCTTTGTTTTCTTTTTAATCAAGGTGAGTAAACTTTTGAAATTTTGGAATTCAAATCTGTGTTTGAGATCATGCTTGAAGTTATGTTGTATAGTTGGTTGCATGTATACAAAATGTGTATATATATACATGTGTGTGGATCTATTTTGTGCATGTCAGGAAAAACCAGAATTTGACTCTGTTCTAGGTTACAGGCTCCAATCCTGTAAGAAAAAAAATTCAAGTCCTCCTTCTCTGATCTTTGTTTGATCTTAGGATTCAAACAAAAGTTGTTTTTTTAAATATGTTTTAAGTTTTAAAAATTTATTCAAGCAAAATAAGTTTGAAAATCTTCTGGAATGGAGTAAAAACAGTAAGATTTTTAAAAGTGTTAAAAATCAAACAAATTAATTTACTGATTCAAGTATGAAACTTGAACCGTCTCTGAAAAACCAAAATAAACTTTTTTGAGAATAAATTGGATTTGAAAACTCTATATTTCAAAGATAATAAAATCTTGTTTTCTAAAAATTGTAATGTACATATTTGTATATTAATTTAGAAGTTATATTTTAAATTCAAATTTTCAAAAGCTATTCAAAAATTAAATTCTATATTTTATAATATACATATGTGTGTTTATTTATTTAAAGTATAATTAAATTTTTAAATCAATTTCTTGACAGATATAAATATATACATTATTTTTAAATCATTCTCTTTTAAATTGTATATATAAAACAAAGGAAATGTATTTATTAATAGCGAATATAATATAAAGAATTATATAATAATATTAAAAACATGATTTACAAGTGTTCAAATTTTAACATATAGCTTAAACAAGTGTTAAGGTTTTAAATTATGTAAAGACAAGGGTAGAAATTTTATTTTCTTAATTAACAAGTGTCAAAAATAAAGTTTCCTTTTAATTTGAATTATATAAAAGCATATTTGAGAAGAAACTCAAGCTTCATCAATTTTCTTTCACCTTCATTTCTCAAAACAAAAATCCGTGGAAACTTAAACCAGTAAAAATGCAAACTATAACCAGGAAATCAAATTCAAAACAAAAGCAAGATCCTGATTTTTCTTCAACTCAAAACAATCTTCATCAAATCAAAACCAGAAAGAAATATGAACTAAATCAGATGACCACTTCAGCCTGAAGATCATCTAAAGAAATCCAAACCTGGAAATCAAAAATCTGGCCAAAGCCTGAAACAAATCTTCAACCTGAAAACATCTCAAAACATGGAAAAAAACTAAAGCAAGCATAAAAGATCAAATCAATATACTATAGTTTCAAGCTAAAGTAGATCAGATTCAGCTCAGTACTAAAAGCAATTCAAAGATCAGATCATGGAATCAAAACAATTCCAGATTTTCAAAAATTTAAACAATTCCAGGCTTGCTTATCTGTAATTACTGACAAGTGAGAAAACTCCCCTTTATAAGTTCTTAACCTGTAGATCTTGGTGATCTTTTGAAGTATGAAATGAAGTGTGTTTGAATGATGGCGTGGATGTGCTTACATGTCTGTATATATGCAAATGTTTAGTGTGCATGTCTGTTACAAGCATACATCTCTCTGTTTAAAACATTTATAGGTTTGAATTTCAAATCCTCTTTCCCTGATCTGTTTTAGGCCATGATTTCTAAATGAAAATTGGCTGTGAAACTGTAACATCAATTTTAAAAATGATTTCAAGATTTTATACTTAGTAATTTACTCAAAAATATGAAATAACAGTAAAAATCATATATAAGTCAAAAATCAATAATTATGATTTCATGTTTGGATTTCATGAATGAACTCGTGTTGGAATACTATGAATTTTGATAGTGATTTCAAGGTTTTTAAGATGGGAATTATCGTGTTACCTCGAGTTGAACAGAACTCATATTATTGTCAACTGTCGTTGATCAATGTCGAATTGAAGCTTGGGGTAGATGTCAGGTAGCTTGCGGGTTACTAATCATTAGAAATATGATCACTTGATTTATAGGTTGACGAGGAGTTCGGGCGAAGTCGAACTAGGGTTGGTGATGTTATTTTGTTAACCGTTGAATTTGAGGTTCATGTGGTGTCGTTAGACCACCGGAGGTGATCGCTTATAGGGGAATTGACGTAAGGGTTCGTAAGGAGGCTCTGGACGAGGCGGCGAGATTAATGGTGCATGGGATCGTCGGGGAATGACGTTTTTCCGATGATCAAGTTTGGGGTTCGAATGTGTCAACAGGCTAAATTTGTTCTCAAGGCAAATTGAGGGTGCTGATTGTCCTGGGTCACCGGTGAAGTCATCGTCGACGTGAGAGAGGCTTCGGCAAGGATCGAAGGTGGTCTGATGATGGGTGCACGTGCACATGTGCACGGTTGTCTGGATTATTTGTGAAGTTGGGGATGAAGAAGTGCGCTCGAGTTCGAGCACGGGGAAACGAAAGTTGGACTCGAAGCAAAAGCGGGAGGGGTGAAACTCGAAGTAACGCTCGGGTTAAACAAGTATTTCTCTCGGATTTGTAATATTACAGTTTAATTTTTTTTAATTAAAACAGTTTTTCATATAATCAAATTTTAAAACCTATTTCTTAATTTATTCTTGTAAGATAATAAATGGTTATTTTTAGTTTTAAATAAATTAAAGGTTTTAAAAATAATTTTTATTAATTAAATTTGAAGTGTTTTAATCCTTTATTTATTTTAAATATATATAATAATATAATTAAGAAATTAATTAAGAAGATCAAATATTTTTAATATACTTAAAGGCTTTAAGTCAAATTAGATGTTAATGATGATTCGTCTCAAAGGTTGTTTAAAAATAAGATTTAAATGATGATTTTGTAATTATTTAAGGTAAATGGGTTATCTTAAGATTAAAGGATCGTTAATTTTGAAATTTAATGATGATTACTTAATCTAAGTTTAATTAAGTATTAATTAAAGATTAATTAATTGGTTATGAGTTAATTAATTAATGATAAGTAATTAAGGATAATTAATAATTAATTAATTTGATTTGATTAAGGATAATTAATTAATTAAAAGGATAATTAATTAATTAAAATATAATTTTTTAACGTAAGTAATTAAGGGTAATTAATTACTTAAAGATAATTACTTAATTAAAAGTAATTAATTAATGATTGAAGTTGATTAATCAAGTAATAAAAGGCTAATTACTCAATATAATTAATTTGTGATTTATTAATATAAGTGATTAAGGATAATCACTTATTGTAATTAATTAAGGATAGTTAATTAAATAGCAATTAATTAAGGGTTGATTAATTAATGTAATTAAGGAAAATTAATTAAAGGATAACTAAATAACTAAAGGTTAATTATTTAATGATTAAAGGTTGATTGATTTATTAATTAAGGTTGATTAGTTAATAATTAAAGGTTAGTTAATTTATTAAAGGTTAATTAATAAATATTTAAAGGATAATTAATCAAAATGGTTTGTAATTAATTAATATTAATTAACCAGGATTACTAATTTATTCATAAGTAATTAATCTGATTTAAATTGATCAGACAATTAATTGATCTTACTTATGGATGTTGAATTGTATTGAATGCTTAGAATTATTAATATACCTGATGTGTGATATTCTGTGATATGAATTGTTTTTATTTGACCTGTGATGAATGTAATTTATTTATCTATAATGAATTTATATTATTTATCTATGAATCTGTGAATGAAGATAAGCGTTATATGATTATACTGCTTATCGATATTGCTGTGCTTGGATTTGTGATGATTGATGATATTGTATTATTATGTGTAAAACCCTGGACTACACCACACATACACAAATATGGATTTCACGAGGAAATTGGTTAAGTCACAGATATTTTGAATTTAATATTATTTTATCCAAAATAATGAAATAGTTTTAATGTTGAATTTTGAATCCAAAATGGTTTGGAAATGTAATTGGGTTAAATATGAAAACTTTTGAAAAGAAAGTTTTGGAAATTACTTTGAATATAATATAACTTGTTTAAGTTTTTAAATTTAAATGGGTTGATTTGGATTTGAAATCAAGATTTGAAGTTGAGTTCTATGAATATATGTTTGGAAATTATGGTTTAAAAAGGTTATAAAAGTTATATAATGTATTTATATGGGTTTAAAACCAATTTATAAGTATTATTTTGGGAATTTGAATTTAAAAAACCCAAGTTTATACTTTGAAAGGTTATAAGTTGTGCATATTTGATCGGATTTTTTCGAAACGAAAGACTTTTGTTTTCAATAGCTTTCATATAAAGAAAGAATTTCCAGGTTTTGTTGAAAGGGTTTCCAATTTGAAATGAAGTTGTTTTTGAAAGCTATGAGTAAATCTTTGTGAAACATTGGAGAACTTTGTTTTCAAAGTGAAAAGGATCTTAAAGTTGTAACTTTTGTTTAAAAGATTGTTTAAACCTTTTAAAAGAAAGGTTTTGGGTAAAATTTGTGACTTAACTAAGATCCCATATATCCATATGCTTTTTAAATTAAGCACTCATTATTCGGTTTAACCGGAAGAGGACTTTATGTCATATAACCCATTTCGAATAATGATACGACGAAATGGATGGCATTTGAAGATCGGTGGTGAAGACTAGATACTTTCGTAAGCGAAAGGATTACCTATCGAATGTCTCTGCACCGAATGGCCCTTGTATAGAGATTTGATCACCAGTTGTGATGGGGAGTCTGGACGTGATTAGGGATTATCCAGATTTGCAAGGGCTTCTTTTGAAGTGCCTTCGGTTCTGTTCGAACCCGAAACAGACTTTTATGGATGTATGTCTGACGTTACACTTTGAGATGTAAAGCCGGTTTCTATCAAATACATTTCTTTTTGGTGGCGGAGAATTTATTCTCTTAGCTTAACACCCTTCTCTGAGATGTACGAGCTTAGAGATTATGTAGTTGACATTTACTAGTGATACATTCCCAATTTGGTAATGTGGCATACAAAGTGCTGTTGATCATTTGTTGATCGAAGCATGGCTTTTGTGAAAAGCATAGCTTTGTAGACGAGACCTCGTCGGACCTCACAACCCAGAAATGGTAGAGAACAGGAAAGATGCGGCAAGGTTATAAGAGTCACGCCCTTTAGGGTATGTCCATTTCCTTCTGGAAAAAGGTGGTATCATGGTATGGAGCCCAGATATTTAACCTATGTGGTTGCTGCGAATTTATTACTTTGTGGTTGAGGATCCTCGATAAAGGTCGGTAACGACCGGGGGATGGCATACTCATTTCATTAGTTACCTAGTTACAGAGGTAAATCGGCCTTGTGTTGGCAAAGAGCTGGTTAAGTTCTCGAGGCGTCCCTCCAGAGGCATACCCATGTGGCATAGGAAGTTTCTTAGCCTGACCGTTTGTTGGAAATCTAAAGAAACAATACGCGCCCTATAAGGTTTTAGTTGTATAACCTGCCTTTTACTTACGGTGGTGACCTGCCGTTTAATTGGTAGCTATAGTAGGCATAGTAGGAAATGTGTATCCTGGCAAAGATTAAAATTATACTTTCGAAGTGTTTTCTAACTATGCACTAATAATAATATCAAAAAGTTTTTGCATATTAACCATGTTTGACTATCATAAGGAGAAATCTTCTCCAATTGTGCGCTTGCATTGTATGTATGACGGGAGGCCTTATGGTAGTTTCATTTTCCAAAAAGCATAGCGAATTTCTTTTAATTTCTTTTTGTTTTTTTGTTTCAAATAGAACTGTTTTTGTCTGCTCACACTAGTCTCATGACTGACTTGGAGTTTATTGTTCCCATTCTAAACTCTGGGTGCCCACAATTTTCCATAGGGCAGCCTAGAGTTGGGATTTTCATATAATCAAATGGTAGGTGTAGATTCGATAGCATCCATCCTTTGGGTTTAGCGATCGCATTTGTTTCTCCGGGATTGGAGTTGCTTAACTTCAGCATGATGATGGTGGTTCGAGCTTGTGGCTTGGAGTCTTTTGAGCTTTGGAGATGGAGATGTAATATTAGATTCTCAAGCTCTCTCTTTCTATTGAAGTTAATGTTGATGTTCCTCCATCGATGATTTTCTTTCCACAGTTGTGTATCTCTGATAAATGTTGATATTCCATTGTATCATTGTTGTATCGAATATTGTATATCAATAAAGTCATTCATTTCTGTTTTTGCCGTGTTATTTACTTAATGTGTTATAAGCTCCGACGAACCAGATTCGGTGTTTGAATCTGTGGCGTTCAAATACGGGTGATGTATTTGAGTATCGATTTTTGAAGGTCGAGCCAGGGTCGTTACAGCTTATTCCCATGATTTAAACAGAAACTCCTTTTTTTATGTGGAAAAAGGAGTTGAATAGAGTGTAAAAATTGGAATTGTAAGTTTCTAGTATCAATATATCCATTTTTTTGATGTAACAAGATAAGTTTAAATTTTATTGTATAAAAGTCTATTAATTGGAATTTTTGAATATGAATATTGGAGTTTTGGTATTGTCGATAATATAGGATAAGACTTGTATGATTGTTGAAAGAGTTGACATTTAAACGTTGGTTTAGGGCGTAAATTCAATACGCTTAGGACTTACTAGGTGCATGCGCATGTGTGTGTATATATTAGCGCAACAAATTTTTTATCATGATGTATAATTGTGTAGTTAAATAGGCTATTATTTTTATTAAAATCCCTCTCAGGAAGGCAATCAATGTTAAAATTGAAATAAGAAAGACCATTTATAAGGCCTTGATTTTGGAAACAGTGAAATATGTGATATCATATGTAGAGAGTGATATAGATTTTGCTAAGTTATAGGGATGCAAGATCAGTCAAAAGCACATGGAAGTCTACCCAGCAAATCTGGCTACCAGTAGTGTGACTTTGAGGCTGATGTGAGACATCGCCCATGTAACGACCTCACCGTGATACCCATATTATTATAGAACATTATAAATAACGCCAGCTAATAATATGAAGAATTCAGTTTATTAAGGGCGGCCAAACGTGAATATAACTTTAAACTAACACTGACATGTCATACTTACCATTTTACTAAATCTCTAGAATAAAAATTAACATGTACAGCCTCAGTTTAAAGTAAGAACCACATTGGCTTCTCATAATCAAAACAGTATATCATATAAAATAGTAATCACAAATAACAATGGAATAATATATCTCATATACTTATACAAACTATGAGTCTACAAAATAAAATACTAGACCCACATAATATACATGTGTTACTAATCACTAACTCAAATACACATCTTAAATACAAACACAAATCCTGCATGAGATAAACTAAAGGTCAAAATAGTTTATCTTTCGCTGCTAGCCCAACCATCCAAAGGTCTACTTGTCCTATAATTTGAAAAGTGTCGGCCTAACCTGAGTATCATAAAATAAATGCGTCGGACAATTTATAAATATCCCAAAGGGTAAGAACAAGATGTAACACAATAATAAATGACATATAAGCAAATCCAGATGTCCAAGATATAACAAGTCATGGAATTAATTTAACTCATAATTTATCTAAAGGCACAGGGTGATATATTTAGGTCACAAACACAAATTAGTCATCAAACGCAGAATTAGAGAATAAAGCACAATATTCCTAAAATAAAGATACCATTTCCATATCGATCACTAGGATTGTCAATACCAGTCTTAATGATTGTCCATACCATGGTAAACAAATATGGTATTACTCGTACCGATCTGATACCAAGGATTATCCGTACCATGAAATAGAATCACAATAAATCACAAGGATTGTAACAACCATGACTCAAAGATTCTAGATTATTCATTTCTGCTATATATTTATGATTTTGAAGAAATCCATAAGTATATCGTTTAAGGATCGATATGTCCCAGCGAACACCAAAAGATAGTAAACTCTAAAGTGTCAAATACTATCACTTTTAGTAATCACAATAACTTAACCAAAATGTCCCATATCGTCTGGTAAAATTCAAGTGTTTACTAGAAGCTAGTAAATCTCACTTAGTATGGATATACCTGAATACCTGAACTATATTCCCTTAAGGATCTATTGGACCCACCAAACACCGAACGAGAATACAATCCTAAAGTGTTAAATACTTCCTAAAAGCAATCACAAGGCATCCCATACTACTTGGTGAAATTTAAGTATTCGCTAATGGGATAGTAAGCACCACTCAAACATTATATTCAAGGAGTTGTACTATTTTCAATAAAGCATTACTCATGTGCATTTAAACCAATCAGTAACACTAAGTCAATTATTATTACTCCCCACCATATAGAATTAAAGTTCTCAAAACATTTTATTTTTCAAATGATTTTCTAAAAGCAAATATTTACCCTATCATACTTAAGATGTTTTCCAATATAATTTACATACAAATTTACTTTCAAACTTCTCATTTAAAATTTATAACCTTTATTATTTAACTATATATATATATATATCTTTAAATAAAATAAACCGTAATTCAATTTATATCTCAAATTGCTTTTACATATATGTATTGTTCCAAATTTCCAAAAAAATACAAATATAAAGTTCACAAACCATATTCCAATAGCTACTTACATAAGTATTTGATTTTTTATGAGACCATAAACTCATTTTCCGAACCCAACTATATATATAAATAATTTTATCTAGAAATAAATTAAGTTTATATTTCCAAAACCATGTTTCTCATAAATATAACTATTTATAAAAAGAACCAGGTAAATTTAGAAAATAAGTCTAACATTTGTAAAGCTTAAAATAAGCTTTCTATTATTTACAACATATAGATATAAGTTTATTATATTCCAAACCTTTGAATCAAAGTGATTTCAAGTCCATAGAGCATAAGAGAATTCACTACAACAAAATGCTAACTCATCATACGTTTATAGCAACAAAGTTGTCCATATATTTTCTACTCTAAATCATTTTCAATTCTACTTTATAAATTAGCAAATCAAGGGAAATGGACATCAAAATGGCCACAAAACATCCATGCAAAACACAAAATAATAACATTAACAAAGCAAGAAAAACATGGGTTTAAGCGACAACTCGTATAGGGGTTTCCACACCTGGGACTCACGTTCCAACCAACGACCGGTGCACCGATCATACACGACCTGTCCACCAGATACGAACCTGATATGTGAGTTCTAGATGTCGCTTCCCTCCTTTTCGACAACGTATGTTTCATTGTTCTTTCAGTGTGACTTCCCCACTTTCCGGCGATAAAGTGCAGCGACTAATGTCAGTATCTATTGCATGTATTATATGACACAATAATCAAAAGGATTCACTATATAGCTGCCAATTTCAGCAAATGATCAACAAGCAGTAAATACCAATAACAGAACTTGCAACTATAGATAATTAACCTCTCAAATTCAATCATTCTACAATAAATTAAGACCATTATCGATCCAAAACAGCATGCAACTCAAACCAAACGTATAGAAGCTATTGCAATTGACAAAGATGATTTCAACAAGCATGTTATTAGATAATTAGAAATAGGTTGTGTGAGTGCTGAACTCACCTTTAAACTCCTAGGTATGGCTCATCAGTTGGCATTCAAGTCTAACTTGATTTCTACTTGAAGAAGCCTTAGAACAAAACACTTGATGCCTTTGATTTTACTTGTATTTTGATTTTCCAATTTGCGTTTAATTAAATGAGAAGGAAACTCTAGCTTTACTCCCATTTTCGATTTTTTGATTTAGACGTATGTACAAGTGTTATTGAAAATGAAAAAATGAGTAAGGAACCTTCCCATATTTGATTAATCATGAATTTGGGCTTTATTAAAGCCCATCTAAAAATAAGTAGAAATTCTATTATTTGCTTCTCCTCTTTAAACTCCACACTTCACACTAAAATAAAAAACGTAACAATCTCTTTTCTCTAATACACACAAATGCAAATCACTTACTTTATCAATATCTTATCAATTACCATGCAAAAGAATTAATTCATTTATTAAAAAAATTAATGAAAAAGGTTTTATTCTTACTATTTTAATTATTAACTAATAACCTTATTATTTTTAATAAAAATAATAAACTATTAATTATAAATTCTCATTTTAAACAATAAATCTCAATATTAACATTTTACCTTAAATACCAAAATTAAAGAATTGATTTAATAATATTTCAAACTTAAATTAAAATCCTTTTTAAGAAATGAAACTCATTTCTTAAATAAATCAAATCAACTATTCTCAAAAGCTAGATTTTATTTCATAATTAAATTTCACAAATCGTAATTTAGAATTAATAATCCATAATTAAATTAAATTAATTAGGTAGTTAAAAATAGGGTTGTTACAACCTATACTAAGTAAGTACAATGATGCGAGGTTAGTCCCAAATTTTATAAGGTAAATCTGCCCAGCCAATCTGGCTACCAGGACCTACGAATAGTCGAGCTAATGTGAGACGTCACATTGGGTATGGGTCTTTATACGAAGGAGTTGCTTTAGAGATTGAAGGTAATAAGTGTTTGTGTGAGGGCCTGCTTCCTGATTATGTAGGAAGTAGCAAATGGTCGGGATTGTGGTTAGGCTCGGTAGAGGATATCTTAAGAAAGGGTCTGCTTCAATAGGAATTACCAAAGAAATTTCATGCAATGTCAACTAAATATTTACTAGTGGGGAATCCATCTTGGAATTATAGGTAGTATATGACGTGGATATGCTTTAAATAAGGTATTAAATGGTCGGAGTCTGCCTACTTCTCAGTAAAAATATTAAGTGACTTGAGTACTATCTCTTTCATTGCTAAGACATTATGGACTATAGATATTGGTTACTGGGTGGATAGCAAGTTAGTTATAGGCTTATATTTGAAAAGCCTCTTATTTAAGTTTGAGAAAAGCCTTTGGGCTTATATTTGGAAAGACTTATGTTGTAGATAGAAAATGTAGGACATATTCTTATTTGAATTATACCGCTTAAGTAGTAAAATATTAAGGCTCATGATTTTTATTCACCAAACATACTTTTTGACTCCCTTCCATTACAACACAGGTTAGGAAGGGTGATGCTGAAGGCGAAGACAGTGATGGGACTTGTAGCAGTATTATTTATTTACTTGTTATTTTCTACAGTTTATATGTACCCATGAATAAAAGCAATGTTGTAATTTTGGATATTGTATCATGGATATGTTATGACTATTATTGGGTTTAGGTATTATGTATATTTTGTTATGCATTTGAATGACAATTTGGAATTTGAATAAAATGGGTACTGTTGTTATTATTATGTTTTATCCTTTTGCTGTGAGATTTTGAATGTGTAGATAAATAGCTCTGTATTATTCTTTTTACCAAACAACAACCAGCTTTGAGATGGTTCTAAATTTCAATGGGCCATTTCTGGGTTGGAATTTTGGCCCATTTTAGGGAGTGTTATTATCTTTGTTAACATGGCCTAGTTTACCGGATCAACGAAGGAAGTATACGTATTAGAGACGTACTTGTTATTTTTTAAAAGATTTTTCCAAATACCCTTATTTTAAATGTATGCATGTATGTACTTATGTGTGTATATACACTTAATTATGAACATACGCATGTACACTAGGCAAAGCTTTCTTCGGCGTATAATAATATCTTAGGAAATTATGACTAAAAGTTTAACCTACATATAGTAAATTAAGGCTGAAAATCCTTCTTCTTTTGAGACAGGGAACCCCGCCAGAGGAATGCCCACCCTATGAGGGACGTTTGATGGTTGAAACAAAACCTTAAGCCCATAGGATAAGTCCCTATTCTCCATTAGATAGCACCGACGACACTCGTTGTTCCGCTTGCCGAGGCAACACCTTGTCCTATCGATTTTCCCAAAATGAGTAAGGATTTTATGAATATGGATGTTACTCCCTTAATATTTTGTTAACATTATTCAAGAAATTTAATTAGATAAATTAAATAGAATAATGTGAGGAGATAGGAAGAACAAGATTTATTAACTAATTTGGATCAAGCCTTAATTAATCAATTAATAAGATTGTTTTAAGCATAGAATATTAAGGAAGTAATGAAAAGGCGTAATGAGAAAAACTCGTTGTTTCATTCCCTTTACTCTTCCTCTTTCATTCATTATCATTTCATTTTATAAAGCCAAAACAAACTAAATAGAGATCAACTATTACAAGAGGAGAAGAAGAGGAAATTTAAGGAATTCAAAAGGAAAAGCTTAGGTCAATTAATGTATATCAAATCTCAATCTCTCTTATCCAATCTAAGGCGAATTATAGTTACCATCTCATTTGCTATGTTTTATTTTTGGATTTATGATTTATTTCTAACTTTGTTGTGATAGTATGTCATGTTTGGATTGAAAATATGACTATTGGATTGAATGATGATTTGTTGGAATTTTATGTAATTATTTTAATGGGTTTTAAAGGCAAAACCTAAGATTTTTTTATCTTGTATTAATTTGCAATTTGAATATATTATGTGAAACATTACTTGGGAGATGGGTTTTCAATTTCATAATTTTTCGAGTATATATGAATATTTTATGAATTTCTTAAGAGGAAAATGAGTACATTTTGGATCTTTAATTATTAAAAAGTAAATAAATAATTTGGTCCCAAAATTTTATATAAGTAAGAAGAAGGAAATTCAGATTTTTAGTGATTTTTGGGGATTTTCCCTTGTTGTTATCTATGGATTTATTATTCTAGAAAATTCTTAACTAATATAAATAATATTAATTACAAGGTTTTTGTTAAGGTGATTGAGAAGGTAGAAAATGAACTACCAGTGATTTCTACAAAGATTATGAAAAGTATTTTTTTAGTCAATAAAATTTGACATGAAGCATGAGTTAGTGAAAAATTTTAACTTTAAAAGGAAATAAATCATTTTTTATTTTAATTACCTTATTACTATCATAGTGGCTCGATACCCCTATTCCTTAGAAACTCGATCATAATAAGAGCTAATGCATGTGATAGAAATTTTGATATCTACATGAAGCATCAGCTTTCATAGGGGTTCAACACTTTATGTTTTTGGTGTTCGATGTCCCATGCTTTGTAAAGATTCGATACTCAATGTTTATAAAGATTTGGGACCTAACTCTATATAAAGGCTTGAGATCTCATGCTTTTAATGAACCGAAACCCTCATGTTTTAAAGGACCGAAACCCTTATATTTTTAGAGGCTCGATAACTAACTTGTTTTAAAGGCTTGTCAATTTGTGTTTTAAAAACTCGACACCTCATTTTTAATAGTGACTAGATAGCTTCTTTGTAGCTATTCTATAACTATGGTTTTAGCGGCTCAACCAGTCGTATGTTTTTCTAACATAAATGCTATGTTTAGAGGTTCGATAGACTATGTTTCTTGAGGCTCAATAGAGTTCTTTTGTTAATAATATGTTTTAAAAGACAAAGTTTTAGAGGCTCGGTTACCCATGTTTCTTAAAGGCTCTATAACCCTATTTTGTTAACATGTGAATTTTCAAAAGCTAAAGCCTTAGAGGATCGATAACCCATGTTTCTTAGAAAATCGACATCACTAATTCTACAGAAATATTTTAAATGCTATGTAAAGATGATAATGCTTTGACACATGATCATGGCTATGCATATGGTGCTAAGTTTTCCTTGTTTTAACTATGATTTCAGGAGGTTTATAAATTCTAAAGATTAGTTTTTTCCAGGAAATGAAATGGCGTTTTAGTCCACTTTTGTGTGAATTTTACTAAAGGAAAATATTAATTAAACTTATGTGATTTAGGTATGGATATAATTATTGATTGAATATATTGTGATGTATAATGTTGTATGTTCTTATTATCATTTGATCAGTTAAATTTACATGTTTTATCATTTTTCATACTCACGTTTGCATCACCCAACATTGGATCATAGGACTTAGGAACAAAATTACCAGTTAGGTTGTTCCAGTTGTGAGTAAGGTCAGACTAAACTCTTGAGTGAGTGGAATTGCATCTAGGAGATTGGATAGATTATTAGGATGCCTTGAAATGATAAAAAAGATATGATTCATGGATTTAAATCCAAATAAAATTAAAGTTGGATTGGTGTAGGGTTACGCTGTATGCTTCAGTCATTAGCCTCCATTTGGTTAAGGTTCGTGACTCTATTGCATGCGGCTTTGTCAACAGTGAGATTGATATGTAAGCATAAAAGGAAACTCATAGCTTTATATGCTCACAAAATTATTTATTATCTCCTAACTGTATTTGGAGACCTCCTAAACGTATTTGGAGATTTTATGGACATATGGTTATGTTTTGTCGGGAGTCATCCTAATAGGTTATTAGTTGGCCTGCAAAAACTAATAGGTTCATAGTGACCCTAAGAAAACTGTGATTTGAGATAGACGGTCAATTTTATAGGATGGGTAAACTTTGGGAATGCATAACCTATAATAATAGACTAGTCGCAATCACCCATATTGCATGATATGATCATATCAAGTTTTTTTTACCCATTGTGGTTGCAGGTGCATGATTTATGTTTAGACCGACATATTCTGATATGATACTAGTAAGGGGAAACCAATTTCATCTATGGCATGATCTTAGTAGATATCTTCTTTTGGTTCGAGATGGTATATTATCACTCACACCTGACTTTTTGCCTGACACAAAATTTTAGTTTTTCCCCTTCAATTCTTAGGTACACAAATAGTAAATCGGGAGTAGGGTTTTCAAGTTAGACGAATAAGTTTCCAGAGATGTGCAGGAGGTAAGCTAATATTAGGAGTACATTTCCACTGTTAAGATTTATTTTGCTTGAACGGATGCAATGATAGGATTTATCAGTGTCAAGTAGTTAGACTCTAATCATCCAATGGGCCATCTTTATAAGTCACTCTTGGAATATATTTGTAAGTATTATATTTTCTCTGAAGGTGGAACCAATTGGGATTATGTAATGAATGTGAAAGATTATCGATGAAATATTTTTGAAATCTTCATATTCATGCGCTCGTAATTTTATAAAAACACTTAAATGATCTTATTTTATCACCGAAAATCAATACTATGGATGAATGCAACATCTATGGTGCTTAGTTTAGGGCCTTAAAATAAAGGATGTCACAATGAAAGGAAAGAGTATGTACTTAAAGGAAAGCTTCGTAGAGACTAAGGCATATATAACTGACGACAAGAGGATATTTTGGGAGCTTGGTTGGAAATATTGAGTGAAGTAGAGAATGGCAACTTGGCACCTTAAGGGAAAAGCTTATATTGGTGGAATATGGTGGTTGAGGAGGACGCGAGTAAGATTATCACTTGGGATGAGTTGAAGAAACTGGTTTGAGACAAGGTTTATATCAAGAGAAAAACTGAGCTTGCAACCCAATAAATTTATACAGCTTAAGCAGGGAGACTCCACTCTAAAGGAGTACATTAGTAAATTTACAGTACTAGCCAAGTTCAAACGAGTTTGATTGATAAACCAATAAGAAAAGCCATAAATCTTTTCAAGGGTATAAACTCCCCACTTAGAGAATGGTTGTAGATTCAGCTACCCATTGGAGCTACCTATGAGATGCTTGTTGAGATAGCTTTACTGCAGAGGACTAATGCTAAGAAGAAAGAAATGGAGAAGTAGAAGCCTAGACCCGCACAAAATCAGGAAGGGGCAAAGAAATGAAATTTTTGGGCAAATAAAATATCGAAAGGGAAATTTAAGGAAGAAAGTAAAATGTGTAATAGATGCCAAAAGAAAGGACACCTCATAAAGGATTGTAGAGTTAATCTATTGAAGGGAACTTTGAAGAGAAAGTATTACCACTGCCACGAGGAAGAGCATTTCAAAAATCAATGTCCAAAGATGGTGAAAGAAAAGCAGAGTGGGGCAAGCATGCGCCATTGAGGCTGCCCTTATTTCAGGTAGACCACCCCCCAGAGACGTATGAAAGGCATCTATGAGAGGTATAACTCTTACTTTTAGGAACACAATTCATACTCTATTTGACTTTGAAGCATCACATTCATTCATAGTTAGGAATTTGATTAACTCTTTAAATCTTCAAACCCAAACTGTCACCCACCCAATGATAGTTTCAAATCCTATTGGGTGGAATGACAAATCTTTTCTCAATTTGCAAAGACCTAGCGTCATACGTATGTGACATTGATTTTACAAGCAATGCATACGTTCTAAATTTTAAGGGGTATGGACTTATTTTGGGTATGGATTGGTTGTCGTGCCAAGAGGCAGTCTTAGACTGCTATAAGAGGGTAGTATGGCTTAAGAGTTATAGAGGGTGAGACCTAGACATTCGTTGTACACCCTAGAACTCAGTCAAGTTATCTATACTCAATGAAGTTACCGTAAAATGAACTTTCATATGTACCCATGGTTCGAGAATTCTTCGATGTCTTTGAAGAAGTTTTGGGGGTTCCATCTCGAAGAAAGATTGAGTTTAGGATTGATCTAGAGAAGTACGCTGAGTCGCTCTATCATTAAGACATATGGCCCCTAAGAAAAGGCGAGAATTGGATAAGCAAATCACGGAGCTACTACAAAAAGGATTCATTCGATGAAGCACTTCGGAATGGAGAGCCACTGTTTTCTTTACCACTGCGGCAGATGGTTCATTAAGGATTTGTTTTGATTATACGGAACTTAATAGGTTAACAAAGAAGAATGGGTAACCCTTGCCTAGGATAGATGATTTTTTCGATCAACTTGCGGGAGCTAAAGTATTCTCCCAATTTGACTTGGCAACTGGATTTCATCAGCTAAAGATTACAGCGGATAGTGAACCAAAGACAGCTTTTCGCATACCAGATGGACTCTATGAATGGAAAGTGATGCCTTTTGAATTGACAAATGCCCCAATATACTTCATAGATTTTATGAGTAAAGTATTTAGGGAGCAGTTAAACAAATTTTTTGTTGTTTTTATAAATAACATCTTGGAATTTTCCATAAGTGTCAGGAAGCACGAAAGTCACTTAAGGGAAATATTAGAAACCTTTAGAAGGCACCAACTTAAAGCTAAATTATCAAAATGCCACTATTGGAAGAGGGAAGTTAAATTTTAAAGGCATATTTTTTGGGAACATGGATTAGCAATCGACCCAAAAAAGTGGAAATTACTTAAAATCGGAAGATTCTAAAGAATGCCACAAAGTTTAGATTTCTAGGGTTAGCAGATTATTATAGCAAATTCATAAAGGATTTTGCAAAGATAGCAATTCCTCCAACCCGTTTGACCAAAAAGACTTTAGTCTTCACTTGGGATGAGAAATGCACCGAAGCATTCGAGAAGCTAAAGGAACTAAGACAAGTTCACCAGTACTCATCATCCCAGATAGAACGGAGCCTTTTATGGCTTATACAGATGGATGCTGCACATGATTGGAAGCGATTCTAATGCAAGAAGGAAGAGTAATAGCTTATGCTAGCAGACAACTGAAGGATCATGTGAAGAGATACCCAGTGCATGACTTGGAGTCGATAGCCATTTTTTTCTGCCTTGATGATGCAGAGGCACTATCATTCTAGGAAAAGATTTGAGTTGTTTACTGACCATAAATCACTTAAATATCTACTTTCCTGAAAGATTTAAATATTAGGCAACAGAGTTAGATGGAGTGTATAGCATCTTATGACATTGGGATATAGTATACCAGCAGAAAAGGGAATGTCATTGTGGATGCCCTTACTCGGAGGCATGCTACTTTGGGTGCGATATGAGTGGTGGAATTTGAAATTTCTCTCTAATTTCAACTTCCAACCACCAACAGAACCCATTCCAAACAATTTGGTAGTAATGGAGGTTAGAACAGTATTAGTGTACCTTATTCGACTTAAATAAAGTAAAGATTAAGGGATAGTTGATATTTTGGATAAGATAAGGAGAGGAGAACAGTTTCTCCATGACAGTAGATATGCAGTTGACGAGAAGGTATGTTTAAGAAAATATGGACGCCTTTACATCCCAAGGAAAGATAGTTTATTGGAGGAAGTTCTTACAGAATGTCACCACTTACAAATGACTATTCACCCGAAGGAGATAAGATGTATACGAATACGAAATGGATTTTCTATTGGCTAGGGATGAAGAAAAAAGCAACTGAATTTGTTTTGAGGTGTTTAACGTGTCAAAGGATCAAATCTGAGTAAAGAAAGCCTAGAGGATTGTTATTGGAATTAGAAATCCAAACTTGGAAATGAGAACACATAACAATCATTACAACAAAAATAGTAACCAAACGGCCTAAACCCCTATAAATGATAATTATGGTGGTTCAGTAAACCTTATATATCAACATGTTAGAAAAAATAATGGCTTATTTATAGCACAAAAAATCGCTATAAACAGCCATCTTTTATAGCGCTTTTTTACATTATAAGTATTTTATATCGGTTTAATAAACATTGTATATCGATATGTTATTAAAAACGATGGCTTATTTATAACACAAAAGGACCGCCATAAAAAATCATCTTTTATAACATTTTTTCCTTACTGTAAGTGTTTTATAATAATTTAATAAACAGTGTATATCGACATGTTATAATATATATTGAACTATTGATAACACAAAAATGCACTATAAATTTTTTTACTTTCGATAACACTTATCTTGTAAGCTTTCTACAACCTTTTTTAAGTGTTATGGTCTATTTTTTATTTTTAAAATCCGCTGCTACCCTATAAATCACAATAGTCAATGCATATCAAAATGCCGCATTAAAAATATTTTAAAACATAAATTCATTTAGATAATAAAAATCATAGTAAATATTAAACATAAAGATATAACATATCGTATTAAACAGAAAAAGTATTCATACACATAAGATCCCACGGTTTTAACTACATAATATTATGTTGTATGTGTACACAAAAAAGTAGCTAGTTGTTTGCATTAAAAAGAAGAAAAATCCCAAATCTTTCATTCTCTCTCCCGCAAATGAAATGAATATCTCCATTAGAAATGAATATAAATATGAATATGAACAAAATTGAAAAAAATGAAGTATCCACATTACAAAAAACCTTTTGCACTGCCTTAATAAATATAAATACAGTTTTAACCACACAAATATAAATATGAACTGAAGTATCATTGACAGGTAAAAGTTGAACAAGATGAAAGCCTGATTGCATTGCCCAGTCAATAAGTAATTTTAGATCAAGTAATTCTCCAAAACCAAGATCATCATTGGATCTAACTGAAAACATTGGAACTGCAACACCTACTCCTTCCCATGGCATACCCTACATACAATGAATATAACTTAATAATGCTCATAGGTAATGTAAATACCTAGTTAATTGTTATTGTTCTTAATTAATATAAATAAATTAAAATTACACACCTTAGGCACCTGTCACAAGTGCATACATGAATATATATTTTTATTACCATCTTTTCCACCAGCACAATTTAATGCCCATATGGATATATATTTTTACTTTTAGTAGCAGCAAGGACAATCGGGCTTCCTTTCAAAATAGTTTTAGTATGAAACTGCTTATAATCTTTGTCAATTTGATTAAAATGTTCAAAATTATTAGTATACATCACACCCGATCCATATCTTTACATGTTAGAACACCAAATATGCGAGGAACACCTACAATGTTATAAAGTCGATAAATTTTCATTACCATGAATTGTCTCATTTTATTTCATTTCTGTAGCAAGAAATGTAATGCAGGAGTAGCATCGCTAGGCTATAAGTAGCTGCAGAAAACATAATTGATTGAAGCTAAGTGAAGCTGAAACAGAAACATGTTTTCGTCTTAGCACCAAAAAGACTCGATGATATCAATTTGGATGAAGTAAACATTCTTTTTCCAATATAAGAACATTTACTAAGAATTATAAGCTTTTACAACAATCATTTATCATCTTCGACAATACCAATTAACTAATGCATGCATTTCTCAAGCGCCTGTCACACCCTTGTAAAATTGCCCTAGTCATATAGATCTAAAATTACATCTCAGTTTCTAATATTCAAAATACTACTGGTAATGCAAAGATAATGTACTTTCTTTAGCTTAACCTTTAAGTACTTGAGGTTATTTGCTACAACTTTCTTTATGGAAATCTACTTTTCTATGACTATATGGAGAATGGCAGTCTGTGGGACCTTTTGCATGCTAAAATCGAATTTAAACTTATTCATCTTCACTTTGCTAATAGAAAATTTGAATAGTATCACTTGTTAAAATTTAAACATCTTTAAAGAAATTTGATGAGAAATTGTAGTTCATAACCTTTTATGCATTTTCATTCCTAGTGCTGGAAAATAATCGTGTAAATGATATATTTTAAGTTGTTACACGTAATATGCACATCTTTCTGTTTTTTGTAAAAATGATTAATGCTAATAAACATCTATTTCAACAAGTGTTCTAATATCATCTGCAAGTACTAAGAGAATTATAAGAGCAAGTAAACACCAAGATTATCATTTATTATTTTTATTGTTGTTATTGTTCTAAACTTAGTTAATGTTTACGAAACTTAGTTAATTTTTATATACTTGGTTTGTTTATTATTACTATTTCTATTATGACTATTGTTGTCGTTCTTGTTAAGTTAATTTATTGTATTATACATAAACTTAGTTTTTTAATAAAAATTAGTTTACTTAGTTAATATTTTATAATTTATTACTTTATTACTATTATTACAACAACCTTAGTTAATTTATTATCATTTTTATTATTATACACTTAGTTTATTATCATTATCATTATTATTATATGAACTAAGTTATTTTTTATAAAACCTAGTTGTTTTATAAAATTTGCCGATCTTCATCTATAAACTTAGTTATTTTTTCATAAAATCTAGAATTTTATGAAATGAATTAGGTAGAAAAATGCTGAAAACTTCAAAAATTATTGTTGTTGTTTTTGTTGTCGTTATAAACCTAGTTAATTTATTATTATTATAAACTTAGCTAATTTATTATTGTTATTATAAATTTAGTTAATTTTTATTAGCTTTTGTAATTCTTGTTAAACTTAATTAATGAAATTAGTTTTTATAAACTTAGTTAATCTATTTTTAATATTATTATATAAAATTTATTTATTTTGTTGTTCTAGACTTAGTTAGTTTATATGAAACTTGATTTTTTTTATAAACTTAGTTTGTCTATTGTTATTATTACTATTATGACTATTGTAGTTCTCTTTAGTACTATAATTATCAACTTAGTTAAATTTTGTATGTTTGCGCCGAAAATTGGCATAAACACCTAATAGAAGTTTTGAAGAGAAATAAATGAGGAGTATCAATGAAAACAAAAGATAATAATAAAGAAATAGCAGTAAATTGAAAGAATAACACACACACACAACGATTTATAATGGGTCGGCGTTGTTTTTCTTTGTCTACTTTGAACTGATTACTTTATTAATCACTTTATAAACTGAATACAATAGAGATTGGATGAAAATCATTAATTACAAAAGAATATAAAGTGACTAGCAATGTAAAGGTCCTAAAAATGAACAACCAAGCCTATATTTAGTGACGTAGACGGCCAAATATCTCATTGAAAATTAAAAAGAAAGACCTCTTGAACCATATGGACCTACAAGAGGGATTATACGACCCAATTCTCAAAGAAAAGGGATCTTACTGATCCCTACTTTTGTGGAATTGTTGGGTGCGACCCTGTGGTAGTTTCCTTATGCTAAAATATGCTTAGCCCAAATTTTATGCTAATTGGGTCGGTAGAATTTGAGTTGTTGCTTGATCTTAGCTTCAACATGCGTTACTTGCTGATTCCTATTGATTCCTGCCAAAGGAAGAGTGCGGATTCCTCTAATTTCCTATTATTGAGGTTCAATCACTAGGGTAGGCTCCCTAGTGTCCCAATATATTGCTCACAAAATTTCATATGCATTGGACTTATGGATCTTGAGATATTACTTGTTTTATATTGAAACGCTCTTACTCCCTAAAACATACTGATCTCTATAAGGGTTTATTTATGCCGATTCCTCTTATATGTTGAACCATATTTCATACTTCGAACATTCTGCCTTGCATATCTATCAATTCCATTCAACCTTGACTTCGTGTTATCATTTGTAATTAACTTCTGGACCCCACAACCGTCACTCTAGACACATCGGCCTTGGTAGCAGTCGAATCTAACTTGTGCAAACTGTTTAACATAGCTGGTTCAAAATGCTGGATAACACTTCCCCCCTAAAGTACACTTGTGTTGAACATGACATGCTTTAAACCGAAGCAAGTTAGTCGTTGGAAAGAAACCCATCCAGTTTTGTGAGTAATCGCAATACTACGATCAAATTAATTTCCCAAGATGTTGTATCCCTCCTTGTTCGTTGTGACGGTTGATTGATTTTTGATAGTACAAACCCAGGTTTATTTCCACTAGTTGATACACAAGTCCCGTTCCATGAGACTAATAAGCTTTGATTATCTGGTCCAACTCCAAACTTGAAGGCTTCAAATTTGATTTCAATTGCTATCGACTTCAAAAATTGGACTTTTACATCATACACGTGATCGTTCAGATACATGTTCTTGTTGTTGGCTCCCAGACGCGTTCATAGCTCATGGGTCGTCATCAATCTTCATTGTGTAAGATGCATTTTCATTGCATTTTGAACATACGTGCTTTGAATAATTTCCATACCTATGTTTGTTTGCATACATGATTATAGTTGATCCCTCCTTTTTTTAAGCATTTGTAGGGATCGACATATGTTTAGTCGATCCCTCCTCTTTCTTTTAATGTTTATATGGATTGGCATGTTTCTAACCGATCCCTATCTCTCTCTTCTATTTTTTACGCATGCTTATAGGGATCAATACTTATTTTATAACTGATCCCTCACTCCTTTGACTCGAACCGATACCATGGGCCGAACCCTCATGCCCATATATAAATTAATGCTCCTCCCTTCCAATCTTCACATGCCCATCTTCTTCTCATTTACTTTCCCACGACCGAACCCTCCGTTGCCTTAATAAAACCCGATCCCTTTCTTTCCACTCAAACGTCGCCTCCATCTATAATCTCAACTTCCTATTTTTCTTTAGATCACCATTTCGCCTTCCATTCGAGTTGTGATCTAATACTTCTTCTCGTACAACTCATCTTCTATATATTTAGGTAGGTTCGTTCATCCTTAACTTTTTATTTTATGATGAGACAATGGATTCTATCTCATTAGAGTCGATTTGGAGTGCAACGTGAGAGATAATCAATAGCGGAAGCTGCTTGGAGAATATGAGAGGTGGGATGGAGTAGGGTTTGGAAGAATTATGAAGAAGGAGGAAGAAAGGTATAGTTGACATAGGGTTTGGTCTAAAAGTTTGAAGGATAGCGCAAGAACATGGAAGAAGAGGGAACAGTTGTTTTTGATTCGCATGGAGAGGTTGGTATCTTCTGGCTTGCATGGAGGGATCAATAAGGATCACGTGAGGAAAGGGATCGGTTTTCTTTTGCTTTGGGATAGGGATCAGCTATATAGGGACTGACATATATGTAATTGGCTAATTCTAGGCTTTATGTTGAACTCGAAAACCAATCCACAATCACTTGTTTAAGCAAATATAACCAATCCCATTTTAAAAAACTTGAACATATGATGATGATGAACAATGGGACTTGCATATTCACTATTTAACTAGAAAATGAATGAAAAAATCCTTAGGACTTCCTAACATGATCTAAAACTTAACATATGGAATTTAATAACGGACTCCACACTTCGCTATGTCAATGGTCGATTCTAAAGCTTACATAACAAATCAATCTTCTTGCCAGTTAAGACGATCAGTAATGATGGTCACTTTGATCGAAATCCAGAGTCTCGTCATTTACTTTGTTTTATTTTAAGTTGCTTATGTCTACACTACACGACACCGCACCACACTAGCTTACATTTAGCGGGGGGACATGTAAACTTTTCTAACCTTAATTATCTACTGATTATAGTTGGCATGGACTTCATCCATTCAGAGTGTCTAGCTATAATTTCTTCTGGATCAACTTCACAACATAGTAATCCCAAAGCTGAGTCAAGCATCTAGAATTAGTGAGACCACTCTTTGCAGACTATGTTCTAGACACGGGATTCCCTTCGAAAACGTTCTACTTCCTTCGGTGAATGACAAGGCTCATTCACCTCCATATGGGTATACAACATGCAATAAGTTCATGTGCTTGGCCGGATGCATGCGGCCCTTCACTTCTTTTATCTGGGAGATGCTAAAATATCTTGGAATTGCTCTTACTCAACTACACCTGAACACCTATTCCTTTCTACACGGCAATTTCTTACTATTTGCGAACGTCCTGTTTCGCCCACCAACTCATTAGGACATTAGGTTTATTTAAAACTTCAAACGACGGATAAAGAGTATTTCCTACACTTTCCTTCAACCTTCGCCTAATTGTCAAGTCTTATCGCGTGCTCGGAATAAACTCAGCTTCTTCAAACACTAATGGTTTCCAATGTCCGCCTGGCTTTGCAAGGGGGTGGTTAGAAGGACATAGGTGTCATTTTCGCTCTATTGTTAAATTCTTTAACCCAAAGCATAACTTGAATCAATTAACATTATGAAAATCTACAAGTGTCCATCCACGTCCAAGGGCGATAGTTTGTAAGGGCAGTTTATACGATTCTTGCTACTCCGGTCGAAGATAGGGACATCAGACTTCTCGTGACCAATGAATTGTTATCTCTGTTCGGGTTGCTGGAGGATGGTCACAACTTTTGGGCTTCCAAGAAGCTCTACGCTACCAGGATATGCTACAGAACAAGAATGCAATATCAATAACCATGTCATGCCCTCAGTCGAACGGACTCAGGATAACACCAAAGAGGGCAATATTAGGGGTGGCAAGACCAACGAGCATGGTAATGCTGATGTAGGTCCAGATAATGCACATTTGGTCGATCCGTCACAAGGCGCGCAACCTCACATGCTAGCTAGGAGATGAAAGAAACTTGCATATAAGCTCCGTAGGAGAAAAATTTCTAAGGAGCCTAAGTTTATTATCACTTCCGTCAACAAAGAGTCGTCTTCCCAACATTTGAAAAGCTTGATGAAAGGGTTTTTAAATCTCCAAATCCATAGTGACATCATGACTTCCCCAACGTCAGTACTGAGGGGCTGAATCCTCCCACCAGAAGAGGTGATGACATTCTCTCACCGCCAAAGGAGAGAAAATTCCTATGAGCAAGGATACAGCCACTGAACTATCAAGGGGACTCTAGGACACTCACAATCATGTGCACTTCACCACATGATCTACATCTACCTTTTGTATAATTGTCACTTATACATTTTTGTTTGGTTTTTGTAGTTGCGATGTTGCAATCTCGAGCTTTTGATCTCGAGGGGCTCCTCAACGCAATATGAATCCAAACGTGATTTAGAATAGAGGAAGCGTAGAGAGAGGAATGATGAACAAAAAAGAAGTCAGCATTCTAGAGACCCTTTATATTCCAAGCATAAGTCCTAGTCTCGGTCGTCCCATCAAGAAGTTTAACCTAATCATCATGTGGACATTGACACTCAGACCTCTTTCTATGGTCCCCAGTTGCCATACCACTTGAGAAGTATTCCGGTTCCTCTAGCTTCAAGCAGTCCCGTGACCGTAGGTCGATCAAACCTCTAATCGTTGCTTCAGATCCATCTCTGCTGGGTGAGGCTCTTAAAGCTTCCATAGCAGAAAAATTGGCTGAAATTAAGGTCAATTTTCTAAAGATTTGTTTTGATGGGCTTAAGTTCGTCCCCTCCATTGATACAATCCCAAGGGATGCTCAGGCAAGTTCTCTCGCATGCGTCAATGATGTTTTTATGCAACATAAATCATTCCAGCAATTAGAAAAGAAGATCTCTGAGGTGTCTATCGAGAGATGACATGGAATCAATCGTCTCAAGCTAGAGGCGATCTATGATAAAGATATAATTAAACATCAAGACATCGAGATCTCAGATTTGGCGGTGAAGCTGACCCAGGCAAAAAAAAGTTCTAAGGAAACATCTGAGCGGTGAGTCATGTAGAAGCTGCCCACAAAAAGAAACTTGATGTGGCCCTCAACTACATCGGTGCGCTTGCCTTGGAAATAGACACCTTCGAAAAGGAGAAAAATATTTTGGCCTACCACGTTGAGGATCTAAAAGAACTTGTTAAGAAGGAAAGGGAAGAGAAAACTGAAGCTCAAAGGAATCACAAAGATATTAAGAAGAGGTCGTTGAAGCCTGGACTTTGAAGATTAAGCCTGATGAGAAACTTTCTCAAATTAAAGTCCTTAAAGAAGAGACGAGGGAATCTAGCCACAATGAGATGAGAGAACAGATCGAAGCCTAATTAGAGGATGCCAAGGAAGCCAATCGAAATGAAATTAAAGGCATGTTCGATCCCCTAATCATTGAATACAAAGCCAAAGTTCTTATCCACCACGATCCGAGCTTTCCTTATGAGGATTACCTTGGGTTACTTGCCGAGTCCTAGGAGTACATTGCTGAAATGAAGAAGAGAACCCTCGGCGAAGCTGATTTAGATGAAGAGAAACTAGTATGGAAGAATCTTTGCAGGGATGACCCACTAGACCTTTTTCTGTGGGATTTTGATATTTTTACACTCTAGCGCCCATCGGCAAAGCGAAAAACACTACCGAGCCTTCGGAGTCCGATCCTAAAAAAGCCTCTTTTCTTCAAGCAGCCGGAGCGCTCGTTTCTCTCGACCTAGGATAAGATCTAATCTATAGTCAGGACAAACCCGGTTATCAATATAAGGTGCTAACCCCTATTCTAGAAGGGGACACTCCTTCGACAACTGAGAGTCGGTCAGAATTAGGTATTCCACTCTATTTTCCAGGAATTAGATATTCCGCTCTACTCTCCACTTTTTGAGAGATTTCGTTCTTCTTGTCCACTAGTCATTGGCTTATCTTCTTGTTTCCATGAATCTACATGTATTTTGGGTCCCACCCAAACTCTAAAAAGTGGTGCCGCCCTGGAGCAACAATCGACATTTGCTAGGATTCTAGCGGCTATCGACGCTCCAGGACCCGATGCTTGCTTAAGTTATCGAATCACTTGATGATGATAAAGTTGAAGACATGCCGTTGCCTGATGAGTCATATGACAATGTAATTACTAGCCCCAATGAATATACCAATGAGCTCAGCTTAAAAGGGCTCATCAAGAGGGAGGAATTATGGAAGAAAAAAGCTAAGGCCGAATCCATCGATACGAACATTGACAACCCAAATCTCGTTCCATTACAAGTCATCCCACCTGCGGGAACAGTTCCTTAAGAACTCCCACCAATCCCCGAAAGCTCTTCTACCAAGGGCGGCAAAGGATCAATGAAAGGACAAGTGGAAGTTCGTGCGGTGGCACTCCTAAGAGATTCAAAAAGGATAAAGGATAGAAGAAATAGTCACCACTCCGGCTTAGTCTATATATATTTTGCATGACTATTTTTCTCTTTTGTTGGCGTGATTGTGTGGCTGCGGTCCCCGTTCTTCAATAAACTTGTATCATGATTGTTGAAGTTCATTATGTAAATAAAAGTTCTTTTTTTCTATCGAACACTTATGTGAATTTTTATTTAAGTGGTCAAGCTATTACTTTCCATTCAATGTACTATAATACTTTGCTCTTTAATTCGGACAATCGTCCATAACTTTTGACTCAAGGCCTTCATATGGCCTTAAGTTGTACCAAACACTGGGCTTGAGCCTTAGTGTTACACCGTTGGATTCATCGTTTAAGTGAATACACTCCTTCCCCAGTCTTGGCTTAGTGGAGTTCGATATGAATGGTCAAATTCCATCCTTAGCAAGTTATACTCCTCCTGTCGGTTTTAGACTAGAGTTCACAGAATGGTGAGTGGTCGAATGCACTCTTCTATTTGTTTATACTCGTATCCACACTATGGGGATAAAAGTTAGTTAGCGGGTGGTCAAACCGCATTCAGCTTGCGTTTATACTACAGTCCACACTTTGGGGACTTAGAGTTATTTTGAAAAATAGTCAAATCGTACTTTCCTTAAATGATGGATTTGCCTGTAAGTCCAGGAGTTAACTTAGTAAGCGATCGAACGTGTCAGATCGCTTTTGATTCATATTTGTCCCATCGTTTGATAGGATTAAGTTGGTCATTGGATGGTCGAATCACATCCATTCCTCGTTAGACATTCCGTCCATCGGGTTGTAAGCGCGAATCATCGAATGAATTGTTGGGCCTTTATTATTTCGTTTAGTTCAGTTATGAACTTATGTAATCGGCTATCTCCAAACTCTGGGAACCTACTCGGACATGTCAATAATAGTTAGCCCGATATCGTAACTAACATGTACTGCTACAGCAAATACAGACATGAAGAAAATTCAAATGCTAAATCGAATCCTGAAATTAAATACAACTGAATGAAAAAGAAATAAAATAAGTGAAATAGCGTCGCAAAGGCTCGCTATTCCACGCCCTTGGGAGTGTGATGCCATGGACATTCGCTAGCTTGAAAGGTCACACCAAGCCTCTTTCCAATTGCATACTGTCCTTTCCAAGTAGGATTCATATGCGATGGGGTAGGAAAAACCCATTTTAAGACGAGATTGCCGATTTAAAAGGTTCTAGGTTGGACTTTAGTGTTGTAGTATCGGGAGACTGGTTATCAACTGTAGTTACCCTCAAATCAGCTTCTTTGTGCTTCTTATCTATAAAGTCTAGAGATTCCAAAAGGAGATCTTTATTCATTCTGGGACCGTAGTAGGTCACTCAATGAGATAAAACTTCGAGCTCAACAAGAATAACAGCTTCGGAACCATAAGCAAGGGTGAATGGAGCATAGCCAGTCGCGGACTTGTGGGTGGTCCTATAAGCCCATAGTGCCGTTGGAGGTTCATCCACCCACTTGCCTCTAGCCTTTTCCAAATGTTTCTTTAGAATAGATTTTTAAAGAATGGATTTTATGATTTTTTTTACAACTTCAACTTTTCCATTCGCCTGAGGGTGAGTGATTGTGTAAATCTCTTTTTAATATGATGCCGATGGCAGAAGTCTTTAAATTCACCACAGTCAAATTAAGTCCCATTATCTGTTACAATAGTTCGCGAAAGACCAAAATGTCAGATGATGTTAAGGGCGATGAAGTTGACTACTTTCTTTGTTGTGACTGTAGTTAGTGGCTCCGCTCTAGCCCATTTGGTGAAATAATCAACTGCGATGATGGCGTACTTTGCACAACCTTTAGATATTGGTAAGGAACCAATAATATCTATGCCGCATATAGAAAAGGGCCATGAACTGACCATTTGTGCAATTTCTATCAATGGTGCTCTTGGAGCTGTTACATATATCTGACACTTGTCGCATCGCCTTACATAATCAACAGCATCTCGATAGATGGTCGGCCAATAATACCCGTAACGAGTATTTTCTTTGCTAAAGTTTTCCTCCCAATGTGATCGCCACATTCCCCTTCGTGAATTTTCTTTAAGACTCGTTTAATTTCATCATGAGCGCTACACCAAAACACGGAAACGGAAAAACCCTTTCTATACATAACCCCTCCTGTATGATATACCGTGAAGCTTTATGAAGGACTTGTCGTTTTTCATTCCTTCATTTGAAAAAAATCACTGTAGCAAATAATCTTTAATCGGAGTTATCAACGACTTCTTCACAAGCCTCTTCTTTATCCGGTTGATTTCCATCGAGCTTATGCTCAGAGCGTTCAATGCATCAACTGGAACCAAGCCCATCTGTTGTGCTTCCCCAGTGCTAGCAAACTTTTCTAATGAATCAACCTCTTTATTTTGATCTCAAGGAATGTGCATAATATCATAGTACTCTAAATCAGTCAACAACTCTTGGACTTGGGTATGATACAGAGCAAATCGTTGTCCTTTAGCTTGGTAATCTCCTCTAACTTGGTATACTACCAATTGTGCGTCCCAAAAGATTTCAAGAGACTTTATCCTCAGTTCTCTGTTGAGTTTAAGTCCAACAATTAGAGCCACATACTCAGCTTCGTTGTTTATTGCAAGAAAATCGAGATTTAAACCATAGCAAATTGACCGATCTTCGTGAGTTACAAGCATAATTATAGCTCCAGAACAACGATCGTTGGATGTTCCATCCGTATATAACTTCCACTATACGGTAGGGGTTTCACTGCTCTTTGTGAAATCATCCTGCGCAGTAAATTCTTCTATAAAGTTTGCTAATGCCAGACCCTATATAGCGCACCGAAGAAGATAAGTGATGTCAAATTAGCTAAGTTCAATATTCCACTTGAGTAACCTTCCAAACTATGAGGTCGTTGTAGGACCTATCGAAATGGTTGGTTGGTGTAAACCTTAATAGAATACGCCTGAAAGTAAGGGCGGAGCTTTCATTAAGCAATCAACAAACCTTGTGCCAGTTTTTCTACCTCGGATAGTTCCTTTAAGCTCCTTTTAATCATTTGCTAACAAAATAGGCCAATCTCTGGATTCGGTTCTCTTTGTAAAGCAATGCGGCACTTATAACATGTACTGACACGACTAAAGTAGAATATAAATCTTCACGATCCACTGGTTTTGACAAGATGGAAGGTCTCTTTAAGTGGTTGACCAAAGCTTGGAATGCATCTTTACAATCCTACATCCATTCAAAATTCATTTTTCCTCTCCTAATCAAGTTAAAGAAAGGAATGCATTTATCAGTAGTTCTGAAAATAAATCGCCTTACGACGACAACCTTTCCATTCAGGCTCTGCACTTATTTGATAGTCTTTGGCTCTTGAATATTGCGAATAGCTTGGATTTTCTCAAGATTCGCTTTAATTCCGTAGGCATTAATGATGAAACCCAAGAAATTTTTGATGCTACGCCAAAGGAACAATTTAGAGGGTTAATCATTATTTTGTAGTATCGGAGGATATCTAACATTTCTACCAGCTCTCTAATGTAGTCGCTAGATATCCTGACTTCACAAGCATATCATCCACATATACCTCCATTATTTTTTCGATCCGATCTTTAAACATTCTGTTGACTAGGCATTGGTAGGTTGCTCTTGCATTCTTTAGTCTAAATGGCATTACCACATTACAATATAATCCAATATCGGTAATAAAACTGGTATGCTCTTGATTAGGAATGCGCATCGGGATTTGGTTATATTTTAAGTAGGCATCCATAAAGGATAGCAATTCGTGTCCCGCGGTTGATTTTACTAACTGGTTAAACCTTGGATGGGGAAGGCTGTCTTTTGCACATGCCTTATTCAAGTTCAAGTAATCAACGCATGTCCACCATTTCCCTTTCGCCTTTCGCACAAGTATAGGATTAGATACCCATTTAGGGTAGAGTGCGTCATGAATAGACCTATTATCTTTGAGCTTATCCACATCCTCTTTAAGAGCGGCAGATCTCTATGAATCCATGTCATGCCTTTTTTATTTCACCGTGACATGTCTTGGGTCAATATCAGTGCATTGCTTGCAATGGTAGGCAAGATCTCATACATGTCAAATTGAGTCCATGCGAACATGTCATGATTCGCTAAGAGAAATCCAACAAGTTCTTTCATCATCGGGTGGATGAGCTATGATCCAATCTTTAGGACCCATGATAGGTCCTCGTTACTGACTGAGATGTCAATCATCAGCTCAGCCAGTGCAGCCTTGGTCTCTTTGGGCTCCTCCTTGTCATCTCTCGGACCCATAACACTATAGAAATGACTGTGGTGCCCGAGCCAAGGCTTAGGCACTGGTTGTCAATCTTCAGTAGCTTGGATGCGGACAGAATTGTCCATACCCTTACCATTTTCCTTTCATTGAGAATCCCTCAATTCAGCTACATAATAGGCACGTCTAGTCACCCTGATCATCATGAACAGCTCTAGTACCATTATCTATATGGAACTACAAAGTCAAACACCATGAGGGAAGAGCTTCTCAGAACTCAACTAGGGTTGGGCAGCCCAGAAAAGCATTATATGGAGTGTCAACATCCAAAAAAAAAAATGGTAAAATCCACACTCTCTTACGGTCATCTTCTCCCAACTCCACGGGAAATTCAACATAACCAACAGCTTCGGTTGCAGCACCGTGATAGCCGTGAATACGGGCTTTAGACGGTTTCAAGTCCTTGGCTTCCATCCTCAACTTGTCATAAGCTTTTTTGAAAATTATATTTACAGACCTTCCATAATCAACCAACATCCTTCTTACCAACGTAGTGTCGATCATGGTCGAAATGACCAATTGGTGGATTATCGGTGCCTCCGCTTGTCTACATCTCGGTTTCTAAAGACAATATCATCTGCCATTGTGCGTTGCTATTTTGCTAGAGCTTCATTTTTCGTACTCGAACAACATTCAAAATTCATATGCTTAACCGCGCTAACATATTTCTCCATCTTATGCCAACCCTTATCAGCCGAATGTGGTCCTCCGACTATTATATTGATTACTAGTCTGTGCTTGTCCTCAGTTTTGGTAGGATGTCCCCTTCCTACAATCCTACCAGGTTTTTAAAACTAGTCTAACTTTCTTTCTCAAATTAGATTTTTGATAATATCCTGGGTATGCCTACATTCATTTGTGTTATTACTATAACATTCATGAAATCGATAGTATTTTTTGGTCTATTTCTGCTTCTTCGTTGATTCTTTCGGAGGGGGTTTTCTGCACTGCATGTTATTGCAGGTAGACAAATAAATATTCTTCAGAGATGTATTCAGTGATGTAAGTATCATACATTGGAATCCTAGGCTTTCCTCTTCCAGAATCCCTCTTCCGTTCTTGGTTCCTTTCTCTACCTTTCTTTTATTGATTTGGTTTGTTCTGTACATTCATTCAAACTTTTCCAGAGCTATCATCAGACTACTTCATGGTAATATTACTCTATAATCCCTCTCCACGTGGTTCCACAACGTTCTTCTTCTTAGACATCTGACTTCTTCCTTCCTCAAATACTAAGCCGCCTTTGCATAAAAGTGCTCCAACGTTGCGGATGGCTTGCCTGCGGACTAATCACCAAAATCAAACTCTGGATCAATCCCTCTTGTTAGGGCCATCAATATTGCAGGTCATTCGGATTACTGACTTTTGTAATAGCTATACGGAATCTCTCTAAGTAAACTTTCAACGATTCTCCCAGAGCTTAGATCACGCTGGATAAAGACATTACATCTTTGGCGCAGTTGTATGCATACAGAACTACTCCACAAACCTTATTGTTAAATCATCAAATTTAAAGATCAATGGTAGGGGTAACCTTGTAAGACTAATAAGAAATATCTACACTCGGTTGCATCATTTTCTCATGCGGAATCCATCAGTCATTCATATCTCATGATGTGCTACATGGGGTCGTTTTTTAATCGTTGGCAGGCATCAACGACATATTGAACCTCCTTGGACACTCTACATGTAGGACATTATTAGTGAATGTGGTATTACTTCTTGAGATTCCAAGTCGTCATTGGTCTAGCCTTGGCTCTCTCTCATTAACTGTCTAACCATAGCCGACAAGTCTGACGTTAGGATAGTTGTTCTAGGTGGTGGTCATGTTCCACCTCATGTTAATGGTTGGTCAATGTTTACGGTCCATTTCACGCCTTTTTTGTTCACTATCCTCCGATGTATACGATGTACATTCACTTCATCGTCATTCCGAGGAAGCAGTTGGGAAACATTCAACTGAACTGCATCATCCAAGTCAGCCGCAATAGCTCCAGTTTGGATCCCGGCATGTACAGGTAAATTCCCTCTTCTTAGGAGGAATCGATACCGATACCTATGGAGGAATTGGCATCGATCGGTTCTGGAAAACCAACTAGGTTTTCCTGTTGATTCCCTAAAGTTTCTACACGATATCCATCTATTCTGCGATGCCTGTGTCTGTGATATTCGTTTGATGAACTAGAACTCTCCAATGTTGAGCAAGGGGTAAGGTCCCACCTTACTTTCCCTCACTGTTACTGACTAAGTTTGCTCATTAGGTTGATATTGGCTTGATTCTGCTGATTTAATTGTCAATGGCATCCACTAGATCTCTCCTTAGATTCAGGAATTCAACTCTTGTAATAGAATCAGCTGGATTTCGAATTTCAGCTGGATCAGCATTCACATATATCAGTTAACTGCTCGAGCCTCCTTGCTAGATGCTAGCATTCTCGTTTACTTCCATGTTCTGAGAAGTAGATCTAGTGTTCCTCACCATTGCTGATAGCTTTGCTTAGGTTTTTGCAAATCTGAATAGAATAAGCTAACTTCTTGATAATAACTATAGATCTCCTTTGCGGATTTTTGCAATCCAGTAGCAACAGAGGAATCCTCATAAGTTGAGAATCAAGGTTCTGAGTGAAAGCATCAACATTTTTGAACCAAAAATTGGCACAATCACCCAATAGAAGTTTTAAAGAGAAACAAATGAATAATATCAAATGAAAACAGAGGATAGTAACAAAAAGTAACTAGAAAGTTGAAAGAATAACACGCACACAACGATTTATAGTGGTTTAGCGTTGTTTGCCCACGTCCACTTTGAAAAGATTACTTTATTAATCACTTTATGAACGGAGTACAGCAGGGCTCGGTTGAAAATCCTTAGTTATAAAAGAATATAAAGCAACTAGAAGCATAAAGGTCTCGATGTTAAACAACCTAGCCTATATTTATAAACGAAGACGGCCAAATATTACCCTAAATAATCGGTAGAAGGACCTCCAGAACCATACCCACGAGAGGGATTGAACTGCCCAATCCGTAATGATGAAGGATTGGTACTGATCCCTACTTTGGTGGAATTTTGTGTTGTCATCCTTACGATAGCTTCCTTAGGCTAAAATACGCTTAGCCTCTAAATTTCATCCAATTGGATTAGTAGAATTTGAGTTATTACTTGATCTTTGCTTCAACATTGATTGCTTGCTAATTCCTGCCGATCCTTACAAAGTAAAGAGTGCCGATCCCTTGACTTCATCTTCTTAAGGTGCAATCCCTAAGGTAGGCTTTCTAGGGCCCCCATATCTTGCTCATAAAATTTCATATGTATTGGACTTGCGGATCTTAAGATATTAATTTTTTTCTATTGAAATGCACTTTCTCTTTGAAGCATACGATCTCTATGATGGAAGAAGATTCGATACCTCCTATATGATGAACCATATTCCATTTTTCGAACATTCTACCTTGCATATCTATCACTTCCATTCAATCTCGACTTCATATTACCGTCTATACTTGACTTATGGACCCACAACTGTCACTCTAGACTCATCGGCCTTGATAGTGCAACCCATTCAATGTAGCCAGTCAAAATGCAGATAACGTTAAAAGCTTATTTAATTTATATAATTTAACAAAAAAGTCTTTATAATCTTAGTTAATTTATTTTTATTATTACAATTATTTTACAAACTTAGTTAATTTTTATAAAACTCAGTTAATTTGGTAATATTTATAATTTATTATTATTATAAATAAACTTAATTAATTTTCATAAACATTAGTTGTTGTTATGGTTGTTGTTGTTATTAATATTATTATTATAAAATGGGTAAATTTTCATAAATATTAGTTATTATTGTTATATAAATTTAGTTAATTTTTCTAAAACTTAGTTAATTTATATAATATTTTATAGTTTATATAAGTATTAGTATTAGTATTATTTTAAGCTTAACTTATTTATCATTATTATTGCTATTATGATTGTTGTTTTTTTGTTAGCATTATTAGTATAAAGTTAGTTAATTTTCATAAAAAATAGTTAAATTTATATTATTATCAACTTAATTAATTTTTATAAGCTTATTTAATTTTTACATAACTTAATAAATGAAATTAATTTTTACAATCTAGTTAATTTATTATTATTAGTAGTATTTTAAATCAAGTTATTTTTTATAAAACTTAGTTTTTTATTGTTATTATTACTATTATGATTATTGTTGTTGTTGTGCTTAGTATTATTATTATTATAAACTTAGTTAATTTTAATAAAACGTAATCAGTTAAGTTAATTTTTGTGAACTTAGTAGTTTACTTCGACATATTTTTTATTTAATTATATAAATTTAGTTAGTTTTTATAAAACTTAGCTAACTTGGTTAATAATTAATAATTTAATGGTATTATTATTATTGTTATTATTCTAAACTTAGTTAATTGTTATGAAACTTAGTTAATTTATCAATATTACTATTATTACTACTATAAACTTGTTTTTTGAATAAAAAATTAGTTACCTTGGCTAATGTTTTATAATTTATTACTTTTTGGCTCGACACATATCCTTGTCTTTTTGTGTATACGCTGCTTATTTTATTTTCATTATTCATACTAACCATGTTGAGGAACAAAAAATTGCATTTTGAACTTTGTCGCACTTCCATTGACCAATCGGTAGCTTTATCCATCATTTTTGTTAACCTTTGCAATGATAGTGTGTAATGGTGGGGAGACAATATTAAAATACAGAACTTGTGATGGCATGATGTATGAACTACAAACATACATGCTTGTTACCCATTGATATAACTTGTGTTCTAAGAAATAGAGAGACCGCAACACCAAACTATAACGACTCTGAATTTAATCACTTTAAATATAAATATTTTTATATATTTTTAATAATTAGTTAATGAATTTTATAGCTCAAAATAAAACTCTTTTAAATAATAAATAAAGATGTTGAACTATTTTTCAGTTCTTTTCTTTACAAAAATAACGAGTTCAAAGAAAAATAGAAAATATGACCAAAAATCATTTTTGAATTTTCAACTTTTCGGTGGCTAAAATTTATTGGAAAACTTTGTGCATATTTGAGTAATAGATACACACATTTATATATAAGTTAGAGTACATTTTAATATATTTATATGTTTATTTAAGTTATTTAAATATGATATGACATCTTATGAAATGTAAATAAGTGAAAAAATATGTACGTAAAAATAAGTGACAAACATTGTCATTTTCATAAAAACATTAAGTACACAAGTATTAATTTCGTATTGGCTCAAAAAAGAGAAAGGAGGGACAAGGGAAAATGTGGAAAAAGGGGTGGGGAATCATGGATATTGAGGTAGCAAGCTAAGAGAGGAGGGTATGTACCTTAAGGACATTTTGGTAATTTAATTTATCCATGTGTATATGTACTCATTTCCTAATTTTTTTAAATCATTTTTCTCATTTCATTTCCACTTTGAAAACTTTTTCTAAGTTCTAAAATACTTCCATGGCTTCCAAAAGAAATTCTAGTGTTAAAAAATTATAGTTTTATTCACTTTGGAATTTCCAAATCCTTGTTTAAGCTTCTCCTTTCTTTCCTACAACTCCACCTTTACAAAACAAGACCATATACACCCCCATACCACCTTGGACGAACCTAAATCCCACCTTAACCGAACCGTATTTCCATTTCAAGTCACCAAAAACTCCATTTTTACAAAGGAAAGCGAAGATTTAGGATGCGCACAAGTTTAGTTTAAGTTCGGCTTATTTCGTCAACTTTTAGTGAGTAAAGTTCCCTCCTTTTTACTAAGATTTTAAAACATATATCATTACTTAAATTGTTGTGAATATGATGTGTGTTTAGGTGAAATTATTGTTGGTTTGTATGAATGTATAAGTGCCGGGATTATTGTGATGTTTGGGTATGATTTATATGTGCTTACATGCCATGATTTGGAATTAGACTTGAAACGAAGTCTAACGTTTATATTAGTTAGAAAGTTGGGATCTTGGCTTTGTTTAATGGTTGTGATGTGAATAAAATATTATTGTCTTGAATCCATGATGCATGTTAAGAAATATATCACTTTTGCTCATTTAAGCGACATGTAATCCCTTGTATAAAAGCTTTGAACTTGGATTTAAAATTTAAAATTTAAAATTATTTTTAAGCAAAAATTATTTAGTTTCAAAATATGCCTTTATGTTTTACAAAGTGGTAAAGTTTTCAAGAGTAATTTTTTTATAGATTTAGAGAACAAAATTTTAAGTTTTTAAAAATTACAGATCGAATAGCGATGGTCGCTATAAGTGCAGCTTGTGAAAACAAACTGTTTACAAAACCTAAAAGTGATTTCATTTAGAAATCTTTTTCTGAAAATGTTTTCAAACATAGTTTAAGTTTCAAGAAGTAATTAATTAATTAATTAATTAATTAATATGTGATATCCCTGAATTTCTGGCAATATAAATTTAATAATCCGTATTTAAAAGTTAAATTTATTTGATAATTATTGTTAATAAATTTGAATTGATTTAATATTCTCACTTTAATAAATAATTAATTAGTGAGTTTATCTTTTAAAAGCTAATAAATTGCTTTCTATTTATAATTTATGTATATATATTTGTATATATTGTAATAGATAAGTTTTGATTTGAAGTTTAATAAACAAATAAAATCTTATTTTCAAATTCTAATATACATTTTAGTAATTTGGAAATTTGATTTAATTTAATATAACTTTTCAAAGATATTTAATAAAATAACTATATGATTTTAAATACATAAAATAAATGTTTAATTATTTAAAAGGGATTTTAGCTTAAAGTTTAAATAAGATTTATAATAAGGTTTGTTTACATTCTTTTTAAAATATTGATTTATAAATATGATTTGTAAATTAGATATGAAATTTTAAAATACAATTAAAATATGAAACATTTATTCACATAAATAATAAGTAATTTACAATCTCTTTTATAAATTTTATTTAAATTATCTAAAATGTTATTTTCAAATAATAAAGTAATGTACTGTTTTTATTTTTAAATATAAATGGTTTTATTTCCTTAAAAAAATTAGCTATATATACATAACTAAGTATTTGTAAATTAATTAAGTTTAAAGCTTTCATTAACTTTTAATTATAAATACTAATTACTTTAGAGACATATGTAAACATCCTAGAGCTTTAATAACATGTGTTAATTTATTAATTAAGGTAAGTGACAAATGTATAGTTTTCTACAAGTGTCAAATTGTATTTTTATTTTTCTTTGATTTTTAATTAATCATGAATTTAGTTTATAAACACTTGCCTTCTTCCTTTCCTTTCCTTTTTCTCATTTTCATTTCATAGCAAAGAAATGTTCAGCTGAAAACTATTTACTCTAAAACAATCTTCATTTCATAATGAAAATTTTCATTTCCTCTAAAACCAGTTTTCTCATCAACCTATAACCAAGTGCAAATCACTCAAAATCATTTCCTGTAACTCATCTTCAAAAAAATGCATAGCAAAAATCCCTGTAACATTTTCAAGCATGCTAGTCTGCATTTTATTCAATCTGGAAGCACATGCAACAATCTGAAGCAAGCCTACAATTTCAATCTGTTTTAAAAGCCTGCATCTTCAAATCAATGCTCCTACCATTTTCATAAAGCAAAAGCATTTTCTTTTCAATCTAGAAATCAGGCTACTGCATGCAAACCTGGGAACTAAAGCAAGTTTAAAACATCAGCAATTCAAGTTTAAGGTTTATAAATCAATGCCAAAAGCATTTCAGCAAAAACAAGTATAAAGGTTTCAATGCAAATTCATAGATGTGACCTGTTCTTCATCTTCAAATCCGTGAGTAACCTTTTATTTAAAAAAAACTTAAGTACGAAATATCTGTTTGCATGTGGATAAATGGAAGTTAGTATGCTTTGAATGTTTATATTGTGATGAAATCTTCTGTGTATATATAGGTATTGCTATGTACCTGTTACCTGTTCTGTTTTTTTTTTTTAAAACTAATATTTTGATAAAAAAATCCTTTACCAATTGATCTGATCTTAGTTATGAATTATGATATAAACAAAAGTTGTTTGTTTAATATGGATTTATGTTTATAAATTATAATTAAGATAAAATAAAATTTGGCTGTCTATGTATAACTACAAGAACAGTAATTGTTTAAAATAAGCAAAATCTTAATCATTTTAAAACATCAATTCAGGTTTATAACTTGAATTCTTATCTGAAATCATGAATTTTAAACCTAAAATTACAATTTTTAGTGATAGAATCAAAGAGCAGTTCTATACTGACTATATTATGTATTTTGAGGCATCTCTGTTGCCACAAATGTTTGGAGGTGTCAAGAGTGCTCCTGGAGGTGGAGGAGTTATCATGGATAATAGAAAAATTATCAGATTTTGGAGATGATGGTTGTGATTTGAAGTTTAGAACCCTAATTTTACTGGGCTAGGAAGAATAGATCACCTCGGCAATTGTAGAGGACTTCGCCGGAGTTTCAAAGGCAACGGTGGTCGGAGCTTCAATGGCGAGGTGTTGCCAGGTTTAGATGTGGATTTCTGTTTCAGGTTCCAGGTTTGGGTGTGAAGCTTGATTTCAATTTCAGGTTTGGATGGATGTTGTGGTGATCGGATACTAGTGAGAGGGTGATCGTCGTTCTGCTCGAGGGTGTGGTGTCGACTGGAGTTGGTCGGCGGCACCGTGCATGTGCACGGCGCACTAGTTTCTGATGATCTATGTTGTTGGGTTTGGGGTGGTTACACGATTTTGTTTACTCGCGTTTGTCTCGGGTGATTCGAGTTTTAACTCGAAGCAGATTAGGTTTAGATTCGAAGTCGTCAAGGTTTGTCTCGAGTATAAGGTTTGGTTACAGGTTTTATAAAAAAACAGAAACCTGTTCTGTTTTAAATTTAAAAGTAAAACATTAAAATGTAAACTAAAATTTAAAATAAGTTTAAAACCTGAGTTTGAATATGAATCCAAGTAGTTTGAATCTTAGATTTGAAATAATTTAAGTTTTGAAATTTAAATTTGGTTTTAACAACTTTTAAGTGTAAAAGTATATATGGTTTTGAATTTAAACTGAAAGTTTAAATTGTAAAATGGAAATTTAAAATAAGTTTAAATCTGAGATTTAAAAATATGGAATTTGAGTTTGAATTTCCGTTTTTTTAAAGTAAAATAAAGTTTTAAATTAAATTGTTTTAACTACTTCAAAAATGGTCAAATGATTTGAATTTTAAATGAAATTTTAAATGTAAGTAAATTTTGAACCCAAATAATATGGAATCAAATTTAATATGTGTTCCAGTTTGAAATAAATGGAAATTTTTAAATTTAAAATGATTTAAACAATTTTGTTAGTTGAAGTGTATTTTTAAAACTAATTGGAATTTAAAAATGAATTGGGTTTTAAATTCTTTTAAAACTTCTTTATAAAATGAATATTTCTTTAACTTGTGAGATAAAAAGGTTTTGAATTGTTTTTAAACTTTGTTTAGATAAATTTGTATTCATTTTTAAAATCCTAAATTTAAAATGGAGAACAAACTGGAATTCAAAGTAAATTTGAAAACGAATTGTTTTTAAATGCTTTGATTAAGTAGGAAATGTTTTTCTTAAAGATAAATAGAATTTTAATGATTTGGATTCATTAAATTATTAAGTTAATTTAAATGGATAATTAATTATTTAAATAATTAATGATATGGAGAATTAATTAAGTAATTAAGAGTTTTTGAATTGATTAATTAAGACTTAAGACTAATTAATTAAGGTTAATTAATTTGTAATTATGGATTATTAATTAGATTTTAATTAATGATTAAAGATTTATTAATTAAATAATTAAGGATTAATTAAGTTGCAGTTAACACTTAATTAATTAAGTAATTAGAGATTAATTAATTGGTAATTAAATATTAATTAATTTGTAATTAAAAATGATTAATCTGAGTTAATTTCTTAAGAAAGAAATTAAAGAATAGTTAATGAAGGTCATTAGCTTAAGATTATTTAACAATTAATTAATGCGATTAATTTTAATAATTAATTAGATTAATTAATTAACAATAATCATTTATGAAATTGTTTAAGTTTAATTACTTAATAGAAGTAATTAAGGAATTAATTACTTAATTAATTGGGTTCAATGTGATTAGTTTAAGTTAATTAAGTAAGTTTAATTAATTTAAACACTTGATGATTTGATAAATAATTACGTAATGTAATTAATGGAATTGTAATTACTTAGGGAAGTAATTAATTGATAATTACTGAATGTAATTAAAGATGTTTTAATAATGAAAGTGATTTGGATTAAATTACTTAGTTATTAATCAAGGGATTAATTAGAGAATAAATTAAGAAGTAATTTATTTAATGAAGTAATTAAGGGTAGTTAATTACAGGATGTTATTAATCAAGGGTGATTAATATATGTGGTTTAAATAAAAGATTAATTAATTAATGTAATAAATTTAAATAGAGAGATTAGTTAATAATGTAATTAGAAATCATTAATTTATAAAATTAATGATGTAAATTTAGAACTGATTAATAAAGGAATAATTAATAAATGAAGTAATTAATCAATAAAGGATTAATGTAATTAATTTTAGATAATTAACCGATTAAGTAATTAAAAGTTAATTATTGTAGAGGGTTAAGTATAATTAACTTGTGTAATTAATTTAAAGGCTAATTACTTATTGTAATTAGGGAATTGTTAATCAGGAATGATTAATTGAAATGAATAATGAGATGGTGTTTAATTAATTGATTTGTAATCAATTAATGGTTAAGTAAGAAAGATTTAAAATGATGAAGTAATTAATTTATTTTAAATTAATTAAAGACGGTGAAAGTAATTTAATTCACGTTAAATTAATTGGAGATAAAGTAATTAATTTAATTCATTTTAAATTAATTATAGATGGTGTGATCATTAAATCATTGCTTATGTATGAATGGATGATATTGGTTACCTTGAATGGTTTGAAATCTCGGCTATGAGATAAGTAATGTTGTGTGATATGGATGCTTTGGTTGCATTGGGATGATAATATGGATTATCTGTTTATATTGATGATATGAATTATCTGCTTATGATGATAGTGTTGATTATCTATTGTGAATCTGTGAATTATCTATCTATATGTATATAGATAATAGAATTGAATTGTTTTAAACTCTAAAACAACTTGGCCTTAAAAGATACGCTTTGGATTCGATGAGACCGGGATCGGGTTTCCATATTTGGATATCCGAAAACCACGTCGGTCCAAATTAACGATAGGTCGTGTATCTCAAGTGAAGGTGAAGATCAGAGTGCAAGGGTTATCGTCGTTAACTCTGAGGGTGATTCCAAAATGAGTGTAACGAGATAATGCCTTCGGTTTCGTTCGAACCCGGAACGAACTTGTATGGATTGAATGCTTTCAGAACATCGTCAGGTGGACGATGAGCGTTCTAAGTGATGTGTTATATAAAGGTAACCGTAGCCTCAAGCCTCATCAACCGGGAATGGCTAAAATAGGGGAGGTGCAGCAAGGCTAAGTGGGTCATGCCCAAGTAGGACGAGATTTCTCTGTCTAGATGGCCCTTTTATTTCGGTCGTGTGGTGCAATTGCTGATCACAACTGCGGGGTGGTCTTGTTCAGAACTGTTCAGTAAGGAATGGTTCCGGCTTTGTGTTGCAGGAGATTGGGAGTAATCCTCGGTATGGTGATCTAGGCCCCGTATTGTGACGGGCGGTATCCCGGTAGCCCTGCCATTATATGGAATCCAAAATCCAATAAGTGCCCTCGGTTTTGATTGTATTACCCACTTTTGTGGCTAGTAGCCGGAATTTAACGAATGTAACAGTTTCGGCTATTTTTTGTTTACTTGAAAACCCTGGACCTATTATAATATCACCGAATTTCCTATCAAATGTTTTGGTTAGCGTAAGGTAAAAACTTTTCCATATTTATGTGTGGGAAGTCTTACGTGATACCTTTTATTTTGAAAGGTTTTTCAAAGTTAAGCAACCTTAACCTGTTACTCACACCAGACCCATGTCTTACCCGGAGTTAATTTCTGTTTTACTTAAACTCTTGGGTACTCAAATTTTTACGAGTAGCCAAGCGATTCAGGTTATCTTTGACGAATTATAGAGGAGAAATGGAGCAGTAGGCTTCTGCGTGTAGATATATAATATTCCGCTTTGTTGGTATCTCTGAGTGGTTTATCTGTATTGTGTTTTGAGTTGTAATAACTAGATAGGTATTTATACCTATCTAGTATGTGATGTTTTGTCTGTGTAACTCTGATAATTGTTGTATACCATGTAATACTTATGTTATTAATATAATTTATTCCTTCCGCTGTTGAGATTCTGATGTTGTTTCTTCTTTCTCTTCTTTCTTTTCTCTTTTCTATCTCTTTCTTTCTTAAAGATGATGCGACTTTTCGGTCATTGAAAATCGGATCGTAACAGTTGGTATCAGAGCGTTAGGTCGAGTGAATACCTAGGCTCTGGAGTGGTGTCTATCTTGAGAGAGCGTATTTGTAATTTTAATATATATATAATTATTTCTACCTATTTGGGTTACCTTTTCGGGTTTTCCAATATAAGTTATAAAGGTAGATAAGGTAGTGGGGTGTGTAACACAACTACTACCATTGGTAGGAGTTTGAATGATGAGGTTGGAAGTGGATCTGTCGCGACTGTAGACCTACCGTCTCGAGTGAGCTTTGCTTGGTGTAAGGATTTCATCGATCTCTGAAGGAAACCTGTTAAGGTTCGGAGTTCATCTTTGAAGTTGGAAGAGTAGAGTTTGGATTTGTCGGTTTGGCAGAAGTGAGTGATGGTATCTTGATACCTCAGCAAGTAGTAGCTGTGTGATGAGATGCAGTGACTATGGATGTTTCCGAAGACATTTGTTTGGAATAAGAGTAAGGAAGTGTGTCTGTTTCGGTAATGTGGCTGAGTCCAGCAGGTTGTTTCTATTTGCTTTGAGGTCCGAATTTCTCGAAGAACTTTGGATTAGGAAGTCTTTGGCATTGGTGTTAGCGGTGCAGCTCGGAGTGTTCTGTGTTGGCAGGAAGTCTTCTGACTGAGTAGTTTTTCTGAAATGGAGTTCAGAAGCAGCAGAATGGATCCATTTCTACAGTGAATTTGCTAGGCCAGCGTAAGCTGTTCTGTTTGGTAAAGAGAGAATAGTTTTCTTTGGATATTAGGTTGGGTTGATCGCAAAAGTGACTTGCGATAGTTGAGTGTTTTCTTAGCCGGATGTCTGAAGTCAGAGGTTTGTCCGCAACTGGTGATTGAGTTTTACTTATCGATTTGGATTCTAGGATTGGTACCGGTGGTTCAGCTGGTAGAAGGATGGTTCCTAGAGATAGAAGTTGATGAAGCAACTCAGGTTTCGGAGGAATTTCTGAATTTTCTTTTATGGATCCGTGGAACCATATTTCTGAGATATGTTGTCTAGTCTATGCTCGCATTTTTCATCAGCATTTTCTTCTACTTCGGATCAGAGTTGTGCAGCGGAAACAGTTTAGGAATGCATTTTCTTTTCTTTTTCGGACAAGGAGAAGTAAGTTCGGTCTTCTGTTGTTTGAAGAGTAGAGTTTGTGTTCTTGGTTTTGGACTGATCTTGAGGAGATCATTGGGTAGAGTTATGTTTGGTCTAGTTTGTTCTAATGGGTCAGCAAGGGTTGAGCTGATCAGGAAGAATGTTGGTAGTTCAGGATCGTCCGAAGAATTTTGTGGATAAGAGACGGAGGAATTTGGATCCTGGAGTCGGAGATTTGGTTTGGGATAAGTTTTTCTCCGATCCAAGGAGCTATAAGTTTTGGTTAGTCTGGGAAGCTAGCTCCGAGGTGTTTTGGATTTCTTCTGTGTTTTGGTAAGATAAGTGCTTTGGTTTTCAAGAGCTGAATTGCCAGTTTGGATAATTGGGATTTAGTATGTTTCACGTATCTCTAAGGGAGTGCGTGTATGATATATTTCTGGTTATAGAACTAGCAGTTCAGGAGGTTTGGTTGTTGAGTCAGACTCGTCTGTAGTCTGATATCTTGTTTAGTTTTGTAGATCAAGATAAGTAGGAGCTCTATAGCTTAGTAGTATTGATTATTTGGATTCTATAGAGCGAGTATCCCGATATTTATACCGGGATAACTCGAGGAAGTTATATCCAGAATTTTGTCTGGATAATTAGATTTGTTTGATTGTGTGAATTGGTTGCTATGGTTGTTAGCATATGATTAATATATGCTGTGATTTAAAATTTAAATATTTAATGAGATTATTAAATTACCTTTTTTTAAATTTCGGGGGCGAAATTCTTTTAACGGGGAAGGAATGTGATATCTCGGAATTTCTGGCAATATAAATTTAATAATCTGTATTTAAAAATTAAATTTATTTGATAATTATTGTTAATAAATTTGAATTGATTTAATAATCAAAATTTAATAAATAATTAATTAGTGAATTTATCTTTTAAAAGCTAATAAATTGCTTTCTATTTATAATGTATGCATATATATTTGTATATATTGTAAATAGATAAGTTTTGATTTGAAGTTTAATAAACAAATAAAATCTTATTTTCAAATTCTAATATACATTTTTAGTAATTTGGAAATTTGATTTAATTTAATATAACTTTTCAAAGATATTTAATAAATAACTATATGATTTTAAATACATAAAATAAATGTTTAATTATTTAAAAGGGATTTTGGCTTAAAGTTTAAATAAGATTTGTTTAACATTCTTTTTAAAATATTGATTTATAAATATGATTTGTAAATTAGATATGAAAGTTTAAAATACAATTAAAATATGAAACGTTTATTCATATAAATAATAAGTAATTTACAATCTCTATTATAAATTTTATTTAAATTATCTAAAATGTTATTTTCAAATAATAAAGTAATGTATTGTTTTTATTTTTAAATATAAATGGTTTTATTTCCTTAAAAAATTAGCTATATATATAACTAAGTATTTCTAAATTAATTAAGTTTAAAACTTTCATTAACTTTTAATTGTAAATGCTAATTACTTTAGAGACGTCCAAACATCCTAGAGCTTTAATAACATGTGTTAATTTATTAATTAAGGTAAGTGACAAATGTATAGTTTTCTACAAGTGTCAAATTGTATTTTTATTTTTCTTTGATTTTTAATTAATCATAAACACTTGCCTTCTTCCTTTCCTTTCCTTTTTCTCATTTTCATTTCATAGCAAAGAAATGTTCAGCTGAAAACTATTTACTCTAAAACAATCTTCATTTCATAATGAAAATTTTCATCTCCTCTAAAACCAGTTTTCTCATCTACCTGTAACCAAGTGCAAATCACTCTTCAAAATCATTTCCTGTAACTCATCTTCAAAAAAATGCATAGCAAAAATCCCTGTAACATTTTCAAGCATGCAAGTCTGCATTTTATTCAATCTGGAAGCACATGCAACAATCTGAAGCAAACCTGCAATTTCAATCTGTTTTAAAAGCCTGCATCTTCAAATCAATGCACCTGCCATTTTCATAAAGCAAAAGCGTTTTCTTTTCAATCTAGAAATCAGGATACTGCATGCAAATCTGGGAACTAAAGCAAGTTTAGAACATCAGCAATTCAAGTTTAAGGTTTACAAATCAATGACAAAAGCATTTCAACAAAAACAAGTATAAAGGTTTCAATGCTAATTAATAGATGTGCCCTGTTCTTCATCTTCAAATCTATGAGTAACTTTTTATTTTAAAAAAAACTTAAGTATGAAATATCTGTTTGCATGTGGATAAATAGGAGTGAGTATGCTTTGAATGTTTATATTGTGATGAAATCTTCTGTGTATATATAGGTATTGCTATGTACCTGTTACCTGTTCTGTTTTTTTTTTAAAACTAAGATTTTGATAAAAAAATCCTTTACCACTTGATCCGGTCTTAGTTAGGAATTATGATATAAACAAAAGTTGTTTGTTTAATATGGATTTATGTTTATAAATTATAATTAAGATAAAATAAAATTTGGTTGTCTCTGTATAACTACAAGAGCAGTAATTGTTTAAAATAAGCAAAATCACAATCATTTTAAAACATCAATTCAGGTTTATAACTTGAATTCTTATCTGAAATCATGAATTTTAAACCTAAAATTACAATTTTTAGTGCTAGAATCAACGAGCAGTTCTATATTGAATGTATTATGTATTTTGAGGCATCTCTGTTTCCATTAATATTTGGAGGTGTCGAGAGTGCTCCTGGAGGTGGAGGAGTTATCATGGATAATGGAAAAATTATCAGATTTTGGTGCATTTCATTTTGGAGATGATAGTTGTGATTTGAAGTTTAGAACCCTAGTTTTACAGGGCTAGGAAGAATAGATCACCTCGGCAATTGTAGAGGATCGAGTTCAACAATATTTTGGGAAATGGAAGATGGTGGGTTGACGAGGACTTCGTCGGAGTTTCAGAGGCAACGGTGGCCGGAGCTTCAATGGCGAGGTGTTGACAGGTTTTGATGTGGAATTCTGTTTCTGGTTCCAGGTTTGAGTGTGAAGCTTGATTTCAATTTCAGGTCTGGATGGATGTTGTGATGATCGGATTCTGGTGAGAGGGTGATCGCCGTTCTGCTCGAGGGTGTGATGTCGACTGGAGTTGGTCGGTGGCACCGTGCATGTGCACGGTGCACTAGTTTCCGATGATCTGTGTTGTTGGGTTTGGGGTGGTTACAGGATTTTGTTTACTCGCGTTTGTCTCGGGTGATTCGAGTTTTAACTCGAAGTAGATTAGGTTTAGACTCGAAGTCATCAAGGTTTGTCTCGAGTATAAGGTTTGGTTATAGGTTTTATAAAAAAAACAGAAGACTGTTCTGTTTTAAATATAAAACTAAAATTTTAAAATGTAAACTAAAATTTAAAATAAGTTTAAAACCTGAGTTTGAATATGAATCCAAGTAGTTTGAATCTTAGATTTGAAATAATTTAAGTTTCAAAATTTAAGTTTGGTTTTAACAACTTTTAAGTGTAAAAGTATATTTGATTTTGAATTTAAACTGAAAGTTTAAAATGTAAAGTAGAAATTTAAAATAAGTTTAAATCTGAGATTTAAAAATCTGGAATTTGAGTTTGAATTTTCGTTTTTTTAAATAAAATAAAATTTTAAATTAAATTGTTTTAACTACTTTAAAAATGGTTAAATGATTTGAATTTTAAATGAAATTTAAAATGTAAGTAAGTTTTGAACCCAAGTAATCTGGAATCAAATTTAATATGTATTCCAGTTTGAAATAAATGGAAATTTTTAAATTTTAAATGATTTAAACAATTTTGTTAGTTGAAGTGTATTTTTAAAACTAATTGGAATTTAAAAATGAATTGGGTTTTAAATTCTTTTAAAACTTCTTTATAAAATGAATATTTCTTTAACTTATGAGATAAAAAGGTTTTGTATCGTTTTTAAACTTTGTTTAGATAAATTTGTATTCATTTTTAAAATCTTAAATTTAAAATGAAGATTAAAATGGAATTCAAAGTAAATTTTAAAACAAATTTTATTTAAATGTTTTGATTAAGTAAGAAATGTTTTTCTTAAAGATAAATAGAATTTTACTGATTTGGATTCATTAAATTATTAAGTTAATTTAAATGGATAATTAATTATTTAATTAATTAATGATATGGAGGATTAATTAAGTAATTAAGAGTTTTTAAATTGTTTATTTAAGACTTAAGACTAATTAATTAAGGTTAATTAATTTGTAATTAAGGATTATTAATTAGATTTTAATTAATGATAAAAGATTTATTAATAGAATAATTAAGGACTAATTAAGTTGAAGTTAATACTTAATTAATTAGATAATCAGAGATTAATTAATTGGTAATTAAATATTAATTAATTTGTAATTAATAATGATTAATCTGAGTTAATTTCTTAAGGAAGAAATTAAAGAGTAGTTAATGAAGGTCATTAGCTTAAGATTATTTAACAATTAATTAATGTGATTAATTTTAATAATTAATTAGATTAATTAATTAACAATAATCATTTATGAAATAGTTTAAGTTTAATTACTTAATAGAAGTAATTAAGGAATTAATTACTTAATGTAATTAATTGGGTTCAATGTGATTAGTTTAAGTTAATTAATTAAGTTTAATTAATTTAAACACTTGATGATTTGATAAATAATTACGTAATGTAATTAATGGAATTTTAATTACTTAGGGAAGTTATTAATTGATAATTACTGAATGTAATTAAAGATGTTTTAATAATGAAAGTGATTTGGATTAAATTACTTAGTAATTAATCAAGGGATTAATTAGAGAATAAATTAAGAAGTAATTTATTTAATGAAGTAATTAAGGGTAGTTAATTACTGGATGTTATTAATCAAGGGTGATTCATATATGTGGTTTAATTGAAAGATTAATAACTTAATGTAATTAATTTAAATAGAGAGATTAATTAATAATGTAATTAGAAATCATTAATTTATAAAATTAATGATGTAAATTTAAAACTGATTAATCAAGGAATAATTAATAATGAAGTAATTAATCAATAAAGGATTAATGTAATTAATTTTAGATAATTAATTGATTAAGTAATTAAAAATTAATTATTGTAGAGGGTTAAGTATATTTAACTTGTGTAATTAATTTAAAGGCTAATTACTTATTGTAATTAAGGAATTGTTAATCAGGAATGATTAATTGAAATGAATAATGAGATGGTGTTTAATTAATTGATTTGTAATCAATTAATGGTTAAGTAAAAAAGATTTAAAATGATGAAGTAATTAATTAATTTTAAATTAATTAAAGATGATGAAAGTAATCTAACTCACTTTAAATTAATTAGAGATAAAGTAATTAATTTAATTCATTTTAAATTAATTATAGATGGTGTGATCATTAAATCATTGCCTATGTATGAATGGATGATATTGGTTGCCTTGAATGGTTTGAAATCTCAGCTATGTGATAAGTAATGCTATGTGATATGGATGCTTTGGTTGCATTGGGATGATAATATGGATTATCTGTTTATATTGATGATATGAATTATCTGCTTATGATGATAGTGTTGATTATCTATTGTGAATCTGTGAATTATCTATCTATATGTATATAGATAATAAAATTGAATTGTTTTAAACTCTAAAACAACTTGGCCTTAAAAGATACGCTTGGGAGATGAGACCGGGATCGGGTTTCCATATCTGGATATCCGAAAACCACATCGATCCAAATTAACGATCGGTCGTGTATCTCAAGTGAAGGTGAAGATCAGAGTGCAAGGGTTATCGTCGTTAACTCTAAGGGTGATTCCAAAATGAGTGTAACAAGATAATGCCTTCGATTTCATTCGAATCCGGAACGAACTTGTATGGATTGAATGCTTTCAGAACATCTACAGGTGGACGATAAGCATTCTAAGTGATGTGTTCTATAAAGATAATCGTAGCCTCAAGCCTCATCAATCGGGAATGGCTAAAACAGGGGAGGTGCAGCAAGACTAAGTGGTCATGGCCAAGTAGGACGAGATTTACCCCTGTCTAGATGTCCCTTTTATTTCGGTCCTATGGTGCGGTCGCTGATCACAACTGCGGGGTGGTCTTGTTCGGAACTGTTCAGTAAGGAATGGTTCCGGCTTTGTGTTGCAAGGGATTGGGAGTAATCCTCGGTACTGTGATCTAGGCCCCGTACTGTGACGGGAGGTACCCCGGTAGCCTTGCCATTGTATGGAATCCAAAATCCAATAAGTGCCCTCGGTTTTGATTGTATTACCCACTTTTTTGGCTAGTAGCTAGAATTTAATGAACGTAACAATTTTGGCTATTTTCTATTTACTTGAAAACCCTAGACCTATTATAATATCATCAGATTTTCTATCAAATGTTTTGGTTAACGTAAGGTAAAAACTTTTCCATGTTTATGTGTAGGAAGTCTTATGTGATACCTTTTGTTTTCAAAGGTTTTTCAAAGTTAAGCAACCTTAACCTGTTACTCACACCAGACCCATGTTTGACCCGGAGTTTATTTCTGTTTTTCTTAAACTCTTGGGTACTTAAATTTTTACGAGTAGCCAAGCGATTCAGGTTAGCTTTGACGAATTATGGAGGAGCAATGGAGCAGGAGGCTTCTGCATGTAGATATATAGTGTTCCGCTGTGTTGGTATCTCTGAGTAGTTTATTTGTATTGTGTTTTGAGTTGTAATAACTAGACAGGTTTTTATAATTGTCTAGTATGTGATGTATTGTCTGTGTAACTCTGATAATTGTTGTGTACTATGTAATGCTTATGTTATTAATATTATTTATTCGTTCCGCTGTTGAGATTCTGATGTTGTTTCTTCTTTCTCTTCTTTCTTTTCTCTTTTCTATCCTTTTCTTTCTTAAAGATGATGCGACTTTCTGGTCGTTGAAAGTCGGGTCGTCACATAATATTAATTAATTAGTTAAGGTAATTAGTACTTAATCATTAATTAATAAAGTTAATTAGTACTTCAGTGTTAATTAAGTTGAGTATAATTAGTTAACTAATTAAAAGTTAATTGTTATTTTATACTAATTACGGATTAATTATTATTTAATTATTTATCTAAGATAAATTAATAATTAATTGATTATTTAAAAGAGGGTTTAGTTATTAATTAATTACCGACCACGTCAAATTTAATTATGATTTTAATTAGGACTTAATTAAGATTTAATTATTATTTAATAAAGATTTAATTTATCATTTAATTAAAAAACAGGGGTTTTAAATCGCTTAATTTCTAAAATATCGGTTTTATTTAAACGAATATTTTTTCTTTTTCAAGAATGTTTTAAATCAAGGGATTTCCTTGTAGATTACCCTCAAGTAACCTCAAACAAATATGAAACCAATGTTAATGTGGTGGCACATTTATGGGAAGTAAGTCATCCCATAGTTAGCACTAAAAGCCGATGAGTTGGCTAATCCTATATCTATGAGATCTAGAATTTATTTCAAGACGAGGGATATAGTAAGGTCGAAATATCGAAAACGTGATTGATATAGGAGGATTACTTTCTATCAATGGGTCATGTTTAAATTAAGTAAATGGTTATCCATATGCAAACACTATATAATTACCCTAACTAGTGGATTGTTTGCTATTTATAACTTAACCTATTTTAACTCATGACGTATGTTGTGTATATTCGAGTTCCTCAGTGAGGACACAAATACTCATTGCATACTTCCAAAGAGCTAGAACTGAGTTAGCTAGGAATTTCCGTTTCATTTGAAGACATCGGTTTCGGATAATTATGATTTTTTCGAACCACTCCAAATTAATAATGCTCGCGGTGGATCGTTATGAAGTATGCTCTGGAGCTGTACTATTCTTCCCGAGGGTGATTCTAAAATGAAAGATAGTAATTGCTGAATGTTTGCTCGATTCCAGAAAAAATTGTATAGATGAATGTTATCATTGCATTGATTGCCTAGAAGGCAATTTAGCATTCTAAGATGGTCTGTTAGGAGGAAAGGTAAAGCATAACCTCAAGCTTCACAACTGAAAATGAATAAAATCAAGGGATATGCAACAGGGCTAAGTAGGTTGCACCCATTAGGGTATGGTCATCCCTTTCTAGAGTTGATATCATTCCTTTATATTATTCTTCAAATCCATTATGGTTATTGACCACAACTAGATATGATCGTATTCAGTACTATCCAGTAAGGGGTAGGTCGGTCCTATGTTGGCATGGATTCCATGTGTGGCTCTTGGTGCATTTTATCTAGAGATGCACTATGACAGGTGGTACCATGGTGCCTTATCATTGATGGAATCCATTTTCCAATATGTACTTTTATGGACATAGTTGTATACCTATTATGCTGGAATTTAATTAATGTGACAATTTCGACTATGTTTCCATATTTATTTTAAACCTAGTCATTATGATAATATTATAGGATTTTTTAAAGAAATATTTTGGTTATCATAAGGTAAAAACTCATCTGTGTTTATTTGCGGCATGGTCTTATGAGATACCTTTGAAAGATTTTTTTATAAGTTAAAATTTATGCTTTACCTATACCATACGCATGTCTGACCGAAGTTTTATTTCTTTCCCTTCAATTCTTGGGCACTCAATTTGTTATGAGTAGCCAGGTAATCAGGTTTCTTTGGAGCATTTTGAAAAGCAATATAGAGTATAGGAGCTTTCATCATTACCTAGGATTTATCCATATTTCCATCGTGTCTTGTACATTATGTATTAGCAGTTTGGGCGGGCTGATATAGCTGTTCTTGTTGGGAATGGTACCTTTTGTAACTTTATTATAATATTTTGGGGTAAGCACATGTACTATTCTACGGTAATGTATATGTCACTCTGTCGCTGTGAGAAAAATCTATGTTTGTTTCCTTATCTATTTATTTTCTTTACCCCATTACTTGTCTTTCAAACACTTAGATGATTGGCACCTGAATACCGAGGATGTATTAAGTGTTATCTTTAGATGCAAGAAAGGCAGATCGTTATACAATCACATGTATATCAAATATCAAGTTTGTGAATCTTCTTATGCCCTTTAATTTAAAAATACAACTTGACAATATATGTATGTATGTGCGTGCATGTGTGTTCTAGTGTTTAATATATATATAAATAGTGGTTATTTTTTTTTTGGAATAATGGTGACATGGGTATTTAGTTGCTTATGCATTAACCTTCTTCCATATTACCATCCATAAAAGTTCCACCGGGTTTTCAAATCTCTTAGCCAAGCCCCCAAAAACAAACCAACAATTTAGCAACAGCAGTCCCAACTATTATTCCATCTGTTAAATTAAGAAAACACATCATTAAAAATTATATATAAACTACTCAAACATCGTTATAGAATGCATGAAGAGAGAGAGAGAGAGAGAGAGAGAGAGAGAGATTACATGTACCTAAACCCTGAATAAATACGAAAGGAAATTCCATTTTGAATTAAAGTTTAAACACCCATTTCATTTTAGTGCTAAATAGAAGTATAAGAATTGTCAAAGGCAACAAGCTTTCCATGCGGTTTTGTAAACATGGACATTAAAAGCTAGGACATCATCTTTGCTTAATGAAAGCCTCAAAAGGTTGATCATTATTGCATTACTCATTATGCTTCCATTTACTATATTTTCAAACTTCTATTAAATGTAAATGAAGTTACAATCAATGGCATAAATTATTTCATGCATCTTAAATGTCTAAGGTAGTTAAAATAAATAATCACAAAGAGACACTAAAATGAAATAGGAACCTTTTGTTACTATTATTAGATCCTTCTGCTTCTCAGTTTTGAATGACCATATCAGAAATGCTAAATGTGATAATACCTCATGAAACTTGGGCATATGTTATCATATAGGTTGTCATCGAACTCAAATATATCATTGCGATTTCAATTTTATGTGTAGTGAGTAAAACATATTGATGAAACTTATGTACATTGAAGCTGACCAAACCGAATGGAATCTATAAAGCTAAAAGTATAGCATAAAACAAAATCTCATATTATTTTTTCACCTTTTCTAGTTCTTAAATATAGATTGAGGATTCGGTAAAAAAGATTCATCACTACTTGCAAATAGCTTTTTAATTATAGAAGCATCTACCTTAATTCGGGCCTTTTTGCATTTCCCCATGACAAGTCAAAGCATTGGCACCAAGTATGGGCAATAAGGATGATGTTACTATCAATTCTCACTTCAACTTTGTTGAAACCAAGAAGAGTAGAAGAGAAGAATTTACCATAGATGATAACATCAACAAAGCCTTTCGAAGGAGTCGAGGGAATGATACATTAAAGATTAAGTGTGCTATAGGCTTTCAAAGGGGTCAAAAGGGGATGAAAAAAACCCTATCGAAATAGATGCTTTCGTCTGCATGAATATGTTTTCAATAAGTTGAGGAACACCTCTCAAAGGAAGCAAATTATAGCCACTCATATGCGTGCCAAATCTTTCGAAACTAAAGGTTTCGCCTTCATTCACATTCCACAGAAAGATGCTTTGTTAAAGCTACCCCTTCAAAAGCAGTACTAAGCCTTTCGAACCGATTGAAACCTTTTACAACTAAGAAAAAAAGTTTGCTAAAGTTTAATATGGAAATCTCTATACCAGAAGAAGGGGTTCTGGATCAACCAGCAAGTATGCCTTCAAAAGTTACCTTCCACTTTAAAACCCTCAGCATTTCAACACCTTCGAAACCCTAAAGATCTACCTATTGACAGAGTCCAAAGCTTATACTTGCAACAACATATCAAAATAAGGTGAAAAGCACTCAAGTCCATTTGAAAGAAATGTGGAAGGTTGCCTTAATGTGAACGACAACAAACGGTCACCATGACCGCCTTTCGACTAAGTCGAAAGGACTGATTCGAAAGGCGCCAACCCGCACCTATAAATAAGACCCTAGGGGTCTAGTTTAAGGGATCCAAATTCATTCACTTCATTCTTGTACCTTCTTAAATTTGTAAAACCTAATTTTGAAATTAGATTAGGGACTTGATCAATTTGTTTAGCATTAACTTAATGAAAGCAAGGTTATGATATTTTAGGGTATGTAGCTAATTTAATACCCTTATTGGATTCAATTTATGATTTGCTTATATTGATTTGATCGAAGGGTCACCTTTTAAGTGAGTTGAAACCCTTAGCTTAACCAATATCCTTAGAGCCTTAGCCCCAAATCTCATGTTGTCGAAAGGTTACCTTTTGACAAAGTCGAAAACCTTTAGCTCAGCCAATAATATCCTTAGATCTATAGGTCCTAACCCATGTCAACGAAAGGAAAGCTCTTGACAAATTCAAAACCTTTCCATCTAATTCATATCCTAAGGTCTAACCCGAAAGTTTCCCCAACTGTTTCGAAAGGATACTAAACTCAATTAGTTCTAAAGACATAATAAAAAAGAAAGCAGGTGTTCCAATTGAGTTGGAAGGTCATATAAGAAGGAATTTTGACTTAGCCAGTTAAAAAGGTATGATAAGGAAGATCAGGTGTTGCGACTGTGTCGAGAGGTGGAACAAGGTGAAGTGTAAATAGCAACAACCTATTCAAAAGGTGGTTTTAAGGGAATAATAAGGTTCTAACTATCCTTACCTAAAAAAATAAAGTGGTTTCAAAGTGGACATATATACTTTAACTCTACTTTGGGGGTGTTAACAAGTTTCCTTTTTAACATTTTTAACACTAGAAGTAGGGCATAAACCTCCAATCTTGTTGAACTTCCAACTCCACTTTCCTCTAACCCAATTCTATTCCAAGCTTACCTACTTTAGACTTTACATCATCATGTTTAGAAAAATCAAAAGGTCCGAACAAGGATCCTCAAAGCCACATCTAATTGGACTCTCCCATAGAATAGTTAATGATTCTGAACTACATGAAGAACAAATGCTGAGTCCGGAAGCTTTTAGGATCATAAAGAAAAAGAAAGCTGAATCTTATGATGCAGATAGACGGAGTTTAAAACCTTTTCACATTGGCCTGACACCTATCTTTGCCTTAGGAGGAAAAAACAATGAAAGTGATAACTTATTTGACCAAAAGAGTAAAACGATTCAATTCTACATCAATGGCACAATCTTTGAAGAAGGAATAATGGCTGATTACAATGCCTTTGCATACAAATGGCATCAAGCAACAAGTGATGCATTGCCTACATATGAATTTCAAAGGGTTTAAAAAGAAAACTTGTCGTTGATGGTGAAGCTTCAGAACCAAGTAATAAAAGATCTAGAAACCATCCTCAAAAGACAAACATCAAGTCAAGGCTCCTTAAGGAATGCAATTTGACAACATCAATGGAGAATGTTTAATTTCTTACCAAGGAAGAGCTCAACTATTGACCATCACAGAAGAAAAAACCTAAATATGAAAGGAATAGGGGAGGATCTTATTATCACTACCACATGATGTACGGACATGAGATAAATCAGTGTAGGGAACTGGAAGGAATGGTGATTAGGTTCTTCAGAAAAGGCAAAATCAATGAATTTGTAAAAAGATCCTAATCGAGTTCAATAAAGAACCACATTAAGCAGACAAATCTACATGGTTGGGAGCAGAATTATCCTTGCATTTGCACATTACTTTAAACGCTCAAAGCCTTTGTCCATGTTGAGTTGGCCAGGTCAAACCATCTCCTGAAGGGAGGTTAGAGTAAGTCTTTATCCATGCCACGCTATAGCCAGGTTAAAGCATCAATAAGCTCTTGATCATGCCACGCTATAGCCAGATCAAGGTGCCTTCTCGAGGGAGGATGGAGTAAGCCCTTGTCCCGCCATAGCTTGGCCAAGGCACCGAACAAGCCATTGATCGCGTCATGTTATGGCTAGGTCAAGGCACCTTCTAGAGGGAGGACGGAGTAAGCCCTTGGCTCAGCCATGCTATGGTCGGGCCAAGGCACCGAACAAGCCTTCAGTCTCACTTATAAGGTGCGGTCGGAGTGTCTTCTAGAGGGAGGTTGGGTAAGTCTTTAGGTCTTGCTTACGGATAAGCTAGCCAAGCGCACCAGAAAACAACGGAATAAGACGTCTGAGTCTGAGAAGCGGCACAAACAACGGACTAAGACATCCTAGCCCAAGTAGTAGCGTTTCAAACAACGGACTAAGATGTCCGAGCCTGAGGAGTGGCATATCAAATAAAGGATTAAGATATTTGAGCTCGGGAAGTGGCAAATCAAATAACGACAATATACAGGCCCTAAAGGGTGACAGATGTCAAAAGAGTCAAAACCCAAGGAGCAATACAGAACAAAAGGCTCTAATAAGAATCTATAGCTTCTGATTAACTATCAAAAAAGAATTCCTAATTTCACTTATTAATACACAAATTAGGGTTTCAGGTCTGTGCTAATAGTCTATGGTCTTCATCATACGCGAATCTAGGTTTTAGGGCTATTATTAGACTTTACTCATTAATGCATGAATCTGGGCTCTAAAGTTTCTATTATGGGTTTATTATTAAGTATTTCTGGTTATCATCCACTAATACGCAAATCTATGTTTTGAATCTTTTAAATTTTAAATTTCATTCATTAATGCCCGAATCTGGGTTCTAGAGCAAATGACATTGAGACTTCTATGAATTCCTAATCTTGAATTAAACTTGTAACGACCCGTAAATTTTGATAACTAAATTAGTTAAATTTATAGGATTTTCTAATTAAATTTAGGAAGAAATTAAAATGTTTATAATTCATATTGAAGTAAATGTAGAAATGAAATGCAACATTTGAAATTTAAAGCTAAAAATAAAAATGAAATTACGATGCATTGAAGTAATGGGAATTGTTATTCTAGGCTAAGAAATTTAATATAAGAAAACAAACGGGAATATTGTATTAACTAATGCAATGATATAATTAGTGATAATTTAATGAATCCAATATTATAGTAACCGATGAAGAAATACGTCATTTATGGAGAATTTATACAATCAATGTAGATAAGTAATTTTAATGACTGTTGTAGATAATAAACGTTACCTTAATGGTAATTAATAAAATAACGGGAGTAAGAATCGTAAATTAAAGTAATAATTGATATAATAAAGAATGGAGCCAAGATACATTTATTTATTGGATTTAAAATCTAAATTAATGGGTGGAATTGGAAAATTTCAATGTAATTCAATTATAGTAGATAATACACAATAAGTGGAAATAAAATAGTTAACGAAAAAAAGGGGTGAATGTAAATGGAATAATATGTAATAAGTGCAATTTGATAGGAATCAATGTTAGTATAAATTTATGAAATAACTGCAAACCAATGAATGTATTAAAGTTATAAAGGTCATAATTGATAGGACTAAATAAATTGGGAATTCAATTTCATTAAAGGGAATTAAATATTATCTAAATGTAAAATTTAGATAATTTTTGAAAGTAATATTAACTCCTTTCTGAATATGACAATTGGTGTAACATTTGGCTTGTAAACATATATTATAAATTACCTGTTTTGTTTGTTGTTGGAATTAGAATTTGAAATATATGGTAATAAAATAAATGAATGTTACACTAATGGAAAATAGAATAAGATGTTTAGGAGTTGGCAAAATTTGAGTATAGTAAAAGTAAAAAAGAAAAAAAGGGAAAAAAAGAAAGAAAAAAAAACTTTATAAGTTAATATTGAAATGAACGCTGAAATGAAATATAGCAAGGGTAATTAAAAACTAAGTATTAGTATATGGAATAAAATCCTAATAAAGGTAGTAGTGAAAGTGTTATACTTGGGAATTTTTTTATATATATATCTAAGGTAAGCATTTAATTATCCAATGCAATAATTTATTTATCAAAAGTAACTACATGTAAATTTAGGCAATAAAGTTAGTCAAAGCTGAATTTGTGTAAATTGAATGAAATGGGTTAATGTAAATGTTATATTAGGCTATAAATCAAATGGAAGAAAACGAGCGTAAAATTTGATTTAATTTATGAAATAAAATATATTGAATAGTAGTTGAAAGAAAATTTATGTGATAAGGTTAATTTGGTTATAGAGTAGTAATGAACTTAATAAAAGGGGTTCGAATGGAAACATACCAATTTATTTAAAATTTAATACATATAATAAATGGACTTTTCGTAGAAATTGGAATTTAATACTACGACAATTAAAACTAAGAGGAATTTGGGAAACATTAAGGATAATAGTAATGAATCAAATATAATTATACCATAGGGTGTAATTGATGGAATAATAATTGGTTAGGTAAAAAGGATTGAAGTAAATCAAGTTAATTTATTTGGATGAATTTTTATTAATTGAGTTCATTGTGAATGAAATTAATTACTACGTTATTTCAAATTTAAGATGGAATGTGAAAATATTTAATGGAATAGATTTTGAGCCCAATATAAATGCCATCTATTTGACAAGAAGAAATGAAATAATTACTAATTGATTTAAATTAAATGAAATTCTTGGGAATTTTATTTATAAATGCTAAAATAAATAAAGTGAGGGTATATTGAAATTTGGTAAATTAATTTACTTTAAATGGACATCTAAGTTTGTTAAAATAGTGTGAATAATTTAGAAATATAGAAATGATAAGAATTGTCAAATTTTAGAATAAATTTGAAATTTGATTTAATTAATTTATTTAATTAATGGAAAAATAGCCATTTTGACCACTGATTCGGATTCCGACGAAACTAGTTTCGTCGGATCCGTATCGGTAAATTATTGTAGGATTTCAAGTTTCATAACGATCGGGCTTGTTGTTTGATTGTATGGGCTTGAAACGCCTAGAAATAAATGAAATTGAAATTAAATGAAATCAATTTGAAATAAACTGAATTTTGCATAACTTCTTCATACAATGGAATTTGGACTTGAAACCTATTCCATCAATTTAAAAAACATTTAAAACATATATTTTGATATATGGGTTGACCCTTTTCTGTTCCGGAATCGAAACGGGCTTTTCGGGTCAATTATCGTTCAAAACCCAAATCCAACCTAGCTCATTCTTTCTATTCTGTTTTTCCTATATATATGTTGTTATAAACCCTAGGTCATTACTTATTCCTCATTCTGTACATATGCTCTTCCTCATTCCAATGGCTGCAAACCCTAATCTTCCCAATCCAATTTCAATTTCAAAAAAAAATTTGCGGATCTGCATCAACTTCTAGCCACGCTTCGTGTTTCAGAGGCAAAAACGCTGCATCCATTTCGGGTTAGGAAGAAAATTACTCGGGACGCTCCAGGTCGTTTTGGAAAAAACTCCAAGCAAGCACCGGGGAATTGAGGCGGTGGACCGAAGTTGAACCCGAAGTGGACTGAGGACCAGAATTTTCCAATCTTCTAATTTTCCTAACTTTTCCATACGAGATCGGATTCACGCGCGGTTTGTTTTGCTGGGATCGTATTAGAATTACAGACGTTTTGACGCTGGTTTGGATAGATTCTGAGACTGGTCAAATTTTTGGTTTAAATTGGATTTAAATTCAATTTAAATTCAAAAGGTGAGTGTTTTAACCCACTCACAACTTCTAAAATTTCTTATGTTTGTTTAATTGATTTATGATGTGTTTAAAAATTTATTTATAGCTGTTTGGCATATATTTCATCATTATCTCAGTTAAATTGCGTTCATTTAATTTACTTGTTATTTAATTCATTTTGCATATAAACTGCCAGTTAAATTTCTGGTTAAATTTATTATTTCATATAAACTGATAGTTGAATTATTAGTTAATTTATTATGCATATAAACTACCAGTTAAATTATCAGTAAATTTATTTTGCATAATAAACTGCCAGTAAATGCCTGTTACCTGGTATATATTGATGTATTGTTTGAATTTGATGATGATTTTGATAAATGGTTGATGGATGATATTGGATGAATGGATGCTGTATTGTATATTATTATTAACTGCAAGTTATTATGCATTTTCATCTCATTCGGGATTGTGGTTTGAAATGATATACATTGCATTTTTACTTTTATATTGCGGATGGAAATGATAAATATCCGCATCGCTTGACTATGGAATAGAAAATTACATACAGGCACCGTGGTGTGTGTGTATATATATATATAAAAAATAATTTTTGAAATAATTTTTCTATGGTTTTCTAAAGAAATATATATATGGTTTTATGAAATATTGATGACGGATATTTGATAAAGGTTATTTTATATATGGTTAAATTCTTGGTTTTAAACTATGTATAAAATTGTTTAAAGTATGTAGTAAGTTTAATAATAAAGTGGATTTTATTAAAATATATTATGCATAAGTATTTACTAATTTTTTTTTTCTAATATAGAGTTTATATTGATTTTCATAAATCAAAGTTGAGGAGATAGTTTGAAATTGATTTGAGATTTCATTTAGTTAAAATCTTATTGAAATTCAGATTTAAAAAGAATATGGTGTTATAACTAAATTCCGGTTTAAGATGATTTAAGTGAATATATCTAGTTTAAATAAATTGAGGAATATTCAATTATTGAATTTGGAAGTTTTATTTAAAGGATACTGGATTTATTAAGCAAGTATTTCAAAACTAAATAATAGTAAAAGGAATTTGACATATATATGAATTAAAAATTTAGTTTTGAAATTGTGGAATATTTGAAACTTTGAAATATATGGAAATTTAAATGGTTTATTTGGGAATTAAAATATGTATTTGGAATTGATTTATGAAATTAAAAAGCTATTTTACTTTATAAAGTAACTTACTATTAAACCATTTAAGTATTGAAAATTATGTTTTGAAGCTATGGGTTTAAAGTATATATATTTTGAAAGTACTATGATTTTTAAAAAGGATATATTTGAAATAAAAATGATATCATATTGATTTGGGTTTTAAAATAGAAATGATATCGTGTTTATACGGTTTTGAAATGGATATTTTATTCTAGTTTTAAAGTATAAACTATTTTGAAAAGACCGCGGTGTTATAATAACGTTTGGTTATTAAAGAGACCGGGATCGGAAGTTGTCATACTCTCTGCCAACCCCGAAAACCACTTTAACAACCATGTATGCGGTGGAGATTCCAGAATGAAGTATGATGGCTGCGGTGTTTCCTATAAGGTAAATACGCGGACCTAACTCGCATGAGTTGGCATAAGGTGGCTAAAACAGGAGCGATTCTCGGGCCAATTGAGGTAGCACCTTTGATCGGACACATCCCTTCGATTTTATACTTTGACTTTGGATTGATTTGGTGGCCACTTTTGATTTTCTTTTTGGGGGCGTGGCTCGAGGTGGGCGGTAGCTGCGGCTACGCGTTACCACCAGCCCGGATGCGTAATTGGTATATCTACCCTGGCATTGCCTAGTTGTGTCGTGTCACCTACCCTATCGTGCCTTGTACGAGTTTGGTTTTCTCCCGTAGACGTGGATTATTTAGGGTAGTCTTCCGATCTGAGTTGCGCTGATACTGGATGGACTACTGGGACTATTACGTGTTAAGGGCTATATGGGTAACCCCTTAATGCTAAGAAAAAAAGTAAGTTTATTTTACAATTAGACACTATTATAATAGCGAAATATACTACATAGTAAATAGTTTAACGGATCCTTAACAGATGTAAATCCCGAGCATCTCTTGAGTTACTGCACTCATATTTATTTCTGTTGATTTAACTTACATAAGATCTTTTAGTTCTGACTCGAGTGTTTTATCTTTTCAATTGGCTCGGGTCAGTCTGAGCGTTTCAGAATTTAAAGACTTTAGTTCTAGAGGAAGAAGATGAAGATTTCATTATTATTAGTATTATATACTATATGGTTCCACTACACACCGTATTCCGCTGCATTGATATTTATTGGTATGCGAACTCTGATATTTATTGTATGAAGAAGAATCAAATGTTTTGTAATCAGTTGTTGAACTGTATATTGATTACTATATTTTATCCTTCCACTGTGAGATTCGGTTTTGTTTTTTCTTCTCTGTTTTCTTATTTACCCCATAACAATCCGCCCTTCCGTATGCTTTGAATCGGCACATGTGTCGATTTAAAGCGTGCGAAATGGCGGGATGTTACATCTGGTATCAAAGCTTTGGTTTAGTGATAAACCTTAGCTTTGTGGGGTCCGACTCTTTATTAATAGGGTAATAATACCCTATGGGAGTCACTGAGTGTATATTTGGGAGAGCGTACTTGTTAGTGTAATAAAAAGGTTTTATTATTGTGTTAATTTGTTCCGTTTTGTATTTATAAATTCTGGTTGGTGCATGGGACGCTATGACATCAATAGGGATTTTTAAACACTTAATAGGACAGACCAACACAATATTTGTTTTGAATATAGGTGAATGAAATAATTTTGCCTATTATATTTTCTATATATAAAATAAATTTTATAAAGATTATATTTGGTTGTAATATATTGGTTGTTAGGTAATGAAATTTTTAAATAATAGTTGAAATAAAATTGAAAATAAAATAAAAAGGAAATTGGGAATTTAGAACGTAAATTCCGGGGTTTTAAATATTTCTTTTGAGTGTTTTTGAAAATATAATAATAATATTGTTAGAAGTATTTTCTAATATAAATATTTCAATAAAATTTGGAAGAATTTTTTTAAAGAAGATTTTGGAAAAGGAATAAGTTATACTCCCCTCTCTGTCGTTGGGAAATAATTTCGGTGATGAGTGCACACATCATCGATATTCATTTTCGAGTTTCGAAGTGGGAAGGCCACTGTAGTAGTTTACTGCAGATAAACCAAATATAAATTTTTAAATTGTTTTAAATATAATTGAATATATAAAGTGTAAGTACATACATTTATCTATTATTTTAAAATGATTTGAAATTAACCCGGTATTTAAATTCTTAAGTTTCCATTAATTAATAGTTTCAGTTATTGTAGTGAATTTGAACGTAAGTAATTAATAATTGAAACCTCTAAAGGAAATAAGAGATTTAATGCTAAGTTATAAATAAAAAGAAATTAAAGGATAGGTTATAAATGAAATAACAAGAAAGTTGAAATTGTAACTTATAAAACAAAAGATGTAATTATTGAACATTAGATTAAATTAAAAGAAATGAGGTAAAAGTTGTATAAATTTCAATTACATTCTTAAAAAGCATATATAACTTACCAAATATTAAAAGTTTAAGTGTTTAATAAGAAAATGTAATGGGAAATTGTACCGGAAAATTTATATAATGGAAGGGTTCAAAGAATCACCTTAATAAATAAGAATTTGGTGTGTAGTGTTATAAACTTGAGTGTAATTGAAAAGACTACTAATTGAAATAGAAAGGTAAGTATTATAAATGGAATTTAGCAATAAATGAAAGTAAATAAATAAAATGTAGTTTAAATGAATGATAATGAACTTACGTAAACAGTTGAAGCTATTTATAAATAAAATAAGTAAGAATACTGTAATAAGTGAAATTAAGTAATAAATAAATGAATGTAATGAAAATAAAAGAAATTTGCATTATATATGGACAAATGAAAACTGTAAGAAATAAAATGCAAAATAAAAAGATAAACCATTATATGAATGAAAAAGAAATCAAACAACAAAAGTATGAATGGAATTAATAAGAATAAACTTAATCTATTGTTTAAGATTGTTTTTTGTTTGGTTTATGGTAGTTTGGGCAAGGATACTTTAAATCTGTTTGGAAGGTATGAATAATCTATTTAGTGTCATCTGAGACTATTGAGTGAAGGGTACGCTTAGTAGTTTATTTTTCTTTCCGTACAATTTAAATTTTTGAGCCCGAACAACTGTTTGTTTTGTTTGATACGAATGAATGATTGCTTTGTGTTGATTTTTATGTGATGGTTGTATTACTTGTTGCAAGTGGTTGTTAGTTGTATTGATTTGTTTGTTTAGGGTTGAATCAACCTTGAATAATCCATTTTATATAATTTTTAACCGTTTTGAATTATATAAGTGAAATACAGGTTATGGAAGCAATTGCTACTGCTTTTGGTTTCATAATTAAGCGTTAATTTCTCGATAAATAGGCAGGTTTCTCGGATTACGGTTAATAGCGTTATTATATTATTTTTCCCGAGTTGGGATATATATTATTTTGGGAAATATATATTGTATATTTTTATATTGATATTATATTTTCTCCCGAGCCTCTCCGTACAAAGGAGACTCTGCCAAAACTTTCTGTAAATTTTGGACTTCGAAATATTTTGAAAATGTTTTCCAAACTTTATTAAATAGAGTTCAAAAAGATTTAATGGTTATAGATCGATATATTTTATTTAAACTAATTAATTTTGTAAATTTTATTTGTTTATAAATTTAATATTTTAAATAAGATATATTGATTTCCTAATTCTTCTTTTCCCTTCTTTTTCCTTTTCGGGGACGAAATGTTTTGAGTGGGGGAGAGTGTAACGTCCCGTAAATTTTGATAACTAAATTAGTTAAATTTATAGGATTTTGTAATTAAATTTAGGAAGAAATTAAAATGTTTATAATTCATTTTGAAGTAAATGTAGAAATGAAATGCAACATTTGAAATTTAAAGCTAAGTATTAAAAATAAAAATGAAATTACGATGCATTGAAGTAATAGGAATTGTTATTCTAGGCTAAGAAATTTATAAGAAAACAAATGGGAATATTGTATTAACTAATGCAATGATATAGTTAGTGATAATTTAATGAATCCAATATTATAGTAACCGATGAAGAAATACGTAATTTATGGAAAATTTATACAGTCAATGTAGATAAGTAATTTTAATGACTGTTGTAGATAATAAACGTTACCTTAATGGTAATTAATAAAATAACGGGAGTGAGAATCGTAAATTAAAGTAACAATTGATGTAATAAAGAATGGAGCCAAGGTACATTTATTTATTGGATTTAAAATCTAAATTAATGGGTGGAATTGGCAAATTTCAATGTAATTGAATTATAGTAGATATTACACAATAAGTGTAAATAAAATAGTTAATAAAAAAGGGGTGAATGTAAATGGAATAATACGTAATAAGTGCAATTTGATAGGAATCAATGTTAGTATAAATTTATGAAATAACTACGAACCAATGAATGTATTAAAGTTGTAAAGGTCATAATTGATAGAATTAAATAAATTGGGAATTCTATTTCATTAAAGGGAATTAAATATTATCTAACTGTAAAATTTAGATAATTTTTGAAAGTAATATTAACTCCTTTCTGAATATGACAATTGGTGTAACATTTGGCTTGTAAACATATACTATAAATTACCTGTTCTTTTTGTTGTTGGAATTAGAATTTGAAATAAATGGTAATAAAATAAATGAATGCTACACTAATGGAAAATGGAATAAGATGTTTAGGAGTTGGCAAAATTTGAGTATAGTAAAAGTAAAAAAAGAAAAAAAAAGGAAAAAAAGAAAAAAGAAAACTTTATAAGTTAATGTTGAAATGAACGCTGAAATGAAATATAACAAGGGTAATTAAAAACTAAGTATTTGTATGTGGAATAAAATCCTAATAAAGGTAGTAGTGAAAGTTTTTTATACTTGGGAAAATTTATATATATATATATTTAAGGTAAGCATTTAATTATCCAATGCAATAATTTATTTATCAAAAGTAACTGCATGTAAATTTAGGTAATAAAGTTAATCAAAGCTGAATTTGTATAAATTGAATGAAATGGGTTAATGTAAATGTTATATTAGGCTATAAATCAAATGGAAGAAAACGAGCGTAAAATTTGAATTAATTTATGTAATAAAATATGCTGAATAGTAGTTGAATGAAAATTTATGTGATAAGGTTAATTTGGTTATAGAGTAGTAATGAACTTAATAAAAGGGATTGGAATGGAAACATACCAATTTATTTAAAATTTAATACATATAATAAATGGACTTTTCGTAGAAATTGGAATTTAATACTACGACGATTAGAACTAAGAGGAATTTGGGAAACATTAAGGATAATAGTTATGAATCAAATATAATTATACCATAGGGTGAAATTGATCGAATAATAATTGGTTAGATAAAAAGGATTGAAGTGAATCAAGTTAATTTATTTGGATAAATTTTTATAAATTGAGTTTATTGTGAATGAACTTAATTACTACGTTATTTGAAATTTAAGATGGAATGTGAAAATATTTAATGGAATAGATTTTGAGTCCAATATAAATGCCATCTATTTGACAATAAGAAATGAGTTAATTACTAATTTATTTAAATTAAATGAAATTCTTGGGAATTTTATTTATAAATGCTAAAATAAATAAAGTGAGGGTAAGATTGAAATTTGGTAAATTAATTTACTTTAAATGGACATCTAATTTTGTTAAAATAGTGTGAATAATTTAGAAATATAGAAATGAAAAGAATTGTCAAATTTTAGAATAAAATTTGAAATTTGATATAATTTATTTATTTTAATTTATTTAATTAATGGAAAAATAGCCATTTTGACCACTGATTCGGATTTCGACGAAACCAGTTTCATCGGATCCGTATCGGTGAATTATTGTAGGATTTCAAGTTTCATAATGATCGGGCTTGTCGTTTGATCGTATGGGCTTGAAACGCCTAGAAATAAATGAAATTGAAATTAAGTGAAATCAATTTGAAATAAACTGAATTTTGCATAACTTCTTCATACGATGGAATTTGGACTTGAAACCTGTTCCGTCGATTTTAAAATCATTTAAAACATATATTTTGATATATGGGTTGATCCTTTTCCGTTTCGGAATCAAAACAGGCTTTTCGGGTCAACTATCGTTCAGAACCCAAATCCAACCTAGCCCATTCTTTCTATTCTGTTTTACCTGTATATATGTTGTTATAAACCCTAGATCATTGCTTATTCCTCATTCTGTACGTATGCTCTGCCTCATTCCAATGGCTGCAAACCCTAATCTTCCCAATCCAATTTCAATTTCAAAAAAAAAATTGCGGATCTGCATCAACTTCTGGTCGCGCTTCGAGTTTCAGAGGCAAAAATGCTGCATCTACTTCGGGTTAGGAAGAAAATTACTCGGGTCACTCCGGGTCGTTTTGGCAAAAACTCCAAGCAAGCACCAGGGAATTGAGGCAGTGGACCGAAGTTGAACCCGAAGTGGACTCAGTACGAGAATTTTCCAATCTTTTAATTTTCCTAACCTTTTCATACGAGCTCGGGTTCATGCGCTGTTTGTTATGCTGGGATCATATTGTAATTACCGACGGTTTGACGCTGGTTTGGATAGATTCTGAGGCTAGTCAAATTTTGGGTTTAAATTCAATTTAAATTCAAAAGGTGAGTGTTTTAACCCACTCACAACTTCTATGATTTCTTATGTTTGTTTAATTGATTTATGATGTGTTTAAAAATTTATTTATAGCTGTTTGGCATATATTTCATCATTATCTCAGTTAAATTGCATTCATTTAATTTACTTGTTATTTACAGGTAAATAGGCAAAAGGAAGAAGTTGCAAAAACATTTAGTCTAAGGGACAACAAGTTTGCTTTTTACCCTGAAGGACACTTTTTAGTGTAAACTGAAAATGATAGTTACAACTATCATTCTGTGATTTACACTAAAAAGTGTCCTTCAGCCTAAAAAACAAACTTCTTGTCCCTGAAGCTAAATTTTTTCTAACTTTTTCCTTTAGCCTAAAAACCCCTGTTATTTATTTCATTTTGCATATAAACTGCCAGTTAAATTTCTAGTTAAATTTATTATTGCATATAAACTGATAGTTGCATTATTAGTTAATTTATTATGCATATAAACTACCAGTTAAATTATCAGTAAATTTATTTTGCATAATAAACTGCCAGTAAATGCCTGTTAACTGGTATATATTGATGTATTGTTTGAATTTGATGATGATTTTGATAAATGGTTGATGGATGATACTGGATGAATGGATGTTGTATTGTATATTGTTATTAACTGCAAGTTATTATGCATTTTCATCTCATTCGGGATTGCGGTTTGAAATGATATACAATCGCATTTTTAATTTTAAATTGCGGATGGAAATGATAAATATCTGCATCACTTGACCATAGGATAGAAAATTATATACAGGCACCGCGGTATATATAAATTTTTATAAAATTATTTTTTAAATAATTTTTCTATGGTTTGTAAAGATATATATATATAGGGTTTTATGAAATATTGATGACAGATATTTGATAAAGGTTATTTATATATGGTTAAATTCTTGGTTTTAAACTATGTATAAAATTGTGTAAAGTATGTAGTAAGTTTAATAATAAAGTGGAGTTTATTAAAATATATTATGCATAAGTATTTACTAAAATTATTTTCTAATATAGAGTTTATATTGATTTTCATAAATCAAAGTTGAGGAGATAGTTTGAAATTGATTTGAGATTTCATTTAGTTAAAATCTTATTGAAATTCAGATTTAAAAATAATATGGTGTTATAACTAAATTCAGATCTACTTTACTAATGCCCAAATCAGAGTCATTGAACTTTTGCTACAAACGTTTAGACAATGATTTCTGGACTTCTAAACATGATTATTATTGACTTTCTATTCGCTATCTCCGAAAAATGAATTTGTAAACATCTCTAATTGAATCCAGAATTGAATCTCTGGTTCTGTATTATTCGAATTCCTTGTATTCTATCAATATAGTTGAAGCTGGCTCTTTCTCATCATTACCAAAGAGGGGATCCAAGACATTCAACCGTATTCAATCGTAGAATTATTATTCACTTTTTATTGTATTTTTACATAATGAACTGTTAACCTATGCTAATTATGTAAAAAAACTTCTGTATAGATTTCAAGTTCACGATAGGGAATATTGTTTACTTCATACTTTTCAGGGTAAAAAGATCAGAAAGACCGAATGGACTAGTAAATACCAAAACCATAGTCCTAGTTATCAGAAAGTAGATTCCAAAATAACAATATAAGAAAGCACTACAAACCAGGTGATATTTACATAATTTACAAAATTATTTACAAGTATACAAAACAAGTGTATGCTTTACAAGCCTGAATAGTCTTATTTAGATTTTCAACAGTTAAAGGATCGACGAATATGCTGAATTACCATACAAAGAATTCCTTTAAGCTTCTTTTCCTTTTTCCTTATTTCATTAACATCATCAATGGAAACCAAGCGAGCCTTTAAAGCATGGTTGGAAGCTTTATTATCACCTTTAAGGGTTTTGTTTTGCCTTTCTAAATGTGCAATGTGCTTTTGAAGAAGATATTTATCATGTTTAAGTTTTTGAATCCTAGCCGTATACTCATTTATGCACCATGAGTACCTTACTTTCTGTTGGTCGTCAAACTATCTCATCGTTTCGAATTTCACTTTTTTGCACCATTCTCCTACTACACTATCATCTAAGCCAGACGGAGGGTTAGTCATAGCTGGAAATTTTTGAACAGCTAAATATAACGACCTTGTCAATTTCGCAGCAGACGAGGCAATGAGAGAATGGGCAAATTGATATTTCGAACGTTGTCCCCCATGATAAACTCCAAGGATTTACACTGGGCTTGACTTTCTTTTAATTTTTTCTCTAAATCACTTATATGTTGAATGAGCTTGGCCATATTAATAGAAGTCAATCAAGGGGTTGATTCAACTTGATGCTTTAATTCAGAATTTGTTTTGTCTTTGTTCTTGATGTCCGCTTCTAGACTTGTAATTTGATTGTTAAGGTCTCTAACAATCATCTTCTGAAGCAGAAATTTCATATGCCATTCTAATGCTTCAGTGTTGCCTTGAAGGCGAGCAGACAAAGGATCGTTAAGGTGCTTCCTCTTTTTAGTATGTGCTAACAACCAATCTCTGATGCTATTAAAATGAAATGTTGAATCTAATGAGAGCGACGTTGTAGATATTTAAATCCTATTTAAAAAACAAAAAGAAAATAAATTCAAGACTCAAATAATCAATCTCTTTTATTAAAAAATAAAATATTAAAATGTAAGTAGAAATGAAATAAAAAGAACAATTTCATGGGATGCTTGTCATACACTTAAATTTGAGAAACCACGTTTTTGACTTTGTTCATAGTATTAGCTGAAAGAGTAATTATTGAATCAAAAGGAGCATTAAATCCTTTCAGGGTAATCACTGGAGGGTATTTGCTATAGTCCCACTCCCTGGCAGGAGGACTATCACGACCACATATTATTTTGGTATGGTATGTTCGGATTTCCATAAGAATCTTTTCCTTTTCATCACTAAGAAAATCAAAATAGAGGTAGGGATGTTCCATGTAAAGTCTCTGCATGTCTCTAAGAAAGTAGTATCTGGCTAATTTTGAAGATTTCAAAAGCAAAGCCTCTCCTAGACAATCTCTTCTAAGTCTAACATATTCTCTTAAATAACCTTTAGAAATAAGGCTGCCTGAGAGACATTCTTTCTATGATAATGTAATAAAATGCAACTAAGTATAAAACGAAGCTAGAATGGAAAACATATAAATCAATATTGTTAAAAAATTATAAGTGTTCATCAAGTTCATACAAAATTGACTTTTTGAATAACTCTGGAAAAAAATTTGTCCTTATAATATTTAAGTTTTTTAGGAGGCAACTCATGAGGAATCGATTTGACTCATGGTAAATTCTAGTAAGCCCTCGGATGTGGATCTGATCCGAATTCATCCAAATATCTTCTATGTAAATGCGTAAGTAGCCCCCCCACTAAAGTCGTCTAAGCATGAAAAATCTACAGTCGGATGTCTGCAATAGGATTTGTATAGGAAGTCTACAAGGATGTTCCTCTCTTCAACTAACATCCAAAAGAGTGTAATTAATTCCTGATTCTTTTCCAAAAGTCCATCATACCGAAAACATGCCCTCTTCAGTCGGGGGGAGGGGGAGGGGGGCAGCTTCTTGATCTTTGAAAGTCTCTAACACTGCTGCACTCTTATTAGGCCTATGACACTTGTCGAAAGGGTATTGTGTTCTTTTAACTGCTTATCTAACTCTCTATACGAGAAATTTACTTCTGCTTGTTTTCTTTCAAGCTTTATTTTAAAAAGTTGGATGGATTTTCTCCTTATCTAAAATAAAAGACGTCAACTATTATTATGTTGGAAATTGAAAGCCATTTAAATAAGGAATTTCAAACCTAAGAGACGGTAACTGAAGTTTGAGAGACTTTCTTTTTCTCTCTTTGTTTTTCAACGTTGATGTAAGTAGTCCTTTCTTGAAGGTTAGAAGGCTCGGGGGGTTTAGGTGGGTTTTGTTCACAGATACTTGGATCAGGTTGACTTTTTTGAAGCCCCGATGATGACATCACCATTATTTTCATCGGCATGATCACCTCCGTTGCCACCTGACCCTGCCTCTATCTTCATTATCATCATTGTTATCATCATTGTTTTCATTATCGTTACCATCATCATCATCGTCATCATTGTCGCCTTCTTCAGCGGCGGCTTCATCTTCATCACTTTCTTCATCAGAATCGGAGTCTACTTCAATAGAAGGGACTTCAAAGGACAATAATTTTGAAGCATAAATCTCCTCTCTCTCAAGGACTTTAACTTCCTGCTCCATTTCTTTGACTTTGTCCATAAATCCATTGACAAGAGCAGGGTCGAGTGAAGGAAAGCTCAAATCTGGGAATTTCTCAATGTTGTTGGCACAGGCGAGCATCAGGGCGTCCTTATAAGAGTTCACAATGATGCCATCAAGGGAAGTACTTAGAAATTGTGACACCCTTTTCTTAGCATCAGAGATAATGTTGACAACCAACTCTAAGGAACTTTTAATATTTCTCTAGTTTCTTCCTGAAATAGGATTGTTTGGACACCATAAGAGCTTTTCCATCTTCAGACTCTTTTAGAGCCATTTTCAGAGCTAATTGTTCATCAACTAGAAATTGTTTTACTTTCCTCTCTTCATAAATAATAGACTCTACTTGAGCGAGAGATGGTCCCAATCTTACCTGTTCCTTCATAGCATTGTTTTTTTTATCAACGACAGGGAAATGATCCGGTTGTTCAAGGTTGAGATTTCATCTTGAAGCATGTATGTCTCTATAGAAGATTTTGACGCGTTTTCTTGAAGAGAAAGCCGGATTTTGGAAATCTGAAAGGAATAGTATGACATAAGTCAGCATTCAGAGAGAAACGATAATAGTAAGGTTAAATAATATGAAACGTAGCAAAAGATGTTGTTCTATTAGAGATTGAAAGTGACCAACCGGGTCAGGAACAGATGAAGGAGGGTGAATAAAAGTAAAGGATGAAGAGGTCTTGATAGATTGAACTATTTTTCAAAATTACTTGAAGACACTGGTGATGTGGGTCTAGAAGGGTTCAACTCCTGAGAAGGAGTTGAAGTTCCTAAATTTTTTTTGCATCTGCCGAATAACCTGAGGAAAGTAGGAAACGATGATGCAAGATAGGGGATCGTCCTTTGAGGGAGTTATTTTAGATCGATTGAGAGTGGCTTCAACAATAGAACTCTTTAAAGTTTTGCCCACATCAGCAGTCTCACCCTTTTCTGGTGACGAGAATCTGGAACTTCGACAATCTTAGCCTTATTGAGAGATGGTCTTGCTACAGCCACCTTGCCCAATTTTCTTTTAGCAATCATCTTCAACCTAGCGATGGCCTGGGTCAAGGATCATGCACTAGATATGGAAGTTGAGATAACTGGATTGCTTGTAATTGATTCGACCTGAGGAGCAGTTGTTGAAAATTCAAAAAATATCACAAATTAGTAAAGTAATTTAAGAAGTAACACAATAATAAACTACATGTGTAACACTTAAGCTTACCAGGGTGATCTGGGAAAATTGGAGACATAGGATAGAAGTTCTTAGGATCACCCGAAGACAAGAAGTGTTTTCTCCAAGAAGTATGTTGAACAAGTGGAGGTTGACCTAGTACTCTCTGATTTGTGGGGAAAAGAGAGTATTTTTGGAGATTTGATGGAGTCAATAGTGTCAGCCTATTTCCAATGCTACTCGAAGTAGAAATCAACAACTTGATAGTTTCTTATCTTCATCATTGAGATCTTTAGCAGAAGGACCCGACAAAGAAGCATAGATTAGCAAAAGAAAGTAACTGAATAAAGATAAAGGCTATGATCAACTTACGAGGAAAAAAAAAGACTCCGCTAATATTTGGAAAACATTTGACAAAGAAGAATTGAGTCTCCTTGTCTCTAAATTTGTTTACCCCTTCTGAGATCAGTTTTTTTGGGGAAAGGGCGGTTAGCTTTGAAAATCTGGTTGTTTAGGTTGCTGAGTTTGACTAGTCAAACTAGATAGTTCAGAATTTCAGCATTTAATGACGAAATGCCTGATTCCAGAGCCACAAGTTCCAAAGAAAGAAGGTATGTGTATATGTTGGGAGATAACTGAATAACTGCAATGCCCATGTGAGTTAAGAACTTGGATAAGAAATCTGGGAAAGGCAGGAAGCCACCATGCCAAATATGAATAACAATATAAGCAAAATATCCTTCGGGAGGATTTTGAATTGTATCGCTGTCACCTAGGGGAATGCTTCTACCAAAGTGATGCCAAAGTCGTTTAGAATGGCTTCAAACACATCATGAGAAGATATTAGAGTGTTTTGAAATGGATTCGACCTTCTTTGGAGAAGATTCTGCCACTGGTACTGTATCTTTTCAAGTTTCTAAGAGCCCTTTTTCACACCCATGATCTTATCAGGTGAAACCATTTTAATAAAAAGCATTGTTTGTTCCATTAATTAACATTTTTTCAAGGACGTCGAAAAATAATTTCAACAATTTAAATATCAACCAAAATTTATGATTCTGTATCCTTAAAAGAATGTTAAAGTAAATTTAAGAAATGAAATTCGTTGAGCTTCAAAAAATGGAATAGGAACACATACAAACGCCATTCGACAATGTCGAAAGCCCAGGGAAGATTTTACTATTAGAAGGAATAGTTAAAGCCAGCACAACTAGTTTGAATGTGAATGTATGCTAACAACATTCAACAAATAGGCCAAATAAACCTTTCGATAATGTTGAAACCCATGAATTTTTTTTATTTAAAGAATATGAATCTATCGAAACCTTATATACCAATTAATTTGAAAGACTTGGGTTTAAGTAAAATCAATATAAACAAAATGGCTTTAGGATGTTTCGACAGCGTTTGAATAAAATGATGATCAAATCTCAGTTAAATACGATGGGTTTCGAGTAAGTTGAAAAGGGATCTATGGTTCGGAAAGCATACCAAACCAAATTTTATTTGATATTGTAAGTTTTGATCAAGTCGAAAGGTTTGACTATTCTAGGTTTCGATTATGTCGAAAGATTTGATTCGATTTTTAACTTATATCAAATGTGATTCCTTCAATCCAATTCATGGTGCGAAGAGTGAGTTGCTAACTCTTAGCATCTTCTAAAATAAATTAAAATTAGACATGAATCAAATGGCAGATAAATTCACTTTTATATACATTAGGTTTTGAATCCTTTAAAATGGAAGTTGGAATTTCGAAAATATGTATTATCTGACACATTAAGGTGACTTCCTTGAAAGGTATCAAAAGAGTGTCGAAACATACTCTTGCTTTCAAAGAAGTATGCTCCTTACCCAATTACATCAACTCCTTTAAAGGGGCTCACTTAAAGGTGAGCACATGAACTCCTTTTGACCCCTTCGAAAGAGGTCGAAATAGTGAAATAAAACTGACCGCCTCAAATCCCTTTCGAAAGGGTTAAAAAGTCAAACTAAACTTAGTCTTCTCTTTGAAGCCACTGGAATAGTGTCTTCTTCCCCAATTCAATTAATTCGATACTTCAAAATATTAACAGTTCAATTGGTTCGAGTGCAAATTTATGCCCAACAACAATAAAAACCCCAAATTTAAGCTTAAAATTTTGTTTAAGCGTAATAAATTTTGAGCACGGGTTCATATGCAGTGATAATGAACAGTCTCCAAATCTGATCGAATTTGAATTCTAACACAAAATTAACATCATACATCGAATCCAAGTATAATTTCATACAAATGAGAACTCAAACCATCTATTTGAACTCAAAACAGAAATACAGGATAAAACCTAAAAACTTTGAAATTAAAATCGAATGCGATAAATTAATTTCGAAGATAAAACAACAAGCACATACCTTAGATCTGAAACTGTGTTGAATAAAAATAAGGATTTAAAAGGAGGTTGCAAATTTTAATTTTTGTTGTTCAATGGCAGGTAAATGAAAAGGATAAGAAGAAGGCATGATTTATAAAAGCAGTAGGTGCAAAGAAGGCCATCCAATCATATCTAAAAGAACGATCAAGATCAATATAGGAATATCAAAAGGCAAGAAACTTTATGGGTTTCGAAATAGTTGACTTGGAAGTCAAGAGCATCCCTTCATAAAGGGGGCAAGTGTTACTACCAATTCTCACTTCAACCATGTCAAAACCAAGAAGAGTAGAGGAGAATAATTTACCAAAGATGATAACATCAAAAAGCCTTTCGAAGGAGTCGAAGGGATGCTACAGCAAAGATTAAGTGTGCTATAAGCTTTTAAAGGGGTCGAAAGGGGATGAAAGAACCCTTTCGAAACAGAAGCTTTCTCCTGCATGAAGACATTTTGGAATAAGTTAAGGAACATCTTTCCAAGGCAATAAATTACATCCACTCATATGCACGTCAAACCTTTCAAAACTGAAGATTTTAGCTTTATTCACACATCACAAAAAGATGTTTTGTTAAAGTAGCCCCTTCGAAAGTAGTACTAAACCTGTCAAACCGGTCGAAACCTTCCACAACTAAGAAAGAAAAGCTAGCTAAAGTTCAATATGGCTATCTTCTATGCCAGAAGGAGTTCCAGATCAATCAGCAAGTATGTATTCGAAAGTTACCTTTCGCTTTAAAATCCTAAACATTTCAACAACTTCGAAACCCCAAAGGTCTACCTATTGACAGAGTCGAAAGCTCATGTCCCTTCTTACATGCAACAATATAGCAACATAAAGTGGAAAAGCATACCTACCCCTTTCGATGACATCAAAAGGACTCAACTCTATTTGAAATCAATGCGAAAGGATGTCTTAATGTGAACGACCACGAAAGGTCTCCATGGCCGCCTTTCGACCAAGTCGAAAGGACTGATTCGAAAGGTACCAACCCGCACCTATAAATAAGATCCTAGGGATCTTGTTTAAGGTATCCGAATTCATTCACTTCATTCTTGTACTTTCTTAAATTTGTAATCCTAATTTTGAAATTAGATTAGGGACTTGATCAATTTGTATAGCATTAGTTTAACGAAAGCAAGATTATGATATTTTTGGATATGCAACTGATTTAATACTCTTATTGGATTCGGTTTATGATATGATTATATTGATTTGATCAAATGATCACACTTTAAGTGAGGTAAAACCCTTAGCTCAACCAATGTCCTTAGACCTTAGCTCCAAACCTCATGTCATCGAAAAGATACCTTTTGAGTAAGTCGAAAACCTTTATCTTAGCCAACAATATCCTTAGATATATAAGTCTTAACTAAGTCATTGGATGGCAAGCTCTTGACAAAGTCAAAACTTTTGCATCAAATGCATATCCTAAGGTCCAAACCGAGAGTTTCCTCAACTGTTCCAAAAGGAGGGTTATGAAAGGATACTAAACTCAGTTAGTTCAAAAGACATAATAAAAAGGAAAGCAGGTGTTTCAATTGAGTTGAAAGGTCATATAAGAAGGAATTTTGACTTAGCCAATTAAAAAGGTGTGGTAAGCAAGATTGGGTGTTTCGATTGTGTCGAGAGGTGGAACAAGGTGAAGTGTTAACTGCAACGACCTATTCAAAACGTGGTTTTTAAGGGAATAATAAGGTTCTACTATCCCTACACAATAAAAAAAAGAGGTTTCGAAGGAGACATATATACTTTAACTCTACTTTGGGGTGTTGACAAGTTTTCTTGTTAACAGATGAAATGTGGCATAAAGCTGCAAGAGATGTGGTAAAGATAATTGCTTGTCCTTGTCCATGAACCCCCAAAATGTATTACAAATAATCATTTGTATCTTCTCCGCATCTAAAAAAAATTTGATTGTGCATGGTCCCGAAACTACATGTTGAGATGTATTACAGTTACACAAGTTCGAGAAGTGATGGTGTACAAGATAGTGTTTTCAAACTGCAAACATGCATATATCACATGAGCTTATCACTTTGAAGGTTGAGTTATGCATAAGTTGCAGTACAAATTTATTCTTCAAGTCTTAAAGGTGCATAAAAGGACTGAAGCTGTAGACTATTAAACAAGCTAAAGAGATCACGACAATCATTTGGTAGTTAAATAGGAATTCTGTACTTTAATTCTGTATAGTTGAGCAACAATTCCAAGGGTTATTATTAACAAGGATACAATTTCAAACTTATTAACCCATGAGATACATAAACTTGAAATAGCCATAAGTCAGAAAGGACTAGAACATACTTACATTAAAAGATTGCAGCTGCGTACTTCCAAATTCACAAAAGTACGAGGGATAAATCTACTAGGAAATTGTGCTCAAACAGTTGCATTATTTTAAACTATGCAACGTACATGCATATAAAATGATCATTGATATTGTAATAAAAAAATAAAAGGATATTAATAAGAAATAAAATATGATTTCAAAACCATAGTCTTCATCGGATGTGAACTTAGTGTCAAAGGAGAAAAAAAAGAGTATTGCACTAAAGATGAGAAAGAAATTGAGTTAAAATAGGCTTTTGGCCATTCTTTGGAATTAACAATAAGCTTTTGATTTCAAGAGCACATGCCTAATGCTCAAAAGTCAAAACTATGAAACATTGTTGTCACAAATCGTAAAATCTTATGATTTGAATCCCGTTTTAAGTCAAATATCTTTCATTACGATTCAACTCTCGAATTTCGATTCAAAATCAAAGTAAAACCCCAGTTAAGAAAAAATATTCAATCCTTCTTGCGAGAAATGAATACCAAGGTGTTTACTTGAATCTACCATTCAAATTTTGTTGCTTTCTATTAAAATTGAAGACAAAAAAATGGAAGGAAATAAGTTTTATGCTTTACATAGAGACTCGGGCATCAAAATTAATTTTAAATCTACCGATTATTACTATGAAAAGAAGATTTGCATTTGCGTACATCATTTAATAATCAATTCATTTACGTACTCAACAAAAATATGGTTCTACACAAACAGAATACATTATAAAGTCGATTCCAACTTATTTCCTTTGTACATGAATATTTTCAACATGACCAAAAAAATTTAAAAGAAGAAGAAAGTTAAATGGTTTTAGCATACAAGTTTTTATTAAAGTGGATGAAAGAATCAACTTCTCTTTTTATTTAGAAAAACCATGTAAAAATTGTACATTTATTCCAACTATTTGTCGAATTTCATAGCAATACTTTCAAATGTGTGATTAAAACATGATCCCGCCTCTTTTCCATCTACGCACTTTTCTAAGAGTATACTCCCCCATTCTCGTTTGCAAGCTCCCACTCCGATCTTCTATGATCCATTCAATAAGAGCTTAATTTGAAGTAGATTGATATAAATATATGAAAAAATCATGTCATAGCAATCACATCATCAAAGCGACAGATGAATTTTTTTTATAGTGACGTACTCAATAAATGACACATCTACTTATCAGCCTTGTAGCATTGGGTCTAATTCCTGCTTGCTCCAGAAGCTTTTGTATAGAATTAATATCCTCAACTGTCGCTGATTTTGAAATAGACGGCCGCTGCAAATTTTTATAAAAAACATCTGATAAACCTAGAGTGGTAGAAAACACAAATGTTTGCCTCCTCTTTTGCTTTGAGTGCTTTCGTAAATCCTTATAGTGTCCCGCCTTTGTCATTTATCAGCCTCATCAAGAACAGAGGGGATGAAAGAAAGACGGATGGAAGATGGATGACGGATGAAGGGATTATTTCACATGCTTGTGTTATTTCTCAAAACATAGAAAATAAAAAAAGCTGTTTTTTATTTTGTAAGTTAACTTCGTTTTCTAAATTAGTCATTTTCGAAAATAAACATGCGTCATGTGCAATTTTGTATAGACAAAGACTAAAAACTAAAAACAACAAACCAAACACTACCTATTTTTTTATCCATTTTTTACCGGTTTTGGATCGCTTTGTATTTGAAATGTTAACACAAACCTTGTTTGTAGGGTTTTTCACACCAGTTATTGTTGATTATAAAATCAAGAGATGGGTGCTGGTCAGTTTGAAGCAAAACCACTTCCAAACCGCATGAAATGTTTAATCAAAAATACAAACCATTATATTAATCATTTAAATAGTACGATTTCGGTTTGGCTTAATGCAATACGATCCAGTTTTGGTCCATCTAGTTTGAATCCATACTAAATATGAAATAAAAGAATTACTTCCATCAACAATCAATTTATGAAGGCAACTGTGTGAGGCTTTTACACTTAAAGGTAAAATAGAGAATAATAACAAAGAAATAGGAGTCAATTGAAATATTAACACGCAAACAATAATTTATAGTGGTTCGGTGTTGTTTGCCTAGATCCACTTTGAAGAGATAGCTTTTATTAATCATTTTGTCAACTGAGTAAAATAAGGAACGGATGAAAAACCTTAGTTACAGTAGAGTACAAAGTAACAAGCAGTGTATAAAGTACCGAACATGAACAACCAAGCCTGCATTTATAGATGAAACAAGCCAAATATCTCCCAGAAAATTTGTCAGAAGGACCTCCAGAACTATATGGACCCACAAGAAGAATCGCATGGCCCAATCCCAAAGAAGAGGGATCGGCACCAATCCCTACTTTGGTGGAATTTTGAGGTGAGATCCCTTTGGTAGCTTCCTCATGCTAAAAAATGCTTAGCCTCCAAATTTCACACATGCTGGAGCAATAGAACTTGAGTTATTACTTAATCTTTTCTTCAACATAGGTCACTTGCTAATTCCTGCCGATTCCTACCAAGGGAAGGGAGATGATCCCTCTGACTTCATCTTCTTAAGGTGTGATCCCTAGGGTAGGCTCCCTAGGGTCCCCATATCTTGCTCACAAAATTTATGGATCTTGAGATTTTAATTGTTTTTTTTATTGAAATGCACATGCTCTCTGAAACATACCGATCCCTATGATGGAAGCTGACTTTTGCCAATCCCTCCTATTTGTTGAACCACATTCCATACTTCGAACATTTTACCTTGCATATCTATCAATTTCATTCAACCTCAACTTTATATTACCATCTATACTTGACATATGGAGCCCACAATAATTTCTTTGGATTCATCAGCCTTGATAGCAGTCGAATCTAACTTGTCCAATCAGTTAAATATAGCCGGGTCAAAATGCCGGATAACACTTGCCCTCTAAAGTACGTCTTGTGCTGAACACGACATTCTTTGAATCGAAGCATGTTAGAGTCATTAGAAAGAAATCCATTCAGTTTTCTAAATAGTTGCTATTCCTCTGTCGAATTACTTTTCCAGAGTATTTTATCTCTCTTTGATTGTCATGATGCTTGGTCATTTTTCGATAGTATAAATATAAACTTATATTCCATCAGTTCATGTTTAAGTTTACTCCCACGAGACTAATAAGCTTTTGCTATTTGGTCCAGCCTCAAAATTTAAAGCTTCAGGTTTGATTTCAATTTCTATGAATTTCAAAAATTGAACTTTTAGGCCAGACACATGCATGTTCAGATACACGTTCTTATCATCGGCTTTCGAACGCACTCATATGCTCACGAATAATCGTCAATTTTCATTGAGTTAGATACAATCCCATGGCTTTTTGTACATTTGTGCTTTGAATAATTTCCATGCCTATGTTTGATTGCATACATGCTTATAGTCGACCCTTTTTCTTCTCTTCTTCTTTTTTTATAGTATTTATAGAGATCGGCATATGTTTAACTGATCCCTCTCCTCCCTTTTATGTTCACAGGGACCGACATATTTCTAGTTGATTTCTCTCTCTCTTTCTTTTTTGTGTGCATGCTTATAGGGACCAAAATATGTTTTAACTAATCCCTCTCCCCTTGCTTCGAGTCGAAACCGTGGGCTGATGCCCTCGTCCCTATATATAAACTAACACTCTTCCCTTCTGTACTTACTTATTTTATTTCCCTACCATTTCCTCCCATCCCTCAAAATACCGAACCTTTCTCATTATACCATTAAAGTCGATCCCTCCCTTCTTTGTTTTTCCCTTCATGTTGAAACGAAATCCTCTACAATCCACCTCACCTTTACGAGCCCACTTCCTTATATCTTCCATCTCGATCATCCCCAAGCCAGGTATCCCCGCCATTGACATATTTTTACCACCAATTCCTACTTTAGCCTTGTTGAAACCAAGATGAATAGAAGAGAAGGAAGAACAAGAGCTAATAGCATCAATGAGGCCTTTCGAAGGTGTCAAAGGGATGCTAAAGTCAAGGGTCAGATGTGTTATAAGCTTTTGGAAGGGTTGAAAAGGTTGAAAGCACCATTTCTCTTCAATTGATTCCTTTTGAAAGAGATGCTTTCGCACGCATGAAGGTGTTTGGAATAGGTTGAGGAATATCTTTCGATGGAAGCTATTAACAACCATACATATGCGCACCAAACCTTTTGAAACCAAAGGTTTCTCCATCATTCAGGTTACTCAGAAAAATATTTCGTTGGAACAACTCCTTTGAAAGAATAACTAAGCCTTTCAAATTGGTCGAAACCTTTCACAACTAAGAGGGGTTTCGCATCTATCTGCAAGCATGTCTTCGAAAGCTATCTTCTACATCGAAACCCAGTGTATTTCAATACCTTCGAAACCCCAACGATGTACCTACTGACAAAGTCGAAAGCTCATGCTACTTCCCACTAGCAACAACAAAGCAACACAAGGGAAAAGGCATGTCCACCCCTTTCGACAAAGATGGAGGCATTCAAATCTATCCCAATGAAATACAGAGGGATGCGCAAGTGTCAAGGGTGACGAAAGGTATATAAAGCGACCTTTCGACCAGGTCAAAAGCTATGAGTCGAAATGTGCCAACCCGTACCTATAAATAAGACCTTATGGGTCTGGTTTTAGGGATCCGAATTCATTCACTCTTTTCTTATACTTTCTTAAATTTGTAACCCTAACTTGGAAATCAAATTGGGGAAGTTGATCAGTTTGTACATCATTAGTTTAATAAAGATTAGATTTTGATGTTTTTGGTTATGTAGCTATTTTGAGATTTTATTGAATTCGATTGTGTTCTGCCTGTGTCGAATTAACCGAAAGAATACCTTCCGAGTGAGTCGAAACCTCTCGTTTTACCAACAAACTTAGGTTCTTAGCTCCAAACCACTACTCATCAAAAGCTCACCTTTCTAATAAGTTGAAACCTCAAACTCAGTCGATATTTCTAGAATTGAAAGTCCAAACCGAAGCCTTAAAGAGAAAGCTTTCGACAAAGTCGAAACCCATCATTTAGTCAATACCCAACAAATTTAGAGCCAACCAATAGCTTACCACCATTGTTTAAATAGGGTGTTTTGAATCGATTAATAAACCAACAAGGCTGGTTTGAAAGACTTAAAAAGAAAAAAACATATAATTGTTTCGACTGGGTCGAAAGGGTGGACAAGAAAGTATTTGCGCAACAAAGACTTATTCGAAAGGTGGATCAAATGAAGCAATAAGATCTTGGCTTTTCCTACTTAAATAAAAAAAGGTTTAAAAGGGAATACCTGCACCTTTGACTCTACTTTGGAGTGTTGACAAATTTTCTAGTTAACTCTTTGGCGCTAGAATAAGGGCATGCACCTTCGACCTTATTAAACTTCCAACTTCACTTTCCTCTAACCCAATTTTATTCCGAGCCTAACTACTTTAGAATTTTCCATTATCATGTTTGACAAGATCAAAAGGTCCGAAAAGGGGTCATTGGAACCGCACTTAATTGGATTCTCCCTAATAACAACTAATGAATCCAAACTACATGAAGAGCAAACGCCTAGACTAGCAGCTCTAAGGATTATGAAGAAGGAACGAGCAAAATCATATGACCCAGAAAAATGGAGTTTAAACCATTTCCTCATTGGTCCCATACCTATCTTTGTATTAACGAAAACAAAGGATACAAATGATAATTTTTTAAACCAAATGAGGAAAGCAATTCAATTCTACACCAAAGGCACAATCTTTGAAGAAGGAATGATGGTTGATTACAACGCCTTTGCACATAAATGGCATCAAGCAACAAGTGGGGCATTGCTAACACATGAGCTTCAAAGGGATTTGAAAGGAAATTTGGTCGTTGAGGGTGAAGCTTTAGAACCAAGTAATAAAAATTTAGAAACCATCCTCAAAAGACAAGCTTCAAAACTAGACTCCTAAAGGAATGCAATTTGACAACATCAATGGAGAATGTTTACCTTCTAATTAAAGAAGAGCTTAACTATTGGCCATCACAAAAGAAAAATCCTAAATATGAAAGGAATCTGGGAGGATCCTATTGCCACTATTACATGATGAATCGACATGAGGCGAAACAATGTCGAGCACCCACAGTGATCATAATCAACTTTTTCAAACAAGGCAGAATTAATGGGTTTGTAAAGAGGCCCTAGATGAAGTCCATAAAGAAATAATTTGCTAAAGAAAATTTACAAGGTTGGGAGTGAAATACTCCTTGCACTTGGACATTATCTTAAACGGTCAAAGCCTTTGTCCGCGCCGAGTTGCTAGGTCAAAGCACCTCCTAGAGGAAGGTTAGAGTAAGCCTTTATTCATGTCACGCAATGGCCAGGATAAAGCATCGACAAGCCCTTGGCCACGTCATGCTATGGCCAGTTTAAGGCACCTCCTGGTGGGAGGTTAGAGTAAGCCTTTATTTGTGCGACGCTATGGCCATGTTAAAGCATCTACGTGCCATTTGTCGTGCCACGTTATGGCCAGGTCAAGGCGCCTCTTGGAAGGAGGTTAGAGTAGGCCTTTATCTGCGCCATGTTATGGCCAGGTTACAGCATCGAAAAGCCCTTGGCCATGCCATGCTATGGCCATGTCAAGGCGCCTACTAGAGGGAGGTTGGGTAAGTCCTTAGGTCCTACTTGTGGATCGGCTAACCAAGCACACAAGACAAACAATGGACTAAGACGTCCAAGCCCAAGAAGTGGCATATCAAATGATGGACTAAGATGTCCAAGCCCTAGAAGCGGCATATCAAATGATGGAGTAAGATGTACAAGCACAACAAGCGGCATATCAAATGATGGACTAAGACGTTCAAGTCCGAAAGGCGACATATCAAATGATGGACTAAGACGTCTGAGCCAGAGAAGCGGAAAATCGGGCAGCAACTGCATATAAGGGCAAAAGGTTGACACATGTTAAGAAAGACAAAACCCTAAGAGAGGAGCAAAACAGAAGGCTTAAACAAGAATCTACAGCCTCGAACTAATCATCAAAGAAGAATTTTCGAACTTCATTTATTAGTATCCAGATCTGGGTTTCGGGTCTTTATCAATAATTGATGGTCTCCATCATATCTAACCTGCATTTTGGGACTATTATTAATTATTCACTTATTAATGCCCTAATATGTGCTTAATATTTCTGTTATAAAGATATTTATTTTGGATCTCTGATTATCCACCACTAATACCCAAATTTGGGTTTGAGAGTTCTATTATAGAGATTATTCTTGATTATCGGTTACTAAAACCCGAATCTAGGATCCGGATATCTTATTATTGGTTTCGAAACTTCATTTATCAGTGCTTGAATCTAGGTCACTGGACTTCTATTACACGATCATCATTAACTTTCTATTAGTTTTCTCCGAAGGATAAATTCCTAAATTTCTATGATTAGATGTTCGGCATTCTATCAATACCGTCGAAGTCGGATTCTTGGTTATCTCTCATCATTACCAAAGATGGGTTTCAAAACATTTAATCATATTCAACTACAGAATTACTTTTCACTCTTTATCATACGTTAACATACTTATTTGTTAACGTTCGCAAGTAATGTGGAAAAATTTCTGTAAAGATTTCAAGTTAACGGTAAGGTAATTTGTTTACTCCATGCTTTTCAAGGAAAGGAGATCAGTAAAAAGGATTGGAAGATCCAGAAAATACAAGAATCATGATAAAAGTTATCAAAGAGCTGATACAAAAACAACATTATGAGAAAGGATTACAAACCAGGTGATATTTACAAAATTTTCATAATTTATGAAATTATTTACAAGAATACAAAAAAATATGTACATTTCATAAATATAAATTGTTCATGAATCTCGAACAGCCTTATTTAGGTTCTTGGCAATCAAAGGATCCATAATGTGATGAATTGCAATATGAAAAACTTCTTTAAACTTCTTTTTTTTCCTAATCGTATCTTCATCATCAATAGAATTAATGTTGGTGTTTAAAGAATGATTAAAAGCTTTGTTTGTGCCTTTAAGAGTTTTATTTTCCCTTTCTAAATCAGCGATATGCTTCTGAAGAAGATACTTCTCACGTTCAAGTATTTAAATCTTAGCAGCATACTCATTTATGCACTGTAAGCACCTCATTTTCTGTTGTCCATCGAAATACATCATTATCTCAAATTTGACTTTCCTAAACCATTCTCCTAATACTTTTTTTGTCTAAACTAGGAGGGGGATTAGTCACAGTAGGGAACATTTGAATTGTAAGGGAAGTAGATCTTGTTAATTTTCTGATAGATGGAACCATGGAAGAAGCTGGTGAATCGACATTGGAAATACTACTTCCCATAATGAATACAAGCAATTCGCATTGAGCTTGGCTTTTTTTCGACTTAATTTCCAAATCACTTACTTGTTGGAGAAGTTCCGACATATTATGGTCAAAGTCGGTTGAAGGATTTGACTTAATTTAGCGATTCAATATGGTGATCATTTCATTCTTACTCTTAACATCAACCTCAAGTTTGGTAATATGATCATTGAGGTTTCTAATGATTGTCTTTTGAAGCAAATATCTTCTATACCATTCAAGAGCTGCGGTACTATTTTGAAAGCGAGAAGATAAAGGGTCATTAGCGAGTTTTCTCTTTTCAATGTCTACTAACAGCCGATCTTTGATGCTGATAAAACAAGATGGAGAATCTAACGAGAATGGCATTATAGATAATCGTAACTCCTATTTAAACAAAAAGAAAAAAGAAAATGAAGTTAAGAGCAGAATAATAAATCTCTTTATTACCATAATAAAGGATTACAACTCAAGTCAAAATGAAACGAAAAAGTACAATTAGACATTTATTTCATATCTAAAGTTGGAAAACTGCATTCCTAACTTTACTCAAGAAATTAGTAAAAAAATAACTATTGAGTCAAAAGGAACATTAAGTCCTTCCAGGGTAATAACAGAAGGATATTTCCTATAGTCCCACTCCTCGGCATGAGGACTATCACGACCACATATTATTTTGGTATGATATGTACGGATTTCCTTAGGAAAGCTTTCTTTTTCTTCGCCAAGAAAATCGAAACGAAGATGAGGATGTTCAATGTAAATTTTTTGCAAATCTCTAAGAAAGCAATATCTGGCTAATTTTGAAGATTTCAAAGTTGATGCCTTTTCTAGACAGTCTCTTTTTAGTTTAACATACTTGCTTAGATAATCTCTCTAGATAAAGTTGCCTGAGGGACGTTCATTCGGTAATAACTTAATAAAATATATCTAAGTATAAAAGAAGACTAAAGCAAAAGATCACAAATCAATATTATTACATAATTACGAATGTTCATCTGGTTCCTAAAAAATCGACTTTGCAAATAACTATGAAATAAATTTGTCCTTGTAGTACTTATGCTTCTCACGAGACAGTTCTTAGAGAATCGATCTGACTCATGGAAAGTTCCAACAAGCCCGAGGATGCTGATCAGATTCAAATTCATCCAAATATCTCTTGTGCAAAAACCTAAGAAGGCCCCCACTACAATTACCTAAGTACGAGAAATCTACAGTTGCGTGTCTACAATAGGCTTCGTATAAAAAGTCTACCAGGATTTTCCTCTCTTCAATCAACATCCAAAAGAGCGCAATCAACTCCCGATCCTCTTTCAAAAGACTATCATGTCGAAGGCAAGCCCTCCTCGGTCGTGGGGTAGCTTCTTGATTTTTGAAAGCTGCTAACACTGTCGCATTTCAGTTAAGTCTATGATACTTATCGGAGAGAATACTGTGTTCTTTCAATTATTTATCTAACTCTCTATACAAGTTATTTATTTCCGTTTGTTTTCTTTTAAACTTGGTTTTATAAGGGTGGATGGGTTTCCTCCTTGTTTAAAATAAAGGATTTAAACTATTATTATCTTAGATTTGAAAGCCGTTTAAACAAAGAATCCCATACCTAGGAAACGGGAACTTACGCTTGAGGGACCCGCTTCTTCTCACTTGGTTCTTCCATGTTAATGTTAACAGGCTCCTCTTGAGGGTCAGAAGGCATAAAAGTTATATGTGGGCTTGCTTCATGAATAGATGGATTAGGATTGACCTTTTCTAAAGCCCTGGTGTTGTCATAATCATCTTTTTCAGGAGCATCAGTGTGACTACCCATGTCGCCACTTGAACCTTGGCCTCCATCTATATTATCATCATTATTGTCTTTATCATTATCATTATCATGATCATCATCATCATCATTACCGCCCTCTTCCTCGGCGATTTCTTCTTTATCATCTTCATCTTTAGAGTCGGAGTCTACTTCGAAGGATAGAATTTTAGAGGCAACGATCTCCTCTCTTTCAGAAACTTCAACCCCCTGCTTCATTCTTTTAATTTTGTCGATAACTATATTGATAAGAGCAAGGTCAAGTAAAGGAAAGCTCAAGTATGGGCATTTATGTATATTGTCGGCGTAAGCAAGTTTCGTGGAGTCTTCAAAAGAATTAACGATGATGCCCTCGAGGGAAGTATTAAGGAATTGAGACACCGGTTGCTTTGTTTCAGAAATAACATTAATAGCCAACTTTAGAGAATTTTTATATTTCTTCAACTTGTTCACGAGAGATGATTGTTTTGCCGCCATTCGAGCTTTTTCTTCCTCAGATTCTTTCAAGACCATTTTCAAGGCTAGATTTTTATCAGTAAGGGTTGGTATGCTATCCTCTTCTTTGGAATAACAGAATCTGATTGAGCAAGAGAAGCTCTCAATCTCTCTAATTCCATCATAGCTTCGTTTTTACCCACAGACAGGGAGGAGACTTGGCTGTTTAAGTTGGAAATTTGTTCTTGAAGCCTTAATGTCTCTACGGAAGATCTTAATACAAATTCTTATAGGGAGTGCCAGCTCTTGGAAATCTAAAATAAAAAGTACATATAGTCAAAAACTTAGAGAGAAACAATAACAATAAGGTTAATTGATATGAAGCATGTCATAAGTTGATATTCTACTAGGGATCAATAGTGATCCATTTGTATAGAAATAGAAGAAGGCGGGTAAATAGAAGCAAAAGATGGTGAATTCAGGATAGACTAAACCAATTTTTCGAAATCGCACAGAGGCACAGGTGATTTAGTTCTAGAAAAGTGCTACCCCTGAGAGGGGGTCAAAGTCCCCAAGTATTTTTTGCATTTGTTCAATCACACGAGGAGAGTTAGAAATGAAATGCATGATAAAGGATCGACCTTTGAGGGAGTCTTTTTAGGTTGATCAAGAGAAACTTCGATAGTTGAACTTCCTAAAGTTTTGTTAATATCAACAGTCTTCCCCAACGGAGTATCGGGAACTTTAATGATCTTGGCTTTCTTAGGGGATGGTTCCACCACAGTCGCTTTATCTAGTTTCCTTTTAATAGCCATCTTTGACCTAGAATAGCCAGAGACAAAGATGATGCACGGGATGTAGAAGTGGGGAGAGTTGGATCACTTATAATTGGTTCAACCTGAGAAATAGCTACTTAATTACAAATCATAAAAGCAATTTAAAAGGTAACACAACAACAAACCAGAAGTACCACGTTAAACTTACCAGTATGATCAGGACAAACTGGTGACGTTAGGGAGATATTCTTCGGATCACCCAAAGAAAGGAAGCGTTTGCTCCTAGATATGTGTTGAAATAAAGGAGGTTAACCAAGTACCCTCTGACTTGCCGGTATGAGAGAATGCTTTTGTATATTTGAAGGATTCAACAGAGTTAATTTATTTCCATTGAAGAAGCAATCATCGACTTTATAGTTTTCTTATCTCCTTCATTCAGCTCTATAACATAAGCACCTGACAAGGAAGCATATTTAGCAAAGGAAAGCAACTAAATGGAAAAATAAAGACCGTGATCAACTTATATAGGGAAGAGCAAACCCTATTGATATTTGGATAGCATTTAACATAGAAGAATTGCATTTCCCAGTCTGTAAATTTGTTTACCCCCTCAAGATATTAGCTTTTGGGGAGGATTGTCTCTAAAGATTTGGTTATTTAGGTTGCTGAGCTTAACCAATCGAACAAGATAGTTCAAAACTTCAGCACTAAGTGATGGAATTCCGGACTCCATTGCCCTGAGTTCCAAATATAGAAGATAGGTATATGCGTTTGTGATAGTTGAATGGGAGCAATGCCCAAGTGGGTCAGGAGGTTAGCCAAAAAGTCGGGGAAAGGCAGGAAACCACCATGCTAAATGTGGATAGCAGTGTTGGAAAAATATGCTTCAGGTGGGCATTGGAGAGTATCGATATCACTTGGGGGAATAACTTCTACCCCAGTGATGCCGAAGTCACTAAGAATTGCGTCTCATCCCGAGTAGATATCAAGGAATGGTTAGAAGTTGCTTCAGTCTTCTTAGGAGACGATTCTATCACAAGCATTGTGTCTTTTTTTGGTTTTTGGAAAGTCTTTTTCAAGCCCTTGATCGTGATAGGTGGAATCTTGTCAGTTAGAAATTATGATTTGTTAGTGAAATCAATATTTTTTCAAGGACATCAAAAATCTATTACAACAATTCGAACATCAATCGTTACATGAAAATTCATGTCGTCGAAAGAAAGTTAGTGTTAGTTTAGAAAAATAAAATTCGTTGACCTTTCGACAGAGTCGAAAGAGAGGATGGATGAAGGCATCCAACAAACACACTTCAACAATGTCGAAAGCTCAATGAAAACTTTGTAATTAAAAGGAGTAGGTGAATCCTATGCAACCAATTTAAATATAATCGTACACTAACAACAATCAATAAACAAGACAAATAGACCTTACGACACTGTCGAGTCCCCTGAATTTTTTTTAACAAAAAGAACATGGACGCTGTCGAAACCCTATATGCCAATCGAGTTGAAAGGTTTAAGTTTGAATCATTAGTAAAAATGGAAAGGCCTTGGGATGTTTAGACAATATTGGTATATAATGATGATCGAATCCCAATTATTTACAAAAGGTGTTGAGAAAGTCAAAAGGAGAATATGGTTTCGAAAGCATACCAACAACTAAGTTTGAGTCGATACAATAGGTCTCAGCTGAGTCGAAAGGTTTGATTTGATTTTCAACTTAAACAAAATATGTTTATCTCAATCCAATTTGTAAAAAGAAAAAGGAAAATTTTAACTCCTTCCATTTGCTAAAATAAATTGGAATTAAGTAGGTAGTTTTGAAACCAATCAAATAAATATTGCGCTTCCAAAAGTATATACCATGTAATCATCTAATGAAACACATCATGCAACTTCTTTGAAAGGTACCAAAATATACTAAAGCCTATTTATGCTTTCGAAGGAGTCAACTCTATATTAATTACATCAACATTTCAAAGAGATCGATTAAGAGAGGCATTGGATTACCTGTTTGTACCAAAATTGGGCACAACAATCTTCGGAGGTGTTTGAAGAGATAAAATGAAGAACATAAATGGAACAAGAGGGAAATCTAACAAGCACACCAATAATAAGCAAGAAAAACGCATAGAAAAACACAGATTTACAGTGGTTCGACGTATGGCCTACGTCCACTACGAAATGATTGACTTTCATTAACTTTTGCTTGCTGGTTGTAATGAGTTACAACAGTAGAACTCGAGTAAAATAATGATTTCGGTACAGTTTGGACGCTAAAGAGCCAAAAAACCTTTTTTAGCAAGTCTTCGGTTGCTTTTATAGGCACAAGTAGCAAAGATCTCGGAAGACCTCTTATCTCACGTGGGTGGGCCCATACGATCGATCCCATGCCGTTTGCATTTGATCCGAGATCGATACGAATGAATTTTATATCGATTATTATTTCTTCCAATCGAGTCGAGATCGATCATGAACATTCCTGAGGATGTACGCAAGCTCTTGTGAAAATTTGATGGCATTTGGACATGTAGATTTTGAATTATGATCGATGCAAGTTCGAATTTACAAAACATTGTTATCTTCGTGTCGATACTGTTCGTATCGATTGCTTTGTATCGATGGTTCTGCACGTGATGACGTAGCGCTAACCATTAGGATCGTTCCAGTTTTCATGCTGAGTGACTGAGTCTTTCATATGGGGGCACCTTGTTTATATCGATCCAGCTTAGCTTCGTTCGTAACCATTATTTGCTACCATGTTTGTATCAATCGACGCTGCTCTATTTCGTATCGATCAACAAAAGTGCCACTCATATTGGTCCATCTTGTTGTGTTTGCATCGATCACTGGCCGATCGATATGAGTGTAGTATGTTAATGGATCGATACGAAGTAATGATTTTTTACAGTTTCGATGGATACGAAGTGGATGATGGCTGATTGATACGAAAAAGCCGGGGATAAAGGACGCGAAGCAATTTGAGGATGCATGGATACGAAGAGTGCTGTTCTGGATGGATACGAATGAAAGTGATGCAAAGGAGGAGAAATAATGGATACGAATGAGTTGACTTCCTTGATTTATATTGATGATATCTTGAGGTACGAACTTCGACTGACTTGAAATCTTGAACGTTAGCTTTCATAGCTTTGCTTTTCATGTCACATTAGTTGTAGCTTAATCCGTACTCAGTTAAAATTTACCACTATCCATAGCAAACCGTGTAAAACCGTCATTCGAGATGAACTGCCTTTGATTTCCAGTCAATTCCTTTGGTATCGCGGCCTTGCCAAAAGGCGGGATAACATTTGCCTCCAAAAGTACATCTTGTGAGGACATGACGTACTTTAAAAAGATGCAATATTCATTCCAAACATTTTATCTGATTTGTTTGGATGGCTGTTGTCTTTTCGTCGAAAGAGTAACCTTTGATTGATCTTTAGTAACATAAATAATAATATGTCGACTGCCAATTGTTTTTACTGCGCATTGTTGTAATCGAGTGTTGAGTGCTATTAATTTGTCGTCCACTTTTGTGATTGCCGTTATGTGAGCATTCGATTCCTGTAAATTTTGAAAATTGAATATTAGTTGTCATACATGCATGTATGTTAACTTAACTCCTGTTCGTGTTTGCATGTTCACCGGTCGTTGTCAAGTTTTTTATTTATTTTGATCGAGTTTCGTGTCGACCCTCTCCTGGATCGATGTGAAATTTGAGTTGTAACAATGTTTCGCAGTTGTTTTAGTGTATCCCTTTGTATCGATCCTCTCGTAGATCAACTTGAAAAGTTGGGATAGACATTTTGTATCGATGGCTATCGATATAGTTGGTTCTTCGTAATTTCTTTGTATCGATGGATACACACTCCTATGGTCTTTAAGGTGACGGATACGAAATTTACACTTTGTATTGATGAATCATTGATGAATACGAACAATTGCGGCTTTAGTTCGATGGTAGATGGACACGAAGTAGGCTCTTCGTATCATTGATGTGGATAACCGTTCTCACTGGTTACTAGCAACGGGAGACACAACATTTTCTTTTGAGTTCGAGTCCATATAAATACAGTTGGGACATAGAAATTTTTTCATCTACCTTCATTTTACTTCTATTTTCATATCGATAGGAAAAACCGAGAAATTGAAATTGCCTTCGTTCCCAAATCACCACAGCTTATTAATCCCTTGAATCATTACTCTCATTTAGGTAAATAGTTAAATAATCTCACATTAAAAGGGGAAGATTTGAGATTTAATTCCAATTTTTTCATAATCGCGGCCAACTCTGATGATGATGAGGTCGAAATTGGGTTAGAGCATGGTTGAGGGAGGAGGAACCGGAGCCTGAACTATTCGTAGAAGAAGATAGAAAGGATGATGGACACAAAAGGTGTATTCGTATCGATTGTGGATGAAGAAATAAGTTCGTATCGGTATGGACATAATGGAATTTTGTATCGAATGAGGGACTAGTTCATATCGATAGCTGGCGGACATTCGCAGCGATCAGTTGATGATTGTCATTCGTATCTATCTGTAGCGATCGATATGAAATCTTGGGTCCAGCGACCAATACCAATGTGTTGCCGTAGATCGATACGAAGTATAGGGTTTTGCATCAATATGAAGTGACCTTCAGGTGATCGATATGAAGTATCATTGTACAATCGATACGAATTTCTGTTTTCGTTGATCGATACGAATTATGCTTTCGTGATCGATACGAAAGAAGCTTCCTATGATCGATCCAAGTCTTGACCTCAATGGATACGAAATTTTTTCCACACTCAAACATTTGACTCCGATGAACTTCTGCCTTGCATAGGTGAACCTAACCGTGTCACTGCATATTTGACTGCCCTTCGAAGCTCGTCGATGGAAATGTAACTTGACAAAAATTGTCGAACATTAACCAAGATAGATCTATGAAGTCTGATTGGTGCGGTGGTAACGTTCAGCGATGACGGTCACTCCGGTCGAATCTTAAAGTCTTATTGTCTGAACATTTCTCAAATTCTGCAGAATCTTCTAAGTATTATGTAGCACTGCACTGACATTCATGCACTTTACACCGAGGAACACATGGGCTTATTATCGTATAATGATGGTTTTTGATGAGTTGATTAGTTATGGAATCTATGAGTTCACAACGGTAGGAGCCTCAAAGTTCGTCTTCTCTGATAATAGAGATGCCGACCATTACAGCCGAAATAAAAGGTCCAGCTACGGACGAGTTGCTAGCATCAACTTTAATCGCGAATCCTTAAGATTCTATGCCATCAAATATTTTCGAAGATATGGTGGGGTGAATATGCTTAAGACATGGTTTACCATTACACAACGTTCTGCTACCCGGGCCGAATGACAGGCCACATGCTCCCACAGAAGGATTCACAGCCTTTAATCGCCATTCATGCACAGAGGGAACACTTCCTTTATTCAACCAGTATATTCGAAAAGTGTTATCTTTCTTCAGAATTGCTTCGTCGCAGTTACATCCAAATGGATATGCACTGCTGAACAATCTATTCATCGTCTTCATGGAACATCTCTTTCGACCCCCGACTCTGGAAGAAGTCGGATGCTTGTTTAATGTCAAGAGTTGGGAAGACAATCCTTCATTCATGTTTCTGGAGGCAGTTAGGAATTTCCAAGTGGTGGTGGGTTCCTGGACCAGGGCTAGCTATTTTAAGACGGAGTTGTTCTACATTCGATGCCCTCCAAGGTTCGCCAGCCGATGGTTAGTCAGACGTAAGTGCTGCAGTTTTTATAGTAGCTTGCGAGATAATCATAACCAACATTGGAACTAATATCTTCTTTCCTTTACAACTGCAACTCTACGACCCAAAGGTGCTCGTTTAAAGAAATAGTACGGATTCTTCAGGAAGTGCCAAGCAAGATGAGAGACATGGACTCGGTGCTCACAGACAGAAACTTGAGGATTGTCAGGCTAATCAATTGAAATCAATGCATAAGACTTAAGGGATCGCTTAGGGCAGCCCCGGTGAGATGGGCTAAACATAGAGCATGTAGGATCGTAATTGCTGAGGAGGGCGATGAAGAGAACACGCCTACTGACGACGAACCCGTAGCTAGGCCTCTTAACACTTCTCAGGATTTAGAGGGAAGGAGAAAAGGCAAGGCAGTAACACATAAGCGTCATATGTCTTTGAGATGGAAATCCATGGTTGTGTCTTTGCCAGTCTCCGGTGTTAGAGTCTCGGAGGCTCCTCCCTTGCAAATGGAGAATCCTTTTGAAGGGCTTTCCAACGTTCCAATTTCGAACTATGTGTCGCTCCAACATGACACCGGATTGGAAGGGCTTCAAAGTGCCTTAGATTTAAGCGAGTCACTTCTTACAAGTGTGGCTGACATATCTGGTTGGTTGGGGGTTTAACACATGCATACATACACTTCACAGCACTATACGATTTCCAATCATAAGGTATTCATTTCTGGAGGTTACTGTTCTTGCTTTTCTTTCTATTTTGCAGATACGATGACTATGTGGGAATCTATGTTGGGAAGCCTCCGCTTCCCACGCCTGTCGTCCAGTCCATACTATAAGTCCTGTAGGAGGGAAGCTGACAAAGACTGCGATCGCGCTTATTTAGTCAAGAACGTTATGAGAAGGAGAGGGATAGAGATAGGGAATACAAACATTGATCCCGATCGCGTTCTTCACCTCCTTGAGCTCCAACACAACCCACCGGTCACGGAGAACAACCTTTAGAGCCTCCACGTCAAAAATCTTCTTCTCAAGCTCCTAGGCCTGATTCACAACGCCGTAGAACTGAAGCCAAAACTCCCACTGTCATTGAAAAAGCCATTACCGAGCCTACTGGTAAAGGAGCAATCAAAATCGCCCAGTTGAAAAAAGACTTCCTAAATATTTGCTTTGATGGCTTCATCTTCCCTCCACACTTAGAGAAAATTCCAGTTGAGGCTGAACAAAAAATGCATAACCACATACACGATGTCTATAGCCAATAGAGGGAGTGGGTGAAAACCGCAGATAAAGAATCGACGTTGGCTTTTGAGCGAGCAAAAACAATCGAGAAGTTAGAAACCGACCTCACTCAAAAGGATCGTATAATATAAGTGCTCATTAATAAAGCCGAATCTTCTCGAAAGTCGGAAATAGAGGCCACCAAGAAAGTCGATGAGGCAAATAAATCCATGGAAAGGATGCGACAGATACATTTTTCTTTGGTCAAGGAGATAGGCCATCGAAACACCACTGTCACAGCTAAAAGGGATGCTGCACTGAAGGAACACACCGAGATTAAAGCCAAACTTTCTAAAATTGTCAAGGAAAAGGACGACGCAAATAAAGCAGCCCAAGAGGTGTGCCAACAATCTTTGGTTCTTCGAGATGAAAGGGATGCGGCAGCACCTAGAATTCAAGAAGCTGAGGCCAGGGTTGCCGACGAAGTTAAGATGGCGGAGACCAGGTTAGAGACCGATATTGAAGACCTTCTAATCACATACAATGCTAATGTCCTTAAGCATAGAAATATAGCCCTGCTCGATAATTATCCAACACACCTATGTAACGCTTGGAGCCGATTAGTAGAGGATGAAAAGGCAGAACGACAAGCAGAATCAGTCGATGAGTTCGATCTTAAGAACCGGGTGTTGAATGAAGATGAAAGGAAAGTTCTCCATGATATCACGATCGCATATGAAAAGGAGAAGCTTGTCATTCAGCATTCTGAAGCTTGTGAAAGTTCTAATGTTGAGCACCATGAAATGAGTTTTGAAACTCTTGCACCAACTCAGCCTGAATCTACATCCGTGGTTGATCCTCGGTCCATTCCTGCTTATAATCCTAATCAACAACGGTTATCTCCAGTTTGCGAGCGCATCTCTGAAGCTGCTCCACCATCCGCGAGTCAAACTGAGGAAGGTACTCTAAGCATTTCTTATGCTCATTCAAAGTTTGGAACATTGATCGGAGTAATTGCTAACTTTTTTTACTTGTCTCTATTCAGTGATAGGAGTTTGATCTGCTATGCCTCCTGCAACCCAAGAGTTACATCACGAGCAGGAGGCCATTATAACGGAAGCGACCACGACAATGGCTACTGCACCTATGGATGGGGTACAAGGGAGCACACTTACTTTCGATGAACAGATGATGGAGGAGCTTCTCGGTCATCACAGTAACCCCTTTGCTGATCTGTCGATTGTCATGAGTGGAGGCATATCTGTGACTAGCTCCTCAGGCCCAACTGCTAATGTTCCCGACAAGGCTCAGACTATTCACGAAGAGGAGATAATAGCTGAAATTAACACCGAGATGGAAGCAGTTTCCCAGGCTAGTAGCTTTGGAGGTGGAATGGTGGGCCCTGGTCCAGCCTCATTACGAATGATTTCTCTTGGTGGTACGGTCATCGACACCAGTGTGCCTCTCCCGCCTCTTACTGTTGATCCTGTCCCTCCGATTCCGCCTTCAGGAAGCATTCCAATACATGTGAGTTCGGTGGAGGAAGTTAGTATAATGCCCCCGACTAAAGATCAGCCGCCAAAGACAAAGGCTCAAAGAAGAAGCCAAGTGGCAGCTCCAGTGGGTTAACGTCGAAGAAAAAGCCTAGAAAAAGGAAGAATAGATATTCCTTCTCGACTCATTTTTGGTAGATTGATAGGAATCTACTTTTGCTTTCTTTTTTTAGGCCGTGTATAGATGCGGGTTTGGCCCCTACTAGTAGGACTTTTGGTATAGTTTTCTACTTATCCTTTTTTCCAAAGAATAATTGAAATAAAATTTCATTTTGTCTCTAGCTCAATTTGTGTTCATTTGTTAAAGTGCTTCAGCATTTGAACTTCCATTCAATACACTTGTGGAGTTTTAGTCTTTAAATCAGACCCGGCTTTCGTTGCTAAGTTTCGGAGTCACGGTTTCGGGTCGCGATCGAGCGCTAAGTCGAATTTTGAAATTGCACTATCTCAATCAGTGGCTGGCACTTATGTTCTGCTCCCAGTTCCGGGGATAAATTGAAAATACTGGTTAACAATCATTGATTACCTTTAATATATTGAGCTTAACTTTGGTGAAGCAGAATTGAAATAAGACGAGTTTAGGTGGTCAAATTACACTTGCTCGTCTATTGGTGATCGAATCCACACTCTAGGGATTGCACTTGTAGATCGGTGGTCTATCACACCCGCACAAGGTTTTGAGATATGTTCATGCTTCGGGGACTTAAGTTATTTTATGCACGGTCAGTCACACCCGTTTGATATTCTGAACTTTGCCCGCACTCTGGGGACTTAGATTGATTCGTGGGCGGTCAATCACACCCAGCTTGCATTTATATTCCAATCCTCACTCTGGGGAATTAGAGTTATTCGATGTTATTCTCCAGTTCACACTCTAGGAATTTGGAGTTATATAACGTTTATACTCCAATTCGCACTCTGGGAATCCGGAGTTAGTTGATGGGTGGTAAATTTTATCCTGTTGATATTTATGTTTATACTCCAGCTCGCACTCCGAGAATCTGGAGTTGGCCGATAGATGGTCAGTCACATCTGTTTAGGCTTTAGGATTTCGTTCTTACTCTGGGAACGACAAATCTATCAGGATCGTGGATGGCTAGCTCATATCCACCCTGAGTTAACAAGCAAGGCCATTAGATGGATGGATCCATCCTCCTCAAACTTGGTTAAATACGGGTGAAGTCGTTAAGTGGATGGATCCACCCTCTTTGAAACCTCATTTATAGGTTTAAACTCCAGTTCGCACTCTGGGAATCTAGAGTTAGTTAGAGGATTGTCGTGTATCAATCCTTTTTTTGTTTTAGTGTGATGACTTGTCCCCGAGCTCAGGTTTCACTTAGTGAGTGACCGGTCATATCACAGTCACTCCCTATTTGAATAAATCCCACGGTATGGTGGAACTCAGCTCTCCGTGCATAGTGATGGTCGTATGATGCATTTCAAAAAATCACAGCTCCGACTCGAAGAGATTGCATTTTATTGCTGAAAAAAGAAAATACGGCAGAATCAGTTGCCTTATTAAAAATTCAAATTTTGAAATGCATAAAAAAATTGCAAATGAAAAATAGACCGAATTAATAAACCGAGCCTATTATGTGTAATAGCGACGCAGACTTTCACCGTTCCAGGCTCTTGGCACAATGAGACCATCAACAGTCGATAATTTGAATGTACAATCTTCGAGCATTCATTCAATGACATACGGTCCTTCTCATATTGGTTTCATATATGAAGAAGCCGAGTAAATTCTCTTGAGGATGAGATTGCCGAGTTTGAAGGTTCGGGGTCGAACCTTTACATCACTACACCAAAATAGGAAAATTCTAACATTTATAAGTGTTATAAATAATTTCAGTAACACTTTTTAAGTGTTACTAATGGACCGTGAGGAATGGTACATATTACTAACACTTATAAGTGTTGGTACCGAAATATACGGTAACGCTTATAAGTGTTGGTACCTTAATATACGGTAACGCTTATAAGTGTTGGTACCTAAATATACGGTAACGCTTATAGGTGTTGGTACAGAAATATACGGTAACGCTTATAAGTGTTGATAACGAAATATACGGTAAGTGTTGGTATAGAAATATACGGTAACGCTTATAAGTGTTGGAAAATGATTATTTAGTAACACACACACACACACACATATATATACCCAAACTTAAATGCACAGTTTAAATATATACACTCTGCAAATAATGGTATCCATATCACAAATAATTCATCATACATATTCAATGCAAAGTTTAAACACTCCGCAAATGTAGTATAATATATCACAAACAATTATTTACATATTTCAAATACCACAACGTCATATATTCAGATATTATTACAACATAAGCTTCAAAAAAAATATCGTTACATAAACAATCGAAACCGAAACTTCACCAGTCTCCAAAATCAAGCATCGCCTGAACCAATTACCACTATTCCGACTACCATCGCCAGTTGCCTTCAACTACAGTTAAACTACCTTCTACAACTGCACATCAATCACAGTCAAACTGCCTTCTACAACTGCATATCAGCCTTGATCATCACTACTCACTGCATGTATCATCTACATCCCATTTCCTCGCTCCAGTCCACTACTACATCAGATAAACTGTTCACCTGAAACCATCTGCCATCTAGCCACCTTCTTACTAACTTTTGAATCAGACCACCCCTATACAGTTCAAGAACCATCAACCATTGTTGCATCTACAGTGAGCATTCATCTGCTACCTCCATCTCATCTCCACATACACATTCACTATGAATTTCCACATTCTCCAATACAACTTCAGACAAATAACATACTGTTCAGATCATCACCCCACACAACAACTCCCACTGACCACACTGCCTTACATTTCACAACAGCAGCACCCTCTGCCCATAAACCATCACCACTTTACAAGCATCCACCATTATCATTCATTCAAACTTCAACACAATGCACACAAATTTATGAATCACCATCATCTTAAAATTACAACCCAAGCATTCAACAGTTCAACACTTCGACTTACCTGTTTCATCATTACTTACCTGTTCAAATTGCAATCCCTTTCACCGATTCCATCATCACTTACCTACCAGTCACCTGCTATCACATAAATTCCACTACCACTCGCTGACATCTACACTCACCATCACCTCTGCTTAACCACAGTCCTACATCAAAACACACACCAACCTGTCATCAATTATCACCCATTGACAACATTGACAACCGTACTTGCTTGCTACACCATTCAATTCAACAAACTCACTACCATACTTCACTGCAACAACCCATAACCGCACTGCAACATACATTTCCACTCTTGTCAATTCACACTCATAACCAATATACCAAATCGACTTCTGCCTTTAGCCTCATCTCGGCATCACTCGATCACTTTTCCTCACCGTGACAATCTCCCTTGACCATCAGAACTCCCCTCTACCGTCCACACTCGATGATTTATCTATAGTGCATTCAACAACCAGTACCAACTCAAACAAATTGTGTAATTCTGTGTATAATCATAATAGAAGAGAAGTTGCTAGTAGATGAAGACTAACAATGAATTGAATTTATACTTGAATACTTATGCTTATAAGTTTGACTGCAGATCTTTATGATGAACAGGACCAAGAGGTCCAAGAGGTTATAGCACTGTATTCAAATCCACTTTGAGCATCTATAGATTGTATATATGAAGAAATTAATGTATGCATTGTAAATCAAAAAGCAAATAAAAAAAGTTTCAAGAAGAAGGAACATATAGATCACCTATGTTATCTCTTTCATTAGATGCCTCCTGTTGATAGAAACAAATAGTTAGTACGTAAGGCATTGATCAAAACAAAAGTAAAAATGATGATATAATGTATTTTACCATCATTGTGATTATTTCTTTCTTCCATGTATCCACGCCTCTTCTAAATGCTCTATAATATGTAACTATAAAAGACCACAAAAGAAATTTAAGTTTCACTTTCAACCCGTAAAAAATATATGTCTATAAAACCAAGTAAATTACTCACAAGAAAATATAACAATTAGAAGGACCGTAACTAATCAATCAGGGAATACAATAAATCATTAGGGTAACAAATTTCATGTTGTTTGTGATATCTTAGTGCATAAAGTGTTTCCCCTTTGTATGTGTCTGAAGTCTGGACATGTCTGAAATATGTATGTATGTCTGAAATTTATACATAGGTCTGAGCTTTGGATAGGAAAGTTCTTGCCGTTTAAGGTCATGAAAACAGTGGTCATCAAAATGAAGTTATGTTATGCTTGGCCTAACAGTTATGTACTTCTCCTAGTTTTTCAAGCATAACTTGATGTTTCTTTAATTTAGGCCTTCAGGCATTAATTTAGGCCTTCAGGCATTTATATGCCCATCAGGTGTACTAAGAATCTTTGATTGAAGATCTTTATGTATAAGCATAGTACATGTTAATGGGTTTTTCTAAGAATAAATGAATTAGAGCATGTTCTCAGTAAATAACTTTATAGAAACTACAATCATAGCCGGAAGACTGCATTACTTACACTCACATATATGCTTGAAAGTTATACACATTTGAAAGCTTAATATAAATATTATACACGTGCAAATCCATGCATATGAATTTGAAAAGAACGCAATTATAATACTCATGCATTCGCAAGTGTGGCCTAAATTATCATTCTTTTGATACCCAATTACCTTTTGAAGCCATTCAGATTAATTAAACAAATGAAATCTTGCCCAAGTGATGCTTCCTGCGTTACTATTATTAGAAACTTACCTGATTATATACGTTCATTTAAAACCAGTGCACACTGGAGACAATAAATAAATAAATAGATTATACACATAGTACAATAACCGTTTTAAATATTTAACAATATGTCTAGTTCTCCATATGCCTTCCTCTCCACCTGCTTAAAATTTTGCAGATATTCTTCTTTAAGAACCTACTTTGGACACATTAAAAATTGAGAGATTCAATATGTGATACATATTAGGAAACTGGTATATTTCAAATTCATATGTACACTGTTATTGTAAAATTTCAGGTAAACTTTCACATTTGAGAGCTAATATTCTTAAGACTTAAATACATGAAACTTCATATTCTCTTTTGGATCTAACTTTTTTTAAGATCAAAAGCATTTAGGGTTCTGTATATCTAACTACCGCAAATTCAAAAGTCGGGAAACTATAAATCCTTGTGAACCTGAATCACACTTATGATGGTAAGATTTATATTCACATGTCTAACATTGAGAAGTATGCATTTTATATAAGCCTAGGTATATAGAACTCATGCGTATACTTAAAATCTTCTACTTTTACAAAGCAAAACATACTTTAAATTTACATATAAAATCAGAATACCAGGGGACTTGATGTTTTGAAATGGTCTATGTAAGAAACAATTTGAAACCTTGGTACATGAGGTTAAACTGAATCTATAATTGAAATTAGAAATAAATATACTTAAAGATTCGTAGACATGGAACTAATTATAAAAAAAATCAAATTCTTTTAAAACTTACCGTTTGCAATTGATAATGAATTAAAATATACCATCTTAGTATTTTAGAAAATAGATGCTTGTATGAAACCAATAACCATCTAAGAGCCTTGAGATCTTGAAACTGAAAGTTCATGTACCCCAAACTGACTAAGCATGAGTGTATAAAACTGAAGTTTATTCAAAAACATGTTTTCTAAGCAGAAATGTGATACATAATAGATATAAAATCGGCTTATATCAAAATCAGTATATGCCAAATCATATTGAGGTATATCCGAGTGTTGAAGTTAAATATATATAAAATTATACTTTAAAATATTAAAGTTGTATTTATTTGAAACTAATCATACTTTTGAAACTTAGATTTGCTCAGAACTCGAACCTTTTGTAGTCAAGGCTACATTATTCAAGACTTTGACTCCAAAATCTGACTTATATTGCATACATTTTATGACTCATTTTATGTACAGGGATAAGCATGAACTTGCATACATGAAACTGCATTTACCCAAAAGCATTTTGCAAATGATAAGTTTGTCAATCCTTAAGTTTCATTTCTCTTAAATCATAGATTCATACATTAAAACTCAAGTTCACCTGAAGCTTGCTTTCCTATGAGCTTGACACTTTCAATAGACAGACAAGAATCATAAGGTCGTTTAAATTCACTACCTGCACCTTCCAACATGAGAATAAATGAATTATAATGCTAACTTGTAAACTCCAGGGCTCACATCCTTCTCTTTTACCTTCTTGCATTATTTAACTTATTTCAACGAGAACTATAATGCTTGCTCTCTGATTCTGTACTATTTCACTTCTATTTCCGAAACTATCACCATAGCCTACATAAAAAAAATGCAGATTTAATTAAACAAAAAACCAAACTTATTAGATAAGATGACTATAATACTTACATAAGTGGAGTATATCATGCCATCAATTTCTGGACTATAGAAACAATAACAGTGACATCATCAATCTTGCCGCCAGTCAAAGATGGATAACCAGCAATACGAGCAGCATCAGCGAAAGGGCTTCTTGCATATGCAGACCGACCTACATTTTGCGCTCTCATTGCCAAAAACCGTGCAATTTCCTGATAAAACAAATAAAAATATTATTACGATAAATTATTACTTTTCATTAACTTGATATATTTACCTAAAGATTAAAAGCTCATACCGTTATCGATTCCTTGACATCATCGATTCTTGCAATCACCTGACATCATCGATTACTTCTCGAAGCCCTAATCATAAGTCGCTCGATGTTAGATGGCTTGACTGGGGATGATGCGCCACAGAGGAACCCTAATCTTAAGCCGCTCGATGTTAGAGGCCAAAGCTTTGATCTATCGATGCTGGTAATGGAATGGGAATGGAAAGCGTTAGAAAATGGCGATGGAATGCGCGAAGAGGAACCCTAATCTAATTAAAAATTATGCGGCCGATAGTGGTGATGGAAGGGGAAAGCTTTAGAAAATGCTACATACAGAAGATTACATAAGGGTCCAATTTTTAGTGAGTTATTTACAAATTTACCAACTGTTCTAACACTTTTTTGTGTTGTAAATTATAACTATGTGTTGGAAAGTTTATAAAAAAAACATTATTTATATTTCCCAACACTTTTTCAGGTATCCTATCACTTTTTTTTATTAGTAGGTTGTAACATTTATAAGTGTTAGAAATTAGCAAATATAAAATGTTGCAAAATCACTGTTTTGGTGTAGTGCATTGTATATCCGGGCGATCCGATTTCGATATGTCACTGCCCTCAAATCTGCCTCTTCACACTTCTTATCCAGTAAATCCAAAGATTTGATAAGTAATATAACATTTGTTTTGGGATCATAATAAGTCACATGATGAGAAGCTATTTCCATCTCGACTGGAATAACAGCTTTGGAGCCGTAAGGAAGAGATAATGGATTGTGGCCGGTCATAGATTTATGGGTTGTCCGATAAGCCCACAAAGCCATAGGAAGTTCATCGACCCATTTACCCTTGGCATTTTCTAGTCGTTTCTTCAAAATAGACTTTATAACTTTATTAATAGCTTCAACCTTTCCATGCGCTTGAGGGTGTGCAACTGCGAAGAACTTCTTCTGGATGTGGAACCGTTGAGGGAAATTTTTAAATTCAACACTGTCGAATTGGGCTCCGTTATCTTTGACAATGGTATGTTGAAGACCAAATCGGTAGACAATGTTACGCACTACAATGTTGATCACTTTCTTTGTCGTGATTGTAGCAAAGGGTTCAACTTCCACCCATTTGGTAAAATAATCAACTACGACGATGGCGTACTTCGCACCACCTTTGGCTAGAGGTAGAGAATTAATAGTATCAATGCCCCATACTGCAAATGGCCATGGACTGACCTTCTGAGTTATTTCAGCAGGTGGGGCTCTAGGAATCCAAGCGTGTTTTTGACAACTGTCACATTTTCTGGCATAGTCCGATGCATCGTAGTTTACAGTCGGCCAATAGTATGCATATCGAGTACTTTCTTGGCAAGCACTTGCCCTCAGGTGTGATCGCCGCATTCTCCTTCGTGCACATCATGCAATACTTGTTTGATTTCATCGTGAGCAATACACCGAAGTAAAGGAACAGAGTACCTTTTCTATACATAACTCCATTATAGATTGTGAATTGCGAAGCTTTTCGAAGAACTTGTCTCTTTACACTCCTACGCTCTAGTAGGATCCCACGCTCGAGATAATTTCTGAACGGAGTCATCCATGACTCCTTATCGGGAATGACCTTAAGTACCCAATATGTTTCAATCTGATCGATGCTCGAGGAAGATAATATTTCCAGGAAACGATTCTCATTTGTTGCGCTTCACCTGTACTGGCAAACTTTGCTAACGAATCAGATTTCTAATTGCGCTCTCGGGGTATGCAATGGATGGCATAATAATCGAACTGTTTCAATATCTCCTGAACCCGAGCAAGGTAAGTGGCCAGTCTTCGGTCTTTGGCCTGGTATTCCCCCTGAACTTCACATACGACCAACTGTGAATCATAATAAATCTCCAAAGCAATAATTCTTAAATCTCTGGCAAGTCTCAATCCAGCAAGTAGGGCTTCGTATTCAGCTCCATTGTTGGTCGCACGAAAATCAAACTTTAAAGTATAATCTATAGATTGGCCTTCAGGAGTTTCCAGTACAATTCTGGTGCCTGAGCAACGGTCATTTGATGCACCGTCAGTATGGAGCCTCTAGATATACTTGGGAGGTTCACTAGTTTCGGGCAAGTCCTCTGGGATAGTGAATTCAGGGATGAAGTCTGCTAGGACCTGTCCTTAAATAGCTCGCCTTGGAGTGTAAGTAATGTTAAACTGACTTAACTTGATATTCCACTTAAGCAACCTACTAGACGTCTCAGGTCGCGTAAGGACTTGTCCTAACGGTTGGTCGGTGTAAACAGTGATAGAATGAGCCTAGAAATACGGACGGAGCTTCCTTGAGGCAATGATAAGACAATAGGCCAACTACTTCAGCTTAGGATAACTTCTCTCTACTCCTATTAGTCGTTTACTAATATAATAGGCTGGCCATTATATCCGGTCTTCCTCTCAAATTAGGGCAGCACCGATTGCGTTCTCTGACACCGTCTAGTAAATGTACAATCTCTCATGATCAATAGGCTTTGACAGAATAGGTGGTGTGGAGATGTGTTGAATCAGTGCTCGTAATGCACCCTCACATTCCGTGGTCCATTCAAAGTTTCGTTTCCCTTTTCTGATCAGGTCGAAGAAGGGAATGCATTTGTCAGTGGATCAGGTCGAAGAAGGGAATGCATTTGTCAGTGGATCAGGTCGAAGAAGGGAATGCATTTGTCAGTGGATTTCAATGGGTTAAGTTTCATTCTATATTCTCGGAGGATGTTGAACATTGGTTCCAGGTCTCTAATATAATCAGTGGAGAATTATGACTTAACGAGCATGTCTTCCACATATACTTCCATGGTTTTTCCATTCTGGTCAGCAAACATTCGATTAACTAACCATTGGTAAGTTGCTCCGACATTTTTGAATCTGAATGACATGACTTTGTAGCAGTAAAGTCCTAGATCGGTCACAAAGCTGGTATGCTCCTGGTCAGGCAAGTGCGTGGGTATTTGATTGTAGCAGAGTATGCATTCATGAAGGATAAGAATTCAGGTCCAACTGTCGAGTCTACAAGTTGGTCAATTCGGGGGAGTGGAAAACTGTCTTTAGGGCAAGCCTTATTCAAGTCTGAGTAATCAATGCACGTTCTCCATTTCCCGTTTGGCTTTCGGACAAGTACAGGATTTTGCACCCGTTTCGAATATAATGCATTGCGATAAACACGTTTGATTGGAATTTTTCTACCTCTTCTTTAAAGGCAGCAGATCTTTCTGGATCCATACCATGCCTTTTTTGCTTGATCGAGATATGCCAGGGGTCAATATTCAATGTATGGCCCACGATGTCTGGGGAGATTCCAAACATGTTAGAATGTGTCCGAGCAAACCCTTCCGAGTTTGCCTGGGAAAATTCAACCAATTACTCTTGCATTTGTTGGCTTAGTTGAATTCAATCTTTATCATTTTAGAATCTTTATCATCATCGATCGAAACATCTACCGTCAGCTCGGCCAGGGAGGCTTGACTGTCTTTACTTTCGTCTTCACTTTCGGTATCTCTCGGGTCAAGATCCCTTGGGAATTGGCCGGGGTGCTCGGGCCTAGGCCTAGGCGTTAGCTGTCAATTTTCAAAAAAGAGGACGTAGAGAGATTCCTCTACGCCCTTCCCTTTTTCCTTTCGTTGCGCGTCGCACAGCTCAGCAACATAACAGGCTCGTCCCGCAGCCTGGTCTCCCTGAATGACTCCAACTCCATTGTCGGTAAGGAATTTTAAAGTCAGACACTAAGGGGAATGGAAGCCCTAAACTCAGCAAGGGTTGGTCGGCCCAAGAAAGCATTTTATGGATAGTCTATATCCAATACAACAAATTGTATTATCCGGACTCTCTGACGTTCTCCGATTCCTAACTCCACTGGCAATTCCACCATTCTAGTGGGTATACTTGCACTCCCATTGAAGCCTTATGGGACTAACAAGGCTTCAAATCTTTAGTTTCCATTTTCATCTGGTCATAGGCTCGCTTAAACAATATGTTTACAGAACTTCCACTGTCTACTAAGATCCTCTTCATCCAAGCAGGACCTACTTGAGCTGATATGACAAGTGGATCAATGGTTAGGGCTTCGACCCTGTCGGCATCTCTGTCTCGAAATACGATGTCATCTTTCATCGTTTTCTATTGCTTGGCCGGAGCCTCGTGTTCAAAACCACTACAACATTTGAAGCTCGCATGCCTGATAGAGCTGGCATATGACCCATTTCCTTCCAACTTCGGTCTGTTGGATGAGGATCCCCACTAACATTATTTATCACCAACCTCCCGCTAGTACGAGCGGGTTCCACCGGTCTTGCCTGATTCGGTATATGGTTCTGATGATGGGCCCCTACCATCTGACTGTGGTGCCCGTACAAACTGCTCCAGCTTTCTGTCATGTATCAACTTCTCAATGATATCCTGCAAATGACGGCACTCGTTCGTGTCTGAATCTATTTCTCTGATGATTGTTTCAGAGCAAGTTTCATATACTAAATAGTATTGCAGGTCTATAAATACACATTTTCCAACGACGTATTCAAAGGAGTATAATTGTCAAACATAGGAGCCCTACGGCATGACCCATGATTCAGATCTCGTTTCCTGTTTTGATTTCCACTATCTTTATGTTGATTTTGTTTATTGTGTATGTTCAATTGCACTTTTCCAGAGCTCTCCCCAGTTTGTTTAACAACAACATTTCTATGAATTCTTTCCATATAGGCCCTATATCATCCTTTTTCCTAGACTATTTCGCATCCTCCCTTCTCAATAATTGGGCCGCATTAGAATAGAAACGTATGAGAAATGCGGATTACGGATTTTAAGGCTAGAATTAACACTAGAGGGGGGGTGAATAGTGTTTTAAGGAATTACTAATTCTTCTTGAGTTTATATTAATTTGAACACAAATGTATGCAATATTCAGACACAAATATGGTCACAGAATCAAAAACAGATGTAGATATAAAGTAAAAGAAATAAAGAAAATAACACACCGAATTTTATACTGGTTCGGAGTTACCCTACATCCAGTCCCGTAACACAAGTACGAATTTCGTTTCAAAATCAATTCATACAATTACACCTTCGATTTCAAGGTCGCGAGGTACACCACTCCATATTCACAATCCTTTGAGTAGAGATACTTGATTTTATGGGCAAAAAGTTCACCGGATTGATTTTGCAGGCTACAATCACACCATTTCTCGCTCGATTGATTTTCCAAGCTACAATCACACCTTTTCTCGCTCGACTGATTACAAAGAAGTCTATAACTCTGAATCGCACTGGGATCTTGTTGAGATAGTGATATAGAATCAAACCAGAGATGATCTAGTTAGATTCAATGATGATTTTGGAAGAGTAATGGTAAAAATGTATATAAATAAATGTGAAAGAAGAAGAGGAGTGAAATCAGAGAATATATGAGTATAAATTCGTTTTAAAATAGCCCCTATTTATAGTAGAACAACAGCCATGTCAAGTAGTGAAAGGATATGACGAATAGACACTTCCTTTGAAATTCAAACTTTTGAAATAAACTGTCACCTTGTCGACAAGGGTTCCTTGGGGTTGTCGACGCACCTAAGTTATTTTTTGGTAATTTGTTTTTCTTTAAAAATAACTTCTATCTTGTATTAAAACTATTTTAAACTTTATAAATGTACTTAACTATAGTTAAAATACATAAATAAGTATAGAGAATAATATTTTGGTATATATAAAATTTTACTATAATTTTATATTTAAATCTAAGTACAAATATTAAAAGTTAAATATATTATAATTAAAAGATAGTTTATAACCAAGGATAATTTGATATTGAAAATAAAGATTATGTTGAGGCTAAAAGTATTTTAAAACCAGGATAGATGTTTTTGATTTTAAAAAGAAGATTTTGAAATTATTTTGAAAAAAGATATAATTTTGTAAAACATTTGAGTAAAAGTTAATGGATACAAAACAATGTTCCATTAGATTTTTCGTAGGTTCCATCCTACTTATGGTTCCATCCCTTTAACGGGCTCGAAGTGGATTCCATTCTACGAATAAAATGGATTTTAAGAAGTCAGTGCTTTTCTACGAGTTTTAACTAAATTCCTAACTAAATTACTTATATTGAAATCTTGAACTCTTGATAATCTTGAAACTCATGAGTCTTCAATCTTGATATCTCTTGAATCCCTATATTGTACAGTCTTCATTCTTGGTACTACATAGTTATATCCTGCATATACATATATATCTAAACTATAATGTTAGTGTTTATATTTTATAATCTTATTCTAAGGTTGTTGTTATCAAAACCAACTTCTCAGGGACCAACAAAACGTCCAACGATGCAGGAGGTTTTTCGACCAACCAGTTGCCGAACTTGGAGTCTGGATCGATCCCTTTAGTCAGTGCTATTAGAATTGAGTTATCGTTGGGAATACTAATTTCAGCGCATGCAGCATGAAATCTCTCCAGATAACGTCTGAGTGTCTCTCCAAGAGCTTGAGTGACACTAGACAAGTATTAACATCTTTCGGCCTTATGACATGCATGCGGAACTGCTCAACAAAGTTTGTTGCCAACTGGTCAAAACACGAGATAGATCGAGGTGGTAAACGGGTAAACCACGTAGCTGCTATGCCCCCTAGAGAGATCGGGAAACTTCGGCACTTTACTGCATCATCCGCCCGTGCAGCGTTCATCAATCATTCTTACTTTAAGATTTGTTGATTTGGATCAGAGCTTCCTTCGTAAATGGGTAAAGTTAGCATCCTGAATCGTCGAGATGGTTCGGCGTAGACTTTGTCATCAGTGAAAGGGGTATTACTCCAGGAGATTCCTCAGTCATCGTTGGTGAGACACTGACTTTCACGGACCATCTGACGGATCATCATTGGGATGTCTGGCATCTAGATATTTTGAGAACGTTGGGCCAAGGTGTGGTCGGGTTCCACAATGCGAGGTTGGGCCGATCGCGGTCAACGGTCTATATCTCACCGCCTTTGTTCTAGGTTCTCTGGGACATATGGTTTTGCAATATATTCATGTTGACGGTGGATCGGATCTATCCAGTTTCAGGCCTCTCGCAATTTTGTAGCAGTGGTGGAAATGCGGTTTTCTGTACCATGATAAGGAATAGTACCTCCTCGGGAGGAAGATCTAGTCTGATGGCTTGTAGACCGACCAACTCTCGGTTGCCCAAGATTCAACGCATGTTGATGTCCAGTAGCATGTGCAGAACTTCCATCTAGCCATGGGTACATGGATCTATGATGAAAGTTGAAGAGGCTGATTTCTCAATGGAGAATAGGAAGCCTGATCCCTCCTGGATCTCCTTTGTCTTTAACGATTCAGTTGATTAGTCAATTCTGCGTGGGAATGAGGTTGTTGGGTAAGTTAATATCGGCTCTACGTCAGTTCTCGCATTAGCAGTTGGAACTCTTCCCTGGTGATAGGGCCTTGTGTATCTGATGGTCTGGCAGCATTTTGATCGCTAGGAGGTAGTTGCACAGGGTTCTATCTGTCCCGTCCTAGATCTGCGGCAATTGAAGTAGTTCTAGTGTTGACCATTGTGAATAGCGAAACTCTTTCCTAAACTTGCTAAAAATCTGAATAGGATGGAAGAACTTTAGACTTGAAATCTAGATCTTCTTATTAGATTTAAGCAATCCAATATCGAAGGTAGATCCAATGAGTAGGAGAAAAATTGGGTTTTCTCAGTGAAAGCACAAAAGTGTTTGTACCAAAATTGGGCACAACACTCTTCAGACGTGTTTGAAGAGATAAAATGAAGAATATAAATGGAACAAGAGGGAAATCTAACAAACACACCCGTAATAAGCAAGAAAAATACACAAAAACACATGAATTTAAGTGGTTCGGCGTATGGCCTACGTCCACCATGAAATGATTGACTTTTATTAACTTTTACTTGCTGGTTACAATGAATTACAATAGTAAAACTCGAGTACAATGATGATTTCGGAAGAGTCTGGATGCAGAAGAGCCAAAAGTCCTTTTTCAGTAGGTCCTAGGCTGCTACTTATAGGCACAAGCTGCAACTATCTCGCTCAGATCTTAGAAGATCTCTTCTCCCATATGGGTGGGCTCACACGATCAATCCCATGTTGTTTGCATTCGATCCGTGATCGATATGAACGAATTTCGTATGGATCAATATTTCGTCCAATCAAGTCGAGATCGATCATGAACATTCCTGAGGATGTGCGCTAGCTCCTGTGAAAATTTGGTGGCATTTGGACTTGTAGATTTTGAGTTATGATCGATGCAAGTTCAAATTTGTGGAACACTGCAGTCTTCGTATTGATATTGTTCGTATCGATTGCTTTTTATCGATCGTTCTGCACGTGATGTTAGTTGACATGGTGCTAACCTTTAGGATCGATTCACTATTCATGCCGAGTGACTTAGTCTTTCATATAGGGGCACCTTGTTTGTATCAATCCAGCTTAGCTTTTTTCTTAACCATTATTTGCTATCCCGTTCGTATCGATCGTCGCTGCTCCATTTTGTATCGATCAACATAAGTGCCATTCGTATCGGTCCACCTTGTATTGTTCACATCGATCACTGGCCGATCGATATGAGTGTAGCATGTTAATGTACCGATACGGAGTAACGATTTTTTACAGTTTTGATGGATACGTAGTGGATGATGGTTGATCGATACGAACATGCTGGAGATAATGGATGCGAAGTAATTTAAGGATGGATGGACACGAAGAGCTCCGTTCTAGATGGATATGAATGAAAGCGATGCGAAGGAGGAGAAATGATGGATACAAATGAGTTGACTTCCTTGGTTTGTATCGATCATACCTTGAGCGTACGAACTCCGATTAACTTGAAATCTTGAACGTTGGCTTTCATAGCTTTGCTTGTCGTGTCACATTAGTTGTAGCTCGATCTGGAATCGGGTAAAATTTACCAATATCCATAGAGAACTAGTGTATAACCGTCCTTCGAGATGAACTGCTTTTGATTTCCAGTCAATTCCTTTGGTATCGCGGCATTGCCAAAAGGCGGGATAACACTACCATTCGACCCCATCGAAAACCCCTATTCAAGGGATAGAAAGGTAAAAGTGCAGTGTCAAAATGCGATTCATACTGCAAAAACTCTCTATGAAGTAACTAGAAATCTCCTTCTTCCCCAAATTCAATTTTCACCCAGAACCTAAAAAAATGTAAGTTAATTTAAGCACAGATTTACAATCCATAATCATAAAAATCCTTTAAATTTATTTTCGATCCTTTTAAAATAATAACAATAATAATGATTATTATTATTAAAAAAATACTTTTCGGATGAATTCAAAGAATAAATTTTAGTAAGTAATGAAGCAAGAAAATCCATAGAAACAAATCGAAGGACAATTTCATGAACAAAAAACTTAAAATTATCTCTATGAGATTCGAACAGTATTTCGAATTCAAATAGGGCAAATATTACAGGTTTCGAAATTGTTGACTTGGAAATTCAACAACATCTCTTCGCATAGGGAGGGCAAATGGTACCACCAATTCCCACTTTAATCTTGTCAAAACAAGATGAATAGAAGAGAAGGAAGAACAAGAGATAATTGCACGAACAAGGCCTTTCAATGGAGTCAAAGGGATGATAAATTCAAGGTTCGCATGTGTTACAAGCTTTCGAAAGGGTCGAAAGCACCCTTGCAGTTCAATTGCTTCCTTTCAAAAGAGATGCTTTCGCATGCATGAAGGTGTTTCGAATGGGTTGAGGAATACCTTTCAAAGGCAGCTGGTAACAACCACATATATGCATACCCAACCTTTCAAAACCAAAGGTTTCGCCTTCATTCAGACTACTTAGAAAAATATTTTGTTGGAACAACCCCTTCGAAATCATAACTAAGCCTTTCGAACTGGTTGGAAGCTTTCACAACTAAGAGGGGTTTCGCATCTATCCGCAAGCATGTCTTCAAAAGCTACCTTCTATGTTGAAATCTAAAATATTTCAATTCCTTCGAAACCCTAAGGATATACCTGCTGACAAAGTTGAATGCTCATGCTACTTCCCACTAGCAACAACAAAGAAACACAAGGGGAAAAGGTCCGTCCACCCCTTTCGATGAAGACAGAGGCATTCAAATCCATCCTAATGCAATGCAGAGGGATGCGCAAGTGCCAAGGGTAATGAAAGGTATATGACGCAACCTTTCGACTAGGTTGAAAGCTATGACCCGAAGGGTGCCAACCCACACCTATAAATAAGACCCTAGGGGTCTGGTTTTGGGGATCCGAATTTATTCACTTTTTACCTATACGTTATTAAATTTGTAACCCTAATTTTGAAATCAGACTGGGGAAGTTGATCTGTTTCTACATCATTAGTTTAATGATGATGAGTTTTTGATGCTTTTGGTTATGCAGCTATTTTAAGATTTTATTGAATTCGATTGTGTTCTGCTTATGTCGACTTAATCGAAAGAATACCTTCCGAGTGAGTTGAAATCTCTCATTTTACCAACACACTTAGGTTCTTAGCTCCAAAGCATTACTCATTAAAAGCTCAACTTTCTAGTAATTTGAAACCTCAAACTCGACCAATATTCCTAGACTTAAAAGTCCAAACCGAAGCCATTAAAGAGGCAGGCTTTCGACGAAGTCAAAACCTATCGTTTAGTCAATACCCACAACTTCAGAGCCAATAATAGGTTACCACCATTCTTTCAATAGGGTGTTTCGAATCGATTAATAGACCAACAAGGTCGGTTTGAAAGACTTAAAAAGAAAAAAGATATAAGTTTTTTGACTGGGTCGAATGGATGGAAAAGAAAGTATTTACACAACAAAGACATATTCGAAAGGTGGATCAAAGGAAGCAATAAGATCTTAGCTTTTTCTACTTAATCAAAATAGGTTTAGAAGGGCATACCTGCACCTTTGACTCTACTTTGGGGTGTTGTGAAATTTTCTTATTAACATATATATACATGTGTAGGTAGGTTTTTTGATTTTTGATATTATGATAATGCGATGGATTCTATTCCATTGGCGATGATTTGGAGTTCGAGGTATGGATAATTAATGGCCGAAGCTGCATGGAGAAGATGAGAAGTGGGATATGGTAGGGTTTGGCTAAAATGTTTGAAGGGTAGCATGAGGATGTGGAAGGAGAGAAATCAGCCGTCTTTGATTCTAATGGAGGGGTCGGTAGTTTTATTAGATAAACATGGTATCGGTTGGAATGGAGAAGGGAAGGGATCGGTAGTGGAAGTTTGCATGGAGGGATCCGTAGTGGAAGTTTGTTGGAAGGTTAAAAATAGTGAAGTAGAGGGATTGGTAGAGTTAGTTAGCATTGAGTAATCCATATTTTTGTTGAAGGAATTGGATTGAAATTAATCACTTGGAGAGAGGGATTAGTTGTTTTGCTTTGGGATAGGTGTCGGCAAATAGGGATCGACTATTTATACTTGGTTAATTCTACGCTTCAAATTGAACTCGAAAACCAATCAATAATCACCTGTTTGAGCATTTATAACCAATCCTATCTTAATGAACTCTAACATATGACGATGATGAACAACAAAACTTGCATATTCACTGTTGAGCTTGAAATTGAACGATCAAATTCTTGGGATTTAGAATATTATCTTAAACTTGACATATGGACTTTAATAACGGATTTCACACTTTGATACGCCGATGATCGATCCCAAAGCTTATACAATTGGTTAATCTATTTGTCAGTTGAGAGGCCCAACGATGACAATCACTTTGGTCGGAATCCAAAGTCTCGTCATTTAACTTCACCTTCTTATTTTAAGCTGCTTATCTTTGCACTACATGACAATATACCACATTAGCTTACACTTAGCATAGGGGAGATGCAAACTTTTTTAACGTCGATTATCTACTAAGTATTATCGACATGGAATTGAAACGTATAGAGCTCCTAGCAACAATGTCTTTCGAATAGACTTCACAACATAGTAATCCCAAAGATGAATCGAGTTCCAAAACTATACCTGGCAGGCTTTCCTTTGGCCATCAAACTGAACAAATGGAAGTTTCCAGCCCTCAGCCGACCTTTTCTTTGACGTTCCCATCCTCCCTGCGGAAGATGTAAGTCCTACCCCTGATGTTGTAAAAGGTGCTATATACTTAGATAACCCGATAGATTCCAAGCCTCCAGATTCGGTGAGACTGCTCTTCGCAGACGATGTTCCAGACACGGAATTCCATTCAAAGACGTTCTGGTTCCTTTGGTGAACTACATGGCTCATTTACCCCCGAAGAGGTATACAACATGCATTCAGTTTATATGCTGGGCCGGATGCATGCCACTATTCAATTCTTTTAATAGGGAGATGCTAAAATATCTTGGAATAGCTCCTACTCAACTACACCCGAATAGCTATGCCTTTCTCCATGGTACTTTCCTACTATTTATAAACGTCCTGTAACTCCTGCTAACTCCTATGGACACGGTTTATTTACAACTCCAAACGATGGACATGGAGCCTTTTCTACATTTTCCTTGAGCCTTTGGCCAAATGTCATTTCTTAATGGGTGCTTGGAACAAGCTCAGCCTCTTCAAACACGAATAGTTCTATGTCCGATGTCCACTGACTTTACAAGGTGATGGTTGGAAGGACGTAAGTGTCTTTTTTACTCTATTCTCAAATTCTTTATCCCAAGTCACATCCTGAATCAACTAACATTCTAAAAATCAATAGGTGTCCGACCACATTCGATATTTTTTCAATAGCAATCTCTGCAATTTGTGCCACCCCGATCGAAGACAAGGACATTAGACTCCTTGTAATTGATGAATGGTTATCTCTGTTCGAGTTGTTGGAGGAAGGTCGCATCATTAGGCTTGCAGAAAGCGCTGCAGTGCCAGGATATGCTATTAAACAAGAAGGTGATATCAATAACCATGTCGTGCCCTCAACCTTTAGGACTCAAGATTACACCGAAAAGGGCGAAATTATGAGTCCTAAGACCAACGAGCCTGGCGATGCTGATGCTAGTCTGGGAAATGCGCTTGTGGTCGAACCATCACACGGCGTGCAACCTCACATGCCGGCTAGGATAAGAAAGAAGCTTGCATATAAGCTCCATAGGAGAAAAATTACTAAGGAGCCTGAGTTTATTATCACTTCCAATGACGAAGAGTCATCCATGCAGCGTTTAGAAAGCTTGGTGATAGGGTTTTCAAATCTCTAAATTCCTGATGACATCATGACTTATGACTTTCTCAACATCAGTATTGAGGGGCTCAATTCTCCCACTAGAAATGGTGACGTCATTCTACCCACGGCAAAGAAGAGAAAACTCCTATGAGCAAGGCTACAACAATTGGTCTATTAGGGGGCCACTAGGATACTCACAATCACATGTATTTCACCACACAATCTCCATCTATCTTTTGCACAATGGTCACTTATACACTTTTTTTTTGGCTTTTGCCGGTGCAATGTCTCAATCCCGAGCTTTTGATCGCTTGAATGGCTCCTCGATGCAACATAGATCTAACCATGATTTAGAATCAGGTAGGCATAGAGAGAGGGATGACGGTTGAGAAGGAAATCTTCAGTTAAGGGAATCTTCATCTTTCAAACATAAGTCCCAGTGTCGATCATCACATTAGAAAGTTCAACCTGATGTTCCTGCGCATAGTGGCGATCATACCTCTTTCCATGGTCTCAAGTTGCTGTACTACATGAGTAGTATGCTGGTTCATCCAATTACAAGCACTCCCATAACCATAGGTCGAGCAAACGTCCAATCATCACTTCTGATCCATCTTTTTCAACTTTGGTTCCCGAAGCTTCCACAGCAGAAAAATTGGCTGAACTTAAGGTCAATTTTCCAAAGATTTGTTTCGACTTGCTTAAATTCCTCCCCTCCATTCATACAATCCCAGGGAATGCTAAGGCAAGTTCTCAAGCATGAATCAATGATGTTTTTAGTGCAACATGAATCATTCTAGCACTTGGCAAAGAAGATGTCCGAGGTGTCTATCGAGAGACAGCATGAAATCGATCTTCTCAAGCTAAAGGCGATCCATAATAAAGATATAACTAAACATCAAGACATGGAGATCTCAGTTTGGTGGTGAAGCTGATTGAGGCAGAAAAAAGTGTTAAGGAAACATCTGAGGCAGTGAGACGTCTAGAAGCTACCCAAAAAGGAACTTGATGTCGCCTTCAACCACGGCGTTGCGCTTGCTTTAGAAAAAGATATCTTGCAAAAGGAGAAAATATTTTGGCCCATCGCATTAAGGAACTTGAAGAACTTCTTAAGAAGGAGAGGGAAGAGAAAATTGAAGCTCAAGAGGAATCACAAGGATATTGTGAAAAGGTCAATGAAGCGCGGAATTTGAAGATTAAGCTTAATTAGCAACTTGCTCAAATTGAAGTTCTCAAAGAAGAGGCGAGAGATGCTGGCAGCAATGAGATGAGAGAACAGATCGAGGCCCTGGTACAGGTTACCACAGAAGCCTTTCGAAATGAAATTAAGGGTATGTTCGATCCCCTGATCGTTGAATACAATGCTAATGTCCTTATCCACCGTGATCTGAGCTTTCTTGGTGAGGGTTATCTTGAGTCGTTAGTTGAGGTTTAGGAGTACATAGTTGAAATGAAAAAGAGAACCCTCGATGAAGCTGATTTAGACAAAGAGAGACCAGTACGGGAGATTCTTCGTAGAGATGAACCTCTAGACCTTGCTGCTGTGAGACTTCAATTTTTTGACATTTCAGCACCTTCCCGCGAAGGGTAAAAGACTGTCGAGTCTTCGAAGTTCGATCCCACAGGCCCCTTTTCTCTTCAAGCAGCCGGAGAGTTAGTTTCTCTCGGCTCAAGGTATGATCTAAGCTATGATCCAAAAAACCTAGTTATCAATCTAAGGTACTAACAAAATTTTTGGAAGGGAGCACTCCGGCGATAATTGGGAGTCAACCGGATGCGGGTATTCTGCTTTACTCTCTGCTTTTTGAGAGGTTTCTTTCTGCATGCCCAATACTCATGGGCTTATCTTCATATTTACACGAATATGTGGGTCTTTTGGGTCCCAACCAAACTCCAAAGAATAATACCGTAGTGAGCAATAATCGACATCTACTGAGATTCCGAGGGCCACCGATGCTCCAAGGCCCGACGCTAAGTTATTGGAGCACTTGATGATGATAAAGCTGATGACCCATCGTTGCTTGATGAGTCAGATGATGTTGTAATCACTGGTTCCACCGAACATATTGATGAGCTTTGCTTAAATGCATCGAGAGAAAGGAATTATTAAAGAAAAAAAGCTAAAGCTGAACCCATCATTGCGGACATTGATGACCTAAATTTCATTCCATTACAAATCATCGCACCTGGCGGGTCGGTTCCCCAGGAACTTCCTCCAACCTCTAAAGCTCCCCAGCTAAAGGTGTTGAAGGATCTAGGAAAAATTCAGGTGGACTCCAAAGAGATCCAGAAAGGAGAAATGGTAGAAGAAATAGTCACCACTTTAGCTTAGTTTGCATATAGTTTGCATAGCTGTTTATCTCTTTTGTTGGTCGTGATTGTGCAGGTGCGGCCCCCATTTTCGAGCAAACTTGTATCATAATTTTTGAAGTTTATTATGTAATAAAGGTTCTTTGTTTTCTATTGAACCCTTATGTGAACTTTTTATTTAAGTAGTCGAGCTATAACTTTCCATTTAATGTACTTGTAATTCATTGCTTGTTGCTTTGGATGATCTGCTAATTCTATCCCAAGGCTTCCATGTGGTCATGGTCAAGAGTCATACCAAACATAGGGCTCAAGCCCTAATGTTATGCTGTTGAATTCAGCGGTTTGAATGATTATACTCCTGCCTCTGGTTATGGGTTAGCAGAGTTAGAGGTTGATGGTCGAACTCCATCCTTAGTGGGTTTATACTACTTCTGTTGGTTTTTCGCCAGAATTTATGGAATAGCGATTGGTCGAACCGCACTCATCTATTTGTTTATAATCATATCAACGCTAAGGGAATAAGAGTTAGTTAGCGGGTGGTCGAATCGCTCCCAACTTATGTTTATACTCTAGTCCACACTTTTAGTTCTTAGAGTTAATTTGGAAAATAGTCGGATCGTAATTTCCTTAATTGATTGATTTTCCCCTAAGTTTGAGGTTTAACTTAGTGAGCGATCGATCGCATCATGATCACTTTTGATTCATATTTGTCCCATCATTTGATAGGATTAAGCTGGTCATTGGATGGTTGAGTCGCATCCATTCCTCATTAGGCATTCCGTCCATCGGGTTGTAAGCTTGAAACGTCAAATGAATGGTCAGACCATTCTCATTTAGTTTAGTTCAGTTGTGCACTTATGTAATCGGCTAGCTCCAAACTCTGGGAAGTTGCTCAGACATGTCAATACTAGCTAGTTCGGTATCATAACTAATATGTAATTATATAGCTAACACATACATGATGGAAATTTGAAACTTTATTTGCCAAATGGAAGAAATGACATAAATTTTTTTATTACATATCTTTGAAAATCAAATGCTAAAGAAAATCCTGAAATTAGATACTATTGAATGAAAAATAAATAAACTAAGTGAAATATCATTGTAAATGCTCGCTATTCCATGCCCTTGGTAGTGTGAGGCCATCAACAGTCGCTAGCTTTAGGTTCCCTCTCCAAGCCTCTATTTAATGGCATATGGTCCTTCCCAAGTAGGATTCATATGTGATGGGGTAGGAAACACACGTTTCAAGATGAGATTGCCTATTACAACAGTTCTAGGTTGGACATTAATGTTGTAGTACCGGGCGACTCGGTGTCGGTGCACAACGGCCCTCAAGTCGGCTCCTTCGCATTTCTCATCTAAAAGTCTAAAGATTCCAAGAGGAGATTTTATTCATTCTAGGATCATAGTTGGTCACTTGATGAGAAGGAACTTTGAGATCAATGGTAATAATGGCTTTGGAACCGTAATCATGGACGAATGGAGCATAGCCAGTTGCAGATTTGTGAGTGATCCTATAAGCCCATAGTGCTGTTGGGAGTTTATACACCCAATTGCCTCTATCCTTTTCCAAATGCTGCTTTGGAATGGACTTATGATTTGGTTCACAGCTTCAACTTATCAATTGGCTTGAGAGTGAGTGACTACTGCAAACCTCTTTTCAATATGATGCTGACGGTAGAAGCCTTTGAATTCAACATTGTCGAATTGAGTCCCTTTGTCGATTACAATAGTTCATGGAAAACCAAAATGAAAGATGATGTTTCGAATGATGAAGTTGGTTACTTTTTTGGTTGTAATCGTGGCTAAAGGTTCCGCTTCGGCCTATTTTGTGAAGTAATCAACTGCGATGATAGCGTACTTCGCACCATCATTAGAGATCGATAAGGAACCGATAATATCTATATCCCACATGGAAAATGGCCATAGGCTGATCATTTGTGTAATTTCCATCGGTTGAGCTCTTGGAACTTTTGCATATATCTGACACTTTGCATTGCCTTACATAATAAGCAGCATCTCGATTGACAGTCAGCCAATAATACCTATAACAGAGTATTTCTTTGCTAAAGTTTACCCTCCAGTGTGATCGCCACATTTCTCTTCATGAACTTCCTTCATGTCTCGTTTTATTTCATCATGAGAAATACACTGGGCAAGGGAACGGAAAAACCCTTTTTGTACATAACTTCTTCCTACATGATATATCATAAAGCTTTACAACGGACTTGTCGTCTTTCATTCCTTCGTTCGAGAAGAACGCCTTGTAGCAAATAGTCTTTAACCAAAGTCATCTGTAACTCCTTCTTAAGCCTCGTCTCTAGTATCCGGTCGATTTCTATCGTTGCGCTCCATCTTCTGCCAACTCTTATCAGATGGATGTGGTCGACTATTGTATTGATTACCAATCTTCCTCTGGTCCCGTAGGCTCCTTAGCCCTATGCGGTGCTTGTCCTCGGTTGCGGTCGGATGTCCTTGGCCCACCATCCCGTAGGGTTTTTATAAACTGCTATAACTTTCTTTCTCGAATCTACTTTTTGATAATATTCTGGAGATTTCTTCACTCATTTGTGCTATGACCATATCATTCATTAAACCGACAATATTTTATGATCAATTTTTGCTTCTCCGTTGATTCTTTCGGAGGTGATTTTCTGTATTGCATGTTATTGCAAGTAGACAAATTGATATTCTCCAGAAATGTATTCAGTGGTGTGTAAGTATTGCACATTGGAATACTAGTCTTTCCTCTTCTAGAATCTCTCTTCCGTTCTCGGCTCCTATCTTTGCCTTTCTTTTGTTGATTTGGTATTTTTAGACATTCACTTGAACTTTTTTAGAGTTATCTTCGGACTGCTTCATAACAATATTTCTCTGTACTCCTTCTTCATTTGGTCCCGCATCATTCTTCTTCCTAGAACATCTGGCTTCTTCCTTCCCCAAATACCGAGTCGCCTTTGCATAAAAGCATCCAACATTGCGGATGGCTTGCCAGATAACCAATTGTTGAAATCAGACTCCGGATCAATCCCTCTTGTTATGATCATCAATATTGCATGGTCGTTGGGTTACCGATTTCTATAATAGCTATATGGAATCCCTCCAAGTGATCTTTCAGCAATTCTCCCGGAGCCTGGGTCATGCTTGATAGGGTCATTACATCTTTGGGGCAAGTTGCGCTCATATGGAACTGCTCCACAAAGCTTGTTGCGAAATAATCATATTTAGAGATCGACCGCTGGGATGACATTGTAAACCACATTGTTGCTATTCCAGAGAGAGTGATATGAAAAAATCTACACTTGGTTGCATCATTTGCTCATGCGGAATCCATCAGCAATTCATATCTAATGATGTGCTACCGGGTGGGTTTTTTCTTGTAGCCAATCATCAATGGCATGTTGAACCTCCTTAGATACTATACATGTAGGACATTGTTAGTGAATGGGGTATGGCTTCTTGAGATTCCCCAATCGTCATTAGTCAAGCCTTGGCTCTCTCTCAATATCTATTAAAATACAGCCGACAAGTCCGACGTTTGGATAGTTGGTGCCAAGCGGTGGTCGTGTTCTACGTCACATGAATGGTCCAGTAGATGTCTATGGGTTGTTTCACACCTTCTTAGCTCACCATCCTCTCAATATACACTACGTACATTCACTTCATCATCATTCCAAGGAAGAAATCGGTCAACATTCAACTGAACTCTATCATCCAGATCGGCCGCAGCAGCTCCAACTTGGACCTCAGCATGTACAGATAAGTTCCCTCTTCTAAAGGGGGGATCGATACCGATCCTAATAGAGGGATCGACACCAATCGTACCTTGCAGACTAGCTAGGTCTGCTTGTTGACACCCCAAAGTTTCTGCATGATATCTGTCTATTATGTGATGCCTATGTCTGTAATATTCGTCCAATGAACTAGAACTCTCCGATGTTGAGTAAGGGGTAGAGTCCGTCCTTACTTTCCCTCGCTATTACTGACTGATTTGGTTCATTAGGTTGATATTGGCTTGAATCTGCTGATTTACTTGTCGACGACTATTCACTAGCTCTCTCATCGGATTCTAGAATTCATCTCTTACAATGGAATCAGTGGATTTCGGACTTCTACTAGATCATCATTCGCATCCATCGGTTGACGCTTAGCCATCCTTGCTGGATGCTAGCAATCTCGTTTCCTTCTACGTTCTGAGAAGTAGATCTAGTGTTCCTCACCATTGTGACAGCTTTGCTTAGGCTTTTGCAAATTTGAATAGAACAAGCAAATTTCTTGAAGAAAACTATGGATCTCCATCGGGGGATTTATGCTATCTAGTAGCAATAAAGGGACCCTGATAAGATTGGAATAAAGGTTCTCAGTGAAAGCACAAAAATGTTTGCACCAAAAATTGGCACAAATAGCCAATGAAAGTTTTGAAGAGAAATAAATGAAGAAAATCAAATGAAAACAGAGAATAATAACAAAGAAATTGCAGTAAATTGAAAGAATAGCACACACATAATGATCTATAGTGGTTTTGGTGTTGTTTGCCTACGTCTATTTTGAACAGATTAATTTATTAATCAATCTATAAACTTTGAAGGGATCGGATGAAAATCCTTAGTTATAAAAGAATATAAAGCCACTAGCAACATAAAAGCCCTGAAATGAACAACCATGCCTTTCTTTATAGACATAAATGGCCAGATATCTCCCTACAAATTTGGCGAAAGGACCTCCAGAACCATATGGATCCATAGGAGGGATAGCACGGCCCAATTCCCAAAGAAGAGGGAGCAATACAAATCCTTACTTTGGTGGAATTTTAGGGAATGATCCCCATGGTAGCTTCCTCATGCTAAAATATGCTCAACCTTCAAATTTCATGCCACTTCGATTAGTAGAACTTGATTTTTTGCTTGATCTTTGCTTCAACATGAATTGCTTGTTGATTCCTGTCGATCCCTACCAAAGTAAGAGTGCCAATCCCTCTAACTTCACATTCTTGAGGTATGATCCCTAGGATAGGTTACATAGGGTCCCTATATCTTGCTAAAATTTTCATACGCATTGGACTTGTGGATCTTGAGATATTGCTTAATTTCTATTGAAATGCTCTTACTCCCCGAAAAATACTGATCCCTGTTATAGAAGTTAATTTATGCCGATCCCTCCTATATGTTGAACTATATTTCATACTTCGAATATTCTGCCTTGCATATCTATCAATTCCTTTCAACCTCAACTTTGTGTTATCATATATACTTGACTTCTAGGCCCCACAACCATCACTCTAGACTCACTGGCCTTGATAGCAGTCGAATCTAACTTGTGTAACCAGTTCGATATAGCCGGGTCAAAATGCCGGATAACGTTATAAGCTTATTTAACTTGTATAATTTAATAAACAATTTACCTTTATAATCTTAGTCAATTTATTATTATTATTGTTGTTGTTATTATTATTATATAAATTTGTTAATTTTTTAAAAACTTAGTTAACTTGGTAAAATTTTATAATTTATTATTATTATATATAAACTGGGTTAATTTTCAAAAACATTAGTTGTTATTATGATTGCTGCTGCTGTTATTATTAGTATGTTTATTGTAAAATCCTAAATTTTCATAAACATTAGTTGTTGTTGTTATATAAATTCAGTTAATGTTTCTAAAACTTAGTTAATTTGGTTAATATTTTATAATTTATTATAAGTATTAGTATTATTATTATTTTAAAATTAGTTTATTTATTATTATTAATATGATTATGCTTGCTGTTGTTGTTGCTAGCATTACTATTATAAACTAAGTTAACTTTCATAAACATTAGTTAAATTAATATTATTATCAATTGAATAAATTTTTATAAGCTTGTTTAATTTCTATATAATTTAATAAATTAAATTAAATTTTATATTCATAGTTAATTTATTATTACTATTATTTTAAAACAAGTTATTTTTTTTATTAAACTTAGTCTTTTATTTAATTAATGCTATTATGATTATTGTTGTTGTTAGTATTATTATTATAAACTTAGTTAATTTTTATAAAACTTAGTTAGTGAAATTAAGTTTTATGAACTTGGTTAATTTACTTTGGTTTTCTTATTTTTATTATATAAATTTAGTTAATTTTACAAAACTTAGCTAACTTGGTTGATAATTAATAATTTATTATTATGATTATTATTATTATTCTAAACTAAGTTATTTTTTGTGGAACTTAGTTATTTATAATTATCGCTATTATTACTACTATAAACTTGTTTTTTAATAAAAAATAATTAACTTTGTTAATATTTTATAATATATTACTTTTTAGGTCAACACATATACTTATCCCTTGTGTATACGCTGCTTATTTTATTTTCGTTATCCATATTAACTAAGTTTAGGAACAAAAAAAATTCCATTTTAAACATTGCCCCACTTCCATTGACCAATTGGTACTTTATCAATCACTTGTGTTAATGTTTGCAATGATAGCATATAAAAGTGGGGATAAAGTATTAAAATACACAACTTGTGATGGCCTGATATATGAACTACACACATACATACATGTTACCCAGTGATATAACTTGTGTTCTAAGCAGAGGAAAGAGACCGCAACACCAAACAATAACGACTCTAAATTTAACCACTTTAAGTACAGATATCTAAATTTATTTTTCGTAATTGATAAATTAATTTTATTGTAACGACCCTGGATTTTGGCCCCGGTTATTTTAATAAATATTTAATATAATTTAAATAAAATGTAAATTGATCATATTAAAATGATTATGATTTGGGAATACTGTCAATTTATTTATTTAAATTTCATTTTAAAAGGGATATTGGACTTTGGAGAGTTCAAAATAAAATCTTTTGATAATATTATAATAAAATTTATTTTATATAATTGAATTAAAATACTTTACTTTGTTTACACCTGATAAACATACATATGAATAATAATGTGTGAAATTTAAAATGAATCTCTTTATAATATTTATCCTATACCATTAAATTAAATTACTTTGTCTTATTAACATGTGATAAATAAATATATTGATATGGATAATAATCTTCTAAATAAAATCAAAGTTTATCAATGTAAACATAAATATTAAATATAAGTAAAACTTAAGGTTAGAATTTAATGAAATATAAATAAATAAATAAGTGAACTCATGAATCTAAGTTTAATATTTATTGTTAAAATACAAATGAAAATAAATATGAAATATAACTATAAATGTAAATATAGGCAGGGGTAAAATGAAACATTAAGTATAAAATGAAACAAAAACAAGTTTGTCATAATAATGAAACAAATATTTAAATAAATATCTTCATATATATATATATATATATATATATATATATATATATAACTATGTTGCCTGTAAGTTCAAGTTGGAAGTAATACCAGACCAAAATGAATAATTCTGGCACAAACATAATCATATGTTATTCAAGTAAGCACATACTAAAAATATCTTTATACACAAAGCTTCTCACACAAGCCATGTTGACAGCCATAAGTACAAACCTGCATACAAAGATTCTTCTACAGCAAGACATAATCATACTATGTAGGCCTATGAAGTAACCAAACAAGTACTTATTTCTTCACAGCCAATTTTTGTTGTCAATTCAATATTATACAAATCTGTTTACAAAGATAGGCGCTGACCAGATATTGCCTACCCTATTCAACTATTATTTTCTATATATTTGTATGCATCTTTATTTAGTTAGTGGAGTCAAAATAATTAGCAAACCTGAGACAACCACAGAAAGAAAGAAAAAGGGCAAGTTCAAAAACTTTAGTTCAACAGCAAAAACAGATTCAAAGTCTGTAGTTTCAACCTTTAGTTTCAAGCAACTAGGCCTCAAAAAGATTCATGCTTACTGACACAAGAATATTTTGGTGAGTAAACTTATTATTTTCAATTTAAAACTTTATATTTATCTTACAAAGATTTGTGCTTTGATGTCTGCTTTAAATAAGTTGTCTTGAGTACTTCCTGTTGTTCTGTAATATATGAAGTGGTTCTTCAGGAGCTTTGAATATATGTACAGAGTAAAGCTAAGAAATTGCAAATACTTCTTCATGTAGATGTTTTAAAACCTGGATATTGATGCAAACTTAAGTTGTTATCCAAATCAAAGGCCTACAATCTTGTTTTGAGGTTCAACAGTATTTTATCAATACTGTTTATTCAAGTATCAGGAAAAAGAGAATTAAAGTCAAAACTTTGAATGTTTAAATGTGTAAATTTAATAACATGATTTGATTTCATATACATAATTTGGATTTTTAACAAAAAGTTTTGATTTTTAAGCAAAGATATTTAGAGCAGTTTTAAAGAGGAGCTGTAATGGATTTTCGTAAATTTTGAATGATGGAGTTAATTTTAATTGTTGTCAATTGATAGGAAGCAAGATTGTAACCCTTTTTACACAAGAAAAATGTCAAATTATTTTTCGAATACATAGATTATGAGATTGGGATTAAAGTAGTGTTTTGGGCATGAGTTTTACTGGGCTCTGTAAACTTTCGTTCGCGACTCATAAGATGGATCGAGTGCGACGTGTGTCAAGGGGGAGGTTAGGCAGGACTGGACGTGGTGGAGGCGGAGTGGTTTCGCCTCCGGTGGTCATGGATGGTGGGGCGGGCTATTTTTCTCGATGACGTTCGAACATTGGGTTCGAGCATCAGGTCATTTTTTGATCTGATAATCTTCGAAGGGATTTGAGTTTGAATTTTGGTAGTTGAGACGTTTTGGGATTTTCTGGTGGTAGCGCAAGTCGCCGGAGGCGAGGTGAGCCACCGTGCATGTGCACGGTGGCATAGTGGTGTTTGTTGGTCTGCGAGTAGGTTCGTGCTCGTACTCGTGTTATTTGAGTGTTGCTTCGGGGTTGTCTTCAGGCCGTTTGAGTACGTAGCTACAGCAGTTCGATTTTCAACTAAAAAAAAATTAAAGTGAGAAGAAGAATAGAACAGGAAAAGGGAGAAGAAGGGGGAATAGGAAAGATGGGACGCGGGAAAATCACGAGGAAACTCGAGTTTTCTCGAGTAAAGGGTGGTGCAGTCTCGGGTACTTTCCCAAATGGACGTGTCTAACTAAGTTTATTAAACAATAGTTAGTTAGTTTAAGTTAATATTTAATTTAAAAATTTATTTAAGAAAAGTCTGTAGAGATAGGTGATTATTAATAAGTAATTGGGATGTAATTTCTATTTGAAATTTTAAATTAAAATTTTAATTTGATTTTGTAATAATAAATAAATAAATCATATGTTAAAACAATTTAAATCGTAAGAATGTTAGCTAATTACTTAGAAGTTAATTCATAAATAATAATTAATTTAAGTGGTTAATTGAAGATTATATAGTTAATAAAATTGATGATAGATGGTTAGTTTAAATAATTTGTGATATCCGAGTAACTAATGAATCTATAATAAGTAAGTTATGAATTAATAATTAATAATTAATAATTGGGAATCAACTAATTAACTGAGTAATTAAGTAATAATAAATGAATAAATAGTTGGTTAAACAAGTAATTTAATTATGAATTGATAGTTAATTAATTAAGTGGCTTGATTAAGAATTAATTGTTGATTGATTAAGTAATTAGCAGTTAATAAAAGGGTAATTAAGTTTTATTAATAAATAATTAAAGTTATTAATTAATGATCAGGCAATAGTTAATTATGTAATTAAAGTTAAATCACTTGATTAAGTAAGTAACTGATTAATTGTGTGAAATAAAGTAATTATGTAATTAAGACTAAATAATTAATTAAGAAATCATTAATTAAACAATTTGAAATGAAATAAGTAATTGATTGTTAATTAATGATAAATTAAACAGAGTTAAGCGGTTAACTCTCAGGTAATTAATTCTAAGTTGAATTAATTACAGATAAGACTTAAAGATGACTGCTTATGGGTTGTTATGTTGAATATCTGATTGTGATATTTATGTGATGATATTTTGTGATGCTTTGTGATATGTTATGTTATATCTATGATGCCTGTATATGTTTTATCTGTGATAAATGCTATGTTAATTCAATTGTTGAATTTAAATTATTTAAACTGTTAAGTTAATTAGACAACTTGGCCCTTAAAATGGCTTTTGGATTCGATGAGACCGGGATCGGAAGAATCAAATTTGATTCTCCGAAAACCACATCGATCCAATTTAAATGTTAGGTCGCAAATCCTGAAATGAAGATCGAGACGGTGTATTCAGAATGCAAGGGTTATCGTCGTTGACTCTGAGGGTGATTCCAAAACGAGTGTGACGAGATAATGCCTTTGGTTTCGTTCGAACCCGGAACGAACTTGTATGGACTGAATGCTTTCAGCACATCGTCAGGCGGACGATGAGCATTCTAAGATATGTTCTATAAAGGTAATCGCACCCTCAAACCTCAGCAACCGAGAATGGCTAAAACACGGGAGATACAGCAAGGTTAGGTGGGTCATGCCCAAGCAGGACAAGATATTTCCCCTGTCTAGATGTCCCTTTATATTTCGGTTGTGTGGGCGGTTGCTAGCTAAAACCGCGGGGTTTATCTTGTTCGGGACTGTTCAGTAAGGAATGGTTCCGGCCTTGTGTTGCAGGGGGTCGGAAGTGATCCTCGGTACGGTGATCTAGGCCCCGTACCGTGATGGGCGGTACCCCAGTAGCCCTGCCATTGTTGGAAATCCATTTTCCCTACGAGACCCTACGGTTTTGATTTGTATTACCCACTTTTGTGGCTAGTAGCTGGAATTTAATGAATGTAACAATTTCGGCTATTTTCTATTTACTTGAAAACCCCAGACACTATTATAATATCACTGGATTTCCTATGAAATGTTTTGGTTAGCGTAAGGTAAAAACATACCCGTATTTATTCGTGGGGAGTCTTACGTGATACCTTTATTTTCAAATTTTTTTCAAAGTTAAACAATTTATACCGTTTACTCATACCAGACCCATGTCTGACCCGGAGTTTATATTTTGTGTTTTTCATAAACTCTTGGGTACTAAAATTTTTATGAGTAGCCAAGTGATAGGTTTTGGACCTTGATTTCTGGAGGAGCTTGGAGCTGGAGTTTCCAGACGTATATAGCTATTTATGTAGTTCCGCTGTGTTAGTTGATATGTACTGTACATCTGATTTATATAGTGATAGATGTATGTATGATTGACATATGTATTGACATTGTATAACTCTGATATATGCAAAAACTATGTAATATTTATATGATATATTATATTTTGTTCCGTTCCGCTGTGAGATTCTGATGTTGTTGTTCTTTCTTTCTCTTTCTTTTCTATTTCTATCCCTTTCTTTCTTAATGATGATACACCTTTCTTGTAGTAGAAGGGTGGGTCGTCACAGTTAGTATCAAAGCATAGGTTGGTGATAACCTAGGCTCTGATAGAAATCACTCATAGAATAGAGTCTGTAGTACTCTAAAATGAGTTTGAGTGTATTAATAGATATGACCGCGTATTTGTTTGTGAATATAAAATTGTTTTTATATTGTGTTGACTTATCTGTTGAGTGTTTATGAATTCCGGTCGATGTTTGGGATGCCATTTCATCGATAGGGATTTCTAAACTCTTAAACAAGGTAGACCGACACAGTATTGTTTTTAAAGTAGAGTAAATGAAATAATTTTACCCAAAATTATATTTTGATATAAAAGAAATATTTTTCTGAAATTATTATATATGTTTGGATGATTGGTTGTTAATACTATAATTAGAAAAAAAAATTAAAATTTGAATGGTTTATAACTAAATTAAATTGTCTAAGTATGGTTTAAATAAAAAGGAATATAACTAAAATTTGACTAAGCTAGAATTTAAGTCCCGGAACTTAGAAAGGTGTTTAAATGAATTTACACAAAGGAATTTGGGAATTTAAAATCTTGGGAATGTTTGAAATGTTTTTCCAAAGATTTAAAAGCAATAATGGAGTATTGTTTTGGGAAAAATATTATTGAATGGAAATTGTTTGGAAAGAATTTGTGAAAGTAAGGAAGCACTGAGCTCACTTCAGTCGTTGGAAAATAATCCTGATGATGATGGCCACATCATCAGTATTCATTTTCGAGTTTCTAAAGTGATGGATTGCTACCAGGTTAGTTGGTTATGATATTGTTTGGGCTTGTGGGGTATACAAGTTGTTTTATAAATTTTCAAAGAGAAAATTTGTTTTGGTGAAAACAAGTGATTGGAATTTTAAAATTTGATTTGACATACCAAGTGAGTATGTGTAGTTATCATTTTAAAATGGTTTTGGAAATGAAAATCGGGCAAATTGAATTCTAAGGAAGTCTATTTAAATAATGTAAAAGGTTTAAATGAATCAACTATTTAACTTATAAAGTAAAGTTGATATTTATAAGAAGAAATTGGAATTTTAATCCGGGAATTAAAATTTAACTTAAGTAAATGAAAATAAGGAAACATATTGGAGCTTAACCTGAGATAAGTTAAATGGAATTGAAGTTCAAAATGAACTTATAAAATTTGAAGGTAAAATATTGAAATTGTGAGATGAAACTTTATACCCTAAGATAGTAAGGTTATATATATATATATATATATATATATATATATATGTATGTATGTATGTATGTATGTATGTAATCTAAAATTGTGATTATAAGATGAAATGACCCAAATGAGTAATATAAACTTTAAAGTAAACAAATAAGTTTTGAGCTCATATATTGAGAAATAAATTTAAAGATTGGTAAGTAGCTAGATTTAACTGAAGTTGAGTTAAAATAAAGTTGAATTTAGATAAATTCAATTGAGTTACAGGTAATATTAAATGGAATAAAATTCTTATGTAAATAAATAAATGTAAACCAAAGTAAGTATTGAATTGGATTAAAATTGAAATGGTGTGAGTTGTAAACAAATCTAAGTCAAGTATAAATTGAATAACCTTATTATAAATAAATTCAATAATGAATTGTTAATGTAAATTAAAATTTAAAAATGGATAAAAGAATAAACTAATCAAATAGATTAGTAAATAGTTGGGATTTGATTAAAAGAAAATCAAATCAAAGATTTAAATAGAAATTGGTGGAATAGAATAAACTTAAGTTGTTGGGTGGAATAATTTGAAGGAAATAAATGACTTAAGTAAATGGTGAAATGATTATTTAAAATACTAGTTGTCAAGTTTAATAAAATGGTTTGGATCAAACTTTTGAGATAAAAGCAAGTGAACTGTAGAGATTGTAAATAAATTAATTGTGATGGAGTCAAGTGTAAATTGAGTTGGAATCAATTTAAGATTTGTTATAAATCTTAAGTGATTGTTTATTCACAATAATATTGTTGAATTGCATAAGAAAATGGGTCATTTGAAGTAAATGAAATTAAATAAATTCTATGAATTATTGGAAGCAAAATAGGATGATTTTGAATATGAGTTTATTTTGCTCAAATGGATTATATATGTAAGCAAGTAAGTTATAAATCACTTAAACTAAAGAGAATGATTTGAGAATTGGTTAAAATTAATTGTGATAAGGATTGAAACTATACATATGTGCTTATGAAAATATGTAATGGAGAACCTGCCAAAACTTTTCAAAATTTTGAAAAAAAAAATTAAATTTTAAAATTTACCAACAAAACAATTTCAAATTGGAAATTGAAGGTAAACTAGTGGATGCAACTAATTAAAATAATAAAATCAGTTATAAATGAAAGATAGACAATAAAATTCAATATTCAGAGTCAAGATAAATTTGAATTCACATGGATTTGGAAATTCAGATTTAAATAAGAAGATATAAGGCTAAAGTGGCAGAGTAATAATATAAAATTATATATAATGCTTATAATAAACTTAAGAAACGAATGATGAAATTCTTAAGTAAAATTTGATATTGAGAAAAATTTTCCAAGTGGATAGAAATCAGAGTAATGTGAATAAAAGAAAATTGATATGATTGATAATTAATGAATATAAATACGTAGGATGTACGTATATTATTTTATTCGCATAACAATTTGATCCAGATTCGAGCACAAAATTTCGAGATAGTTATATATCGATCCGAGTTAGGATTTTTCACTTGATTTTCGACGACGAACCATGGATTTGGATTTTGATTGATTCGAGAAATTCTCTATCATAGTTGTGACTATGCAAGGAGAATGACAGTTTCTGATCAAGAAAATAGTTCTGAGTCCGCACTAGGAAGTCGGGTGGACGATACTAGTTCGGAAGTGAAATGTGTGATCGAGTGAGCGATCGAATCTGATATTTGCGCACGAATGATATATGTACATCGTACGGGCTTGATTTAATAAATATTGAAATTCTGTAAAGAAGTCAATAAAATTTGGACAGAGTTAATACTGTAGATTTCAGTATTGAATTACTAGAACAGGTGTCTGGAATTCATTGTGTATTCCGTATATCCCATCTTAGGAATTTGTTCATGATTCATCATTAGTTGTTGAACCAGTTGTTAAGGAATTTGGAAGTTGAATCAAATTTAACTGTGGTCAGGAATCCAGTTTGGATTGTTGATCATCGAGAGACAAACTCTCGATAATTTTCGGGAAACTTATCCGAACTTGTGTTCAGATAGCTAGTGTTGTTTGTTGGGATAGACCGTTTGATTGTTAGCTAGTGTATGAATGATATCTATATTTGGATGGTTGGAATAACAGTTTTCAAAATCATCTTTGTTTAAATTTCGGGGACGAAATTCTTTTAAGGGGGGAGGAATGTAACGATCCTGGATTTTGGCCCTGGTTATTTTAATAAATATTTAATCTAATTTAAATAAAATGTAAATTGATCATATTAAAATGATTATGATTTGGGAATACTGTCAATTTATTTATTTAAATTGCATTTTAAAAGGGGAATTGGACTTTGGAGAGTTCAATATAAAATCTTTTGATAATATTATAATAAAATTTATTTTACATAATTGAATTAAAATACTTTACTTTGCTTACATCTGACAAACATACATATGAATAATAATGTGTGAAATTTAAAATGAATCTCTTTATAATATTTATCCTATACCATTAAATTAAATTACTTTGTCTTATTAACATGTGATAAATAAATATATTGATATGGATAATAATCTTCTAAATAAAAACAAAGTTTATCAATGTAAACATAAATATTAAATATAAGTAAAACTTAAGGTTATAATTTAATGAAATATAAATAAATAAATAAGTGAACTCATGAATCTAAGTTTAATATTTATTGTTAAAATACAAATGAAAATAAATATGAAATATAACTATAAATGTAAATATAGGCAGGGGTAAAATGAAACATTAAGTATAAAATGAAACAAAAACAAGTTTGTCATAACAATGAAACAAATATTTAAATAAATATCTTCATATATATATATATATATATATATATATATATATATATATATATATATAACTATGTTGCCTGTAAGTTCAAGTTGGAAGTAATACCAGACCAAAATGAATAATTCTGGCACAAACATAATCATATGTTATTCAAGTAAGCACATACTAAAAATATCTTTATACACAAAGCTTCTCACACAAGCCATGTTGACAGCCATAAGTACAAACCTGCATACAAAGATTCTTCTACAGCAAGACATAATCATACTATGTAGGCCTATGAAGTAACCAAACAAGTACTTATTTCTTCACGGCCAATTTTTGTTGTCAATTCAATATTATACAAATCTGTTTACAAAGATAGGCGCTGACCAGATATTGCCTACCCTATTCAACTATTATTTTCTATATATTTGTATGCATCTTTATTTAGTTGGTGGAGTCAAAATAATTAGCAAACCTGAGACAACCACAGAAAGAAAGAAAAAAGGCAAGTTCAAAAACTTTAGTTCAACAGCAAAAACAGATTCAAAGTCTGTAGTTTCAACCTTTAGTTTCAAGCAACTAGGCCTCAAAAAGATTCATGCTTACTGACACAAGAATATTTTGGTGAGTAAACTTATTATTTTCAATTTAAAACTTTATATTTATCTTACAAAGATTTGTGCTTTGATGTCTGCTTTAAATAAGTTGTCTTGAGTACTTCCTGTTGTTCTGTAATATATGAAGTGGTTCTTCAGGAGCTTTGAATATCTGTACAGAGTAAAGCTAAGAAATTGCAAATACTTCTTCATGTAGATGTTTTAAAACCTGGATATTGATGCAAACTTAAGTTGTTATCCAAATCAAAGGCCTACAATCTTGTTTTGAGGTTCAACAGTATTTTATCAATACTGTTTATTCAAGTATCAGGAAAAAGAGAATTAAAGTCAAAACTTTGAATGTTTAAATGTGTAAATTTAATAACATGATTTGATTTCATATACATAATTTGGATTTTTAACATAAAAATTTTGATTTTTAAGCAAAGATATTCATAGCAGTTTTAAAGAGGAGCTGTAATGGATTTTCGTCAATTTTGAATGATGGAGTTAATTTTAATTGTTGTCAATTGATAGGAAGCAAGATTGTAACCCTTTTTACACAAGAAAAATGTCAAATTATTTTTCGAATACATAGATTATGAGATTGGGATTAAAGTAGTGTTTTGGGCATGAGTCTTACTAGGCTCCGTAAATTTTCGTTCGCGACTCATAAGATGGATCGAGTGCGGCGTGTGTGAAGGGGGAGGTTAGGCAGGGACTGGACGTGGTGTAGGCGGAGTGGTTTCGCCTCCGGTGGTCATGGATGGTGGGGCGGGCCATTTTTCTCGATGACGTTCGAACCTTGGGTTCGAGCATCAGGCCATTTTTTGATGTGATAATCTTCGTAGGGATTTGAGTTTGAATTTTGGTAGTTGAGACGTTTTGGGATTTGCTGGTGGTAGCGCAAGTCGCCAGAGGCGAGGTGAGCCACCGTGCACGCGCACGGTGGCGTAGTGGTGTTCGTTGGTCTGTGAGTAGGCGCGTGCTCGTACTCGTGTTATTTGAGTGTTGCTTCGGGGTTGTCTTCGGGCCGTTTGAGTGCGTAGCTACAGCAGTTCGATTTTCAACTAAAAAAAAAATTAGAGTGAGAAGAAGAATAGAACAGGAAAAGGGAGAAGAAGGGGGAATGGGAAAGATGGGACGTGGGGAAATCACGAGGGAAACTCGAGTTTTCTCGAGTAAAGGGTGGTGCAGTCTCGGGTACTTTCCCAAATGGACGTGTGTAATAATTTTTGTATAAATGTTTAACTAAGTTAATTAAACAATAGTTAGTTAGTTTAAGTTAATATTTAATTTAAAAGTTTATTTAAGAAAAGTCTGTAGAGGTAGGTGATTATTAATAAGTAATTGGGATGTAATTTCAATTTGAAATTTTAAATTAAAATTTTAAATTGATTTTGTAATAAAAAAATAAAAAAAATCATATGTTAAAACAATTTAAATCGCAAGAATGTTAGCTAATTACTTAGAAGTTAATTCATAAATAATAATTAATTTAAGTGGTTAAATGAAGATTATATAGTTAATAAAATTGATGATAGATGGTAAGTTTAAATAATTTGTGATATCTAAGTAACTAATGAATCTATAATAAGTAAGTTATGAATTAATAATTAATAATTAATAATTATGAATCAACTAATTAACTGAGTAATTAAGTAAAAATAAATGAATAAATAGTTGGTTAATCAAGTAATTTAATTATGAATCGATAGTTAATTAATTAAGTAGCTTGATTAAGAATTAATTTGATTGATTAAGTAATTAGCAGTTAATAAAAGGATAATTAAGTTTTATTAATAAATAATTAAAGTTATTAATTAATGATCAGGTAATAGTTAATTATGTAATTAAAGTTAAATAACTTGATTAAGTAAGTAACTTATTAATAGTGTGAAGTAAAGTAATTATGTAATTAAGACTAAATAATTAATTAAGAAATCATTTATTAAACAATTTGAAATGAAATAAGTAATTGATTGTTAATTAATGATAAATTAAACGGAGTTAAGCGGTTAACTCTCAGGTAATTAATTCTAAATTGAATTAATTATAGATAAGACTTAAAGATGACTGCTTATGGGTTGTTATGTTGAATATCTGATTGTGATATTTATGTGATGATATTTTGTGGTGCTCTGTGATATGTTATGTTATATCTATGATGCTTGTATATGTTTTATCTGTGATAAATGCTATGTTAATTCAATTGTTGAATTTAAATTATTTAAACTGTTAAGTTAATTAGACAACATGGCCCTTAAAATGGCCTTTGGAATCGATGAGACCGAGAATGGAAGAATCAAATTTGATTCTCCGAAAACCACATCGATCCAATTTAACCGTTAAGTCGTGAATCCTGAAATGAAGATCGAGACGGTGTATTCAGAATGCAAGGGTTATCGTCGTTGACTCTTAGGGTGATTCCAAAACGAGTGTGACGAGATAATGCCTTCGGTTTCGTTCGAACCCGGAACGAACTTGTATGGATTGAATGCTTTCAGCACATCGTCAAGCGGACGATGAGCATTCTAAGATATGTTCTATAAAGGTAATCGCAGCCTCAAACCTCATCAACCGAGAATGGCTAAAACAGGGGAGACGCAACAAGGTTAGGTGGGTCATGCCCAAGCAGGACAAGCTATTTCCCCTGTCTAGATGTCCCTTTATATTTCGGCTATGTGGGCGGTTGCTAGCTACAACCGCGGGGTTTATCTTGTTTGGGACTGTTCAGTAAGGAATGGTTCCGGCCTTGTGTTGCAGGGGGGTCGGGAGTGATCCTCGGTACGGTGATCTAGGCCCCGTACTGTGACTGACGGTGCCCCAGTAGCCCTGCCATTATTGGAAATCCAATTTCCCTACGAGGCCCTACGGTTTTGATTTGTATTACCCACTTTTGTGGCTAGTAGCTGGAATTTAATGAATGTAACAATTTCGGCTATTTTCTATTTACTTGAAAACCCCAGACACTATTATAATATCACTGGATTTCCTATGAAATGTTTTGGTTAGGGTAAGGTAAAAACTTACCCGTACTTATTTGTGGGGAGTCTTACGTGATACCTTTATTTTCAAATGTTTTTCAAAGTTAAACAATTTAAACCGTTTACTCATACCAGACCCATGTCTGACCCGGAGTTTATATTTTGTGTTTTTCATAAACTCTTAGGTACTCAAATTTTTATGAGTAGCCAAGTGATAGGTTTTGGACCTTGATTTCTGGAGGAGCTTGGAGCAGGAGTTTCCAGACGTATATAGCTATTTATGTAGTTCCGCTGTGTTAGTTGATATGTATTGTACATCTGATGTATATAGTGATAGATGTTTGTATGATTGACATATGTATTGACATTGTATAACTCTGATATATGTAAAAACTATGTAATATTTATATGATATATTATATTTTGTTCCGTTCCGCTGTGAGATTCTGATGTTGTTGTTCTTTCTTTCTCTTTCTTTTCTATTTCTATCCCTTTCTTTCTTAATGATGATACGTCTTTCTGGTAGTAGAAGGGCGGGTCGTCACCTTTATAATTTAAAATAAAATTCTTTTATATAATAACTCATGAAGTTGAATATTTCTTTTAGAGAGAAATGCGTGATCCTCAAAAGTAGAGGAGAGCACACATAATTTTGAAATAGTTTTCGTAATTTGTTTACAAAAACGACGAGTTCAAAGAAAAATAGAAAATGGGACCGAAAATCATTTTTTGAATTTTTGAATTTTCGGAGTCTAAAAGTTATCTAAGAATGTTGTGCACATTTGAGTAATAGAACACGCATTTATTTATAAGTTAGAGTACATTTTATTATATGTATATGTTTATTTAAGCTATTTAAGTATGATATGACATCTTATGAAAGTTAAATAAGTTAAAGAATATATGTGAAAAAATAAGTGACATAAAATTTCATTTCCATAAAAACATTAAGTACACTAGTATTAATTTCGCGTTGGCTCAAAAAGAAAAGAGGTGGATAAGGAAAAACGTGGAAAAAGGGGTTAGGAAGCATGGATGGTGGGTGGCAAGCTGAGAGAGGAGGGTATATACCTTAAGGACATTTTGATAATTTAATTATCCATGTGTGTATATAATAATTTCCTAATTTCTTTATCATTATTCTTGTTTCATTTCCACTTTGAAAATTTTCTCTAAGTTCTAAAATACTTCCATGGCTCTCCAAAGAGATTCTATTGTTAACAACCATATTTTATTCGCTTTGAAATTTCCAAATCCTTATTTAAGTTGCTCCTTTCTTTCCTACAACTCCACCTTCACAAAAGAAGCCCCCACACACCCCCATACAACCTTGGCCGAACCTATACCTCAACCTAGCCAAACCATATTTGCATTTCAAGTCACCGAAAACTCCATTTTTTCGAAGGCAAGCGAAGATCTAGGACATGTATGAGTTTTAGCTTATGTTCGGTTTATTTCGTCAACTTTTGGTGAGTAATTTCTCACCTTTTTACTAAGATTTTAAAACATATGCCATTGCTTAACTTGTTGTAAATATGATGTATGTTTGGGTGAAATAATTGTTGGTTTGTATAATTGTATAAGTGCTTGGATTATAGTGATCTTCGGCTATGATTTATATGTGCTTACGAGCCATGATTTGAAATTAGACTTGAAATGAAGTCCAATGTTTATATAAATTAGAAAGTTGGGATCTAGGCTTAATTTTTGTGATGTGAACGTAATATTATGGTCTTGAATCCATGATATATGCTAAGAAAGTTAGCACTTTTTCTTGTTTAAGCGACATGTAATCTCTTGTATAAAAGCTTTGAACTTGGATTTTAAATTTAAAAATATTTTTAAGTTAAACTTGCTTAGTCCCAAAACATGCCTTTATGTTTTACAAAGGTAAAGTTCTCAAGAGTTAAAGTTAAAAGATTTAGAGAACAGAATTTCAAATTTTTGAAAATTACGGGCTGGATAGCGGTAGTCGGTAGAAGTGCAGTTCGTGAAAACGAACTATTTTCGAAATATAAAAGTGTTTTCACTTAGGATTCTTTTTTGAAAAATGTTTTCAAACATAAATTAAGTTTCAAGAAGTAGATGTTTTTTATTTAATTAATGAATATTAATTAAGGTAATTGTACTTAATCATTAATTAACAAAGGTAATTAGTACTTAAATGTTAATTAAGTAATTTAATTATAATTGGTTGACTAATTAAGAGTTAATTGTCATTTAATTATTATTTGGGGATGAATTATTATTTAATTATGTGTCTAAGGTTAATCAACATTTATTTATTTATTTAGAAGACGGTTTAATTATTAATTAATTACCGATTAAGTTAAATTTAAATAAGATTTTAATTTGGACTTAATTAAGATTTAATTATTATTTAATAAGGATTTAATTTATTATTTAATTAAAAATAGTGGTTTAAATCGCTGTTTTTCTAAAATATCGGTTTTGTTTAAAACTATTTTTTTTCTCTTTCGAAAATGTTTTAAATCAAGCGTTTTCATTGTCGATCGCCCTTAAGTAACCTCAAAAAAATATGAAACCAATGCTAATGTGGTGGCACATTTATGGGAAGTAAGTTATCCCATAGTTAGCACTAAAAACCAATGAGTAGGCTAATCCTCTATCCGTGAGATCTAGAATTTATTTCTCAGCGAGGGATAGTGTACAATCAAAATATTGGAAACGTGATAGATATGGGAGTATTAATTTCCGTCAATTGGTTATATTAAATTAAGTATATGGTTATCATATGCAAGCTTTGTATAATTACCCTAAGTAGCAGATTGCCCACTATTTATAACTTGTCCTGTTTGAACTCAGGAAGTATGTTATGTATATTCGATTTCCTAGGTGAGGACTCAAATACTTGTTACATACTTCCAAAGAACTGGAATTGAGTTAGCAACTAATTACCATTTAGTTTGGAGACACGGATTTCCAATAGGTATGATTTGTCCGAACCACTCGAAACTAATAACGTTCGCAATGGGTCGTTATGAAGTATGCCATTGCGCTATAATGTTCTTCTAGATGGTGGTTCCAAAATGAAAGATAGCAACTATTGAATGTTTGTTCGATCCCATAACAACTTGTATGGACGAATGCTATCCTTGCATTAATTGCCTGGATGGCAATGTTAACATTCCAAGATGGTCTGCTAGGAGGAAGGGTAAAGCGTAACCTTATGCTTCGCAATGGAAATGACTAAAATCCGACGATATACAACAAGGCTACGTTGGTCACACCCATTTAGGTATAGTGACCCCTTTCTAAAGTTGATATTATTCCTTTATATTATTCTTTGGATCCATTATGGTTGTTGATCATAACCAACCGTATTTGGTACTATTCAGTAAGAGGTAGGCCAGTCCTGTGTTGGCAGGGAGTCCATGTGTGGCTCTTGGTGCATTTTATCTAGAGATGCACTATGATAGGTGGTACCCTGGTATTTATCACTGATGGAATTCATTTTCCACCACGTGCCTTTATGGACTTAGTTGTATACCTATTATGATGGAATTTAATTAATGTAACAACTTTGGCTATGTTTCCATATTTATTTTAAACCTAGACATTACGGTGATATCAAAGGATTTTATGTAGAAATGTTTTGGTTATTGTAAGTTATGAACCCATCCATGTTTATATGCTGCATGGTCTTACGAGACACCTTTGCTTTGAAAGATTTTTTTTAAAAGTTAAAATTTATGCTTTACTCATACCGGACCCATGTTTTACCCAGAGTTTTATTTCTTTCCGTTAAACTCTTGCGTACTCAATTTTTATGAGTAACCAAGTAGTTAGATTTCTTTGGAGCATTTTGGAAAGCGGTATTGAGTAGGAGCTTTCATCATCACCTAGTAGTTGTCCATATTTCCCAGTGTTTTGTACATTATGCATTAGTAGTTTAGGTAGGCTGATATAACTATTCTTGTTGCGAACTATACTTGTTGTAACATTGATGTAATATTTTGGAGTAACCATATGTACTATCCTACAAAGATGTATATGTAACTTTGTCATTGTTAGAAAATCTATGTTTTTTCCTTGTCTTTTTATTCTCTTTACACCACAACCTACGGACACTTAGATGATCGACACATGAATACTGAGGATGTATTAAGTGTTATCTTTAGGTGAAAGAAAGGCAGATCATTGCACAAACACATGTATACCAAATATCAAGTTTGTGAATCTTTTGATGCCCTTCAATTTAAAAATACAACTTTGAAAATATATGTATGTGTGCACATGCACGTGTGTTCTAGTGTTCAATCTATATAAATAGTGGTTAAATTTTTTTTGGAATATTATGGTAACATGGATATTTAGTTGCTTAAGCATGCCAACAATTTAGCAACAACGGTCTTCCATGTTACCACCCATCAAAGTTCTAGTAGTTCTAGTAGTTCTTCCATGTTGCCTTCTTCCATGTTACCACCCATCAAAGTTCTAGTGGTTTTCCAACTCTCTTAGCCAAGCCAACAAAAACAAACCAACAATTTAGCAACAACGGTCCATTTATTGTTCCAGCTATTAAACCAAAAAAAAACACATCATGAAAAAATTATATGTAAACTACTCAAAAATCGTTATAGAATGCATGAAGAGAGAGATCACATGTACCTGAACCCTAAAAGAATACAAAAGGAAATTCCTTTTTGGAATAAAGTTTAAACACCCATTTCATTTTAGCGCTAAATAGAAGTATAAGAAATGTCAAAGGCAACAAGCACTTCATTGCTGTTTTGTAAACATGGACATCAAAAGCTAGGATATCATCTTTGCTTGACGAAAGCATCATAAGGCTGATCACTACTGCACTACTCGTTATGCTTTTATTTACTATATTTTCAAACCTTTAGTAAATGTAAATGAAGTTACAATCAATGGCATAAGTTATTTCATGCATCTTAAATGTCTGGGGTAGTTAAAATAAATAATGGCAAAAAACTCTATAATGAATTAGGAACCTTTTATTACTATTATTAGATCCTTCTGCTTCTCAATTTTGCGTGACCATATCAGAAATTCCAAATGTGATAATACCTCATGAAACTTAGGCAATGTTATCATATAGGTTGCCATCAAACTCAAATATATCATTGCAATTTCAATTTTATGTGTAGTGAGTAGCATATCTTGACCAAACTTATGTATGTTGAAGCTGACCAAATCAAATGAAATCTATAAAGCTAAAAGTATAACATAAAAGAAAATCTTATATTAATTTTTTAGCTTTGCTAGATCTTACATATAGATTGAAGATTCGATAAAAAATTCATCACTACTTGCAAATAGCTTTTTAATTACAGAAGCATTCACCTTAATTCGGGCCTTTTTTTGCTTTTCCGCATGACAAGTCGAAGCATTGACACCAAGTATGCGCAATAAGAATGAAATGCGACATAAACCAGCAATAGATAAGGTAAAGACAATGGTTTGTCCTTTTCCATGAACACCCAAAATGTATTACAAATAAACATCTATATCTTCTTCTCTACATCTAAAAAAAATTGATTATGCATGGTCCCAAAACTACATGTAGAGATGTATTACATGTAACAAACCAAAATTTGAGTCACAATAATAAATTAATGAATTAATAAAAAAATAAAATAAGTTTGTGAAATTGTTAGAATCTAGCTACGGGAGTTGCACCATTGGGTTAGTGGCGATTTTCTGATCAATTTATATATATAACTTGTCAAAATTTGAGCTAGTATGGAGAAGTTAGGAGTGAAACAAGAATTCAGAAATTAATAAATTTAAACAAAGAAAAAAAAATGACCCAAGGGTTCTGAGGTCGACCCCCATACATATTAGGTCGACCCGCCTGATTTCCTGGAAGCTATTTCATCCAGGTACAACCAATGACGTTAAAACTTGATTTTTGTGAGATCCTATTCGTTCATGCTTGCATCCAAGGGTCCCTAGTGAGCCTATGACATGGTTGCACCAGATTCAATCTTCAAATCCGATGGCCTAAGATCCCTAAGCCACACTATAAATATAACCCTAGACCTATATATTTTTCTCATTTAAATTTTCTCCTAATTGGGTTCATTGCCTGAGGCTGGACCATAAATAGAAATTTTTTCTAGGGAGGAGATCTTTTTAATAAAAATATTCTACGCCTTAGAAGTGGATCCAAGAAGGCCAAGGATTAGAGCTAAGGACCACAAGTGAGTGTTTTGTAATTATTTTAGATTAGTAAGCAATTTAAAATAATAGGGTTCTCAAAGTTGTAGTTTTTCTACAATTCTGAGCCAATTTTTACATAAGTTTATTTGCGGTCAATTTTTAAGTAAATTTCAGAAGTTATTTTTGGCCTATTTTATTCAGCTATTTTACTCAGTTATTTACAATTATTTACATTTGTTTTAAGTTGGAATTTAGCCTATAAATGTTAGTTTCTTTTTATAGAGATTTGATCCATTTTTACGCGAATAAATTAAAAAGAGAATAATTTGGTAATATGGATTAAAGTAGAATAACACTAAATTTACAAAAATCAGATGTAAAATGAGAAAACTTAAATAAAAATAGAGATGGACTGAAATAGGCAAATATAAGATATTTGCAAGCATAACTATAACAAATGGTTATAACTAAAAAGAGAATATAGAAGAATAATAGCCGCAAGAACAATTGTAACACATGTTATATTAGAAAAAAAGAAATAACAGAAGAGGCTTGTTTTAAAACATAGATCTTGGATTAAGTTAATAAGAAAATATAGCAAAAATAACTGAAGAGGCTTATTTTAAAACTTAGATTAAGTTAGTAAGCAAATATAGAAGTTGTGGCCTATACCGGCAGCATTCCCTTTCCGATCGAGGACCGATGGTTTCACCACAGATAGGTGAGGCTAGGACATGCTTGTGTTGATTGGGGTAAATAAGTGGCTAATAGATAGAGGCTCAAATCTGGGGATTTAGGCAAGGGGCGCAAAACTGGAAGATTATTTGTTAGGACTAGTACCGGCAGGATTTTCTTTTAGGTCTAGGACTGATAATCTCACAACAGTTAGGTGAGGCTTGGTAGCATTCCCTTTTAGGTCTACGACTGACGGTCTCACAACAGTTAGGTGGGGCCGGGCAGCATTCCCTTTCAGGTCTAGGACTGATGGGCTCACAACAGTTAGGTGATGCTGGGGACACTTATGCTGATTAGGGTAAATAAAGGGTCAAATAGGGGACGACAGTTAGTGTGTAGTAGCAACGACCGAGCGTGCGACATCGATTAGGGAAAATAATTCGCTACTGCATCCTAAGCGCTAAAGAGGTGTCTTTTTCTGTGACCAATAGGATTGGTTCGTAGTGGCACAACAGAGATAGAACTGGCTAATCAAAGGGTAGAATTAGGATTTCAACCCAATCAAGTTAGCAGTTAAGATAGGATTAGGGTTTCAGCCTAATCATAGCAGTTTAAGAAAAGTGCAAACAATCAAAGCAAACGGTAAAATAGAATCAGAAATAGTATTTAACCCCAGTCTTATCTTTTCTGTATTTTCCTTTCATGCTAGAATTACTGCTTAGTCTATTATCTTTATCTTGCTTAAAAATGATAGTAATTACTTTCACTCACCAGACTTATTGTCTGACCCACTCCTCTATTTCCCTTTTTCCCCCTTGGCCAGTAGAGTTGAGTTGATTCAGGTTGCTTGGAGATTCTTTCCTGGAGTTTTCTTGTTTCAGATGTATTTTTTTGCTTTTCATCTTTTCCATTTGGCTTATGATGGACTTGCACTTGTGAGAGGGATTACTATTATTGTTGTTACTTTTGTACTCTTATTATATGAGACTGGGATGTATTTTCATGAGACATAGTGTGCCCTTTTTGGATATATTAAGGTGTGTGGGGTGTTTCATTTGGTAACAGAGCCTAAGGTTACAGAATTCCTAAAAACTTATTTTAAAAGTAAAGTATTTTTAAATGGTAACATATCTTCAAACTGATAGTATTTTTAAGAAAGAAACTCTTATTATAGAATAAGTTTTCAAGTATAAGAGAGTTTTTATAAAAATCCCCTCAAAGTCCAGTTCAACCTTCTTTCGAGTCTAAATTTTCTTTTCTTTGCGTAGTATGGCGGACGCCCTAAATTTTCAAGAGGGTGTCCAAGCCACTGCTTGGTTCCGTAGATATCACCAAGTTACGGCACTAGTGGTGCAAAGGGAAGCGCCCAATGCAGCATCAGTGGGTGGAGATCTCATCAATCTACCTACAACAGCCAATTTTTCAAAGCTATGCAAGGACTTTACTAATCTAGGAGGCAAGACGTTTTCTGGCATGGAGGATCTTGTAGATGCACGAATTTGGTTGAGGAATACGGAGCGGATATTTGGGCTGTTAGGATTGGAGGACGGACAGAGAGTTCAGCTTGCATCTTGGTAGCTGAAGGGAGAGGCTTCTTACTGGTGGGAGATCATAGAGATGGAGGGTAAAGACATTGGTTGCTTTGGATTTTAGGAAAGGTTTGAGAGAAATTTCTTGTCGCAAGCCGAGGAATAATGCATGCGGTTAGAGAAGTTCATTAGTCCAAAGCAAGGTAATCTTCCGGTGAAAGAGTATACAAATCAATTTAATGAGTTTCCACGGTTCAGGATGGAGCTTGTTAATACACTGCATAAGACGGCCACCAAGCTTGTTAAGGCTTTGAACCAGCCCCTCCAAGGGTTGGTATTGACACATGCACTTATAGGAGCGACGTAAGAGTCACTTGTGGAGATGGCTCTCATGTCAGATGTTGCTAAGAAAGAAGATGTTAAGGTGGTTCCTAAATCAGAAAATTCTAAGAAGCAGTGGCAGAAGATTAAGAAGGATAAGGACGAAAAGAAAGGAGTAGGACCTCAGAAGGCACAGATCAAGAAGGGCAATAAATGTCATAATTGTCGATTGGTTGGGCATTTCACAAAAGACGGTAAGAAGGACACGATGAAGGGGAGGTGTTATAACTATGGGCAGCTTAGACACCTTGGTAGAGCTTGTCCTCAGAAGACAGGGCAGAGAGCAAGCGCACCTACGGTGCAAGTATAGACTTTGGATGCAACACCTTCTGGTAGTGGACTGGATCGAGGTAGGAAATTCTCTATAGAAGATTTGATCTCTATTTCGAATTTTCCTATTCAGACTCTTTTTGACTCTGGAGCATCACATTCTTGCATTTATAGTTCCTTGGTTGATTGTTTGCACCCAGATATTTCTCTAGTAGTAGACCCTATATTTGTTTCAAACTCCGTAGGAGGATTGGCACACTTATTCGTGATTTGTAGGGGTTTGAAAATTTGTATACGAGGCATAGAGTTTGATTGTGATGCCTATGTACTAGGATTTTGAAGATTGGGATGATTTTGGGGATGGACTTGTTATCCACTTATGGTGCGATATTGGACTGCAAGAGGAGAGTTGTCAAATTAGAGACATGCAGCGGACAGACTCTCGAGGTTTCTTATGACCTACAGGGGTCAATCGTGTTAAGCTTCCTTTATTACCTTGATTCATCACAAGGAGAGTTAGATTCGGTTCTTGTTGTTAGAGATTTCCTAAACGTTTTTGAGGAGGTTAGGGAACTACTCCTTAAGAGAGAGATTGACTTTAGGATCTATCTAAATGACAATGCTAAGCCAGTGGCATTTTCCGTGAGACATATGGCTCCTAAGGGAAGGAAGGAGTTAAGTAAGCAGATTGGCGAGCTATTAGAGAAAGGCTTCATCAGACGAAGCATATTTGAGTGGGGAGCGCCAGTCGTCTTTGCTATAAAGGAGGATGGTTCCCTTCAACTTTGCGTAGACTATAGAGAGTTGAATAAGCTAGCCGACGATAGCATCGATAAGACAACATTTAGGACACCCGATGAATTCTTTGAATGGTTGGTTATGTTGTTTGGACTGACCAATGCCCCAGCCTATTTTGTAGATTTGATGGGCCATGTTTTTTGAGATGTACTAAATAAGTTTGCTATAGTGTTTGTGGACGACATTCTGGTGTTTTCCAAGAGTATGGAAGGGCATGCTATTCACCTTGAGGAGGTTCTTCGTACACTTCGTGTTCATCAGCTGAAAGAAAAATTCTCGAAGTGTCACCTTTGGCATGAGGCGGTGCGTTACTTAGGGCATGTAGTCTCAAGAGAAGGTCTAGATGTGGATCCCACTAAGATAGTAGCAGTACAGGATTGGAAGGCCCCAAGAACGCTATCGAAGTTAGAAATTTCCTAAGTTTTGCTGGTTATTATAAGAAGAGAGAAACCCTTAGTCCCATGTTCATGGAGTGGAAAGGCCTAGAGTTTATTTCCACCTTTGATTTTAAGCCCTCTACGGATATTACCCCTAGATTACTAGCAGCACTTGAGGTTAAGCCTACCCTCATAGATTAGATTGGCTCAAGGCAGCGAGAGGATTCAGAGCTTGTGGATATTCTGGATAGGATTAGCAGAGGAGAGGTCTCTAGAATTCTCCAATGCTATTCCATCGATAGTAAAGGGTGGCTAAGCAGAGACACACCATTCTCGGATGACTATCCGTCCGGGTGGTGATAAGATGCATGGCGACATGAAGAGAGTGTTTTATTGGAGCGGCATGAAGAAGGATGTAGCATAGTTTAAGGCTACGTGTCTTGTGTGCCAAAGGGTTAAGGCGGAGCAACAAAGGCCATGCGGTTTGTTTCAACCATTGGATGTACCCGAATGGAAGTGGGATAGTGTTTCGATGGACTTTATAGATGGTTTACCCCGATCTAAGAAGGGGAATACCGGTATTTGGGTGATTGTAGATCATTTTACTAAGAGCGCCCACTTTATTCCTGTCAAGAGCAAAAGGATAGCACCTTATTTGGCATCCATGTACGTTTGTGAGATAGTCCGACTTCATAGAGTTCCCTCTAGCATAGTAAGCGACAGAGCCCCTATCTTTACTAGCGAGTTTTTGAGGAGTTTGCAAGAGGCTTTAGAGACACAGCTTAGATTGAGTATACCCTATCACCCTCAAACGGATGGCTAAACGAAGAGAGTTAATAAAGTTCTTGAGGATTTGTTGAGGGTGTGCATTCTTGATTTTTGAAGAACTTGGGAGGAGCACCTTCCTTTTGGTGGAATTCGTATGTAACAATAGTTTTCAGGTTAGCATTGGGATGGCTTCTTTTGAAGGTCTTTATGGAAGACCTTGAAGTCGCCTTCGTGTTGGTTGGAGTCTACAGAAAGATTGCTACTTGGTCCCAACACGGTTAGAGAGACTTTAGAAAAGATTGATTTGATTAGAAGAAGAATAAAGACGGCCAAAGATAGGCAGAAACCCTATGCAGATAAGCCGAGAAGGGATATTGAGTTCGACTTAGGAGATTTGCTTTTCATTAAGGTGTCTTCTCTAAGAAAGGTATTGAGGTTTGGATCAAGTGGGAAACTTGCTCCCAGATTCGTAAGACCGTTCCCCATTGTGGAAAGGGTTGGGAAGATGGCGTATCGGATAAAGCTACCAAAGAGGCTCGTGGGAGTTCAATATGTTTTTCATGTTTCGCACTTGAGAAAGTGCCTACTCAAAGTGTGCTATGGATCGTGTAATATAGATATATAAAAATACAGAGTATAGCGATGATACCAATACAGTAAATAGTGCGGAATATAAAAGCAGTATAATAAAAAAAACACTAGAGATTTTTATACTGGTTCAGAGCTCCGTCCTACATCCAGTCCCAGACTCCTTCTGGAATTTCACTAAAGCAACAACCCTCACTTAACATGGAGGAACAGGTCTATACAACCCCTAAGTAGCCGAACAGGGACCTGAGCAGCAGAACAGGATTTCGCCTCAACAGCCGAAGAGGACTTCACTCGCCTGAGCAGCAGAACAGGACCTCAAAAAATACAGAAAATACTTTTGACTTATGTGTGTTCTGATAACACGGATTTTTCACTTTTAGTACACCTTTCTATAATCTTCTCCTCGAGTATATATATATATATATATATATATATATATATATATTTGAAGTATACGAAGAATAGAAAGGTATAGCATTGCTTTAATGTAGAATAATTGAAAGTACGATAGCCAATAGATTTCACAAAGTTAGATCAGAGAAATAAGAGAATTCTATTGTGATTTTATAATTTGGAATCAATTTGGATTTTTTATTAAAGGTTAGAAAGCAGCAACTGTTGGTAAGAGCTTCGATTGAAGTGTTTTATCCGAATCTTTTCATTAGAGGTTCGCAACTCTTCACAAAAGTCGTGTCTTTTCGAAAAGTGGCTGTTATAGAAATTCAGTCAATCGAGCCTCTAGGTCATTCGACTGTATATTCAAAGTAAATTCTGAATTTAAATTCGTATATCTATGTATCTGTGCATGCTGCACAAAATTCCCAGTGTCAGTCGACTGGTTCTTTGGGTTAGTCGACTGATCTGGTTAAATTTGTGCAGTATGCACAATTTACATAGGTATATTAATTTCTATAACTTTAAGACACTTTTATAATTTAAATGTATGCTTATATATGTATAAAATATTTTGTAAATATAATGATTAAATGTATAAGCTAATATAGACGTAATCGAGGAGAGATTTTAACAATATTGACCTACGACTTAAAAAACAAAATACCATAGTTGATGCACCGGTTTTATGTCTCGTCTCCTTGTCTCTTTTTGTCGTAGCAGTCATCAAATCTGTATGTCGTAGTGATAGCTTCGTGTCATGAATCAAAAAACCAAGTCTCAACATTCTCCCCTTTTTTGATCGATGACAACCTGAAAATAGATATAGATTTCGACTGTATATATATATATATATATATATATATATATATATATATAACATAAATACTTACTCCCCTTGATTCTTTGATGCTCTATATCCTGCATTCTTATTATTAGCAATACTATTTCTCCCCCTTTTTCATCGACAAAAAACAATAAGTAATATGAAGTTATAATGTCATAGATAATATGAAAACAAATCATTCATACATTTAAATTCCACCATCAAGAGTGTTTGAAATAAATAAAACATAGTGGCCATTAAGTATAAGCCATACGAAAATGTAAACTAATAAAAAAGATAATCATCTTAAGCCATTGGTTGCTTACCCCTATGATGTTTGACCTCCACTATCTCCTTCATCTCCATCATCATCACTACTGCTTGCTTGATCGTCATCAGAAGAAGACCAAGTGAAGATGTGTTACTTACCCGGATCGTCTATAGTAGCCGTAGATGTCTCGGAAGAACATGAGATAGCTTGCCATAATTTGGTAAAAAATCCTTTGACCTTATCAAGCTCCTTATCAACTTTGATGATGTTGGATTATAGAATTTATTGATTACGTCAAATTATACAGATGGATTCACTTCGTTGAAGACCCGGATTCGGAATCAAAATTTCTTCTTGTTGATGACGAGTCGATCTTTGACGAGATGGACCTTGAGATCGTTTATCATTTTGTTGTGGTTGGTCTTGAGCTAATTGCCTTTGGGTACATTCTTCAAAGATATAAGATGAGGGGGTCGAGAAACTGGTAGTTTCATCAAAGCTAAAGTCCGAGAGTTCAAACATCCAACGGTAGAAATCGATGAGTACGGTTCCGGTAGAAGACGCATAATATATATACTGTAGTAGATTTCATTCATTCTACCGTTATTGAAGCTTAAAAATTCATCAAGAATTAGACGGAGCTAGTTGACTTTAATGTTGCCAAAAATAGCATATAAATCTTTAAGGTTATGTACGTAGACAAGTTCATAACTCCTGGTTCTAGGAGATATGGTTTTCATTAGAGCGCGATGAATAATTGTGCTTTTGATCGTGGAGACATGGATTTTCGTTAACGCATGTCGTCTTCTAAAAACAAATGATTTACATTGTCTCGAACAACCAAGTCACAATCAATGGTGGCCAATTCCACACCATAATTTTCTATTTGCAAAATATGAGCCATGCGATCTAATGAGAAAAATACGGGTTTCACACATACTAGACTCCATACACAGTCTTGTTGATTTGGAACGGTTTGGTGACCTAAGTTTAGATTTTCATAGAAGAATTTCACCATTATTTGATTGATTTTTATTTGTTATCATCAATGTTAAATAACGATTCCAAATCGCTCCTTCTAGCTAACTCTTGGATGTGCTATGGAGAAAAATCAGAAAATTTAACAAATGAACCTTCAAAAATCCTTGAGTCTTGCAGTCGTCTCCACTTCCTAATCGTGTTGTCATCAAATAGCCATCTTTGAATTTGTTCGTTTGACGGAGGTTGAGATGAAGAGGAAGCTTGTCCCTTTCGCTTAGGAGCCATTAATTTAATTTTTGAGAAGTAAAAAAATGGTGTTTTCAAAGGTTAGGGTTTTGAAATCTGAAACGGTAATGGTGAAAAAGATAAATTAGAAGATAAAAGAAGGAAAGTGGGTGGGTAAAAGTAATAAAGGCACTCAGATTTACGATTCAGTCGGCTGCCTCAGTATTTCAGTCGACTGAATTTGAAGAACGAAATTTTTCGTCTCACTAGACCAGTCGACTGAGGCACTGAGACAGTCGACTGGCCATCCATGTATAAATTTTTTTGCCTTCTGTGTCAGTCGACTGGCCTGGAGGAATATCTGTAGTGAAATTTTCTGTGGTAAGTTTATATATAATTTTTATATATATTGGCGTTGTGACTTTATTTACGAATAATATATTTAGTTTACATATTAATGAATGAAAAAGAAATATTATTCGAAGAATAGAAACATACTTACTTATTAGAATTATTTGAAAATAGAACAAAAGATAATGACAACTATGATTAATTTGAGGGGCTAGGCATCTTGTATCCCTTCAGTTGCTTGCGGCAAGCATTCGATTCTTCGTTGCAATCCCACAAATTCGATGAGTACGGCGGTCGTGGTGGAGACGAAGTAGATGGTTGTCTGGTAGCGAAAAAGTATGTTCGTCTATCGGATGTGACGATGCCCCGCATAATTTCATAGCTATGAGCTCAATGATTCCTATCAGTCTAGAGTTTATCTTTTGTTCGTAGTACATTTCATGTTGTAGCATTAGTGATTCTTGCTGATAATGGTGCAGAACATCTATCTTTTGCTTCGTGTTCGAAGAAATGTCAATCATCTTCTTTCCCTTCTTTTTATCCGGAGTATATCGATGTGATAGACAGATGATGGTGAATTTTTATGATCCGGTGTTTTTGGAGAATTGTTTGAAGCAATAATTTCGATAGAATCCGTGGAAGAGTTTGACTTTTTTTGAAAAGATAGTTGTTGAATGGGAAAATGAATGAAAGCTTTTGATTTTAGTTCCATTTTCTTGTAAGAAGATGAACTATGCATTTATTTATAGCCTAAGTCTGGGAAAAATAGGATAGAATTGAGTGGACTATATTGAATTCAGCCAAGAAGTAGGAAAACACGTTAGTTTTTCTGTTGATTCTGTGTAATTTTAATGTTTATAAAAATAGTAATGTACATTTATAAAGTTAAATGTGACAAGTATTGTAGTATATATTAATGTCACCATATAATAAAATGCCCATACTAGACTATAACAGAAAAAATCAATGGCTCAGGTGGTTAAGACACTTAGGCTATTCACAGTAGGTCACGGTTTTGAGTCTCAGCATGGTTAGAATTTCAATTTTTTTTTGAAAATTTAACTTTTGAGTTTTTATTTAAAAATTTTATATTTTATTTATATATCTTTAATTGACATTATACCAAGCTCACGACGCAATTTTATAAACATATTTCTAACAATGGTTTAGTAAAAATATCGGCTAATTGATTTTCCGATGGTACGTAGTCTAGATTTATCACTTCTTTTTCTATATTATCCGTAAAAAATGATGTCTAATATCTATATGTTTAGTTCTTGAGTGGTTTACTGAATTTTTAGATGGATTTATAGCACTAGAATTATCGCAATAAATTGTTGATTTTGATAGATTGATTCCGAAATCTTTAAGTGTCTGTTGCATATAAATTACTTTTGTGCAAGCTAGCACAGCAGAAATATATTTTGCTTCACAAGTTGATAAAGAGATAAAAAAAATTTTGAAATGCAAGCGAGGTTGTCTGGGCCCCTACTAGTGTTTATTGAACGAAGAAATGAACAAAGAAAAATGTGACAAAAACAAGCTTTTGCCACAGCACATACAAAATGTAGGATTGCAAAAGCAAACAAAAACACTCATAAGAACCATATAGATGTGAATTACAGCTACCAAGCAAATAGCCATAGAAGCCACATAATAAATGAAGAAATCTTAACCAAAATGTTTCCAAGTCAATTCCAAAAACCACGACTGTGAGGGGAGAATCCGTGACAAGTGAATGTTATCCCTGATTCAATATTAGACATAATTTTGAACCAAAGGTCAGGAGCAGTAGCTTCATCATAGTTAAAACATCTTGAATTGCGTTCTAGCCAGACTGTTCTGAAGTATATTTTAAGCACAAAGAAAGTAATATCTCTTTTCCCATTCCTACTTCTCGCAACATACTTAATTTCATTCCATAATGCTACAGAGGAACCATCATAGCTTACCATGCCTATCTTATAGAACAGTGAACTCACCATGTCAGAAAAGAATACGCACTCAAAAAATAGGTGTTCAACAGTTTCGGGAAACATGTTACAGAAAAGGCATTGATGATCAATGACCATACCAACTGATAATAACTTATCTTTGGTAAGAACAACCTTGTGAATAATTCGCCAAAATATAAAATTATCTTTTGTCGTAGAAATAGTATTCCAACACACCCTATTCCAAAGAAAATTAGGAAGAGAATCAGTATGTTGCAGAAGATCGTAAACCCATCCAATTTTGTGAGGTCTTCCCTTTCATTGCAAAGCAGAGACATGACTATTAGGGACCACGTAGTCATGCAAGCTCCCCCATAATGCATTGACAAACTGATTACTAGAAATGGGAGTGGACAGCTTCCCATTATTAATGTTCCCTACAGCACATGCATTCCCATGAATTAGTGACTGCAGACGATCCTAATGACTCAATTTAGTAGCTAACACCAAACCATCATCAATCCAAGGGTCCTTCCAAAATTTTACAGTGCAACCAGGGGAAATAGAATACATAGCAAAAGGAAGAAGAGATCTTCTGATACCAAGTAATTTCCTCCATATCCAGCTCGAGTTTTGAGAAACTTTCATAGACCAGAAGTTCTCAGTCTTAATATGATGTTTCCAGACCCATTTCATCCAGAGGCTATCCTTCTTGTTCATCAAAGCATCCACATGGGCACTGACCGCTGCCTTGTTCCAAATTGAGATATTGATGATTCCTAGGCCACCATTATTTAGAGGCTTTTCTATACTACTGAAAGACAATGGAATAATCTTCCTATTATGTATTGATCCAGTTCAGAGGAATCTTAGCATGGCATTTCTTATCATTGTGAGAAGTTGAGTGGGAAGAATGAAAGTTCTTGCCCAATACACAGTCATGGAAAAACAAACTGACTTGACTAACACCATTCTACCAGCCATGGATAGCAACCTGGAAGTCCATGAGTTAAGTTTAGAAGTGATTTTGTTATACAGTGTAATGCAGTGTGCCTTCGAAACTCTTGAAGTACAAAGTGGAAGGCTAAGATATGTCATCATATTATCCATTGGCTGCAGACCAGATAAAGTCAAGAGCCGATCTTTTTCACTCATGCTAATGCCAGAGATAAGAATGTGAGATTTTGAATGATTTATCTTAAGACCAGTAGCAAGAAAAAAGGAGTGAAGACACTGTAAGATGCCAGCCATAGAATGATCATTTGGCTTTGTAAATATCACAATATCGTCAGCAAAAAAAGGGAGGATATTTGTTGATGGGAACACTTTGGATGGTAAGTTATCGATTTATGTTTAAATTTCATTGCTAGCATACAGTTTAGAGCTTCCATTACACTAATAAAAATGTAAGAAGAGATCGGATCCCCTTTTCTAACGCCTTGTTTCCTTTTAAAATATCCAGTTGTTTTCCCATTGTAGCATAAAGAGTAAGATGGAGTAGATATACTGACAAAGAGCCAGGTAACAAAAGCTTTTAGAAAACCCATCAGTGCCATAACTCGAACAATTGAGGACCATTGGAGACAGTCATAAGCTTTAGAGATATCAAGCTTCAACATTGTTCTTGGGGAGATTTGACTTCTGCCATAACCATTGATTAATTCATGAGCCAACATGATGTTATCAAGTATACTCCTAGAAGGGAGAAAAGCAGACTGATTGGACGAAATAATTTCAGGGAGCATAGACACAAGCCTAGAGGCTAGAATCTTGGATATGCACTTATAAACTACATTACAACAGGATATTGGTCGAAAAGAAGATGCATTTTCGATGGGCCTGATTTTAGGTATTAGGACAAGGTTAGTATCATTTACCTCACCAAGCAGTTTGAAATTATTAAAAAAAGTTGAGAATAGCAACTATGAAGTCAGTTCTTATAATTTCCCAACAAGATTTGTAGAAGACTACATTAAAGCCATCAGGCCCACCACACGACGACGCATTAAGAACGAAAAGGGAATCCTTTATCTCATTCTCAGTAACCTTAGTCACTAGCTTATTATACATTATTGTGCTTAAGCGGGGAAGGGGCAGATTATTGAGAATATCGAAGTTGGAAACGAAATTGTCATAATTACCTAAAAGCTTTGAAAAGTGCTGTACCAGGTGCTCATCAATCTCATCAGTGGATGTAAGATAAATACCCACATCATCCCACAGAGAATGGATGTGATCACTAGTTTGCTTGTTCTTTATTGAAGCATGGAAAAAAGCAGTGTTTCTGTCTCATTCTCTAACCCACTTTTGATGGACCTTTTGCTTCAACATACTGGCTTCAATTTCCAAGGCTTCATTAAGCTGATGAAAGAGGTTGGATTCATTCGGGGCAAGAATAGGGTTGGAAGGATTCCTATCAAGTAAAATTTATGCCTTCTTAAGCATGTCCTTTAGAGAGTTAGAAGCAAGAGTGGCATTTCCAAATTTACTTGATGCCCATTGACGAAGTGTAGTCTTAACAGCTTTCAATTTCCTGCACAAGGTAAACATTGGATTTCCATAATAAGTGTTAGACCAAACTGATGATATTATTTTTAAGAAATCAGCGTCTTTGACCTAAACATTGAAAAATTTAAAAGACTTTTTTCCTCTGGTAGGCAAAGGGGAGGGTGAAACAATTATAGGAGAATGGTCAGATAAGATGGGATGAGGCAGATGAGCAGTGATGGCTAGCCACAAGGAGAGAGCAGAAGCATTACAAAAAGATAAGTCAATGTTGGTAAATGTACGTTGACCAGACTGGCTTCTATTGTTCCATGAAAATGGCACACCATTACGAACAATAGGAAGAAGATCAGAGTCAGAAATAGAGATGTTGAGGGGGGCAATGTCCCTAGGCAATAAGGGTTGACCACCAACTTTGTCGTTTAAGCTGTAACAGCAGTTGAAATCACCAACTACAAGCCGTGGATGTGAGTTCTTACTTAATGATGGGAGAATGTGAGAGAGTGTTTGCCTTGCTGCCTTAGAATTATGAGCATAAACAAAAGATAAGTAGAAAGATATATTGAGAGGAAGGTAAATGGCATGAAAGTGGATAATATGGGAAGTTGAAAGTATGGGGGTGAGAGAATAGAAAAGGGGATCATGAATAGTAAGGATCCTACCATAAGATGCACTGTCCAGATTATGATGGGCATGCCAAGCAGGGTTAATATAGGAGGCTGCTTTTAGCGTTAAAGGAAGAGATAGTTTGGTTTCTAAGATTGCAAAAATCTTTATGTTGTGTTCATAAATCAAAGACTTAACTTGATCAAGCTTTGCTGGATTATGAGCTCCTCTGATATTCCATGTTGCAATTTTATACATGATAAAACAAACTTATAGATGGTTCTCGCTTGCCTTACTCCTAGTTGTAGTAGGGAAAGATCTTACAGATTTTAATTTGGCTGCTAAATTGGAAGTTCTAGAGGCACTAGAACTATGCTTATTCAGATGAGAGGGTGGTGAAACCCATCCAGGAATGGAACCAAGATAAGAATAGGGTGAGGTTGAGTGATTGGGAGAGTTAGATCGAGGCAAGGAAGTTGAGGGATTGTTTGAGAGTGAAGAAGGTTTAAATAGGTCAAAAACAAAGCTCTCAATTTGATTAATGAATTTTTGCTCAAGTGATGATGTATGCTTAATGCTAGCTACCACCTTTGCATGAGAGTTATTAATAGTAGATTTTGATTGGCCAGAGGAGAGAGGGTTAAAATGCACTGCTTCAGATGACAAGTTTGGTTTCTGAAAATTTGTTTAAGTAAAAAAGGATGATGAAGTATCCACCACATGCAAAGTTGTTGGAGATATGGCATTTCCAGCAGGAGGAGCAGAAGGACAGTCCAATAAAGAGCTTATGATTAATTCATTTTCAGTAGACTCGGTCGTGTCTTGCATAAGAACAGAAAAAGGATTTGCATTCAACTGTGCATCGACCCGCATTCCCACTTCTTGCAAGTTTACTTTGGGATAAATTGGAACTTCTTGCATATGCACTACTGAAAATCCTCCTTCAGTTTGTATACCATCAACTGATAAGTTATGCACAGGAATATGCACAACAGTTCTACTTTCAATAATTGCATCAGGATTCAGAGGCAAATCCAAAGCCTTATTCCAATTATGAACTACATCATTATCAATAAGATTTGTTACATTGCCACTATTCATTTTCTTATTCTTGTGTTCCTTGCCTTTCCTTTGTGGAACTTTTTTCCACCCACCATGTGTAGTACTGGCATTTATTTGCTCACCTTTTCCATCAGTTTTATTTTCTTTTCCTTCTGGTTTTGAGTTCATATCAGCAAAGGCTGCTGGAATTTCCACATCAATATTGGCACTTGTTTTCTTTAACACTTGGAAACAAGATGTCAGATGACCAAATATTTTACATTCACTGCAAATTTGAGGCTTCCAAAGATAATCAATAAAGACAATCTGATCAGAGCGGTCCAGAAGCTTGACCATGAAAGAATCAGGCAACTCAGTGCATGCATAACTTCAATCAAACATTTTGAAAAACCTATTCTTTCCTGTTTTTCGATATTATCATTCATACAAAGGATTTTCCCAGTCGAGATGTTAACCAATTAATTCCAATGTGAGACCAATAGTACAGGGGAATATTCGATAGCTTCAACCAAACAGGAATTGATTTTATAGTGCTTACACTGTTACCAATAGTTGGATCCCATTCTTTGACAATGAACAACTTGTTCCTCATCACAATCGGGTCTGAGTGGATAATCTTCCTTCTGTCTTCCTCTGAAGACATATTGAAGAGGAACAAACGTCCATCTGACTTCACTTCAATCGAGCCTTTAAGTCCCCATACACGTTTAAGATGGTGCAGTACAACCATGTACGGAAGTGGGTTATCAAGAAAAAAACCAACAAGACATTGACCCCAAACCGCATTCCCAGCAATGATAACTTCAGTAGGAGGAACAAGAGCACCTTCGTCAAAAACCAGCGGGAAAAGGACTGGCTCAAATCGACCAGCATTATGTGGCTTGGCCTTGAAAAGCGAATTCCAACGAGGTTGAGAAGGAGGAGGAGGGAGAACAGGGGGACATGGAATGGTAGGTGGTCCAAGAAGGGAGGGAGGTGAAGGATTAGGCGGCGGATCATGCAGTGGAGGCAGAGGGGGGATGGTTGATTGAGTTGAGGGAGTGGTTGAAAGGTACAATGGTAAGGTTATGTCAAAAGAGGGGAAGGACGGGAAGGGAAGAGCACTTGTGACAGGCAACGGGAAAGAAGGGAGAGGACAGGGAAGGGGCGCCATTGCAGAAGAAAAAAAAGGGTAAATTGAATTGAAAGAGAGAGAAAGTTTTATTTCTTGCTAAACCATGATATTAAAGATTTACTAATGAAGTGATGCATATCGCTTGTACTTTTTCTGTCTATTCGTGGTCCTCCAAAATTATCATCGTTGTATGATACTAATTCGAACGAGCACTCTTTCGGATAGAAAAGTCCTAAATTTGTAGTTTTACTAAGATAGCATAGTATACGTTTTACAGCACGTAAATGTGATTCTTTCGGGTCCGCTTGAAATCGTGCACATAAGCATACACTCATCATAATAACTAGTCTACTTACTGTTAGATAAAGTAGTGATCCTATCATACTACGATATAGTTTTTGGTCTACACTTTTGCCATTTGCATCTTTATCAAGATGTACTGTTTTGCTCATAGGTGTTGGTTTGGCAGAAGTGTTTTCCCTTCCAAAACGTTTGATAAGATTATTACAGTATTTTCTTGATTAATAAATATTCCATTTGAAACTTTTTTTATTTGAAGTCCTAGAAAATATGATCATTCTACCATATAGGACATTTCAAATTTTCTAGTCATTATTTCAGAAAATTCATTACATAATTCATTATTAGTTGAGCCAAATATGATGTCGTCGACATATATTTGAACTATTAATATATCCTTTTTAGAAAGTTTTATAAATAAAGTTTGATCTACTTTCCTATTTCAAATCCAGATTCAATTACATAGCTTTTCAGGCGTTCATAGCAAGCACGTGGTGCTTGCTTTAAACCATATAATGATTTCTTAAGTTTATATACATGATATGGATATTTCTCATGAATAAATAAAAGAGGTTGTTCAACATAAATGTTTTCTTTAATATAGCCATTTAAAAAAGCACTTTTAACAACCATTTGATAGAGTTTAAAGTTATTATTACATGTGTACGCCAATAAGATTCGTATTGCTTCTAGTCTAGCAACTGAAGCAAACGTTTCTTCGTAGTCTATTCGTTCTTCTTGGTTGTATCCTTGTCTAGTCTTGCTTTGTTTCTAGTTATATTTCCTAATTCGTTTGCTTTATTTCTATAAACCCATTTAGTTCCTATAACAGTCTGATCGGTCGGTCTGGGTACTAGTTCCTAAACTTCATTTCGTTCAAAGTGATTTAATTCTTCTTGCATAGCAATATTCCAATTTTCATCGGATGATGCTTCCTGTATTTTTATAAACCCATTCCTCACTTTCACTTCCCGAAGAAGAAGAGGAGGAATCTAAATCATTCCATGTGACTAAAAATGCTTTTCTTTTGAATTTGTCTTTCCTTTTATTTCGATATTCTTTCTTTTGATCTGGGCAGTCCTTCTGCATATGCCCCTTTTTGTGACAATTAAAACATTCATAACCGGTAAAGACGGTGGTTTATTGCTGTTTGAGCTTCTCTTGCCATTATTTCCGTTTCCTTTTCTATATTTCAAGAATTTCTTGAAGTTCTTTGCAATAAAGGCTAAGTCGTCTGTGTCCGAATCTGATTCATCTTGTTTTGCATGAAATACTATATTCTTTTTATCTTTAGCTTGAACTCTTTTTGCCTTAAAATTCACTTCATAAGACATTAGACTTCCTATTAACTCTTTCGGAGTTATTTTGGAAATATCGTTTGCTTCTTCAATAGCGAGAACTTTTCTTTCCCATTCTTTCGTTAAAGAGTTAAGGATTTTGGATACAATATCAAAGTTTGAATATTTTTCTCCTAGTCCTACTAATGAATGATAGATATCCTGAAATCTTGAGTACATGTCATTTGTAGATTCATTTTCCTTCATTTTAAAGTTTTGAAACCGACTTTTGAGCATAGATATTTTGCTTTGTTTGACCTTGTTGGTTCCTTCTTGTGTAACTTTGAGTGTACGCCATATTTCATGTGCAATATTGCACATGCTAACACGGTTAAACTCATTTTTATCTAAGGCATAAAATAATATATTCATGGCTTTTACATTAGCCGTGGCATCTAGTTTCTGTGTATTTGACCAAGTGGAATATTCTTTAGTAGGAATAGTATATTCCGTCTGATTTATTTTCCATGAATAAAAACCATTTGCTTGCCTGTATATTCTCATTCGTGTGCCCAATAGTTATAATTCATGCCATTAAATAGTAGTGGACGTGCAGTTGATTGTCCTTCAATGAAGCTAGTGTTAGTGCTAGTGTCCATATTATTAAATTATCAGATAACAGTGTTACGGTTATATGATAACCTCGCTTTGATACCAAATGAAAGTGTGCTATGGATCGTTTAATATGGAAATATGATAATACATAGTATAGTGATGATACCAATACAGTAAATAGTGCGGAATATAAAAGCAGTATAATAAAAATAACACCAGAGATTTTTATACTGGTTCAGAGCTCCGTCCTACATCCAGTCCTAGACTCTTTCTGGAATTTCACTAAAACAACAACCCTCATTTAACCCGGAGGAACAGGTCTATACAACCCCTGAGCAGCCGAATAGGGAACTGAGCAGCAGAACAGGATTTCGCCTCAACAGCCGAAGAGGACTTCACTCGCCTGAGAAGCAGAACAGGACTTCAATAAATACAAAAAACAGTCTTGACTTATGTGTGTTCTGATACATGGATTTTTCACTTGTAGTACACCCTTACTATAATCTTCTCCTTGAGTATAATATATATTTGAAGTATATGAAGAATATAATGGTATAGTATTTCTTTAATGCAGAATAATTGAAAGTACGATAGCAAATAGATTTCAGAAAGTTAGATCAGAGAAATAAGAGAATTCGATTGTGATTTTATAATTTGGAATCAAGTTGGAGATTGTATTTATAAAGGTTAGAAAGCAGCGACTGTTGGTGAAGAGTTTCGATTGAAGTGTTGCATTCGAGGTTCGCAACTCTTCACAAAAGTCGTGTCCTTTTGAAAAGTGGCTGTTATAGAAATTCAGTCAACTGAGCCTCTGGGTCAGTCGACTGAATATTCAAAGTAATTTTTGAATTCAAATTCGTATATCTATGTATTTGTGCATGTTGCACGAAATTCCCAGTGTCATTCGACTAGTTCTCTGGGTCAATCGACTGATCTGGTTCAATTTGTGCATTATGCACAATTTACATAGGTATATTAATTTCTATAACTTTAATACAGTTTTATAATTTAAATTATGTTTATATATGTATAAAATATTTGGTAAATATAATGATTAAATGTATAAGCTAATACAGAAGTAATCGAGGAGAGATTTTAACAATATTGACCTATGACTTAAAAAAACAAAATACCATAGTTGATGCACCGGTTTTAAGTCTCGTCTCCTTGTATCTTTTTTCATAGGAGTCGTTAAATCTATATGTCGTAGTGATAGCTTTGTGCCATGAATCAAAACCAAGTTTCAACACCTACATGATTCCACGAAGGTTGTGGAAACTAGCCAACTTGAGAAAGTTGAAGTGGAGAGAGAATCATCCATTCATCGCATTCCTACCAAGATCGTTGGACATGATATCAAGAAGCTTAGGAGTAAGTAATTCCTATTGGTTAAGGTGCGGTGGGGAGATAGTCTAGAGGACACTGGGTGGGAGGCTGAGGAGAAAATACGTATCTCTTATCCGCATCTTTTCGATGGTACGTCTTGAATTTTCTATTTCCATCTTTAGTTTTGAATAGGTTCTTTCCTTTTGTATCCTTTGGGAGGGTAGATCTTAGAATTTAACCTATGAATGGTAGGACTAAATGTAAACATGTTACTAGAACATGTTATGTATGATGGACGCTAGTGGTTGCAAGCATTTGCAAGTGGATGCTAATGGACGCATACATACACACTAGGCACTATTATCTCTTAGGGATCAGCCTAACTAGCTCACTACAACATATGCATATGGAAGTGTGTAACTTGCATTTTTATTTTATTTCATGGTTGTTATAATGAGTGATTATCATATGAATTATTGCATTTGGATGATGATGCAGCATGCATGTAGAACAACCAGTTATCATTAGGAAACTTGCATTCATTTGGATACATGGAACATAAATGATTGCATAAAAGGAAGTCGAACGAATCGGTTGACCGTCTAATCTTTTGCATTAGTTAGGGACATTGACACTACACTATTGCATATAACATAAGTTGCATTAGAAAGCTTAAGGTTAATGGATGTAATGGATGATGGTTGAATATGTGGTTGTAGAATATAGATGTAAATATTTATTTCGTTCTTTGTCCTTGGAGATTTAGGGGACGAAATCCTTTAAGGAGGGGAGAATGTAACAATCCAAAATTTGAGATATAATAATTAATTAATGAATTAATTAAATAATGAAATAAGTTTGTGAAATTTTCAGAATCAAGCTACAAGAGTTACACCATTGGGTCTGTTGCGATTTTCTGATCAATTTCCATATATAACTTGTCGAAATCCACGCTAGTGTGGAGAAGTTATGAGTGAAACAAGAATTTAGAATTTAACAAACTTAAACAAAGAAAAAAAATGACCCCAAGGTGCTTAGGTGAACCCGCATAAATATTAGGTCGACCGGACTTATTTCCTGGATGTTATTTCATCCAGGTATGAGCCGATGACGTTAATACTTGATTTTCATATGATCCTGTGCGTTCGTGCTTGCATCCGAGGATCCCTAGTGAGCCTATGACATGATTGCACCAAATTCAATCGTCAAATCCAACAGTCTGAGATCCCTAAGGCACACTATAAATAGAACCCTAAACCAACATATTTTTCTCATTTGGATTTTCTTCCAATTGGGTTCATTGCCTGAGGTTGGACCCTAAATAGAAATTTTTTCTAGATAGGAGATCTTTTAAATAACAATATTCTACGCCCTAGAAGTGGATCTAGGAAGTCCAAGGATTAGAGCTAAGGACTACAGGTGAGTGTTTTGTAATTATTTTATATTTGTAAGTAATTTAAGATAAAAAGGTTTTCAATAATTGTATTGTTTCTACAATTTTGAGACAGTTTTTATATAAGTTTATTTACAATCAGTTTTTAAGTAAATTTTAGAAATTCTTTTCAGTCTACTTGATTCAGCTATTTCACTCAGTTATTTACAGTTATTTATATCTGTTTTAAGTTGGAATTTAGCTTGTAAATATTAGTTTCTTTTCATAGAGATTTAATCCCTTTTACGAAAATAAATTAAAAAGAAAAGAATTCGCTAATATGGATTAAAATAGAATAACACTAAATTTATAGAAATCAGATGTAAAATGAGAAAAACTGAAATAAAAATAGAGATGGACTAAAGTGGGAAAATTTAAGATATTTGCAAGCATAATTATAACAAATGATTATAATTATAAAGAGAAAATAGAAGAATAAAAGCTGCAAGAACAATTATAACACATGTTATAATTAGAAAGAAAGAAAAAACAGAAGAGCTTATTTTAAAACTTAGATCTTGGATTTAATTAATGAGCAAATATAGCAGAAATAACATAAGTGGCTTATTTTAAAACATAGATTAAGTTAATAAGCTAATACAGAAGTAGTGGCCCATACCGGCAGCATTCCCTTTCAGATCTAGGACTGATGGTTTCACAACAGATAGATGAGGCTGGGGCACGCTTATGATGATTAAAGTAAATAAGTGGCCAACAGATAGAGGCTCAAATCTAGGGATCTGGGAAAGGGGCGCAAAACTAGAAGATTATTTGTTAGGATCAGTACCGGCATCATTCTCTTTCAGGTCTAGGACTGATAGTCTCAAAACAATTAGGTGAGGCTGGGCAGCATTCCCTTTCAGGTCTAGGAATAATGGTCTCATAACAGTTAGGTGTGGCTGGGCATGCTTATGCTGATTAGGGTAAATAAAGGGTTAAATAGAGGGCAACAATTAGTCTGTACCGGCGATGACCGAGCGTACAACATCGATTAGAGTAAATAATTCGCTAATGCGTCTTAAGCGCTAAAGAGGTGTCTTTTGCTGTGACCAACAGTGACGACCCGGAATTTTCGAGCACTTAAAATAGGAATATTTAGTTGATTTTAAATATTCAATAGAGTAATTTTAAATTTATTACGAATATCACAATTTATTTGAATATTGAATTATTAAATTAAATAAGTGAAGTTGGGTAAATTGTTGAATCTGGAGTTTTAAGCCTATTAAAAATAATTTGAAGGCTTGAAAAATTTAGCACTAAAGATAATAGAAGTTGTAAAATTGAAATTAACAGTAGTTTGTTCAGTTTTAAAATTTATATCGTTTAAACTGAATTTAAAAATAGCCTTCCGAGGCACAGTCTCGGAATTAGACGAAACCAGTTCCATTGAATCCATAATATTGTATGGATTTCGAATTTCGTAGTGATCGGAGTTGTTGTTTAAGCATACAATTTATATACGTGCTGAAAATTAAATTGATAATAATCGATTCGGAAAGCTATCTTCTCCATACGATCGAATTAGGACTCGAAACCTTTTCCAGTGTGTTCGGAATAGGTGTATAACATTATGAACGTCTAGCGGCATGCCTAATATGAGTTCAAATTTTGCAGTATATAATTTGTGATATGTTTAAAAAAACAAAAAAATATACATATAAAAGAAAAATCAAATCTAAAGTTAAATCTTCTTCTATACACCTCCTTTCCCAGTTATTTCAAAGCCGAGCCTTCTTCAAGAATTCACGTATTAATCTTTTTTGTGAAGCCATCCTCTTCAAATTAATACTTCCCCTTTCTTCCTTTAAAATGAACGCAGATTGAAATTAAAAAAAAGGGGTATATGATGTTCGGCATCAATATTTTGCTCCTTCAATTTAAACCAGCTGAAAGAACGAACCCCTCTTTCTTTTCTTCTTCCAGATCCACGATTTCGTTTTCAAAAAAAAAGGGAAAATCGATTCGCTCCAAATCAAGATACGGCCGCTGCCGCTCTTGCAACTCGATGTTTTGAGGGAGGCGCAATCAAGTTCGCGACTTAAGGAATGGAGATCGACGCGAAGGAGGAACGAGCGGAGGTGCGTGTTGACTATCGCGAAGCGACGCATCGTCGTCAAGTGCAGGGGTGTGGGTCCAGGTCGTGGCAGGACTTGGGATCGCGATTTGGGGATGTGGGTTGACGTGGATGCCGATCGTGGTGAGGTCAGTGAGTCGCGATTCAGTGAATTGGGTTTCACTATGGCGCGTAGGGTTTCTGTAAGCGTGAGCTTCGAGATGGTGTGCAAACGATCGAGGTGTGTTGTATTTTCTGTTTATTTACATTTATTCTTGAACGAAAAAAACTTATATCTAGAAAAAAAAATAGATTACAGTAAGATGATTATAAAGTTATTTTGTTTTATAAAATAAATAAAATTTTGGGTTGTTTGATTTAAATCTTTTATAGGAAATTTTTCGATTTATAGGATGATAATATAAAAATGAATATCAAATTTTATAGTTTACAGTAATATGATTTGGCATATGTAAATTATTTTTATGTACAATTTGGATGGGAAATTATCAGTTTAAACAAGATTTCTTATTTACTTAAATTAATAAATAAAAATAAAATTGTTTGGTAATTCAAATTATTAATAAAGCCATATAAATTGATTACTCAAGGTCAAAATGGGTAAACCAAGGCAAATATTGAAGTGGATGGCAAATGCATAGTCAAAGGTGAGTTAATCTCACTCGGCTGAATTTAAATTTAAATGATTTAATTTATATAATTGTTTGAATGGTTGAATTGATTGATGTGCTATAGTATGGTATATTTTGGAATTGGCATTTTATGTTGTGCTAATGTCTGTGGATGCAGGGAAAACAGGTTGGAGGGATCCAACTGGATCCCTCAACATTTATTTAAATTATTTAATACCTTCTATTGTGATTATTAGATATTCTATGATGAATTATATTGGAATATTGAATGCTATGGTTTGATTGGATATAATTGGGTATAATGAATTACCAAAAATATATAAATTGGATTTTGGAAAGAAAATAACAGAAGTGAATTTGTAAGTAAAATAAATATAGAAAATTTGAATAAATTTGAGAATGAATTGGAAAAGAAATAAAGTGACTTTAAAATTCTAATAAATAAATCTTGAGTATAGAAAGAGAAATTTTGAATAATCAGAAGATTAATGAATTTTAAACTTCAGTGTTATTATTTAAAAGAACAAAAAATTTATTTAAAATGAAGATTTAAATTATTTAAGAAGAAAAAAGAAGAAATTGGAAAAAAGCTGAAATTTGTATATTTCAGTTAAAAGATTTAAAATCAAACAGAAAATAATAATAATAATAAAGTCCATAATTAATGAATTGAGTATGTAAAGGAATTTATTTCAAATGGAATAAATAGGGAATCAATTTGGAAAATTGATTTAAGTGATTGAGATTGGAAATTCTCCCTGCATAACCAAGTATGTTTTCAAAGTAAATTTTTAAATACAAATTAAAAGATTTAAAGTTGTTTAAAAAGGTTTGTTTTGAAAAATTTATTATTTCTAAATATTTAAATTTTAAAGTAAGTATTTTGCTTTTAATCTATTATAGAAGTAATTATTTAAAGAGTGACTTAGTATTTTGTTTTTAAATAAAGTGTAAATCTAGTTTTATATTTTATTAAGTAACTTTATTTTCAAATATTCATATAGTATGTATTTTAACAAATTATTGAAGTAGTTTTACCTTAAATGTTTTAAAATATATTTCAAAGTAAAGTGTTTTAAATTATTTTAAAAATCTAGTTTTGTGCTTGGTGATTTCAGTGGAGATAGAAAATATTTGGGGAAGTTTATTCTGAAAAAGAAAGATGGTTTGAAACTATTTTTAAAGGGTTGAAAATAGAAATATATCTTGTGAAGATATTTTTGAGGTTAATAAATAATTTGGGAAATTATTTACTATTTGATGGATGTTTGTGAATATTAATTGATAGTTAAATAATCGACTATCAATATTGGCCAAATGCGCTGATCGTTTCGAAGAGACCGGGATCGAGATTTATTTCTCGAAAACCACTTCGATCCGGTTTGTAAGTTTCGTGGAAAATGAGTTTGGATTCGAAGATGGAGCAGTGAAGTGCAAGGGCTAGTCGCTACTAACCTGAGGATATTTTCAAAATGGATGTGGTAGGAATAGTGCCTTCGTTTCCGTTCGAACACGGGACGGACTTGTATGGATGAATGCTTTTGGAACATCGTCAGGTGGACGATGGGCATTCTAAGGGATATGTTCTAAAAGGTAACGCTTAACCTCAAGCCTCGTCAACTTGGAATGACTGAAAATCAGGGGTTATGCAGCAAGGCTTCATGGGTAGCCCCCACTTGAGGGTGAGGTCATTCCTATCTAGATGTCCCTTTTTATTTCGGCTTAGTGGGCGGTTGCTGATCCCAACCGCGGGGTGATCTTGCTCGGGACTGTCCAGTAAGGGATGGTCCCAGCCTTGTGTTGCAAGGGACTTAGGGTGGGTCCTCGGTACGCTGATCTAGACCAGGTACTGTGACAGGTGGTACGCCGGTGCCTAGTCATTAGTTGGAAATCCATTTTCCCTACGCGCCCGTACGGTTTTGATTGTGACCAACTATTGCTGAAACGTGAGATGTAAGCATTTCAGCTGGATTCTATTTTACTTTCTATAGACACTATTATAATATCAGAGGATTTTAATAAAAAAATGTTTTAGCTATCATAAGGTAAAAACCTGACATGTTTATTTATGGCGTGGCCTTACGAGATGCTTTTGTTTTCAAAGGATTTTTGAAACTTTAATAATCAATTGAGTGTGATTTTCTCACGCTGGTATTCTAGGTTGACTCGGGTGTTATTTAACTGTAATGCTCGGGTCAGACTGAGTATTATAGGATACATGATATGATGCTATGGAGCTCAGGAGACGAGCTGAATGACGATACGTACTTCCGTACTCGTTTATATACATATTCCGCTGTATTGAGTTGATGTGCATCCATTTGTATGTTAGTGATGTTGAACTGTGATTGATGTACTCTGATGATGTATATATAAACAGATATATTTGATTTTGAGTAAAGATCATTTATTATCTATTATATTTTATTCCGCTGCGATGGTTAGATTCTGATGTTGTTTCCTATTTTCTTCTTCTACCTCTTCTTATTTGTTATCCCATTTTTTGGTCAAAACTGGAATATCGACAAATTGGCAAGGAATTATGGATATCAGGATTGGAGATCGGTTGGAATCAAGGCTGCGATCGATATCGTCAAAATTTTGTTAAACTCCGATTGGGACGAAATTGATTGGAGACAATGATAAGGACTAGAAAAGGCTATATTTCAAATTTCAGGTTAATCGGAGTTCGTATGAAGGAAATATGATGGATTCAAGGTGGGAGAGGTATGCTATTCGAATCCTTCAAGATGGAGTGCTCGGTTCGAATCCATCAGATTCGAACCCATCAGGATGGATTCGAACCCACCAAGCTCGCATCGATGGTACTTCGAATCGACGGGGACTCGATGGATACAAAGAACATGGATTCGAAGGAGATGGATTCGAAGGTCATGGAGTCGAAGGATTGGAGATGGATTCGAAGGTCATGGAGTCGAAGGGTTTGGATTCGAAGATGATGGATACGAAGCAATGGACATGGATTCGAAGATGATGGATTCGAAGAGGATGGACTCGGAGGATGTGGACTCGAAGGTCATGGACTCGAAGGAGGCGGCTTCAAAGAGCATGGATTCGAAGAGTATGGATTCGAAGGAGTCGGCCTTATGGATACGAAGGGGATGGTTTCGAAATGGATGGTTTCGAAGCATGGGTTCGAACCTAGCAGGACGCACGGAGCTTTGATCTTGAATCGATCATATCTTCCAAACCGTTGATCCAAATGCAATGAAATTTTTACAGGAGCTTACATACATGTTGAAGAATGTTCTCACCAAATTTCAGCTCAATTGGATGATTTCTTGATCGATTCGAACCTTACTTCGAATCGATCCCAAGGTGGGCCCGGACCTCCAGATTTCGGGCATGTGGGCCCCTTCACGTGCCTGAAGTGGTCTTCCCGGATTTTAGGAGAAATATCAGCCTCCTACGCTTATAAATAGAGCCCCTGGTCATTCAGAAAAGAGATCGGAGATTTGAGAGAGAGAAAGCACGCTCGGATGCTGCCAGAATCATTCCGTATCATCATTGCTGCTATTTATTTCAAGTTTTGGACTTTGTAACTGCTGTAATCATCTGTAATCATCAAGGATAATCAATAAAAGGATAAAAACTTTGGAGTGGACGTAGGCCGGAGATAACCGAACCACTATAAAACTTGTGTCTCTGTTCTTTACTTTGGGATTATTGTTCAATATTTGCTGAGATCTGTTATTTGTGTTTGAATATTGTTGGTTTGTATTCATACACTGGTGCTTTCACGGTATTTGGGGTTTGTGACCAATTTTGGCACAAACATTATTTAACCCAAATGGTTCGTATTTCTGTACATCTTGAGTTGATTGACGTAGAATAGAGTTGACTCAAGGGGTACGGATTTGCGGGTCGTTACACTTGGTGTCAGAGCTTAGGTTGGTGATAACCTTGGCTTTGGTGGGAATTACTCATTTAAGTTAGAGTCCGTAGTAATCTAGAATGAGTTTGAGCTTATTAATAGATATGAGTGTGTATTTGTTAGTAAATGCAAATTGTTTTAATATTGTGTTGATTGGTTTATTGAGTGGCATATGGACCTTTGTCGGCACAGTCTGGACAACTGTATCGAAGGGGTTTCTAAACACTTGAATAAAACAATTGACACGGTATTGTTTTAAATATGGGTGAATGAAATAATTTTACCCAAAAATATATTTTGATATAAGGAAAAGTTTTTCTTAAACTATTTAGCTAATATATGGTTGCTTGGATGTTAGGAATAATGATATTTAAATTATTATCCTTATTGTATGGAAATTTAACTAGAAATTGAAAATAGAACCGAAGTTTAAGGGAATAAATTCATTATAAAATAATATGAATTATAAATTGAAATATAATCAAATGGAAATTTGTATAAGCATAAACTATACAAATGAATCATAGTTAAAATTGATTTAAGCAGGATTTGGAAATTTAAATCCCGGAGATTTTGGAAGTGTTTATTGAAGTGTTTTGGAGATAAATAATAGCATTATTGTTTTAAAAAGTATTTCTGAAAGGGAAATTGTTTCAAATAAAATTTTGGGGAAAAGATATAGCATTTAATTCACTCCAGTCGCTGAAAAATAACTTCGGTGATGACTGTAGCATCATCGATGTTCATTTTTGAGTTTCTAAGTGACAGATTGCTGCCAAATTGATTTGTTTAGGAAAATCTGTTTTTTTTGAAATTTCAAAGGAAATTTGTTGGAAATAAAAACCGGGATTGTTTAAAATTTTTGAGAAGTGTGATTGGTGATGTTGAAGTTTTCAAAATGTTTTGAAACCAAAAACCGGGTGTTTGAAAATCTTGATGAGATAGGTTATAAGCTTATAAATTGAGATGATTTTCAAATCAGGAAGGAAATATAAGCTTTGAATGTTGAAAATTTAAATTTAAAGTGAAAATCTAAAAATGAAATTAACTTGGATTGATGAAGAGAATTGAATCGAATTGAATTAAATAAATCTGTGTTAAAAATAAAATTGAATTGGAATTAAAAAAAATCCTGTTGAGTTATTGAATGGGATTAGATTCTCACTTTAATAAATAGAAATAAATTGAATAAGAATTGGATTGAAATAAATAAATTAGAATAACTTGTAAAAGAATTAAAATCCATGGAATAAAATATGCTTGGGTTATAAATAAGCATAAGGCTTGAGTTAAAAATAAAAGAAGAATATATTCAAGCCTAGAATGAATGGAAATGTGTATAATGATAAGTGGTGACTTCTAAAATTGAAAGGTGGGATAGAAAACCCAAATAAATATTGTTTGATGATTTGGAAAATAAAACGAAAAAAAATCAAAACTTGAATTATAAAATAAATTTGAACTTAAGCAAATTAAATGAAGAGATTTTGAGATTTAAAATCGAGTATTGAATTATATATAGGGAAAGAACTAATTAGATAATAAATTAGTTAATGAAATATGTAAATGGAACCTGATGTAGTTAAATAGAAGTTAAATTGGTGAGTTAATATTGAAGTTTGGAAATAAAACTCAAGTTATAAATCAAATTCGACTTGAATCATTAGTGAAGAAAATATAATTGAATATGGCCTTGCCATTAATTAAATGAATTGAGAATGAAATTGGATTGTGAGTTAATAAATTGGATGGTAAATTAAAATGAATGGTAGAATCTGAATTTGAGTTATTAATTTAACTTGAAGTGTTAGCAAATTAAATATAATCGGAAATGTATCAAATAAAAATAAATTGGATTAAAAGGGTGATGGTTTGAATTGCAAATAAAATCCAAATAAGTAGAAATACATTGGAAATGACCTGGTTATTAATAAAATAATTTCTGATGAATTGAGTAAGGAAATAAAAGTTTATAATGGATTGAGTGGATAAGCTAATTATATTGAATAAATAAATGGATGGAATAAATAAAAATAAAATGAAATTGTAGATTTAAAATGAGATTTAATTGAAATAGAATTAAGTTGAATAGAAAAGGAAAATTACTTGTAAAATGAAAATGAGCTTATGTATAAAATTTGAATAAATTGAAGTAAATTGACTTAAGCTAAATAGATGAGGGAGTTGAATTGTATTAACTTAAAAATAAGTTTAATAATATTGGATTGGTTTTAAATCAAGTGAAAATAAATTTTAATCGAAATAAAATTCGGTGAGTTACAGATAATATTTAATGGAATGAAAATTCTTAAATAAATAATTGTAAACCATTTAAATTGCTAAGGATTTGAAATAACATGGAATCAATAAGAAAAATAGAATGGTTTTAAATGAAACGCAGATGAATGGGTTGTGAATAAAATTTAAATAGAATATGCTAAATAAATTGGTTGTGAATGAATTAAAATGGAAGGAATTTGATAATAAGTTGAGTTGGAATCAATTTAAAATGATCATCGGGTCAAGTGGTTATTTACTTGAAAGAATATTACCAATTTGCATGAGAAAACTGGTCGTTGGACGAAAATAGAAGAAAATAAAATTCTATGAATCATTGCAAGTGAATAAAATTGATTCCTAAATCAATTGGAATAATATGGGTTTGTTGAAAATTAAAAATGAATTGAATGTAAGCGATTGAGTTTTAAACCATTCAAGTTAAAGAAGTTGTATACGAATGGACTGAAAACCCTTCAAATTTAATGGAAATGGTTATAAATTAATTGAAAACAGTTGAATTAGTATGAAAACTATATAAATTGCTTACGGAAAGTGTTTAATGTGCATTGCTGTTAGAATTCATGTGTTTAACTATTGCAGATTAGCGAGATATTGTTAAACTTCATATATATGGCACTTACATGTTTAAATTGAGTAAGTACAGGCACTTGGAAGCCGTGTGGCTGGATTTGATTGCGCTAATTGCTAAAATTATACGCTGCTTGCTTAAAAATACTAAATAAGGTATGCCAACACAATAAAAATAGGAAATATGAACTTTTTTTGGTTTTTCCGACCGTGTGGGTCGATGTATATATATTTATATCTTTTGTGAAATTGCAAAAGCTCCTCCGTACAAAGGAAACTCTGCCAAAAAATTTCGAAAATTTTGGGAGTTAGAAAATTTTGGAAAATTTAGTTAATGACAAAACGAATTCAAATTGGTAATTGAAATAAATTAGTAAATGAAACTAATTTAAAATAATGACATGAATTAGTTATAAATGAAAAATAAAATTCAAATATTCAGAGTTAAAGATAAATTGAATTCATATGGAAATGAAAGAATCAATTTGAATAGATATAGATATAAACTAAAGTGGTAAGATGAAAATAAATATAAGAAGCATATAAAATGCTTATACTAACTTAAGAAGGGAATGGTGAATTCTTGATTGGAAATTGATGTTACAAATTATTCTGAGTAAATATTTGAATGAATAAATGTCAACATTTGGAAGGAAGTCGATAAAATGTTTTTGAATATTGTGATTGGATATTAGTGCTAAGTAGGATATGCAGGTATTATAAAGAGAAAGGAAAATTGGTTTTGATTTCAGATGATAAAAATTGAATTGCCCGACCAAAAAGGTACGTGTTTAAATTTCTGTGAAATTTGAATGGGTTTTTGGATCGAGCCACTTGGCCTTTTGTTTTCTTTTGGAATTTGGAAGCCCGTAGAGGCCTTTTGAAGTTGTACCGAGCTAGCTGCGCAAAGGAGACGCTGACAAAAAATTTAGGAAACTTAGGGAGTTACGAAAATTTGAGAAAATTTTGATAATTCAAATTTTGGTTTAAATTGAAATTTGAATGATTGAGCAAGTAAAAATAGTTGAAAACTATGGGAGAGTAGAGAAGTTTGTAAGAATGATAATGGTCTTTTATAAAAAGATAGTTCGTTAGATGTTGAATTGTTTGGTTTTGGGGATAAGTAAACGGGTATTGGACCATTCTTCCTAATTAGTAATTTCGGGGACGAAATTCTTTTAAGGGGGGAGGAATGTGACGACCCGGAATTTTCGAGCACTTAAAATCAGAATATTTAATTGATTTTAAATATTCAATAGAGTAATTTTAACTTGATTACGAGTATCACAATTTATTTGATAAATGAATTATTAAATTAAATAAGTGAAGTTGGGTAAATTGTTGAATCTGGAGTTTTAAGCCTATTAAAAATAATTTTAAGGTCTGAAAAATTTATATTGATAGCACTGAAGATAATACAAGTTGTAAAATTAAAACTAACAATGGTTTGTTTAGTTTTAAAATTTTATATCGTTTAAATTGAATTTAAAAATAGCCTTCCGAGGCATAGTCTCGGAATTCGACGAAACCAGTTCCATTGGATCCGTAATATTGTATTATTATCGGATTTCAAATTTCGTAGTGATCGGAGTTGTTGTGTAAGCATACGATTTATAAATGCGTCGAAAATTTAAATTGATAATAATCGATTCGGAAAGCTATCTTCTCCATACGATCGAATTAGGACTCGGAACCTTTTCCAGTGTGTTCGAAATAGGTGTATAACATTACGAATGTCTAGCAAAATGCCTAAATATGAGTTCAAATTTTACAGTATATAATTTGTGATATGTTTAAAAAAAACAAAAAAAAATACATATAAAAGAAAAATCAAACCGAAAGTCAAATCTTCTTCTATACGCCTCCTTTCCTAGTTATTCCCAAGCCGAGCCTTCTTCAAAAATTCACGTATTAATCTTTTTTGTGAAGCCGTCCTCTTCAAATTAATACTTCCCCTTTCTTCCTTTAAAATCGAACGCAGATTGAAATTAAAAAAAAGGAGGGTAAATGATGTTCGACATCAATATTTTTCTCCTTCAATTTAAATCAGCTGAAAGCACGAGCCCCTCTTTCTTTTCTTCTTCCAGATCCACGATTTCGTTTTCAAAAAAAAGGGAAAATCGATTCGCTCCAAATCAAGATACGGCCGCTGCCGCTCTTGCAACTCGAAGTTTTAAGGGAGGCGCAATCAAGTTCGCAACTTAAGGAAGGGAGATCGACGCGAAGGAGGAATGAGCGGAGGTGCGTGTTGACTATCGTGAAGCGACGCATCGTCGTCGAGTGCTGGGGTGAGGGGCCAGGTCGTGGCAGGACTTGGGATCGCGATTTGGGGATGTGGGTTGTCGTGGATGCCGATCGTGGTGAGGTCAGTGAGTCGCGATTCAGTGAATAGGGTTTCATGATGGTGCGTAGGGTTTCTGTGAGCGCGAGCTTCGAGATGGAGTGCAAACGATCGAGGTGAGTTGTATTTTCTGTTTATTTACATTTATTCTTGAATGAGAAAAACTTACATCCAGAAAAAATAAATAGATTACAGTAAGATGATTATAAAGTTATTTTGTTTTATAAAAACAAATAAAATTTCGGGCTGTTTGATTTAAATCTTTTATAGGAAATTTTTCGATTTATAGGATGATAATATAAAAATGAATATCAAATTTTATAGTTCACTGTAATAAGATTTGGCATAGGCAAATTATTTTTATATACAATTTGGATGGCAAATTATCAGTTTAAACTAGATTTCTTATTTACTTAAATTAATAAATAATAACAAAATTGTTTGGTTAATTCAAATTATTAATAAAGCCGTATAAATTGATTATTCAAGGTCAAATCGGGTAAACCAAGGCAAATATTGAAGTGGATGGCAAATACATAGTCAAAGGTGAGTTAATCTCACTCGGCTGAATTTAAATTTAAATGATTAAATTTAAATAATTATTTGAATGGTTGAATTGATTGATGTGTGCTATATTATGGTATATTTTGGAATTGGCATTTTATGTTGTGCTAATGTCTGTGGATGCAGGGAAAACAGGTTGGAGGGATCCAACTGGATCCCTCAACATTTATTTAAATTATTTAATACCTTCTATTGTGATTATTAGATATTCTATGATGAATTATATTGGAATATTGAATGCTATGGTTTGATTGGATATAATTGGGTATAAGGAATTACCAAAAATATATAAATTGGATTTTGGAAAGAAAATAACAGAAGTGAATTCGTAAGTAAAATAAATATAGAAAATTTGAATAAATTTGAGAATGAATTGGAAAAGAAATAAAGTGACTTTAAAATTCTAATAAATAAATCTTGAGTAAAGAAAGGGAAATTTTGAATAATCAGAAGATTAATGAATTTTAAACTTCAGTGTTATTATTTAAAAGAACAAAACATTTATTTAAAATGAAGATTTAAATTATTTAAGAAGAAAAAATAAGAAATTGGGAAAAGCTGAAATTGTATATTTTAGTTAAAAGATTTAAAATCAAACAAATAATAATAATAATAATAATAATAATAAAGTCCATAATTGATGAATTTTGAAATGAATTGAGTAAGTAAAGGAATTTTTTTCAAATGGAATAAATAGGGAATCAATTTGGAAAATTGATTTAAGTGATTGAGATTGGAAATTCTCCCTGAGTAACCAAGTATGTTTTCAAAGTAAATTTTTAAATATAAGTTAAAAGATTTAAAGTTGTTTAAAAAGGTATGTTTTGAAAAATTTATTAATTGTAAATATTTAAATTTTAAAGCAAGTATTTTCTTTTAATCTGTTATAGCAGTAATTATTTAAAGAGTGACTTTGTATTTTGTTTTTAAATAAAGTGTAAATCTAGTTTTATATTTTATTTAGTAACATTATTTTCAAATATTCATATAATATGTATTTTAACAAATTATTGGACTAGTTTTACCTTAAATGTTTTAAAATATATTTCAAAGTCAAGTGTTTTAGAATACTTTAAAAATCTAGTTTTGTGCATGGTGAATTCAGTGGAGATAGAAAATATTTGAGGAAGTTTATTCTGAAAAAGAAAGATGGTTTAAACATGTTTTCAAAGGGTTGAAAATAGAAATATATCTTGTGAAGATATTTTTGAGGTTAATAAATAATTTAGGAAATTATTTATTTTTTGATGGATCTTTGTGAATATTAATTGATAGTTGAATAACCGACTATCAATATTGGCCAAATGCGCTGATCGTTTCGAAGAGACCGAGATCGAGATTTATTTCTCGAAAACCACTTCGATCCGGTTTGTACGTTTCGTGGAAAACGAGTTTGGATTCAAAGATGGAGCGGTGAAGTGCAAGGGCTAGTCGCTACTAATCCTGAGGATATTTCCAAATTGGGTGTAGTAGGAATAGTGCCTTCGGTTCCGTTCGAACCCGGGACGGACTTGTATGGATGAATGCTTTCGAAACTTCGTCAGGTCGACGATGGGTATTCTAAGGGATATGTTCTAAAAGGTAACGCTTAGCCTCAATCCTCATCAACCGGGAATGACTGAAAATCAGGGGTTATGCAGCAAGGCTTCGTGGGTAGCCCCCACTTGAGGGTGAGGTCATCCCTGTCTAGATGTCCCTTTTTATTTCGGCTTAGTGGGCGGTTGCTAATCCCAACCGCGGGGTGATCTTGCTCGGGACTGTCCAGTAAGGGATGGTCCCGGCCTTGTGTTGCAGGGGACTTAGGGTGGGTCCTCGGTACGCTGATCTAGACCAGGTACTGTGACAGGTGGTACCCAGTGCCTAGTCATTAGTTGGAAATCCATTTTCCCTACGCTCCCGTACAGTTTTGATTGTGACCAACTATTGCTGAAACGTGAGATGCAAGCATTTTTGCTAGATTGTATTTTACTTTCTATAGACACTATTATAATATCAGAGGATTTTAATAAAAAAATGTTTTAGATATCATAAGGTAAAAACCTGACATGTTTATTTGTGGCGTGGTCTTACGAGATGATTTTGTTTTCAAAGAATTTTTGAAACTTTAATAATCAATTGAGTGTGATTTTCTCACACTAGTATTCCAAACTGACTCGGGTGTTATTTAATAGTAATGTTCGGGTCAGACCGAGTATTATATGATACAGGATATGATGCTGTGGAGCTCAGGAGACGAGCTGAATGACGATACTTCCGTACTTGTTTATATATATATTCCGCTGTATTGAGTTGCTGTGTATCCATTTATATGTTAGTGATGTTGAACTAGGATTGATGTATTCTGATGATGTAATATATAAACAGATATATTTGATTTTGAGTAAAGATCATTTATTATCTATTATATTTTATTCCGCTGCGATGGTTAGATTCTGATGTTGTTTCCTATTTTCTTCTACTACCTCTTCTTCTTTAACCCAAATGGTTCTTATTTCTGTACATCTTGAGTTGATTGACATAGAATAGAGTTGACTCAAGAGGTACGGATTTGCGGGTCGTTACACCAACAGGATTGATTCGCAGTGTCACAACAGAGATAGAACAGGCTGATCAAAAGGTAGAATTAGGATTTTAGCCTAATCAAGTTAGCAGTTGAGATATGATAAGGGTTTCAGCCTAATCACTGTAGTTTAAGAAAAGTGCAAACAATAAATCAAATAATCAAAGAAAACGGTAAAACAGAATCAAAAATAGTATTTTACCCCAGTCTTATTTTTTCTATATTTTCCTTTCATGCTAGAACTATTGCTTAGTCTATTATTTTTATCTTGCTTATAAATGCTAGTAATTACTTTCACTCACCAGAGTTATTGTCTAACCCACTCCTCTTTTCCCCCTTTTCCCCCCTTATAGGCCAGTAGAGTTGAGTTGATTCGGGTTGCTTGGAGATTCATTCCCAGAGTTTTCTCATTTCAGATGTATATTTCTGCTTTTCATCCTTTTCATTTGGCTTATGATGGACTTGCACTTATGAGAGGGATTACTATTATTATTGTTACTTTTATATTCTGATTATACGAGACTGAGATGTATTTTCATGAGACATGAGAGATTTTATGTTTTTGAGACGTGTTATGTTTTTATGATTTATTTTGAGATGAAGATTAATTTTGAATGATAATTTATTATTTATACGTTTCCACTGTTTTTTCTTATTTGTCTTGTGAATCTTAGTCTCTGTGATGCTTTAGCTATACCTATAACGTACCACATCCTTTAGTGTGGCCTTTTGGGTATATTAAGTGGTTGGGGTGTTTCATTACAGTTACGCAAGTTCGAGAAGAAATGGTATACAAGATAGTGTTTTTAAACACGAACATGCTAATATAACATGAGCTTATCACTTTGAAGTTTTAGTTATGCATAAACTATAGTATAAATTTATTCTCCAAGTTTTAAAGGTGCATAAAAGAGCTGGTGATGTAGCCTATTAAACAAGCTAAAGAGAACATGACAATCGTTTGGTAGTTAAAAAGGAATTCAACACTTTAATTCTATACGGTGTTTGCACAAAGAAAGGAAAAGAAATCCGCTATGCTTTTGGAAAATGAAACTACCATAAGGCCTCCAGCCACACACACAATACAAACGCAGAAATAGAGGATATTTCTACTTATGATAGTCAAACATGCTTGATATGAAAAATCCTTTTAATATTATCATTAGTGCATAGTGCAGAAAACATTTTCGAAAGTATAATATTAATCTTAGCCAGCATACAACCATTATTGTATGCCTACTGTAGCTACCATCTAAACAGTGGGTCACCACCATAAGTAAATGGCAGGTTATTCAACTAAAACCATACAAGGCGCATGTTGGAGATTGGATTTCCAACAAATGGTCAGGATAAAGAACTTCTTATGCCACATGGTATGCCTCTAGAGGGACGCCCCGAGAACTTAACTAGCTCTCCGCCAACACAAGGTCGAGTTACCTCTATAACTAGGTAACTACCACAAGTATGCCATCATCGGTCATTACCGACCTTTATCCGAGGATCCTCAACCACAAATCAAAAATTTGCAGTAACCACATAGATTAAATATCTGGGCTCCATATCATGATACCACCCTTTTCTAGAAGGAAATGGACATACCCGAAGGGCGCTACCCCCAAATTGTCTTGCTGCATCCTTCCTGTTTCGACCATTTTCGGGTTGTGAGGTCCGACGAGGTCTCGTCCACAAAGCTACGCTTTTCATAAAAGCCATACTTCGATCAACACATGATTAGCAGCACTTCGTATGCCACATTACCAAATTAGGAATGTATCACTAGTAACCATCAACTACATATCCTCTGAGCTTGTACGTCTCAGAGAAGGGTGTTAAGCTAAGAGAATAAATTCTCCGCCACCAACAGAAATGTATTTGATAGAAACTAGCTTTACATCTCAAAGTGTAACGTGAGACACACATCCATATAGGTCTGTTTTGGGATCGAATGGAACCCAAGGCACTTCAAGGAAGCCCTTGCAATCCTGGTATTCATTAATCACGTTCGGAATCCCCATCACAAAGGGTGATATAATCTCTATACCGGAGAAACTCGGTGTAGAGACAATCGACAAGTAATCCTTACGTCTTCGAAAATACCCGGTCTTCAACACCATCTTCAAATGCAATACCATTTCATCGTATCATTATTCAGAATGAGTTTTATGACACAAAGTCTTATTCCGTCTAGTCCGAATAACGAGCGCTTATTTTTTTAAAATAAGTGTTACATTCAGATTTCGAGTAAATCACAATAAATTTTCACTTTGATCTTTGAAACAAAAGATCCATCACAAAGGTTCGATGTGGTTGTCGAATATCCATTTGAAATCCGACCCCAAGTCGCATCGAAATTCAAATGCCATTTAAAGGCCAATATTGATATTCGGTAATTTAACTAGCAATCAACATTCACAACAATCACCAGATTTAAATAATTTTCCCTCAATTATTTACTTTCAAAATGTCCTCGCAAGATATATTTTCAACACTTCAACATTTTGAAAACAAACTTCAAATCACTTTCCTTACGTGGAATAAATTTTCAAAAATTTATTTATTTCCACTAAAAATTTGCTGAGTCCGAATACTTTAAAATAATTTAAATCACTTATCCAACTTGCAAACATTTAGAATAAAAACTATCTTTAAACACTTACTTAAATATTAGTTATGACAATATTATACTAATATCTCATATAAACTTTAAGACCAAACTAATTTTAAAAATAAAATTATTAGATAGAGTATAACTATTTAAATAAAGATTTTCTACATCAAATATCAACTTAATCTTTAAATAATCACTTCTGTAATTAATTAAATAATTTTTTTGCTCTAAAGATTTTCAAAATAACTTAAGAAAATAATTTCTCCAAAACATTCTTTTAAAACCATCACTAGAACTTTTAATTTATATTTGAAAGCTACTTTGAAAACATACTCGGCTTTCCAGGGAAAATACACTTTCCATTCTAAAATGGTTCATTTAAATCAATCAGTAAATCCTTCTTGATTTATTTTAAATTTACATTCCAAATCCGTAAATTTCTTTCCATACTTTTAAAAATAAACCAATATTATTTTTAAAACAAAGTTCCCTTTCCTTTATAAAATTCCCATTGTGAATTTGAATTTTCGAATATCCACTGGTATACGATTTTCAAATCGGTTTCCAAATATTCACTTTTCAACACCAAATTCCAAATTTAATTTCCAAAATTTATTTTCAAACACCAAATCAATTATCAAAATTGATTTCTAAATTTATTTCCAAACACCAAATAAATTTTCGTTCAAACACCAAATCAATTTTCATATCGATTTCCCAAATATTTATTTTTAAACACCAAATTAAATTCCAAATTTGATTTTCCAAACATTTATACAATATTACTCGAAATCCATTTGTTAAACCTTTTTCCCATATTTTGGAATTTTATTCAATAGGATTGCAAAAAAATCAATCTTCATCTCTTATTAAAATTCCATCTTCTAAATTTATCCAATTTTCAAAAATTAATTTTACTATATACTTTCTACTTAGATTTCAAAAATCGAACTTTATTTATTTCTGGTATCCTGTGATACCAAAATATATTCGGCTAAACTATAGCCTTCAACGATTTCAATCACAAATATAATTACACACAGATTATAAATAAATCAACACATAACATATGAAACAAATTCAAATATTTGAGGAATCCAGTTGGATCCCTCCAACCTGGTTCCCTACATTCATAGATGCTAGCACAACAATTAAATACCAATTCCACTTCGAGGTGAAATATCGCGGTATATAGGATTATATAAAATCATCCACTATTATGTGGCGGTAGGGTCTCATCCGCTATATAATGCAGGAAACCAATCAGTCCATACACACACACACACACACACACACACAAATTACCACATCCAAACAGTCAATCAATAACTGAAATTCCAATTTTAATTTGAGTAAGAAGATCTCACATTTAACTATACATGCAACCCATTTTCATTCCAGCTTGTTTTCACGATTTCTAGACCTTGTATAAACATTTATATAATTTATTAATATTTGAATAAATCAAACAATTAAATTCTTATTGGATAAATTTAATTAACCTATGATTTTAAAAATTTAATTTTAAACTAAAATTTCTTCTTTTAAAGTATTTTAATATCTTAGAATAATAAAATATGTAGAGGTAAATTTAAACCAACTAGTAAATTTCCATTTATACAATTCAGCAGTAAAAACATATGGTATTATAATTTTTAATCTCGTAAGAATGTTATTTATTCATATAAGCATTTATCTTAAATAAATAAATTATTTTAAAATTGATCCAGACTATTAGAAAAGGAAAAAAAACTAATTACCTTCCCCTTCTCTGATTGAAATGAGAATCACCTCATCCCAAGCTCGTCCTCACGTTAATCACTTTTCTAACACGACTGGAATAACATCACATCTACCGGAGAGAGTTCGTTTGTAACATGAATCCCCTACGCCAACCACAAAGTTCATCGAATCCCTAACCCTCAAAATCAGGACCTTACCTTTGAGAATTTCAACTGCTAACCTTACGCCTTTCTGCCCCAATCACCAAGAACAGGTTGCCTCCTTGAACTAGCCATAATTGCGACACCCATTAGTCGACGTTACCGTGCCCTTGACCCCATTCGCGACTTGCCGATTCGAACATGGCCCTAAGCCTTAGCTCTATCGTTACTTACTCGGCCTTAGGCCTTGGATCGAAGTCGATTCGATTTTCTATTGATTCGATTTTCGAACGAGATGATGATGAATATTATTTAACTGAGAAGGTTTTCGAATTCACTTAGGCTTCGGCCATTTTTTTATTCGATACTGAGTTTTGAACGAGAAAGCATTTTTTTATTTTTTGTTTAGGTTTTCTAATATACTCGGTTGCAAATTAACATAAAAGGGAACACGTGTAATAGAAAAGATGCCAAGTGTTTAGAGAATGAAGAAACGTATCATTTGTCTTGTGAATACAATATTATACTAAATACACACACAAATATATATATATATATATATGTATATATATATATTATTCTCAAATTCAAATTTAAATTTAAATCGTATCAATCACGCAACTCACAATATCGATCTCCTATCGAGGTGTTCGGCCAGGCGTTCATAGTGTTATACCCCTATTCCAAACGAAATGGAAATGGTTTCGCGTCCAAATTCGATCATATGGAGAAGATAGCTTTTTGGACCAGCTATACTATTAAATTTTCAATATAATTTTCAGCGCGTTTGACTATCTTACGGCCAAACGATCACTCTAAAAACTACGAAAATTGAAATCTGATAATAATACAATATTATGGATCCAATGGAACTGATTTCATCGAATTCTGAGACTGTGCCTCGAAAGGCTATTTTAAATATCGATTTAAACAATATAATTTCAAAACTAAACAAATCACTTTCAAATTTACTTCTGAAGCTTCCATTATCTCCAATATCATCAATATGAATTTTCTAAGCCTTTTGCTTTCACTGAGAGTTGAACTCAGGCACCTACCGCTTGGAAGTTGAATTTGAGAGTTTAGAGATTCAGATTGGAAGAGTCATGGCGAGACAATCAAGCAGAAGGCGAAGGCCAGAGCAGAGTCAACAGGAAGGGAGTCAAGAGGCTTCCTCAGGAGCAAACCAAGCTTCAGCAGGGATGAGATGGAGGCTATGATGAGAAGACAAGAAGAGATGATCCAGAACTTGCTTCAGCAAATTGGGCAACTTGGAGAACAAAACCAAGGAGCAACTGGAGTTCAGAACGGAGCAGGACCATCTGGCGTAGCACCAGAGCTAGGGGGCACTCACGCAGAGCATGTTGATCCGACCCCGAGAAGAGAGATAGGGGCATCCGAGCCACCTGGTAGCAATAGAGGAATGAACGTTCAGCCAGGGAGGCATACACATGAAAACTCCCGCGGACTCGGGGGGCAGGTCGAAGGCAGTGAACGAGGACTACATCTTGGAGACAATGACAGATTAGCAGAGATGGTTAGAAGAGCTATGAGAGGCGGTTTAGTAAACAGAGACTTGGAAGATGTAAACAGGAGTCCTTTTTCTTCTGCGATTAGGATGGCTAGGAACCCACCAGAATTCAAGCTACCATCAGTAGAGATGTACGATGGAAGGACAGACCCTGCGGTCCATCTTACTAAGTATATGAGGCACATGGAAGTGCTGGGGGCATCACAGGAGATCATGGCCCGATGCTTTCCACTGTATTTGACGGACATTGCAGCATTATGGTTTAGGCAACTGGAGAGTGGCTCCATAGGAACGTGGGCAGATTTAACTGAGAGATTCATGAGGCAATTCAGGGTTTATATTGCGAGACCCAAGAATGTGATGACTTTGGCAACCTTGAAGCAGAAAACTGGAGAGACTTTGAGGAGCTTTCTAACGCGATTTAATGCGGCGGCAGCATCAGTGGATCGACCAGATCCATCTATGGTCATGATGGCGGCTGTATCTGGGATAGCTGATAGTACAGAGTTCAAGAATTCATTAACCAAGGACCCGCCTATGAATCTGGGAGAGTTCTATCATGAGGCTAAAAAGTTTCTGCGTTTGGAAGATGCTAGTGCAGAAAGAGAGGAAGAAGATGACGTTTACGCAATCAAGAGCGGAAACCCACCTGGAAAGGGTGCGGAGACTAGCAAAGGAAAGAGAAAGACTGAGAATGACGGGGACAGGTCAAAGCGGCAACGAAGGGAGCCGCGATTCACCACTAACACTGAGCTGAATGAGAGTCTGGAACGAATTTATCAGGATACCAAGGAGCAGGTTCCGTATCGTAGACCAATACGAAGGGATCCAACCTCTGACGAAAGAAAATCAGATAAGTTTTGTGTATTCCATGAATTAAACGGTCATAACACTAATGATTGTAGGCATTTGAAGGACGAGGTGGAAGGGAATATCAGGAACGGTATGCTCCTTCAGTATGTGAGGAGGCGAACTCCAGCTGTGGAGCCAGAGCGACCACCGTCTACATCGGCTAGAGGTGACCCTGGATCGGGGCACCGTTTGATTATCCATTGATTGCTTGATTAAAATAACGATGAACAAGTTGTAAACCTCTCGCTAACACGGTTAAATCATTTACACATGTGAGCGATCGCGCACGATCCATAGGTATGCTCTGAATGACTACCAGCCACGTTATAGTAAGAGTTTACGCTTTGACATCTTCATTCTGCTTTTTGCTTTGATTTTGATTTGAACATTTAAATTCTTCCTGTTTGGACATTTCTGCCGTAAGGTTCATATGATTATTGCTTTAACATTTACAATTCTATGGAAAAATTACTTGTATGCCCGTGGATCGCGAACGGTCCACGAGCACCTCTTGCATGGCAGCGAACTGCCGAAGTCTTTGATTCGGAAACTCCCCCAAACAATAACTCCGGCACTGATAATATTAAGTCCCCCCTGGGCACACTCATTCGCCTCGAACGGCACCCGACCTCGAACGGTCACAATTCGCCTCGAACGGTACCCGACTACGAACAGTCGCAAACTCACCTCGAACGACACCCGACTACGAACAGTCACAACTCGCCTCGAACGGCACCCGACTACGAACAGTCGCAAATTCGCCTCGAACGGCACCCGACTACGAACAGTCACAATTCGCCTCGAACGGCTCCCGACTTCGAACAGTCACAAACTCGCCTCGAACGGCACAACTCATCTCGCCACAAATGGCTCGATCGCGAAAGGTCGCCATTTGAGGTCCACCCCCTGACCGCCAACAGTCGCACCTTACCACGAATGGCTCGATCTCGAACGATCGTCATCCGAAGTAAGGCGCTTGACCGCGAACGGTCCCATTTCATCTTTTGCCGCGAACGGCATCGGCCGTGAACGGTCACATTTCACCCCAAGTGGCTTGATCGCGAACGGTCGCCATTTGAGGTCCGCCCTCTGACCGGGCTCGGTCGCACTTTACCTCGAATGGCTCGATCCCGAACGGTCGCCATTTGAAGTAAAGCGCTTGACCTTGAACGATCACATTCCACCGCAAATGACTCGATCTCGAACGATCGTCGCATGGATTTAGACGCTTGACCGCGAACGGTCGATCTTCACCTCAAGTGACTCGATCGCGAACGGTCATCATTTGAAGTTAGGCGCTTGACCATGAACGTCCGCGCTTCATCCCAAATAGCTCGATCCCGAACGGTCGTCATTTGGGGCCATATAAAATATCAAGCTCTTTACAGGACATCAACATGATATGAACATCCAGCTCATGGCATTACAAAACACGCCTTCCTATCGCAAGACATGTTTTGGGGGGCAAAGTGTTATCCCATTTTTGGTCAAAACTGGAATATCAATGTTGTGTGCATTTCCACCATGACCAAACCAAGAAGAAGCAGCCAGCAAGCATATATAAGTCTGGGATTTCACTCATGATTCAAGTATAAAAGTCCATTCGGTATCAAAGGTTTAAAGTTTCATTCGGCAATGTAGAGCGAAATCTCATTCGGCATTCAAGATGCCTTGGTTCATCCGGCATTCCCAATACAAGAGCTCATTCGGCACTCCCAAATATAGAAGTTCATTCGGCATTCCCAACTCCTGCCGAACCAGGTGACAACCGGACGGGCTCTCCAAGCATCCATCACCGGACCAACCTCTACCGGTCCAACACCTCTCCCTGCAGAGCCGAACCAACTCTTCACCCAAGCCATGCCGAACCAGAGGCCTTTCCACCTCCCACCGAATCAACCTCCTTTCCATCCACTACCAAGTAAACCACCGGACCAACACTCCACTCAACCTACCATCGGACCAACCTACCACCGGTCCAACCATCCCAGCTACGACCGAACCAAGCTCCACCGAACCAGATGTGCCAGGCTAGATTGCTTCAGTCCAGGCCCACCAGCAGCTATAAACATCTAGGACCCCTACCCCCAGTCTCACTCTATAAATAGAGGGGCAGGGGTACAACAATGGCAGACAAGTTTGAGAGCTCAAGCACGGATAGAACTTTCAAACAACTTTCAGTTACTTGTAATCAAAGCTTTGTACTTGTAATCTGAAGAGAAAAGGAGAATAACATATAAAGTGGACGTAGGCACGTTCTGGCCGAACCACTATAAATTTGCGTGTCTTTTACAGTTTAGCCCCTGTTTTATATATATTTGCATAAATCACCCAAACCGCTAAGAACAAAGTAAAATCAACTAAATCATACGACTTTGAGGTGTTTGTCCATTTTTTGCACAAACACCTTTAAAATATTTTTAATCAGCTTAAAAATCAAGATTCAATCTTTCATCCAACTTCAATAAATAATTTAATTACCAAATTCATGTTTATATTTGAAATTCATGTTAAACTATCATTCAAATATTTAAAATCAATTAAATTTCTCAATTTCAAATGTTCAAAATTTTGGGTTGTCACAAGTTCAAATTGGCGTAACATAAAAACTATTAGTTCGAAAGCACCATGGAGGGCGACAAAGTTCCGCAGCCCTCCTAATTGACACCAATGAGTAAAACCCCCTTGTGCTTCAGGTCCCCATAGTAGTAATAAAGAATGTGCTAAACCATTTGCAGGGGCAGAAACCATAACAGTTAAGCAATTACAACCTTCCAAGTAGGAACTGGCCAATCCATGAGTATACCATGAAGTTACAAAAGTTATACCTGTGAACCAACCCCCTAAAGCGAAATAAGCACAAGGAAAGAGCAATAGGCCAGACCAGCCTACAAAAACAAAACAGTTCCTCCATAACTAGTCATCCATAATATCAAATAAATCATTTTCTTCTTTGGTAATTTTACCAAGAGCTATAGTCATAGTGATCCTCCTATTCAACTACTTCAACCATTTCCGAACACGTCATCTCATTTTCAGGGAATGCTATAGTTCAATTATGTATGGACGATTCGTTGTTCCATGCCCTTTAGAATACTATGTGTTTCGAAAAAAAAGAAGAATTATTTTTTATTTTCTATTGGTTGATAAACCGATCTAGGTAAATCCATGAGTGCAATTCGACTAGTCTTTACTATATAACTATTTGAACCCTAAATTGTCCTGTAACTCAGATTCCAGAGTATATCTTTCAACAGTGTAACAAAAAAAGGAAAATTTCTTTTTTCCTTGCCCCTAATGAAATATTAAATGAAATAATGATAAACTGGAACTGAAGGCCCCTTTCTCGCGTTCGTTCTCTATTTTCATTGTTGAAACAAAACAATAAAACAATATGGGAATCAGATTTTTAAATTAAGGAAAGATATTGAAATATGGATTTTTCAATATTATATATATATATATATATATTATATGTATCGGAAAAGAATATAGTATATGTATCGGAAAAGAATTGCGGTTTATTCCTGTAGAGCGTCCATTAACAAGAAAATCAAATCATAAATATCGACAAATTCTTGTCTTTTGTGATCACAATTTTGTCTTTTATGATCTAAGAAACTAAAAAAGGAAATAAAAAACCCGCTTTCTACAATTTAATATATATCGAATTTAAATATCAGAATAGCCAAAATAGTCATGATTCAATGGGTCAGGTCCACTTACTTTTTTTGGTTACCATTTTTATGCTATGTTTGGTGGGAACAATAGGGAAGTAGGAATATTTTGGTTTGTGATTAATAAATAGGGGTTGGGTATCTAGAATATTTACGTTATGTTTCCTGGAATTTTTTAATAAATAATAATAAGATATGAAGAGGACTATTATGTCACTACTATGTCATTATAGGCTAGAAGCCCCTACCCACTAAGTTCAATTAGTCAATATAATAATAATAATTAAATGTTCAACTTTTTAATTATTAATTAGAACTCAAAATAAAATAATAAGAACTCATTATATTATAAATAATAAAATAGTGTTTTCCTTTTTTATTATCAAAAATATCTATATTTTTCGATGAAAGACAAAGACAAAGACTCGAGTTTCGTGAAAAAAGTCCTTTATCGGATTTGAACCGATGACTTACGCCTTACCATGGCGATAATCTACCACTGAGTTAAAAGGCCCTGCTCAATTCATGACTTAGCCATTTTCCATTATGAGTCTACTGCATATATACATATATGCGGTAGACTCATAATGGAAATAATGGAAAAATAAATTCTATTTGACTGGAAAAGGGGTAATTTTTTTATCCTTTTTGAATTTTCTGACTTAATGTGAGATAGTGCTTGGCATATTTTATTTGAACAAGAAATGAAGAAACGAGTTAAAATTGAAGGAAAAAACATTCAATTCAAATTAAAATCCTATAGAATCAGAATATAAAACGACTATTCAAATCTAGCCATACCATTAAATTATATTGACAATTCCAAAAAACTATTCATAATATCATTATAGTATGATGACGGTCGGACGAATGTGCCCCAATCTTCTAGTGGTTCAGGACATCTCTCTTTTGAGGAGGCAGCGGGGATTTGACTTTCCCTGGGGGTAGGGTACTACGAAAGGAAGTTGATCATGGATTATCTATAAGCATATAAAGAATTCTTCTTGGGTCGATGCCCGAGCGGTTAATGGGGACAAACTGTAAATTCGTTGACGACTGTCTACGGTTGTTCAAATCAACCTCGGCCCAAGAATTCACCACCCCATGAGTAAGATATAATTAATTTATCCTATAGAAAAGAAAGGGTGATGCCTGCTTCGTAGAGAAATAAAAAAATCTTTCTCTATCTTTTTTCTTCATCTCATTGAAAGATTGATTATTTTTATTTAACAATAAAATCAAAAATCATTAGTTACTAATAATCCGTTTCACTCTCACTAAATCCCGTGTTTATGTGGATATAATATCAATATAGCATTCTCATATCTGTTATGTTCCAACATGACGAGTAGAATATTCTTATAAAATCCTAAGTATATGTATGTTATACACCTCGTAGGGATTGTAGTTCAATTGGTCAAAGCACCGCCCTGTCAAGGCGAAAGCTGCAGGTTCGGTCCCCGTTAGTCTCGAACTAGGATCTCATGATTTGAGAAATTCATTTCTCTATTTTTGCGAAAGGGAAGACGAAGAGAAAAATGGAATCAAACAAATTCGCACTGTGGAGATTATTTCTTTTGTTTCGCATGTCTCATCAGATAAATATGGAAAGTTCCATTTCTTCCCCAGTATTGATTGATAAGGAAAAATATATATAGACTTAGTACAATGGTTGCTATATTCGGTATTTAAAGTTTAAGAGATACTACTTTTTTTTCAATCATTCTACTCTTGATCAATGAAATGGAATAGAGTGCTCATATTTTTGGGGGGTACAGCACAAAATAGCTTTGTTTATTATATTATGTTTATTATAGGATATACAATGAACTTAATCTTCATAGAATTCAATTCTTCGGCAAAGTACTTTTTAGGTTAAAGCACATCTTTTCTAAATCTAAATTTTTTAGCCTCAATTATGACTACTAATTTGAAACAATTTATTTCATTCTTATTCCAATTTTATATTGAATTTTATTGAATTTTTGATGTATAGGTTCCAACTCCAATCCAACAAAATAAAGAGTATAATAATAAAATAACATTAAAAAAGGTCCAACAAAACCAAGTAGGGCTCCTTTCTTTTCTTATTCTTAGTAAAGGTAAAACTTGAATAGTCGATTTTTTAGACTTAACCTTACCTTTTTTACATCTCACTTATACTATACTATTCGTCTCTCTGTATGTCCTAGAGAATACCAGTTATATAATACCTTATAATTCTATGTACAAAATCCTATGTATATGTATAAGTAGAAGAACTATATAAGGAAGATAAAATGCTAGGTTATAGAAAAGAACAAGTGGAAAAAGGATGAAAACCTAATGATAAGTATTTATGATCTAACCAAAAATGTTTTTTGTATGGATAAAAGATCTCCCTATGTTATACTATTCAATTCTCAACGAGAAATTGATTTGATAGATCAGAAATTTTTATTCATAATATTGATCTGATTCAGTATCATCAAGATACAATTCATCCCATTGAATTTACAAGAACCAAATTTATCATCTCTATGGGATTAGATACCGAGTTAAGTTATTGCAAAAAAAAAAAAGATTAGGTTATCGATGTCATTATTCTCGCACTTATTGCTACTGCACTATTCATTTTAATTCCTACTGCTTTTTTTTACTTATTATCTATGTAAAAACAGTTAGCCAAAACGATTAACTTGAATGAAACTTTAATTATCAGTTCTTAGCAGTTCAATTCAATTCAATGATTCAAGAAATGAAAGAAAAGAATTCAAACTCTAAGTATTAAATGAAATGATTGCGCTGAGATGGAATCAGAATAGAAGTAGCTTATTAAGTATCTAAGCTAGTGTGATAGAAAGAAATATAATATATAGTTCTTTCTATCACACTAGATAGTATTGTATATTAATATTAATATAGACTTCATATAGATAAAATTACAATATGTATGTAGTAGATGTACATATAGATAAGATAAAACTTTAATTCTATTTCTTTTTTTTCATCTCAAGAAGTCATTGATTGAACAACTAATGGATGATTCGTGTAGTTATATGATAACTTCTTCGGATTTGGAAAAGGGGTTAGAGTAAACCTTGTCATTTTTCATGTTTAGACAAAACATGAGATGGATCAAAAAAGTATAATTTCTAGAAGTTTAAAACAAATGTGAAATGTGTGATATGTGAATAGCCTAATGGAAGAAAGATCTAATTTTATTATGTGTAGGACCTCTTTAGACAATCGCTAATCGTTTCGCTTACAGTGGAAGGAAAATATATAATGTCATAATAACATAACTTTTTTTCTAAAAGAAAAAAATATAGACTACTTAGTCAAATTAGTCAAAATTAGTTTGGAAAGAATCTTCTATTATGTGTAGATTTGAATTGCAAAATACAATTATCATAATGATTTATTACTCTATTCCAATACAATTTTGAATACTTTTTAAGGCAAGGCTTCGCAAAACGATTAATAAAGAATCGATACAGTTGGATTGAGCAATCGATTACTCAATTTAGTATTTGTAATGTCCACAGCACTAGAGTCCACTCCTTCCCCATACTACAAGTGAAAGAGAAAATGTAAAGACAACCATTAAAGCAGCCTAAGCTAGATTTACCATATCCATGTGAATTATGTCTCTTATTTCTATGAAAGAATTATTCGATTATTATTTAATAATCATAGTGGAAAAAATGGAACAGAGTCAAAATAGGATTCTCACTTAAGACTATTGATAAACCAAATCAATTCAATGAATACATTTGCAACAAGTTTCAATATTTTAAGATTTCCAGTAAAATCAGGAAGTATTAAGTACGAGATGATACACACGCCTTTGCTATACACAACTATATATCAAATACCTCTATTTTCTTTTGATCTCAGCTTACTGTCTTTCTATGAAAGAATTGGTAGAGACCACTGCCATTATTACTGCATATATATATTCTTTTTTTTTTCAATTTTTACCTTTACTCTATATTATAAAAGTCGACCAACTATTATGACTCTATATGTGAGCACTCATAGCCTTTCGTGAGTTTAAATACAAAGTATCTTCGTGCCTTTCTACAAGGCCTAAACTTTTTTTCCATCATTGTGACCAATCTAATTAAATGCCCAATAGAATCATGAGACGCTATTTAAAATTAAAAATTGTATAAGAGATTTTGATATGGTAGTCTTTTATATAATCTTTTATTCTAGTAGTAAAAATGGGGTGCTTCTTAGGAATCTTTGAATATTGAGATTTCTGATCTTAGTTCTTAATTCCATTCTTGAATTGATTCTCACCATTTATTTCAAATTTTTTTGAAATAAATGGTGAGAATCAATCATTACCGATGATTAAATTATTAATTGAGGTTTTTTGCTTCATCCCTATTACTACCGTTTTGATTTGGGCTAGACTAAGATTTAAAAAAAAAGTTACAATCTTTTCTAAAACCTATGCTATAGTTTATAAAAATCTAGTGTTGACATGTCCATGCCTCCACTTCTTGCGGAGCAATAACTCATCGAATTAGATATGCAGAATAAGAAAAAAACTTTGGTTGATCAGGCGACACCCGAATTTGAACTGGGGATAAAGGATTTGCAGCCCCCTGCCTTACCACTTGGCCATGCCGCCAAATTCGATCCAAAATAAAATGGATAAAAATATTAGCCACATTCTATTTCTTCTACTAACTCTTTTTTTAATCTTGAATCCCATTGTACTTAATCCTCAAAAACACATTCTTTTTTTTCTTCTGTTTCTATTATTTTCTTCGATTTATTATATCTCAAAATATACATAAGTTAATAATTTCCCTTCTCGTTTCTTTTCTATTAAGAGTCAAATTCTGGCGGCAGACTGCAAATTTCAGGGCAAATTGTAACTATTAAAAATGTAAATTAGACTTTAAATTGAAATTAGTGATTGGTTCCTCAATTTTAATTTTTATCGGAGATAAAATTTTATTTCCTTGAATGGAAAAAGAAAATTGATTTATGACCGATTTATAACTAATCCTATTTTTTTCAATAAAAATACTTTTCTATTTCAATTATAACAACGTATATATGTATATGTAAACCCCAAAACACAAATTGTTACTGAGATACCAAGACGGGTCTCTCCCTTATGTACATATCCCTAGAGAGAATTCTCATGTTTCAATTTTTCATTGAATAAATAGGTTGAAATATTGAATATAAAATACGAATTTTGGTGGAGTGTGATCCATGTTAATGTTGCTCCAGAAATTGCAAGAAAGGATGTGATATATGGATAGATAGCCGTATCAATATGTACTTAATAAATACAATATTTTTTTTAGTATATTTATATTAAGTTATACAATTCATGCGATTCTATAAATTTCCCTCCCTACCAAAAAAATCCTCATTCTTTTTGGAAATGAAATTCTATTTTTTGTGTTAAAAAAGGGAAAACTCTATACTACTTCTGGTTATTCTGTCTTTATTTCATTTATATGGATATAAAGAGGAGATTCAATCTCAATCATTCCTTTTTGTGGTATCCGGGCAGATCATAATATCATACTAATACGTTAGGTAGAAGTTGGACCAATTTTGAACAAGGCTCCATAAATGTATGTAACTGAATTTTTTCCAGAAATATTTTTTTAATTTAACCCTTCGAAAATTTGAACATACGCCCAAAATGTTCTTTATTCCACCGTTCCATCTCCGTTCATACGTTTGAAATAGGTATATGGAGTTGACTAAAATTTATGTGATTCAGTAAACAGAATATACATTCTATTACTGCTAAGTCGATCCATATGGGTCGATGAATAGTGAATCAATAATTGAATTTTACCAATAAAAATAAATAGGAAACTTAAGATTACGACGCTTCGGAATGGAAATGGGGGATTGTCCACAATACCTGGATTTAGTCAGATACAATTTGAGGGATTTTGTAGGTTCATTAATCAAGGTTTAACGGAAGAATTTCATAAGTTTCCAAAAATTGAAGATAGAGATCAAGAAATGGAATTTCAATTATTTTTGGAAAGGTATCAATTGGTGGAGTCCTTGATAAAGGAAAGAGATGATGTGTATGAATCACTCATATATTCTTCTGAATTATACGTCCCTGCAGGAGTAATTTGGAAAACCGATTGGGATATGCAACAACAAACTGTTATTACTGGAAACATTCCTCTAATAAATTCCCTAGGAACCTCTATGGTAAATGGAATATACAGAATTGTGATCAATCAAATATTGCAAAGTCCCGGTATTTACTATCGTTTAGAATTGGATCATAACGGAAATGCTATTTATACCAGCACTACAATATCAGATTGGGGAGGAAGATCGGAATTAGAAATTGATAGAAGAACAAGGATATGGTCACGTGTAAGTAGGAAACAAAAAATATCTATTTTATTTTTATCATCAGCTTTGGGTTCAAATCTAAGAGAAATTCTAGATAATGTTTGTTACCTTGAAATTTTCTTGTCTTTCTCGAATGATAATGATAATGAGAAAAAAAAGATTGGATCCAAAGAAAATGCCATTTGGGAGTTTTATCAACAATTTGCTTGTGTCGGTGGGGATTCGGTATTTTCTGAGTCCTTATATAAGGAATTACAAAAGAAATTTTTTCAACAAATTAAAGAATTTTTTCATATTCTTTTTTATTAAAAATAAAAAACTTCATTTTTTATCTTCGACATGCAATTCGTATATTCGCGAAATAGATCGTAATAAAATTCATGTATCAAGGGAGGATTCACTTTAGAAGCGACTATTCCCTAGATACCTACATTGTGGTATTTCACGGTTGAATCAATTTTAAAAAGACCTAAAGTTAGAGATTTATCAATAGTAATGTTGCTCCAATAACTAACCAAAGAGCTACTACGGTACCGATCAAAAAGACTGTTGTAGCTACTGAACGACGAAATGGATTTTGGAATTTATCAACATTCCCCAAAAAGGGTAATATTAATAATCCTATTGGTACTGAAACCATTAAAAGAACACCCAATAGTTTATTGGGTACTGTGCGGAGCATTTGAAATACAGGAAAAAAGTACCATTCGGGCAATATTTCCGAAGGAGTTGCAAATGGATCTACGGGTTCACCAATCATTGATGGTTGTAGGACTACTAAGCCGACATTACATGCAATGGTACCTAGAATTACTACCGAAAAAATATATAAAAAATCATTAGGCCATGCGGGTTCTCCATAATAATTATGCTCCATCCCTTTGGCCAATTTAGCTCTTAATACAAGATCGTTCAAGTCAGGTTTCTTTGTTATTGGGGTAGGTGAATTCTTATAGATCCATCCCTTGAAAGAACTGGACATGATAATTTTTCATCATCTGGCACGAGCAAGATTCAAAAGTATTCTAGAAATAGATTGATAGAAAATCTATATTTTATAAATATCCACACATATAAAATAGAATGATTCTATGTAAGTGATAAAGGGTTTACTAGGTCCCATTTCTAAAGTTGCAACTATTAATATTCAGTGCAAATAATTTAGTTCTTACAGATAAATGCTCAATATCCAAGTAAGCTTAAAAATTTGATAATGTAGGGCTTTTTGGACTGTCTCATGTCTTTATGATTTTATTCGTTTTTTCCCCAGAACATCTCGATTTTCTTACATACAAAGTCTTTACTTGTTATTAATAAAGTCTAGCCTCTGTTCTTCCTTAGATCTCTTATTTCACTCCGATAGTATCATATTATAGATCGAGGTTGATGCAGAAGAAATGAATGCATTTCCACACTATAAATAAATAAGTGGGATAGATAAAACATTGGATCGTGCCACATCACTTATTCTACAGGATCTTACGGAGCCTGTTCATGCATCACATAATTCGAACATGATCATTGAAAAAATTCTCCTTAAGCGAACCGGCTTATCCTATGCTACATAGGGGGATTTATGTGGTGGTTGGATGAGGAGACACGTTTGGTTGTGAATTTCAACGTGGCGGATAAAATAATATATCGGCATGGCCCAATCAATAGTTCAAGTCACATACTCACATAATCCATCCGTCCTCTCTTCGGAAAGCCCACTTCAACTATTCTTATCAAATAAGAACTAAACTACTTCGAAGTTGAAGAGAAGTATCAAAAACATGTTTTATATTTTCAATAATACATATTTTTAGCAATGAAATACTATTGTTCCTTCCTCATAGGATATATCAGAAACTACAAATATCTATGATCTTTTTTCTCTATAAAATAAAGCTATAACTATAAAGGACATGAAATACTTCGCTTACGTATCATTGGGAAGTGCGTTAACATAAATACGGCAGTAAGAAGAGGCAATACAAAAGTGTGTAAACTATAAAACGAGTCAAGGTAGATTGACCCACAGTGGCACTTCCAAGTAATAACTCTGCCAAAGGAGATCCTATTATAGGAATAGCATCAGGCACGCCTATCATAATTTTTATTGCACAATAACCAATTTGGTCCCGAGGTAAGGAATAACCAGTTACACCAAAAGATGCAGTCAATACAGCCAAAACAACACTTGTAACCCAAGTTAATTCGCAGGGTTTTTTAAACCCACCCGTAAGATACACACGAAATACGTGCAAAATCATCATTAGAACCATCATACTTGCTGACCATCGATGAACCGATCTAATTAACCAACCAAAGTTAGCTTTAGTCATTATGTATTGAACATAGGAAAAGGCCTCCGTTACAATTGGACAATGGTAAAAAGTCATAGCAAAACACGTAGCTACTTGTAATAAAAAAAAGTAAGCGTGATTCCTTCTAGACAATAAAATATGTTGACATAAGGAGAAACATATTTACAAGTTATATCATCTGCAATCGCTTGAATCTCGAGACGTTCCTCGAACCAATCATATACTTTATTGAGATAGGGAATCTGAGAGGACCTCCCTCCAAGAACCGTACATGAGAATTTCATCTCATAAGGCTCAAATAGAAACACACAAATATCGATTTCGACGGATATACAATAGAAAGTTCAAAAGTTCTTAGCTACTCGATGCAATTTGTGCCAAAGATAGGAAGTAAAAAAATCCGAAATCTCTTCTTTGCGATACTAATGCCAAAAATATTAAGTTAGTTCATACACCTTTCTTTTTCTTTATACTGATCGTTTCAGGCCTCTTGAATCTTCTCTTTCCTATTTTTTTGTCTTTGTTATTTAATTTTTTGTTTTTTGTGCGTAATGCGGGTCGACTTTTGTTTTACTGTTGATAGGAATTCCCTTGTTAACACCCTATAAATTAATTAAAACCTCAGATTCATACAAGAACCATGATGATTTAATCCCAAGCTAAATAAAAGGGTTCTTTGAGTAAAAACCATTTGACCGTCAATCATTCAATTTTAATGAGTGGATGCAATGACTCAACAAAATCTAGAGAAAGAAGTTGTTCTTTAGATAAAATTCATTTCATAAGTCTAAAGAAAGAAAAATTATTTAATTTAGGAAATACCCATCTGAAGAAAAAAATTAGTCCGGTTGCGAGGTATAAATAATAGATATGAATCATAGTTAGTATATTTTTTTCTTACTTTTTCTATAATATTCCATGTTCCAAATATTAGAATAAATATCCAACGGGGTGGAATCATCTTAATAGGGATGACAGGGTCGTTCTCTGTATTATCAATAGGATCAATTATAACAAGTCACACACTCATATTCCGAAAATTCCAAAAAAAGAAATACCACAGTCGAACTACCAAAAAGGTCTATAAATCCAAGTTTTAAATAATACTTTTTGATTGAAAAACTAGAGGTTCATAGTTCTTATAAACTTAACTCATTGAAATTCCACCAAGTAAAATGGAAGAATTATAAATTTCCAAAATAATAGATAGGAATATTGCAAATAGAGCCATTGCAACTCCCATAAGTGGTGTAGTCCCCCAGCTCGAAGCTACTTTACCATATTCTAAATTCAATGGTTTCAATAAACTCCCAACAGTAGTTTATTTTGGCCTAGATCTAAAACTACCCTCAACGGTTTGTGTAGCCATAAATCCTATTTAATATTGGTTGAGATTGGTTGACTTTGTATACTATTCCGTTGTAATTGTAAATAAATAAACGCTCTTATCGTAGATCCATTGTGATCTTGAAATTTTCTAAAATTGGAAACAACAACCTTAGTCACCATCTTCATATCAGGTTTACTTGTAAGCTTTACGGGATGCGCCTTATATACCGCTTTTTGGCAACCCTCTCAACAACTAAGAGATCCATTCGAGGAACACGGAGAATAGACTTGTTGAAGTAATGAGCATGTTGATATGAGATCCCATTACTTCAGTTTCTATACTGAAAAATTATTTCATTATTTTTTAGTCGGAACCTTAGGTGGTTCTCGAAAAAAGATAGCCAAAAAAAATTATCCCTAAAGTCAAGACTAAAAGGAATGTATAAACCAATGCTTCCATAGATTCGATCGTAGTTTACAATTATAGCTTTCACATCTATTCATTTGATTTAGTGGGATCATTTACCATAAAAAAGAGGGTAAAGAACCAACGAAAAGAAGTTGATTCAAGTCTCTATTTTTTTTCAAGTACCCGAGAAAAAAATAGAGATAGAGGATAAAGATAGCAGAGCAGTCTTGTATCAAACTACTTGTCTCTTTGTAGTTGGATCTCCAAGTTTTTGGAATGCTCCAAATTCAACTTGACATCCAAATCTGGATCAATACCGGCAAAAAACATTTCTAAACAAGGTTCTAGCGCATGCCAAATATGTCCAAAAAAGTAAAACAAAGCAAACGAAGCATGCCCAAAAGTGAACCAACCCCTTGGACCATTGTGAAAAACACCATTTGATTTTAAAGTAGCCCGGTCTAATTGAAAATTTTTTCCTACTTGTGCGCTCGTAGCATATTTTTTCATAGTATTAGGATCGCTATAATTGACTCCATTGACTTCGCCACCATAGAACTCAACAATTGCACCTACTTGTTCGACACTATACTCTGATTCTGCCCTACGAAAAGGAGCATCTGCCCAAACAATTCCATCTCCATCTACTAAAACTACTGAGAATGTTTAAATAAAAGTAGGCACACGATGTACAAAAAGCTCGCGCCCTTCTTTATCTCTAAAGAGGGGATGTCCTAACCATCCAAGAGATATTCCAACCCCACTATCCATTGAGCCCGCTCTGAATAATACCCCTTTTGGTGGATTATTACGAATGTAATCATAAAAAGCTAATTTTTCAGGAATTTTAGAAAAAGCTTCTGATAAACTTAGATTTTCAGCTAGTTCGGCACCAACTCTTCGATATATTTCTTGCTGGAAGTATCCGTGATCCCATTGATAATGAGTGGGACTAAATAAGTCGATTGGGGTTGTTGCCGAACCATACCACATAGTTCTAGCAACAGCAAAAGCTGCAAAAAAACAGCAGCAATACTACTAGAAAGTATAGTTTCAATATTCTCCATATGCAATCCTTTGTAGAGACATTGAGGCGGATGGACACTAAAATGGAATAGGCCTGCCAATATTCCCAGTGTACCTATTGCAATATGATGAGAGGCGATTCCGCTGGGAACAAAAGGATCAAAACCTTCCATGCCCTACACTGGACTTATAAATTATGCTTTTCCAGTTAGTCCATAAGGATCGGATACCCATATTCCAGGACCATATGAGCCTATTACATGAAATGCGCCAAAGCTAAAGCAAGCCACTCCTGAAAGAAATAAATGAATTCCAAAGATTTTGGGCAAATCTGAAGAAGTTTTTCCTGTACGTTCATCACAGAATATTTCTGAGTCCCAATACACCCTATGCAGATGGCCGCTAAAAAACACAAGCCAAAAAACACAATATGTGCTCCGGCCACGCCTTCATAGCTCCAAATACCCAAATTCGTTACAGTTCCTCCTGAAATACTCCAACCACCCCATGAATTGGTTATTCCTAAACGAGTCATGAAGGGTATAACAAACATACCTTGTCTCCACATTGGATCAAGAACAGGGTCAGAGGGATCAAAAACCGCCAATCATATAGAGCCACCGAACCGGCCCAACCGAAAACTAGAGTCGTATGCATTACATGGACAGAAAGAAATCGGTCGAGATCATTCAATACGACAGTATGAACACGATACCAAGGAAAACCCATGTAAATACCCCTTTCTCAAAGAAAAATAGACACTATGTAGCTTTATCGCATTGCAATAGACTTATACTATTTACCTAATCTTTTCAGCGAATTCTGTATGAGAAAAGGTTGCTTTTTATTGTATTTCGTTGAAACTAACAGTTGAATTCCGTTCATAAGAATAAAGAGAAGCAGATCTATTCTATACCCGATAAGTACCAATACGCAATGGGAGCATTAGTCCTATTTTGGGGGAATGAATGTATGGATCAGTTTTATTACTCGAATGATCTATCTCTTCATTAAGATTTTTATTTCTTAATTCTATCTTTCTCTAAAAACCTTTGAAGAAGGCAATAAACTCATACTTACATTTCCATATTAAAGTGAAGTATAGTACTTAAATTTTTTCTTTAATTTAATGCCCATTGGTGTTCCAAAAGTACCTTTTCAGAGTCCTGGAGAGGAGGATGTAGTTTGGATTGACGTATAGTGCGACTTGTCAGACATATTGGATCATGTGGAATTTCCCCATTTTCTCCCCCGATCGAGATATCCTCTGTTTCGCCCAAGAAATATTGTATTGATTGAGGAATCAATCATGCGTAGCATGAAGTTAAATTAGATTAATTTAGATTGAGGAGAAATATTCTTAATTAGAAGAATTTATGGTTAACTTGGACTAAAAAAATGAACTATCTAGGCTCTGCTCATAAAATACCAAATGGGTAATAGTAATATATGTAGAATTACCGCTTTTAGCTATGCATAGAAGATTTTTCTATTTTATTTATTTAATTAGTGAAGCCCTCATAAACTGCCATGTCAAACATTATAATAAATACATTGAATAGTTTTTTGGAGACATGAAACGAATTGAAAAAATAACTCGTAGCAAAAAGAAGTGGAACTGAGATCATTTTTCCTATATGTACAACAAGAATTCGGATAGATCATTCCCTGGAGTAGAAAATGAACCTAAAAGAATTAAAAAGGCCCATTCAGGAATAAGAAAATGACGTCGTGATTTAAATCTCGACGAAACAATACATCAATGAGAGGTTAATTAAATAAGTTCAGTAAATTCTTTTTTAGGGAAGGAGTAACTTTCATTTTTTAATAGAAGAAAAAAACCCTTCATTAGGAAAAAAAGAATCTCTTAAAAAAAGAGATAGGATTGGAATCAATACATTGATTCTTTATTTTCGCAATGTTTTTGAACCATATGCAACCAAAGATGCACGTACAGTTCAAAAGGGATATAATTTTGTCCTAATCAACCAACTTTATCAAGAAAGATTACTTTTTTTAGGATAAGAAGTTGATAGCAAGGTCTCAAATCAACTTGTTGATCTCATGGTATATCGCAGTATAGAAGATGATACTAAGGATCTTTGTTGGTTTATGAATTCCCCTGGTGGATTGGTAAAACCAGGAACCGCTATTTATTGTACTATGCAATTTGTTTCGCCCGATGTATATACAATATGCATGGGATTAGCCGCTTCAATGGGATCCTTCATTTTGGTCGGAGGGGAAATTACCAAACATATAGCATTCCCCCATGCTTGGCGCCAATGAATTTTTATTAAAAAAGAAGAAGAAGAAGACTATGTCTTCGCCATATTGAATATGAATAATAGGTAATAATAGCATGGCACTTCGAGTTCGATATGAATGAACTATTATTGTTTTTTCTAACATGATATTTTCTATCAAGATAGTAATATGAAAAAGGTTATTTCTGACTTGATCTTCTATGTCGGGAGTGCATTTCAGCGTCACAAACCATTTTCTTCCACACCAGAAGCCTGTTTCTGATATTTCTCTAACAAAGAAAAGAGTGAGAGAAAAACTTTTGGATTGCTAAATCACAGACGAGATAAATATAGAAAGCAATAGAACCATCATAGTATTTTTTACATTACAATATGAATGAAAGGAAGGGTGGTAAATGGATCATTCAACAATCTAGATAGGATGGATTCCTTTTTTTTCTCCGATAAAATAGAAGGGGGAAAAGGAAATTCCATTGTAGAGTCGTATGCAATGCACAAAAGGTGCATGTATGGCCCATCGTTCAATTCTATTTTTTTCTTGTTTTTTTTGTCCTTACTTTAATCCAATTCTTCAAGATAGAAGAACAATTCATGCATGATGTTAGATCAATATTATCAGGGTTATGATTCACCAACCTGCTAGTTCTTTTTATGAGGCACAAGCAGGGGAATTTATCTTGGAAGCGGAACAACTACTCAGACTTCACGAAACCCTCACAAAGGTTTATGTACAAAGAACAGGTAACCCTTTATGGGTTATATCCAAAGACATGGAAAGAGATGTTTTTATGTCAGCAACAGAAGCCCAAGCTCATGGAATTGTTGATCTTGTAGCGGTCGAAAATGAAACTATTGAGGATTTCACCTAAATATATGATTCCCTCCATAATTCTATTTTTTCGTGATTTGATATTGAATGTAAATAATTCGTAATCATTAATAAATCAGGTTAAGATCGATCTAAACCAACCTATTTTATTTTATATGTAAGATATGCCGACAATTAAACAACTTATTAGAAACCAAGACAACCAATACGGAATATCGCGAACTCCCAAGCACTTAGGGGTGCCCTCAATGACGGGGAACATGTACTCAGGTGTATGTGCATGTCATTTAGATCATGAGTCCAAACAAAATAAATACAGCAAATTTTCAAGTACCAATCACCAGTACCAAGTAATAAAGATAGATAGGATGGAAAAACTTACTATCTATAACGCTAAAGATTCATCATCTACCAATATTTTTGTGTATTAAATTTATGGTTTCCATTGGTGCAAATCCAATCACCTCAGTTTGAGATGAGAAGTAATTCCCCATTGGTAGAAAATAGTTATCTATTTAGCAGAGGAAAGAGTGCTATAAAGAAGAAAAAATGTTATGTTCCTATTCTTGAAAGAACAGACTAACAAGGTTAGCTACCTAGCTAACTTTCATAATTAAATGTCATCACTGTATGGATAATCCATTTGTGAAAAGAACTATCACTGATTGGTAGAGCTAAACTAAGGAGTGTGAACTATACAAGTTCACAATAATATTTGTTTAAATGAAAGAAAAGGCTCCGGTGTATAGAGAGGACCTCACCGTTTACGAAGTAACCATAGAAACAATGGAGCCCACTATATTTTTTCTTACAAGAATTTATTCTTTCCGGGTAAAATACCCGGAAAGAATAAAAAATCGTGGTTAGGAAGGTTATAGTAGCAAAAGCAATTGGAATTTATATTTTATCTATCGGAATAATCCGTTTTGGTATTAATTAACGAGAGGGGGGATAAGAGGATGACTGAAAGAAAAGAAATCAATTAGTTATTCATTAAAGTTTAATTTGATTCAATGACCAGAGTTAGACGAGGATATATAGCTCGGAGACGTCGAACAAAAATTCATTTATTTGCATCAACCTTTATAGGGGCCCATTCAAGACTTACCCGAACTGCTACTCAACAGAAAATGAGAGCTTTGGTTTCCTCTCATCGGGATAGGGGCAGACAAAAGAGGGACTTTCATCGTTTGTGGATTACTCAAATAAAAGCAGAAGCTCGTGAGAATATGGTATTCTATAGTTATTGTAAATTCATACACAATCTGTATAAGAAGCAGTTGCTTCTTAATGTAAAATACTTGCGCAAATAGCTATATCAAAAAAGAATTGTCTTTACATGATTTCCGATAAGATTAGAAAATAAAAGAGATTAAAAAGTCATATATTATATATATATATATATATATATATATATATATATAAGTAGCGAAAACAAAATAGAATTCCCCGGAGAATGGACTCCGGGAAGATAGAATAAAAATGAATTTAAGAAATTAAATGTAATTAAGATAAGTAGTGGGAATGAACAAACATCTTTCAAAAAAAATATTTCTTCTATCCCTATTTGTTATTTCTTATAACACAACAATCAAATCTGGATTCGAGGTTTTTCGAGCAAAACATCAATCTGAGCTTGAGTTTCGCTGGGAGTTTTGAATCAATAGGAAGAGTAGTATATCTATTTATTTCGGGTTCTGGGACCAGCCATCCTAGAGATAGACTCAGTCTCTCAAACTGTTTTTCATTATTAAGAAAAGGTAACAAGATAAAATACGAGCTTGTTTTATAATAATAGTAATTAATCATTGTTGTTTCAAGGTCAATCTATTCACCTGTCTAGATAATATTTTTCCTTGTTAACTAATAAATCAACTAATTAAACTCATGTTTCTATAATCAATTCGATCCTCCGATTCAATTGGGGAAAAACTCCTACGAAAAGATCGCTTGGATTTGCAAAAAGGTTGCTTGGATTTATCCATGGTTTATTCCTTATCTCTAAATTCCTATTTCTTTATTCATTTCAGATCTGACGAAAATGAGTTTTCCTTTTTTATTTGTATATTATATATTTATATACATATATATGTTAAGTTTTCTTTTTCCTATTCCTTTGAAAAATAATACAATACATATGTTCCATTCGATTTATTTCTTTATTTCCCCATGAATCGTATGCCTGCGACCATAACTACAAAACTTTCTTAAGTCTAATCGACTAGATGTGTTGTGTCGATTCTTTTGAGTAATATATCTAGAAATGCCCGACAATTTCTTATTGACGCCATTTTGGGCACAACTGGTACACTCCAAAATAACTCTAACTCGGACATCTTTCCCCTTAGCCATGAACCTCCTTTAAATTTTTGATCGACTTAATTCTTCTATTTTCGACCCGAATCTAAATCTAAGAAGACAAAAACAACAAAAAAGAATATATATATATATATATATATAGAAAAAAGTTACTAACTAGTTAATTGAAATTAATACTAATAGAAATTAATAGAATATAATAATTTTATGTGAGTAATATAATTTTTTCTAATTATCAATTATTCTTTCCAGTATTTCATTTAAGTATCCTTTTTTCTATGCTATGATTTCATGGAATTTTTTACCCTATACAGGAACCCCTTTTCCATTTATGTTCTCCAAAATAAAATAGGATTTCAAATTATAATTAAAAAAGGGAATGAAAGAGCATCGGGGAATAAACGATTGATTTCTATCAATAGACCCGCTAAAGACCCAAACCATAGAGTAGTTAGCACGGGTGTTGTGGAGAGATATATTTTTATATCCCGCACTGAAAATCCTCCTTCTTTATTGTAACATATATGGTCAGATGCTGTAGTTCAAGACCATTTGTCTTCTTTTTACGGAATTCCTATCAAAAATAAATATCTACAATGAGCAGTAGATGAGGTTTTCCTATCCCTGTCCCTAAAAGGGGTACCCCTTTCTTTTTTCTTAAGCATTCTAATAAATATGCATTCTTTTTTTTATCATATGTACATAATTTTTGATTATTTATTATATGAAACCAAAAAGAAGAAATGACAAGAAAATTTTAGATAGATATAGAAAAAAATAATGATATGGAAAACAAGACATGGATTTTGTACAATGATATCGAACAATAATTTTAAAAGGGATGTAGCGCAGCATGGTAGCGCGTTTGTTTTGGGTACAAAATGTCACAGGTTCAAATCCTGTCATCCCTACCTATTACTTCTCCTAGAGGGCAGTAACGAAAGGATATATTAATTGAGTGAGATAAATTAAACAAAAATGAAATAAAATAAGGCATTCATTATCTTTCATATTTACCTGGATTGGTATGCAAGACTGGAGTAAAGAATACTTTTCTTTACAATTGTGGTTCTTGTCATAAGAAAGCGCTCTTAGTTCAGTTCGGTAGAACGCGGGTCTCCAAAACCCAATGTCATAGGTTCAAATCTAACATAGCGTGATTTCATTTAAATTTTGAATCATAATAAAAAAAATTAACAAAACACCGTTGGATAGCATTTTTTTCTCGATTGACCTCCTGCAAAGAGGAGGTCAATCGAGAAAAAATACTATTCAATCAAAGGTCCAATTGATCACCGCATCTATATTGTAAATACGCAGTTACAAATAATCCCGTTAAATTAATAGGAATTAGACCTAAGACGATTCCAAATAGAGAAACTTCAATCATTTCAATTTATTTGAGGAGATAAAAAGAAAGGTACGATCTATCCCTAGATATTAATCTGAAAAATCCACGAATCTCAATGACCAAGAGTTACCAATATAGACGAAGAATTAACAATTGACATGGGAAGTTACAATAGAATACCTGAAGGAGAAATATTTATTTTTATTAATTTGTTCATTCAATTCATTTCAAATAAGTCGTATCTTGTTCAATCCAATCAATAGAGCTGGAGTTATAGTTGAAGCAGCCAATCAAAAATCGAAGTAACTTGTTATAGTAGGCATGAAAGAGCTAAATTAGATATCTTCTTTTGCTACATACGTTGATAAAACACTTACCTAAGTTTCCATTTTTTCCAGATATGATGGTAAGAAAAAATCAATTGAAAAAAAATAGTTCTAATTGAAAGTTCTTAATTCATTAGTCATTATGGATAGCAAAAAAGAAGAATTAGAAAGGTAGAAAAAAATCTTTATTTTCATTTTTGATTTCGGGGACAACTCGATTCGAAGAAGAGCAACTTCCCTTATCCTTTTATTTTCGGTTTCATTCTATATTCTATTTTTCCATATCAAGGAGATCCATTTTGTAGTTCGGTCAAGAAAGAATCTTTGTTTTAGATCTTAATGCAACAATGATTGCATTGCAACTATTGATTATTCCAACTATATTCTCTTTTTAGATCAAATACTATACTACTATATCTATTATCTATTATAGTATATTTTTTCTACGACCAATCAATTACGTAAAATAAATGAAAGTATTCGAAAATGAAAACCTTATATTATAATTATAAGGAACTTTCTAATTTTCTATTGATCTATAACGTAAAATTATGCATAAACAAAGAAAAAAAGAAGAAAGAAATTATGTAGTATTTCATTTCCATATTGATTGAGACTGCATTGCTGCGCCAGCGGAAGGATAGCTATACTGATTCGGCATACTCAAAATGCACCTTTGGTACAAAATTGACAATCTCACAAAAAAGATGACATATCAGTGGTTTATTTTCCATTTACTAATCCCATCTTTCACCGATTCGATTCTTTTTTACTTGAACATACAAGAATTTTAGGAGTTCAGCATGTCTGGAAGCACAGGAGAGCATTCTTTTGTTTATAATATTACCAGTATTCGATACTGGGCCATTCATAGCATTACTATACCTTCCCTATTCATTGTGGGTTAGTTATTCGTCAGTACAGGTTTAGCTTATGATGTATTTGGAAGTCCTCGACCAAATGAATATTTCACAGAGAGCCGACATAGGATTCCATCAATAACATGCGGTTTTGATTCTTTGGGACAACTTGATGAATTTAGTAGATCCTTTTAGGACTTAGGAGGCCACTAATGACCATAGATCGAACCTATCCAATTTTTACAGTGCGATGGTTAGCTATTCACAAACTAGTTGTACCTACCGTTTCTTTTTTGGGATCAATATCAACAATGCAATTCATCCAACGATACGCCAAATTCGAATTATAGAGCTATGACACAATCAAACCCGAATGAACAAAATGTTGAATTGAATCGTACCAGTCTATACTGGGGTTTATTACTCATTTTTGTACTTGCTATTTTATTTTTCAATTATTTCTTCAATTGAGTGAAAGAAAGAGAGTAGTAGGAATTCTCTTATCCCATTCGAAAGGATATCATCTTCATAATTATCCATGACTGTTTTTGTCTATAGTATGACCACTTGATGAAATATGGAGGAAAGTGGGGGAAATGGCCGATACTACTGGAAGGATTCCTCTTTGGCTAGTAGTTATTGTAGCTTGTATTCTTTTGATCAGTTTAGTAGGTGTTTTATTTTACGGTTCATATTCCGGTTTGGTTTCATCTCTGTGGCAATCGAATGAACCGAATTATAAACATGAAAAGGTAAGAACTCGGTGTACCTTCCCCCTTTTTGGCAAGGTACCGCTGCATTCTTACTCTTTTCTTACTCTTAGAGCGGTAGGAGTCTTTGGTCTATTCCGTAACATACAAATTGGAAAATTATCAAATCAACACAATCAAAATTTTCTATTGGTATAAATGCTAAAATAGATCCATTGGTCTGATCTTTCAAACCACTCTATTATTTTGTTTCTTCTGATGTTTTTGCATAATTGAGTAGAAGCTTTTTCTATGGATACATGTGTGTGTGTGTGTGTGTGTTTATATAATAGAGGCTCTGGCACTCATTAGTTCTTATCTTACGAAGCAACAAGAAAGAAGGAATCAATCTATTTTGGGGGTAATCCAATATCATATGGATAATTTAAACGGATGAGATATTCTACAAATCATTTCTACATTTATTATAGTAAATAAATAATATCTTACTGTATTTAAAATAGAAAAAAAAGATAAAATAAAAATAAGCATTTAGGTATGCGTAAAATAGATTCTAATCTGCGTCGCTTTTCAACCAAACAAGTAAATTTTTAGTAATATTGAAAAATAAATAATGTAAATTAAAAGTGGAAGTTAATTTAATTATAGAAGAAGAAGCTCCGTTTACTCAATGAATGACTCCCCTCTAATTTTTTTTGTTTATCTACTACTTATTTCTTATGTTTTTATTTATTTAAAATAATAAATGTATGAATCTAAACAAAAGATTTCTGATATATCTGGAAAAGAAGAAATACTAATCTATGGTAAACAAGAGAAAAACCATTATTATTTCGATACAAGACGACACAAGAAAAGGTATAACTCCTTTTTCTTGTGTCGAATAGAAGATTAGGAAAACTTATAATCCTTCCTAGACTATTCCTTTCATTTCATTTATCCTGTCCTTGTCTTGTATCTTCTTCGTTTGTTTTTGTATACCTATTGGCTAGTGCCTAGTACTAAAAATGGAATACAAGTAATGAATTCCATAGGTCTCGCAAAAATACTAGAAACAAAAAACATAGCAAAGTAGGTTTAATGAAGTTTACAGAAATACATATTTCATTTTTTTGATCAACAATAATTCAGCACTTTTTATCAACTTGATGGTAAGGAATTTCTGGATCTAGAAATTCATTTCATATAATTGAACATTTTAAAACTGTTTCATTTTAAGAAGTAAAAAAATTTATGCCAAAATTGTGACGACCTGGAATTTTCGAGAATTAAAAATCGGAATATTTAATTGATTTTAAATATTCAATAGAGTAATTTTAACTTGAATTACGAATATCACAATTTATTTGATAATTGAATTATTAAATTAAATAAGTGAAGTTGGGTAAATTGTTGAATCTGGAGTTTTAAGCATGTTAAAATTAATTTGAAGGCTTGAAAAATTTATATTGAAAGTACTGAGGATAATAGAAGTTGTAAAATTAAATTTAACAATGATTTGTTCAGTTTTGAAATTTTATAGTTTAAATCGAATTTAAAAATAGCCTTCCGAGACACGGTCTTGAAATACGATGAAACCAGTTCCATTGAATCCATAATTCCGTATTATTATCGGATTTCAAATTTCATAGTGATAGGAGTTGTTGTGTGAGCGTACGATATATATACGCACTGAAAATTCAATTGATAATAAACGATTCGGAAAGCAATTTTCCCATACGATCGAATTAGAACTCGAAACCTTTTCTGTTGCGTCCGAGATTGGGATATAACCCTAGGAATGTCTAGCGGCACGCCTAAATATGTATTCAAAATTTTAAAATATATAGTGTGTGATATGTTATAAAATTAAAATAATAATAATAAAAATAAAATATACATATAAAAAATAAATTACATATTTTATTGGTTTCAACACTAGACAGAGATTTGTACTCACGTTGTTCCTTCTTCTGAAAGCCAAGCCGAGCCTTCTAATTAAAGCCTCGCACTCCTTTTTCTTCCCTTCAATTCAAGCAAATAACAGAAAGAAAAAAAATTGGGTAATGGCCGCTCGTTCCTATTCACCTAAATTCGAAAATCAAAGTCTTCTCGTACGTTGTCGACTTCGATTTCTTAGCCGAATCCTTGGTCGGTCGCAAGCTACTATGGTCGCAAGCCAGGGAGACCTTGCCGTTCGAATCGATTCCCTGCTTCATGTAATTCGCGAAGCATCAAACTTCTATGTCCAAATCAGAGTCGCGCGATTGGATTCGTTCTAGGGCAGAGGACCGAGACTTCGACGTCGAGCTCGACCACGGAGGCGCGTGATTTTGGAAAGAGGGGCCGTCATCTAGGTGTGGCGCTAGGGATTTAGGGCTTGGGAACGAGTCGCGTGGCCATGATTTCTGGAAGGAGGGGTAGGCGTCGAGCAAGTCGAAGCTGTGGCATCTTCAGCTAGGTCGAGATCGACTTAGGTAAATTGCAGAGGTATATTTACAAATTTATTTCATGTTTAAATCTAATATGTATATATATAAATATAGGAATTTTAAAAACCAGATTTTTATTTATTTATATATTTAAATGTTAAATTTTTTAAATAGTATAGAAATTTCTACTGTTTATATACAACAAAGAAGAAAGAAAGGAAATTTGATGTTAAGCAGTTTTAATTTTTACTTTTATTTTTAAGTCAATCTTAATTTGGTTTTAACATATGTAGATAAACAGTAAAAATATATATATAGGGTTTTGAAAGGAATAAGAGTTATAAAAAAAAGAAAAAAAGAGAGAAAGTTTTGTAGTAAGGAAATTTATTGTCTTATAATTTATAGTAAAATATGTATGTGTATATGATTTTAGAAAATGTAAGAATCCGAGATTAATAGCAAGATAAAAAGACTTTTGAATGGAATTTATTGTTTTTAAGATGCTATGGTTACTAAAATAATTTTTGTATAGAAAATTTAGTTTTAAATCAAATTTTGTAGCTGAATAAATTTATCGGAAGAAATTTGTTAAAACCAAATTCATTAGTTTAAAAAAAAATTTAAAGTATTAATTAAATTAAAAAATTATAATGGCAATTGAGTATTGGATTATTTCGAATATTAATAAATTATATAAATTGTTTATTTAAGGTCAAACATCAAGGAATCCAAGGCAATATTGAAGTGGGTTGCAAATGAAAATCCAAGGTGAGTTAATCTCACTCAGCTGAATTTAAATTTAATTTAAATAGTTAAATTTAAACAACTGATTGGTTGATTTTATTTGGTGTGTTATATATAGTAGTATATAGTCTATCTTGGAATGTTTGGTTTCCCGCATAAAAATAGCAGATGACTTTATACCTAAAACCCATGTGCCGTGATATTCCACCTCGAAGTGGAATTGGTATTTTATGTTGTGCTAACGTCTATGGATGCAGGGAAACAGGTAGGAGGGATCCAACTGGATTCCTCAACACTTATTTAAATTATTCAATGTTCTCTGTGTGATTATTTGATATTCTATGATGAATTATATTTGAATATTGAATGCTATAGTCTGCTTGAATATTTCGGTACTCTGATTTATCTGAATATATGGAATTAGACTTTGAAAAGAAATAAAAGGAACGAACTCTTAAGAAAATAATTATAAAGAATGTAAATAAATTAAAATGAATGGAAAAGAATATTAGTGGTTTCAAAATGCTAATTAATAATTTCTGTATGTGGAAAGGAAATTTTGAATAAACTGAAAGTTGATGAATTTGAAACTTCAAGTGTTATTCTTTAAAAGAACAAAATATTTATTAAAATTTTAAGATTTAAATTATTGGAAAGAAAAGAGAAGAAATTGGGAAAAGCTGAAATCTGTATGTTTCAGTTAAAAAGGTTTAAAATCAAACGGAAAATAATAATAATAATAAAGTCCATAATTAACGAACTTTGAAATGAATTAACAAAGTAAAGATATTTATTTGAAATGGAGTAAATGGAAATCAATTTGGGAAATTGATTTAAGTGATTAAAGTTGGAATTTTTCTCTTGATAACCAAGTACGTTTTTAAAGTAAATTTTTAAATATAAGCTAAAAGTTTTAAAGTTGTTTTAAAAAGCAAGTTTGGGAAAATCAATTTATTTCTAATATTTAAATTCTAAGTAAGTATTTCCTTGTAATCTATTATGGTATTAATTATTTAAAGAGTAACTTAGTATATTGTTTTTAAAAGCGAAATCTAGTTTTATATTTGATTAAGTAACTTATTTTCAAATATTCATATAGTATGTATTTTTAATAAATTATTGAAGTAGTTTTTAAAATAAATCTTTTAAAGTATATTTCAAAGTAAATTGTTTAAATTATTTTAAAATCTAGTTTTGTGCTTGGTGATTCCAGAGGAGACAGAAATTATTTGGGAAAGTTTATGCTGAAACAGAAAGATAGTTTGAAAACTGTTTTTCAAAGGGGTTTGAAAATGAAAATATATCTTGTGAATATATTTGAGGTTAATAAATAATTTGGAAAATTATTTATTGTTTGATGGATGTTTGTGAATAGAAATTGATAGTTAAATCACTGACTATCAATATTGGACAAATACGTTGATCGTTTCGAAGAGTCCGGGATCGAGATTTATTTCTCGAAAACCACTTCGATCCGGTTTTACGTTTCGTGGAAAACGATTTTGGATTCGAAATTGGAGCAGTGAAGTGCAAGGACTAGTCGCTACTAATCCTGAGGGAATTTCCAAAATGGATGTAGTAGGAGTAGTGCCTTCGGTTCTGTTCGAACCCGGGACGGACTTGTATGGATGAATGCTTTCGGAACATCGTCGGGTGGACGATGGGCATTCTAAGGGATATGTTCTAAAAAGGTAACGCTTAGCCTCAAGCCTCATCAAGTGGGAATGACGGAAAATCAGGGGTTATGCAGCAAGGCTAGGTGGGTAGCACCCAAGCAGGGTGAGGTCATCCCTGCCTAAATGTCCCTTTTATTTCGGCTTAGTGGACGGCTGCTGATCCCAACCGCGGGGTGATCTCACTCGGGATTATCCAGTAAGGGGTAGTCCCGGTCTTGTGTTGCAGGGGAGCGGGCGTACTCCTCGGTACTATGATCTAGGCCACGTACTGTGACAGGTGGTACCCCAGTGCCTAGTCATTAGTTGGAAATCCATTCTCCCTACGAGCCTTATACGAGTTTTGTTTATATTACCCACTTTGTGGCTAGTTGCTGGAATTTAATGAATGTAACAATTTCGGCTATTTTATAAGTATTTGTATATAGACCCTATTATAATATCAGAGGATTTCTATAAAAAAAATTGCTTTAGCTATCGTAAGGTAAAAACCCGAAATGTTTATTTGTGGCGTGGTCTTACGAGATGCTTTTGTTTTCAAAAGATTTTTGGAACTTTAATAATAAATTGAGTGTGATTTTCTCACGCTGGTATTCTGGACTGACTCGGGTGTTATTTAACTGTAATGCTCGGGTCAGACCGAGTATTATAGGATACAGGATATGATGCCGTGGAGCTCAAGGGTCGAGCTGGATGACGATACGTACTTTCGTACTTGTTTATATATATATTCCGCTATATTGAGTTGCGGTGTATCCATTTGTATGTTAGTGATGTTGAACTGTGATTGATGTACCCTAATGATGTAATATATAAACAGAGATATTTGATTTTGAGTAAAGATCATTCATTATCTATTATATTTTATTCCGCTGCGATGGTTAGATTCTGTTGTTGATTTCTATTTTCTTCTTCTACCTCTTCTTCTTTAACCCAAATGGTTCATATTTCTGTACAACTTGAGTTGATTTAGGTAGAATAGTGTTGAATCTAGGGGTACGGATTTGCAGGTCGTTTTACTTGGTATCAGAGCTTAGGTTGGTGATAATCTTGGCTCTGGTGGGAATTACTCATTTAAATTAGAGTCCGTAGTACTGTAAAATGAGTTTGAGCGTATTAATAGATATGAGCGTGTATTTGTTAGTGGATATAAATTGTTTTAATATTGTTTTGATTGGGTTTATTGAGTGGCATATGAACCTTCGTCGGCACAGTCTGCACAACTGTATCGAAGGGGTTTCTAAACACTTGAATAGAACAGTTTGACACGATATTGTTTTAAATGTGGGTGAATGAAATAATTTTATCCAAAAATATATTTTGATATAAAGAAAAGTTTTTGTGAACTATTTTAGCTAATATATGGTTGCTCGGATGTTAGGAAGAATAATATTAAATTATTATCATTGTCGAGTAAAAATTTAACTAGAAATTTAAAACATAACCAAAGGTTAAGGAAATAAATTCATTATAAAATGAAATTTATAAATATAAATTATAAATGTAAATTATAGATTAAAATATAATTAAATGGGAATTTGTATAAGAATAAACTATACAAATGCATTATAGTTAAAATTTGAATTAAAATAGAATTTGAAATTTTAAAAACCCCGGAGATTTTGGAAGTATTTTGAAGACAAATAATAGCATTATTGTTTTACAAAAAGTATTTCTGAAAGGAAATTGTTCCAAATAAATTTTGGGAAGGGATATAGCATTGAATTCACTTCAGTCGCTGGAAAATAACTTCGGTGGTGACTGCAGCGTGATCGATGTTCATTTTTGAGTTTCTAAGTGACGGATTGCTGAAAAAATTGATTTGTTCAGAAGAACTAGTTTATTTTTGAAATTTAAAAGGAAATTTTTTGGCGATAAAAACCAGGATTGGTTTAAAATTTTTGGGAAGTGTGATTCGAGAAGTTGGAGACTTCAAAATGTTTTGAAACCAAAAGCCACGTGTTCAAAAAATCCTGATGAGATAGGTCGTAAGTTTATAAATTGAGATGATTTTTTTAAATCAGGAACGAAATATGAGCTTTGAATGTTGAGAATTTAAATTTAAAGTGAAAGTTAAAAATGAAATTAACTTGGATTGGGAAGTAAAAATTTGACTGGATTGAAATTAATTAAATTGGCTGAAAATAATATCCAGTTGTATTAGAATTAAGTTGAAATCGAATTGAGTTAAATAAATCTGAGTTAAAATAAAATTGAATTGGAATAAAAGTTCAGTTGAGTTATTGAATGGAATTGGATTCTTACTTTAATGAGTAGAAATAATTTGGATAAGAAATAAGTTGAATAAGGATTAGATTGAAATAAATAAATCAGGATAACATATAAAAGAATGAAAAACCCATATAATAAAATATAATTGGGCTATAAATAAGCGTAAATTTTGAGTTAAAAATAAAAGATGAATATATTCAAGCCTAGAATGAATGGAAAGGTGTAAAATAATAAGTTGTGACTTATAAATTGAAAGGTGGGATAGAAAACCCAAAATAAATATTTTTGATGAATTGGAAAATAAATAAAAATCAAAACTTGAAATTATAAGATAAAATTTGAACTTAAGAAAATTAAATGAAGAGATTTTGAGAGAAAAAAAATTCAAGTATTGAACTATAAATAGGGGAGAACTAATTTGATAAATAATTAGTTAATGAAATGTGTAAACGGAGTTCAGTGTAGTTAAATAGAAGCTGAATTGTAAGCTAATAATGAAGATTGGAAATAAAACTCAAGTTATAAACTTAATTCGACTTGTATTGTTAGTGAAGTAAATATGATTGAAAATAGATTAAAATAGTAATGGTATGAATTGCAAATAAAATCCAAATAAGTAGAAATAAATTGGAAATGGCCTTGTAATCAATTGAAAGAGCCGAATCTGAAAGGTTAAATTTTATAATAACTAATCAAATGAAATTGAAGGTTTAGAATGAGATTTGGTTGTGATAGATTTAAGTTGAATAGAAAAGAGAGCATACTTGTAAAATGAGAATGAGCTTAAGTATAAAATTTGAATAAATTAAAGTAAATTTACTTAAGCTGAATAGATGGAGGAGAGTTGAATTGAATTCAACTTAATCTAAGTTTAATGATATTGGGTTGGATTTAAATCAAGTGAAAATAAGTTTAAATCGCAATAGAATTTGGTGAGTTATAAATAATATTTAAGGAAATGAAAATTCATAATGGATTGAGTGGATAAACTAATTATATTGAATAAATAAATGGATGGTATAAATAAGAATCAAATGAAAGATGGAAATAGAACTTATTGTAAAAAGAAATGGAAATGAACTTAAGTTATTGACTTAAGTAAGTGTTGAATGAAAGCCGAACTCAAAATGAAATGTGGTCTAAATAAGTAGAGAAATAGTTAATTAATGAATTAGCATGGAGTGTTATCGAGCTAAATAAAATAGTTTGAAATAAACAAATATGGAATGAAATGTAAATGAATGGACCGTGAGTAAAATTGGAAAGGGATAAAATTTAACTAGAATGTGTCGAGCTAGATCAAAGGTTTGTGAATGAATTTTAAATAGAGAGAATTAAATAATAAATTAAGTTGGAATCAATTTAAAACGGTCATCGGCTTAAGTGGTTATTTAGTTGAATGAATATTACCTATTTGCATGAGAAAAATTGGCCGTTGGACGAAAATAGAAGAAAATAAAATTCTATGAATCTTTGCAAGTAAATAAATTAGTTTTTAAATCAATTGAAATAATATGGGTTTGTTTAAAATTAAAAATGAATTGAATGTAAGTGATTGAGTTTTAAACCATTCAAATTGATCAAATTGTGTACGAATGGGTTGAAAACCATTCAAATTTAATGAAATGGTTTATAAATTAATTGAAACAGTTGAATTAATATGAATACTATATAAATTGCTTACGGAAAGTGTTTATTGTGCATTGCTATCAGAATTCATGTGTTTAACTATTGCAAGTAAGTGAAATACTGTTAAACTTCATATGTATGGCACTTACATGTTTAAATTGAGTAAGTACAGGTACCGGGAAGCAGTGTGGCTGGATTTTGGGCACGCTAACTGCTAAATAAATAAGTTGTTTGCTTAAAAATGCTAAATAAGGTACGCCTACGCAACTAAAATAGAAAATATGAACTGTTTTTGGTTTTTCCGACCGTGTGGGTCGATGTATATATATTTATATCTTTTGTCAAATTGCAAAAGATCCTCCGTACAAAGGAGACTGCCAAAAATTTTCGAAAATTTTGGGAGTTTGAAAATTTTTTAACGACAAAATGATTTTGAACTGGAAATTGAAATAAATTAGTAAATGAAACTAATTTAAAATAATGGCATGAATTAGTTATAAATGAAAAATAAAATTCAAACATTCGGAGTTAAAGATAAATTGAATTCATATGGAAATGAAAGAATCAATTTGAGTAGAAATAGATATAAACGAAAGTGGTAAGGTGAAAATAAATATAAGTAACATATTAAATTCTTATACTAACTTAAGAAAGGAATGGTGAATTCTTATTTGAAAAATTGATACTACAAATATAATCTAAGTTAATGTTGGAATGAATAAATATTGACATTTTGTGAGGAAGTCGATAAAATGTTTTTGGAATATTGTGATTGGATATTATTGTTATGAAGGATATGCAGGTATGAAAAAGGGAAAGGAAAATTGGTTTTGATTTCAGAAGATAAATTTGAATTGCTTGACAAAAAGGTATGTGTTTAAATTTCTATGAAATTTGATTGGGTTTTTGGATCTAGCCACTTGGCATTTTGTTTTCTTTTGGGATTTGGGAGCCCGTAGAGGCCTTTTGTAGTTGTATCGAGCTAGCCGCGCAAAGGAAACGCTGGCGAAATTTTTCGAAAATTTAAGGAGTTAGGAAATTTTTGAGAAATTTTGAAAATTTTAAACATGGTTTTGAATTATAATTTGAATGGTTGAATAAGTAAAGTTATTTGAAAACTATGAAAGGTTTAGGGAAGTTGGTTGAAGAAATAGTGGGTCGCTAAATAAAAGAATATGTTATGGCAAGTTAATTAAACTGTTTGGTTTTGGAAAATAATAATGGGAATTAGACCATTCTTCCTAATTAGTAATTTCGGGGACGAAATTCTTTTAAGGGGGGAGGAATGTGACGACCCAGAATTTTTGAGCATTAGAATCGGAATATTTAATTGATTTTCAATATTCAATAAAGTAATTTTAACTTGAATTACGAATATCACAATTTATTTGATAATTGAATTATTAAATTAAATAAGTGAAGTTGGGTAAATTGTTAATCTGGAGTTTTAAGTATGTTAAAAATAATTTGAAGGCTTGAAAAATTTATATTGATAGTACTGAGGATAATAGAAGTTGTAAAATTAAATTTAACAGTGATTTGTTCAGTTTTGAAATTTTATAGTTTAAATTGAATTTAAAAATAGCCTTCCGAGGCACAGTCTTGGAATTCGATGAAACTGGTTCCATTGGATCTATAATATTGTATTATTATCGGGTTTCAAATTTCGTAGTAATCGGAGTTGTTGTGTGAGCGTATGATATATATATACGCGCTGAAAATTTAATTGATAATAATCGATTCGGAAAGCTATTTCCCCATACGATCGAATTAGAACTCGAAACCTTTTCCGTTGCGTCCGGGATAGGGATATAACCCTAGGAACGCCTAGCGGCACGCCTAAATATGTATTCAAATTTTTACAGTATATAATGTGTGATATGTTATAAAATTAAAATATACGTATAAAAAAATAAATTACATATTTTATTGTTTCAACACTAGACACAGATTTGTACTCGTGTTGTTCCTTCTTCTGAAAGCCAAGCCGAGCTTTCTAATTAAAGCCTCGCACCCCTTTTTCTTCTCTTCAATTCGAGCAAATAACAGAAAAAAAACAAAAACAAAAATAAAAAAATAGGGTAATGGCCACTCGTTCCTCTTCACCTAAATTCGAAAATCAAAATCTTCTCGTACGTTGTCGACTTTGATTTCTTAGCCGAATCCTTGGTCGGTCGCAAGCTACTATGGTCGCAAGCCAGGGAGACCTTGTCGTTCGAATCGATTCCCTCCTTCATGTAATTCGCGAAGCATCGAACTTCTATGTCCAAATCAGAGTCGCGCGAGTGGATTCGTTCTAGGGCTGAGGACCGAGACTTCAACGTCGAGCACGGAGGCGCGCGATTTTGGAAAGAGGGGCCGTCATCGTAGGCGTGGCGCTAGGGATTTAGGGCTTGGGAACGAGTCCAGTGGCCATGATTTCTGAAAGGATGGGTAGGCATCGTGCAAGTCGAAGCTGTGGCATCTTCAGCTAGATCGAGATCGATTTAGGTAAATTGCAGAGGTATATTTACAAATTTATTTCAGGTTTAAATCTAATATGTATATATATAAATATAGGAATTCTAAAACCCAGATTTTTATTTATTTATATATATAAATGTTAAAAAATTTAAACAGTATAGAAATTTCTACCGTTTGTATACAGCAAAGAAGAAAGAAAGGAAATTTGATGTTAAGCAGTTTTAAATTTTACTTTTATTTTTAAGTCAATCTTAATTTGATTTTAACATATGTAGATAAATAGTAAAAATATATATACAGGGTTTTGAAAGGAATAACATTTATAGAAAAAAGAAAAAAAAAGAGAAAGTTTTGCAGTAAGGAAATTTATTATCTTATAATTTATAGTAAAATATGTATGTGTATATGATTTTAGAAAATATAAGAATCCAAGATAACAGCAAGATAAAAAGACTTTTGAATGGAATTTATAGTTTTTAAGACGCTATGGTTACTAAAATAAATTTTGTAAAGAAAATTTAGTTTTAAATCAAATTTTGTTGCTAAATAAATTTATTGGAAGCAATTTGTTTAAGCCAAATTCATTAGTTTAAAAAAAATTAAAGTATTAATTAAATTAAAAAAAATTGTAATGGCAATTGAGTATTGGATTATTTCGAATATTAATAAATTATATAAATTGTTTATTTAGGGTCAAACATCAAGAATTCAAGGCAATATTGAAGTGGGTTGCAAATGAAAATCCAAGGTGAGTTAATCTCACTCAGCTGAATTTAAATTTAAATTTAAATAGTTAAATCTAAACAATTGATTGATTGATTTTATTTGGTGTGTTATATATAGTAGTATATAGTCTATCTTGGAATGCTTGGTTTCCCACATAAAAATAGCGGATGACTTTATACCTAAAGCCCATATACCATGATATTCCACCTTGAAATGGAATTGGTATTTTATGTTGTGCTAACGTCTGTGGATGCAGGGAAACAGGTTGGAGGGATCCAACTGGAATCCTCAACACTTATTTAAATTATTCAATGTTCTCTGTGTGATTATTTGATATTCTATAATGAATTATATTAGAATATTGAATACTATAGTCTGCTTGAATATTTCGTTACTCTGATTTATCTGAATATATAGAATTGGACTTTGAAAAGAAATAAAAGGAACGAACTCTTAAGAAAATAATTATAAAGAATGTAAATAAATTAAAATGAATGGATAAGAATATTAGTGGTTCCAAAATGCTAATTAATAAATTCTGTATATGGAAAGGAAATTTTGAATAAACTGAAAGTTAATAAATTTGAAACTTCAAGTGTTATTCTTTAAAAGAACAAAACATTTATTAAAAATTTAAGATTTAAATTATTGAAAAGAAAAGTGTAGAAATTGGGAAAAGCTTAAATCCGTATATTTCAGTTAAAAAGGTTTAAAATCAAACGGAAAATAATAATAATAATAATAATAAAGTCCATAATTAACGAACTTTGAAATGAATTAAGAAAGTAAAGATATTTATTTCGAATGGAGTAAATGGGAAATCAATTTGGGAAATTGATTTAAGTGATTAAAGTTGGAATTTTTCTATGGATAACCAAGTATGTTGTTAAAGTAAATTTTTAAATATAAGTTAAAAGTTTTGAAGTTATTTTAAAAGCAAGTTTTGGAAAATCTATTTATTTCTAGTATTTAAATTCTAAGTAAGTATTTCCTTGTAATTTATTATGGTAGTAATTATTTAACGAGTGACTTAGTATCTTGTTTTTAAAAGTGAAATCTAGTTTTATATTTTATTAAGTAACCTTATTTTCAAATATTCATATAGTATGTATTTTTAATAAATTATTGAAGTATTTTTTAAAATAAATGTTTTAAAGTATATTTCAAAGTAAAGTGTTTTGAATTATTTTAAAATCTAGTTTTGTGCTTGGTGATTCCAGAGGAGACAGAAATTATTTGGGAAAGTTTATGCTGAAACAGAAAGATAGTTTCAAAACTTTTTTTCAAAAGGGTTTGAAAATGAAAATATATCTTGTGAAGATATTTGAGGTTAATAAATAATTTGGAAAATTATTTATTGTTTATGGATGTTTGTGAATATAAATTGACAGTTAAATCACCGACTATCAATATTGGACAAATACGTTGATCGTTTCGAAGAGTCCGGGATCGAGATTTATTTCTCGAAAACCACTTCGATTCCGATTTGTACGTTTGGTGGAAAACGATTTTGGATTCAAAGTTGGAGCAGTGAAGTGCAAGGGCTAGTCGCTACTAATCCTGAAGGAATTTCCAAAATGGATGTAGTAGGATTAGTGCCTTCGGTTGCGTTCGAATCCGGGACGGACTTGTATGGATGAATGCTTTCGGAACATCGTCAGGTGGACGATGGGCATTCTAAGGGATATTTCTAAAAGGTTACGCTTAGCCTCATGCCTCATCAAATGGGAATGACTGAAAATCAGGGGTTATGCAGCAAGGCTCGGTGGGTAGCACCCAAGCAAGGTGAGGTCATCCCTGCCTAGATGTCCCTTTTATTTCGGCTTAGTGGGCGGTTGCTGATCCCAACCGCGGGGTGATCTCACTCGGGATTATCCAGTAGGGGTAGTCCCAGTCTTGTGTTGCAGGGGAGCGGGCGTACTCCTCGGTACTGTGATCTAGGCCACGTACTATTATAGGTGGTACCCTAGTGCCTAATCATTAGTTGGAAATCCACTCTCCCTACGAGCCTTGTACGAGTTTTGTTTATATTACCCACTCTGTGGCTAGTAGCTGGAATTTAATGAATGTAACAATTTCGGCTATTTTATAAGTATTTTTATATAGACCCTATATAATATCAGAGGATTTCTGTAAAAAAATTGATTTAGCTATCGTAAGGTAAAAACCCGACATGTTTATTTGTGGCGTGGTCTTACGAGATGCTTTTGTTTTCAAAGGATTTTTGGAAACTTCGATAATAAATTGCGTGTGATTTTCTCATGCTAGTATTCCATACTAACTCGGGTGTTATTTAACTGTAATGCTCGGGTCAGACCGAGTATTATAAGATACAGTATATGATGTCGTGCAGCTCAGGGGTCGAGCTGGATGAAGATACGTACTTTTGTACTTATTTATATATATATTCCGCTGTATTGAGTTGCGGTGTATCCATTTGTATGTTAGTGATGTCGAACTTTGATTGATGTACCCTGATGATGTAATATATAAACAGAGATAATTGATTTTGAGTAAAGATCATTCGTTATGTATTATATTTTAGGCCGCTGCGATGGTTAGATTCTGTTGTTGATTTCTATTTTCTTCTTCTACCTCTTCTTCTTTAACCCAAATTGTTCGTATTTCTGTGCAACTTGAGTTGATTTAGGTAGAATAGTGTTGACTCAAGGGGTACAGATTTGCGGGTCATTTCAAAAATAACAGATGCCAAGAAGAACAAAAGGCCTTGGACACGTAATGGATCTTGAAGCACTATTTCTGCATCTCCCTGACCAAACCCCCTACATTAGGATTGCTTGTTAATGGTTGATCAAGCTTGATAGATTCACCCTATGAAACAAGAAGTTCTGGCCCTGGAGGTATAATATCAACCGCTTGTTGACCATTTGGTGCATCAACTATGGTTATTTCATATCCCTCCTTTTCTTTACGTACTATTTTGCTTACTATACCCACAGATGTAGCATTACAGACTGCATTGTTACTCTTGCTCCCATCAGGATAAATCTGACCCCTTTCCCTGTTCCTACCTACATATATAGGATATTTTAAGAAGTTGACGTCTTTTATTTGTAGCAGGGTTGAAGGAAAGAATGGAAAAGACGATTTCACTATATTTTTGACCTGGAACAGGACCTATCACAAGAATATTCCTTTCATTAGGACGATAACTCAGAAAAGACAAATTTCCTTTCTTTTCTTTCACCTCGGGAGTAATATGATTGGTGGAGACTAATACGAATCCCTCGGGTAAAATAAGAACAGCCCCTATGTTCAAAGACCCTTTTTTACCATTAGCAAGGACTTGTTTCACTTGCATATCATAAGAAATTCGAACAACTGCTTCAAATACAGTATCAGGAAGCACAGCTTGTGGAACTTCAATATCCACAGGCTTATTAGCTAAACGACAATTGGCGCATACAATTCGCCCGGTTTCTTCTCGTGGATTTTCATGCATTTGAAATAGATGCTCATGTTATTGCATATATCATGATTGATACAGAAATAAATTGAGTCATCTATTCCTTTACCCAAGAAAAAGTATTTCTATTTTGCATGATCCAATCATTGATCCCAGAATTTCTAAAATAAACTAGATAGGTAGCAAATATAGTTCCCTATCCACGAGTCTCCCATTATACTGAAAAAATTTAACGAAAATAGTACGTAGGCCTTGAAAAGTAAAAAGAATGAAAAAATGCCTTTTTTGCACGTGAAAAAACTTTTTGGTTGATATCGGGAAATCAAATAAGTTTATCATTCATTCATTGAATGATAAATGACTACAAGCGAAGGAGATATGCAATTTAAAAAACAGAAGATCCAATATTTCACAATTATATCAAGAAAAACTGGAAAAGTGGAAACAAGACCAGATATAATTTTCTCATTATGAGCCAATCCAAAATCATTGTAGATTGAACCAATCATTAGTTCCCAACCATGGGTTGAGTGAAATCCAATCCATAAATCAGTAAATAAAAGAATAGAAAAAGCTTTTATTATGTCACTTAAGTTATTGAAGAATTCCTGAATCCAAGAATTCAGAATAACAAGTTCTTCATTACCCAGAATAAAATAACCACTTAAAATAGTAAAACATATTATATTTGTCAAAAAGCAAAATGATATGGAGATTATATTCATTATGTGTTTGGACCAATTGTATCGTTTCTTTGCGTATTCCTATATTAAGCTTTTTTATATGTGTCTCTGGGTATTCTTTTATCATTTCATCCAACAAGAATAGTTCTTCAAATTCTAGGAATTTTTCTAAACAATTTTCTCTTGAATATCATTCAAAAAATTTCGGATTGCCTAGTATTCCACCGATGAATAATCCAAGGTTCCAGACTTTTTTGAAATGAGAGAGAGATCCAACAGGGAAAAAATATTATAGATGCAAGATACACGAGGGAAGCCAATGCTTTCTTTTTTTCATTTGTTTTCTGTGAATTGTTAATGAACTGCTTCATTTGTCAACTTTATCTATTCTTATATTTCTCTAAAGCACGTGTTCTATAACAAGGTATCGAACCTATGGATCTATTCCTAGTTTTTTGTAAAAACGTAGTCTTAGATCTAGAAAAAAGAATATAGAAATAGAATTAAGGATCCCGTTTCGAATGAAATATATATATATATATATATATATATATATATATATAATAGAATAAGTAAATTCTAAGTAAATGGGATTTCCGAATATCTCAATTGGATAAATCCAAATGAATTTGTTCCTTTTGATAAAAATTCAAAAAACTTCAATTGGTACATGCAGGAAATAGGCCAATTTAGCAGCTTTTTGTTCAGTTTCTTGTGAAGTCAAATTCTCATCAGTACGAGTCAAGGGGATGGTTCCTTGGCCTATGATTTCCATATAAAGAATATGACGAGGAAAAAGACCCTTTTTAACCTCCACTCTGATTGATTGGATATCTTTCATAAAGAAGCGAAGGAAAATGCGACAATTTATCTCGAGGAATCCCCAACGAAAAATACACATTATTCCTTCTTTTCTATCGAATCAATCGTAACCACTACCTACATTCCACGATATTGTGTACCATAAATAGGAACTAATGAATAAACCCACGATCCCATAGAATGACATAACGATCCCTTGTGGAAAAATAATTTGTTGAGAAGGAAATTTAGGTATCAGATTCCTACCAAGATAACTAGAAATTCCAACCACTAAAAATCCTAGTGAACCTAAAAAAAGAATAAAGGCCCAAAAAAGTTACTTGCCTTTCGAGACCCTGTTATAAGTTCTATCCATATATGTTCTGATTGCCAGTTCATACTATACTAGATCCGATTGCATTCGATTGGAATTCAGAAAAAAAATTGACTTTACTTTTCTTGATGCCAAAGTAACTTTCATCAACTAAAACTATTCTGATATGAACCCTTAGGAGTATTTGGTTAGATGCATTGACTTTCTATTATAAAAATATTTTCCAATGGTTTTTATAACCCGTATATACAAGGATTTATACGGTATCATGCATAACAGTTCTTTCATTTGTATTCGGAAAAAAAGCACATATCATACCGCATTACACTAAACACTGTACCAAAAAAATATCTATTTGGCCCCATTAGGTCTAGATAATCTTATTTTTATGTACATGAAGAAATTAAGAAGCCATTGCAATCGCCGGAAATACTAGGCTTACTAAAGGGACAAAAAAAGAAGATAAGTAATGATCTGTCATAGAACGCGTACCTCACTTTAATATTTGTATCTATTATAAATATAAAGATATCATGAGTATATATATTATATTATATTATATTATAATTATTATAAATAACATAGCATTAAGATTATTGAGTACTTAATAAGTGCAAGGAATGAGAACTAAATGAAAATTTAGTGTACCTATTCATCTTTCAACCCGAATATGTATGACAACCCACTTTAAGTTTATGAAATTTTATGAATTCTCCCATCCTTTCTTTCTATCTTACTAATAAAATAAAGATTTTTTTATTAAAGATAAAGAATTTGTTATAAGTTCATGACTCTAACCAAACTAATTCAACCCAACAAAAAGGGATTAGATTTCTAGTAAAAAATGGAAGTTCTTGGTATGCAAGGTGTGACGCCCCACCTCTATACTCACGCTAGCCAAGGACACTAGTGAGTGATGCCATCAACTAGCACGAAGAATAAGGCGGTTGAGGAGCAATCATCCATGCAATTGCTTTGTGCGAGCACCGATATGTCAGATAGTATAACATTCATTTCATTTCAAGAGGAAATTCGACATACCGATACAAACTCAAAGCTACTACACAGTGGCTATGATATCTTCGAAAACAAATATAGAAATAAACATAACACAAATCAGTCTTAAATATCCATATCACAAAGGCGGAAATAGATATGAATATAACGGATGAAAGTGTACATCAGAGTAGTGGTCAAAAAGACGCACAATAATACAAAAGAATGGATACAAGTGCTAGACAAAAGAATATGTATACATTAAGGAGTCTATTCTCAAATGTATAGCAACAAAAACTACCAATCAAATGTAGTTAGACAAAAGTCAGATGATGATCCTTGATAAAGAGTCAAGCTGGAGCACCTGTAACATCTCGGCCTGACCCGAGTATTATTTAATAAGAATATAATAAACAGATCAGTCTAGCTATAAATATCGTATAAAATGAGTTAAAATAAGAGATATGAAAAAAACGCATGATAATAATAATGCCATATTGTGACAAGTATACATCTAACAACAACTAAAATAATACAATATCTCAAGAAATCTAAAAGCACCAAAAAGAATGTCATATTCTTTAACACTTTCACCAAACCACAAATATTGACAAATATATCAATGCTAATCGTAAAAGTTAGTGAAACACAAATTCACCAATGCACAAATATCGATAACACTTATCAATGAAATCATGAAAATTGGTGAAACACTGATTCTAGAAATCATCAATAGAAATCTAGAAATCACAAAAAGGGAGGAGAAGCCTATCACAAAACGAGAGCATGAAAACTCACCAACACGTGCATCACAAACGGAACGCTATTCGATGGTTGCTAACCATCAATTCGATCCGAAGCTCCACAAATGGCCCGAAGACCATGGGTCGCTACCCCACCAATTTGAGTCGAAACTCCACAAAATGGGGTTTAGTCTCCCTCGCAGACAAAGAGACATCGCACATTGCTAGTCTAAATCACAAAATGATCATCATCGATCATCAAGAAGTGTCAATTACACTAAGCTAGTAAATAGATGAGTTTCGCTTCATCTTCCATAACCATTGGCTTAACTTAAATTTACGAACAAACTGTCAGTCTCCACTCGAAAGTTGTCACAAAAGTTTCAATCGAACGAGTCTAAGAACTAACAGATAAAACAAAAGCAAGCATTTCATACCACTTGTTATGCTAAGCCGTTTAATTAGATTTCTCATACGAGTGAGGTAAAGGTTTGTTTATACTAATAGATTGGAAAACGGTTTTATAATGAGTTTATTATTGAATATAGAGTTGAAATCAACTTTGTGAAAGATTCTGAATATTTATTACTAGTATAGAAACCTTTGTATTTCAAAGTGACAAGTCAAAGAAATGATTGTAGAAATAATCATTCACCAAAAATCCACATTCGAAGACGTGAATTAAATCCAAAGATATCGATACCAAATCCATCAAAATGGATATTCCCAAAAATTGCGAAGAAGATGTTATCAAAGCCAATAAAGGTGATAACAACTAGTCGGAGAAATAAGAATCCATTAAAAAGTGGAACTCAAACCCAAAAGGCAAATTGGGCAAAAAAAGCAAATTCAGTCGACTGGACCAGGTTGGTCAGTCGACTGACTCAGATCTTGAAAACTTTCTGTTTCCAGGTTTAGTCGACTGACCCATAGTGGTTAGTAGACTAATACTGGCCCAGGAAATTTCCTAGGTTTGGTTCAGTCGACTGACCTTCTGGTTTAGTCGACTGAACTCAGAATTCCAGTGTATTCAGCCCAGCCCCCAAGGGGGGAAATTCCAAACGGAGCCTATCGATCAAGTACTTGCGACTAGGGATTTATGCCACGCGACCACCTAACCCTATAGGCTCTTTGACTCACCCCAAAAACATATTCAAGCATCAAAGCTAGTATTTTTAAAGATTCAAAACACCAAAAATTGGAATATTCATAAAACCAATTCAATCCAAAGCCAATATACACGGAATAGAAGTTAGGAATTCATATCTAACAACAATGATAGATATAGACATAGTGTGAGATAAAAATCTCACTTTTTGCACAAAAACAAGGAATAAGAAGCTATATAGCAAGGTAAGAACAATCACTCTTCAATTCCAACCCAAGAAGCTTGAATCTAAGCTTAAAAGAAAAACATTTCCTAAGTTAGACTTTAGGAATTTCTGAAATTGAAGGTAGAATGTGTTGGAGAAGAAGAGGATGTTTACCAATAGCTTCACTTTGAATTTGGAGTTAGAACTTAGATTTGAAATGGAACTAGGGCTTAGGAATTCTAATTCTCTTTCTCTTCCCCCATTTTTATGAAAGCTTGAAGGTATTAGGAAATGAAAGTGAATGAAGAGAAGTGGGGGTGGAGCTAGAGTTAGTAGTTTAGACTAACCCAAACCCAAAATCCAAAGTGCATAGGTCAAATTTTAGCTAGCTCCAAACATATCGAAGTTTATACTCAAAAAGGTCGCAAACGGCGTTTTGAACTCAATGGATGTGGTCCCGAGTCCTAATTCGACCGCATGCAAAAAGTAGCTTTTCGGACTATAATCCGACCAACGATGCTGTATTTAAATAAAATATTTAAGTACACAATCGTAAAATATGCGAGTCGTTACAGACTCCCCTCCTTAAAGAAATTACGTCCTCCAATATTTAAGAAAAAATAAAAAGTAACAACCATAAAAGCATATCAACACAATTGAAATAAAAAGTTCACCTCAAAGAGCACGAGAAAATAAGTCCGGATGTGTTTGCTCGATGAATTCTCTAGATTCCCAAGAACAATCCTTAGGATTTGAGGACCATTGAACCTTCACAAGTGGGACATCTTTATTTCGAAGGCATTTAACCTCCGATGCAATAATACGAATAGGATGTTGCTCATAAGTCAAATTAGGCGAAACTTCAATTTCTTCCACAACACCGGGCTCAAGAATAGAATCGGAATCTCGAAGCCATTTCTGTAATTGAGAAACGTGAAACAGTCATGAATAGTAGAAAATCGAGCCGGTAATAAAAGGCAATAAGCCACGGTACCAATACGTTCGGTGATGGGAAATTGACCAATATATCGAGGTGCTAATTTTCCCGATCGACTGAAACGCATAACACCCTTCATAGGTGAAACATGAATAAACACAAAATCTCCCACAGAAAATTCTAATTTCCTTCTTCGGTTATTGGCATATGACTTTTTCCTACTCCGAGCTTCTTTTATCCTATGACGAATAAGGCCAATCTTTTCTGTGGAATCACGAATAAAATTTGGACCTAAAACCAGCCTCTCGCCGACCTCAAGCCAACAAGAAGGAGATTGGCATGTTCTTCCATAAAGTGCCTCAAAAGGTGCCATGCCAATATTAGATTGGAAGCTATTATTATAGGAAAACTCAACAAGAGAAATATGATCCTCCTAACTTCCACCAAAATCAATAACACATGCACGAAGAAGATCTTCAAGAGTTTGATTCACACGCTCGGTTTGTCCATCGGACTGAGGATGATAAGTAGTGCTAAAATTAAGCTTTGTTGCCAAAGCTTTTTGAAGACTCTTCCAAAATCCACTAGTAAACAATGGATCATGATCGCTAACAATAGAAGTAGGAACTCCATGTAATCTAACAATTTCTTTAATAAAGAGTTTGGCCAAAAGACGTACGGTTCGATTGGACCGAATGGGAATAAAATGGATGGATTTTGTAAGTCTATCCACTATCACCCATAGGCTGTCATGACTCGCACGAGAACGGGAAAGACCGTCAATAAAATCCATGGAAACTTGGTTCCACTTCCAAATTGGAATGTCCAAATGTTGCAATAACCCACCGGGCCTTTGATGCTCGGCCTTAACTAGTTGGCAAGTAATGCAACGCCTAACAAAGTTAGCAATATCAGATTTCATCCCATCCTAATAATAAAGCCGCTTCATATCCGCGTACATTTTACTACTACCGGGATGAATGGTAAATTTAGAATGGTGAGAATCTTCTAAAATGTCTTTTTAAAGATCATCAATATTTGGCACGATAATTCTACCAAAATTTTCAAATACCGCCACGAGAGTCAATATCAAAGTCTTTCAAACCTTCAATATCAATTTTATCCCTTAAATTTTGGCTAAGAAAAGCCAATTCAGGATCTAGCTTTTGAGCTTCAAGGGTGCGGTCTAAAAGAGAAGGATGAGCCTCAAGGCCACATAAAACAAGAGATGCACATAAGTTGGATTCACGATCTAGAATCTCGCAAGTGGATAATGTCTCGAGATCATTCCACTCGGATATCATCATGGAAACAACCGCTTGTTGCTTATGACTAAGGGCATCAGCAACACGATTTCCCTTTCCGAGAGTATAAAGAATATCAAGATCATAAGATGCAAGGAACTCAAGCCAACGTTGTTGACGCAAATTGAGTTCCTTTTGGGAAAATAATACTTCAGAGATTTATGATCGGTTTAGAGAATAAATTTTGCTCCCAAAAGATAATGACGCCAAATTCGAAGGGCGAAAACAATAGCCGTGAGCTCTAAATCATGAGTGGCATATCTTGTCTCGGTTGGCTTTAATTTCCTAGAAGCATAAGCAATAACACGATCCCTTTGCATAAGAATGGCTCCCAAACCAACACAACTAGCATCGGTATAAACAATAAAATCTTGGTTCCCCACGGGAACCACAAGAATAGGAGCATCAGAAAGGAGTTCTTTTAATTTCTAAAAAGAAGCTTCACATTTGTCCGACCAAATATATTTAACTCCTTTCTTTGTCAAGCTAGTAAGAGGCACAAAATTTTTAGAAAAGTCTTTGATAAAACGATGGCAATAGCCCGCCAATCCAAGAAAACTACGGATTTCCGTCTACACTTTCTAGTCTCTTCCAATTTTGTATCGCTTCAATCTTTGAAGGATCCACGGAAATTCCGGATTCAGAAATAATATGGCTGAGAAATTTCACACGAGATTGCCAAAAGTGTCATTTAGAAAATTTTGCTTTCAATTGATTACTCCTAAGAGTTTTCAACACAATCCGAAGATGCTTTTCATGCTCTTCCTCGGTTTTAGAATACACAAGAATATCATCTATAAAGATGAGATCAAATCGATCGAGGAAGTCTATGAAAACTCGATTCATAAGGTCAACAAAATAAGCTAGAGCATTCGTTAAACCAAATGGCATAACAAGCCATTCATAAGATCTATAATGAGTACAGAACGACATCAAAGGAATGGTATCCTCTGCAATATGAAGCTGATGAAAATTGATTGCTAAGTCTAACTGTGAAAAGACTCTAGCACTACTAAGTTGATCGAATAGATCATCAATCCGAGGTAAAAGATATTTATTCTTGACGGCGAGATCATTAAGCTTACGGTAGTCAACGCAAAGCCTTAGTGTACCATCGGATTTCTTCGCAAAAATAGCCGAAGTTCCCCATGGAGAGGAATTAGAATGAATAAATTGCTTCATCTCCAATTCGGATAATTGTCTGTGCATCTCCTCATTTCCCTTATTGGACATACGATAAGGAGGACGAGGAATAGGCAAAGCTCCAGGAATTAGACTAATTCTGAACTCAATTATTCTCTTAGGTGGTAATCCTAAAACGGGCTCAAATATGTCGAAAAATTCACGAACTACGTGAATAAGAGAAATGACATCTTCCTCATCATCATTATCGTCATCATGAGGGTTTAAAGAATATAAAGACGCTACCAGGTTGGAATCCGAATCTTTAAGAACAATAGAAATCTGCTTAATAGAGGATGTCGAAGTTGAATAGTCCGTTCAGGACATAGGATATGGGCTTCATAACGGTTAAGCCAATCCATTCCCAAAATCAATCCGTAGTCCAAGTAACGCATGACATGCAAATCGGTTCGGAAAGAAAAATCACACAAAATAATCTCGACATCATTACAAAGCAAACTAAGCGTTGTGGATCCACTGACCGGATTCGCAATTCTCAAAGAAGTCATTAAAGCCATAACACTTAAAAAAAGTATCAACAAGTTCTTTTGATATAAAAGAATGGTATGCACCCGTATCAAAAAGAACTCAAATAGGTTGATCACGAAACATAATAATGCCATCAAGGATAGAATGAGAAATACCTTGACCACGAGAAGTGTCACTAGGGGTTTGTACAACATTTAAGTTTCCCACCTTCTTACTTTGAAGTTTGGGACATGAAGATATATAATGGACCGAGCTTTTGCAATAGCGACAAGTAAGGGGCTTTGAACACTTATTTGCATAATGGTCCTTATAACCACAATTGTAGCATTCTCCACTGCTAGAGTTAGGAGTCTTTGCTACATGTTTCCCTTTCTTGTTGGGATAAGGACCCTTGAACTTTTTAGGCCTCTTCTTGTTGTTTTTGAAGTTCGTTCTAGCACCCACAAATTCAACATCACCCTCTTTATCAGCCTCTTCAAGTCAAAGAGCGATATCAACAAGCTGATCGAAAGCAACCGCCAACTTTAGAAGTAATGGCTTCTTGAGATTCTTATTCAAGCCATAGACAAATCTCTGATTTTTCTTCAATTGGGTATTTATATACTCGACCCCATAATTAGAGAGATTCAAAAGATGCGACATATTCTACCACAGAAGACTCACCTTGAACAAGGTTTATAAAAGGACGGGCTAAAGTCACTTTCTCAGCTATTGGTACAAACTTCAATTGAAATCTTTCCCAGAATTGCTCCTAAGTAAGATCCGCTTCAATAATTTCAGAAATCAGAAGTTCGTACCAATCTAATGCTCTTTCTTGGAGCATACTAGAAGCCACTTGGACTCGATGAAGACCAACAAGATTCATGTGAGAAAATATGCGATCGCATGTTCTAAGCCAAGCTTGGACTTCAATGATGTTTTCGGTACCCTTGAATGGCTTTCCACCCAAGTTGGTATAATCACTGCACAAACGTGCAAATCCAGATTTAGGATGAGTAGGCTCTGGAATGGGTTCGACAGCCTGAGCATTCTTTACAAGATCAAGGAGCTGTTTGGCAGACATAAATACTCCATCCTGAGGAGTAGCACTAGATTGACTGGCGCTGGGACGGCCAGGTCTAACCATTTCTCTTCTTTAAGAAAGAAAGAAAGAAGAAGAAAAAGGTTAATCTAAGAATGAATATCAAACTAATCTTGATTGATAAAATAAGGCATCACAAAGAAAAGAGGATAGAACGAGTCCAATGACTCGAATAAAATCCTAAGGCACGACTCCTAAGATGGACTTAGGACGACCATCCTTGTTAAATAATTCTACATTGTTCCAAAGTTTGGCTTCGATACCAAGCTGTAACGCCCCACCTCTATACTCATGCTAGCCAAGGATACTATGGAGTAATGCCAACAACTAGCACGAAGAATAAGGCTATTGAGGAGCGACCATCCATGTAATTGCTTTGTGCGAGCACCGATATGTCAGATAGTATAACATTTATTTCATTTCAAGAGGAAATCCGACATGCCGATACAAACTCAAAGCTACTACACAGTGGCTATGATATCTTCGGAAAAAATATAGAAATAAACATAACACAAATTAGTCACAAATATCAATATCACAAAGGCGGAAATAGATATGAATATAACACATGAAAGTGTACATTAGAGTAGTGGTCAAAAATTTCCACAATAACACAAAAGAATGGATACAAATGCTAGACAAAAGAATATGTATACATTAAGGAGTCTCTATCTCAAATGTAAAACAACAAAAACTACCAATCTAATGTAGTTAGACAAAAGTCAGATGATGATCCGTGATAATGAGTCAAGCTGGAGCACCTGCAACATCTCGGCCTGGCCCGAGTATTATTTAATAAGAATATAATAAACGGATCAGTCTAGCTATAAATATCAGATAAAATGAGATAGAATAAGAGATATGACAAAAGTATGATAACTATAATGCCATACTGTGACAAGTATACATCTAATGACAACTAAAATCATACAATATCTCAAGAAATCTTAAAGCACCAAAAAGAATGTCATATTCTTTAACACTTTCAACAAACCACAAATATTGAAAAATATATCAATGCCAATCGTAAAAGTTAGTGAAACACAAACTCACCAATGCACAAATATTGATAACACTTATCAATGAAATCACGAAAATTGGTGAAACACAAATTCTAGAAATCATCAATAGAAATCCAGAAATCACAAAAAGGGGGAGAGGCCTATCACAAAACGGGAGCATGAAAACTCATCAACGTGTGCATCACAAACGGAACGTTATTCCATGTTTGCTAACCATCAATTTGAGCCGAAGCTCCATAAATCGCCCGAAGACCATGGGTCGCTACCCCACCAATTTGAGACGAAACTCCACAAAACGAGGTTAATCTCCCTCGCAGACAAAGAGACATCGCACTTTTCTAGTATAAATCACAAAATAATCATCATCGATCATCAAGAAGTGTCAATTACACTAAGCTCGTAAATAGATGAGTTTAGCTTCATGTGCCATAACCACTGGCTTAACTTAAATATTTAAGAACAAACTGTAAGTCTCCATTCGAAAGTTGTCACAAGAGTCTCAATCGAACGAGTCTCAGAATTAACCAACAAAATAAACGCAAGTGTTTCATAAAACTTGTTTTACTAAGGCGTTTAATTAGATTTCTCATACGAGTGAGGTAAAGGTAGGTTTATACACTAATGGATTGAAAAATGGTTTTATAAATGAGTTTATTATTGGAAATAGAGTTGAAATCAACTTTGTGAAAGAGTTTGAATATTAATTACTAGTATAGAAACCTTTGTATTTCAAAGTGACAAGTCAAAGAAATGATTGTAGAAACAATCATTCACTAAAAATCCACATTCGAAGACGTGAATTAAATCCAAATAAATCGATACCAAATTCATCAAAATGGATATTCCCAAAAATTCTGAAGATGTTACCAAAGCCAACAAAGGTGATAACAACTAGTCAGAGAAACAAGAATCCATTAAAAAGTGGAACTTAAACCCAAAAGGCAAATTGGGAAAAAACAACAAATTCAGTCGACTGGACTAAGGTGGTCAGTCGACTGACTCAGATCCTGGAAACTTTCTGTTTCCAGGTTCAGTCGACTGACCCAAAGTGGTCAGTCGACTGACACTGGTCCAGGAAATTTCCTGAGTTTGGTTCAGTCGACTGACCCTCTGGTTCAGTCGACTGAACTGGGAATTCCATTGTATTAAGCCCAGCCCCCAAGGGGGAAAAATTCCAAACGGAGTCTATCGATCGAGTACTTACGACTAGGGATTTATGCCACGCAACCACCAAGCCCTATAGGCTCTTCGACTCGCCCCAAAAACATGTTCAAGCATCAAAGCTAGGATTTTTAAAAATTTAACTTCAAAACAACAAAAATTGGAATATTCATAAAACCAATTCAATCCAAAGCCAATGAATATGGAATAGAAGTTAGGAATTCATACCTAACAACAATGATAGATATAGACATAGATGTGAGATAAAAATCTCACCTTTTGCACAAAAACAAGGAATAAGAAGCTATAGAGCAAGGCAAGAACAATCACTCTTCAATTCCAACCCAAGAAGCTTGAATCTAAGCTTCAAAGAAAAACATTTCCTAAGTTAGACTTTAGGAATTTCTGAAATTGAAGGTAGACTGAGTTGGAGAAGAAGAAGAGGATGCTTACCAATAGCTTCACTTTGAATTTGGAGTTAAAACTTAGATTAGAAATGGAACTAGGGCTTAGGAATTCTAATTCTCTTTCACTTCCCCCATTTTTATGAAAGCTTGAAGGTATTAGGAAATGAAAGTGAATAAAGAGAAGTGGTGGTGGAGCTAGAGTTAGTAGTTTAGGCTAACCCAAACCCAAAGTCCAAAGTACATAGGTCAAATTTTAGCTAGCTCAAACATATCGAAGTTTATACCCAAAAAGGCCGCAAACGGTGTTTTGAACTCAATGGAAGTGGACCCAGTCCTAATTCGACCGCATGCAAAAAGTAGCATTTCGGGCTCTAATCCGACTAACGATGTTGTATTTAAATAAAATATTTAAATGTACAATCGTAAAATATGCGGGTTGTTACATAAGGCATAGAAATCACTTCTATTTTTTCTAGATTTTAATATTTTTGTATTATTTCTATATTATATATTTCTATTTTTCGAAGGAAAAAAATGTGTAGCTGAAATAACTCACTCAGAATGCCTTCTAAAAGATTACGTGGTATGATTGGGTCGAATAAGCCCTTATGGAATAAATACTCAGCTGCTTGTGAACCGTCGGGTACTGTTTTATTCAATGTTTGTTCAATTACTCTTTTACCTACGAAAGTAATGTACGCGTTAGGCTCAGCAATAATGACATCTCCCAACATATCAAAACTGGCCGTTACTCCACCAGTTGTAGGGGATGTAAGGATTGATACATTGAATAAATTTTTATTTGATTGATAATTATATGAAGCAGAAGATATTTTAGCCATTTGCATCAAGCTTAACTTCCTTCTTGCATACGTGCTCCTCCAGAAGCACACACAATAATAACAGGTAGACATTGATTAGTAGCATACTCGATCAAACGAGTGATTTTCTCGCTTACTACAGATCCCATACTACCCCCCAAAAACTGAAAATCCATAGCCCCAATTGTTGTGGGAATACCAATTAATTGACCTATGCCCGTTTGAACAACTTCAGTTAAACTTCTTCTTTGTTAATAAGAATCAATACGATCTTTATAAGGTTCCTCCTCTGAATGAAATTTAGTGGGGTCCATGGAGACCATATCTTTGTCGATAGGATCACAAGTGCCCGGATCAATCAAAAGTTCAATTTTATCTGAACTGCTCATTTTCAAATGATATCCACACCGCTCACAAATATTCGTTTTTGATCTAATTTTTTTTATAATTTAATCCATAACAATTTTCGCACTGAACCGATAAATTTTTGTATTTTTTTATTTATATCAAAATCATTAGATCTTCCTCTTATATTGAAATCGCGGTTGTTACCATCAGTTCGTATACTAGAATTTCCATTTTCACTATTGCTTACGCCTTCACTACAAATGAAACTAGAAATGTAACTGTTACTGTAATATTTGGTATCACCTAAAATGTAACTATGAATACTGATTTCAAAACGAAGATAACTATCAATGCAACTATTAATGTGATTTCTCCAACCAGATTTAGTATCATACATGTAATGATAATAGTTATGATTGTTACTCTTAGACCTACTATTCAAATAACTGGAAAAAATGTTTTGAATTCGCTCAGAAAAAACTATTATTGCCAATCTCAAAAATATGATTTTCAGTGTCTAAATATACAGAGTAACTATCACCATTGTTGTCCCTCACCAAAAAAGTGTTAACAAAGATCAAAATCCAAATATTCGTTATATCAATATCATTGAAACTATACCTATTACAATCACTCCACATAGAAACGTTTTTTTGGGTATCTTTTTCTTCACTTCCACCGGGATGCCAAGCACTAGGAATAATACCCATTTGAAGAAATGGATATTTCATTGATTTAGTTAGCTCACACTTATGTTTTAATTTCCCCTTAAACAACATCGAATTTAACCACCATTTTTCATAGATTTTCCCGCTCCTCATTCTATTTAATGAAAATAGAATAGATGAATAGTCATTCGATGAATAATCATTTTATGATTTTATTTCCTACTAGAATTAAGCATATAATCTAATCATTAGAATTTTTAACTAACAACGAGTGAGTACTGAAATAAATAATTCTCTTTTGGGGATATATAAGGTATCACTTATATAAATATATATTATGATAGAATCTTTTGGTAAATTTAAAATATAAAGAGGTAATTTTCTCTAATGTCATGTACAAAAAAAATATCGTCAAAAAGATAAATAGCTGTTTCTTCCTATACTATGAAATAATAAATACTATGAAATAATAAATAAATGAAGAATTTATTCTCGTAGAATCTAGTACCATATAATCAAATAAGAAATTTCTATTGCGACATGAAATGAAATAGACAATATAAAGGGTGTGAGTAGGAGGAGCCCCCTTTGGCTTGATCTACGGCCCAAAACGGTGGGATAGAAAACAATCTACACCAACCTCAAGGTCCATAATTAAGGATCCAACAATAAAGAAAAGAACTCTTGCACTTTTATTCTTCAATTTCGTAGTTATTCTTGTATTTAGATCTTGTTTATATAGGTAAGATCTGTACATATAAAAATCTATGCAAATAGATAGTATAGGACACTTATTCTTTATTCGGCCCAATCCTTTTCGTAAAAAAAGGATTGAGCCGAGTTTAATTGTAATCAATTAGGAGAAAAAACAGCAACTGCTGAATTATGTGCGCTTAGTTCTTATATTTTCTATTTATCTATCTTATCTACTGGTTTGAACTCGAATTTGATCTCTTTCCATACTTCACAAGTAGCCGCAAGTTCGGAACTCCATTTGCAAGCATCGCGGATAATCTCATTACCTTTACAAGTAAGATCACGTCCTTCATTACGAGCTTGTACACACGCTTCTAAAGCTACTCGATTAGCTACCGCACCAGGTGAGTTTCCCCAAGGGTGTCCTAAAGTTCCTCCACCGAACTGTAGGACGGAATCATCTCAAAAGATTTCAGTTAGGGTAGGCATATGCCAAACATGAATGCTTACGTAAGCCACGGGAATAACACATGGCATAGAAACCCAATCTTGAGTGATAAAAATATCACGACTTCGGTCTTTTTCAATAAAATCATCACGTAATAAATCAACAAAACCTAAAGTCATCTCATGTTCCCCTTTTAGTTTACCTACTACTGTACCAGCGTGAATATGATCTCCACCAGACATACGTAATGCTTTAGCTATTACACGAAAATGCATACCATGATTTTTCTGTCTATCAATAACTGCATGCATTGCGTGGTGGATGTGAAGAAGTAGACCATTGTCTCGGCAATAATGAGCCAAACTAGTATTTGCAGTGAATCCCCTGGTTATGTAGTCATGCATTATGATAGGAACTCCCAATTCTTTGGCAAATACTGCCCATTTGACCATTTCTTCACATGTACCTGCAGTTGCATTCGAGTAATGCCCTTTGATTTCACCTGTTTCAACTTGCACTTTATAAATAGTTTCAGCAGAAAATAAGAAACGGTCTCTCCAACGCATAAAAGGCTGGGAGTTCACATTGTCATCATCCTTGGTAAAATCAAGCCCACCACGTAGACATTCATAAACTGCTCTACCGTAGTTTTTTTGCAGATAATCCCAATTTTGGTTTAATAGTACATCCCAATAGGGGACGTCCATACTTGTTTAATTTATCTCTTTCAACATGGATGCCGTGAGGAGGGCCTTGGAAAGTTTTGGAATAAGAAGGGGGAATTCACAGATACTTTAAACGTAGAGCTCGTAGGGCTTTGAAACCAAATACACTACCCACATTGGAAGTAAACATGTTATTAACAGAACCTTCTTCAAAAAGATCTAAAGGATAAGCTAAATAAGAAATATATTGATTTTCTCCCCCAACAACAGCCACAATGTGGTAGCATCGTCCTTTGTAACGATCAAGACTGGTAAGTCCATCAGTTCACATAGTTGTCCAGGTACCAATAGAAGATTCGGCGGCTATCGCACCCCCTACTTCTTAAATGGAAACTCCAAGTTGAGGAGTTACTAGGAATGCTGCTAAGATATCAGTATCTTTGGTTTCGTAATCAGGAGTATAATAAGTCAATCTATAATCTTTAACACCAGCTTTAAATCCAACACTTGCTTTAGTTTCTATAAGTGGTGACATGAGTCCTCCTAACAATCATGAATTAAGAATTCTTAAAACAACAATGTCAACTCGATATAGATTAGACGTGAATGAAAAATTTGACAAAAATCCTTCAAAAAATATTCAACTAATATTATCAATGAATTAAGTTTCTTATTAGACCATACATTTGATTCACCAAATACATCATCATTGTATACTCTTTGATATATATGGCGAAACCCAATCTTTGTTTTTCAAGTTTATAATTGATTGTCGGCACTTTCCATTTTGAATCTAAAAAAAATACTAAGGAAAATTCCCCCTTGACAGTGATATGTGTTGTATATGTAAGTCCTAGATGTGAAAATAGGGATAAATCATCCATGAAAGAGAAGGGGAATAAAACAAAAATAGACACTAACTAAACTAACTATATATAGATATATAATTAGATATATAGTTAGGTATATAGAAAAGAAAACATTCAATGAGGTCGTAATAATGAATCACGAGTTAGAATTTCATAGATTCCATCTAATCGAGTATAAGTATAGATGGTATTTTATTTAATATAGTGATAGAGAAATGAAACACACTTCACTTACTCACAATTCTTATTCATCTACTTGATCTTTTGAAAAAAAATAGATTGAACTTGAAAATTTACTCTTTTTAATTTAATGAGTAAACTATTGAATCTTATTCGGTTGGGTGGTACCAACTAAATCGAGTACTAATTCCTATTTAATTCGCATTGAATTAATTAATTAAGCCGCTACCAGAAATTGATTTGGTACTACGTACTATAGTCTCTCAATCAAAAGAATTTTGACATATTTTACTTTATTATATTATGAAAATCAATCCGAATCCTTCTGGTTCTACGGTTTCCACACTTGAAGAAAAAAACCTAGGATGTATCACTCAAATTATTGCCCAGTACTGGATGTTGTTCTACCCTGGGGCAAGATGCCTAATATTTATAACGCTTTGGTAGATAAAGGTCGAGATACTGCCGGTCAGCAAACTAATGTGACTTGTGAGGTACAACAATTACTAGAAAATAATCGAGTTAGAGCTGTAGCTATGAGTGCTATGGAGGGTCTGACGAGAGGAATGGAAGTGATTGATACAGGAGCTGCTTTAAGTGTTCCAGTCGGCGGAGCTACTCTCGGATGAATTTTCAATGTTCTTGGGGAGCCTATTTATAATTTAGGTCCTGTAGATACTCGTACAACATCGCCTATTCATAGATCTGCGCCTGCTTTTATACAGTTAGATACGAAGTATCAATCTTTGGAACATGGATTAAAGTGGTGGATCTTTTAGCTCCGTATCGCCATGGTGGAAAAATTGGACTCTTTGGGGTAGCCGACGTGGGTAAAACAGTAACTATCATGGAATTAATCAACAACATTGCCAAATCTCATGGAGGCGTATCCGTATTTGGTGGAGTAGGTGAACGTACTCATGAAGGAATTGATCTCTACATAGAAATGAAAGAATCCGGGGTAATTAATGAAAAAAATATTGCAGAATCAAAAGTAGCACAAGTTTATGGTCAAATGAATGAACCACCAGGAGCTCGTATGAGAGTAGGTTTGACTGCAGTAACCATGGCAGAATATTTTCGGGATATTAACGAACAAATGTACTTTTATTCATCGACAATATCTTTCGTTTCGTTCTAGCAGGATCAGAAGTATCTGCCTTATTAGGGAGAATGCCTTCTGCAGTCATTTATCAACCTACCCTTAGTACCGAAATGGGTTCTTTACAAGAAAGGATCACTCCCACCAAAGAAGTGTCTATAACATCGATCCAAGCAGTTTATGTACATGTAGATGATTTGACTGACCCTGCTCCTGCCATGACATTTGCACATTTAGATGCTACTACCGTGCTATCAAGAGGATTAGCTGCCATAGGTATTTATCCAACAGTCGATCCTTTAGATTCAACATCAACTATGTTTCAACCTCGGATCGTTGGCGAGGAACATTATAAAACCGCTCAAAGAGTAAAGGAAACTTTAAAATGTTATAAAGAACTTCAGGACATTATAGCTATCCTGGGGTTGGATGAATTATCCAAAGAAGATCGTTTAACTGTAGCAAGAGCACGAAAAATTGAAAGCTTCTTACCACAACCCTTCTTCATGGTAGAAGTCTTTACTGGTTCTCTAGGGAAATATGTTGTTCTCGCCGAAACAATTAGGGGGTTTCGATTGATCCTTTCTGGGGAATTAGAAAGTCTTCCCAAGAAGGCCTTTTATTTGGTAGGTAGCATCGACGAAGCTACCGCGAAAGCAATGAACTTAGAAGGGGAGAGCAAATTGAAGAAATGACCTTAAATCTCTGTGTACTGACCCCTAATCGAATTATTTTGGATTCAAAAGTGAAAGAAATCATTTTATCTACTAATCATGGACAAAATGGCGTATTACCAAACCATGCCCCTATTACCACAGTGGTAGGTATAGGTCTTTTGAGAATACATCTCAACGACCAATGGTTAATGGTAGTCTTGATGGGTGGTTTTGCTAGAATAAGTAATAATGAGATCACCATTTTAGGAAATGATATGGAGATGAGTACTTACATTGATCCGCAAGAGCCTCAACAAGCTTTTGAAATAGCTGAAGCTAACTTGAGCGGAGCTTAGGGAAAGGGATATGCAATTAAGGTGAATCTAGCTCTCAAACGAGCTCGGACACGAGTAGAGGCTGTTAAGGTTATTTCATACTAGTATAAAAAAACACACATAAAAATAAGAAAAAGAAGTTCTTTAGAGGTTCTTTATTATATACCATATTTTGATTCTGCCAATTGAATACAATCAATTCTAGATGGTACAACAAAAAAAAAGATGGCTAGAAAAACTTATTAGATACCATCAACTCTGTTATCTAATAAGTTCTAACTACTATTGGATTTGAACCAATGACTTCCACCATATGAAAGCAATACTCTAACCACTGAGTTAAGTAGGTTATTCATCATCACAAAGGACCCATCGCCTCGGGGATTATAGGTGGAATATTTTTTCTATGTAATACCAATCTATCAATAGTAAACGGGTTAAAGAACTCTTACATGGGGTCCGATCTCGACAAGAAATTCTCTATATGTTAAGATGTCTATGACAAGGGCTATAGCTTAGTTAGGTAGAGCACCTCGTTTACATGTGCGCTAATGCTTTTCAAAGGGGCCCATTATGCAATGAACATAATTGATCTTATTGAGAAATCGATGTCTTACTCCATAGTTCGAAGGAAGAAGAGAACAATAGCCAAACAAATGTTTCATTTCGTCCGATTCGAGTGCGAATTCAGGTGCCAAATGAAATAGAACCCGCCATTGATTTGCTAATTGATAAGGTAAATACCAGCCCATTAAATGCTAGGCATAATGAGTATAAGGGACTAAAAAGAACCTCTTTTTATCCTATGAACTTTAAGGTGTATGAAGTCTCATATTTGATGCTTGTAGCGGAGCGATAGAGATTCCATTTAACTTAGGTTAATCTAGGCCAGAGGTAGACCTAAGTCAAGATAACCACTCTTTGAAACACTTTAGTATTGTTCCTAGATCAGAATACAAATCATGAATCACAGAATACATGGAACCATCTTATTATCTTCCTGTAAAAAAGAAAAAATATGGTGGACTAAACGATATTTATATCAATCAGTTGATGAAAGAGCCCAATGCAAGAAAATGCATGTTGGGTCTTTGAAACAGTTCGCATCATTTTGATAATAATTAGTCTGATCTGTTTTACCGAGAAGGTGTACGGTTCGAGTCCGTATAGCCCTAACACATTCCACTTTTTTTCAATCAAAATGAAAAAAGTGGAAATGGATTAAGAATTAAATTAATGCATTTTATTTTTGTATTTTTATAATATACAATGAACTAGAAAAATGTAGTTATACTAATACAATTTCTTACGCAATAATCAGTCTTATTTATTAGTATTATAATTATAATATTTTTTTGTATTTAATTTGATTACTTTTTAAAAAGAGAAACCAAGATAAAGTAAGAGATTTTTCTTTGGGCGGGAACATCCTATGTCAATACCATATCTAAATGGAATAAAAAAAATGGTAAGTGGGATTCCATTTTATGAATCTTTAAATAAGGCAAGCAGCATGGCAAACAAACTCTAAACTATGTAGTTTTATTTGATCAAAAAAAAATTCCCTTTTCCTTTAAGAAGTTCTGGATGAATTTAAAATGGAAATTCAAATCGAATAATTCAACCTATTCCACATCAATACGAGTCAATTTATATTTCTGTTTCATGAATATGATATTTTCTGGGCATTTCTAATAATATCGGGTGCTATTCCTATTTTGGCATTTGTAATTTCCAGAGTTTTAGCCCCAATTAGTGAAGGACTAGAGAATCTCTCTTGTTATGAATCAGGTATAGAACCCATGGGAGATGCTTGGTTACAATTCCGAATCCGCTATTATATGTTTGCTCTATTTGTTGTTTTTGACGTTGAAACGTGTAACGATCATGATTTTTCGTTGCCGAAAAACCGAAATGTTATGGGTTTAAGAAAGAAGAAAAGAAAAAAAGAAGAGAGAAGATAGAAAATAGAGGGAAAAGAAAATAGAACATAGAATGGAACAGAAAGTAAACAACAGAACAATATCAGAATCTCACAATCGCAGCGGAACAACATATAATAATAAATGAATAATCTTTAAACAAAGAACTATATCAGTTATTACATTACATTACATTACATCATATCATCAGAGTGTACAACAACATACAACATCAAACAGCGGAAAAAGAAGTACTATATACTAGTAATACGCCATGCCATCCAGCTTGCCTCCATCAATTCCTGAATATCCAGAATATCCTGATAAACCTTAACTCTTGATTGCCCGTGTGGAAATTGATAGGCACCCAGAGTTTAGGAAGGAAAACAATAAACTCCGAGTCAGTCATGTGACTGGCGCGAGAACTAAAACAGTTTATTTTTCTTTAAAATAAAGTAGAGGAATATTTTTAAAAAAAAATCAATTCGCAATGCTTTTAAAAGTGAGACTACCATAAGACCTCCCGCCACACACACAATGCAAACGCAGACTTGGAGGAGATTTCTCCTTATGATAGTCAAAGATGCTTGATACGCATTAAAAAGAAACATTTGATATTATTACTAGTGCATAGTGTATAAAACGATTTCGAAAGTAGAATATAAATCTTAGCCAGCATAGGTACCATTATATTATGCCTACTATAGCTACTTCCTGAGGAAGAAGGTTCTACAACTAAAACCGTACAAGATCGTATTGTTTCTTTGGATTTCCAACGAATGATCAGGCCAAGGAACTTCACATTGCCACATGAGAATGCCTCTGGATGGACATCCCCGAGAACCAAACCGGATCTCTACCAACACAAGGCCGGGTTACCCCTAACTGAGTAACAACTGACCGAATATGCCATCCCCCGGTCCTTTGGGACCTTTCACCAAGCGCTCGCAATCAATTCACACAATCATAAAGTGTTTTCAACATGAGTAAGTATCTGGGCCCCATACCATGATACCACCCTTTTCCAGAAGGAAATGCACATATCCTAAAGGGCGCTACCCCTCATAACCTTGCTGCTTCTTTCCTGTTTTGACCACTCCGGGGTGTGAGGCTCGACGAAGTCATGTCCACAAAAACATACTTTATACAAAAGCCATGCTTTGGGTCAACAAATGATCATAGAAATGATCACCAAGATAGACGATCAAACAAATGATCCTATCACAAATAATCAACACAATGATCATTTCACAGCAACACTCAATATGTCACATTACCAAATTGGGAGTATATTGCTGATAACCTTCAACTATATAACCTCTGAGCTCGTATGTCTCAGAGAAGGGTGTTAAGCTAAGAGAGTAAATTCTCCGCCACCAACAGAAATATATTTGAAAGAAATCGGCTTTACATCTCAATTTGTAATGTCAGACACACAATCCATACAAGTCTGTTCCGGGCTCGAACAGAACCGAAGGCACTTACAAAGAAGTCCTTGCAATCCGAATAATCTCTAATCACGTTCGGATTTCCCATCACATATGGAGATCTCTATACCGGGGATCAGCCAGTGCAGAGACAATCAACAAGAAACCCTTTCGTTTTCGAAAATATCCGGTCTTCAACACCGATCTTCGAATGCAATTCATAACGACGTATCACATATTCGGAATGGGTTATACGACCCCAAGGTCCTTTCCCGGTTAACCCGAATAGTGAGCGCTTATTTTTAAAAAAAATAAGTGTGGCATTCAATTTCAAGCAAATCACAACAAATACCTATTTAAAGGTAAATATTGATAGTCGGTTATTGAACTATCAATAGATATGCCAACATCACCAGATTCCAAATAATTTTTCAAATTATTTATTTTCCAAAAATATCCTTATAAGATATATATATTTTCCATTCTTTAAAAATAAATCAATATTTATTTTTAAACCCAATTTCCAATTTCATTTATAAATTCTATATTGAATTTACATTCCAAAATATTCATGAATATACGATTTCCATTCGTTTTCAAATATTCATTTTCAATTTATCTTCAAAAAGATAAATTCAAAATATTCACTTAATATTGGAAAACATTTCCATACTTATTTATTTATAAGTAATTCACAAGTCTTTTTATTTTATATACTTGGAAAATATTTAATATACTCTAATCGAAATTAAGTATATACTTCATTCTTTAAGGAAATCATTCACTTAACCATATTTATTTGGGCCAAAACGAATGTTGCGTAAAACATCGTTACGACAACCCAAAATCACTAATATAGGGATTTGAAATTAAAATAGATATATAAATCCCAATACTACACAAAACATTTCCTTTCGGAAAATCATCTATTATAACAACAGTGTTATAATCTACTATTTCCTTCTATTTCTCGAAAACGTCTATTTCAACAATGAATGTTGAAATCTATGATTTCCAATCTTAATATATTTAAAACATCGTTAGATCGTTTTAATTCTATTTAAAACATCACATCCTAACATCTCTTTAACATATTGTTCATTATTCAAAAACTTGAATATACTTGTTAACAAATTTCATTATTTCTATTCCTTTTATTTTAAAGGATTATTCACTATTCAAAAACGTGAATATAACTTCATAAGTAAATTATAACAATTCACTTATCAAAATAGGTCGTTGCGGATTTATAAAACAATGTTTATAAATTCTATTTCTATTCATTTTTATTTTTTTTTGGCAAGGCCGACGGGGTTGGATGGTCCCCGACCATTTTATTGCAACACCAGAGAACAACAAATACAACGGAGAGCAAAAAGCTCGTAGAATACTGAGGAGACTAAGGTGTTACAAACCACAAGGAATAACAAAAAGGAAAAAACATGAAAACAGACAAAATATAACAAAGTTAGCAAAGAGAGGCCACTGATATTCCTGGATCAAATGCAAAAAGCATCTTAACCACTGAAACTATCTCCTGCATAACACATATCTTCAAACCATCATCAGATTTGGCATTAGTAGGATCAAAAACCCTACTATTACGTTCCCTCCACACTACAGCAACAAAGCACTTTAGAGCAACACCAAAGATTCTTTTTCTTTCTTGCTTGTTACCAGTTCCGGAATAAATTCTTTCCCATTCCTGCACGTTGACATTTAAAGGTCCTCTTCTACAATATTTGTTCATGACCTCAGACCATATTTTCTTCGTAACCGTACATTCAAAATAAATATGATCGATAGTCTCAGGAAAATTACTGCAAAAGGTGCATGACGAGTTAACATTCATGCCATACCTCACAAGTCTTGATTTAGTCAGTAGAGCTCCATTAAGGACCTTCCATAACAATAAATTGTGCCTGTTGCTACTGTCAGTATTCCAAGTTCTCCTCCACCATCTCCAGTTCTGGTTCAAGTTGTTTTGCATCAAGTATTCGTATGTCAAACCAGTTTTATACTTCCCTTTCTTCTTACCCCAGACAAGATTATTGTATGAAGAAGGCAGAGCAGTAAATGACTTTATTTTATCCCATATAATTTGCACTCTTTGGTTCGAAGTGAAAATGTGCCTTGATTGAAAGTTATGTATCACATCTCTGACAAGCGTTCGTTCATGTATTCCAGTATGTAGAATCTCACTATAAGTGAGCTGTCTCCTAAGAATTAGGCCTTGTTCAAGCCATGGGTCATCCCAGAAATAAACATTGATCGCACTGTTAGTCTTCATCTGTATCATAGGGAGAAACAGCTCTTTAAACTTGTGGATATTACGCCAAGTCCAGCTAACATTTTGCTAGTTTGACATATTCCATAACCCTCTACAGTTCATATACTTCTTCATCGACCAAGCAGCCCATAGACTGTCAGGGCAATTGAACAAAGTATCAATATGTCTAGCAAAAGCAGCCTTGTTCCACTGTTTTAGATTAATCAAACCAAGGCCTCCTTTGTTTAGTGGCTTCTCGACAGTAGCATACTTTATAGGAGCAATGAATCTACCAGTAGTCTTGCCACTCCACAGGTACTTCATCATAGCACATCTTATCATTTTAATAAGTTTTGTAGGGAGAACAAAAGATCTAGCCCAGTACACTTGCATAGAGAAGATAACAGACTTAATTAATGTGAGTCTACCAGCTTGACTTAACCTCCTCGCAGTCCAGCAGCTTAATCTAGCTGTGATTCTTTCATACATAGGTAAGCAGTGGTTAGTAGTAATTCTGGAAGTAGTCAGAGGAAGACCAAGGTAGGAGACCGTGGATAGATTCCTATTCAATCCAGTGACATGATAGATCATGTTGGCATGAGCAGGGCTTACACCAGCAAGAACAATATCAGATTTTTGGATATTGATTTTTAACCCTGTCATAGCGTGAAACTGCTCAAGAGTAAGCATAATGTTTTCAATAGTGATGAGATCAGGAGAACAAAACATGATTAAATCATCAGCGAACATTAGTGTGGTGATTTGAGGGTCTTTACAAGCAGGATGAAGCTTGATTTTCCCCATACAAGCAGATTTATTGATCATTCTTGTGAGCAATTCCATTACAAGAATGAAGATGTAGGCTGACATGGGGTCTCCCTGCCTTATTCCTTGCCTGCTATTGAAAAAACCAGTAGGAGAACCGTTGACAACAATGGAGTAAGTAGGAGAGGAGATGCATTCATATATCCACGCAATAAAGTGAGGAGGAAAGTTCATATACCCCATAATTCGTACAATACTATCCCATTGTAGCATATCAAAAGCTTTCATAATATCAAGTTTAAGCATAGCTTTGGGGGGAGTATTACTTCTGTGGTTTCCTTTAATTATCTCATGCGCAAGAAGGATATGATCAAGAATATTTCTACCAGGCAGAAAGGCAGTTTGGTTGTTTGAAACAAGAGAGGGAAGAACTTTCTTTAACCGAGTAGCAATTACTTTGGAAATACATTTGTAAATAGTGTTGCAGCATGATATGGGCCTAAAGTCTTTAACATGGTGAGCATTTTTGATTTTAGGGACAAGTGCTATATTTGTGTAGTTGTAGGACCTGTAGAGCTTGCTTTTAGAGAAGAAGTATGAAATAGCTTTACAAACATCCGAAGACACAATATTCCAGCATTTAGTGTAAAAGTGAGTGTTCAGACCATCAGGGCCACTACAAGAATTTGAGTTGAGAGAAAACATAGCATTGACAATTTCATCTTTGGTGACCTCTTCACAGAGCATTTTGTAGTTCTCATCATCCAGCATTGGTATTACTTCTGTGGTTTTCTGCCTATGAAGTTGTTTTAACTCAACAATACTCTGAAGCCCTTGCTCAAGAATGTGATATGATACGTCAAAAGTCGAGAATGAAATGGTGGAAAGAAGGAGACAAGAATAGTGCTTTCTTTCATGATAGTCTAAAAGACAAACATAGAAGAAAGAACATTGCATCTATAATTGACATGAATGAGGATGTTCAAAATGCTGCTGGTAATATCAATTTAGCTTTTGAGCAATATTTTATTTCTATTCATTTTATATCAACTTCCTTTTATAAATTTTCTTTATTAACCCATTCGATTTATAACTCAATTATAAACCAAAAGTTCACGTTATAAGTTAAATACTTATAATTTATTTGTTTATAAAATCGTTCCTTTAAACTTCATAAATTTTATAAATCTTATAACTTATAAGATTCATTTATTTATCCAAATCCATTCCTTTAATAACTTTATGAATTTTATTTTATTTTCCTTTACAAATTTTTATAAACCTACTGTTTATAAAATTCTATTTATAACTTCATCGTTATAATCCTATAAATTTTATTTATTTGTGAAATTCATTCACAATTCATTCTAACTCTTATAAAAACTTCGTTTTATAATTCCAATATTTTAATTTACAAATATCAATTTATAAATCTTTTATATAAATCAATTTATATCATTCTTTTAAAACATCTTTAAACTCCTTTATAATTTCACCATTTTCTTTGATTTATAAAATAGTCAAATTTTATAAATCCTATATTTAAACTCTTTACGATAACTTCAAAAAATTCCGATTTAAACTATTTTAAAAAAAATCATTAATCCCATATTTTCAAAAATCAACTTTTGACTATATTTCTCAAAAATCATACTTTTTATAACATTAAAATTATAACGTTTATTTCTTTATAATGGATCAATTCCAATAATATTTTATAAACGTATATTTCCAAAAAATCACTTTAGAAATTCCTTAAAAATCAAAAATATTTATTTTTAAACTTTCAAAAATTGGATCCGATGATGCAACACATCAAATAGTCAATCACGACTTTCAAACATCATATATCATCCATGATAAACAATCAAATATCACAATATCTGAAATCAAGTAAATATTTGTGAGGAATCCAGTTGGATCCCTCCAACCTGTTTCCCTGCATCCACAGACATTAGCACAATACCAATTCCGTTTCGAGACGGAATATCGCGGTATATGGGATTTTATAAAATATTATCCGCTTAATAACGGCGCATAGGGTCTCGTCCGCTATACAATGCGGGAAATCAATCAACTGCAATATATACATATGCCAATATATATATATTGCTATATATATAATATAATACCAATTCCACTTCGAGGTGGAATATCGCGGTATATGTGTGTAATAAATAACCTCCGCTTACTAACGGCGTATAGGGTCTATTCACATCCAATATATATATATATATATATATATATATATATATATATATATATATAACAATCATCATTCAAGCATTCAATCAACACAACTAACAATTTTAAATCTAACTATTTAAAATTTATATAAATCCTTTAGAGTGAGAAGTTCTCACCTTTGCTTTTATTAGCAATCCATTATCCATCTTGACTTGATTTTCTTGATTTATACCTTGTATAAATATTTACACAATTTATTAATATTCAAACAGATTGAATAATAAATTTTCATTTCTATTTCGATTCATCGGAGATTTTATTTTAATAGTTAAGTTAACCGATAGTTTTATTTAAACCAATCTCTTCTTAAATAAATTTATTTTAACAAATTTTTCTTTTAAAATAATTCTAACTAGAAATTCCCAATTGAACTAAATTTCCTTTTTATAAATTAAATCAACTAATTTTTCTTAAATAAAATTATTTTCCTTTCAACCAAATTTCTGTTAAATAAATTTGTTTAACTAAACATTTTACTTTCAAACTTCTCTGTTTGTACTGTATAAGTTTAAATACTTATTTCTGAAAATATCAAAACAAAATTTTACTTTACTGTATAAGTATACAAGCATTCAATCTCATTTTTTTTTTAAATTCAAACTGTACAAAACAAATTTAAAAAAATATATATATATCTTACAGTCCATCAAAAATCTCAGAACCCCAAAACCATGCCGACCAACACCCTAGCCGCCATCGCCGCGTGCACGCCTTCTTCCATCACGTCGCCACCGATGCTCGAACAGAGACCAACTTCGCGTTGCGCGCACGCGGCCGCGCTCCACTGCCGCCGTCTCGCCCTACTCCATACGCGCGCGCACTCGAGCTCCTCCATCCCATCGCGACTGCCATGAACACGAACCCTAGGTCGCCTTGAATCGCCGATACCCTCAATCACGCGCACGCCTCGACATCACTGCCTCGCGCGAGAGCGCCTTCTCCACGTCGTCGACATCGGTCGAACTCACGGTTGCCGTAGCCTCCATCTCGCGCGCGACCATTAATAAAAAAAATTTATTTTTTATTTTGAAGTGAATTCGATTTGGGATTATGAAGAAGGCTTCGGCCATTTTGATTTCGCGAATAGGTTTTGAAAAAAAAAAGGGGGGAAGAGAAAGGAGATACGAACAATATTGAAGAAGCGGCCATTAATTTAAATTATCTCTGCTTGATTTTTTTAAAAGGAGAGGGGAGGAGATTTTAAAACAGGAAGGAGGAAGGCTTGCACGTCTCAACACGATCGAAGGCGTGATTTTAGGCGTGAGTAAAGGAGGCAACGTGCTAACGTTGACTTAAATTTATATTTAAATTTAAATTGAATTCGATAAAAATTCAATGCGTTTACACACCGCGTACTCAAATATTAACTCCGAAAAATATGAAATTTGAAATCCGAGAATAATTCAATATTACGGACCCAATGGAACTGGTTTCGTCGAATTCCGAGACTGTGCCTCGGAAGGCTATTTTTAAATATCGATTCAAACGATTAAAATTTCAAAACTGAACAATTCACTTTCAATTTCAATTCTGAAGCTTCTATTACCTTCAGCATTATCAATATGAATTTTACAAGCCTTTGAAATATTTTTAATTGGCTTAAAATTGAAGATTCAAATTTTTATTCAACTTTCAATAGATTAAATTCAAAAATTTAATCGCCAAATTCAAAATTATATTGAAAATTCAATCCAAACCATCATTCAAATATTTAAGATTAATTAAATATTTTCAAATTAAATTGTTAAAAATTCTGGGTCGTTACAATCTTCCCCCCTTAAAAGAATTTCGTCCCGAAATTACAAGTTAAGAAGAATGCCCTTAATCCGTCTACTATTTTTCGCAATCCAAATAATTTTATCAACTTACTAACCTAAATCTTTTTACTAGAGATTCACTATCATTTCAACTTGCTTTCCAACTTCACTTATAAGTTTCAACCAACATTGTTTCCCTAACAATTCAAATTTAAATTCAAATTCAAATTTCAAACTTTCAAATTTTCTCAAAATTTTTTTCTAACACCCTAAATTTTCGAAAAATTTCACCAGCGTCTCCTTTGCGCGGCTAGCTCGGTACGACTACAAAATGGCACCACGGCCCCTCAGAATCAAAAAGTAAAGAGAAAAGCCAAGTGGCTGGAGAAGAAAATCATCAAATTTCATACTGAAATTGAAATACGTACCTTTTTGTCGAGCCATTTAATTTTTAAATTTGAAATCAAAATCCAATCACTTTATAATACCTGTATATCCTGCTAATCATAATATCCAATTCCAACATACAAACCATTTTGCCAATTCTATTACAAAATTTTCAACATATGTTTCTTATACATTTTCACTTCACTATTGCAGTTACATATTCATTTTTATTCAATTTTACATTTCAATTCAATTCCAATTTCAATTCTATTTGAATTCTATTTCTCAATTCTAAATATTGAATTCTAACGATTAACTTTCATTTGCTAATTCATATTATCACTTCAAATTAGTTTCATTCACTAATTCATTTCAATATTTCAATTCATTTTATTTCTTATTTAATTCCATATAATAATGATAATAATTTAATATTATTACTTCCTAACAATCATGCAATCATATACTATAATAATTCATAGAAAATCATTTCTTTTCTCTATACAAAAATAATTTGGGGCAAAATTATCTTATTTACCCGATTCAAAAACAATTTTATATTCACTAACAAATACGAGCTCATATCTATTATTACACTCAAACCCATTCTAGAGTACTGCTGACTCTATCTCTAATGAGTAACACCCAACAGAACCATGGTTGTCGCTTAACCGACAGCTCTGATACCAAATGTAACGATTACGATTTTTCGTTGCCGAAAAACCGAAATGTTATGGGTTTAAGAAAGAAGAAAAGAAAAAAAGAAGAGAGAAGATAGAAAACAAAGGGAAAAGAAAATAGAACATAGAATGGAACAGAAAGTAAACAACAGAGCAATATAAGAATCTCACAATCGCAGCGGAACAACATATAATAATAAATGAATAATCTTTAAACAAAGAACTATATCAGTTATTACATTACATTACATTACATTACATCATATCATCAGAGTGTACAACAGCATACAACATCAAACAGCGGAAAAAGAAGTACTATATACTAGTAATACGCCATGCCATCTAGCTTGCCTCCATCAATTCCTGAATATCCAGAATATCCTGATAAACCTTAACTCTTGACTGCCCGTGTGGAAATTGATGGGCACCCAGAGTTTAGGAAGGAAAACAATAAACTTCGAGTCAGTCATGTGACTGGTGCGAGAACTAAAACAGTTTATTTTTCTTTAAAATAAAGTAGAGGAATATTTTTTTTTTAAAATCAATTCGCAATGCTTTTAAAAGTGAGACTACCATAAGACCTCCCGCCACACACACAATGCAAACGCAGACTTGGAGGAGATTTCTCCTTATGATAGTCAAAGATGCTTGATACGCATTAAAAAGAAACATTTGATATTATTACTAGTGCATAGTGTATAAAACGATTTCGAAAGTAGAATATAAATCTTAGCCAGCATAGGTACCATTATATTATGCCTACTATAGCTACTTCCTGAGGAAGAAGGTTCTACAACTAAAACCGTACAAGATCGTATTGTTTCTTTGGATTTCCAACGAATGATCAGGCCAAGGAACTTCCCATTGCCACATGAGAATGCCTCTGGATGGGCATCCCCGAGAACCAAACCGGATCTCTACCAACACAAGGCCGGGTTACCCCTAACTGAGTAACAACTGACCGAATATGCCATCCCCCGGTCCTTTGGGACCTTTCACCGAGCGCTCACAATCAATTCACACAATCATAAAGTGTTTTCAACATGAGTAAGTATCTGGGCTCCATACCATGATACCACCCTTTTCCAGAAGGAAATGCACATATCCTAAAGGGCGCTACCCCTCATAACCTTGCTGCTTCTTTCCTGTTTTGACCATTCCGGGGTGTGAGGCTCGACGAAGTCACGTCCACAAAAACATACTTTATACAAAAGCCATGCTTTGGGTCAACAAATGATCATAGAAATGATCACCAAGATAGACGATCAAACAAATGATCCTATCACAAATAATCAACACAATGATCATTTCACAGCAACACTCAGTATGTCACATTACCAAATTGGGAGTATATTGCTGATAACCTTCAACTATATAACCTCTGAGCTCGTACGTCTCAGAGAAGGGTGTTAAGCTAAGAGAGTAAATTCTCCGCCACCAACAGAAATATATTTGAAAGAAATCGGCTTTACATCTCAATTTGTAATGTCAGACACACAATCCATACAAGTCTGTTCCGGGCTCGAACAGAACCGAAGGCACTTACAAAGAAGTCCTTGCAATCCGAATAATCTCTAATCACGTTCGGATTTCCCATCACATATGGAGATCTCTATACCGGGGATCAGCCAGTGCAGAGACAATCAACAAGAAACCCTTTCGTTTTCGAAAATATCCGGTCTCCAACACCGATCTTCGAATGCAATTCATAACGACGTATCACATATTCGGAATGAGTTATACGACCCCAAGGTCCTTTCCCGGTTAACCCGAATAGTGAGCGCTTATTTTTAAAAAAAATAAGTGTGGCATTCAATTTCAAGCAAATGACAACAAATACCTATTTAAAGGTAAATATTGATAGTCGGTTATTGAACTATCAATAGATATGCCAACATCACCAGATTCCAAATAATTTTTCAAATTATTTATTTTCCAAAAATATCCTTATAAGATATATATATTTTCCATTCTTTAAAAATAAATCAATATTTATTTTTAAACCCAATTTCCAATTTCATTTATAAATTCTATATTGAATTTACATTCCAAAATATTCATGAATATACGATTTCCATTCGTTTTCAAATATTCATTTTCAATTTATCTTCAAAAAGATAAATTCAAAATATTCACTTAATATTGGAAAACATTTCCATACTTATTTATTTATAAGTAATTCACAAGTCGTTTTATTTTCTATACTTGGAAAATATTTAATATACTCTAATCGAAATTAAGTATATACTTCATTCTTTGAGGAAATCATTCACTTAACCATATTTATTTGGGCCAAAACGAATGCTGCGTAAAACATCGTTACGACAACCCAAAATCACTAATATAGGGATTTGAAATTAAAATAGATATATAAATCCCAATACTACACAAAACATTTCCTTTCGGAAAATCATCTATTATAACAGCAGTGTTATAATCTACTATTTCCTTCTATTTCTCGAAAACGTCTATTTCAACAATGAATGTTGAAATCTATGATTTCGAATCTTAATATATTTAAAACATCGTTAGATCGTTTTAATTCTATTTAAAACATCACATCCTAACATCTCTTTAACATATTGTTCATTATTCAAAAACTTGAATATACTTGTTAACAAATTTCATTATTTCTATTCCTTTTATTTTAAAGGATTATTCACTGTTCAAAAACGTGAATATAACTTCATAAGTAAATTATAACAATTCACTTATCAAAATAAGTCGTTGCGGATTTATAAAACAATGTTTATAAATTCTATTTCTATTCATTTTATATCAACTTCCTTTTATAATTTTCTTTATTAACCCATTCGATTTATAACTCAATTATAAACCAAAAGTTCACGTTATAAGTTAAATACTTATAATTTATTTGTTTATAAAATCATTCCTTTAAACTTCATAAATTTTATAAATCTTATAACTTATAAGATTCATTTATTTATCCAAATCCATTCCTTTAATAACTTTATGAATTTTATTTTATTTTCCTTTACAAATTTTTATAAACCTACTGTTTATAAAATTCTATTTATAACTTCATTGTTATAATCCTATAAATTTTATTTATTTATGAAATTCATTCACAATTCATTCTAACTCTTATAAAAACTTCGTTTTATAATTCCAATATTTTAATTTACAAATATCAATTTATAAATCTTTTATATAAATCAATTTATATCATTCTTTTAAAACATCTTTAAACTCCTTTATAATTTCACCATTTTCTTTGATTTATAAAATAGTCAAATTTTATAAATCCTATATTTAAACTCTTTACGATAACTTCAAAAAATTCCGATTTAAACTATTTTAAAAAAAAATCATTAATCCCATATTTTCAAAAATCAACTTTTGACTATATTTCTCAAAAATCATACTTTTTATAACATTAAAATTATAACGTTTATTTCTTTATAATGGATCAATTCCAATAATATTTTATAAACGTATATTTCCAAAAAATCACTTTAGAAATTCCTTAATAATCAAAAATCATTATTTTTAAACTTCCAAAAATTGGATCCGATGATGCAACACATCAAATAGTCAATCACGACTTTCAAACATCATATATCATCCATGATAAACAATCAAATATCACAATATCTGAAATCAAGTAAATATTTGTGAGGAATCCAGTTGGATCCCTCCAACCTGTTTCCCTGCATCCGCAGACATTAGCACAATACCAATTCCGTTTCGAGACGGAATATCGCGGTATATGGGATTTTATAAAATATTATCCGCTTAATAACGGCGCATAGGGTCTCATCCGCTATACAATGCGGGAAATCAATCAACTGCAATATATACATATGCCAATATATATATATATATTGCTATATATATAATATAATACCAATTCCACTTCGAGGTGGAATATCGCGGTATATGTGTGTAATAAATAACCTCTGCTTACTAACGGCGTATAGGGTCTATTCACATCCAATATATATATATATATATATATATATATATATATATATATATATATATAACAATCATCATTCAAGCATTCAATCAACACAACTAACAATTTTAAATCTAACTATTTAAAATTTAAATAAATCCTTTAGAGTGAGAAGTTCTCACCTTTGCTTTTATTAGCAATCCATTATCCATCTTGACTTGATTTTCTTAATTTATACCTTGTATAAATATTTACACAATTTATTAATATTCAAACAGATTGAATAATAAATTTTCATTTCTATTTTGATTCATCGGTGATTTTATTTTAATAGTTAAGTTAACCGATAGTTTTATTTAAACCAGTCTCTTTTTAAATAAATTTATTTTAACAAATTTTTCTTTTAAAATAATTCTAAGTAGAAATTCCCAATTGAGCTAAATTTCCTTTTTATAAATTAAATCAACTAATTTTTCTTAAATAAAATTATTTTCCTTTCAACCAAATTTCTGTTAAATAAATTAGTTTAACTAAACATTTTACTTTCAAACTTCTCTGTTTGTATTGTATAAGTTTAAATACTTATTTCTGAAAATATCAAAACAAAATTTTACTTTACTGTATAAGTATACAAGCATTCAATCTCATTTTTTTTTTAAATTCAAACTGTACAAAACAAATTAAAAAAAAAAATATCTTACAGTCCATCACAAATCTCAGAACCCCAAAACCATGCCGACCAACACCCTAGCCGCCATCGCCGCGTGCACGCCTTCTTCCATCACGTCGCCACCGATGCTCGAACAGAGACCAACTTCGCGTCGCGCGCACGCGGCCGCGCTCCACTACCGCCGCCTCGCCCTACTCCATACGCGCGCGCACTCGAGCTCCTCCATCCCATCGCGGCTGCCATGAACGCGAACCCTAGGTCGCCATGAATCGCCGATACCCCTCAATCACGCGCGCGCCTCGACATCACTGCCTCGCGCGAGCACGCCATCTCCACGTCGTCGACATCGGTCGAACTCACGGTTGCCGCAGCCTCCATCTCGCGCGCGACCATTAATAAATTTTTTATTTTTTTTATTTTGGAGTGAATTCGATTTGGGATTATGAAGAAGGCTTCGGCCATTTTGATTTCGCGAATAGGTTTTGAAAAAAAAAGGGGGGAAGAGAAAGGAGATACGAACAATATTGAAGAAGCGGCCATTAATTTAAATTATCTCTGCTTGATTTTTTTAAAAGGAGAGGGGAGGAGATTTTAAAACAGGAAGGAGGAAGGCTTGCACGTCTCAACACGATCGAAGGCGTGATTTTAGGCGTGAGTAAAGGAGGCAACGTGCTAACGTTGACTTAAATTTATATTTAAATTTAAATTGAATTCGATAAAAATTCAATGCGTTTACACACCGTGTGCTCACATATTAACTCCGAAAAATACGAAATTTGAAATCCGAGAATAATTCAATATTACGGACCCAATGGAACTGGTTTCGTCGAATTCCGAGACTGTGCCTCGGAAGGCTATTTTTAAATATCGATTCAAACGATTAAAATTTCAAAACTGAACAATTCACTTTCAATTTCAATTCTGAAGCTTCTATTACCTTCAGCATTATCAATATGAATTTTACAAGCCTTTGAAATATTTTTAATTGGCTTAAAATTGAAGATTCAAATTTTTATTCAACTTTCAATAGATTAAATTCAAAAATTTAATCGCCAAATTCAAAATTATATTGAAAATTCAATCCAAACCATCATTCAAATATTTAAAATTAATTAAATATTTTCAAATTAAATTGTTAAAAATTCTGGGTCGTTACAAAACGGTATTTATTTATCCATGGGCGATGAGTTTTGATGTATTGGGTGTATCCGTATTTGTAGAATCTTTCATTTTCATGCTTATCACAATTGTCAGTTCAGTTTATACATGGCGAAAAGGAGCATTAGAATGGTCTTAACTGAAACTGCAAAATTCAGGGCAAATTGGAACCATTAACAATTTAAATTAGTCTTTAAATTGAAATTAGTGAATGGTTCCTCAATTTTAATTTTTATCGAAGATAAAATTTTGTTTCCTTGAATGGAAAAAGAAAATTGATTTATGACCGATTTATAACTAATCTCATTTTTTTCAATAAAAAATACTTTTCTATTTCAATTATAACAACATATATATGTATATGTAAACCCCAAAACACAAATTTTTACCCAAATACCGAGACGGGTCTCTCTCTTATGTACATATCCCTAGAGAGAATTCTCATGTTTCAATTTTTCATTTAATAAATAGATTGAAATATTGAATATAAAATACGAATTTTGGTGGAATGTGATCCATGTTAATGTTGCTCTAGAAATTGCAAAAAAGGATATTATATATGGATAGATAGCCATATCAACATGTACTTAATAAATACAATATTTTTTTAATATATTAAGTTACACAATTCAAGCGTATTCCATAAATTTCCCACCCTACCAAAAAAATCCGCCAATTCTTTTTGGAAGGTGAAATTCTATTTTTTATGTTAAAAAAGGGAAACTCTATACTACTTCTGATTATTCTATCTTTATTTCAGTTATATAGATAAAGAGGAGATTCAATCTCAATCATTCCATTTTGTGGTATCCCGTCGGATCGTAATATCATACTAATACATTAGGTAGAAGTTGGACCAATTTTGAACAAGGCTCCATAAGTGTAAGTAACAAAATCTTTTTCCAGAAATATTTTTTCAATTTGACCCGTTGAAAATTTGAACCTGAGTCCAAAATGTTCTTTATTCCGTCGTTCCATCTCTGCTCATACGTTTGAAATAGATATATGGAGTTGACTAAAATTTTATGTGATTTAGTAAACAGAATATACATTCTATTATTGCTAAGTCGATCCATATGGGTCAATAAATAGTGAATCAATAATTGAATTTTTCCAATAGATATAAATAGGAAACTTAAGATTAAGATGCTTCGGAATGGAAATTAGGGAATGTCCACAATACCTGGATTTAGTCAGATACAATTTGAGGGATTTTGTAGGTTCATTAATCAGGGTTTAACGGAAGAATTTCATAAGTTTCCCAAAATTGAAGAAAGAGATCAAGAAATGGAATTTCAATTATTTGTGGAAAGGTATCAATTGGTGGAGTCCCTGATAAAGGAAAGAGATGTTGTGTATGAATCACTCACATATTCTTCTGAATTATATGTCCCCGCGGGAGTAATTTGGAAAACCGGTAGGGATATGCAACAACAAACTATTTCTATTGGAAACATTCCTCCAATGAATTCCCTGGGAACCTCTGTAGTAAATGGAATATACAGAATTGTGATCAATCAAATATTGCAAAGTCCTGGTATTTACTATCGTTCAGAATTGGATCATAACGGAAATGTTGTTTATACCAGCACTATAATATCATATTGGGGAGGAAGATCGTAATTAGAAATTGATAGAAGAACAAGGATATGGGCATGTGTAAGTAGGAAACAAAAAATATCTATTTTAGTTTTATCATCAGCTATGGGTTCAAATCTAAGAGAAACTCTAGATTTTGTTTGTTATCCTGAAATTTTCTTGTCTTTCTCGAATGATAATGTTAAGGAGAAAAAAAAATTGGATCCAAAGAAAATGCCATTTGGAGTTTTATCAACAATTTGCTTGTGTCGGTGGGGATCCGGTATTTTCTGTGTCCTTATGTAAGGAATTACAAAAAAAATTCAATAAAAATGTAAATTAGGAAGGATTGCTCGACGAAATATGAACCGGAGACTGAATCTGGATATACCTCAGAACAATACATTTTTGTAACCATGAGACCTATTGGCTGCTACGGATCATTTGATCGGAATTAAATTTGGAATGGGTACATTTAACGATATGAATCACTTAAAAATAACGATATTCGCTCTGTAGCAGATCTGTTACAAAATCAATTCAGATTGGCTCTTGGTCGTTTAGAAATTTCGATTCATGGAACTATATGTGGAGCAATCCGACATAAATTGATACTGACTCCTCAAAATTTGGTAACTTCAACTTCATTAACAACTAGTTATGAATCCTTTTTTGACCTACACCCTTTATCTCAAGTTTTGGATCAAACTAATCCATTGACACAAAATGTTCGTGGACGAAAATTGAGTTATTTGGGCCATGGAGGATTGACGGGACAAACTGCTAGCTTTCGGACACGAGATATCCACCCAAGCCACTATGGCATATTTTCCCAATTGACATGTCTGAAGGAATCAATGTTGGACTTATTGGATCTTTTTCTATTCGTGTGAGGATTGGTCCGTAGGGATGTATAGAGAGTCCATTTTATGAAATGTCTGAGAGATCAAAAGAGGCACAGATAATTTATTTATCACAAAATAGAGATGAATATTATATGGTAGCTGTAGGAAATTCTTTGTCCCTGAATCGGGATGTTCAAGAGGAACAAGTTGTTCCGGCTCGATACCGTCATGAATTTTGATTATTGTATGGGAAAAGATTCGTTTTAGAAGTATTTTTCCTTTCTAATATTTTTCTATGGAGCTTCCCTCATTCTTTTTATTGAGCATAATGATGCGAATCGGGCTTTAATGAGTTCTAATATGCAGCGCCAAGCAGTTCCTCTTTCTCGATCCGAGAAGTGCATTGTTGCAACTGGGCTGGAATGCCAAACGGCTCTAGATTCGAGGGTGTCTATTATAGCTGAACGAGAAGGAAAGATCATTTATACTGAGACTCACAAGATCATTTTATCAACTAATGGGGACACTATAAGTATTCCGTTAATTATGTATCAATGTTCCAACAAAAATACTTGTATGCATCAAAAGTCTCAGGTTCAGCAGGGTAAATGTATAAAAAAAGGGAAAATTTTAGCAGACGGGGCGGCTATAGTTGGTGGGGAACTCACTATAGGAAAAAACGTTTTAGTCACTTATATTCCATGGGAAGGTTATAATTTTAAAGGCGCGGTACTAATTTGCGAATGGCTAGTGTGTGAAGATATTTATACTTCTTTTCACATACGGAAATATGAAATTCAGACTCATGTGACAAGTCAAGGTCCCGAAAGAATTACTAAGGAAATACCCCATTTAGAGGCTCATTTACTCAGAAATTTAGACAGAAATGGAATTGTAATGCTTGGATCTTAGATAGAAACCGACGATATTTTAATAGGTAAATTGACATCTCAGACAGCGAATGAATCCTCGTATGCCCCAAGGATAGATTATTACGAGCCATACTTGGCATTCAGGTATCCACTTCAAAAGAAACTTCTCTAAAACTACCTATAAGCGAAAGAGGTCGAGTTACTGATGTGAGATGGATCTAGAAAAAGACGGGTTCCAGCTGTAATCTAGAAAAGATTCGTGTATATATTTTACAGAAACGTGAAATCAAAGTGGGTGATAAAGTAGCTGGAAAACATGGGAATAAAGATATCATTTCTAAAATTTTGACTAGACAAGATATGCCCTACTTGCAAGATGGAATACCTATTGATATGGTCTTCAATTCATTAGGAGTACCCTCACGAATGAATGTACGACAGATATTTGAATGTTCACTCAGGTTAGCAGGGGAATATACTAAAGAGACATTATAGAATAGCACCTTTTAATGAGAGATACAAGCAAGAGGCTTCGAGAAAACTAGTGTTTTCCGAATTATATGAAGCCAGTAAGCAAACAAAAATCCCATGGGTATTTGAACCCGATTTTCCCCAAAAAAGCAGAATATTTGATGGAAGAACAGGAGATCCTTTTGAACAACCTGTTCTAATAGGCAAGTCCTATATCCTAAATTTAAGTCATCAAGTTGATGATAAAATCCATGGACGTTCGAGTAGGTATTACGCACTTGTTACACAAAACCCCCTTAGACGAAGGGCTAAGGAAGGGGGGCAACGAGTAGGAGAAATGGAAGTTTGGGCTCTAGAAGGATTTGGTGTTGCTCATATTTTACAAGAGATGCTTACTTATAAATTTAATCATATTAGAGCTCGTCAAGAATTACTTGGTGCTACGATCATTGGAGGAACAGTACCTAATCCTGAGGATGCCCCAGAATCTTTTTGATTACTCATTCGAGAACTACGATCTTTGGCGTTGAAACTGAACCATTTCCCTATATGTGAAAAGAATTTTCAAATTAATCGGAAGGAAGTTTGATCCGAATGAGTCAGAATTTCTATTATATGATCGACCGGTATAAGCATCAACAACTTCGAATTGGATTAGTGTCTCCTCAACAAATAAGGGCTTGGGCCAACAAAATTCTACCGAATGGGGAGATAGTTGGAGATGTGACAAAGCCATATACTTTTCATTATAAAACCAATAAACCGAAAAAAGATGGATTGTTTTGTGAAAGAATCTCTGGACCCATAAAAAGTGGAATTTTGCTTGTGGAAATTACCGAGTGATCGGAGCGAAAAAAGAGGACCCGAAATTTTGTGAAGAATGTGGGGTGGAATTTGTTGATTCTCGGATACGAAGATATCAAATGGGATACATCAAACTCGCATGTCCAGTAACTCATGTGTGGTATTTGAAACGCCTTCCTAATTATATCGCGAATCTTTTAGATAAGTCCCTTAAGGAATTAGAAGGCGTAGTATATTGCGATGTGTGATTTTATCGAAATTTGCATTTTACATATTTGCAATACTAAACTGTCATCTCATTCAATCTGATTGGGATGCCCCCGACTCTGACATGGTTAGTGGAAGGAGTAACATGAAGCTCGGAATTTTGGGTGTATTCAATATCCCCAAATGAGGGGGGAATTGGTCCATGGTCGATTCCGTAACGGCTAAGTAGGAATTGCTAGTTATACCTCGTGAAAAAAAAAGATTTTTTAGTGGAATGCGCCATTCCATTTCTTTGAGAGGGAGGTTCCGTTAAAGCAATTAAATATGACATGGTTATAAATGTCTATATATCGCATATATGCTTCAAGGGGCATAATGACATAACCGTCGAGGTAAGTAGGGACCTAAAAGATCGAACGGAATTAAACGATATATAGACAAGTAAATCCCTTACGAGTCCCAAAGTATTCCTTTAACTTAAGGGGGTTCATCATTTGAAGGGAAGTAGATTACTCAATAATTTCACATTTAAATTGTCTTTTGTCGTAAATAATAAAGTCAGAAAGCTCAAAAGTGAAAGTAAAAAATGAATTAATAAAGTCCTTACTGGATGGAGAACTTGAGTAAAGTGTAGTTATTTGTAGGCTTTTCTTTTTATCGAACAAGGTAAAAAAACTCCCTTCTTTATTTGGTATAACTACTTGAGCTGGATGAGAGGAAACCTTCATGTTCGATTTTTAAAGGGGGGATCCAATCTTATAGGAACCTATCTAAATTTTTCTTCTGCTAAGCCCATAGCTAAAAAACCTACTTTCCTATGATTACAGGCTTATACGGGTATGAAATCCAATCCTGGAAATACAGTATCCCGCTTTTTTTACTACCCAAGGCTTTGAGACATTTCAAAACTGAAAAATCTCTATAGGAGCAGGTGTTATTAGAGAACAATTAGACGATTTAGATTTGCGAATTATTATAGAAAATTCGTTGGTAGAATGGAAGGAATTGGAGACGAAGTATCCGCTGAAAACGAATGGGAAGATAGAAAAATTAAAAGAAGAAAGGATTTTTTGGTTAGACGGATGGAATTAGCTAAACATTTTATCCGAACAAATGTAGAACCAGAATGTATGGTTTTATGTCTATTACCAGTCCTTTCTCCTGAGTTGAGACTAATCATTCAAATAGATGGGGGTAAACTAATCAGTTCAGATATTAATGAACTCTATGGAAGAGTTATCTATCGAAACAATACTCTTACTGATCTATTAGCAACAAGTAGGTCTACGCCAAGGGAACCAGTAATGCATCAGGAAAAATTAGTACAAGAGGATGTGGATACACTTATTATAAGGGGTACGCGGACAACCAATGAGGGATGGTCATAATAAAGTTTACAAATCATTTTCAGATGTAATTGAAGGCAAAGAAGGAAGATTTTGTGAGACTCTGCTCGGTAAATGGGTCGATTATTTGGGACGTTCCATCATTATCGTTGGTCCTTTTCTTTCATTACATCAATGTGGATTACCTCGAGAAATAGCAATAGAGCTTTTCCAAACATTTGCAATTCGTGGTCTAATTAGACAACATATTGTTTCTAACATCGGAATTGCAAAAAGTAAAATTTGGGAAAAAAAACCGATTGTATGGGAAATACATCAAGAAGTTATGCAGGGGCATCCTGTATTGTTGAATAGAGCACCTACCCTGCATAGCTAGGGTATACAAGCGTTCCAACCCATTTTAGTGGAGGGGCGCGCTATTTTTTTGCACCCATTAGTTTTGTAAGGGCTTCAATGCAGTTGATGGGGACCAAATGACTGTTCATGCACTTTTATCTTAGGAAGCTCAAGCGGAGGCCTGCTTACTTATGTTTTCTCATATGAATCTTTTGTCTCCAACTATTGGGGTTCAAGATATGCTTATCAGACTCTATGTATTAACGATGGAAAATCGACGGGGTACTTGTGAAAATAGGTATAATCCATATAATTATGCGAACTACAAAAATAAAACAGTTGATGATAATAACTATGAGTATACAAAAGAAAAGGTCATATTTTGGCAGTTCCTACGATGCACTTGGGGCTTATCGGTAGAAACAAATCAAATTAGACAGTCCATTTTGGCTCCAGTGTTGACTTGATCAATGTGTCATTGGCTCAAAAGAGGTTCCCATCAAAGTTCAATTTTGGTACTTATCATGACATTTATGGACACTATCTAATAGTAGGAAGTATTAAAAAGAAAATCTGTTGTATATACATTCAAACTATTGTTGGTCATGTTTCTTTTTATCGAGAAATAGAAGAAGCCATACAGGGGTTTTGTCGAGCCTATTTATATGCTATCTAATATTTATACGCTATCTAAATACGCTATCTAAATAAATAAATTCGACTAGACGTCCTTCCTTGGGAAATCGGGTTTATCCAATTTCATCGGTATTATAAGAATTTCTTAATTTATATGTGAATCAATATTGAGGAAAGGAAGTTTTCGAATCACTGACTCAAGTCCATTATAGAATCCTACTCAGCGAAATATGGAGGTATTTATGGCAGAACGAGCCGATCTGGTCTTTCACAATAGAGTGATAGGTGGAACTACTATGAAACTACTTATTAGCATATTAATAGATCATTTCAGAATGGCATATACATCACATATCCTGGATCAAGTGAAGACTCTGTGTTTTCAACAAGCCACTGCTACATCTATTTCATCAGGATTTATGATCTTTTAATAATACCTTCTGAGGGATGGTTAGTCCAAGATGCTGAACAACAAAGTTTTATTTTAGAGAAACACCATCATTATTGAATTGTACATGTGGTAAAAAAAATTACGTCCATCCATTGAGATATGGTATGCTACAAGTGAATATTTGAGACAAGAAATGAATTCTAATTTTTGGATAACTGATCCATCTAATCCAGTCCGTCTAGTGTCCTTTTTTGGAGCTCGAGGAAATGCATCTCAGGTACATCAATTTGTAGGTATGAGAGGATTAATGTCGGATCCCCAAGGACAAATGATTGATTTACACATTAAAAGAAATTTACGTGAAGGACTTTCTTTGACATAATATATAATTTCCTGTTACGGAGCTTGAAAAGGAGTCATGGATACTGCTGTACGAACATCAGATGCTGGATACCTCATGCGTAGACTTGTTGAAGTAGTTCAATACATTATTGTACGTAGAACAGATTGTGGTACTATCTGAGATATTTTCGTGAGTCCTCGAGATGGGGTGACAGAAAAAAAATTTGTCAAACCCTAATTGGTTGTGTATTAGTGGACGATATATATATATGGGGATACGCTGCATTGCCACTCGAAATCAAGATATTGGGATTGAACTTGCCAATCGATTCATAACTTTTCGAGCACAACCAATATATATTCAAACCCCCTTTACTTGCAGGAATACATCTTGGATCTGTCAATTATGTTATGGTAGAAGTTCCATTCACGGCGATCTGGTTGAACTGGGGGAAGCTGTAGGTATTATTGCGAGGCAATCAATTGGGGAACCAGGGACTCAACTAACATTAAGAACTTTTTATACGGGTGGAGTATTTACGGGCGGTACTGCCGAACAAGTACGAGCTCCTTCTAACGAAAAAATAAAGTTCAACGAGTATTTGGTTCATCCAACACTTACCCGTCATGGGCATCCTGATTTTTTATGTTCTATAGAATTGTATATAACTATTGAGAGTCGGGATATTCTACATAGTGTGAATATTCCTCCCAAAAGATTGATTTTAGTTCAAAATAATCAATATGTAGAATCTGAACAAGTTACTGCTGAGATTCGTACTGGAATGTCTACTTTTCATTTTAAAGAGAAGGTCCGAAAACATATTTATTCTGAATCAGAGGGAGATATGCACTGGAGTACCAATGTCTACCATGCACCCGAATATACATATAGTAACATTCATATGTTACTAAAGACAAGTCATTTATGGCTATTAGCAGGAAGTCCGCGCCGATCCAGTATAGTGTCTTTTTCACTACACAAAGGTCAAGATCAAATTCATTTTTATTCCTTTTCTGTCAAAGAAAGATATATCTCTGACTTCTCAATTACTAATAATCGAGTAAGGCATAAATTGTTTGATCCTTCTATTAAAAAAGATAGAGAAATTTTTGATTATTCAAGACTTGATCAAATCGTCCGTAATAGGCATTTGGATTTTATATATCTTTCGATCCTCTAAGAGAATTCTGATTTATTGGCGAAAAGGAGAAGAAATAGATTTAGCACTCCATTAAAATATAATCCAGAAGGAGAGAAAGAACTAATACCCTCTTTTGGTATTCGATTGAAATACCCATAAATGGTATTTTACATAGAAATAGTATTCTTTCTTATTTTGACGATCTACAATATAGAAGAAACAGTACGAGAATTACTGAATATTAGACCGTAGAGGTGGATTCAATCATAAAAAAAGAAGATTTGATTAAGTATCGAGGAGTAAAAGAATTTAGTCCAAAATACAAAACGAAAGTGGATCGATTTTTTTTATTCCTGAAGACCTAATGGTCCTGAACAATAGTATCATTGAAGTAGATACACAACTCGCTTTAAATATAAGAAGCCAAGTAGGAGGATTAGTCCGAGTGGAGACAAAAAAAAGTATTGAACTGAAAAAATTTTATGGAGATATTCATTTTTCCTGGAGAGACAGATAAGATATTAAGACATAGCGGCATTTTAATACCACCGGGAATGAAAAAAAATTCTAAGGAATCAAAATTTTTGAAAAATTGGATTTATGTCTAATAAATTACACCCATTAAAAAAAGTATTTTGTTTTGGTTCGGCCCGTAATCACATTGAAATAGCTGATGGGATAAATTTAGCAAAACTTTTCACTCATGATCTCTTGCAAGAAAAAGATAATGTCCAACTTAGAATTGTTAATTATATCCTTTATGGAAATGGAAAATTAATTCTTGGAATTTTTCACACACGTATTCAATTAGTTCATACTTGCTTCGTATTGAATTAGGACCAAGAAAAAAATGGTTCTATAGAAGAAGTTCATGCTTCTCTTGTTGAGGTAAGGGCAAATGACTGATTCTAAATTTCATAAAAATTGAGTTAGTAAAGTCTAGTCTTTCATATGCCGAAAAAAGGTATGATATGGCGGGTTTGGGATTAATCCCCGATAATGGAATAGACTGCACCAATATCAACCTTTTTTCGAAAGTGAAGTTTTCAGTAGTTACTCAACATCAAGCAATTATTGGTACATTGTTGAATCAAAATAATGCTTTGATAATTTTGTCATCATTCAATTGTTCTCGAGTTGACCCATGTCCAATCAATGGTTCGAAATATAACATCACGGCAAAAGAATTGAATCCCATAATTCTAATTAGGGATTTTTTGGGTCCCCTATGTACTATTGTATCTAAAATATTGAACTTTTATTCAGCTTACTATTTAATAACTCGTAATCAGATCTTGGTAAACAAATATTGGATACTTGATAATTTGAAAGCGACTTTCCAAGTACTTGAAGTACTTAAATACCGTTTAACAGAAGAAAATAGAAGGATTTATAATCTCAATCCATGCAATACCATCATTTTGAATCCATCCCATTTGAATTGGTGCTTTTTTACATCAAAATTATTGTGAAGAAGCATCCACAATAATTAGCATTGGACAATTTATTTGTGAAAATCTATGTCTAGTTAAATATAGGACACATATAAAAAATAAGGTCAAATTTTAATTGTTCATGTTGATTGCTTAGTTATAAGATTAGCTAAGGTGTATTTGGCTACTCTAGGAGCGACTGTTCATGGACATTACGGAGAAACCCTTTCTGAAGGAGATACATTAGTTGCATTTATATATGAAAAATCCCGATCTAGTGACATAACGCAGGGACTTCCAAAAGTGGAGCAAATCTTAGAAGTGCGTTCGATTGGTTCAATATCGATGAACCTTGAAAGGAGAGTCGAAGATTGGAATGAACGTATACCAAGAATTCTTGGAATTCCTTGGGGATTCTTAATTGGAGCTATGCTAATTATAGCCCAAAGCCATATCTCTTTGGTTAATAAGATCCAAAGGGTTTATCGATCTCAAGGGGTACAGATCCATGATAGACATCTAGAGATTATTACGCGACAAGTAACATCAAAAGTGTTGGTTTCAGAAGACAGAATGTCTAATGTTTTTTCGCCTGGAGAATTAATCGGATTGCTGTGAGCAGAACGAGCAGGGCGTGCTTTAGACAAACCGATCTGTTATTGGGAAATTTTATTAGGAATAATGAGGGCATCTCTGAATACTAAAAGCTTCATATCTGAAGCATGTTTTCAAATGCTAGAGTTTTAGCTAAAGCTGCTCTACGGGGGCGTATTGATTGGTTGAAGGGTCTGAAAGAAAATGTAGTTCTGGGGGAAATTATCCCTAGCGGTATCGGATTTAAAAAATTAGTGCACCATTCAAGGCAAGACAAAAACATTCATTTTGAAATAAAAAAGAAAAATGTATTCAAGTTGGAATTGAGAGACATTTTGTTACACCATCAAGAAATTTTTTGTTCTCGTAGCCCAAAGAATTTCCTGACACATTAGAAAATTCTTTTACGCAATTTCATAATTCCTAATCGGATATTTTTCCTTTTTCCTTTCTTTTGTTAAGTAAAAAATGATGTAAATAATAATAAAAAATTAATAGTTCGGTCTATGTATGAATGGTCAACCTCACTATAAAGTCCCGTAGGAACAATTAGTTATTTCTAAAAAAAGAGAAAGTGCGTAATGACAAGAAGGTATTGGAACATCCATTTGGAAGAGATGATGGAGTTGGGAGTTTATTTGATCATGGTACTAAGAAACGGAATCCTAGAATGGTCCCATACATTTCTACAAAGCGTAAAGGTATTTATGTTACAAATCTTACTAGAACTGCTCGTTTTTTTTCAGAAGCCTGTGATTTAGTTTTTGATGCGGCAAGTTGAGGAAAACCATTTTAATGGTTGAAAAATAAAATAGCGGATTTAGTAGTCTCAGCTGCAATAAGGGCTTGATGTCATTATGTTAATACAAAATGGCTCGGTGGTTTGTTAGTGAATTGGTCCACTACAGAAACGAGACTTCATAAGTTCAGAGACTTAAGAGGAGAACAAAAGATGGGGAAACTCAACCGTCTCCTTAAAAGAGATGCAGCAATTTTGAAGAGAAAATTATCGACTTTGCAAATATATCTGGGTGGGATCAAATATCTGACTGGGTTATCCGATATTGTAATCATCGTTGATCGGCAAAAAGAATATATTGCAGATATTTCGATTCCAATCAACGACGACGTTATAGCTTCAATCCGATTGATTCTTAACAAATTAGTATCCCCTATTTGTGAGGGTCGTTTTAGCTATATAAGAAGTCATTGATTATGATTATATTATGATTAATAATAATAATATTAGTTAATTATTTTTATTTCTTAGATTGGTTGTTATGATTAAGAATAATAAGATTAGTTAATTATTTTGATTTCTTAGATTGGTTACTATTCTTGTCTTGCATTTTAAAAAAGAGATAAAATGGTATATTTTGTTATGTGATTTCTTGGTATTTTAAATATATGATTAATGATGAAAGTAGATAAGTTGAAAAAGAGATGGTTGAATCAAAATAAATTTTTTTAGTTTGATTTCTGTCAGAGGACAATATGAATGTTATGCCATGTTCCATTAAAACACTCAAAGGGTTCTACGATATATCAGGTGTAGAAGTAGGCTAACATTTATATTGGAAAATAGGAGGTTCACAGATTCATGCTCAAGCACTTATCACTTCTTGGGTAGTAATTGCTATCTTATTAGGGTTAATTATCATAACTGATCGGAATCCACAAGCTATTCCTACCGACGGGCAGAATTTCTTTGAATATGTTCTTTAATTTATTCGAGACTTGAGTGAAATTCGGATTGGAGAAGAATATGGGTGTTAGGTTCCCTTTATTGGAACCATGTTCTTATTTATTTTTGTTTCTAACTGGTTAGGAGCTATTTTACCTTCAAAAATCATTCGGTTACCTTGTGGAGAGTTGGCTGCCCCCGCGAATGATATAAATACTACTGTTGCTTTAGCTTTACTCACGTACGTGGCATATTTTTGTGCGGGTCTTACCAAAAAAGAATTGCTTATTTTGGAAAATACATTCAACCAACTCCAATTATTTTACCAGTTAACATCCTAGAAGATTTCACAAAACCTTTATCTCTGTGTTTTCGACTTTTTGGAAATATATTTGCAGATGAATTAGTAGTTGTTGTTCTTGTTTCTTTAGTACCCTAAGTAGTTCCTATCCCTGTCATGTTTCTTGGATTATTTACAAGCAGTATTCAAGCTCTCATTTTTGCAACTTTAGCCGCGGCTAGATAGGGGAATCCAGGGAGGGTCATCATTGATTAGTTTTCCAAAGAGTCTTCTTTTTTTAAGCTTATCTCGACTAAGGCAATGCATGTTTCAAGAAAATAAACTTGGCTCGGTAACATATACATATATAGATCGAAATAAGAAATCCATAGTATATATGACTAGAGTTCTAAGAGGAAAGATAGACTATATTACGAAGGATGGGTTAGGGAGATCACACTAGATATATGTCTATATGTAATGTCTATAAGTCCAGCTACATTTCCTGTATATTTTTCACGAATTATTCTAGAATTTGATTCAATAAAAAATGCGGGCGGTTTCCATTATGAAAGAAACAAATGTATATATGATAGTAGATATATATTAGTCATATATCGGGTTTATCCCTATCTATATTTTTTCCTCTTCAAAATTTTAGTTACTTCGATTCGATATTTTTTAGTGATCAAATAAGTAAGAATACCTTAGTTGATTGTATCATTAACCATTTTTTTTTCGTGCGAGGAACCTATCATCATGAACCTACTGATTTATGCCACTTCCGTTATTGTTGCTGGATTGGTCGTAGGGCTTGCTTCTATAGGACATGGATTTGGTCAAGGTACTGCTGCAGGCGGCCATAGAAGGTATTGCGAGACTACCAGAAGCAGAAGGAAAAATAAAAGGCACCTTATTGCTTAGTCTAGCTTTTATGGAAGCTTTAACCATTTATGGGCTCGTTGTGGCATTAGCACTTTTATTTACAAATCCTTTTGTTTAATTTCATCCTAGAATAAAAATGTAAAAAAAGTGCATTACACACTTTTTCTTATTTTATTAATTCATTGCGGTTTGCTTCTATGAATTATATCACTACTTTATTCCTACAATTATGTATTTGTTGGAACAATACCCTGGGAAAGACTAATTTGAGGATGACGAATTAGTGGATTTTCTCGCTTTATTCCTTCCCCTCCTTGGGTTAGTACGATGGAATTTTTACTTTCTTTTTAAAAAGTGTTTAAACAGGGGAAATATTTTGCAATTTCTACAAGAGCTCGGACCCACCTAAATAAGTATCTTATAGGAAACATAAAAAAGAAAAAAAATTAAGAAATTCATGTATCTAGGGAGGATTCACTTTAGAAGCGACTGTTCCCTAGATACCTACATCGTGGTATTTCACAGTTGAATCAATTTGAAAAAGACCTAAAGTTAGAGATTTATCAATAGGTAATGTTGCTCCAATACCTAACCAAAGAGCTACTACAGTACCGATCAAAAAGACTGTTGTAGCTACAGGACAACGAAATAGATTTCGGAATTTATTAACATTCTCCAAAAAGGGTACTATTAATAATCCTGTTGGCACTGAAACCATTAAAAGAACACCCAATAATTTATTGGGTACTGTGCGGAGTATTTGAAATACAGGAAAAAAGTACCATTCGGGCAATACTTCCAAAGGAGTTGCAAATGGATCTTCCGGTCCACCAATCATTGATGGTTCTAGGACTGCTAAGCCGACATTACATGCAATAGTACCTAGAATTACTACTAGAAAAACATATAAAAGATCATGTGGCCAGCGCGTTCTCCATAATAATTATGCCCCATCCCTTTGGCCAATTTTGCTCTTAACACTGGATCATTCAAGTCAGGTTTCTTTATTATTGGGATAGGTGGATTCTTGTGGATCCATCCCCCGAAAGAACTGGACATGATAATTTTTAATCATCCGGCTTGAGCAAGATTCAAAAGATTACAGAAATAGATTAATAGAAAATCTACATTTTATAGATATCCACACATATAAGACAGAATGATTCTATGTAAGTGATAAAGGATTTACTAGGTCCCATTTCTGAAGTTGCACCTATTCATATTCAGTGCAAATAATTTAGTTCTTATAGATAAATGCTCAATATATTAAGCTTAAAAATTTGATCATAATCAAGGGCTTTTTGGACTGTTTCATGTCTTTTTGATTTTATGCGTTCTTTTCACCACAACATCTCGATTTTCTTACATACAAAGTCTTTACTTGTTGCTAATAAAGTCTAGCCTCTATTCTTCCTTAGATCTCTTATTTCACTCTGATAGTATCATATTATAGATTAAGGTCAATGTAGAAGAAATGAATGCATTTCCATACTATAAATAAGTAAGTGGAATAGATAAAACATTGGATCGTGCTACATCACTTATTCTACAGGATCTTATGGAGCCTTTTCACGCATGACATAATTCGGACATGATCATAGAAAAAAATTTCCTCAAGCGAACCGGCCTATCCTGGATTTACGTGGTGGTTGGATGCGGAGACAGTTTGGTTGTGAATTCCAACGTGGCAGATAAAATAGTATATCGGCATGGCCCAATCAATAGTTCAAGTCACACACTCCCCATAATCCATCCAACCTCTCTTCGTAGAACAACTATTCTTACCAAATAAGAACTAAACTACTTCAGAGTTAAAGAGAAGTATCGAAAAACATATCTTATATTTTCAATAATACATATTTGTAGCAATGAAATACTATTGTTCCTTCCTGATAGGATATATCAGAAATTACAAATATCAATGATCTGTTTTCTCTATAAAATAAAGCAATAACTATAAAGGACTGAAATACCTTGCTTACGTGTCGTTGGGAAGTGCATTAACATAAATACGGAAGTAAGAAGAGGCAATACAAAAGTGTGTAAACTATAAAAACGAGTCAAAGAAGATTGACCCACACTAGCACTTCCACGTAATAACTCTAACAAAGGAGATCCTATTATAGGAATAGCGTCAGGCACGCCTGTCACAATTTTTACTGCCCAATAACCAATTTGGTTCTAAGGTAAGGAATAACCAGTTACACCAAAAGATGCAGTCAATACAGCCAGAACCACACCTGTAATCCAAGTTAATTTGTGGGGTTTTTAAACCCACCTGTAAGATACACATGAAATATGCGCAGAATCATCATTAGAACTGTCATACTTGCTAACCATCGATGAACTGATTGAATTAACCAACCAAAGTTAGCTTTAGGCATCATGTATTGAACAGAGGAAAAGGCCTCCGTAACAGTTGGACAATGGTAAAAAGTCATAGCAAAACCCGTAGCTACTTGTACAGAAAACAAGTAAGCGTGATTCCACCTAGAAAATAAAATATGTTGACATGAAGAGGAACATATTTACTAATTATATCATCTGCAATCGCTTGAATCTCGAGACGTTCCTCAAACCAATCATATACTTTATTGAGATAGGGAATCCGAGAGGACCCCCTCCCCCAAGAGACGTATATAAGAATTTCATCTCGTATGGCTCAAACAGAAACACAAAAATACCGATTTTGACAGATATACAATAGAAAGTTCAAAAGTTCTTAGTTGCTCGATGCAATTTGTGTCAAAGATAGGAAGTAAAAAAATACATGAAATCTCTTCTTTGTGATACTAACACCAAAATATCAAGTTAGCCCGTACACCTTTCTTTTTCTTTATATTGATCGTTCCAGGCCTCAATCTTCTCTTTCCTATTTTTGTTTGTTTTTGTTTTTTATGCGTAATATGGGTCGACTTTTGTTTTACTGTTGATAGAAATTTCATTGTTAAGACCCTAAAAATTAATTAAAACCTCAGATTCATACAAGAACCATGACGATTTAATCCCAAGCTAAATAAAAGTGTTCTTTAAGTAAAAACCATTTGATCATCAATTATTCAATTTCAATGAGTGGATGTAATGACTTAAAAAATCTAGAGAAAGAAGTTATTCTTTCGATGAAATTCATTTCATAAGCCTAAAGAAAGAAAAATTATTTAATTTAGGTAATGCCCATCTAAAAATTTTTTTAGTCCGGTTGCGAGGTCTAAAAAATAGGTATGAATCAGAGTTAGAATATTTTTTTCTTACTTTTTTATATAATAATCCGTGTTCCAGATATTAGAATAAATATCCGACGGGGTAGAATCATCTTAATAGAGATGACAAGGCCATTCTCTGTATTATAAATAGGATCAATTATAACAAGTTGCACGCTTATATTCTGAAAATACCGAAAAAAGAAATAAAACAGTCGAACTACCTAAAAGGTCTATAAATCCAAGTTTTAAATAATTTTTTTGATTGAAAAACTAGAGGTTCATAGTTCTTATAAACCTAACTCATTAAAATTCCATCCAGTAAAACGGAAGAATTATAAATTTCCAAAATAATAGATAGGAATATTGCAAATAGAGCCATTGCAGCTCCCATAAGTGGTGTAGTCCCACAGCCCTAAGATACTTTACCATCTGACGAATTCAATGGTTTTAATAAACTCCCTACAGTAGTTTGTCTTGGCCTAGATCTAGAACCACCCTCAACGATTTGTGTAGCCATAAATCCTATTTAATCACTGGTTGAGATCGGTTGACTTTGTATACTATTCTGTTGTAATTGTATATAAATAAATGAGCTTATCGTAGATCCATTGTGATCTTGAAATTTTCTAAAAATGGAAACAACAACCTTAGTCGCCATCTTCATATCAGGTTTACATGTAAGCTTTATGGGGTATGCCTTATATATCGCTTTTGGGCAACCTTCTCAACAACTAAGAGATCCATTCGAGGAACACGGAGACTAGACTTGTTGAAGTAATGAGCCTCTTGATATGAGAGCTCATTACTTCAGTTTCCATAATGAAAATTATTTCATTATTTTTTAGTCAGAACCTTAGATGGTTCCTGAAAAAAGACAGCGAAAAAAATTATCCCTAAAGTCGAGACCAAAAGGAATGTATAAACCAATGCTTCCATAAATTCGATCATGGTTAACAATTATAGCTTACACATCTATTCATTTGATTGAGTGGGATCATTTACCACAAAAAAGAGGGCAAAGAATCAACGAAAAGAAGTTGATTCAAGTCTCTATTTTTTTTTTCTCGGGTACTCGAGAAAAAAATAGAGATAGAGAATAAAGATACCAGAGCAGTCCTGTATCAAATTACTTGTCTCTTTGTAGTTAGATCTCCAAGTTTTTGGAATGCTCCAAATTCCACTTGGGCATCCAAATCTGGATCAATACCAGCAAAAACATCTCTAAACAAGGTTCTAGTGCCATGCTAAATATGTCCAAAAAAGAAAAGCAAAGCAAACGAAGCATGCCCAAAAGTGAACCAACCCCTTGGACTACTACGAAAGACACCCTTTGATTTTAAAGTAACCAGGTGTAATTCAAATTTTTTGCCTAATTGTGCACGCCTAGCATATTTTTTCACAGTAGGAGGATCGTATAATTGACTCCATTGAGTTCGCCACCATAGAACTCAACAGTTACACCTACTTGTTTGACACTATACTTTAACTTTGCCATTCAAAAAGGAACATCTTCCCGAACAATTCCATCTCCATCTACTAAAGCTACCGGGAATGTTTCATAAAAAGTAGGCATACGACGTACAAAAAGCTCGCGCCCTTCTTTATCTCTAAAGACGGGATGTCCTAACCATCCAATAGCTATTCCATCCCCGCTATCCATTGAGCCCGCACTGAATATTCCCCCTTTAGCCGGATTATTACCAATGTAATCATAAAAAGCTAATTTTTCAGGAATTTTAGACCAAGCTTTTGATAAACTTAGATTTTCAGCTAGTCCGACACTAACTCTTCGATATATCTCTTGCTGGAAGTATTCCTGATCCCACTGATAACGAGTGGGACCAAATACCTCGACCGGGGTTGTTGCTGAACCATACTATATAGTTCCAGCAACAACAAAAGCTGCAAAAAAAACAGCGATGCTACTAGAAAGTACAGTTTCAATATTGCCCATACGTTATCCTTTGTAGAGACGTTGAGGCGGACGGACAATAAGATGGAATAGGCCTGCCAATATGGCCAGTGTACCGGCTGCAAAATGATGAGAGGCAATTCCATCCGAAAAAAAAGGATCAAAATCTTACGCGCCCCACGTTGGACTTATAGATTGTACTTTTCCAGTTAGTCCATAAAGATCAGATAACCATATTCCAAGATCATATAAGCCTATTATATGAATTGCGCCAAAGCCAAAGCAACCCACTCCTGAAAGAAATAAATGAATTCCAAAGATTTTGGGCAAATCCAAAGAAGGTTTTCCTGTACGTTCATCACAGAATATTTCTAAGTCCCAATACACCCAATGCCAAATGGCCGCTTAAAACACAAGCTTGATAACATAATATGTGCTCCGGCCATGCCTTCATGCTCCAAATACCCGAAATTTGTTATAGTTCCTCCTGAAATACTCCAACCACCCCATGAATTGGTTATTGCTAAACAAGTCATGATGGGTATAACAAACATACCTTGTCTCCACATTGGATCAAGAACAGAGTCAGAGGGATCAAAAACCGCCAATTCATATAGAGCCATCGAACCGGCCCAACCGAAAACTAGAGCCGTATGCATTATATGGACAGAAAGCAGCCGGTCAAATCATTCAATACGACAGTATGAACATGATACCAAGGCAAATGTGATGACCCGAAATTTTGGACAATATCAATTTAATAATCTGTATTAATAATTAAATTGATTTGATAATTTTCTTTTATGATTTTAATTTAAATTGGAAAATTTATTCTTTCAAAAGCAAATAAATATTTAATTGGTGAATTTTATTCTTTTAATAAAATATTTTATATTTATAATGTATATATATATTTGTATATATTATATATAGAAAAACTTTGGCTCGAATTTAATAAATAAAAAAATCATGACTTCAAATTCTAATATATTTTGGTAATTTGGAAATTATGATTAAATTTAATATAAAACTTTTCAAAGATTTTTTTTAAAAAAAAATAACCATGTAGTTTTACAATATTTAAGGTTAATGTTTAAATTGTTTAAATTATATTTTAGCTTAAGTTTGAATTTAAAATAAGATAATTAAAAGGTTTGTTTCATTTTAAGTATTACTTGATAAATATGATTTGAAATATATATATATATATATATATATATATATAAGTTTAAAATACAACTTATAAATTTATATAACATATGAAATATCAATTCATTTAGTAATATGAATAATTTGTAATCTCTTTTATAAATTATTTAAAATTGATAAAATTTTTATTTTCAAACTAAATGTGTTGTTATTATTATATATATATATATATATATATAAGTTGACTTTAATTGGATTTTTAAAGTTAATTTGAATTTGATTTGGATTTAATTTCAAAATACAAAAGATAGATATTTTACAATGTTTTGGATTTTAAAATATATGTATAAGCTTTTATTTGTATATATAATTTGTTTTATTTTCTTTAAAAAGAAATTCATATATAAATAAGAATTAGTGGATTAATATAAATGCTTTATTATTTACATTAAAAATAAGTATTAATTACTTAAAAGACAAGTGTTAATATCTAAAGGCTTGTTTATACAAGTGTTAGTAAATAAACTATTACAAATGACAAATGTTGAATGTTTTTACAAGCGCCATTTTAATTTTCATTTTTTCTTTTATTTTTTAAATAAATTACAAATTCACTTATATAAACACATGTTTTCTCACCTTCATTTCTTTTCTATCCTTTTCTATTCAAAGCCAAGAAAAAATCAAAACAATCTCTCAAAAACAAATCAGTAGTCAGACTCCTCAAATCAGAAAACTAATCATATTCGAAACACTGTAATTTCTTTTTCAACCAAAACCAAAGCCTGCATTGTTATTCAACCTGAGATGAAAATCAAAAAGCCTATAGCAGATTACCTATAGCAAGCAACTTGAACTTTGTTTTGAAAGCAAATTCATAATCAAAGCAGTTCCATCTTTGTTTCAAATGTTAGCCATCTCTACAAAAAAAATTCAAGATCAAGTAACAAACACTTTTCAGCATTCATGTTTTCACAGTTTCAAGCTTTTCAAAAAATAAGGTTTTGTTCATTTTAGTAGGTGAGTAACATTTTTCTAAAAGCTTAAGTATAAGAACTCTGTTGCATGATAATTTCTGGAAGAAAGTATGTTTGTGTGTGTGTATATTGGTGAATTGTTGTGCATATTTAGATGTATAATGTGTGCATGCATGTAACATCTCTATTCCCAGTTTCAAGCTCAATTTTTGATTTAAAATCGTTATCTGTTGATCTAGTCATTATTAGGATCTAGGATTGAAACAAAATTTGTTTGTTTTATCATAGATTAATGTTTAAAATTTTAATTAAGTTAAAATAAAAATTATATGTCTCTAGAAACCAAAAGGAACAGAGCTAACTCAGGATAAGTGAAAATTCAAATATACTAATTTAATGTTTCAGGCATTTAATCTGAACCTCATCCAAAAAGATAAATTTAAGGAGTGAAATCATAATTTTTAGTATTTGATTGTGGGAGCAGTTCGAGTTTGTTCATTTTTTGAATATGAGGTGGTTTCTGGCGATCTAAGTGGTCAGGGAAGTCGCGGTCATCACTGGTGGTAGTGGAGTGATCGGAGAGTGTGGTAAAATTATCAGTTTGGTGTACCGATCACTGTGATGGCAGTGGTGTCGATTTTGTTTTGGAACCCTAGTTTTGGCATGGTTGAGCTTTTAGTTTGCCAAGGCGACTCTGGTGGATCGAGTTCCATTATATTCTGGGAATTATTAGCGGAGGCATTGGCGAGGTCGTGGCCGGGAACTCAGTCGTTTCGATGATCGAAGGCGTGAGGACGAGGTTGTGCCAGGTTTTGGTCTATGGTTCTAGGTTAGGGTTTGAATGCTCGATATTCGATTTTAAGGGAGGATTGATGATCTGATGGTCGGGATTAGGTGAAAGGATGATCGTCGATGTGAGGAAGCCATTTTCGTTGGTCGGAGGTGGTGGCATCTCCGGTGCACATGCACGATAATAGGTTTGGTGTCAGTGTTTGGTCTGGGTGTTGTCTCAAAGAGGTTTTCGTGATTTTGGGTTGGAGGCTCGAAGGAGTTCTCGAGTAAATGGGAGTGGGAAGGGTTTCCAGATTTTAAACTTAAAATTTAAACCAAAATTTTGAAAAGGAACGAATATGGAGTTTCTCGGGATAGTACTCGAGTGGGTTCCGGTCGAACCCGACGTAGCATGTGAAAACAGTTTTTAGAAGTTATTAAAAACAAGATTTTGAATTTTAAATAATTTGGTTTTTAAAACACTTGTAAATTTCTTTTATATAAGATAAGTGTTTCTTAATATTTGATTTAAATTTTGTCAAAGTTTAAATTGTTAATCATTTTTAAATCTTAAATTTAAAAATGAAATTTAAAAGTAAATTTAACGCTAAAGTTTCAAAGGCTTTGTAAATGATAATTAAATCATTGATATGGATAATACTTTACCTTAAAGTTAATTAGGATTTAATGTTTTGAAATTGATTAAATTAAGAAGTTAATTAAAGAGTAATTAATTACTTTAATTAATTATTTCGGGTTGATAAATAAGTAATTAAGGATTGTAAGTTAATTAATTTAAAGGTTAATTAATTTGTAATTAAGAATCATTAATTAGATAAGTTAAGATTATAAATTAATGATTTGAAACTAATTAATCAAGTAAATAAAGTAACTAAAGATTAATTAATTTACAGTTAAGCACTTAATTAATTAAAGTAATTAGAGATGAGTTAATTGGTTATTAAATATTAATTAATTTGTAATTAATAATGGTTAATTAAAGTTTAATTACTTAGGGAAGTAATTAAAGGATAGTCAATAAAGATCATTAACTAGGGATTATTAAATAATTAATCAATGTGATTAATTTTAATAATTATTTATATTAATTAATTAAGAACAATCATTTATGGAATTGGTTAAGTATAATCCTTAATGAATGTAATCAAAGGAATTAATTACTAAATGTAATTAATTAAATTAATGTGACTAGTTTATGTTAATTAATTAGTTTAATTAATTTAAAATAACCACTGGATGATTGGTTAAGTATAATTACTTAGTGTAATTTATAAAGCGGAATTACTTATTGAAGTAATTGATGGCTAATTACTGGATATAATTAATTGAAGAATGGAAGTAGTTTTGGTTTAATTACTTTGTGTAATTAATAAGAAGGATAGTTACTTAGTGAAAGTAATCAATAATTAATTACTTAGTGTAATTAATTTAAGAATTAATTAATAAAGTTATTTGAAGATAATTAAGTGATGTAATTAATTAAGGAAAATTAATTACTGAATATGATTAATCAAGGATGATTAGTGAATGTGGTCAATTAAAGATTAATTATTAAATATGATTAATAATTAAATAAATAATTAGAAAATCATTTATTAATGTAATTAATGATGTAATTAAGGATTGATTAATTAAAGGGTCATTAATCAATGAAGTGATTATAAAGTAATTAATTAACGTAATTAATTAAGGATTAATGTAATTAATTGTAGTTAATTAATAATGAGAGTAATTCAAGGTTAATTACCGTAAATGGTTAAGGACAATTAATTTGTGTAATTAATTAAACGCTAATTACTTAATGTAATTAGAGAACATTAATCAAGGGTGATTAATTAAGATGAATACTTGAAGGATGATCAACTAACTGATTTGTAATTAATTAATGGTTAAGTAAGCAAGATTTATGTGATGAAAGTAATTAATTTAATTTATTTTAAATTAATTAGAGATGAAGTAATTAATTTAATTCATTTTAAATTAATTATAGATGGTGTGATTAATAGATCTTCGCTTATGGATGGCCGAATGTTATTGGATGCCTTGAATTGTTTATCTCTGATATGAGATATGTGCTGATTTGTGATATTGGGTGTTTTGGTTAAATTGTAATGATATTAGTTATCTATTTTTTATAATGTGAATTATCTATCTGTGCAAATATAGATAATAGAATTGAATTGTTTTAACTTTAATACAATTTGGCTTTAAAAGATGGCGTTTTGGATTTCGATGAGACCGGGAGCGGGTTTCCAGATTTGGATATCCGAAAACCACATCAATCCAAATTAACGATAGGTCATGAATCTCATATGAAAATGAAGATTCAGAGCGCAAGGGTTATTGTCGTTAACTCTGAGGGTGGTTCCAAAATGAGTGTAATGAGATAATGCCTTTGGTTTCATTCGAACCCAGAACGAACTTGTATGGATTGAATGTTTCCAGAACATCGTCAGGTGGAGGATGAGCATTCTAAGATAGATGTGTTCTATAAAGGTAATCGTAGCCTCAAGACTCATCAACTGGGAATGGCTAAAAGAGGGGAGGTGCAGCAAGGCTAAGTGAGTCACGCTTAGTAGGACAAGATCTTCCCCTGTCTAGAAGTCCCTTCTTATTCGGTCGTGTGGGGTAGTTGATTGCAACAACTGTCGTGGTTGTCTTGTTCGGGACTATCAAGTAAGGGATGGTTCTGGCCTTGTGTTGTAGGGGATTTAGGGTGGATCCTCGGTACGGTGATCTAGTCAACGTACTGTGACGGGCGATACCCTAGTATCCCTGCCATTGATGGAAACTCATTCTTCCTACGTGCCCTTTACGGTTTTGATTGCATAACCCACTTTGTGGCTAGTATGCTGGAATTTAATGAATGTAACAATTTTGGCTATTTTATATTTACTTGAAAACCCTAGACCCTATAATAATATCACTGGATTTCCTATAAAATATTTTGGTTATCGTAAGGTAAAAAAAATTTCCGTGTTTATGTGCGGGAAGTCTTACCAGATACCTTTTGTTTCAAAGGTTTTTCAAAGTTAAGCAACTTTAACCTGTTACTCACACCAGACCCATGTTTGACCTGGAGTTTACGTTCTGTTTTCTTAAACTCTTGGGTACTCAAATTTTTTACGAGTAGCCAAGGGATTCAGGTTAGCTTTGACAAATTTTGGAGGAGAAATGGAGCAGGAGACTTCAGCGTTTGTAGATATATAGTTGTCCGCTGTGTTGGTATCTCTATGTTGTATTCTGAGTTGTAATAATTAGACAGGTGTTTATAACTGTCTAGTATGTGATTTATAAGTTGTGTAACTCTGATAGATGTTGTATATTATGTAATACTTATGTGATTAATATAATTTATTCGCTCCGCTGTTGAGATTCTAATGTTGTTTCATTCTTCTTCTCTATCTTTTCGCTTTTTCTATCCCTTTCTTTCTTAATGATGATGTGTCTTCCTGTAGAGTGAAGGCGGGTCGTTACATTTGGTATTAGAGCGCTAGGTTTAGTGAATACCTAGGCTTTGTAGTGATTTCTTTCTTGAGAGAACGTACTTGTAACTTTTAATATATATATTTATATATATATATATATATATATATATATCGATTTCTACCTAATTTATTGGGGTACCTGTTTGGGTTTTCCAATATGAAATATTGAGGTTGGAAGTGTGTTTGCCGAGACTGTAGACCCAATACAGTCTTAAGTAAGCTTTGTAGTGGTGTAAGGATTTCACCAATCTCTGAAGGAAGCTTTTTAAGGTTCGGAGTTCATCTTTGAGGTGAAGATTAAGGAAGTGTGTCTGCATCAGTGATGAGGATGGATTCAGTAGAGTGTTGTGGTTGGTTTGAAGCCCAAGTTTCTCGAGTATCTTATGGATAAGGAAGTCTTTGGCATCAGTGTCAGCATTGCAGCTTAGATTGTTCAGTGTGCCTGCAAGAAGGTCATCTGTCAGAAGTTTTCTAAAGATAGAATTCAGAAGCAGCAGAGTGGATCCATTTCTTCGATGGATTGGTTAGTTAAGTATAAGTTGTTCTAATTGGTAAAGAGAGAACAGTGTCTTTGGAATTTGGTCTAGGTTGATCGCAAAAGTGACTTGCGATACTTGAGTGTTCTTTGGGATAATCTTTTTCTTAGGATCGAGTCATCTCTAAGGATTGGAAGTTGTCAGAATTTTTTTTTTCGGATGTCTTCTAATAGTCAAAGGTTTGCCTTAGAATCTGTAGATTCAGTTTTTGTATCGACTAGGATTCCAGGAGTGGTAGCGGTGGTTCAGCTTAGTAGAAGGATGGTTTCTAGATAGAGGATTTGGTGAAGCAGCTCAGGATTTCGTGGTACTTCTGAGTTTTCTCTTTATGGATCTGATGAACCGTGTTTTCCGGGATGTGTTGCTCAAGTTTGTGCTCGTGTTTATCATTAGCATTCTCATCTACTCCAGATCAGAGTTGTGCCGTGGAAGCGAGGTAGCAGTTGTTCTAGAGTGGAAGCAACCCTAGATTCTTTGGAAGTTTGCAGTTTTTCTTGGATTAGAGGGTTTCTACAGGGAGTTTTTCAGGATCTAAAGACGAGATTGGCAAGTGCTCCTATTTTGTATTTTCCGGATAGGAGAAGTTAGTTTCTACTAATGATAGTAGAGTTTGTGTTCTTGATTTTTGATTGATCTTGAAAGGATCATTTTGTTGGTTTGTTTTCGATCCAGTTTGTTTCTTGAGGCATCAGCGAAGGTTGAGCTAATCGGGAAGGATGAGGGTAGTCCAAGATTGTTAGAAGAGTTTTGGGGATAAGAGACGGAGGAATTTGGATTTCGAAGACGGAGATTTGATTTTAGATAAGATTTCTCCGATCATAAGAGCTATAAGATTTGTTAAAACTGGGAAGCTAGCTCCGAAGTATATTGGATCTTTCTGTGGATAAGTGCTTTGGTCTTCAAGATTGAATTGCCAGTTTGGAAGACTGGAATTCAATGTGTTTCACGTATCTTTGAAGGAGTACGTGTGTGATCCATATCTGGTTTTGGAACCAGCAGTTCTGGAGGATTTGGTAGTTGAGCGGGACTTGACTGTGGTCTGTTATCTTATTCAGTTTTGTAGATCTAGATAAGTAGGAGCTCAGTAGCTTAGTAGTGCAGATTGTTTGGAGTAAATAGAGCAATTATTCCAGTGTTTATACCTAGGAAATTCTAGATAGTATTAGAGATATCTATCCTGATTTGTGTCAAGATAATTAGATTTATTTGATTGAGTGAATATATTGCTATGATTGTTAGCATATGGTTAATAATATATGCTTGTGGTTTAAAATTAAATCTTTGATGGGTTATTAAATTATCTTTGCTTTTAAATTTCAGGGACGAAATTCTTTTAAGAGGGGAGGAATGTGATGACCCGGATTTTAGGCAATATCAATTTAATAATCTGTATTAATAATTAAATTGATTTGATAATTTTCTTTTATAATTTTAATTTAAATTGGAAAATTTATTCTTTTAGAAGCAAATAAATATTTAATTGGTGAATTTTATCTTTTTAATAAAATATTTTCTATTTATTATATATATATATATGTATTGTAAATAGAAAAGCTTTGGCTAGCATTTAATAAATTAAAAATCATGGTTTCAAATTCGAATATATTTTACTAATTTGGAAATTATGATTAAATTTAATATAAAAAATTTAAAAGATTTTTTATAAAATAAATAACCATATAGTTTAAAATATTTAAGGTAAATGCTTAAATTGTTTAAATTATATTTTAGCTTAAGTTTGAATTTAAATTAAGATTAATTAAAAGGCTTGTTTTATTTTAAGCATTTCTTGATAAATATGATTTGGAATATATATATATATATATATATATATATTTAAATTTAAAATACAACTTATAAATTTATGTAACATATGAAACATTAATTCATTTAGTAATATGAATAAATTGTAATCTCTTTTATAAATTATTTAAAATTGATAATTTTGGTATTTTCAAACTACATGTGTTATTATATATGTATATATATATAAGTTGAATTTAATTGGATTTATAAAATTAATTTGAATTTGATTTGGATTTCATTTCAAAATTCAAAAGATAGATATTTTAAAATCCTTTGGATTTTAAAATATATATATAAGCTTTTATTTGTATGAATAATTTTTTTATTTTCTTTAAAAAGAAATTCACATATAATTAAAAATTAGTGGATTAATATAAAAGCTTTATTATTTACATTAAAAATAAGTATAATTACTTAAAAGACAAGTGTTAATATCTAAAGGCTTGTTTACACAAGTATTAGTTAATAAACTATTACAAATGACAAATGTTGAATGTTTGTACAAGTGTCATTTTAATTTTAATTTTTTTTATTTTTTCTTTTATATAATTTAAAAATTCACTTATATAAACACATGTTTTCTCACCTTAATTTTTTTTTCTACCTTTTTCTATTCAAAGCCAAGAAAAACTCAAAACAATCTTTCAAAAACAAATCAGTAATCAAACTCCTTAAATCAGAAAATTAATCACATTCGAAAACTTGCAATTTCATTTTCAATCAAAACCCAAGCCTGCATTTTTATTCAACCTAAGATGAAAATCAAAAAGCCTGTAGCAGATTACCAAAAGCAAGCAACTTCAGCTCTTTTTTGAAAGCAAACTCATAATCAAAGAAGTTTCATCTTTGTTTCAAATGTTAGCCATCTCTACAACAAGTTTCAAGATCCAGTAACAAGCACTTTTCAGCATTCAAGTTTTCACAGTTTCAAGCTTTTCAAAAAAAATAAGGCTCTGTTCATTTTTAGCAGGTGAGTAACATTTTTCTAAAAGATTAAGTATAAGAACTTTGCTTGCATGATAATTTCTAGAAGAAAGTTTGTTTGTGTGTATATATATTGGTGAATTGCTGTGCATATTTAGATGTATAATGTGTGCATGCCTGTAACATCTCTGTTCCCAGTTTCAAGCTCAGTTTTTGATTTAAAATCATTATCTCTTGATCTAGTCATTATTAGGATTTAGGATTTGAACAAAATTTGTTTGTATTATCATAGATTAATGTTTAAAAATTTAATTAAGTTAAAATAAAACTTGAATGCCTCTAGAAACCAAAAAGAACATAGCTAACTTAGGATAAGTGAAAATCCAAATATACCAATTCAATGTTTCAGGCATATAATCTAAAACCTCATCCAAAAACATGAATTTTAGGAGTGAAATCATAATTTTTATATTTGATTATGGGAGCAGTTTGAGTTTGTTCAATTTTTGAATATGGGGCGGTTTCTGGCGATCTAAGTGGTTAGGGAAATCGCAGTCATCACTGGTGGTAGTGGAGTGATCGGAGAGTGTGGGTAAATTGTCAGTAGGGTGTACCGATCACTATGGTGGCGGTGGTGGTTGATTTTGTTTCGGAACCCTATTTTTGGCATGGTTGAGGTTTTAGTTTGCCAAGGCGACTCTGGTGGATCGAGTGCCATTATATTCTGGGAATTGGTAGCGGGGGCATTGGTGAGGTCGTGGCCAGGAATTCAATTGTTCCGGTGATCAGAGGCATGAGGACGAGGTTGTGCCAGGTTTTGGTCTGTGGTTCTAGATTTTTGGTTTGAATGCTCGAATTCGATGAGGGAGAATTGATGATATGATAATCGGGATTGGGTGAAGGATGATCGCCGAAATGATGAAGCCATTGTGGTTGGTCAGAGGTGGTGGCATCTCTGTTTCACGTGCATGGCAATAGGTTTGGTGTCAGTGTTTGGTTTGGGTGTCAATGTTTGGTCTGGGTGTTGTCTCGAAGAGGTTATCGTGATTTTGGGTTGGAGGCTCGAAGGAGTTCTCGAGTAAATGGGAGTGGGAAGGGTTTCCAGATTTTAAACTTAAAATTTAAACCAAAATTTTGAAAAGGAACGAATATGGAGTTTCTCGGGATAGTACTCGAGTGGGCTTCCGGTCGAACCCGACGTAGCATGTGAAAACAGTTTTTAGAAGTTATTAAAAACAAGATTTTGAATTTTAAATAATTTGGTTTTTAAAACACTTGTAAATTTCTTTTATATAAGATAAGTGTTTCTTAATATTTGATTTAAATTTTGTCAAAGTTTAAATTGTTAAACATTTTTAAATCTTAAATTTAGAAATGAAATTTAAAAGTAAATTTAAAGCTAAAGTTTCAAAGGCTTTGTAAATGATAATTAAATCATTGATATGGATAATACTTTACCTTAAAGTTAATTAGGATTTAATGTTTTGAAATTGATTAAATTAAGAAGTTAATTAAAGAGTAATTAATTACTTTAATTAATTATTTCGGATTGGTAAATAAGTAATTAAGGATTGTAAGTTAATTAATTTAAAGGTTAATTAATTTGTAATTAAGAATCATTAATTAGATAAGTTAAGATTATAAATTAATGATTTGAAACTAATTAATCAAGTAATTAAAGTAATTAAAGATTAATTAATTTACAGTTAAGCACTTAATTAATTAAAGTAATTAGAGATGAGTTAATTGGTTATTAAATATTAATTAATTTGTAATTAATAATGGTTAATTAAAGTTTAATTACTTAGGGAAGTAATTAAAGGATGGTTAATAAAGATCATTAACTAGGGATTATTAAATAATTAATCAATGTGATTAATTTTAATAATTATTTATATTAATTAATTAAGAATAATCATTTATGGAATTGGTTAAGTATAATTCTTAATGAATGTAATCAAAGGAATTAATTACTAAATGTAATTAATTGAATTAATGTGACTAGTTTAAGTTAATTAATTAGTTTAATTAATTTAAAATAACCACTGGATGATTGTTTAAGTATAATTACTTAGTGTAATTTATAAAGCGGAATTACTTAGTGAAGTAATTGATGGGTAATTACTGGATGTAATTAATTGAAGAATGGATGTAGTTTTGGTTTAATTACTTTGTGTCAATAATAAGACGGATAATTACTTAGTGAAAGTAATTAATAACTAATTACTAAGTGTAATTAATTTAGGAATTAATTAATAAAGTTATTTGAAGATAATTAAGTGACGTAATTAATTAAGGGTAATTAATTACTGAATGTGATTAATCAAGGATGATTAGTGAATATGGTAATTAAAGATTAATTATTAAATATGATTAATAATTAAAGAAATAATTATAAAATTATTTATTAATATAATTAATGATGTAATTAAGGATTGATTAATTAAAGGGTAATTAATCAACGAAGTGATTATAAAGTAATTAATTAATGTAATTAATTAAGGATTAATGTAATTAATTGTAGTTAATTAATTAATGAGCATAATTCTAGATTAATTACTGTAAATGGTTAAGGATAATTAATCTGTGTAATTAATTAAAGGCTAATTACTTAATGTAATTAGAGAATGATTAATCAAGGGTGATTAATTAAGATGAATACTTGAAGGATGATCAATTAATTGGTTTTTAATTAATTAATGGTTTAGTAAGCAAGATTTATGTGATGAAAGTAATTAATTTAATTTATTTTAAATTAATTAGAGATGAAGCAATTAATTTAATTCATTTTAAATTAATTATAGATGGTGTGACTAATAGATCTTTGCTTATAGATGGGTGAACATTATTGGATGCCTTGAATTGTTTATCTCTGATATGAGATATGTGCTGATTTGTGATATTGGGTGTTTTGGTTAAATTGTGATGATATTGATTATCTATTTCTGATAATGTGAATTATCTATCTATGTGAATATAGATAACAGAATTGAATAGTTTTAACTTTAAAACAACTTGGCTTTAAAGGACGGCGTTTTGGATTTCGGTGAGACCGGGATCGGGTTTCTAGATTCAGATATCCGAAAACGACATCGATCCAAATTAACGATAAATTGTGAATCTCAAGTGAAGATGAAGATATAGAGTACAAGGGTTATTGTCGTTAACTCTAAGGGTGATTCCAAAATGAGTGTAACGAGATAATGCCTTCGTTTTCGTTCGAACCCAAAACGAACTTGTATGGATTGAATGCTTCCAAAACATCGTCAGGTGAAGGATGAGCATTCTAAGATAGATGTGTCCTATAAAGGTAATTGTAGCCTCAAGCCTCATCAACCGGGAATGGCTAAAACAAGGGAGGTGCGGTAAGGCTAAGTGAGTCCCGCTCAAGTAGGAGAAGATCTTCCCTTGTCTAGAAGTCCCTTTTTATTCGGCTGTGTAGGGCAGTTGATTGCAACAACTGCCGGGGTTGTCTTGTTCGGGACTATCCAGTAAGGGATGGATCCGGTCTTGTGTTGTAGGGGATTTAGGGTGGATCTTTAGTACCATGATCTAGGCCACGTACTGTGACGGGTGGTATCCCAGTAGCCCCGTCATTGATGAAAACTCATTCTTCCTACGTGCCCTTTACGGTTTTGATTGTATAACCCACTTTGTGGCTAGTATGCTGGAATTTAATGAATGTAACAATTTCGGCTATTTTGTATTTACTTGAAAACCCTAGACCCTATTATAATATCACTGGATTTCCTATCAAATGTTTTGGTTATCGTAAGGTATTAAATTTTCCGTGTTTATGTGCGGCAAGTCTTACAAGGTACCTTTTGTTTCAAAGGTTTTTCAAAGTTAAGCAACTTTAACCTGTTACTCACACCAGGCACATGTCTGACCCGGAGTTTACTTTCGGTTCTCTTAAACTCTTGGGTACTCAAATTTTTTACAAGTAGCCAATGGATTCAGGTTAGCTTTGACGAATTCTAGTGGAGAAATGGAGCAGGAGGCTTCAGCGTTTGTAGATATATAATTGTCCGCTGTGTTGGTATCTCTATGTTGTATTCTAAGTTGTAATAACTAGACAGGTGTTTATAAATGTCTAGTATGTGATGTATAAGTTGTGTAACTCTAATAGATGTTGTTATATTATGTAATACTTATGTGGTTAATTTAATTTATTCATTCCGCTATTGAGATTCTGATGTTGTTTCATTCTTCTTCTCTATCTTTTCTCTTTTTCTATCCCTTTCTTTCTTAATGATGATGCGTCTTTCTGTGGGGTGAAAGGCGGCTCGTCATAGCAAACCCATGGAAATACCCCTCCCTCAAAGAAAAATGATCACTATGTAACTTTATTGCATTGCAATAGACTTATACTATTTATCTAATCTTTTCAGCGAATTCTGTATGAGAAAAAGTTACTTTTTATTGTATTCCGTTGAATATAACGGCTGGATTCTGTTCGTAGGAACAAAGAGAAGCAGATCTATTCTATACCACATAAGTACCAATACACAATGGGAGCATTAGTCCTATTTTGGGGGAATAAATGTATGGATCCTTTTTATTATTCAAATTACCTATCTCTTCGTTAAGATTTTTATTTCTTAGTTCCATCTTTCTCTAAAAACCTTCGAAGAAGACAATGAACTCATTCTTACATTTCCATATTAAAGTGAAGTATCGTACTTAAATTTTTTTCTTGAATTTAGTGCCCATTGGAGTTCCAAAAGTACCTTTTCGGAGTCCTGGAGAGGAAGATGCAGTTTGGGTTGACATATAGTGCGACTTGTCAGACATTTTGGGTCATATGGAATTTCTCCATTTTCTTCCCCGATCGAGATATACTCTGTTTCGCCCAAGAAATATTGTATTGATTGAAGAATCAATCATGCGTAGCGTGAAGTTAAATTAGATTAATTTAAATTGAGGAACAATATTCTTAATTAGAAGAATTTATGGTTAACTTGGACTAAAAAAATGGAGTATCCAGGCTCTGCTCATAAAATGCCAAATGGGTAATAGTAATATATATAGAATTACCGCTTATAGCTATACATAGAAGATTCTTCTATTTTATTTGTTTAATTAGAGAAGCACTCTTAAACTGCCATGTCAATCGTTATAATAAATACATTGAATAATTTTTCGAAGACATGAAATGAATTGAAAAAAACTCGAAGCAAAAAGAAGTGGTACTGAGATCATTTGTCCTATATGTACAACTATAATTCGTATAGATCTTTCCCCGAAGTAGAACAAGAACCTAAAAGAATTCAAAGGACCCATTCAGGAACAAGAAAATGCCGTGATTTAAACCTCGACGAAACAATATATATATATGAGAGGTTAATTAAATAAGTTCAGTAAGTTCTTTTTTTAGGGATGGGGTAACTTTCTTTTATTAATGGAAGAAAATATCCCTTCATTAGAAAAAAAAGAATCTCTTAAAAATAGATACGATTGGAATCAACACATTTATTCTTTATTTTCGCAATTTTTTGAACCTTATGCATCCAAAGATGCACCTACGGTTCAAAAGGGATATAATTTTGTCCTAATCAACCGACTTTATCGAGAAAGATTATTTTTTTTAGGATAAGAAGTTGATAGCAAGATCTCAAATCAACTTGTTGGTCTCATGGTATATCTCAGTATAAAAGATGATACTAAGGATCATTATTTGTTTATAAATCCCTCTGGTGGATGGGTAATACCAGGATTCGCTATTTATGATACTATGCATTTTGTTTCTCCTGATGTACATACAATATGCATGGGATTAGCCGCTTCAATGAGATCCTTCATTCTAGTCGAAGGGGAAATTACCAAATGTCCAGCATTCCCCCATGCTTGGCGCCAATGAGTTTTTATTGAAAAAAGAAGAAGAAGACTATGCCTTCGCCATATTGAATATGAATAATAAGTAATATGAACAAACTATTATTGTTCTTTCTAACACGATATGTCCTATCGAGATAGTAGTATGAAAAAAGGTTATTTGATCTTCTATGTCGGGAGTGCATTTCAGCATCATAAACCGTTTTCTTCCACACCAGAAGCCTTTTTCTGATATTTCTCTTACGAGGAAAAGAGTACCAAAAAAAATAAACTTTGGGATTGCTAAATCACAGATGAGATAAATATAGAAAGCAACAAAACCATCATAGTATTTTTTACATTACAATATGAATGAAAGGAAGGGTGGTAAATGGATCATTCAACAATCTAGATCGGGTGGATTCCTTTTTTTTCTTCGATGAAATAGAAGGGGGAAAAGAAAATTCCATTACAGGGTCGTATGCAATGCACAAAAGGTGCCTGTACTGTCCATCGTTCAATTCTATTTTTTTCTTGATTTATTAGTCCTTACTTTAATCCAATTCTTCATGATAAAAGAACCATTCATGCATGATGTTAGATCAATATTATCAGGTTTATGATTCACAAAGTTTATGTACAAAGGTTTGCGAAACCCTCACAAAGGTTTATGTACAAAGAATAGATAACCCTTTGTGGATTATATCCGAAGGCATGGTGAGAGATGTATTTATGTCAGCAACAGAAGCCAAAGCTCATGGCATTGTTGATCTTGTAGCGGTCGAAAATGAAACTATTGGGGATTTTGCCTAAATATATGATTCCCTCCATAATTTATTTTTTCGTGATTTAATATTGAATGTAAATAATTCATAATCATCAATAAATCAGGTTAAGATTGATCTAAACCAACCTATTTTATTATATGTACGTATGATATGCCGACAATTAAACAACTTATTAGAAACACAAGATAGCCAATACGAAATATCACGAAATCCCCCGCGCTCAGGGGGTGCCCTCAACAATGGGGAACATGTACCTGGGTGTGTGCGCGACTCGTTTAGATCATGAGTTCAAACAAAATAAATACAGCAATTTTCAAGTATCAATCACCAGTACCAAGAAACAAAGATAGATAGGATGGAAAAACCTACTATCTATAAAGCTAAATATTCATCATCTAATTAAATTTATGGTTTCCATTGGTGCAAATCCAATCACCTCAGTTTGAGATTAGAAGTAATTCCTCATTGGTAGCAAATAATTATCCATTAAGCGGAGGAAAGAGTACTATAAAGAAGCAAAAAGGTTATGTTCCTATTCTTGAAAGAACGGACTAACAAAGTCAGCTACCTGACTAACTTTCATAATTAAATGCCATCACTATGTGAATAACCCTTTTGTGAAAAGAACTATTACTGATTGGTAGAGCTAAACTAAGGAGTGTGAAACTATACAAGTTCACAATATCATTTGGTCAAATGAAAGAAAAGGCTCCGGTGAAAAGAGAGGACCTCACCATTTACGAAGTAATTATAGAAACGATGGAACCTACTATTTTATTTTGCTAGAATTTATTCTTTCCAAGTAAAATACCCGAAAAGAATAAAAAATCGTGGTTGGGAAGGTCATAGTAGCAAAAGCCATTGGAATTCACATTTTATGTATCGGAATAATCTGTTTTGGTATTAAGTAACGAGAGAGGGATAAGAGGATGACTGAAAGAAAAGAAATCAATTAGTTATTCATTAAAGTTTAATTTGATTCAATGACCAGAGTTGGACAAGGACATATAGCTCGGAGATATCGAATAAAAATTCATTTATCTGCATCAACCTTTATAGGGGCCCACTCAAGACTTACCTGAACTGCTACTCAACAGAAAATGAGATCTCTGGTTTCCTCTCATCGGGATAGGGGCAGACAAAAGAGGTACTTTCGTCGTTTGTGGATTACTCGAATAAATGTAATAGCTCGTAAGAATATGGTGTTCTATAGTTATAATAAATTCATACACAATCTACATAAGAAGCAGTTGCTTCTTAATCGTAAAATACTTGCGCAAATAGCTATATCAAATAAGAATTGTCTTTACATCATTTCCAATAAGATTAGAAAATAAAAGAGATTAAAAAGTCATATATCATATATATATATATATATATATATATATATATATATAAATAGTGAAAATAAAATAGAATTCCCCAAAGAATGGACTCCGGGAAGAAAGAATAAAAATCAATTTAAGAAATTAAAAAGAAATTAAGATAAGTAGTGGGAATGAACGAACATCATTCAAAGAAAAAAGATTTCTTCTTTCCTTATTTGTTGTTTCTTATAACACAACAATCAAATATGGATTCGAGGTTTTTCGAGCAAAACATCAATCTGAGCTTGAGTTCCGCTTGGAGTTTTAAATCAATAGGAAGAGTATGTCTAAGAGTATATCTATTTATTTCGGGTTCTGAGAATAGCCGTTCTAGGGATCGACTCAGCTCTCTCAAACTATTTTCATTATTAAGAATAGGTAACAAAGATAAAATATGAGCTTATTTTATAGCAACAGTAATTAATCGTTGTTGTTTCAAGGTCAATCTATTCACCCATCTAGGTAATATTTTTCCTCGTTCACTAAAAAATCGACTAATTAAACTCATGTTTCTATATTCAATTTGATCCCCCGATTCAATTGGGGGAAAACGCCTACGAAAAGATCGCTTGGATTTGCGAAAAGGTTGCTTGGATTTATCCATGGTTTATTCCTTATCTCTAAATTTCTATTTCTTTATTCATTTTAGATCTGACCAAAATGAGTTTTCTTTTTTTATTTGTATATTATATATTTATATACATATATATGTTAAGTTTTTCTTTTTCCTATTCCTTTGAAAAATAATACAATAAATATATTCCATTCGATCTATTTCTTTATTTCCCTATGAATCGTATGCTTGCGACAATAACAACAAAACTTTCTCATCGATGGGTGTATTGTGTCGATTCTTTTGAGTAATATATCTAGAAATGCCCAGAAATTTCTTATTGACACCATTTTGGGCACAACTGGTACACTTCAAAATAACTCTAACTCGACACTTTACCCTTTGCCATGAACCTCCTTTAAATTTTTGATCGACTTAGTTCTTCTATTTTCGACCCGAATCTAAATCTAAGAAGATGAAAACAACAAAAAAGAAATATATATATATATATATATATATAATAGAAATAAAAGTTACTAACTAGTTAATTCCAATTAATACTAATAGAAATTAATAGAATATAACAATTTTATGTGGGTAATATAATTTTTTCTAATTATCAATTATTCTTTCCAGTATTTCATTTATGTACCCTTTTTTCTATGCTATGATTTCGGGGAATTTTTTACCCTATACAGTAACCTCTTTTCCATTTCCGTTCTCCGAAATAAAATAGGATTTTAAACTATAATAGAAAAAAAGGAATGACAAAGCATAGGGGAATAGGCGATTAATTTCTATCAATAGACCCGCTAAAGACACAAACCATAGAATAGTTAGCATGGGTGCTGTGGAGAGATATATTTTTATATCCCGTATTAAAAATCTTCCTTCTTTATTGTAATACATATATGGTCAGATGTTGTAGTTCAAGATCATTTGTATTCTTTGTATGGAATTCCTAACAAAAATAAATATCAACAATGAGCAGTAGATGAGGTTTTCCTATCCCTATCCCTAAAAAAGAAAGAGGTACCCCTTTCTTTTTTCTGAAGCATTCTAATTAATATGCATTCTTTTTTTATCAGATGTATATAATCTTTGATTATTTATTATATGAAACCAAAAGGAAGAAATGACAAGAATATTTTATATGGATATAGAAAAAATAACGATATGGAAAACAGACATGGATTTTGTACAATGACATTGTACAATAATTTTAAAAGGGATGTAGCGCAGCTTGGTAGCGCATTCGTTTTGGGTACAAAATGTCACGGGTTCAAATCCTTTCATCCCTACCTATTACTTCTCCTAGGGGGCAGTAATGAAAGGAAAGATTAACCGAGTGAGATCAATTAAATAAAAATGAAATAAAATAAGGCATTCATTATCTTTCATTTTTTACCTAGATTGGTATGCATGACTGGAGTAAAAAAATTACTTTTCTTTACAATTGTAGTTCTTGTCATAAGAAAGCGCTCTTAGTTCAGTTCGATAGAACGCGGGTCTCCAAAACCCAATATCCTTGCATAGCATTTTTTTCTCGATTGACCTCCTGCGAAGAGGAGGTCAATCGAGAAAAAAAGGCTATTCAATCAAAGGTCCAACTAATCATCGTGTCTATATTGTAAACACGCAATTACAAATAATCCCGCTAAAGTAATGGGAATTAGACCTAAGACGATTCCAAATAGGAAACTTCAATCATTTCAATTTGTTTAAGGGGATAAAAAGAAAGGTATGATCTATCCCTGAATATTAATCTGAAAAATCCACGAATCTCAATGACCAAGAATTACCAATATAGACCAAGAATTAACAATTGACATGAGAAGTTACCGTAGAATACCTGAACGAGAAATATTTATTTTTGTTAATTTTTTCATTCAGTTCATTTCAAATAAGTCGTATCTTGTTCAATCCAATCAATAGAGCTGGAGTTATAGTTGAAGCAGCCAATAAAAAACCAAAGTAACTACTTATAGTAGGCATGAAAGATCTAAATTAGATAGCTCTTTTACTACATACGTTGATAAAACACTTACCTAAGTTTCCATTTTTTCAGATATGACGGTAAGAAAAAATAAATTGAAAAAAAAATAATTCTAATTGAAAGTTCTTAATTCAGTAATCATTATGGATAGCAAAAAAAAAAGAATTAGAAAGGTAGAAAAAAAACCTTTATTTTCATTTTTGATTTCGGGGACAATTCGATTCGAAGAAGAGCAACTTCCCTTATCCTTTTATTTTAGGTTCTATTCTATATTCTGTTTTTTCATATCAAGGGGTTCCATTTTGTAGTTTGATCAAGAAAGAATCTTTTTTAGATCTTAATGTAACAATGATTACATTGCGAATATTGATTATTCCAACTATATTCACTTTTTAGATCAAATGCTATACTACTATATCTAGTATCTATTATAGTATATTTTTTCTACGACCGATCAATTACTTAAAATAAATGAAAGTATTCGAAAATGAAAACCTTATATTATAATTTTAAGGAACTTTATAATTTTCTATTGATCTATAACATAAAATTATGCATAAACAAAGAAGAAAAAAGAAGAAAGAAATTATGTAGTATTTCATTTCCATATTGATCGAGACTGCGTTGCTACGCCATTGGAAGGATAGCTATGCTGATTCGGTATACTCAAAATACACCTTTGGTACAAAATTGACGATCTCACAAAAAAGATGACATATCAATGGTTTATTTTCCATTTACCGATTCCTTCTTTCACCGAATCGATTCTTTTTTTTGAATGTACAAGAATTTTTGGAGTTTAGCATGTTTGGAAGCACAAGGGAGCGCTCTTTTGTTGATATTATTACCACTATTCGATATTGGGTCATTCATAGCATTACTATACCTTCCCTATTCATTGCAGGTTGGTTATTTGTCAGTACAGTAGTTTACAATGTATTTGGAAGTCCTCGACCAAATGAGTGTTTCACAGAGAGCCGACAGGGGATTCGATTAATAACCGGCCGTTTTGATTCTTTGGAACAACTTGATGAATTTAGCAGATCCTTTTAGGAGTTAGGAGGCCACCAATGACCATAGATCGAACCTATCCAATTTTTACAGTGCGATGGTTAGCTATTCACAGACTAGCTGTACCTACCGTTTCTTTTTTGGGATCGATATTAGCAATGCAATTCATCCAACGATAAACCAAATTTGAATTATAGATCTATGACACAATCAAACCCGAATGAACAAAATATTGAATTAAATCGTACCAGTCTATACTGGGGTTTATTACTCATTTTTGTACTTGCTGTTTTATTTTCCAATTATTTCTTCAATTGAGAGAAAGAAAGAGGTAGTAGGAATTCTCTTATTCCATTCGGAAGGATATCATCTTCATAATTATCCATGACTATTTTTTTTCTATAGTATGATCACTACATGAAACGTGGAGTAAAGTGGGAGTAATAGCCATGCTACTGGAAGGATTCCTCTTTGGCTAATAGGTACTGTAGCTGGTATTCTTGTTATCGGTTTAGTAGGTGTTTTCTTTTATTGTTCATATTCCAAGTTGGGTTCATCTCTGTAGTAATTGAATGAACCGAATTGTAGACATGAAAAAGTAAGAACTCGGCCGTACATTACCCCTTTTTTGGCAAGGTAACGCTCCGTTCTTACTCTTTTCTCACTCTTAGAGTGGCAGGAGACTTTGGTCTATTCCATAACATACAAATTAGAAAATTATCTAATCAAGATAATCAAAATTTTCTATTGGTATAAATGCTAAAATAGATCCGTTGCTCGATCTTTCAAACCACTCTATTCTTATGTTTCTTATGATTTTTTTTGCACAATGGAATAAAAGCTTTTTCTATGGATTGATTTACATATATTAGAGGCTCTGGCACTCATTAACTCTCATCTTACGAAGCAACAAGAAAGAAGGAATCAATCTATTTTGGGGGTAGTCCAATATTGTATGGATAATTTAAATGGATGAGATATTCTGCAAATCATTTCTACATTTCTTATAGTAAATAAATAAAAACTAATTGTATAAAAATAGAAAAATAAGATAAAATAAAAAATAAGCATTTAGGAATGCGTAAAAATAGATTCTAATCCGCACCGCCTTTCAACCAAACAAGTAAATTTTTTGTAATATTTAAAAATAAATAATATAAATTAAAAGTGGAAGTTAATTTAATAATAGAAGAAGAAGCTCCGTTTACTCAATGAATGATTCCCTTCTAAAACTTTTTGTTTATCTACTACTCCTTATTTCTTATGCTTTTGTTTATTAAAAATAATGAATGTATGAATCTAAACAAAAGATTTCCGATATATCCGAAAAAGAAGAAATATTAATCTTTGATGAACAAGAGAAAAACCATTATTATTTCGATACAAGACGACAAAAGAAAAGGTATAACTCCTTTTTCTTGTGTCGAATAGAAGATTAGGAAAACTTATAACCCTTCCTAGACTGTTCCTTTCATTTCATTTGTCCAGTCCTTGTCTTGTATCTTCTTCCTTTGTTTTTGTATACCTATTGGCTAGTGCCTAGTACTAAAAATGGAATACAAGTAATGAATTCCATAGATCTTGCAAAAATACTAGAAGCAAAAAACAAAGAAAAGTAGGTTTAAGGAAGTTTACAGAAATACATATTTCATTTTTTTGATCAACAAGAATTCGCTGCTTTTTATCAACTTGATGGTAAGGAATTTTCGGACCTAGAAATTCATTTCATATAATTGGACCTTTTCAAACTGTTTCTTTTTAAGAACCAAAAAATTTGTGCCAAAATAACAGATGCCAAGAAGTACAAAAGGCCTTGGACACATAATGGATCTTGAAGCATTATTTCTGCATCTCCCAGATCAAAACCCCCTACATTAGGATTGCTTGTTAATGGTTGATCAAGCTCGATAAATTCACCCTCTGAAACAAGAAGTTCTGACCCTGGAGGTATAATATCAACTTCTTGGTGAACATTGTTAGGAAATCAAATCTACGGTTTCGATGACAACAACTATACAATGAAAATCGAATATGCATATATATATATATAGATATATATATATATATATAGTTACAGGTAATTGCTAAAGTAACATCACTAGAGAGACAAGAACAAGGCTCAAAGAACGTTACAAAAGACTACAAGTTGATAGGATCAATAAAGCGATGACATAGAAGCACAAAACCAACATGCACAAGGATCAGACATCTGGGTGCACTAGCCAAACGTCTGAAGAAATCCTCTGGATTATAAGCCAGACAGGATCAGACATCTAGTTAATGTACTCGGACGTCTGAAAGGCTACTGCATACAAAAAATATATAGAGCCAGACGTCTGAAACATATACTAGACGTCTGGAACTGAACTCGGATTTTTAAATTCAAATAACAACTGCTGCACTTGAAAAGACATCTTCGCTTCTCTTCGCTGCAACTCTTCATCACCATCAGAAGCGATCATAGAACACTTGTTAATGGATGCAACTACTCAAGGAATCTCTTTACCACTATAAATAACATCAAGAATCAAAGAGAAGAACTCACCTTACTTACTTGCGCTCTTTACTCTTATACTCTGATATATTCTTGATCTCTAGCAATCATATACTTGTATTTCACTCTTCCATATATTCAAGAACTCCTCAATCAATAATCTTCAGATATATATATTGGAAGAATTTGTACTTAATAGTCAATGTCTGTGTTATAGAACACATACTTGACAAGAGCAATCTATTGTAACCAAGCCTATTCCTCTGGGCGAAGCGAGGGTGTTTGATTGTCGAATTCCGAAGGGGAGCTTCGGGACTGGACTTAGGACAAGAGGTCCAAACTAGTATAAATTCCTGGTGTGCTTAGTCTATATTTTACTAAATTAACTTTATATTAGTTACATCATATAGTTAGTAGCATATACTTGCATATACATTACATAATCCATCATGTAGACTTTCAATTGGTATCAGAGCAAGGTTTGATCAAAGTACAGTAACACGTTTTTGAATCATTTTAATATGGAAAGTATTTTTCAAGAAGGACAATCCACAGCAGGACCCCAACTTTTTAATGGCAGTAACTATGCATATTGGTCAACACGTATGAGAATTTTATGGAAGCTAATAGTCTATAAATTTGGTCAGCCATTCAAGATAAATATGAAGTACCTACTACTGCTATGAATACATGGACCGATGTATAAAAAACAGCAGCTTCTAATAATGCCAAAGCTATGCATGTTTTATTTTGCTCATTAGATAAAAATGAATTCTCATGTGTCATGTTATGTAACACTGCATTTGATATTTGGCGTACCTTACAAGTCACGCACGAAGGCACAAACAAAGTTAAACAAACCAAGATTTCAATTTTACAAAATCAATTTTCATCATTTAAAATGAAACAAAATGATTCTATAGTAGATATGTACTCTAGATTTCAAACCATTCAACATGATTTAATGGCACTTGGAGTCAAATTCACAAATTTTGATTCAGTATCTAGAATACTCAATTCTTCAACTTGAGAGTGGGAAAGAAAAGTATTAGCTATCGAAGAAGCTAATGATATCTCAGCACTCTTAATTGAATAATTGATAGGAAATTTAATGTTCTATGATGCTAATTTGCAGGCACGAAAAGAACTAAATTCGAAAAAATAGAACATAGCATTCCCAACAACAAATGAAGACTCCGACTTAGACGAAGAAGAAGTTGTATTTATTGCCAAAAATTATAACAAATTCAAGAAGTTTAGGAAAATGACTAAATTTTAGAAAGGAGGCTCAATAAATCAAACATCAATCAAATGTTATGAATGTGATTAATTTGGACATATGAAGAAAGACTGCCCCAGCTCAATAATGATAAAAAGAAGAACAAATTTGAAAAGTTCAAAAACAAGAAGGCTTTCAAAGTAACATGGGATGACTCGAATTCTTCATCATCTGAAAGTGATAGCAATAGTGATGGAGGACAAGCTAATGTACGTTTTATGGCACAAACTGATTAGGTACGTCCCGAACTTAGCTATGACGAATTATTATAACTTAGCATGAATCAGATGATAAATTTAGACAAATTAAAAAATTGAACAAAGAACATATAGCCAAAATAAATAGATTAGGACTTGAAGTAGGAATGTTAAAAGATGAAAAAATTATTTTAGAAGAGATAAAAAAAATTATCTTAGAAGAAGAATTAGAATTATCTCAAGAAAAAATTAAAAATAATTTGGTAGAAAGTGAGGGATTTTGATAATACTAAAATAGAAAAGGATAATTTGTTAAAAGAAAATGTCAGCTTGAAGAGCAATATTGAAAATTGAAAATTTAGAATTAAATGAAAAGTTAGATAAAATTACAAATAATGTGTCAAAATTTAATAAAGGAAAACAAGATTTAGAAAATCTTATCAAAACTTCAAAACCATCAGGTAATAGAAATGGAATAGGATTTAAAAATACTCCTAAACAAAAAGAAAATGATGTCGAGAATTATATTTATAAAAAGACTAAAAGTTTACCTAAGTCTAATACGAATACCAAAAATATGAAAATTTGGATTCCTAAGACAAATAATAATTTGATTAGACAAAAACATATCAATAAATTCTTAGAGAATGTAGTCTATAATAAAAATTATATTTATAAAGGTACAAAACCATCTTGGGTATGGCTACCATCTTCTAACATCTAGGACCCTAACAAAGTATATGGATACAAATTAAAACATCTTTTATTTTGCAGGTATCCAAAATAAAAAAACAAGGAGAAATTGATACTATATAGCGGATGCTCCAAGCATATGATCGCCAAAATGTTATCAAATATAACATACATCGATGGTGGAACGGTAACCTTTGGAGACAATTCAAAAAGATATGTCGTGGGCATTAGAGAAGTCATCAACTCTAGTATTTCTAAATCTTCTATTATTACAAATGTTTTATTAGTAGAAAATCTAAAACATAACCTACTAAGTATTAGTGAATTATGTGATAAAGGTTTTCAAATCAATTTTGGAAAGATAGGAGTGATATTTTTGATAATAGCAAATAACTTATATTTGAAGGTTTTAGAAACAAAAATATTTATGTATTAAACATGAATATAAATAAAAATTCAAATTTATGTTTAACCGCCAAACATGATGATCCATGGTTATGGCATATACGATTTTGTCATATCAATTTTAAAAATATTAATATATTAGCAAAATATGAGCTAGTTAGAGGTTTACCCAAAATAAGTTACAAAGTAGAATATTTATGTGTTGATTGTCAAACTGAAAAACTAAAGAAAAATTCTTTTAAATCTAAAAATAATATTTCTACTAAACAACCATTAGAATTATTACATTTAGATTTATTTGTTCCAACACAAGTACGATCTATAAATCACAACAAATATGTTTTCGTAATAGTTGATGATTTTTCAAGATATACGTGGACTTTGCTTTTAAAACATAAAAGCGATACCTTTGCTATATTTAAAATATTTGCTAAAAGAATTAAAACAAAAATATACTTGAAAATTAAAAATACTTGAAGTGATCACGGAGGATGTGACGACCGCCCATGACTCCTGCACCGAATAAGGAAATAGTGCGCTGAAAGTGTGCCAGGCAGCCATGGACGATTGTCAGGGTAAGGTAAAAACATCGCAGACTCTATCGTAAAACTCACAGCGCATGGATAAAATACAATAGAGAAATATAATATAGTGAAGCTCCCATAGAACAGAATATCATCATCTAATCATAATAGCTTTATACAAGGTCTGAATCATGAATACAAGAAGCCTCACTACATAGCACTCAGAGTAATCAACAATCAGCGGAATATCCAGTACATAGAATATGAAAATAATATGTAAAGCCTCCTGCTCATCTTCGTCATCATCAGCGTGAGCCACTAAGATCAGCACCTGCCACCTGTCACCTAGTCTGCCCATCCCAAACATGGATGAACAGCCCAAGGTAATAAGAGGAGACATAAAACCTTGAGTCAGACAACAGTCTTAGTGAGCAGTAAATCAACTATCAAACATACCAAAGGAACATAAAGGATAAAAGGAATAGGAACCCAAACCATCCCACTCCACCTCTTTCTACAGTGATAGCCCCCAGACACACACTAAGGAGAAGCAAGCATAGCAAAGCAGATAATTAAAGTAAAACAATAATCACTCGAGTCAAGGTCGATGTTTTCCAAATACAAACCCCCAAGGCCTAAACCAAGATCAGATAAGCACCCAGAAAACACCGCTCTTGAGACCGAATGATGATACAACCAAACATCCATGACTCTGGCTATCACTGTTATCATTGCCTTGATTTTATCGTTAATTGAATGACCAACTCATCTTTCAACCATCCGTCAAGGGCTAATGGCAACCCCGGTTCTAGACATAACTCCGCACGTAATCGTGACCCGTGCCTAGGTATAACGAATCTACCCAGAGAACTAGCACGTCATCATGACCCGCGCCTGGGTATAACGGATCTACCCAACGTACTCTTGCTTTGAGCTTGCTAGAACCTTCAATAACGATAAGATCTCAGCCTTCTAGTCATCCTCCTCGACGACTATTCCCATTATAGCTCAAGCACCTCTCGAGCCCACCATTATCCACCAACTCGAACCGCATCATCGAGTAATTAACATGCTTGGGATGATCCCGTCTGGATTAAACCAAGGCTTCCACAACATGCTTTGCTCCAACGCATCTTAGCAAAGTCCATCTCATCATCATACTTCGCCTCAACATATCATGGCAAAGTCCATTTCGTCATCATACTTCGCTTCCTCTAACTATAGCAAAGTCCTCGGACCCATCCATATGAGCTTCATCATCCGCTTCATATGCCACAACAGCTTTCACCATTCAAGAGCCTTTCCACTTAGCTTTTGAATCATCTTCAACCATTTTGTCCCAAATCAACTACAAGCTAACTCGAGACAATCAATCATACATCCAAACAATCAAGCATTCAAACGAGATCTAATCAAGCAATATCAACTATAATGGCAATTTCGTAAATAAATGAGCATAAGTCTAACATATATGAAATCATGGATTTTAGCATAGATCTATCAAATATAAAACATGGGTTTTGTCTCTATAACTTGTTACTTGAACTTGCTTAGGTAAACATCTTCAAAAGTAATGAATCTAGTCTTGGAACTAAGAAAAATGCATGAAATCTCTAACTTTAACACTCAAACAAGCCACCAATCCAATATACTCCTTTGGGTCCGCGTGAGAGATAACTACCACTCACCGAATCTCCAAAACAACCCAAAAGCAATACGCTTTAGATCTGGACAGCAAAGATTCAAGCTTGATTTGTCGAAATCCCGCTTGAAACGATGAAATCTCACTTTGTTGGATGAAGATCTTCCACTTTGGCTCTTGGATCTTCGATCTTGATCTTCGATCTTGGATGGATGTTAGCACAAGATTAGAGTAGAGAAAAGAAGTGAAGAAATGTTGTAGTCGAGCTCTCAAAATTGTAGCACTTCGTCGCTTCAAAATCCGGTGCCAAAAAGTGAGGCAATGGCCGTGTATTTATAGGCAGTTTTTTAGGTCGCTCGGTTTTAGGTCGCTCACTATTAGGTCATCCATGACCTAAAACATCACGACCTAACAACCTAGCCACTTCCCCGACCTAACTGGTGTACTCACGCGACCTAACGATCCATGCGACCGATCGACCTAACTGGGTTAAGCAACCCCACGATCTATCACTCACGCGACCTATCATTCCTGCGACCTAACGAACACAGCATTCTAACTTAGGTCGTTTACGACCTAACCAATCGTAACTAGCCTCCTTAGGTCGCTACCCTTCTTAGGTCGCTACACTTGACCTAACTCTACGCAACACTCTGCTTTAGGTCGCTCACTACTAGGTCGTTGGGACCCCTAACCCGATAGCTCTTAGGTCGTTTACTACCTTCAACCCGTTAACTCGCCTAACTGCTAGGTCGCTAACCCTAATTCACTCATTTCTATAGGTCGGATATATACCTTAGGTCGTTCCCATCCTATAGGTCGCTAATCCTATAAGTCGCCCACACTCTTAGGTCGTTAACTCGCCTAGGTCGGCCCAATCCTATAGGTCGCTCAATATACTTAGGTCGTTACCTCTATAGGTCGCTCCACCCGACCTATCTTTCACACGACATAAGTTTTACACGACCTAACTCCTAGGTCGTTCTACCTCACTAAATCGCTCACGAGCTAACTTCGGACGACTTAAGCTTTGGACGACATAAACAATACCAACGACCTAATAATTCTACGATATCATCGACACGTAAAATACGGGTCGTTACATTCTCTCCCCCTTAGGAATTTCGCCCCCGAAATTCCAAGCAAACAAGAGCAACCAAAACTATTCTGCATGCCTACTATCCATAGCAATCAACAAACCATGCATCCAAATTCTAGCCTAGCATGCAGAATTCTAAGATTAGAACAAGTTACAAATTCATGAGATGTCACGACACCTTAGGGCCATACCTCGAAGAGTTCAGGATGAGCTGCCTTCATCCTCTCTTCCTCCTCCCATGTACAGTCGTTAACATCATCACTCCATTGTACCTTGAGCAACGTAATCGTCTTCCTCCTAAGCTGTTTCGTGTCGGTTTCTACAATACGAAGCGGCTTACGAGGTCTTCTAACAACTGGATCAACCTCTAAATCTTCACAGCTATCAGCAGAAACCACTGTATTCGAGTCGTGCACATACTTCCGTAGATAAGATACATGAAAAACATTATGCACACCCGCCATCTTTTCCGGTGACTCCAATCTATAAGCGAGATTTCCAATTCGCTCGATGATCGGAAATGGTCCAACAAATCTCGGAGTCAACTTCCCTTTCTTCCCGAATCTAATAACATTCTTCAGAGGAGAAATCTTCACAAAAACCACATCTCCTACGTCGAATTCCAAATCCTTACGACGCTTGTCAGCATAACTTTTCTGACGATCTTGGGCTGCCTTCATTCGTCGCCGAATGATGTCTATGCAATCCGTAGTCTGTCGAATCATCTCTGGCCCAAGTATCAGCTTTTCTCCAGTTTCCAACCAACATGTCGGAGAGTTACACGGTCTTCCATACAATGCTTCATACGGTGCCATACCAATGCTTGACTGGTAACTATTATTATATGCAAATTCCACCAAATGAAGATGATCTTCCCATGATCCTCCGAAATCTAAAACACATGCCCTCAAGAGATCTTCCAAAACTCGGTTGACTCTCTCAGTCTGACCATCTGTTTGGGGGTGATAAGCTGTACTCAAACACAATTCGGTTCCCAAAACTTCATGGAAGCTCTTCCAAAATCCACTAGTGAACAATGGGTCTCGATCGCTCACTATACTCTTCGGAACACCATGGAATCGAACTATCCACTTAACACACAACTCAGCCAACTTCGATGCAGTCCTAGTTGATCGAACATGAATAAATCTTGCACTCTTAGTCAAACGATCTACAATGACCCAAATCCCTTCATTTCCCGTTCTGGTTCTAGGTAGACCATCGATAAAATCCAAGGATATTTTCTCCCACTTCCATGTAGGAACTTCTAACGGCTGAAGTAATCCACTAGGCTTCTTCTGCTCGGCTTTTACCAACTGGCAGTTCATACACTTGGAAATAAAATTTCCAACATCCTTCTTCATACCTTCCCAGTAATAGGTTCTCTTCATATCCCGATACATCTTATTTCCACCTGGATGAATTGTCAACTTCGAGTGATGACCTTCCCTCAGAACTTCATCTCTCAATTCATCGATATCGGGAACAACCAGTCGTCCTTGCTTCCGAAGCCAACCCTCTCGATCGACTTCGAATCCCTTATCCTTCTCTAGGTCCAATCCAGATTCCAAATCTCGGATAATCTTGACAAGCTTATCGTCTCGCTTTTGACCCTCGCCAATCCTTTCCACAAGAGTAGGTCTTATCGATAAGTTTGCCAACATCTCAGGTTCCAATTCACATCTAGGCCTGAAATCAAATCTAGCTAAAAACTCGAGACTCTTCCATTCCGAAAACATGGCTCCCAATCTTGCATGTCTTCGACTTAACGCATCAGCTACTGCGTTACCTTTTCCCGGAGTATAGGCTATACCAAAATCATATGATGCTAAAAACTCTAACCATCGTTGCTGCCGAAGATTCAAATCCTTTTGGCAGAAAAGATACTTCAACGACTTATGATCTGTAAACAACTCGAATCGAAATCCCAATAGATAATGTCTCCACATCTTCAGAGCAAAAACAATCGCCGCTAACTCCAAATCATGAGTCGGGTAATTCCTTTCATGCGGCTTCAGTTGTCGACTTGCATACGCAACAACTCTATCCTTCTGCATCAGCACTGCTCCAAGTCCAGTACCACATGCATCGGTGTAAACCACCATCTCATCATTCCCACTTGGAATAGTCAAAACAGGAGCACTCGTCAATCGCTCTTTCAGGATTCTAAAAGCTTGCTCACACTTAGCATCCCAACTGAACACTTGGTTCTTCTTCGTCAATCCTGTTAATGGTGCATCTATCTTGGAAAAGTCATTGATAAACCGACGATAATATCCTGCTAATCCAAGAAAACTTCTCACATCAGATGCATTCTTAGGTCTAACCCAATCCTGGATTGCTGCCACCTTAGTGGGATCAACCGCTATTCCATTTCCAGAAATAACATGGCCTAAGAACCTTACTTCACTCTTCCAGAAGTGACACTTCGAAAACTTAGCCTTTAGCTGATGTTTTCGCAAGATTTCCAAAACAATCCTCAAGTGCGTCTTGTGCTCTTCCTCAGTTCTGGAATAAATCAGAATATCATCCACGAACACAAGTACGAACTTGTTCAACTGATCTCTGAACACTCTATTCATAAGATCCACAAAATATGCTGGTGCATTCGTCAATCCAAATGGCATTACCAGCCACTCATAAAAACCGGATGGTGTCCTGAAAGCAGTCTTCGGCACACTATCCTTCGCCACTCTTAACTGGTGAAATCCCGTTGCCAAATCCATCTGAGAAAACACCTTCGCCTCGTGAAGCTGATCAAACAAGTCATCTATTCTCGGCAATGGATACTTGTTCTTCTTAGTCACCTTATTCAGCTCACGATAATCAACACACAACCTCAACGATCCATCCGCTTTGGTTGCGAACACAACTGGTGCACCCCATTCGGACACACTACGCCGAATGAATCCTTTCCATAAAAGGTCATCAACCTGCACCCTCAACTCTTGCTGTTCTCTAGGCGCCATCCGCCTAAGAGGCATCACAACAGGTCTGGCTCCCTCAACTAGATCGATACGAAACTCGATCTCCCAATGCGGCGGTAACCCTTTGACCTCGTCAAAGACGTCCTCAAATCCATTCACAACCGGCATCGATGACAGTCCATCCCGTGGAACAACCAGCGAATACATGAAGCCCATGAAGACGCCTTCTTCATGCTTACATCGTATCACAACCTTTCGCCCTTCCACATTCCCGACTGTCACCTCCAGTTTCTCACAATCAACCTTTGCCGCATACTTCCTAAGCCAGTCCATACCCAAAATAATTCCGAACCCCGCAAAGTTCAGAACAAAACAATCACAAACAAAAGAGCAATCATGACTCGATACAACTAGACCACGGCATACCATACACAAACAAGACGAACCCCCAACTGGATTAGTCACAACCAATGGTCTATCAACAATTTCCGGTTCCAAACCCAACCGGCCTACCAAATCATCACAAACAAACGAATGTGACGCCCCAGTATCAAATAACACTCTAACTGGAACACCACAAATGGAAAGAGTACCTTGAACCACCACACTCTTCCCCTTCTCTTCAGCAGTAGGAGCTTTCGAAGATGACGGGACAGCCCCCAAAGCATAAGCTTGCACAACCTGCCTGTCCTTTATCGGTTCCGGACAGTTCTTCTTAATGTGCCCCAGCTTATCACAGTTGTAGCACTTCAACAACACCTTCGGATTCTTGCAATCCTTGGAGAGATGGCCCTTCTGCCGACAATTATAGCAGGTCTTTTCCCCCTTCAGCTTCTTCTGACCATCCTTACCCTTCTGCTGTTGCTGCTTCCTCTTCTTGCTTCCACCCTGCTGTGGTTTAGACTCCTCCTTGGTCACAGCAACAACAGATACTTCCTTAGGAAACAAACTCTCGTGCCTGAGAGCTTTCTCCACCAGCTTCTCAAATGGATCGTCCAGATGATCCACCAACTGTCTTCCAAGATAACTGTCCAAGCCTGTCACAAACTTCTCATTCTTCTGATAAGAAGATTCAATATACGACCGAGCATACTTGGACAAAGCCTCAAACTCAGAAACATACTCAAGAACCGATCTCCCACCTTGCTTGAGCTCAACAAACTTCTTAAACAAGACAGACTTCTGAGCCGTAGAAATGAACTTAGCTTCAAATCTAGCTTGGAACTGTACCTAAGTAATTTCTTCCTCTGGAGTATCAATGGTGATAGAGTTCCACCAATCAGAAGCCCTTCCTTGAAGCTGCCTTGATGCAAGCTTCCTTTTAGTTGCATCATCAATTCCCAAGTCACCAAAGATCCTTCTACAAGCGTCTATCCATCTCTGGACTTCAATAGTAGATTCTGTCCCCAAGAAAACCTTTCCTCCAAGAGCAGTATAATCCTTGCACAACTTAGCAAAATCCACTGACTTTGGAGCTTGAACTTGAATTCCAACATCTACCGCTGACCCTGGAGTTGGTATCCTTCTCATGATCGAAGTCATCATCGCTTCGAACATAGCTCCATAATCAGCAACTCCATCAGTAGCATGACCTTCCTTGGTAGCTGGTCTCCCTCTTCGACTCATCCTTAATATCTATAAAAAGCAATGATTAGAACACCTTGAGGAACAACTGCATAAGGAGTTCAAATCCTTCTAAACTACTATATTATATATATAGTAATCATCCATCAAAATACAATTACGTCTCTCTTACGTAGTTACGTCAGCGAGCATTGGCTAAAATCGATTAACCTCGCTCTGATACCAAATGTGACAACCGCCCATGACTCCTGCACCGAATAAGGAAATAGTGCGCTGAAAGTGTGCCAGGAAGCCATGGACGATTGTCAGGGTAAGGTAAAAACATCGCGGACTCTATCGTAAAACTCACAGCGCATGGATAAAATACAATAGAGAAATATAATATAGTGAAGCTCCCATAGAACAGAATATCATCATCTAATCATAATAGCTTTATACAAGGTCTGAATCATGAATACAAGAAGCCTCACTACATAGCACTTAGAGTAATCAACAATCAGCGGAATATCCAGTACATAGAATATGAAAATAATATGTAAATCCTCCTGCTCGTCTTCGTCATCATCAGCGTGAGCCACTAAGATCAGCACCTGCCACCTGTCACCCAGTCTGCCCATCCCAAACATGGATGAACAGCCCAAGGTAATAAGAGGAGACATAAAACCTTGAGTCAGACAACAGTCTTAGTGAGCAGTAAATCAACTATCAAACATACCAAAGGAACATAAAGGATAAAAGGAATAGGAACCCAAAAGCAATATGCTTCAGATCTGGACAGCAAAGATTCAAGCTTGATTTGTCGAAATCCCGCTTGAAACGATGAAATCTCACTTTGTTGGATGAAGATCTTCAACTTTGGCTCTTGGATCTTCGATCTTGATCTTCGATCTTGGATGGATGTTAGCACAAGATTAGAGTAGAGAAAAGAAGTGAAGAAATGTTGTAGTCGAGCTCTCAAAATGGTAGCACTTCGTCGCTTCAAAATCCGGTGCCAAAAAGTGAGGAAATGGCCGTGTATTTATAGGCAGTTTTTTAGGTCGCTCGGTTTTAGGTCGCTCACTATTAGGTCATCCATGACCTAAAACATCATGACCTAACAACCTAGCCACTTCCCCGACCTAACTGGTGTACTCACGCGACCTAACGATCCATGCGACCGATCGACCTAACTGGGTTAAGCAACCCCACGATCTATCACTCACGCGACCTATCATTCCTGCGACCTAACAAACACAGCATTCTAACTTAGGTCGTTTACGACCTAACCAATCGTAACTAGCCTCCTTAGGTTTCTACCCTTCTTAGGTCGCTACACTTGACCTAACTCTACGCAACACTCTGCTTTAGGTCGCTCACTACTAGGTCGTTGGGACCCCTAACCCGATAGCTCTTAGGTCGTTTACTACCTTCAACCCGTTAACTCGCCTAACTGCTAGGTCGCTAACCCTAAGTCACTCATTTCTATAGGTCGGATATATACCTTAGGTCGTTCCCATCCTATAGGTCGCTAATCCTATAAGTCGCCCACACTCTTAGGTTATTAACTCGCCTAGGTCGGCCCAATCCTATAGGTCGCTCAATATACTTAGGTCGTTACCTCTATAGGTCGCTCCACCCGACCTATCTTTCACACGACATAAGTTTTACACGACCTAACTCCTAGGTCGTTCTACCTCACTAAATCGCTCACGAGCTAACTTCGGACGACTTAAGCTTTGGACGACATAAACAATACCAACGACCTAATAATTCTACGATATCATCGACACGTAAAATACGGGTCGTTACAGAGGAGAATTCGAAAATGATCTTTTTACTAATTTTTGCAATAGGAAAGGAATAATTGATAATTTTTCTTTTCCTCGCACACCTCAACAGAATGGTGCAGTAGAAAGAAAAAATCGTACGTTACAAGATTGTGCACGAATACTACTGAATAGTAGTGGTCTACCAAAACACTTTTGGGCTGAAGCTATTACCACAACTTGTTATGTGTTGAATCGAGTAACCATACGTCCTATGAAAACAAATTTGTTTTGAAATTTTTTTTGGAAGAAAACCTAAAGTATCATACTTTAAAACTTTCGAATAAAAATGTTTTATGTTAAATACAAAAGATAATTTAGGAAAATTTGACCTGAAGGTCGATGAAGGAATCTTTGTTGGATATTTGGATCGAAGCAAAGCATATAGAATTTTTAATAAAAGAAATAATACTATTGAAGAAAGTTTACATGTTTCGTTCGACAAAATTTTTATTAACCATCATACTAATGATGATGAAGAAATAATTCCAATAACAAATACAACAAACTCTATTAATAACGATTCAAATATGCAAAATAATTCTTTGATACCATCCCCTAGAATTCTTAAGGATCGTCCAAAAGATAATATCATTGGAGATCTAAATTCTAGAGTAACTAGAAATCAAATTAATAAAATAAGCCATATAGCATTTGTGTCAAATTTTGAGCCAAAAAATTATAAAGAAGCTTCAAATGATTATTTTTGGATAATAGCTATGTAAGAAGAATTAAATCAATTTGAACGTAATAATATTTGGGAATTAGTACTAAGACCTGAGGATCAATCGATTATAGGAACAAAATGGGTATTTAAAAACAAAGCAGATGAAAACTAAAATATTGTTAGAAATAAAGCACGTTTAGTTGCTCAAGGCTATAATCAAGAAAAAGGTATCGGCTACGATGAAACCTTTGCTCCAGTAGCAATATTGGAGGCCATTCGTACATTACTCGCCTTTGCAACTCATCACAATTTTAAACTATTTCAAATGGATGTCAAAAGTGCTTTTTTAAATGGTTTTATTAAAGAAAATGTATATGTAGAACAACCCCCATTATTTGTTCATGAAAAATATCCTGATCATGTTTTTAAGTTACACAAAGCATTATATGGATTAAAACAAGCCCCTCGTGCATGGTACGAACGTCTTAAAAATCACTTAATTACATGTGGTTTTCAAACAAGCAAAATCGATACAACTTTATTTATTAAACGAGAAAATAACGATATTTTAGTAGTACAAATTTACGTTGACGATATTATATTTGGTTCAACCGACGAAAATCAATCCGATCAATTTTCAAATGTTATGAAAAATGAATTTCAAATGTCACATATGCAAGAATTAAATTTCTTCTTAGGTTTACAAATAAACAACTTGAAAATGGTATATTTATTCTTCAAGAAAAATATTGTAACGATTTATTACGTCGTTTTGAAATGGATAAAACGTCGAGTAAACCAACACCAATGAGTACTACTACTCACTTATAAAAGGATGATAACGAGAAAGATTTTGATGAAAAATTATATCGTAGTATAATTGGTTCTTTACTCAATTAAACGGCTAGTCGACCTGATATTATGATGAGTGTATGTTTCTGTGCTCGATTTCAAGCAAAACCAAAAGAATCTCACCTAAGAGCTGTTAAACATATTTTACGGTATCTATCAGTACTAGAGATTATTGTTTGTTTTACCATAAAGGATCTCGTTTGAACTAGTTTCATATAGCGATGCGAATTTCGGTGGATGTAGAACAGATCGTAAAAGTACTAGTGTAACATGTCATTTTATCGGACAATCATTAGTTTCATGGTTTAGCAAAAAGAAAAATTGTGTTTCTTTATCCACTTGCGAAGCCGAATACATCTCAGCGGCTCTAGCATGTACACAAGTGATATACATGCAACAAACACTTACGGATTTTGATAGATTTCGGTAAAATTATCAATAAATCTCTAATATATTGTATAACATGAGTGCAATAAATTTATCAAAAAACCCTATCAATCACTCGGAACTAAGCATATAGATATACGACATCATTTTTTTTGAGACAATGTTGAAAAGGAACTATTTCATTAGAATACATAAATACCGAGAATCAAATAGCAGACATCTTTACAAAACCACTAAATGAACAAACTTTTATTAAACTTCAACGAGATTTAGGGATTTTCTCTCTTCATAATCTACTTGCTTAATAATCACTCCTTCATTTAATCTATGATTAGCCATTAGTTTTCTATCCACAAATTGAACTAATAAATTCTACACCTTTGGTTTTTTATATTCACTTTTTACAAATTTTCTGTAAATAATTTTTAAAACTTATATATAAACAATTATACAACAAGAAAAATATATATACAATTTTTTTCAAGAGACAAAATACAGTTATGACTTCTGAAAATTCTTATATATCCATCTCGACACCTACAATGGACAGCTCGGTGGATACAGCACAACGACTTCCTACCCCCACACTGATGTGCATGTAAATGTGCATATTTTTACCACCATATTTATTCTATTTAAATTAAATAAATGATCATATTGGGTATTTTAACTTGTTTTAACCAAAATTCATATTAGTTCCAAATTTTCACATATTCATCTTCATATAGGGGCAAAACGATCATTTAAGTGCATATATTTCTTTGAGAAAAATTAATTGAAAATTTGTATATATTTTTATAGGAAATTGATCTCAAATAGAAGTGGTTTCATGAAGATATGCATGCACAAAACTAATACAAAGGAATGAAGATGGAAATAATTCAAAGTGAAGAACATGGAGGACCCCACCTACCCACATACCTTAATGTACAAATTAAAGGCTAATGCACATGCTTTTGGACTTAATGGTTTCATGTACACTTAATGGGGGATTAAGACATGTTAATGGTTACTTGGCCTCCACACTTCCTAAGGGGCATTTTGGGTATTCCCCAAAAATATGAATTAGGGTTTCATACATGTATAAATACCCATATGTTTCATGTAACATGATCTCATCTTTAGTCTCTCTTAGGCCTCCTTCTCTTTAGTTTAGTTTAGATCAAAAATTAAATGAAAGCTCCTCTTTCTCTTTTCATGGCTACTTAGCCATTTTTATTTTATGTAATATTTTTTATTTTATGCAATTTAATACATGCTCTTTCCTTTTCATGTTCATTTACTTTCATGTTGTAGTGTAGATCTCTTTTATTTTATGCAAGTAGAATAATTTTTCCTTTCATTTTGCTCTCGTTTTCTCTTCTTGTTTAATGTTGTTTTCTACATTTGTTCATATAATAACAAATATGAGAGCTTAATCCCTTCAATTTAGGGGTAACGAAGCTCTCAAGTATGTAGATCCAACATTTTGTTGTTTATGCTCTCTTTTTGTGCTTAATGAGAATGATTGAAGTGGTTTAATGATGTTGTTTAGCTTTGAATTTGATAGTCTATGTTGTTTATAACAAATAGGCTATGCTTAAACAAACATAACACAAATTGCCTCTCCATCTAAATATGATTATGGCAAAGAAGTGAATGTTGAAATTGAAATTTGATAGCCTATATTTCTAAACAATAGTTAATAGGCTATGCTTAAAATAGATTTTTATTTCAACTTTGTTGTCATATTTCATGAGAGTTAAATGTGTATTAGTGGTTGTGTTATAGTTTGATGGTTTATATTGAGCTAATTAATAGCACAAATATTCCATACTTATGATAAGCACATCAACTAATTCACTAATGACAAGAAAAGAGAGATCATAACTTCATTTTGTTGATTTATATGATCTAGAGAGTGGATTTATCTCTAAATTGTTCTCTTAACTCTCATATTTTTATCATTTTCTTTTGCTAGTTTTTGTTAGTTTCTTACATTTCTAGCTATTCACTCTCGACTTTGGTTTAATTTGATTGAATAGAATTTTCAAATCAACAATTCCCTGTGGATCGACCCGTATTCGCCACGTGCTACATTCGTACACCGTGCGCTTGCGGTATAAATTTTAATCCTAAATTCGTTCGACGGTTTTCTAATCCGATAGAATTTCCGTCGAACGAACAAGTTTTTGGCGCCGTTGCCGGGGATTTGTTTTGATTTTGAAATTCTATTCTTCGAATTATTTTCGTTTGATTTTTATTGTGTGTTTGTTGTGTGTGTTTGCATTAAAAAAAAATTGTGTGTTTGTCGTTTTCATTTTTGTTTGTGTGATTGTTGCATTCTATTTGTTTTGCATTTGCATTGTATATATTTAAAAAAAGAAAAAAAAAACATCAAAATATCAAAACAAAAACAAAAATATTTTATTTCCATTTCATTTACACTGTGCATTTCTTTTTACAATCTTTTTTTTTTCATTTTACAAATTTTTATTGCTTCACTTCACTGTTACATTTCCTCTCTGTTGCATTTACCTCTCTACTCACTGCCTCACTGTTCACTGTGCACAGAGAACCTGTTACACAAACCATCTCATCCACGTCTTCTTCTACTGCATAACCAAAACAACCACTTCCCATTTACATTCACAAACCTTCTATTACTGACCCTTTCCCGTTTCCACTTCCTACCACTTGCAGTTGCACTATCCACTATCAACTACAGACCATCCACATCTCTGGCCAACTGCATATACTAACTATAACACAGCTACAAACCAGTTGCCATACATACTGTCACCACTTCACATCACCTTCAACTCTTCACCATCCATACTTCAAACCCCCGCTGAGACCAAACTAATTACATCTTCCCACTACTTCTTCCACTTACATTACCCTACCTGATCACTTGCTCCCATCATCAAATTTCTGTCACCAGTACATCTCACCATATCAACTCAACATTACACATCAGACTAACCTTCACACTACCCTGCCACATACAAACAGTCTTCCCACACACAATAACAACCCTGTGCATCCCAAACCCCCACTCCAACATACACAGCATCACTACTGCCTTCATCCATCTCTGCTCCTCACCAAAACAAATTCCAAACATCTACCATTCATCACAGTTCACTGCTGCACCATACAAATACTTCTGCCTTCCTACATCGCCCTCCATTGCTACATCACCGACAACCCACTACAAGTCCTACAACAGTGCCTACATTTCCACTTGCATCTACCTGCACATTTTGCTTGTTTCAAACCACAAAACAACACTCCAGTACCACTCAGTACCTCATCTACTTCACCTACCCAACCATCATCTTTCATCAATCATCACCATCCCTTGGTGCATCACTTCTGTTTTGTAACTGACTTCTTCACTTCCCCGCTTCTATACAAACCAACAAACAACAACCACAGCCAACTGCATCTACCATCTTAAACTAACATCCACCTTCAACAACCACTTCTGCCTCCTCAAAACTGCTGTGCCACAGCATCTTAACCTATAGCTTCCAACACTTCACTACAAAGCAACTCTTGACCATCCACAGACCATCCACTACCTCCTCAAATCATCTCCGACCATCAACATCAAAGAAGTCGAAGCATCTCCATCTCATCAACATACAAACCTCCTCCTAACATCATCTTCCTCGACTTCGACGCTCGCCACTCATTCAATTTCCGACCACAACAAATTTCGAACCATCAATTTCGAATCACCACAACCTCTGCCACGAACCAAAGTTCTAAATCCAATCGCCGAACGCCTCATCGTTTAACTACGACCTCTACCTACTTGAATCGCTAAGCACCGACGATTTCAATTTTAATTGTTTTACTTTGAGGATTTCGATTTTAATGGGTGCGAGATTTTGAAAGTGTGGGGTGGGGTGTTCTGTTGCCATTGATTAAAAAGGTCGATAATTGTTTAACTTTGTGGGTCGGGTTTGAATTGGTGTTGTTTTGTTTGTTTTGATTTGTTTTGAGTTACATCTTTATTATTAAAAAAAAATTGTTATAGACAAATTTGTTTTGTTTTTTTTTCTTTCAATAGTTTTGATTTTACTTAGTATCATTTCTCCTTTGATATACAATTTTTTTTTTTTTTTAAGTAAAACCCTACTTTTAAGTTTTCTTTCGGAAAAAAAAAACCAAAAAAAAAAATGTATATATCTTAGTTTTTAATTTTCAGGTTGTCAAAGCAGAAAATAAAGGAAGAATAGCTTGCTGAAAATTGCTTCCTTAGCTAGCCAAAATAAATTGCTCTGCTTGCTAAAAAATTCTGCTTTCATTTCTAGTTTTATTTGAATTGAATTGTTGGTTGCTTGCATTTGCATTTTAAAAAAAAAATATAAAAAATCATTCGTAGTTGCATTGTTAATACACGTTTAGTTTCTGTTCTGCATTTCATCTTATATTTTGATTAATAATAACGGTTAGACATCGATAACACTTAATTGTATATTGACAATTTGTTTTTTTTTGAACAATTTAATTTCTTGGTGTCTAGGCCACAGCAGAGTAATAACTATTTATAAATATTACGGTGATTCGTAAATATTATAGTGGTTGTTTCTCTGAAGGTACTTAAACCTTCGGCTGCATTGCTACGGTGATTCGTGGTGCACCGATAAATCCTGCCCGTTACATGGCTGAGAACTATCTTGTTTATCTAAGACAATTTGTGAATATACAATTTTGGGTTAACTTAGGATAAATCATTTGTACTTAACCACTGCATTCATTTAGTTGCATTAGTTCATGCATATTTAAGAAAACAAAAAAAACAAAAATTCAAAATCCAAAACAAAAAAAAATTGTAAATATTCATTTTCCTTTGAAATTTTCAAATCCTTTTTCTTTGAATTTCAAAAATCCAAAAAAATTTAGAAAAACCAAAATCCAAAAAATATATATATAATACCTTTTCAAAAACAAAGAAAAAAAAATTGAAAGAAAAAAAAAAATCAATTTTCCATTTTGAAAAATAAATTCTATTTGTAAATATTTTTCCTTTATAAAAAAAAACCAAAAACATTCTTGAAAATGTCCGAATTTTCATATTCACTTGAATTTTATAATAGTTGTGAAAATCAATATAATCCATATGATTTCACTCCGAATTCGTATGGATATTTTAACGACAACTATTCTTTAAACAATTCGAATTTTGAACAACAAAGTTTTCAAAATGATGACCAACCCTCGAATCCCGAAAATAGCATTTCATCTCTACTTGAAATCTCTATACAACAAAATAAAATGATAAATGAGTTGTGTAATTCATATTTGTGAGATAACTCGAATCAAAGTTTTCAAAATAATCAAATTTTGAATTCACTTCAAAATTCAAACGATTTCGAGTATAACCCATGCCAATTCAATTTTGAACTCCAAAATGAATTTCAAAATCAAAACAAAAATGTGATCCACTTTTCAAATAATTTTGGCAATGGGAATAATCTCGATAACGATACGAATGAAAAAATTGGTTATCAACAAATTCAAAATGAAAATTTTCAAATTAATAATCATGAGTTTGATTTTGTTGAACAAATGGAAAAAGATAACGGGGATTTATTACTTGAAAAATACAAAACTTTTCATGGAAATCATAATCAAATCTCAACTTGTGAAGAAACAAATAATAATCTACCGTTTGTCGAAATTGACAATTCTTGTTCTCAACAAGTTCAACTCGAAAAGTTTCAAGTTAATAACTACAAATTTGACTTTGTTGAGCAAATGAATGAAATTTACGATGATCACACGGATTCGTTGTTTGAAACTTATATGAGACAACGTGAACAACAAAATCAAATTCCAACGTGTGACGAGTCAAACGATAATCCAACTTTTACCACAATCGACGATTTTCAAACAACAACTTTTGAAACCGAAAATGATGATCTTAATGAAGTTGTTGAAACCATGGTAATTGACTTGGATTTCCATTCTTTTGAGGGTGTGGAACTAAATTTAAAATTCGATCTTCCTTTTCTCGATTTCAAAAATTTAAATACAACGACTTTGGATTTTGGACTTGACACATGTAATAAAGTTGTTGATAATTCAATAAAGGAAGACGAATTCAATAAACACGATTTCTTTGGACTTTTGGATGACGAGTTGTTAAATTCCGATGGGGAAGATGAAAATCACCATTTTGATTTTGAAATCAATAATTTTGAAAATGTTTTCAATGATAAGCTTGAATTTCAAATTGGTGAAAATAAACTTGAACTTCAATCAATTATTTTATCAACCTCAAAAATCATCGAAAATGAAACAACTTGTACGATTTTCAAAACAACATTCGTTTTTTCAAATCAAGATTCAACTTCGAAATATTTTACGCTTAAGCTGTGTCTCGCATACTTGACGAGAGAAATGAATCGGTCTTTGGAAGACCGTTTCATTTACTCTTTAACGGCATACTTTCTGATGTCTTGTAAATAATCATCTTTTCATTTTCATGTAAATATTAGATTTTTATTTTATTTTTCTCCTTCCACTTGGGTTGACTGTGGGGACACAGTAAAAATCAAGTGTGGGGGGGAGACTCATCTTCAATTTTTTTATTTTTCATGGTTTATTTTTGCTTTAAAATCACAAAAAAAATTTAAAAAAAATCCCAAAACCAAATTTTCTTTTGATTTATTTTTAAAAGAAACACTATAAGATAAATATATGGCTTTGGTTTATTAAATTGAAATTTTTGAAAATTTATTGGTCTTAACAAAAATAAAAATGAAGTTTGATTACAAATAATAATGGTTTAACTAGTATATAGGAAGATTCATATGTGTTAATTATGAAGTACATCCTAATTGAAAATCTTTGTTTCAAAAAGTGGTTGATTTAAAGTAAAGGAGATAACATTTTTTTTGTCTTCTAAGTTAAATGGTGCTAAGATGATTTTGCAAAACCCCCTCTCAAAAAAATATAAAAATAAAAAATAATAACATCCAAGTATTCACTCTCATTTAAAAGTCCTCACGGTTATGCATGGGTGATTACTTGGAATTTTTGATTATGTGATTTCATACTCATTTAAAAGTTCTCACGGTTATGATGTATGGAACACATGTAAAAAAAGACTTAATAAAAACCACCTACGGTCGATAGTGTATGCATGAAAGTGTGTGCACTCGCCATGCTCTGTACTCCCCTCACATAAGCCCGTAAGGCAGTGCATGAGTGGTATATCTGGCCTCAGTTTACCTGAGCTAGGTGTGTAATTTTTCTTGCAAATAATGAGAGAGCAAGCAATTGAAATCCTAGCACTATTTTTACTTATTTGATTTGATTTGTTATTGAAAAGAAATGAAAATACCACTTTGATAAACTTTGATAATCAACTAAGGATCCATTTTATAATTACACTTTGTTATCAACCGAAACAACAAGTTAAACTATTATCTATTTGTTATGATAACTTGATTTTTGTTGGAAATTTTGACCAGTAAATGACATAAATTTTCAAGATAATAACCAAAACCTATATTTAACTTATTTATGTCAATTTAAAAATAAATCCTTCATTTGTAAATATTTTCAAAAATTTGCATTCATCTCTTTGTAAATATATCTTGCATTTTGTAAATATTTTCATCCTGCATTTGGATTTTGTGGGTAGTATCCGTTGAAAACCCCCACGAGACAACACTCGTCCTACTGGGGAGACCCAGAGGTTTAACGGCTTGTTGCATACGCTCAATGCAATCGTGCTTCCTACGAAAATGGATTTATCTTAGTTTTTCTTTATTCGAGGACGAATAAAAAGATAAGTGTGGGGGTATTTGATGTGCACGTAAATGTGCATATTTTTACCACCATATTTATTCTATTTAAATTAAATAAATGATCATATTGGGTATTTTAACTTGTTTTAACCAAAATTCATATTAGTTCCAAATTTTCACATATTCATCTTCATATAGGGGCAAAACGGTCATTTAAGTGCATATATTTCTTTGAGAAAAATTAATTGAAAATTTGTATATATTTTTATAGGAAATTGATCTCAAATAGAAGTGGTTTCATGAAGATATGCATGCACAAAATTAATACAAAGGAATGAAGATGGAAATAATTCAAAGTGAAGAACATGGAGGACCCCACCTACCCACCTACCTTAATGTACAAATTAAAGGCTAATGCACATGCTTTTGGACTTAATGGTTTCATGTTCACTTAATGGGGGATTAAGACATGTTAATGGTTACTTGGCATCCACACTTCCTAAGGGGCATTTTGGGTATTCCCCAAAAATATGAATTAGGGTTTCATACATGTATAAATACCCATATGTTTCATGTAACATGATCTCATCTTTAGTCTCTCTTAGGCCTCCTTCTCTTTAGTTTAGTTTAGATCAAAAATTAAATGAAAGCTCCTCTTTCTCTTTTCATGGCTACTTAGCCATTTTTATTTTATGTAATCTTTTTTATTTTATGCAATTTAATACATGCTCTTTCCTTTTCATGTTCGTTTACTTTCATGTTGTAGTGTAGATCTCTTTTATTTTATGGAAGTAGAATAATTTTTCCTTTCATTTTGCTCTCTTTTTCTCTTCTTGTTTAATGTTGTTTTCTACATTTGTTCATATAATAACAAATATGAGAGCTTAATCCCTTCAATTTAGGGGTAATGAAGCTCTCAAGTATGTAGATCCAACATTTTGTTGTTTATGCTCTCTTTTTGTGCTTAATGAGAATGATTGAAGTGGTTTAATGATGTTGTTTAGCTTTGAATTTGATAGTCTATGTTGTTTATAACAAATAGGCTATGCTTAAACAAACATAACACAAATTGCCTCTTCATCTAAATATGATTATGGCAAAGAAGTGAATGTTGAAATTGAAATTTGATAGCCTATATTTCTAAACAATAGTTAATAGGCTATGCTTAAAATAGATTTTTATTTCAACTTTGTTGTCATATTTCATGAGAGTTAAATGTGTATTAGTGGTTGTGTTATAGTTTGATGGTTTATATTGAGCTAATTAATAGCACAAATATTCCATACTTATGATAAGCACATCAACTAATTCACTAATGACAAGAAAAGAGAGATCATAACTTCATTTTGTTGATTTATATGATCTAGAGAGTGGATTTATCTCTAAATTGTTCTCTTAACTCTCATATTTTTATCATTTTCTTTTGCTAGTTTTTGTTAGTTTCTTAAATTTCTAGCTATTCACTCTCGACTTTGGTTTAATTTGATTGAATAGAATTTTAAAATCAACAATTCCCTGTGGATCGACCCGTATTCGCCACGTGCTACATTCGTACACCGTGCGCTTGCGGTATAAATTTTAATCCTAAATTCGTTCGACGGTTTTCTAATCCGATAGAATTTCCGTTGAACGAACACACACCAAATCAGGAACCAACATATAGATGGTCCTCATATCACACGGGATTCACTCCCGATAGTAAGAAGTCCAAAAGATCATTATTTTTTTCTCCTAACACAAAGGAGAAAATTGATGAAATACATCACTATCAAAAACAACAAATAGATCTTCAACGAGAACTATATTTTGAACAAAAAGTCACGGCACGTCGACTAAGCTATTTGGAAAAGTAGCGATGAAGTTTTGTACTTCATGGAAGAAAGATGTCCATGAACCACTTCTTATGCCTTGCAGTTCCTTGGATCCCTCTTCCTCGTATCGTACACCTTCAGACCCTTCATCAAGACAATTCTCTGGCTCCTTGAGAACCCACGAACGTCGAAATATATGGTCTCCACTTAAACCATGAAGGGATAACACGTCAGAAGATCGTAATACTCCATCGCCATCTAAATGGATTATATTTTTTTGTTATTCTGTTTCACACAAATAATACTACATTTCGTTTTAAAAAATATAGAATCGAGAAATAAGCAAAACCATTAAATTTAGGCTATTTTTAGAAAAATTGCCTATTTCAGAAGTCTGGATATGGACCTCAGACGTCTGACACTCTGATATACCTTGAATTTTCTAGCGTTGTGCATATGTCAGACATCTGTTATACCCCCCCAGACATCTAAAAATTTGCTCTACCTTCTAGAAATTGAAATCAGACTGTTTCGGACATCTGAACTTCGATCTAGAAGTTTGAGTTATGTCTCTGCCACCAAGCTTTAAAAAACTTGACCTATTTCAGACATATGATATTTTACCCAAACGTCTAGAAAAACTCTTTCGCTATCAGTTTTTTACAATTCGATCAAACCAGACGTGTAGTAGATAAACTGGACGTCTTATGTTTCTACTGTATTCGAATTAGGGCAAACCAGACGTCTGATTTCGCCTCCAAACATCTAGAATTCAATAGACACTTTAAAATCATCTAGATAACGTCATTTTTTTAACTTTCATTTCTATTTTCAACTACAAATTATCTCCAGGAGATTTTTCCCCTTTACTCCAAAAAAATCATTTTATCTTACAATCGTTCGATCAATATGCCTCCTAGAACTAAAAATCCTAAAATATCCAAATGAAAACAAGACCTACCAACATCATCCTCAAATCCTCATGTGTGCTTGGATGATCAAATTGAAAGATGGATGAATAGAACACCACACTCAATCAAGAGATATGAGGATATACAAAAGAAAAAGCTTCACGCAGGTCCATTTTATAACCTTCTTAAATTTCCAATGTATGATTTGGATGAAATGTGTGAGAATGTTGTACTAGAAACATTGATATCGTTCACTCCCAATGACATCCAAATCGATCAATTGGCAATATTTCTCTTTTATGCAAATTTGGATAGCACTTCAGTATGGAACACTGAAGATGAAGATTTATACAATAGGTAGAACTCTAGGATGTTCTGACATAGGCGAAGATTTATACAATATTCCCGATGTGCGCTTCAAACCAAGGAATAGTATACACATCAAATTTGGGAGGATGAAATGCCAAAATTTGTTTCCAAATATCTACGTCCAAAAGCACGACTTCTTACTCGAATGATAATCAATACCATTGTTCCACGTATGGAAAGTCATGAGCAAATAACCGAGTTAGAGCACAAAGCATTATATGCTTTATTTAGCGGAACAAGGGTGAATTGGGCCAAATATATCTTTGACGAGCTCAAACATTTTTGGACTCGACCACGGCCATCAATTATCTACCCCACATATATTATGAGACTTCTATATGCTCACAGCATCCCCTCATACCTATCAAATTTTGAAGAACTCTCTCAAAAATATTCTTTCACCAAGTTTTTCTCACAAATGCACTTACCCAAGATTCCCCTAGAATTTATATCTTTTGAAGATTGGGCGCACAATCATCAAACAAGACAAGTTGAGCCTCTACCGCAACCACACAACGAACCATCTCAAGAGAAGAAACCACATCGTGAAGCAACTGCTCCTCCTCCTGCACCATTTGACCATCCAAGCCAAGATGAGATTGTGGAGACTCGAATAGAAACAAATCCAAATGAAAGCATTAGAGATCTCACCCTCAAAAATCAACATATATTATCTCAAAACAAAAAAGTTTTAGCTAAGCGAATTGATAGCTTTGAATCTTCTTTTGCAAACGCCTATCAAAAGTTGAAGAATCACTTTCAACTGTCCTATCAGTTCTCAAAGAAGTACTTCAATAGATTCATGGCCCGACACCCCCTTCTGAAGATTGGACAACCCCGATACCTTCTCCTCCTGTGAAACATTCCAAACTTTCTTAGGATGAACCTCTAAAACAAGCTTCGACATCTCCTACAAATCCTAGCTCTTCCCAAAAAAGAAGAAACAGGAGATGATCAAGAAAAAGCTTCTTCGAAGGAATCATAGATTTTAGGATTTTCGAATTTCAACTTTTGTATAATTGACAAAATCTATGAATGTAATCAATTTCGAATTATTAATGAAATTTTCTTTTGTGTGTTATCTTTGACGATTGCCTAAAATTTTATAATTCTTTTTGATAATGCCAAAGGGGGAGAAATATAGGTATAATTATAAAACATTAGAATTAGCACATATTCAGGGGGAGATTTATAAATTATATACAAGTAGATTTTATAGTTGTCATCGTCATAATGGGGGAGATTGTTAGGAAATCAAATCTACGTTTACGATGACAACAACTATACAATGGAAATTGAATATGCATATATATTTCTATTTACAGGTAATTACTAAAGTAACATCACTAGAGAGACAAGGACAAGGCCCAAAGAACGTTACAAAAGATTACAAGTCGATAGGATCAAAAAAGTAATGACACAGAAGCACAAACAACATGCATATGGATCAGACGTCTGGGTGCACTAGCCAGACGTCTGAAGAAATCCTTAGGATTATAAACCAGACAGAATCAGACGTCTGGTTAATGTACTCAGACGTCTGAAAGGCTACTGTACACAAAAAATATATAGAGCTAGACGTCTGAAACATATACCTGACATTTGGTACTGAACTCGGATTTTGAAATTCAGATAACAACTGCCGCATTTGAAAAGACATCTTTGCTTCTCTTTGCTGCAACTCTTCATCACCATCAGAAGCGACAATAGAACACTTGTTAATGGATGCAACTACTCAAGAAATCTCTCAACCACTATAAATAACATCAAGAATCAAAGAGAAGAACTCACCTTAATTACTTGCGCTCTTTATTCTTATACTCTGATATATCCTAGATCTCTAGCAATCATATACTTGAATTTCACTCTTCCATATATTCAAGAACTCCTCAATCGATATTCTTCAGATATATATATATATTGGAAGCATTTGTACGTAATGGTCAATATCCGTGTTATAGAACACATACTTGACAAGAACAAGCTATTGTAACCAAGCCTATTCCTCCGGCCGAAGTGAGGGTGTTTGATAGTCGAATTCCGAAGGGGAGCTTCGGGACTAGACGTAGGACGGGAGGTCCGAACCAGTATAAAATCCTGGTGTGCTTAGTCTATATTTTACTAGATTAACTATATATTAGTTATATCATATAGTTAGTAGCATATACTTGCATATACATTACACGATCCATCCTATAGACTTTCAACCATCTTATGCATCAACTATGGTTATTTCAAATCCCCCATTTTCTTTACGTACTACTTTGCTTACTAAACCCATGGATGTAGCATTATAGACCGTATTGTTACTCTTGCTCCCTTCAAGATAAATCTTACCCCTTCCCCTGTTCCCACATACATATATAGGATATTTTAAGAAGTTAACGTCTTTTTTTATAGCGGGGTTGGGGGAAAGAATGGGAAAGATGATTTCACTATAATTTTGACCTAGAACAGGACCTATTACAAGAATATTTCTTTTATTAGGACGATAACTTAGAAAAGACAGATTTCATATCTTTTCTTTCACCTCGGGACCAATTAAGAAAAAACATTCAATCCTTGTTGCAAGAAAAAAATACCAAGGTGTTTACTTGAATTAACCATTCAAATTTTGTTGCTTTCTATTAAAAACGAAATTGAAAAAATGGAAAGGAACAAGTTTAAGCTTAATATAGAGACTCAGGCTTTAAATCTACCGATTATTACTATGAAAAGAAGATTTAATGCATTTGTGTACATCGTCTAATAATCAACGCATTTACGTACTCTACAAAAATATGGTTCTACACAAACAAAATGCATTATAATGTCGATTCCGACTTATTTCTTTTGAACACTAATATTTTAAACATGACCAAAAAAATTAAAAGAAGAAGAAAATTAAATTATTGTTTTAGCATATAATTTTTTACTAAAGTAGATGAAAGAATCAATTGTCTTTTTATTTAGAAAAATAATATAAAAATTGTACATTTATTTCAAATGTTTATCGAATTTCATAGCAATACCTGGAAGCGTGTGATTAAAACATGATTCTATTTCATTTCCAACTTTGCGTTTTTCTAAAAGTTAAACTTGCCTGTTCTTATTTGCATGCTCCCACTTCGAACTTCTATGATCCATTCAATAAGAGCTTAATTTGTTGTAGATTGATATAAATATATGAAATGATTAGGTAGCAACAATTCCACAACCAATGCAACAGAAGAAAAAAATTATGGCCATGTACTCAATGAATGACTTTTCTACTTTATCAGCCTTCAAGCATTGGGTCTAATTCCTGCTTGCTCTAAAAGCTTTTGTATAGAATTAATATCTTCAACTACCACTGATTTTGAAATAGAAAACCACTTCAAATTTTTATAAAATTCATCTGATAAACCTAGAGTGGCAGAAAACACAAATGATTGTCTCCTCCTTTGCTTTCGAGTAGTTACACTGTAATGACCTGTCTTTCTGTCACTAGAAAAAGCTTCATGATTTAAGAAAGAAAGGGATAGAAGAAGAAAAGATAAGAAAAGAAGAAACTCAACAATATCAGATACTCACAACGGAACGAATGAAATATAATATATCACATAAAATATTACATAGTATCATATTATATCAGAGTACGCAACTTATACATTCATATTAGACAGTTATAAACAGCTGTCTAACTATACAACTCAAGATACCACAAAGATACAGACACAACATAAACACAGCGGAACCATAATATATCTACACGCGGAAGCCTCCTGCTCCAAAACTCCTCCAGAATTCGTCAAGCTAACCTGAATCCCTCGACTACTCATACATAATATGAGTACCCAAGAGTTTAATAAAACAGAAAATAAACACTCGGGTCAGACAGGGGTCTGGTGTGAGTAAACGGGTTAAAATTGCATAACTTTAGTAAATCCTTTGAAATGAAAAGGTATCACGCAAGACTTCCCACACATAAACATGGAAAAGTTTTTACCTTACGCTAACCAAAACATTTGATACGAAATCCAGTGATATTATAATAGTGTCTAGGGTTTTCAAGTAAACAAGAAATAGCCGAAATTGTTACATTATTAAATTCCAGCTACTAGCCACAAAAGTGGGTAATACAATCAAAATCGTAGGGTCTCGTAGGAAGAATGGGTTTCCATCAATGGCGGGGCTACTGGGGTACCGCCCGTCACAGTACGTCGCCTAGATCACCGTACCGAGGAGCCACCCCAACTCCCATGCAACACAAGACTGGAACCATCCCTTACTGGACAGTCCCGAGTAAGATCACCCCATGGTTGGCACGACCAACCACCCACTAAGCCGAAATAAAAAGGGACATCTAGACAGGGATGACCTCACCCTGAAATGGGTGCTACCCACCTAGCCTTGCTGCACCTCCCCTGTTTTAGCCATTTCCGGTTGATGAGGCTTGAGGCTGCATTACCCTTATAGAACACATCTATCTTAGAATGCTCATCGTCCACCTGACAATGTTCTGAAAGCATTCAATCCATACAAGTTCGTTCCGGGTTCGAACGAAACCGAAGGCACTATTTCGTTGCACTCATTTTGGAATCACCCTTAGAGTCAACGACCATAGCCCTTGCACTCTAAATCACCATCTCGAACCTGAAAGGACTATCTCCATCAAACTCATCACAGAATCACCCTCAGAGTTATACTGACCAATAGTTCTTACACTTCGAGTCTTCACTAAGCTCCGCTTGGATTCACAACCTAACGTTTAATTTAGATCGATGTGGTTTTCAGATATCCAAATATGGAAACCCGATCTCGGCCTCACCGAAATCCAAACGCCATTTTGAATGTCCAAGTTGTTTAAGGGTTTAAACACTTAACTTATATTCAAGATAATATAACAGATAGATGAATCACATTATCACAATAGATAATTCATATAAACCAATCATCTCGTAAAGCACCATATCACATATCAGAGATATCACAACCAAATTATCCAACATCACTCATCCAATATCAATCATCCAATATTAATCAATCACTATCAATCAATCATCAACATCAATCAATAATCCATAAGCAGTTTTGATTAACTCTTAATAAATTTAATTAACCTTTAATTAAATTAATTACCATCCTTTAATCACTTGGATTATCTTAGTCATGCTTCATTAATTTATTACAAATTAATAAATTAATCATCTCTTAATGATCTTTCTTAATTAATCTTCCTTGATTAATTATCCTCTAATTACATTCAAGTAATTAGCCTTTAATTCTTAATACAAATTAATTATTCTAAACCATATATAGTAATTAACCTTTAATTATTATCAATAATTACAATAATTAATGATCCTTCATTTACTTCCATTAATTAATTAACTATAATTATTTTCATTAATCCTCAATTAATTACAATTAATTAATCATACTTAACGAATCACTTTTATTAATCATCCTTGATTAATTCATTAATTATATTAACTAATGAGCCTTATTAATTAATTAACCCTTTAATTAATTAAATAATTAACTTGTAATTAACCATCTTATTAATTATAAACAGTATTAACAACTTCTAATTACTTATTTTAATTAATTAACTACTTAATTAATTGTGTAAATCTTGATTAATTATATTAATTAATAAATCTTTAATTACTTCATTAAGAAATTATTAATCAATTACATTAATTAATAATCCTTAATTAATTACTTTATTAATTAATTACATTTTTAATTAATTACACTTAGTAATTAATCTTAAATAATCACATTCATTAATTAGTTAATAACATTAATTAATTAACTAAATTAACTAAACAATTAACCCTTAATTGCTTTCATTAAGTAATTATCTTTTAATTATTTTCATTAGTTAATTACTCTCTAAATTAATTACCTTAACAAGTAATTAATCACATCATTAATTGACCTTAATTCTTAAATTAATTAATTACTCTATAATTAATTAACTTCAAATCAATTAATTTAACTAATCCTTAGATTAATAACATCAAGTGATTATCCCTTAATCAATTCACTCAAATACTTCCATAAGTAATTTTCTCTTTCTAATTACTTCCATAAGCAATTTCCATTCTCAATTACGTTAAGCAATTATCCTCCATTAAATAATTGCACTTAATTAATTCATAATTAAGTGATTATTTAAAATTAAACAAATAATTAGCTAACCATTTAAAATTAATTAAATAATTAGTTAACTTCTTATATTTAAAAATCCTTAATTAATTAAGAAAATCATTTATCTTAATTAATCTTTTACTTATTTACAAATCATATTTAATTAAGTATTCTTAAGTTCAAAACAATAATAAATTAACCTTATTTATCTTCAAATTTAATTATTTGAATTAATCTAATCTTAATAACTTAAAGACAAACTATTTATTTGGTTACAAAATTATAAATTTAACCTTATTTGAAAATAAAGCGTTTAGAAATCAATTTAAAATTTAAAACAATTTAATCATCAAATTTAAACTTATTCATTTTCAAATATTATTTGAAAACATTGTTTTTAAAACATTACTTAAAATTTACTTAAACTTTGATTTAATACTTAAAATTGAAAACACTCCTTTTTAAGTTAAAACTCAAATTTTAATTAAGCTACTTGCTTATAAAAAGCAATCATTTTAAACAATTTAAATTTGAAAATAAATTCAATTAACACCTTTTGATAGTTTGATTAATATTTACTTCAAAGAACAAGTTTTAACTTGTAAATTTATTTTCTTTTGCAAAAACTAAACTTAGATTAACATTTATTTCAAAACAACAAGTTTTTAATTTGTAAATTTATTTCCTTTTATAAAACTTGTTTTATAATTTTAAGCTTGATTTTATTTATTAAAACAACAAGTTTTAAATTTGCAACTTATTTCTTTTATAAAAAAACTGTTTTATAATTTAAACTGTTTTATAAAACCAGATTAGTATACATCCATACCCGAGTCAGTCTCCTACGAACCCCGTGCTCGCCTCGAGTCACTCACCCATTTTCAACTGCTTCGATCGACTACAGGAAAAACGCGAGAACACTCCCAAAATACACCTTTTTCCCAAACACCACTATTTCCAGTGCACAATGTACACGCGTGTACGTGCGCAACCTAACCACTCCCTTCCGACAATCTAACTGATCGCCGACCAACCACGCAAGCCCTCACAACCCTTCCCCCAACCCGAAATCAAAAATCCAACAACGAATCAAAATTCGTCCCTCTGCTCGAAAAACTACAGCAACACAATCCCCAAAACCACTCGCCTCTGATGATCCCCACCCCCGGAAACTCCAGCAACCCCTCCAAAGCACCGCCGTATCAACAAGCCTCCATCCCCCATCTCGCGAACAAATTCGGTCGCGTAAGGACGACGAGAAACTCACTGGAACGACGGCTTCAACAACAAGACACTAAAACCTACTACGATCAAATCTGCACAATTTGGCCATAGGAAAAATTCGACAGCATTTTTCCCTTCATCAACATCACGAATACTAGCTTCGACCAAGAATTCAACTCCAATCATCGAGTAGATCATCGGCAATTCATCAAATTGCCAAAACCGTTCAACTCCAAATTCCCAATTGAATATCAACTTAAAAATTATGAAATGCATGCTAAAAATCATCATTTTTAACTACTAATCAATCTATATAATCCAAAGTGGGAATTAAAGTTATTGATTTTTGACATGAATCAATATTTCACTGTATTTCTAAATTTTAAGCTTATTTACTAAAGTTAATATCCTGAAATGATTTTAAAACAATCATCATTCATTATCAAACAACTTTCATTTAATCATCAAAGCCAAAAATGATGTTATTGGGAGATTTGAATTTTTAAAAGTTGATCCTGGTCTGTAACAATAAGTAACAGAGTATTTATATACACACAGATTTATTTACACATATATATACATATCTATCAATTCAACAAATTAAACACTGAAAGATTTTCATGCAATCACCAAGATTAATTCACAGATTATCACATGCATTAGAGTCTAAATCAACTTGAACTGTTTTTAAACAAAATTTACTCACCTTAAATTTGCAGAGAACAGAACTTGTTTTCCCAGGCCTTGAATTTTTATCTGGAAAATGTTTTAAATTGCCTTTGATTGCTTTGCTGATGAAAACCTTTGCATGCTTTCAAATTGATGTTTTAAAATGTTGAAACTTGCTGAGTTGATCTTCCATTTTAGTTGCAGTAGGTTTGAATGATGTGAAGAACTTGTTTGCAGATTTTACTTTCAGGTTTTTAGTTAAGAAAAAGAAGACAATGTTTTGGGAAAGAAAAGAGTTTGAACTGACGAATGAAAGTGTTTGTGAAAAACTAGTTTACTTCTTTAAACATTTACTTAAAAATTAAAATAAAGAAAATAAAAATGTTGCCACTTGTTGATAGATTTGAACAAATGTCAAAAGCTAACTTACAAGTGCTAAAATCCTTGCATAATTGTGTTTAAAACCTTATTATAAAAATAATTATATTTTATATTTATGTAATATGGACATTTGTATTTATATTCACTTATGTTTACAAACCCTTTAAATTAAAGTGGTATTAAAAGAAGGCTTTAATTCAAAACTATATTTACATATTTAACCATTTTAATTTAAGCACTTTAAAGAAAACAAAATAAAACTTTGTTTAAATCTTATTTAAACTATCACACTTAAAAATAAATAATTATCTTATACTTTTAAAAATAATTGAATTTAAAACAAACCTTCTAATTGCAATATATTCATACATATATATATTATCAATAAATTATATTAAATTTCAAAACAACTCAGAAATTATAACATATACATACATATGTATTACAATTAGAAAATACATCTTTTATTTAAAAGAAAAGATCTTCTATTCATAATATATATCAAATATATATATATTATAGATAGAATATAATTTTATTAGTTTTGAAAGATAAATCCTTATCAATTTTAAATTGTTAGAAAGATATTGATCAATATTGTCAGATTAAATATTTATTAACCTTTAAAAGATTAAATTTACCAATTTAAATTAAAATTATAAAGAAAAATTATCAAATCAATTTAATTATTAACACATTATTAAATTGATATTGCCCAAAATTCCGGGTCGTCATATTCCTCCCCTTTTAAAAGAATTTCATCCCCGAAATTTAAAAGCAAAGATAATTTAATAACCCAGCAAAAAATTTAATTTTAAACAGCAAAGCATTCATATCATCCAGTTACTAACAACCAAAGCAATAAATCAAGCAAACAAAGCTAACAAATTATCCTGACACAAATTAGGATAGATCTTCTAATACTATCTAGAGTTTCCTAAGTATAAATCACTTTGAGACTCGTTCTACAGAAGCTCAACTGACTACACCACTATAATCAAGAGCTCCTCCCATCTCTAGATCCATCAGTCTAAACAGAACATCAGACTATACTCAAGTCTAGCTCAACTTCCAAAATCCAATTGAACTGCAGATTCTACAACCAACAATGAATTATACACGTACTCGCTTAGAGATACGTGAAATATAATGAATCCCAGTTATCCAAACTGGCAATTCAATCTTATAGACAAAAGAACTTATTCTATCAAAATCACAGATAAGAAATCCCAAATGCCTCGGAACTAGCCATCCAATCTTACTCAATCATACTGCTCTCTTAACCAGAGAAACCTTCACAACAATGAAGTCTCAAACCTCAAATTCCAAAATCTTTATCTCGTATCTGCATAACTCAATAGACAATCCTGGGTTGCCCATCATCTTGATCAGCTCAACCTATGCTGATGCTTCGAGAAACAACTAGACCAAAGCAAACCAGTTTCTGGATCCTATTCAACAGAAAGGTCTTCCAAGATCCGTTGAAATTCAGATTACAAGCTCTACTTCCCAAGCAATAGCAAACTGAACTTGCTTCCTTCCTTACACAGCTGCTACCTTGCTTCCGCTGCACAACTCTGATTCTGGAATGGATGAGAATACTGTTGATGAACACGAGTATAAACTTATCCAATATATCCAGGAAACTTTGTTCATCAAATTCATAAAATCTTAGTGACCCATCTGACTCGGTTACACAACATTATAGCAGAATCCAAACTCGGAAACTAGATCTGACCAATCCAAATTCCAAAGATTCCTAAGCTGCTACACCAACTCTTCTTTCTTCAAGAACCATCATACTACCAGGCTAACCACCAGTATCGCTTCTGAAACAAATTTAATACGGAATTCACTCCAGATGCAAACAAACTTCTGATTACTTCAGTAGCTCCTACTTCCACATGAGAACTCTTAGTCTCAACGAAAGATTGCCCAAGATAAATTTCCAAATTAATCGCAAGTCACTTTTGCGATCCTACCTAATTCGAATTCTAAAGAAACTGTCCTCTCTTTACCAATTAGAACAGCCTTAAGCTTGATCAAACAAGGTTAACTCTTTAAGAAAACCTTTACCATCTGCCCGGACTACTGATAGAAAAACCACTAAGATTCCTGAATCGTCGAAGAAATGACGCACACTGCTGCTTCCAAACTCTACCTCGATGATACTGCAAAGCAAAAAGACTTTCTTGTCAGCATATCGAACACTTCGAGCTGCACTGCTTCCACAGCTAACCAAAGACTTCTAATCCAAAGGCTCCTCGAACTCCAAAATCATCAACAAACCACCCAAAAGACCTTCGAGATAGCAGATATCCTCTCAAGAAATTCGGGACCCAAACCAAGCATCAACATCTCGCTCTCCTTAAGGGATGACAATGAGACCATGCCGAAGCGAAACAACCTATAGACCTTAGTCTCATACTCCAAAAAAGCCAACCTCCATGCTAGAGATCTAGACAACTTCTACACAGACGAGTCTTCCCTACGGCAGGTAAAGACTGCTCCTCAACCACTCCTAAAACTCCTTCAAGAGAAAACACCTTTGGAAATATCCATGGGTATTGCGTCTCACCACGCAGCTATTAAGATACCATCACTTACGTCTGCACTTCCGACAGATCCAAACTTATAAAATCCGCTCACCCCAGCGCAACCAAACTTACACTTCAAAGATGAACTCCGAATCTTTAAAAGATTTCCTTCGCAGATCAGAGAAATCCTTACTCCAAGCTACATAGCTCACTCGAGACGGTATTAGATCTACAGTCTCGACATATACACATCCAACCTCAAACATATGGACTTCTTCCATTAGTGGTAGTCGTATTACACACCACTACCTCATCTACCTTTATAACTTATGTTGGAAAACCCGAAAAGGTAAACCAATAGATCAGGTAGATATATAAATATATAGTTATGTAACAAAAAATACAAGTACGCTCTCTCAATAAAGACACCACTCTAGAGCTTAGGTATTCGCTCAACCTAATGCTCTGATACCAGCTGTCGCGGCCCGTCTTTCTATCACCAGAAAAATGCATCATGATTTAAGAAAGAAAGGGACAGAAGAAGAAAAGATAAGAAAAGAAGAAACTCAACAACATCAGATACTCACAGCGGAACGAATGAAATAAATATCACATAAAATATTACATAGTATCATATTACATCATAGTACACAACTTATACATTCATATTAGACAGTTATAAACAGCTGTCTAACTATACAACTCAAGATACCACAAAGATACAGACACAATATAAACACAACGGAACCATAATATATCTACACACGGAAGCCTCCTGCTCCAAAACTCCTCCAGAATTCGTCAAGCTAACCTGAATCCCACGACTACTCATACATTATATGTGTACCCAAGAGTTTAATAAAATAGAAAATAAACACTCGGGTCAGACAGGGGTCTGGTGTGGGTAAACGGGTTAAATATGCTTAACTTTAGAAAATCCTTTGAAAAGAAAAGGTATCACGTAAGACTTCCCACACATAAACATGGAAAAGTTTTTACCTTACGCTAACCAAAACATTTGATAGGAAATCCAGTGATATTATAATAGTGTCTAGGGTTTTCAAGTAAATAAGAAATAGCCGAAATTGTTACATTATTAAATTCCAGCTACTAGCCACAAAAGTGGGTAATACAATCAAAGCTGTAGGGTCTCGTAGGAAGAATGGGTTTCCATCAATGGCAGGGCTTCTGGGGTACCGCCCGTCACAGTACGTGGCCTAGATCACCGTACCGAGGAGCCACCCTAACTCCCCTGCAACACAAGACCAGAACCATCCCTTACTGGACAGTCCCAAGTAAGATCACCCCGTGGTTGGCGCGACCAACCACCCACTAAGCCGAAATAAAAAGGGACATATAGACAGGGATGACCTCACCCTGAAATGGGTGCTACCCACCTAGCCTTGCTACACTTCCCCTATTTTAGCCATTCCCGGTTGATGAGGCTTGAGGCTGCGATTACCTTTATAGAACACATCTATCTTAGAATGCTCATCGTCCACCTGACGATGTTCTGAAAGCATTCAATCCATACAAGTTCGTTCCGGGTTCGAATGAAACCGAAGGCACTATCTCGTTGCACTCATTTTGGAACCACCCTCAGATTCAAGGACCATAGCCCTTGCACTCTGAATCACCATCTCGAACCTGACAGTATTATCTCCATCAAACTCATCATGGAATCACCCTCAGAGTTATACTGATGAATAGTTCTTACACTTTGAGTCTTCACTGAGATCCATTTGGGTTCACGACCTAACGTTTAATTTGGATCGATGTGGTTTTCGGATATCCAAATATGAAAACCCGATCTCGGTCTTACGAAATCCAAACGCCATTTTAAATATCCAAGTTGTTTAAGGGTTTAAACATTTAACTTATATTCAGGATAATATAACAGATAGATGAATCACATTATCACAATAGATAATTCATATAAACCAATCATCTCATAAAGCAGCATATCACATATCAGAGATATCACAACCAAATTATCCAATATCACTCATCCAATTTCAATCATCCAATATTAATCAATCACTATCAATCAATCATCAACATCAATCAGTCATCCATAAGCAGTTTTGATTAACTCTTAATAAATTTAATTAACCTTTAATTAAATTAATTACTATCCTTTAATCACTTGCATCATCTTAATCCAGCTTCATTAATTTATTACAAATTAATAAATTAATCATCTTTTAATGATCTTTCTTAATTAATCTTCCTTGATTAATTATCCTCTAATTACATTCAAGTAATTAGCCTTTAATTCTTAATACAAATTAATTATTCTAAACCATATACAGTAATTAACCTGTAATTATTATCATTAATTACAATAGTTAATGATCCTTCATTTACTTCCCTTAATTAATTAACTATAATTATTTGCATTAATCCTCAATCAATTGCAATTAATTAATCATACTTAATGAATCACTTTTATTAATCATCCTTGATTAATTCATTAATTATATTAACTATTGAGCCTTATTAATTAATTAACTCTTTAATTAATTAAATAATTAACTTGTAATTAACCATCTTATTAATTATAAACAGTAATTAACAACTTGTAATTAATTATTTTAATTAATTATGTAAATCTTGATTAATTATGTGAATTAATAAATCTTTAATTACTTCATTAAGAAATTATTAATCAATTGCATTAATTAATAATCCTTAATTAATTTCTTTATTAGTTAACTACATTTTTAATTAATTTCACTAACTAATCTTAAATTAATCACATTCATGAATTAATTAATCACATTAATTAATTAACTAAATTAACTAAACAATTAACCCTTAATTGCTTTCATTAAGTAATTATCTTCTAATTATTTTCATTAGTTAATTACTCTCTAAATTAATTACCTTAACAAGTAATTAATCACATTATTAATTAACCTTAATTCTTAAATTAATTAATTACTCTATAATCAATTAATTTCAAATCAATTAATTTAACTAATCCTTCGATTAATAACATCAAGTGATTATCCCTTAATCACTTCACTAAAATACTTCCATAAGTAATTTTCTCTTTCTAATTACTTCCATAAGCAATTTCCATTCTTAATTACATTAAGTAATTATCCTCCATTAAATAATTAGACTTAATTAATTCATAATTAAGTGATTATTTAAAATTAAACAAACAATTAGCTAACCATTTAAAATTAATTAAATAATTAGTTAACATCTTATATTTAAAAATCCTTAATTAATTAAGAAACTCATTTATCTTAATTAATCTTTTACTTATTTACATATCATATTTAATTAAGTACTCTTAAGTTCAAAAAAATAATAAATTAACCTTATTTATCTTCAAATTTAATTATTTGAATTAATCCAATCTTAATAACTTAAAGACAAACTATTTATTTGGTAACAAATTATAACTTTAACCTTATTTGAAAATAAAGCGTTTAGAGATCAATTTAAAATTTAAAACAATTTAATCATCAAATTTAAACTTATTCATTTTCAAATATTATTTGAAAACTTTGTTTTTAAAACATTACTTAAAATTTACTTAAACTTTGATTTAATACTTAAAATTGAAAACACTCCTTTTTAAATTAAAACTCAAAATTTAATTAAGCTAATTACTTTCAAAAAGCAATCATTTTAAACAATTTAAATTTGAAAATAAATTCAATTAACACCTTTAGATAGTTTGATTAATATTTACTTCAAAGAACAAGTTTTAACTTGTAAATTTATTTTCTTTTGTAAAAACTAAACTTAGATTAACATTTATTTCAAAACAACAAGTTTTTAAATTGTAAATTTATTTCCTTTTATAAAACTTGTTTTGTAATTTTAAGCTTGATTTTATTTATTCAATCAACAAGTTTTAAATTTGCAATTTTATTTCCTTTTATAAAAACTATTTTATAATTTAAACTGTTTTATAAAACCAGATTAGTATACACCCAAACTCGAGTCAATCTCCTATGAACCCCATGCTCGCCTCGAGTCACTCACCCACGTTCAACTGCTTCGAGTTGACTACAGGAAAAACGCGAGAACACTCCGAGAATACACCTTCTTCCCAAACACCACTATTTCCAGTGCACAATGTACATGCGTGTATGTGCACAACCTAACCACTCCCCTCCGACAATCTAACTGATCACCGACCAACCACACAAGCCCTCGACAATCCTTCCCTCAACCCAGAATCAAAAATCCAACAACGAATCAAAATTCGACCCTCTGCTCAAAAAACTGCAGCAACACGATCCCCAAAACCAATCGCCTCTGAAGATCGCCACCACCAGAAACTCCAGTAACCCCTCCAAAGCACCGCCATATCACCACGCCTCCATCCCCCATCTCACGAACAACTTCGGTCGCGTAACGACGACGAGAAACCCACTGGAACGACGGCTTCAACAACAAGACACTAAGCCCTACTACAATCAAATCTGCACAATTCGGCCATAGGAAAAATTCGACAGCATTTTTCCCTTCATCAACATCACGAATACTAGCTTCGACCAAGAATTCAACTCTAATCATCTTGTAGATCGTCGGCAATTCATCAAATGCCAAAACCATTCAACTCCAAATTCCCAACTGAATATCAACTTAAAAATTCTGAAATGCATGTTAAAAATCATCATTTTAACTACTAATTCGTCTATACAATCCAAAGCGAGAATTAAAGTTATTGATTTTTGACATGAATCAATATTTCACTGTATTTCTAAATTTAAGCTTATTTGCTGAAGTTAAAATCCTGAAATGATTTTAAAAACAGTCATCATTCATTATCAAACAACTTTCATTCAATCATCAAAGCCAAAAATGATGTTATTTGGAGATCTGAATTTTTAAAAGTTGATCCTGGTCTGAAACAATAAGTAACAGAGTGTTTATATATACACAGACTTATTTACACATATATATACATATCTATCAATTCAAAAAATTAAACACCGAAAGATTTTCATGCAATCACCAAGATCAACTCACAGATTATCACATGCATTAGAGTCTAAATCAGCTTGAACTATTTTTAAACAAAATTTACTCACCTTAAATTTGCAGAGAATAGAACTTGTTTTCCCAGGCCTTGAATTTTTATCTGGGAAATGATTTAAATTGCCTTTGATTGCTTTGCTGATGAAAACCTTTGCATGCTTTCAAATTGATGTTTTAAAATGTTGAAACTTGCCGAGTTGATCTTCCATTTTAGTTGCAGTAGGTTTGAATGATATGAAGAACTTGTTTGCAGATTTTACTTTCAGGTTTTTAGTTAAGAAAAAGAAGACAATGTTTTGGGAAAGGGAAGAATTTGAACTGAGAAATGAAAGTGTTTGTGAAAAACTAGTTTTCTTCTTTAAACATTTATTTAAAAATTAAAATAAAGCAAATAAAAATGTTGCCACTTGTTGATAAATTTGAACAAATGTCAAAAGCTAACTTACAAGTATTAAAATCCTTGCATAATTGTGTTTAAAACCTTATTATAAAAATAATTATATTTTATATTTATGTAATATGGACATTTGTATTTATATTCACTTATGTTTACAAACCCTTTAAATTAAAGAGGTATTAAAAGAAGGCTTTAATTCAAAACTATATATACATATTTAACCATTTTAATTTAAGCACTTTAAAGAAAACAAAATAAAACGTTGTTTAAATCTTATTTAAACTATCACACTTAAAAATAAATAATTATCTTATACTTTTGAAAATAATTGAATTTAAAACAAAGCTTCTAATTACAATATATTCATGCATATATATATATATATATATTATCAATAAATTTTATTAAATTTCAAAACAACTCTCAAATTATAACATATACATACATATATATATTAAAATTGAAAATACATCTTTCATTTAAAAGAAAAGATCTTCTTTTCACAATATATATCAAATATATATATTATAGATAGAATATAATTTTATTAGTTTTGAAAGATAAATCCTTATCAATTTTAAATTGTTAGAATGATATTGATAAATATTGTCAAATTAAATATTTATTAACCTTTAAAAGATTAAATTTACCAATTTAAACTAAAATTATAAAGAAAAATTATCAAATCAATTTAATTATTAATACAGATTATTAAATTGATATTGCCCAAAATTCTGAGTCGTCACATACACAAGATTGACTACTTGATGAACTTTGTTCATCGTAATTATAAACAGCCGGGAGCATATTAATAATGTTTTGTAAATCCTCAAAATGGCCCGCCTCTATCATTCTATGAATCTTATCAAGTACAACGAAGGATAAAGAGTGTGGCTGTAACAAAATAAGCATATTGTTACCAAGGAAATCGAAAAAGCAAATGAAAAATGACCTTAGTATACAATCTTGTATAATCTAACCCATTACACCTTCACATAGAGTTATACAAAGTTCATGCATTTCAAACTATAATTGTAGTTAGCTCAAAAACAAATGGGAACACCAACCCATTTATTGGTAGACAAATCTATTTGCAATATATTATTATAATACTAAACCTTTGCTATAATCACCTGACAAAACTATTGAAAATAGTTTAACTATAATAACTAACAATTAAAAATATCAAACCAAATCAAAAAACAAAAAAGTAGAAGAACAAAATCGAATTATACACACCTCATATCGATTTAGGGTTCTAGATGTAGTCCTCAAATAGAATTCAGTGCACAATGGTCCGACTTCTTTGAATCAACTTATCGTGGAATTTAGAGTGCTTTTGAGAAATGACGAAGATTAGGTTTTGATTTAAGGTTATAGATTTCTTTATTGTTTTGATTTACGATTGAAATATAATTGAAAAGGGGTAAACAATTATGGTGTAATTTGGTTCTGATTGAAAAAAATAGCAGGCAGTGGGCTATTTTGTTTGGGGACTGTGTTTTGATAAAGCTCCATTGGAAGTTTATTCTTCATCGATTTCAACTATTTTGGATGGCTCTGTATTTCAAATGTTAGCACAACCCTTTTTGTAGGTTTTTTCACACCAGTTATCATTGATTATAAAACCTAGGGGGTACGAGTCGATTTGGTTCGGTTTGAAGCTTAAACCGCTTCACACTGCATCAAATGTTTAATCAAAAAATAGAAACCATTATACTAATCTTTTAAACAGTATGGTTTTGATTCAATTTAATGTAATACGGTCCCGTTTTGGTCCAGTCTAGTTTGAACTCATACTAAATATGAAATAAGAAAATCATTTCCATTAACAATTAATTTACGAAGGCAACTGTGTGAAACTTATACACTTAAAGATTCAAACACACAATGTTATACTGAAATGAAAAATTGTTTCTTAATTGTATGAATATTTCAATTTGACATTTAGCTATAAGTGAGGAATTTTTAGTAGATTAACCAATCATCAATGTTAATCAATACATAATCATTAAGTATAATGACTAGAATAATATAGTAATTGTTTGTACCAAAAATTGGCACAAACACCTAACTGAGTTTTGAAGAGAAATAAATGAAAACAGAGGATAATAATAAAGAAATAGGAATAAATTGAAATAATAACATGCAAATAATAATTTATAGTGGTTTGGCATTGTTTGCCTACGTCCACTTTGAAAAGATAGCTTTATTAACCACTTTGTTAACTGAGTACAATAGGGATCAAATGAAAATCCTTAGTTAATATAGAACACAAAGTAACAAACAGCGTAAAAACTCCCAAACATGAACTGTCAAGCTTGTATTATAAATGAAGATGGCCAAATATCTCCCTAAAAATTTGATAGAAGGACCTCCAGAAACATATTGACCCATAAGAGGGATAGCATGGCCCAATTCCCAAAGAAGAGGGATCGAACCCTACTTTGGTGGAATTTTGGGGTGCGATCCCTATGGCAGCTTCCTCATCCTAAAAGATGCTTAACTCCAAATTTCTAGCAAATTGATCTGTAGAACTTTATTTATTGCTTGATCTTTGCTTTAGCATGGGTTGCTTACTGATTCCTGCCGATCCCTACCAAAAGAAGAGTGTCGATCCCTCTGACTTCATCTTCTTGAGATGTTATCCCTAGGGTAGGCTCCCTAGGGACCCTATATCTTGCTACAAAATTTCTTATGCATTGGACTTGTGGTTCTTGAGATACTACTTGTTTTCTATTAAAATGCACTTGCTACCTGAAACATGCTGATCCCTATGATGGAAGTTGATTTTTGCCGATCCCTCCTATGTGTTGAACCTATTCCATATGTCGAACATTTTGCATATCTATCAATCCCATTCAATCTCGACTTCATATTACCATTTGTACTGGACTTACAGACCCATAAATATTGCTCTAGATTCATCAGCCTTGATAGCAGTCGAATCTAACTTGTCCAATTAGTTCAATACAGTTGGGTCAAAATGTCGAATAACAATAATTAGGTTTTAACTAAAAAAATAAGATGAAAAATACCATACTAAAACTATAGCTTCTTCCTTTATGATAATGATTATTATTAATATAAGCTAAAAATTTCGTTATTATAATACAAAATGAGACATGAGTTGCTTATATTTTTACTACAAGATTACTAGTATAAATATTCGGCTCAGTTCGGTTGAATATGGTCAGTTCAATCGTCCGCAACCGAACCATATCGATGCAGGTCGTCCTGGTTTTGGGTATTTGCTTTGGTTAGAAGAGTCGGTGCGGGTTTCTGCATCGTTGTTACGGTTGAGTATGTGTGGTTTTCGTATAGCGGTGTAGTTTATATCCACTCGTAATAAAACTAATGAAAATCAATGCAATGTAATTTTGGTGGAAATTCTCAACCCATTAAACTGGGGTGTTTTGAGGAGTTATAATGTTTTTTCCAATTATACCCCTATTAATTATACCGAAGAATTAACCTTCTAAAACTGGAGAATAAATATATGGATATATATGTAATGTTACTTTAGTGGAAAACTCTTATAACTGATGTGTGTTAAACTCTCAAGCATGTATTGATCCATTATAATAACACTTCGTGTAAACCTATCAAAATTGCTACAATCATTGACGATCAAAATCGATACTCGTCCGTAACCGGTACCACATAACTCCTAGCAAAGCCTAAAGCATCATGTAACATCGAATATAATAATTTAAGTGAAATAAAAATTGGTTAAAAATTAATAATAACGCTTTAGAATATGTGTTATCCAATGGCGTTATTAATAACAAACTTTTTTGCAATGAATGGACTTCAAAGATAGTTTACATAGGACTTGAAGTAGCAACGAAGCAATTTGGATCACAGTTTATAGACACACAAAAAGTGCTCATTTGATTCCTATTATAGGCAATAGAACCGTAGCATCTTTAGCACAGATTTATATTAAGGAAGTGGTTCGACCTTATGGAATTCCGGTTAGCGTCGTTAGTGATAGTGACCCCTTATTTACTAGTTTGTTTTGGAGGAGTTCGCAGAAAGCTTTAGGAACATCGCTGAGTCTTAGTACCGCTTTCCACCTACAGACAGATGGACAAACGAAAAGAGTAAATAAGATCTTGGATAAAATGCACCATAGACTTCGGAGGACATGGGGAGCAACACCTACTTTTAGTGGAATTCGCTTATAACAATCGTTATCAATCGACAATGGCTATAGTAGTCTTTGAAGCGATAATGCCATGCAAATCGCTAAATTATTAGTGGGAAACCACCAATAAAATTTTACTCGAACCAAATTTCATTCACGAAACATTGATGAAGGTAGAGTTGATTTGACAGAGTATGAAGGCAATACAAGATCGCCAGAAATCCTGCGCAGATGAGAGAGGGAAAGAAATGGAGTTCGAGGTTGGAGACATGGTATTTACAAAAGTCTCCCCTCTTAAGAAAGTCATGAGAATCGAAAAATCAGGACAGTTGGCACCAAGATTCGTTGGCTCGTTTCAAGTTGTGAAAAGAATAAGAAGACTGGCTTTCCATGTGGAGCTACCTCATAGATTAGCTTGTGGTTTTCACTTGAGGAAATGCCTTCATGACACACCTATTATGGTAGAGTCTAATCAATTAGGGGATAATGAGATAGAGCCAATAGTATCCCACGTCATCACACACATTATGGAGCATGGAACTAGGAAGCTCCACAACAAAGAAATTAGATTGGTTCGAGTATAATAGGGAGATAATCTGATGGAAAACACATGGGATACCATAGGAATGAAGATGATCTCTCATCTCGAGCTTTTCAGTGGTAAAAATTTACCCCAAAATTTTAATTTTGATTATATCATGGTTGCTAGATTGGATGGTAGGAGATGTTTGCTCCACTTTTCACCGTCACTTTGCACTCACATATAAATTTTATGCATGTTTAGGTTGTTTTGCATACATACTTATATGTCACAGTCACACAATCATGTCAGGATTGAGCTCACATAGTGTATGCCTGCAATACATAATCACATTGCACTTTTGGTTGAGCAAACGAATGTGTAGATAACTTTATTGTATAACATGGATGTTTAGTGCATGTTATGTTATTAGCTCCTTAGGAAAGATTTCGGGAATGAAATCCTTTTTAAGGGAGGAAAAATGTAATACCTCGTAAAATCAACCATAAATAAATTGGATAAAATTAAATTAAATAACATAGTGGCAATAATCAATATTTTCAAAATTTTGTATTTGGATATGAAATTTATGTCGTCGCGTTTGTGGAAAAAGTCTTATTAATTTCCATAAATAATGCGTTGAAAAAAAAGCTCAAACGGAAAGGTTATGGACGTATGAAGTTTTCGGGTTTAAAATAATTTAAATAGAACTTAAATACAAATAAACAATTAACATTGAAGTTTGAAATTCAAAAGTTAACTGTAGATTGAGGGTTAAGTAAACGTTAAAATCAACGTTAACATTATGGTATAATTAAGGAATATAATAAATAAAAATCAATAGCACCAGAAATCCTCCTAATAAGAACATTACGGTCGACCGCTGCCTAGGACCGTCCAATAGGGTAAGATGCTTGACCATTGACTGTGAAGTTGCGGCTAGGGTTTGTGAGTTCTAACAATTCGGATTTTGTAATTTCCAGTTGACCTTTATCCAACGGTTCCAATGTGTTCCAATCTCTATAAATAAGACCCTAGAACCATTATTTTTATTCATAAATATTTTGAAAACATTAGCGAAGCTCTATCGGTTCGTCTCTTCGTAGATAGAGAAAAAATCAATTAGGGTTTTAGGCAAGAAATCTTATACATCGATTTCATTTATTGTTTATTTTCTCAATCTATTCTCCTCCAACCCTTCAATATCTGAATCTAATATATATGTACAAACCACCTTTTTATATATATCAAAAAGAAGATATAAGATAAAGATTGTTAAAGGTGTGACAAATCCAAAGGAGGCAAAGCTAGGGATTACTATAAGCGGAAATCTTAGCTTTTCTACTTAGCAATTGATTAGTATAGTCTGAGTTTGAATATGTCTTAGGGAGTTTTGATATGCAAAAACATCATATTATAAAACCCCAAAACTACTTCAATGCGAAATGTCAATTCTATGTTATAATCTCAATTGTTTATGAAAAAATAATGGAAATAGCGTAGATTTGCAATTTTGGTAATTTTACCTTCTATTCCACTCCTTATTTTTTTTCTTTGAATTTGGTTAAAGGAATTTGATCAAAGAATAGAGTATAAGGTACGAATTTTATTTGTAGTTTGAACTTGTTATTTCCATGAATTAAATAGAAATTCCTTTTTTTATTTTTATGTGAAAAAGAGTTGAATAGAGCGTAAAAATTGGTATTGTAAGTTTCTTATATCAATATACTATACTATTTTGATGTAGTAAGTTGATTTTTATTGTATATAAGTCCACCGATTGGAATTTTTGGATATGAATATTAGAATTTTGGCACTATTGATAATATGGGATAAAACTTTTATAATTGTTGCGAGAGTTGACATTTAAATGCTATTTTAGGATGTAAATTCCGCATGCTTAGAAATTACTAGGTGCACACACACATATGTATACGTATATAAACATATATATATATATACACACATACACACACATATATACATACATATATATATACACATATATATTAGCGTAATTAATGTTTAATTATAACATATTATTACATGGTTAAATAGGTTATTAATTTTATTAAAATTCCCCTTAGGAATGTAATTAATGTTAAAGGCGAAATAAGAAAGATCTCTTATAGGGGCTTGATTTTGGAAATAGTGAGATGTGTGATAATATATATACAGAGTGATATAGATTATGACTAAGTTATAGGATGCAATGTCAGCCAAAAGCACATGGAAGTCTGCCTAGCTAATCTAGCTACTAGTGGTGTGACTTTAGGGCTGATGTAAGACATTGCCTATAATAATTAGCTACAATAATGCCATGTTAGAGATAAATTCTCTAGGGTAAATATGCCTAGCTAATCTGGCTACCAGAACCTACGAATATTTGGGCTAATATGAGACGTCACTGTGGGGATGGGTCATAAAACGAAGGACCTGCTTCAGAGATTGAAGGTAATAAGTGTTTGAATGAGGTCCCACCTCTTCTTTATGTAGAAAGTAGTAAATGGTTGGGATTATGGATTAGGCGCAATAGAGGATATCTCGGGAAAGGGCTTGTTTCAATAGGAAGTATTAAGTGGCTGAAGAGATTTTATGCAATGTCAGCTAGATAGTTACTGGTGGGGTGTCTACCTTGAGAATATAGGTAGTAAATGATGTGGACCTACCTAAAATTTGGTATAAAATAATCAAAGTCTGTATAATTCCAATTAAAAGAGATTAAATGACTTGAGTACTATCTCTTACATTGATAGGACATTATTGACGATAAATATGGGTTGTTGGGTTTGATAGCAAGTTTGCCATGGGCTTTTATTTGGAACGCCATTTATTTAAGTTTGGGAAAAGCATTTAGGCTTATATTTGGAAAGATTTAGATTGTAGATAGAAAATATAAGACATGTTCCTATTTGAATTATACTGCCTAAGCACTAATATAGTAAGGCTCGAGATTTTTATTCATCGGATATATGTTGTTTTGACTCCCTCCTCATTACAACATAGGTTAGAAAGGGAAATGCTAAAGGTGGAGACGATGATGGGACTAGTGGCGGCAGTCTATTTATTTACTTGTTATTTTCTACAGCTTTTGATATACCCATGAAATAAAAACAATGTTGTAATTTTGGAATATTGTGTCATGGATATGTTAAGACTATTATACGGTTTTGGTATTATAGATATTTTGTTATGGTTTTGAATGACAATTTGAAATTTAAATAAAATGGATAATATTGTTATTATTATATTTTATCCTTCTGCAGTGAGATTCTGAATGTGTAGATAAATAGCTCTTTATTATTCATTTTACCAACCAACAGCCAGCTTTGAGATGGTTAAGTTTCAATGGGCCTTTTTTGGATCAGAATTTAAACATATTTCAGGGCTGGTTATTACAGTCTTTCATATCTGAATTAAGTTGTAAGTAAATTTTAATGTGGTTTATAATCGAATTTAAATGCTAAAAATAGTGGGTTGTCACACTAGTATCAGAGCTTAAATTTTGTAATGACGCATAAATTTATCACGTTGAAAAATTATATCTATTATAAAATATTCGAATATAAGCTATTCGACATAAATTATGTTGTCTTGAATAATAAATAATGTGGTAATCATATTTTAAATATGTATTTACAAAAATATACACTTTGAAAAAATATCGATAAAATGACCAAAAACCATTTTATCAATAAATAGCTCTATAATTATCAGAAGTCACACACGGAGCTGGATAGATACACTTATCTATCCGTTTAAACAAGAATATGAAATAAAATTATTTATTTTATTTTTGGGAATAAAATGTATTTATGACTTCATCATTAATGGCATCGTATTTAATAATTGATTAATGAATTTAAATTGAGATTTGATGATTTAATAATCATTATATTATTCAAGTAATTTTTTTAAATGATAATAATTCATTTTAATTAGTTATATAGTGATAGTACATCATTTATATTATTTTTATAAATATACACACTTGATTTGAAAAATAAGAAAATTCGTCTCGCTTTATCGATATAACAACACTTATTTTAAACAATTACTTAGTATAATTTATATGGTTTTAAATTCAAAACTAATCATTTTAATTAGTTAAAAATGATAAGAAATTAGTTTTTATTTTTTTTACGTTTTATATGTAAATTAGTTAACAAGTGAAAATGTGATCGGGAATCGCTTCTTGATTTTCAACGGTTTAACAAGCGGAAGTTGTTCAAAGTTGTTGCAACCTTGTTTATATCACTTGTGCACATATGCAACATACATATACACACTCTAACATATACATGAACACATATATACTTACAAATATACTTACTATTTATATTAGAATTTACATATAGTAAAAAGTTTAAATATCTAAGCTATTTTCTATCCTAAAAAAGCAAACATCAACTCACTTACACACCATCATCATCACACACAAGGAAGCACAAGGGGGTGGCCTTGCCATGCGTTTGAGGGGATGCAGGGGGTGTGAGCAAGGGGCAAAAGAGTAATTATGCATTTAGATATTTCTTTCCAAAGTTTTCTTATAAATACCCACCATTTTCTTCATAATTTTACACACTATTCCACTTCATCTTCTTCCTCACTCTCAAGCTTTTCCATGGCTTCCCGCCTTAAGGAAATTATGAAGAAAAATATTGTAAAAATAAATTAAATTTATATAAGTATATATACATAAGCAGTTCACTTCAAAACCAAGGAAAATCATTTCCTTTCTTCTTTCAAACCCCACCACCACCACCTCCTACAACCATGGCCGAGCACTTCAACTCCTTTTAAGCTTGGTCGAGCCCATACGTAGGTCCAAGGCTTGATTCCGTAGGCTCTGGTTCGATCGTAGCGAAAATATAATGAATTTTTGAGAAGTTAGAAACCAATGAAAAGATGAAACTATATATATATATATATATATATATATGATGTGATATGATTTTTGCAGATGTTTACTATGCTTTGATCGTCAAGTTTGGCTGTTTAATATATTTGTTTAACTGTGCTAATAAGTTGTGTTAAATACATGTCGATATTTCATAAGAAAATCACTTTTCAAAATAAGTTATAAAAGTGATATCAATAAACACATTTGAAATGATTTTAAATGGTTTATTATTTTTTGTAGACAATAAAATTCAATTTGGTGAAGTTTTGACAAGTTATGCAAATTGAGTCAAAAATAGACATGTCGCATAATGGCAGTTCGCAATTTCGCGCCGAAAAAGTTCAAATCCATTTTTACGATGTGTTCGTAATCGAAATTCTTCATAATAAGAATTTTTCAAACTCTTATAATCATAGTTTTCACACAAAAGAAAGGGATTGAGATTTTGTTTGGTAGATTTTGAAATATGAGAAAGATAGGCTTTCAAAATAGTCGCACTTTGGAATTTCGAAAACCAAAGCGATAAAATCTTTAAAAATGATATTTTTAATTCTTTAAAAATTTGGAATAAATTCTATAAATCTTTTAAATTTTTTAAATGATATTTGAGTTATAAAATTTTTAATTCGCAGCACTTTTTTCTCTTTTAATAACTTTAGAAAAAATGGTTTTAAACTTAAGTATTCTTTCCCATATATTTTATAAAGTTTTCAGATAAATAATTAAGTATTTTAAAGATGATTTGGAGGTTTTATAATTAATTTAAAAAGTGTTTAAATAAATGATTTGAAGAAAAGATGTTATAAATTAGTAATTTAACCTTGGCTCTAAAAGTCGATGAGTAGATTGGATTTTTCTATTCGTGAAATCCTTATAGGAGGTGCTTAAACTATGGAGATGTTCAGAAGTAACTAGTGCCCTGGCTCACTTGACCTTTTCCTGGATGAGGAATAGATAAGGTCGAAATGTCAAAAACAAGGCAAGTATAACAGATTTAGATTTTCCAAATTTAATACAAGTTAGATTGTATAGAAATAATCTTCTTATACTTGGTATTAAATTTCAAGGAGGAAACTCGTACTATCCATGTGAATTTTAAAGGTAATTTCACCGATATTCAACGGATAGTAAAGGTTGAATATGAAAATTAATGTTGAGTAAAATTAGTCAAATTTCTATGGATCTATATTACTTGAATACTAAAATTGGATTTACATCTTATATAACATGATTTCAATCTATTAAAAAGATGTGTATCGGAAATAAGAAATCTTTAGTCAAAATTTAAATAAATGATTTGGAATTAATTTAATTCCTATAATTAAAATTAATTGTCTTAGATTTATAGTAAACGATGTCTTAAATAACATTGTTTTTGACCTGTTTTAAAAGTTATGCTTTGAAAATATTTGTTAAGATTTAAATAATTGATTTGAAAATATTTTCCTATGTAAAGAATGAAATGATTTGGAATTATTTCAAGATTAAAATAAGGTTTTAATTAAACAAAGATTTGATAACCGAGGTATATGATTTTGTATATACTGAAAAGAAATGTTTTAAAGATATATAACTGTAGAAGATAATTTTGGTACAGAGAAAAGTAATAAATCAAATGATAAGCACCTATTTACTTAACATCTTTTTATCGATGATAGATTTGAAGCAGCCGGGATCGGATTTGGGTAATTCTTATCTGTAAAGAACTTTGAACCAGTTTACGTGCTCGAAAGTGATGATATGATAAAGACAACAAAGTCAAAGGCGGGGATCTTTATAACGGAAGGACTGCTTAATGATAATTTTGAAGTGGCTCCCAAAATAAAAAAATAGCAGTGGTTCCTTGTTTTTGGGATCTTCATATGTAAGGACTACTTGCTACTAATCGTAGGAGTAATTCCCGACAGAATGTGGTAAAAGAGTGCTGTCGGTTTTCCTTGACAACTTGTATGGATGAATGTCTGATATTGTATTTCTAAGATCACAATGCATTGATCTATACAAACTTACATCTGCTTTTTAGTGCAGGAAGCAACCCCTCTTATACTTAGCACCATCCTCTGAGACGTACTGGCTCAGAGGTTTGTGGAAATCAATATTGTGTTATTGGAAATGGCAATGTGGCATTTTAAGAGAAAATATTTTAAGAAAGGTAAATGTTACCTCAAGCCTCACACCTGGAGAATTATGAAACATGGGTTGCTTTATGGGTAAATGTTTCGCTACCATTAGAGTATGATATATCCTTTTTAGAGTTATTTTGCGCCCTCTATGACGTCGGGTTAAAATATATGTGGTGTATGGTATAAGAGCTCTCGGATAGGTCGGGAATGGCTGAGGTGATATCATATTCGGTTCTATCCGTCACCAGATGCGTCTACAGGTAGGCCAGTCTTAATTCGTAGAGTTTTGGAAGATGTTAGTTCTCCATGCATTCCTCTAGAGATGCACTTCACGGGAGGTAGTCCATTACCTCGCTTTTCATTGGAAATCCTATTCTCCAATAAGTACCTTTGGACTTAATTGTAGAACCTATAGTTGGGATTTAATATTATAACAATTTCGGCTATTTGAATATGTTTAGTTGAAAAGTTTTCAAAGAATGTCATTGAAAATAATATCACTAGATTTCGCATAAAAATGTTTTGGTCATCATTAGACAAAAACTCGTTTCATGTTTATGTGTGACGTGGTCTTATCAGATGCCCTTTGGTTGCCAAATACTTGTATTTTGAGTTTTTTTCCACCAGTCCCACGACCGACGAGAGTATATTTTATTTCCCTTAATCGCTAGGTGCCTTAATTTTCCAGGCAGCCTAGTAGTCAGGTTTTGTTTAATCCATTTTGGAAGAGCTTGGAGCATGGAGTTAGAAGATTTTTTTAAAGATTATTATCCATTTTCACCACACTCATGTACTTTTGTGTTCCACATTTGTAAGGACATGTATCTATAACTATCCATATTAATGTTAAGTTAAATTATGACTAGTGTATTTTAAAAATTCTGCTATAAAGATTTTTTGTTGAAATATTAAATGCTATTCGATTCGTGTAAGATTCTGTTCTGTCTTTATTTTTTTCTACCTTCAATGATCGGGTTTTCCGACACTTGAATTTGCTGCATGTGAATACCGAGGATGTATTACTGTCGATTTTCGAGGGTCAATAATTTTGTCATAGATTTAGCGATGCCCTGAGCCTTGGATAGGTTTAACCCTTTAGGAGATGTTAATTTACACCTTAGGTTGTGTTAGAATATCAAATGAGAAAACGCTTTGATTGACGATTATATGCTTTGTGTGTATGTATTATATGTTTAGCTACTACCATATTACCCTATTTTTTATTTATGAGGACCCTTATATGGAAGAAAAATAAAGTAGTAATGAGGTAAGATAAAAACTTCTAGGAGGGGTAAATTGTTTGGTTCTAAACCTGGTGACATATAAACACGACGTTAAATTGAAATTAAAATCCATCCTTAATAAGATGGAATTATTTTCATTTCTAAATGAAATATACTTGTTTGGAAAATTTATATCAAATGTTTTTTTCTTAAAGAATTTTATGGAAAATGTTCATTTTTGGCATAAAATGATTTGTTGAAATTTTTGATAACAATAAAGTATTTGATGGAAGTTAAAATATTTTGATGAAGATATTTTTGTAAGGAAAAGTAATTATTGAAAAAATATTTTATAAAGAAGTATTTTTTGTAATGGTGCTTTAGTTAAAAATTATAAGTTGAATACATGCCATGGAGGATTATTTTTACTGTAAGAAATTTGATTGCTTTTAAACATTCTTCAGAATGTATTTTCATAACGATATCATGCCCAGGAGATGCTTTCTTAAGAGTGGAAAATTCTTATCTAAAGAAAGAGAAGTGTCTTTTATTGATAAATATTTTATTTGAAGATATTCTTATAAAAGGATGTACCATTTAAAATATTTTATCTGAGGAGAAATATTTTAATGGGAGCATTTTAGTGAAAATTATTTTTAGTTTGGAAACATGCTTTGAGAAAGATGTATGTTGAAAGGTTTGAAATTATATTTTAGAATACCTTGTAAAAATATTTAGCAGAGGGATGTTTTGGAAAGAAATATAATTTTAACGAATGTTTTAAAATATACCACGAACGGATTAAGGAGTATCTATTTAAAAGATATTTTGGGGAGAAAACTATTTTAATAATAGTATAAGATGTAAAATGATTTTGTTAAAAGTACCCTATCGGAGAATATCTAGTGATCTTTGTAAAGATATTTTAGAAGATTCTCATTGTTCTAAATTTACCATTCATCCCGGTAGTAGTAAAATGTACGCGGATATGAAGCGACTTTATTATTGGGAGGGAATGAAATCTGATATTGCTAACTTTGTTAAAGGTTGCATGACTTGCCAACTTGTCAAGGCCGAGCATCAAAGGCCCGGTGGGTTATTGCAACCTTTAGACATTCCAATTTGGAAGTGGGATCATATTTCCATGGATTTTATCGACGGCCTTCTATGTTCTCGTTCGAGTCATGATAGCTTATGGTGATAGTTGATAGACTTACTAAATCCGTCCATTTTATTCCTGTTCGGTCTAATTGGACCGTTCCTCTTTTGGCCAAACTCTTTATCAAAGAAATTGTTAAATTGCATGGAGTTCCTACTTCTATTGTTAGTGATCGTGATCCATTGTTTACTAGTGGATTTTGAAAGAGTCTTCAAAAAGATTTGGGAACGAAGCTTAATTTTAGCACCGTTTATCATCTGCAGTCCGATGGACAAACCGAGCATGTGAATCAAACTCTTGAAGATCTTCTTCGTGCATGTATTCTTGATTTTGGTGGAAGTTGGAAAGATCATTTTTCTCTTGTTGAGTTTTCCTATAATAATAGCTTCTAATCTAGTTTTGGTATGGCACCTTTTGAGGCACTCTATGGAAGGCCATGTTGATCTCCTTCTTGTTGGCTTGAGGCCGGTGAGTAGCAGGTTTTAGGTCAAGATTTTATTCGTGATTCCACAGAAAAGATTGACCTTATTTGTCATGGGATGAAAGAAGCCCAAAGTAGACAAAAATCCTATGCCGATAACCGAGGAAGGAAATTAGAATTTTCTGTGAGAAATTTTGTGTTTGTTCATGTTTCACCGATGAAGGGTGTTGTGCGTTTCAGTCGATCGGGAAAGTTAGGACCTTGAAATATTGGTCCCTTTCCCATCACCGAACGTATTGGTTCCATGGCTTAACTCCTTTCATTACCGGCTCAATTCTCTGCTATTCATGACGTGTTTCACGTTTCTCAATTACGGAAATGCCTTCGAGATTTCGATTCTATTCTTGAGCCCGGTGTTGTTGAAGAAATTGAAGTTTCGCCTAATTTGACTTATGAGCAACATCCTATTCGCATCATTGCTGCGGAGGTTAAACTCCTTCGAAATAAAGATGTCCCGCTTATGAAAGTTCAATGGTCTTCAAATCCTAAGGATTGCTCTTGGGAATCTAGAGAATTCATCGAGCGAACACATCCAGACTTACTTTCTAGTGCTCTTTGAGGTGAACTTTTTATTTCAAATTTCTTTTGTGTTGAATATTCTTTTATGGCTGTTACTTTTTATTTTATTCTTAAATATTGTGAGGATGCAATTTCTTTAAGGAGGGGAGTCTGTAACAACTCGCATATTTTATGATTATGTATTTAAATATTTTATTTAAATATAGCATCGTTAGTCGGATTTTTTTGTTCGAAAAGCTACTTTTTGCAAACGGTCGAATCAGGACTCGAGACCACCTTCATCGAGTTCAAAATGATGTTTGCGACCTTTTTGAGTATAAACTTCGATATGTTTGGAGATAGTAGAATTTTGCTACTTTTCACTTAGGGCTTCGAGTTGGGTTTCAGCCTATTAACCCCACTTATTACTCTAGCTCAGTCCACCTCTCCTCTTCACTTCATTCTTATTTTTCCTAATACTCAAGCTTTAGCAACAATGGAGAGGAGAATGGGAAATTAAAACTCCAAGCCCTAATCATCTTTGCAAATTCAAGTTCTAGCTCCAAATTCATAGAAGAAGCTTTGGTAAGCCTTCTCTTCTTCTTCTCCAACTTATTCTCCTTTCAATTTGAGAAATTCCTAAACCTAACTTAGGAAATGTTTCTCTTTTAAGCTTAGATTCAAATTTGTTGGGTTGGAATTGAAGAGTGATTGTTCTTTCCATTGCTCAATAGCTTCTCTCTTGTGATTTTGAGTTTAAAGGTGAGTTTTTGAACTCACATCTACGTCTATAACTTTCATTATTGTTAGGTATGAATTCCTAACATCTATTTATGTTTATTTGCTTTTGATTTGAATTGATTTGGTGAATTTTTCAATTTTGGTGTTTTGAAGTCAAAATCTTTGTAGATCCTATCTTGGATGTTTGAACATGTTATTTGTGGCGTATCGAAGAGCCTATAGTGCTGGATTGTCGATTAGCATAAATCCCTAGCATTTCGGTTTGGATTTGCCATTTTTTGTCTAGGCTGTTATTTTTGCCTAGCAGAAAATTTCAAACGTCTGAAATTAATTTCAGACGTCTGAAACCAAATCCAGACGTCTGGTTGAAAAATCCAGACGTCTGGAAAGGGGTCTGGAAAAGGCAGAGACTAAATCCAGATGTCTGAAATCGAATTCAGATGTCCCATTGAAAATTTCAGACGTCTGAAATGGCCCAGGAATTAAAAATAGAAGGGAGAAAAACACATATATTTCCAGAACCTAGGGCCAGACGTCTGGGAACAACTACCAGACGTCTGGAACTGTTTAATTTGCCTATTTTGGCTAAATAAATTTTCACGGTTTATCGATTTTTGTTGATCCGGTTAGCTGATATCACTTATTATCATCTTTGATGACTTCTTTCTTTGGATTTTTGGACATCTTGATGGATTCGGTATCGATTTCTTCAGATTTGATTCACATCTTCGTATGTGAATTTTGATGATTGATTGTTTCTACAATCATTTTTGTAATTTGTCACTTAAAAATATAAAGGTTTCAATACTAGTAGTAAATGTCAAAACTCTTTTATCAAACCGTTTTCAACATTATTTAATTACAAAGCACGTTTCTTAAACCATTTTCCAATCACTAGTATATACAAACTTTTACCTCACTCGTATGAGAAATCTAATTAAACGACTTGGTAAAACAAGTGGTATGAAATGCTTGCGTTTACTTCGTCGGTTAATTCTTGGACTTGTTCGATTGAAACTCTTATGACAACTTTCAAGTGGAAATCTACAATTTATTCGTAAATATTTAAGTTAAGTCAGTGGTTATGGGACATGAAGCTAAACTCATCTATTTACTAGCTTAGTGTAATTGACACTTCTTGATGATCGATGATTATCATTTTTGTGATTTAGACTAGCATTGTGTAATGTCTCTTTGTCTGCGAGGGAGACTAAACCCTGTTTTTGTGGAGTTTCGACTCAAATTGGTGGGGTAGCGACCCATGGTCTTCGGATCGTTTTATGGAGCCTCGGCTCGAAATTAATGGTTAGCAACCATGGAAAAGGGTTCCGTTTTGTGATACACGTGTTGGTGAGCTTTCATGCTCCCAATTTGTGATAGACCTCCCCCTTTTTGTGATTTATGGATTTCTATTGATGATTTTCAAAATTTGTGTTTCGCCAATTTTTGTGATTTCATTGATAAGTTCTATCAATATTTATGCATTGGTGAATTTGTGTTTCAACAACTTTTGTGATTGCCATTGTGATGTTTGCCAATATTTGCGACTTGGTGAATAAAAATTAAGAGTATCACATTCTTTTTGATCTTTGAGAAGATTCCTGTGATATTGATTAATCTCTTGTTGATTTTCAATTACATACTTATCACAGTATTGCATTATGGTTATGATACGTTTTTGTCATATCTCTTATTCTATATCATTTCATCTGATATTTATAGCTAGACTGATCCGTTTATTATTTTCTTATTAAATAATACTCGAGATAGACCGAGATGTTACAAGTGCTTCTGCTTGACTCCTCATCTGGGATTTTTATTCTGACTTTTGGCTAATTACTTAGATTAGTAGTTGATTTTGTTGTATACGTTTGAGATATAGACTCCATGATGTATACTTATTCTTTTGGGTAGCACTTGTAACTATTCTTTTACGATATTGTGGATCTTGTTAGACCACTGCTCTGATGTACACTTTTAAGTGTTATATATTCATATCTATTTCCGCCTTTGTGATATGAACTTCTGTGACTGATTTGTGTTATGAAATTTCTATATTTGTTTCCGAAGATTTCATATAGCCACTGTGTAGTAGCTTTGAGTTTGTGTCCGTATGTCGGATTTCCTCTTGTGATGAAAAGTTATATTTTTATCTGGCATACCGGTACTCGCACAAAGCAATTATACAGATGGTCGCTCCTCAACAGCCTTATTCTCCGCGCTAGTTGACGGCATTACCCCGTACTGTCCTTGTCTAGTGAGGGTATAGAGGTGGGGCGTCACATTTGCAGGAAAAGAAAATTAATTTTTAAATAAAAATACACATATGTGTATGTGTATATATATATATAAACACGCCTATTTTAATATACATAGGAAAAACAGAAAATTAGTTTATGTTGATAAAGTTTGAAAAGAAAATATATGTATTTAGGATGATTAATTTATTTAGCTATTTAGTTACTAAGAATAATTTATTAAAAGGAATATTAGTTCAAAATTGAATTATTATTTTACATTAAATAAATAAATAGCAATTAATTGTTCGATTAATTCAAATGATTAATAAACTATGAAATGTTGTGCAAGGTTTGAAATCGTGAAGGAAACAAGTCAAGATGGGAATGGATTGCAAACAATAAAATCAAAGGTGAGTTAATCTTACTCATTTGGATTACCATTTTAATTTAAATAGTTAAATTTAAATTATTGGTTGAATGATTGAATTGACTAGATGTGGTATTATACATAGTGTATATTATATATATATATATATATATATATATATATATTGGAGTAATTGATTTCCCGCATTATATAGCGGATGAGACCCTGTGCGCCCCGCATAATAGCGGATGACCCTTTATACCGCGATATCCCCCTCAAAGTGGGATTGGTACTTTTATATTGTGCTAACATCTGTGGATGCAGGAAAATGAGTTGGAGGGATCCAACTGGATTCCTCAAAATATTGAATTTATTTTATATTCAGTAATGTGGTTTATGCGATAATCTGGAATGGATTATATTGATTATATTGGTAATTCAAAACATTGGATGCTATGGTCAGATTGGATATATTTGGGTATATTGAGTTATCAAAAATATAAAAATTAGATTTTTGAAGGGAAATAAAGAGAGGATTTTAAGTGAAATAATTACAGAGAATTTGGATAAATTAAGGAATGAATTGGAAAAGGATAAAAGTTGATTTTTAAATTCAACGTTTAAATTTGATTGGAAAAGATAAAGAAGAAATTTGGAAAGGTATGAAATTGGTATTTCTAGTTTAAATAAAATTTTAAATTATAATAAAGAAGTTAAATCTGAAATTAATAAGTTCGAAATAAATTGAGTAAATAAAGGAATTTATTTTTAATGTATTAAATTTTGAAAATCAATTTGAAAATTGATAAAATGTTTGAAACCATGTTTAAAAACAAAAAAAGAATGAGATTATGGATGCAAACTGGTTTTATAAAGTGAAATAAGGTATCGGTGGGTATTTGGAAGGGGAACTTCACTAGAAGGACAAACTTTGCAGTCCAATTAGTTTATAAGACACACATCCACATAAATTAATTTCAAGGCCAAAGTTAGTAGAATAATTACTTTTAAGGACAAAGTCAGTAGTCTAATTACTTCCAATGACATAATTTCATAGGTTTATTGGCCTTAGAAACTAATTATTTTTCATTTTGTCCTTAAACGTAATTATTTCAGTTGTGTGTCCTAGAAACTAATTGCACTTGCTAAAGAGGCCATTGTGGCTAATTTCCACTATTTAGAAGTATAAATTAAAGGTGGGAATTTATAAAGGAATGGGGAGTTTGTTTTAAAAATAAATTGTGATTTATTTTTAAAGGTGAGAAAGAAAGGTGTATTTCCCTTAAAAGCCAAGTACGTTTTCAAAGCAGATTTTTTAGTATAAGTTAAAAGTTTTAAAGTTGTTTTAAAAGAATGCTTTTGAGAAATTATTATTTAAGTTGTTTAAAATTTTAAACGTAAATATTTATTAAATTAGTTATAGTAGTAATTATTTTAAAAGGCTAATTGGTATTATGATTTAAAAAGATAATTATTAATATTTATATTTTATAAAGTAGTTTATTTTAAAGATAGTTTGGCTAAGTATTTATCTCAAAAATTTGTATAGATTTTCGTAATTTTTATTTTAAATTTGTTTTGACTTAAGTTTTACATGAGAAGTTATTATAAAATTTCATAACAAGTAATTTGAATAAAGTCTTTTAAGTGGTTTTTATTTTAAATGTTTTATAGTATATATATTTTTGGGTAAAACAATTTTAAATTATTTTAAATCTAAAGTATTTAGACTTGGTAATTTTCAGTGGAAATAAACAATATTTGGGAATTTATTTTGTGAGAGGAAAGTGATTTGTAAACTGTTTTCAAAGGGTTGAAGAATGGAAAATAGCTTGCGGAGATATTTTGAAATAAATAATTCGAAAATTATTAAGGCGCTGATAGTTAAATAACCGACCATCAATATTGGTCAATGCGCTGATCGTTTTGAAGACACCGGGATCGGGATTAATTTCCCGAAAACCGCTTCGATCTGGTTGAACGCTTTCATGAGGAAGACAAGAGCTTGAAGTTGAAGATGGAGCAGTAAAGTGCAAGGGCTAGTTGCTACTAATCCTGAGGGTGATTCCAAAATGGATGTAGTAGGAGTAGTGCCTTCAGTTCCGTTCGGACCCGAAACAGACTTGTATGGACGAAAGCTATTTAGAACATCGTCGGGAGGACGATGAGCATTCTAAGTGAATGCGTGCTAAAAAGTAACGCATATCCTCGAGCCTCATCAACCGGGAATGGATAAAACAAGGGAGGTGCACACAAGGCTAAGTGGCTAGCAACCGATTAGAGTAAGGTCATCCCTGTCTAGTGGTCCCTTTATTTCGGCTGCGTGGGCAGTTGCTGATCCCAACCGTGGGGTAATCTTATTCGGACTATCCGGTAAGGAGTAGCTCCGGTGTAACATTCCTGAAATTTATCAAGTTTAATTGGCAATTAAATTTATTTTGGAAAATAAATTGTGAAGTATTTAAAGATTTTTAGAATAAATAAATAATTTTGATTATAAATAGAAATTTGATTTAAAAATATAAGGTTAAGTATTTTATAAACCAATTTTGAATTTCAAAATAAAATGCATTAAAAATAAAGTAGAAATTAAAAGCTTTAAAAAGCAAATAATAGTGTTTTCTAAATTTTTATTTGGAAGTTACAATATAAAGAAAAAATTTGTGTACTCATTTTTAAAATATTATTTTTAAGTTAAATTTTCATATATGTATAAAAGTGGCTATTGTTAATATGAAATCAATTTTTTTTTATCATTCTTTTCTTTTTTATAAAGTTTACAAGAATAAATAATAGAATAATGTTTGAATATATGTAAATTGGTATAAATAGAATTTTAATTCAAATGAATTGGGAATTTGAATCTACATTTGAAGTAAATGTTTTTTTTAAGATAAACATTTGGCTTTTAAAATCATAGAGGTGCAATTTATAAAATGTAAATGTTGGCTAGAAAATAATTCTTTTAACATTGTGTATATGTATACAAAAGTTTCTTTTATCTTTGTATAATCAAAAAAGTAAAGCAAATCAATATGCATAGATCTCATAATCATTTCTTCTTAGACATGGATTTGGAGTAAAGGAGTTAACAAAATCTAGAGTTATGATATCTCTTTACAAATGGCCTTCATACAATCAAATTGAATTAAATAATAAGATTAAAAAATTTATAGAAACTTTTCATTTCCCCACAATGCAATCATATTAAACATCTCAGCAAATCTGAACAAACAAGTAATAAAAGATTTTGCATTTCAAATCTCAACAAAGGGAAAAAAATCAAATCAGAAAGAAAAAGAAAAGAAGAAATAGCAACATGAAGTCCAAAGCCTGTAGATCATCTCAAATACAACTCGAATCCAGATCTATTTGCAAACCTAAAGCAACTAATTCAACTCAAATAACAAAGATTCAAAATCTAGAAATGGGCTTTGCATGCAACCTGGAAGAAAAATACAAATCAAGTAGCTTCAGTTCAATACTTCAGTTTCAAATGCAAACCAAGATAAAAGAAAATCTGCCATTATTAGTTCAAAACTGAAAACCAAATCAGTTAAAAAGGAAATTTTAAATCTGGAAGCATGCAAGTTCAAATCTCAGGTTGCCGTTCAAAGTAAATTCAGATAGAATGCAAAAGTTCAAAACTTGAAGCTAGCCAGAGTTTTCAACCTGAGATGATTAAGGAAAAGAAAAAAGAAAAAAAGAGATCATAATCAAAGCTGCAGTTTTTCTCTGAAGATAAATAATTAAAAGGCAAGTAACATCTTTTTTTGATTTGAACTAAATATTGTTAATCAGTATTTAAGCAAAAAGATTTAAACAATTTTATCAATTTAAGCTGCAGGACCCAGTCAGGTTATATGCTAGAGTAAATTCTGTTTTCAAGTTGAAAAAAAAAGAGAGGTCTCTGGGAAATAATCTGAAGCAAGTTAAAGTTTCTCATGTAATTCAAGCAACCATAATTTGAATTTTTAAAATCTGAAGCAATTAAAACAATAATTAACTTTATTGTTTTCAATCTGAGGAAATGATAACCAAAACAAGATAAAGTCTCATCATCCAAAATAACAAGATCAAGCCTCAGATCTGGAGCAAGTTAACAATCTAAACAAGAATGCAAAGCTTGTCTCTGTCCAGACTTCAACAGGTGAGCAAACTCACTTATATTGGCCTATGTTCTGTGATGTTGTGCTTGATGCTTGAAACTTTGTTCTGGAAATGTTGCTGATATGTCTGTGTACTTGAGTATCTTAATGCATGCCTATCATACAGATATATGTGTATCTGCTCCTAAGTTTATAAGCTTTCAAACCCTGTTCTTAAACCAAAATCTCCTTCTCAAAATTTATCTTGGACTTTAGGATTTAAGTGAAATTGTTTATTCAATCCAGGTTTAAGTTTAAAAATAGCTTGAGTATGTTTTGTTTCTGAACTACATGGAAGTATTAGTATACAGTAAAATAAAAAAGGTCTTGTTTTAGTTTAAATTCAAAACTCTTGAATTAATCTCTGTTTAACCTTAAGTTATAAACTAAACTTGTTTGTTTCATCATAAAAGTTTAGATTAAAATCATACTTAAGTTAAAAATTATTGAAGTGTCTTTAGAAATTGCTTGGAAACCAAAAATGACTGATAAAAAAAAAGAAATGTGTCAAAATCCAAACTTGGTAATTCATAAGTTCAGAACCATGATTTGAATTCATTAATTTAAAAATGATTTTTAACACTAAAATCATATTTTTTAATTTGCTATTGAGTGAGCATTTCTGGTTTAACCATAAATGGGTTTTGGGGAGTTTCCTGGTCATCTCTGTGATCTGGGGTGTCGTGCTTCATTCTGAAGGTAGTAGAGCGATCGAGGATGATGGGAAAATTATCAGAAAGGTGATTAATTCATTGAGGAATTCGCGGTTGTTGATTCTTGCTTGGAACCCTAGTTTCATCTAGGCCCAGTACTTTGATTCGTTCATTCTCCCTGGTTGATCGAGCGTTATGAATTTTTGGGGATCGATAGCGGGTTGGTTGAAGAATACGTGGCTGAAGTCGCTGATGCTCAGGTGGCCGGGGTTGGAGGAGCGAGGCGTTGACAGGTTTTGGGTTGAGGAGGTTCAGCTGTTTCCAGGTTTGAGCTTGTCATCTTGAATTCGACTTTGAGGTTAGAGGGATGATCTGATGTTCGCAGTTGAGTGTTTGGATGATGAGTGGTAGGGGAAGATCATCGTTGATGATCTGAGGTAATCAACGGTACCGTGCATGTGCACGGTGCACAGTTGTTCGAGTGAAGATGAATTTGGTTTGTGCTCGTGTGAATTGATTTTTGACTCGGAGTGTTGTAGTGTTTTTCTCGGGGAAGTCTAACTTTGGCTCGAAGTAAATTAAGATCGCCTCGGGTTAAAATAATGTTGCAGTTTTTGTTCAGAAACCTGAAATGTTTTGTTTCAAAATTTTAACTGATGATTATAAATGAAAACAAGGTTTAAACTAAGTTTGAATCTAGATTCAAGTAAGTTGAAGTTTAGTTTTTTTTTTTTTTTAAATAATCGTAAGTTTTTGAAATTTAAATTTGTTTTAACACCCTTAAGTATTTAAAGTGAATTTGGCAGGAATTTAAAATTGAAAGTTGAATTGTAAGTAAAGGGTTAAATAAGTTTTAAAATATAAGTTTTAAAATCTGAAATGTGAACTTGAATCTCAGTTTTTAAAATAAAATGAAGTTTTTAAATTTAAATTGTTTAACTTCTTTAAAAAAAATAGTTAAATGATTTGAAATTTAAAATGAAGACAAATGAAAGTAATTTAAATTTGAAATTTGAATCTATGCAGTTTGAAATAAAATTTTAAATTTGTATTCCAGTTTTAGAATAAACAGAAGTTCTAAATGTAAAAATAATTTAAACAACTTTGAATGTCATAGTGTATTTTTTAATTGAATTAAATTTAAAAATGAATTTGGTTTAGAATTCTTTCAAATCTCCTTTATAAAATAAATATTCTTTAACTTGTAGAATAGAAAGGGTTTTGAAATATATTTTAAAATTTTGTTTAAGTTAAATTTGTATCCATTTCAAATCTTAAATTTAAAATGAAATTTAAGTTAAATTTGAAAGCAAATTATTTTTAAATGCTTTATTTAAGTAAGAGATGTTTTATCTTAAATAAATAGAATTTAATGTTTTGGATTCGTTAAATTATTAAGTTAATTTATCAAGTAATGAATAAATAATCAAATGAAAATAGTAATTACTTAGTAAAAGTAATTAAGAGAAGATAATTAAAGATTAAGGATTGATTAATCAAATATTTGAGGTTAATTACTTTAAAGTCAAATTAATTAGTTACTGTGGTTAATTAATTAAGATAATTGAATCAAGGAAAATAGATTAAGGTTAATTAACTTAAAATGATTAAGAAATCATTATTAATTAAGGAATAATTAATTTTTTGTAATTAATTAAGGAATAATGAATCTATTTATTAAGGACAATTAATTGTAACTAAGATTTAATTAATTACAATTAAAGGTTAATTAATTACGAAAATTAATTAAATAAATGATTAATAAATGTAGGTAGTTAAAACTTAATTAATTATAGTTAATGATAATTAATCATTGATTTAAAAGGTTACTAATAGAAGTAATTATATGAATAATAAATTTATAACCTTACGGTTTATTCATCTTAATTAAAGATGTTTGATTGTTATTGGATGTTCTGTGATGGATTGATATATTTGATATGTGATGTGATGCTATGTGATGTTTTGTGCTAAGCTGTCATATCTGTGATATATATATATTGTTATGCAAACCCTTTGGCCCGTAAAACGACATTTGAGTTTCGATGCGACAGGGAGTCGGATTCCATTTGGTTATCCGAAACCCACATCGAATTGTAATGATTTAATCTGTGCTGATTGATGATGTTGCACTTCTATTGTGTAAAACCCCTGGACCACACTTATCACACACAAATATGGATTTCACGTGGAAATTTGGTTAAGTCACAGATTTTGAAATTGTTTTAAAATTTAATTTTTAAATCCAAAATAGTTTTGGAATTAGAATTGAAGCTTTTGAAAAATGAATTTCAAAAATAAAAGTTATTTGAATAACTTGATTGAATCTTGAAATTTAAATGAATTGATTTAAATTTGAATTCAATATTTGAAAATTGAATTCTATAATTTGGAAACTATGGTTTTAAAGGTTATTCAACTTATAAATGGGTTTATATGTGTTTTTAAAATCATTTTAAAAGTGATGTTTTGGAATTTAAATTTAACCCGAAGATCTTAACTTGTATAAATGAAATCGAATTTTTCCAAAAGGAAAACTATTTGTTTTCAAACGATTGAAGCTTTCACATAAGAATGAATTTCCAATTTGTGTTAAAGGATTTCAAGTCTAAAAATGAAAATAGTTTTCCAAGCTTTAGATAAATCTTTGAAAATGTGTTTTGAAAGCTATAAATCTTTAATTTAAAGATTTAATTGGGTTAATCTAAATTGAATGGGAATTGTTTTGAAATCTATGGATAGATCTTTGTGATATCGGGTGAAACTTTGTGAAATAAATCTTTTTGTTTAAAGATTTAAAAATGGTAATTTGTTTAACCATTTGAAAGAAAAGCTTTGGATTTTTAAGTTGTGACTTAACCGAAATCCCATATCCATATGTTTTTAAATATGGCGCTTACTATTCGGTTTAGCCGGGAGAGGACCTTGTGTCATATAACCCATTCCGAATAGTGATACGACGTTATGGATTGCAATTGAAGACCGGTGGTGAAGACCGGGTATTTGTGAGAACGATAAGATAACCTATCGATTGTCTCTGCACCGAGTAGCTACGGTATAGAGATTCCCTTAGTGATGGGAAGTCCGATCGGGATTGTGGATACCCGGATTTGCAAGGGCTTCTTCGGAAGTGCCTTCGGTTCTGTTCGAACCCGGAACAGACTTGTATGGTTGTATGTCCGACATTACACTTTGAGATGTTAACTGATGTTTATCAAATACATTTCTGCTTGGTGGCGGAGAATTTATTCTCTTAGCTTAACACCCTTCTCTGAGACGTACGAGCTCAGAGGTTATGTAGTTGATATTTATCAGTGATGTATTCCCAATTTGGTAATGTGACATGTTGAGTGTTGCTGTGTGATGATGATCATTTGTTGATCATTTGTGATCAGAGCACGGCTTTTGTATAAAGCGTAGCTTTGTGAACGAGACTGCATCAGGACCTCACTCCCCGGAAATGGTCGAAACAGGAAAGATGCGGCAAGGTTATGAGGGTCGCGTCCTTTAGGGTGTGTCATTCCCTTCTGGTAAAGGGTGGCATCATGGTATGGAGCCCAGATACTTACTCATGTGGATACTGCAGATCTATTACTTTGTGATACTTTGTGGTTGCTGGTGCGAGCGCTCGGATAAAGGTCCCAAAGGACCGGGGGATGGCATATTCGTGTAGTAGTTACCTAGTTACAGAGGTAACCCGGCCTTGTGTTGGCAGAGATCTAACCGTAACGTTAGTTCTCGGGACGTCCCGCCAGAGGCGATCCCATGTGGCAGTAGGAAGTTCCTTAGCCTGACCATTTGTTGGAAATCCATTCATCCAATACGCGCCGTGTACGGTTTTAATTGTATTACCTGCCATCTACTTATGGTGGCGCCCCACTGTTTGGATGGTAGCTATAGTAGGCATACGATACTGGTCGTATGTTGGCTAGGATTTATATTATACTTTCGAAATGGTTTTCCACACTTTGCACTTATAGTAATAATATCAAAGAAATTTTCTCGTATTAAGCATATTTGACTATCATAAGGAGAAATCTCCTCCAATTCTGCGTTTGCATTGTGTGTGTGGCGGGAGGCCTTATGGTAGTTTCATTTTCCAAAAAGCATTGCGGATTTCAAATTTAAATTATGTTGTTTGTTTTAAAAGATCAAATGTTTTTGTTTGCTCATACCAGTCCCATGACTGACCTGGAGTTTATTGTTCCTTTCCTAAACTCTGGGTGCCCACTATTTTCCCACACGGGCAGTCTAGAGTTTGGTTTTCAGATAATCAATAGTAGGTGTAGATTCGATAGCTTTCAACCTAGGATGTGGCAATCCTTTGCACACCAGTCTTGCTCTCTTAGTGAATATTATTGGGAGTTCGAGCTATTTCTGGATTGGTACCTTGGAGATGGAGATTATCGATGCTGGAGTTCTTCCTTGAAGACTATTGGAGTTTTTGTTCCGCTGCTGTGTTATCTTTTCTTTCCGTTGCTATTATCTTGTATCATATCTCTGATGTATATTCATTATATCATCTGTTGTATCATATTATATCAGATATTGTATCAAATGTTGTATATTGATATATGCTACTCTTTTTCTTCCGCTGTGTTGTTTTACTTAATGGTGTTATAAGCTCCGGCGAACCAGAGTCGACGTTTGGATTTGCGGCATTTGAATACGAGTGTCGTATTCGGTGCCGATTTTCGAAGGTCGAGTCAGGATCGTCACATCCGGTCTTGTGATGTAGGGGATCAGGGTGGATCCTCGGTACGGTGATCACGACCACGTACTATAATGGGCGGTACCCCAGTAGCCCTGCCATTAATGGAAATCCATTCTCCCTACGTGCCTTTACGGTTTTATTTTTAGAACCTAGTATTGATGGAATTTAATAATGTAACATTTTCGGCTATTTGAATAAGTATTTGTATATAGACACTACTATAATATCAAAGGATTTTATAAGCAATGTTTTGGTTATCGTATGGTAAAAACCCGGCATGTTTATTTGTGGCATGGTCTTACGAGATACCTTTGATTTCAAAGAATTTTGAAAACTTTAATAATCCAATTGAGTGTGTTTTCTCACACTGGTTTTCCAGACTGACTCGAGTGTTATTTTGCTATAATGCTCGGGTCAGACCGAGTATTATAGATACAGGAAAGGATGTTGTGGAGCTAAGGAGACGAGCTGGATGGCGAGACGTATCACACGTATTTTTTGAATTATCCGCTGTGTAAGGATTGATGCATATTCCGTTTCTGTAGGGACAAGTTAATATAACGGTCCAGTGTTGTATTTTTTTTGGTGTTGTAATCTAATTATGTAATATATAATACAGTTACAGTTTCTTTGTATAAAAGTCTAATGTTATCAATTATATGTTATTCCACTATGATTGTGAGATTCTGATATTGTTTTCTATTTTCTTCTTCTACCTCCTTTTCCTTTAACCCTAATGGTTCGGTTTTTCAGCATTCGACTGTTCGGCATTTGATATAGTAGACATATTGATATCGATTTTCGGGCATCGAAAAATCGAGTCGTTACAGTTGGTATCAGGGCTGAAGGTTAAGCGAGAACCTTGACTCTGGTGGGAATTACTCATTAAAAATAGAGTTCGTAGTAATATAAAATGGGTTTGAGTGTATTAATAGATATGAGCGCGTATTAGTTAGTGAATATAAAATTGTTTTTATATTGTGTTGACTTATTGGTTGAGTGTTATGGATTCTGGTCGATATGTGGGACATCATGTCATTGATAGGGGTTTCTAAACTCTTAAACAAGATAAACCGACGTGGTATTGTTTTAAAATAAGGTAGATGAAATAATTTTACTCAAATTATGTTTGTATATAAAAGAAATAATTTCCCATACATTATTATAGTATATGGTTGCTTAGTTGTTAGGAAGTGATAATATTAAATATTTATCATCGTTGTGTGGAAATTGTACTAAGGATTAAAATTATAACCAAAGTTAAGAAATTAACTTATATAACAAGATGGAATTTGAAATGTGAATTATAAATGTGATTTATAAAATGAAATAAAAATTCCAGAGAATTTTTGAATATGGATTGACAGGATTTGGGATTTAAAATCTTGAGAAAGTTTAATTTCCTTTGAGTTTGAAAATAATTTTCAAAGACTTTGGAAGAATAATAATAGGTATTATTTCGAAAATATTTTTGAATTGGAATTTAAGATATTTGAAAAGGGCTTTTAAAAGAGTAAAAGCATTGAACTCTTTTCGGTCATTGGGAAATAACTTCGGTGATGACTGCAGCATCATCAATGTTCATTTTCGAGTTTCCAAGAGAGGAGCTGCTACCTAAATGTTTTAAACTGAAGTTGTTTACAAAACTGGGTTTGGTTTCAAAATTCCAAGAAATGATTTGGGTTGATTTCAAAATTGTTTTTGAATATTCAGTAAATGTTTAAACTCGGGGAGTTTAATTAAAAATGTTTATAGAATATAAATAGGTTTGATCGCTGATAAAATTAGAAATTTGTTACAATAAAATTTAACATGAAGAAGAGTTATTTAAATAGGTATGAAAGAAAAATAAATTAGTAAAGCAAATTAAAAAGATCAGCAAATGAAATGTAATTAAATTTGAAAATAAAAACTTATAGAAGTTTAAAATTTTGAATTAAATCAGAATTTAATTAAATCTAGTTAAGTAAAGGTGAATGTAAAGAAAAGTCTAAGTGGATTAAGTGAAATGATTACTTAAATAAAATTTATTAAGGTAGAAATAGATTTGTGAGTGAATAAATGAATTTACAATTGAAAGTATGTTTACTAAAATGTAAACAAATGTATAGAGGAACAAATTAATTTAATTAGTAAGTAAGTAAAATGGAAGTTGAATATTGGAATTAAATTTGAATTGTGTTAAGTAAAGTGAAATGAAAAATTAGTCAAGTTTAACTAAACCAAACAAAGGATTGAAAATAAAATTGTAAGTAAACTAATTAAATTAAATGGGTAAGCAAACGAATTGAAATTACATATTGAAATGATACTTAATTAAAATTGTGTAAAGTGATGTGTAGAATTAGTTCGAAGTGGACTAAAGATAATAATGGTTCGGAAATAAAAAGTGTTTGAGATATGAATAATTGGTAAGTGAGATTAGTTTAAGGAATGGATTAAATAAATATGGTTTGGGATAAGGTGAATAGAATTCAATATTTAAAATTAGAGGGAAAATTGAATTAAAATGGAATTGAAAATGCAAAATTGAATAGAAGTAGATATATAACTTCAGTAATAAAGTGAAAATAAATATTAAGTGTGAAATATTTATAATGAACTTAAGAAATAGACGATAAAATTCTTAAGTAAAATTTTGTATTGAAAATATACTAAGTTAGTTAACGAATGAAGATTTAAATAAAGTGTGTGAAAACGATAAGGGTTGATAAGTGAATAGAAATCGAAATAAATGTGAATAAAAGAGAATTGATATAGCTAATAATCAATTGGGATAAATACGTAGGATGTATGTATATTATTTTATTCACATAGCGATTTGATCCAGATTCGAGCATAGAATTTCGAGATAGTTATATCGATCCGAGTTGAGATTTTTCCCTTGATTTTCGACTGCGAACCCTATATATGGATTTTTGATTGATTCTACGATTCTCTATCAAAGTAATGACTATACAAGGAGGATAACAGTTTTTGATCAAGAAACCAGAACTGAGTCCGCACTAGAAAGTCAGGTGGACGATACTAGTTCGGAAGTGAAAATGTGTGACCGAGCGAGTGAACGAATTTGGTATTGCGTACGGTTGATATATGTGCATCGTACAGGCTTGAATGAAATAGATATTGAAACTTTTATAAAGAAATGTATAAAATGATTTTGAATGCTGTGATTGGATATTATTGCTAAGTGGTATACATGCAAATAAAAGCAAAACGGGGAAATTGATGATTTTTGATTTCAGAAGATAAAATTTAATGGCCCGACAAAAGATATGTATTTAAATTTCTGTATGAAATTTGATGATTTTCCAGTCTAGCCACTTGGCCTTTTGTTTTCTTTTGAAATTTGGAGGCCCATAGAGGCATTTTGTAGTTGTACTGATCTAGCCGCGCAAAGGAGACGCTGACGAAATTTTTCGAAATTTAGGGACTTAGAAAATTTAGATAATTTAAAATTTGAATTTGAATTATAATTTGATTGCTTGAGTAAGTAATGTTGTTTGGAAACTATGGAAGAGAGTTTGGAAAGTTAGTAAGAGGGATAGTGTGTCTTTAATAAAAAGAATGTTTTGGAAAGTTGTTTGGAACTGCTTGATTTTGGGGAGGAGACTTAATAGGTTGTGGAACATTCCTCTTAACTGGTAATTTCAGGGACGAAATTCTTTTAGGAGGGAGGAATGTGACGATCCGGGATTTTTATATATTTGAAATTGAAATATTTAATTGATTTTAAATATTTGAAAGTTAGTTTAACTTGAATTTCAAATATCACTATCTATTTGGCAATTAAATTATTGAATTTAATAATTTGGAAGTTAGGCGAAATATTGAATCTTCAATTTATGCTTGTTAAAAATATTTCAAAGGCTTAGAAATTTATACTAATAATACTGTAGATAACGAAAGCTTTAGAATTGAATTTGGAAGTGTTTTGTTCAGTTTTAAAGTATATTGTTTAAATTGATATTAAAAAATAGCCATCCGAGGCACAGTCTCGGATTTCAACGAAACTAGTTCTGTTGGATCCATAATGGGGTATTATTATCGGATTTCAATTTTCATTGTGTTTGGAGTTGTCGTGAGGTCGTACGATACATAAACGCGCTAAAATCTATATCGATAGTTTAATATAATAACTGAGTCTAAAAAGCTATCTTTTCCATACGATCGAATTGGGACTAGGAACCTTTCCCAGTGCGTTTGAATTAGGGATATACGATTATAAACGCCTAGCGGCATGCCTCGATAGGGGGTCGAGATTTTGAGTTGCGTTTATCGAGACGATTTGAATTTAAATCTAAATTTAAATTAAATAATTGCACTGCAAGCCCGCAGATACGTAACAGAATTTAAAACACGTGTCTTCATTAAGGACATTCTTTAAAAATAATAATAGCATGCGAAACAGTAATTAAAAAGAAAAACCCGAGCTTGCTTTTGTCTTAAAAAAATCGAATCACAATGGCGGACGACAAAATCGATTGCCCTCTTCAATTCAATTCCCAATTCCTTATTTCCAAATTCGAATTCGAAATCCTCTTCTCGAATTCAAGAATCAATCTTAAACGAAGTCGTATAAAATAAAAAAATGTTGAATTCACGACCCTCGGGAGGGATATCGAGAGTCGCCTGCATACGATTGTATAAACTCGACGATCACGAGCATCAATAGAATCTGCCGATCTTGTATCTCCATTTCTCCTGTTCAAGTTCGTGGTGAAGCAGAGCCAATTAAGGAAATCGTGGAGCGAGGGTGACTCTGTTCTTTGACGAGGCTAGGTCATGGATTGGCATCGTGATGGGGAGTTTGGTTATCCTTTCGAGCATCTGGTGGCATGAGGCAGCGGTAGCTGAAGGGTTGTTCGTCGCAATCAAGGGGAGACGGCAGATTTGGGGGAATGAACGATGTTTAGATGGGCTGGCTCATGCTTTTTGTTAGGGTATTTTTTTTTAATTTCTCTTCATTACTACAAGTAAGGCTAACTAGTAAATTTAAAACATATTCAGATTGAGGAATTAAAATTTTATATAAGGTTAAAACAGAAACCCTTTTAGATCAGAGAAAGATATTTATACAGAATTTTTTTATATATAATGACAGTAAGTTTTATAAAAACAAATTATTTTCTTCAAATTTATAGATTTATATATGTATATGTATATACACAGTAATCTTACTATGTTATTTGTAGGAAAAGAAAACTAATTTTTAAATAAAAAATACACATATGTAAATACACACACACACACACACCCCCCCCCCCCCCCCGATTTTAATATACATAGGAAAAACAGAAAATTAGTTTATATTGATAAAGTTTGAAAAGAATATATATGTAATTAGAATGATTAATTTATTTAACAAACTTATTTAGCTATTTAGTTACTAAGAATAATTTATTAAAAGGAATATTAGTTCAAAATTAAATTATTAGTTTACATTAAATAAGTAAATAGTAATTAATTATTCGATCAATTCAGATGATTAAGAAACTGTGAAATGTTATATAGGTTTGAAATCGTAAAGGAAACAAGTCAAGATGGGAATGGATTGCCAACAATAAAATAAAAGGTGAGTTAATCTCACTCATTTGGATTACCATTTTAATTTAAATAGTTAAATTTAAATTATTGGTTGAATGATTGAATTGACTGGATGTGATATTATATATATATAGTATGTGTATATATATTAGAGCGATTGATTTTCCGCATTATATAGGGGATGAGACCTTATGCGGCCCGCATAATAGCGGATGACCCTTTATATCGCGATATCCCCCTCGAAGTAGGATTGGTATTTTTATATTTTGCTAACATCTATGGATGCAGGAAAACAGGTTGAAGGGATCTAACTGGATTCCTCAAAATGTTGAATTTATTTTATATTCATTAATGTGGTTTATGTTATAAATCTGGAATAGATTATGTTGATTATATTGGTAATTGAAAATATTGGATGCTATGGTTTGATTGAATATATTTGGGTACATTGAGTTATCAAAAATACAAAGATTTGGATTTTTAAAGGGAAATAAAGATAGAATTTTAAGTAAACTAATTACAGAGAATTTGAATAAATTAAGGAATGAATTGGAAAAGGATAAAAGTTGATTTTTAAATTCAAGGTTTAAATTTGTTTGGAAAGATAAAGAAGAAACTTGGAAAGGTATGAAATTGGTATTTTCAATTTAAATAAGATTTTAAACTATAATAAAGAAGTTAAATCTGAAGTTATAAGTAAAGGAATTTATTTTTAATGGAGTAAATTTTGGAAATCAATTTGAAAATTGATAAAATCTTTGAAACTATGTTTAAAAAAAAAAGAGAACGAGACTATGGAATTTATAAACTGGGTTTATAAAGTGAAATAAGATATCAGTGGATATTTGGAAGTATAAATTCACGATGGGAATTTATAAAGGAATGAGTAATTTGTTTTAAAAATAAATTGTGGTTTATTTTTAATGGTAAGAAAGAAAAGTGTATTTCCCTGAAAAGCCAAATACGTTTTCAAAGCAGATTTTTAGTATAAGTTAAAAGTTTTAAAAGAATTTTTTTGAAGAATTATTATTTAAGTTGTTTAAAATTTTAAAGGTATTATGATTTAAGAAGATTAATATTTATATTTTATAAAGTAGTCTTATTTCAAAGATAGTTTGGCTAAGTTTATATTTGAAAAACTTCTATAGATTTTCGTAACTTTATTTTAAATTTGTTTTGACTTAAGTTTTACATGAGAAGTTATTATAAAATTTTATAACTAGTAATTTAAATAAAATCTTCTAAGTGGTTTTTATTTTATTTTTTTTATTTTTATTTTTTTTGCAAGGCAAGCGGGGTTAACTGGTCCCCTACCAGTTTATTGAGAAAAGGAAAGTAACTATGAACATGCTCATAGTCACCAAAACAGAAACATAAAATAACAAACAAAGAAAAAATCACTCAGGAACAAAAAAGAAAAAAACAAAGAAAAGAAAAACAGGACACAGGGATAACATGACAGTTAGAGAGGGAAAGTGAAACAAAACACACCAAAGAGTTAAGTCCAAACTTCAGCCAACTGAGAACCGAAGCCATATTTGCTTTCCTTCATACTAGAGATTATAGCATTCTTAAGAACTTCCCATAATTGTTGCATACTCCTACTTCTTTCTTAAAAAATTCTCAAGTTTCTTTCCTCCCAAACTAAATTCAAGTACTTCTTAAGAAAGAAAAAGAAGACAGTTCTTCTATCTTTCCTCCACCTTGTTGATTTACTAATTAGGTACCACTCTAATTCGGACAAGCCATGTTTATGATCATCAGCTATTCTTCTAACTAATCTTCCCCAGAGTCCCAATAAATCATTGCAGTCAAAAAATAGATGGGCCACAGACTCAACCTGCAACTTGCAATAGACACACAGGGGATCAACATTCATTCCATAACTCAACATTTTTTTCTTTGTTAACAAAGCATTCTTGATAACCTTCCACATCATCAGGTTGTCCCTTGCAGGAGAGGATGTTGACCATATAACCTTGTGCCATACTGTAGAAGTCCTTCCAGTCACATTTGTAAGAAGGTCATAAGCAACAGGGATAGAGTGCTGCTTCCCACTCCACAGAACATCATCCCTAGCTGCCATACCATAGTGTTGATTCTGATATAAGTTCAAAACAGCCCTTATGTCCTGATTACTGGTGTAGGGAAGCATCAACTTGCCCTCAAATAAGTAATCAATTGCTTGAGCATCCCTACTTATGCCTGCCTGCTCAATCTGATGGGGAGTAAACACATTGACAAGCACTAAGCCTTCAGCCATCCATGGATCATTCCAAAATTTGATGCCACTGTTTTGTGAGAGCTCATACTTAATAAACTAAGTGAAACTAGTTCTCAAACCCAGTATACTCCTCCATGTTCAGCTACAATTCTGGGGTACAGGCATTGTCCAGAAATTCCTACATCCGAAGTTAAATTTTCTGGTCCATTCAACCCATAAGGAATCAACACCACTTAGCAAAGAATTTAAGTGAGCACTTATTGTAGCTTTATTCCAATTTTGCAAGTTGAAAATACCTAGACCACCTTTCTTTTTTGGCAATTCCATTTTAGCAAAGGAGCATGGGATGATTTTTTTTAGAATGAATTGAGCCTGTCTAGAAAAATCTTAGCATGGCAATTCTTACCATGTTCACCAGCTTAATGGGAAGAATGAACACTCTTGACCAGTACACCATCATTGAAGAGATTACAGACTTGATGAGCACAAGTCTTCCAGCTTGTGAAAGAAACCTATTTGCCCATGAGGTCATTAAGTTACAGATTTTTGTATAAAGAGGAAGGCAGTTTCTAGTAGTATTTCTTGAAGTACATAATCGAATACCCAAATAATTCATGTTATTATCCATTTGTTGCAATCCAGATATGGCAATTATTCTATTAGCTTCCTGAGATGATATGCCAGAAGTGATAATATGTGATTTGTTTGCATTTAATTTCAACCCGGTCATAAGGTAAAAATTATCAAGGGTTGCAATAATATATTCAATTGAGCTCTGATCAGGCTTAGTAAAGATCGTGATATCATCTGCAAATAAGAGAGATGTAATTTGGGGGGATTTGCATTTGGAATGGTGCAATATATCCTTCTGCACATATTTTCTTGAAGCATATTAGTTAGAACTTCCATAACTAGAATGAATATATAAGAAGAGATAGGGTCCCCTTGCCTGATCCCCTGTTTGCTGATGAAAAACCCTGAAGTGAAGCCATTATACTTAATTGAGTAAGATGGAGTAGAGATACAACTGTATATCCAAGCTACAAAAACTTTGGGAAATTTCATCAGAGCCATTATTCTCACTATTGATATCCAGTGTATACTGTCATAAGCCTTCATTAAGTCCAACTTTAGCATAGCATTTTTGGAAGCTTGTGCACGTCCATAGCCTTTTAATAATTCATGAGATAACAGAATATTATCAAGGATATTTCTCTTGGGAAGAAAGGAAGACTGATTTCTGGATATAATTCTTCTAAGGACAACAACAAGTTTAGAGGCCAAAAATTTTGAAATACACTTTTACATAACATTACAACAAGAAATTGGTCTAAATGAAGCAACAGATGAGGGAGTCTGGACTTTAGGAATAAGAACCAAATTTGTTGCGTTCACTTGTTTTAGAAGATTGAAAGTATTGAAAAAGTTATGGACTGCCTTTATAAATTCCTTCTTGATAATATCCCAACTATGGATAAAAAATTTGACATTGAATCCGTAGATTGCCTATTCATAGAAAATAAAGTGTCTTTAATTTCCATATCAGTTACCTTTATGACAAGCTTGTCAGCTTCCTCTGGAAGCACTTCTGGTAATTGTATTTGGGATAGATCTTCAATTGTTGGGATGAATTAATATTTGTTACATAACAAATTCTTGAAAATTTTAAGGAGAGCAATGTCAACAGCAGCAGCATTAGAGTGCAATTCCCCTTCCTCATCAAAAATGTTAGTAATGTGCTCCTTAGCCTATTTAACCTTAATGGCAACGTGAAAATAAGTAGTATTGTTGTCTCCCTCAGATGCCCATTTTTGCCTCAGTTGTTGCCTCTTCATATTGCCTTCAGACTTCAAAGCTTCACTTAATTGATCAAACAAATTTCTCTCAGTATCAGCTGCTTCAGGATTATCAGGATTATTCATCATATCTTTCTGAGCATGATTGAGTTTCTTCCTTAGCATAGTTGATTTTAATGTGCCATCACCAAATTTGTTCCTTGCCCATTCTCTTAGTGCATACTTAGTAGCTCTTAATTTCCTGCAAAAAATAATCATTAGGTTACCGTAGAAATTTTCAGTCCATGCTTTACTTATGATATTGGTATACTCAGGTTCATGGACACAAGCATTATAAAATTTGAAACTTCTTTTTTTATTTAACAACTTTTGTCCCAAAGAGAAGATAATAGGGGAATGGTCAGAAAGAACTGGTTGTGGGATAAAGGAAGACATTGTTGGCCATGTGGTTAATGCTTTGAGGTTGGCAAATGAGTGATCAATTTTGGAGTAGGTTCTGACTCCAGATCTACTCCTATTATTCCAAGTAAACTCAGCACCAGTTGTCGGAATAGATAGCAAGCTAGAATCCTCAATAGCTTTATTGAGGGGAAAATGTCATTTGGGAGAAGGGAAAGACCACCATGCTTGTCATTCAAGGATAAACAGCAGTTAAAATCCCCAAAGACAAACCAGGGATGGGTATATTGCCTAAATGCTGGAAGGAGTTCTAGGAAAGATTGTCTTGAGAAAGAAGAGTTGTGGGATAGACAATAGATATATAGAAAGAGAGGGAAGAATCAATATGTTTGGCTTGAAAGTGCATAACTTGGTCAGTACTATGGACAGTTGATAGAGATAATACAGTAGGATCATGGATTGCCATGATTCTGCCATAGGAAGCTTGATTCAAATTATGGTTAATAGTCCAGTTAGGGTTTATGTGTTTTCCAGCTTTTATAGAAAGGGTTTCATTAAGTTTAGTTTCAAGTATAGCAAAGAGGGAAACTCTGTGATGGTTAATGATATATTTCACTTGATCTAGGTTTGTTAGGGAATGAGCTCCTCTAATATTCCATATTGCATAGCTTTGCATCATTTGGTATACTTCAATGGTTGATGAACCACATTTTTCATGCTCCTAGTTGCAGGAGATCCTCTTTGACCAGTGTTAATATCATCATTTTGTTCTTTATTATCAGACATACCTTTGCCACTTTTCTTTCCTGACTTTGGGAAATTTTGGGAGTTGTTTGTAATAGGAGGCAAAGATATCCATCCAGGTAGATTACCAAAGAAAGAGTAACAAGATGATGAGGGGAAGTTACTTTTTTTGATGATTTTCCATGATCAGGCTCATTAAGTCTTTTTCTAGTTCCTCCCTAAACTTGGATTCAGCAAGTTGTGAATTCAATATAGTTATTCCTTTTTTAGCATTTAAGTCCTGAATGTCACTTGTTTGCTTTGAAATTCCTTCACTTGAGCTGGCAATATCATATACTATTGTATCAGGGTTTTTTTTATTCTGTTCAGCTACACTTGTGTTAGCACTTGTTGTTACTCTCCCTGATCTGCTGTTTTCCTGAACCTCCATCTCATTTTGCATTATTATGAAAGTTGTATCATGCTCAACACAATTATCAGCCTGCATAATGCCCAAAATTTCTCCTTCCTCAATTTGCTCTTCTTTGTCACAGTTAACATTGCATAGTTCATTTTCACTTATAGCATAGCATGACTAAGTCTCATTTTCTTCCATCAATACTGTAAATCTATTGGTGCCTGTAAAGATTTCTTCATTTGTATTTGTTTGCTTTCCTTTTTTCACTGTGTTAGCATATGTTACAAGCTCCTCAATACATCCACAGTTATAACTTCTCCAATTTGCTGATTTTCAGTTCTAGTTTCTTTTTCCTTATCTCTTTTCATTTTTGTTCCCCTACTTTCCACCCTTCTCCACTCTTGCTTTTTCTTTGTGGCTCTTATTATTTTTTCATTGTCTACTTCATAAACCCTGCTTTCCTTTCTAGTCTCATTATCTGCTACTGCCTTCCCTTCTTGTTTTGATTCCATTTTCTAACACAAATCAGTCATATGTCCAAATTCTTTGCATCCAATGCATACTTCAGGTTTCCATAAGTATTCTACTTTCACAATCTGCTCTGATCCATCAAGTAACCTCACTGCAAAACCATCCAATAACTCAACTGTTGTAGTGATTTCTATAATACATTTTGCAAAACCAATTCTTTCCAACTTCTCAGTTTGCTCATCCATACACATGAAAGTTCCAATTCGAGATGCCAACCAATTGATGCCTAGATGTGACCATGCATATAATGGGATATTCGAAAGCCTGATCCAAATTAGAACAGATTTTATAGTACTACAACTATTTCCAACATTTGGATCCCATCGCTTTACAATGAATAATTTGTTCCTCATGATAATTGGATCTGAAGCAATTATTTTCCTTCTATCTTCCTCACAAGATAGATTGAATAGGAATAGGAATCCATCTGACTTAACTTTTATTGAACCTTTTAATTTCCAAACTCTTTTTAGATGTGCTATAACAGTGAGATAAGAAAGTGGTTTATCAAGGAAAAAAACCTACCAAGTATTCTCCCCAAATTTCATTTCCTGCCTTTATTACATTCTCCGGAGGCACTGGACATGTCCTTCAAAGACAAGAGGAACTTGAATTGGTGTATGCTTCCCTGCATTACGAGGTTTTTCTTTAAAGAGGGAATTCCATTGGACAGGAGGCACAACCAATGAAGATTGGCAGTTCAGATTTGGCACAGAAGAAGAAAGACCAAGGGGAACATTAAGGGGAGAAGGGGACACAGAAGGCATTGAAGGGGCTGGATCTGGCAGGAGAGGTTCAGGAGGAAATTGAGGGGGCTGGAGATGAACAGGAGGAGTGATGATGGAAAGTATGGGCGGGATGTTGGATAGGACGGGAGAGCAGTTTGAAAGTACGGGGAGAGGAGGGAAAGAGGGAACAGAGACCATTAAAAAATAAAAAAGCTTTTTCTGAAGTGGTTTTTATTTTAAATGTTTTAAAGTGTGTATATATATATATATTTGGGTAAAATAATTTTAAATTATTTTAAATCTAAAGTATTTAGACTTGGTAATTTTCAGTGGAAATAAACAATATTTGGGAATTTATTTTGTGAGAGGAAAGATTTTAAAAACTGTTTTCAAAGGGTTGAAGTATGGAAAATTACTTGCGAAGATATTTTGAAATAAATAATTTGGAAAATTATTAAGGCCTGATGTTTGTTTGTTGTTGTTATATGATAATTAAATAACCGACTATCAATATTAGCCAATGCGCTGATCGTTTCAAAGAGACTGGGTCGGGATTAATTTCCCGAAAACCACTTTGATCCGGTTTGAATGCTTTCGTGAGGAAGACATGAGCTTGAAGTCGAAGATGGAGTAGTGAAGTGCAAGAGCTAGTCTCTACTAATCCTGAGGGTGATTTCTAAATGGGTGTAGTAGGAGTAGTACCTTCGGTTCCTTTCGGACCTGGAACGGACTTGTATGGACGAATGCTATCAGAACATCGTCAGGAGGACGATGAGCATTCTAAGTGAATGTGTGCTAAAAAGGTAACGCATATCCTCGAGCCCCATCAACCGAAAATGGCTAAAACAGGGGAGGTGCACACAAGGCTAAATGGCTAGCAACCAATTAGGGTAAGGTCATCCCTGTCTAGAGGTCCCTTTATTTCGGCTGTGTAGGCGGTTTCTGATCCCAACCGTAGGGTGATCTTATTCGGACTATCCAGTAAGGGGTAGCTCCGGTCATGTGATGCAGGGGATCAGGTTGGATCCCCGGTACGTTGATGTAGACCACGTACTGTGACGGGAGGTACTCCAGTAGCCCTTCCATTGTTGGAAATCCATTCTCCCTACGTGCCTTTACTATTTTTTTGGTAGAACCTAGTATTGCTGAAATTTAATAATGTAACAATTTCGGCTATTTGAATAAGTATTTGTATAAAGACACTACTATAATATCGGAGGATTTTATGAGAAATATTCTGGTTATCGTAAGGTAAAAACCCGACATGTTTATTTGTGGCCTGGTCTTAAAAGATACCTTTGATTTCAAAGGATTTTGAAAATTTTAATAATCCAATTGAGTGTTTTTTCTCACGCTGGTTTTCCAAACTGACTCGGGTGTTATTTCGCTATAATATTCGGTTCAGACCGAGTATTATAGATATAGGAAAGGATGCTATGGAACTCAAGAGACGAGCTGGATGGCAAGACGTATTACACGTATGTGTTGGATTATTCGCTGTGTAAGGATTGATGCATAATCAATTTCTGTGGGGACAAGTTAATATGACTGTCCAGTGTCGTGTTTTGTTTGGTGTTGTACTCTGATGATGTAATAGATAATACAGTTACAGTTTATTTGTATAAAAGTCTGATGTTATCTATTATATGTTATTCCATTGTGATTGTGAGATTCTGATATTGTTTTCTATTTTCTTCCTATACCTCCTTCTTTAACCCTAATGGTTCAGTTTTCTGGCATTTGATTGTTCGGCATTTGATACAGTGGGCGTACTGATGTCGATTTTCGAGCGTCGAAAAATCGGGTCGTTACATGTTTTTTCAAAAGTGCGTCTTTGATTTCTAGAAACTTTTTAGCTAAAAAATTATTTTGGCTATAAGGACTTTCACTTAAAAAGTATATCTTTGAAAAACGATGTTTTGGAAAGAATAATATTTTTTGATAAAGGATTTCAGTTGGAAAAATTATCTAAAGTGAAAAGAAAAATGTTTTGTCGAGAAAATATTTAAAAATATGCTAGTGAGAAAATATTTGAATATAGTTGTTGAGAATAGGTGTATTGTAAAATATCTATTTTACAATACTTTGAGAAAATATTATACAAAGATGAGGATGATTTAGTTTGAAAGTAAGTAGGCGAAAAGGTAAAATATTTGATTGGAGTAACAAAATTATGAGGTGTTTATTTGAAAGTATATTATTAAAAAGATATTTTATTGGGGACTCTATTTAATGGCTGTAAGGCTAAACTATGTGAGATAGGGCGTTAGACGATGGGACGAGATAAGTTTGCCCAACACACGTTATGACGATGTTATCTTATGATTGTTGTGTGTGACTTTCCCTAAAGTGTTGTAAGGATGTCTAGCTATCACCTTCCATGGAGAGGGTGGGGAAATGGTGTAGGAACTTCTCATTTCGATGTTTGGGGTAGTGACCTTTTATTGTATTTGTTTAATTTGTTGAATTGTTTATATTGCATTGTTGCTTGCAAAATTATTCGTAGTTAAGAAAATTGCTCTGCTTGTTTGCCTATGTTTGTCATGGTATGTTCGTTGTTAAGTTATATTTTATATCTTGTTGTATTGTATTATTTGTTTGATGTTCACTTATTGATACATGTCATGCTGGACTGGATTAATTTCTTTTTCTTGTATTGATTGTCGTTGATGGACTGCTATAATTAGTTTTAATGGTTGCTTGTTGACCAGTTATTTAATCAGTTTATGTCATGCTTGTGTGAGTTAGCTCCTTTTGCTTGTATTATATCGGTTTTTTTGCTATGATGATTTAAATAGTATATTATTTGTTAGTCGCTTGTTTGTTTAATTAGTTGTTCATTTTACTATGGTTGATTTAATTACTTGATTATTGCTTATCGCTTGTTTGTTTGTTTCCTTGTTTGTCTATTTGACATATTATGGTTGTTTATACCATGTGTTAGGTTAAATTATTTGCTATGTATTGATAATTGCATGATGAGGTTGTCATCCAATGTTTTCTTAGTAAGATATACATCGAAGAAACTAGCAACAATGTAAGGAACTTGTAGTGAATACCACAGTTTTCTAAGCTAAGGAAGAATAGTAGTTTGAAAGATCAAGAGATGTGACGACTTTCCTTAAAGACGAGTAATAGTGATTGGAGGATTTTGGTGAATAAAGACTTAATGGGTACCAATGAGGAACCAACGATAGGAGGGAGGTTCATTATACAAAATATGGAATTTACAATATGCATTTCAAAATATATTTCATAAAAACAATTATGGACTTCCGTAAAAATTTCAGAACAAAACGTTTATATTTGAAGAAATTTTTACGATTTGATTTTTACATGAAATGATGTTTTCTAAAAATTATTTTGAATTGATTTAAAATGAAGGAAACTATATTGAGAAATTTTTATAAAATGAAGGTGGAAATTTTAGGAAGAAAAGGTTTTTGTTTTAAAAAGAGAAATGGATGTTTTGATCTCAAAATAGAAATGTTTTGGTAAATGCTTTGCTTTTAAGCTGTATTGGAACTCTCCTCGCTAGCAGATCCCTCTTTGGTACTTTCGGTGGGTCGTCCCTGTCATCAGATTTAAGAATCACTATAAGAGGATGATGGAATCAGATTTTCCGACATGATATGAAGATTGGAATGCCAGGATTTTATGACTTATGAGGAATGTTTAGATGTAAACCGATGATAATGACTCGAGAATGGGAGTTGTGATAATGGCCTAAAAGGACGAGCTCAGGGAGGGTAGCTCGTGGGTAGAATGATTGTGACGACCGCCCAAGACTCCTGCACTTAAACAAGGAATAATGCGCTGAAAAGTGTGCCAGGCTCCCATGGACGATCATCAAGGTATGGTAAACACAATAGTCTATCGTATTACTCACAGCGCAGGGATAAAATACAATAGAAAAGTATACATAGTGAAGCTCATTGAACAGAATCTTATCATATAAACTCATAGTAGTTTATTACAAACATCTGAATAGTCAATACATCAAGCCTCACTACATAACACTCAGAGTATCAAACAAACAGCGGAACATCCAGTACATAAAGTAAGAAAACAATATGCAAAAGCCTCCAGCTCGTCTTCGCCATCAACAGCGTTGGTTACTAAGAACAGCACCTGTCACCTGCTACCTAGTCTGCCCATCCCAACATGGATGAACAGCCCAAGGTGATAAGAGTTAAACATAAAACCTTGAGTCAGACAAAAGTCTTAGTGAGCACTAAATCAACTATCAAACATACCAAAAGAGCATAAAGGGTAAAAAGGAATAGGAACTCAACCATTCCACTCCACCTCTTTCTACAGTGATAGCCCCAGACGCACTAAGCAGAAGAAAACATAGCAATTCAGTCATTCAAAGAAAAGTAATTATCACTCGAGTCAAGGTCGATGTTTTCCAAGTACAAACCCCCAAGGCCTAAACCAAGATCAGATAAGCACTCTGAAAACATCGCTCTTGGCCCAAGCGACGATACAACCAAACATCCAAACATCCATGACTCTGGCTATCACTGTTATCATCGCCTTGATTTCATCGTTAATTGAATGACCATCACATTATCTCATCCATCCGCCAAGGGCTAATGGTAACCCCGGTTCTAGACATGACTACGCACGTCGTCGCAGCCCGTGCCTAGGACTATCGAATCTGCCCAGAGTACTAGCACGTCGTCGCAGCCCGTGCCTGGAACGTCGTCGCAGCCCGTCCCAACGTACTCTTGCTTTGAGCATGCTAGAACCTTCAATAACGATGAAATCTCAGCCTCCTAGTCATCCTCCTCGACGACTATTCTCATACTAGCTCAAGCGCCTCTCGAGCCATCCATTATCAACAAACTCGAACCACATCATCGAGTATCATCATGCTTGGGATGATCCCGTCTAGATTAAACCAAGGCTTTCTCACATCTTACTTTGCTTCTTCGCATCATAGCAAAGTTCCATCTCAACATCATGGTTTGCCTCATCGCATCATGGCAAAGTCCCATCTCAACATCATCATCAAATCTATCCATATGAGCTTCAACATCCGCTTCATATGCCACAAGCAGCTTTCCTTATTCAAGAGCCTTTCCACTTAGCTTTTGAATCATCTTCGACCAACTTGTCCAAATCAAGTTATCAATCAACTTATCCATCAAATCAAACATTAATCCAAGTAATCAATCATTCAAACAAGATCTAAATAAACAATTACAACAATAATGGCAATTTCGTAAATAAAGAGTCCAAATCTAACATGCATTCTAACAAGCATGAATTATGAACAATATCTCTACAACTTGATGAATGAACTTGCATAAGTGAACATGTAGTAAAATAGATGTCAAATCATCATGAACAATAGATCTACATGCAGACTTGAGAAAAATGCACGAAATCACTCTCTTTAACACATAAACAAACCACCGATCCAATATACTCCTTTGGGTCCGTGTGAGAGATAACCACCACTCACCGAATCACCTAAACACCTCAAAAGCTACTAACTTCAGATCTGGACAGCGAAGAAACTAGCTCGATCCGACAAGATTCCGCTTCAAACGATGAAATCTCTCTTTGAAGAATGTAGATCTTCAACTTTAGCTCTTGGATCTTCGATTTGGATGGAAGGAATCACTAGATTAGAGTGGAGAAAAGAAGTGAAGAAGTTATGTAGTCGAGCTCTCAAAATGGCAGCACTTCGTCGCTTCAAAATCCGGTGCCAAAAAGTGAACCAAAGCCCTCTATTTATAGGGTGAATTTTATGAGTCGTTCGCCCCCTTAGGTCGCCCACGACCTAACTCTTACCGACCTAACGACCTACGACCTAACCACATGACCGACCTAACGCCCATGCGACCCAACGACATAAGCCTCAACACCATCGTGCGACCTAACTACCCTTGCGACTTACGACTCATCGAATGCCGCGACCTAACCAAACCTAGGGTCACACGACCTAACAAATCCACGACTCAACCTGCAGGCGACTCAACGACCTAACACTCATGCGCATCTCCTCCTGAGTCGCCTAGACGACCTAACGACCTATCAGGGATGCCGACCTAACTCGTATGCGACTTAACTAAGACGTGACCTAATGACTTAACACTAAGCCCAAGTCCTTATGACTTACGACTTATACCATAACAAACTTAAGCCTTAGGTCGTTCACGACCTAACTACAACCCAGCTAAATCTTAAGTCGTTCCATTCCCTATACGACCTAACTATACTAAGTCGCACGAACGACCTTCCTACCTTAAGCCGTTAACCCCTAAGCCGTTAACCTACTTAGGTCGTTATCACACTATCCCCTAAGTCGCTGGCTCTTAACTCGTTAACTCGCTTACCACCTTAACTCTTTTAGGTCGTTTAACGACCTAACTACAACTTAGGTCGTTTATGACCTAACTACCTTAGGTCGCTCGGCCTGCTAACTCCTATAGATCGCTAAATACACTTAGGTCGCTCCACTACCTTAGGTCGCTCAACACCTTAGGTCGCTCAACCGACCTAACTTCCACACGACCTATCTCTTATACGACTTAACCCCTACACGATCTAACTCCTAGGTCGTTCCAAACCTATAAGTCGCTCAACTCAAATCCCTTAACTCGCCCAATCATACTTAAGTCGTTACTTCTATAGGTCGCTCCACTCAACCTAACTCTCATACGACCAAAGCACTACACGAGATAACTTAACACGACTTAAACTTTGGTCGACTCATACTCTAAACGAGTTAACAACATCAACGACCTAATGTCGACAGTTTTACGATCTTTCGATCCGTAAAAATACGGGTCGTTACATTCTTTCCCCCTTAGGAATTTCGCCCCTGAAATTCCAAACAAACAGGAGCAATCAAAAACTATTTAGCATGCCTACCATCCATAGCAATCAACAACCCATACATCCAATTTCTAGCCTAGCATGCAGAATTCTAAGACTAGAACAAGTTACAAATTCATGAGATGTCACGACACCTTTGGGCCATACCTCGAAGAGTTCAGGATGAGCTGCTTTCATCCTCTCTTCCTCCTCCCATGTACAGTCGTTAACATCATCACTCCATTGTACCTTGAGCAACGTAATCGTCTTCCTCCTAAGCTGTTTCGTGTCGGTTTCAACAACACGAAGCGGCTTACGAGGTCTCGTAACAACTGGATCAACCTCCAAATCTTCATAACTATCAGCAGAAACCACTGTACTCGGGTCGTGCACATACCTCCATAGATAAGATACATGAAAAACATTGTGCACACCCGCCATCTTTTCCGGTAACTCCAATCTATAAGCGAGCTTTCCAATTCGCTCGATGATCGGGAATGGTCCAACAAATCTCGGAGTCAACTTTCCTTTCTTCCCGAATCGAATAACTTTCTTCAGTGGAGAAATCTTCACAAAAACCATATCTCCTTCATCGAATTCCAAATCCTTACGACGTTTATCGGCATAACTTTTCTGACGGTCTTGGGCTGCCTTCATTCGTCGCCGAATGATCTCTATACAATCAGAAGTCTGTCGAATCATTTCTGGCCCAAGTATCAACTTTTCTCTAGTTTTCAACCAGCATGTTGGAGAGTTACACGGTCTTCCATACAGTGCCTCATATGGTGCCATACCAATACTTGACTGGTAACTGTTATTATATGCAAATTCCACCAAATGAAGATGATCTTCCCATGATCCTCCGAAATCTAAAACACAAGCTCTAAGGAGATCTTCCAAAACTCGGTTGACTCTCTCGGTCTGACCATCTGTTTGGGGGTGATAAGCTGTACTCAAACACAACTTGGTTCCCAAAACTCACTGGAAGCTCTTCCAAAATTCACTAGTGAACAATGGGTCTCGATCGCTCACTATACTCTTCGGAATACCATGGAATCGAACTATCCACTTAACATACAACTCAGCCAATTTCAATGCAGTCCTAGTTGATCGAACAGGAATAAACCTTGCACTCTTAATCAATCGATCTACGATGACCCAAATCCCTTCATTTCCTGCTCTGGTTCTAGGTAGACCATCGATAAAATCCATCGATATTTGCTCCCATTTCCATGTAGGAACTTCTAATGGCTGAAGCAATCCACTGGGCTTCTTCTGCTCGGCTTTTACCAACTGGCAGTTCATAAATTTTGAAATAAAATTTCCAACATCCTTCTTCATACCTTCTCAGTAGTAGGTTCTCTTCATATCCCGATACATCTTATTTCCACCTGGATGAATCGTCAACTTTGAGTGATGACTTTCCCTTAGAACTTCATCTCTCAATTCATCTATATCGGGAACAACTAATCGTCCTTGCTTCCGAAGCCAACCCTCTCGATCGACTCCAAATCCTTTATCCTTCTCTGGGTCTAATCCAGATTCCAAATGTCGGATAATCTTGACAAGCTTATCATCTCGCTTTTGGCTCTCGCCAATCCTTTCCACTAGAGATGGTCTTATCGATAAGTTTGCTAACATCTCAGGTTCCAATTCACATCTAGACCTGAAGTCAAATCCAGCCAAATACTCAAGGCTCTTCCATTCTGAAAACATGGCTCCCAATCCTGCATGTCTTCGACTTAACGCATCTGCCACTGCATTACCTTTTCCTGGAGTATAGGCTATACCAAAATCATATGATGCTAAAAACTCTAGCCATCGTTGCTGTCGAAGATTCAAATCCTTTTGGGAGAACAGATACTTCAACGACTTATGATCTGTAAACAACTCAAATCGAACTCCCAATAGATAATGTCTCCACATCTTCAGAGCAAATACAATCGCCGCTAACTCCAAATCATGAGTCGGATAATTCCTTTCATGCGGCTTCAGTTGTCGACTTGCATATGCAACAACTTTATCCTTCTGCATTAGCACTGCTCCAAGTCCAGTACCACATGCATCGGTGTAAACCACCATCTCATCATTCCCACTTGGAATAGTCAAAACAGGAGCACTAGTTAGTCGCTCTTTCAGGATTCCGAAAGCTTGCTCACACTTAGCATCCCAACTGAATACCTGATTCTTTTTCGTCAATCCTGTTAATGGTGCAGCTATCTTGGAAAAGTCTTTGATAAATCGATGATAATATCCTGCTAATCCAAGAAAACTTCTCACATCAGATGCATTCTTAGGTCTAACCCAATCCTGGATTGCTGCCACCTTAGCGGGATCAACCGCTATTCCATTTCCAGAGATAACATGGCCTAAGAACCTCACTTCACTCTTTCAGAAGTGACACTTCGAAAACTTAGCCTTCAGCTGATGTTTCCGCAAGATTTCCAAAACAATATGCAAGTGCGTCTTGTGCTCCTCTTCCGTTCTGGAATAAATCAGAAAATCATCCACGAACACAAGTACGAACTTGTTCAACTGATCTCTGAACACTCTATTCATAAGATCCACAAAATATGCTAGCATTGGTCAATCCAAACGGCATTACCAGCCACTCATAAAAACCGGATGGTGTCCTGAAAGCAGTCTTCGGCACACTATCCTTAGCCACCCTTAACTGGTGAAATCCCGTTGCCAAATCCATCTGAGAAAACACCTTAGCTTCGTGAAGCTAATCAAACAAGTCATCTATTCTCGGCAATGGATACTTGTTTTTCCTAGTCACTTTATTCAGCTCACGATAATCCACACACAACCTCAACGATCCATCCGCTTTGGTTGCGAACACAACTTGTGCACCCCATTCGGACACACTACGCCGAATGAATCCTTTTTGAAAAAGGTCATCAACTTGCACCTTCAACTCTTGCTGCTCCCTAGGCGCCATCTGCCTAAGAGGCATCACAACAGGTCTGGCTCCCTCAACTAGATCGATACGAAACTCGATCTCTCTATGCGGCGGTAACCCTTTGACCTCGTCAAAGACATCCTCAAATCCATTCACAATAGGCACCGATGACAGTCCATCCCGTGGAACAACCAGCGAATACATGAAGCTCATGAAGACGCCTTCCTCATGCTTACATCGTATCACAACCTTTCGCCCCTCCACATTCTCGACTGTCACCTCAAGCCTCTCACAATCAACCTTTGCCGCATACTTCCTAAGCCAGTCCATACCCAAAATAATCCCGAACCCCGCAAAGTTCAGAACAAAACAATCACAAACAAAAGAGCAATCATGACTCGACACAACTAGACCACGGCATAACATACACAAACAAGACGAACCCCCAACTGGATTAGTCACAACCAATGGTCTATCAACAATATCCGGTTCCAAACCCAACCAGCCTACAAGTTCATTACACACAAAAGAATGCGATGCTCCAGTATCAAACAACACTCTAACTGGAACACCACAAATGGAAAGAGTACCTTGAACCACCACACTCTTCCCTTTCTCTTCAGCAGTAGGAGCTTTCAAAGATGATGGAACAGCCCCCAAAGCATAGGCTTGCACAATCTGCTTGTCCTTCCTTGGTTCCGGACAATCCTTCCTAAAATGCCCCGGTTTGTCACAGTTGTGGCACTTCGCCGGCACCTTCAGTTTCTTGCAATCCCTGGAGAGATGACCCTTCTGCTGACAGTTGTAGCAGGTCACTTCACCCTTCGGCTTTTTCTGGCCATCCTTACCCTTCTGCTGCTGCTGCTGCTTCCTCTTCTTGTTTCCACCTTGCTCCTTGGCCACAGCAACAACATATCCTTCTTTAGGAAACAAATTCTCATGCCTGAGAGCTTTCTCCACAAGCTTCTCAAATGGGTCATCCAAATGATCCGCCAACTGCCTCCCAAGATAACTGTCCAAGCCTGTCACAAATTTCTCATTCTTCTGATAGGGAGAATCAATATATGACCGAGCATACTTGGACAAAGCTTCAAACTCAGAAACATACTCAAGAACTGGTCTTCCACCTTGCTTGAGTTCCACAAACTTCTTAAACAAAACAGATTTCTGAGTCGTAGAAATGAACTTAGCTTCAAATCTAGCTTGGAATTGCTCCCAAGTGATCTCCTCCTCTGGAGTATCAATGGTGATAGAATTCCACCAATCCGAAGCTCTTCCCTGAAGCTGTCTTGATGCAAGCTTCCTCTTAGTTGCATCCTCAATTCTCAAATCACCAAAAATCCTTTTACAAGCATCTATCCATCTCTGAACTTCAATGGTTGATTCTGTTCCCAAGAAAACCTTTCCTCCAAGAGAAGTATAGTCTTTGCACAACTTAGCAAAATCCACTGGTCTTGGAGCTTGAACTTGAACTCCAACATCTACTGATGGCCCTGGAACTGGCATCCTTCTCATGATCGAAGTCATCATAGCCTCGAACATAGAAGCATAATCAGCAGCCCCCTCAACAGCATGGCCTTCCCTAGCAGCTGGTCTCCCTCTTCGACTCATTCCTAATATCCAAAAGAAATGATTAATATACCCTGGGAAACAACTGCATAAGAAGTTCAAATTCTTCTAAGCTACTATATTATATATAGTAATCATCCATCAAAATTACAATTACGTCTCTCATACATAGTTACATCAGCGAGCGTTGGCTAAAATCGATTAACCAAAGCTCTGATACCAAATGTGACGACCGACCAAGACTCCTGCACTTAAACAAGGAATAATGCGCTGAAAAGTGTGCCAGGCTGCCATGGACGATCATCAAGGTAGGGTAAACACAATAGTCTATCGTATTACTCACAGCGCAGGGATAAAATACAATAGAAAAGTATACATAGTGAAGCTCATTGAACAGAATCTTATCATATAAACTCATAGTAGTTTATTACAAACATCTGAATAGTCAATACATCAAGCCTCACTACATAACACTCAGAGTATCAAACAAACAACGGAACATCCAGTATATATAGTAAGAAAACAATATGCAAAAGCCTCCAGCTCGTCTTCGCCATCAACAGCGTTGGTTACTAAGAACAGCACCTGTCACCTGCTACCTAGTCTGCCCATCCCAACATGGATGAACAGCCCAAGGTGATAAGAGTTAAACATAAAACCTTGAGTCAGACAAAAGTCTTAGTGAGCAGTAAATCAACTATCAAATATACCAAAAGAGCATAAAGGGTAAAAAGGAATAGGAACTCAACCATTCCACTCCACCTCTTTCTACAGTGATAGCCCCAGACGCACTAAGCAGAAGCAAACATAGCAATTCAGTCATTCAAAGAAAAGTAATTATCACTCGAGTCAAGGTCGATGTTTTCCAAGTACAAACCCCCAAGGCCTAAACCAAGATCAGATAAGCACTCTGAAAACATCGCTCTTGGCCCAAGCGACGATACAACCAAACATCCATGACTCTGGCTATCACTGTTATCATTGCCTTGATTTCATCGTTAATTGAATGACCATCACATTATCTCATCCATCCGCCAAGGGCTAATGGTAACCCCAGTTCTAGAAATGACTCCGCACGTCGTCGCAGCTTGTGCCTAGGACTATCGAATCTGCCCAGATTACTAGCACGTCGTCGCAGCCCGTGCCTGGAACGTCGTCGCAGCCCGTCCCAACGTACTCTTGCTTTGAGCATGCTAGAACCTTCAATAACGATGAAATCTCAGCCTCCTAGTCATCCTCCTCGACGACTATTCTCATACTAGCTCAAGCGCCTCTCGAGCCATCCATTATCAACAAACTCGAACCACATCATCGAGTATCATCATGCTTGGGATGATCCCGTCTGGATTAAACCAAGGCTTTCTCACATCTTACTTTGCTTCTTCGCATCATAGCAAAGTTCCATCTCAACATCATGGTTTGCCTCATCGCATCATGGAAAAGTCCCATCTCAACATCATGGTTTGCCTCATCGCATCATGGCAAAGTCCCATCTCAACATCATCATCAAATCTATCCATATGAGCTTCAACATCCGCTTCATATGCCACAAGCAGCTTTCCTTATTCAAGAGCCTTTCCACTTAGCTTTTGAATCATCTTCGACCAACTTGTCCAAATCAAGTTATCAATCAACTAATCCATCAAATCAAACATTAATCCAAGTAATCAATCATTCAAACAAGATCTAAATAAACAATTACAATGATAATGGCAATTTCGTAAATAAAGAGTCCAAATCTAACATGCATTCTAACAAGCATGAATTATGAACAATATCTCTACAACTTGATGAATGAACTTTCATAAGTGAACATGTAGTAAAATAGATGTCAAATCATCATGAACAATAGATCTACACGCAGACTTGAGAAAAATGCATGAAATCACTCTCTTTAACACATAAACAAACCACCGATCCAATATACTCCTTTGGGTCCATGTGAGATATAACCACCACTCATCGAATCACCTAAAATCCTCAAAAGCTACTAACTTCAGATCTGGACAGCGAAGAAACTAGCTCGATCCGACAAGATTCCGCTTCAAACGATGAAATCTCTCTTTGAAGAATGTAGATCTTCAACTTTATCTCTTGGATCTTCGATCTTGATCTTCGATTTGGATGTAAGGAATCACTAGATTAGAGTGGAGAAAAGAAGTGAAGAAGTGATGTAGTCGAGCTCTCAAAATGGCAGCACTTCGTCGCTTCAAAATCCGGTGCCAAAAAGTGAACCAAAGCCCTCTATTTATAGGCTGAATTCTATGAGTCGTTCGCCCCCTTAGGTCGCCTACGACCTAAATCTTGCCGACCTAACGACCTACGACCTAACCACCTGACCGACCTAACGCCCATGCGACCCAACGACATAAGCCTCAACACCATCGTGCGACCTAACTACCCTTGTGACTTACGACTCATCGAATGCCACAACCTAACCAAACCCAGGGTCACACGACCTAACAAATCCACGACTCAACCTGCAGGCGACTCAACGACCTAACACTCATGCGCATCTCCTCCTGAGTCGCCTAGAAGACCTAACGACCTATCAGGGATGCCGACCTAACTCGTATGCGACTTAACTAAGACGCGACCTAATGACTTAACACTAAGCCCAAGTCCTTATGACTTACGACTTATACCATAACAAACTTAAGCCTTAGGTCGTTCACGACCTAACTACAACCCAGCTAAATCTTAAGTCGTTCCATTCCCTATACGACCTAACTATACTAAGTCGCACGAACGACCTTCCTACCTTAAGCCGTTAACCCCTAAGCCGTTAACCTACTTAGGTCGTTATCACACTATCCCCTAAGTCGCTGGCTCTTAACTCGTTAACTCGCTTACCACCTTAACTCTTTTAGGTCGTTTAACGACCTAACTACAACTTAGGTCGTTTATGACCTAACTACCTTAGGTCGCTCGGCCTGCTAACTCCTATAGATCGCTAAATACACTTAGGTCGCTCAATACCTTAGGCCGCTCAACCGACCTAACTTCCACACGACCTATCTCCTATACGACTTAACCCCTACACGATCTAACTCCTAGGTCGTTCCAAACCTATAAGTCGCTCAACTCAAATCCCTTAACTCGCCCAATCATACTTAAGTCGTTACTTCTATAGGTCGCTCCACTCAACCTAACTCTCATACGACCAAAGCACCACACGAGATAACTTAACACGACTTAAACTTTGGTCGACTCATACTCTAAACGAGTTAACAACATCAACGACCTAATGTCGACAGTTTTACGATCTTTCGATCCGTAAAAATACGGGTCGTTACAATGATGATCGATTCTACGATGGGAAACAAAAATGAATAAACAAAGATGGATTCGGAGACATGTGCGAAGGGGTTGTTGATGCTCGAAGGTTTTTAGAAGTGCTAGTAAAGAAAGGGTATGTGGGGGCAACCATACAGATTATGGTGGTACCAGATCTTATGATGGTAGATTACCCTTGAATCGAGGATTGTGAGTCTAGTCCTTACTGATGTGCATGTAAATGTACATATTTTTCCTACCATATTTTATCAAATTAAATTAAATAAATGATCATATTGGATATTTTAACATGTTTAAACCAAAATTCAAATTATTTCAAATCGTCACATATTCATCTTCATCCAGGAGCAAAATGGTCATTTTTGTGCATATATTAATTTTCTCAAATTTAATTGAAAATTTCTATGTTATTTTGTAGGAATTTAAATTCAAATACAAGAGGCTTCATGAAGATATATGCATGCACAAGAGTGAATCTAAAGGAATGTAGATGGAAATAATTCATTTGATGGATCATGGAGGATTCCACCTACCCACATACCTTCATGTACAAATTACAGGCTAATTCACATGCTAATAGAGTTTAAAGATTCATGCACATCTAAATTAGGATTATTTAAAGCTAATGATAAATTGGCCACCACACTTCCTAAGAGGGTATTTTTGACATTCCCCAAAAAGTGGATTAGGGTTTCATGCATGTATAAATATGCCTTATGTTTCATGTAACCTTCCTTCTTCTTTAGTCTCTCTTAGGCTCTCTTCTCTTAGTTAGTCTAGATCAAAAATAATATGAGAGCTCTCTTTCTTTTCATGGCTACTTAGCCATTTCTTTTATGTAATTTTTTTATGCAATTTTAATTCAAGTCTTTTCTTGTTATTTACTTTTATGCAAGTAGTGTAGATCTTATTTTATTTTATGCAAGTAGAATAGCTCTTCCTTTACTTTGCTTTCATCTTCTTCTTTTTTGTGTTTTACATTGCATGCTACTTATATTGATATGATAACACAAATGAGCTACTATTCATTTTTACTTTTTTAATACTTCGAAAAGAGTATTTATATACTTATCTCAATTGATTTAAGTATATTCACAAATCATTAACAAGAACTTTTATTTTAAACCTTCAATTTTTTTTATCTTTTTCCAAAAGATTCCATACTTATAATTTCCTTCAAAATATCCATTTTAAATATCTAAGTACTTTAACAAAACCATTCAGAAGGTTTTAAGACTAATGTTACTTAAACATTGTCAGCACAAATCCAAAACCATTTCACATATGTTTATCTTTAAAAAATTCTTTTAAATATCTATTTACATTCATAAGTATGATGAAAAAGAGTTAAAGACAAATGTTATTAACACATCGTCGCAATAAACCCAGAACAATTCCATACTTTCTATATCTTTAAAACATTCTTTTAAAGGTCTAAGATTATTCGGTTAAGTTCAATAGTTGAGAAGCTAACAACCCAATTAAAACGATCACTAATTGAAATCATGATTTGTGTACTAAACTCGTTTTTGGCATTGCAACTCATACCATTCCTCATTCAAGAGTGAAGATAGGTAAGTTAGAGCACTGGTTCCATATAAAATCCTTTCCTAGACACTTCATTCTTGAATCTCATAGATAGAAAAGTCTACCTCGTTGGCTTTTAATGTTAAGAATAGTATTAATGATTTTCATAAACTAGTAAGAAATCAACATGATTAACACGTTTTTGACATTACTGACTTAACTATTCCTTGGTTAAGAGGGAAGAAGATAGGTAAGAGCACTATTGCTTCTGTCCCTACTCGAACATCAATCTTAAGCCTCACAAATAGATAAGCCTACTTCATCGGCTATTAGTGTTAAGCATGGTTAATTACTTTTCAAAAAGGTAATTAAAAAAGCACGATTTAGCCATTTAAGAAATTCATAACCCCTTTCTAAATCCTTTTATTATAATTTAAAACCTTTTTAGAAATGATATATATATATATATATATAAGTACATTAACTTATTTACAAAACTTGATATTTAATAAAACGATTTAAAAAATATTTTATTACATAAGATATTATACTTTGATAAAATAGTCGACACATTTTCTATGAATATATATACATAAAAATACTTTTAAAATACTTATAATAGGTTTTACAACATTTACCTAAAATATTACTTGAAAATATAAGTTATAGTTCACTTAAAAACTTGGAAAACCCATGTTTCCTTTATATTTAAAAGTAAACCCTCTTCTTTAAAAGTTCATAACCAATTCTTAAAAATTCATAAAACTGACAAACCACCTTTAAAATAATCTAATAAGAGTCAGCAAACACTTATAAAAAGAATGAAACCGAATACTTAATCTAAAAGTCCTTTCCAAACCATTAATGTTTAAAAACAATGACTAAATGGGGCAGTTTTACATTAGTATAACTTTGACCACTTTTCGGTATGTTACTCAACTTTTCAACATCTAAATTTTTTATGGTAACAAGCATATATATATATATATATATAACATCATAAATATGGCGATGAACCTTTAAGGATCTCCATACAAAGTTCCATATAAATTACTGAATACAAGACAATTCCTATGTGCATCTATAGCGACTATCGCTATAAAAGCATTTTCAAATCCTAGTCCAATCTATACCAAACTTATCTAGAACTTATGTGCTTTGTTTCTAGGCTATGTTGCAGGCTATAGAAGTCCATTCATGTCTATTCAAGTCTATAGCTATGGATTACATATGCCATTTTCTTTCAAAGCAAGAATCAAAACCAATATCACAACGTATGTCAATATCAATTCAAATAGTATATACACAATTAACACAAGCATATATACACAATATTTTCATTCAAAGTTGTTGGTAAGCTTACCTTTAACCATATAAACAAGCAAGTCAAAGCATCCCAAGTCCAACCTTAACCTTACAACCACCTTCTTCCTTCTCCTTTGTAGCTTTGCGGTTGGTTTTAGGCTATTAATTCTCATGGCCTATCAAAGTAAGGGGAGCATGGCTTCACTTCTTCAAGATCTAGCACTACAGAAGGTGTTGTAGTGTTGTCCTAAGTCTTATGACCAAGTTCGAGTTAATTCGGATGTGTTTTGCAATTATTTTCTATAGAAATATTGTGAAGAGGAGGTCATGAAAGAGAGCTTGCTTTTTCTTTGTAAGTCTGTTATTATAATTTAAGGTTATGCCCCTTCTTATATTGGTTCAATATAGTGCTCCTTAGCCTTTTTCTCACCCCCATCTCATGTCATGGAAGACTGTAACGACCCGTATTTTTAACTACTTTAAATTATTTAATTTGATATAATTATTGAATAAAAGTGGTTACAAATAAAAATTTAATGTTTTATTTATGTAAGTTATGGAAAATAAACTTGAATAAAATTTTGAAATAACCAATTTTGAAGATTTTAGCAATAACGGATATTGAAATGAAGGTCTGTGTATTGTCTATGTTTATAATCAATAACTAGAGTTGAAGAATAAATATTGAATTATTTAGATGAAAATAAAATAAATAATGGTAACTAAAATTTATTTGAAATTTAAAGATTATTAATATCGATTTATGGAATTGTTTAAAGTTAATGTTGGAGATTATTTAAATTATTGAATCTTGAATTAATATGATAGAAAATGATATCGAAAATTGGTTTAAATTTATTTAAAAACGAATGAAGATTGTTAACATTTAAAAATTGATTTAAACGTGAATAATTAGAAATTTTATATTATGATTAACGAGTAAAAATAGCCATTTTGACCACTGTCTCATATTTCGACGAAACCAGATTCATCGGATTCGTAATAGTGAATTATTACAGGATTTAAAGTTTCGTAGAGACCAGACTTGTCATTTGACCATGCGAGCTTGAAAAGCGCATAAATTAATTAAAGGGCTTTAATTTAAATAATTCGATTTTGAAAAGCTATCTTCTAAATACGATCGAATTAAGCCTCGAAACTAGTTCAATTGTCCCCGGAATGGAGATAAAACATTATGAACTCCATGCGGCACGCTTCGTTTGGAGTTCGAAAATTTCATGGATCAATTAGGTCGAAAATTATATAATAAGTCATTCATTTCATTTTCGTTCTAACCCTAGCTTCAGCCGCTCCCTCTAAACAAAATTAATGGTTGAAAATTCGCCACCTACCACCTTCAATTTCTCTTCACCCGTTCAACAAAATCAAATTCTTCCAAAAGCAAAGTTGTAGAGCTCGACGAGCTCTACACGTCCAACGTGGTTATGGAAAAATGTCTCAGATTCGCCAAGATCTGGCTTTGACCATCGTGCATATTTTTGGGTTTTGCAGGTGGATGGGGTGGCAAAGGAGGTGATGCTTCGGGCGTTGGTAGAGAGGGAAGGAGGCGCGTGCGTGGTTGCTTCTTGATGGTGGTTCAGTCGAGTGTGGTGACGTGCGTATGGAGGAGATGGGTCGCGTTTGGGTGCTCATGCATGCTGGGTTGAACGAGAGTGGGAGAGATAAGGGTGAGGGTTTATTATTTTAATTATATTATTAATATGTTAATTAAACTTTTAATTGATCGTTATGCTAATTATTGCATAACTTCTCCATGCGAGGTCCGTTTCAAACGAAACAAGTGGCGTTGGAATCATATCGTCTAAGGCTACATCGCGGAGTTGGTTTGAAATATATTTGAAGTTTAGAAAAATTTCAAATTCAAATAAAAATGAGTGTTTTATAATGCACACGAAGTGCTAGAATATTTTTATGTTGGTTAAATTTGAAATTATGAAGTAATATAAATTTATTGGATGTTGTTTGATAAATTTAATTGACATCTAAATTGTCATCTTAATTGATTGTTAACAATTGACAGTTAAATTTGAAATTGGAATTTAATTTCCAGTAAAATCCCGATTTCATAACTATGTAATTGTTGTGAATTATATTAACTGTTTGGATGATTGATTGCGACGGATGCTATTGGTTGATATTTGGATGATTTGGATGTTTATTTATTTTTATATATATATCCTGCCATCACCCTGTAAAGCATTTACAGTATATAAAACAATAAATTAAACTATTTCTAATGAACTAAGGAATATATTGAAATGATATATAACCATCCTTGAAATTAAAATCGAAATAACTGATTGCTTGGCCATAGGATAAGAAAATTATATACGGAAACCGGATTGGTTAAATTAAATGATTTGAAAAAAAATTGATATGAAATTTTTAAACAATTTCGATTTAAAGAAGTAAAAAAATCAAATTTATGGAAATCGGATTATTTTCGAAATTGAGCTCGAATGTTGAAATCAGAATTTGTTGAATGAAATTGTTTATAATTAAAATTGAGATTTTGCAGTTAAAATTGAAATATGATTTGAATTCTGGAAATTGATTTGTTTTAAAAAGATTTAAACTTTTATTCGAACTTTGAAATATTGCTAAATAAACGGAATTGAAAATGATATTTCTAAATTGAGCTCAGAGTTGAATTATATTTGAAGATTTGAATCTTAAATGAAATTTAACTTGATTTAAGTGATTTAAATTGATTTTTTGAAAATCAAACTCGAATTTATATAAATTGAAATGGTTTAAAATTGGGAATTGAATTGAAATTATATGGGATTGAAAATTGAAATTGATTTATTTGAAATCGAAACTGAATGAAATTTAATTTGAAAGGAATTGCATGCAAACATTGCAATTCAACTCATTTGTTTGGAATTTGGATATGAGTCCAGATTTGTTGGAAATGGAAAGAAACGGTTCATTTTGAAACTGTATTTCTCTTTTTTGATTTGACTTACATGACGCTTTTACTCAAGTGTTGTTTTTAATTACGCTTGGGTTAGATCGAGTTTTAGAATTTTCGAAGATAGTTATTTCGAAGGACAAAAACGAAGATTTGGTATATCATATCTACTATTATTTATTCTGCTACACTATTTCATTTTGTGTATTAAAATTTTATAACTCTGATAATGTTGTATAACCTTGATGTGTGTGGTAAATTGAGTTGAGTATATATAAACAACTTTATGAATTGTTTATGTGATTATTATATTTTATCGTTTCGCTACGAGATTCTATTATTGTTTTCTTCTTTTCTTCTATTTCTTTAAAATAAACCCATTGATATTCTAACTTTTAAACGGTTTGAGTTGGACATGTGTGATTTATTGTCAACTTAAACTGTTCAAAAAGGTGGGTTGCCACAATTGGTATTAGAGCTTTGGTTTAGCGTATACCTAAACCTGTAGGATAAGCTCATTGAGTGTATATACATATATGAGAGAGCATATCTGTTAGTGATATAAGAATATTTTGAAATTGACAAATGAAATGATTTTAACTTGGATTATATATAGAATATAAAAGAACGAATTCTAAAAATTTATAATCATTCATGAATATTGATGATGATTGGATGTTATCTCTTTATTGATTGACTGTTTAATTTATATGGATGTGCATATGCCACTTATTGATTGATGATTCGTGCTCGGCCAGTCTATGAGCATCCACTATTGGCTGCTGATTTGAGCATTTGATTATGGTTGGAAATTTTAGTTTTGAAATATATTTAACTAGTTTGAGAAACTGCATGTTTTAACATGGATTTTTAAGTGAATATATATATATATATATTTGAATTTCCCCTGTATCATGTTAAGAAGTAATGAATATTATTTGAAAGTGGTATATGTAATATGGTTTATCTACATATGGTTAATAAATAAATAAATAAAATGTTATTCAAACTAGAAGTGAGAGTTTGATTTCTGGGAGTTTTGAAATTGGGTTACAAGGTTCTGGAAATATATAATAGCATAATTTGAAATTATTTTCCAAATTGAAAAGTTATAAATGATTTCAAAGGGAATTTTCAAAAGACTTAAAAGAAATGGAAGTCTGAAACTCACTTCTGTCGCTAGGAAATAATTTCGGTGATGAGTACAGCGTCGTCAACATTCATTTTCGAATTTCAAAGTGGGAGAGGCCGCTTTAGTAGCTTTGCTACCTGATTGTTTAATGAAACTGATTTGATTCAAATCCCTAAAGTATGATTTGAGATAATTGATTGTTGATTTCCAATTTTGAATTGGAATTTGATTTTTCTTACTATTTTGAATAGTCAAACACTTCGAAATTGATATTTAAATTTAAAGCTTAGTAATTTCAAAAGCTAAAGGTATGGTTTTAAAATTATTTAAATGAAAATAATAATAATATAATATAAAAAAGTTTTAAATGTTACATATTTTGTTAAGAATGGTGTATAAGATTATTTTGAATTATACAGTTATGAAATTAGTTTTGAGATGTTATAAATGAAAAGGTTCAAGAAATGTTTTCGAACGTAGTAAATGTCTTATAAAAACTTATTATTTGCAAAATGACTTTTAAAAGCAAATTTGATCGTATATAACTATGAAATTTGGCTATGGAAGGTTTTATAATGAAATTTATTTCAAGAAATGTTTATAAACTTGGTAAAAGGTTTATAAAGTTATTTATGCATAAAATGATTGTGGAAAATATCTTATTTTTGGAAAGAAAATCTTAATTTATAAATTTTATATAAATGGTAAACTGAAGTTGTGAAAAAATATTGATCTAAAATTTTGAAAATTTTGAATGATATTCGATTTGAAAGGAAAAATGGTTGTTGAGATCGTATACAGATCTGAAACTAAACTGATATATGAAAATGGACTGATTTCGAAGACCTTTGACTTTACAAAAATATTTGATTTGAAAGCTTTCAACTCTTATATGAAAAGAGTTTGTATAAGTATGAAGTTATTTCGAAAACTAATGACTCTAAAATGTATTCGATCTAAAAAGTGATAATCTTTTATTTAATGGAATTTATATAAGAATGATATGATATATTCAAGACTATTGATTTTGGAAGTAAATCGATTTGGAAACGAAATCTTATATATAATGGAATTTATATAAGCGTGATATTTGAAGTTCTGATTTGGAAAGGGTACTATATATAGTATGATATATTTCGAAGTAAAAGATATGGGACGTACCCTCCATGATTTTCGATAATCAACTCGGTGGATTCATTCTATTGATTGATTTCGGTCGTCCGAACATAAACTCATGAGTTCCTTCAAATTCCATAGCGTAACTTATGGTCTTATGATTCGATTAGAATAGCGTAATTCGGGGGGAGGGATGCCTAAAGTCTACTTATGATTTCGTTGGGATAACAACGTAACCATTGTGTAGCTGCGATCTATGGTCAGTGTATTTGGCATAATTCGAGGTGGCAGAGATTGCCTACAGTTTACTGTGTTTTCGCTGGGATAGCGACGTAACCATGGGGTGTAACCACTAAGTAAACTGCGATCCACATGGCGTAATTCGAGGGCAGTGATTGCCTATAGTCTACTATGTTTCCTCTAGGACAGAGACGTAAACATTAGGTGTAACCGCTAAGTAGACGGCGATCATGAGCGATTTGATATTGATTTGCATGGTGTATGTCGTGGGGTAGAGATTATCCAAAATTACAGATGTTTCCTTTTGGATAGAGGCATAACAAATGTGTAACTGCTTTCCATGGTTGGTTTTCAAGTGGTACTTTCCACATCCATTTTTAAAGTTTTTCAAGTATTTTCACTGCATGTTGAAATGAGTCTACTAAGTACTTAGAGATTTATAGTCTTACGTCTGATCAATATATTACTAGATTCTGTAAGAACGAGGATAAACATGTTGAAACATCAAGTTATCAAAAGTATTTTTGATATAAAAATTATTTTGATATAAAATTATTTTGTTATAAAAGAAGTTTTAACAAATAAAACTTCAAACATTTAAGAATTGAATACGGTAACCACTAGAATTATCTATTGGTGTAATTAAGAAACCAATGGAATAAATACATAAGTTGTATATAGACCATTCTATTTGCATTTTCAGTTTTGATTCAGATTTGAATATTCGATTTTAACATAATTCACACCTACCCGATTTAGGATTGTTCGCTCGATTCTCGACTACGAACACTGCTATGGATTTTTAATATGAATCTGAAGTTCTCTATCATATTTTATTACTATGCAAGAAGGATGGAAGTTTCTAATCAGGAAGGAGGATAGTGTCCGCACTAGAGTAGTCGGGTTACCAATACTAGTTTGGAAAATAAAATTTCGTATTTGAGTAAGAGATCGAAATTGTTATATATACGAATGGTGTGTGTGTGTGTATATATATATCATACGGATCTAAATAAAATGATTGTATGCCATGACTACGGGCTATGATTGTTTCTTGCTTAGGATTGCTATGTTGTTTGGTTGTATGTACTTTTACGATTCATCTAAATGTGAATTGGTTGCTTATGTGTTAAAGATAGTAAAATAAAATTGAATGTTGGCATTGAAAATGTAAATTGATGTAAAAGGAATTAATAGAATGAATATAACTTGGATTATAAAATGAAATGCAATTTAAATTGTGAAAGAAATTGAATAAAAATAAATGAGTGCAAGAAAAATTAATATGAGTGATCGAATTTAATTTAAAATTGGATGTAAATAAGTTAAATGCAAATATAACGAGTTTTAATAAAATTGAAGGGTAACTAATTGAATATTAAATAAATTAATGAGATAAACTAAAAAAATGGAAGTTAACTAAAGAGAAGTTGAATAAATTGATTGTGAGAAAAAGAGAATTTATTAATATGAATTTGAGTTATAAAATAAAATTTACTTAAGTTAATGTTATGAATAAATGAAATAAAAAAAATAAAGTGAATCAAAGAATTAATATTGAACTTAGGTTATGAAGAAAATAATAATAAACATGAGTTGCATTTATAAAATGTTTATAATAAATTTAAATGGTTTTATGAAATGGTTTGTAAATGAGACTGGTATTAAAAAGAGAATATACTAAGTGGTAATAAAATTAAATTTAACTTAAACATGGTTAAAATGAAATTTTATAAAATGGTTCATATATTAATTCATATTAAATATGTTAAACATAATGTGAAACAATTGAAATTTAACAAATTAAATTGAAAAAATTGAATGTAAATGAAATGGATTTGAATAAATTGGTATTAAACCAATTAAATGTTAATGAAAATTGAATATTAATAAAAAAAGTAGTGTTTAAATTTGCTATGGACATTGGAAGATGTAAACTAACACAGTTATGAGTTAATTGGATTGATTGGATGAATATACTAATTGAATGGTCTCTTTTGTTGTAAATCATCATTGTAACTGATTTGATTGCGTATGATTGTTGTATGTTGTGTGTTAGTGTTTATACTTATGATTTAAATTCAAAATTCATGTTATATAGTCTATTAAGCTTATATGTGCCTTCCTTATCTTTATATATGACTAATATGTTAAATTGAGTTGAGATAGGTGCATACGAAGACTGTTTGGACGTATACGTGGATTTATATGCTTTTGCTTGCTTAATACGAGCGAACTCGCTCATATTAATAATATTAAGTTACATATCTCGGATTACATACCACATTTTTATATTTTTCCTTACGGGATGCCTCATCATTGTGTTGAGATGTATATTTGATATAAATTTGGATTATATATTGTATTGTAAAAAATTTCCGATCGAGCCGCACAGAGGGGACTATGCTGAAATTTTCCATAAATCCAAGTGTTAGAAAAATTTTAAGGTTTTAAATTTTTTAATTTGTTTTGATAACCAGTAATTTCTATAAACCAATCAAAATCGCATAGTAGAAGCGTAGTAAAGGTTTTCTAATAAGATTTCAAAGTTTATAAGTCATTATTTTGAGAAGATATATTGTATGTTAAATTCTTTATTTAACCCCTTTTCGAGGATGAAAAGTTATGAGTGGAGAAGAATGTAACGACTAGTATTTTTAACTACTTTAAATTATTTAATTTGATATAAATATTGAATAAAATGGTTAGAAATAAAAATTTATTGTTTTTATTTATGTAATTTATGGAAAATGACTTTAATAAATTTTTGACATAACCAATTTTGAAGATTTTGGCAATAACATGTATTGAAATGAAAGTAAGTGTATTGACTATGTTTATAATCAATAACTAGAGTTGAAGAATAAATATTGAATTATTTAGATGAAAATAAAATATTGTTGGTTACTAAAATTTATTTGAAACTTAATGATTATTAATATCGATTTATTGAATATTGAATTGTTTAAAGATAATGTTGGAGATTATTTAAATAATTGAATCTTGAATTAATATGAAAGAAAATGATATCGAAAATTGGCTTAAGTTTTATTTAAATATGAATGAAGATTGTTAACATTTAAAATTGGATTTAAAAGTGAATAATTAGAAATTGGAAATTTTATATTATAATTAACGAGTAAAAATAGCCATTTTAGCCACTGTCTCGAATTTTGACGAAATCAGTTTCATCGGATCCGTATTAGAGAATTATTATATGATTTCAACTTTCGTAGTGATCGGAATTGTCGTTTGTCCATGCGAGCTTGAAACGCGTAGAAATTAATTAAAGGAATTTAATTTAAATAATTCGATTTTGAAAAGCTATCTTCTCAATATGATCGAATTAGGCCACGAAACTAGTTCCATTGTGTTTGGAATAGGGGTAAAACATTACGAATGCCAGGCGTCATGCTTCGTTTGGAGTTCCAAAATTTCACAGATCAATTGGGTCAGAACTTATATAATAAGTCGTTCAATTCATTTTCTTTCTAACCCTAGCTTTAGCCGCTCCCTCTAAACGAAATTAATGGCCAAAAATTTGCCACCTTCCTCCTTTGATTTCTCTTCATCCGTTCAAAGAAATCAAAATCTTTCAAAAGCAAAGTTGTAGAGCACAACAAGCTCTACACATCCAACAGTGGGTTTGTGGCATTATGTCTCGGATTCACTAAAATCTGGCTTTGAATGTCATGCACATGTTTGGGATTTGCACGTGGATGGACGAAGCGGAGGAGGCGAGGCTCCGAGCATTGGTAGAGGGGAAGGAGGCGCATGCGTGGGTGCTTCCTGAGGGTGTTCTACGTGGTGACATGCGTACGGAGGAGATGGGTTGCGTTTGGGTGCTCGTGCGTGCCGGTTGAAGGAGAGCAGGAGAGATGAGGGTGAGGGTTTATTATTTTAATTATATAAATATGTTAATTAAACTTTTAATTGATCTTAATGCTAATTATTGCGTAACTTCACTGTGTGAGGTCCGTTTCGGACGAAATAAGTAGCGTTGGAATCGTATCGATGAAGGCTACATCATAGAGTAAGTTTGAAATTAATTTGAAGTTGTGAAAATTTTCAGCTTCAAATAAGAGGTGAGTTTTTTATAATGCTCACGAAGTATTATAATATTTTTATGTTAGTTAAATTTGAAATTTTGAAGTGATACAAATTTATTGGTTGTTGTTTGATAAATTTAATTGATATCTAAATTGTCATCTTAATTGGTTGTTAAAAATTAAAATTGACAGTTACATTTGAAATTGGAATTTAATTGCCAGTAAAATACCCGATGTTGATAACTATGTAATTGTTGTGAATTATATTGATTTTTTGAACGATTGATTGTGATGGATGCCATTGGTTGATATTTGGATGATTTGGATGTTTATTTACTTTTATATATATCCCGCCATCACCCTGTAAAGCATTTACAATACACAAACAGTAAATTAAACTATTTCGAATAAACTAAGGAATTGGTTGAAATGATATATACCTATGACATTTATTTTGGATTGAAATGATATATATCCATCCTTGAAATTAAAGTCGAAATAATAGATTACTTTACCATATGATAAGAAAATTATATACGGACACCGGATTGGTTAAATTAAATGATTTAAAAAAATTGATTTGAAATCATTAAAACGATTTCGATTTAAAGAAGTAAAAAAAAATCAAAATTTTGAAATCAAATTATTTTCAAAATTGAGCTCAAATTTTTGAATCCGAATTGGTTAAAAGAAATTGTTTAAAATGAAATTTTAGATTTTGAAGTTAAAATCGAAATATGATTTGAATTCCAGAAATTGATTTATTTAAAAAGATTCGAACTTTTATTCAGACTTTGAAATATTGCTCAGTAAACGGAATTTAAAATGATATTTCAAAATTAAGTTCGGAATTGAATTACATTTGATGACCTGAATCTTAAATGAAGTTTAATTTGATTTAAATGATTTAAATCAATATTTTTAAAATCGAATTCAAATTTATATAAATCGAAATGGTTTAAAATTGAGAATTAAATTGAAATTAATCGGGATTGAAAATTGAAATTGAATTTGAAAGGAATTGAATTGTAACATTGGAATTCAATTCATTTGTTTGGAATTTGGATCTGAGTCTAGATTTGTTAGGAATGGAAAGAAACAGTTCATTTTGAAACTATATTTCTCTTGTTTTTTATTTGACTTTTATGAGGATTTTTATTCCTGACATGAGTTTTTTTATCCTCGGATCAGACCGAGTTTTTTAGTTATCGAAGACAGTTACTCCAGAGGATGTAACGACCCGTAATTTTCGATAATTAAAAATTGTTAATTTAATAAGATTTGTGATGAAATGCTGGAAGAAATGGAAATTTTTGATTTAATAATAAGAATATAACTGGAATCAAATGAAATGGTATTAATTTAAGGTAATTAATAACTACTTTAAATGTAATTCAATTAATTATAAGGATTAAAAAGTTATGATTGGTTATAATTTGTAAATTAATTGTATAATGAATGTATTAATGGATAACTGAATTAAAAGAGCAATTAATAATTTAAAAGTTGATTGATTTATGAAATAATGTGTAATAAATTATAACTGCATAAAATTAGTGTTGTAGTGGTAATTATAGCCCTTGTTGTGGATAATAAACCTATAAGATATGAATAAAAGTTAATGGTGATAATTATTATGTGTTACCTATTCATTTAGCCTGTTAAATTTTATTTGAAATCAATTAGAATAAATTCACTTAATTAGTGCAGTTAATGTAGATTAAATTGATATTTGTAGAATATTAATTCAATAAGATATAACCAATGTAAATTTTATTCATAATATGAAAATTTATTGAATAAAAAGAATTGAAATCAAGTTTGATCAACTTACTGGAATTTGAGCTATATTAAATGGATTTATTGCAATTAAATGTAATTAAATACTATTTTAGTGAAAACTAAGATGATAATTGTAGAAGGTTAGTGTAACAAGATATAAACAATGTTAACTAGGCATCTAGAGTAATAACAGTTAGAATAAAAATCTGAAATCAAATTAAAACAATTTATTGGAATTTAATTTTAACTTTATTGGATTTAACTACAGTTGAAATTGAGCATTGTAATTAGTGATTTTTAAGCATTGAATTGATATGTAGATTTTTTTTAAATTATTATACATATCTAAGCAATCAAAAAGGGTGATAATTTGTTAGTTTATAAATATTGAATTAAAAAGTGATTAATTGATTTAATATTAATTTATTTAATTAACGTGAAAATAGCCATTTTAGCCACTGACTCGGACTTCAATGAAATTAATTTCATCGGATCCATAATAGTGAATTATTTTAAGGTTTCAAGTTTCGTAGCGATCAGACTTGTCGTTTGATCGTACGGACTCGAAACGCGTAGAAATCAATTTAATTAAATTCAATTGAAATAAATTTGAAATAAGCTGATTATAAGCTAACTTCTTCATATGATGGAATTAGGACTTGAAACATGTTCCATTGAATTTAAAAATATCGAAAACATCTATTTTGATATGTGGAATGACCCATTTTCGTTCCGGAGATAAAATGGGCTTTTCTGGTCATTTATCGTTCAACTTTCAAATCGATCCAGCCCATTCATACCTGTTTCTGATCTGCCTATATATAGCCCATTATAAACCCTAGCTATTCCTTATTCCATTTGTCTGTACGTACAATTCTATCTGTTTCTCTCTTTCCAATGGAAAACAAACCAAAACTAATTCCAAATTCAATTGCAAATCAAAATCAAATCGAACTTTAAACTCCTCAAAATGTATCGATTTGAAGCTCTCGACGAGTGCAAGTCAAATCTGCAGTCTGTTTTTCGATTTGGATTTCTATGTGGCCAGAAATTGATGATTAATTCTCGGCCGTTCGTCGCGTCTTGATCGTCTTGTTTGATCGTCGAATCATTGGTACTGTTGTGTAGAGAGTCGAGCGCATTGTTCATCGGAGTTGGTCGTAGATGGTATCGACGGTTAAATCGTCTGAATTAACTGAGATTAGGGTTGATGGAGGTAGCGGCGGATATCTTATTCACGTGGCGATGGTGGGTCCTGGACGAGGTAATTGGCTTGGGGAGCTTCGGCGCTTCGCCTGGAGGGCACACGTAGGCCGTGCCAGGTGGCGCGATGATGGTTTCTGGCAGCGGGCTAGGTTTTTTGATCAATGTTGGGTGTTGAGAGATGGATGACGTCTGGATGGGTGACCTTTTTTTATTTAATTGTTATTTTATTTGTTTAATAATTTAAACCTTAACTTCAAATCTTAATATCTTTTGCATACGAACTTGGGTTTGGACGCAGTTTTTTCCGTTGGGATCTTATCGAAATTCCAAACTTTTTGACGCTTGTTTGGATGAATTCTGACATTAGATTTTAGGCCCTATTTAGAATTTCCAATCAATTTGAAATTCAATGGTTAGTATTTTAACCCACTCACAATTCCTAAACTATCTTATGTTAGTTAAATAAAATGTATGATGTGATTAGAAATAAATTGATTGATGTTTGGTATGTTAAAATTTTCATTATAGTTAAATTTGACTTTTATTGCATTTAATCATCGTTTAATTTAATTGTCAATTTACTACCTGTTAATGATATCAATTGTCTATTGACGTTTATTGGATGATAATTGTGATGGATGTTTGATTGTTGATATTGTATGATTGGATGTTGTATTTTTATATTTTTATAACACTACAAGTTCCCTATGGGTTTAAATGGTACATACCCGAATGATCTATAGATTAGGGAAAAATCATTATGGGTTGAAATGATAGACTCGAGCAATTTTATGGATTTTATCAAATTCGGGATTGTAGTTTGAAATGATATATAACCTTAAAATTTTAAATTGCGGATTGGCATGATAAATATCAATATCGCTTGACCCTAGGGTAGAAAATTATATACGGACGCCGCATTGGTTAAATTAAATGATTTTTAAATCTTTAAATTTTGAATTTAGTTAACTGGTATTTTGAAATAGAATTTTGATTTATATCAACTAAGTTATTTCGAAAGTCCAGGCGAAAATGTTGAAATTGAAATTGCTTTAATGAATTGTTCAAAGGATTTAAATTCGAGTTTCAAAGTTGAAGCGTCTAATATAAATGTATTATCGAAATTGAGCTATTGAAATGTTTGGATATATCTTTGAAAATCTATTTTAAACTAATTTAAAGTATTTAATTAAATTAATTATTTTATTTATTTAAAAACTATTTAAATTTATACTAATCTATTATAACCTACCTAATCCAATTCAAATCTATTTTACCAATTTTAAACAAATTAAATTTATTTAATCCATTTTAAATCTGTTTAATGTAATATAAACCTATTTAATCTATTTTAAATTTATTTAATCTATTTTAAATTCTATTTAAGATAATTTAAATCCATTTATATCAATCTTAAATTTATGTAAATCATTTTAAATAAATTTAAATCAATTTAAAATATTCTTACTATTTGAACTATTTTTACTACTTAAACTATGTCAATCTATTTTAAACTATTTTTAAAACTGTTAAAAACTATTTTTGACTACTTAAACTATTTCTAAAATTTCAGATTGTGCAGAGTTGAAGTATTTATATTTAAGTCCTTGATGATGATACGACTGAAGTTGGAATTGATATCTTTTATGAAGCGACTTATTTAAGTACATATGATGATTTTGGAATTAGGATTTAATTAACTTATCTTATCGATAAATTCAACAGTGAATATGATTTTGGAAGTGAATATGATTTTGAAAGAAATATGATTTGAAATCGAATATGATATTTTGAAATTAATTATGAATTGACTTTTGAAATGTAAAAGAACCATCCGGTACAAAATAAGCGTTTGGTTGTTAAAGAGACCAGGATTGGATATTATCACACTCTCTGCCAATACCAAAAACTACTTTAACAACTGTGTACGTGGTGGAGATTCCAGAAAAAAGTAGGATGGTTTGACGAATGATTCTGTATGAGGTATTTACGTGACCTTGACTCCCGTAAGTCAGCTTAGATGTGACTAAAACAGGAGCCACACCATGCCAAGTGAGGTCATTCCTTCCATCGGTCACATTTCTTCGATACCATTCTATTACTTTATGATTGATTTGGTGGCCACCCCTTGATTTTCATTTGGAAGTGTGTTCCATGGTTGGTGATAGTAACTGCTATGCGTTACCACCAGTCTAGATCCACAATTGGTATATCTACCCTAGCATTGCCACGAGTGCCGTGTTCACATGCCCTATCGCGCCTTCTATGAGTTTGTTTTGTACCATACCTATGGAGTGCTATGACGACCCAGAAATTTTAACATTTGAAATTGGAAATATTTAATTTATTTTAAATATTGAGAGTTATTTTAAACCAGAATTTCAATTATAACTAAGAATTTGGCAATTAAATTATTGAATTTAGTTATAGAAATTTGGGTAAAATTTAGAATCTTTAGTTTTATGCTTGTTAAAAATATTTTCAAGGCTTGAAAAAATTATATTGATAATACTGAAGATAATAGAAGCTTCAGAATTCAATTTCAAAATGATTTATTTAATTTTGGATTTATAACTTTTAGATCGATATTTAAAAATAGCCTTCCAAAGCACAGTCTCAGAATTTGACGAAACCAGTACCAATGGATCCGTAATATTGTATCATTATCGAATTTCAATTTTCGTAGTGTTTAGAGTGATCGTTTGGCCGTACGATAGGAAAACGCGCTTAAAATTATATCGAAATTTAATTTAATAGCTGTGTCCAAAAAGCTATCTTCTCCATAAGATCGAATTTGGACTCGGAACCTTTTCCATTGCATTCGAAATAGGCATATTACATTATAAACGCCTGGTGGCACGCCTCGATTGGAGATCGAGATTTTGAGTTGCATTTATCGAAACGACTTAAATTTGAAATTGAATTCAAAAAAAAAATATAACTTCATTTCTGTAGCAATGGACACGTAAAAGAAGAATTCAAACACCTGGCTTCTTTTCTCTATCAAATGAACACGCGTTGAGATTTTTTATATCTCGTTCTAAAAAAATAAGAAAATGAACGAAACCTTTTCGTCCAAAGTTATTCCCAAATTCCTCTCTCATTTGAAATGGCTAAACTCTCATTTTCTTCTCCCATTCCTCAGTTTCAAAATGAAATTTAAATTCGTATAAATTAAAACAAATTAGGGAGGGAGGTTAAACGAACGAATTGTTTGTTCGATAAAAAAATAAGAGAGGGTGATAAGCGAAATCGAGAGGGGCGTCTCGATCATCGTAGAACCACGCTCGCCTGGGTTGCGCAGGTGGCGAGAAGGGAATCGAGCATGATTCGTTCGATTGGGCTGTCGACGTCGGTGTCGTGGATGATGCACGCTCAAATGGGCAGACAACAATCGTATGAAGCGGCGACGACGTGACTTTGTGGAGCTCGATATTAGGGTTTCACGGTTATAGTTGGTTCTTGCGAGCTCAAGGAGGAGTGCGAGTTGCTCAGGCGAGATATTGGAAGCAACGGTGGGGGCGCATGCTCGGTGATGGCGATTCGAGGAAAATAAGTATTTTATCTTTGTTTTTTAATTTAAAATATTAACAGACTAAATGTTTAGATCTCAGAAGAAAAGAAAAAAGAAAAACGGATATAACCTTTATACAATCTTGTTGGAAAACAATTTGTTTTAATTAAACTTATAGTCCCACAGTAAAGTAAATTTCCATATTGTTATTTATATAAAATATATATATAGGGTGATTTATTTTATTTAATAAACTTATTTAACTATTGAATTACCAAAGATAATTTAAAATAAAATTTGTTTAAAATTTAACTATTTGTTTAAAAAAATAAAATTAATTAGCTTAAATTAAATTATTAGTTTAAAAACAAACTATTAGTTGAATTGATAAAGAATAATTAATTTTTGAATCTATGATTTAAATGACAATTATCGTTCAATTTTTGCCTAGTGTTAATAAAATTATGTAATGTAACAACCCGCATATTTATCGATTTTATATTTAATTATTTTATTTAAATATTTTGTCGTTAATCGAATATTGGTCCAAAAAGCTACTTTTTGCAACTGGTCAAATTAGGACTCGAGACCACTTCCATTGATTTTGAAATGCCGTTTACAATTTTTTTAAGCATAAACATTGATAGGTTTGGAGTTAGCGGAATTTCACTTACTTTTCCCGCTTTGGACTTTGGGTTAGATTAGCCATTATAACTCAAACCCACTCTCTCCTTCTCCTCGCTCTTCATAAATTTCCTAACAACCGAGCTTTAGCATTAATGGTGAGTGGAAGGGGAAATTAATATTCCAAGCTCAAATTCTCTTGCAAATCCAACATTCAATTCCAAATTCAGGAAGAAGATGTTGGATTCAAGCTTGTGATTACTTCTCCATTGCTTTCAAGCTTTTCTTCGTAAATTTGGTGCAAAGGTGAGATTTTATCTCACATTCTTATCTATAACTATCTTGGACTATTGGGAATGAATTCCCATCACTTTAGCATGTACATTTGCATTTGGTTTAGGTTGGTTCGGCGAAAAACTCCAATTTTTAGTGTTTTGGGTGAATTTCTGCTACTAGGTCGCACTGCCTCGTATTGTCACTTCGGAATTAGGTCGCTAGGTCGTGGGTCGTGGGTCGTTAGGGCTTAGGTCGTAGGTCGCTCGCCACTACGTCGTTAGGTCGCAAGATACTGGGTCGTTCCCCTTTGTCCTTACGCCTACTCCCTTAGGTCGCTCGGCCTTTGAGTCGTTAGGTCGTAGGTCGCTCGGCCTAAGTCGTTAGGTCGTAGGTCGTAGGTCGTAGGTCGCTCGGCCCTAGGTCGCTCCACTTTAGGCCTTAGGTCGTTTGGCCTTGGCTTGTTCTGCACTAGGTCGTTGAACCTAGGTCGTTGGACCTAGGTCGCTCCATTAGGTCGCTCGCCATTAGGTCGTGTCACCGTTAGGTTGCTCGACCATTCACCATTTTAGGTTGCCTGACCACTTAGGTCGCGTGACCGTGTTAGGTCGCCCACCTTAGGTCGAGCCACTTCCTTCAGACCTTAATACCGTTAGGTCGCATAACCTTTATACCTTTAGGTCGTGTACCTGTTAGGTCGCGAGTTTAATTAGGTCGTTCGGCCTTAAAATGTTAGGTCGCTTGGCCTGTGCTTTTGTTAGGTCGCGAGTCCCTTAAATCGCTCGCCTCTGTTAGGTCACTCGCTTCTGCTAACTCGCGAACACCCCTAGGTCGCAACCATTAGGTCGCTCGATCCTATCCTCCCTTAGGTCTTCACTAGGTCGTACCGTTTTGGAACTTTAGAAATATTAAACGGTTTCACTAGGTTGCCACCCCCCCCCCCCCCGACCGCCCCTCCGTACGGGATCTTATCTGAAAAACATTCAACAGAACTTTCTTTGTTGAGATGCTGAGTTGACCATTCTTCGAGACAAACTATCTTTGGCTTCTCGGTCGATTTTATGGTATCACGGCCTTGTTAAAAAGGCGGGATAACAACTTTAGAAATATGAAGGTTTCAATACTAGTAGTAAATATCAAAACTCTTTCAACAAAATGATTTCAACTCTATTTTCAATAACAAAGCTCTTTTCTTAAACCGTTTTCCAATCTACTAGTATATACAAACCTTTACCTCACTCGGATGAGAAATCTAATTAAACGACTTAGCAAAACAAGTGGTATGAAACGCTTGTGTTCACTTCGTCGGTTAATACTTGGACTTGTTCGATTGAACCTCTTGTGACAATTTTCTAGTGAAGATTTACAGTTTGTTCGTAAATATTTAAGTTAAGCAAGTGTTTATGGGACACGAAGATAAACTTTTATATTTACTAGCTTAGTGTAATTGACACTTCTCGTTGATCATGACGATCATTTTATGATTTAGACTAGCAATTGTGCGATGTCTCTTTGTTTGCAAGGTTAGACTAGACCTCATTGGTGTGATTCCGACTCACACATATCTCTTTATCCACAAGGTTAGTCTAGACACCATTTGTGCGATTCCACTCACACATACCTTTTTGTTGTGAGGTTAGGCTAGACACCATTTGTGTGATTCCACTCACACATACCTTTTTGCTTTTTGCTTAGCCTAGACCTCATCTGGGTGATTCCGACTCACCCATATGGGGTTGCTCCCCATGGTCTTCGGACCGTCATGTGATAGGCCTCTTTCCCTTTTTCTGTGATTTCTGGATTTCTTGTGTTGATTTCTGGAATTTATGTCATTGACTTGTTATGAGTACAAGTTTAGGGTATGATGCCCTCTTTGGATCTTTGAGAAGATTCTTGTGATATCGATTTATCTCTTATTGATTGATCTTCTGTTGATCATCATTTGCATACTTATAGTAGTATGTTAGTATGGATAATTTATGTTTATGCCATATCTTTTATTTTATACCATGTCATCTGATATTTATAGCTAGACTGATCCGTTTATTATTTTCTTAAATAATACTCGGGTCAGACCGAGATGTTACAGGTGCTTCTGCTTAACTACTTCCGGGGATTAGCTACTCTGACTTTTGGCTAACTATTTAGATTAGCAGTTTTTGTTGTATACACTTGAGATATAGACTCATAGTTGTATTCTTTTGTATAGCATGTGTTGCTATTCTTTTGTATTATTGTGGATCTTTTTGACCAATACTCTGATGTACACATTCATGTGTTAGTTATATATTTATATCTTCTTTCGCCTTTGTGATATGGATGTCTGTGACTGATTTGTGTTATGCTTATTTCTATATTTGTTTCCGAAGATTATTTAAAGCCACCGTGTGATAAGCAATCACATGGATGGTCGCTCCTCAACATCCTTATTCTCCATGCTAGTTGATAGCATTACACCGTAGTGTTCTTGGCTAGCATGGGTATAGAGGTGGGGCGTCACATGTAATGTTTATACAAGGTTAAAAAAAATCATGAAATTAAGCTGGAAAGGAAAATGGGTTGCATGCAAAAGCAAAGGTGAGATCTTCTCACTCAATCAGATCTTTCTGATATAATTTTAAATAGTTAAATTTAGAATTGTTGATTTTGTGCTTGGATGATAAATGATTATCAGTTGTATTGAATTACACCCTATGCGCCGTATAATAGCGGATGATATTATATTAAACCCATATACCGCGTATTCTACCTCGAAGTGGAATTGGTATTATATATGTATTTGGAGTGATTATTTTCCCGCATTATATAGCGAATGAGACCCTATGCGCCACATAATAGATGATATAATATAAATCCCATATACCATGCTTTTCCACCTCGAAATGGAATTGGTATTTAATTGTTGTGCTAACGTTTGTGAATGCAGGGAAACAGGTTAGAGGGATCCAACTGGATTCCTCAAATATTTGAATTAGTTTCAATATTGTGTGTTGATTATTTATAATCTATGTGCGATTTAAAAGAATTTATAGTAGAATTTATTTTTGAGAATTGGATAAATTTAAAAGAAGGAATTTTAAAAGGATAAAGTTTTGTTTTTGAATCCTATTGAATAAAATTCCAAAATAGGGGAAAAAGGCTAAATAAATGGATTCAGGGTAATATTATTCAAAGGTTGAAGAATTTATTTAAAATATGAATTTTTAAATAGTTTGGAAGAAATAAAGGAGTTTATTTTAAAAAGAAATTAATTTAGAAATTAATTTGCAATTTAGTTTGGTTTTTGAATTGATTTTTAGAAAATCAATTTGGAATTTGATTCGGTGTTTGAAATTTAAATCTTTGGGAAACCAATTTGAAATTGATTTGGTGTTTAAAAATAAATTTTGGAAAATAAATTTTGAAATCGATTTGGTGTTTGAAATAAATGTTTGGAAAATCAATTTGGGATTTGATCTGGTATTTGAAATAAATTTGGAAATCAATTTGAAAATTGATTTAGTGTTGAAAGTGAATATTTGGGAAACGATTTGAAAATTATATATCAGTAGATATTTGAAAATTTAAATTCACAATGAAAATTTATAAAGAAAAGAGGAATTTGTTTAAAAAAATAAATATCAGATTATTTTTAAAGGTGTGGAAAAAATCTACGCATTTGGAATGTAAATTTAAAATAAATCGAGAAAGGTTTATTAATCAGCGTAGATGAACCATTTTGTAATGGAAAGAGAATTCTTCCCTAGAAAGCCAGTACATTTTTAAAGTAGCTTTTGAAGTATAATTTAAAAGTTTCAAGAAATTGATTTGAAATAATATTGTTGGAGAAATTAGTTTTGGAAATAGTTTTAAATCTTTAAAGTAAAGATTTATTTAATTAATTATAGAAGGGATTATTTTAAGGATTAAATTGATATTTGATTTAAAAAATAGTTGTTCAAATATTTATATTCTATCTACTAATTTTTATTTTAAAATTAGTTTAGACTTGAATTTTTAAATGAGACGTTAGTATAATATTTTCATAACTAATATTTAGGCAAGTGTTTCAAAATAGTTTTATTTTAAATATTTCCAAGTATATTTTGGATAAGTATTTTAAATTATTTTAAAATATATGAACTTGGCAGATTTTCAGTGGAAATGAATAAATATTTGAAAATGTTTTCCGCATAAGGAAAAATGGTATGAAATTTGTTTTCAAAGTATTGAAATGTGGAAAAGTGATTTGAAATTTGTTTTCAAAAGATTGAAAGGTGAAAAGTGATTTGAACTTTGTTTTCAAATAGTTGAAGTGTTAAAATTTTATCTTGCGAAGGTATTTTTGAAAATAAATAATTGGGAAAATTATTTAAATCTTGGTGATTTTTGTGAATGTTGATTGATAGTTAAATAATCGACTATCAATGTTGGCCTTTAAATGGCATTTGAATTTCGGTGCGACCGGGGGTCGGATTCCAAATGGATATTCAAAAACCACATCGAATCTTTGTGTTGGATCTTTTGTTTAAGAGATCAAACTGGAATTTGTTGTGATTTGTTTGAAATCTGAATGTAACACTTATTTTTAAAATAAGCGCTCACTATTCGGTTTAGCCGGGAGAGGACTTTGTGTCGTATAACCCATTCTGAATAGTGATATGACAAAATGGATAACATTTGAAGACAGTGGTGAAGACCGGGTATGTAACGAACTGGTATTTTCAACCATTCGCATCCATTATAAGTGTATAGGTAGACACTCATGCCGGAATTGAATTGCTCAAAATACCGCGTTGTAGATAAAAATTTGGCAAATCTCAGAATATACAGTAAATAAAATCACAGATTCACAGACACAGAGTAATAATAATGCAGCGGAAGTAAAAGAAATAGTAGTTCATGAAGCTACTATATAAAATATCAGAGTTACATAAAATACAACAGAAGAAATAAATTACAAGGGAAGTCTCACTACATAGAAGTCTACTAATGCAAGAGCTGAAAGGAACAACAGACTGCAAAAGATAAAACTTGACAAGTAGAAAATCTCCAGCGATTCCAATCTCCAGAAAGTGGAAATCCAAATCTGTGAATAACTCAGGCTGACCCGAGCATAAATAAAAATACAAACACTCGAGTCAGGACATACATACTTATACAATGTAAACCAATTCAAGTGAACTATAGTAAAGTACAAGTAACTTAAAGGATGCTTGGGACCTCCCATCCTCTAAGGATCCGTTAAACTATTTATTACGTAGTAATACTTCGTTATTATAATAGTGTCTATTAGTAAAATAAACTTACTTTTAAATAGCGTTAAGGCTTTACATTTTCTACCTTAACACATAATATATTCCCACAGTCTATACAGTACCGTAATCTCCCCCGGAACGGGCGTCGTCAGAGGGCACTCCATAGGTATGGTACAAAACCAAAATCGTATAAGGCTCGCTATGGTAGGTGACACGGCACAACTAGGCAATGCCAGGGTAGATATACCAATTACGCTTCCGGACCGGTGGAAACGCGTAGCGCGCAGCTACCGCCACCTCGAACAACACTCCCTCATCAAAGGTGCACACCAAACAATCACAAAGTAATAGAATGACATGCGAAGAAGTGCATCCGATCAAAGGTGCTACCTTATTAGTCCGTCAATCGCTCCTGTTTTAGCCACCTTATGCCAACTCATGGGAGTCGGGTCCACGTAATATACCTCGAGAATGTCACCATCATCCTACTTCATTCTGGAATCTCCACCGCGTACACAGTTGTTAAAGTGGTTTTCGGTATTGGTCGGCTATAAGACAATATCCGATCTTGGTCTCTTTAACAACCAATCGTTATTATAACCCGTGGTTATAACTTTTAAAACAATATTTTATACTTCAAAATAATGTATCCCTTTCAATCAGAATCTTTATCAAAATAAAGAATAAATCATTTCGAAAACCATTTCAATAAATCAACATACCATATCTTTCAAATTCAGATATTTATCAAAATAAATATCTAGTCATTTCTAACCATTTCAATATATTAAATTATCATATCCTTTCAAAACTCCTTTCAAATCATTTTAATATATTAAATTATCATATCTTTCAAAAATTCATTCCAAAATGTTCTTTTATATCAAAATATCATATCTTTCCAAAGCTTCATTTCAAAACATTTAATATATATCAAAATATCCTATCTTTCCAAAGCTTCAGTTTTAAATCATCATATAAGTTCAAATCCAAATATTCAACTTTAAATACCCTTTAAATTCAAAGGTATCATTCATTTATTATCATCCCAAATCACCTTCTTTATAGCTTATATTTTAATCAAAATAATTCATTTAAACCATTTAAAATTTAAGTTTATATACTTTCAAATCAAGTATTCAATTTCCAAAGTTTTAAACCATTATGAGTTCATTTACTAAGTTAAAACCATAAACATTGAAAATTTCAACCTTTACAACATTCAGAAAAAGGTGCTGAAAGTTATACTTGAAAACATTTCAATTTAAACCATATAAAAATTATAAAAATCATATTTTAACTTTCAAAGGTGTTCATTAAATACTCTTTTAATTAATTATTTTTATAAAGCAACATTTTATAATTAAATCAAATTTCAAAAATCCACTTAATAAATTCAAGTGTAACTTCCTATTTTATATTTAACACTTTATTAATGTTTACATTTCCAAATTATCATCTCACAAATTAAACTAAATTCCCAATTTATTTAATTAACTTTAAACTTTAAACAAAACCAAATTCCACATTTCCAAATCAAGTTGTATTTTCAAATTTCACTTTTTAAGCTTTCATTTATTTAACCACTTAAATTCGTAGAAAATCAATAATACTTTAATAGATCACTTAAATTCAAATTTAATCAAATTATCATATTTACCAATTTCCAATAAAATTAAATTTCCATTTTATTCATATAACTTAAATATCATTTTAACCAAAATTCCAAATTTCCAAACTTAAGTTATATTCAATAATCCAATTTAACCATTCATTAATTACATTTTTAACTCATAGAAAAAAAAATTATTTATTTTAAAAATATATAAATCTATTTAAATCAAATTTCATAAATTTATATTTTAAAATGCTTAAAAATATCCAAAATACTTCATAAAATAACCATGGGTCTGTATATAGTTTTCTAACCTAGGTCAAGTGATACAGATATGTATCATTTCAATCCGCAGTTTAAAAAGAAAAATCCTGGTTCTATCATTTCAAACCCGCAATCCCAAGTTAAATAAAATAAATAAAAACCGTTCAGGCTTATCATTCCAGCCCATAATGATTTTTCCCTATTCTAAAGTCCATTCGTGTATGTATCATTTCAACCCATAGTGATTTCTAATCTACAGGGAACTTGCAGTGTGATAAACATATATAAAAATGAACAGTAACAACATATATATAATAACAGATGATATGACATGAAATTTAACAGGTTTAACATCATATATAATTAATCACAGGCAGTTATAACATCACATATTTTTTCTACAAATTCAGTTTTTGTTGTTTCACAACTGCGTAAGTATAAATGTCATGTGAGCTTTACTCACCTTTTTAGCTAGAGATTGCAATACAAACGACATAAACGGATTCCAAAAGGCAAGATGACACAACAATGGATGCAAGTGGGAAAAGAACCAAGCTCAATGATCTTGTCACAACTCATAAAAAAAACCAAACATAAACATAGATTCAATACCCGATTGAATTGAAATAACTTTGAAATAAAAAGAAATATGAACACACGATCTTTTGCCTTGCTTTCTATTATTGTTTTGCATGGCCTAGGGGTGTATTTGGATCAGGTTTGGACATAGCATGGCTCAGGTATGAACATAAAAATGCACGGCTACAAGGCATTGAAGGTGGAGGGGTTACAACTTGAGAATGTTAAGGGTTTAAGGCAAAATAGCATGTTTTGGTCAACAAAAGTGCTTGGCCTTGGAGTGATTTGGCTTGGCCATTCAAGTTAGATCTGGAATGATGTTGGGTTAGTGTGTGGTGGTCTGGTCAGAGGTGGTGGTGGTGGCTAAAGGTGGTGGTGATGGTGGAAAATGAAGTGGTGAAGCAACAAGGCTCAAACTAGCATGTTTTCAAGGCATATGTTGGATTTTGAGGGGTTTTGTCACCATGGTTGGCTTGGATGCGGTCATGACCTGAAGTGTAGGTGGTGATGATGGCAGGGAATAGATGTAGAGAGTGATGGCCATGGCAATAGTGGGGAGGCCATGCAAATAGAAGAAAGAAACAAGACAAAAGTATGGAAAAATAGAAGAAAAAGTGCAAAAAGAGGAGGCCACTACCCAATTTTTTCTCCTAGCCTTGAATGAATGAGAAGTGGAAATTTTTTTTAGTGAATGAAGACTGGAATACATGGCCAAACAAAGTAATATACAGCCAAAAGAAGTAAATGCTAGTAAATAAATTAAAACTGTCAGAGAGTAAATGAGGAAACGGTAAAAGAAACGACTTACGTTTAAAAGCGTTTAAAACCTTTGGTATTTCCTTTATTTATTCATATAAGTTTATATTACTGAAAGTAATAATGATTCCAGTCAAAATTTCAAAAATATAACAAAATATAAGATATATATAAATATTTATTAATTATATAAGGTTAAAATAAGAAAATAGCACAAAATTGCAAACTAGTCTATAAAAAATGGAAAATTAACAGAATGAACTTTGGAAAATTCATATGGACTTGTAAAAATATTTATAAAAAAGATAACAACATAAAAGTAAAAATGCATTGGCAAATAAATATATAAATTTTAATTTAAATATAATTTAAATAAAGAAAATAGCAGAAAAATGGAAACTAGGCTTTAAAATTTGGAAATAAATTCAATAAGCTTTGGAAAAATTCAAACATCACTTTAAAAATATTTAAAAGAAAAAATATACTTAAAATAACATATTAACACATAAAAAAATTAAATTTAAAGAAAATAGAATTTGTTTTAAAGAAATTGCTTAAAAATCCAAAACGGTGTCCAGAAATTACAAATAAATCACCATTGACTTTGGAAAATTGTTTACTTAATTTTAAAATTATTATAATACAAAAATATACATAAAATAACATAAATATAAAAATTATGATAAGATATATCAAGTAAAATATCATTTATATACATTAAAATAAAGAATATTTTTAAATAACTTAATATACACACAATATTGAAAATAGTATAACTTTCACAATTTAAATCCATTTTCAATGAAACGAAAAGTAGTATTCAAGTTATTTCATCTATTTTAAAAAAAATTAAGATTTTAAATAATTTAAGTTTGAAGTTTAAAAGTCAAAGTTTGACCAGTTTGACCAGAAATTAACTTTTTAGTAAATATTCAATTTATACAAGTTTGAAACTATAATTCACATAAAAATCAACATTTATATTTGATAAAATGAAATGTTTGAAATAAAACAAATTTAAAATAATAAAAATAAAATAAAATCAAATTTAAAATATATAGGCAAAATCTAGGGTTGTTACACTCTCCCCCACTCAAAACTTTTCGTCCCCGAAAAGGAATGAGGTACGAGAAAGCACAGACAAAGATAGAGTGAAATAGTTAAGATAAGATGACAAGGAGATTGAAATTATACCTGATAACTATTTTTATAGGTAAGTTTAACAAGGTGCAGATTATCAAAGATTATAGAAAGATTTCTAAACAGAAAGATTATTGAAAGATGCCTATATCAGTCTATAGCAAGATAAGGATGATAAGGACAACCAAAAGATAGTTTGAAAAACAAAATAAGGAAATAAATTTGAAAGCATGGAAATTTCAACTTAATAGAGAATAAATCTTTACACAAGTTAAATAAATCTTAACTATCTCAAATTTCATTATCTTATTATCCAATCATCTTAAATTAACAATTTTTAAAACCATGGGTTTGGAAAATAATCATTTTTTTTACACTCACAATGTACTTAATAAATTTTGTTCTTCTTTATTCCTAATTAAAATTAAATTTATTTCTCTCAATATATTCATCACTTATGTTAAATATACTTACACTTATTATAACTGCTTTCTTTTATTCTTAGTTCTTTTAAAATTATTTTATTGTAGGTTATTCAATTACCCTTTATTTTATTTACCTCTATTAATCATTTTATAATTAAAATACAAGTGTATAACATTTATTATAATCAGTCAAATTTTATTTATAAAAACTTTTTATATTGTATATTATCCAATTACATTGTTAACTTCTTAAATTAAGGTAAGTTATATTGGAATGCAATTGAGTATTATACAAATAAAACTTTCCAATTCAGTTATCTCAAGTTTGAATTATTTATCCAAAATTTTTGATTTTCTTTTTATAATTGAAATTATTCTTTAAAAATAAAATTTAAGAATTAAATTTTCGATTTCTTCAAACCATTTAAAGATAACTAAAGGTATGTACATAGTTTATCAAATCAAATTTAAATCATATGTCTATATATATTATAGATCAAGTCATATTTTAGAAATTCAAATCAAATCAATTTGATTTACCGAAACAAAGCTGTAGTAAGTCTACAGAGCGGTCTCTTCACTTCGAAACTCGAAAAATGAACAATGATGATGTCGCGATCATCACCGAAGTTATTTTCCAGCGACAAAGAGAAGAGCACTAATTTTTAAACTTTCAAGTTCTTTGAAAACAAAATACTTTAAATAATATATCCTTTTAAAATTAAAACACAAGGTTTGAAACCGTCATAAATTGAATTCTCAAGTTCTTGTTTTAAATTCATTTCTATTTCCAAATTAATTTATAACCATTGTTTATATTCAATTATTTATATGAGACAAAACCCATGGTTTACAAAACCATAAATAAAGACTATTATCTCTTGACAACTAGTTAAATTAATTATAAAATTCTGAAAATTATACTTATATATAATATTAGATTTTTCTCCGAATATAGGAATAAATTTTTCAAAACAAGGATAAATATTCAAATTTGATGGACTCAAATCAAGAAGAATTTTGATTTAAAGATAACTTGGAATCAGAAAATCCGATGATTAAATAACAGAATAAAGAACTGGATAAGTTTATATAAATCGCGGGCAACCTTAACATGGTCAACCGTGAATTAAAGAGTAAGATCGATGTGGATTTTCTGGGGTAAATCTACATTCGATCTGAGGAGATAGAGTTTGGAATAACCAAAGATACTAGCATCTAAACCGAGGATAAATATAAATATCTAGTGAATCAATGCTAATTTGTAAAGGAGTTTCACCCCTTTATTAGAATATTGGAAAAACCGCCAATTCACTATAAAGATCATCCGAAGTGGAGTTATGGGATACTCCAGAATCGAAAGAAAATGAATAGTGAGGGACACGAATGAACTTTGGAACCGCAGGGAACGTTCCAAAATTCGAAAAGGAAGAGATTTAAGCTCGAATGAAAATGATTCTGCAAATCAAATTTATCATACATTCTAAGTTTTTCCTAGAGCCAAAGCACTGATACCAACTGTAATGACCCGGTATTTTCAACCATTCGCATCCATTATAAGTGTATAGGTAGACACTCATGCCGGAATTGAATTGCTCAAAATACCGCGTTGTAGATAAAAATTTGGCAAATTCTCAGAATATACAGTAAATAAAATCACAGATTCACAGATATAGAGTAATAATAATGTAGCGGAAGTAAAAGAAATAGTAGTTCATGAAGCTACTATATAAAATATCAGAGTTACATAAAATACAACAGAAGAAATAAATTACAAGGGAAGTCTCACTACATAGAAGTCTACTAATGCAAGAGCTAAAAGGAACAACAGACTGCAAAAGATAAAACTGGACAAGTAGATAATCTCCAGCGATTCCAATCTCCAGAAAGTGGAAATCCAAATCTGTGAATAACTCAGGCTGACCCGAGCGTAAATAAAAATACAAACACTCGAGTCAGGACATACATACTTATACAACATAAACCAACTCAAGTGAACTGTAGTAAAAGTACAAGTAACTTAAAGGATGCTTGGGACCGCCCATCCTCTAAGGATCCGTTAAACTATTTATTACGTAGTAATACTTCGTTATTATAATAGTGTCTATTAGTAAAATAAATTTACTTTTAAATAGCGATAAGGCTTTACATTTTCCACCTTAACACATAATATATTCCCATAGTATATATAGTACTGTAATCTCCCCCGGAACGGGCATCGTCAGAGGGCACTCCATAGATATGGTACAAAACCAAAATCGTATAAGGCTCGCTATGGTAGGTGACAAGGCACAACTAGGCAATGCCAGGGTAGCTATACCAATTACGCTTCTGGACCGGTGGTAACGCATAGCGCGCAGCTACCGCCCACCTCAAACAACACTCCCATATCAAAGGTGCGCACCAAAAAATCACAAAGTAACAGAATGGCATACGAAGAAGGGCGTCCGATCAAAGGTGCTATCTTATTAGTCCGTCAATCGCTCCTGTTTTAGCCACCTTATGCCAACTCACGGGAATCGGGTCCACATAATATACGTCGAGAACGTCACCACCATCCTACTTCATTCTCTAATCTCCACCGCATACACAGTTGTTAAAGTGGTTTTCGGTATTGGCCGGCTATAATACAATATCCGATCCCGGTCTCTTTAACAACCAATCGTTATTATAATCCGTGGTTATAACTTTTAAAACAATATTTTATAGTTCAAAATAAAGTATCCCTTTCAATCCGAATCTTTATCAAAATAAAGATTAAATCATTTCCAAAACCATTTCAATAAATCAACATACCATATCTTTCAAATTCAAATATTTATCAAAATAAATATCAAGTCATTTCTAACCATTTCAATATATTAAATTATCATATCCTTTCAAAACTCCTTTTAAATCATTTTAATATATTAAAATATCATATCTTTCAAAACTTCATTTCAAAATGTTTTTTTTATATCAAAATATCATATCTTTCCAAAGCTTCATTTCAAAACTAATATATATCAAAATATCATATCTTTACAAAGCTTCAGTTTTAAATAATCATATAAGTTCAAATCCAAATATTCAACTTTAAATACCCTTTAAATTCAAAGATATCATTCATTTATTATCATCCCAAATCACCTTCTTTATAGCTTATATTTTAATCAAAATAATTCATTTAAACCATTTAAAATTTAAGTTTATATACTTTCAAATCAAGTATTCAATTTCCAAGTTTTAAACCATTATGAGTTCATTTACTAAGTTAAAACCATAAACATTGAAAATTTCAACCTTTACAACATTCAGAAAAAGGTGCTGAAAGTTATACTTGAAAACATTTCAATTTAAACCATATAAACGTTATAAAAATCATATTTTAACATTCAAAGATGTTCATTGAATACTCTTTTAATTAATGATTTTTATTAAGCAACATTTTATAATTAAATCAAATTTCACAAATCCACTTAATAAATTCAAGTGTAAACTTCCTATTTTTACATTTAACACTTTATTAATGTTTACATTTCCAAATTATCATTTCACAAATTAAACTAAATTCCCAATTTATCTAACAAACTTAAAAAATTAAACAAAACCAAATTCCACATTTCCAAATCAAGTTGTATTTTCAAATTTCACTATTTAAGCATTCATTTATTTAACCACTTAAATTCATAGAAAATCAATAATACTTTAATAGATCACTTAAATTCAAATTTAATCAAATTATCATATTTAACAATTTCCAATAAAATTAAATTTCCATTTTATTCATATAAATTAAATATCGTTTTTAACCAAAATTCCAATTTTCCAAACTTAAGTTATATTCAATAATCGAATTTAACCATTCATTAATTACATTTTTAACTCATAGAAAAAAAAAATAATTTTCTTTATTTTAAAACATTTAAAAATATATTTAAATAAAATTTCATAAATTTATATTTTAAAATGCTTAAAAATATCCAAAATAATTTGTAAAATAACCACGGGTCTGTATATAGTTTTCTAACCTAAGTCAAGTGATACAGATATGTATCATTTCAATCCGTAGTTTAAAAAGAAAAATCCGGGTTCTATCATTTCGAACCCGCAATCCCAAGTTAAATAAAATAAATAAAAACCGTTCAGACTTATCATTTCAGCCCATAACAATTTTTCCCTATTCTAAAGTCCGTTCGGGTATGTATCATTTCAACCCATAGTGATTTCTAATCTACAGGGAACTTGCAGTGTGATAAACATATATAAAAATGAACAGTAACAACATATATATAATAACAGATGATATGACATGAAATTTAACAGGTTTAACATCATATATAATTAATCACAGGCAGTTATAACATCACATATTTTTTCTACACATTCAGTTGTTGCTGTTTCACAACTCGTAAGTATAAATGTCGTGTGAGCTTTACTCACCTTTTTAGCTGGAGATTGCAATACAAACGACATAAACGGATTCCAAAAGGCAAGACGAAACAACAATAAATCCAAGTGGGAAGAGAACCAAGCTCAATGATTTTATCACAACTCATAAACAAAACCAAACATAAACATAGATTCAATACCCGATTGAATTGAAATAACTTTGAAATAAAAAGCAATATGAACACACGATCTTTTGCCTTACTTTCTATTATTGTTTTGCATGGACTAGGGGTGTATTTGGATCAGGCTTGGACATAGCATGGCTCAGGTATGAACACAAAAATGCATGGCTACAAGGCATTGAAGGTGGAGGGGTTACAACTTGAGAATGTTAAGGGTTTAAGGCAAAATAGCTTGTTTTGGTCAACAAAAGGGCTTGGCCTTGGAGTGATTTGGCTTGGCCATTCAAGTTCAGATCTAGAATGATGTTGGGTTGGTGTGTGGTGGTCTGGCCAGAGGTGGTGGTGGTAGCTAGAGGTGGTGGTGGTGGCTAGAGGTGGTGGTGGTGGTGGAAAATGAAGTGGTGAAGCAACAAGGCTCAAACTAGCATGTTTTCAAGGCATAGGTTGGATTTTGAGGGGTTTTGTTACCATGGTTGGCTCGGATATGGTCATGACCTAGAGTGTAGGTGGTGATGATGGTAGGGAATAGATGTAGAGAGTGGTGGCCATGGAAATAGTGAGGAGGCCATGCAAATAGAAGAAAGAAACAAGACAAAAGTATGGAAAAAATAGAAGAAGAAGTGCAAAAGGAGGAGGCCACTACCCAATTTTTTTCTCCTAGCCGTGAATGAATGAGAAGTGGAATTTTTTTTCAGTGAATGAAGACTGGAATAAATGGCCAAAAAAAGTAATATACAGCCAAAAGAAGTAAAGGCTAATAAATAAATAAAAACTGCCAGAGAGTAAATGAGGAAAAAGAAACGGCTTACGTTTCAAAAGCTTTTAAAACCTTTGGTATTTCCTTAATTTATTCATATAAGTTTATATTACTGAAAGTAATAATTATTCCAGTCAAAATTTCGAAAATATAACAAAATATAAGATATATATAAATATTTATTAATTATATAAGGTTAAAATAAGAAAATAGCACAAAATTGCAAACTAGTCTAGAAAAATGGGAAATAAACAGAATGAACTTTGGAAAATTTATATGGACTTGTAAAAATATTTATAGCAAAGATAACAACATAAAAGTAAAAATGCATTCAAAAATAAATATATAAATTTTAATTTAAATATAATTTAAATAAAGAAAATAGCAGAAAAATGGAAACTAGGCTTTAAAATTTGGAAACAAATTCAATAAGCTTTGGAAAAATTCAAACATCACTTTAAAAATATTTAAAAGACAAAATATACTTAAAATAACATATTAACACATAGAAAAATTAAATTTAAATAAAATAGAAAAAGATATAAAGAAATTGCTTAAAATCCAAAATGGTGTCCAGAAATTACAAATAAATCACCATTGACTTTGGAAAATTGTTGACTTCATTTTAAAATTATTATAATACAAAAATATACATACAATAACATAAATATACAAATTAGGATAAGATATATCAAGTAAAATATCATTTATATACATTAAAACAAAGAATATTGTTAAATAACTTAATATACACACAATATTGAAAACAGTATAACTTTCACAATTTAAATCTGTTTTCAATGAAACGAAAAGCAGTATTCAAGTTATTTCATCTATTTTCAAAAAAAATTAAGATTTTAAATAATTTAAGTTTGAAGTTTAAAAGTCAAAGTTTGACCTGTTTGACCAGAAATTCACTTTTTAGTAAAATATTCAATTTATACAAGTTTGAAACTATAATTCACATAAAAATCAACATTTATATTTTAAAAAATGAAATGTTTGAAATAAAACAAATTTAAAATAATAAAAATACAGTCAAATTTAAAATATATAGGCAAAATCTAGGGTTGTTACAGGGTATTTTCGAGAACGATAGGATAACCTGTCGAATGACTCTGCACTGTGTTGCTTCGGTATAGAGATCTCCATATGTGGTGTGGAGTCCAATGGATACCCAAATTGCTAGGGCTTCTTTGGAAGTGCCTTCGGTTCTATTCGAACCCAAAACATACTTGTATAGTTGTATGTCTGACATTACACTTTGAGATATGAAGCTGATTTCTTTCAAATACATTCTGTTGGTGGCGGAGAATTTATTCTCTTAGCTTAACACCTTCTTTGAGACGTACGAGCTCAGAGGTTATGTATTTGAAGGTTATTAGTGATATACTCCCAATCTAGTAGTGTGGCATGCTGAGTGCTGCTGATCATTTGTTGATCGAAGCATGGCTTTTGTGAAAAGCGTAGCTTTGTGGATGAGACTTCGTCGAACCTCACAACCGGGTAATGGTCGAAACATGAATGTTGCGGCAAGATTTTTAGGGGTTGAACCCCTAGGGTAAGTCGATTTTCTTCTGGACAAGAGGTGATATCATGGTATGGAGCCTAGATATTTATCTTTTTGGCTGTTGCTATCAGTTGGTGAATCCCAGGGTGAAGGTCGGTAACGACCGGGGATGGCTTGCTTGTAGATGTTACCTAGTTACAGAGGTAAACCAGCCTTGTGTTGTTAGGGAACCTATTTGGTTCTTGGGGGCGTCTCTTCGAAGGCGTCCCATTTTAAGGAAGTTCCTTAGCCTGACCATTTGTTGAAAATCCAAAGAAACAATACGATCCCCTTACGATTACAATTGTATAACCTACCTCCTTAGGAAATAGCTATAGCAGGCATAATATAATCGTACCTATTCTGGCTAAGATTGATATTATACTTTTGAATCGTTTTATGCACTATGCACTGATAATAATATTATCAAAAAGGATTTTTCGTATCAAGCATGTTTGACTATCATAAGGAGAAACATCCCCCAAGTATGCGATTTCATTGTGTGTGTGCCGGAAGGCCTTTTGGTAGTTTCATTTTCCAAAAGCATAGCGGATTTCTTTTTATTTTCTTTGTGAAAAATAACTGTTTTTAAGATCACACACCAGTCTCATGACTGACCTGGAGTTTATTGTTCCCTTTCTAAACTTTGGATACCCATAATTTTCCACACGGGCAGCCTAGAGTCAGGTTATCATTATTCTGGAGCGAAGTCGAAAAAGATATGCTGTGGAAATCTAGAGGCACGCTAGATGGCGAGATGTATCATTATACTGTGTATTATCCGCTGCGTTGGGATTGCTATAAGTTCAATTTTAATATGGATTAGTTGTTGTAAATTCCTAGTGTTGTATATTGTCATTGTAAACTCTGATGTTGTATAATAATAATAGATGTGGTTCTTTGTTTTAAAGATTATTCATTTATCTATTATATATTGTTCCGCTGCGAAATGTGAGATTCTGTTTCTTCTTCTATCTTCTTCTTCTTAAACCCTAATGGTTCAGATTTTCGGCATTCGATTGTGTGGCATGTGATACAGTGGACGCATTGGTGTCGACTTTCGAAAGTCGAAAAATTGGGTCGTTATAGTGTGGTATCAAAGCATTTGGTTAAGCGACAACCTTGGCTCTGGTGGGGATTACTAATTAGCAAACAGAGTCAGTAGTACTCTAGAATGAGTTTGAGTGTATTAATAGATATTAGCTCATATTTGTTAGTGAATATAAATTTTATAAAAAATTATTTTATATTGTGTTGACTGGTTCTTCGAGTGGTATATGGATTCTAGTCAATACGAGTAATTAACATTATTGATAGGGATCTCTAAACACTTGAATAGAACAATTTAACACGATATTGTTTTAAAATAGGGTAAATGAAATAATTTTACCCAAAAATATTTTGTATATAAAAGGAATGATTTTCCATAAATTATTATAGCATATGGTTGCTTGGCTGTTAGAAGAGATAAAACTAAATTATTATCATTTAAGTACGAAAGTTGAATAATAAATTGAAATCATAACTAAAAGCTAAGAATATAAATTCCTATACAAATGGGATTTGTAAACATAAATTGCAATTGTGATACATAATTTGAAATGGAATTCTAGATAATTGTTTTGAAAAGATTTGAAATTTGGAAATTTTGGAAACTAAATTCCCTTAGAGTTTGGAAATGGTTTTCAAAGGTTTGGAAAAATGTTTTAAAGGGATAAAAAGCTCTAAACTCTTTTCGCTAGCTGGAAAATAACTTCGGTGATGACTGCAGCATCATCGATGTCCATTTTCGAGTTTCCAAGAGAGGAATCATAGTTGAATTGTTTTAAATAAAAGTTGTTTGCAAACTGGGTTTGGTTTTGGAAATTCAAAAGATAATTTGAATTGATTTCAAAAATGATTTTGAAATGTTGGAAAGACTCTGGAATCCTATATAAAGTATTTATAGAATCTAATTGAGTTTGACAAATTATAAATTTGAAGTTGTTAGAATAAAATTTAACTTGAAGAAAAGCTAAAATTAAAAGAGTTTGGTTTTGGAAATAATTGATTTCAAAGGTGATTTTGAAATATTAAGAAATTGTTTAAAACTCTGGAAGATTTATTAAAAGTGTTTATGAGTTGATAACTTATATAATTTGAATTTTGATAGAATGAATTTAACTTAAAAAATTGTGCTAAATTAAAGTGAGTATGAAAATAAAATAAGTTGGGAAAGTAAAGTTATTAAATAAAATGAAAATAAGTGAGAAAACTTATAGAAGTTTAAAATTGAATTTGGATTTTGTTAAATAAGGTGAAGGAGAAAATGAATTTTGGGAATGAATAAAAGAATAAAACTGGAATTGAAACTGAATATTGAAAACCAATTGAATTGTGTGAAGTAAAATGAAGTTGTAAAAATTAGTTCAAAGTGAACTAAAGCTAATAAAAGGTGAAAATTAAAAAATAAAATGGTTTGAGGTAAAATGAATTGGAAATTGTAATGAATTTGTAAATGAAACTAATTTAAAATAGTGATATGAATCAGTTGCGAATGAAAGGTAGTTGATAAAATTCAATATTCAGAAGGTAAATTGAATCCAAATAGAATTGAAAGTTTAAATTGAATTCAAATGAAATTGAAAATGTAAGATTGAATGAAAATGGATAACTTCAATAGTGAAGTTAAAAAAAGGGTATAAGAAGTAAATATTTGAACTTTTGTAAAGAAAAATGCAAAATGTTTTTGAATGTTGTAATTGGATACTACTGCTAGTAGGATATACATGTGATTTAAATGCAAAGTGAATTGGATTTGATTGTGAAGGTAATTTAAATTGCTCGAAAAAGGTATGTATTTGAATTTCTATATGAAATTTGATGACTTTCTTGTCTAGCCACTTGGCCTTTTATTTTCTTTTTGAAATCTAGGGGCATGTTGTGGTGTTTTGTAGTCGTACCGAGCTAGCCGTGCAAAGGAGACGCTGGCAAATTTTTTGAAAATTTACGGAGTTAGAAAAATTTTGAGAAAATTTTAAAATTTTAAATTTTGAATTTGAATTTAAATTAAAATTGTTAAGAATATAATATTGTTTGGAACTAATGGTTAAGGTTGGAAAGTTAGTTGAAACGATAATGGGTCTTTAATAAAAAGATTTGTTTTGACAAATTGATAAAATTGTTTGTTTTGCGAAAATGGTGAATGGTTAAGGATCATTCTTCCTAACTAGTAATTTCGGGAAGAAATTCTTTTAAGGGGGGAAATGTAATATCCCAGAATTTTTAACAATATCAATTTAATAATCTGTAATAAAAATTAAATTGATATTGATATTGATATTTGCTAATGATAATTCAAATAAATTTAATAATCATCTTCAATAAATATTTAAACTAGCTATTTTATCTTTTTAAAAATAATAAATTGGTTTCTATTTTAATATAAATATATGGTTTATATTTTAAAGTAGATTAGCATTGTTCTAATTTTAATAAGTAAAGCATATTTTCTAGTTTTAATAGTTGTAGTAATTTGAAAATTTGTTTTTATTTAATAATAGCTTTTCAAAGTTATAAAATGAATGATCTTGGTTTAAATTGATAAATGAATCATGATTTAAAATTTCTAATATACTTTAATAATTTGGAAATTTTATTTTTTATTAAATATAAAGTTATCAAAGCTATTAAATAAATAAATATATGATTTTTAAATTGATAAGGAAAATATTTAAATGTTTTAAAATAGTTTTAGCTTGAGTTTTAAATTTAATTAAACTAACAAAAGAGTTTTATAGCTTAATTAAATAGAAAATTTATTGGTAAAAATATAATTTCTTGTAAAATGATTTTTAATTTAATAATAAGAGATTTATAAAAACAATATTGATAGTGTATTATCTTTATAAATAAGTTTTGAATAGGATTGTAATTTTTATTTCAAATTGAATTTATATTCATAAATTGATTTGGAATTATTTGATTTTGATTTTAGTTTGAATTTAAGTTCAAAAGTATAAATTTTAAATTGTTTAATTGTTTTAATTTTTAATATGTATAAGTTTATTTATAAACATGATTTGTTCTTATTTCTTTTGTAAATTCATACACATATCTAATATAAACTAACAAATTGAAATTAAGCTAACACACATGCATTACTTTGTAAATTTAAAAACTAATTACCTTTAAAAGAAAAACAAGTGTTGCATTCATAAGCATTGATTAAACAAGTGTCCAAAAACTAATATACAATTTGACAAGTGTAAAATTTTAGTTTTTATTTTTCTTTTCTTTTATTAAATCTGAAAATTTTATTTGTATAAGCTTGCATCTTCATTCATATTGCATTTTCATTTTTTCCTTAATCAAAGAAATCTTCAAACTTCTAAAATCAAATTCAAGTATACCTGCATTTTTATAAACCTGGAATATAGAACAAATCTGAACATCCTCAAATCCAAAAATCTGCATATTCCACTTCTCTGATTATCAAAACACCTTTATCTTTATGGTCTGCACTTCCTCACACTTCAAAAATCAAACCCTACATATAAAAATCTGCACTTCCTCAAATCAAAAAGGGGCCTGCATCCTGTTCTTAAAACCTGGAGATGATCATGCTTGCATCTTTTTTGCACAACCTCAGTTTGAAGCTTGTCAAATACATCTGCATGCATATGGGAAACTAGCTACTACATCTACTCTCTGCATGCAAGTGATTATAGGAAGAGATCATGAGCATTTCAACAAATTTCAAACTCAGATTTTTTAAAAAAAAGTAGAAGCATACCTGCATATTCTTATTTCTGCAAATTTTAAAAAGGGAAAACAGAGCTCTGCATTCAAAGGTGAGTAACTTAAAATTTTAATTTTAAATAGGTTGCATGTTAATGTTGGATATAGTTTAGAAATGTTTTTGTTTATAAAAGCCTGGTGTAAATATGTTTGTGTATGCATGTTTGTCCATGCTCTGCTGTGATTCTAAATTCATCTTCCTATTTAGAGGAATCCTCCAAAATTTGTTTAAATTTGTGTTAGTATCTGTTCTTAAAATAATTAAAAATTGTTTGCTTATTATAGATTCGAATCAAAATATTTTATTTTTGGTGAAGTAATTGACTGCCTGAAGTTAATTAAACTTAAGTAATTTAAGGATATAAACAGTGTGGCCTCTGCATGTTAATTCAAACCAAAATTTAACAAGTTAATTTTGTATTTTAGTACCAGTAAACTATGGTATAAATTGAAACTTGATTTTTAAATCAAGTATTAGAATTTTTAGAGGTTAGTTTCAGTAGCGGTTTGGTCATGAACTAAAAATGAAATTGAGCAAGTTCATGAAATCTGTGACTTGAGATGTTTTGGAATTCTTCTGAGCAATAGAGGAAGAATTGGAGATGCTGAGAAAAATCATAAATGTGAATAAAATTTGTTAGATTTGATGTAGTTTGAATTTAAAATTTTAAACCCTAGTTTTGAGAAGGTATAAAGAATCAGGCATTACGGGAAGAAGGATTGATCGAGTATCTTGATATTTGGGGAATGTGTAGTAGGTATGTGGATGGGTTCATGGCCGGAGAGGTGGATCTTCTGGTGGTCGAAGCGACATGGAATGGCCGTTGTCAGGTTTTGAGAAGAAACCTGTAAAAAATTTCCAGGTTTTGAATTTGGGGGTGAAGTTTGATTCTCTGGATAATCATTCGATCTGGTGATGTTGTGAGGATATTGACGAGTTTCTGGCTGAGGATTGATCACTTCTGATGATCAGAGAGGGCGAGGATCACCGTGCATATGCACGACGATGAGTTTCCTGATGAACTTTTGTGGGTTGGGTTTGTTACAGGGGAGATGTGTAGTTTACTCGAAGCAGGTGGGTGGGTGACTCGAAGTAGGCAAGCTTAAAACTCGAAGTAAAGTTAGAGGATTCTCGAGTTGCTCTGTGTTTGTTTCCAGGTTCTGTTTTAAAATCTGGGTTTTAAAAAAATTAAAATCTGAAGTTTATGTTTAAAGCAAAGTTTAACTTCAAATTCAATTCAAATTTGAATTTCTGATTTAAATTTAAATCCCAGTTTTTAAAATTAAAAAGAAAGTTTTAGAAATTTAACTTAATTAACTAATTTGTTTTGGTAAATAGTTTAAACCTTTTAAATATGAGTTTTTTTTAAATATGAGAAAGAATTGAAGTTTAATTTAATCTGGAAATTTAAATTTGAAGTTCAGATTTAAATTTTAAAGAAGGTTTAAATTTTAAAGTTCTAAACCAAATGAAAATTGAAGTTATTAAAATTCTGAAATGAATTTAACTTTAAAATTTTTATATAGCACTTGTTTGATTTGCAATTTAAAAAGTTTTAAATTATTTAAACATTGATAAAATTTAAATTGTTCTATTTTAAACCTTGTATTTAAAATGAAAATCTAAAAGTAGTTCAAAAAGTTCTTTGTTTCAATTAGATTGTTTTAGACATAATTAAGTTATATTTTATCTTGAAAATTTAAATTAAGATTTAGGTTTTAGAATTAATTAATAAGGTAATTAAGATTAATTAATTAATTGAATTTGGAATTAATAATTGATTAATGATTAATCAATTTATAATTAAGATCATTAATTAAATTATTAATTAATGATGAATTAATATTAAGAATTATGTAATTAAGTTTTAAATCAAGGTTAATAATTTAATAATTAACTTTAATTAATGAATAATTAAAGATAATTTAATTTGTAATTAATTTAAGTTAATTACTGAATGAAATAATTAGAGAATGGTTAATGAAGGTCATTAACCAGGATTATTTAATAAATTAATTAATATGGTTAATTTTTATAATTAATTAGATTAATTAATTTAATAATAATCAATTGGGAATTGTAGAGAATAATTACTTAATGTAATTAATTTAGTTTAATGAGATTGTTTATTTTAATTAATTAAGTTTAATTAATTTTAAACACTTGGGTTTTAAATAATTACTATATGTAACAAATAATTTGGGAAATTACTTAGTTAAGTAATTGATTGATAATTACAGGTTGTAATTTATTGAAGATGTTTAAGAATGAAGTAATTTGGATTTAAATTACTCAATAATTAATCAAGGGATTAATTAAGAAATTAATTAAGAGATAATTAATTTGGTTTAAATAAAGTAATTAAGTTAGTTAATTACTAAATGTAATTAATCTGGGATGATTAATAATTATGAGTTAATTACTTAAGGTAATTAATTTAATAAATAATTAAAGATCATTAATTATTTTAATTAGTGATGTAATTAAAGATGATTAATTAATCAATAATAAGTAATTAAAGGTAATTAATTAATGTAATTAATTAAAGATTAAGGTAATTAATTATAGTTAATTAATTAATTGAAGTAATTAAAGGTTAATTACTGTTTGGTTGATTTGTGAAATTAATTAAGGATAATTACATGAATGTAATTAAGGGTAATTAATCAAGGGTGATTAATTAAGGTGATTAATTAATTAATCGTAATCAATTAAATTATAGAGTAAGCAAGATATATTTTGATGAAGTAATTAATTTAATTTATTTTAAATTAATTATAAATGAAGTGATTAATTTAATTCATTTTTAATTAATTAGAGATAGAGATGGTTAATTTAATTCATTTTAAATTAATTACATTGTAGTAAATCATTGCTTATGTATGAATGGATGTCATTGATTGTCATGGATGCTTTGTGATCTCAGTAATGAGATAAGTATGGTTGTGTGATATGAATGCTTGGTTTGTATTGTGATGATAACTTAGATTATCTATTGTGATGGTAATATATGGATTATCTATTATGATATTGATAATGTAGATTACCTATTATGTGATAATGTTGATTATCATTTGTGATCGTGAGTTATTTATCTGTGTATATAGAAAATTGAATTGTTTTAAACCTTTAAAACAACTTGGACCTAAAAGACACGCTTTGGATTTCGATGAGACCGGGATCGGGTTTCCATATTTGGATATCCGAAAACCACGTCGATTCCAAATTAACGTTAGGTCGTGAATCAAAGTGGAGATTTGTGAAGACTCGAGGTGTAAGGACTATACGTCAGTATAACTCTGTGGGTGATTCCGTAATGGGTTGACGAAATAGTACTTACAGGTTCGAGATGGAGATTCAGAGTGCAAGGGTTATCATCGTTAACTCTGAGGGTGATTCCAAAATGAGTGTAACGAGATAATGCCTTCAGTTTCGTTCGAACCCCGAACGAACTTGTATGGATCGAATGCTTTCAGAACATCGTCAGGTGGACGATGAGCATTCTAAGTGATATGTTCTATAAAGGTAATCGTAGCCTCAAGCCTCATCAACCGGGAATGGCTAAAACAGGAGAGGTGCAGCAAGGCTTCGTGGGTAGCCCCCACTTGAGAGTGAGAGTTACCCCTATCTAGAGGTCCCTTTTTATTTCGGCTGTGTGGACGGTTGTGAGCTCCAACCGTCGGGGTTATCTTGTTCGGAACTGTTCAGTAAAGAATGGGTCCGGCCTTGTGTTGCAGAGGAGTGGGCGTACTCCTCGATACGGTGATCTAGGCCACGTACTGTGACGGGCAGTACCCTAGTAGCCCTGCCATTGTATGGAATCCAAAATCCAATAAGTGCCAACGGTTCTCATTGTATTACCCACTTTTGTAGCTAGTAGTTGGAATTTAATCATGTAACAATTTCGGCTATTTCTTATTTATTTGAAAACCCTAGACACTATTATAATATCATGGAATTTCCTATCAAATGTTTTGGTTAGCGTAAGGTAAAAACTTTTCCATGTTTATGTGTGGGAAGTCTTACGTGATACCTTTCTTTTCAAAGGTTTCCAAAAGTTGAGCAACTTTAACCTGTTACTCACACCAGACTCATGTCTGACCCGGAGTTTATCTTTTGTTTTCTTAAACTCTTGGGTACTCAAATTTGTACGAGTAGTAAAGGGATTCAGGTTAGCTTTGACGAATAATGGAGGAGCAATGGAGCAGGAGGCTTCTGCGTTGTAGATATATAGTTCCGCTGTGTGTTCTCTATATTGTGATTGTATTGAGTTGTAAATATTAGACAGGTGTTTATAACTGTCTAGTATATGTGATGTGTACGATGTGTATCTCTGATTACTGTGGTATATTATGTAAATACTTATGTTATTAATATGATTTATCCGTTCCACTGTTGAGATTCTAGTGTTGTTTCTTCTTTCTCTTCTTTCTTTTCTTCTTCTATCCCTTTCTTTCTTAATTGATGATGCGACTTTCTGTGGTAGGAAAGTCGGGTCGTTTCACTTGGTATCAGAGCATTAGGTTGAGTGAATACCTACGCTCTGTAGTGGTGTCTTTCTTGAGAGAGCGTATTTGTAATTTTAATATATAAATATATTTATTTCTACCTATCTGTTGGGTTACCCATTCGGGTTTTCCAATATAAGGCAGATGGGGTAGTAGTGTGTGTAACACGACTACCATTGGTTGGAGTTTGAATGTGTGAGGTTGGAAGTGTACCTGTCGAGACTGTAGACCTAACACCGTCTCGAGTAAGCTTTGTAGTGATGAAGAATTTCATCGATCTCTAAAGGAAACCTGTTAAGGTTCGGAGCTCATTTCTAAAGTTGATAAGTAGAATTTGGATCTGTTGGTTGAGTAGAAGCGAGTGATGGTATTTTGGATACCTCAGGAAGTAGTAGCTGCGTGATGAAACGCAGTGACTATGGATGTTTCCAAAGATGATTCTTTGGAACAAGTTTAAGGAAGTGAGTCTGATTCGGTATTGAGGCTGTGTTCAGCTAGTGTTTCTGTTTTCTTTGAAGTCCGAGTTTCTCGAAGAGCTTTGATTTGGAAATCTTTGGCATCTGTGGCAGCAAGGCAGCTCAGAGCGTTCTGTGTGTTGGCAGGAGATCTTCTGGCTTAGCAGTTTTCTGAAGTGGAGTTCAGAAGCAGCAGAGTGGAGCCGTTTTGGGAGGATTGGCTAGTGAAGAGTAAGCTGTTCCGTTTGGTTAAGGGAGAACAGTTTTTCCTTGGATTTGGTTTGGGTGGTTCGCAAAAGTGACTTGCGATTGTTTGAGTGTTCTCTTGGGATATCTAAGTTTTTCTAATGTCTTCTAAAAGTCGGAGTATTTTCCGCATCCGGAGATTGAGTTTTCTTATCGACTGGAATTCCAGGAGTGGTATCGGTGGTTCAGCTTAATAGAAGAATGGTTCCAAGAGATTTAGTTGGTGTAGCAGCTCAAGTTTTAGTGGAATTTCTGAGTTTCTTATGTATCTGTTGAACCATATCTCTGGGGTGTGTTGTTGAATGGTACTAGTGTTCTTCTTCAGCATTCTCTTCTACTTCGGATCAGAGTTGAGCAGCGGAAACAGTTTGGAAGTGCATCTACTTTTCTTTTTCTGGATAGAAGAAGTTGTTGTCTTCTGATGTTGAGGAGTAGAGTTTGAGATTTTGATCTTGGTTGATCTTGAGGAGATCATTTTGCTGAGTTGATTGGTGTAGTTTGTTTCTAGAAGCATCGGCAAAGGTTGAGCTAACCAGGAAGGTTGTGGGAAGCCCAGGATCGTCTGGAGAATTTTGTGGATAAGAAACGGAGGAATTTGAACTTTGAAATTGGAGATTTGATTTTGGATAAGTTTTCTCCGATCGTAAGGAGTTTTTAGTTTGAGTAAGGCTGGGAAGCTAGCTCTGAAGAGTTTTGGATTCTTTTCTGTGATCTAGAAGGTTAAGTGATTGATTTATCTCTGGTTGGGGAACCAGCAGTTTGGGAGTTTTGGTTATTGAGTCAGACTCGTCTATAGTCTGATATCTTGTCTAGTGTTATAGATATAGTTGTATAGGAGCTTTGTAGCGTCATAATATTATTTGTTTGGATTCTCTAGAGCGAGTATCCCGGTATATATATGTACATCTAGGGAAACTCTATGAGATTAAATCCAGAATTTTTCTCGATAATTAGATTGGTTTGATTGGTTGAATTGGTTGCTATGGCTGTTAGCATAGGTTTGATATATGCTTGTGTTTTTTTTAAATGAATCTTTAATGAGATTATTAAATTACCTTTGTTTTAAATTTCGGGGAAGAAATTCTTTTAAGGGGGGAAATGTAATATCCCGGAATTTTTAACAATATCAATTTAATAATCTGTATTAAAAATTAAATTGATATTGATATTTGCTAATGATAATTCAAATAAATTTAATAATCACCTTCAATAAATATTTAAACTAGCTATTTTATCTTTTTAAAAATAATAAATTGGTTTCTATATTAATATAAATATATGGTTTATATTTTAAAGTAGATTAGCACTGTTTTAATTTTAATAAGTAAAGCATATTTTCTAGTTTTAGTAGTTGGAGTAATTTGAAATTTTGTTTTTATTTAATAATAGCTTTTCAAAGTTATAAAATGAATGATCTTGGTTTAAATTGATAAATGAATCATAATTTAAAATTTCTAATGTACTTTAATAATTTGGAAATTTTAATTTTTATTAAATATAAAGTTTTCAAAGCTATTAAATAAATAAATATATGATTTTTAAATTGGTAAGAAAAATATTTAAATGTTTTAAAATAGTTTTAGCTTGAGTTTCAAATTTAATTAAATTGACAAAAGAGTTTTATAGCTTAATTAAATAGAAAATTTATTGGTAAAAATATAATTTCTTGTAAAATGATTTTTAATTTAATAATAAGAGATTTATAAAAACAATATTGACAGTGTATTGTCTTTATAAATAAGTTTTGAATAGGATTGTAATTTTTATTTCAAATTGAATTTATATTCATAACTTGATTTGAAATTATTTGATTTTGAATTTAGTTTGAATTTAAGTTCAAAGGTATAAATTTTAAATTGTTTAATTGTTTTAATTTTTAATATGTATAATTTTATTTATAAGCATGATTTGTTCTTATTTCTTTTGTAAATTCATACACATATCTAATATAAACTAAAAAATTGAAATTAAGCTAACACACATGCATTACTTTGTAAATTTAAAAACTAATTACCTTTAAAAGAAAAACAAGTGTTGCATTCATAAGCATTGATTAAACGGGTGTTCAAAAACTAATATACAATTTGACAAGTGTAAAATTATAGTTTTTATTTTTATTTTCTTTTATTAAATCTGAAAATTTCATTTGTATAAGCTTGCATCTTCATTCATATTGCATTTTCATTTTTTCCTTAATCAAAGAAATCTTCAAACTTCTAAAATCAAATTCAAGTATACCTGCATTTTTATAAACCTGGAATATAGAACAAATCTGAACATCCTCAAATCCAAAAATCTGCATATTCCACTTCTCTGATAATCAAAACACCTTTATCTTTATGGTGTGCACTTCCTCACATTTCAAAAATCAAACCCTGCATATAAAATTCTTCACTTCCTCAAATCAAAAAGGGGCCTGCATCCTGTTCTTAAAACCTGGAGATGATCATGCTTGCATCTTTTTTGCACAACCTCAGTTTGAAGCTTGTCAAATACATCTGCATGCATATAGGAAACTAGCTACTACATCTACTCTCTGCATGCAAGTGATTATAGGAAGAGATCATGAGCATTTCAACAAATTTCAAACTCAGATTTAAAAAAAAAGTAGAAGCATACCTGCATATTCTTATTTCTGCAAATTTTAAAAAGGGAAAACAGAGCTCTACATTCAAAGGTGAGTAACTTAAAATTTTAATTTTAAATAGGTTGCATGTTAATGTTGGATATAATTTAGAAATGTTTGTGTTTATAAAGGCCTGGTGTAAATATGTTTGGGTATGCATGTTTGTCCATGCTCTGCTGTGATTCTAAATTCATCTTCCTATTTAAAGGAATCCTCCAAAATTTGTTTAAATTTGTGTTAGTATCTGTTCTTAAAATAATTAAAAATTATTTGCTTATTATGGATTAGAATCAAAATATTTTATTTTAGGTGAAGTAATTGACTGCCTGAAGTTAATTAAACTTAAGTAATTTAAGGATATAAACAGTGTGGCCTCTGCATGTTAATTCAAACCAAAATTTAACAAGTTAATTTTGTATTTCAGTATCAGTAAACTATGGTATAAATTGAAACTTGATTTTTAAATCAAGTACTAGAATTTTTAGAGGTTAGTTTCAGTAGCAGTTTGGTCATGAACTAAAAATGAAATTGAGCAAGTTCATGAAATCTGTGACTTGAGATGTTTTGGAATTCTTCTGAGCAATAGAGGAAGAATTGGAGATGCTGAGAAAAATCATAAATGTGAATAAAATTTGTTAGATTTGATGCAGTTTGAATTTAAATTTTTAAACCCTAGTTTTGAGAAGGTATAAAGAATCAGGCATTACGGGAAGAAGGATTGATCGAGTATCTTGATATTTGGGGAATGTGTAGTAGGTATGTGGATGGGTTCATGGCCGGAGAGGTGGATCTTCAGGTGGTCGAAGCGACATGGAATGGCCGTTGTCAGGTTTTGAGCAGAAACCTGTAAAAAAAATTCCAGGTTTTGAATTTGGGGGTGAAGTTTGATTCTCTGGATAATCATTCGATCTGGTGATGTTGTGAGGATATTAACGAGTTTCTGGCTGAGGATTGATCACCTCTGATGATCAGAGAGGGCGAGGATCGCCGTGCATATGCATGGCGATGAGTTTCCCGATGAACTTTTGTGGGTTGGGTTTGTTACAAGGGAGATGTGTAGTTTACTCGAAGCAGGTGGGTGGGTGACTCGAAGTAGGCAAGCTTAAAACTCGAAGTAAAGTTAGGGGATTCTCGAGTTGCTCTGTGTTTGTTTCCAGGTTCTGTTTTAAAATCTGGGTTTTAAAAAAAAATTAAAATCTGAAGTTTATGTTTAAAGCAAAGTTTAAGTTCAAATTCAATTCAAATTTGAATTTCTGATTTAAATTTAAATCCCAGTTTCTAAAATTAAAAAGAAAGTTTTAGAAATTTAACTTAATTAACTAATTTTTTTGGTAAATAGTTTAAACCTTTTAAATATGAGTTTTTTTTAAATATGAGAAAGAATTGAAGTTTAATTTAATCTGGAAATTTAAATTTGAAGTTCAGATTTAAATTTTAAAGAAGGTTTAAATTTTAAAGTTCTAAACTAAATGAAAATTGAAGTTACTAAAATTCTGAAATGAATTTAACTTTAAAATTTTTATATAGAACTTGTTTTATTTAAAATTTAAAAAGTTTTAAATTATTTAAAGATTTATAAAATTTAAATTGTTCTATTTTAAACCTTGTATTTAAAATGAAAATCTAAAAGTAGTTCAAAAAGTTCTTTGTTTCAATTAGATTGTTTTAGACATAATTAAGTTATGTTTTATCTTGAAAATTTAAATTAGGATTTATGTTTTAGAATTAATTAATAAGGTAATTAAGATTATTTAATTAATTTAATTAATTAATTGAATTTGGAATTAATAATTGGTTAATGATTAATCAATTTATAATTAAGATCATTAATTAAATTATTAATTAATGATGAATGAATATTAATAATTATGTAATTAAGTTTTAAATCAAGGTTAATTAATTTAATAATTAACTTTAATTAATGAATAATTAAAGATAATTTAATTTGTAATTAATTTAAGTTAATTACTAAATGAAATAATTAGAGAATGGTTAATGAAGGTCATTAACCAGGATTATTTAACAAATTAATTAATATGGTTAATTTTTACAATTAATTTGATTAATTAATTTAATAATAATCAATTGGGAATTGTAGAGAATAATTACTTAATGTAATTAATTTAGTTTAATGAGATTGTTTATTTTAATTAATTAAGTTTAATTAATTTTAAACACTTGGGTTTTAAATAATTACTATATGTAAGAAATGATTTGGGAAATTACTTAGTTAAGTAATTGATTGATAATTACAGGTTGTAATTTATTAAAGATGTTTAAGAATGAAGTAATTTGGATTTAAATTACTCAATAATTAATCAAGGGATTAATTAAGAAATTAATTAAGAGATAATTAATTTGGTTTAAATAAAGTAATTAAGTTAGTTAATTACTAAATGTAATTAATCTGGGATGATTAATAATTATGAGTTAATTACTTAAGGTAATTAATTTAAGAAATAATTAAAGATCATTAATTATTTTAATTAATGATGTAACTAAAGATGATTAATTAATCAATAATATGTAATTAAAGGTAATTAATTAATGTAATTAATTAAAGATTAATGTAATTAATTATAGTTAATTAATTAATTGAAGTAATTAAAGGTTAATTACTATTTGGTTGATTTGTGAAATTAATTAAGGATAATTACATGAATGTAATTAAGGGTAATTAATCAAGGGTGATTAATTAAGGTGATTAATAATGATTAATTAATTAATCATAATCAATTAAATGATTGAGTAAGCAAGATATATTTTGATGAAGTAATTAATTTAATTTATTTTAAATTAATTATAAATGAAGTGATTAATTTAATTCATTTTAAATTAATTAGAGATAGAGATAGTTAATTTAATCCATTTTAAATTAATTACATTGTAGTAAATCATTGCTTATGTATGAATGGATGTCATTGATTGTCTTGGATGCTTTGTGATCTCAGTAATGAGATAAGTATGGTTGTGTGATATGAATGCTTGGTTTGTATTGTGATAATAACTTAGATTATCTATTGTGATGGTAATATATGGATTATCTATAATGATATTGATAATGTAGATTACCTGTTATGTGATAATGTTGATTATCAATTGTGATTGTGAGTTATTTATCTGTGTATATAGAAAATTGAATTGTTTTAAACCTTTAAAACAACTTGGACCTAAAAGACATGCTTTGGATTTCGATGAGACCGGGATCCGGTTTCCATATTTGGATATCCGAAAACCACATCGATTCCAAATTAACGTTAGGTCGTGAATCAAAGTGGAGCTTTGTAAAGACTCGAGGTGTAAGGACTATACGTCAGTATAACACTGTGGGTGATTCCGTAATGAGTTGACGAAATAGTACTTACAGGTTCGAAATGGAGATTCAGAGTGCAATGGTCACTACAAGAAAATGTTATATTAATAGCAAGTAGGGATTGCATAAAAACTTGGCTTGCTATGGTTAACGAGTTGGTGTTAATTTAGGTTAAATTGATAGCTTATTCGAATGCAATTATTAACATAAAAGATTAAATCGGCGGTTCCAATTGCATTTCCCTCCCCGTTATTTCTAGGCCGCCAAATTTTCCTTTTCACATTCACTTCCTTTTCCCCTTATGATTCTCCTCTTTACCCTCTTCAATATCAAATTTCTCTTTAATCTAAAAGCTCTGCAACCCTCTCTTCCGCAAAACTTGATTTCGGCCAATTCTCGAATCTTAAGCACGATTATAATATCCATTGTAATCCGTAGCTCCAATCCGACTATCATACTCGAAGGTTCAATGAAAAACCCCTATTTCACCATGTGAGGTTTTCAATCCAGATTTGGATAATAGGTACAACAACTTTTACTTCTTGTTTTAAATCCATTTGAGATTTGACTGTTTTGTCGTTCTATTTCATTTAATAATTGGACTTTATGGTTATAATTGAATTTCATGTATATGTATACTGTATATCTATATTCCAAGTTCATATGGTTGTTAAGACATAATTAGAAATGGTTGATTAGTGGAAGAAACCACCAAATTTTCAGTTTTTACTTGTTTATAGTTTAGTAATTAGTAGAAGATTGGGTACAATAGTTATAATATAATTTTGGTTGACTAATTTTGTCAATATTTTACCGGTATATTACAAAATTAAATTGGAATACCATAAAAGTTAAATTATTTTGACAATCCTTTGCTCTGCAATTCTCCAGCACTACCCCTTCTTGTTTTTATGCATTGATACTAGAGTATTAGTCCATGCATTGGAACATTTCACTTCAACAAATTTTTCTTTTAATAGAAAACCGTGTCAGCATTGGAACAATTCTTGCTATCTTAGATGTATATAATGTGCAAAAAGCAAACCATATAAGAAATACTTCATGATTTTCAAATTTTAGCATAGCACACTATAAGAAAATATACTATTAACAGCAATATATGTCAACCTTCAAAGTCTAATTACCGTTATAGTTTTGATAAAAAACAAAAAAATAAGCATAAAATAGAATAGGCCATAGTAAACAGAAGAATATACGGAAATGTAGATATCTGAAGTGACCTGCTAAAGAGACGATAACAAAAGCCCATGTGAGTATGTAAATATAATGTATAATATGAGTATAAAATCCAAGACTGTGTATGATGTAACACTACAATACCTACTGGACATGAATCTCAAGTGTAGATATATAGTTATAATGCATCATATATGTTGGTCTACATCATCATTGTGCCATCTAGTAGGCTCCCCCAGAAAATATAACTTCTATAGCTATTTTCTTCTATGCATCAAAAATCAGTTTTAATCAATTGCCTTGCAAACATTTTTACAAGGAGTTGTAGAAATTGATATGCTTGTTGACAAGTTGTCTGCTTCATATAGATTCGGTGGAGAGTTAGCAAACTGGATTCTTCCATTGCATTCATCTCTTGCATTAGCAGATCAGCGAAAGGTGTATCTGTCCCCACCACAAAATACACGAAAGGTAATGTTTGTGTCTAATTCAATCAGTAGTAAGTTTTCATAGAAGAAATTTTCCTTGCCCCTAAATGAACTAGAAAATGGTTGATGTATGTTGTTGCAATAAGCAAGATGCAGGAATATAATTGGCTAACTGCTGCACTTTTTCATAGCATGATGACTCGGTATTGCTAGGCACATCATGATCTGAACTGTTTGCATTTTGGTTTGACCTTGGCTAGAACTGCTTGCATTCTGGGCTGAACTGTGTGACACCATATGACAAGGACATCTATCTTGATTGCTGAAGATGCATGTGGAGTGGTTCACGTTGAAATGAAAACTAGCAAATGAGTGACAGAACTGCAACATTGGGCTAGGCACTGGCACTGGCTGACAGGCGCTAGACATACGACTGAATCACGGACTTGAAGGAAGTGTCAGGACCGGAGTCCATGCTAGAGCTCCGTTAGTGGAAGGATAAAGCTATCCATGGGAGAAAAATTGTTACTAACCTGAATCAAGTGAGATCTCCAATCTGCATTTGTTATTTTATCAAAAACCTAGAGCTACTATTAACAATTATCAATTTTAATTAATAAAACAAAATGCAGCAAATCGTTAAAATAAAACAAAATATAACAAACTTACTTGCAACTCATGTTTTTAATCCATGTATATGAAGGGATAGCTTAGAAGTCTACTTGATATTGGTTTTTTGTCTCAACGGTAGTCTAATTTTGGGTTTTGTATGATAGTCGTTTGACCAGACAAAAGCCTCTTTTCATTTTTTTTTCTTTCTTTTCCCGCTCTTATACTTCGGTATACATACCAAATTTGATTGAAAAGTGGTTATGAGCTAATAAATAGATACAAATGTATTGCGAATAAAGCTCATAACATTAGAAAGTAAATAGCAGTAGAACTGCAGTTGAACATAGAAGTTGGGAAAATGTAGGGCATCCTAAATTATTGCTGAATCTGAACAGCCAAAACAATGCGGAGGCTACATAAACTAGATAAAAAAAAGAAATTTGAAGTGATATTAAGAAGTGAATGTATATGAATTTAGATGCGCATGTAATAGACTAAAATGTATAAAAACCACCTTACAGCTTTTGTTAAAAATAATATAATCAGTACATCTTTTGTTATCAATTTATTATATACGATTTCATGCCTAATTTGTATATCATGATCTTTCTGTCTAGTTTATTTTTGGAGCTTATAAAATGCTTGCTATAAAAGGTTTCTTACTACATTTCGGGTTTTGTTTTACATGCATCGATAATTGGGCTACCATCACAAACCTCTATCCACTTTGCAAGAAAGAATTTCAGCTGATAACGTGTCTTCCAGTGAGTTAGTAATTTTTATGTGTTCATTACCACCACATTTTCTTTGAAAAAGGCTAGAAAAAATTATTTACATCTGTAGAATTTTTTAAAGTGAACAAGTTGGATTCGATAGAGAATGGTTTGGTTTACATTAACTGCAACGGAGGTTTGGGTGATTGTTTTTTTAACGTCGGGTTTATCAAAATCGATGGTATCATAGGACGTATTATGGGTCCTACTGTCCAGCTTAGAACCAGAGCAATAAATCAGTCCATGTGTCTTGAATATATCAGATGCTCAATGATAAATCACTCTGGTTTATTCAGGTCAAGTTGAAGGTATTTGATTAATCAATATATCTCTACTCTAAAAAATTCAGAGGAAAACTGATTCATAATGGGTATAACACATATAATTTTTTGTCTTCTACCATAGATTCATCGTTTAATCATCCTTTGTTAAATCGAAGTTCTATGATGTAACGTATAGAACCTTGAATATCTACCATCAAACGATGAACACTTGCTGCTGGTAAGACTGCTTTCAATGGACTTTTATCATTATATCTTTATTTTTGTACTCTATTACCATTTTTTTTCTTGAGATGTGACCACAATGTTGCAAAGTTGGCTGACAAATGTCTAGCAGGACATCTGATAGAAGATGGAAATGAGTGAAGTTGTAAGGTGGTTCAAAAAAATAGTGCAGGTTAGTGAAATTCAGTTAGGAGCTAGAAGCATATAGAAAGTGATGATTTGATTCTTCTTAAGTCATGATTTGTCATCGCTATCCCAAGTTCTATCTCAGTGCATGTCTTATCTCTAATAGAATGTTGTTCTGTAGCTAGAATTGTTTAATATTGCTCAATAATTGATTTTTACAGGCAAACAGTGGTGAACTACGCATTAATTTGTGGCTAAAGTTCTACACAAGTTGCACAACTGATTGTTTTATATTCAAACCCCAATAAGAAAATATGCTTTCGGTTTACATGTTTAGCAGTGGCACATAACCACATAAGAATCAATACTTGATCTTCTAATTGGTGTACGAAAATTTCAATATACCAAGATAATGCAAAATCTATTTAGGATTATTCCGAAAAATTAGAATTGATTTTTTTATGAGAATTTACTCATAGGAACTCAAATTTTGTATACAACCTTAAGAATGTCTTGGACAAAAAATAACCATGTTAAGCAAGTTTTATTAAAATTAAACACAACAATAACTTTGACTAAAAATTAACTAACTTTGACAAAAATTAACGAAGTTATATAAAAATTTAACTTACTTAACCAAGTTTATAAAAATAAACTAAATTTATAAAAATTAACCTAATTTATAAAAATTAACTAATTTTTATAATATTTAACTAAGTTTTATAAAAATTAAATAAGTTTATATTAAATACCTAATTTTATAAAAATTAATTATGTTTTGAAAAAAAACTAAATGTGTAAAAATAACCAAGTTACTAATATTAAACTAAGCCACTGCTACTAAGTTAATAACCAAGTTAAAAAAAATAACCGAATCTAAAGAGCCACTGCTACTACTTGAACTCTGCTGAGCTACTCCAACCCCACTGCCACCACCAGCTTCATCTTGTGTTGCAGCAATTTTAGAGCTGCTACTAGCTGTCATGTTTGGAATTGCTTGGCCATTGGTCAAGCTAATTAGTATGATCAGTACCGTGAGTGAAGAAACTAGTAAGTTCTCTATACCCATAATACTTGTTGTTATTGATATTTGATGAGTAATGATGATGAAATGAGGTTACTATATATGTAGCACTACAAATATGCGACTTGTACAAATTGCATAAATTTTTTTGAACTTGGTAGTATCAATTGCATAAATTAAAAAGTAAACTTCTATCATTTATTTACCTTGGTAGTGACTTGTACAACATGTGACTTACAAAAACTGGACTCTACTTAAATTCTTTGAAGTACGTTGATCTTAATTAGGTCTATAATAAATCACTCCTTGGTAGGATTTGTTAAAGATCTTTAATAGCAAGTCTACAAATAACAAACATTTTGAAGTTTGAACAATAATCTCTACATTCGTTGCAAAATATATGAACAACTTTCGGTATGAACCAAAGCAAGCAAGCATACCAACAATTTATCACACAAAGTAACAGCAACATTCTCAACCAAATATATTAACATAAGTTATTTGTAGTATTAGGTGTGATTGTAAGCAATGAAGCTAATACACTAAACTTGGCAGATGGTATCAAATCCAATGATCATGCAAACGGACTTGGGGTAATCCTTCGCCTCTACTACTTCATTCGAAACTATAGCAACTTTGCTGCATCCGAACATGGGCGGCTTCAACATTGTCCAATGTAGTACATCATAGTATCCCGGTGAGTTGCCTTTCTCTCTGTATGCAAATCTAACATGGATGACTTCCAGGCATGGAATCCATCCATGTCAGATCAAATACTCTAACTGTTTTAGCAGCTACGCATCATTCCGTGTAGGATGGTATGAAAGTGTCTCAAATTTCTTCACCCCTTCCGTTGGCCACACCATATTTTACATTACTCCATATTGATTTAATTATAATAATACAGTTGTTACCTTCATGCACTGCAGTCTATCACCATTGCTTAGTAGGTTTAAGAAGTCAGATTATGAAACCCTGCTTTGATTTAAGTCCTGTGAAAGGAGCTAGCATGTTGTTAGATTGCATGCCTGAAACGGTAGCAGAGTACATCATTGATGCAGTCATTGGTTCCTTTGGGCTTTTTTTAATTGAGTTTGATGTTGTTTTGGTTGTGATCCTATTTATAGTACAACATTGAAAAACCTTATTGGAGAATAGCATAACATCACACTATATGCACCACCCTTTGAAGTTTACCTAAAAATTTCTATCTTATCAGTATTTTGTTGCCATCTGGCTTATTTCAGTCATATCCCAGATCATAGGAAACATTTTGGAAAACACATTTTTTCTTCTCCTTTTTCACGAAATTGCTTTTGCATATTGTTTCCACTCTATATAAGTTAAGCACCCAAGTACATTATTGGTAATAACACACACATACATAGGTTTGCTGTAAATAGAGAGGTACTTGAACGAGCTATAACTGGAAAGTTAGAGTATAATTTTATTCAAATTTGTGGGTATATATGCAAATGATGACAATATGAGCATAAATGTTCGCTTATGATACATATGAAATAAATTCTATTTTGTAAGTTATGTTGGGTTGTAAGAGTAAGACATTGTCTGTTCATCAACCCCATAATTTGGTATAACTACTTTGTTTTTTAACCATTGACACTGGGTGGTTTGATATAGCTACTTTGTTTTTTAACCATTGACACTGGGTGGTTTCATAGCTTGGCCATAACATTGCTGTCATGATTTTAAGGTGCCTGCAATAGTAACCAATATAGTAGAGCTGTAATAACGTGCAATACACTATTACAGTTACTAATGTTAGAATCCTATCAATTTATGTTTAGGTATTTCAATGTAATTGGATCAGATCTAGAAGGATTGCTAGGCAAATCACCTAAACCTGAACTGAGGGAGCATGGGCGTATATCAAGTGCTTGCTTTGATGCAGCATTAGGAATCATTCCAGGCCTAAAGGTAAATTATGCAAAGGAAGCAAAGTTGGATTTATGATCAAATGCAGCATTAGATATGTGCTTTTTGACAGGTGGTGTATGATGCTCTGGGTTTACGCTATGGTGGAAGGCATGAAAAAATATGTTGCCGCACTCATTCTCCTTCAAATGTATTTTGTGTCGATGTTCTTACATCTTTACTTTTACTATGTATCGTTTTGGTTAGCTATGGTTGTATGGATTGTTACTTTTATTATGCATTGTTTTGGTTAGCTACGATTGTATGAATTGTTACTAATATTTATATGCTTAATATTATGCATGAAATGCTTTTATTCATATATATTGTTTATGCTTAATTGTTAATACTGTGTGAAATACCGTATATTACATCCTTTTTATATTAATGCTAGGAAAAAAAATGTTATGGCCATACGTATTATAGCGTTATGCTAGTGCAATAAAAATATTCTGCAACGATCAAACAGTTTTCATGGCAAGTAAATAATGCTATGAAAGACTAAAGTAAACATTCTATAGCGTTTTTACAGCATTTATAGTTGCTATAATAATCAGGCAATGATATTTCTATAGCATTTATAATTGCTATAATAACCAGGTAATGATATATCTACAGCGTTTACAATTGCTATAAATAGCAAATAAATGACGTCATAAATATTAGCATCATAAACCATAACTCTGCGTAAAAGTTCTATGGCAAGCACCAAAACACTATAGAAAGGTACTTGTATGTCCTGAATAATCCATTTAATAGCAATTCAGAAACGCTATAAGTAACGTCATTTATAGCATGTTTTTTATAGCGATTCTGAGGTTGCTATTATAGATCCCTGACATATTACAACTTGTTGATATACAGCGTTTATAAAAACGCCATCGTATCCTTTTACAGCGTTTTTTAAACGCTATAAAAAGGTATTTTTCTTGTAGTGGGTTATCGTCGTTAACTCTGAGGGTGATTCCAAAATGAGTGTAACGAGATAATGCCTTCGGTTTCGTTCGAACCCGGAACGAACTTGTATGAATCGAATGCTTTCAGAACATCGTCAGGTGGACGATGAGCATTCTAAGTGATATGTCCTATAAAGGTAATCGTAGCCTCAAGCCTCATCAACCGGGAATGGCTAAAACAAGGGAGGTGCAGCAAGGCTTCGTGGGTAGCCCCCACTTGAGAGTGAGATTTACCCCTGTCTAGAGGTCCCTTTTTATTTCGGCTGTGTGGACGGTTGTGAGCTCCAACCGTCGGGGTTATCTTGTTCGAAACTGTTCAGTAAGGAATGGGTCCGGCCTTGTGTCGCAGGGGAGTGGGCGTACTCCTCGGTACGGTGATCTAGGCCACGTACTGTGACGGGCGGTACCCCAGTAGCCCTGCCATTGTATGGAATCCAAAATCCAATAAGTGCCAACGATTTTGATTGTATTACCCACTTTTGTGGCTAGTAGCTGGAATTTAATCATGTAACAATTTCGGCTATTTCTTATTAATTTAAAAACCCTAGACACTATTATAATATCATCGGATTTCCTATCAAATGTTTTGGTTAGTGTAAGGTAAAAACTTTTCCATGTTTATGTGTGGGAAGTCTTACGTGATACCTTTCTTTTCAAAGGTTTTTAAAAGTTAAGCAACTTTAACCTGTTACTCACACCAGACTCATGTCTGACCCAGAGTTTATCTTTTGTTTTCTTAAACTCTTGGGTACTCAAACTTTTTACGAGTAGCCAAGGGATTCAGGTTAGCTTTGACGAATAATGGAGGAGCAATGGAGCAGGAGGCTTCTGCGTTGTAGATATATAGTTCCGCTGTGTGTTTTCTGTATTGTGATTGTATTGAGTTGTAAATATTAGACAGGTGTTTATAACTGTCTAGTATATGTGATGTGTATGCTGTGTATCTCTGATTACTATGGTATATTATGTAAATACTTATGTTATTAGTATAATTTATCTGTTCCGCTGTTGAGATTCTAGTGTTGTTTCTTCTTTCTCTTCTTTCTTTTCTTCTTCTTCTATCCCTTTCTTTCTTAATTGATGATGCGACTTTCTGTGGTAAGAAAGTCGGGTCGTTTCAGGAAAAATGTGTTGACCCAGAAATTTTAACATTTAAAATTGGAAATATTTGATTTATTTTAAATATTGAAAGTTATTTTAAACTTGAATCTCAATTATAACTATAAATTTGGCAATTAAATTATTGCTATAGAAATTTGGGTAAAATTTTGAATCTTCAGTTCTATGCTTGTTAAAAATATTTTCAAGGCTTGAAAAATTTATATTGATAATACTGATGATAATAGAAGCTTCAGAATTGAATATGAAAATGATTTGTTCAGTTTTAGATTTGTATCGTTTAAATCGATATTTAAAAATAGCCTTCAGAGGCACGGTTTAGGAATTTAACGAAACCAGTTCTATTTGATCCGTAATATTGTATTATTATCGGATTTCAATTTTCGTAGTGTTTGGAGTGATCGTTTGGTCGTACGATAGGAAAACACGCTAAAAATTATATTGAAATTTAATTTAATAGTTGGGTCCAAAAAGCTATCTTCTCCATACGATCGAATTTGGACTCGGAACCTTTTCCATTGCGTTCGGAATAGGCATATAACATTATAATTGCCTGGCGGCATGCCTCGATTGGAGATCGAGATTTTTAGTTGCATTTATCGGAACGATTTAAATTTGAATTTGAATTCAAAATAAAAAAATATAACTTCATATCTGTAGCAAAGGACACGTAAATGAAGAATTCAAACACCTGGCTTCTTTTCTCTATCAAATGAACACGCGTTGAAAATTTTTATATCTCGCTCTAAAAACTAATAATAAGAAAATGAACGAAACCTTTTCGTTCAAAGCTATTCCCAAATTCCTCTCTCATTTGAAATGGCCGAACTCTCATTTTCTTCTCCCATTCCTCAGTTTCAAAACGAAATTTAAATTCGTATAAATTAAAACAAATAGGGGAGGGAAGTTAAATGAATGAATTGTTCGTTCAATAAAAAAATAGAAATAAGATAGGGTGATAAGCGAAATCGAGAGGGGCGATTCGATCATTATAGAACCACGCTCGCGTGGGGTGCGTAGGCAGCAAGAAGGGAATCGAGCACGATTCGTTCGATTGGGCTGTCGACGTTGGTGTATGGATGATGCGCACGCGATGGAAGCTCTCAGACGGGCAGACACCAATCGTACGAAGGGCGGCGACGCGACTTTGGGATCTCCAGATTAAGGCTTCGCAGTGGCAGTTGGTTCTTGCGAGCTCAAGGAGGAGTGCGAGTTGCTCAGGCGAGATATTGGAAGCAACGGTGGGGTATGCTTCTCGGTGATGGCAATTCGGGGAAAATGTAAGTATTTTATCTTTGTTTTTTTAATTTAAAATATTAACAAACTAAATGTTTAGATCTCAAAAGAAAAGGAAAAAGAAAAACGAATATAATTTTTATACAATCTGGTTTGAATACAATTTTTTTAATTTAAACTTACAGTCCCACTGTAAAGTAAATTTCCATATTGTTTTTTATATAAAATATATATATATATATAGGGTGATTTATTTTATTTAATAGACTTATTTAACTATTGAGTTACCAAAGATAATTTAAAAAGAAAGTTTGTTTAAAATTTAACTATTACTTTAAAAAATCAAATTTACAAGCTTAAATTAAATTATTAGTTTAAAAACAAACTATTAGTTGAATTGATAAAGAATAATTAATTTTTGAGATTCAAATGATAATTAATCGTTCAATTTTTGCCAAGTGTTAATAAAATTATGCAATGTTTATACAAGGTTAGAAAATCGTGAAATCAAGCTGGAAAGGAAAATGGGTTGCATGCATAAGCAAAGGTGAGATCTTCTCACTCAATCGGATCTTTCTTATTTAATTTTAAATAGTTAAATTTAAATTGTTGATTGTGTGCTTGGATGACAAATGATTATCAGTTGTATTGAATTAGACCCTATGCACGCATAATAGCGGATGATAATATATTAAAACCATATACCACGTTATTCCACCTCGAAGTGGAATTGGTATTATATATGTATTTGTGTGATTGATTTCTCGCATTATATAGCGAGTCCTTATGCGCCACATAATAGCAGATGATATTATATAAAATCCCATATACCGTGATATTCCACTTCAAAGTGGAATTGGTATTTAATTGTTGTGCTAACGTCTGTGAATATAGGGAAACAGGTTGGAGGGATCCAACTGGATTCCTCAAATATTTGAATTAGTTTCAATATTGTGTGTTGATTATTTACAATCCGTGTGTGATTATATTTGTGATTGAAATCGTTGAAGGCTGTAGTTTAGCCGAATATATTTTTGGTATCGTAGGATACTGGAAATAAATAAAATTGGATTATTGAAATTCAAGTTGAAAATTTATAGTAAAAATTATTTTTGAGAATTGGATAAATTTAAAAGAAGGAATTTTAAAAGGATAAAGTTTTATTTTTGAATCCTACTGAATAAAATTCCAAAATAGGGGAAAAAGGCTAAATAAATGGATTTCGGGTAATATTATTCAAAGGTCGAAGAATTTATTTAAAATACGGATTTTTAAATAGTTTGGAAGAAATAAAGGAATTTATTTTAAAAATAAATAAATTTAGAAATCAATTTGGAATTTAATTTGGTGTTTGAATCGATTTTTAGAAAATCAATTTGGAATTGATTCGGTGTTTGAAATTTAAATCTCTGGGAAACCGACTTGAAATTATTTGGTGTTTAAAAATAAATTTTGGGAAATAAACTCTGAAATCAATTTGGTGTTTGAAATAAATGTTTGGAAAATCAATTATGGATTTGATCTGGTATGTGAAATAAATTTGGAATTCAGTTTGAAAATTGATTTACTGTTGAAAGTGAATATTTGGTAAACGATTTGAAAATCGTATATCAGTAGATATTTGTAAATTTAAATTCACGATGAAAATTTATAAAGGAAAGGGGAATTTGTTTTAAAAAAATAAATATCAGTTTATTTTTAAAGGTGTGGAAAAAATCTGTGGATTTGGAATGTATATTTGAAATAAATCGAGAAAGGTTTATTAATCGGCGTAGATGAACCATTTTGTAATGGAAAGAGAATTCTTCCCTAGAAAGTCGAGTATATTTTCAAAGTAGCTTTTGAAGTATAAATTAAAAGTTTCTAGAAATTTATTCGAAATAATATTGTTGGCGAAATTAGTTTTGGAATTATTTCAAATCTTTAAAGTAAAGATTTATTTAATTAATTATAGAAGGGATTATTTCAGAGATTAAATGGATATTTGATTTAGAAAATAGTTGTTTAAATATTTATACTCTAACTACTAATTTTATTTTAAAATTAGTTTGAACTTGAATTTTTATACGAGACATTAGTATAATATTTTCATAACTATTATTTAAGCGAGTGTTTCAAAATAGTTTCATTTTAAATATTTCCAAGTATATTTTGGATAAGTATTTTAAATTATTTTAAAATATTTGAACTCGGCAGATTTTTAGTGGAAATGAATAAATATTTGGAAATGTTTTCCGCGTAAGGAAAAATGATTTGAAATTTGTTTTCAAAGTATTGAAATGTGGAAAAGTGATTTGAAATTTGTTTTCAAATAGTTGAAGTGTTAAAATTTTATCTTGCGAAGATATTTTTAAAAATAAATAATTGGGAAAAATTATTTAAATCTTAGGGATTGTTGTGAATGTCGATTGATAATTAAATAACCGACTATCAATATTGGCCTTTAAATGGCATTTGAATTTCGATGCGACCAGGGGTCGGATTCCAAATGGATATTCGAAAACCACATCGAATCTTTGTGTTGGATCTTTTGTTTAAAAGATCAAAATGGAATTTGTTGTGATTTGTTTGAAATCCGAATGTAACACTTATTTTTAAAATAAGCGCTCAATATTCGGTTTAGGGGGTGAGGACTTTGTGTCATATAACCCATTCCGAATTGTGATACGACGAAATGGATAGCATTTGAAGACAGTGGTGAAGACCGGGTGTTTTCGATAACGATAGGATAACCTGTCGAATGACTCTAAACTGAGTTGCGTCGGTATAGAGATCTTCATATGTGATGGGGAGTCCGATCGGGATTGTGGATGCCCGGAATGCAAGGGCTTCTTTGGACGTGCCTTCGGTTGTGTTCGAACCCGGAACAGACTTATATGGTTGTGTGTCTAAAATTACACTTTGAGATATAAAGCTGATATCTTTCAAATACATTTCTGTTGGTAGTGGAGAATTTATTCTCTTAGCTTAACACCCTTCTTTGAGACGTACGAGGTCAGAGGTTATGTAGTTGAAGGTTATTAGTGATATACTCCCATTCTGGTAGTGTGGCATGCTGAGTGCTGCTGATCATTTGTTGATCGAAGATTGGCTTTTGTGAAAAGCATAGCTTTGTGGACGAGACTTCGTCGAACCTCACAAACCGGTAATGTTCAAAACAGAAATGTTGTGGCAAGGTTTTTAGGGGTCGCACCCTTTGGGTATGTCTATTTTCTTCTGGATAAGAGGTGATATCATGGTGTGGATCGCAGATATTTATCTGTGTGGTTGTTGCTATCAGTTGGTGAATCTCGGGATAAAGGTCGGTAACGACCGAAGATGGCTTACTTGTGTTGGTAGGGAAACAGTTTGGTTCTTGGGGGCGTCCCTCCAGAGGCGTCTCATTTTTAAGAAAGTTCCTTAGCCTGACCATTTGTTGGAAATCAAAAGAAACAATTCGAGCCCCTTACAATTACAATTGCATAACCTGCCTTCTCAGGAGGTAGCTATAGCGGGCATAATATAATGGTACCTATGCTGGCTAAGATTAATATTATACTTTCGAAAGTTTTTCTGCACTATGCACTAATAATAATATTATCAAAAAGGATTTTGTGTATCAAGTATGTTTGACTATCATAAGGAGAAATCTCCTTCAAGTGTGCGATTGCGTTGTGTTTGTGCCGGGAGGCCTTATGGTAGTTTCATTTTCCAAAAGCATAGCAGATTTCTTTTTAATTTCTTTGTGAAAAATAACTGTTTTTAAGATCTCACACCAGTCCCATGGCTGACCTGGAGTTTATTGTTCCCTTTCTAAACTCTTGGTGCCTATAATTTTCCACACGGATAGCCTAGAGTCAGGTTATCATTATTCTAGAGCGAAGTCGAAAAAGATATGCTGTGGAAATCTAGAGGCAAGCTGGATGGCGAGACGTATCATTATACTATGTATTATCCGCTGTGTTGGGATTGCTGTAAGTTTTGTTTTAATATGGATTAGTTGTTGTAAATGCCTAGTCTTGTATAGTGTCATTGTAACCTCTGATGTGATGTTGTATAATAATAACAGATGTGGTTCTTTGTTTTAAAGATTATTCATTTATCTATAATATATTGTTCCGCTGCAAAATGGAAGTTCTGTTATTATTTCTGTTTCTTCTTCTATCTTCTTCTTCTTAAACCCTAACGGTTCAATTTTCGGCATTCGATTGTGCGACATGTGATACAGTGGATGTATTGATGTCGACTTTCGAAAGTCGACAAATTGGGTCATTATAAGTGCCCTCTTAGTAAACCTCACGAAGAAGCGTACGTTATTTTATAGACTATGGGAATATATAAAATGTGTTAAGGGGGATACGATTAATGCCTTAACGCTATTTTAATTTTTTTTACTTTATCGTATACATATTATAATAGCGTAGTGTACTACATAGTAGGTAGTTTAACGGATCCTTGGGAGATGTAAATCCCGAACATCTCTTAAGTTACTGCACCCACGTTAGACACTGGATAGGAGAGGTCAAACCCTGTAAACATCTCTGATGCCTTTACATTTAAATTTATTTATTGTTAATTTAACTTACGTAAGATCTTTTAGTTCTGACTCGAGTGCTTTGTCTTTTCAATTCGCTCGGGTCAGCCTGAGCATTTCAAGGTTGAAGACCTTATTTCTGGAGGACGAAGACAAAGATTTGTACTATTTATTACTTATTATATTCATTTCACTGCATCATGTTGTTCCGCTGCATTTATTTGTTTATTCTTCTGCATGTAACTCTGATGTGTATTATAAAGATATAATCAATGTTATTTGTAAACAGCTTCATGAACTGTTTATTTGATTATTATATTTGTCATTCCACTGCGAGATTCTGCATTTATTTTTTTCTTTCTTTCTCTGCTTTTTCTTGTTTACTCCATAACAATCTACCCTTTTGAATGGTTTGAGTCTGACGTTTGTGGTTTATCGTCGATTTAAACCGTCCAAAAAGGTGGGTCATAGCAGAGGACGAAGACGAAGATTCGGTATATCATATCTATTAGAATTTATCCCAATGCACGATTTCATTCTATCTATTGAAATTGTATAACTCTGATAATGTCGTATAAACGTGATGTATGTGGTAAATCGAATTGAGTATATACAGTTAAACTGCTTCATGAACTGTTTAAGTGATTATTATATTTTATCATTCCGCTGCAAGATTTTGTTGTTGTTTTCTTTTCTTTTTTCTATTTCTTTAAAATAAAAACATTAGTAATCTATCTTTTAAATGGTTTGAGTTGTACATGTGTGGTTTATTGTCAACTTAAACTATTCAAAAAGGTGGGTGGCCACAAAGGCTTACCCACCACACGCCCCATCACTTCTCCTTCACACCTCTTACTTTAGCAGATAATCATTATACCACTTTCTTTCGAAACATCCCTTATCTACTAGAAGTTTCTAAAATGGTCTACTTGCTTTATGAATCAAAGTGTTTTAGTTAGTTCCTAATGTGTTCATATGTTCATTAGCTTAGCACAAAAGAGTGCAAACAGCCTATATCAATGAAAAAGACGTTTAAGATAAACCGATTTTCAATCATAGTATTGATATTTCTTTGAAGTATTTATTTTTGTAAAAAAAATTCATAAAAAGGTTTACCATCATTAGTTATGATTAGAAAGGAGGTTAACAAGGTTATAAATCAATTAAATAACATTTAATCCATGATTTAAATATTTAAATAATTCAGTTATGTAAATACGAAGTGTTTGAAATTCCATCCTTACATTGGTCTTCTATATTAGTAAGTGATTTACTAGAGCTGAAAAGAACCGCCTAAACTTAGAGAAGCGGACATATTACTTGCTGATTGCATCAAGAGAATCGGGACTGTATTTCCAAGCACATCCGATAAAGTGCTTACGGACTACCGCTTGAAGCAGGTGTTATACCGAACCGAGACTTCAAGAACATTGCTAAAATGGAACTTAGAGTTAAGCCAGTATGATATCACCTACCTTTTAAGGAGAACAAATAAACAGACAAGCATTGGTAGACTTCATCCTCGAGTTTACCATGCGAGATGATGAAGATAAAGAGGATGATACAGTCACACCACCTCATTAGAAACTGTTTGTGGATGGCCCATCGAATAAAAACATTTCATGCATAAGAGTTGTGCTCAAAACCCCAAAAGGACGGTCAATTTGCTATGCACCAAAGCTAGAATGTACTACACAAATAACAAGGTCGAGTATGAGACGTTGATAGTAGGATTAAGGATATCAAAGGAACCAGGGAAAAAGACACTACACATATTCAGTGATTCTTAAATGATGTTTGCCAAGTTATAAAGGAATATCATGCTAAGGATATAAGAATTGCCCCTTAGCTAGCGAATGTGCTGGAACTATTAGATGACATAGAACACTATACGATAAAGCATATCCACTATATAACATTGAACACTACGTGATTCAGTGGCCAAAAGCTAGTTATGCAGAGGCATGGATGATGGATTTGGTTTCAGTGGAATTTTTGATGGCTCCAAGTATCGATCAAATGGATGTCGACTAGATATTGGAGTCCTTGGAGGAACATGAGTCTTGGATTAATCCAATCAAGGAATATTTGCACAAGGTAACTCTCCCGAGAGACATGAATGAAGGGAAGAAACTCCATCGAAAAGAACCTCGGTTTATGATGCAGGGAGTAAGATATAGAAGAGGATTCTATACCGCCTTGCTTTGGATGTGTAACTAAGGATGAGGCTAGGAAATTCCTTATGGAGATCCATAAGGGTAGCTATGGTGATTACATAGAGGGCGGTCTTTGGCAAAGATGATACTTTGTTATCGATATTTCTAGCCAACCATAAACCAAGATGCAGTCAATCGTGCCAACTGATGAGACCGTTTTCAAGGATTTACGATAATCCCGAGAGCCACGCCAATAGAGATTACGCAAATGGTTAGCCTGTAACCATTTGCGGTTTGGGGAATTGACATTATCGATGGGCTACCAATGGCGAAAGGAGGAGCTAAATATGCAACAATAGCAGTGTATTATTTCACAAAGCGTGTAAAATTGGAACCGCTTGCCATGATGACAATGAAAAGGTGATCACTTTCACGATGAAAGAACACCATTTATAGCTTTAGAGTACCTAAAAGATCATCATAGACAATGGAACTCAGCTCGAAAGTAATAAGTTCAAGGATTTCTACAACCGGTATAGAATTGAGATAAGCTTCTTAGTTGTAGCACATCTATAGGCGAATGGACAAGTGAAGGCGGTGAATGAATCATCAAGTCTACCATGAAGAATTGGTTAACCAAAGGCAAAGGAAATTAGATGGATGAGCTTCCACGAGTACTATAGGTTTATAGGACGACCCACAAATCAGCAATTGGACATTCTCCATTCTCTTTAGCTTACGGATTGGAAGCGATGGTCCTGATAGAACTAGAAGTCACTTCTCATAAAAGGCATTTCAAACCAAAGGTAAACGAGAAACTCTTGCTTGAGTATCTCGATTTGATTGATGAGAAATAGAAGGAAGCATAATTAAGGGTGGCTGCTCACCAGAAAAGAGTAGGATGACACTTTAACACCAAGGTCTTAAATTGTACTTTTAAGGTGGAGGATCCTATTTTGAAACGAGTTCTCTTGAGTATCGGGTTATTTGGTCTGAATTGAGATGGTCTTATGCAATCAAGAAAAAGCTTGAAGATGGAACATTTAAGTTAGCTACAGTCGATGGAATCCTGATTCCTTGGGCATGGAATAGCAACTTGATGTGTCACCATAATACCTAGTTTTATTTAGTTTATTTTCGTGAAAAAGTTACCATAGGATTTTGGGGACATTGTAATAAGGCGAGACTTTCCATAATTTTCATTTATAAATGCAATTCGCTTCTTGAACCGACGGAACCATGTTGACGCAAGCAAGAATTCTGTACTGCGCGATTAATAGTATGGTTAGGAACATACTCATATGGCCTAGGGTAACAGCCAAGGAGAATGCTCTCGGAAATCTATTAGATAATTCGACACCATCTCCTAAACACAAACTCCTCAGGCCAGGGATCATGGCTGGGGAGTAGTACTTTGGGTCCATCGGATAATTTGACCCAATCTTTTGGGGTTGATCAGATAATTATGTCCCACCTTTCTGGGTTGATTAAATAATTGGGCCAAATCATTTGGGTTCGATCAGATAATCTAGCCCAACCTTTCCAATTTGATCAAATAATTCAAACCAATCTTTTGGCGCCGATCGGATAATTTTGCCCCATCTTTGTAGGTTGATCAGATAATTCTACCTAATCATTCGGACCCGATAAGATAATTCTGTAGGATCGATTTCACCCTAGAGGAGGGGTGAATATGGTGATGGTATAAATTATAAAAATTAAATGCAGAAGCTTATTAATAATTTCAACACAGATCACAGAATAATAGCAGCACAGATAATAGCAGAATAATAAAATGCAGATATAGAATGACACAGAATTTACCCAGCTTCGGCAAAACCCTGCTTACGTGCTGCCCCCAAGGTTTCTACTAGAAATTAGATAGTCAGACGCTTGCACACATAAACTCGCGACACCCGCTATCGATTAAACCTAACTCTACGCTCAAAAACCCTGCTACAACTCAGCCACTGAGTTGCGAATTCTCAAGCTACGCCACGTAGCTTGTCCCCTAGTCACACGACTAGTAAATACAACCTTTTAATAAAGAATTTAAATTTAAAAAACAGATTTAAGACAATTTAAACTAAAAAAACCCTAATTTATAAAAGGTTAGCCCAAACTTCTTTCTATAATTAGCCAGCCCAAATAATCACGAGAGAAAAACATGCGCCGTCCCTTTTCTTCTTTTATTTCATTGCGCTACTTTGCTGTGAAAATAATGGCCTCCTTCGATCTTATTCCTCTTTGCTCTTAAATTAGGGCTTTTCTAAAATTGAAGCGTCGCTCTGTCAAAATGATTTCAGAAGCTTCGATTCCTTTCTTCGTTCGATTATATTGTTCGCAGCTACCTCAATTTGGTCGAGTTAATTGTCCACGATTTCGGTATGTACTTTACTCCTTTTGCTTTGCTGGTTTTGACTTGCTTGAACCCGATGCTTTTAAATTGCCGATGATGATGATTGGGGTTTTTAATCCTTTAACTCGATCGATGGTTATTACCAATAATGTTGATTCCTATTTATAGGATTCGACCTTCTAAAGTTACGCCGTATATTTACTTATTTGAATTCGTCAAAATATTTTCTCTGCCACTTGATACTGTTTGAACGTTTGGGATTTTACTGACGAATTCAACTCGAATATTTCCCTTACTTTACTATTACGGCTTTAACTTGAGATCGTACGATCCTTCCTTGATCTTTACGGCAGCTACTTTCCTATTATATTTTTGACTTTTTCAATTCTTTTCTTGCGTTGAATTCTGACATTGACTTCGGCCTAGTGATGTTGCTCTGTCTTTGTGCATTACTGAAACACTTTTTATACAGTTGAGTTTTGTTCATTCAATTCATTGAAATTGATATTACTTTACTGTGTATAATTGTCTGGTTGTTGCTTGATGAAGAGGTTGAACCTATTAGTCGAGCTTGCATACTTCATGTTGCCTTGACTCTGCATATATGTGTGATTTCATCTTGATGCAATCTTTATGCACTTGATTTGTCACTGCTGTGTCCTTTACTTGATGCATTTGTTTGCACTGTGCATTGAGCATTGTCACATGTATACTTGGTGTTGTAATTTCCTTTCTTGGAATTCAACAGTTTGAATTTGTGTTGTTGCAGCTTGTATTTGTTGTTTTCCATTGTACATGCTTCACTGCATCATTATTGATTTGCTGTTGCATCTGCCAATTGTGTCTGCATTGATATGATCATGCTCACTTGAAAATCTGACATACCAACTTGTTGAGATTACTTCTCTTCAGTTGAGTAATTTCACCACCTATGTGTACTTGTGTTTTCTTCATGTAGCTGTTGGTCTGGCATGAACTTGATACTATGGTATTTGCTGTTATATCACTTCGAATTCCATGTATCACTTGATTGACTCATGTATTGTAGTCTTCATGTACGTTGGTTTGTTGAATTCACTACTGGTCTCTGTCCTGTGCACATTGTCGCCTTAGTCCTGTTGCATGCATTGTTGATTCTCTGTTGTCAGATACTTAGAACTGTTAAGAACAGTTCGACTTCGACTTGGTCTTTGAGTTGCTTCATAGTCTTGTTGTCTGCTGATGTTCCTTCTACTGGTATCACTTGTTTGTTATTTTAACTTGAGACTGTGGTTTATGATGCACTTGTTTTGTACTTCATATATGCACTGTTCGATCTTGTTCCTTCACTTTACTTGAGCAGTTAGCATTGAAACTGTATGATTCATTTTGTATGTTGTACTGTGAAGCATCTTGATCACTATATATTGATACTTGTTATACTTAAGTTGTTTGGTTGCTTTGTGCTAGTTCTTCTGGCTTCACATGTGCACAGAGTTGTTTGCTGTCATTAACAGTTGCTTTGGGATTGAACTTGAGCTTTGTACATCCACTTCAATGCTGAGTTATTTGACTTGTGTTTCTCACCATGTTCAAGTGTGTCTGGTCTTTGCTTGTGACATCCATTCATGTTGATTTTTGAAATTTCACTTGAATTGAATCCAGTTTCAAAACTCGGGTTTGACCTTGTGCTCGTGTCGTGATTTTAAATATATTGCACGTGAGTTGAACCCGGCTTTTCATTTTGGTTTGACCTGTGCTCACCTGTCCCTGTAGCATTATCAAGTGTATATTGATGTGCACGGCCTTGTGGCATGTACAGTGATACACTGTGCATGTCACATTGTTCGTGTATGATGAATTCAAATGTGAATGATGACGAACAACCCAAATAACCGAGGCAAATCATATTTTCAAAAATCATATTTCATTTTATATTGCAAAAATATTTATTTTTCAATTTTACTGCGTTAGTGAATGTGTTTGCAGATTTCTCAGATGTTGGATTCTAACTGGAATGAAGTTGAAGATAAACTACGAGTGTGAGTGATATGTAGTGAGGAATTTATGTAAACTGAATTGTGATGCATTGTAAAATCAAAATTGTATACGTATAATGAGAGCTTGAATTTGTACTATTCAAGATTGTAATAAATATTTGTTTGAATAAAATTTCTGTTTGAATTCAAATGCTGTGTAATTTATTTTATTCAACAAATATTTATTTAATCTATGAAAAACAAAATAGTACATTACCAAATACATTTAAATGAATATATATGTTTATTATCATCAAACAAAAACATATAAGCGCATATTCAACAATCTCCCCCTTTTGATGATAACAAACATATATTTAAGATTTTGACTGTGTTAAATGTATTTGATCAATGATATACACTAATTGCTCCCCCTATTTAAATGCTTCCTCTCTACATGATGCTCCCCCTACATATATGCATACAAATAGAAATATATAAATGAGCCTAGATGCAAATGGAAAATTATTTGACCTTTGCTTGATTCTATTTGACAAAATCTTAACTTTTCTCTCCCCCTTTTGTTATCAGCAAAAGAATAACAGTGTTAGTGAAAATAGAGATAAAGTGATCAATATTAATCCAACATTAAACTCAAATTGAATATAAATATTAAACTTCAATAAAAATCAAACAAAAATCGTAACTACCCTTGTTAGGCGCATATTCCACTTTTAGAAAGAATGGAAATGATGTTCTAATATAAAATCATACAATTGTATCAACTTGTGGTACCTTTATATCAGGAATTTGAATATCTACTAATCATGCATAACCGTTAGGACTTTTAAATGAGATTAGTAGTATTCCAATTTAATCTTAAAAAAATGAAATCAAATATCTTCTAACCACGCATGACCGTGAGGACTTTTAAATGGGACTAGAATCAACTTGTCTATTTAATCAATTAATTTTGATATGCATTCCATGCATGCATAACCGTAAGGACTTTTAAATGAGCATGGAAGCACATAATCAAAAATCCAAGTAATTCACTCATGCATAACCGTGAGGACTTTTAAACGAGAGTGAATACTTTGGATATTTATTTATTTTAAAAAAATATGAAATGAAAAACAAATGATCCCTGATTATAGTACCACATATCGAAAAACTATATTTAAGATTTGATAAACAATGGTCGATATAAATATGATAGATATGGAATCTTTACCCAACAAAAAGTTTTATAACTCTTGTTTGAATCCCTAAAGAATTTTCCAAATATACTCTCTTGAGTAATGTATGTTAAATATCAACACTTATCACCTTTTCAATCACTACTTATCTTTTTTGATAATTAGTAGGGAGTCGGATTAGTCAAAATTTGTCATTTAAAATCAAATAAAAATGACTAATCTGAAAATATGGTCAAACAATTATTTTCTCGAAGAGGTTATATGAGAAAAAATTTCTGCTAATTGAAAATTATTTGTAATGAAAAGTACGTAGATATTTTCTTTGAAAAACGATGCAGTAACTAAATATTTCAAAAATCACGTTCAACTAGTAATTTTTCTATCAACTAGATTACCAGTGTATTCTGCATCTGAATTTCTTTTTCACCCAAAATTATCATTAATTGAATTTGATTGACCAGACCATGAAGTATGCAACAAAATATCTCAAAATCAAATTTAACAGCTTTTCAAATGACATTCTCTTGAATTTGAAATGAAGCCGAGTAAATAATCAAAAAAAACCATGAATATAGAGTTAGCCAAATTATAACCAAATGTATTAATATCCAACAAAACACTATTTTTGATCCAACCTAATATAATCAAAAAAAATTAAAAAAAATTATAGTGTTTTTGGCATAAATATAATTGGCCAACTATGTTGAACAAGTCAGAATTAAAAAAAATCATCTTTACAACATCTCAATATTGGCTGATTTTAATTCATACTATGGTGCGGATCATCACATTTAATATATCGTTCAAATAAATATACCATTACCTGTATTACCTTTACGATATTTTTCGTTGTTTATCCATTGTGATTCTGTCACCTTTATAATAGGCTAAGGAACTTTGCTTTGTCGCCTGTTGTTTTTCTAGAACATCCAAAAATCCAGAAAACACCGTTGTTGTTCCTTAGCCTACCACCACACCTACACAAGAAAAGATTTATGTGACCTATTTGTTTTTATAGGTCCATGGTTGTTAGTGGCAGAATATTTAGAAAAATAATTTTGTGGAGACCCAAAACTGTTTATATATGTTCCTTTTGGCACCCAAATTTGTTTAACTTTGAGAGATTTTATATTTGTGCCTTTTGGAACCCAAATTGGTAAGGTTTTCACATGTTTGGGTCTATACCAACAATTATTGCGATCGTGTCCATATTTTCTACAAATTGTGCACATGGAATTTTCTTGATTAATATCGCTTTCAACATTTTCAGATTGACTATATCCAAGTCCTTGTCTAATTGTATTACCAGTTTGCTTCCTTAATAGCATATTCAACGATTTTTTACCTTTTGAAAATTTATCTAAGATCGTCGACAATTGTCGGACTTGTGTTTTGAGAGATTCATTTTCGTTTAACAATTGTGTGCGCTTTTTAATAGAGTTTTCTCTCCTCGTTTTTTCACTTTCTTTCAAAATCAGAATTTCATTTTCAAGTGATTTTATATTAGTTTTTGATTTTTTTAATTTCTTCTTCGAATGTTGGACACTTATCACACTTAGGGATTTTACTTTGATAGGTTTTATCTAATTGGTCGAGTTGTTTATTTAAATCTATCAAAGTATCTTTTTGTGATTCAAGTTTGGCATACTTCTCCCTAAGTCGTTCGAAACAACCGTTCACTTCGTGGAAATATATAAGTAATTCCGAATGAGGAAGTTTTGATACCTCACGTGGCTCGTCATCATCACTGTCAGTTATTTCACCATGAAGACACAAGTCTGCTTTTTCATTCTCACTGTTAGCACTTTGATTATCTTCATCACTTGTATTCCACGTGGCAGCAAAACTTCTCCTTTTTGATTTCTTTTCAAAGTCACGTCGAGTTTGAGGACAATTGGGCTTTATGTGTCCGGGTTGGTAGCACTTATGACAGATGATCTTTGGTTCTTCTGGATTGTCTAATACTTTATTTATTCTGCTTTTCAATTTTCGATTTAGAGCTGAATTTCCGTATTTGTAATTCCACCTTTTGACTTTCTTTATTATCGGCTCCAATTCTGCTGCTCCATCATCATTATCATCACTATCACTTTCTTTTGTTCCTTTAAGAGCTATTGATTTCTTTCGAGTATCACCTCCTTCACGTTCTTCCTTGAATTTCATTTCTAGCTCATAAGCGGTGAGATTTCCGATGAGTTCTTCGACTTTCATTTGTTTCAAATCTTTTGATTCTTGAATGGCAGTCACTTTGGCTTCAAAACTTCGTGGAAGGACTCTGAGGATTTTTCGGACTATCTCTAACTCTGTATATGGTTTTCCAAGAGCTTTTGATTTGTATACAATATTGGAAAGTCGTCCATGCATCTCTTTGACATTTTCTTCTTTTGCCATTGTGAAATTCTCGTTTTTGCTGCTTGGCATGGCAAGGTGAGATTCTTTGACTTGAGATGTTCCTTCGTGAGTCACTTCTAGTGTGTGCCATATTTCCTGTGCAGTTAGACAATGTGAGACACGATTAAATTCAAATTGATCCAATGAACAGATAATAGAATTCATAGCTCTAGCATTAGCATTTTGTAATTTATTTTCTAGTTCTGTCCATTGATCCATCGGTTTATCTATTTCCTGATTATCTACAATTATAGTTGGTGCTCTATAACCTGTCTTAACAATGTTCCAAGCGTCAACGGTTTTCAGAAAAATTTTCATTCTATTTTTTCAATAAGCATATTCACCATTGAACATTAGTGGTCTAACTATGGACTAACTCTCAGCAAAAGCACTATTAAAAGAAGCCATTTTAAAAATTCAAACTTTTAAAACAAAAATTGATTTTTGAAAAATGAATTTTTAAAACAAAAATTGACTTCCATTCCTAGCTCTGGTACCACTTGTAGGATCGATTTCACCCTAGAGGAGGGGGGGTGAATAGGTTGATGGTATAAATTATAAAAATTAAATGCGGAAGCTTATAAATAATTTCAACACAGATCAAAGAATAATAGCAGCACATATAATAGCAGAATAATAAAATGCAGATATAGAATGACACAGAATTTACCCAGCTTCGGCAAAACCCTGCCTACGTGCCGCCCCCAAGGTTTCTACTAGAAATTAGATAGTTAGATGCTTACATACGTAAACTCGCGACACCCGCTATCGACTAAACCTAACTCTACGCTCAAAACCCTGCCACAACTCAGCCACTGAGTTGCGAATTCTCAAGCTACGCCACGTTGCTTGTCCCCTAGTCACACGACTAGTAAATACAACCTTTTAAAAGAGAATTTAAATTTAAAAGACAGATTTTAAAAAAAAATTAAACTAAAAAAACCCTAATTTATAAAAGGTTAGCCCAAACTTCTTTCTATAATTAGCCGGCCCAAATAATCACGAGAGAAAAACATGCGCCGTCCCTTTTCTTCTTTTATTTCATTGCGCTACTTTGCTGTGAAAATAATGGCCTCCTTCGATCTTATTCCTCTTTGCTCTTAAATTAGGGCTTTTCTAAAATTGAAGCGTCGCTCTGTCAAAATGATTTCAGAAGCTTCGATTCCTTTCTTCGTTCGATTATATTGTTCGCAGCTACCTCAATTTGGTCGAGTTAATTGTCCACGATTTCGGTATGTACTTTACTCCTTTTGCTTTGCTGGTTTTGACTTGCTTGAACCCGATGCTTTTAAATTGCCGATGATGATGATTGGGGTTTTTAATCCTTTAACTCGATCGATGGTTATTACCAATAATGTTGATTCCTATTTATAGGATTCGACCTTCTAAAGTTACGCCGTATATTTACTTATTTGAATTCGTCACAATATTTTCTCTGCCACTTGATACTGTTTGAACGTTTGGGATTTTACTGACGAATTCAACTCGAATATTTCCCTTACTTTACTATTACGGCTTTAACTTGAGATCGTACGATCCTTCCTTGATCTTTACGGCAGCTACTTTCCTATTATATTTTTGACTTTTTCAATTCTTTTCTTGCGTTGAATTCTGACATTGACTTCGGCCTAGTGATGTTGCTCTGTCTTTGTGCATTACTGAAACACTTTTTATACAGTTGAGTTTTGTTCATTCAATTCATTGAAATTGATATTACTTCACTGTGTATAATTGTCTGGTTGTTGCTTGATGAAGAGGTTGAACCTGTTAGTCGAGCTTGCATACTTCATGTTGCCTTGACTCTGCATATATGTATGATTTCATCTTGATGCAATCTTTATGCACTTGATTTGTCACTGTTGTGTCCTTTACTTGATGCATTTGTTTGCACTGTGCATTGAGCATTGTCACATGTATACTTGGTGTTGTAATTTCCTTTCTTGGAATTCAACCGTTTGAATTTGAGTTGTTGCAGTTTGTATTTGCTGTTTTCCATTGTACATGCTTCACTGCATCATTATTGATTTGCTGCTGCATCTTCCAATTGTGTCTGCACTGATATGATCATGCTCACTTGAAAATCTGACATACCAACTTGTTGAGATTACTTCTCTTCAATTGAGTAATTTCACCACCTATGTGTACTTGTGTTTGCTTCATGTAGCTGTTGGTCTGACATGAACTTGATACTATGGTATTTGCTATTATATCACTTCGAATTCCATGTATCACTTGATTGACTCATGTATTGTAGTCTTCATGTATGTTGGTTTGTTGAATTCACTACTGGTCACTGTCCTGTGCACATTGTCGCCTTAGTCCTGTTGCATGCATTGTTGATTCTCTGTTGTCAGATACTTAGAACTGTTAAGAACAGTTCGACTTCAACTTGGTCTTTGAGTTGCTTCACAGTCTTGTTGTCTGCTGATGTTCCTTCTACTGGTATCACTTGTTTGTTATTTAAACTTGAGACTGTGGTTTATGATGCACTTGTTTTGTACTTCATATATGAACTGTTCGGTCTTATACCTTCACTTTACTTGAGCAGTTAGCATTGAAACTGTATGATTCATTTTGTATGTTGTACTGTGAAGCATCTTGATCATTATATATTGATACTTGTTATACTTAAGTTGTTTGGTTGCTTTGTGTTAGTTCTTCTGGCATCACATGTGCACAGAGTTGTTTGCTGTCATTAACGGTTGCTTTGTGATTGAACTTGAGCTTTGTGCATCCACTTCAATGCTGAGTTATTTGACTTGTGTTTCTCACCATGTTCAAGTTTGTCTGGTCTTTGCTCGTGACATCCATTCATGTTGATTTTTGAAATTTCACTTGAGTTGAATCCAGTTTCAAAACTCGGGTTTGACCTTGTGCTCGTGTCGTGATTTTAAATATATTGCACGTGAGTTGAACCCGGCTTTTCATTTTGGTTTGACCCGTGCTCACCTGTAACTGTAGCATTATCAAGTGTATATTGATGTGCATGGCCTTGTGGCATGTACAGTGATACACTATGCATGTCACATTGTTCATGTATGATGAATTCAAATGTGAATGATGACGAACAACCCAATTAACTGAGGCAAATCATATTTTCAAAATCATATTTCATTTTATATTGCGAAAATATTTCTTTTTCATTTTTACTTCGTTAGTGAATATGTTTGCAGATTTCTCAGATGCTGGATTCTAACTGGAATGAAGTTGAAGATAAACTACGAGTGTGAGTGATATGTAGTGAGGAATTTATGTAAACTGAATTGTGATGTATTGTAAAATCAAAATTATATACGTATAGTGAGAGCTTGAATTTGTACCATTCAAGATTGTAATAAACATTTGTTTGAATAAAATTTCTGTTTGAATTCAAATGCTATGTAATTTATTTTATTCGACAAATACTTATTTAATCTATGAAGAACAAAATAGTTCGTTACCAAATACATTTAAATGAATATATATGTTTGTTATCATTAAACAAAAACATATAAGCACATATTTAACAAATTCGGCCCTACCTTTCTGGGTCGGTCAGATAATTCAACCCAATCTTACAGGATTGATCAGATAATTCAATTTGAAACCTTTAGGTTCTTGGATAACTACCCCAACTCTCTTAGTCCAGGATTACGATCACGGAGTAGAACTGCAGGATTCGATCAGATAATTTGACTCTAACCTTTAGGAATTTGTTGTTGCTTGGAATTAGGCAATGACGAGAAGGATATACCACTTATGGGTTGATTGCATAATCCGACCCTAACCTTCAGGAATTTTCCATTGCTTGGAGTTTGGCAATGTCAACAAGGACTAAACACACAAGGTTTGATCGGATAATTCAACCTAGCTTGCAGGTATCAGCCATTGCTCAAAAGTTGGCAGCATCAAGAAGGAATGCACAGAATCACGCAACAAAACTATCGGTTCTTGGAGACAAGTACTTGTGTACAAACTGAATTTCCACGACCGTGTTAGCAGCCTAGCGAGACACGCTTATCCAAGGACAAGCGAGGATATTGTTTAAAAATCCAAGACATGTATTATTGGGCTCTTTCGGTCCAGGAATAGCATTGGGAAAGCATAATCGAATTGGGGCCAATCGGATGATTTGTCCCATACTGTAGGTCTCCTACTGATGCCTGAGTGTTGGCATTTGGAAAAGTAGGTTCTGCAAATAGGATTTGGTTCACGGTGGAAATATGTATAAATAGGAAGTGAATATTACAGTTGATGCTCCTCGAGGATAGGGGAAACACGGAACTTGGAATATTTACGTAAAATATTGGTCGAAGGAAACACAACCTAACCAAAATAGGAATAACCATAGAGTTGGTTCAACTAAGATTCTATTTTACTAAATGAAACATTTTGGTAGTTATAAATAGGACTAAACAATAGAGTAAACTTAAAGCAATTGCAAAATTTTTGTTTATATGCACATAATTGCTGTAAATAAATGCATTGCACAGAATGAGACATATATAATGTAGGTAAATTATAGTGTAGCAGTTTTACTATATATGCAGATAGTTATACATAAACGGGTACATTATATAAAATTATGGAAAAGCAAACGGAACAAAGATTACATAAAAAAGGGTAATCTTTCATTACTTCAATTTTAATATACAGAGTAGCGAGGGTTGTTTCTCGCACAAACACGGCCTGTTTACAAAAAATACAGGCTACCATGCCTACAAGCTTTAGGAGTCTGCTATTTTTTTCTTCCCTCTCATGCTATCATTGCTGCTCGAACTACTAGTCGGTTTCCTGTGCTTTCGTCCAACTTTAATTTCCCTCCTTCAGGGATATCATGCTCGAACGTTGTAGTTTCTCCCTTGGGATGGACAAGGGTTTCATCGAATTTTTCGACAGGGACATCAAAGGGCTTGGTCTTGGAGGGCTTCTTCTTGGTGAGAGGAAGTTTGGCAAAGGGACTTATAGGCATAGAACTGATGGATTTCTCAGTTCCATGCTCTTTTTTATCATGACCTTAGAAATATCGATCTTCGATCTCTCCGCTATTGTAATAGGATCGATTGACCTAGAAGCGCAAGTGACTGAAATTCCATCTCCCAGGGACTGAGAAATATCCTCTAGCTCTTTCAATTATGCGATCTTTTAGGAATTTGACCTTGGTTCAAAACTAGGAGGTACGATTGGAGCAGGAAGTCCAATGAAATGGAGGTCTACATGGTGAATATAGCTACGGTACTCGATCCTCGAGTAGCCGAAGGCATAGGTGGGAGATGCAGATGACCTACAAGTTGGTAAATAGAAATGTAGAGATTAGAAATGGTTTGCGCAAGAACTGAAGTTTATCCAAATCCAGTGAAACTAGAGATATATCTTCATCCAGAGTGGATTGAGACGCAAGAGACATAGAAATCTCACCTTCTTCAGGCGTGTGCTGGACTGGCAAGTCAACACAAGAAGGGACATATGGCTCTACATAGGCAGCCGTTGCGGACGGTGCAAATTTCTTAGTGGCCTTCGAGCTGGCCCCCTCTACCTTAGAAATACATGTTGCATGCTCTTTAGACTTTAGAATGGTTAATTATAATGGACTCGATGTACTTAGGCCAGTGGAATCCTCAACAGCAGCAACAACATGGACGATGTCTACTACAACAAGAATGTACTTTTGCTCTTCGAGTTTAGCAATATCTTCTACATCAAGGTACTGTGCCATTAGTTCTTCTTCAGTGAGGCCTTTACCAGCTACTTTAAAACGATGTACCACCTCTTTCCAAGTGTCAACAATAGTATAAACATATGTACTCCCCAACCAATTTAAATTCTTGTACTGGATTATGCTCGCGATGAAGTGCTGAAGACTATTATTCAACTCTTCTTCTCCTTAGCCCTTTCCTCCTTGAGCTCTTTTAGCTCCTGCGTAACGTCCTAGGGTCTACTTCATTGTCTAGTTTCTCAACCTTAACCACTAACAGATTGTCATTAAGTTTCTCAATCTCTGTGTGAAGCTTTTGTGTTTTGGCAGCCTTCTCTTCAATGATCATGTCCCTATACCGAAGATTTCATCCTTTGTATTAACGGCCATGTCCTTCTTGATGATTTGAGTTTTCGCGGCAGCACCCTCCTCGTAAGCAATCTTAAGTAGATCTTTCAGCATAAGCTCTGCATTTGCATGGGCCGTCCTCACGTCCGCTATAAGACTTTCGGCCTAAGCTTGGATTTTATAGCACCGTCTCTCTCCGTTGTCATCTTCTCTACGTCTCCCTTATACCCCTCGATAAGGCTATCATAAGTCCTATTGTCATACTTGAAAGACCAGGTGTTTGTGTAATTAGCATGGTTAACCTTCGAGAGATCTTGGAAAAGCCTTCTCCGTTCATAGCTCTTAATGTTGTGCTTTTGAATCCATTGGACATCATGGTATGTATCTTTGGAATGTCTTGGATGTCATGATCGGACATGACACCTTGTAAGAAGAGATTAGGAGAAACTACCTACAAGTGAGGTGGTACCTTAGGAACATGGGTTGGAGGAATGAAGATTCCTATAGAGCGAGGAGACACGGTTGTAATTAAAGAGTGAGAGAATATAACCTATTGAAACGAAGGAATTTGAGGACTTGAGTGAGGAGAGGAATGCTAGATGAGAAATCATGGTGGTTATGTAAGTCTTTATGCCATTTTCTTGGATCACTGGGCTGCCTCTCTTTGTCCTACCTTTTCTTATCCTCTCCCTCGGTGTGGCAATCGTCTTTCATTCCTTGCTTCCTCTCTTTTTGTCTAGCCTCTCCTTTGTGGATTCTGGACCTCGACAATAGCAGAAGCGAGATGGATATGGATCGAGAGTTTGTCCTCTAGACTTGCCCATGCCATACCGAAGCTTTCTATGTCAATCTCTGGCCATGGAACCTAAAATGAGAAGAAAGATTGTATAAGTATTGGAAATTTAAAATTCAAATGAATGCAGGGATGTGCGTATATGATCCTAGTGAGGTACCGATGACCCCCTAACTACTGTGCAGACTATGTTCACATGGAAGTAAAGACAATGTTTCATTACATTCATCTAGAATTCCCCCGGGTGATAAACTGAAGTTGAAGAACCCTCAGCAAGGAGACCGCCGATGGAGATATCAAAATCACTCCAGCCAATGAAGACATCTCCCAAAGAGCATGTTGGAAGAGTTGTCTCAACTGATGGAAGTATGCTTGGTTCCTCGGCTTTATTGGTAGTTTTGGTAACAATGCTTTTAGGATGAGGTGGAACCGAAGGATGAGGGCCTTCAGGAGATGTTTCACCAAATGACTCATCCTCCTTCGGATTAGCTTCATAATTGTATCGCCTTCAATGGCATTGTTATCTCCTTCTACTCCTTCCTCTTTCCTCATCTCATCCTTCCTTTCTCTACACCATTCACCATCGCTCTCCTCTAGGATTGGTTTCATTCCAGCACCTTCACCCCTTTTTGAGCGGGTTCGTCTGACATTCTATTGGTAGATTCCTTGATGCTAGGCACATCAGATGTGCTTTCCACTTCCTCTTGGAGATTATCACCAGAACCACATCCAAGGGCAGAAGATCTAGTTGTTATCCTAAAGCTACTCTGAGAAATTTCTTGGGATGGTAATGCAATTAGGGAGAAGAAGATTGCAAAAACAAAGTTTTTCATTCATCGGAAGATATGAAGTGGAGCAATCTCGAACTAGAGCTCTCTTTATAACATCCAAGGTATTGTTATGCCCCTCATTAGTATCACGAGTCAAAATATTTGCAAAGGAATTTGGTCAGAAGTTAGACACCGAGGTGATTAAAGTTCAAATGTGGAAGGGATAAGACGAAATAATCTTACTTCTCGAGAGCCAAGGCTGTTTAAAGCCGTACGAGAATCGGATGAAGACGTGTTTGTTCTTGAAGTAAGAACGCTTATTGTGGAGCTCTTGATGACTTTACATCTAGACTAGACCCCGATAATCATATAAGATAGCGAGTCATGCTTTTGCTTGAAGTGAAAGAGGTAAGCAAGCTCGTTGAAAGTTGAAGGCCGATGGAATAGGTTCATGAGCAACACGTATAAAGAGCTCGGGAAGAGCATACCCATTGGGATGAACTTGAGACGGCACCATCCTGAGCGATTGGAGAACCGTGTGGAGGAACAGATTGAAGGGAGGCAAAACGCTGCCCAAGCACATGTATTTATTGCAGGTCAAATATCATATTGGAGGATTGTGCGCTCGTTGACCCTGTGTTTGAAGAAGTACAACATCCTCAAGGATTTCATGTTAGTGACATATGTTCTGAAGCATTATCAAAGTAAGAATTGTCGGAATATGTTCTGGCGGGTCATCCAAAAACTTTAAATCGATGTATTCGTTTAGAGGAGGAGGTGAATTTTGCAATGGTTCTATTAGAACGACATGCCATGTAACTCAGTGGTGATTGAACGTCTAGGCCTGGCAGATATGGCAGGTGAAGCTAGAGCTGTAGAGGACACAACTTTGGGAAGAGTGGATATCCCAATGTTGGTCTGGAAGCATGGTGATTGACGAGTAACCCATGCATCCGACACCCTGAATCCAACAAATGTCGACGTGTGTTGACTAATCAAATTATGAATGTCAACTGGGGCAAGTTAAATTATTTACCTATGTAGTGTGTGTCTTGTGTCCCGTACATGATAAACAGACCGTTTACTTTAAGTAGCTTGCTCATGCAATAAAAACAAGCCACGTCTTACGATGGAACTATGCATTAGATCTTATGCATTTTTGTCGGGTATTCGATAATGAAATAACTGTCTAGAGAAATATAAAAGATTCTCTTTTATGGGAATGCCGAAAGGTGAAAGAACAGAGAATGCTATGCAGTAAGAATATTTTGGTAGTGAAGTTGCTGGGTAATTAAATCATCCAAATTTTGGAGCCTGACCAATATGACTATCCTTTAAAGGTAACCATTCTATCGATATTCGAACTATGAATGTAATTGACCAAAATTCAATAGGGTTTAGTCCAAGTCAAGACGCCGAGCATACTTTCAGAATGACCTAAGCACGTCCTAGGTTAAACTTTGGGGCCACGCAAGGTTGAACCCGAATCGAATCCATTCCAAACATCGACCAACCTCCATGAACATTACTCTAATCATTATCTTTAGGATCGATCACCACAACATGGAAGCTTCACTAATCTTAGGGTTAGACCAAGATCTGGATTTGGGTTAGAAGATAAAAGAGGTCAGTGACGATTTCTTGGAGTAGGTAGCGATGGTTGAAATTATGACTTGACGATGATGGCAGCTTCAGGAGATCGACGGCAGTTTTCGAAGAACGTCGATAAGAGGTCCAAGGTGGAGGGATGGCGATTGTGAGAAATCAAGATCGGTTGGAAGATTGAAAGGGTCGGGAACAGGCAGTCGGCATAAGCAAGCAAAGTGAGGAAAGTGATTAAAATTCTCCAAGTCTTGAGTACTTATGCTTGGGCAAGACAAAGCAATCGGTACCGATAGGACCACTTGATACCACGTCAAAATTTGCAATCACAAAATTATGGCAAAAGTAAGGGAGAGGAAGAGCATACTTGACTGGGGCATGGAACGATCTCCAAAGAGTATATCTTTTCCTTAGCAAAGGAAAAGGATGTTTAGCTATGTAAAACAGATGAATAGATATCTACAGCATGGAAACAATACTTCGAAACCACTCTTAGACAACCAATAAGAACATAGAGATAGTAATTAATGCTTATCTTGTTCCAAATAGAGGGTAAGTGCTATATGACTTTTTTAACCAAGTTTATTTTCATTGGAATTAGAATGTAAAGATGAAGACAAAATTATTCCCGAACTTAGAGACATGCTTAGAAGGGCACTAAAGGCACACTCAAGGTGTTTGAGAGGAATTGGACCCAAGAGAACGACTCAATGCTGATTGGCACCACTCAGTTCCCAAGCTTCCTGCCCTATGTCAGACACCCAAAACATTTCTACATAGAACTCTAGTTTGAAGTAGTAATCATGGAGTACATCTCTCGAGGAATGGAAGAACAATTCTAAGAATTCTTTTCGAAGAACGTGAAGAAAGCAGACAAGAAAAAGCAATATTGGGAACTAGCAAGAACAACTCAATCTTATAGGAAAAAGTGCTCGAAAGACAATGCGCCAGAGACACAAGGCAAAGCGAAAGGATGGAAGATTTCCCTTAGCAAACACCGGTCGATATCGAGTGGTTTCACTTGCTACCGAGCGAAATTTATTAATGAATGAGCCTTACCTTCCTCTCCTACACCCTTATATCTGAATCTGCACTTGATATTTCATGGGCCTCTAGTTCTTAAGACGATTTCCCTATAAATACAGACTGTATGGCTATTGGAATAGGACCTTTGACACCTCATCTTCTTAATCTCCTATTTTCCTTCACTGAAGTCACTAAAGAAGCAACTTTTTGTTGTTCTAGGCTATAGATCAGTAAATCCCGACTCAAATTCTCTCACAATACCTATATTCGATAAAATTTATAGTGGAAGTAATCCTGAGATTAATGAACCACTATAAAATTCTGGTGTTCTCTTTACTTTTCTTATAGTTTTTTGCTAGATCTCAACATTTCTACGGTTCTTTGGGTGGTGATCCATTTTTGGTTTCAAAAGTGAATTAACAATGGATTTTTAGTAAACCTTGAATTAGGGGTTGTGTTTTTAACTATTGCATAGGTCTTTCCAAGGTAAACAATTTGATATATTATTTTGATGAATCTAGAGTTATAATTTACAAAGTAGAAGCATTAAGTGTTTAAATATGGCATGCACTCACTTGTAGGCCAAACGGTTATGTACAACCGAACCCACCTCAGTTCCTATATGAGTAATGGTTAAAAACCCTAGGAGGCAACCATTACCTCCTTTGTTCTCTTCTAACCTTGAAGTTCTTCTTAATCATATACTAACAGAGGATGATTTTCGCTAATTACAAATTGGTTAAATCAAAATGTCCAAACTATACTGAATTATAAGTCATTTTGAAGCGCTCGATGAATGGAGTGAACTAGTGGTGGTTGTTTATCGAAAAAAATTCTTGAGTCAACCAAAATCGTTGCTCAAATTTCAAAATGAGGGATTATAAGGTTCAAATTAGGGTTTTTTGATTGAGCTGATAATCGATCAAATTGAATAAGGGTTTGTAGATAATGGCATGAGGAGTCGAATGGCAGTGGTTGGAACTTCCATTGTTGATAAGGTTGGTAGGCATTTTAGGTTTAGGGTTTAAAAACTCTTACATCTTGATGACGGAGGTGGCAACTGTTGGTGACTAGAGGTGGTCGGCTAGGTAGGTGACAAGGATGCAAGGCAAATGACATTGGTACCAAGGCCTATAGCAGTCAGTTGTGGTGTAAGTTCTTAATCAAAGATGGTAGTGACCAACGTCGAGGGTGGAGCAGTTGTAATGTGTAGAGGTGATTGTTACAAAAAAGACCCAAAAAATTCTTTCTTGCAAATTATACCTAGAAAATTCTAGCCACCAGATCATTCACATACGAACCCCATTTTAAGCGTGGCTTTTCCGTTGGACTATGGTGGAATTACAGACGATTTGGTACTAGGTTTGCTATGTTTGGAGGCTATTTACAAAAGCACGTTAGTATAGTATATTTTATTTAGTAAACTGAATTTTTTAATTATAAAATACATATATGTTGATGGAAAAATTAAATTTATTCATCTATGTTGTCCTATGTATGGTTTTGTGGTTGTTATGATATTTTTGATGTATTGTGCCTTGATTGGATGATTATTGTTAATTGTAGCATTTTTGGGTGTTTCATTAATATATATATTTGATTTTAATTAGAAAAAATAATTGAAATAAAACATAAAATACTAGGAAAACAAAATAAATAAATGATAAATAAGATTATATACAGATTTTGGATGGTATATGTAAATAAAAATAGTTTAACAAGTTTTATCAAAAATTAATGTATGGAATTTAATAAAGTTATTATTTAAGAATTTTCAGAGAACTTCATAAATAACAAAATTTTTATTTCAAATTAGAGTTTGGAAAGTTTATTATTATCTATAAACTAAAATTGGTTTTTGAAATAATAATAACTTGAATTTAGTGAAATTGGTATTATTTTGTGCAGATGACAAAATGAACGATTTTACAATATTTATGGTAGGGATTATTATTATTATTTGGATAATAGTGTAGAATGGTATTTTCTACACAATGATAATAATCATAAAGACATGTTTTCCAAAAATGTTTAGGTTTAAATTATGACTATTTTAAGGTGAATAATAATGAAAAGGGTTTTGAGATTAAAAAGAATATTGTTATTTTTGGAATAAATATTAATGGAATGGTTTTGTGTGACGCCCCACCTCTATACCCACGCTAGCCAAGAACACTACGGAGTAATGCTGTCGACTAGTAAGGAGAATAAGGCTGTTGAGGAGCGACCATCTGTTTAATTGCTTTGTGCGAGTAACGATATGCCAGATAAAAATATAACTTTTAATCTCAAGAGGAAATCCGACATACCGACACAAAATCAAAGCTACTACACAGTGGCTATAAAGGTCTTCGGAAACAAATATAGAAATAAACATAACACAAATCAGTCACAGATAATTCATATCACAAAGGCGGAAATAGATATGAATATAACACATGAAAGTGTATATCAGAGTAGTGGTCAAAAAGGATCCACCATAATACAAAAGAATAGCAACACGTGCTGTACAAAAGAATACAACTATGAGTCCATATCTCAAGTGTATACAACAAAATAAACTACTAATCTAAGTAGTTAGCCAAAAGTCGAGTAATGATCCTAGATGAGAAGTCAAGCAGAAGCACCTGTAACATCTCGGTCTGACCCAAGTATTATTTAATAAGAAAATAATAAACGGATCAGTCTAACTATAGATATCAGATGAAACGATATAGAATAAGAGCTATGACTAAACACATAATAATCACAGTGCCAAGCTGTGATATATATAAATAATTGAAAATCAACAAGAGATTAATCAATATCACAAAAATCTTCTCAAAGATAAAAAGGAATGTCATACTCCTAATTTCATTCACCAAGCCACAATAAATGACATATATATCAATGCCAATCGTAAAAGTTGATGAAACATAAATTCCAGAATTCAACACACGAAATCCAGAAATCATAAGAAAAAGGATGGCCAATCCCACAAACTGGACATCGACGCACCTAGAAAGACACACCCCATGCACAGTCGAACATCGACGCACCCAGAAAGATACGCCCCATGCTCTAGCATTGACGCACCTAGAAAGATACGCCCCATGCATGAATAAACATCGATGCACCTAGAAAGATACATCCCATGCATAAATAAACATCGATGCACCTAGAAAGATACGCCCCATGCAAAGTCGAACATCGACGCACCTTGAAAGATACGCCCCATGCATAGACGAACATCGACGCAACTAGAAAGATACGCCCCATGTCCCGACTTATTGAGCCGATTGCTCCACGAAGTAAACAAACATCGATGCATCTAGAAAGGTACACCCCATGCATAATTAAACATCGACGCACCTAAAAAGGTACGACCCATGTGTAAACAAACATCGACGCAGCTAGATAGGTACGACCCATGCAAGAAATGAGACGAAACTCAATAAAAATGAGGAACAGTCCTCCACATAGACAAAGAGACATCACACATTGCTAGTCTAAACTATAAAATGATGATCAAAGAGAAGTGTCAATTACACTAAGCTAGTAAATATATGAGTTTAGCCTCATGTCCCATAACCACTTGCTTAACTTAATTATTTACGAACAAACTGTAGATCTCCACTAGAAAATTGTCACAAGAGATTCAATCGAACAAGTCCAAGAATTAACCGACGAAGTAAACGCAAGCGTTTCATACCACTCATTATACTAAGTCTTTTAATTAGATTTCTCATACGAGTGAGGTAAAGGTTTGTATATACTAATAGATTGGAAATCGGTTTGAGGAAACGAGCTTTGTAATAAAATAGTGTTGAAATCGTTTTGATGAAAGAATTTTGATATTTACTACTAGTATTGAAACCTTTATATTTTTAAAGCGACAAATCACAAAGAAGATTGTAGGAACAATCAATCACTAAAATTCACATTCGAAGTCGTGAATAAAATCCAAAGAAATCGATACCGAATCCATCAAAATGGACATTCCCAAAAATCATGAAGAAAATGTCATCAAAGTCGATAATAAGTGATAATAACAAAAGGGAATTAACACGAATCGATTAACGTTGGAAATTCAATCCAAAAAGGCAAAATGGACTGAAACAGCAGGTTCAGTCGACTGAACAGAGTTTTCAGTCGACTGACCATGTACCTGGAAATTTTCCAGGTTCAGGAAACTTTCTGTTTCCAGGTTCAGTCGACTGAACAGAGTATTCAGTCGACTGAATCATGCCTAGAAACTTTCGGGTTCCAGGTTCAGTCGACTGAATAGACTTTTCAGTCGACTGAATCTTGCCTGGGCTGTTTTTCAGCCTATCCAAATGAAGAGCAAACTCTTTCAGAAAGCAACCGGACGAACATTGGCTCTAAGGGTTTATGCCAATCGGCAACCCGGCCCTATATGCTCCTCGATGCGTCACCAAAAGCATGATCAAACACCCATAAAAGGATTTTCACACAAATTTGACTTAAAAACCCAAAAATTGGAATATTCACAAAACCAATCCAAATCAAGAGCAAATTCACATGAAGAAGTGTTAGGAATTCAAACCTAACAACCAAAGATAATTATAGTCATAGATGTGAGATAAAAATCTCACCTTTGAACCCAAATCAATGAAGGAGAAGCTTTAAAAACAAGCTAAGATCAATTCCTCTTCAATAACAACTCAAGAAGCTTCAATCTAAGCTTAAAAGAGAAACATTTCCTAAATTAGGTTTAGGAATTTCTGAAATCAAAGAGAGAATGAGTTGGAGAAGAAGAAGGAGATGCTTACTAATGGGTTCTCTTTGATTTTGGAGCAAGAACTTGAGCTAGCAAGAGGAACTAGGGCTTGGAGTTTCTAATTCCCATTCTCTTCCACCATTTTTGCTTAAGCTTGAGTGTTAGGAATATGAAATGAAGTAATGAAGAGTTGGAGTGGGTTGGGACTGAGTTAGTAAGTGGCTAATGGGTTCAGTCCAAACCAAAGCCCTAAGTGAAAAAGGTCAAAATTCGACTTACTCCAAACATATCGAAGTTTACACTTAAAAAGATCGCAAACGGCGTTTTGAACTCAATGGAAGGGGTCTCGTATCCTAATTCGACTGTTTGCAAAAAGTAGTTTTTTGGACCGAAATCCGACGAACGATAAAATATTTAAATATACAATTGATAAATATGCGGGTTGTTACAGACTCCCCTCCTTAAAGAAATTGCGTCCTCGCAATACTTAAGAAGAAAATAAGAAGTAACAACCATAGAAGCATATCAACACAAAAGAAAATTTGAAATAGGAAGTTCACCATAAGGAGCACGAAAGAGTTAGCACGAACGGGATCGCTCGATGAATTCTCTAGATTCCCAAGAGTAATCCCTAGGATTTGAGAACCATTGAACTCTCACAAGAAGAATATCTTTATTCCAAAGGCGCTCAACCCCCGAAGCAATGATGCGAATGGGATGTTGCTCATAAATCAAATTTGGTGAAACTTCAATTTCTACAATATCACCGGGCTCAAGCCAACAAGAAGGAGATCGGCATGGCCTTCCGTAGAGTGCCTCGAAAGGTGCCATACCAATACTAGATTGGAAGCTATTATTATAGGAAAATTCTACAAGAGGAATAGGATCTTCCCAGCTTCCACCGAAATCAAGCACACAAGCACGAAGAAGATCTTCAAGAGTTTGATTCACACTCTCGGTTTGTCCATCGGACCGAGGGTGATAAGCGGTGCTAAAATTAAGCTTCGTTCCTAAAGCTTTTTGAAGACTCTTTCAGAATCCACTAGTAAACAATGGATCACGATCGCTAACAATAGAAGTAGGAACTCCATGCAATTTAACAATTTCTTTGATAAAAGGTTTGGCCAAAAGAGGAACGGTTCGGTTAGACCGAACGGGAATAAAATAGGCAGATTTAGTAAATCTATCAACAATCACCCATAAGCTATCATGACCTGAACGAGAACGGGGAAGGCCATCTATAAAATCCATGGAAATTTGGTCCCACTTCCAAATTGGAATTTCTAAAGGTTGCAATAACCCACCAGGCCTTTGATGTTCGGCCATGACAAGTTGGCAAGTCATGCAACACTTAATGAAGTTAGCGATGTCAAGTTTCATTCCCTCCCCATAATAAAGTCGCTTCATATCCGCGTACATTTTACTACTACCGGGATGAATGGTAAATTTAGAACGATGAGAATCTTCTAAAATATCTTTATGAAGATTTCCAATATTTGGTACGATAAGTCTACCAAATTTTCGAATGCCGCCACGAGAACCAATATCAAATTCTTTCAAACCTTCAATATCAATTCTATCCTTAATATTTTGGCCAAGAAGAACCAAGTCGGGATCTAGCCTTTGAGCTTCAGGAATGCGGTCTAAAAGAGAAGGATGAGTCTCAAGGCTACACAAAACAAGTGATAAGCATAAATCGGATGTGCGGTTTCGAATCTCACAAGTGGATAAGATCACGAGATCGTTCTATTCAGATATCATCATAAAAACAACTGCTTGTTGCTTACGGCTAAGAGCATCGGCGACACGAGTACCCTTAACGGTGGTATAAAGAATATCAAGATCATAAAGAGCAAGGAACTCGAGCCAACGTTGTTGACGTAAATTAAGTTCCTTATGAGAAAATAAGTATTCCCAAGATTTATGATCAGGGTAGAGAACAAATTTCTCACCCCAAAAATAATGATGCCAAATCTTTAGAAGCGAAATTAATAGCTACGAGCACTAGAGCATGAGTGGCATAACTAGTCTCAATAGGCATTAATGATTTAGAAGCACAAGTGATAGCACGTTTTCTTTTGCAAGAGAACGACATCCAAACCAATACGATTAGCATTGGTACAAAAGATAAAGTCTTGGTTCCCTTCGGGAATCACAAGAATAAGAGTATCGGAAAAGAATTTATAACCTTCTTTCTCGAAAAGCAAAAACTTTCAAAATTACATTTATCTTTATGTAATAATATTTCTAGAAAAATTTACATTTTACAAGTCAATATATCGTGTCTGATTGTCTCATCAAAGCGTTTAGGAAATTCCTATCGATAACGTTGATCAAGCGCATCGACCAGAACTCTTAAAACACTAAATGGGCAATACAATCACAAAATCATCTTTTATATGATGAAAATATCTCTTAAAAGTTTTGAGAATATTCTTTGCTCGTTTAAGATCAAAAATCAAATTGTACTTATAAATAAATCTTATGAATAAGATTTGCAAAATTTTAAATTACTATTTTCATCCAAAATCAATAAATACAAGAATGGAATTATCGAGACATTCATAGAATATTCGATTTATAAAATGGATGAAACAAGATGGGTAAACTGAATGACATAATAAGTCATTCATAAGAATCATAACGAGTGCGGAATGCGGTAAGTGGAATGCTAACTCCCGCAACTCGTAGCAATTGAAAATCGGTGGCAAGGTCAAACTGAAAAGACCTTAACACCACTCAAAAGATCTCTTAGGTGATATTCCTAAGACAAACTCAAAAATACCGGAAAATGGTCAAACTACATGAATGAGAGAAATAACACTTTCCTTATAAGTGGGCTTAAGGAATAAAATGATGCCACCAAATTGGAATCGAAATCATAAAGGAAAAATAGAAATCTGCTTACAGATAGAAAATGTCGAAGATGAATAGTCCACTCGAAAATATAGTATAGGGATTCACAATGATTAAGCCATTCCTTTCCAAAGATCAATTCCGAAGCCTAAGTAAAAATATCGGCTCGGAAAGAAAAATCACATAAAATAATTTCGACATCAATAGAAAGCAAATTGAGTGTTGAGGATCCACTAATCCGGATTCGCAACCCTCAAAGAAGTCATCAAGCCCATAAATGTTTAAAGAAAAAGAATCAACTAGTTCTTTTGATATAAAAATAATGAGATGAACCCATATCAACATGAACTCGAAGGGATGATCACAAAACAAATGTAATCAAGGATTAAATGAGAAATACCTTGACCACGAGAAGTGTTACCAGGAGCTTGCACTACATTGAGCTTTCCCTCCTTCCTACTTTGAAGTATGGGACATGCAGTTATATGGTGACCCGAATTTTTGCAATAGCGACAATAAAGAGGTTTCAGACACTCCCTTGCATAGTGGTTCGTGGAACCACAATTGTAGCATTGCCCACGACTAGAGGTAGAAACTTTTGCTACCGGGGTTTCTTGCTTCCCTTTCTTATTAGAATTGGGGCCTTTGAATTTGATAGGCCTCTTCAAGTTATTGTCGAAGTTTTGTTGGGCACGCACAACTTCAATATCACCTTCATTATCGGTCTCTTCAAGACGAAGAGCGATATCAATAAGCTGATCAAATGAAACCTCAATTTTCAAAAGCAATGGCTTCTTAAGATTCTTATTCAAGCCATAGACAAATCTCTGATTTTTCTTTAATGGGGTATTAATGTACTCAACCCCGTATTTGGAAAGAGATTCGAAGGATGCGACATAGTCTGTCACAGAAGATTCACCTTGAACAAGGTCAATAAAACGCCGGGCCAAAGTTACCTTTTCAGCCTCCGGCACAAATTTCAATTCGAATCTTTCCCGGAATTGCTCCCAAGTGAGATCCGCTTCAATGATTTCAGAAATTAAAAGCTCATACCAATCTAACGCTCTTTCTTGGAGCATGCTAGAAGCCAATTGGACTCGATGAAGGTCAATAAGGTTCATGCGAGAAAAGATGCGATCGCATGATTTGAGCCAAGCTTGAATTTCTATAACACTCTCAGATCCTTTGAATGGCCTTCCACCCAAATCGGTATAGTCTCTGCACAAGCGTGCAAAACCGGATCTAGGATGAGTAGGCTCTGGATTGTGTCCTGCAGCTTGAGCATTCTTCACGAGATCTAAAAGCTGCTGAGCAGACATGAATACTCCATCTTAGGGAGTAGCACTAGATTGACCCACACTGGGTCGGTTAGACCTAACCATTCTTCTTCTTTAAGAAAGAAAGAAGGAGAAAAGTTATTCTCAAAATAAATACCAAGAAATCTTGATAGATAAAACAAGGAATCATAAAGAAAATAGGATGAATCGGTACGAAGACTCGAATTAAATCCTAAAGCACGACTCCTAAGAAAGACTTAGGACATGATCCTTGCTACAATATTTCATATTGAGCCGAAGTTTGGCTCTGATACCAAGCTGTGAAGTCCCCACCTCTATACCCACGCTAGCCAAGAACATTACGGAGTAATGCTGTCACTAGCACGGAGAATAAGGCTGTTGAGGAGCGACCATCTGTTTAATTGCTTTGTGCGAGTAACGATATGCCAGATAAAAATATAACTTTTCATCTCAAGAGGAAATCCGACATACCGACACAAACTCAAAGCTACTACACATTGGCTATAAAGGTCTTCGGAAACAAATATAGAAATAAACATAACACAAATCAGTCACAGATAATTCATATCACAAAGGCGGAAATAGATATGAATATAACACATGAAAGTGTATATCAGAGTAGTGGTCAAAAAGGATCCACCATAATACAAAAGAATAGCAACACGTGCTATACAAAAGAATACAACTATGAGTCCATATCTCAAGTGTATACAACAAAATAAACTACTAATCTAAGTAGTTAGCCAAAAGTCAGAGTAATGATCCTGGATGAGAAGTCAAGCAGAAGCACCTGTAACATCTCGGTCTGACCCGAGCATTATTTAATAAGAAAATAATAAACGGATCAGTCTAATTATAGATACCAGATGAAACGATATAGAATAAGAGCTATGACTAAACACATAATAATCACAGTGCCAAGCTGTGATATATATAAGTAATTGAAAATCAACAAGAAATTAATCAATATCACAAAAATCTTCTCAAAGATAAAAAGGAATGTCATACTCCTAATTTCATTCACCAAGCCACAATAAGTGATATATATATCAATGTCAATCGTAAAAGTTGATGAAACATAAATTCCAGAATTCAACACACGAAATCCAAAAATCACAAGAAAAAGGATGGCCAATCTCACAAACTGGACATCGCCGCACCTAGAAAGACACACCCCATGCACAGTCGAACATCGACGCACCTAGAAAGATACGCCCCATGCTCTAGCATCGACGCACCTAGAAAGATACGCCCCATGCATAAATAAACATCGACGCACCTAGAAAGATACATCCCATGCATAAATAAACATCGATGCACCTAGAAAGATACACCCCATGTAATGTCTAACATCGATGCACCTAGAAAGATACACCCCATGCAAAGTCGAACATCGACGCACCTAGAAAGATATGCCCCATGCATAGACGAACATCGACGCAACTTGAAAGATACGCCCCATGCATAGACGAACATCGATGCAACTAGAAAGATACGCCCCATGTCCCGACTTATTGAGCCGATTGCTCCACGAAGTAAACAAACATCGATGCACCTAGAAAGGTACACCCCATGCATAATTAAACATCGACACACCTAAAAAGGTACGACCCATGTGTAAACAAACGTCGACGCACCTAGATAGGTACGACCCATGCAAGAAATGAGACGAAAGTCAATAAAAATGAGGAACAGTCCTCCACATAGACAAAGAGACATCGCACATTGCTAGTCTAAACCATAAAATGATCGTCATGATCAAAGAGAAGTGTCAATTACACTAAGCTAGTAAATATATGAGTTTAGCCTCATGTCCCATAACCACTTGCTTAACTTAAATATTTACGAACAAACTGTAGATCTCCACTAGAAAATTGTCATAAGAGATTCAATCGAACAAGTCCAAGAATTAACCAACGAAGTAAACGCAAGCATTTCATACCACTCGTTTTACTAAGTTGTTCAATTAGATTTCTCATACGAGTGAGGTAAAGGTTTGTATATACTAATAGATTGGAAATCGGTTTGAGAAAACGAGCTTTGTAATAAAATAGTGTTGAAATCGTTTTGATGAAAGAATTTTGATATTTACTACTAGTATTGAAACCTTTATATTTTTAAAGTGACAAATCACAAAGAAGATTGTAGGAACAATCAATCACTAAAATTCACATTCGAAGTCGTGAATAAAATCCAAAGAAATCGATACCGAATCCATCAAAATGGACATTCCCAAAAATCACGAAGAAAATGTCATCAAAGTCGATAATAAGTGATAATAACAAAAGGGAATCAACATGAATCGATTAACGTTGGAAATTCAATCCAAAAAGGCAAAATGGACTGAAACAGCAGGTTCAGTCGACTGAACAGAGTTTTCAGTCGACTGACCCTGTACCTGGAATTTTCCAGGTTCAGGAAACTTTCTGTTTCCAGGTCCAGTCGACTGAACAGAGTATTCAGTCGACTGAATCATGCCTGTAAACTTTCGGGTTCCAGGTTCAGTCGACTGAACAGACTTTTCAGTCGACTGAATGTTGCCTGGGCTGTTTTTCAGCCTATCCAAATGAAGAGCAAACTCTTCCAAAAAGCAACCGGACAAACATTGGCTCTAAGGGTTTATGCCAATCGGCAACCCGGCCCTATATGCTCCTCGATGCATCACCAAAAGCATGATCAAACACCCATAAAAGGATTTTCACACAAATTTGACTTAAAAACCCAAAAATTGGAATATTCACAAAACCAATCCAAATCAAGAGCAAATTCACATGAAGAAGTGTTAGAAATTCAAACCTAACAACCAAAGATAATTATAGTCATAGATGTGAGATAAAAATCTCACCTTTGAATCCAAATCAATGAAGGAGAAGCTTTAAAAACAAGCTATGATCAATTCCTCTTCAATAACAACTCAAGAAGCTTCAGTCTAAGCTTAAAAGAGAAACATTTCCTAAATTAGGTTTAGGAATTTCTGAAATCAAAGAGAGAATGAGTTAGAGAAGAAGAAAGAGATGCTTACTAATGGGTTCTCTTTGATTTTGGAGCAAGAACTTGAGCTAGCAAGAGGAACTAGGGCTTGGAGTTTCTAATTCCCACTCTCTTCCACCATTTTTTCTTAAGCTTGAGTGTTAGGAATATGAAATGAAGTAATGAATAGTTGGAGTGGGTTGGGACTGAGTTAGTAAGTGCCTAATGGGTTCAGTCCAAACCAAAGCCCTAAGTGAAAATGGTCAAACTTCGACTTACTCCAAACATATCGAAGTTTACACTTAAAAAGATCGCAAACGGCGTTTTGAACTCAATGGGAGGGGTCTCGAGTCCTAATTCGACTGTTTGCAAAAAGTAGCTTTATGGACCAAAATCCGACGAACGATAAAATATTTAAATAGAATATTTAAATATACAATTGATAAATATGCGGGTTGTTACATTTTGAAAATATTAAAAGAGGTTCAATATATATAATCTTGAGGTAAATAATAATAATATTGTTTTGAACAATAACTTAGTGTAAATTATTGTTTTTAATCTAAAATATGATGTTTATAAAGGTGTTTTGAAGAGAGAAAAGTATATAAGGGGTTCTTAAAGTATATTATCATTTTGGAAAGGTTATTATTGTTTTAAGATACATAGAAAAAAGGTGATTTTATATAGTAAAATGATTTTATATTCAAGAGAAAAACATTGGTAGTAAATGTAAAATTTTGGATGAATCTAATGTGTGGTTAATTATCCATTTAGGATTATCACATACGTTTGTTTTATGAATGTGAAATCTGGATGTAATATTTTACTCTTTTTACTACCAGACGATGGGTAGTTGATTATGGTTATTTGATAATGGATGTTGTGTTACCAGTGTAGGGTGATTAGTACAAATTAGATGAATTAAACTTACAGTAATGATAGTTTACAATGTATGTAAGTATATCTATGTTGTTGTTATTTGATGACTAGGGTTGGCATTAGGTGTTGTAAATGTTTAATCTCGAAGTGTGTTATCATTATTGTTGCCCCACATGATGATTTGTTATAATTGATGAGTATGAATGCTTTTTTGCACTTGTATTGGTTGCATTGGTGCGATGGTTGCATGGATGTTATGATTGTTATAATTAACAAGTATTTGGATATAGGAGACAAGCATGAAACAGAACCATGTGGGCTTAATCTGCTAAAAGGGGTACGTAGACAGTCTTTTCCTATGCAATAGCCATTGAGATCTCTTAGGTTAGGCTGGAGTGTATAGGGTTAGGAGCAATCCAAACATAGTTGAAACCTTTTTCTTTTTGTACATATTTCCGAAGTTGGTAGGTGAAAGAAAGAAAAAGGAAAAGGAAGGAGCTTTAGTTATATGCAGCATCCTTAGGTGTTTACTTAAAATTATTTCCTATGTATCACTGTTGTATTGCTTTATAAATATTTAATGTATATAAAGATTTGGATGATGTATTTATTGTAATGGACCTTGTATGTTCTATAGTGGTATGTACATTATTTATTTTATTCCACTATGAGGTTTCGCCTTTTTATATTTACTGTTGTAGACTCATTTTAATTCTATATAATCATGGTCCACTTTTTTAATATCTTAATTTATTTGTAAGAATATTTTGTCATAATTTATAATTGAATTTAGATGTTAAAATAATGGGTCGTCATAGAATTGCTCAAGGGGAATCTGATTAATCAAAAGTTTGGTTGGACATTTTGGATAATGGCAATGTTGAACTAGGAGTTATTACTACAAACTATAATGTAATGATAGAATTGTATAAGTGAATAAAAATAAATAAAGGAAGTTATGATTTTTTTTCTTAATGGGAAAGAAGTGGACTAAATCCATTAAAAAAACTCCCACACCTCTTCACTCATTTCTTACTTAATCACAAACCTAAAACTAAATTCAAAAGAGAACAAAAACGAAGGAGATTTTGTAAGGGAAAAAAGAAACTAAAGTAAGACAATTTCTAAGAAGAAACTAATAAAAGTTAGGAAATAAACTAGGCTAAATCTTCTTTTTTTGGCGAACGTGAATTGGATATTTGAGGTGCATAAACTAAGCTAATGAATCGAATTGTTTAATAACCTAAATTCAATGGTATACTAATGGTGCAATTTACACCAATATCATATGAAGAAATAATATGGATCCAAAATTATGTTGCCCACCTGTATTATTGACTATGAAAAACATGCTGTCAGGACTAAACTAAAGCCTAGTTTAGGTAGGTATTTTTGGGAAAATAACTCTTGTGTTAGTAAAATGAAATCAAAATGGATATATTTACCAATTGGAATAAATGAATTGGCAATGGGAAGTGAAACTTTTTCTAGGATCATGAAAGGCTATTGATGCTTAATAAGGACGCTTGCTAGAATGTATTAGGTGGTTACATCTAATTTTCTTGGAGTGTCAAGTTCTCCCTAGCTAGCTTAGTCCTCACAGTAGATGAGTAGCCATTCATCGACGGATTATATGAGGTGAATTATTGGTTGGTATATCTTATATGGTAACTATTAATTATAATTTAACGAAACCAGTAAATGATACCTCAATAAGGGTATTTTCTATACTTGCAATTGATAATGGTGTTTATATTACGTAGTTTATGATGTGATGATAAAAGTATAGGTTATACTTGTGATTTAAAATGGTATTATATGACGTGGTTCATAATATGATGATAAAAGTATAGATTATACTCATGGTTGAAGATAATTTTTATGTGATGATGTTTATATTATGATGCTTTTAATATTATATGGAATGATGTATCTATTGATGATGAATTAGTGAATTGAAAACCCATTCCACATGGCGAAATGTTCTCTCTGTATAGTATGTTATAAGTTAACGTATTACTCATGCTAGGCTTTATGTTTGACACGTGTGTTTATTTTTTTCCATAAACTCATAGGCACTCATTTGAGTAGGCAAAGTTTTGAGATTGAATAGGTTATTATTTTGAGGACGAATAAAGCTACAAAGATGAAGCAAGAGGAAGTTGATTTTCTAGATGGACTGGAATATACTAGGAAGCAAAATGGTTAACAAAAAAACTTGACCACACCACAAAGTTGAGTTAAAGGTGCAAAAATGTCCTTTTAAGCTTCTTTTGATTAAGTATAAAAAATTAGGATCTTATTGCTTCCTTTTATTAACGTTTTGAATAGGTCTTTGTTGTGAAAGCCCTTCCTTGTCCGACCTTTCGACCCTTTCAAAACACTTATATTCCTTTCTTTTTAGTCCTTCGAGCTTGCTGAAGTTTTTTGGTTATCCTTTCGAAACGGTTATGAAACACTAAAGGTTGGTATTAAGCATTCACGAATATGGTTTGACTGAATAGATTTTGACTTCATCAAAAGCTGGTCTCCTAAATGGCTTGGGTTCAATCCTGAAATCTGAAGGAAAACAAGCTAAGATTAAGGTTTCAACTCAATAAGAAGTATGCATTTGGTGAGTAGTGGTTTGGAGCTAAGGACCTAAGTGTATCAGTAAAGTGAGAGGTTTCGACTCACTCGAAAGGTATCCCTTCGATTAAGTTGTCACAAGCAGAACACAATTGAATAAAATAAAGTCCTAAAAAAGTTGCATAATTACCAATATCAAAATCTTGCCTTCCTTAAACTGATGGTATAAAATCTGATCAATTTTCCCAAATCTAATTTCCAAATTAGGGTTTACAAATTTAAGAAAGTATGAGAAAAGAGTCAACGAATTACGATCCCCTAAACCAGATCCTTAGGGTCTTATTTATAAATGTAGGTTGGTAATTTTCGACGCGGAGCTTCTGAACTGGTTGAAAGGTGGCTTTATAAACCTTCCGTCTCCTTTGACATTTGCGCATCCCTTTGCAATGCTATCGAGGTTTGAATGCCTCCATCTTCATCGAAATAGATGATTGCACCTTTTCCCTTTGTGTTGCTTTCTTGTTGCAGGTGGGAAGTAGAGTGAGCTTTTGACTTTGTCAACATGTACATTCTTGGGTTTTCGAAGTTATTGAATTACTCTAGGTTTTGATGTAGAAGGCAGCGTTTGAAGACATGCTTTCAGATAGATGTGGGACCTTCCCTAGATGTTAAAGGCCTTGACCTGTTCGAAAGGCTTGATTATGCTTTTGAAAGGGTTGTTCTGATCAAGGCATCTTTCTGAGTGGTTTGAATGAAGGCGAAACCTTTGGTCTCGAAAGGTTTGGTGTGCATGTGAGGGGTTGTTATCCGCTGCCTTCGAAAGGTATTCCTCTTCTTACTCAAAACATGTTCATGCAGGCGAAAGCATCTATTTCGAAAGGAAGACATTGGCGTGAAAGGGAGCTTTTAATCACATTAACCCCTTCGAAAGCTTGTAACACATCTGGCTTTTGGCTATAGCATCCTTCGACTCATTCGAAAGGCTTTGTTGGTGTTGTCATCTCTCATTCTTTTTATTCACTTTGATTTCGACGAGGTTAAAGTGGTAATTAGTGGTAACATTTGCCCCCCGCGAAGGGATGCTTTTGACTTTCCAAGTCAACTGTTTCAAAACCTATTACACTTTTCGCCTTTTCATATTCATGCGCAAATCCTAGCCATTCATTTAAATTTGATATAACGGTTTGCCGTCCATGCTGACTTTTCTTATAAAGCAAGTTCCTTTCTTCCCCTCTTTCACTTACAACTAAAAGAAACTTCTAGCAAGAATCAAAGTTTTTAAATTCTCAAATATCTCCAATACCAACAAATAGAGACTCGAATCCAAAGCAAGTTTTCGTTATTTCTGCTTAATCTTTTACATCAAACATCGATTTTGACTTCATCCAATCTGAATTCGAAATTTTTCTTAAATATCATAGAGATAATTTAAGTTTTTCATTCATGAAAATGTCTATCGATTTCTTTCTATGGATTCTCTTGTTTCATTTCTTACTTCAATTCATTTTTTGAATTCACTCGAAAAGTAAATTTCAATTTTTAATTTCATTATTTTTTTTTATTTTTTTATAAGTTTCAAAAATTAATTTCGGTGAATTTAAAGATTATCGATTATAAATTTGCGCTTAAATCTTATTGATTTTTTTGAAGTTCTGGGTTAAAATTGAACTTAGGGAAGAAGGAGATCTCCAGTTACTTCATAAAGAAGCATTTGCAGTTTAAGTGGTATTTTGGTGCTGCAGTTTTACCTTTCTACCGCTTCGAAAGGGGTTAAGTGGGAAACTTTTCTTTTTCTTCCTCAACCTTTTTCGATGGGGTCAAAAGGTAATCCAGCGCATCTCTTAATTGATCTCGTCGAAAGATTGAGGTTATTAATATGAAGAGGACTTCTTCGAAAAAATAGTTATTCTTTAGTGTATTCTGGTACCTTTCGAAGAAATTACCTAGTGCGCCTTGCTACATAATTGTCTAATGCATATTTTTGAAAGCATAATTTTTATTCTATCGGTTTCAGAACTTTTAATACATGTTTTCTCTTGATTTATTATAGGGGATTTGTGTAGTTAGAAATTCTTCATTCATTTTTTATAAATTGGGCTGAGAATATTATACTTTGTTTAAGTTGTAAATCAAATCAAATGATTCGACTTAGTCGAAACCTACCGTATCGACTCAAATTTAGTCGTTGGTATGCTTTCGAAATCATATATCCCTTTTCGAATTGCTCGACACCCCTTGTAACTAATTGGGACCTGACTATTATTTTATACAAATGTTATCAAAAGTCCTAAAGCCTTTTCATTTACATTAGTGATACAAAAATTCACACCTTTCGACTCAATTGGAATATCGGGTTTGGTCAGTATTCAACCTCTCTTTTGAAAATCTAAGTTCAATGGTTTCAACAAAGTTGGTCGTGTAGGTTTCAATTACCTTCTTGAATAACAAAATTATCCTTGAACTTTCAACATCGTTGAAGGGTGTTTGTTGGACATCAACTTCTATTCTGTCTTTCGACTCTATCAAAACCTCAACAAATTTCGTTTTTCTAGCACTAACATTCTTTTAAGAGTACAAAATTTCATGTTTTACTTTATATTCAAATTGTTGTAATGGGTTTCCAATATCCTTGAAAAAATGTTAATTTCATGGCAAATTATAATTTCTAATTGAAATGATTTCTCCTGGCAGAATCACGGGCGTGAAAAAATCTTCCAAAATACCAAAGAAGGACACAATACTAGTGATGGAATCTTCACCTAAGAAGATTGAAGCAACTTCCAAACATTCTTTAATATCTACCCAGGATGAGGTGGATGCAATTCTCAATGACTTCAGGATTACTGGGTGGAAGCTATTCCCCCAAGTGATAATTACACAATTCTAATCCCTCCTGAAGGGTACTTTACCTATACCGCAATCCAAATTTGGCATGGAGGCTTCTAACCCTTCCAGGATTCCTTATCCAAGTTCCTGACCTATCTATGTATTACTTCTATTCAGCTATCACCAAATGTTTATACATATCTTTTATCCCAGGAACTCATGGCACCGAAGTTCGAAATTCCACTTGATGCTGAAGTTTTGAACTATCTTGTGCAATTGGTTAGGCTCAGCAAACTGAACAACCAAATCTTTAAAGTCAATCCCTCTAAAATGCTAACATCCAAGGGGTAAACAAGTCCACAGATTGGGAAACGTAGTTCTTCTTCGTTAAATGCTTTCCTAACATCAGTGGGGTTTTCTCCTCTCCTCGTAAGTCGATCACAGTCTTTATTTTTCCATCTAGTTACTTTCTTTGCTAATCTATGCTTCCTTGTCAGGTGCTTCTTTTAAAGAGCTGAATGAACAAGATAAGAAAACAGTAGAGTCGTTGATTGCCGCTTCAAACAGGATTGGAAATAGATTAACCCTGTTGAATCCTTCAAATCTACTAAAGCATTCCCTCCTACCAGCGGGCTAGAGGGTACTTGGTCAACCTTGTTTAGTTTAACACACATCTCAAAGCAAACACTTCCTTTCTTTGGGTGTTTCGAAGAATTTCTCTCTAGTGTCATCAACTTGTCCCGATCACTTTGGTAAATTTGAATGTAGTACTTGTAGTTTGTTATTATGTTAGCTTTTAAATTGCTTTCTGACTTGTAGTTTTCTGAATTCTCAACAGCCGCTCCTCAAGTTGAACATATAACTGATCCAAATCTCCCCACTTCTATAATCCATGTGTCATCTTTGTCTCAAGTCGTTGCTAGATTAAAGATAGCTGCTAAAAGAAAACTGAGTAAAACGGCCATAGCAGAACCATCCCCTAAGAAGGCTAAGATCATTGAACTTCCAGATTCTATGCTACGAGAAGAGGGGGAATTTGTTGACATTGACAAAACTTTAGAGAATCCAACCATCAAAGCTTCTCTCGATCAACCCAAGAAGACTCCCTTTAAATTTGATCCCTTATTATGCATCGTCATTTCTATCTCTCCTCGTGTAATTGAACAAATCCAGAAAGACTTGGGGACTTTGACCCCTTCTCAGGATTTGTACTCTTCTATATCTACGTCACCTGCCCCTCCTAGTGATTTTGAAAAGATGGTTCTGCCTATTCTGAGTTCTCCATCCTTCACTTCTATTTGTTCCCTTTCATCCAATTCTGATCCAATGGATCATTAAATAACAACTCTTGGTATGCTTCATATCACTTAATTTTATTGTTACGGTATCTCTTTAAGTTTTCAACTTATGTTATACTTTCCCCTTTTTAGATTTCCGTAAGCCGGCTCGCATTGAAAGAAAAAGCATTAAAATCCTCCACTGAATTGTCTAAGCTTCGAGGAGAAATTTAAAACTTAAGTAGCCAGGTTTCCTCTCTATCTACAGATAAAAATGAAGCTAAGATGGAATTAGAGCGACTGGGATCTTCTCTTCCTTAATCAGAATCTGTTATCTCTAAAGAAAGGAAAGCACATCCACTCCTTGTCGATAAAAACTTGGCCTTCAAAATGGCCCTGAAGGAATCTGAGGATGAAAATGCTCAAATGGCAGCAAAACAATCTTCTCTAGAGAAAAAGCTAGAGAAAAATAAAGATCCTCTAAAGTCGGCTATTAATGTTATTACTAATGCAAAGCAGCATGTGTCTCAATTCCTTGATACTTCTCTTAAGGATATCATTGTCAATTCTTTTGAAGATGCCATGATGCTTGCTTATGCCGACAATATCGACAAATTCCCAGACTTGAGCTTTCCTTCACTTGATCCTGCTCTTGTCAGCAGAGCAATGGACAAAGTTAAAAGTATGGAGCAAGAGGTTGAAGATGCTGAAAGAGAGGAGATTGATACCTCTAAAATTCTTTCCTTCAAAGTTGACTTCGACTTTGAAGACGAAGGTGATAAAGTTGAAGTTTCCAAGGAAGAGGGCAGTAACGATGACGATGACGATGATAATGATGATGATGATAACAATGTAGATGGAGGTCAAGGTTGAGGTGGTGACAGGGATGGTTACACTAATGCTCCTGATAAAGATGGTGATGACAACACAAGGACTTTTAAAAAGTTCAATCCTGATCTAGCTATTCATGATGCAAGCCCACCCGAACATCTTGCACCTTCTGACCCTTAAGAGGAGCCTGCTTACATTAATGTGGAAGAACTAAAAGATAAAAATTACTTCTCTCAAGCATCAATTCCCATCTCTCGGGTATGGGATTCTTTATTTAAACCCCTTTCACTTCCAAGATAATAATAGTTTAAATTCTTTATTTTTGACAAGGAGGAAACCCGTTCTCCCCTATATAACCAAGCTTGCAGAAATAAATAAGTCTGTATAGGGAGTTACATAAACAGTTGAAAGAACACAGTATTCTCTCCAATAAGTATCATAGACTTAACAGAAGTGCGATAGTGTTAGCATCCTTCAAAAATCAAGAAGCTGCACCACGATTGAGGAGGGTGCGCCTTCGATACGATGGTATTCTGAAAGAGAATTTGGGAGTTGATTATGCTCTTTGGATGTTGATCAAAGAGAGAAACATTCTGGTAGACTTTCTATACAAATCCTATTGTAGACACCCAACAGTAGATTTCTCGTAATTAGGTGATTTAAGTAGAAGTCTACTTAGGCGTTTACACAAAAGGTATTTCGACGAATTTGGATCCGATCCACATCCTTAGGCATGTTGGAACTTACCACGAATTAGATCAATTTTCCAAGAACTTCCTTCTGATAAATTCAAATATTATAAGGACAAATTTATTTTAGAGTTATTTACAAAATCGATTTTGTATGAACTGGATGAACATTAGTAATTCTGTAATAATATTTGTTTGTGAATTTTAGCTTCAGTCTTTTTTATACTTAGCTGTGTTTTTTACATTATCATATTATGAATGTCGCTCAAGAAACTTTGAATCAAGAGATTATCTAAGAAAGTATTTTTTGACTAAGAAGAGATTATCTTGAAAAAGGCATCAATTTTGAAATCTTCAAAATTAGTCAGATATTGCTTCCTTAGAGATTTGCATAAAAATTACATGGAACATCCTCATCTCCATTTTTATTTTCTTAGTGAAGAAAAAGAAAGGCTACTTAAGAAAATTTGGACATATTATACCAAATTAATATGTGGTTGTGATAGTCCTCACACCGGAATGAGACTATAGCAAATATCCTTTGGTTATTACTCCGGAAGGACTTAATGTTCCTTTTGACTCAACTGTTATTCTTTCTGCTAATTCCTTGAGTAAAGGTAGAAATTCAGTTTCCTATCTTTAGATATGAAACAAATGTCTAATTGTACTTGTAGTTTCATTTTTACTTGAGTTGTAACCCTTTATTAATGTAATAAAGAGATTGATTATTCTAGTCTTAATTTCAATATCTTTTTTCTTTTTGTTTAGATTGGAGTTACAACTATCTATTACGCCATTCCCGTTAGATTCTCCATCTCATTTCATTAGCATCAAAGATCGTCTATTAGAAGACATTGAAAAGAGAATACATGCTTATAATCCTTTATCTTCATGCTTTCAAAATAATTTCGCTGCTCTTGAATGGTACAGAAGATACCTGCTTCAAAAGACGATCGTTAGAAATCTCAATAATCAGATTGCCAATCTTAAGGTGGATGTTAAAAGTAAGAATGAAACGATCTCTATTATGAAGTGCCAAATTAAGTCAACTCCTTCAATTGACTTTGACCACAAGACGTTGAAACTTCTTCAACAAGTAAGTGATTTGGAAGTTAAGTTGGAAGATAGTCAAGCTCAGAGTGAATCACTTGAATTCATTATGGGAAATAATACTTCAAACATCGATTCATCGGCTTTTTTTTATTCCATCTGATGCAATATTAAACAAAGTCTACTTCCCTTGCCATGCAAAAGTTCCATACTATGACTAATCCTCCTCCTGGTTTAGATGAAAAAGTAGTAGGAGAATGGTGCAGGAAAGTCAAATTTGGGACGATGAAGTATTTTGATGAACAACAAAAAATGAGATACCCGTGGAGCATAAATGAGTATGCTGCAAGATTCAAAAGCTTGAACATGTGAAGTATCTTTTTCAAAGGCGTATCGCTGATTGCAAAGAGATAATAAAACTCTTAAAGGTGCTAACAAAGCTTTTACTCGTGCTTTGAAGACCAACATTGAGTCTATTGTTGATGAAGAAAAGATGAGGAAGAAAGAGAAGAAACTTAAAGAGGTTCTTCGCATTGCTATTCACCACATTATGGATCCTTTAATCGCTGAGAATCTAAATAAGGCTATTCAAGGTTCATGAACAATTCATATTTATGAAATGTAATATTTGTTTTGTACATTGGTAAATAATTTCATAAATTATGTAAATTATGAAAATTTTGTAAATACACTTGGTTTGTAATCCTTCCTTTTAATGTTGTTTTTGAATCATCGCTTTGATAACGTGTACCATGATTTTCGTATTTGCTGGATCTTTCAATCCTTTTTACCGTTTTGCTTTCCCTGAAAAGCACGAAGTAAATAATATTTCTTATGTTAGATTGAAATCTATATAGAAGTATATTCATGTCATTTGCAAAAATTAACAAAATCATCATGTTAACATATGAAAAGTAATCCCATAATTGAATACGATTAAATGTCTTGAAACCTATCTTTGGTAGATTATCAAAACTCCGATGGTAGAAAACCATAGATTCAACGAAGGATTTAATTATAGATGTTTAGAAATCCAACTTTTAGAGATAACCAATAGAAAATCGATAATGATCGTGTAATAGAAGTCTAACAACAAAGATTCGACAATTAATGAATAAAATTTAAAAATTAGAAGATCTGAAACCCATATTCGGTCATTTATGGATGACAACCAAAAGTCCATAATAATCTTCTTAATAGAGATCCTTAGCCTAGATTTAGGCATTAATTAGTGAATTTTAGTAATTAATAGTTATAGTTTTGAAACCCAGATTCGGGTCTGATGAAGACCATAATTTATTGGTAAAGACCTAAAACCCAGATTCGGGTATTAACAAATGAAGTCGTGAACTTAATAATGAAAGACCCAAAATCTAGATTCGGGTATTAATAAGTGAAGTTCAGACATTATTCATTAATGATTAGTTAGAGGATGTAGATTCTTATTTAAGCCTTCTGTTTTGCTTTGCTCCTTGATTCTTATCCCTTTCAACATGTGTTAACCCTTTAGGCCTTGTATGTGGTTGTTATTTGATTAACTGCTTCTCGGGCTTGGACGTCTTAGTTCATCATTTGATATACCACTTCTTGGGCTTGGATGCCTTAGTCTGCGGTTTGATATGCCGCTTTTTGAGCTAGGACATCTTAATCCGCTATTTGATATGTCGTTTGCTAGGCTTGGACGTCTTAGTCCATTGTTTGATATGTCGCTTCTTGGGCTTGGACGTCTTAGTCCATTATTGTTTGGTGCACTTGATTAGCTTATCTACAAGCAGGACGCAAGGACTTACCCAACCTCCCTCTAGGAGGCGCCTTGAGCTGGCCATAGCATGGCGCGGCCAAGGGCTTTTAGATTGTTTAACCTGGTCATAGTGTGATGCGGATAAAGGCTTACTCTAAAAGCCCTCAAGGAGGCGCCTTGACCTGGTCATAGCATGACGTGGCAAGGGCTCGTTGATACTTTATCCTGGCCAGAGCATGGCGCAAATAAAGGCTTACTCTAAACTCCCACCAAAAGGTGCCTTGATCTGGCCATAGCATGGGATGGCTAAGGGCTTGTCGATGCTTTATCCTAGCCATAGCATGGCATGGATAAAGGCTTACTCTAACCTCCCTCCGACAGGCGCTTTGGCCAGGCCAACTCGATGCGGACAAAGGCTTTGACCGTTTAAGGTAATGTCCAAGTGCAAGGAGTATTTCACTCCCAACAATACAGATTCTCTTTAGTAAAGTTGTTCTTTATTAACTTCTCTTTACAAACCCGTTAATTTTGCCTTGTCTGAAAAGGTTTATTATCATCCCTTCGAGTGCTCTGCATTGATTTGTTTCATGACCATTTATTATATGGTAATGGCAATAGAATCCTCCCAGGTTCCTTTCATATTTACGGTTTTTCTTCTGGGATGGCCAATAATTGAGTTCTTCTTTGGTTAGCAAGTAGACATTCTCTATAGATGTTGTTAAGAGGCATCCTTTAGGAAGACTTGTCTTGAAGCTTGTTTCTCGAGGATGGTTTCTAGGTCCTTTATTACTTGGTGTAGGAGTTCCACCCTTGACAACTGGTTTTCTTTTTTAAAACTCTTTGGGGCTCTGGCGTAGACATTGTTTCACTCATTGTTTGACTCTATTTGTGTGCAAAGGCGTCATAATCAGCCATCATTTCTTCTTCAAAGATCATGCCTTTGATATGGTGTTGAATTATTTTCCTCATTTGATCGAACAAGTTATCACTTTCATTTTTCCTTCCTCCAAAGGCAAAGATTGGGGTGGGGCTAATATGAAAAGTGTTTAAACCCCATTTAACTAGATCACAGGCTTCAACTTTCTATTTCCTCTTGATCCTTAAAGCCTCCATTCTTAACCATTGCTCTTTATATAGATTCGTATCATTAATTGTTTCACAGGAGAATCCAATTAGATGTGGCTTTGAGGAACTTTACTAGGATCTTTTAATTTTTCCAATTATGATGAACTAGTCTTAAGTGGATAGGATCAAAATAGGATTGGGTTAAATGAAAATGATGTGGCTATTAACCACAAGGTCGGAGGTTCGAGCCCACCTTCTAGCGTCAAAATGATAATAAGAAAACTTTCCCACACCCCACAGTTGATTTAAAGGTGCAGAAATGTCCTTCTAAGCTTCTTTTGATTAAGTAGAAAAGGTCGGGATCTTATTACTTCCTTTGATTAACCTTTCGAATAGGTCTTTGATGTCAAAACTCTTCCTTGTCCGAAAATTCGACCTAGTCGAAACACTTATATGCTTTCATTTTGGTCCTTCGCGTTTGCTGAAGTTGTTTGGTTATCCTTTCGAAGCCTCCTTTCAAAATGGTTGTGAAACACCAAAGGTTGGCACTAAATATTCAGGAATATGGTTTGACTGAATAGGTTTCAACTTTTTCAAAAGCTATTCTCCTAAATGGCTTGGATTCAATCCTGAAATCTAAGGGAAAACAAGCTGGGATTAAGGTTTCATTAAGAAGTGTGCATTTGGTAAGTAGTGGTTTGGAGCTGAGAACCTAAGAGCTGAGAACCTAAGTGTATTGGTAAAGTGAGAGGTTTCAACTCATTCGAAAGGTATCCTTTCGATTAAGTTGCCACAAGCAGAACACAATTGAATCAAATGAAAGTCTCAAAACAGTTGCGTAATCAACAATTTCAAAATCTTGCCTTCCTTAAACTAATGATCTACAATCTGATCAATTTTCCCTAATCTGATTTCCAAATTAGGGTTTACAAATTTACAAATTCAAGAAAGTATGAAAAAAGAGTGAACGAATTCTAATCCCCTAAACTAGACCACTAAGGTCTATTTATAGGTGCGAGTTGGGACTTTTCGACTAAGAGTTTTCGACCTGGTCGAACCATCCCATCTCCTTTAACATTTATGCATCCCTATGCAATGCTTTCGAAGGGGTTTGAATGCCTATGTCTTCATCGAAAGAGGTGGTTACGCCTTTTCCCTTTGTGTTGCTTTGTTGTTGCAAGTGGGAAGTAGCATGAGCTTTTGACTTTATCAACAGGTACATTCTTGGGGTTTCGAAGGTATTGAAATACTCTAGGCTTCGATGCCGAAGGCAGCTTTCGAAGACATGCTTTTTGATAGATGAGGAACCTTCCATGGATGTTAAAGGCTTCGACCGATTCAAATGGCTTAATTATGCTTTCGAAATGGTTGTTCTGATCATGGCATCTTTCTAAGTAGTTTGAATGAAGCGAAACCTTTGGGTTTGAAAGGTATGGCATGCATGTGAGGCGTTGTTATCCGCTTCCTTTGAAAGGTATTCCTCCTCTTATTCAAAACGTCTTCATGTAAGCGAAAACATATATTTTGAAAGGTGGACATTGATGCGAAAGGGAGCTTTTGACTACATTGACCCCTATGAAAGCTTGTAACACATTTTGCTTTTGGTTATAGCATCCCTTCGACTCCTTTGAAAGGCTTTTTTGGTGTTTTCATCTCTTGTTCCTTTTTCTTTTTACTCATTTTGGTTTCGAGAAGGTTGAAGTGGTAATTGGTGGTAACAAAAATAAATAAATAAGTCTCATTAGAAATTTTGACTAATGCAAAGCAAGAATGGAAGTTTATAAAATAAATTAGGAAAGTCGTACCTACAAAAAAGTAAAGTAATATTATGTCCCAAAAACATTGAAATTTTAGGAAGATAAAATTTAGCAAGCGAATGAAAGAGAAAGATTGTTGCAAACCACGGGTCACTATCCCTACGTTTTAAAAGCTGAAATTTAGGAACATATTTGTATGTTGTTTATTTTCCTAGAATAAGAGGAGTTTTTGAAATTTAATATTAATTTCCTAATAGGTGAGGGTTACTCATAGGCATTAGCCCATTAGATAAGCCCATATTACGTTGGAGGTAGCATGATTTGTTGATTTTTGAAATGCCACATACTTAGCTTGAGAAAAGTAGAAGGGTTAGAAAAATATGAATTTTACTATTCAGTAGAAATGGTAGTAAGTGTAATATAGAAGGGAAAAATAGTTTTATCTTTGGGATTCCTTTATCCATACCTTGTCGATTGGTGAAAAAATCTTATTTTAAAACATCTTTGTTTTAAAATTTTAAAAGTAAATTTCCTTATATAGACTGTACTTGGAAAATTTGAAAAAAATTTAGGGGCAAAAGAGAAGACTCCAAGGTATAGTGGAATGGATACATAAGAGAATGATGGAAATATTTGATTCTCCATCTAAATCTTTTTTCCGACATAAGAATATAGGTTTAGAAAACTGGATTTTTAGAATTTTAGATGTTGAAAAATGTGCTAGGAATTGGATGGCAGAGATTGGATGCAAATTGGCTAAGCTATACATCTATTCATAGGAGTGTGGGAATATTTGGATGCGAAAAGAACGATTTTGAATTCAAAATTTGCATGCTTATAGAACTGCAAGTGTATATAGGTTGTTTGCACCATATTTTCAAAATTTGTTTTAAAAGAATGCATTCATATATGAGGCACCGATTTAGAATTATTCAGCATACGTATTTTATTTATTGTGACACACAGTGCACTTGTATACTATTTGTTACAAAAATTGATTGCCCACCAATAGGATGGATAGCTTAGAATGGTTGCGTACTATGTTACATGATTCAGTCCTTGAGGAATTTCGAACATGGAATTCTTTTAAGGGAGGAGAATGTAACAATCTGTAAAATAAAAGAAAATTAATTAAAGAGAATTAATAAATAATTATTAAACCCAAAAATGGAAATTTTATAACCATTAGAATTTGGCTACGAAACTTGCAATGTTGTGTTTGTTGATTAATTTTGATATGTATAAAGCTTTACGATTGGATTTAAACACAAAAGTTATTAACTTTCGAAGTTTTTGGATTAGAAACAATTTAACCCATTAAGAAAGTAAATGTTAATAACTTAGCATTAAAATGGACATTAAATATTAATGTTAATTAAGGGCTCTCAATCAAATTAAATCTAATTAAGGAAGCGTGTGAGTAAATAAATTAAGTTTAGAAGGTAATAAATATCATGAATTTATTATTTTGGAGCAAAATTAAACGTCAAATTTTAACATAGGAATTATATGGAATTAAATTGAATCAAACATAACGTGCGAGGAAATAAATGATACTAATTAATGGTACATTGATACATAATCTCTAATTAATGTTAAATTAATGTTGATGTTAATAGAAGATGGAATAAAATTAATCGCATAAGAAAATAAAGCAATAAAAAGTTAACATATAAATGAGCAACCTATCGACGGCTTATTGCAACCAGTCGAGTGCTAGCGGTTGACTAGTAGGGGTATTATAATGATCTCCCTTTCTTACGCCCAAAGATGACACTTAATACATCCTCGGTATTCATGTACCGATCATCAAAGTGTCCGAATAATAGGTCTTGGGGTAAAGAAAATAAGATACAAGAGAAATAACGCTTAGAGTCCCTAAAACGTCAGAGTTACATATTTAAAATCACAGAATAGTACATATGATTACTCCAAAATGTTGCATTAAAGTTACAAAAAATACTACTCCCATAAAGTACAGCTATAACACTTGCTCATGCTGCTAATACATAACATACAAGACACAGTGGAAATAAAGACTACTATTAGATAATGAGGAAGACTTCTGCTCTATCCTTCTTTCTAAAATGCTCCAAAGTAACCTGACTACTTGGCTACTCATAAAAATTTGAGTACCCAAGAGTTTATGGAACAGAATAAAAACTCCGGATCAGACATTGGTCTGGTATGGATAGAACATAAATTTAATTTCATAAAAACCTTTAAAACAAGGGTATCCCGTTAGACAGTGCCGCATATAAACATAGATGGGTTTTTACCTAATGATAACCAAAACACTTCTATATAAAATCCTCTGATATTATCATAATGTCTAGGGTTTAAACTGAATATGGAATCATAGCTGAAATTGTTACATTTATTAAATTTTATCATAATAGGTTACACTCAAGTCCAAAGGCTTGTATTGGAAAATGGATTCCAACTATAAAAGGTAAGAGCCTACTTACCAAATTCATACACCGCTAAATAAAATGTACAGGAGGCTGCTTTAATTTGCACCTCTACTGCTCAGACTGGCCCTATCCCTTATTGGATAGCGTCGAATATGATCACTTCTTGGTTGTGATCAACTGCCATAAAGGGATCCCAAAGCATACATAAAATACCGATTCTAGATAAGGGATGACCATACTCTAATGGGTGCGATCCACATTGCCATGTCGCATGTCCCTACTTTAGTCATTTACCAGTTGTGAGGCTTAAGGTTGCGCTTTTACCTTTCCTCCTAACAAACCATCATGGAATGCTAACATTACCCTCCAGGCATCCAATGCAATGATAACATTCATCCATACCGGTTTTTCTAGGATCGAACAAACATTCAACATTTACTATCTTCCATTTTGGAATCGCCCTCAGGAAGAATAGTATAGCTCCATAGCATACTTCATAATGATCTATTGCGAACACTATTAGTTTGGAGCGGTATAGATAAGTTATACTTATTCGAAACTGGTGTCTCCAAACTCGGTGAATATTTTTGGCTAACTCAATCCCAGTCCTTTTGAAAGTATGTAATCAATATTCGAGTCCTCGTCGAGGAACTCTAATATACAGAACATACTTCTTCAGTTAAAATGGGTCAAATTATAATTAGCGTACAATCCGCTACTCAGGGTAATTATATAGAGTTCGCATATGAATAATCATATGCATAATTTAAATATGAACCGTTGATTGTAATTAACCCTCCCATATTTATCGTGTTTCATGATATTTCGATCTTACTCTATCCCTTGCCTTGAAATAAATTCTAAAACTCACAGATTGAGGGTAGACCTACTCATTGGCTTTTAGTGCTACATATGAGATGATTAACTTCCCATAAATGAGTCGCCATATTAACATTAGGTTTCATATTTATTTGGGGTTACTTAATGAGTAATTGAAAAAGAAATCCCTTGATTTAAAACTTGTTGAATCGACGGTTTTTCTATTGAATAAGAAAATCGCCGAAAAATTGTAACAAAAATAATCGCAAGCGTACGTCATACAATTTTAGTACATGGAAAGTACGGGTCGATCATTATGGAATTGAAGTGATTTAAAATTCTACTCAATCAAATTAACCAAGAGTTTGAAGTTGTTTAAGCTAAAAAACTGTAAAAAACTAACAAAGGAAAGTGAATAAAAATATGAGAGTAGAAGGTAATTTAGTGGCAATTTCCTTCTTATGATCACATAAATCAACATAATGAAATTATGACCTCTCTTTTTTGGTCATTTGTAAATTTGGTTGATGTGTTTATCATAAGTGTGGTCTATTAGTGCTATTAATTAGCCCAAAATAAACCATCAAACTTTAACACACCCACCAAACCACTTTTTAACTCTCATGAAAATGATAATGAGATTAAAAATAAAATCTATTGTAAGCATGATCTATTTACTATTGATTAGTAATATAGAGCACCAAATTTTGATTCTAAAATCCACTTCATTACCAAAATCATATGTAGATGAAGAGGTAATTTGTGTTTATGTTTGTTTAAGCATAGTCTGTTTGGTGTCAACAACATAGGCTATCAAATTCCAAGTTATACAACAAATTTAACCACATCAAAACTTCCATTAAGCACAAAATGAGATCAAATGAAATCACATTGTCGATTACATGATTAAGAGAGCTTCGTTACTCCTAAGTTTAAGGAGTTTAACTTCTCATATTTGTTACCATTTCAACATATGTAGATTGCAACATAAAACAAAAAAATAGTGCAAGCTAATTAAATTAAAAAGAGAGCTAAACTACTTGCATAAATTAAAGCTAACTACTAACATGAAAGGAAAAGAGCATTTAAATAAAAATGGGCATGTTAAAATAAAAGCAAAGAAGAAAAAGATGAAAAATAAAAAGTCTTAGGAAGCCGCTTTATTTCTCATATAATTAGTTGCTACCACTAAACTAAACTAGAAGGTGGTGCTAAAAGCTCATTACATGAAACATAAGGGGTATTTATGCATGCCTAAAATCCTATTGCTTATTTTAGGGGACTACCCAAATTTCCCTTGAAGAAGTGTGGCTACCAAGTTATCATTAGCTTCTAATTAATCCTTCACTAAGTGTCCATGTAACTTTAATCTCCACTAACATATGCGTTAGCTCCTAATTATAGAATGTGATAAGTGGGTAGATGGGGTCCTTCATGTTGCATGAATTGATTTATTTCTTCATTCCTTTGTTCTTTCATCCTTTCTGCATGCATACATATATGAGGCCTCTTCTTACTCAAATATCTACAAAACAACATTAAAATGCCCGAGTAAATTTTCTTAAATTATATCATACGCAAAAATGACCATTTTGCCTTCATGTGAAGATGAAAATGTTGATTTGAAAATAATTTAATTTTTTTCTTTAAACATGTAGAATACCCACTATGCTCATTTATTTAATTGAAAGAAGATTAAACATGGAAGTAAAAATATACACATTTACGTGCACATCAAAACACCTTTGGAAAAGGAAAACGGTTTTAAACAGAAACCGATATTTAAAAATAAGGTGATTTAAAATTTAAACCCGTGTTAATTAATTAAATGATAAATTAAATCCTTATTTAATGATAGTTAAATATAAAATAAGCCCTAATTGATTCTTTATTAAACCTTAACTTAATTTGGAAATTAATTAGTAACTAAACTCCTTTTTATATAAATAATTAATTATTAATAAATAAATAATAATTAGCTAATCAATTCTTAATTAATAATTAAATAATAATTATCTTTTAAATTATCTAACTAAGTATAATTTACTTAATTAATACTTGAGTATTAAGTACCTTTTAATGATCAAGTACTAATTTCCTATCACAAATAATTAATTAAAGAAATAAATAATTAATTAATTGAATAATTATCTTTCTATAACTAAATGTATGTTTTAAAAATACTTTCCAAAAATGGAACCAAAAATGGCGTCAGCTTCCTGTCTCCTCTCTCAAAATTCTCTCAATTCATATTCGTTCCGTAATCTTGCTCAAGTGGATACCTTCGATCTTAACCTGAATCGTGTTGCTTCACATCATCGTTCCTATGCACAAGTGGTTAAAGGTCATCTTCCAGTCAGTTATTCTAAATCCTTGCAGTCGAACAAGAATTGGATTGACTCGAAATCTAACAAGAATTTCTGTTTTAGATGTGGAGATTACAATCACTTTGCATCTCAATGTTGACACCCAATTCGTTGTTTTACCTGTGGAAATTTGGGCATAAGAGGAATAGTTGTTCGAGTAATTCTGGTTTCACTGTTTCTTTAGATACTCTTGTAGAGCACGGTTTTCAATTCATTTTAAAAATCATGTTATTAAAAAGGATTCTTCTTGATTTCCTTTGGCAGAATAGATCTGAAGGAATCCAATATATTGAGGATATGTTAGGTCATTTTAATATCGTTAATTCTCCAAATATCGGCTTGGGTTACGAAGCTAAGTTTGGCAATACAGAACTTTATTTTGGCAAAATGGAAATCTCTTCTAATCATGAAGTCTCTTCTTCACAGTTGATTGAACACGGCTTCAGATTTGTGTTGAAATTTGTTCTTCTGAAAGGTATTTTATTAGATCATATCTGGCATCAAAGATACGAGGGACTTAAGTTTTTTAGAGGATCTTTTCTCTCATTTCAACGTTGTTAATTCGCCTAATATTGGATAGGGCTTTTAAGACAGTTCTGTTTGTCCAGAGAAAATCATCGATTTTTCTATTTGTCCAGAGGAAAATTTCATTATCAATAAGGATGGAACTGTGTTCGAAAATGAAAGAAGTGATGGATTATCATCTTTCGATCCTAGCTTGTTCGATCTAGATGTTGTTTCTTGTAATGGCGAATATTCTATCTCTGAGTTTAAGGGCATAAATTTTGACTCAAACAGTGGTTTCATTCAAGCAAAATCTAAAAAGGTAGATCTTCTCTTAGTTTGGAAATTGTTGAGGTTTCAATGGCAAATAGATTTGCTTGTCTGGATACTGAGGCTATTTCAAATATAAATGCTAAGTCAGATGGTTATTCCAATATTGATATTGTTTGCGAGGCTTTGGATGTTGACTGTGTGGTTAAAGTCAGTCCTCATAAGTTTACAATAAGTAATATTTTGGAGCTGGATTCTGTCCCTGTTGTTGATTTTGATATGTGTAGTAGTATTGTTCTGATTTCCAATTTTAATGAGAGCATATTAATGAATTAAGTCCGACACATTGGAGAATGATTTGCCTTCGATCACCGCATCCATATTTAGCATTGACAGTTTAAATTTTAGTTAATGGAAAGACAAGTTTATGGTATTGAGTGATGAGTCTCCTGACATGGTGGTTTTTTATTCTGATAGCGATTGTTTGTTGCGGCAATTAGATGATATACATGAATGGTTTTTATCATCAGCTTCTCACATTGATGAAGTATTGGAACCAGTTATGGAGGATCATTTTTTTATTGATGAAATCATGTCTGTTAATCATTTGGACTCTGGTGTGCATGATGCACAAAATTTGCATATTACGGTTGCACAGAATTTGTTTGCTCCTGAAAACAGAAAATATGTTAGTTGTTCTGAAGTGAAGAAATATGTTGTTGACAATGTAGAAGACTTTTTGCTGGACCATAAGGCAGCTTAGGTTCAGTAGTTTTTATTGATAGTTCTGCTAATGTTGGAGACACTTTTGTTTTGGAGAAGCTAGGAGTTGATAGTGACCTTCTCATCTGTCATTGAGTGATGCTCTCACTGTTGCCAGCAATTCTGTTTCTCTTCCTTCTTCTTCAAAGAGAGGTAAACGTAAGAAGGTAGTGGCTTCTTGTGGTTTTGTTCGCGTAGTGTCAGGCTTCTGGGTAGCCATCCTCAGTCCTCAGGTGAGTATCCTGGTTCGAGTACTGTTAATGGTGCTTCGATTTCAAGCTCAGGTATGGTTTCTAGTTTGGGTAGTGCTTATTCATCTTATGCATTAGGTAATTTTTCATCTTCTGAATTTAGTTAGCTAGCTAGAAACACATCTTTCATTTTTTCTGATATTGAGGTAGATCTCGAGTATATTAGATGTAAGGAACTTGATAGGGCTGGATCTTTAGGTATACGAGGATCATTAGTTGGAACATAAGAGGTTTGAATGAATTAAATAAATGTGATAAGGTTAGAATCTTTTTTAAAGACTACTCTATTGACATTGCTCTCCTTCAAGAGACTAAAATTGATTGTCCTGATTTTCGTTTTTTTAGAAGACTAGGTGCTTTTTATTTTAGAAAATTGGCTTTTTTGCCTTCTGTGGGTTCTTCTGGGGGTTTAATGATTGGTTGGAGGGATAACCATTTTAAATTACTTCAGTGTATTTACCGTCAGCACTCTTTACACATTATTTTAGTTAATCTATCTGACAATTCCTTTTTAAATATTTCTAATTTTTATGGGCCTAACTCTAAATTAGATAGGCGGATTCTTTGGAATGAATGCCTCAAGTTTAGATCATTAACTCCCGGATCTTAGATTTTGGGGGGTGATTTTAACGTTACTCGTTTTTTTGGGGAGCGTGCTCCTCGTGAAGGAGATTATTCTGCTATGGAGGAATTTGACCAATTTATTGTTAATTCTAATTTGATTGAAATTCCTCTTTCTAACCGAGAATTTACTTGGTGTAATAATAGGGAATCTCCTTCTTTTGCTCTCTTAGATAGGGTTTTCGTTAGCGATGAAATTAAGGATAATTTCCTATCTGTAGAGTGTTTGGTTTGCCTGACACTCTATCAGACCATTGTCCCATCATCCTCATGTGCGATCGTCATAGAGTTATTTGTATATCTTTTGATTGAAAAAATGTGGCTTTAGATCTGTGCTTTTAGAATTTTATTATCAATAAATGGTTGTCTATGAGTTTTTATAATATCAAATTTAGAGATAATTCAGCTAAAGCTTTTTCTCTAAAACTTAGAAATCTTAGGATTTTCCTTAAATATTGGAATAAGAGTATTTTTGGTAACATTAAAATTAAAAAAGAAAATATTCTTAGTGAGATGCTTAAGCTTAATAAATTAGAAGAAACTAGACATTTAATTCTAGGTGAGCGGAATGTTCTTAATAACTTAAAAGAGGAGCTTAACTCTATTCTTGAAAAAGAGGAAGTTATGTGGAAACAAAGATCTAAAATTCAATGGATCAATGAAAGTGATAATAACACCAAATTTTTCCATAATATGCCTAATAGTAGAAAACGTAGTAATACAATTAACTCCATTTTAGTTAATAATGTGGAATTTGTTGATCAAAGAGACCTCAATAAGGCTTACATAGATTATTATAAACATATTTTTAGTAATGAAAATAAGCATGGAATTAGTGTTAGATGGAACGATCTCTATCCAGCTGCCTCTAATATTAATCTTTCTGATTTAGATCTTACTTTTACTGAAGAGGAAATCCGTAAAGCCATCTTTGATTTACCAGGTGATAAATCCCCGAGTCTAGATGGTTTTCCTATTTTCTTCTATAAAACCTTTTGGGATGTCTTAAAATTGGATTTAATTAGTTTGTTTAATGAATTTATAATGGAAATTTACAATTAGGTAGATTTAATTCTGCTAATGTTATTTTATTACATAAAAAAGTAGGCGGTAATACTTTAAAAGATTTTAGACCTATTTATTTGATTAACTACTCTGTTAAAATTATGTCTAAAGTTTTAGCTAATTGACTCAGTATAAAAATGAATGATCTAATTGACTGTTCATAATCAGCTTTCATAAAAGGTAGAAATATCACAGATGGTGTGGCTGTTGTTCAAGAATACACTAATCATTGTTGTAAGAATAATATTACTTCTGCTATTTTAAAATTAGACTTTGCCAAGGCTTTTGATTTTGTTGATTGGGATTTTCTGATAGATATTTTTCATGCTAGAGGCTTTAGTAATAGATGGATTAACTGGATCATGATTTTGCTTAAAACTGGTAATTCTAGTATTATGGTTAATGGTATTTTAGGTAATAAAATCCAATCTAAGAGAGGTTTAAGGCAAGGGGACCCTTTATCGCCCCTTCTGTTTAATTCAGCCGCTGATGTTTTTTTCTAAGATTATTAAAAATGCTGTCAATGATGGATCATTGGATAATATAGGTAATGATATTTCAAATTATGGTTTATCTGTCCTTTAATTTGAAGATGATACTTTGCTCTTTTTCTCTCATCTTCCTAGACACATTATTGCTTTCAAGTTCATTCTTTATAGTTTTGAACTTTTATATGGTTTAAAAATAAACTTTGATTAAATTTCTGTTTTAGTTTTAAATGATTTTGATTAAGTTGAAAATTTAGTTGCTAATACTTTGAATTGTAAAACTATGAATTTTCCATTCGACTATCTTGGTTTTGTTATCAGACCTACAAAACTTAAGCACGATGATTAGTTAAGAATCATTGATAAAATTAAAAATAGGATTACTAATTGGAATGGGAGATTCTTATCTAGAGCTGGTAGACTGGTTTTAATTAATTCTGTTTATCAGCTCCCCCTATCTATTGGATGTCTATGCACCTTTTTCCTGATTGGGTGATAAATAAAATAGATAAAATCAGAAGAGATTACCTTTGGAGTGGTGAGAATCCAAATAGTTGCATAAAATGTTTAGTTAATTGGGAAACTGTCTGTAAGTCCAAAAAAGAGGGTGGTTTAGGAGTCATTAATTTACGTAATATGAACTTGTCTCTTCTTGGTAAATGGTTATGGAAATTCAGAGATATTAGTGATAATGCCATTTGGGAGGAGATTATATCTAAATATTACTACAATGGTAGTAATAATCTCTATCAAATTAATCCTTCTATTTCTCGTAAACTATCATATTTTTGGAAATCCATCTTAAAATGTAGTGATTTTTCAACTTAGGTGTTAATATTATTGTTCATTCTGGTAATAATATATCTTTTTGGCACGATAGTAGGATTTCCGCTACTCCTCTAAAGAACGAGTTCAAAGATTTATATGATATTTGTAACTTTAAATTTGCATTTATTTCTGATATTTTTAATTTCGAAAGTGACCTTCCTTGGATTTTCAATTTTAATAGTACTTTAGTAGGCTCAACCCTTAGACGGCTTAATTTGCTTTATGCTAAGCTAAATCTTTATAATATTGACAACGATAATGATTATATTAGTTGGGAATGGGATAAGAGTAAGAAATATTCTTCTAATTCCTTTTACAAATTTATTAACTTTTCGGGTGTATCTGATAATTGTTTTAAATTTATTTGGAAGTCAAACGCTCCTCCAAAATCTAAAATCCACATGTGGCTCATCATTCATGGTAAATTAAACACTATTGAATTTTTAAAAAAGAAAAATATTGACATTGATAATAAATGTTATTTTTGTAACACATATTCTAAAGATATTAATCATATTTATTACGAATGCATGGATACTCATTTTATTCTTATAAATACCCTTAATATTTTTGAGTTTAAAATTAGTTCTAGAGTTACTGATTGTTTTTTCTATTGGAACTCTTTTAGATTTAAGTTCAATAAGGATATTAGATACTTGCTTGATACTATATTCACTATATCTTGTTGGTTCATTTGGTTTAAGAGAAATCAAAGAATTTTTAATAATAAAAATATTCACTATAATAATTTGATATTTTTAATTTCATCTTTCTGCTTAAATTGGGTATCAAATCCTAAATATAAATTAGCCAAAATAATTGCTTTAAGGAATATCTTAACAAGGTTAGAAATAATATTCACATATTCAAACTTAACATTAATAATTTTGACATTAATAATATTTATACTAATTCCTTTTCTAATTTAAATAATGTTCACATGATGCATTATAATTTTCTTCCTATTATAGGTCCTTAAAGTAGTTTCTAGTAATGTTTTTATTTTTGTTTTTATTTCTTACTTTTTAGTCCTTGTTTTCTTATTTGTTTTCCTTTTTCAATTTGGTTCATTTTTCCTTTACTTTTTTAGAATTGTTAGTTATTGGTTCTAGCGTATCCTTGCTTTATTTTTCACTTTTGTTTTTATTCTCACATATATGTATATAAATTATATTTATATACATATATGTGATTCTTACTAACATGGTTTCCTAGCTTCATTACAGGTTTGGTTTAGGTAGGTTGCTAGTTTCTCTTGTCAGGTTTGCAGGATAGCTAGCATCTTTGTATAGGTTTGTAGGATAGCCATTCCCAGGGGTTCTGATTGCATTTGGCATTGCTTTTTGGTTACACCATGTCTTCAGAGTGGATTTCTTCATTTTGGTCCACCTCTTAGAGTTCTTCTTTATGGATCATCTCCTATTTGAGATTAGCTTTTTCTCTTCTGAGCTGGTTTCATAGAGTCACTTTTTGTTGGTGTTGTATTTTAGTATCTCTGGTTTTAGATACCTCTAACACCCTATTATTGGGCGGTGGCCTTGCCGGAGCTTGGTATTAGGGTATAATGGGCGGTGGCCTTGCCGGAGCTCATTTGAGGGGTATTTATTTCTCTATTTTTCTAGTTTATAGACTTGTCACCTGCCACGCATGTTGGCAGCACCATCTTATTTGTTATATATATATAGCTTCATGTGTGCTCTCCTCTTTTATTAGAGGATCACAGATTTTTCTCAAAAAAAAAAACACTTTCCAAAAAGATTCAAAGTGAAAATCGCTTACAAATTTCGAAAAGAAGTTCGTTTTCACGAACTGCACTTGTAGCGACTATCGCTATACGATCCATAACTTTAAACTTGTTTTAACATACTCAATAATTTGATAACTTTCATTTTTCATTTAAACCCACTTTATAAACTTTTAAGAAAACTTTTGAAACTAAAAGTAAAATTTTTGAAAACTTTATAACTTGAAGAAAATACTTAAGTAAACTAGTTTTCAAACCAAGGACTCTTTTATCACTTAAATGTCCTAACTTTCTTTCATACAATCATGTATTTAACATCATATCATACAAAGTTACCAACCAATACCAAACATAAGCCGATATCTCAACTTTATAACCAGCATAACCATTAGACTTCATTTTAGTGTACTTCCAAATCATGGCATTCAACCACGTATAAATTATAAGCAAACATCATTATAATCCAAGCATTTGTACATAAATACAAAAAACATTATTTCACCCAACATATACATCAATATATACAACAAGTAAGCAAATGATATATGATTTAAATTTTTAGTAAAAGTTGAGAACTTTACTCACCAAAAGCTACTAAATGAACTCTAATTTCCACTAGACTTTGGAACAAACTAGATCTTGACTTTACTTTGAAAATGGTTGGATTTTTGACCTTAAAAGGGCCAAAAAGAGTTCGACCTTGGCTTTAAGGGGCTCAGCATAGGTGGTTATGTTGGATGTGGACTTATTTAAGATAGAGAAAAAAATTTAGAAGAAGAAAGAAGTGATTTCTAAGGGTTTTAAGTATTAAAAGAAAGGAAAGAAATTGTTTTTAAATTTTTAAAAATATTTGAAGAGGCCATTAAAGAGTTTTTGAAATTGATTAAGGAAGTGCAAAGTTTAAAAGAAGAACAAAATGTAATTAAGAAGGAGGAAAAAATTGGAAATCCTTTTATAAAATTTGAAACAATCTAATTACCAAAAAGCCCCTCTTCCATATACCCTCCACTGGAAAGCTTCCAAATCATAACCATCCCATCCTAATCCTTCCACATGCAAGCCAAGGAGGATCCCTCCTTTTACCCAAAGGTTAAACCCTCTACTTGTGCTTTAGATGTGAAAGATGTGTGACTTTTCACTCTCTTCCATTTTATGTTGATTTTTATTTTGACAAAGTCACACCTTCCTTATCTCCGATAAGTAAACTAATATTTACTTTGTTATCTTACTAATCAATGTTTATTTTAGTTATAAATAAGCGAAATGTTAAATACAATCCCCACACCCTTTTAAATAACCTTTTAATGGTGAAAAATTTAATTATAGGAAAACTTTTTCAATCACATTTTCTATTTTCTATTGACCTATTTATCATTTTAGACAAAATTTGGAAACCATTTCATCATCACTAATTATTATTTACAGGAGTTCATTTGAGTTATAAAAACCATAAATAAATTATTAAAAATATATATAAATGTCCTAATTTAAAGTGATTAAATTCTGGGTTGTTACAGGTACAGCGGTCAATTGTTGGCTATTATGGTGGCGGGAATGAACCAAGGTCAAATAGCCTGGATGTGATAAATTAAAATCTAACGGATGGAACTGATTCATGTGCTCATAAATACAAGCCTAACCCCTCATTTTTCTTCTCATATTTTCTAAATCATGGAGCATTGCTCCACCATTTCTTTTCTCCACGAATTCTTGGAAATATAGAAATTATAAAATAGTATATTATATATGTATGTGTGGAGAATAGCGGAAAATAAAAGAGAAGAAAAATAAGGGAAGAATCCATTCTGGTAAGAAGAGGTAAGTTCTAAACCTAAAGCTTTACAACTGCATCTAATTCCAATCTCTTCTCAAATATATAATTCTAATAAATAAGTTTGTACTTTAATTCATATTTTAATAGAAGAAAAGGGAGTCATGTAAGAAGAATGAATTGAGATTTGGAAGCTTAAAGGCAAGTAGAAAATTATATATTTTTTATATAATATTGCATTTATATTATTGTAAATATGTTCCTTGTATGTCCGAATATAATTATTTTAGAGTTGTGGGCTTAAACATATACATGTAGTGAACTTGAAAACCATGTCTGCATATTCTGTGAATTGTTCACATGAATATAATATTGCATGTACTTGAATCAAGAAAGTAAAGGTGAAAGTAGTCCGTAAGTTAATGAATTGTAAAGTAATTCTAGAGTTGTTGGTTAAACGACATATGCTGGTAAATATGAATTAGAAGTTACTATAAATTGGATTGGAATTTAAGTAGTATTTTAGTTCATTGGAAGAAGTGTATTGCAATGTAAATTTCTATAGATTATCCAGTTTTACATGTATAAATAAAAAAGTACCATTTGAAATAATAGAAAATATCTAAAAGAAAGAGATGTACAAAATATGGATATTTAACATATTTTGTACCATTTATTTCAAAATAATAGAAATGATAATTCCTTGTAATTCTAAATATAACACTCTTTTGAATAATTTATGGAAAATTTACAGTGTTAATGTTTTCTTTTGGGAAAGATGTAATTCCAATGCATTAAATTGCAAAAATCCCTAAATAGAAACCTAACTATTGAAGAAGAGGTGATACTAATAATTCAATTATAAATATAATATATGCCATAACTTAGAAAACAAAAATAAGCGATGAAATGTATGTAAAGCAATGAAATGAGTAGTTAAGAAAACCACATGAATCAAAGAAAGATAGCAATGGTTGAAAGGAACAGTAGAATATACCTAATAGTATCAAATGAAAGTTAAGTAGTACAGGATACTTAATCTAATAAAGTAGAAGTAAGCGGTAAATTACATTTAACAAATAAGAAGTTGGAAAAATAACTAAATACCAGCAGTTGAACATAGTAGGTGTAGTAACTAAATAAATTTATTCAGACTCAAATATGCATTTATGATGGGTTTGAAATATTGAATTTAGCCAATAGCTTCGATTAATAAATAATGACATAGTCATTTATATGGTTTGGAATGTAAGGTCTGTAGTATTACATAGCAGAAGTCTGCTCACCGCAAAAGGCTACCAGCAGTTGTGTATATGTTATGTCGATGTGGGACATATCCAATTAAGGGAACGTGGAATTATACATTCATGTATATGTGATGGAATATACTAATGTAGGATAGTTCGCCCCGGTAGAAGTGTCGGGGGCAAGTAGAGTCTGCTTCAACCTTTTAGGGGTACATGCTAAGTAACCAAATAGGCATTCCGTTGATTACATTATGCAATCTAAATAGGACAGTAAGCTTAGGATCGACGCTTTGATTGTGAGGTTGGTACCATATATGAGGAGTAGGAGCTGTTTACATAATTCTAGATCATCATCCATCTGAAGCAGTCGGTGGAAAGACAAGGGTTACGCCTAAATAGGCTACACCTTCTACTAGTCCAGACCACGTTTAGGTCATGCACTGCCTCGTAGTTGTTTATTTGGTTTGTTTGTTGTTAGGATCCAAGGCTAGATGAACTTCTAAATGGAAGTCTTTCAAATGAATAGAATAGTCTGTGGAGCCAAGTCTATGATATAAACCAATCTTTTAAACGAGATATAATACGGCTAAATAGTTGTAATGCTATTATTAGGCACTACGGGAGTTCCTTGGGATGAACGGTGGAGAGGACGTGATACTGCATTGGCAGTAGATTCTGTCGAGGTGCTGAATTATGGATACTAGTAGGGAAAGTATCTTGGTAGAAAGAGGACTGTGGTACATATGCATACATATATATGTAGGAAGTTATTGTCTACCTCATGTAGATAGGGCATTTCATACACATACTTGAGGTCAAGACGACTAAGTAAAACAATAGACAAAACATGCAATGCAAAAAAATCATCATAACCAGTGTTATGTATAAAGTGTGTAATTTACCAGTTACCAGAACGTTGTTCTGACTCCCCCTTCTTATTACAACCTACCGGATAGCTTCGGAAGGACATGTATGGTACAAGTTAGGAATGACAGAAGGACAAATTTCCATATGGATGCCCAAGGGAACTAGAGATTAATGGCGTCAACCTTGGTCCATAATCATATGTTTTATTATAATTTACTAATCTCCTATGAGCTTATATCGATAGAGATCTGATATGTTTTTTGTCATTGCACGATGCAAACACCAACATAAGTAATTTAGTGGACTTGGATTTTCGTTTAAGAGAAAATTCAGGTCCACTAAGGCAAGGGTTGTTATACTCAACCTACATGAATGTGTACCCATGAGTTTATAGCAAAAAAGACAATAAACATGGGTTAGACACAAATTTTGGTATGAGCGACATATTACCCTAAACATAAAAAATAGTGAGACCATATCACTAAAACATGGAATGAGATTTCCCCTTACTATAGCATAATATTTTTTAAAAAGATTTGAACAAAAAATAAGTGAATGGTTCCTTCCTTAAGGTCTTATTTTTACAAATTTCCCATAACTGAGATTAGTAGTCATTAATCTCGGCATGCCATTCAATAATCATTATCTTTTCTAACCAAAACATGAAACACTCTATCCTAGGATGCTATCTATACCTTATGCTTTCTATAAGGGATGGAAGGTTCCAATCAAACATTCGATTGCCACCAAGGCCTTATGCCATCATTACTTTCTTAACTCATTTAAAATCATTATCGGCTTCGGTTGCCACTTAGACCTTAAACCTTCGCTTTTGTATTTCGTCTAGCTCACCCAGCCTGACGCCCACTTCCTTTTTGTTTTTGGTTCCCACTTTAGGCCTTAGACTTATGCTTTCATATATCTGTTTCTATAAAGCCTTGCACCCACTTTGCTTTCGATGCTTGACTGTCACATCAGGCCTTACATCACTATCGTTCCCTTGGTTGCCAGATCTGGCCTTACGCCAATTGCTTTCGTGTTTCGGATACCTCCTTAGACCTTACTCCGACACATTCAGCTGCAATTACCACTTTAGGCCTTACACATATGCTTTCGTAAATTGGTTACCACTTATGTCTTACACCAACGCTTTCGATCATGGATGCCACAAAGGCCTTATTCATTCACTTAAAGTTTTGGAGGCCACAACGGATTTATTCCTTCACTTTCAATCCCTTAACTGCCACCTCAGGCCTTACGTTGACTACCAAATACATTACCAATGATTCAGTATTAGGCTTTTCATCTTAGTTATGTATTAAGCTAGCATTTATCTGACCTCCTTTTGGCTAATGATACCACATACTATTTCACAATCAATGTTCTGAGTACTAGTTTTGCCGATCATAAGCCTTAGCAAAAATTCTCGTTTTGTAGCCACTTATTTCTAGACATTTTCTATAATAGCCATTTCCTAAATAATTCATATTAATTTATTTACTTGTGGGAAAATTGTTTTGATTCAAATCAAAACTCATCTCTAATAATGTACTCCTAACATCATATTAAATTCTTGGATGGTAGAGATTGAAGCATGAGATTAAATCACTATAAATTCAGCTGTGAGAAGATTATGGAAGAAAATGGGTTTCAAGAATATATTACTCACCTAGATTTCTTAGATGATAGATACTTGTAGTTCCCTTAGCTTTCGTCATCATCTTTTCCTCTTTTCTTTGTTTAGGCCACAATTACAATTAAAGTGCTCTAAGATTTTGGCTTTAATTTTGAATAGAGAATGACATGAAATGAGAAAAGTAACTAACTTCATTCCTACGAATAGTTTGGCCGCCAGCCCATTATCCCTCTTTCCATTTAATTCATTTCAATTTAGCTTCATTAAAAGAAACCTTTATATGTAAATGTATACCCAAATACTTATCACATTTTATTATTTATTTTCATGATCAAATCATTTAAACCTTTATTCTTATATTTAATTTTTCAATTAATTATTCATTAGTTTATAGGGTGTTACAGCTACCTTTCAAGGGATTGTCTTGATCTAAGAAGAAAGATTCATCGGTAGAGGTGATCTATTGCTTCCCCTTTTTCTTCTCAGATATGCTGGTGATAGCAAATTCAATGGCGATCAAAAGTGAAGTAATGGCCTTAGACGTGAAAGCCATGGAGGAAAGGGGAAATGTCATCAAGCTTTTTAAGTTTCACCTTTATGGGCTTAGTCTTCTGGACTATAAGAGTGGAAAATATGGACGGATCGACACTAGAAGTGCGGATGATGGTGGCATCCTCTTCCTTATCATGATTAAAGGTAGGCGTAGTAAGGAATCACGCATGTTGGTGTTAGGATATGGCCTGGACTCAGTAGAAATTGTAACAATAATAACTTATGTAGTTATAACCTCAACTAAAGGGCCTGAAGCAAGGATAACAGAAGGTAGTGGGATAGTCATAGGTTGCCCTAAAAATACAGTTGTATAATTCTATGATTTCTTCATAAGATATATAAAGATTTTCAGAGTAAGAGGAATTGATAGGAATATCTTCAGATGAGTGTGGGTGAAAACCCACAAAATATACCTAACTAAAAATGGAATTTCTAACATAATCCACCCCTCTTTAGAAATGAAAGATAACATAAAGCAATGAGGTATAAAGATGACTATAGGCACATACTCCTCTATTGAAACATATGAGGAAGCAACAGTTGATGAAGAAGGCATGGGTACAAATATATCTATAGCATTAAAGTTAGCTACTAGAACAATGGAAGTGAATGTTGAAGGTTCCTAGTGTGATTTAGCAAGGGGAGACTTGGGTATCTCCTGGCTTAAGAGATCTATTGGAACCTCAACAATAATTTGCTATTCTTGTCCTACAACATGTAAGCTTTTTCCTTCTTCTAGGGCAGCCAAATCTTTTGAGTCAAAAATTCTCCTAAAATATTAGCTTCGGTGAACTGTAAGCCTTTCCATTCAGCCCATTCTCACTCCTCTTTGACAACCTTATCATGAATATTCACCATGATCCAGGGTCATCATCCAACCATCTCAAGTTCTTAATACTAAAAGCATTTACATAGAACTTGAAAATGGAAAGGACAACCTCATTGGAGATGGACTACTTTTAAGCTTCACCCATGTTTCATTATTCTTTGAGATCAACATTTGTGGTTTCAGGTCTTGCATTTTTAGGCTGGAGCTTGGGGACTTATCTTAGCTGAACTTTTGATTCGAAATCATCCTTGAGATGGGCTAATTTTGCGTTAACATGTGCTAGTTGAACTTTAGAACTAGTGATGCTTTCATTCAAACTGTTTCAACAATTTGCTATTTCAAATGTGAGCTTGTTCAACTTGCTATCCTAAAGTATTGGTTGTAACTATATGTGCTTCAATCTATTCCTTGAGATTAACCTTTTCTATGGCCTGTGCCTTCTCATTCTCTTTCATCGTGCTCTCAATTGTTTCTATCTTCTTTTTAGTTATGTCAATCAAATTTTGATCATCCTCTATAGCTTTTTCCTTCTTTGTCAATAAGAGATGGTTCACAGAGTTGACATTACTTAGGTAATTCATGATCCATTCAATGCTTCATGTCATTCAATCAGATCATTGAAGGTCGCACAAGCACCTTTTATCATATTAACTGAAATTTCATCCAATTTTTTTTGATAATATTAAATTTGTTTTTTGGAATATATATTTCATCCAAATTATAGGTGAACTAAAGTATTGTGAGGTTCAAGTCTAAATATTTAAGCTGCATTGATGTAGTAGCAGAGTTGGAGGACAGAGAGTGGGATGAGGCCTATGAGGAATGACTCCTTTGCATGGTCACTATTGGTGGATGACAGAAGAGGTGGCTAAAGGAGAAAGAGAAGTAGTTGGTTAATAGAATGGCACTGAGGGGCTAGGAGCTTTTTTCCCTTTTTCCAAGGACAAGTGCAAAAGAAGTAATAGGAGCAGAACGCGCAATGGAGGAGTGAGGAGGATCATCATGCAATGGAATGAACGCCTACTAGGAGAGCGGATTCACTTGTAGTGAGATTCATAAGAATGATAGAAAGGCAATTGACACTTTGAATGTAGGATGCCAAAGCCTTATGGTGAGCATAGACGTTCATGAAAATCATGGTCGTATTGACACTCCTTATCATTGTAATGGTGCTCCTTATCATCATATTGGCATTCTTCGTTGTCCCTTTATGTTTTGGAGTCACCAGGGTCATCCTTTAAGTGGTATTTTTCATAGGCTTCGTAAGTCCTAAGCGGGGATATATATTCATCCTTGAATGCCTTCTTAGTCGAACTGCCATAGTAGCAACTATGAGCTACTGTACCTAAAATGACAAAGAAACATGAGTTACCACTGAAGTAAGGAGTATGGGAATAAGTGTCACATACTTGAGTTTCTTCCTAAATAGCCTGAGTGCAATGAAATTATATCGTGCCTATAGACCATGCTTAGTCAGTACAAAAGAGAGAGTGGTTATACCCTCGAAAGGAATAAGGTTGACATCACCCACATTATGTTGAATTCGTCGATCTTGGGAGAGTCAAAATTGATTTTACAAAGATCATCAGGAATTGGACCGTCAAAAGGACCAACTACCTCATTACTAAAAGTCACTATGCTCTAATACCAAATGAAGGTTACTGTACTGAAGGATCGAAATGGCCTTGTAAACAATGTAAATGTAGTGGCAATGCGATATAAACTAAGTTATCTACTTATGTCGAGTATGAGTATAAAAATAACTAGTGTGGAAAATAATAATAGCAGTAAAGTAAAAGGACACCAGGAATTTTTATACTGGTTCGAACTCTCGTTCTACATCCAGTCTCAGACTCATTCTGGAATTAAAACATGCAACCCACGCTTAATCCGGAGGATAGGGCTGCACAAAGTATGGGTTGGGTTGGGTCATACCAAATATTTCATCCAACCCGCATAGGTATGGGTTTAAGGTTGCTCAACCTGTATCCGACCCTATATGAGGTTGGATATAGGTTGGGTCGAAGTATGGGTTGGGTCAGCTTTAGTAGGGTTGGGTTGGGTTGCATGAATCTAATAAAAAATGAGAATATAAGGGAATATTTTCAAAAAATAACATTAAAAGTTTCAACATAATATATTAGATTTTAGCTAGCATAACACACTTAAACTAACTAATTCATTATAACATATATTTTACTAAAATTTCATTCTAAAACACATCATATGAAATTAGTTCACTACATAGTAGAACAAGTGTTTCATTTTAAAATACATTAAAATGCCCTTTGGAATATCTTTGCCAAGTTCTATCTTGTTTGGATTGACATGAAATATTCTTTTTCGTATATTTACTGTAGAATACATAAACATTATTCTAGGATTAGACTATTCTAATTTTAAGTGTATTGATATTAAATTAGGTTTTTAATATAGGGTTGGGTTGGGTTAAAGTAGGGTTGGGCTGAACAAAATAACACACACAACCCATATATAGTATGGGTTACAAATTATAACCCATATCCGACCCGAACTAGGATGGGTTGCATTGGGTTTATGTGGGTTGGGTCGGGTTGGTGGGTTGGGTCGGGTTGGATATGGGTTGTGTGCAACCCTACCGGAGGAATAGGTTTACACCCCCTGAGCAACCGAACAGGACTTCTACCGCTTAAATAATCGAATAAGACTTTGACCGCCTGAGCAACCGAACGGGAATTTGACCGCCTGATCAACCGAACATGAATTTGACCGCCTGAGCAACAGAACATGACTTTGACCGCCTGAGCAACCGAACAGAACTTTGATTACAAAGTAGTTGTCTTGACCTTGTGTGTTCTAATAACACGGATTTGTCACTTGTAGTACACCCTTCCTATAAACTTTTCCTCAAGTATGATGTGTGTAGTTGTGTGTATATGAGGATTAGGAAGTTTTAAATTGCTTTTAGAAATATAGAATTGTGATTGTAAACAATGAATGTATGAATTCAATAGAGTAGTTAATTCAGAAAATATGATTCAAGTATAAGAAAATTAGTGAAGTAATTTGATCTTGAAATTCATGCATATATATAGTAGTTAAGGAGTTGCAACTACGGGTGGAGAGTTCTCAATAAATAGCAATGGCTGCAACTCTTCGCGAGGAAGAAGGCTATTCAATAGAGAAGTGTCTTTTCAAAAAAATGATAGTTACGTACAGTTCAGTCGACTTGTATAGAATCTTCAGTCGACTGAATTCAAAAACGTGCATGTGCATTCAAAAGTGCATATATTCAGTGGACTGACCGAATGTATTCAGTCGACTGAATTTTATTATTAAACAAAAACTACAATAGCTCATTTGGTTGGAGCACTTACCTTATAAGCTAGTGACCCTGGTTCGAGCACTGCCTCATGCATTTTTTGAAAGCTTGATTTTGATTGAAATATGCATGCAGGTTTATTTGAATATGAATGATGATTCTTGAGGAAAGATTTAAACAAAACACTAAACGAGACTTTATATACACATTTGATGACTCTTGTTAAAATATATAACTATATGAACCATACTTTGAGTCGTTGAGTCCAAATTTTGTTGTAGTCATAAGTTCGTGAATTGTTGTTTCATGTCAGCAATCAAAACCTATGATCCAACATTCTCCCCCTTTTTGATGATGACAACCCCATTGTTACAGATGAATCTTTGACAAGCTTTGTTGGCTTATCTCTCCCCCTGAATATATTCATGTAATCGTGCTATAGATTTCTCCCCCTGAATATATGCTATATATTCCTGTAAATAATTAATCTTTTCTCCTCATCAATCCACGCTTGCATTGTATATTCCTACAAATAGTGTTAGAGCAATATCTTTCTCCCCCTTTGTCATCGACAAAAAAGGGAGTTTATATGATGACAAAAATTATATTCCACAAAAGTGTTGACATAGAACAATATAGAACAAAATAACTACTACTTATAATGTAAGGTATCAAAAAAATAACATTTAAAGCATGCGGTACCCAAGGTTCTTATAATTTCTTAATTTTTAGGAAACCATACCCACTTAGGTGTGGTTGAACCTTTAAAATATAATTTTCATTATTAGCTACCATATCAAAATAATCATCAATGTATTTTTTCTATTTTTCTAATTTACAGGAACCCAAATACTTAGATAATTTTTATTCATATTTCCGTCAATGATTTTGTACTTCTAAAGAAATTATAAACATTATAAGTCACAGCAGTATTTGAATTTCTATAAAAATTAGATTTAGACTTTATTCATAATCTAGTACTAGCACTAACATATTTACTATACATGAAAGCATGTCTAGTGCTATTTCTATGATCAGTTTTATTATATTCTAAACGACTTTTATCATGTAAAGGTCTAGAACTAGATAAAATCATGCTTAAATCGTTTTAACCTTTATTAAACTTTGTGACTTCAGTGTTAAGTTTATTAAATTTAGCTTTAAATTCACAATAATTATTTTCAAAAGAAATATTACTGTTTTTTAAAATATTAATTTACTTGTTTCATTCAGAATTCTCCTTTTTTTAATGTACAGTTCTCATTTTCAAGAAGAGAAATTCGAGATTCTGAATTATCTGATGATTGTAATAAATCATTTTTTCTTTCAAAATCCGTAATTTCTTTTGAAAAAATTTATTTTTCTTTTTCAAATATAATATTTTGTTCGTCTAGAAAATCTTTAAGAGCCTCAAAATTATTTTTCAAAACATCCGTTGATTTTCTAAACCTAATTTCTCATTTTTCAATTTCCCATTTTCAAGTTTGATTGATTTCATCTTTTCTTAAATAAGAAAATTAAGCTTTGAAATCTTATTGCTTATACTAACTAATTCATTATTCTCATTTACTGAAATTTGTAAATCAGAAAGTACCTTTTTACAATCATTAATTGGTCATTGCTCTGATTGTTTTAGACTTTTCGCTTGTTGTATTTCGATCGGATCTTTTTCTGCCCATTATTCTATGATGTTGTGACAATATAATTCCAGGCTTTGATACCAAATGGAAGTTACTGCACCGAAAGAGCAAAATGGCCAACAGTTATAAACAATGTAAATGTAGTGGCAATGCGATATAAACAAAGTTACATACTTATGCCGAATATGAGTATAAAAATAACCAATGCAGAAAATAATAATAGCAGTAAAGTAAAATGACACCAGGAATTTTTGTACCGGTTCGAACTCCCGCTTTACGTCCAGTCCCAAACTCCTTCTGGAATTAAAACTAGCAACCCTCACTAAACCTAGATAAATAGGTTTACACCGCTTTAAAAACCGAACAGGACTTCTACCTCCTAAGCAACCGAATAAGATTTTGACCGCCTGAGCAACCGAACAGGACTTCGGCCGCCTGAGCAACAGAACATGACTTTGACCTCCTGAGCAACCGAACATGACTTTGATTACAAAGTAGATTGTCTTGACCTTGTGTGTTCTAATAACATGAATTTGTCACTTGTACTACACCGTTTCTATAATGTTTTCCTCAAGTTTGATGTGCGTAATTGTGTGTATATGAAGATTAGGAATTTCAAATTGCTTTTAGAAATATAGAATTGTGATTGTAAGCAATGAATGTATGAATTCAAGAGAGTAGTTAATTTAGAAAATATGTTTCAAGTATAAGCAAGTTAGTGAAGCAATTTTATCTTGAAATTCATACATATATATAGTAGTTAAGGGGCTGCAACTGTTGGTGAAGAGTTCTCAATGAATAGCAATGGCTGCAACTCTTCACGAGGAAAAAGGCTATTCGGAAAGGAAGTGTCTTTTCAAAAAAATGACAGTTACATACAGTTCAGTTGATTGGTACAGAAGCTTCAGTCAACTGAATTCAAAAACGTGCATGTTCATTGAAAAGCGCACAAATTCAATCGACTGAATTTTGTTGTTAAACAAAAACTACCATAGCTCATTTGGTTAGAGCATTTTCCTTCTAAACTAGTGACCCGAGTTTGAGCCCCGCTCCACGCATTTTTTGAAAACTTGATTTTGATTAAAATATGCATACAAGTTTATTTGAATGTAAATGATGATTCTTGAGGAAAATTTTAACAAAGCACTAAACTGGACTTCATATACACATTTGATGACTATTGTTAAAATATATAACTATATGAACTATACTTTGAGTCATTGAGTCAGAATGTTGTCGTGGTCCTAAATTCATGAATTGTTGTTTCATGTCAGCAACTAAAACTGTAACGACCCGCTATTTTGGACTATTCGCATCCGCACACGTCGGACTTGAATAATTCAAAATACCGAATTGTTAATTTAAAATTTGGCAAAACTCAGATATACAGTAAATAAATAATCACAGAATCACAGACACAGAGTAATAATATGCAGCGGAAGTAAAAGAAAAATAGTAGTTCATGAAGCTACTATATAAACATATAAGATACATCAGAGTTAAATAAGTTACAACAGAAGTCTCGAATACAACAGTCAAATATAAAAATCAGAATACATCACTGGAATCAACTGGATATCTGAAAGCTGGATAGATAGCTGGATCTTCAAGTAAAGCTCCAACTCCAAAGGTGGGTCTTGAGTACTGAACCACTCAGTCTGACCCGAGCGTAAAGCAAAACACAAAACACTCGAGTCAGGATTAATATTCTCATATCAATAAATCCAACTCAAGTGAAATAGCAATCGAAATACAAGTAACTCAAAGGATGTTGGAATCACCATCCTCTAAGGATCCGTTAAACTATCTACTATGTAGTAATGTACGCTAAATAGATAATGTCTATCAGTAATATAAAGTATCAAAATAGTGTTAAGGCGTTACCATTATCCCCCTTAACACATTTTTTTATAAATGTCATAGTCTATACAGCACTGTAAACTCCACCGTAAACTAGTGGGATATCAGGGAGTACTCCATAGGTATAACACAAAGAAAATTCGTAGTGGTCGCGTATATAGGGATACAAGTATGACAAGGCACATGAGGCAATACCCAAGGTAGTGAAACTACCGTTCGCCTGATCCGGACTGGTGAGAACGCATCGCCGCAGCGATCGCAACACCGCGAAACAACACTCCTGAAATTCCGAGGGTGCACCAATCGATAACATATAATGAGAAGTAGTTACGAAGAAGTGTGTTCGCTCGAGGTGACTAACCCCATTTGGCCCGGCACGGCTCCTGATTTTAGTCATTTCCAATTTGACACAAGTGTCAAGGCTATCCATTATCGTTCTCTTTCTTCAGTCATCACGTACATCATTCCAACCATTTCGTTCTGGATTATCACTCCACGTATAGTTATTAAAGTGGTTTTCGGTTTAGATAGAGAGTATATCCATAACCGATTCCGATATCTTTAATAACTTTCGTACTTATTACACCGATTGGTCGTTTAATATAATACAAAAACCAAATCAATTCAATTTCAATTTTAATTCATAAATCAACATTTCGTTTGTCTTTCTAAATCAATTTCCAAAGTTTACGTTTCAAAACTTTCAAATTACCATTTCAAAATCTTATAATTCGATTTCAACTTTTATCTAAACAATCCAATTATTGATTCAAATTCATATATGAATTTTATTTTGAAATCATTTAAATAAATTAATTTAACACTCAAATCGATTTCAAATTCATTTATCGATTTCATTCAATATTCGTTAAGTTACTTTATCATTCAAAACAATTTTACTTAATTCCCAATTCATTAAATCAATTACTTACGTTCATATTCATTATATCAAAACTTCAAATTTAACTAAATTAGATTCGTCAAATCAAATTTCCAAAATTACAAGCCTTACATTAATTTCAATAAATCACATTTTATTTCTTGTTAAAGAAATTCAATTTCATTTATTTACTTACTCGGTTACACATTTCAAACTCAATTAATCAAGAACCAAATTTCATATATTCAAGAAGTTCAATTTCACTTATCATCTTACTTAAATTTTCCAAAACTTAACTAATAAAGAAACAAAATTTCATTTACTAACGAAGTTCAAATTCACTTATTCAAAAGTTCAGTTTCTCTTATCAAAGAATTCAAATTTCATTCAATTATCAAATAATTCAATCTTATTCAATTATTAAATAATTTCAACTTAATTATAAATTCAAACTTAATTATTAAATCATTTCAAACTTAATTCAATGAATAATTCCAAATATAATTGTTAAATAATTAAATTTAAAACAACGTTCTTTCATCAGTTATTACATTAATATTTTGTTTCAGATTTCAATATTAACATTTACCTTTTATCAAAATTTACGTTCCAAATTTTATTTCAAAACCCTATTATTCAAATAAAATCTTTATTTTATTTCAAATTAAATTATTGACCAATCGGTTTATTTAATTCTCTATCCTAAGTCAAGTTCATTTTGGGTATTTATCATTTCAACCCGATTCCAATTCAATTCACAAATCAAAGCATAGCAAAGGGAACTTGCAGTGTGATAACAGGGATGGTGTCAAAGTAAATAAACAAGCAATAACACAATCAATAACAATCCAATAATTAATTCAAATAATCCCGAAATAATCGTATTAATTCGCATTGTTATTTGTGCGAATTAATATAATTACCTCTAGAATCTACACTATCATTTCATGTAGATTAAAGATTATTACATTACGGTTTTTCCCACTTGTCGTTCAATTTCCATTTCAAATTTTACTCTACAATAATTAATCCAATATACGTTCAAAGATTCAAAATATAATTTATCAAATTCTACGTGTCAATTAACTTAACAATTAAAAGGAGTCATATTATTCAAATTAACTAATCAAATCCAACACATATGTCAATTCAAAATTTTTAAACTATCCTACGTCAAATTCAATTGCATAATATTTATTGCTTTATACATTACAATTTACATCCAATATTAACAGCAAACATTCAATCAATTATCAACCAAACTGGATTATTATTGCATACATAACAGATAACGGTGTCAGATGTCAAAGCTGAACTGATACATAAATAACAGTGCAATAAATAACAGCAGTATATTTCAATTGTCGTTTCAATTGAAATCAAATTTAATAAATAAAGAATATTAATCGTGAGTGATTGCTCACCTTTCGAGGTTAGAGAATACAGAAGATGCTACGGATATGCACACTAATACGGACACTGAAATCGAATTTCAAATCCAAGCACGAATTTCAAAACGCGGTACGATGGCTCGAGTTCGACGAAAAAAGCTGATGAATAGGAATAGACGAAATCAAATCAGAATTGGGTCGATGCAGATATATGTATAAGTGAATCCATATAACTATATATAACTATATACATATCCTATATTCAAACACATAAAATTTAAATATATATATATGTATATGTATATATATATATATATATCTTATTTATTACAAAATACATTGTTTCAAATTAAAACACACATAGACCAATAAAACATATATAGACATTACATATTATAAATCCAATATTTATATAAGTAGATAAGTATACAGACAAATATAATTCCAAATATATGCAAAACAAATTTTACACGGAAATCTAACTTAAATTATATTCAGGAACTCAACACTCTTATATACATATTTATATACATACGACAGTCATATATCATACATAGAATAGAATTTATACAACAAACCATACTGCAGCTATGTTGCAAATATATACAAGCTTTTATACTTTTATAAACAACAACGACTAACCATACAAGCTTTTTAATAATACTTTTATATACAAGCTATTAGATAAGGACGCATGTGGCTTGTGGGCTATGGGCGGAGGCTAGGCTACAGGGGACAGTGGTCGGAGTTGCTATGGATCGGGGACTGCGGCAGGTAGTGCTCGCTAGGGTGGTAGGTGGTTGCGAATCACGGTGGCGGAGAGGATGCGGTCGGCGTTCGGTTAGGGTGGTGCTCGGTTGCCACTTTGGGTCGGAGGGAAGTGCTGACGCCGATAGGTGGGATGGGACAGGCTTGAGGTCGGCGATGGTGCTGTCGGGCAGAGAGAGGGAGAGGGCGGAAATGGGACGCGTGAAGTGTTGAGGATAAAGACAGAGGGAAGGAGTTCGGCGAGGGTGCTGGGTGCGGCCATGGGCTTCGTGGTGGGAGGAGGTGGTCGTGAGATCGGCGCGGAGCACTGGGTGGATGGGGCGGAGAAGGCAGGGCGACGGCCTAAGGGAGAGGCCTCGGCTATGAAGTGAGAAGGTGTGGAGGAGCTCGACAGGACAAGGGGAAGGTGCCTTGGCGTGGCTGCGCTCGGTTGAACGTGGTGAAGCGAGGTCGTGCCTGTGTTGTTGGCAAGCCGAGTGAAGGAGTATGGTTTCAATTTGCAGCTTCGATTTTTCTCTTTTTATATTTTTTTTTTTCTTTTGGTTGTTTGTCAACTTGGAGGTGGGGTTAGGGAATGGGAAGGTTGCTGCAAAAGGGATGAAGGTAGAGTGGTTTCAAAGGAAGAGGAGAAGATGAATCAATAATATAACGTGCACTATTTTCAGCGGTTATGACTACGAGCTAACAACATTTATTAACCATAGGGAACATAAAAAAAACCACTCCCAAGAATTCAGAAATTTATTAAAAGAAAAAAGCTGTTTGATTAAATTAGTGGGTAAGTGAATAGACACAAGAAAGCCAAAAGTTTCAGAACGTGAACCGATACAATGACCGTTTCGCAGTTTCCGCGGCGTACCGGACTTCAAAACACAGAAGTGAATATACCGCTGAGATTAGCACGACGAGACGATCAATACGGTATACATATATCGGTGTCACGATTAAATTTTTAAAATTCGAATTTTCAACTAGCGGAAAATGCATAAAAATCGCAGAAAAATAAGATCGACGGAGCCAAAGATGTCCGAATTTGGAAAAACGACAAACTGACAACTTGCTCAAAAGATGGTTTAGAATTTTTCTATGTAAAAATATTTTGGTTTTGAAAACGTTTTACTTTCATCGCTTTTTTTAACTGATTAGATTGAAGTAAATTTACGCGCGAAATAAACTTTTATATTTTCGGACGAAAATTTACCAGTTGCTATGTTTAACTAGACGCATTTCAAATATCAAATTTATATTTTAAAATTTTATCGTTTAAAATCACACAAAATTCCAATTAGTAACGTTATTAAAACCGGCTAAATTTACGGGTCGTTACAAAAACCTATGATCCAACAATTAAAATGATAAGTGGGAGTCTTTCCTCGATCCATCTAAGAGTTGGACTGGGAACTACATCATAAGGCCCTTTCCTTAAGCGTTTGAACATGGGAGTAATAGTAGAAATGCCTACTTTGTCAACGTTCTCCTTAGTTAACTCAAAATTGAAATCTTCTTCCTTTTCATCATCTTCTTCTCCTTCTTCTACATACTTATCTTATTCTTCCTCCATCTCTAATTCATCATCTTCATCTGTGTTATCATTGTCTATGATTATCCGACATTGGGCTGAGGCTTGGCTAGGACTTACATCCAGTTAGCCATTATTCACCAAATCCTACAGGCAATGAATGAAGAAGTATTCTTGCTTGAAATAGCTTCATTTATTATGGAGGTTAAAGAATACCCTGTAGTCACAAAAATCCTTGAAGATATTTAGCGAGGGGCTGGAAGACTGTCGCTTGAAGTTATATAAGTAACAAATGTCATCAAGGAGTAGTTCTCTTCCTGAATCGAAAGCAAAAATCATATACAAGATCAAAAGTACGGCATGGGAGCTAGGGTGCATTTGAGACAGATCGAGCCTCACTGATTGGAGGATATGACATAAGAAGTATTTGAAAGGTGGAAAAGCTTCGGAGATGCATATATATTGACTATATGCAGTATATGAGGGAGGAGGATAGTGAGCTCTTTATGTAGCAGTAGGAGCCAAACTTCTTCAAGTAAAATCCCATAATTGTCCCATATCCATCGAAGCTTTACAGAAGATAAACAGAAGGAGGAGAGTTATGTGAGTTATCTAGAAATATAATCCAATTCAAAGCTACATTGAGAATAATCTCACCATGAGGCTCCATGATGATCATTCGAGGAGCGACGAAGACTGGAACGCAATGATTATGTAATGGACCAATGGCTGTAAAAGAGGTGGATGCTGACACCGTGTGAGAATTCAACATAGACAATAAGAAGTAGATATAGTTGTTGCCATTGCTAAGAGGCGTAGGGAAATTAATAGTACACTAATACTTACCCTAACTAACAATAAATTAACATTAATATACATGGAAGAAAATCGGTCGCATAAGGAAAGAAATTGAATGAGATAAAATAATAATAAATTAATATATAAAAACGATCGGTTGACCCCTTTATTAGGATCGATAGCGGTTGACTGGTGGCAATAGAGGAATCGACCAATGGTACGTGGAGGCTGATAATAACCCTAGAACTAGCGGCCTGGATTTTATAAACTAAAATCTAAAGGATTAAATTGATTTGTGCAGCTTTAAATATAGGACTAACCCCTCACTTTTATTCTCATAATTTCTGAACGAAGAAGCAAAGCTCTATCATTTTATTTTCTCCATGAATTCTATAAAAATGTAGGATTATATATTTGTGTGTGTATGGAGAGTAACGTAAACGAAAAGAGAAGAAGAATAAAGGTTGAATCAATTCTGCAAAGAAAAGGTAAGTTCTAAATCTCTAACTTGATAACTACATTCAATTCAAATCTCCTCTCAAATCTATAATTCTAATCAATATATGTATGCTTTAATACATATTTTAGTAACAAGGAAAGGAAGTAAAATAAAATGAATGGATTTAGAACTTGAGATTTGGGAGCTTAAAAGTGAGTGAGAATTATATATTTTATATATATTGAATTTATATCATTGTAAAGCTGTTCTTTGTATGCCTGAAAGTAATTTTGGAGTAATAGGCTTTAATATATACATATACTGAATTTGAGAATTATGCTTACATATTCTATGAATTGTTAATCTTGATTAAATATTGCATATACTTGAATCTGGAATAGGGTGAAAGTAGTCCTAAAATTTATGGCATTGTATAGAAATTCCAAGTTTGTTGTTCGAATTAATACGTGAGTAAATATAAATCGGAAGTTATTATAATTTGGATTGAGATTTAAGTATTATTAAGTTCAGTGGAATGAAGTATGTTGTAGTTTAAATTTCTATAAATTATCCAGTTTTATAAATATGAAAAAAAGTGTATTATTTGAAATAACAAGAAATATGCCTAAAAGAAAGAGATGTAAAAAATATGGAAATTTACCATATTTTGTACCATTTATCTTAATAATAACTAAAAGATAATTCCTTTAATTCCAAATATAGCAAAAGTTATTTTTAAATAATTTATGGAAAATTGTAATGTTAACATTTCCTTTCGTGAAGACGTAATTCCAACACATTAAAATGCTGAAATACCTAAGTATAAACCAAGTATAGTAAATAGAGATAATGACAATAATTTAATTATAAATCTAATATATGCAATAAGTTTGAAAATAACTATAAGTGATGAAATGTATGTAAAGCAATGCAGTAAGAAATTAAGAAAATCACATTAATTAAAGAAAGATAGTAATAGTTGAAAAGGAATGGTATAATATACTAAATAGCATCAAGTGAAAGTTAAGTAGTCAAGGATATTTAATCTAATAAAGTAGAAGCAAGTAGTAAATGAAATTTAAAAAAGCTTTAACGAAACATGAAGTAACTTGGGTAAAATAACTAAATACCAACAATTAAACATATGAGGCATAGTAATTAAATTTATATCAACCTCAAGTATGCATTTCTGCTGGGTGTTAATTATTTAATTCAATCAATAGCTTAGATAAAATGATATAGTCATTATCATGGATTGGAATGCGAGGTCGGTATTGTTACACAAAAGAAGTCTGCCTACAACCAGGGGGCTACTAGCAGTTGTGTATACATTAAACAGATGTGGGACATATCCAAATGTAGACCTATGGATACATTCACATATAGTGGAAGGAATATCCAAAGTAGGATGGGTTGCTCCGTTCTAAGTGTCAAAGGACAAGCAGAGTTTGCCTCAACCTTTTAGGTAGTATTAGTTAAGTAACCAAGTGGGCATTTCATAGATTGCATTAGACGGTCTAAATGAGACGGTGAGCATTGGCGTGGCTGTTAATGAACTTCTTTGTCAACGCTAAAAAGTGTTATAAAAGCTAACTTTGTTAAAATATGATAGGGCGATCCTAGGATAAGAAGTTATGACGGCATAAGCTCAATGTCAAATATAAGATGATTATATGCATACCCAATATCAAGGCTATAGTCATATCGAAAGTCATCGAGTCAATATGCAAGCCTCAAGCTTGAATAAAGGCGATATGTTATATGAGTCGTAAGTTAGAGAAAAATTAGTTGACAAGTTATGAGTCGAATTGCAGTTGATATTTTGGTCAAAGCGAAGTTCATTGCATCGAATATGTTGTGTAAATGTTTAATGTTCAATCCCATATGTGTACAAAGTTCAAGTGTAACAAATCACAAAAATATCCAAATTAATTTAGGGTTTACAAAGTTAAAAAAATTATAAGTGGGAAGAGAATCTATATAGCGTCGGTAGGTTTATATTTAGAGAGGAAGAAATGTGGCTTGGTAGTTGTAATTGACACTCTTGGCTTTGAACTCTTGGTGTTAACATGCTTGATGTCGGGTTTATCATGTAATGATATCTCCTAAGTATTATTGAAATGCGCTCCATTTAATACAAGATTACTTGAGATTTACCATTAGAGTGTGGCTGTTTGGGACAAAGTTGATATTAGAGAAGAAGCAACTTCAATTAAATGCCATATGAAAGAAGCGCGACGTTAATGAAGTATGTTATTGATGATTGACAACGTTGATAGCCTCTATGGATTTCGACAATGTTGGTCATCAGCACCGCATTCACGAACATGCATCGTCCATTTGAATGTCGGCGAGGTATGTTATATGAAAGTTGGGATGCGTTGATGATCCCTAGCATCATTATGGAGCAATATCCTTGAAGTGTTGTGAAGTGTGGCGCCGCTTTAACGCAATGCTGATAACCTTCGTCATTATTGAGCATGAGCTTGTTTTTAGGTGAATATCACCACTACTAGAGTATTGCATTAATGAGGTACGATGTGAAATGCATCGACACTTATTGATACTTACAATGTGGATCACTTACGATGCTGACTAGGTTCGACATTATTGCTTCTTTTATTACTTGCCATGTAGTCTATGTCCTTTTATTGGCAAAGTATGAAACCCTACTCCTTCGATGTTGATCTACCCTTATGTCTTCGATGTTAATCATTATCACCGTTAGAGTATCCATGATCATTCTTCGATGATAATGATGGAATATGTTGTGAACAAATAACAATTATTAGTATCGGCATTATTACTTTAACACTTCTTGTTGGCATGATGCCGTAGTTAGGTGGCACGTCGAACTCTTTAAATGATAGTTATAGTAGTAACACCATTAATAAGAGCCGACACCAATAATCCTCCTTCAGGATTAACAGTTGCTTGTTTATCTTAACATTGACTTTATATTCTTTATAATGGTTGTAAAAACCCGGTTTGGAAATTACCTATCAATATTGAATTATAATGATAAATATAAATTAATATTGTGATTTAAATTGAAATTGGAGAAATTAAATTGTTTATTTGTAATAAACAATGAATTTTGAAATTTAAAACGAGCAAATTAAATTTCAAGCTTTATTTAAGTTTGACTGGAGTGATAATAAATGGAATATGCGCTTTAAATAATGAAAATAATTTTATTTTAGAGAAAATGCAATAATTATATTAATTATTGCGTATTTTCTTCTTTTAATAATTTTTAAAAGATGTATGTAATTATTAAAGGTGGTTTATTGAAACAAAAAGGTGAAAATTGGTTTAAAAATATATTTTGGCTATAGATTAATCTTGGAAATGGTTTGATATATTTTCCCAAGTGAGAAAGGTATTTTTGTTAAATTTTAAAAGTAAAAAATATAGACTTTTGCATTTTATTGCGAAAATAGTGCATTTTTGTTAAATAAAGTAATTTAATAATAAAAATATTTAAAAATACAAATTAATCATTTTATATGATATAAAATGTTTTATTTTGCATGTATACAAGTTTTCATATATTTCTTATGTGTAAATATGGAGAAAATGTAATTTTTTGTTTTGTGTATATGTGACATAGGTTCATATGTTAGTTAAGTGTGAATTAATTAACCTTAGCCTTTTTTTATTTGGGTCCATTAGCCCTTTAGTGTTTCTTATCCTGATAAAGGAAGTGAGAAAATAGAAAATAACATATACGTACATTTCTATTACACTCTTTTTGTTCCACTAGTAAACAGAAAATCAAACCCTCTTCTCTTTTCTCAAACAAAGCCACAAATCACCAAACTTGTATCAAATCATTGCTGTAATTAACAAATTAGAGACAGTATATATCTAATACATCTATAAAACCAAAATATTCAGCTTTATTTGATAAATTTTTTGTTGTAGTTTCTTTATTTGTAACCTGTTTCATATTACCTTTTTGAAAGCCTGTAACTTTTGATTCCAACAACGAAATGCTGCCATATTTCTTGCATTTGGTAGCTTGCATGTTGAACTTCATCTCTGAAAATTTTGCTTGAAAAATATTGTTATTTGGATGTTCAAAAAAGTTGTAGAAATCAACTCAAGTGCAGATTTTTGAGTTGCTATAAACATGGTCTGAGTCCATGTTTGAGATAGCATAACTCTTTCATTTCTTTCTGAAATTCATTGATTCTTTGTTTCTAAAAGATGAAGTTTTCTACTATGTTCACACGAATTTTCAGCTCAAGATAATGTCGTTTATCCTCTGTTTCAGGCCTGTAAGTTGAACCCAAGATGGTTTTCAGGCCTGGACATATTTATGTTGTATTAAATTATTGCAAACATGGCCGAGTTCATGTTTGAGATAGTGTAACTTATTCATTTACAGTCGAAATTCATTGGTTCTTTTTTTCGTTTAAAAGCTGAAGTTCTCTATTATACGCATATCAATTTTCAGCCCAATTAGAGGTAATTTGGTCCTCTGTTTCATGCTTGGAAGTCGAACTCGAGATGGTTTTCAAGCTTGTACATTTTTGGTTTTTTTGAACTATTGCAAACATGGTCTGAGTCCATGTTTGAGGCAGTGTAACCTTTTCATTTCCAGTCGAAGTTCACTGATTCTTTTTTTTGTTTGAAAGATGAAGTTTTCTACTATGAGCATACAATTTTTTAGCTCAATATGTGGTCGTTTGGTCCTCTGTTTTAGGCCTGTAAGTTGGACCCAAGATGGTTTTCAGGCTTGGGCATGTTTTTATTTTTTGAATTGTTGCAAACATGGCTTGAGTCCATGTTTGTGGCAGTGTAACTTTTTCATTTTTAGTCGGAATTCATCGATTCTTTTTTGTTTGAAAGCCGTAGTTTTCTACTTTGTGCGCCCCAATTTTTAGTTCAACCAAAGGTCATTTGGCCACCTGTTTTATGTCCGAAATTTGAGACCAGAGAATATTTCAGACCTGGGTATTATTTTGCTTAAGCGTTTTTATGATCTATTTTTTCCGACTTTTGACTTTTACTTCATGTTTTTGTGATATTTCCGAAATGTTTGGTATCAATAGCCTAGCCAAGTTTTGATGAATTTGAAATTAAAATTTGAATTGAATTTGAATGACAGTTTTGAGCTATTTCTTTGATTTCGAGCATAGATTTTTCCAAACTATTTTGAAATAATTTTTAAAATAAGTTGGCATTTAAAATAAATATTATGTAATATTTTTAAATTTGTTTAAGCTATAAAATATATATTCTCTATAATAAGGGAATTTTCAAATATTATCCTCAAAATTGATTTCGGAAAATGGTTTTAAAAGCTTATTTTCTCAAATATATTATTTCATATATTAAATACATGTTTTTGCACTATTCGAGCGAATGAAAAGGAGAATTTAACGGTTTGGTAAAAGACATGGTATGGGACACGTGCGTTTATCTTATCGGTTAATTCCTGACTTGTCTGTTTGATCGTTTTGATTGTCGGGTCGAGTTTACTGATGTGATGAGGTAAACTTTTTGCTGCTTTAGTATGGGTCGCACGTTAACACTATTCGGGTTTCTATTCGAGAGTTTGTGACACATTTTCCATTGCGGTGTGCCACTAGACCTTCGGGTCATTGCCATTACGGCGTTTGCCATTACGACGTATTTGTCTTCGAGACGTTTGCCATTGTGGCATATTTTCCATTGCGGCGTATTTGCCATTGCGGCGTATTTGTCATTGTTACGTTTTGACTTTGGGCGAGGTACCTATTTGAGATAATAGTACTTGGCAAGGCTTCGGCCACTTGCACGTGCAAATACTTTTGAGATGGCTTCTTTGACTATTTTCCCTAGTGTATTGCCCCTTTCCGAAATTGGTCCTTTGAACCATTCGATTTATCTTTGTGGCGATAACCTTTTGGGGATTTAAACTCCTGGAAGTTCTTTTTTTGAGTTTTGAATTTCCTACACTGGCGTTATATGAGATTTTCCTTTTAGCGTTTACTTGAGATTTTATTCTCCTCTTTGGAGATATATTTGCCTTATGCCGTGTTTGAGATGGGATCTCTTTATGTATGTTTTGGGTTCGTCAAGACGGTAGGTTTAGGTTTTCCCCTAAATCATGTTTGATGTTTATGAATGACGATGATATAAGGCTCGTTACTTTTAGCATTTTATGGGTTATTTTTTCTCTTTTGAGATTATATATTTGTGTAGTGATACCATATTATTACTTGATGTAATCATACACTTTAGTTATCCCTTCTCACTCGAGAATATTATCACATTATCCTTATGCTCATATTATCACTTATCTTTGTTGACCGATTTCTTCAACTAGACTAACCTGTGTATTTTATACTTGAATCAGACCGAGATGTTTCAGGTTAGGTACATTTGGACTTAACCTATTCTTCTTCCACATGAACTCTATTTTGCTAGTTGTTTTTGTTATAGCTTTTTGTATAGTCCTTTTTGGTTTGCTATTCTGATATGTATAATCTTTTGACCCATGTTAGTACTGTGGTCTTCATACCACATATGTAATGTATCATTTTATATACTCTGTGATGTATTTGTATATGTGTGTGTATATGGGATTCCACTGTTTTATGATGTGTTTTGCATTTGAGTTATTGTATTTTGTTCTGATGGATCATATAGCCACCTATAGCTTTGTATTAAGTATTTATTGAACATGTTGATCCACAAAAAAATGACATTCTCGACCTATTCAATATATATTTAAGGCAAGGCTATAGATGGTCGCTCCTATCCGGTCACATTCTCTGCATTAGCAGACAGTAATACCCAGTAACAATCTTTGTTGATGCGGGTCTTAGGGTGGGGCATCATAGCTAGGCACAGAGCTGAGTTTAGAACCAAATATGATAAACACAGAACAAAAACATATATTACGATACATCAAAGTGTAATACAAATGTTACGAATCCCTGAATCATCGTGCCTTTGTTTTTTTCTTGTCCTTTGGGGTAGATAGAATTTTGGAAACATGTTTAGGAATGCATTTTAATTCCGTAGTATTCCATATTTGAATTAATGATATCTACCATGCGAATAATCTTTATCTTATCTTAACTTTCAGCTAGTGGCTGGAAGAGGTAGAGGATGATGCTCGGATGCTAGGCAATCCAGCGGCTCACATTTGGACGACGTTTATATGTCTGTCGATCAGTTTACGGGGTTATTTAGGAGCACTCAGCCTTCGGCTCCTACTCGAGCATCTCCGCCACATAAGTTTGTCTTTGCACACTTGTGCAGCGGTTTCTCTCATCTAAGAGGAAAGCCGTTCAAAGGCTCTAAGTCTGTTCTTGAGGTCCAAACTTGGATTCATACGTGCATGCACATCTTCTCTCGTATGGATCTTTCTGACCATGACAGAGTTCTTGTAGCATCTAGCCTATTGCAACTGCATGCCCTTGATTGGTACGAGCTTCTCATAGCCGAGCTCGATGAGTCTACTCTTTCTTGGACTCGGTTTCGGGAATGATTCGATCCCAAATTCGTTCTTGACTCTGAGAAAGCTTTATTGGCCCATCACTTCCTTGAGTTGAAGCAAGGGAAGTCCTTCGTATCTGAGTATGTTTCATCATTCGAGGCCTTATCTAAGTATGGTCTTGAATACGTTAGCACCTCCTATAAGAAGAATCTGAAGTTTGTCTTTGGTCTTAAGAAGTATTTGAAGAAGTCTTTGACGCACCAACGCAAGATTTTTTCCAAGGAGTTGGTTGACTTGGCGCTTCATCTCGAAGCCATCGAGAAGGAGTGTGAGAGTGGTGATGGGGTTGAGGTTTGCAAGAACCGCAAAAAGTAGAAGTTCCCATTTCATAAGCCAACTTTCCCCCCTCCCCCCAAGAAAAAGAAGCCTGTTGGATCTAGTCCTAGTTCCAAGCCTAGCGGAGCACCTCCTACTCGGAAGGGGTGTTTATATTGTGGCTCTCCTTACCATATGATTCGAGATTTTCCTAAGCCTTTCTTATGCCGCTATTGCAAGAAGGAAGGCCATCGTATTTCCACTTTTCCTATTGCTATGAATAATTCAAAATCTAGCAAGCTGAATATAGTGGATGCTTCTGTAGGTTCTTCTCAGCGTAGAGGTACTTCTCCTTCTATTCTTGATAGTTCATTGTTGTTTCGTAATCGTTCTATTCGAGTCCTCTTTGATATGGGTGCATGGCATTCGTTCATATCGAAGAAGCTCGTCGATGATTTGTCTTTGGATGTTTCTTGTATGGTTACTTCATTGAGGATTACGAATCCTATTGGGGGATCCGCTACCCTTAGCATGCTTTGTGATAATGTTGAGATTACTTTATGTGGCTTTTCTTTTTGTGTAAATCTACGCGTTATTTTTTATTTGGGATTTGATATGATTTTAGGTATGGGCGGGCTAGTGCGATACGATGCTAGGATTATTCGTTCTGAGAGAATTTTATATCTTCGACATCCAGATTCATCTACTCAGCTATCACTCGTTCTTTGGAATATGGATAAGTCTGAAATGGCTTTATAATCTCTAGACTCATGAGATGATAATGATATACCTCTTATTCCTATTGTTTGTGACTTTTCTGATGTATTTGAGTCTGTTTCGGCTTTACCACCCAAGCGGGCGATTGATTTCCACATTGATCTCATTCCAAGTGCGCAGCCAGTTAGTCGTCCTCCCATAAGGATGTCTATAAAGGAAAATAAGGAACTCAAGAAGTAGCTTTTAGACCTTGAGTCCAAGAAGTTGATTCAGTCTACTTTTTCACCGTGGGTTGCCGCAGTCGTCTTCATGAAGAAGTCCTATGGAACTCTTTGGCTTTGCATTGACTATCGCATGCTTAACGAGTTGACCATTAAGAGTAGGTATCCATTACCTAGGATCGACGATATGTTTGATCAATTTAGTGGTGCTAAGGTCTTCTCTCAACTCGACCATGCCATTGGTTTTCCTCAGCTCCGAGTCGTGGAAGGTAGCATACCTCTTACAGCTTTCCGCACTCGATATGGATATTACGAGTGGCTCGTTATGTCGTTCGGTTTGACGAACGCTTCTGCTTTCTTTGTCCTTGTGTTCATCGATGACATCCTTGTTTATTCGAAGTCTGAAGCCGAGCATGCTAATCTCTTCAAAATTGTCTTTAATACTCTTCGTCACCATCTGCTTAAAGCCCAATTCTCCAAATGCTATTTCTTGGAGAATAAGGTTAAGTTCTTAGGCCCCATTGTTTCTTCCGAAGGCATTTCGGTCGATCCTTTGAAGATCGAATCCATCCAGAATTGGAAGAGGCCTGAGAATGTTAATAAAATTTATAGCTTCCTTGGATTGGTGGGTTATTACCCACGGTTCATTAAGGATTTCTCTCGTACTGTGCTTCCTCTCACCAGCCTTACTCGAAAAGGCATTCGATTTATTTGGTTCGATAAGTGTAAAGCTTCTTTTCAGCAGTTGAAGGAGCTTCTCACTAATGCTCCTATTTTAGTGGTTTTCGAAGGGAATCAAGATCTTGTTGTCTATACTGATGCTAGTAGATGTAGCATCGGTGCTGGGCTTATGTAGAAGGATTAAGCAGTTGCTTTTGCTTCTAGGCAACTACGACCGAATGAAGTCTGCTATGCCACTCATGACCTTGAGTTAGCCGCCATCGTATTCACCTCGAAGATTTGGCAATATTATCTATTAGGTGAGCGCTTCATTTTCTATACTGATCACAAGTCCTTAAAATATCTGTTTACTCAGAAGGAGCTCAATATGAGGCAATGGCGTTGGCTCGAGTTCCTTGCCTCCTATTACTTTGATATCCAGTATACCCCTAATAAGGGTAACGTGTTGCTGATGCGCTTAGTCGCAAACATTCAGCTATTCTTTCTATGATGCTAGCCGAGTAGTATGTCCTTGAGACCTTATCTCTTTGTGTTATTCGTGATCGAGCTCCATCTTCTGATTCGCCTATTCTTTTATTCATTTTGGAAGCTTGACCCAGCTTATAGGATCATATTGTTGATGCTCAGCGGCGTGATCTCGATCTTATGCAACTTATCAAAATTTGTAAGTCCGAGTCCCGTGACAAGGAGTTAGGCATTTCAGCATTGATTCTCATAAGTGTCTTCGAAAGAAGAACCATCTTGTTGTGCCTTCTGATTCTACACTTAGGCATGACATTCTCGATGACTGTCATCATTCTAAGTGTACCATTCATCCTGGCAGTAGTAAGATGTAAGCCGATATGCATCGCCTTTATTATTGGGGAGGCATGCAGCATGATGTGGCGAGTTATATGAGTAATTACATAACTTGTCAACGTATCAAAGCCGAACATCAACGCCATTCTGGTCTCCTTCAGCCTCTAGAGATTCCATTATGGAAATGGGATCAGATTTCGATGGATTCCATTGATGGCCTACCTTATCGAGAACGCCCCATTCTAGCATTTGGGTTATTGTTGATCGCCTTACCAAATCAGCTCATTTCATTCATATTATGTCTAATAGGAGTGCTTCTCATTTGGTCAGGTTATATAACAAGGAAACCACGAGACTTAACGGTGTTCCAAGATCGATTGTTTGTCACCGTGATCCGCTATTCACGAGTCATTTCTGGCAGAGTCGTCAGCAAGCTTTGGGAAAAAAGCTTAATTTAGCACGGCATATCATCCACAGTCTGATGGACAGACTGAATGGGTGAATCATATTCTCGAGGACCTTCTCCGTGCTTTCATTCTAGATTTTAGCGGTAGTTGGGAGGATCACCTACCTCTTATGGAATTCTCCTACAACAATAGTTTTCAGTCCAATATCGGTATGGCTCCTTTCAAAGCCTTATATGGAAGGCCATGTCGATCACCTTCTTATTGGTTGGAATCGGGTGATAAGCTTATTCTTGGCCTAGATTCTATTTGTGATTCTTTTGAGAAGATTGAACATATTCTTCCGAGAATTAAAGAGGCATCGAGCTGCCAGAAATCCTACATAGACAACCGTAGGAAGCCTCTCGAGTTCTCGATTGGTGATCTCGTCTTTATTCGTGTTTCTCCTCTGAAAGAGGTTATGCGTTTCAGTACGACTGAGAAACTGGCTCCTCGCTTTATAGGACCATTTCCCATTACTGAACGTATTGGCCCTGTGGCTTATAGAGTTTCACTTCCAGCTCATCTATCTGGCATTCATGATGTGTTTCACGTCTTTGAACTTTCTATTATCGATCCTTCTGATTTGCAAGAACTCGAGATCTCACCACACCTATCTGTGGTGCAGCAGCCTATTCGTGTACTTGCTTTGGAGGTTAAACCCCTTCGAAACAAGGATGTGTCGCTTGTTAAAGTTTGATGGTCTGCTAATCCTAATACTTGCACTTGGGAAACCAGAGAGTTTATCGAGTGATCCTATCTCAATTTTTTATTTTCGCATAGCGATGGTAAGAATGTCTCTTTATCTCAAGCTTATTTTCTTTTCTTTTTGAGTGATGGAATTTAATAGTTGAATATAAATTCTTCTCTAGGAATTGCGAGGATGCAATTTTGTTTATGGAGGAGTCTGTAACAACTCTGGTTTGGAGATTACCTATCAATATTGAATTATAATGATAATTATAATTTAATATTGTGATTTAAATTAAAATTGGATAAATTTAATTGTTTATTTGTAATAAACAACGAATTTTGAAATTTAAAATGAGAAAATGTAATTAGAAGCTTTATTTTAGTTTGTTTGGAATGATAATAAATGGAATATGGGAATTAAATATTGAAAATGATTTTATTTTAGAGAAAATGCAATAATTATATTAATTATTGCCTATTTGCTTCTTTTAATAATTTTTAAAAGAAGTAAGTAATTTTTAAAGGTGGTTTATTGAAATAAAAAGGTGAAAATTGGTTTAAAAATATATTTGGCTATAGAATAAGCTTGGAAATGGTCTGAAATATTTTTCTAAGTGAGAAAAGCATTTTTGTTAAATTTTAAAGTAAAAAATATAGAGTTTTGCATTTTATTGCGATAATAGTGCATTTTTTAAATAAAGGAATTTAATAATAAAAATATTTAAAAATTCAAATTAACCATTTTATATGATAGAAAATATTTTATTTTGTATGTATACGAGTTTCCATATTTTTCTTATGTGTAAATATGAAGAAAATGCATTTTTGTTTTGTGTATATGTGACATAGGTATGTATGTTAGTTAAGTGTTAATTAATTAACCTTGGCCTTTTTATTTTTTTATTTTTTTGGGTCCATTAGCCCATTAATGTTCCTTAGCCTAATTAAAGAAGTGAGAAAACAGAAAATAACATGTACGTACATTTCTATTACCCTCTTCTTCTTCCACTAGTAAACAGAAAATCAAACTCACTTCTCATTTCACAAATAAAGCCATAAATCTTCAAACTTGTATCAAATCATTGCTGTAATTAACAAATTAGAGATAATATATACAGGTAATCCATCTCTAGAACCAAAATACTTCACCAAATTATGATTTTTATAGAAGTTGTTTACTGTAATTAAAATATCTTGTGTTGCATGTTTGTAAAGCTCCATTTTCAGGTCATTGAAGTTATTTTCAAGGCCACAGCTTGCTTCTTTTCGCCAATTTTCTCTTATAGCTAAAGTATTTTTCAAGATGAGTTGAAATACTCACATAATCTAGCTGAGCCAAGCTCAAAAAATTGAAAAAGCAATCAAAATTTAGCTTCTGTGGATAAATTTTTGTAGTTTCTCTGTTTGAAATCTGTTTTATGTTGCCTCTTTGAAAGCCTATAACTTTTGATCCAACGACAAAATGCTGCCGGATTTCTTTCATTTGGTAGCTTGCATGTTGAAATTCATCTTGCAAATTTTGGTCGAAAAATATTATCATTTGGATGTTCAAAATAGTGGTAGAAAATGAACTCTAATGCAGATTTTTTTGAGTTGCTGTAAACATGGCCTGTGTCCATGTTTGAGATAGCATAACTCTTACTCTTTCATTTCTTTCTGAAATTCATCAATTCTTTTTTTGCTTGAAAGCGGATGTTTTCTAGTTTGTGCATACCAAATTTTAGTTCAATCAAAGGTCGTTTGTCCATCGTTTTTATATCCGAAAGTTGAACCCAGAGAAGATTTCAGACCAGGGTATTATTTTGCCCAAGCGTTTTTATGTTCTTTTTCCTCCCGACTTTTGACTTTTACTTCATGTTTTTGTGATATTTCTGAATTTTTTGAGGGCTATGATGCCTATTAATAGCTATCCAAGTTTTGATAAATTTGAAATTCAAATTTGAATTAAATTTAAATGACGGTTTTAAATTATTTCTTTGATTTCGAGCATAGATTTTACCAAAAAAATTTGAAATAATTTTTAAAATAAATTGGCACTTAAAATAATTATTATGTAATATTTTTAAATTATTTTAAGCCATATAATTTATTTATTCTCTATAGCAAGGGAATTTTCAAATAATATCTTCAAAATTGATTTCGGAAAATGGGTTTAAAAGCTTGTTTTCTCAAATAAATTATTTTATATACAAAATACATGTTTTTGCACCGTTCGAGCGAATGAGAAGGAGAATTAAATGGTCTGGAAAAACATGTGGTATGCGACACGTGCGTTTATCTTATTGGTTAATTCTTGACTTGTCCGTTTGATCATTTTGACCTTCGGGTCGAGTTTACCGATGAGATGAGGTAAACTTTTTACTGCTTTGAGTGTGAAATTTACTGGCGGTTAGTAAACAATTTAGTGCAAACTTGTGGTTTGGGATGCACATTAACACTATTCGGGTTCCTATTCGAGAGTTTGTGACTCATTTGCCATTGCGGCATACCATTATTGGACCTTCGGGTCATTGCCATTGCGACGTTTGCCATTGCGGCGTATTTATCTTCGAGAAGTTTGCCATTGTGGCATATTTTCCATTGCGGCGTATTTGCCATTGTGGCGTATTTGTCATTATGATGTTTTGCCTTCGGCCAAGGTACCTATTTGAGATAATAGTACTTGGCATGGCTTGGCCACATGCACATGTAAACACTTTTGAAATGGTTTCTTTGACTATTTTCCCTAGTGTATCACCCCTTTCAGGAATTAGTCCTTTGAACCATTCGATATATCTTTGTGGCGATTACCTTTTGGAAATTTGAACTTTTGAAAGTTCTATTTTTGAGATTTGAATTGCCTACACTAGCATTATATGAGATTAGCCTTTTGGCGTTTAATTGAGATTTATTCTCCTCTTTGGAGATATATTTTCCTAATGGCATGTTTGAGATGGGATCTCTTTATGCATATTTTGGTTTGCCAAGATGGCAGGTTTAGGTTTTCCCCTAAACCATATTTGATATGAATGCCGATGACATAAGGCTCGCTGATTTTAGCATTTTATTGGTTATTTTATCTTTTTTCGAGTTTATATGTTTGTGTTGTGACACTATATTATCACTTGATATAATCATACACTTTGGTTATCCCTTCTCACCCGAGAATATTATCACATTATCCTTATGCTCATATTATCGCTTATCCTTGTTAACTGATTTGTTTAGCTAGACCGACCCATGTATTTTATACTCGGGTCAGACTGAGGTGTTTAAGGTTAGGTACATTTGGACTTAGCCTATTCTACTTCCGCATGGACTCTATTTTGCTAGCTTTTTTTTTATAGCTTTTTGTGTAGTCCTTTTTGGTTTGCTACTATGATATGTATATTCTTTTGACTAGTGTTTTTATTTTGGTCGTCATACCACATATGTGATGTAACATTTTGTATACTTTGTGACGTATTTGTATATGTGTGTACATATGGGATTATCTGTTGTTCTATTTATGTGTTTTGCATTTGAGATGTTGTATTTTGTTATGATAGATCCTATAGCCACCTATGTCTTTGTATTAAGTATTTATTGGATACGTTAATCCATAAAAAAATATGGCATCGTCGACATATCCATTAGATATTTAAGACAACGCTATAGAAGGTCACTCCTATCCAGCCCTATTCTCTGCATTAGTAGAGAGTACTGCCCAGTAATACTCTTTTTTAATGTGGGTCTCGGGGTAGGGCGTCACAGTGGTTATTAATATAATGGCTTGGACACTTCTTCTTGCTATGAGGTTCGACATCTTCTTAGTGCTTCAAATTAGAAACCATATTGTCTTGAGGAATTATGTGGATAACATCTTCCCTCCTCAAAGTGTAGTAGAAGCATTGAATTTTCAGTCAATAATCTCAAACATAGTGCTTGTCGCCTTTCAAATCTATTCAATCTGATGGTATTCCTCTTTCTTCTACGATTAAAACTCAAACAAAGAGAATTTTTAAATTATCGAGATTATTTAAAATCTTAAATTCCGTATATTTGGGTTAATACTAATATATGATTTTAATATTAATGTATTTTTGCTTTATAGCGTAACCTATATGGCATTCGATATTAATCTACTTACTTGGGCATGGTTTTATTGATGCAACATTATACTTAGAATGCCTTTATGTTAGTTATCATCAAGTTTCTTGCACATACTCTTAAACTAGTTCTTTTATCATAAGTTTGGCATTTGTGTTCTTCTAGTCAACCACAAAGTTTGAGTTTTCTTATGAGTTCAGCATTGGTTATTCAATGGTCAGTGATTTTTTATAAAGGTTGCTTTTGAATTTGAACTTTTTAATGTTTAGATGATATGCAAACCACCTATATGCCTTTAATAATGAGTTTTCAAATTTTGAATAATATCAGCTGGTAGATGGATAAAAAGCTCGGCAAGAAACTCTTTGAGAAGACTGGTATGGGATTGAAAGTTTTTCCTCCTGAGTTAATTCTTCTTTGCTTATCGGAGATTGGCTTCCAATGTTAGGTTGCTTGTAAACTTTTTAAAGTAGACTCCTTTATTGTTCAACTTTTGGTTTGCTTAGCTTGACTTCTTATTGTAACTTTTATCTCTTAAGCTGAAATCTGCTTTGATAACAGATTAGCGGTTTAGGAAATTAAAAATTCATTTAATGAAAAACTATAAAAATATCTGTTATTAATTCTAAGGAAAGAGATTAGAAAACCATCTGACAGTAGGAAGTCTACAAATCCATTATATCATTTGATAATAAGAAATCCAGAATACCATCTTCTGGCAGTAGGAAATCAAGAATACCATCTAATAATAAAAAATCCAGAGTACCATCTTCTGGCAATAAGAAATCCAGAATTTCATCCAATAATAAGAAATCCACAATATCATCTTATGGCAATAAGAAATCCTGAATTCCATCTGGTAGTAGAAGACCACAAAATCATCTGGTAATAAGAAATCCAAAATCCTATCTAATAATAAGAAGACAAGAAAACTGTCTGGTAATAGGAAATCCAGAATATCCTTTGATAATAAGAAATCCAAAATTCCATTAGATAATAATAAGACCAGAAAATCTTATGGTAATAGGGAGTCCATAATATTCTCTGATAATAAGAAATCCAGAACACCAGGCAATAAGAAATCGAGAATATCATTTGATAATAAGAAACCAAAAATATCCTTCGGCATTAAGAATTTCCAAAATACCATTAGAGAATATGAAATCCAGAATACCATCCGATAATAAGAAGATTAGAAAACCATCTTGTAATAAATAATCCAGAATATCCTCTTTTGGCAATAAGAAACCCATCTGATAATAATAGAAAGTCGAAAATCCCAAATTGAAAACAATTGAATGCCAGAATCCCATTTGAAAATAATAAAAGACTAGAAAACTTGAATTCCACAAGGATTTCAACAGAAGGTCCATAAAACCAATCAGAAAAACTAAACCTAGTGATGCATTTGTCAAGAAAATAAAAAATTCAATCAAAATCTTGTAAGAATTTCATTTGACAATAAGAAACTCATAAACCAATCTAATAGTTATAGAAAATCAAAAATCATCTAGTAATATTAATTTTCGTAAACTTAAAGCAAAAGATTCGAAGTTCCATCTAACACTAATTTGTAGCCCTACCTAAAATGATATATCAGAAAATTTTATCATGGACTAATACTTGGAATAGCAATGGAGATTCCCGTTGTTCAATGGAATGCCCTTTGTTAGGAGATGTGTAGCTGTTAAGGTGTTTAATATTTATTATTATTATTATTATTATTATTATTATTATTATTATTATTATTATTATTATATTGGAGCCAAGTAATTCTGTTCAACCATTTGGCCATTAAGCAAAATAGTTCCAGCCAACCCAACCATTCGGCAAAGTAGTTCAACCGTTCAGCAAGGTTGTTCCATTTAGCTGTTCAGCTATTTATCGTTTAGCAGAGTAGTTCCATTCGGCTATTTGGCCGTTCAGTAAGGTAGTTTCATTCAATTGTTTGGCCATCTAACAAGGTGGCTCCATTCGGCTATTTGATTGTTCAGCGAGATAGTTTCATTCGACTGTTTGGCCATTTAACGGGCCCAATTAATTTTTTGATACCTATTTCATAGACCTTCCTTTGAAGGTTTCCCTATTTCTACGTCTAGACCTGACCTATTAAAAGTCTATTTTGATCTATTCCTTAAATGAATATATTCTTACTTTTCTAGTAAGGATTTATTCTTTGCTTAATTCCTTTCGACTCTTTATTGGGTTTCATATTCCTTCAAATCTTCTGTCTTGGCCTCTTTTCGGGTTTCGGACATCTTAGTCCCTTTTCTCTTTGCCCTTTCTTGGGCTTTGCATCTGCTTTGGGGCATGGACATCTTCGTCCTTTTACTTTTTCCCCCTTTTTGGGGTTTGTCTTTGCTTTGGGCTATGAACATCTTGGTCCATTATCTGTTGCCCCTTCTTGGATTTTGTCTTTTCTTTGAAGTTTTATGGCCCATATTTAATTTATCTTACTCTAAAAGATTGCATGTTGATGCCAGATTAGTTCCTCCCTCTAGAAGGTGCTTCGGAGTGGACATTAGAGGCTTTTGTCCCTTCCTCTAGGAGGTGCTCCAAAAGTGCGTCAGAGGCTTTTGTCCCTTCATCTAGGAAGTGCTCCGAAAGTGCATCAAGCCTTTTGTCCCTCCCTCTAGGAGGTTCTTGGAAAGTATGTCGGAGGCTTGTCTCTCCCTCTAGGAGTTGATCTGGAAGTGCATCAGAGGCTTTAAAGAAGTTTTTCTTTTGAAAAATTTGTTTGTGAAAATAATTTTTGGCCAATTGAATGTTTGTGAAAACTATTTTGAACATCAACTTTTCTGTCATGAAACTATTTTTTGGAAGAGAGAATTTTTCATAAAAGGATTCTTTGATAAATTGAGGAATCATTTCCTAAAATTGGTCATTTTTTGAAAAGGGTTTTGGATATTTAAACTTTTTGATAAAGATATCCCTTATCAACGTTGCCACCAAGAAGGGTTTTTGGGTCACCCACATAGTAGAAATGCAAATCTCAAATAGGAAGCTATGTGGTTATTGTTCATGAACCAAAAGTTGCTCAATCAAGGGTAGACTCTTCTAATTAGAGTTTTTGCAATGCTAATGAGTCTTGGTGGTTCTAAAGAAATTTCTTTACAAAATATTCTTAGGCCTTCCTTTTCGGGTAGCTTTGAAAATGCTTTTATCAGAACTTGTCTAACCAAAATCTTTTGGTGCATTTACTAATGCTAAGTAACACTTTTTGCAAATTTTATAAAGCTTTCTTGAAATAGATAAATATTTTCTTTCCCTGATCCGTAGGGTAACTGGAAATAGTCCTTCTTGATTTTTGAAAGTAATTTTTTCTCAAAGACGTATCTAGTAAATCTTTTGGTAATTTAATGACTTGTTAGAAATAAGATTGGTGTATATTGCTTCCACCTTTATATGACATATACAATTGTACCTCTTCAAGTTTTTCATAGCAAAAAAGAATGTCTTGTTTGTAAGTTTGAAAAGTCATAATTCATCAACTGATAGACTTTTACGGAAAAGAGCATGCTTTTTTCTAAGAATCCCTTCTTTTGAGAAGATTTTGGATATTTACCTTTCCCTAGAAACCGGTTTATGACGAAAGATTGATGGTAATTCAAAATCCCATAAAATAAATTCTCTATACTACATTGATTCAAGCCTTGAGATAGAAAGCCATTTCACTCTGGATATTTGAACTATTCCTTCTTTAAAAAAGACCAAAAATTAGTTATGCTTTGACAGGAAAGTCCAGATCCTTCCTGACCTAAAAGGTTGGTTTTGTTTTAACCCGTAAAGATACTCAAATTTTGTGTAAATACATGATGAATTTTATATACAAATTAGATTAGGATTTTTTTATAAGTAAAGATAATCCATAGTGGCCAACTGCCACAAAACGTCATCATTTGACTGGAGTCTAGATCTGAAGTTGCAAAGCCGCTTTTCTTCTTGTAGAAAACATTGGATTTTCGATGTTTAGGCTATTCTCTTCCGAACAGAAGGCATTCTAAGCTTGCTTCATGAATTCCTTTAGAAGTCCTTACTTGATTGTATTCTAAATTATTCCTTCCAAAATGCAACATTCGTCAGTTTTGTGTCCATTTACTTTATGTAGGAGCAATAATCTTTTCCAATATTTGACTCGGGTGGCTACATATTTTGTGAGGAGTGGGGAAATTCTCATCATCTGTTGGCACGACGACGATGTGGGAAAAGGACTTGCTTAAATCTATATAATTGGATTCGAAAGTCTCTTTCTGACTTTCTCTTCTACTTTCCTCCTCCTTCGAATTTTTGTTTGGATGACTAGAGTTAGATTTTTATTCTTTTCTATTTCGTTGAATTTTCTTCATTGCATGGTACATCTCGTCCATTTGAATGATTTTTTTAGCCTAGAAGTAGAAGTGATGTAGGTTCTTCCACTGATAAAATAAAGTTCTTTCAAAAAAGGAGTTAGCTCAATTAGCCATGATTGAACTGCCAATAACTTTTCTCTATCGTCACATTTTTTTCTTTCAATGTTTCTATGTAAAATCTCTTTAGGTATTTGCAAAGAAATTCCCCTAGCCTTTTCTTGATATTAGCTAATTGGAATATATAGTTAGGTCTTCGTATATGCAAAATAGCGCTACAAATTCGTAAGAAAATTGTTTCTAAGAATAGATGTTCTTTTCCTGATAATTCTTATACCATTTAGCAGTTGCTCCATGAAATATCACGGGGAAGAGCTTACAATGAACTTCATTATGGACATTATGCAAATACATTTGGTTTCAAAAGCTAGAAGGTGATCAGCTGGACCAGTGGTTCTGTCATAATTTAGTGAAGGAATTCTGATGTGAGACGGAATTCTAATAGCAAATATTTCTTATAAAAAAGGATTTTTTTTCGAAAGCTATTACTTTTCCTTAGCTCAAGAATTTCTTTCTCCTTAAACATGTCCTTTTTTATTTGGTTGGTTTCGTCATCATAATGGTCTCTATTATCTTCTTGGGCTGAGCTATCCAATTGATCAAGGGGTTCCCTTGCTTGACTTTCTTGATTTTCGTTTCTTTGACTTATGTAACACCCCGCCTCTATACCCATATCACCTAAGAGTATTGCTATGTAATATTGTAACACGGAGAATGAGGAGATGTGGAAGTTTTCAGGATAGGACAATGAAAAATAACATCATCACATATAAATGGATCACATCGTACTCTAACGAAAGCAAATAATGTATATTACACACTTTAACATCTCATACGATATCCAATTTTATTTTATACATTACAAACCAATATAACTATATCAATTTCTAATACAAATGAATACATAAAACTTTTGACTCTGTCCATTCATCACCTCGTACCCAAAAATATATTAGCTAAAATGCATTAAATCCTCAGTCTGACCCGAGGGTTGTCGATAAAAACAACACCCGAGCTAGGCTATTTCTATTTGTGAGTTCATAGTGTTAGTCCATGAGAAGATGGTTTTGATGACAACAACCTTAGAAAAAGAATATAAAATATAAATACTAACATTATAGTTTAGATATATACGTATATGCAGGATTAACCATGTAGGTACCAAGAATGAAGACTGTACAGTATAGAGATTCAAGATATAAAAATTTAAGACTCATGAGTATCAAGATTATCAAGAGTTCAAGATTTCAATATAAGTAATTTAGGAATTTTGTTAAAACTCCTAGAAAAGCACTGGCAGCATAAAACCAATTTTATTCGTGGAATGGAATCCACTTCGTGCCCATTAAAGGGATGGAACCCTAAGTAGGATGGAACCTAGGAAAGATCTAATGGAACATTGTTTTGTATCCACTAACTTTTATTCAAATGTTTTACAAAATTATATCTTGTTTTCAAAATGATTTCAAAATCTTCCTCTTAAAAGAATCAAAAACATCTATCCTGGTTTTAAAATACTTTTAGCCTCAAAATAATCTTTATCTTCAAAATCAAATTATACTTGGTTTTAAGCTATCTTTTAATTATAATATATTTAACTTTTAATATTATACTTAGATTTAAATATAAAATTATAGTAAAATTTTATATATACCAAAATATTATTCTCTATACTTATTTATGTATTTTAACTATAGTTAAGTATATTTATAAAGTTCAAAATAGTTTTAATACAAGATAGAAGTTATTTTCAAAGAAAAAAAATTACCAAAAATTGCTTAGGCCTGTCAACAACCCAACATACCCTTGTCGACAAGGTGGCAGTTTATTTCAAAATTTTGAATTTCAAAGGAAGTTTCTATTCGTCATATCCTTTCGCAAATGGACATGGCTATTGTTTCACTATAAATAGGGGCTGTTTTAAACAAATTTAAGTATATATTTTCTTTGATTTCACTCCTCTTCTTCTTCCACATTTATTTATATACATTTTTACCATTACTCTGCCGAAATAACCATTGAATCTCACTAGATCATCTCTGGTTCGATTCTCTATCACTATCTCACACGATATCAGTGTTATTCAGAGTTATATGCTTCTTTGTAATAAATTGAGTGATAAAAGGTGTGATTGTAGCCTGTGAAATCAATCAAGTGAGAAATGGTGTGATTGTAGCCTATGAAATCAATTGGGCGAACTTGTTGCCCGTAAAATCAAGTATCTCTACCTAGAGGATTGTGAATCTGGAGTGGTGTACCTCGTGGCCTTGAAATCGAGGGTGTAAGTGTAAGAATTGATTTTGAAAAGAAATCTGTACTTGTGTGCGGGATTGAATGTAGAGTAACTGTGAACCAGTATAAAATCCAGTGTGTTCTTTTCTTTATTTCTTTTACTTTATTTCTGCATCTTTGTTTGATTCTGTGATCATATCTTTGTTTGAATATTGCATACATTTGTGTTCAAATTTATATAAACTCAAAAAGATTTACCAATTTCTTAAAACACTATTCACCCCCCTCAGTGTTAATTCCAGGCTTAAGATTCGTAATCCGTATTTCTCACATTTGGTATCAGAGGTAGGTTTTCAAAGTTTAATAATATGAATTTTGAAAAAGCTTTTAAAATAGCTATGTTTAAAAAACTTGTTAATACTAGTTTAGAAATATTCAGATCATCATTGTCTCTTGAGTCTACATATAAACAATATTCAAACTCAAGTTGCCTACTAAAATTGTATGATGTGCAGGAAACATGCTTTATGGGTTTTGAGGAATCAATCCACAATGGACAAATTATGCAGATCAAAAAGAATAAATGGTTACTCAATAGTGGATGCTCTAGACACATGACTAGTAATCCGAATATGCTGAATGATATAATATACAAAGACGGAGGACTGGTTAACTTTGGAGACAACTCAAAAGGATATGTGATTGGCATCGGCAAAGTCGGTAACTTTAAAACTCCTATTATTACTAATGTTTTGCTAGTTAAGAATCTGAAACATAATCTGCTAAGTATTAGTCAACTTTGCGATAAAGGATATAAAATTAAATTTGAAAAAGATAAGTGTCACATTGAATATAATAATTCAACTATAATTTTTGAGGGAATTAGGAAAAAGAGTATTTATATTCTTAGTATGAAAGTTTCAAATAATAACCTGTGTCTGTTGGCAAATACAAGTGACCGTTGGATTTGGCATAAGAGATTTAGGCATTTGAATTTCAAACTCTCATCTAGATTGTCAAAACATAATCTAGTAAGAGGTCTCCCTAAAACGAATTTTAAAGTAGATAGTTTATGTGATGCGTGTCAATTAGGAAAACTTAGAAAAATTACCTTTAAATTAAAAGATATGATTTCAACTTCAGAACCTCTTGAATTACTTCATCTTGATTTATTTGGTCCATCTCAAATTCTGTCAATAAATTATAGTAAATATGTTTTTGTAATTATAGATGATTATTCTAGATTTACATGGACAATATTTTTAAAACATAAAAGTGATACTTTTGAATGTTTTAAGAACTTTACAAAAAGAATTCAAAATCAAATTTTTGTAAAAATTATAACCATCCGTAGTGATCACAGTGGTGAATTTGAAAATGAAAAGTTTGAGAAATTCTACAATAAAAAAGAAATAACTCATAATTTTTCATTTCCAAGAACTCCACAACAAAACAGAGTAGTAGAACGTAAAAATAGGATGATTCAAAAGTGTGTGAGAACTATGCTTTCAGGTAGTAAATTACAAAAATATTTTTGGGCAGAAGCAGTTGCTACCGCCTGTTATATTTTAAATAGAATTTTAATTAGACCTTTAACCAATAAGACGTCTTATGAACTTCTTCACACAAAGAAACCTAACGTATCTTATTTTAGAATTTTTGAAAGTAAATGTTTTATTTTAAACACAAAAGATAATTTAGATAAATTTGATCCTAAATCCGACAAAGGTATCATTATCGGAAATTCTAATAGAAGTAAAGCATACAGAGTGTTTAATTTAAGAATTAACACCATCGAAGAAACAATGCATGTTTCATTCGATGAAAATCTCAAAAAATTTAAAGATACAAATGATGAAGAGGATTTAATCACTCAAAATCAAGAGTCAGCTGAGACTACTAATGAAATTAATCATCCTAATAAAAGGATTAAACTTTTGAAAGATCATCCTATAGAATATATACTAGGAGATATGCAATCTGTTGTTACAACAAGAAATCAACTAAGTAAAATGAGCAATGTAGCCTTTATATCAACGCCTTTATATCAATTATTGAACCCGAAAATCCAAAAGAAGCATCAACTGATAATTCATGGATTTTGGCTATGCAAGAAGAACTAAATCAATTCACTAGAAACGATGTTTGGGAACTTGTTCCTAGACCTGAAAATAAAACGACAATTAAAACAAAATGGGTTTATAAAAATAAAATGAATGAACAAGGTAAGGTTGTTAGAAATAAAGCCCGGTTAGTCGCTCAAGGTTATTGTCAAGAAGAAGTAATAGATTTTGATGAAACCTTTACTCCCATATCAAGATTAGAAGCCATTAGGATTCTACTTGCTTTCGCAAATCATAATAATTTCAAATTATTTCAAATGGATGTTAAAATTGCCTTTTTAAATGGATTTGTAAAATAGGAAGTATATATTGAAAAACCACCGCTTTTTGACAATGAAAAATTACCAAATCATGTTTACAAACTTAAGAAAGCTCTATATGGTCTAAAACAAGCTCCTAGAGCCTGGTATGATAGACTAAGATCTTACTTATTACAATCAAACTTTGACATTGGTAAAGTAGATAATACTCTTTTTATTAAAAGAAATAAAAATGATATTCAACTAGTACAAGTTTATGTAGATGATATTATTTCGGATCAACTAATTTTGAAATGAATAAAGAATTTTCTGAAATAATGACAAAGGAGTTTGAGATGAGTCATATTGGTGAATTAAACTTATTTCTAGGATTGCAAATAAAACAATTAGATAATGGTATCTTTATAAGTCAAGAAAAATATGCTAAAGACCTAGTTAGTAAATTTGGTTCGACTACTGCAAGTGGAAAACCCACTTCCATGGCAACCAATGAGTACCTAAGTAAAGGAGATCTCTCGAAAGATGTAGATCAAAAATTATATAGGGGAATGATTGGATCACTACTCTATGTCACTGCTAGTAGACCTGATATCATGCATAGTGTTTGTCTCTGTGCAAGATATCAATCCCAACCTAAAGAGAGCCACTTAAAAGCTGTAAAACGTATCATAAGATATGTTAAACACACATTTGATTATGGTTTATTTTATCCTAAAAATGATTCTTTTGAATTAATATCTTACGGTGATGCTGATTATGCTGGTCGTAAATCAGACCGAAAAAGTACAAGTGGAACTTGTCACTTTTTGAGGCATTCTCTGATTTCCTGGTTTAGTAAAAAGCAAAACACAGTTTCCTCATCAACAACTGAAGTAGAGTACATTTCTACTGCTTTGGCTTGTTCTCAAGTAATATATATGCAACAAACTTTAAAATATTTTGGTTTAAATATCACAAAATCACCAATTTATTGTGATAATACTAATGCAATAAATTTATCCAAAAATCCTACTCATCATGCTCGAACTAAACGTATTGATATAAGACATCATTTTCTCAGATATAATATAAATAAGGAAGTAATTGCTCTCGATTATATCAATTTCGAGAACCAAATTGCTAACAAAACCCTTAGATGAATCTATATTTACTAAATTAAGAAGATAATTAGGAATTTGTTCAATAACTGAAATATAAAATATAAATAACAAAGTATAATTTAAAAATTATATTAAAATAAATCAAATAGTAAAAGTATAGGTACCATATCGACAACCCTTCCTTATCCCTGTCGACATATAACGATTTTTTTTTAATTTTCCCACCAAAATTCAAATAAGTGGTTACATATTCTTCTTATTTCGAAATTTTGTTCATTTTTTTCTATTCTTTCTCTGTTCTAACTTCTGAAAACAATAAAACAATGGCCTCCTCTTCCAAATCAAATAAAAATTTAACCTTTTCGTTCCCTTCTCCTTCTATTAGACCATTTCAACGAACTACGCTTGCACGAGTGATGAAAATGGAGGATTCCTTGAAGGATGCACTGGAACTAATGACCGAAATTCAAGTAATTCAACTCAGAATGGCCAAAGAACAAGAACAGCAAGGCAAAATCCTTAGAAATTTGCAAAAGTTTCAAATGGATAAACACGCTAATCCGATCTTGATTGATGAAGAATCTTCAGGAGATCAAGTTCAAGAGGACAGCGAGGAAGAAGAAGAAGAAGCCCTTATGGAAGAAGAGCACGCCGAAGATGATGACGAAGTTGTTTGCGTTGGTGAAGTGTGCTTTGACAAGGATGAAATCTAGTCGAACAATGTGGAAATTTCTGTTTCCACTACCCAAATTGCTCGATTCATAGATCTCCCATTTTCAAGGACGCACATTAGTTTCTTTTCTTTCGTTCTTATTGTTATATGATCTTACTTTCGTCTTCTACAAAAATTTAAATATAACAATATATAATTAATAAATGATTTGTATTCTTATATTTGAATTCTCACATTATCACTATTATAAGTATTATCATATATGGATTCTTAGTTAGGATAGTTAGTTATTAAGGACTAAGTTTTAGTTTTAGAATTAAGTGTTGATTATTTACGATAACACTATCATTATAATCACATGTCATATGGTATTATTTTTTAGGGGGAGTTATATAGTTTGGAGTTAGTTTTTATTGACGACAAAGGGGGAGAAGTATAAAATAGGATAGTTAGGCATAGAATAAGGAGGAGTTACTAGTTTTAGGGGGAGTTATTAGAATAGAAGTAATATTTTATGAACAAAGGTTGTCATCATCAAAAAAGGGGAGATTGTTAGTCCCTGAGAAGATGATTTTGATGAAAACAACCTTAGAATAAGATTATAAAATATAAATACTAAATTTATAGTTTAGAAATATATGTATATGCAGGATTTAACCACGCAGGTGCCAAGAATGAAGACTGTACAGTATAGAGATTCAAGATATTAAGATTGAAGACTCATTAGTATCAAGATTATCAGGAGTTCAAGATTTCAATATAAGTAATTTAGGAATTTTGTTAAAACTCCTGGAAAAGTACTGGTATCTTAAAATCCATTTTATTCGTGGAATGGAATCCACTTCGAGCCCGTTAAAGGGATGGAACCTAAGTAGGATGGAGCCTACGAAAGATCTAGTGGAACATTGTTTTGTATCCGCTAACTTTTATTCAAATGTTTTACAAAATTATATCTTGTTTTTAAAATGATTTCAAAATCTTCCTTTTAAAATAATCAAAAACATCTGTCCTGGTTTTAAAATACTTTTAGCCTCAAAATAATCTTTATCTTCAAATCAAATTATCCTTAGTTTTAAACTATCTTTTAATTATATTATATTTAACTTTTAATATTTATACTTAGATTTAAATATAAAATTATAGTAAAATTTCATATATATACCAAAATATTATTCTCTATACTTGTTTATGTATTTTAACTATAGTTAAGTATATTTATAAAGTTTAAAATAGTTTTAATACAAGATGGAAGTTATTTTCAAAGAAAAAAATACCAAAAATTTCTTAGGCCTGTCCACAACCCCAACATACCCTTGTCGACAAGGTGGCAGTTTATTTCAAAAATTTGTATTTCAAAGGAAGTGTTTATTCGTCATATCCTTTTGCGAAAGGACATGGTTGTTGTTCTATTATAAATAGGGGCTATTTTCAACGAATTTAAATACATATTTTCTCTGATTTCACTCTTCTTCTTCCACATTTCTTTATGTACATTTTTACTATTACTCTACCGAAATAACCATTGAATCTAACTAAATCATCTCTGGTTTGATTCTCTATCACTATCTCAACAATATACCAGTGTTGTTCAGAGTTATAGGCTTCTTTGTAATAAATTGAGTGATAAAAGGTGTGATTGTAGCCTGTGAAATCAATTGGGTGAACTTGTTGCCCGTAAAATCATGTATCTCTACCCAAGGATTGTGAATCTGGAGTAGTGTACCTCATGGCCTTGAAATCGAGGGTGTAACTCTAAGAAATGATTTTGAAAAGAAATCTGTACTTGTGTGTGGGACTGGATGTAGGGTAACTCCGAACAAGTATGAAATCCGATGTTTCTTTCCTTTATTGCTTTTACTTTATTTCTCATCTGTATTTGATTCTATGATCATATCTGTGTCTGAATATTGCATACATTTTTGTTCAAATTAATATAAACTCAAAAAGATTTAGTAATTCCTCAAAACACTATTCACCCCTCCCCCTCTAGTGTTAATTCTATCCTTAAGATCCGTAATCCGCATTTCTCACACATAGATCATGTAAAATTTTATAATCAATAGTAATTAAATATAAAAGTTCAAACTTCATTTGTTTAATAAAATTTCAAAACTCATCATTTACTAAACAATTTTTATTCATAAAATCTTCTAAATTATTCCATTTATATATTTCCCCAAAATCATCCATCTTTCAAATTTTAACACAAGAGTATTAAGTAAATCAAAACCAATTTCAGAGATTAAATAGACTTTATCAAGGGTAGAGAGTAAGATCATGCGACATGGAAACTAACTAATGCATCGAACTTTTATAATTAATTTAGCAATAAAACATAATTTCCAATCCACCTTTTTAAATCAACTATTACGGGAAATAAATTATAGTATTTTTAAATGAAATTTTTACCAGTAGCTTAGAATTGAGTTGGAAACAATATAATCAAATTTCAGAATTTTTAAATTTTTCTACAATATTAAAAACCAACAGACGTTTTCTGCCCAAGTTGCACGTGAAAATCTTGCGGAAATCACAATATTTAACACATCAAAAATAAATGAAAATTCATTAAATTTGGAAAATTGGTGTTGGAAAATGTCAAGAACAAAATATCAAAATTTGGGAATTTTTACACTTGGTATGAATTAAACACAAATTTTAGAGTGAAGAGGGTTTAAATTCACAGATTCATCAAAACACAACCATATCAACAAATATTATCACGAATTATTTTTGCAACTGTATAAAAAAAATATTTATAAGAAACAAATATAAGAGTCTATGTAACTCACCAAAAAAATTTGAAGTTAAAATGATTTGATTCGATATCCAAAATCGCTCTTTGAACAAGCATCTTTTTCGACGTTTATAAACCATAAAATATATCTCAATCTATCAATTCTTTCACCCAAATAGTAATGATGTAAATAAATGTTGAGAAGCTTTATTTCAAGTTTCATAACTTTTTGATATTTATTTGATTTTTAATGAATTTCATAAGAGAGGCCATTTTATGGTTTCATGCTGAAAAAGAAAATAGAGAAGAAGAAGGGTTTGTAGATGATAAATGGTGAAGGAAACTACTAGAATAATCTTGATAATTAAAGATTATTCATAAATGGACTTGGGCCAAGTGTTTGTGCTACCAATTTTATTTCAATTTATTTCTCGTTTGCTTCTTAATCACTTTATTAATAATGTTTTCTTCACTTAAACTACTTTCAAAATTATTATACTTCACCAATTTAGTCTACCACTTGATTATTCCTTACTAAAATCATAAAACATATTTTTAGAATTTGGTTCATAATATTTCTTATTAATTAATCTCTATTGTCAATGATTATATAATAAATTCAAATTTATAGCTTCTCAAAATATCGGGTTATTACGACTTATCATGGTCCTTTTGCTTTCTTTTGTTTGCAATCTGGAGGGCATGATTCTAATACCTCGGCTTGGGTTTCACTTGGAGATTCCACTTCATCTCCTCCCTTGGTCATACTGCTTATATGTTTTGTTATAGTTGAAGGTTGTCCAACTTCTGTATTATCTAAATTGAGGCTCAAGATGATATTGTTTTCAAAAGTTATTTATAGTGTCACTTCTTTATTTCGGATATTGTCATTATTTCTTATTGTTCTCACCATTTTCTCTGAAACAAAAGAACTTTATGCAATTAGTTTACGAAGAGGGTTATAAGGAATCAGAGGTTCTGGCCCTCCTTCTAGAGCCAAAATGTTAAACGAGATTCTTCGTCAACATCCAAATGTGTTATAAAAGCGGACTTTGTTAAAATATGATAGGGAAATCCTAGGTTAAGAAGTTAGGACGATATATGCTCAATGTCAAAGCTATGATAATTCTATGCCAATCCAATATCAAGGCTATACTACTGTCGAAAGTTATCGACTTAATATGAAATTCAAAAGCTTGAATAAAGGTGATATGTTATGCGAGTCGCATTGCAAACACTAAGGAATAATAGTGTCAAATCCTTTGTGTTGGATCTTAGAAATAACAGGTGAAGCAAGCCATAAGTGCATTTGTTATTTTATTTCATTATACCTTTATATTTTTATGCAGTTACATATATGTGAAAATTTTGTTTAGAGTGGTGGTTCTTTTTCTGAAGGAATTCAAACAATAAAGATCTGGTAAAATTTTGGCATTTCTTATCACAATTCATGTATATTCTGCTTTCTAAGTGTTAGATCATGTTTATGGTATATGAATGTATGCTTCTTCGTCTATAATATGAATTTAGACATTGATCTTGGCAGTTATAAGTTCGACGGTATAGGTGCAATTATACAAATTGGTGTCCTTACGGTAGTTATGCAAATAAAGCAGCCACTTGAATCAATCATAAATGAATATCATCCGTGTTAACCAATAAAATAGTAGCAGTATATTTAGTACTCGATTTACATAAGCTATCAAAAATAGCTTATTTCCTCATGTAGTTGTACTGTGCATGTATTATTGGAGTTTAAAAAATATGCTACATAAGTGGATGTTGATTTTGTTTCGAAAGTTGTCTGTGCAATCAGTCATTGTGTGATCAAGCTAAAAAGAGCTGAAAAACGCCGTTTTAGTGTTTTGCTGAAGTTAATAAAGATGAAAGTTAACTATGTGAGAGTTTAGACACTTTGGACGAGCCTGAAGCTAAGGTAATCATTTGAACTTGGAAGGTGTGTACTGGTAAAATAGAATTATATGCTTTTATTTCTCTAACCTTCTCTTTACTTGCAGGCATCAATGATTTGGATTATTGGAGAATATATAGAAAGATTTGACAATGTAGATCATCTCCTAGGGACATCTGGAAAGAATTTGCAACTATCCTATTTTGACTCGTAAGCAGGAAAAATTTAGATCGTGCTATCTATATATATAAATAGGAAAGAATCTTGAAAGAATGTTCAATATTTTCTAAGGTGGTAAGAGCATCTCTAACAGTTTGGAGTGTCGAAATTCGATTTTGCGCACTCCAAAATGTTGGACCCCCTTATTTCTACAACAGAAATGAGGGCAACCGCCTGTTGAACAGGCGCCTGGTTAATGCGCCTATGTCAGGCGCTTTTTCCCCACTCCCCTTATTTTTCCCTCTTCCATCCTCTTTTTAGTTAATTTTTTAATTCAACTTTGCATCCAAATGTCGCCCCCGGTCAAAACTGATAGACGCACCGTTCGATATACGACTGATGCCAATATCCGACCTGCTCATGTCCCTCCTAATGCTGCCGTGACTCCGGACGATCTTCGATCTTTTCACGACTTGCCTCCTATTGTTTCGCATCGACTTACTACAGCTATAGTGACGCTACAGGTATACGTCTATTTTTTATTGCTTGATGAACAACCATGTAAATATATATATATGATAATTCTTTATTTATTTTAACATTAAATAATCATATATTTAGGTTCGTCATGTAGCGATGCGAGGTAGTTGGTATAGGTGCATGTCTGAGTATTTCGATCAGCTACCGAAGCCAATTTTGGATAGGCTACATGCGTCACCTTTTGGAGAATTTCTTGCTTTACCTAGATTTGCACATGTAGATCATTGTCTGGTAGAGGTCTTCACCGAGAGATAGTGGCCTACCACTCATACATTTCATTTCCCTGATTTTGAGCTAGGACTGACTCCTCTAGATTTTTATATGCTCACTGGCATAGAGGTTGGTCGACCAGACCGTCTCTCTGTTCCATTTGATAGTTCATTTGAGGAGTTCGAGTCATATTAAGATTATTTACCGACTTTGGCTGATGAGGAGGTTAGAGGAGAAGCTGTTACTCTCCCTTATCTGCAGCGGTATGTAGTAGAGTACATGGTCGTTGAGGATATGCACATTCCGGTTATTCGTGCCTTCATATTATATCTTTTTGTGTCTACATTTTTTAGTAACAATAAGGATACTATTAGGCTTGGTTTTTTGGCTGGATTAGTAGACTACATATATATGATTACGGTACTGCTATTATTGGTTATTTGTACGTAGCATTAGATACTTATGCACTTCAGCAGTCTAGACATATGTATGGATTTTAGTACATTCTTCCATTTTGGTACTACGAGTATACTGCCAATATGCACCCCCAACTTATTGTATAGGCGAATGCCACACCTTATATTTACTTTCCTAAATTGTGTCGTTGGGGTCCTCCTATGCATTTGCCTCATGTTGCACAAGGGGTGCACAATGAGCTGATGGAGGCTAGTCAGTAGATGGATATGAGGTGGCGTGGTAACATTATCGTTCTCCATGGGATCAGTACTTACAGTTCCTAGAGCCCGGTCCTGATCATCCACTCACTTTTCAGTTTTCCATATCACGACGCAGGATTTGCATTCAGGTTCCTACATGTCCATTCATATGGAATTTAGGGGAGCGGTGATGACTACAGTTGTATGGTATAGTTCGCATTCCATCAGATCTGCTACCATCGGATGATATGTATGGTGATATTAGGGTTGGACCAGCTTATATTCTTGCGATGAGGGGTGCGGAATGGGTCGATGGTGAGCCATTTACAGTTCTTGGAGACTTTGATTAATATTGGGCTCAAGTAGCCCCACGTGCTTACGTGTTGCCTGATTATATTTAGGGTTTGAACTCCTATCATATTGGTCCGTGTACCTCTTCCGGTAGAGTTCCACTACCGCCTACCACCTTTGAGCCTACATCATCTCAGTACACGAAGCCTCCTACTTTCGACCCCCCTCCACATTCTTTTAGAGCATATGATGTACATGGTCAGGAGGTAGAGTACCCCTTGCAGAATCCTACAGATGACGATATTACAAGTGTACAATACGTCGGATTGTATCAGCCTCATCAGGTTTGTATGAATTTTAACTGTTCTTTAAATAACTTGTTGTTATATTCTCCATCTATGTATAATTCTTTTTTGAACATATCAGTATTCTCAGTACATGGATTATGATAGAAGGATGATTGCTGCATTTGAGAATATGACGCTCGATTATACACAAATGATGTATCAGAGTTACCAGACTGTGGTCCAGCGGCAGCAGACTCCGTATGATGCCCAGATATAGGGATTACATACCCAAATTCAGTAGCTTCAGGAGCGCTCCATGCCGGACCTCAGCCTCACGATTTTAATGATGTCAACGATGACAGTTACGACGATAGTGGAGACGATGAGGAGATTGGTAGCAATTTCGATCACATAGATTGATGTGCTGCATTTAGATGTTTTAGACCGTGTTATTATTTTTCACACCTTATATTAGTTGCTTGCATATTACGTTGGTGATGATGCTACTGTTATATGTGATTGTCTATATGTTATGGCATTGTGTCGATTATATTTTATATTAAGTATTGCATTGTGTTGATGTTAATTTACGCTTGTTTATTATTAAGTGTATATGAAGTCAAAATGTTGAAGTAAAAAACACAGTTGTGTTTGTTTGTCAAAATTTTTATGGATGTTTGACACGTGGACGTCAATCTTATGCTTCATTTTTTTGATGCGGATCACGACCTCTTTATTTAAGATAAAGTGTTATATTCTAGTGCCACAACATTTAAAAGTTCGGTTAAATCAATCAATGTGTAACATGGTATTTTCGGCTACAGAACTGAAACTGTTAGTAAATTTTTTTTATACAAACGGATCAAATGTGCGATGATGAAGAGATAATTGCAACTCAGTTTTGGGACACTTTTGCTGAACTTTACAAAAGCAATGTTGATCGTAGAAGTAGACGTACGTAGGTGGAGTTGAGGACTGGTTATGAGAACTTCTACAACGCCTGTACGCGGAACAGTACGGTTATCAATGAGGTTATATTCAAAAATTTGTTTATACCAACCCGTTCTTCATTTGAAGGACGTTACTTTCTCAAATATCACAGCACATTCATTGGACATGAGGCTTATATCATACGTCAAAATTGGCTAGAACGATTTGGATATCCATAATTTGAGTGTATTATTGTTGAGTGTATTATTGTTTCTGTATATGCATATTTATTATTGTCTTGTTTATGAGTAATTTTAACTTTCTACTGCATTGTCAAATCAAAACACGGTGCTAATATTTAAACATAATTAATTTTTAATGTTCACACGCTTCAATATATATGTAAGAGCTTTTCTTCTCAAACACACAATTCAGTTCTCCGCTCCTTCAATCTTCTAATCCTCATATCATTGTCTTCCTGGTCATCATCTATTGACTCTGATGCCGGGTACGTTCCAACGGAAAGCAAACACACCAATGAAGATTGGAATATCAATTACCAAGACCAACATTACAAGGACGTTGCTCGTGAATTCCCAAATCTTGACCAACTCACACTTCAAGAAAATGTTCAACCAGTACACGAACATTTGGTTCATCAACAATCACAGGAGGTTGAACAAGTACCAAATTTGCAACCTTCGATTGAACAAGAGTCTGGCTCTTACATAGTATTTTGCCATTGTGGTTATAAGGTTGAATTTGTGGTTAGAGCTGATGGCGACGATATTGGTCGACGAATCCAGTTGTGTCCTTTCTGGCCTGAAGGGTGCAATTATGCAGAATGGGTTGATGAACGGCTATGCCCAAGGGCCATAACAACGAGCTAGAACGAGAAATAAGACGTCTCCGAAATATCGTGCACAACTTACAATTTGACCGTAACAGGTAGTTTCTTAGTGGAGTGTAGTATTATTGTGGAGTGTATTATTGTGGAGTGTATTATTATGGAGTGTACTATTATGGAGTGTACTATTATGGAGTGTACTATTATGGAGTGTATTATTATGGAGTGTATTATTATTATAGTTGTGTTATTGTGGAGTCTATTATTATGGAGTGTATTATTATAGAGTGTATTATTGTTTGTGTATGTATTGTCGTTGACTGTATTAATGTTAGGGTGTTTCAGTAACAATGACTTGTTTCTTTCTGTATTATTGCATCAAGAATATGGCAACAGTTGTATGATGGGAAGAGACACTGCACCAACAGTCAATAGTGTATGGAGGGACAAGACAGTGCAGACGTTACATTGCCGACAAGACACTGCATCAACAGTTAATAGTGTACGATGGGACGAGACACTGCATCAACAGTCAATAGTGTATGGAGGGACAAGACAGTGCAGACGTTACACTGCAGACAAGACACTGCATCAACAGTTAATAGTGTATGATGAGACGAGATACTACATCAATAGTCATAGTGTTTAGATGTGACTAGACACTACAGTCATGACATAAATGGAATCTACTTTATAGATGATGGTTGAATTTAATTAATACTACCCACAAGTGATTGTTTGTTAGCCAACATGTGATTTAAGCTATAAAAGGCTTGTTTGATCCTGAGAAGTATTATTGCTCATTCTTATTTCATACAATTTCAAATATAACAAATGGAGGCAGAAGATTATATTTTTTTTGATGACAGCGACGACGAACTTGATGAAATGATGGAAGATCATTTTCGTCGCGAAAAGGAACAAATAAGTATGGCTTCACTACAGGTTGGTCAATCGAGTAGGCAACACAGTGGATCAGTTATTGGTCGTCGGTATAAAAATCGTAGACATTCATGGCACAATGATAGACTGATGGAAGACTACATCGTTCCAAATCCTAATTACACAGATGCTGATTTTAGAAGAAGATTCTGCATGCGGCATCCTTTATTTCTTAGAATCCTACAATGCATCAAGCAGCATGACAAATATTTTATCTTCAAACCCAATGCATCTCGTACAATAGGATTGACTGAAATTCAAAAAATGACAACTGCACTTAGAATGCTTGCATATGTAGGACCGGCGGATGCGCTTAATGAAAATTTGAAAGTGGCGGAAAGCACGGTATTAGGGTGTTTGGAGCATTTCTGTCAAGCTATCGTTGACATTTACGGTGATCATTACTTACGCAGACCGAACAAGGCAGATATAGTAATGTTATTAAATATGCATGGTAGTAGAGGCTGGCCAGGAATGTTAGGCAGTATAGACTACTTGCATTGGGAGTGGAAAAATTGTCCAAAGGGTACGCTGGAGCTTATCAGGGTAAGTCGTAGGTCCTCTATTATTCTTGAAGCCGTAGCGTCGTATGACTTATGGATGGCATGCATTTTTTGGAATGCCGGGTTAAAACAATGATCTTAACGTAGTCGAACGATATACGTTGTTCAATGATTTACCAAACGGTTGATCAACTCCTTGTACCTTTATTTTAAGAGGTAACACGTACGATCGTGGATATTATCTTGGCGATGGTATATATCCTAAATGGAGTACCATTGTCGAGACAATTCCTAACCTACAAATCAATAAATAATCAAAGTTTGCAGCGATGCAAGAAGGCCATAGGAAGGACGTTGAAAGAGCATTTTGGGTTCTTCAGTCTAGATTTGTCATAATCAGTAATCCATGCAGACTTTGGTCACCATTAAAATGACCAAAATAATATACATTTGTATTATTTTAAATAATATGATTATAGAGGATGAAAGAGACATGGAAGAAGATTACTTCTACGAGGGTGCTCAAACACCACCACCCGTTTGGCAAAGCGATATGATTGGAAGCGCATTAAAACTCGAGTTTCATGTAGAAAGCTAAATGTCCTACCGTAGTGTTCAATTGCATCGAAGACTACAAAATGATCTCATAGATCATCTTTGGAGGTTTTCTGGAAATCAGTGAAACTATATTTCTGTTCTTACTTTTTCCACTGTTGTTTATGTTGTTGTTACTTATTATTGTCATTGTAATCTGTTTATGTTTAATTAACGTAATGTTGTTATAATCTTTTTTCAATGTAATGCAATTTCAATGAAAATACTTATATTAATAATTGCTTGCATTCAGAACACAATACAAATAACGGTAATTAAAAGATACAAAGTTTGTAAAAACGGTAATTCATTTAATGGCCATCTTCAAGTCTACGCCTCATAATTTCTCTCCTTTTGCTCTGTATACCGCAGTTGTTCTGCAGATATGTGTGACATATCCATGAACATTATTACATCTTCATCTCTTTGCCGGTTTCCAACGAGAAGTTCATCCATTCTTGATAACTTTTCTTGATGTTGAATTGCTCAAGTCTCCATTGCCCGGTTAAATCTATCTTTAGATTCAAGCATGATTTTTTTAATTTCTACTTGATCCGCTCCAGCAGTCTGCTTCTTTTTGGCCGCTTTTGCTTCCAATGGCCTAACAAAATGATCTTCGGTTAGGGTTGGGTCTTCTTCTGATCCTAAACCGTAGCTTCCTTGCGATTCTCTAGGACTAGAGCTTCTCCAACTCTAGGCATTTTACCCCGACCACTGTTTGATTAAACTTGTTGAACGGTTTTCTGAAGCGATAATTTCCGTTTAACGTGCTCGACCAACATGTCATGAACTGATAAAAATGTGATGCCTTTTTACTACCAGGTTTATAGATTTGTTTGAACAACTTGTTTGCGGCCATTCTCTGTTAAAAAAATAATTAGCATAATTAGAGAACTATGATAAAAAGTAGAACAATGATATTATATTAAAGTTTACCAAATGCGTTTCATTTTCAAATCCACTAGAATTCGTTTGCTTTAGCTTGAACATTTAAGAATCGAACATTTGCGTTTAGCGATTTATTTTTCCATAATGACATTTGATTGAAGATAGCATTCTTTTCCGATCGATGTTCTTCTGATTGTAGCAATTAGTAATTTTGCCCCAAAATGACTCACCACTTTGATTGGTTCCTCGAATAGGATCGATCGAGAGGGCACAGTAAATGTAGCAAAGATCGTAGTCTTTCGCAGCGCTCCAACTTGCATTAGTTACTTCTCCCCCAATCGAAACCGTAACGTCTTATGTCGTAGTCTTTAAAACTGGAACTTGCAGCATCGACGTCGAAATCGGAGTACATCTTCAGTTGAGATTAGTGGCAAAAAAAATGTAATGGAGGAAGTAAATTGGTTGTGAATGGAAGAAGAGTGGGGAGTTGTATTTGAAGAGAGAAAATGGCCGTTGGAAAATGACCGTTGTGAGCTCTTCTGGGTGCAGATTCGAGATTTCTATACACCGGTTGGAGTTGCTCCTAACATAAAGAATCATAGAAGTATACTGTGGCCAACTGATGAAATACTAGTGACATCATCATTTTCAGCTAAATGGTTACATAATGTAAAATATGTTGAAAAAAAGGGGAACCCCCTGTCATATTGGTTCAAATTATAATAGAATGTACCACATCCGGCAACCATTTGAAGGCTAACACAATAATGAGTAAGAAAACGATATATGAAAATACGAATTCAAATATCGCTTGAAACTACATGTATAAAAAAGTATGGACACTATAACTTCGTCTGATTAATTCAAAAAATTTAATCAATATAATATCTGTGTTTTTTATGTTCATTGTATTGAGATGTTGACCATGCCCTTAAAAATACTTGGACGAAATTTGTTTTCAATCCCATTATATTTAAATTGTCCATTACAAATACAACATATATAAATCATTTTAGTCCCCACGTATGGAAGTAACAGGAAATGAGATGCTTTCAGACACCATCTCTATAATAATACTAAAGGAACCCTAGGCCACACGTTTGAATGATCTTTATTCTACAAAGACAGACTGAGTCCAGGTTACTTCAAACAAAGAAAAATACCTTTTAGTATGACTAGCACTAGATCTATGAAGTTTTATTTTGCTTCAGAACATGCTTTTGTTTTATCGTTGATTTTGTTTCCTTAATGATAACATAGGTAGTTTTTTTGTTTATCATATAATCTATAAGCATATCTTTTAGTATGACTTGTGTTAAAATGATTGACACCACGTCTCCTCATCATGGAAATTCGATGGAAGAAACAACAATGATCAAGATAACTCCACAATAATATATGTAACTTTTCCCCATCTTTATCCTCCTTTTGCTGTAATCTAGCGTCTAGAAGGAAAAATTGTAATAATGTGGATGTTAATGCTGATACATTGCAGACAGACATCAAATCGAAATATGGTGCCAAATCTAGTAACTCGCAGTCGATATTTAAGTGGTAGAAAGATGATTCTGGTAGCACTGGCTAATCTTTTTGTTTTCTACTTATGAAATTGTGTCTTTCTTGTAATTTATTTAATTCAATTCTTTATCACAGCTCAGCATCAATTTCTTGATACTTTAGCAAGATTAGTCCGAATGGTAAATTAATTTTTATTTATTTTGACACACACGCCTATGTACTTGGTTCTTTTAAAACTTAGAGCATTTCCAACCAAGAGGCTTGTCAAATGTCAATTCTTACAAAGTAGACTAAAAGCCAACCCCAATAGGGAAAAAACATAAGCATCATTAACCGGTTAAATTAACTCCATTTGAAGCATGTGTTGTGGAGTGCAATGCACAGCTGTTGGATTGCAATCTGCTTGCTCACAACAAATTAATCTGGATCGTCCCCTTACAAGGTTTTTATAAAGTCGGCCAAGAAAACATTAAAAAAAAAAAATTGGTTTAGCTAGCTACAATAAAGCTAACTATATTATAGCCGGCTAAGAAGCAATCTTCAGTTGCTTCGGTAACCATCAGGCTTGCCAAAATCATCTAGAAGTGGCCAACCAACCCCTATTGGAAGTCGGTTGTTTTCCAACCGACACACGGTTGAGAATGCTCTTACATATCTAGACTATATACTTTGAATCTCCTATCGGTTATAAAAACATACGTCTAGAGCTGAACATAAACACTAACTGAGTCATTCAAACTAAAAAGTATTAGTCATTCACTACTCTATCAAATGATATTCAAGCGTCCTTCATATAAATAAAGCAGTTAAGAAAGACGGAAAAAAGGGCAATGGAGTTGGTTCAGTTGATATAATACCCTCTAGGAGACTACTTCTTGATATATTAAACATTTTTTTATTAGTGTAACCATGTGTCTATTAATGTTTAAGAATTTTTTGTATAATGTAAACTTGCCTATTTTATAATAATTTTTGTATCGGAACGGTCACGGATATCGTGTTTTATTATGTCATTAGTGTGTTTTGTCAGTTGTTTGAGTATTATGATTATTTTATTGATACCTTTTTACATCAAAATTTTTAATTACCGCTGTATAATATATGCGAACAACTAGAAATCAAACAAACAACCAACATGGTATATTAGAATATAAAAAATATAGAAAAATAATCAATAGTTTTGGTTGCATTTAATATCTATAACAACGTTTATGAAAACGTTAACGTAATATTTTATAGTAGCACCAACAATACTTTTTAGCGACATTTATACTATGCTGTGATAAAGAAAATCTGGTTCCGTTTGTTGAATGTCGCAATGTTGTTTTTTGCAGCGTTTATGACAACCGAAAGTCCTAGATTTTTAGTTGCATGTCGTATAACGGGGTTCGCTAAAACGCTCCTATATGTTATGGTAGCATTTATCGTGCATTGCTAAAAAAATATTTTTTGTTATAGTACCGAGTACTTAAGATTAATTCTTGGAATGACGTGAGTGTTTTCTATCATAGTTTAAGACTATGAAAGAAAGACATAAGTATCAAATCAAGGAATCGGATCAGGGTTTCGCAATGGGGAAATTAAGTGATCTATACTAGTTTGGATAAGAGATTTATGTATCCAAGCAAGTGATTTGATCGGATATCACTACGGATGATTCATGCTCATCCTACTAGCTTAAGTATATTTTTCTTTAATGTTTATAGTTTATGAGGAGTGGGATAGATGACTCTTCGATTTGTCATAATGTAATGTGAATAATCGATTGAGTAATGACCTATGGTTGTTAAGCATGAAGTATGCACAATAGATTGTTCATCATCCCTGTGTGATGAGATGGTTGTAAACCTGGACAAACTTTAAGTCTATTTGTTAGTTATTGAACATTTTGGGGAATGTTAAGAATTTTATGGCATGTTTCTTAATTGTTTATTCGTGATGACGTTTCAGGATCGAAATTCTTTTAAGTGGGAAGAATGTAACGACCTAGAATTTTACCGTTTTGATTTCTAAATATTTAGTTAATTTTAGATATTTAATTAATGGTTTTTAATCGTCAAATAATCCTCTTTTAATTAATAAATAATGATAGCAAACTTTTCTGGAAATTTGTTTACATAAATATGTAGTTCAACAAAGAAATTAAAAACGTGATCAAAAATCATTTTTTAGATTTCGACTTTTTATTGAACAAAAATTGTCGCAACATTACATACATATGTACATTTTTGTAACATACACTTATACATATAATAAGTGATTTAATAAATTAAAAAGGATTAGTAAAAGTAAGTATAATTAAGGCGTTTTAAAATGTAATTAAATAAAGTGATGTGACGTTTGCTTTTTAACTAAGAAAAGTGGACATTTTGGTATGGATTTGTGTGCATTAGTATATAAGGAAATGATGTGCACATGGGTTGGCATGTGCTTGTTTTTAAAAGGAGGTAAAGTTTATGGAAGAAGAAAGGGTAGTAGTTGGGGAAAAGAGGAAGAGTGTAGCATGAATCAAGGAGGGCTAATTGCGTAATTTGGTTAAGGGGCTAAGTGGTAATTAAGTACATTTTGCAAACTCTGTAAAAAAAACCACCTTCCACTTCATTTTCCATCTTTAATTCATTTAATAATTATTTCTCTTCTCCTTCTTCTCTTCTCAAAAACTTATTAATGGCTTCATCTTCTTCACCTGTTTCTCTACTTCTCTCTCTTCAAAATTCATCCAAACCTACTCTAAATGCAACCAAACATTAATGTGATCCTTAGAACATTATTACAACACCTTTAGCAAGTCAAAGCTCAAGGATTTGGAGCAAAACCCCCAAAAAAGCCTATAGTCATGCGCATCTAGCAAGGTGGGGAGGCCGTGAGTAATTAGGAGGAAAGGGATTGCTTCAGCCATGAATGCAAGGTGAAAGGAAGGATTTTGTGTGGTTCCTAGCTCGAGGAAAGTCATAGTAGCCTTTGGTTTGTGTTTATGCTTTTTTAAAATGAGATTTCTCACTTTAGTTTGGGTATAAAATGTTGTAGTAATTTAGCGCTTATAGTGTTGTATGTATGTAGTTGTGATGTGGTTATATTATGGTATGATTTTGATTCCTGCTTGGAAATCAATGACATAAATAACCATTGTGTTATGGGGTCTAAAGCAAAGTGAGTGGAAGGCAAAGTATCTTCGTGGCAAATAGGTCGCTATGAAAGCATTCGAAGAATGAAAATTTTGTAGAGGGGTCCTAAAGGATTCCTCTCCTTTTTTATTTTACTTTAATTATATTATTGGTTATGTAAATGTTTGTGTATGTGGAAAGTAAAGATTTCTCAGTTATAGTTAACTTACTTGTTGTTGGTTTTATTGCGACTATTGAAATCTCGTACTAGCTTTTAAACGATTTACCACTCGTTTCTAAAGTGTTTTAAAATGGTTTCCAAACTTGACTTTTGTTTCACAGTATTTTTTGGAAAGGTATTAAAGTGGTTTTAATATAGAAATAAATGTGGTGAAAAGGTATTTGTTTTCAAAACAAAGTTTTAAAAGTCACGGTCTATATAGCGATAGTCGATATGAAGCAGTTTGAAAAATCTCTGATTTTTGTAAAATAAAAGGAGTTGTCTATTTCTGACATTTTGAAAAAAAAAATCAAGTGTGTGTATAAGTATTTAAAAGGAAGTTTGGAGATTTAAATATATTTTTAAGAATTTATTTGAGTAAGAGGTGTAAATTTTCTAAAGGAAACCGCATTGTTTTAAAAATCAAGCTTTCTTTTAAAGCAAGCATCTTTAAAGGAATGTTTTAAATACAATTTCAAACTTGTTTTAAAGAGTTTAAAAGTAATTTTAAAGAGGAATGAAGCATGAATTTCAACACTATTGTTGTAATAACTGTTTTTGAGAAAAGGAAAGAGATTATGGACTTTAACATTTTTATTTTAGTACATGGTTTCGAGAAATTAGAAAGGAAGTTGATTTATAACATTTTATTATTATTAAATAAGTTGGTTACTTGTGTAAAGGGAAGATGTGGCCGTTACAGAAATCAAAACCTTGTTTTAATTGTATAATTTTGAAAATTGTTTTTAAGAACAAGTATATTGGAACTCTAGGATTCTATTTTAATTTCTAGACTTTGAGGGATGAAACTTATTTCAATTTTGAAAGTTAGAGGTGTTGTCGAGTCAAGATTTAAGAGGTAATAATGACCCAACTTGAACAGTTTATTTCTAACCGACGAAAAGTACTATTTTTAAATCGAACACTAGAAATATGTTTACAGCGTTGGTTTTTAGATTATTTCAAAAAGACTTTGTTTTATGCATGGGATTTCTTTGTCGGTGCCATTGAGTAATACAAAAAAAATATGATAAAATAGTGCTAAAATGTTGACATGTTTATGGAAAGTAGTCATCTTATATTTAGCACTAAAAGCCGATGAGTAATTCCTCTGGTGTGAGATGTAAAATCAAGTTATTTTAACTAAGGCAAGGCCGGAGTAACCACTGCCCCAACTAAGCTGTCTTTGACACTGGACGAGAGATAGAGAAATCGAAATGTCAAAAATGTGATAAGTACAAAAGGGTTAATCTCGATAAATGGGTCATGATTAATTAAGTATATGGAAGGTACTTCATCTTATACTCGACACTAAATTTCGATAAATGGAAGCCCATTCCTATATGTGAGAGTTTAAGAATGCACGTCGAGACAAGGGTAGTTCTCTAACTTGTTCGACTTTGTTGTTAATCGAGGGATAGTACAGGGTTGAAATCGAAAAGTGGTGATAAGTTTATGATGTCCAATTTTTCATATGTAAACTGTATACTTACATCAAAATAGTGGTTTGTCCACTGTCGATGACTTGACCTATTTTTGCATTAGGAAGTGTATGAAAGCTTCACGATTTCATACGGTTTAATATTCCCTTAGGATAAATCATTTTGGTGAAACGTCCCTCGCTTCAAAGGATATATTAGATATCCCCTTGGGACTCTTATATAGTCCACTTACTTCTAGAAGAAACAGGATTGAGTCAACCGAAAATATGTTGGTTTAAAGAGACCAGGATCAGATAAGCATGAGTTATCCAAAAACCACTTTGAATCAATATAAATGTTCGAATTGAAGACATCTTGAAGATAATGGAAATAGAAGACGAAGTTCTTTGTAGTGCAAGGACTACTTGCTACTAGTCCAGAGAGTGATTCCAAAAAATGTAGTAGAAGTAGTGCCTTTAGTTTGTTCATATTCCTGAACAAATCATATGAATGAATGCCGGCATTGCATTGTTGCATGGAGGACAAAGTTAGCACTCCAAATGGGATTTGCTAAAAAGGTAAAACATAGTTTCAAGCCTCACATCCGATAATGAATAAAATAGAGTAGGTCTATGTGGTTCGCTACCATTAGGGTATGGTCATATCCTGATCTGGATTATAATTTTCAGACTATGTATGCTCGGGCCTAATACGGTTGTATGCATCAACCAAGGTGGTGTCATATTCGATACTACCCAGAAACGGGTAGGCCAATTCTAATTCACAGAGCGTCTATGTGAGGCCCTTGATACATTTTTAAAGTTGTACTATAGTAGACAGTACCCCAGTAGCCATATCATTGTATGGAATCTATTTTCCAATGCTTGCCATTACGGATTTAGTAATATACCAAATACATTAAAACTTGAGATGCAAGCATTTCATATATATTATATATTTATTTTAAATAATAGATATTATTATAATAACACTTGATTTTCTATTTGAAATGGTTTTGTTAGCGGTTTGGTCTTACAAGATACTTTATATTTGAAAGATTTTATAAGATATAATAATCCATTTGTTTTGAGTTTCTCACATTGGTTTACCAGAATGATCTAATTGTTATTTTTTTATAATACTCGGGTTAGATTTGATTTTTTTTTCAGAGTTAACTTTGGACGCTTGGAGCCTCCGGAGACGAGCCAGATGCTTCCAAGGCTTGACGTAATTTGTTTCCTTTGTATTTCTTATTTAGTGTAAATTAACATTTGTAAGGATAAGCTGTTATAACTGCTCAAGCTGATGATAGGTTAGACTCTGATTATTGTATGAACATCAAACTTTTCTTTTGAAAATATCATTTGGATATTATATATTACTTATCATGATGTAAGATTTTGTTCTGTCTTTTTGTTTTTTCATCCCAACAATACGTTTTTTCGGAACTTGGATGCTCGGCATGTGAGTATTATGGATATATTAGTTTTAGCTTTTGAGGATCGAAAAGTTTGGTTGTTACAATAGTATAACATGATGTCCTTTCTTGAATTCAGATCATCTTTTGTTTTTCCTTTCACGTTCATTATTGTGTTAAATTAGTTGTTGACTCATTTTTCTTGTTATGTGTTTCATCTATATTATGTCAATGTTTATGATTTTTCCAATATGGTAATTCCTAAAATACACTTTGTTTACACCAACTGTGATGCTCTCCTTTATCAGGAATTTTGGGCTCTTTTTCTATTAACTTAAATAACATGATTAATTTTATTATCAATTTAAATAAAATTATTAATATTGTTCTTAATTTAAATAACATTTCAATTTTGTGAATAATTTAAATAACATTATTCATTTCATTCTTAATTTAAATAACATTATTATTTTTATAATAATTTAAATAAAATTATTAATTTTGTTCTTAAATTAAATAACAATATTGATTTTATTATTACTTTATGTAACATTATTAATTTTATTGTTGCGTACTTTTATTAATTTATTAATACATTCAATAACATTATTAATTTTGTTATTAATGTCAATAACATTATTAATTTTATAATAAACAATGGAATTCACAAATAATTTCAAAGATAAATAATATAAGGATTTCTACACTTTTTTAAATGGATGGTATTCTACTTCCTATTACAAACACAATGATATTTACATTTCGTAAATTATTTCAAATCGAATACTAATGACATTTTGACAACACTCCTCCGTATTAGATGTAAAACAGTGTATACAAAGAAAAGAAGGAAGTGTCATGAAAATTTCATTAAACATTTAATTTGAAATACTGATTTACGAAACACATATACCATTGTGTTTATAACTTGTTCAGTAATGGGACTAATCCGACAAATAATGTATCAAATGAATATCGATTCTCGTTTTTATTTAGAAAACGAATATCTATATAACGATCATATATTATATTTTTCAAAAGGGGACTAATTAAACATCTACGCGGTTTCACCAATAATACCATATCGATAACAATTATTTTTTCTAGCAATTTCATAACAATACCAACGGTATCTCAAATCATATATGAATAATCATAACAAAAAGCCTATATTAATGATCAAATATCAACAAATATGAACCAACGAATATATATCATGTACGAAGCTAATCAAATCATAACATTGCATAGAAATTGAATGGGAATACTATATCATATCGACAGAGCCTTGAGCGGTGACTACGAGGAGGGCGTACGAGGCTTGATTTTTTCAATGGCATCGAGAGAGGAGACGGCGACGGCATTCGAAGTCGACATCGGTTCGAGGTGGCGGCCTTTACCAATGACTATGGTTTCAAACTCAAGCGATGGCATGAGGAAATCGACAGCTTGTGGTTACAAAGGCTTACAGCGCCTTAGGCAAAAATAAATTGGGGTTGAGGCAGTGACGAATTGGGATTGAGAAGGTGACGATGAATGTGGGGGTTGTTTCACTTTCAATTGTAATATGGAAGAGAGACATCAATTGGCATATTATGGAGAGGGGTGATGCCACATCGATGCCCCATTAATGCCTTTATATAGACGTCAACAACGTGTTAGTAATGATGCATAGGTAATATTTTCTCAATGACTTATTGATGCTTTGCCAATGCCTCTTCACATGGTGTCGGTATAACGTCGATAATGTTAAGTAAACAACAAGTTTTCTAGTAGTATAAGATTGGCATGGTTTGATAACAAGTTTAATTTATATTTTGCGCTTTCAACATGTAAGCACGAAAGAAGAAAATGCGATGTAAATTGGTCAACTTGGAAAATGCTTTTAGTGTACGAAACTAAAAAAACGACTTTTTCTTTTTTTGAAATTGAGTTTCGTATTCTCAAATCCCTTTTTTTCTTTGTTGGAATAAATACAAGTAACATTAGACATGGATATTGAAAATGCAAAACACAAAAATTGTTTTCATGTCAAACAATGCCTAAATTTTTGCTTTATCTTGGACTCGGCCATCAGCCTCATCGCTGTGAAAGAACCAAAAAGAAATTAATAGAGTTCAAGTTAAGTCAAGTTTAAGCAAAGGTTTCACTTTATAGAACGGAAACTAGTGAATAGACAAGTTTGAGAAGTTCCTTCCAAAGCCTCTTCCAAACACAAGCTAGAAGGCCGACTAAGAACCAAAGACTTCGTATACAGTGCTCTCTTAAACATTAGCCTCGTGTATTTTGAAAAGAAATAGTTAATATGGTGTGAAGTCATACAAAAAACAATTGAAATAATTGTTAATAAATGGTCAATATTTAAAATTACGTTGCAACATATTAGTCACTTAACAAAAAAACCGCTAGTACAGCGTCACTAATCATTACATTTGTCATTTTTAATTTCTCTAAAAGAATATTTTATTTAGCATTTAAAATTTTCAATCAATTGGTAATAAGCATGTGGTCGGCTATTAGTGTATAGACTTAAAGTTCAAACTAATATTCTCATGGAGATATCTTCTATTGCTAATTCTATTCATATAACAGTAATTATTTAATATAGACAAAAAAACTAACAACCTAATATACACCTTAAATTGCTTTACGTATAACATTTTTTATAAAATTATCCATCTTATCTTAGTTTATATTTTATATTTCAAGATAAAATATTAATTGATTTCTTCATCAAAATGTATTAACTTGGTAATTTCTTTAATTTTAAGGCTTTATTATGATGGATTATAAGAAAAAGATTTGAAAAGCAATTAAGAAGATGGGTAATTAAATAATATATATTTTCTTTGGAAAATAGTGGTGTATGTGAGGCAATTTTATTTATGAATACATTTCTTTGTGCAATGTTAACTAATAAGTTTATTTATTATTTTTCACATTTGAGTAAAATTTAATATCTTCTCCAAAAAATAGTTAGCATTTCTTAAAGCCATGTTTCAAATACCAACACTAACCATTTTGAACTAATCATGGTCCAAGAATGACTAAATTATGGACATTTGAGCATAATGATCCTAAAAATAAAACAACTTTACATACATGTGAGTCAACTGTTTAACCTTAAAACCTTGAAAAAATATATAGACCAACCTTTTTGGATCGCATGACTCTTTAAATTTAATGGAAAAAAATATGTATCTTCATCATTGATTCATTCTTTTTTTTTGTTCATAGAATTAATTCAATAAATAATTTCGTAACCTAAGCTATTAAAGTGAATTATGTAGGAACTGGCCCGGTCAGATGTAGGTAACACGTGGTAGATTTCAATTTCTTCCCTATTTATATCTATCATGCCTATGAAGTCTAAAGACTAAGTTAGATAATCTAATTAATTTAAATAATATCATATTTAATTTAGTTTTATGATTCACTTAATCAATGAATTTAGTTGAGTGTATTCTATATAAAGTATATGAGTATATCATTACATACTCGTGTGTATATACATACATACATACATATACATATATATATATATGATGTGCATGTGCAACATAGCATATGTTGTACATAGTTCAATTTATACATAAATAGATGTTGAGATTTACATTTGCTATGTATATACTTGACTTTTATATATACATTAATTGCTAGAAAAAAAGTTTCATAAGTAAATGTACAGACACACACATACACACACATATATACGAATTTCAATTTTTTTAATTAAAGTTATTTTTAAAATTATGTAAAACAAATTGGACCATAAAGTTTAGAATTTAAAATATCTATTTTGACTTATTAAATAAGATTCAAATTTAAAATCTCGATAAATAATTTGAAAATTAAAATTTCAAAACTAGAATATCCAATTTGAGTTTGTTACATTTTAAATTACACACACACATGTATATGTATTAAAATAGATTTTTTATTCGAAAATAATTATACTTATGATATTTTAAAAACCCGTACCCCAATTGGCCGAATTTCGCTAAATCAAAAACTCAAGTCCACCAAGTACGAATTGTTTATTTGGTCTCCTACAAATTAAAAAAAGAATGCATTTCAGAGCTCTAACGAAATAACTTGCAGCGGGTTAATTTGAAATATAATAGTTCACATAAGTACAGGCCAATGTTTTGACACTTCTAAAATCAAGTGACCTTGTCAACACCAAACACCAGTACTTGTCCTTCAATCTAACCTGTGAGTTGTAATGAGGAGGGGATCAGAATAATGTTCTGGTGACTAGTAAATTATACGTCTTATACATAATATTAGCTTTTGCTGATTGTTCACTATTACATGTTATGTTTAATTATATCGTTAGTCATTTCAAATCCATCCCTACATACAGACAATTCCTATTTACACCTCGCGCGTGTGTGTGTCTGTGTATATATATCCCATTGTCCCTTGCTAGATCTAGATACTATCCCCTATACTCCCTTGTTCAGCACCTCGTCGGGATTTAACTCCTCTTCATATCATGATCTCACCATCGTATATCTCAACAAAATCCAATAATGCGTAGCGATGACCCTTCCTCCATTAGGCTGTCTTTTCTTTAGGGATTTTCTACTTTGTCTACTTCCTATAATGTGGACTCAGCTCCACTAACCATCCCGTCCATGTTTCGAAGGATACTCGTTATGGGTTATCTACCCTTGCCTCATTAAACCACCTAGCAAACAACTATGGTGGTGCATTACACAACTGATCAATCATGGTAGGCGGCGAAGTAGGTGTAACCCAATCATTCCTGTTGACTGCAAGTGACAAAACCCAAGACATATGCAACCCGGTACCACTTTTGTTGCATGGTGCCTGATCCAACCATTGTCCATATAGAATGACTTGTGCAATCAAAGAAATACCCTCCTCTAAACAAATTTGAAGCATACTACTCTATAGTGCCTGTCCATTGTAATATCTTGGAATTTCATCGTTTTGATTTTGAATATTTGATTAATTTTAAATATTTAAATAATTAGTTTTAAGGTTCAATAACTTATTTTTAGATACAGGGTTATTCAAATAATTGACTTGTGAATTAGAATATTAATTAAATGGATTTAATGACCTTATTTAACTCTAGTGTATAAATAATTACGGTGAGCTTGTTTGTAAATTTATTTGCAATAATAAATAATTTGAACAAATAATAAGAAAATCAATAATTAGTAAAAATGATTTGATTTTTATTGATGAATTTTTAAATGAATTTATTGGATTTTTCCACATTTTCTAATTTGGAAAAATTTAAACTATTGTTTGACGTATTTCGACAAATGATGTTATTTTTTAAATTTCATAGAATAAAATAATATGTGTATTTTATTTTTGTTTTGTTATTGTGTCGTATTGTTGTGCGCGATCGTACTTTTATTTCTTTGGATCGTGGCTCGTACATGAATGAGATATTTTATAGCGTTGTACCACAAAACTTTTTCAAATCAAATTTCAAAACACACAATCTTTGCCATATTTGTGCCGATCCATGCACATGCTCATGTCCTTTGCTCATGACTTTTTGGTTGCTTAGTATTTAATTGTTTGTCCTTAGATTACTTTTCTTTGAAATAATTTCTATATATGAATACACTCATGTGCATAGTAGGAAATGGGACGATTAAAAATATATATAGGAAGGAACACATTTTCTTTTTACTTCTCTGCCAAAAATGGAGCACATAGTAAACCAAAAAATGTATCTACCTTCCAAATTAAAGATAAAATCATTTTCTCAATAAAAATTTACAAAACAAAGACTTTTAGGTTCACTGTGAGCAGATCTACGAATCTATATGCCTTGGATTAGATGTGATTGTTGTCAAGTTGAGATTGTCATCGTCTTAACCGATTAAGGTTTAGGCTAGGTGGTGGAAGAAAGCGAGTTAGTAAAGGTGGATTGCACCATCATTCTCATCTTTGGGCTCTACATATTTCTGGGCCCATGGTCGAAGTTCAGACCTCATGTAGCAATTCGCGACATTAGCTTGTCGTATATGAAAGTTCGGGTTACGATAACTAGGGATGGATCGGAGGTCGGTTCGATGAGGGGGCAGGACTCGAGGCGCATATAGCTTAGTGGTAGTCGGAGCACCTCTGGTTAGCTGTGGTGATAGGCAGTGTTTGGACAGTGGATGCATCAAGTCGCTTTAGTGATGGCGAAGTCGAGCTTGGCGTGGTTGGGGTTGGCACGTCGAGTTTAAGAAGAGGGAACAACAAACGGTGAAGGTTGTTCGTTAAATGGACGAATGATGCTTCGTATCGCTATTGGAAGTGCACATGACCATGGGTGTATCCTTGTACATGTTTTATTGGGGAACGAGAGCTAGGTTATTAATTGATTAATAAAGTTAATTAATTAATGTTTATATTTTGAATTCTTATAGAACCGATATCTTACTAATACGAGGTCGGATTCAGACACAGTCAGTTGTGTTGGACTTGTACAAATGTTAGCTATGCGTTGGAACTGACTTAGTTGAATTTGGAGAAAGCAGAATTTTATGCTCAAATCGAACGATGTTCGATTTTAGACCAAACCGGATTGCGAAAGCATCAACTGGAATTTTAGTGAGTTTACTAACCTCTACATAAATTATATGATATCTGTATTGCGATAGATTATTGTGATACCCCACCCCGAGACCCACATTAACAAAGAGTATTACTGGATAATTCTGTCTGCTAATGTAGAGAATATGGCTGGATAGGAGCGACCATCTATAGCCTTGTCTTATATATCTATTAAACACGTCGACAAATGCCATATATTTTTTTCTATCTCTAGTGGACTGACATATCAAAAAAAAAAACTTAATACAAAGCCATAGGTGGCTATTGGATCTCTCAGAACAAAATATAATAACTCGATGCAAAACACATCACAGAACAGTAGATCATCACATATATATACATAAACAAATACATCGCAGAGTATACAAAAATGATACATGTCAAGTTGTATAGCAACCACAATATACAAGCGAGTCAAAAGAATATACATATCAGAGCAGCAACCAAAAAGAACTACATAAAAAACTATAAGAAAAAGAGCTAGTAGAATAGTCCGTGCGGAAGCAGAATAGTTTAAGTCCAAATGTACCTATCCTGAAACACCTCGGTCTGACCCGACTATAAAATACACGGGTCAATCTAGCTAAACAAATTTGATTAAAAGAATAAGAGATAATATGAGCATAAAGATAATGTGATAATATTCTCATGTCAGAATGGACAATTAAAGTATATGATTACATCAAGTGATAATATGGTATCACTACACAAAAATATAATCTCAAAAGAGATAAAATAACCTATAAAACACTAAAAGTAGCGAGCTTCATATCATCGGCATTCATAAAATATCAAATACGGTTAGGGGAAATCCTAAACCCGCCATTATGGCAAACCCAAAACATTCATAAAGTGATCTCATCTCAAACATGCCATAAAGCAAATATATCTCCAAAAAGGAGAACAAAATCTCAGGTAAACGCTAAAAAGAAAATCTCATATAATGCCATTGTAGGCTACTCACATCTCAAAAATAGAACTCACAAGAGTTCAAATTCCCGAAAGGTAACTGCCACAAATATACATCGAATGGTTCAAAGGCCAATTCCAAAAAATAGCAATACACTAGGGAAATCACAAACGTTAATTAAATCATCCTAAATAAATATAGCATGTGCTTATGGTCGAAGCCTGCCAAGTACTATTCTCACAAATATACGACGCCGTGCCTCTTAGACAACATCCCCAAGGACAAATAAATACGTCTCTTAGACAAACATCCCAAAGGACAATATCCCGAAGGAAAAATACATCGCAATTACAAATGTCTCTTAGACAAACTTTTCGAAGGACAAATGACCCAAGGTCCCGTACTAGCAAATACATCTCTTTGACAAATGTGTCACAAACTCATGGATAGGAACTCGAATAGTGTTACGTGTGTCCGATACCACACGTTCGCACTAAACAATTTACTAATCGCTAGCAAATTTCACACCCAAAGCAGTAAAAAGTTTACCTCATCCCATCGTTAAAGTCGACCTGCAGGTCAAAACGATGAAACAGACAAGTCGAGAATTGACCGATAAGATTAACGCACGTTTCCCATATCACGTGTTTTACCAAACCATTCAATTCTCCTTCTCATTTGCTCGAATAGTGCAAAAATGTGTATTTTATACATAAAATAATTTACTTGAGAAAACAAGATTTTAATTCCAATTTTGAAAGCCATATTTGAAAATTCCTTTATTATAGAGAATAAATAGATTCTACATTTGAAAATACTTTAAAAATATCATATAAGAATAATTTAAAATGCTCATTTATCTTAAAATTTATTTCAAAAAGGTGGAAAAATCCGTGCTCGAAAATAAATAAAAACCCAAAAAATACTTAACTCGATATTCGAATTCAGTTCAAATTAAATTCAAATTTAATCAAAAATTTGAATTTCAAAATCTCCAAAATTTGGGTAGTCTACTGATAGAAATCATGGCCTCAGAACATTTTAGAAATATCATAAAAACATGAAGTAAAAGTCAAAAGTCGGACGGAAAATGAACATAAAAATGCATCGGCAACATAATACCTAGTCTGAAATCTTCTTTGGGTTCAACTTTCGGGCATGAAATAGGTAGTAAATGACATTTGATTGAACTAAAAATTAGTGTGCGCAAAGTAGAAAACCTCGGCTATCAAACAAAAAATGAATTAATGAATTCCGACTGGAAATGAAAAAGTTACACTGTCTCAAACATGGACTCAGGTCATGTTTGCAATAGTTCAAAAACAAAAATATACCCAAGCCTGAAAACCATCCTGGATCCAACTTACAAGCCTGAAACAGAGGACCAAGCAACCTCATATTGAGCTGAAAATTGGTATGCACATAGTAGAAAACTTTGTCTTTCAAAAAAAGCATCGATGAATTTCGAATGGAAATGAAAAAGTTATACTGTCTCAAACATGCACTCAGGCCATGTTTGCAACAATTCAAAAAAAATCGGAAGTACAGGCCTAAAAACCATCTTGGGTTCAACATCCAGGCATGAAACAGAGGACCAAATTACCTTAGGTTGAGATGAACATTGTTGTGCATATATTAGAAAATTTTATTTTTCAAACAAAAAAAGAATCGATGAATTCCGAATGGAAATGGAAAAGTTACACTATCTCAAACATGGACTCAGGCAATGTTTGCAATAGTTCAAAAAAACCAAATGTACAGGCTTGAAATCCACCTCGGGTTCAACATTTAGGCATGAAATAGAGGACCAAATTAGATCGGATTGAGCTAAAAATTGTTATACATATAGTAGAAAACTTTATCTTTCAACAAAAAAGAATCGATGAATTTCAGTAAGAAATGAAAGAGTTATTCTATCTCAAACACGGACTCAGGCTATGTTTGCAATAACTCAAAAAACAAAATTTCTACAGGCAAAAATACGCGTTTGAGTAAATTTTCTACCACTGTTTTGAACATCCAGATGACAATATTATTCAACCAAAATTTTTAGAAATGAAGTTCAAAATGCAAGCCACCAAATGCATGAAATCCGGCAGCATTTCGTTACCGGAATCAAAAGATATAAGCATGTAAAGAAGCAACCCAACTAGATTCACAGAAAAGAAAAGTATCAAAAAATGATTACAAAAGCTCAAAATTTGATTTTTGAAGCTTTGCTTCAGCTAGAAATTGTGAGTTTATCACTCACCTTTGCAAATCGAAGGGCAGACTTGAATTAACTTAAGAAAGTTGTGAGCTTTGGGTTGGAATTTGCTTCAACAACCTATAAAATAGAAGAACAAAGACATGTAAAGAAGAAAAACAAAGCTTAGACAAACCCAAAATCTCAAAATAAAAACTTGATGATATAATCTATGTTTTGGAGTTGATTACCTATGGAAATGAGCATTAATTTGATTATTATCAGCAAATAAGTGGATTTATTGGAGATTAGGCTAAGGGTTTAGAAGAGGAGATGGCTTTCTCAATTCTTATTTCTTCTTTATGTTTTCTGGTTAGAGGAAGATGTATCGTACATACATAATTTTGAGAAAGAGATACCGATTTTCTCAAGTTAGAGTAGTAATGGGCTTGACCCAATTAGGAAAAAAAGCAATTAGACTAGCCTAAGAAAAATTTAATTAACACTAACTATGTAATTAATCAAAACAACATATTTAAACAAGATTTTCAACACAATAAATCAAACAAACATATTTCCATGTTTAATAAACATTTTACAGCCGATAAAAGATAATTTAGTTATAAAAAATATTTTTATTATTAAACCTCTTATTTTTTAAATAGAAACCAAATTTACACAAATATTTACATAATGCTATTTTTAACTCTAAGAATTACAAAAAAATAATTTTCTTATGTAATAAAATGCAACCAACCATTTTCCATCTTTTTCATAACTAAAACTTATTTTTAAACCCAATTTCCTCTTTTTATTTATAATAAACACATTTTAAAACAAATACTTCTTTTAAAAATCAATAAAAGAAATATTTGGCAATAATTATTGAAATTATTGCATTTCTCTAAATTGAAACCATATTTCACTCATTCTTATCACAACAACCAAAAATAAAGATTCTAAACTTTATTTTCACATGTTATGTTTAAAATCCATTGTTTATTTAAAATAAACAATTAAAAATCTTCAATTTATTTTTATACTCAATATTAAAGTATATCCATCGCTATAATTTAATATTATGGGTAACCGCCAAAATCAGGGCTTCCTCCATTAAAAAAAATGCATCCTCACAATTTCTAGAAAAGAGCTGTATTCAACACTATTTATTTCATCAAGCAAAGGAAGATAGATAAGCTTGAGTTTAAAATTTCTCACCCCAACCAAAGATGATTAGAAAATCAAGATAAGACTGCTCGATTAATTCTATGTTTTCCCAAGTGCTATCATTGAGATTAGCAGACCATTGAATTTCTACGAATAATGCATCAAGCGCCTCACCCTCAAAACAAGGACACAGACAGGATGCTACACAAAAGATCAATAGAGTGGCATTGATTTCTCAGAAACTCCTCGAATAGAGATGGGATTAAATGTAAGTTTATCCTAGATTCCGACCAACTAGATATTTATCGACATGACTTTCCGAATGTCACTATGGAAAGAGCCACATTGACACTAGATTGACACAATGGAGGTAAGAAAACTCAATAAGAGGTAGGTGGTTACCGCTATACCACCAGCCCAAACGACCGCATAAATGCAAGTTGCAAGATAATTGCATAAAGTCAAGACAAACTCAAAGAATGGATTTTTATACTCCTATTTAACTAAACAATATTTTCAAGGTTATCAAAATCCTTTTTACTACATAATTAAATTATCAAATTTCAACATTTTGAAAAGTTTCAAAACCTCTTATAACAATCTAATTTAATCTCCAAACTCTTCGTTTAAAGTGAATAAAATGTTTCACTCTTAAATTTTACCAAAATATATTTCACTTTGAAACATATATTTATACTAAACATCAACTCAATTACGTTCACAAAATAGGTAGAATACACAAGATCTCAAAGAAACAAGTAAATTCCAATTACAGACCTGCTAAAAATAAAATAAATTTTGACCCATCAAAACTCAAAATATGAAAGTACTTATAAATTAAAAGTTGTTCTACTAAGTCTAAGCTTTCCCGATATAAAGATCATAAAAATTGGATTCACGGTTTGAAAGTTATGCCAAATTTATTTTCAGCTTAAATCTTAGAAAATCGCTTATAGGACAGAAATGACATCTACTTTCAAACCCATTTTAGACTTAGTAAAAGCAATATATTTTAAAATGGTAAAAAGAAACTTTATAACTTACTGAATGGTCTTTCATTTATAAAAAATTGAACTCATTTTGAGTTATAAATATCAAGTTATCACTGTTTTTGTACAACTTTTCCAAACAAAATTTCAGTTTTTAAATCAATTTGAAATTTGAAATTTTCCCAAACCATTTTAATCTAAAACTACATTTTCAAACAGGCTTTTTGCTATGTCATTTATTAAATGATCCTTTTTTCCTCGGAAAGTTAAGACATAAAAATTATGATCAACTTTATGTAATCATAAAAAAAAAAATCTTTAAGTGGAAATACTTTCATTACTTTCCAAAATCTGGCTTTAAAACAATTAACCATGGAAATTCATTTTGGAAGAGATAACTAATCTCTTTCATTATCAAGAGATGATTATTGATTATCCACCAAACAAATTTTTGGGATATATATATATATATATATAGTTTGAAATTATTCTCACAATTTAAAATGTTTATACTACATGAATTGTTCATTTATCAAAAAAATCCAAAATCACATTTCCATTTGTCACAAAAGTTAAATTTCCATCTAATTATCAACATAAAACTTATTAAAGCTGATAATTAATTCAAACTTGTTTTCAAAAGAATTTTGCAATTTCAAATCCTTAATTTTTAATACCATTAAGTTTAAAACAAAAACTAACTCACAAATTTATACTAAATGTTCTAAACTAACACATCTTTATTTTCTCTTAAGATAAAGTTTTATATCTATCCTCTACTATTACTCACATAACTAAGTGTCAAATTTTTTTAGTCATCATTAATAACTTGAATTAAACTATTCAACCAATATTTTGATTTTTCAAACCAAAGTATTATTTTACCTTAAATACACCATTTTATTAATCAAAGCATAAAATGGTATTTTCTCCTAATTAAGATATCCCTTTAATTATAATTATTCACTTTTACTTACCCAAATTACCATATTCAATTTCCCAAATTTTAAATAATATAAGGGTAATGCCTCGCCATGATTTATAGTGAATGACCCCATCGATTGGCTGTAGAGTTGATCAAATGATCAAAATTGTCACGCCGCTCATCCAACACTCACTATGGTTCAATGGTTTCATTAAACATTTAAAGTAAAAATTAATACTCAACCATATTAAGTGTTATCCCATTTTTTGGTCAAAACTGGAATATCAACAAATCGGCAAGGAATTATGAATATCAGGATTGGAGATCGGTTGGAATCAAGGCTACGATCGATATCGTCAAAATTTTGTTGAACTCCGATCGGGACGAAATTGATTGGAGATGATGATAAGGACTAGGGAAGGCTATGTTTCAAATTTCAAGATAATCGGAGTTCGTTTGGAGGAAATATGATGGATTCAAGGTGGGGAATGCATGTTGTTCGAATCCATCAAGAGGGACAAAGTGGTGCTCGGTTCGAATCGATCAGATTCGAACCCACCAGGATGGATTCGAACCCAACAGGTTCGCATCGATCAAGAGGCGTTGCGCAAGGACAGTTCGAATCGATACACTTCATATCGAATGGCATGGTTTCGGCTTGGTAAAGTTCGCATCGATGGTTCTTCGAATCGATGGACTTCGACTTGATGGGGAGGCATAAAGGTGTATACTGGTTAGTTCGCATCGATGGGAACTTGATGGACTCGAAGATAATGGGTTCGAAGATGGTGGATGCGAAGCACTGGACATGGATTCGAAGATGGTGGATACGAAGCACTAGACGTGGATTCGAAGATGGTGGATGCGAAGCACTAGACATGGATTCGAAGATGGTGGATACGAAGCACTAAACATGGATTCGAAGATGATGGATACGAAGCAGTAGACATGGATTCGAAGACGATGGATACGAAGCAAGGGACACAGATTCGAAGGACGTGGCTTCAGAAAGCATGGATTCGAAGAGCATGGATTCGAAGGAGTCGGCCTTATGGATTCGAAGGAGATGGTTTCGGAGAGGATGGTTTCGAAGCATGGGTTCGAACCAGGCAGAACGCACGGAGTTTTGATCTTGAATCGATCATATCTTCCAAACCGTTGATCCAAATGCAATGAAATTTTTACAGGAGCTTACATACATGTTGAAGAATGTTCTCACCAAATTTCAGCTCAATTGGATGATTTCTTGATCAATTCGAACCTTACTTCGAATCGATCCCAAGGTGGGCCCGGACCTCCAGATTTCGGGCGTGTGGGCCCCCTCACGTGCCTGAAGCGGTCTTCCCGGATTTTAGGAGAAATATCAGCCTCCTACGTTTATAAATAGAGCCCCTGGTCATTCAGAAAAGGGGTCGGAGATTCTAGAGAGAGAAAACACGCTTGGATGCTGCCAGAATCATTCCATATCATCATTGCTGCTATTTACTTCAAGTTTCGGACTTTGTAACTGCTGTAATCATCTGTAACCATCAAGGATAATCAATAAAAGGATAAAAACTTTGGAGTGGACGTAGGCCGGAGATAGCCGAACCACTATAAAACCTGTGTCTCTGTTCTTTATTTTTGGATTACTGTTTAATATTTGCTGAGACCTGAGAATTGTGTTTGAATATTATTGATTTGTATTCATACACTGGTGCTTTCGCGGTATTCGGGGTTTGTGACCAATTTTGGCGCAAACACTTTGGTGCTTTCACTGAGAACGACTAGCACCCGCTACATCGGATTTGAAAGTTGGATTTGAAGATTTTAAAGGGTTTGGATTCAAGGACAATGACTAGGCAAAATAGTAGAAGGCAAAGAGCTGAGCGAAGCCAACAGGAAGGAAGTCAACAAGCATCCTCCGGAGCGGGGGAAGGACAGGCTTCAATCTACATAACTCGGGATGAAATGGAGGCTATGGCGATTTCTTTGCAAGAGAGATTGTTAAAGAACCAACAGGAAATGATGCAGACTTTCTTCGAGCAAATAAGAGCTGCAGGATGCAGAACTTAGGAACAGCTACAGCCGCTGTGGATGCAGGACAGGGGACTAGGGTCGTGGAACCCAATGGAGGACGAGATATGGAGCCACAAAGCAATCAACAAGGGCTTGGGGGCAGACCCACAGGATCCAACACAGGAGGACCTCTGGAAGGAGTTCAACAGGCTAGAACCAACGTTGCTACTAACGAGCCACATGAAGAGTATGTGCCGGAGTTCCCTCAGGGGCAACCCCCAACAGACAACGCTGGATTGGTAGAGATGATTAGGAAAACTGTGCGAGGTGGTTTGGCCAAAGGAGACTTGGAAGGAGTGAACAGGAGTCCGTTTGCTCGGGAAATAAGGATGGCTCAGAACCCACCTAAGTTTAAGTTGCCTAGCGTAGAGATATATGATGGCAAGACAGATCCAACGGATCACTTGATGAGGTACACCAGACACATGGAGGTGCTGGGGGCATCAGAGGAAGTGATGGCCCGATGCTTCCCTTTGTATTTGACGGACATAGCTGCGATGTGGTTTAGGCAGCTGGAAGAAAGATCTATCAGGACTTGGAGGGAATTAGTGGAAAGGTTTTTGGGGCAGTTTCGGGTTCATGTCAAGAGACCGAAGAATGTGATGACATTAACATCGGTGAAGCAAAGAATGGATGAATCGCTTAGAGCTTTTCTAACTCGATTCAGTGCGGCAGTCGCTTCGGTGGATCGGCCTGATCCATCGATGGTTTTAATGGCAGCAGTATCAGGAGTAAGGGAGGACTCTGATTTCAAGGTATCTCTGATACGAGATCCCCCACAAGATCTCGACGAATTCTTTCACGAGGCAGAAAGGTTCCTTCGGCAAGAAGATGCAAGTACGGATTTAAAGGTAAAAAAGGTTAGTGCAATCGAGGTTGGAGCAGTATCCAGCGGTGGTTCGGATAAAGACAAAGGAAAAAGGAAATTGGATAATGATTCTGGAAACGCTAGGAAGCGATGGAAGGATCCAAAGTTTTCCACATACACAGGATTGAACGAGACGCTGGAGCGGATATACATGGATACTCGGAATCGCCTTCCCTACCGAAGGCCAGCCAGGAGAGAGCCTTCTGAACGAGAGAGGGCATCAGGGAGGCATTGTCTCTTCCATGACTTAGACGGACATGACACCAACAGCTGCAGGCACTTGAAGGATATAATCGAGGAGCATGTAAGGAATGGGCAGTTACAGCAGTATGTCGGAGCTCGGAATGCAACGGTGGAGCAGGAGCAACCACCGACAACCTCTCGCCGCGATGATGGGAGACCCAGGGATGGCAATCGATTGATCATCCACTAATCAGGATAATATGGAATAAGTAACGAACTATTAGCAAGCAACCAAGTCATTTACACATGTACGGGGACGGGGATAGCCCCTAGGCATGCTCTGAATGATGATAAACTGCAATGCTATGGTTTGCGAAATCTATCTTTTGCTTTTTTGATTGGACACTGCTTTTCTTTTTGGATTTTGGTTTTGGAGTTTGGATCGAGCTCCTGGTTTTGCTTTCTTTTTGGATTTTTCTTTGGATGATTATTTTTGGTTTTGGATGCTGGTTTGGTTTTCTGGTTTTCTGGTTTTGGATTTGGATTTTTGGGTTTGAATGTTGGATTGGATTTTGATTGGATTTTCATCTAGTTTTGATAAATGGTCGTCGGGTATGGATTATGCCTGGCAAGGGGCGAGTCACTTCGCCCGAACGTGGTAAATTGACTCATTCAGGTCGCCGAGTATGGACTATGCTCGGCAAAGGTCCGGAGTGACCAGGATTCGGCCTAGGACTTAGGCCATGTATTATCAATTGTTATTTTCAGGTCGTTGAGTATGGACTATGCTCAACAAGGGTCTGAAGGGACCAGGATTCGGTTTAGGACTTAAGCCACGGCATTGTACAACGTCCAGGGACACTGGACCAAGGTCATCAAGTGTGGATTACGCTTGGCAAGAACCCGGAGAGGTTAGCTCAACGTCCAGGGACACTGGACCAAGGACATTAAGTATGGATTGCGCTCGGCAAGAACCCGGAGAGGTTATGGATTTGGATATCGACCCGGAGAGGTCCTGGATTCGGTTATTGGCTATCAAATAAGGATGGATTGGGACTCGGTTGTCGAGTTCGAATGGATATGGAATTGGCTAAGGCTTTGGTTATGGGATTTGGAATTGGATATCGACTCGAAGCAGTCAAGGATGATATACTCTGGCAATATGGCTATGGACTTTGGATATTGGATTCGGAACTATTCAAAACACGCCTTGTTATCACAAGACATGTTTTAGGGGGCAAAGTGTTATCCCATTTTTTGGTCAAAACTGGAATATCAACAAATCGGCAAGGAATTATGAATATCAGGATTGGAGATCGGTTGGAATCAAGGCTACGATCGATATCGTCAAAATTTTGTTGAACTCCGATCGGGACGAAATTGATTGGAGATGATGATAAGGACTAGGGAAGGCTATGTTTCAAATTTCAAGATAATCGGAGTTCGTTTGGAGGAAATATGATGGATTCAAGGTGGGGAATGCATGTTGTTCGAATCCATCAAGAGGGACAAAGTGGTGCTCGGTTCGAATCGATCAGATTCGAACCCACCAGGATGGATTCGAACCCAACAGGTTCGCATCGATCAAGAGGCGTTGCTCAAGGACAGTTCGAATCGATACACTTCATATCGAATGGCATGGTTTCGGCTTGGTAAAGTTCGCAACGATGGTTCTTCGAATCGATGGACTTCGACTTGATGGGGAGGCATAAAGGTGTATACTGGTTAGTTCGCATCGATGGAACTTGATGGACTCGAAGATAATGGGTTCGAAGATGGTGGATGCGAAGCACTGGACATGGATTCGAAGATGGTGGATACGAAGCACTAGACGTGGATTCGAAGATGGTGGATGCGAAGCACTAGACATGGATTCGAAGATGGTGGATACGAAGCACTAAACATGGATTCGAAGATGATGGATACGAAGCAATAGACATGGATTCGAAGACGATGGATACGAAGCAAGGGACATGGATTCGAAGGACGTGGCTTCAGAAAGCATGGATTCGAAGGAGTCGGCCTTATGAATTCGAAGGAGATGGTTTCGGAGAGGATGGTTTCGAAGCATGGGTTCGAACCAGGCAGAACGCACGGAGCTTTGAACTTGAATCGATCATATCCTCCGAACCGTTGATCCAAATGCAATGAAATTTTTACAGGAGCTTACATACATGTTGAAGAATGTTCTCACCAAATTTCAGCTCAATTGGATGATTTCTTGATCGATTCGAACCTTACTTCGAATCGATCCCAAGGTGGGCCCGGACCTCCAGATTTCGGGCGTGTGGGCCCCCTCACGTGCCTGAAGCGGTCTTCCCGGATTTTAGGAGAAATATCAGCCTCCTACGCTTATAAATAGAGACCCTGGTCATTCAGAAAAGGGGTCGGAGATTCTAGAGAGAGAAAACACGCTTGGACGCTGCCAGAATCATTCCATATCATCATTGCTGCTATTTACTTCAAGTTTTGGACTTTGTAACTGCTGTAATCATCTGTAACCATCAAGGATAATCAATAAAAGGATAAAAACTTTGGAGTGGACGTAGGCCGGAGATAGCCGAACCACTATAATACCTGTGTCTCTGTTCTTTATTTTTGGATTACTGTTTAATATTTGCTGAGACCTGAGAATTGTGTTTGAATATTATTGATTTGTATTCATACACTGGTGCTTTCGCGGTATTCGGGGTTTGTGACCAATTTTGGCGCAAACACTAACTATTTTCAGACTTTACTTATTGAAACTCAATTTTCCGTGTCGAACTATCTCATCACAGCGTTTAGGAAATTTTTATCGATAATGTTGGCCAACCGCTCCGACTAAAATTCTTAAAGCACTAGACAGACAACCAACAAAAAATTCATTTTTTTAAAAAGAAATACCTCCTATATAATACTCAAAATATGTTAGTCCTTGAGATAATGGTTTTGATGACAACAACCTTAGGACTTGTTATAAAATATAAATATTAACATTATAGTTTAGATATATATGTATATGCAGGATATAACCATGCAGGTACCAAGATTGAAGTCTGTACAGTATAGAGATTCAAGACTGGAGATATCAAGTTTGAAGACTCATGAGTATCAAGATATAGAGAGTTCAAGATTTCAAGAATACAAGAAAAGTATTGAGTCTAGAATTATGTTAAAACTTCTTGAAAGCACTTACATCTTTATTCGAAATTTGTTCGTGGAATGGAATCCACTTCGAGCCTATTAAAGGGATGGAACCCTAGTGGGATGCAACCCACGACAATATCTAGTGAAACATATAGTGGTCCTATTTTGATACCCGCTAATTTTATGAAAATTCTTTACAAAAATGTATCTCTTATTTTAAATGTTTGCAAAACCTTCTTTTCAAAAAGGCATCTCTCTTTTTAAATATTTTAGCCTCAAAACTATTTTTATCATTTTTTATATTTTGATTTCAAAATTTTCCTTGTTTTTAAACCATCTCTTGTTTTAAATATTTAGCTTTAAATTATTTATATACTCAGATTTTAGATCATTTTATAATTAAGATTATATATTAAAAATTACTTTTATATGTTTAAACTATATTCAAATATATTTACAAAGTTTAGAAATTGTTTTAACAAATTATATAAACCAATTTTAATAAGAAAATCAAAATCACCAATTTTGCCTAGAGCATGTCGACATCCTTCAACCCCCCATGTCGACATGGTGCCCATTAAATTAAAATTTCAGTTTTCATAAAGAAGTGTCTATTCATCATATCCTTTCACGAATAGATATGGCTGTTGATCTACTATAAATACCAGTAGTTCTACAAGAATTTTTTATCAGATTTCATTTTTTCTCTCCTCTTCATCTTTCACATTTATTCTAAAAAACCCAAAACTATACTCTACCGAAATACCAAGTGAATCAAACTTGATTATCTCTTGTTTGATTATCTGCCACCCTCTCCATAAGATCTCGGTGCTATTCAGAGTTATAGGATCATTTGTAAATCAAACTATTGAGTAAAAAGTGCGGTTGATCCTTGAAATCAATTAAGTGTGATCGTTACCCCGAAAATCGATTAGGTGATCTTATGGCCTAGTTAAATCAAGAGAGTTTGGCTTGGACTTGAATACAGGAGGGTGTACCTCGTAGCCTTGAAATCGAGGGTGTAATCTGGGGGATTATTTTGAACAGAAATCCGTACAATTTTGCGGGATTGGATGTAGGGTAACTCCAAACCAGTATAAAATCTTGGTGTTTTCTTTCCTTTACTGCTTTTATTTAGTATTTGTATATGTGTTTGATTCAGTGATTATATCTCTGTCTGTGGATTGCATTTGTTGGTGATTAAATTATATAAGTTTCAAAAAGATTTAGAAAATCCATAAAACACTATTCACCCCCTCTCCAGCGTTATTTTAGCCTTAAGATCCATAATCCGCGTTTCTCACGTTTGGTATCAAAGCATTGGTTTTCAAATTTTTCATAATCTGAATTTTGAAAAAGTTTTTAAAATGGCAATTTTTTTGATAAAATTATTAACACTATTTTCATAATAATCATCATGATATTATTGTTTAAAACTACATTTAGTTATTTTGAAAAGTCACTTGATTCTTTAAAAAGTTATGCTATTTTGTAGAAGAAGAGTTATATCTAATGACTGTTGGTTAAAAGATACCAGATAATCATTCATCGATCAAGAAGAACAAATGAATATATAATGGTAATTGACAATGAAATGGGTACCAGATCAATAGAAGACTTTTGATTCTCATCTACAACTTGATTTAATACTGTACTTCTCTTTATCTGCTTTGCAATGCCTTTGGTTTAATGCGAATCCATCAAGAAATGACAAAGTTATGGTCAAATAAAGTTTTGGTGAAAAAAGAGAAAAGAAAGAAAAATTGTCAATGGTATTCTCAATATTGCATCCATAGATTTGAGTATTTTGTCCCAACTCCTTTTATAGATTGTATTTCTTGTTCTCACGGTCGTTTTGATGGGTGGTCAAATTCCGATCAAAATTGAGTAAAATATGACGGTTTGAAGTTGGCAATTTAAAACTGAAAATTGTGTACGGGATTTCCTGCATTTGTCTTACTGTTCGGTCTGTTCCACCCCAATACCATCCAAATTCATCACCAAACTATTATTAGATCATATCCTTTGCCTTACTCTTCGATTTGCCGCTGGTTTCATCCAATTCTGTTAAGAAACAAAGGAGATATGTCTTTTAGAAGTTTGATAGTAAATAGAAAAAAGGGAAGCAGAAGAAGAAGAGAAACTTTTATGAAACGTGATGACTGTTGGGCCTATTTACAATGGTTGAAGTGTCCATTCATTCAAAATTCAAATTCAAAGTTTAGGCACCAAGTTGGTCAATCTACTAAATCATATGTGTCTTTCTCATACGATCTTCAAATTCAACAAATGAATATACTACGCTGATCAGAAAAACGAGCCCGTCGTAATGGAATAGATCTCGCCGTCAAATTCTAAAAGATATAAATATTAGTTCATGAAAATGGAAGTATAACAAAGTTAGAAAGATGGAGGAGTGCAAAAAGTGGTACGCTTTACTATTATTTCATCTTTATTGTTGCATTTAGAAATATATATTTATGCATTTAGTTACGTATAGAAATATATCTCTTTTATAAGTTTTGATATTTTGGTCCACATATTGACACACCATAGTATACATATTGATATATAAGTCCAATTTTTTTTAAGTCTTTTAAAATGTGTTCCTTTCAAATAAAATCTTACTATTAATTTATTACAACTATACTAAGTATGTAACGATCCTGAATTTTAAACAATTTAATTTGTGAATATTTAATTTATTTTAAATATCTAAATGATGATTTGACGTGAATTTCAAATTATCAGAATAAATTGGCGATTAAATTTTAGAATTTAATCTAGTGAAAAGTTGAATAGAATTTGAATTTAGCTTTGAAATTGAATATTGAATTGGTATTTAAAATTTGAACGAATGACTAGGAATAATAATTTGGATTTTGAGAATTATTATTTATGTAAATTTATAAATCGATGTTTAGTTATAAATAACATTTTTCTTTAACTAAAATAAAATAGAATAAAATTTTTGTCAATAACGAAATTAATAAATACAACTAGTGAAAATTTTAACAACATCGTTTTTGCAAAGCAAAGAAAATAAACAATACTAATTGAATTTAAATTGGAAAAAAAAAGTAAATAAAAAAAAAAGTTTTAACAACAAAAATTAAATAAAACAAAAACAAAGTAAAGAAAACAATTTACAAAACAAATTGAATTTATAATGAAAAAAAAATGTAAAAATAATATAACAAAAAAAAAGGGTACATCTGCCTTATACTTTCATCAGCTAGATACACGACCTTACAGTATTCAACTAAAAACACGCCCAAATTTGTGCCTTAATATCTGCCTTAACCTACGCCTTCAACCACGCTAAAAATCACGATCTCAACCCTTCTTATTTTCGCCATCCCTCTTCTCTTCACTTCAGAAAAATAAAACACACGAAAGAAAAAAAATGGCGGCCTCGTCTCCACTTCGTCATTCAACAATTAGGGTTTTCGCACGAGTTCTTCCTCGTCCCTCTCTTCACAATTAGGGCTTTTCGAAATTTGGGTTTGCTTCGGCTTCAATTCGATCGCGTGCTTCTCAGTGGGTCGAGTTCGTCTCCTTGCTTCGGTGAAAGGTGAGTTCTTTGCTCACGATTGATTTTGATTCAAGTGTTTAAATTTGTTTGAATTGGATGTTTGGTTGCATGCTATGTTTTGGGGGGTTATTCGTTATCAATTGCTCGGATTTCTTTTTGGATTTAAACTGATATGAGCAGATTTGTCACTGCATGTTGGTTGTTGGTTGTTTGCTATCATTTGCTCTTTGCTCTCGGTCAATCCAATTTAAACTATTGAGAACAAATGCTATTTGATATTTGTTTTTAAACTAATAAGAGCAGATGCTATTGATTTTAATTTTAAATTGGTGAGAACAGACACTATTTGGAATTTAATTTTAAATTGATAAGAACAAATGCTATTTGATATTTGTTTTTTTAAACTAATAAGAACAGAGGCTATTTGTGATTGTTTTAAACTGGTAAGAACAGACACTTGCTAATAATTTGTTGTTAATTTAAATTGATAAGAACAAATGCTATTTGATATTTGTTTTTTTAAACTAATAAGAACAGAGGCTATTTGTGATTGTTTTAAACTGGTAAGAACAGACACTTGCTGATAATTTGTTGTTAATTTAAATTGATAAGAACAGATGCTATTTAAACTTCACTTGTTTTGGTTTTGCTGCATGTGATGGGCTTTTGAATCTAGATGAGGAAAATTTTGTTTGCAGGTGCTTGTTTGAACTTCAGTTCATATGTGATGTATGTATGTGTCTGTAGAACCCCCTATTCTTGTTTTCAGTTGTAAGCTAATTCAAAACCCCAATTCTTTTGAAATAAATGCACATGCAAGTATTAGAACTCAAGTTCAAAGCAAAACTATCATTAAAAATGAATATATAAATTGCTCTGTCCCCATTTTGTTTAGTGAGTGACCTCACAATTTAAAAAGAGTTTCAAATTATCTGTTGCATGAAGCATATAAAGTTTGCTTGAGTTTGAATGTAATATGTGTTGCTTTCCCTATGAGTTGGGCACACTTATCTTTTCCTATGAGTTGCTGCCCAGATTTGTACTTGCTGTCATGCTCCATGCATTTGAGCTCTTTTAGTTGCAGTGCTTCATCACTTGATGTCTTTGATTCATTTGCGGTCTGCACTGTTTGTTGTAACTGGGCTTGTTGTACACTGCTGCCTGTACTTGTGTTCTTTGTTCTTGTGCACTGACCATATGGTCTCTGCTTATTTGTAGCTTGTATCACTTGTTTCCCCTGCCTGTAAATTTTTTTTTGTTACAGTAATGATTCAAAATCCCTATCCTTCAATTTTTTTTGAAAGAGAGGTTCAATTCTGTGCTTTAATTATTCCTCTAATACCCTGTTGCATTTAGTTTATGTTGTTGCACTCATTTGTAGTCTGCACCACCATATGCTTTTGTAGCCTGATCTTTGTTGAACATGTGTTTTGCTATACTGTTCACTTGAGTTTGAATTTGCTGTCTCATTTGAAACAGTGCAGTCCCTTTGTTTTGAGATATATGCATGTTGACTAGTTCACTTGCTCATATATGTTGATTCACTGATGCATTTCTTATGGTCTATTTCTTTGTTGTTATGAGCTTAATGAGTTGTGCTCATTTTGGTCTGCACTCTGTAAACTTTGAGTTGTATTTGTGAACCTTTTGTGCTTCATGTCTTTGGCATTTCTGAGTCTCTGCCTTTGATAGCCTTCTTTGACATTTGTTACTTGTATTGCTTGTCTGATGCCTTCTTGACTCTTTTATCTATGCATTGGCCTTGAGTTTAACCCAGTTTTGAAACTTGGGTTTGACCTTGTTTTGATCTGATAGCTGTGCTTTTGTTTGGTGCACACGTGTTGGCGAGGCAGTGCACATGTGTGTAAATATACGTGTGTACTGCAGCCACACAGGATTGACAGATTTTGAAAATTTAAGTTGTTAATGTGAAAAATCCATAATAGATTTAAATTGATTAATGTGATTCGTCATCTCTGTTACCATTTTATTCAATTCATTGCAAATTTAATTACTTGAATAAAGATTAATCCTGACTCGAGTATTTTTGTGTTTGCAATAAACGCTCGGGTCAGACCGAGTATTTTTACAGCTTGAAGATTTTCAGGCCGTGAAGTTAGAGAGAGAGGGGAAAGCACTTCACTAAAGCTTTTCAAGAAATTTTCTTGTACTTAATAAAATAAATTGTTTCCGCTGTATAAAAATTTAAATGCATTGTACAAACTCTGATATATGTATGTAATAAAAATTCATTTATGAATAATATTATGATTATTCTGTGATTCTGTGGCTGATTCTGTTTAAACTCTATAAACTGACTAACAATCCGTCATTTTGAACGTTTCGAGTTGGTTTAATTACCGACTAGAGGCGGTCAGAGCGGCGGGTCGTTACAAAGTAGAAAAGCATATCTTCATTCATGATTTCAACTCTTCTAATGTTATTTTTACTTCTCGTAATCTATTTATTTTATGATACAAATTTTATGTCTTTAAGAAATTAATAAAAAGAATTTAGAATGTTAGAATAAGGCTCTATTTATAAGTTTCTTCATTTGTTAAGATTGCGCCGCATCACATGACACTTGTCATAAATAGATACTGATATACATGCAAAATGACATATGTCATTACACTTGTTCTTTAATAAAAGCATTTTTTACATGCATAATGCCAAGTGTCTTTACACATGTCATTTTATTATTTTTTATGTTTTTCAATAATTATATTGACTACTATAAAAAATTGGGTCAAAAATTAATTATTTACATGTCAAATTCTGGTCGTAAAATTGGTGCAAAATCATGTTAAAATCAGTCCCAGAAGTTTAGAGCATTTTTGAAATGCTATCTTTTCTTCTGCAACCTTTTTTAAGCGCTACACATTCGTTTTTCAAGCATTTCTGTGTTTCAAAATGCTGTAGCATTTCAGAAACTTTTCACAGCATTTGGTAGGTGCTGCCGATTCTGTTTTATAATGTTTCGAATATATTTTATTGCAAAAACTTGTTATAGCATTCTATAAATGCTGTCTTTTTTGTTTGAAACTTTAAATTATGAAAAAACGATATTTAAACTAAGTATTTTTCTCTATTATTTTTAGAGTATTTTCTAACTTTATCAGAATATTTTGAAATTAATTTCATATTTAAATATTTGTAATAATTAATTAAATTTTTTAATGTAAGAGGCCTTAATATAACACATGTTTATTTTAGTTTTTCAATCTTTGTTATACCACTATTATATTTTTTAACTAAAAGGTGTTTAAACATGTTTCTAAATGTTTTAATCAATAATAATTTAATATATATGTTTCAATTAGTAAGTTAAGTATTTTATAAACATGAAAGTTTGGATTCTTAAAAAAACAATTAAGTTAAAAAATTATTTTAAAAGAATTAAATAATTAATTTTCATAAAAACCATATTTAATCATATATAGTTTAAGTCCATATTTCTTAGCATTTGATTTTGATATTACGTTTGATTACTACCTTTCATGATTATGTTATAGTTTTAATACCATTTATTACCTTTAAACTCTTGTCTTTACTACTCTTTCAATCCCATTCATTAGTTTCCTTAACGTAAGCCTAGAAATTGGTGGGTATTACCTTTGTTTGGTTGAAGTGATTTATAATAAATAGTTTGACATATGTATACAAACATATACATGCATGTCTATCAATTAGATATTACTTATCACTCATGTTTATCTTATAATCTGAATATATCTTACTGTAGTATATATATCTTCATATCATTCTGCATATTATATTTTCTTTTTACTTCGTTATCATTTTATTACATATCATTATGCATCATATTTCATATCACATTTCATTGTGCATCATAAATTACAATGCATGAAATATCATAATAATTTGCATCACAAGTTGCACTTCATTTTGCATATCTTCTTGTGCTACATTGCATATGTCATACATTTCGTACCACATTACAAACTACATATTGCATACATGTACACATATAGTGCATCTTATTTAGGAGGAGTTTGTATTATTGTCTTATAATATATGATTATTAGTTTTTGATTTGTTGGTATGTTTTGATTGACTTGATTGACTTATTTGACTTGATTGATTTGTTTGACTTTTCCGACATGATTGGATTTGAGATGTGTGTTGATTGAATTGTTTGAAATATACTTATACATATTTATGTATTGAATAATTATAATATAAATTATGTTAATGTCTTTCACATTCCATTTACTATACTTTGTTCTAATATTAGTTTAAGGGGGAGTTTTATAGTTATATTAGTTTAGGATAAGTTTTTTTTGTTCATGGCAAAGGAGGAGAAATATAAAATAGAGTAGTTAGGCTTAGATTAAAGGGGAGTTATTAGTTTTAAGGGGAGTTATTGTGAAGGAGAAGTATATTTTATAAACATAGGTTGTCATCATCAAAAAGGGGGAGATTGTTAGTCCTTGAGATGATGGTTTTGATGACAAATACTATAAGACTTATTATAAAATATAAATACTAACATTACAGTTTAGATATATATGTATATGCAGGATATAACCATGTATGTACCAAGAATGAAGACTGTATAGTGTGGATATTCAAGACCGAAGATATCAAAATTGAAGACTCATGAGTATCAAGATATCAAGAGTTCAAGATTTCAAGAATACAAGATAAATGTTGAGTCTAGAATTATGTTAAAACTTCTTGAAAGCACTTACATCGTTATTCGAAATTTATTCGTGGAATGGAATCCACTTTGAGACTGTTAAAGGGGTGGAACCCTAGTGGGATGAGGAACCCTAGTGGGATATCTAGTGGAACATATAATGGTCCTATGTTGATATCCACCAATTTTATGAAAATGCTTTTCAAAAAAATATTTCTTATTTTAAATGTTTTCAAAACCTTCTTTTCAAAAAGACATCTCCTTGTTTTAAATATTTTAGCCTCAAAACTACTTTTATCATTTTTTTTATATTTTGATTTCAAAACTGTCCTTGTTTTTAAACCATCTCTTGTTTTAAATATTTAGCTTTAAATTATTTATATACTCAGATTTTAAATCACTTTATAAATTAAGATTATATATTAAAAATTACTTTTATGTGTTTAAACTATATTAAAATATATTTACAAAGTTTAGAAATTGTTTTAACAAATTATAGAAACCAAATAAGAAAATCAAAATCACCAATTTTGCCTAGAGCGTGTCGACATCCTTCAACCCCCAATGCCTAGACCATGTCGACATCCTTCAACCCCTCCATGTTGACATGGTGCTCGCTAAATTCAAATTTCAATTTTCAAAAGAAGTGCCTATTCGTCGTATCCTTTCACGAATAGATATGGCCGTTGTTCTACTATAAATACCAGTAGTTCTAAACGAATTTTTTATCAGATTTCACTTGTTTTTTCTCCTCTTCATCTTCCATATGTTCTAAAAAAATCCAAAACCATACTCTGACAAAATACCAAGTGAATCAAACTTGATTATCTCTTGTTTGATTCTCTGCCACTCTCTCCATAAGATCTCGGTGCTATTCAGAGTTATAAGATCATTTGTAAATCAAACTGTTGAGTAAAAGGTGCGGTTGAGCCTTAAAATCAATTGGGTGTGATCGTTTCCCTAGAAATTGATTAGTTGATCTTGTGGCCTAATTAAATCAAGAGTGTTTGCCCCAGACTCGAATATAGGAGGGTGTACCTCGTAGCCTTGAAACCGAGGGTGTAATCCGGAAGATTATTTTGAAAAGAAATTCATTCAATTGTGCGAGACTGGATGTAGAGTAATTCCGAACCAGTATAAAATCCTGGTGTATTCTTTCCTCTACTGCTTTTATTTATTATTTTCATCCGTGCCCGATTCTGTGATTATATCTGTGTTTATGAATTGCATTTGTTGGTGATTAATTTCATAAGTTTCAAAAAGATTTAGAAAATCCATAAAACACTATTCACCCCCACTCTAGTGCTGTTTCAGCCTTAAGATCCGTAATCTGCATTTCTCACAAAATATTCTTTGTTTTTCCCAAAAACAAAATCCATTTTATCTTAGAAACATATCTTCAATTTTCAAAAAAAAATTGAAAATGCAATTTATTACTTATTCTTAAAATCAAGGAATGCAAATAGAGCTCATCAAGATATTCTTAGATACTCGATCCTCAAGATTGATGGAATAGACTGCATTGTACATTATTCCGAACGGTATAACGAACCACTCACAAGACTCATAACAAGTGCGAAATGCGGTAAGTGTAACGCTATCCTCAACGACTCGTAGCTCATGAAAAATCGGTGTAAGGTCAAGCTGAGGAATGACCATAGCACCACACAGTAGATTAAAAAGAGAGAAATGAGATATAAGAGTAAGGTTAAGATATCTTCTCGAATGAGAAGAAGAACATTAACAACATATCATTACTTTGAGTGAAGTAATTTTACAAAGTATATCAACAATTGAGTATCCAAAGAGGATATCTCAAAAGGAGGCAAGAACAACAATATCAAATAAATTCAATGAATCACCTCATTTCCCGAGTGGACATCCTCATGGAAGGATGACTGAAAGGCTAAGAACCAGGAATGAAGTCAATACAATATTTAATTGCTCGATTGGGTGTCATACCCGAACGGACTCACAGAAATCAACAAAGTTATAATGATTGGAATTCGAGATATATCATCAACACCTCGAAACTCAAGAGTGAATACAGAGACTTCGAAATCATCATTAACATTCCGAAGAACAAGAAACAACGAATTAGTCGAATTAAGATACCTAAATATAGGATCCTTCAAATCATAGAATGTGGCTTGATAATATGCAAGCCACTCCATCTCAAACTACTCCAAACTCTAGATAGAAAAATAGCATGCTAATTCGCATGAAAGATAAGCTATAAGGAACAATCTCAAAATCTTCGAACATCACACCAAATGTTGCGGATCCCCTCAATGGGATTCACAATCCTCAAAGAAATCATAAGATAAGAACATCAAAAAGCATTGACAAATTCGTTCGATACGGGTGAGTGTCAAGCACCCGTATCTAAGAGGACTCGAATAGAACGATAACAATCAGGATTAATCCTAAGATAAGATATTATAAATTCTATTATGGAATACTACGAAATAAAATATATTCCTAGACATATCCCAAACTTCTATACCAAAGGACACGATAAGGTATAGGATACGATGAGGGATTCATACACTCGTACTATAGTTGGATGTATCGTAATATATTCTTCTGTTCTGTGTTTATCATATTTTTTTTTCTGAACTTAGCTTTCATACCAAGCTGTGACGCCCCATCCCGAGACCCACATTAAGAAAGAGTATTGCTAGGTAATGTTGTCTGCTAATGTGGAGAATAGGGCTCGATAGTAGCGACTATCTATAGTCGTGTCTTAAATTTCTATTGAATATGTCGACAAATGCCATATTTTTTTCTATCTCAAGTGAATTGACATATCCATTAAGTACTTAATACAAAGCCATAGGTGGCTATAGGATCTATCATAAAAAAAATATAATAACACGAATGCAAAACACATCACAAAAAAGTAGATCATCACACACACATATACATATACAGATACATCAAAGAGTATACAAAAATGATACATGTCAAGTGGTATAGCAACCATAATACACAAGCGAGTCAAAAGAATATACATATTAGAGTAGCAACCAAAAAGGACTATACAAAAAGCTATAACAAAAAGGGCTAGCAGAATAATCCATGTGGAAGCAGAATAGGCTAAGTCTAAATGTACCTAAACTAAAACACCTTGGTCTGACCCGAGTATAAAATACACAGGTCAGTTTAGCTAAATAAATCAGTTTACAAGAATAAGCGATAATATGAGCATAAGGATAATGTGATAATATTCTCAAGTGAGAAGGGACAATTAAAGTATATGATTACATCAAGTGATAATGTGGTATTACAACACAAGTCAAAAGAGACAAAATAACCTATAAACGCTAATTGTAGCGAGCCTCGTATCATCGGCATTCATAAAACATCAAATATGGTTTAGGGGAAATCCTAAACCCGCCATCTTGGCAAACCCAAAACATGCATAAAGAGATCTTGTATCAAACATGCCATAAGGAAAATATATCTCCAAAGAGGAGAATAAAATCTCAAGTAGACGCCAAAAGGCAAATCTCATATAACGCCAGTGTAGGCTACTCACATCTCAAAAACAGAACTCACAAGAGTTCAAATTTCTGAAAGGTAATCGCCACAAATATATATTGAATGGTTCGAAGGACCAATTCCGAAAAAGAGCGATACAATAGGGAAATTACAAACATCAATTAACTCATCCCAAATATATATAGCACGTGCTTAAGCCTGAAGCCTGCCAAGTACCGTTCTCACAAATATAGGGCGCCATGTCTCTTAGACAAATGTCTTGAAGGACAAATAAATATGTCTCTTAGACAAACATCCCGAAGGACAACATCCTGAAGGACAAATACGTCGCAATGGCAAACGTCTCTTAGACAAATGTGTCATAAACTTTCGGATAGGAACCCAAACAATTTTAACATGTATCCCATACCACACGCTCGCACTAAACAGTTTACTAACCGCTAGTAAATTTCACACTCAATGCAGTAAAAAAAATTACCTCATCTTATCGGTAAACTCGACCCGTAGGTCAAAACGATCAAACAGACAAGTTAGGAATTAACCGATAAGATAAATGCACGTGTCAAATACCACATGTTTTACCAAACCATTTAATTCTCCTTCTCATTCGCTCGAATAGTGCAAAAACATGTATTTTATATATAAAATAATTTACTTGAGAAAATAAGATTTTAATACCAAATTTAAAGCCATATTTGAAAATTCCCTTATTATCGAGAATAAATAGATTTTATATTTGAAAATACTTTAAAAATATCATATAATAATAATAATTTAAAATGCCCATTTATTTTAAAACTTAGTTCAAAAAGGTTTGGAAAAATCCATGCGCAAAAACAAATAAAAACCCAAAAAATCACTCAAATCGATATTCGAATTCATTTCAAATTAAATTCAAATCTAACCCAAAATTTGAATTTCAAAATCAAAAATTTGGCTAGTCTAGATAGATATCATGGCCTCAAAACATTTCATAAATATCAGACATGGAGTAAAAGTCAAAAGTCGGACGAAAAAAGAACATAAAAATGCATCGACAACACAATACCCAAGTCTGAAATCTTCTCTGGGTTCAACTTTCGGACATGAAACAGATAGCTAATTGATCTTTGATTGAACAAAAAATTGGTGTGCATAAAGTAGAAAACTTCGGGTTTCAAAAAAAATTTATTTATGAGCCAACTAAAAATGAAAAAGTCACGCTGTCTCAAACATGAACTCAAGTCATGTTTGCAACAGTTCAAAAACAAAAATATACCCAGGCGTGGAAACCATCAAGGGTACGACTTACAGGTTTGAAATAGAGGACCAGACTACCTCATATTGAGATGAAAATTGATATGCAAATAGTAGAAAACTTCTTCTTTCAAATAAAAAAATAAATAATGAATTCCGACTGAAAATGAAAATGTTACACTGTCTCAAACATGGACTCAGGGCATGTTTGCAACAGTTCAAAAATATCAAATGTACAGGCCTGAAAACTATCTTGGGCTCGACTTCCAAGCATGAAACAAAGAACCAAATTACCTTAGGCTGAGCTGAAAATTTGTGTGCACATATTAGAAAATTTTATCTTTCAAACGAAAAAAGAAAAGATTAATTCCGACTGGAAAAGAAAAAGTTACACTGTCTCAAACGTGGACCCAGGCAATATTTGCAACAGTTCAAAAAAAACAAATGTACATGCCTAAAACCCATCTCGGTTTCAACTTTCAAGCATGAAACAGAAGAAAATTACCTCAGATTGAGCTGAAAATTGGTAGGCATATAGCAGAAAACTTTATCTTTCAAACAAAAAAATAACCGATGAACTTCAATATGAAATGACAGAGCTATGCTATCTCAAACATGGACTCAAGCCATGTTTGCAGCAACTAAGAAAACAATTTCTACAGGCAAAAATATGTGTTTGAGTCGATTTTCTACCACTGTTTTGAACATCAAAATGACAAATTATTCAATTAAAATTTGCAGAAATGAAGCTCAACATGCAAGCTATCAAATGTAAGAAATCCTGCAGCATTTCGTTGCCGGAATCAAAAGATATAAGCATGCAAAGAGGCAACCCATACTAGATTCACAGAAAAGAAAACTATCAACAAAAAAACGATTATAAAAGCTCAAATTTTGATTTTTAGAACTTTATTTCAGCTAGAATTTGTGAATTTATCACTCACCTTTGCAAATCAAAGGGCAAACTTGAATTGACATAAGAAAGTTGCGAGCTTTGGGTTGGAATTTGCTTCAACAACTTATAAAATAGAAGAACGAAGACATGCAAAGAGGAAAAACAAAGCTTAGACAAACCCAAAATCTCAAAATAAAAGCCTGACGATATAATCTATGTTTTGGAGTTGATTGCCTGTGGAAAAGAGCTTTACTTTGATTATTATCAGGAAATAAGTGAATTTATTGGAGATTTAGGCTTAGGGCTTAGAAGAGGAGATAGCTTTCTCAATTTTTTTTCTTCTTTCGGTTTTCTGGTTAGAGCTGTATGTATATAATTTTGAGAAGAAGATACCTATTTTCTCAAGTTAGAGTAGTAATGGGCTTGACCCAATTAGGAATAAAAACAATTAGACTAGCCTAAGAAAAATTTAATTAACATTAACACTCTTATGTAATTAATCGAAACGACATATTTGAACAAGATTTCAACACAATAAATCAAACAAACATATTTCCATGTTTAATAAAACGTTTTACAACCGATAAAAGGTAATTTAGTTATAAAAAATATTTTTATTATTAAAATTCTTATTTTCAAATAAAAACCAAATTTACACAAATATTTACATAATGCTATTTTTAACTCCAAAAATTACAAAAAAATAATTTTCTTGTGTAATAAAATGCAACCAACCATTTTCCATCATTTTTATAACCAAAACTTATTTTTAAATCCAATTTCATCTTTATTTATAATAAACACATTTTAAAACAAATACTTATTTTAAAAATCAATAAAAGAAACATTTGGCAATAATTATTAAAATTATTGCATTTCTCTAAATTGAAACCATAATTCGCTCATTTTTATCACAACAACCAAAAATAAAGTTTTTAAACTTTATTTTCTTATTTTATGTTTAAAATCCATTGTTTATTTAAAATAAACAATTAAAAAATCTCCAATTTATTTTTATTCTCAATATTAAAGTATAACCACCTTTATAATTTAATATTACAGGTAACCACCAAAACCAAGGTTGTTAAAATTATTGTTGAATGCTTGGATGATAGTTATATTGTTGTTTAATTATTATTTTGGATTTAAATTTCCACTTGATAACAGAGGGCATAAATTACCATTGTGTTGTAGGAAATACCAATAAAAGAAAAGTCAAAGTGCACATAGTGAACAGGTCACTACGGAACACTTCAAAAATACACATTCATGTGTGTGGTTTAAATGGCACTTTTCTAGAGAGACATTAAGGGTTTCTCGCCAGTATTTATTTATTTACTTCTATTCATATGTTGCTTATATTAATGTTTGATTGAAATATATGTGACATACTATTTGATTTGAATAAGCGTCGTTTTAGCGATTTTCTTTATATCGTCACTTTGAAAGTTGTTTAAAATATATTTTCAAATATTTTAGGAATTTTGAAAATAAAGGATAATTATGGATTAAAATTTATAAAAGGAGATATAAATTTAATTCATAATCTTTGGAGATAATTAACGTTGTTTTAAATTTATATAAAGAGATTATATATTTGATTAATTATCTTTTGAGATAATTAATGTCATTTTAAATTTGCAAAAGATTATAAATTGGATTTAATTACTTTTGGGATAATTAATGTTGTTTAAATTTATAAAGGGTATTTATCTTCAATATTTGTAAATTCTTTTCAAATCGGTTTGTAAGGATTGTATAAGTATTCGAAAAGAATTAGAGGTTCAAATATATTCTTAATTATTATTTAACAATAACAAGGTTAATTAATAAATTTATTAATGATGTTTAAAGTTAATTAACTAATTTGGTAAAAGTGTTCTAAAGATTAATTAAATGATTTAATGAAAGCGATTTGAGTTAATTAACTAATTTAATAAAGGAGTTTAATTATTTGATTTGTTATGGGAGTTATAAGTTTGATTAATTGTCTCTTGGGATAATTAATGTCGTTTTAAATTTATAAAAGAATTATATCAAATATCTCTCCGGATGATTGACATTGTTTAAAATTTATAAAAACATTTTAATCGATTTATTAGCTTCTGAGATAATAAATGTTGTCTTGAAATTTATAAGTGATAGTTTGTAAATGAGAAAATCTTTTAAAAGGAATTGTTTTAAAAGTAAAGCCAGGTGTAAATTGTTTTGGGTTTATAATAAACAATGTTTTAATGACATGTGTTTTTGACCCTGCTTTTTAATACGCTTAGAAATATAATTTGCTCTTTAAAGAGAATATTTTTAATGAGTATTTTTAAAGTGTTTTACAAATATTTGTGATGTGAAAACCAGGCAAACATTCGGTTTTAAAAGTCTAAAAGTTTTGATTTGGTTACATAAAGAATAATAAATTTAATATCTGTAAACGATATCGCTTATATGGAAAGGATTTAGTCGTACTCTTAGCACTAAACATCGAGGTATGGAAAATTCGTTTCTGCCTCAAGGCAGTGCGTAGAGGTAACACTACCTTCGCTTGCCTAGTTTCATTTTTAACTGAAGGATAGTACAAGTTTGAAATCGACGAGTAGTGGTAAGGATATGAGATTTAATTTGCATATACGATCAATTTGATTATTCCCAATATTTGATTTATTGACAATCTATTTATCTTCTTTGTGTATCGTCAATCTAAGACGATTTGTTGCCCATTTTAAGCATTGATATTCATTATTGGAAATGACTAGAACCAAAGAGTGAGTGGAAGCCAAGCTATGTAGGGTTGCTTCCATTGTGGTATCTTCACATCTACTCTAGATTTAATTAGGTGGTATGCGCGTGGAGATGTGAAATATTCAGATTCTTGGTAAAAGTTGGCGGGATCTGGCTTAGGAAAATCCAAGAGCCATCATAGTTCTCAAGTATATTTCTAGAGGTATATGTCACAACCCGATTTTCCGATGCCTGAAAAACCGAACCATGAGGGTTAAAGAAGAAGAGGTAGAAGAAGAAAATAGAAAACAACAACAGAATCTAACCATCGCAGCGGAATAAAATATAATAGATAATAACCTATCTTTACACAAAAGAAAACTATATCTGCTTTATATATATACATCATCAGAATACATATCACACAACTGGACAGTAATCATAACCTACCTGTCCTCACAATCTGAATACAAATCTAGTAAACATAGCAGAATATCTAAAAAAAGTATGGAAGTACGTATCGCCATCCAGCTCCTCAACATCCTTCCCTATAATCTATAATATAGGGTCTGACCTGAGCATTATAGTTAAATAGCACCCGAGTCAGTCTGGAATACCAGCGTGAGAAAACCACACTCAAATTGGTTATTAAAGTTTCAAAATCCTTTGAAAACAAAAGCATCTTGTAAGACCACGCCACAAATAAACATGTCGGGTTTTTACTTTACGATAGCTAAAACATCTTTTATTAAAATCCTCTGATATTATAATAGGGTCTATTTAAAAATACCTACTAAAATAGCCAAAATGGTTACATGATAAATTCCAGCTACTAGCCACAAAGTGGGTAATACAAACAAAAATTGTAAAGGCACGTAGGGAGAATTGATTTCCAACTAATGACCAGGCACTGGGGTACCACCGGTCACGGTACCTGGTCTAGATCAGCATACCGAGGATCACTCTCGACCCCCCTGCAAAACAAGACCGAGACTACCCCTTACGGGATAATCCCGAGTAAGATCACCTCACGGTTGGGATCAGCAACCGCACCACTAAGCCGAAACAAAGGGACATCTAGACAGGGATGACCTCACACTGAATGGGTGCTACCCACCTAGCCTTGCTGCATAACCCTTGATTTTCAGTCATTCCCGGTTGATGAGGCTTTAGGCTAAACGCTACCTTTAAGAACGTTTCACTTAGAATGCCCATCGTCCAACTGATGATGTTCTGAAAGCACTCATCCATACAAGTCCGTCCCGGGTTCGAACGGAACCGAAGGCACTATTCTTACTACATCTATTTTGGAAACATCCTCAAGATTAGTAACGAATAGTCCTTGCACTTCACTGCTCCATCTTCGACTCCGAACTCGTTTTTCCATGAAAACGTACAAACCAAATCGAAGTGGTTTTCGAGAAATTAATCCCGATCCCGGTCTCTTTGAAACGATCAGTGCATTGGCCAATATTGATAGTCGGTTATTTAACTATCAATTAACATTCTCAACAACCATCGAACATAAATAATACCCCAAATTATTTATTAACCTCAAAATATCTTCGCAAGATATATTTCTATTTTCAACCCTTTTGAAAACAGGTTTCTGACACACCTTTCTCATGAGTTAAATCTCCAAATATTTATTTCCACTGAAAACAACCAAGCACAAAACTTTAGATTTTTAAATTAATTTAAAACACTTTATTATAAATTATGCTTTAAAACAGTTAAATAAAAAATTAATTTAATATTTTATTAAAAATATATACTATAGGAATATTTAAAATGAGGCTACTTTATAAACTATAAAACTAGATTTTTCTCTTTTAAAACAAAATATCAAGTCCCTTCAAATAATTACTACTATAATCGATTTGAAAAATAATTACTTCAGAGTCTAAACATTTAGAAATAATAAATTTTCTAAAACATGCTTTTTAAAACGACATTAAAACTTTTAACTTATATTTAAAAATTTACTTTGAAACGTAGTTGGCTATTTAGGCAAATATACTTCTCTTTATATCTTTAAAAATAAATTACTATTTATTTTTAAACAAGTTTTCCCATTCCTTAAATAAATTCCCATCGTGAATTTATTCTTCCAAATATCCACTGATATATTACTTTACTTTTGTAAACCCAGTTTATAAATTTCATAGTCACATTCTCCTTTAAATTTCCAATTTCAAACGCTTAATTCAATTTCCAAATTGATTTCCAATTTACTCCATTTGAAATAAATTCCTTTACTTTCTCATTTATTTCAAAATCCATTAACTTTGGATTTTATTTCTTAATTATGATTTAAAATCTTTTAACTGAAAATACCAATTTCAGATTTTCCCAAATTCCTTCTTTATCTTTTTAAATAAACTCAAACCTTGGAATTTAAAACAAATTCTTTATTCCTATAAATAATATCACTTATGTTTGAAAAATTCATTATTACTCTGTTTATTCAAAATTGCCTTTTTCCATACTCGAAATTATTTATTAGAATCTTAAAACCACTTTTATTCTTATCGAGTTCTTTCTTAAATTTATTCGAATTCTCAAAGATTATTTTCCTTAAAAATTCACTCTTTTATTTTCTTTCAAAAAATCCAATTCCATATATTTTAATAACCCAATGTACCGAAATATATTCAAGCAAACTATAGCATTCAATATTCAATTATCAACATAATTCATCAAGAATATCAAATAATCATAACAGAGAATATTAAATAATCTAAATAAATGTTGAGGAATCCAGTTGGACCTCTCCAACTTGTTTTCCCTGCATCCACAGATGTTAGCACAATGTAAAATACCAATTCCACTTCGAGGTGGAATATCGATGTATAAGGGTTTTAAATTTAATATCATCCACTATTATGCGGCGCATAGGATCTCATCCACTATATAATGCGGGAAATCAATCATTCTAAGATATATATACTATTATATATTATATACCACATCCAATCAATTCAATCATTTACCCAAAAATTTGAATTTAACTATTTAAATTTAAATAATAATCCAGATGATTGAGATTAACTCGCCTTTGATTTTTGTTTGTAATCCGATTCAAACCAGCCTGTTTTCTTTACGATTCCAGACCTTGTATAACATTTTATAGTTTATTAACACTTGGATTAATCCAATAATTAATTAACATTTACTTATTTATTGGAACTTATAATTTAATTTAAAAATTTAACTAATAATTTCCTTTAACAAATCATCTTTAATAACCCAATAATTAATTAAGTTAATTAAAATAGTTTAATCATCAAACCCACTTCTTTTAAAATCAACTAGTAGGATAAAAATATTTATATATGTATATTTATTTTTACTTTCTTCTTTGAAACCATTTATACCCAAAATGACCTATATATATAAATTTTTAAACTCTACCATATTTCAAAATCCCTATTATTTTAAAATCTTATCTATATGAAGAATATATATATATATATATATATCTTTAAAACTTTTTTTTCATTTCCAATAAACACAACAGTATTTGTTTACTGTAAAAAATTTCTGAATATAATTACACGTATATGAATCAAGAAGATACAATAATACCTCACTGCTTCAAAATTAGCCAGAGCTGTTCGCCGCCTTGTTGCGATCGAGCTCGTGAACACTAGCCAGTTGAAATTGATGGTAAAACTCGCTGATATCCACGCCGAAAATCGTTGAGCCCTTTCCCAAACTCCATTGCAGTCAACGTACCTCCATCGCCTTGCCCTGCCAACTCGTGCCACCACTTCGTCACCCAAGGTCAAGCCGAGAAGCCAGATCGATATGCCACAACCCTAATCGAGAGTCCCTCGTCGTTTCGCGATAGATCAACAATAGGAATTGCTTGTCAGGGACTCGCGATTTTGGGTACGAGCACAAGTTGCTCAATCGAGATCTGAAGATGAATTTGAATCTGAGGATATGGAGAGGTAGTTGATTGACGAACGAATTTATTCGTTCGTTCACTCTTCTTCCTCTTTTCTCTTAGGTTTTCTTCCATTTTTTTTCTTTTCTTTTCTTCTGACCTTGGTTGGAATTTAAAAGAGGAGAAGGGAGAAGGCAGAAAGGAGAGATAACGTGCTTGAATAAGAAAAAGGGGATAGGATTTAATTCCTTGCGTGAGAAGACAAATTACGTTTTGAAAGGATGGAAGGCGGCTGGACTTGATTTCTGACTTGAATAATATAAATTTTAATATTGAAAATATATCGTTTTAGAAGCTTAAAATTTTAATCTCCTATCGAGGCGTGCCTCCAGGCGTGTATAATGTTATACCCCTATTCCGAACGCGATGGAAAAGGTTTCGTGTCCTAATTCGATCGTATGGAGAAGATAGCTTTTTGAACCAGTTATAAAATTGAATTTTCGATTTAAATTCAGCGCGTTTAAATATCATACGCTCACACAACAACTCCAAACACTACGAAAATTGAAATCTGATAATAATACACTATTATGGATCCAATGAAACTAGTTTCGTCAAAATCCGAGACTGTGCCTCGAAAGGCTATTTTTAAACGTCAATTTAAATGATAAAATTTCAAAACTTAACAAAACACTTCCAAGTTCAATTTCAACACTTTTACTACCTTCAGTACTATCGACATAAATTTTGCAACCCTTCAAATTATTTTTAACAAGCTTAAAACTGGAGATTCAGCATTTTACCCAACTTTCAATTATTAAATTCAATAATTTAATTATCAAATAAATAGCGATATTTGAATTCAAGTTAAAAATTAACTTTAAATATTTAAAATCAATTAAATATTTCGATTTCAAATGCCTAAAAATTCCGGGTCGTCACATTCCTCCCTCTTAAAAGAATTTCGTCCCTGAAATTACTAGTTAAGAGGAATGGTCCATAACCCATTGCTATTTTCCCAAATCAATCGGGTTTCAACAACTACCCAAACCAAACAGTTTTTAATAATACCTAAAATCATCTTTTAATAAGAACATCATCAACCTTACTAACTTTCCAAACTTCTTCCATTAGTTCCAAAAAATACTATTTGCTCAATCATTTAAATTTCAATCTAAAACCAAATTTTGAATTATCAAAATATTTTCAAAAATTTTCTAACTCCCTACAATTTTGAAAAATTTCGCCGGCGTCTCCTTTGCGCAGCTAGCTCGGTACAACTACAAAATGCCTCTATGGGCTCCCAAATTCCAAAAGAAAACAAAAAGGCCAAGTGGCTAGATCAAAAATCCAATCAAATTTCATACAGAAATTTAAACACGTACCTTTTGTCGAGCAATTCAAATTTATCTTCTGAAATCAAAATCAATTTTCCTTTCCCTTCAAAATATCTGCATATTCTATTTAGCAATAATATCCAACCATAGCTTTTTAAAATCATTTTATACATTTCCTTACAGAAGTTTTCATATCTACTTCTATTCAAATTAGTTTTTCCCATTTCCGTATGAATTCAATTTATCTTCAACTCTGAATATTAAATTTTTATCTTCCATTTATAACAGATTCATATCATTATTTTTAATTAGTTTCATTCACTAATTTATTTCAATTTTCAATTTGAAATCGTTTTGTCGCTAACAAAATTTTTTCAAAATTTTTCAAAAAAATTCTAACTCCCAAAATTTTCGAAAATTTTTGGCAGAGTCTCCTTTGTACAGAGGAGATTTTGCAATTTGACAAGAGATATAAATATATATACATCGACCCACACGGTCATAAAAACAAAAACAGTTCATATTTCCTATTTTTATTGCGTAGGCGTACCTTTATTTAGCATTTTTAAGCAAGCGGCTTATTATTTTAGCAATTAGCGCGTCCAAATCCAGCCAAAAGGCTTTCCGGTACCTGTACTTACTCAACTAAAACATGTAAGTGCTAAATATATGCAATTTACTAGTATTTCACTTTTTTTAATATAGCTAACACATAAATTTTACATATAATGCATGTTATATAATTTCCATAAGCACATACAATGTTCTGACACTTATACAATTGCTCACAACCAATTATCAAATCATTCCATTCAATTTTAGTGATTTACAACTTACTCGCTTATATTTAATTCGTTCTAAGCAAAACAAACTCATATTTATCCCAGTTGATTCAAAAATCAATTTATTTACTTGCAATGATCCATAGAATTTAATTACCTTCGTTTACGTCAAAGGACAATTCATTCTATACAATTCGATGATATCCGTGTGAATAAATAATTGCTTAAGTTTTATAACCAATTTAAATTGATTCCAACTCAATTTATTTTAAATTCCATCCCATTTCTAGTTTTATTCACCAACCTTACATTTGCATTCATTCCATATTTGTCTTCATCTCATTTAGAGACCATTCTATTAAGCTTGAATCATTCCACGCTCATATGTTAATAATCATTTCCCAATTTAAATTTACCCAAGTTTTATTTAATGGACTTTTACCCTTACTCGAAGCCAAGCTTCCATAAATTTTAAACTTAGATTAATTTACTTCAAATTATTCAAATTTCATACTTAAGCTCATTACCATTTTGCAAATAAATTTTCCTTTTCTAATTAACTTGATTCTATTTCAATCAAATCTCATTTCAAACTACAAATTTATTTGATTAGTTCATCTGTTTTTTATAAATTTTAAATTTCCAGATTCAATTCATTTAATTGATTACAAGGCCATTTCCAATTTATTCCCACTCATCTGGGTTTTATTGCAACCAAAATCATCCCTACTTTTGTAACGACCCGTAAATTTAACCGGTTTTAGTAACGTTATTAACTGAAATTTTGTGAAGTTTTAAACAGTAAAATTTTGAAACTAAAATTTTATATTTGGAATGCGTCTAGTTAAAGATAGCAACTGGTAAATTTCCGTCCGAAAATATGAAAGTTCATTTCGTGCGTAAATGTACTTCAATTTAATCAGTTAAAAAGCGATGAAAATAAAATATTTTCAAAACCAAAATAATTTTACATAGAAAAATTCTAAACCATAAGATGTCAGTTTGTCGTTTTTCCAAATTCGGACATCTTTGGCTCCGTCGATCTTATTTTTCTACTTTTTTCATGCATTTTTCGCTGTAGAAAATTTTGAATTTTCAAAATTCAAATCGAACCACTAATATCTGTATACCGTTTTAATCGTCTCGTCGTTCTGATCTCTACGGTATATTCGTATGTGTGTTTCGACGTTCGGTGAACGACGAAATCTGTAAAACGACTCATGTATCGGTACTGGTTCATTGCCCTTTTCTCTCTTGTGAACTTTCAATGTTCCACCGTTTCACAAAAAAAAAAAACTTTATTTCCTCTGCTCATTTCTGAAATCGATTGGCCATGGGTTTATATTCCCATACGAATATTAAATCCCTGTTGTCTGTTCATTTTAGTCCAGCCTCTTCAATTCCACCTTTTCAGTGGTTACTTTATTGGAAACGTGGGTTAGTCCATTTAACTTGCTTTTGAGAAAAATGAAACAAAAATTTACATTATGCTTTGGAACCTGTTCACCAATTCTCTCCTTCCATCTTGAACTGAATTCATTTATTTTTTGCTCAAACTCCACTGCGACCAGCGCCTCCTTTCCCTAGCCGTGACCGTCCACCAGCAACTGTCCCTTCCAATCACCTAGCCCAATCCGACAGCAAGCTCCATCCTCCGTCGCTCAACCCGAGCTTGACACACTCTCTCTCTCGTGTTAGCTCCCCACCGACCGACCTCGGCTTCGTCCTACTCCGCCTTCATCCTTCCTCCAACCGCGCATAGCCCTCCCTCGGCCTCAGATCCGCAACCCCACATGCTAGCAACCTCCACTACTTGAGCATGTATGAGCCTCTAGCCTACCGCACCCCTTCCTCACCACGTGACCATGCTCATCTCACCCTCATGTTGCTCGGCCCTTCCCCCTCAACAGCCATGGCCAGCTGAAGCTTTGGTGCCTCCTCTTTGACTCCTTCTTTTAAGGTAATTATATATAATTACAAATATACATATATTAATATATATATTCTGTATATATATAGGTAGCATTGTAATTTGGTCTCTTTGGTGCTGTGTGAGGTAACAGTAATATATAGAGGTATATTTTACATTAGGCTTTTTTTTATATACAAAAATTTAAATAATAATAGAACACGTTTTGTTGTTATATATAAAAGTTTAGATATAATGCATGGCTGGTCGGTTAATATATAAAAAGTTGTTCAAGTTTAGTGTTTATAACATAAGTAAATGCATAAAGTGGTTACAACATATGAAGCTATACACGTAGGATATTTTTTTTTAAGGGATATTACGAAAATTTATGTGTCACTGTATGGATTACATAAAGGTGTATCATGCATAATTTGCTATTAGTGCTCAACACAATGAAGAAGAATGTGAGGTATCTGTTATAAAGGTTGTACATTGGATTATATATATTTTGTTAGTTTATAAAATTAACAAACAAATATTACTTGCAACGAATTGATTGCATATATTATTAACTGTGAGTATGACAGAGTTTTGTGAATATATACATAAATTTTTGTGTATATATATATATTTTTATTTTTTTTGGTAATCTGTTCACCTGCGTATTTTAATTTGTATAAGTTTAGTTTCATATATAATTTACACGGTCATTGCGTTAGTTGATCGGTTAAGGGCCATACTTTTCATATGTATAGTATTATATAGGAGCATAATATTTCAATCTTTACTTGTAGCTTGTGTATACTGTATATTTATTTTATATTGTAGTTATATACTTTATATTTATATAAGTTTTAAAGTGGTAATTGCTGTTTAAAATATCAGGGTGTGTATAGTTATATAATATCGTGACTAATATATTTTGAAATTTATTATGATCCTATTGTTGACTATACAATATAAGAAGTATTTTGTATATAAAAATTTCAACAATTTTGTTTATATATTAAGGGATATATATAAACCTTTATTTTATTTATTAGTACGTAGATTATGAAAGTATGTGTACAAGTATAAATAAGCCTTGTTATTATTGTGTGATATATTCATGACATTTTGAAAGGAATAAAATATAATATAAGTATTTTCCATTTTTTTAGTATATATAAGTTGGTATTTCATTTGTATTATGTATATATTGAGTTTAATATTTGTGTCTTAATGTAAAAACAATAATTTTGAAATACATGTATATTTAATTTAATATACAGCTCTGATTTGATTTCGTAAATTCTCACCTATCAGCTTGTCCATCGAGTCTGTATCCATCTGGCTTTGATTCGTGCTTGGACCTGTAACTCATCTCATTCTCATTCATCTCTAGCCTCGAAAGGTGAGCAATCACTCACGATTAACGTTTTTTTATTTATTAAATTTGATTTCAATTGAAACGACAATCGAAATATGCTGTTGTTAGTGATGTACACTGTTATTACCTGTATCCGTTCACCTATGACATCGGACACCATTATCTGTTAATTATTTATGCGACGATAATACAGTTTGGTTGATAATTGTTTGATTGTTTGTTGTTTATATTGTACGTTAAAATTGTAATGTATAAAGTGATAAATAGTATGCAATTGAATTTGACGTAGGATAGTTAAATTTGAATTGACATATGTGTTGAATTTGATTAGTTAAATTTGTACAATATGACCCCTTAAATGTTTAATTATTTGACAGGTAGAAATAGTTAATTACCCTTGAACCATTTGAATTTATGTTGTATTAATTGATGAAGTATGAAATTGAATAATTGATGTGAAGTGTAGAACCGCATAAAATAATTAGTGTAACAATCTTTAATCTACATGAAATGATAGTGTAGATCCTAGAAATAATTATATTAATTTGCACAAAGAACAATGTGAATTAATACGATTATTTCGAGATTATTTGAATTGATTATTGAATTGTTATTGATTGTTGTTATTGCTTGTTTATTTAATTTGACACCATCCCAGTTATCACACTGCAAGTTCCCTTTATAATGCTTGATCTTGAATTGAAATTGGAGTCGGGTTGAAATGATATATACCCAAATGAATTTGACCTAGGGTAGAGAATTAAATAAAATCCAATTGGTCAATAAATTAATTTAAAAAAAATAATGATTTTATTCGAGCAAAGAATAAGTTTTGAAATGAAGTTGGAATTTGAATTTGTGAAAGGAAATTGTAAAGATTGAAATCTGAAACAAATTTTAACGAAGTAATTGATGAAAGAACGTTGTTTGAAATTTAATTATTTTATAATTAAATTTGGAATTATTAATAAATAATTTGGAATTAGTAATGATTGAGTTTTGAAATTATTAAGTTTGAAATCATTTAATAATTAGATTTGAAATTATAATTTAAGTTTGAAATTATAATTAAGTTTGAAATTATTAAGATGAATTCATAATTAAGTGGAAATGATTTTATAAATTAAGTTTGAATTTATAATCAAGTTTGTAATTATTAAGTTTGTAATTATTAATAGTTAAGTTTTGAAATTATTTAATAATTGAATAAGATTTAATTATTTGATAATTAAATAAAAAATTTAATTCTTTGATAAGAGAAATTGAACTTTTGATTAAGTAAATTTGAACTTCGTTAATAAATGAAATTGAGTTTCTTTATTTATTAATTAAGCTTTGGAAAATTTAAGTAAGTTAATAAGTAAAATTAAACTTCTCGAATACATGAAATTTAGTTCTTTATTAATTGAGTTTGAAATTCGTAACGAAGTCAATAAATAGGTGAAAATTGAATTTCTTTAACAAGAAATAAAATATGATTTATTGAAATAAATGGGTTTTATTGAAATTAATGTAAGACTTGTAATTTAAAGAATTGATTTGACGAATTTAATTTATTTCAATTTGAAATTGATATAATGAAGTTGAACTTAAGTAACTGATTTAACGAATTGGAAATTTAATGGAAATTATTTTGAATGATAAATAAACTTAACGAATATTGAATGAAATCGATTAATGAATTGAAATTGATTTTGAATGTTAAACTAAATTAATTTAAATGATTTCAGAATGAAACTTATATATACGAACTTGAATTAATAATTGAATTGTTTAAATAAAATTGAAATTGAATTGTAAGACTTTGAAATGGAAATTTGGAAAGCTGAACGTAAATATTGGAAATTGATTTAGAAAGACAAACGGAATGTTGATTTTCGAATTTTAATTGAAATTAAATTTGATTTGGTTGGAAATATATTAAACGACCAATCGGTGTAATAATTGCGAAAGTTATTAAAGAAACCGGAATCGGTTATGGATATACTCTCTATCTAAACCGAAAACCACTTTAATAACCATACGCGGAGTGATGATCCAGAATGAAGTGGTTGGAATGATGTACGTGATAACTTAAGAAAGAGAACGATAATGGATAGCCTTGACACTTGTGTCAAATTGGAAATGACTAAAACAGGAGCCGTGCCGGGCCAAATGGGGTTAGCCACCTCGAGCGAACACACTTCTTCGTAATTACTGCTCATTACTTGTTATCGATTGGTGCACCCTCGTACTTTCATGAGTGTTGTTTCGCGGTGTTGCGATCGCTGCGGCGATGCGTTCTCACCAGTCCGGATCAGGCAAACGGTAGTTTCACTACCTTGGGTATTGCCTCATGTGCCTTTTCATACTTGTATCCCTATATATGCGACCACTACGAATTTGTTTTATGTTATACCTATGGAGTACTCCCTGATATCCCACCAGTTTACGGTGGAGTTTACAGTGCTGTACAGACTATGACACTTATATAAAATCTGTTAAGGGGGATAATGGTAACGCCTTAACACTATTTTGATACTTTATATTACTGATAGACATTATCTATTTAGCGTATACTACTACATAGTAAATAGTTTAACGGATCCTTAAAGGATGGTGATTCCAACATCCTTTAAGTTACTTGTATTTCGATTGCTATTTCACTTGAGTTGGATTTATTGATATAAGAATATTAATCCTGACTCGAGTGTTTGTGTTTTGTTTTACGCTCAGGTCATACTGAGAGTACCAGCTTTCGAGGCTCACCTTTAGAGTTTGAGCTTCGCTTGGAGATCCAACTATCTTTCCAGCTTTCAGACATTCGTTGATTCCAGTGATGTATTCTGATTATTGTATTCGACTATTGTATTCGAGATTTCTTTTGTAACTTGTTTAACTCTGATGTATCTCATATATTATATAGTAGCTTCATGAACTACTATCTCTTTTACTTCCGCTGCATATTATTACTCTGTGTCTGTGATTTTGTCATTATTTATTTACCGTATATCTGAGTTTTGCCAAATTTAAATTAACAATTCGGTATTTTGGATTATTCAAGTCCGACATGTGCGGATGCGAATAGTCCAAAATAGTAGGCTGTTACAGTTGGTATCAGAGCATTTGGTAGCTCTAGGCAAAACTTAGCATATAAGGTAAATGTATTTACAGAATCACTCTCATTCGAGTTTCAATCTCATCCTTTTAACTCAATTCCTTTGAATTTTCGGAACGTCCATCGGTTCCGAAATTCATTCTTGTCCCTCACTATTCGTATTCTTTTGAATTTCGAAGTATCACATAACTCCACTTCGAATAACTCTTATAATGAATCGGCGGTCTCGCCAAACTACGAATTGACTTATAAAGGGGTGAAACTCCTTTACAATAGACATCGATTTACCGGAGATTTGTATCCTCGGTTTACGATGCTACCTATTTCTTGCTATACCTGAATTTTATTTATTGAGATCGAATGTTGATTTACCTCGGAATTCAGCATTGATCTTATTCTTGAAGTTACGGTTGACCCGGTTAAGGTTGCTCGTAAATTAAAAAAGCTTATCCATCTTCCGATTTTGTTAATTGAATCATTTTATCTTTCCTTTCTAACTTGAATTCGAATCAGAATTCTCTTTAATTTGGGTTCATCCAATTTGAAACCCTATCCTTATTTTGAAATTCATTCCTGTATCATCGAGCAAAGAAGTGTATTTGGGAATTAATATTAAAAATGTTTTATATATATATATATATATTGTGTTGTTTGAGTTGCTGATGTTGATTTGGATTTTCGATCGATTCGTCTGATCAACGCTATCAATAGGATTTCCAAAACACTTGAACAGAGCAAACTGACACAGTATTGTTTTCAAATTTGGTTAATGAAATAAAATTGTGTATGATTATATTATATATATATAAGAAAATTTTCTGATAATTGTTAAATGAATTGGTTAACTAAATGACGTATTCGATTTTTCATTTATTGTTTTGTAAACCATGGATTTACCAACATATAAATAAACGGAATTATAAAACTTGGTTTGTAAATTGATTTGGAAATTTAAATGAATGTAAATCAGGAATTTAAGAATTTCATTTTTCGGTGATTTCAAACTTTGGGTTTAAATCTTAAAATGCATAAGTAATTTCGAATAGAAATCATTTCCAAAGAATTTTAGAAGTTAAATTAGTGCTCTTTTCTTTGTCGTTGGAAAATAATTTCGGTGATGACGGCCGCATCATCGACATTCATTTTCGAGTTTCGAAATGAAGAGACTTATTCGTAACCTTGCTACACTTTAGTTTGAAAAAAAATTAAAAAGATTCGAATTTCTAAAATTATGACTTGATTTATATGTATTTGTATATGTTTATTGATTTGATGTGATATATTGAATGTGTGTATATATATATATATATATTTCTAAATTATTTGAAGTTAATTGGAAAATAAAAAATAAATTCTTAAAATTTATGTTAAGAATGATTTCAAATTTGAAATGTAGCCAAAATTTCGAATGAATATTTAAACTTAACTATTTGGATTTGAAAATTTACTTGTATAATATCCAATTACATTCTAATACAACTTACCTAAACCATTCGGAAGTTGAATATGTAATTGAATAATTTACAATGTGAAATGATATAAAAAAAATTAAATTTGAGTAGTTATAATAACTGTAAATATACTTAATATATGTGATAGGATATATTAAGTGGAATGGATATATTAATAAATTGGAATAAAGTAGAATAAAAATTTGCTGAATAAAGTATAATTTTAATAAATGACTATTCAAATTTAATTATGATCTTAAAACTGTTAATTAAAGACGACTGGATAATAAGATAATAAATCTAGAAATAGTTAAAGCTTGATTTAACTTAAGAAGATTAAATGAATTAAATCAATTATGGAACATAAATTAATTTAAATTTTGAAATTACATTGTTTAAATTAATTGTTTATTTATTTTTCGGTTTATTTTCTTTTGGTTGTTTCTATTCTCCTACTTCCTTCCTTTTCGGGGACGAAAAGTTTTGAGTGGGGGAGAGAATAACGACCCATAAATTTAACCGGTTTTAGTAACGTTATTAACTGAAATTTTGTGAAGTTTTAAACAGTAAAATTTTGAAATTAAAATTTTATATTTGGAATGCATCTAGTTAAAGATAGCAATTGGTAAATTTCCATCCGAAAATATGAAAGTTCATTTCGTGCGTAAATGTACTTCAATTTAATCAGTTAAAAAGCGATGAAAATAAAACATTTTCAAAACCAAAATAATTTTACATAGAAAAATTCTAAACCATAAGATGTCAGTTTGTCGTTTTTCCAAATTCGGACATCTTTGGCTCCGTCGATCTTATTTTTCTACGTTTTTCATGCATTTTTCGCTGTAGAAAATTTCGAATTTTCAAAATTCAAATCGAAACACTGATATCTTTATACCGTTTTGATCGTCTCGTCGTTCTGATCTCTACGGTATATTCGTATGTGTGTTTCGACGTCCGGTGAACGACGAAATCTGTAAAATGACTCATGTATTGGTACTGGTTCAATGCCCTTTTCTCTCTTGTGAACTTTCAATGTTCCACAGTTTCAAAAAAAAAACTTTATATCCTCTGCTCATTTCTGAAATCGATTGGCCATGGGTTTATATTCCCATACGAATATTAAATCCCTGTTGTCTGTTCATTTTAGTCCAGCCTCTTCAATTCCACCTTTTCAGTGGTTACTTTATTGGAAATGTGGGTTGGTCCATTTAACTTGCTTTTGAGAAAAATGAAACAAAAATTTACATTATGCTTTGGAACATGTTCACCAATTCTCTCCTTCCATCTTGAACTGAATTCATTTTTTTTGCTCAAACTCCACAACGACCAGCGCCTCCTTTCCCTAGCCGTGACCGTCCACCAGCAACCGTCCCTTCCAATCACCTAGCCCAATCCGACAGCAAGCTCCATCCTCCGTCGCTCAACCCGAGCTTGACACTCTCTCTCTCTCTCGTGCTTAGCTCCCCACCGACCGACTTTGGCTTCGTCCTACTCCGCCTTCATCCTTCCTCCGACCGCGCATAGCCCTCCCTCGGCCTCAGATCCGCAACCCCACATGCTAGCAACCTCCACTACTTGAGCATGTACGAGCCTCTAGCCTACCGCACCCCTTCCTCTCCACGTGACCATGCTCATCTCACCCTCATGTTGCTCTGCTCTTCCCCCTCAACAGCCATGGCCAGCCGAAGCTTTGGTGCTTCCTCTTTGACTCCTTCTTTTAAGGTAATTATATATAATTACAAATATACATATATTAATATATATATTCTGTATGTATAGGTAGCATTGTAATTTGGTCTCTTTGGTGGTGTGTGAGGTAACAGTAATATATAGAGATATATTTTACATTAGGCTTTTTTTTATATACAAAAATTTAAATAATAATAGAACACGTTTTGTTGTTATATATAAAAGTTTAGATATAATGCATGGCTGGTCGGTTAATATATAAAAAGTTGTTCAAGTTTAGTGTTTATAACATAAGTAAATGCATAAGTGGTTACAACATATGAAGCCATACACGTAGGGTATATTTTTTTTAAGGGATATTACGAAAATTTATGTGTCATTGTATGGATTACATAAAGGAGGATCATGCATAATTTGCTACTAGTGCTCAGTACAATGAAGAAGAATGTGAGGTATCTGTTATAAAGGTTGTACATTGGATTATATATATTTTGTTAGCTTATAAAATTAACAAACAAATATTACTTGCAATGAATTGACTGCATATATTATTAACTGTGAGTATGACAGAGTTTTGAGAATATATACATAAGTTTATATATATATATATATATATGTTCGTAATCTGTTCACCTGCGTATTTTAATTTGTACAAGTTTAGTTTCATATATAATTTATACGGTCATTGCGTTAGTTGATCAGTTAAGCGCCGTACTTTTCATATGTATAATATTATATAGGAGCATAATATTTCAATCTTTACTTGTAGCTTGTGTATACTGTATATTTATTTTATATTGTAGTTATATACTTTATATTTATATAAGTTTTAAAGTGGTAATTGCTGTTTAAAATATCAGGGTGTGTATAGTTATATAATATCGTGACTAATATATTTTGAAATTTATTATGATCCTATTGTTGACTATACAATATAAGAAGTATTTTGTATATAAAAATTTCAACAATTTTGTTTATATATTAAGGGATATATATAAACCTTTATTTTATTTATTAGTACGTAGATTATGAAAGTATGTGTACAAGTATAAATAAGCCTTGTTATTATTGTGTGATATATTCATGACATTTTGAAAGGAATAAAATATAATATAAGTATTTTCCATTTTTTTAGTATATATAAGTAGTTATTTCATTTATATTATGTATATATTGAGTTTAATATTTGTGTCGTAATGTAAAAACAATAATTTTGAAATACATGTATATTTAATTTAATATACAGCTCTGATTTGATTTCGTAAATTCTCATCTATCAGCTTGTCCATCGAGTCTGTATCCATCTGGCTTTGATTCGTGCTTGGACCCGTAACTCATCTCATTCTCGTCCATCTCTAGCCTCGAAAGGTGAGCAATCACTCACGATTAATGTTCTTTTATTTATTAAATTTGATTTCAATTGAAACGACAACTGAAATATGCTGTTGTTAGTGATGTACACTGTTATTACCTGTATCCGTTCACCTATGACATCGGACACCATTATCTGTTAATTATTTATGCGACGATAATACAGTTTGGTTGATAATTGTTTGATTGTTTGCTGTTTATATTGGACGTTAAAATTGTAATGTATAAAGTGATAAATAGTATGCAATTGAATTTGACGTAGGATAGTTAAATTTGAATCGACATATGTGTTGAATTTGATTAGTTAAATTTGTACAATATGACCCCTTAAATGTTTAATTATTTGACAGGTAGAAATAGTTAATTACCCTTGAACCATTTGAATTTTTGTTGTATTAATTGATGAAGTATGAAATTGAATAATTGATGTGAAGTGTAGAACCGCATAAATAATTAGTGTAACAATCTTTAATCTACATGAAATGATAGTGTAGATCCTAGAAATAATTATATTAATTTGCACAAAGAACAATGTGAATTAATACGATTATTTCGAGATTATTTGAATTGATTATTGAATTTTTATTGATTGTTGTTATTGCTTGTTTATTTAATTTGACACCATCCAAGTTATCACACTGCAAGTTCCCTTTATTATGCTTGATCTTGAATTGAAATTGGAGTCGGGTTGAAATGATATATACCCAAATGAATTTGACCAAGGTTAGAGAATTAAATAAATTCTGATTGGTCAATAAATTAATTTAAAAATAAAATAATGATTTTATTAGAGCAAAGAATAAGTTTTGAAATGAAGTTGGAATTTGAATTTGTGAAAGGAAAATGTAAAGATTGAAATCTGAAACAAATTTTAACGAAGTAATTGATGAAAGAAATTTGTTTGAAATTTAATTATTTTATAATTAAATTTGGAATTATTAATATATAATTTGGAATTAGTAATGATTGAGTTTTGAAATTATTAAGTTTGAAATCATTTAATAATTAGATTTGAAATTATAATTTAAGTTTGAAATTATAATTAAGTTTGAAATTATGAAGATGAATCATAATTAAGTGGAAATGATTTAATAAATTAAGTTTGAATTTATAATCAAGTTTGTAATTATTAAGTTTGTAATTATTAATAATTAAGTTTTTAAATTATTTAATAATTGAATAAGATTTAATTATTTGATAATTAAATAAAAAAATTGAATTCTTTGATAAGAGAAATTGAATTTTTGATTAAGTAAATTTGAACTTCGTTAATAAATGAAATTGAGTTTCTTTATTATTAATTAAGCTTTGGAAAATTTAAGTAAGTTAATAAGAGAAATTAAACTTCTCGAATATATGAAATTTAGTTCTTTATTAATTGAGTTTGAAATTTGTAACGAAGTCAATAAATAGGTGAAAATTGAATTTCTTCAACAAGAAATATAATATGATTTATTGAAATAAATGGGATTTATTGAAATTAATGTAAGACTTGTAATTTAAAGAATTGATTTGACGAATTTAATTTATTTCAATTTGAAATTGATATAATGAAGTTGAACTTAAGTAACTGATTTAATGAATTGAAAATTTAATGGAAATTATTTTGAATGATAAATAAACTTAACGAATATTGAATGAAATCGATTAATGAATTGAAATTGATTTTGAATGTTAAACTAAATTAATTTAAATGATTTCAGAATGAAACTTATATATACGAACTTGAATTAATAATTGAATTGTTTAAATAAAATTGAAATTGAATTGTAAGACATTGAAATGGGAATTTGAAAAGTTGAACGTAAATTTTGGAAATTGATTTAGAAAGACAAACAGAATGTTGATTTTCGAATTTTAATTGAAATTAAATTTGATTTGGTTTGAAATATATTAAACGACCAATCGGTGTAATAATTACGAAAGTTATTAAAGAAACCAGAATCGGTTATGGATATACTCTCTATCTAAACCGAAAAGCACTTTAATAACCATACGTGGAGTGATGATCCAGAATGAAGTGGCTGGAATGATGTACGTGATGACTGAAGAAAGAGAACGATAATGGATAGCCTTGACACTTGTGTCAAATTGGAAATGACTAAAACAGGAGCCGTGCCGGGCCAAATGGGGTTAGCCACATTGAGCGAACACACTTCTTCGTAACTATTGCTCATTACTTGTTATAGATTGGTGCACCCTCGTACTTTCAGGAGCGTTGTTTCGCGGTGTTGCGATCGCTGCGGCGATGCGTTCTCACCAGTCCAGATCAGGCAAACGGTAGTTTCACTATCTTGGGTATTGCCTCATGTGCCTTGTCATACCTGTATCCCTATATACGCGACCACTACAAATTTGTTTTGTGTTATACCTAAGGAGTACTCTCTGATATCCCACCAGTTTACGGTGGAGTTTACAGTGCTGTATAGACTATGACACTTATATAAAATGTGTTAAGTGGGATAATGGTAACGCCTTAACACTATTTTGATACTTTATATTACTGATAGACATTATCTATTTAGCGTATACTACTACATAGTATATAGTTTAACGGATCCTTAAAGGATGGTGATTCCAACATCCTTTGAGTTACTTGTATTTCGATTGCTATTTCACTTGAGTTGGATTTATTGATATAAGAATATTAATCCTGACTCGAGTGTTTGTGTTCTGCTTTACGCTCAGGTCAGACTGAGAGTACCAGCTTTCGAGGCTCACCTTTGGAGTTGGAGCTTCGCTTGGAGATCCATCTATCTTTCCAGCTTTCAGACATTCAGTTGATTCCAGTGATGTATTCTGATTATTGTATTCGACTATTGTATTCGAGATTTCTGTTATAACTTGTTTAACTCTGATGTATCTCATATATTATATAGTAGCTTCATGAACTACTATCTCTTTTACTTCCACTGCATATTATTACTCTGTGTCTGTGATTCTGTGATTATTTATTTACCGTATATCTGAGTTTTGCCAAAATTTAAATTAACAATTCGGTATTTTGGATTATTCAAGTCCGACATGTGCGGATGTGAATAGTCCAAAATAGCGGGTCGTTACAACTTTAGTCCAATTTCTTTTTATTTGGCAACATTTTCAATTATATTTACTTCACTAACGATTCAAGTCGAATTTGATTTATAACTCGAATTTTATTTCCAAACTTCATTATTAACTCACAAATTCAGCTTCTATTTAACTACATTAGGTTCCATTTACATATTTCATTAACTAATTTATTATCTACTCCCCCTATTTATAATTCAATACTTGATTTTCAAACTTAAAAATCACTTCATTTAATTTTCTTAAGTTCAATTTATTTTATAATTCAAGGTTGGATTTTTGTTTCGTTTTCCCAAAACATCAAGTAATATTTATTTTGGGTTTTCTATTCCATTTTTCAATTTTAAAAGTCACAACTTATTATTTTACACATTTCATTCATTTATTCCAATCCAATTCTTATCCAACTTATTTCTTATCCAACTTACTTCCATTTATTTAAGTAAGGATCTAATTCCATTCAATACCACCTATAACTCAGCTGAATTTTATTCCAGTTCAATTCTATTTTAACTTGGATTTATTTAATTCAATTCGATTCAATTTTCTTCCTCAATCCAAGTTAATTTATTTCTACCTTTTCACTTTAAATTTAAATTCCAATATTCAAAGCTCAAATTTCCTTCCTGATTTAAATATCATCTCAATTTATAAGCTTATAACCTATCTCATCAGGATTTTTTTTAAACACCTGGCTTTTGGTTTCAAATCATTTGAAATCACCATTATCTCAAAATCACACTTCTCCAAATTTCAAACCAATCCTGGTTTGTATTCCCAACAAATTTCCTTTGAAATTTCAAAAACAAACTGGTTCTTCTGAACAAATCAAATTTGACAGCAATCTGTCACTTAGAAACTCGAAAATGAACATCGACGATGCCGCAGTCATCACCGAAGTTATTTTCCAGCGACTGAAGTAAGTTCAATGCTATATCCTTTCCCAAAATTTATTTGAAACAATTTCCTTTCAAAAATACTTCTAGAACAATAATGTTATTATTTATCTTCAAAACACTTCCAAAATCGTCGGGGTTTTAAATTTTCAGATTTTGACTTAAATCAAAATTTAAATATGTTTCATTTGTATAATTTATGCGCATACAAATTCCCTTTTTGATTACACAAGCCATTCCAATTTTTATAATCTCATTTTTTTAAAAATATTATAATCCAAATATCCAAGTTGTATAATAATTTAAGAAAATATTTCTTTTATATCAAAATATATTTTGGGTAAAATTATTTCATTCACCCACCTTAAAACAATACTGTGTCAATTTATCGTGTCATGTGTTTATAAACTCTTCTCAAATAGCGACCGTCTTACTCGATCAGAATTCATATTCCACTCAACCAACAAGTCAACAAAATACTAAAGCAATTCATATTCACTAAAAAGTACGCGCTCATATCTATTAATATGCTTAAACCCATTCTAGAGTACTACTGACTCTATTTGAGTAATTCCCACCAGAGCCAAGGTTATCACCAACCTAAGCTTTGATACCACAATGTCACAAACTGATTTTCTGATGCCCGAAAAACCAAACCATGGGGGTTAAAGAAGAATAGGTAGAAGAAGAAAATAGAAAACAACAATAGAATCTAACCATCGCAGTGGAATAAAATATAATAAATAATAACTAATCTTTACACAAAAGAAAACTATATCTGTTCTATATATATACATCATCAGAATACATATTACACAACTGGACATGTCCTCACAATCTGAATACACAGCTAATCAACATAGCGGAATATCTAAAACAAGTACGGAAGTACGTATCACCATCCAACTCCTCAGCATCCTTCCCTATAATCTATAATACTCGGTCTGACCCGAGCATTATAGTTACATAACACCCGAGTCAGTCTGGAATATCAGCGTGAGAAAACCACACTCAAATTGATTATTAAAGTTTCAAAATCCTTTGAAAACAAAAGCATCTCGTAAGACCATGCCACAAATAAACATGTCGGGTTTTTACCTTACGATAGCTAAAACATCTTTTATTAAAATCCTCTGATATTATAATAGGGTCTATTTACAAATACTTACTAAAATAGCCGAAATTGTTACATGATTAAATTCCAGCTACTAGCCACAAAGTGGCTAATACGAACAAAAATCGTAAAGGCACGTAGGGAGAATGGATTTCCATCTAATGACTAGGTACTGGGGTACCACCTGTCATGGTACCTTGTCTAGATCAGCATATCGAGGATCACTCCCGACCCTCCTGCAACACAAGACCGGGACTACCCCTTACTGGATAATTCCAAGTAAGATCACCCCACGGTTAGGATCAGCAACCGAACCACTAAGCCGAGGGACATCTAGACAGGGATGACCTCACCCTGAATGGGTGCTACCCATGTAGCCTTGCTGCATAACCCCTGATTTTCAGTCATTCTCGGTTGATGAGGCTTGAAGCTAAGCGTTACTTTAAGAACGCTTAACTTAGAATGCCCATAGTCCACCTGACCTGTGTAGTTAATGCCCCTTTGTTACCCCGCTATAACCCTGCTATATCTCATAGTGGATTTCTACTGCTATGATTTTTCCATATAGCCCCAAAATATAGCCTTTCCGCTTTAATCCCCGTACTTCCGCTATATCCCGTTATTCCCGCTATATTTTGCTATTTCCGCTATATCCTCTTTAATAAAATGAATTAAAAATTAGATTTATACATTATAAAAATTATGAAACTAATTTATTTGATTTAATTTTTAATACATTTTTAGAAATTAAAATACTCTAATATTCTACTAAATTCAATTATGTTATATAACAATTTTACGTTTATTTAAAGTATATTCGCACATGTTTTTTGTTTAAAATTATTTATGTATTAATTATAATTCAATTGAATGATAATTTTTCATTAAATTACCATTTATATATTTGTAAAAACATTAAGTACGAGTTTTATATGCTATTTTAGAGCCATCTGCTATATCCCGCTATATCCTTGTTGTATCCCCGCTATGACTTTTTGCACCTCCACCGCTTCGAATCTGCCGAGCGCATTAACTGCACAACACCTGACGATGTTCTGAAAGCACTCATCCATACAAGTCCGTCTCGAGTTCGAACGGAATCGAAGGCACTATTCCTACTAGATCCATTTTGAAAACATCCTCAGGATTAGTAGCGACTGGCTCTTGCACTTCACTCCTCCATCTTCGACTCCGAACCCGTTTTTCCACAAAAACATACAAATCGGATCGAAGTGGTTTTCGAGAAATTAATCCCGATCCCGGTCTCTTCCAAACAATCGGTGCATTGGCCAATATTTATAGTCGGTTATTTAACTATCAATTAACATTCTCAACAACCAACAAACATAAATAATTTCCCAAATTATTTATTAACCTCAAAATATCTTGGCAAGATATATTTCTACTTTCAACCCTTTTGAAAACAGAATTCTGACATACCTTTCTCATGAGTTAAATCTCCAAATATTTATTTCCACTGAAAACAATGAAGCACAAAACTTTAGATTTTTAAATTAATTTAAAACACTTTATATAAATTATGCTTTAAAACGGTTAAAATAAAAATTACTTTAATACTTTATTAAAAATATATTCAATAGGAATTTTTTTTGGCATAGCACTATAGGAATATTTAAAATGAGGCTACTTTATAAAATATAAAACTAGATTTTCTCTTTTAAAACAAAATGTCAAGTCCATTCAAATAATTACTACTATAGTCGATTTGAAAAATACTTACTTCAGAGTTTAAACATTTAGAAATAATAAATTTTCTAAAACATGCTTTTTGAAACGACATTAAAAGTTTAACTTGTATTTAAAAATTTACTTTGAAACGTACTTGGCAATTCAGGGAAATATACTTCTCTTTCTATCTTTAAAAATAAATCACTATTTATTTTTAAACAAGTTTTCCCATTCATTTAATAAATTCCCATCGTGAATTTATTCTTCCAAATATCCACTGATATATTACTTTACTTTTATATACCTAGTTTATAAATTTCATAGTCACATTCTCCTTTAAATTTCCAATTTCAAATGCTTAAATCAATTTCAAAATTGACTTCCAATTTACTCCATTTGAAATAAATTCCTTTACTTTCTCATCTATTTCAAAATCCATTAACTTCAGATTTTATTTCTTAATTATGATTTAAAATCTTTTAACTGCAAATACCAATTTCAGATTTCCCCAAATTCCTTCTTTATCTTTTTTAATAAACTCAAACCTTGGAATTTAAAATAAATACTTTATTCCTTTAAATAATATCACTTATGTTTTTAAAATTCATTATTACTCTGTTTATTCAAAATTCACTTTTTCCATACTCGAAATTATTTATTAGAATTTTAAAACCACTTTTATTCTTATCCAGTTCATTCTAAAATTTATTCAAATTCTCAACGATTATTTTACTTAAAAATTCACTCTTTTATTTTCTTTCAAAAAATCCAATTCTATATATTTTAATAACACAGTGTACCGAAATATATTCAAGCAAACTATAGCATTCAATATTCCAATTATCAATATAATTCATTATAGAATATCAAATAATCATAACAGAGAATATTAAATAGACTAAATAAATGTTGAGGAATCCAGTTGGATTCCTCCAACCTGTTTTCCCTGCATCCATAGATGTTAGCACAATATAAAATACCAATTCCACTTCGAGGTAGATTATCGCGGTATATGGGTTTTAAATATAATATCATCCGCTATTATGCGGCGCATAGGGTCTCATCCGCTATATAATGCGGGAAATCAATCATTCCAAGATATTATATATAAAATATACCACATCCAATCAATTCAATCATTCACCCAAAAATTTGAATTTAACTATTTAAATTTAAGTAATAATCCACATGAGTGAGATTAACTCACCTTTGATTTTTGTTTGTAATCCGATTCAAACCAGCTTGTTTTCTTTACGATTCCAGACCTTGTATAACATTTTATAGTTTATTAACACTTGGATTAATCCAATAATTAATTAACATTTATTTATTTGAACTTATAATTTAATTTAAAATTTTAAAACTAATAATTTCCTTTAACAAATCATCTTTCGTAACCCAATAATTAATTAAGTTAATTAAAATAGTTTAATCGTCAAACCCACTTCTTTTAAAATCAACTAGTAAGATAAAAATGTTTATACATGCATATTTATTTTTACTTTCTTCTTTGAAACCATTTACACCCAAAATGACATATATATATATATATATATATATATATATAAAAAAAATTTTAAACTCTACCATATTTTAAAATCCCTATTATTTTAAAATCTTATCTATATGAAGAATATAGACATATATATATATATATATATATATATATATATATATATATATCTTTAAAACTTTTTTTTTCATTTCCTGTAAACACAACAGTAATTGTTTACTGTAAAAAATTATGAATATAATTAAACATATATGAATCAAGAAGATACAATAATACCTCACTGCTTCAAAATTAGCAAGAGCTGTTCGCCGCCTCATTGCGATCGAGCTCGCGAAACCTAGCCGAGTCGAAATCGTTGGTAACACTCGCCGATATCGGCACCGAAAATCATCGAACCCTTCCCCAAACTCCATTGCAGTCAACGTACCTCAACCGCCTCGCCCCGTCAACTCGTGCCACCACTTCGTCACCCAAGGTCAAGCCGAGAAGCCCGATCGATATGCCGCAACCCTAATCGAGAGTCCCTCACCGTCTCGCGATAGATCAGCAATAGGAATTGCTTGTCAAGGAGTCGTGATTTTGGGTACAAGCACGAGTCGCTCAATCGAGATCCAAAGATGAATTTGAATATGAGGATATGGAGAGGTAGTTGATTGACGAACGAATTTATTCGTTCGTTCACTCTTCTTCCTCTTTTCTCTTATGTTTTCTTTCATTTTTTTCTTTTCTTTTCTTCTGACCTTGGTTGGAATTTAAAAGAGGAGAAGGGAGAAGATAGAAAGGAGAGATAGCATGCTTGAACAAGAAAAAGGGGACAGGATTTGATTCCTTGCATGAGAAGACAAATTACGTTTTGAAAGGATGGAAGGTGGCTGCACTTGATTTCTGATTTGAATAATACAGATTTTAATAATGAAATTATCTCGTTTTAGCAGCTCAAAATTTTGATCTCCTATTGAGGCATACCGCCGGGCGTTTATAATGTTATACCCCTATTCCGAATGCGATGGAAAAGGTTTCGTGTCCTACTTCGATCGTATGGAGAAGATAACTTTTTGAACCAGTTATAAAATTGAATTTTCGATTTAAATTCAGCGGGTTTATATATCGTACGCTCACATAACAACTCCAAACACTACGAAAACTGAAATCCTTTAATAATACATTATTACGGATCCAATGAAACTGGTTTCGTCAAGATCTGAGACTGTGCCACAAAAGGCTATTTTTAAATGTTAATTTAAATGATAAAATTTCAAAACTTAACAAAACATTTCCAAATTCAATTTCAACACTTTTACTATCTTCAGTACCATCGATATAAATTTTGCAAGTCTTCAAATTATTTTTAACAAGCTTAAAACTGGAGATTCAGTATTTTACCCAACTTTCAATTATTAAATTCAATAATTTAATTATCAAATAAATAGGGATATTTGAATTCAAGTTAAAAATTAACTTTAAATATTTAACATCATTTAAATATTCTGATTTCAAATGCCTAAAAATTCTGGGTCATCACAGTATACCTTTGGTGGAGGGAGGGGGCGACACCCTCTTAGTCATTGTTGAAAAACTTCATTTTCCTTGTTGTTGATTCAAGTATTTGAATTGTTTTTTAATTGCATCAAAAAGTGATTGGAGCTCTTCTCGATGTTTAAATATTTATGTCTATTCTTTATGTTTGGATTTTGATCTTGTTTATGCCCATTCTTTCAAGTTTGGGTTTTGTTTTAATGTTTTTCCATTCATTCATGTGTGGAAGTTGTTGTTGTGAGGAAAAAACATTTTCGTGTTTAGCGACGTGGTCTCACAGTATTATTATGTGTTCATCTTATTACTCAAGTTTATTGTGCTAGTTTTCCAGACTGATCCGAGTGTTATTTTATTATAATGCTCGAGTCAGACCGAGTTTTCCCAGCTTGTCGTTGGTGAAACATGGCGCTCATGGAGTAGAGCAAGATGTTCACCCGACGTAGTATTTTTACTTTTTGCTATATTATTTTGTATACCCATTAGCAATTGTAAGATCTAGAAGTTATAACCATCCAGGCTGATGAGGTATGTTTTTAATTATGATGTACCTTATATCTTGAAGGAACGATTTATACTATCTTTGTTATATTATATGTTATCTTTCGGCTGTGAGATTCTGTTTCCCCTATTCGTTTTCTATCCTTTTTTCTTTTTACCTTAACAATTTGTCTTTCCAACACTTTGATATTTTACAATTTAATACCATGGATGTATTAAGTGTCAAATTTCGAGGGTCGAAAAGGTGGGCCATTACACTTGGCATTATAGTTGAAGGTTAAGCGAGAACCTTGGCTTTCGTTGGGTATGGCTCATTAGAGATAGGGTAAGTGACATCGTAGAATGAGTTTAAGATTATTATATATATGCAAGAATGTATTTTTTATTGTTATAAAAACTTATTGTGTTAATTGATCTATTGAGTTGTTTATGAATCCTAGTAAAGACTTGGGACACCATGATGTCGACAAGGATTTTTAAGCACTCGAATAAGAAAAATAGACACGTTATTGATTTTTTAAAATTTGGTAAATCAAATATTTTGCCTAGTATTATATATTTTTTATATATAAAGGAATAATTTTCAATTTGATATAATTATTTATGTAGCGTTTTTTATTTGAAAATAATAATATTTGTTTATTATCATTGTTAATTTATCTTTCATGCTCGGATAGTTTATAAGCAATGACTATAGTGTTTTATTGTTAATATATGCTCGAATAGTTTATAAGCATTTATTTATAATTGTGAGTACATTAAAACGAACCCCTTATGATTTTAGCCTCATAATTTGACTATGAGGTGTTTAGAGAAAATATTATGTTAAAAATTCATCTTTTAATAAAGCCATTTAATATAATCTAAATGGGAGAATAAGATATTTAGATGATAAATATTCATGAAAAGTTTATTATAACAAAAGAAAGTTATTATAACATGAGATGATTTTATATAAAGTTAATTTTATATAAATTTGGTTTATAAAATGTATCTTAGAAAGAGTTTTTGAAAATTTATATACCAATGTTGCTTGAAACGATTTCAAAACGATTGTTGGGAAAAGTAATGGTAGTATTACTTTGAAATATTTGTAAGTATAGATATTTCAAAGAGAATTTTTAATGAAATACTTTTCTTTGGATAATTCGGTGAAAACATCTCGATTTATTTTATGGTAATCTGAATAATCTTCTTAGTGATGATCGAATGTTTGCTTTGGCGAATGTTGTAATACACTTGGCAAATTATCATATTCATCATTATTCGATCGAAATGAGTTCAAATACGAACGAACCCAAAGCGAGTGTTGGTGAATAAATTATAAAGGTTATTTTATATATAAAAATATATGTAATATGATTTCCAAAAGGGGTTTGAAAAAATAAAAAGGTATTTGGTTCTTAATTTTCCGTATAGAAAATTGACTTAAAAAAGTATTTTGATAATAATTTGATAAAATGAAAATTTTTAAATTTAAATAAAGAAGAGATAATTTAACTCAATTTTTTAAATGGGTTAAATTAGATAGGAATATTTTAATAAGCATTGTTCTATTAAAATTGTAGTTTGTTTTATACATTTAAGTTTGTAAACTATTTGATGTTATTGGCCAATTCATAAACATCTTTCCGTAGAAAACTCTAAAGTAAAAAAGGCCGAAAGGTTGACTCGATTTTAAAGATGCATGTTTTGTTTGGGCCTACGTCTAAATTTTGAAAACTAAAATGGAATGGGAGTTGTGTATGTGCTCTTAGGATATAGAAGATTATTATACAAGTAAATAATAGTAGAGTAAGTTTTTGATTTAATGTTTTATAAAGTGTGTATTTATAAAACGTTATAAAATTAAGTGAAATTTTGTGAAATAATTCATAAATAATTTTAGTATTGAATGAAATACTATAAATAAAATTGAAAGTGATTTACAAAGAGATTGGTGTAATTAAGAAACCCATTAGATTAGGTATGTAAGTTATAAGTAGATCATTTAATTCACATGGTTCTTGATCTAGGATTTGAATACGTAATTTCGGGGTGATTCACACTTGTTCCAAAAAGGATTTCTCACTTGATTCTTATCAGTGAACACTTGACTTGAATTCATGATATGATACTAAGGTTTTCTATCGTAGTATATGGTTATGTGAGGAGAACGGAGGTTTCTAATCCAGGAACCTGATCGAAGTCCACACTAAGAAGGTCGAGTGAGCGATACTACTTCGGAAGTAATGTTTTCGAGCAATTGGTTGGACCAAATATAGCATATAGATGATTTATGTATATCATACGGACTTTAAGGATATTTGCATACCATGTCTGATTGCTTAGGAAAGTTTGGGAAGCAATTTCCAATTTTGTTTGAGGGAGCTTAGATAAACTTCTAAGCAACAACCTAAGGCTGAGGAGTGTAATGGGATGCTTAGGAAATTATCTATATCCTTGGACGATTGAGAAAGCTATGAACCTAAGAAATTTTTTAAATCTTACTTTTTAGTAATTTAACATTTTAAATAATGTTAATTGTTAGTTTATACCTTGTGGAATTTGATTTGATTGATAGTGTGATTTTCTAGACTACGGTTTATAAAGTTGCTGTTTTCTAGGACTTAAATCCATGTTCCTTTGAAAATTGATTTCAAAAACAATTCGAGAAAGAATAATAATCGAATTATTCTGAAAACTTGAGTGAAGTATTGTTATTTCAGAGTATTTAGAAAAAAAATTGTGAAGTGATTTTTTTCTAATATTTTTGGTTATGACTAAAATTGGGCGATTGGTAGTTTTTCGATTTGGAAGATTCGCCAAGCATATTTGTTTACTCTATGTGTTGTTTTAGGAGGAACCAGAATACCAGTGGATGCTCCATGTTGTTTTGATTATAGAGTTATACCGTGCTTCGTTAGGAGAAGCCCTCTCATTGTCATAATTGTTTTTGGTTTTGACTTATTTCTCTTCGATGGAATTTGAAAATATATTTTGAATACAAGAAACCTAGACATTTAGTACTAAATTTATCTTTTGAAAAGATTGCATGCTTAGTATGTTATTATAGAGTATCTTTTATTTTCTTGTTGTATATGGTTGTTTTATTGTTTATATTGCTAGTGTATCACTTTTTATCAACATAGTTCTCTTTTGGATAATGTAAGTACTAGATAGGTACAGGGATGCATGACATTGCCATTTGATTTTTTGTACACCTACATTTGCATCGAGATATTAAATTGCTTGTAGAAATGAAAAATCAAACGCAAAAGAGGTACATAGTTTATTTAGAAATTGATTAATGATTTTATGCCTTAGTTATGGGACGCCACATGGCTTTTGTTTTCTTTTGTTGATTTGGACCAGTTGTGGTGAGTTTTCCGTAACATAAAAGGAATTTAATAGTTTAAGAACTCATTTTAATGAATATTTTTTAAATTTAAGGGTTTGGAGACATTTTCTTCCTTCGAAAATTTCGAGGATGAAATTCTTTTAAGGGGGAGAATGTAACATCTTAGAATTTCATCGTTTTGATTTTGAATGTTTAATTAATTTTAAATATTTAAATAATGGTTTTAAGTTTTAATAACTTATATTTAGATGTATGGATTTTATAAATAATTCAATTGTGAATTATAATATTAATTAAATGAATTTAATGGCTTATTTAAATCCTTTAATTTATAAATAATAATAGTGAACTCATTTTCAATATTATTAATAATCAATTATTTATGAACCGCTCGATTTTTACTGACGTATTTTTAAATGGATTTATTGGATTTTCCCACAATTTTTAATTTGGAAAATATTTGAATTATTATTTGACGTATTTTCGACAAACGATGTTATATTTGAAATTTCGCAGGATAAATAATCAGTGTATTCTTTATGATCGTGTCATATTATTGTGCATGATCGTATTTTTATTTCTGTAATTCATTGCTCGTAGATGAACAAGATATTTTGTAGTGATGTACCGTAGAACTTTTCCAAATCAAATTTTAAACAAGTCTTTGCCAAGTTTTGTCCTGACCCTTGCACATGCTCATGACTACATATAGATACACTCATGCGCACAGTAAGAAAAGGGATGAAAAAAATATATACAGGGAGGAACACATTTTCTTTTTTACTTCTTTGCACAAAAATGGAGCACATAGTAACCAAAATAATGCATCTGGCTTCTAAATTCAAGATAAAATTCTCAACAAAAATTTTAAAACAAAATCTTTGGGTTCATTGTGAAAAGATCCATGAATATACATGCCTTGAATTGGGTGCAACTGTCGTTAGGTTAAGTGCATCATCTTCTTGACCGATTAAAGTTGAGGCTAGGTGGTGGAGGAAAGGGAGTTAGTCGAAGTGGAGTTTACCATCATTCTCGTCTTAATGCTCTGCACCTTAGCGGGGACTCGGTCGAAGCTCCGACCTTGTGTTGTAATTCATGACTTTAGTTGGTCGTACATGATGGTTTGGGTCGTGATGATCAGGGATGGGTCAGAGGTCAATTCAATGAGGTGGTTGGACTTGTGGCGCGAAAAGATGAAGCTGGTGGTAGTTAGAGCACCTTCGATTTGCTGCAGTGATATGAAGTGTTTGGACAGTGATGCGAGGTAGAAGGTCACTTTAGTGATGGCGAGGTTAAGCTTGGTGTGGTTGGGTTGGGGTTGCGCATCGAGTCCGAGAAGAGGGGAACAACTGTAAAGGCCGTTCGCCAAATGACGGACCGATGCTCCGTATCTCTATTGGAAGTGCATGCGGCCATGGGGTGTATCCTTGTACATGTTTGATTGGGAAAGGAGAACTAATTGATTAATTAATTAATAGAAGATAATTAATTAATTAAAGTTAATTAACTAATGTTTATATTTTGAATTCTTATAAAACCAATATCTTGCTCATACGTGGTCAGATTTGGATATGGTCAGTTGCATTGGACTTGAAGGAATGTTAGCTATGTATTGGAACTAGGTTTTTGGAATTTGAAGCAAGTAGAATTTTAGGCTAAAATCGAACGTCGACCAAACCGAAATACGAAAGATTCAACTGAAATTTCGATTAGTTTACTCACCTCTAAATAAATTATATGCTATCTCTATTGCAATAGATTATCGTTGAATACTTGGATGATAGTTTATATCGTTGTTTGATTATTTGTTTGGATTTAAATTTCTGCTCGAAAAGCAAATGGCCAAATAATCATTATGTTGAAGGAAACAAAAACAAATGGAAAGTAGTGAACATGTCGCTACAGTACACTTCGAAAATACACAATCATATGTGTGGTTTACAGAGGACTTTCAAAGAGAGATCCTAAGGACTTTTTTGCCAATATTTATTTATTTACTTCTATTCTTATGTTTCTTATATTAATGTTTGGTTGAAATTTTTGTGACATACTGTTTGATTTGAATAAGTGTCGTTATAATGATTTTCGCTATACCGTCACTTGTGAAGTATCGTCCCCTTAAACCTTTTTGTGTTGAACTTGAGCTTGTGATTAAGGCTAATTAACTAAATTAAAAAAAGTGTATAAAGTTAAGTAATTGCTTTACTAAAGAAGTTAAAAGTTTGATTAATTGTCACTTGGGATAATTAACATGGCTTTAAATTTATAAATCAATCATCTCCTCGGATGAATAACACTGTTTAAAATTTATATAAATAGTTTAATTGATTTATTATTTTCTAGGATAATAAATGTTGTTTGAAATTTACAAATGATAGTTTATAAATGAGAAAATCTTATAAAAGGAATTGTTTGAAAAATAAAGCTAAGTCTAAATCGTTTTTGGTTTATAGTAAACAATATTTTAATGACATGTGTTTTAGACCCTTCTTTTTAATACGTGAAAAATATAATTTGCACTTTAAAAAGAATATTTTTAAAGAGTATTTTTAAAGAGTATTTTTAAAGAGTTTTACAAATATTTGTGATATGAAAATCACGCACAAGTTTTGTTTTAAAAATGTAAAAGGTTTGATTCGGTTACGGAAAGAATAAGAAATTTAATTTCCGTAAACAATATTATATGGAAAGGATTTAATCATACTCTTAGCACTAAACATTGAGGTATGGAAACTCGTTTCTATCTCGAAGGTTAAAAATGTCATCAACGCAATGCCTAGAGGTAATACTACATTCACTTGTTCGGTTTCGTTTTTAACCGAACAATAGTACAAGTTTGAATTCCATGAGTAGTGGTAAGGATATGAGATTTAATTTCCGTATACGATCATTTTGATTATTCTCGATAATTGTTTATTGACTATCGGTTCAGCTTTCTTCTTTGTTTATCGATAATTTAAAGTGATTTGTTGCTCATTTTACATGTTGATATCCTTTTTCAAAAACCAAGATATGTGGGGTTGCTCCGATTAGGGCACCTTCACATCTACTCTTGATTGGATTTGGTAGTATACGCACGGAGATGTGAAATTACTAGCATTCTCAGTAAAGGTTGGAGGAGTCCGACTTGGACATGTCCAAGAGCCATCATAGTTCTTAAGTATATTTCTAAAGGTATACTTTTAGTGAGGTGGGTGCACCCTCCTATTCATTGCTGAAAAACTTTCTTTTCCTTATTATTGATTCAAATCTTTGAAGTGTTTTCTTAATTGCATTGAGAAGTGACTGGAGCTCTTCTCGATGTTTAATTATTTATGTCCATTCTTTAAATTTGGATTTTGATGTTTATCCCAATTCTTTCAAGTTTAGGTTTTGTTTTAATGAGTTTATTGTGAGGAAAAACTGTTCCATGTTTAGTGGCAAGGTTACACAGAATTATTATGCGTTCATCTTAGTACTTGGATTTTCTCACTTTGGTTTTCCAGACCGATATGGGTGTTATTTTATTATAATACTCAGGTCAGACTGAGTTTTTCTAGGTTGTCGTTGTGGAGACATGGAGCTCATAGAGTAGAGCTGGTTGTTCACTTGTTGTAGTATTTTCATTTTTCCTCAGCATTATTATGTATATCCATCCACCATTGTACGGTCATGAAGTTATAACTGTCCAGGCTGATGAGGTTTGTTTTTCACTCTAGTGTACCTTGTATCTCGGAGATACTATATTTTTTTATATTCTATGTTGTCATTCCATTGTGAGATTTGTTTTCCTTTTCTTTTTTTCTTTTTACCCTAACAATCTGCCTTTTCGACACTTGGATGTCCGACATATGAATATCGTGGATGTATTAAGTATCGACTTTCGAGGGTCCAAAAGGCAGGTCATGACACCCAGCCTTGACATCTTTATAATGGACAGCCTAATTTCCCATGTTTATGGGGCTTTCGTTTCAAGCATTAACCTGACCAATGTATCCCTTTCTCTATACGCAAGGGTATACTCTCTACGGTGATATGGTTGGATATGTTTTCATATTTCGTCTGACTCTAATGACCTTATGTCATTTATTGTTTATAATTTTTATGTATATTATATTATAACTATTCACACCAGTCATAGAAGCATATTCATGGCTACATATATACATATTTAATATTCATGTGTATTCATTCTGTTTACTCTTTCTTCACTGCCTCTAATCCTGTATATCTGATCCCAGGTCTTCATTTTATTATGCATTTAACATTTTCTTCATCAAATTCATATGCTGCTTCTAATTTTCAATTATCAATATTGTTGTTACCGCATTCATTAATTTCAACTTTGATTTTTATTCCATTTCATTTTCTACTCATTTTCATTCTTGCCCATAAATTCATATTACCTATTTCGTTACTTCCTATCTTATTGGTATTTTTATTTCATTCTTATCTTAATGTTCAACTCTTAGGATTTACTATATTTTAACAAGTTGGAACTAAACTTCTATACAACATACCTTAACATAGTAAATTTCCATGTCTTATCAAAATAGGAGATGATTGTAATTATAAGGAATTGTCTCTTTAATTTTCCTTGAAATAGGTAGTACAAAACACGAAAAATTTCTCTTGTTTTGCACATCTCTTTATTTTTATTTTTATTTTTGCATTCCTTGTTATTATAAACATTTCACTTTTCTTTATTTTAAAATTGATGATATGCGGAAATCAACTTGCAATATATCAAGATCCAATGCATTAAAATATCAAAAAAAACCTCAAAAGATTTAAACAATTCCATTTTCAATTTTATTCATATTTTCAAATAAAAAATAAATTCCTAATCATAACGCATGCATTAAGATTTCACTCAATTCATTTGTTGTTAAAAATACCGATTCTAATCATTACACTTTTATAGAAATAAATCTAATCGTTACGCAACTATAGAATATGCAATTACATAATTAAATCTAATCATCACGCAATTATAGAATCAAATCTAACCATTATACTTTTCTAATTATCAATATAAATTTCATAGGCAAGTTGAACATCTTCAACGTTTCATATTCATGAATTCATTTGCAATTTGAATTCAATTCTTAGGCATATAGGAATAGATCTATAACGACATAAATATTCACACTCACCTTCTATTAGTGCTCCCAAATCTCTAGATTTTATCCAGATCTAAATCCTGTTATTTATACTCTTCATTTTTGACTCCCTATTTCGCTCCATAGAAAACATTTATACAGATCTATTAGAATTTGGATTAGAGAAAAGAGATTTGGATTTAATTTTATTAATTAAGATCAAGTCTAAAGTTTACCTTCATTGCAGTGTCTCAGTCTGAACCTATTTTCCATTCGTATCATCCTATGTTTCTTCTCCAAATTTATCCATGTAATCTAAAACTATTTATCTGTATTAAGAATTTTGGAGGAGAAAAGAAAATGGTAGGGACCCTGTGCTAATTAATAAATTATGAGTTGAAAATGAAGTCCTGGGTCCTAATATACAGATGTTCAAATCAGAGCTAACTACTAGATGGAATAATATTAAATCTGAGCCACACGGCCTTAGTTCACTACCGCTCACAAAACCCTTTGGGTTGACCCTCCCAGGCCTATGGACGACCGCCCATGGTCAACCTAGGGGAGGGTTATGGAGACCTACATAGTGCAATTGTTAGCATTTTTAATGTGAGCTGATTTGGCTGATTGCGTTACTTCTTTTAGCTGATTGCGTTCACATGTTTCCCTTTGTTAATTTATCTCTTCAATTTTTTTTCCTTTTTATAAATCCTATGAGATTTTAGTTTAAATGTTAACATTTATTAACGTAAAATCAGTATTAATTGATTTATATTACCATAATACAATATATAATTATGTTCGATGCTAAAACTTCAAACATTAACACTTTTTCGTTTGAAATCTGATCGGTATGCATTATATATGAAAATTGATCAGAAAATCACCACGAACATAATGGTATAAGTTTTGTGGCCCAATTTTGACATCTGTAAAAAATTCTATTTTTCATCACTTTCTATTTATTAAATAAATTTCGTTTAAATTAATTAATGTATAAATCTCTGGATGTTACATTCTGCCCCTCTTAAAAAATAATTTCCCTGAAATTCCTCTAGGATTCGATCTTATAAAACTATCACATGTCAATTTTAAACTAACAAATCATTAGTGTATAAACAATTTTGCAAGTAATCGTGTATGGTGCATGGTGTATCACAACATATATGATATGCTAACTGAGCAATTCTAAATTAGCGCCTCTTATATGAATTCTTTCTTTTAAACTAATTTTCAAAAATATAATGCAAATAGCCTAAATATACTGGCAATTCTACATATATGCAACTTTTGAAAACTAAAAACCTGCTTTTAAATCTTTTTTTTCCTTATTTGTATGAATGGAAGTATAGTTCAACCAATTTGCATCCAAACCCTACCATCTAGAATCTTAGCACACCTTTGCTAACATCCAAGTTTTAGAGAAACCCAGTTTTCTAAACCTATTTTCTTATTTTAGAAAAAAAAAATCTAGATGGAAAATTCCATGTTCCCATCCTTCTCTTATGTATACCTTTCCGCTGTATCTGGGAATCTTCAGTTTTTCCCTTATCCATTTTCCAACTTTTCTAAGTACAGTTTATATAAGTTAATTTCTTTTTTAGTTTTTAAAACATGGTTTATTTCAAAAAACAACTTTTTGGTTACTAACAAAATACGGAGAAAGTGATTCTCAAACTATAATAGCTTTCTCTCTTGTTTCTAATCGTATTTTATTTTACTGACACTTCTGTTGCACAGTAAAATCCATACCGACCAACTTGTCAGCTATTCCCCAATGTCAAGTATGCACCATTTTCTAAAATTTGAAAATTTATTTTTAATTCAAAAAAATATATTTTTATATTACTTTCTAAAATATTCATAAAAATCTTTCAAAATAATTTGCAATGATATTTTATTTTTCAAAAGTGTGCATATGTACAGGTTTTTCAATTTTTTTCCATATCTCAAGAAATAGGGGTTTAGTCAACAATCCAATGTTCATAATGGACTTCTCTCAATTTGTGCGGTAAATATTAAGTTTTAAAAACTTATCTTTTCTTTTATAATATCAACCAGCACATAAGTTCATTTATAAATTTCAGCCTTGGAGGTACATAGACATTGACATATGGCTACTCAGCATTCCTATAGGTTAATTCAGATAGGTTAGGACATAAATTATCGTAATATTGGGCAGGTTTTGTTTTCTTTTAGGCCATTCCATTTTGGGCCACTTTTTTATGTATGACCAATTGATTTACATTTTCTTTAATTATTTTGTATGGGTTGGGGTCCCTAAGCCCACTTAACCTTTATTTCTTAGACATTATAATAATATAGTAATAGACATATGATGTTCATTATATATATTACGTATAATACAATTAAACTAATTACAATTAAATTAAAATTTATTCAAAATAAATCTTATTATATCAAATTAAACAATAAATATGATTTAATGTAAACTGCATTATTTTGCAATAAAACATCTTGTTTATAATGAATAAAAGAATTTATTTAGAAATTTCCCCCTTCTACCCCATTGCCTAATGCTTCTGATCCAATATTGTTTATGAAGATTTCATATATTTTTAAATAGGGATATAAATAAGTTATTAAATACGTTAACTATAAATAAGTAGAAAATTCTTAGAAAAAGTATTTGATCGGTTATAGTTACAAATGTGTTTGTAACCGTGAGTGCTGAATCGTGTTAATAAATGATTACCCATAAATGTTACTAGTCGAGATGTGTCGAAAACAAGATATTGATATATCCATTGAGAAAAGTACATAAAGCTTTCCATACGATGGAAGGTAAATTACTCATGACATTTGGGTCACTAAGGGGTTATGTATGTGTGGTTGTTTACCAATTATTGAATTACTTGAAGATCTTTTATAGGATAATTATAAAATCAAGTAGATCATGTGATATTGTGTTGTAGTCTTTGACATAAGAATAATTTTAAACTTAAGTGTTTAAACTATACTTTGATTATGTTCAATCACATGACAGTAATGATTACGTTAAGGCTATAGTTGGGTATAAGTTTAACCACTTAAAGTGAAATACAATTCATGAGGTGATTCATTTCCTTTAAATGGAAGGTTAGATTAATAGATTTAGATATATACCCTAGGAGGAACTATGTAATTTGATTAATAACCTGATTCTTTTTACGAATCATGTTCTAAAGAAGTTAAGCTTTTGGTTGTTTTAAATACATTAAACTGAACAAGTAAAAAATCCTTAGGAAAAGTATCTAATCTATTACAATTACAAATTTTTTTGTAACCATAAGTATTGAATCATGATATTAAATACTTTTCCTAAAATGTTCCTAGTCAAGATCTATCTAGAATAGGATATCGATACATCCACTAAGACCAATGTACAAAACGCTCTTCATATAATGAATGGTCAATTACTCTTGATCATCGAGGGCACCAAGAAGTTACATACATGTGATTGTTTTGGACAACTACATAACAATTAACTAGGAGTCTTCTACAGGTTAATTATAAATTCAAATAGTACATCTCATGTAATGATGTGTGGTAGTCTTTTGACTTGAGAATACAGTAAATCTTATGTGTCTAAATTGTATTTTGATAATGGTCAATCAAGTGACAACAATGATCATATTAAGACCATCGTTGGGTATAAGTTGAACCAACTGAAGTGAAACATTATTGAAAAGAGTATTTATCATCTTCGAATAGAAGGTTAATATCATTATAATTGATTATCTATTTAATGTCAAAGGCTTTGGCCAAAGCAAATTGGTTAATTAATAAATGTTATCGAGTTAAGCCATTGACTTTAATGCTGGACTTCACGACTAACTACAAATATTATTTAGGTTTTGACCATTGACCGAGCTTTATATATCTAACTGATGTAGTAATAGCGATGAGAAAACTTGCACAATATGTCATTGTCAAATGGTGTAGCTTAATGATTAAAAGTATGACTTTACCTAGATGATCTATAAGCAAATAAACATGTATCTACTACTATGCTTTAGCAAAGTCCATATATTCTTTAATATTCAAATTTTTAAATATTATTAAAGGGTAACTTCACACTTGGGAGTCACATAATTGCAATTCTATACATACGATCGAAAATAATTTAATGAAATAATTCATAAAGTTATAAATTAATATGGGAAAATTAATATAATTGTTATATTATTTTATTTGCATTTATTGTTATTATTAAAGGACCTAAAATCAATTAATAAAGTATATAAATGTTAAATAGTTATTTAATTTTTTATTAGACCAGCTTAATAACTTAATATGATAAATATATATTTTATTTTGGTTGAAATTTTTTAAATTGTTTTAAATTTAAGCGGGTCAAAAATGCATGGAGATGGATTGCTAAATATGTTTATTTATTTAAATATTATGATATTTCGTTTATAAAGGCATTCTTGAATAGTAGATCTGGTTGAGATATTTACATAGCATACTGATGCTATAAATGAACCTAGATCGGTAACGATCTCGGATTTTGACTCAATTTAAATTGATAATTAATTTAATTTTTGATTAAAAAATTGTGAAATTAATTGGTTAATAGATTTGAGTTTTTCCAAATTCAAATAAAATATGTTATTTATTAATAAAGAGATAGTTTCTTTTATAAATTGTTTTAATTTAACAATGAGTTATTTTTAAACAATGTTAATAATGTAATGTCTTTACAAATGGATATTAATATAAATAGAAATGGTTACTTCAAATTTATTTATATATATATGTGTGTGTGTGTGTGTATTTTGAAAAAAAACTATGATTTGAAAATTTAAAATAAAATCTTTCGAAAATAAAATAAATCTCATAAATATTAACACAAGTATATAAATAATAAGTAAACTAAGCATTTGATAGGTTAAGTTTTAAAGTGAAAGAGAAATAAAATAGGCACTTGTGTTAGGATTAGAACTAGAATACATGAGTCAAAATTTTATAACAATAACCATAACAACTTTATATATGTACATTAGGATAAAAAGCATACCCGGGAAAATAAATATTTCATGTAATCTGTAAAATAAATGCAAAGCTAAAAACAAAGAAAATGTAAAATATCTATGAACATGAAAAAAATAAAATAAGAAGTAGGGGACAAAAAGTACTTATTCATTAAATGCTAGCAACATTTTAGTCCATTCGAATTGTTCAAAAATCAACTTAGCCTCCATATAGGAAAATCTCTAATGTGCATTGTACAAACAAAAATAAAAGATAATCACCTGTACAAATTATATCACCCTGCACAAACAAAATAATGACCTGTAAACTCATCTCCTATATGTCAAGCTACTTCATGTTAGTTTCGTCCATCATTCAAAGCCAAGAATCTGAAGTAAGCTTTATCTTCAACTTTAAACAAAATTCAACCTTAATTATAAATTAACAACTTCATTAAAGCCAGAGGATCAAGAAAAGAAGGATGTTCAGATTGCAGTTTTACAAACCAGTTTCAAAATTTAAGAAGCTATGTTCTTTTCTTAAAATCAAGGTGAGTAACTTTCCTTTTTAAAACTTAAGCATCTGAAATTGGTTGTAAGTATAAATCTGGAGACTATATATGATGTGTATACAAAACTTTATTCCTATGTGCATATATGAAAATGTGGATGTATGCATGCCTGCACAAATATGAGGCATCTCTGTTCTCATTTTTTATTTCCAAACCTAGATTTCCAAATATATCTTTATCCCTTGATATACTCACTGATAGAACATAAAATATAAACAAAAGATGTTTGTTTGACTGTGAGCTAAGATTTAAAAATTTATTTAAGTTATAATAACTCATACATGTCTCTGGAAATCGATGAGCTGCGCACAATCTTTCAATATGTAAAAATTCAAATCTTTTAATTCTCGCATTATGGTATGCAGATTGAATTCATATGCTTTAACTCGATTTTTAAAGTAAGAATTATAATTTTAGAGTTAGGATGTGACGCCCCACCTCTATACCCACGCTAGCCAAGAACATTACTGTGAATGCTGTCAACTAGCACGGAGAATAAGGCTGTTGAGGAGCGACCATCTGTATAATTGCTTTGTGCGAGTACCGATATGCCAGATAAAAATATAACTTTTCATCTCAAGAGGAAATCCGACATACCGACACAAACTCAAAGCTACTACACGGTGGCTATAAAGATCTTCAGAAACAAATATAGAAATAAACATAACAGAAATCAGTCACAGACAATTCATATCACAAAGGCGGAAATAGATATGAATATTACACATGAAACTGTACATCAGAGTAGTGGTCAAAAGGATCCACAATAATACAAAGGAATAGATACAAGTGCTAGACAAAAGAATAAGTATACATAAAGGAGTCTGTATCTCAAATGTATACAACAAAAAACTACTAAACTAGAGTAGTTAGCCAAAAGTCAGAAGATGGTTCCAGGTAGGAAGCCATGAGTAAGAACCTGTAATATCTCAGTCTGACCCGAGTATTATTTAAGAAGAAAATAATAAACGGATCAGTCTAGCTACAATATCAGAAGAAGTGATCTATAATAAGAGATATGCCATAAACATATAATAATCACAATGCCAAGCTGTGATAAATAAGTAATTGAAAATCAACAAGAGATTAATCAATATCACAATAATCTACTCAAGATAAAAAGGAATGTCATACTCCCAATTTCATTCACCAAGCCACAATATATGACATAAATATCAATGCCCATTGTAAAAGTTGGTGAAACATAAATTCCAGAATTCAACACATGAGATCCAAAAATCACAAGGAAAGGATCAACGACGTCGTACAGCGGGACATCCGATGAACCAAATCACAATCAAAGGGAACAACGACGTCGTACAGCGAGACGTCCAATGAACCAAATCACAAAGACATAGCACGATGCTAGTCAAAAACCTAAAATGATCGTCATGATCAAAGAGAAGTGTCGATTACACTAAGCTAGTAAATATAAAAGTTTAGCTTCATGTCCCATAACCACTTGCTTAACTTAAATATTTACGAACAAATTGTAGATCTCCACTAGAAAATTGTCACAAGAGATTCAATCGAACAAGTCCAAGAATTAACCGACGAAGTAAACGCAAGTGTTTCATACCACTCGTTTTACTAAGTCATTTAATTAGATTTCTCATACGAGTGAGGTAAAGGTTTGTATATACTAATAGATTGGAAAACGGTTTTATAAACGAATTTGGTATTAAAATAGTATTGAAATCGTTTGAGGAAAGAGTTTTAATATTTACTACTAGTATAGAAAACCTTTATATTTTTAAAGTGACAAATCACGAAGAAGATTGTAAGAACAACACAAAAATTCACATACGAAGACGTGAATAAAATCCAACGAAATCGATAAAGGATCCATCGAAAAGGATATTCAAAAATTCCCAAAGAAAATAAGTCATCAAAGATGATAATAAATGATGACAATAAATAGGATCATCACGAATCGATTTAAATTGGAAATTCAATCCAAAAAGGCAAATTGGACTTAAACAGTAGGTTCAGTCGACTGAACAGAGTTTTCAGTCGACTGAGCCTGTGCCTGGAAATTTTCCAGGTTCAGGAAACTTTCTGTTTCCAGTTTCAGTCGACTGTGCAGAGTTTTTCAGTCGACTGAATCATGCCTGGAAACTCTTGGGTTTCAGGTTCAGTCGACTGAACAGAGTTTTCAGTCGACTGAATCATGCCTGGGCTGTTTTTCAGCCTTAATCAAATGAAGAGCAAACTCTTCCAAAATGCAACCGGACGAACGTTGGCTCTAAGGGTTTATGCCAATCGGCAACCCGGCCCTATATGCTCCTCGATGCATTACCAAAAGCATGATCAAACATCCATAAAAGGATTTCACACAAATTTGACTTAAAAAACCCAAAAATTGGAATATTCACAAAAGCAATCCTAGTCAAGAGCAAATGCACATGAAGAAGTGTTAGGAATTCATACCTAACATTCGAAGATAAATATAAGCATAGACGTGAGATAAAAATCTCACCTTTTCTCAAAATCAAACAAGAAGAAGCTTGAAAGCAATGGCAAGAACAAGCACTCTTCAATCTCAACACTAGAAGCTTGAATCTAAGGTTAAAAGAGAAACATTCCCAAAATTAGGTTTAGGAAATTTCTGAAATTGAATGGAGAAAGAGTTGGAGAAGAAGAAGGAGATGCTTACCAAGGGGTTCTTCTTGAGTTTGGAGTAAGGAGATGGATTTGCAAAGCAAGCTAGGGCTTAGGAATTTCTATTTCCCATTCTCTTCCTCCATTTTGACTTGAGCTTGAGTGTTAGGAAAATAGAAGAGAAGTGAATAAAGAGGAGAGTGTTGGAACTGAGTTAAGTGACTAATTGGCTCAGCCCAACCAAAGCCCTAAGCGGGAAAAAGTAACAAAAATCAACTTTCTCCAAACATATCGAAGCTTATACTCAAAAAGGTCGCAAACGGCATTTTGAACTCAATGGAGGTGGTCTCGAGTCCTAATTCTACCGTATGCAAAAAGTAGCTTTTCAGACTAAAATCCGACGAACGATAAAATATTTAAATAAAATATTTAAATATAAAATCGATAAATATGCGGGTTGTTACAGACTCCCCTCCTTAAAGAAATTGCGTCCTCGCAATAAGTAAGAAGGAAATATATGAAGTAACAACCATAGAAGCATATTAACACAAAAGAAAATTTTGAAATAGGAAGTTCACCATAAAGTGCACAAAAGAGCTAGCAAGAAATCTGGTGAAACTTCAATTTCCACAATAACACCGGGCTCAAGAATGAATACCGGAATCCCTAAGGCATTCCCGTAGATAAAAGACGTAGGGAACGTCAAGAATAGCAGAAAATTGAGCCGGTGCAACGGCGTAGTACAAAAACAGTACGCCCGAAAAACTAGAAACTCAAACAATTTGGGACATCAGCGTAGTACAAAAACGGTACGCCCAATGAACCAAAGCAAAGACATCGATGCAGTACAAACGGTACATCCGATGAATCAAATAGCAAAGAAATCGATGTAGTACAACGGTACATCCGATGAATCAAATAGCAAAGACATCGATGTAGTAAAACGGTACATCCGATGAATCAAATAGCAAAGACATCGATGTAGTACAACGGTACATCCGATGAATCAAATAGCAAAGACATCGATGTAGTACAACGGTCATCCGATGAATCAAAAGCAAAGACATCGACGTAGTACAATGGTACATCCGATGAATCAAAAGCAAAGACATCGATGTAGTACAACGGTACATCCGATGAATCAAAAGCAAAGACATCGATGTAGTACAACGGTACATCCGATGAATCAAAAGCAAAGACATCGATGTAGTACAACGGTACATCCGATGAATCAAAAGCAAAGACATCGATGTAGTACAAACAGTACATCCGATGAATTAATAGAAAAGACATCGATGTAGTACAAACGGTACATCCGATGAATCAAAAGAAAAGACATCGATGTAGTACAATGGTACATCCGATGAATCAAATAGCAAAGACATCGATGTAGTACAACGGTACATCCGATGAATCAAATAGCAAAGACATCGATGTAGTACAACGGTACATCCGATGAATCAAAAGCAAAGACATCGATGTAGTACAACGGTACATCCGATGAATCAAATAGCAAAGACATCGATGTAGTACAACGGTACATCCGATGAATCAAAAGCAAAGACATCGATGTAGTACAACGGTACATCCGATGAATCAAATAGCAAAGACATCGATGTAGTACAACGGTACATCCAATGAATCAAATAGCAAAGACATCGATGTAGTACAACGGTACATCCGATGAATCAAATAGCAAAGATATCGATGTAGTACAACGGTACATCCGATGAATCAAATAGCAAAGACATCGATGTAGTACAACGGTACATCCGATGAATCAAAAGCAAAGACATCGATGTAGTACAAACGGTACATCCGATGAATCAAAAGCAAAGACATCCGATGAATCAAAAGCAAAGACATCGATGTAGTACAACGGTACATCCGATGAATCAAAAGCAAAGACATCGATGTAGTACAACGGTACATCCGATGAATCAAAAGCAAAGACATCGATGTAGTACAAACGGTACATCCGATGAATCAAAAGCAAAGACATCGATGTAGTACAACGGTACATCCGATGAATCAAAAGCAAAGACATCGATGTAGTACAACGGTACATCCGATGAATCAAAAGCAAAGTCATCGATGTAGTACAAACGGTACATCCGATGAATCAAACGCAAAGACATCAATGTAGTGCAAACGGTACATCCGATGAATCAAATAGCAAAGACATCGATGTAGTACAACGGTACATACGATGAATCAAATGCAAAGACATCGATGTAGTACAACGGTACATCCGATGAATCAAAGGCAAAGACATCGATGTAGTACAAACGGTACATCCGATGAATCAAAAGCAAAGACATCGATGTAGTACAACGGTACATCCGATGAATCAAATAGCAAAGACATCGATGTAGTACAACGGTACATCCGATGAATCAAATGCAAAGACATCGATGTAGTACAACGGTACATCCGATGAATCAAATGCAAAGACATCGATGTAGTACAACGGTACATCCGATGAATCAAAGGCAAAGACATCGGTGTAGTACAAACGGTACATCCGATGAATCAAAAGCAAAGACATCGATGTAGTACAACGGTACATCCGATGAATCAAAGGCAAAGACATCGATGTAGTACAACGGTACATCCAATGAATCAAAGCCCAAATGATTTCGGAACTCCGACGTAGTACAAAAACGGTACGTCCAATGAACCGAACACAATAAAAGAACATCGGACGCAAGTTCATAAAAGAAATGAGATGAAACTCAATAAAACAAAGTACATCAAAATGCCCGATGAACTTGATAAAAAGATAATTTCATTCGGACAACATCAAAGAATCAACCACTTGTTGCTTACGACAAAGCGCATTGGCAACACGATTTCCCTTCTCGGCAATAAAAGAATATCAAGATCATAAGATGCTAGGAACTCGAGTCAACATAAAGTTCCTTAAGAGAACATAAATATTCCAGAGATTTATGATCGAGATAGAGAACAAATTTCTCATTCAAAAATGATGATGCCAAATTCCAAAAGTAAAAACAATAGCCGCGAACACTAGACCAGGAGTGGCATATCTAGTCTCGATAAGCTATAAAGATTTAGAAGCACAAGTGATAGCACGTTTTCCTTTGCAAGAGAATGGCATTCCAAACCAATAGGTACAAATAGCAAATTCTTAGTTCCCCTTCAGGAATCACAAGAAGGAATAAGAGTATCGAAAAGAAAGAACTTCTTTTAAAATAATTCTCTTCTCCGAAAAGTTAAAACTTCCAAAATTACATTTTTACTTTTACGTAATAATCTTTCTACAAAAATTTTCATTTTTGCAAGTCAATATATATCGTGTCTGACTGTCTCATCAAAGCGTTTAGGAAATTCCTATCGATAACGTTGATCTAGCGCATCGACCAAAATTCTTAAAGCACTCAACGGGCAATACAATCACAAAATCATCTTTTATAGGATAAATAAATCTCTTAAAAAGTTTTAAGAATATTCTTTGTTCGTTTCAAGAACAAAAATCCAGTTTTGCTTATAAATAAATCTTATGAAAAAGATTTGCAAAATTTTAAATTTCTATTTCCATCCAAAATCCATAAATAAGAATGGTCTCATTGAAATTTTCATAGAATATTGGATTTATAAAACGGATGAAACAAGCTGGACAAATTGAATGACATAATAATTCATTCATAGGAATCATAACAAGTGCGGAATGCGATAAGTGAAATGCTAACTTCCGCAACTTGTAGCAAATGAAAACGGTGGTAAAGTCGAACTAAAAAGACCTTAGCACCACACAAAAGATTACTTAGGTCATAATCCTAAGACAAGTCAAATATACCGGAAAATAATCAAACTATTTAGATGAGAGAAATAACACTTTCCTTATAAGTGGGCTTAAGGAATAAAATGATGCCATCAAGTTGGAATCAAAATCATAAAGAAAAAATAGAAATCTGCTTAACAGATTGAAAACGTCGAAGATGAATAGTCCACTCGAAAAATAGGATATGGGCTTCACAATGATTAAGCCAATCCTCACAGAAAGGTCAATTCCGAAGCCAAAGCAAAAATATCGGCTCGAAAAGAAAAGTCACATAAAACAATCTCGACATCTAAACAAAAGCAAATTGAGTGTTGCGGATCTACCATCCGGATTCGCAATTCTCAATGAAGTCAATAAGCCCAAAATATTCAAAGAAAAGAATCAACAAGTTCTTTTGATATAAAAATAATGAGATGAAACCCATATCAAAAAGAACTCAAATAGAAAGTTCACGAATTAAAACAATGCCATCGAGGATTGAATGAAAATACCTTGACCAAAAGTTGCAGCTTTCCCTCTCACTTGCTTGGAAGCTTAGGACACGAAGATAAAAGATGACCCGAACCTTTGCAATAACGGCAAAAGAGGGGTTTCGGGCACTCCCCTACATGGTGGTCTGTGGAACCACAATTGTAGCATCGTCCACGACTAGAGGTAGGAACATTTGCTACCTGAGTTTGTTGCTTTCCTTTCTTATTAGAATCGGGGCCTTTGAATTTGATAGGCCTCTTCAAGCTATTGTCGAAGTTCCGTTGGGCATGCACAACTTCAACATCACCTTCATTATCGGCCTCTTCAAGACGAAGAGCGATATCAATAAGCTGATCAAATGAAACCTCAAGTTTCAGGAGTAATGGCTTCTTAAGATTCCTATTCAAGCCATAGACAAATCTCTGATTTTTCTTCAATGGGGTATTAATGTACTCAACCCCGTATTTGGACAGAGATTCGAAGGATGCGACATAGTCTGTCATAGAAGATTCACCTTGAACAAGGTCTATGAAATGTCGGGCTAAGGTTACTTTTTCAGCCTCCGGCACAAATTTCAATTCGAATCTTCCCCGGAATTGCTCCCAAGTAAGATTCGCCTCAACGATTTCAGAAATTAAAAGCTCATACCAATCCAATGCCCTTTCTTGGAGCATGCTAGAAGCTACTTGGACTCGATGAAGGTCAATAAGGTTCATGCGAGAAAAGATGCGATCGCATGATTTGAGCCAAGCTTGAATTTCTATAACACTCTCGGATCCCGTGAATGGCCTTCCACCCAAATCAGTGTAGTCTCTGCACAAGCGTGCAAAATCAGATCTAGGATGAGTAGGCTCCTAATTGGGACCCGCTGTTTGAGTGTTCTTGACAAGATCTAGAAGCTGCTGGGCAGACATAAATACTCCATCCTGGGGAGTAGCACTAGATTGACCGGCGCTGGGACGGCCTGGTCTAACCATTTCTCTTCCTTAAGAAAGAAAGAAGGAAGAAGAAGAAGGTTATTCACAAATGAATATCAAGCAATCATGATAGATAAAACAAGGAATCATAAAGAAAATAGGATAGAACGGTACAAAGACCCGAATAAAATCCTAAAGCACAACTCCTAAGATGGACTTAGGACGATGATCCTTGTTATAATATTCCATATTGTTCCGAAGTTTGGCTCTGATACCAACTGTGACGTCCCACCGCTATACCCACGCTAGCCAAGAACACTACTGTGAATGCTGTCAACTAGCACGGAGAATAAGGCTGTTGAGGAGCGACCATCTGTATAATTGCTTTGTGCGAGTACCGATATGCCAGATAAAAATATAACTTTTCATCTCAAGAGGAAATCCGACATACCGACACAAACTCAAAGCTACTACACAGTGGCTATAAAGATCTTCGGAAACAAATATAGAAATAACATAACAGAAATCAGTCACAGACAATTCATATCACAAAGGCGGAAATAGATATGAATATTACACATGAAAGTGTACATCAGAGTAGTGGTCAAAAGGATCCACAATAATACAAAGGAATAGATACAAGTGCTAGACAAAAGAATAAGTATACATAAAGGAGTCTGTATCTCAAATGTATACAACAAAAAACTACTAAACTAGAGTAGTTAGCCAAAAGTCAGAAGATGGTTCCAGGTAGGAAGCCATGAGTAAGAACCTGTAATATCTCAGTCTGACCCGAGTATTATTTAAGAAGAAAATAATAAACGGATCAGTCTAGCTATAAATATCAGAAGAAGTGATCTATAATAAGAGATATGACATAAACATATAATAATCACAATGCCAAGCTGTGATAAATAAGTAATTGAAAATCAACAAGAGATTAATCAATATCACAATAATCTACTCAGGATAAAAAGGAATGTCATACTCCCAATTTCATTCACCAAGCCACAATATATGACATAAATATCAATGCCCATCGTAAAAGTTGGTGAAACATAAATTCCAGAATTCAACACACGAGATCCAGAAATCACAAGGAAAGGATCAACGACGTCGTACAGCGGGACATCCGATGAACCAAATCACAATCAAAGGGAACAACGACGTCGTACAGCGGGACGTCCGATGAACCAAATCACAAAGACATAGCACGATGCTAGTCAAAAACCTAAAATGATCGTCATGATCAAAGAGAAGTGTCGATACACTAAGCTAGTAAATATAAAAGTTTAGCTTCATGTCCCATAACCACTTGCTTAACTTAAATATTTACGAACAAATTGTAGATCTCCACTAGAAAATTGTCACAAGAGATTCAATCGAACAAGTCCAAGAATTAACCGACGAAGTAAACGCAAGCGTTTCATACCACTCGTTTTACTAAGTCGTTTAATTAGATTTCTCATACGAGTGAGGTAAAGGTTTGTATATACTAATAGATTGGAAAACGGTTTTATAAACGAATTTGGTATTAAAATATATTGAAATCGTTTGAGGAAAGAGTTTTGATATTTACTACCAGTATAGAAAACCTTTATATTTTTAAAATGACAAATCACGAAGAAGATTGTAAGAACAATCAATCACAAAAATTCACATACGAAGACGTGAATAAAATCCAACGAAATCGATAAAGGATCCATCGAAATGGATATTCAAAAATTCCCAAAGAAAATAAGTCATCAAAGATGATAATAAATGATGACAATAAATAGGTTCATCACAAATCGATTTAAATTGGAAATTCAATCCAAAAAGGCAAATTGGACTCAAACAGCAGGTTCAGTCGACTGAACAGAGTTTTCAGTCGACTGACCCTGTGCCTGGAAATTTTCCAGGTTCAGGAAACTTTCTGTTTCCAGTTTCAGTCGACTGTGCAGAGTTTTTCAGTCGACCGAATCATGCCTGGAAACTCTCGGGTTTCAGGTTCAGTCGACTGAACAGAGTTTTCAGTCGACTGAATCATGCCTGGGCTGTTTTTCAGCCTTAATCAAATGAAAAGCAAACTCTTCCAAAATGCAACCGGACGAACATTGGCTCTAAGGGTTTATGCCAATCGGCAACCCGGCCCTATATGCTCCTCGATGCATCACCAAAAGCATGATCAAACATCCATAAAAGGATTTCACACAAATTTGACTTAAAAAACCCAAAAATTGGAATATTCACAAAAGCAATCCAAGTCAAGAGCAAATGCACATGAAGAAGTGTTAGGAATTCATACCTAACATTCGAAGATAAATATAAGCATAGATGTGAGATAAAAATCTCACCTTTTCTCAAAATCAAACAAGAAGAAGCTTGAAAGCAATGGCAAGAACAAGCACTCTTCAATCTCAACACTAGAAGCTTGAATCTAAGCTTAAAAGAGAAACATTCCCAAAATTAGGTTTAGGAAATTTCTGAAATTGAATGGAGAAAGATTTGGAGAAGAACAAGGAGATGCTTACCAAGGGGTTCTTCTTGAGTTTGGAGCAAGGAGATGGATTTGCAAAGCAAGCTAGGGCTTAGGAATTTCTATTTCCCATTCTCTTCCTCCATTTTTGCTTGAGCTTGAGTGTTAGGAAAATAGAAGAGAAGTGAATGAAGAGGAGAGTGTTGGAACTGAGTTAAGTGACTAATTGGCTCAGCCCAACCAAAGCCCTAAGCGGGAAAAATTAACAAAAATCAACTTTCTCCAAACATATCGAAGCTTATACTCAAAAAGGTTGCAAACGGCATTTTGAACTCAATGGAGGTGGTCTCGAGTCCTAATTCTACCGTATGCAAAAAGTAGCTTTTCGGACTAAAATCCGACGAACGTTAAAATATTTAAATAAAATATTTAAATATAAAATCGATAAATATGCGGGTTGTTACATAGGAATTAAGAGCAGTTCGAAATTGTTTGATTTTGGAACTTTCGTCAATCGCCGTCGATCAGCATGGTTGAGATGATCGAGTTTTGGACTGGAGAAGGTCTGGGTGATGGGTAGTGCAGGAAAATTACTCGGGTATTTTCTCGTGAGTTGAGGCAGTAGAATTTTGGTGATCTAGGGTTCGAAAGGTAGTTACTGTCGAGGGTGGTTTCGAGGGAATATCGCCACCGAAGGAAGGCCGGGGTCGATCGCAAAGTAGGGAATCGCCGCGTAGGGACGTAGTGCTGCTCTAGAGTGAAGGCTGGAGGTCCTCGACGTCTCGATAGTCGACGGGGAGATGATTTCTTCGTTGCGTTCGATCCAGTTTTCAATCGAGAGGGTCGTTTTGAGATTCGATTGGATTTTGCTCAATCGAGTTTTATTTTCATGTTCGCATGTGCTAGTGCGATCGTCGGGGGTGGTTGCGACGATCAATAGAAGTCGGCGGCGTGGTATCAGGTGCACCGCGTGCACGTCGATCAGGGGAGTTGGGTTTTCGTGTTGCGCTTTGGTGGTTCTCGTGCGTGAATGAAGGTGACTCGAAAATGTTGAGGGAGGCGAGTGACGAGAGGGCTAATGCGAGTTATTTGTTTTGTTTTAGGTTTAAACCTATAGAACTTTAAATTTTCAACCTGGGTTTAAATTGAAAAGCAGGGTTTTGTGTCTCGAGTTTTGCTCGAAACTAATATTGATGAGGCTCGGGTAGAAGTGTTGCACAGGATTAAAACCTGTCCCTGTTTTGAAGTTTAAAATTAAATTTCAAATTATATAACAAAGCTTAAATTGAGTTTTAAAATCAAAGGTCTAAATATAAATTCAAGTTTAGTTTGTAAACTTAGTTTGTGAATAAATCAAGTTTTTAAATTTCAAATTGTTTTAATAACTAAAAGTGTTTAAGTAATTAAGTGGATTTTTTAAAAGTACTTGAATTTAAAATGGAATTTGAATTTGTAAAGGTAGAATGTAAATAATTCCAGATTTGAAATAAAATAGAGTTTTATAAATTTAAATGTTTAAATAAGTTTTGAAGGATGTGATGTAATAGCTTTAAGTAACTTAAAGGGTTTAAGTTGAATTGTGTGTCATGAAGATTTATTGCAAAAGTTTATTAAATAAACTTAAATACAATTATTGTTGAATAAAGATAAAGAGTTTATCTTAAGGTCTTGAGTGAATTCATGAAATTTAAAAATGATGTTAAATTACTTAAGATAATTAACCAATAGTTAATTAATTGATGTCGTTAAATTAAAGATTAATTTATCAATTAATTTTAGTATAATTACCTAATTAAAGGGGTGGTTAGTTAATGATAATCATTTATGAAATTGTGAAAGCGTAATTACTTTCTGGAAGTAATTAAGAAATTGACTGCTTATCGTAATCAATTAAAAATAATTGATTAAGAAATAATTATTAATTTAGAAATAATTATTTAATTATTGTAATTAATTAAGAATGATTTATAATTAATTGATTATTAATTTACCATGACTAGCAATTTATTTATAGAAGTTTATCTGATTTAAATCAATCAGATAATTAAAGTGATCCTACTTATGGATGTTTGATTTTATTGGATGGTTGAATTGTTTGATATCCCCAATATGTGATGCTTTGTGATATATCCTGATTTATGCTATGATCTGTAGAGTAATTTATTTATCTGAGATAAATGTAATTAATTATTTGCGATGTAATTTATATCTATGATATGTGAATGAAAGATAAGCGTTATAGTTTATACCGCTTATCAACTATATTTCTGTATTTGAATCTGTAATGATTGTTGCTGTTGCACTATGGTGTTAAACCCCTGGACCACACCATACATACACAAATATGGATTTCACGAGGAAATCGATTAAGTCACAGATTTTTGAAATGATTTCAAAATAGACAATTTGAATTCAATGGTTTGGAAATGGAATCGGGTTAAATGTGAAAAGCTTTTGAAAAGTAATTTCAAAGATAAAATTTATTTTTGAATAACTCGATTACACTTTGAAATTTAAATAATTTGATTTAAATTTAAATTCAAAATCTGAAATTGGATCCTATGATCTAAAACTAGGGATCAAAGATGTTATACAACCATTTTAATGTATTGATTTGGGAATTTGAATTTAAATTCAAAGACCTTAACTCGTGAAAATATAATTGGATTCTTCCGAAATGAAATCTATTTTTTTCAATTAAATAAATACTTTCATATAAGAAATGATCGTCTAATTTGTGTTAAAAGGATTTCCAGTTTGAAAGGAAAATGATTCCCAAGTTATGGAAATGGTTTGAAAGCTATAAGTTAAATCTTTGATTTAAAGATTTAATGAGTTAATCCAATTGAAATGGAAATTGTTTTGAAACCCGTAAATGGATCTTGGTGAAACTGTGTGAACTTCGTGAAATAAATCTTTTTGTTTAAAGATTTAAAATGGTAATTTGTTTAACCATTTGAAAGGAAGTTTTGGTTTTCTATGAAGTTGTGACTTAACTGAAATCCCTTATCCATATGTTTTTAAATATTGCGCTCATTATTCGGTTTAGCCGGGAGAGGACCTTATGTCACATAACTCATTCCCAATAGTGATACGACATTATGGATAGCATTTGAAGACTGGTGGTGAAGACCGGTATTTGTGAGAACGATAGGATAAGCTGTCGATTGCCTCTGCACCGAGTCGCGCCAGTATAGAGATTCCCTAAGTGATGGAAAGTCCGATTGAGATTGTAAATACCCGGATTTGCAAGGGCTTATTTGGAAGTGCCTTCGGTTCTGTTCGAACCCGGGACAGACTTGTATGGTTGTATATCTGACACTACACTTTGAGATATAAAGAAAATTTCTTGCAAATACATATTTGTTAGTGGCGGAGAATTTATTCTCTTAGCTTAACACCCTTCTCTGAGACATACAGCTCTGAGGTTATGTGGTTGAAGGTTATTTGTGATATATTCCCAATTTGGTAGTGTGGAATGTTGAGTGCTGCTGTGTGTTAATGATCATTTGTTGATCATTTGTGATCAGAGCATGACTTCTGTATGAAGCGTAACTTTGTGGACGAGACTGTATCAGGATCTCACACCCCGAAAAATGGTCGGAACAGGAAAGATGCGGCAAGGTTATGAGTGTCGCGCCCTTTAGGGTGTGTCATTCCCTTCTGGTAAAGGGTGGTATCATGGTATGGAGCCCAGATATTTACCTATGTGGTGGGCTTTAGTCTCATTTTTTGTGTGGTTGTTGCTTTGTGGTTTAGAGGTGCCTCGGATAAAGGTCCCAAAGGACCGGAGGGTGGCATGCTCGAGAAGTAGTTACCTAGTTATAGAGGTAACCGGCCTTGTATTGGCAGAGATCCGGTTAGGTTCTCGGGACGTCCCGCCAGAGGAGATCCCATGGACAGTGGGAAGTTCCTTAGCCCGACCATTTATTGGAAAATCCAAACAAAACAATACGCACCCTGTACGATTTTAGTTGTATAACCTGCCATGGAATGTGGCGATAACCTGCTATTGAACATGGTAGCTATAGTAGGCATAAGTGCAAAATGCCTATGCTGGCTAAGATTTATATTATACTTTCGAAATGTTTTCTGCACTATGCACTTATAATAATAATATCAAGAAATTTTCTCGTATCAAGCATGTTTGGCTATCATAAGGAGAAATCTCCTCCAATTCTGCGTTCGCATGGTGTGTGCGGCGGGAGGCCTTATGGTAGTTTCATTTTCCAAAAAGCATTGCGGATTTCAATCTAAATTCTTTTGTTGTTTGTTTTAAAGATAAACTGTTTTTGTTACTCACACCAGTCCCATGACTGACTCGGAGTTTATTGTTCCTTTCCTAAACTCTAGGTGCCCATAATTTTCCACACGGGCAGTCTAGAGTTGGGTTTTTCAGATAGTCAGGTTTAGTAGATTATCTAGAGTTAGTTCAATCTATTGATCAGGACGGGACTTGCTCATCTATGTGAAGCGTGATATTGGTTCGAGCTAGCTTTGGATTGAAGCATTGGATATGGGATGCATTCTTTTGAAGATATTGTTCCGTTGCAGGCGTTATCTTTTCTTTCCGTTGTGTCTTATATCTCTGATAGCATTGATATTTATTGTATCATTCTGTTGTATCATATTATCAGAAGTTGTATCTATCATTGTATCAGTGTTATATATATTTATATTCTTTTCTTCCGCTGTGTTGTACTTAATGGTGTTATAAGCTCCGGCGCACCAGGTTCGACATTTGGATCTGCGGCATTGAATATGAGTGTCATATCCAGTGCCGATTTTCTAAGGTCGAGTCAGGATCGCGACAAGATCCCTCGCTCAAAATTTATGATTCTTATTTATTTCTCCATTAATAAATTATACCTTAACATACGACTTTGCAACTCTATCATTGGCTTAGAGAAAAATTCTCTTAAAGATGAAGTTGATGGTTCAAGGTGTTATTGACCAGTTGTATTATTGAGTAAACATTATTCAATTATCTTTTGCAAACGTATATTTATACTTATAATTTTTTAAATAAAAATTAATGAAATATTTGATGCTAAAAAATTATTGGTGTCTAATTTTAATTCTTTTACATCTTATAAATTTATTGTTTATAGCTGTGCACGATACCCTTTATCATTATGCACTTCCTCTACTTTACCGCCATGATCACCTATCATCATCAGAGCATCTATCGAGTGCATTTTCTCAATGTAGGGTGATGGAACTCTTTCCATCGTATTGGAAAATCTGATCATTGCATCTATGATAAGGTAAACTTGCTGTTTGTGGCAATGGTAGTGTGGATTGAACGGTGGGGGAAGGTTTGTGGTGATGATAGGAGTTTGGCTATAGTTGTCTCATCTCCTCTACTGAACTTGGGTAGCCAGATATTTTAATGAGCAATGTAGGTCAAGTAGCTAAGCTTGATGCGGAAGACAAGTAATATTTTATTTATTCCTTGATAAATACAAATTACATTTTAGCCCTATATATTTAAATGGGTATATCGCATACAAACAAACTCTTTTTTCACACATCTTGTGCTTTTGCATTCGTGTTGAAATTTTAAACATATTGGTATTATTTGATGGAAAATATATTTGCCTAGATCTACGCTGATAATTAGACTATAGAATTTCAACTCATTATTCAAATTATAATTCAGAAACAATTATAATTATATACTAATATAATATGATATTATTTGTTTCTTTCAAAAATTAGATATTCAAATTTGTGTGATGCATAAAATATTTTTATGTTGAATCTTATATAAATATATATAATGCATTTAAAATTAATGCTTATGCACTTACATATTTTTCTTTGCTAACATACGCCTCCCTTCATATGTTAGACATTGATATAATATATAAATACCTACTTCATCCATTAGTCATAGAGCATATGATGCTCATGACAATATTATAAAATTAAAATAAAGATTACTTAAATAATAGTAAGGTTTTGAATTAAATAATAATAATTAAAAATCAAATTTAAAATTCAATATTCGAATTTAAACTCTAAACTCACATCAAATTATTACCATTTAATATCACATAATTTTCTTACCTTTTTTCATGACAACAATATAAAAATATAGTGCCTATTAATTTATTTAATGAATAGTGCATGTAATAATCAAAAGAATTTTATTCTAAATTAAACCCTTTTACACCGCTGCCTAATGTGCCTGATTTAATAGTTTCTATAGATAACAACCCTCACCTTAGTAAGTACAAAGTTTTGCTAAATTGAAAACCCAAGTCCATCAAAGTGCGCAACGTTGGTGTTGGTATCCTATAAATAAAAGAAGCATACAAGAGCACTATCGATATATACTCATAGCATAATAGTAAAGTATAACAAAACATATTATTACCAACCAAGGTTGATACCTTTGATCTCGAGTGCCCTTGTTATTTTCGATCATGCATAAGGAAATCTGTCCTTCCACCATTCCCACCTTTTACCAGTACCCATTCCATTGAAGCTATCCTATGGGTTGTAATGAGGCAGAGGTCAGAACAACTTTCTAGTAACTGGTTAGTTATGCACTTCATACATAACACTAGTTTATGTTGATTTCTTCTATTACATGTTATGACAATTGTTTTACACAGTCATCTTGAGTTTATGTACGTATAAGATATGCCTCATCTACTCGAGGTAGACAATCACTACTCTTTGTGTGTATTTATAAGTATCACATTCCCCATTTGGACCAATATACTTTTCCCACTAGTAGCTATAACTTAGAACCTCATCAGGATCCATCATCAATGCAGTATCATGTTCTCACCCTCGTGAATACCAAGGAACTCCTGTAGTGCCTAATGAAGGCATTACAACTATTTAGCTGTATTATATCTCATCCTGCTTTATTTCACATACTCAGCTCCATGGATTATTCTATTCGTCCAAAAGACCTCCATTAAAAGGTTATCTAGCCTTGCCCCCTAACAACAAACAAACTAACTAACAACTGCGAGGCGGCACATATCCTAAACATGGTCGGCACTAGTAGAAGGCGCATATCCTAAACGTTCTTTATTTCCTCTTGTTAATGGTGTTACTACTATAATTATAGTCGAAAGAGTTCGATATGCCACCTAACCACAGCGTCGCGCCAATAAGTAGTGCTAAAGTAAGAATGCTGATACTGATAACTGTTCCTTGTTCACAACATATTCCATTGTTTTCATAAAAAACATGTGATCAGCGATACTCTAATAGCGCCAATGATTAACATTGAAGACATAAGGGTAGATCGACATCGAAGGAGTATGGTTCCGCACTTCGCCAATAAAATGACATAGACTACATGGCAAGTAAAAAAAGAAGCAATGATGTTGAACCTAGTCAGCGTCGTAAGTGATCCACATGGTGAGTCATCAATAAGTATCGATAAATTTTATATCGCACCTCATTAATGCAATACTCTAGTGATGCCGCGATTAACCTGTGGTAACCAAAACAAGCTCATCGTCAATAAGCATGAAGGCTATCAGCATTAAAATTGTGCTACACTTCACAACACTTCAAGGATATTACTCCACGATGATGCTAGCGATCATCAATGCATCTCAACTTTCATATAGCACACCTTATCGACATTCACAAGGACACCGACTACTCGTGAATGCATTGTTGATGGCTAAAGTTGTCGACATCCACAGAGGCTATCAACATCGCCAATCATCAATAATATACTTTATTAACATCACACTTTTTTATATAGCATTTAATTGAAGTTGCTTCTTCTCCAATGTCAACTTTATCCCAAATAGCCACACTCCATTAGTGAAGCTCAAGTAATGTTCTATTAATTGGAGCCACATTTCAATAATACTTAGGGGATATCACTACACGATGATCACCGATGTCAAGCATGTCAACACCAGGAGTGCCGAAGCAAAAAGAGTCGAAGACAGCTACCATGTCGCATTTCTTCCTCTAAAATATGGACCTCGGGGCACCAATTTGAAGAATGGATTCTCTTTCCACTTCTAATGTTTTCAACTTTGTAAACCCTTAATTGATTTGGGATTTTTTTACAATTATAACACTTGAACTTTTTACACATAAGGGATCGAACAATTATATAATGTGATGAACTTCTATTTGAGCAAAATATTAACTTGACTTTGACTCATAACTTATGAATTAGCTTGTCTATGACTTACGTCCTTAATAACTCCTAACAGGAAACAAGGGCAGTGCGAATTTTACAATAAATCAAAATTTTACCAATTAATTTAGAAAAAAAAATGTTTCGCCTTTGTCTGAATACGACGATCCAAGAAGCGCTTCAAGAATGATCAAGCCAACAGAATAAACATCATCATTCAAATTTGTATTCTCTCTGTAAGTATAAATTTTCTAGTCACAATAAATAATAGAATTATTGTAAGAAATTAAACATTATAGACCTAGAGAAAGTGCTCATGTAACGAACCGAAATTTGATCACTTTAATTAAAGATATGTTTAAATACTCAAATATATATTATTTTTCACAATTAATCAAATTTTCATGTAATAAAGAATGATAATGAACTTAATTTGGGAAACAATTCTAGGAAATATTTCCTTTGGAAAAATACCGATAAAATGGTCGAAAACCGTTTTATTGATAAGCAGCTCTATAATCGTCAAACATAGCACATGGAGTTGGATACATACACTTATTTTTAATTTTGAACAAGGATATGAAATAAAATTAATATCACATGGAGTTGGGTACATACACTTATTTTTAATTTTGAACAAGAATATGAAATAAATTAATTATCTTATTTTTGAAAAATAAAATTTGTTTATGACATCATCAATAATGCCTTTATATTTAATAATCGATTTAAATTTAATTAATGATTTAAGTATTATAATTATTCAAATAATTATTTTTAAAATGATGATAATTCATTTTAAATAGTTATAAAGTGATAGTAAATCATTGTAATAATTTTATAAAGATATGTACTTGATAACAAATTTATTTTCAAATTTTGTTTACATTTATATGTAATTTAAAATATAAGTGAAAATGTGACCGAAAATCGGTTTTTCGATTTTCAACGGTTTAATGAATGGAAGTTGATCAATGGTTGTTGCAACCTTATTTACATGTCATGTACACATATTTAACCAGACATATACATACACAAACTTTTCATGTGAACACACAAACATATAAATGCACATAACATACATATATACACTTATATACATACATATGTAAGATATTTTAAATTTCTTCATCCTTAAACATCCACAAAGTCAATGCACATGCACAAGTACAAGCACATGGCCATGTCCATGATGGAGGGGACTTCGGGCCGTCCTAGGCTGATGTAAGGAGGGGGTGAACGTAATGATGGTTGGTGGGGTGGATGATGTAAGATGGAGATATTTTCTACCTCTCCACTTGCCTATAAATACTCACATGTTTTGCCTTTTCTTCATTCATCCATAACTTTCACATATCAAAAAGGAATGAAGAAATTATTTTTTCAAACCATTTCAAATTCCAGTGGCTATAATTGTCTAGTTTACCACTTCTTTCCATTCTTATCTTAGCTATTCTCAAAACTCTATTCTTTCCAGAGCATTCTCGAGCCCAGAATTTTAGGTTCGAGAATACCCTATCTTTTTATGATCATATTTTCCTTAGAAGGAATTACAATTAAGTGTTTCATTTTTCAAATCGTAGGGAAAAGAATTTGCAATAACTTTCCTTTTGACCCCTTTTAAAAATTAATTGAGTAATACGTCCAAAATTCAGTTATAAGTCGACCCATTTTCGGGTGTTAATATTGTAAATCCGAGAATGGCTCTTCTTCATTTTATCATACTCCCTCGAAATCAAGTAATTATTTTTTAAAATTCAAGAGGAAAGAATTTTATAGAACTTTCCAAGTGATAACTTTCCAAATTTTGAGAGTATGAGGGCCAAAAATCAGAAAGAAAATGACTTATTAATTTTCGAGTATAGATTTAGAGAACTCAAGGTCATAGCTTCACCACTTATCTTCCTCCTTCCCAAAGTTTGGCTATGAGCGCTTGAAGGTTTGGGAAGTAAGATAAGCAATGGGAAAAGGAGCTAAGACTGAGAGCAAAAGCATAGAGGAGGGGGTGGCCAAGCACTTGGATAAGGAGATAAAGTTGTTTAGGTGGTGGTAGAAATGTATAAGTGATGGTAGGAAGATTGGTATTAATTATGGCGAGAACTCTCATTTTAAACCATTACAAGTAGTTGTAAATGTTTAACATAACTATTTGGATAGTAATGATGTTTGGATGTTTGGTTGATGAATTTTTGAAAAAGTAATTAACAACATATTGTTAAAAGTGAGAAAACTCCTAAACTATAGTGATATATATGTTTGGATACGATTGTTAATGATGATTGCTCATCATGTATGAATATGATAACATGGATATTTAATATGGTTGTTGAGTATATATACAAGTCACGTTAATATACGAAGATAATCACAAAGGAAATCACTTTCCTTTATTGAATGAAATGGTGTCAATGGAATATTTAAACCCATTGAAAATGGTTTAAAATGATTTAATAATGTTTTATAAATATATAAAAGAGTTTCAACAAACTTTGAAAGGAAATTGGAAAATTGGTAAAAATAGGTGCATCGCATAACGGTAGTTCACGATTTCGCGCCGTAATCATTTAAATTCATTTGTACGTGGATTCGACGCCGGACTTCGTTGTAATAAGAATTTTCCAAACTCTTATATACATAGTTTTCAAATGAAAAAAAGATCAATATTTGGTTTAATAGATTTGAAAATATGAGTAAACATATTTTGAAAATAATCATGGTTTTGCAGTTCGGAATCCATAAAAAGATTTCTTTTAAAATGATATTTTTAGTTCTTTAAAAATATAAAATATATCCTATTATTCTTTTAAATATTTTGAAAGAGATTTGGATTATAGAAATGAACTTCTAGATAATCGAAAAGTTGTTTTAATCAAATAAGCTTTTAAAATATTATTTGCAGCACTTTTTCACAGCACTTTTTAATAAATTTTGTAAACAATGATTTAACTTAATTATTCTTTCCCAAATCTTTTTTGAATATTTTCAAATGAATAATTAAGTATTTTTAAAGTGATTCGAAAATTCTGTTAAAGTAGTTTAAATTGAATTGGTTAAAGGAAAATTGTTTTAAAACAAAATTTGGAATGATGTTATGTAAATAAAAATCATCTCTTAAAGATAACAAAAGGATTTAGCATCGATCAAATAACTTACCATCTTATGGGTGACAGAGAGGTATCTCTAGGCATGGGTTTGGGAAACCAGTTGCCTGCCCTCCCTAGCTACCCGGACTGGCCCGACGGAGTGGATAGTAAATTTGATTTACTCGGATCAAAATTTCCCGAAGTATAAAAGATATAATTTTCAAATTACAAACAACTTGGATCGAAGGGAGTGATCTACTTATACTTGGTATTAAATTCAAGAAGGGAACCTGTACTATCCGTGTGAATTTAAAATGTGATTTAACCGTTATTCGACGAATAGTAATGGTTGAATACGAAATTTAATGTTGAGTAGAATTAGTGTAATTTCTATCGACACTTTTTAACTCAATAATGTTTTTCAATATGACTTATGAAAATGATTTAGAATTAATTTAATTCGTATACTTAAAATTAACTGGTTTGGTTTTATAGTAAACGATGTCTTAAATAACATTTTTTTATCCGTTTTAAAGGTTATGACTTGGAAATATTTGTTAAGATTTAAATAAATGATTTAGAAATATTTTTCTAAGAAAAGAATGGAATGATTTGGAATTTAAAAAGGTTTTAAGTAATCAAAGGATTTAGTAGAAGTTGTTTAATGATTCTGTATATATTGTAAAGAATGTTTTAAAAATATATATCTATTGAAGATACTTATGATAAAAATAAAACAGTAAATCAAAAGAATAATTCCCTATTTACTTAACATATCTTTTATCGATGATTGGTTCGAAGGAATCGGAGGCGGGTTTTGGTGATTCCTATCCAAAGACCACTTTGAACCAATTTACGTATTCGAAGTAAAGACATGGAAATGATTTGGAAGATGAATTGTTGGGCAGCTTGTCACTGACCCACAGGGGGAATTTCCCATAGCATATTATATGGCAATAGTTATTCATTTGAGATCTTCGATGCAAGGACTTTCCGCTACTAATTCTAGGGTAACTCCAAACAGGATATGGTAGGATAGTGCCTTCGGTTTGTTCTGTTCCTGGACAACTTGAATGTCTGACGCTACGTTTCTAATTACATTGATTGATCTCTATAAACATATCATCTGTTCGATGGCGCAGAAGGCAACTTCTCTTAACTTAAACACCCTTTCCTAAGACATACGAGCTCAGGAGTTATACGTTTGTAGAAATCAGTTGTGTGATTATGAATTGGTAATGTGGCACTCAAAGGGGATGTGCTATGTGAAAGGTAATCGTTACCTCAGGCCTCATCACCTGGTAGTGGCTTAAACATGGTATATCGTAAGGCTATGTGGTTCGCTACCATTAGGTTATGATCATCACTTTTCTAAATAACCCTTTATATTTCAGGTATGTGATGTATGTTATAAGACATCTCAGATAGGTCGGTAATGACCGAGGTGATGTCATATGTGGTTTTTATCCAGGCCATGTTTGAGTGCCAAATAGGGATTGACCGGTCTTGCCAATGCGAGGAATTGTTTGTGTATCCTAGTTACATTTATCTAGAGATGCACTATACAGAAGGTAGTTTCTTACCTGCCATTGTATGAAAATCCATTCCCCAATAAATACCTTCGGACTTAGTTGTGAACCTATTATACCGTCAAATTTAACCAATGCAAAAATTTCGGCTATTATAATAAATTTATTTGAAAACGGTTTTTCAAAGAATGTCATTAAAATATAATATTCTCAGATTTTGCGTTGCAAATGTTTTGATTATTAAAGGTAAAAACATGTTCCGTGTTTTATGTGCGGCGTGATCTTACGAGATACCTTTGTTTTCAAAACGTGTATTTTGAGTTTCTCACCCCAGTCTCATGACTGACCCAAAATTTATTTTCCTTTTGCCTTAAAATTTTGGTGCCCTAATTTTTTCGGGCAACCTATTAGTCGGGTTTAGTTAGAAGAAATCTGGATGGAGCTCGAATCAAGAAGTTAGAAAATTCTTCTAAAGATTATTATCCATTTCCACCACACTCGTGTATTATTGTATTCCGCATTTGTAAGGACAGATATTTATAACTATCTATATTTAACTTTGAAAAATGTATTTAAAATTTTCCGCTGTAAAGATTATATGTTGAAATAATAAATGTTATTGCATTCGTGTGAGATTCTCTTCTGCACATTTTTCTTTCTTACCCTTGATAATCCGCCATCTGTCACTGAATTTGCAGCACATGAATACCGAAGATGAATTAGTATCGATTTTTGAGAGTCGAAGAAATGGGTCATCACAATTCACTTTGGTGCAGCTTTTGGTTTGGATAGTTTTTTATTTTTGCCTTTTACCTACAGTAAGAGAATCCTAATATCACTAAATAATGCATATAAAGTAAGAAAAAACCATTCAAATTTGAGCTCTTCAAACACTGAATATACCACATGTTTGTAAATTTCTTCTGAAATAATTTACAACCCATGGTTTCAAAGGAAATGATCAACATTTCAATCTAGAAACTTTCAGTCGATTGTTTAATAGGTACAAGTTTAAACATATGTTCGCATATATCATTATAATACATTGATATCCTTCATATGTAAGTATAACACTATAAATCAAGTCAGCAAAATAACATAGTATAGAATTAGTAAGCACACGCTTGAAACTAGCTATTGGTTGAATCAAGGTGCAGTGGTAGACAACAGAGACTTTATTAATACATTAATAATATAAGCTAGCAAATGAATTAGACTTGATTAAAACTTCAGTTCTTCCTTATCAAACTGATTTCAGTAGTAAATGGTAGCATAATCTAGATAAAATCTCATTGAACCTCTGATGTCTCGTTCTACAACAATAGTCAGCTTAATCTATTTTCAAGTAGCACCATAAACTCACATCATATAATTATACTGTTCACATAATCTGCTCATTTCAAAATTGTCAAAAAAAGTGAGAGAATTTGTATGTTAAAATGTCTCACCTAAATATCAAAGTCATGACTGACTTAAAAGTCTCATATGCACAACTAATAAAAATAAAATACACAGCACATCATCAACAAAGAGTCATATACAATTATTTTAGGATCCAAATAAAACACACTATTAATTATATATGCACTTATAAACATATCTTCAAAAGACCTAAAACTTGTAATCATCGAATCAGAGGCACTAGAATATACCCTAAAAGCTTCTGTATCAAAATAAGCTTCTGAATCATTATGCAACAAATGGTATTTTGGCTCACATATCTTTACTCAGCTCCTCACAATATACAAAGACACAAATCAATACTAGAATCAAGACTTACTATAACATCAGCTGACTCAAGATTGGAATCATAACTACAATTGTTCGCTCAATATTGTTTTTATTATAATGAAATTAATATTCTAATACAACGAATTTTTATTTGCCATACAATTTTGTATTTGTTGTTTTTTTCCATTCAACTTATGACCACTGTGGAAAAATTGTATGGATTCCCTCCCGATTATCTGGATCCTCCTGGTAATTTTAAACATTTACTCTCTTTGATGTAAACTAACCTCCTCGATTATGATAACATGCACAATCACATATAAATTGGGCATTCTTTATTTTTTATTTTTTACAACTTTTACACGGTAAACTTTATTGAATGACCGTTCAATTTTTATTAAAAATCAAGCTAATGCAAAATTGGAGTTGAAATAATTGAACCGTTGTAAAAATGACAACATGATAAAATTGGTTGCAGGTTACAGAGAGCTGCTGAATTCATTTTCTGGTGAAGTTCACCAAAGTTACGGCCTCAGATCATCCAAGGCAATGGCTACTGGTAGCAGATGCGGGTCAGAGTTGACAAGAGTTGAAGAATGAGCTTGGGAATTGTAGTTATGTTATTAGTTCATGTGTGCATGTGTGCATGCACATACTGTTACGCAGGGTTTGGTGTAAATTCTTGTGTAAACTGGCTAGGTCAAATTGTTATTTTTTGTATTAGTTGGCTGTGAGCTGGAGATGGCTATTATAGCCGTTGCAAGTAACAATATATAGAGTAGCCATGTACATGAAGAATGTATGAAATAAAGAATATTATTATTCATCTATTACATTACATTGTTCTTTACAATTTTATTTGAGTTCCTAAGCACTCTTTCTCTCTTCCCTCTCTGATCATCCTCTTCCTCTAACCTCTTTCATAATCCCTGATCCCATTACTTCTTAATTCCTACTTGCACCCTCTTGTTCACCCCCGTCTTCTCTATTAACTCTTCCCTACAGACCTCCAACAGTCACCAAACATCACATTTCTTCTTCTGTGTTGATCATCAAACTTTCTTTCTTTCCTTTAGCACCATGTTATAGTTATCGGAGCATCTTGGACATAACAAAATGGTATCAGAGCAGCCATCTGGGCATGACTTAGACCCCCAGATCTTCTCCCGCACTAACTCAAGCATCGCTGCAACCAACCAAGATCAAGAAGAAGCCTGGAAAAGAAGAAGAGATTAACCGAAAGAATTCTTATTTTTTAAGGAATTTAGAGATGCAACACAAGATCTTAGCACCAGATTTGAGGGAATACATAATGTCCTAACTTATCTTGCTCAAGATATGCAACAGATAAAGATTCAAACTGCAACCACCTCCCCAACCAACCCAACATCAAACATTCATGGTATACTGGCTCCAAATCCTCATATTGCTTCGTCATCAACCATTCAATCACCGCTGCCTCTTCCTAACTCAAGAAACACTATAACCAATCTAAGAAATAATCATGTGACCACCACAACCATAAACACTCAGTTCCAAAACCAAGCACCTCTTCAAACAACAAACACTCACCTTTTCCATCCCTTAAACTCGACTTTCCAATTTTCAAAGGGGATGGTATGGTACATGAATGGATAATTCAGGTAGAATTTTTTTTTAAATTTCATCAAACTGGGAAACAGTGCTGGGTGGAAGTAGCTTCTTTCTAGCTTAAGAAAGATGCCTTGAAGTGGTTCAACTGGTATACGTGCAATGTGCCAAACAATGAATCATGGTAGACTTTAGAAGAAATCATCATCAGATTCAACTTAGAAGACATGGAGAAACCCTACGAAACTTTAGCCAAACTGAAAATTCAAACTACTGTCTCTTCTTATCTTTCCACGTTCGAAGGGCTACAAGCCATCATAGAATCTTTACCACTAAAGTTTTTACTGGATATATTTACTGGAGGTCTTAAAAAGGAAATTAGATATGATATATTAACTTCTAGACCTGCAGATTTTAGAGAGGCAGTATCCCTAGCAAAGATGTATAAAAGTGTATGGAATCAAGCCAAGAGAGGAACTAAAAACCCGTACCTTCCCTTCATCTAAAAATAACTCCAACCAGGTTGTCCCTTATTCAAGAAATCCAAACACCAATTCAAAACCAAAAGAATGGAGAACCATTAATCTTGAGAATTTATCTAGAAGTAAGGGCGTAGCACCTAATCAGTTGATCGAAATGAGAAGGAAAAATCTATGTTATGGTTGTAAGGAAAGATAGCATAGAGATCATAAGTGTAAGGCTCCTCAAGTTTATGTCATTGAAGGAATTATGGATCTTACATAATGGGAAAATGAAGGCATCCTTCTGGAAGATGACAGTGAGGAATGCAAGCAAGAAATAAAGGATGAGGCCCCTGCAATAACATAATAGGCTATGTGTGGCATTCTTTCCACACCTACTATCAAGGTCCAAGGCAATATTAAAGGGAAACCAATATAGGTTTTTATTGATTCAGGTTCAACACACAGGTTTATTGATAAACAACTGGCATAAAAACTCAAGCTCAAGGTGAATGACTCTAAGCCTTATGAAGTAGTAGTGGCTAATCGCGATAAACTTCAAGGATCTGGGATATGCAAGGACGTAATCTTGAAATGTCGGGGTTGGAGCATGCCAGTTGATCTATTAATTTTGCCTCTTGAAGATTGCCAAATAGTCTTAGGTGCTTAATGGATGAAAAAGTTAGGAGAAGCCACTCTTAATAAATTTGAATATTGAAAAAAGACTCACATATGGCAAGGAATTAAGCAAGAGGCCTTCAAATTAGTTGATAAAAAAGCAATGGATAAGGAGAATATCCAGAGGCAGCCTACAACGATGTTATATGCTCAAAAGAAGGTATTACTTATGTATAAGCCAGAAATCACTTCTCACATCGCCTCTGAAATTAATGAACTTCTTTAGCTATTTCCTGAGATCACTGCCACAAAAAAATCACTACCTCCACAAATAATGCAAGACCATAAAATACCATCGATACTTGAAGCCAAAACTGTCTTCTTAAAGCCATATAGGCATTCCCATCACAATAAAAATGAACTTGAAAAGATAATCAAAGAACTGTTGGATTTAGGGATCATCAGACATAGACCAGTCCATATTCTTCTCCTGCGGTGATGGTTAGAAAAAGGGATGGCATAGGGAGGCTTTGCATAGATTATAGAAGCTTGAATTCTCTGACCATCAAAGATAAGTATCATATCCCATTAATTGATGATGTTTTTGATGAGTTACATGGATCCATTTTTTTAAAATTAGATCTGAATTCAGGGTATCATCAAATAAGAATATATGAACCTGACATTCATAAAAAAGCCTTCAAAACCCATGATGGACAATATGAATTCATTGTTATGCCATTTGGGTTAGTTAATGCCCCATCAATCTCTCATGAATAATATTTTAGACCATATTTGAGGCAGTTTATATTAGTATTTTTTGATGACATACGCATTTATAGCCAGACATGGTCTGAGCATATTGAGCATCTTAGAATTACTTTTCAGGCATTGCAGCAGAACCACTTGGTTATCAAACTTACCAAATGTCGTTTTGCCAAGGAGGCTATTGAGTACCTTGGACACATTATTTCTGCGCAGGGAATTGCAATAGATCCCAGCAAGGTCTAGGCAATCAAGGAATGGTCATTACCTAAAAATCTAAAGTCATTAAGAAGACTTCTAGATTTATCAAGTTATTATAGGAAGTTTATAAGAAGCTATGGACTCACTGCCAAACCTCTCATCGAGATGTTGAAAAGGAATTCTTTTGTTTAGACTGAAGAAGCAAAGCAATCTTTTGAACAACTCAAACAGTGTTTAACATAGCCTCCCATGCTAGCCATGCTAGATTTCTCTCAACCCTTTGTAATTGAATGTGATTCTAGTGGTCAAGGGATAGGTGCAGTCTTATTACAAAATGGAAGACCTATAGCATATCTCAGTAGACCACTATATGGTAATAATTTAGCTCTCTTCATGACGCAGCGGATAAATCAAAACAAACTTCAATCGATGTAAGTAGCAATCGGTGAGTTGAGAATACTGCAATGCCCAAATCCGTTGATCCAAAGATGCCGGATTCTAGCTATCTTCGGCACGTTGATCGCGCACGATACCGTGAGAGAAGATCTTCAATTCTTCAAGCGTTTATCAAGCGCACTTGATTCCGCGAATCGGCTTCAACAATCGTTGATTCGAGCGCACTCGAATAACCGAAAGTGGAGATAGGAGATTACACTCAACTACCAATTTAAATTGAAAGCACAAAGCTAACAAAAGAGAATTTTATTCAAAAATCAACAACCCCCCTTACAAATGACTTCACATGCCTATTTATAGGCTACAACTCACACGGCTCAACATTTACAACACAAGTACACGACTTACATAAGCCACACGCGACCTACATAAAGCAAGTACAACACTGTGACTCAACGTAACGACCTAAATAGTTTCTTCGCGACCTAAAACTTAGGCATCCGAACTTCAGCGACCTATGATAAGTCGTTCGCGACTTAAGAGTTCATCAGCGACCTAAGAAGAACGAATCAGCGACTTAATGAATCTTGGTTCACGCAACTTATGAAACCCGGTAACGCCTCAAGTTAACTCGGTTACGACTCATCAGCAGGCTGTAAGGCAAATTTCGCGACATAAGGATAATAGTTCACGACTTAAAAAAATAATTTGCTCTGATACCATTCGCGACTCATGAATCGATCGCTTGTTTGCTTGCGTGCGGCATATGGAAGAGTCGGAGGGGAAGTTTAAGTCGTTCGCGACTTATCGCAGTATCGCGATTTAGGGTTTTGGGTCGGGAGGCGAGTCATGGATGAGTCGATCGCGACTTAGGGTGGAGGACGAGCCATGGATGAGTCGGTCGCGATTTAGGGTTGAGGGAATGAGTCGTAGGTCATTGGAGCCGCGCGACTCAAGGTGGGGCGACTCATGGAGATGGTGGCGATTCAGGGCAGCTTCATCTGATCGAATCAAGGTATGCTCTGCATCATCCTCCCCCTGTTGGAAGGAATTCGTCCTCGAATTCATACTCTCGTCATCTTTGATAGGTTCCTTCTCATAATACGGAATTAAGTGTTTGACATTGAAAACATCAGAAGTATGAACATTTTCCGGCAACTTTAACCGATACGCATTATCATTGATCCTCTTCAAGATTTCTACTGGACCAATCTTTCGTGCCTTCAACTTATTGTAAGTTCCAACTGGCAAACGATCTTTCGTCAATACCGCGTAAACAAAATCTCCCTTTTTGAAGACTATACTTCTTCGTTTCTTATCCGCCATTTGTTTATACTTCTCATTTGCCTTTTCCAATCGTTCCTGAACGATTCTATGGCATTCCGTCAACCCATCAACAAAATTAGCAGCCTGCTTAACTGTCCCCTTCGGTTGCGGTACTATTGTTAAATCCAACGTCCCCTTTGGTAAATTTGAATATACAATTTGAAATGGACTGAAACCTGTACTTCGGTTATTTGCATGATTGTGAGCAAATTCAGCTTGACACAACTTCATATCCCAGCTTTTCAAATTGTATTTCACGAGACATCTCAGTAAATTCCCCAACGATCGGTTAACCACCTCCATTTGCCCATCAGTTTGCGGATGGTAAGCGCTACTAAAATTCAGCTTTGTTCCGACCATCTTCCACAAACTCAACCAAAAATGACTCAGAAAACGGGTATCTCTATCTGACACAATAGACTCCGGCAACCCATGTAAACGATAGATTTCTTTAAAGAATAATTGTGCTACTCGAACTGCATCCGCTGTCTTCTTACAGGCTATAAAATGTGCCATCTTCGAAAATCTGTCCACCACAACAAATATAGAATCATTCCCCCTTTGAGTTCTTGGCAAACCCAAAACAAAGTCCATACTCACATCAACCCATGGTTTAGCGGGTACAGGCAACGGCATATACAACCCAGCATTGGTCGCAGTTCCTTTCGAAACCTGGCAGATATGACATCTTTCCACAAATCTCTCGACCTCTTTCCTCATTGAAGGCCAAAAATAAGATTGTGTAATTAACTGCAATGTACGATCACGGCCCACATGTCCTTCCTCGTGCAATTCCTTGATAATCTTCATTCTCAAGCTACAATCTGGTATATATAAACGATTCCCTTTGAACAAAAATCCATCAACCAACACAAATTCATCAGTATTCCCATCCTTAACTTTCTCAACAAACTTTACAAAGTAAGGATCTTCTTCAATCAGCTCTGGCAATAATTCAAAACCTAGCACTTCAACTTTCATTGTCGTTAATAAATGACTCCTTCTACTCAAAGCATCAGCCACACGATTGGTTACTCCTGACTTGTGCTTAACGACAAAAGTAAACTGCTGCAAATAAGCAATCCATGATGCATGTCTCGCGGAAATCTTGTCCTGTCCTTGCATATGCTTCAATGCCTTATGATCAGTGTAAAGAACAAACTCTTTCTGAAATAGATAGTGTCTCCAATGTTTAATAGCTTGTAAAACAGCATAGAATTCAACATCATATGTACTGTATCTCATCTTCGCTCTTGACAACTTCTCACTAAAATATGCAATAGGACGTCCCCTCTGACTCAACACTCCACCAATTCCCACCTTCGACGCATCAGTATGCAATTCAAACAACAACTGAAAATCTGGTAAAACAAGAATCGGTGCTGTCGTCAATAGTTCCTTGATCTTATCAAAAGCAACCCCCGCTTCCTCTGACCATACAAACTGTTTCCCTTTCATGCAATCAGTAACTGGAGCCATCACGCTACTGAAGTGTGGAATGAATCTTCGGTAGAATGACGCAGCCCCATGAAAACTTCTCACTTCCGTAATTGTCTTTGGCTGTGGCCAATTCCTGACTGCTTCAACTTTATCCTGGTCCACCTGTATACCTTCTCCTGACACAACATATCCCAAAAATAAGACACTTCTTGCCATGAACACACATTTCTTCGTTGCAGCGTAAAACTGTTCTTGTTGTAGTACCATCAATACTTCCTTCAAATGGTGCAAGTGTTCCTCCGAACTCCCACTGTATATCAGGATATCATCGAAATACACCACCACAAATTTCCCGATAAAAGGTCTAAAAATTTGATTCATCACTCGCATGAACGTACTCGGTGCATTCGAAAGACCAAATGGCATCACCAGCCATTCATACAACCCTTCTCTCGTCTTGAAGGCTGTCTTCCATTCGTCTCCAGGTCTAATCCGAATTTGATGATATCCTCTTTTCAAATCAATCTTCGAAAAGATAATAGCCCCGCTCAACTGATCCAACAAATCATCCAATCTGGGCATTGGGAATCTGTACCTCACAGTGATTTTATTCAGCGCCCGACTATCGGTACACATCCTCCATGTTCCATCCTTTTTCGGCACTAACAGGGCTGGAACTGCACAAGGACTTAGACTTTCCTGCTGTAACGACCCGCCGCTCTGACCGCCTCTAGTCGGTAATTAAACCAACTCGAAACGTTCAAAATGACGGATTGTTGTTCAGTTTATAAAGTTTAAACAGAATCAGCCACAGAATCACAGAATAATCATAATATTATTCATAAATGAATTTTTCTTACATACATATATCAGAGTTTGTACAATGCATTAAGTTTTATACAGCGGAATATATATCTTTTCTATTAAGTACAAGAAAAATTTTCTAGAAAAAACTTTAGTGGAGTGCTTTCCCCAACTCTCTCTAACTTCGCGGCCTGAAAATCTTCAAGCTGTAAAAGTACTCGGTCTGACCCGAGCGTTTATTGCAAAACACAAAAACACTCGAGTCAGACCGAGTACTTTTACAGCTTGAAGATTTTCAGGCCGCGAAGTTAGAGAGAGTTGGTGAAAGCACTCCACTAAAGTTTTTTCTAGAAAAATTTTCTTGTACTTAATAGAAAAGATATATATTCCGCTGTATAAAACTTAATGCATTGTACAAACTCTGATATATGTATGTAAGAAAAATTCATTTATGAATAATATTATGATTATTCTGTGATTCTGTGGCTGATTCTGTTTAAACTTTATAAACTGAATAACAATCCGTCATTTTGAACGTTTCGAGTTGGTTTAATTACCGACTAGAGGCGGTCAGAGCGACGGGTCGTTACAAAAGTGGTATCAGAGCAATTGATAGAAAATATCACCCAAAACATAGCATGCGACCAAACATTCAATTCAACCAAATTTAAAAACTTGAATCTAAATTAATCGTGAGCAAAGAACTCACCTTGACTCGAATCGAAATGGAGCAACGCAAATTAATCATTAGAAAACAAGCGCGACGAATTTTTGAGACGAAAGCCCTAATTTTTCGATCGAAGACGAAGAGAAAGGACGGCAGCCATTTTTTTTTTCTTTCGTTTCTTTTTTTTCGTTTGAATGATTTTGTTTTCGGTTTCGAATGAATAAACAAAGGGGAACGCGTGATTTTGGGCATAGGTTTAGGCATGATTTTAGGCGTGAATTCAGACGAACTGTAATGCAACCACGTTCTTATTAAATGCAAAGTAATGGGGAAGGGCAATGTACTCTTTTTATATATATATATATTTTTCTTATTTTCTTTCATTTTAAATCCAATTGTTTTGTTTAATTTTTTTTTTTAGTAAATATATAAATGTTTTGCAGTTCAACTATCAATATCAATTTATAAATTTACATAAAAATAATTCGTAAATCCAAACTATATTTTTTCTCTCTAAGTTATTAGTTCGAATTTCAATTCCAAATTAAATATTCAATTTAACTCCAAAGTTAAATTCAAATTCTATTCAACTTTAAATAAATTAAATTCTAAAATTTGATCGCCAATTTATTCTGATAATTTGAAATTCAAGTCAAATCATCATTTAAATATTTAAAATAAATTAAATATTCACAAATTAAATTGTTTAAAATTGAGGATCGTTACAATCTCCCCTACTTAAAAGAATTTCGTCCCGAAATTATAAGTTAGGAAAAACGATTGCTAAAATCTCACCGATATTTATATCCTACACAATTTTATCAAGTTTCAAACTCACAAATAAATATAGGATTCATTCCATTTATTTTATTTCACTAGTTTTGTTCATCAATTTCAATAATCAAGACACAAAAGTCTTTAACCAATTTTTTTTTTTTGACTTACAAAACTCAAATTTTTGAACTTGAAATTCTTTCATGCTAAATATTTGCATATTACATCATTTCCAAAGCTGTGTGCCTTCAAGATATTTTAAAGATCTTCTTCCTTAATTCATTGGGTTAGAATTATGTAATTCTAATTTCAGACTATTGATTTTCTATTTAAAGTTTGAAAATACTTGCTAACTCGAAGTTTAACAAGTCCATCGTCGTTCTTACAGACATTAGGCATACGCTGGCCAGGCGCAACCGCCGTGTGGACCGCGATCTAAGGCGACAACCATGGTGAAATTCAAGAGAGATGAGAAATCTAAGGTTACAAGCGATTCTACTGAGATAGTAGCGTAACCGCCGGGTAAACACAAAAACGCTCGGGTCAGACCGAGTACTTTTACAGCTTGAAGATTTTCAGGCCGCGAAGTTAGAGAGAGTTGGGGAAAGCACTCCACTAATGTTTTTTCTAGAAAATTTTTCTTGTACTTAATAGAAAAGATATATATCCGCTGTATAAAACTTAATGCATTGTACAAACTCTGATATATGTATGTAAGAAAAATTCATTTATGAATAATATTATGATTATTCTGTGATTCTGTGGCTGATTCTGTTTAAACTTTATAAACTGAACAACAATCCGTCATTTTGAACGTTTCGAGTTGGTTTAATTACCGACTAGAGGCGGTCAGAGCGGCGGGTCATTACAAAAGTGGTATCAGAGCAATTGATAGAAAATATCACCCAAAACATAGCATGCGACCAAACATTCAATTCAACCAAATTTAAAAACTTGAATCTAAATTAATCGTGAGCAAAGAACTCACCTTGACTCGAATCGAAATGGAGCAACGCAAATTAATCATCAGAAAACAAGCGCGACGAATTTTTGAGACGAAAGCCCTAATTTTTCGATCGAAGACGAAGAGAAAGGACGGCAGCCATTTTTTTTTCTTTCGTTTCTTTTTTTTCGTTTGAATGATTTTGTTTTCGGTTTCGAATGAATAAACAAAGGGGAACGCGTGATTTTGGGCATAGGTTTAGGCATGATTTTAGGCGTGAATTCAGACGAACTGCAATGCAACCACGTTCTTATTAAATGCAAAGTAATGGGGAAGGACAATGTACTCACTTTTTTTTTTATATATATTTTTCTTATTTTCTTTCATTTTAAATCCAATTGTTTTGTTTAAATTTTTTTTTTAGTAAATATATAAACGTTTTGCAGTTCAACTATCAATATCAATTTATAAATTTACATAAAAATAATTCGTAAATCCAAACTATATTTTTTTTCCTCTAAGTTATTAGTTCGAATTTCAATTACAAATTAAATATTCAATTTAACTCCAAAGTTAAATTCAAATTCTATTCAACTTTAAATAAATTAAATTCTAAAATTTGATCGCCAATTTATTCTGATAATTTGAAATTCAAGTCAAATCATCATTTAAATATTTAAAATAAATTAAATATTCACAAATTAAATTGTTTAAAATCGAGGATCGTTACACCTGCACACGCCCTTGCTCCAACAATTCTTCCACTTGCCTTCGCAATTCTTCATGTTCTTTGGGACTCATACGATAATGTGGTCGATGTGGCAATGCACCTCCTGGAACAAGATCTATTTGATGTTGAATATCCCTTAACGGTGGTAACTCCGTTGGCAGCTCCTCGGGAAATACATCGTCAAACTCTTCCAGTACTGGTTTCACTTCTTCGGGAATCTCAACCACTTCATTACACTCCCGCCCAGTCAACAAGAATACTTCGGGCTCTTCTTCAACTTCCTTAACAAACTCCTTCAAAGATAGCAAAGTTTTCAGCTCTTCAATCCCCTCTAGCTTATTTTCCTTATGTTGTTGCTTCTTGGAACTAAAGTGATTTTAGTACCTTCAAACATGAAACTATAGCTATTAGCACGTCCATCATGTTGTACTGCTCTATCAAACTGCCATGGTCTGCCCAACAACAGATGACACACATCCATGTCAACTACATCACACCAAATTTCATCTTTGTATTTCTTCCCAATTGAAAAATGCACACAAGCTCTTCGTCCAACTTTCACCTCACCACCTTTCCTTAACCATGCTAGCTTGTATGGCTTAGGATGCTTCTCGGTTTTCAAGTTCAACTTCCTTACTGCTTCTGTAGAGATAATATTGTCACAACACCCGGCATCAATAACGAACTTGCAAACCTTTCCCAGAATAGTGCATGTGGACTGAAATATGTTATTCCTCAACCAACTGTTTTCCTCTTCCTGTTTCGGTGCCAAATAATTTCTCCTCATCATCAAATTACACCCTTCATCTCCAGACAACTCTTCCTCCTTCTCAACATAAGGTGAATTAGAACATTCAGCTTCCACATCCTCTTCTTCTATCTCTGCAACCATTGCTCTCCTCTTCGGCTTCGGACATTCATTGCTTTTGTGACCCAACTCCTAACAATTGTAACATTTGAAACTGCTATTAACCTTTGCCTTCTCAACCTCCTTCACCACTGGTTTACTGATAGGTTTAGAAACATTAGAACTTCCACTGGAACCCTTCACTGGATTATTGGAATTAGTAAACACACCACCTCCACGCCTTCCCTGCTTCTCCCAAGCCAACGCTTTCTGATGTGCCTCCGCCACAGATCTTGGATCGAACATATTAACCATATCCTGGATCTGCATTCGTAACCCTCCAACAAATCTGGCGGTCAACTGTTCTTCTGTCTCCATAATATCATTCCTGGCAATGAGTTGGTAGAATTCATCAACATAATCATTGACTGTCTTCATCCCTTGCCTCAGATTCTGCAATCTCTGGTCAATGAGTGATTGATAGTTATAAGGTAAAAATGTAGCTCTCATCAACTTCTTCATCTTCTTCCATGATTCAACCTTTGACTTTCCCATTCTCTCCCTTGTAAGTTTAGTTTGCTGCCACCACGCCAAAGCTCTCCCCCTCAACCTAGTAGCAACCAACTTCACTTGACGATTCTCCGGAACCTCTTTGAAATCAATGATCTCTTCAACATTAGACAACCAATCTAAAAATTCTTCAGCAACCATTCCACCTTTAAATTCAGGAATTTCCATCTTCATTCCCGATTCCCATCGACGATCATCATCTACATCTCGATTCTCACGTCGTGTTTGCTTTTTATCTCGATAATGAACACTTCCCCTATCACCATCAAACTCCTCATCAAATCTGAACTATATCGATGTCGATCACGACCTCCAACATCTCTACTACCACTCCTTCGATCAATATTCCTATCACGATTGTCAATACTTCTATGATCTTCTCTTCTCTCCCGATCTGAATGTATTGAAGCTCTACTTCTCCCATGGCTCGATTCAGGTGAAATTCTTCTTCTACTTTGATTCATTTCAAGCATCATTCTCTCTAAGGGACCAATTCCTTCATTCAACTTCTCAGTAAAACTCTCGTGGATTCGTTGCTCCATTTCATCAGCTTCTTCTCTTCCATATAAGGCATTAATATTGTGATGACGTTGAGCTCGTCTCGGAGGCATGGTTGAACTTCACAAATAATTCAACAAATTTGGCTTCAAGAATCTTCAAACAAAACAACTCCAAAACTACAATTCAAATCAACTAGCACGGCTTCAAGCTTGCTTCGAAATTCACTTTGGTGTGCAAACTCTCCCACGCAAATTCAAACACTTTTCCCACATTTTGATCCAAATGATTATGGATCAAACACCCCAAACTTGTTGCAACTTCAATATGAACACGACGAACTTCAACTTCAAATTCCTTGGTTCCAAGACTCGTCTTAGCTATGATTGGCTAAGTCAAGCTCTGATACCAAAACTGACGCAGCGGATATATCAAAACAAACTTCAATCGATGTAAGTAGCAATCGGTGAGTTGAGAATACTGCAATTCCCAAATCCGTTGATCCAAAGATGCCGGATTCTAGCTATCTTCGGCACGTTGATCGCGCACGATACCGTGAGAGAAGATCTTCAATTCTTCAAGCGTTGATCAAGCGCACTTGATTCCGCGAATCGGCTTCAACAATCATTGATTCGAGCGCACTCGAATAACCGAAAGTGGAGATAGGAGATTACACTCAACTACCAATTTAAATTGAAAGCACAAAGCTAACAAAAGAGAATTTTATTCAAAAACCAACAACCCCCCTTACAAATGACTTCACATGCCTATTTATAGGCTACAACTCACACGGCTCAACATTTACAACACAAGTACACGACTTACATAAGCCACATGCGACCTACATAAAGCAAGTACAACACTGTGACTCAACGTAACGACCTAAATAGTTTCTTCGTGACCTAAAACTTAGGCATCCGAACTTCAGCGACCTATGATAAGTCGTTCGCGACTTAAGAGATCATCAGCGACCTAAGAAGAACGAATCAGCGACTTAATGAATCTTGGTTCACGCGACTAATGAAACCCGGGTAACGACTCAAGTTAACTCGGTTACGACTCATCAGCAGGCTGTAAGGCAAATTTCGCGACATAAGGATAATAGTTCGCGACTTAAAAAAATAATTTGCTCTGATACCATTCGCGACTCATGAATCGATCGCTTGTTTGCTTGCGCGCGGCATATGGAAGAGTCGGAGGGGAAGTTTAAGTCGGTCGCGACTTATCGCAGTATCGCGATTTAGGGTTTTGGGTCGGGAGGCGAGTAATGGATGAGTCGATCGCGACTTAGGGTGGAGGACAAGCCATGGATGAGTCGGTCGCGATTTAGGGTTGAGGGAATGAATCGTAGGTCATTGGAGTCGCACAACTCAAGGTGGGGCGACTCATGGAGATGGTGGCGATTCAGGGCAGCTTCATCTGATCGAATCAAGGTATGCTCTGCATCACTCCACATATGAAAAGGAATAATGGCCTTTATTGTTGCTGCTAGAAAATGGGCTTGGTATTTGCTAGGAAGGCAATATGTGATTAAAACTGACCATCAAAGCCTCAAATATCTTTTATCACAAAAGTTGCTCACTGGTATTCAAAACAAATTGTTGGCTAAGTTACATGGTTCGATTATTTGGTGGAGTTTAAAAGTGGGAAGAAAAACACTATAGCAGATGCATTATCAAGAAGGCCGAAAATTCCAATGAGAAAATACAAGTTCAAGCGATATCTATGGTTCAAACTCCTTGGATTCAAGAATTAAAAGAAACTCTGTTAGCTTCCCACTGGTACCAACGACACCTCAGTCTTGGGCATCATAGTAGGCATAGTTCGAAATGTCTATGTTGGCTAAGATTTATATTCTACTTTCGAAATGAATTTCTTCTACACTATGCACTAGTAATAATATCAAATGTTATTTTAAATGCGTATCAAGCATCTTTGACTATCATAAGGAGAAATCTCCTCCGATTCTGCGTTTGCATGTGTGTGTGTGCGGGAGGCCTTATGGTAGTCTCATTTTTAAAAGCATTGCGAATTGAATTTAAAAATATCTCTCTATTTTGATTTTAAAGATAAATAAACTGTTTTGAGTTCTCACACCAGTCACATGACTAACTCGGAGTTTATTGTTTTCCTTCCTAAACTCTGGGTGCCCACTAATTTCCACACGGGCAGTCGAGAGTTAAGGTTTATCAGGATATTCTGGATATTCAGGAGTTGCTGGAGGCAAGCTGGATGGCATGGCGTATTACTTATATAGTATTTCTTTTTCCGCTGCACTATTTGTTGTTGTTGTACACTCTGATGATATGATGTAATGTAATGTATAAAATGTAATAACTGATAGTTCTTTGTTTGAAGATTATTCATTTATTTATTATATGTTGTTCCGCTGCGAATTGTGAGATTCTGTTGTGTTCTGTTCCGTTCTATTTTCTATCTCTTCTCTATTTTCTCTTTTCCTTCTATTTTAAAATTTTCTATCTTCTGTTTTCTTTCCTCCCTATTCTCTTTTCTTTCTATTTTAAAATGTTCTATCTTCTTTTCTGTTTTCTATTTTCCATAATTTCTACCTTCTTCTCTTCTCTTTTCCTAAATTCTTCTTTTTAAAAACCCTAACTATTCGGTTTTTCCGCAACGAAAAATCGACATGTTACAGTTGGTATCAGAGCTTATGGTTAAGCGACAACCATGGTTCTGTTGGGTATAATTCATTAGAGATGGAGTCAGTAGTACTCTAGAATGAATTTGAGTGTAATAATAGCTATGAGAGCGTATTTGTTAGTGAATATAAAATTGTTTTATATTGTGATGATTGGTTTGTTGAGTGGTATATGAACCTACGTCAGCACGGTATGTACAACTATGCCGAAGGGGTTTCTAAACACTTGAACAGAACAATTCGACACAGTATTGTTTTAAATTGGGTAAATGAAATAATTTTACCTAAGTATATTTTATATATAAAGGAATAATTTTTCAGAATTATTAAAGTGTATATAAGTTGATTGTTTAGTTGTTTGAATAATCTAAATTGAAGAATAATTGTATAAGCAAAATGAATTATCAGAATTGAATTATAATTAAAGTGATTTACAATTGTGAAATAAACTTATATATATAAGAGGTGAAACTATATGAATGTGAGTTGTAAATAAAAAATGAAATTGGAAGCTAAAGTAATTGAATTCAAATTAGAAGTAAATAAATTTGAATGGAATTGAATTTGAATTGGAAGTGAACCAACTTGAATATGAATTAGTGAATATAAACTAATTGAGAATGAATGTTAGCAAACCCAATGTAAATGAATCAAATGTGATTAAATTGAAAACCATTTCATTGAATATTAATGAGAATATGAATGAATATAGATTGGTTATGAATGATAGTTGGTTGATGGTTGAATATAATTGCTTTTACTTCATTTGTTATGTTGGCATATATAGTTATTATGTTACTACATGATGTATATTGATACTATTGTCTATATGCATGATTCTCATGTTGTTTGTTGAGTGATTAGTAGGTGCGGATCGCGTTTGCTTCGCATTTGGAGCTCGCTTTTGCGCTATATTAGCCATATATGCTTGCTAATAAAAATATAAGGTACATATCTCGGATTACATACCGTACTTTTACACTTTTTTCCCTGCGGGATGCCTCATTACTTGATGAGATGTATATTTGTGATACATATACTGTCATTTTTTTTTCGGATCGAGCCGCGCAAAGGAGACTATGGCGAATTTTTCCGGAAATTTAAGGCGTTAGAAAAATTTTGAGAAAATTGGAAAGTTTTGAAAACTTTAACTTTGATTTTGGAATTGAAAGTTAAACAATAGCAGTAGTTTTTGAAAAGATAACTAAGTATGATTTGAAAACTTAGTAAAGATTTGTAAGAAGTTTGACTATGGATTTTGGAAAGTTAATAAATTCTGTAACTTTTCTTACTAGTTAATTTCGAGGACGAAATTCTTTTAAGTGGGGAAGATTGTAACGACCCAGAATTTTTAGAAATTAAAATTTGAATATTTAATTAATTATAAATATTAATAAGTGAATTTATAAGTCGAATAAATTTTTATTTGAATTATTGGATTTAATTGGATTATTAAATCGATAATTTAATATGTTAAATTATGGAAATAATGGAAAATTGAGTTAAATATGATTGAAAATGATTTTTAAAATTTTATTTTATCATATGGGAGTTAGAACGATATTTTAGAACTTTTAAAATCGAATTAAAAGTTAAATTGTGAAAATTGAATATTTTAATATTAAAATCGACTAGTGAAAATAGTCAATTTTTGAACAGTCTCAGAATTGAACGAAACCAGTTCCGTTGGATCCGTAATAGTTAGTTATTACCGGATTTCAATTTTCGTATCAATCGGAGTTATCGTTTGATCGTGGCAGCTCGAAACGCATCGATTTATTTTTAATTTAAATTTGGCGAGTTAAAATAGCCATTTTTCAAAAAGTCTCGGATTTCGATCAAACCAGTTTCATCGGATCCGTAATGTGATATTATTGTAAGGTTTCAAATTTCAAGTCAATTGGATTTACCGTTTGTCCGGTACAAATTAAAACGCCTAGAAAATCGCTTAAATCGGTTTAATTCAAATTGAGCGTTTATAGCCATAACTCACACAGATGTCCGAATTAGCTTTCGAAACCTGTTCCATTGTGTCCGGAATGCGGGGTAAACCTTAGAAACGCTGGTTACGGCGCGTAAATCGGAGTTCGGAATTTCCGGGATGAATAGTGTCGATCGTTTCTTTATAAATAGCCACCAGTCACAAATAAAAAAAAATATATATATATATACAAAACCCTAGCAAAACTGCAGCCGGCCCTAACTATTCAATGGCCAGAAATTCGTTTTGATTCTCCTCCATTATCTCCAAATCCATGCATCGATTGCAAAATCTTTCAACTAACAAAATGAAGAGCACATCGAGAGCTACAATCTGAACGGTGGAGATCGCGAATGGAGCTATAGATTGTGAGATATGGGGGGCCGTTCGCAGCAACTTGCGCACGCAATTCGAGATAGGGGGCCGAGCTTGGGGATATTCAGGCCGAGTATGGTGTTCGTCGTGCTCTTCTGAATGGTGGTCTCTGATCGAGTTTATATCGACTATTGAAGGTGCATAATTAAACCCTAGTTGATGTTGTGATGGGTTTTTGTTTCGGCTATGAACTGTAGCCGTGCGTGATGAAGTGGAAGAAAGGTTGGAGGGTTGTGATGGCTTGGAGTTAGATCCTACGGTCTTGGTTTGCATAGGTTATAAATTATAATTTATGTTGTAATTTATATATATAAAATCGTGTACAAACTTCGTAAATTCATATCTTTTTCATACGAGGTCGAAAAAATGCAAACTCAGTTGCGTTGGAATCGTATCGACGAGCACTACGCGATGGAGTTGGTTTGGAGTCGTTTGGAGTTAGTGAGAATTTTGGGTAAAATTAAATGTGCGTTTAATTTTATTCGAAATAAATCGCTAAAACGGAAATAAAATCAAGGTGAGAACTTCTCACTCAATCGAATCGGTTTCGATTTTATTTTAAATAGTTAGATTTAAAATATTTGAATGCATGTTTGAATGTTGATTGATATCTATTGATTGTTAAAATAGACATTATACGCCGTTAGTAAGCAGATGTTATTTAATAAAAACATATACCGCGAATATTTCATAAACAGTGAAATTGGTATTATATATAATATCAATATATATATATTGGCATATGTATATATTGCAGTTGTTGATTTTCCGTATCTTTTAGCGGATGAGACCCTATTGCGCCTTTATTAAGCGGATAATATTTAATAAGAACATATACCGCGATAATTTCGTACTGGAGCGAAATTGGTATTGTGCTAATGTTTTTGGATGCAGGAAAACAGGTTGGAGGGATCCAACTGGATTCCTCAACAGTATTTATTTGATTTCAGATATTTTGATATTTGATGGATTATCATATCGATATATGATATCGTTGTTGTCGTGATTGACTATTTGTTGTGTAGCATCATTGGACCAAGTTTTCGAATTTTAAAATGATTTATAAAGTGATTTTTTTTGAAAATATACTATATGTTTGGAATTTGATCTATTTTAAATAAATAAACGTTATAATTTTTAATGTTATAAAAATTATGATTTTTGAGAAAAATAGTTAAAAAAATTGATTTTTGAGAATATGATGCTAATGATTTTATAAAATAGTTAAATCGGGATTTTAGAATTTATTGTGAAAAGTTTAAATATAGGATTTATAAAATTTAATTATTTTAGGAATCAAAATAGTGAAATAATAAAGGAGATTAAAGACGTTTTAAAAGAATAATATAAATTGATTTATATTAAGAGATTTATAAATGGATATTTATAAACTGAAATATGGACATTATAAAACGAGTTTTTATAAGTGTTTGAATGAAGTGAAAATGAATTTCATAATTGAATGGAATTTATAGAATTTTATACGGTGAAGTTATAAATGGAATTTTATAAGCAGTAGGTTTATAAAATTTATTAAGTTATTAAAATAATGATTTTGGATAAATGAATGAATCTTATAAGTTATAAGATTTATAATTTGGGAAGTTAAAAAGAACGATTTTGTAAAATAATTGTTTTATAAGTATTTAACTTATAATATGAACTTTTAGTTTATAATTGAGTTATAAACTAAAATAGGTTAATAAAAGAATTTATAAAAAGGAAGCTTTTATAAATAAATAGAAATGGAATTTATAAACGTTGTTTTATAAATTCGCAAATGACTTATTTTGATAAGAAAATTGTTGAAACCTATTAATGGAGTTATATTCACGTTTTTGAATAGTGAATAATCCTTTGAATTAAAATGTATAAAAGGATGAAATGTGTTAACGTAGTATATTCACGTTTTTGAATAGTGAATAAGATGTTAAAGAAAATTGTTTTGAATGTGATATTTGAAATAGAATTAAAACGATCTAACGAAGTTTTAATTGTGTTGAGATTCGAAACCATAGATTTCAACATTAATTGTTGAAATAGACGTTTTCGAGAAATAGAAGGAAATAGTAGACTATAACACTGTTGTTATAGTAAATGATTTCCGAAAGGAAATGTTTTGCATAGTATTGGGATTTATATATCTATTTAATTTCGAATCCCTATACTAGTGATTTTTGAGTCGTTGTAACGATGTTTTACGCAACATTCGTTTTAGCCCAAATAAATATGTTTATGAGAATGATTTCCTTAAAGAATGAAATATATACTTAATCTCGATTTAAGTATATTGAATATTTTCTAAGTGTTGAAAATAAATAAAATTTGTGAATTACTTATGAATAAATAAGTATGGAAATGTTTTTCCAATATAAAGTGAATATTAGAGAATTTATCTTTTTGAAGATAAATTGAAAATGAATATTATAAATCGAATTGAAGTCGTATATTCATTAATACTTTAGATTACAAATTCACTAAGGAATTTATAAAAGAAAGTGGGATTGGTTTAGAAAAATAAATATTGATTTATTTTTGAAGTATGAAATATTATATCTTGTAGAGATATTTTGGAAAATAAATAATTTGGAAAATTATTTGCAATCTGGTGATGTGTGCATATCAGTGATAGTTCAATAACCGACTATCAATATTTCCCTTTGAATGGGTATTTGATGTGATTTGTTTGAATGTGAATGCCACACTTATTTTTGAATAAGCGCTCACTATTCGGGTTAACCGGGAAAGGACCATGGGGTCGTATAACCCATTCCGAATATGTAATACGTCGTTGTGAATTGCATTGAAGATCGGTGTTGAAGACCCGGTATTTGCGAGAGCGATAGGATGACCTGTCGATTTACTCTGCACCGAGTTGCTCCGGTATAGAGTTTTCCATATGTGATGGTGAATCCGATCAGGATTGTGAATATCTGGATTGCAAGGACTTCTTTGTAAGTGCCTTCGGTTTTGTTCGATCCCGGAACAGACTTGTATGGATTGTGTGTCTGACATTACAAGTTGAGATATAAAGCCGATTTCTTTCAAATATATTTCTGTTGGTGGCGAAGAATTTATTCTTTAGCTTAACACCCTTCTCTGAGACGTACGAGCTCAGTGGTTATATAGTTGAAGTTATCAGCGATATATTCCCAATTTGGTAATGTGACATGCTAAGTGATGCTGTAAATGATCATTGTGTTGATTATTGTGATAGGATCATTTATTTGATCGTCTATCTTAGTGATCATTGTGTTGATCATTTGTTGACCCAAAGCATGGCTTTTGTATAAAGTATGTTTTTGTGGACGTGACTTCGTCGAACCTCACACCCCGGAAATGGTCAAAACAGGAAAGATGCGGTAAGGTTATGAGGGGTAGCTCCCTTTAGGGTATGTACATTTCCTTCTGGATAGAGGTGGTATCATGGTATGGAGCCCAGATATTTAACCTATGTGGTTACTACGAATTTATTACTTTGTGGTTGTTGGTTTTCGGGATCCCGTGAGAAAGGTCGTTTACGATCGGGGAATGGCGTGCTCGTATCAGTAGTTACCCAGTTAGGGGTAACCCGGCCTTGTGTTGGCAGAGTTCCGGTTTGGTTCTCGGGGATGTCTTTCCAGAGGCATTCTCATGTGGCAATGGGAAGTTCCTTGGCCTGACCATTTGTTGGAAATCCAATTCCCAATACGAAACTTGTACGGTATTAGTTGTAGAACCTGCCATTCACTTATGGTGGTCACCACTGTTTGGATGGTAGCTATAGTAGGCATAGTTCGAAATGTCTATGTTGGCTAAGATTTATATTCTACTTTCGAAATGAATTTCTTCTACACTATGCACTAGTAATAATATCAAATGTTATTTTAAATGCGTATCAAGCATCTTTGACTATCATAAGGAGAAATCTCCTCCGATTCTGCGTTTGCATGTGTGTGTGTGCGGGAGGCCTTATGGTAGTCTCATTTTTAAAAGCATTGCGAATTGAATTTAAAAATATCTCTCTATTTTGATTTTAAAGATAAATAAACTGTTTTGAGTTCTCACACCAGTCACATGACTGACTCAGAGTTTATTGTTTTCCTTCCTAAACTCTGGGTGCCCACCAATTTCCACACGGGCAGTCGAGAGTTAAGGTTTATCAGGATATTCTGGATATTCAGGAGTTGCTGGAGGCAAGCTGGATGGCATGGCGTATTACTTATATAGTATTTCTTTTTCCGCTGCACTATTTGTTGTTGTTGTTATACACTCTGATGATATGATGTAATGTAATGTATAAAATGTAATAACTGATAGTTCTTTGTTTGAAGATTATTCATTTATTTATTATATGTTGTTCCGCTGCGAATTGTGAGATTCTGATGTTGTTCTGTTGTGTTCTGTTCCGTTCTATTTTCTATCTCTTCTCTATTTTCTCTTTTCCTTCTATTTTAAAATTTTCTATCTTCTGTTTTCTTTCCTCCCTATTCTCTTTTCTTTCTATTTTAAAATGTTCTATCTTCTTTTCTGTTTTCTATTTTCCATAATTTCTACCTTCTTCTCTTCTCTTTTCCTAAATTCTTCTTTTAAAAAACCCTAACTATTCGGTTTTTCCGCAACGAAAAATCGACATGTTACAGAAAGCAAAGACATTGATGTTGTACAAACGGTACATCCAATGAATCGAAAGCAAAGACATTGATGTAGTACAAACGGTACATCTGTTGAATCGAAAGCAAAGACATTGATGTAGTACAAACGGTACATCCAATGAATCGAAAGCAAAGACATTGATGTAGTACATCCAATGAATCGAAAGCAAAGACATTGATGTAGTACAAACGGTACATCCAATGAATCGAAAGCAAAGACATTGATGTAGTACAAACGGTACATCCAATGAATCGAAAGCAAAGACATTGATGTAGCACAAACGGTACTTCCAATGAATCGAAAGCAAAGACATTGATGTAGTACAAACGGTACATCCAATGAATCAAAAGCAAAGACATTGATGTAGTACAAACGGTACATCCAATGAATCCAAACATATTAAAAGTACATAGGTCGCTAGCCCACAAAGAAACAAGACGGATCTCAATAGAATGAGGTACAGACCTCCACATGGACAAAGAGACATCGCACATTGCTGGTCTAAATCTTTAAAATGATCGTCATGATCAAAGAGAAGTGTCAATTACAGTAAGCTAGTAAATATATGAGCTTAGCTTCATGTCCTATAACCACTAGCTTAACTTAAATATTTTTGAACAAATTGTAGATCTCCACTAGAAAATTGTCACAAGAGATTCAATCGAACAAGTCCAAGAATTAATCGACGAAGTAAACGCAAGCGTTTCATACCATTTGTTTTACTAAGTCGTTTAATTAGATTTCTCATACGTGTGAGGTAAAGGTTTGTATATACTAGTAGATTGGAAAATGGTTTGATATTGAAAATAGAGTTGAAATCGTTTTGATGGAAGAGTTTTGATATTTACTACTAGTGTGGAAAACCATTATATTTTTAAAGTGACAAATCATAAAAATGATTGTAGAAACAATCAATCATCAAAATTCACATTCGAAGACGTGAATAAAATCCAAATAAATCGATTACGGGATCCATCGAAATGGATATTCTCAAAAATCCCGATATAAAAATCATCAAGTCCATAATAAATGATAATCAACAAATCGGAATCAACATAAATCGATTAAAGTTGGAATTCTCAAGCAAATAGGCAAATAGGCAAAAAGAGTGCAGATTCAGACGTCTGAAATCAAGGATTCAGACGTCTGAATTTGGAAAATAAAATATTTTCCAAAACAGAATTCAGACGTCTGAATCTTTGATTTCAAACGTCTGAAATAGGCACATTTTGGCCTATTTCCTTTCTGGTCCCAAATGAACCAATTCAGACGTCTGAAATCATATATTCAGACGTTTGAAATCATATATTCAGACGTCTGAATCTGAGAATAGAAATCTTCCCAGAATAATATTCAGACGTCTGAATACTACGTTTCAGACGTCTGAAACTATGGTTCAGGGCATTCCCTGAACCTAGGCCAAAAATGGCCAAATGGATACCGGAAGCGATCGATCGAGCAACAACGACTAAGGATTTACGCCAAGCGACAACCCAGCCATAACGGCTCTTCGATACGCCTCAAATATCAATGTCCAAATGTCCATAAAAGGATTTTCATAGATTTTGATTTCAAAACACCAAAAATTGGAATATACACCAAATCAATCCAAACCAAAATCAATTGCACAAGAATAAATGTTAGGAATTCATAACTAACAATCGAAGATAATTATAGACAAAGATGTGAGATAAAAATCTCACCTTTGAACCCAAACAAATGAAGAAGAAGCTTGAAAGTAAAGGAGAATCAACCAATCTTCAAATCCAACTCAAGAAGCTTGATTCTAAGCTTAAAAGAGAAATATTTTCCAAATTAGGTTTAGGAATTTTCTGAAATTGAAAGGAGAAAGAGTTGGAGAAGAAGAAGAGGATGCTTACCAATGGGTTCTCTTGAATTTGGAGGTAGAAGCTTGAATTTGCAATGAAGATTAGGGATTGGAATTTTAATTTCCTCTTCCTTCCCCCATTTTTGCTTTAGCTTGAAGTGTTAGGAAATGAGGAATGAAGTAATGAAGAGGAGAGGGGGTTGGGACTGAGTTAGTAAGAGGGTTCAGCCCAAACCAAAGCCCTAAGTGAAAAAGTAGCAAAAATCAACCTATCCCAAACATATCAAAGCTTATACTCAAAAAAGGTTGCAAACGGCATTTTGAACTCAATGGAAGGGGTCTCGAGTCCCAATTCGACTGTTTGCTAAAAGTAGCTTCTCGGACCAAAATCCGATGAACGATAAAATATTTAAATAAAATATTTAAATATAGGATCGATAAATATGCGGATTGTTACAGGGACGTATCCTTTTGAGTGGTATGTAAAATACAGTTTGGATTTATGTACTCTTTTTTAAAATTAAAATAGTAAATATACAATTGATAACTTTTTGATATGAACGTACAAGCGTCACTTTAAAAAAAGGTGAAACAAAAAGAATACGTTGAAGGTTCAGTATGTCAAGATACATTGTAGAAGAAGCATCCACGCTTTTTTATTATTATTTTGAAGACCACGTTAAGCTAAATTCTAACACTGGTCCCTATAATGATGATGTTATGGATGAGTCTGTCATTCAGCTTCTATTTTTCAAAAATATGAACGTCGTTCGAGTAAATGGAAGGATGGAACTTTTTAAACACTTAAAAAATTTATCATAGTTAGAACAATGGTGCTTTGAAATTGTGAAGAATTATTAGATCTTTTTAGCTAACAAATATTTGTTTATTTACTATCAATACCATGTTATATAAATATCTTAACAATATCAGTTGTTTAACAGCCAATTTGAACAACAAAATCCAAAGGTTCAAGCAAGTAAAGGAACTAAGGCTTGGTTTCAGAAATATGTAAGCATATATGTAATTATTGAATAAACTTAGTATGAAATACTTTAATTATTACGTAAATTGAAGTGTATTACTTTAATGCAATTAGTTGTCGATAATGAAATAAGTGATATTTATTATAAAACCCTTGCGTTTGTGTCCAATCCTATATGTAAGTGGCTTTAAATTTCACACAAAGAAGTTCCGAGCTAGTAAAACAACTTACGTTAGGTATGTATTAAAGGTGATAAATAGGGTAATAATTTATAAGATTATTATGGAGTGTTACAGGAAATAATTGAACTCGCTTATTCTACAATACCGGAGCTTAAAACATTTTTATTTAAATGCGATCTGTTTGATGATACTATTCTTGATTTACGAGTACGTCATACACGTAATGATTATTCTCTTATTGAGGTAAATCATAAAATATGATAGTAAGGAAACATAAATTTATGCTAGTGACGTAAGCAACACAAGATTATTTGCCTTATCCTGCCATAAACAACAATAAGGACAGCTAGTAGGCTATCATTGAAACAAAACCTAGGTGGTCATTCAAGGATTATATGATCATAATCGATGATCAGTCATACCAAAATGATCCGTAGGACAGAGAAATACTCCAAATAACAGAAGATGCTGATGATATAAGACCATTTAATAATTAAGTATTTGACGGAGTTGAATTAGATGAAGACGTCAAGGTTGATGATGATAATGATGTTGAAGTAAATGAACATGAATATGATGATGATAATGATGTTGAAATAAATGAACATGATATTGTAAACAATAATATTGTAATGATGTTGGTAGCTTATGTATAATTTACTTAATGGCTGTTTTCTCTATTTTTCGTACTAAGTCTATAAAATGAAGATGGATCTATCATTCTTTTTTATATTATATACATCTATATATGTATTATTATAACAGATATGCTTAGTCGACGCTGACACAGTCATAGTGGCTCGTCATCAAGTCAGGGTGGCTCGTCGTCAGCTCATGGTGGCTCCCACTCATCACATTATGACATTGACGATGCACATAATATGTCACCATTCATTCATTCCGTCAACGCTCCTGATACTCCTATGGAATATGGTACTAGTCCATCCACTCATGTGTTCGACTCTTCTACATCCGTGGGCCAATTTGATGTCTTCCCTAAAGAGCGAGGATCGAGGTGAATAATTACATAGACACATACACTCACATACACATACATACATATACACTCCCACACAAATCGAATACATAGATATGCACATACACATATACATCCATGTATTGTTCACTCACACACACACACACACACATACATACATATATATGTATATATAAGTTGGTTTTAAATACAAAAAACCACATGTATATGTATGTATTTTATATGAATGCTTGGTTGAGTTATTTTAATCCCAAGGACCACATGTATGCTATATGTATCTTAAAAATCATCATTTTAAAAATTAATTATGTTTGAGTTGAAATATATAAGTTAAATCACTCAATAAATTAAGAAAATAGATAATTAGATTAAATTATAAATTTTGTTTCAATAAATTAAACAAAAGATATAGATTTTATTTAAATCGCACAGTATATTAAACAAATATATAAGTTAAATAACTCGATAAATTAAGGACATGTATATATAGTAGAGTTAAATTATAAATTTTGTTTTGGTAAATTAAACAAGAGTATGTTTATACAAGTTAAATCACTCAATAAATTATATATATATATATAATTAGGTCAAATTATAAATTTTGTTACAATAAGTTATATAAGAGTTTATTCGAGTTAAATTGTAGATTTTCAAATTACACAATAAACTAAAAATATATATATACATTAAATTAAATTAAACAAATGTATATATAACTGAGTTAAATTATAAATTTTGTTTTATAAATTAAACGAGATTATGTTCGTATAAGTTAAATCACTAAACAAATTATATATATATATATTGGCGTCAAAAATGGCCACCGACACCCAGTTTTATGTGAAAGCGCCACTATCTAATCCAATTACAGAAATATGAAGAGAAATAAAAGGAAAAAATTTAAAACCATAAGAAAGCAAGTAAAGAAAGACATAGATTTATAGTGGCTTGGCTAACTTCGGTCTACGCCTAATTCAAAGATTTTATTTTTATTTTTTTTATGTTGCTATTACAGATATAACGATATGAATTTTAGTAATCAAAGTGATGGAGTGTAGCCTAGATAGAAGATGAAGTGAAGCAGAAAGAAAACCCTCTCCCCCCACCCACAATGAGCCATGTTCGTTGCATTTATAGGTGAAGCCACGCATGGATCAGACTGAAAATTCGTCAGAAGAACCACCATAGCCAAATGACCCAATCCTCAAATTTAGGGTCGATCGCACACCGTAAGAACGATCGGTGCCGATCGTTTTTATTCACTTGCAGGATCAAGAAATCAATATGGTGGGTCCCTCATGTCCTCTACTTCATGTTTTTAAAGTTTTTTCATCAATCGCCCTTGTATTTTTTTAGTTATGGACCGATAATTGTTGATTTGTACTGCTAATCCATGTGATTCGTAGCCATTTCAATTCGATCTGATCCACAGTGTCTGAGGATGAATCGCACCTGATCCATTGCCTAAGGGAAGTGTTAATTCCAGACTTAGCCAATTCCAGAGTGTTATCCATCCAAATCCGTTCGACCATCATTTATAGTCTTGTCTATAACTGATCTAAAATCCCAACAATCATTTATTTAGTCAAATCCATGATATTGTGGCCTTGCCAAAAGGAAGGATAACATTTTCCCTCCAAAACATGCCTTGCGATAGGAAGGTGTGTTTTGAATTCCTATAAATCCAAAGTCGGAAATTTGTATTCCATCGATAATTGAGTTTTCCAATCCAAAATGTTATCCATTGCCGTTCGAGGGTGATATCCAAACCCATGACCTCTCTGGGTCGTTAGCCAAATCCGAGGCCGCTCTGGCCTATATCCAAATCCATGATCGCTCTGGGTCCATATCCAAATCCATAGATGTACGAAGCTGATATCCAAATCTGTGACCACTCCAAGTCCTTGCCAAGCACAATCCATACTCGATGTCCAAGTAAGCCAATCATATCACTCTCTGGCAAAGCGGCGTTACTTCCTATACTCCGGTTTAGTGTCCCTGAAAATTAAGTGATGTCTTTGCTTAAGTCCTAGGCCGATCATGGTCTCTTCAGACTATTGTCGATCATAATCCATACTTGATGGCTTGTGTAGGACAATCCTGTCGTCCTTCGGCGAAGCATCCTACACCATGCTAGGCATAATCCATACCTAACATCCTATTGGGTTGCTTCTGCCTCGACTCTTCGGTCGAGGACTTAATCCATGTACGAGTCCATTTTGTTGCTCTCCAACAAAGGGGCTTGGACCTTGCGGTTACCACCCAGTCACTTCGATCGGGACAATAATCACATGTTGCTTTATTTATCGGAATAATGCGTCATAAATAACCTAATAAATAAGAGTTTGTACATCTAGAAGTCCAGAAAACTAAAATTTCCAAAGGAAGCCTCTCTGGGATCGATAGTTCATTATTATCTCAAAGCATGCCTAGGAACCATCCTCGATCCTATACATGTGTAAGTGACTTAGTCGCCTTATTATAGAGTTTATTACTTTTATTATTATGGTTGGAATCCAAGTCCCGAACTTGGCCCTTACCATCATGATCAGTCGATGATAATCCATAACCACGATCCAGGGCCACTCCTGTTTCTATTTGATGCAGACGGTGGTTGCTCATGTTCCACCGTTGTTGTCTGATTCCTCACGTACTATAGTTGTCTACCATTCCTTATTTATACCTCAATCTTATCCTTTAAATGCCTACGTTTATTCGTGGTGTGCCCATTAAATTCATGTAACCGGTAGTATTTCCTAAACATACGCTTGCGCTCTGTGGGATCCTTCATAGCCGGTTTTCGATAAGGGAGTTGCACCCTAGTGTCCAAATAAATTTGTTCTAGGCTTTTTGTCAAATCCAATTAGGAGGAGAATTCGGCACCCGCTCTTTCCATTGCCTTTCTGCCCCATCATACCCATCATGTAGATTCTGTTTACTTTTAACATTCTTGTTTGCTCTCCTAATGATCCTTCACTTTGCATGGCATTAACTTTCGATTTGTTGGCTCATGAGTCTTTCTGCCATAGGAATCTTTCTGCTTCATGGTAAAACTCCCTGAGATCCGTAAATGCATCCTACGCCAATAAATCCTTGAAATCCATGAAAGCGGCAATTTCTGATATAGTTTCCACCAAAACAATGGATAGATCTGGCCGATTCACCGATGCTACTGTGACAGTAAATCGAGTTAGAAACTCCTTAGAGACTTTTCGGTCTTCTGTTTCAGTGTTACCAGACTTATCACATTTTTGGGTCTCGAAATGTAAACCCTGAATTGCCTCATAAATATTTCAACCAATTCTGTTTATGTGCCAATAGAACGGCTCTCTAACTGCCTGAACCACACTACAACTATATCTATTAGATACAGGGGAAACCATCGTGCCATGACTTCCTCTGATGCTTCCGGTACTTCCACGTGTCGTATATATCTCATCATATGCATAGTTAGGTCTGACTTTCCGTTATATACTTTTAACGTTGGTAGTTTAAACTCTAGTGATTCCTAGCATTCCTGATATTAGGAGTGAATGGACTTCTATTTACATCCCCAGATCCTAATTCAGCAATCCTCTATGCATAGCTTATCTGATCATCTCTGCAAACCTACCATTGTTATCTAGCAATAGTCTCCTATCATCATTTTTGAACAACCGCCCTTCCCCGGAATACACGAGGAAATTCTGAAACGTACTCCTCCAGAGGAGCATCCAAATTTCGATTTGCATCAAACTACACAGCACCGTCCAACATCATGCTTATGGTCGACCCAGCCTGACTTGGGGGAATGCCCTAGAGTCTAGATCGATCGACACCGATCCTTATGGATGGATCTGGGCCAATCGCCTCCTTGACCGGGAGGTGCTCTCAGCTGATCCACTTTGTTCCTTAGTCTAACTGCTCCATTTCCATGATCTTAATCCTAGTTTTCCACAGCTCCTGCTGCTCCAACTTTATGATCCATATTTCCAACGTTTCTTGATACTCTATTCCCATGGTTTGGTGCTCCATCTTGTCCAATCTGTCATAGTAGATTTTGCACCACCTCCTTCTGTCTCTTCAATATCCTTTCCTATGTAGCATCGATTATCATGTCTATTTCATCCCTTGTTATGGGGATAGATGCTTGATTAGCTTTAGCTCCTGAGGAAGCCCTTGACTCCCTCCATGGTGGCTCCTTTCTGGTAGCACTTTCCTTGTCGATTTTCTCATCATTTCTCCAAATCTAAGTTCTAGATCTTTTCCAAACTCTAAATCCGAATTCCAAATCCACAGGGGCTAACTCACTCAATGAAAGCACCAAAATATTAGCATAAAAAATGGACACTAATACCTAATTGCATGTGAAAGCACCAATATCCAAGCCAATCACAGAAATATGAAGAGAAATAAATGAAGATTAAAATTAAAACCACAAGAAAGCAAGTAAAGAAAGCCACAGACTTATAGTAGTTCGACTAACTCCAACCTACGTCTACTTCAAAGATTTTCCTTTTATTCGTTTATACTGATGTTATAGTTACAATGATATGAATTTCAGTAATCAAAGTAACGAAATGTAGCTTAGATAGAAGATGAAGTGAAGTAGAAAGGAAAAAAAATCCCAGAATGAGCTATGTCAGTTGTATTTACAGGTGAAGCCGTGCATGGATCGAGCTGAAATTTCGCCAGAAGAACCTCCAAAGCCAAATGACCCGACCCACAAAATTTAGGGTTGATCACACACCATAAGAATGATCGGTGTCGATCATTTTTATTCGCAAGTGTGGCCCAACGATTGATATGGTGGGTCCCTATGTCCTTACTTCCTGTTTCTGAAGTTGTTTCGTAGATCACCCTTGTGGTTTTTGAGTTAAGGACCTATCATTGTCGATTTGTATTGCTAATCTGAGTGATTCATAGCCATATCGATTTGGTCCGATCCACGGTGTATGAGGATGGATCGTACCTGATCCATTGCCTTAGGGAAGTGTCAATTCTAGAGTGCTATCCTTTCGAATTTTCTCAACCATGGTCCATAGTCTTGTTTATAATCGATCTCTAATCCCATTAATCTTCCATTTAGCCAAATCCATAATATCATTGCCTTTCCAAAAGGTAGGATTACAATATATAAATATATGTATATATAATTGGTTAAATTATATATTTTGTTATAATAAAGTATACAAGAGTTTATTCGAGTTAATTATAGATTTTTTAAATAACACAATAAATTAAACAAATATATAAGTTAAATCATTCAATAAGTTAAAGAGGAATTTTGTTAATGGAAAAGGTTAAAATAACTTTTATTCTCAATGACGCCAGTTTTTACTTTTTATTTCAAGGACGTGCACTTTTTTCAGGCCAACCTTTTGTCGCGTGCACTTTTTTCAAACCGATAAAAGAAACCGTATTACACTTCCATCATCAATCAAACAATGTAGGGCTTCAATAATAAAAAAATATAGAGAAATTAATGAAATGTCAAAGTCGGAAAATTCATCGACGTTAGAATCAAATATTCCATTGTCGAAATGGATACTAAAGCCTATCTCGCCAACTTCCAAAAGCATAATTTGGCATCCTACTCGAAACTTAAATAAGAAAAAAAATCAAAGATTGAAGTCAACATTTGCTAAATCGAGAGACGAAAAAATGGAAAAGAAAAACATTGAAGAAGAAGAAGAAAGAGAAAAAAGTCTAAATACGCCGATGAAGTAATCCTTCAAAGGTATTACTTATTGTACAGCTCATTTTCAACTATTATATGCTTAAATGACACTTAGTAATGGTATTATTGATTCAAAAAAAACATGCACAAATTACATGTCAAATGATATTTAGATATATCATTTCTATTTTTGAAACATAGTAGATTGTTTTATGCTAAATGTGAGGCTAATATAGCATGTGTACTGTTAAAATATAGTAATATTATTTCAATTACAAAATGAAATTTTATAAAAGCATTTTAATTAAAAAGTCCATCATGATTTAAATGATGTGCAAAATAATATTTTGATGTAACATTTTATATATGATTTCCCACATCATGATCACTTTATACAAAATGACAGTACGGTATAACATTTTAATTACAAAGTCCATTAGGATGTAAATGATATACAAAATGATAGTTTAATGTAGCATTTTATTTATGAAGTCCTATATCATGACCTTTGTATGTAAAATGACATTTTAGTGTAGGATTTTACTTACAAAGCCCATTAGGATGTATATGGTATAAAAAATGATAGTTTAATGTAACATTTTATTGATGAAGTCCTCTATCATGACCGCCATATGCAAAATGATATTTTAGTGCAGCATTTTATTGATGTAGGATGGTTTGGATATAAAAAAAAGGAAAGAATATGTAGTGTATTATATTTGAAGTCCACTATCATAATATTTTAAGATGCTACTTTATTGTAGCATTTTATTGGAATGCATATGATATAAAAAAAATGATATTTTACTGTAGCATTTTAATTACAAGGTCCACATATGTAAAATGATATTAAGCATAGTATTTAATTGCCATACTTGTAGATAACATTTTAACATTTATGTCTACAGAAATCCAAAGCAGTAAAAACAGAAAAGAGAAAGAGATCAAAACCAAAAAAGGAACTTGATACCAACCAATATCAATGTAGTGTAATGGCCATGATAAAAGTTTTTCAAAAAATTAAAAAAGCAAAGGTTCTACAGCTAGTCAAGTAGAATATATTGAACATACTCCTTTTCTTTAAAAAAATATTATATACAATAGCTTATTGAGTATGAAAGAAAGTAGAAAATCAGTTATCGCATTAGATTATATTATTGATACATTTTGTATTGAAGATGAAACCTTTAAAATATGCCATAAAAGTTTAAGAATTTTAATAGAAGATATTTCTCCTATTTTTGGTTTACCTTTACCCCAAAAAACCAAGCTTTCAGTACCAAAAAACTGCTTTTCAAACTATACATAATAGCTGTAAAGATTTTGTGCTAAGAAAATTTAGAAAAGTTGAACACGTAACTATGGAAAGTACCATTGCAAGAACAAATTATGTCTTTGAAACTCAAAAATATGAACATGAAATAGATTTTCAAAAATTAATAACAGTTCTTGCAATGATAACTTTTTTCTTCCCTAAAACCAAGGGTATTTACCATGGGAAAGTTGGAACCGGAACAGCTCGCAGTGGAAGAAATGGGTGAATTTCAAAAAATTTACCATTTTGAATCTTTGATAAGCCCATAAAGTCAAATGTATGTTAGATCCAATCTAATAAAACATTAAATAAAGTCTTATTTTATTTAAAGTTGGTTAAAAGAAAGTGTAAAATAATCTTAGTTTAAATGTATAGTGCATCAAATACACTCAACAATTGTTTATAAGAGTTAGGAAACCATTCATTTCTTTCCCAAAAAACAGGTAATTAATTGAGAGTATAATTGTAACGCCAACCCTTTTTGCACGTTTTAAATCCGACGATAAATCACAAACATCAGACTTAAACCATACGGAAGGGCGGATTGTTATAGGGTAAATAAGAAAAACAAAGGAAGGAAAAAAAACAAAACAGAATCTTGCAGCGGAACGATAAAATATAATAATCAAATATACAGTTCATGAAGCTGTTTACAAAATATTCGATTATACTTAGCCTATATATAACAGAGTTATACATACCGGAGAAAATCAATAACAATGCAGTGGAACAGTGAGAATATAGTGGAATACTATAATAACTAATAATAATAAATCTTCGTTTTCGTCCTCTAGAGTACGGTCTTCAAATCCTGAAATGCTCAGGCTAACCCGAGCGAATTAAAATGACAAAACGCTCGAGTCAGAACTAAAAGATCTTATGTGAGTTAAATCAATAAAAATAAATATGAGTGTAAACGGCGTCGGAGATGTTTACGGGATTTGACATCTCCTATCCAGTGTCTAATGTGAGTGCAGTAACTTAAAAGATGCTCGGGATTCACATCTTCTATGGATCCGTTAAACTATTTACTATATAGTAATATTTTGCTATTATAATAATGTCTATTTGTAAAATAAACTTACTTAAAAATAGCGTTAAGGGGTTACCCATAGAGCCCTTAACACGTAATAGTGCCAGTAGTCTATACAATACCTGCATATCTCCTAATCGAGAGACTACGGGAAGATACTCCATAGGTACGACGCAAATCAAACTCGTACAAGGCACGCTATGGTAGGTGACACGACACAACTAGGCAATGCCAGGGTAGATATACCAATTATGCTTCCGGGATGGTGGTAACGCATAGCGTGCAGCTACCGCCCACCTCGAGCCACACCCCCAAATCAAAGAAATCAAAAGTGGCCACCGAGTAAATCCAAAAGTCAGAGTATAATAACGAAGGGATGTGTCCGCTAAAAGGTGCTACCTTCTTAACCCATCGATCGCTCCTGTTTTAGCCACCTTATGCCTAACTCATAGGAGTCGGGTCCACGTATTTGCCTCAAAGGAAATGTCTCCACCATCCTACTTCATTCTGGAATCTCTACCGCGTACAAGGTTGTTAAAGTGGTTTTCGAAGTTGGCAAAGAGTATGACGTTGATGCCCCACCTCTATGCTCACAATAGCAAAGAGTATTAAAAGAAATACTGTCTATTGTTATGAAGAATAAGGCTGGATAGGAGCGGCCATCCGTAGTTAGGCCATACACTAGTATTGGTAATCTTGATAGGAGTGGTGTATATTTTTATTTTTTCATCTCTTATTTATTTACTCTCATCGACATACCCAATTCCAGTATAAAACGAACTACGATGGTTCATAATAGTTTAGGACAATAAATATAATAATAACACAGATAATATAAATGCGGAACATAGATAAGACAAAAAGTATCATATATATAATATCTGATGTCAGTTACAATACATGTGATACAGTACATATGATACAACTACAACTGTCGACACTGGAAGTTATATACACAAGTACATTATCGTGATTAATATACATGAATACATAACATCCTATACAAATACACTAACTACTAAAATGACAACAACTACTCCAAAAGATATGAAGAGACTTCACAGCTCTAACAGCAACCCAAAGCAAGATATCTACAACCTGTAATAACTCGGTCTGACCCGAATATTAAATTCAAAAGAAAATAATACATGGGTCGGTCTAATTCAAACTCAGTTATTAATGCACGGAAGCAATAATAATAAAATAACAATTAGACAACAGTCACAATAAATTCACCTATCCAATCCTTTAATAAAGAAATCGGATAACGATAAATATAATGCATAATGGCATTAACAACAAATCAGCAAATTCAAATCATCCACAAAGATAAGTGAAAGAATATCAATGAAGATAATTTTCAAAAACATCAGAATTGCCTAATTGGCAATTAACAACAAAATCCAATTATTAAATAAATAATTAGAAACTCAGAATCTAATTATCAAATAGATAATTAGACAACAACAAAATGATCAAATCAAACCAAATAAAAATACAATTCCAAAATATTGAATTGGACAAAACAATTCAAGTAATTGAAACATCACTTAAAAACATCAATTCTGGTAGGGCTGCAGCACATGCACGCGTGTACTGCCTCGCCACTACAACATGCATTACACAAAAGATCAACGCATCAAAAGCAAAAGAAATATCATTAAAATCAATACCGTGTGGCTGCAGTTCACGCTTGCGTGCACTGCCTTGCCACTACAATGATGATGTACACAATGAAAATTCACAAACGAACACAAGGTCAAGCCCGAATTACCGGATTCAACTCAAGTGAATTCGAAAAAACAAATCCGATTGAAATCAAGTGGTCAAGACAGCTAATTCATATGCAAACTGCCTCAACGCAACTGTACAGCAACTCAACTCGAATGACCAAGTGCGCATGAATACAGTGGTCAGTGCAATACAAAACAACAAGGGCCAATTAGCAACAACCCCAAACATACAAGGGCAGCCCGCAACAAAAACTCAAATGCAAGCACAAAACTCGCAAGGATCTGAGCATAAGCAAGAAGGCTCCAAGCTATGCAGTGAAACCAAAAGAACAAAATGAAACAGAGAAGGCACATGGATGTGCAGGCCAAAAGATGCAGCCTCAACAGTGCATAAATGGTGAACTACACATAACAAATTTAACAACAACATGAAAGTATCATGAAGGAGCACAATTGCAACACACCTAACCTGTACTCAAACAGCATGTTTTACAACTTTCAAATCAAGTGAAGACACAATGGAACTGCACTGGACAAGTGCAGACAAATAACACAGTTCTACCAGAGGTCAAACTACAATATGGCAAAAATGTAACTGATCGGATGTGGTAACCTGGCATCAGACTAAGCACATCATGCAAAGAACTTGACCAGTGGACCAGGCCATACACTACAATAGCATCAACTACCAGAGTAGCAAATAACACTACATGATGCATTAGTGAACACTAAATGAAATTCGACTGTACTGTAAAAATGCATGAACAAAGCATGCTACAGGTCTTACAACATGGATGGACAATCACATATATGCAACAGTATAAGGAAACAAACTCAGAAAAGCCCAAAGACCAATAAGTTCACTTCACTGCTCAAATGTACATGAAGCCAATTTCCGTGACACGGCCCCAATGAAACAACACAGTGCAACTGACTCGAAGTAATATACAGTGACAACATGATGAACAATTATGCAAGTGAATACTACGTGAACCAAACAGTGGACAGAGTCGAGGCTACAGCTCAAAACCATATGCATATACAAGATAGCAACTTATTACACAAATGAGGCAATGCTGAAGACTTCAATATGAAGAGAGTAAGGACAATGATACACTCAAAGTCGAAGACTGCAACACTACAGGCAACATGCATGCATGGTTAAAAACGACAATGGTCACGAGCAAGACATAACCAACTCTATACAAGCGAAACAGATCAGAAACTGCAATACAGTGAACAAGTCCAGTACAGCAGGAACCAAAATCAACATTGTAAATCATCAGAAATCAAAACGCAGTCAAAAACATCAACCATCGAAACAAGATTGACTTCACAAAATCAAGTTAGCAGTCGAAGACAACTGTAGGTCAAAGTCAATGCCGAAGTCACAAAAAAATTAATACCGTGGTATCCAAGGATATTAGAAAGCTCAAAATCAAAACCGAGAGCATCAAGTGTCAAATTTATTCAAATTTATTGAAATCGGAGAAAAATATCAACAACAAACAAAGTCAAACAACTTAAGCACTGTACTGAGACGGATTAGATGTGAGTATTAGTTCACTCACCTCATTCGAAGAACCTCAAAGATCGTGTAGTTCGAATCGAAGCAGAGACGAAGCCAGCATCACGAAGTCGATCGAAGAAAATGAGCGAAGTTCGAACTCTTGCAGCCATTATCTTTGATTTCTATGCCCTAATTTTTGAAAGGGGGACGAACGAAAAGGACGGGCAGGCAGTCGCCATTTTCGTTTGCTTGTTTTATTTTAGGGTTTGCCGATGAATGGAAAATGAAAAAGAGGAACAGGTTTTGAATATGTCACGGCATCAAGAAAATAAGTGGGCAGAGATAAAAAAAAATTTAAAGCCCACAAACACTTAACAGGTTTCTCAAGAAATTTAAACCCGATTACAAACTCCTAACAACAATTAGCTAGCGCGCTAATCGTTTAATGACTATAATAAAATAAATGCGAAATCCCGAGTTGTTACAGACTCCCCTTCTTATAAAAATTGCGTCCCCGCAATTTTCATAATTAAGGTCGTCACTAACAATTATTTTTCTAACATAAGCTGGTTAAGCTAGAAAAATAAAAGTCGGGAATACAAACGTCAAGCAAATCTTTTAATTTCATGAAAGAAATTCATAAATTCTCAACAAAAAATAATTATCAAAAGATAATCAGAACACATAAATCACAAAATAGCAATATCTAATTATCGATATGATAATTAGAAAATAGCAAAATCTAATTATCAACAAAGATAATTAGGAAACACAAAATCACAAATTGCAAAACCGCACACATCTAAGTATCAACCAGATAATTAGAAAACACGAACTTCATAATCAACAAACTCTAACTATCAACAGAGATAGATAGAAAGCAGCAATTCAACATAACCAACATAATCTAGAATCAATTAGAGACTAGAAAATCTTATAATCAACAAAATTAGCAATCGTCTAATTATCAAAAACGATAATCAAATTTCAAATCAACAAATTTTAATTATCAAAAACGATAATCAAATCACAAATACTAATTATCACAAGCGAAAATCAGAACTCATATCAACAAATATTCAATTATCAAAAACGATAATCAGAAACAAATAAATTCGATTATCAAAAACGATAATCAAAATCAACAAATATCCAATTATCCAAAACGATAATCAGAGACAACAAATATTCGATTATCAAAAACGATAATCAAAATCAAAAAATATCCGATTATCAAAAACGATAATCAGAAACAACAAATATTCGATTATCAAAAACGATAATCAAAATCAACAAATATCCGATTATCAAAAACGATAATCAGAAACAACAAATATCAACGATAATCAAAATCAACAAATATTTAATTATCACAAATGATAATCAAATCTCAAAGCAACAAATTTTAATTATCACAAATGATAATCAAATCTTAAATCAAAAAATATTTAATTATCAAAAATGATAATCAAATCTCAAATATCTAATTATCACAAGCGATAATCAGAACTCATATCAACAAATACCCAATTATCAAAAACGATAATCAGAAACAACAAATATTCGATTATCAAAAACGACAATCAAGATCAACAAATATCCAATTATCAAAAACGATAATCAGAAACAACAAATATTCGATTATCAAAAACGATAATCAAAATCAACAAATATCCGATTATCAAAAACGATAATCAGAAACAACAAATATTCGATTATCAAAAACGATAATCAAAATCAACAAATATCCCATTATCAAAAACGATAATCAAAAACAACAAATATTCGATTATCAAAAACGATAATCAAAATCAACAAATATTTAATTATCACAAATGATAATCAAATCTCAGAGCAACAAATATTTAATTATCACAAACGATAATCAAATCTTAAATCAACAAATATTTAATTATCACAAATGATAATCAAATCTCAAAGCAACAAATATTTAATTATCACAAACGATAATCAAATCTCAAATATCTAATTATCACAAGCGATAATCAGAAATAACAAATATTTAATTATCAAAAACGATAATCAAATCTCAAATATCTAATTATCACAAGCGATAATCAGAAACAACAAATATTTAATTATCAAAAACGATAATCAAATCTCAAATATCTAATTATCAAAAGCGATAATCAGAAACAACAAATATTTAATTATCAAAAACGATAATCAAATCTCAAATATCTAATTATCACAAGCGATAATCAAAAACAACAAATATCCAATTACCTGCAGATAATTGGAAACACAAATATCTTGAAATCAATTAAGATACTCTAGAAAATCAACATAAAAGGTTGGATCGATCCCATCAGATGGCGAGTTTTAGCTACGCCGCACGTGCATCTCAGAGTGGCCGAAGCCTACCAAGTTCTATAAATTTTGGCGCCCATTAGATTGACCCGAAGGTCCGCAGAGTGACCCGAAGGTCTAGTACTGGTATTTGACCCAAAGGTCTGCAGAGTGGCCTGAAAGCCCAATAAATGACCCGGAGGTCCAGCAGAGTGGCCCGAAAGCCCAACAAATGACCCGAAGGTCCATCATATGACCCGAAGGTCCATCAGAGTGGCTCGAAAGCCAAATAAAATCATCAGAATCATCAAAACAGCAGATATTTCAATTAACGAGTCCGAAATTAACCGAAATAGCAAACGCACATGTCCCATACAACGAGTTTTACTAAATCGTTTGATTCTCTTCATCGTTTCCTTGAAAGTGCAAAATTGCGTATTCAAAATAACATTTCACATTCTCAAACGGACAAGTCCGGAATTAAGCGAATCAGCAAAAGAAAGGGGTCATAGTCCTCGATTTTGCTGAAACGTTTAAATCGCTTCCTCATTCTTTTGAAAGCGCAAACTGCAAAACTTATGAAAAAAATTTCATTTATTTTATAAAAGTAATAATTTACATTCTCAAATGGACAAGTCCGAAAATAAGCGAATCAGTAAAAGAAAGGGTTTATAGTCCTCGATTTTGCTGAATCGTTTAAATCGCTTCCTCATTCTTTTGAAAGCGTAAACTGAAAAAAAATTGGAAACAATTTTTTTTTGAAACAATTTGAAAACCCATGCTAAAAACAGCGACATCTGTAACAATTTCAATAAGGAAATTGTACTTCTCAAAACACCGTAAAAATGGATCTCAAAATCAGCGTTGCGGGAAAACCGCTTGAGAATCCACTTTAAAATATGACAGATACTGAAGTCAAAGCGACAGTAATTTTTAAATGTCAAAATCTCATCAAAATAATTTGCATCAAAATATAACACCAGAGAATTTTCATTCATCAAAATATCAACAAAACACCGTGCTTCAAAAATTTAGCATCGATCTAAAAATCCCGTTATAAACATAACAGCAACAAAATACGTTTAGAACCAAACATCGGTTCAACGTAAAAATAATGCAGTAACGTGCAACTTAAATTTGCACTATACTACAAAATGAACAAAGAAATCAGTCGAATATATCTTCAATGAAGATAATTCAAAACAACAAAATCTCAACAAAATCATATAACTGCAATCACTTCGAATCCTCAAATCGGATTCGAAATTTTCAAAGAAAACAAATTAAACACAGCTATGTAAACAACAAATGAAATTTATTTCAATTTCATATTTTGATTTTCAAATCAAAAAGGTTTTCATCCGTACTCAGCGAAGACAATCGCTGTTTCCGTTGCGCACTCTGATAAACAGAACACACTCAATCAAATCATCAGACACAATTTCACTTTTTATTTTTAAATAAAGATATTTAAAACTTTCAACATATTTTCAAAACTTTAGTTTTTGACTCAAAGCACAAATAAAACATCGACTAATAGTTGTAACACATGTTCCATCTAAGTTATGTTTTATATTATGTGCATAAACCCAAAGCTCTGATACCAACTGTGACGCCCCACCTCTATGCTCACAATAACAAAGAGTATTTAAAGAAATACTGTCTGTTATTACGAAGAATAAGGCTGGATAGGAGCGGCCATCCGCAGTTAGGCCTTACACTAGTATTGGTTATCTTGATAGGAGTGGTGTATATTTTTAATTTTTCATCTCTTATTTATTTACTTCCATCGACATACCCAATTCCAGTATAAAACGAACTACGATGGTTCATAATAGTTTAGGACAATAAATATAATAATAACACAGATAATATAAATGCGGAACACAGATAAAACAAAACGTCTTATATATATAATAACTGATGTTAGTTACAATACATGTGATACAGTACATATGATATGACTGCAACTGTCGACACTGGAAGTTATATACACAAGTACATTATCGTGATTAATATACATGAATACATAACATCCAATACAAATACACTAACTACTAAAATGACAACGACTACTCCAAAAGATATGAAGAGACTTCACAGCTCTAACAGCAACCCAAAGCAAGATATCTACAACCTGTAATAACTCGGTCTGACCTGAGTATTAAATTCAAAAGAAAATAATACACGGGTCAGTCTAATTCAAACTCAGTTATTAATGCACAGAAGCAATAATAATTAAATAACAATTAGACGACAGTCACAATAAATTCACCTATCCGATTCTTTAATAAAGAAATCGGATAACGGTAAATATAATGCATAATGGCATTAACAACAAATCAGCAAATTCAAATCATCAACAAAGATAAGTAAAAAGAATATCAATGAAGATAATTTTGAAAAACATCAGAATTGCCTAATTAGCAATTAACAACAAAATCCAATTATATATAATAATTAGAAACTCAGAATCAAATTATCAAATAGATAATTAGACAACAACAAAATGATCAACTCAAACCAAATAAAAATACAATTCCAAAATATTGAATTGGACAAAACAATTCAAGTAATTGAAAACATCAATTCTGGTAGGGCTGCAGCACACGCATGCGTGTACTGCCTCGCCACTACAACATGCATTACACAAAAGATCAACGCATCAAAAGCAAAAGAAATACCAATAAAATCAATACCGTGTGGCTGTAGTTCACGCTTGCGTGCACTGCCTTGCCACTACAGTGATGATGTACACAATTAAAATTCACAAACGAACACAAGGTCAAGCCCGAATTACCGGATTCAACTCAAGTGAATTCGAAAAAACAAATCCGATTGAAATCAAGTGGTCAAGACAGCTAATTCATATGCAAACTGCCTCAACGCAACTGTACAGCAACTCAACTCGAATGACCAAGTGCACATGAATACAGTGGTCAGTGCAATACAAAACAACAAGGGCCAATTAGCAACAACCCCAAACATACAAGGGCAACCCGCAACAAAAACTCAAATGCAAGCACAAAACTCGCAAGGATCTGAGCATAAGCAAGAAGGCTCCAAGCTATGCAGTGAAGCCAAAAGAACAAAATGAAACAGAGAAGGCACATGGATGTGCAGGCCAAAAGATGCAGCCTCAACAGTGCATTAATGGCGAACTGCACATAACAAATTTAGCAACAACATGAAAATATCATGAAGGAGCACAATTGCAACACACCCAACCTGTACTCAAACAGCATGTTTTACAACTTTCAAATCAAGTGAAGACACAATGGAACTGCACTAGACAAGTGCAGACAAATAACACAGTGCTGCCAGAGGTCAAACTACAATATGGCAAATATGTAACTGATCAGAGGTGGTAACCTGGCATCAGACTAAGCACATCATGCAAAGAACTTGACCAGTGGACCAGGCCATACACTACAAGAGCATCAACTACCAGAGTAGCAAATGACACTACATGATGCATTAGTGAACACTAAATGAAATTGGACTGTACCATAAAAATGCATGAGCAAAGCATGCTACAGGCCTTACAACATGGCTGGACAATCACATATATACAACAATATAAGGAAACAAACTCAGAAATGCCCAAAGACCAATAAGTTCACTTCACTGCTCAAATATACATGAAGCCAATTTCAGTGACACAACCCAATGAAACAACACAGTGCAACTGACTCGAAGTAATATACAGTGACAACATGATGAACAATTATGCAAGTGAATACTATGTGAACCAAACAGTGGACAGAGTCGAGGCTACAACTCAAAACCATATGCATATACAAGATAGCAACTTATTACACAAATGAGGCAATGCTGAAGACTTCAATATGCAGAGAGTAGGGACAATGATACACTCAAATTCGAAGACTGCAACACTACATGCAACATACATGCATGGTTAAAAATGACAATGGTCACGTGCAAGACATAACCAACTCTATACAGGCGAAACAGATCAGAAACTGCAATACAGTGAACAAGTCCAGTACAGCAGGAACCAAAATCAACATTGTAAATCATCAGAAATCAAAACGCAGTCGAAAACATAAACCATCGAAACAAGATTGACTTCACAAAATCAAGTTAGCAGTCGAAGACAACTGTAGGTCAAAGTCAATGCCGAAGTCATAGAAAAATTAATACCGTGGTATCCAAGGATATTAAACAGCTCAAAATCAAAACCGAGAGCATCAAGTGTCAAATTTATTCAAATTTATTGAAATCAGAGAAAAATATCAACAACAAACAATGTCAAACAACTTAAGCACTGTATTGAGAAGGATTAGATGTGAGTGATAGTTCACTCACCTCATTCGAAGAACCTCAAAGATCACGCAGTTCGAATCGAAGCAGAGACGAAGCCGGCATCACGAAGTCGATCGAAAAAAACGAGCGAAGTTCGAACTCTTGCAGCCATTATCTTTGATTTCTATGCCCTAATTTTTGAAAGGGGGACGAACGAGAAGGACGGGCAGGCAGCTGCCATTTTCATTTGCTTGTTTTATTTTAGGGTTTGCCGACGAATGAAAAATGAAAATGGGGAACGGGTTTTGAATATATCACGACATCAAGAAAATAAGTGGGCAGAGATAAAAAAAAATTTAAAGCCCGCCAACACTTTACAGATTTCTCAAGAATTTTAGACCCGATTACAAACTCCTAACAACAATTAGCTAGCGCGCTAATCGTTTAATGACTATAATAAAATAAATACGAATCCTGGGTTGTTATAATGACAACTTCCGATCCCGGTCTCTTCAATAACCAAACGTTATTATAACACTGCGGTCATTTCAAAATAATTTATACTTCAAAACCACAATATAATATCCACTTCCAAACCATATAATTACGATATCGTTTTTCCTTTTAAAACCAAATCAATATGATATCATTTCCAAAATATATCCTTTTCAAAATACCATAACATTTTCAAGGTTAAATATTCGAAACCAAATGCTTGAAATATAGTCTTCCAAAACATAAAACTTTGAATTTAATAACTTTGAAATATAACTACACCACTTAAATGGTTTAAATATTAAATTACTTTATATAACAAAACAGCTTTATTAAATTTCACAAACAAATTCCAAATATAGGTTTAAATTCCCAAATAAACCATTTCAATTTCCATATATTTCAAAGCTTTAAATATTTAACAATTTCAAATGAATTTTTTGATAATTTCATATATATCAAATTCCATTACTATTATCTAGATTTGGAATGTTTACTTAATAAACCCAATATCATTTAAGTAAAACCTTTAACTTCAAACAACTGGATATTCTTTAAATTTTATTAACTTGATATAATCATATAAATCTTTATATTCATTTAAATCCCTCTAAACCAAATCAAGTATAAGAATCATACCCTTTAAAATCTCAATTTATTTTAAATTTATAACCAAATTTTTCGAGTATAATTCTAAAATAATTCAATTCAAACAAATTTCATATTTATTTTCCAACTTAATTTTTTTTATTTAGGTCATCAAAACTCTATATATATACCATATCTTAAACAGGTACTTAATCATACGATATAAATAAGCAAATTCCATTATTAAACTTATTTTTATTAAACAAACTTATACATAGCTTAAATTCAAGAATTTAACTATATATATAATTAATATTTATATAATATCAAAAATTAATATTTATTAAATCGTGTATTTCTTTTCAAACCATAGAAAATCACTTCAAAATATCTTTATATATAGACCACGGTGCGTGTATATAATTTTCTATCCTATGGTCAAGTGATACAGACATTTATCATTTCAATCCGTAATTTAAAATAAAATTACGGTTATACATCATTTCAAACTGCAATCCCAAATGAAATAAAATGCATAATAATTTGCAGTTTAAAATAATATTTAATACACATCCATTCATCCATCAACAGATCACACATCCATCACAATCATCATCCAAAACAATCAATCAATACCAATGGATAACTGATAATATATATAACAAGTATTCAATTAGCAGTTATATTCAAAAATAAATTCAATAACGATTTAATTTAAATAAATGCAATAACTGAGATGATGATTAAAAATATACGAAAAGTCATAAATAAATGCATAATCACAACAGAATTTAATTTAACAAACATAAGAAATTTTAGAAGTTGTGAGTGGGTTAAAACACTCACCTTTTGAATTTAAATTGAATTTAAATCCAATTTAAATCCAAAAATTGGACAGTCTCCAAATCCGTCCAAACTAGCGCCAAAATATTTGGAATTTCAATACGATCCTAACAAAAGAAACTACGCGTGAAACGGAGTTCGTATGGGAAAGTTATACATTTTAGAAGTTATACGATTAAAACAAGAAATTAATAAAATAAAGCAACCGGTACCAATCACGAATAGCCACGTCAGCTAGAGCACATGCACGCAACCGATAGGTTTCGATCGAAACCCTAGAGCCATTGCCAAGACTTTGACCGCCGATTGCTCAGCCCACGCATCACCATTTGCCACGGCACCGCTTCCCACGCCCTTGCTCCACCACGCCGCAGCACCCTGCCTGCTCCACCACCCCCCAGTTCGTCGCGCCGCCAGCCATTCCTTAGGGATTCGAAACCCTAGCATGCAAAATCCGGCCACCACACTTTGATCTAGGCCTAGCGAACACCACCATTCAACTCCACAAGCCTCTCTCTCCAAAACCCATATTTTGATTTCGACGATTGAAGCCAAAATCGAAAACCCCCAAAACGACGTGTAGGTTCGCGAATTTTGATCTTTGACTAAGTTTTCAGGATGATTCGAGCATTAATTGCAAAAACAGAAGCTATGCGTAGATTTATATCGATGAAATCTTCGATATATATTTTTTTTTAAATTTTTCTGAGGAGTTTGAATTTTTGAAGTTGATTTTTGAATTGAAATTTGAATTGGATAAACTAGGGTATACAACCATTGAGGAAGAGTAGCATAGAAGTTTCTGTACGTATAGAAATGAGGAATAGAGGCTGCTAGGGTTTATAACAGTGTATTTATATAGGCAAGTTGAAATAGAATAGATGGACCCGGTTTATAAACGTGCTGAACGATAAATGGCCCGAAAAGCCCGTTCTGACTCCGGAACGAAATTGGGTTAACGCATATATCAAATAGATGTTTTAAAATATTTTAAAGACAATGGAAAGGTTTCAGGTTCAAATTGCATCGTATGAAGAAGTTATGCTAAAATCAAAATTTTTAAATTGATTTCAATTTCATTTATTTCGAGGCATTTCGAGTTCGTACGATCAAACGACAAGTCCGATCGTTACGAAACTTGAAATCCTACAATAATTCACCGTTATGGATCCGATGAAATTGGTTTCGTCAAAATCCAAGTCAGTGGCCAAAATGGCTATTTTCCAGTTAATTAAATAAATTAAAAATTAATTAGTTAAATCCAACTTTTCAAATTTCAATTCTTAAATTGTCAAATTTCATCATTTTAATTTCTCAATCATTCACAATGATTTAAACAAATTTAATTATCAATTCAGAGTTGATTACTTTAACAATCTCAGTGTTTATCTCAATTTCAATAAATTCGAAAATTATAAATTTAATTCCCAAAAATTATATTAAATTTACTTTTCATTTTATTATTCGATTCATTATTCTCAAACGGATGAGATTAAAATTGGATTCAAAATTCATTACATTAATATTCTCACATTTCATCTAAATTCCCATTTTAAATATTTAATTCATTTAATTGCAATTAATCCTTTTATTTAATTTTAAATTCCAATAAATTAATAAAGCTTCTTTCCCAATCCTTATAACTCAACAAATTGTCCAATATGAATAGCACCTTTTTATGAACACGGAATGATCAGCATTCCTTCTCTGGAAACCCATCTATCTTCGTCATAACCAAACTTCATATCTCGAACCAAGCCCGAGGAGACTGCTCTCGAAGTATATTGGATCGGTCGCCTCACCTGAAAACTTTCCCCCTGAGCTCGAAAACCTGGTGGAGGACTCATAGAAACCTATTCGTGGAGGTCTCCACGAAGAAAGGTCTTTTTGACATCGAGCTGATGGAGTGACCAAGATCTGTTAGCTGCAACTGACAGAATGACTCGTTTAGTTTGGCCACAGGAGCAAACTTCTTACAAATATTACCTTAATTAACATTAACGAAGTATTAAATTATAATTATTGTAACAATTTCAAAGTTTAAATTTACTAGCTACATACATAGGTAACATACAATAATCGTTACCGTTAACCTTCAGTCACATTAATAGGCTTTTATTGCTTACAAAACCATGTTAACATTTATTTTCATAATGCAAATTTTTCATTCACTCTATCCGTTACTGCATTTATATCCATTAAAGTAATATTTAATTACCTTTATCTGAAATAACCTTTTATCACCAATATACTCTTTATAATACAAACAATTACCATCTATCCTATTATTTCACCCATTATTTATAATTAAAGTCTCAAATTAAATTTATTTATCAGGATTTCATTCTTTTATTACATCATTTATTACTTTACAAAATAACCAACATTTCTATGCATCTTATTACATTTATATCTTGTATTTATTGTCTTAAACTCATAATTGTAATACCAAGTTTCATTTTAATTTCAATTGATTCCCACTCACAGTTTAATAGCCGAAGTAAACTGGTAACAATTAATAACGGTCACTATTTGCCCTAAATCACATTTATAGGTTTATAGTTTACAACAAATGTTGCAATGACTCATATAATATTGATTTTATCCAATTACCATTAAATTTTTACTAATTCATCAATTTGTACAATATATCTCTTGTTTCCTTAAAATAAATTTATGTTTCTATTATGTTTTCATTCACACTTCCGTTATTGTATTAATAACTATTAAAGTAACGTTTATTATCCATAACAATATTATAATTACTTAAGTTTTAAATAAACATGATTTCCAACAAATTCATTGACCAATTAATTAGGTAATTTATAATAATTGTTATCATACCCTTGAATTTACACCTAAGTCTATGTTATATTCAATTTATTACGTATTACTTTCTTAGTTAAAATTTTTTGAATTTATTCCCCGATTCTCTAATTTCAATCAATTATAACTTTACAATCTGTTTCAATTTATTTGCAATTTCATTTTTAACATTTACTTCAGTATAAATTATAAAAAAATTATTTCTTCCTAAATTTAATTGCAAATATTAAATTAAACTAACCAATTTATTTATCAAAATTTACGGGTCGTTACAATAATAAACATTATATGAAGAGAGAAACCTTCCATTTTCTCTCTCTAATTAAATTTATTGGTCATTAAATGATATTAATTAGCAATTTATTCATGGCATAAAATGTAATTATTGACCAAATGTGCTTTACGGTAAATTTTGTAAGTTCAACAAACCCGATTACGTATAGAGATGATATTTCCTACGTATGTGTCTTTATTGTCCATAGTATTATTTAAAATACATATACAAACATCTTGCTCTTATATACAATATATATACATATAAATGAGATAAAATTAAGTGTCACTTTTATAACTTTAAAAGGTCAGCAATTTTGAACCTAGTTTCAAAACAAAAAGTTTTAAGATAAAAAATTATGATTTTACATAAAAGTCCATCATTTAAATTAAGTTCAAATCCATATTTGTGTGTGTGTGTGTATGTATGTATTATGTAGTATACACACACATATAAATTTGTGTGTGTATATATACACATACAAAAATCATTGCAAATAATGCTTTAAACTTAATACATCTTTATGTTAAAATTTATAATTTAGTATATGTTCCAACATAAAGTAACTACTGAGCCTTACTTTAATTTTAAGAGAAAATCCAAGAGTTTGTGATATTTTGCAATAAAGTCCATTTATGTTATAAAGAAGACTGTTTTTTTATAACTTTAAACAAAAGTATGCAATAGCCAAAAGATTGAATTTGAAATACTAAACACAGAACATACATGCAAACATATATAAATTACATATGTTTTCTATTTGAATCAATAATAGAAATATTTCATTAATTAAGACTTATATTCTAATCAAAAGGTTTTTGTTTTAAATAACAAACTTTAAGCAACAACAAAATAGATAGGACAAATTAGACACATGTGTATATATTGCAAAGGTTTCAGATCTAAACAATTAAGCAATATGAAAAATAATTAAATATGTAATCCTATAATGTAGATCTAATAATGACAACAAGATTTGGAAACAATCGTATATATATATATATATTAAAACATATTCAAATTAAAATAACATGGTGAACATATGTAATTAATTAAGATGGAACAAAAGGGATCTAATCTATTTGACCAAATAAACAAATACACAGATGAGATGAAATAGGAGACAGATCTAAATTACAAAAACAAGTTGAATGACGAATACATAGAACTAGAATTATCACCTTGAGATGTTGCCAAGAGAATACACCTTAAATGATGAATCAAAAGCTCTTAGATTCCATAAATCAATCTTCGAATTTTGCAAGAATTAAGAGATTAGAACCACCTTTGGTTATTACTTTAATTTGATATTTTATTTGAAATTTAGAGGTTAGGAAGCCATAAAAATTCGAAATTCTTTGATAGAAGAGCAAGAGGGATGATTATGACAGGAAATAAATTAATCGTCTAAGAAAATAAAGGGAGATATGTTTTAAAGGAATGATAGAAACCTTTCCTATTTCTTCCTTAAAACTTTTACCTATTAATTTATTTTCAAATGTTATTCAGATCCTCTCTCTCTTCTACATGCATGGCTAGCCATAGATGGTGCCATATGGACCCTCAAAAATTTCCAAAATCTAATTAGCATCAATTCCATTTAAATCCAATTAAGCGTGCATTTATAACTTTTGTATACGCACACCATTAAATGCTAATGTTATTCAAATAAATTTAAAAATAATAATAATTAATATTTCATAAATCTTTACTACTAATAAAGAGAATTCATTGAATAATTTTACTCGGTGTCTTTTTAAAATACCAAATATACCCTTGCTCTCGATGCATGTCCAAAACAAGGGTCATGGCAAAATGTCGAATTTGGACTGCTGCTTCCATTTGACATCATTGCCGCAGATGCCATGCAATCCATAATTACCTATCAATTAATTGCACTTTTAATTAATCCGTCTTCAATAACATAATAACTAATAACTTCTAAGAAGGAGAAAATGCTCACAATTCTGTTATCAAAACATAGCATTGCTTTAGCAACAATCTGAGCGGGTCAGATTTCTGAATTAATTGTGCTGCAACGTATTTATTAATAATTCAGGCAATTGAGCAAAAATGTCTGATTATAAGAATTCAATCAATATATATAATAAAAAATCGAACCTTTGCTGCATGAAGTAGCAATCATGAACAGTGCTAATGCAAAGCAAACTGGCTTGAGAGTGTTAGTTGATGAAGACATAGAGTTACTTTGGACATTTAGAGATTGATATATTGGGATTCTTGGAATTTTCTGAGTGATGCTTGAAATATCAAAAAGTGAAGTTGTATTTATATTAACAGAAACTTGTATTGCTATATGTAATTAAACTATTATCAACTATAAACCAACAGATCTTGACTAATTAATCGTTTTTAACTTTGTATAAACTAAGGGTCTAATAAAATAGACAAATTAGGTGGTGTTGAAATGTACTGGTGGTTTTTTAGTTATCTCAGTTTCCAAAGTCAAGCTTTGATAGTTGTGGAAGTTATTTAAATTTATAACAACATATGAGTTGTATGATATGTCCTGTTGTCAAAACTGCTACTTAGTTGCTATATTTTTATATATTGAATCTCTTATGTTAGTCTATGATCATGAAACATTTCTGACAAGTTTCTCACTTTGAATAACCCATTTGTTTACTCAATAGTTATAAATTGCACATGAATCAGTCATGGATAAAAGGAGTGTTGAATGATATATACAAAGGTTATGACTCTGCCATACAAAATTTAGATTCGTCAAAAAATCTGGGTATCTCAAGAACCGATTTCATAAAGAATTCTGATAAAACTAGATAACTATGTTGAGGTTAAATTTGATTAGTACATTAAGTTGGTCATATGCAAGTGCAACATATTATCAGAAGCAATATGCTGGTACAAAACTGTCATATCCAATTGTAAAATAAGTTAAGTTTCATTCCTTTAGCAAGTATGACCAGTACACACATGAATTTTCTAAAATACATTTTGAATTAATACAGCAGGTAACAACTGCTTCATAAATATGTATATTGTCTAAGTAGACTTCTACATGTTTTAAATGGAAGAGGAGAATGACAGATATTGAGTAAGAATTTTGACCCACTTTGGAAAGAGAAAAAGTGAGTGAAAGATGAATTGCAAAGAAATATTGACCCAAGAAACATAAAAGTAATTAACATCAACGATCAATAGCAATAATCAAGTTAATCATTAAATTAGTTTTGCTGACTGACACTTTTGGATGCAAATAGTGCAATATCCGCATCAGATTCCAAAATCATTTTCAGTTATCGAATATTGTATCTGCTTCACAACTAATTAATAAAATAGAAAATTTTAATCCAACGTAAACCCTTTTAAGTAATAATGCTAATATAAATATAAGAAATGAAAAATGCAATGATAAAAATAATTTTTTGATAGTAATATTCTTTTATACATGTATAATATAAATTATTAACTTGATAGAGCCGTAAATATTAATTATTTTATGTACTAAAATATATATTTACTACTATTTTGATAAAAGTTAGACGAATAATTTTTCGATGCAGATATGATCATATTCATATCCATTTTTTAGATTCTAAATATTTTTTCAATTTTCAGCTATGGTTGCGGATGAATTTCGGATTCTTCGAGTATCATTGAAAATAATATTACAAATCTTATGAAACATAAAGTTCGAAAACCCAAAGTGACTAGATGCATGGTCACATGGATGTACATGTATACTTGTACTAATTAATTTAAGTGAATATTTGGCACACATCCTTAAAACGGAACTTAATTCAAAGCTGATCCCTGTGATAAAAATTATACTTTCTACATCCCTATTTTTGTTTTCCGCCAATTTTCTCCTCAAATTACCCCTGCGCTTTACTATTTTCTTCTTATTTTTCGATTTTAATGGAAAACTGCAATTAAATTGAAGATGAATCAAGCTTTTTTATGAAATATGATATTTTTAATATTTGCAGTTATGAATAATCGCAACAAATTTCTTTTAATATTTTAATATTTTATATGAATAATTACTGATAAGAATGCAATTGTTGAGAATAATTGCTGATAACTATGCAATTATTATGAATAAGTACAGAGAATGATGAATTTAATCTTCAATAGTTGCAGAAATTTCTGCAACTATATGCAATAGTTGCAGACATTTCTGTAACTGTACCATATAGTTGCACAAAAATTTGCAACTATATAATCTGCAACTATATGCAATAGTTGCAGACATTTCTGCAACTATTTGCAATAGTTACATTTCTGCAACTATATGCAATTGTTGCAAAAATGTCTGCAACTATGTGAAATAGTTGCGGACATTTCTGCAACTATACCATATAGTTGCAGAAAAATATGCAACTATATGCAATAGTTGTAGACATTTCTGCAACTATTTGCAATAGTTACATTTCTGCAACTATATGCAATTGTTGCAGAAATGTCTGCAACTATATGCAATAGTTGCAGACATTTCTGCAACTATTTGCAATTATTGCAGAAATGTCTGCTACTATATGCAATAGTTGCAGACATTTCTGCAACTATACCATATAGTTGCAGAAAAATCTGCAATTATTTGCAAATTTTAAAAAAACATTGAAAATATTCAAAATTTGCTGAATTCTCTGCAAATATTTGAAATAATTGCAACTTTACTACAAATATGAATTTTTGGTATTAACAATGGATCTCATTTCAAAGATCGTAAAATTTGTGATTTTTTGGTGAAAACGGTATGTTGACCCGGTTTGTGTACATAAAATTGTACGTGTTTGAAGTGTTAAAAACATAAAGGGCATTTAGGTATTTTTGCGTGCACGAATTTGAAAATAGGGGGCGGAAATGCAAGTTTGATTTGTGAAGGATGTTTACTCTACTTTGAAACTTATTAGGAATGTGAGCCAAACTTACCCTTAATTTAATTTATTAAAATCCCCTTTTTAGTATTTATCATGTGTACATCAAATTTAAACACTGTAAATATATTATATATCAGTATGCACGTTTGTAACTCACATATATACGCACTTTACTAAATGCTAAGGGAGTTCAAACAAATTAAATAAAAATTCAGTAATTAATATTTCATAATATTAATTAATTTAATTAATTTACAATAATTATAAATTAATTAAATCATCTAGTTCATTAGAGCATTCATTATTTCGGTTATGCGAGTCAAAAGTATAAATTCAGTCAGCGATTAATATGAAACTATTCGAATATTGCCGTTCATACGTCACTTAGCCGGTGGTATAACATTTTGGCTGAATTTATTGCTTACACATCTTTTAGCAAAATTTGATTTTACTTATTATAAGCAGTACCTAATAGTGAAAACTAGTTACACTGATTCTCTTTGTCAAAACTATATCATGTTAGGACTTATGGAATTTGGTAATGGTAAAAATTCCAATATTGTCCACATTTAACTTTATAGTCCAAACACAAAGTCTTGGTTACATAATAACAATTATTATTAACAAAAATGCTCTAACTAGAGACTTTGACTTTGAGTTAACTTGAGTTGACCATGATACTAGCCCCATATAATTGAGGAGATGAATCCTCTCTGAATAGTGCTTCACTTCCAATATTTCCACTCAACCCTACTATAGTCACTCGATGGAATGTCATGTCATGATTTGACTATAATAAAAGTGAAGCTTTCATAGTGATGATCCACGGTATTCTCTAATCAAGAGAACTGTATAAATCAATCGCATCGATATTTTCTGTTTAACCTTAGTTATATTAACCTATAGAAAACTATCGAGTGAGTCGTTCCATAGCTATCCAATAACTATCAGCATGTAACCTCTAGGTGCCTCTAGCAGTCATGAGTAATACACTGCCCAACATTTGAAGAATGTTACATACTCTAGTCTCAACGGATACATTGATATCCAGTCTCGATGCATCTTGACTAGGAACATTTAAAATGGTATATTTGTTTTCTTGTGATAAATTACTCATAGTTAAAACAATTTGTAATGCTATCACAAAATATACCATTTATGTATTTTCTATTAAATATTCTTTTGATTAAATTAATTAATTAATATAACCACATTATATCAAGTATATAGTAGAAATAAAATACCTTTATTTCGAACAAGATTGGTCAACAAGTTAGATAAATGTAACCAATTACATAATTGCCCCTAGGGTATGCCCTTAACTCTATCAATCTCCCACTTGCACTTGGGGTCAAATATGGAATCTTATTCCAACTTCTCCAATTAATTTTCTCAAAACCAATTGGGTCTGTCCCTTTGTGAATGGGGATCTATTATGTTTTAATTATCTACTTTGTCAATCAACTCTCTCCGATGGTGATAAACTGCTTTATCATTGGAACAATTCAGAGTATGTCACTTGACATCAAGTGAGCTATAAGTTCTGTTACAAACTATATTGTGACGTTGTTATCATATAATAATGTTATGAGATTCTCAACATTTGAAATCAGCTCAGTTATAAATTTGTGCATTTATATTTTTATATACACTATTTTTATCGCGGCACTATTCAAGGTGATGTACTTAGTCTTTTTTATTTAATCAGCCAGGATCTTTCATTTGGAATATTTTTAACTTAAAGATTTTTAACTTGAATTTATTATTGACATACTTACTTAATATCGCTGATGAAGTTTGTTCGACCACTCCTTTATAAGGAGTTTTTTTCTTAAAACAATTCTCTAGTATTTTATAAATGCACGAGAAAACTTCAAACAAACATTTAGTGATATCAATTGGATTTAACATTTGCTTCATGTATCATAAACAAATAATGATATCATAGACAACATAACATGTACGATAATTCCTTTGTCCAATGCAAATTAATCAATCTTACATGTTTCGCTAAACATTTTAATAAGGTTCCTTGCATATCATTGGGGACATTCCTGACATCTTTTATACTTACTATAAAAGACATCATTTACAAGCTGAGTATTAAAACAACTAAGGGTGATTTTAACACAAGTACATCATTAAAATCAACAACGTGTTATTTGCTTATAGTTCAAAAATATCAATGTACCTTCTAATATTTTTTCTTATAAACATACGCTTCCTATGCAATTTGATTGAAAATTAAACTATTTGATGTTCTATCAAAATACTTGTTCAATCTTGATGTTTATAAAATGATACTTTCGTATCATTTCTTGGATCATATCCAAAGACTCACAAACTCAATTTCGCTCATATTGACTTTGAGACATTTTTGGTTAATATGTGTAAATAGTTTACTCTAAATCATTATTTAGACTTTTCTATTTCAATACATATGTATCAAATAGGTAGGATTTATCAAGCGATAATTTTGTGAGTAAATCCGAATTGACTTAAACATGCTGAATATCGAATCTATTACGCTAATTCCAACAACTGAAATATGTGATATTTTTCTTATCAACATTCCTCATTTGATTCCAATTGCATTATCTTACTCATAAAGACACAATCATAGTAGATGGATCATATCATTTCAGTTATGACCACTAAAATCTATATTTTAATGGCGTACGTGGAATTCTTTCAGTTTTCCACATCATACCATATAAATTCAACACTCTCAATGGTTTAATTAAATAGTCTAGGATTATATATTTTCGACATTTATAAGAAAATCGTAGTTTCTCTTCGATGTGCGAGAGTACTTATTAGACATTCTAATGCTATGTGTTCGTTTAGGTTAGTTAATTTCATTTTATCACATATAATCAGTTCCATCTATGGATAGTATCCAATACCATTTTACTACTAGTAATTCCTCAAAGAAATTTCTCCATAATGAACTTGGTATATCTTGAAACAACAATTGTTTCTCAATGCAATAAGATAGGTATTCATAAACTGTCACGACCCGAACTCGATGTCCGACAAACAACATCAAATTCGTATCGCAACAGCTTGCAACACCATTAAATGGTAAATAAGATAGCGGAAATAAAAGATGATATCACTGATATAACATGAATACAATATCCGATACATCAATTTGATACAATGATAATCATCAACATCAGAGAATATACAACACAAAATACAGCGGAACATGATACAATATGAGATAAGTCTTCTCAGACTATAGTACTGCAACTTTGATCCAAAAAGCTCCAAAGACAAAGCTCCAAAACTACTAGCTCGATCCACCATCAAGGTAGCACTAAGCAAGTCTCGTCCATATCCAAACACTGAACTAGCTCCAGATAATCCACTGAACCTAACTATCTGAAAAACCAAACTCTAGACTGCACGTGTAGAAGATTTTTAGCACCCAGAGTTTAGGAAAGAAACAATAAACTCTGAATCAGTCGTGGGACTAGTGTGAGCAACAAAAACAGTTTGTATTTAAAACAAACAAAGAAAGAAATATTTTAAAATAGATTCGCAATGCTTTTGAAAAATGAGACTATCATAAGGCCTCCCGCACGCACACACAATGCAAACGCAGAATCGAAGGAGATTTCTCCTTATGATAGTCAAAGATGCTTGATACGCATTAAAGAGAAACATTTGATATTATTACTAGTGCATAGTGTAGGAAAACATTTCGAAAGTAAAGATATAAATCTTAGCCAACATAGACATTTCGAACTATGCCTACTATAGCTACCATCCAAACAGTGGGGCTCCACCATAAGTAGATGGCAGGTAATACAACTAATACCGTACAAGGCTCGTATTGGATGAATGGATTTTCCCAACAAATGGTTAGGCCATGGAACTTCCCATCGCCACAAGGAAACGCCTCTGGAAGGACGCCCCGAGAACCCTAATGGATCTCTGCCAAACAAGGCCGGCTATCCCCCTTCCCGGGGAATATACAAAACCTCAGATATGCCACTCCCGGTCCTTTGGGACCTTTAAACGAGAGCTCTCTAACCAACAACATCACACAGTAAATAATATAGTGTGTCCACATGAGTAAGTATCTGGGATCCATTCCATGATACTACCCTTTTCCAGAAGGAATGGTCATACCCTAGGGAAGCTATCCCAGAAAACCTTGCCGCACAATTCCTGTTTCGACCATTACCGGTTTGTGAGGCTCGACGAAGTCTCGTCCACAAAGCTACGCTTTTTACAAAAGCCACGCTTTGATCAACAAATGATCAGCAACACTCAGCATGCCACATTACCTAGTTGGGAATATATCGCTGATAACCTTCAACTACATAACCTCTGAGCTCGTACGTCTCAGAGAAGGGTGTTAATGCTAAGAGAATAAATTCTCCGCCACCAACAGAAATGCGTTTGAAAGAAATCTGCTTTATATCTCAAAATGTAATGTCAGACATACAATCCATTCAAGTCTGTTCTGGGTTCGAACAGAACCGAAGGCACTTCCAAAGAAGTCCTTGCAATCCGGGTATTCACAATCCCGATTGAACTTCCCATCACTTAGGGAATCTCTATACCGGAGCAACTCAGCGCAGAGACAATCGATAGGTCATCCTATCGTTCTCGCAAATACCTGGTCTTCACCACCGGTCTTCAAAGGCTATCCATAACGACGTATCACATATTCGGAATGGGTTATATGACCCAAAGGTCCTTTCCCGGCTAACCCGAATAGTGAGCGCAACATTTAAAACATATGGATATGGGATTTCAATTAAGTCACAACTTAATAATTCCAAACTTTCTTTCAAATGGTTTAAACCAATTACCATTTCAAATCTTTTAAACAAAAGATTTATTTCACAAAGTTCACTCAGTTTCACAAAGATTTATTTACGGATTTCAAAACAATTTCCGTTTCAATTTGATTAACTCATTTAAATCTTTAAATCAAAGATTTATCTCATAGCTTTCAAAACTTGTTTCCAAAGATTCGTCCATAACTTGGAAAATCATTTTCAATTTAACTTGAAATCCCTTAAATACAATTTGAAATTCATTTCTCATATGAAATCTTTTTATCATTTGGAAACAATAGTTTTATTTTGGAAAAAACCTGATTCTATTTATACAAGTTAAAAATCTTTGAGTTAATTCAAATTCTCACAAAAATACTTTAAAAATGGTTTTAAAACACCATATAAACTTGTATACCGTTTTTAAATCATAAATATAGAATTCAATTTCAGATATTGAATTCAAATTATTTAGATTTCAAACCTTTATTAAGTTATTCAAAATAACTTTCATTCTTAAAACTACGTTTTCAAAAACTTTTCACATTTAAAACTTAATTTATTTCTAAAACTATTTGAATTTGAAAATTCAAATTCAAACTTATTTAAAAATCTGTGACTTAACCGATTTCCACGTGAAATCCATATTTGTGTGTGTATGAGTGTGGTCCAGGGGTTTTACACAATAGTGCATAACATCAATCATCACAGATTTAATCAATATCGATAAGCGATATAACCAATAACGCTTATCTTCATTTACAGATTCATAGATAAAATAAATTTATCAATCACAAAGATTAATCATTACAATTCGATGTAATCAACAAGGCACGGCTACTCCCAAGTATACACGGCCTTCTTCAAATTCAAACTCCTTGGCGCGCAAAAACTCCAAGTCAAAATCCAAACAAAGTCTAACTCCTCGATCCAAAATGAAATGGATCAAACTCTCCTAACTTGATGCAACTTCAATATGAACACGATGAACTCCTTCAACTTCAAAAACTTCAAAAAACTTGGCTCCAAGAATCAAACTTAGCTATGATTGGCTAAGAATGGCTCTGATACCAATAATGACGCAGCGGATTAATCAAACAAACTTCAATCAATGAAATGTAGCAATCGGTGAGTTGAAGATACCAAAATGCCCAAGTTCGTTGATCCAAAGATACCGAACTCTAGCTATCTCAAACACGTTGATAGCGCACTATACCGTGTTTAAAGATCTACGATTCTTCGCACGTTGATCTAGCGCACTAGATTCCGTGAATCGGCTTCTACGATCGTTGAATCGAGCGCACTCGATTAACCGAAAGAGGAGATAGGAGATTACACTCAACTACCAATTGGTATGAAAGCACAAAGCTAACAAAAGAGAAATTTTATTCAAAATCAACAACCCAAAAATGTACAACACACGCCCTATTTATAGTGTTTTCGACCCAGTTTCTTAACTCGTGACCGACTCAACATTCTTAGGTCGGCACCGACTCAACTGGTAGCAACACAAGCTCTTTACAACACACGCCGACTCGACTTAACTATATACAAGACCATCGGCCGACTCAACTGATTACAACCTCACACGCAACCGACTCAAGTATATACCGACTTAAGAAATTCACGACTTACGACTCACACATACAACACACGACTCAAAATACAGCCGACTCAACATACGCAGTTATACGACTTATGACTCATACTAGGTCGGCAACGACCTACGACTCATGCCACAAACACTTAGTGCAACGACTCAAAGAACAACACATAACGACTCAACTTTCCAGGCGACTCAAGCCTCCCCCCGGCATATCTTCTTTACGCGAGTTACCCCCAGCCGACTCAACTAGGTCGTGGTTCTTTGACTTGTCCCAGCCTCCTTCTGTTAGCCGTTTAACTCGGAAACGACTCATAACTTTCCTGACTCGTTCACGACTCAAGTTAGGACGACTCAAACCCGATGCTTCTTTTATGCAACTTAAACTGTTGTTAACTCGGAACTTGCTATCCCGTGCACTATTAAGTCGGAAACGACTTAACCCTGCCTTCCTAAGTCGCGTACGACTTAACCTCTCTATGAGTCGTGTACGACTCCTCCTTGTTAGACATTTTGGTTGCATTTCTTCTCTGTTCTGAGCTGCATCATCCTCCCCTGGTTGAGAAAAATTCGACCTCGAATTTGTAAATTCTTCCTCAACAATCTCACTCCCATGATATGGAATTAAATGCTTGACGTTAAAAACATCAGAAGTATAAACATCATCTGGTAACTTTAATCGATAAGCATTCTCATTGATTTTCTTCAAAACTTCAATTGGACCAATTTTTCGTGCCTTCAACTTGTTATAAGCACCCACCGGAAAACGATCCTTTGTTAATATAGCATAAACCAAATCACCCTCTTTAAATTCAATATTTCGACGTTTCAAATCTGCAGACTTCTTATACTTCTCATTCGATTTCTCCAATCGTTCCTGAACGACTTTATGACATTCAGTCAGCTCATCAACAAAATCAGCAGCTCGTTTAACTGTTCTCTTTGACTGTGGTACAACTGCTAAATCCAACGGTCCCCTGGGTAAATTTGAATAAACAATCTGAAACGGACTGAATCCTGTGCTTCGATTTACTGCATGATTATGAGCAAATTCTGCCTGGCATAGCTTCATGTCCCAACTTCTCAAATTATCTTGTACAAGACAACGCAACAAATTTCCCAATGACCTGTTAACAACTTCTGTCTGCCCATCAGTTTGTGGATGATAAGCACTGCTAAATTTCAGTTTCGTTCCCACCATCTTCCACAAACTCAACCAAAAATGACTCAAGAAACGAGTATCTCGATCAGAAACAATAGATTCTGGTAAACCATGAAGTCGATAAATCTCCTTGAAAAATAACTGTGCCACTCGAACTGCATCTGCTGTCTTCTTGCAAGCAACAAAATGTGCCATCTTTGAAAACCTGTCCACCACAACAAATATCGAATCATTTCCCCTTTGAGTTCTCGGCAAACCCAAAACGAAATCCATGCTAATATCAACCCATGGCTTAGATGGTACTGGTAACGGCATATACAACCCTGCATTCGTTGCTGTCCCCTTTGAAATCTGGCAAATATGACATCGCTCCACAAACCTTTCAACCTCTTTCCTCATCGACGGCCAAAAATAAGACTGTGAAATCAACTGCAAAGTACGATCACGGCCCACATGTCCTTCCTCATGCAATTCCTTCACAATTTTCATCCTCAAACTACAATCCGGAATACATAAACGATTTCCTTTAAACAGAAAACCATCAACTAACATGAATTCATTGGTACTTCCATCCTTCACTTTCTCAACATATTTCTCAAAGTAAGGATCTCCTTCAATCATCTCTGGCAACATTTCAAACCCCGTCACTCCAACCTTCATTGTCGTTAGTAAATGACTCCTCCTACTCAAAGCATCAGCTACTCGATTTGTCACCCCTGATTTGTGCTTAACGACAAAAGTAAACTGCTGTAAATAAGAAATCCATGATGCATGTCTCGCTGAAATTTTATCATGTCCCTGTAAATGTTTCAAAGCTTCGTGATCAGTGTACAGAACAAATTCCTTCTGGAATAAGTAATGTCTCCAATGCTTAACAGCCTGAACAACAGCATAAAATTCAACGTCATATGTACTGTATCTCATCTTTGCCCCTGATAGTTTCTCACTAAAATAAGCAACTGGCTTCCCATTCTGACTCAGTACTCCTCCAATACCAACCTTCGAAGCATCAGTGTGTAATTCAAACAATAACTGAAAATTCGGTAGAACAAGAATTGGTGCAGACGTCAACAATTCCTTGATCTTCTCAAATGCAACCCCCGTTTCCTTTGACCACACAAACTGTTTACCCTTCATGCAATCAGTCACTGGAGCCATCACGCTACTGAAGTGTGGAATGAATCTTCGGTAGAATGACGCTAGCCCATGAAAACTTCGCACTTCTGCAATTGTCTTTGGCTGTGGCCAATTCCTGACTGCTTCAACTTTGCTCTGGTCAACTTGAATACCTTTCCCTGAAACAACATAACCCAGGAATAAAACACTGGGTGTCATAAACACACATTTCTTTGTAGCAGCATAAAATTGTTCTTCACGAAGAATAAGCAACACTTCCCTCAAATGTAGAACATGCTCTTCTGTATTCCTGCTATAAATTAGTATATCATCGAAATAAACCACGACGAACTTCCCAATGAATGGCCTAAAAATTTGATTCATCACCCGCATGAATGTACTAGGTGCATTTGACAATCCAAATGGCATAACCAACCATTCGTACAACCCCTCTCTAGTTTTGAAAGCTGTCTTCCATTCGTCTCCAGGTCTGATACGAATTTGATGATATCCACTCTTCAAATCAATTTTTGAAAATATAGTTGCCCCACTCAACTGATCCAACAAATCATCCAACCTCGGCATAGGAAATCTGTAACGAACAGTGATCTTATTCAAAGCTCTACTATCCGTGCACATCCTCCATGTTCCGTCTTTTTTTGGTACTAACAATGCTGGCACGGCACAAGGACTTAAACTTTCCTGAACACGTCCCTGTTCCAACAACTCTTCCACCTGCCTTCGTAACTCCTCATGTTCCTTCGGACTCATACGGTAATGTGGTCGATGTGGTAACACTGCTCCTGGAACAAGATCAATCTGATGTTGAATGTCTCTAAGTGGCGGTAACTCCTTTGGTAACTCCTCTGGAAAGACATCCTCAAATTCTTCCAAAACTGGCTTTGCTTCTTCGGGAATCTCAACTTCTTCACTACTCTCTCTCCCAATCAACAAAAACACTTCCGGTTCTTCCTCCACTTCTTTAACAAACTCCTTCAAAGTCAACAGAGTTTTCAATTCTTCAATCTCTTCTAGCTTGCTCTCCTTCTGCTGCTGTCTCTTAGGAACTAAAGTGATTTTAGTACCCTCGAACATGAAACTGTAACTGTTGGCACGACCGTCATGCTGAACTGCTCTATCAAACTGCCATGGCCTGCCCAACAATAAGTGACAAACATCCATATCTACGACATCACACCAGATTTCATCTTTGTACTTCTTCCCAATCGAAAAATTTACACAAGCCCTTCGACACACTTTCACTTCACCCCCTTTTCTTAACCATGCAAGCTTGTATGGTTTAGGATGCTTCTCGGTCTTCAAGTTCAACTTTCTCACTGCCTCTATAGAAATAATATTATCACAACTTCCCGCATCAATAACGAACTTGCAAACTTTCCCCAGAATAGTACATGTCGATTGAAAAATATTGCTTCTCAGCCAACTACAATCCTCCTCTTGCTTAGGTGTCAAACAACTTCTCCTCATCATAAGATTACAACCTTCATCACCCGACACTTCTTCTTCCTCCTCAACATATGGTACATTTGAATACTCTGCCTCCTCACCATCATCTGCTTCAACCTCTGCAACCATGGTTCTCTTCTTCGGCTTCGGACATTCGTTGCTTTTGTGACCCCACTCCTGACAATTATAACATTTGAAAACACTACTAGCCTTCGCCTTCTCAACCTCCTTCACCACTGGCTTGGTAACTGGTTTAGGAACATTAGAACTTCCGCCAACACCCCTTGCTTGATTATTGGAATTAGTAAACACACCACCTCCACGCCTTCCTTGTTTCTCCCAAGCTAACGCTTTCTGATGTGCCTCTGCAACGGATCTAGGATCAAACATATTAACCATATCCCGGATCTGCATTCTCAAACCCCCAATGAATCTAGCAGTTAGCTGTTCTTCTGTCTCCATAATATCATTCCTGGCAATGAGTTGGTAAAATTCATCAGCATAATCACTAACAGATTTTGTCCCTTGCCTCAGATTCTGCAACCTTTGGTACATAAGTGACTGGTAGTTGTAAGGTAAGAAAGTAGATCTCATCAACTTTTTCATCTTCTCCCATGATTCTACCTTTGACTTCCCCATCCGTTCTCGAGTAAGTTTAGTTTGCTGCCACCATGCCAACGCTCTTCCCCTCAGCCTTGTAGCAACTAACTTCACCCTTCTATTCTCCGGCACCTCCTTGAAATCAAAGATTTCCTCCACATTAGACAACCAATCTAAAAACTCCTCATCAACCATCCCGCCTTTAAATTCTGGAATTTCCATTTTCATACCCGACTCCCAACGACGATCATCCTCCACATCACGGTAAGAATTTCGAACTTGGTCTCGATCTCTATAATGAATACTTGCTCTATCACCCTCTTCAACAAAATCAAAAGTACGCCTACATCGATCTCGACCATTATCATCCCTTCTCTCATACATGCTTCTTTGACTATGTCTCTCTTCATCTCTATATGCTTCATGGTCAAATTCACGTTGACTTCTTCTCTCTTCATGTGCATAGTCATGATGATCTCTTCGTGATGAAATTGATGTTTCTCTTCTATCTCTACAAGAATGTGGTGATTCCCTCCTCGCTTCCGTAACCAATGGCGAAACTCGGTTTCCTCCATGGTTCGAGTTTGGTGATCTCCTCCTTTGATTCAAATCATTCATCAATCTCTCCAATTTACCAATGCCTTCATCAAATTTCTCATTAATACGTTGTTCCATAAGCTCGGCTTCTTCTCTACGATACAAAGCTTCAACGTTTTGATGTCGGTTAGCTCTCCTTGGTGGCATGGTTGTAAACTTCACAAACTTCAACAAATTGAACACAATACTTCAAAATTTCACACAATAAAGCAATCTAGGCTCAACCTTAGATCGGCAATAGATGTTCACGGCTCACACTAACTCGGTTCAAGTTAGGTCGGCTCTACCTTGACTCGCTATGACTTGCCTCGGTACAACTTGTCTTGGCCACCTACTACAACACTTCAATGCAATCAACAAGGCACGGCTACTCCCAAGTATACACGGCCTTCTTCAAATTCAAACTCCTTGGCGCGCAAAAACTCCAAGTCAAAATCCAAACAAAGTCTAACTCCTCGATCCAAAATGAAATGGATCAAACTCTCCTAACTTGATGCAACTTCAATATGAACACGATGAACTCCTTCAACTTCAAAAACTTCAAAAAACTTGGCTCCAAGAATCAAACTTAGCTATGATTGGCTAAGAATGGCTCTGATACCAATAATGACGCAGCGGATTAATCAAACAAACTTCAATCAATGAAATGTAGCAATCGGTGAGTTGAAGATACCAAAATGCCCAAGTTCGTTGATCCAAAGATACCGAACTCTAGCTATCTCAAACACGTTGATAGCGCACTATACCGTGTTTAAAGATCTACGATTCTTCGCACGTTGATCTAGCGCACTAGATTCCGTGAATCGGCTTCTACGATCGTTGAATCGAGCGCACTCGATTAACCGAAAGAGGAGATAGGAGATTACACTCAACTACCAATTGGTATGAAAGCACAAAGCTAACAAAAGAGAAATTTTATTCAAAATCAACAACCCAAAAATGTACAACACACGCCCTATTTATAGTGTTTTCGACCCAGTTTCTTAACTCGTGACCGACTCAACATTCTTAGGTCGGCACCGACTCAACTGGTAGCAACACAAGCTCTTTACAACACACGCCGACTCGACTTAACTATATACAAGACCATCGGCCGACTCAACTGATTACAACCTCACACGCAACCGACTCAAGTATATACCGACTTAAGAAATTCACGACTTACGACTCACACATACAACACACGACTCAAAATACAGCCGACTCAACATACGCAGTTATACGACTTATGACTCATACTAGGTCGGCAACGACCTACGACTCATGCCACAAACACTTAGTGCAACGACTCAAAGAACAACACATAACGACTCAACTTTCCAGGCGACTCAAGCCTCCCCCCGGCATATCTTCTTTACGCGAGTTACCCCCAGCCGACTCAACTAGGTCGTGGTTCTTTGACTTGTCCCAGCCTCCTTCTGTTAGCCGTTTAACTCGGAAACGACTCATAACTTTCCTGACTCGTTCACGACTCAAGTTAGGACGACTCAAACCCGATGCTTCTTTTATGCAACTTAAACTATTGTTAACTCGGAACTTGCTATCCCGTGCACTATTAAGTCGGAAACGACTTAACCCTGCCTTCCTAAGTCGCGTACGACTTAACCTCTCTATGAGTCGTGTACGACTCCTCCTTGTTAGACATTTTGGTTGCATTTCTTCTCTGTTCTGAGCTGCATCAGTTTCGGATAACCAACTGGAATCTGATTCCCTGTCGCACCGAAATTTAAATGCCGTTTTACAGGCTAAGGGTTTTCTCATCAACATAGAATAAAATTTCCTATCATAATCCAGCACAGAGTAATTCACATCTCACAGCATCACAATTTCAAAACAGAAATATCAATTCATTTTACAACAAATTAGATATCCTACATATACAATCCATAAGTAATCATCTTTAATTCTTATTGTGATCAATTTAATTTAAAATTAATTATTTGAGAGTTAATTCCTTAACTCTATTTAATTTATCAATTAATTATCAATTGATTACTTATTTCATTTCAAATTAGTTAATTAACAAATAAATTCTTAACAATTTTTAAGTCTTAATTACTAAATTCCTTTATTCACTCTATTAAATTAATTACTTCATAATCAATTTATTTAACCTTGATTAAGTATTCTTTAACCATAAATTAATAACTTTAATTATTAATTTATTTACCATTAACTACTTAGTTAATCAATTATTAGTTCTTAATTAAATTCCTTAATTAATTAACTATTAATTATCTACTAATTAACTTGAGTAGTTAATTACAACTTACTTATTACTTAAACATTAACTAATTCAAACTCTAATTATAATTAAAATGAAATTATTCTTAATTGCTTTCTAAAATAATTACTTAATATTAATTATTCACTAATTAACATTTTCAAAGAAATCTTCTTTAAACTTTGAAAATCAATTTAATATTAACTACAACTTTAAATGTTAATCAATTTCATATTTAACTTAATTACTTGATTAAAAATAATAATTAGATGTTAAAAACTTTGTTGAAGCATTAAATAAAACAATGAAAACTTGTTTAAATTTCTTGACTTTAACCGTTGAACTCTTTATTAAGTTTCAGTGTTTAAAACTTGTAGAAAACAAGTTGTTCATCTTCACACCTTTACAGCATAATATTCCAGTTTGACAAAAAACCTGAGATTACCCAGATTTTTCTCGAGTAAACACTCGGGATTCCCTTGCATTTCCCCGAAGCAACTCTCTCCCTCACATATACTTCTTCTTCCTCATTTTTTTTTTCCAGCGAGTTAAACTTGAACTTAATTTTTAAAATGAAAGCATCAGGTAATCAACTCACAAACTCGAGTTCCCTATCGAAGCGAACACTACATTTACTCGAGAATCACCTCGCGCCATTCACCATCGTACCTGACACACGACAATAACATTCCTGTGCACGTGTACGGCGGCGCGGCCGTCCTTTGGCGAACTCCGACATCACAGGCGAGTCACACATCGTCCCCTCCATCATCACGAACAACCCAATTGTCGAGTTATACTGAGAATCAAAAACGAGTAGGTCAGTCCTCATTAGAACCCAAATCTCGGCAACAAAACCCATCATCATCGATGATTCCGACCACCATCGAACACGCACCTTCACCCAAGCTTTAGCCACTGGTCCCCACGCCTATCCCCATAGGTGCGATCGAACTCGATCCCTTGATGAAACCACGGCAATCAATTTTCCATCTCTGTTCAAAACAGGGGGTCGAAACTCTAAATTGAACTCGTCCTATCCAACCGTGCAATAGAAAATTTCTTTAATAATTTTTCAGAACCCCAAAGTGATCAAACTTGCTTCAATTCAAGTTTCAGCTTTTAAAATTGATTTGATTGTTTGAAAATGGACAAAATGCAAATTTGGTTCACATATACATTACTCTTAAATTACCAAACTAAAAATCTTCGTTTTAGTTTTAAAAATCATAAATTTCAGTATAGATTTAGATTATGAACTTGAATTATTTTTTTACAACAATCATTTTTTTATCAAAATCCAAGTTGAATACGTGTAAACAAAATTTACAGTGATGTATTCTTTCAAAAGTCCTAGTCTAAAAGGTTTTGGGTAATGAGATTTTTTTGATTTTACTTTAAACAGGATTGAAACCTGTTGTCTGTAAACAAAATATGTTCAAACATACACACCATATCTACATATATATATAACTAAACATACAGACATATTTAACAGCTAAACAACATTTCATAATGCATTCAAGTATCAACCACAATATCAAGATATAGAAGTAGATCATGGGTGGAAAGTTTGCTCACTGTTTTGAGAAGATGAAGAACAGAGGGCTTCTATTTTTTTTTCCAGTTTTGAACTTGCTTTTGCTTTGGATTGAATGATGTTTGAGTTTATAAATTTATGATGTTTGGTTTTCTTTTCTTTTCAGGCTTGCAAAGTTTTGCTAAACAAACTAAAATAGGATGCATTGCATACATATATAGATAAAAGAAATCAGTGTTATACAAATAGGTGCTATCAGGCATGGGTTTATTTCTTTTGTTGACCAAGCAATGCTTGTTTCCGGCTGGAAAGATCTTTTACATGCTGGAAAGATGTGGCATTTAATGCATATGCTATTGGGTTTACAACTTATACAATTTTAATTATGTTTGTACAGTTCTTTGCTTCTTGTTTATGTGACGATCCAACTTCCAAACTCCGGGAAGTCACATCGCTAATAAGAAAGAAAGGGATAGAGAATAGAAAGAAAGAGAAGAAGAAGAAAACAACACATCAAAATCTAAACAGCGGAACGAATAAATTATATTAATAACATAAGTATTACATAGATATACAACAACTATAAGAGTTACACAGATAATACAACACATACTAGACAGTTATAAACACCTGTCTAGTTATACAACTCAATACAACATCACAAATAACTCAGAGATACCAAACACAGCAGACTACAATATAACTACAACGCAGAAGCCTCCTGCTCCATTTGCTCCTCCATAATTCGTCAAACCTAACCTGAATCCCTTGGCTACTCGTAAAAATTTGAGTACCCAAGAGTTTATGGAAAACAAAAATAAACTCCGGGTCAGACATGGGTCTGGTGTGAGTAACAGGTTAAAGTTGCTTAACTTTCAAAAACCTTTTAAAAGAAAGGGTATCAGGCAAGACTTCCCACACATAAACATGGAAAAGTTTTTACCTTACGCTAACCAAAACATTTGATAGAAAATCCAGTGATATTATAATAGTCTAGGGTTTTCAAGTAAATATGAAATAGCCGAAATTGTTACATGATTAAATTCCAGCTACTAGCCACAAAAGTGGGTAATACAATCAAAACCGTTGGCACTTATTGGATTTTGGATTCCATACAATGGCAGGGCTACTGGGGTACCGCCCGTCACAGTACGTGGCCTAGATCACCATACCGAGGAGTACTCCCACTCCCCTGCAACGCAAGGCGGACCCATTCCTTACTGAATAGCTCCGAACAAGACAACCCCGGCAGTTGTCGCGACCAACCGCCCACACAGCCGAAATAAAAAGGGACCTCTAGACAGGGATCAATCTTGCTCTCCAGTGGGAGCTACCCACGAAGCCTTGCTGCACCTCCCCTGTTTTAGCCATTCCCGGTTGATGAGGCTTGAGGCTACGATTACCTTTATAGGACATCAAATCTTAGAATGCTCATCATCCACCTGACGATGTTCTGAAAGCATTCAATCCATACAAGTTCGTTCCGGGTTCGAATGAAACCGAAGGCACTATCTCGTTGCACTCATTATTGGAATCACCCTCAGAGTCAACGACCATAGCCCTTGCACTCTGATTCACCACCTCGAATCTATAAGCACTATTCCGTCAAACTCATTACGGAATCACCCACAGAGTTATACTGACGTATAGCCCTTACACCTCGAGTCTTCACTTGCTCCACTTAGATTCACGACCTAACGTTAATTGGAATCGATGTGGTTTTCGGATATCCAAATATGGAAAACCCGATCCCGGTCTCATTGAAATCCAAAGCGTGTCTTTTAGGTCCAAGTTGTTTTAAGTTTAAAACAATTCAATCTAATTATCCATATACACACAGATAAATAATTCATATCATCATAATAGATAGTCAATATTATCATAAACAGGTAATCATCACAAATTGATAATCTATATTATCATCATCAATAGATACTTATATCATCATCTCAATGCAACAAATGCATCCATAACACACAACACTATTTTATCTCATGTCTGAGATTCAAACCATTCAGGCTAAACCATATCATTCATTCATAAGCAAAGATCTATAATCACACCATCTATAATTAATTTAAAATGAATTAAATTAATTACTTCTATCTCTAATTAATTTAAAGTGAATTAAATTAATTAGTTATCAATAATTAATTTAAAATGAATTAAATTAATTATTCACCATTTAAAACTTGCTTACTTAACCTTTAATTGATCACAAATCAATAAATCAATTATCCTCAAATTAATTACCTTAATTAATCACCCTTGATTAATTATCCCTTAATTACATTCAAGTAATTATCTTTAAGTAATTTTACAAATTAATTATCCTTAACCAAAATTAGTAATTAACCTTTAATTACTTCAATAATTAATTAATTATAATTTATTATATTAGTCCTTAATTAATTACATTAATTAATTACTTCCTTAATCACTTATCATTGATTAATTAATCCTAATTAATTAATCCTTAATTACAACAGTAATTATATTGATTAATGATCCTTAATTAAATTTAAATTAATTACTCATTTAAATTAATTGCATTAAGTAATTGACCCTAATTAAAACACAATTATTAATCATTCTTGATTAATTACATTTAGTAATTAACTACTCTTAAGTACTTCCTTAATTAATTACATTTAATAAATAATTATATTTATTAATCACTTCTTGATTAGTTTCTTTAGTAATTAATTACATTTAATTAATTACATCACTTAATTATTTTCGAAAGACTTAATTAATCAATGCTTAAATTAATTACACTAAGTAATTAATTATTAATTACTTCACAAAGAAATTACCTTTAATTACACAAAGTAATTAATTCAAATACTCTTCCATACTTCAATAATTACCCCCAGTAATTTACTTATCTTTATTACTTTTCCAAGTAATTATTCCTCATTGATTACTTATCAACTCATTTAATGATTATTCTAAATTAATTAAACTTAATTAATTAATTTAAACTAATCTAATTTATTAATTAATTACAATTAGTAATTAATATATTTAATTACTTTCATAAAATAATCTTACTTAATTAAATTTCATAATTGATTATCTAAATTAACTAATCCAATTAATTATCAAAATTAATTACATTAATTAATAAATAAATAATCACAAGGTAATGACCTTCATTAACTTATTAACAAATTCTTGATTACCTTTCTTAAGTAATTAACTTAAATTAATTAATATTAGTCACAAATTTAATTAACCTTAATTAATTTATTCCAAATCTTTAATTAACTAAACAAATTAATTAATTAAATTACTTAAATTACTAATTTTATTGAAACAAAGATCATTAAATCTTAAATTTATTTTAAAAATAAAACATTTCTTATTATCGATTACTTTATCATTAATAAAGTAACTTAAAACAATTTAACTCAAAATTGTTTTCAAATTACATTTTAAATTTAAAATTTAAAAACAAATCAAACTAACTTAAACAAAGTTTTAAAAACATTTTAAAACCCTTTAAAAACTTATGCTAAAGATTTTCTTATTTTATAAAAGAAGTTAAAAGAAATTCAAACCCAAATTCATCTCAAATATAAATCATATTTTAAAATCAGCTTTAACATTCAAAGTTGTATTTAATCAGTTTAAATTTTGAAACTTCCTTTATTTCTAAATTATGATTCAAATTTGGATCTGAAATCAAATTTAAACATAGGTTTAAATCTCTATTTTTATTTTAAGTTTTACTTTTTAATTCACACTATTAAACAATTTAAAGTTGTTTAAAACATCTTAATTTCAAAACTTAAATTATGTCAAGCTAAGATTCAATTTCGATTCTGAATACAGATTTCAAAACTTGGTTCAAACTTTGCTGAAACCTTTACTTTACCTCTTAAAAATTTCATTTTAAATTTCCAGAACAAACAGGTTTGAAAACCTGTAACCATTTTAAAATACACGAGCCTCTCCTTCTTTAACTTCGAGTCGCGAACTAGATAACTTCTAGCAAAAGCTCGAGTTAACTCGAGTATAACCCGAGTAAAACAAAACACAGCAACCCCAAAACTTCCACTTGATACACCACCCCACCGTGCATATGCACTGTGGCTCTGGCCATCTCCGGCCTCCACCAACACATCCAACAAGTCGACGTTCAACTCCAAAACCCATCACAACCATTAAAACCCCACTAGCATCTCGAAATCAGAATTCGAACACCACGAACAAAATCAGGAAACAACAGTCAACCTTTACCAAACCGAAAACTTTCCTCGTCCTTGCTCTTCTGGTCACCGGAGATGTTAGAAATCCGTCCACCTCTTCTTCAACACTCAAGCCCCCATTACTCTAAGAATTGTTGCACTCGATCGTTTCTTGACTTCGAGATGATCAAAATTTACCAGATCAGTTAAAATTAGGTTTACAAACTTCGCCAACCTCCCATCGCCTCCACCAAGCCCTATTCATCTTCCTGACATTTTTGCCACATCCCCTGATCACTGCTCTACCGTCACCAAGAATCCCAAACACTCAAATCAACCCGATCACCAGAGTTTGCTTAAAACTCAATTTCTGTTCAAAAGGGTACTGCAATTCCAATTCCTAACTAAACAATATGATTCTAGTTTTAAAAATCATTATTTTGTTTAAGCTTTCAGTTTACAATACTGAATTTAAAATTTATAATGTTTGAGTTTTCAAGTTTACTAATCATACTCTGATGTTTCAAAATTTTACAAAGTAAGTTACCAATTTTGTGTTTTTACTTAATAAGTTTTAAGCTAAACTATGGTATCTTTAACATAATTATTTCAGGAACTTAACAAAGTGTTTAACTAGAGCAAGAGAATTTTTTTTTGTTAGAAACAGGACCTGAAACTAGAACAGAGGAAGCACAGTCACAAACATTCAAACATTTATATGCATATATTCAGCAATACATTAACATCATATGCACAGGCAAACTAATCAACATGCAATCAAAATAGCCTACATAAACATACCTATTTAAGCAACAATTTATATTTAAATTTCAAAAAGAGTTACTCACCTGGAATTGAAGATGAAACAGAGCTTTTGTTTTGAATTTAAAAAACCAGTGTTCCCACTTAGCTAAAAAGAAACTTCAACTTTGGATGCTTCAACTTCTTAGAAATTTTGATAAAACTTGAGTTGTTTTGCATTTAAATTTGCATGCAGACCTCTGGTTTAAAGGATGCAGGCAAACATGCTTTTGATTTCCAGAGTGTTGAAATGCAGAGGCTTTTTTTAATTTTTCTATTAAATGGAATTATAGGTTGCAGGCTTTCATTTGCTTTTGAAAGGATTTCAGGTGCAGGCTTGATTAAGGAAGGTTTACTGGTTTGATTTTTGAAGAAGAACAGATTTGAATAAGAAAGATATGCAGGCAGATGCTTTTGCATTTGGAAATGATTTTACAGTTTGCATGTTTGAAAAAAAATGAATTATAGGTTGAATTGAAGAGGAATTTGAGTATTGAAAAAGGAAATCAGATTTTGAATATGATTTTGTTTTGAGGAATATAGTTACAGATTTGTTTAGCTGAGAAATTTTTCTTAACTTTTTGAAAAAAATGAGCATTAGAAAAAATGGATGTGAAGAAACATGCTTATATAAGATAAAAATGATTTATTAAAAATATAAAAGAAAAAATAAAAATAAAAGACAATTGTATAATGAACTAACACTTGTCTCATTAGTCACCTAGAATATTAACACTTTTTCTATGCATATGTTACTTATTATTTTTAATTTAAAGATAAATAAAAATCCTCTTTTCTTTATTAAATACATATATAGTAGTTTCGTTAATAAATGTATATGTATTTCTTTTTAATGAAATAAAACAAATCATAAAAATATGAAAGCTTACTTACAAAATTTAAATATGGTTATTCATTTGAATCTCAACATGAATTCAAAATCAAATTCTATTTATACATTTTAAAAATCCAATTTAAACTAGTTTACATTAGCATATTTTTAATTTTAAAATAATATTGCCCTTTTAAAATCTATCTATATTTATATATTTATCATTATTATTTGAAAATAACATATTTATCAATTTTAAATCATTTATAAAAGAAATCACAAATTACTTGTCTTATTTATCTTAATTAAAAAAATTAATGTTTAATATATAAAGAGCATCTTAAATTTTCATATAATTCCAAATTATAATTATTAAGCTATATTTAAAACAAATAAAATAAACTTTTATTTATCTTATTAAAATTTAAACTATATTTAAAATACAATTATACAATTTAAAACAATTACTTTAAGTATTTTAAACAATTAGTTATTTATTATTAAATAAAATAATAATCTTCAAATTATCTAAATGAATATTAGAATTTTACAAACAAGATTTTATTTGTTAATTTAACTTCACTTCAAAACTTATCTATTCACAATATATATATATATATATATATATATATATATATATATATATATAGACACACGCACACACACACATACATACATTATAAATAGGAAAACAATTATTAGCTTTTAAAAGATAAAATTCATCAATTACACATTTATTTAATTAGATCATTAAATCAAGTAAATTTTTATTAAAATTTTATCAAATCAATTTAATTTTAAATATAGATTATTAAATTGATATTGCTAAAATTTCTGGGATATCACATTCCTCCCCCCTTAAAAGAATTTCGTCCCCGAAATTTAAAAGCAAAGGTAATTTAATAACCCATTTAAATTTTAAAATTTAAAACACAAGCATATATCTTAATAACCCATTTAAAATTTAACATTTAAAACACAAGCATATATCAATCATATGCTAACAACCATAGCAACCAATTTATCTAATCAAACAAATTTAATTATCCAGATAAAATTCTGGATGAATTCCCACGAGTTTCCCCAAGTATACACACACACACACACACACACACACACACACCGGAATACTCGCCCTACAATATACAAACAATCTAAACTACGAAGCTACAGAGCTTCTACTCATCTAGATCTATAGAACTAGACAAGATATCAGACTACAGACGAGTCTGACTCAACCACTAAACCTTCTTGAACAGCTGGTTCCACAACCAGAGATAACTCATACACGTACTCCTTCAGAGACACGTGAAACTCATAAATCCAATTATACAAACTGGCAATTCAACTCTTGGAAACCAAACACCAACCCAACCAAAACACAGAAGAGATCCAAAACAAAACTCCGACTCCGGAATCCAAATTCCTTCGTCTCTAATCCACAAAACTCTTCGGATGATCCTGGGCTGCCTATATCCAAACTGATCAGCTTAACCGTGGCTGATGCCTCCAGAAACAAACAGAACCAAAAACAAATCAACACAACGATCTCCTCAAGATCAATCCAAAACCGGATACACAACTTCACTCTTCAAACCTCAGAAGAATAAACTCTCTTCTTCTATTCGGAAAAGATAAAACAGAAGCATTCCCAAACTGCTTCCGCTGCACAACTCTGAATTGGAATAGAAGATAATGCCGATGAAGATCATGAGCACACACTGGACAACATATCCCAAAATATGGTTCAACAGGTCCATAAAAGAAAACTCAGAGATTCCACCATCCTGAGCTGCTTCACCAAATCCTATCTCAAGAAATCCTCCTTCTACTTGCTGATCCACCGGTAGCACTCCTAGAATCCAGACGATAAGAAAACTCAATCTCCAGATGCAGAAAAACCTCTGTCCTCTTAGAAGACAACCAAAAATTCTTTAATACCTCAAAAGAAACTCAAACTATCGCAAGTCACTTTTGCGATCAATAGAGACCAATTCCCAAAGAAAACCGTTCTCTCTTTACCAAACAGAACAGCTTACTCTTAATTAGCCAATCCAATAAAGTATTGGGTCCACTCTGCTGCTTCTGAACTCCACCTTCAGATACTACTCAGCCAGTCAACTTCTGCCAACAAAGACACTCCGAGCTGCACTGCTGACACCAATGCCAAAACTTCCTTAGCTGAAGTTCTTCGAGAAAATCGGCCTTCTAAGCCAACCACCACATCCTGCTGAACTCAGCCACAACACTGAAGCAGACATACCTCCCTAAAACTTGTTCCAAAGAAAACATCTTCGGAGACATCCATATTTACTGCATCACATCACGCAGTTACTACTACCTGAGGTATCAAAATACCGTCACACACTTTTGCCAAACCGATAGATTCAAACTCAACTCATCCATCTTCAAAGATGAACTTTGAACCTTAACAGATTTCCTTCCAAAGATCGATGAAATCTCTACACCACTGCGCAACTCACTCGAGACGGTATTAGGTCTACAGTCTCGAAAAATATACTTCCAACCTCAAACATTCAAACTCCAACCAATGGTAGTTGTGTTGTACACACCACTGCCTTATATACCTTTATAACCTATATTGGAAAACCTGAACGGGTAACCTAATAGATAGGTAGAAATAATAAATATATATAGATATATATCAAAATTACAAATACGCTCTCTCAAGATAGACACCACTCCAGAGTCTAGGTATTCACTCAACCTAATGCTCTGATACCACTTGTGATGACCCAACTTCCAAACTCCAGGATGTCGCATCGCTAATAAGAAAGAAAGGGATAGAGAATAGAAAGAAAGAGAAGAAGAAGAAAACAACACATCAAAATCTAAACAGCGGAACGAATAAATTATATTAATAACATAAGTATTACATAGATATACAACAACTATCAGAGTTACACAGATAATACAACACATACTAGACAGTTATAAACACCTGTCTAGTTATACAACTCAATACAACATCACAAATAACACAGAGATACCAAACACAGCGGACTACAATATAACTACAACGCAGAAGCCTCCTGCTCCATTTGCTCCTCCATAATTCGTCAAACCTAACCTGAATCCTAACCTAAATCCCTTGGCTACTCGTAAAAATTTGAGTACCCAAGAGTTTATGGAAAACAAAAATAAACTCTGGGTCAGACATGGGTCTGGTGTGAGTAACAGGTTAAAGTTGCTTAACTTTCAAAAACCTTTTAAAAGAAAGGGTATCACGTAAGACTTCCCACACATGAACATGGAAAAGTTTTTACCTTACGCTAACCAAAACATTTGATAGGAAATCCAGTGATATTGTAATAGGTCTAGGGTTTTCAAGTAAATATGAAATAGCCGAAATTGTTACATGATTAAATTCCAGCTACTAGCCACAAAAGTGGGTAATACAATCAAAACCGTTGGCACTTATTGGAATTTGGGTTCCATACAATGGCAGGGCTACTGGGGTACCGCCCGTCACAGTACGTGGCCTAGGTCACCGTACCGAGGAGTACTCCCACTCCCCTGCAACACAAGGCCGAACCCATTCCTTACTGAATAGGTCCGAACAAGACAACCCCGGCAGTTGTCGCGACCAACCGCCCACACAGCCGAAATAAAAAGGGACCTCTAGACAGGGATCAATCTTGCTCTCCAGTGGGAGCTACCCACGAAGCCTTGCTGCACCTCCCCTGTTTTAGCCATTCCCGGTTGATGAGGCTTGAGGCTACGATTACCTTTATAGGACATCAAATCTTAGAATGCTCATCATCCACCTGACGATGTTCTGAAAGCATTCAATCCATACAAGTTCGTTCCGGGTTCGAATGAAACCGAAGGCACTATCTCGTTGCACTCATTATTGGAATCACCCTCAGAGTCAACGACCATAGCCCTTGCACTCTGATTCACCACCTCGAATCTATAAGCACTATTCCGTCAAACTCATTATGGAATCACCCACAGAGTTATACTGACGTATAGCCCTTACACCTCGAGTCTTCACTTGCTCCACTTAGATTCACGACCTAACGTTAATTGGAATCGATGTGGTTTTCGGATATCCAAATATGGAAAACCCGATCCCGGTCTCATTGAAATCCAAAGCGTGTCTTTTAGGTCCAAGTTGTTTTAAGTTTAAAACAATTCAATCTAATTATCCATATACACACAGATAAATAATTCATATCATCATAATAGATAGTCAATATTATCATAAACAGGTAATCATCACAAATTGATAATCTATATTATCATCATCAATAGATACTTATATCATCATCTCAATGCAACAAATGCATCCATAACACACAACACTATTTTATCTCATGTCTGAGATTCAAACCATTCAGGGTAAACCATATCATTCATTCATAAGCAAAGATCTATAATCACACCATCTATAATTAATTTAAAATGAATTAAATTAATTACTTCTATCTCTAATTAATTTAAAGTGAATTAAATTAATTACTTCTATCTCTAATTAATTTAAAGTGAATTAAATTAATTAGTTATCAATAAATAATTTAAAATGAATTAAATTAATTACTTCACCATTTAAAACTTGCTTACTTAACCTTTAATTGATCACAAATCAATAAATCAATTATCCTCAAATTAATTACCTTAATTAATCACCCTTGATTAATTATCCCTTAATTACATTCAAGTAATTATCTTTAAGTAATTTTACAAATTAATTATCCTTAACCAAAATTAGTAATTAACCTTTAATTACTTCAATAATTAATTAATTATAATTTATTATATTAGTCCTTAATTAATTACATTAATTAATTACTTCCTTAATCACTTATCATTGATTAATTAATCCTAATTAATTAATCCTTAATTACAACAGTAATTATATTGATTAATGATCCTTAATTAAATTTAAATTAATTACTCATTTAAATTAATTGCATTAAGTAATTGACCCTAATTAAAACACAATTATTAATCATTCTTGATTAATTACATTTAGTAATTAACTACTCTTAAGTACTTCCTTAATTAATTACATTTAATAAATAATTATATTTATTAATCGCTAATTTCTTTAGTAATTAATTACATTTAATTAATTACATCACTTAATTATTTTCGAAAGACTTAATTAATCAATGCTTAAATTAATTACACTAAGTAATTAATTATTAATTACTTTACAAAGAAATTACCTTTAATTACACAAAGTAATTAATTCAAATACACTTCCATACTTCAATAATTACCCCCAGTAATTTACTTATCTTAATTACTTTTCCAAGTAATTATTCCTCATTGATTACTTATCAACTCATTTAATGATTATTCTAAATTAATTAAACTTAATTAATTAATTCAATCTAATCTAATTTATTAATTAATTACAATTAGTAATTAATATCTTTAATTACTTTCATAAAATAATCTTACTTAATTAAATTTCATAACTGATTATCTAGATTAACTAATCCAATTAATTATCAAAATTAATTACATTAATTAATAAATAAATAATCACAAGGTAATGACCTTCATTAATTTATTAACAAATTCTTGATTACCTTTCTTAAGTAATTAACTTAAATTAATTAATATTAGTTACAAATTTAATTAACCTTAATTAATTTATTCCAAATCTTTAATTAATTAAACAAATTAATTAATTAAATTACTTAAATTACTAATTTTATTGAAACAAAGATCATTAAATCTTAAATTTATTTTAAAAATAAAACATTTCTTATTCATGATTACTTTATCATTAATAAAGTAACTTAAAACAATTTAACTCAAAATTGTTTTCAAATTACATTTTAAATTTAAAATTTAAAAACAAATCAAACTAACTTAAACAAAGTTTTAAAAACATTTTAAAACCCTTTAAAAACTTATGCTAAAGATTTTCTTATTTTATAAAAGAAGTTAAAAGAAATTCAAACCCAAATTCATCTCAAATATAAATCATATTTTAAAATTAGCTTTAACATTCAAAGTTGTATTTAATCAGTTTAAATTTTGAAACTTCCTTTATTTCTAAATTATGATTCAAATTTGGATCTGAAATCAAATTTAAACATAGGTTTAAATCCCTATTTTTATTTTAAGTTTTACTTTTTAATTCACACTATTAAACAATTTAAAGTTGTTTAAAACATCTTAATTTCAAAACTTAAATTATGTCAAGCTAAGATTCAATTTCGATTTTGAATACAGATTTCAAAACTTGGTTCAAACTTTGCTGAAACCTTTACTTTACCTCTAAAAAATTTCATTTTAAATTTCCAGAACAAACAGGTTTGAAAACCTGTAACCATTTTAAAATACACGAGCCTCTCCTTCTTTAACTTTGAGTCGCAAACTAGATAACTTCTAGCAAAAGCTTGAGTTAACTCGAGTATAACCCGAGTAAAACAAAACACAGCAACCCCAAAACTTCCACTTGATACACCACCCCACCGTGCATATGCACTGTGGCTTTGGCCATCTCCGGCCTCCACCAACACATCGAACAAGTCGACGTTCAACCCCAAAACCCATCACAACCATTAAAACCCCACTAGCATCTCGAAATCAGAATTCGAACACCACGAACAAAATCAGGAAACAACAGTCAACCTTTACCAAACCGAAAACTTTCCTCGTCCTTGCTCTTCTGGTCACCGGAGGTGTTAGAACTCCATCCACCTCTTCTTCAACACTCAAGCCCCCATCACTCCAAGAATTGTTGCACTCGATCGTTTCTTGACTTCGAGATGATCAAAATTTACCAGACCAGTTAAAATTAGGTTTACAAACTTCGCCAACCTCCCATCGCCTCCACCAAGTGCTATTCATTTTCCTGACATTTTTGCCACATCCCCTGATCACTGCTCTACCGTCACCAAGAATCCCAAACACTCAAATCAACTCGATCACCAGAGTTTGCTTAAAACTCAATTTCTGTTCAAAAGGGTACTGCAATTCCAATTCCTAACTAAACAATATGATTCTAGTTTTAAAAATCATTATTTTTTTTAAGCTTTCAATTTACAATACTGAATTTAGAATTTGTAATGTTTGAGTTTTCAAGTTTACTAATCATACTCTGATGTTTCAAAATTTTACAAAGTAAGTTACCAATTTTGTGTTTTTACTTAATAAGTTTTAAACTAAACTATGGTATCTTTAACATAATTATTTCAGGAACTTAACAAACTATTTAACTAGAGCAAGAGAATTTTTTTTTTGTTAGAAACAGGACCTGAAACTAGAACAGAGGAAGCACAGTCACAAGCATTCAAACATTTATATGCATATATTCAGCAATACATTTAACATCATATGCACAGGCAAACTAATCAACATGCAATCAAAATAGCCTACACAAACATACCTATTTAAGCAACAATTTATATTTAAATTTCAAAAAGAGTTACTCACCTGGAATTGAAGATGAAACAGAGCTTTTGTTTTGAATTTAAAAAACCAGTGTTCCCACTTTGCTAAAAAGAAACTTCAACTTTGGATGCTTCAACTTCTTAGAAATTTTGATAAAACTTGAGTTGTTTTGCATTTAAATTTGCATGCAGACCTCTGGTTTAAAGGATGCAGGCAAACATGCTTTTGATTTCCAGAGTGTTGAAATGTAGAGTCTTTTTTTTCATTTTTCTATTAAATGGAATTATAGGTTGCAGGCTTTCATTTGCTTTTGAAAGGGTTTCAGGTGCAGGCTTGATTAAGGAAGGTTTACTGGTTTGATTTTTGAAGAAGAACAGATTTGAAGAAGAAAGATATGTAGGCAGATGCTTTTGCATTTGGAAATGATTTTACAGTTTGCATGTTTGAAAAAAAATGAATTACAGGTTGAATTGAAGAGGAATTTGAGTATTGAAAAAGGAAATCAGATTTTGAATATGCTTTTGTTTTGAGGAATATAGTTACAGATTTGTTTAGCTGAGAAATTTTTCTTAACTTTTGAAAAAAATGAGCATTAGAAAAAATGGGTGTGAAGGAACATGCTTATATAAGATAAAAATGATTTATTAAAAATATAAAAGAAAAAATAAAAGACACTTGTAAAAAGAACTAACACTTGTCTCATTAGTCACCTAGAATATTAACACTTGTTCTATGCATATGTTACTTATTATTTTTAATTTAAAGATAAATAAAAATCCTCTTTTCTTTATTAAATACATATATAGTAGTTTCGTTAATAAATGTATATGTATTTCTTTTTAATGAAATAAAACAAATCATAAAAATATGAAAGCTTACTTACAAAATTTAAATATGGTTATTCATTTGAATCTCAACATGAATTCAAAATGAAATTCTATTTATACATTTTAAAAATCCAATTTAAACTAGTTTACATTAGCATATTTTTAATTTTAAAATAATATTGCCCTTTTAAAATCTATCTATATTTATACATTTATCATTATTATTTGAAAATAACATATTTATCAATTTTAAATCATTTATAAAAGAAATCATAAATTACATGTCTTATTTATCTTAATTAAATTAATGTTTAATATATAAAGAGTATCTTAAATTTTCATATAATTCCAAATTATAATTATTAAGATATATTTAAAACAAATAAAATAAACTTTTATTTATCTTATTAAAATTTAAACTATATTTAAAATACAATTATACAATTCAAAACAATTAATTTAAGTATTTTAAACAATTAGTTATTTATTATTAAATAAAATATTAAACTTCAAATTATCTAAATGAATATTAGAATTTTAAAAACAAGATTTTATTTGTTAATTTAACTTCACTTCAAGACTTATCTATTCACAATATATAGATATATAAAAATATATATACATACATTATAAATAGGAAAACAATTATTAGCTTTTAAGAGATAAAATTCATCAATTACACATTTATTTAATTGGATCATTAAATCAAGTAAATTTTATTAAAATTTTATCAAATCAATTTAATTTTAAATATAGATTATTAAATTGATATTGCTAAAATTTCTGGGATATCACAGTTTATATCTTACTTTCTTCTTGCCTGCATACTTTTACCTTATTCTATTCTTTTATGCATACATGTACATAGATACTCAAATCTTTGTTTTGCATATGCATGTACAGTTTGCTTGTTTAAATTATGTATGTATTTTTATGTTAGATATTATATTTTTTTGTTTTGCTGTTTTATGTTTTATGAGTTCATACTATTTCAATTGTATATGCATTACAGGCTACCTATTTTATTTGCCTATATTTGTTTCTATTTCAAATTTGAGTGTATTTCTTCTTTTGCTTTAAAATGGTGGCTGCATTTATTTATGTTATTATTTTTATATATTTTTACTTTATATTTTTACTTGTTATTTTTTAATTTATCTTATGATTATATTTGCTAACTTAAGTATTAAATTTATAACGTATATTTTATTTTATTTTAAACACTTTATTTAAAATTCAATTCAACTGAAAATATTCATTTTTGAGTTTCAAATCAAATTCAAAAATAAATAAGTATACATTTCTTATTAAGTTTGAAAAATTCGAACAAATCCATAATTTAATCCAAAAATTCAATTAAATTATAAATTTAAACTCGTCATTAAAACTGGTTCGTTACATAAACATTTTATGAATTTCTTTATTTATAAAACTGATTTGGTTTTAGCTTACAAAAATCATATTCAAAACATAAATATGTCATTCAATGACAGTCTTTTCAAAATCATTTTGGGGAGATTCATACAAGATCCCTCGTGAACAATTATTATGTCCAATCTTTCGACTCGCACAACCTGCCAACTCCTTGGCTTAGAATATGTTGGAGCTTCTTATAAACCCTTATCTTGTAACATTTTATAAACTGTTATTTAGATGAAATAATATTAATCTTGTGCACTGCCCTTAAGTACATTAACTTATAGAAAGAAAATAATTCAATTTCACTCACGATCAATCGTACATTGTCCAAAGTTCGATTACTCAATATTGATGCCTCATTATGTATCACATGGAGGAGTAATTTTGAGATTGAATCTTTATTCATTTTAGGTACGTTCGGAACATTTTCCAATATACTTAACTCATTCGATCAAATAAAATCATTTCTATCGCATGTTATTTTACTTAATTTACCATAGACTACATGTGTATCAAATACACATGTCCTTATCGACGATAATTCATTAGTGAATATGACGAAGTACATGGAACTGTTTTGGTATTTATAGAATTATGACTGTATACATCTATATGTATCAATCCAAAGAGTTCATCAACTGTTATGATACTCCCTCTAAATAGGTGCATAGCCCTTTATTGTTTGTGATATAGTTAATAAATATCAATATGATTCAAAATCATACAATAAAATTATTTCTCAAAACTACGGCTTAGTCTATAATTTCGAAACAACCATAAATAATATTAGATACTTTTGTATCTTCCAATGCATCACTTTTGTTACTAAAAAAATTACCACATTATAGTTTTATTTCACAATTTTTTTTATAATATTCATATTGAAATATAGCTATGTCTATTTTTTTCTATCGATACCAAAAAATAATTATTATATAGATCTAAGAAAATAAAAGGAGATATGTTGTAAAGGAATGATAGAAACATTTCATATTCCTTCCTTAAAACTTTCTCTATTAATTCCTTTTTAAATGTTAATCAGATCCTCTTTCTCTTCTACATGCATGGCTAGCAATTGATGGTGCCACATGTATCCTCAAAAATTTCCAAAATCTCATTAGTATCAATTCATTTAAATCCAGTACAAGTGTGTGCACGTTTGTAATGTTTATACACGCATACCATTAAATGCTAATGTTATTCAAATAAATTAAAATGAAATTTTAATAGTTAATATCATAAGTACTAATTAATTTAATTTATTTAAAGCCCCTTTTTTAGTATTTATCATGTGTAAATAAATTTAAACACTGCAAGATATCATATATCAATATGCGCGTTTATAACTCATATATATACGCACTTTACTAAATGCTAAGGGAGTTCAAACAAATTAAATAAAAATTTAGTAATTAATATTTCATAAATATTAGTTAATTTAATTAATTTACAATAATTATGAATTAATTAAATCATGTGGTTCATTTGGAGAGTTCATCATTTCGGTTGTGCGACTCAAATGTGTAAATTCAGTTAACGATTAATATCGAACTATTCGAATATTAACGTTCACACAACACTTAGTAGGTGGTATCACATTTTGGTTGAATTATGCATACACATCTTTTAGAAAAATATAATTTTACTTATTATAAGCAGTAACTAATAGTGACAATTATTTATACCAATTCTTTTCATTAAAACTATATCATATTAGGACTTGTGGAATTTGGTAATGTTCAATATTCCAATATCGCCCACATTCAACTTTATAGTCCAAACACAAAGTCCTTGATTCAATAATAACAATTATTATTAACCAAAATGCTCTGGCCAGAGACTTTGACTTTGAGTTGACTTGAGTTGACCATGATATAACCTCATATAACTGAGGAGATGGATTCTCTCTTGAATAGTGCTTCACTTTCAATACTTCCACTCGACCCAAATTGCAACACCCCAAATTTTCCATTGTATGATTTTGCATATTTAAATGGTTTTAACTATTTAATTTGGAATATAAATTTATTTTTAGATATGAAGGATTTTTTTTGAAATTGGGGAACGAATTTAAATTTCAAATATAGCGATTTATTGTAATATGAAAATATGAAAAATAATTGAAATTTGAGTTGAATAGAAATTGAAACAATTTCTAATGTTTATATAAATTCTAATTGAATTACAATTGTGTTAGTAAGTTTTTAAAACTGGAATTTCAAGCGATTTCGCCAATTTCTGAATTCGTCGATTTAATCGACGTGATAAAATAGCGATCCGAGGCACCGTCTTGGAATTTAACGAAACTGGTTCCATTAGATCCGTGATAGTGTATTATTATCGAATTTAAATTTCCATAGCATTTGGAGTTACTGTTTGGTCATACGGGATAGGAACACGTTGAAATTAATATTGAAAATTTAATTAATGATAGTTGATTTAAAAAGGTATCTTTCACATACGATCGAATTAGGCATCGAAACTTGTTCCATTGTGTTCAAAATAGAGGATTAATATTAGGAATGCCAGGTGGCATGCCTCAATAGGGGTTCAAGATTTTGAGTTACGACAATGAGATATTTTGAATATAAAAATATAAAAGTCAAACCCTATTATATCTCTCAACCGACTTAACCTGAACTTAGTCACCCTACTCGTTGTAACCCGTACCTGCCTTCCTTATTTAAAATGTTACTTCCCACTCTTCTTTCTTATTAGTTTATAGAAGAAGGAAACAAAAAAAATTATCATCAAAATCAAATCAAAAATATATATATATAAAAGGAAATATTCCATCTCTTTAAAACCGAACCCAAATCAAGTTGAAAATTAGATGAATCAAGCTCTGGGATGGCCGACAGTTTTGTTCATGAGATTTATTAGGTTAGGGTTCGAATTCTTTGGGAATGGGAGTGAGGTTGTAGGAATTCGATGCTTGAGTGTTGTTCGTGGATGGAAGAGGTAACAACGGCCAAGATAGGGGAAGGCGCAGCGGCCGCTTGCACTTCGCGATGTAAGGTCGGCTACCGTGTTAGTCGAAGTTTCGATGGGAAGATTGGACTCGAACTCGATGGCTGGAGGCTACGATGGTGACTGGAGGTGGAGAGGCAGCCTAGGATAGAGGTGCGGTGCATGTGCATGCTGAGGAGGGCGAGGGGCTATAGCAGCAGTCGTGTATCTGGAGCTCGAGCATGAGGGAGGAAGGAACGCAAAAGTTAAGTTATTTTTATTATAATTATAGTTAAGTTAATTATACTAATTTAATTGAAATGTTCGTTAATTTCATACCGTGCTCATACGAGTTTGAAATCGCATAAAACCGAAAATGTTGGATTCGTAATGACATAGGCTACAATCTGGAATTGGTTTGGGATTTTTTATTCTTTGAGTCGGATGGAATTTTAGATTAAATCGAACGTTGTTCGATTTAATTTAAAATCTAGATGACCGAAAAATTAAAAAACAAGGTGAGTAAATCTCGCTCATTTGGATTACTGCTTTTAATTTTAAAATGTTAAAATAAATTATTGGTTGATTGGATGAATTTATAAATTATTATCAATTGGATATTTTTATATATAGTAGTATATATATTAGTAGTTGAATATATTTTCTGCCTGTTGGAGCGGATGAGACACTATGCTCCCTGCATAATAGTGGATGACCCTATATTACCGTGATATTCCGCCTCGAAGTGGGATTTGTATTTTATGTTATATAACATCTGTGGATGCAGGAAAACAAGTTAGAGGGATCCAACTGGATTCCTTAAAAATGTTTATTTTAATTTCACATATAGTAATATATGATGTGTGTGAATAATTTGATATAGATTATGTTGTGATTGAATTGTTGGATACTATAGTAGCATTGGCCTTAATCTTGGTATTTTAAATACTATAAATATTACTTTTGAATTTGGAAGAATTTAAAAGGAGATTTCAAATATAAATATTTATATCGGAATTTGGAATATTTTAAAAGCAATTGATTTGGATAAAACAATAGTTGATTTTGGATTGTACTTAACTATTCGTAAAAATATTTTCAATAGAGATTTTAGTATAATTTATATAAAGGATAACAATGGATTTTTAAGTGATATTTTAGGATTTATGGAAAGAAGTGAAATCGTTATTAAAAATAGATTTGAAAAATAAATAGGATTTATGAAGAAATGGATTTATAAACGAGATTATTTTTATAAACAACTGATGCTCAAAAGGGGTTATAAATTTATAAACGATGTTTATATATAAGGGAAAATGATATCAGTTGATAAATTGGTAATATAACTACACAGTGTGAATTTATATCGAGATATGGAAATCGAATTTGGGGATAGTGGATTCTATTTTGAAAAGTGAGAATGGTTAGAGAATCGGAATGAGATCGATGTGCTATGAATCGAGTGGGATTTAGAAATCGAAATTGGTTATTAGGATTTTAAATGTATATTTTTATTTAGAAGTTGAGTTTTGTTTTAAAAGGAAAATTTTATTTATTAAACTATGTAATTTAAAGTTAGTTTTTATTGGAATACTTCGGAAGTGAATGTTTCAAATATCTAATATTATTTGGAACAAAATTCTATTTTTTATGATTAGCTTTGTAAATTGATTAGTTTTATTTAAAAATAAGTTGGAAATGAGTTATTGATGTTTTATTTAAAGTGTTTTGATATTTTAAATAATTATTTAAACATGTTTTAAAATAAATTATTATTCTTTAAAAATAATTATTATATACATAGAGTTTTGAAATTATTGAAATTTATTTATAAATTCTCTCGAGATTTGTAAACGAGGTTTATTTAACAGATATGATTTTGATAAGAGGAATCTTGTAAGGGATTTTGGGAGGAAATGAAATTCCAAAATACTGAAAAATGGGAACTTTGAAAATGAATTAGAATTCATCGAAGAAGTTAGAAATGGGTAGGAATTATAGACGAGTATAATCGATTTTAGAAATTTTAAAGGAAACTAATTTGTGAATTCCAAAAGCTTATGGAATCTATTGAGCTAAGGAATTTACAACTAAATTGAAAATAATTTTGAGAAGTATGAAATAAAAGGAATATTTCCTAAGTATTGGAAATAAAATGATTTCAGGAACTTATAAAAAATTTCTAAGTACTAGACTGGAAGGATTTGGAATATTTAAACTACGGAATGATTTATATAGAAATATTCTCTAAGCAATGAGCTTTTGAATTCAAAAATATTTCTAAGTGTTGAAATGGTTTAAAAATATCCATACTGGATTAGTATTGGAAATCATTTTCAAATATTGAATATACTAGAAGAGATTAGAATATATATCTTTATAAAGATATTTTAAAAGAAACTTTTTAAAGATTTATAAATTGGGCTTAGTGAGAGTTTATGTACGTTATTTGATAGTTAAATAACTGATTATCAAATCTAGCCATATTTGTTAATCGTTTCGAAGAGACTGAGGTCGGATTTAATTATTCAAAAACCACTTCAATCTGATTTGGGCATTACGAATTGTGATAACATAAATCTAATGAAGATCGTGATTTGGAGGTTCGGTTTATTTAGACCCATAACAACTTGTATGGATGAATGATATCATTTGCATTGTGGTCTTGAGGCAATGTTGGCATTCCAAGTATGAATGCTATTCTTAAGGTAATATGTAGCCTCAAGCCTCATCAACCGAGAATGATTAAAATAGGGAAGATGCGGTAGGGCTAAGTGAATCGCACCAAAGTAGGGTATGTTATCACTTTTCTAAATACCCTCAGATATATTATAAAATTGTGGATATGGTTGTGCATGAAAAAAAAGAGCATTCGATTAGGGTGGGAACACCCGGGGTGATAACATGTTCAGTACTATCCAGGTTAGGGGTAGGCCGGTCCTGTGTTGGCAGAGGATCCAAGTGAGGTCCTCGGTACATTTTTCTAGAGATGTACTGTGGCTGGCGGTACCCAAGTAGCCCATTCATTATATAGAATCCAATATCCACTGCGAGCCTTTACGGTTTTGATTGTAGAGCTTAGTATGCTGAAATTTAATTAATGTAACAATTTTGACTATTTTAATAAGTATCTGTACTTAGACACTATTATAATATCACAGGATTTTCTATAGAAGTGTTTTGGTGATCATAAGGTAAAAACCCATCGTTTTTATGTGTGGCGTGGTCTTACAAGATACCTTTGATTTTAAAGGATTTTGATAACATTAATAATTCAAATTAAGTGTATTTTCTCACGCTGGTTTTCCAGATTGACTTGGGTGTTATTTTATTGTAATGCTCGGGTCAAACTGAGTATTACAGATTCAGGTTAGAATGCTATAGAGCTCAAGAGATGAGCTGGAGGAGTTACAGGTGTACTACTTGTACTTAATATATTCCACTATGTGTATGTTGCATATTCAGCACTTGTGAGGACAAATTATTATAACTGTCCATTTTTTTATTGATTGTTGTACTCTGAAGATTGTATGTATATTATCTGATTCAATTTCTTTTGTATAAAGATCAGTAATTATATATTATATACTGTTCCGCTGTGATTGTGAGATTCTATATTGTTGTTTCTATTTCATTCTATCTTTTTCTTCTTCATCCTTAGTTATTTGCCCTTTTGAACAATTTGGGTTGGACAAGTGTGGTTTGTTATCGACTCAAAGGGTACCAAATGGTGGGTCGTTGTACAAATATAATCACTCGATGGAACGACATGCCATGATTTGACTATAATTAAAGTGGAGCTTTCATATTGAAGATCCACGGTATTCTCAAGTCAAGAGAACGATGTAAATCAATCGCACTGATATTTTCTGTTTGACCTTAGTTATATTAACCAATATAAAACTATCGAGTGGGTCGTTCCATGGTTATCCAATATCTTACAGTATGTTACTCTTGGGTGCCCCCAGAAATCATGAGTAATACACTACCCAATATATGGAGAGCGTTACATACTCTAGTCTTAATGGATACATCGATATCCAGTCTCGATGCATCTTGTCTAGGAAATTTTAAAATGGTATATTTGTTTTCTTGTGATAAATTACTCATGATTACAACACTTTGTAAATACTATCACAAAATATACAATTTATGGATTTTGTATTAAATGTACGTATAATTAAATTAATTATTTAGTATAACCACATGATATCAAGTATATAATAGAAAGAAAATACCTTTATTTCGAACAAGATTGGTCAACGAGTTAGATATACGTAGCAAATTACATAATTGCTCCTATGGCCTACCCCTAACTCTATCAAGGGTTACGTACAATATATAATTGATGAAGTAAAACTTTTTGAATTAGTATGGCCCTCGTCGATTGAAAATTCACTACCACGATCTTTGAAAGTATTCAAGTCCAAGCCAAGGAATATGTCTGGATGTTCAATGTTCCTGCTAGTAAGAGCATAATAGGTTATTTAAGTTATGATAGTTTCATGGAGCATCTTATTATATTTATTTTTTTCATTACAATATTTTGTTTAGGTCAAAGATATTTAAATCTGCAAAAGATGGTTGCGCATATCATTTTTTGTTGTGTTATTTTTTACATTACAATCATTTTTTATCATGACAGTGATATATAAATTTGCAAATAACAGTTCTGTTTTTTATATTAATTTTTTAAGTTACAGTTTTTCTGTACAGGTCAAAGGTATTTAAACTTGAAAATGATAGTTGCACTTATTATTCTTTTTGTTATGTTAATTTTTACATTACAATCTTCTTTTTTTCATGTCAATGATATACAAATTTGCAAATGATAGTTCCATATAGCATTTTTTTTCTTACATTAATTTTTACATTAAGGTTTTTTTAATGTCAATGATATACAACTTTTCAAATGATAGTTCCATATAACATTCTTGTTTCATATGTAAGTTTTTTAATTTACAGTTTTTTCTCATGTCAATGATGGTTAAATTTGTAAATGATACTAACACATAGCATTTTCCCTAAGTTAACTTTTTACTTTAATGTTTTTTCATGTCAATGGTATTTAAATTTGCAAATGACAGTTGCATATATCATTATTTTCTTATGTCTATTTTTTACTTTGTAGGATCGGTTTAACCCTAGAGGTAGGGTGACACTATTAATTATAAAAATTATTGCAGAAGTATATATAAAATAATTTCAGCACAGATAATAGTCGAATGTTAGCAGCACAAATAATAGCAGAATATTAAAAGCGGAAATAGAATAACATAGATTTACCCAGCTTCGGAAAAATCCTGCATACATGCTGCCCGCAAGGTTTCTACTAGAAATTAAGTAGTCAGACGCTTACACACGTAAACTCATGACACCCGCTATTGACTAACCTAACTCTAAGCTCAAAACCCTGCCACAATTTAGCCACTGAGTTACGAATTCTCAAACTAGACCACCATAGTTCGTCCCCTAGTCATACAACTAGAATTATATAGAAGTTTCAAGAAAATTACAAATTAAAAAATAATTAAACACAACACACTAATTATAAATATTAAAGCCCAAAAGAATGCCGGCCCAAAATAAAAATGAATTCCCCATTTTCCTTTTGTATTATCGGCCGACTTTCTTTGCATAGAAAAATGGATGCTTCCTTTTTTACTCGTTCGTTCCTCTTTAAAGAAAAATTAGGGCTTCTGATAAATTAAAGATGCTGGCTTCAGTTGCTCGGTCGAATGATGCTTCTTCGAACTTTGTTCTTTGCTTAGCTTCGCCTGCTTCAAATTTTGGCGAGCGTGTATACTTGGTTGAAAAATTTGTAAGTGGTATTCCTTTTTAATTTCGATTGTGCTCGAATTTTGATTCGAGTTGTTGATTTTGACCATAAATTGAAACTTGACTCTACGAATTTTATTTAACTTGAATGCCTCTATATGACGATGATGTTCATGGGTTAAACAGGGTCCGATTCTGTTTATTTGGTTCGAATATGTTATTTGAATTCGTATGATAATTTTTGTTCAGTCATTCGATTATGCTTGAACGCTGGTGATGTTTTCTGACTACTTCAATTTTTCTGATGTACTTGCTTACCACGGCTTCAATTTTGGCTGCTTCGTGAATTTCTTTTCTTGGTCATCACAGCTTTGATTTTGGCTTGACATCAACTTTGTTAATTTGTGTTCCTCGTATTTTCTAAATTCAATCATTTGGAAAGTTTTTCCTTATAACTCATGGCTTCACGGTGTTTACTGTATCTGGTCTTCGAGCTAGTTCATGTAGTGTCTGTATGCATTGAGCTTTGGTTATTGCATTTTTCAGGGATGATTTACTTGAGTCTGATATTATTTCATATGTATGCACTGTGTTGTATTGTTTGATGGTCTTTATAGGACTTTGAGTCTGTTACATTTCAGTCTGTTGCATACATGTTGACTTCAACATCTCTCTGCTATTGCACTTGATCAGGTCTCTGATTGAGTCAATTCTGTATATGTAGAGTCTGCACTCGTACCATTTTGAAGTTAACCTTTTTTCATTTGACCTGTACTGGTTTGTAGCCTTACTTGCATACTGCTTCCATTGTTGCCAAAATAAATAAGAGAGTTTCATATGCAGTCATTACTGTTTATGCCTCTTATGTTTAAAAAAAATAGTTTGCAGTTTGATATGCTAGTTCTGGTATTCATTTTACTTGGATGATATTCATGTGTATAGCCATTTTTGAGAACCTGTTTTGCATTGAGCTATACTGTTGAGGCTTTGTTCATTTTGGTTTTGCTGCATTCATTCTTTACTATCATGTGTGGTATATTAGTCTGGTTCAATATAACTTTGTGCAGTCTGGTTGTATTCTTTGGCTAACTACTTGTTGTTGCTTCTAAACTAATGATTTGATGTTCATCTCCACCTGTATACATTCATACATAAATGTATGTATATATGTGTGTGTTCACCTTAGTTGCATTCCATGTTTTATATGTGGTCAGTGTTAGTGATACCTTGATTTAATCTTGAAACTTCTTTCATGCTCCAGTGTATATTGTAAAGTCTGAAGTCTTAAGTCTGGTCTGGTGGTTATGTTTACACTGAAATTTGGTCTGTACTTCGGTAAAATGCCTCTGACCTGCGTTGAATCCAGCTTATAGCTTGGGTTTGACCTTGTGCTCATGTCTTGACTTTATTTTTATTGCACTTGAGTTGAACCTAGCTTTTGGTTGGGTTTGACCTTGTGCTCACTTGTCTCTGCAGTTTTATCAAGTGTATATCGTTGTTCACGACCTTGTGGCATGTACAGTGATCCGATGTGCATGTCACAAGTTGTTCGTGTATGATGAATTCAAAATAAATATGATGACGAACAACCCAAATAACTGAGGCAAATAATATTTTCAAAAACACATTTTATTTTACATTGCAAAAATTATTTCTTTTTCAATTTTACTTCGTCAGTGTTTATTTTTCAGATAGCTCAGATGCTGGATTCAAGATGGAACAGAGTTGAAGATCAAATAAGAGTGAACGAGTGATATGTAGTGAGGTGCAAATGTATAGTAAAAAGTTGTATTATAACTTGAAATTGTATCGTAATGGAAATTTGTGTATATATATAGTGAGACTCAAGTTTGCACTATTCAAAATTGTAATTAAATATTTGTTTGAATTTAAATTCTGTGTTATTTATTTTATTCAGCAAATATTTATTTAATTATGTGAAAAATAAAATAGTACAACAACAAATACATTTAAATGAATATATATATATATATATATGTTTATTATCATCAAAGAAAATCAAATACTGGCATATTCAATATACTTTACAGTATTTTCTTGGTGAGCACATGCATTTAGTTGAGCTAAAAGCAGATTATGGCAAAGATTAACCAAGGATTGGAAAATGGAATATCACTAATCTTAATATTGTGTCACAGAGGAAACATTGAAAAATATGGACAGTGAAAAGGTTATTTACTCATTCTGTATTTTATAATGTAAATTTATTGTACTAACTTTACCTACTATCATCCATTCTATAGTTTTAAAACTAAATTATGATACTAAATAGTTTAGTGTGAACATCAGAAACATAAGTGATAAGGAGAAAGCTCTGCTAGAACAAAAGTGAACCAAAATCTCAAAAATGCAACAAAATACAGTAAAAGATAGAAATGAAAAAAAAATCCAAAACAAGAAAATCAAATATAGTCTCTCTAGAAGTATGTAAAAGACTTGGAAGAAAAGCTTATAAAAAGCCATGAAGAATTGAAATTGAGAGAGCTGAAAGAAGAAAAGGAGAAGAATTAATTAAAAGTACTGGAAAATGAGATGATCAACTTAAAATCAAAATTCTAGAAATATAATAAAGGAGTATAAAACCAAAAAGAAGAGGAACACAAAGAGAGAGAAAATTGAACCTCCTTCCTTCGATCCTAATATCACACACAAATAAATTTGATTCAAGAAAAGAGAAAAGAAGAAGACAGGAAGAAACAGGGACAACCAAGAGAAAAAAATGCAGGAATTAAAAAGAAATCTCCGAGATCAATGGTAAAAAGGCTAAAATCGAAAGAAAAAAAAACAAAATAAAATTATACTAAATAAAAAATGAAAACGACGTACCTGACAAGAAAGACGCAATAGTAAGAGAGACTAAACCGAAGCCTGTAAATGAAACTGAAATCGAAAAGAGAAATAAAGAAACAAATGCAAAAGAAAATACTGAAATTGAAAAACATGTACAGAAAGAAAAGAAAACTGAAAAAGATGAACAAAAGGAGAATGAAGAAGAAATTGAAAAAAAATGGGATTGTAGAAAGAAATGAAGAAATTGGAAGTGAAGAAGATAGTCATGGGACAGAAAATGACCATTCTGAAGATACAATAACACTGGTGGATGTCGACACATACTCACCATAAGGGAAGAATATTATTCGCATGGAGACGTCACAAAAAGAAAAATCTAGGACTACTTGAAGAAAGCAAAAAAATATTGTTCTTTCATTTTTCAAAAGAATTGAAAATGAAAAGTAAGCTTCATTATATCATACTTGTTACGATGATACCTGAATTCCAACCCGCCATTTCAAGAAGAAGCAAGGCCATTGAAGAAGTGTCGACGAAGAAGGAGGAAGCCCTAACCCTAGAAGTGGAAGCAAGCTTCGGGAGGTTGTTGAAATTACCGAACCATTATCTTGTTTCGGTGGAGCTGGAGCTATGTAGGGTGGAGACCGAACGAGCTACTTCATTCGGTGGTTGGTTGGTGTTGGAGCGGTAGTGGAAATTTGATTCGGTGATGGAAGTGCCAGACGAGAAATCTCATCTGGTGTTCCTAGGTTTGGCTGCTCCATGTTTATGGAGTGGTGGTGTTCTATTCGGTGGTAGAGGTATGAGAAGATGTTGTCACTCCATAATTTTCCGGTCCAGATTTGAGACGTTGAAGGCCAAACCAAATATTTCGTATGGTGTTAGAGCATGCGGTCCAAATCATACCGGACCAAACCATGTGTGTTGTTTGTCGGACAAAATATGTCGAACCAAGACTGTCGAACCAAACCTCAAGGCTGCTATATAGTAGCTACCCCTCCTTATATATTCACTCTATAAATAATGGAGCTTTTGGATAATAATGGTAGTCATCCTAGAGAGCTGAAACTCTGCAGAATTTTGTTTGTATTGTTAATTCTTCTTATGTATCGCCTCCAAAAGTGAATCAATCTTGTAACTCTAATATTTCAGTGATTAATAAAATCTCCTCTCCCCAAGTAGACGTACACTGCCTCGCGGTAGTGGAACCACTATAAATACCGGTGTTATTTATTTTTCTGCAGTGCAGTGATCTGTGACTGTCTGTTATAGTGTTTATCTCTGTTTGTTTCATCTCACTACAATCATGATCTAATTGTTTTTCGCCGCATTGGGTTTTTTATTTCCTTAGACTAATCATCCGAAGGGATTTTCCTCACCTGCTTGGTATTAGAGCTGCAAGGTTGATTGAGGAGTGTTAGACGCTATGGTAGGAGATGAAGGGACTTTAGTTATTAAAAGGCCATATACTAAAAGGTTGTATATCGTGTCAAGATCACATTTGGCAATTGAGAAATGGAATGGGAATAAAAACTTCGAGAAGTGGCAATGGAGGATGAAGGCTGTTCTAATGAGGAATGAAGTCCATCCAGTTGTGTTTGTCCCTGAGGAATTGACGGCTGATATCTCAGTCGTGAAAAGGAAGGAGATGGCGAAATTAGCATTTGCTACTTTACAACTAGCTATGCAGATGAGAGACGGTACTTCAGTGAAGGAACATCTTAATTTCTTTGATGATATCATGATGAAGATGAAGATTATTAACTTGAAGATGGATGAGAAGCAAATGTCAATGATTTTTTTTGTGTTCTTTTTCAAAATGTTACACAGGTTTTGCTAACAGCCTTATGTTCGCTAGAGACACATTAACAGTGAAAGATGTGAAGTCAGGCCTTCTATCTAAAGTCTTAAGAGATCAGATGAAGGAGATAAGTGAAGGAAGTAGAGGTGAAAGTAGTATTCATGGCCTGTTTGTTGAAAGAGGTAGAAAGTTAAGAAGCATTGGCACTCTAGAGGGCATTCCAAGTCAAGGATGCCAGCAATGTAAGGAGAGGAAAGTCTAAGGATGAGAAGTGGCTTATCTGAAAGAAACTTGGGTCATTGAAAAAAGGATTGTCTAGATTTGAAGAAGAAAGAAGAAAATAGATCTTCATCATGTGTTGTCTGCATCAGTGTCAGATGTCTCAGACCACTTGATGCTAGACTCGGAGGCATCTCTCCATATGATGCCTAATAAGGATTACTTCAGTTCTTTCATTGGACATGAGGGAATGTCTATTCTTATGAGTACTGATGCTAGCTGTAGAGTAATGGACGAAGGTACAATAAGGATAAGATGTTTGAAAGAGTGATAGGCACTTTGACAGGTGTCCAGTATGTTTCAGGTCTTTAGAAGTCCTTAATTTCTTTAGGATAATTACCATCTTTGGGATGCAAGGTAACTATCGAAAGGATAGTTTGAAGGTTTCGAGAGGTGCACTAGTTCTTATTAAAGAAGATGTGTTTCGAAATCTGTATTTGCTGAAAGGAACCATGGTTCTTGGAGAGTCGTGTGTTGGAGTAGATAGTTCTCGTGCATTGGATGTCAAAAAGCTTTAGCATCTCAGGTTAGGTCATATTTCAGAGAAGGGCTTAGAGTTTCTTTGAAGATGGAAGATGACCGAAGGAGAAATCTTCGTCAAGGTGGACTTTTACCAGGATTGTGTGTTAGGTGAGCAAACTAAAGTATCTTTTGGAGTTGGACTTCATAGATCGAGGCGAGTACTTGAGTATGTGCATATAGATGTTTGGGCACCAGTTGCTAGTCCTTCTCTTGGAGGAGAAAAGTACTTTATCTCTTTCATGATTTTTCTAGAAAAGTGTGGGTGTATGTGATGAAGACCAAATCAGAGAGTTTTGAGAAGTTCAAAGACTGGAAAGCGCTTGTTGAGAACCAATCTGTTTCTAGGTTGAAGGTGCTGAGATCTGTTAATGGCGGTGAATTTGTCTCTAGGGAGTTCCTCAATTTCTGTAAACAGCATGGCATTGAAAGACACTTCACTACACTCGGTGATCCGCAATCTAATGGAGTTGCGGAAAGAATGAATAGGACTATACTGGAGAAGGCTCGTTGCTTGAGATTGACGATGGGCTTGTTTAGAGGCTTTTGGGATGAGGCATTATCAACTGCGACGCATATCATAAATCGAATACCGTGATCATCCATAGATGGAAAGAATCAAGAGGAGAAGTGGGGAGATAAAGTATTGTATCTTGGTAACTTTCGAAATTTTGGTTGTCCTATGTACGTTCACCATACAGATGATGACAAGCTGGAGGCTAGAACATACAAGGGAATACTAATGGGATACACCGATGGTATCAAAAGGTATCAAATTTGGAACCCTATTTTTCGAAAGATTGTCCACTCCAAACTTATTACTTTGATGAGTCTACTATGTTCAACCCGAAGGAGAAGCTACCTACCATATCAGAAGATTCTGATAAGCCTAATGAGATGGATGAAGTTCACGTGTTCCAGCCAAATAGTAGAGTTGTTGTTGATGCTGTCGAGGAAAACGCAGTTGATGAAACATCACAGGATAGTCCATAGGTACCTTTTAGTAGTGTTGGTGATGTGCATTAATCTAGAAGAAGTTCAGTTCAAGGTGGAGCTGAAAGGAGTTTAGGTGAAACAGCACCTACACGGGTCAGTCGTAGGACTATTAGGCCGTATGAAAGGTATGGTGATTGGTAGTTTGCGAACCTTAGCCTTGGTGATCAGTTTGACAATGCCCTACATGTGGTTCATGAGGAGCCACTTGACCTTGTTGAAGCTTCGAATTCATGTGACGGTTCGAAGTGGATGTGCGCTATGGAAGAGGAGTTAGAGTCATTGAAGAAGAACAATTATGATTTGGTACCACCTCCTTAAGGAATCCGAACCATAGGATGTAAGTGGGTGTTCAAGGTGAGGGATGATGGAATATACAAGGTTAGACTAGTTGCAAAAGGGTTTTCTCAGAGAAAGAGAATGGAGTATGACGAGATATTCTCTCCAATAGTGAGGCATACATCCATCCGCATTTTTCTCGCTATCGTTGCGAGTTTAAACCGAAAGGTAAAAGAGGAATTCGAAATGAAATACGTTGGAGAAGTAAAGAAAATTTTGGGTATGGAAATCAAAAGAGATAGAAAGCTAAAACTTTTGAGCCTCACTCAAAAGGAGTACATTTGAAAGGTACTAGCTCGGTTTAGCATGGAAGGGACAAAGGCAATCAGCACATCCATGCCTTTACACATATAGCTTTCTAGTAAAGGCTCTCTGATCTCGGAAAAGGACAAGGCTTATATGACAAAGGTCCCAAATGCAAGTGTAGCTGGCAGCTTGATGTATGCCATGGTCTACACTAAGCCTGACATTGCATAGGCAGTTGGATTAGTGAGTAGATTCATGGCGAAACCAAGAAAGATGCATTGGGAAGCAGTGAAGTGTATCTTCAGATACATTAGAAGAACTCCAAACCATGGACTTGTCTTTGGAGGTAGAGGAAGAAATTTCAGCTTGGTTGGATTTTGTGATTCCGACTATGCTGGTGATAGAGATCGAAGGAAGTCAACCTTTAGATATGTGTTCACATTTGGTGGGACAGCGATCAGTTGGAGAGCGTGGTTGAATACAATTGTGGCTTCGTCCACTGCATAGGTAGTGCTCATAGCTGTAGTTGAAGCAACTAAGAAGGCGCTTTATTTGAGGCAACCGTTGTGTGATTTGGGCTTCGTATATGATGTCATGGATGTGTACTGTGACAGTCAGAGTGCAATTCACTTAGATGAAAATATGGCATTCAACTCGAGGACGAAGCATATATAGGTGAGAGAGTCGTTCTTTGTCTCGATGAGTGAAGAAAGGCTAGTTCGTCTTCAGAAAGTTCACACAAAAGAAAATGTAGCAGACATGTTGAACAAGTCATTGCCTGTTGCTAAGTTTGAGCATTGCTCGGACATGATTCGCTTAAATGAAGTGCTAGATGCCACGGGGTGGCACGAGGAAGAGTTGAGATGGTTCATAGAGATGCTTTTTTCATGGTGGAGATTAATAGGTTCTACAAATACTAGGTGCTTCGAACACTTTATTGACGGATAGTGATCTTGCCGGAGTTCGTTGATAGAGTGTCGTGGGTGATGCATTGTCGGAGCTCATTGGGTAAGTATCCATTGCTTGGATCCTGAAGGTGTAAATGAAGTTGGAAGGCTCGTTTGGAATTCAGTATCAAGGAGGAGATTGTTAGGATGATACCTAAATTCCAATTCACGATTTGAAGAAGTAGCAAGGCCATTGGAGAAGCGTCGACAACGAAGGAGGAAGCTCTAACCTTAGAAGCGGAAGCATGCTCGAGGAAGTTGCTGAAATTGCCAAACCACGATCTTGGTTAGATGGAGCTAGAGCGGTGTAGGGTAGAGACTGAATGACCTACTTTATTTGGTGGTTGGCTGGTGGTTGGAGCGGGAGTGGAAATCTGATTCGGTGGTGGAAGTGTCGGACAAGAAATCTCTTCCAATAACACCCCGCATTTTTAGACAATTAAATAACCAAAATAATCAATAAATAATGAAAATGAGCGTTTTTGGAATTGTGACGATCATGACTCGACCTTCGAAAATCGACACCGAATACGAGACTCATATTCAAATGCCGCAGATCCAAACGTCGAATCTGGCACGCCGGAGCTTATAGCACCATTAAGTACAACACAGCGGAAGAAAAGAATATCAATATATATAACATTGATACAATGATAGAAACAATATCTGATACAACAGAATGATACAATAGATATCAACATATCAGTGGTACAAGAAATAGCAGCGGAAAGATAATGATAACACCAGCAGCGGATACTCTCCATCTCCAAAGCACCAATCCAAAGCTAGCTCGAACCAGCATCACGTTTCACCCAGACAAGCAAGTCTCGTCCATATCCAAAAACAGGACTAACTCCAAATAATCTATTAACTATCTGGAAAACCCAACTCTAGACTTCCCGTGTGGAAAATTGTGGGCACCCAGAGTTTAGGAGAGGAACAATAAACTCCGAGTCGGTCATGGGGCTGGTATGAGTAACAAAAACAGTTGGTCTTCAAAACAGACAACAATGAATTTAAAATAAATCCATAATGCTTTTTGGAAAATGAAACTACCATAAGGCCTCCCGCCGCACACACCATGCAAGCGCAGAATTGGAGGAGATTTCCCCTTATGATAGTCCAACATGCTTGATACTAGAAAATTCTTTTGATATTGTTATTATAGGTATACAGTGGAAAACATTTCGAAAGTACAATATAAATTTTAGCCAGCATACGACCATTATCGTATGACTACTATAGCTACCATGTTCAATAGTAGGTTACCAACACATTCCATGGCAGATAATACAACTAAAACCGTACAGGGCGCACGTATTGTTTTGATTGGATTTCCAACAAATGGTCGGGCTAAGGAACTTCCCACTGCCATGGGATCGCCTTTGGCGGGACGTCTCGAGAACCTAACCGGATCTCTGCCAACACAAGGCCAAGTTACCTCTGTAACTAGGTAACTACTTCTCGAGCATGCCACCCCCGGTCCTTTGGGACCTTTATCCGAGGCGCCTCTAAACCACAAAGCAACAACCATACAGAAATGAGATTGAAGCCCACCACATAGGTAAATATCTGAGCTCCATAACATGATACCACCCTTACCAGAAGGAAATGACACACCCTAAAGGGCGGGACCCTCATAACCTTGCCGCATCTTTCTTGTTTAGACCATTTCCAAGGTGTGAGGTCCTGATGCAGTCTCATCCACAAAGCTACGCTTTATACAAAAGCCATGCTCTGATCACAAATGATCAACACACAGCAGCACTCAGCATGCCACACTACCAAATTGGGAATATATCGCTGATAACCTTCAATTACATAACCTATGAGCTCATACGTCTCAAAGAAGGGTGTTAAGCTAAGAGAATAAATTCTTCGCCACCAACAGATATGTATTTGAAAGAAATCTGCCTTATATCTCAAAGTGTAGTGTCAGACATACGACCATACAAGTCTGTCTCGGGTTCGAACAGGACCGAAGGCACTTCCGAAGAAGCCCTTGCAAATCCGGGTATTCACAATCCCAATAGGACTTCCCATCACTTAGGGAATCTCTATACTGGCGCGACTCGGTACAGAGACAATCGATTGGTTATCCTATCGTTCTCACAAATACCCGGTCTGCACCACCGGTCTTCAAATGCTATCCATATCGACGTGTCATTATTCAGAATGGGTTATATGGCACAAGGTCCTCTCCCGGCTAAACAGAATAATAAGCGCAATATTTAAAACATATGGATATGGGATTTCAGTTAAGTCACAACTTAATATCCAAACTTTTCTTTTTAAATGGTTTAAACAAATTACCATTTCAAATCTTTAAGCAAAAAGATTTATTTCACAAAGTTCGCACAGTTTCACAAAGATCCATTCATAGATTTCAAAACAATTTCATTTCAATTGGATTAACTCATTAAACCTTTAAATCAAGATTTAACTTATAGCTTTCAAAACTCGTTTCCATAAGTTGGAAATCATTTTCATTTCAAACTACAAATTCCTTTTAACACAAATTGGACGTTCATTTGTTATATGAAAGCTTGAAAACAACAGTTTTCATTTCGGAAGAATCCAATTATATTTGCACGAGTTAAAGCCTTTGAATTAAATTCAAACTCCCAAATCAATACATTGAAAATGGTTTGGCCCGTATATAATTAGTATAACATCTTTAATCCCTAGTTTCAAATCATAGAATTCAATTCCAATTTTGAATTCAAATTTAAATCAAATTATTTAAATTTCAAAACTTTATCAAGTTATTCAAAAATAAATTTTATCCTGAAATTCCATTCCAAAAGCTTTTCACATTTAACCAAATTACATTTCAAAACCATTTAAATTTAGAAATTCAAATTCAAAACTATTTTCAAAAATCTGTGACTTAATCGATTTCCTCATGAAATCCATATTTGTGTGTGTATGGTGTGGTCCAGGGGTTTTACACAATAGTGCAACATCGTTCAATCATGACAGATCAAATACAACAATATATCTGATAAGCGATATAAACTATAACGCTTATCTTCATTCACAGATCACAAATATATATATCACAGGTAATGGATTACATCACAGATAATTAATTACATCACAGATAATTAATTACATTACAGATCACAACACAAATCGGGATACAACACAAGGCATCACATATAGGGATATCAAACAATTCAACATCCAAGATAATTGAAGCATCCGTAGGTAGGATTAATTCAATTTATTCCCAATTAAATTAATTAATTATGAATTAATTATCTAATCCTGATTAATTAATAACAAATCATTTGATATAAATTTATTTATTAATCAGTCACCTTAATTAATCATATTGATTAAATTAGCCTTTAAACCAATTGCATAATTTATTAACTCCTTAATAAGTATTTTAAGAAATTAAACCTTTAATTACTTACCATAAAGTAATTACACTTACACAATTTCATAAATGATTATCATTAATTAATTAATCTAATTAATTGTTAAAATTAATCACATTAATTAATACTTAATAATCCTTAGTTAATTATCTTCATTAACTAATAACATTTCTTAATTACTTTTAATTAATCTCTAATTATAAATAAATCTAAATCATTAATTTATAAATTGAATAAATTATCCTTAATTATCCAATTACTTAAATCACTTAATTACCTTAATTATCTCTAAGGTAATCCATTCCTTTACTAATGACTTCATTAATATTAAAGTGTATTTAAAACATTACACTTCTAGATTTAGATTCAAATTTCATTTTGAATTTAAGATTCAAAATGATTATATATTTAAACATTAACCAATTTATCTATCAATTTATAAACCTTAAAATAAATGTAAAGAACATTTATTATTTACATAGGAAATTTATATAAAGAAAGCCTTTAAACTCAATTACTTAATTTTTTTTAATTAAGCTTTTAAATTACATTACTATTTAACTTGAAAATTCAAGTTATCAAATCATTTAACTTCCATTTAAAAAACCTTCTTATAAAAGAACTTTATCAAAATAAAGTTTAAATATTTGTTTAAAAACAAATTTACTTTTAAAAAGCTATTTTAATTTAAACTTGTTTTAAAACAATTCAGATTTTAAAATGATTTAAAATTATAGATTTGAATTCAAAGAAAACTTGAATCCATTAATTTAACTTTGATTTAAAACTTTGATTTAACTTGCTTTTTAAACCTTGATTTTAAATTCTTTATTTAAAATCCAAATTTATTTAAAAAACTAAGATTCAAAAGTTTATTTGAAAACTAAACTTAACTTTGAATTTAAATCTAGTATACAAATTTAAATTTTGTTTAAATTTGTTTTAAATCCCAAATTGCTGTCAGGTTTTACAAAAGAAACCTGAAACAACAACTGACCCGAGGCAACAAAATTTGCTTCGAGTCCTCCCCCTCAATGCTTCAAGTAAAATACTGGAATGACTCGAGTGTACCCCGAGACCAACTCCACTGCACAAGCAAAGAATCACCAGAAAATTCAAATGGCACGGTGCACGTGTACAACCCAAATCGCCATCTCCGGTCAGCACTTCATCGATGAGCAAGTCGACATTCGCCTCAATACCAGACTCCGATCATCTGAATCTCGTCATAACCTCGTATACAAAAGGTAAGAAAAAATTCAAAACTTAGAACAACAACAGGACTTCCACTCGAAACCTTCCATCGCCTCAAACTCGCCGCCTCGGCCACCGAAGAACCTGAAACTCCGGTCATCTCTTCATCGTCGTATCCTCCACCATTCCCCCAAACCACGGCGAACTCGGTGGCACGTCGACGATGATCGAATCGAAATAGAAAACTCACCTAAAACTAGGTTTACAAAAGAAAAACGCTTGCCGCCGCCGCCACGCTCAACTGCCGACCACCCCACTATTTTTCCTCGACTCGCCGTTGGCTTGCCCACCTCCATGTGAAGCCTCGCCATCAACCACCCTCTCGATCGCCTAAATTTCGACGAAAACCCATCTTCGTTCAACTCAAAACTGCTCTCAAATTCTTGATCAAAAAAATATAAATCTTTTTTTTAAAAATCATATTTAAGCTCACGAATTCGATCCATATACCTAGATTTGTGAATTGAAAGGTTTGAATTTTGAAAAAATTTGAGTAGTGCTCAGTTATATTGATTTCCAGAGACTTTACAGGATATTTTAACTTGAATTAAATTTTAAAACCTAATATGTACTATAACAAACAATCTTTTTTTAATCTTAAGTTTAAACGTCAAGTAGATCAAGTGATAATGGATTTTGAATCAAAATCCTGTGTTTAAAATCTTTAAAACAGAGAATGTTTATAAACATCAGCCTACGCAAATACTTCCAACATTCAAGTGTACACAGAGAAGTCATATGGATATACCACCATACTTATTTACAGATATGCTTGCAACAGATTTATATCTTTAAAGTTTAAAGAAAATGTTACTCGCTGTGTTGAGAAAAAGGACAGAGCTTCATATTGAAACAGAGTCCTGAAAATGCAAGCTGAAACCTTTTGATCCCTCTGGTTTGTATTGATTTGGATTGTTGTTGTTTTTAAATTGAATGTTGTTTAGGTTTTTAAGATGATGCTTCTTCAGTTTTACTAAGCTTATGGTGGACGAAACTAGAATGAGAAGTTGATATAAATAAACAAGTTACAGGTTGATGTTATTATTTTATGTTTGTATAACATCAGGTACAGGATTCCTTTATTATGCTCAGAGAATTTTTTCTTGCTTATGGAGGCTGCAAACATTTTATAACATTTCGAATTGACCTTGTTGATGCTAGCATTAAATGCTCAAGTCCTTTATGTTTCTATACTTACCCTCCTTTATTTTCCATTTTATCTTGTTTTATTCTTGCCTGCCTACATTTTTGACCAAGTAAGAGGCTAATGGTCATATTATTTTCGGCTGATAATGATATTGTATGTGTTGAGAAGACTTTGTGGTGGCTTGTTTAATGATATTTGTCTTGTTCCAAAAGCTTATGCGTATCACTTTTTGTTCTATTTCTATTTGACTATGCAAATATTTGTTTTATTATCTTTTTTTTTTGCATGCCTAAGGATATTTACATTTCCTTCTTACTTACATTTGTCTTGTTAACACTTTGTATTTCATAATTTATCTTTTATAAATATGTCTCTATTTCTAATTTAAATATTTATATTTTAACTTTAATACTTATTGTCTTGTATGGCTGCATACATATTTATTTATTTCTAACTTTAATATTCATTATCTTGTTTCATAGATATCTAGATTTTATCTAATGTGGCACTTAATATTTTATAATTTATTGTATATATATTAACTTCTATTTCTAATTTCAATATTTATGATCTTTTATTTTAACATATATATATTTATTTTTAAAAAAAAATTGCATTAATACATATTATTCAAAAGAGGAGGGTTTTGAAATTAAACACATGTTGAATTTGGAGAAACTCAAATCAATAAACCAATTAATTTCACAAATTTTTTATTCAAAAATTGAATTAATTACCAATTTAAGCTTATTCAAAATCCGGGATCGTTACAGATTCCCCTCCTTAAGAAATTTCATCCCCGAAATTTGCCAAGGAGACACAAAGATAGATGAAGAATGTTTATCAATTCAAACTGAATGTCTATTCTGCATTTGGCTTACCAAATCAGAATATCAACAATAGATACAATTTCAAAACTTTTAGTTTAGAAACTAAAGCATACCTATCAACCATAACAACCAAAGCAACCAATTCATCCAAACAACAATACTGACCATTTGGAGTTTATGTCCCATATTAATATATCGAATTTCTTCCTGGATCTCCCAGGACTGTCGAAGAATTAAGGAAAGATGCTGAAAAAAGAGAGATGGATTCAATCTCCTACAATTTCCTAAACACTAAATATGGATTCCAACTTAGGTCGGAATATCTCAAAATATATACCAATTTGTCCCTCTTCGGACTTCGATCTACTTAAGAAATTAATCTAGAATTTCAAATTTGATTTTTTTTTCCGAAATCGTTTTATCGATTCAATTCAAATTTAGCTTCATATTCTATTAATCAATTTTTTTACTCAATTTAAAATTTCCAATTTATTTAAAATTTTTGATTCCAAATCTTTTTCCAATTCATTAAAGTTTAAATCGAAAAACTGATAAGAAACCGATGAAGATACGAAGTAATGATTTTCTACAACGATTCGTAGGCCACCATCACACTGAGGCTTCTCCTTGTAGTTGCCACGAAGAAATCAAAAGAATTTGGAAAGATGAATCAAAGGAAATTCAGAAGAAAGTTGTTTCGACTATCGCAGGGTATTGACCATTTATAGTCGTATTCCCCTGTCCCCTATCTCGTTATCTTCTTGCACTCATACTTACTATCGGTGAATAGTAAGAGAATTTACTGAGGCATTACAGACGGATATCTTAGGGATATACACATTCTAGGGTATATTTCACCCTATCTCTAATGAGTTACTTAACGTGTTATACTCTTGAGCTCAAGTTTTACCCCTCATCTCTGATACCAGAAGAGAGGATCCTAACTCGACCTTCAAAAATCGGCACCGAATACAACACTCATATTCAAATGCCGCAGATCCAAACGTCGAATCTGGCGCCACGGAGCTTATAATACCTGTAACGACCCAGAATTTATATTAATTAAAAATTGAATATTTAATTGAATTTAATTATTAATAAGTGGAATTTACAAGTTGAATAATTTATTTATCAAATATTGGATTTAATTGGACAATTAAATCGATAATTTAATAATTGAAATTCCAGAAATAATTGAAAATTGGGTTTAATATGATTGAAAATGATTGGTAAAATTTTATTTTATCATATTGAGGTTATAATGATGTTATAGAACTTTTAAAATCGAATTTAGAGTCAATTTGTGAAAATTGAATATTTTAATATTTAATTATCGATTGAAAAATAGCCAATTTTTGAACAGTATCAGAATTGGACGAAACTAGTTCCATTGGATCCGTTATAGTTTGTTATTATAGGATTTCAATTTTCGTAGCAATCGGAGTTGTCGTTTGACCGTAGCAGCTCGAAACGCATCGAAATTGTTTTAATATTAATTTGGCGAGTTAAAATAGTCATTTTTCAAACGGTCTCGGATTTCGATGAAACTAGTTTCATCGGATCCGTAATATGATATTATTGTATGGTTTTAAATTTCGTGTCAATCGGATTTACCGTTTGTCCGGGGCAAGCCAAAACGCATAGAAAATCGTTTAATCGGTTTAATTTTAAATCGATCGTTTATTGCCATAACTCGCACAGATGATCGAATTAGCTTTCGTAACCTGTTCCATTGTCTCCGAAACGCGGAATAAACCTTAGAAACGTCAGTTATCGCGTGTAAATCGGAGTTCGAAAAATTCGGAATGAATAGTGTTTTTCGTTGGAATTCTATAAAAGGAACCCAACCCCTTCTATTTTGCAAAACCCTAGAATGAAGAAGCTCAGCCGCCACCATCATTTTTGATGGCTGAAAATTGATCTTCTTCCTCCCTTAATTCCTCCAAATCCGCTAATCGAATCGAAAATCTTTCAACTGGAAAAATGTTAAGCACTTCGAGTTCTATCTAATCAACGGCTATGATTGGAAATGGAGCTCTGGATCGTCGTCGATTCTCGTTCGAACGCGCTGCAGTCAATCGCGTTTTCCAAGGAAACGAGGCCACCCAGCGTCGCCGGTCTCTGGCCGAGCATGGAGTGGTGGATGGCGAATTGAATGGTGGTGCCTGATCGAATGCTAGTGGACCGGAGATGGGTTGCGTTCTCAACCCTAGGGGCGGCAGTAAATGGGTTCGCGTGCGTGCTAATTACTGGGAGTTGTACGCGAAAGAAGGGAAAAGAGGGTGGTCGGCCCTGATTTGCAGAGATGGAGATCCAACGGCCCGTGTTATCTAGGTTTAAAATTATAAATATATGTTGTAAATAATATATATTATAATTCGTATGAACTTTAAAATGCAATATCTTTCTCATACGAGGTCGGATTTCGACGAAACTTTTTGCGTTGGAATCGTATCGACGAGCACTACGCTATGGAAATGGATAGGAGTCGTTTGGAGTTAGTGAGAATTTCGGGTAAAATTAAACGCACGTTTAATTTTATTCGAAATAAAAGCTGAAAACGGAATTAAAATCAAGGTGAGAACTTCTCACTCAATCGAATCGGTTTCGATTTTTATTTTAAATAGTTTTATTTAAAATTCTTGAATGCATGTTTGAATGATGATTATTATCTATTGATTGTTAAAATAGACATTATGCGCCGTTAGTAAGCGGATGTTATTTATTAAAAACATATACCGCGAATATTTCACAGTACAGTGAAATTGGTATTATTTATGTACTTGGAGTTGATTTCCCGCATTATATAGCGGATGAGACCCTATTGCGCCGTCTATTAAGCGGGTAATATTTTATAAATCCCATATACCGCGATAATTCCGTACTGGAGCGGAATTGGTATTGTGCTAACATCTTTGGATGCAAGGAAACAAGTTGAAGGGATCCAACTGGATTCCTCAACTGTATTGATTTATTTACAGATGTTGTGATATTTGTTGATTATCATATCGATATATGATATTTGGATGTCGTGATTGACTATTTGGTGCTGCTGCATCATCGGATCCATTTTTGAAGTTTTAAAATAATGATTTTGGTTTTTAAAAGAATTTTTAAAAGTGATTTTTGAAAGTATACGTTTTATTTAATTTTGAATTGTTAAAATAAATCAGCGTTATAATTTTATTTTCGTAAAAGTTATGATTTTTGGAAAATAATACTTAAGTATGATTTTGAAGTATATAAGCTTTAAATAATGATTTTTAAATTATTAAAAGAATAAATTTAGTTAAATTGGGATTTTTGAATTATTATAAACAATTTATATAAAAGTTGTATAAAATTGATATTTATAAATTAAAATATAGAAATTCTAAAACGAGCTTTTTATAAGTGTTAAAATAAAGTTTGAACCTAGATTCATAAGTAAATAAGAATTTTTGATTTATAAATTAGTGTTGATATAAAAGAATGGATTTGTGAATAAATGAATTATAAGTAATTTACTTATAAACCGGATTTCGACATGTAGATGGAATATAAATAGAATTGATTTATAAAGGAGATTTTTAAATCAAAGCTTATAAATAGAAATAGAATTTATAGACATTGTTTATAAATTCGAAATCAATGGAATTTGATAAATTGAAAGTTGAAAATTGGTTAAGGAAGTATATTCACGATTTTGGACAGTGAATATATTATCAGATAAAATGGATATGCTTGGGAAAATGAATATTATAAATGAAGTTAATCGTTTTAACGGTATTTTAAAATGTATTAACCATCGAAAACATAGATTTCAACATTGTTGTTGAAATAGACGTTTTCGAGAAAGAAGGAAATGGTGGACTATAACACTGTTGTTATAGTAAATGGTTTCCGAAAGGAAATGTTTTGTATAGTATTGGGATTTATATATCTATTTAAACTTTGAATCCCTATACTAGTGATTTTGGGTCGTCGTAACGATGTTTTACACAACATTCATTTTTGACCCAAATAAATGTGTTAAGAGAATGATTTCCTTAAAAGAATGAAATATATTCTTAATTTCGATATTAAGTATATTGAATATTTTCTAAGTATTGGAAATAAATGGATTTGTGAATTACTTATTAATAAATAAGTATGGAAATGTTTTTCCAATGTGAAATGGAACGTTTTGAGAATTTTATCTTTTTGAAGATAAATTGAAAATGAATAATTGAAATCGTATATTCATAAATATTTTGGAATGTAAATTCACTATGGAATTTATAAATGGAAAGGGGAATTTGATTAAAAATAAACGTTGATTTATTTTTGAAGTGTGGAAAGATATATCTAGTAAAGATATTTTGGAAAGTAAATAATTTGGGAAATTATTTGGAATTTGGTGATGTTGAGCATGCCTTTTGATAGATAAATAATCCGACTATCAATATTTACCTTTAAATAGGTATTTGTTGTGATTGCTTGAATTTGAATGCCACACTTATTTTTGAATAAGCGCTCACTATTCGGGTTAGCCGGGAAAGGACCTTGGGGTCGTATAACCCATTACGAATATGTGATACGTCGTAATGGATTGCATTCGATGACCGGTGTTGAAGACCGGATATTTTTGAAAACGGAAGGATTACCGTTGAGTTACTCTGCATCGGCTGATCTCTGATATAGAGGTTTTATCACCCTTAGTGACGGGAAGTCCGGACGTGATTAGAAATTATCCGGAATGCAAGGACTTCTCTGTAAGTGCCTTCGGTTCTGTTCGAGCCCGGAACAGACTTGTATGGATTGTATGTCTGACATTACAAGTTGAGATATAAAGCTGATTTCTTTCAAATATATTTCTGTTGGTGGCGGAGAATTTATTTTCTTAGCTTAACACCCTTCTCTGAGACGTACGAGCTCAGAGGTTATGTAGTTGAAGTTTATTAGATATACTCCCAATTTGGTAATGTGACATGCTGAGTGTTGCTGTGAAATGATCATTGTTTGATTATTTGTGATATGATCATTTGTTTGATCATTTATCTTGGTGATCATTACTTTGATCATTTGTTGACCTAAAGCACAGCTTTTGTATAAAGCGTGGCTTTGTGGACGAGACTTCGTCGGACCTCACACCCCAGAAATGGTCAAAACAGGAAGGATGCGGCAAGGTTATTAGGGGATAGCGCCCGTTTAGTGTATGTCATTCCTTCTGGATAGAGGTGGTATCATGGTATGGAGCCCGGATATTTAACCCATGTTGTTACTGCATTATTATTCTTATGTGGTTGTTGGAAATCGAGGATCCTCGGATAGATCGGTTACGATCGGGGGATGACATATTCGTGTCAGTAGTTACCCAGTTAGGGGTAACCCGGCCTTGTGTTGGCAGAGATCCGGTTTGGTTCTCGGGTCGTCTTTCCAGAGGCGTATCCATGTGGCAATGGGAAGTTCTTTGGCCTGACCATTTGTTGGAAATCCAAAGAAACAATACGATCTTGTACGGTTTTAGTTGTATAACCTGCCATGGAATGTGGCGGTAACCTGCTATTAAACATGGTAGCTATAGTAGGCATAAGTGCAGAATGCCTATGCTGGCTAAGATTTATATCTTTACTTTCAAAATGTTTTATACACTATGCACTAGTAATAATATCACATGTTTCTTTTTAATGCGTATCAAGCATCTTTGACTATCATAAGGAGAAATCTCCTCCGATTCTGCGTTTGCGTTGTGTGTGTGTGTGCGGGAGGCCTTATGGTAGTCTCATTTTTAAAAGCATTAAGAATTGACTTTAAAAATATTCCTTTATTTTGTTTTAAAGATAAACTGTTTTGAGTTCTCACACCAGTCACATGACTGACTCAGAGTTTATTGTTTTCCTTCCTAAACTCTGAGTGCCCACCAATTTCCACACGGGCAGTCAAGAGTTAAGGTTTATCAGGATATTCTAGAATTCAGGAGTTGCTAGAGGCAAACTGGATGGCATGGCGTATTACTTGTATATAGTATTTCTTTTCCGCTGTTTGTTTGTTGTTGTACACTCTGATGATGTAATGTAATGTAATATGATGAAATGTAATAACTGATATAGTTCTTTGTTTAAAGATTATTCATTTATCTATTATATGTTGTTCCGCTGCGAATTGTGAGATTCTGACGTTGTTCTGTTAGTTCTTTCTGTTCTATTCTATTTTTTTTATTTATTCTATCTTATTTTCTGTCTTCTTCTACCTTTTTCTTCTTCTTTAACCCTAACAGTACGGTTTTTCGGCTTTCGATTGCTTGGCAGTTGATATAGTGGACGTATTGATGTCGGTTTTCGTGGACGAGAAATCGCAGTCGTTACAATACCATTAAGTACAACACGGCATAAGAAAAGAATATCAATATATATAACATTGATACAATGATAGAAACAATATCTGATAAAACAGAATGATACGATAGATATCAACAAATCAGAGGTACAAGAAATAGCAGCGGAAAGATAATGATAACACCAGCAGCGGATACTCTCCATCTCCAAAGCACCAATCCAAAGCTAGCTCGAACCAACATCACATTTCACCCAGACAAGCAAGTCTCGTCCATATCCAAAAACTTGACTAACTCCAAATAATCTATTAAACCTGACTATCTGAACAATCCAACTCTAGACTGCCCGTGTGGAAAATTGTGGGTACCCAGAGTTTAGGAGAGGAACAATAAACTCTGAGTCAGTCATAGGACAGGTATGAGTAACAAAAACAGTTGGTCTTCGAAATAGACAACAAAGAATTTAAAATAAATCCGCAATGCTTTTTGAAAAATGAAACTACCATAAGGCCTCCCGCCGCACACACCATGCAAACGCAGAATTGGAGGAGATTTCTCCTTATGATAGTCAAACATGCTTGATACGAGAAAATTCTTTTGATATTATAATTATAGGTACACAGTGGAAAACATTTCGAAAGTACAATATAAATCTTAGCCAGCATACGACCATTATCGTATGCCTACTATAGCTACCATGTTCAATAGCAGGTTACCACCACATTCCATGGCAGGTAATACAACTAAAACCATACAGGGCGTGCGTACTTTTTTGATTGGATTTCCAACAAATGGTTGGGCTAAGGAACTTCCCACTGTCCATGGGATCGCCTCTGGCGGGACGTCCCGAGAACCTAACCGGATCTCTGCCAATACAAGGCCGGGTTACCTCTGTAACTAGGTAACTACTTCAAGAGCATGCACCCCCCGGTCCTTTGGGACCTTTATCCGAGGCGCCTCTAAACCACAAAGCAACAACCACACGGAAATGAGATTGAAGCCCACCACATAGGTAAATATCTGGGCTCCATACCCTGATACCACCCTTTACCAGAAGGAAATGACACACCCTAAAGGGCGCGACCCTCATAACTTGCCGCATCTTTCCTGTTTAGACCATTTCCACGGTGTGAGGTCCTGATGCAGTCTTGTCCACAAAGCTACGCTTTATACAAAAGCCATGCTCTAATCATAAATAATCGACAAATGATCAACACACAGCAACACTCAGCATGCCACGCTACCAAATTGGGAATATATCGCTGATAACCTTCAATTACATAACCTCTGAGCTCGTACGTCTCAGAGAAGGGTGTTAAGCTAAGAGAATAAATTATCCTCCACCAATAGATATGTATTTGAAAGAAATTTGTCTTATATCTCAAAGTGTAGTATCAGACATACAACCATACAAGTCTGTCCCGGGTTCGAACAAAACCGAAGGCACTTCCAAAGAAGCCCTTGCAAATCTGGGTATTCATAATCCCGATCGGACTTCCCATCACTTAATGAATCTCTCTACCGGCGCGACTCGGTGCAGAGATAATCGATAGTTCTCACAAATACCCGGTCTTCACCACTGGTCTTCAAATGCTATTCATATCGACATGTCATTATTCGAAATGGGTTATATGACACAAGGTCCTCTCCCCGCTAAACCGAATAATGAGCGCAATATTTAAAACATATGGACATGGGATTTCAGTTAAGTCACAACTTAATATCCAAACTTTTCTTTTTAAATGGTTTAAACAAATTACCATTTCAAATCTTTAAACAAAAAGATTTATTTCACAAAGTTCACATAGTTTCACAAAGATCCATTCATAGATTTCAAAACAGTTTCCATTTCAATTGGATTAACTCGTTAAACCTTTAAATCAAGATTTAACTTATAGCTTTCAAAACTCTTTTCCATAACTTGGAAATCATTTTCATTTCAAACTAGAAATTCCTTTTAACGCAAATTGGACGTTCACTTGTTATATGAAAGCTTGAAAACAAAAGTTTCGTTTCGGAAGAATCCATTTATATTTGCACGAGTTAAAGCCTTTGAATTAAATTCAAACTCCCAAATCAATACATTGAAAATGGTTTGACCCATATATAATTAGTATAACATCTTTAATCCCTAGTTTCAAATCATAGAATTCAATTTCCAATTTTAAATTCAAATTTAAATCAAATTATTTAAATTTCAAAACTTTATCAAGTTATTCAAAAATAAATTTTCTTGAAATTCCATTCTAAACGCTTTTCACATTTAACCCAATTCCATTTCAAAACCATTTAAATTTAAAAATTCAAATTCAAAACTATTTTCAAAAATCTGTGGCTTAATCAATTTCCTCGTGAAATCCATATTAGTGTGTGTATGGTGTAGTCCAGGGGTTTTACACAATAGTGCAACATCGTTCAATCATGATAGATCAAATACAACAATATATCTGATAAGCGATATAAACTATAACACTTATGTTCATTCACAGATTATATATATATATATATATCATAGGTAATGAATTACATTACAGATAATTGATTACATCACAGATAATTAATTACATTACAGATCACAACACAAATCAGGATATAACACAAAGCATCACATATCAGGGATATCAAACAATTCAACATCCAATATAATCCAAGATCCACAGGTAGGATTAATTCAATTTATTCCTAATTAAATTAATTACTTATGAATTAATTATCTAATCCTGATTAATTAATTACAAATCATTTGATATAAATTTATTTATTAATCAATCACTGTAATTAATCATATTGATTAAATTAGCCTTTAAACCAATTGCATAATTAATTAACTCCTTAATTAAGTACTTTAAGAAATTAAACCTTTAATTACTTACCATAAAGTAATTACACTTACACAAGTTCATAAATGATTATCATTAATTAATTAATCTAATTAATTGTTAAAATTAATTATATTAATTAATACTTAATAATCCTTAGTTAATTATCTTCATTAACTAATAACATTTCTTAATTACTTTAAATTAATCTCTAATTATAAATAAATCTAAATCATTAATTTATAAATTGAATAAATTATCCCTTAATTATCCTATTAGTTAAATCACTTAATTACCTTAATTATCTCTAAGGTAATCCATTCCTTTATTAATGACTTCATTAATATTAAAAGTGTATTTAAAACATTACACTTCTAGATTTAGATTCAAATTTCATTTTGAATTTAAGATTCAAAATGATTATATATTTAAACATTAACCAATTTAGCTATCAATTTATAAACCTTAAAATAAATGTAAAGAACATTTATTATTTACATAAGAAACTTGTATAAAGAAAGCCTTTAAACTCAAATACTTATTTTTATTTTATTTTTAAAATTAAGCTTTTAAATTACATTACTATTTAACTTGCAAATTCAAGTTACCAAATCATTTAACTTCCATTTAAAAAACCTTCTTATAAAAGAACTTTATCAAAAATAAAGTTTAAATGTTTTTTTAAAAACAAATTTAATTTTAAAAAGCTATTTTAATTTAAACTTGTTTTAAAACAATTCAGATTTTAAAATGATTTAAAATTACAGATTTGAATTCAAAGAAAACTTGAATCCATTAATTTAACTTTGATTTAGAACTTTGATTTAACTTGCTTTTTAAACCTTAATTTTAAATTCTTTATTTAAAATCCAAATTTATTTTAAAAAAACTAAGATTCAAAAGTTTATTTGAAAACTAAACATAACTTTGAATTTAAATCTAGTATACAAATTTAAATTTTGTTTAAATTTGTTTTAAATCCCAAATTGCTGTCAGGTTTTACAAAAGAAACCTGAAACAACAACTGACCCGAGGCAACAAAATTTGCTTCGGGTCCTCCGCCTCCATGCTTCGAGTAAAATACTGGAATGACTCGAGTCTACCCCGAGACCAACTCCACTGCACAAGCAAAGAATCACCAGAAAATTCAAATGGCACGTGGCACGTGTACAACCCAGATCACCATCTCCGGTCAGAACTTCATCGACGAGCAAGTCGACATTCGCCACAACACCAGACACCGATCATCTGAATCTCGTCCTAATCTCGTATAAGAAATTTAAGCAAAAATTCAAAACCTAGACCAACAACAAGACTTCCACTCGAAACCTGTCATCGCCTTAAACTCGACGCCTCGACCACCAGAGGAACTGAAACTCCGGTCATCTCTTCATCGCCGTCTCCTCTACCATTCCTCCAAACCACGGCGAACTCAGTCGCACGTCGACGATGATCGAATCGAAATAGAAAACTCACCTAAAACTAGGTTTACAAAAGAAAAACGCTTGCCGCCGCCGCCACGCTCAACTGCCGACCACCCCACTGTTTTTTCTCGACTCACCGTTGGCTCGCCCACCTCCACGTGAAGCCTCGACCATCAACCACCCTCTCGATCGCCTAAATTTCGACGAAAACCCATCTTCGTTCAACTTAAAACTGCTCTCAAATTCTTGATCAAAAAATTATAAATCTTGTTTTAAAAATTATATTTAAGCTCACGAATTCGATCCATATACCTAGATTTGTGAATTGAAAGGTTTGAATTTTGACAAAATTTGAGTGGTGCTCAGTTATATTGATTTCCAGAGACTTGAACAGGTTATTTTAACTTGAATTAAATTTTAAAACTTAATGTGTACTGTAACAAACAATCTTTGTTTTAATCTTAAGTTTGAACATCGAGTAGATCAAGTGATAATGGATTTTGAACCAAAATCCTGTGTTTAAAATCTTTAAAACAGAGAATGTTTACAAACATCAGCCTGCACAAATACTTCCAACATTCAAGTGTACACAAAGAAGTGTTATAGATATACCACCATACTTAGTTACGGATATGCTTGCAACAGATTTATATCTTTAAATTTTAAAGAAAATGTTACTCGTTGTGTTGAGAAAAAGGACAGAGCTTCATATTGAAACAGAGTCCTGAAAATGCAAGCTGAAACCTTTTGATCCCTCTGGTTTGTATTGATTTGGATTGTTGTTGTTTTTAAATTGAATGTTGTTTAAGTTTTTAAAATGATGCTTCTTCGGTTTTACCTAGCTTCTGGTGGACGAAACTAGAATGAGAAGTTGATATAAATAAACAAGTTACAGGTTGATGTTATTATTTTATGTTTGTACAACATCAGGTACAGGATTCCTTTATTATGCTCAGAGAATTTTTTCTTGCTTATGGAGGCTGAAAACATTTTATAACATTTCAAATTGACCTTGTTGATGCTAGCATTAAATGCTCAAGTCCTTTATGTTTCTATACTTACCCTCCTTTATTTTCTATTTTATCTTGTTTTATTCTTGCCTGCCTACATTTTTGACCAAGTAAGAGGCTAATGGTCATATTATTTTCGGCTGATAATGATATTGTATGTGTTGAGAAGACTTTGTGGTGGCTTGTTTAATGATATTTGTCTTGTTCCAAAAGCTTATGCGTATCACTTTTTTTTCTATTTCTATTTGATTATGCAGATATTTGTTTTATTATCTTTTTTTTGCATGCCTAACGATATTTGCATTTCCTTCTTACTTACATTTGTCTTGTTAACACTTTGTATTTCATAATTTATCTTTTATAAATATGTCTCTATTTCTAATTTAAATATTTATATTTTAACTTTAATACTTATTGTCTTGTATGGCTGCATACATATTTATTTATTTCTAACTTTAATATTCATTATCTTGTTTCATAGATATCTAGATTTTATCTAATGTGGTACTCAATATTTTATAATTTATTGTATATATATTAACTTCTATTTCTAATTTCAATATTTATGATCTTTTATTTTAACATATATATATTTATTTTAATAAAAAAATTTGCATTAATACATATTATTCAAAAGAGGAGGGTTTTGAAATTAAACACATGTTGAATTTGGAGAAACTCAAATCAATAAACCAACTAATTTCACAAATTTTTTTATTCAAAAATTAAATTAATTACCAATTTAAACTTATTCAAAATCCGGGATCATTACAGGAATTATCAGAATTTGGCTGTGGGTGTTGCACCATTGGGTCCATGGTAATTTTCTGATCAATTTTCATATATAACTTATCAAAACCCGAGCTAGTATGAAGATGTTACGAGAGAAACAAGATACCTTTTTTGTAAATGGGTTAAAACTTTATTAAGGCATTTCAGCCCATAGTGTTAGCCTAATTTGGACCAGTACAAAGAGCAGACAAAAGTAGTACATCTGAACCCTTTCCATATTAAGACAAACACTTCTTCGTCCACAATCAAGCAACGCGAAGTCATGGCGGCCGAAGCTAGAGGCTTGTACTTGGGATTCCTGCCAATGGAGAGTTCTGATCCACTTCTACAGTACGAATTGCGTCTTATACCCACCTGGTAAGAGTATACTTCTTAATTCTCTTTATAATTAGCTGCATGTCTCCAATCACGAGCTTACTAACTTCGGAATGGTTTCTTTGTTTGCTTTGAAAAATTCTACGGATCCTCTCTTTCCAAATATTACAAACATCTACAGTGATGGAAATTTTGTGCAATTTGGATTCCAGGTCTTTGCCGTGGCCTCTTCGAGTCAGGTTACTGATTTGTTCTTCTAGATTATTTAAGTGAGGTGGTGAATTTAAGATGTTGTTGCATGAATTCCACACCAAGTTCGAGTAAGAGCATTCAAAAAAAGATGTTCGTGAGTTTCTATGTTCTGATTGCATAGGGTGCAGACGGTATCGTTTGTCAGTCCCCATTTCGATAACCTATCTTTGGTAGGTAATCTTCGCAGTATCGCTTTATAGGCAATGAGTGCCATTTTTGGGTTATTAACATGATCCCATATAATTTTACTCCATGCAGCTTTGCTTCTTTAAGTCTGATTTCGTTCCAAGTAACCTTAGTGGAGAAATGATTTCCATTTGGTTTCCAAACCCATATGTCAGTCTCTCTACCAATATAAATAGGCATAAATTGGATTGCTTATTTTTTTCTTGATTTACTGGCAAGGAGGAGTAATTCCATCTATTATTGCTAATCACATCTTGGACTCAATTATTTGGGCATCCAAATTCAGAAAATGTATGAAGTCCCAAAATGTCAATCAAAGATTCTCCTTGAATCCAAGGATCTCTCCATACATCAGTATCCTTTCCAATTGCTATTTCACGAGTACAAAGATTAGTTAAGATGTTTCTGATCCTCATAATTGCCTTCCAATTAGCTGAAGCATTATTGTCTATAGGAATTTGCCAAAAATTACCTTTGATGTGTCTTTTCCTCATTCATTTGCCCCATGAGCCTTTACCATTAATAATTCTCCAAGCTTGTTTAAGAGTGTACACTGTTTCATACCATTGAGTCTTCTTAGTACCACACCTCCTTCATCTTTGGGTCTGCATAGTTTGTCATATTTGAGCTTATGAAAACCCCCCTTCCAAATGAAATCCACGCAAATCTTTTCTATTTTTTGGATAGAAGCATCAGGCAATTGAAAAGTTTGCAGCCAAAAGTTAAACTTTAGAATGAATAACAGTATGCACCAGTTCAATGCGGCCTACAAGAGACAACAATTTGGAGCTCCAACCTTGCAGTCTATCCCTGATTGAAGATATGAGGACTTCACATTCTCTGTTTGTGATTTTATTTGAAGATAATGAAAACCCTAAGTATTTAAATAGCAGATTCCCTATTTCACATTTAAGAGATCCAGCACCTCTATTCTCCTGATGCATATTTTTCTAAAATAGCATTTGGTTTTCTTTTCATTCATTTTTAGACCAGTATATTTTTCTAAGTTAATGAAAATGTCTTTAATTGCTGACGCTGATTCATGGCTGGATTTTATACAGATGAGCAAGTCATCTACATAAAGTAAATTACTCACAGTAGGCTGGAAGTTAAAAATAGGCTGAATAAGCTTGTGATGCGTAGCCAACTCCATTTGTAACGAAAAGTAATCCATGGTAATTGCGAACAAGTAAGGGGATAGAGGATCAGCCTGTCGAATGCCTCTATTGGATCCTATGAAACCTTTTGGTATGCCATTAATTAGGACAGAGAAGGTAGGTGTGGCTATACATTCTTTTATTAGACTCACAAATTTTATAGGAAATCCCATAGCAGTGAGCATATGGATAACAAAGTTTTGATTGATTTTATCATACGCTTTGTAGAGGTCGACCTTTAGACAGAATTTATCCGTACCTGGTTTATTAAAATTCCTTACCAATTCAGATGCCATAAACGAATTTTCAGATATGCTTCTTCCTTTAATGAAAGCACTTTGACATTCAGAGATGAGATCAGGTAAGATAATTTTCATTCTGTTGCACAAAATCTTGCTTAGAATTTTGTATATCACATTGCAAGAAGCAATAGGCCGATAATCCTCAATTTTTGATGGATTATCTTCTTTAGGGATTAGACAAATGAAGGTATGATTGGTTTCTTTGACAAACTTTCCACTTCGGAAAATTTCTTGCATAGCTGATATGATATGGTCTTTCAGGTCAGTCCAATGGAGAATGTAGAATTTGGAGCCGAGTCCATCGGGCCCTGGACTGGAGCCGATATGGATGGAGTTCAGAGCATTTAGGACTTTAGCCTCAGTGATTTGCCTGATCAATGTCCTTCTGCCTTTGGAATTTACCTGTCTCCTACATTGAATGCTTGGTAAGTTGGTGCAAACTTCCCCATTAAACAAATCATTATAATATTTGATTGCTTGCTCCTCAATATCTGCAGCATAGGTATTTAAATTTCCTTCCTGATTAATGATACGAATGTTATTATTCTTATTATTTCGAATTGCTATTTTTGCATAAAAGAATTTGGTGCATTCATCCCCTTCAGTTATCCATTTCTCCTTAGCTTTTTGTTAAAGTTCAGCAGCTTTAATTCTAAGTGCTTCTTTTGTATTGTTCTGGTTTTGATAATATTTACACCATGTATCATCATCGTCAGTTCCATTGTCTATCATAACTAGGAGTTCTTCCATTGTTCTGCAAACTAGATATGTAGTCTCCTTCCTTGGGTCTATATCTATTCCAATTCTTAATGTCTTTTTTTGCTTTCTTAATAATTTGGATTAGTTTGTAACATTGAGAGCCCTCAACCCTTGGTATATAATTGAAATTAGTGGCTTCTTTGTGGCCCTCTATTTCATGCCAATGATTGCTATATCTAAAAGGTTTTCCATTGATAACCAATCCTTTATCAACTAACTCAACAAGAATAGGAAATGATCACTTGTAGATGGAGGAAGAATGTTGACTCTGATGCTAGAAAACAGAGTAATACATTTCACATTTACAAGTGCTCTATCTAGTCTGCATGATATTTTTTTATTTTCTCCACTTCTCCATGAGTATTTCAGGCGACTGTGGATGGGTTCAAGCATGCCTGCTTCTATGATGCAGTTATTAAATTCTTCTAACTGGGAGACTCTCATGGTAAGGCCTCCTTTTTTCTCCTCTGCTCTAAGCACTGAGTTGAAATTCCCAAGCACAATCCAAGGATTGTTAGTAGTTTTACCTATATCTTTAATGGTTTTCCATAAGTAGGTTCTTTGAGATGCCAAATTACTAGCATAAACACAGGTCGAAGATAATTTTAGACCACCCATATTAGTAGCATCAACAGTTATGTGTTGGTCATCCTTCTTCTGGAGACCAATATTCCTTTTTTATTTATTCCATAATAATAGAATACGGCCTTTGCCTCCACATCATTATTATGAATGAAATTCCATTCATCTCCCAAAGAATCAGTAAAAAATGTTAAATTTTCATTACTGAATTTATTTTCTAAAATACTTTTAATAGAAGGAGAGTAGGCTCTCCTAAGATTTAAGAGGTCTAAACGTCTAATGTCATTGTTAGACCTCTTACATTCTAGCTAATTATTGACATTTGGGGTTTGAAGGTCTACTCCTCAGTTTCATAGGAGAGACCTCACGATTTAGTCTCATCTTACTTTTAGCCTCTGGATTATTAAACTGTTTAGTATATTCCAAGTTAGTCTTTGTGAACTTGTTAGGGCTACTTTCCTCTATGTCTGTATCTGAGTCCAGTTTATCCAAGACCACTTTATTAATTTCATGTGCTTCATCTAATTTGACAGGCTTTGATTTTGATGAATGCCCAACTAAGATATGAACATGTGCAATTTCCATATATTTTTCCAATAATGGGCCAGCTGCCTTTTCTACATCCTATAAAACAGCAAGTGTTTCCTCCAATGTTTCCTTTTGGTTATTAGCTACTGTGTTTGACTGTTTTATGTATATATGTCTCATGTCAGAGCTAGACTCAGGCTGCGCCTCATTTTGTTGTATATTTTGAGTAGGCCTAGTTTGACTAGACTCTACTGTAGGTTTTTGTCTCCACACCTGCTTAATGGAGCCAAGAACAATTTCACATTGGTCTGTAGAATGACCAAGACACTTACATTTGGTACAGACGGGTGGGATGTGATCATACTCTATCTCTTGTATGTATATATTACCACTTCTATCTTTGGCACGTACCTGATTTTTAATTGTATCACTGGCTTTGATTTCTACAAGGACTCTAGCATATTTTAATCTTTTAACATGTCTGGTATAATCATCCATGGTCAGGGGGGTTCCAATAAAAATGGCAATTTTGCTAATTCCACGGGCATTCCATAAGGATAAGTCAAGTTCATTAGTTTGACCCAAACAGGATGTGTTTCTAGCATGTCTCTCTCAAGTCTTAGATTTAGTTCCCACTTCTTGGTAAATATAAGTTTGCTGTCAATGAACCAAGGGACTCCTTCCAAAATATTTTTACAATCCAATTCATTGCCAAATTTAATAAGATAAAAAACATTTTCTCTAGGAAAGTCATCCCATTTACTAGCCGGTTTCCATTCTCTTTTAATATAGGCATTGAGATGTATGTAATAAGGTTTTTTCCCAGCTACATAAATATATATGGAGGTACCCCCACATGCTTTTAGCTAAATTAAATACCTCTTCATTTAGATCCACAAATGATCTATCTACATCTTTAAGAGGTTCAAATTTATTTACCCCACCATCTATACATGTGTTGCCTGCAATTGTGTCTGCTCAAGATCTTATCCCTTCCTTGAAATCTAGTTTTTTGAGTCCAGGGCCTGTTGGAACTACACGCCGATTGGGAGCCTCTCTCCTTTATTGTTGCAGATTCTCCCCAGTTTGACGCTTTCCTTTATTTTTGTATATAACTTCTTGCCAACATGTATCATCTTCTTCTTCAGTTGCGATTGAATCGCCCTTAGGGTTTCCTGCAGTCTCAGGAGCGGTCGCCATTTGCGTATTTACAGTTCATTATTATTTCTAGAGAAACAAGATATCAGAATAATATATATATATATATAAATGAAAAAAACACTAGAACCTACGGGCCAACCCTTGGCAGGGTCGTCGATATATAGGTCGACCTGCAAATCCCCAGGTCGACCCGCATTTCCTTCCTTGACGTAAAAATGTCCAACAGCGAGCCGATCGATCTAAAGTAGATTTTCATGCGATCTGAAGCGTTGTTTTCTTGATCCAACGATTCACAGCAAGCTGGGGACATGGTTGCACCAGATTCAATCTTAAAATCCAAAGGTCTGATATTCCCAAACTCTACTATAAATAGAACTATAGGCCTAGCTATTTTCTTACAATCAGATTTTCTCCCAATTGCTTTCATTACCTGTGGTTGAACCCTAAATAGAAAATATTTATAGAAAGAATATCTTTTAATAAAAACATTAGACGCCTTAGAAGTGGTTCCAGGAAGGCCATGGATTAAAGCTAAGGACGACAGATGAGTGGATTTAATTATATATCTTTTATGTTTGTGATATATAACATCGTTAGATTCCCGTTAAATATTTAATTCAGCATTTGGACTAATTTCAGTAATTGGTTATACTAGCTAGTTATGTTAAAACTATAAATTTTGTAAGAAAAGTGTACTTATACTTAAATATTATTTATATAAAAAAACTAATTAAATATAAGTAATATTAGGCTTAAAAGTTATAAAGAAAGGCAAAAGCCTAAAAATGAGAAATTTACAGTAAATTATGTTAAAAACGGAGAAATGAATTAAAAAGAGGAAAATCTAATAAATTGATTAGGAAGTTAGCGATAGATTAGTTGGTTGGTTTAGAAAAGGGAATACATTTCCATAGTTTAATATTGTAAGGATAAACGTAATTGTAGGAATAAAAGCAAGAAAAATGGAATTAGTGCAAAATAGAGACGCTGCTATATTTTTCAGTACCCAATAATTAAAGAAACATTAAAAAAAAATATCTTGCAGTTACGAGTTATCATTTATAGCATTAAAATATGGAAATGGATTTTTAGCATAGTTTTTGTAACCAACCAAATAAAATAGAATTACTTACCAGAATAAAAGAGAATAACGTGAAGCATTAAAGTAGAAGAAATAATCGAGTTAATTATTTGACAACACTAGAAACAATAAACAGAAAATGTGACTAGATCTGCATTTATTGCGCAGATAGCAGAGTAAAAAGTAAAGCAGTTATTATGTAACGACCCAGAATTTTAATTTATTAAAATTTGAATATTTAATTAATTTTAAATATAAATAAGCGAAATTATAGGTCGAATAAATTTTATTTCGAATAATTGGATTTAATTGGATAATTAAATCGATAATTTGATATGTTGAATTATGGAAATAATTGAAAATTGAGTTAAATATGATTGAAAATGATTTGTAAAATTTTATTTTATCATATTGAAGTTAGAAAGATATTTTAGAACTTTTAAAATTGAATTTAAAAGTTAATTTGTGAAAATTGAATATTTTAATATTTAAATCGACTAGTGAAAATAGTCAATTTTTGAACAGTCTCAGAATTGGACGAAACTAGTTCCATTGGATCCATAATAGTTAGTTATTATCGGATTTCAATTTTCGTGTCAATCGGAGTTATCGTTTGATCGTGGCAGCTCGAAACGCATCGAATTGTTTTTAATATTAATTTAGCGAGTCAAAATAGCCATTTTTTAAAAATTCTCGGATTTCGACGAAACCAGTTTCATCGGATCCGTAATGTGATATTATTGTATGGTTTAAAATTTCGTGTCAATTGGATTTACCGTTTGTCCGGTACAAATTAAAACGCCTAGAAAATCGTTTAAAATCGGTTTAATTTAAATTGAACGTTTATTGCCATAACTCACACAGATGACCGAATTAGCTTTCGAAACCTATTCCATTGTGTCCGGAACGCGGGGTAAACCCTAGAAACGCTGGTCACTGCGCGTAAATCAGAGTTTGAAAAATCGAAATGAATAGTGTTCGTTCGGTTCCCTATAAATACCCCCATAATTCTAAAAAAAAAAGAAAGAGATTAAACCCTAATTTGCAGAGCCGCCGCCTCCAATCTAATGGATGGCCGAAAACTTCCATACTTCCCCCTCTCTTTTCTTCAAATCCGTGAAGCAATCCAACAAACTTTCAACTAGAGAAACATAGACCTCCTCGAGATCTTTAAAACCAACGGCTACGATCTAAAATAAGTTAGCGGATCATCGGCAAATTGCTTTCAAAGGAGTCGGCTTTAGGCACGTTTTTCTGTGCCATGGTGCAACCGAGCTCCACCATACTCGGGCTGTGGGTGGAGTGGGGGCGTGCGCACGAAATGGAGGTGGTTGATCGAGGTGGAGGCAAGCGTAGTGGGGGCGTTCGAAACCCTAATTTCGGCCTAAATGGGTTATACATGCGTGCGTTTTTCTTTTGCCTGGAAACGCGATAGGGAGAGAAGGTGATGCACGTGCGGCCTTGATCTGGGAGCAAAGGATCTAACGGTTGTGAATAGATGTAGGTTGAAAATAATTATATTTTGTTGTAAATTTTAATTTTAAAAAAATCGTGTAACTTGTAAAATTGATATCTTTTTCATACGAGGTCGAAAACGCGCGAAACAAGAAGCGTTGGAATCGTATGGACGAGCACTACACGATGGAGTTGGATTGGAGTCGTTTGCAGTTAGTGAGAATTTCGGGTAAAATTAAACGTCCGTTTAATTTTATTCGAAATAAATCGCTAAAATGGAATTGAAATCTAGGTGAGAACTTCTCACTCAATCGAATCAGTTTCGATTTTAATTTTAAATAGTTAGATTTAAAATATTTGAATGCATGTTTGAATGATGATTTTTATCTATTGATTGTTAAAATAGACATTATGCGCCGTTAGTAAGCGGATGTTATTTAGTAAAAACATATACCGCGAATATTTCATAAACAGTGAAATTGGTATTATATATAATAGCAATATATATATATTGGCATATGTATATATTGGAGTTATTGATTTCCCGCATTTGTATAGCGGATGAGACCCTATTGCGCCGTCTATTAAGCGGATAATATTTTAAATCCCATATACCGCGATAATTCCGTACTGGAGCGGAATTGGTATTGTGCTAATGTTTGTGGATGCAGGAAAACAGGTTGGAGGGATCCAACTGGATTCCTCAACAGTATTTATTTGATTTCAGATATTTTGATATTTGATGGACTATCATATCGATATATGATGTCGTTGTTGTCGTGATTGACTATTTGGTGTGTAGCATCATTGGACCAAATTTTGGAATTTTAAAAGGATTTCAAAGTGATTTTTGAAAGTATATGTTTATAAAATATTTTTGGAATTTATCCATTTTGAATAAATAAACGTTATAATTTTAATGTTATAAAATTATGGTTTTTGAGAAATATAGTTAAAAAACTGATTTTTGAGAATATGATGCTAATGATTTTATAAAATAGTTAAATCGGAATTTTTGAATTTATTGTGAAAAGTTTAAAATATAGGATTTATAAAATTTAATTATTTTATAAATCAAAATGGTGAAATTATAAAGGAGATTAAAGACGTTTCAAACGAATAGTATAAATTGATTTATATAAGAAATTTATAAATTGATATTTATAAATTAAAAATATTGAAATTATAAAACGAGTTTTTATAAGTGTTAGAATGAATTATGAATGGATTTCATAAATGAATGAAATTTATAGAATTATAAATGGTGAAGTTATAAATGGAATTTTATAAACAGTAAGTTTATAAAATTTATAAAGTTATTGAAAGAATAGATTTGGATAAATAATTGAATCTTATAAGTTATAAGATTTATAATTATGAAGTTTAAAGGAACGATTGTGCAAACAAATAAATTCTAAGTATTTAACTTATAACATGAACTTTTGTTTTATAATTGAGTTATAAATTGAATAGGTTAATAAAGGAATTTATAAAAGGAAGTTGTTATAAAATAAATAGAAATGGAGTTTATAAACGTTGTTTTATAAATTTGCAAACGACTTATTTTGATAAGTGAATTGTTACAACTTATTAATGGAGTTATATTCACATTTTAGATAGTGAATAATCCTTTAAAATAAAATGAATAAAAGGATGAAATTTGTTAACAAGTATATTCACGTTTTTGAATAGTGAATAATATGTTAAAGAAATTTTTTTGAATGTGATGTTTTAAATAGAATTAAAACAAGTTAACGATGTTTTAATTGGATTGAGATTCAAAACCATAAATTTCAACATTTATTGTTGAAATAGATGTTTTCGAGAAATAAAAGTAAATGATTTCCGAAAGGAAATGTTTTGTATAGTATTGGGATTTATATATCTATTTTAATTTCGAATTCCTACACTAGTGATTTTTGGGTTGTCGTAACGATGTTTTACGCAACATTCGTTTTGGCCCAAATAAATATGTTTAAGAGAATGATTTCCTTAAAGAATGAAATATGTGCTTAATCTAGATTAAGTATATTGAATATTTTCCAAAAGTTGAAAATAAAAGATTTGTGAATTACCTATTAAATACGTATGGAAATGTTTTCCAATATAAAGTGAATATTTGAGAATTTATCTTTTTGAAGATAAATTGAAATGAATAATTGAAATCGAATATTCATAGATATTTTGGATTATAAATTCACTAAGGAATTTATAAAAGAAAGTGGAATTTGTTTAAAAATAAATATTGATTTATTTTTGAGATATTGAAATTATATATCTTGTAAAGATATTTTTGGGAAATAAATAATTTGGAAAATTATTTGGAATCTGGTGATGTGTGCATATCCATTGATAGTTCAATAACCGACTATCAATATTTACCATTGAAAGGTATTTGTTGGGATTTGTTGAATTTGAATGCTACACTTATTTTTAAATTATTGCGCTCGTTATTCGGATTACCCATTCCGAATAGTGATACGACGTAATGGATAGCATTGATGACCGGTGTTGAAGACCGGATATTTGTGAGAGCGATAGGATGACCTGTCGATTGTCTCTGCACTGAGTTGCAACGGTATAGAGACTCCCTAAGTGATGGGAAATCCGATCAGGATTGTGGATATCCGGATTGCAAAGACTTCTTTGTAAGTGCCTTCGGTTCTGTTCGAGCCCGGAACAGACTTGCATGGATTGTATGTCCGACGTTACAAATTGAGATATAAAGCAGATTTCTTTCAAATATATTTCTGTTGGTGGCGGAGAATTTATTCTTTTAGCTTAACACCCTTCTCTGAGACGTACGAGCACAGAGGTTATGTAGTTGAATGTTATCAGCGATATATTCCCAATTTGGTAATGTGACATGCTGAGTGTTGCTGTGAAATGATCATTGTGTTGATTATTTGTGATAGGATCATTTATTTGATCGTCTATCCTGGTGATCATTTCTATGATCATTTGTTGACCCAAAGCATGGCTTTTGTATGAAGTATGTTTTTGTGGAGGTGACTTCGTCGAGCCTCACACCTCGGGAATGGTCAAAACAGGAAAGATGCGGCAAGGTTATGAGGGGTAGCGCCCTTTAGGATATGTGCATTTCTTTCTGGAAAAGGGTGGTATCATGGTATGGAGCCCAGATACTTACTCATCTTGAAAACACTTTATGATTGTGTGAATTGATTATGAGCGCTCGGTGAAAGGTCCCAAAGGACCAGGGGATGGCATATTCGGTCAGTTGTTACTCAGTTAGGGATAACCCGGCCTTGTGTTGGTAGAGATCCGGTTTGGTTCTCGGGGATGTCCTTCCAGAGGCATTCTCATGTGGCAATGGGAAGTTCCTTGGCCTGATCATTCGTTGGAAATCCAAAGAAACAATACGAGACTTGTACGGTTTTAGTTGTATAACCTGCTATGGAATGTGGCGGTAACCTGCTATTGAACATAGTTAGCTATAGTAGGCATACGATAATGGTCGTATGTTGGCTAAGATTTATATTCTACTTTCGAAATAAATTTTTCCTACACTATGCACTAGTAATAATATCAAATGTTCTTTTAAATGCGTACCAAGCATCTTTGACTATCATAAGGAAAAATCTCCTCCGATTCTGCGTTTGCATTGTGTGTGTGTGCGGGAGGCCTTACGGTAGTCTCATTTTTAAAAGCATTGCGAATTGACTTTAAAAATATTCCTCTATTTTGATTTTAAAGATAAATAAACTGTTTTGATTTCTCACACCAGTCACATGACTGACTCGGAGTTTATTGTTTTCCTTCCTAAACTCTGGGTGCCCACCAATTTCCACACGGGCAGTCAAGAGTTAAGGTTTATCAGGATATTCTGGATATTCAGGAGTTGCTGGAGGCAAGATGGATGGAATGGCGTATTACTACTATATAGTATATTCTTTTCCGCTGTTTGATGTTGTATGATGTTGTACACTCTGATGATATGATGTAATGTAATGAAATGTATAAAAAGTAATAACTGATATAGTTCTCTGTTTAAAGATTATTCATTTATTATTATATGTTGTTCCGCTGCAAATTGTGAGATTCTGATATTGTTCTGTTGTTTTCTGTTCCGTTCTATTCTCTTATTTTCTTTCCTTCCATTTTCTACCTTCTTCCCTCCTCTTTTACCTCTTTCCTTTTCTTAAACCATAACATTTCGGGTTTCCGGCCTTCGATTTCTCGGCAATCGTTAAAGTGAGTATCGATGTTGAATTTTCGAAAGTCGAAAATTTCCGGGACGTTACATTTGGTATCAGAGCATATGGTTAAGCGACAACCATGGTTCTGTTGGGTATTACTCATTAGAGATAGAGTCAGTAGTACTCTAGAATGAGTTTGAGTGTAATAATAGCTATGAGAGCGTATTTGTTAGTGAATATATAAAATTGTTTTATATTGTGATGATTGGTTTATTGAGTGGCATATGAACTTTCGTCAGCGCGGTCTGCAAAACTATGCCGAAGGGGTTTCTAAACACTTGAATAGAACAATTCGACACAGTATTGTTTTAAATTGGGTAAATGAAATAATTTTACCTTGATTATATTTTTATATATAAAGGAATAATTTTTCAGAATTATTAAAGTATATATAAGTTGTTGAATAAGTTGTTTGAATAATCTAAATAAAAAAAACATGTTGTAAAAGAATAATTGTATAAGTAAAATGAATTATAAGATTGAATTATAACTGTAGGATCTAGATTAACCCTAGAGGGGGGGGTGAATAGGGTTAAAGCAAATTTTCTCGATTTAAACACAGAAATAAACTGCAGAAATAAATATGCTGAAAAGTAAATCACACACAAAATTTACCCAGCTTCGGCAACCCCTGCCTACTGCTGCATTCACAGATTTCTATTAGAATTAAACAGTATCACGCTTACAACAACTCTACTAGACTCGCAGACCCTTTTGCTCCCGCTCACAAACACTCTACTAGACTCGCACACCCTGCTCCCGCCTATAGAGTTTCGCTCACTCGCAAACACTGCTCCCGCCTATAGAGCTTTGCAAACTCGCACACCCTGCTCACTGAACTAATTCAGAATAGACAATCTGACACTACCTAAACCTAGGTGGTGATTTACCTAAATTCTTTGATTCGTAAAATAAAAACAATAATTAAGAACAATAGAAAAATAACCCTAATAATATTAATAAAAGCCTATAGAAACAAAACCCCCTTTTATTTTTAAGACCGGCCCACTTCCTTATTTCACCCGATCCTCTCTTGTCTCGTTCGTGAGAAATAATGGCGGTTAGGGCTTCGTTCCCTTTTGTTCCAGTTAGGGCTTCGGCTCTTTGTTCCAATTAGGACTTCGGTTTCTTCTATTGATCTGTGATTTGTTACCCTAGCTCGCTGCTTCTCTGATGGTTGACTTTGATTGTTTGTAGTTGCTCGATCGAGTTCGATGCTTGTGAATTCGGTATGTACTGTCTCTTTTTGCTTTTCTAAATTGATACTTGAACTCCATTCTTTCTTGCCGATGATGATTAGGGCATTTATATAGGTTGAATTCCTATATTTGCGTTCGTATAAATTTGATAGAATTTGTCAAATTCTTTATCTCGGCCACTTGATGATGCTTGAATGATTGAGATCGATTCTGACTTTTTCATATGCGTATAATTTTAATTCTTGCGTCCCACGGCTTTGATGTTGACTTGTTCATATTTCTTGCTTGGTTGGTCACGGCTTTGAATTGATTTCGTGATTTGTGATATTTGACTTTGTCACACGCATATTTTCGACTTGTTTAAATCATCTTGATTTACACAGCTTCATTCATCTTTGCATTCCTCTACTGTAGCATTGATTTTGTGATTTTTCACTTTGTTGCTCGGTTACTGATGCATTAGTTATAACTCCATCTTGACTTAGGCTTTTCACTGTAACAGATGCTACACTTGTTCATGTATATATTGCTTTGTTTCACTGGTGGCCTATGTGTATGCTTCACTGTTCTTTGCATTTGTTCATATGAGTCTGCTCACTGTGTCATGCTTGGCTTTGTACACTGTCTTGTGCATTACCTCCATTCACTGTTGTTGTGCAGTTGCAATGCCTTGCTTGGTCTCTGTTACATGCTTGCTGTTGCATGCTTGTGATATTCATGTTGATTTGATGATGCTGGTATTTGCTGATATATTACTTTGAATTGCATACATTTTATGTTGACATTTTCTTTGACACAGATGCTACACTTGTTCATTGTTGTTCAAGTGTACTTGTCTTCATAAAATTGTCACTGTGCTTCTGACCTTTCTGGTCTCTGATCATTGCTTGGTCATCTTGGTGGCTTGAGCATTTGGTCTGTGTTGCATTGTTCCATGTGTCTTGCCTTTGACTGTTTGCATACACTTTTGGTCATGTTGTACTCATTTGCCACTGAGTTGCATTGAATAGATGGTCTTTGTAGTTGTTTATTTGAGTCAGTGCTTCACCACACTTGTTGTGTCATATTTGATCATTTTTGCTGTCCACTGCAGTTTGTAGTGATATTGAGCATTGCATATTTGATTCCTGTTTGCATTTGAGTTTGTAACTTGGAGTCTGCAACTTGATTTGTGCCTTGTCCATTCTCATGTATTCATGTTGCTGGACTTGAATACATCTGTGCAGTCCATTGTAGCTTTTGTGCACAGCACTGCATGTTATGTTGGCCATTTGGTCGAGTTGTAGTCCAGTCCACTCATGTACATGCTTCACTGCAGCCTTCACTGTCCACCTGTTGCACTCTGGTCTCTTGTTCACCATAGTTTGTACATGCATTTGCTACACTGTTTGCTGTAATATTGGCTTGTGACATTCATGTTGCAGTCCATGTTCTGTTGATCACTTGATTATTGTTTGCATTATCCACTTGAACTTGTAGTCTGCCTTGATCATCTTGCAACCTGGTCTGGTGCACCTTGTTTCATGCTTGAGACTGTGCTTGCATTGTTACTTGGTCGACACTTGAACCACTCTGTAACACATGTTGTGTACTTCATTCAGTGTTCATGCATGTTCTCTGTTCATTTGAGTTGTATTCACATCACTTTCTGAAGCTTAAGTTGCTTGCATTTTCTGGTCAGTGGTGCTTTGAGTTGAACCTATCTTGGGTTTGACCTTGTTTTTGATTTCTGTGCTTTTGTTTGATTTTTGCACACGAGTTGGCGAGGCAGTGCACACGTATACGAATGTACACGTGTGTACTGCAGCCACTTATAATTACCTGTCCCTGATAAAACATACTGATATGCACAGATATTGCACAGTCAAAAATGATGACGAACAACCCAAATAACTGAGGCAAACAATGTTTTCAAAATCATCGTTTCTTTCAAATTTCAAAAATATTTCTCTCTCAATTTTACTGCGTTTGAAAATATTTTTGCAGATTACTCAGATGCTGGATTCAAACTGGCATGCAGTTGAAGACAAAATACGAGTGTGAGTGATATGTAGTGAGGTTATCAATGTAAATGTGATGTGATTGTAATCAAAAATGTATATGTATAGTGAGAGCATGAAATTGTACTATTTAAAATTGTAACAAATATTTGTTTGAATAAAAATTTCTGTTTGAATTCAAAATCTGTTTAACTTGTTCTGTTTGAATTCAAATTCGAATTCTGTGTAATTTAATTTTATTCAACAGATATTTATCTAACCAAATACATGCAATTCAAAATATTTGTTTGAATAAAATTTCTGTTTGAATTCAAAATCTGTTTAACTTGTTCTGTTTGAATTCAAATTCAAATTATCAAATTCTGTGTAATTTAATTTTATTCAACAAATATTTATTTAAACTATGAAAAACAAAATAGTAAATTACCAAATACATTTATATGAATGTATATATGTTTATTATCATCAAACAAAAATCATATAGCGCAAAGCGTATATTCAACAATCTCCCCCTTTTGATGATAACAAACATATATTTAAGATTTTGAATATATTAAATGTATTTGATAATTTCATTTGCTCCCCCTATTTGAATTCTTCCTTTTTATGTGATACTCCCCCTACATATATGGCTCCCCCTACATATATGCATACAAATAAAAATATGTAAATGAGCCTATATGCAAATTGAAGGTTATTTGACCTTTGCTTGATTCTATTTGACAAAATCTTAACTTTTCTCTCCCCCTTTTGTTATCAGCAAAAGAATAACAGTGTTATAAAAATAGGGATGAAGTGATAGACATGAATCAAACATTTAACTCAATTAAATATAAATATCAAATTTCAATAAAACTCAAACAAAAATCATAATTACCCTTGTCAAGCGCATATTCCACTTTCAGAAGTGATGGAGATAGAATCATCAAAAATTCATATAGATATGTCTATTTGTGGTATATTTATTTCTGGAAATTTGAATATCTACTAACCATGCATAACCGTTAGGACGTTTAAATGAGATTAGTAGTATTCCAATTTAATTTAAAAAATGAAATCAAGTATCTTCTAACTACGCATGACCATGAGGACTTTTAAATGGGATTAGAATCAACTTGTCTATTAAATCAATTATTTTTAATATGCGTTCCATACATGCATAACCGTGAGGACTTTTAAATGAGCATGGAAGCACATAATTAAAAATCCAAGTAATTCACCCATGCATGACCGTGAGGACTTTTAAATGAGAGTGAATACTTTGGATATTTATTTTAAATTGCTGAATATAAGAAATTGAAGCACAAAAAATTTCCTTCACTGATTTAAAGATATTGAAGAACAAATGATTTCCTTTGTAAACTACCACAAATTTACATATTAAATATGATCTTGATGAGTGATGTTCGATAGAAAGATGATAGAAATAGAAATGGTCATGGAATTATTACCCAACAAAAAGTTTTTATAACTCTTGTTATGAAATTCTAAAGAAATTTTTAATTATACTTTCTCGAGTTATAATATATGATAAATATCAACACTCATCTCTTTTTCAATCACTATTCATCTTTTCGATAATCAAAGAGAGTTAGATTAGTCAAAAATTTGTCATTTAAAATCGAATTAAACATTATAAAATCAATTTTTTCAAAAATGATTAATCTGTAAATATGGTCAAACATGATTTTCTCGAGGGGGGTTTATAAGAAAATTTTCTGCTATTATTTCAAGTGAAAAATATGCAGATATTTTCTTTGAAAAAAAATGCAGCAAATGAATGTTTCAAAATAATTAATCACGTTACACTTAGTAATTTTTCTATCAACCATACTACCAGTGTAATCTGCATCTGAATTTAAATTTCACTCAATATTCACTTGTTGAATCAAACCATGAGATGTGCACCAAAAATTTCAAAACATCATTCTTTTGAATTTGAATTTAAGTCGTGTTAAAACTCAAACAAATATCATGATGTTAATTTCAGAAACCAGAGGATAAACAATTATTTTCATGAGTAATCAACAGTCAATCAACATCATAATTATTTCAAAAACAATTTCTTAAAATCCTTTTTCTCATGAATTTGAAATCGTGCTAATTTACAAGCAGTGATCAAATTGTCAGAACCAATATATCTACGTGTAGCATGAGTAACCAGCATTTGACTGAACAAATTTATATAAATTAGTTCAAAATTTTAAAATCTGGTTGGTCATCAATTAAGCACAAATTAATGTCATAAATAAGAACAAATCAGAAAATCATATCAATTAAGTCCGAATCAGTCAACCATCATAATTCCTTCAAGTAACTCTATTTAATGATGGTTAGTCAATATTTTAAAAAAAAAATAGCATCAAAATCATCATCTTTTGTTCATCTCAATATTGGCTGATTTTAATTTAGAGTATGGTGCAGATAATCACATTTAAAAACAGTTACCTGTTTTACCTTTACGATAATTTTTCGTGATTGCCCATTGTGATTCTGTCACCTTTATACTAGGCTAAGGAACTTTGCTTTGTCGCCCGTTGTGTTTCTGGAACAGCCGAAATCCAGAGAACACTGTTGTTGTTCCTTAGCCTGCCACCACACCTGCACGATAAAAGATTTGTGTGACCTATTTGTTTTTATAGGTCCATTGTTGTTAGTGGCAGAATATGAAAAATATGTTTTTGGAGACTCAAAACTATTTATATATGTTCCTTTTGGCACCCAAATTTGTTTGACTTTCAAAGATTTTATATTTGTGCCTTTTGGAACCCAAATTGATATAGTTTTCACGTGTTTGGGTCTATACCAACAATTATTTCGATTATGTCCAAATTCTCAACAAAACGTGCACATTAAATTGACTTGATTAAATTTTGTGTTCCTATGACTATGATTTTCAACATGATTTCCAATTATTTCAGATCGAGCAACACTTTTACCTTTACCAGCATCTTGTGATTTTCCATAACCTAGTCCTTTTCTATTGTTAGCAAAAATTTGATTTCCAAATAACATTTTGAAAGATTTTTCGCCTCTAGAAAAGTTATTCAAAGATTTCTCAAGATTTTGGACTTTGGTTTTTAATGTTGAATTTTCAGTGACAAGTGAGGTGCATCGATTAATAAAATCCTTTCTCCTAGTGTCGATGGTTTCCTTAAGATTCAAGTTTTCATTTTCAAGATTTTCAAAGTTATTCTTCAGTTTTGATAATTCTGAATCTAAAATCTTACATTTTTTACATTCTAGGTTTTGAATATTTTCAAGTTCAGTTTTTAACCTAAAATTTTCACGAGCAAATTCTCTCCTATCAGATTTCAGTTTTTCAATTTTAGATTCAAGAGTATCCACTACCTTAGTAAGATCAGAACACATAAAAACAAGTTCTTTATAAGAAAACTCACCTGCCTCACTAGATTCGTCGGAGGTTGCTTCTGATTCTGATTTTGCCATGCAACACAAGTTAGCCTCCTCTGGGCTGCTATCCGAAGCTTCCTCTCCTTCTTCATCATCCCAAGCCGCTGCAAATACCTTCTTCGCCTTTTTCTTTTCTTTGTTGTTTTTGAGAAGTGGGCATTTTGGTTTGATGTGGCCAGGCTTGTTGCAGTTATAACATGTCAGTTCATTATCGGAATTTTCGGAATCTTTTGACCTATTGCCCTTTGTTTTCTTCTTGCGTGGCTTGAATCTAGACCATCTTCTAAGATTATTGACAGCCATTGCAAGCTCTTCAATTGGATCTTCTTCATCGCTTTCTTCTTTACTTTTTAAGGCAATCGTCTTCTTCTTTGGTTCGGAGTTGTTGCGTTCTTCCTTTGCTTTTAACTCAAGCTCATATGTCATCAAGTTGCCAATCAACTCCTCCATGCTTAGTTTGCTCAGATCTTTCGATTCTTGGATTGCTGTGACTTTTGCCTCAAAGTTCATTGGTAAAACTCGTAGTATCTTCCGCACAAGCTCTACCTCAGTGAATACCTTCCCAAGCGCTCCAGCATTGTATACCAAGGTTGAAAAGCGTCCAAACATATCCTTTATGCTCTCGCCTTTGTCCATCACAAAATTTTCGTATTCATTGCTGAATAGGGCTAGACGAGACTCCTTGACTTGAGAAGTTCCTTCGTGTGTCACCTCCAAAGTATGCCATATTTCCTGTGCTGTTGTACAATGAGAAATTCTATTAAATTCATTTTATCAAGAGCACATATCAAAGCATTCATAGCTTTAGCATTTGTCGTTTTCAATTTCTTATCGTTAGCATCCCACCTATCCTTAGGTTTAGGAATCTCAGTACCACCAACAATTATAGTGGAAGGTTTATAGCCAGTTTCAATAATATCCCAAACATCATAATCAACGGAACTAAGATAAATACTCATCCTAACTTTCCAATAAGCATAATCGTTCCCGTTAAACATGGGTGGCCTAGCAATAGATTGCCCCTCAGAAAAAGCATTATTTTGTAGACTCATGACTCTAGAGTTAAATAAAAAATATACCGGGCTCTGATACCACTTGTAGGATCTAGATTAACCCTAGAGGGGGGTTGAATAGGGTTAAAGCAAATTTTCTCGATTTAAACACAGAAATAAACTGCAGAAATAAATATGCTGAAAAGTAAATCACACACAAAATTTACCCAGCTTCGGCAACCCCTGCCTACTGCTGCATTCACAGATTTCTATTAGAATTAAACAGTATCACGCTTACAACAACTCTACTAGACTCGCAGACCCTTTTGCTCCCGCTCACAAACACTCTACTAGACTCGCACACCCTGCTCCCGCCTATAGAGTTTCGCTCACTCGCAAACACTGCTCCCGCCTATAGAGCTTTGCAAACTCGCACACCCTGCTCACTGAACTAATTCAGAATAGACAATCTGACACTACCTAAACCTAGGTGGTGATTTACCTAAATTCTTTGATTCGTAAAATAAAAACAATAATTAAGAACAATAGAAAAATAACCCTAATAATATTAATAAAAGCCTATAGATACAAAACCCCCTTTTATTTTTAAGACCGGCCCACTTCCTTATTTCACCCGATCCTCTCTTGTCTCGTTCGTGAGAAATAATGGCGGTTAGGGCTTCGTTCCCTTTTGTTCCAGTTAGGGCTTCGGCTCTTTGTTCCAGTTAGGGCTTCGGTTTCTTCTATTGATCTGTGATTTGTTACCCTAGCTCGCTGCTTCTCTGATGGTTGACTTTGATTGTTTGCAGTTGCTCGATCGAGTTCGATGCTTGTGAATTCGGTATGTACTGTCTCTTTTTGCTTTTCTAAATTGATACTTGAACTCCATTCTTTCTTGCCGATGATGATTAGGGCATTTATATAGGTTGAATTCCTATATTTGCGTTCGTATAAATTTGATAGAATTTGTCAAATTCTTTATCTCGGCCACTTGATGATGCTTGAATGATTGAGATCGATTCTGACTTTTTCATATGCGTATAATTTTAATTCTTGCGTCCCACGGCTTTGATGTTGACTTGTTCATATTTCTTGCTTGGTTGGTCACGGCTTTGAATTGATTTCGTGATTTGTGATATTTGACTTTGTCACACGCATATTTTCGACTTGTTTAAATCATCTTGATTTACACAGCTTCATTCATCTTTGCATTCCTCTACTGTAGCATTGATTTTGTGATTTTTCACTTTGTTGCTCGGTTACTGATGCATTAGTTGTAACTCCATCTTGACTTAGGCTTTTCACTGTAACAGATGCTACACTTGTTCATGTATATATTGCTTTGTTTCACTGGTGGCCTATGTGTATGCTTCACTGTTCTTTGCATTTGTTCATATGAGTCTGCTCACTGTGTCATGCTTGGCTTTGTACACTGTCTTGTGTATTGCCTCCATTCACTGTTGCTGTGCAGTTGCAAAGCCTTGCTTGGTCTCTGTTACATGCTTGCTGTTGCATGCTTGTGATATTCATGTTGATTTGATGATGCTGGTATTTGCTGATATATTACTTTGAATTGCATACATTTTATGTTGACATTTTCTTTGACACGGATGCTACACTTGTTCATGTAGGATCTAGTTTTAACCCTAGAGGGGGGGTGAATAGGGTTATAGCAAATTCTTCTCGATTTAAGCACAGAAATAAAAACTGCAGAAATAAAAGTAAATCACACACAAAATTTGCCCAGCTTCGGCAAACCCTGCCTACTGCTGCATTCACAGATTTCTATTAGAATTAAACAGTATCACGCTTACAAACACTATACTAGACTCGCAGACATTTGCTCCACGCTCACAAACACTCTACTAGACTCGCACACCCTGCTCGCAAACATTTGCTCCACGCTCACAAACACTCTACTAGACTCGCACACCCTGCTCCGCCTATAGAGTTTCGCTTACTCGCAAACTTTGCCTCCCGCCTATAGAGCCTCGCTTACTCGCAAACTCTGCTCCCGTCTACAATAGAATTTTGCAAACTCGCACACCCTGCTCACTGAACTAATTCAAAATAGACAATCTGACACTACCTAAACCCTAGGTGGTGATTTACAAAGTTTTGTTTCGAAAAATAAAAACGATAACAACAAAAAATAGAAATATAACTCTAAACCCTAATTAATATAATAAACCCCTAAATTAAAACACTAAACCCTTTTTAATAATAAGAAAGGCCGGCCCCCTTCACTTTTTGTTAGCCCGTTCCTTTATCTCTTGTAAAAAAAATGGCGACCGTTCTTCTCTTTTGTTCCTCTCAGTTCTGAATTTAGGGCTTCGTCCCTGATTTCCAAATTAGGGTGTGTGCAAAATTAAAGGCGCCGACTTCGTTGATCGTTCAGATGGTTGTAGTCGTGATTGCTTTGACGATCCTTTATTTCTTCGATTTGCTTACGGCTTCTTTAATTTTGGATCGAGTTCGTTCTGTTCTTCGGTATGTACTTTTTTTTTTCGCTTTGCTGTTCGATGCTTGAACTCGATGAAAAAAAATGCCGATGATGATTAGGGTTTTAATAGGATTTGATTTCCTATTTTTGCGTTTGACTGATTGCTTCAAAAATTCTTGCTTTGCCGTTCGATTACACTTTGATGCTAAGGATTAATCTGACTTTGTCAATTTCGTATTTCTAGTGGCTTGATTCACACGGCTTTGAATTGATTTCGTGATTTGTGATATTTGACTTTGTCACACATTGAGATTTAGACCACGGCTTTGGCTTGATGCTGAATAATGTTTGACTTCGACTTGATTTTGGGTATGCTTATTTCGAAAATTCTGACTTCACTACTTCGGCCCATCTTGTGTTTGCCCCTGTCTTCATCTCTGGCCATCTTCACTATCACTTGGTACTGCTGCATCCATTCTGTTGCACTTTGATGTTGTATATGTGATGCATTCATTACTGCAATACTTGTTGCACTTTAGTTGTTCACCATGTTGCATTCACTCCATTTTGCATTGCATTTGTAATTGATGCAGTTTTGTCATTTTGTCATGTTGCAGTATTCATTGTTGTTGTGTTCCTCACTGATGCATTGTTGTAACTCCATCTTGACTTAGGCTTTTCACTGTAACAGATGCTACACTTGTTCATGTATATATTCTTGGAGTCTGCAACTACACTGTGTACTGATGGTCTTGAGCATTTGTACATTTGTTCATAACTGCTTCGAGTCATTCTCTTCTATGTTCACTGGCCTGTACATTTGAGTTGCAGTGTTGATGGTTTTGTGGTTATAACTGGACATTATTTGTTTTAGTGCAGATTCATGTAGTAGCAGTATTATCTCGAGCTCGGCAGTGTTGTTTTCTTGCTTTGATGCATTCACATGTTATGTTCATGTTGGCACTAGTTGTTGGGTCTGTTCCATGAGTCTTGGTCTGGTGCATCCTGTTGTTGTTGAGTTGATATAGTCTGACCTGTGTTCCCTGTTGCACACTGTTGTTGGTCTGATCATTCCTGTAGCTTGCCACTGACTTTGGTTCTTCGAATCTGTTGCACTTGGTCTGTCCACTGTCGAGTTCCTGTGATACTCATGTTGATTCCATTGCTGTTGACATGCCTTGTACTGTTTCTGGGCCTTGAGTGTGCTTCATATATGCACAGTTGGTTCATGTTGTTGCTTATGTTGGTGTTGTACACTGTCATGTTGAATTCACTGATGTATCACTGGTATACTTCACTGTGTTGATTGTTGTGCACTTGCTTGACTGAACTACTCTGGTCTTTCATGATGTATTTGCTGTGGCATTTTGTGGTCTGCACTGAGCACTTGAACTTGTATCTGTGCACATTGTTCTATGCATTGTTCTTGTATTACTTGGGTTACTTGTATGCACTGCATATTTGGATTGCACCTTTTCTGGTTGGTCTGGCCATTGTAGCTGTATTTATGTACTTGTTCAGTTACATTGCTGTCGTAGATGTTGCACTGTATCACAAATGTTCTTTGCATTTGTACATATGAGTGTGCTCGAGCTCTTTGCATACTTCATGACTGCCTTGTGTTGAACCCAGTTTTAAAAACTCGGGTTTGACCTTGTGCTGAAGTTGTGATATTTATATTATTGCACGTGAGTTGAACCCGGCTTTTTATTTGGGTTTGACTTGTGCTCACCTGTCCCTGTAAATCAATCAAGTGTATATATCGGTGTGCACGGCCTTGTGGCATATACAGTAATACACTGTGTACGTCACAAGTTGTTCTTGTATGATGAATTCAAATTTAAATTATGACGAACAACCCAAATAACTGAGGCAAATCTTATTTTCAAAATCATCTTTTATTTTTGAATTGCAAAAATATTTCTTTTTCAATTTTACCGCGTTAGTGTATATTTTTGCAGATTTGCTCAGATGCTGGATTCAAAAACTGGATTTGAAGTTGAAGACAAAATATGAGTGTGAGTGATATGTAGTGAGGAAATTTGTAACTAAAAGATTGTGATGTATTGTAATCAAAGTTGTATAGCTATAGTGAGAGATTGAAATTGTACTATCAAAGTTGTAATAAATATTTGTTTGAATAAAATATTTGTTTGAATTCAAAATCTGTTTAACTTGTTCTGTTTGAATTCAAATTCGAATTCTGTGTAATTTAATTTTATTCAACAAATATTTGTTTAAACTATGAAAAACAAAATAGTACATTACCAAATACATTTATATGAATGTATATATGTTTATTATCATCAAACAAAAATCATATAGCGCAAAGCGCATATTCAACAATCTCCCCCTTTTGATGATAACAAACATATATTTAAGATTTTGATTATATTAAATGTATTTGATAATTTCATTTGCTCCCCCTATTTGAATGCTTCCTTTTTATGTGATACTCCCCCTACATATATGGCTCCCCCTATTTATATGCATACAAATAAAAATATGTAAATGAGCCTATATGCAAATTGAAAGTTATTTGACCTTTGCTTGATTCTATTTAACAAAATCTTAACTTTTCTCTCCCCCTTTTGTTACAGTGTTATAAAAATAGGGATGAAGTGATAGACATGAATCAAACATTTAACTCAATTAAATATAAATATCAAATTTCAATAAAACTCAAACAAAAATCATAATTACCCTTGTCAAGCGCATATTCCACTTTCAGAAGTGATGGAGATAGAATCATCAAAAATTCATATAGATATGTCTATTTGTGGTATATTTATTTCTGGAAATTTGAATATCTACTAACCATGCATAACCGTTAGGACTTTTAAATGAGATTAGTAGTATTCCTATTTAATTTAAAAAATGAAATCAAGTATCTTCTAACCACGCATGACCGTGAGGACTTTTAAATGGGATTAGAATCAACTTGTCTATTAAATCAATTATTTTTAATATGCGTTCCATACATGCATAACCGTGAGGACTTTTAAATGAGCATGGAAGCACATAATCAAAAATCCAAGCAATTCACCCATGCATGACCGTGAGGACTTTTAAATGAGAGTGAATACTTTGGATATTTATTTAAATTGCTGAATATAAGAAATTGAAGCACAAATAATTTCCTTCACTGATTTAAAGATATTGAAGAACAAATGATTTCCTTTGTAAACTACCACAAATTTACATATTAAATATGATCTTGATGAGTGATGTTCGATAGAAAGATGATAGAAATAGAAATGGTCATGGAATTATTACCCAACAAAAAGTTTTTATAACTCTTGTTATGAAATTCTAAAGAAATTTTTAATTATACTTTCTCGAGTTATAATATATGATAAATATCAACACTCATCTCTTTTTCAATCACTATTCATCTTTTCGATAATCAAAGAGAGTTAGATTAGTCAAAAATTTGTCATTTAAAATCGAATTAAACATTATAAAATCAATTTTTTTCAAAAATGATTAATCTGTAAATATGGTCAAACATGATTTTCTCAAGGGGGGTTTATAAGAAAATTTTCTGCTATTTGAAAATTATTTCAAGTGAAAAATATGCAGATATTTTCTTAAAAAAAATGCAGCAAATGAATGTTTCAAAAATTAATCACGTTCCACTTAGTAATTTTTCTATCAACTATATTACCAGTGTAATCTGCATCTGAATTACAATTTCACTCAAAATTCACTCGTTGAATGTCAAAGACAAGATTATGAAATTTCAACAAATTTTCTCATGATTATTATCAACAAATTTTGAATGAAATTTTCTTGGATTTAAATTTAAACCGTGTTGACAATCAAACAGATATAAAAGTGTCAATCTTAGAGATCATAGAATGAACAACTATCAATAGTCATTGAAAAAACAATTTCTTGAAGTTTCAATAATTTCATAAAGTTTCAACAATTTCAAAAATTTCTTAAAATCCTTTTTACAATTTTTTTTTTAATAGGAATTCATTAGGATTTTAAGTTGAGGCCGTGTCAAACCATGAATTTAGATTTAGCCAAAAATATTATAACAAAAAGTATTATCCAATCAAAACACTATTTTTATCCCAAACTTATATATCAAGTTATTCTAGAGAATTTTATAGTGTTTTTGGCATAAGAATATAATTGGCTAACTATTTTGAATAAAAAGTCAGAATCAAAATCATCATTGAATCATCATCATATCATCATCATATAATTGGCTGATTTTATTCAGAAAATGGTGCAGATTTTCACAATTTATATATCGTTCAAAACAAATTTACCTGTTTTACCTTTACGATACTTTCTGTTGTTGTCCAACGTGATTTGTCACCTTTATACTAGGCTAAGGAACTTTGTTTTTTTCGCCCGTTGTGTTTCTGGAACAGCCGAAATCCAGAGAACGCTGTTGTTGTTCCTTAGCCTGCCACCACACCTACACGATAACAAATTTATGTGACCTATTTGTTTTTATAGGTCCATGATTGTTAGTGGCAGAATATGAAAAATATGTTTTTGGAGACCCAAAACTATTTATATATGTTCCTTTTGGCACCCAAATTTGTTTGACTTTCAAAATTTTTATATTTGTGCCTTTTGGAACCCAAATCGGTATAGTTTTCACATGTTTGGGTCTATACCAACAATTATTGTGATTGTGTCCATATTTTCTACAAATCGTGCACATTGAATTTTCTTGATTAATCTCATTTCTAACATATTCAGAGTGAGTATATCCAAGTCCTTGTCTATCAATATTGATAGTTTGTTTTCCTATTAACATATTCAACAATTTTTCACTTTTTGAAAATTTATCTAAAGTCGTTGACAATTGTTGGACTTGTGTTTTGAGAGATTCATTTTCATTTATCAATTGTGTGCACTTTTCAATAGAATTCTCTCTCCTATTATTTTCATTCTCTTTTAAAATCAGAATTTCATTTTCAAGTGATTTTATATTGATTTCTGATTTTTCAATTCCCTTTTCGAATGTTGGACACTTATCACACTTAGGGATCTTACTTTGGTAAGTTTTAACTAATTTGTCGAGTTGCTCATTTAATTCTGACAAAGTATCATTTTGTGATTCAAGTTTGGCATACTTCTCCCTAAGTCATTTAAAACAGCCATTTACCTTGTGGAAATAAATAAGTAATTCAGAGTGAGTAAGTTTTGATACCTCGCTTAGCTCGTCGTCGTCGCTATCGGTTATATTCCCATGAAGGCACATATCTGCTTCCTCACTTTCACTGCTATCGCTTTTATTCCACTTGGCTGCAAATTTCCTTTTTGAATTCTCTGTTTGTAATGCCAGCTCGGGTGCTCCATCATCATCATCCTCATCACAACTGCTATTTACCAATCCTGTTAAGCATATTTCTTTTACTGAGTTGGTTGTGGAGGACTTCTCATTGCTGTTGACTTTTGCACCATATATTGCATCGAGAGTATTCCAAATTTTCTGTGCATTTTCACTAAGAGAAACAAAATTAAAATTATCACGATTAATATGAGAATATAATATATGCATAGTAAGAGCATTAATCGAGATACTTTCCTTATCGGTTTTATCACACCCATTTTCAATTATATCCCAACATTTAATATTAACAGATTTTAAATAAAATTCCATTTTCAATTTCCAGTTCAAAAAATCTGTTCCATCGAAAATAGAAGGAATAATATTGAAATGACCCTCAAAAATATTATCTGGTGAATTCATGACTCTAGAGTTAAAGAAAAATATCGGGCTCTGATACCACTTGTAGGATCTAGTTTTAACCCTAGAGGGGGGGTGAATAGGGTTATAGCAAATTCTTCTCGATTTAAGCACAGAAATAAAAATTGCAGAAATAAAAGTAAATCACACACAAAATTTACCCAGCTTCGGCAAACCCTGCCTACTGCTGCATTCACAGATTTCTATTAGAATTAAACAGTATCACGCTTACAAACACTATACTAGACTCGCAGACATTTGCTCCACGCTCACAAACACTCTACTAGACTCGCACACCCTGCTTGCAAACATTTGCTCCACGCTCACAAACACTCTACTAGACTCGCACACCCTGCTCCGCCTATAGAGTTTCGCTTACTCGCAAACTTTGCCTCCCGCCTATAGAGCCTCGCTTACTCGCAAACTCTGCTCCCGTCTACAATAGAATTTTGCAAACTCGCACACCCTGCTCACTGAACTAATTCAAAATAGACAATCTGACACTACCTAAACCCTAGGTTGTGATTTACAAAGTTTTGTTTCGAAAAATAAAAACGATAACAACAAAAAATAGAAATATAACTCTAAACCCTAATTAATATAATAAACCCCTAAATTAAAACACTAAACCCTTTTTAATAATAAGAAAGGCCGGCCCCCTTCACTTTTTGTTAGCCCGTTCCTTTATCTCTTGTAAAAAAAATGGCGACCGTTCTTCTCTTTTGTTCCTCTCAGTTCTGAATTTAGGGCTTCGTCCCTGATTTCCAAATTAGGGTGTGTGCAAAATTAAAGGCGCCGACTTCGTTGATCGTTCAGATGGTTGTAGTCGTGATTGCTTTGACGATCCTTTATTTCTTCGATTTGCTTACGGCTTCTTTAATTTTGGATCGAGTTCGTTCTGTTCTTCGGTATGTACTTTTTCTTTTCTTTTCGCTTTGCTGTTCGATGCTTGAACTCGATGAAAAAAAATGCCGATGATGATTAGGGTTTTAATAGGATTTGATTTCCTATTTTTGCGTTTGACTGATTGCTTCAAAAATTCTTGCTTTGCCGTTCGATTACACTTTGATGCTGAGGATTAATCTGACTTTGTCAATTTCGTATTTCTAGGGGCTTGATTCACACGGCTTTGAATTGATTTCGTGATTTGTGATATTTGACTTTGTCACACATTGAGATTTAGACCACGGCTTTGGCTTGATGCTGAATAATGTTTGACTTCGACTTGATTTTGGGTGTGCTTATTTCGAAAATTCTGACTTCACTACTTCGGCCCATCTTGTGTTTGCCCCTGTCTTCATCTCTGGCCATCTTCACTATCACTTGGTACTGCTGCATCCATTCTGTTGCACTTTGATGTTGTATATGTGATGCATTCATTACTGCAATACTTGTTGCACTTTAGTTGTTCACCATGTTGCATTCACTCCATTTTGCATTGCATTTGTAATTGATGCAGTTTTGTCATTTTGTCATTTTGTCATGTTGCAGTATTCATTGTTGTTGTGTTCCTCACTGATGCATTGTTGTAACTCCATCTTGACTTAGGCTTTTCACTGTATCAGATGCTACACTTGTTCATGTATATATTCTTGGAGTCTGCAACTACACTGTGTACTGATGGTCTTGAGCATTTGTACATTTGTTCATAACTGCTTCGAGTCATTCTCTTCTATGTTCACTGGCCTGTACATTTGAGTTGCAGTGTTGATGGTTTTGTGGTTATAACTGGACATTATTTGTTTTAGTGCAGATTCATGTAGTAGCAGTATTATCTCGAGCTCGACAGTGTTGTTTTCTTGCTTTGATGCATTCACATGTTATGTTCATGTTGGCACTAGTTGTTGGGTCTGTTCCATGAGTCTTGGTCTGGTGCATCCTGTTGTTGTTGAGTTGATATAGTCTGACCTGTGTTCCCTGTTGCACACTGTTGTTGGTCTGATCATTCCTGCAGCTTGCCACTGACTTTGGTTCTTCGAATCTGTTGCACTTGGTCTGTCCACTGTCGAGTTCCTGTGATACTCATGTTGATTCCATTGCTGTTGACATGCCTTGTACTGTTTCTGGGCCTTGAGTGTGCTTCATATATGCACAGTTGGTTCATGTTGTTGCTTATGTTGGTGTTGTACACTGTCATGTTGAATTCACTGATGTATCACTGGTATACTTCACTGTGTTGATTGTTGTGCACTTGCTTGACTGAACTACTCTGGTCTTTCATGATGTATTTGCTGTGGCATTTTGTGGTCTGCACTGAGCACTTGAACTTGTATCTGTGCACATTGTTCTATGCACTGTTCTTGTATTACTTGGGTTACTTGTATGCACTGCATATTTGGATTGCACCTTTTCTGGTTGGTCTGGCCATTGTAGCTGTATTTATGTACTTGTTCAGTTACATTGCTGTCGTAGATGTTGCACTGTATCACCACTGTTCTTTGCATTTGTACATGTGAGTGTGCTCGAGCTCTTTGCATACTTCATGACTGCCTTGTGTTGAACCCAGTTTTACAAACTCGGGTTTGACCTTGTGCTGAAGTTGTGATATTTATATTATTGCACGTGAGTTGAACCCGGCTTTTTATTTGGGTTTGACTTGTGCTCACCTGTCCCTGTAAATCAATCAAGTGTATATATCGGTGTGCACGGCCATGTGGCATATACAGTAATACACTGTGTACGTCACAAGTTGTTCTTGTATGATGAATTCAAATTTAAATTATGACGAACAACCCAAATAACTGAGGCAAATCTTATTTTCAAAATCATCTTTTATTTTTGAATTGCAAAAATATTTCTTTTTCAATTTTACCGCGTTAGTGTATATTTTTGCAGATTTGCTCAGATGCTGGATTCAAAAACTGGATTTGAAGTTGAAGACAAAATATGAGTGTGAGTGATATGTAGTGAGGAAATTTGTAACTAAAAGATTGTGATGTATTGTAATCAAAGTTGTATAGCTATAGTGAGAGATTGAAATTGTACTATCAAAGTTGTAATAAATATTTGTTTGAATTCAAAATCTGTTTAACTTGTTCTGTTTGAATTCAAATTCGAATTCTGTGTAATTTAATTTTATTCAACAAATATTTATTTAAACTATGAAAAACAAAATAGTACATTACCAAATACATTTATATGAATGTATATATGTTTATTATCATCAAACAAAAATCATATAGCGCAAAGCGCATATTCAACATTCATTGTTGTTCAAGTGTACTTGTCTTCATAAAATTGTCACTGTGCTTCTGACCTTTCTGGTCTCTGATCATTGCTTGGTCATCTTGGTGGCTTGAGCATTTGGTATGTGTTGCATTGTTCCATGTGTCTTGCCTTTGACTGTTTGCATACACTTTTGGTCATGTTGTACTCATTTGCCACTGAGTTGCATTGAATAGATGGTCTTTGTAGTTGTTTATTTGAGTCAGTGCTTCACCACACTTGTTGTGTCATATTTGATCATTTTTGCTGTCCACTGCAGTTTGTAGTGATATTGAGCATTGCATATTTGATTCCTGTTTGCATTTGAGTTTGTAACTTGGAGTCTGCAACTTGATTTGTGCCTTGTCCATTCTCATGTATTCATGTTGCTGGACTTGAATACATCTGTGCAGTCCATTGTAGCTTTTGTGCACAGCACTGCATGTTATGTTGGCCATTTGGTCGAGTTGTAGTCCAGTCCACTCATGTACATGCTTCACTGCAGCCTTCACTGTCCACCTGTTGCACTCTGGTCTCTTGTTCACCATAGTTTGTACATGCATTTGCTACACTGTTTGCTGTAATATTGGCTTGTGACATTCATGTTGCAGTCCATGTTCTGTTGATCACTTGATTATTGTTTGCATTATCCACTTGAACTTGTAGTCTGCCTTGATCATCTTGCAACCTGGTCTGGTGCACCTAGTTTCATGCTTGAGACTGTGCTTGCATTGTTACTTGGTCGACACTTGCACCACTCTGTAACACATGTTGTGTACTTCATTCAGTGTTCATGCATGTTCTCTGTTCATTTGAGTTGTATTCACATCACTTTCTGAAGCTTAAGTTGCTTGCATTTTCTGGTCAGTGGTGCTTTGAGTTGAACCTATCTTGGGTTTGACCTTGTTTTTGATTTCTGTGCTTTTGTTTGATTTTTGCACACGAGTTGGCGAGGCAGTGCACACGTATACGAATGTACACGTGTGTACTGCAGCCACTTATAATTACCTGTCCCTGATAAAACATACTGATATGCACAGATATTGCACAGTCAAAAATGATGACGAACAACCCAAATAACTGAGGCAAACAATGTTTTCAAAATCATTGTTTCTTTCAAATTTCAAAAATATTTCTCTCTCAATTTTACTGCGTTTGAAAATATTTTTGCAGATTACTCAGATGCTGGATTCAAACTGGCATGCAGTTGAAGACAAAATACGAGTGTGAGTGATATGTAGTGAGGTTATCAATGTAAATGTGATGTGATTGTAATCAAAAATGTATATGTATAGTGAGAGCATGAAATTGTACTATTTAAAATTGTAATAAATATTTGTTTGAATAAAAATTTCTATTTGAATTCAAAATCTGTTTAACTTGTTCTGTTTGAATTCAAATTCGAATTCTGTGTAATTTAATTTTATTCAACAGATATTTATCTAACCAAATACATACTATTTAAAATATTTGTTTGAATAAAATTTCTGTTTGAATTCAAAATCTGTTTAACTTGTTCTGTTTGAATTCAAATTCAAATTATCAAATTCTGTGTAATTTAATCTTATTCAACAAATATTTATTTAAACTATGAAAAACAAAATAGTACATTACCAAATACATTTATATGAATGTATATATGTTTATTATCATCAAACAAAAATCATATAGCGCAAAGCGTATATTCAACAATAACTAATGTGATTTACAATTGTGAAATAAATTTATATATATAAGAAGTGAAACTATATGAATATATTTATGAATATGAGTTGAAATAAAAAAATGAATTTAAAGTTAAATGGAAATTTACTTTAGAAATGGAAGTATAACTTAAAAGATGTTGAATGAAGTTGATTTAGGTATCAAAGTAAATTAACAAAGTTAAGTGATAAATGTGAACTTGAGTTATGTAAATGAAATTCAACTTTTGTAATTGAATCGAATTAATGGATTAAATGTTAATCAATTGAATGTAAATTAAGTTGATATGAAATAATGAATGTAAGTGTTAATTCATTAAAATGTAATGTTATTGGAAGTTGAATAATTGAATGAATATAAGAAAAGAAATTTGGTTGTAACTAATATACATTGATTGTTATATGATTGTTAGTTGATTGTATATAATTCATTAAGTATTAATGAAATTGAGTTAATGAAATTGGAAGCTAAAGTAATTGAAATTCAATTGAAAGTTAAGTGAATTTTAAATAGAATTGAATTTGATTTGGAAGTGAACCAACTTGAATATGGATTAGTGAATATAAACTAACTGAAAATGAATGTTAGTAAACATCCACTGTTAATGAATCAAATGTGATTAAATTGAAAACCATTTCATTGAATATTAATAAGAATATGAATGAATATTTATTGGTTATGGATGTTAGTTGGTTGATGGTTGAATATATTGTTTTGTTTCATTTGCTATGTTGGCATATATAGTTATTATGTTGCTATATGTTGTATATTGATACTATTGTCTATATACATGGTTCTCATGTTGTTTGTTGAGTGTTTAGTAGGTGCGGATCGCGTTTGCTTCGCATTTGGAGCTCGCTTTCGCGTTATATTAGCCGTATATGCTCGCTAATAAAATATAAGGTACATATCTCGGATTACATACCGTACTTTTATACTTTTTTCCCTGCGGGATGCCTCATTACTTGATGAGATGTATATTTGTGATATATATACTGTCATTTTTTTGGATCGAGCCGCGCAAAGGAGACTATGGCGAATTTTTTCGAAAATTTAAGGCGTTAGAAAAATTTGAGAAAATTGGAAAATTTTTGAAAACTTTAACTTTGATTTGGAATTGAAAATTAAACAATAGTAGTTGTCTTTGAAAAGATAACTAAGTATGATTTGAAAACTTAGTAAAGTTATTGTAAAAAGTTTAACTATGGATTTATGGAAAATTAATAGATTCTATAACTTTTCTTACTTGTTAATTTCGAGGACGAAATTCTTTTAAGGGGGGAAGATTGTAACGACCCAGAATTTTAATTTATTAAAATTTGAATATTTAATTAATTTTAAATATTAATAAGTGAAATTATAAGTCGAATAAATTTTATTTCGAATAATTGGATTTAGTTGGATAATTAAATCGATAATTTGATATGTTGAATTATGGAAATAATTGAAAATTAAGTTAAATATGATTGAAAATGATTTGTAAAATTTTATTTTATCATATTTAAGTTAGAAAGATATTTTAGAACTTTTAAAATTGAATTTAAAAGTTAATTTGTGAAAATTGAATATTTTAATATTTAAATCGACTAGTGAAAATAGTCAATTTTTAAACAGTCTCAGAATTGGACGAAACTAGTTCCATTGGATCCGTAATAGTTAGTTATTATCGGATTTCAATTTTCGTGTCAATCGGAGTTATCGTTTGATCGTGGCAGCTCGAAACGCATCGAATTGTTTTTAATATTAATTTAGCGAGTCAAAATAGCCATTTTTTAAAAAGTCTCGGATTTCGACGAAACTAGTTTCATCGGATCCGTAATGTGATATTATTGTATGGTTTAAAATTTCGTGTCAATTGGATTTACCGTTTGTCCTGTACAAATTAAAACGCCTAGAAAATCGTTTAAATCGGTTTAATTTAAATTGAACGTTTATTGCCATAACTCGCACAGATGACCGAATTAGCTTTCGAAACCTATTCCATTGTGTCCGGAACGCAGGGTAAACCCTAGAAACGCTGGTCACTACGCGTAAATCGGAGTTTGAAAAATCGAAATGAATAGTGTTCGTTCGGTTCCCTATAAATACCCCTATAATTCTAAAAAAAACAAAAAGAAATTAAACCCTAATTTGCAGAGCCGTCGCCTCCAATCTAATGGATGGCCGAAAACTTCCATACTTCCCCCTCTCTTTTCTTCAAATCCGTGAAGCAATCCAACAAACTTTCAACTAGAGAAACATAGACCTCCTCGAGATCTTTAAAACCAACGGCTACGATCTAAAATAAGTTAGCGGATCATCGGCAAATTGCTTTCAAAGGAGCCGGCTTAAGGCACGTTTTTCTGTGTCATGGTGCAACCGAGCTCCACCATACTCGGGGTGTGGGTGGAGTGGTGGCGTGCGCACGAAATGGAGGTGGTTGATCGAGGTGGAGGCAAGCGTAGTGGGGGGCGTTCGAAACCCTAATTTCGGCCTAAATGGGTTATACATGCGTGCGTTTTTCTTTTGCCTGGAAACGCGATAGGGAGAGAAGGTGATGCACGTGCGGCCTTGATCTGGGAGCAAAGGATCTAACGGTTGTGAATAGATGTAGGTTGAAAATAATTATATTTTGTTGTAAATTTTAATTTTAAAAAAATCGTGTAACTTGTAAAATTGATATCTTTTTCATACGAGGTCGAAAACGCGCGAAACAAGAAGCGTTGGAATCGTATGGACGAGCACTACGCGATGGAGTTGGATTGGAGTCGTTTGGAGTTAGTGAGAATTTCGGGTAAAATTAAACGTCCGTTTAATTTTATTCGAAATAAATCGCTAAAATGGAATTGAAATCAAGGTGAGAACTTCTCACTCAATCGAATCAGTTTCGATTTTAATTTTAAATAGTTAGATTTAAAATATTTGAATGCATGTTTGAATGATGATTTTTATCTATTGATTGTTAAAATAGACATTATGCGCCGTTAGTAAGCGGATGTTATTTAGTAAAAACATATACCGCGAATATTTCATAAACAGTGAAATTGGTATTATATATAATAGCAATATATATATTGGCATATGTATATATTGGAGTTATTGATTTCCCGCATTTGTATAGCGGATGAGACCCTATTGCGCCGTCTATTAAGCGGATAATATTTTAAATCCAATATACCGCGATAATTCCGTACTGGAGCGGAATTGGTATTGTGCTAATGTTTGTGGATGCAGGAAAACAGGTTGGAGGGATCCAACTGGATTCCTCAACAGTATTTATTTGATTTCAGATATTTTGATATTTGATGGACTATCATATCGATATATGATGTCGTTGTTGTCGCGATTGACTATTTGGTGTGTAGCATCATTGGACCAAATTTTGGAATTTTAAAAGGATTTCAAAGTGATTTTTGAAAGTATATGTTTATAAAATATTTTTGGAATTTATCCATTATGAATAAATAAACGTTATAATTTTAATGTTATAAAATTATGGTTTTTGAGAAATATAGTTATAAAACTGATTTTTGAGAATATGATGCTAATGATTTTATAAAATAGTTAAATCGGAATTTTTGAATTTATTGTGAAAAGTTTAATATATAGGATTTATAAAATTTAATTATTTTATAAATCAAAATGGTGAAATTATAAAGGAGATTAAAGACGTTTTAAAAGAATAGTATAAATTGATTTATATAAGAAATTTATAAATTGATATTTATAAATTAAAAATATTGAAATTATAAAACGAGTTTTTATAAGTGTTAGAATGAATTATGAATGGATTTCATAAATGAATGAAATTTATAGAATTATAAACGGTGAAGTTATAAATGGAATTTTATAAGCGGTAAGTTTATAAAATTTATAAAGTTATTGAAAGAATAGATTTGGATAAATAATTGAATCTTATAAGTTATAAGATTTATAATTATGAAGTTTAAAGGAACGATTGTGCAAACAAATAAATTCTAAGTATTTAACTTATAGCATGAACATTTGTTTTATAATTGAGTTATAAATTGAATAGGTTAATAAAGGAATTTATAAAAGGAAGTTGTTATAAAATAAATAGAAATGGAGTTTGTAAACGTTGTTTTATAAATTTGCAAACGACTTATTTTGATAAGTGAATTGTTACAACTTATTAATGGAGTTATATTCACATTTTAGATAGTGAATAATCCTTTAAAATAAAATGAATAAAAGGATGAAATTTGTTAACAAGTATATTCATGTTTTTGAATAGTGAATAATATGTTAAAGAAATTTTTTTGAATGTGATGTTTTAAATAGAATTAAAACAAGTTAACGATGTTTTAATTGGGTTGAGATTCAAAACCATAGATTTCAACATTTATTGTTGAAATAGATGTTTTCGAGAAATAAAAGTAAATGATTTCCGAAAGGAAATGTTTTGTATAGTATTGGGATTTATATATCTATTTTAATTTCGAATTCCTACACTAGTGATTTTTGGGTTGTCGTAACGATGTTTTACGCAACATTCGTTTTAGCCCAAATAAATATGTTTAAGAGAATGATTTCCTTAAAGAATGAAATATGTGCTTAATCTCGATTAAGTATATTGAATATTTTCCAAAGGTTGAAAATAAAAGATTTGTGAATTACTTATTAAATAAGTATGGAAATGTTTTCCAATATAAAGTGAATATTTGAGAATTTATCTTTTTGAAGATAAATTGAAATGAATAATTGAAATCGAATATTCATAGATATTTTGGATTATAAATTCACTAAGGAATTTATAAAAGAAAGTGGAATTTGTTTAAAAATAAATATTGATTTATTTTTGAGATATTGAAATTATATATCTTGTAAAGATATTTTTGGGAAATAAATAATTTGGAAAATTATTTGGAATCTGGTGATGTGTGCATATCCATTGATAGTTCAATAACCGACTATCAATATTTACCTTTGAAAGGTATTTGTTGGGATTTGTTGAATTTGAATGCTACACTTATTTTTAAATTATTGCGCTCGTTATTCGGATTACCCATTCCGAATAGTGATACGACGTAATGGATAGCATTGATGACCGGTGTTGAAGACCGGATATTTGTGAGAGCGATAGGATGACCTGTCGATTGTCTCTGCACTGAGTTGCAACGGTATAGAGACTCCCTAAGTGATGGGAAATCCGATCAGGATTGTGGATATCCGGATTGCAAGGACTTCTTTGTAAGTGCCTTCGGTTCTGTTCGAGCCCGGAACAGACTTGTATGGATTGTATGTCCGACGTTACAAACTGAGATATAAAGCAGATTTCTTTCAAATATATTTCTGTTGGTGGCGGAGAATTTATTCTTTTAGCTTAACACCCTTCTCTGAGACGTACGAGCTCAGAGGTTATGTAGTTGAATGTTATCAGCGATATATTCCCAATTTGGTAATGTGACATGTTGAGTGTTGCTGTGAAATGATCATTGTGTTGATTATTTGTGATAGGATCATTTATTTGATCGTCTATCCTGGTGATCATTTCTATGATCATTTGTTGACCCAAAGCATGGCTTTTGTATAAAGTATGTTTTTGTGGACGTGACTTCGTCGAGCCTCACACCTCGGGAATGGTCAAAACAGGAAAGATGCGGCAAGGTTATGAGGGGTAGCGCCCTTTAGGATATGTGCATTTCCTTCTGGAAAAGGGTGGTATCATGGTATGGAGCCCAGATACTTACTCATGTTGAAAACACTTTATGATTGTGTGAATTGATTATGAGCGCTCGGTGAAAGGTCCCAAAGGACCGGGGGATGGCATATTCGGTCAGTTGTTACTCAGTTAGCGATAACCCGGCCTTGTGTTGGTAGAGATCCGGTTTGGTTCTCGGGGATGTCCTTCCAGAGGCGTTCTCATGTGGCAATGGGAAGTTCCTTGGCCTGATCATTCGTTGGAAATCCAAAGAAACAATACGAGACTTGTACGGTTTTAGTTGTATAACCTGCTATGGAATGTGGCGGTAACCTGCTATTGAACATAGTTAGCTATAGTAGGCATACGATAATGGTCGTATGTTGGCTAAGATTTATATTCTACTTTCGAAATGAATTTTTCCTACACTATGCACTAGTAATAATATCAAATGTTCTTTTAAATGCGTACCAAGCATCTTTGACTATCATAAGGAGAAATCTCCTCCGATTCTGCGTTTGCATTGTGTGTGTGTGCGGGAGGCCTTATGGTAGTCTCATTTTTAAAAGCATTGCGAATTGACTTTAAAAATATTCCTCTATTTTGATTTTAAAGATAAATAAACTGTTTTGAGTTCTCACACCAGTCACATGACTGACTCGGAGTTTATTGTTTTCCTTCCTAAACTCTGGGTGCCCACCAATTTCCACACGGGCAGTCAAGAGTTAAGGTTTATCAGGATATTCTGGATATTCAGGAGTTGCTGGAGGCAAGATGGATCGAATGGCGTATTACTACTATATAGTATATTCTTTTCCGCTGTTTGATGTTGTATGATGTTGTACACTCTGATGATATGATGTAATGTAATGAAATGTATAAAATGTAATAACTGATATAGTTCTTTGTTTAAAGATTATTCATTTATTATTATATATTGTTCCGCTGCAAATTGTGAGATTCTGATATTGTTCTGTTGTTTTCTGTTCCGTTCTATTCTCTTATTTTCTTTCCTTCCATTTTCTACCTTCTTCTCTCCTCTTCTACCTCTTTCCTTTTCTTAAACCATAACATTTCGGGTTTCCGGCCTTCGATTTCTCGACAGTCGTTAAAGTGAGTATCGATGTTGAATTTTCGAAAGTCGAAAATTTCCGGGCCGTTACATTTGGTATCAGAGCATATGGTTAAGCGACAACCATGGTTCTGTTGGGTATTACTCATTAGAGATAGAGTCAGTAGTACTCTAGAATGAGTTTGAGTGTAATAATAGCTATGAGAGCGTATTTGTTAGTGAATATATAAAATTATTTTATATTGTGATGATTGGTTTATTGAGTGGCATATGAACTTCCGTCAGCGCGGTCTACAAAACTATGCCGAAGGGGTTTCTAAACACTTGAATAGAACAATTTGACACAGTATTGTTTTAAATTGGGTAAATGAAATAATTTTACCTTGATTATATTTTTATATATAAAGGAATAATTTTTCAGAATTATTAAAGTATATATAAGTTGTTGAATAAGTTGTTTGAATAATCTAAATAAAAAAAACATGTTGTAAAAGAATAATTGTATAAGTAAAATGAATTATAAGATCGAATTATAACTAATGTGATTTACAATTGTGAAATAAATTTATATATATAAGAAGTGAAACTATATGAATATATTTATGAATATGAGTTGAAATAAAAAAATGAATTTAAAGTTAAATGGAAATTTACTTTAGAAATGGAAGTATAACTTAAAAGATGTTGAATGAAGTTGATTTAGGTATCAAAGTAAATTAACAAAGTTAAGTGATAAATGTGAACTTGAGTTATGTAAATGAAATTCAACTTTTGTAATTGAATTGAATTAATGGATTAAATGTTAATCAAATGAATGTAAATTAAGTTGATATGAAATAATGAATGTAAGTGTTAATTCATTAAAATGTAATGTTATTGGAAGTTGAATAATTGAATGAATATAAGAAAAGAAATTTGGTTGTAACTAATATACATTGATTGTTATATGATTGTTAGTTGATTGTATATAATTCATTAAGTATTAATGAAATTGAGTTAATGAAATTGGAAGCTAAAGTAATTGAAATTCAATTGAAAGTTAAGTGAATTTTAAATAGAATTGAATTTGATTTGGAAGTGAACCAACTTGAATATGGATTAGTGAATATAAACTAATTGAAAATGAATGTTAGTAAACATCCACTGTTAATGAATCAAATGTGATTAAATTGAAAACCATTTCATTGAATATTAATAAGAATATGAATGAATATTTATTGGTTATGGATGTTAGTTGGTTGATGGTTGAATATATTGTTTTGTTTCATTTGCTATGTTGGCATATATAGTTATTATGTTGCTATATGTTGTATATTGATACTATTGTCTATATACATGGTTCTCATGTTGTTTGTTGAGTGTTTAGTAGGTGCGGATCGCGTTTGCTTCGCATTTGGAGCTCGCTTTCGCGCTATATTAGCCGTATATGCTCGCTAATAAAATATAAGGTATGGGTCCAACATATAGGCTCAACATATGGCTAACCCTCATGCAGAAGGTCGGGGTTTATGGGATTCGAGGTGTCACGTCTTCTGACTGGGATGTTCTTCGCAAAGCAACGCGTTGGAGAAATAGCAGATGGGATATTGTATTCTATGTTGTGAAAATTTACATACGAAATGTTTGGATGGAAAGGAATAAGAGATGCTTTCATGCTGTGTCTCTTACTGGTTCAAAAATATGGGAGAAGTTGATGAGAGAGATTAGGTATGGTATTCGGGTTTCGGGTCATACATTCGCCCCGCATCAGGTTGTTATGTGGTGTTAGGTCTATGTTTTTATTCCTCGGGCTTCTTTGTGCGCGGCCTTTGCTTGTTTCTGTTGTGGGTTTTGTGCCCTTTTCCCGTTTTCTCTCGTTCCATGTTGTTTCTATGTTTTTCTTGTTTTGTTCTTGTTGTGTGTTTTTTTTATGTTGTGTTGCGTTTTGTTCCTGTGTTTGATCTTTTTCCCGTCTCAATAAATCTGGTAGGGGTCCAGTCAACCTCGCTGTCTATTCCAAAAAAAAAAAAAAAAAAAAAATAAAATATAAGGTACATATCTCGGATTACATACCGTACTTTTATACTTTTTTCCCTACGGGATGCCTCATTACTTGATGAGATGTATATTTGCGATATATATACTGTCATTTTTTTCGGATCGAGCCGCGTAAAGGAGACTATGGCGAATTTTTCCGAAAATTTAAGGCGTTAGAAAAATTTGAGAAAATTGGAAATTTTTTGAAAACTTTAACTTTGATTTGGAATTGAAAGTTAAACAATAGTAGTTGTTTTTGAAAAGATAACAAAGTATGATTTGAAAACTTAGTAAAGTTATTGTAAAAAGTTTAACTATGGATTTATGGAAAATTAATAGATTCTATAACTTTTCTTACTTGTTAATTTCGAGGACGAAATTCTTTTAGGGGGGAAGATTGTAACGACCCAGAATTTTAATTTATTAAAATTTGAATATTTAATTAATTTTAAATATTAATAAGTGAAATTATAAGTCGAATAAATTTTATTTCGAATAATTGGATTTAATTGGATAATTAAATCGATAATTTGATATGTTGAATTATAGAAATAATTGAAAATTGAGTTAAATATGATTGAAAATGATTTGTAAAATTTTATTTTATCATATTGAAGTTAGAAAGATATTTTAGAACTTTTAAAATTGAATTTAAAAGTTAATTTCTGAAAATTGAATATTTTAATATTTAAATCGACTAGTGAAAATAGTCAATTTTTGAACAGTCTCAGAATTGGACGAAACTAGTTCCATTAGATCCTTAATAGTTAGTTATTATCGGATTTCAATTTTCGTGTCAATCGGAGTTATCGTTTGATCGTGGCAGCTCGAAACGCATCGAATTGTTTTTAATATTAATTTAGCGAGTCAAAATAGCCATTTTTTAAAAAGTCTCGGATTTCGACGAAACCAGTTTCATCGGATCCGTAATGTGATATTATTGTATGGTTTAAAATTTCGTGTCAATTGGATTTACCGTTTGTTCGGTACAAATTAAAACGCCTAGAAAATCGTTTAAATCGGTTTAATTTAAATTGAACGTTTATTGCCATAACTCGCACAGATGACCAAATTAACTTTCGAAACCTGTTCAATTGTGTCCGGAACGCGGGGTAAACCCTAGAAACGCTGGTCACTGCGTGTAAATCGGAGTTTGGAAAATCGAAATGAATAGTGTTCGTTCGGTTCCCTATAAATACCCCCAAAATTCTAAAAAAAAAAAAAAAAAAAAAAATTAAACCCTAGTTTGCAGAGCCGTCGCCTCCAATCTAATGGATGGCCGAAAACTTCCATACTTCCCCCTCTCTTTTCTTCAAATCCGTGAAGCAATCCAACAAACTTTCAACTAGAGAAACATTGACCTCCTCGAGATCTTTAAAACCAACGGCTACGATCTAAAATAAGTTAGCGGATCATCGGCAAATTGCTTTCAAAGGAGCCGGCTTTAGGCACGTTTTTCTGTGCCATGGTGCAACCGAGCTCCACCATACTCGGGCTGTGGGTGGAGTGGGGGCGTGCGCACGAAATGGAGGTGGTTGATCGAGGTGGAGGCAAGCGTAGTGGGGGGCGTTCGAAACCCTAATTTCGGCCTAAATGGGTTATACATGCGTGCGTTTTTCTTTTGCCTGGAAACGCGATAGGGAGAGAAGGTGATGCACGTGCGGCCTTGATCTGGGAGCAAAGGATCTAACGGTTGTGAATAGATGTAGGTTGAAAATAATTATATTTTGTTGTAAATTTTAATTTTAAAAAAATCGTGTAACTTGTAAAATTGATATCTTTTTCATACGAGGTCGAAAACGCGCGAAACAAGAAGCGTTGGAATCGTATGGACGAGCACTACACGATGGAGTTGGATTGGAGTCGTTTGTAGTTAGTGAGAATTTCGGGTAAAATTAAACGTCCGTTTAATTTTATTCGAAATAAATCGCTAAAATGGAATTGAAATCTAGGTGAGAACTTCTCACTCAATCGAATCAGTTTCGATTTTAATTTTAAATAGTTAGATTTAAAATATTTGAATGCATGTTTGAATGATGATTTTTATCTATTGATTGTTAAAATAGACATTATGCGCCGTTAGTAAGCGGATGTTATTTAGTAAAAACATATACCGCGAATATTTCATAAACAGTGAAATTGGTATTATATATAATAGCAATATATATATATATTGGCATATGTATATATTGGAGTTATTGATTTCCCGCATTTGTATAGCGGATGAGACCCTATTGCGCCGTCTATTAAGCGGATAATATTTTAAATCCCATATACCGCGATAATTCCATACTGGAGCGGAATTGGTATTGTGCTAATGTTTGTGGATGCAGGAAAACAGGTTGGAGGGATCCAACTGGATTCCTCAATAGTATTTATTTGATTTCAGATATTTTGATATTTGATGGACTATCATATCGATATATGATGTCGTTGTTGTCGTGATTGACTATTTGGTGTGTAGCATCATTGGACCAAATTTTGGAATTTTAAAAGGATTTCAAAGTGATTTTTGAAAGTATATGTTTATAAAATATTTTTGGAATTTATCCATTTTGAATAAATAAACGTTATAATTTTAATGTTATAAAATTATGGTTTTTGAGAAATATAGTTAAAAAACTGATTTTTGAGAATATGATGCTAATGATTTTATAAAATAGTCAAATCGGAATTTTTGAATTTATTGTGAAAAGTTTAAAATATAGGATTTATAAAATTTAATTATTTTATAAATCAAAATGGTGAAATTATAAAGGAGATTAAAGACGTTTCAAAAGAATAGTATAAATTGATTTATATAAGAAATTTATAAATTGATATTTATAAATTAAAAATATTGAAATTATAAAACGAGCTTTTATAAGTGTTAGAATGAATTATGAATGGATTTCATAAATGAATGAAATTTATAGAATTATAAACGGTGAATTTATAAATGGAATTTTATAAGCAGTAAGTTTATAAAATTTATAAAGTGAATGAAAGAATAGATTTGGATAAATAATTGAATCTTATAAGTTATAAGATTTATAATTATGAAGTTTAAAGGAACGATTGTGCAAACAAATAAATTCTAAGTATTTAACTTATAACATGAACTTTTGTTTTATAATTGAGTTATAAATTGAATAGGTTAATAAAGGAATTTATAAAAGGAAGTTGTTATAAAATAAATAGAAATGGAGTTTGTAAACGTTGTTTTATAAATTTGCAAACGACTTATTTTGATAAGTGAATTGTTACAACTTACTAATGGAGTTATATTCACATTTTAGATAGTGAATAATCCTTTAAAATAAAATGAATAAAAGGATGAAATTTGTTAACAAGTATATTCACGTTTTTGAATAGTGAATAATATGTTAAAGAAATTGTTTTGAATGTGATGTTTTAAATAGAATTAAAACAAGTTAACGATGTTTTAATTGGGTTGAGATTCAAAACCATAGATTTCAACATTTATAGTTGAAATAGATGTTTTCGAGAAATAAAAGTAAATGATTTCCGAAAGGAAATGTTTTGTATAGTATTGGGATTTATATATCTATTTTAATTTCGAATTCCTACACTAGTGATTTTTGGGTTGTCGTAACGATGTTTTACGCAACATTCGTTTTGGCCCAAATAAATATGTTTAAGAGAATGATTTCCTTAAAGAATGAAATATGTGCTTAATCTCGATTAAGTATATTGAATATTTTCCAAAGGTTGAAAATAAAAGATTTGTGAATTACTTATTAAATAAGTATGGAAATGTTTTCCAATATAAAGTGAATATTTGAGAATTTATCTTTTTGAAGATAAATTGAAATGAATAATTGAAATCGAATATTCATAGATATTTTGGATTATAAATTCACTAAGGAATTTATAAAAGAAAGTGGAATTTGTTTAAAAATAAATATTGATTTATTTTTGAGATATTGAAATTATATATCTTGTAAAGATATTTTTGGGAAATAAATAATTTGGAAAATTATTTGGAATCTGGTGATGTGTGCATATCCATTGATAGTTCAATAACCGACTATCAATATTTACCTTTGAAAGGTATTTGTTGGGATTTGTTGAATTTGAATGCTACACTTATTTTTAAATTATTGCGCTCGTTATTCGGATTACCCATTCCGAATAGTGATACGACGTAATGGATAGCATTGATGACCGGTGTTGAAGACCGGATATTTGTGAGAGCGATAGGATGACCTGTCGATTGTCTCTGCACTGAGTTGCAACGGTATAGAGACTCCCTAAGTGATGGGAAATCCGATCAGGATTGTGGATATCCGGATTGCAAGGACTTCTTTGTAAGTGCCTTCGGTTCTGTTCGAGCCCGGAACAGACTTGTATGGATTGTATGTCCGACGTTACAAATTGAGATATAAAGAAGATTTCTTTCAAATATATTTCTGTTGGTGGCGGAGAATTTATTCTTTTAGCTTAACACCCTTCTCTGAGACGTACGAGCTCAGAGGTTATGTAGTTGAATGTTATCAGCGATATATTCCCAATTTGGTAATGTGACATGCTGAGTGTTGCTGTGAAATGATCATTGTGTTGATTATTTGTGATAGGATCATTTATTTGATCATCTATCCTGGTGATCATTTCTATGATCATTTGTTGACCCAAAGCATGGCTTTTGTATAAAGTATGTTTTTGTGGACGTGACTTCGTCGAGCCTCTCACGTCGGGAATGGTCAAAACAGGAAAGATGCGGCAAGGTTATGAGGGGTAGCGCCCTTTAGGATATGTGCATTTCCTTCTGGAAAAGGGTGGTATCATGGTATGGAGCCCAGATACTTACTCATGTTGAAAACACTTTATGATTGTGTGAATTGATTATGAGCGCTCGGTGAAAGGTCCCAAAGGACCGGGGGATGGCATATTCGGTCAGTTATTACTCAGTTAGCGATAACCCGGCCTTGTGTTGGTAGAGATCCGGTTTGGTTCTCGGGGATGTCCTTCCAGAGGCGTTCTCATGTGGCAATGGGAAGTTCCTTGGCCTGATCATTCGTTGGAAATCCAAAGAAACAATACGAGACTTGTACGGTTTTAGTTGTATAACCTGCTATGGAATGTGGCGGTAACCTGCTATTGAACATAGTTAGCTATATTAGGCATACGATAATGGTCGTATGTTGGCTAAGATTTATATTCTACTTTCGAAATTAATTTTTCCTACACTATGCACTAGTAATAATATCAAATGTTCTTTTAAATGCGTACCAAGCATCTTTGACTATCATAAGGAGAAATCTCCTCTGATTCCGCATTTGCATTGTGTGTGTGTGCGGGAGGCCTTATGGTAGTCTCATTTTTAAAAGCATTGCGAATTGACTTTAAAAATATTCCTCTATTTTGATTTTAAAGATAAATAAACTGTTTTGAGTTCTCACACCAGTCACATGATGTGACGCCCCACCTCTATACCCACGCTAGCCAAGAACACTACGGTGTAGTGCTGTCAACTAGCACGGAGAATAAGGCTGTTGAGGAACGGCCATCAATAGTTAGCCTTACACTAGTATTGGTTATCTCGATAGGAGTGATATATATATATTCTTTCATTTTTCATCTCTGGTTTATTTTCTCCCATCGAAATACCCCAATTCCAGTATAAAACGAACTACGATGGTTCATAATAGTTTAGAACATTAAATATAAAATAATAACACGGATAAATATAAATGCGGAACACAGATAAAACAGAAATTCTCATATATACAATAACTGATGTCAGTTACAATACATTTGACACGGTACATGTGATACAACTACAACAGTCGACTCAGGAAGTTACATATACAAGTACATTAACGTATATAATATACATGAATACATATCTTCCTATACAATTTTACATACTACTACAAATGACGACGACTACTCCAAAAGATATGAAAGAACTTCATAGCTCTAGCAGCAACCCAAAGCAGAATATCTACAACCTGAAATACTCGGTCTGACCCGAGTATTAAATTCAAAAGAAAATAATACTCGGGTCAGTCTAATTCAAACTCAGTTATTAATGCACAGAAGCAATAATAATTAAATAATGAATAGACGATAGTAATTAAACCAAATCAGAATGCAATTCAGAACATTGAATTGAAATAAACAAAACAGTTCAAACCATTGGAATATCAATTAAAACATTAAGATGAGTAGGGCTGCAGTACACGCACGCGTGTACTGCCTCGCCACTACAGCACATGAACTACGCAAAAGATTAATAAATCAAAACAAAATAGAATATCACAAAACCATACCGTGTGGCTGCAGTTCACGCTTGCGTGCACTGCCTTGCCACTATAGTGATGTCGTACCCAAAAACTCAATACCGTGTGGCTGCAGTTCACGCTTGCGTGCACTGCCTTGCCACTATAGTGATGATGTACACAAACGGGCACAAGGCCAAATCCGAGCTCAAGTCAATAAAAATCCAAAAAGGCAACAAAAAGAAACTGCCATAAAACTGATCACAAGTACATGGAACTAGATTCAATATCAAAACACCAAACCGGTTCAAGTGGTGAATACAAGGACATCAAGGAAACCAAAGGCATGAACACATTCAAGTCCAACAAGAATTTATGGCCATCGAATAGAATACAGTGAAATGGTCATAGCATAGCCACAATAATTACAAACTCACTAAGACACATGTATGCATATATGCAAATATATACATACATATATATCAGATCATAACCAAAGTGTACCGGACCAAACAACATGTGGACCAAATGCCCAGTGTAGATCAAATGAACGCAATGAGGCAAGGATTCAAAAAAAAGAAAGGCTGACAAAGACCAGACTTCAAAATTAAGTTCAGTTGTAACTTGAACATGAATACATGTGAACACAGTCACACAATAGACTTCAACATACAACATGGATTCACAAAATGCTTCAGACTGCATGTACAAGACTCCAAATGTACACAGACTCAGTTCAACATGCTCACATAACAAAATCGTGAACCAGACAAAGGCAACCAAACTGCAAATGAAAATAGAGAATACAAGCATTGTTTCAGACACAATGGTGCATGCAAACATTCATGAATGACAAAGATAACATGAATGCAAAACTTACACCAGACTAGACTTCAAGTCTAACAAGGAAACATAGGGTGACACACAAGAATCATTTCAGACATATATCAATAGTGGCATTCAGACATTCAACATGCTCACAAATCTGTACATGCTCATATGCACATGAATGCAAGGAAATCATGTACATATATACCTGGTCGGTCAAGGCAAGGTCAAGGTCATATTTCAAAAAAAAATGGTGAAGCAGTTTATAAAAGAAATGATCAAACAATTGCAATTCGAACAGTTTAAATGTTTCAAAAATAGTGAATTGGTTTGCATGTGTGTACATCAAAGCAGCTTACATGTTTATAGTAAAAACAGATGCATTTTGAACAAAGTAAGAATTGTTTTAGAAAGTCAAGCCAGCAAAGAATTGAATGATTGAACAAGTCAAAGTCCAGATCATCTTAAAATTTAAAATGCCAAAGTCGTAGGAGCAAAAGAAGGAACCGACTCAAACTACTCAAGAAATATTCAACTGGTGATTATATGAACAAGTCAGATTTATCACAGACATTAAAGAAAAAAAATAAAATGGCCAAGCAGATAAATTGAAGAATTCAAAACATAATATATGAACATGATTTTAGGGTTTCGTTCCTATTTTATTTTCACAAAATCACTTTTATCAATTTCAATTGCCAAAATGAAGTTACCAGAGTTTTAAGTTTTAAATCAAGCAAGACCGTGGTTCGCATCAAAGACTACATTCGAAAAACAGATGAATGCAGTTTGAGTTAAAATGACCAAAACTAATATCGGTAGAATGGTGATAATGCAAGGTCACAAAATCGCATACACAAATCAAGTTACCACATAACCCAATTGCTAAAAGCAACTCAAAGTCAAAAATTCACATAACAGCAGCAAGTGACCGAATTTAATGAGTGACAGAGACTCAAATGTATATCATTTTCAAATAATACCAACAAAAAGGTCAAGGCCGACATTAAACATGTCAGTGCCAAAGTTGAACCAGCAAAAATCGAAACCATGATGAGCATGTCAATTCAAGCCGTAAGTATCAAGTAATCGAACAAAATCAGGAATCAAAACCATGTGGATTGTAAATGTCATAAAAATCAAACTGCCGAGCATAGAATCGAATTAGATGCGAGTAATATGAATTACTCACCTTCCATGACGCGATTGGAAGGAGCTGCGAATGAGCGCAAGAGGAACGAAGAAGAGGGACGAACAAAAATCACGAAGCCGCCATTAATTTCTTTCGATCGTTCACTAGGGTTGCGAACCAGAAATGAAAAAGGGGAGGCCGGCTATTTGCTTTAGTTAATTTTTCACGGCCCAAATTAAATGAAAACGTAGGCCAAATTGAGATTGAAGCCCGCAACCATGTTCATCAAATTTTTGAAAGGAATTTAATTCGGGTTTTACAAACTCCAAACAACGACTAGCAACAATATTAATCATTTAATGTCGATTAAAAATAGACGCGAAATACCGGGTTGTTACAGACTCCCCTCCTTAAAGAAATTGCGTCCTCGCAATCATAAGGAATAAATGGACAAAAGGTAACAACCATAAGAGTAAGAAAGAGTAAGCTTGAACGTGTTTGCTCAAAGTCAAATCTAGTGAGACTTCAATTTCTTCAATAATACCGGGTTCAAGAATAGAAATCGGAAATCCCTAAGGCATTTCCGTAATTGGAAGACGTGGAAAACGTCATGAATAGCAGAAAATTGAGCCGGTAAACTGGCGTAGTACAATATAAACGCCAAAGAAATCTTTTAATTTCATAAAGGAAATTCACAAATTATCAACAAAATCTAATTATCAATAGATAATTCAGAGATCTCAAATCACAAATATTCGATTATCAAAAACGATAATCAAATCAACAAGTATTCGATTATCAAAATCGAAAATCAATCTTAAATCACAAATATTTAATTATCACAAACGACAATTAAATCTCAAATATCTAATTATCAATAGATAATTAGAAACAATAAATATCTGATTTTCAAAAACGATAAATCAGAAATCATAAACATCCAATGATCAAAACGATAATCAGAAATTACCACAACGGTAATCAAATTTCAAATCACAAATATTTAATTATCACAATTGATAATTAAATCTCAAATATCTAATTATCACAAGCGATAATTAGAAACAATAAATATCTGATTATCAAAAACGATAAATCAGAATTCATAAACATCCAATTATCAAAACGATAATCAGAAATTACCACAACGGTAATCAAATTTCAAATCACAAATTTTTCAATTAACGAGTCCGAAATTAACCGAAATAGCAAACGCACATGACCCATAACCACGAGTTTTACTAAATCGTTTAATTCACTTCATCGTTTCCTTGAAAGTGCAAAATTGTGTATTTTAAATAAATAACATTTTACGTTCTCAAACGGACAAGTCCGGAATTAAGCGAATCAGTAAAAGAAAGGGGTCATAGTCCTCGATTTTTCTGAAACGTTTAATTCACTTCCTCATTCTTTTGAAAGCGCAAATCGTAAAGATTTTAAAAACAATTTTGATTTATATTTTGAAGTATTTTGAAGAATAACAAATTTTTTAAAACACGTGATTAAAATAGTAATGTCAGAAGCAACTTCGACATACGTCAAAATTTCATCGAAATAATTGGCATCAAAATATAATACCAATGAATTTTCGTTCATCAAAAATGTCACAAGAATCTTCTCAAAGATAGAAAGGGATATCATACCCTAAACTTGTATTCATAACAAGTCAATAACACACGAATTCACCAATGCACAAGAATTGATAAAACTTATCAATAGAAATCACGAAAATTGGTGAAGCACAAATTCTAGAAATCCTCACAAGAAATCCAGAAAACACAAGCTAAGAGTATGAGAACTCGAACGCGAGTATGAAAACTCGAACAGGAGTATGAAAACTCGAACGCGAGTATGAAAACTCGAACCGGAGTATGAAAACTCGAACGCGAGTATGAAAACTCGACCGGAGTATGAAAACTCGAACGCGAGTATGAAAACTCGAACCGGAGTATGAAAACTCGAACGCGAGTATGAAAACTCGAACGGAGTATGAAAACTCGAAGGAGAGTATGGAAACTCAAACGGAGTATGAAAACTCGAACAGAGTATGAAAACTCAAACGGAGTATGAAAACTCGAACAGAGTATGAAAACTCAAACGGAGTATGAAAACTCGAACAGAGTATGAAAACTCAAACGGAGTATGAAAACTCGAACAGAGTATGAAAACTCAAACGGAGTATGAAAACTCGAACGGAGTATGAAAACTCGAACAGAGTATGAAAACTCAAAGGAGAGTATGGAAACTCACCAACACGCGAGCATGAAAATTCATCAACACATGTAACGCATAACGAGAACGGGAGCACGAAAACTCACCTACATGCGAGCATGAAAACTCACCAACACGTGCAATGCAAAGCGAGAACGGGAGCACAGAATCTCACCTACACGTGAGCATGAAAATCACCAACACGGGCAACGCAAAGCGAGAACGGGAGCACGGAATCTCACCTACACGCGAGCATGAAAAATCATCAACACGTGTAACGCTAAGCGAGAACGGGAGCACGGAATCTCACCTACCCGCGAGCATGAAAAATCATCAACACGTGCAACGCAAAGCGAGAACGGGAGCACGGAATCTCACCTACACGTGAGCATGAAAATCACCAACACGGGCAACGCAAAGCGAGAACGGGAGCACGGAATCTCACCTACACGCGAGCATGAAAAATCATCAACACGTGCAACGCAAAGCGAGAACAGGAGCACGGAATCTCACCTACCCGTGAGCATGAAAAATCATCAACACGTGCAACGCATAACGAGACGCTATCTCATGGTTGCAAGCCATTAATTTTGACACACGAATGGCCCGAAGACCGTGGGGCGCTACCCCACATGTGTGAGTCGAAATCACACAGATTGAGGTCCAGACTAACCAAAAAATCAAAAGAGGTATGTGTGAGTGGAATCACACAAGTGGTGTCTAGTCTAACCTCACAATCAAAAGAAAAGTATGTGTGAATGAAATCACACAAGTGGTGTCTAGACAATCCTCAAAGCCCAAGAGATATGTGTGAGACGAAATCACACCGATGAGGCCTAGTCTAACCGTAAAAATGATCGTCATGATCAACGAGAAGTGTCAATTACACTAAGTCAGTAAATGTAAAAGTTTAGCATCATGTCCCATAACCACTTACTTAACTTAAATATTTACGAACAAACTGTAAATCTTCACTAATAAAATTTGTCACTAAAGGTTCAATCGAACAAGTCCAACAATTAACCGATGAAGTAAACGCAAGCGTTTCATACCACTTGTTTTACTAAGCCGTTTAATTAGATTTCTCATACGAGTGAAATAAAGATTTGTATATACTAATAGATTGGAAAACAGTTTCAAGAACGAGTTTGGTATTGAAAATAGAGTTGAAAACATTTTGATAAAAGAGTTTTTGATATTTACTACTAGTATTGAAACCTTTATATTTTTAAAGTGACAAATTACAAAAATGATTGTAGAAACAATCAATCACAAGAATTCACATACGAAGACGTGAATAGAATCCAAAGAAATCGATACCGAATTCATCGAAAGGTATGTTCACAAAAATCCCGAAGAAAAGGTCATCAAAGTTGCTAATAAATGATAGCAACAAATCGGGAAATAATCAAGAATCGATTAAATTCGAAAACCAAATCAATTCACTAAGATTCACATTCGAAGACGTGAATAAAATACAAAGAATTCGATTCCAAATCCATCAAAGTAGGAATACCCAAAATTCCTGAAATAGAAGTTATCAAAGTCGACAAAGGTGATAACAACTAACCGGAAAAGAAGAACCGATCAACAATTGGAAAAACAAAGCAGAACGAGTATAAATGCTTGAATGACTTTAGCAAAAGTAAAAGTCAAGTCAACGTCGATATCGACAAGGCAAAGACCAAGACAATTTCTTTTATACCAAAGAAATTTTTAAAACTATCAGAGAGAGGCACATGAAAACCAACAAACCATGGATAAACAGACAGAGTCGACAATTGGAATGCAATTTGTCTCAAAGATTGATACCCAAAACCCAATTGTATGGAAACTGCATTAAGTACACGAATCAGAGATAAGAATGCATATATATAGCAGTTCGAATAAACAATGCGAGTTCAAACCGAAGTGGGTACTAGTTGCAGCAATATGCAACTTGGTAGAGCATATATATACTGATACTTAGAAGTGTAAACTCAAGTGAGCAAGTGCGATAGAGAATAGCAGCAATGCTCACGAATAAGCGTTAGGAATTCATTCCTAACAATCAAAGATGATCTTAAGACAAAGATGTGAAATAAAACATCGACAAATAGTTGTAACACATGTACTATCTAAGTTATGTTTTATATTTGTTCTAAACCCCAGGCTCCGATACCAAGCTGTGACGCCCCACCTCTATACCCACGCTAGCCAAGAACACTACGGTGTAGTGCTGTCAACTAGCACGGAGAATAAGGCTGTTGAGGAGCGGCCATCAATAGTTGGCCTTACACTAGTATTGGTTATCTCGATAGGAGTGATATATATATTCTTTCATTTTTCATCTCTGGTTTATTTTCTCCCATCGAAATACCCCAATTCCAGTATAAAACGAACTACGATGGTTCATAATAGTTTAGAACATTAAATATAAAATAATAACACGGATAAATATAAATGCGAAACACAGATAAAACAGAAATTCTCATATATACAATAACTGATGTCAGTTACAATACATTTGACACGGTACATGTGATACAACTACAACAGTCGACTCAGGAAGTTACATATACAAGTACATTAACGTATATAATATACATGAATACATATCTTCCTATACAATTTTACATACTACTACAAATGACGACGACTACTCCAAAAGATATGAAAGAACTTCATAGCTCTAGCAGCAACCCAAAGCAGAATATCTACAACCTGAAATACTCGGTCTGACCCGAGTATTAAATTCAAAAGAAAATAATACTCGGGTCAGTCTAATTCAAACTCAGTTATTAATGCACAGAAGCAATAATAATTAAATAATGAATAGACGATAGTAATTAAACCAAATCAGAATGCAATTCAGAACATTGAATTGAAATAAACAAAACAGTTCAAACCATTGGAATATCAATTAAAACATTAAGATGAGTAGGGCTGCAGTACACGCACGCGTGTACTGCCTCGCCACTACAGCACATGAACTACGCAAAAGATTAATAAATCAAAACAAAATAGAATATCACAAAACCATACCGTGTGGCTGCAGTTCACGCTTGCGTGCACTGCCTTGCCACTATAGTGATGTCGTACCCAAAAACTCAATACCGTGTGGCTGCAGTTCACGCTTGCGTGCACTGCCTTGCCACTATAGTGATGATGTACACAAACGGGCACAAGGCCAAATCCGAGCTCAAGTCAATAAAAATCCAAAAAGGCAACAAAAAGAAACTGCCATAAAACTGATCACAAGTACATGGAACTAGATTCAATATCAAAACACCAAACCGGTTCAAGTGGTGAATACAAGGACATCAAGGAAACCGAAGGCATGAACACATTCAAGTCCAACAAGAATTTATGGCCATCGAATAGAATACAGTGAAATGGTCATAGCATAGCCACAATAATTACAAACTCACTAAGACACATGTATGCATATATGCAAATATATACATACATATATATCAGATCATAACCAAAGTGTACCGGACCAAACAACATGTGGACCAAATGCCCAGTGTAGATCAAATGAACGCAATGAGGCAAGGATTCAAAAAAAAGAAAGGCTGACAAAGACCAGACTTCAAAATTAAGTTCAGTTGTAACTTGAACATGAATACATGTGAACACAGTCACACAATAGACTTCAACATACAACATGGATTCACAAAATGCTTCAGACTGCATGTACAAGACTCCAAATGTACACAGACTCAGTTCAACATGCTCACATAACAAAATCGTGAACCAGACAAAGGCAACCAAACTGCAAATGAAAATAGAGAATACAAGCATTGTTTCAGACACAATGGTGCATGCAAACATTCATGAATGACAAAGATAACATGAATGCAAAACTTACACCAGACTAGACTTCAAGTCTAACAAGGAAACATAGGGTGACACACAAGAATCATTTCAGACATATATCAATAGTGGCATTCAGACATTCAACATGCTCACAAATCTGTACATGCTCATATGCACATGAATGCAAGGAAATCATGTACATATATACCTGGTCGGTCAAGGCAAGGTCAAGGTCATATTTCAAAAAAAAATGGTGAAGCAGTTTATAAAAGAAATGATCAAACAATTGCAATTCGAACAGTTTAAATGTTTCAAAAATAGTGAATTGGTTTGCATGTGTGTACATCAAAGCAGCTTACATGTTTACAGTAAAAACAGATGCATTTTGAACAAAGTAAGAATTGTTTTAGAAAGTCAAGCCAGCAAAGAATTGAATGATTGAACAAGTCAAAGTCCAGATCATCTTAAAATTTAAAATGCCAAAGTCGTAGGAGCAAAAGAAGGAACCGACTCAAACTACTCAAGAAATATTCAACTGGTGATTATATGAACAAGTCAGATTTATCACAGACATTAAAGAAAAAAAATAAAATGGCCAAGCAGATAAATTGAAGAATTCAAAACATAATATATGAACATGATTTTAGGGTTTCGTTCCTATTTTATTTTCACAAAATCACTTTTATCAATTTCAATTGCCAAAATGAAGTTACCAGAGTTTTAAGTTTTAAATCAAGCAAGACCGTGGTTCGCATCAAAGACTACATTCGAAAAACAGATGAATGCAGTTTGAGTTAAAACGACCAAAACTAATATCGGTAGAATGGTGATAATGCAAGGTCACAAAATCGCATACACAAATCAAGTTACCACATAACCCAATTGCTAAAAGCAACTCAAAGTCAAAAATTCACATAACAGCAGCAAGTGACCGAATTTAATGAGTGACAGAGACTCAAATGTATATCATTTTCAAATAATACCAACAAAAAGGTCAAGGCCGACATTAAACATGTCAGTGCCAAAGTTGAACCAGCAAAAATCGAAACCATGATGAGCATGTCAATTCAAGCCGTAAGTATCAAGTAATCGAACAAAATCAGGAATCAAAACCATGTGGATTGTAAATGTCATAAAAATCAAACTGCCGAGCATAGAATCGAATTAGATGCGAGTAATATGAATTACTCACCTTCCATGACGCGATTGGAAGGAGCTGCGAATGAGCGCAAGAGGAACGAAGAAGAGGGACGAACAAAAATCACGAAGCCGCCATTAATTTCTTTCGATCGTTCACTAGGGTTGCGAACCAGAAATGAAAAGGGGGAGGCCGGCTATTTGCTTTAGTTAATTTTTCACGGCCCAAATTAAATGAAAACGTGGGCCAAATTGAGATTGAAGCCCGCAACCATGTTCATCAAATTTTTGAAAGGAATTTAATTCGGGTTTTACAAACTCCAAACAACGACTAGCAACAATATTAATCATTTAATGTCGATTAAAAATAGACGCGAAATACCGGGTTGTTACACATGACTGACTCGGAGTTTATTGCTTTCCTTCCTAAACTCTGGGTGCCCACCAATTTCCACACGGGCAGTCAAGAGTTAAGGTTTATCAGGATATTCTGGATATTCAGGAGTTGCTGGAGGCAAGATGGATGGAATGGCGTATTACTACTATATAGTATATTCTTTTCCGCTGTTTGATGTTGTATGATGTTGTACACTCTGATGATATGATGTAATGTAATGAAATGTATAAAATGTAATAACTGATATAGTTCTTTGTTTAAAGATTATTCATTTATTATTATATGTTGTTCCGCTGCGAATTGTGAGATTCTAATATTGTTCTGTTGTTTTCTGTTCCGTTCTATTCTCTTATTTTCTTTCCTTCCATTTTCTACCTTCTTCCCTCCTCTTCTACCTCTTTCCTTTTCTTAAACCATAACATTTCGGGTTTCCGGCCTTCGATTTCTCGGCAATCGATAAAGTGAGTATCGATGTTGAATTTTTGAAAGTCGAAAATTTCCGGGACGTTACATATTATGATATGTAACTCATGACAGCTGGACATAGTCCCAAATTAAGATTGTTGTATAATGTAAGAAAACTAATGAAAATTTAGTATCATAATAAAAGAAGATAGACTAGAATAGAAAAGAGGCACTTGCAATTACATTTATAACATGTAGGTTATAAAAGAAAGAATATAAAAGTGATGATTGCAAGTATAATTATAACATGTAGTTTATAATTAAAAAGAAAGAAATAGAAGAGGCTTATTTTATCAAACTTAGATCTTGGATTAAGTTAATAAATAAAAATAATAGCAGTGGCCCATAGCGGCAGCATTCCTTTTCAGATCTAGGACTGATGGTCTCACACGTAGGTGGGATTGGGCATGCTGATTATGGTAAATAAGTAAGCAACATAATAAGAAAAGTAAATTAAATGCCTAATAAAAGATAAGACGTAGGGTCTAATAAAAAGGTAAGGTGTGTTTGGAGTAGCCCAAAGAGAATCTAGATAAAGAGCCTAGCGAAGTAGTTCATCGTGGATTTTTAGTATAGAAAGAGCACGTCCAACTTAGTTATTTTGGGCTAGAAGGAAGTACGAGACTTCAACAGGACGTGAGGATACTCTAGCATGGCTCTCTGGGTAGGCCTAACGAAGCTGCACCCCAAAAGGTATGTATGTTGGTGCTCCATCAAGAGAGTATGCCTTAACTCTTTTGCATTGCAGGCCTAACGTAGAAAACCTTTGTAGGCAGTTAAAAGGTTGATGATGGAGTAAGATATTCATATGACACTGTACTCTAGTTTGCGAGTAGGTTATAGTGGGTAGGAAACATAAGATAGTCGTATGTAGATATTAGCCATCATCAGTCAGAGCGAGTTCGGGAAAGACTAGAGCTAAACCAACAGGTCAATGATTCTTTCACTATCGAGACATTGGATGAGTGGTACAACCAATTGGATGTTTATATTGTTTGCAATAAGGCACAACCACTTAGCTCTTGAAAAGTCTTTTGGTTAGTTAGGGAGGGGGTTGCATGGGACCAGGGCCACAATGAGAAAAGAGATAGACAAAATAGAATATCCGTATTGTAGGCCTAACGAAGCGGACCTTTACAGATATAGAAATTCCTCGACCGAGTTCCGTACAAGGTAGACCTTGTTAGTGGAATTCAGGGAGTCGACGGAACGATTACGTGTAGTCCTCAAGATACACATTGGGTGATACATTATGGATGTCCGAGCACTAGTATAAGCTAATGCAGATGCAGTTTTACATTTTCATAGTAGACGACGGAACATATGTATTATACGCCTCACGAAGCTGTCCTTTACAGATGTAGTTACAGTACGCTCTAAAAGCGAGACGATGGAGTCTTTTTTGAGGAGGATACAGAAGGTACTATGGGTAATACCTAGGACCGATGTAGCCTTTGGGCATGTAGCTACATATATATATATATATATATATATATATATATATATATATATATATATCGATTATTACGTCTTAATCTACTAGGGAGTAGATGGGTATGATTCACGCATAGAGTCGAGAGTATTATAAACCCAATAAATCTAATATAGTGGAATATGGAAATAAAATGGTATATGTAGAATTATTCTTAGAAGTATATAATTTTTCCGTTCACCATAACTTTAGTTCTAACCCTCTCCTCATATCATGCAACAGGTTAGACAGATGGCAGAGATTTTTCAGCTTTGAGACACTTGTTTAGAAAGTGTTATTACCTTAGTAAGTATTTATTTATTACTATATTTTGCTCATTTCCGCTATGAGATATTTATTTGAGATCTGATATATTTATCTTTTCCTATTTGCAGGATACCCGACACCTAACTCGAGCTTCAGCGGATTTGGGCTTTAGTATTTTTGTAAAAATTCTAGACCCACTGGAACTCGGGTTTTTACATTTGGTATCACAGTCTAGGTTTAGGGTTCCTAGGTAGATAGTGAGTGAATGTATTTGTATTTTTAAGAATTAAATATATTATATTATATATATACACCTAGATCCATAAAGAATTCCACTTTTTAGAGAGAGTTAACATGGAAAGATTTTGAGAAACAGTTTTGTACACTGACGTTTGGATTGTGGAAATCCAAAGAGTTATAGGCCTTAGAGCACAAAGATTTAAGATGTACAATAGCTTTAGTATAAAATGTGAAGCCCATGTGTAAATAATTATAAATTGATAATTGTTTCAGATAAGTGAATTTGGCGGTAGTGCCTTGGAATAAATATAGGCATAAAAGAGGAAATGGATTAGGAATGTACATATATATACATATACCATGCACATGTGGCACTAGGAATAGGTTTCGGGTCAGATATTGGAAGTTTCGGTGTAATAAGCAAGTGAAAAGAGAAAGGTCAACTTTTGGGAGACATTTGGAAAGGAATTAGGAAATTAAAAACCCACTTTGAGTCTAGCCTCATAAGAAAAAAATTGGGGTTAGACGATATAAGCAACTGGAGAAAGTTGCGTGCGGGTATAGATATGGATTTAATTGAAGCATAGAAGGTGTCAAGGCTCCATTTGGAGGGTAGAAAGAAGCAGGAATTTCAGCCAAAGTCGTGACAGCGACTTGGCTGACCGAAATTTGGTAGGGTTGGACTAGGGTTAAATTACTTAGACGAGGGAAGAAAATAGATGAGATGGACTTCGCGTGAAAATAAAAATTTCAAGCCGACCTAGGTCGACCTATCGGTTAACTCGATGGGAAGGCTGATTGGCCCGCCTTTCCCAGAAACCTCGTATAAACGCAGTGACGAAGCTCCACTTCGTCAGTTTCGTCCTCCCTCCCCTAACAGTCGAGCAAACCCAATTTCCACCACTTCCAAACCCCTCCCCCCACCACCTCCTTAAAACTCCTCCAAACGACTCGCGGTTAGTGTCAAATCGAAGCGTGTTTCGAAATCTATCCAAATCCATACTCCTTTTCCCCAGATCTGAAAAAAATTCGCCATGCCTTCAAGATAATCTTTACTTAACCTTTTTCCCCAATTGACACCCCATGAGATAGCCTGGTGCCAGAGCAATAGAAGGATAGTCCAGATCTAGTCAGATATAGCTTCCTATCAGTTTCTATAGGGAAGGGCAGTGAAATATTCGGATTTTCATGGCACGTCTATAGAGCAGCATTTCTTAGACATTGGATTGCGTCGGATATTGATCCATGAAACATTTGAGCGGGAGCATACCCCAGGTTAGTACGCCTTTTTGACGCTAATTTACATACTAATGCTGGAGGTGATGAGATGGCCTTCGATGCGGAGATCAAGGAGTTGCGGTAGCATTTACTGACACTCGGTTAGCTACTATTTTAGAGACTAGAGGGCAGGGTCTAGATATAGATCATATTGAGATGATGGACCATGCCGTCTTGCAGCAGAATTTTGTAGACCCTCAGCATACAGATTGGTGCATAGGACAGTTACGCCCACTGGCTTGGTTGGTTATGCATACTTTATAGTATAATCTCTTCCTTAAGAATGGGAGCTACGATCCTATTTATCCCATGGTGAGATGGGCCACTTATGCCATATTTGAAGGCCTACAGGTAAACTGGACTAAGGCGACCATCGCACAATATATTATAGCAATGAGGGATCATCGATCTTCCATTATATTTAGTCATCTTTGGACACGGATTTTTAGATGGGGTTGGGTGGAGATAGATAGAGAGGTTTTATTGAGCAAACCCACTCCATGATTGATTCTTCACCTTAAGGAGGATGGGTATAGAGTTAGCGCAGCCACAAGCCCCACAGCAGGAGCAGGAGCTCAAGCCTGAGCCACGACCTTCACCACACCATCGGGCCTCGCAGTATTTTCAGTGGGAGCAGGCTTTTCCTCTGCCGTCGTTTGGACGTGACGTTGGACATACAAAGCCAAAGTGGCCCACTTGACCACTAGAGCCAGCGACACATAGCTCTTGAGGGCAGGGACTCGGGGAGAGGGAGAGGGACCCTCCCAGCCTCCTCGGCTGATGGATTATAGAGAACAGATGAGCATTATTGCCGAATGGCAAAAGCAGCTAGCTGGAGAGCATGCAGAGCTTCTCCGAGGATAGCAGGAGATAGTTAGGACACGGCTTGAGATAGTAGCAAGTACCAAAAGGTAGGAGGAGCACATCAGTTGCTTAGATTCTTTGATTAAAACCTTTTTATGTCAGGGTGGATATAGTCCTAAGCCTCCTAGCCTCAGGTGATAGCTGTGTTTAGCTGCTATATTTACCTCTCTAGTATCGCTTTGTTGTAGGACTTGTTTTCTCTTTAAGTTATGAAGTTGTACTCATATGTAAGCATTTAGTTTCTTTTGTAATAAATCAGTGATGATTAGTATAATGCTTTTTCTCTATGTTTTTGTGATGTTCACCAGAAGAGAATAAGAACATAGGACGTAGATAATAAAAGAAAAGTAAAAGCAGATAAAGTAACTAAAAGAAAAACAGTAAAATCTAAAGAAAGTGACATAAACGTCAATAAAAATAAATGAGAATTGCAAAAGAAAATTACATTTTTTTTCCAAAAATTAAGATTGGGAAAAATTGTTGAAAGGAAGTTTTTCTGATGTAAATCGTGCTTGGGAATGAAAATAGATATTTTTATACAATAGCGGCATAAGTTCCAAGTATGGAGAAAGAGGTGCGCAAAAGTAAAACGGTAAATGTGAGGTTTTCCATTTTCTACCTTCTTTCTGACATTAGAAATCGAGTTTAGAAAAAAATTGATTTTTATGAAATTCGAATATTAAAAGTTGTGTGGTAGGATTTGGATGTAAAATTCGTTGAACTATGCTCCAATTCAGTAGGAGTGTGGAAAAAAATTGGATGAAAAACGTTTTGAGTTTTCAAAAGATTGCATTCATACAAAATTGCAAGTATATTTAGGGTGTTTGCATCATGTTTTAAAATAAATTTTTAAAGAGAAAAGCATTCATATAGGAGAACCGCTTAGAAATTCATGTACGTGCTTATATCTTATGTTAAATGACAAATTGCACAAAGACACGGATGGTTGTAAAAATAGGATGTAATTAAAATGGATGTGATTGACGTAGAGAATTACATAGTTTTACCCTTATCAAATTTCGAGGATGAAATTTCCTAAAGGGCGAGAGAATGTAACACCCCGCATTTTTAGATAATTAAATAACCCAAATAATTATTAAACAGTGAAAATGAGCATTTTTGGAACTGTCATAATTTAGCTACGGGAGTTGCACCATTGGGTCTGTAGCAATTTTTTGACCAATTTCCATATATAACTTGTCGAAACCTGGGCTAGTATGAAGAAGTTACGAGAAAAACAAGATATCAGAATTATATATATATATATATAAATGAAAAAAACGCAGGACCCTACGGGCCGATCCTTGCGAGGGTTGGGTCGGCCTATAGGTCGACCCGCAAATCCCCTAAGTTGACCCGCATTTCCCTCCTGGACGTATAAACGTCTAGGAGCGAGCCGATGGATCTAAAGTTGATTTTATTGCGATCTGAAGCATTATTTTCTGGATCCAACAAATCGCAGCGAGCCGATGACGTGGTTGCACAAGATTCAATCCTAAAATCCGACGGTCTGAGATTCCCAAACTCCATTATAAATAGAATCCATGGCCTAGCTATTTTCTGACAATCAGATTTTCTTCCAATTTGGTTCATTGCCTGAGGCTGAACCCTAAATAGAAAATATTTCTAGGGAGAATATCTTTTTTATAAAAATATTCGATGCCTTAAAAGTGGATCCAGGATGGCCATGGATTAAATCTAAGGGCGATAGGTGAGTGAATTTAAATTACATATCTTTAATGTTTATGATATATAACTTCGTTAGATTCCCGTTAAATATTTAACTCATCATTTGGACAAATTTCAGTAATTGGTTAGACTAGCTAGTTATGTTAAAACTTTAAATTTTGTAAGCAAGGTGTACTTATGTTTAAATGTTATTTATATTAAAAAAGAAAAGAAAAATAAACCTAATTAAATATAAATAATATTAGGCTTAAAAGTTGTAGAGAAATGTATAAGCCCATAAATGAGAAATTTACAGTAAATTACGTTAAAATGGGGAAATGAATCAAAAAGGGAAAATATAATAACTTGATTTGGAAGTTAGTGATAGATTACTTAGTTGGTTTAGAAAAGGGAATACATTTCTGTAGTTTAATATTGTAAGAATAAACGTAATTGAAAGAATAAAAGCAAGAAAAATGAAATTAGTGCTAAATAAAGATTACTATATTTTGCATTACCCAACAATTAAAGAAACAATAAAATAAATATCTTGCTGTTATGAGTTATTGTTTATAGCATTATTGTGTATTACAATATGAAAATGGATTTTTAGCATAGTTTTTGTAACCTACCAAATAGAATAGAACTACTTCCCAGAATAAAAGAGAATAACGTGAAGCATTAAAGAAACTAAAGAAGAAGAAGAAATAATCAAGTTAATTATTTGACAAGACTAGGAACAATAAACAAAAAGTGTGACTAGATCTGCATTTATTGCGCAGATGGTAGAGTAAAAAGTAAAGCAGTTATTATGATAAGTAACTTAGGACAGTTGGACATAGTCCCAAGTTAAGACTGTTATTTTATATAAGAGAACTAAAGAAAATTTAGTATTGTAATAAAAGAAGACAGACTAGAATAGAAAAGTGACACTTACAATTACATTTATAACATGTAGGTTATAAAAGAAAGAAAAGAATAAAAAGTGACAATTGCAAGTATAATTGTAACACATTGGTTATAATTAAAAAGAAAGAAACAGAAGAGGCTTATTTTATCAAACTTACATCTTGGATTAAGTGCAAAAATAATAGTGGTGGCCCGTACCAGCAGCATTCTCTTTCAGGTCTAGGACTGATGGTCTTACACAAGGGTGGGGCTGGGCATGCTGATTAAGGTAAATAAGTAGCCAACAGAATAAGAAAAGTAAACTAAACGGCTAATAAAAGATTAGACGTAGGGTCTACTAAAATGGTAAGATGCGTTTGGAGAAGCCCAAAGAGAATCTGAATAAAGAGCCTAACGAAGCAGTTCATCGTAGGTTTTTAGTACAGAAAGAGCGCGTCCAACTTAGTTATTTTGGGCTCGAAGGAAGTACGAGACTTCAATGAGACATGAGGATACTCTAGGATGGCCCTCTGTGGTAGGCCTAACGAAGTTGCACCCCCGGAGGCAGATCTATAGGTGTTCCATCAAGAGAGTATACCTTGACCGCTTTTGCATTGCAGACCTAACGAAGCGGACCTTTGTATGCAGTAAAAAGATTGATGATGGAGTGGGATATTCATATGACACCGTACTCTAGTTTGCGAGTATGTTATAGTGGGCAGGACCAACATGGATAGTCGCATGGGGATATTATCCATCATTAGTCAGAGCGAGTTCGAGAAAGACTAGAGAAAAATCAACAGGCCAATGATTCTTTCACTATCAATACATTGGATGAGGGGTACAACCAATTGGATGTTTAGATTGTTTGCCGTAGGGCACAACCACTTAGTTCTTGAAATTTCTTTCGATTAGTTAATGGGGGGCTGCGTGGGGCCATAGCCACGATGTGAAAAGAGATAAACCAAGTAGGGCTTCATTTTCATCCACGGTGGAAATATGATTATTAGCTTCCGCATATGAAGATCGAAAAGCTTCGATAGTAAAGTAGTGCTCCACATAATCATAAACCGATATTAGTACATTTAATCAGATAAGCACATGGAAAACTGATAATTTCCCATTGATTACAACTACATGAATGATTTTGAAGATCAACAACATGTGACTTCGGTGATTTAACTTCAAAAACAAACCCTAAAGACTATAATACATTCCAACCAAAACCATCATCAATTAATTTTGATAAATGTTCCTTCATATCAGGACAGAGAACCATTGTCCACAAACGATATTCCTCCCTCCCTCTAGCCATTTTCTCCATTAGTTCCACTCAAATACCATCCAAACAAGAAGTAATTGGCACAAATCTATCTTCCAAAATCCTCGAGTTGAAACTTTTGGCAACATTAGAAGAGTATTCACCATAATGCTTACCTTTGAAAAATAAATCCATCCAATGATTAAAGTTTATCTCTTAAAAAATTATCTGCAGCCACACCCCTATTTTCTTAAACTTAAAAATATATCGATCAAAATCATATAAAGTAGAAGCTTTTGCACAATCCTAAACAACTCAACAATTAAAGAATCACCTTTACTCGCCTTTACAACAGTACCAATATTTTGCTCCATGTGAAGTAAACAATAACTATGATAAGAAGAAGGAAATATTTTTTAACACCTAAAATCAACCTTATTGATGATCCAACATAAAAACTAAATAACAATCTTCATGAAGCATTTCTTTTAAACAAGATAAAAACCAAGACCAATTAGCTTCATTTTGATGCGAAACAATAACTATTGCAAGTGGAAAAAAACTTATAGAAAATGAAAATAGTTAACAACTAAATTATTTGTAACAAGTATAAATTCTATTAACTATTCAATGTTATGTTCAATATTACTATTTACCATTGTATGAAATGATATATGCAACTAGCATTCTGTTTTAATAACCATAAAATCATTATATGTTAAATATTCTATTAAATAATTGTTCAGTAGTACAAACTATTGCAATAATTATGTTAAATACAAATGGTATACTACTACAAATAATTATTCAATATTCACAATGATATTGTGTTAAAAACAAATAACACTAACTACTTTCAAATGATCAAACATACAAAACTCCTTTTAATAGTTCACTGTAATGCTGTATACCAGTATTTCAACATAACATTATAATGCTATATACAACTATTATTATGTTGTACCAAATACATAAACGCCCTGGAGAAAACATTGAGAATTAAATACAACACATACAAACCACTATTAAACTAAATGAGAAGATAAACGTAAAAATGCTAGTTAAATATAGCATTTGAATGAAAAATACAATAAATAGAATAAAACATAAATAAACTTAACTGAAATGATGCTCATACCTTGATTATCAATTTTGGCAGTAGCAGCTAACAAAACACCGGGCCTTCCCTTCAAAACAGCTACATCTAGAAAAATCAATGGTCGATAATTTTAACGACCGTACATTTAACTATTTTAAATTATTAAATTAAAATGATGATTGAATAATAATAGTTAGAAATAAAAACTTTCAATGTTTATTTATGTAATTTATTGAATTTGAATTTGTAGAAAATTTTGAGATAACCAATTCAATTATTTGTGAAATAATCAGTGTTAAAATGAACTTCTATATATTTAATGGGTTATAATCAATATTTGGAATTGAATAATGAATATTGAATGACTATAAAATGAAAGTAGTTGTTTTATTATTTGAATTCGTTTTAGAATTAAATTATATAAGTTAAATAACTTATATTGAAATATGGTGATTCATTGGATAATTAAATTGTTTAAAATTAATATTGCAATTATTTAAATAATTGAATTTGGAGATAATGCGAGTGAAAATGATACCAAAAATTGATTTAAATTTTATATAAAAATGAATGAAGATTGTTAACATTTAAAATTGGATTTAAAAGTGAATAATTAGAAATTTTGAATTTTATATTATAATTAACGAGTAAAAGTAGCCTTTTTGGCCACTATCTCGGATTTCAACAAAACTAGTTTCATCGGATCTATAATAGTGTATTATTGCAGGGTTTCAAGTTTCGTATCGATTAGACGTGTCATTTGGCCGTGCGAGCTTGAAACGCGTAGAAATTAATTTGAGGAATTCGATTAAAATTAATTGATTTTCAAAAGCTATCTTCTTAATACGATCGAATTAGACATCAGAAATAGTTCCATTGCATTCAGAACGAGGATAAAACAATAAGAACAACAGGCGACACGCGTCATTTGGAGTTCAAAGTTTTCATGGGCATTGATTAGATATTTTCTAATATAATACTATATATTCAGTCAACACTTAAATTCAAACTGCCTCCCTATATGTATGCCCGTACCCATCTCTTTTCTCCCTCTTCCCTTTTCAAATCCCACCAACCGATCAAATAAAAAAATTAATATGCGAAAGAGTCGGGTTCGATTAGGGAAGACGCGCGACTTGCAACGGTGCTGCGCTTGGAGGTAGGGGAAGCTCAAACGGTAGTTTAGAGTTAGAGTTTCCTAGGTTTCGAGATACGTTCACACACGATGGGAAGGGAAGCGTTGGTAGAGGGGAAGCAGGCGCATGCGATAGTAGAGGTCGATCGATGTCCGGTCCAGAGAAGTAGCGTGTGTGGTCAATGGTCGAACGCGACAGTGGGTTTCTTCATGCCTTTATGCGAGAGCGATCGCGTGAGAGAAGGAGAGGAGGTAATGTTTTGTTATTTTATTTTATTTTATTATTAAATTTTAAATTATAATCGTATATTAATAAAAACTGTAACTTTTGCATATGAAGTCTGTTTTGGATGAAACGAATTGCATTGGGATCATATCGAAGTCGTCTTCAACATGAAGTGGAAGTGAAATTTATTTAACTCTAAAAATATTTCAGTTTCAAATAAAAAGATCAGTGTTTATATGCTCACATCGACCGAAATAATTTTTATGTAGTTAAAATTATATCATGAAGTGATTTAAATTTATTGATTGTTGTTTGATAAATTTAATTAACATTTAAATTGACATTTGAATTAACTGATAGAAATTTGAATTGACAGTTAAGTTGAATTGGAATTAAATTACTATGAAACTCCCCATTATTAATATCGAGTCAATTGTTGTGATATGTTGACTATTTGAATGATTAATTGTAATGGACGCAAATTAGTTGATATTTGGATGATTTGATGATTATTTATTTTTATATATATTATATTATCATCCTGTATATTATTTACAGTATATAAAACTATAAATCGAATTATTTCAAATAAATTAAGAAATATGTTGAAATGATATACACCTATGACATTTATTTTGGATTGAAATGATATATATCCATCCCTGAGATGAAATCGAAATAATTATTCACTTGGTCATAGGATATAAAATTATATACGGATACCGAGTTTGGTTAAATTAAACGGTTTTAAAAATTTTGATTTGAAATTTATTAAAATGTTTTTTATTTAAAGAAATATAAATCGAATTTACGAAAATTGAATTATTTTAGAACTTGAGCTTGGAAGTTGAATTTAAATTTTGTAACAAGAGTTGTTTAAATAATCAAAGCATAAATTTTGAAGTTATAATCGAAATATGGTTTGAATTTCGGATGTTGATTTGTTTTAAAAAGATTTGAACTTTCATTCGAACTTTGAATTATTGCTAAGTAAAAGTAATATAATTGGATATATAAAATTTGGACTTGAGAATGGAATTTACTTTAAGATTTGAATCTAAATTCGAAATTGAAGTTTAATTTGAATTCGATGATTTAAATTGATATTCTGAAATTGAACTTGAATTTATATAAATCGAAATGGTTTAAAATGGAGAATTGAATTGAAATTAATTCAAACTGGTATTGAATTGAAATTAATTGAATTGAAATCGAAATCGAATTGATTATAAATCTAAATTGAAATCGACTTGAATTAAAACTGGAATTGAATTTTATTAAGATTGAAACTGGAATTGAATCGACTTAAATTGAAATAGAAATTGAAATTGATAAGGATTGGAAGATTGGGAATTGGATCTGTTTGACTTTTAAACTATTTTCAAATAAATTATTTCAATATAAACTGTTCAAAATCTATCTTCTTAAATATTCAAATTATTTTGATTTTCCAAGCTATTTTACTATATAAACCGTTTTCAATACTCAAACTATTTTATATTAACTATTTTAACTACTTAGCTATTTTAAAACTGTTCACGCTGTTTTCCAAAAATTCAAACTGGCCAGAGTGGGAATTGTTTATATTTAAATCATGGATTTAAATACAAATTGGGTTAAAATGACGTTATAACCTAAGTTGAAATTCGAAAAAATATTGGGAGCTAAATCGAGATATTAAGGCAAAAAATGATTTTCAAGTGAAATAGTATATTTTGAGTAAATATGATGATTTTGAAATGAAATTGATTTTAAAGCGAATATGATATTTTGATATCAAGTATGAATCATTTTGGAATGTAAAAGTACCAACCGGTGTGTAGAACGACGTTTGGTTATTAAAGAGACAGGAGCGTCTTATTAGCATATTCTGTGTCAATATTGAAACCACTTTAACAACTGTGTATGCGGAGGAGACTCCAGAATGAAATGATTGGATTTAACTTCGTCAATGATGATGGATAGAGCCCATTACTTATGCCAGTTTGAAATGACTAAAACATGACGGCTTGATAAGACCAAGCAGGCTAGCTACCCTTAAGAGACATCCGTTCTTCGATTTTCTTGGACTTGGTCCACACTATAACTCTTGTTATTGGTTCCGATTGGTGCACCTTGATTTTGGGAAAGCCTCCCTTTGACTCGATATGGGATGGATGGACGCGATGGGCAGTCATGGATATGATGCGTTACCACCAGCCCTGCGACCCGAACCGGTAGTATCCTATCGTGGGCGTCGCCTCACATGCCTTGTCGTACTTTTATCTCTATATGAGTTCCCTATGATTTTGGTTTAGTGTTGTCATATCACGATGCATCATTGGCTACCGATGTGCTACTGGTTGTGCTAAATGAAAACTGTATGCCAATGCTTAAAAACGCGTTAAGTGGGATCAATGTAAAGCCTTAACGCTAAGAAAAATATTTATTTTACTGATTAGACATTATATATAGCATATTCTACTTTATATAAATATTTTGATGGATCCTTAAGAGATCGATAATCCCATAACATCTCTTGAGTTGTTGCACACAAGTTATACACTAGATAGGAGATGGGAAACCCCATAAACATCTTTGACACCACTACGCTCATGTTATATGTGATATCAATTTGACTCACCTAAGGATATTTTAGTCCTAACTCGAATATTTTGTCTTTTCATTACACTCGGATTTTCCCTGAATAGTTTTTTGTTTTGAAAAGCAATAGGCTAAGGGAGCCATGCCCATTTCCATTCCAATTATCCAATTACAATCCAATATCTCAATTACAACATAAACTGTTCAACATACCATTCTCAACTCAAACGTCATATTGTACAACAAAACAAAACACCTACTTTATCAATAGTAATATCTAACTTCAGCACAAATTACTTCAAAACCAAACTTAACTCATAAAATCATTTTAACCTTCTTAATCTTATTAAAATTTTCTATGTATCCTGCTATATATTGAAGCTGCAGTTTCTTTCTTTAATTCAAAAATTCTTTCATTTCGTTCATTCCATATCTCATAAGATAAAACCTTCAATATAATCAAAAGAATTCTAGTGTACGGTGTTCTCCATCTTGTTTCCTTGTATATATTAGACCACTCAATTCTGGAATTTTTATCTGGTTTGTGAAAATTTCCATTAGCTAGAAGCTTGCACCAGATTTGGTATGTATAATTGCACTCAAAGAATAAATGCGGTACTTTTCTCAGGGTGATTATTAAAAAGTACACATTCTTCATTATTTATTGCACCCAAGGAAGCTAATTTCTACTTCGTACCGATTGTATTGACCATTATTTTCTACAGCAATAGATTTTCCTTTGCAGGAGAGTTTTCCATCCATATTATTGAATCCCATGGAAATTTTACAACATCGTTATTTTCTAAAAGAGCTTTATAAACCAGAGAAAATTTTAGTGCATTGAAGATCATTGAAGATCATTTTCTAAAGAATGAAGACGAAGATTTGGAATATTATTACTATTATTATTCCTGCATCATGTTTCCTGTTGCATTATTTTATTTATCCCTGTTGTATATAACTCTGATAAATGTTGTATAAATTATAATCAATGTATAATATAAATAGATTCATGAACTTTTTATTTGATTACTATATTTTGTCATTTCGCTGCAAGATTCTGTTTTGTTTTCTCCTTCATTTCTTATTTTTTATTAATTAACCCCATTGATTATCTATATGTCAGATTGTTTGATTTGGACATGTGTGGATTATTATCGATTTAAACCTTCCGAGATATGGATCGTCGCAGTTGGTATCAGAGCTTTGGTTTAACGATAACGTTAGCTTTGTGGGGTTTTGACTCACTAGAGATAGGGTAGTAATACCCTATATTGAGTCTGTTTGAGTCTATATATGGGAGAGTGTACTTGTTAGTGTTATAAAAAATATTGTGTTTACTTATCTGTTTAGTTTTTTTTAAATTCTAGTTGGTGCATGGGACGCCATGTTATCGATAGGGGTTTCTAAACACTTAAACAAGGTAAGTCAACGTAATATTATTTTAAAATCGAGTAAATGAAATAATTTTAACTGGATTGTATTTTATATATAAAATTATAACTTTCGTAAGCCTATATAATTATAATTGAATGTTGTTGTTAGGAGATGATAATATTTAGTTATCATCAATTATTAGTTTAATTAAAATAAAATGAATACTTTGTGAACCCTACTTCACGAAGCGTTCGATAATTAAATTAAATTGAAATCTCATTACAACAAAAATTGTTTGAAATAAAAAAGATGTAAATTAATGAAATATTTTCATAATAAAGAAATGGAATTGTATAAGCTGTATTATAAGTAGAAGATTTAAAAATTGAGAATTTCAGAATTTAAATCCCTTTGTTTTCAAAATTGTTTTCAAGGCCTTCAAAAATTGATAATAATATTATATAGAAGAGTTTTGATTAGAAAATTATTTTGAAATTTTTTTTAATAAAATAAAAATAAAACCATTGAACTTGCTTTGGTCGCTGGAAAATAATTTTGGGGATGACTACAGCATCGCCAATATTCATTTTCAAGTTTCTGAGTGAGAATTGCTACCGAAAGAAATTTATTTTCGGTTAAAACAAGTTTTGATTGTGAAAAATATTCCAAGTATGATTTGATAAATATATGAAGACAATTATGAGCTTATAAATCAAAGTTAGTATAGAAAAAAGTTTATAACTTATGAATTTGAATAGGAAGTAAAGCTGAATTTTATAATGGGTGAACATATTGGTTAAGCAAACAAAGAAATTTGAATTTGAGAAATGAAATAAAAGCTAAGAAATGTGCATAAATTGAGTTGTGAAGTAAATAAAATGAATTTTAGCTCAAGAAAGTTTAAATAAAAATTGATTGTATTTGAAAATCAATTAGATAAAATATGAAATGAAATTGTAAATGAAGAGGTTTGTATAACTTATAGGTCTGAGAAATGTTATGGTAAAACAAATTTAAATTTTTTCAATGTGAACGATAGGAAAAAAATTAAAATAGAGTTAAATAAAATAAGTAATAGATTAAATGAAATAAAATTTCACTTAATAAAGATTAAATGAATTGAATTAGATTTGAATGGAACTAGATGAATTAGTAAAGTGAATTATTTTCACTTAAGCTATAAAATAAATTAATAATATGAATACGAGCTTGGATTACAAAATAAAATGCAATTTAGGGTGTAAAGGAAATTAAATAAAAATAAATGAGTGTAAGAAAAATTAATATGAGTAATTGAATTAAATTTAAAATTGGATGTAAGTAAATAAGTTAAATGAAAACAGAATGAGTTTTACTAAAATTGGATGGTACCTAGTTGAATATGAAAAAAACCTAATGGAATAAATTATAAATTAAAGTTAACTTAAGAGAAGTTGAATGAATTGTTTGTGATAAAAAGAAAATTATAATATGAATTGAGTTATAAAATAAATTTTACTTAAGTAAAATTATTAAGATGAATTTGAATTAATGAATAAACTAATGAAGTGAATCGTTCTATAAAATAAAATTTACTGAATTAAAATTATTCAATATGAATTAAATTTATGAAATAAACTAAACAAGTGAATTAGTGAGTTAACATGAACCTAAGTTATGGAAAGAAAAATAAATAAACATGAGTTGTCTTTTATAAAATGGTTATAATAGACTTAAATGTTTATGAAATGGTTTATAAATAATATTAGTCTTAAAAAGAATATACCAAGTGACCGTGAATAAAACTTAATTTAAATAAGGTTAAATGGAATAATTTTAAAAAATGGTTCATAAATGAGAAATGAAACAATTGGAATTTAACAAATTGAATTGAATAAATTGAATGTAAATGAAATAGATTTGAATAAATTGAAAGTAAAGCAATTAAATGTTAATAATAAAAAAATTAAACGTTAATGAGAAATGAAGTGTACATTTAACATTGACATTGGAAATGTAAACTGTGATAATTTGGATTAAGTAAATGAACATTGATAATTGTTGAAGGGTTCTTTGGTTATAAATCACTGTTATTACTGTTTTTGATTGCATATGATTGTTAGGGTTGCGTATCGATGATTGTGCTTATGATTTGAATTCAGAATTCATGTTAAATGGTTTTATTGAACTTGTACATGTTTTGTATCTTATTATAAGTGACTAATATTCTAAATTGAGTTGAGATAGATGCATACGAAGACCATTTGGATGTATGCGCAGATTATATTTTGCATTTGCTTGCTTAATACGAGCAAACTCGCTCGTATTAATAATAATAATAAGGTACACATCTCGGATTACATTCTGCACTTTTATATTTTTTCCCTATGGGATGCCTCATTGTAAGGACCCGATTCTTCGACTTCCGAAAACTGACATCAATACGTCCACTGTATCAACAGCCGAGCAATCGGTTGCCGAAAAACCGAACCGTTATGGTTTAAGAAGAAGAAAAGGGTAGAAGAAGAGAAAAAAGATAGAACATAGAATGGAACAGAAAACAGCAACAACATCAGAATCTCACAATTCGCAGCGGAACAACATATAATAGATAATGAATAATCTTTAAACAAAGAACTATATCAGTTATTACATTACATCATCTGAGTGTATAACAACATAACAGCTGAAAAGAAATACTATATACTAGTAATACGCCAGGCCATCCAGCTTGCCTCCAGCCTCTCCTGAATTCCAGAATATCCTGATAAACCTTACTCCTGACTGCCCGTGTGGAAATTGGTGGGCACCCAGAGTTTAGGAAGGAAAACAATAAACTCCGAGTCAGTCATGTGACTGGTGTGAGAACTAAAACAGTTTATTTTTCTTTAAAATTAAAATAGAGGAATATTTTTAAAGTCAATTCGCCATGCTTTTAAAAATGAGACTACCATAAGGCCTCCCGCGCACACACACAATGCAAACGCAGAATCAGAGGAGATTTCTCCTTATGATAGTCAAAGATGCTTGATACGCATTTAAAAAGAAACATTTGATATTATTACTAATGCATAGTGTAGAAAAATTATTTCGAAATTAAAGATATAAATCTTAGCCAGCATACGTACCATGATGGTATGCCTACTATAGCTACCATATTAAATGGCAGATTCTACAACTAAAACCGTATAAGGCACGTATTGTTTTGTTTTGGATTTCCAACAAATGGTCGGGCAAAGGAACTTCCCAAGTAAAATAGAATGCCTCTGGAGAAACGTTCCCGGATCTAACGTTACGGTTAGATCTCTGCTACACAAGGCCGGGTTACTTTTCAAACTAGGTAACAACTAACACGAGTAATGCCATCCCCCGGTCCTTTAGGACCTTTATCCGAGCGCTCGTAATCAACATCACACAGTAATAAATATAGTGTGTCCACAAAGTAAGTATTTGGGCTCCATACCATGATACCACTTATAATCCAGATAGGAAATGACATACCCTATAGAGGAGCGACCCCCAAATAACCTTGCTGCCACGATTCCTGTTTCGACCACAACCGGTCTGTGAGGCTTGACGAAGTCTCGTTCACAAAGCAATGCTTTATATAAAAGCGGTGCTTTAATTCACAAATGCTCAATAGCACTTATATGCCACATTACCAACTTGGGAATGTATCACTAGTAACCATCAACTACATAACCTCTGAGCTCGTACGTCTCAGAGAAGGGTGTTAAGCTAAGAGAATAAATTCTCCGCCACCAACAGAAATATATTTGATAGAAACTAGCTTTACATCTCAATTTGTAATGTAAGACACACATCCATACAAGTACGTTCCGGGATCGAACATAACCGAAGCCACTTCCAAAGAAGTCCTTGCAATCCGGGTATTCACAAACCCGATCGAATTTCCCATCACAAAGGAAATCTCCATACCGTAGCTAACAGTGCGGCGACAATCGATAGGTCATTCTATCGTTTTCACAAATACCCGGTCTTCAACACCGGTCTTCAAATGCAATCCATAACGACGTATCACATATTCGGAATGGGTTATACGACCCAAAGGTCCTTTCCCGGCTAACCTGAATAGCGAGCGCTTATTTGAAAATAAGTGTGGCATCCAATTCAAGCAATTCACAACAAATACCTATTTAAAGGTAACTATTGATAGTCGGATATTTAACTATCAATAGGTATGCTCAACATCACCATATTCCAAAAAAGTTCCCAAATTATTTACTTTCCAAATATCTTTACTAGATATATAATTTCCATACTTTAACCATTTGAAAACAATTTTTTTTCAAATCACTTATCAATCCTTTATCCCTTTTGAAAACAAATTTCGATCATTTCCTTACTCGGAAATACTTTCATTTCAAAATGGTTCATTTAAACCAATCAAATAAATCCTTACCGATTTACTTTATATTTGCGTTCCAAATCCGTAAATTAATTCCCATACTTCAAAAATAAATCAATGTTTATTTTTAAACAAATTCCATTTCCTTTATAAATTCCATAGTGAATTTACATTCCAAAATATTTATGAATATACGATTTTCAAATCGATTTCTAATATTCATTTTCAATTTATCTTTAAAAAGATAAATTCTCAAAACGTTTCATTTCACATTATTGGAAAAGCATTTCCATACTTATTTAATTATAAGTAATTCACAGACCCATTTATTTTCAACACTTGGAAAATATCCAATATACTTAAATCGAAATTAAGTATATATTTCATTTTTTTAAGAAATCATTTCTTAACGCATAAATTTGAGTCAAAACGAATGTTACGTAAAACATCGTTACGACGACCCAAAATCACTAGTATAGGGATTCAAAGTTTAAATAGATATATAAATCCCAATACTATATAAAACATTTCCTTTCGGAAATCATTTACTATAACAACAGTGTTATAGTCCACCATTTCCTTCTTTCTCGAAACGTCTATTTCAACAATAAATGTTGAAATCTATGTATTCGATACATAATACATTTTAAAACATCGTTAAAACGATTAACTTTATTTTATAATATTCATTTTCCCAAGCATATCTATTTTATTTGATAATATATTCACTGTCCAAAATCGTGAATATACTTCCTTTAATAAATTTCTATATTAATTTATCAAATTCCATTGATTTTGGATTTATAACAATGTCTATAAATTCCATTTCTATTTATAAACTTCGATTTATAAATCTCTTTTATTAATCCAATTCAATTTATATAACTCAATTATATACCAAAAGTCCATATTATAAGTTAAGTACTTATAATTCATTTATTTACAAAATCGTTCTTTTTAAAACTTCACAAATTATAAATCTTATTACTTATAAGATTTCATTTATAACCCTATTTTCAACATTAATAGAACTTCTTTTAAAATTCTATTATTTCGATTTATAAAATATATTTTTTATAAATCTCAACTATAAACCATTTTTGCTTCATCAAAGATTTCAATTTAAATGCAAAAATCCGATTTATAAGTTAATTCCTTAAAATCTTTTGTCTTACAACATCTATTCATTTTATAACTTCACAATTCATAAATCTATAAATTTTCATTCACTTGTGAATCCATTTATACTTCATTTTAACACTTATAAAAACTCGTTTTATAATTCTAATATTTTTAATTTTAAAATATCAAATTTATACATCTTTCATATAACCCATTTTAAAATAATTCAAAAATCCCAATTTAACTATTTTATAAATTTATTAACTACTTATCTCTAAAATCACCTTTTTGGTTATATTTCACAAAAATCTTAATTTTTATAACATAAAAATTTATAACGTTTTAATTATTAAAAATGAATAAATTCAATAAACGTATAATTTCAAAAATCACTTTAAAAATCCCATTAAAATCAAAATCGTTATTTTTAAACTTTAAAAATGGATCCGATGATGCAACACATCGAATAGTCAATCATGACTTTCAAACATCATATATCGATATGGTAAACAATCAAATATCACAATATATATAAATAAATAAATACGGTTGAGGAATCCAGTTGGATCCCTCCAACCTGTTTCCCTGCATCCACAGATGTTAGCACAATACCAATTCTGCTTCAAGACGGAATATCGCGGTATATGGGATTTATAAAATATTATCCGCTTAATAGGCGGTGCAATAGGGTCTCATCCGCTATATAATGCGGGAAATCAACAACTCCAATATATACATATGCCAATATATATATTGCTATATATAGATATATCCTACTATATCTAATATCACAACCAAATAGCAATCAATCAATAACTGCAAATCCAACTTTAAACTTTTGAGTGAGAAGTTCTCACATTAGCTTTTTATTTGCAATCCATTTCCTTTCAGCTTGTTTCCTTCATTTATACCTTGTATAAATATTTTAAACAATTTATTAATATTCGAACAGATCGAATAATAAATTTTCATTTGATAATTTTGATTCATCGATGATTTCATTTTTAATAGTTAAATTAACTGATAGTTTTATTTAAACCAATATTTCTCCTTTAATAAATTTCTATATACATATATTTTTTTAACAAATTTAAATTATCGATGAATTATTTTACACAAACAAATATAAATTTTTAAACTGAATTGAATAATTAATTACCACTAAATAGATTTATTTAATTTAAACTAAATTTTCTTCAAGTTTTAAAATTCCTATTATTAATTATTTTCTTCCTTTTCCCAGTTTTATCCATATAAATAATTCTCCTTTGTAAATTTATTTAAAAATTAAATCTTAAACTACATTTCCTTTAACAAATTATTTTGAGTGCCCTAAATAAATTCAAATCAATTTATTAACCAAATCAATTTCTAATATGAATTATTTAAATAAACAAATAGATTTTTTTTTAAAATGTGTATATGTATTTATACTTACTGTAAAACAATTTTCTGCATATATCTTCATTTTATTTTTTAACTGTGTGTATAAATCCGAGAATCTTCATAGAGATCTTTTTTTTTCCATCAACAAAAAAACAAAAAGATTCATTTGTTAAATTAAATTAAGGTAAACAAGATACCTTTACTGCTTCCTCATCCGAACCCCAAACCAGACGAGCTTCATCCACGTACGCCGCCTCCGAGGCGTCGCCGCCATCTGCTGTGAAGCCCTAGCCATGCCGTGAATCCCAATCGCGACACTTCGCGTCGAATCCACTGCCGTGCCCCTTCGGCCTTCACTACCGTCGCCGCCGCGATTGAACGTCGCCCACCTAATCTCGCGAAGCCCTAGTTCTGGCCACCGCCATATCGCGATGCTCGAGATCGCCTGCCACCTTCCATTCGAGATCGAACTCGCGAACCCAGCCTTCCCCCCTTAGGTCGATCGCGATTCGATTCCCTTGTCCTTCGGCCATTTTTCGTTTGTTCTTTTTTTTATATATAAAACGAATGATCTCGTTTTCGTCCTCCATTTCGTTTACAAACAGAGAGGAAGAGGATTGTTTTCGAGAAAGGAAGCATACGCTATTTTATTTTTTTATCTCTTCTTTGCTTTTTTTAAAAAGGGATGGAGGGAGACAGAAGAACGTGAATTGAGGCTGAAAGGAAGGAGAACGTGTTTGCCTGATTTAGCCGTGATCCTTGCCGTGATTTTAGGAGAGATGTTAGGGAGATAACATGCTGATATTTGACTAAATAAAATTTTAAATTCAAATTGAGTTTGATTTAAATTTCAACGCGTTTACTTACCGTGTGCTCACATATCAACTCTGAAAAATACGAAATTTGAAACCCGGTAATAATTCAATATTACGGACCCAATGGAACTGGTTTCGTCGAATTCCGAGACTGTGCCTCGGAAGGCTATTTTTTAAATATCGATTCAAACGATATAATTTCAAAACTGAACAAATCACTTTCAAATTAAATTCTGAAGCTTCTATTATCTTCAGTATTATCAATATGAATTTTTACAAACCTTTGAAATATTTTTAATCAGCTTTAAAATTGAAGGTTCAAATTTTTATTCAACTTTCAATAGATTAAATTTGATAATTTAATCGTCAAATTCATTCTTATAATTTGAAATTCAAGTCAAACCGTCATTCAAATATTTTAAAATTAATTAAATATTTTCAAATTAAATTGTTCAAAATTCTGGGTCATTACACTCATTATTGTGATGAGATGAATATTTGATATATATTGGATATATTTGTGTTATATATTGTATTAGAAATTTTTTTCGATCGAGCCACGCAAAGGAGACGCCGCCGAAATTTTCAGTAAATCCGGGTGTTAGAAAATTTTTGAAGTTTTAAATTTTATAACTTGTTTTTATATATAAGTTATAATATCTGTAGAACTGATATCGAGGTGATGTAGTGAGAGCGTAATAATGGTTTTGTAAATAAAATTTTAATGTTTTATAAGTTGATTATTTTGAATCAAATATATCAAATGTAAAATTCACTACTTAACCCCTTTCGAGGACGAAAAGTTTTAAACGGAGGAGAATGTAATGACCCTTACTTTTAAGTATTTATAATTATTAAATTTAATATGATGATTGAATAATAATGGATAGAAATAAAAACTTTTAATGTTTATTTATGTAATTTATTAAATTTTAATTTGTTTAAAATTTTGGGATAACCAATTTCAATAATTTGCGAAATAATCAGTGTTGAAATGAAATTCGATATATTGAATGGGTTATAATCAATAGTTGGAATTGAATAATGAATATCGAATGACTGTAAAATGAAAGTAGTGTTTTATTGTTTGAATTTGTTTTAAAATTAAATTATATGAGTTAAATAACTTATATTGAAATATGGTGATTCACTGGATAATTACATTGTTTAAATTTAATATTGCAATTATTTAAATAATAGAATTCAGGATTTAATGTGAATGAAAATGATATCGAAAATTAGTTTAAATTTTATTTAAAAATGAATGAAGATTGTTAACATTTAAGTTGGATTTAAAAGTGAATAATTAGAAATTAGGAATTTTATATTATAATTAACAAGTAAAAATAACCATTTTGGCTACTATCTCGAAATTTGGCAAAACCAGTTTCATCGGATCCGTAATATTGAATTATTGTAGGATTTCAAGTTTCGTATCGATAAGACTTGTCGTTTGGTCGTGCAAGCATGAAACGCGTAGAAATTAATTTAAGGAATTCGATTAAAATCAATTGAATTTTAAAATCTATCTTCTGAATACGATTGAATGAGGCCTTGGAAGTAGTTTCATTGCGTTCGGAATGGAAGTATAACATTAGAAATGCCTTCGGGATTCCGATTCTATTCTTGAGCCTGCTGTTGTGGAAGAAATTGAAGTTTCGCCGAATTTAACTTATGTGCAGCATCCTATTCGAATTATAGCTTCTGAGGTTAAACGACTTCGAAATAAAGATGTTCCGCTTGTGAAGGTTCAATGGTCCTCAAATCCTAAGGATTGTTCTTGGGAATCCAGAGAATTCATCGAGCGTACACATCCGGACTTGCTTACTCCTGCTCCTTGAGGTGAACTTCTTATTTCAAAATTCCTCTTGTGTTAATATGCATTTATGGTTGTTACTTTTTATTTCCATCTTATATATATTGCGAGGACGCAATTTCTTTAAGGAGGGGAGTCTGTAACAACCCGCATATTTATCGAGTTTGTATTTAAATATTTTATTTAAATATTAACTCGTTAATCGGATTTTGGTCTGAAAAGCTACTTTTTGCAAACGGTCAAATTAGGACTCGAGACCACTTCCATTGAGTTCGAAATGTCGTTTACAACTTTTTTAAGTATAAACATCGATAGGTTTGGAGTTAGTGAAATTTCACTAACTTTTCCCGCTTTGGACTTTGGGTTAGTTTAGCCTATTAAGCCCAAGTTCCAACCCTCTTCTCCTCACTCTTCATAAATTTCCTAACTAATCAAGCTTTGGCATTAATGGTGGAGGGAATGGGAAATTAAAATTCCAAAACTCAAATTCAATTGCAATCCATCTTTCTACTCCAAATTCAAGAAGAAGACATTGGATTCAAGCTTCTTGTGCTTAGATAGAAGAAGGATTGATTCTTGCTTGCTTAAAACTTCATTTTCATTGATATTTGGTGCAAAGGTGAGATTTTTATCTCACAATTCTAGCCTATAACTATATTGGACTGTTGGGAATGATTCCCTATCATTTTTGCATGCATGTTAGCATTTGGTTTGGATTGGATTGGCGAAAAACTCCAATTTTTAGCGTTTTGTTGAATTTTCTGCACTTGAGTCGTTCTGGCCATTTTTAGGTCGTTCGGAGTTAAGTCGTTCGTCCATAGGTCGTGAGTCGTTCACGAGTTAACCCTAGGTCGTTCTGGCCATTTTTAGCTCGTTCGGAGTTAAGTCGTTCATCCATAGGTCGTATGACCCTTGAGTCGTTAGGTCGTATGACCCCTGAGTCGTTAGGTCGTATGACCCCTGAGTCGTTAGGTCGTACGACCCCTGAGTCGTTAGGTCGTACGACCCCTGAGTCGTTAGGTCGTACGACCCTTGAGTCGTTAGGCCGTACGACCCTTGAGTCGTTAGGCCGTACGACCCCTGAGTCGTTAGGCCGTATGACCCCTGAGTCGTTAGGCCGTATGACCCCTGAGTCGTTAGGTCGTAGGACCCTTGAGTCGTTAGGTCGTACGACCCCTGAGTCGTTAGGTCGTATGACCCTTGAGTCGTTAGGTCGTACGACCCTTGAGTCGTTAGGTCGTACGACCCTTGAGTCGTTAGGCCGTATGACCCTTGAGTCGTTAGGTCGTTAGACCTCATTTTGTCTTCACTAGGTCGTACCGTTTTGGTCGGGGCGCTGCCCCCTGGACCCCCGCGACCTGACCGGGCAGGTCGAACCCCGTAAGCGGTGGCGTTGCCCCCGCACCCCCACCTTGGGGGGTTGCCACCCCCCTGGACCCCCCCTCCGTAGGGGATCTTATCTGAAAAACATTGAGCTGATTTCCTTGGATTTTATTCACATCTCCGTATGCGATTTTTGTGACTGATTGTTTCTACAATTGCTCCTGTGTTTTGTCACTTTATAATATAAAGGTTTCAATACTAGTAGTAAATATCAAAACTCTTTTAACAAACAATTTCAACTCTATTTTTAATAACAAAGCTCTTTTCTTAAACCGTTTTCCAATCTATTAGTATATACAAACCTTTACCTCACTCGGATGAGAAATCTAATTAAACGACTTAGTAAAACAAGTGGTATGAAACGCTTGCGTTCACTTCGTCGGTTAATTCTTGGACTTGTTCGATTGAACCTCTTGTGACAATTTTATTAGTGAAGATTTACAGTTTGTTCGTAAATATTTAAGTTAAGCAAGTGGTTATGGGACATGAAGCTAAACTTCTATATTTACTAGCTTAGTGTAATTGACACTTCTCGTTGATCATGATGATCATTCTGATGATTTAGACTAGCAATTGTGCGATGTCTCTTGTTACGAGGTTAGACTAGACACCACTTGTGTGATTCCACTCACACTTACCTTTTTGCTTTTTGGTTAGTCTGGACCTTAATCTGTGTGATTCCATTCACACATGTGGGGTAGCTCCCCTTGGTCTTCGGACCGTCATGTGATAGGCCTCTTTCTCTTTTCTATGATTTCTGGACTTCTTGCATTGATTTCTAGAATTTATGTCATTGACTTGTTATGAGTACAAGTTTGGGGTATGATGCCCTTTCCGAATCTTTGAGAAGATTCTTGTGATATTGATTATCTCTTATTGATTGATCTTCTATTGATCATTATTTACATACTTATAGTGGTATGTCATTATGGATGTTTATGTTTATGCCATATCTTTTATGTTATCTCATGTCATCTGATATTTATAGCTAGACTGATCCGTTTATTATTTTCTTAAATAATACCCGGGTCAGACCGAGATGTTACAGGTGCTTCTGCTTGACTTCTTCCCAGGGATTCATCACTCTGACTTTTGGCTAACTGTTTAGATTAGCAGTTTTTGTTGTATACACTTGAGATATAGACTCATAGTTGTATTCTTTTGTATAGCACGTGTTGCTATTCTTTTGTATTATCGTGGATCTTTCTGACCACTACTCTGATGTACACTTTCATGTGTTAGTTATATATTCATATCTTCTTCCGCCTTTGTGATATGGATATCTGTGACTGATTTATGATATGATTATTTCTATGTTTGTTTCCGAAGATTATTTATAGCCACCGTGTGATAAGCAATTACATGGATGGTCGCTCCTCAACAGCCTTATTCTCCGTGCTAGTTGACAGCACTACTCCGGAGTGTTCTTGGCTAGCGTGGGTATAGAGGTGGGGCGTCACATTATTGATATCCAGTTAGTTGTTGTGCTATTTTGACTGTTTGGATGATTGATTGTGATGGATGCAAATTGATTGATATTTGATTGATTGGATGATTACTTATATATATATACATACATATATATATATATATATCTTGTTATCATCCTGTATATTTTTTACAGTATATAAAACTGCAAATCGAATTATTTCGAATAAATTAAGAAATAGGTTGAAATCATATACACCTATGACATTTATTTTGGATTGAAATGATATATATCAATCCCTGAAATTAAATCGAAATAATTATTCACTTGGTCATAGGATAGAAAATTATATACGGACAACGGGTTAGGTTAAATTAAATGGTTTTAAAAATTTTGATTTGAAATTTATTTAAATGTCTTTTAGTTATAGATATAAAAATCAAATTTATGAAAATTGAACTATTTCCAAACTTGAGCTCGAAAGGTTGGAATTTAAATTTGGTAATAGGAGTTGTTTAAATAATCGAAGCTCAGATTCTGAATTATAATCGAAATAAGAGTTGAATTCTAAAAATTGATTTGTTTTAAAAAGATTTGGACTTTCATTTGAATTTTGAATTATTGATAAGTAAAAGTACTATAATTGGATATATAAAATTTGGACTTGAGAATGGAATTTACTTTAAGATTTGAATCTAAACTCCAAATTGAAGTTTAATTTGAATTTGGTGACTTAAATAGATATTCTGAAATTGAACTCGAATTTATATGAATCAAAATGGTTTAAAATTGAGAATTGAATTGAAATAAATTCAAATTGGGATTGAATTGAAATCAGCTGGAATTGAAATCGGAATTGAATTAATTTGAAATCGAAATTGAAATCAACTTGAATTGAAATTGGAATCGAAGTTTATTCGGATTGAAATTGGAATTGAATCGATTTAAATTGAAATTGATATTAATTGGAAGATTGGAAATTGAATCAGTTTGACTTTGATACTATTTTCAAATAAATTATTTTAATATAAACTGTTCAAAATCTATCTTCTTAAATATTCAAATTATTTTGATTTTCCAAGCTATTTTATTATATAAACCATTTTCAATACTCAAACTATTTTATATTAACTATTTTAGTTACTTAACTATTTTAAAACTATTCAAGCTATTTTCTAAAAATTCGAACTAGTCAGAGTGGGAATTGGTATATGAAAATCATGAATTTAAATACGAATTGGGTTAAAATGAAGTTCTAACCTAAATTGAAATTCGAAACAATTTTGTACGCAAAATCGAGATATTAAGGCAAAAATAATTCTGAAGTGAAATTATATATTTGAGCAAATATAATGATTTTGAAGCGAATATAATATTTTGATATGAAGTATGAATCATTTTATAATGTAAAAGTATCAATTGGTGTGTAAAACAATGTTTGGTTGTTAAAGAGACCGTGGCCTTTTATTAGCATACTCTTTGTCAATATTGGAACCACTTTAACAACTATGTACGCGGAGAAGACTCCAGAATGAAGTAGTTGGATTTGGCATCGTTTGTAGTATTTGAAGAAAGAGAGCGATGATGGATAGACCCTAGCACTTGTGCCATTTGAAATAACTAAAACAGGACGGCATGACAGGGCCAAGCGGGCTAGCTACCTCTAGTAGACATCCATTCTTCGATTTTGTTGGACTTGATCCACATTATCACTCTTGTTGTTGCTTTTGATTTGTGCACCTGGATTTTGGGATAGCCTCCATTTGACTCGATATGGGATGGATGTACGCGGTGAGCGGTCATGACTATGATGCGTAACTACCAGCCTTTCGATCTGAACTGGTAGTATCCTACCTTAGGCATTACTTCATGTGTCTTGTCATACTTTTATTCCAATACGAGATCCCTACTATTTTGGTTTAGTGTTGTCATATCACGGCACATCACTAGCTACCGACGTGCTACTGGTTGTGCTAAGTGCAAACTGTACACCAATGCTTAAAAACGCGTTAAGGAGGATTAATGTAAAGCCTTAATGCTAAAAAATATATTTATTTTATTGATTAGACATTATATATATAGCGTATTCTACTATATAAAAATATTTTGATGGATCCTTAAGAGATAGAAAATCCTGTAACATCTCTTGAGTTATTGCATGCACGTTACATACTGGATAGGAGATGTGAAACCCCATAAACATCTCTGACGCCACCACACTCATGTTATATGTGATATCGATTTGACTCACCTAAGGTTATTTTAGTCCTGACTCAAGTGTTTTGTCTTTTCATTAGGCTCGGGTCAGCCCTGAGTATTTCAGCGCATTCAAGATCATTTTCTAGAGGACGAAGACAAAGATTTGGTACATTATTACTATTATTATTCATGCATCATACTGCCTGCTGCATTATTTTATTTATCCCTGTTGTATATATAACACTGATAAATTTTGTATGAATTATAACCAAATGTATAATGTAAACAGCTTCATCAACTGTTTATTTGATTATTACATTTTGTCATTCCGCTGTGAGATTTTGTGTTTGTTTTCTTCTTCTTTTCTTATTTTTCTTAATTAACCTCATTGATCATCTATGTTTCGGATTGTTTGAGATGGACATGTATGGATTACTGTCGATTTAAACCTTTCAAAATGTGAATCATCACAACAATGCTTGAATCCAACTAAACATGCACGAAAACCAATACAAACCCTTTGATTAGTTGAAGGATTAACTTCCATAGCCACATAACTGCCAGGATTATATTTTTGCAAAGCCTCCAAATACCAGTTTAAATCATTATATGACATATCATCATTTCCATATATTTCTTTCTAAGCTAATTGATTTCCACTATATGCATAATAATATGAAAGAGTAAAATTATACTCTATTTTAAACTCTTTTATAATATCTTTTGTCTTCTTCATTGGAGCGTCTTGAATTTGATCAATAATCAACGATTTCACTAATCTACTTGAAATGTAAACTCCATTATATGACATAGGACCAATTCCACATGAATGACCAAAGTTACAAGTCCTAATAAAAAAATGAGAAAGTTCTTCAGGATCTGAAGAAGCATTAAAATAAAATTTACAACCATCTTTCATCCAAGAGAAAATAACCGAAATTCTTTCATGGGAATTTCTAATGAATATCAAATCATATCCATTTATAATTTTATACGCCATTAGGAAATCTCTAAAATCCTCAGCTCCATTAAAAACAAAAACCAAGAAAATTCACAAGAGTTTTTTGAGAATCTCTCTTTAACATATTTTTCAAATAACTACAAGAATCAGCATTTGAATCACTATTTGTAGTAGAATACTACTAATTGAATAGCTTTGAATACTAGAATCACATACATAACTGCCACCAATATCAAATTCCAAAGCACGAACACTTGACTTTACAGTAAATTTAAAATATTGGCTCATCTTGTATAGTTGGAAGTACACAATACTAAGCAAATCTGAAAGGGTATCAACGGTTATAATCTTATTCTCAAAAGCATATAATATCTCAATAGAAAAAATATTTAGAAGTGACCAAAATTCACAAATTTCATTCTTGACCCCAAATAAAGAAGAATTCATGTTAAGACGAGTAAAATTTGAATTCTCATTATACTAAAAAACAATAAGCAAGCTTTTTGGTTCACCAATGGTAATATCATCACTGCAAAACAAAGCTCCAGAGTTATTGATAAAGAGATAACAAATGTTACACAAAAATAGCATGATAGTCTAAACTATTGATACATAGAGTAAAGTAAATTAAAAATCTAAACTATTGATAAAATCAAATTTTCAATCAACAAATAGAAAAGCTATTCATGCAGAAACGGAAAATGATACAGTCACATTGCATAATAGTATAAAATGATATACAAACTGCTGAGACAAAGATCTATACATAAATAGCATAACAATCTAAAATATAGATTCAGAGATAGGGAATGTCAAACTGAAGTAAGAATATAAACTATTGATACATAGCCCAACAACCTTAAATTGGTTCAACAAACAGCAAAACTATTCAAACAGAAACATAAAATGCTATACACACATAGCATAACAATGTAAACTAGCTACCAGAAATTAATAAAAGCTAGTATGAACATTGAAGTATAAAAGAAATGATGAACCCAAATCAGCCATTACATATCAAAAAACCTAGAAATAAAAAATATAATTACAACCAACATATCATAGCATAATACAAAAAAACATTCGAAAAAATATACATAAATCAGCAATATAAAGAAGAACGAAATAATTAAGAGTAAGATTTAGAGCTATAGACAGCACGCACGCAAGCAGGAGGAAAAAACTATGAATACGAATATAGATTGAGAGAAAAAAAAGGAAGAGCGGGATCGATCTAAATTTGAGGAGGAAATTGAATACGACGTTTTGACTATAAATTTTTGAATATTTGTTTCCTTCAACCCAAAGTGTAAAGCCTGCGTCCCTAAAACAAAAAATAAACAACCACGTCATTGTGCCTAAAAAACGTGAAATCCTTTTCCTTCAGCCCATTTGCATGTAAATTAAACAAATGTATGTATAATTAAGTTAATTTATAAATTTAGTCTCAATAAATTAAACAAGAGTTTATTTGAGTTAAATTATCTTTTTTTCAAATCACCAAATAAATTAAACAAATGTATATAATTAAATTACTTAATTAATTAAAAAATATATGACTAACGCAAATTTAAAATTTTTGTTTCAATAAATAATATAGTTGAAATAAAAAATTACTCGTTATTAACGAAAAAAATGGTTAAAATGTAGAGATGATCATTAGATAGAGTTGCTACAATTAATAATGTTATACAAGAAGAAAACTGGCGGTAGAAGTCACACATCAGTAAGCTAGAGAAGAAGCTCGTATCACTTACGAATGCTTTTTTGCGACGCTTTCCAAACAAGGACATTTCCAGTGAGGTGGTTAAGATGGTGGGCATGGTTCAAGGGAGTGGGAAGTATTTGTGTTGTTATTGGTTGGATGCTTAGATTGCATAAATTGTAGTGATGCTGCTTGAAAATTTTGTTTATATTCGATGGTATTGCTTAGATATTTGGTTTGTATTGTGATGATATGTTTGGATATTATAATTTCAGATAATATTTATGATATTATAATGTTGAGTAATATGTTTTGGTATATGAATTTGGTATTATGTGATAGTATGATATATGAATGTGTGATATTTTTACGTTGAGGCAAATATATATTGTATATATTTTGAATGGGTGATTGAGATTATAAATGGCATCAGAAATGATGCAAATATGTTTCAAGAATGGTGTCGACACACGTCTGAATGGCATCGGAAAATTTGAATTTAACAATTTAAATGGGATGTTGCCTCGAGGAGATCACACAAAGTTTTGATCTTGATTAGATATTCCCTCATTGGTAAGTTCTCTTTCCTTATACTACGCAATTTTCTTTTGCAATGCACGATCTTTGCCGTCGATTGTGAATTGAAAATCTATTGTATGGTGTTGCGCATCTCATTTGAAGACTTACGCTCAATGATTTGAGGAAAATGTGAAGTAAAAATGGATGATAATTGCCAAGAACTTAGGAGGTGACCTTGCCTTTGATATATTGTGCAATCTTTTTTGTGCACAGTTTAATTCCTTCATTTGTAGTGAATCACAGTAGGGGTAGCTATGGTTCTGGAATAAATCCTTCAAATCTATATCCTTTGATTGCAGTTTCTACTTGGAATCTCTACAGCAGCAGTTATTATCATCTAGTTCTATTGCAATCAGTTGACTTTGTGGATGTGTGTGTATATAATGGTTTTGAGTGGATCATTAACAATTTATTGATTATTGGCCGTTGAGTTTATAATGCTTTCAAAGGAAATAGACTCTAAATTTCCTTGATTGGCCATTATTAGGTGATTCTTGATTGCTGGTTATGCTTGTTGATCTTGATCTAAGTTTATGTATGTAGTTAGGCTTTGAATTTGCTCTGATACTAGGAAAGAAATGATGCACGATAGATATGGAATGAAAAACTGAAACAAAATTATCACTACAAGAAACACAGTGATTTCCGATGGCTCAAAGCCGTCGATTGTCGTCAGAAATCCCGTCTGAATACGAAACACTACTTTCGTCCATTTTCGATGGAACTAACGACGACTTTGTGAAGGCCTTCGATGGTTTTTCATCGATAGTTCCGATGTTTTTTTTGATGGTTCTGACTTTCACGTGGCATAAAAACATGCCAGAAAGTAGCTGGAAGCTATCGAAGTTTTCGATCAGAAAGCCGTCGGAAGCCGTTGAAATATTTCGACCTATAAGCTGTCGGAAGCCATCGGAAATCTGGGTAAAAGAATATTCAGGCAGCTCAACAGCACATCAATATAAATATATATTACAACACATCAAAATCAATATATATCAGATATATAATCTAAAATAAATATCGGTATCAATAATAATATAAAACTCAACCATTACCATCTCAAACTTAAACATTTTCAATCAATGCAAAACAAACCGTCCATCATCACCCAACTGCAATATCTACATCCAACATCAATGTACAATATATACATCCAACATCAAACCCCATAAATCAACATCAAACACCACATGACCACAAATCAACCTCATCATTTCTCATTGTATATACACACATGTTTCAAAAACAAAAACCGCAAAACATACATCATAACTCGTCATTGACTCCGGAACAACCAGGCGAAAGCTCCATGACACTCCATACACTCGGCCAAACGCTGGTTCAGTTGCTCCATTTGTGCTACTCGGAGGTGATCCTGCTCCTGCAGATGTGCAATCTTCTGTTGAAGCTCATTAATCTCAGTATTGCCTGAGCTTCTTATAGGCCTTTTGTGAGCCCCGAGCCTACAAAAAAAAATCGAAATATGTTTAAGTTATTGCATAAATTTTATAAAAATTAAGCAATTGTTACAACTTAGTTAATTTTTATAAATTACTGATTGATTGTCGTAGCCATAGCGCCTATTTCTCTATGTCAGGTCTATAACGGAGTCGAAGATAGTGTCCTCCTCATTAGTGGTCAATTTCTCCCGTCCCGAATGCTTAAGCATCTACGCACGTGCTTGCATAAATTTTTCTTGCAAAGCAAAATTTAATAAAATTAAATATTATATGACATTATTATAATATTTTATAACTAATTAATTAAAATGATCATTATTAATAACTTATAATTTAAATATACTTACATGTGCGACGTATGCTTTATTATCCTCATGTCAGGCATACGTCACCGATCACTTGTCGTTGGTCTGCCTAACGGCATAGGTATATGCAAATACAACCATATACGAGAAAGGAGCCTCATGCGATCTATTCTGCAATAATTGGTGTATATTATTGTTTTTCATACAAATTTATGCAAAAAAATGTAATAAATATTCATAATTGCAATTAATCAATTTACCAGGTCCTGGCGATTATGCTGAAATGATATCGAGCCACCACAGTGTGTGACTGGATTTTTCTGCAAGTTCACCGAGTTCCTATTTGACTCCGCCAGCGAATTAAAAATTAAGACTATATTTTACAGGTATAAATTATGTATTCTAACCTGAAGAAATTAAGGTAATATCTGATAGACTTACCCTGAATTCACCGCTACTCCACCATGCGACCCAAGCATCTCATGCACTAGCACCCATCCAGTTTGGCTTCTTCCTAGATTTTCTGATAGTAAACATCATATCCCGGTAATTATTTACATCTTTGGAGTTCCAGTGGTGCTAGCAAAGAGAAACGTCCTTTGCTTGTAGGTCTACCACACCCTGTATAATGTTGAAAAAAATATAAGCTATACATTTATACTTAGTCAGCAAATTGTAAAGTGATTTATATAATGATATTTAATTTTAAACTTAGCAGGAAGTCCTACCAGATGCTCTCTCGGACATAATCTGGGATCCTACTCCATTTCAGCCAGCACGCAGTCATATGGCTCATTTATGCCTGCTTAGATATGCTGAGCATCATATTTGAAGGCTCAAGCTCGAAACCCCTGCATTAAATATGATATAGACAAATCATGACTAATATATCTTACAAAATATATATAATGTTGAAGTAAATTTAATACTTACGAGCCATCTACTTTCGATAGCAATCTAACTACCCTACGTGGCGCCTTCTGCGATGGGCCGCTGCCATCACCTCCGCTGCAAACGGTGTAACATCCCAAAATTTTGAAATTAAATTTAGTGAATTATTTGAATTTTTCAATTTAATTTGTGAAATTTCAACAGAAATAAAATATTTTTAATATTAGTATTATAAAGATGTATGGAATTAAATAAGTTATTGATAGTTAAGTTTAAATAATTATTAATAATAATAATTTAAGAAAAGAACATATTATAAACAAGAAATAGTTTAAAACAATAAAATAAAATATGTGATGGAATAAATGTTAAAACAAACATTTTCATTTAGCAAATTAAAACAAGAACAAGATTTGATCACTAAAGAAAGGAACCTTTGAATATAAGTATGTAAAAATATAATAAAGGAAAAAGAAAACTGTAAAATAAAACAATACTTATACAACCATGGAATAGGATTGTTGTAACATACAAAGGGAACATGAACATTACATTTACATGCTTTCATTAAATGCCATTTACTCTAGTAACATCAAGAAAGATATCAGCTGTAAATACATGCTTTCATTTAATGCTTTCAAACTTGCCCATACACAAAGTACAAAGCCTGTATAAAAAAAATTATACAAAAGAATGATGCTCAGTACTATACTGACCTGCACATCTCTTTATATACATGAATATTACTCTCAGTTCGTTCAAACAAAAGAAAGAAAAAAATTAACAAAGTCGGAAAGGAAAAGGAAATTTATAAAGTAAAGAGAAGAATCAACTGCATTTATTCTCAAAATCAATATAGTCTCTGTTTCAAAATTTCATGTGAGTAACTTAAATTTAAAATTTGCTTAAGTATACTTATTTATCTTTCTTATGTCTGGAATAAGTATGTTATTTGTGTGTGTATATATATATATATATTTATGAAAATTCTATGAAATATGGTGTATGCCTGTTAATGCTCTGTAAAACATCTTTGTCATTGTTTACAGGTTTCAAAACTAGCAAACTAATTTAAATTCTCTTCATCTGATTATTTTTAAACTTTGAGTTTAACATAAAACAAGTTTGTTTCAACTTGAATCACAATTAAAGATTTGTTTTAAGCTTTGTCATGAGAGGTTTATCCGTGCAACCTCAAACTTTGCAGTAAAACAAAATTTATGATAAATTCGAGTATGTCATATCGTTGATTTGATTATATAATTCGAATAAGTATACAAAAATAGGATTTTTAAACCAAATATGATGATTTTTAATTTAGTATCTTAGGTGCAGTTCATACTGGAACGTTTTTTTCTTTTTAATCGATTCCTGATAATCGAAGGATCTTTGAACCTTGAAATTGTGTTTGAAGCTTGCTTGATCCTCATAGATCCAAGGAAAAATGTTGAAAAAAATTTCCATTGCGTGAATTAGGAGTGCGAGTTCGATTTAGGGTTTAACCCTGGGTTTTGAAATGTTCGGTAACCGTGGTGATTTCGCCACTACGAGATAATCGAGCTCCATATGCCTTTGGGGAATGAGAGTATGAGGTGTTGACGTGCTATAGCCAAAGTCACGAATTTTCTGGTGATCTAGGCGAAGAGAACGAGGCGTTTAGGCTGATCGGTTTTGAGTTGCAGTTCGACGAGATGGTGAAAATTTGATTTCGAATTTTCTGTGAGGAATCGTAGTTGAATTTCGTGTTTGGGGGAGATTTTCGACTTGCCGATGATCGTGGCGATCAACGGAGTCGCAGCGCCACGTCGTGCACATGCACGACGTTTTTTGAGTATCTGTATGTTGCTAATGGGAAGCTCGAGTTGAACTCGAGAAAGAGCACGTTTTGCTCCGGGAAAGAACTCGCGTACGCGAGTATACTGGGCTATCTTAGTTAGGTATTTAAACTAAAAAAAACAGAAGAAAAAAAAAAGAAGAAGAAGGAGAAATAGTGTACGGGGAAGAAAGGGAAGAGACGCGGGGAGATTACTGGGTAAACTCGAGTTTGGCTCGAGTCATTAGCAGGGTTTACTCAGGTTTTAGTTTAAATGCTGAGAGGCTAACATTTTTAATATAAACAGTTTTGTTTAAATGCAAGATACAAGCTTTGATTTAAATCAATGGCAAGATGATTAAGAGTATTTGAAGTAATTTAAGATTTGAAATTTAAGATCAAATAAATTAGTAGTTAAGAATTTTATTTATAATTAAATGGTTAATAGGTTTGAAATTAAGAAATTTTTAAATAAACCAATTTAAAGTTAATTCATAATTAAGAGTTAACTAATTGAAAAACTTAAAGTAAGAAATATTAACTAATGGGTTAAGTAATAAATTAAGTAATTTAATTCAAAATAAGAATTGAAGTAAAGTTACATTTAAAATTTTCAAAGTAACAATAAATTGATTATTTGCAAGTGTAAAGCAGATTTTCAAATGATAATTAGGATAAATAGTTTGTATTAATAAATGATTTTTAAAAAAATTAGGAATGATATACAATTTGTAATTAAATTGATTAATAAACAATTAAGTGTTCAAATTAATTTGTAAATAGGAAATTGTTATTCAGATAAATTAAAGTCGACAAATCAAATTTAGCAGTTGATTAAAATAACTAATTATGAAACAATAGATCGAGTTAGTCAAGATTTAATTTATTTATCCAAATTTTAATCATTGATTTAAATATCACTACAAATAATTATGTGGTAAATTTATTTAAACCACATTGAAAAATAAGTAACTATTGTTGTGCACTATATTGATATTTCTGTTCTGTTTGTGATACTATGTGATGTAAATTGTCATGTACTACACTGTGATTGTGGTTTAATCTGTATTGATGTGACAACCCTGTTGCCCGTAAAACGGCATTTAAACTTCGATGCGACAGGGAATCGGATTTCGGTTGGTTATCCGAAACCCACATCGAACCTGTGAAATTTTGTGAATGACATATCCACATGTTTTTCAAACATTGACGCTCACTATTCGGTTTAGCCGGAAAAGGATCTTTGTGTCATATAAACCATCCCGAATAAGTGATATGACGAAATGGATGAGCATTTGAAGACGGTGGTAAAGACCGGACGTCTTCGAGAACGATAGGATAACCTGTCGAATGACTCTGTACTGAGTTGCTCCGGTATAGAGTTCTCCATATGTGATGGGGAATCAGATCGGGATTGTGGATGCTCGGATTGCAAGGACTTCTTCGAAAGTGCCTTTGGTTCTGTTCGAACCCAGAACAGACTTGGATGGATTGTATGTCTGACAATTACAATTGAGATAAAAAGAAGATTTCTTTTAAATACATTTCTGTTGGTGGCGGAGAATTTATCCTCTTAGCTTAACACCCTTCTCTGAGACGTACGAGCTCAGAGGTTATGTAGTTGAAGGTTATCAGTGATATATTCCCAATTTGGTAAGGTGGCATGCTGAGTGTTGTTGATCATTTGTTGATCAAAGCATGGCTTTGTGAAAAGCGTAGCTTTGTGGAGGAGACTTCATCGAACCTCACACCCTGGAATGGTTGAAACGGGAAAGATGCAGCAAGGTTATTGGGGGTAGCGCCCCTTAGGGTATGTGCATTTCCTTCTGAATAGAAGTGGTATCATAGTATGGAGCCCGGATACTTAACTTATGTGGATATCCCAGATATATATATATATATATATATATATATATATATATATATTACTTTGTGATTTGTTGCTGGGGCCCCAAATAAAGGTTGGTTACAACCGGGGGATGGCATACTCATGTCAGTAGTTACCCAGCTAGGGTTAACCCGACCTTCTGTTGGCAGAGATCCGGTTAGGTTCTCGGGTCGTCCCTTCAGAGGCGTACCCATGTGGCCCAGGAAGTTCCTTAGCCTAACCATTGTTGAAAATCTAATTCCCAATACGAAACCCTGTACGGTTTTAGTTGTAGAACCTGCCATCTAATATGGTGGCTATAGTAGGCATAGTATAATGGTGGCTATAGTAGGCATAGTATAATGGTACCTATGCTGGCTAAGATTAATATTCTATTTTCGAAATGTTTCCTACACTATGCACTAATAATAATATCAAACAAATTTTCTCGTATCAAGCATATTTGACTATCATAAGAAGAAATCTCCTCCAATTCTGTGTTTGCATTATGTGTGTGGAGGGAGGTCTTATGATAGTTTCATTTTAAAAGCATACCGAAATTCTTTTATAAATCTAGTTCTTTAAAAGCAATTGTTTTTGTTTACTCATACCAGTCTCATGACTGACCTGGATTTTATTGTTTTCTTTCCTAAACTCTGGGTGCCCATAATTTTTACTCGGACAGCCTAGTAGCAGGTTTTCCATACTCTGGAGTTAGCAGTATTTTGGAGCTCTTATTTTGGAGATATCTTAGGAGCAAGTTAGAGATCTTAGGTGTTTGGCTTTTGGGAGTTCGTTATTACTTCTTTCATTTGAAGACCTTTGGGATACATGATCATTAGTGTATTATTATGATGTTTATTCGGAGTTGTGGTGTATGTATTAAATACTCTGATGTAGAAATGGATATTATACTGTTGTATCTGTGTTGATATATGACATTCATTTTGTTTCCGTTGTTTTATATTCATCTATTGATGTTATAAGCTCCATCCGAACTGAAATTTGATGTTCGAATCTCCGGCAGTTGAATACAAGTGAGGTATTTGGTGTCGACTTTTGAATGATGAATTTTCGGAGGATGACAAATTGGTATCAGAGCTGAAGGTTGAGTAAGAACTTTAGCTACGGAGTATAACACATTAGATGGTTCATTAGAGATAGGGTGAAGTATGCCCTAGAATGAGTATAATCAAGACTGAAAACTCTAAATTTTCTTAGTCTATTTCTTTTTACTGCTAATGTTCCTTAAGATATTTCGTCCGTATATCTAAATCTATTTTCTTACTAATTTCAGATAGTAAGAATGAGATAACGCAGAGGAAGAGCTAGGGGTCAAGGAAATGCAGCAGCTAATCAAATTCCTCCAGCAGCAGAAGCAGTAATAGATATCCAGCAGCAGCCGAATCTGGCTGATTTGTATAAAAATTTCTCAAAGCTTGGTGGCAAACCATTCACCGGCAAGGAGTCAATTGTTGAGGCTCAAGCATGGGTAAGATCGTGTGAGAAAATTTTTAAAGGGCTAAAACTACAGGATGAGCAGAAGAGACTTATAGCTTCTTGGCAACTCCAAGAAGAAGCCTCAGCCTGGTGGGAAACAGTCATTATAGATGAACCAGAGGAAGAGTTTACTTGGAATCGTTTTAAGGAGGTGTTTGAAAAGCGTTATATGCCGTCGGTGGGAATTTCCAGAATGTATCAATAATTTTTGGATTTAAAGCAAGAAAGCTTGTCGCTTGAGGAGTACATAAACAAGTTCAACGAACTATCTCGTTTTGGTCCAGAGTTGTTAAACACGCCTCTTAAGAAAAATGAAAGGTTTATCCATGGAATGAACCAGAAGTATCATGAAAGGATGACAGCACACGTCAAAGTATCTTTTTCTGATCTTATTGATATGGGATATAGGTATGCCACACTGGATATGCAGGAGATTCCAAGGGAAGGAGGAAATTCAAATAATCAGAATTGGAAGAAAAGGAAGTTTGGGGGCAAGAGGCCACAACAAGACAAAGATAAAAAGAGCAGTCAAGGGAATTCGGCTAGGAACATAACTTGTTTCAATTGCCAAGAGATTATTCAAACAGCTGCACAAAACCAAAGAAGCAAGTTAAGATGGAACAACCTATGCGGAATGATCAAGGAGCTAAAGAATGCTATAATTGTCACAAGCCTGGACATTTTATTAAAGATTGTCCGGTAATGAAGCAAGCACAAGTGGCAAATGTTTATGCGATAAAGAAAGACCCTTCAACTTCGAAAACAGATGAAGGAAAAGGTATTTTGGAAGGTAACCTTACTATTTATGATAGAACTGTTAGAGTTTTATTTGACACGGGAGCTTCACATAGCTTTATCTCCCAACAAACCGTAAGTGAATTAGAACTTAAAACTAAATTTGTTGACGATCCTATTTGCATGAAAAATCCGGTTGGAGGTCCCGCAAACCTTTGTTTGTATTGTAAGAGAGTTCCTATTTCATATGCTTGCTATCAATTTCCTATCAACTTTATGTCCTTGAATTTAATGAATTTGAAATCTTACTCGGAATGAACTGGTTATCGAAATACGAAGCTAAATTGGACTGTAATAATCGGACAATTTTAGTCAAAATAAACCTTCGAAATTTTATTGAAATCTCTTGTGAGGATCCGAGTCCAAGGAGAGATAGATTGATGTATACTTTGGGATATCCTGAACCCAGTTTGCAGTCTATACCTGTTGTTTGGGAATTTTCCGATGTATTTGAAGAAGTAAAATCCTTACCTCCACGCAGGGAAATAGAATTCCAAATTGACTTACTACCCAATGCCTGTCCTGTTGTTCAAGCAAGTCGCAGGATGGCACCTACGGAAAAAATTGAATTAGTCAATCAAACTCGAGATTTGCTAAAGAAAGGATTGATTCGCTGTAGTGTTTCTGAAAGGGGTTCAGCTGTCGTATTTGTGGCTAAATCGGACGGAGCTTTGAAATTGTGTGTAGATTACCGCGATCTCAATAAACAAACTCTCAAAAAAAAATTACCTTTACCTAGAATTAACGATCTATTCGATCAATTTCATGGCGCTCGATTCTTTTCTAAGATGGATCTAGCTCAGGGATTCCATCAGCTGCGAATAGCCGAGGATTGTTTTCATTTAACTGCCTTTAGGGGTCCTGACATGTTCTACGAGTGACTGGTTATGCCTTTCGGACTAACCAACGCTCCCGCGTACTTCGTAGATTTAATGACCCGAGTGTTTCGAGAAGTATTGAACAAATTTTTCCTAGTATTTATTGATGATATCTTGATTTTTCCAAAACCGAAGAGGAGCATGCTGAACATCTTAGAATTGTTTTGGAGATATTAAGGACGAATATCTTATTCGCTAAATTTTCTAAGTCACTTTTGGGTCAAAGAAGTCAGATTTCTCGGTCATATTTTTAATGAAGAAGGAATTTCTGTAGATCCAAGCAAGATTTCTGCAATTCTGAATTGGAAGCAACCCACTACTCCTAGAGAAGTTCAAAGTTTTCTGGGTTTAGAGGGATATTATAGAAAGTTTGTACAGGATTTTTCTAAGTTGGCTAGCCCATTGACTAAGCTAACAATGAAGAATGCTAAATTCAATTAGACTCCAAGATGTGATGAAGCTTTCCAAGAATTGAAAAAGTGATTGACTAATGCTCCTGTTCTCGCTATCATTAATGAGAACCAAGGCTTATCTATCTATACTGATGCGTGTGGTGATGGGGTAGGTGCAGTATTAATGCAGATTGGGAAGGTAATTGCCTACGCGAGTAGACAATTACATCCGCACGAGAGAAATTACCCACACATGATTTGGAGCTTTTGGCTGTTGTTTTCGCTTTAAAAATCTAACGACACTATCTTCTGGGTAAGAATCTTTTCAGCTTTCAATTTACGAAATTAACTAAACTTAAACGATATACTTAATAAACTCTCTTTGTTTTAGGTGAAAAATTTGAATTATTCACCGACTATAAATCTTTGAAATATCTCTTTATCCAGAAGGATCTGAATCTGTGACAACAACGTTGGTTGGAATTTCTGGCATCTTAGGACTTAGATATTCTGTATACACCCGGAAAGGCCAATGTAGTTGCAGACGCCTTGAGTAGAAAGCACGCTATTCTTGCTCATCTTGTTGTCACTTCTACCCTCATTGAGAAAATCGCCAATAAGCAAAATGAAGACAAATTTCTTCGAGATATTTATGGGAAAATTCTTCGAGGCGAAGATACTAGTTTTGAAACCAATCATAGTGGTGTTATAAGATTAAAAGGCAGGATTTGTGTTCCAGGCTTCCCTGATCTGAAACGTGAAGTTTTAGATGAATGCCACAAATCTAAACTCAGTATCCATTCAGGAGTTAATAAAATGTATCGTGATGTTAAAAGGACTTTTTGGTGGAAGACAATGAAAAGAGACATATCTATTTATGTGAGTCACTGTGCTACCTGTCAACAAACCAAAAGCGATCAAAAGAAAGTGGCCGGTTTACTTCAGCCTTTGGAAGTACCGAAATGGAAATGGGATCAGGTATCGATGGATTTCATCGACGGATTGCCACGAACCAAGAAGGGAAATGAAGCAATTTGGGTTATAGTGGACCGTCTAACCAAAAGTGCTCACTTTATTCCAGTAAAATCCACTCGGACTGCAGAAAGCTTAGCAGGTATATATATAAAGGAAATTGTTCGTCTCCATGGTATTCCCAACAACATACTGAGTGATTGTTACCCGATCTTCACTAGTAGACTTTGGGAGGCATTCCAAGACGCTTTGGGAACGAAATTAAATTTCAGTACTGCTTATCACCCACAATCTGATGGGCAAACTGGAAGGGTTAACCGAATTCTAGAAGATCTTTTGCGTACTTGCATTCTCGATTTTGGTGGTTCTTGGGAGGACCATTTACATCTGGTTGAGTTCTCATATAATAACAGTTATCATGCCAGTATAGAAATGGCTCCTTTCAAAGATTTATATGGTCGTCCGTGTCGATCACCTACATGATGGATCGAATCAGGTGATAGACTCGTCCTTGAACTAGACATGATTAAAGAAGCCACGGAGAAGGTTGATTTTATTCGAAAGAAATTAATAACTGCTCAAAGTCGTCAGAAAAACTATTATGACCGTCGAAGAAGTTATTTGGAATTTCAAATTAGAGATTCTGTATTTCTTAAAGTGTCTCCGATGCGGGGGGTATTGAGATTCGGGAAAACTGGAAAGCTAGCACCGCGTTATATTGGTCCTTCTAGAATGGATTGGTCCTCTGGCATATCGAGTGCAGCTACCCAGCTGGTTGTCTGGCGTGCATGATGTATTCCACATCTCAAATCTTCGGAAGTATGTGCATGACCCAGATAGTATTATTGAAGAAGCTGCTCAGCAGGATCTACAGATCACCCCTAACTTGGCAGTTAAAAGAGAACCGATAAAAATTATAGATCGTGATGAGAAGCGATTGAGGAACAAAGTTGTGAAATTGGTTAAAGTTCAATGGAGTGGCGATCCAAAGGACTATACTTGGAAAACTGAAGATAATATGAAGAAATCATATCCCGATTACAGAATAGACATCTCGGCTTAAATTGGTAAGCCATTTCCTTATTTTTCTGAATTCGTATATTCTTTGTTTGTTTTTCTCTCTCTTTCAATTTCGAGAACAAAATTTTCTTAAGGAGGGGATATTGTAACATCCCAAAATTTTGAAATTAAATTTAGTGAATTATTAGAATTTTTGGATTTAATTTGTGAAATTTCAACAGAAATAAAATATTGTTAATATTAGTATTATAAAGATGTATGGAATTAAATAAATTATTGATAGTTAAGTTTAAATAATTAATAATAATAATAATTTAAGAAAAGAACATATTATTAACAAGAAATAGTTTAAAACAATAAAATAAAATATGTGATGGAATAAATGTTAAAACAAACACTTTCGTTTAGCAAATTAAAACAAGAACAAGATTTGATCACTAAAGAAAGGAACCTTTGAATATAAGTATGTAAAAATATAATAAAGGAAAAAGAAAACTGTAAAATAAAACGGTACTTATACAACCATAGAATAGGATTGCTGTAACATACAAAGGGAGCATGAACATTACATTTACATGCTTTCATTAAATGCCATTTACTCTAGTAACATCAAGCAACATATCAGTTGTAAATACATGCTTTCATTTAATGCTTTAAAACTTACCCATACACAAAGGACAAAGCCTGTATAAAAAAAAATTATACAAAAGAATGATGCTCAGTACTATACTGACCTGCACATCTCTTTATATACATGAATATTACTCTCAATTCATTCAAAAAAAAGAAAGAAAAAAAATTAACAAAGTCAGAAAGAAAAAGGAAATTTATAAAGTAAAGAGAAGAATCAACTGCATTTATTCGCAAAATCAATATAGTCTCTGTTTCAAAATTTCATGTGAGTATAAATTTAAAATTTGCTTAAGTATACTTACTTATTTTCTTATGTCTAGAATAAGTATGTTATTTGTGTGTGTGTGTGTGTGTATGAAAATTCTATGAAATATGGTGTCTACCTGTTTAATGCTCTGGAAAACATCTCTGTCATTGTTTACAGGTTTGAAAACTAGCAAACTAATTTAAATTCTCTTCATCTGATTATTTTTAAACTTTGAGTTTAACATAAAACAAGTTTGTTTCAACTTGAATCACAATTAAAGATTTGTTGTAAGCTTTGTCATGAGAGGTTTATCTGTGAAACCTCAAACTTTACAGTAAAACAAAATTTATGATAAATTCGAGTATGTCATATCGTTGATTTGATTATATAATTCGAATAAGTATACAACAATAGGATTTTTAAACTAAGTATGATGATTTTTAATTTAGTATCTTAAGTGCAGTTCATACTGGAATGGTTTTTGCTTTTTAATCGATTCTCGATAGTCGAAGGATCTTTGAACCTTGAAATTGTGTTTGAAGCTTGCTTGATCCTCATAGATCCTAGGAAAAATGTTGAAAAAAATTTCCATTGCATGAATTAGGAGCGCGAGTTCGATTTAGGGTTTAACCCTGGGTTTTTAAATGTTCGGTAACCGTGGTGATTTCGCTACCACAAGATAATCGAGCTCCATATGCCTTTGGGGAATGAGAGTACGAGGTGTTGACGTGATATAGCCAAAGTCGCGAATTTTCTGGTGATCTAGGCGAAGAAAACGAGGCGTTTAGGCTGATCGGTTTCGAGTTGCAGTTCGACGAGATGGCGAAAATTTGATTTCAAATTTTCTGTGAGGAATCGAAGTTGAATTTCGTGTTTGGGGGAGATTTTCGACTTGCCGATGATCGTGGCGATCACCGGAGTCACAGCGCCACGTTGTGCACGTGAACGACGTTTTTTGAGTATCTGTATGTTGCTAATGGGAAGCTCGAGTTGAACTCGAGAAAGAGCACGTTTTGCTCCGGGAAAGAACTCGCGTACGCGAGTATACTGGGCTATCTTAGTTAGGTATTTAAACTGAAAACAAAAAACAGAAGAAAAAAAAAAGAAGAAGAAGAAGAAGAAGAAGAAGAAGAAACAGGGTATGGGGAAGAAAGGGAAGAGATGTGGGGAGATTACTGGGAAAACTCGAGTTTGGCTCGAGTCATTAGCAGGGTTTACTCGGGTTTTAGTTTAAATGCTGAAAGGCTAACATTTTTAATATAAATAGTTTTGTTTAAATGCAAGATTCAAGCTTTGATTTAAATCAATGGCAAGATGATTAAGAGTCTTTGAAGTAATTTAAGATTTGAAATTTAAGATCAAATAAATTAGTATTTAAGAATTTTATTTATAATTAAATGGTTAATAGGTTTGAAACTAAGAAATTTTTAAATAAACTAATTTAAAGTTAATTCATAATTAAGAGTTAACTAATTGAAAAGCTTAAAGTAAGAAATATTAACTAATGGGTTAAGTAATAAATTAAATAATTTAATTTAAAATAAGAACTGAAGTAAATTTACATTTAAAATTTTCAAAGTAACGATAAATTGATTTTTTGTAAGTGTAAAGCAGATTGTCAAATGATAATTAAGATAAATAGTTTGTATTAATAAATGATTTTAAAAAAAAATTAGGAATGATATACAATTTGTAATTAAATTGATTAATAAACAATTAAGTGTTCAAATTAATTTGTAAATTAAGAAATTGTTATTCAGATAAATTAAAGTCGACAAATCAAATTTAGCAGTTAATTAAAATAACTAATTATGAAACAATAAATCGAGTTAATCAAGATTTAATTTATTTATCCAAATTTTAATCATTGATTTAAACATTATTACAAATAATTGTGTGGTGAATTTATTTAAACCACATTGAAAAATAAGTAACTATTGATGTGCACTATATTGATATTTCTGTTCTATTTGTGATACTATGTGATGTAAATTGCCATGTACTGCACTGTGATTATGGTTTGTTCTGTATTAACGTGACAACCCTGTTTCCCGTAAAATGGCATTTAAACTTCGATGCGACAGGGAATCGGATTTCAGTTGGTTATCCGAAACCTACATCGAACCTATGAAATTTTGTGAATGACATATCCACATGTTTTTCAAACATTGACGCTCACTATTCGGTTTAGCCGAAAAAGGACCTTTGTGTCATATAAACCATCCCGAATAAGTGATACGACGAAATGGATGAGCATTTGAAGATGGTGGTGAAGACCGGACGTCTTCGAGAATGATAGAATAACCTGTCGAACGACTCTGCACTGAGTTGCACTGGTATAGAGTCCTCCATATGTGATGGGGAATCAGATCGGGATTGTGGACGCCCGGATTGCAAGGACTTCTTAGGAAGTGCCTTTGGTTCTGTTCGAACCCAGAACTGACTTGTATGGATTGTATGTCTGACAATTACAATTGAGATATAAAGCAGATTTCTTTCAAATACATTTCTGTTGGTGGCGGAGAATTTATTCTCTTAACTTAACACCCTTCTTTGAGACGTACGAGCTCGGAGGTTATGTAGTTGAAGGTTATCAGTGATATATTCTCAATTTGGTAATGTGGCATGCTGAGTGTTGTTGATCATTTGTTGATCAAAGCATGGCTTTGTGAAAATTGTAGCTTTGTGGACGAGACTTCGTCGAACCTCACACACCGGAATGGTCGAAACAGGAAAGATGCAGCAAGGTTATTGGGGGTAGCGCCCCTTAGGGTATGTGCATTTCCATCTGGATAGAAGTGGTATCATGGTATGGAGCCTAGATACTTAACTTATGTGGATATCGCAGAGATATATATATTACTTTATGATTTGTTGCCGGGGCCCCGGATAAAGGTTGGTAACAACCGGGGGATGGCATACTCGTGTCAGTAGTTACCCAGTTAGGGGTAACCCGGCCTTGTGTTGGTAGAGATCCGGTTAGGTTCTCAGGTCGCCCCTCCAGAGGCGTACCCATGTGGCCCAGGAAGTTCCATAGCCTGACTATTGTTGGAAATCCAATTCCCAATACGAAACCCTGTACGGATTTAGTTGTAGAACCTGCCATCTAATATGGTAACTATAGTAGGCATAGTTTAATGGTACCTATGCTGGCTAAGATTAATCTTCTATTTTCGAAATGTTTCCTACACTATGCACTAATAATAATATCAAAGAAATTTCTTATATCAAGCATATTTGTCTATCATAATAAGAAATCTCCTCCAATTCTGCGTTTGCATTATGTGTGTGGCGGGAGGTCTTATGGTAGTTTCATTTTAAAAGCATTCCGAAATTCTTTTATAAATTAGTTCTTTAAAAGCAATTGTTTTTGTTTACTCATACCAGTCGCATGACTGACCTGGAGTTTATTGTTTTCTTTCCTAAACTCTGGGTTCCCATAATTTTTACGCGGGCAGCCTAGTAGCAGGTTTTCCGTACTCTGGAGTTAGCAGTATTTTGGAGCTCTTATTTTGGAGATATCTTAGGAGCAAGTTGGAGACCTTAGGTGCTTAGCTTTTGGGAGTTCGTTATTACTTCTTTCATTTGAAGACCTTTTGGATACATGATCATTAGTGTATTATTATGATGTTTATTAGGAGTTGTGGTGTATGTATTAAATACTCTGATGTAGAAATGGATATTATACTGTTGTATCTGTGTTGATATATGACATTCATTTTGTTTCCGTTGTTTTATATTCATCTATTGTTGTTATAAGCTCCATCCGAACTGAAATTTGAAATTCAAATCTCCGGCAGTTGAATACAAGTGAGGTATTTGGTGTCGACTTTTGAATGAAGAATTTTGGGTCGTGACAAACGGTCTCTCTCTGAGATTGAGAGATGAAACCAGACTGCGAAGTACTCCACTGCCTAAAGAAAGACATCAGTAATACCTGTCATATACATATTATTTTATTATGGGAGACATATCATTCAATTATGAGTAAACATATCAAGATTTAACATCAATAATCGCATATAACCTACAAAAAAAGAGTAATATCGATACTCTCATAAATTACCTTTTTTCAAAAATGCATACTATTAAATCAGTCTTCGTCGTTTTCTAATTCAGACACAGTCTCGTACTTTATATTGTTTTTCTTTGTAGTCTCAAATGCTTCTACTAATACATTTGATTCATCATTTAGAGGTCCAAAATAGTTTTGATCATTTGTTATTGTAATTTGGCATATTTCCTTGATATCCGCTTGGTATGCTTGTTCGTTTGGAATATTCTTTCCATCAAACGTAAATCTTACCTTTGTTTTAAAACCGCTGACCAATCTGCTTTATCTCTTTTCAAAGATGGATAAGATCATCACTACCTTTAACATATACACCGGTATTGTTAGTTAATTTTTCAGTCTCATATTCTTTGGCGTTGAATTTGTATCCATTGACAAAGAATATTGAATATGTCTTGACTTTTCTTTTTGGTCCCATGCAAGATGTTTCAACTCTTCGTCGATCACACAATTTAACAGATCACATATGGAGTTTGAAAACCAAGTAGCAAACTTTTTGCCGATATCGCCGCTTAGATATTGTGATTCGTAAATACTGCATATATAAATAATATATTGCATTATAATTAAAACACGCATGTATTATTCAAGTAAATAATTTTAGATGTGTTATTTAATAATACCTAACAAATGGCACAACTTCTGCACAGTTAAGAAGAACATATGTGTGAGCTACATTGTAATCTCTATCATCTAACCACACTTACACATTTTTCAGCAGGGGATTCCTACTATCTAAAAATAGATAACACTGGTTCAGAAGAGTCTTGTTCAATGCCCTCCTCATTTCGCATGGCACTTTTAAAAGATAAGTTCATAAAGTCATTGAAATAAAACGAGAGAAAGAATGAAGCTTCTTCTTCGATATATGACTTCCATATCGAACCATCAACTCATGTTTTTTGTCTCACTTTTTTCTTTAGATGATTTAAGTATCTATTAAGAATAATTATAATTTGATTTTATTAAATGTAATAAAACTAAAATTTAACATACTGAATATCAATACCTTTCAAACGAGATATATCCATTCATATTGCACAGGACCTCGAAGACATACTTCAAACGGAAGATGAACAAGTAAATGCTCCATTACACTAAAGAAAACCGGAGGAAATATTTTCTCAAATTTGCAGAGAAGTATAGGAATTTTTTTCTCAAGTTTACGTAGACGATCAACTTTTAACGTAGTTGAACAAACTAAGCTCTGTAACAACCATTCAAACTTTTATGGGAAATAGTTTTTTGAAAGCGACGGGTAACAAATGTTGCATCATTACATGACAACCATGACTTTTCAACCCACTTAGTTTACCGTTCTTATAGTTGACAGATCTAGGAAGATTAGAAAAAAATTCTATTAGGAAATCTTAATCCTTCCACCCACTTTAACAGTACATTAACTGGTTACCGTCTAGCTCATAGCATGCTTTAGGTTTTTTTGTCATTTGGCTTCATATGAAGGTCGAGACGATTGCATATTACCTCTATATCACGTCTTGATTTCAAATCGTCTTCAATCTTTCCTTTAACATTCAGAACTTTGTTAAAGCGAATTCAATAAAGACGTGTACACCATTTAAAAATGTTCATTTATCAACCCTCCAATTTCTCTTCTTTGTTGGTACATCTAGCTCCGATTGATAAAATAGTTGATCGTTTTCCTACTTTGAAACGTTAAAATCTGTTATCATTTATGTATTGACATTTTATTTTTCAATTAAATCGTACATTTAAATTTTCGCAAATATATAATATTATTCTATTTAATTTTATTTTCAAAGGGATTTACACAAATTATTATATGAATATAATCTACAATTTTTAGGTTATTGTTTTGCACTTTGATGGTTGGTCATCCTACTTCTCATTACAAATACAATGGCAATTATATTCTATAAATCATTTGATTTTAAACAATTCAATAAAATATCGACAGCACTTCCTCTTTGTTCCTTATATCATACACATATGCGTGTGCACAGAGAACAAAAAGAAAGTATTGTCGAAATTTTATGAACCGTTTAAAATAAAATGATTTGCAAAATATAATTGCTTTATTGTGTCTGTAACATACCAAATACAAGGACAAACTCAACAAATATTGTATCGGATGGATATAAATATCCGTTCTGTGATAAAAACGAATATATATACAACAGTCATATAAAATAATTGTCAGACGAGACCAAAAGCTCTTTAAGGGATTTATAAAAAGTAAAACATATTATACAACAATTTTTACAATAATTTATTTACATTTTAAGAAACGCATATACTAAATCGTCATTTTCATTGGCTTAAAAACGCATACACTAAATCATGAGCATCGACTCTAAACAATCATAATAACAACCTAATTAGCATTCAGTGGGGTATAGTAAACAATCAACGAGGTATATACAACCATAACAACAAATTAACTCTAATATAACAAACCAAAATTAATTAGGCTTTACGAATAAAACAAGATTGAAGATTGATGAAGGGCCTAGGCTTGTCGGGAGTGGAGAATGATGAAGTTGGAGATGATCGGGGAGGCGCGGGGGCTGGCCGACGATGGGGAGGAGGTGCTGGAGTTAGGGATTTGATGAATGTGGGAGAGATGAGATGATGAAGCTGCTCTCGGCCTGGAGCCTGCATACATGTTTTTTTCTAATGGCTTGCGACAACCGCCGAGGCTAATTTAGGTCGATTTTCGACGACTTGCGACGACTATTATATTTTATGTATGAAAACGCAACGGAAGTCGTCAGCCGTCGGAAATAGCTGTCGCTATTTACTGTTGTTCTAGTAGTATATTGAATTGATTATATATATATATATATATATATATATATATATATATATATATATGGGGTCGGCTATTTTAACATAAAATTAAATTAGTGGAACAATTAACTAATTAAGCAAGTAACCATACAAAACATTAACTGCCTCTTGCTCTTAATTTTTTTTCTCAAGATTGCAGAGTCATCCCCTTCGATTCAATGCATGCATATAGTAAAGAAACAAAACATTACCATTTATATTTTATCATTCAAATGGCGTTCGATTCATCTATATTACTTTCATTGTTGCTGCTTCCGCTGTTTCCATTCAAAATATCATGTCAAAATATAACTATGGGCACAATTTTATCGCCATTGACCAACCGCTCATATGTGCTTTCTCCCTCTGGAAATTTTGCTTTCTGCTTCGGTGCACTTGATAGTTGATACTGATCCCACGCTTTTTTTGTCTTGCTGTCTTCTACAAAGGACCATCCTACTAAATAATTTTAAGCATGGACCATTTTATTATAATTATTTCAATAGTTTTTTGCATTTCGCACCCTACTAACTTTTGCCGTTCAAAATACATGAGCCTGATGTTTAGGAGGGCACTGTATTCGAAGTCTTTGGTTCTCTGACCCCGGTCTTGTGTTTGGAAGAGTCTGGAAGAAACTTCTCTAGCATGTGTATTCATTACTTTCCATGCTGTAAAGTGAAACGTTTGCTTAAACTTGACTTGACTTAACTTAAATCTGTGAATTTCATTTTGGTTCTTCCATACTGACGAGGCTGATGACGAGTCCAAGATAAAGCAAATTTAGATAGTGTTTGACATGGAAAGCCATGAAAAAAATACATCTTGGGACTTTATCGGAATTAACTAGTAAAGGACTTAGGCCTTGTTTGGTTTGTCGTTTTCAGACCATTTTCAGTTTTTCATTTTGAAAAACGCCGAAAACTAGTTTCTTTTATCATTTTGAAAAATTCATTTTGAAAAATAATCATTTTTCAAAATGGGCTCAATGCAGAAAACTGAAAGTACTTTTTTTTTTCGTTTCTTCATTTTCAGGCCCATCTGAAAATCCAAAAACCCAAAACCAAAAATGCAAAGCAAATAGCTAAATAAACCTAATCCATTTCCTGGCCGTAGTCTTCTTCTTCTTCGTACCTCCTTTGATTTACAAGCTTAATCCAAACTCTTCCCTTGTTATCCAACCGGTTCAGGTGGCATGCTACCAAACATATTTATTTGGTCAATATCATGTATGTATCTTACCCAGAAAATATCAGTATAGGGGCAGTACTCGGATTATCTTTTTTCAAATCATATAAAATATGTTACTTTCTAATTATACATAGATAATTGATTTAGGAGGTAATCTATGAACTAATTATAACCATCCAATAATTTTCTAGTATACTTTAATTTTCCCTTAATTGTTCATTATGCAATGTTTGTTTACTGATGAACATTCATCATAGTTGTTGTTTAATACTCCCAGGTCATGAGGAAAGTTGGTTAGAATTATTTTTTATTTTACTTGTTTCAATACCAAGGCTTGTTTAAGTGCAAATTATAATAAGAGAAATAACAAACAACATAACAGATTAACATGCCCGCTTTTACTTTACATACAAAAGTTGCAATGCTACCAGTACCATTTAGTAAACTATAGTTACATCATTACTTATTCAACTCAATATGCTTGGACAATCATGTTATTTGTTCCTCTAATTCATGACAATCCTCAAGCTAAGAACTCCACATGCATTTGTTTCAAAAATAATGAATGGGATACCGCTGATCTTGAAAATATTAAAAATGAAAATCATAAAAAGAATCAAAGTTGCTGCATCTTCTATTCAACTCTAATTTCATGCTTATTAATTGACTCCATAATAAAATTCTATAAAATTAACGTAACCTTTTGTATTGGGTTTTTATTTAACGTGGAAGGCATTCTTATATAATCATTCTTATATAATTATAATACAAAGAACCAGTTGTTTGTATTAAATATATTACATTTGCATTATAGATAATTAGATATTAACGCTAATTATTTCCCTTATATTTGGCTACATTGAAAGATTATTTTCTCCTATATGATATAATTGTTTATTATTAGCAACCTCATGGTGAATCTCTTATTAGTATCAAATATTTAAATTGCATAAATGAAATGATCCAAGTATGTATATATTTCAGTTTGCTGCTATTCAAATATTTTAGACATATCTAAGTAGTATATGCATCATAGCAATACAAATTGTATTATGAATTTTTTCCATTCATAGTTTAATTGGTTATCGAAAGTTTGTGGATTTCCAATCTATAGATAACCTGATGTTTGCTTTTTATGTCATGTATCATGATGATTTTGTTCTATGTGTTACATTTGTTTATATGACCACTTTGCTAGTTATAAGAATGTAAAAACTCATATTGTAAGTTATAGGTAGGACATCACAATTGCAGTATAAAGAAAATATTATGCAGATACAATTGAAAAGATTCATAAATAATTATGGTCAAGGTCAGCAAAATTGTCCTAACATTTAGCTTACATCATGAAATTCAAATGGTGTTTGAGCTAACACCACCAAATATATGACATGATCAACCTAAGATGCATTCACGCTTAGATAATTGATCAATAAAGAATGCCTTTAACATTATATAATCTAGTCCATTTGTAATATTGATAGGATAATGCATTGATTATTAGGATTTTTTTGGTGATACAATATTTCCAAAATTAATAGATTTTGGAGATATTCTCGGTATTTAGTTACCCGTTCTGTGCATGAAGGAAATGGAAAGAGAAATTAAAGAGATAGGGATGTGGAGATATTTGTCATATATATTTGATTGCCATATTTTATAAAAGGAGAAACAAAAGGAATCAAATAGGGAAATAATTGATTGATGGAGAAAATGGAATATTATCAATCAATTACATGGCAAGGCAATTAATGAGAATATTATTATTCCATGAATTGATTTATTTACATAAATCAATTGCTTCATCCCTAAGTAACTTTTCTCTATATATAAAGAGAGACATAGAGAATGTTAAGATATCAGATGTGAGAAAACAATCTCTTGTTTATTTTTCTTCATTTCTTTACTCTGTAACCTCTTCAAATAGTAATAAAGCTCTTTCCCATTAAAATGGACGTACACTATCTCGCGATAGTGGAACCACTATAAATCTGTGTGTTCTCTCTTGTCTCTATTTTTTTTTTCTGTGATCTATAATTATCTGTTTGTTCTATCACGCCAAATTGCAAGATCCTATTTTTTGCTGAGAGGGATTGATCACCCCTCCCCCTTACAACTGGTATCAGAGCTAGATTCGCAAAGAAGGTATTTTGGTAGAATGGCAGGAGGAGATGAAAATAGTACAAATAGTACTTTAGCGCCAGTAGTTGCTCCATACGTCAGAGGCTCCTATGTGGCTTCAGGATCACAGTTGACGATAGAGAAGTGGAATGGTGAAGGAGATTTTGAAAAATGGCAATGGATGATGAAAGCAGTTTTGAGAAGAAATCGCGTTCATCGAGTAGTATTTGATACAGAGACACTGCCTGCTGATATTTCTTCAGTGGAATTAGAAGAGATGGAAGAATGGGCCTTTACTACTCTCTAGCTTGCCATGGGAAAGAATGTAATTTCTGAAATCAGTCAGGAAACCACAGCCAAAGGCATTTGGAAGAAGTTAGAGGACCTCTACATGAAGAAATCTCTAACTAACCGTCTGATCCTATTGAAGACTTTTTTCACTCATAAAATGAAGGAAGGTTCTTCAATTAAAACACACCTAAGTGTGTTTGATGACCTGTTGATGAAGATGAAGTCTGTTGAGTTGAAAGTTGATGAAGAACAGAAAGCAATGATTCTGTTGTGTTCGCTTCCAGAACGATACACTGGTTTCGCTAACAGCCTTATCTATGGTAGAGATACATTGACATTAAATGATGTGAAGACAGGTTTGCTCAGTGAGGAGTTGAGAGATCAGATGAAAGAGTTTGGTGTTGGTGATAGTAGTGGAGGAAGTAATAGTAGTTCAGGTTTATTTGTTGAGAGAGGTAGAGCAGAGAAGAAAGTGAAGAATTACAGGGGGCGTTCCAATTCTAGGAAGCCTCATTGGCGGAGTAAGTCAAAAGATGGAAGGTGTCATCATTGTAAGAAACCAGGCCATTGGAGAAGAGACTGTCCAGATCTGGAGAAGAAGACTGAAGGTTCTTCATCTATTGCGATGGAGAAAGATGATAGCGATTTATTGACAGCGGTTGTACCAGATGTTGCAGACCACTGGGTATTAGATTCTGGAGCATCATTTCACATGACTCCTAATAAGGATTATTTTTCTTCCTTTGATGCTAAAGAAGGAAGTTCCATCCTTATGGGAAACGATGCTACATGTAAGTCTATGGAAGTTGGTTCAGTTCGCATTCGCATGTATGATGGGATTGTTCGCACACTTTCAGATGTTCGCTATGTTCCTGGTCTTCGGAAGTCATTGATATCATTAGGCCAATTGGCATCATTGGGATGCAAGATAACCATTGTCAAAGATGGTTTGAGAGTTTCTAGAGAGGCACTTGTATTGATGAAGGGTGTTATGATAAGAAATCTGTATTTGCTGATGGGTACCACTGTTCATGGAGAATTATGTGTTGGAGTTGATAGTTCTAAAAGTTTGGATGCTACCAAGCTTTGGCATATGAGACTAGGTCATACTTCGGAGAAGAACTTAGAGTTGCTTCGTAAGAAGAAAAAGATCAAGGGAGAAATCTTCAACAAGTTGAACTTTTGCAAGGAGTGTGTATTGGCAAAGCAAACCAGAGTTTCTTTTGGTGACGGTATGCATACTTCTAAGAGTGTACTTGATTATGTACATTCAGATGTTTGGGGGCCATACCCTACTGCTTCCATTGGTGGAGCTTATTATTTTGTTTCATTCATTGACGACTACTCGCGCAAGGTTTGGGTGTATGTAATGAAAGCTAAGTCGGAAGTATTTCAGAATTTTAAGGTTTGGTTAGCTCTTGTTGAAAACCAAACAGGAAAGAAATTGAAGATTCTTAGATCCGATAATGGTGGCGAATATGTCTCCAAAGAGTTCCTCGACAACTGCAGACAACGCGGTATTAGAAGACATTTTACTACACCTGGTGATTCGCAATCCAATGGGGTTGCTGAGAGGATGAATATGACTCTACTTGAGAAGGCCCATTGCTTGATATTGACTGCGGGTATGTCTAAGGGTTTTTGGGCTGAAGCTGTTTCGACTGCAACACATATTATTAATCGGGTTCCATGCTCAGCCATTGGTGGGAAGATTCCAGAGGAGTTATGGAGAGGTAAAAGCACTTTATTAAGTTATTTTCGTATATTTGGATGTCCAGTTTATGTTCACAATACATGACAAGATAAGTTGGAGCCTAGGGCCTCCAAGTGTGTTTTTCTTGGTTATACAGATGGAATAAAAGGATATAGAATTTGGAATCCAGTTACGAAGAAAGTTATACACTCCAGACATGTGACTTTTGACGAGTCAGCGATGTTTAAACCTTTGGAAGGTTTATCAGACGGTTCAGATTCAGTTGATGAGAAGGCCGAAAAGACCGAGATTCCCAACTTTCAAACCCGAAGTACAGCTATTACTATTGGCAATAGTGATAGAACAGTTGATGATACATCACATGATAGTCCACAGATTTCCTCTAGTAGTGATGGAGATGGTCATGAAGCTAGAGAGGATTCAGCTCAAGATGGAGTTCAAGGTGGAGCTGAAGGAGAGTCAGGCGATATAGTCATTCGGGCTGGTCAGAGACCAAAGAGAGCTCCAATTAGATATGGAGATTGGGATTATGCAAATTTGATCCTTGATGATCGGTTTGAGTATACTTTACATGTTGTTCATGATGAACCATTAAGCCTTGAAGAAGCCATGAAGTCGAATGATAATTCGAAGTGGAATTGCGCCATGAATGAAGAGAAGTTAATTCGCCTTCAGAAGGTTCATACAAATGACAATGCAGCAGATATGTTTACGAAGGCCTTACCTGCTACTAAGTTCGAGCATTGCTCGAACTTGATTCACTTGATGAAGTGCTAGGTGCCACATGGTGGCACTATGAGAAAGAGAGTAACTTGGTTGAAGTTAAGAGAAGATGTAGCATTCTTCTTGTATGAAGAGATATGAGTTTATTTTTTGGTTGCACAACGTCTGCCTTATTTTTTTGAGTGTTTCCAACACTTAGTTGGTGGGCGGTGGCCTTGCCGGAGTTCATTAACAAAGTGCAATGAGAGATGGCTTTTGCAGGAACTCATTGGGAAACATTCATTTTGGAGTATCTTGGTTTGAAAGAGATATTGTATCAAGGTGGAGATTATTAGGATTTTTTGGTGATACAATATTTCCAAAATTAATAGATTTTGGAGATATTCTCAGTATTTAGTTACCCGTTCTGTGCATGAAAGAAATGGAAAGAGAAATTAAAGAGATAGGGATGTGGAGATATTTGCCATATATATTTGATTGCCATATTTTATAAAAGCAGAAACAAAAGGAATTAAATAGGGAAATAATTGATTGATGGAGAAAATGGAATATTATCAATCAATTACATGGCAAGACAATTAATGGGAATATTATTATTCCATGAATTGATTTATTTACATAAATCAATTGCTTCATCCCTAAGTAACTTTTCTCTATATATAAAGAGAGGTATAGAGAATGTTAAGATATCAGATGTGAGAAAACAATATCTTGTTTATTTTTCTTCATTTCTTTACTCTGTAACCTCTTCAAATAGTAATAAAGCTCTTCCCCATTAAAGTGGACGTACACTATCTCGCGATAGTGGAACCACTATAAATCTGCGTGTTCTCTCTTGTCTCTATATTTTTTTTTCTGTGATCTATAATTATCTGTTTGTTCTATCACGCCAAATTGCAAGATCCTATTTTTCTGCTGAGAGGGATTGATCACCCCTCCCCCTTACATTGATAAGTCTATTTACATAGTTTTTGGATGCTTGTTGAATAATGTAGTCTCTTCTTTGTTTATCTTGGACCAGACATTCGAGCCTATAAGGCGTTTAAAGTTAACGAGCGTTTAGGTTCCAGAGTTATCGATGTAATAGACAAGGGCTGTTAAGTGAAATAGCAGCACTTTGATAAAAATGATTATCCTGTCCGTGCTCTGCTACTTGTTGTATTTGAGTTACCCATATGAGTTGCTGCATAAAAAAATAGTGGTGAAGTAGAAGCACTAGGAGCACCAGCTATAAAATATGAAGGAAGGATAACAACTTTGAAGTCAATAATAAAAAAGTAGCCATGCATCGTACACAGGGACGAAACACAACTTTAAAAGGAAAATAAGGCATGTCTAGCCTATAAGTTAAGGCATGTCGAACTTGTAATCAAAGTTAGAAATGGTTTGAATTGTCTTTTATAAATGGATAATATTCTAGGGATTTCTTTATGAATCATTTTACTGTTCGTTTAACATGACAATATGATATAAGTTGTCTTATTATCTTATGTAAAATCAAGCAGAAAAGAAATATATTCAATTCATATATATTTTTTGTTAGTAATCCATAATATTAGTCCTAAATGATAGTAACACGCTCATTAAAATCACAGAAACAAGACATTGCCACTTTCTCCCAAACTTATCTATTTTACTAATCTTAATAAAAGATGATTGTAGGCAGTGCTTATTGTACATATGAATATATATTGGATCATTTGTATTTTAATGTTGATGCTGCAGTACATAAGAATGAGTTTCTTCATTTTTATGGATACATCTTTGCCCACCAATGTTTTATGTCTCAATTTTGATACATTATCTAATCTTCCAGAGCAACATTTATTATAATTGTACTCAAATAGGTTTTGAATCATTTTTGATTACATGCATGCAATTAAAACAGAGTCGCTGCACCTAAATATCAATTTCAAAGCCTTTCTTCTTATTGCTATTTTTTGGTTTAACAGTTTCATGATTCTTCTTCTAGCCTGAAATGCAGTCCAAGTACTGGTAAAATTAACAATTTCCAAACTTTATTCGCATTAGCAATTTCTATTGCAAATTTCTTTGATTTAGTTACCAATTGCATTTGTGAGTATCATTTATCTCTTATTTTTGTATCAAATTGTGTTGTTTGAATTATGGATCTTTGAGTTCAGTTGCTTGAGACATGTTTCTCGTATATTTTCTTTGTTATCTATCAAAATTTTGTATTAGCAAGATAGAATCATGTTCCTGCAAATTAAAGTTTAGACATAAATTAATTGACCTATCTCATTATTATATCATGTTACACTTAGGTACATCACTCACCAGAATAAAAATCATTTCAAAACATAGATATATGAATGCTTCTGTTGATTTCTAGGAGCATGCAAGGAGTCTGTTCCTTTCAACTTTTCCACATTCCTCCTCTGAGCTTGTTCATACGTCTTCTAAAGTTAGCAATCTGTCCATTATAAAAAAAATGAGATGCATTTATTTTAGATAAATATTTATTCTCAGTTGTATTTTAATTTTGTGTAGTGATTCAGTATGTGTCTTACTTTTATACTGTCATGTGCAGATATGATTTGGAAGACATCTCAGACACGTATGCTTACAAAATTTGTGAAAGATGCTTAAGCTGTTCTCTTTTAATTTTCTCTTTGTTTGGTGTACTATTATGTTACATGTTTAAAACCCTGTTATGAACTTTTTTATTGTAATTTTATTCCTATACAATTTGGACTCATATAGTTTAAAATGTTGCCTTCTCTTTAATGCTTAATTATTTGATTTAGAATTTAGCGTATTATCTTTTATCTATTATCGATTTTTAATTATTAATTTGTTATAACGGTAGTTGTTTTTGTTTAACTTCGTTATATTTGACTTTTTCAATTTGTTCTTTGTTGATTTTCAACATGTTAAGTATGCTCATGTGAATATGGAAAATGACTATTAGATATTATATATTATGTGTTATGCTTTAAATGTAAAATTTGTTTGAATTGCCAAAAAGAAAATTTAAAATTTCAAAACATGAAAATCGTATTTCAAACCAAACGCATTTTCCAGTTTTCTATTTTGAAAACATGTTTTCAAAAAAGGCACATCCAAATGCATTTTGAGAAATAATGAAAATGTTCAAAATGGAAAATTGAAAATGACCATGAAAACTCAAAATCAAAAAATCAAAACGCAAACCAAACACTACCTTAGATCTCGAAGTTTTGTGTTTTCAATATGCACGTCAATGACCTGGAAGAGGAGGATGACTTGGCAAATCCTAGTAATTAAGGATGTTATGGTAATGATAAATTTACTGTTACCATATCTTTATCATTAATAAAAGTTGTAATATCTTTGATTTTTTATTTTATGTTGGGTCAGCATGAATTACCAAAAATGCCACTCTAAAGATATTATCAAAACTTAATGAAAATATGGCTAATAATTAAACTTCCATTACAAACTCAAAACGTAAATCTACAAATATCACCAAACCATAGCACTTAAAAATAAGATCTAATAAAAAAACTTTTTTACATCCATCTACAAACATATTAAATCTTATCATTTAAAAGTAGGATCTAACAAATACTAAACGTTAGGGCATCTCCAGTGGATTCAGGGCTGAATATTCAGCCCGCTGAATATTCAGCCCTGAAGCTGGATGGGGTACCCAGTGGCCAGGCGCCCATTTAATGGGCGCCTGGCCCCAGACGCCCCAGGCGCCCATTAAATGGGCGCCTGGCATCAGGCGCCCATTTTATGGGCGCCTGATGCCTGGCTCCCATTTTATGGGAGCCTGATGTCAGGCTCCCATAAAATGGGAGCCTGGGCATGGGCGCCCATTTTATGGGCGCCAGAATTCTGGCGCCCATAAAATGGGCGCCGGGGCTTGGGCGCCCATTAAATGGGCGCCCAAGCCCAGTTCAGGATCCTGAATTGGATCCTGAACGTTCAGCTGAATATTCAGCTTGAATTGGACGACTGAAGAGCTTTTTTGAACAAATTCAGTATGTAACGCAACGATTGGAGATGCCCTTATAAAGCAATAAATGTCACTATCACACACGAATGTGTGTCATAACACTTGTCAATACTAAGCAATTAGTAACCAACATTAAGCTACATTGATATATCAAGGCTATCGATATGGTAACAGTAAATTTATCATTGTTAATGGTAAATATAGCAGTAAAGAAATATCAAAACTAGTGGAACTGTAAATTTAACAGTCATACTAGTTTTGTTCTTTCACTATTTAAATGAATCCTAACAACCGTCCATTTTGAAGATATATCAATTTTTGAGAATATGTTTGATGTATTGTTTATGAAGATGTTTCTTTTTAGTTTTATTAGCTTAAATGTCTAAGATTAGCAAATATATTGTTCTATATTGTTGTAAATTATGTCTAATGAATTAAGAAAATTTTCTATGTCAAATGAAATAAGATAAAATGTTGATATAAATATCTATGGAATTAAAATTGGGAAAAGTATTTATTTTTTTATCATTGTCAAAATTATAATAAAATAAATTTTTAATGGTTATGTACGAATAAATTTATTATTATCAATTAACGATATGCCCATTTATCGGTATACCAACTATGATTTTACCAACGGTAGCAGTAAAGTATTGATAATCATTTTTGACTTACCAATAATATTGGTACGGTAACGATTTTCTTGTATCGATAATGGTTTCTATTACCATAACAAGCCTAATTTTAATAGAGAAGAAGATGAAAAAGAGAATCCGAAATTTGTCTTCAAAAAAGAAAAAGTCTTTTTTAGTTTTATACACTAAAACCGTTTTTCAAATCAACCATTTTGCACCACTTTTTCATGCTTATGTTAAAAGTGCAAAATACATATTAAACTCGTTTTAAAACCATACACTGTATTAGCAGTTTGGATTTACATTCAATAGTTTCGACATTCATGCTTGATATCAACAGCAAGGTCGATCTTTTTTCTTCTTAAAAATTGTAATTGTGAAATCTAACAAAACATGTAATTGTATTATCTTCTTTTATATTTAGAATGTATATATTTTTCGTTTATCAAAAAATGAATTAGAAAATTAAAGTAGCGTACAGCTATTAAAAAGCCAAGCCAGATTTGATTTTTCAAAGCGTACAGCTATTAGAAAATTAAAGATACTAGTATTTTGTTTCAGTAGCGTACAGCTATTAAAAAGCAGTCAACCAGACAGAACATTGACTAGCTCTTCCTCCTGATTTGATTATTCAAAGCTTCAGAGTCATCAACTTCAATTCAATGCATACATAATGCAACGAATCAAAACATTATCATTCAAATGGCATTCTTCTCGTCGTTCTTACTCTTATTGTTGTTGCTTCCGCTGTTTTCACTAAAAACATCATGTCAAAATATAACTCTGGGCATAATTTTGTCACCATTGACCGACCGCTCATATGTGCTTTCTCCCTCTGGAGATTTTGCATTGGGCTTCCATGCACTTGATACTGATCCCAACCTCTTTTTTCTTGCTGTCTACTATTACAGAATCAATGTCAAAACTATAATATGGACTGCAAATGGAGACAATCCGGTGTCGAACAAATCCAAGGCTCAGCTTACATCAGATGGACAACTGACCTTACAAGACTCGTCAAACCTACAGATCTGGAGTTCAAATTCCGGTGGAGCAAGCTATGGTTCTATGCAAGATGATGGAAATTTCATACTCTACTCTAGCGGCTCTTCCGTTGTGTGGCAGACATTTGATTTTCCTACTGATACTATATTGCCTGGCCAAATACTGAAACAAAATACTAGCATCTTCTCAAAACTTACCGACGATGATTATTCAAAAGGAAGATTTAAGTTTATTATGCAGCTCGATGGAAATTTAGTTTTGTATAAGGTGGACTTTCCGACACAAACTGATGTAGACAACAACTTCTATTCTACGGCCACACAAGATAATCCAGGAAAAACTAGCCTTGTGTTTAATAAGACTGGAAGTTTGTATGTTCTGTTTACTAATGGTTCTAGAGTAGCAGTGCTCCCAGAACCTGTTCTAACTGGGGACAACTACTTGAGAGCAACTTTAGACCCAGATGGTGGTTTCAGGTATGTTTATATATGAATTAGAACTCATAAATCATAGTACTCTAATACAGCTCAGTAATTCCAGCTTTACACAACAATTAATGAGTTAAATATTTCAGGCAGTATTCCTTTCCAAAGGCGCTGCTAAGCACGGGAAGCTGGAGTATTGCAGCAAATCTTGTTCAAAATCTATGCAAAGTCGTACTTAAATCTGGAACTGGGATATGTGGCTCCAATAGTTACTGCACAAAATATGACAGTGGACTAATCAATTGTCAGTGCCCTCCTCGCTACTCTTTCATAGACCCAAGCAGAAAATACAAAGGTTGCAAACCAGATTATATTCCACAACTCTGCGAACAAGGCAGTGGATCAACTTTCGCTTTTGAAATCGTTAAGAATCTGGATTGGCCCTCAACTGGTGCCCAAAAGCTTACTCCGTTTAATGAAACTCAATGCCAAGATGAATGCTTGAATGATTGCCTTTGTTTGGTTGCTATATACAACAACTTTGCTACTTGCTATATAAAAAAGCTCCCGCTTTCTAATGGAATATCAGAACAAAGTGTGGATACAGTGGCTTACATCAAGTATAACAGATTGAACACAAGTAACTGGAAGAGTAACCCAAATAGTGATGGGTCAGGTAACTGGAAGAGTTGGGTAATCATAGTATCGTCAAGTCTAGTTGGTTCTTTAGTACTAATTGGTGCTTGTTGCTGCATGTATTTTAAAAGAAAACCTAAAAATGTTACACCAAAGACAAGCAGTATTGTTCCAATTTCAGCAACGTCTTCTTTCACATACAAAGAGCTGGAACAAGCTACCAAAGGATTCAGCGAAGAGCTTGGTAAAGGTGCATTTGGTGTAGTCTATAAAGGAGTCATGCCATTACAGTCTAATGGTAACAATACACATATAGTAGCAATCAAGAAATTAGAAGAAAGCCTGCTTGAAGAAGGGGATCAGGATTTCGAGAATGAAATTGCTGCTATTGGCCAAACGCATCATAAAAATTTAGTACAGCTCATTGGATATTGTAAAGAAGGGTCGCATAGACTTATAGTGTTCGAGTTCCTTAGTAAAGGATCACTTAATAAGTACATCTTCGGAAGCAATAGACCCGAGTGGAATCAAAGAGTACAAATTGCTTTAGGTATTGCAAATGGACTGGCGTATTTGCACGAACAATGTAGGAACCAGATTATACATTGTGATATAAAGCCTCAAAATATACTTTTAGATGAGAATATGGAAGCTAGAATCTCAGACTTTGGGTTGGCAAAATTGTTAAGATTTGATCAAACGCGAACAGCCACGGGCATTAGAGGAACTATAGGCTATTTTGCACCTGAATGGTTCAAGAATCTTGGAATTAGCGCAAAGGTAGATGTTTATAGCTTTGGAGTGATGTTGCTGCAAATAATTTGCTGTAAAAAGAAATTCGAGTGGGGATTAGAGAGTCATGAAAGAACGACTGTTATAGACTGGGCTAAGAACTGTTTAGCGAATGAAAGGTTAGATTTGTTAGTTGAGAATGACCAAGAGGCAAAGAATGATGTGATTACAGTAGAAAGGTTTGTGATAGTTGGTATCTCCTGTGTTGAAGACGAGCCTTGGTTAAGACCTACTATGAAGAAGGTTGTGCAAATGCTGGAAGGAACATCCGAGTCGTCGATCCATTAGAAGATCTATCTCCGTTTTATGCTAATACCTCCTTACAACTAATGTGAACCCATGCTATACACACAAGGTTCACCATTCATTTTAGTTAATAGTGCGTTTTATATTATTATTTTTGTTATACGAAGCTGAAGATGCATGTTTGTGGATTGTTAATTTTAATTAGCTCTTTTTTGAACAATACCGACAAATGTTTATTGATAAATGGACTTAAACAGTCTCGAAGCATATAAAATATAATTATATTTTAGATCCAATGACATTTATACAGTAAACGATAACATCAACAATTGGTTATATTAAAAAAAGTAAAGAGATTGTTTAAATTGTTTTGTAAGAATCTTTGATTCAAGTTGTGAATTTTGTTTTTGAATTGTAGCGTGCATATGAAGCTAGAAAAGAGGAAGAGAAAAAGAACTTCATCGTATTATAGAGGAATAAAAATTATGAATTTATCCAAAAAAAAAAAAAAAAATTGCAGGCACAAGAGCATTTTTGAGACTTTGTCTGTTGCATTATTGAGATGAAATGTCAATGATTGATAAGTTAATATTAGTATTCTTTGTTGAATAACGAACATTCTGTAAGGGGCTAAAAGAGAAAATATAGCATAAATTAAGAAGAATGCACTATTCAGTCCAAGATAAAATGAGGAAATATATAAATATGTGAAGAAGACTGAAGAGCTTATGTTATATAATAGATGGATAGATAGTTAGAAATCAAGGTTGAAACCAAAAACCTTTTCAAATTTTAATCAATACAATCTCTGCAATTCATATTAAAAGTAAAAACAACAAATGTGATTAAAAAAAGAAATGGTGAAAATATGACACCATCATGCAATTGAAATCCTATTAAGATGGGTGAGATAATATATAGCAACACAAATTAGGTAATCTTATAATGGAAATAGATTTAGGTCTGAATGAACATATATAATTTTATGTCGCTAAGTGATTTTCTCTCCCTTCCAATTAATGAGAAAAAATATATTAATTAAGAGTGAATGGAAGATCAGAATAAAAGGGTTTAATATTCTCTTTTTTAACAATAGAATGAAATAGAAAATAGCTGCATGCATTGAAACTCAAAAATAAAGCAGAAATAAACTGACATAGGCATTATTCCATTAGATTAACTGAATATCATTGTATAAACAATACAATATCAGATAAAAATTTCAAATTTGTTTGCTTATTTGATACAAATGCTCAAAATATGTATGGTTCTAGATGAAGAAATTTGATAATATATGAAAAAACATAACGATACAAATAAGGTGGGAGATTGAACAATGGATAAAATTGGGATGATTAAAACATTATTATTTTATATAAAAAATATAACATATTTAAATTAATTTTCAACAAGAATTTCTGCATTTCTAATACATGACAAATAGTTAGAAATAATGAATTCAAGTCAAAAATGATTATGTTTAGTGCATACAATAACCCACTTTAGTTTTCAAAACAATTTTCAAACAAAATTGTTAGTGTAAAAATTGGCCGCCAACACCCTATCAGTATGAAAGCACCACAAATCCAGTCATAATTTCCAGACAAAAGATTAAATGCGCAGATCACAGATTCAATAGCAAAAAAGTAAATGAACACACGAATTTTATAGTGGTTCGACAAGCTCTGGCCTACGTTTACTCCAATAATCTTTTTCTTATACTGTAGATTTAGAAATATATTTGTTTCGGCCTTAAAAAATTAATGGAGGAAGGAGAGAAACAATAAAGAAGAGCCAAAAGAAGATCCCCTGCAATGAGCCAATGATCCTGTATTTATAGGAAAAGACATCGAAATATCCAGTTGAAAATCCGCATGCAGAAGCCCAAGACCAAGATGAACCGATCTAGAAAGTTTGGGGCCCATCTGGGCTTTATATGGGGATCGGCACAGATCGGTTGTGGTGGTCCCTTCCACTTCCTCTTCGTGTTTCCATAGTGGTTTGCCTAGTTCCCCTGGTGTTTGTTGAGATATTGACTGATCTCTGTTGAGTTGAGCTGCTAAGTTAAGTGTCTATAGTCATAGTAATCCGATCTGATACCCTGAAGTGATACGATCCAATCCCCTGCCTAAGGAAAGGGATAAGTACCGATCCCTTGCCCGAGGAAAGTACCAATCCATACTTAGCCATTTCTAGGATGCCATTTGCTTGAATCCGCTTAACTATCATCCATAGCGTTGCTTATATCTAACTTCCTAAACCTGATAATCATCTCTCTGGACTTCCTGCTTTAGTGATCTCGAAATCCATTTAGCCAAATTCATGGTATCCTGCTTGGCCAAAAGGTAGGATAACATTTCCCCCCAAAACACACCTTGTGATAGGAAGATGTGTTTTGAATTACCATAAATCCAGAGTCCATAATCCACTTACAGCCAAATATTCCATTCGAGAATCCAATCCTTTGCCAAGCCGAATTGACATAATCCATGACTGTTCCGAGTTGATAGCCAATTTTAAAAACATTCCAACACCTTTGCCGACCATATCCATGATTTCATCGAATCGTTTGCCAGATCCAAAGCCTCGATATCACCAGATCATTGTCCTAAATCTTCGATCTCTCTGAATCGTTAGCCAAATCCAAGCTCTCCCGGACCAGTAGCATGACTCATAGTATCTCTGAACCAATCATAGCCTCTCCGAGCTCTTGCTGGACTCCATCAAATCACTCTTTGGCAAAGGGGGAACGATGGTAAGTAAGTATGAACCATGGCCTCTCTGGACCGACCATGGTCTCTTCGGACCCTTGCTGGACCCCACTCACTCTCCGACCAAAAGGGCACAGCGTTAAGCAGGCCGATCCTATCGCTGTTCGACGAAGCGGCCTACTTCTGTCTTCTCCGGTTCCTCTCTATAGTCGGAACATAATGTGATATTATAATATTATTCTCCGACCTCGATCCCTCAGTCGAGGATTTAATCCACGTACGAGTCCATCCTGTCGCTTTTCGATGAAGGGACTTGCACCTTGCTATTATTGCCATCTCTTTGGTCGAGACAACCGCGACAAGCAGAAATCAAGGAAATAAGAAAAACCGAATATTGCCTCTTCGGACACTATGTTGTATCATCATCTCAGAGCATGCTTAGAAACCAACTTCGATCTCGTACATATGTAAGTGACTTAGCCATTTTATTTTGAAGTTTATTATTTATTTCGTGACATCTCGATCAAGAGATAATGATATGAATCCTTGATCCAACACCATTGTCATTTGATGCAGACGGTGGCTGCTCTTGGCTGCTCCTGTTCCACCACCGTAGCCTGAGTTCTCACATATTGTTGCAGCTGATTATTCCTTACATGTTCCTCAAACATATCCTTTAAGTGCCTGCAGTCGTTTTTATTATGCTGATCCAGCCCATGAAATCGGCAGTATTTTCTTGATGCCCGCTCGTGTTTAGTGGGCTCTCTCCTTGCCAGAATTTAGTACGGAAGGCGCTCTCGAGTATCCAAATAAATCCTCTGCAAAGTCTCATTTAAATCTGTATAAGAAAAGAATTTTGGTTCTCACTTTTGCTTCTTTGTTCTGTAGAAGCCATCATCCACTTTCCGTTGTCCTTGCCTGAACCTTCCCTAAACAGTCCTTCGTTCCTCACTGCATTAATCTCTTCTCTACCAGCCTTAGCATCCTCCTACGGCAGGAACCTTTTAGACTCATGATAAAATTCCCCAAGATCAATTGGTGGATTGCATTCCAATGCAACCTTGAAGTCTATGTCATCAGCTATTCCCAATACTTCCACCATTAAGACCATCGCTGGATCCGTCCAATCCATCGAAGCAATTGCCGCATTAAACCATGGTAAGAAATTCCTCATGGACTCACCTGTCCGTTGATTTAGTGTTGTCAACGTCATCGCACTCTTGGGTCTCTTGATGTGGACCCAAAATTGCCTCATGGATTTATCAACCAACTCCATCCAAGTACCAATAGAACCATTCTCCAGTTGCCTAAACCGCATTGCAGCTATATCTGTCAAGTTCAAGGAAAAACATCGAGCCATCACTTCCTTCGATGTCTTCAGCACCTCTATATGCCTCATGTACCTCATTAGATGAATAGTAGGATCCGATTTTCCATCATATTCCTCCAGTGTAGGTAACTTAAACTCTGGTGGATTCCTAGCATACCTAATATTAGGAGTATATGGACTCCTATTCGCATCTTCTAGATCCTTATTCACTAATTCTCTTCTCATTGCTCATCTGATCATCTCCGCAAACCTATCACTACCATCCAAATGTAGCATCCAATCATCATTTCCAAACTGCCCCTAAGTCCATGAGGGAATCTTGGAACATATTCCTCTAGACGTGCATTCGCATTCCGACCTGCACCAAACTATAGAACACCGACAGCTGGCCTGCCGATATCCGAACTTACCTGACCCGGGGATGTGCCCCTAAGTCCCAGGCGATCGATACCGATCCCTCTAAGGGGATTGATGTCGATACCCTGTTGTTAGCCGGGGATCACCCCCGACTGCTCCGTTCTGCTTCTCTACCCGTTGGCTCTATTTCCAAGCTCTTGTTTATGATTTTCTACAACTCTTGATGGTCCAACTCCTTGATCCAAATTTCCAGTAGCTTCTACTCTATCCTATCCAATTTATCTGAGGAAATTTTGCATCATCTCATATTTTCTCTTCATCATCTTCTCCTGCATAGCCTCCATCATGGTTTCCATCTCATTCCTAGTGATGGAGACAGAGGGTTGATTAGCTTCAGCACTTGAGGATGCCTCCTGACTTTCTCCATGGTGACTTCTGTCTACCAGTGCTCTCCTTGTTAATTGCCTAACCATCGATTCATAGATTCAAGTATTAAAGCCTTCAAATGAGAGATCCAAGCTTCCAAATCCATGGGTGAAAGTCTTCTAAGTGAAACTCTCAAATATTAGCATCAAAAATGGCCGCCAATACCTAAACAGTATGAAAGCACCACAAATCCAGTCACAATTTCCAAACAGGGAATTAAATGTGTAGATCACAGATTCAATAGCAAAAAAGTAAATGAACACACGAATTTTATAGTGGTTCGGCAAACTCTGGCCTATGTCCACTCCAATAATCTTTTTATTATATTATAGGATTACAATATAGTTTGTTTTAGCCTTAGAAAATTAATGGAGGAAGGAAAGAGAAACAGTGAAGAAGAGCCAAAAGAAGATCCCTACAATGAGCTAATGATCATGTATTTATAGGAGAAGATGCCAAAATATCCAGCAAAAAATCCACACGCAGAAGCCTAAGACCAAGACGAACCGATCTAGAAAGTTTGGGGCCTACCTGCACCTTCTTTGGGGACCGACATCGATCAGTGGTGATGGTCTCCCTCCACTTCCTCTTCATGTTTCCATAGTTGTTTGCCTAGCTCCCTCGGTGTTTATTGAGATATTACCGATCTCTGTTGAGTTAAGCTGCTAAGTTAAGATCTATAGCCATATTAATCCGATCTGATCCCCTGAAGTGATACTATCCGATCTCTTGCCTAGGGGAAGGGATAAGTACTAATCCCCTGCTTAAGGAAAGTACTAATACCTCCTTAGCCATTTCTAGGATGTCATTCGCCTGAATCCGCTTAACTATCATCCATTTCCTTGCTTATATCTTACTTCCAAAACTTGATAATCATCTCTCTGGGCTTCCTGCCTTGATGATCTCAAAGTCCATTTAGCCAAATCCATGGTATCCTGCCTGGTCAAAAGGCGGGATAACAAAAATATATTGCAAAATAATATGATTTTTTCTATTTTTTTTGAAAATGGTATGATATTTACATTTGACACAAAGTATGGATATAAGAAGATCTTTATGCTGATGAAAAATTAAAACTTACCTTGTAAATATCACAAATCAAGTTGGGATGTAGTATGTAAATTTACACCTATGTGGATAACATGACAACGATAATAAAAAATTTTGAAAATTTAGGATGTAAATCATCTGCTAAATAAGGATAATCAATTAATGAGTGACCTCTAGAAAGAATTTATCTAGCATATATGTTATTTCAAGACAACTTCAAACCAAATACATAGGAGAAAAATATGATATCTATTTTTGTCTCAAATTATGTACATAAGGAGAAACATTTGATGAAATCAATAAAGAACAAACTAAAAAGTAACTTATGACCATCATGCATAAAATTTTCAACTGTGGTATTCCTTCATAATACGTCTGTCTCATCCTATTAATAAGTGCTAATGCAACTAAAATATCAAGGTCAGTCTTAGATTATAAATATATAATTGCTTGAATCGTGGTTTGATCAAATGTAATTAGGCTCTCATCTACATTGTTTACTCCTTTTCAGATTACCTTTTCTCATGGGCTCTGCAGATCCTCTTGAATCTTACATGCTTATCTTCTTCTCTCTTTATGGAATTAAATGTTTAAAATGGTTATTTTGATAAATAAAAGAGAAATAGATGAATTTTTTAATGAATGAAGCTTGATATAAAGACCATAATAAGAAAATAGATCATACCAGCATAAATCCAAAAATAATAATTCAAATATCCTACCTTTTGAGCATATTTTATTTGTAATAGCCTCACAAGCCACCTTCCTTTTCTAATTAAATGATCAGGATACTGGTTAAGAATAAATGCAATTATGGCTATGGTTTAAAGAAAATATTGAACATAGCTGAAATGCTTGCATCTCACATTTCAACGTATTTGGGTACAACTAAGTCTGTAAGGCACTTATTGAAAGTTGAATTCCATCAATGGCAAGGCTACTGGGGTATCACCTACCATAGTACATCCTAGGTAAAGTGTACCGAAGGCGTCACATGGTCCCTTTGCAAATCCGGATCGGTCTATCCCTTAATGGATTATATTGAATATATCACCACGACCATTGTGATTAGCAACCTCACCTGAGTCACTAAGCATACATAATTTGAAAAAATCGGTCTAGATCGGGTGATGACTATACCCTAATGAGTGCAACCTACACAGCCCTAAAGCATATCCCCTATTTTAGTTATTCCAAGTTGTGAGGCTTGATGTCATACTTTACCTTTTCATATAGCAATCTCATTTGGAATGCTAATACTACCCTCCATGCGACAATGTAATGCTAGCATTCGTCCATACAATTTGTTCAGGATATAAACAAACCGAAAGCACTAATTCTTCTATATCCATTTTTGAACACCCTCAGGATTACTAGCAAGTACCCATTGTACTTCAAAAATGTTCATCTTCGATCCCATCATCTTCCAAATATTTCCAGTTCAAACGCTTACGTTGGTTTGAAGTGGTTTTCAAATAACTCATGTTACCTAATCTCGATCTCTTCAAAACAACATTCAATAATTTTAGAAGGGTCAAGTTATCGATAGTGGATGGATCCACTATCTGGAGTGTGTATAGATTTGCATATGAAAATTAAGACATCCTATACTTATAACCACTTTTCAATTTCAAACAGTACTATCCCTTGATTAACAATAATGTCGAAGATGTTAGAAACCAACCTTGCCTCGACACATATTCTCACTTCTAGGGATGGAGACAAGTTTCCATATCTAGTAATTTAGGGTTAAGTATACAATGAAGTATCTTCTATATATTTAATTTATCATGACCCATTTATCGATATCAACTCTCTTTTATCTATCACGTTTCCGACATTTCGACTTCACTATCCCTCACTTAGAAAATCAAGTTCTAGATCTTATAGATAGAGGAAAGCCTACTCATCGACTTTTAGTGCTAAATAGAAGATGACTTACTTTCAACAAAACGTGTCAATATTTTTGTATAACTTATTCATATTTATTTGGCTACCTTAATGACATAGAAAAAGAGTTCCCTTGTATTTAAACCATCCTTTGTAAAAGAAAGTTGCTTTTAAACAAGCCGATCCATGGAAATAAAGTGATTAAAAATAAAAACCTTTACTTAATTAATTAAAAATAAGTTTAAACTCTTTATTTAATAATAATTAATTCTTAACTTAATTAATAATTATGTAATACTTAAACCCTGCCTGATTTATAATTAATTAGTAATTTCCTTACTTAATTGACAACTAACTAATAATCAAACCTTACTTAAATAATAGTTAACTAAATAATTGGCATTTTCTTAATTAATAAATAATTAACATTTACTTAATCCACTAATTATATTTATCTTAATTAATAATTAAGTGCTAATTACCTCTACTTAACTAATAATTAAATACTAATTATCTTTAATTAATTAATTAATATTTAATATCAAAATCACTTTAATGGCGTCTATAGCAGCTGGTGATCTCGGAGGGGAGGATGCAGAGGATGGGGGCTGGACGAAAGTGATGGACAGGAGGAAAAGGTTGGTGAATGAATCAGGGAAGCAGGAGGCTGATCCACGTTTTTCTCGTTTGATGAACATGCCTTTTCGACAGTTCTCAGATGGATCTAGATCTAAGTCTGATAGATCTCGTGATCAGTCTGTCAAATCTAATGGTCTCAATAAACTGAAAGTGTTTGCTGTAAATCCAAAAGCCACTCCTAAAAGTTGGTGTGAACTGGTTAAGGAAAAGAAACAAGGTGACAACTTGCAATTCTATGATCCAGCAATTGTTAATGACAGGAAAACTGCTATAATTGGAGAGGAGGAGCTATTACATGCAGAGAAAATGTGGTCTAATTTGATTTTGATCTATCTGGTGGGGAAACGACCGTATTATATGTTTTTCAAAGCATATATCAGGAGAACGTGGCTTCCAAAAGGTAAATTTGAAGTTTTTGCTAGAGATAATGGTTTCTATTTGGTTCAATTTGAATTAGAAGAAGATTGTAACAATATTCTTGAAGGAGGTCCATGGTTGATGGATGGGAAGTTCATTATTATGAAGAAGTGGAATAGTACTATAAAATATGAGAAAGATCTGCTATTATCTTTACCCATTTGGGTTAGATTCCCTAATCTTAATTTTGCATACTGGAATCACGTTTCTTTAAGTAAAATTGCTAGCACAATCGGTAGACCCATTGCAATGGATGAACATACAAAGAATAGAAGCAGAATATCCTTTGCTAGAATACTTATTGAGGTGGATGCGTCATTCAAATTTGAAAGTCAAGTACAAATAAAACTGCCTGGAGGGGATTTTGTTATGCAGAATGTTGAATATGAGTTTATCCCTCCAGTTTGTCATAATTGTGTATGTTTTGGTCATATGGATAAAGAGTGCCCTATATCATTTTCGCAACAATGGAAACCAAAGGTTACAAACAATAATAATGATACTAATAGCATGGGAGTTAGTTTAGAGGATAATACAAATCAGCAAACTCTGTCAGTCATTTCAGAAGAAGCAAAACATAACAACACAGAAGTTATCATAATTGATGGGTCAAATGTCCAAGATCATACAACAGTTGATAAAGAGCAGAATACAAGCATTTTAAATAAGGAAAATGATATTTCTCCATCAGATATGTATGCTGTGAATTTTAAAACAGATCAGAGGTCGTCAAAAGAGCCGGCTATTACAATTGTGGCCTCGCCATTAGCTGATACAGTAGAATGTGTAGTACCTGTCACACATATCAGCATGGCTGCTACAATTGCAAAGGGATCCTCTACTCAACTTTCTGGTATGGACCAATTTCATAACACTGAAGAAGGACCGCCTATGAGTAATAATACTCAGGATCCAAATGTTCCGACGTCATCGACAAAAGTCTCAGCCAATATATCATCATCAGAGAAAAATTGTAACAGGGAGTTTCATAGTAAATACTCAAGTTTCTAATCTAACAACTGAAGTGCTTAATTCTTTTCAGGTGTAAAAAGACATGATAGACTCAAATGTGGATGAACCTTCTCTATCTCAATCATGTATCAACCACTCATACCCGTCACCTGACGAATTACCCATCAGTATGCCTAAAAACCTCACATCCATCGATCCTGAATATACAAAAGCAATTGCAGATATGAAAGGCAAGAATATTCAAGAAAAGAAAAAAAACAAATTCATTCAAGAAAGTGTGACTCCCACTATTAGAACCAGGAGTCAAGCAAACCCATCCAAATAATGTCTGTCTTGTGTTGGAATGTGCGGGGTCTTAACAAAGCAGCACATGTTTTGGAGGTAAAAATTTTAGTGTCTTCTCACAAACCTTCCATTTTTTGTTTACTTGAAAATAAGCTGAGAAGCAATAAACTTCAACTATATATAGAATCTTGGGGAAATAAATGGACATGCATAAGTAATATAGAGGTTTATCACAAGTGCAGAATTCTGATCATGATCAATTCAGACATTTGGAGCAGTTATGTCATTTATATGAGTAAACAACACATTACTTGTATGCTAATTAACACTACAGGCGCTCAATGCATTGTAACTGTCATCTACGCTCTTAACCTTGAATCTGAAAGGAAAAGTTTATGGAAACAACTGATTCGAGAAGCTAATACTTTCATCACTCCATGGTGCATTATAGGGGATTTTAACTGTGTCAGGTACTTAAAGGAGAAAAGAGGAGGAAATAATTTGTCAATTAGAAACATTCAAGAGCTTAATAATTTTGTTAACTCTTCAGGGGTTACAGAAATTGGCATATCAGGGGTAAAATTTTCATGGAGATCAGGGCCTACCAAAAATATTGCTACAAAGATTGATAGACTTTTTTGCAATATTGAATGGATGAACATATTTAAAAAATCTCATGCAAAATATTTAGATCTATCAACAAGTGATCATGTACCTATTATGTTCTTCTTCAATTGCATTCAAACATATGAAGGTCCAAAACCATTTAAATTCATTAATCACTGGGTTATGTGTGAGGGGTATAAGGAAGCAGTTGAAAAGTTTTTTGTTTTCCCTGAAGGAAATCAGTTATTCAACATTATCCACATGCAGAAGAACATCAAAAAGGAAATTAAAAAATGGTGTAATGGGAAAAATGATTTACATACACAAGTTTCAAAATGCAAACAAGAGGTCAATATTGCTCTACAGACACTAGAATTTGATCATAATTCCTTAAATGCACAAAAGTTGCATGATGCTCAAGTGAATCTGGCTAAAAGTATGGAGCTACTAGCCATTGATCACAAACAAAAATCAAAATTTCAATGGATCAAGTGGGATGATAGCTGTTCCAAATTTTTTTATGCAAAACAAACAAATAGAAAATTTGTTAATAGCTGTCATAACTTTGTAAAGGAAAATGGAGATGTTTTCAAGACTCAAAAGGAGATGGAGGAAGAGGCTGTCAAGTATTTTGTAAACATATATAATAAAGGCAACATGTTGAATCAGTTTCCCAACATCATTTCAAAAAGGATATTAAATGAATGGGGAAAAATATTTCTTAATACTGCATTTGATGAAAAAGAATTGAAAAGAGCTATTTTCAGTGTGCATAATGATACTGCTCCAGGCTATGATGGTTTTAATGCTAAATTCTACAAAAATCATTGGAATGAATTAAAAAAACCGCTTTTAGAAGCTATGCAGACCTCTTTTGACAATGGCAGAATTGTAAGAGAAATAAACCATACCATTATCTCCTTAATTCCTAAGGTAAAAACCCCTGAATCTGTAGCTGACTTTAGACCTATAGCCTGTTGTTCTATGTTGTACAAGATTCTATCTAAATTGCTATGTGACATATTAAAGTGTGTACTTCGAGAACTAATATCAGATAATCAAACATCATATTTACCAGACAGGCAGATAAAAGATGGGATAATAATTGCATGAACACATCAGAAATTTCAACAAACATGGCAGCAACAAAATGTGCATAAAGGTGGATCTTAAGAAGGCATATGATTCAGTAAATAGACATTTCATTCTACACATGATGAGAAGTATGGACTTTCCAGTTAAATGGGTAAAAATTATCCAAGAAATGATAAATACTCCTAGTTATTCTCTATCTATTGAAGGATATCATAGGGTATATTTTAATGGCAGAAATGGTTTAAGGCAAGGAGATCCCCTATCCCCTTATCTTTTTACTTTATGCATGGAATATTTCACTTTGTTAATGTTGAGTCACAAGTTTTATGAAAGTTTTGATTTCTGACAAATAAGGCGATCGACAAAACAAGGTCATTAGAGCTACATATGTTACTATAGATTATAGGTTGATTATTTGATATTGTAATAGTGATAAACTTGTTAAAATCTATCCTCAAATAATCATGCACCTCAATATAATCGATATATATACATTTTAAAAGCATTGCACATTCATTGTGCAAACTAACAGGTACCGGTCGACCGGTTAATAATCATACGGTCGACCGTTTCTGTGTAAAATGCACAATGAACGTGCACATATGCACATAACGTATATATATTTTAAATTCCTGTCTACTGGTCACTTTTTAACCTGTCGACCGTTTTTGAACAGAAAGCAATTTTTCCAAAAGACACTTCTCTTCTCCAAAGGTTGCATCTCTTACCTTTCACCAAAGATCATATCTCTTAATGGCAAAGAGTTACAACCATTCTTATCTCTATAAACTCATCCAATTCATTGATTAAATAATAACGATTTCATATTCTTTTAATCTAATCTTTGATCTTAATTCTGCATTATAAAAGCTCTAAATTATTTATTGAATCTTTGAAACTATTTCATATCCTTTGATTCAATAATATACTTTCCTTAATCTTTTCAAAACATCATATCGCATACTTTGAGGATAAGATTATAGGAAGGGTGTACTGCTAGTGACAAATCCGTGTTTTCAAGAGCACAAGTTGTCAACAACAATTGTATTTGTTCTTTTGTTGAAGTCCTCTGTGTTGTAAGAGGCAAGTGTTGAAGTCCTCAGTGTATTAGAGGCGTGAAATCCCGTTCGGCTGTTCGGGTGTTGTAAACCTGTTCCTCCGGGTGAAGCGAGGAAGTTAATAGTGAAAATCCAGATAGAAGTCTGGGACTGGACGTAGGACGGTGCTCCGAACCAGTATAAAAATCTCTGGTGTGATTTTTCTATTTTTTATTTACTATGCTATTATCATCTATTTCCGCATTTGTATTGTAATCCATATTACACGATCCGTGTATACTATATTAGCACATATAATTGTATACACACCGCACTTTCATTTGGTATCAGAGCCTGGTTTTCTAGAGATCGTAACAACATCCTAGAATAAATGGCTACAAAGAGATCTAGTCAAGGCAATAAGAAGAGGAAGAGCAAAAAAGAACAATCAAAGGAGCAAACAAACAAATGCTTCATGGCAAAAGACAACGAGGTTAGTGATCTAACTTTTGATGATATGATAGAAAAAAATTTAGAACTTCTAGACACTTTAAAAAGTCTCAAAAGAAAATATAAGGAAGCTCTGGAAAATCAGAAGAAATCAGAATTCGAAAGAGATATGCTTAAAGACGAGAAGAGAATATTAGAAGAAGAACTTGAGAAAATTCAAGATTCAGACAATTCTCAACTCGCTCTATTAAGTCAAGAAATAGAAGCTCAAAAAGAAAAGAATAATGCTCTAGCTTCTGAAAATCATGAGTTAAAAACAAAAATTAAAATTGTTGAGTTAGATAACACTAGTCTCAAAACTAAGCTTGATGACATTACTAAAAATATTTCCAATTTTAATAAAGGGAGAGAAAATTTATCCAGGATTATTGAAAATTCTCAACCTGCTTCAAATAATAAGGGATTAGTTTATGTTAAGAATTCAAAAGCTCACAATGATAGAAGTGGTGTAGGCAATAAACAAGCTAAAAGTAAAAATAGTACTAGATATGCATTCATGTATACTAACTCTAGTGCTAGTACTAGTAATCAAGATAGTTTTAAAACCAGTTATAGTCATAATAGTACTTTGTTTAGAAATGATAGAAATTATTCTACAAGTACTAAGCTAATGACTAATAGTATTAAGATATGGATTCCAGCTAATATGATTGATCATGATAAACAACTTTATATTAGCAACTATTATAAGAATGTAATTTGTAATGAAAATTATATTTATAAAGGTTCAACCACACCCAAATGGGTATGGTTTCCAAAGACCTAACCCCCCGGACCCTAACATAGTAAGTGGGTACCAAAAATTATTATTATTTTTTGTAGGTACTCAGAGAAACAAAAGGAAAATAATAGATTTTGGAATTTCAAAGAATGTTCCATATGTTTAATAGAATTACGTGCTTACAATAAAATATGGACTTCGGTAAATATGGTAAAATTTATTTTACTTTTCCTTCATAATTAATAATGAGTTTATCTCGTTATATACAAGATATTTTATATAATTTTATATATTTCCCCATTCTTTTTGATAATGACAAAGGGGGAGAAATTCATATGCATATAAATAGAGGGAGATATTATACTTAGGGGGAGATGTTATACTTAGGTGGAGCTTTAAAGATATTATCTGGCACTTGTACTAAATAGTGTCGTTATCTATGATTTTCATTTGACATTATGTTCTGTAGTAAACTCTGTTATGTTTTTGATGTGTTAATGATTTATTTTTCTATGCATATCATATTCATTCTATGCATATCATATTCTAGTATCTGTTACTCCTTTTTGTCGATGACAAAGGGGGAGAAAGGGCTAACAATTGCTTGCAGGAACATACATTTATAAGAATTCAAAGAGAAAGAGATCACATACTCAGGGGGAGATTCAGATTTGCAGATATATATTGTCATCAATCAAAAAGGGGGAGAATGTTGAGTCACAAGTTTTATGAAAGTTTTGATTTCTGACAAATAAGGCGATCGACAAAACAAGGTCATTAGAGCTACATATGTTACTATAGATTATAGGTTGATTATTTGATATTGTAATAGTGATAAACTTGTTAAAATCTATCCTCAAATAATCATGCACCTCAATATAATCGATATATATACGTTTTAAAAGCATTGCACATTCATTGTGCAAACTAACAGGTACCGGTCGACCGGTTAATAATCATACGGTCGACCGTTTCTGTGTAAAATGCACAATGAACGTGCACATATGCACATAACGTATATATATTTTAAATTCCTGTCTACTGGTCACTTTTTAACCTGTCGACCGTTTTTGAACAGAAAGCAATTTTTCCAAAAGACACTTCTCTTCTCCAAAGGTTGCATCTCTTACCTTTCACCAAAGATCATATCTCTTAATGGCAAAGAGTTACAACCATTCTTATCTCTATAAACTCATCCAATTCATTGATTAAATAATAACGATTTCATATTCTTTTAATCTAATCTTTGATCTTAATTCTGCATTATAAAAGCTCTAAATTATTTATTGAATCTTTGAAACTATTTCATATCCTTTGATTCAATAATATACTTTCCTTAATCTTTTCAAAACATCATATCGCATACTTTGAGGATAAGATTATAGGAAGGGTGTACTGCTAGTGACAAATCCGTGTTTTCAAGAGCACAAGTTGTCAACAACAATTGTATTTGTTCTTTTGTTGAAGTCCTCTGTGTTGTAAGAGGCAAGTGTTGAAGTCCTCAGTGTATTAGAGGCGTGAAATCCCGTTCGGCTGTTCGGGTGTTGTAAACCTGTTCCTCCGGGTGAAGCGAGGAAGTTAATAGTGAAAATCCAGATAGAAGTCTGGGACTGGACGTAGGACGGTGCTCCGAACCAGTATAAAAATCTCTGGTGTGATTTTTCTATTTTTTATTTACTATGCTATTATCATCTATTTCCGCATTTGTATTGTAATCCATATTACACGATCCGTGTATACTATATTAGCACATATAACTGTATACACACCGCACTTTCAGTTAATGGATGCTAAAACCAGTAAAGGAAAAGTGGAATCAGTTATCAAAAACAATTCCAACACTACACATCTAATTTATGCTGATGATCTATTAATTTTCATAAATGCCACTGAAGTTGGAGCTAAAGCTGTTAAGAATTGTTTCAAAAAATTAGAGAGATTTATTGGCTTAGAAATGAATAATCTCAAAACCCAAGTATTTTTCAATAAGTTTTGCACTAACAAGGATCAAGTGCTTAACATTTTGAATATTCAAGAAGGAGAATTACCTGTTAGATATCTTGGGTTACCCCTATCTGTGACATATATTAAACACTCAAACTGTAAACATCTGATTGACAAAGTATTACAAAAGATGCAAGGTTGGGAGTGCAATTTTCTCACAGTTCCAGGAAGAATAGAATTGATTAAGGCTGTAGTTTATCCTATGGTCAGTTTTTGGATGCAGTGTTTTATGCTCCCTAGCTTAACTATTCAAAAAATCAATCAACTATGCAAAAAAATTATCTGGAAAGGGAAAAAAAGTAGTGTTCCATGGGAAACAGTTACAAGTGTCAAATCTGAAGGTGGAATGGGGCTGAAAAAACTGTCTGACATAAACATTATTTTCTGTATCAAAAGAATTTGGGAGACTCTTAACAATTCTACATATAGTGCAAAGTGGTTGAATGCGAAATATGCTAATAATGAGACTTTGTGGGAATCTAATTTTAGTAACAACTACTCATGCACTTGGAAAAAAATGATATATCATAGAAAAGATGCACAGAAGCTAATTGATAGAAGAATTGTAGATGGAAAATCTACAAGCCTGTGGTTTATACCATGGATTAATGGTTCAACTTTATTGGAAAAACTGGGGTATGAAACTCTATCATATTCAAGAGGTCATAAGCATAAGGTAGAGCAAATTTTATTGGGAAATAATTGGAAGCCTGAAAATATCTCTTATCTTGGTAACATAAGTGAGGAAATAAAGCAAGTACCCATTCATTATGACAATACAGAAGACTATTGGTTTTGCAGTAGCAGTAAAAATGGTCTTTTTAATTTCCATGACGTATGGAATGATTTTAGAATCAAGCAACAAGAAAACAATGATTACAAAATCATATGGAATAACATCTCACTCCCAAAAATGAATGTATGTTTATACAGAGCTATTTTCAGTTTCCTACCTACAAAAGACAAATTAAAAATGCAAGGAGTGACTGAAGATGATGTTTGTGTTCTGTGTAAAAGAGAAGTGGAAACTTGTAAGCATTTATTTTTTAACTGTTCCTTTTCGAAGCATGTGTGGTATTGGATTAGAACCATGATGGGAGACCCCATAACACAAAGAAATCTACATACTTCTCTATCAGATGCTATTGCATACATCAATCAGAACTTTATAGCTAACAATATTAAGAAGGACATCATAATAGCTGCGCTAAGTTCATCTATCTGGTTCATTTGGAAAAGCAGAAATTCCATCATTTTCAATAATGAAAAGACAGACAGAATTACGGTTTGCAATATCATAAAATCCAATGTTCGTGACCTTATTATTAATAGATCCAGATTTCTCAAACATAGCAAGAACAATCCCGAAGAAATCATTGAAAGATGGGAAATTTTACCTCTGCGACTTATCAATAACATTACCTCCATCCCGAACCCAAAATCCTCAAACATAGCATCATCCTCACAATACATGATTGATGGAGAAGATGATGAAGCTGAGAGTTCTAGATCGTCTAGACGCACTGATAGTTTTAACATTAATGTTGAAAGAGAAGAATACTTGCCTAGAAGAATTTATGATCCGCCATGATCAGATTTGTTTGCTAGGTTTACGCAATGTGTTTAGGGCATTGTTTGTGGATTTGTTTTGTTGCGCAACCCGTATATATTGCTTATATATAGTGTATGTAATGTTCCATTATCAATAAAGAGTTTGACTTTTCTTCAAAAAAATAATAATTAATTAACAAACCCTTACTTAATTAATAAATAATAATTACCCTTTTAATACTTATAATATAGTTTGAAATACTTTTCAAAAATATTTAAAGTGAAAACACTTTTAATTTATGCAAAAGTGTTCGCTATACGAGCTACATCCATAGCGACTATCATTATAGATACCATAACCTTAAAACTTGTTATATATATAAAATGCCCCTTTAAACCCTATATATTTTAACTTGTTTTGTAAACTTTGTTTAAAGTTTTGGAAAACAAATGTAAGAGTTCTGAAAACTTTATAAAACTGTTTCTAGAAATAATAAGCAAAACAAGTTTAAAACCAAGGGATCTCGATGTCACAACACAACAAATTCAAGTACTAACTTTCCAAACAACATCCATAACATAAGCTCATTCATTTATACACATGCCATAACGTCACACAAAAAGTAAATATCATAACTTTCAAACCATGCTTAACTTTCGACTTCCTTTCCAAGTCCACAACAAACATTTCATATAACCATATATACGTAAAACACAAGCAAATCATTTTCCAACAAACAACTAGCCAAATATCAATAAAAACTGAAGTTTAAACTTTGATTTTTAATGTGAGATTTACTCACAAAAATCAACCGAATCAAGTCAGAATACCACCACACCTTGTACCAACACTTGAACTTGGATTTTCTTTGCAAAAGTTGGATTTTTGGAAGCCTAAAGTAGACTAAAGGGTTTGGACTAGGGTTGTTTGGGCTCTGCCTTGATGATTTGAGGAGGGTTTGGTCTTGTTTGTGGATACTAGGTGAAGTAGAGAGTAAAAGTATGGTTTTTAATTTGTTTTTAAAGGATTTAAAAGGGAAAGAAGCGATTTTTTACTTTAGAAAAAAAATCTAAGGAGCCATGGAAATAAAAGTAAAAGTTTGGAAAGGAAGAAAAGTTTTGAAATGGAAAAAGTGAAGTAGAATGAAATTTAGAAAAAGAAAAAGTTTTTATATAAAATGAAATAAGAAAATTACCCTTAAGTCTCTTACCCTCCATACCTTTTTGCCACATCATCTCCCTTATCTCGTTGCCTTGTTCCACACGTCCCCTATCACCTCCCCTTCCTTCATTCCATCATTTCACTTCTTACTTGATGTGAAGTAACCTTTTCATTTATTTTTATTTAAATAAAAAGGAAAGTACAGTCAAACTTAACCTTTTACCATAAGTAGATTATTTTAAAACTTTTTATCTCTAACCATAACATATGTTATTTATATAAGTGTGTGCATATATGCTCTCTAGCATACACAACATGTTCTGATAAATTTTAGACGATGAAAAGCGGAAAATCCAAAAAATAATTTTTGGTCGCATTTTCGATTTTTATTTGAACTAATTATTTTCGTAAACCAAATTCCAAAACAACTTCAACATCATCGGTTATTATTTAGAAGAGGGTTATTTGAATTATAAAATTCATAAATTTATTATTTAAAATATGTTAGAAATTCCTATTTAAAATGATAAAATTTTGGGTCGTTAAAATAATTTGTTTCCAATACCCTCATACCACCTTCCTTTTCTAATTGCAGTGATTAGTGTACTTGGGTATTGATTAAGAATCAATGAAATTAAGGATAAGGTTTCAAGAGTAGGGAGAATTTGATGAATTCTAATTAATAAATGAAATTGAAATGAGTGGTTAAGTTGAGAGAGTCAATTGTTGAATATACGAGAGACCTTGATTTGAGGGAGATTATGGTGGATCTATTTTTGTCTCAAATTATGGACATAAGACAAAAAATTAGATGAAATCAATAAAGAAAAAATTAAAAGGTACCTTATGACCATCACACATAAAATTCTCAACTGTGGTATTCCTTCATAATACGTCTGTCTTATCCTACTAATAAGTGTTTTTTTTGGCAAGGCCGACGGGGTTAGATGGTCCCCGACCATATTGCAGCACCGAAGAGAACATTACACAAACAACAACAAAGAGCAAAAGCTCAAAGAAAACAGAGATAAACAGGGTGCTACAAGCACAAAGGAAAAACTATGGAAAGAAAGCTAGAAAACACATACTTATGACAGTTGAAAGTTCATGTATATTCCAGGGTCAAATGAGAAAAGCATCCTCAGGGAAGATTCAATCTCATGCATAATCCAAAGCCTGAACATAGCATCATTCTTCGCATTGTTGACATCAAAAATTCTATTATTTCGTTCTCTCCAAACAGCATATATAAAACTCTTTGACACAACACTAAAAACTCTCTTACATTTTTGCTTGTTCCCAGTTTTTGCATGTATTTGTTCCCACTCTGTCTGATTATCATGCAAGGGACAATCACTTTGAAGCTTCGACATAACTTCAGTCCACACTTGCATAATTACTGAACATTCGAAGAACAAATGCTCAGCAGTCTCAGGTTGCTCAACAGAAAGAACAGAATACATTAACATTCATACCCATACTCAAAAGTTTAGCCTTAGTCAGTATAGAACGATTCAATACTTTCCACAACATTAAATTTTCTCTCATTCTACTGTCCTTATTCCACGTTCTCTTCCACCATTTCCAATTGGGTTTGGCACTATTCTGCATCAAGAATTCATATGCATCACCTATTTTAAATTTTACCTTATTCTCTCCCCAGACTATTTTATCAGATGTTGAAGACAGCGGGGTGAACTTTTTAATCATATCCCATATATTTTGCACTGTTTGATTAGAAGAGAAAGTACGTAGCCCCTGAAAATTATTGAGTACATCCCTGACCTTCGTTGCCGAGTGAACTCCAGTTTGTTGAATCTCGCTATATGTTAGTTGTCTTCGTAGTATGAATCCCTTGTCAAGCCAAGGATCATCCCAGAAGCTGACACTATATACAGGGTTGGTATTCATTTGTATTAGTGGGAGAAAAAGTTCCTTTATCTTGTGAATACTCTTCCATGTCCAGCTCAAGTTTTGTGGTTTAATCATGTTCCATAAATTCCTGCTTCTTATCACATTACGTTTGGACCACTCAGCCCATAAACTATCTGGGCAGTTAATCAAGGTGTCAACATGCTTCACAAATGCCGCCTTATTCCATTGTTTTAAATTTATCAGACCAAGACCTCCCTTGTTCAAAGGCTTCTCAACAGTACTATACTTAATTGGAGCAATATATCTGCCCTTAGTTCTGCCAGTCCACAGAAATATCATTATAGTACTTCTAATCACGTTAATTAACTTGGTAGGGAGTACGAAAGTTCAGGCCCAATACACTTGCATTGCAAAAATAACTGACTTAATTAAGGTTATTCTACCTGCTTGACTAAGATTCCTAGTGGTCCAACAATTTAGTCTTGCTGTGATCTTCTCAAACATTGGAAGACATTGATTAGTTGTAATTTTGGATGTTGTAAGTGGCAGTCCTAGGTAAGAGACAGTGGATAGGTTTAGAGATAAACCAGTTATTCGAGTTATCTGAGCAACTTGTTCCATGTTAACTCCAGCCAAAATGATATCAGATTTCTGGATGTTCACCTTTAACCCCGTCATAGCATAAAAATGTTCAAGGGTGAGCATTATGCTCTTGACTGTGTTGATATCAGGAGAGCAAAATATAACTAAATCATCAGCAAACATTAGAGCAGAGATTTGAGGGTCTTTACACGCTGGATGTAGTTTAAATTTTCCTTGGTGTATTATCCTGTTTATCATCCTCGTTAGTAATTCCATAACCAGAATGAAGATGTAAGCAGATAGCGGATCTCCCTGCCTAATTCCTTGCTTACTACTAAAAAATCCTTTTGTCATACCATTGACATTGATTGAGTAAGTTGGAGAAGAGATGCATTCATAAATCCATGCTATAAAATGAGGAGGGAAATTCATGTACCCCATGATACAAACGATGTTGTCCCATTGTAACATATCGAAAGCTTTCATGATGTCAAGTTTCATCATTGCTTTCGGGGGAGCATTCTTACACTTATATCCTTTAATTAACTCGTGAGCGAGAAGGATATGATCCAGTATATTCCTTCCAGGAAGAAAAGCAGCCTGATTGTTGGAAACTATATATGGAAGCACATACTTAAGTCTTGCAGGAATAACTTTAGAGATGCATTTATATATAGTATTACAGCATGAAATGGGACGATAGTCTTTAACGTGATGAGCATTCTTGAGCTTTGGGATAAATGCTATATTGGTATAATTAAATGACCTATAGATTCTACTCTTTTTGAAGAATAGGGTTATGGCATTACACACATCTCTAGATACAATCGACCAACATGTAGTATAGAAATATGCATTCAGCCCATCCTGGCCACCGCACGAGTTAGATTTAAGAGAAAACATAGCTTTTTCAATTTCATCAGGGGCAACTTCAGCGCATAGGAAGTTAAAATTATCTTCATCTAGTCTAGGCAGGATATCAGATGGGATCTTATCAATACTTGGTATAAAGTTGTTTGTGTTGCCATACAAGCAAGAGAAATGTTGTTCAAAAGCATCATGAACACCATCAGTTGTAGTTTGAAGAACATCGTTCATATCTGTAATAGTAGCAATATTTTCCCTCCTCTGCTTGTTCTTGAGACTGGCGTGAAAGTATGCACTATTTCTGTCTCCTTTTTCCCACCATTTAATTCTCGACTTTTGCCTTATCATATCGCTCTCTTTAGCTAACGCAGCGTAGTATTGCTGAGACAATATAGTTTCAGAAGAAGAGAGATTATCATTGTTAACATTAGCCATCATTGTCGTTTGGACCTCTACAAGCTTATTCAGAATAGTTGAGCTCATCCTATCTCCTTTGCCAAATTTTTTAAATGCCCACAGCTTCAAGACATCTTTCATCTCTTTTATTTTTTTCTGCAAAACAAATAAATGATTACCATTCTTAGTCTTGCTCCATGCAGTTAATACAGTAGATTTAAAGTCAGGTTCGAGAACCCAGGAATTAAAAAATTTAAAATTTGTTTTTCCTCTCTTGTCCACTCCACGAAGATGAATTATTTGAGGAGAGTGATCAGAAAGGAGAGGAGGAGGGAGATGGTTGAAAAGGAGGGGCCATTTGGTTAGGGCAGTTTGACTGGAGAAGGAGTGATCAATCCTAGAAAAGGTCCTATTACCATGCCTTCTTTTATTATTCCACGAGTATTGCATACCAACTGTTCTAACTGTAACAAGATCAACATCATTTAGCACATTACTAAGCGGTTGTATTTCATTTAGGGACAATGGATTTCCTCCAACTCTATCAGAGAGAGTATAATAGCAGTTGAAGTCACCAAATATTATCCACGGATGGGTGGACTGCCTCAAAGCAGGAATGACCGAAAGAATAGAGGCTCTAGCAGCAGTTGAGTTGGATGCATATATAAAGGAGATAGAGTAGGATGTATTATCAGAGATATCTTGAGCATGACAGTGTATCAGTTGGGAAAAGGAGAGGATAGGAGTTAATTGAACATGGAGGGGAATGTATAGTATCATAATTCTACCATAGGGTGATTCATTTAGGTTGTGGATGAGCTTCCATTCTGGATTAATATATTCAGCTGCCTTTATTGCTAAGGGTAGATCTAATTTAGTTTCAAGTATCACCAACAACGATAATTGGTGAGAAGAAATGAGCTGTTTACATTGATCTTGCTTGATGACATGGTGTCCCCCTACATATATTTCATGCTCCAATGCGTGACATCATTGGAGAACACGGGCATTGAGTATTTCTATCTTCATTCTCCTTGTTACTGCCTTCGTAGAGGACAAGTAGTTTGGAATTGTTGCTGAAAGGGGGGTGATTTCATTTCTATCTGTTCCATTTTCCAAGGGGGAGGAAGTCGGTTAAGCTTGAGTGAGTAAGGGTGGAGAGGAATGTGGAAAGGTTGGGGAAGAGAGAGGAGATGATCTGGGTGGTGGCTTGTATGACGAAGGAGGTTGTATGTTGGAGTAAATGTGTGGAGGAGTTGCATTGTGTGGTTTGACAGTAACTGGGGGATTGGTTGGATTTGTTGTGCATGCATTTTCATCCTTATGCATGTCAACACTTATGTTAGCTGCATTTTTGAATTTCATGTTCTCGCTTTTACTCTTTTTGTCTTTCCTACCACTAGAGCACATTCCTTCTACATTTGCACTTTCATTATTAGTTCCAACTTTATTACTTCCATCACTGACTGTTATTTTGCCTTTAGAATTGTTTTCTTTTTGCTGCATTTGTATAGTGTGAACTATCTTTACTTGTCTCAGAATTTTGGTTCTTTGTTCCCCTTGCCTTAAATTATTTTGTGCATCACTTGTTATTTTTACCTCATTACTTCCCAGTGTTTCACCACTCTTTCCATATTCTTTCACACTTTCATCATGCATATCATCTATAATCTCTGCACCCTCAAGGTCAAGTAATGCATCATATTTATTAGATATCAGGAGATTTTCAACTATATCCTCAACAACAGTTTTTTCAATTTTCTTTGTTCTTATTTCCTTGTTCACATCATCAGGAGAGTTTGATTGTTGGCTGCTACACTTTCAAAATTATTTTCACTAATCTCTGTACTCTTTACGCTTTGCCCGTTTCCCTGCTCAACTCTATCACCCTCCTCATCCTTCTTTTCATCATCAGCATTGATTCTATCTATTTCATTCACCACTACTTCATTGCTTCCTCTTTTTTGTTCCTTGATTGTTTCATTCACAACATTTACTGTTTTCTTATTATTCACTCGTTGCCATTTCCTTGCAATCTGCATCTGGAAGGGTTTGACCTTTCTATTGACATGGACAATTCCTGTGGTATCCACCTTGTTCTCATTTCTACCATTATTTCCTATTTCTATTTCTTTGTCAGTTTTACTCTTATCTTTATTATCATAGCATTCAGTTGTATGTCCAATTTTTTTGCACAAAACACAGACATCTGGCCTCCATTGATATTGTACATAGATTTTCTGAGAGCCACCTTCCACCAGCTTAACTATAAACTCATTTGCTAGTTCCCTGTCCGGTTTTACCTCTATTAAGCACTTTGCATAGCTCAACCTATTTTGCTTCTCCGTCATTTCGTCCATACACAATAATTTACCCAAATGACTACTCAGCCAATTGATCCCTAGAAATGACCAAGCATATAATTGGAGATTATACAAATGCACCCAAACTGGAACAGCGTTAACAGATTCAGTAATATTACTTACAGCAACATCATACGGCTTTATTATGAACATCTTATTGTTCATAATAATAGGGTCACTCTGAAGAATTTTATTTCTATCTTCATCACATGAGAAGTTGAATAAGAATACGTTACCATCTAATTTAACTTTGACAGAGCCTTTAAGCTTCCAGATACACTTAAGCTTATGAATGACAGCTGTATACGATAACGACTTGTCTAAGAAGAATCCTACTAATGTGTCATTCCAGATCACAACACTGGCGTCAAGAACATCCTGCGGAGGCACCAGTATATCTTCTTCATACTCAGGAATTAGGTCAACGGGAATGTACTTCCCAGCATTCTTGGGTTTATGCTTAAATAGAGAAGTCCATTTCCGTTCACTTTGAGTGAGGGAAAGAGAAACATTGGTCTGCGACAGAGGAGAAGAATCTGGTGGCCGAGAAGGTAGAGGATTAGGGAGCAGAAGAGGGGGGGAACCGGAGGAATAGGAGCTAGGTCGGTAGTGGTCGAAGGCACAGTGGTTGTTGGGCAAGTAGGTGAGGTTACCAAGGAGGAGGTAGGAATGACGGGTTTGATGTAACAAGGGGGCGTAAGGTTAGAGGAGGTTGTTAAAAGGACAGAGTTGATGGAGTAGGGAGGTATGACAGTGCTATCGGAGAAGAAGGAAGGTACGTTAGGGGCATGGGGAAGGTCTATAGGAGCGGACATGAGAGGATGTAGCGGACATGAGAGGACGTAGCGGACAAATAAGTGTTATTGTAACTAAAATATCAAGGTCATTCTCAGACTACAAATATATAACTGCACGAATCGAGGTTCGATCATACGTAATTGGGCTCATCTATATTATTGACACCTTTTATGATTACCTTTTCTCATGGGCTCAGGCAGATCCTCTTGAATCTCATGGGCTTTTCTTCTTCTCTCTTTATGGAATTAAATGATTAAAATGTTTATTTTGTTTAATAAAAGAGAAATGGATGAGTTTTTTTAATGTATGAAGCTTGATATAATGAAGACCATAGTAAGAAAAAAGAGCATACATATATAAATACAAACAAAATAATTCAAATATTCTACCTTTTGAGCATATTTTATTTGTAATAGCCTCACATGCCACCTTCCTTTTCTAATTGAAATGATCAGGATACTGATTAAGAATAAATGCAATTATGGTTATGGTTTAAAATGTAAGGAGAATATGATTAATTCTAATTAATAGATAGAACTGAAATGAGTGGTTGAGTTGAGAGAGTCAATTGCTGAATGTATGAGGGATCTTAATCTAAGAGATTATGGTGGATCTATTGATTTAAATAGGGCTCGATGCATCCAAATTATTATGTAAATAAAGTAACTAAGTACAAAAGATGGGGTTACTTATGAAAGGAAGGAGAGCATTATAGAGGTCAAAGAGCTAGGGTCATCATATATTCCTAACTAAAACAAAAATAGGTATATTAAAGATTCAAATGCCAAATTTCTCAATGAAACATGGAGAATTGTGTATAAGAGCTAAGAGTGAATGTGGAGTAAGAATAAAAATGGTCGTTTATTTAATTTTATATTAAAAGTTATAACATATTTAAATCAATTTTTTTAAGATTTTCTGCATTACTAATACATTACAAATAGCAAGAAATAATGAATTCAAATCAGGAAAGAATTTATTTTGTGCATACGATAAGTAGCTTTAAATTTCAAAACAATTTTCAAAACAAAATATTGGAAAATAATATGATAGGTAGGCTCAGGCTAATCCTCATTGCAATGACTAGGAATTTTATCGATTGATTTGTGAATATTTAATTTATTTTAAATATTCGTTTAGTGGTTTTATTAATTAAAATATACTCTTTTAGTTTATAATTATTAATGCTGAAACGGTTTTCAAAATGTGTTTATGTTCAATGAAATATAGAAAATGTGACTGGAAATCATTTTTTGATTTTTTGGGTTTTCATCATCTAGAAGTTGTCGAAAATGTTGTAAACACTTTAGTATTTATTTATACACATTTACAAATAATATAATTATGGTTAAGGTTAATAAATAATAAGGCAAATATATATTTTAACTTAAGTAATAAGAAAAAAGAGATGTGAAATTTTTTAATTTAATAAAAATAAAAAGAGTACGTATTCATATTATTATGTACCATCATAAGTACGAGGAAGTGTAATGTATATTAGGCAATAAGGGGGGTTCATAGGCTGGTGCTTGGAAGAGTGTGGAGGGGTGGATGGAGATGATGTGGCACCAAATTATTGGAGGGTATGTACTTAATGGCTTTTAGGTAATTTGCTCATTTCATTTTTATAAAACCAATTTCAAAAATTTTCTTTATCACCTCACATTCATTTCTTACTTTCAAAAAGTTCATCTTCCTCCCTAAGTTTTAAAAGTTCTCTAATGGATTCCGAAATTTTTACTAAAGCTTAAAAATCCTTCCTTTCCACTCTTTTAATTTATAAAAACCTATAAAGCATACTTTCTCCTCTTACACCCACCCTCAACCAAAGCTAGCCCAAAAACTCCACCTACAATTGAGACTCGGCCCTATAATCCCCTACGCCCAAAAACTTCCCTTGGCAAAATCAAGTTTTTATAGGTAGGATCCAAGATCTAAGGCTAATCCAAGTTCTAGTGGTAGTTTGGGTTTGTTTCCTTAAGCTTTGGTGAGTAAAATTCATTCATTTAGGAAAAATTTAAACCTTGAAGTTTATTATTGTATAATATTAGTTGTTTGTTGAATTATAGTGATAGTTTGATTTGGTATATATGTGCTTGTATGTAATGTTGGATTAGACTTGAAATTGAAGTCTAAATGTTGTGAATGGTTGAAAAATGATATCTTTCTTATGGGTTGTTAGTATGGCATGTAAACAGATGTTGTAATCATGTATGTGTCGTATATGCTAAGAAAGTTAGCATCTTGGCTTGTTAAAGTGACTTGAGATCCCTTGAAAACTAAAGTCAAGTTTTCTGTTTTAATTTAATAGAAATGTTTTAAAGTTTCGAACTTTATTTCTAATTTTTAAAAAACTTCATACTATGTTTCAAAAATGGAAAACAAAACTAAAAGCTTAAAGAGTATCAGACTAGTAAAACTAGTTTGAAAAATTATGATATCCATAGCGATAGTCGCTATGGATGAAGTTTGGAAATTCGAACACTTTTCTAATCCAAAAGTGTTTTTATCTTAAATAATTTTGAAAACATTTTTCAATCATAATTTAAGTATAAAAGGTAATTATTATTTAATTAAGTATGAGTTAATAATTAATTAATTAAGGATAATTAATATTAAATTAGTAATTAAGTAAAGGTAATTAGTACTTAAGTATAAATTAAGTAAGACAATTTTAATTAGTTAATTAAAGGATTTATAATTAAATTATTAATTAATTAATAGTTAATTAAGTATTAATTTTATTTAATTAAGGTTTTATTGTTTATTATTAATTAATTAGGCTTTAATTATTGATTAATTACTAATTAAGTAAAGTTTAGTTATTAATTAATTAATTAAGGTTTAATTAAGATTTAATTAGTGATTAAATTAAGATTTAATTAGTGACCAAATTAAGATTTGATTATTATTAAATAAAGGTTTTATTTTTAAACTTATTTTACCAGGATTAATTTTATTTAAAAGCAGCTTTCTTTTATAAGTGGATAAGCTTAAAATAAGGGATTCTCTTTTGTTTGTGCCGTTAGTAGCCAAACAAATATGAATACTTTATTGATGACATCTATGTAGCAGAATAAATCATCGTTCTGATATAACTTAATTGAATAGATTATTGTGACGTCTGTTTAGTAGAATAAATCCCCATTCTGCTGTGACTAAATCAATTAGATTATTTGGATATCCATTTAGCAAAATAAATTCCTCTTCTGCTATTATATTTTTTGGGCATATGCCAGTTAATTAATATTGGATAAATAAGGGATTAGCTAGGGATTGCTAATTGACTTTATTTACATATATGTTGACTTATGTAAATACCAGTTATGTGACTTGAAAAGTCAAATTTTAATTAAATGGTAACTTGATTTTGTACTATCATGGCCACTAATCCTTTCTTCGAATTGGTAGGTTGGTTTTAAATTAACTTTAAATTTATTAACAATTTGAGGTTAAGTGTTTATATAATCATAAAAGATGTTTAAAGTTAGTTACTTAACTATTTTATTGGAAATATTTTAAAGTAAGTTGATTAATCATATTATTTAGGATGTTTTAAAGTTAATTAATTATTTGGTTAACGATGTTTAAAATTAATTACTTATTTTAAAAATGATGGTTTAGGGTTAATTAATTATTTACTTATGATGTTTAAAGGTAATTATTTAATTGAGTAAGGGTGTTTATAAATGATAAATTGTTTTATAAAAAGGATTATACTTAGTAAAAAGGATTTATTAAAGGAGATTTTACAAATGATATTTTGTAAAGGAGTTTATAAATCATTTTAGAGTTTTATAATGAAGTTTTATAAAGTAATTTGGAAATTTATAAAAGGATATGCAATATGAAATGTACTTATACAAAGGGAATTTTTATAAAGGAATGAGATTTTTTTGACCATTGATCCTTCTTAATTATGGTGGTGTGGAAACATTCTTTCATACTTAACCTTGAAGGATGGTGGTTTGGTATAAAGTAAGAAATGTTTTAAGTGATATTTATTTTGGCCCATTTAAATATAAACTTGGAAAAGGAATCTCCCTGAAGAATTGTTAATACACTTATACCACTAAGATAAGTACATGGATATATTTTCTAAGTATTCAAAGTATAATGTTTTAGTGATATACTTATACTGGTGAGATAATTATATGAATGTTTTCCGAATATTGAAATGAATATAAGAGGTTTGTGAAAATATCAGTTTTAAAGGTATTTTAAATCAAAGATTTCAAAAGTGATTTGATATATGGGAGGATTAATTAATAGAGACATAGTGGATACCACATGGAATTAAATCTATATTTGTTTGATTGTTTGATAGTAAGATGACATACCTTTAAAATCTTGGACAAAATATAACTCTGGAAATATCTAAAAGAAACATGTGAGTTATATGGCATAGTCATCCTCGAAGATGATGTGCTATGCGTATAAATCCCGTTCTATTCACCTTGGACAAATGATAGGGAGATATGTCCACTTAAACGGTTAGGCAATGATACCCGCTCCTATGTACTGTCTGTATACTTCCAAAAACAACCGAAATTGATTTTACCAAAAACTAGCGAATATAGGTTTGAAGAAATCGAGATTGAATAAACATGAATTATCCGCAAACACTTCGATCCAATTAAAGCATCGTATTGAAGATGTAACAGCCAGGGATTTTCGACCCACAAAAATCGACACTAATACATTCACTGTATTGCGGGCCGAGCAATTGAATGTCGGAAAATCCGATTATTAGGGGAAAGAAAGAAGAAAGGAGAAGAGAAGGGAAGAAGAAGAAAAAAAGAAACAAACAACACAGAATCTCACAATCGTAGTGGAACAATATATAATATAATATCAATGATCTTTACAAAAGAGAAACTATTATATACATACATCCATTAGAGTACAACAACAAATCATTATCATCAACCTGGACAGTTATAGCAAGCTGTCCTCACCATTACTGATAATTTCAACAATAAAGCAGCGGAAAATAAACATATACATGAATACGACTTGAAGACCTCCACCTCTACTCCTGAACTTCAATGCATTGGAAGAAATTTGTAAATATGCTCAGTCTGACCCAAGCATTATAATAAAATAAATCCCGAGTCAGTCTAGAAAACCAGCGTGAGAAAACACACCTAACTGGATTTTGAAGTTACAGAAAACCTTTGAAAATCAAAAGTATCTCGTAAGGCTGCACCGCACAAAAACATGGACGGGTTTTTACCATATGACAACCAAAACATTTCTATAGAAAATCCATTTATATTATTATATGTCTAAGGGTCAAATTAAAATATGAATATAGACGAAATGCTTGCATATCACATTTCAACATAGTTGGGCACAACTAAGTCCGTTTGACGCTTATTGAAGAATGGATTCCATATAATGACTGGGCTACTGGGGTACCGCCCGTCACGGTGCATCTCTAGATAAAATAACACCGAGGATCCCGTGCCAATACATGACCGGCCTACCCCTTACTGGATAGTACCGAATATGATCACTCCTCCATTAATGGGTCCCAAGGCATACAACTAAAAGATAATATTGACTCTAGATACGGATGATCATTCCCAACTTGGGAGCGACCCACTTAGCCTGTTGCATCTTCCATGTTTTAGTCATTCTCGGTTGATGAGGCCTAGGGCTATGTTTTACCTTTTATATAGCACTTCCCACTTGGAATGCTAATACTGCCTTTCAGGTAACCATGCAATACTGGCATTCATCCATACAAGTTCATTCTGGGACTGAACAAAATACTTTACAGCTCAGTCTTGAATTCCATCATCTTTAAGATGTCTTCACTTCAAAATGCTTGAGTTGGATCAAAGTGGTTTTCGAGTAACATATCCGATCCCAGCCTCTTTGAAACAACTTTCAATAATTTCTGGTAAACTCAACCCCGGTTCTATAGGAAATAAACAGTCAAAGATAAGAGCGAAGATCGCCTCCTAACTGTTAGCGGATGGATTTCCTTATCATTGTGCTAAGGGAATGAAACGAGATATATATGTACAGTACATCATCATCGGAGATGACTGTGCCATATAACTTACATGTTTCTTCTAGATATTTCCAAAATTACGTTTGGGTCCAAATTCAATAGTCAGTTATTTAACTATCGAATAACAAATATTCATCAGAGATTTAATTCCATAGGGAAAACCAACATTGATTAAGCACATCAGCAATCACTAACCTCCTTTTTATTAATCTTTCATTAATTTAAATTCACTTTGTAAAACTTGAATCAAATTCTTTTTACAAAGATACACACACACACACACACACCCATAGTCCCTATTTTCTCAATACTTGATAAAAAATATCCATATATTTATCTCAATGGTATAAGTATATTAACCAACATTTGGAAAGATTCCCCTTATTATTCAATTCAAAAAAATCATTTATAAACCTTACTATAATCCACAAAACCATTTATAAAACTATAAACCCATTTCTAAAATTTCTTTTATAAATATCTAAAACTATTTATAAAACTCTTTTATCTTTTTAACCAATATTCCATTATGTTTTCCAAAACATATTATAAGATTCCTTTTATAATCCACTTATGGTTATAAAACCCTATTTATAAATCTTGAAAACATTTATAAATAAATTATAATCATTTACATAAAAACACTATTATATAATAGTAAACATTATAAATAGATAAATACTAACTTTAAAACATTTTAAAATAATAATTAATAAATTTCAAAACATCCTATATAAAACTATAATAATTTGTCTTCAACATTTTTATAAATAATAATAATTAACTTCCAAAGCTTTATTGATAAATAATTAAAATTAATTTCAAAACATATTAATAATTCAAATAATTAACTTTTCAAAATATTAAAATACTAATAAACCATTTTAAAACAATATTAATATAAATAAACAACTTTTAAAACATAATTATGTTTCCTTAATAAAAATCCACACTTAATTTCCAACATGATCATTTCCATATTTATAAAACTATATTTATGAATCTCCTTCTCTTTTATAGAACTTCCTTTCATAAAATCCCTTTATTTATGAACTCCATTTATAACTCTATTTCCTTTGTAAATCTCACTTATTCATAAACCCCATTTAAAAACATCAACCACCATCTGTTTTTAACGTTGCTCCTATATGCATAAATTCCTTTCTATTTACAAAATATCATTTAACATTCCAAATTTACCCTCACCTTCAATTTCCGAAATAGAATCAACTATTTTCTAAAATATCATTCCACGTCTTATAATAAATCCATCATTTTATTTATTCCACCAATTTATTAAATAATAATAGTTTCCTTTAACTTATAAATACCATTTATAAATCCATACTTTTATTAACAAAATACGATTTAACAAATCTTCACTTCATTTGTAAAATATCACTTTTATAATTTATCACACTTCTAAATCTTACAATTGTAAATAATATTTAAATATATATACACATATATATTATTTATATAAAATGGTTAATAAATATTTTATATAAAAATATTTATATTTTCCTTTAAAAACATATCACTTTATTATAAAAAATGGAGTTATTTTAAGATTTTAAAAATCTTTATTCGTAGTTCGAAAATCTCCTTTTAAAATACTTTCTAAGCTATAAATTTATAATCTTCGAAAATCATACTTTTAATTTCAAATTAAAATTTTTCTTTAAATAATTCAAGAAAAATTACTAAAACATATATAATTTCCAAAATCACTTTGAAATCCCTTTTTAAGTCGATCATTCGTTTATAATATTTTAAAATACAAAAAATAAAGCCTAATGCTACAAAAGCACTAAATAAGCCAAATCATATCCATGCCATCAAAAATATCATCTAACGTGTCATATATCGAATTATATGAAAAATAAAATCAATATTGTGAGGAATCCTGTTGGATCCCTCCAACCTGTCCCCTACGTCACACACAGTATACAATCAAAAAATATAAATCAACCGCTTCGAGGCTAGATTGTATACAAAGGGTTATCCGCTCTTACATGGTAACGAAATAGGGTCTCATCTGCTCCAGAGGCGGGAATATATCCAAACCAACAATGTAAACTAGTAAATCATCCTAACAGTCAATAACAATCAACAATAAAATATCCACACATCCAATAAATAATTTTATTGACTATTTAATATTTTTTAATTAATGAAAAAGGTTAGATTAACTCACTTTGATTTTAGTTTCGTCAAAACGTTCCGGTTTGAATTAAAATTGCACTGGCACTCAATTTTAATCCAAATTTCCAACTGGCTCCGAATCCATTCAATCCAGCTACGTAGCATAGTATTCACCGATGCGACGCAACATAACTCGTCCGTTCAATTTCGACCTCGTACTAAGAAATTACGGATAAACGAAAGATTGAAATAATTAAAAATTAATTAACGATTAAAACTAATACCCTTCTTCCCTCTCTCTAATTCAAGGTTCATTTAATCCAGGCATATTTCAACCGTGCTGCCACTATCATCGCCGTGCCAATCGTCACGCCGCCGACCCCACCGACCGTCGCGATACCTCGCGCAACCTTCCTACCTCGCGCGCCGCTGCTATGCTCCCCAAATCGACTTTGAATCGATCCCCTCTCGTCAATGAACACGGTCGTATTCTGGCTATCTCACCTCGCCATAGCTTGATCCAACTATTGATTAGCTTCGTGGGGATGTGCTCTGTGCTTCTCTAGTTGAACTCAAAGCCATAAAACGAATGGAATGGCTTCGATCATTGTGGGACATTGGATTTGGCCATATGTTTAAATTGAAATTTCGAACGTGATTTCTGACTATGACTACGAGTTTTAAAAGGGAAAGGAGGGTAGATATGGTAGCATGGTGATTTATTTTATTTTATTTTTATATTCAAAAATATCCACTCGATGCACTCAAAACCTCGAACTCCAAATGAGGTGTCGCCTGGCGTTCTACATGTTATAGCCCTATCCCGAACACAATGGAACTAGTATCAGGGCCTAATTTAATTATATACATAAGACAGCTTTTCAAACCCAATTATTATATAAATTATCTAAAATAAATTTCCACGCATTTTAATCTCGCACGGCCTAATGATACGTCCGATTGACACGAAATTCGACGGCATATAATAATTCACTATTACGGATCCAATGAAACTAGTTTCTTCAAAATTCGAGACAGTGCCCCAAAAGGCTATTTTCACTTGTTAATTAAAACGAGTTATTTCCAAAATCAGTTTCATCACTTTTAATCCCAATATAAAAGTTTACTATCTTCATCTTATTCAAATAAAATTTAAATCAACTTTTCAAAATCATTTTTATTCACATCAAATTCAAGAGTTAAATTTTTTTACAATTCCAAAATTTCAAGTTAATAAAATTATTAATTAAATTGCTAATTTTGAAATATAAGTTGTTTAATTTATAAAATCAACTTTTTAATATTTAAAATCAATTAAATATTCCAGTTTCAAATGAATGAAATTTTTGGGTCGTTATAGAAGACGTCTCCAAGATGTTGGAATCAAAGACGAAGCACTTTGAAGTGCAAGGGCTACTTGCTAGTAATCCTGAGGGTGATTCCAAAATGATGTAGTCGAAGTAGTGCCTTTGGCTTGTTCTTATCCTAAACAACTTGTACGAACGAATGCTAGCATTGAATTGGTGCTTGGAAGGCAGTATTTAGCATTCCAAATTGGAAGTTATAGGAGAGGAAAAGGTAACCGTGTACTCGCAAGCCTCACAACCCAGCATTGACTAAAACAGCGGATTTGTGCAGAGCTATGTGGTTAGCTACCATTAGGAGCAGTCATTCCTCGATATAGGATCAATATTTACGGATTTGGTATGCGCGTGGCAGTAGGGCCATAGCTGATGAACATTGTTTTAAGTCTTGGTCCATAGGAATGATGTAATCTAGTATGTCATGTTAAAGGAGCAGTCGCTTCTATGTTGGCATGGGGGTCCATGTAAGGTCCTCAGTACATTTTTCTAGGGTTGTACTGTGGTAGGTGGTATCCCAGTAGCCTTGTTGCCGATGGAAATCCAATCTTTAATACGAGCCCTTACGGATCTAGTTATATACCTATTATGCTAGAATTTAATTAATATAACAATTTTGGCTATGATTAATATTTAATTTACCCTAGACACTATCATAATATCATAAGAATTACTATGAAATGGTTTGGTTATCATAAGGTTAAAAACCTGCCCGTGTTTATGTGCGGCATGGTCTTACGAGACACCTTTATTTTTTAAAAGGTTTTATAAAACATTAAGAATACATTTGATTGTGTTTCTTACGCTGGTTTTACCAAACTGATCTATGTTTTATTTTTTTATAATGCTTAGGTCAGCCCAAGCATATTTTCCCGATTTAGCTGGACACTTTGGAGCTTTTCAAGAGACAAGCTGGATGCCTTCAAGATGTACTTCCGTATTTTTTGTTATCTTCCACTATTTTTTCTTGTTGTAGTTATTAGCAATTGTAAGGATAGGTTGTCATAACTCTCCAAGCCGATGATGGGTTAGTGTTGTACTTTGATTTATGTATGTATATTAAAGTATCTTTTTTTTACATAAAGACTTGTTTAGTATTATATATTGCTTGTCGCACTTTTATAAGATTCTGTCTTTCTTCCTTTTTCTTTTTCCCCAACAATCTGTCTTTCCAGCACTTGGATGCTCGACGCGTGAATACCATCGATGTATTAGTGTTGACTTTTGAGGATCGAAAAGGCGGCTCATTACACTTATTAATCTCATAAGCCTTTTCTTCTTCTCTCTCTATAGAGTTAAATGTTTAAAATAATTACTCTGTAAAATAAAAGAGACATAGATGAATTTTTTTTAATGAACGAAGCTTTATATAATGAAGACATAATAAGAAAGATCATACCTACATAAACCTAAACAAATTAATTCAAATATCCTACCTTTTGAGCATAACTTATTTCTAATAGCCTTAAATGCCACCTTCCTTTTCTAACTGAAATGATTGGGAAACTTGGATACCGATTAAGAATCACTATAATTATGGCTAAGGTTTCAAAAATAAGGAGGATGTGATGAATTCTAATTAATGAATAGAATTGAAATAAGAGGTTGAATTGAGGGAGTCAATTGCTCAGTGCATGAGAGATCTTGATCTAAGTGATTATTGTGGATCTATTGATTTAAATAGGCCTGGATGCATCCAAATTATTGTGCAAATGAAGTTACTGAATAAGGATATGGGGTTACTTATGAAAAGGAAGGAGATCATTATAGAAGTCAATAGTGTAACAGCCCACCTTTATACCCATACTGCCAAAGAGTATCATAGTGTAATATTGTTTGATAATATGGAGAATTAGGTGTTATTGGGCTTACACACACGAATATTTCCTTGTGCTAACACTAGTACCCATTTCAAAAATCATAAACAACTCACATATACGTATTTAGTACCAGTGCAATGCAATAATCATGTGCGTTTTCAATATAGAACAATACACAATATAAAATAAATCACAGAGAACACATAGTCATCCAAGCAACGATAATATAATAATAAATATACACGAGTCCAAGTGGGATATAAAATAGGTCAAACTCCCACTATCTCAAAAATATACAATGTATAAATCCAATAGATACATCGCAACATCGTCAATATACATGAGGCTACAAAAATAGGTGATGCTACGCTAATCAACTAATAGTCTAGCCTCCGTATATGCCCAATAATCACAAAATGCTCTCTTTATCCCTGAACCTGTAATGTCTGTCTCAGACTGATCTGAGTATTATATATATAACATACAGGTCAAACTATATATAGAATGTAGGTGTCAATATAAAATATTATCTGGTATGGTATAAACAAGTGTTACACAAGTGACCTATGCATATCTTAAATGTCAATATATCTTAAAACCATGCACATAATAGATAATCCATCTCTAAGTAACGTCGATCAAAACATCTAACGAGCATATAATTAAATGGGTGTAACAACCATAATATAACTATCATCAAGAATAAGATCTCATCAACAATACATGACACACTCTCAGCAATGTCCTGGATTATCTCTCAGATAACCGTAAAATAGACATACCTAGGGCCCGTCTCACTCAATAATTATATATATAACATATAACAATCACCTAAATCAAACATACACAAAATATAAATATGGCATACCCCTGGTATCCAGGGTCATCTCTTGCATAACCATGTAAACGATTGGTATAGGATCCAACTCCATGCTCTTAGCACCTCTAGCTATCCTCGATAGTGGTATATAATCGATGTGTATGGGGTTACACAACATCACAGATTCTCGGTCTCATAAATAATCTAATATATCAATATCCTTATAATACTCATATATACTTTCAACCTCATAATAATCGACTTGGCTATCAGCCAATTGAATAATCATGCAGTCTCTCAGACCTTCATAATCTACTTGACTCTCAATATTGTAGACAGTCATCTGAACTCCCAGTCCTATATGCTCTCAGCATCATAAATATCCATTTCAGCATCATTTTCAAAAAATGATCAGATTGACTCTCGGCCATAAACAAAATGATCTCATATAGGTGAATAATAAGTGTCTATAGCATCTCATTCTATCTCATCAATAATAACTAGATGGGAGACTGAAAGCTCTTAGCCTGCTCCAGATGCCTTCCTCACATGCTCTAAACGCTGCTCCAACAGTCTTAGTTACTTCAATGACCATTATGACCCAATATCCATCAAGTGCAATACTATGCTATGCATTGGTCATGACCCTGCAAGTGCCCTTAATGGTAGCCTACTGGCCTAGGTGACACAGGGGAAGTGGCTCTTAGCAATAGCTCTCTACTATATACATCAAAAGATGTGTCAAGAATTTAGGGAGCACCCCTACAATCAAGCCGCTAGGAAGGATACTAGCCAATCTGGTTTAATCCATAATATATAATAAGAGTATACACATAATAGATAGACATACTTATGGCTCTCAGCCTGCTCACCCTCAGTGCGCATCACCATAAATATTATACCCCATATACTCGACCCTGTTAGAGTGACATATACTTATAGAAAGTAATTAAACAAATATAAGCTCAGGCGTCCCGTACCACCTAGTGTTACTCGTCTGTTTACTTAAGGCTCGTAAATTGCACTCGTTATCACATAATTATTCTATATAACAAGTTCAAATAATAATCGAAGAAATATTACCGATGAAATAATACCAAAAATATCATATCAGACTAAACTATAACTCCATTTATTCTAATCCCTCATTTTATAGAAATATACAATCAAACCACACAATTCTATTATTTATTGATTCTGAATGTGTTTAAAAACAAGTTTTTCCCAAAATATTCAAAATAATTTCAAATATTTATTTTCAATCAAAAGAAAATAAATTTATAAAATTGCCATTCTTTCCTAAAAATCCATTTTCTATTTCAAAATAAACAGTTGCCAATTTCTTATAAGATTACAAGGAAATCAATAAATTAAACTTCACTCAATTTCCAAATCCTTTAAATTCCTTTTAGAAAGAAAATTATATGTTTAGAAATCCTTCTCAATAACTGGAAATACTAATATTAAATAAGTTTTATAATTCAAGTTTTTCTTTTTATTATAAAATGATAATCAAGTACTTATGATGTTACTTTCAAAATATTATTTTACAAACTTCCAATTTACTAAATTCAAATAGAATTAACTAATCACTTTAACAATATAAATTTTAAATACCATTTTATAAAGACCGTTTATATATTATTATAACCAATGATAAATGGATAAGAATAAAAATATTCAAAATTTCACTTATTTAACCATATCTTAAATTCATCAATTTTCAAATTATTTCTATTCATAGAATACTCAAAACAATTCACCTAAATAATTTTCTATCACTGAAAATATTTTCAAATTTAGATAAAAAACATTCCAAAATCCACCATTTATTTCCAAAAAAAATTCATTCTTTTATAACCTTCCATCTAAATTTATTCATCCTCCCTTTTCAACTAATTTCTAGGATGATCTCACCACAACAAAAATCGATCAAAGATATGCAATTCTATTTTACCCAATTCAATCCATATCAGCAAACAACATATCACAAACAATCAAAATTCATAGACAATAGAACCTAAATCTTAGTGGTGAGTTGTCCAAAATAACTCACACAAACAATGCAAATAATCCCAATCAACCATCCAATGCCAATACACAATTCAGTCAATATTAATCAAACAACAATATGAATGGAGCAAGATGATAGTTGTGAGTAAAAAGAATTTTACTCACATAAGCGATGCTCAAGTTCCAAAAATCGGCAACTAGTTTTAGCCTTCAACAAACAAAATAATCCCACCAGAAATATCCGCACTCTTAACCTTTAGCACCGCATCATAGCCAACATCCACGTTCTTTATCGTCATCAGCATTGTAGGATCGATTTCACCCTAGAGGGGGGGGGGGTGAATGGGGTGATAGTGTTGATTATAAAAATTAACTGCGGAAGCTTATAAAATAATTTAAACACAGATCACAGAACAATATCAGCACAGATAATAGTAGAATAATAAATGCAGAAATAGAACGACACAGAATTTACCCAGCTTCGGCAAAACCCTGCCTACGTGCTGTCTCCAAGGTTTCTACTAGAAATTATATAGTCAGACGCTTACACACGTAAACTCGCGACACCCGCTATCGACTAAAACTAACTCTAAGCTCAAAACCCTACCACAACTCAGCCACTGAGTTGCGAATTCTCAAACTACGCCACGTAGTTTGTCCCCTAGTCACACGACTAGAAATTTAAACGGTTAAAAATGAACTACAAATTAAAAACAACTTAAATTAAAATAACCCTAATTTAAAATAAAAATTCCTTTTATAAAAAGAAGAATAAGGCCGACCCCTTTTGTAATTTATCTCGACCGTCTCCTTTTATTTCTTCGGCCCAATTCTTTTTGATAATGGCGGCTCTGTTGTTTCCTTTGTTCGATCTAAATTAGGGCTTTTTCGAAGCTCCGACTCTAAATTGATCGAATCAGTGGTTAATTGCGTGAATTCTTGTTCGATCGAATCCTTGTTGCTTACTTCGGTTGCTTAGAGTTGATGGAGTTCGACTTCGATTCTGTATGTGATTTTCGTTTATGCTATTTTGTTATGCTTGATTGAACTCCATGGATGAAATTGCCAATGATGATTTGTTTATATATGAGTTCGATCTCCTTGAATTGCGTTCGTCTGATTTGTTCAATATCATGCTTTCGGCCATTCGATTTTTGTTGAACGTTGATGATTTGATTGACTTAACCAATTTCGTATAATTTCTAGTAGCTTGATTCACACGGCTTCGAATCTGACTCGTTTGATTTCTTGGTCATCACGGTGTTGACTTTGATTTGAAACACGGCTTTAATTTCCTTTGACTTTGCCCAATTTTTGATTTCGTGAATTTTCTTGTACTGCTTCGGCCTTGACTTGAGATTCTTCACTGTCTGTATTTGTGTCATCCTGGACTTGCACGGCTTCAACTTGAATTTGTTATAACTATTGAAGGCTTTGTAGTCTTCAAGCATTGCTGTGTCATTGATGTACTTCATATATGCACTGTGTTGATCTTGCTTGCTACCTGGTCGACACTTGATGTTTGTAGCTTGGTTTGTGTTGTTGCTTGAGTCACTTTATTGTAGCATGCACTCTGTTTATGTGCACTGGTTCATTGTTATTGTCTCTGTCCATTTGCCTCTGGTTACTTTGAGCTTCACTGTGATATGTTCACTAGAGTCATTTGAAGTTTGTTGTGCACTGACTTTGTGGTCTTTTCATGGTGGTCTTGTGGCACTCTTTACAGTCGTATTGAATTGAGTTTGATCTGATCATGTTTTCATCTAAGTGTTGTTAGCTTTGTGTTTGTTGACCACACATGTACATGCTTGCATCATTATTGATTTTTTCAATGGAGTAAGTGGTTTGAGGCTGCACTTCAGTTGCTTACATATGTGATAGTTTCTGGTAGTTGTTCATTGTGTAGCCTTGGTCTTTGCTTTTTACTTGGTTCATGCCATGGTTTTCACTGCTTGTATCATTTTGACATTCCTTTGTGTCTTGGTTATATGCATTGCTGTGTTGGCTTGATGGTTTTCTTCTTTGGTTGTATATTAGGTCGTCTGCACCTTGTCCTGAAGTGTTTTGCTTCATTATGGCCTGATCATTTGTATACATTCATGTGTATTGGTCTGGTTGCATATTTGTGAGTTGTTCAGTGCACTGTTGTTTGCTGTCCACCTGAGTTTGAGCATTTGCTGGTTGTTATGCATATGCAAGTTCATTCATATTGCATTTCCCATTCACTGTTTCCTTGAGTCATATAAACTTGGATTTGCTTCATTTGAAATTCTGGTGGCTGATCATCTTGCTTGTATGCTTGAAGTCGTAGGCTGTACAACTGCCCTGTGTTGAATCTAGCTAATAGCATGGGTTTGACCTTGTGCGCATGTTGTGATTTTATTTATATTGTTGCACGTGAGTTGAACCCGGCTTTTCATTTGGGTTTGACCTGTGCTCACTTGTTCTTATAAATCAAGTGTATATTTCGATGTGCATGGCCTTGTGGCATATACAGTGATACACTGTGTATGTCACAAGCTGTTCGTGTATGATAAATTCAAATTTAAATGATGACGAACAACCCAAATAACTGAGGCAAATAATATTTTCAAAATCACATTTTATTTTATACTGCAAAAATATTTCCTTTCCAATTTTACTGCGTTAGTGAATATTTTTGCAGATTGCTCAGATGCTGGATTCCAACTGGAATGAAGTTGAAGATAAAATACGAATTGAGTGAACGAGTGATGTGTAGTGAGGTTAAATGTAAATATGAAATTGTGATGTATTTGTAATCAAAATTGTATATGTATAGTGAGACCTTGAATTTGTACTTTTCAAAATTGTAATAAATATTTGTTTTGAATAAAATTTCTGTTTGAATTCAAATTCTGTGTTATTTAATTTTATTCAGCAAATATTTATTTAATCTATGAAAAATAAAATAGTACATTAACAAATACATTTAAACGAATGTATATATCTTTATTATCATCAAACAAAAATCATGTAAGCGCATATTCAACAATCTCCCCCTTTTGATGATAACAAACATATATTTAAGATTTTGAATATGTTAAATGTATTTGATCATTGATATATCCTAATTGCTCTCCCTATTTAAATGCTTTCTCTCTACACAAAGCTCCCCCTACAAATATGCATACAGTTAAATAATATGCAAATGAGCCCAGATGCAAATGGAAAATATTTGACCTTTGCTTGATTTTATTTGACAAAATCTTAACTTTTCTCTCCCCTTTTTGTTATCAACAAAAGAATAATAGCGTTAGAGAAAATAGAGATAAGGTGATCGATATTAATTCAACATTAAAACTCAATTGAATATAAATATTAAATTTCAATAAAAAAATCAAACAAAAATCATAAATATTTTGTTAGGCGCATATTCCACTTTTAGAATGATGGGAATGATGTCATCATATAAAACCATACAGTTGTGTCTATTTGTGGTATATTTATATCAGGAATTTAAATATCTACTAACCATGCATAACCGTTGGGACTTTTAAATGAGATTAGTAGTATTCCAATTTTATTTAAAAAAAAATGAATTCAAGTATCTTCTAACCACGCATGACCGTGAGGACTTTTAAATGGGATTATAATCAACTTGTTTATTTTAAAAATCAACTTTTGATATGCGTTCCATACATGCATAACCGTGAGGACTTTTAAATGAGCATGGAAGCACATAACAAATTCCAAGTAATTCACCCATGCATAACCGTGAGGACTTTTAAATGAGAGTGAGTACTTTGGTATTTTTTTTACTATATAATTTTTTTCTATTATTTTAAAAAAATGTAAAAATGAAAAACGAACGATTCCTATTTAAAGTACCACATATTGACAAACTATGTAGAATTTTGATGAGTGATGGTCGTTAGAAATATGATAAATATAGAGATGGTCAAGGAATTTTTACCAACAAAAAGTTTTATAACTCTTGTTTAAATTTTTAAAGAAATTTTCTAATTATACTTTCTCGAGTTATAATATATGATCAATATCAACACTCATCACTTTTTCAATCACTATTTATCTTTTCAGAAAATTATTAGGGAGTCAGATTAGTCAAAATAATCATTTAAAATCAAATTCAAAAATAATTATGAAATCAATTTTACAAAATGACTAATCTGAAAATATGGTCAAAAATGATTTTCTCGAGGGGGTTTTATAAGAAAATTTTCTGCTATTTGAAAATTATTTGAAATGAAAAATATGCAGATATTTTCTTTGAAAAACGATGCAGTTACTAAATGTCTCAAAAATCACGTTCAACTAGTAATTTTTCTATCAACTAGATTACCAGTGTAATCTGCATCTGAATTTCTCTTTCACTCAAAATCATCATTAATTGAATTTGATTGACCAAACCATGAAGTGTGCACCAAAAATTTCAAACTCAATTTTAACAGCAATTTAAATGACATTCTCTTGAATTTGAAATGAAGCTGTGTAAATAATCAGAAACCGTGAATATAGAGTTAGCCATATTATAACCAAATGTATTATTATCCAACAAAACACTATTTTTAATCCAAACTAATGTATATGAAGTAAATCAAAGAATCTAGAGAATTTTATAGTGTTTTTGGCATACATATAATTGGCCAACTATGTTGAATAAGTCAGAATCAAAATCATCATTATTTCATCATCTTCATTATTGGCTGATTTAATTCAGAATACGGTGCAGATTATCACAATTAATATATCGTTCAAAATATACCATTATATGTTTTACCTTTACGATATTTTTCGTTGTTGTCCATTGTGATTCTGTCACATTTATACTAGGCTAAGGAACTTTGCTTTGTTGCCCGTTGTGTCCTTGGAACAACCAAAATTCAGAGAACACTGTTGTTGTTCCTTAGCCTGCCACCACATTTACACGGGAAAAGATTTATGTGACCTATTTGTTTTTATAGGTCCATGGTTGTTAGTGGCAGAAAATTTTGAAAAACAATTTTGTAAAGACCCAAAACTATTTATAATTGTTCCCTTCGGCACCCAAATTTGTTTAACTTTGAGAGATTTTATATTTTGCCTTTTGGAACCCAAATCGGTATAGTTTTCACATGTTTGGGTCTATACCAACAATTATTGTGATTGTCTCCATATTTTCTACAAATTGTGCACATAGAATTAACTTGATTAATATTGCATTCAACAATTTTCGATTTATTATATCCAAGTCCTTGTCTAACCGTATTAACAGCTTGCTTTCCTAATAGCATATTCAACGATTTTTCACTTTTTGAAAATTTATCTAAAATCGTTGACAATTGTTGGACTTTTGTTTTGAGAGATTCATTTTCGTTCAATAATTGTGTGCACTTTTTAATAGAATTTTCTCTCCTAGTATTTTCATTTTCTTTAAAAATCAGAATTTCATTTTCAAGTGATTTTATATTCATTTCTGATTTTTAATTTCTTCTTCATATGTTGGACACTTAACACACTTAGGGATCCTACTTTGATAGGTTTCAACTAATTGGTCAAGTTGTTCATTTAATTCTATCAAAGTGTCTTTTTGTGATTCAAGTTTAGCATATTTTTCCCTAAGTCGTTCAAAACAGCCATTTACTTCGTGGAAATAAATAAGTAATTCAGAATGAGTAAGTTTTGATACCTCGCTTGGCTCATCATCGTCGCTATCAGTTATATTCCCTTGAAGGCACATATCTGCTTTCTCACTCTCACTGCTAGAACTTTGAATATCTTCATCACTTGTATTCCACATGGCTGCAAAACTTTCCCTTTTTGATTTCTTTTTAAAGTCATGTTGATTTTGAGGACAATTGGGCTTGATGTGTCCGGGTTGGTTGCACTTATGATAGATGATCTTCTGTTCTTCTGGATTGTCCAATATTTTATTTATTCTGCTTTTCAATTTTCGATTTAGAGCTGGATTTCCGTATTTGTAATTCCACCTTTTGACTTTCTTTATTATCAGCTCCAATTCTGCTGCTCCGTCATCATCGTCATCGTCACCACTTTCAGTTGTTCCTTTGATAGCTATTGATTTCTTTCGAGTATCTCCTCCTTCACGCTTTTCCTTGAATTTCATTTCTAGCTCATAAGTGGTGAGATTTCCGATGAGTTCTTCAACTTTCATTTGTTTTAAATCTTTTGATTCTTGAATGGCAGTCACCTTTGCTTCAAATTTTCATGGAAGGACTCTGAGGATTTTTCGGACTATCTCCAACTCTGTGTATGATTTTCCAAGAGCTTTTGATTTGTAAACGATATTGGAAAGTCGTCCATGCATCTCTTTGACATTTTCTTCCTTCGCCATTGTGAAGTTCTCGTATTCGCTGCTTAGCATGGCAACGCGAGATTCTTTCACTTGAGATGTTCCTTCGTGAGTCACTTCTAGTGTGTGCCATATTTCCTGTGTAGTTAGACAATGTGAGACACGATTAAATTAAAATTGATCCAATGAACATATAATAGAATTTATAGCTTTAGCATTAGTATTTTGTAATTTATTTTCTAGTTCTGTCCATTGTTCCTTTGGTTTCTCTATTTCTTGATTATGTACAGTTATAGTTGGTGCTCTATAACCTGTCTCAACAATATTCCAAGCGTCAATGGTTTTCAAAAAAAATTCCATTCTATTTTTCCAATAAGCATATTCACCATTAAACATTGGTGGTCTAACTATGGACCGACCCTCAGCAAAAGCAGTATTAAAAGAAGCCATTTTAAAAATTCAACTTTTTAAAAACAAAATTTGGTTTTTGTAAAATCAAATTTTTAAAACAAAAACGGTATTTATTCCTAGCTCCGATACCACTTGTAGGATCGATTTCACCCTAGAGGGGAGGGGGGGGTGGGGGTGAATAGGGTGATAGTGTTGATTATAAAAATTAACTACGGAAGCTTGTAAAATAATTTCAACACAGATCACAGAATAATAGCAGCACAGATAATAGTATAATAATAAATGCAAAAATAGAACGACACAGAATTTACCCAACTTCGGCAAAACCCTGCCTACGTACTGTCCCCAAGGTTTCTACTAGAAATTAGATAGTCAGACGCTCACACACGTAAACTCGCGACACCCGCTATCGATTAAAGCTAACTTTAAGCTCAAAACCCTACCACAACTCAGCCATTGAGTTGCGAATTCTCAAACTACGCCACATAGTTTGTCCCCTTGTCACACGACTAGAAATTTAAACGGTTTAAAAATGAATTACAAATTAAAAACAATTTAAATTAAAATAACCCTAATTTAAAATAAAAATCCCTTTTATAAAAAGAAGAATAAGGCGATCCCTTTTGTAATTTATCTCGACCATCTCCTTTTATTTCTTCGGCCCAATTCTTTTTGATAATGGCGGCTCTGTTGTTTCCTTTGTTCGATCTAAATTAGGGCTTTTTCGAAGCTTCGACTCTAAATTGATCGAATCAGTGGTTAATTGCGTGAAGTCTTGTTCGATCGAATCCTTGTTGCTCACTTCGGTTGCTTCGAGTTGATGGAGTTCGACTTCGATTCGGTATGTGATTTTCGTTTATGCTATTCTGTTATGCTTGATTGAACTCCATGGATGAAATTTCCGATAATGATTTGTTTATATATGAGTTCGATCTCCTTGAATTGCGTTCGTCTTATTTGTTCAATATCATGCTTTTGGCCATTCGATTTTTGTTGAACGTTGATGATTTGATTGACTTAACCAATTTCGTATAATTTCTAGTAGCTTGATTCACACGGCTTCGAATCTGACTCGTTTGATTTCGTGGTCATCACGGTGTTGACTTTGATTTGAAACACGGCTTTGATTTCCTTTGACTTTGACCAATTTTTGATTTCGTGAATTTTCTTGTACTGCTTCGGCCTTGACTTGAGATTCTTTAATGTCTGTATTTGTGTCGTCCTGGACTTGCACGGCTTCAACTTGAATTTGTTATAACCATTAAAGGCTTTGTAGTCTTCAAGCATTGCTGTGTCACTGATGTACTTTATATATGCACTGTGTTGATCTTGCTTTCTACCTGGTCGACACTTGATGTTTGTAGCTTGGTTTGTGTTGTTGCTTGAGTCACTTTGTTGTAGTATGCACTCTGTTTATGGCCTCTGGTTCATTATTATTGTCTCTGTCCATTTGCCTCTGGTTACTTTGAGCTTCACTGTGATACGTTCACTTGAGTCATTTGAAGTTTGTTGTGCACTGACTTTATGGTCTTTGCATGGTGGTCTTGTGGCACTGTTTACAGTCGTATTGAATTGAGTTTGATCTGATTATGTTTTCATCTGAGTGTTGTTAGCTTTGTGTTTGTTGACCATACATGTACATGCTTGCATCATTATTGATTTGTTCAATGGAGTCAGTGGTTTGAGGCTGCACTTCATTTGCTTACATATGTGATAGTTTCTGGTAGTTGTTCATTGTGTAGCCTAGGTCTTTGCTTTTTACTTAGTTCATGCCATGGTTTCACTACTTGTATCATTTTGACATTCCTTTATGTCTTGGTTATATGCATTGCTGTGTTGGCTTGATGGTTTTCTTCTTTGGTTGTATATTTGGTCGTCTACACCTTGTCCTGAAGTGTTTTGCTTCATTATGGCCTGATCATTTATATACATTCATGTGTATTGGTCTGGTTGCATATTTGTGAGTTGTTCAGTGCACTGTTGTTTGCTGTCCACCTGAGTTTGAGCATTTTCTGGTTGTTATGCATATGCAAGTTCATTCATATTGCATTTCCCATTCACTGTTGCCTTGAGTCTGTTGTAACTGGGCCTGTTGCATATCACTGCATTTTATTACTGCTCTGTTTATTTGCATATAAACTTGGATTTGCTTCATTTGAAATTCTGGTGGCTGATCATCTTGCTTGTATGCTTGAAGTCGTAGCCTGTGCAACTGCCCTGTGTTGAATCCAGCTAATAGCTCGGGTTTGACCTTGTGCGCGTGTTGTGATTTTATTTGTATTGCTACACGTGAGTTGAACCCGGCTTTTCATTTGGGTTTGACCTGTGCTCACTTGTTCCTGTAAATCAAGTATATATTTCGATGTGCACGGCCTTGTGGCATATACAGTGATACACTGTGTATGTCACAAGCTGTTCATGTATGATAGATTCAAATTTAGATGATGACGAATAACCCAAATAACTGAGGCAAATAATATTTTCAAAATCACATTTTATTTTATACTGCAAAAATATTTCCTTTTCAATTTTACTGCGTTAGTGAATATTTTTGCAGATTGCTCAGATGCTGAATTCCAACTGGAATGAAGTTGAAGATAAAATACGAATTGAGTGAACGGGTGATGTGTAGTGAGGTTAAATGTAAATATGAAATTGTGATGTATTTGTAATCAAAATTGTATATGTATAGTGAGAGCTTGAATTTGTACTATTCAAAATTGTAATAAATATTTGTTTTGAATAAAATTTCTGTTTGAATTCAAATTCTGTGTTATTTAATTTTATTCAGCAAATATTTATTTAATCTATGAAAAATAAAATAGTACATTAACAAATATATTTAAACGAATGTATATATGTTTATTATCATCAAAAAAAATCATATAAGCGCATATTCAACAAGCTTAAAGTTTATGCGTGCAGATTCATAACCAGCCACCGTGGCATCAACCGTTGTCTCCTTCCAATCGCAAATGCGTGCAAAATCGACAATGCAGCCCCAGTTCCAAACTATGCTTTGCATCCAAACCACATCGGTAGGTTGTAACGACCCGGAATTTTTGACGGCTTATTTAATAAATATTTAATCTAATTTAAATTAAATATAAGCTTGTCAATGTGTAAATTGATGAGATATTACAAATTTAACAGTTATGTATGTTTGTAAAAGAAAATTTTGGTTTGAAAATTTAAATAGAATATGTCAAAACCATTTAAAACAAAATTTGTTTTATTCAATAGAATCAAATCAAAGACTCAATATTTTATTGTTTGATAATTTATATGAATACAATTTTAGTTTTTAAAATGATAAGTTTTAAAATAAACATACATAGTGTTATTAAACATAAACATGGAAATCTAACATATAAGTTTTAAACAATATAATTGGTCATGAACATAAACATACCAAAACAAGTATAAATCATCATTATAAACATAAGTATAAACCATAAATTATAAAATATAAAATATAACTAAGATATAAATTCACAAATATAAGTTATAACTAGAACTATATTAATATCAGTGTAAATGGACAAATAAATGCATTGCCTATATACACATATACATTTGTACAGCAATTAAGTTTTGTTCAAAAAAAAATAGATGTAAACCAGTAATAAACTTAAAGCTGCTGGAAAACATTCAGGCTTAAGAAAACAAAGTCCACTTCAATATAATAAAACAAGTTCTCACTTCAAAGATATAAAAAATTAAAACCTGTATCTTACTAAATATGTTTGGCCGAAAATGATAAGTATCTTGTACAACAAAGTAAGTAAAAATAAATATCTTTGTACAAATAGCAACTGTCAGCAAACCATTGATTATTTGCTATCATAATTAAAAACATAAACATTAAATAGCATAACTTCTTGTTTAAGTATAGTACACAGCCGAAATTCTCCTATATCATTTCTTTCTGCAGTGTGTTATCTTAACCAATTAAAAGAGTAAATAACAATGCAGATGGAACGAGCCAGATACAACCTATTGTTAAGTAGCTTTAACTTATATATATACACCTACATATCATTAGTTCATTCATACAAACTTTAACTTAAAAACAAATCTGAGAAAACATTGTATGCTTTGCAAATATATGTTAATTTAAAACAGAAAATCAAACAAAGAAAAAGGAAACAGAAGACAGGAAACAAGGAAGAGTTTCAGGGTAGTTCAACTACAATTCCTTCAACTCACTTTCTGCTCAATTGCTTTTGGGTGAGTAAACAGTTGATTTTAAAAAAATAGCTTGAATATTTGTTTTTTTTGAATGATATGTGTTGATGTAGTTTAAAACATACCGTTCTGTGTATGTTTGTTTGAACTGGAAACTTTCATAGCTGTTCTTGATCAATACTTCAAGTTTTGTACAAAGTAAGGCAAATAAATTTACAAATCTTATTCATATAACTATTTAAACTTTGTATTGTGTAAATTCAAGTTTGTTCAGTTCAAACAAGGCCTGCAAACATGTTTCAAGTTTAAACAGCATTGCTCACATTGTATTATCAAACTACAGGTAAAAGAAATCAAAGTTTAAAAATTCAAATGTTGAAATTTGTAAATCCAATAACATATTTAGTTTTCATAAATACTATTATGATTTTTAATTTAAAAATCTTGATTTTTAAGCAAAGAGCAACAGAGCAGTTTTAAAATGAATCAAAATGAGTTTTTGTCAATTTTAGGAGATTTAGCTAATTTTAATCTCTGTAAATTTACAGGAAGCAAGTTTGTAAACCTTTTGATTCGAGAAAAATGTCAAATTATTTTTCGAATGCAAGTATTTTGAGTTTGAATCACAAATAGGGTTTAAGCCCATATTTTTCGAAGCTCTGTAAAAATTTGATTTCGGCTCCAATAGGCAACCGAGTGTAGTTTGATTTTTGGTGGAGTTAGAGGAGGTTATGAGCGATGTATTTCATCGCCTACGGTGATGGGTGGTGGCCGCACAAAGGGTTTTGACAGTGGGGGTTTGTTGTCAGGTTTGAGCATTCAGGGCAAATTTTTGTTCCGGCCTGTAAATTGAAAGCTGGGATTCGATTGTGATACTAGGGATGTTTTGTGGTTTGTGGGGACGGTAGCGAGTCACCGCAGAGGAGGCAAGCCACCGTGCACGTGCACGGTGGCGAAGAGGTACCTGACATGGTTATCTGGGCGGTCGCGTGTGAGTACTCTCGAAATTCGAGTGTTGCTTTGATCGAGTCTTCGGGTCGTTCTCGTGTGAATGCTTCAGCTGTTTTATAACTTAAATTTTTAAAAAAAATGAGAATAAACTGGGGAGAAGAAGAGAAGGGATGCGAGAGTGACACGGGAGAGAGACGAGGAAAAACTCGAGTTTTCTCAAGTAAGGAACGATGTTGGTCTCGGTGCTTTCAAATGGACTTGTACTGATTTTGTAGAGGTATGTAACTAAGTTCAATAAATAATTGTTAATTAGTTAAGCTAGTGTTTTAATTAAGGGATGATTTAAGTAAATATATAAAGGTAGGAGATTATCAGTAAGTAGTTAGAATGTTGATTAAAATTTATACTTGAATTTTTAATTGATAACTTTAAGTTGATTTTGAAATAAAAATTTAATCATAAGTTAAATCAATTCAAATCTTAAGAATGTAAGCTTATCACTAAAAAGTTAATTAGTAAATGAAAGTTAACTTACGTGATTAATTAAAGATATTACACTTGAATGAAATTTGATAATAAATTATTAAAGTAATTAGTGGTAATTAAATAAGTAAGTTATTAATTGATAATTAAGAATCAACTAATTAACTAAGTAATTAAGTAACAGTTAATGAATAGAAGTTAATTAATTTAAATAATTAATTTAAATAATTAATTCAAGATTTGATAATTAATAAATTCAAAAATTAATGCTTAAATGAGTAATTAATTGATCGTTAATAAGCTAATCAATTATTCATTAATTAAATAAAATAGTTTATTCTTAAGCAATCAATTAAGTAAAGTAAAACCAAACTATTTGATATGCATTGATAATTATGTTAATTAACTTTGATATTTGTTGATGATTATTCTGTGATATGTTGTCATATATTATGGATACCTGTGATAACTGTATATGATATATCTGTTATATCTGATATGTGAATTCTTAATATTTGATTGAACTGTTAAGTTAAATAGACAACTTGGCCCTTAAAATGGCGTTTGGATCCGATGAGACCGGGATCGGAAGAATCAATCTTGATTCTCCGAAAACCACATCGATCCAAAATTAAACGATAGGTCGTGACTTATCAAATGGTGATCGAGATGGTGTTCCAGAATGCAAGCGTTATCGTCGTTAACTCTGAGGGTGATTCCAAAATGAGTGTAACGAGATAATGCCTTCGGTTTCGTTCGAACCCGAAACGAACTTGTATGGATTAAATGCTTTCAACACATCGTCAGGCGGACGATGAGCATTCTAAGATATGTCCAATAAAGGTAATTGTAGCCTCAAGCCTCATCAACCGGGAATGGCTAAAACAGGGGAGATGCAGCAAGGTTAGGTGGGTCATGCCCAAGCAGGACAAGATTTTCCCCTGTCTAGATGTCCCTTTTATTTCGGCTTTGTGAGCAGTTGTTGGCCACAACTGCGGGGTTATCTTGTTCGGGACTGTTCAGTAAGGAATGGTTCCGGCCTTGTGTTGTAGGGGATCGGGAGTGATCCCTGGTACGGTGATCTAGGCCCCGTACTGTGACGGGCGGTACCCAGTAGCCCTGCTATTGTTGGAAATCCATTTTCCCTACGAGACCCTACGGTTTTGTTTTGTATTACCCACTTCCGTGGCTAGTAGCTGGAATTTAATGAATGTAACAATTTCAGCTATTTTCTATTTACTTGAAAACCCTAGACACTATTATAATATCACAGAATTTCCTATAAAATGTTTTGGTTAGCGTAAGGTAAAAACTTACCCGTATTTATTTGTAGGGAGTCTTACGTGATACCTTTATTTTCAAATGATTTTTAAAGTTAAGCAATTTTAACCTGTTTACTCATACCAGACCCATGTCTTACCTGGAGTTTATATTTTGTGTTTTTCATAAACTCTTGGGTACTCAAATTTTTACGAGTAGCCAAGTGATAGGTATTGGAAGTGTTGATTTTCTGGAGGAGCTATTTTTGGGAAGAAGACCAGACGTATGTATATATATATATGTAGTTCCGCTGTGTAGTTAGTCTATGCTGTATTTTGGATGTATGTATGGACACATATGTATATGACAGTCCTGTTATATGATATTGTATGACTCTGATGTATGTATAACTATGTAATAGTTATGTGATGTATTATATTTTGTTCCATTCCGCTGTGAGATTCTGATGTTGTTGTTCTTTCTTTCTATTCTTTTCTATTTCTATCACTTTCTTTCTTAATGATGAAACGTCTTTCTGGGTTGAGAAAGGCGGGTCGTCACATACTGTAACGACCCGCCCTTCTACGCCTAGAAAGACGTATCGTTTTTAAGAAAGAAAGGGATGAGAAAATAGAAAAGATAGAGAAGAAAGAACAACAACATCAGAATCTCACAGCGGAACGAATAGATTATATTAATCACATAAGTATTTACATAATATATAACATCAATCAGAGTTATACAGATAATACATCACATACTAGATAGTTATAAACATCTGACTAGTTAATACAACATAACTCAAACAATACAGAGATACCAACACAGCGGAACTATATATATATATATATATATATATATATATATATATATATATATATATCTATAACGCTGAAGCCGCCTGCTCCATTGCATATACTAAGTAATTACACCTATCAACTTGTCAAATGATTTTCTTAAATTAATTAAATTAATTAATTAACTTAAATTAATCATTTATCAAAATTAATTAGAAAAAGTAATTAATCTCTTAATTACTGTTATCAAGTAATTACATTAACCATTTACAATAGATTATCTAATTAATCTAATTACTTATCGAAAATTAATCACATAAATTAATTAGTAATCTGTAGTTAGTTTCTTTATTAACTAATATCATCTCTTAATTTACTTCTTAATTTATCTTTATCTTTAAATTAATCTAAATTATTCATTTATAAATTACCATTCCTTATTATCTTATTAGTTAAATCATTTAATGCCTTAATTATTCTTAAGATAATTCATTTCTTATTTAATGACTTAATTAATATAAAAGTGTATTAGAACATTACACTTTTAATTGAAATCCAAATTTAATTCTAAATTTAAGACTCAAAAGGATTATTAGTTAAACATTATTCAAATTTAAATTTAAATTTATTAACAAAGGATTTGTTTACTTTTCTTTTTAGTATAGTTTGATTTAAAATATGAATTTAAAATATATATGAGTTTTAAATATATTTTTGTCAAACAATACATCAACATACATTAATAAAATACGTAGTTTATAATAGAAAGACAATTCATTTTATTTATCATTTCAAATTGATCATGTGTTTTATAATAAAAATAAAATAATAATGCTAGTAGCTTGTGAATAAAGATTCAAACAAGTATCAAGTTTAAAAAAAATGAAGATATAAAAATATAAAGTGTGCAGGCCAAATTGAATAAAACAAAGCTAATGACAGTAACAAAGAAAATAAATAAATATGCAGGCAGTAAAGTGTTCAGGCTGAAAACAAATAAGAAGAGTTTAGAAATGTTGCCTGAAAATTTAAGAATACAAAGTAAAATAAATATAAGCAGAGCAAAAATAAACAAAGTAAGAATACAGTCTGTAAAGAAATATATGCAGGCAAGAATATAAACATGTAAAAAAAATGCAAAGCTAAGAAAAGGAAACATGTAATCATATCTGTACTATAATTATGTTGGCAATTTAAAAAAAAAACATATGTGTAGCTGTAAATAAGTATGCACAGTTAAGTAAAACAAATATCCTGTATTTGGTAGTTTGTAGAACAAGCTAAAGCAAGTTAAGAAATAAAAAAAAAAGAATATCTAAACATAAAACAAGGTTAGCAGTAAACATATAGTACATTTGCAATTAATGCTTTCATTTCTTAGCACATAACAATAGTCAATTCGAAATCAAATTGAACATCTCAGCCCCTATGATAAAAAAATCTCTGATACAAAACAGAGATTGTTTGTACAAATTTATACAAACCCTGTGACGACCCGCCTTTCTCAACCCAGAAAGACGTTTCATCATTAAGAAAGAAAGTGATAGAAATAGAAATGAATAGAAAGAAAGAACAACAACATCAGAATCTCACAGCGGAATGGAACAAAATATAATACATCACATAACTATTACATAGTTATACATGCATCAGAGTCATACAATATCATATAACAGGACTGTCATATACATATGTGTCCATACATACATCCAAAAAACAGCATAGACTAACTACACAGCGGAACTACATATATATATACATACGTCTGGTCTTCTTCCCAAAAATAGCTCCTCCAGAAAATCAACACTTCCAATACCTATCACTTGGCTACTCGTAAAAATTTGAGTACCCAAGAGTTTATGAAAAACATAAAATATAAACTCCGGGTCAGACATGGGTCTGGTATGAGTAAACAGGTTAAAATTGCTTAACTTTAAAAATCATTTGAAAATAAAGGTATCACGTAAGACTCCCCACAAATAAATACGGGTAAGTTTTTACCTTACGCTAACCAAAACATTTTATAGGAAATTCTGTGATATTATAATAGTGTCTAGGGTTTTCAAGTAAATAGAAAATAGCCGAAATTGTTACATTCATTAAATTCCAGCTACTAGCCACGGAAGTGGGTAATAAAAATCAAAACCGTAGGGTCTCGTAGGGAAAATGGATTTCCAACAATGGCAGGGCTACTGGGGTACCGCCCGTCACAGTACGGGGCCTAGATCACCGTACCGAGGATCACTCCCGACCCCCTACAACACAAGGCCGGAACCATTCCTTACTGAACAGTCTCGAACAAGATAACCCCGCAGTTGTGGCCAACAACTGCTCACAAAGCCGAAATAAAAGGGACATCTAGACAGGGGAAAATCTTGTCCTGCTTGGGCATGACCCACCCAACCTTGCTGCATCTCCCCTGTTTTAGCCATTACCGGTTGATGAGTCTTGAGGCTACGATTACTTTTATTGGACATATCTTAGAATGCTCATCGTCCGCCTGACGATGTGTTGAAAGCATTCAATCCATACAAGTTCGTTCCGGGTTCGAACGAAACCGAAGGCATTATCTCGTTACACTCATTTTGGAATCACCCTCAGAGTTAACGACGATAACCCTTGCATTCTGGAACACCATCTCGATCACCATTTGATAAGTCACGACCTATCGTTTAATTTTGGATCGATGTGGTTTTCGGAGAATCAAGATTGATTCTTCTGATCCCGGTCTCATCGGATCCAAACGCCATTTTAAGGGCCAAGTTGTCTATTTAACTTAACAGTTCAATTAAATATTAAGAATTCACATATCAGATATAACAGATATATCATATACAGTTATCACAGGTATCCGTAATATATCACAACATATCACAGAATAATCATCAACAGATATCAAAGTCAATCAACATAATTATCATTGCATACCAAACAGTTTGGTTTTACTTTACTTAATTGATTGCTTAAGAATAAACTATTTTATTTAATTAATGAATAATTGATTAGCTTATTAACGATCAATTAATTACTCATTTAATCATTAATTTTTGAATTTATTAATTATCAAATCTTGAATTAATTATTTAAATTAATTAACTTCTATTCATTAACTGTTACTTAATTACTTAGTTAATTAATTGATTCTTAATTATCAATTAATAACTTACTTATTTAATTACCACTAATTACTTTAATAATTTATTATCAAATTTCATTCAAGTGTAATATCTTTAATTAATCACGTAAGTTAACTTTCATTTACTAATTAACTTTTTAGTGATAAGCTTACATTCTTAAGATTTGAATTGATTTAACTTATGATTAAATTTTTATTTCAAAATCAATTTAAAGTTATCAATTAAAAATTCAAGTATAAATTTTAATCAACATTCTAACTACTTACTGATAATCTCCTACCTTTATATATTTACTTAAATCATCCCTTAATTAAAACACTAGCTTAACTAATTAACAATTATTTATTAAACTTAGTTACATACCTGTACAAAATCAGTACAAGTCCATTTGAAAGCACCGAGACCAACATCGTTCCTTACTCGAGAAAACTCGAGTTTTTCCTCGTCTCTCTCCCGTGTCACTCTCGCATCCCCTTTCTTCTTCTCCCCAGTTTATTCTCATTTTTTTTTTAAAATTTAAGTTATAAAACAGCTGAAGCATTCACACGAGAACGATCCGAAGAGGCACCTGGCATGGTTATTTGGGCGGTCGCGTGCGAGTACTCGAAGTGAAGGAGAAAAAAAGAAAAAAGGGAAAGCGATCGTTTCCTACCAGTGAATCGTGCTTCCCGTATCTCAAATCGAAGACGCGAAGAAGGGAGCTCTCGTATAGGGTTCTGTTGTGGTTTGTGGCGACGGTCGTAGAGATTTGTTGGGCTAGGGTTTGAGTCGCTTCGGCGTGGAGGAAGGGAGCAGCGCGCACGCGCGATGCCAAGGAGCCATGTGGCGAGTGCGACGGGCCTGGGGTGCTCGTAGATGAAGAGAGGCTCGATCGTGAGGTGGGATTTTCTGTTGGATCAAAGCTCGCGAGTTAGGGTGAAGGGGGTGTGAAGGCAGTTGATGTCAGTAGTTGTGTTGCAGGAGATGGGTCGAATTCACTGTGAGGTATAATTTAATTTTTGTCTTAATCAAAATTGATTTATATATATATATTTGTATGTACTCAGAAAAAAATAGAGGACTTAACGATTTATGTATTTACAGTACATACTGCTGTTGTTATTATATTGAAAGAAAAAAAAATGAGATAAGAAAATAAATAAATAAATAGGGATTTTTAAAAATAGAATATTTAAGAATTTATGTAAGAATTATATTTGAAATCAATACATGTTATTTTATAAGTATATATACACATATGTGATTTCAAAAAGGAAAGAGTATATGTATAAGTTTATATAATTACAACTCATTTTAAAACAAATATGGAGATGGTTAAATTATTTAACTGAATTGTTACTAAAAGGTGTCAAAGGAGATATTAGTTTGGGAGTAGTTATTGTTTAAATTAAATCTAAGGTTAAAATTTAATCATTTGTAAACAAAATAAATAAATGATGAATAATTGTTTGGGTGGTTCAGATAATAATAAACCGTGAATTGTTATACAAGGTTTAAAATCGAGAAATAAGCTGGAATGGAAATGAATGGAAATTGACTGCAAATAAAGCAAAGGTGAGTAAATCTCACTCAGTTAAATTTAAATTTAAATGATTAAATTTTAATAATTGTTTGAATGGTTGGATTGTTTGATGTGCTATAGTATGGTATATCTTGGAATTGGTATTGTATGTTGTGCAGACGTTTGTGGATGCAGGGAAAACAGGTTGGAGGGATCCAACTGGGTCCCTCATCATGTATATATGTTGTTTGTTTATTCTCTGTTATGCTTTGTGGATATTCTGTGATGAATTATATTGAAATATTGAATGCTATAGTTGCTTGGATATATTCTAGACTCTGAGTTATCAAATTATATAGCATTGGATTTTTGGAAAGAAAAAAAATAAAAGAGTAAATTTTTAAGAAAATAATTATAAAGTATGTGAATAAACAAAAATGAATTGGATAAGAATATTAGTGTTTTCAAAACGCTAATTAATAATTCATGTGTGTGAAAAGAAATTTATGAATAAACAGAAAGTTAAGAAAAACTTAAACTTCAATGTTACTGTTTAAAAGAATAAAATAATTATTTTAAATTTAGGATTTAAATTATTTAAGAAAAATAAAGAAGGAATTGGGAATAACCTGAACTTGTATATTTCAGCTAAAGGATTTAAAAATCAAACTGAAAATAATAATAAAGCCCATAATTAATGAAGTTTGAAATGAACTGATAAGTAAAGAAATTTATTTTAAATGAAATGAATTGGGAATCAATTTTGGAAAATTGATTTAAGTGATCGAGATTGGGAATTTCTTTCTGAATAACCAAGTACGTTTTCAAAGTAAGTTTTTAGATATAAGTTAATAGTTTTAAAAATGTTTAAAAGGGTATGTTTTGAAAATTTTATTATTTCAACTATTTAATTTCTAAAGAAAATATTTCCTTTTAATATATTATAACATTAATTATTTAAAAGTGACTTAGTATTTGTTTTAAAAGTGAAAACCTGATTTTATACTTTATAAAGTAACCTTATTTTTCTCAAATTCATATAGAATGTATTTTTAACAAATTATTTAAGTAGTTTTATCCTAAGTGTTTTAAAGTATACATCTTCAAAGTAAAGTGTTTTAAATTATTTTAGAAATCTAGTTTTGTGCTTGGTGATTTCAGAGGAGATAGAAAAATATTTGGGAAAGTTTATTCTGAAAGGAAAGATGGTTTTGAAACTGTTTTCAAAGGGTTGAAAATAGAAATATATCTTGTGAAGATATTTTGAGGTTCATAAATAATTTGGAAAATTATTTATTTGTTGGATGGATGTTTGTGAATATAAATTGATAGTTAAATAACTGACTATCAATATTGGACAAATGCGTTGATCGTTTCGAAGAGACCGAGATCGAGATTTATTTCTCGAAAACCACTTCGATTCGGTTTGTACGTTTCGTTCGAAAAACGTGTTCGGAGTCGAAGATGGAACAGTGAAGTGCAAGGGCTAGTCGCTACTAATCCTGAGGATATTTCCAAAATGGATGTAGTAGAAATAGTGCCTTCGGTTCCGTTCGAACCCGAAACGGACTTGTATGGATGAATGCTTGCGAAACATCGTCAGGTGGACGATGGGCATTCTAAGGGATATGTTCTATAAAGGTAATGCTTAGCCTCAAGCCTCATCAAATGGGAATGACTGAAAATCAGGGGTTATGCAGCAAGGCTAGGTGGGTAGCACCCAAGCATGGTGAGGTCATTCCAGTCTAGATGTCCCTTTTTATTTTCGGCTTAGTGGTGCGGTTGCTGATCCCAACCGCGGGGTGATCTCACTCGGGACTGTCCAGTAAGGGATGGTTCCGGCCTTGTGTTGCAGGGGATAAGGGAGTAATCCTCGGTACGGTAATCTAGGCCCCGTACTGTGACAGGTGGTACCCCAGTGCCTAGTCATTGATGGAAATCCATTCTCCCTACGAGCCTTGTACGAGTTTTGTTTGTATTACCCACTTTGTGGCTAGTAGCTGGAATTTAATAATGTAACAATTTCGGCTATTTTATAAGTACTTGTATATAGACCCTATTATAATATCAGAGGATTTATATAAAAATCGTTTTAGCTATCGTAAGGTAAAAACCCGACATGTTTATTTGTGGCGTGGTCTTACGAGATGCTTTTGTTTTCAAAGGATTTTTGAAACTTTAATAATCAATTGGGTGTGATTTTCTCACGCTGGTATTCCAGACTGACTCGGGTGTTATTTAACTGTAATGCTCGGGTCAGACCGAGTATTATAGGATACAGGATATGATGTTGTGGAGCTCAGGAGACGAGCTGGATGACGATACATACTCCCGTACTTGTAAATATATATTATTCCGCTGTGTTTGAGTTGTTGTGTATCTTGAGTTGTTATGTATTCATTGTATGACATTGATGTTGAGTTTTGATTGATGTACTCTGGTTGATGTAATATATAAACAGAAATATATTTGATTGAGTAAAGATTATTTATTTCTATTATATTTTATTCCGCTGCGATGGTTAGATTCTGATGTTGATTTTGTTTTCTCTTCTTCTACCTCTTCTTCTTAAACCCAAATGGTTCGTATTTCTATACAGCTTGAGTTGATTGTTGTAGAATAGTGTTGACTCAAGGGGTACGGATTTGCGGGTCGTTACACTTAAAAGGTATCACGTAAGACTCCCCACACATAAACATGGGTAAGTTTTTTCCTTACGCTAACCAAAACATTTGATAGGAAATTCTGTGATATTATAATAGGTCTAGGGTTTTCAAGTAAATAGAAAATAGCCGAAATTGTTACATTCATTAAATTCCATCTACTAGCCACAAAAGTGGGTAATACAATCAAAACCGTGGGCACTTATTGGATTTTGGATTCCATACAATGGCAGGGCTACTGGGGTACCGCCCGTCACAGTACGTGGCCTAGATCAACGTACCGAGGATCACTCCCGACCCCCTGCAACACAAGGCCGGAACCATTCCTTACTGAACAGTCCCGAACAAGAAAAACCCCGCAGTTGTTTGCAACCAACTTCCCACACATCCGAAAATAAAGGGACATCTAGACAGGGGAATATCCTTGTCCTGCTTGGGCATGACCCACCTAACCTTGCTGCACCTCCCCTGTTTTAGCCATTCCCAGTTGATGAGGCTTGAGGTTACGATTACCTTAGAGAACATATTTCTTAGAATGCTCATCGCCCACCTGACGATGTGTTGAAATCATTCAATCCATACAAGTTCGTTCCGGGCTCGAACGAAACCGAAGGCATTATCTCGTTACACTCATTTTGGAATCACCCTCAGAGTTAACAACGATAACCCTTGCATTCTGAATCTTCTTCTTCACTTCAGACTCACGACTTATCGTTAATTTGGAATCGATGTGGTTTTCGAATGTTCCAAATGCGGAAACCCGATCCTGGTCTCATCGAAATCCAAAACGTGTCTTTTAAGGCCAAGTTGTCTATTTAGTCTTAACAGTTTAATTCAATATAATCAACATACACACATATGGATAATTCATAATATCATAGTAAATAATCATAGATAATCTCATAAACAGATAATCAATATTATTATCTAAACAGATAACCAAATATTATCATATTTAAACAAGCATCCATGACACATAGATATTATTCATGCCAGATCACAATCATCAAATGAATTATCAATATCATTCATCCATAAGCAATGATTTATAATCATACCATTTGTAATTAATTTAAAAAGAATTAAATTAACTACTTCAATCTCTAATTAATTTAAAGTAAATTAAATTAATTACTTCATCTATAAATCCTGCTTATACGACCATTAATTAATTACAAATCGAATTAATTAATCATTCTCTAAATATTCACCTTGATTAAACACCTTTGATTAATCATTTTCTAATTAAAATAAGTAATTAGTCTTTAATTAATTTTACAAATTAATTATCCTAAATTAGTCATAGTAATTAGCATTTAATTTCTTCATTTATGAATTAACTATAATTAATTACATTTATCCTTAATCAATTACATTATTTAATCACTTCATTATTAATTATTTTTTAATTAATCAATTCTTAATTTCATCATTAATTACATAATTAATGATTTCTACTTATATTTAAATTAATTACCTTATTTGAATTAATTACATTAAGTAATTAATCTTTAATTAAAACATATTTATTAATCACCCTTGATTACTAACAATCTAGTAATTAACCCTTAATTACTTATTAAATAAATTAATTACTCCATAATTAATTATCCCTAATTAATCCCCTGATTAGTTACAAAAGTAATTACCCAAATTACTTCATTAACAACTCATTTCCAATTAATTACATCCAGTAATTATTATCTAATTACTTCCCTAAGTAATTCCACTTCGTTAATCACATTAAGTAATTACGCTTATCAATTCATCAAATGATTACCTTAAATTAATGAAAATAAATTAATTAACTTAAATTAATCACTTATCTCAATTAATTACAATAAGTAATTAATCCCTTAATTACTTTCTCCAAGTAATTTCATTTAACAATTTACAATAGATTATCTAAATTAATTAATCTAATTAATTATAAAAATTAATTGCATTAATTAATTATTTAATAATCGTTAGTTAATTATCTTCATTAACTGATAACATTTCTTTAAATTACTTCCTTAATTAATTTCTAATTTTAAATCTTTAATTATAAATTAAATAAATAAGTTATTCTTAATTTAACTTATTCATTAAATCATTTTAATATCCTAATTATTTCTAAGATAATTTATTCCTTATAAATGATTTCATTAATATTAAAGTGTATTGGAACATTACATTTTAAAATTTAAATCCAAATTCCATTTTGAATTTAAGATTCAAAATGATTATTTATTTAAACGTTTATAATCCTTTTATAAAAACTTTATCAAATATCAAGTTTAAGTATTTGTTTGAAAACAAATCTACTTTAAAAAAAAACTATTTTAATTTAAACTTGTTTTAAGAACATTTAGAATTTAAAAACTTATTCAAATACCTCGATCTGAATTCAAGAAACTTGAATCCTCTATTTATTTAAAACATTTGATTTTAAACTTTGATTTAAACTTGTTTTAAACCTTGATTTAAAATTCTTTATTAAAGATCCAAATTTCATTTTAAAACTTTAAGATTCAACAGTTTCATTTGAATCTGAACTTTATCTTTGAATTTAAACCCAAATAAAAATCCTGTTTCAAATTCTAAATTAAATTTAAAATCTGAAGATAGTCAGGTTTTTGAACCTGAAACCCACCTTTAAATACTTTAAACTTTTATTTTAGTTCAAATTTGAATTTAAAATAAAATAAAAATAAACTTGAATTCAAATTGCAAACTGAATTTAAACTTGAATTTATACTTAACTTTTAATTTAACTTAGTTCAACTTTGTTATAATTTAAAGTTAAGCTTCAGGAGATTGAACAGGTTCTGGAACCTGTAACAAGCATTTACTCGAGCCTCCCACCTTGCTTCGAGTCTCAACCCAAAAACTTCGAGTAAAAATGTGATTCAACCCGGGTAAAACTCGAGTTCAAAAATCCCACAACGTCCCAACCTTCACCAGTTCCAAGACCTTCCACCAGAAAACAAAAGTACAGGGTGCACATGCACCGTGACTTTGATCAACTCCGGCCTCCCACCAGACCTCCATCTCATCGGCAACCACCCACGCTCCATCCCACGATCACCAAAACATTATTCCAGACTCAAATTCGAATTCGAGCTGTTTAAACCAAACCTGGAAACACACGCGCATCCCCTCCACGAAACCTGTCAACGGTTCTCCCTCGTTGCTCCGTCCGCCAGACCACCAAAAACTCCGGCATAAGCTTCGACCATCACAATGTATACAAATATATACATTTATAAATAGAAAACAAACAATTAATTTTAACAGATATCATTTACCAATTCGATATTTATTAAAAGAAAAGTATCAAGTATAAAACAAAATGAAGATATAAAAATATAAAGTGTGCAGGCCAAATTGAATAAAACAAAGCTAATGACAGTAACAAAGAAAATAAATAAATATGCAGGCAGTAAAGTGTGTAGGCTGAAAACAAATAAGAAGAGTTTAGAAATGTTGCATGAAAATTTATGAATACAAAGTAAAATAAATATAAGCAAAGCAAAAATAAACAAAGTAAGAATACAGCCTGTAAAGAAATATATGCAGGCAATAATATAAACATGTAAAATAAAATGCAAAGCTAAGAAAAGGAAACATGTAATCATATCTGTACTATAATTATGTTGGCAATTTAACAAAATAAAATAAACATATGCAAGTAGCTTGTTGATTAAGAGTAAGACAAGTATGAAGAACAAAGTAAAGTTAGAAATAAAAAAAAACATATGTGTAGCTGTAAATAAGTATGCACAGCTAAGTAAAACAAATATCCTGTATATGGTAGTTTGTAGAACAAGCTAAAGCACGTTAAGAAATAAAAAAAAGAATATCTAAACATAAAACAAGGTTAGCAGTAAACATATAGTACATTTGCAATTAATGCTTTCATTTCTTAGCACATAAAAATAGTCAATTCGAAATCAAATTGAACATCTCAGCCCCTTTGATAAAAAATGAATCAAATTGAACATCTCAGCCCCTTTGATAAAAAAATCTCTGATACAAAAAAGAGATTGTTTGTACAAATTTATACAAACCCAGTAAACACCTACCCCTATAAACTTCTATATATACATGTTTTTGTTTTTCTTTAAGTTCGTTTAACATAACATAGTAAACTTAACATATACAAGTGGCATTTTTACTTTGCTTACAACTGAAGCATCGACAATAAAAGGGAAAATGAATTAAAGGAACATCAGGCAAATCTACTTTCCAGTTTTTAAAGTTCAAAACTGTTTCAAAACAAGGGTGCTCTGCTCCTTTTCTTTAATATGGTGAGTAACCTAAATTTTAAACTACTTAAGTTTATTTAATGCTTAACTACTGATGGGTATATAACTTAATGCATTCCTGGTATATGTGTTACTGTGTATGAATGTTGATACCCTATGATACATCTCTATATTTAAGATTTAATTTCAAGCTTTGCTTTCAAAAACCTATGGTGCAAGATTTAAATAACATAAGTAGTAATTTGGTTGCATAGATTCTCTAGAAACATTATGTTTGAATGCATATATATATATATATATTGGTGCTTTTCTCTGTGCTTATATAGGTATATATGTTATGAATGTTCTGTTTTAGTTCTAGGTATTCTCTGTTCATGTTTTCAGGTTCTCATTTGCTTTAAAATTTTATATCTCTTGATGTAGTCTCTGTGTAAACGTAAGTTTTAAGTAAAACTTGTGTATTTAATCACCAGTTTTAGTTTTAAAATTTTTATGTTAGTAAAAGAGATATGGTTTGTTTCTGGTAATCAAATTTACAAACCCAATTATAAATAAGTGAAAACCCCAACATCACGATTCTATGATTCAGGCGTGCAATCTGAAACATTTTATGATTTTTATAAATAAAACTAAAATTTTCAGTTCAGTATTAAAGGAGCAGTTTGGGTTTGTTCAATTTTTGCTCTTCGAGTCGCCGGAGTCGGTCTCGTTGATCAGAGGGGTTGGGGTTTGGGCTGGAGGTGGAGGAGCGAACAGGGAGTATGGGAAAAATGTTGAGATGGTCGACCAATGACCATGGAGGTGGCAGCGATGGTTTAAAGTTTTAAAACCTAATTTTACTTTGTTTTGGGTCGCGTATGTCTTGAATCGGTGACCGAGTGTTATGGGGTTTTGGAGGTGGCTAGAGGTGTGATGGTCGAAGCTTATGCCGGAGTTTCTGGTGGTCTGGAGGACGGAGCAGCGAGGAGGAGGTGATGACAGGTTTAAGGGGGAAAGACTGTTTATGTTTTCCAGGTTGTGCTTGTACTGCTCATTTTTGTTTTGGGTTTGGTGATGGGTTTTGGGAGGTCGTGCCGTTGTCTGGAGGTAGTCGGCGATGAGTTGGAGTGCCAGAGGGTGGCCGGCGTCGGTTGGGGCCACGGTGCACGTGCAGCGTGCCGTTGGAGGTTGGGTTGTTGTTTTCTGTGTGCATGGTTTTGATTGTATTACCCACTTTTATGGCTAGTAGCTGGAATTTAATCATGTAACAATTTCGGCTATTTTATATTTACTTGAAAACCCTAGACCTATTATAATATCACTGGATTTCCTATCAAATGTTTTGGTTAGCGTAAGGTAAAAACTTTCCCATATTTATTTGTGGGGAGTCTTACGTGATACCTTTTGTTTTCAAAAGATTTTCAAAGTTAAGCAACTTAAACCTGTTACTCATACCAGACCCATGTATGACCAGGAGTTTATTTTTGTTTTTCATAAACTCTCGGGTACCCAAATTTTTACGGGTAGCCAAGGGATTCAGGTTGGCTTTGACGAATTCTGGAGGAGCAATGGAGCAGGCGGCTTCAGCGTTATAGATATATATATATAGTTCCGCTATGTTGGTATCTCTGTATTGTTTGAGTTATGTTGTATTAACTAGTCAGATGTTTATAACTGTCTAGTATGTGATGTATTATCTGTATAACTCTGATTGATGTTATATATTATGTAAATACTTATGTGATTAATATAATTTATTCATTCCGCTGTGAGATTCTGATGTTGTTGTTCTTTCTTCTCTATCTTTTCTATTTTCTCATCCCTTTCTTTCTTAAAAACGATACGTCTTTCTAGGCGTAGAAGGGCGGGTCGTTACAGTGGTAGGCCTTCCATATCCATCACTAGTGACTTTTTTTTGTTTAGTCACTATTTTTGGTGGGCTAGGGAAAATATGGGAATGGTTAAAAAAATATAAGGGTTTGGGTTTGCAAATGAAGATGTGGGCTTGAGCTATATGATTTTGGGCTTTGGTTTTAATTAAATTTTCATTTACTTTCATTCTAGTAATTTTTTTATTTATTCATAAATAAATTCCAATCTAATTTAATTGGATTAACAATTCATTTCCAAAATATATTTCGACAATTACCCAAATTCTTTTAACCCAATATTTGTTTATTTTATTTGATTATTCAATAAAACATTTTATTCAGGTTTGAAGTATTATTTGAAAAGATTTTTTTAATTTAATTCAATTTATCAAAACCAAATCTTTTATTAATTAGACTTCAAATAAGTAAGAATTTATTTTCAAAATAATAATCATTTAAAGTCGAATTCAAATATTTCAATTTCAATTAAATTTAGTAATTATTACGGTGTAGAAAGAAATATTGTTACAAAGAGGTAAGATCATTATTAATTCTTATTTACAAATGTAAGAGGTGTAAACTTAAATATAGATATATTAAGGACTTAAATGCAAAATTTCTCTCTGTATCAAGGAGAATTGGTATATGAGCTAAGAATGAATGTGGAGTAAGAATACAAATGGTCATTTATTCATTTTTATATATATAATAGAATATATAATATATGATATATATGATCTCTAAGGCATTATGTATGGTGAATGGTTTATATTGGGGAGTATAAAGTGCTCTGATTCTATGGATGGACCAGTTGGTTCTCCATTTAATTGAAATATCGTAGAAATTTCATTCGAATCTTAATTCAATTACTTATGGAAATGCTTGATTTATGCTTGCACACTTGTTCATTGTTATTTAATAGAAATTTCACGCTGCTTAAGTCCTATAGCATTTTAATATTTTATGATACAAAAAAGGAAATGGGGGATTAACCTTATGGTTTGTCTTTACTATTTATATGGTCATAAGGATAAATTCGTCAGATGGTTTGCTTTTAAATTTCATTTGGTCATAAGGATAACTACGTTTAGTGGTAAGAAATAAAGACGGTCCATTAATTTATCAATTTTATAAATAATACGGTATGATATAGAAATTTAAACTCATGCTAAATGCACCTACTCTATTTTACTCCTTACAATGGAAAAGACAAAAAGCAGCATAATACTTCATTTACTTGTCTATCGACAATATGCTACCGATAGTCAATATATAATCGGCCGTTAATATATTACCGATCAAAAAAATACAACATGTATAGCAAATTAATGTCGAAAACAATGTTTTTGATTGGTAAAATTTTGATGATAGCCACACTGATAGAGTTAATGGTGTGCCCTATAAACAATTATGTGATTTATTATATAACTTAACTCTTGTATAATATCTTGTTCCAAATAAAGTACGAGTTGTTTTCAATTATATATGTTTTTTGTATTGCTATATATGTAACGCTATGAATACACTAAACATATATAAGTAGAATATACTTTTTAAAAGGTATATTATCGATTGTACTAGTGTATCTATTCATATCTATGAGTTTTGAATGCACACACAAATATTTTTCCTCAAGTTCTTCCTAGCTAAGATGCATCGATAAAAGAATATTAATACATCCATTGAGACTATTGCATATAATGCTCTCCGTATGAATTATAGTGAATTACTTATGACCATGAGGTACATTAAGGGATTACGTACTTGTTGTTTTCGGAATATCACGGTCAACTATAGTGAACTCAAAGTCAAAGTCTTTGGAAAGAAAAGTTTGATTAATAAAAATTATTATTATTGAACAAAGAACTTTTGTTTGGATTATACAAGTTGAATGTGGATGATATTGGAATTTTGACCAAAACCAAATTTCATAAGTCCTAATGCTATATACTTTTGATGAATGGAATTTGTGTAAATAATTATCACTACCGAGGACTGCTTAAAATAGTAAAATTGGATTTTACCAAAATTGTCTAAGCGATAAATTCAGTTAAATTGTCACACCACCAATGTAACGACCCGTAATTTCGCTACTTCAAAAATGAGAGATTTCGTTTGTTTTAAATTTAAAAAAGTTTAAAGCTTAAATAAATAAGTTATATATAATGGATAATAATAGAGAAATATTTATTCTTATAGTAGATAGTTTAAAAAGTATAAATTTGGATTTTAGAACAAATCAACAAAAGTTAAATTTTGTTAAAAATAAATAAATGCTTAAATAAATAGGTTTAAATATTTATTTAAAAAGATAAAACTTATTGAAAACATCTAATAACGATAATAAAAGTATATTAAAATATTTATGAGTATGTTAATAATTATTTTACAAATATAACCAAATTTTGTCGCATTTTGTCAGTTTTACATACACCGTAAATTAGAGATTTTGATATTATTTAAACATGATTTTAAAATATAAAGACATGTTTTAATTTATTTAAAGAAGTAAAAAGTTTATTTTTAAATTTGGTTCACACTAATAAATAGTTGAACTAAACGACAAAATGTGACCGTAAAATATTTTGTCGAAAAACGACGTTTTGTCGATTAAAAGTTGTCGCAACGTCGTCACACCTTTATTTTCTTATATAGGAACATATATTCAAATAGTATAAGTATTAATTATTTCACTAATCAAGTTTACTTTTACTAAACATACTTAGAAAATTCTAGAATATAATTAAGGAAAAGTAAGCACAAAAAGACAAAAATATCATTTCAAGTCGAAAGGTAAAACATCAAATCAAAGAAACATAATTATTACTTTCTTTACTTAATATCTAGGTGAAAATGACATAAATTAATGATTTGAAATATGATGTTAAATGTTGAAAAAAAGTAAGGTTACTTAAGAAGTAAATAAGGTTATTTTGGTAATTTGGTAAAGGGATATTTTTGTAACTTGCCACTTCATTTTTTCCTATAAATAGGCATCCACTTTCTCATTTTTTTTCACTTCTTCTTCTTCCTTTTCCAAGCTTTTCTCTACCTCTTTAATGGCTTCTTTCTCTCTTTCAAATGCTTACTAACTTTTTCAAAATCATATCAAATCAACTCCAAACACCACCAAACTTTGCCAAAGACCTTAGAATATCATTAAAACATGGTTTAACATCTAAAAAGTGAAGAAACGATGGAGGAAGGGGAGGATCAAGGTGTGGTCGAACCTATCAAGAAGGAGGAGCAAGTTCGTGAAACTCCAAAGCAAGAAAAAAAGAAGGAAGAGCCGTGATTTCATTCCAAGGAGCTAGGAGCAAATTCAAGGTGCTGTGGAAGCTCTGTCGGATTTTCGAATTTGAAAGAAGAGTTCGATGGCATAAAGCAAAAGAAATGAAGTAGAAGTTGATTGGTTGAAGTTTAAGTAAAGTTTTGTTGCATATGAATGTTGGTACGAAGAATTAGTTAAGTCAAAGGTGAGTACTCTTATTTACTAATAAAATGTTGGTACGAAGAATTAGTTAAGTTAAAGGTGAGTACTCTTATTTACTAATAAATCCATAAATTATTTCAAGTATAATGATTTGAAAGTTTAAATACGTTGGATGATTTAATGGATGATAACTTGGTTGATATTATGGTTGATTATATGTTTATGATATGGATGATAACTTGGTTTGATAAATGATAAGAGAAATGATTACTAATTAACCATAGTTAATTAAATGAGAATTAAATCCATACAAATATGTGTATGAAAGTGATTTAGCTTCTTAATGATTTTAAATAAATCAAATTAGTTTAAATATGATTTAAAACAAATTTGAAGTGTTTCAGACAAGTTCCGAAGCAATTCACAAAATTAGTCAAAATCGAGCTCGTCGCGTAGCGGCAGTTCGTAAATTTTGACCCGTAACTTCAAATTGACGTAGAGAATGATTTGTAAGTCAGATTTGTTTGAAATATTTTTTTTTGGTCCACAATGATAATACTTTTCCAACAAAGAAAGAAAATCAAGATTTCATTAAGTAGATTTTGAATTATGTCCAAAACAATTTTCTAAAAACATCGTAGTTTTACAGTTCGAAATCCAGAAAAGGATTTCTTTATAAATGATAAAAGTTGTTTAAATTAAATAAAATTACATAGCACTTTCCCAGCACTTTTATGCTGTGAATTCTATAATCTTTTGAAATATAGTTTTAAACCTAACGATTCTTTCCTAAATCTTTTGTGAATAATTTTAAAGGAATAATTAAGTAATTTGAAATTTGATTTGAAAGTTTTAATAAGAGTTTGAATAAATGATTAAGAGGAATTGTTTGTACCACTTAAACGAAAAGTAAAGAAGATTGAATATAATAAAAAGTTGAGTATGCGTATACGACTAGCATATTTGTCCCGCCCGCGAGATCTGCAAAGATAAAACAAGGTGTTTAACTAAGGTTAGGGATGGAGCAACCAGTGCCCTGAACTTACCTGGCCTATGTTTTCTCTTTTTAGGCGAAGGGTGGAATAGATCGAAAGAAAAGCACGGATGCTCTAAAAGATCATATTTAAGTTTTTCCAAGATAAAAGAAAAGAAACAAATTCTTTGAATGTTAACTAACCACTTAACATCTTTTTATCGATGATTGGTACGAAGGAACCGGGATCGTATTAGGGTGGTTCCTATCTTAAAAACCAGGATCGGATTTGGGTGATTCCTATCCAAAACCCCCTTCAAACTAATTTTCGAAATAAAATATATTGAAGAAAATGATCGTTAAAGTCAAAGGTATTCATGATGTAGGATTACTTGCCATTATTCCTTGGAAGTGAAACTTGCCATTAGTCCCTAGAGATGAAATTTACCATATTTAAGATGGCAGTAGTGCTCTGTTATGAAAATCTTCGATTTGCAAGAATATGATTTCAAGTGAAAAAATAAATCTTTGATTAAGATTCAATGAATGATTCCAGAACTTAAGAAAGGTTTAAATAAACCAAATGATTTGATAAATAAGGCTTAATGATTCCATATAATCTTGAAAAGAAAATGGAATAACTTGAAAAGAATGTATCTAAGGAAGATATTTGATTTAAATAGAAGATGAAGTAATTGATTGATGATTGACATCCACGTATGAACTTAACATCTTTTTAAATCGATTATAGGCTTCGAAAGAACCAGAGTTGGATTTGGGTAATTTCTATTCGAAAACCACTTCGAACTAATGTATATGTTCGAAAGTGAAGACATGTTGAAGATGATGATTATTGACAACTGTGGATCTTCATAGCATGAAGACTGGTTGTTGAACATGCTCTAGGTAGCTTCCATTATAGATTTACTTATAGCAGTGGTCTCCCCGTTGTGGAGATTTTTCGGATTCTAAGGACTATTCGCTATTATTGGTAGTAGGAGAGTACCTTCGGTTTCGTTCAGTCCTAGAACGAACTTGTATGGACGAATGTTCGACGTTGTATTTCTTAGACAAAACATTTGACATTTATAAATGTACATCTGTGGCGGCAGAGAAGGCAACTTCTCTTAGCTTAACACCCTCCTTGAGACGTACGAGCTCAAGGGTTGTATTTTTGTGGAAGGCAAATAGTGATCAAAGGAATGATAGTGTGGCATTCAAAGTGGAACCTGTTATGATCAAAGCGTGTTTTTGTACGAAAAGCGTGTCTTTGAAGAAATTGAGCGTAGCCTCATGAGTCTCACACCCTGTTTATGATGGGATACTATGTGGTCTAATAGACGCAAATTCAAAATAAGTGAGTATGTATGGTGGTGTCAAATACGTTTGGCCCTTTGGGGGATACGTCCCTCAAGGCATTTATTTCCCCATTTGGATAAAGTGGTTAGCGTGAGAAAAGCAGGGAACCACCTGTTATCAGTTGTAGTATAGCAAGTATAGTTCCAAGTGACTAGTTTGAGAAAAGTGTTTAGGACGCCGTGGGAACTATATTTGTTGTGCGTGGATCGGAGAAAAGGCCACTAGTGCCCTATCATATTGGAAATCCAATCCCAATACGAGATTTACGATTTTGAGTGTATTCCCAAAATAGCTGTAATGACTTGCATCATATATTCCATTAGGATATTCCATTGACCTGGTCCGGATATATTACCTTAGACTTAGTCCGTGTATTGATACCTTATTTGAATAAGTTTATTTGAAAAGTGTTTTCAAAAGAATGTCATTAAAAATAATATCAAGTGTATTTTGGTATGAAGTGTTTTGGTTATCATAAGGTAAAAACCCGTCCGTGTTTATGTGTGGGCGTGGTCTTATGAGATACCCTTTTTTCAGAGGTTTTGATAATATAGTCATTTTAAATTTCGAGTATCTCACGCTGGTTTATCAAGCCTGATCTGGGTATTTTTAATACTCAGATCAGATCCGAGTAGTTATAGGTTTAGTTGAAGATGGTTGGAGTTTCCAGGGGAGAGCTGGAGATCTTCATCATCATATGGATGTATTCTATTATCCGCTACATCTATTGCATTTGTTTTGTTGTTTGTCAGCATTTGTAAGGGCAGTGTTATAATTGTCCAAGCTGAATCTAGGTTAGACTCTGATATTGTATTTTAGATTTTCCACTGTAAAGATTATTATTGAAATAATATATGTTATTCCATTCATGTGAGATTCTATATTGTCTTTATTTTCTTTCTACCCTTAATGATTCACTTATTCGTACAATTCGACTTGGACATGTGTGGTTTATTTTCGATTCAAATGGTACGGAAAAATGGGTCATTACAACTAGCTAGGTGACATGTGAACGTTAATATTCGAATTGTTCGATATTAAATGCTAATTGAATTCACACCTTTGAGTCGCATAGCTGTAATGGTGAATATTCCAAAAGATCACATGATTTAACTAATTTATAATTGTTATAAATTAATTAAAATATAAGAGCTCTTAATTATAAAAATTTATTTGATTGTTTAGGTGTAGTTATTAATTAATTGGTTCCGTGTATCAAAGTTGTATATGTATGTATCGATATACGATATCGAAGGAAATTCAAATTGGATTTAAATTAAATATTTATTGAATGGGCTTGGAGATTTTTGAAGGCCTATCAAGCCCTATAATAGTTGGCCATATATGCCTAAGGGAGAGAGCGTAAAATTATTCAAACCGGAATTGAATTAGCTAGTGAGGAAAGAGTAAATGTAGGAGATATTAGATCCACTTTTACCTCCTCCTTTTTAGGTTACCTAAACCACATATCCCTCCTCCATTTGTATTCATTTCGTTTTCTCCATCATTAATCCATCAAGTGCAGTGAGTTTAAGGAGGTATAGGCCGAAAATCCCAAAGTAAAAAAATTAAAATTAAATTAAAAATAAAATAAAATATGGTGTTTGCTTCATAGTTTTATGCAAATTTTAGGAGCTGTTTGATTGTAAACTAGGAGGTTATTCATGTGACGACCTTTCTGACCCCCATGGACGACACTTGATATATATTCGGTGTCATGTGTTGTTACCTAAGCGTCGAAAAGATGAATCGACGTGGGGTAAAAAAAACAGTAAACCTCACAACAAAACCATTGAATAGATCATAACAGTAAATAGTACATCAAGTTACTCCTTAGCAGGGAGTTATCAGAGTTACACATATGTACTATAAGACAAACATCATGCCTTTACATGTGCTGAAACAAAGTACATACACAAACTAGATAAACATCAAAACAGATAGCTAAGTAGATAAAAGCCTCCTACTCGGATGCCGTTCAAAGAGCCCAACAAAACCTGCTACTCCTCGACTACTCAAATAAAATAAGTACCCAAGATTTTAGGGAAAACAAATAACTCGGGTGAGACGATATGTCCAATATGAGTATAACTTTAAATATTAGGTGTATACCAACAACAGCATGTGGGACCGCGCCGTTAACGCGGAACGAGTTTTCTCTTACACAAATAACAACAAAACTTAAAGAAAGGTATGGAATAACTAAACATCACGAAGAGTGATAGACTCTTCCTATTGCAATTAAAGAAAAAAATAAGGAAACGAAAATTTCCAACAAACGAATAGGTAGATGCACCCCCCTTAAAGTATGCTTCTAGTAATATGCTTCTGAGAAGTTCATTTACTTTGTAAAACTTCCCAGAACCCTCCAAGCCGGACCCCGCCAAACCTTACCGAGAATCCGAATATTTCCCATCTAATAGCACTACCGAATCCAATCTTGATGAGATGTGAAAGTATCCTAATGGGAGCAACCCTACATAGCTTGGCCCCCTCTCGTGCTTTATTTTTATTCATTTTCGACAAAGTATATCATGCTTAACAAAGCAATAAATCATCTTAGAATGACGATAATAAAGAAGCTAAAGTAACCTATAACCGAGAAACCAACTATCGAGGATATAAAACGATCATATATGGAAATTAAGTCCTGTATACTGGCCACCACTCATCGAATTCAAACTTGAAATATTTCTTGGTTAACAATAACATCAAACAAGTCAAGGTAGTGTTACCTCAAAGTCATGTCTCACGATTATTATTAACTTTCGAAATAGCAACAAGTCTACTTCTTCGTTGTTTAATTCTAATTGTACAAACAAATTATCTTCATATAAGTGAATCGCTTTATGGAAATTGGTCAATTTTCATGATACAAAAATTTCTTTTAAAAGCCCGAATACGTATTTGGCTTCACATTACAAGTATTAGCTCTAAAACACTTTGTTAAAAGAGTTTACTAACTTTGAAACGTTGTGATAAAAAGGATTTAACAACCTAAAACATCCTTATTACATTGATTAATTAACTTTATTAACTAAGTTAATTAATTCTTCAATAACCTTTAAAGTAAATTATCTTTAAACATTAGTAATTCAATTAACTAATAACATTTAAATATAATAAATTAAATCTCATTATTTATAAATGATTCATTGATCGTAAAAATCTTTAAAGGAAAGATTAATTAAAGTTAAATAGATTTATTAACTTCTAAAAGTCATTAATTAAAAAGATTAATTAACTTAAAAACATCATTAGTAAATTGGTTATTTAACTTTAATCCATCATTACTAAGAGATTAATTAACCTTAAACATAATTAGATAAAATTATCAATTAATTTCAAAACATCACTAACCAAGCGATTAGTTAATTTTAAAACACATCGTTAATAAGTTAATTAGTTAATTTTAATCATCATTAATTAACTAAATTAAATAATCATTATTAAAATAGTTAATTATTTTTTGGAAAACATCATTAATCAAAAACTTGCTTAACCTATAAAATAATTCGAAGCACGATAATGAAACCAAACGGTTTTGATAGAAGGTGACTCTTAGAAAGTGTTGATATAGCGACTATCGCTATACGGGTAGTTCGAAAAACAAGTTTAAGTCATTTGCAATACAACCACAAATCACATAGCAAGGGTATGAGCATATATTCTAATACAACATATATCAAACATTTATTAACAAAGGCATAAATTTAACTACTAAAATTTCCTATGTCTTATGATTCGCTTAGTAACTATTCAAAGTGACTAACTTTCAACAACAAACCAATCCAACAACCAAACTATTATTTAACCAATACAATAAGCATTTAATAGCTATAACGTGAACACAAATACAGTTTGAAAACATTTGGTTTGAAGGTGGAATCTTTGCTCACCGAACTTTTACTAAAACTTGAATACCAGCTAGAACTTGGTCTAAACTTGCAAATATGGAGTCATGGATGGTCCAACACCCTAAAATGGGCTCGGCCTAGGATGAATTGAGCTTGGAATGGGCTACAAAGGGCTCGACCTTTGGATTTTTAGGGTGATATTGGCTTTATTTTGGTAGAGGGGTGTTTACAAATGAATATATGGAGTTTTGTAATGAAGAAAACTATATTTTTTCCAAATTTAAACATGGACTTTGAAACCATGGACATTCATGTATATAAGTGAAGTGAAGAAGGAAATGAAAATGTAAAGTGGAAATGTGTGGAGATGAGGTGTATTTATAGGAAAAGGAAATGAAGAGGTGAAAATAACTTACTAATGTAAAATAACAAAATGTATTCATGTAGCAAGCTTCCATGCCTCCCCCCTACCCTAGGTGCACATGCACCCCCCCCCCACAGGTCCACCCTCCACCATGCCTTGTGTATGACGTAGGTTGTTTAGATTATGGTGGTGCATGGGAGGTTATTTAATATTTTATTTTTAAATCAAATCTTGTTTTATTTTAACCTAAGCATGGTTTATTTATTTTAACACTATCATTAACTTATCACATGACATATGTGCATATGTGTGCATGTGTATATGAGTTACACAAAATATACACGATGTTTTCGATGTCGAAAAGTCAAAATTTCAAAAACGTTTTTCGGTCACATTTTCTATTTTTATTTCAACTAATTATTTAGGTAAAAAAATTCAAAATTATTCTAATATCATTACTTAATATATAAAATATGTTTATTTGGTCATTAAAATTCAATATTTGAATATTTAAAAATGATTTAAATATTCAAATACAAAGCGATTAATTTACGGGTCGTTGCACTCGCCCTTCGTAGGAGAATTTCGTCCTCGAAATTACTACATAAAAGACAATCCAAAAGGTATTTATTATACAAAGAATTCATATAACATTGCAAAGAAATTATGCCATAAAAGAACATACATGATGCACTCAAACAACAAAAAACTAATCTGACATTACATCATTGTATGTTTCTCTAATATGATCCTCCGTCTCCCAAGTACAATCATGGGGGTCATCACTTCACTAAAACTTCACAAGCTTCACCACCTTGTTTTTCAATCTCCTTTCATCCCAATCTATAATATGAACTGGATGTCAGATTACGGTCAAGTTTGGTTCTATCTCCAAGTCATCCTGAGCAGATGTCTCAACAATCAAAGATGGATCATAAACATGCTTTCTCAAATGAGATACATGAAAGGCAATATGAACTTCTGACAATCTTTCAGGTAATTCTACTTTATCGGGCAAGGATCCAATTCTCTCAAGGACTCTAAATAGTGCAATAATCTTCGTGTTAGCTTTCCTACTTTTCTGAATCTTACAACTCCTTTAGTCGGGGAAACTCTTACAAATACCTAATCTTTGACCGAAAACTCTAAGTCCCTTCTCTGTTGATTGGAATAACTTTTCTATCGATCCTAGGCTTATTTCATCCTTTCGTTGACCATAACCACTTTCTCCATTAATCAGCATAAATAAGGTGATTTACATGGCCGTCCATACAAAGTTTCATAGGGCACCATGCCAATGCTAGCTTTGTAATTGTTGTTATAAGAGAACTCTACCAAATGCAGATGATCTTCTCAAGAACCTCCAAAGCCCAAAATGCATGCTTTAAGAGATCCTCCAAAATTTGATTCACCCTTTTGATTTGTCCGTCTGTTTGCAGATGATAGGCTATGCTCAAATTCTCTATCCCTAAAGGGCTTGCAAAACTCCCTAAAAACGACCGGTGAAGACGGGATCCTGATCACTGAGTATACTTACTGGAATTTCATATAGTCGAATAATCTTCCTCAAATATATTCCTACCAAAGAAGCTACAGTTCTTGTTGACCTTACCGAAACAAAGTGGGTGCTCTTTGTTAATTGATCTATAATGACCCAAATGCCTTTATTACCTCTTCTCGTTCTAGGCAACCTATCGATAATGTCCATGGATACATGCTGCCATTTCCAATTCGGTATCCCCAATGATTGGAGTAAGCAAGCAATCTTCTACTGGTCACTCTCGACCTTTCGACAATTTGCACACCGGCTAACGAAAATCAAAATGTCTCTCTTCATCACTTTCCACCAAAAAGTTTTCTTCATATTCTAAAACATTTTAGTTACTTTTGGGTGGATAGATAACTTTGACCGATGGCACTCTCTTAGAACATCTTGTCTAATTCCATTAACATCTGGTACACAAATCCGACCATTCATTCTTAAAATGCCTCGGGAGTCGATCTGAAAACTAGAAACAATTCCATCTTCAACGTCCTTCTTAAGCCGAGTTAGAATAGGGTCTTCTTCTTGAAAATATGCAATTCTCTCTATAAATGTTGGCCTAACTTCCAAATTTTCAATCGTCGCCACATTCCTTCACAACGCATCTGCAACGGTGTTCACTTTCCGTGGGGTATAAAAAATCTCCAGGTCATAAGGCGTGAGAAATTCCAGCCATCTTTGCTGCCTTAAGTTCAAATCCTCTTTTTGGTAAAGAGATACTTTAATGACTTGTGATATGTATATAACTCAAACTTTGCACCCAAAAGATAGTGCCTCCACACCTTCAATGCGAAGACAACAGCCAAAAACTCCAGATTGTGTGTAGCATAATTTTTATCATGAGGCTTCAACTGTCGACTCGCATATGCTATTACTTTACCATTCTGCATCAAAAATACTCTCAACCTGATCCTACAAGCGTCCGTATAAGCTGTTAATCCTTCGCTCCTATCTGGAATAGTAAAGACAAGAGCACTAGTCAACTTCTCTTTCAATCCTTGAATGCTTGATCGCACTTATGTGTCCAAATAAACTTAACATCTTTCTTCATCAACTTTGTTAGATGAGAAGCAATCTTCAAGAAATCTTTAATAAATCTTCTATAGAAACCAGCCAATCCCAAGGAACTCCTAACCTTGGTCATATTTTCAGGTTTCTTCAAATCATGAATCGCAATTACTTTAGCTGGTTCCATTGATATGCCTTCTCTTGAAACTATGTGCCCTAGAAATCTGACTTCGGATTTCTAGAAATTTAGAAAACTATGCCTTTAAAATATGACTTCTTAAAATACTTAAAACAACATGAAGATGGCACTTGTGCACTTCCTCCATTTAAGAATAAATGAGAATGTCATTTATGAAACTAAGACAAACTTGTTTAGAAAAGCCGAAACACTCTATGCATCAAATCCATGAAATAAGTGGGTGCCTTAGTCAATCCGAAAGACATGAATAATCACTCATAAAAACTAGGTTTAAAATGTTGTTCAGGGTACACTCTCCACATGCTACCCTTAATTGGTGAAAACCAATGGCAAGATCCAGTTGAGAAAATATCTGAGCTCTATGGAGCTGTCAAACATGCCATCAATCCAAGGTAAATGATACTTATTCTTGATAGTCCTCTTATTCAACTATCAGTAATCTATACATAAACTAAAAGAACCATCAACCTTGGTAACGAAAACTACTGGCGATCCCCAACTCGATGTGCTACGTCTGATCAAACACTTCTACAATAATCAAACGTCTGCTTCTCTAACTCTCTTCTTTCCTTCGAAGCCAACCTTCGGGGAGGTTGTACAATAAGCCTAGTTCCTAGAGTCAAATCAATGCGGAACTCTACTTCCTAGTAAGGAGGTAAACATGCACTTCTTCAAAAATATCCTTGATGTCCCGAATAATTGGTATATTCCTTATCTCCTCTTTGGTTACTTCGAGGGAATAAAGGACATTGCTCCTCAACTTATTAGGCGCCCCACAAAAAATACCCATACCAACATTTCCAACATCACTAATTCTAACAATCCTTTGATTACAATTTATGACCACTCTTAATTTAGACAACCGATCCATACCCAATACTATCCAAAAACCCATGAACATATGAACAAATAAGTAAAAAAGGCCAATCTCGATAAGAAATAGGCACATTCAAACATATAGTGTCAAGATTGGTCGGACCCTCAATTGGGTTCAACACACAAAGAGAATTATCCAAAGAATGGTTTTGATGTTAAACTTATCAACAAGATCTACTAAAATGAAACTATGGGATGCAACGGTATCAAATAACACTCCAATGGGAATATCAGAAATGGATAATGTATCATGAAACACCTACTTTCCTTTTGGTTCCATAAATGTAGATAGTATTTCCTTAATAGTAAAAAATTGTCTCTGTGATCCCTTCTTTGGAAAAAGGCACCGGCTCTTTATATGTCCATGCTTATTGCAATTGTAGCAGAGTGGTCCACTAGCCGGGTTCGGGCACTGATTTGCAAAGTGTTCCATTTGGTTGTACTTATAGCAAAGGATCATGGTCAAATCTAATTGCTCGTTCTATGCTGGAGCTCCACCTCCAGGCTTCTTTTCGGACCACTACTTCTTCCTTTCTGCTTGAAAAATGGCTTACTAGCAACTGGTATCACTAATAAATGTAGGCATTAACTGCTGGCACAACTCCTTTCTGAACTCCTTACTCATTATAAGGAGCCTCAAATCTTAAACTCATACCGATCAGATTGATAAATGTACAATTGAGATGATTAGTCATTTCCCGATGAAATTTCGGTCGCATTCCTTCCACGAACATTTCATTCTTTCAAGTGGCGTGTCAATCAATCCTGATCCAAAGAGGGACAATGCATTGAACCTATGCTCATACTGTGCAACTGTCATCTTACCTTGTTTTAAATCCACGAAATTTTTGAACAACTGAGCCCTTCTTGCCTCTGCGACAAACCGAGCCTCAAAAACCTCCTTAAACTGCACCCAAGAGAAGTCTTCTTCTAGTGTATTCAGGATGACTGAATCCCACTAATCCATTGCTGCTTTCTGAAGCTAACGTGATGCCAACAATCTCTTTCTAGCATCTCCTAAATAAAGATCCCCAAACATCTTTTCACAAGAGCGAAGCCATTTTTGAAATCCTAAAACATCTTCAGTTCCATAAAATGTGACGACCCGACTTTCTCAACATAGAAAATTGCATCATCTTGAAGAAAGAAAGGGATAGAAAAGAGAAAAGAAAGAGAAGAAAGAAGAAACAACATCAGAATCTTAACAGCAGAACGAATAAATTATATTAATAACATAAGTATTACATAGTATACAACACTAATCAGAGTTACACAGCATATACATCACATACTAGACAGTTATAAACACCTGTCTAGTTATTACAACTTAATACAACCCAACAAAGAGATACCAACATAGAGAACACACAGCGGAAAACTATATATCTAACACCGAAGCCTCCTGCTCCATTGCTCCTCCAGAATTCGTCAAAGCTAACCTGAATCCCTTGGCTACTCGTAAAAATTTGAGTACCCAAGAGTTTAAGAAAACCGAAGATAAACTCCGGGTCAGACATGGGTTTGGTGTGAGTAACAGATTAAGGTTGCTTAACTTTGAAAAACCTTTGAAAAGAAAGGTATCATGTAAGACTTCCCACACATAAACATGGAAAAGTTTTTACCTTACGCTAACTAAAACATTTGATAGGAAATCTAGTGATATTATAATAGGGTCTAGGGTTTTCAAGTAAAATACAGAAATAGCTGGAATGCTTACATCTCACGTTCCAACATAGTTGGCCACAACTAAAACGTATGGCACCTATTGGAGTTTGAATTCCATACAATGGCAGGGCTACTGGGGTACCGCCCGTCACAGTATGAGGCCTAGATCACCATACCGAGGATCACTCCCAATCCCCTGCAACACAAGGTTGGAACCATCCCTTACTAGACTGTCCCGAACAAGACAACCCCGCAGTTGACATACGTTCCAACCACCCACACAACCGAAATAAAAAGGGACTTCTAGACAGGGAAAAATCTCGTCCTACTTGGGCATGAACCACTTAGCCTTGTTGCACCTCCTCTGTTTTAGCCATTCCCGGTTGATGAGGCTTGAGGCTACGATTACCTTTAGAGAACACATCTCTTAGAATGCTCATCGTCCACCTGACGATGTTATGAAAGCATTCCATCCATACAAGTTCGTTCCGGGTTCGAACGAAACCGAAGGCATTATCTCGTTACACTCTTTTTCGAATCACCCTCAGAGTTAACGACGATAAGCCTTGCGCTCTGAATCTTCATCTCGAATCTGAAAGTACTACCCTGTTAAACTCGTATTGGAATCACCCTCAGAGTTATACTGATGAACAGTTCTTACACCTCGAGTCTTCACTCTTCACATGAGATTCACGACCTATCGTTAATTTGGATCGATGTGGTTTTCGGATATCCAAATTTGGAAACCCGATCCCGGTCTCATCAAAATCCAAAGCATATCTCATTGTTTTAAAGTTCAAAACAATTCAATTTCATTATCTATATACACAGATAGATAATTCACAAATCACAATAGATAATCAACATTATCATCACAACAGATAATCCTTAGATCAGAGAAAACTTACCCAAAATCAAATCTCCGACTCCGGAATCCAAATTCCTTCATCTCTTATCTACAAAATTCTCCTGACGATCCTGGGCTGCCTTCATCTCTCCCGATTAGCTCAACCTTCGCTGATGTCTTTAGAAATAAACTGGACCAAAACAACCCAATAGAATGATCTCCTCAAGATCAATCCCAAAACCAAGAACACCAACTCTACTCCACAAACATCAGAAGACTAAGTTACTTCTCCTATCCGGAAAAGATAAAACAAAAGCACTCGCAAACTGCTTCCGCTGCACAACTCTGATCTGGAATAGAAGAAAATGCTGATGAAGAACATGAGCACTAACTGGACAACACATCTCAGAAATATGGTCCAACAGATCCATAAAAGAAAACTCAGATGTACTACCTGATCCTAAGCTGCTTCTCGAAACCCTTCTCTAGAAGTCATCCTTCTACTAAAATGAACCACCGGTAGCACTCCTGGAATCCAGTCGACAAGAAAACTCAACCTCCAGATGCGGACAAACCTCTGACTTTCCTGGAGACATTCGGAAAAATCTCCAATAGCTCAAGAGAACACTCAAACTATCGCAAGTCACTTTTGCGATCAACCAGTCTAATATCCAAAGAAAACTGCTCTCTCTTTACCAATCGGAACAGCTTACGCTTATCTAGCCAATCCATCGAAGAAATGGACCCACTCTGCTGCTTCTGAACTCCACCTCCAGAAAAACTGCTTACCCAAAGGATCTCCTTGCCAGCACAGAATACTCCGAGCTGCACTGCTAACTCCGACGCCAAAGACTTCCTAATCTAAAGCTCTCCGAGAAACTCGAACCTCAAACCAGACAGAAACATCATGCTGAACCCAACCACAACATCGAAGCAGACATACTTCCTAAACTTGTTCCAAAGAAACATTTTGGAGACATCCATAGTCACTGCGTCTCGTCACACAGCTACTAATTCCTGAAGTATCAAGATACCATTATTTTCTTCTGCCCAACCGATAGATCCAAACTCTACTCATCCAACTTGCACTACCAAGATGGACTCCGAACTTTTAAAACATATCCTTCATAGATCGATGAAATCCTTACATCAAGCTGCAAAGCTCACTTGTGACGGTATTAGGTCTACAGTCCCGATAGATCCACTTCCAACCTCAACATTCAAACTCCAACCATAGGTAGTAGTGGTGTTACACACCCCACTACCTTATCTACCTTTATAACTTATATTGGAAAACCTGAATAGGCAACCCAACAAATAGGTAGAAGAATATATATATATATATATATATATATATATATATATTCAAAATTACAAATACGCTTTCTCAAGAAAGAAATCACTTCAAAGCCTAGGTATTCACTCAACCTAGTGCTCTAATACCAAATGTGATGACCCGACTTTCTCAACACAGAAAATCGTATCATCCTGAAGAAAGAAAGGGATAGTAAAGAGAAAAGAAAGAAGAAACAACATCAGAATCTTAACAGCGGAACGAATAACTTATATTAATAACATAAGTATTACATAGTATACAACACTATAACATAATTATTACATAGTATACAACACTAATCAGAGTTACACAGCATATACATCACATACTAGATAGTTATAAACACCTGTCTAGTTATTACAACTTAATACAACTCAACAAAGAGATACCAATACAGAGAACACACGGCGGAAAACTATATATCTAACGTCGAAGCCTCCTGCTCCATTGCTCCTCCAGAATTCGTCAAAGCTAACCCGAATCCCTTGGCTACTCGTAAAAATTTGAGTACCCAAGAGTTTAAGAAAACAGAAGATAAACTCCGGGTCAGACATGGGTCTGGTTTGAGTAACAGATTAAGGTTGCTTAACTTTGAAAAACCTTTGAAAAGAAAGGTATCACGTGAGACTTCCCACACATAAACATGGAAAAGTTTTTACCTTACACTAACCAAAAAATTTGATAGGAAATCTAGTGATATTATAATAGGGTCTAGGGTTTTCAAGTAAAATAGAGAAATAGCTGGAATGCTTACATCTCACGTTCCAACATAGTTGGGTACAACTAAAACGTACGACACTTATTGGAGTTTGGATTCCATACAATGGCAGGACTACTGGGGTATCGCCCGTCACAGTACGGGGCCTAGATCACCATACCGAGGATCACTTCCAATCCCTACAACACAAGGCCAGAATCATCCCTTACTGGACAGTCCCGAACAAGACAACCCCACAGTTGGCGTACGTTCCAACCGCCCACACAGCCGAAATAAAAAGGGACTTCTATATAGGGGAAAATCTCGTCCTACTTGGGCATGGTCCACTTAGCCTTTCTGCACCTCCCCTATTTTAGCCATTCCCGGTTGATGAGGCTTGAGGCTACGATTACCTTTAGAGAACACATCTCTTAGAATGCTCATCGTCCACCTGACGATGTTCTAAAAGCATTCCATCCATACAAGTTCGTTTCGGGTTCGAACAAAACCAAAGGCATTATCTCGTTACACTCTTTTTGGAATCACCCTCAGAGTTAACGACGATAACCCTTGCACTCTGAATCTTCACTCGAATCTGAAAGTACTACCCCGTTAAACTCGTATTGGAATCACCCTCAGAGTTATACTGACGAATAGTTCTTACACGTCGAGTCTTCACTCTTCACACGAGATTCACGACCTATCATTAATTTGGATCGATGTGGTTTTTGGATATCCAAATTTGGAAACTCGATCCCGGTGTCATCGAAATCCAAAGCGTATCTTTTAAGGCCAAGTTGTTTTAAAGTTTAAAACAATTCAATTTCATTATCTATATACACAGATAGATAATTCACAAATCACAATAGATAATCAACTTTATCATCACAACAGATAATCCATATTATTAGTCTCAAATAGATAATTCATATTATCATCCCAATGCAACCAAAGCATCCATATCACACAGCGTTATTTATCTCATATCTAAGATCTCAAACCATTCAAGGCAACCAATATCATCCATTTATATATATAAGCAATGATTAATAATCACACCAAATATAATTAATTTAAAATGAATTAAATTAATTACATCATTTCTAATTAATTTAAAGTGAATTAAATTAATTACTTCATCAATATAAATCCTGCTTACATAACCATTAATTAATTACAAATTAATTAATTAATTATCCTCTAATTAATCACCTTAATTAATCACCCTTGATTAATTACTCCTTAATTACATTCAAGTAATTATCCTTCAATTAATTTTACAAATTAATTATACTTAACCAATTACAATAATTAACCTTTAATTACTTTATTTATTAATTAACTAAAATTAATTACATTACTTCTTAATTAATTACATTAATAAATCCCTTCATTTATTAGTTATTTCCAAATAAATCCATTCTAAATTACATCATTAATTATAATAATTAATGATCTCTAATTACATTTTCTATTTAAATTAATTACATTAAGTAATTAATTTTCAATCAAACCATAATTCTTAATTACCCTTGATTAACCTCATTCAGTAATTAACTACCCTTAATTACTTCACCAAATACATTAATTACTCCTTAATTAAATATCTGTAATTAATCCCTTGATTAATGTTACAAAGTAATTATGCTCAAATTACATCCATCATCAAATCACTTTCAATTAATTACATCTAGTAATTACCCATTAATTACTTTCCTAAGTAATTTCTCTTCATTAAATTACATTAAGTAATTATACTTCACAAATCATCAAATGATTATTCTAAATTAATTAAACTGAATTAATTAACTTAATATAATCAAATTAAACTCAATTAATTACAATGAGTAATTAATTCCCTAATTACTTCCATAAGTAATTATAATTAACAATTTAAACAAATGATTATCTTTAAATTAATTAATCTAATTAATTATTAAAATTAATCACATTAATTAATTATTAAATAATCCTTAATTAATAACCTTCATTGACTATTAACAATTCATTAATTATTTTCGAAAGTAATTAACTTATTTTAATATTATTGATTACAAATTAATTAACCATTAATAGCCCATTAATTAACCCCTAATTATTTAATTAATTAAGTGTTAACTGTAAATTAATTAATCCTTTATTGCTTGATTAATTAATTACTAATCATTAATAAAAATCTAATTTTATTTAATTAATGATTCTTAAATTACAAGTTAACTATTCTAAGAATAATTAATCTTAAACTTTTAAGCTTAAAAGCCTTAATTACTTTAAGTAATTATTCATTTCATTTATTTATTAAATAAATTAATTATCCATTTAATTACCCTAATAATCAAATGAATTACAAAACATTAAATTCTAATTTGACTTTATGATAAAACCTTATTCTTATCTATAGTTAAATTATCATTCACAAATATATTTGAAAACATTCATTTCCAAATTTAATTTCAAATTTCATTTTAAATTCAAGTTTTAAAATGAAACCCAATTTATCTTCAAGAAAATTTAAAAATCAATTTAAAAACTTTAAATTTACAAGATAAAGAATACTTTCTCTTGTAAAAGGAATTTTACAAGAGTTTAAACCAAATTCCTTTTTTAAATTCAAAACATTTAAATTTTACTTTATCATTCAAAATTGTTAAACACTTAAATTTACAAAACTTAAATTTATTTTAAAACAAAGATTCCAATTAAGATTTGAATCAGATTTAAACTTTGTTTAAATCATTCCTTTACATTTCAAACTCCAATTTAAATTCAAATTCCTTTAAAAACACTTTTAAACACTTAACCCCTTAAGGTTATTTAAATAAATTTGAATTTAAACTTTATGCATTTCCAGCTAAAATTCAAATTAAACTTGAATCCATAATTTGAAATTAGATTTAAAACTTATTTTAAATCCTTGCTTAATATTTTAAATTTTAGTTTAATTTGAAAACAGGACAGGGTTTCTAACCTGTAACAAAACTAACTCGAGCCACAAATAAATCACTCGAACCTAACCTAACCTAGCCCGAACAAAACACAAAATAACACGAGTAAAACTTGAGTAACATTTTATTTTAAATTCATTTAAACCTTAAGTACCGACAGGTTTTACAAAAAACCTGTATCAACAACACACCCGAGTCCTCACAACAACTACTTCGAGACCAACACCACCATGCTTCGAGCAAAACACGCAACAACTCGAATAACACTCGAGTACCTTCTTCCCCAAATCACAGCTGATACTCCAAGTCCTCCGTGCACCTGCACCAACAATGCAACCAACTCCGACCACTCGCGACGACATACGCAAGTCGACGATCATTCCCCAACTCAATTCCGACCCTCAAACCGTTTGCAGAAGCTAAAAATCAAAATCGAGCATATGAGCTCAAAACTGGAAACACCAAAATCACATGATTCCGACCACTAGAGTGGCTTCACCTCCGGCCATGACCTCTTCCACACTCCAACTATCTTCTCCCTGAATCTGGGAAAGCTCGGTCACCTATAGATGTCGCGACGATTAATTTTCTGATCAACAGAAAAACTAGAGTTTAAAACTTCAATTCAAAACCACCATCGCCTCAGTGCATAGATCCACTTCCTACTATTTTTCCCTGAGTCTCCTATCACCACTTCATCACCAAAGAAGATGCTGACCACCCCGACCACCTAGATCGACAGTTACATACCAAAACATCTTTTCTGGTCAAACCAGAAATACTCAATCATTTTCAAACTAAAAATTTTGATTTTAGTTTTAAAATTCAAGTTTTAGTTTAAGTAATCGATTTATAATCTTGAATCAATGAATCTGGATGATCAAATTTTTACTTACAAAAGGTTTGTTCTGTTATATTTTGTTTTCCAGAGACATTACAGAATTTTTTTCATATTAAATAAAATTTCAAACTTTAACTTATGTTCACAGCCATACTTTGTTTAAATCTTAGTCCTTAACACATCTTAGATTATGAGATCATGATTTTTGATCCGAATTTAAACCTGGAATCTAAAACAGGCAAGAACAAATGTATAACAATAAGCATGCATTCAGAAACCCATACATATATACAGAGAATTTCATCATATTCATCCACACACAAATCATGATTATCATAGGAATAAATCAGGCAACCATATTTACTTAAATTATTTTAAATAAAAATGTTACTCACCAGTATTAAAGAACAGAGCAACCTTGTTTTGAAAAGCTTGAAACTGGAATGTGCTTTGATTTGAAAGCTTTGAGTTGTTGTAGTTGCTTATGATTTTAAAACTGCAGTTTACTTTTTAAAAACTTCAAGTTGAAGATGAATTGTAGGCCTGGTTGTTTCAGAACAGAAATGGAGGAGACCGCGGGCCTTTGAATTGCAGAATGATGATTAGCTTAATGATTTGAAGAGGCTACAGGTAATTGATTCTGGTATGTGGAGTGATTTTATTAGAGATTATCAAATTCTGTTTTGAATAAATCTTCTGGTTTGAAAGGAAATTTTGAGTACAGATTTTGTTTTAGAAAACAGGTTTCTGATTCTCAATGAATTTTCAGATTTTTGGCTTTGATTTGAAGAAGATGATTTCAGATTTGATTTTGGGGTTATTTGGTTTGAATGTTGGATGAAGATTTCTTAAGTTATGAAGAAGAATAGAAAAAGAATAAAAGTAAGAAGTAATGTGTATATATAAATAAATTTTTGATTTAATTACGATAAAAAAAAATGGAAATTTAATAGGACACTTGTTCTTAGTTTTAACATTTGTCACATTGTTTAATTTATGGCTTAACACATGTCATTTAGGTGTCTTAAGAGATTTACACTTGTAATTTAGGTATTTATTTTAATTTGAATTGTTTATAAAAGTTTTTAACTTATTTTATTACTTCTTATGTATATATAAATAAATTTCACCCTTTTTTTAGAAAAATAAAAAAAATTATAAATAAAAGCTTATCCAAGTGTTTTTAGGTATCTATTCTTTTGAATTTCAAAACATTAAATTCAAATTTAAATTAAATTATAAAACCCAATTTAAAAATCAAGTTACATATACGCATATATAACTCTTATTAATTTTAAAAATAACAATTCTATTTCTATAAAAATCTATTTATATTTATAAAAACTAGGTATTATATTTATTATTTGAAAATAACAAATTTAACAAATTTTAAATGATTTATAAAAGAGATTATAAATCACTTCTATTACTCAATATATTAAGATCATATGTAAATTGTATTTTAAACTCTTATATATATAATTTCAAGCAATATTTTTTTTAAAGAAAATAAAACAAAGCTTTCATGTTAATCTAATTTAGATTCATATTTTAAGCTAATTAAATATAATTTAAACAAATAACATTTACTTTTAAGTATTAACAAGGCATATAGTTATTTATTAAATTGCTTTGAAAAGCTAAATGTTAAATTTAAATCAAAGTTTCCAATTTACCAAAAATAAATTAGAATTAGAAATTGCTTTATTTATTAAATTCCAAACCAAAACTTATCTATTTACAATATATACAATTATATATATATATATATATTATAAATAGAAAATAATTTATTTGCTTTAAAAAGATAAAATCCACCAATTTAAATATTTATTAAAAGAAGATTATTAAATCAATTCAAATTTTATTAACAAAAATTATCAAATCAGATTAATTTATAACAAGGATTATTAAATTTATATTGCCAAAAATTCCGGGATATCACATTCCTTCCCCCTTAAAAGAATTTCGTCCCCGAAATTTAAAAGAAAAGGTAATTTAATATTCTATCTTAAGATTTTATTTTAAAACACGAGCATATACTATCAATCATATGCTAACAACCATAACAACCAATTTACTCAAACAAACAAATCTAACTATCCAGACTAAATTCTGGATAGGATTTCCTAGAGTTTCCCAAGTATAAACACTACTACAAAACCCCCCTTTTGCATCGGTTGTTTACCCCCCTTTTGCATCAGTTCAACAACCGATGCATATGCAACCGATGCAACAGGCTTAACACTTTTGCATCAGTTCTGAAACCGATGCAAAAAGGTCCTTTTTGCATCGGTTGTTACTAACAACTGATGCAAAATATCATGGTTGGTTGCTTGGACACAGCCCCCATATTGCATCGGTTGTTGTTGAGAACCGATGCAAACTAATCCCTCTATTGCATCATTTTTTTATAACAACCGATGCAACTAATCCCTCTATTGCATCAGCTATTTATACCTGATGCAAAAAAGCCATTCTCAAAAACCATTATTAAAGTACTCAAATAGACTCTCTATATATATATTATTGATTATAACAAACAATTATTGCATGCAATATTACAATCATTCAAAATTAAATTTGATGGCAAATACATAATTAGATTCAATAATTCTACAAAAGAATGAAAAACATAAATAAATTCCACAGTACATATTCTCCTATTTCAACTGCTGCGCCACACTTACTCCTTTGCATTTCATATTCTCCAAACAAACAACCAATAACATCAACTGCTTCTGTCGTATCCCCTGTAATTGCTTCTTACAGCACCCACCATGAACCACCAACCACACCAGAGACCATTCTCGATACTACCACTGACCTGCTACAAACAACATCATCTACTACAGTTCATTCTACTGCACACGCAACCATTTCAACAGCAGCAAATTCAACTGCAAAATCCATCACATCCCTTACTGTAGTTCATTCTACTGCACACACAAGACTGCTCCTTCACTTCCACTTGAACTCCAATCACCAGTCCAAAACTGCAACCAACTTCAAACCTTCACCACCATATCACTTCGGCTTGAGAACAAACTGTCACAAGCATATACAAACTGCCTGCTTCAACCCCACCATACAAACACTACAGTGCCTGCAAATCACTTACTACCTCTGTCTCCATTCTGCCATTAGCCTAAACTTCTTCCTGTAGATCACTCACAGCAACCAAGCAGCAAGCCAAAGCCCATACACTTCTCACTGCCATTTCCACTGTGCACCGTGCACGTACATACCACACAATCATTTCAACATTTATACAACTGCCTCCCCCTCTGCACCACATTATACATTATCTCTGATCAACAAAACTGACCATATAGCCATACAACCTCTGACCACACGCTACAAATTTCAACACACTACAACACTATCCACAAAGCATTCCACTTCAAACATTTGTCTGCCATTCACTGTCAAATACCATCTTCATTTGCCATTAGCATTTGCCATTAGCCATTAGCCAATACAAACTTCAATTGCCACCCTCTGCACATCTATACAACATACCCCACTGATATACTTTTTCAGCTCTTCACAATACTGTCCTCGTATATAACCACCAGTTCCCATTGCCACCAGAGAAATTGTCAGTGTCTCCTTCTAACCCCCACAATTCACGACATCTATAAACCCCTACACTACAGTTCATTACATTAGCCTTCAACACAATCATATTCAACTACCATCCTTACTGCAAGCCACTGCCAATCACTCAATCAACCACCATTCTATCTTCACTAGAGCAACACCAATAACCACCTCATTTGCAACATTTAACATCAACAATAGCCAACTACTTAACCGCTTCATCCTAAACTCACCAGAAGCTACTGCTGCACTGACAACCCGAAGCTACTGCTACAAACCTCCCTACAGTGTCACGTACCTTTGAAGAACAGACTCCTAACTTCCTCCACCATCAGCAAAACCACAATCCATCTACATCCAAACCACCAGCCATACAGAACACAATAAAAGACCAAACATACAATTCGCCGGACAACATATCACATATCACTACCTCTCTTTACTTCCAGCTCCTCATTCATCACATACACTGTGCCATAATCACTGATCACTAGTAAGCAATCTCTTCACAGAAAAAAAGCTACTGACCAACAACAAAGAAAATGGGGGGGGGAGAGGAGGCCATATTTAGAACTGAATTCTGATAGTAATTAACTAATAAGGATATAAACCGTGTCGAGATCTGCTTCATATATAATATGCAATATTATAAAAATCATAAAACATGGTTTATAATTCTGGGCCTAAAGAAATACATTTGAATTGTTGTATTTATCACCTAAAACTCTAAGAAAAAAAATTACTTTTTCTTAAAATCTAGTTTATTTATTAAAACATGTGCATATCGATATAAAACAATCTATAAACCTAAACAGTCAACATGCATGTGTAATAAATATCATTCAAATTTGTAAAAGATGAAATTTTACCTGAAATTCCAATATCATATTCGAAAATGAGTCCTCCTGTAAGTAGCAGCTTTTCACTGCCATTCAGACCCCGTCTCACTGTCTGTGCACATTCCTTAATGCTATGCCACAAACTCCATTACCATTCAACCGCACTCAGGCTATCACTCTTCCAGGCGTTTGTAATATCCAGGCTCCACCTCTTAGCCAGTGTGACTGTAAGTAATTCATATATCAGTACATAAATGCCCAACTGCAAGTTATCTCTATATTCTACACTTTAATTGGACTATAATTAGGATACATAGATTTGTATGAGTTAGAACACGTACGTAAAATTGTTGCAATGTCAAAAATTGCCAATGAGAGTGGTTTAGTGAAATGTGACATCTCAACTCATGCTGCTACCATATGCATTTCTATCCACTCATTATTAGAATCTGTAACGCTTGCGATTTTTCGTTGCCGAAAAACCGAATAGTTATGGGTTTAAGAAAGAATTTAAGAAAAAAGAAGAGAAAAAGATAGAAATTAGGGAGGAGAGAAAATAGAAATTTTTAAAATAGAAAAAAGACAAAAGAAAATAGAGAATTTGAAAACAGAGGGAACAAGAGAATAGAGAACATAGAACAACATCAGAATCTCACAATTCGCAGCGGAACAACATATATAATAATAAATGAATAATCTTTAAACAAAGACCTATATCAGTTATTACATTACATTTCATTACATCATATCATCAGAGTATACAACAACAACAAATAGTGCAGCGGAAAAAGAAATACTATATAAACTAGTAATACGCCATGTCATCCATCTTGCCTCCAGCAATTCCTGAATATCCAGAATATTCTGATAAACCTAACTCTTAACTGCCCGTGTGGAAATTGGTGGGCACCCAGAGTTTAGGAAGGAAAACAATAAACTCCAAGTCAGTCATGTGACTGGTGTGAGAACTCAAAACAGTTTATTTATCTTTAAAATCAAAATAGAGAGATATTTTTAAATTCAATCCGCAATGCTTTTAAAAATGAGACTACCATAAGACCTCCTGCCACACACACAATGCAAACGCAGACTTGGAGAAGATTTCTCCTTATGATAGTCAAACATGCTTGATACGTATTAAAATCAAATCAATTTTGATATTATTATTAGTGCATAGTGTAGAAGAAATTCATTTCGAAAGTAGAATATAAATCTTAGCCAGCATAGGTACCATTATATTATGCCTACTAATAGCTACCATATTAGATGGCAGGTTCTACAACTAAAACCGTACAAGTTTCGTATTGTTTCTTTGGATTTCCAACAAATGGTCAGGCCAAGGAACTTCCCATTGCCACATGAGAATGCCTCTGGAAAGACATCCCCGAGAACTAAACCGGAACTCTGCCAACACAAGGTCGGGTTACCCCTAACTGGGTAACTACTGACACGAGCACGCCATTCCCCGATCGTAAACGACCTTTCTCACGGGATCCCGATAACCAACAACCACAAAGTAATAAATTCGCAGTAACCACATAGGTTAAATATCTGGGCTCCATACCATGATACCACCTCTATCCAGAAGGAAATGTACATACCCTAAAGGGTGCTACCCCTCATAACCTTGCCGCATCTTTCCTGTTTTGACCATTTTCGGGGTGTGAGGTTCGACGAAGTCACGTCCACAAAAACATACTTTATACAAAAGCCATGCTTTGGGTCAACAAATGATCAACACAATGATCACTAAGATAGACGATCAAATAAACGATCCTATCACAATAATCAACACAATGATCATTTCAGCAACACTCAGCATGTCACATTACCAAATTGGGAATATATTGCTGATAACTTCAACTATATAACCTCTGAGCTCGTACGTCTCAGAGAAGGGTATTAAGCTAAAAGAATAAATTCTTCGCCACCAACAGAAATATATTTGAAAGAAATCGGCTTTATATCTCAACTTGTAATGTCAGACACACAATCCATACAAGTCTGTTCCGGGCTCGAACAAAACCGAAGGCACTTCTCACGAAGCCCTTGCAATCCGGGTATTCACAATCCCGATCGAATTTCCCATCACTTAAGGAATCTCTATACCAGGAGCTACCCAGTGCAGAGACAATCGATAGGTCATCCTATCGCTTTCGCAAAAACTCGGTCTTCAACACCGATCTTCAAATGCAATTTACAACGACGTATCACATATTCGGAATGGGTTATACGACCCCATGGTCCTTTCCCGGTTAACCCGAATAGTGAGCGCTTATTCAAAAATAAGTGTAGCATTCACATTCAAACAAATCACATCAATTACCCATTCAAAGGGAAATATTGATAGTCGGCTATTGAACTATCAATTGATATGCACACATCACCAGATTCCAAATAATTTTCCAAATTATTTATTTTTCAAAAATATCTTTACAAGATATATAATTTCAACACTTCAAAAATAAATCAATATTTATTTTTAAACAAATTCCACTTTCACATATAAATTCTATAATGAATTTATATTCCAAAATATCTATGCATATACGATTTCAACTATCCATTTTCAATTTATCTTCAAAAAGATAAATTCTAAATATTCACTTCATATTGGAAAAACAATTCCATACTTATTCAATAAGTAATTCACAAATCTTTTTATTTTCAACACTTAGAAAATATTCAATATACTTAAATCGAGATTAAGTATATATTTCATTCTATTAAGGAAATCATTCTCTTAACATATTTATTTGGGCCAAAACGAATGTTGCGTAAAACATCGTTACGACAACCCAAAATCACTAGTATATGGATTCGAATTTAAAATAGATATATAAATCCCAATACTATACAAAACATTTCCTTTCGGAAATTATTTACTATAACAACAGTGTTATAGTCCACTATTTCCTTCTATTTCTCGAAAACGTCTATTTCAACAATTAATGTTGAAATCTATGGTTTCGAATCTCAACACAATTAAAACTTCGTCAGATCGTTTTAATTCTATTTCAATATCACATTCAAAACAATTTCTTTAACGTGTTATTCACTATTCAAAAACGTGAATATACTTCATTAACAATTTCATCCTTTTATTCATTTTAATTCAAAGGATTATTCACTATTCAAAAATGAGAATATAACTCCATTTATAGGTTTCAACAAATTTTCTTGTCAAAATAAGTCATTTGCGAATTTATAAAACAACGTTTATAAATTCCATTTCTATTTATTTATAAAAACTTCTTTTTTTATAATTCCCATATTAACCTATTCCAGTTTATAACTAAATTATAAACTAAACGTTCATATTATAAGTTAATTACTTATAAAACGATTATTTTACAAAATCGTTCTTTTTTAAAGACTTTCCAATTTATAAATCTTATAACTTATAAGATCCATTTATTTAACCAATCTATTCTTCAAATAATTTCACCAAATTTATAAATCTTACTATTTATAAATTTCTTTTATAACTTCACAGTTTATAATTCCATAAATTTCATTCATTTATGAAATTCATTTCCACTTCATTCAAACACTTATAAAAACTCGTTTTATAATTTCAATATTTCAATTTATAAATATCCATTTATAAATCTCTTAATATAATTCAATTTATATTATTATTTTAAAACGTCTTTAATCTCCTTTATTATTTCATCATTTTGATTTATAAAATAATCAAATTTTTATAAATCCTATATTTAAACTTTTCACAATAATTCTAAAATGTCTCGATTAAACTATTTTATAAACTCAATAGCATCATATTCTCAAAAATCAGTTTTTAACTATATTTCTCAAAAATCATAATTTTATAACTTTAAAAATTATAACGTTTATTTATTTAAAATGGATCAATTCCAAAATTATTTTATAAAACGTATATTTCTCAAAAATCACTTTAAAAATCATTCTAAAGTTTCAAAATTTGGTCCAATGATGCTACACACCAAATAGTCAATCACGACAACAACGATATCATATATCGATATGATAATCCATCAAATATCAAAATATCTGAAATCAAATAAAAACTGTTGAGGAATCCAGTTGGATCCCTCCAACCTGTTTTCCTGCATCCAAAAACATTAGCACAATACCAATTTCGCTCCAGTACGAAATTATCGCGGTATATGTTCTTATTAAATATTATCCGCTTAATAACGGCGCAATAGGGTCTCATCCGCTAAAAAATGCGGGGAATCAACAACTGCAATATATACATATGCCAATATATATATTGATATTATATATAATACCAATTTCACTGTTTATGAAATATTCGCGGTATATGTTTTTAATAAATAACATCTGCTTACTAACGGCGTATAATGTCTATTTTAACAATCAATAGATATCAATCAACATTCAAACATGCATTCAAATATTTTAAATCTAACTATTTAAAATAAAATCGAAACTGATTCGATTGAATGAGAAGTTCTCACCTTGATTTTATTTTCCGTTTTAGCGATTTATTTCGAATAAAATTAAACGGACGTTTAATTTTACCCAAAATCCTCACTAACTCCAAACGACTCCAAACCAACTCCATCGCGTAGTGCTCGTCCATACGATTCCAACGCAACTGATTTCGCATTTTTTCGACCTCGTATGAAAAAGTTATGAATTTTTAAAGTTTGTACACGATTTATATATATAAATTTACAACATAACTAACTATTTTTCTACCTAGCTTCATCACAGCCACTGGATCCAAGCTCCTCTCCATCAGGCCGCACGTTCTCTCCCTCTCCCTCACGCATTATCTATAGGTCGCGCATGTTATGGCCGAACCCATCCCATATGAATTAGGTTTAGCATTTGCATCCACATCACTCGACGAAACTCGATCAAACTACCGCCATCACGAAGCTCTCGACCCAAGCTATGCTCGGCCCCAAGCAAGTTGAACTCGGCCATCCCTATAGTACGCAGTTCGAGGCCGAACTCCAGGCCTTTGAGCCCAATTTGCCGCCAATCCGAAGCTCCAAACACGATCATGACCGTTGGATAGATGGATCTTGGCATGCTCTTCAATCTTCTAGTTGAAACCTAAGGCTAATTGTCGACGGATGAGGAGATAATCGAGGTGGAAGTTGGGACATTTCTGGCCATACATTGCAAGGGTGGCGGCTAGGGTTTTAGATTAGGGTTTTGTATTATTTTTTCTAAATTATGAAGAGGTGGGTGCTATTTATAAAGAAAAATCGAACACTATTCATCCCGGAAATTCCGAACTCCGATTTACGCGCCGTAACCAGCGTTTCTAGGGTTTACCCCGCGTTCCGGACACAATGGAATGGGTTTCGAAAGCTAATTCGGACATCTGTGCGAGTTATGGCTGTAAACGCTCAATTTAATTTAAACCGATTTAAGTCGATTTCTAGGCGTTTTAATTTGTACCGGACAAACGGTAAATCCAATCGACTTGAAATTTGAAACCTTACAATAATATCACATTATGGATCCGATGAAACTGGTTTCGTCGAAATCCAAGACTTTTTGAAAAATGGCTATTTTCACTCGTCAAATTTAAATTAAAAATAAATCGATGCGTTTCGAGCTGCCACGATCAAACGGTAACTCCGATTGACACGAAATTTGAAATCCGGTAATAACTAACTATTACGGATCCAATGGAACTAGTTTCGTTCAATTCTGAGACTGTTCAAAAATTGACTATTTTCACTAGTCGATTAAATATTAAAATATTCAATTTTCACAAATTAACTTTTAATTCGATTTTAAAAGTTCTAAAATATCGTTCTAACTCCAACATGATAAAATAAAATTTTACAAATCATTTTCAATCATATTTAACTATATTTTCAATTATTTCCATAATTTAACATATTAAATTATCGATTTAATTATCCAATCAAATCCAAAAATTCAAATAAAAATTTATTTGACTCATAAATTCACTTATTAATATTCAAAATTAATTAAATATTAAATTTTAATAAATTAAAAATTCTGGGTCGTTACAGAATCAATCAAAGAAAGTCAAATGGTAAATACAAGTTGGCTATAATGCATCGAAGTCTAATATCAAAGCATTGCAATTGTAGGATAGAGAACGACTTTGATTAATGCCTACCGAATACATTCAAACGGGTGATAGTTTACTAGTCTAAACCATCTACATGAACTTGTTATCAGTGACAACAATTCCTTACCAAACAATATAATACATACACAATGGACAGATGGAAGCCAACATGCAATTGGTTACGTGTAGCATATTCCACGAAACAAGTTTACATTACTTTGTTTAATTAGCATGGTATCTATATAAATCTAATTAAATAACAATATAAGCAACGTAATCATGGTATAACTCCTAATGGTAGTCATAAATATAATAAAGTTGGTAGGTTTGCATCAACAAATAGTTTAAGCCATATATAGTCACATGAACTGAAAGATGAGATTCTGATTAAGTTGAACATAAACAACAAGAGTTTAGCCGACATTAGATGGTAAATGACAACCAAAACGACAATTGCTAAATGCACCAAAATCAAATTGTAGCACAAAAATTCAACATCAGGTTTTTCTTTTACTAGCAGACTCCTTTCTATATATTTTTTGATCGTGAATATATTCCCATTGTGCATGTCAACTATATACAAAACTACCGAATAATACCCAAAAAAACATTGATCGTACTCAACCTACATACACTGATACACAATAATGTGTCGTGCCTTGTGACGATCAGCGTGCAGGTCTACAGTAATAGCAACACTAACACGTGAATATATACTAAGTAATATGCAATGAATAAAATGAGCATGTCAATGAAGGGTTGATTCACAACAATGGTAGCATTAAGATGTGCAAGTTTTATGACATGTTCATGTTTATCCGATTACCGAAAATAATGGAGTAAAATGTCTCACCTTCCACCTTTACCAAGATCATCCGTCAGACAAAGCTTGCTTGACATAGGCATCTGCTCAATCGTAAACTGTGTAAACCCTTCCATTGACTTCATAAACCCATCAAGATTTGATTTCTCATCAACATATATAAACTCATCCACGTCGAAAAAGAACATCCACTTAGCATCAAACCTGTACTTGATTAAATAACCCATTTCACATCTTGTTATATTAGCTAATAATTTAACATCTTCCTACATCAGTACTTAAGAAAGATTGAATCCTTCTGTGCTAATTTTTTGGGGTGGCAAGTCACATAAAATTGCTTAGGATATTTTGTGTAGACCAAAAATGGAAGGGGGAATTGGTTTGAGGAAGTTGTCAGCTTTGAGTACAACTGCTATTCCTAAACTAATTTGGACTTTTCTGGCTAAAGAATGTTTATGACCTAGGTGGATGAGAACTAAATATGTGCATGCAAATTTCTAGACTTTGTCCATTAACAATAATTTCTCGTCTACTATGAAACACATGTTAAGGTACAAATAGAACGGTAAGCATTTTTAATAGACTTATCTAATGACAAAAATACCTCATTTTATGGTTTGATCCTTGGATCAACCACAAGAATTTAGTAGATATTTTGGGACGACATCGTGTTTCCATGTTCAATACTGATAAGCTTGGGTCGCAAATCCTACAAGATAATCATCTATGTCCTGAATTATTACTAGAAACTAGAAAAATAAAGCATCGAATCAGTACAATCCCTATTAGTACACAACACTCTACTAATTTTTGTGACATCAATGGTGAAGCACAATTCAACTTTGCAACAGTGTGGCATCAGATACGTGAAAGATATGATAAAATGAACTAGTATCGTGTGATATGGCATAAACATAATGCAAAAAAGATGTCTTTTGGTGCATTTAAAGTAACGACGCAGAGATTACCTACTAAGGACAAATTAATTTGCAGTTCATGCAACTGCACTACAAATAATTACCGTGCAAATTTTTTTGAAGATATTAGTTGTTTTTTCAACAACATTCGAATACTTTAGCTTACAAGTGTATGTAATCTATAATGATTCCACTATTAAAAAACTGTATGCCCACCGCTAATATACATTTAGGTAAACCAAAGATGTACTTTAGTTCGTTACTATGGTTCAAACTTGCAATGTCCTCTCAATAACTTGGTGGCCTAACCACCAGACCATCCTTAAAGGTAAATAGTACTTCTACAGTTCCACTTATTCTATGTTATTGCTACAAAAACTATCCAATGTAAATAAGTGCAGCTCGACTGTAAATAATTACATGACAGAAATATAGTATTGTTTTGATGTATTCATACAATTTTCAGTTCAATATTTATAATAAATATATATTCAAAATGGATTCACTAATGACCAAGGAAAAATCCACAAAATTAAGTTCAACCTCATTTTGAACAACAATTTGTGAATATAAATAAAAGGTATTGATTTACATAATTTTTACTATAGGGAGGCATGACTGAAGAATTTTTAAAACATGGATGTTATACCCGTATTTTCCGAACCCTCTTATCACAAATAACCCATAATTTATTCCTCTAACTCACTTTAGTTAATTTTGGTCCATTAATAAATAAACTGACAACTAATTACACAGTGTTGGTGCACTGTTAATTGTAAATCACTAAATTGAATTGGTAGTCAACAATTTAGTTTATAGTTGGCAATAGATAAGTTGGATGTAATCACTCTAGAGTAGCTAAAATCAGCCAACCTAAAGATGAATAATGAACAAATTAGCAAACAAAAAATAAACAAGATTTTTAGAAGGAACATCAAACCCCCAAATCAACCATAATATACTCAACCTAAAAGAAAACAATTAACGAAAAAATTTCACACACACTCACTGACAACCAAACATTTAAATTTGTAAAAAAAGGAAAATAAGAAAAATTCAAATTGGTAAATTAACCAGCTTGCAGAATCATATGCAACTGTCGAATATTAAATGCAATAAACAACGACTTAAACAATTTCAAAAAGAGAAAAAAAAATCAGTTTCTAAGTACAGTAAAATAAGCATACAAATAAAATGAGAAACATGGTAAGAATGAAGTAGGATAAAACATTAGAGCATAAGAGACTCTGAAAATACCTTAAGTAAGGGTGAAGATAAAATTTTGCAGTGACAACACCAACCAAACCCGAGTTGTTCACTTTGACAATAGGAATACTGGTAAAAGTGTAAAAACTGTTAGTAAAACTTCTTAAACACCAAGTGAAATGCTGATTTTATAATGTTGTTTCTGCCAACCGTATGAATTATTATTAGATATAAAAGCTAGTTTTATACATCTTGTGTTAATTTTCCGTTCAAATAAACTTTAATTATTTGTTATTATTAGCACCGTATCACCATGGTAGCATTATAAGATAAATAAGACACTAAAGCAAGACTAAATTGGCTTCAAAATAGTTACTAACTATTAATTGGTAAGTTAGCCTACACTTTTATGGCCATAACACATTAAAATGAGTGATTGTTTCAACGGCGGATCAGTTCATCTAGATGTACCTTATAAGTTATTTATCAGCATGCAACCACTTATTGTAAAATTTCAAGATAAAAATTTACTAACATGGTTGTTGTGAAACATAATCTACATATCTTAAAGATGTAGCTTTTTAGTTCAAAATATAATGTCATTTATCTTCATGTAATAAAGGTTTCATTTGTGTGGAACATGTAACTGAAATAAGTGAATAATAGCATAAAAAACAGCTAAACAATATACTAAACCATATGCTTTGACTAACCACAATCAAAGTATAAAGCAGCCACTTAGCAAACTATAAAGCGTTTTCAACCAATAATGTAAGCAACAAATTTAACCAAACTTGCTTAAAAACAAAAACTTCATATAGTTTGTTAACAAATATTATGACAACAAAAAAGTTTCAATTTCAATAGCAAAAGTCCAAAAAATAATTAGCTGATACTGAAAATTCACCCATGAATAAATTGAAACTACAACATACAAATAAAAATATATGTTTTAAAATACGTACAGTACCTTATTCATGACACTTTTGACAATACTGTTCCACCCTTCACCAGCTACTCATCTATTAGTAAAATCAAATCCCCTTTTGTTCCATTAGCCCTACCCTCGAACTCCTCGGTTGTCAGATCTATAAACTACATAAAGTCGAAGCTCGAAATCAATCCAGCAAAAGGTGATTTTAGGGTTTTTTTTGGAAGATGGCAAATTATTTGGGGAAAGAATGGGAGCGGCAAAGAAAAGGGAAAGGCGAGATGTAAAACTGAGCGATGAATGACCTAAGTAATTTAAAATTGCATCGCCTCCGCAAGTTAACCGATGCGTAAATTATTTTGGACTTATTTGCATCGGTTGACTTTAAAACCGATGCGACTAAAACTATTTGCACCGACGAATTTGCATCAGTTGTTGGTGACAACTGATGCAAATTTGATTTTTTTTATTACCTATTTCTTTCCACATACCAATTGTATCGGTTATTAAGACATAACTGATGCAAATAGTTCTATTTGCATCAGTTTTTACTTAAACCGATTCAAATGAGGCGATGCAAATGACATGTTTTGTAGTAGTGAAATACCGGGATACTCAATTTATAGAATCCAAATAATCAATACTATTAAGTTACAGAACTCCTATCCAACTAGTTCTACCAAACTAAACAGGGTATCAGACTACAGACAAGTCTGACTCAACAATCACATCCTCCTGAATTGCTGGTTCCACAACCAGAGATAGATCATACACCTACTGCCTCAGAGATACGTGAAACACATCGAATACCAGTTACCCAAACTGGCAATTCAATCCTTGAAAATCAAACACTAATCCTCACAAGAACATAGAAAAGATCCAAAACACCTCGAAGCTGACTTACCTAGTCTTACCCAATCTTATAGCTCCTTAGATCGGATAAAACTTACCCAAAATCAAATCTCCGACTCCGGAATCCAAATTCCTTCGTCTCTTATCTACAAAATTCTCCTGACGATCCTAGGTTGCCTTCATCTCTCCCGATCAGCTCAACCTTCGCTGATGTCTTTAGAAACAAATTGGACCAAAACAACCCAACAGAATGATCTCCTCAAGATCAATCCCAAAACCAAGAACACCAACTCTACTCCATAAACATCAGAAGACTAAGTTACTTCTCCTATCCGGAAAAGACAAAACAAAAGCACTCCCAAACTGATTTTGCTGCACAACTCTGATCTGGAATAGAAGAAAGTGCTGATGAAGAACATGAGCACTAACTGGACAACACATCTCAGAAATATGGTCCAACAGATCCATAAAAGAAAACTCATATGTACCACCTGATCCTAAGCTGCTTCTCCAAACCCTTCTCTAGAAGTCACCCTTCTACTAAAATGAACCACCGGTAGCACTCCTGGAATCCAGTCGATAAGAAAACCCAATCTTCAGATGCGGACAAACCTCTGACTGTCCTGAAGACATCCGGAAAAATCTCCAATAGCTCAAGAGCACTCAAACTATCGCAAGTCACTTTTGCGATCAACCAGTCCAATATCCAAAGAAAACTGTTATCTCTTTACCAATCAGAACGGCTTACGCTTATCTAGCCAATCCATCGAAGAAATGAACCCACTCTGCTGCTTCTGAACTCCACCTCCAGAAAAACTGCTTACCCAAAGGATCTCCTTGCCAGCACAGAACAGGTGCACTGCTGACACCGACGCCAAAAACTTCCTAATCCAAAGCTCTCCGAGAAACTCGGACCTCAAACCAGACAGAAACATCATGCTGAACCCAGCCACAACATCGAAGCAGACATACTTCCTAAACTTGTTCCAAAGAAACATCTTCGAAGACATCCATAGTCACTGCGTCTCATCACACAGCTACTAATTCATGAGGTATCAAGATACCATTATTTTCTTCTGCCCAACCGACAGATCCAAACTCTACTCATCCAACTTGCACTACCAAGATGGACTCCGAACCTTTAAAAGGTATCCTTCAGAGATCGATGAAATCCTTACATTAAGCTGCAAAGCTCACTTGGGACGGTATTAGGTCTACAGTCCCGACAGATCCACTTCCAACCTCAACATTCAAACTCCAACCATTGGTAGTAGTCATGTTACACACCCCATTACCTTATCTACCTTTATAACTTATAATGGAAAACCTGAACAGGTAACCCAACAAATAGGTAGAAGCAATATATATATATATATATATATATATATATATATATATATATATTCAAAATTACAAACGCTTTCTCAAGAAAGAAATCACTTCAAAGCCTAGGTATTCACTCAACCTAGTGCTCTAATACCAAATGTGATGACCCGACTTTCTCAACACAGAAAATCGCATCATCTTGAAGAAAGAAAGGGATAGTAAAGAGAAAAGAAAGAAAAGAAAGAAGAAACAACATCAGAATCTTAACAGCGGAACGAATAAATTATATTAATAACATAAGTATTACATAGTATACAACACTATAACATAAGTATTACAAAGTATACAACACTAATCAGAGTTACACAGCATATACATCACATACTAGACAGTTATAAACACCTGTCTAGTTATTACAACTTAATACAACTCAACAAAGAGATACCAACACAGAGAACACACAGCGGAAAACTATATATCTAACGCCGAAGCCTCCTGCTCCATTGCTCCTCCAGAATTCATCAAAGCTAACCTGAATCCCTTGGCTACTCGTAAAAATTAGAGTACCCAAGAATTTAAGAAAAGAGAAGATAAACTCCGGGTCAGACATGGGTCTGGTGTGAGTAACAAATTAAGGTTGCTTAACTTTGAAAAACCTTTGAAAAGAAAGGTATCACGTAAGACTTCCCACACATAAACATGTAAAAGTTTTTACCTTACTCAACAAAGGATCACTCCTAATCCCCTGCAACACAAGGCCGGAACCATCCCTTACTGGACAGTCCCGAACAAGACAACCCCGCAGTTGGCGTACGTTCCAACCGCCCACACAGCCGAAATAAAAAGGGACTTCTAGACAGGGGAAAATCTCGTCCTACTTGGGCATGACCCACTTAGCCTTGTTGCACCTCCCCTGTTTTAGCCATTCCCGGTTGATGAGGCTTGAGGCTACGATTACCTTTAGAGAACACATCTCTTAGAATGCTCATCGTCCACCTGACGATGTTCTAAAATCATTCCATCCATACAAGTTCGTTCTGGGTTCGAACGAAACCGAAGGCATTATCTCGTTACACTCTTTTTGGAATCACCCTCAGAGTTAACGACGATAACCCTTGCACTCTGAATCTTCATCTCGAATCTGAAAGTACTACCCCGTTAAACTCGGATTGGAATCACCCTCAAAGTTATACTAACGGATAGTTCTTACACCTCGAGTCTTCACTCTTCACGTGAGATTCACGACCTATCGTTAATTTGGATCGATATGGTTTTCAGATATCCAAATTTGGAAACCCGATCCCGGTCTCATCGAAATCCAAAGCGTATCTTTTAAGGCCAAGTTGTTTTAAAGTTTTAAACAATTCAATTTCATTATCTATATACACTGTAGATAATTCACAAATCACAATAGATAATCAACATTATCATCACAACAGATAATCCATATTATTAGTCTCAAATAGATAATTCATATTATCATCCCAATGCAACCAAAGCATCCATATCACACAGCGTTATTTATCTCATATCTGAGATCTCAAACCATTCAAGGCAACCAATATCATCCATTCATATATATAAGCAATGATTAATAATCACACCAAATATAATTAATTTAAAATGAATTAAATTAATTACATCATTTCTAATTAATTTAAAGTGAATTAAATTAATTACTTCATCAATATAAATCTTTCTTACATAACCATTAATTAATTACAAATTAATTAATTAATTATCCTCTAATTAATCACCTTAATTAATCACCCTTGATTAATTACTCCTTAATTACATTCAAGTAATTATCCTTCAATTAATTTTACAAATTAATCATACTTAACCAATTACAGTAATTAACCTTTAATTACTTTATTTATTAATTAACTAAAATTAATTACATTACTTCTTAATTAATTACATTAATAAATCCCTTCATTTCTTAGTTATTTCCAAATAAATCCATTCTAAATTACATCATTAATTATAATAATTAACGATCTCTAATCACATTTTCTATTTAAATTAATTACATTAAGTAATTAATTTTCAATTAAACCATAATTGTTAATCACCCTTGATTAACCCCATTCAGTAATTAACTACCCTTAATTACTTCACCAAATACGTTAATTACTCCTTAATTAAATATCTCTAATTAATCCCTTGATTAATTTTACAAAGTAATTATCCTCAAATTACTTCCATCATCAAATCATTTTCAATTAATTACATCCAGTAATTACCCATTAATTACTTTCCTAAGTAATTTCTCTTCATTAAATTACATTAAATAATTATACTTCACAAATCATCAAATGATTATTCTAAATTAATTAAACTGAATTAATTAACTTAATCTAATCAAATTAAACTCAATTAATTACAATGAGTAATTAATTCCCTAATTACTTCCATAAGTAATTATAATTAACAATTTACACAAATGGTTATCTTTAAATTAATTAATCTAATTAATTATTAAAATTAATCGCATTAATTAATTATTAAATAATCCTTAATTAATAATCCTTAATTAATAACCTTCATTAACTATTAACAATTCATTAATTATTTTTCTAAAGTAATTAACTTATTTTAATCATTATTGATTACAACTTAATTAACCATTAATAGCCCATTAATTAACCCCTAATTATTTAATTAATTAAGTGTTAACTGTAACTTAATTAATCCTTTATTGCTTGATTAATTAATTACTAACCATTAATTAAAATCTAATCTTATTTAATTAATGATTCTTAAATTACAAGTTAATTATTCTAAGAATAATTAATCTTAAACTTTTAAGTTTAAAACCCCTAATTACTTTAAGTAATTATTCATTTCATTTATTTATTAAATAAATTAACTATCCATTTAATTACCCTAATAATTAAATGAATTACAAAAATTAAATCCTAATTTGACTTTAAGATAAAACCTTTTTCTTATCTACAGTTAAATTATCATTCACAAATATATTTGAAAACATTCATTTCTTAATTTAATTTCAAATTTCATTTTAAATTCAAGTTTTAAAATGAAACCCAATTTATCATCAGCAAAATTTAAAAATCAATTTAAAAACTTTAAATTTTCAAGGTAAAGAATACTTTCTCTTATAAAAGGAATTTTACAAGAGTTTAAACCAAATTCCTTTTTTAAATTCAAAACGTTTAAATTTTACTTTATCATTCAAAATTGTTAAACACTTAAATTTATTTCAAAACAAAGATTCAAATTTAGATTTGAATCAAATTTAAACTTTGTTTAAATCATTCCTTTACATTTCAAACTCCAATTTAAATTCAAATTCCTTTAAAAACACTTTTAAACACTTAACCCCTTAAGGTTATTTAAACAAATTTGAATTTAAACTTTATTCATTTCCAGCTAAAATTCAAATTAAACTTGAATCCATAATTTAAAATTAGATTTAAAACTTATTTTAAATCCTTGCTTAATATTTTAAACTTCAGTTTAAATTTGAAAATAGGACATCCTGTAACAAAACTAACTTGAGCCACAAATAAATCACTCGAGCCTAACCTAACCTAGCCCGAACAAAACACAAAATAACACGAGTAAAACTCGAGTAACATTTCATTTTGAATTCATTTAAACCTTAAGTACTGACATGTTTTACAAAAAACCTGTATCAACAACACACCTGAGTCCTCACAACAACTACTTCGAGACCAACACCACCATGCTTCGAGCAAAACACGCAACAACTTGAATAACACTCGAGTACCTTCTTCCCCAAATCACATCTGATACTCCAAGTTCTCTGTGCACCTGCACCAACGCTGCAACCAACTTCGACCACTCGTGACGACATACGCAAGTTGATGATCATCCCCCAACTCAATTCCGACCCTCAAACCATTTGCAGAAGCTAAAAATCAAAATCGAGCATATGAGCTCAAAACTGGAAACAATGTCGGCAACTGGAAACACCAAAATCACATGATTCCGGCCACTAGAGTGGCTTCACCTCCGGCCATGACCTCTTCCACACTCCAACTATCTTCTCCCTGAATCTGGGAAAGCTCGGTCACCTATAGATGTCGCGACGATTAATTTTCTGATCAACAGAAAAACTAGAGTTTAAAACTTCAATTCCAAACCACCATCGCCTCAATGCATAGATCCACTTCCTACTATTTTTCCCTGAGTCTCCTATCACCACTTCATCACTAAAGAAGATGCTGACCACCCCGACCACCTAGATCGACGGTTACATACCAAAACATCTTTTCTGGTCAAACCAGAAATACTCAATCATTTTCAAACTAAAACTTTTGATTTTAGTTTTAAAATTCAAGTTTTAGTTTAAGTAATCGATTTATAATCTTGAATCAATGAATCTGGATGATCAAATTTTTACTTACAAAAGATTTGTTCTTTATATTTTGTTTTCCAGAGACATTACAGAATTTTTTTCATATTAAATAAAATTTCAAACTTTAACTTATGTTCATAGCCATACTTTGTTTAAATCTTAGTCCTTAACATAGCTCAGATTATGAGATCATGATTTTTGATCGGAATTTAAACCTGGAATCTAAAACAGGCAAGAACAAATTTACAACAATAAGCATGCATTCAGAAACCCATACATATATACAGAGAATTTCATCATATTCATCCACACACAAATCATGATTATCACAGGAATAAATCAGGCAACCATATTTACTTAAATTATTTTAAATAAAAATGTTACTCACCAGTATTAAAGAACAGAGCAACCTTGTTTTGAAAAGCTTGAAACTTGAATGTGCTTTGATTTGAAAGCTTTGAGTTGCTGTAGTTGCTTATGATTTTAAAACTGTAGTTTACTTTTTAAAAACTTCAAGTTGAAGATGAATTGTAGGCCTGGTTGTTTCAAAACAGAAATGGAGGAGACTGCGGGCCTTTGAATTGCAGAATGATGATCAGGTTAATGATTTGAAGAGGCTACAGGTAATTGATTCTGGTATGTGGAGTGATTTTATTACAGATTATCAAATTCTGTTTTGAATAAATCTTCTGGTTTGAAAGGAAATTTTGAGTACAGATTTTGTTTTAGAAAATAGGTTTCTGATTCTCAATGAATTTTCAGATTTTTGGCTTTGATTTGAAGAAGATGATTTCAGATTTGTTTTTGGGGTTATTTGGTTTGAATGTTGGCTGAAGATTTCTTAAGTTATGAAGAAGAATAGAAAAAGAATAAAAGTGAGAAGTAATGTGTTTATATAAATAAATTTTTGACTTAATTACAATAAAAGAAAATGGAAATTTAATAGGATACTTGTTCTTAGTTTTAACTTTTGTCACATTTTTTAATTTATGGCTTAACACATGTCACTTAGGTGTCTTAAGAGATTTACACTTGTAATTTAAGTATTTAATTTACTTTGAATTGTTTAAGTTTTTAACTTATTTTATTACTTCTTATGTATATATAAATAAATTTCTCCCTCTTTTTTTTTATAGAAAAATAGAAAAAATTATAAATAAAAGCTTATCCAAATATTTTTAGGTATCTATTCTTTTGAATTTCAAAACATTAAATTCAAATTTAAATTAAATTATAAAACCCAATTTAAAAATCAAGTTATATATATATATATATATATATATATATATATGCATATATAACTCTTATTAAATTTGAAATAACAATTCTATTTCTATAAAAATCTATTTATATTTATAAAAACTAGGTATTATATTATTATTTGAAAATAACAAATTTAACAAATTTTAAATGATTTATAAAAGAGATTATAAATCACTTCTATTACTCAATATATTAAGATCATATGTAAATTGTATTTTAAACTCTTATATATATAATTTCAAGCAATATTTTTTTTAAAGAAAATAAAACAAAGCTTTCATGTTAATCTAATTTAGATTCATATTTTAAGCTAACTAAATATAATTAAACAAATAACATTTACTTTTAAGTATTAACAAACCATATAGTTATTTATTAAGTTGCTTTGAAAAGCTAAATGTTAAATTTAAATCAAAATTTCCAATTTGCCAAAAATAAATTAGAATTAGAAAATTTCTTTATTTACTAAATTCCAAACCAAAATTTATCTATTTACAATATATACAATTATATATAAATAGAAAACAATTTATTTGCTTTAAAAAGATAAAATCTACCAATTTAATTATTTATTAAAAGAAGATTATTAAATCAATTCAAATTTTATTAACAAAAATTATCAAATCAATTTAATTTCTAACACAGATTATTAAATTTATATTGCCAAAAATTCTGGGATATCGCACAAAACGACTTATCACCTAAAGCAGTGTAATTCTTGCACAAGGTCGTAAAATTCCAAGGCGGCTGAACTGGCACCTCTAGTTCTATTACCGGCTCTACAACTAGCTCATTTCTAGGAGTTCTTCCATTTATAGTCGTGTCGGTTCCAGATCCTCTCCCTTTTCTTCCTTTTGTACTCATTTTAAATAACCTAGATAAGTGATAGATATTACTAGAGTACAAAGATAGAGTCAAAGATGATAAAAGGGAAACTGCAATGAAGGATCTAAAACCATAATTTTAGGGAGAAAATAAAATGCTCTCTCAAGATTAACTCATTCTAGGGCTCTACTTACCCTATCTCAAATGATTTGTACCTCAATCAAGCTAAAGTGTTCACTCAACCGAAGCTCCGTTACCAACTGTGACGGTCCACCTTCTGACTCCTGGGAATGACACTTGGTATATATTTGGTGTTCATATGTCGTTGCCTAAGCATCGGAAAGTTGATTCGTCTTGGGGCAAAAAAGAAGAAGAACATAACAGAGAACCTCATAACGAAACTACTGAATAGATCATAACAGTAAATAGTATATCAGATTACTTATTAACAGGGAGTTATCGGAGTTACACAAAAAAATTACAAGACAGCTAAGGTAGTTATAACATCTTGGCTTTACATACTAAAACAAAATACATACACAAACTAGATAAACAGCGGAATAGATAGCTAAGTAGAGCCTTCTGATCGGACGCCATCTTCAAAGAGCCCAACGTGACCTACTAATCCCGGACTACTCAAATAAAATAGGTACCTAAGATTTTATGGAAAACAAACAAACTCAGATCAGAATATATATCTGGTATGAGTAAAACTTTAAATAATAGTTGTATATAATCAATAGCACGTGGGACTACGACACTAACGTGGAACGGGTTTTCTCCCACACATAACAACCAAACTTAAAGAATGTTATGGAGTAAGTGGTAGACTCTTCCCGTTGCAATTAAAGAAAACAATTCTAAGCTTCGAATCAAATAAGGAAATGAAAATTTCCAATAAGTGACTAGAAAGGTGCACTTCCCTTGAAGTATACTTCTAGTAATATACTTATGAGAAGTTCATTAACTCTGTGAAACTTTCCAAAACCTTCCAAGATGGACACCGCTAAACCATACCGAGGATCAGAATATTTCACATCTAATAGCGCTACTGAATTCAATCTTGATGAGATGTGAAAGTATCCTAACGGAAGCAACCCCACATAGCTTGGCCTCCATTCACACTTTGGTTTTAGATATTTCAACAAAGGATATCAATGCTCAATGGAGCAATGAATCATCTTAAAATGACGATAATAAAGAACGTGAAGTAACTAATAGCCGAGGAACTAACTATGAAGGATATAAAATAATCATATGTGGAAATTAAGTCTTGTATACTTACCACCACTCATCGAATTCAAACTTGAACTATTTCTTGGTTAATAATAATAATACCAAACAAGTCCAGGTAGTGTTACCTCAAAGTCATGTCTCACGATTATTCTTAACTTTCAAAATAGCGACAAGTCTTCTTCTTCGATGTTTATTACTAATTATACAAATAAATTGTTTCTATATAAGTGCTTTACGGAAATTAATTCATTTCCATAAACGGATCAAACCTTTTCTTTTAAAAACCTGAATTCGTACTTGGCTTCACATTACAAGTATTAGCTTTATAACACTTTGTTAAAAGAGTTTACTGACTTTGACACATCATTATAAAAAGGATTTAACAAACTAAAACATCCTTATTACATTGATTACCTAACTTTAAAACTTTGTTAACTAAGTTAACTAGTTAACTTCAATAACAAGCTGTGACGCCCCACCCCGATACCTACATTAACAAAGAGCATTACATGGTAATATTGTCTGTTAATGCGGAGAATAGGGCTGGTTAGGAGCGACCACCCATAGCTTTGTCTTAAACATGTATTGGTTACGTCGATTGGATACTCTAATTTTTTTTCCTTTTTTCTTTCTTCTCAAATTAAATTTAAAGTAAATTACCTTTAAGCATCATTAATTCTAATATCATTTAAATATAATTAATTAAATTAATTTATAAATAATTAAATCTCATTATTTAAAAATGATTCATTAATTGTAAAATTCTTTAAAGGAAAGATTAATTAAAGTTAAACAGATTTATTAACTTCTAAAAGTCATTAATTAAAAAGATTAATTAATTTAAAAACATCATTAGTAAATTGGTTATTTAACTTTAATCCATCATTTTTAAGAGATTAATTAACATTAAACATCATTAGACAAAATTATTAATTAATTTCAAAACATCATTAACTAAGTGATTAGTTAATTTTAAAACTTGTTAATAAGTTAATTAGTTAACTTTAATCCTTATTAATTAAATAGTTAATTAAATTAAATAATCATTATTAATTAATTATTTTTTTAAAAACATCATTAATATAAAACTTACTTGACTTGTAAAATAATTTCAAGGACGATAATGAAACCAAACGGTTTCGATAAAGGTGATTTTTCGAAAGTGTCGATATAACGCCTATCGCTATACGGCCAGTTCGGAAAACAAGTTTATGTTATTTGCAATACAACTATACATCACATAGCAAGGGTATGAGCATATGTACATGGTTATTTATAATTAATACAACATATATGAAGCATTTAGTAAAAAAATCATAAATTTAACTACTGATATTTCCTATTTCTTATGATTCGCTTACTAACTTTTCAAAGTGACTAGCTTTCAAGCAACAAACCCATCCAACAACCAAACTAATATTTCACTAATACAACAAGCATTCAATAGCTATAACATGAACACAAATATAGTTTGAAAACATTTGGTTTGAAGGTGGAAGCTTTACTCACCAAACTCTTACTAAAACTTGAATACAAGCTAGAACTTGGTCTAAACTTGCAAATATGGAGTCACAAATCGTCCAACTCCCTAAACGGGATCGGTTTTGGATGAACTGGGCTCGGCTTGGGCTGCAAGGGGCTCGGCACTTGGAGTTTTGGGGTGATATTGGATTTGTTTTGGTAGAGGAGTATTTGTAGATAAATATGAGGAGTTTTTTTGTGAAGAAAACTATATTTTTCCAACTTTAAACACAGACTTGGAAGCCATGGACATTCATGTATTTGAAAAGAAGAGAAGTGAAGAAGGAAATGAAAATGTAAAGTGGAAATGTGCGGAGATGAGGTGTATTTATAGGAAAAGGAAGTGTATAGGTGACTAAAATAACTTATTAATACAAAATAACAAAATGTCTTCATGTAGCATGCTTCCATGCCTCCTCCCTCACCCTAGGTGAACATACACCCCCTCCCATAGGTCCACCCTCCACCATGCCTTGTTTACAACCTAGTTTGTTTAGGTTATGGTAGTGCATGAAAGGTTATTTTATATTTTATTTTTAAGTCAAATCTTGTTTTATTTTAATCTAAGCATGGTTTATTTATTTTAACACTATCATTAACTTATCACATAACATATGTGCATGTGTATATGAGTTACACAAAATATGCACGACGTTTTCGACAACTTTTCGATGCAAAAAAAGTCAAAATTTTGGAAGACATTTTTTGGTCACATTTTCTATTTTTATTTGAACTAATTATTTTGGTAAACAAAATTTTAAAATGATTTTAATATCATTAATTAATTTGTAAACTATGTTTATTTGGTTATTAAAATCCACTATTTAAATATTTAAAAATGATTTAAATATTCAAATAGAAAGCGATTAGTTTATGGGTCGTTACAATTCAAATCATATAAGGTGCATTTCACAAACTACAGTGTTTAGTAATATCTATTGTTCCTACGTCATTTATAATCTTGTATATTATTCATGTCCCCCATGTTGTATCGATACAAATTGATATAATGAATTTATATGTTTATCTGTTGTCCAACTACATGTTTACATACAAATCAAAATAGTTTAAAAAAAAACCGTATCGAATATCATTATAATGCATATATTAATTTTGGCCTAGCTTAAAATAGTTATAAAGTGATTTTTGAAAATTTAAAATTATTTTAATCAATTTAAACACTTTTATACTATGTTATATATAACTTTAAATATAATATTAGATATTTCATATATTAAATTATTCTAAAATCTATTTATAAACATAGATATGTTTTTGGTTTAAAAAGACATTTCCATTATTATTTCTGTTGTAGATTTAATAATACATAATTTAATTACTACATACAAATATATTAGTATATATATACATATAAGTATTAAAAATAGTTATTAAATCTGTGTATATATGTATTAGTATATATGTATATATAAACTTTCGGTCCAAAGTAATAAGAAAATTAATATTTATAGTAATCCATAATATATATATACGTATTATATTGCGATAAAACATATTTTTTTATATATTTCAAAAATTAAAAAAATTATGTGTGTGTATATATATATATATATATATATATAAATACATAATGTTTGTAACTTAATTTAAAAGGATATTTATCTAGACATGAATTTAAATTATAAATTAATACAAGATATTTTAATACTAACTAAAGCATTTGTATTGATCAAAATATTCCTTTGAATTAAATATAATTGTTATTATACATTTACATTCCCATGTATTATTTAAATGAAACTATGGACAACAAATACTTATACAAAGTGCCAAATGTGTCCGTTGCGGTGTAAATACCAATATCTATATACGAGCACATTGAACTATATGCACTTTATATGCTACATATGCAATACGCATATGTGTGTATTTGATACACATATACATTATATTTATTTATGATATCAAATTTTTATATAAATAAATTAAATTAAATAATATTTTTATTTCAAATAATTTAGATTAGATCGAAATCAATTTAGACTTCATAGGCCCAATAAGATCTAAGATGGTATTTTTTTTGAAATTCACCCATTTAACCCGTTATTTGCTGGCTCAGTTCCAATAATGGTATCGATGCCCACTATCATATGCGATCTAATTAGAAATGTTAGGGATTACTTATTAAAGTCTACCAATTTAGTAGGGTGTCTAGAAAAGTGGTGTACATACCAGTTTGGGTAATCAAGTACCTTACACTACCTAGCTACTAGGCTGGCCCGAAAGATGAAGTAAGCCCAATTGAACAGGTATTCTGTAACGACCCGCTATTTTGGACTATTCGCATCCGCACATGTCAGACTTGAATAATTCAAAATAATGAATTGTTAATTTAAATTTGGCAAAACTCAGATATACAGTAAATAAATAATCACAGAATCACAGACACAGAGTAATAATATGCAGCGGAAGCAAAAGATAGTAGTTCATGAAGCTACTATATATATATATATATATATATATATATATATATATAACAGAGTTAAATAAGTTACAACAGAAGTTTCGAATACAATAGTCAAATACAAGAATCTGTATACATCACTGGAATCATTGAAAATCTGAAAGCTGATAGATAGCTGGATCTCCAGGCGAAGCTCCAACTCCAAAGGTGAGTCTCGAAAGCTGAACCACTCAGTCTGACCCGAGCGTAAAGCAAAACACAAAACACTCGAGTCAGGATTAACATTCTTATATCATTAAATCCAACTCAAGTGAAATAGCAACCGAAATACAAGTAACTCAAAGGACGTTGGAATAATCGTCCTCTAAGGATCTGTTAAACTATCTACTATGTAGTAATATACGCTAAACAGATAATGTCTATCAGTAATATAAAGTATCAAATAGTGTTAAGGCATTACCATTATCCCCTTTAACACATTTATATAAGCGTTATAGTCTATACAGCACTGTAAACTCCACCGTAAACTAGTGGGATATCAGGGAGTACTCCATAGGTATAACACACAAAAAATTCGTAGTAGTCGCGTATATAGGGATACAAGTATGACAAGGCACATGAGGCAATACCCAAGGTAGTGAAACTACCGTTTGCCTGATCCAGACTGGTGAAAACGCATCGCCGCGACGATCGCAACACCGCGAAACAACCCTCCCAAAAGTACGAGGGTGCACCAATCAATAACAAGTAATGAGTAGTATCGAAGAAGTGTGTTCGCTCGAGGTGGCTAACCCTATTTGGCCCGGGATGGATCCTGTTTTAGTCATTTCCAATTTGACACAAGTGTTAAGGCTATCCATTATCGTTCTCTTTCTTCAGTCATCACGTAAATCATTCCAACCACTTCATTCTGAATCACACTCCGTGTATAGTTATTAAAGTGGTTTTCGGTTTAGACAGAGAGTATGTCCATAACCGATTCCGGTTTCTTTAATAACTTTCGTAATTATTACACCGATTGGTCGTTTAATAAATTTCAAAGACTGAATCAATTTCAATTTAAATTAGAATTTAAAATTCAACGTTTCATTTGACTTTCTATATCAATTTCCATAATTTACGTTTCAAAATTTGCAAATACCATTTCAAAATCTTATAATTCAATTTCAACCTTTAATTTGAATAATTCAATTATTGATTCAATTCATATATAAATTTCATTCCGTAATCATTTAAATAAATTAATTTAACACTCAAATCAATTTCATTTATCGAGTTCATTCAATATTCGTTAAGTTAAATTATTATTCAAAACGATTTCAATTAGATGTCCAATTCATTATATCAATTACTTAAGTTCAACTTCATTATATCAAAACTTCAAATTCAATTTGATTAAATTCGTCAAATCAAATTCCCTAAATTACAAGTCTTACATTAATTCCAATAAATCACATTTTTATTTCTTGTTAAAGAAATTCGATTTCACTTATTTATTCACTTAGTTACAAATTTCAAAACTCAATTGATAAAGAAAATAAATTTCACGTATTCAAAAGTTCAATTTAACTTATTAACTTACTTAAATAATTTTTCAAACTTAATTAATAAAGAAACCCGATTTTATTTATTAACGAAGTTCAAATTCACTTATTCGAAAGTTTAATTTTTTATCAAAGAATTCAAATTTTTATTTAATTATCAAACAATTCAATTTCATTTAATTATTTAATAACTTCAAAACTTAATTAATAATTTCAACTTGATTATTAAATAAATCCAAAACTCAATTATTAAATAATTCCAATCTTAATTATTAGATAATTCCAAACTTAATTATTAAATAATCTCAAGACTTAATTATTAAATAATTTCAACTTAATAATTCCAAACTTAATTATAAATTCAAACTTAATTATCAAAATCATTTCCAACTTAATTCAATGAATAATTCCAAATTTATTGTCAACTAATTTATTTAAAACAACGTTCTTTCAATAACTACTATGTTAATATTTTGTTTCAGCTTATTAAATATTACATTATTTCTTTCATTAAAATTTCAAATTCCAACTTCATTTCGAAAACTTATTATTTATTCAAATAAAATCTTTATTTTATTTTTAAATCAAACTTTGACCAATCGGTTATTTAGTTCTCTATCCTAAGACAAATTCATTTGGGTATTTATCATTTCAACCCGATTCCAATTCAAATCAAAATCAAAGCAAAGCAAAGGGAACTTGCAGCGTGATAACTGGGATGGTGTCAAAGTAAATAAACAAGCAATAACAACAATCAATGACAATTCAATAATTAATTTAAATAATCCCGAAATAATCGTATTAATTTACATTGTTGTTTGTGCAAATTAATATAATTATTTCTAGAATCTACACTATCATTTCATGTAAATTAAAGATTATTGCACTAATATTTATACGGTTCTACACTTGACATCAATTATTCAATTCCATACCATAAATTCAAATGGTCCAAGGGTAATTAACCATTTCTATGTGTCAAATAATTAAACATTTAAGGGGTCATATTATTCAAATTCAACACATATGTCGATTTAAATTTTTAATTATCCTACGACAAATTCAATTGCATAATGTTTATTGCTTATACATTACAATTCAACATCCAATATAAACAATAAACAATCAATCAATTATCAACCAAACGGAATTGTCATCGTATAATTAACAGGTAATGGTGTCGGAGGTCAAAGGTGAACTGATACATAAATAACAGTGCAATAAATAACAGAAGCATATTTCAATTGTCGTTCTAATTGAAATAAAATTTAATACATAAAAGAACATTAATCGTGAGTGAATGCTCGCCTTTCAAGGCTAGAGAGGACAGGAGATGACACGGATACGCACACTGATACGGACACTGAATCGAATCACAAATCCAAAGATGAATTTTGAAGCAAAGCACGATGGACTGGAGTTCGAAAGACAAGCTGACAATAAAAAGTGACGGGAACGAATCAGAACTAAATTGTTAAAGATAATTAATACAAGTGAATATCTACTAGCTAAAGTCATTATTTCATTCAAACACATACTATAATAGAATATATTTAGAAAACACAAATTATCATATACCAATATACAACTAATATATGTAATCATATATACAAACCTGTATACACAACAAACATATTATACATTATAACCTATAATATATGTATACTATATACTAAAATGTAAAGCTTAAATTATACGTATAGATATAGAAACAATTTTGTTTTAGTATGCAACAGGTATACAAACTAACAACCTAGCACGAACTATAATTTAAAATATTGTATTTATAACTTATAAAAAGAAATATAACCCATGACATATGTATACATTTTTCTCTTTATATCTTTCAATCAACACATCAACTTGTACTAAATACTCAATATACACAACAAATTTTTATACTTTATATACTTGTAATATATAAACTGTATACCCTTAAAACTGTAAAAAAAAAAATTGAATACAACGCATTTTGTAAATCATATAAAACTATAAAATATATATAGTATAAAACTACATAACGTAAAATCTTATATAAACTACATATAATAATATATACTATAATCTAATACATGGAACACAACCTAGAACAAAATCGAACAGAGCAAGCCCAGGAATTCTGGAAACAACGAATGTATATATTAATAACTTATATAAAATAATACATACTGAAAATAGTGACCTATTTAATATGCTTATATATACATATACTTAGAATATTAACAAACCGTAGAGGCTCGGCTAAGGAATCTATGAGAGGAAGAGATGTGGATGGAGTGTTGGGTTGCATGAATGGTAAGGTCGGATGGAGGTCGGAAGAAGATTAAGTAGTCAGGGGGAGGTGCCAGCTTCGGCCATAGAGGAAGAGGGTGGTAAGGGTCTGAGATCGGAGGGGCAAGCTGCTCGCTGGTCTATAGGAGGAGGAGCTCGGTTGCTGGGTGTGTGAACGAAGAGGTAATGTAGTGGCAGAGGAGTTTGAGATGTTGAGATGGTTGTCACGCCGGTGGTTGCGTGCACAATGGAGTGGTGTGGGAATTGGCAGATGGAGGGTGAATCGGTGTAAGGTGGAGGGCGTCTACTAGCGGCTGTTGAATGGTGGGTTCAGTGGCTACTAGAGGCTGATGGTGGCTGACTCGGGGAGGAATTTGGGTGGGTGGAAGCGGCTAAATGTGGTGGATGTTGCAGATCTGGGTGGGACATAGCAAGGTAGTGGGTTGGTGAGGAGAAAGGTGGCGGTGGAGCATGTGGTGTATTCAGGTTAGGTCGCACGGCTAGGGGTTTTGTTCGGTGTGTGTAAGCCATGGCGGCTGTGGAGTTGCTCGGAGGGTGGGTTGTCAAGGCAAACTGTAGGCGTGCTTGGGTTTCAAGAGGGAAGCGGTTATTGGTTCGCGTGCTCAGGTTGAAGGGCGTATGTGGAAAGCCGTTCGTGGTTGGCATGGAGTTACCGGGTTTGGCGGTGGAGAGGCTATGTGGAGGGGCACTGCAAGAAGAAGTTGAGGGTTGCATCGATGGAAGGGCTGCAGAGCGGTGGAGTAAGGGTGACAGCCAATGGTAGACGAGATGAGAATAAGCTAGGTTACAGGAATATGAAGATGAACAAGCTTTTACTGTTTTTGTATGGCTGAAAAAAAGAGCAGAGTAAGAAAGAAAATGAAGTATGAAACTTACTTTTACAAAATGAACGGACACAAGAAGGAATGTATAAAATCAAGATGTAAGAGCAACGGTCACCTTCTCGCATTAGCTGAATTATAAAGCAGATTTATTATTGTGTTCCCGGTGCACGTTTTAAATTTTGAAACCCACCAGAAAGCAAAAGGTCACGGATCCATACCGACACAGTTACCGGTTTCGCGGATTCCTCCGAGATCCGGACTTTAAAATACCGAAATAAATATACCGTAGAGATCAGCACGACGAGACTATAAAACCGTATAGAGATATTAGCGGTACGATTGAATTATAAAAATTTCGAATTTTCAACTGATGGAAAATGCAAGAAAAACATAGAAAAATAATATCGACGGAGCTAAAGATGTCCGAATTTGGAAGAACGAAAATTAGCGTTTGCTCAGAAGATGGTTTAGAATTTTTCTATGTAAAAATATTTAGGTTCCAAGAACATTTTATTTTCATTGCTTTTTAACTGATTAAATTGAAGTAAATTTACGCACGAAATAAACTTTCATATTTTCGGACGAAAATTTATCAGTTGCTGTATTTAACTAGACGTATTCCAAATATCAAATTTATATTTCAAAATTTTATTTTTATAATTTATTAAATTTCACCCCAATTCAGTTAATTAAATTAATTTAAAACCGTTAAAATATTCGGGTTGTTACATATTCATAAACATTTTATGAATTGTCTTATATATATAAATGATTTGATTTTTAATATACAAAACTTATGTTCAAAACATAAATAGGTCAACTGTTGACAATTGTTCCCAAACCTCTTTTGAAGTGATTCATACAGGATCCTTCACTTATGATTATTATATATAGGCTTTCGAATCGCACAACCTGCTAACTCTTTCGGCTAGGATACATTAGGTTTTCCTATAAACCCTTATCTTGTATAATTTTGTAAACTATTCTTTAGATTAAATTAATTTTGACCTTATGCACTACTCTTAAGTACAAGACATTATAGAAAGAAGTTAGCTCAACTTCACTCACCATTAATCATACTTTGTTCAACAAAGTATGATTACTCCTTATCGATACATCATTATGTATCATAGGGAGGAGTGACATTTAAGGTTGAATCCTTATTCTTTTTTGGGTACGTTTAGAACTATTTCCAATATACTCACATATTCAATCTAATCGAATCATTTTGTTTTCTACCGCATGTTAATTTATTTAATTCCGTTTTATACACTATATTTTTATCATAAACATATTACATGTGTATCAAATACACATATCCATGTCGATGATAACTTATTGGTGAATATAACGAATTACGTGAAATCGTATTAGTATGAATAGACTTGCAATCCATGTTTGCGATATAATTCACAAGTACCATATGATTCATAGCCATGTAGTCAAAAATTATTTCTGAAAACTATGGCTTGTCCATAATTCCTAAATAATTGCAAATTTTTTTAGGGATACTTCTATATTTTCCAATGCTTCACAAATACTGGTACTACAATTTTATTTTGTAACGAACATTCACAATATTCATATTGTAATAACACTATGCCTATTTTTTTAGTCAACACTGAAAAATAATAATTATTTCATAAATAATGTACGGTGAGTTTTACGAAAACAATTTTCGTAACTTGATGTGACCAATAAGTTTTATATGACATGCTCCCACTATTTCTGTTATTACTATAATAGCGTATGAAATATGAAGTCCATTCAACCGCTTAATATAGGGTATTTATTTCATTTACTTTAACTAGTTTACAGTCGAGAATTTTCAAATCAGATATCTTAGATTCAAGAAATAAATCTCATAGAAAAAAAATTCTATGTGAAAATATATTTGGAATGGATATCATATTTCTTGTTCCTTATTAGGTATCGATTTCTTGTTTTTGATATTTCTTTATGATGTAGAAGTAATTATTCACTCATTTCATCCCAACCGTGCCTTCGGTAACATCCACTCTTATATGTTCAATTTTACTTCTAAATGGTCGAACCATTAAAAAGAATTCCTTACAGCAATATCATAATGAACTATTTAAATAGATGAAATTGGACGTCATTAACTTTCAAGGATATCAAATAAATTGCACTCTACGTAAACTGATCAAACTAAAATTTTAGTGGTCGAACTTAGATATATCTTGTAGCTTTTGGTCCAGTGTTACATTTAACACAATAAGATCATTATTATAACCAATCATATTGAATACACAATCTCACACTACAGTTTATTTACTTATATCTAATTCATTGAAGTTTTGTACATTATGTATTATGACCGTTCACCATGTAACATTCATATGTGGTCGTGTATGGATCAAATATCCATATTCTTGTATTGCTTTTTGAGTTTGAAACTCATTGAAGACAATGTACAATCTCGAGCGAGTAAACTCGTAAGTGACCAAAATTCGAACGTATTTAGTGGTTGTATAATTAGGCGCTTGCTTGGGTCAATATGCAAAAATTTATTAGTAAGTATATTTTATATTTCTTTTTGTGAATATCAGTTTCAGTTCATTTGTATATTGTAACTAATAAACATTTTTATAAATTTTGTAAATTGCACAAATTTAATAAAGTGGATTATGATAACTTTACATAGTATACATTCTTACAATATTAAAAAGGTTAAATATTATCATTCCATTTTTCTAATAAGGCTCCCACTAGTCCTTTATGTTTCTCCAAACCCTAAGATGAAACATAGAAGTCTTTCAGCTTCACTAGTCTGTATTGGGATTCTAGCATTGAGTTTGCTTACCAAGTCATAGCTCTATAAACAATGGATAACTTCTTATTCGTTGTATCATATACAACTCCTACCCATGGTTCCTTGTCCTAATCTTATTTTGACCTTGAGTTTGCTTGATAAATCGAAAGAAATTATTCATCGTACCTACCATTTCGCAATGCCCTAGGTACAGTATTTGTACCTTGAGTTTTCTCAATAAATACATATTATTCTCTTACCTCGTCTATTCAATATAGTAACTTACTAATATATATATATATATATAGTAGAAGACAATGTTATACTAAATATTCATAATCTTTAATATATTATTTTGATTGATATCTAGTTATGAAATAATGTATTCCGTATGAAATACCTTCGTGATTCAAGTGCCAGATACATCAGAAATTACAGTATACATACTATACATATGTATTTATCCCTTAACTCTATTTGCATTTCTTTAATGTTCCACCTTTAGTTTATGCATTCATATTATATAAGTTTCATTATTATATAACTTTTATATTTTATTTAACTTATACAATAATCTTATGTATAACATTATGTTAATTAAATCATATTTAATTAATTTAATTAATTAACACTTTAATTAATTATTATATGATTTAATTATAACATATTGTTATTAAATATATATACATACTAAAACCATTATAGTAATACACATAAATCTTATATATATCTGTTTTAATTTTTAATTACTTTGTTTATGTAAATAAATTAAATTTCATGAATTTCGAAATTTCTTTTATACACACATGTACTCATATTATCTTAAACAATTCAAGACAACACAACATGTATCATTATATATATTACATATGTATATATATATTTAATTAATTAACATGTTTAATTATTTCATTTATTTTATTAACCTTATTAATAAATAATATTTTTGGAGTTAATTTATAACATTTTGGAAACTCATATTATAACTTTTATAGTATGTGTTTTATTTTAAATTTAACTCTTGTATAATAATCTTTTTCCAAATAAAGTATGAGCTGTTTTCTATTATATTTGTTTGTTGTATTGCGATATAAGTAACTATACGAATACATTAAACATACATAAGTAGAATATGCTGTCAAACATATTTTGTCGATTGCAGTTGTGAATCTGTTCGTACCTATGAGTTTTGAATCCATCAAACAAAAATTTATCCTCAAGTTCTTCATAGCCAAGATGCATCGAGAAAATAATATCAACACATCTGTTGAGACTATTGTATGTAGCGCTTTCCATATGAATTATAATGAATTACTCATGACCATGGAGGACACTAAGGGATTTCGCACTTGTTGTTTTTTGGACAATCATAGAATGACTCGGCAAAAGTCTTCTTTAGGTTAATAAAATTGAGTCAAAATAAAAAATTTCATACAACGATATGTAGTAATATTTGAACTTGAGAGTACTATTGGTCAAAAGTAGCTAGGATATCTTTTGAATATGGTCAATCACATGACATCACGATCACGTTATGACCATAGTTAGTGATAAAGTTAGAGGCATCCCTTAAGGGCAATTCAATAATTTATTTGTAAATCATTAACTTTTTAATAAATTCTCGGTTGGAAAAAGAAATTTTTTCTTTCTATTACATACTTGATATAATGTGTTATGTTAATTATTTATTTAATTTATGTATAATTTAATAGAAAATCCATAAATGATATGCCTTGTGATAGTAGTCATAATGTGTTGTAATCATGAGAATTTTACCACAATAAAAATAAACATTTCATTTTAAATATTCCTATTCAAGATGTATCGAGACTTGATATCGATCATCTATTAAGATTGGAGTGCATAACGCTCTCTAAATGTTGGACAGTGTATTACACATGATTATTAGGGCACCAGGTGGGTTACCTACTGATAGTTATTGGATAACTATGGAATGACTTGATAGTTTCTTATTGGTTAATATAACTAAGGTCAAATAGAAAATATCGAAGTAACAATATTACACAATTCTCTCAACTTGAAAATACTTGTTAAACTTCAATGTGGGCACTACAGATTGATTATAATTAGATCATGGCACGACATCCATCAAATTACTATAGTTGGATCTAAGTTAAAGCATTGGAAATGAAACACTATTCAATGGAGAATCCGTCTTTTAAGTTACGTGAGGTAATTATCACGGACAAATATAGTGAACTTAAAGTCAAAGTCTCTAGCAAGAGCAGTTCGGTTGATAAAAAATGTTTTATTGAACCATGGACTTTGTGTTTGGATTATACAAGTTGAATGTGGACGATATTGGAATTTTGACCAAAACCAAATTCCATGTCCTGATGTGATATATTTTTGACGAATGAAATTGGTGTAAATAATCTTCGCTACCCGGTACTGCTTAAAATAGTAAAATTGGATTTTAACCAAAATTGTGTAAGAGATAAATTCAGTCAAACTGTCCCACCACTAGCTTAGGTGACATGTGAACGTTCATATTCAAATTGTTCGATATTAATCGCTAATTGAATTTACACCTTTAAGTTGCACAACCATAATAAATACCACACGATTTAATTAAGTTATAATTATTATACATTAATTAATATTTATGAAATCTTAATTATAAAAATTTATTTGATTGTTTGGGTGACATTAGTAATTAGCTGGGTGTGTATGTCAAAGTTGTATATGTACATTTCGATATACGATATCGAAGTAAATTTAAATTGGATTTAAATGAACTATTTATTAAATTGGTTGGAGCTTTTTGAATGCCTATCAAGCCCTATCATAGCCGACCATATATGCCTAAGGGAAAGGGCATAAAATGATTCATATTGGAGTTGAATTAACTAACGAGGAATGAGTAAATGTAGGAGATATTAGATCACTTATAACCTTGTTTTTAGTTACTTAAACAACACATCCCTCCTTCATTTGCATTCGGTTCTTTTGCTCCATCATTACTCCATCTCATGATGTGAGTTTGAGGAGGTATAGGTCGAAAATCCCAAAGCAAAAGGATAAAAGTGAATTAAAAGCAAACGATGGTGTTAGCTTTATAATCTTATGCAAATTCTAGGAGCTATTTCATTGCAAATTAGGAGGTTATTCAAATCATATAACGTTCATTTTACATGCTACGGTGTTTAGTAATATCTATTATCCCTACATAATTTATAATCATGTATATTTTTCATGTCACCCATGCTGTATAGATACATATTGATATAACGAATATATATATTTATTTGTTGTCCAATTATATGTTTACACACAAATCAAAATAGTTTTAAAAAAACCACATCAAATATTAATGCATATATTAATGTTGGCCTAGCTTAAAATATTTATAAAGTAATTTCGAGAATTTAAAATCATTTTAACTGATTTAAACACTTTTATAGTATATTATATCTAATTATGAATATAATATTAGATATTTCATATATTAAGTTATTCTGAAATTTATTTATAAACATAGATATGTTTTTGGTTTAAAAACACATTTTTATTATTATTTTTATTATATTTAATAATACATTATTTAATTATTACATATACATATATATGTAAGTATGAAAAAATAATTATTAAATCTGTTTAGAATTTGACAAAACAATTAGTTATATATACACGTTATTTTTTATATTAAATAGTATATTTATATGTTTTAAATTATGATATATATATATATATATATATGTATGTATTAGTGTGTATGTATATAAACTTTCAATCCAATGTAATAATATATATATATATATATGTATGTATATGTATGTATTTATTAATTTTTAATATATATATATATATTATATTATGATAAAGCACATTCATTATATATTTCAAAAATTAAAAAAATTATGCATATACATTTATGGATATATATCTATATATAAATACATAATGTTTGTAACCTAATTTAAATTTTAAAAGGATATTTATATAGATCTTGAATTTAAATTATAAACTAATATAATATATTTTAATCCTAACTAAACTATTTGTATTGATCAAAATATTCTTTTGAATTAACTGTAATTGTTATTCTACATTTACATTTCTATGTATTATTTAAATGAAACAATGGACAAGAAATAGTTATATAAAGAGCCAAATGTGTCCATTGCGGGGTAAATCCCAGCATCTATATACGTGAACATTTAATTATGTACACTTTACATGCTTCACGTGGACTACGCGTATGCATGTATTTGATAAATATATACATTATATTTATTTATAGAATCAAACTCTTATATAAATAAATTAAACGTTGTTTTTATTTCAAATAGTTTAGATTGGATCAAAATCAATTTAGACTTCATAGGCCCAATATAATCAACAATGGCAATTTTTTCTAAAATTCACTCATTTAACCCGTTGCGTGCTGGCTCAGTTCCAACAGTGGTATCGGCGTCCAATATCATGTATGATCTAAACTAGCAATATTAAGGATTACTTATTAAAGTCTACTCATTTAGTAGGGTGTCTAAAAAAGTGGTGTCCATGTTTGGGTAATCAAGTACCTTACCGTACCTGGCTACTATCTCAGCCCAAAAGGTGAAGTAAGCCCAATGGTTATCTCGAGTTTTGATTTGGGCCTTGGCCTGATGAAACACCCCGCCATCAATAATGCCTCGATTTATGTATAAAATGGTATGGACATCGCAGAGCTCGTAGACGGTGGATCATTTTGAGGTAAAATGTAAAATAAATCATAGAGTTATCTACAATAGTCTACATGTTCTGAAACTCAAAGAAGGAACAAAATATAATAGTAACTAATAATACAATCTCAGACAAACGAAATAATACATTATAAAATAAATCCAACAACAACATCTCTTTACATCTCTCTATTGGTAATGGATGCAATATAATGTCTAGGAATAAATGAAGTATAATAACGGATTTCTAATAAATAAATGTGCATATCCATCGTACCATCGCCTCCAAGTGACCACTAGTTCTCTTTATCACTATCAAAGTATAACCAAAAAAAAGAAGAAAATGAAAGAGAGGGCCAGACATATGTCTGGTGAATGAAACACATCATATAAGTGTATATTATGAATAAGCTAGTAAAACAACAGTTACGCTCGAAAACATAACTTAACATGTGTCACCCAATAAGCCATCTAAATACAATATAAAACTATATGATATCACATTCTAAGGTCTCACTAAATCTCTACTGTGTCTAACATATGCCGAAACAACTATGACACAATTGAGGCCAAAGTCCCAACTTGCCATCACCTCAAACGTATTCACACTAACGAGCCTAAAGTCCTACCTCATATATTGAAAACGTATGCAAATGACCGAACGCAAAGTTCCAGCTCTCATGCCGAAAACATATACACAGGACGGAACCCAAATTCGCAGCTCATATGCCGAAAACATACACGACTATTATGGTCAAGTCCATGTTAGACATTCGCCTAATGCTACGATTACTATTGGAATCAAGCCTAAAGCTCATCATCGCCCCACCGTTTACGAAGCTACTGAATCAAGCCCCGACCTGTCATCGCCAAACGTTACTATTACAACTAAGGACTAGTTTCCTTATACATGCACGAAAATATCCTAGTAGAACCAGCATAGAACGAATCTACTAAAATAAGACACCTTTATGAAGTAGTTCAAAACTTATCAAATAACATATCAAAGCGTTCATTATCTCCCCATGATCCTAAGCCACAAACCACGTATGAAACGGAGGTCGTATGCAAGGGACGTTGGAAATGGTCTAGTCCATAGGATCGTAGCGAAAGAAATGGGTAAATTACAAAAAAAAATCCATTAGCAGAAAAAATAGTCTGAACCCATTTAGCACTTTTCTAAATTTTTTGTTAAATAAAATCAATATTTTATTTAAATTTATAAATAAAATTTTATTTCATATATTTTGTATTATATTATATATATGTATATGTATGTATGTATCTATGTATCATATACACATATGTATGTGCATGCACGTGCAATAGAATAATGTGTACGTGGTTTGGCATGCCCGTGTATAGATTGAGATTTACACCGCAATGGACATGTTAGCACCTCGTGCATACAAATGGATTGTTTAAATGTTTGTGCGCGCGCGTGTGTATGCATAAAATTATTTAAATATATATCAAAATACAATTATATAATATTTGTTGAAAATCATTTACATGCAACATTAATATATATATGTATGTATGTATGTATGTATGTATGTATGTAAACATACGAATAATAAAATTAAATTATAAACTACTTTAAAATTAGTTTATAAAATTAGTCAAAGTATTTATAGTATAATGTTCAAACTGTAATTTTTTTAATGTGTATATACATACATACATACATACATACATACATATATATATATATAATTAAATTAGATACATAATATATATATGTATGTATGTATTTGTATAAACAAATAACTAGTTATAATTATATACTATATACATATATAATTCAAAATTAATATTATTTTTTGCTATTTCTTTTGGCCCGATAATAAAATAATTTTTATTTAATTTTTAGTTTAAACTATTAGATAAAATTCATAATTAATTAAAAAGTCATACTAAATTAATTAAAAAAACTCTTAAAAATGTATTTTAGAAACTATGAAGTATATTTTATTATATATTAAAACTTTCGGAATTTTATATTATACATACATACATACGTACATATATATATATATGCACACATTCTTTCTATATAAACAATTTTGAATTAAACAAAAGTATATACATATATATAATATCCATAAATTTAATTAATTTTTTTAATAGCCAAATATCATTCTAATTTAATTAAATTTTATACAGATTTAATATATATTTTGTATAGTGTTAGACTTTTAAATTACATTTAATACAAATCTTTATATAATATTTTATTATATAAAATTTGAAATTATTATTTTTTAATTCCAGGTCAAGAGCCTCTATATCCAATATGCATAACTTTATATATGTATATGGACACACACACACGACCAGTAATATGCAGCAATCCATCAATATACCGATTTGTGATATTTCTAACAAAAAACTATATATATATAGATATAAGAATGATTATATAAACATTAATATAATATTAAACCTGAAGAATACCTATTACCAAAGTCCAAAGCTCACATCGCGAAATGAAGAAGTAAAATCCTTGAGTCGAATTCTGTGCCCAGAAGATGTTACCTTCCCGAATGCAGCTACCATACTTGATTTTTTATTTGAAATGCTCGAATGACTATAGGGGAGATGGATACTTTTAGCTAGCAATTTCATTAAGATTGAAGACCATAAATGAGCTCCAAAATTGAGAGTAAGATTCATTTAAATAACGAGAAACCAATGAGTAAACAAGGATATAGATCCTTATTTTTCTCTTACCTATTCGCCTCTCTTTCATTCAAAATCTAAGCTTCCTTATCCATCATATGGCTGCATTTTTCTTCTTTATGGATGAAAATAACAAGCCACTATAGGCCTTAAAATCACTTCTAGCTAGGTTAATATTTAATACACTTAAATCTAATTTAAATGCATACTGATATCGTATATAACTATTATAAATACACTGCTTAATATTATACAACACATCAAATAAATTTTATAATTAATACTCATAAATATTATTTGATTTAATTAATTTATAACATCTAATAATTAACTAAATTAGGTGGCAAAAAGAGTATTCAATGTTTTGGTTGCATGATTCTTAGGTGTAAATTTGGTGTGATATCCCGAAAATTTTGACAATAACAACTTAGTAATCTATGTCAAAATTTAATTGATTTAATAATATTATTAATGATAAATTTGAATATTCTTTGATAAATATTTAAATGAATGATTTTATCTTTTAAAAAACTAATCAAGTTGCCTTCTATTTATATAGTATATACATATATATATATATATATATATATATATCTGTACATATTGTAAATAGATAATCTTTGTTTTCTTATTTGAAAATTTGATTTAATAATCTTCTTTTAAATAAATATTCAAACTGATAATTTATCTTTTAAAGGCTAATAAATTGTTTTCTATTTGTAATGTATACATATTTGTATATATTCTAAATAGATAATCTTGTTTTAAATTTAATAGATATAGGCATGTTTTCTAATTCTAATATTTTTGATAAATTAAAAAAAATTGGATTTAATTTGATATTAAGCTATTAAATAAATAACCATATGATTTTAATACTCAAAATAAAAACTTAATTGTTTAAAATTGATTTTAGATTAAGTTTAAATAAAAAGGTTTTCTTTGTTTTTTTAAATGTAGCTGATAAAACAAGTAACTTATTAAATAAGAGACAAATTCTTTTATAAATTACTTTAATTTAATAATGAGTTATATTTAATAATATTAATAATGAAATGTTTTTACATATGAAGTTTTTTAAATGTAAATAGCAATTGTTATTTCAAATTTATTTATATATATGAATAATTTGGAAGAAAGCTATGATTTAAAATTTAAAATAAGTCTTTCAAAAATGTTTAAAATAAAATAAACTTTATAATTATTAAACTTAAGTATAAATCAAATATATGGTTATAAAAATAAGCATTAGAACTAAATACATAAGTTAAAATTTATAACAAATAACTAAAGTAATTTATATGTAACCTGTAAATAGTAGGCAAGGCAAAAATAAACGAAGTGCGAAAATATTAAGCGCATAGAATAAAGCAACCAGGCAAGAACAAACTAAGACAAAAGACAAATAATAAAAGCAAACCAGGCTTTGTATATATGTGCCTGTAAAGTTTAGTATGCAAGAATAAAAAATAATAATGTATGTAGCCTGTAAATAGATATGCAGGCAAGTAAAGGAAGAATCTATCAACATAAAAGTAAAATAAAATATCTATGTACATGCAAGACAAATAAGATAAGTTTGAAACAAGACAAAAAGTATATATGCTCATATAATATAAAAACAAATCAGGCAAGAATAAAGTATGAAAGCATAAGTAGGCAAGTAAATTATATATGAATGTAGCCTGTAAGGTAATATGCAAGGCAAATAAACAAATGTAAAAGAAATATGTAGGTTGTTTGTGAATAATATGCAGTAACAAGTAAGAAACATCTACATACACAAGTGAATTTAATATCTATATACAAGATAAAATAAGGTATAACCAGACAAAGTAATAATAAAACCGTATAAGTACATGAGGTAAACACAAACCAGACAAGAAAAAGGAAGCATCAGCATACAAAGGAAGATAAGCATAAAATCACAAAGTACCTTTTCATTTAATTCTAGCACACTATTTAGTCAATTCGAAAATCTTATAAAAGCAATTTAGCCTCCTTATGCAGGAAAAAAATCTCTGACCAATCTATAAAAAAAAAGAAAATAATTGGTACCTGCTAATAGCTACCCAGATATCACCTTCCCTTGTAATCTTTCCCTTATAAATATACATATCTTCCAGTTCATTTCGTTTATAAAACATAAGTAAATTTTCATCTTTACAAACTTAAACTACTTCAATAATCAAAAGCAAGATGTTAGCAGAAAGATCTAAGAAAAAGCATATTTTTCCAGTCCTAAAGAGTTCAAAACAGTTCTCTGTGCATTCTCAAAGCAAGGTGAGTAACATCACAAATTAAATAGTTTAAGTTACAAGTTTTTGTTGCATACTCATCTCTGAAGAATGTGTTTGTGATGTATATGTATAAGTATGTCCCTGTATATATATGTGTGAGCAATACTGTGTTTATGTTTGTGCTCTGCTATGTTTCCCAGGCTCAAGTTTTTAATTTAAAATTCCTTCCACGTGATCTTGTTCATGATAAGATCTGGTTATCAAACAAATATTGTTTGATTCAAATTAGATTAATGTTTAAAACCTAAGTTAGAAAATAGGGTTGTTTGTCTTTGGAAACATTAAAAACAACTGAGTATATTAAGTATAATCAAAACTCAAGCTATTTAAATTATAAATTTAGTATTACTAATCGAAAACTTCAAACAAAATATGATTTTTAACATAAGAATCAGGATTTATAGTTTGGAATTGAAGGTGGGGTTTGGGTTAAAACTGGAAGTGTATTTCTGAGTCTTCCATGTGATCAAGTGGATCGGTGTGCTCGTGGACTTTCTTGGAGATGGAGGAACGATCAATGATGTTGGGAAAAATTGTGGTTGGTGATGAAATTCACCAAGGAGGTTGCGGAAGTAAGATTTATTTTAGAACCCTAGTTTTTGGCTGTGTGTAATTAATCAATCATTTCAGAGGGTATAGTGGATCGAGTGTGTCAAAACTTCGGGGGATGTTAGCTTGGACGTGGAAGCAAACATAGCCCGAGCTGTAGAACTTCAGGTGGTCAGAATTTTTCAGGCGAGGTGGTGACAGGTTTTCAGAGGGCGATGCTATGATGTTTTCCAGGTTTAGGTCGAATGTCAAGTTTGATTTCGAGAATTGATGTTCGATTTGGTGAGCGTGGGGTGTTGCTGAGTTGTTCCACGACGAGTTTCGATCATCGTCGATGGTCAATGAAGGCCGGAGCCACCATGCATATGCACGGTGTTCACTGGTGGATGCTGTGTTTTTTTTTCTGGTTTGGTCAGGAATGGGACTCGAGTGTTTACTGGTGTTGTTGAGGGGTTTTACTAGAAGCATGATCGAATTTGACTCGAAGTAAATAAGCTTTGTCTCAGGTTGATATTTGCTACTGTTTTTTTTATAGGAAACCTGTTTCCCTGTTTAAAATTTTAAAGTAAAATCTAAAGCTAAGTTCAAGTGAAAAGCAAAGATTAAAATGAGATTTAAACCCAAGATTAATCTGGTTCAAGTTAGTTTTGAACTTTAATTTAAAATAAATAAAGTTTTTATTTAAATTGTTGTAACTACTTATAAAAAGCTTAAGTAGTTTGGATTTTAAAGTGAAGCTTTAAATTGTAGGTGGAGTTTAAAATTAAAGATTAAAACCTAGATTCAATATAAATTTGAATCTTAGTCTTGAAATAAAAGGAGGTTTTAAATTTAATTTGTTTTAACAAATTTGAACGATAAATGAATTTTTAAATTGATTTGAATTGGGTTTTAAATTCTTTTAATCTTCTATTTTAAGATAAATATTCTTTAACTTGTGAAATAAAAAGGGGTATCGAATTGTGTTAAACTTGTTAAGATTAATTTGATTTCATTTTAAATTTTAAATTAAAAATGAAATTTAAAAGTAAATTTAAATTAAATTGTTTTTAAATACCTTATTAATGATAAATTGATCGTTAAATAGAAAAAGGTTTTTATAATTGAAGATTTAAGGATTTGAAATTATTAAGTTAATTAAATGGATAATTAATAACTTAAATTAATTAACTTTGTATTTAAGAGTTTAAATTTATTTAGATAAAGTATAAGTTAATTAATTTAAGGTAAATCAATTGGTAATTAAGAATCATTGATTAAATAAGGTTTAATTTTTAATTAATGATTAGTAATCAATTATGAATTAATTGAGGATTAATTAATGAGTTATTAAGATTAATTAAAATGTATTTGATAATAAATCTTAGTTAATTACTTTAGGAAAAGTAATTAAAGAATTATAAATAGTTAATGAAGGTAATTAACTAAGATTATGAAATAATCAATTAATGGGATTAATTTTGATAATTAATTAAATTATTTATTTAAGATAAGCAATTGTGAATTGTTAAGTATAATTACTAAATGGAAGTAATTAAAGAATTAATTGCTCGTTGTAATTAATTCAGTTTAATATGAATTGTTTAAGTTAGTTAATTAAGTTTAATTAATTTAAATAATTATTTGATGATGTGATAAATATAATTACTTAGGGAAGTAATTAATGATAATTACTTGATGTAATTAACTGAAGATGATTTAATGGTGAAAGTAATTGGAGTGGAATTACTTAGTATAATTAATCAAGGGATTAATTTAAAGCAAATTAATTAAGGAGTAATTAATTTATTTGATGGAGTAATTAAAGGTAGTTAATTACCGAATGGTATTAATCTGGGATGATTAATAAATGTGATTTAATTGAGATTAATTACTTAAGGTAATTAATTTAAAAAGGGTAATTAATTAAGATGGATTAGAAATCATTTATAAATATAATTAAATGATGAATTTAGGGATTGATCAATTAAGATCAATTAACCAATAATAAGTAATTAAAGAGAAATTAATTAGTGTAATTAAAGATTTAAGTAATTAATTATAGTTAATCAATTTAATAAGTAATTAGAGGTTAATTTCTGTATTTAGTTAAGGTTAATTAATTTGTGAAAATAAATTAAAGGATGATTACTTGAATGTAATTAAAGTTAATTAATCAAGAGTGATTAATTAAATTGAATAATTGGATGATGATAAATTAATTGATCGACAATTAATTAATAGAGATATAAGCAAGATTTAAAATGGTGAAGTAATTAATTTAATTTACCTTAAATTAATTAGAGATGAAATAATTAATTTAATTCATTTTAAATTAATTATAGCTGATATGATTGCTTATATATGGATTGATGATATTGTTTACTTTGAATGGATTGAGATCTCAAATATGAGATTAATGAATGCTATGTGATAGGTGTGCTCTGATTTAAGTATGATGATAATATGGATTATCTGTTGTGATGATAATATGGATTATCGGTTATGATGATGTTGATTGTCTATTGTGATATTGTGAATTATCTATCTGTGTGTATATGGGTAATTGAACTGAATTTTTTTAAACTTCAAAACAACTTGGACTTAAAAGATGGCGTTTAGATTTCGATGAGACCGGGATCGGGTTTCCATATTTGGACATCCGAAAACCACATCGATCCAAATTAAACGTTAGGTCGTGAATTCTCAAGTGAATATTCAGAGTGCAAGGGTTTTCGTCGTTAACTCTGTGGGTGATTCTGAAATGAGTGTAACGAGATAATGCCTTCGGTTTCGTTCGAACCCGGAACGAACTTGTATGGATTGAATGCTTTCAGAACATCGTCAGATGGGCGATGAGCATTCGAAGAGATGTGTTCTCTAAAGGTAATCGCAGCCTCAAGCCTCAACAACCGGGAATGGCTAAAACAGTGGAGGTGCAGCAAGGTTAGGTGGGTCATGCCCAAGCAGGACGAGATTTTCCCTGTCTAGATGTCCCTTTTATTTCAGCTGTGCGGGCAGTTTTGAGCTCCAACTGCCGGGGTTATCTTGTTCGGGACTGTTCAGTAAGGAATGGTTCCGGCCTTGTGTTGTAGGGGAGTTAGGGTAGCTCCTCGGTACAGTGATCTAGGCCACGTACTGTGACGGGCGGTACCCTAGTAGCCCTGCCATTATATGAAATCCAATCTCCAATAAGTGCCGTACGTTTTGATTGTGCCCAACTATGTTGGAATGTGAGATGTCAGCATTTCAGCTATTTCTGTATTTTACTTGAAAACCCTAGACACTATTATAGTATCACAGTATTTCCTATTAAATGGTTTGGTTAGCGTAAGGTAAAAACTTACCATGTTTATTTCTGGGAAGTCTTACGTGATGCCTTTTGTTTTCAAGTATTTTCAAAATTAAGCAACTTTAACCTGTTACTCATACCAGACCCATGTCTGACCCGGAGTTTATTTCTATTTTTCATAAACTCTCGGGTACTCAAATTTTTACGAGTAGCCAAGGGATTCAGGTTAGCTTTGATGACTTATGGAGGAGCAATGGAGCAGGAGGCTTCGGCGTTGTAGATATATATAATATTCCGCTGTGTTGGTATCTTGGTGTTGTATTGTATATTGAATTTTATAACTAGATAGGTATTTATAACTGTCTAGTATGTGATGTATTACCTGTGTAACTCTGTTGGATATTGTATATTATGTAATACTTATGTGATTAATATAATTTATTCGTTCCGCTGTTGAGATTCTGATGTTGTTTTCTTCCTTCTTCTCTATCTCTTTTCTTTTCTATCCCTTTCTTTCTTCATGATGATACGAATTTCCGGGGCTAGAAAGTCGGGTCGTCACATTTGGTCAGCAATTAATATTAAAACAATTCAAATATCAACGTTCACACATCACATAGCAGGTGTTGTGACATTATGTCCAAATATTTCACTTACTTAGCATCGGTTAAATCCAATTTTATTTTATTAAGCGTTACCCGATAGTGGTAATAATTTATACCAATTCTCTTTGTCAAAACTATATCACTTTGGACTTATAGAATTTAGTAATAGTCAAAACTCCAATATTATCCATTTTCAACTCTATGGTCCAAACATAAATTCCTTGGTTCAATAATAACAACTATTATTAATCATACCGCTTTGGCCAGAGACTTTGATGTTGAGTTGACTTCAGTTGACTATGATACTTATCTCATATAACCAAGGAGATGAATTCTCTCTTGTATAGTGTCTCACTTTCAATGCTTGCACTCGAACCAACTATAGTCGTTCGATGGACACCATGCCACAGTTGAACAATAATCAATGTGGAGTTTTCACATTGAAGCTTAGTAGTATTTTTAAGTTGAGAGAATTGTGTAATATTGTCACATAGATATTTTCTGTTTGACCTTAGTTATATTAACCAATAGAAAAGTATCGGGTGAGTCATTCGATGGTCATGCAATAACTATCAGTACGTAACCTCTCTGTTCTCCCAATAGGCATAAGTAATACACTACCCAATATTTGGAGAGCGCAACATGCTCTGGTCTCAATGGATGCATTGATATTCAGTCTCAATATGTCTTGATTAGGAATATTTAAAACGTTATGTTTATTTTATCGTGATAAATCACTCATGGTCACAACACATTGTAACTACTATTTCTATTCAAATTACATAATTGCCTCTAGGGCATACCCTTGATTTTATCAATGTCCGACTTGCACTTGGGGTCAATTATGGAATCTCTATCACATCCCTTCAATCAGTTTGATGAGAACTTATCGAGTTAGAATCTTCATGAATGAATCTGCTACGTTAGTTTAATTATCTTCTCTGTTTATTACCTCTCTCTGATAATGATAAACTACTTTATCATGTGGAAATATTCAGAATATGTTTCTCAACTTCTATTAAGCTCTTACCATAACATTGTTATCATATAACAATAATATAATATTCTTAAAATTTAGGATCACCCTTATCTAATTTTTGAATTTGTGCAATTATATTTATACAACGCTTCTATCATGGAGCTATTTAAGGCAATATACTTAGCATGTTCATTGAATTAACCACAACTTCCTTTTTGGAACATTTCCAACTTAAGGCTCTTTAGCTAAGGTTTGAACATCTATTTAATATTGACATATTATACTCAACATAACTTATTAAATTTGAGTCCAAACGCTCCTTTATAAAGAGTTCATTGTTACGTAAACAATTCCCTAGTATTTGTAAATACTAGAGAACCCTCTAAAATTCCATTTAATGTTGTTAATTAGGAATTTTTATTTTCTTCATGCATCAAATACATAAGTAAATTACAACATTGTAGACAACACAACATGTATAATAATTCCTTGTAACGACCCAACCTTTTGGACATTTAAATCGACGATAAACCACACATGTCAAACTCAAACCATTCAAAAGGGAGGATTGTTATGGGGTAAATAAGAAAAAAAACAGAGGAAGAAAGATAACAAATACAGAATCTTACAGTGGAATGATAAAAATATAATAATCAAATAAACAGTTCATGAAGCTATTTTACAAATAACATTTGATTATAGTTTTATAATACATATCAGAGTTGCATACAACAAAAATAAATAAAGATGCAGCGGAACAACATGATGCAGTGGAATAAGTATAATAAATAATAACAGTATTAAATATTTGTCTTCGTCCTCTAGAAAGTAGTGTTCAATAAACTAAAAAGTTCAGACTGTCCCAAGCGAATTGAAAAGACAAAACACTTGAGTCAGAACTAAAAGATCTTATGTAAGTTAAATCAACAGTAAATAAATATGAGTGTAACGGCATCAAAGATGTTTACGGGTCTGACATCTCCTATTCAATGTCTATGTGCATGCAATTAACTTAAGAGAAGTTCGGGATTCCCATCTCCTAAGGATCCGTTAAACTATCTACATACATAGGACAATACGCTATTATAATAGTGTCTACAGTAAAGTAAAGTATTAAAATAGCGTTAAGTCGTTACCCATATCCCCCTTAACACATTTTATATAATTCCATAGTCCATAAAGATATTGTAAACTCCACCGTAAACTGGTAGGCTATCAGGGAGCACTCCACAGGTACGACACAAACCAAACTCATAGAAGGCGCGATAAGGCATGTGACAAGGCACACGAGGCAATGCCCAGGGTAGGATATTACCATTTTGCTGATCCGAACCGGTGGTATCGTGTAGTAGCTAACACACTCCCAAATCCAAATCAAGCGGTGGCCACCAAATCAAATCACAAAGTAATAGAATGGTATCGAAGAAATGTGCTCGATAGAAGGAATGACCTCACTTGGCCCTGCATGGCTCCTGTTTTAGCCACATCATGCTGACTCACGATAGTCAGGGCTATGTAAATACCTCAGACAGAATCGATTGCCAAACCATCCTACTTCATTCTGGAATCTCCACCACGTATACAGTTGTTAAAGTGGTTTTCGGTATTCGCAAAGAGTATGACAATATCCGATCCCGGTCACTTTAACAACCAAATGCTTATTTCACACCGGATGGTTCTTTTACATTTACAAAACCAATTCATAATTGATATCAAAATATCATATTCAATTCAAACCATATCACTTTCGAAATCATATTCACTTTCAAAATCATATTCACTTTCGAAATCATATAGATAAAATAGGTTAATTAAATCCTCATTCCAAAATCATCGTATTTACTCAAAATATGTTATTTCACTAGAAAATGTCATTTCAAATCCCAACTTAGATTATAACATCATTTCACCATATTCGCTTTAAAATCAAGGATTTAAATATAAACATTTCACTCTACACATTCTAAAAATTTAGAATGTTGTTTAGATAGCTATAAATAGTTTAGCATAATTTACAAATAAATTTCAAATAGTTAAAGTACACTAAAATAGTCTTAAAATAGATTAAAATAGTTCTAAATAGATTAAAAATAGTTTAAATAGATTTAAAATGATTTAAATAAATTTAAAATAGATTAAATAGATTAAAATTAGATTAAAATGGGTTAATTAGTTTGAAATAAGCTAAAATAGATTAAATTGGACTTAAATAGATAAAACAGATTAAAATATGTTGAAATGGTTTTTAATTGATTAAAATAGTTTAAAATAGATTTAATTAGTTTAATAGTTTGAAAATCTTAGTAATAAGGATTTAAGAATAATATATTTAAATAGTTTATATTAAAATAACAAATTTGAAGTTAATATCAAATTGTACAATTTCCTTTATTTCAACACGTCTTTAAACCATTTAATCAATATTGATTCCAAATCCTTGTTCGAACTATAAAATCCAAATTATTTCAAATTTAGCAGATTTCGAAGTTTAAATATTCAAATATTTCAGTAACTCAATGTTGATAAATTTGATTTATACTTCAAATCTAACTTTAAAATTTCAATTTCAACCAGTTCCAATTTCAACATTTAAAACTCGGATTTTCAAAGTTTATATAAATCTTCTTCAAAATATCGTCTAACTCAACTCAGAATTTAAGGATTTAAAATTATTTAATTTAACCAATCTGGTGTACGTATATAATCTCTACCCTATGGTCAAGTGATACAGATATTTGTCATGTCAATCCGCAATTATTTTATATTAACGGATATATATCATTTCAATCCACAATCCCAAATTTAATTACAAATCCATGAAATTGCTTGAGTCTATCATTTCAACTCATAACGATTTTCCACCAATCTATCAGATCGTTCGGGTATGTATCATTTCAACCCATAGTGAACTTGCAATGTTAAAATAATATAACAATATAACATCCAATTATCCAATATTAACAATCAACATCCATCACAATCACCATTCAAACTAATCATTTACAATAACAAGTGACTGATTATCAATAACTGGTATTGACTAACAATTCAGAATTTAATATTAAATTAATAGCGATAATACTCAATAGAAGTCAGATTTAACTGAAATGGCAATTCAAATAGACCAAACATCAACTAATCAATTTTTAGTCATATCATACATTTAATTTAACTAACATAAGATAATTTAGTAGTTGTGGGTGGGTTAAAGCACTCACCTTTGATTTCAAATCAATTTGAAATCCAAATAAAGGTCCAAAATTCAACTATCTCGGAATTCTTCCAACCAGTTCCATAATGTCCATAAATTCAATACGATTGCAGCGGAACAACCCGCGTGTAAATCCGATCTCGTATGTAAAATTTTATTAACATTTGAAAGATCGAAATTCAAATTTGAATAAAATAAATAAAATAAGAACAAGGGAATCACCTTCCTCTCAGAAGCCGCCACCTTACACCTATCAGAAACCCTAGTCGCGAGCACGTACAGGACTTCGAACCCTACTCCAGTCGCCTCGTTCACGAAACTATCACCGACCATATGTGAACCTCCGACCCCATCAGGCTGTAGTGCCACCATCGCCTCACCCTACCGACCATCCTCCGGCGTCGCGGCGAGCTCCGCCGCCTCCAAGTGGCCATTGCCACCATGAGCATATATGCCAAATTCTGGCAAATTTGATACCTTATAGCACGAGCGAACACCTGATCCACAACCTGCTCGACCCCCTCTTCCCAACGCCGCCTCCCAATTGTCAAACGATCGACGATCCACCGCTGGATCATTAACCCTAGAAATGGATGGTCGAGGTTCATCCTTAATTTCTGGGAAAATGGTACATCGAATTGAGAAACGAATTGCACCAGTGAATTACGTTCGTCGATAGCTTCAAAATGGCATATAATATGATAGGTTTGGAGGAGTTAAATTTTGAAATTGGTTTGAAAATTTAATTTAGGGTTTTGAGCTTAAATTTATTTCTACCATTGAAAAGAAGGAGATAGACAGAAGTTGATGTACATATAGAATAAGAAAAATGACTGCTAGGGTTTGGAAAACAAGACTATTTATATTAACAAAGCCTAATAAGAATGAATAACATATCGAATTGGTTCGAATTGACAATAACGACCCGAAAAGCCCGTTTCGCTTCCGAAACGAAAGTGGATCATCCCATATATCAAAATAGATGTTTTTGATATTTTTAAACTCAATGGAATAGGTTTCAAGTCCAAATTCCATCGTATGAAGAAGTTAGCTTTAAAATCAGCTTATTTCAAATTGATTTCTATGTGTTTCGAGTCCGTACGATCGTACTACAAGTCCGATCGCTACGAAACTTGAAATCCTAAAATAATTCACTGTTACGGATCCATGAAACTGGTTCCATCAAAATCCGAGACAGTGGCCAAAATGGTTATTTTTACATTAATTAAATAAATTAATATTGAATTAATTAAATCACCTTTTTAATTCCAATTTTATAATTAACAAATTTTATCATTTTTGATTACTTTGACATTTACAATAATTTAAAACAAATTTACATATCAATTCAGTGTTAAGTATTACATTAATTGTAGTGTTCAATTTCAACTGTAATTAAATCCAATTAATTGTATTTTAATTTCCAATATATTGAATTAATTCGATTTCAATCTTTTTATTCAATCAATCATTATTCTATAGATATAGTTAACATTGGTTTATGTCTGATTAACATAACACTCTACAATATCCTCTAAATTTACATTAACGTAATATTTAATTACATTTAATTGCAATTGATTTTTAATTTAATTCAACGGATTAAATAGATTGGCAACCAATAACAATTGTTACTTTTTCTTAATTTGATCACTCTTATAAGTTTATTATCTACCAATAAATGTTCTAACTATTTACACAACACCAATTACCTAATTACAATAATTACATATTATTTCACCAATTAATATAACATTTGGTTTATTTCTTTTATCTTCAATTTATAATCACATTTTATATTTACAATCATTTCAATAAATTGGAATTTCATTAAATTGGTTATCCATTACCTTACATTAACATTACTAATATTACATTCTAGTTATTCCTTTCATTGATAAATCTTAAATTTATAGTTTTTCTCACGTTAATAAATCATAAATTTTTATTTGTTACTACATTAAATTACAAAATTCTATTAAATTAACTATTTTTAATTATCGAAAATTACGGGTAGTTACATACTCCCCCAATCAAAACTTTTTGTCCTCGAAAAGGGAAGAGAATGGATTAAGGAAGTAATATATCTTATTCAAAATATTAAATTTATAACAATTAATTTACATAATTAAATAATTTAAATAAAATATCAATTTACAAACAATTAACCTTTTTATATTCAAGTTAATAAAAGTTTGAATAACATTTCATAAAATTTTCTAAGTCCAAAATTCACAGAAAATTTCGGTAGAGTCTCCTTTGTACAGAGAGGTCTGGGAGAAATAATAATATCAATAGTAACAATATATATCATATATTTCATAATAAAATATCTCAAACCATGGGAAAACAATATAATACTACTAGAAAACCGAAATCCGAGAACGTACCTATTTGTCGGCCAAACAACGCTTATTTATGAAACCAAAAGCAGTAGCAATTGCTTCCATAACCTGTATTTCACTTATATAATCTAATGAAGTTAACAATTGTATAAAAAAAGAAATATTTGGGTTGTTTCGATTAACTAACAAAACAAATCGAGACAACATATCTGTAGTCATTTGTAAACTAAACCATACAATCACCACATGTAATCAAAGTAATCAACCGTCCATCCATAACAACCAAATCAAATGGTTTGTTCAGGGTTAGAAATTTTTAATCATATAAAATGATAAATAAACTACTAAGCATACCATACACTCAACAGTCATAGATAAAGCTCAATAGATTACTTACACATCTTTATACAGTTAGAAGTATTATTTCCCAATCATCCCATAAGCCAAAACAAACAATAATCTTAAATGTCATGTAAGTTTTTCTTATTAACCTCTTTTCATATTATTTACTGTTCTTCAGTTTCATTCATTCATACGATGTTTATTTAATTAATTTACATTCATCACTTGCAAAATTCATTTCCCATTCGTTTATACAATGTCATTTTCTCTTTTCATTACTTTGCATTCATTGTTTACATAAGTAATTTCCATTTCAATTATTAGATTATCCACTATTATGTAAGCCTCTTTACAATTTAATTAACCATTAATAGATTATTTTATTTTCACATTCATTCTTCCATATATAGAATTATTGAATATTAAATCCATTTCTAAATCATTTCAATGTTTTCTGAAGTTATAATCATTCAATTAATAAAGTACTCACTTTAATCATAAATGGCTTCAACATTAACTTAAGTTTTTAATTATTTACTTATAGTATTCACCTTTTAATATTCTGTCTGATTATAAATAGCTTAAAATGTTAACTTAAGTTTACAATCGTTTTTATTACATTATCCACTTTTCTATCACATTTGATTAGTAACATTTCAAACTATTAACCTAAGTTTATAACAATTTATAATATCAGAATTCTTATTTATAAATGTAATTCCATTGAACACTTTCACTTACTGAAGTTTACTTGTATAGTATTCTATTACATATTCCTGTTTAACATTACTACCCTTTTGACATTTCAGTAAGTTATATATATGTCTTTTAGAGTGTAGTGGAATGTTACCCAAGTTCATCTTATTCATTTAGTAAATAAAATGTTCAATTGTTATCATTTCTCATTTTCATATCCTTTTGATTTCAGTTTACAAAATTTCAATTTTTCATATTTTCATTAATCACATAGCATCTAGTTTCTAATTACACATATTAAAAGTTTCCAATTATTAAAGTAGTCAAGGTTTCATTTCATTTTAATAATTGAAATTTCCAATTTGTAGAAAAGTTAAGAATTAAATACTGGTTCCTTTTCAATTATTTCAAAATAATATGTATAATATATATATATATATATATATATATATATATATAATCATATCTTTTATATATCAAATCATATTTGGAAATTACGATTAAGACTTATCTATCAAAACAAATGTGTAGTAAACTACTACAATAGTCTTTCCACTTTGAAATTCTAAAATGAACGTCGATAATGCGTGCACTCATCACCGAAATTATTTTCCAGCGACAGAGAGGGAAGTACAGAACTTATTTCCTTCTAAAATTCCTTTAAGAATTTCCTTCAAATCATAATGAAATATTTATATCAGAAAATACTTTCAAATAATACTAATATTATATTCCAAAAAATCTTTTGAAAGAAATTTCCAAAATCCCGAAACTTAAGTTCTAAAGTTTCCAACTCATATTCATTTTATTTGTAAATTCCATTTTAAAATTCAATGTTTATAAAATTTCACTACCTAACAAGCAACCTATCACATTCAATTATATACATCCGTAAAAAAATTTAGTCTTTTATATACAAATATAATACTAGGTAAGATTATTTCATTTATCCATATTTCAAAACATACTGTGTCGGTCTGCCCTATTAAGTGTTTAGAAATCTCTATCAATGTCATAGCATCCTATGTACCGACTGGAATTTATAAATACTAAACAGAACAAATTAACACAATACAAAATCTTCTATAACACTAACAAATACGCTCTCTCATACACACACACTCAGCGACTCATTCTAGGGTATCACTACCTTATTCCCTAATAAGTCAGACCCTACAAAGATAAGGTTATCGCTAAACCAAAGCTCTTATACCAAATGTAACGACCCACCATTTTGGACGGTTTAAATCAACGATAAACCACACATGTAACGACCCGCAAATCCGTACCCCTTGATTCGACACTATTCTCCATCAATCAACTCAAGTTGTACAGAAATACGAACCATTTGGGTTAAAAAAAGAAGAGGAAAAGAAGAAAATAGAAAACAATATCAGAATCTAACCATTATAGCGGAATAAAATATAATAGATAATAAATGATCTTTACACAAAAACAAATATATACCTGTTTTATACATACATCATCATCAGAGTTCAACAACATCAATAACATACAACTGGATACACAGCTACTCCACACAGCGGAACATATATATATATATATATATATATATATATATATATATATATATATATATAAAGCAAGCACGAAAGTACATATCGTCATCCAGCTCGTCTCCTGAGCTCCACAGCATCAAATCATGTATCCTATAATACTCGGTCTGACCCGAGCATTACAGTTAAATAACACCCGAGTCAGTCTGGAATACCAGCGTGAGAAAATCACACTCAAATTGATTATTATAGTTTCAAAAATCCTTTGAAAACAAAAGCATCTCGTAAGACCACACCACAAATAAACATGTCGGGTTTTTACCTCACGATATCAAAAACATTTCTTATAAAAATCCACTGATATTATAATAGGGTCTATATACAAATACTTATTAAAATGGCCGAAATCGTTACATTATTAAATTCCAGCTACTAGCCACAGAGTGGGTAATACAAACAAAACTCGTAAAAGGCGCGTAGGGAGAATGGATTTCCAACTAATGACTAGGCACCGGGGTACCACCTGTCACGGTACGTGGCCTAGATCACAGTACCGAGGAGCCATCCTAACTCCCCTGCAACACAAGACCGGAACCATCCCTTACTGGACAGTCCTGAGCAAGATCACCCCGCGGTTGGGATCAGCAACCGTCCACTAAGCCGAAATAAAAAGGGACATCTAGACAGGGATGATCTCACCCTAAAATGGGTGCTACCCACCTAGCCCTGTTGCATAACCCCTGATTTTCAGTCATTCCCGGTTGATGAGGCTTGAGGCTAAGCGTTACCTTTTAGACCGTTTCACTTAGAATGCTCATCGTCCACCTGACGATGTTCTGAAAGCATTCATCCATATAAGTCCGTCCCGGGTTCGAACGGAACCGAAGGCACTATTCCTACTACATCCATTTCAAAAATATCCTCAGGATTAGTAGCGACACTTCACCGCTCCATCTTCGACTCCAAACTCGTTTTCCACGAAAACGTACAAACCGGATCGAAGTGGTTTTCGAGAAATAAATCCCAATCCCGGTCTCTTCGAAACGATCAGCGCATTTGTCCAATATTGATAGTCGGTGATTTAACTATCAATTAATATTCACAAACAACCATCAACCAATAAATAATTTCCCAAATTATTTATTAATCCCAAAAATATCTTCACAAGATATATTTCCGCTTTTCAAACCCCTTTGAAAATAGTTTTGAAACCATCTTCCTTTCTCAGAATAAATTCCAAGTATTTTCTATTTCCACTGGAATCACCAAGCACAACACTTTAGATTTTTAAAATAATTTAAAACGCTTTACTTTGAAATATACTAAAAAATAATTATTTTAAAAACTACTTCAATAATTTATTAAAAATACATATTATATGAATATTTGAAAATAAGGTTACTTTATAAAATATAAAACTAGATTTTCACTTTTTAAAACAAAATACTAAGTCACTTTTTAAATAATTACTACGATAATAGATTTGAAAAAAATATTTACTTTAGAATTTAGATATTGAGAAATAATAAATTCCTAAAACATACTTTTTAAAACAACATTAAAACCTTTATCTTATATTTAAAAATTAATTTTGAAAACGTACTTGGCTACCCAGAGAAATATACCTCTCTTCACATTCTTCTTTAAGTTTCAAATTTTAAACACTTGAATCATTTTCCAAATTGATTTTCAATTTACCCCATTTTATTCCAAAATCCAATATTTTCAGATTTTATCCTTAATTATGATTTAAACTACTTTAACTGAAAATACTAATTTTAGATTTCTCAAATTACTTCTTAATCCTTTTAAATAAATTTACACTTTAAATTTTAAAATAATTCTTTATTCCTTTAAAATAATATCACTTGATTTTACAATTCATTAATTTCTGTTTATTCAAAATCTTTTCATACTCGAAGTTATTTATTCGTATTTTTATATCACTTCCATTTCTTTCCAATTCATTCTTAATTTATTCCAATTTTCTATAATTATTTCGCTTACAAATTTACTTCTTTTATTTTCTTTCCAAAATCCAATTTATATATTTTTGTTAATTCATTATACCCAAATATACTTAATCAAACCATAGCATTCAATATTCCAACATAATTCAACATATAATACCAAATAATCACAATAGAGAATATTAAATAATTTAAATAAATGTTGAGGGGTCCAGTTGGAGCCCTCCAACCTGTTTTCCCTGCGTCCATAGACGTTAGCACAATATAAATACCAATTCCACTTCGAGGTGGAATATCGCGGTATATGGGATTAAATATAATATTATCCGCTATTGTGCAGCGCATAGGGTCTCATCCGCTATAAAATGGAGGAAATCAATCATTCCTAGATGTAATATATTATAATATAACACATCAATCAATTCAACCATTCAAACAATTATTTAAATTTAATCATTTAAATTTAAATTTAAATTCGGCTGAGTGAGATTAACTCACCTTTGCTTTTCGTTCTGCAATCCAACCCATCTCAACTTGTTTTTCCATGATTTTCAGACCTTGTAAAATCATTAGACGATTTATTAATATCTGAAAAAAAACTATAAAAATTTACCATTTAATAAATTTAGTTGATCAACAATTTAATTTAAACTAGTCATCAATATTTTTTTTTTAATTTTATATTAACAAATTTTTCTTTTGGTAAATTATCCTTAGAAACTAAATAATTTATATAGATTTTAAAATCTGTTTTATATTAACTTTTAATATCCAAAATCCTTATATATATATTTTCCTAATCTTATATCTTATATAGATATAAAATAAATTAAAAACAAACTTGCCTTTGAAATACTTTATTGTAAAACAGGAAAATATTTTTATATACCCTTAACATTTTATTTACGGCTTCCAGTAAACAAATAAATAAGAACTAAATAAAATCTGTAAAATATACCTTACAGCCCTAAAAGAACCCACGCTCGCCACTTGCAGAAAGCGCCGACCAACCTCGATCCCAGCATCCCAACAAACAGCCAACTACCCACAATTCGCGACCGAAGAAGACCATCTCGACGATGAAACTTCGTCGCCACTAACCCACTGCCTGCGCGAACACACCCCGTCGCGACTTCGTCGCGCCTGTCGTCACTGGCCACATGCGCTGCCTCGCCCAACTCACACCGCACGGCCTTGCCATTGCTCTCATAACAGTCGCAACTCCCAAGCCCTAATCGCGAGCGAAACCCTCAACGAATTGACGCGCCGCTCCCTTTCGTTTGACCTCGAGTTTGAATAGATCGATACGATCGATTAAACAGAATAAATATTCGATTTATGCTTGTTCGGCCATTTATTTTCTTTTTTTCTGAACTTTGAATTTTTTTTTTATGTGTGGATCGAATTCGATTTCGTTCGATTGAGATGGTGATTTAAGAAGCTGAAGAAAAGGAGGGCTCGAGATAATTACCAATGTAAGCGTGTTGAGGAAGACAATGGTTTTAAATAAAAAAAATTATTTATTCACCTTAAGTCGAAAATCAAAATGTCCTGCTAGGAAAAATGTGATGGACGTGATTATTGCGTGTTCAACTATGCTAGGTCACAGGTAAAAATGCAGTAGAGAAGACAGGCTTTTGGACCAGTTATAAAATTGAATTTCGAATTTAATTTTCAGCGCGTTTACTTATCGTATGCTCACACAACAACTCTGAATGCTACGAAAATTGAAATCCGATAATAATTCAATATTATGGACCCAATGGAACTGGTTTCGTCGAATTCCGAGACTATGCCTCGGAAGGCTATTTTTAAATTCAATTTAAACGATAAACTTTTAAAACTGAACAAACCAGTGTTAACTTAAATTTTAAAACTTTTATTATTCTCAGCACTATCAATATAAATTTTATAAGCCTTCAAATTATTTTTAACAGGCTTAGAACTCCAGATTTAACATTTTACCCAACTTCAAATTATTTAATTTAATAATTTAATTATCAAATAAATCATGATATTTGAATTCAAGTTAAAAATTTACTTTTAAATATTTAAAATCAATTAAATAATCCGATTTTAAATGCTCAAAAATTCCGGGTCGTCACATTCCTCCCCCCTTAAAAGAATTTCGTCCCCGAAATTACTAGTTAGGAAGAACGGTCCAATACCCGTTTACCTTTCTCAAAACCAACAATTTAACAGCATACCCAACTATCATTTATAAAGACCCATTACCATTCTTACTAACTTCCCAAACTCCCCCACAATTTGCAAACAATACTATTTGTTCATCATTCATGTTTCAATTTAAAACCAAAATTTGAATTACCAAACTTTTCTCAAAAATTTTCTAACTCCTTAAACTTTCGAAATTTTTTGCCAGCATCTCCTTTGCGCGGCTAGCTCGGTACAACTGCAAAAAGCTTCTACGGGCTCCCAAATTCCAAAAGAAAACAAAAGGCCAAGTGGCTCGATCAAAAACCCAATCAAATTTCATACAGAAATTTAAACACATACCTTTTTGTCGAGCAATTCAAATTTATCTTCTGAAATCAAAGCCCATTTTTCTTTTCCTTCATAATACCTGTATATTCCACTTAGAAATAATATTCAATCACAACATTCCAAAAACATTTTATCGACTTCCTTACAATGTCAATATTTATTCATTCAAATATTAACTTAGATTATATTTGTAATATCAATTTCCAAATCAAGAATTCACCATTCCTTTCTTAAGTTTAGTATAAGCATTTTATATGTTTCTTTATTTATTTTCCATTCACCACTTTAGTTTATATCTATTTCTATTCAAATTGGTTCTCCCATTTCTATCTGAATTCAAATTTTATCTTTAACTTTGTATATTTAATTTTAATTAATTTCTTTTTTTATAATTGATTCATATCGTTATTTAAAATTAGTTTCATTCCTAAATTTATTTCAATTTTCAATTTGAAATCGTTTCGTCGCTAACTAAAATTTTTGCCAAAAATTTTCAAAATTTTTTCTAACTCCCAAAATTTTTGGCAGAGTCCTCTTTGTACGGAGGAGCTTTTGAAATTTGAAATTTGAAAAAAGATATAAATATATATACATCGACCCACACGGTCGAAAGAACCAAAAACAGTTCATATTTCCTATTTTTATTGCGTAGGCGTACCTTATTTAGCATTTATAAGCAAGTTGCTAATTTATTTTAGCATTTAGCGCGATCCAATCTAGTGAAACGGCTTCGTGGTACCTTTACTTACTCAGTTTAAGTATGTAAGTACAAAATATATGCAATTTATTAACATTTCACTTATATTCAAATAGCTGACACATAAATTTCATAAGTAATGCATGTGATATACATTCATAAGTACATATGCAAGGTTTCGACACTAGTTTTAAATTGTTTGCATCCAAATTACATACCAATTGATTTCAAAATCATCTCATTTCACTTCTAATAATTCATAGAATTTTATCCAATTTCGTTTACATCAAACAATCCACTTCCTTATGCAATTCTACAATATTAATGTGCATAAATAATTTCTTAAGCTTTATAACCATTTAAATTGATTCTAACTCATTGTATATAAAATCCATTCCAACAAACTTATTTACATACCGTATAGTTGCATTCCATCCCGTTTCACATTGGTTTTGTTCAAAGCCACTTTGTTATACCCGACATCATCCCATGCTTGTATTAACTTCAAACTTAATTTAATTTATTTCAATTGACTACCATTTCATAACTTAAGTTCATTCTCGTTTTAATTTATTCATACTCGAATTGGATTTATTTTCATCTCAAATCATTTTTATTTTAATCCAATTCAATACAGCTTCAATTCATATTTAATTCACTTACAATTCTAAGTTGAATTTCTATTTATAACTCAAGCTTCATTTCCAAACTCAATATCTATTCACAATTCAATTCTAAGTTAATAATTTCGAGTTCCATTTCCATATTTCATCAACTAACTTATTATCTAATTAGTTCTCCTCTGGTTCAAATTCAATACTTGATCTTTATCTCAGAATCTCTTCATTAAATTTCTTAAGCGCAATTTATTTTATAATTCAAGTTTGGATTTTTCGTTTTATTTTCCCAATTCATCAAAAATATTTATTTTGGGTTTTCTATCCCACCTTTCAATTTTGTAAGTCACAACCTATTATTTTACACATTTCCGTTCATCCTAGGCTTGAATATATTCATCTTTTATTTTTAACTCAAATTTATTCTTATTTATAGCCCAAGAATATTTTATTCTAAGGTTTTTTTTAATTCTTTCATAAGTTATTCTAAATTATTTATTCCAACTTATTTCTTATCCAACTTACTTCCATTTATTCAGGTAAGAATCTAATTCCATTCAATAACACCCATAGTTCAGTTGAATTTTACTCCAATTCAATTATGTTTAACTTAACCCCAGTTAAATCTTGTTACATACCATTCCTTTGAACTTTTGTTAAGCAAGGATTTAATTCCATTCAATATCATTCATGACACAACTGACTTTTGATTCAATTCAATCCAAATTTAATTCAATTTCAATTTCAATTTTATTTAACTTATCTCAAGTTAATTTCAGATATATTTGCTTCACTTTCATTCACTTAAGTTAAATTTTAATTCCCGGATTAAAATTTCCAAATTCTTCTTATTAATATCAACTTTACTTTATAAGTTCAATAGTTGATCGATTTATTTCATTCACAAATTCATTTTCAACCAATAAATTTTATTTCCAAACATTAATTATTTTTAGTCCATTTGAACTAATTATGGACTTATTTTTATACAATTTTAAATCAAACATCATCCAATATTCAATTTCATTTCATTTGCGTACCATATTAATTAATCAGTTACTTATAAATTTTAATCTTAAAACTTTGTTTATTTAATCCAACCTGACTAATTTTTCCATTTCACTTAATTTAACGCAATTCAATTTTAAATTCCAGTATTCACTTTTCACTCTACTTACTTACAAAGTTGAATTTTTTTTCAACAAATTCCAAATTCACAAGTTATCAAACTTTTTGTATGCCATAAACATTCTTAGTTAAAATTCCAAAATTTAAACAATCTTTCAACATTTCAAAATTCCCTTTGAAATCACCTATACCCAAAATTCCTTGCATTTTCAAAATCAAACCCAATTTCGCAAACAAACATCAATCCAAAACATCCAGGTAGCAATCCCCGTTTTGGAAACTCGAAAATGAAGACCGATGATGTCGTGATCATCATCGGAATTATTTTCCTGCGACCGTAAAGAGTTAAATGCTTTTATCTCTTTTAAAACCCTTCAAATATTTTAATTCCCAAATCTCTCTAGATTTCAAATCCGATTCAAAAATATTTCTCACATATATAATTTTTTCCCAACCTTTGGGAATCATTTTCAAATTCAAAGGAACTTAAATTCCCAAATTTTCAAATTCCAAACCCTTTAAATTTATATTCAAACCTTACTTTGGAATTTTATCTTATTTTAATTATTAATCACACTATAATTCACATTTATAGTTTATATTTACAAATTTCATTTGTATATGAATTTGTTTCTTAGTTTTTTAATTATGGTTTCAATATCTTATTCAATTATGAATCACATTTACAAATCTCATTTATTTATCAATTTATTCCTTAATCTCTGGTTATTATTTCAATTTCCTATTCAATTCTCATACAATAATGATAATAATTAAATATTATCACTTTCTACCATCCAAGCATCCATATATAACGATAACAATTTACGAAAAATTATTTCCTTTATATATGAAGATAATTTGGGTAAAATTATTTCATTTACCCTATTTAAAACAATATCGTGTCGGTTTATTTTGTTTAAGAGTTTAGAAACTCCTATCGATAATATGGCATCCCATATATCGACCAGAATCCATAAACACTCAACCGATAAGTCAACACAATACAAAAACAATTTTATATTCACTAACAAATACGCGATCATATCTATTAATACGCTCAAGCTCATTCTAGAGTACTACGGACTCTATTTAATGAGTAATCCCCACCAGAGCCAAGGTTATCACCAACCTAAGCTCTGCTACCAAGTGTAACGACCCGCAAATCGTACCCCTTGAGTCGACACTATTCTCCATCAATCAACTCAAGTTGTACAGAAATACGAATCATTTGGGTTAAAAAAGAAGAGGTAGAAGAAGAAAATAGAAAACAATATCAGAATCTAACCATCGCAGCGGAATAAAATATAATAGATAATAAACGATCTTTACACAAAAACAAATATATGTCTGTTTTATACATACATCATCATCAGAGTACATTATCAAAGTTCAACAACATCAATAACGTACAACTGGATACACAACTACTCAACACAGCGGAATATATATATAAAGCAAGTACGAAAGTACGTATCGTCATCCAGCTCATGTAACGACCTGATATTTCCAACCATTTGCATCCGCACATGTTGGACTTGAATTGCTCAAAATACCACGTTGTAAATAAAATTTGGAAAATCTCAGAATATATAGTAAATAAAATCACAGATCACAGACACAGAGTATTTAATAATGCAGAGGAAGTAAAAGAAATAGTAGTTCATGAAGCTACTATATAAATATATCAGAGTTAAATAAAATACAACAGAAGAAATAAAGTACAGCAGAAGCCTCAAGATGATAATCGAGTACAAGCTGAATAGACAACAGAACTGGAATAGATAAAACAAGATAAGCAGATAATCTCCAGCGATTCAAATCTTCAGAAAGTGGAATACAAATCTGTGAATAACTCAGGCTGACCCGAGCGTACATAGAAATACAAACACTCGAGTCAGGACAATATATGCTTATATAATGTAAACCAACTCAAGTGAACTGTAATAAGGTACAAGTAACTTAAAGGATGCTTGGGACCGCCCATCCTCTAAGGATCCGTTAAACTATTTACTATGTAGTAATATTTCGCTATTATAATAATGTCTACAGTAAAATAAACTTACTTTAAAATAGCGTTCCGGGCTACCCATATCACCCTTCACACATAATAGTCCCATTGTCCATCCAATATCATGCCATCTCCACTCCGGGTGACTATCAGAGGATACCACATGGGCTATGGGAGAAAAACAAACTCGTAGTAAAGGCTCGATATAGTAGGTGACAGGACACACAAGGCAATGCCAGGGTAGATATACCAATCACGCACACGGGCTGGTGGTAACGCAGCAGCCACATACGCTCACCTCGGAACACACTCCCAATCAAAATCGAAGGATGGCCATCTAATCAATCACCAGTAAGAGTATAGTATCGGTGGAAGGTGTCCGATCGGAGGAATGACCTCACTTGGCCCGAGATCGCTCCTGTTTTAGCCACCTTATGCCAACTCACGGGAGTTGGGTCCACGTAATATACCTCAAGAACGTCGCCACCATCCTACTTCATTATGGAATCTCCACCGCATACACAGTTGTTAAAGTGGTTTTCGGTAACGACAGAGAGTATGCCAGATATCCGATCCCGGTCTCTTTAACAACCAATCGTTATTATAACCCATGTTTATAATTTTTAAAATATAATATTTTATACTTTAAAATAGAATATCATTTCAAATCTAAATCTTTATCAAAATAAAGATTAAATCATTTTCAAACCATTTCAATATATAAAATAGCATATCCTTTCAAAACTTCCTTTTCAAATCATTTCAATATATCGAAATATCATATCCTTTCAAAACTTCACTACAAATCATTTTAATATCAAAATATCATTTCAAAGATAGTTTATACTTCGAAAACCCAAAATCATTTTTTTTTCAAAACTATATTTATTTCAAAAACAATATCATTTCCTTTCCAAACATATATTCACTTTTCAAAATAGTTTATACTTTCAAAGTTATAACTCTTTCGAAATCAAAACATTGAAATCATTACACTTTAAAAATCAGAACATTTTGAAATCATACATTTGCAATCATCCTTTAATTCTATACATTTACAAATTTATTAAATTAAACCCAAATTTCAATTTCAATTTAATTTAATTCAAACCATTATTTTCAATTCAAATACAGTTTACTGACAAACCATTTCAAATCTTATCAAATTTAAATATAGGTTTAATCCACAAAATACAATATTCAATCTTTAGTATATTTCAAGGTTTGAATATCCCACCTTTCATAAATCCAATATCATTTAAATAAACTCAAATGATATATACTTCAAATATTCATTTGTCAAATAAATTAAATAAATCAGAAATCAAATATCCTTTCAAAATATCAAAATATCAAAATGTCAAATATTATTCAAAACATCATTCATTTTTATTCATTTAAATAACTTTTAAATCCCTTCATTTTATTTAGGAATTAATTACCATTTCAAACTTACGTTTCAAAAGATTTTATATCAAAAATTAAATCTCTCCATTTAAATCATTTAAAGTCAATTCCTTATATTTATTAATTAAATATTAAATTTCCAAAACTTAAATCCTTCCATTTAAAGCCATATAAATGTCTCTTCGTTATCTTTAGAAATTTAACATTTAATTTCCAAAATTTTATCATTTTCCAAAGATTATATATTCCATAAAAGTTATTAAAACAACAAAAATATAGTTTCCGTAGCACTTAAAATGCTACGTAAAGTTATAGTTTAAAACAGTTCATTTGACAAAAGACAGCGTTTAAGTGCTGTAATAGATTTCCTTTAAATTTCAAATAAACTTAAATGTTAAGTTTAACCACTATAACATTTACAAAGTGTTATAATAGCCTTTATTTCAATTTAACTTTTTAGTTCATTTAAAACAACTACAGCATTTACAAAATGCTGTAATACCCTTACATTACATTTCAAAAATGCTGTTAAATCAAATTCAAGGCTTCAATACAAATTTCACCAAAAATTAATTTTAATTTAAACCATTTAACTTATAAAATCATAAAATTCACATTTTAAAATCATCATTTCAATACTCTTATTTTTATGATTTTTATAAAGTTAAATTTCATCCAAAAATCAAATTTTAACATAATTTCTTATTTAAATTAAAGTATTAAATCCCATTTCTTTAATTAATTTTATTACTTAACCATTAAGTTTTAAATTACCAAATTATAACTTATTTCTATTTATTTTCCTTGATAAAAATGTCATTTTTAAAAAAAGTTCAAAATTTCCCATAATAAGTTATATTTCAAAATTTTGACTTAAAACATTCATTTATTCACATTTTCATTTATTCAAAAATCATTTTTACTTTTATAAAAAATCATTTTATTCATTTTAATTCAACATATTATACTTTTACTTTTAAAAATAATTTTAAAACATTTCAGAAAATAATTTATAACCCACGGGTCTGCATATAGTTTTCTAGCCTAGGTCAAGTGATACGGATGTATATCATTTCAATCCACAGTTTAAAAAGAAAACCTGGGTTCTATCATTTCAAACCCGCAGCCCAAGTAAAATGAATGATTTTGAAAACCGCTCAGGCCTATCATTTCAGCCCATAACGATTTTCCCTTATTCTAAAGTCCGTTCAGGTATGTATCATTTCAACCCATAGTGATTCTAATCTACAGGGAACTTGCAATGGTGATAACTGATATAAATAACTGAAATAGCATGAAATAACACAAACATATGATATAACAGGTGTAATAACAGGTGTGAACATCATGTGATAATAATATAGCAGTTATAACAAGATGATATAAGTTACAGATTCAAATGATGTCCGTTTATCAACTATATAAGTACATATTAGTCTGGTGAGATTAACTCACTTGTTCAAAGCTAGAGATAGTCGTCCAAGCACACAACATAGACTCAACGAAGGCACGACAACTCGAATACGATTTGAGAGTGGAGAGCCAAATATAATTTCCTTGTATACATATAACCAAAACAATTCAATATACATAAGTTTTCAAAGCTAAATTACACTAAACAACACTAGGAATCGAAGCCTAAAACAAAGACAAATGCTTTGCACTTGTTCTCAACTTCACATACTTCAGTTATGAACTGAAATAGCACAGCCAAGGCATGGATTAAGGTCTGGTTTGGGTCCCTATAGGGTCGGCCTAGCCTGGTTGATGGTGTGGAGAAGTATAGGTGTAACATAGAATCACTACAAGGCAAATACAGGGCAAATATCAACATTTCTATGCTATACATGGTTTGGTCAGAGGCTCTAGGGGTATGGTCAGAGGTCCACATGGTGGTGGATGATGTGGCAGAGGGTGGTGGTCAGATTCGGGCTGGTGGTGTGGTGGAAGTGGTGGCAAAAGGAAGGTGGAGGTGTTGGAACAAAACTAGGCTAGATTGAGCACAAAGGTGATGGTTTGTGACATTTGGTGGTGGATCTCTTGCCATAGGGTGCTCGGCCTGGGGTGGTGGTGATCTGGAGGTAGTGGTGGTCGGAGTAGGTGGTGGTGGGGTTGGCCTAGCTGCTGGAGTAGGTGGGGCCGATCAAATCTAGTTGAGAACAAGAGTAAAACAACATAGAAAAATCAAATAAAACAAGAAAAAGAAGAGATTGATCACCAAATCTTTGAGCTCGGGTTTTTGGCCGAATTTTTTTGAGAGATGAGAAGTTCATTCACGTGAAAAGAAAGTTGGGAGAAGTGGTCGGCTGAATATGTGGATAGTTATTGCCAAAATAAATGAAAAGTTAGGCTAAATGTGAAAATGTAGAAGATAAAGAGCCATAGGAAAGTCAAAAGTCAAAACCTTTTCAAATTACCATTAATTTATTTATATAAGTTTATATTACTGAAAATAAAAATAATTTCAGTCACAATTTCGAAAATATAACCAAATATAAAATATATATAAATATTTTTTAATTATATAAGGTAAAAGAATAAGAAAATAGCACAAAATTGCAAGCTAGCCTAGAAAAATGGAAAATAAACGGAATGAACTTTGGAAAATTTATATGGACTTGTAAAAATATTTATAACAAAGATAATAACATAAAAATAAAATGCATTCACAAATAAATATATAAATTTTAATTTAAATATAATTTAAATAAAGAAAATAGTATAAAAATGGAAACTAGGCTTTAAAATTTGGAAATAAATCCAATAAGCTTTGGAAAAATTCAAACATCACTTTAAAATATTTAAAAGTCAAAATATAAATAATATAATATAAATATACAAATTAGAATAAGATATATCAAGTAAAAATGTAATTTATATAAATTAAAACAAAGAATATTGTTAAATAACCCTATATACATACAATATTGTAAAGGGTATAACTTTCACAATTTAAATCCAATTTCAACGAAACGAAAAGCAATATTCATGATATTAAATCTATTTTCATAATAAAAGATAAAATTCAAGAATTCAAGTATTTAAATTTAAAATTTAAAAGTCAAAGTTTGAACAGTTTGACCAGAATTTCACTTCACAGTAAGATATTCAAATTATACTAATTTGAACTATAAATCACTTAATAATCATCATTTATATTTAAAAATGAAATGTTTAAAATAAAACAATTTAAAATAATTTAAAAATAAAATAAAGTCCAATTTAAGTAATATACAAAAATCTAGGGTTGTTACAGCTCGTCTCCTGAGCTCCACAGCATCAAATCCCGTATCCTATAATACTCGGTCTGACCCGAGCATTATAGTTAAATAACACCCGAGTCAGTCTAGAATACCAGCGTGAGAAAATCACACTCAAATTGATTATTAAAGTTTCAAAAATCCTTTGAAAACAAAAGCATCTCGTAAGACCACGCCACAAATAAACATGTCGGGTTTTTACCTTACGATAGCTAAAACATTTCTTATGAAATTCCTTTGTTATTATAATATGGTTTATTTACAAATACTTATTAAAATAGCCGAAATTGTTACATTATTAAATTCCAGCTACTAACCACACAGTTGGTAATACAAACAAAACTCGTAAAAGGCGCATAGGGAGAATGGATTTCCAACTAATGATTAGGCACTGGGGTTCCACCTCTCACGGTACGTGGCCTAGATCACTGTACCGAGGAGCCACCTTAACTCCCCTGCAACACAAGACCAGAACCATCCCTTACTGGAAAGTCCCGAGCAAGATCACCCTGCGGTTGGGATCAGCAATCGCCCACTAAGCCGAAATAAAAAGGGACATCTAGACAGAGATGACCTCACCCTGAAATGGGTGCTACCCACCTAGCCTTGCTGCATAACCCCTGATTTTCAGTCATTCCCGGTTGATGAGGCTTGAGGCTAAGCTTTACCTTTTAGACCGTTTCACTTAGAATGCTCATCGTCCACCTGACGATGTTTCGAAAGCATTCATCCATATAAGTCCGTCTCGGGTTCGAACGGAACCGAAGGCACTATTCCTACTACATCCATTTCAAAAATATCCTCAGGATTAGTAGCGACTAGCCCTTTCACTTCACTGCTCCATCTTCGACTCCAAACTCGTTTTCCACGAAAATGTACAAACCGGATTGAAGTAGTTTTCGAGAAATAAATCCCGATCCCGGTCTCTACGAAACGATCAGCGCATTTGTCCAATATTGATAGTAGGTGATTTAACTATCAATTAATATTCACAAACAACCATCAACCAATAAATAATTTCCCTAATTATTTATTAATCCCAAAAATATCTTCACAAGATATATTTCCTCTTTTCAAACACCTTTGAAAACAGTTTTCAAACTATCTTCCTTTCTCAGAATAAATTCCAATTATTTTCTATTTCCACTGGAATCACCAAGCACAAAACTTTAGATTTTTAAAATAATTTAAAACGCTTTACTTTGAAATATACTAAAAAATATTTGTTTTAGAAACTACTTCAATAATTTATTAAAAATACATACTATATGAATATTTGAAAATAAGGTTACTTTATAAAATATAAATCAAGATTTTCACTTTTTAAAACAAAATACTAAGTCACTTTTTAAATAATTACTACGATAATAGATTTGAAAAAAATATTTACTTTAGAATTTAGATATTTAGAAATAATAAAATCCTAAAACATACTTTTTAAAACAACATTAAAACCTTTATCTTATATTTAAAAATTTATTTTGAAAACGTACTTGGCTATCTAGAGAAATATACCTCTCTTCACATTCTTCTTTAAGTTTCATATTTTAAACACTTGAATTAATTTCCAAATTGATTTTCAATTTACCCCCTTTTATTCCAAAATCCATTAGTTTCAGATTTTATCCCTTAATTATGATTTAAACTACTTTAACTGAAAATACTAATTTTAGATTTCTCAAATTACTTCTTAATCCTTTTAAATAAATTTAAACTTTAAATTTTAAAGTAATTCTTTATTCCTTTAAAATAATATCACTTGATTTTACAATTCTTTAATTTCTGTTTATTCAAAGTCATTTCATACTCGAAGTTATTTATTCGTATTTTAATATCACTTCCATTTCTTTCCAATTCATTCTTAGTTTATTCAAATTTTCTATAATTATTTCGCTTACAAATTTACTTCTTTTATTTTTTTCCAAAATCAAATTTATATATTTTTGGTAATTCATTATACCCAAATATACTTAATCAAACCATAGCATTCAATATTCCAACATAATTCATCATATAATACCAAACAATCGCAACAGAGAATATTAAATAATTTAAATAAATATTGTGGGGTCCAGTTGGATCCCTCCAACCTGTTTTCCCTACATCCACAGACGTTAGCACAATATAAATACTAATTCCACTTCGAGGTGGTATATCGCGGTATATGAGATTAAATATAATATTATCCGCTATTATGCGGCGCATAGGGTCTCATCCGCTATAAAATGCGGGAAATCAATCATTCCAAGATGTAATATATTATAATATAACACATCAATCAATTCAACCATTCAAACAGTTATTTAAATTTAAATTTAAATTCAGCTGAGTGAGATTAACACACCTTTTCTTTTCATTCTGCAATCCAACCCATCTCAACTTGTTTTTCCACGATTTTCAGACCTTGTAAAATATTAGGCGGTTTATTAATATCTGAAAAAGAAACTATAAAAATTTACCATTTAATAAATTTAGTTGACCAACAATTTAATTTAAACTAGTCATCAATACTTATTTATATTTTTTTTAAATTTGATATTAACAAATTTTTCTTTTAATAAATTATCCTTAGAAACTAAATAATTTGTATAGATTTTAAAATCTGTTTTTATATTAACTTTTTAATATCCAAAATCCTTATATATATATTTTCCTAATCTTATATCTTATATAGATATAAAATAATATAAAAACAAACTTGCCTACGAAATACATTTCTGTAAAACAGGAAAATATTTTCATATACCCTTAACATTTTAATTATGGCTTCCAGTAAATAAATAAATAAGAATTGAATAAAATCTGTAAAATATACCTTACAACCCTAAAAGAACCCATGCTCGCCACTTGCAGAAAGCTCAGACTAACCTCGATCCCAGCATCCCAACGAACAGCCAATTACCCACAATTCGCGACCGAAGAAGACCATCTCGACGACAAAACTTCGCCGCTGCTAACCCACTGCCTGCGCGAACACACCCCATCGCGACTTCGTCGCGCCTGTCGTCACTGGCCACCGAACCCACATGCGCTGCCTCGCCCAACTCGCACCGCGCGGCCTTGCCATTGCTCTCATAACGGTCGCAACCCCCAAGCCCTAATCGTGAGCGAAACCCTCAATGAATTGACGCGTCGCTCCCTATCGTTCGAACTCGAGTTCGAATAGATCGATACGTTCGATTAAACAGAATGAATATTCGATTTATGCTTGTTCGGCCATTTATTTTCTTTTTTTGAACTTTGAATTTTTTTATGTGTGGATCGAATTCGATTTCGTTCGATTGAGATGGTGATTTAAGAAGCTGAAGGAAAGGAGGGATCTAGATAATTACCAAATAAAGCGTGTAGAGGAAGACAATGGTTTTAAATAAAAAAAATATTTATTCACCTTAAGTCAAAATTCAAAATGTCCTGTTAGGAAAAAGGTGATGGACGTGATTATTGCGTGTTCAACTATGCTAGGTCACAGATAAAAATGCAGAAGAGAAGACAGGCTTTTGGACCAGTTATAAAATTGAATTTCCGATTTAATTTTCAGCGCGTTTACTTATCGTATGCTCACACGACAACTCCTAATGCTACGAAAATTGAAATCCGATAATAATTCGATATTACAGACCCAATGGAACTAGTTTCGTCGAATTCCGAGACTATGCCTCGGAAGGCTATTTTTAAATTCAATTTAAACGTTAAACTTTTAAAACCGAACAAGCCAGTGTTAAATTAAATTTTAAAACTTTTATTATTCTCAGCACTATCAATATAAATTTTATAAGCCTTCAAATTATTTTTAACAGGCTTAGAACTCCAGATTTAACATTTTACCCAACTTCAAATTATTTAATTTAATAATTTAATTGTCAAATAAATCGTGATATTTGAATTCAAGTTAAAAATTTACCTTTAAATATTTAAAATCAATTAAATATTCCGATTTTAAATGCTCAAAAATTTCGGGTCGTCGCAACACACGTCAGACTCAAACCATTCAAAAAGGAGGATTGTTTTGGGGTAAATAAGATTAAAACAGAGGAAGAAAGAAAACAAATACAGAATCTCACAACGGAATAACAAATATAATAATCAAATAAATAGTTCATGAAGCTGTTTTACAAATAACATTTGATTGCACTTTTATAATACATATCAGAGTTACATACAACAAAAATAAATAAAGAGCAACGGAACAACATGATGCGGTGGAATAAATGTAATAAATAATAACAGTATTAAATCTACGTCTTCGTCCTCCAGGAAGCAGTCTTCGGTAAGCTGAAAAGTTCAAACTGACATGACCGAATTGAAGAGACAAAACACCTGAGTAAGAACTAAAAGATCTTATGTAAGTTAAATCAACAGTAAATAAATATGAGTGTAACGACATCAGAGATGTTTACTGGGTTTGACATCTCATATCCAGGTCTACGTGCATGCAATAACTTAAGAGATATTCGGGATTTCCATCACCTACGGATCCATTAAACTATCCACATACGTAGTACAATACACTATTATAATAGTGTCTACAGTAAAGTATTAAAATAACGTTAAAGCGTTACCCATATCTCCTTAACACATTTTATAAAATGTCTTAGTCTATACAGATACTGTAAAATCCACCAAAAACTGGTAGGATATCAGGGAGCACTCCATAGGTACGACACAAATCAAACTCGTAAAAGCCGCGATAAGGCATGTGACAAGGCATGCGAGGCAATGCCTTGGGTAGGATACTACCGTTTTGCGGATCTGGACTGGCGGTAAAGCATAGCAGCCACTACCGCCCACCTCGGAACACACTCCCAAATCAAAATCAAGGGGTGGCCACCAAATAAAATCACAAAGTAATAGAATGGTATCGAAGAAATGTGCCCGATAAGAGGAATGACCTCACTTGGCCTGGCGTGGTTCCTGTTTTAGCCACATCAAGCTGACTCACGGGAGTCAGGGCTACGTAAATACCTCAGACATAATTGTTCGCCAAACCATCTTATTTCATTCTGGAATTTCCACAACGTACATAGTTGTTAAAGTGGTTTTCGGTATTGGCAAAGAGTATGACAATATCTGATCCCGGTCTATTTAACAACAAAACACATATTTCACACCGGATGGTTCTTTTATAATTATGAAACCAATTCATAATTGATATCAAAATATCATATTCAATTCAAACCATATCACTTTCGAAATCATATTCCCTTTCGAAATCATATTCACTTTCGAAATCATATCGATAAGATAGATTAATTAAATCCTTGTTTCAAAATCATCATATTTACTAAGAATATATTATTTCACTAGAAAGTATCATTTCGAATCCCAACCTAGATTATAATATCATTTAACCATATTCGCTTTAATATCAAGGATTTAAATATAAACACTTTCACTCTACACAATCTTAAAATTTATAAAATAGTTTAGATGGTTATAAATAGTTTAAATGGTTTAACATAATTTAAAAATAAATTTCAAATAGTAAAAGTATTCTAAAATAGTTTTAAAATAGATTAAAATAGTTTCAAATAGATTAAAAATAGTTTAAATAGATTTAAAATGATTTAAATCAATTTAAAATAGATTAAATAGATTTAAATTAAATTAAAATGGGTTAATTAGTTTAAAATAGGTTAAAATGGATTTAAATAGATAAAACAGATTAAAAGGTTGAAATGGTTTTAAGTTGATTAAAATAGAATAAAATAGTTTAAAATAGATTTAATTAGTTTAATAGTTTGAAAATCTTAGTAATCGAGATTTAAGAATAATATATTTAAACAGTTTATATTAAAATAATAAATTTGAAATTAATATCAAATTGTATTATTTCCTTTATTTCAACACATCTTTAAACCATTTAATCAACATCGATTCCAAATCCATGTTCGAACTATAAAATACAAACTATTTCAAATTTAGCAGATTTCGAAGTTTATATCTTCAAATATTTCAGTAACTCGATTTTGATAAATTTGATTTATACTTCAAATCTAACTTTAAAATTTCAATTAAAACCAATTCCAATTTCAACTTAAACCAATTCCAATTTCAACATTTAAAACTCGGATTTTTAAAAACAATTCAGTTTATAAAAATCAATTTTTCTTCCAAATATCATCTAACATAACTCAAAATTTAAGGATTTAAAATTATTTAATTTAGCCAATCCGGTGTTTGTATACAATTCTCTACCCTATGGTCAAGTGATATAGATATTTGTCATTTCAAATCATAATTATTTTATATATCCTTTCAACCCGCAATCCCGAATTTAATTACAAATCCATGAAATTGATTAAGTCTATTATTTTAACTCATAATGATATCCCTTAATCTATCAGAACGTTCGGATATGAATCATTTCAACCCATAGGGAACTTGCAGTGTTAAAACAATATAACAATATAACATCAATCATCCAATATTAACAATCAACATCCCTCTTAATCACCATTCAAACTAATCATTAACAATAAAAAGTGATTGATTATCAATAACTGGTATTAACTTGCAATTCAGAATTTAATATTAAATTAATAGCGATAATAATCAATAAAAGTCAGATTTAACTGCAATGGAAATTTAAATAGACCAAACACCAACCCATCAATTTCTAATCATATCATACATTTAATTTAACTAACATAAGATAATTTAGTAATTGTGAGTGGGTTAAAACACTCACCTTTGATTTCAAATCGATTTGAAATCCAAATAAGGCCCAAAATTAAAGTCTCAGAATTCATCCATGATTTATAATATCTGAAATTTTGATACGATCGTAGTGGAACAAAACGCGTATAAATCCGACCTCGTACGTAAAAGTTATAAACGTTAGAACGATCGAAATTCAAATTTGAATAAAATAAAAGAAAATAAAAGCAAGGGAATCACCTTCCTCTCAAAAGCCACCATGTCACAATTATCAGAAAACCTAGTCATGAGCATATATAGGACTTCGAACCCTACTCCAGCTGCCTCGTTCACGAACAATCGCCGACCATAAGTGAACCTCCGATCCCATTAGGCTGCTACGCCACCTTCGTCTCACCCTGCCGACTATCCTCCGGCGTCGCGCCGAGCTCCGCCGCCTCCAAGTGGCCGGCGCCGCCACAAGCATATATGCCAAATTATGGTAAATTTAAGGCCCTATATCATGAACGAACACCTGATCCACGATCTACTCGACCCCCTCTTCCCAATGTCGCCTCCTAATCGTCAAACGGTCGACGATCCACCGTTGGATCGTTAACCCTGGAAATGGACGGTCGAGGTTCATCCTCGATTTTAAGGAAAATGGTGCATTGAATTGAGAAACGAATTACACCAGTGAATTACGCTTGTCGAGAGCTTCGAAACGGTATATATTATGATTGGTTTTGGAGGAGTTAAATTTCGAAATTGATTTGAAAATTTAATTTAGGATTTCAAGATGGAATTTGTTTCTGCCATTAAAAAGAAGGAGATAGACAGAAGTTGATGTACATACAGAATAAGAAAAATGACTACTAGGGTTTGGGAAACAAGACTATTTGTATTAACAAAGCGCGATGAGAATGAATAATATATCGAATTGGTTCGAATTGACAATAACGACCTGAAAATCCCGTTTCGCTTCCAAAACGAAAGTGGGTCATCTTATATATCAAAATAGATGTTTTCGATATTTTTAAACTCAATGGAATGGGTTTCAAGTCCTAATTCCATTGCATGAAGAAGTTAGATTTAAAATCAACTTATTTCAAATTGATTTCAATTAAATTGATTTCTATGCGTTTCGAGTCTGTACGATCAAACGACAAGTCTGATCGCTACGAAACTTGAAATCATATAATAATTCACTGTTACGGATCCGACGATACTGGTTTTGTTAAAATCCGAGACAGTGGCCAAAATGGCTATTTTCGCATTAATTAAATAATTAATATTAAATTAATTAAATCTCCCTTTTTAATTCCAGTTTTATAATTAAAAATTTTATCATTTTTGTTTACTTGGACATTTACAATAATTTAAAACAAATTTACATATCAATTCAGTGTTAAATATTACACTAATTAAAGTGTCCAATTTCAACTGTAATTAAATCCAATTAATTATAATTTAATTTCCAATCAATTGATTTAATTTGATTTCAATTATTTTATTCAATCAATCATTATTCTATAGACATAGTTAACATTGGTTTATATCTTATTACAATAATACTCTACCACATCCTCTAAATTTACATTAACATAATATTTATTTACATTTAATTGCAATTGATTTCTAACTTAATTCAACGGATTAAATAGATTGGCAACCAATAATTATTTTTACTTTTTTTTAATTTAATCACACTTATAAGTTTATTATTTACGAAAAAATGTTCTAACTATTTACACAACACTAATTTTACCCGATTACAATAATTACACATTATTTCACCAAGTAATATAACATTTGGTTTATTTCTTTTATCTTCAATATATAATCACACTTTATATTTACAATCATTGCATTAAATTGGTTATCCATTACCTTACATTAATATTACTATTATTACATTTTAGTTATTCCTTTTATTGATAAATCTTTAATTTATAGTTTTTATCATAATAATAAATCACAAATTTTTATTTCTTACAACAGTAAATTACAAAATCCTATTAAATTAACTATTTTTAATTATCAAAAATTACGGGTCGTAACATTTCAATTGCTAATGCATAAAGAATTCACCTTACATGTTCCATATTAAACATTTTAATAACTTGTTTTTGCATATCGTTTTGTGACATTCCCAACATCCTTTTAATATAAAAGATATATGGAAGGTCTATATGCGACTGAAAATTCTGACATGCTAGCTGATCCATCCTGGGATCGATCTTTTATCTACAGTTCTGATGTTGTAGATTATGACCCTCGTCTTGCTCTACGGTTCCGCCCATTTGCTGCCCTTATTGGGTCTGCCCCTTTATTGTTGTCTGGTGTTGTTAGTGACTCTCCCTCAGGGGAAAGCTAGTTTTTGTTATTTAGTTACTGTGACATAGTTGTCAAGTACCTGTGCTGTATTTTTTTTGCTTTATTTCTAGTAGTTAAGGTGCTTCTACCTTACTCCTGTACTTCAATTTTTATTACGATTGTAATAAAAGTGGACGGTCCACTATAAAACCGGCTGGCCTTGCCAAAAAAGATATAATTAAAAAATCCAATATCTAGTGTTAAACAACCAACTATTACTGATTTTAACATAAGTACATCATTAACAATCAGCATTATGTTATTTGCTTATAATCTAGAAATAACTATACACCTTTTAGTGTTCTTTCTTATGGACACATACTTCCTTTGCATTTTGGTTGAAATTCAAACTATTTGATATTTCTGTTAAAACACTTGTTCAACTTTCTGTTAGTTCTTGGGATGATGGTTTTGTACACAACAAATTTAGGACTTGTTATAAAATATAAATACTAATATTTTTGTCTATATATATGTATATGCAGGATATATATGCAGGTACTGAAGATGAAGACTGTACAGTATAAAGATTCAAGACTATGTATAAAGATTCAAGACCGAGTATAAAGATTCAAGAATGAGTATAGAGATTCAAGACTGACGAATTCAAGATTCATGAGTATCAAAAGTTTAAAATTTCAAGAGTTCAAGATATCAAGATTAGTAATAGTGTCTAGACTTATGTTAAAACTTCATAATAGCACTAAAATCTTTAATTGGGTTTTAATTGTGGAATGGAATCCACCTCCTCGCTTTAATAGTGGGATGGAACCGACGATCTCTTTAGTGGGATGGATCGACGAACTTCTCTAGTGGAATGGAATCCATGAATTTTCAAAATAATTTATTTTAATTATTTTTCCAAAAAAATAACCTTTAAAAGTTATCTCTCTTAGTTGAAATATTTTAGCCCTAAACTATTTTTATTATCTTTTATATTTTGATTTCAAAATCATCTCTTGTTTTTAAACCATCTCATGGTTTTAATATTATAAGCTTTAAATCTCAAAAATAAATTCCATACTTAGTTTTTAACATTACTTTTATATTATAGATTATATATTTTCTAGATTACTTTTTAAATCTCTTTTATAAGTTTATACTATAATCAAAATGGCTTATAAACTTCAGAAATTATTTTGACAAGTTTTAGAAAGAAAATCTCTTGTAAAATAAAAATCAATTTTCAAAATTAACTAGGGCATGTCGACATACCCATCCGCCTATGTTGACATAGTAGTCGTAGAATTCAAATTTCAAATTTTCAAATGAAGTATCTATTCGTCATAACCTTTCACGAATGGTTATGATTGTTGTTCTTCTATAAATACCAGTTGTTTTCAACGAATTTTAAGTTATTTTTTTGTGACGCCCCACTTCTATACCCACGCTAGCAAAGAGTATTAATAGCTAATACCGTCTGCTAACACGGAGAATAAGGCTGTTTAGGAGCGACCATCTATGGCCTTGCTTTAATTACCCATTAAATACGCCGACAATAATCATACCCAACAGATCGACATATCCAATGAATACTTAAAACAAAACCATAGGTGGCTAGAGGATCTATCAGAACAGAATATAACAACTCAAATGCAATATACATCACAGAACAGTAAACCATCATATACACACATATACTGATACAAAGCAGAGTATACAAAATAATACATGTCAAGTGGTATAGCAAACCACAGTATACAGACGAGTCAAAAGAATACATATATCAGAGTTACTACAAAATGGGACTACACAAAAAGCTATAACAAAAAGAAGCTAGCGGAGTAGTCCATGCGGAAGCAAAATAGGCTAAGTCCAAAAGCGCCTAACCTGAAACATCTCGGTCTGACCCGAGTATAAGATACACGGGTCAGTCTAGCTAAACAAATCAGTTAGATAAACTGAACAACAATAAACCTGCAAGGTTACAAAGCATAACAAATATCTCTAAAAGAGATAACATAATCATCAACAAAAGATGAGTCATATGATGACAAGCCTCATATCATCGGCAACATATAGAAACAAAGGATACAAATATCCCAAAACAAGCCAAAAGGCAATAACAAATACCAATAAGGTATACAAGTTCCACAAGGTAAACGCTACTCATCATGCGGCTCATAATGACCAACACCGAAGGGCGATACCAAGGGAATATACATATGAATGAAACATCATAAAATTGCTCGAGCTCAGTACTGTATAAACAAGGATCCATGAGCCCGAAGACTCCAAACCCAATATCACCCATGTGGCTCATAACGACCAACATCGGAAGCGATACTAAAGGGCAACCCAATATCACCCATGCGGCTCATAACGACCAACATCGGAAGCGATACTAAAGGGCAACAAACCCGAAGGCACAAACCCGAAGGCACATACCCGAAGGCAACAAACCGTAGTGGTGAAGGTCAGAGACCCAGTACTGGACACCACTAACTGGCGGAATGTGTCACAACTCTCGAAAAGGAATCCGAAAAGTGTTAACGTATGTCCCATAACCACTCGTTCGCACTAAACGGTTTACTATCCGTCAGCCACTTTCACACTCAAAGCAGTACAAAGTTCACCTCATATCATCGGTAAACCAAACCCGAAGGTTAAAACGATCAATTGAATAGGTCGGGAATTAATCGGAAGGATAAACGCATAGATTCATGGTCCGTGTTTTGCCCAACCATTTAATCACCCTTCCACTTCGCTCGAAGTGCAAAATTGTACGTGTGGTTAAATAGAATTTATAAATCGGAGAAGCGAACTTTTAATAGAATTTGAAGAAATAATTTATAAAAACCCGTGAATGAATTCAAAAAGAAATTATCAAGGCCAAATATGCATAAACAACTAACTGGAATCAATATGCATCGATCTAATTTGGAAAATTAAACGAACAAGGCAAATAGGCCAAAAACAGCATATTCAGACGTCTGAAAGAATGGATTCAGACGTCTGAATCTGGAAATCAATTGGTTTTCTAAAACAGAATTCAGACGTCTGAATCCTACCATCCAGACGTCTGAAATAGGCAATATTTTGCCTATTTCCTTTCTGGTCGAAATTTAACCAATTCAGACGTCTGGAATATAAAATTCAGACGTCTGAATCTGGAAGTAAATTTCTTCCAAGGACAATATTCAGACGTCTGAATTGGGCATTTCAGACGTCTGAAACCAGATAGCCAGGCAATTCCTGAACCTAGGCCAACTATGGCCAAGCAAATCGAAAGCGATCGGATGCGTGTTGATTATGGGCTTACGTCAAACGACTACCCGACCTTAACAACACACCCAAACACTCCGAACAACATAAACATCAACCATATAAGGTTTTTCATAGATTTGGCTTCAAAATCCAATATTTGGTAATTTCACCAAAACAATCCAATTCGAAAGCAATTGAACGAGAACATATATTAGGAATTCATTCCTAACATCAATGATATCAAAACAAATAGATGTGAGTTAGAAACTCACCTTTTTACACAAAAACAAAGGATAAGAAGCACAAATGCAAGCAATCAACCAACTACACTCCACTTCAACACTACAAGCTTCAATCTAGAATCAAAGCAAGTATTTCCTAAGTTAGGGTTAGGAAGTTACTGAAATTGAAGAGGAGAAGAGATGGAGAAGATGAAGATGAAGCTTACCTATTGCTTCTCTTTGATTTTGGGGCAAGAATATGAGCTAGCAAGAAGAACTAGGGCTTGGGAGTTTCTATTTCCTCTTCCTTTCCCCCATTTCAGTTGGAGCTTGAGTTTAGAAGTGAGGAGGAGTGGGAATGAATGAATGGGAGGAGATGGGCTGAGTTAGAGGGTTAAGTGGGGTTTGGGGCTGAACCCAAAGCTAAAGCCCAACAAGAAAAGGTAGCCAATTACGACTTACTCCAAACATATCAAAGATTATACTCAAAAAGATCGCAAACGACGTTTTGAACTCAATGGAAGTGGTCTTGAGACCCAATTCGACCGTTTGCAGAAAGTAACTTTTCGGACTATGATCCGACAATTGATGTTATATTTAAATAAAATATTTAAATATACAACCGATAAATATGCGGGTTGTTACAGACTCCCCTCCTTAAAGAAATTGCGTCCTCGCAATTCTTAAGAAGAAATAAGAAGTAACAACCACAAACATATCAACACAAAAGAATAACAGAATAAGAAATTCACCATAAAGTGCATAAAAGGATAAGTTCGAACTTGCTTGTTCAGAGAATTCTATGGATTCCTAAGCTCAAAATAATTTGGAACGCCGACGTGGTACAAACAATACGTCAAATGATCCGAAGCTCAACTAAATGAAATACAACAAAACGTCCGATGAACTTGGTAAAAAGATCATTCCATTCGGACATCAACAAAGAAACCATCACTTGTTGCTTACAACTAAATGCATTGGCAACACGATTCCTTCTTACGGGAATTAAAATATCAAGATCATAAGATGCTAGGAACTCGAACCACATTAAGTTCCCTATGAGAAATAAACATTCAAAAATTATGATTGGTGAGGAGAACAAAATTCCTTTCCCAAAAATAATGATGCCAAATATAAAGAGCGAAAACAATAGCCGTGAGCACTAGATCATGAGTGGCATACCTAGTCTCTATAGGCTATAACTATTTAGAAGAATAAATGATAGCACGTTCTCTTTTGCAAGTGAACGACATCCAAACCAATACGATTAGCATTGGTACAAAAGATAAAGCATTGGTTCCCTACGGGAATAACAAGAATAGGGATATCGAAAAGAAAGAGTTCTTTTAAATTAATTTTCTTTCCCAAAAAGCTAAGACTTTCAAAATTACAATTATCTTTATGTAATAATCTTTCAAGAAAAATTTACTAATTCCAAATCAATTTACTGCGCCTGATTGTCTCATCAAAGCGTTTAGAAGATTCCTATCGAAAACGTTGATCAAGCGCATCGACCAGAATTCTTAAAGCACTCAATGGGCAATACAATCACAAAACCATCTTCTATATGATAAACATGTTTCTAAAAACTTTCGAAAATTCTCTTTGTTCGTTTTAAAAACAAAATCCCATTTATACTTATAAATAACTCTTATGAAAAAGATTTGCAAAATTATTTAAATTGCTATTTTCCATCCAAAATCAATAAATACCAAAATGGAATCATCGAGATATTCACAGAATACTCGATTCATAAAATGGATGAAATGAGCTAGACAAACTGAATAACATAACAAATCATTTATAAGAATTACAACGAGTGCGGAATGCGGTAAGTGGAGTGCTAACTTCCGCAACTCGTAGCCAAATGAAAACCAGTGGTAAGGTCGAGCTAAAAAGACCTTAACACTACTCAAAAGATTGCTTAGGTGATAACCCTAAGACAAGACCAAAATGTCAGAAAATTGTCAAACTACAAGAATGAGAGAAACAACACTTTCCTCGTCATGAGGGATTAAAGAATAAAATGATACCATCAAATTGGAATCGAAATTACAAAGAAAATAGAGACCTACCAAAATAGATGGAGACATACCTTATCCCCGAGAAGGGCCTCCAGAAGCACCGGTTACATTTAACTTGCCGGATGGTGAATTATTCGGAGCAATGGGACAAGTGGAACTACGATGATCTTCCTTCTTGCAATAGCGGCAGAAGAGAGGCTTAGGACAAGCTCGAATTATATGATCAGGAGAATCACAATTGAAACACTTCCGAATGGAAGGCGTTCCAGCAGGCTGAGACTGAGAATCAGATTCAACGGGCTTTTTCTTCTTGGAAGGGAAAAATTCCCGCTCATCCAAGGGAGACTGCTTTTTGTTGGGGTTCTTACGAACCTCGACCTCATTACCACTATCACACTCCTTCTCGACGGTTTCAAGATGAAGTGTAGAATCTACTATCTCCTCAAAAGAAAGCTTAGGCTGGAGCAACAAAGACTTCTTAAGATATTTCTTAAGACCAGAGACAAACTTCAAATTCTTCTTGTAAGAAGTGCTGATGAATTCAAAACCATACTGAGATAAAGCCTCGAATGATGCAACATACTCAGTAACAGAAGATTTCCCTTGCTTCAACTCAAGGAAGTGACAGGTCAATAAAACTTTTTCAGATTCAGGAACGAACTTGAGTTCAAATCGTCCCCGAAACTGAGTCCAAGAAAGAGTAGACTCATCAATCTCAGCTACAAGAAGCTCATACCAATCAAGAGCACGCTCTTGTAACAAACTAGAAGTCACAAGAACTCTATCATGGTCAAAAAGATCCATGCGAGAGAAAATACGCTCGCACGTTCGAAACCAAGCTTGGACTTCAAGAACAGACTCGGAGCCCTTAAACGGTTTTCCTCCAAGATGAGAAAAATCACTGCACTGACGTGCAAAGGCAGACATGCGAGGTGGAGATACTCGAGGAGGAACTGGAGGCTGAGTGCTCCTAAACAATTCCAAAAACTGATCAGCAGACAGATATACGCCATCCGGATGTGAGCCACTGAATTGGCCAGCACCCGAACGTCGTCCCCTGCCTCTTCCAGCCATACTCTGAAGGTAAGATAAGAACAAGATTATTCACAAGGTAGATATTGCAATACGGAATACTACGGAATAAAATGCATTCCTAGACGTATTCCCAAACTCTATCTAACCTTGATAGAAATAAGAGACACAATGATTCAAAGATTTGTATCACTTATACACTTTGATGTACCATAATATGTGCATCTATTCTGTGTTTACCATATTTTGCTCTGAACTCAGCTCTGATACCACGCTGTGACGCCCCACCTCTATACCCACGCTAGCAAAGAGTATTAATAGCTAATACCGTCTGCTAACACGGAGAATAAGGCTGTTTAGGAGCGACCATCTATGGCCTTGCTTTAATTACCCATTAAATACGCCGACAATAATCATACCCAACAGATCGACATATCCAATGAATACTTAAAACAAAACCATAGGTGGCTAGAGGATCTATCAGAACAGAATATAACAACTCAAATGCAATATACATCACAGAACAGTAAACCATCATATACACACATATACTGATACAAAGCAGAGTATACAAAATAATACATGTCAAGTGGTATAGCAAACCACAGTATACAGACGAGTCAAAAGAATACATATATTAGAGTTACTACAAAATGGGACTACACAAAAAGCTATAACAAAAAGCTATAACAAAAAGAAGCTAGCGGAGTAGTCCATGCGGAAGCAAAATAGGCTAAGTCCAAAAGCGCCTAAACTGAAACATCTCGGTCTGACCCGAGTATAAGATACACGGGTCAGTCTAGCTAAACAAATCAGTTAGATAAACTGAACAACAATAAACCTGCAAGGTTACAAAGCATAACAAATATCTCTAAAAGAGATAACATAATCATCAACAAAAGATGAGTCATATGATGACAAGCCTCATATCATCGGCAACATATAGAAACAAAGGATACAAATATCCCAAAACAAGCCAAAAGGCAATAACAAATACCAATAAGGTATACAAGTTCCACAAGGTAAACGCTACTCATCATGCGGCTCATAATGACCAACACCGAAGGGCGATACCAAGGGAATATACATATGAATGAAACATCATAAAATTGCTCGAGCTCAGTACTGTATAAACAAGGATCCATGAGCCCGAAGACTCCAAACCCAATATCACCCATGTGGCTCATAACGACCAACATCGGAAGCGATACTAAAGGGCAACCCAATATCACCCATGCGGCTCATAACGACCAACATAGGAAGCGATACTAAAGGGCAACAAACCCGAAGGCACAAACCCGAAGGCACATACCTGAAGGCAACAAACCGTAGTGGTGAAGGTCAGAGACCCAGTACTGGACACCACTAACTGGCGGAATGTGTCACAACTCTCGAAAAGGAATCCGAAAAGTGTTAACGTATGTCCCATAACCACTCGTTCGCACTAAACGGTTTACTATCCGTCAGCCACTTTCACACTCAAAGCAGTACAAAGTTCACCTCATATCATCGGTAAACCAAACCCGAAGTTTAAAGCGATCAATTGAATAGGTCGGGAATTAATCGGAAGGATAAACGCATAGATTCATGGTCCGTGTTTTGCCCAACCATTTAATCACCCTTCCACTTCGCTCGAAGTACGAAATTGTACGTGTGGTTTAAATAGAATTTATAAATCGGATAAGCGAACTTTTAATAGAATTTGAAGAAATAATTTATAAAAACCCGTGAATGAATTCAAAAAGAAATTATCAAGGCCAAATATGCATAAACAACTAAGTGGAATCAATATGCATCGATCTAATTTGGAAAATTAAACGAACAAGGCAAATAGGCCAAAAACAGCATATTCAGACGTCTGAAAGAATGGATTCAGACGTCTGAATCTGGAAATCAATTGGTTTTCTAAAACAGAATTCAGAAGTCTGAATCCTACCATCCAGACGTCTGAAATAGGCAATATTTTGCCTATTTCCTTTCTGGTCGAAATTTAACCAATTCAGACATCTGGAATATAAAATTCATACGTCTGAATCTGGAAGTAAATTTCTTCCAAGGACAATATTCAGACGTCTGAAATGGGCATTTCAGACGTCTGAAACCAGATAGCCAGGCAATTCCTGAACCTAGGCCAACTATGGCCAAGCAAATCGAAAGCGATCGGATGCGTGTTGATTATGGGCTTACGTCAAACGACTACCCGACTTTAACAACACACCCAAACACTCCGAACAACATAAACATCAACCATATAAGGTTTTTCATAGATTTGGCTTCAAAATCCAATATTTGATAATTTCACCAAAACAATCCAATTCGAAAGCAATTGAACAAGAACATATATTAGGAATTCATTCCTAACATCAATGATATCAAAACAAATAGATGTGAGTTAGAAACTCACCTTTTTACACAAAAACAAAGGAGAAGAAGCACAAATGCAAGCAATCAACCAACTACACTCCACTTCAACACTACAAGCTTCAATCTAGAATCAAAGCAAGTATTTCCTAAGTTAGGGTTAGGAAGTTACTGAAATTGAAGAGGAGAAGAGATGGAGAAGATGAAGATGAAGCTTACCTATTGCTTCTCTTTGATTTTGGGGCAAGAATATGAGCTAGCAAGAAGAACTAGGGCTTGGGAGTTTCCATTTCCTCTTCCTTTCCCCCATTTCAGTTGGAGCTTGAGTTTAGAAGTGAGGAGGAGTGGGAATGAATGAATGGGAGGAGATGGGCTGAGTTAGAGGGTTAAGTGGGGTTTGGGGCTGAACCCAAAGCTAAAGCCCAACTAGAAAAGGTAGCCAATTACAACTTACTCCAAACATATCAAAGATTATACTCAAAAAGATCGCAAACGACGTTTTGAACTCAATGGAAGTGGTCTTGAGACCCAATTCGACCGTTTTCAGAAAGTAACTTTTCGGACTATGATCCGACAATTGATGTTATATATAAAATATTTAAATATACAACCGATAAATATGCGGGTTGTTACATTTTTTCTTTATTTCTTCACTCCTTCTCCACTCAAGTATTCTCTTATATTTTAACTAAACTCTGTTGAAATCTTAAGTAAATCAAACTCGATCATCTCTAGTTTGATTCTCTGCCACTCTCTCTCAAAGATCTCAATGCTATTTAGAGTTACAGAATTATTTGTAATCAAAGATCGAAAGATCGAAGTGTATCGAGTCTCTCTCTATCAAAATGTAATTGGAAACGGTGTGATTGTGGCCTTTAAATAAATTGGGTGTGATTGTAGCCCGTAAATCAATTAGGCGATCTTATAGTCTAGTTAAATCAAGAGAGTTTGCCTAGACTCGAAGACAGGAGGGTGTATCTCGTAGCCCTGAAATCGAGGTTATAATATACACATTATATTTGAAAAGAAATCTGCACAAGAAATTGTGATGTAGGTAACTCCGAACCAGTATAAAATTCGGGCGTGTTCTTTCCTTTACTGCTTTTATTTCATATTTACATATATGTCTGATTCTGTGATTGTTTCTGTGTTTGTGAATTGCATCTGTCTGTGTTTAATTTCAAAAGATTTCAAAAATTCCACAAAATCCATTAAACACTATTCAACCCCCTCTAATGTTAATTCCGCCTTAAGATCCGTAATCCGCATTTCCGACATTAGGTATCACAGTATTGGTTTTCAAAATTATCATAATCTAAATTTTAAAAAAGTTTAAAATAGCAATTTTTGTAAATTCTGATAACACAGTTCAAAACTATCCAAATCATCATTGTCTCATAAGTCTTCATATTTTTATTATAGAAAATCAAGTTATCTACCGAATTGGTATATTGTCTAGGAACATATGTGTTATATGGCTTTTAATGAATCAACACTCAATGGAAAAATGGTGCAAATCAAGAAAAATAAATGGATACTTGATAGTGGATGTTCGAGACACGTGACTGGAAACCCGAAGATACCGAGTGACATAATTTATGAAGTTGGAGGACTGGTTAACTTTGGAGACAACTCAAAAGGATATGTGATTGGCATCGACAATGACGGTAACTCTAAAACTCCTACTATTTTTGATGTTTTGATAGTTAGGAATGTAAAACACAATTTACTTGACATAAGTCAACTATGTGATAAAGGGTACAAAATTAAATTTGAAAAGGATAACTGTCACATTGAAGATAATAAATCAAATATTATTTTTGAAGGAATTAGGAAGAAAAATACTTACATTCTCAGCATGAAAATCTCAAATGATAGCCTATGTATTTTGGTTAATACAAGTGACCCATGGATTTGGCATAAAAAATTTGGGCATTTGAATTTAAAACTCTTATCTAGACTTTCAAAACTTGATCTAGTAAGAGGTCTTCCTAAAATGGATTTTAAAGTAGATAGTATTTGCGATGCTTGTCAATTAGAAAAGTTAGAAAGGGTTCATTTAAATTGAAAGATATGATTTCAACTTCAAAACCTCTTGAGTTGCTTCATTTCGATCTGTTTGGTCCATCTCAAATTCAGTCAATAAATCACAGTAAATATGTCTTTGCAATTGTAGATGATTATTCTAGATTTACATGGACAATTTTTCTGAAACTTAAAAGTGATGCATTTATTTATTTAAACTTTTGCAAAAAGAATTCAAAGTCAACTTTTTTAAAAATCAAAACTATTGGTAGTGATCACGGTGGAGAATTTGAAAATGAAAATTTTGAGAATTTCTATAATAAAAAAGGAATAACTCATAATTTTCCCTTTCTAAGGACTCTACAATAAAAAGGAGTTATAACGACCCAGAATTTATGTCATTTGAAATTCGTATATTTAATTTATTTTAAATATTCACGAGTTAATTTTTTAAGCTGAATAAATTATATTTCGAATATCTTGATTTAATTGGGTAATTAAATTGTTAATTAAATATTTGAAATTGTAGAAGTAATTGAAATTTGGATTTAATGAGAATGAAAATGATTTATAAAGTTGTATTAAATTCTAGTTGAATTAGAATTATGTTAGAGAACTTTTGAAATTGAATTAAAAGTTAATTTATATAAATTGAATATTTTAGTATTTAATTAACTTGTAAAAATAGTCATTTTTCAAATATCTTGGATTTTGACGAAATTAATTTCATTAGATCCATAATGTTATATTATTGTAGGATTTCAAATTTCGTGTCAATCGGATTTATGGTTTAGTCATGGCAAGCTAAAATGCGTAGAAATTTGTTTAAGTGAATTTTAAATTTAAATAAGTCGATTCGAAAACCTATCTTCCAAACACGATCGAATTGGCTATCGATATATATTCCATTGTGTTCGGAATAGGGGTAAAATATTATAAACGCCAGGAGGCACGCTTCGTTTGGAGTTCGAAAAATTTTCAGGTGAATAGTGCGCGAAATTTTTCTACAAAAGGCCACGTTTTTATTCTATTTGCCAAAACCCTAATCTAGCTAGGGTTAGCCGCCATTTACATTTCGATGGCCATAAATGCTCGAAATTTCTTCCTCCATTATCTCTCAATGCATAAATAATTAGCAAAAATGTTCAACTGCAATATTGCAGAGGGCGACGAGGTCATCAACTTCAACGGTTATGATCGATTTTGGAGGCGTGGATCGACGATAATATGCTCGCATTCGTTCGACCTTTGCACATTATTTTCGAGGTATTGGTGGGGATCGCTTCAGCGCATCTGTAACAACCCGCATATTTATCGATTTTATATTTAAATATTTTATCAATACTCGGAATTTAGTCCGAAAAGCTACTTTTTGCATACGGTCGAATTAGGACTCGGGACCACTCCCATTGAGTTTAAAATGCCGTTTGCGACCTTTTTGAGTATAAGCTTCGATATGTTTGGAGAAAGTTGATTTTTGCTACTTTTCACTTTGGGTTTGGGTTTGGGCTCAGCCCTATGTTTAACTTATGCTCAAATCTGAGCCACTCTTCCCCATTCACCCTCATTCTCTTCTCTTTTCAGTTTTTAAAGTATTAATGGTGGGAGAGATTGGAAATTAAAACTCCAAAACTCTAGTTCCTTTTGCAACTTCAAATTCCTAGCTCCAAATTCAAGAGAACCCATTGGTAAGCATTCTCTTCTTCTTCTCCAACTTATTCTCTTACCAATTTCAGAAATTCCTAAACCTAATTTTGGGAATGATCTTGTTTTGAGCATAGATTCAAGCTCATTTGGGTTGTGTTGAAGAGAGGTTGATTCTCCATTTGCTTTCAAGCTTCTTCTTGTTTGATTTTGTAAAAAGGTGAGATTTTTAATCTCACATCTAAGTCTATGAATTATCTTCGATTGTTAGGTATAAATTCCTAACACTTATTCTTGTGCAATTGCTTTTGATTTGGATTGCTTTTGAGAATATTCCAATTTTAGTGCTTGAAAGCCAAATCCTTAAAAATCATAGCTTTGAGGTTCAAATGTGTTTTTGGTGATGCATCGAGGAGCCAATAGTGTCGGGTAGCCGTTAGGGTTAATTCCCTAGCGTCCGTGCTCGTTCGGATGCGAATTGGTGGAGGTTGCATATCAATTTATGGGCATCAATTTGCAGAGCATCAGGTTCGGCCGACCGACCCCATTGGTCCGGTCGACCGACCTGCTAGTAAAAGTGCAGTTGCACTTCTCTGTTTCTGGTTCAGCCGACCGACCCCCCTGGTTCGGTCGACCGACCTGATGCCCGAGAAGTTTTCAAAACAGGGTTCGGTCGACCGAGCTCTGTAGCCGGCCGACCGACCTGATGCATTTTGCCTATTTTCGCCTAGTCGCGTGAATTTCCAATTTTGATCGATTCGAGTTGTTTCCTATTTGTTGTTATCATCTATTATGACTTTGATGACTCTTTTTAGGGATTTTTGAATATCCATTTCGATGGATCCTTTATCGATTTCTTTGGATTTTATTCACGTCTTCGTATGTGAATTTTAGTGATTGATTGTTCGTACAATCTTCTTCGTGATTTGTCACTTTAAAAATATAAAGGTTTTCTATACTAGTAGTAAATATCAACTCTTTCCTCAAACGATTTCAATACTATTTTAATACCAAATTCGTTTATAAAACCGTTTTCCAATCTATTAGTATATACAAACCTTTACCTCACTCGTATGAGAAATCTAATTAAACGACTTAGTAAAACAAGTGGTATGAAATGCTTGCGTTCACTTTGTTGGTTAATTCTTGGACTTGTTCGATTGAAACTCTTGTGACAATTTTCTAGTGGAGATCTACAATTTGTTCGTAAATATTTAAGTTAAGCTAGTGGTTATGGGACATGATGCTAAGCTCATATATTTACTAGCTTACTGTAATCGACACTTCTCGTTGATCATGACGATCATCTTTGTGATTTAGACTAGCAATGTGCGATGTCTCTTTGTCTGCGAGGGAGACTAAACCCCGTTTTGTGGAGTTTCGACTCAATTTGGTGGGGTAGCAACCCATGGTCTTCGGGCCGTTTGTGGAGCTTCGGCTCAATTTGTGATGGTTAGCAATCATGGAATTAGCGTTCCGTTTGTGATACACGTGTTGACGAGCTTTATGCTCCCGTTTGTGATAGGCCTCCCCCCTTTGTGATTTCTGGATTTCTTGAGATGATTTCTAGAATTTGTGTTTCACCAATTTTCGTGATTTCCATTGATAAGTTTTATCAATATTTGTGCATTGGTGAATTTGTACGTCATTGACTTTTGTGATTTCTGGATTTCGCATATTGAATTCTGGAATTTGTGTGTCACTGACTTTTGTGATTGACATTGATATTATTGTTAATATTTGTGCATTGGTGAATTTGTGTGTCATTGACTTGTGTGATTGACATTGATATTATTGTCAATATTTGTGCATTGGTGAATTTGTGTGTCATTGACTTTTGTGATTGACATTGATATAATCGTCAATATTTGTGGTTTGATGAACGAAATAAGGAGTATGGCATTTCTTTGATTCTTGTGTAGATTTGGTGATATTGATTAATCTCTCGTTGATTTTCAATTACTTATATATATCGCAACTTGGAATTGTGATTATTATGTGTTTAGTCATATCTCTTCTTCTATATCGTTTCATCTGATATCTATAGTTAGACTGATCCGTTTATTATTTTCTTATTAAATAATACTCGAGTCAGACCGAGATGTTACAGGTGCTTCTGCTTGACTTCTCTCTTGGGATTGATTTCTCTGACTTTTGGTTAACTACTTAGATTATTAGTTTTTGTTGTATACATTTGAGATATAGACTCCATAATGTATACTTATTCTTTTGTGTAGTTCATGTAACTATTCTTTTGTGATATTGTGGATCTTTTTAGACCACTACTCTGATGTACACTTCCTAGTGTAATATTCATATCTATTTCCGCCTTTGTGATATGAATTGTCTGTGACTGATTTATGTTATGTTTATTTCTATATTTGTTTCCGAAGATATTATAGCCACTGTGTAGTAGCTTTGAGTTTGTGTCGGTATGTCGGATTTCCCTCTTGATAAAGAAATGCATGTTATACTATCTGACATATCGATGCTCGCGCAAAGCAATTACACGGATGGTCGCTCCTCAACAGCCTTATTCTCCGTGCTAGTTGACAGCATTCTCCGTAATGTTCTTGGCTAGCGTGGGTATAGAGGTGGGGCGTCACAGCTTGGTATCAGAGCCAAACTTCGGAACAATATGGAATAATATAACAAGGATCATCGTCCTAAGTCCATCTTAGGAGTCGTGCTTTAGGATTTAATTCGAGTCTTCGTACCGATTCATCCTATTTTCCTTATGATTCCTTGTTTATCTATCAAGATTGCTTGATATTCAATTTGGTGAATAACCTTTTTCTTCTTCTTCTTTCTTTCTAAAGGGAGAAAAATGTCTAGACCAGGCCGCCCCAGAGCCGTACCGTCTAGCACTCCACCACAAGATGGAGTTTTTATGACTGCTCAACAGCTTCTTGATTTAGTGACGAATGCTCAAGCAGCTGGAGCTAACCCGGAACCTACTCACCCAGAGTCAGGATTTGCACGCTTGTGCAGCGATTACACTAATTTAGGTGGGGAGCCATTCAAAGGTTCTGAAACTGTTATTGAAGTACAGGCTTGGCTAAGGTCATGCGATCGAATCTTTTCTCGCATGAATCTTATTGACCTTCACCGAGTTCAGGTGGCCTCTAGTATGCTCCGAGAAAGAGCATTGGACTGGTACGAACTTCTTATTTCTGATATTAATGAAGCGGATCTCACCTGGGAGCAATTCTGGGAACGCTTCGAGTTGAAATTTGTACCGGAAGCAGAGAAAGTGACATTGGCTCGACGATTTATAGACCTTGTTCAAGGTGAGTCCTCCGTGATTGATTACGTCGTCTCCTTCGAGTCGCTTTCCAAATATGGGGTTGAATACATCAACACCCCTTTAAAGAAGAACCAGAGGTTCGTCTATGGCTTAAACAAAAATCTCAAGAAGCCATTACTTCTAAAATTAGAAGTTTCTTTCGACCAACTCGTTGATATCGCTCTTCGTCTTGAAGAGGCGGATAGGGAGAATGATGTTGAAGTGGTGGGTTCCAAACCAAGCTTCAACAACAACAAGAAGAGGCCAAACAAATTCAAAGGCCCCTATCCTAATAAGAAAGGGAAGCAAGCAACCTCCGTGGTAAAGACTTCTTCCTTTGGTCGTGGGGAATGCTATAATTGTGGTTCGAAGGACCATTATGCGAACAAGTGTCCCAAGTCTATCTCTTGTCGCTACTGCAAAGGTCCTGGTCATGTTATATCTTCATGCCCCAAGCTTCAGGGCAGGAAAGAGGGAAAGCTTAATGTTGCTCAAGCCCCTGGCAACACATCTCGTGGTCAAGGTATGCCTCATTCTATCCTTGATGGAATTATTTTATTTCGTGATCATCCTATTCGAGTTCTTTTTGATACGGGTGCGTCCCATTCTTTTATATCAAAAGAACTTGTTGATGCTTTTTCTTTGGATGTTTTGTGTTTAATGACTTCTTTGAGAATTGTGAATCCGGTTGGTGGATCTACGACAATCAGTTTATTGTGTAAAGATGTCGAGATTATTTTGTGTGATTTTTCTTTTCGAGCCGATTTGCATGTCATGCGTTATTTAGGCTTTGGAATGATTTTGGGAATGGATTGGCTTAACCGTTATGAAGCCCATATCCTATGTCCTGAGCGGACTATTCATCTTCGGCATCCTCAATCTATTAAGCAGATTTCTATTAATCTTAAAGATTCAGATTCCAGCTTGGTTGCATCTTTATATTCTTTAAATCCTCGTGATGACGATGATGACGATGAGGGTGATATTATTTCTCTTATTCACGTTGTTCGTGAATTTTCCGACTTGTTCGAGCCCGTTTTAGGATTACCACCTAAGCGAGCAATTGAGTTCAGAATTAATCTTATTCCTGGAGCTCAACCTATCACTCGCCCTCCGTATCGTATGTCCAATAAAGAAAACGAGGAGATGCGTAAACAATTATCTGAATTGGAGACGAAGCAATTTATTCGCTCTAGTTCCTCGCCTTGGGGAGCTTCAGCTATTTTTGTGAAGAAATCTGATGGAACACTTAGGCTTTGCGTTGACTACCGCAAGCTTAATGATCTTACTATCAAAAATAAGTATCCTTTACCTCGGATTGATGATCTATTCGATCAACTTAGTGGTATTAGAGTCTTTTCACTATTAGACTTAGCTACTGGATTTCATCAGCTTCGTATTGCAGAGGATAGTATTCCTTTGACATCGTTCCGTACTCGTTATGGATCTTATGAATGTCTTGTTATGCCATTTGGTCTAACGAATGCTCCGGCGTATTTCGTTGACCTTATGAATAGAGTTTTCAAAGACTTCCTCGACCGGTTTGTTCTTATCTTTATCGATGATATTCTTGTGTATTCTAAAACCGAGGAGGAGCATGAAAAACATCTTTGGATTGTGTTGGAAACTCTTAGGAGTAATCAATTAAAGGCGAAATTTTCTAAATGCCATTTTTGGCAATCTCGGGTAAAGTTCCTTGGTCACATTATTTCCGAATCCGGAATTTCCATGGATCCTTCAAAGATTGAAGCGATTCAAGATTGGAAGAGACCGGAGAGTGTGACAGAGATTCATAGTTTTCTCGGATTGGCGGGCTATTACCGTCGTTTTATCAAAGACTTTTCTAAGATTGTCGTGCCTCTCACTAGCTTGAATAAGAAAGGTGTTAAATACATTTGGTCGGACAAATGTGAAGCTTCTTTTCAGAAATTAAAAGAACTCCTTTCTGATGCTCCTATTCTTGTTATTCTCGAGGGGAATCAAGATTTCGTTGTTTATACCGATGCTAGTCGCGTTGGTTTGGGTGCCGTTCTTATGCAAAGAGAACGTGTTATTGCTTATGCTTCTAGGCAATTGAAGCCTGTTGAGACTAGATATGCCACTCATGACTTAGAGCTCGCGGCTATTGTTTTCGCCCTTCGTATTTGGCGTCATTATCTTTTAGGAGAGAAATTTGTTCTTTATACCGATCATAAGTCCTTGAAGTATTTATTCTCTCAAAAGGAACTTAATTTGCGTCAACAGCGTTGGCTCGAATTTCTTGCACCATATGATCTTTATATCCTTTATACTCCCGGAAAGGGAAATCGTGTTGCCGATGCACTTAGTCGAAAGCAACAAGCGGTTGTTTCTATGATGGTATCCGAATGGAACGATCTCGAGATTTTATCCACTTGTGAAATTCGAGACCGTGTTACCGATTTATGTTCGTCATTTGTTTTATGTAACCTTGAGGCTCATTCTTCTCTTTTAGACCGCATTCTTGAAGCTCAAAGGTTAGATCCCGAAATGGCTCTTCTTGGCCAAAATATTAGGGATAAAATTGATATTGAAGGTTTGAAAGACTTTGATATCGATTCTCGTGGCGGCATTCAGAGATTTGGTAGACTTATCGTACCAAATATTAGTGATCTTCGTAAAGATATTTTAGAAGATTCTCATCGTTCTAAATTTACCATTCACCCCGGAAGTTGTAAAATGTACGCAGATATGAAGCGACTTTATTATTGGAAGGGAATGAAACTTGACATCTCTAACTTCGTTAAGCGTTGCATGACTTGACAACTCGTTAAGGCCGAACATCAAAGGCCCGGTGGGTTATTGCAACCTTTAGAAATTCCAATTTGGAAGTGGGACCAAATTTTCATGGATTTTATAGATGGCCTTCCCCGTTCTCGTTCGGGTCATGATAGCTTATGGGTGATCGTTGATAGACTTACTAAATCCGCCCATTTTATTCCCGTTCGGTCTAACCGAACCGTTCCTCTTTTGGCCAAACTCTTTATCAAAGAGATTGTTAAATTGCATGGGGTTCCTACTTCTATTGTTAGCGATCGTGATCCATTGTTTACTAGTGGATTTTGGAAGAGTCTTCAAAAAGCTTTGGGAACGAAGCTTAATTTTAGCACCGCTTATCATCCCCAGTCCGATGGACAAACTGAGCATATGAATCAAACTCTTGAAGATCTTCTTCGTTCTTGTGTGCTTGATTTTGGTGGAAGTTGGAAAGATCATATTTCACTTGTTGAATTTTCCTATAATAATAGCTTCCAATCTAGTATTAGTATGGCACCTTTCGAGGCACTCTATGGAAGGCCATGCCGATCTCCTTCTTGTTGGCTTGAGGCCGGTGAGAAGCTGGTTTTAGGTCCAGATTTTATTCGTGATTCCACAGAAAAGATTGATCTTATTCGTCATAGGATGAAAGAAGCCCAGAGTAGACAAAAACCCTATGTCGATAACTGGAGAAGGAAGTTAGAATTTTCTGTGGGATATCTTGTGTTTATTCGTGTTTCACCTATGAAAGGTGTTGTACGTTTTAGTCGATCGGGAAAATTGGCGCCTCAATATATTGGGCCATTTCCTATCACCGAACGTATTGGTTCCATGGCTTATCGCCTTTTATTACCGGCTCAATTTTCTGCTATCCATGACGTGTTTCACGTTTCTCAATTACGGAAATGCCTTCGAGATTCCGATTCTATTCTTGAGCCCGGTGTTGTGGAAGAGATTGAAGTTTCGCCTAATTTAACTTATGAGCAGCATCCTATTCGAATTGTTGCTTTGGAGGTCAAACGACTTCGAAATAAAGATGTTCCGCTTGTTAAAGTTCAATGGTCTTCAAATCCTAAGGATTGTTCTTGGGAATCTAGAGAGTACATCGAGCGAACACATCCGGACTTACTTTCTCGTGCTCTTTGAGGTGAACTTCTTATTTCAAATTTCTTTTGTGTTGAATATGCTTTTATGGTTGTTACTACATATCTTCTTCTTAAATATTGCGAGGACGCAATTTCTTTAAGGAGGGGAGTTTGTAACAACCCGCATATTTATCGATTTTATATTTAAATATTTTATTTAAATATTTTATCAATACTCGGAATTTAGTCCGAAAAGCTACTTTTTGCATACGGTCGAATTAGGACTCGGGACCACTCCCATTGAGTTTAAAATACCGTTTGCGACCTTTTTGAGTATAAGCTTCGATATGTTTGGAGAAAGTTGATTTTTGCTACTTTTCACTTTGGGTTTGGGTTTGGGCTCAGCCCTATGTTTAACTTATGCTCAAATCCGAGCCACTCTTCCCCATTCACCCTCATTCTCTTCTCTTTTCAGTTTTTAAAGTATTAATGGTGGGAGAGATTGGAAATTAAAACTCCAAAACCCAAGTTCCTTTTGCAACTTCAAATTCCTAGCTCCAAATTCAAGAGAACCCATTGGTAAGCATTCTCTTCTTCTTCTCCAACTTATTCTCTTACCAATTTCAGAAATTCCTAAACCTAATTTTGGGAATGATCTTGTTTTGAGCATAAATTCAAGCTCATTTGGGTTGTGTTGAAGAGAGGTTGATTCTCCATTTGCTTCTAAGCTTCTTCGATTTTGTAAAAAGGTGAGATTTTTAATCTCACATCTAAGTCTATGAATTATCTTCGATTGTTAGGTATAAATTCCTAACACTTATTCTTGTGCAATTGCTTTTGATTTGGATTGCTTTTGAGAATATTCCAATTTTAGTGTTTGAAAGCCAAATCCTTAAAAATCATAGCTTTGATGTTCAAATGTGTTTTTGGTGATGCATCGAGGAGCCAATAGGGCCGGGTAGCCGTTAGGCATAATTCCCTAGCGTCCGTGCTCGTTCGGATGCGAATTGGTGGAGGTTGCATATCAATTTATGGGCATCAATTTGCAGAGCATCAGGTTCGGCCGACCGACCCCCCTGGTCCGGTCGACCGACCTGCTAGTAAAAGTGCAGTTGCACTTCTCTGTTTCTGGTTCAGCCGACCGACCCCCCTGGTTCGGTCGACCGACCTGATGCCCGAGAAGTTTTCGAAACAGGGTTCGGTCGACCGAGCTCTGTAGCCGGCCGACCGACCTGATGCATTTTGCCTATTTTCGCCTAGTCGCGTGAATTTCCAACATTGATCGATTCGAGTTGTTTCCTAGTTGTTGTTATCATCTATTATGACTTTGATTACTCTTTTTAGGGATTTTTGAATATCCATTTCGATGGATCCTTTATCGATTTCTTTGGATTTTATTCACGTCTTCGTATGTGAATTTTAGTGATTGATTGTTCTTACAATCTTCTTCGTGATTTGTCACTTTAAAAATATAAAGGTTTTCTATACTAGTAGTAAATATCAAAACTCTTTCCTCAAACGATTTCAATACTATTTTAATACCAAATTCGTTTATAAAACCGTTTTCCAATCTATTAGTATATACAAACCTTTACCTCACTCGTATGAGAAATCTAATTAAACGACTTAGTAAAACAAGTGGTATGAAACTCTTGCGTTCACTTTGTTGGTTAATTCTTGGACTTGTTCGAATGAAACTCTTGTGACAATTTTCTAGTGGAGATCTACAGTTTGTTCGTAAATATTTAAGTTAAGCTAGTGGTTATGGGACATGATGCTAAGCTCATATATTTACTAGCTTACTGTAATTGACACTTCTCGTTGATCATGACGATCATCTTTGTGATTTAGACTAGCAATGTGCGATGTCTCTTTGTCTGCGAGGGAGACTAAACCCCGTTTTGTGGAGTTTCGACTCAATTTGGTGGGGTAGCAACCCATGGTCTTCGGGCCGTTTGTGGAGCTTCGGCTCAATTTGTGATGGTTAGCAACCATGGAATCAGCGTTCCGTTTGTGATACACGTGTTGGCGAGCTTTATGCTCCCGTTTGTGATAGGCCTCCCCCCCTTTGTGATTTCTGGATTTCTTGAGATTATTTCTAGAATTTGTGTTTCACCAATTTTCGTGATTTCCATTGATAAGTTTTATCAATATTTGTGCATTGGTGAATTTGTGCGTCATTGACTTTTGTGATTTCTGGATTTCGCATATTGAATTCTTGAATTTGTATGTCATTGACTTTTGTGGTTGACATTGATATTATTGTCAATATCTGTGCATTGGTGAATTTGTGTGTCATTGACTTGTGTGATTGACATTGATATTATTGTCAATATTTGTGCATTGGTGAATTTGTGTGTCATTGACTTTTGTGATTGACATTGATATAATCGTCAATATTTGTGGTTTGATGAACGAAATAAGGAGTATGGCATTTCTTTGATTCTTGTGTAGATTTGGTGATATTGATTAATCTCTCGTTGATTTTCAATTACTTATATATATATCACAGCTTGGAATTGTGATTATTATGTGTTTGGTCATATCTCTTATTCTATATCGTTTCATCTGATATCTATAGTTAGACTGATCCGTTTATTATTTTCTTATTAAATAATACTCGGGTCAGACCGAGATGTTACAGGTGCTTCTGCTTGACTTCTCTCTTGGGATTGATTTCTCTGACTTTTGGTTAACTACTTAGATTATTAGTTTTTGTTGTATACATTTGAGATATAGACTCCATAATGTATACTTATTCTTTTGTGTAGTTCATGTAACTATTCTTTTGTGATATTGTGGATCTTTTTAGACCACTACTCTGATGTACACTTCCTAGTGTAATATTCATATCTATTTCCGCCTTGGTGATATGAATTGTCTGTGACTGATTTATGTTATGTTTATTTCTATATTTGTTTCCGAAGATATTATAGCCACTGTGTAGTAGTTTTGAGTTTGTGTTGGTATGTCGGATTTCCCTCTTGATAAAGAAATGCATGTTACACTATCTGACATATTGATGCTCGCGCAAAGCAATTACACGGATGGTCGCTCCTCAGTAGCCTTATTCTCCGTGCTATTTGACAGCATTCTCCGTAATGTTCTTGGCTAGCGTGGGTATAGAGGTGGGGCGTCACAGCATCGATAGGTGGTGTTGGATCATCATCAAAATGAGGGTGGTGGTCACGTTAATTCAAATGATATCAACGACATTAGGTTTGTTCGACCTGGGTTTCGAACGTAAGGGAGAAGATGCAATGGTCGGCCCAGATTTTCTATTTTCTAGATCGAGCGGCTGTGATTATAAAGGTTAAAAAATTTAAAATGAAAATTGAAATTAAATTATATATAAATTGGTATAAACTTTGAAATGTTATAACTTCTTAATACGAGGTCCGTTTTTGACGAAACAAGTTACGTTGGGTCCATATTGACGAGCACTACATTTTAGAGATGGTTTCGAGGCTGTGCTGACGAAAGTTCATATGCCACTCAATAAACCAATCATCATAATATAAAACAATTTTATATTCACTAACAAATACGCTCTCATATTTATTATTACACTCAACTCATTCTAGAGCACTGCTGACTCTATCTCTAATGAGTAATACCCAACAGAACCATGGTTGTCGCTTAACCATCAGCTCAGATACCAAATGTAACGCCCACGGATTTTCGTTCTTCGAAAATTCAACATCGATACTCACTTTATCGACTGCCGAGAAATCGAAGGCCGAAAACACGGAATGTTATGGGTTTTAAAAAGAATTTAAGAAAAGAAAGAAGAGAGAAAAAGGTAGAAGATAGAGGGAAAAGAAGATAGAAAATTTAGAAATAGAAAGAAAAAGAGAATAGAGAAAAAGGAGAAAAACAGAAGAAAATAGGACGGGACAGAAAACAACAGAATAACATCAGAATCTCACAATTCGCAGCGGAACAACATATTATAATAAATGAATAATCTTTAAACAAAGAACTATATCAGTTATTACATTACATTTCATTTCATTACATCATATCATCAGAGTGTACAACATCATACAACAACAAACAGTGCAGCGGAAAAAGAAATACTATATAAACTAGTAATACGCCATGCCATCCAGCTTGCCTCCAGCAACTCCAGAATATCCAGAATATCCTGATAAACCTTAACTCTTAACTGCCCGTGTGGAAATTGGTGGGCACCCAGAGTTTAGGAAGGAAAACAATAAACTCCAAGTCAGTCATGTGACTGGTGTGAGAACTCAAAACAGTTTATTTATCTTTAAAATCAAAATAGAGGAATATTTTTAATCAATTCGCAATGCTTTTAAAAATGAGACTACCATAAGGCCTCCCGCACACACACACAATGCAAACGCAGAATCGGATGAGATTTCTCCTTATGATAGTCAAAGATGCTTGATACGCATTTAAAATAACATTGGATATTATTATTAGTGTATAGTGTAGGAAAAATTTATTTCGAAAGTAGAATATAAATCTTAGCCAACATACGACCATTATCGTATGCCTACTATAGCTAACTATGTTCAATAGCAGGTTACCGCCACATTCCATAGCAGGTTATACAACTAAAACCGTACAAGTCACGTATTGTTTCTTTGGATTTCCAACGAATGGTCAGGCCAAGGAACTTCCCATTGCCACATGAGAATGCCTCTGGATGGACATCCCCGAGAACCAAACCGGATCTCTACCAACACAAGGCCGGGTTACTCCTAACTGAGTAACAACTGACCGAATATGCCATCCCCCGGTCCTTTGGGACCTTTTCACCGAGCGCTCGTAATCAATTCACACAATCATAACAAAGTGTTTTCAACATGAGTAAGTATCTGGGCTCCATACCATGATACCACCCTTTTCCAGAAGGAAATGGACACATCCTAAAGGGTGCTACCCCTCATAACCTTGCTGCTTCTTTCCTGTTTTGACCATTCACGGTGTGTGAGGCTCGACGAATTCACGTCCACAAAAACATACTTTATACAAAAGCCATGCTTTGGGTCAACAAATGATCAACACAATGATCACAAGGATAGACGATCAAATAAACGATCCTATCACAAATAATCAACACAATGATCATTTCAGCATCACTCAGCATGTCACATTACCAAATTGGGAATATATCGCTGATAACTTCAATTATATAACCTTTGAGCTCGTACGTCTCAAAGAAGGGTGTTAAGCAAAGAATAAATTCTCCGCCACCAACAGAAATATATTTGAAAGAAATCGGCTTTATATCTCAACTTGTAACGTCAGACATACAATCCATACAAGTCTGTTCCGGGCTCGAACAAAACCGAAGGCACTTCTTACGAAGCCCTTGCAATACGGGTATTCACAATCCCGATCGAATTTCCCATCACTTAAGGAATCTCTATACCAGGAGCTACCCAGTGCAGAGACAATCGATAGGTCATCCTATCGCTTTCACAAATACTCGGTCTTCAACACCGATCTTCAAATGCAATTCATAACGACGTATCACATATTCGGAATGGGTTATACGACCCCATGGTCCTTTCCCGGTTAACCCGAATAGTGAGCGCTTATTCAAAAATAAGTGTGCATTCAAATTCAACAATTCACATCAAATACCCATTCAAAGGGAAATACTGATAGTCGGTTATTGAACTATCAATGGATATGCATACATCACCAGATTCCAAATAATTTTCCAAATTATTTATTTTCCAAAATATCTTTACAAGATATATAATTTCAACTCTTCAAAAATAAATCAATATTTATTTTTAACAAATTCTACTTTCTTTTATAAATTCCTTAGTGAATTTATATTCCAAAATATTCATGCATATATGATTCCAATTATTCTTTTCAATTTATCTTCAAAAAGATAAATTCTATAAATTCACTTCATATTGGAAAACATTTCCATACTTATTTATAAATAAGTAATTCACAATCTTTTATTTTCAACACTTAGAAAATATTCCATATACTTAAATCGAATTAAGTATATATTTCATTTTTTTTAAGGAAATCATTCACTTAACATATTTAATTTGGGTCAAAACGAATGTTGCGTAAAACATCGTTACAACAACCCAACATCACTAGTATAGGGATTCGAAATTAAAATAGATATATAAATCCCAATACTATACAAAACATTTCCTTTCGGAAATCATTTACTATAACAACAGTGTTATAGTCCACCATTTCCTTCTATTTCTCGAAAACGTCTATTTCAACAATAAATGTTGAAATCTATGGTTTCGAATCTCAACACCTTTAAAACATCGTTAGATCGTTTTAATTCTATTTAAAACATCATATCTAAAACAATTTCTTTAACGTATTATTCACTATTCAAAAACGTGAATATACTACCTTAACAAATTTCATCATTTCTATTCACTTTAACTTAAAGGATTATTCACTGTTCAAAATGTGAATATAACTCTATCTCTAAGTTATAACAATTAACTTATCAAAATAAGTCATTTGCGGATTTATAAAACAACGTTTATAAATTCCGTTTCTATTTATTTATAAAAACTTCTTTTTTTATAAATTCCTTTATTAACCTATTTGATTTCATATCTCAATTATAAACTAAAAGTTCATATTATAAGTCAATTGCTTATAAAACGATTATTTTACAAAATCGTTCCTTTAAAGACTTTCCAAACCATAAATCTTATAACTTATAAGATTTATTTATTTAACAAAATTTATTCTTCAAATAACTTCACAAATTTATAAATCTTACTATTTATAAATTTCATTTATAACTTCACAGTTTATAATTCTATAAATTTCATTCTATTATGAAATTCATTCTCACATCATTCAAACACTTATAAAAACTCGTTTTATAATGTCCATATTTCAATTTATAAATATCCATTTATAAATCTCTTAATATAAATTAATTTATATTATTCTTTTAAAACGTCTTTAAATTCCTTTATAATTCCACCATCTTGATTTATAAAATAATCAAATTTTATAAATCCTATTTTTAACTTTTATAATATATTCAAAAATCCAATTTAACTATTTTATAAGGTCATTAATTCATATTTCTCGAAAGTCAGCTTTTAACTATATTTCACAAAAACTATAATTTTTATAACTTTTAAAATTATAACGTTTATTTATTTATAATGGATCAATTCCAAAAATATAGTATATTTTCAAAAATCACTTTGAAAATCATTTTAAAATCCCAAAATCTGGGTCCAATGATGCTACACACCAAATAGTCAATCACGACTACAACGACATCATATATCGATATGATAATCCATCAAATATCAAAATATCTGAAATCAAATAAAACTGTTGAGGAATCCTGTTGGATCCCTCCAACCTGTTTCCTGCATCCAAAAACATTAGCACAATACCAATTTCGCTCCAGTACGAAATTATCGCGGTACATGTTCTTATTAAATATTATCCGCTTAATAACGGCGTAATAGGGTCTCATCCGCTAAACAAAAATGCGGGAAATCAACAACTGCAATATATACATATGCCAATATATATATATATTGATATTATATATAATACCAATTTCACTGTTTATGAAATATTCGCGGTATATGTTTTTAATAAATAACATCCGCTTACTAACGGCGTATAATGTCTATTTTAACAATCAATAATTTACAGTCATCATTCAAACATGCATTCAAATATTTTAAATCTAACTATTTAAAATAAAATCGAAATCTATTCGATTGAGTGAGAAGTTCTCACCTTGATTTTGATTTCCGTTTTAGCTTTTATTTCGAATAAAATTAAACGCGCGTTTAATTTTACCCGAAATTCTCACTAACTCCAAACGACTCCAAACCAACTCCATCGCGTAGTGCTCGTCCATACGATTCCAACGCAACTGAGTTTGCATTTTTTCGATCTCGTATGAAAAAGATATGAATTTATGAAGTTTACACACGATTTTATAAACTTAAATTACAATTTCCTTTCATAAATTCAACATACACACCCACTAGCCCTTGGACCCAACTTCAACCTGATCTGGACCGTCCCTAACATCCTCCTCTTCTTCCATCTCTCACGCGCAAGCTACAGATGATCAAAATGGAGGCCGAATCCAATACTTGATTCTAGGGTTAAACTTTATCACCTCCTCGCTCGACGATTTTTCGATCAGGCAACTCCTTCTTGCTCGCGCCCCTCGGCACCACCCACGCCCTGAACACCATCAAGCTCGGCCACCTATAGATGAGTGCGCACGGCCCTAAACAGCCCACAAACGGCCCCAAGCTCCTCCCCCTTCGACGCTCCAAACTCCATCAAATCCGTATGGATGTGAAGCCCTCGAGATTCTCAACAACTTTCATGTTAAACACCTTAGCTAATTCATTGTAGATTGAGAGAGATTGAGGGAAAAAGGAGATTGAATTCTGGCCTTAGAATAGAAAGTGGCGGCTGTAGTTTTAAAATTAGGGTTTTAGTGTTTTTATTTTTATTTTTTTAGAGTGAGGTTGTATTTATAGGAAAAGCAAGCGTAAACACTATTCATCCCGGGAATTCCGAACTCCGATTTAGACGCCGTAACCAGCGTACCTAGGGTTTATCCCACGTTCCGGACACAATGGAACAGGTTTCGGAAGCTAATTCGGAAGTATGTGCGAGTTATGGCTGAAAACGTTCAATTTAAATTAAACCGATTTAAATCGATTTCTAGGCGTTTTAATTTGTACCGGACAAACGGTAAATCCAATTGACTTGAAATTTGAAAACTTACAATAATATCACATTACGGATCCGATGAAACTAGTTTTGTCGAAATCCGAGACTTTTTGAAAAATGGCTATTTTGACTCGCCAAATTTAAATTAAAAATAATTCGATGCGTTTCGAGCTGCCACGATCAAACGATAGCTCCGATTGACACGAAATTTGAAATCCGGTAATAACTAACTATTACGGATCCAATGGAACTGGTTTCGTTCAATTCTGAGACTGTTCAAAAATTGGCTATTTTACAGTCGATTATTAAATATTAAAATATTCAATTTTCACAAATTAACTTTTAATTCGATTTTAAAAGTTCTAAAATATTTTTATAACTCCAGTATGATTAAATAAAATTTTCCAAATTATTTACAATCATTTTTAACTCAATTTTCAATTATTTTCATAATTTAACATATTAAATTATTGATTTAATTATCTAATTAAATCCAAAAATTCAAATAAAAATTTATTTGACTTAAAAATTCAGTTATTAATATTTAAAATAAATTAAATATTCAAATTTTAATTAAATAAAATTCTGGGTCGTTACAATCTTTCCCCCTTAAAAGAATTTCGTCCTCGAAATTACAAGTAAGAAGATTACAAAATTTATTAACTTTCCAAAATTTATAATTAAACTTCTTTCAAATCTTTACTAAGTTTTCAAATCATACTTAGTTATCTTTTCAAAAACAACTATATCATTTAACTTTCAATTTCAAAATCAAAGTTAAAGTTTTCAAAATTTTCCCATTTTTTCTCAAATTTTTTCTAACGCCTTAAATTTCCGGAAAAATTCGCCATAGTCTCCTTTGCGCGGCTCGATCCGAAAAAAAAAATGACAGTATATATATCACAAATATACATCTCATCAAGTAATGAGGCATCCCGAAGGGAAAAAAGTATAAAAGTGCGATATTTAATCCGAGATATGTACCTTATATTTTATTAGTGAGCATATACGGCTAATATAGCGCTAAAGCGAACTCCAAATGGGAAGAAAACGCGATCCGCACCTACTAAACTTAACAAACAACATGATAATCATGTATATAAAGCATAGTATCGATATACAACATATATCAACATAACTACTACATAATATAGCAAATGCAACTAAAGCAACAAATGCAACCATCAACCAATTAACATTCATAATCAATAAATATTCATTCATATTCTCATTAATATACAATGAAATGGTTTTTCAATTTAAATCACATTTGATTCCCTAACATTGGATTTTTTATCAACATTCATTCTCAATTCAATTAGTTATTATTTGCTAATTTAAATCCAATTCACATTCAATTTCTATTCAAATTTATTTACTTTCCACTTGAATTCAATTACATAGCTTCCAATTTCATTAACTCTTAATGAATTTTATACAACCAATCAACAATCATATAACAACCAAAGTATATTAATTACAACCAAATTCCTTTGCTTATATTCATTCAATTTGATTTAACACCATCACTTTCAATTGGTTTAATTAAATTGATTTTCATTCAATTTGTTTAATTAACTTTTTTTCAACTTCCAATAATATTAGATTTAATGAATTAACACTTATATTCATATTTCATATCAACTTAATTCACATTGATTCACAATTCAATTCATTTATTCAATTCAATTACCAAAGTTGAATTTCATTTATATAACTCTTAAGTCATATTCCATTTAACTTTAAATTCACTTCTTATTTACAACTCATATTCATATAATTTTACTTCTTATATATATAAGTTCATTTCACAATTGTAAATCACTTTAATTATAATTCAATTCTTATAATTCTTTTTACTTATACAATTATTCTTTTATTTAGATTATCCAAACAACTTATTCAACAACCAAACAATCAACTTATATACTCTTTAATAATTTCTGAAAAATTATTCTTTTATATATAAAATATAATCAAGGCAAAATTATTTCGTTTACCCAATTTAAAACAATATTATGTCGAATTGTTCTATTCAAGTGTTTAGAAACCCCTTCGGCTCAGTTTCGAGGCTGTGCTGACGAAAGTTCATATGCCACTCAATAAACCAATCATCATAATATAAAACAATTTTATATTCACTAACAAATACGCTCTCATATTTATTATTACACTCAACTCATTCTAGAGCACTGCTGACTCTATCTCTAATGAGTAATACCCAACAGAACCATGGTTGTCGCTTAACCATCAGCTCTGATACCAAATGTAACGCCCACGGATTTTCGTTCTTCGAAAATTCAACATCGATACTCACTTTATCGACTGCCGAGAAATCGAAGGCCGAAAACACGGAATGTTATGGGTTTTAAAAAGAATTTAAGAAAAGAAAGAAGAGAGAAAAAGGTAGAAGATAGAGGGAAAAGAAGATAGAAAATTTAGAAATAGAAAGAAAAAGAGAATAGAGAAAAAGGAGAAAAACAGAAGAAAATAGGACGGGACAGAAAACAACAGAATAACATGAGAATCTCACAATTCGCAGCGGAACAACATATTATAATAAATGAATAATCTTTAAACAAAGAACTATATCAGTTATTACATTACATTTCATTTCATTACATCATATCATCAGAGTGTACAACATCATACAACAACAAACAGTGCAGCGGAAAAAGAAATACTATATAAACTAGTAATACGCCATGCCATCCAGCTTGCCTCCAGCAACTCCAGAATATCCAGAATATCCTGATAAACCTTAACTCTTAACTGCCCGTGTGGAAATTGGTGGGCACCCAGAGTTTAGGAAGGAAAACAATAAACTCTAAGTCAGTCATGTGACTGGTGTGAGAACTCAAAACAGTTTATTTATCTTTAAAATCAAAATAGAGGAATATTTTTAATCAATTCGCAATGCTTTTAAAAATGAGACTACCATAAGGCCTCCCGCACACACACACAATGCAAACGCAGAATCGGAGGAGATTTCTCCTTATGATAGTCAAAGATGCTTGATACGCATTTAAAATAACATTGGATATTATTATTAGTGTATAGTGTAGGAAAAATTTATTTCGAAAGTAGAATATAAATCTTAGCCAACATACGACCATTATCGTATGCCTACTATAGCTAACTATGTTCAATAGCAGGTTACCGCCACATTCCATAGCAGGTTATACAACTAAAACCGTACAAGTCACGTATTGTTTCTTTGGATTTCCAACGAATGGTCAGGCCAAGGAACTTCCCATTGCCACATGAGAATGCCTCTGGATGGACATCCCCGAGAACCAAACCGGATCTCTACCAACACAAGGCCGGGTTACTCCTAACTGAGTAACAACTGACCGAATATGCCATCCCCCGGTCCTTTGGGACCTTTTCACCGAGCGCTCGTAATCAATTCACACAATCATAACAAAGTGTTTTCAACATGAGTAAGTATCTGGGCTCCATACCATGATACCACCCTTTTCCAGAAGGAAATGGACACATCCTAAAGGGTTCTACCCCTCATAACCTTGCTGCTTCTTTCCTGTTTTGACCATTCACGGTGTGTGAGGCTCGACGAATTCACGTCCACAAAAACATACTTTATACAAAAGCCATGCTTTGGGTCAACAAATGATCAACACAATGATCACAAGGATAGACGATCAAATAAACGATCCTATCACAAATAATCAACACAATGATCATTTCAGCATCACTCAGCATGTCACATTACCAAATTGGGAATATATCGCTGATAACTTCAATTATATAACCTTTGAGCTCGTACGTCTCAAAGAAGGGTGTTAAGCAAAGAATAAATTCTCCGCCACCAACAGAAATATATTTGAAAGAAATCAGCTTTATATCTCAACTTGTAACGTCAGACATACAATCCATACAAGTCTGTTCCGGGCTCGAACAAAACCGAAGGCACTTCTTACGAAGCCCTTGCAATACGGGTATTCACAATCCCGATCGAATTTCCCATCACTTAAGGAATCTCTATACCAGGAGCTACCCAGTGCAGAGACAATCGATAGGTCATCCTATCGCTTTCACAAATACTCGGTCTTCAACACCGATCTTCAAATGCAATTCATAACGACGTATCACATATTCGGAATGGGTTATACGACCCCATGGTCCTTTCCCGGTTAACCCGAATAGTGAGCGCTTATTCAAAAATAAGTGTGCATTCAAATTCAACAATTCACATCAAATACCCATTCAAAGGGAAATACTGATAGTCGGTTATTGAACTATCAATGGATATGCATACATCACCAGATTCCAAATAATTTTCCAAATTATTTATTTTCCAAAATATCTTTACAAGATATATAATTTCAACTCTTCAAAAATAAATCAATATTTATTTTTAACAAATTCTACTTTCTTTTATAAATTCCTTAGTGAATTTATATTCCAAAATATTCATGCATATATGATTCCAATTATTCTTTTCAATTTATCTTCAAAAAGATAAATTCTATAAATTCACTTCATATTGGAAAACATTTCCATACTTATTTATAAATAAGTAATTCACAATCTTTTATTTTCAACACTTAGAAAATATTCCATATACTTAAATCGAATTAAGTATATATTTCATTTTTTTTAAGGAAATCATTCACTTAACATATTTAATTTGGGTCAAAACGAATGTTGCGTAAAACATCGTTACAACAACCCAACATCACTAGTATAGGGATTCGAAATTAAAATAGATATATAAATCCCAATACTATACAAAACATTTCCTTTCGGAAATCATTTACTATAACAACAGTGTTATAGTCCACCATTTCCTTCTATTTCTCGAAAACGTCTATTTCAACAATAAATGTTGAAATCTATGGTTTCAAATCTCAACACCTTTAAAACATCGTTAGATCGTTTTAATTCTATTTAAAACATCATATCTAAAACAATTTCTTTAACGTATTATTCACTATTCAAAAACGTGAATATACTACCTTAACAAATTTCATCATTTCTATTCACTTTAACTTAAAGGATTATTCACTGTTCAAAATGTGAATATAACTCTATCTCTAAGTTATAACAATTAACTTATCAAAATAAGTCATTTGCGGATTTATAAAACAACGTTTATAAATTCCGTTTCTATTTATTTATAAAAACTTCTTTTTTTATAAATTCCTTTATTAACCTATTTGATTTCATATCTCAATTATAAACTAAAAGTTCATATTATAAGTCAATTGCTTATAAAACGATTATTTTACAAAATCGTTCCTTTAAAGACTTTCCAAACCATAAATCTTATAACTTATAAGATTTATTTATTTAACAAAATTTATTCTTCAAATAACTTCACAAATTTATAAATCTTACTATTTATAAATTTCATTTATAACTTCACAGTTTATAATTCTATAAATTTCATTCTATTATGAAATTCATTCTCACATCATTCAAACACTTATAAAAACTCGTTTTATAATGTCCATATTTCAATTTATAAATATCCATTTATAAATCTCTTAATATAAATTAATTTATATTATTCTTTTAAAACGTCTTTAAATTCCTTTATAATTCCACCATCTTGATTTATAAAATAATCAAATTTTATAAATCCTATTTTTAACTTTTATAATATATTCAAAAATCCAATTTAACTATTTTATAAGGTCATTAATTCATATTTCTCGAAAGTCAGCTTTTAACTATATTTCACAAAAACTATACTTTTTATAACTTTAAAAATTATAACGTTTATTTATTTATAATGGATCAATTCCAAAAATATAGTATATTTTCAAAAATCACTTTGAAAATCATTTTAAAATCCCAAAATCTGGGTCCAATGATGCTACACACCAAATAGTCAATCACGACTACAACGACATCATATATCGATATGATAATCCATCAAATATCAAAATATCTGAAATCAAATAAAACTGTTGAGGAATCCTGTTGGATCCCTCCAACCTGTTTCCTGCATCCAAAAACATTAGCACAATACCAATTTCGCTCCAGTACGAAATTATCGCGGTACATGTTCTTATTAAATATTATCCGCTTAATAACGGCGTAATAGGGTCTCATCCGCTAAACAAAAATGCGGGAAATCAACAACTGCAATATATACATATGCCAATATATATATTGATATTATATATAATACCAATTTCACTGTTTATGAAATATTCGCGGTATATGTTTTTAATAAATAACATCCGCTTACTAACGGCGTATAATGTCTATTTTAACAATCAATAATTTACAGTCATCATTCAAACATGCATTCAAATATTTTAAATCTAACTATTTAAAATAAAATCGAAATCTATTCGATTGAGTGAGAAGTTCTCACCTTGATTTTGATTTCCGTTTTAGCTTTTATTTCGAATAAAATTAAACGCGCGTTTAATTTTACCCGAAATTCTCACTAACTCCAAACAACTCCAAACCAACTCCATCGCGTAGTGCTCGTCCATACGATTCCAACGCAACTGAGTTTGCATTTTTTCGACCTCGTATGAAAAAGATATGAATTTATGAAGTTTACACACGATTTTATAAACTTAAATTACAATTTCCTTTCATAAATTCAACATACACACCCACTAGCCCTTGGATCCAACTTCAACCTGATCTGGACCGTCCCCAACATCCTCCTCTTCTTCCATCTCTCACGCGCAAGCTACAGATGATCAAAATGGAGGCCGAACCCAATACTTGATTCTAGGGTTAAACTTTATCACCTCCTCGCTCGACGATTTTTCGATCAGGCAACTCCTTCTTGCTCGCGCCCCCCGGCACCACCCACGCCCTGAACACCATCAAGCTCGGCCACCTATAGATGAGTGCGCACGGCCCTAAACAGCCCACGAACGGCCCCAAGCTCCTCCCCCTTCGACGCTCCAAACTCCATCAAATCCGTATGGATGTGAAGCCCTCGAGATTCTCAACAACTTTCATGTTAAACACCTTAGCTAATTCATTGTAGATTGAGAGAGATTGAGGGGAAAAGGAGATTGAATTCTGGCCTTAGAATAGAAAGTGGCGGCTGTAGTTTTAAAATTAGGGTTTTAGTGTTTTTTTTTTGTTTTTTTAGAGTGAGGTTGTATTTATAGGAAAAGCAAGCGTAAACACTATTCATCCCGGGAATTCCGAACTCCGATTTAGACGCCGTAACCAGCGTACCTAGGGTTTATCCCGCGTTCCGGATACAATGGAACAGGTTTCGAAAGCTAATTCGGAAGTATGTGCGAGTTATGGCTGAAAACGTTCAATTTAAATTAAACCGATTTAAATCGATTTCTAGGCGTTTTAATTTGTACCGGACAAACGGTAAATCCAATTGACTTGAAATTTGAAAACTTACAATAATATCACATTACGGATACGATGAAACTGGTTTCGTCGAAATCCGAGACTTTTTGAAAAATGGCTATTTTGACTCGCCAAATTTAAATTAAAAATAATTCGATGCGTTTCGAGCTGCCACGATCAAACGATAGCTCCGATTGACACGAAATTTGAAATCCGGTAATAACTAACTATTACGGATCCAATGGAACTGGTTTCGTTCAATTCTGAGACTGTTCAAAAATTGGCTATTTTACAGTCGATTATTAAATATTAAAATATTCAATTTTCACAAATTAACTTTTAATTCGATTTTAAAAGTTCTAAAATATTTTTATAACTCCAGTATGATTAAATAAAATTTTCCAAATTATTTACAATCATTTTTAACTCAATTTTCAATTATTTTCATAATTTAACATATTAAATTATTGATTTAATTATCTAATTAAATCCAAAAATTCAAATAAAAATTTATTTGACTTAAAAATTCAATTATTAATATTTAAAATAAATTAAATATTCAAATTTTAATTAAATAAAATTCTGGGTCGTTACAGCAAATCCTGGGTAAAATTAAACGCTTGTTTAATTTTATTCGAAATCAAACACTACAACTGCTATTGGAACCAAAGTGAGTACAACTCACTCTTTCTGGCTCACTGATATTTTTATATAAGTGAGAATAAATTTTATTTATAATGTTTGAAATTATGAAGGTATGTATATAAGATTTATAAAATTGAGATTTTGATTTCTTATACATGGTATGTTTATAAGATTTATAAAATTGAATTTTCTATAAATAAAAATAATGGAATTATAAAGGAGTTTTGTAAATGTTGAAATGAATCTATAAATGAATCTTATAAGTAAACAAGATTTATAGATTTATGAATTTGTGAAGTTGTGAAATGAATGAATTTGCAAATAAATGATTTATAAGTAATTAACATATAATTTGGATTTTGGGATGTAAATGAGATATAAAAGGAATTTGTTAATAAAGGGATTTTATAAATGGAAGTTTTTATAAAATAGAAATGTGAATTTATAAACATTGTTTTATAAATGTGAAATAAACTTATTTTGATAAGTTAAATATGGATTTTTATTAAAGGAATTTCATCCACGATTTTGGACGGTGGATAATCCTTTGATTAAGTGTGCAATAGTAATGAATTTGGAAAAGGGATTACATCCACGATTTTGAATAGTGGATAATCCTTTAATAAATGTGTAGAAGTATTGAATTTGGATAAGAGAATTATATTCACAATTTTGGACAGTGAATAATCTTTTAAATTTAAATGAATGTTTTGAAAAGTGGTATTTTAAATGGATTTAAATTGTTAAATATGATTAAAATGTGTTAAATGTTGAAACCATAGATTTCAACATTTATTGTTGAAATAGATGTTTTTGAGAAATAAGGAAATGATGGACTATAAAATTGTAGTTATAGTAAATGATTTTTGAAAGGAGATGATTTGTATAGTATATGAGATTTATATATCTATCTAATTATCGAATCCATATACTGTTGATTTTGAGTTGTCGTAACGATGTTTTACGCAACATTCGTTTTGAACCAAATAAATATGTTTAAGAGAATGTTTTCCTTAAATAATAAAATATATTCTTAATCGTGATTTAAGTATATGTAATATTTTCTAAGTGTTGAAAATAAAGAGAATTGTGAATTACTTATTCTTAAATAAGTATATGGAAATGTTTTCCAAATATTGAAAAGTTGAAATGGTTTTGAGATTATATCTTTTAAAAGATAACTTGAAGTGAATATTTGGCAAGTGGATTAATTAATGAAAGATTAATAAAAAGGGCCTAGTGAATGCTTATGGTGCTAGATATTTGTTTGTTTTCTTTGATAGTTAAATAACCGACTATCAAATTTGACCATTTTAGTTCCTTTACTTGAGTGGGAACTATTTAGTCATACACTTAGTACGTAGCATTCTGTGTAGGCTTGATTATCATTTGTGTTGAGGATGTTGATTCAAGTAGTGCAAAGTATTACTCCAATCTATCGAGCTTCCTTCTTGGCCGAAGGATAGTAAGTTGAAAGTTGGAGATGTGATAAGTCTATGAGACTTAGTTTCTTTGTGAGGTTGAGAAATGCTTTTGCGTTGTTAGTGCGAAGAGACCGGGATCGATTTATCCGAAAACCACTTCGGACTAACATTTATGCGACGATTGTAGAGGTTGGTTGTGATGATATTGATATTCAGGATTTTCATAGTGGAGAACTGCTTGTTATTCATTTGGGGTTAAAATCCCAATATACATCTAGTAGTAGTAGTCTCTTCATTACGAAATATCCAATGCAAGGACTATTCGCTACTAATCCTTGGGATTTTCCGACCGGATGTGGTAGGAGAGTACCTTCGGTTTGTCCTGTTCCTGGACAAATTGTATGGATGTTTGTCTGACATTTCATTTCTAATGATTACGTACATTGGCTTTAACAAACGTACATCAACGGTGGTGGAAAATGCAACTTCTCTTAGCTTAACACCCGCTTGAGACGTATGAGCATAGGGGTTGTATTTTTGTGGGAGGCAATTAGTAGTCAACGAAAATGGCCGTATAGCATTCAAAGTGATGTGATATGTGATTGTGAAAGGTAATCGTTACCTCAGGCCTCATCAACCGAAAATGATCAAAACAGGGTTAGATGCAGTAGGGCTAAGTGGGTCGCTCCTATTAGGATATGATCGTCCTCTTCTAGATATATCTTTATATGCTATGACGTCATGTATCCGATTATTGTGGATTCTATGCTATGAGGGCCCTCGGAAAAGGTCGGTAACGACCGAAGGATGACATATTCGATACTATCTAGTTATAAAGGTAGGCCGGTCTTGTGTTGGTAGAGAAGCTTTGTGATGGTTTCTCGGAACATCCATCTAGAGGTATACCCATCGGAATGTAGTCCCTTCATCTGATCATTTATAGGAAAATCCAAATTTCGCTACGTACCTGCCATTTTGATTGTATTACCCATTTTGGGCTATGTACTGGAATTTAATCAATGTAACAATTTCGGCTATTATTAATATTATTTGTGCAATAGACACTAGTATAATATAAGGGGATTTGATATGAAATGTTTTAGTTATCGTAAAGTAAAAACTTGTCCATGTTTATGTGTGCGCGTGTCTTATGAGATACTTTTATTTAGATAAAGGAAAAGTTTGGTAATTTAATAAATTCAGTTGAGTGTGTTTCTCATGCTGGTTTACCAGGCTGATCTGAGCGTTCTTCCCTTTCAACGCTTGGGTCAGACCGAGTATATTTACAGGTTCAGTTTTTGTGCTTTTGGAGCTTTAGCAGGAGAGCTGGAGATCTTCATTTCATATACACGGATCTGTTTTGATTATCTGCTTTGTGTATTGTTGTTATATATTATCGGCAATTGTAAGGACGGGTTAATATAACTGTCTAGGCTGATAACAAGTGATTGATTATTGTACTCTGATTGATGTATGTATATACAGTTTTTATTTTGTAAAGATCATCGATATGATATTATATGTTTTCCGCTACGATGAGAGATTCTATATTATTCTTTTTTGTTCTATCTTCTCTCTTTCTTCCCTTCTCTTCTTCTCTCTTCTTTTCTTTCTCTTGACTTTCCGTTAGTCTGTGCTTTTTGGGTCAGACATGTTTGGTTTAGTGTCGATTCAAAGCGTACGGATTTGCGGGTCGTCACATGTGGTATCAGAGCTTAGATTTTGTATATTCCTAAGCTTTGATGTGTATTCAACATAGATAGGAACAGTAGCACTCTAGATTGAGTTTGAGTGTATTATATATATGAGATATAAAATGTTTAATATTGTGTTTTCTTATCCGTTGAGTTGTTTGTGAATTCTGGTCGGTATGTGGGACGCCATGTTATCCATAGGGATTTCTAAACACTTAAACGAGGCAAGTCGGCATATATTTTTTGAAATTGGGTAAATGAAATAATTATACCTCGACTATATTTTATATATAAAGGAAACAATTTTTTAGAAATTATTAAAGTGTATATAAATTGATTGTTTGGTTGTTTGAAAATGTAAAAATATATATAAGTTAATAAAAACTATTTGAATAGTCTACATAAAAATAAAAATGGAAAAAGAATAAATTATATAAGAAAATGAATTATAAGTATGGAATTATAATTAATATGATTTAAAATTGTGAAATAATCTTATATATAAGAAGTGAAACTATATTAATATATTTATAAAAATGAATTTAAACTAAGAATTTGAAAATTTGGATCCTATTGATTTTGACAGTTGTTTTTCAAAGTTAAGAAATTATATTGTTATAAATCTAAATAAGATAAATGAATTTGGAATGATCTTATCTAAGTGAAGTGAAATAGTGAAATTATATAAGTAAAAGATTTATAAATGTGATTTATAAATATAAAAGGATTTTTAAAAGAATATAAAGCACTGAATTCACTACTATTGATGGGAAACAATAAGGGCGATGACTGCATTATCATCAGTATCAATTTCGAGTTTCTATGTGATTGATTTGCTACCATTAGTAAATTAAAATTTAAGTTTTGTTTTGATAAACAAATTTGAATTTCAAATCCAAGTTAAATTGATAAATTTAAGTAAAATGAGTTTTGGACTTACAATATGAAATAAAAAAATTGAGTTAGCATAATAAATATATGATTTGGAATTTAACTAAAGGAAGGTTAAATAAATTGGAGTGTAGTTGAACCAGATTATATAAGTTATTGAAATGGAAATTAAACTTAAGGGTAAGTAATTATATAATATGAATTTGCGAGTTTAAATATATAAGTTGTATAACTTATAAAATGGGAAAATGTAAGTAAAACCAAATATTAAAATGGTTAAACAATTTTGTTAAGGAAAATAAAAATATGAATTTAAGTAGTGATATGAATTGGACTTAAATAAAAGTTAAATAAAATGACTTTAGAATTGGGATATGAATTGGATTTATAAGTTGAAATTTAAGTTATAGAACGAAATGTTGTAATGAAACATAACTTAAGTAATGTTGAATGAAGTTGAATTTGATATCAAAATGAAATAATAAAGTGAATTAATGAGATGAAGTAATTAGAGGAATATGAATTTGAGTTATGTAATGAAATTCAACTTTAGGTCTAAAATGTGAATATAGTGAATACTAGAATTCAATCCAAATTGAATATTAAACCATTGGAATTAAAAGTGTTAAACCAAATTGAATGTAAACAAAGTAAATTAAATAATATGGTTATGTTGGATATGTATTGGTTGTTTGATGGATGTTAGTGGATTGTATAGAAATTCATATGAGGTTAAGTTAATGAAATTGAATTAAGGAAATTGAAAGCTATAAATAATTGAATTCAAATTGGAAGTTAAGTGAACTTAAATAGAATTGGATTTGATTTAATTTGAAAGTGAACTAACTTGAATGTAAATTAGTGAATGTAAACAAATTGAAAATGGATAAATGAATATTTGTAAAAAATCCAATGTTAATGAATCGAATATGATTTAAATTGAAAATCAATTCAATGAATACTAACAAGAAGTTAATTTATATTGATTTGGTTATGGATTGATTGGACAGATATTGGTTTGTTGGATGTTAGTTAGATGACAGTTTTTGATGGTTGGATTTGTTGCTTTTGATTGCATTTGCTATATTGGCATATATAGTTGTTGTATTATTGTATGTTATATATTGATATTACTTTCGTATATATATGTTTCTCATTTGTTTGTTGAGTATTTAGTAGGTGCGTATGGCATTTGCTTCGTATTTGGAGCCCGCTTTCACGCTATATTAGCCGTACATGCTCGCTAATAATATATAAGGTAGATATCTCGGATTACATATCGTACTTTTATATTTTTTCCCTACGGGATGCTTCATCCTCGAAGATGAGATGTATATTTGTGATATATATATATGTTGTGATCTGACTACGATCGAACCACGCAAAGGAGGTTATGGTGAAATTTTTTGAAAATTTAAGGCATAAGAATTTTTTTGAGGAAATTGGAATTTTCTTTTTTTGATTTTCGAGTTATAATTTGAAACAATATTAGTTGGTTTTGAAAAGATAATTATAAAAGGATTTGAAAACTTAGAAAAGTTATTGTAAGAAGTTTAACTAGATGATTTTGGTAAATTTAAAGATGTTTAAATGAATTTGATATTTAGTTTGAACGAGTTATTTTGAAAAGTTAATGGGTTTTGTGACTTTTTCTTACTTGGTAATTACGAGGACGAAATTCTTTTGAGTAGGGGAGAATGTAACGACCCAGAATTTCTGTCACTTGAAATGCGTATATTTAATTTATTTTAAATATTCACAAGTTAATTTTATAAGCTGAATAAATTATATTTCGAATATCTTGATTTAATTGGGTACTTAAACTGTTAATTTAATATTTGAAATTGTAGAAATAATTGAAATTTGGATTCAATGAGAATGAAAATGATTTATAAAGTTGTATTAAATTCTAGTTGAATTAGAATGATGTTAGAGAACTTCTGAAATTGAATTAGAAGTTAATTTACAGAAATTGAACATTTCAATATTTAATTAATGTGTAAAAATAGTCATTTTTCAAACAGTCTTGGATTTCGATGAAACTAGTTTCATTGGATCCGTAATGTTATATTATTATAGGATTTTAGATTTCGTGTCAATCGGATTTACGGTTTAGTCGTGGCAAGCTAAAACGCGTAGAAATTTGTTTAAGTGAATTTTAAATTTAAATAAGCCGATTCGAAAACCCATCTTCCAAATATGATCGAATTGGCTCTCGATATATGTTCCATTGTGTTCGGAATATGGGTAAGATATTATAAACGCCAGGCGACACGCTTCGTTTGGAGTTCGAAAAATTTTCGAGTGAATAGTGCGCGAAAATTTTCTATAAAAGACCATGTTTTCATTCTATTTGCCAAAACCCTAATCTAGCTAAAGCTAGCCGCCATTTACATTTCGATGGCCATACACGCTCGAAATTTCTTCCTCCATTATCTCTCAATCCACAAATAATTAGCAAAAATGTTCAACTACAATATTGTAGAGGGCGATGAGATCTTCAACGGTTGTGACCGATTTTGGAGGAGTGGATCGATGATAATATGCTCGCATTCATTTGACCTTTGCATACGATTTTCGAGGCGAGATGGCGACCGATTTCAACCGTGATCGAGGTGTTGGTGGCGATTGCTTCGGCGCGTCTATAGGTGGTGTGGATCATCGTCAAAATGAGGGTGGTGGTCGCGTTAATTCAAATGATATCGGCGGCATTGGGTTTGATCAACCTGGGTTTCGAACGTAAGGGAGAAGATGAAGTGGTCGGCCCAGATTTTCTATTTTCTAAGTTGAGTGGCTGTGATTAAAAAGGTTAAAAAATTAAGAAGAAAATTGAAATTAAATTATATACAAATTGGTATAAACTTTGAAATCTATAACTTCTTCACACGAGGTCCGTTTTTGACGGAACAAGTTGCGTTGGGTCCGTATTGACGAGTACTACATTTTAGAACAGGTTTGGGGTTAATTGGAGCTAGTGAAAATTTTGGATGAAATTAAACGCTTGTTTAATTTTATTCGGCATCAAACACTAAAACTGCTATTGCAACCAAAGTGAGTACAACTCACTCTTTCCGACTCACTGATATTTTTATATAAGTGAGAATAAATTTTATTTATGATGTTTGATAATTGTTTAGATGATATATTATGTTTATATATATATTGGTATTTGGATATATTCCTGCCTATTGGAGCAGATGAGACCGTATACGTTCTCGTGTATGAGCGGATGACCCTTTGTATGAGTGTCTGCTCGAAGCGGATATTGTACACATATTCTAATATGTATATTTGTTGCAGGTGACAGGTTGGAGGGATCAAACTAGATTCCTCGCCAATGTTTATTTTATTTACAGATATTGATATATATGTTGTTATCATGTGATATATGATGATTTGGATGTTGTGATTGTGTATTTAGTGCTGTTGCAGCATTGGGCCATTTTTGGAATTTTAAAAATGTTAAAATGATGATTTCAAATTAAAAAGGATTTTCAGGTGATTTTGAAAATAGATGTTTTATTTAATTTTGAAGTGTTATAAAGGAATGGATTTATTTTAAATAAATAAATGTTATAATTTTTGTGTTATAAAAATTATAATTTTTACGAAATATAATCAGAACGTGATTTTTGAAATATGTAGTTGACTATTTTGTAAACAGTTTAAAATTAAGATTTTGATTTGTTATAAATGGTATGTATATATGATTTATAAAATTGAATTTTTTTGTAAATAAAAATAATGGAATTATAAAGGAGTTTTTCAAATGTTGAAATGAAGCTATAAATGAATCTTATAAGTAAATAAGATTTATAGATTTATGAATTTATGAAGTTATAAAATGAATGAATTTGCAAATAAATGATTTATAAGTAATTAACTTATAATTTGGATTTTGGCATGTAAATGAGATATAAATGGAATTGGTTAATAAAGGGATTTTAAAAATGGAAGTTTTTATAAAATAGAAATGTGAATTTATAAACATTATTTTATAAATGTGAAATCAACTTATTTCGATAAGTTAAATATGGATTTTTTTTATTAAAGGAATTTCATCCACGATTTTGGACAGTGGATAATCTTTTAATTAAATGTGCAATAGTAATGAATTTGGTAAAGGGATTATATCCACAATATTGAACAGTGGATAATCCTTTAATAAATGTGTAGAAGTATGAATTTGAATTAGAGAATTATATTCACAATTTTGAACAGCGAATAATCTTTTAAATTTAAATGAATGTTTTGAACAGTGGTATTTTAAATGGATTTGAATTGTTAAATATGATTAAAATGTGTTAAATATCAAAACCATAGATTTCAACATTTATTGTTGAAATAGACATTTTCGAGAAATAAGGAAATGATGGGCTATAACATTGTCAGTAAATGATTTTCGAAAGGAGATGTTTTGTATAGTATATGAGATTTATATATTTGTCTAATTATTGAATCCATATACTGATGATTTTGGGTTGTCGTAAAGATGTTTTATGCCACATTCGTTTTGACCCAAATAAATGTGTTTAAGAGAATGTTTTCCTTAAAGAATAAAATATATACTTAATCGTGATTTAAGTATGTGTAATATTTTCTAAGTGTTGAAAATAAAGAAAATTGTGAATTGCTTATTAAAAATAAGTATATGGAAATGCTTCCCAAATATTGAAAAGTTGAAATGGTTTTGAGGTTATATCTTTTAAAAGATAATTTGAAGTGAATATCTGGCAAGTGATTTAAGTAATGAAAGATTAATTAAAAGGGCCTAGTGGTTGCCTATGATGCTAGATATTTGTTTGTTTGCTTTGATAGTTTAATAACCGACTATAAAATTTGGCCATTTTAGTTCATCGACTTGATGTGGGAACTATTTAGTCATACACTTAGTACATAGCCTTTTGTGTAGGCTTAATTATCGTTTGTGTTGAGGATGTTGATTCATGTAGTGTAGGGTATTACTCCAATCTATCGAGCTTCCTTCTTGGCCGAAGGATAGCAATTTGAAAGTTGGAGACGTGATAAGTCTATGGGACTTAGTTTCTGTGTGAGGTTGAGAAATGCTTTTGCATTGTTGGTGCAAAGTTACCGGGATCGGTTTATCCGAAAACCACTTCGGACCAACATTTATGTGACAATTGTGCAGGTTGGTTGTGATGATATTGATATTCAGGATTTTCATAGTGGAGGACTGCTTGTTGATCGTTTGGGGTTAAAATCCCAATTTACATGCAGTAGCAGTAGTCTTTTCATTACGAAATATCCAATGCAAGGACTATTCGCTACTAATCCTAGAGATTTCCCAACGGGATGTGGTAGAAAAGTACCTTCGGTTTGTCCTATTCCAGGACAACTTGTATGGATGTTTGTTTGACATTTCATTTCTAAAGATTATGCACATTGGTTTTTAAAAACATACATCAACGGTGGCGGAGAAGGCAACTTCTCTTAGCTTAACATCCTCCTTGAGATGTATGAGCTTAAGGGTTGTATTTTTATGGAAGACAATGAGTAGTCAATAGAAATGGCCATGTGGCATTCAAAGTGATATGATATGTGATTGTGAAAGGTAATCGTTACCTCAGGCCTCATCTACTGGAAATGATCAAAATAGGATTAGATGCAGGAGGGCTAAGTGGGTCACTCCCATTAGGATAGGTCATCCTCTTCCAGATATACCTTTATACGCTATGACGGTCGTGTATCTGATTATTGTAGTTTATATGCTATGAGGGCCCTCAGAAAAGGTCAGTAACGACCGGAGGATGACATATTCGGTACTATCTAGTTATAGAGGTAGATCGGTCTTGTTTTGGCAGAGAAGCTTTGTGATAGTTTCTCGGGACATCCATCTAGAGGTGTACCCATCGGAAGGCAGTCCCTTCACCTGGTCACTTGAAATTGAGGTTGTATGATCGACAATATATTTGAAAAGAAATCAGCACAAGAAATTGTGTGGGACTGGATGTAGGGTAACTCCGAACCAGTATAAAATTCTGATGTGTTCTTTTCTTTACTACTTTTATTTACAATTCGCATTTGTTTCTGATTCTGTTTTTGTTTCTATGTTTGTGAATTGCATGTGTCAGTGTTTAATTTCGAAAGATTTAAAAAATTCCATAAAATCCATTAAACACTATTCACCCCCCCCCCTTCTAGTGTTAATTCTGCCTTAAGATCCGTAATCCGCATTTCTGACACTTTCATGCTTGTCGAATGACATCCTAATATCATTCTTGGATCATATTCGAAAATCTCACAAACTCAATATTGCTTTTGCTGACTTCGAGGCACTTTGGCTCTTATGTGCAAATAGTCGATTCTAAATCATTATTCGTAATTTTCTATTTCAAGACATACGTACCAAAACATAAAGTCATACCAAGATATAATTTTGTGATTAAATCCGAACAAACTTAAGCAAGTTGAATGACAAATCTATTACGCTGATTTCAACAATTGAAATTTATGATGTTTTTCTTATCAACGTTGCATATTAAATTCCAACTCTTGAGGACACCATCATGGCTGATGGATCATATTTCTTTAGGTACAACTACCAAATCATATTTTGATAACTTAATTGGAATCCTTTTCAGATTTTTGCATCATACCATGTCGTAGAGTCAATACTCTTAACGACTTAATTGACAACCGAGGATTGCCTATTCTCAACATTGATAACAAACTCATAGTTTCACTTCAACGTGTGAGTATACTTATTAGACACTCAAATCTGGTGTGCACGTTTAGGTTAGGTTAATTTCATTTCATCCCTCGTAATCAGTCTTATGCTTGGATCATATCAAAATCTATTTTGCTACCAATAATTTATAAAAGAAATTCCTTTCCTGCGAAGTTGGTATTGCTTGAAAATGTAACGACCGCCTTTCTTGCATAGAAAGACGAGCCATTAAGGGTAGAAGAAAAGGAAAGATAAGAAGAAATTATACAATCACATAATCTCACCACAAATCAGAACATCATATAATAGATAACATTACATAGCCATTTCGATATAAATAATACATCAATGTCATTACATTACAACTTCAGCTATACAGTTATAACAACCTGTCAATCAATAAATATATAGATCATACATAAACATAACAGAATAAGATAATAATTAGCTAACGGTGAAGCGACCTTCTTGCTTCTGTAAGAAACCTGGATCACTTGGCTACTCATACCAATATGAGTACCCTAGAGTTTTAGAAGGAAAAAAATGCAGGTTGGACATGGGTCTGGTGTGAGTAAACGCAAAAACTTAATTTTTACTTTTATAAAAAGCTATGAAAATCAAAGGTATCTCGTAAGACCACGCCGCACATAAACATTGACGAGTTTTTACCTTGTGATAACCAAAACACTTTATATAGAAATCCAGTGATAGTATCATAACGTATAGGATTTCAAGTAAATAATTCACACAGTCGAAATTGTTACATTAGTTAAATTCCAGCATAATAGGTATACAACTAAGACCGAAGGCACTTATTGGGAAATGGATTTCATATAATGACCGGGCTACTAGGGTAACGCCTATCACGATGCATTTCTAGATAAAATAACACCAAGGACCTCGCCTGGATCCCCCGCCAACACAAGACCGGCTTACCCCTTGCTAGATAGTACGAATTAAGATCACCCCTGGGTTGGGATCAGCAACCGCACCAAAGCATACATGAGTTGATAGTAGGGACTCTAGATAGGGATGACCTTACCCTAATGGGAGCGACCCACTTAGCCTTGCTGCATCTCCCATATTTTAGTCATTTTCGATTGATGAGGCCTGAGGCTACTTTACCTTTTCTATAACATTGCCATTTGGAATTTGGAATGCTAACACTGCCTTCCAGATGTTAACACAATGTCTGCACTTATCCATGCAAGTTGTTAGATGAATGAACTGAAGGCAGCACTTCCGCTACACCAGTTTTGGAATCACCCTCAAGGTTAGTAGCAAATAGCCATTGCACTTCAAAGTCTACATCTTGGACCTTGCCTTTACTATTTCCAATTCGAATGTTTACGTTAGCTCGAAGTGCTTTTCGGATAGCAACTAATATCCGATCCCGATCTCTCCAAACCAACGTTCGATAATTTTAAAGGGTCAAGTTGTTTTACAGCGGACCATTCCATTATCATGGTGTAAAGATTTATATGCGAACATACATTCCATATGCTTAGATTATCATGACCCACTTATCGAAATTAACCCCCTCGTATTCATCACATTCCCGAAGTGTGGTACTTGTGATAAGTACAAGTCGACTTACTTTCAATAAAATGCGTCATCGTTTTGTTACAACTACTTTAGTTCATTTGGCTACTTAATAGCATGGACAAGAGATCCTTATTTTTGAAACAATATACATATAGTTAAAAATAAATAACCGATGGAGTTTTAAAAAGAAACTTTAAAATAAACAACCCTTTATTAAATCATAAGTTTTAAAACTCTATTAAACCTTAATTAATCTTAATTAAACCAAAACTAATTCATTAATAATCCTAATTTTATCTATATTAAAACCTTAATTAAACTTTAATTTAATAACATTTATTTAAGAAATTAAAACCTAATTATGTGGATAATTAACCTTTTATTAAATAATAATTAATTAAAATATTAAATCTAATTAAATAATTAATTAAAATAAATAAACTTGATTAAATAAAAAATTATTTTCTTTTATCTCAATTAATCATTTTTTAAAACTTACTTATCTAAAAATAATTTACTTAGTTAATAATTTCTTAAACTTTAATAACTTAACCTAGTTACTTAATTAATTAATTAAATAATAATTACCCTAATTAACAAATTAAATAAATAAATTATTAAAAAATTAAAATTTTGACTTACTTAATAATTTGAAATGAGTTTTCAAAAGCAATTCAAAAGAAAACACTTTAAAGCTTGAAATCGTGAAAATTACCGAACTATATCCATAACGACTATTACTATGAGTGCAATTTGCTAGAATTGGTTTCTGGTTGAAAACTTCACTTTTACTCTAGTTATAACATGTTTAAAAAACAAATGGACAGGTTTTGAAAACTTAAAACATAGGTGAAAACTTGGAAAACATTTTCAAAATCCAAAATAAAAAAAGAGCATTTCGTTTTCAATCGGATCTCAGGACCTTTGTGACATTTCAAGGTGCTAACTTCAAAACAAATTCATCACATACACTTAGTTTTGGTTTCATAGACGTATTACCATCATATGATAACCGACCAATCACATATCTTTATCCAAACATATTTTTCAACCACCAAATTACAAATCCAAGCTCAAACTTAATCATATAATCATATGTTATCAGAACAACATCATAATTCAACACAAAAACCACTATATTTTCACAGCATATAGCTCCTCAAAAATCAAGGTAATTTCATTTCAAAAACAAAATTTTTACTCATTGAAACTTCTTAAATTCAAGACAAACTTTTTATGTAATCTCCTGTGAAAATTTCATAGCATTTGAACTTGTGGATTGCGAGATATGGAAGGTTCACGCCAAGTTTCGACTCGATTGGATCAAATCTCGATCGATACGAAATTCGTTCGTATCGATCCCGGGTCGAGCCGAAACTTCATGGGATCGATCACGTGGGCCCACCCATATGCCAGAAGAAGTCTCTCGAGATCTGAGCGAAATATCAGCCTCCTACGCCTATAAATAGAGCCCCAAGGCCTACAGAAGAAGGATCTTTTGGCTCTTCAACATCCAGACTCTGCCGAATTCAACTTAGCACTCCATTGCTGCTTTTTTACTAGAATTTCAGAACTCTAATTCGCTGTAATTCACTGTAATCGATTGTAATCATTAAGAGAGTATCAATAAAGTCATCAAACTTCATAGTGGACGTAGGCAATACGCCGACCCACTCTAAATTGCTGTGTTTTTGTGCGTTTTCAAACTTGTTTTTGGAGTGTTTGTTAGATAATCCACATTTTACACTTCTATTCTTTACTTTTATCTCTTCAAACACTTCAGAAGAGTGTTGCGCCTATTTTTAGTACAAACACTAGAAACTTGCAAAAATGGAAACTTTGGTTGCTCGAACACTTGAAATGGCTCGGCCAAGTGAACTTTGGGCGCGGCCTAAAGAGGTTTTGGGATCGGCCTAGGCCTTGTACGGTACGACCATGATGGGTTTTGAAATTTGTGGGTTGCGACTTGGTATAAGACTGTTGTAGAAGATGTAGAAATGGTTTAGCAAGAATTGAATGTGTTTTAAGTGGAAAGAAGTGATTTTCTCTTATTTTAGATTTTGAGAGAGGAATCCAAGGAATTTTTTGCCTAAGCTCTTAGGATTTTGAAATGAAGAAGAAGATTGTAAAAAACAGAATATGAAGATAAAGAAGTAAATATAAGCTTAGGGAAATTATTTAAAAATGTATAATTGTTCATATTATAATATATACAGGCATGCACTACCATAATCCTCTCCCTCCTTAAATCCATCCTCTCTAGTACCCTCCCCCCTCTCTCTCACTATTCAAGTCATATCATATGTACTTGTGTTGAAAAGGAGCATTTACACACACATAAACACGCACACACACTTTTCTTTATAAAATTTATTATTTTATCCATATATATATACACGTTTAAAAGAGAATCATATATGTGCACATATGCACATGTATTCACCATGTTAAAATGGTTTATATTGTGTGCATGTATGTTTATAATAGTGAAATTTAATTAACTTTTAACCAATGAAAAATCAATATTTCGAAAAATAATTTCTGATCACATTTTCTATTTATCCATATACTATATATATTGCTAAAAATATTGAAAACACTTTTATCATCATTAGTTAGTATTTAAAATAGTTGTATTTGTTAATAAAAATCTATTTATTAATTATTTAAAAATATAATTAAATATTCATTTAAATAGCGATTAAATTCTGGGCCGTTGATGTGCACATAAAAGTACATATTTTTTCTTCCATATATAATCTTCTTTTATTTAAATAAATGAGTTTGGGTGAACTATGGTTTATTTGTCTCAACAAGAAAAAAATGAAGTTTGATTACAAGTAACTATGGTTTGACTAGTATATAGGAAAGTTCATAGGTGATAATTATGAACTATGTCCTAATTGTAATCTTTTTTTAAAAGAGTGATTGATTTAAAGTAAAAGCGATAACATTTGATCTTCTAAGTTAAGTGGTGCTAAGATGATTTTGCAAAACTCTCTCTTCATACAAAAATAAAAAAATAATGAAAATAATAAAAATATTATTTTTATAAAAATAAGAAACGCGTAGAATCATGTGTTCACACGCAAGTTGGAACACTCGACATCGTCTGTACCCTTATCACGTAAGTCTGAATGGCAGTGCATGGTCGGTATACGTGGCCTCGGTTTATCTGAGTTAGTTGTAGTAAATAAATTTAAAATAAAATAATAGACACCTAGAGTCATATCTTCATACGCAAGTGTGTGCACTCGCCACGCTCTATACTCTTCTCACATAAGCCCGAAAGGCAGTGCAGGATAAGTATATATGGCCTTAGTTTATCAGAGTTAGGTGTGTAAATAATAACAATGTTAATAGTTTTCAAAAATAGAGAGAGAAAGCAATTGAAATCCGAGCAATATTTTCACTTATTTGATTCGACTTGTTATTCAAAAGAAATAAAAATACCACTTTGCGAAACTTTGATAATCAACTAAAGGATCCATTTAATAATTGCAATATGTTATCAACCGAAACAACCAGCCAAACTAGTGTCTAATTGTGACGATAACTTAATATTTGTTGGAAATCTTGACAAGCGAAAGGACTAAAATTTCTTATTAATTGCCAAAACTTATATTTAACCGACTTGTGTTAGTCTAAAAGTGAAATATTCATTTGTAAATATTTTTGAAAACTTGCATCATGTACTCACATTAGAATTTGCACATTGCATTTGGATTTTGTGGGCAGTACCCACTAAAAACCCTCACGAGACAACATTCGTCCTACTAGGGACACCTAAAGGTTTAACGGCTTATTGCATACACTCAATGTAATCGTGTTTCCTATGAAAACAGATTTATCTTAGTTTTAGTTTATTCGAGGACGAATAAAAAGATAAGTGTGAGGGTATTTGATGTGCACGTAAAAGTGCATATTTTTACTTCCAGATTTAATCTTCTTTTATTTAAATAAATGAGCATATTAGGATATTTTACATGTTTAAACCAGAGTTTAAATTGTTTTCAAATCATCATTTATTCATCTTCATTGGGGGATAAAATGGTAATTTTGTGTATGATGAAATTTGAGAAAATTTATTTGCATGTTTTTGTTTTTATTTGTAGGAATTAAAGTACAAATATGAAGAGATTTCATGGATGTATGCATGCACATATGTTGAAGGTAAATAAAGAATGGGAATAAAAGATTTCGTGTAATATGGAGGATCCTACATACCCACTACCATATGGTCCGTAATTAAAAGCACATGCACATGTTAATGGAGGCTTAAAGGCATGTTACTGGGGATTAATTATTTCCCTAATGATTACTTTGAGTTACACTTTCTCAAGGGTAGTTTAGATAGACCCCTAAAATATGAATTAGGGATTTAAGCATGTATAAATACCCCTTATGTCTCATGTAATTATCTTCTTACTTTCATGCAGTATTGTAGCCATAAAATCAAAGATAAATAAAATTTTCTTTCATGGCTTCTTAGCCTTGTTTTTACTTTCATGAAATTTTTATTTATGCTTTCTTTTCATGTTGTTTTTATTTCATGCTCTCTCTTTCTTAGTTTATGCTTCTCTTGTTTAAAGTTAGTAGCATATATTTAATTCTCGTAATTAGTTTAGTTCTTATTTTATACAAGTAGTTAACTCTCTTTTCTTGTAATTAGCTCTCATTTTCCTTTTATTTTATGTTCAAATTATTCTATGTTAAAATGTTTCCAAATATGAGTAGCTAAACCTCTTCAATTTAGTGGTACTGAAGCTCTCATGAAATATATTAAATTAACATAATGATTTCGTTTGTGATCTCTAATATGTGCTTAATGGTAAATATGAATGGTGGTGGTTTATGCCTCTTTTTTATTGAATTTTGATAGCCTATGTTGACATCTCAAATAGGCTATGCATAACTCCATTTAATGCATAAACTATTTGATCATTTTCTTAATAAATTTTTCAAAATTAATGTCAAACTAGAATTAAAATTTGATGGTTTATGTTACTAATTAATAGTAAATAGATCATACTTAAAAATAAATTTTATTTTTAGTTTCATGTCAATTCAAGAGCTTTGATAAGTGGGTTTGAATGTTGTGCTAGCATTTTATTATTTAAGTTGTGCTAATTAATAGCACAAATAAACCATAATTATAATAAGCACATTTATGATTTCTGCTTAACAGTTATGAGAGATTACACGTGAATTTTGTGTTGATTTATATGATAGATTGGAGGTGAATTTTCCTCTAAATTGCTCCTTAATATCATAGTTTAATTCATTTTTCTTCCATCTTATTTTCTACAACTTTCTTGTTTAAAACGAACATCCAAACTTTGGGTTAATTTTATTGAGTATTATTAGAATTTAATTCATTCCCTACCGATCGACCCGTACTCGCATACGTACTACAATTGTACGCCATGCCTTTGCGGTTTTTAAGGATTATAATTTTTCAGTGACTTTCTAATCGATAGAAAATTCATTATCTAAAAATTTTTTGGTGTCGTCGCTGGGGAATAGTAATTTGATTTTAATTCTACTCTTCAAATTATTTTTATTTTAGTTGCATTTAAAAAAAATTATTATTTTGTTTTGCGTGTTTGTTGTGTGATTTTTGCTTTCATTTGAGTTGTGTGCTCTTTGTGTTTCTATTTGCATTTGCAATTTTAAATGAAAAAAAAGAAAAGAATATAAACAATTGAATTTCAAAACAAAATAAAAATATTTTATTTCATTTACATAACAATTTATAATCTCTCTATCTATATTGCAACTTAGTTTTTACATTTTCACTGTTCCACTTGCTTCTGTACACATTCTCAACACAAAAATTGCTTCGGTGTACATTTTCATTTCACTATTACAATTTCATTTACAATCTCAACACCAAAACTACTACAACCACCAGTACCCCTTTGTACTGCCTCTTCTTTCAACTACAGTTGCATTCCTTCAGCTTCCACCATTCAACCACAAACTGCTCCAACACCCCTACTACTGCAGACTTCTGCCACCGTTCATCAACTTCACCAACCGCCTTCACCCAGCAACTCAACATTTCAACCCTCTACAATAAAACACTTCAACACCAAACATCCTCCTCCACACTATAATCAACCAGCAACTTTACTACCACTGTCTTTCACCTGCTTTCCCTCCTGCCTTCCTTCAACCGGCAACCTCTACAACAAACCTTCCACTGCTGCTACATTGCCCAAACACACCTCTGCATGTATACATTTACAAACTGCTCCACTGCGACCATCATCCACAATCTCACTGCCTTGCTTCAAATGGCAACTCCTTCTCCTAACTGTCACTACAACTCACAACTCCATCACCGTACACCTCCACCATTGCACATCCATCTTCAACACTGCATTCGTAACCACCATCAAAACTGCAAACACTCCAAACAACTTCAATATCTCAACTGTCCCACTGCCTTCATTCCTCTACAACGAAAAAACTAACATCAACCTCCAAACTGCCATTGCCTACAACCAAAGAAACCCATTGTCACTTACATCCTATTACTGTAAGCTAAAAACCACAGTCATCACCAAACATCACACTTTCACATTCTTCTGTTTGCTTCCTTATACACATTCTATTAACAAACTCACAAAACCTCTATTAACCACATCACCAACACATTCTTCTCCCTGCTTCCCTGAATCAATACAACCCCAAAAGTGCTTCCATCATCTCCACCTCATTGTCAGTAACCAACCACCATTTCCATTGCACTGTTGCTTACACTACTCTCTGTTATAAAACGGCCTTCTCTATACAAGCTCACCGAAATCACCCCTCCTTCAACAACACTAGCACTTCATGTCACTATCACCAGAACTTCACATCACTAGCACCAACAGCAGTGTCAAACTGATCCAGCCCAGAAAACCACCAAACTGCATGTTATATGTCTAATATACCAAAACAAAGAATAATCAATCATAAACTCGTCTCACAAGTTTATTAATCAGATTTCCACTACTCTAGAAGTCTGTATTAGCTAATTTAAGAAATAAGTATGTCATAATTAAATTACAACAACAACGTTATACTATCGTAAAAAATAGCACAATAAAGAAACCGGATGATAAAAGAATTGTAACGTCCCGCCTTTTCGTACGCTTTAACAGACACACGTCCCAATTCAAACCATTCGAAAGGGCGGATTGTTATGGGGTAAATAAGAAAAACAGAGAAGACATAAAATAAAACAGAATCTCACAGCGGAAGGGTAAAATATAATAATAAATATGCAGTTCATAAAACTGTTTACAAAACATTTGATTCTTCTTTATACAATAAATATCAGAGTTCACATACCAATAAATACCAATGCAGCGGAATACAGTGTGTAGTGGAACCATATAATATAACAATAATAATAATGAAATCTTCGTCTTCGTCCTCCAGAAATAAAGTCTTCAAATCCTAAAACGCTCGGACTGACCCGAGCGAATTTGAAAAACAAAAACACTCGAGTCAGAACTAAAAGATCTTATGTGAGTTAAATTAATAGAAATAAATATGAGTGCAGTAACTCAAGAGATGCTCGGGATTTACATCTCCTAAGGATCCGTTAAACTATTTACTATGTAGTATATTGCGCTATTATAATAGTGTCTAATTGTAAAATAAACTTGCTTTTTTCTTAGCATTAAGGGGTTACCCATATAGCCCTTAACACGTAATAGTCCCAGTAGTCCATCCAATACCATAGTCCCTCCTAATCGGGAAGCCACCAGAGGATACCACACGGGCTACGGGAGAAAACCAAACTCGTACAAGGTGCGATAAGGTAGGTGACACGGCACAACTAGGCAATGTCAGGGTAGATATACCAATTACTATCCGGGCTGATGGAAAGGCGTAGCCGCAGCTACCGCCCACCTCGAAACAACTCCCCAAAAAAATCAAAGTAAAAGTGGCCACTGAATCAATCCAAAGTCAAAGTATAATATCGAAGAGGAGTGTCCAATCAGAGGAATGACCTCATTGGCCCGAGAATCGCTCCTGTTTTAGCCACCTTATGCCAACTCACGGGAGTCGGGTCCACGTATTTACCTTGCAGGAAACGCCTCCACCAACCTACTTCATTCTGGAATCTCCACCGCATACACGGTTGTTAAAGTGGTTTTCGGAGTTGGCAGAGAGTATGACAACTTCCGATCCCTGTCTCTTCAACAACCAAACGTTATTATAACACCACGGTCATTTGAAATAATTATACTTTAAAACCAGAATAAAATATCCATTTTAAACCCATATAAATATGATATCGTTTATATTTTTAAAACCCAAATCAATACGATATCATTTAGGCCCAAACCAATATAATGTCATTTTATTTTCCAATATATATACTTTCCAAACTCATCGGGTTTTCAAAGTAAAATATTTAGAAATCAAAACTCTGGAATATAATATTTCCAAATTATACTACCTTGAAAATCATAACTTTGAAACAAATTTCCATCTCTCGAATGGTTAAATATTAAATTTCTTTTATAAAACAAAATAGCTTCTTTACATTTCACAAATCAATTCCAAATATCGATTTTAAACTTCCAAATACCATTTTTAATTCTTATGTTTCAAAGCTCTAAATATTTCACCCTTTCAAAAACAAACTCATTTGACAAACCCATATATATCAAATTCAGTTACTTATTATTTAGACTTGAAGTGTTTACTTAATGAATTCAATATAATTTAAGTAAAACTTTTAACTTCACATAATTGGAAAATCTTTCAATTTATTAAATTACAACAACAACGTTATACTATCGTAAAAAATAGCACAATAAAGAAACCGGATGATAAAAGAATGATGTATAAGAATATACAAATAGACTAGAATCTGAACAGTTAACTAAGGAAATTCCTTCCGAAGCTTGTCGAAACAATTTCCTTAAGAATTTTTATCCAAATTCTCCCAAGATACAACAAACGTAACCTGCACGAGATTGCAATGAGTATGTCAACTCCATGATTTATTGTATAGAGCACCAGAGAAGAAGAAGCAGAAGAAAATAGAATTGGAATCGAATTAGAATGTGATCAGTATTCTTTCCTATTTACAATTTCGTCCGCATCCCTTCAAACAGTCATGTCCGCTTGACGGGTCGCACTCGTTGCCTTTTAGCTGCTACTGTTCTTTAACGGGTCGCATCCACATGCTCCTCGCATCCGCTCGCATCGTACCTTCTTTTGTTCGCCCACGCTTCTTCAGTCGGGTCACACCCGCCTGCTACTCGCAATCGCTCGCATCGCACCTACTTCTGTTCGCCCATGCCTGTTCAGTCAATCCGCGCCCTCTTTTGAACATATCTGCACCTGTTCGTATAGCCTACAACTGTCAGAAAACACGGTCCACTTTTGCAGTAAAAATAGGATCGTATGAGATCCAAATCCAAATCCGAGCCCGGCCCGGTTCGGTCGGACGGCAGCGGCGTGCGCGTGTGATGGTGATGCATGATCTCCCTCCTCGCAATGAAGCAAACATTTGGGTGCTCCAAGGCTCCAACCCCTTCATTGCAAAGCTATTAATATACTAGAGTAGCTTTGCAATTTTTGGCGATGTAGGACTATTTATTTTCATTCAATTTAGTATTCGGAATTCCAACACTACATTCTTCCCTCCTCTGACTACCATAACATCATCAACCTTCAAACACTACCACTCACCATCTCTGCCTCTAACTCCACCTCTATCCCCTACTTTACCACAACATCCTCTGCCTGCAACATCCCAAACTCTCTGTCGTAACATCATCCACATATTGCAAAACCAGACCTGCTATCTAATCCCAATAATCGAGCGAAATCCCCGTCATTGAAATCCCTACCAACAACTCCATCACGATTGCAAATCACCCTTGCTCAATCACAACAGCAGCATCCAATTGCCACTACACACACCATTCAACTGTAGTTTGATTTGATTAGGAATAGTAATTTTGATTTCAATTTTAAGTGCGTTGAGTTTTATTGTGAATCACTGGAAATTGCACTTTCTAGGGTAATTGTGAGCTTGTTTAACTATGTTCGTTTACAAGTCATTTGAGTTGCGTTTATTTTTTAAAGTGGGATCGTGGGCTTGTTTTTAAAAGAAAAAAAAAACAAAAGAAAAAAACAAAAACAAACAAAAAAGAAAGTTTATTGATTTTTTTTTTAAATTATTGAAATTTCTTTTATGTTGCTTTGTTTTGGCTTGTAGATATTTTCTTATAATTTCGTTTTATCCTTTAAAAAAACAAAAAGAAGGAGAAAAGAAAGAAAGTTGTTTTCTTTTTAGTTTTATAAATATTCATGTTCAACAATTTGCAGGAACTTAAAAGGAGAAGAATTTCTTGCTAAATAACTGCTCTACTTGCTTGCTTTTAAAATAATTGCTGCTTTTAAAATAATTTGCTAATAATTCTGCACGCTTTGGTATCATGCTCTTATCGTTTGTTTTTAGTTTCATTGCATTGTTGGTTTCTTGCATTTTAAAAAATAAATAAAAAAAATTAAAAAACAAAAACAAAATAAATTTCGTTCGTAGTTGCATTGTTAATACACATATTATTTTTTTTGCATTCATATCATCTTATTTTCTTTTCTGAGGGAAACATCCAAACCATATATGGTAGAGGATTTCATCATCCCTTCCTTGGCCCACAAATTGCATCTCATCATAGAATTTTGACTAATAATAATGGTTAGACATTGGACTTCAGGGTGTCACGAGCTCACCTAGAACTTAATTGTATCTTGACAAGTTGTCTTCTTTCAACAATCTAACTTCTTAGTGTCTAAGCTATGGTAGAGCAACAATCATATACAAATATTACGGTGATTCATAAATACTATAGTGATTGTTTCTCTGAAGGTACTTAAACCTTCGGCTGCATTGCTACGGTGATTCGTGGTGCACCGATAACTCCTGTCTATTATCTGGCTAAGAACTATTTTGATGGATTAAGACAACGTGTGATTGTATAATTTTGGGTTCGGAGCTACTAAGGACGGAAAATTTATAATTAAGTCCTTGCATTCATTTAGTTGCATTAGTTCATGCATATTTAAAAAAATAAAGAAAAAAATCAAAATCCAAAAGTAAAAGTTAAAAAAAATTACATTTTACTTAATTTAGTATTTTTTAAAATCCAATTCAAAACAGAAAAAAAGAGTCTTTTCAAGCCTTTTCTTTTTCAAAAAAAAATCAAACAAAATCAAAAATCCAAAAACAAGCATTTTTCTTAAGTTAGTTTTTTTTGCTAGAAAAAAATCCAAAAAAATCTTTTGGAAATTTAAAAAAAATAAAAACATATAAAATAAAGAAGAAAAATTTTGAAAACCCAAAAAACAAAACAAAGATCAAATCTCTCTTTTGAAAAATAAATTCTCTTCGGTAAATACTTTTCCTTTGAAAAAGTTTTTATAAAAAAAATCGCTCGATTTCATTTTCTAAGTCTTGTTTCATTCTCTTAAACTTGATTCTTACTTATTTCACTCCTTGACTATTACTTGGTATCCTCACCCGGCTATATTAGGCTGATTACGCAAGACAAATTCATTCGCTGTCAAGAAGGATGGCCAGGAAGCAATGGATATAGGATTCGAAAATAGAGTTCAAATAGTTATATAAAGCCTGGATTGAATGGAGTTGATTGACAGACAACACAGGGTGGTAGAAATATAGAAAATAGCTTGGATAGTCAAGGGATCGGCATAGCAAGGTGAAACACTAGGGCTCAGCATGATTATTTGAGTGGATTGTCAACATAGATGAGATAAGAGAGGGATCAGCATAATTGATGGTGCTTGACTTGGCATAGATGGCTCTCGGAGGGGTTGGCAGAGTGTATTGGAGTATATGGTTCAGCATAGACTCGTTGAACCATACGGATCGGCATGTTGGATCAAGGGATATACACGGACGAATAAGGATCAGCATAACATTATGGGCGATCAAGAGGGATTGGCATCATGTGATGAAGTTCAGAGAATACGAATTGATGGCATATTATAGGGTTCGGCATGTTGAGTCTTTAGAAGGATCGACAAACTGTAATGGAGTAAGCAGGGGTCGGCATATAGAGTTATAATAGGGGTCGGAATGACTTTCTGAAGCATTATCGATCAGCATAGTCCTACATGGCAGGAGGGATCATGAATGCAACACGGAACCATAGGGATCGACAATATGAATCTCAAGGGATAAACGCGGATATGTAAGTGTGGTTCGGCATGACATCAAATGAAGGGTTTGGCATGAGCTATTTTGTTAGGGAAATGAATTCAAGATTGAGCACATGCATGAGCTCCACAAATCCAATCATCATGATATTTCAAATACCATCATATCAAAACATAGAGAAACTACCATAGCGACCGTCGCCCTAAATTTAACAAATGGAGAGACCGGTACTGATCCCTCTCCATTGAGATTTGGGCCTAGCGCCCCATGTGGTGGGCCTATATGGATGAGGAGGTCTTCTTGTTGAAGTTCTAGACGGTTGGTGGTCACCTACACCTATAAATACTGCCGTAGGGGGTCATTCTAAGGATCTTTACGCTGCCGGTTACATAACCCTTTTATTGTAATCAACTTCCTCTATTATTTTCTTACCTCGTGCTGTTTCTTATTGTAATCAAGATTAAAGTGAATCAATAAAGAGAATATTCAAAGTGGACGTAGGCAATCAACTCCGAACCACTACAAATCTTGTTGTTCTTGTTTTCTGTTGTGATTTTCTTATTGTTTCGACATACTCCTCTATTTTCATTTATTTTCTTCATTTACTTCACTACACAAACCTAGTCTCGGGTGTTTGTGGCCAATTTGGTTGCAAACATTTTGGTGCTTTCACTGAGAACCTGATTCTCAATGCTTAGGATCCCCTTTGTTGCTACTAGATTAAGCAAATCCCCCAACGGAGATCCATAGTCATCTTCAAAAGCTTGCAGATACCACTTAGATTTACTAGATTTTGAGCAAGGAAATCGATAATGGTGTGACATACCAGATCAACTTCTCAGAATGTGGATGCGAATGAAACTGCCAGCATTCAACAAGGAGCCCCAGCAACCAGCCTACAAACCAGAATGTGGAGCCCACTGAAGTCCAAAACACTACTGACTCTATTACCAGAACTAAGTTTAATAACTTGATGAGGTAGTTAATGGAAAGCCGTAGACAGCTGAATGAGCAAATTCAAACTTATATTACCCTAATGAACCAGATTGCTCAACAACAACGTGATAACACCAGAAGGGATCCAACTTCTTACTCGGTGTCAGAGAGTTCTAGCTCATCGGATGAATACTGTAGGCGTAAGCGTCGTAGTGTTGAATGAAATCAAGCACAAACATCGGGGCATCGCTTGGCAGATCAATATGGTCTGCCAAGATGGATCAGTGTTGATCCCTCCCAAGGGATCGATACCGATCCCTCCTCTACGGGAGGGATTCCCCCGCAACACTTGGGGAATCGAGTAGGAGCTGTTTTCAAAAGCTTGGATGCTGGAGCTCGATTGAATGCTGACTAACTACCCCGTTGAAATGATGATGGATTGAATGCCCAAGGTACATGTCAAGAAGATGGTGGACCAAGAGGGCATCAAACGGCCTGTAGACGTCGACCGGACCATTCACGTGAGGTGGAGCACGACCACAGCTTAGCACCACCCATCCAAACATCGGATTTGTCGACAACGGTCAGACAATTAATGAGAGAGAACCAGGGTTTGAAAAATGATGACTGGGGAATTTCGAGAAGTCATACCCCGTTTACTGATAAAGTTTTGCATGCGGAATATCCGAGGAGGTTCAACATGCCTATGATGCCTGCCTATGAAGGAAAAAATAACCCCAGGCAGCACATCATGAGATATGAATGGTTGATGGACTCAGTAAGAGCTAATGAAACAACTAAATGTAGATGCTTTCCTATAACCCTCTCTGGGATCGCGACGATGTAGTTTACAAGATTGCCTCCGGGATTGATTTCAGGATTTGATGAACTGGCAACTAAGATTATGGAGCAGTTCTGGATCGACCCTGCTCATCCTAAAGACATAATGTCACTCTCCAGCGTAATCCAGGCTTTGGGAGAATCGTTGAAGGACTATTTGGAAATATTTCATGGTGCCACTACAAAGGTCAGTAACCCAAATGACCATGCTATACTTATGGCTATGACAAGAGGGATTGATCCAAAATCTGAGTTTGCTGACTGGCTAATTGGAAAACAATCGGCCACGTATGAGTGCTTCTATTCAAAGGCAACTCAGTTTCTTAGAAAGGAGGAAGGCAGGTCCTCTAGGAAAAGCAATGTTGTGGGACCAAGAGGAGAAGCGGTACAAAGAAACATTGAAATAAAGCAATCCGATGAGAGCTCCGGGAAAGTTCAGGTTAACGTTCAAAACAAGCCAAATCAACAGAAGAGGAATGGAGACATGAATCAAGACTGAATGAGGGAGTATGGTAGGCTGAGGCCTAGGATTCCTATGTATGAAAACTATACACCCTTAAACACATATTTGGAGAATATTTACCTATCCATCTGTAATACTTTTCAATATAAGAAGCCGCGTCCAAAGGAGTCGACAGAGACGCAGAAACAGACTGGAAAGTATTGTTGGTTTTACGAATGTTATGAGCACAATATAAATGAGTGTTGGCTTCTCCAGAATACTATTTAGAAGGTGATTCAGGAAAAGAAGTTACAGCGGTTCGTGAAACTCCACAGGATGGCGAACAAGGGACATCTAACCCTAATAGAGGACAAGCTCCCCTAGGGCCGAGGAGCCTATGCGGACCGAAGCAAAATTAGTGATAAACACAATAGTTTGAGGACCGCATCCTATGGATAGGAGATGACATGAAATGGAGCGCTATGATAGCGCGATATGCATGTGGATTTTGATTATTTTTAAATACGAAGGACGGAGCTTTGGCCAAGCAGCAACGTATGACGATCGATGATATGGTGTTCAGAAGAAGAGATGCAGATAAAGTAGAGGCTAAAATTCACCAATGGTCATTTCTGTCATGATTGGCCCTGCCTTGGTGAGAAGGATTTTAATTGACTATGGAAGTTCAGTAAACATTATTTTCAAGAAGGCTTATGATCAATGATAATGGAAGCTAATGATTTGAAACCATCTAAAGCTTGTATACATAGTTTCAATGGTATGACGACTGAGGCTGTTGGTTATGTGGAGTTCTAAGTTGAATTAGGGGAAGGTGAACGTAGGAGAGTGCAGATCCAACCGTTCATTGCTTTGGATGTTAACTCACCGTACAACATTTTTCTGGGCCGACTGGCCCTAGCTGAATTTCGGGCAGCTCTTGTCCCGTGATGTTTAACTTGAAATTTCCAACCGATAATAGAGTAGGAGTGGTGCATGGTAATCAGGCGACTGGACATGCTTGTTATATGGCTGAGTTGAGAGAAGCTCAGCGTAAGGAGAAATGAAAGGGTGTGGAAAAATCTGTTCACATCCAAGCTACCGAAGATTGACAAATCACACTTGAGCCTTGGCTTGGGAACCACAGTTGATTCTATAGAGATATAGATTCGAGAGATGATGAAGAGGAGACCAAGGCTGCACCCGCTGAGATGACGACTGATATAAGAGTAAGCCACGATGACCCCTCACGGGTCTTGAAGATTGGATCGTAGATCAGCCGTTCAATGATGAGAGAACTTGGTGATTTTCTTCATGCGAATTTGGATGTATTTGCTTGGACTCATTTTGACATGTAGGGGATCTCGCCTGCCACTGCGAACCATGCATTAAACATTGAACCGAAGTATGTTTCGGTCAAACAAGAAAAGGCGAGGCATGGATCCGAAGAGATCTGCCGCTCTTAAAGAGGAGGTGGATCAATTGAAAGTCAATGGGTTTATTCGCGATGTCCTCTATCTAAATGGATATCTAATCCCTTGCTGGTGAAGAAGGCGAATGGGAAATGGAGAATGTGCATCGACTATTCAGATTTGAACAAGGCATGTTCTAAAGATAGTTTTCCCTTTCCAAGGATTGACCAGTCGGTTAACTCAACTGCAGGGCACGAATTGTTGTCTTTTATGGATGCATACTCGGGGTATAACCAAATCCCGATGCATGTCCCCAATCAGAAACACACTAGCTTTATGACTGATGTTGGATTATGCTGTTATGTGGTGATTCCGTTTGGATTGAAGAACGCTGGAGAAACCTATCAATGCTTAGTTTACCGGATGTTTAAAGACCAGATTGGGAGGACAATGGAAGTCTATGTGGATAATATGCTCGTGAAGTCACCATGATTAAATGACCACATTCGAGACTTGGCAGAGATGTTCGACATCCTCCAATTTTATAATATGATAATCAATCCTCTGAAATGTTCATTTGGTGTTGCGTTAGGAAAGTTCTTGGGCTTTATTGTCAATGCTCGAGGAATTAAAGTTAATCCAAAGAAGATTCAAGCTATTTGAGATATTCAAGCACCAAGAACCATTAAGCAAGTGTAAAGTTTGAATGGGAAAGTTGCTGCTTTAAGTCGATTCATCTCTAAATAAACTGAAAAATGCATTCCTTTCTTTGAATTGATTCGGAAAGGAAAAAGAAACTTTGAATGGACGTGGGACTGTGAAGACGCATTTCAAGCTCTAGTGAACCATTTGGAGAGACCCCCTGCCTTACCAAAGCAGGTAGATCACGAGGAGTTGTACATTTATTTGGCTGTATCAGCATATGCCATAAGTGCCGCCTTGATTCACGAAGAGAACTGCATTCTGGGGTCGGTGTATTATGTCGGTAAGCGATTGACAAGAGCAGAAAGAAACTATCCGAAGATAGAGAAGTTGGCGTACTGCTTGCTAATTGCATGGAAACTCCGTCTGTACTTCCAAGCACATCCGATTAACACATGCATCGACCAACCGTTATGATAGGTCCTACAGCGACTTGAGACGTCTGAGAGGTTGCTTAAATGGAACATCGAGCTCATCCAGTTCGACATTACATATCTTCCTCGAAGAGCTATCTAGGGTCAGGCATTGGCAGATTTTATAACAGAATTTACCATGCAAGACGGGCTTCCAAAGGGTAGTGGAATCCTTACTGTGCGATGGAAATTTTACACCGATGGAGCATCTAATGGGCACTGTTATAGAGCTAGGATTGTACCTATAGCCCCGAGAACCGTTCGCTTTTCTATGCTTTGAAGCTTGATTTTCATGCTACGAACAACGAGGATGAGTATGAACTGGTAATTGCTGGACTTAAACTTGCTAGAGAACTCAGAGTGAAGTCTCTTGAAATCTTTTGCGATTTGCAGCTGGTGATGTATCAAGTTAGAGGAGAATATCAGGCTAAGGGACAATGACTTATCCCATATCTTAACCGAGTTTAAGAGTTGTTGGCATAATTTGAATACTATGAATTTCACATATCCCATGCAAGCAAAACGGAGAAGCCGATTCATTAGCAAAGTTCGTTAGTATGGGCGATGCGCAAAACATAGGCTTGGTTCCAGTCGAAATGTTACATACCCCAAGTATAAATATGATGGAAATTGATCAAGTACTGGAAGCGTAATCCGAGAGAGAATCATAGATGACTCCATTTAAAGATTATTTATTGCGTGGAATCTTGCCTAAAAGGAGGAATGAAAAGCGAAAAGTCCTTCGAAGCTTCATGGTATATTATGCTAGAAGGAACTATGTACATAAAAAGTTTTTCTGTTCATCTACCCCGGTGTATCGCTTATGATGAGACAAAGCATGTTCTGAAAGATGTCATGAGGGAGAATGTGGAGATCACGGTAAGGGGCAAACTCTGGCGAAGAAGATACTCCGTTATGGATATTATTGGCCAACGGTAAACCGGGACACTACTGATTATGTGAGGCGATGTGACAAGTGCCAAATATATGCGAAAGTCCCAAGAGCTCTGCCAACAGAGATCACACAAATGGTCAGTCTATGGTCATTTGCTATGTAGGGTATTAATATTATAGGCTCTTTACCGATCTTTAATGGTGGTGCGAAGTACGCTATTGTCGCGGTTGACTACTTCACCAAATGGGTCGAGGCGAAACCGTTAATCACGATCACAACTAAGAAAGTGATCAACTTCGTTGTTTGAAACATCATATGTCGTTTCGTTCTTCCACAAACTATCGTAACGGATAATGGAACTCAAATCGATAGTGTTGAATTTAAATTTTTGTTGGAGATATCGTATTGAAAAGAGGTTTGCAACGGTCGCTCACCCTCAGGCGAATGGGCAGGTTAAAGCTGTAAACAAAATTGTCAAGTCTATTCTGAAAAAGAATTTGGAGAAGGCTAGAGGCAAGTGGGTGGATGAATATCCTACGACACTTTAGGCATATAGAACCACTCATAAGTCTGTGACTAGCCATAATCCATTTGCTCTTGCCTACGGATCCGAAGCTGTTATCCCGGTGGAACTCGAAGTCCCTTTTCATCGAGTGATTTACTATGAACCCAAAATGAACAAAGATCTCCTCTTAGAATCTTTGGATTTTATAGATGAGGAACACGAAGAAGCCAATTTAAGGCTAGCAGCACACCGACATTGAGACACCCGATATTACAACACTAAAGTGCGATCAAGGTCCTTCGAAGTTGGCAATATCGTCCTGAAGCGGGTTTTTTCGGCCCTGTGACACATGAATCCGACATGGCAGGACCATATGTCATTGAACAAAGGCTTGCAGAAGGAACTTTCAAGTTAGCGATTTTTGATGGCATTACACTTCCAAAAGCGTGGAATAGCAAGCATTTACGACGCTATTTAACTTACAACATTTCCTTTGCATTTTAGTTCTATTTGCTTTTAGTATTTTTTTTAGCATTTGATTTTTCAAATATGTAATAAGACGGATTAGTTTATTCCTTTACATTTGGTAAATAAAGTCTCAAACTTCCTTTGCATGAATGATTGTTGTTGCGTTATATGCTAAGTACATAACGAAATTAATTGATACTGATATGTGTGAACAGGTTCCCAGAGTTCGAAACCGATTAATGGTACTAATTCTCGATGGGATCAGACAAGATGAGCTCCATTAATTTTCTCAATTAACAGTTCCCGTAGATGATTCAAAGCATGGGACACGCAATAAGTAACAAATGTCGCCAGCAATCCGGAGATTAGAGAATTTCCTGCCCGGACCATGGGACTGAAATGAAATCAAGGTGACCAGAAGAAGTATAAACATCAAACGAGCATGATCCAACTACCCACGAGATAACTCTGAGTCCCTAGAGTGGGGAATGGAGTATAAACATAATTCTAGTGTGACTGGCCACTTATCGATAACTCTAAGTCAATGGAGCATGGACAGGAGTATAAACACAATTCGGGTGTGACTGACCGCCCATCGATAACTCCGAGTCCTCGAAGCTCGGACTGGAGTATAAACACAATTCGGTTGTGACAGGCTGCCCATCAATAACTCTGGGTCCCCGAAGCACGGACCGGAGTATAAATACAATTCGGGTGTGACTGACCACTCATCGATAACTCTAAGTCCCTGGAGCGTCGAGTAGAGTATAAACACAATTCGGGTGTGACTGACCGCCCATTGACAACTCTAAGACCCTGGAGTGCCGAGTAGAGTATAAACACAATTCGGGTGTGACTGACCGCCCATTGACAACTCTAAGTCCCTGGATCGTGGACTAGAGTATAAACACAATCCGGGTGTGACTTACTGCCCATCGATAACTCTAAGCCCCCGGAGCGTGGACTGGAGTATAAACATAATTCGGGTGCGACTGACTGCCCATCGACAACTCTAATGCCCTAGAGCATGAATTGGAGTATAAAAACAATTCGGTTGTGATCCAACCACCTATGAAGCAACTCTAGGTCTCCGGAGTGTGGACTAGAGTGTAAACGCAATTCAGATGCGACTGACCATCCATCGATAAATCTAAATCCCCGGAGCGCGGACTAGAGTATAAACACAATTCGAGTGTGACTGACCGCTCATCGACAACTCTAAGTCCACAAAGCGCAAACTGGAGTATAAACACATTTCGAGTGTGATTTGACCCCCCCCCCCCCACGAGACAACTCTAAGTCCCATGAGCACGGACTGGAGTATAAACATGATTCGGGTGTGATCTGACCACCCTCGATACAACTCTAAGTCTCTGAAACGCAGACTGGAGTATAAACATATTTTGTGTGTGATCCGACCACCCACGAGTTAGATCTAAGTCCCTGAAGCACGGACTGGAGCATGAATATAAATCGAGCATCAACCGACCGCTTGTCAAACAACTCTAAGTCCCCATAATGAGAACTAGAGTAGAAACACAATTGAATAGATTGGTGGATTTCGACCGTTCTATATTCCACAAACTCCAACCTAAAATCGATAGGAGGAATACATGCTACTAAACGCTGAATACAACTGCTCACTATAGCTCCAACTTATTTTTTTTACGACTTAAGGCAACGACCGCTAGGAGGCCTCGAGATGAAGATAGTGAATTGTTAACAGAATTTGCAAACAACAAATTACAAGTACTTTAAAAGGGAAGATATCATTTAACTATCAAAATAACAATTTACGTGATGTCTAATCAAAAAAAAAACTTTAATTCACAAGTGTTAAATTTTCAGTACAAGTTATTTCAAAAAACCAGGATTCATACCTGTACACCTATGACTAGGGAAAGAAATAATTATTTGAATTATATACAATGATTTGAAGCAACAGTTACTTCTTCGACTTTCTTTCCCTTTTGGATTTTTTAGAGGTAGAGCCACTAAAGCTTCTCTTCCATGATCCTTTGTCGCTCTTGATCGGAGGGCTTATGGAAGAAGGAGGGATTTCTCCAAGGATTGACCCACCCGGTGGAATAACTTGCAATGGTACGAGCTCAAGATCTTTGACTTCCACCTCGGTGGGCTCTCCATTAACTTATCGCTTTAACTTTTTCTCCTCCTCAATCCTCTTCTTCATGCTGGTTTTAGTAGTATGCTCCGAAGCGCCAGTAATTATCACATCATCAGGGTCATCGATCGGGAGTGGGTCTTCAGTTTTATCTACATCAAGAGCACCAATGGTTTGGGCATCGGACCTCGGAACTTCAACTGCAGCTGGGACCTCGGCCACTCTCTCATGCGATCCTACAGCAGCACCACTTTTGGGAGTCTGATCATGGCCCGAAAGACCTATAAAGTATATCAAAACATGGACATTAGCTAAAGGCCATTGTACATGAAAAACAAGAAATATTCAAGTACAAAGAAGTTTAGTATGATACCCGCATACGGTTGACTTTCCTTCGTTGCTGGAGTTCCTCCTTCGAAGATGGGAGATAACATTTATGGTCCGAAGCCAGGCCTGTCCGGATCAAAGCTGAGATTTTGCTCCATATCATGAGAAGATGGTGGACCGACTACTTGAGTAGGTGAGGAACCTTTAGGATCGGTTCCAAAATACTGAACAATATCCTCTCCATCTTTAGCAGGTGCAGGAATTTTAAAAAATTGAAGTTTAGTGGCAGCCAGATCCGACGGCTCATTTCCTCAAAGAACTTCTCTCACTTGTTCTTCTTTGATGAAGTCGGCTTCTCCTAACTCTTCTTTCTTTATCTTAACGATGTGTTCCCAGGCTTTAGCAAGTGATTCAAGGTAACCCTTGCCAAGAAAGCTTAAGTCACAGTGGAGCAAGACCTTCGTGTTATATTCGATAATTAGTGCATCGAACAAGTCCTTAATTTCGTTCCTATCAGACTCGATGGCAGCTTCCACCTAGGAGTTGGCATGTTCAAGCACTTCACTTCTGCCCTCTTCTCAAGCTTCTTCCTTCAGAGCTTAGATTTATGCAAATTGTTCATCGAGTTTTGTTTTCAAGATCCTTGCCTCGACTACTTCTTCGCAGTATTTCTAGGACTCCTCTTGGGCCTTAATTTTCTCTTCCCTCTCTTTCTTTAATAATTCTTCGAGCTCCTCAACATGGCGAGCTATACATCTTTCTCCTTTCGCAAGGAGTCATTTTCTAAAGTAAGTGTGCCATTGTGTTGAAGCACCACGTCAAGTTCCTTCTTGTGAGAAGTTCTAGGCGACCTACTGCCTCTGATGTTTCCTTCATATTCTTTTCAATTTCTGCAAGTTGGGTCTTATATTCAAGCAACTCAAAATCCTGATGCTTGATTATATCCTTGTCGTGAATAGCCTCCAACTTGAGATGATCGATTTCGTGTTAACGCTCTATGGAGACTTCGAAAACTTTCTCCACCAAATTAATGAACGATTCATGTTGAATGAATACGTCATTCACGCATGCTAATAAGTTCTCTTTGGCATGTCCATGAATAACATGTATAGAAGGGAGGAATTTGAGTCCATCAAAGCAGATCTTCAAAAATGCAGCTTTAAGTTCAACCAACTTTGTAGCTGTAGAGGAGTTGGGAGCAGTAGCCGATGGACATGGATCAGAAGTGGCAAGTGGATGCTTACTAGATCGACGCTCACGTGACTGCCTTGAAGTAGAAGAGCCAGAATGTTGCTCGTAAGGTGCGGCAAGAGCACCACGATAAGGAGATTTTTCTCCACTATGAGCAGGAGGGTTAGAATGTCGTCATGACGACGCATGAAATTGGGACTTCTGCTTAAAGAAGAAGAAGACTCTCTCGAATAGTAATCTTTGTCATGCCCTTCATATTTCTCTCTACATCGCACTGACTTAGAGTGTCGAGTTGGGCTATGATAAGAAGAAGAGTCTCGGAGATGATTGAAGGCACATGAATGAGACATTGTACCTGAAAAAAACCAAATAAGAATGTATTAGAAGTTGTCGTACGAGAGATCAATGAAGAGTGTATAGTGGAGTGCAAGTGATTGTGAGTGCCCTAGCTTTCCTCTTAACGGACCGGTAACAGTAGCTTTACTCATGGGTGTGCTCTCCCCTTTATTGGAAGGTTGGGTGCCTTCACCGCTTCTCATAGGGAAATTAAGTCCTTTGAAATTTATATTTAAAAAGTCATAGGACATAATGTCATCTGGAATTTGGAGACTGGAGAGTCCTTAACAAGCTTTCCAAACGCTGAGAAGATGATTCCTCTTCGAGAGGAGTAATAACGAACTCCGGGTTAAATGCAGTTTTTCTTCTTCGTAGTCGATACACCAACTTCTTCTTTCTCTTTGGATGTGTTTGCAATTACCCGATCCACGACAGTCTAACAATCAATGCTTTACCAAGGCCTGCATCGTCATCTCCTAGCCTGTCAGCTTGAGAATCTTTGATTTCACCCTCCTCTGTATCTTCTCGAGTCCCCTCAGCAGGGTGCACGACGGGGTTAATTGTTTCCTCTCATCATTCGACAACGATCTTTGGAACTTCCTTGCTTCAGGCATGTTCGATTCTACGACTATCTTCCAACATGCCGAATAAAGATAGTAGTTCGTCAGTCACAAGGAGTTTGATATCTCGATCCTCAACGGGAGTAGCGCGGGTAGCAGCGACGGCTCTAGAATACTCAGCGCCTTCGAGACGTGGACGAACACCTGAAAGAGCTTTGGATGTTAGTATATTCAAAGGAGAAATTATGACTTGAATCACTGAACTTAAGAGAAAAGTGGAGGTGGCACTTACGTCCTTCTAACCATCTTCTTGTGAATCCGGGAGGACATCATACGTAGAACCATTCATGCTTAGATAATGAAAGCTTGTTCTAGGTGCTTGTCAAGACATGATAGTTTGGAGAAGGTTCAAGGAAGACATAAGAAGGGATTCTTGATCGTCTTTTGAAGTTATAGATAAATTTGATGTCATCGGGAGTTGGCGGATGGAACATAACACTCATGAATAAGAGGAAGGTCCTGTGAATGAAAGCGTAGCTGTTGGAATGCAACTAAGTATGGGCGATCCCAAGATACCTCAGCATCTCTCGGATGAAGAAGTTGAAAGTTGGAATGCAACCAGCCCAGCACATGAATTTGTTGCAAGCTGTATATCCAACTGGGGAAAAGTGAGGTCTATCTTGCCTCATAGGGACTAAAACATCCTCAAATGGAAACCATGGATGGAATATAATCGATGAAGAGCAGCTTCGTCGATTCAAGAAGCTTGTGAATTGACAGGGTTATGCAGGACAATGGCACCCTGAACGGCATCAGGAGCAGGGCTAATGGTTTCCATTGGAAGAACTGAAATACCCGAAAAGAGATCAATTTGTGGATTAGAAGCTTCCAGTTTTTCTGCACGATGGCATCCAGAAGGCCTTCTGAAAATAGTGGCAGAACTTGATTTTGCTTCAGAACCGATGTGTTTCGCCATTGAATCAGAAGACATGTATGTTGAATGCTTCATGCGTTTGAAATCTATGTCAACCATACTCAGTAGAAAATCGAGATTAGAAATCATAACATGTTCCCCCCGTGTCAAGTGTGAACTAGTGCAGCGTGAAACAAGCATAAACAATTTGAAATCAGAAAAGTAAGAATAAAGCGATGGGACTTAGAGTTTTTTCTAGAGAGACCATCATCGCTGACCGTCTCAATTGACAAGAAAGTTGATTGGCAACGAAAGCTTAGGGATCAATGGAATAGCATATTAAATTACAAAGACTGTTATCTAAGTTAGTTAGCAAATTATTACTTAGTCCAAATTGATAATTCCGGAAGTTTGATCATTTACTATTAAGTTCGATAGTCCAAATATGCTAATCGCATTCTCCTTTATCATCATGTATTCAAGCAAGGCGATATGATGTTTAGTGATCAAATGACTTAGATTAGATTGATCTTCAGTGCTAAAATCGATCCCTTCATTCAATGTGTATCCCTTACCCCAGCCATTTTATACCGATCCCTACTCCAGACGAGCAATGTCAATCCTTCAACTTAAGACATATACACTAGTCCCTCATCAATGCTAAAAGTTAACGATCCCTTTCCACTAACACTTCTTACCAATCTCTCACCAAGCAACCACAACACCGATCCCTCACCAGTACAATTCCTACCAAACTCTCTACTAAACCAAACCACACCAACCCCTCGTCATAGGTAATTCCTACCGACCCCTCTCTGAAACCACTCTATACTGATTCTGCATGAGAATAAGGAATACTGATCCCTATTCCAATTATCCCTTACAATCCCAAAATTTAATCTTCCTTCATCCCTTCGAAAACTCTGGTCAAACCCTCCTCTTCCTTTTTCTTCCCCTTCTCCTTCCTCTACTTCTCCTTTCCCTCGTATCCCAATGCAACCTATAAAGACCTAAAAGACACTCGAACTCACCAAAGCTTAAGATTCATATCTCGATTACATAATAAAAAGGGAGTTTGTACCTATGTATACCGAATTAAACTACATGCAGGTGTTCAGGATTTGGATTGAAGATGAGGGAGACGTGACTTGGAGGAAGTACTTGATTTCGTGTGTGGATTTGAGTATAGAGTTGAAGGACTTTAGTTTTCAAGAAAGGTTTGTTGTAATCTGGGTTCAGAAAAAGATTTATGCAATGACAGATGAAATGGTAGAGTAAGGAAAAGAGGGAAGAGGGTTCGTTTATATAGAGCATGTTGGATAAGGAACCGATTATGAGAAATGACCCAGTCAAAGATGAGGAGAAGGGATTGGCACTAAGATCTACTGATCCCTACTCACGTGTCCTCTGCAAGGGATTGGCATGTAGAATGCCGATCCCTCGATAAAAGTTTCAAAAAAAAAGAAAAAAAGGAAGAGGAAAAAATGGAAAAGGAGAAATGATGGAAAACTAGAAAATAAATGGCGATCGTTGTCATAATGGTTCGACTATAGACACGAACATACAGGATACTATAAAAATTGGCAATGACCTATGAACGTTCGAACATGTCTAGTAGCCAATAATAGAAACGTTTATGTGAATATGCATGGGAACAGTTTAAAAGTTTAGCTTTTTTGAGATTAACAGAGATTGCGATCAAACCAAAAACTTTCAAGTTCCAGACTGGGTCAAACAATAGGAAGATTATAAGTCCCTCATAAAAAGATTTATATATACTAACAGAATACGACATCGGGCTTATGTCGTAGAAAGTCGATAAAAGTATATCAATCAGTTCGGAAGCTAGATGGACATCTTTCCGGCAATTCAGAATTTTTTCAATTCAAAGCACGTCATGTCACTCACAAGACGTACTTTAGGGGACAAGTGTTACCAGGTATCCTGACCCAGCTATATTGGACTGATTACACTGGACAGATCCATTCGCTATCAAGAAGGATGATTAGGAAGCAATGGATATAGGATCTTGAAATAGAATTTGGAAAGTTATACGAAGCCCATATTGAACAGAGTTGATAGACAGACAACACGGGCTATTAGAAATATAGAAAATAGCTTGGATAGTCAAGGGTTCGGCATATATAACAAGGTGAAACACTAGGGATCGTGCATGATTATTTGAGTGGATAGTCGACATAGTTGAGATAAGAGAGGGATCAACATAATTGATGGAGCCTGGCTTGGCATAGATGGCTCTCGGAGGGGTCAACAGAGTGTACTAGAGTATAGGGTTCGACATAGTCTCGTTGAACCAGAGGGATCGACATGTTGGATCAAGGGGTATACATGGACGAATAAGGATCGGTATAACATTATGGGCGATCATGAGGAATTGGCGTCATGTGATGAAGTTCGAAGAATACGAATGGTTGGCATATTATAGGATTCAGCATGTTGAGTCTTTAGAGGGATTGGAAAACTGCAAGGAGTAAGCGGGGGTCGGCATATAGAGTTATAATAGGGGTCGGCATGACTTTATGAAGCATTATGGATCAGCATAGTCCTACGCTGCAGGAGGGATCGACAATGCAACATGGAACCATAGGGATCAACACTATGAATCTTAGAGGATAAATGCAGATATGTAAGTATGGGTCGGCGTGACATCAAATGACAGGTTCGGCAGGAGCTATTTTGTTAGGGAAATAAATCCAAGATTGAGAAAATGCATGAGCTTCACACATCCAATCATCATGATATTTCAAATACCATCATATCCAGGCATAGAGAAACTACCATAGGGACCGTTGCCCCAAATTCAAAAAATGGAGGGATCAATATAGATCTCTCTTGATTCAGATTTGGACCTAGTGCCCCTTGTGGTGGGCCCATATGGATGAGGAGGTCTTGTTGTCGAAATTCCAAACAGATTGGTGGTCACCTATACCTATAAATACAGCCCTAAGGGGTCATTTTAAGGATCTTTATGTTGCCGGTTACATAACACTTTTATTGCAATCAACTTCCTCCATTATTCTCTTACCTCTTGTTGTTTCTTATTGTAATCGAGACTAAAGTGAATCAATAAAGATAATATTCAAAGTGGACGTCGACAATCAACGCCGAACCACTATAAATCTTATTGTTCTTGTTTTCTACTGTGATTTGCTTATTGTTTTGATATACTCCTCTATTTTCATTTATTTTCTTCATTTACTTACACAAACCTATTATCGAGTGTTTGTGGCCAATTTGGTTGCAAACATTGACTTTATTTTGTGATGAGGTACCTAGACTCGTGACACAACAACAAATTATTTAACTCGACGAATAACCCTCCAACAATGGCAAATGAAAATGCCCCTCGAACTCCCATGGATAGAATCTTTCCTGATAGAGTTTCAATTCGTTCTTGCATCACATTACCTGCCCTAACGGGTAGCCATTTCGAATTTCATTCCAGCCATATTGTCACGCTCCTTAAATTTGGCAATTTTGAATATGAAGACCCATACATCTTCTTAACGAAATTAGAACAAGTATGTGCAACCATTAAACTCCAGTAATTATATGATAATGGAATCAAACTTCGGTTAATTTTATTCGCCCTTAATGATTATATTGAAAAATGGTTGTGTAGCTTACGATCGAACTTGATTAAAACGTGGGAAGAATTCATTAAAGTTTTCTTAAAAAAGTTCTATCCCTTGGAGAAAACAACTAAAATCGAAAATATAATTATCAATTTTCATCAATTCAGGCGTGAACCTATCGGAAAATATGTCGAAAGATTTAAAGAGCTTTTGATAAAATGTCCACACCATAATTTCGAAAAATGGACCCTTTTCCAAATCTTATACGATGGACTTGAAAATAGCTCACGAACCATGCTTGAATCGATGTACCAAGGAAATTTTCTCGCTCAACATCATGATAATGCTTGGCAACTTTTTGAAAACCTGGCCGAAAAAATCATCTCAATGGGAACGTTCTAACGAAAAATCCATTTACCACATTTGAGCGCAAACTCGATAGGATCATTTTTTGCTTTGGAAGCTAAAATCGATGCAGTTATCAATAAATTCGACAACATTTTCTCATCTAACCAAATGAACCAAGCTTGCCAACCAATGTGTTATAAATGCAATGATCTGAATCACATAGCTAATCAATGTCCTAATTCAATAGAGTAACTCAATGTTTTTAATAAGGTTAAGAATGACCCGTTTTCTCCAACGTACAATCCTGGTTGGAGAAATCATCCTAATTTTGCATGGAACCAAAGTAATTCCAACACGAATTAATTCATCCCAATTTTCAAGCATTTCCAGTCAATGTTTCGAATCCTCCCTTTTAGCCCAATCACTTTCAACAAAATTTTATGCCTCTGTCCCAAAATCAACCACAACATTCTTTTGCTCCACAAGACGATAAACGATTGACTTCACTCGAGAAAAGTCTTGAAACTTTGCCTAAAGCAACCACTCAAAGCCTCCAATCAAATAGCAATTTGCAAAATTTATTAACCTCATACATTAGAATATGATTCAATCGCTTGCTAAACTTAAAATGCAAATGAGTCAATTAGCCACGTCTATAAGTGAACGTGACCGAGGCACATTCCCAAGTCAGCCGATTTCGAATCCCAGAAATCAAAACATGAATTCAAACCAAGCCCATATTGTTCAAAATAGTTGTTAACCAAATGAATGCTAACACGGTTATGCATTCCGATAAACAAGTTGTTAATCCAAATGATTTACTAGAAGTTCCTCTTGACACTTCAAAAATAACAAGCGATTCAGGACAAAACATTGAGACAAACATCGAATCAAACTCCAATCCAAATTCTTCTTCTACTCAAGTAGACCGACCTATTGAGCATCATGTTCCATTTCCACATCGCCTTCGACCTAAGAAACACTCTGATAAAAAAGATGTTGGAAATTTTTAAACAAGTCAAAGTTAATATCCTGCTTCTTGATATTGTTCAACAAGTCCAAACTTACGCTAAGTTTCCCAAGGAATTAATACCAAAAAACGACACACTCATATACCCAAGAAAGTTTTCTTAGCTATAGGACTTAGCGAAGTCTTGTCCCAATCAATTCTCGTTAAATACAAAGATCCTGGATGTTCGACGATCTCGTGCACAATAGGAGACAAAACGATTAACATGCGCTTACTAGATTTGGGTGGGAGTGCCAATTTAATTCCTTATTCAGTTTACCAACAACTTGGCTTAAGTGAACTTAAACCAATGAAAGTAACTCTTTAATTTGTCGATAGTTCAATAAAGAAACCCGTAGGAGAAATCGAGGACGTGCTTATCAAAATTGGTCAATTAATATTTCCCGTCGATTTCATCGTTTTAGAGACACAACCTGTGAACAATCCAATGACTCAAATTCCATTGATTTTAGGCCGACCTTTCTTGGTTAATTCAAATGCTCTAATCAATTTTTGAAACGGTTAGATGAAAATTATTTTTGGAAATATGACTTTGGATCTTAACATTTTCAATCTTGAAAATCAATCAAACGAACTACATGACCAAATGTTAGAAGTTAGATCCATCTAAGAAAATTTCGATAACGGAACTTTTGACCTAAATCACGAACATGAGACCGAATATGAACAACTATTTCAAGACGAGCCTAACAAGATTAAAAATGAGCTTTCGTTTGAACCCTTTATTGTTGAGTTAGATCTTCAACCAAATTCTTTGAGCGAACAACCCCTAAGGTTGGACCACAAACCTCTTCCAGATAACCTTAAGTACGCATACTTAGGTGACAACAAAACGTTCCTATAATAATTTCTTCAACTTCTTCTCTTGATCAAGAAGCTTCCATTCTTTCAATTTTGTCGAAAAATAAAGAAGCAATTGGATGGTCAATCACCAATATAAAGGAAATTAGTCCCGCTCTTGTTCAACATCGCGTCCATTTAGTTGATGATGCCAAGCCTGTTCGTGATGTGCAATAAAGGCTTAACGCAAAAATGAAGGATGCAGTTTGTGATGAAATTATTAAACTTCTCAATAACGGAATCATATACCCCATTTTTGATAATTCATGGGTTAGCCCAATTCACGTCGTGCCTAAAAAGTTTGGACTTACCGTTATCAAGAACGACTCTAATGAACTCATTCCAACTCATACTCAAATGGGTTGGGTGTTTGCATTGATTATCGAAAATTAAATGCTACAAAACGTAATGATCGCTTCCCTCTTCCTTTCATCAACCAAATTCTTAAACGATTAGCCGGCCACGAATCTATAACTTTCTTGATGGTTATTCCGGTTATAACCAAATTCCAATCACTCCTGAAGATCAAGAGAAAACGACTTCCACGTGATCCTTTGGCACATTTACCTATCGATGTAAGCCTTTTGGCCTTTGCAACGCTCCTGTTATGTTTCAAAGATTCATGGTCAGCATCTTTTTTGACATGATCGAATGCTTTCTTGAAGTGTTTGTGGATGATTTTTCCATCTTTGGAAACTCTTCTGACTTCTTACGCCTTCTTGAGTTGGTTCTTAATGGATGCAAGGACAAACACTTAATGTTAAATTAGGAAAATTTTCATTTCATGGTCAAACATGGCATTGCCTTGGTATGTCTTTTCAAACAAAGGCATTGAGGTAGATAAAGCGAAAGTTGACGTAATTGTGAATCTACCCATTCCAAATCTGTTAAGGGCATTCGTTCATTTCTTGGACGCACTGGTTTTATCGACGCTTTGTGAAAGACATCGGTAAAATTGCTCGACCTCTGATGAATCTTCTTTGAAAGGACGTTCCATTGGACTTAATTCTAACTGTGTTTCTACTTTCGAACGTCTCAAAAATGAACTCATTTCTACTACCATCATTTGCACACCCAATTGGGATCTTCCTTTTGAAATAATGTATAATGCGCTACTAACTTTGCAGTTGGTGCTGCCTTAGGACAACGCAACAACAAAATTCTTCATGTCATCTACCACACTAGTATGACTTTAAACGATGCTTAACTAAACTACACAACCATCGAAAAAGAGCTTTTAGCGATAGTTTTTTCGCTTAAAAAATTCCGACCTTATTTGATTGGCTCACACATTATTAGTTACATTGACAAAAAGGATGCTAAGTCTCGTTTGATCCGTTGGATCCTGTTACTTCAAGAATTTGACCTTACGATCAAAGACAAAAAGGATCTGACAACGTCATTGCCGATCATCTCCATGTCTTCCAAACGCACCATCTTCTCTACCGATAAACAAAAAATTTCTCGATGAACAACTCATTTCCATATCCATCGATCCATGGTATGCCGGTATAGTGAACTATTTAGTAACTAAGGAAATTTCTTAATTTTGGCCGAAACAAGATAAATATAAATTTCTTTCATAATTCAATTACTTCTATTAGGATGATCCACACTTATTGAAATACTATTCCGACCAAATCATTCGAGTTGCATTCTGGATTGTGAAATCAAAAGTGGTCTTACATTTTGTCATGACCAAACTTGAGGTGGTCACTTTAGTCAGAAGAAAACCACGGAAATGGTGCTTCAATGTGGTTTTTACTGGCCTATGCTTTTTAAAGGTGCATTTTAGTTTGGTAAAACTTACGATCGTTGTCAAATGTTAGGAAGAATATCTCGACCAAAAATGATTCCTTCGAACCGCATTCTTACGATCGAAGTTTTTGACGTTTGGAGTATTGACTTTATAGGACCATTTCCCAATTCCTTCGGATTCTATACATTCTTCTGGCTGTTGATTACGTCTCTAAATGGGTTGAGGACATTCCTTTTAAAACAAATGACCACAAAGTTGTTGTGACATTCATAAAACAAAACATATTTTCGAGCTTTGGAACACCTCGCACAATAATAAGCGATAATGGAACCAATTTCTGTAATCATTCATTTGATTCGCTAATGAATAAATACTAGATTACCCACAAATTATCCACTGCTTGTCATCCTCCAACTTGTGGTCAAGTTGAAGTTTCGAATCACCAAATCAAACAAATTTTAGAGAAAAATGTGAATAAAAATTGAAAAAAATGGTCAAAAAAAATTAACAGATGAGCTTTGGCCTTACATAAATGCATATAAAACCAATCTTAAGATGTCTTCTTTTATGCTTGTATATGGTAAAGCGTGCCATTTACCCATCGAAATCAAAAATAAAGCGTTGTGGGCAATTAAGAACATAAATTTTGATATTGAAAAAGCCGACGAAAACAGAAAATTGCAAATCAATGATTTAGAGGAGACTAGGAACGAAACGTATGAAAACGAGAAAATTTACAAAGAACAAAAGTTTTTCATGACAAGTCAATCCTAGGGAAAAAAAATTTCACCAAATCAGAAAGTTCTTTTGTATGACCCTCGACTTCATTTGTTCTCTAGGAAATTAAAATCGAGATGGACAGGACTATACATTGTACGTACTGTTATTCCACACCGTGCCATAGAAATAGAAAACCCTAGGGATGGATCAATTTTTAAAGTCAATGGTCATCGTTTGAAGCCTTACTTGGAGTTGGTAAGTGATCGAGAGGAGGAGCTCATGATTCTTCATGAGCCACACTGTCTAGTAAGAAATTTTAACCCTCTCTTGTAAATATGTATATATTTTCCCCGGTATACTCATTATATCATGCATTGACTATGGGGACACAGTCAAAATCAAGTGTGTGTGGGGGGTCTTATGTTCAATTTAGATTTTTCATGGTTTTTTTTGCATTTTATTTCCAAAACAAAAAAAAAAGAAAAAAATTCCAAAACAAATTTTCTTTTTAGCTTATTGATTCACTTTTGAAGATACACTAAGGATAAGTATATGTTTTTGGTTATTAAATTGAAATTTTTGAAAATTTATTTGTCTCAACAAAAATAAAAATAAAGTTTGATTACAAGTAACTATGGTTTAACTAGTATATAGGAAGTCATAGGTGATAATTATGAAGTGTGTCATAATTGTAATCTTTGTTTAAAAGAGGGGTTGATTTAAAGTAAAGGTGATAACATTTTCGATCTTCTAAGTTAAGCGGTGCTAAGATGATTTTACAAAACTCTCTCTTCATAATAATAATAATAATAATAATAATAATAATAATAATAATAATAATAATAATAATAAAATGGTTATTATAAAAATAAGAAACACCTAGGGTCATGTGTTCTCATGCAAGTGTGTACACTCACTATGCTCTGTACCCTTCTCATGTAAGTCTAAAATGCAGTGTATGATCGGTATATCTGACCATAGTTTATCTAAGTTAGGTGCATATAAATAAATTTAAAATTAAATTATAAACACCTACAGACATGTGTTCATACGCAAATGTATACACTCGCCACGCTCTGTATTCTTCTCACTTAAGCCCACAAGTCAGTGCATGATCAGTGTATCTGGCCTTTGAAATAATAATGATGTTAATTCTTTTCAAAAATAGAGAGAGAAAGCAATTGAAATCCAAGCACTATTTTCACTTATTTGATTCGACTTGTTACACTCTGTGAAACTTTGATAATCAACTAAAGGATCCATTTCATAATTGCACCATGTTATCAACCAAAATAACTAGCCAAACTAGAGTCTAATTGTGATGATATCTTAATTTTTGTTGGAAGTTTTGACGAGTAAACTGGTTAAAATTTCTTGTTAATGGCCAAAATTTATATTTAACCAACTTGTGTTAGTTTAAAAGTAAATTCTTCATTTGTAAATATTTTTGAAAACTTGCATCATGTAGTCGTATTAGAATTTGCATATCGTATTTGGATTTTGTGTATCCGCCGAAAACCCTCACGAGAAAATACTCATCCTACTAGTGACACCTGTAGGTTTAACGGCTTGTTGCATACACTCAATGCAATCATGTTTCCTACAAAAATAGATTTATCTTTGTTTTAGTTTATTCGAGGATGAACAAAAAGATAAGTGTGGGGATATTTGATGTGCACGTAAAAGTGCATATTTTTGCTTCCATGTTTAATCTTCTTTTATTTAAATAAATGAGCATATTTGGGTATTTTACATGCTTAAACCAAAATTTAAATTGTTTTCAAATCATCATTATTCATCTTCATTTGGGGGTTAAAATGGTAATTTTGTTTATGATGTAATTTAAGAAAATTTATTTTCATATTTTTATTTGTAGGAAATAAAGTGAAAATATGAAGAGATTTCATGGGTATATGCATGCACATATGTTGAAGGCAAATGAAGAACGGAAATAAAGGAATTCGTGCAACATGGAGGAGCCCACAAACCCACTACCATATGGTCCATAATTAAAAGCACATGCACATTTAATGGAGGCTTAAAGGCATGTTAGTGGGGATTAATTATTTCCCTACTAATTACTTAGAGGTTACACTTTCTCAAGGGTATTTTAGGAAGTACCCTAAAAAATGAATTAGGATTTTAAGCATGTATAAATACCCCTTATGTCTCATATAATTATCTTCTTACTTTCATGCAATATTGTATCCATAAAATCAAAGATAAATAAAAATTTCTTTCATGGCTTCTTAGCCTTTTTTTTACTTTCATGCAATTTTTATTTATGCTTTCTTTTCATACTCTTTTAATTTCATGCTCTCTCTTTATTAGTTTATGCATCTCTTTTTCAATGTTAATAGCATAGATTTGGTTCTTGTAATTAGTTTAGTTTTATTTAATATAAGTAGTTAGCCCTCTTTTCTTGTAATTAGCTCTCATTCTTCATTCATTTTATGTTGAAATCATTCTATGTTAACATGTTCTCAAATATGAGTAGCTAAACCCCTTCAATTTAAGGGTAATGAAGCTCTCATGAAACATCTTAAATTAACATAATGATTTCATTTGTGATCTCTAATATGTGATTAATGGAAAATATAAATGATGGTGGTTTATGCTTCTTTTCTATTGAATTTTGATAGCCTATGTTGACATCTCAAATATGTTATGCTTAACTCCATTTAATGCATAAAATATTTCATCATTTGCCTAAGTGATTTTTGATAATGAAAGTCAAACTAGAATAAAAATTTCATGGTCTATATTACTAATCATTAGTAAATAGATCATACTTAAAATAGATTTTATTTCTAATTTCATGTCAATTTCAAGAGCTTTGATAAGTGGGATTGAATGGTATGTTAGAGTTCGATGATTTAAGTTGTGCTAATTAATAGCATAAATAAATCATACTTATAATAAGCTCATCTATCATTTCTACTTAACATTTAATGGGAGATCACAAGTGAATTTGTGTTGATTTATATGAATGATTGGAAGTGGATTTACCCCTAAATTGCTCCTTGATATCATAGTTTTATTCATTTTTCTTATAGTTATTTTCTACAACTTTCTAGTTTAAAACTAACTTCAAAACTTTGGGTTAATTTGATTGAGTGTTATTAGAATTAAATTCATTCCATGTGAATCGACCAGTACTCACATACATACTATAATTATACGTCGTGCGCTTGCGGTTTTTAATGACTATAATTTTGGTGACTTTCTAATCGATAGAAAAGTCACCATCTAACAGCCGTTATACTCTCCCTATTAAAAGAATTTCGTTTTGAAATTAGTAAACAAGGAGATAATTCAAACCAGACAAAAATCCATATATTCATATCCTAAAAGCAAATAGACATACATTATGTTGAATATGCGCTTTGCGCTATATGATTTTTGTTTGATGATAATAAACATATATACATTCATTTAAATGTATTTGGTAATGTACTATTTTGTTTTTCATAAAATAAATATTTGTTGAATAAAATTAAATTTCACAGAATTTGAATTTGAATTCAAACAAAACAAGTTAAACAGATTTTGAATTCAAACAGAAATTTTATTCAAACAAATTTTTTGTATAGTATGTATTTGGTTAGATAAATATCTGTTGAATAAAATAAATTACACAGAATTTGAATTTGAATTCAAACAGAACAAGTTACACAGTTTTTGAATTCAAACGAATATTTTATTCAAACGAATATTTATTACAAACTTGAATAGTACAAATTCATGCTCTCACTATACATATACATTTCTGATTACATCACGATTACATCACAAATATTTTTACATTGATAACCTCACTACATATCACTCACACTCGTATTTTGTCTTCAACTGCATTCCGGTTTGAATCCAGCATCTGAGTAATCTGCAAAAATATTCACTAACGCAGTAAAATTGAAAAAGAAATATTTTTGCAATATAAAATGAAATACGATTTTTGAAAATATCGTTTGCCTCGGTAATTTGGGTTGTTCGTCATCATTCACACTTGAATTCATCACAAAGTCGTGCACATAGATATTACAGGGACAGGTAATCATAAGTGGCTGCAATACACACGTGTACATTCATACACGTGTGCATTGCCTCGCCAACTCGTGTGCACAGCTCCAACCAGAAATTCAAGGCAACAAAGACCAAGCAATGAATAACTCAAAGCAACAGTCAACTGGCCAAGACTACAAGTACAAGCAGCAGTGTGCAACTCGAAAATGTACACAAGTGAAAGCAGAAAAATCAAGACAGCCTCAAACAGCAACAGTGAAGACTGCATAAGTGCTACAAGCCAAATCATCACAATGAACACCACTGACCAGTGAATACAATGTCAAGTTCAGATCAAACAACTCAAGACCAAGTTGCAACAAAGTTCAAAAGTGCATCAAAGGCAGTTCAATGTGGATAGCAACAGCAAAAAGGGACTGCAACAAACACATATATGGTCTAAGTGAATCAAGCAAATGCACAGAAGCCACTTCAGCTACATTGAGGCTCAATGGTGAAGCAAATTCAAGTGAACAGGTAGCACAAGAACCAGAAACTACTGAAGCTACTTCTAAGAGAGAAGCCAAAGCAAATGAACCAACTGCAAGTGCAAATGACCAGAAAACAATGCAACAGTATCAAGTACAGTATGCACAAGCGAAGAAACAGATGAACAATGCAATTTAACATGAGCAAGTGCAACAATGTGCACAGTTCAGACAGATAGTAGTGAAGTGCAGATTGGATGCATCAGTGGACATAAGCAACAGTGAAGTTCAACATTATCAGAGAGCATATGGAAGGGTCAGATGTACACATGAACAAGTATGGTGAAGCACTTACACAAGATTGCCACCAACATAGCAGCAAGTACATGAATGCAAAATACAGGCAGTTAAGAATATCAAGTCAATGGTACAAAGTTAATCACAAAACCATCAAGCTACAACTCAAATTATACAAGCCCCAACAGAAGTATCAAATGAATCAAATACCACCAAATAGACCGTGGAATAGCAGGTAATATGCAAACTACAACTAGACCAAGTGCAGCATCAATGCGAACAGCAAAGTGATCGAACAAACAAGATCAGGGCAGTGGACAGTACAAGCCAGCAAATGCAACAAACTCAAAATGTCCAATTATAGTCACAAGACCATCAAGCAGTGAGCAAGTGCAAATCGAGTTCCAGAAATAACAAATGCGGACACAAAATTTCAATAGTGCAGTGAAATGCAGTGGTATGCAGCAGAGAAAAATTTAAAAGCAATGGTGATGATCGAAGCTAATACAGAGTAGTGAATTCACATACCCAAAATAAACAGTCGAAAATATACGAAATTGACAAAGTCAAATATCTCAAATCACGAAATCAATTCAAAGCCGTGTGAATCAAGTTACTAGAAATACGAAATTGACAAAGTCAGATTAATCCTCAGCATCAAAGCGAAATCGAACGGCAAAGCAAGAATTTTTGAAGCAATCAGTCGAACGCAAAAATAGGAAATCAAATCCTATTAAAACCCTAATCATCATCGGCATTTATCTTGATCGAGTTCAAGTATCAATTTAGAAAAGCAAAAAGAGACAGTACATACCGAATTCATAAGCATCGAACTCGATCGAGCAACTGCAAACAATCAAAGTCAACCATCAGAGAAGCAGCGAGCTAGGGTAACAAATCACAGATCAATAGAAGAAACCGAAGCCCTAAGTGGAACAAAGAGCCGAAGCCCTAACTGGAACAAAAGGGAACGAAGCCCTAACCGCCATTATTTCTCACGAACGAGACAAGAGAGGATCGGGTGAAATAAGGAAGTGGGCCGGTCTTAAAAATAAAAAGGGGTTTTGTTTCTATAGGCTTTTATTAATATTGTTAATTAGTTTAGGGTTATTTTCTATTGTTCTTAATTATTGTTTTTATTTTACGAATCAAAGAATTTAGGTAAATCACCACCTAGGTTTAGGTAGTGTCAGATTGTCTATTCTGAATTAGTTCAGTGAGCAGGGTGTGCGAGTTTGCAAAGCTCTATAGGCGGGAGCAGTGTTTGCGAGTGAGCGAAACTCTATAGGCGGGAGCAGGGTGTGCGAGTCTAGTAGAGTGTTTGTGAGCGGGAGCAAAAGGGTCTGCGAGTCTAGTAGAGTTGTTGTAAGCGTGATACTGTTTAATTCTAATAGAAATCTGTGAATGCAGCAGTAGGCAGGGGTTGCCGAAGCTGGGTAAATTTTGTGTGTGATTTACTTTTCAGCATATTTATTTCTGCAGTTTATTTCTGTGTTTAAATCGAGAAAATTTGCTATAACCCTATTCACCCCCCCCCCCTCTAGGGTTAATCTAGATCCTACAAGTGGTATCAGAGCCCGGTATATTTTTTATTTAACTCTAGAGTCATGAGTCTACAAAATAATGCTTTTTCTGAGGGGCAATCTATTGCTAGGCCACCCATGTTTAACGGGAACGATTATGCTTATTGGAAAGTTAGGATGAGTATTTATCTTAGTTCCGTTGATTATGGTGTTTGGGATATTATTGAAACTGGCTATAAACCTCCCACTATAATTGTTGGTGGTACTGAGATTCCTAAACCTAAGGATAGGTGGGATGCTAACGATAAGAAATTGAAAACGACAAATGCTAAAGCCATGAATGCTTTGATATGTGCTCTTGATAAAAATGAATTTAATAGAATTTCTCATTGTACAACAGCACAGGAAATATGGCATACTTTGGAGGTGACACACGAAGGAACTTCTCAAGTCAAGGAGTCTCGGCTAGCCCTATTCAGCAATGAATACGAAAACTTTGTGATGGACAAAGGCGAGAGCATAAAGGATATGCTTGGACGCTTTTCAACCTTGGTATACAATGCTAGAGCGCTTGGGAAGGTATTCACTGAGGTAGAGCTTGTGCGGAAGATACTACGAGCCTTACCGATGAACTTTGAAGCAAAAGTCACGGCAATCCAAGAATCGAAAGATTTGAGTAAATTAAGCATGGAGGAGTTGATTGGCAACTTGATGACATATGAGCTTGAGTTAAAAGCAAAGGAAGAACGCAACAACTCCGAACCAAAGAAGAAGACGATTGCCTTAAAAAGTAAAGAAGAAAGCGATGAAGAAGATCCAATTGAAGAGCTTGCAATGGCTGTCAATAATCTTAGAAGATGGTATAGATTCAAGCCACGCAAGAAGAAAACAAAGGGAAATAGGTCAAAAGATTCCGAAAATTCCGATAATGAACTGACATGTTATAACTGCAACAAGCCTGGCCACATCAAACCAAAATGCCCACTTCTCAAAAACAACAAAGAAAGGAAAAAGGCGAAGAAGGTATTTGCAGCGACTTGGGATGATGAAGAAGGAGAGGAAGCTTCGGATAGCAGCCCAGAGGAGGCTAACTTGTGTTGCATGGCAAAATCAGAATCAGAAGCAACCTCCGACGAATCTAGTGAGGCAGGTGAGTTTTCTTATAAAGAACTTGTTTTTATGTGTTCTGATCTTACTAAGGTAGTGGATACTCTTGAATCTAAAATTGAAAAACTGAAATCTGATAGGAGAGAATTTGCTCGTGAAAATTTTAGGTTAAAAACTGAACTTGAAAATATTCAAAACCTAGAATGTAAAAAATGTAAGATTTTAGATTCAGAATTATCAAAACTGAGGAATAACTTTGAAAGTGTTGAAAATGAAAACTTGAATCTTAAGGAAACCATCGACACTAGGAGAAAGGATTTTATTAATCGATGCACCTCACTTGTCACTGAAAATTCAACATTAAAAACCAAAGTCCAAAATCTTAAGAAATCTTTGAATAACTTTTCAAGAGGCGAAAAATCTTTCAAAATGTTATTTGGAAATCAAATTTTTGCTAACAATAGAAAATGACTAGGTTATGGAAAATCACAAGATGATGGTAAAGGTAAAAGTGTTGCTCGATCTGAAATAATTGGAAATCATGTTGAAAATCATAGTCATAGGAACACAAAATTTAATCAAGTCAATTTAATGTGCACGTTTTGTAGAGAATTTGGACATAATCGAAATAATTGTTGGTATAGACCCAAACACGTGAAAACTATATCAATTTAGGTTCCAAAAGGCACAAATATAAAATCTTTGAAAGTCAAACAAATTTGGGTGCCAAAAGGAACATATATAAACAGTTTTGAGTCTCCAAAACATATTTTTCATATTCTGCCACTAACAACAATGGACCTATAAAAACAAATAGGTCACACAAATCTTTTATCGTGTAGGTGTGGTGGCAGGCTAAGGAACAACAACAGTGTTCTCTGGATTTCGGCTGTTCCAGAAACACAACGGGCGACAAAGCAAAGTTCCTTAGCCTAGTATAAAGGTGACAGAATCACAATGGGCAATCACGAAAAATTATCGTAAAGGTAAACAGGTAATTGTTTTTAAAATGTGATTATCTGCACCATACTCTAAATTAAAATCAGCCAATATTGAGATGAACAAAAGATGATGATTTTGATGCTATGATTTTTTTTAAAATATTGACTAACCATCTTTAAAGAGAATTACTTGGAGTAATTATGATGGTTGACTGATTCGGACTTAATTGATATGATTTTTGACTTGTTCTTATTTATGACATTAATTTGTGCTTAATTGATGACCAATCAGATTTTCAATTTTTGAACTAATTTATATAAATTTGTTCGGTCAAATGCTGGTTACTCATGCTACACGTAGATATATTGGTTCTGACATTTTGATCACTGCTTGTAAATTTGCACGATTTCAAATTCATGAGAAAAAGGATTTTAAGAAATTGTTTTTGAAATAATTATGATGTTGATTGACTGTTGATTACTCATGAAAATAATTGTTTATCCTCTGTTTTCTGAAATTAACATCATGATATTTGTTTGAGTGTTAACACGGCTTAAATTCAAATTCAAAAGAATGATGTTTTGAAATTTTTGGTGCACATCTCATGGTTTGATTCAACAAGTGAATATTGAGTGAAATTTAAATTCAGATGCGGATTACACTGGTAATATAGTTGATAGAAAAATTATTAGTGTAACGTGATTAATTTTTGAAACATTCATTTGCTGCATCGTTTTTTTTCAAAGAAAATATCTGCATATTTTTCACTTGAAATAATTTTAAAATAGCAGAAAATTTTCTTATAAAACTCCCCTCAAGAAAATCATGTTTGACCATATTTACAGATTAATCATTTTTGAAAAATTGATTTTATAATGTTTAATTTGATTTTAAATGACAAATTTTTGACTAATCTAACTCTCTTTGATTATCGAAAAGATGAATAGTGATTGAAAAAGAGATGAGTGTTGATATTTATCATATATTATAACTCGAGAAAGTATAATTAGAAAATTTCTTTAGAATTTCATAACAAGAGTTATAAAAATTTTTTGTTGGGTAATAATTCCATGACCATTTCTATTTCTATCATCTTTCTATCGAACATCACTCATCAAGATCATATTTAGTATGTAAATTTGTGATAATTTACAAAGGAAATCATTTGTTCTTCAATATCTTTAAATCGGTGAAGGAAATTATTTGTGCTTCAATTTATTATATTCAGCAATTAAAAATAAATATCCAAAGTATTCACTCTCATTTAAAAGTCCTCACGGTTATGCATGCGTGAATTACTTGGATTTTTGATTATGTGCTTCCATGCTCATTTAAAAGTCCTCACGGTTATGCATGTATGGAACGCATATTAAAAATAATTGATTTAATAGACAAGTTGATTCTAATCCCATTTAAAAGTCCTCACGGTCATGCGTGGTTAGAAGATACTTGATTTTATTTTTTAAATTAAATTGGAATACTACTAATCTCATTTAAAAGTCCTAACGGTTATGCATGGTTAGTAGATATTCAAATTTCCAGAAATAAATATACCACAAATAGACATATCTATATGAATTTTTGATGATTCTATCTCCATCACTTCTGAAAGTGGAATATGCGCTTGACAAGGGTAATTATGATTTTTGTTTGAGTTTTATTGAAATTTGATATTTATATTTAATTGATTTAAATGTTTGATTCATGTCTATCACTTCATCCCTATTTTATAACACTATTATTCTTTTGCTGATAACAAAAGGGGGAGAGAAAAGTTAAGATTTTGTCAAATAGAATCAAGCAAAGGTCAAAAACTTTCAATTTGCATATAGACTCATTTACATATTTTTATTTGTATGCATATATGTAGGGGGAGCCATATATGTAGGGGGAGTATCACATAAAAAGGGAGCATTCAAATAGGGGGAGCAAATGAAATTATCAAATACATTTAATATATTCAAAATCTTAAATATATGTTTGTTATCATCAAAAGGGGGAGATTGTTGAATATGCGCTTTGCGCTATATGATTTTTGTTTGATGATAATAAACATATATACATTCATTTAAATGTATTTGGTAATGTACTATTTTGTTTTTCATAGTTTAAATAAATATTTGTTGAATAAAATTAAATTTCACAGAATTTGAATTTGAATTCAAACAAAACAAGTTAAATAGATTTTGAATTCAAACAGAAATTTTATTCAAACAAATTTTTTGTATAGTATGTATTTGGTTAGATAAATATCTGTTGAATAAAATAAATTACACAGAATTTGAATTTGAATTCAAACAGAACAAGTTACACAGTTTTTGAATTCAAACGAATATTTTATTCAAATGAATATTTATTACAAACTTGAATAGTACAAATTCATGCTCTCACTATACATGTACATTTCTGATTACATCACGATTACATCACAAATATTTTAACATTGATAACCTCACTACATATCACTCACACTCGTATTTTGTCTTCAACTGCATTCCGGTTTGAATCCAGCATCTGAGTAATCTGCAAAAATATTCACTAACGCGGTAAAATTGAAAAAGAAATATTTTTGCAATATAAAATGAAATACGATTTTTGAAAATATCGTTTGCCTCAGTTATTTGGGTTGTTCGTCATCATTCACACTTGAATTCATCACAAAGTCGTGCACATAGATATTACAGGGACAGGTAATCATAAGTGGCTGCAATACACACGTGTACATTCATACATGTGTGCATTGCCTCGCCAACTCGTGTGCACAGCTCCAACCAGAAATTCAAGGCAACAGAGACCAAGCAATGAATAACTCAAAGCAACAGTCAACTGGCCAAGACTACAAGTACAAGCAGCAGTGTGCAACTCGAAAATGTACACAAGTGAAAGCAGAAAAATCAAGACAGCATCAAACAGCAACAGTGAAGACTGCATAAGTGCTACAAGCCAAATCATCACAATGAACACCACTGACCAGTGAATACAATGTCAAGTTCAGATCAAACAACTCAAGACCAAGTTGCAACAAAGTTCAAAAGTGCATCAAAGGCAGTTCAATGTGGATAGCAACAGCAAAGAGGGACTGCAACAAACACATATATGGTCTAAGTGAATCAAGCAAATGCACAGAAGCCACTTCAGCTACATTGAGGCTCAATGGTGAAGCAGATTCAAGTGAACAGGTAGCACAAGAACCAGAAACTACTGAAGTTACTTCTAAGAGAGAAGCCAAAGCAAATGAATCAACTGCAAGTGCAAATGACCAGAAAACAATGCAACAGTATCAAGTACAGTATGCACAAGCGAAGAAACAGATGAACAATGCAATTTAACATGAGCAAGTGCAACAATGTGCACAGTTCAGACATATAGTAGTGAAGTGCAGATTGGATGCATCAGTGGACATAAGCAACAGTGAAGTTCAACATTATCAGAGAGCATATGGAAGGGTCAGATGTACACATGAACAAGTATGGTGAAGCACTTACACAAGATTGCCACCAATATAGCAGCAAGTACATGAATGCAAAATACAGGCAGTTAAGAATATCAAGTCAATGGTACAAAGTTAATCACAAAACCATCAAGCTACAACTCAAATTATACAAGCCCCAACAGAAGTATCAAATGAATCAAATACCACCAAATAGACCGTGGAATAGCAGGTAATATGCAAACTACAACTAGACCAAGTGCAGCATCAATGCGAACAGCAAAGTGATCGAACAAACAAGATCAGGGCAGTGGACAGTACAAGCCAGCAAATGCAACAAACTCAAAATGTCCAGTTATAGTCACAAGACCATCAAGCAGTGAGCAAGTGCAAATCGAGTTCCAGAAATAACAAATGCAGACACAAAATTTCAACAGTGCAGTGAAATGCAGTGGTATGCAGCAGAGAAAAATTTAAAAGCAATGGTGATGATCGAAGCTAATACAGAGTAGTGAATTCACATACCCAAAATAAACAGTCGAAAATATACGAATAATACAGAGTAGTGAATTCACATACCCAAAATAAACAGTCGAAAATATACGAAATTGACAAAGTCAAATATCTCAAATCACGAAATCAATTCAAAGCCGTGTGAATCAAGTTACTAGAAATACGAAATTGACAAAGTCAGATTAATCCTCAGCATCAAAGCGAAATCGAACAGCAAAGCAAGAATTTTTGAAGCAATCAGTCGAACGCAAAAATAGGAAATCAAATCCTATTAAAACCCTAATCATCATCGGCATTTATCTTGATCGAGTTCAAGTATCAATTTAGAAAAGCAAAAAGAGACAGTACATACCGAATTCACAAGCATCGAACTCGATCGAGCAACTGCAAACAATCAAAGTCAACCATCAGAGAAGCAGCGAGCTAGGGTAACAAATCACAGATCAATAGAAGAAACCGAAGCCCTAATTGGAACAAAGAGTCGAAGCCCTAACTGGAACAAAAGGGAACGAAGCCCTAACCACCATTATTTCTCACGAACGAGACAAGAGAGGATCGGGTGAAATAAGGAAGTGGGCCGGTTTAAAAAATAAAAGGGGGTTTTGTTTCTATAGGCTTTTATTAATATTGTTAATTAGTTAGGGTTATTTTCTATTGTTCTTAATTATTGTTTTTATTTTACGAATCAAAGAATTTAGGTAAATCACCACCTAGATTTAGGTAGTGTCAGATTGTCTATTCTGAATTAGTTCAGTGAGCAGGGTGTGCGAGTTTGCAAAGCTCTATAGGCGGGAGCAGTGTTTGCGAGTGAGCGAAACTCTATAGGCGGGAGCAGGGTGTGCGAGTCTAGTAGAGTGTTTGTGAGCGGGAGCAAAAGGGTCTGCGAGTCTAGTAGAGTTGTTGTAAGCGTGATACTGTTTAATTCTAATAGAAATCTGTGAATGCAGCAGTAGGCAGGGGTTGCCGAAGCTGGGTAAATTTTGTGTGTGATTTACTTTTCAGCATATTTATTTCTGCAGTTTATTTCTGTGTTTAAATCGAGAAAATTTGCTATAACCCTATTCACCCCCCCCCCCTCTAGGGTTAATCTAGATCCTACACATTATACATACAACCCGCGACTAGCTATCCTAACATTAACTCGGGATAGGTTGTCTCCCAAGTGTGGTCTCCTAGATCCTCGCTCCATTAAATCTTAACTAGTTGCACCACCTTGTTATGCAACCTCTTTTCATCTTGATCCACAACACATATTGGATGTCTTACCACTGTTAGGTTCGATTCTATTTCCAACTTCTCTTGAACCGATGGTTCAAAAATCAAAGATGGGTTATGAACATATTTCCTCAAATGAAACATGTGGAATACATTATGAACTGCCGCCAATCTCTCTAGCAACTCAACCTTATAAGCAAGCAATCTGATCCTCTTAAGAATACGAATAGGTGCAACATATCTCGCAGCTTACTTCCCATCTTTTCCAAATCTAACAGCTCCTCTTACTGGTGAAATCTTTACAAACACCAAGTCACTGACCATAAATTCCAAATCCCTTCGCCTCTGATTAGCATAACTCTTTTGGCAATCTTAAGCCTCCTTCATTTTCTTAATCACTAGAACTTTCTCTGTAGCCTCTCAGATCGTGTCCGGTCCAAGAACTAATCTATCTCCTATCTCAACCCAACATGCTACTGACTTGAATGGTCTTCCATACAGGGCTTCATACGGTGCCATCTTGATGTTCTCTTAGAAGCTATTGCTGTAGGAGAACTCACCAAATGCAAGTGATCCTCCCATGATCCACCAAAATCCCAAATACACGCCCTCAAGAGATCCTCTAGAATCTCATTCACCCGCTCGATCTGTCCATCAGTTTGGGGATGATATGCTATGCTTAAGCTCAACTTTGTTCCTAGAGTTGTTTGCAATGCTTCCCAAAATTGACTAGTAAATATGGGGTCTCGGTCACTTACTATACTCACAGGAACTCCAAGCAACCTGACTATCTCCCTCATGAAAATTTCATCTAAATAAGTAGCGGTCCTTATTGGTTTCACCGCAATAAAATACACGCTCTTCATTAGCCGATCCAAGATAACCCATACTCCTTCCTTTCATTTTTTAGTTCTGGGCAAACCATCGATAAAACCATTAACATCATTTACCATTTCCAAGGGTTGTAATAATTTGGCAGTCCCTTGATTTTTTGACAGCACGAACACCTACTAACAAGGATAGAGATATCTCTCTTCATTCCCTTTCACCAAAACATTCGCTTTATATCCCTATGCGTCTTTGAGACACCTGGATGGATACTCAACTTAGAATGATGGCATTTTGACAAAACTTTCTGCCTAAGACCGTTGACATTTGGTATACAGATCCATCCATTCATCCTCAAAACTCCTCGGTTATCAATTTTAAAACTTGTACACTACTCTTCCTCAACCTTCCTGATGATCGCCACTAAGCTTTTGTCCTCTCTTTGCTTGCTTTCTATTCTTTCTAGGAGAGTCGGGGTAACCTTCAAAAGAGTCAAACAGCATTCCTGCTTAAGGCATCTGCCACCACATTAGCCTTTCCTAGCATATAAAGAATATCCAAGTCATAAGCGGCCAGAAACTCTAACCACCTCTATTGCCTCAGGTTAAGATCCTTCTGAGTAAAAAGTTACTTCAGGGATTTATGATCCATGAAGAGCTCGAATTTCTCACCTAATTAAAGAAAGAAAATTACTCATAAAATCTCCAAAGATTAGAAAGAAACTAAGAGGAATAAAAGTATCCTTACCCAACAAGTAGTGTCTCTACATTTTCAATGCAAAGATAACAACTAGCAACTCCAGGTCATGCGTAGCGTAGTTCTTCTCATGAGGCTTCAACTGCCTGCTTGCATGCACAATCACTCTACTATGCTGCATCAAAACAACACCTAGCCCCACTCAATAAGTATCTATGTAAACCGCGAACCCACTATTTCCATCTGGAACAGGAAAAACTGGTGCACTGGTCAATCTCTTCTTCAATTCCAGAAATGCCTCTTCACACTTTGGAGTCCATACAAACATCTCCTCCTTCTTAGTTAGCTCAGTCAAATGGGAGGAAATTTTGGAATAATCTTGAATAAACCTCCTATAGCTTCTAGCCAATCCCAAGAAACTATGAATCTCGATAGGATTCTATGGTCACTTCCATTCCTGAACAGCTTCTACCTTCACTGGATCTACTGAAATACCTTCTCCCGACACAATATCTCTTAAGAATCTTACCTCTGATTTCCAAAAATGGCACTTAGAAAATTTTGTCTTCAGGACATGTCTCCTTAATGTCACCAACACTACTTCCAAATGTTGTTTATGCTCCTCCTCAGATTTGGAGTAGATAAGGATGTCATCAATTAAAACTAATACAAACTTGTTAAGAACATCTCGGAAAATAGGTTCATGAGATCCACAAAATATGCAGGTGCATTAGTTAGCTTGAAAGGCATAACCAACCACTCAAAGAAACTGTTAGGGAACACTAAACGCATTTAAGGGTATACTATCTTCAGCAACCCTCAACAATGGAATCCAGTAACTAGATCCATCCATGAAAATACCGTAGCTCCATGTAGTTGATCAAAAAGATCATCGATGTAGGGTAAGGAGTACTTGTTCCTAATGGTTAGCTTATTCAACTCCCTATAATCCACGCACAACCATAAAAATCCATCAGACTTTGCCGCAAACACCACCACATACTCCTAACTCGAACGAATGGGTCTAATTAATCCTCTTCTTAATAGGCCCCCTGGATTTGACTTACCAACTCCTCTCTCTCCCCTGGAGCCATCCTACGCTTAGCTACAGGCCTTGCACCAGGGACCAAATCAATGTGAAACTCTATCTTTCGGTGCGGGGGTAAACTTTTAACTTCTTCAAATATATCAAAAAACTTCTTAATAACTTCAATAGATCCTAGATTTTCTTGGGATGCCTACAGGGCATACAAGAAACTACACATATGAATATCGAGTTCCTTACATTATACCTTAGCAACTCTTCCCAAATTGGTTACTAATGATATAGTTCTTTCATTATAATCTAAATTAGCTCTATATTTCGATAATTACATACCAAGAATAATGTCAAATCCTTTAAAGTCTAAGACATACGGGTCGCAAGAAAAGTGATGAGAAAGGTAGGAAATTGGCACATCTTCACAAATCATATTCAAATAGGTTACACCACCTATAGGGTTAGAGACACACATAGGATTTTCTACAATACTAGGAATAAGATGAAATTTACCTACTGATTCACAAGAGGTAAAACTATGAAAGGCATCAGTATCAAATAATGCTCGAACAAAAATACCATGTGGTACCTTCAAGGATGCCATTTCCCTTCATATCCATTGAAGTAGGCGGTTCATTCCTAATGGCGTACATCTTGGGCTGTTGCACCTTCTTCATGAGTGTGTAGTCCTTCACCATATGCTCGGGCTGATGGCGATTAAAACAAAGAGTCTTCTGGACCATTGAAGAGATGAGTCTACCTTGCTACTTTGGAACTTCACGATTCGAACAATACCTGGCAATATGTCCATTCTGCTTGCAAATTAACAGCCACTATCCTTAGGCTTTCATTCTCGACCTTCTCCCTATTTCCCTTTTCCTTGATTCTTCCAACTAGGATTTAACTTCTTCTTATTACAACCACCATCACTGGTATTTCCACTAGTGCTATTGGAGTAGGCTTCTTCTTTTCCAAGGCCTCGTACCTCAGAAACATATCAACCAAATCCACAAAAGTACCCTTAACTTGAGCAGTCATTTTCTCATGGTAGTCATCTCTCATACCCAAAACAAACATCTCATTCTTCTTTAATGGGTGTTAATAAATACTGGTCCAAAACAAATCGTTGAACGTCGTCTCATATTCTGCTACAGACAAATTCCCTTGTTTCAATTCCATGAATTTGCGGTACATCCTCGTCCTTCCAGCGTTGGCAAGAATTGGTCCTCAAAAAATTCTTCAAATCGGCCCCACTAAAACTCTTTTTCTAGAATATTTGCTATAAGGGAGTCCCACCAAGCTGCTGCTCCCTCTTGCAGTTACCATGTTGCTAAGGATCTTTTCTGTTCGTCGAATAAGCCAAAATCTTTAAAAATCTTTTGGTAAGATCACAACCAAGCTTGCACTTCCATGATAGACTAAGTTCCCTTAAATATTTTTCCTCCAAGGTTAGTGTAATCCTTGCATAAGGGTGCAAAATTCACTCTTGGCTGCTCGGGCATTGCCTCTTCGATAATCTGAACTCCTTCGGGATTTGGAGTTCGACCATTTGTAGTTGTAGTGCTACCTCTCCCTTATCTCGTCCATCTTTGTTACTCATGTCTTACTACATGGACATAGTAAGATAACGTCAGAATACTTGGATGAGATAAATCTTAGAAGAAGGGCACTAATCAAACCTATCAAGTCGATCTATCTATCAGGGATATATATATACACACACATATATATACACATGCACACGAATAAAAGTTACAAATACACACTCTTGAAGTTGAGCTTAACCCATAGCCTAAGTGTTCGCTTAACCTAGGCTCTAATACCAAAATGTAACGACCGCCTTTCTTTCCCCGAAAGACAAGCCATTAAGGGTTGAAGAAAATGAAAGAAAAGAAGAAACTACACAATCATAGAATCTCACTACGAATCAGAACAACATGTAATAAATAACATAAGATATTACATAGTAATTTTCATATAAATAATACATCAGAGTCATTACATTACAACTTCAACTAGACAGTTATAACTACCTGTCCATCACAAAATACATAGATCACACATAAACACAGTGAAATAAGATAATAATTAGCTAATGGTGAAGCTACTTGCTCCGGCTCCTTCAAAATGTTTCTGTAAGAAACCTCGATCACTTAGCTACTCATACCAATTTGAGTACCTAAGAGTTTTAGGAAAAGGAAATAAAACTCTAGGTCAGACATGGGTCTAGTGTGAGTAAACACAAACAACTTAATTTTACTTTCATAAAACGCTTTGAAAATCAAAGGTATCTCGTAAGACCACGCCGCACATAAACATGGATGTGTTTTTTCCTTATGACAACCAAAACACTTTATATAGAAATCCAATGATATTATCATAATATCTAGGGTTTTCAAGTAAATAATTCATATAGCCTTACATTAATTAAATTCTAGCATAATAGGTAAACAATAAGACTGAATGCACTTATTGGGAAATGGATTCCGTACAATGACTGGGCTACTAGGGTACCATCCATGACGACGCATCTTTAGATAAAATAACACCGAGGACATCGCCTGGATCCTCTACCAACACAAGACTGGCTTACCCCTTGCTGGATAGCACTAAATAAGATCACCATTTTGATTGGGTTCGGCAACTGCACCGAAGCATACATAAGTTGATAATAGGGACTCTTGATAGGGAATACCTTACCCTAATGGGAGTGACCCATTTAGCATTGCTACATCTCCCCTATGGTTGATGAGGACTGAGGCTATGTTTACCTTTTCTGTAGCATTGCCACTTGGAATGCTAACATTACCTTCCATATGTTAACACAATGTCTGCACTCATCCATACAAGTTGTTCAGAAAATAAATGTAACGATCCTAAATTTTGAACAATTTAAATTGTGAATATTTAATTAATTTTAAATATTTGAATGATAATTTAAATTGAATTTCCAATATAACAATGAAATTGGTGATTAAATTTTAAAATTTAATCTATACAAAGCTGAATAAAAATTTAAACTTGACTTTGGAGTTGAAATTGAATATTAAATTTGTATTATAAATTTAAACTAATGACTTAAGAAAAAAAAAACTTGGATATAAGGATTATTTCTTATGTAAATTAATAGTTGAATTAAATTTTGATTTGAAAACTGTGTAGTTATTTGAATTTTTCAAGTTTAATATGAAGAACATATTGAATTTAAAATTTGAGCTTGGAGTTTGTAAATTTATTAAAATAAATACGTTTAGTTAAAATTTTAACAACAAAGTAAAGAAAATAAATTACACAAAACAAATTGGATTTAAAATGAAAGAAGAAAAAAAAATATAATAGAAAAATAAACATAGAATGAAAGAAGAAAAATATATAAAAATAAAATAAACATAAAATAAAGAAGAAAAGAACCACTGCCTTTACTTTCAACCCGATACCCGATTCCCTTTATTTCACTTTACCATTTCCATTTTTAAACCCTAAACAAAAAAATCACGAAGAGAAAAAAATGGCGGCCACGAATCCTCTTTCGTTCCTTCTTCCTCCGATCGTCTCAATTAGGGCTTCAGCTCCTCAATCCCATTTGGGGCCTTCGTTCTATTTGCGTTGCCTTGCTCAATCGTTTTATCTTTGCTCTCTTCGGCTGTTTCGATTTTGAAAGGTGAGTTTCTCCTCACGATTAATCTTCATGCAAGTTTTTAGATTTGTTTTGAAGTGAATGCTTGGTTGCATGCTAGGAATTGTGGGTTATGCATTATCAGTTGCTCGGATAAATTAATCTAAACTGTTGAACCAATAAGTACTTGATTGCATGCTTTGTTTTGGTGGTTTGTGGTTTTCAGTTGCTCGGTTAAAATTGAATTCTAGACTAATAAGAACAGATGACTCACTGCATGTTGGTTGTTGGTTGTTCTTTTGCTATGAATTGCTCTGTTAATTTGTTATTTAAACTGATGAGGACAAATACTATTGAATTTAATTTTATTTAAACTGGTAAGAACAGACACAAATTTGGAATTTATATTTGTTTTGAACTGTTGAGAGCAAATGCTATTTAGATTTTTATTTAAACTGTTAAGAACAGAAGCTACTTAAATTTTAATTAAACTGATGAGAATGGATGTTATAAATTGTATTTTTGAAATTGATAAAAAAACAGATACTATAATTTTTATTTAAATTGATAAGAAAAGATGCTATGCCAAAAATTTTGCTTGTTTATGTTGCTGCATGTGTTGTATATATGTGCCTATAAACCCCCCTATGGTTTGATGTTTTGCTGTGTATCATGCTTGCATGCCTATATATGAATGACCTTAGTTATAAAGGTCTGTGAACATCCTATAATCTGAAAATAACAAAATTTACAAGTTTAAACCAATTGGTTAATGAAAATGATACATGCTAAAGTTCTTGGAACCATTATGTGATTATGTATTTATGCATATGCATGTCACTGTGAGTAAACTTTCATATTTAAACATAAATAATCTGTGAAAACTGTGTGATGACTTCTCTGCATTTTGTATGCATGACTGCTTATGGTATTTCTGTTGATTTTTAAACAACTCAAGTTTCTGTGAGTAACATTTCCTGTTTTCTTAAAGTTAATAAAAAATAAAAAAAAAGAAAATTGGTTGCATGCTTAAGTTGTTAAATGAATATGTATGATGAAGTATGGTATATATATATATATATATATATATGAAAGTACCTGCAAGTTTGTGACTGTAAACAAATTAGTGGCTGTGCACGTGTGTTCTTCAAAATTTCAAACTTGTGTTGATTTCTGAATTTTCTTTTGACTTTGTTTACTGAATTGAACTTAAATGCTTGAACAAATCAGGGTTGTTTAGGATGTGTGAGTTCTAATTGTATATAAACTACATATGATATCTGGAATCTGGAAAAACAAGTTTCAAAATCAAACTATTATATAAAAACAGAAATCAATCAAACTGCTATTGAAAAAAGAAAAAAAAATGCTCTGTCTTCTTTTAAGTGAGCAAACTACCTTGTTAAGCTTAAAAATCTGATGTGATCTTGCAAGTGTGCTGTGAGAATTTCTGTTATGAATATGAATGTGTTGTTTGTGCATTTTTGATTTATAGGCTATGCTGGCCTTTGTTTGATCACAGGCTTCTAAACCCTGTTCATAAGTCAAAATCCCCTTCTCAACTTCATTTTAGACCTTAGAATCCAAATAAATTTTGTTTATACAAATCCAGATCCAAGTTTTAAAAGTAGTTTTAAGATGAACTTAAGGATAATTTATACTGGGAAGAAAAAAAAACAGTAGAGCTTAAAACATGTGAGCAAACCTTATATATTTCTTTAGAAACCTGATCTGCTTGATTTTACATGCTTGTGATGATGACTTGAAATATGTTGTCAAGAATGTTTGTTTTTTTTTCTCTCTTTGAAAATAGATGGTCACCTCTGTGTAATATGAACATGCCTGTATTTAGTTCCCTGTTATCAACTAGCCCTGATTATGTTTGCTTCAAAACTTCTGTTGACCTGTTGCGGTCCTGTAGTTGCATTCATTGGACATTTAGCCTTGTCCTGTAGTTGTACTGCATTGTGTAAATTCATAATACATGTATTGCTGTTGACTTCGGGTAACTTCGACACTTTCATCTCGAGCTTGTGTAATTTGAACCTGATTTGGTGTGCATTGTGCCCTGTACTTGCAGTTTGGTCCATTGAGTTGAGTCGAGATTGCAGTGATTTGTCTGATTTGCGCTTGCAGCCACACGGGATTGACAGGTTTTAAAAATTAAAGCTGTTAATAATGAAAATCCATAATAGATTTTGAATTGATTCACGTGATCCATTTTATTCAGTTCATTACAAATTTATTTACTTGAGTTAAGATTAATCCTGACTCGAGTGTTTTTGTGTTTTGCAATAAACGCTCGGGTCAGACCGAGTATTTCTACAGCTTGAAGATTTTCTCGCAGCGAAGTTAGAGAGAGGGGGATTTCGGCATTCACTAAAGTTTTCAGCAAAAATTTTTTTTGTACTTAATAAATATAAATTGTTCCGCTGTATAAATTAAAATGTAATGTATTGTATAACTCTGATATTTGTATACAAAAGAAAAGTTTATTTATAAAATATATTATTGTTCATGTGATTCTGTGACTGATTCTGTTTAAATGTTATAAACTAAATAACAATCCGTCATCTTGAACGTTTCTAGTTGGTTTAATTTCCGACTAGAGGCGGTCAGGGCGGCGGGTCGTTACAATAAACGAACTGAAGTCACTACTTCCACTACATCCATTTTGGAATCTCTCTCAAGGTTAGTAGCAAGTAGCCCTTGCACTTCAAAGTCTTCATCTTGGACCTTGCGTTTACTATTTCCAATTTGAACATTTACGTTACTCCGAAGTGGTTTTCAAATAGCAATTAATATCCGATCCCGGTCTCTCCAAACCAACGTTCGATAATCTTAAAGGATCAGTTGTTTTATAGTGGACATTTCCACTATTAGGGTGTAAAGATTTACATATGGACATATGTTCCATATGCTTAGATTATCATGACCCACTTATCGATATTAACCTCCTCATATTCATCACGTCCCCGAAGTGCGGTATTTGTAATAAGTATGAGTCGACTTACTTTCAATAAAATACATCATCATTTTATTATAACTACTTTAGTTCATTTGGCTACTTAATAACATGGACAAGAGGTCCTTGGTTTTGAAATAATTTACTTAAACAAGAAAATTGGTTAAAAAAATAACTGATAGAATTTTAAAAATAAACTTTAAATTAAACAACCCTTGATTAAATCATAAGTTTTAAAACTCAATTAAACCTTAATAATCCTATTTTCTTATACTTAAACCTTAATTAAACTTTAATTAATAATTATTTAAAAAATTAAACCCTAATTAAGCGGATAATTATTGTTTTATTAAATAATAATTAATTAAAAAACTAACTCTATTTAAATAATTAATAAAAAAACTAACTCTATTTAAATAATTAATTAAAATAAATAAACACGATTAAATACAAATTTAGTTTCTTTTATCTTAATTAATCATTATTTAAAACTTACTTAATTAAAAATAATTTACTTAGTTAATAATTTATTAAACTCTAATTACTTAACCTAATTACTTAGTTAATTAATTAAATAATAATTTCCCTAATTAATAAATTAATAAAATAAATTATTAAATAATGAAAAACTTAAAATTCTTACTTATTAATAATTTGAAATGAATTTTAATATCCAATTCAAAAGAAAGCATTTTGAAACTTGAAATCGTGAAAATTTCCGAACTACATGCATTGCGACCATCGCTATGAGTGCAGTTCGCTAGAATTGGTTTCAAGTTGAAAAATTCACTTTAACTCTAGCTACAACATGTTTGAAAACACAAATGAAAAGGTTTTGAAAACTTAAAACACAGATGAAAACATGGAAAACATTTTCAAAATCTAAACTAAAAAAAGAGCTTTCGTTTTCAACCGAACCTCAAGTCCTTTGCGACTTTTCATGGTGCTAACTTCACAACAAATTCATCACATACACTTGGTTTTGGTTTCATAAACATACTACCAATATACCATAACCAACCAATCACATATCCATATCCAAAGATATTATTCAACCACCAAATTACAAATCCAAGATCAAACACAATAATATAATCATATGCTGTCAAAATAACATGATAATTCAACACAACAACCACTATATTTTCATAGCATATAGCTCATCAAAAATCAAGTTAATTTCTTTTTTAAAAACAAAATTTTTACTCGCTGAAACTTTTTAAATTCAAGACGAACTTTTGCCAAAACTTGAAAATACTTTAGAAACTTGCAAAAACTAAAACTTGATTGCTCGAACATTTGAAATGGCTTGGCCAAGTGAACTTTGGGATCGGTCTAGCCTTTGTAAGGCACGGCCATGATGGGTTTTGGAAATTTATGGGTTGAAATTTGGAAGAAGAGTGTTGTAGAAGATGTAGAAATGGTTTAGCAAGAATTGGAAGTCTTTTAAGTGGAAATAAGTGATGTCCTCTTATTTTAGATTTTAAGAAAAGAAGCCATGGAAGTTTTTTCCTAAGCTCTTAGGATTTTGAAATGAAGAAGGAGATTATATAAATGAGAATATGAAGATAAAGGGGTATACATAGGCTTAGGGAAATTATTTAAAAATGTGTAATGCTCCTCCCCCTTCAATCCATCCTCTCTTGTACCCTGTCCCCTCTCTTGCGCTATTCAAGCCATATCATATGTACATGTGTTGAAAAGGAGCATATATACAGACACACACGCACACTTTTCTTTATAAAATATATTCTTTTATCCTTATATATACACTTAAAAGAGAACCATATACACGCATACATGCACATGTATTTATCATGTTAAAATGGTTTATATTGTGTGCATGTATGTTTACAATAGCGCTATAACATTTAAATTAACTTTTAACCAATGAAAAATCGATATTTCGGAAAATAAGTTTCCAGTTTCATTTTCTATTTCTCCATAAACTATATATATTAGTAAACAAATTTTGAAAATGATTTTATCATCATTAGTTATTATTTAAAATATTTTATTTGTTAATAAAAATTAATTTATTAATTATTTAACAATATAATTAAATATTCATTTAAGTAGCGATTAAATTCTGAATTGTCACACAAACGACACTTATATCTTAGTAATGGGATATGTATTCATAAATATTTTCCGAGTTTCCTTATATATAAAATTGATTTGATTTTCGTATACAAAACTTATGTCCGAAACATATATAGGTCATCTAATGACAATCATTCCCAAAACTATTTTAAGGTGATCCGTATAAGATCCCTCACTTATTATTAGTATACGAACCCTCACAACCTACCAACTCCTTGACCTAGGATATGTAAGCGTTTCTTATAAACCCTTATCTTATATGATTTTGTAAACTATTCTTTATATGAAATTAATTTTAACCTTGAGTACTAGTCTTAAATATAAGACCTTATAGAAAGAAGTTAGCTCAACTTCACTCACTATTAATCATACTTTGTTCAACATATTTTGATTACTCCTTACCAATACATCATTATGTATCATAGGAAGAAGTGACTTTTGAGGTTGAATCTTTATTCATTGTTAGATACATTCGAAATTGTAACGACATACAAAATTCAGTCATTTAAAATCGAAATATTTAAATGATTTTTAAATATTGCAAAGTTAATTTTATAAGTTAAATAGTTTGAATTTCAAATATAGTGATTTATTTGATAATTAACTTGTTGAATTTAATACTTGGAATTTTTAAAATAATTTAATCTTGAATTTAATGTGAATAAAAACATTTCAAAATTTGATTTAGATTCTATTTAAATTAGAATGGAGATAGTGAACTTTTAATTTAGAATTAAAGGTGATTTATTTGGTTTTATAATAATTCGTTTTAATTAAAATGTAAAAATAGCCTTCCGATGCACTGTCTCAAAAGTGGACGAAACTAATTCCGTTGGATCCATAATAGTGAATTATAGTATGTTGTCGAATTTCTTGATGATTGGACATATCGTTCAGTTGCACGAGTTCAAAATGCATAGAAATTAATTTCACAAATTTAAATAAATAATTGGGTTTGAAAAGCTATATTCTATATATGATCGAATTAGGTTTCGAGACCAGTTCAATTATATTTGGAATAGGGATACAACATATGGAATGTCAGGCGGCACTTCCCGATAGGAGTTTGGGATTTTCGAATGTTTAAAGCGGGATATTATAATATAAATATAAATAAATTATATCATCCACGCCCCGTATCCTAACGCCCATACCCAAGCACGTTTGACCATACCCTCTCCCTCCTATTTATTCGCAGCCAACCAGAGAAAATTTGCCAAAAAATTTTAAACTCCCTTCTAGCAAATCCAACGATCCATGTTTGTTCTTCATACTAGAGGCCGAGATGCACAGAGTGGTCAGCAGTGGAAAGATGTGGCACGGTTAGGGGAACCCAGCCATTATGGCGGATTATCGAACGGAGGTGTGTGGAGAGAGCTAGGACGATGCGTTCGTAGGGTCTATGCATTTAGTTTTGGCTCGATTTCGAGGTGTTAGCGGCGATGAGGGTGAAGGAGCGGTGCACGGCGGTCGACGATGAGGTCGAAGGGGTGCACGATCGAAGGCGGAGGCGCATGAGGTCGATGTCACGGTGAATTTTGTTCATACCTGGGTCGTGTTCAAGCGAGAGAGAGTAAGGTAGTTAACTTAGTTTTAAAGATAATTAATTTAAAGGTTAATTACAATTTAATTATGTCAAAAGTTAATAAATGCAGAACTTTTTTGTAAGAGGTCGGTTTCGAGTGCGAAGAGTTATATTGTGATTATATCGACGAATGCTATGCTATGGAGTTGGATTGGATGGATTAAGAGCTAGCAGGAATTTTGGTTAAAATTAAAGTCTGTTCGGTTTTAATTTAAACTGGAATATTTGACGAAATTGAAATCAATGTGAGTTAAACTGTAACGATCTGCCTTTTTGGACAGTTTAAACCGACGATCAAATACACACGCCGATTCCAAACCATTCAAAAGGGCAGATGGTTATTGGGGTAAATAAGAAAAGAAAGAAAGAGAAATAAAGGAAATGAAACAACACAGAATCTCGCAGCGGAACGATAAAATATAATAGTCAAATAAACAGTTCATGAAGCTGTTTACTATACTTTGACAATTATATATACAACATTTAGTAGAGTTATACATATACAACAGAACAATTTGAATAATCCAGCAGATAGCATGATGCAAGGGTAATAATAGTAATAGTATACCAAATCTTCGTCTTCGTCCTCCAGAATAGATCTTCAAAAAATCTAAAAAACTCAGGACTTACCCGAGCGTAATGAAAAGACAAAACACTCGAGTCAGGACTAAAATATCCTTATGAAAGTTAAATCAATCGTAAATAAATATGAGTGTAACGGAATCAGAGATGTTTACGGGGTTTGACATCTCATATCCAGTGTCAACGTGCGTGCAATAACTCAAGAGATGTTACAGGATTTTCCATCTCTTAAGGATCCATTAAACTATCTACTATGTAGTAATGTACGCTAAGTAGATAACGCCTACCAGTAATATAAAGTATCAAAATAGCGTTAAGGCGTTACCATAATCCCCCTTAACACATTTTACAATGCCATAGTCTATACAGTACCGTAAGCCCCACCGTAAACTGGTGGTTATCAGAGGGTACCCCATAGGTATAACACAAAACATAACGTAGTGGTCGCGAATAGGATAACCAGTATGACAAGGTACATGAGGCGATACCAACTAGGATACTAGTAGTTGCGTGATCCGGACTGATGTTGAGCATAGCCAGCAGCTACCCCAATACCGCGAAACAACACTCCCAAATCAAGGGGTGCACCCAAATCGAATCACAAATGTAATAGATATGGTATCGAAGAAGTGTGTCCGCTAGAGGTGGCGAACCTCAATGGCCCGGTGCGGCTCCTATTTAGTCATGACAGGGGTCATCCAATATCGTTCTCTTTCTTCAATCAACGCGTTCACCAAACCACCCACTTCATTCTGGATCAACACTCCGCGTATAATAGTTATTAAAGTGGTTTTCGGTATCGACAGAGAGTATGTCCATATCCGATCCCGGTCTCTTTAATAACTACGTATTATTACACCGTTGGCTCTTTTACATTTCAAATCGATTCATAATTGATATCAAAATATCATATTTGCTTCAAAAATCAAATCCATTTCAAATATCATCGTACCTATTCAAATGTAAGATTTCGTTTCAAAAATCAATTTTCGCATCAATATCTCATTTCGATTTCAAAATCATTTCGAATTTCAATTTAGGTTGCAACTTCATTTAATCCAATTCGCAACTTCATTTAATCCAATTCGTATTCAAATTCAAGATTTAAACATAAACATTTCACCTTATTAACCAGTTTGGAATTTTAGAAAATAGTTTTAAGTAGTTTAAAAGTGGTTTTAAATAATTAAAATAGTTAAAATACTTAAAATCTTAAAATGGATTTGAAATAGATAAATTAGTTTAAAATAATTTAAATTGGGTTAAGTAGATTTAAAATAGATTAAAATAGTTTAAGTATTTAAAGATGGTTTATATAACAGAGTAATTTGGAAAACAAAATAAAATAGCTTCAAAACCAAACCATTTCAATTATAACTTCCCAATTCAAAACAAATTTCAATTTCTGTTTTACCGATTCAATTTCGATTTCAATTCAAATCAATGTCAACTTTGACTTCAAATTAATTCAATTTTACATTCACCTTCAATTTATTCAATTTCAATTTATATCGATTTTTAGCTTGATTTTTCAAAATATCAATTTATAATACTTAACAAAATTATCTTTCAATATTCAAATTTAAAACCCAATTACAAATATGATTCAATTTCAAGCTCAATTTCAAACTATCTTTTTATATCGCTTTTACTTAGTAATACTCAAAGCTCGAAATAATGTTCAATCTTTAAAATAAATAAATTTTCGAAATTCAATCATATCCAAATTTTAAATTTTAAAGTCTCAGCTTAAATTATTTATCAATTTCTTTTAACCAAAATTTATTTCAACGTTCCAAACTCAATTTTTCGACAAATTCGATTTCTATAAATTGATTTCTATTTATAACTTTTAAATCAAACATTTAAATAAAATTTCAAATCGATGATTTTTAAAATTATTAATTTAGCCAATTCGGTGTCCGTATATAATTTTCTATCCTATGACCAAGTGATTATTTATTTCAATTAAATGTCAGGGATGAATATATATCACTTAAATCAAATCACAGTTTCATATGTATGCATAACAGGATATATATAAGCAATTAAACATCCAAACATTTAAATATCAACCAATAGCATCCATCGAAATACATCATCCAATAGACAATACAATTCATGGCATTTCATAGTTATCAATGTCGGGTAATTTAATCGCAATTCAATTTCAATTTCAATTTAACTGTCAAATTTAATTTTCAACGATTAATTCGAATGACAATCTATATGACAATTAAATTTTATCAAACAACGACAAATAAAATTTATATCACTTCATAATATCATATTTAACTAGCATAAAGATATTCAGTACGTTGTGAGCGTTATAAAACACTCACCTTGATTTCAATGTAGTTCCAGCGTTTTATTTCGAATAAAATTAAACGAGCATTTAATTTTACCCGAAATTTTCACTAGCTCCAAACGATTCCAATCCAGCTCCATATCGTAGTGCTCGTCGAAACGATTCCAACGCAAAAAGTTTCGTGCGTATTCGACCTCGTATGAAAAAGATACGTTAATTTAAAGTTTACACGAATTTTTATATAAATAAATATACAATTCTTTTACCCTAAACTAATCCTAGCCGTTGATTTCGAATTTTTGGATCAGGGCCGTAGCCCCCCCCCCCTCCCCTCTTCTTCCTCAACGCAAATGCAGGTCACAAAGAACCCATAGAGCCGCCCCCAAACCCTATTAGCCGCGACTTATAGGAGCATCTCCACGTTGATCAGCAACCACCACCAGGACCGCCTCCATCTCCTACACTCTCGGCTTGGACCACCTGCGACTCGGCTGCACCATGGTTCCAAAAAGACGTGCACAAACGATGGTGAATGCGAGTTAATTTCTTCGTCTCTGGTCGACAATTCGACGAAGTAGCCATATGGATCTGAAGCTCACATCTAGATCTAGAAGTTTGTAGTTGAAAATTTCTGGAATTAACGTGTGGAATGGAAGGGAATTAAGAAAGAAAAACGAGCAATTCTGGCCTTCGAATTTTGAAGTGGCAGCTGCGTATAAGGGATTAGGGTTTTGGAATTTGTGAAGAGGATGGAGCTTTTATAGAGAATTTCTCGAGTTACTATTCATCCGGAATTTTCGAACTCCGATTTACGCGCGATGACCGGAGATTCTAGGGTTTATCCCACGTTCCAGACACAATGGAACAGGTTTCGGAAGCTAATTCGATCGTCTGTGCGAGTTATGGCAATGAACGATCAATTTTAAATTAAATCGATTAAACAAATTTCTATGCGTTTTGGCTCGCCCCGGACAAACGGTAAATCCGATTGACACGAAATTTGAAATCTTACAATAATATCACGCTACGGATCCGATGAAACTGGTTTCATCGAAATCCGAGACTGTTTGAAAAATGGCTATTTTAACTCGTCAAATTAATATTAAAACAATTTCGATGCGATTCGAGCTGCCACGGTCAAACGAAAACTTCGTTTGCTACAAAAATTGAAATCCGATAATAACAAACTATTACGGATCCAATGGAACTAGTTTCGTCCAATTCTGAGACTGTTCGAAAATTGGCTATTTTTCAGTCAATAATTAAATATTAAAATGTTCAATTTTCACAAATTTGCTTTTAATTCGATTTTAAAAGTTCTACAACATCATTCTAACTTTAATATGATAAAATAAAATTTTACAAATCATTTTTAATCATAGTAAACCCGTTATTCAGTTATCCCATAAATTCCAATTTTGAAACTTATTAACTCTATTAAAATCCCAATATAACTTACATTCACTTTGGAAATCAATTTGAATCATACTAAATCAAATTTCAATTATTCACTCTATTTTCATATATTAAATTTCAATATCAAATTAATCATATCAAATTCAGAATTTAATTATTCAAACATTTGTAATATTTAATTTAATTAAATTTGATTATTCTTAAATCACTATCTTTTGAAATATTCAAAACGAACTTATAAAATTTAACAAATTCAAATTATAGAACAACCATTTTCATTAAAACAGTTATTCAATTCCCGTTGTTCAATTATTCAATAAATTCCAATTATTAAATTTAAACAATTTAATTGTTCAATATTTGACGTATTTCAATATTGGATTTTTAAATAAAATTTCATTATCAGTCGATTTACTATATTACATCAAATGAACTCCACATTATTATTTAACTACAGTTAGAGATAATGCACTCAACTAATATATAAACTTTCATTTCAATTGCAATTGGTTTACAAATTGAATTCGACTAACAAAATGAATAGGTAACTTAAATAATTATCACCGTTAACTTTTAATTACTTCTAAGTTTATTATTTACAAACAAGTGTCACAATTACCTATACAATACAAATTCATTCAATTACCTTTGACTACGTACTATTTCAATTGATTTGGGATTTCATTCAATTCATAAATAATTAACTTAGATAAAATTTGTTGCATTTCATTCTAGTTATTATTATTCCAAACGACTTACAAATTTTTTTTCTAACACTAAATCACGAAATCTTATTAAATTAGCTATTTTAATTATCGAAATTTTACGGGTCGTTACATAAACTCGCCTTTTTGGTTAACCAAAAATAATATACAGTCCATAAAATTATTAATTAGATGTGTCGATATTTATTGTTGATTGTATTGACTGTTTGGATGATTTACTATTTTGTTGATATGGATATATTCCCTGTTTGAGCGGATGACCCTTTGCATATGATCTTGCTTCGAAGCGATTGATTTATATTATTGATTATATATTGTAAGTAATGCACGAGGATAGGTAGGAGGGATCCAACGGGATTCCTCTCACCGTTGATTTTATTTTTCACATAAATTGATATATGACCTGTTGGATGCTACAGTTGATGATATGGATAATTTTCCTTATTTTATGCTATAGTAACACACGACCATGTTTCTAGTATTTTGAAATACTAAAAAATGAAAATTTAGTTTAAGGAAAGGGACTTTAAGTGATTTCAAAATTTTATATATTTTGATATTCGTTTGTTCTTGAAATTTATTTTAAAAAGGAATTTATATTAAATAAAGTTAAAGGTATGATTTTCAAGATTATAAATTTATAGTTTTATAAAAATATTTTAAATAGAGAGTTTGAACTGTGAATAAAAAAAATTAAAATCTTAAAATAAGTCCTTCTTTTATAATAAAAGAATATGGTTTTTAAATGAAGATAGAAATATTTTGGTATAAATATTTATTAACCATTTTATATAAATTGAGGTGTATATATATACATATGTTAGAATTATTTAAAAATGTGGGAATTATATAGGTAATAAGGTAAAATGTGGCATTTTACAAACAGAGTGAAGATTCGTAAAATCATTTTATTAATAAAAGAGAGATTTGTAAACAGTGTTTATAAATGAAGGAAAACCTTTATCAATGGATAAATTGGGAAATAAATCAAATTTTGGATTCATAATGAGATGTGAAACGTTGTTAGAAAAATAGTTGATTCTATATGCAAAATTGGAAGTGAAGATAAATCTGGAGATGCTAAACAATTTTTTATAAATAGAACGGAAATTATAAAAGAAATTTAGAAATATGGAAGTAAAATTAAAACTGATTTTAATTTATGTTTTAATGGGATTTCTATAAATAAGTGAGATTATAAAAGAAAAAAGTTATAAATGGGGTTTTATATATAAAGATATTTTCATAAAGAGGAAGTTTATAAAATCAAAGAGAGTAATAAATACAGTTTATAAATACAGAAAGGATTATGTCGAAAGTTAAGTATGGATTTTTAGTAAGGAAATATATATATGTAATAAAAGTTGATTATATATTAATATTATTTAACATGTTTATAAATATTTTAATATTTTGAAAACATAATTATTTAAAATATTAACAGGGTTTGAAATTAATTTAAATTATTTATCAATAAAGTTTTGGAAATTAATTATTATTATATGTTGAAGTTAAATTATTATTGTTTTATTGAGAATGTTTTTAAATTATTAATTTTTATTTTAAGATGCTTTGATGTTAATTACTATTTATTTATACTGTTTATTACAATATAATAGTATTTTAAAACAAATGATTAGAATTTATTTATAAATGTTTTCGAAATTCATAAATAGGGTTTTGTAAATAGATGTGAGTTTTATAAGAGGACTCTTATAACATGGTTTGGAAAATTTAAAGGAATATTAGTTAAGGAGTAATAAGACTTTTATAAATGGTTTTTAGGTATTTATAAAAGAATCTTTGAAATAGGTTTATAAATTTATAAAAGGAATTTTATAAATGGTCTTATAGATTTATAAAGTGTTTATAAATGATTTTAGAAATGTTAAAAGGGAATTTATAAATGATTTCAGAGACAAATGAATAGGGATATAAATGGGTTTAGGGATTTATAAAGGAATTTATACATCTGTTCTAGAATTGTGTAAAAAGAGAACTTTTCTCTATTTTGTGAATATACTTATACCATTGAGATACGTATATGGATATTTTCCAAGTAATTGAAATATAGGGATTTGTGGATATATATACCTTTCTAAAGGGATGTCGATACAAATATTTCACAAAGTGTATTTGGTTAATAAAAAGGTCAATTAAGAAGGCTAATGGTTATTGTGTGCTTAACCAATATTGGTTTTCCCTATGGGATAAATCCCTAATTTGAATGTTTGTTATTCGATAGTTAGGTAATGGACTATCGAATTTGGACCCAAAACGTAACTTTGGAAATATCTAGGAGAAACATGTGAGTTATATGGCACAGCAATCTCCGATGATGTTGTACTGTTTGTATAAATCTCGTTTCGTTCTCCTAGGACAATGATAAGGAAATCCATCCACTAAAGGATATGAGGTGATCTTCGCTCTTATTTTTAGCTGTTTATTCCTAAAGAACCGGGTTTGAGTTTACTGGGAATTATCGAATGTTATTTCGAAGATATAAGGATCGAATATGTTATCCGGAAACAACTTCGATCCAACTCAAGCATTTTGAAGTGTGGACATCTTGAAGATGATGGAATCGAAGATAGAGTTGTCAAATGTTTCATTTAGTACCAGAATGTACTTGTATGGATGAATGCTGATATTTGCATTAATTCTTGGAGGGAAGGGTTAGCATTCCAAGTAGGAAGTGCTATATAAAAGGTAAAATGTAGCCTCATCAATTGGGAATGGCTAAAATAGGGGAGATGCAGTAGGGATAACTGGGTCATGCCCAAGTAGGGTATGATCATCCCTATCTAGAGTCGATATTATCTCTCATTTGTATGATTTAAGGCCCACTAATGGAGGGGTAATCATATTCGGTACTAACAAGTAAGGAGTAGGTCGGTTATGTTTTGGCAGAGGTCGATAGGTTCAACCTCGGTGTTATTTTATCAAGAGATGCACCGTAACGGGCGAAACCCTAGTAGCCCAATCATTATATGGAATCCATTCTCTAATACATGCCTTTACGGTTTTATTTGTATACCTATTATGTTGGAATTTAATTAATGTAACAATTTCGACTAAGACTAATAAGTATTTGTATCTTAGACGTTATTATAGTATCATAGAATTTTATATGAAATGTTTTGGTTATCGTAAGGTAAAAACCGTCCGTGTTTATATGCAGCGTGGTCTTATGAGATACTTTTGGTTTTAAAAGATTTTTTATAACCTAAAATTCATTTGGGTGTGCTTCCTTACGCTGGTTTGCTAGACTTACACGGGTGCTATTTTATTATAATGCTCGGGTCAGACCGAGCATATTTATAGATTTGTTTGGATGCTATGGAGCTCAAGAGATTTATTGTTGTACTCTGATGGGTGTGTGTATATAATAGTTTCTCCTTTGTAAAGATTATTGATATTATATTGTATATTATTCCGCTACGATTGTGAGATTTTGTGTTGTTTTTAGTTTCTTTCTCTTCTTCTTTATTCATTCTTTCCCATAACAATCGAGTTTTCCGACATTCGATTGCTCAACACACAATACAATGTACCTATTATTGTCAATTTTCGAGGGTCGAAAATCTCTAGTTATTACACTTGGTATCAAAGCGCAAGGTTAAGCGAGAATCTTGGCTAGGGTGGCGCAATTCATTAAGAGATAAAGTAATGGAATGCCCCATTATGAGTTTTGAGTGTGTGTGTATGTGTATATATATATATATATATATTTATGAGCACGTATTTGTTAGTGATTATAAAAATGTTTCATATTGTTTAATTTGTCTATTGAGTGACTTATGAATTCTGATCGGTACATGGGACGCCACGTTATCAATAGGAGTTTCTGGATGCTTAAACAAGGCAAAGACATAGTATTGTTTTGAGGATTTGGTAAATGAAATAATTTTACCTAAAATATATTTTTTATATATAAAGGAATAATGTTTTAGCAATTATTATAGCTATATATAGTGAATGGTAATATTTTATTTTATCATTTGTTGTTTGTTGTTCTAATAAAGTTGTTATTATTAAAATCTAAACAAAAAAGAACATGTGTAAATTGAGCTATATAAGAAAGTAAATTTATAAGTAAGATTTATAGAGTATTGATTATAATTAAAAAGAATCAACATTGTGAATTGATATCACATAAGAAGTGATATTTTATAAATACTATTTATAAATGTAATTTATAATGGAAAGGAAATGAAAATTGTATAAATATATTTATAAATATGACGATTTGTAAATAAAAAGGATTTAAAAGCTGAGAATTTAAGAATTTAAACCCGTTGATTTTGAAATTTTATTTTTCGAAGGCTTGGAAAAAAATTGTATTATTTTTACAAAAAAATAGATGAGAAATATTAATAAAATGGGATTTAAAGAAGTAGAAAGCACTAAACTCACTTCAATCGCGGGAAAATAATTCTAGTAATGGCCGAAGCATCATTGGCATTTATTTTCGAGTTTCTAAGTGAATGATTGCTACCATTGAAGTTTTGTTTTGGTAAAACAAATTTGTTTTAAATTCTAGATGTGAAATTTGATATATAAAGGAGTTACATATATATATGATTTCAAAATGATTTGAAATAAAACTATGCGTTTAAAATTCTGAATTTTTTTATCAATGTTTTGTGATAACCTAAGATAATACATTTTGAACTTATAAATTGGAAATGGTATAGATAAGTGAATAGATTTGGAATTAAGATATGAAATTAAAATTTAACTTAAGTAAAGTTAGATGAATCGAGTTAATGAAACAATCGAATGAAATGAAGTTTAACTTAAGAAATATTAAACTAAATTTGAATTTAACTTAAGTAAAGTTAAATGAAATTGAATTTGATGTGTAATGAATTAATCAAATGAACTAATCTAATAAACTAATGAAGTATGAACTTGAGTTGTAAAATGAAATTCAACTTAAATTGTAAAATGAATTGAATATGTTTTGGAATGTGGTTTGATAGAATTGAATATAAACTTAAGTAAAAATTTGATGGAATGGTTCATAAATAATATATTTTTTGGCAAGGCCAGCTGATTTTATAGTGGACCGTCCACTTTACTACAAAAAAGGTAATAAAAACATATTAAAAGCAGGAGTAGGGCGGATTTCCTAAACTACTAAACTTACTCGAGCACCATACAGGGTGCAACATACAAACCATGTTGCAAAAGCAAACGCAAATAAGCCCCATGCAGGAAGCAACTCATAGAAACAAACGTACCTAGCAAACTTAGATACGATAGAATGTTACTATCTATGAAAATTCACCCAAACCAACTCTACAAATTTCCAAGACAACTAGCTATAAAATATAGCTTAAGCTTGCATTCAGAAGAGAACCAGATTGCCAACAAGCAACATAACATATTTCATAGAGATGCAAATTTCAACGATGGCCAGGGTAGACCATAACCAAATAAAGCAACTAAAAAGTTGTAAACAAAAGATTAAACCATAACCATCACCAAGATCAAGTAGCTATCACCGATACCAAACCTGGTAAAAAAATGCATAAATTTCCAAAGCAGGCATCACTAATTAACGAGTGTAACACTACGACATGACAACAGGAACATGAAGCCAAAAACATACAACAAACGAGTGATCAACAGTGGCATGACACAATAGTCCAGAGGAGATATTGCCATAAAAAAAACCATTGGAGCATCACAAGCTACTATTACTAAGAAAATCACATTGCAAGAGCAATCTCTGAGGCTTCAAAAACAGGACAATCTCTCGACAATGGTACCAGACATAACCAAACGTAGAAACCTAAAATAGTATAATAAAAGGGGAAATGTCCACAGATGAATATCAATAGCACTCACCCATGTCTAAAGCATGGACCAACTATACACAAACTCGACACCAGATCGTAGTTGAAGTCCAAGATTGCCACTTCAAGATCCAGGCCTTCGAAACGTCCAAAACGATTCTACAGCACTAGATAAGCACATGAGGGAGAACGAAGGCTGGCGACTGCAGATCTGGTAGAAAAAAAGTACAGGTGGCTAAAAGAAAGAATGTAGACAAAGAAAAATGTGAAGTGCAAAACCTTGCAATATTAGAGAAAGGTGGCATTAGGGAGAAGAAGAGATGTGGAAAACGTGGCAGAAAAGAGTGGTAAAGATGTGAAATTGATGAAGGAAAAAGAAGCGCAGTAGAGGCGGCTGAGACGAGGAACCCTAGTCCCTGGTGAAACAAGCTTTTGCTCTTCAATGATTGCTCTTGTTGGTTCATAAATAATATTAGTATTGAAAAAATATACTAAGTGAATAAGATTTAACTTGGGAAAAGTTAAAATGTAACAATTTTATGAAATGGTTCATAAAAGAATTAGTATGCCAGGGAATGTTGTTAATCATAAAGTGAATGAAAGTAATGGGAATGAAATAGAGTGAATGCAAATTAAATGTAAATGAAATTTAATGTAAATTAAATGAGTGTGAATAAATTGGTGGTGAGTCAATTGCATGTTAATAAGATAAGAAAGTGTATAAATTAGATGTTGACATTTGAAAATGCAAATCGAAATGGTTATGAATAATTGAATGGGTATTATTTGTTTTGATGGGTTCTCTTGTTACATTGGTTACATTTGCATACAATTATTATATATTCTATTTGTTATATATTGATATTGCTTTCTAAATGCTTGTTCTCATTGGTTTTTGAGTGGTTAGTAGGTGTGGATGGAGTGAGCTTTGCAATTGCAGCTCGCTTTCACATTATATTGGTTGTACATGCTTGCTAATACTAAAATAAGGTACACATCTCGGATTACATATCATATTTTTATATATTTTCCAATGGAATGCCTCATCCTAGAAGATGAGATGTATATTTGTGATTATATATATATATATTGTTAATTTTTCGGATCGAGTCGCGCAAAGAAAACGCTGACGAAATTTTCCGTAAATTTAAGGAGTTGGAAATTTTTTGAGAATTTTGGAAGTTTTGACGACTAAAATTTGATCTTTGTGTTACAACTTGGAATGGTGTTAGTTGGTATTGGTGAATGAATTTAAAGAATTAGAAGAATTTGGAAATCTAGTGCAACTAATTGGTTTTGAAAAGTAAATGGGATTGAGGCATTTTCTTACCTTGCTAATTTTAGGGATGAAATTCATTTAAGGTGGTGAGAATGTAACGATCCAGAAATTTCAGCCATTTGAAATTGAAATATTTAAATGATTTTTAAAATATTGGAAAATTAATTTTATAAGTTAAATTGTTTGAATTTCAAACATAGCGATTTATTTGATAATTAACTTGTTGAATTTAATATTCGAAATTTAAAATAATTTAATCTTGAATTTAACGTGAATAAAAATGATTTCAAAAGTTGATTTAAATTCTATTTATATAAGAATGGAGATAGTAAACTTTTAATACAGAATAAAGGTGGTTTATTTGGTTTTATAATAACTCGTTTTAATTACTGTGTAAAAAGAGCCTTCCGAGGCACTATCTCGGAATTGGACGAAACTAGTTTCGTTGGATCCATAATAGTGAATCGTGGTATGCCGTCGAATTTCATGACGATTAGATGAACATGTAGAAATTAATTTCAGAAATTTAAATAATAATTGGGTTTGAAAAGATACCTTCTGTATATATTCGAATTAGGTCTCAAGAATAGTTCCAATGTGTTTAGAATAGGAGTATAACACATAGAACGCCAGACGGCACGTCTCAATAAGAGTTCGGGATTTTCGAACGTTTAAAGCGGGATATTATAATATTAAAATATAAAATAAATTTTGTCACCCATACACCGTATCCAAGTGCCCATACCCAAGCACGTTTGACCATACCCTCTCCCTCCTACTTACTCGCAACCAACCAGAGAAAATTCGCCCAAAATTTTTAAAATCCCTCATAGCAAATCCAACGGCCCACGTTTGTTCTCCATTCTAGAGGCTGAGATGCTCGGAGTGGTCAACAGAGGAAAGACGCGACATGGTTAAGGGAACCCATCCATGGCGGTAGATCATCGAATGGAAGTGTGTGGCAAGAGCTAGGGCAGCATGTTCGTGGGGCTTGTGCGTTCGGTTTTTGCTCGATTTCAAGGCACTAGCGACGGCGAGGGGGAAGGGGCGGTGATGTGCACATAAATGTGCATATTTTTACCACAATATTTAATCTATTTAAATTAAACAAATGATCATATCGGGTATTTTAACATGTTTAAATCAAAATTCAAATTATCTTCATATACGGGGAAAATTGTCGTTTTTGTGCATATATTAATTTGAGAAAATTTAATTGAAAATTTCTATATTATTTTGTAGGAATTTGGCTTCATATACAAGTGGTTTCATGAAGATATATACATGCACAAAAGTGAAGATAAAGGAATGAGGATGAAAATAAGTCAAAGGCATAATAATGGAGGAACTCACCTACCCACTTACCTTAATGTAAATGTTATAGCTAATCCACATGCAAATGGCCATTAAATCTCATGCACACTTAATAGATGATTACTTTATGCTAATGATTACTTGGCCTCCACACTTCCAAAGAGGGTAGTTTGAGTGGTTCCTAAAAAATTAGGGTTTTCAAACATGTATAAATACCCCTTATCTTCATCTAATTAGTCTCTATTCTTTAGTCCCTCTTAGGCTTTCTTTCTCTTCTCTTAGTCTCTTCTCTTAGTTTAGTTTAGATCAAAAATAAATGAAAGCTCTCTTTCTCTTTTCATGGCTACTTAGCCATTTTTATTTCATGTAATTTTTCTTTTATGCAATGTTAAATAGTGCTCTCTTTTATTTACATGCTCTTTTCCTTTCATGTTAGTAGTTAGTTTGATTTTCATGCAAGTAGATTAGTTTTTCTTTTACTTTGCTCTCTTTTTTCTTTTTCTTTTTCATTCATGTTGCATGCTACATTTTTTGACATGATAACAAAAATGAGAGGCTAAACCCCTTCAATTTAGGAGTAATGAAGCTCTCTAATCATGTAGCTTCAACATAATTCGATGTTTATGCTCACTTTTTGTGCTTAATGAGAATGCATAAAATGGTTAACTTGTTATTCTTGCTTTGAATTTGATAGCCTATATTATTTACACCAAATAGACTATGCTTAAACAATCACAAACATTAATTATCTCTTCATCTACATATGACGATTATAATGAAGTGAATGTTGAAATTAAAATTTGATGGTTCATATTTCTAATTCATAGTTAATAGGTCATGCTTAAAATAGATTTCATTTTCAACTTGTTGTCATTTTTCATTAGAATTGATAAGTGGTTTAAGGGGTGTGTTAAAGTTTGATGGCTTATGTTGAGTTAGTTAATAGCACAAATATGTCATACTTATGATAAACACATCATTTAAATTAACTAGTGATAAAAAAGATCATAATTTCATAATTTGTTGAACTATATGATCTAGAGAGTGGAATTATCTCTAATTTGTCATTTAACTCTCATATTTTTATCACTTTCTTTTTGTTAGTTTGCTAGCTGTTTACATTTTCTAGCTTAACACTCTCTAAATCTTTGGTTAATTTGATTGAGTAGAAATTTTTAAATCAATAATTCCCTGCGGATCGACCCGTACTCGTCACATACTAACTTTTGTACGCCGTGCGCTTGCTGTTAATTTTTATTTAAATTTTTCAGCTATTTTCTAAACCGATAGAAAAATAGTCACTAAACAAGTTTTTGGCACCGTTATCGGGTAATTGCTTTGATTTTATTTTCTATTTTTCGAATTATTTTTATCTGATTTTTGTGTGTTTCATTTTGTGTGTGTTTGTTTGTCTTTTGTGTGCATTTGTTTATGTGCTTGTTTTTTTTAAAATTCATTTGCAATTACATTGCTATTAAAAAAGCATTCATCTTTGTATTTTGTTAACATTCTGATAGTTTTCATTCTAAATTTCATTCTCATTCATTTTGCTGTTACATTCCATTTCACATTTATTTTTTACATTTCACATTCTCATTCTAAATAACTCACAATCGCTACAACAACATACACTACTTCCTATTATAGTGCCACATCAACCACTTCTTCCCACTGACCATTAACCTACATTCCACCATTCACTTTTTCCCAATTTTCAACCTTGTGCACATCTCATATACACAGTCCACCATTCTCTGCTTCAATCATCACTGCAACAGACAAAACAACCTGACCATTCCTGACCTACCCGACCATCACGACTTCAGATCTGGCCACAACCCAGTACTTCATACTTTAACAACTCCATTCGTCAATGACACAATAAACAGCAGTCTCCACCTCCCCGGTCGTTTTTTTACCATCCCTTGCCTTGCAATATAAAATCATCACATACATTCCTGCAACATACCAATTCACCACAACGATCACCTGAAGTTCACTCGCTCCTAAAGTCAACTGCACACTCACTGACCAAACTACAACATCCCACACCACTCACCGGAGAACCACCCTTCTTATATCACGGTTCCTCCCCATCATTGCCATCCACTGCTTTAAACAACTACCCCTATCATCACTATTGCCCTGCTGCCCACCACAATCTTCTGCTCCTCAACTACCAACCACAACTCACCAACCAAATCCATTTCCTCCGCACTGTCATCAACTGCTTCCTTCCCCATGCGACACTCAAACCTCCTGTAGTCATTAACTCAAATCACGAACTCCACTGCAACATCCTGCACAAAATCACCACGACTTGCCACCGCTACGCCAATCGCCTTCATCAACTTCGCAACCAAAACCGCCTAAAAAAATCGAACTCCATTACACTCGAATTCAGTTTCACGAACCCAAGAAATCGCAACAACTTTCATCGTATCTCCCAGATCACGAGTTGTGACGCCCCACTTCTATACCCACGCTAGCCAAGAACACTACGGTGTAATGCTGTCAACTAGCATGGAGAATAAGGCTGTTGAGGAGCGACCATCCGTGTAATTGCTTTGCGCGAGCACCGATATGTCAGATAGTATAACATGCATTTTATTTCAAGAGAAAATCCGACATGTCGATACAAACACAAGGCTACTACACAGTGGCTATAATAATCTTCGGAAACAAATATAGAAATAAGCATAACACAAATCAGTCACAGATAATTCATATCACAAAGGCGGAAGAAGATATGAATATATAACTAACACGTAAAAGTGTTCATCAGAGTAGTAGTCAAGAAGATCCACAATGATACAAAAGAATAGCAACACGTGCTATACAAAAAAATACAACTATGAGTCCATATCTCAAGCGTATACAACAAAATAAACTACTAATCTAAGTAGTTAGCGAAAAGTCAGAGTAATGATCCAGGATGAGAAGTCAAGCAGATGCACCTGTAACATCTTGGTCTGACCCGAGTATTATTTAATAAGAAATAATAAACGGATCAGTCTAGCTATAAATATCAGATGAAATGATATAGAATAAGAAATATGACTAAACGTATAATAATCACAATGCCAAGCTGTGATATATATAAGTAATTGAAAATCAATAAGAGATTAATCAACATCACAAAAATCTACTCAAGGATCAAAAGGAATGTCATACTCCTAATTTCATTCACCAAGCCACAATAAATGACATATATATCAATGCCAATCGTAAAAGTTGGTGAAACATGAATTCCAGAAATCAAGACAAGAAATCCAGAAATCAAATAATTCGGAGCATCGACGTCGTACAGCGTGACATCCGATGAACCATAAATCACAATCAAAGGGAACAACGATGTCGTACAGCGTGACATCCGATGAACCAAAACACAATCTAAGGGAACAACGACGTCGTACAGCGTGACATCCGATGAACCAAAACACAATCGAAGGGAACAACGACGTCGTACATCGTGACATCCGATGAACCAAAACACAATCGAAGAAAACAACGACGTCGTACAGCGTGACATCCGATGAACCAAAACACAATCGAAGAAAACAACGACGTCGTACAGCGTGACATCCGATGAACCAAAACAAAATCGAAGGGAACAACGACGTCGTACAGCGTGACATCCGATGAACCAAAACACAATCGAAGGGAACGACGACGTCGTACAGCTTGACATCCGATGAACCATAAAATCACAATCAAAGGGAACATCGACGTCGTACAGCGTGACATCCGATGAACCAAACAAATCAAAGAGACACCGCACAATGCTAGTCTAAAACATAAAATGATCATCATCATCAAAGAGAAGTGTCAATTACACTAAGCTAGTAAATATATGAGTTTAGCTTCATGTCCCATAACCACTTGCTTAACTTAAATATTTACGAACAAACTGTAGATCTCCACTAGAAAATTGTCACAAGAGATTCAATCGAACAAGTCCAAGAAATAACCGACGAAGTAAACGCAAGCGTTTCATACCACTTGTTTTACTAAACCGTTTAATTAGATTTCTCATACGAGTGAGGTAAAGGTTTGTATATACTAATAGATTGGAAACGGTTTAAGAAAACGAGCTTTGTAATAAAATAGTGTTGAAATCATTCGAAGAAAGAGTTTTGATATTTACTACTAGTATAGAAAACCTTTATATTTTTAAAGTGACAAATCACAAAGAAGATTGTAGGAACAATCAATCACTAAAATTCACATTTGAAGACGTGAATAGAATCCAAAGAAATCGATACCGAATCCATCGAAATGGATATTCCAAGAATTCCCGAAGAAAATAAGTTATCAAAGTCAATAACAAATGATAACAACAAATAGGGAAATAACACAAATCGATTAAAGTTGGAAATTCAGACAACTAGGCAAAATAGGCATAGTTGGCAAATAGCAGCAGGTTGGTCAACCGGACTCCCTGAGTCGGTTGACCGAACCAAGGGTTGGAAGTGCTCGGGCACCAGGTCGGTCGACCGGCCCAGGGGCTCGGTCGGCCGAAGCCTGTAACCAGAACTTCCAAACAGAGGCAGGAAGTGCCTGGGTAGCAGGTCGGTCGACCGGACCCTGAGCTCGGTCGACGAACCTATATACTTGCACTTCCTACCCTATTTCAAAAGAGGCGCAAACTTCCTCAATTTGCAACCCGTCAAGCAACGGCACTAAGGGTTTACGCCAATCGACTACCCGGCCATAGAAGCTCTTTGGGTCATCACTAAAAACATGATCAAAACATCAAAGTTATGATTTTTAAAGAATTGAACCCAAAACATCAAAAATTGGAATATTCACAAAAGCAATCCAAATCAAAATCAAATGCACATGAATAAGTGTTAGTAATTCATACCTAACAATCGAAGATAGTTATAGACTAAGATGTGAGATAAAAATCTCACCTTTGAACCCAAATCAATGAAAAAGAAGCTTGAAAGCAAAGGAAGATCAACCACACTTCAATCCTAACTCAAGAAGCTTGATTCTAAGCTTAAAAGAGAAACATTCCCAAAATTAGGTTTTAGGAATTTTCTGAAAACAAAGAGAGAATGAGTTGGAGAAGATGAAGAGGATGCTTACTAATGGGTTCTCTTAGAATTTGGAGCTAGATCTTTGATATGCAATGAAACTAGGGCTTGGAATTTATAATTTCCACTCTCTTCCACCATTGTTGCTTAAAGCTTAAAGTGTTAGGAATATGAAATGAAGTAATGAAAAGGAGAGGGTTGGAACTGAGTTAAGTGGGGTTAATGGGCTCAGCCCAAACCAAAGCCCTAAGTGGAAAGGTAGCAAAATTCCACTAACTCCAAACATATCAAAGTTTACACTTAAAAAGATCGCAAACGGCGTTTTGAACTCAATGGGAGGGGTCTCGAGTCTAATTCGACTGTTTGCAAAAAGTAGCTTTTCGGACCAAAATCCGACGAACGATAAAATATTTAAATAAAATATTTAAATATACAATTGATAAATATGTGGGTTGTTACAGACTCCCCCCTTAAAGAAATTGCGTCCTCGCAATACTTAAGAAAAAAATGAGAAGCAACAACCACAGAAGCATATCAACACAAAAGAAAATTTGAAATAGGAAGTTCACCATAAGGAGCATGAAAGAGTAAGCCTGAACGGGATCGCTCGATGAATTCTCTGGATTCCCAAGATCAATCCTTAGGATTTGAGAACCGCTGAACTCTCACAAGAAGAACATCTTTATTCCGAAGGCGCTCAACCTCCGAAGTAATGATGCGAATGGAATGTTTCTCATAAGTCAAAACTGGTGAGACTTCAATTTCATCAATAACACCGGCTCGAGAATAAAAATAGGAAACCTAAAAACATTTCCATAATTAAAAGACGCATAAAACATCAAGGATAGCAGAAAATTGAGCCAGTGCAACGGCGTAGTACAAAAACGGTACACCAGATGATCCGAAGCTCGAATAATTTCGGAACATCGACATAGTAAAAAAACGGTACGTCCAATGAACCGATAAACCGGAACAACGATGTAGTATAATAATGGTACAACCATTGATCCAGATAAGACGGAACATCGATGTGGTATAATAACAGTACATCCGATGAACCGAACAGCATAAAAGAACATCGGACGCTAGTCCATAAAAAAAATGAGATAAAGCTCAATAAAACGAAGTATATCAAAACGTCCGATGAACTTGATAAAAAGATAATTCCATTCAGACAACATCAAAGAATCAACCACTTGTTGCTTACAACAAAGCGCATTGGCAACACGATTTCCCTTCCGGGAATAAAAAGAATATCAAGAACATAAGATGCCAGGAACTCGAGTTGACATGAAGTTCCTTATGAGAAAATAAATATTCCAAAGATTTATGATCGAGGTGGAGAACAAATTTCTCCCCCAAAAATGATGATGCCAAACTCTAAAAGCGAAAACAATAGCCGCGAGCACTAGATCATGAGTGGCATACCTAGTCTCAATTGGCTTTTAATGATTTAGAAGCACAAGTGTTAGCTCGTTATCTTATGCAAGAGAGCGGCATCCAAACCAATACGATAAGCATTGGTATAAAAGATAAAGTCTTGGTTCCCTTTGGGAATCACAAGAACAAGAGTATCGAAAAGAAAGAATTTCTTTTAAATAATTTTCTTTCCCGAAAAGCTAAAACTTTCAAAATCACAATTATCCTTATGTAATAATCTTTCTAGAAAAATTTACATTTTTACAAGTCAATTTATTGTGTCTGACTATCACATCTAAGCGTTTAGGAAATTCCTATCGATAACGTTCATCAAGCGCATCGACCAAAATTCTTAAAACACTAAATGGGCAATACAATCACAAAATCATCTTTTATAGGATAAACATGTTTCTAAAAACTTTTGAAAATTCTCTTTGTTCGTTTTTAAAAATAAAAAATCCTATTTATACTTAAAAATAAATCTTATGAAAAAGATTCGCAAAGTTTTTAACTTGCTTTTTTCATCCAAAGTCAATAAATACAAAAATGGTCTCATCGAAATATTCATAGAATATTCGATTTATAGAATGGATGAAATAAGCTGGACAAACTGAATGATAAAATAAGTCATTCATAAGAATCACAACGAGTGCGGAATGCGGTAGGTGGAATGCTAACTCCCGCAACTCGTTGCGAAATGAAAATCGGTGGCAAGGTCGAACTAGAAAGACCTTAACACCATACAAAAGATTTCTTAGGTGATAATCCTAAGACAAGCCCAAAAATACCGGAAGAGTTTCACAAATTGTTTAGATAAGAGAAATAACACTTTTCTCATCTTGAGGGCTTAAAGAATAAAATGATGTCTTCAAAAATTTGAAATCGGCATCACAAGAAAAAATAGAAATCTGCTTAACAGATAGAAAATGTCGAAGATGAACAGTCCACACGGGGCAAAGGATACGGCTTCATAATAATTAAGCCAATCCTTTCCCAAAAAAAAATCGATTCACATTCATAATAATTAAGCCACCCAAATCGGTATAGTCTCTACAAAAGCGTGCAAAAACATATCTAGGATGAGTAGGCTCTGGATTGGGTCCTGCAGCTTGAGCATTCTTCACGAGATCTAAAAGCTGCCGAGCAGACATGAATACTCCATCTTGGGGAGTAGCACTAGATTGACCGGCGCTGGGACGGCCTGGTCTAACCATTTCTCTTCTTTAAGAAAGAAATAAAGAAGAAGAAAAGGTTATTCTCAAGATAAACATCAAGCAATTCTTGATAGATAAAACAAGGAATCATAAAGAAAATAGGATGAATCGGTACGAAGACTCGAATTAAATCCTAAAGCACGACTCCTAAGAAAGACTTAGGACGGTGATCCTTGTTATAATATTCCATATTATTCCGAAGTTTGGCTCTGATACCAAGCTGTGATGCCCCACCTCTATACCCACGCTAACCAAGAACACTACGGTGTAATGCTGTCAACTAGCACGGAGAATAAGGCTGTTGAGGAGCGACCATCCGTGTAATTGCTTTGCGCGAGCACCGATATGTCAGATAGTATAACATGCATTTTATTTCAAGAGGAAATCCGACATATCGATACAAACACAAGGCTACTACACAGTGGCTATAATAATCTTCGGAAACAAATATAGAAATAAGCATAACGCAAATCAGTCACAGATAATTCATATCACAAAGGCGGAAGAAGATATGAATATATAACTAACACGTAAAAGTGTTCATCAGAGTAGTAGTCAAGAAGATCCACAATGATACAAAAGAATAGCAACACGTGCTATACAAAAGAATACAACTATGAGTCCATATCTCAAGTGTATACAACAAAATAAACTACTAATCTAAGTAGTTAGCCAAAAGTCATAGTAATGATCCTGGATGAGAAGTCAAGCAGATGCACCTGTAACATCTCGGTCTGACCCAGGTATTATTTAATAAGAAAATAATAAACGGATCAGTCTAGCTATAAATATCAGATGAAATGATATAGAATAAGAAATATGACTAAACGTATAATAATCACAATGCCAAACTATGATATATATAAGTAATTGAAAATCAATAAGAGATTAATCAACATCACAAAAATCTACTCAAGGATCAAAAGGAATGTCATACTCCTAATTTCATTCACCAAGCCACAATAAATGACATATATATCAATGCAAATCGTAAAAGTTGGTGAAACATGAATTCCAGAAATCAACACAAGAAATCCAGAAATCAAATAATTCGGAGCATCGACGTCGTACAGCGTGACATCCGATGAACCAAATCACAATCAAAGGGAACAATGACGTCGTACAGCGTGACATCCGATGAACCATAAATCACAATCAAAGGGAACAACGACGTCGTACAGCGTGACATCCGATGAACAAAAACACAGTCGAAGGGAACAATGACGTCGTACATCGTGACATCCGATGAACCAAAACACAATCGAAGGAAACAACGACGTCGTACAGCGTGACATCCGATGAACCAAAACAAAATCGAAGGGAACAACGACGTCGTACATCGTGACATCCGATGAACCAAAACACAATCGAAGGAAACAACGACGTCGTACAGCGTGACATCCGATGAACCAAAACAAAATCGAAGGGAACAACGACGTCGTACAGCGTGACATCCGATGAACCAAAACACAATCGAAGGGAACGACGACGTCGTACAGCGTGACATCCGATGAACCATAAAATCACAATCAAAGGGAACATCGACGTCGTACAGCGTGACATCCGATGAACCAAACAAATCAAAGAGACACCGCACAATGCTAGTCTAAAACATAAAATGATCATCATCATCAAAGAGAAGTGTCAATTACACTAAGCTAGTAAATATATGAGTTTAGCTTCATGTCCCATAACCACTTGCTTAACTTAAATATTTACGAACAAACTGTAGACATCCACTAGAAAATTGTCACAAGAGATTCAATCGAACAAGTCCAAGAATTAACCGACGAAGTAAACGCAAGCGTTTCATACCACTTGTTTTACTAAGCCGTTTAATTAGATTTCTCATACGAGTGAGGTAAAGGTTTGTATATACTAATAGATTGGAAACGGTTTAAGAAAACGAGCTTTGTAATAAAATAGTGTTGAAATCATTCGAAGAAAGAGTTTTGATATTTACTACTAGTATAGAAAACCTTTATATTTTTAAAGTGACAAATCACAAAGAAGATTGTAGGAACAATCAATCACTAAAATTCACATTTGAAGACGTGAATAGAATCCAAAGAAATCGATACCGAATCCATCGAAATGGATATTCCAAGAATTACCGAAGAAAATAAGTCATCAAAGTCAATAATAAATGATAACAAAAAATAGGGAAATAACACAAATCGATTAAAGTCGGAAATTCAGACAACTAGGCAAAATAGGCATAGTTGGCAAATAGCAGCAGATCGGTCAACCGGACTCCCTGAGTCGGTTGACCGAACCAGGGGTTGGAAGTGCTCGGGCACCAGGTCGGTCGACCGGCCCAGGGGTTCGGTCGGCCGAAGCCTGTAACCAGCACTTCCAAACAGAGGCAGGAAGTGCCTGGGTAGCAGGTCGGTCGACCGGACCCTGAGCTCGGTCGGCCGAACCTGTATACTTGCACTTCCTACCCTATTTCAAAAGAGGTGCAAACTTCCTCAATTTGCAACCCGTCGAGCAACGGCACCAAGGGTTTACGCCAATCGACTACCCGGCCATAGAAGCTCTTTGGGTCATCACCAAAAACATGATCAAAACATCAAAGTTATGATTTTTGAAAATTGAACCCAAAACACCAAAAATTGGAATATTCACAAAAGCAATCCAAATCAAAATCAAATGCACATGAATAAGTGTTAGGAATTCATACCTAACAATCGAAGATAGTTATAGACTAAGATGTGAGATAAAAATCTCACCTTTGAACCCAAATCAATGAAGAAGAAGCTTGAAAGCAAAGGAAGATCAACCACACTTCAATCCTAACTCAAGAAGCTTGATTCTAAGCTTAAAAGAGAAACATTCCCAAAATTAGATTTTAGGAATTTTCTGAAATCAAAGAGAGAATGAGTTGGAGAAGATGAAGATGATGCTTACCAATGGATTCTCTTAGAATTTGGAGCTAGATCTTGGATTTGCAATGAAACTAGGGCTTGGAATTTCTAATTTCCACTCTCTTCCACCATTGTTGCTTAAAGCTTAAAGTGTTAGGAATATGAATGAAGTAACGAAGAGGAGAGGGTTGGAACTTAGTTAAGTGGGGTTAATGGGCTCAGCCCAAACCAAAGCCCTAAGTGAAAAGGTAGCAAAATTCCATTAACTCCAAACATATCAAAGTTTACACTTAAAAAGATCGCAAACGGCATTTTGAACTCAATGGGAGGGGTCTCGAGTCCTAATTTGACTGTTTGCAAAAAGTAGCTCTTCGGACCAAAATTCGACGAACGATAAAATATTTAAATAAAATATTTAAATATACAATTGATAAATATGCGGGTTGTTACACGAGTTGTTTTTTATTTCTATTTTTGCAATTTGACAAATCGTCGAAGTTGATTTTCGTTTATAGTTGGAATAAGATTTTTGCTTTCTTTTTTTTAGAATGTGAAGTTTGATTTACGAGTACTTGGAAAAGACAAAGCAATTGAGTAGCAATGGAATTTTTTTTTGGGTCGGGTTTTGGGCTTGAGTTAATTTTTGATTTTTGTGTGTGTTTTCTTTTGTTTTTAATTGTTTAGTTTTAGTTTATTAAAAAAAATATTAAACAAATTGCTTTAGTTTCAAAATTTTCTTAGTTTCTCTTCATAAAAATATTTGTGCATATCTTGTTCGTTTGTTTTGTTTATTTTGTTTTGTTTATTTTTTTCACTTATGTTTTAGTCTTCCTTCTTTAAAATAACAATATTCTTTTTTAAGTACTTTGTTTTAGTTTCTTTTATTTACTTTTTTTGTTTAATTTGTTTTATCCTTAGAAAAAAAAATTATAAGTTGTTTTGTTTTGTTTTGTTTTAATTTGTTATGTTATAAACTGTTTTAAATTCCATCCTTATATATTTAAAAAAAGAATATAAAAAACTGTGTGTGTGTGTATATATATATATATTTGTTTTATTTTTAGGTTGCCAAAGCAGATAGGAAAAGTTGCTTACTTCGCTTAGCTTGCTAAAAAATAACTGCTTAGCTTGCTAATAAAAAAAATTCCGCTTTAAAAATAAATTGCTAATAAATTATGCACGCTCTGGTATCATGCTGGCATCTCCTATTTTAGTTATTTTACATTGTTGGTTGCTTACATATTATTAAAAAAAATTCTTAAACCAAAAAAAAAAACAAGAATCCGTTCGTAGTTGCATTGTTAATACATGTTTAATTTCTGCTTTGCATTTCAGCCTAAAATTTTGATTAATACTAACAGTTAGACATAGATAACGCTTAATTGTATATTGACAATTTGTCTTCTTTGAATAACTTACTTTCTTGGTGTCTAGGCTATGGAAAAGAAATAACCATTTATAAATGTTATGGTGATTCGTAAATATTATAATGGTTGTTTCTCTAAAGGGACTTAAACCTTAGACTGCATTGCTACGATGATTCGTGGTGCACCGATAAATCCTGCCCATTACCTGACTGAGAACTATGTTGATCTAAGACAAAGTGTGAATATACTATTTTGGGTTAGGAGCTACTTATGATAAATAATTTATAATTAAAACCTTGCATTCATTTAGTTGCATTAGTTCATGCATATTTGAAAAAATTCCAAATCCAAAACTAAAAAAACTGTAAATATTCTTCAACTTAGTTTTTTTAATCATTTTCCTTTGAATTTTTTTAAACAAAAAAAAAACCAAAAAGAATTTTTTTCTTAGTTTTTTTGTTAAGAAAAGCAAAAATCCAAATATATATATATATATATATATATATATATATATATATATATATAAACTTTTCAAAAACCAAAAAGGAAATTTCTTTTTTTAAAAAATAAATTCTTTGTGAATACTTTTCCTTTATAAAAATCCAAAAAAAAAAACCAAAATCATTCTTATAAATGTCTGAGTTTCCCTACTTGCATGAATTTTACGATAGTTGTGAAAATCAATATAATCCATATAATTTCACTCCAAATTCTTACGGATATTTTAATGGCAACTATTGTACAAGAAATTCGAATCCCACTATTTTTTTACAAAATGCTCAACCCTTAGCTCTTGAAAAGTGTATTCACACTCTTGAATCTTTACTTGAACAACAAAATCAAATGTTGAACGATTTGTGCAATAACTCAAGTCAAAGTTTTCAAAATAATGAAAAATTTAATTCACTTCAAAATTTTAATGATTTTGATTTTAACCCATGTCAAAACAATTTTGAACTCCAAAATGAATTTCAAAATCACTATGGAAATGTGACTTACTTTTCAAATGAATTTGGCAATGGGAATAATTTCAATTTTGGTGCAATTGACAATTTTTTTTCTAAACAAATTCAAATTAAAAATTCTCAAATTAATAATCATGAATTTGATTTAGTTGAGAAAATGGAAAAATATTATGAGGATTTGTTGCATGAAACCTACAAAAAAAATCGTGAGAACCAAATTCAAATCCCAATATGTGAATAATCAAATCTACTGTTTATCGAAATTCACAAATTTTGTTCTCAACAAGTCCAAATCGAAAATTCTCAAGTTAATAACTATAAATTAGATTTTGTTGAGCAAATGAACGAGATTTACAATGATCACACGGATTTTTGCAGGAAACATACAAAAAAATTCATGAGCAACAAATACAAATCACAATGTGTAACGAGTCAAGTGAGAATCCACCTTTTACCAAAATCGACGATTTTCAAATAACAACTTTTACAATCAAAAATGACAATCTTAATGAAGTTGTTGAAAAGACGATAATTGAGTTGTATTTCAATTCTTTTGAGGGTGAGAAACTTAATTTAAAATTCAATCTTTCTTTTTTCGATTTTGAAAATTTGAATACAACAACTTTGGATTTTGAACATGATTTATGCAATGAAGTTGTGAATAATTCAATAAAGGAAGACGAATTCAATGAGCACAATTTCTTTGGACTTTTCGAAAATGAGTTGTCGAACTCTGAAGGGGGAGATTAAAATCACCATTTTTATTTCGAAATCGATAATTCTGAAGAAGTTTTCAATAATAAGTTTGAACTTCAATTTGGTGAAAATAAACTTGAACTTCAGCTACTTTTTCTTTCTACCCAGAAAATCATCGAAAATAAAACAACTCGTACGGTTTTTAATAAAATGACATTCGTTTTTCCAAATCGACATTCAATTCTGAAATCTTTTATGGTTTGGTTTTCCATGCTTATGCTGTGTCTCATACTTCCGAGATAAATGAATTGGTCTTTGGAAGATCGTTTCATTTATTTCTTAACAACATGCTTTTTGATGTCTTGTAAATAATCATCTTTTCATTTTCAGTTAAATAAGGTCATGTTTTTGTTTTTGTTTTTGTTTTTCTCCTTCCACGCGGGTTGACTGTGAGGACACAGTCAAAATCAAGTGTGGGGGGAGCTCATCTTTATTTTTTTAATTTTTTTTGTTTATTTTTGCATTTTCTTTCCTAAACTCAAAAAAAATTGAAAAAAAGAAAATCCAAAAACAAATTTTCTTTTAGCATTTTGATTTATTTTTAAAGAAAATATATGGTTTTAGTTTATTAAATTGGAATTTTTGAAAATTTATTTGTCTCAAAAAAATAAAAATAAGTTTGATTACAAATAACGATGGTTTAACTAGTACATAGGAAAATTCATAGGTGCTAATTATGAAATATCCTAATTGAAGAACTTTGTTTTAAAAGGGTGAATTCAAATAAAAGGATATAACATTTTTTTTGTCTTCTAAGTTAAATGGTGCTAAGATGATTTCGCAAAACTCTCTCTTCAAAAAAAAAATTTCTTGTATATATGTATGTGTGTGTGTGTGTCTCTATATATATATTAACACCTATGGTCGATAGGTGTACACTCGACATACTCTGTACCCTTCTCACGTAAGCCCGAAGCGCAGTGCATGATCAACATATTTGGCCTCAGTTTATCTAAGCTATGTGCATGTATATAAAAATTCTTTTATTAATAATGCCCATAGTCGATAGGTATTCACACTCGTGTGTTCACTCACTACGCTCTGTATTCGCCTCACATAAGCTTGAAAGGCAGTGCATGGGTAATATATCCGGCCTCAGTTTTCCAAGTTAGGCATATCTAAATACTGTAAATATAAATAAAATTACAAAAAAAATAGACAGAGTAAGTAAATGAAATTCAAGCACAATTTTAACTTGTTTGATTTAACTTGTTATTGAATGAAATGAAAATATCACTTTGAAAAAAAAATTGATAATCAACTAAGGATCCATTTCATAATTACATTGTGTTATCTACCAAAACAATGAGTTAAACAATAGTCTATTTCTTATGATAACTTTATTTTTGTTGGAAATTTTGACTAGTAAATGGTCTTAAATTTGTTGATAATAACCAAAACTTATATTTAACTTATTTGTGTCTATTTGAAAGTAAATATTTCATTTGTAAATATTTTCAAAAACCCGCATTCATCTCTTTGTAAACAAATCTTGCATTTTGTAAATATTTTCATATTGCATTTGGATTTTGTGGGTAGTATCCGTTGAAAGCCCTCACGGCCAACACTCATCCTATTGGGGACACCCAAAGGTTTAACGGCTTATTGCATACGCTCAATGCAATCTTGCTCCCTACGAAAACAGTTTTACCTTAGTTGTTAGTCTATTCGAGGACGATAAAAAGATAAGTGTGGGGTATTTGATGTGCACATAAATGTGCATATTTTTACCACCATAATTAATCTATTTAAATTAAATAAATGGTCATATCAGGTATTTTAACATGTTTAAACCAAAATTCAAATTATTTTCAAATCTTCACATGTTCATCTTCATATAGGGGTAAAATGGTCTTTTTGTGCATATATTAATTTGAGAAAATTTAATTGAACATTTCTATATTATTTTGTAGGAATTTGGCTTCATATACAAGTGGTTTCATGAAGATATATGCATACACAAGAGTGAAGATAAAAGAATGAAGATGGAAATAATTCAAAGGCATGATAATGGAGGACCCCACCTATCCACTTACCTTAATGTAAAAATTAGAGCTAATCCACATGAAATTGACATTAAATCTCCATGCACACTTAATGAATGATTAATTTATGCTAATGATTACTTGGCCTCCACACTTCCTAAAAGGGTAGTTTGGGTAGTTCCTAAAAAATGAATTAGAGTTTTCAAACATGTATAAATACCCTTTATCTTCATGTAATTAGTCTCTCTTCTTTAGTCTCTCTTAGGCTCTCTTCCTCTTCTCTTAGCCTCTTCTCTTAGTTTAGTTTAGATGAAAAATAAAAGAAATCTCTCTTTCCCTTTTCATGGCTACTTAGCCATTTTTATTTCATGTAACTCTCTTTTTTATGCAATGTTAAATAGTGCTCTCTTTTATTTACATGCTTTTTTCCTTTCATGTTAGTAGTTAGTTTAATTTTCATGCAAGTAGATTAGTTTTTCTTTTTACTTTGCTCTCTTTTTCCTTTTCTTTTTCATTCATGTTGCATGCTACATTTGTTGACATGATAACAAAAATGAGAGGCTAAACCCCTTCAATTTAAGGATAATGAAGTTCTCTAATCATGTCCCTTCAACATAATTTGATGTTTATGCTCTCTTTTTGTGCTTAATGAGAATGCATGAAGTGGTCAACTTGTTGTTTTTGCTTTTAATTTGATAGCCTATATTGTTGATACTAAATAGGCTATGCTTAAATAATCACAAACAATAATTACCTCTTCATCTATATATGATGATGGTAATGAAGTATATGTTGAAATTAAAATTTGTCGGTCTATATTTCTAATTTATAGTTAATAGGCTATGCTTAAAATTGATTTCATTTTCAACTTATTGTCATTTTTCATGAGAATTGGTAAGTGGTTAAAGGGGCGTGTTAAAGTTTGATGGTTTATGTTGAGCTAGTTAATAGCACATGTATGTCATACTTATGATAAGCATATCATTTAAATTCACTAATGACAAAAATAAGATCATAATTTCGTATTTATTGAACTATATGATCTGGAGAGTGGAATTATCTCTAAATTGTCATTTAACTCTCATATTTTTATCACTTTCTTTTTGTTAGTTTTCTAGTTCTTTACACTTTCTAGCTTAACACTCTCTAAATAATTTGATTGAATAGAAATTTAAAATCAACAATTCCATATGGAACGTTTCGTACTTGCCACTTACTAACTTTTCAATGTCGTGCGCTTGCGGTTAAATTTTATTTAATTTTTTTGGCTATTTTCTAAACCAATAGAAAATAGTCATTAAACAGGCGGTGAAGGGCGGTCGGCGGCAAGGTCGAGAGGGATGCGCGATCGGAGGCAGTGGCGCGTAAGGTTGATGTTGCGGCGAATTTTGTTCATGCCTAGGTCATGTTCGAGCGAGGGAAAGGAAGGTAGTTAATTTAGTTTTAAAGATAATTAATTTAAAGATTAATTACAATTTAGTTATTTCAAAAGTTGATAAATGCACAACTTTTTTATACGAGGTCGGTTTTGCACGCGACGAGTTGTATTGTGATCATATCAATGAATTCTATGCTATGGATTTGGATTGGATGGATTCAAAGCTAGTAGGAATTTTGGTTAAAATTGATCGGCTGTTCAATTTTAATCCAAACTGGAACGTTTGACGAAACTGAAATTAGTGTGAATTAAACTCACCTTTTTTATTAACTAGAAATAATATGTAGTCTATAAAATTATTGATTAGATGTGTGCATATTTATTGTTGATTGTTATTGAATATTACGTTGGTTTGGATATATTCCCGCCTCTAGAGCGGATGAGACCCTATTACGTTCCCTGTAAGTGCGGATAACCATTTATATATGATCCTGTCTCAAAGCCATTGTGATGCGGGGGACAAGTTGGAGGGATCCAATGAGATTCCACACATTGTTGATTTTATTTTCCATATAAATTGATATATGATCTGTTAGATATCATATTGATGATATGGATAATTTTCCATATTTAGTGCTATAGTAACACACGACCATTGTTTTAGTATTTTGAAATACTATAAAATGAAATTTTAGTTTTAAGGAAAAAGGGACTTTAAGTGATTTCGAAAATTCATATATTTTAATATTTGTTTGTTCTTGAAATTTATTTAAAGAAGTAATTTATTTTAAATAAAGTTAAAGGTATTATTTTGGAGATAATAAATTTATAGTTTATAGAAATATTTTAAATAGAGATTTTGTAATAAAGGAACAAGATTATAAAAGTAGATAGAAATATTTTGCTATAATTATTTAATGATCGTTTTGTATAAAGTGAGATGTATATACATACATATGTTAAAATTATTTATAAATGTGGGAATTATAAATGTAATAAGATATAAATGTGGCATTTCACAAATAGAGTGAAGATTTCTAAAATCGTTTTATTAGTAAAAGGAATAGATTTATAAACGTTGTTTATAAATAAAGGAAAACCTTCAACATTGGATAAATTGGGAAGTAAATCAAATCGTGGATTTATAACGAGATACGAAATTTTGTTAGAAAAATAGTTGATTCTATTTGGAAATTGGAAGTGAAGAAAGATTTGGAGATGTTAACCGATATTTTATAAATAAAAACAAAATTATAAAAGAAATTTACAAATATGCAAGCAACATTAAAATGGATTTTAATTTATGTTTTGAATAAGATTTTTATAAATAAGTGAGATTTATAAAGGGATAGAGTTATAGATGAGGTTTTATATATAAATAGATTTTTATAAACAGGAAGTTTATAAAATTAAAGAGACTTATAAATCCAGTTTTATAAATATGGAAAAGATTAAGTTGAAGTTAAGTATGGACTTTTACTAAGGTATATATATATATATATATATATATATATAATGAAAGTTGTTTATTTATATTAATATTGTTTAACATGTTTATAAATATTTTAATATTTTGAAAAGTTAATTATTTAAAATATTAATAGGGTTTTAATTTTAAATTATTTATCAATAAAGTTTTGGAAATTAATTATTATTATGATAATGCCAAAGATAACTTATTATTGTTTTATTAAGAATGTTTTGAAATTATTAATTTTTATTTTAAGATGTTTTGAGGTTAATTACTATGTATTTATATTATTTTTTGCTATATAATAGTATTTTTAAACAAATGATTAGAATTTATTTATAAATGTTTTCAAAATTTATAAATAGGGTTTTGTAAACAGATGAGAGTTTTATAGAAGAATCTTATAACATGGTTTGGAAAACTTGAAGGAGGACTAGTTAAGGGGTAAAAATATTTTTATAAATGGTCTTAGATATTTGTAAAAGAATCTTTGAAATGGGTTTATAAATTTATAAATGGTCTTATGGATTTATAAATAGTTTATGAATGATTTTAGAAATATTAAAAAGGGAATTTATAAATGATTGTAGAGACAAATGAATGGGATTATAAATGGGTTTAGAGATTTATAAAGGAATTTGTAAATCTATTCTAGAATAGTGTAAAAATAGAACCTTTCTCTATTTTGTGAATATACTTATACTGTTGAGATAAGTATATGGATATTTTCCAAGAATTTTGAAATATACATATTTATGGACATATATACACCTTTGTATAAGGATTTTGGCACAAATATTTCACAAAGTATATTTTATTGATAAAAAGATTAATTAATAAGGCTAGTGGTTAATCATATGCTTAACCAATGTTGGTTTTCCCCTATGGGATAATTCCCTGATTTGAATGTTTGTTATTCTACAGTTAAATAACCGACTATCGAATTTAGACCCAAAACGTAACTATGGAAATATATAAGAGAAACATGTGAGTAATATGGCATATTCACCTCCGATGATGTTGTATTGTGCATATAAATCTCCTTTCGTTCTCCTGGGATAATGATAAGGAAATCCATCAACTAATTGTTAGGAGGAGATTTTTGTTGTTATCTTTGACTGTTTATTTCCTAAAGAACTAGGTTTCTGTTTGCCGAGAATTAACGAATGTTGTTTTGAAGGGACGGAGATTGGATATATTATCCGAAAACCACTTCGGTCTAACTCAAGCGTTTCGAAGTGAAGACATCTTGAAGATGATGGAATTGAAGACGGAGCTATTAAGTGTTTCGTTTAGTCCCAAAATGAACTTGTATGGATGAATGCTGGTATTGCAATGATGCCTGAAGGGCAGTGTTAGCATTCCAAGTGGGAAGTGCTACATGAAAGGTAAAACTTAGCCTCAAGCCTCATCAGCCTGAAATGACTAAAACATGGGAGATGCGGCAGGGCTTAGTGGGTCGCTCCCAATAGGGTATGATCATCCCTATCTAGAGTTGATATTATCTCTCACTTGTATGCTTCGGGGACCATTAACGGAGGGGTGATCACATTAGGTACTATCCAATAAGGGGTAGGCCAGTTCATATTGGCAGTGGCCGATTGGTTCGACCTCGGTGTTATTTTATCTAGAGATGCACCGTAATAGGCGGTACCACAGTAGCTAGACATTGTATGAAATCCATTCTCCAGTACGATCCTTTACGGTTTAGTTGTATATCTATTATTTTGGAATTTAATTAATGTAATAATTTTGGCTAAGATTAATAAGTATTTGTATCTTAGACTATTATAATATTAGAGAATTTCGTATGAAATGTTTTGGTTATTGTAAGGTAAAAACACATTCATGTTTATGTGCGGTATGGTCTTATGAGGTACTTTTTATTTTCTAGACTGACTCGGGTGTTATTTTATTATAATGCTCGGGTCAGACTGAGCATATTCATAGACTACTTTGGATGCTATGGAGCTCAGGAAACGGGTTGGAGGTCTTTAGGTCGTATTCACGTACATGTTTATTTTCCGCTGCTTTGTTGTTGAAATCATTATCATTTGTAAGGACAGGTTGTTATGATTGTCCAGGCTGATGATTGTGATTTGTTGTTGTACTCTAATGGGTGTACGTATAAAATAGTTTCTTCTTTGTAAAGATCATTGATATTATATTATATATTGTTCCGCTGTGATTGTGAGATTCTATGTTGTTTTTAGTTTCTTTCTCTTCTTCTTTCTTCGTTCTTTCCCATAACAATCGGATTTTTTGGCATTCGATTTCTCAACACATAATACAGTGAATGTATTAGTGTCGATTTTTGAGGTTCGAAAATTGCAGGAACTCTTTCAATATATCCACATATTTAATCAAATTGAATCATTTTATTTTCTATTGCAAGTTATTTTATTTAATTCCATTTTATACTTCATGATTTTATCATAGACATGTTACATGTGTATCAAATACACATGTCCACGTCAGTGATAAGTCTCGATGAATATAATGAAGTATGTGGAATTGTTTTAGTGTTAATATACTTGCGATTGCATATATATATATATATATATATATATATATATATATATATATATATATATATATAGACACACACACACATACGCACACACGCACACACAAATATATATATATATATATAAGAGCTCATTAACTCTTATCTCACTCCCTCTCAATGTGTGCTTTGTCCTTTATTTCTTGATATATAATTCACTAGTACTATATGATTTATAATCATATAATCAAAAATTATTTCTCAAAACTATGGCTTAGTCATAATTGCAAAAAATATTAGATACTTCAGTATTTTCTAATGTGTCACAAATACCAGTACTATAGATTTATTTAAATCGAATATTCATAATATTCATATTGAAATAATACTATGCCTTTTTTGTCAATACTGAAAAACAATATCATAAATAATGTTAGGTACATTTTATGAAAAAAATTCGTAACTTGATGCGACCAATAAGTGTTATACGGCATGCTCCCACTATTTCTGTCATTAATATAATAACATATGAAATATGAAGCTCCATTCAACCGCTTGATATAGGTTATTTATTTCATGTACTGTAACTGGTTTATAGTCAAGAATTTTCAAATCAAATATCTTATTTCAAAGAAAAAAAATCTCATAGAAAAAAATTTCTATGTGAAAATATATTTGGAATAGATATCATATGTCTCATTCCTTGTTAAGTATATATTTCTTATTTTCGATGTTTCTTTATGAAGTAGAAGTGGTCATTCACTTGTTTTATCATAACCACGCCTTAGGTTACATCCACTCTTATGTATTGGATTTTCTTCCTAAATGGTCGAACCATTTAAAAGAATTCCTTACAGCAATATCATAATGAGCTATTTAAAACATGCATTTGGTCATTCTTAACTTTTGAGGATATCAAACAAATTACACTTTTAATTAAATTGGTCAAACTGAAATTTTATTCATCAAATTCGTAGACTATCTTGTAGCATTTGGTCTAGTGTTACATTTAGCACAATAAGATCATTATTGTAACCAATCATATTGAATACACGATATCACACTACTGTTTACTTGCTTATTTCCATTCCATTGCGGTTTTGTACATTACGAATTATGACCATTCACCATAAACACATATGTGTGATCATGTATGGATCAAATATCCATATTCTTTTTTTGCTTTTAGAGTTTGAAACTCATTGAAGATAATTCATAGTCTTTGGGAAGTAAACACGTAAGCGACCAAGTTACGAACGAATTTAGTGGTTGTATAATTAGGCTCTTGCTTGGGTCAACATGCAAAAATTTATTAGTATTTTTATATTTCTTTTGTCAATGTCAATTCAGTTCATTTGTATATTTTAACTAATAAACATTTTATCAATTATATTAATTAGACAAATTTAACAATGTAGATTATTATAACTATATATTGTGGACGTTCTTACAATATTAGAATGGTTAAATATTACTGTTTCATTTTTCTAATAAGGCTTCACTAGTCTTTTATGTTTCTCCAGACCCTAAGATGAAACATAGATGTCTTTCAACTTCACTAATGCTTGTTGGGCTCGTCTGTCTTGAGTTTTTGATCTTGAGTTTGCTCAGCAAGCCATAGCTCTACAAACGACGGATAACTCCTTATTGGTTGTATCATATAAAACTCTTAATCTATTATTTCTTGTCTTAATCTCACTTTGACCTTGAGTTCGTTGAACAAATTGAAAGAAATTATTCACTCATACCTACCATTTACCTAAGTATAGTATATATAACTTGAGTTTGCTTAAAAAATACATAGAGTTCTCTTACCTCATCTATACAATATATTAATAATATTACACGTAACATCCTTAGCTTGATTTAAGGAGTATGCATGTAAATTTGAATTTGTTTAGCTAAAACAACGAGAATCCCGCTTTTAACAACGGCGTACACGCCTGATATTCCGGATCTGGTTTCGTGAATTTTCTTCTTCCTTTTCGTCATCGCCGCTCGCTGTCTATCCAATCATTCGTTGTTCCTTATGTCCTCATGGCGAAGAACCGCAAGGATAAATCTCGTTTCTCGAAGTCCCCTAGTTCTAGCACGAGATCTGGGAAGTCTTATTCCGTTCCTCCTCCAGCAGGTGATCGTGTTTCTGTTGTTGCTGGTGGCAATCCTTATGACCTCGATTCGTCTGATGCTAGCCACCATTCCAATTGTAAGTCCCCCTCTCCAATTTCTTTGGTCAATTCCTGTGGTCTTGGTATCATGCACGACCTGGCTCTGCACGGTGATGTTTCACAAATATCTGATGCTAATTTGCTTGAGCCTGTTACTGTTTCGGATGATACTTGTCACGTTGATGTCATTTCCTGTGTTAATGTTGTAGTTGTTCCTCCTGTACCCCCAATGTCCGACAACCTCCAACCTAACTCAACTAGCTCGGTTCATGTTTGTTCAAATGCCGCTAAGAGTCGTAATGAGAAGCATTGGTCGTCGCTCTTCTCTGGCCTCCCCCGGTCTGCTGGCAATTACATTCCTATAGCCTTCTCTCATTCTGATGGTGATTCCCCTTCGGTTGAAGTCATTCATGAAGGGATAACTCGATGGAAGGAATTCTTGGTGGGATTCTTTCTTGACTCGGTTGTGGACTATAATTTAGTTCGAAATCAATGCCGTAGTAGATTGAAAATTAGAGGTGGGCTTCGTATGTTTTTCCTTGAGGGTATGTTTTACTTTAAATTCTCTATTGCGGAAGAAAGAAGGCGTGTGTTAGAATCAAATCCTATCATTATTGATGGTAAGCCTTTCTTTGTCACCACTTGGTCTCCATCTATGGAGAGTGCTAGAGAGCAAGTCTTGTCTATTCCGGTTTGGGTTACGTTTTCGCGTATTCCTACTGTTTTGCAGACATTAATTGGTATCAACTGGCTTGCATCGCGTATTGGTATCCTCAAATACTTTGATTCTACTACGGTGGATAGAGACTGCTTCTCTTTTGCTAAAGCCTTGATTGAAATTACTCCTGACAAACTGCTTCCTCATCAGATCAAAACTTGCATTGATGACCTCGATATTTTTGTTACTGTTAAATATAATTGGAAGCCTGACATTTGTACCACCTGCCACTGCTTTGGTCACTTTTGGATACATGTTCGTTTGCTTGTGGGGATCCTATCCCGGTGAAGATTCCCCTTCCTCGCCCGTCCCCTCGGCAGTGGGTTCTGAAAACTGTTATTTCAGTTCCTTCGCCTTTAGTTGTTCCTTCTGCCCCTATTACTCCTGATCCTTTATCAGATACTTCTGCCACTATTGTTTCTGATGACGTAGTGTCTATTGTGCCATCTAATATTCGGCTGGTTGTATGGGATCCCTCTGATCGATCTTGGCATCACTTAGCTTCTGATACGAGGTACAGTCTGACCTATCAAGTTTTTTATAAATATAATGGCATAGGTGATCATCGTCTTATTTACCACATTGTTGATGGAAATATCTCTCTCTTCACAACTGGTGACTACGGCACAAGGAACTCCCTTTTGCTTGATGTGACTACTTGGGATAGGAAATTCTTATACGGGCCAGGTTCTCTTAATTTTGATGCTTCTCTTGCTGCTCAGTTCTTGGATTTCCTCCATGTCAGTAGGCCAGAATCTGCGGATTCTGATGGTAGTTCTTCTTCTTTTGAAGAAGTCTAGCTAGGTTCCTAGTTGCTTTAGCTCTTGTTCCAAACACCTGTTTTAATTGTATTTTTAATTCTTTTTAGTTGCTAGGGCTATTCTGCCTTACTCCTGCTTTGTATGTAGTGGGCTGAACACTTTCAATTCAGCAAGTGGTATGGCCACTATAAAACTAGCTTGCTCGTGCAAAATAATAACTTTGTTTTGCCTGCAAAAAAAAAATTTATATAAAAGATTCATAATCTTTACTATATTATTGAGTGATACCAACTTATGAATAATGTATTCCTTATGAAATACTCTCGTGATTCAAGTGTCTGACACATTAAAAATCATGGTATATGTACTATACGTATGTATTTATCCCTTAAGTCTATTTGGATTTATGTAATATTCCACCTTTTGTTTATACATCCATATTATATAAGATTAATTATTATATAACTTTTATATTTTAACTAACTTATACAACATCTTATGTATAACATTGCATTTATTAAATCATATTTAATTAATTAACACTTTAATTAATTATTATATTATTCAATTATAACATACTATATTGAATACACACACCACATAACCTTCATAGTAGTACACACATATCTTATGTATGTATGTATGTATGTATGTATGAATTTTAGTTTATTAATTAATTTGCTTAATTAAAAATTTTAAATTAAATTTTATTGATTTTGAAAATTCTTTTGGACACACATGTATACTCGTATTAGCTTAAACAATTCAAGGCAACATAACATATATCATTATACATGTATGTGTTTGTGTGTGTATATAATTAACTTGTTTAATTGATTCACTTATTTTATTAATCTGATTAATAAATAATATTTTTGAATTTTATTTATAACATTTTTAAACATTTGAAAAATCATATTATAACTTTTATAATTGTGTTTTAAATTTAATTTTTTAATTAAAAACTTTTAATTTAATTTTCAAAATAATACGAAAATCTATATTATATTTTCTATAATATTTTTCTTAATTTAAATTTAACTTTTAAATCTTATTTTAATTTCATAAAATTTTTGAAATTAGTCCAAGGCCCAATTCAATTTCGGCCTTTTCTGTTAGGGATACCCTTCGGGCATACCTCATTCTTTTATGCCAGCTCAGTAGTCAAGTAGAGCAGTGTACTTGATTATCCAAACCCAACTTTAAACACTAGTTTTATAGACACCCTACCATATGGGTAGGTTTTAATAAGTTAGCTCTAATATAGCTAATTTAGACCACGTAGGCTATTTGATTTGATGCTATTGTTAGAACTGAGCCAGCCCGCAGTGGTAAGAGTGGGTAAATTTCACAAAAAAATCCATCATTGAATCTTTAATGGGCCTATGTCGTCTAAATCTATTTAGATTTTCTATTAAATAAATTTATAAATAAAGTTCTATTTTGTATAATTTGTATTATATTATATATATTTATGTGTACCGTATACACATATTTGTGTGCATGCACGTGTAATAGAATAATGTGTACATGGTTTGACATGCCCGTGTATAGATGTTGAGATTTACACCACAACAGACGTGTTACCCCTCGTGTACACAAGTTGATTATTTAAATATGCATGTGTATGTATATGTATATGTATGCATAAAATTATATATATATATATATATATATATATTTAAAAGTAATCATATAATTATTATATAATATTATTTTTAAATTATTTACATGAAACACTGGTTAAAATACATATACGTATGTATAAATATATATGAATAAATTAAACTAAATTATAAAACTATTTTAAAATTAATAGGGAAATTGGTAAGAGTGTTATATAATATAAGATTCAAACTGGAATTTTTTAATACATATATATTTATTTTGAACAAGATTAAATATGTAACGAGACGGATTTTTCCCGCTCGTAAATCGACATCCATACTTTACATCGTACTCGAATGCCGTAGATTCGACCGTTCAAATCCGATTCGCCAGAGCTTATAACAACATTAAGTAAACAACACGGCGGAATAAAAGAATAATACATTGATATACATCTTTGATACAATATCTGATACAACAGATGATCCAATAGATATCAATATACATCAGAGATATGATACAATAAATAGCAGCGGAAAAGAAAATAGATGACATCTAGCAGCGGAACAATATAACTCTAAGATAGTCTTCAAAAGAGAACTCCGAGAACTGCAACACCATCTCCAAGAACCAATCCAGCAAAAGCTCGAACTCCCAATAACGATGCACCAAGACAAGCAAGACTGGTGTGATCCAAAGAGTAAACTAGCTCCAGATAACCTACTAATCTGACTATATGAAAAACCCAACTCTAGACTGCTCGTGTAGAAAATAATGAGCATGTAGAGTTTAGGAAAGAAAATAATAAACTCCGGATCAGTCGTGGGACTGGTGTGAGCAACAAAAAGAAAACAGTTGTCTTTTAAAACAATCAAGAAAAGATTTTAAAGTCAATTCGCAATGCTTTTAAAAATGAGACTACCATAAGGCCTCCCGCACACACACACAATGCAAACGCAGAATCGGAGGAGATTTCTCCTTATGATAGTCAAAGATGCTTGATACGCATTAAAAGAACATTTGATATTATTACTAGTGCATAGTGTAGGAAAAATTCATTTCGAAAATAAAGATATAAATCTTAGCCAGCATAGACATTTCGAACTATGCCTACTATAGCTACCATCCAAACAGTGGGGCGCCACCATAAGTGAATGATAGGTTCTACAACTAATACCGTACAAGATCGTATTGTTTGTTTGGATTTCCAACGAATGGTCAGGCCAAGGAACTTCCCATTGCCACATGAGAACGCCTCTGGAAGGACGTCCCCGAGAACCAAACCGGATCTCTGCCAACACAAGGCCGGGTTACCCCTAACTGGGTAACTACTGACACGAGTATGCCATCCCCCGGTCCTTTGGGACCTTTATCCGAGAGCTCTCTAATCAACATCACACCATAATAAATAAAGTGTTTCAATGTGAGCAAGTATCTGGGCTCCATACCATGATACCATCCTTTTCCAGAAGGAAATGCACATACCCTAAAGGGAGCTACCCCTCATAACCTTGCCGCGTCTTTCCTGTTTTGACCATTCCGGGATATGAGGTTCGACGAAGTCACGTCCACAAAGCCACGCTTTATACAAAAGCTGTGCTTTGGGTCAACAAATGATCATAGAAATGATCACAAAGATAAATGATCAAACAAATGATCATATCACAAATGATCAACACAATGATCATTTCACAGCAACACTCAGCATGTCACATTACCAAATTGGGAATATATTGCTGATAACCTTCAACTACATAACCTTTGAGCTCGTACGTCTCAGAGAAGGGTGTTAAGCTAAGAGAATAAATTCTCCGCCACCAACAGAAATATATTTGAAAGAAATCAGCTTTATAACTCAATTTGTAATGTCAGACATACTATCCATATAAGTCTGTTCCGGGCTTGAACAGAACCGAAGGCACTTACAAAGAAGTCCTTGCAATCCGGGTATTCACAATCCCGATCGGATTTCCCATCACTTAGGGAGTCTCTATACCGTTGCAAATCAGTGCAGAGACAATCGATAGGTCATACTATCGTTCTTGAAAATACCCGGTCTTCAGCACCGATCTTCAAATGCTATCCATAACGACGTATCACATACTCAGAATGGGTTATACGACCCAAAGGTCCTTTCCCGGCTAACCCGAATAGTGAGCGCAAAATTTAAAACATATGGATATGGGATTTCGATTAAGTCACAACTTAATAATTCCAAAGTTTCTTTCAAATGGTTTAAACCAATTACCATTTCAAATCTTTTAAACAAAAAGATTTATTTCACAAAGTTCACTCAGTTTCACAAAGATTCATTTACGGATTTCAAAACAATTTCCGTTTCAATTGGATTAACTCATTTAAATCTTTAAATCAAAGATTTATCTCATAGCTTTCAAAACTTATTTCCAAAGATTCATTCATAACTTGGAAAATCATTTTCGATTCAAACTTGAAATCTCTTTAATATAAATTGGAAGTACATTACTCATATGAAAGCTTTTTATCACTTAGAAACAATAGTTTTATTTTGGAAAAACCCCGATTCCATTAATACAAGTTACAATCTTTAATTCGAATTTTCAAATCAACTCTTAAAAACGATTTAAACCCGTATAACTTGTAAAGTTCTTTTTAAATCATAAATACTGAATATAGAATTCAATTTCAGATTTCTTTTGAATTTCAATCTAAATCCGATTATTTAAATTCCAAATCTTTATTAGTTATTCAAAAATAAATTTTATTCTTAAAACAGCTTTTCAAAAGCTTTTCCACATCAAAACTTAATTTATTTCCAAAAATATTTGAATTAAAAATTCAAATTCAAACTTATTTAAAAATCTGTGACTTAACGGATTTCCTCGTGAAATCCATATTTGTGTGTGTATAGTGTGGTCTAAGGATTTTACACAATAGTGCACAACATCAATCATCACAAATATATCAATATCGATAAGCGGTATAACCAATAACGCTTATCTTCCTTCACAGTTTCACAGATAAAATAAATTTATCAATCACGAAGATTCATCATTACAATTCGATGTGGGTTTCGGATAACCAACTGGAATCCGATTCCCTGTCGCATCGAAATTAAAATGTCGTATACAGGTCAAGGGTTTACAGAATAAAATCACCAATCATAATCCATCACAGGGTAAATCAAATCTCACACATCACAATTTCAAAATAGAAATATCAATTCATTTTACAATAAATCAGATTCCTACATAATCCATAAGTAATCATCTTTAATTCTTATTGTGATAAATTCAATTAAAAATAATTTCTTGGGAATTAATTACTTAGCCCTGTATAATCAATCGTTAATTCATTATCAATTAATTACATACTTCATTTCAAATTAGTTAATTAACCAATAAATTCTTAATTAATCATTAAGTCTTAATTACTTAATTCCTTTATTCACTCTATTAAATTAATTACTTCATAATCAATTTATTTAACCTTGATTAACTATTCTTTAACCATAAATTAATAACTTTAATTATTAATTTATTTGCCATTAACTACTTGGTTAATCAATTATTAGTTCTCAATTAAATTCCTTAATTAATTAACTTGAGTAGTTAATTACAATTTACTTATCATTTAAACATTAATTAATTCATACTCTAATTATAATTAAAACGAAATTATTCTTAATTACTTCCTAAAATAATTACTTAATATTTATTATTCACTAATTAACATTTTCAAAGAAATCTTCTTTAAACTTTGAAATCAATTTATTACAAATTTGAGAATTTTTATGTTAATTAAATTCCAACACTTGTTGTATATTAATTACTTGATTTAAATATTAATTAATTCCCTAAACTTTGTTAAGTGTTTACTTAATTCATTAATTGGTAATAAAGCTTGATTTGAAAACTTAATTAATATACCTTTGAAACTTATTAATTTTATTTTCAATATTCTTTCAACTAAATTTCATTTTATAAATTTACAAAAGCATTTTCTTTTGTAAAAAAAGAAATCTGGATATGGTTTCTATTCTAAATTTCAAGGACAGATCGACAACACCCAAAGACCTGAGCCCAAAATTAAAATACCCGAGTAAATGCTTGTTTCACCCGTGCTTGACCCAGGGCTTTTCACATTATCTACTGCTTCGAGTCTATTCGTCATTCTCACGCACTCGACCCCAAGTCCCCTTCTTCTTCCCCGTGTTCTCTTCTTCTTCTTCCAGTTTTTTTTTCTACTAAGTTTAAATTTTAAACTTTATATTGGGTAACATAATCACGCTCCCAAACCTACTCGAACAAATCAATTGAATACACCCGAGACATGCCTGCATCTTTCCCCTTTCACAACTCACGCTGATACGCAGGGTGACGTGTGCACGTGCACCATTGCTCGCCAGTAATCCGGCCACTGCCGAGACCCCCCTCATGTCGCCGCCGACCACCCCATATCAGGCACACAACCAGAATTTTGAAATCGTCCCCACGTCAAAATCGAGCATACACAGGTGAAACAGGGACTAACCCTTCATCGGAAAACTCACCCAACCAAACAACTCTGACCACCGTGTGCCATGAAATTTCGGCCATAACATCGCAACACGATAAGCTTCCATCCACTTGATTCGCGTAAAGCTCGATCGCTCATAGGAGTCGTACGCGTAACGTTATAGAGACGAACAAAAAAGCCAGCAAAACCCTAATACGACCTCGTACTCCAATTTCACCCGATAGAAAAATTAATTCACATTTTTCCTGACATCATAAAGGGCTATGCTTGCTTCAATCTAAATTTCAATATTTATTAATGATTCAATCACTGACAATTGGTAAAAATACAATCTTTGTTCAAATGCAAATTGCTCTTCAAATACAAATCTAAAAATCTTTATTTTTGTTTTAAAAATCATAAATTTGTATGATGAATCAGATCCTAACTCTGAAACATTGAATCGTGGCATTTGAGTATTCACTAATTTTGTGTTTGATTGCCTGTTTATAAGTTTTCAGGGACACTTACATTTTTTTTCACTAAAGTACAATTTAAAGCTGAAGCTTATGACTAAACAAACAAGTTTCATTTGAAACTTGAATTCAAACAGTGTCAGGATCAAAAGGTTTGAATTCTTTAAAACAAACTTGGATGTTGGAATGTGTAAACAGAGAGCATTTTGAAGAACAGCATGCATACCATACATCAATACATATCACAGGCAAGTGTTTCCACAACAACACCAAAGTACCGATCAAAATTATCAACTTCCATCATCACTTAGGTAAGGAAGCAAGAAAGTCTGGAAAAGAAAATTTTGCTCACCTGAAACTGTTGAAACAGAGATAGAAAAAGCCTGGAAAAAGGTTCCAAAATTTGGAATTGAATTTTCATTTTGATCTGGGCTTTGATATTATTGAACTTGTATTTGATTTACTACTTCAGGCTTGAAATTTCCCTCTGATATTGAAACTGAATTTGTTTTGCTTTTGTTATTGGCTAATGTTTCTTATCTTTTTTTTTTTGGTATATTGGTTGAGGACGATGAAGTGAAGATTGATGCATATAAAAAGAAACATGCAGTATATTGTTTGTACAATAAGCATGTTAAAGACGCTTGCATTAAATGCATAAGGTATGTTGCATTAAATGCTTGAGTACCTTATGTTTTTCAACCTTACCTATTTTTTTCTTCTTGCATCTCTTTGTTTCGGCTGCTTTTATTAAGTTTGTTTTGTTTATGCTTATATTTGTATTTGTTTGTATTTCTTATTTGAGTGTATTTGAGTGTATTTCTTATTTAACTATATTTGGTATCTGTTTTATTACTTCTTTTGTTTCTATTTCTTTTGTGTTTCTATTGTTAATATGTTGTTAAAATTTAACAAGTTTGTTTACTTTAGATTTTCATAGACGTTTTATTAATTTACTTTATGTATAAATTATAAATTTGTTTTAGTCCTTTGTTAAAAACTTCAACTTAACTGAAAACATATACTTTTGTTTTAGTTATATTTGCTTCTTATTTATTTATTTATTTTATTATAAATCCCAATTCAATACAAATTCAATATTTCAAATTCAGATTCCAAAGTTAAAAATCAAATTTTATTTCAAAATTTGTTCAAAATCTACATTAACTATCAATTTAAATTAAATTAAAATCTAGGGTCGTTACAAACTTCCCCCCTTAAAAGAATTTCATCCTCGAAATTCGCAGGCACGAAAACAACACAGAGATAGACTCAATCTTTACAATTTCTCAAATACAAGATATGGATTCCAAATTCAAGTCGAAATGTCTCAAAATATATACCAATTTGTCCCTCTTCGGACTTCGACCAACCCAAGAAATTACAACAGAATTTCAAAATTTGATTTTAAACGAAATCGCTTTATCGATACAATTCAATTTATCCTTCATATTCTATTAATCAATTTTAACTCAATTTAAAATTTCTAATTTATTCAAAATTTTAATTCCAAATTTCAAATTCCAAATTCATATTCATTAAAGTTTAAATCAAAAAAATGATAAGAAATCGATGAAGATATAAAGTAAGAATTTCCAACAACGATTCATAGGGCCATCATCGCACCGAAACTTCTTTCTGGAGCTGTCACGAAGCAATCAAAAGAATTTGGAAAGATGAATCGAAAGAGATTGATAGAGAAAGTTTGTTTCCACTGTTTCAGGGCATCGACTATTTATAGTGATACTCCCCTGTCCCATATCGCGTTCTCTTCTTGCACTCAGACTTACTATCGGTGAATAGTAAGAGAATTTACTGAGGCATTCAAACGGACATCTTAGGGATATACTCATTCTAGGGATACTTCATCCCATCTCTAATGAGCTACTTAATGTGTTACACTCCTGAGCTAAAGCTCAACCTTAGCTCTGATACCAAATGTAACGAGACGGATTTTTCCCGCTCGAAAATCGACATCCATACTTTACATCGTACTCGAATGCCGTAGATTCGACCGTTCAAATCCGATTCGTCGGAGCTTATAACAACATTAAGTAAACAACACAGCGGAATAAAAGAATAATACATTGATATACATCTTTGATACAATATCTGATACAACAGATGATCCAATAGATATCAATATACATCAGAGATATGATACAATAAATAGCAGCGGAAAAGAAAATAGATGACATCTAGCAGCGGAACAATATAACTCTAAGATAGTCTTCAAAAGAGAACTCCGAGAACTACAACTCCATCTCCAAGAACCAATCCAGCAATAGCTCGAACTCCCAATAACGATGCACCAAGACAAGCAAGATTGGTGTGATCCAAAGACTAAACTAGCTCCAGATAACCTACTAATCTGACTACCTGAAAAACCCAACTCTAGACTGCTCGTGTAGAAAATAATGAGCACGCAGAGTTTAGGAAAGAAAACAATAAACTCCGGATCAGTCGTGAGACTGGTGTGAGCAACAAAAAGAAAACAGTTGTCTTCTAAAACAATCAACAAAAGATTTTAAAGTCAATTCGCAATGCTTTTAAAAATGAGACTACCATAAGGCCTCCCGCACACACACACAATGCAAACGCAGAATCGGAGGAGATTTCTCCTTATGATAGTCAAAGATGCTTGATACGCATTAAAAGAACATTTGATATTATTACTAGTGCATAGTGTAGGAAAAATTCATTTCGAAAATAAAGATATAAATCTTAGCCAGCATAGACATTTCGAACTATGCCTACTATAGCTACCATCCAAACAGTGGGGCGCCACCATAAGTGAATGATAGGTTCTACAACTAATACCGTACAAGATCGTATTGTTTGTTTGGATTTCCAACGAATGGTCAGGCCAAGGAACTTCCCATTGCCACATGAGAACGCCTCTGGAAGGACGTCCCCGAGAACCAAACCGGATCTCTGCCAACACAAGGTCGGGTTACCCCTAACTGGGTAACTACTGACACGAGTATGCCATCCCCCGGTCCTTTGGGACCTTTATCCGAGAGCTCTCTAATCAACATCACACCATAATAAATAAAGTGTTTCAACATGAGCAAGTATCTGGGCTCCATACCATGATACCACCCTTTTCCAGAAGGAAATGCATATACCCTAAAGAGAGCTACCCCTCATAACCTTGCCGCATCTTTCCTGTTTTGACCATTCCGGGGTGTGAGGTTCGACGAAGTCACGTCCACAAATCCACGCTTTATACAAAAGCTGTGCTTTGGGTCAACAAATGATCATAGAAATGATCACAAAGATAAACGATCAAACAAATGATCATATAACAAATGATCAACACAATGATCATTTCACAGCAACACTCAGCATGTCACATTACCAAATTGGGAATATATTGCTGATAACCTTCAACTACATAACCTCTGAGCTCGTACGTCTCAGAGAAGGGTGTTAAGCTAAGAGAATAAATTCTCCGCCACCAACAGAAATATATTTGAAAGATATCAGCTTTATATCTCAATTTGTAATGTCAGACATACTATCCATACAAGTCTATTCCGGGCTCGAACAGAACCGAAGGCACTTACAAAGAAGTCCTTGCAATCCGGGTATTCACAATCCCGATCGGATTTCCCATCACTTAGGGAGTCTTTATACCGTTGCAACTCAGTGCAGAGACAATCGATAGGTCATACTATCGTTCTTGCAAATACCCGGTCTTCAGCACCGGTCTTCAAATGCTATCCATAACGACGTATCACGTACTCGGAATGGATTATACGACCCAAAGGTCCTTTCCCTGCTAACCTGAATAGTGAGTGCAAAATTTAAAACATATGGATATGGGATTTCGATTAAGTCACAACTTAATAATTCCAAAGTTTCTTTCAAATGGTTTAAACCAATTACCATTTCAAATCTTTTAAACAAAAAGATTTATTTCACAAAGTTCACTCAGTTTCACAAAGATTCATTTACGGATTTCAAAACAATTTCCGTTTCAATTGGATTAACTCATTTAAATCTTCAAATCAAAGATTTATCTCATAGCTTTCAAAACTTATTTCCAAAGATTCATTCATAACTTGGAAAATCATTTTCAATTCAAACTTGAAATCTCTTTAATATAAATTGGAAGTTCATTACTCATATGAAAGCTTTTTATCACTTAGAAACAATAGTTTTATTTTGGAAAACCCCCGATTCCATTTATACAAGTTACAATCTTTAATTCGAATTTTCAAATCAACGCTTAAAAATGGTTTAAACCCGTATAACTTGTAAAGTTCTTTTTAAATCATAAATACTGAATATAGAATTCAATTTCAGATTTCTTTTGAATTTTAATCTAAATCCGATTATTTAAATTCCAAATCTTTATTAGTTATTCAAAAATAACTTTTATTCTTAAAACAGCTTTTCAAAAGCTTTTCCACATTAAAACTTAATTTATTTCCAAAAATATTTGAATTAAAAATTCAAATTCAAACTTATTTAAAAATCTGTGACTTAACCGATTTCCTCGTGAAATCCATATTTGTGTGCGTATAGTGTGGTCCAAGGATTTTACACAATAGTGCACAACATCAATCATCACAAATATATCAATATGGATAAGCGGTATAACCAATAACGCTTATCTTCCTTCACAGTTTCACAGATAAAATAAATTTATCAATCACGAAGATTCATCATTATAATTCGATGTGGGTTTCGGATAACCAACTGGAATCCGATTCCCTGTTGCATCGAAATTAAAATGTCGTATACAGGTCAAGGGTTTACAGAACAAAATCACCAATCATAATCCAGCACAGGGTAAATCAAATCTCACACATCACAATTTCAAAACAGAAATATCAATTCATTTTACAATAAATCAGATATCCTACATAATCCATAAGTAATCATCTTTAATTCTTATTGTGATAAATTCAATTAAAAATAATTTCTTGGGAATTAATTACTTAGCCCTGTATAATCAATCGTTAATTCATTATCAATTAATTACATACTTCATTTCAAATTAGTTAATTAACCAATAATTTCTTAATTAATCATTAAGTCTTAATTACTTAATTCCTTTATTCACTCTATTAAATTAATTACTTCATAATCAATTTATTTAACCTTGATTAACTATTCTTTAACCATAAATTAATAACTTTAATTATTAATTTATTTGCCATTAACTACTTGGTTAATCAATTATTAGTTCTCAATTAAATTCCTTAATTAATTAACTTGAGTGGTTAATTACAATTTACTTATCATTTAAACATTAATTAATTCATACTCTAATTATAATTAAAACGAAATTATTCTTAATTACTTCCTAAAATAATTACTTAATATTTATTATTCACTAATTAACATTTTCAAAGAAATCTTCTTTAAACTTTGAAATCAATTTATTACAAATTTGAGAATTTTTATGTTAATTAAATTCCAACACTTGTTGTATATTAATTACTTGATTTAAATATTAATTAATTCCCTAAACTTTGTTAAGTGTTTACTTAATTCATTAATTGGTAATAAAGCTTGATTTGAAAACTTAATTAATATACCTTTGAAACTTATTAATTTTATTTTCAATATTCTTTCAACTAAATTTCATTTTATAAATTTACAAAAGCATTTTCTTTTGTAAAAAAAGAAATCTGGATATGGTTTCTATTCTAAATTTCAAGGACAGATCGACAACACCCAAAGACCTAAGCCCAAAATTAAAATACCGGAGTAAATGCTTGTTTCACCCGTGCTTGACCCAGAGCTTTTCACATTATCTTCTGCTTCGAGTCTATTCGTCGTTCTCACGCACTCGACCCCGAGTCCCCTTCTTCTTCCCCGTGTTCTCTTCTTCTTCTTCCAGTTTCTTTTTTTTTCTACTAAGTTTAAATTTTAAACTTTATACTGGGTAACATAATCACGCTCCTAAACCTACTCGAACAAATCAATTGAATACACCTGAGACATGCCTGCGTCTTCCTTCTTTCACAACTCACGCTGATACGCAGGGTGACGTGTGCACGTGCGCCGTTGCTCGCCAGTAATCTGGCTACTGCCGAGGACCCCCTCATGTCGCCGCCGACCACCCCATATCAGGCACACAACCAAAATTTCGAAATCGTCCCCACGTCAAAATCGAGCATACACGGGTGAAACTGGGACTAACCCTTCATCGGAAAACTCACCCAACCAAACAACTCTGACCACCGTGTGCCATGAAATTTCGGCCACAACATCGCAACACGATAAGCTTCTATCCACTTGATTCGCGTAAAGCTCGATCGCTCATAGGAGTCGTACGCGTAATGTTACAGAGACGAACAAAAAAGCCAGCAAAACCCTAATACGACCTCGTACTCCAATTTCACCCGATAGAAAAATTAATTCACATTTTTCCTGACATCATAAAGGGTTATGCTTGCTTCAATCTAAATTTCAATATTTATTAATGATTCAATCACTGGCAATTGGTAAAAATACAATCTTTGTTCAAATGCAAATTGCTCTTCAAATACAAATCTAAAAATCTTTATTTTTGTTTTAAAAATCATAAATTTGTATGATGAATCAGATCCTAACTCTGAAACATTGAATCGTGGCATTTGAGTATTCACTAATTTTGTGTTTGATCGCCTGTTTATAAATTTTCAGGGACACTTACATTTTTTTTCACTTAAGTACAATTTAAAGCTGAAGCTTATGACTAAACAAACAAGTTTCATTTGAAACTTGAATTCAAACAGTGTCAGGATCAAAAGGTTTGAATTCTTTAAAACAAACTTGGATGTTGGAAAGTGTAAACAGAGAGTATTTTGAAGAACAACATGCATACCATACATCAATACATATCACAGGCAGGTGTTTCCACAACAACAACAAAGTACTGATCAAAATTATCAGCTTCCATCATCACTTAGGTAAGGAAGCAAGAAAGTCTGGAAAAGAAAATTTTGCTCACCTGAAACTGTTGAAACAGAGATAGCAAAAGCCTGGAAAAAGGTTCCAAAATTTGGAATTGAATTTTCATTTTGATCTGGGCTTTGATATTATTGAACTTGTATTTGATTTACTACTTCAGGCTTGAAATTTCCCTCTGATATTGAAACTGAATTTGTTTTGCTTTTGTTATTGGCTAATGTTTCTTATCTTTTTTTTTTTTTTTTGGTATATTAGGTTGAGGACGATGAAGTGAAGATTGATGCATATAAAAAGAAACATGCAGTATATTGTTTGTACAATAAGATGTTAAAGACGCTTGCATTAAATGCATAAGGTATGTTGCATTAAATGCTTGAGTACCTTATGTTTTTCAACCTTACCTATTTTTTTCTTCTTGCATCTCTTTGTTTCGGCTGCTTTTATTAAGTTTGTTTTGTTTATGCTTATATTTGTATTTGTTTGTATTTCTTATTTGAGTGTATGTGAGTGTATTTCTTATTTAACTATATTTGGTATATGTTTTATTACTTCTTTTGTTTCTATTTCTTTTGTGTTTCTATTGTTAATATGTTGTTAAAATTTAACAAGTTTTGTTTACTTTAGATTTTCATAGACATTTTATTAATTTACTTTATGTATAAATTATAAATTTGTTTTAGTCCTTTGTTAAAAACTTCAACTTAACTGAAAACATATACTTTTGTTTCAGTTATATTTGCTTCTTATTTTTTTATTTTTTTTTATTATAAATCCCAATTCAATACAAATTCAATATTTCAAATTCAGATTCCAAAGTTAAAAATCAAATTTTATTTCAAAATTTGTTCAAAATCTACATTAACTATCAATTTAAATTAAATTAAAATCAAGGGTCGTTACAAAATACATAATATATAAACATATAACTAGTTATAAATATATAATTATATATATAATTTAAAATTAATTGTATTTTTGTTGTTGCTTTCGGTCTGATAACAAAATTTTATTATTATTTAATTTTAGATTTAAATAATTTATTAGATAAATGTATAATTAATTAAAAACCTTTATGGAATTAATTAAAAAATATTTTTAAAACTATAAAGCATATTTTATTATGTATAAAAAAATTAAGATTTTATATTATTTATAGATATGTATACGCGCACACATGTGTGTATGTATGTATGTACTCATTTAATTTATATAAACAATTTTGAATTAAATAAAAATATGTATGTGTATATATGCGTGTGTGTGCACGTGCGTGCGTGTACGTGTGTGTGGGTGTGTGTACGTATAATATTCGGAAAAAAATTAATTTATTTTTTAATAATCGAACGTCATACTAACTAAATTATATTTATAAAGATTAATACATATGTTATATGATGTTAAACTTTTAAATTAGATTTAAAATTAATCTTTATATAATATTTTATTATATAAATTTTGAAATTACTTTTTTTAATTCTAGTCTGAGAGCATCTATAAGTAATATGCATAATAAAATTTAATATTGATAAATATACATATATCAATGACCAATCTGTAAAAATCCATCAGTATACCAATTCATGATATTTCTAACTAAATAATATATATCTATATATATAATAATGGTTATATAAACATTAGTATATATTAAATCCGATGAATGCCTTTTACTAAAGCCCAAAGTTCACATCGTGAAGTGACGATGTAGCGACCTAGAAATTCGAACACTTCGTCTTCGAATATCAAAACGTTTTGAAATATAATTAAGTATTATAAAATATAATTTTATAATCATGTTAGAAATCATTAGTTAATAAATAATAACTTGTTTTTGAAATTTATTCATGAAAATATATTTTTCGATGGAAAATCGATAATGTGACCGAAAATCGGTTTATCACTAGATAGCTTTTTGATCAATACAAGTTATTCGAACTCTTATGCACTTATCCAATAATCAAATGAACACATTAGCAACTAATTAACAAACACAATCTTCATAAAGCCCGGAATGTTCTAGAAGCTTCCATATAGATAAGAGATATTATCATGAGGGGTATAATGGTAATTAGTATAAAAGAAAAGTGGTGTAAATGAGAAGTGATGAAGATGAAGCTTCCATGGCATGGTGAGGGGTGAGTGCAAGCATATAGAACCCCTTACGAAGCCTATAAAAGGAGGGGCATACCCTTAGGAATAAATCATAAATTTCCTAAGCAAAAACCAAGCTTTTCTAATGGCTTCATCTTCTTCTTTCTCTATTATGTTCTAAAAGAAATAGTTACAAATCAACTCCAAATCACTTCAAACTTTGCCATAAGCCTTAGTACAATATTGTAACACCTTCCACCATGCTAAATGTTGATGAAGCAAAGCCAGGACTCCCATCAAGTGAAGATCGTGAGCATCATAGCGGTTTGGAGGCAAAGGAGAAAGGTGGAAAGCAAAGGAGCAAGAAAGGAAAGGTGTTGCAAGGTTGGGCTTGGACTATGTTAGCTTGGATCATGGCTATTTGAGAGGTTAAAGATGAGTGAAAATCTCACTTTAGATGAAAATTAACACATATATGTTTTTGTTTGATTGTGTTTAAGTTGTTTTAATTATTGTTGACATATTTTAAATGTTTTGGACTTTTATTTTACAAGTAAACGACATATGTGATCCATGTATATAGACTTGAATGGACTTGGAATGGAGTTGTATAACATATGAAAAAACCTTGGAACAAAGCACATAGGTTATAGATGGACTTCTGTTTAGATTGGACTCAGATTTGAAAGTGCGCTTATAGAGATAGACGCTATAGATGAGTTCTAAATTGCTTTGTTTTTGGCTATTGCTATGGAACTTTGTAGAGAGATCCTTAGGGGTTTCTCGCCATATTTATAATGTTTTATATGTATGTTTTTTTTACTAAAATCTTAAATAGGAAAAGGTTAGGTAACATCTCAAAAAAGTGGCTAAAACTTCAATTGTACAAAATTGCCCTATTTAGCCTTGATTTTGGACTTCAAAAGATTGAAAAGATATTTAAATTGATGTATTTTGTTTCATTCTTTTTATAAGTGTTTCTAACTCATATGAGAGTATTTCAAAAGATGATGAAGTAAAGCTTATCTATTTGTAAGATTTAACATAGACGTCAAATAGAGACGTAGCAATAGAGCTCGATCCTACAGGTTTCCCTCTTGACCAAGGAACAGCAAGTTGGAAATTGTCGGAAACGTGTTAATCATGTTGATTTATTACTTATTTATCGAAATCATTAATACTTTACTTAACACTAAAAGCCAACGAGGTAGACTTATCTATTTATGAGATTCAAAAATAAAGTATCTGGGCAAGGCTTTGATGCAACCAGTGCTTTAACTTACCTAGCTTCACCCTTGGATGAGGAATAGTTAAGTTGGAATGTCGGAAATGTGTTAAGTGTACGAATCATGATTTGTATAAGCAATTTTTTTGACTAGATAATCAATAAGGCAATTATCGAACTTGGCCTAATATTAACTTAATAAGTTATCGAAAGGCTTCGCAATTTTATATCAATGAGAACCCCTGGGAAGATACATTAATATGAAATATCTCTAGTTTTGCTTACTTTTGAAAGAACGGGAATTGAGTTAGCTGAAAATTCATCGAATTAGTTTTGAAGAGACTAGGATCGGTAAATGTTTTACTTAACGAATACTACTTCAAAACTAGTATACGAGTTCTATGTTTTGGAAGCAGTTGTGAAGTGAAATGCTATAGAGTTAAACTGTCATCTTAAGGTTAAGTCCAAGGTATAGGTCAGCGTTAACATTTCAAACGATGCTATCGTGTGGGACTGTCTATCTTGAGGAGTATTCTAAGAGAGAGGAGATCGTTAGCATTCATCAGAGGACTTATGCAGGTAATATATATGGAGGTTCAAGGTACGTTCAAGATGCTCGAATCCAAGTAGTGATTGGTGATATGTTCGAGTTGTTGGAATCCATTTGGGGATTTGTTTTCTATTCGAGTGATGAAGACTCGAGTAAGGGATGCCGAACGTAGCATTCACATTAGAAATGACTAAAACAAGAGATATGATGCATAGCCAAATGGAACGTAGCATTTTATCAATCCAAAGGATGCGGGCGACTCCTTCTAGTATTACCTATAGATATGCATGTGGGAGCGATGCATTCAGAACCACGATTGTCTAGGTGTGCGCCAGTTATGTATTTCCTATAGTACATTCCCTAGAGATGTACGTTGCTCAAAAGGATATCTCTGATCCTAATGAAGGAGTTTGGATTCAACTCAATTCTACGAGATCTCCATGGAAAATCCACTATGCGAACGTACCTTAGCGGTATTGATGGTATACCTATTATTGTTATGGCATTCGCACAGCTGCTATTTAGTTTATTTATTTGCTACACTCTAGACATTACCTATCATATCACTATATGTTAAACTTAATGAATGGTTGATTTCTTTGAGGGGAAAATCATTATGGGAATCTGTATGGTCTCAATGGTTACTTTTATTTATTGCATATTTCTTGAGTTTCCTATACTAGTTTGTTAGACTAATCCGGGTGTTATTTTCTTATAATGCTCAAGTCAGCCCCGTGTATGTTTCCAGATTTAGTTTTGGACGCTCGAAGCCATCATAGTATTCTTATTTCCACTTCCTTACTATTTGATATATCGGCATTGTGAGAACGGGTAGTTATAATTGTCCAGGTTGATGATGGTACTTAGGTTTTAGTAATTATTATATTTCTGCATTCAGAGTAACCCTTTGTACTATTCATTTGATATTATATATTACCATTCCATTGTGAGATTCTGATATTGTATTCTTCTTTCCTTTTTCTATTCATTTTCTTTTATTTTACACTAACTTTCTATTTTTTTGACGCTTGGGTGCTCACCACACAAATAGCATGGATGTATTTAGTACTAATATTCGAGGGTCAAAAAGTTGGGTTGTTACAAAAGAATTAAACTCCTTGAATTGAATTATATATCCAGAAGATGCAACCTTCTCAAAGGCAACTACCACGAACAACTGAATTTTACTTGATTTTGTGTTTGAAATGCTTGAATGACTAGAGGAAAGGGTGGATATTTTCAGCTAACAATGTCATAGAGAGGGAATACCAAAAAAGTGCCCCAAAAGTGAGAGATAGATTCATTTAAATAAGGAGAAACCAAGAAGTAAAAGAATGATCTGGATAATCTCTTGCCTATTCTCTTCTCTTTTATTCAAAATCCAAGCTCTCTTAGCCATCATATGGATGTCGCTCTTTGCCTCTTCATGGCCGAAAATAACAAGCCCATATATGGGCCTCAAAATCACTTCAAGCTCGGTTAATATTAAATACACTTAAATCCAATTTGAATGTGTATTGATATCGTATATCGATCAGTATATTTATAGCTATTATGAATACACTATTTAATATTATTCAAAACATTAAATCTAATTTTATAATTATTATTTCATAAATATTAATTAATTTATAACAACTAAAAATTTATTAAATCGAGTGATAAAAGGAGTATTCAACGTTTTGGTTATGTGACACCTAGGAGTAATTTGGTCAGCAATTAATAATGAAAAATTCAAATATTAACATTCACACATCACTTAGTAGGTGATGCGCCATAATGGCTAAATTTATGACTTACTTATCATCGGTAAAATCTAATTTTTTATTAAGCGTTACTTGGTAGTGATAATTATTTACACCAATTCTTTTTCTGAAAACTATATCACCTTGGACTTATGAAATTTGGTAATAGTAAAAATTTCAATATCATCCATATTCAACTCTATAGTCCAAACTCAAAGTCCCAAGCTCAATAATAACAATTATTATTAACCGTACTTTTCTGGCCTAAGGCGTTGAGTTGGTTTTAGTTGACCTTGATCCTAACCTCATATAACCGAGGAGACGAATTCTCACTTGAATAGTGTCTCACTTCAAATGCTTCCGCTCAACCCAAATACAGTCGTTCGATGGACGCCATGTCACGATTAAACTATAATCAGAGTAGAAATTCCAAATTAAACTCGACGGTGTTCTCAAGTTAAGGGAATTGTGTAATATTGTCACATCGATGTTTTCTGTTAGACCTTAATTATATTTACCAACAGAAAACTATCGAGTGAGTCATTTCATATTTATCCAATAATTATCAGTATGAATCACCTCTGTGCTCCCGATAGTCATGAGTTATACATTGTCCGACATTTGAAAAGCATTTTGTACTCTAGGCCAAGGGATGCATCGATATTCAGTCTCGATACATCATGACTATGAATATTTAAAATGAGCATGTTTAATTTCATTATGATAAATTACTCATGGTTACAACACTTTGTAACCACTATTACAAAACATACCATTTATAGATTTTCTATTAAATATAATTTTAATTAAATTAGTTAATTAATATAACACATTATATCATGTATACAATAAAAAGAAAAAAAACTTTTGATTCGAACAAGATTGATTATCGAATTAGATATAATAACAAATTACAAAATTTTCTCTAGGGAATACTCCTAACTCTATCAAGAGATATAAGTGTTTAAAGTTCAAAGGAATTTTCGTAATTTATTAAATAATTTAATTAAATAATATTACTTTATATCGTTGAACAAACGCCAATGGATTATTTTCATTGAGGAATACAATTTTGATATATAATATGTCTAATTTGAGCACTTTTCTATTTTACACCTTTTAATTAGGAAGAGATCAAAATTTCTATTTGTACTAAAAAAATCATTTTTTAATAATCTAGTCATGGCATACTACATCCGAATCGTGTATATATACAAAATCATTTTTTTGTTCAATTTCATCATTTATAATTTGATTTAAGGCCATAAGAGGTGAATTACTATGTTTTATCAATATATACACAAATAGGATAAAACTCACTCATCGAAACTGTCGAATGCAGAAGAATTCAACACTGTCTTCGTTGTCCTATGTCTTTTGCATCTAGAATCCGTATAAATTCGTCAATCTTCCTTTACCAAAATGTTGTACTCGTCTCAATGGTCATTTTGATGGGTAGATCGTCAAAATCCTTTAACAAGAGAGATACGCCATGTTGAAGTTTGACAGGGAAGCATGAAATGGTGTACGAGAGTTCATTATTGTTCTTCGCTGTCCGGGTCTGCTACGCCTTTGATCTTAAAAATTTCTCCTACAAAATGATACGAGATTATAATATTCTTCGTACCCTTCGGTTTGCCACTAGTTTCATTGAAATCTGTTGTGAATTTACAAAGTTTGGTGGGGAAGATGGAAGAGGAAGAAGAAATGGAACGCTTAGAAAATGAGATTTGTGCTTTGAATTTTCTTCAGATTTGATGGAGATTAGTCTTAATGTGTTTAGATTAAGATAAGATAAGAAAATATGATCTAAATTTATATTTATAGGCTGAAATAGCACATGTTTAGCCGAAAACCTCAAAATTAATATATTACAAAAATGCCACAGAGTTTGACTTCTTCTAATTTCTGGCTCATTAAATCAGATTCAGCAAGTTATCTATGTTATTTTAAGAACATCTTTCTAGACGTAGTGGAATAGGTCATGAAGCCTGATTCCATCTTTTATAGAAATTTACTATTTTTTCCTTTTTGTTAAAATTACGATTTGACCCTTTTAATTAATTTATTTATTTTCGTAAAACTATGGGGTATTACACAAACCCTTTGTTACAAAGCAACCACCACCTCCTTGATCATCATGACGAGATTAAGACAATAGCAGTATAGGCAATATATGACATCTTCTTTGATACTATATTCTAACCAATCAGGGTATTGACGAAACAAATCAGGATTAAATCGTCTATTTATCATTGATTTTTGTATTTTGTAGAAATTTATGATCTGAATATTGGCAAGGGCTTTTTAATAAATAAGCTCTATGAACTTCTTCTTGACAATTTCCATATTCTGAAATATGAATTCTTTCCCCAGGTTCTACAGGAAGGTTTGCAATATCAAGCTCCATCTTTTTACGAGCTTTTTTAGAGAAAATTGTCTCTGCAACATCTTCACCTTGTGTAGAAATTGAATTCAAGTTTCCTAATGAACGATGCATAAATTTTGAGCAATTGGCATAAAATTATAGACATTTAATAGAAGAAATGAATTCTTTTTATAGTATGGAATTGAAAGTGAATAACTTTGAGTTGGAACTTAGCCAAATAGTTTATGCGTAATAGTTATTTATTCCTAGAATGCTATTTTGCTTACTAAGTCTACTTAAATATCAAATATGTTATACCATATTACCAAACAAAATAACCCATAGCATAAAAAAATGCTGAAGAAAAAATAAGCATAAAAAAGATGATAAGAAGTTGCATACTTGGAATGACGGTGAAATATTTCTTCATATCGGAGGCGGATCAATAAACTTCGTTGGTTTTTTTATAAACTAACCATTTTATCCAACAAACAAAATATGTGAAATCAAAATATATTCATAATTGATAAATGATAAATCAATTAGAAGTTAGAAGCTTAAGATAAGTAACTGATCATTTAAATTGCTTACTTACTAGAAAAATTATAATCAAACTAGAAACTTACAATGATTAGAAGTGATTAGAAATTTAATATCTAGGTTCGGAGTTCGTAAACTTTAGGTTCAGGAGAACGTAAAATAATATAGAGGGAAAGTGAAATAGATGAATGGACCATAATAAATAACAGAATAGATATAGGGGCATGATTGTAGCTTTTAGGTGGGGCCTAAAAATTTTATGTTATTTTATGTAAAGTAAAATTTGTAAGAGAATGAGATTACGTACGGTATAGATAGACATATATTGTTACAGCTGTTATCAAGCAAATCTCATCCATTCAATCAAATCTCAATGGATCATGTTCATGCACTTATTTACAGAAGAAATACAATGGATACGGGCTGCCACTTACAAGCCCAATTACCATATAAGCATTGTATATAAATATCAAGCAATGTACAATGATACTGAATAATCTTTCTCTGTATCGACAGTTTGGTAAATCAATAAAGATTTTTCATTTCAGCATTTTATGTCAAAATCTTTCATGGTATCAGAGCATAAAATCGTTTAACAGCGTTGTGCCATGCCATACTCTCATCAGAGCCTATCTCATCATCTGAGAATAGGCTACACGATTGGATCTCATCAGATCGGAAATCATCACCTGAGATTCAAGAATCCATCACTGTTCTTATCATTTGATCACTGTGTCGTGCCAAGCTAGGAGGTGTCAGCAATCATCATTCACCATCCAACTAGCTGCATCAGTGTTCATCAAAGAAGTTCATAATTGTAGAAATTCATCAAAGAAGTTCATTAATTGTAGAAATTACCTGATCTGCATCAGACAGAAAAGCGAATCAGAGAAATCTATTCATCATTTTCACCGGTTTACCCTTCTTATCCCTGTTCTTGATTCTTGATTCAATCTGATCATCATGGCTGAAGAGGATGCTGCTGCATCATCAACTTCTGTACCAAGAACCACTCCAAGAACTGCTCAGACTCAATCCAATGTCACTCAAGAACTCATGAGCTCCATCATTAAGCCACAAAGTCAAGCTTTCACTATTCAATTGGAAGAATCAAATTACTTGTTATGGAAATTTTAAATAGAAACTGCAATCATAGGATATGGAATTGAAGATTAAGTTCTTGGAGCCATAAGTGTTCCACCCAAGTTCACTACAGATCAAGATGGAAAGCTCATAAGTAATAAAGATTGTATAACACATCAAAGACAAGACAGTCTGATTAGTTCATGGCTGTTATCACCTATCAGCGCAAGCCTGTTACCACAACTTGTTGGATGCAAAACAACACATGAGATATGGTATACTATTGAACAAGTGTTTAGTTCGCAATCTGCTGCAAGAATCATACAGTACATAAGGCAATGCCTCATTTAAAGAAAGACAGTCTAAACATGAGGGAATATCTATCAAAGGCTAAAACAATATGTGATCAACTTGCTTCTGCTAGACACAAATTCTCTGACACAGAGAAAGTTCTATCAGTATTAAATGGTCTCGATGAAGAATATGAGTCAGTGGTGGAAGTAATATACTCTAATGAAGTATTACCATCGCTACAATATGTACATTCAATACATCTTTCTCATAAGGGCAGATTAGAGCAAAAGAAGTCAATCAATTCAGAATATTCCATCAATTACATTGCTAATGGCAGGAACAGAAATCAAGAAGGTAACAATGGAGCCAGAAATCAACATAACAGTAATCAAAGGGGTGGTCGATCAAATAGGCCCAGAGGCAGAGGAGGCAGGCAGAGTTATAATAACAGACCAAGATGCCAAATATGTGAAAAATATGGGCATACAGATGTTACTTTAGATTTGATGCCAATTTCATTCCATCTCAACAAAGCAGTAATAGTTCAAAATCCCTAAATCCTAGTACAAACTTGGTCAATACCCAAACAGAAGTCAAAACAGAAAAAGGAAATGATGACGGAGCCAGGATTGAAGACATACATGATGACAGTTGGTATCCTGACTCAGGAGCTACCAATCATGTAACTAACAGCCTGAGCTATTTAAATCTTGGCAACAGGGAATACAAAGGTACACAATTACTATACTTAGGAAATGGTAAACCAATTCACATTTCTCCCACTGGTGATGCAAGCTTAAGAGGTATAAGACAATTATCTCAACAATTTATTGAGCGTCCCGCTTATTAAAAAGAATATAATGAGTGTGTCATAGTTTGCCAAAGATAATAATGTTTACTTTGAGTTCTACCCATATCATTGTTTTGTAAAAGACATACTAACAAGGGAAACTCTCTTGCAGGGTAAAGTATATAAGGGATTGTACAAATTTGATGTTGCAAATTCAAGACATGATGATCATAAGGGAAATTGGTGCCATGTTTCTGAGTTGAAAACTGATGATAGTAGTGAAAGTCTTGATACTTGGTACTGTAAACTGGGTCACCCCAGTATAAAAGTTTTAAAGCATGTTGTAAATAATTATAGTGACATTTCTGTCAATAAAATTCCAAATTCTTATAATTATACATTCTGTCAAATGGGTAAAGGTCATAAGCTTGCATTTCCAGACTCTAAGACTGCTTATCATCAACCATTAGAACTAATTGCTACTGATCTATGGGGACCATCCCCAATATGTAGTGATTATGGTTATAAATACTATATTTCATTCATTGATGCATACACTAGACATGTATGGATATATTATTTAAAGGCAAAGTCTGAAACTAACAATGTAGTAATGCATTTTGTAGCCAATGCAGAAAGACAGACATGCTGTCAGGTAAAAATCGTTCAAACAGATGGAGGAAAAGAATTTCTATCACTAAAAGATTACTTTCAAGAAAAGGGAATCACACAAAGAACGACCTGTCCATACACCTTTGAACAAAATGGTCTTATAGAAAGAAAACATAGGCACATTGTAGAAATTGGCTTGACTTTGTTAGCTCAGGCATCACTACCATTAAAACTTTGGCCTAATGCTTTCTCCACAGCAGTTTATTTGATCAATAAACTAACCACAAAGGTATTGAATTATAAAGGTCCATTGGAAATACTAACAAAAGTCAAGCCAGACTATCAAAACTTAAAGGTATTTGGATGCCTATGTTTTCCCTACTTAAGACCTTATAATAAGCATAAGTTAGAATTTAGATCTCAACCATGCACATTCTTAGGCTATGCATAAAATAAAAAGGGGTTCAAGTGTCTTGATATCAAAGGAAGGATATATATATATATATATATATATATATATACATACATACATACATACATATATATATATATATATCAAGACATGTAATCTTTAATGAACAAGAATTTCCTTTTAGTAATGCAGTAATTAAGACATCTGATAAAGTATATAATGCTAGATACTCATTACCTCCAATAACATTATTTTCTGAAGAGTTTGCCTCTGATCACACCACTGATAGTAAGGGAAGAGATAGTCTCAGTACTAATCTCTTCAAGTCAACAAGTGAAACAGGGGAAGAGCAAGGCAATATTTCTGAAAAATCAAGTGATATTTCTTTATCCAACACCAGCCAACATTGACACATGCCAAATATTGAATGATACTCCACTCAATACTCAACAAGGTGTCACTGAAGACAACAATGATCACTTTGCTCAACCTATAAACACAGGACATCACATGATAACAAGAGCCAAGAGTTGCATATTTAAACTAAAAATTTACAGCGTAATGTCAGACATCACTGAGCCTAGTACTTATCAACAGGCAGTACAGGATACTAATTGGAGAGCAGCCGTGAAGGAAGAGTACAATGCATTAATGAAGAACAAAACCTGGGACCTTGTATCCTTACCAACACATAAAAATATGATTGGATGCAAGTGGACATACATAATTAAAAAGAATTCAGATGGTTCAGTTCTTAAGTACAAAGCAAGACTAGTGGCAAAAGGGTATTCACAACAGAATGGATTTAACTTTAATTAAACTTTCTCTCCTATTGTAAAACGCTCAACCATTAGGATTATTTTGACTATTGCTTTGCACAAGAACTGGACTATCAGACAACTAGATGTTAATAATGCTTTTCTCAATGGTATTTTGTAGGAGGAGTATACATGGATCAGCCATAAGGCTTCATTGAGAAAGGAAATGAAAATCTTGTGTGCAGACTGAACAAGGCTATTTATGGACTCAAGCAACCACCAAGAGTGTGGTTCAAAAAGCTAAAATCAACACTTGCCAAGCTTGGATACAATTCAACAAAATCAGATAACTCTTTATTTCTCAAATTTTCCAATGATATTATCATATATGTACTGATCTATGTCGATGATTTGATTATTACAGGCAATAACAAGTCAGAAATTGAAAAGACTGTTCAGTTTCTACACAGAGAATTTACAATCAAAGATTTGGGAAATCCGAACTACTTTCTTGGAATTGAAGTTAAAAGACTATCAAACGATGAAATGCAGTTGAATCAAAAAAAAATCACAGAGATTTTAGCAAGAGCCAACATGGATAAAGTCAATCCACTGCCTACACCTATGACAAGTAACTTACATCTATCAAAACACAAGGGTGAACTTATATCCAATTACAAACCGTATAGAAGCATAGTTGGTGCACTACAGTATGCCACCATAACAAGACCAAACATTTTTTTTCAATGTGAATAAAGTCAGTCAGTTTATGCAAAGACCATTAGACGAACATTGGAAAGCAGTCAAATGTATTCTAAGATATCTCAAGGGTACACTAGATCAAGGATTAATCATGCAATCAAGCAAATCACTGAATATTAATGCCTATGCAGACTCAGATTGGGCTACTGATCATGATGATAGGAAATCTACTACTGGTTATTGCATTTTTTTTAGGAAAGAATCTAGTATCTTGGTGTGCTAAAAACAATGAACTGTGTCTAGATCAAGTACTGAAGCCGAGTACAGAAGCATTGTCAGTACAACATCAGAAATCATGTGGATGCAATCACTACTGAGTGAACTATAGATTAATACTAACAGCAAGCAACTATTTGGTGTGACAACATCAGTGCAATATCACTTATTGTTAATCCAATTCTACATTCTCGAACAAAACATATGGAAATCGATTTCTATTTTATCAGAGAGCAGGTCATGAAAAATAAAATTAGGGTTGACTACATACCTTCAACTTACCAAAAAGCCAATGCACTTACTAAGCCTCTTTCAAGACAAAGCTTCATGAAATTCAGACATGAACTAAATGTTGATGTTGCAGACATCAATCAAAGATCTCAAGCCCCGGTATACATACCAGAGGCCATTCAAGAGCATAACGAAGATAAATGTCTCGAAAAGATTTCAACTTGAAATCATTCGCAACATCTCCTTCAGTTTCTCTTTATTTCTTGGTCAAGGTGTTGCCTTCAACTCATCTGAAGACAAATAAATGGAAGAGAAAGCTATTGTATCAAAGATCGACTCTAATCCGTTGAGCCTCTCTCATGAATTTCCAAAGAAAACGAATCTCATTTCTTGTATACAAACCCTAACCGACATTGGGTTTGAGGGGGGACGTAAGAGAATGAGATTACATATGGTATAAATAGACATATATTGTTACAGATGTTATCAAGCAAATCTCAGACATTCAGTCAAATCTCAACGGATCACGTTCATGCACTTATTTATAGAAGAAATACAATGGATACGTGCCACCACTTACAAGCCCAATTACTATATAAACATTGTATATAAAAATCAAGCAATGTACGATGATACTGAATAATCTTTTTGTGTATCAAACAGTTTGGTAAATCAATAAAGATTTTTCATTTCAGCATTTTATCTCAAAATCTTTCAAAATTAATTTTCTGGTGGGGCATTAGCCCTATATGATGTGTACCTACATCCACCCCTGAATGCATCTAGCATACTAAATAGTTTATTAATCTTACCAGACCCGGTCATGGTAGGACCTCCTACCTGGAAGGGACCTCAAATTAGCTTTCCAAATGATTACATAGAACAAAACTTTATATTGTTATTGTAAAATGGATTTGGTTGAGTTGTTAGAGTACTTTAGGGCCTCTGGAAAAAAAATTATTAGACTTAAACTATTTTGCATATGGCCTCAAATCACTTATGGCAGGCCTTGAATATTACATTAATAAAATATACTTTCGAGGATATGTTAAACTTATGTTGGATAAAAATTTCGCTAAAACGTGCTGTATTATTTTCTACTATTGACCTTTTGTGTTTTAATAATACCTTGCTAAACTATTGTACCTTTGAGTAGGTGGGATTGGTAAGGATTTTGGTTAAATACAGAATATAATATTTAGTTTCTTCAATATGCATACGATAAATTTGTAAATGTGCTAGGTAAATTTGCCAAACTGTTAATGTCTTATTTTCTAAAATTTTCTATTTACTACCTGTGAAGAATTGAAAATTTGTTTTGTTTTAACATCTATAATTTTGGGCTTAAGGCGTGCTCTTTTTAAAATCATGATAGATATTTTGTTCTTATTTTAAGTACGTTAATTTTCCATAAACCTGCAAGTATGGGAATCATTGTGTTCCAACTCTAAGTATGGCATTTATTTGTCTTAAACTTACAATAACTATCTGTAATTGTATACATTGTTTCACACATAGTTGTATATCGAATTAAGTTAAATGAGAGTCAATTGTTACATTAAAGCCTTTAAGAAGTAAAATTGAATAGAAATTTAATGATATTTATACATGTCGAACTAAGCTTTTTTTTATTAGTTTTCAATGTCATAGTATTTCTCCATTTTTATCTATAAAGTATTTTTTATTGTAGTTTTTTGACTCCTACAAGGAGTTGCTAAAGCAAATGGACAAGTACATGTAAGTATTTGATAAAAGTATCTATTTTGTTCTACCATGGGTTGTACACCCTTTACACGTAGATTATGTATTGACTATTTTAGCTTTTTTGCGCTACTTTTGATACTTTACCATCTGCTATTACACTATTCCATATTTTCAGCTTTATTAGGGGTGGACATAAACCGCGCCGCTATATGAAAACCGTTCGAACCGAACCGCAAAAATGGTGCGGAAACCCGCACCGAATCTTATAACCAAAGCAAATATCTCTAACCGGACCGACCCGCAACGATACGGTCCGGTTGCGGTTTGGACGATTGAACCAACCATATTAAACCGGACCGAACCGAATATATACCCTAGTAATCTTATGATAAAAATATAAGCAACTCCTATCTTATTTTAGATTCTAATGATGTATATTTTATTTTCAGCATTTGTTGTTTTATTAATAATATTCGATGTCATAAAGGAAGAAGTTATAGTTTTGGTATAATATTTTTCATCTCATTTTTTGGGTAAATGCTAATTATAATCTTATTCTATTCATTTTTCCTTGATGATTATGTAGCGATTAATGTTAATGTTTGGTTAATCAACCAAAAAAATCTTACTTGTAGCTAGATGTCAAATTGAAATATTCAAACAGTTAAGAACCAATCTTTCATTTCATTATAAGAAGCTTCACACAGTTGCCTTCGTAAATTGATTATTGATGGAAGTAATTCTCTTATTTTTTATTTAATGTGGGTTCAAACCGAACCGGACCGAAATCGAACCGTGTTACATTCAAATCGAACCGAAACCAAACCGTTTAAAAGATTAGTATAATGGTTTGTATTTTTTATTAACCGTTTGATGCGGTGCGGAAGCGGTTTGGACTCTAAACCGCACCAAACCAACCCGCGCCCACCCTATGCTTTATTGTTTGAACTTTAAGTAATGAGTTTTTATTTTTTAACTGTGTTATTGATGAATTTAGCTAACTATTTATTTTGTTGTTTGCTGATTTTGAATTTTTGGTGATCATGTCATCATATATTGCACTAATCTCTTTGTTCCCTGTACCAGATTTATAATAAACTATATCTATGATATTTGTTTTTTATTAATGATGTTCTATTGTGCTATAATCACTATAACAAGTGGTTATGCTATAAACGCACATTGTGCAAGCAAGAAAATTGTACGTGCCTTTGTACTAGTAGTAATAAATTCTTTGGATCCAAGACATATAAATCAGTAATAAGCACAAGACATCATCGATTGTAAGTAGTACAAAAGGAAAAGGAAGATTAGAACTTACTTCAAATGGGATAGTGCCAAAAAATGATGTTAAAAAATTATTTACCAGAAGAGGTTGCTCACTAGAATGCTACAACCAAATAAAATTAGGAAGTCGCCGTAACAAATCAAACTGTAAGCTTCTTGACATCATCGGTTAACTTTGTTAGTAATTAGCCATGAAAAAGGGCAAGGTGAAACTTTGTTTTATTGTTTACACTTGTGATGTCATTGACCAAAGACAAAGCGCCTAACCACTAGGACAGTGGTGTTGGATCTCGTATGGTTATGTGTTCATATTGTTTATATAGTTTAGTTTTGAATCTTTTATAACAAATTTATCTGTACCTAAGTTTTTCGATCAATATTTTGGAATCATTTTTATTTCAATATCTTTTAATTAAACATACACATGTTAGATTGTTACTTAAACATTTTTGAAAAAGTTAATTAATTTTGATTGAAAATAAACTTTGATTGAAAATAACTTTAATTACTACATGTGTTACATGATTGTTGTTGGGATATATTTTGTTTGATTGTTACTAGTGTAAAAGTTATTCCACTTTAAAACATATAAGGGGACTTTTACGAGAATCTTAAATTATTTGATTTCTTGCTAAGTTGAAAGTTGGATTTAAATTAGTTAACTTCAATTTTGTATATATGTAAATATTTGATTGCAATCCCTACATGCATATATTGTTTTGAAATATTAAAACATAGTTTACAATCATTTATATAAGGTCATGTGTATATGTATGTTATTTTAACTCAAAATTTATAAAATGGATTTTTGTGTAAAACTATAGAATTCATTTTAAAGTTTCCATTATATATATGTGTATATATATATAGAGTCATATGAGATAAGTTGAGACTTCATTCAAGAATCAAAACACAGTGTTAGCTATAAAAGAAAATGTGTCATCTTCGAAAGGTTCGAGTAAACGAACATGGGGTTCTAAAAAGGGTAAGAAGGATGCTCCTAACGACAACAGTAAATGTCACTATTGTCACAAGGAGGGAAAATGGAAATGGAACTGTCCGGACTACTTAAAACTTGTCAAAGAGAAAAAATGAAACGTTCTACCACTCCTACTGGTATGTTTATGATTTAAAATTCTTTTGAAATCAATAAACTATCCATGGTTTTAGATGCTGGATCAGAAACTCATATATTCAATTCGTTACAGAGACTTAAGAGCAAATTGCATGTGGCAAAAGGTGAAATGAGGCTTCAAGTTGCCATTGAATCTAGTGTAGATGCAATTGCAATTGGAGGAGACTATCATTTACTTTTGTCTAGTGGTAGCGATTAGTATCAAATAATTGCTACTATATATGAAACATTTTGTGGTACTATATCTATTTCAAGACTGTTTGAAAACTGGTTATGGTTTTTATTGTAATAATAGTATTATGAATATTGTGTTTGATGGAAATAATATTTGAAATGGTGTTCTGGTTAATGGAATTTAGGTACAAACTTAATCGAATTTGTATTGTTAATAGTTCTTCCATCATTGACATAAAGAATAATTATCTATGAAATTATAGGCTGGGTCATGTCGGTGACAAACGACTCCACATATTGAAAACTGAAGGTTTTCTGCCATTATTTGATTTTGAATCATTTTATACTTGTGAATCATGTCTAGAGAAAAAATGACCAAGCATCACTTTAGTGCGACGAACGAAAGAGTCGAAGAACTCTTTAGGTCTCATGCATATTGATGTATGTGGCCCAATGCCCATAATTGCCAAAGATAATTCTTCTTATTTTGTAACTATTGCCGATGATTTTTACTAAACCATAAGGTTAAAATACTTCGATCAGATTAAGGAGGTGAATATGTTGGACAAGAGATCTAGCAGTACTTAGAAGTTAACAGGATTTTCTCTTAGGTTACTCCACCTTATACTCCACAACACAATGATGTTTTGAAAAACGGAATCAAACACTATTAGATATTGTATGTTTCATAAGGAGCAAGGCCGAGTTTCCTTTTTCTTATTGGGGATATACGCTAGAAACCGCACCGCATATGTTGAATTTGATGCTTACTATACCTATTCCTAAGATGCCATATAAGATGTGATATGGGAAGAAATCCCACCTTAAGCATTTGAAGGTGTGGGGTTGTCCACCTTACGTTAAAAACGTTGGTCTCAATAAACTTGAGGCAATATCGGCATTGTGCGAACTTATAGGATATCCTAAAAATTCATTGGGATATATTTTCTATAACATTAAGAAACAAATGGTTATTGTTTCTCGCAATGCTGTCTTTTTAGAAAAAAAAAATTAAAAAAATTAATAGCAAACTATAGGCTTGGATGAGATCTAAGATGTAAACAGAGAAGCTAAACTAGTGAACTAGTAGGAGAATCAAATTCACCATTATATGAAAAGACAACCTACTGAAAGGTCTAATAGGGAATCTTGCCTACTAAAAAGATACTATGTGCTTTTATAGCGGAGGAGAGATAGAGGACTGTGTTTTGAAATGTAACGATTCAGGACTTTGGATGTTTGAAATTGGAATATTTAATCGATTTTAAATATTTGGAAGCAATTTTTAACTTGAATTTCAAATATAACTAATTTTTGGATAGTTAATTATTGAATTGAATAATTGGAAATTGGATAAAATATTGAATCTGGTGTTTCAAGCTTGTTAAAAATAATTTGAAGGCTTGTAAAATTTGCATTAATAATACTGAAGATAATAGAAGTTTTAAAATTTAATTTAAAAGTGATTTGTTCAGTTTTAAAAATATATCTTTTATATTGACATTTAAGCACGGCCTTCCGAGGCACAGTCTCAGAATTTGACAAAACCAGTTCCATTAGATCCGTAATAGTGTATTATTATCGGATTTCAATTTTTGTAGCATTTGGAGTTATCGTGTGGTCATACGGTATGTAAACGCGATGAAATTTATATCGAAATTTCAGTATAATAATTGGGTCCAAAAAGTTATCTTCTCCATACGATCGAATTAGGACTCGAAACCTTTTCCATTTCGTTCGGAATAGGGGTTTAACATTATAATGTCTAGCGGCACGTCTTGATAGAGGTTCGGAATTTTATGTTGTGTAAATCGAGACAATCTGAATTTAATATATATATATATATATATATATATATATTCTAGTCAACCTTCTGCTGAAATTCCTTCACATCAGCTTTTTGCTTTTCCAGTCATTGTAGCTTTACTCAAACACGCCACCTTCTTTCAAAATCGTCTCCCCTCCTTTGAACACAGCTGAGCTTACAAACTAAAGGAAAAAAAAGAAGAAAAAAGAAATATAAAACATGGCCGAACGAAATTCTTCCCTTCCTTCTTTTTTTAAACACCGATTCCTTTCCTCCTCTTTTCAGTTAAATCGAGACCATATTCCCTTCTCCTCAAAAACTAATGAAATTTGAAATCAATTCTCAAAAAAAATTGTTGAGTTAATTTTCCCCTGGAACATCAAGACAGTGAGCACGCGAGGATAGAGGAAACCGCGACGAAGGTATTGGGTGGCTCCTCCTTGGTGGTCACGGATGCCGCCCAAAGCGAGGGGTTTTAAACCACGGTCGCGGTTCAATGGGGAGGCCAATGGAGGTGGTCGTTGGGCGCAGCTTCGTAGTGCATGAGGTAGGATTGGGTGAATCGATGGCATTTGGTTTTGTGGTGCTGTCGGGTTCGTACTCGATGCTGTAGGGCAGCTACCACCAAGTCTTTAGGACAGCTGGTCACGATATGAGCAGTGCGACGTTTGGGTAAGAGAAGCCAAGTGTCGCGTTCTCTCTGGTGGCCTCGAGCTCAATGTGTATACATCGAGTAGATGGAGATTTGGAAAAGATAAAGGGTGGTAAAGTCGAAATTTCATTCGGTGAAGCGAAGGAGGAGCTAAGGGAGGTTGAAGGTGCGGTAATGGTGGGTTTGAAATGTCTGGAAGCGGGACTCGAATTTGGTTTGGGGAAGAACGTGAATTGGGCCGGGTTCAGTTACTGTAGGGTATGGGTTTTGCTAAAATTTATTTAATTTGTTTTATAAAATTTAAAAATATTATAAATGAACTTAAATATGTATCTTGTGCATACGAGGTCCGTTTTGGACATAACTTTATGCATAGCGATCATGGTGAAGAGAGCTTTGAAATGAAACTGGTTTGGGCAGGATTGGAGCTTCTGAAAATTTTAGACAAACTAAATCGCGTCCGGATTCAATTAAAAATTGAACACGAAAGTGATGGAAAAATCAAGGTGAGCTTATCTCACTCAATTTTGGATTACGACAATTAATTTTAAAAAATTTAAAATTAATTATCGGTTGATTGCTGAGTTTTGATAGTTTTTATCAAGTTGATGTGATATTATATATAGTAGTATACATATTATTGGAGTGATTGATATTTCCCGCATATATATAGCAGATGAGACACTATGCTCCCCGCATAATAGCAGATGACCCTATATACCGCAATATCCCCCTCGAAGTGGGATTGGTATTTTTATTTTATGCTAACATTTATGGATGCAGGGAAACAGGTTGGAGAGATCCAACTGGATTCCTCAGAAATGTTGAATTTATTTTCATAGTAATATGATATATTGGATAATCTGTGATAGAATATAGCGTGTTTTGTACTTATTTGGTGCTATGGAATTGCGGGTTAGATTTTGGTATTTTAAAATACCGATGATAATGTTTAAATTTTTAGAAAGGTATTAAAAAGAAAAATTTGATGTAAAAGTATTATAGTGTAATTGGATAAATTAGAGAAAAAAATATTGGGTAAAATAAATAGTTTGATTTTAAAATTGTACTTGATAGATTTCTAAATATGGAATAATAGAGATTTGGGATATTTGAATAAAAGTATTTAATAATAGGGCTTACGTGATTTGTTTAAGTATTAAATTATTTATTTTTAAATCCGAGATTTGAAATAGATTTGAGAAAAATAAAAGGGGAAATAAAAAAATAAATTACGAATTGATGTTCCGGATATAAATAAGATTTTAAATCATAAAAAGGAAACGAATCTAGAACAAGCGGATTTTGGAATAAGTTTGGGTTGACGAAGGAATAAATTTTAAAATGGAACTTAACTCGGAAAAATCGATTTAAAATCGACTGAAGTATTTTAAAACTATTATAAAAGGAAAATGAGATTATGGGATTTATAAACTGGGTTTATAATATAAAGTGAAGTAAAATATCAGTGGATAATTTGGGATTATAAATTCACAGTGGGAATTTATAAGGGGATGAGTAAATCGTTTTAAAAATAAATAGTAGTTTTATTTTTAGAAATGTGAAAAAGGAAATTACGGGATTGGAACTTAAATTAAACCGAGGTAATCGAGAAGAATTTATAAATAAATAGACTGGTTGTATTGGAGTTAAAAAAATGTATTTTCCTGAGAAGTTAAGTTATTTTAAAAAGGAAAGATTTTAAAGTATTAATTAGAAATTTTAAAAGTGTTTATATGGATGTTTGAGAAAATTTATTTTTAGGTGTTCAAAATTGTTAAAGTATTTATAAATTAAGTTAGTTATAGTATTTAATTGTAATTAAAGGTTAAATTAGCATTTTTATTTTAAAGAATAATTATTAAATATTATATTTTATATAATAGCTTTTATTTGAAAAAAAGTAGTTTTGTCTAAAGTTTTACTTGGAAAATTATTATAGAAATTTCATAAGTATTATTTTGAAAATTATTAAATAAAGTTTCGGAGAGTATTAGTATACTCGCATGGCGAAATCGGAGGCAGTGAGTGCCTGCAGCCAAGTCTTGAATTTCTCTACGATAGAGACGTAACTATTGAGTTGTGATCCATGGTTTGATACCGCAGTGGTATTTTCCACATTTATTTTCTTTAAATGGGTTTTCAATTTTTTTTAAAAAAGGATACTTTGTGAATCTACCGAATTTGATAAGATAAGAATATATTTTTGGATAAAGAGATTTAATTTATTTGAAATTTAATTTTAAATGAAGACTTGGTGTTTTTTTCGATGAAATTGAAGTATTTGGTTGAATTGATTGTTTATTTGATAGTTAAATAACCGACTATCAAATCTGGACCTAAACATAATTTTGGAAATATCTAGAAGAAATATGGAAATTATATGATACAGTTACCATTCGAGGTGCTATACTGTATGTGTAAACTCATTTCGTTCTTCTAGGACGTTTTTAAGGAAATCCGTCCACCAATGGTTAGGAGGTGATCTCCGATCTTATTTTCTTCTGTTTATTTCCTAAAGGGCCGAGGTTGAGTTTACCTAAAAATATCGAACGTTGTTTCGAAGAGACGGAGATCGGACAAGTTATCCGAAAACCACTTCGATCCAACGAATATGTTTTCATAATGAAGGCAAGAGCATGGAGTCGAAGATGGAGCAGTGAAGTGCGATGCTAATAGCTACTAATCCTGAAGGTGATTCCAAAATGGATGTAGTAGAAATAGTGCCTTCGGTTCCGCTTGGACCGAGAACGGACTTGTATGGATGAATGCTATCAGTACATTATCATTGGAGGACAATGAGCATTCTAAGTGATTATTTCTAAAAAGGTAATTGTACCCTCTATCCTCATCAACCGGGAATGGCTGAAAATCAAGGGAGGTGCAGCAAGGCTAAGTGGGTCGCACCCAAGTAGGGTAAGGTTACCCCTATCTAGAGTCCCTTTCATTCGGCTGTGGGGTGGTTGCTGATCCGAACCATGGATAATCTTATTTGGACTATCCAGGATAGGGGTAGTCCAGTCTTGTATTGGCAGGGATCGATAGGTTCGATCTTGGTACACTATTCTAGACGTGTACTGTGACAGGTGATTCCCCAGTGCCTAGTCATTCAGATGGAATCCATTCTCCAATACGTGCCTTACGGTTTTGATTGTAGAGCCTAGTATTGCTGGAATTTAATTAATGAAACAATTTTAGCTATTTGAATAAGTATTTGTACTTAGACATTATTATAATATCAAAGGATTTTGATATGAAATGTTTTTGGTTATCGTAAGGTAAAAACTCATCGTGTTTATTTGTGGCGTGGTCTTACGAGGTACCTTTGATTTTCAAAGGATTTTGAACTTTAATAATTCAAGTTGAGTGTGTTTTCTCACGTTGGTTTTTCAATTGACTCGGGTGTTATTTTATTATAATGCTCGGGTCAGACCGAGTATTACAGATACAGGATAGGATGCTATGGAGCTCAGGAGACGAGCTGAATGGCGAAGACGTATTACAGTACTTGGTTTTTATATTTCGCTATGGGCTGTATATTCAGCACTGGTGAGGACAAGTTTGTTGAGTCACAAGCTTTATGAAAGTTTTGATTTCTGACAAATAAGGCGATTGATTTCTGACAAACAAGGCGATCGACAAAAACAAGGTCAATAGAGCTATATATGGTACTCTAGATTATAGGTTGATTATTTGTTGTTGTAATAGTAATAAATTTGTTAAAATCTATCCTCAAATAATCATGCATATCAAGGGAATCAATATATATACGAATAATTTATAAGTTGCATGCAGTTGCACAATTCAATGTGTAATTTAACAGGCACCGGTCGACCGGTCAATATAGGTGCGGTCGACCGTTCCTGTGTAAATTGCACAGTGAACGTGCACACATGCACATAACGTATATATATATTTGAATTCCTGTCTACCGGTCCATTTTTGACCTGTCGACCGTTTTTAAACAGAAAGCAACTTTTCCAAAAGACACTTCTCTTCTCCAAAGGTTGCATCTCCTATCTTTCATCAATGATCATAACTCTTAATGGCAACTGTTCACAAAGAGTTACAACTATTTTTCTCTATATATACTTATCTAAATCATTGATTCAAACACAAGTTTTTACAACGATTTCATATATTCTTTTAACTAATCTCTGATCTCAATACTGTATTATAAAAGCTCTAAATTATTTATTGAATCTTTGAAACTATTTCATATCCTTTGATTCAATAATATACTTTCCTTAATCTTTTCAAAACATCATATCGCATACTTTGAGGATAAGATTATAGGAAGGGTGTACTGCTAGTGACAAATCCGTGTTTTCAAGAACACAAGTTGTCAACAACAATTGTATTTGTTCTTTTGTTGAAGTCCTCTGTGTTGTAAGAGGCAAGTGTTGAAGTCCTCAGTGTATTAGAGGCGTGAAATCCCGTTCGGTTGTTCGGGTATTGTAAACCTGTTCCTCCGGGTGAAGCGAGGTAGTTAATAGTGAAAATCCAGATAGAAGTCTGGGACTGGACGTAGGACGGTGCTCCGAACCAGTATAAAAATCTCTGGTGTGATTTTTCTATTTTCTATTTACAATGCTATTATCATCTATTTCCGCATTTGTATGTAATCCATATTACACGATCCGTGTATACTATATTAGCACATATAATTGTATACACACCGCACTTTCAATTGGTATCAGAGCACGATCATCATATAACCGTAACACAGTTATTTGATATATTCTTGTAATATGGCAAATAACGCAAGTACTAGCACTCAAAACACCACTTACACAGAAGGGCAATCGACACAAAGACCTCCATTTTTCAATGGTCTTAACTATAGTTATTGGGCAACACGAATGTCATTCTTTATGCAATCAAGTAGCTATGATGCTTGGAATGCTACTCAAAGAGAAATAGTGAATCCAACAACTGATTATTCAGAATGGACTGTGGCTGAGAAAACGGCAGCAGCCGTAAATGCAAGAGCAATAAATATGTTGTTCTGTGCATTAGACCAAAATGAATATAACTGTGTTAGTATCTGCACTACTGCATATCAAATTTGGCAAACGCTAAAAATCACTCATGAAGGTACTAACAAGGTTAAACAAGCCAAAATAGCCATGCTGAAAAGTCAATTTCAAAATTTCAAAATGAAACCAAATGAAACAATCAATGACATGTATTCACGGTTTCAAACTATTCACCATGCACTTATTGGGTTAGGACAAAAGTATTCTGATTTTGATGTTGTTTCAACAGTCCTACATTCTCTGACTAATGAATGGGAAGGAAAAGTATTAGCAATTGAAGAAGCTAATGACCTTTCCGTCATGAAGCCAGATGAATTGATAGGAAATTTAATGTCCTATGAAGCAAATTTGCAGGCTAGAAAAGAACAGAAAGAAGAAAAGAAAAATGTAGCATTTCATGTTGAGAAAGATGAAAATGAATCAGATTCTGAAGATGAAGATTTGGCGTTCATTGCTAAAGGTTTCAAAAAATTCCTAAAATATCGAAAAGCCAGTCGCTACAATAAAAGGAAACCTGGATCAAATAAACCATCTTCATCTGCTATAGAATGTTTCAACTGCCATAAAAAGGGACACATGCAGAAGGATTGTCCAGAACAAAAGAAAAAGTCAGAAAATGACAAATTCAAATATAAGAAGGACAAATCAAAGAAACGAGCCTTCTCAGTAACATGGGATGATTCAGAGTCATCTTCATCAGAAAGTGAAAGTGATTCGGAGAATGAACAAGCTAATGTTTGCTTTATGGCAACAGAAGATGAGGTACAAATTCCTACATTTGATGAATTACTTGATATTAATGCTGAATTGATAGTCAAATATAAAGACTTAAAACGTCAATTAAAAGTAGTCAAAGCAGATTTAAGTAGAGCAGAGTTTGAACGAGATATGTTAAAAGATGAGAAGAAAATATTAGAAGAAGAACTTGAAAATATTCAAGAATCATCATCTAATGTTGACTCTCAAATATCTCTTTTGAGTCAAGAAATAGAAGCTCAAAAAGAGAAAAATAATGCTCTCATTACTGAAAATCATGAACTTAAAGCAAAAGTCAAAATTCTAGACCTAGAAAAAGCTAGTTTACAAACAAAGTTTGATGACATTACTCAAAATGTTTCTAACTTTAACAAAGGTCGAGAAAATTTGACTAAAATCATTAAAAGTTCACAATCTATTTCAGATAAACAAGGTTTGGGATATAACAAACATGAAACTAAGAAACATCTTAGAAATAAAAGGAAGAAGAAAGTACAAAAAACTGAAGTTAAGAAAAATCTTAGTTTATTATATTTCAAACCAAAACCAGTTGTGAAATTTCAAAAGAGAAATGTCAAGACTATCAAAATATGGGTTCCTAAAACAAATAATAATTTGATTAGGAACAAATACATTCATCAATTCATGAATAATGTACATTTTAATAACAATTATATATATAAAGGGGATACCGGACCCAAATGGGTTTGGACTCCTAAGACCTAACTCTTAGGACCCTATAAAAAGTGGGTACCATGAACTTAATTCTATTTTTTGCAGGTCCCACTGAAGAAAAGAGGAAAGTGGATATTGGACAGTGGTTGCTCAAAGCATATGACGGGAGACAAGAGCTTATTAACAAATATTAAATACTCAGATGGTGGCTCAGTCACTTTTGGAGACAATTCAAAAGGTTATATCATCGGCAAAGGCGATGTGAGCAATTGCGGTACATCTAACTTACCTCTTATTACTAATGTCATGCTAGTTAGAAATTTAAAACACAATTTACTTAGTATTAGTCAGTTATGTGACAAGGGTTTTATAATTTCCTTTTCAAATAATAAGTGTAGTATTTTAGATAAAGACCATAATTTGGTTTATGAAGGTTATAGAGACAGAAATATATATATTCTAAATATGAATATTAATCATAATTCAGATATGTGTCTTGTGGCTAATGACAATGATCCATGGCTATGGCACAAACGTTTCTGTCATATAAACTTCAGAACTATTGACAAGCTAGCCAAAAACAATCTAGTTAGAGGACTACCCAAAATGAGTTTTAAAGTTAACAACATTTGTGATGCATGTCAATTAGGAAAATTGACCAAATCATCGTTTAAATCCAAGAAAGTCATATCAACATTACAACCACTTGAGTTACTGCACATGAATTTATTTGGACCTACTAGAGTTCAATCAATAAATCACAGTCAATATGTGCTTGTAATTGTTGATGATTTCTCTCGTTATACATGGACAATTTTCTTAAAAAATAAAAGTGATACTTTCGATCATTTCAAATCTTTCGTCAAAAGAATTCAAAAATCAAAAGGGATTAAAGTTAAAAATATAAGAAGTGATCATGGCGGAGAGTTTGAAAATAATGAATTTGAACATTTTTGTACAAAGAAAGGTATATATCATAATTTTTCGTTTCCCAGAACTCCACAACAGAACGGAGTAGTAGAACGAAAGAACCGAACTTTACAAGAATGTGCAAGAACATTATTGAATGGAACCACCTTACCAAAACATTTCTGGGCAGAAGCTGTCGCAACTGCCTGTTATGTTTTAAATCGTGTGTCCATAAGACCTCTTACCAAGAATACTCCTTATGAATTGTTTAACAAAAGAAAGCCCAAAATCTCATACTTCAAAGTTTTTGGTTCCAAGTGCTTTATTTTAAATACGAAAGACCAGCTTGGAAAATTCGATCCAAAAGCCGATGAAGGAATATTTGTCGGTTATTCGGAACGAAGTAAGGCCTATCGGATATTTAATAAACGAACCAAAACTATTGAAGAATCACTTCATGTCTCTTTTGATGAAATTTATCAGCATCCTCACACAATATCAGATGATGACGAATCAATAGTCATTGATAATCCAATCATCTCAAATACTGATTCTGACTCAGAAGTAATTATTGAGAATACTCCTCAAATATGTGAATTACAATCACCACCAAGAATATTAAGAGACCATCCGGCCCAAAATATAATAGGTGAAATAACATCACAAGGAGTCAACTCAATCAAATGGGTCATGTCGCTTTTCTCTCAAATATCGAACCCAAGAATCCAAAAGAAGCTGCTATAGATGATTACTGGATCATTGCCATGCAGGAAGAACTAAATCAGTTTGAGCACAATGACGTTTGGGAACTTGTTCCGAGACCAACTGATCAGTCAGTAATTGGTATTAAATGGGTCTATAAAAATAAGGCTGACGAACAAGGAAATATCACCAAAAATAAAGCAAGATTAGTAGCACAAGGATACAATCAGGAAGAAGGTATCGATTATGAAGAAACTTTTGCACCAGTTGCTCGACTAGAAGCTATTAGAATTCTATTATCTTTTGCTTGTCATCATAATTTCAAACTTTATCAGATGGATGTCAAAAGTGCTTTTCTCAATGGATTTATCAAAGAGAATGTCTATGTCGAACAACCTCCTTTATTCGTACATGAAAAATATCCTGACCATGTGTTCAAACTTAAGAAAGCTCTGTATGGTTTAAAACAAGCACCTCATGCTTGGTATGAACGATTACGTAGCTATCTTATTAATTCAGGATTTGAAATAGGCAAAGTCGATCAAACTTTGTTTATTAAACATTCTCGAAAAGATATTCTGGTTATCCAAATATATGTAGACGATATCATCTTTGGTTCAACAAACGATAAACTCTGCAAGGAATTTGCAAGTATTATGACCAAAGAATTCGAAATGTCTCATATGGGAGAACTATCTTATTTTCTTGGACTTCAAATCAAACAACTTTCAAACGGTATTTTTATCAATCAAGAAAAATACTGTGAAAATCTTATCAAACGCTTCGGATTACAAAATACATCTGGTAAACCAACTCCTATGAGTACAACTACACATCTTGAAAAAGATGAAAGTGGTAAGAATGTTGACCAGAAATTATATCGAAGCATGATTGGTTCTCTTCTTTATCTTACAGCTAGTCATCCAGATATATTAATGAGTGTTTGTTTATGTGCTCGTTTTCAAGCCGATCCAAAGGAATCACATTTACGAGCAGTGAAACGTATAATTCGTTATCTTAATAATACCAAAGATTTTGGTCTTTTCTATCCAAAAGAATGTCCATTTGAATTAGTATCATATAGTGATGCTGATTTCGGTGGCTCACGAACAGATAGAAAAAGTACAAGTGGTACATGCCATTTTATTGGAAAATCACTTGTCTCTTGGTTTAGTAAGAAACAGAATTGTGTTTCACTATCAACATGTGAAGCTGAATATATATCAGCGGCTCTCGCTTGTACTCAAGTACTATATATGCAACAAACACTTCAAGATTTTGATATTCATTTATCAAATTCTATTATATACTGTGATAACACAAGTGCTATAAATCTTTCTAAAAATCCAGTGAATCACTCTCGAACTAAACACATTGATATCCGTCATCATTTTCTTCGAGATAATATTGAAAAAAGAAATATATGTCTTGAATATGTCCATACTGAAAATCAATTAGCAGACATTTTTACTAAGCCGCTGCTCGAATCTAATTTTATTAGATTACAAAGAGAGCTTGGTTTAATTTCAAGAAAAAATCTTGACTAAGCAATTACTAATGTACACCTTCTCTTTTGGTTATTCTCTTTAATTATAATTTTTTTGTTTAAACTAAACTAATGTCTTTTCTCCTAGTAACCGTATCTTTTACTTAACCTATTTTTTATATTAAATATTAGCCATTGCTTTATTTAATGGTTAAAATCTATTTACTCATTTTATAAATTCAGTTTTAAAAACAAAGCTATTTTTAGATTTACAATAAAATTTCTGCTTATATTTTCGTGGTTAAAAGTTATCATTAACTCACATCCATAAGAGTATATATAAGAAACTTATATATATAAGCTTGCAAAAATCATCTTTACTTCTTATCTAACCATAATACTATATTCAACTTACACTATGGCTCATATTTGTGACAAATGTGCGCAAGAATCTCACATTTCTATTACAAGCTCTGAGTCGGACGAATATTATTCTCCTACTACTCCAAAACAAAAATCGAGCTGTCATCATCAATGCTCTTATATGTCTGATAAAACTCCAAATTCAAAACGAGTTAAAAGGACACTATTCTATTCTCCTCGAACCAAAGCTCAAATTGATGAGATACACCACTACCAAAAACATCAGATAGACCTTCAGAGACAACTCCATTACGGGCAAAGTCAACTTTATCACGAGCAACAACGGACATCGGCACGATTGTCTGTTTTAGAAAAGTTGGCAACATTTTTCTGCGGTTCCAACAAACATGATGTACATGAACCAATGCCGTCTAGGCCATCAACATCTAAAAGTCCTAACTCATGGGATCGGAACTATGAAAAGAATGAAGGAGCTCAGAAACAATGGAGTCCATGGTCGAATCGTATTGAAGGAAACAACGATAATTCTAATGACGAACTTTCTCATTAGATTTATATATAGTTGTTAAATATTTATCTATCTCTTGTGTAATGATGGTTATATTTTGTATTATGTATAAAATATAATATATATATATATATATATATATATATATATAGGTTGATATATAATAAAAAACTTGAAAAAGAATCCTATATGCACAACAGACCAGGACCGGTCGACCGCCCATATTATTGCCGGTCGACCGTTTGCTCTCTGGTTGAAAACGGTCGACCGGCCAAAATTTGTAGGTCGACCGGTTACGCATTTTTCAGTTTTTTATATATAACCCTATACGTTACTTTACCCTCTACCCTCATTCACTCTCTACTCAAACTATTCTCTATCCCCAAATCACAAACCCTAGTTCCCATTCTTCAATTCCCAAATCACAAATCCTCCAACAATGGCTCCTCCTCAAAAGAAATCAAAGAAAGGAGCAATCTCTGAAACTTCATCTCATACCATCTCCGTCAAAAAATGGCTTCAAACTCCAATTGCTATAACACGATGGAATCAAATGACAAATTACAAGTTTCATCCGGGATCTTTCATCAAATTTGATGATTTCACGGCTTACGGAGTTCGAAGGTTAGCCGATAATGCCAACATTACTCCATTGATAGATTTTTCGGCAAATAGTGTGGAGATAAATCATTTAATGATTAAATTATTTTACGCCAATATGAATCTTGATGAATATCAACCTGATAATCCAAACGGCGTCATCTGGTCTATGGTCTGTGGAAAACAAATTTTTCTTACTCATGCTAGAATTGCCTCTATACTTGGCATACCAAATCGAGGCGAAGAATTTTCATCTACCTTCTGCGAAGTTTTCACTCGAAATAGTACAAGTCATCAGTTTATAGAAGACAATAGTGATGGCACTAAGTCTATTGGACTTCGACCGACAGCAAGGTTACTTCATCGGGTCTTGATGCATTCTCTTTTTCCTAGACTTGGAAATTATGATGCAGTGTACAAAGAAAACTTCAAGGCACTCTATGCTATCTATGGTGAAATCCAAATCAATTGGGTTCACATGCTTTTTGATGAAATTCTCAAGGTAAATAATTCAACCCGGCCTCATTTCTTCTATAATGAATATATCATGAGACTTTTGTTAGCTTGTGGGGTCAATCCTCCTGATTCTGCAACTTCAACACCAAAATGCATTGATTCCATAACCATCAAAAGAATGAAGCTTCCTCCACCTTATCTTGAGATTATGCCTTTTGAAGAATGGCAACAACGAGGACCGAGAAAACAAAGAGCAACTTCCTCTCGACCTCGTCCCGATGAGGTGAAACTTTTAAGATCAAAGTCATCAACAAAAGAATCTCTTGAAACCATTGCGCGTAATCAATTTCTGCTTGAATCTCGTCTCAAGCGTATGGACTCTAAAATTGATAAGCGCTTCAATAAGGTCAAGTCGTTCTTCGGTATGCTATGGGATGCTATATCATGTTCCTCATCCACCTCTGTTCAAGCACAAGATCCAGGAAAACGTCCTGCTGCTCCAGTTTTCACATGGACATCATCTGACGAAGGCGAATCGTCTAGAGGGAACAATGATGAGGAGGAAGAGGAAGAAGATGAAGATGATGATGATGACGACGATGACGATGATGAAGAGGAGATTCGATCTGCTTCATCCTAGATTCTATTATGTTTTAGCTCTTTAAAAACATTTTTCGACACTTGTACTAAATAGTGTCGTTATTTATGCTTTTCAATTAACATTATGTTCTGTAGTAAACTCTGTTATGTCTTTGATGTGTTATGCTTATTATATTCATTCTACGCATATCATATTCTAGTGATCTGTTACTCCTTTTTGTCGATGACAAAGGGGGAGAAAGGGCTAACAATTGCTTGCAGGAAAGAAATCACATACTCAGGGGGAGATTCAGATTTGCAGATATATATATTGTCATCAATCAAAAAGGGGGAGAATGTTGAGTCACAAGCTTTATGAAAGTTTTGATTTCTGACAAATAAGGCGATTGATTTCTGACAAACAAGGCGATCGACAAAAACAAGGTCAATAGAGCTATATATGGTACTCTAGATTATAGGTTGATTATTTGTTGTTGTAATAGTAATAAATTTGTTAAAATCTATCCTCAAATAATCATGCATATCAAGGGAATCAATATATATACGAATAATTTATAAGTTGCATGCAGTTGCACAATTCAATGTGTAATTTAACAGGCACCGGTCGACCGGTCAATATAGGTGCGGTCGACCGTTCCTGTGTAAATTGCACAGTGAACGTGCACACATGCACATAACGTATATATATATTTGAATTCCTGTCTACCGGTCCATTTTTGACCTGTCGACCGTTTTTAAACAGAAAGCAACTTTTCCAAAAGACACTTCTCTTCTCCAAAGGTTGCATCTCCTATCTTTCATCAATGATCATAACTCTTAATGGCAACTGTTCACAAAGAGTTACAACTATTTTTCTCTATATATACTCATCTAAATCATTGATTCAAACACAAGTTTTTACAACGATTTCATATATTCTTTTAACTAATCTCTGATCTCAATACTGTATTATAAAAGCTCTAAATTATTTATTGAATCTTTGAAACTATTTCATATCCTTTGATTCAATAATATACTTTCCTTAATCTTTTCAAAACATCATATCGCATACTTTGAGGATAAGATTATAGGAAGGGTGTACTGCTAGTGACAAATCCGTGTTTTCAAGAACACAAGTTGTCAACAACAATTGTATTTGTTCTTTTGTTGAAGTCCTCTGTGTTGTAAGAGGCAAGTGTTGAAGTCCTCAGTGTATTAGAGGCGTGAAATCCCGTTCGGTTGTTCGGGTATTGTAAACCTGTTCCTCCGGGTGAAGCGAGGTAGTTAATAGTGAAAATCCAGATAGAAGTCTGGGACTGGACGTAGGACGGTGCTCCGAACCAGTATAAAAATCTCTGGTGTGATTTTTCTATTTTCTATTTACAATGCTATTATCATCTATTTCCGCATTTGTATTGTAATCCATATTACACGATCCGTGTATACTATATTAGCACATATAATTGTATACACACCGCACTTTCAAAGTTATTATAACTGCCCAGTATTGGTTTGTTGATTACTGTACTCTGATGATATAATGTATAAATAAGAGTTATAGTTATTTTTGTATAAAGATCAGTTGTTTTTTCTATTATATATTGTTCTGCTGCGATTATGAGATTCTGTGTTGTTATTTCTATTTTCTTCTTCTACCTCTTTCTTCTTTCCCTAATGATCGGGTATTTCCGGCATTCGATTGTTCGACATGTAATACAGTGGACGTATTGATGTCGATTTTCAGGCATCGAAAATTCGGTTCGTGACATTTGGTATCAGAGCTGAAGGTTAAGCGAGAACCTTGGCTCTGGTGGGGATTACTCATTAGAGCTAGGATCAGTAGTACCCTAAAATTAATTTGAGTATATTAACAGACATAGGCGCGTATTTGTTAGTGAATATGAAATTATTTTATATTGTGTTGATTGGTTTGTTGAGTGGCTTTTGGTTTATGGTCAATAAGAGTAATAAATGTTATTGATAGGGATCTCTAAATACTTGAACAGAACAATTCGACATGGTATTATTTTAAAATGGGGTAAATGAAATAATTTACCCAAATTATTTTTATATATAAAAGGAATAATTTTCGTAAATTATTATAGTGTATACAGTGTGCTTGGTTGTTAGGGAATTATAATATTAAATTATTATCATTATTGTTGTGGAAATTTAATAAGAAATTGATATTATAACCAAAAGTTAAGAAAGATTAATTCATAAAACAAAATGGAGTTCGTAGATATGAGTTTCTAAATGTGATTTACAATTTGAAATGAAATGAAATTCCAGAGTATATTAAAATATAGATCTAAAAGGATTTAAAACTGGGAAAATTGGGAATTTAATTTCCTTGGGTTTTGAAAAAGTTTTCCAAGTCTTGGAAAATAAATAGCAATGTTATTTGGAAATATTTTTGAATTGGATATGAATTCGGGTGAGATTTGGAACTAAAAATATTTGACAAAGTTTTTAAGAGATAAAAGCGCTAAACTCATTTCGGTCGCTAGAAAATAATTTCGGTGATGACTACAAAATCATCGATGTTCATTTTCGAGTTTCCAAGGGAGGAATTGCTACCTGAATGTTGTGAATTGGAGTTTTGGTTTGATAAAATGGATTTGATTTTGAAAATCAAAGAATAATTTGTTATATCAAGGATTTTGGATGCATGTGATTTAAAAAATGATTTGAAACACTTAGAACGAAATTGTTTAAACTTTGGGAGTTTATTTTTAAATGCTTATGGAATATAAATAAGTTTGAAAATTTATAAAATTTGAAATTTGTTTGGAATGGAATTTAACTTAAAAAGAGTTAAATAAAAGAAAGTGTGATAATGAAATAAATTAGTAAAGTAAACCAATTAAATGAGGTGAGTTGGAAGGAATTGGTGAATAGAAAATTTGGTTTGAGTTAGGCTAAATGAAATAAAAATATATTGAGATTTGAAATAAATTAGTTAATGGAACTAATTAGAGTAATTAGTTAATTAAATATGGTTTGAGAGATGGTTGGTTAAATTCAATATTTAAAAATGCTCATTATATATATACGTATAGTTTGAAATGATTGAAAATTTAATTTGAATGAAAATGGATATAAAAGCTTAAGTGGTGAAGTGAAGATAAATATAAGAAGCAATGTAAAATATTTATAATAGACTTAAGAAAGATAATGGTGAAGTTTTAAGTGAAATTGGTATGAGAAACATAATATGCAAAGAAGCAAAAATATTAAGTAAATAAGGGATGTTAACAATAATCATGAATAATTTATGGAAATGAAAAATAAATGTGAATAGAAAAGAATTGGATATAGCTAATGATCAATTAGAAATAAATACGTAAGTGCATGTATATTATTTTATTCGCATGACGATTTGATCCAGATTTGAGCATATAATTTCGAGATAGTTATATCGATCCGAGTTGGGATTTTTCACTCGATTTTCGACGACGAAACTTGGCTATGGATTTTTGATTGATTCTGGATTTCTCTATCATAGTATATGGCTATACAAGGAGAATGACGGTTTCTAATCAAGAAACCAGATCTGAGACCGCACTAGAGAGTTGTGCGAACGATACTAGTTCAGAAGTGAAATTGTGTGATCGAGTGAGCGTCGGATTTGATATTGCGTACGGATGATACGTGTACATCATACGAGCTTAAGTTAAGAAAATATTAAAAGTTTTGAAAAATTAAATAAAATGATTTTGAATTGAATGATCGGGCATGATGGTAAGTAAGATGTAGGTATTTAAAAGCAAAAGATAAGTTGATATCTTCGATTTCACAAGTAAAATCTGATTGCCTAACAAAAAGGTATGAATTTAATTATTGTATGAAATTGTTGATTTTCTGTTTGAACTGCTTGGCTTTTGTTTTCTTCTGATGATTTCGGGCCGTTGAGGCAATTTTGTAGTTTTTCGGATCTAGCGGCGCAAATGAGACGCTGGCGAAATTTTTCGAAAAATTAAGGAGTTCGAAAATTTTGATAATTTAAAATTTGGTTTCAGATTACGATTTGAATGGTAGAGTAAATAATATTGGTTGGGAACTATGGATGAGTTTGGAAAGTTAGTAGGAGTGATAGTGGGGTTTCAATAAAAAAAATTTGGAAAGTGCGGAACTGTTTGGTTTTAGAAAAACTAGTAATGGATTTGGAACGTTCTTCTTACCTGACAATTTTCGACGACGAAATTCTTATTAGGGGAGGAATGTAACGACCTGGGATTTTGGATATTCAATCGATTTTAAATATTTGGAAGTAATTTTTAACTTGAATTTCAAATATAACTAATTTTTGGATAGTTAATTATTGAATTTAATAATTGGAAATCAGATAATATATTGAATCTAGAGTTTCAAGCTTATTAAAAATAATTTGAAGGCTTGTAAAATTTATATTAATAATACTGAAGATAATAGAAGTTTTAAATTTTAATTTAAAAGTGATTTGTTTAGTTTTAAAAATATATCGTTTAAATTAACATTTAAAAATAGCCTTCCAGGGAACACTCTCGGAATTCGACGAAATCAGTTCCATTGGATCCGTAATAGTGTATTATTATTAGATTTCAATTTTCTTAGCTTTTGGAGTTATCATTTGGTCATACGATATGTAAATGCGCTGAAATTTATAACGAAATTTCAATATAATAATTAGGTCCAAAAAGTTATCTTCTCCATCGAATTAGGATTCGAAACATTTTCCATTGTGTTAGGGATAGGAGTATAACATTATAAATGTCAAGCGACACGCCTTGATAGGGGTTTAGAATTTTATGTTGTGTAAATCGAGACAATTTTAATTTAATTAATATACATATTTATATATTCTAGTCAACCTTCTGCTGAAATTCCTTCACATCGTCTTTTTGCTTTTTCCAGTCACTGTAGCTTTACTCCAACAAGCCACCTCCTTTCAAAATCATGTCTCCCTCATTTGAACACAGCCGAGCTTACAAAGTAAAGGAAAAAAAGAAGAAAAAAGAAAATATAAAACATGCCAAACGAAATTCTTCCCTTCCTTCTTTTTTTAAGCACCAATTCCTTTCCTCCTCTTTTCAGTTAAATCGAGACCATATTCACTTCACTTCAAAAACTAATGAAATTCGAAATCAATTCTCAAAAAAGTTATTGAATTAATTTTCTCCTAGAACATCAAGACAGTGAGCACGCGAGGATAGGGGAAATCGCGACGAAGGTATTGGGCGGCTCCTCCTTGGTGGTCGCGGTGCCGCCCAAAGCGAGGGGTTTTAAACCATAGATGCGGCTCAAGGGAGAGGCCAGTGGAGGTAGTCGTTGGGCGCAGCTTCACGATGCACGTGGCAGGATTTGGTGAATCGATGGCATTTGGTTTTATGGTGATGTCGGGTTCGTACTCGATGTTGTGGGGCTGCTATGGCCAAGTCTTTAGGACGGACGATCATGATTTGAGCCGTGCGACATTTGGGTAGGAGCATCTAAGTGTCGCATTCTCTATGGTGGCCTCGATCTCGACGTGTATACATCGAGTAGATGGTGATTTGGAAAAGATAAAGGGTGATAAAGTCAGAATTTCATTCGGTGAAGCGAAGGAGGAGCTACGGGAGGTTGAAGGTGCGACAATGGTCGGTTTGAAATGTCTGGAAGCGGGAATCAAATTTGGTTTGGGGAAGAACATGAAATGGGCCGGGTTCGGTTACAGTACGGTATGGGTTTTGTTAAAATTTATTTAATTTGTTTTATAAAATATAAAAATGTTATAAATGAACTTATGAAATGTGTATCTCGTGCATACGAGGTCCGTTTTGGACGAAACTTTCTATGTAGCGATAGTGGTGAAGAAAGCTTCGAAATGAAACTGGTTTAGACGGGATTAGAGCTTTTGAAAATTTTAGACAAATTAATATGCATCCGGATTCAATTGAAAACGGAATGCGAAAGTGACGGAAAAATCAAGGTGAGTTTATCTCACTCAATTTTGGATTACAGCAATTAATTTTAAAATAGTTTAGATTAATTATTGGTTGATTGTTGAGTTTTGATTAGTTTTTATCAAGTTGATGTCATATTATATATAGTAGTATATATATATATATATATTGGAGTGATTGATATTTTCTACATATATATAGTGGATGAGACCATACGAACCCTGCGTAATAGTGGATGACCCTATATATCGCGATATCCCTCTCGAAGTGGGATTGATATTTTATTTTGTGCTAACACATGTGGATGCAAGGAAACAAGTTGGAGGGATCCAACTGGATTCCTCAAAAAAGCTGAATTTTTTTTCTTATTTAGTAATATGATATATTGGATAATCTTTGATAGATTATAGCGTATTTTGAATTCATTCGGTGCTATGGAATTACTAGTTAGATTTGATATTTTAAATACCGATGTAAATGTTTAAAATTTTAGAAAGGTATTAAAATGGAAAATTTGAAGTAAAAGTATTTATAGTGAAATTTAGATAAATAAAAGAGAAAAAAATATTGGGTAAAATAAATAGTTTGATTTTAAAATTGTGCTTGGTAAATTTCTAAATATGGAATGATAGAGATCTGGGATATTTGAATAAAAGTATTTAATAATAGGTCTTAAGTGATTTGTTTAAGTATAAAAGTATTTATTTTTAAATCCGAGATTTAAAATAGATTTAAGAAAAATAAAAGAGTAATTTGAAAAATAAAATACGAATTGATGTTCCAGATTTAAATAAGATTTTAAATCATAAAAAGGAAGCGAATCTAGAATTAGTGGATTTTGGAATAAGTTTTGGTTGACGAAGGAATAAATTTTAAAATGGAATTTAACTCAGAAAATCGATTTAAAATCGACTTAATTATTTTAAAACGGTTATAAAAGGAAAATGAGACTACGAGATTTATAAACTGGGTTTATAATATAAAGTGAACTAAAATATCAGTGGATAATTTGAGATTATAAATTCATGGTGGGAATTTATAAGGGGATGGGTAAATCGTTTTAAAAATAAATAGTAGTTTTATTTTTAGAAATGTGAGAAAGGAAATTACGGGGTTGGAACATAAATTAAACTGGAGGTAAATCGAGAAGAATTTATAAATAAATAGACTGGCTATATTGGAGTTAAAAAAATGTATTTTCCTGAGAATTTAAGTTACTTTAAAAAGGAAGGATTTTAAAGTATTAATTAGAAATTTTAAAAGTGTTTATACCGATGTTTCAAAAAAATTATTTTTTAGGTGTTCAAAATTGTTAAAGTATTTGTAAATTAAGTTAGTTATAGTAGTTAATTCTTATTAAAGGTTTAATCAGTATTTTTATTTTATAAAATAATTATTAAATATTATATTTTATATAATAGCTTTTATTTAAAAAAATGCGGTTTTGTCTAAAGTTTTACTTAGAAAATTGTTATAGAAATTTTGTAAGTATTATTTTGAAAATTATTAAATAGAGCTTCAGAGAGTATTGGTATACTCGCATGGCGAAATCGGAGGCAGTGAGTGCCTACAACTAAGTCTTGAATTTCTTTAGGATAGAGATGTAACCATTGAGCTATGATCCATGATTTGATACCGCAGTGGTACTTTCCACATTTATTTTCTTTAAATGGGTTTTTAAATATATTTTTAAAAAAAGGATACTTTGTGAATCTACCAAATTCGATAAGATAAGTATATATTTTTGGATAAAGAGATTTAACTTATTTAAAATTTAATTTTAAATGAAGACTTGGTGTTTTTTCGATGAAATTGAAGTATTCGGTTGAATTGATTGTTTATTTGATAGTTAAATAACCGACTATCAAATATGGACCTAAACATAACTTTTGAAATATCTTGAATAAATACGGGAATTATATGGTACAGTTATCGCTCGAGGTGCTATACTGTATGTGTAAACTTATTTCGTTCTTCTAGAACGTTTTTGAGTAAATTCGTCCACCAATGGTTAGGAGGTGATCTCCGATCTTATTTTCGTCTGTTTATTTTCTAAAGAACCGGAGTTGAGTTTACTCGAAAATATCGAACGCTGTTTTGAAGAGATCGGGATCAGACAAGTTATCCGAAAACCACTTTGATCCAACGAGTACGTTTTCTAATGAAGACAAGAGCACAGAGTCGAAGATGGAGCAATGAAGTGCAAGGGCTAATCGTTACTAATCCTGAGGGTGATTCCAAAATGGATGTAGTAGGAATAATGCCTTCGGCTCCGTTCAGACTGGAAACAGACTTGTATGGATGAATGCTATCAGTACATTGTCATTGGAGGACAATGAGCATTCTAAGTGATTATTTCTAAAAAGGTAATCATAGCCTCTAGCCTCATCAATCGGGAATGATTGAAAATCAGGTGAGATGCAGCAAGGCTAAGTGGGTCGCACCCAAGTAGGGTAAGGTTACCTCTATCTAGAGTCCCTTTCATTCGGCTGTGTGGCGGTTGCTGATCCCGACCATGAGGTAATCTTATTCGGACTATCCAGGTTAGGGGTAGTCCGGTCTTGTGTTGGCAGGGATCGATAGGTTCGATCTCGGTACGTTGTTCTAGATGTTTACTGTGACAGGTGGTACTCTAGTGCCTAGTCATTCAGATGGAATCCATTCTCCAATACGTGCCTTACGGTTTTGATTGTAGAGCCTGGTATTCCTGGAATTTAATTAATGTAACAATTTCATCTATTTGAATAAATATTTGTACTTAGACATTATTATAATATCAGAGGATTTTGATATGAAATGTTTTTGGTTATCATAAGGTAAAAACTATCGTGTTTATTTGTGGCGTAGTCTTACGAGATACCTTTGATTTTCAAAGGATTTTGCACTTTAATAATTCAAAGTAAGTGTGTTTTCTCACGCTTGTTTTTTGACTGACTCGGGTGTTATTTTATTATAATGCTCAGATAAGACCGAGTATTACAGATACAGGATATGATGCTATGGAGCTCAGGAGATGAGCTGAATGGCGAAGACGTATTACACGTACTTGGTTTTTATATTCCGTTGTGGGCTGTATATTCAGCACTGGTGATGACAAGTTATTATAACTGTCCAGTATTGGTTTTATTGATTACTGTACTCTAATGATGTAATGTATAAATAACAATTATAGTTCTTTTTGTATAAAGATCAGTTGTTTTTTCTATTATATATTGTTGTGCTGTGATTGTGAGGTTCTGTGTTGGTATTTCTATTTTCTTCTTCTATCTCTTTCTTCATTCCCTAACGATCGTGTATTTCCAGCATTCGATTGTTCGATAAGTAATACAGTGGATGTATTGATGTTGATTTTCGGGTGTCAAAAATCTGGTTCGTGACATGAAAGACGACACTCGTCACTCATTCTAATAGAAATACAAAGTAAAGACCCTACACTTTCACTTGAAGCTATGTAATTTAAGATGGATTCCATGTATGAAAACAAAGTACGGGATTTGGATAATGTACCCAAAGGGATAAAACCCATAAGCTATAAGTGGATTTTTAAGAAAAAACTAAATGCAGATGGACAGATAGATGCTTATAAAACTAGGCTAGCTGCAAAATGGTTTTGTCAAATTCAAGGTGTTGATAATGACGAAACATTTTAACCTATGACCATACTTAAGACCGTTGGGTGATATATGCTATTATCATATTCTATGACAACATAATATGGTAAGTGGATGTGAAAATGACATTTGTAAATGGTGATTTAGATGAAACTATTTTCATGTCGTAGCCTGACTATTTCGAAGTCAATGGGACAAGGGTAAAGCTTGCAAATTATTAAGATCAATTTACGATTTTAAGCAAGCTTCAAGGGGTTAAGTGATTTGATAAAGTAATCAAATAGTTTGGTTTTTATCAAAATACAAAGGAAGCATGCATATATAGCAAAGAATAGAAAAGAGCTATAGTGTTCATAATCTTGTATATCGATAACGTACTTCTGATTGGCAATGAAAGCACATTAATGCAATCGGTGGAAGCTTGATTGTCCAAGAACATCTCCATGAAAGATTTTGGAGAAGGGGCCTACATACTTATATTAAGATATATAGGGAAAGATCTAAGAGGTTGCTGGGACTGTCCTAATCTCTATACATAAATGCCATACTCGAAAGGTTCAGTATGGAGAATTCCAAGCAAAGAAATGTTCTGATGCAATCCAAAAACGTCCTTTAGAAAACTGATGTTCCTCCTAATGAGAAGAAGGAGCATATAAAAAGGATACCATATGCATCTGTTATCATTTCCATAATGTATGTTATGCTATGTACAAGAACAGATGCGGCTTATGCATTAGGACGTGTCAGCCAATACCAATCTAATCCTGGTGAGAAGCACTTAATAGCTCTAGAATGTATTCTTAAGTATTTGAGAAATACAAAAGACTTATTCCTTATATATGGAAACAGAGACCTCCTTATGAAGAGATATGCAAATTCTAGCTTTTAGGGTGACATCAATGGCATAGTAAGTCTGTATCTGGTTATGTTTTTACATTAAACGATGGGGCTGTTAGTTGGAAAAGTTCCAAACAATAAGCATAGGTTGAATACATTGCCTTCAACGAAGCAGCAAAAGAAGCATTCGGGATGGGAAAATTTATGATTGAGCTAGAGGTAATTCCAAACATTGAGAATCTAATGACATTGTTTTGCGACAACAATGTTGTGATGCAGATTGCAAAGGAACCAAGAGCTCATAATAAATCATGGCATATACTTCGAAAGTTCTATCTTATTAGAGAGTTTCACTACTAAAGAAGTCGTGATTAATACAGTAAACATAAGGAAAACATGGCATATCCATCAATGAAGGGACTAACTTGACCGATTTTGAGCAAACTGAGACTAGGGTACGTAACACTCTCCAAATGCCAGGCAGTGTATTATTCACGGCTGCTAGGGGCACCAAGGGGTTACGTGCTTATAGTTATTGGATAATTATAGAAGGACTCACTCAAGAGTTTTCTATAGGTTAAATATAGTTTCAAAGTAATGATGTTACATAGTTTCCTCGACTTTAAAATACCGTGGAACTTCATTGTGGACACTCCACTTTGATTATAGTTAAATCATGGCATGACATCCATCGAACAACTAAAGTTAGGTCTGAGTTGAAGCATTAGAAATGAAACACTATCCAATAGAAAAATCATGTCCTCCGGTATATGTAGGAAAATGGATTGTCTATAACACAATGCAGAATTTATCTTAAGGCTATCTATACACTAGAAGGGGTGAAGTATATAGTTCGACTATTTAAAACTTGCTTATGAATTTAAATCTCTATTTACTCAAATTGAAAATAGAAACATGTAATCATAGAATAAGTAAGTAGCAAAGTAAAATACGGTAAAGTAAATAACAGCAGAGATTTTTATATTGGTTTGGATTGACCAATCCGACATCTAGTCATGTACTACACTGTGCAGAATTTCACTATCACCAGTATCTTTCTAAGGGTGGCAAAAACACCTTTACAATCTTGATTTCACGGGCTACAAGATGCACCCACTTGATTTCACAGGCTATAAGAACACCTTCCTCTCTTTACAAGCAACAGTAGAGTGCGAAAAGTAGTTTATCTTCAATACAGATTCTCGCAAATTCGTTACAACGATCCTATAGACCTCTAGTATCAATATATCTTTGAATTCATCGATGACTATAATAAAATCAAAGAGAGAATGGCATTAATTCAACTCTCTGATATTATGTGGTTTGCAAATCCTTGAAGAATTGCCTTAAAGAGTATGGATTTGCAAAGAGAATGAAGGAGTATGCAATGGATTTCTTTCACAAATGTATGGATATGAAAAGTAAGAGAAAAAAGAGAAAGATGATACAAAAATTTATTTCCAGTCCTTTAAATAGTTGTTGAAGAGACGTGTCTTTTTGTGAAGAGGTGGTGGGAAAAATCCCTTCATTTGAATTTTAAAAAACCGAAAAACAACATATATGTCGACATACTTAGAAGGAATATGTCGACATACACGTAAATTTTTAGATTTAATTTTTTTCATATTTGTGGATATTTATGATGATGATTGAGGCTAATGGTTGATGATCTTAAAGTACGATTGCCATGGGGTCTTTAACAAAGATTCTAAGATTCAACCAACTACTCATCATTTATAGCATTTGCATTCCATTCCTCTTTAATCTTCAATTAGTTTTTTTATTTCATTTGCTCTGATTTAATCTTCATATATAATTCATTTTTCTTCCACTTAGTCCTTGTTTATCTTTGTAAAATATCTCCATAACATATTTGAAAGTACTGCACAACTCGGAGAAATGTTAGTAATAATATTTATATGGTTGTTATCATCAAAATCAATATTCGAGGTATGAAAAATATGTGAGGTTAGTACCATAGTCAACTCAAAGTTAAAGTCTTTGGTTGGAGTGGTACTGTTGATAATAATTGTTAATATTGAATCTAGTATTTTTTTTTTGTTTAGACTAATCCTTAATGACCTTGGGATTTTGACCAAAACCAATTTCCTTAATTCCTAATTTTATATAGTGTTAACGAAGAGAATGGATGTAAATAATCATTACTACCGGGCACCACTTATAATAAGTAAAATTGGATTTTATTAAAAAGATGTTTAAGCGATAAGTTCAGCTAAATGTCATACCACTAGCTAAGATGATGTGGAAACGTTAATATTCTAACGGTATAATATTAATCGCTGATTGAACTTACACCTTTGAGTGGCACAACCATAACGATGAGTACTCCAAATAAACTGCGTAATTCAACTAATTTATAATCTTTGTAAATAAATTTAAATTTGTGGAATAATTAATTGTTAAAGTTTATTTGATGTTTTAGTACCATTAGTATTTGAAAAGGGTATATATAAAAGTTATGTTTATGCAGATTGATATACGACGCCTGTAGAATACTTAAATTGGATTAGATCAAATAAATACTAAATGGGGATCAATAGAAACTAAGGATCATGAATAGTAGCTAGGGATTCTCCCCAACCTACAAATCTCGACCGAACTGCTCTTATTACTTATTATACTTGAATGAGAGCTCCTTCTGACTTACCATCTGATGATGGTTTCTCTGAAGTTTTTTCCCGAAGAACAAAGAAATATCATCTTAGATCTACGATTGGCTTGAAGTAGGCTCATCTCAATGCTTAGGGAAGACACTATGTTTATCCAAAGAGATTCAGTACCCGTAATCAAAATGAATTCCAATATCTATCGGTAGTCTACAATCACAATCCAAAGGTAATTAATAATTCTTCCAATGGTAGTACATAAGAGGTAAAGGCCCCTAGGGCATGGAACCAAATTGTTGCTGATTTAGAAGTTTCTTCCTATTCACCAATTTCATTTTTCCCCTTCATGAATTTAATAATTTAAGATGTTCTAAAATGAATAATCAAATTGTGTAGTGCGAGAGAGAAACGGAAAAACACCATTGGCTTATACATTATGGGTCCAAAACCTTATTACCACTATTTCAAATCTTACATAACACAAGTGTGGAAACCAAGTGGTGAATTTAAGTGAATGGTTTTTATTTGATTAAGTTTGGTAATCAAGATGATTATGGATAATTCTTGGCTAATGGTCCCTATTTCTACGATAAAAGCTTAATTATATTGAAAAATGGGAATCTAGTATGAAGCCCTCAAGAGAATTTCTATAATCGGTTCCTGTTTGGGTTCGACTATTAGGTTTAAACATTAAATTTTGGACCAAAGAGACCGTTGGTAGAATATCCTCAATTATAGGCAACCCTATCAAATTAAATGTAGTCACTAAAGAAATGATTCGCATATCGTTCTCATGGGTTTTAGTTGAAGTCAATGCAAATTTCTTATCTCCTTATTAAATCCCATTTTGGATGTAAATGACAATCTCATTTAGCCAAAAATGGAATAATTATAGTACCTTATTAAATGTAAAAATTGTTATTATGGTCATTCAAAAAGTAAATGTAATCCTCGGAAAACCAAGATGCCTAAAGATAGTGCAAACATTGTTAAAGACCATCACTCGATGCAAGTTGATGATGATAATACTTAAAGTAATCTGCAGACAAACAAAATGCAAGATAACAACCAAGGTCTGAATAACGCCAAGTCAAATATAACCGCTTCATCCCAAAATGTAGAAAACGTCAAAAAAATAAGTCCGGCTAAGCTATGTACAGTTCCATTATAAAACTGTAAGGAATCAAAATTCTAAGAAATGGCAAAAGAATTTAAGTTATAACAACAATTTGGAACAAACAAATAATAGAAGCCAGATAAATTGCAACAGCAAAGCATGATCGTGGACACCTCCCAAACTAAAGCTACGATGTGTGCTACAAGCCATACCTCAAACACACCGATCCAAAGCCAAAAATGGCATTTGAACTCGTGTCGTGCCAAGAAGTATGAATCCTTAGATTTTTAAGGTTTATATGGTACAAAAACTACTCTCGGATCTCACAATGGAAGGAATAAAAAATAAATACCGATAACATCCCAAATTCATTACTGTTCCAAGATAATAGTAGCCAGTACCAGAAATGTCTAAATAGTGTCTCCAAATGGTATTACAACATAAGTCAAAATATAATAAGGTAACTATGGATAAATGTATCTCAAAAAAGTCATGTCACCTTCTCCACACATTTTATCCTGATTGACTCACCTATTAGCATGTCCTCACGTAATAGATATAAAAATTGAAAATGGAAGAGATCGGGTAAGGTTTAGTGTGCGAATTATATCGTTGGTGGTATGGTATCACTAAGTAATTTAACCATCCCTTACAATCTATACAGCCTAATGGTGTTTATTTATATGCATGTACTATGTATAAGGAATTAGTCGCTGCATCATAGGTTAACAATCCTTAATGCACCTAAATCCAATGATGATCTATGAAGATTTCCTCTCGAAGGTTGGACATCCGAAACCGAGTAATCCTAGGACTATCTCGAGTATATGATCTCGATAATGAACTATTTAATTATACGTTGAATTAACATTGTCAATGGTAAATTGCTTAACTATACATTAAGTTAACATTCTCAATAGTAACCACTTAACTATACGCTGAGTTAACATTCTCAATGGTAAACCGCTTAAGTTGCACCGCATTGAGTATACTTCGTAATGCCTGAGCCCATACATCGGGTTAACAATCCCGACGATAACTTGCCACCTAAGCATCGAGTATCCTCCTTATTAGTAACTGAATTCTATGCTCTATATCATTCAAACTGTAGGAATAAGGGTCAGTTAACTTATTTGACTCCTACACAGGTTTAACTTTAGATGAACATTTCCATCTACTCTCTTTCGCTTTCATCAAATATATGACTAGAACCGACTATAGTGGCAATAAGAGCATTTGATTGTGATATAATTGCACTTTGCATTGAGTGTCACGTTACAACATCATGAAGTGCAAACCAATGCATGTCACTAAGGGTGAAACAATCCATCTTGTCACATGGCTTCATTCATTTATGTTAATGCCTGAAAGTCAAGGAAATGAAAACGAGTTTCCTTTAACATCCTACTTGGCCTACACTAAGTTTAGGTTCAACCTGTTCTATTTGTAGGTTATTTCCTTTATCCTATTTTTTCCTATAGATAACATAGTCAATTGACTGGCTAAAATTTTTAGTCAAATGAATTTTATGGTCGGCCGAATGTTTGACCCCAAAAATGAACTATTTACATGTGGGTTGGACTCAAGGTTTTACGGGGCAATTAAGTCGACAAATTTTTATTTCAATCGACCAAATTTGCAATACTATGGTTTTTCTAACATGTTTAAATTATCATTTTGGTCTAACTTTAATTATTTAACTTTAGTTCTTTTATTTGAATTTTATATATGAATTTTGAAATTGTACAATCTCAATTTTTAACTATTATCCATATATAATTCCAAACTTTTATGATTATACATTTTATCCTATAACTATATGTAGCGATTCAATGTTCATCTGCATATCCAATTCCATTCAAAATTGATAGAATCTAATTTAAGTGATATTTAAAGGATGTATACATAAATTTATTTCTATCAATTCAAGTTTATTACAAAAGTCAAATCTATATATTTTAGAGGTGAATTTTACCCAACTCACCCTCCCTCAAATTTTAGTAAGTATATTATCAAATCATTAACTTGGGTTTTCCAGTTGCCTCCATTCATATATATTTCCAATTAGAAATCATTGATTCAAATTAAAGATTTTATTTTTAATTCTAAATAGATATATAACTAAAATTTAAACACTTATCTACATTATAACCACATCATAGATAAATCCACTCACTTCTGAATGTTGTTTAAAGGAATTTTCTCTCTAATCGATTTGATTCGATGTTTTCTCCTCCTTTACTTATCTTTTAATTATTCTTATCTTGTTTCTTTCTTTGCAAAATGGGTTCTCTATTTGAGATTTCGATTCTAATTATTTAAAGATATTATTTAGGGTTTAAGGAGGAAGAAGAAGAAGAAAGTATGGAGTAAAGCTTGGATATGTATTCATAGGTGGAAATTAGGTGAAGTCTAGGTCTAGGAAATTGTTACTTTATTATATCCCTTACCCTTACATATATCTAAAATTCCTTCTCTTATTCTTTGTTAAAATACCGTTTATTCTACCCCAAATTACTATCAATCAATATCATTATTATATTTAAAATTAGTTTCAGTAATTATAGTTCAAATCAATATCATTAATCACGGTTTTACATATATATATATGTGTGTGTGTGTGTGTGTGTGTGTGTGTGTGTGTGTGTGTGTGTGTGTGTATGTGTGTATGTTATTTAACTATTGTAAGGAAGCATGAATTAATATACAAACATAGATACACAAACACAGACACACACACTATTACTTAATTTTCTTGCCAGTAATTGGCAAGGAACTAAGGCATGGCCTGGTCCTATAAAAGCTACTCCAACTATGCTACGACCGGCCTTCACGTGCTAACCCAAGCTCAAGTTTGTTCCAAACTAGCCAATCTACTCAGCAAAATATCAAGATGAGGATTGACTTTCTTATACTTAGACAACACTAAAAGTTAATTAATCAGGTGGAGATGAAGGTAAGTATAGCCCTACCCGGTCAATTCTGGCCCGGCACAAAGAGGATCGGCTCCTCATGCCAACATACTTTTGGTCTGACTCTAAGTCGGCCTGTCCACTCAGCATCACTTCAGCTGTCAGTCGGTATAAGTCAAGACTGCCTTAATAGCCAGCATACTCAACAAGACTAGCTCAAGCATTATTCGTCCTTAGCTCAACTTTGGTACAACTACCCTCGAACTGTTCTAAGAAGCCTATCTCGTCATCTCACATCTAGCCTAGCATCACCTCCTCGGCATTGTCCTTAGCACCAGTCAACTCTTAGTAAACAGAGGAGTATAACAACCAGACTACTCATAGTTGTCTGCGTCTAAACTGCACATAGGTTAGCCCTTCTAAACCGACTCCATAACCAGCTGACACACTCAGATGGCACCAACAAGGTTGGCCCAAGCATAACCATTTTTGACCCGGCATCACAATAGCTAATCTCTCTATATCATAGTTCACCCGGCCTAATCTTTGCGCTTTGGCCCAAGCAATATTTAGTTTTCTTTATCATTGAATCCCGACCAGAGTAATCCATTAGCATTATCACATAGGCATGCCAAAGTAAACGAAAAGTCATACATCCAACCATGCAAGATACTATAGTGAAGTAGGTGGAAGTATGCCCACTCCTGTAGCTTATCACCGGCATTTAATGCGCATTAAGTTTAATATGTGCGCCTATTATAGAAGAACAATTGACATGCATCCTGTACGGTCTACTCATCTCAGCCACCCATTCCTCCTGCCTTTAGAATTGTCTCCCATCAGCCCATGCGACCAGATCAATAGCCAGCGTTCTTCCCATATGTGTTTAGCACAATCTCTGCCAATCATCATCTATCTCGGCTATTATAAATACCCTATACATTACCACTTCAAAGGGGTTGGAAAATATTAGAATTCTAGTCAATCTATTCCCACAACTCTCCTCACAAAAAGTTAAAGCCCTAAATAATTGAGATTAATTAGCTTTTCTAGTCTTAATCGCTATATTTCTTATCATTCTCGGAGACTGTAAGAAACAACTATAGTAAGAGAACTTCACAATGGACGTTGGCAGTCTTCCCGAACCACTTTATATTTGGTGTCACTTTGCTTGGCTTTTCTTGAATTCTTCCTTATTCTTCACTTAAGCCTAGTGATTAGCAAGTAACCTTTACTTTCACTATCTACCCAGGCTAATTTCGAGGTTGGCTAAATCTTTAGTCAACATTTTTAGCGAAATTGCGAGTTTAGTCTAAGAATTTTGTTGCTTTATCTTTTCTTGTTCGTCGGTGCATGACTTGTAGGGTAATCTATTCTAAATAGCAAGCATAGTCCCTGCATTATTTATAGAAATGTTTCTTTTTTAAGATAGATTAAATTGTAATGTATGTTAAGGATTCAAGTTAAGGCTGGTCGTATACGTGAATCATGTGCCGACCAAGTGCAGAGTGGCATGTGGCATCGATAGGAGCCAAAGCGCATGTTAGCTCATAGGTTCTCCTAAGTGATAAGCGATCATATAAAGAGCGGTGGACAGGCCCGACTCGAACTCGAACGCATGAGGGCTCGAAGATTCTCCTTGGTGACACACCGCCACTCATAAGGGGCAGGTCCCAACATGAACTGAAGTGAACAGCTGGCTCGAGCACTCTTGTATAAGTGTTTTTATGATGACGACATGGGCGATGAATGTCATCGTTCAAAAGAACTTAGTAAATAAGAAAATTTATTATTAAAAGTGAGAACTTATCTCTGGTGATTGGCTAGGCTTGTAAACGAGCTTCAAGAAGTGCGCTAACTGTTAAGCCCGACCATCTTTGGATATGCAGATGGGCATCTAGTTTCCTATAAACGTAGTTGAAGGGTGCTATAGGAACTTGCGGGAAGGGGCGGGCCAGGATGAGAACAAAGATGAAAAAGGGAGTTGTTTGGTGACCTAATAATGGAGTAGGCTAGCCAATGACAGGCCACTTCCCTACATGTCAACTTGCTTTGGCCTCATTGCCTGGTTCCTATGAGGAGGCAGGTCCAAACACAAACTTGACCATACAGTGGCTCTAGGATTTTTAGTGAGAGATGTATGGTCGGTAGCTACATTCACTAGGTTGGTTGCCTTGACCCCCAGCTCTACTGAGAGCATTGGCCAGCTCGGGTGTTGTTGTGGAGGGAGCGTTCCTAGGTGGAAATAAAAGTGCACACTTTTCTTGTTCGCAAAAGGTGACGCCACTTACACTAGTATGGATGCCATCATTTAGCGAAAGTTAGGAGACAGAAGAATTTGTCAAACAGTTGGTGTGATCAATATGCAAAATACATTCATATTTACCATAACTTGGTTAATAGTAGTAGTAATGGAGTGAATGGGCATGCATCGTAGCTGTGCAAGATATGAAGCCAAATTAAGATTATGGTCCACATCCTCAAAGGAATCTACTCAGCAAATGGAGGAGGCGGTGGAATATAGTTCATCGTCGTTACCACCAAGGTTAGACATGGTGCAAAAGATGCGAAGCGAGTTTACAAAGGAGAAAAAGGTGAAGAAAGTTAAGATTGTTGAATATGCGCTTTGCGCTTATATGATTTTTATTTGATGATAATAAACATATATACATTCATTTAAATGTATTTGTTAATATACTATTTTATTTTTTACAATTTAAATAAATATTCGCTGAATAAAATAAATAACACAGATTTTGAATTCAAACGAATATTTCATTCAAACAAATATTTATTACAATCTTGAATAGTACAAATTCATGCTCTCACTATACATATACAAGTTTGAATACATCACGATTTCATATTTACATTAACAACCTCACTACATATCACTCACACTCGTATTTTGTCTTCAACTGCATTCCAGTTTGAATCCAGCATCTGAGAAATCTGCAAAAAAATTCACTAACGCGGTAAAATTGAAAAATAAATATTTTTGCAATATAAAATAAAAGATGAATTTTGAAAATAATATTTGCCTCAGTTATTTGGATTGTTCGTCATCATTTAAATTTGAATTCATCATACACGAACAACTTGTGACATACACGGTGTATCACTGTATAAGCCACAAGGCCGTGCACACCGATATATGCACTTAATAATGCTACAGGGACAGGTGAGCACAGGTCAAACCCAAATGAAAAGCCGGGTTCAACTCACGTGCAATACATTGAAAATCACAACACGAGCACAAGGTCAAACCCGAGTTTTTAAAACTGGATTCAACCCAAGGCATAGCAACTGCATAGGACTACAATAACCAAATGGATGGAAGCAAAGACCAGAAGAACAACAACTCAACAGAACATGGACTGCAACAATCAAGCAAATGTAGAGAACAAGCTACATGAAGGCAACATGAAGCAATGTCGAGCTCAGTACAACACAGTGTACATAAATACTGCAACTACACAGACCAACAATGGAACAGCAGTTCATATGAACAAGTGTACAAAGGCAATATGAACAAGTGACTCAGGCAAACACACCAAATGAAACAATGAACAAAATACATGCAAATGCATCAAAGCACTGAGACATGAATGCAACATTTACAACATAGCAGCAGTATGCAAGTGCATACACAAAGAGGCAACAAAGACCAAAGTGCATGAACACAGTGAAGACCACAAAGGCAGTGCATCAGTGTGCAAAGAGCTCGAGCACAAGAATATGAGAGCAAACAAAAGTCCTCTGAACAACTTACAAATATACAACCAAGACAGTAGTGTGCAACTCGAGCCTCAAAAGAATTAAAGTGACACAACAGCAATAATGCAAACAACAAAAGTACAGTGTCAAGCTCATGTATGCAACAGATAATGATGCAGGGAAGACTCGAATGACCAAGTGCACCACAGACCATACAACAACTCAAATGTCAAGCACAAGTCTGAAACTCGAGACCAGTTCAGCAAAAGTCAACAATGCTCGAAGACTCGCCAAGTATAGGACACAGTAGTGATAGTAAGCAATGTAGCAACACGCAAAATAATCAACGCAGTATAAAAATGAAAAAGTGCGTATCTTTGAAATGGTCATCACGAAATGAATGAAAGCCAAGACCGAAGCCAGCAGTAAAAAATTCACGAAATCAGTATTGTCAAAGTCAATCAAGCATTCACCGTGATAACCAAGCAAATTGATCAAGTCACAAATCAAAACCGTGAGTGCCAAGCATCAAAAATACGAAATTGAAAAAGTCAGATCAATCCCAAGCATCCAAGCATAATCAAGCGGCCAAAGCACAGAATTGACGAATTCAAACAATTATATACGAACGCAAATATAGGAATTCGACCTATATATAAACTATTCATCATCGGCAGTTTAAAGAGCGTCGAGTACAAGTACGAAAACACTAAAGCACAAAAGCATAAAATTACGTACCGAAATCACATAAGGAACTCGATCCAAATTGAAGAGCCGTGAGCAAATCAAAGAGCATCGAAGCCTACTATCGAACGATATCGAGCGGCGCATCAATTTGCACAACCCTAATTTTGGAAGCAAGGAGCAAAAGAGCCGAAGCCCTAATTTTGTTTGCATAGAAGAACAAGCCGCCATCTCAAAGAGGAACGAGAAAGAAGGAACCAGGCCGACATTATTTTCTACAGAGCAAAATAGATAAAGAAGAGAACGGGCTAGAGAAATAAAAGGGGACGGTGTTTCTTTGTTTAAAGGGGCTTTATTTTTTTAATTAGGGTTTAAAGTGTTTGTTAATTATTTGTTTTTAATTGTTGTTCAAATCAAATCTTGGTAAATCACCACCTAGGGTTTAGGTAGTGTCAGATTGTCTAGTTAGAATTAGTTCAGTGAGCAGGGTGTGCGAGTTTGCAAAGCTCTATAGGCGGGAGCATAGTTTGCGAGTAAGCAAAGCTCTATAGGCGGGTGCAGAGTTTGCGAGTAAGCGAAACTCTATAGGCGGAGCAGGGTGTGCGAGTCTAGTAGATTGTTTGTGAGCGGGAGCAAATGTTTGCGAGTCTAGTAGAGTGTTTGTGAGCGGGAGCAGATGTTTGCGAGTCTAGTAGAGTGTTTGTAAGCGGGATACTGTTTAATTCTAATAGAAATCTGGGAATGCAGCAGTAGGTAGGGGTTGCCGAAGCTGGGTAAATTTTGTGTGTGATTTACTTTTTAGCATATTTATTTCTGCAGTTTGTTTCTGTGTTTAAATTGAGAAAATTTGCTATAACCCTATTCACCTCCCTCTAGGGTTAATCTAGATCCTACAAGTGGTATCAGAGCCCGGAATTTTTTTATTTAACTCTAGAGTCATGAATCTACCAAATAATGCTTTTTCTGAGGGGCAATCTATTGCTAGGCCACCCATGTTTAATGGGAATGATTATGCTTATTGGAAAGTTAGGATGGGTATATATCTTAGTTCTGTTGATTATGATGTTTGGGATATTATTGAAACTGGCTATAAAGCTCCCACTATAACCGTTGGTGATACTGAGATTCCTAAACCTAAGGATAGATGGGATGCTAACGATAAGAAATTAAAAACCACAAATGCTAAAGCCATGAACGCTTTTATCTGTGCTCTTGATAAAAATGAATTTAATAGAATTTCTCATTGTACAACAGCACAGGAAATTTGGCACACTTTGGAAGTGACACACGAAGGAACTTCTCAAGTCAAGGAGTCTCGTCTAGCCCTATTCAGCAATGAATACGAAAACTTTGTGATGGACAAAGGCGAGAGCATAAAAGACATGTTTGGACGCTTTTTAAATTTGGTGTACACCGCTAGAGCGCTTGGGAAGGTGTTCACCGAGGTAGAGCTTGTAAGGAAGGTGCTTCGAGTCTTACCGATAAACTTTGAGGCAAAAGTCACGGCAATCCAAGAATCGAAAGATTTGAGTAAACTAAGCATGGAGGAGTTGATTGGTAACTTGATGACATATGAGCTTGAGCTAAAAGCAAAGGAAGAACGCAACAATTCTAAACCAAAGAAGAAGACGATTGCCTTAAAGAGCAAAGAAGAAAGTGATGAAGAAGAAGAAGATCTAGTCGAAGAGCTTGCAATGGCTGTCAATAATCTTAGAAAAAGGTCGAGATTCAAGCCACGCAAGAAGAAAACAAAGGGTAATAGATCAAAAGAATCTGACAATTCCGATAATGAATCAACATGCTTTAACTGCAAGAAGCCCGTACACTTCATACAAAAATGCCCACTTCTCAAAAACAACAAAGGAAAGAAAAAGAAAAAGAAGGCTTTTGCAGCGACTTGGGATGATGAAGAAGGAGAGGAAGTTTCGGATAGCAGCTCAGAGGAGGCTAACTTGTGTCTTATGGCAAAATCAGATTCAGAAGCAAGCTCCGAGGAATCTAGTGAGGCAGGTGAGTATTCCTATAGAGATCTTGTTTTTATGTGCTTAGATCTTACTAAAACAATTGATAGTCTTGAATCAAAAATTGAAAAACTGAAATCTGAAAGGAGGAAACTCGCCCATGAAAATTCTAGGTTAGAAACTGAACTTGAAAATATTCAAAACCTAGACTGTAACAAATGTAAAACTTTAGATTCAGAATTATCAAGACTTAAGAATAGCTTTGAGAATCTTGAAAAAGAAAACTTGAGTCTTAAGGAAAACAATGACACTAGGAAAAAGGATTTTATAAATAGATGCACCTCACTTGTAACTGAAAACACAACATTAAAAACCAAAGTCCAAAATCTTGAGAAATCTCTGAATAACTTTTCAAAAGGAGAAAAATCTTTCAAAATGTTATTGGGAAATCAAATTTTTGCTAACAACAGAAAAGGACTAGGTTTTGGGAAATCACGAGATGATGATAATGCAAAAGGTAAAAGTGTCTTTGCTCGATCTGAAATAATTGGACATCATGTTGAAAATTATAGTCATAAGAACAAGAACACAAAATTTAATCAAGTCAATTTAATGTGCACAATTTGTAGAAAATTTGGACACAATCAAAATAATTGTTGGTATAGACCCAAACATATGAAAACTATACCAATTTGGGTTCCAAAAGGCATAAATATAAAATCTTTGAAAGTCAAACAAATTTGGGTGCCAAAAGGAATATACATAAATAGTTTTGGGTCTCCACAAACATATTTTTCATGTTCTGCCACTAACAACCATGGACCTATAAAAACAAATAGTCACAAAAATCTTTCATCGTGTAGGTGTGGTGGCAGGCTAAGGAACAACAATAGTGTTCTCTGGATTTTGGCTGTTCCAGAAACACAATGGGCGACAAAGCAAAGTTCCTTAGCCTAGCATAAAGGTGACAGAATCACAATGGACAACAACGAAAAATTATCGTAAAGGTAAAACAGGTAAAATTGTTTTGAACGATATATTAAATGTGATAATCTGCACCGTAATCTGAATTAAATCAGCCAGTAATGTGATGATGTCTTTAATTCTGACTTATTCTTAATTGATATGATTTTTTGACTTGTTCTTATTTATGACCTTGATTTGTGCTTAAATGATGACCAATCAGATTTTCAACTTTGAATTAATCCATATAAATTTGTTCCGTCAAATGATGGTTACTCATGCTACACGTAGATATATTTGGTCACTGCTTGTAAATTTGCACGATTTCAAATTTCATGTGAAAGCTGTTAAAAAGGATTTTAAGAAATTGTTGAAACTTCAAGAAATTGTTTTTTGAAATAATTATGATGTTGATTGACTATTGATTACTCATGAATATAACTGTTTCTGAAACTGACAATATGATATTTGTTTGATTGTTAACACGGTCTCAATTCAAATCCAAGAGAATTTCATTTAAAAATTGTTGAAAACAATTATGAGATAATTTGTTGAAATTTCACAATTTGGTCTTTGACATCCAACAAGTGAATATTGAGTGAAATTTAAATTCAGATGCAGATTACACTGGTAATATAGTTGATAGAAAAATTATTAGTGTAACGTGATTAATTTTTGAAACATTCATTTGCTGCATCGTTTTTCAAAGAAAATATCTGCATATATTTCACTTGAAATAATTTTCAAATAGCAGAATTTTTTTCATATAACCCCTTCGAGAAAATCATTTTTGACCATATTTTCAGATTGGTCATTTTTATTTGATTTTAAATGACAAATTTTGACTAATCTAACTCCCTAATGATTATTGAAAAGATCGATAGTGATTGAAAAAGTGACGAGTGTCGATATTTGTCATACATTACTCAAGACAGTATATTTAGAAAAAAAATTAGAACTTCATAACAAGAGTTATAAAAACTTTTTGTTGGGTAAAAATTCCATGATCATTTCTATTTCTATCATCTTTCTATCGATCATCACTCATCAAAATCATATATAGTATGTAAATTTGTGGTAGTTTACAAAGGAAATTATTCGTTCTTCAATTTATTATTATAAAGGAAATTATCTGTGCTTCAATTTATTATATTCTTCAATAAAAATAAATATCCAAAGTATTCACTCTCATTTAAAAGTCCTCATGGTTATGCATGGGTGAATTACTTGGATTTTTGATTATGTGCTTCCATGCTCATTTAAAAGTCCTTACGGTTATGCATGTATGGAACGCAGATTAAATAGACAAGTTGATTCTAATCCCATTTAAAAGTCCTAACGGCCATGCGTGGTTAGAAGATACTTGATTTCATTTTTTAAATAAATATTGTGAATACTACTAATCTCATTTAAAAGTCCTAACGCTTATGCATGGTTAGTAGATATTCAAATTTCCTGAAATAAATATACCACAAATAGACAGAACTGTATGATTTTTGATGATTTTATCCCCATCAATTCTGAAAGTGGAATATGCGTCTGACAAGGGTAATTATGATTTTTGTTTGAGCTTTATTGAAATTTGATATTTATATTCAATTGAGTTAAATGTTTGATTCATGTTTGTCACTTCATCCCTATTTTTATGACACTGTTATTCTTTTGCTGATAATAAAAGGGGGAGAGAAAAGTTAAGATTTTGTCAAATAAAATCAAGCAAAGGTCAAATAATTTTCCATTTGCATCTAGGCTCATTTATATATTTCTATTTGTATGCATATATGTAGGGGGATTATTGTGTAGAGAGGGAGCATTAAATAGGGGGAGCAAATTGAACGATCAAATACATTTGACATATTCAAAATCTTAAATATATGTTTGTTATCATCAAAAGGGGGAGAATGTTGAATATGCGCTTTGCGCTTATATGATTTTTGTTTGATGATAATAAACATATATACATTCATTTAAATGTATTTGTTAATATACTATTTTGTTTTTTACAGTTTAAATAAATATTTGTTGAATAAAATAAATAACACAGATTTTGAATTCAAACGAATATTTTATTCAAACAAATATTTATTACAATCTTGAATAGTACAAATTCATGCTCTCACTATACATATACAAGTTTGAATACATCATGATTTCATATTTACATTAACAACCTCGCTACATATCACTCACACTCGTATTTTGTCTTCAACTGCATTCCAGTTTGAATCCAGCATCTGAGAAATCTGCAAAAAAATTCACTAACGCAGTAAAATTGAAAAATAAATATTTTTGCAATATAAAATAAAAGATGAATTTTGAAAATAATATTTGCCTCAGTTATTTGGGTTGTTCGTCATCATTTAAATTTGAATTCATCATACACGAACAACTTGTGACATACACAGCGTATCACTGTATATGCCACAAGGCCGTGCACACCGATATATACACCTGATAATGCTACAGGGACAGGTGAGCACAGGTCAAACCCAAATGAAAAGCCGGGTTCAACTCACGTGCAATACATTGAAAATCACGACACGAGCACAAGGTCAAACCCGAGTTTTTAAAACTGGATTCAACACAAGGCATAGCAACTGCATAAGACTGCAACAACCAAATGGATGGAAGCAAAGACCAGAAGAACAACAACTCAACAGAACATGGACTGCAACAATCAAGCAAATGTAGAGAACAAGCTACATGAAGGCAACATGAAGCAATGTCGAGCTCAGTACAACACAGTGTACATAAATACTGCAACTACACAGACCAACAATGGAACAGCAGTTCATATGAACAAGTGTACAAAGGCAATATGAACAAGTGACTCAGGCAAACACACCAAATGAAACAATGAACAAAATACATGCAAATGCATCAAAGCACTGAGACATGAATGCAACATTTACAACATAGCAGCAGTATGCAAGTACATACACAAAGAGGCAACAAAGACCAAAGTGCATGAACACAGTGAAGACCACAAAGGCAGTGCATCAGTGTGCAAAGAGCTCGAGCACAAGAATATGATAGCAAACAAAAGTCCTCTGAACAACTTACAAATATACAACCAAGACAGTAGTGTGCAACTCGAGCCTCAAAAGAATTAAAGTGACACAACAGCAATAATGCAAACAACAAAAGTACAGTGTCAAGCTCATGTATGCAACAGATAATGATGCAGGGAAGACTCGAATGACCAAGTGCACCACAGACCATACAACAACTCAAATGTCAAGCACAAGTCTGAAACTCGAGACCAGTTCAGCAAAAGTCAACAATGCTCGAAGACTCGCCAAGTATAGGACATAGCAGTGACAGTAAGCAATGTAGCAACACGTAAAATAATCAACGCAGTATAAAAATGAAAAAGTGCGTATCTTTGAAATGGTCATCACGAAATGAATCAAAGCCAAGACCGAAGCCAGCAGTAAAAAATTCATGAAATCGGTATTGTCAAAGTCAATCAAGCATTCACCGTGATAGCCAAGCAAATTGACCAAGTCACAAATCAAAACCGTGAGTGCCAAGCATCAAAAATACGAAATTGAAAAAGTCAGATCAATCCCAAGCATCCAAGCATAATCAAGCGGCCAAAGCACAGAATTGACGAATTCAAACAATTATATACGAACGCAAATATAGGAATTCGACCTATATATAAACCATTCATCATCGGCAGTTTAAAGAGCATCGAGTTCAAGTACGAAAACACTAGAGTACAAAAGAATAAAATTACATACCGAAATCACAGAAGGAACTCGATCCAAATTGAAGAGCCGTGAGCAAATCAAAGAGCATCGAAGCCTACTATCGAACGATATCGAGCGGCGCTTCAATTTGCACAACCCTAATTTTGGAAGCAAGGAGAAAAAGAGCCGAAGCCCTAATTTTGTTTGCAGAGAAGAACAAGCCGCCCTCTGAAAGAGGAACAGAAAGAAGGAACCAGGCCGACATTATTTTCTACAGAGCAAAATAGATAAAGAAGAGAACGGGCTAGAGAAATAAAAGGGGCCGGTGTTTCTTTGTTTAAAGGGGCTTTATTTTTTAATTAGGGTTTAAAGTGTTTGTTAATTTTTTTTTTTAATTGTTGTTCAAATCAAATCTTGGTAAATCACCACCTAGGGTTTAGGTAGTGTCAGATTGTCTAGTTAGAATTAGTTCAGTGAGCAGGGTGTGCGAGTTTGCAAAGCTCTATAGGCGGGAGCAGAGTTTGCGAGTAAGCAAAGCTCTATAGGCGGGAGCAGAGTTTGCGAGTAAGCGAAACTCTATAGGCGTAGCAGGGTGTGCGAGTTTAGTAGAGTGTTTGTGAGCGGGAGCAAATGTTTGCGAGTCTAGTAGAGTGTTTGTGAGCGGGAGCAAATGTTTGTGAGTCTAGTAGAGTGTTTGTAAGCGGGATACTGTTTAATTCTAATAGAAATCTGGGAATGCAGCAGTAGGCAGGGGTTGCCGAAGCTGGGTAAATTTTGTGTATGATTTACTTTTCAGCATATTTATTTCTGCGGTTTGTTTCTGTCTTTAAATTGAGAAAATTTGTTATTACCCTATTCACCCCCTTCTAGGGTTAATCTAGATCCTACAAAGATTTTGAAGGGGGCCCTTCGTCTAGCGTCAATGTTGACCAAAGACATAGCCAAGCTCAAAATTAGCCTAGTTAAACTGTTAAAGCAAATGTTACTTGCTAACACTTGGCTAAAAACACAAAAAAACCAAAAAAGGAAGAACAAAGCAAAGCAAAGCAAGGTAAAGTGACATCAAATATAGAGTGGTTCAGCAAGAACACTATGTCCACTGTGAAGATCTCTTACTATAGTTCTCTTACAATTAAAAGAGTCACAAGAGAATAATAAGAAAAATAGCACTTATGACCAAAAAAGTTAACTAATCCAAAATACTTAGGGTTTTATGCTATGAGGAGAGCTCTGGAATAGATTGACCAGAATTCAAATATTTCTGAACCCCTTTGAAGCGGCAATTCTAATATACCTACCCCTTCAATCACAGTCGTTATATTTAAAAGGGAAAAATGATCCTGACCTTTTAGATGCAATCAAGTATTGTGTCACACTATACACGTGGAAGAAGTGACGCATCTCTGCCACATCTTGAAAAATAAATCATCTTAGCCAATAACATAGTGCCATGTATAACGCACATTAAATGCATAGCAAAGTAGCAAATCAGCAAGGTCTTCGTGATTTGACAAGCCTGTACTCATGTATAGGAAGGGCAAAATGGTACTCAATTTTCTTGCATGTAATTAGTAAGCCGACTAGGGCATGGCATGGCCCAATCAAAGCTGGCACATTCATCCTACGATTGGCCTTCACATGTCGATCCAAGCTCAAGTTAATTCCAAACCAATCCATCTACTCAACAAAACATCAAGTTGAAGACCAGGCGTCCTATCCCCAGATAGTACTAACAGTCAATTCATCAGGTGAAGATAAAACTACGTATAGCCTTACCCGGTTCATTCTGGCCCAGCACAAAGACGGTCTGCTCCCTCATGCCAATACATTTTCGGCCTGACCTCAACTCATCCCATTCACTTAGACCACTTCAATTGCTGCACGACATAACTCAAGACTACCTCAACAACCATCATACTCAACAAAACCGACTCAAGCGTGGTCTGTCCTTGGCTCGACTTTGGTACAACCACCTTTGACCGGTTCCAAGAAGCTCATCCTATCATATCACATTCGGTTTGGAAACACCTCCTTTGCATGGTCTTTAGTGACAGTTAACTCTCAACAAATTTAGGCATAGTATAACCAGATCGCTCATGGTCATCTACATCTAGAATGGTCCTAGGCCAGCCTCTCTAGACCGGCTCCATGGACTATTGGCATTCTCGAACAGCATCAGACAACACCCGTCTGACAAGGCTGGCCCAAGCATAATCGTCTCTGTCCCGACATCACTACTGTCTGTCTTAGTATATCATGGCTAGCCCGACCTGTTCTTTGCACTTAGATCGTTGGTAATATTCCATCTCTTGTATAGAAGCTTGAATAGATTCATACATATGTATTCCCATATAGGCATGCTAATGTAAATGAAAAGTCGTACATCCGACTATGCAAGATACTATAGCGAAGCGGTTGGAAGTATGCCTCCTTCTATAGCTCGTCATCAGCATTTAATGCTCATTAAATGTAATGTGTGCGCCTGATATAGAAGGACATTTGACATCATCTTGTGCAGTCTACTCATCTCAGCCACCCATTCCATTCTTCCTTTACAACTGTCTCCCATCAGCCCATGCGACCAGATCAACGTCCAAGCACCGTTCCCGCCTATTTTTAGCACAATCTTAGCGATCCATCATCTATCTTGGCTACTATGAATACCCCATGCACTTCCACTTCAATATGGTAGAAAAATATTAAAATTTTATTCGATCTATTCCCAGAGCTCTCCTTGCAGCAAGTTAAAGCCATAAGTACTTAAGATTTAGTTAACTTTTCTTTCTTCGTTGCTATATTTCTTATTATTCTCTATAATTCTAAGAGATAGTTATAGTAAGAGATCTTTACAATTGATGTAGGCAGTCTTGTCGAACCACTCTATATTTGGTGTCACCTTACTTTGCTTTGCTTGAATTCTTTCTCATTCTTCATTTTTAAGTCTAGTCATTAATAGGTAACTTTTGCATTCACAATTTAGCCAGGCTAATTTCAAAATTGGCTAACTCTCTAGTCAACACCCTCTATTATTAATTATTCTACAATTGCAATTGATTGTTATTTATCTTTTCAAATTCAAAAATCTAATTCTCTCTTATTCTTTACAAATAAGAGATAACATACCATTTATTTAAGAAGTGCATTCCATTTATAATTATTATTACATTCTCTTTCTAAAATATGCAACATTTCCTTTCATTAATTATAAAAATTGCTCCTATTATCATGGTAAGTAATGTTTTCCCCTTGAAGCGGTTTAAAGTTTGTGCTTGTAAATACATCTCACGCTTTTCTTTTAATGCACATATAACAATTGTATACCTCTTGGAATAATTCAAACATTTCGATTACTTACTGAATATGTTTTGTCTTTATTTGTGTAACTAATCCTTAAGCTTAAATTTCAAATAGGCACAAAACCGAAATGTATGCTATGGTAAAAGTTTTATATCTTATTTATATGGTATCCATTTTGAATATTTTATACATGATTTGGATTATAAAAATCTACTTGACACAGTGGAAAAGCTAGATTTCTCAAATTCTTTCATTTGAAAAAAAAATCATTTTTTGGATTTCTGTAAAATTACAAAAATGCTCTTCTTAATGACTAATTTAATTTTACATAAAAATATGGAGTGTGGTTATAATTGTGATAAGGAAGAACTGGAAGGAGCTAGTGCTCTAGGAAGTTTAAATGTTCTTGAGAGACATCAAGATCAAAAAACAATCGCTAAAACTAAGGATGACAATATAAATGGCACAAAATCCAACCAGGATAAAATCCCACTTTCGCCTGTTGAACTAAAAGCTCAACAGAAGCAACAGACTGTAAATTTTCTCCTACAGCCCAACCAAAGGTTGTTGAGGAGAACAAGGTAGGAAGATACAACTTTTGAATTGATAACAACCCATGCATAGAATATAATAGACAATCCAAACTGGATCACCATGGTTCAATATATTAAAAATAAAAGTAGAACGAAAAGCAGTCTGAAACGATTAATGGGCTACTTCTACGCTTGATAAAAGAAGTATAAGCTCCACCTCAAATTAATGTCCATGCTCTTTTTGAATACAATTGGTATGAATGCATCATAAGACAATTTGATATCGAAAACCATTTAGGAAATAGAAACTTCTCTTTTTTAGGGCTTTTAGAAAATAAGCTTCCAGCTCAAAAAATTCCAGCGGCTATAGAGTGGCTTAACCAGGGCTAGGCATTTGAGCATGACAATGGTAATCAATATAGAGAGAATTCTACAATTATGGGACACACAACAATGGATTAATGCTATTATCTATAAAAACAAACAATATATAACATGTAAATTAAAGCAAGCTAGTGCCCTAGAGATGCTTTGTATGGTTGTATATGCTCATAACTCAGAAGATGAAAGAAAGTATATATAGGAATACAATCAATCTTAAGCAACTCAAGTTAGTTTTTCATTGATTCTAGCAATGGACTTCAATGCTACCTTATATAATAACAAAAGAATCAATAACGATTCTTCTAATATATCCTTGGATTAAGACCTAGAATGCGTTACTGTTTCTAATATTTTAAAACAACCATTCTCTGGTAATTTTTTACATGGAGAGGAGGTAGGGATTATAGCATTCATAATAAGATCGATCGATTATTTGTTAACGATGAATGCTAAAATAATTTTCGCAACTTCATGCTTCATTTTGATAATCACTCCTCTGGTGATCACACACAAATTATATTCAAAATTCAAAAATATTAAGCATTGTTCAAACAAAATCCCTTTAGTTATGATAACTCGTGGAATATGTAGGAAGGTTACTAAGAAATAGTTCAAGATAACTTTCAAATTTATTTTTTTTGAAAATATTCTGTTCAATTTGCTTCAAAATTTTAAGCAATAAAAATGGCACTCAAATTTTGGTCAAAAACAAAATCCAATCTCAACATCCTACATAATAACTAGAGGCAAGAGAATGACCAAATATATCAACAGCTTATACCAAATCCAATAAATAAAGGGTTACAAATTGAGTATGGAGAAGGAGTGCAGAAAATGAACATCCTTTTACAACTGAGATCAATACAAAACATTAAATATAGCAAGTTTATATGGCTAACTCAAGGTGATAAATCTACAATATTATTTCATTCCAGACTTGTTGAATTCTCTTCGAGTTAAAATCAATTCGGTTAGTTGACCAAGAAAGTAATGCTTCTGATTCCACAGAAAACATTACTAAGGAAGCAATTAAATCCATATCGATCTATTTAATGCAGATACAATTTCTTGTAATTTTTCAGAGATTTCTACCAAAAAGATAATAACTGAAAATGCAAGAATGGAAATGGATAAACCATTTGAAATAGATGAACTTAAAACTGCAGGTTTTCAAATGATGATAACGGTAGTCCAGGCCCCGATGGTTTCAATGCAAAACATTCTAAAGTTCATTAGGATTTGATAAAACTAGAGTTGCTTGAAACCATGAATGAAATTTTACAGGACAAATAATTAAGAAAATAAATCACATATTTATTTTCTTAATTCCCAAAAAACAAAATCCTTAGACTTTACCCGAATATAGATCAATATCTTTATGTACTGTTCTTTATACTGGCTAAATTATTATATAAAAAATGAAAGGTTAGACGAATTATCTCATTTCACCAAACCAAAAGGCATTAATTGTAGGAGACGCATAAGTGAGAATTCACTCTTAGCACATGAATTGGTTAGAAGTTAACTAGAAATCATCAAATAATATATGTGTTAAGATTGACTTAAATAAGGTATATGAAAGAATCAATAGGGACTTTATTATCCATATGATGAAATCTATAGGGTTTTCAACTAAATTATCCAATCTGATATACACATATATCTCCGCTCCATCATTTTCTATCATGGGTTACCCCAAGGGATACATCCAAAGAAATAGAGACCTAAGGCAAGGAGATCCTCTATCTCCGTGTCCGTTCATTATTGTTAAGGAATATTAGACAGTCCTATTTGATTTATAATTCATTAAGGGTAACATTTCGCCAATTTACAAAGTTGAGACAATCTTAACATAGTTTTATATGCTGATGATATCTTAGTTCTAACCAAAGCATGTATTAATAGTTCATTCTCCATTCGAGAAGTTATGGAAAAAAGTAAAATACACCATTGGTCTTATACTTAGCGAACAAAAATAGTGATTTTTTTTAGAAAAGAGTTGAAAAACAAAGATAAGTTAAACAATATTTCGAAAGTTCAAATGGGAAATCATCCGATCATTTACTTAGGGATTCCACTTTCGATAAACAAATTAAAATCCAGAGAGTTTGGCCCATTGATAGATAAATTAATAAAAAAAATCTAATTGGACCAATAAATTCTTAAATATAAGGGGGAGAATACAACTTATCAAATCAGTTATTTACCCAATTATCGAATTGCAGATGCATTTTTCTCAAATTCCAATTTCCATCTTACAGAAGATCAACTCAGTATGTGCTAATTTTCTATGGTAGAATAGAGCATAGAATCTAAGTTGACCGATGTATGTAAACCAAAAACAAAATGGGGTCGGGGCTTAGTTGTGGACTTATTTCAAGCAAACATACTCAAATTGTTATGGAACTATATGTCTTCTGATTATTTATAGGCTAAACGGACATATAATAGGTATTGTAAAAATAAAAAATTAGACTATCTAAGTGGATAACAACTCTTCTTCAATTTGGAAAGCATTGTAGAAAACAAGACAAATGAAGGCTATATCACTAAACAAATAGCAGATGGTAACGATACCAATCTTCAACTAGACCCTTGGCTGAATGGAGACTCTATAGTAGACAAACTAAGGTAGAATTCTATGGCAACGATGGGAGACCCTAACAGAAGACTATCTACTCTCCAAACTTGAAGAAAATGGAGAGTGAACAGTTCATGTTTGACATCTCATATTTGTAATGAAATTCAGCAAATCGGCATAGATACAAATGGAGTTAGAGACTATTAGAAGTAGTCCCTGCCTCCTTATGATGTTTTTTCCTAAGTTAATCTTGGAATACCATTAGAGCACGGGCTAGAAAATTATATTGGTGCAAGATGGTTTGGAACAAGCATCATGCTCTTAAAATGTCAATATGTATCCTTTTGAAAAAATCAATTTAAACTTCATGCGGAAGATAGAATAGCAAAACAGAACTTTGAAGTTGAAATAACTTGCTTATTATGCGAAGAACAAATGGAGAGCAACAATCGTTTATTCTTCACATGAAATTATTCGATAAAGATTTAGGAAAGTATTAGCAGCAAATTACAAATTCAAATTGCAAACTACAACATAGACGAAGCATTTTGTCAACCATTAACACCAAGTACACGCAATAATGCAACTGAAGCACGTACTATGATTCCCTATTGCTTTTCTCTTTCTTTTATTATCTTTCTCATCTAATATGATACCCTATCGCTATGACTTTCCCCTCCATCTTCATGCTCCACCCACGTCTCCTATATGCTAAAGAAAAAGTGTAACGATCCAGATTTTCGGACCAGTCAAAATAGTCGAAAAATCCGTCCATTTTAAAACTACTAGTGAAAAATATCAATTTAATACCCACTTTATTTGATAAATATTTAACACCGCTGAATGTATAAGATACAAATTTAGTTTATACAACTTATTAGAGAAATGTGTTTATTCTACAAGGTGTGCATACCTAACTCAACCGTAATAAATCTACCGCTGCGCACTCTGATGAGAGAGACGCCAATATCCTAACCTGCGAAGTCAATGAACAATGTAAATGCGGAATAAAATAATAAGCAGGAAAGATACAACAACACAAAACAAATAGCAACCAATAAACAGAAAAATGTTATGTTATTATTGAGACAGCATCATTACCACTTATGACTGCCTACGTACCTCTACATAATTGGATACACAATTAGATACAGGATCAAGCCAACGTAGTTTTCCTACCGCAAATAGGACTCATGAGCATACGATGTACAAATAATATGCAATTCCCGAAACTACTCATTTAGGCTTAATTTCTACATTTAGATTTTTCAAATCTAATTACCTTTACGGAAATTATCCCTTTGGACTTTATTCCTGAATTCTTATTTCAAAACATTTAAAATATATACATATACATACACACATACACACACATACATACATACATACATACATACATACATACATATATATATATATATAAATAATTAAATATATATATATATATATATTGCATTCAAACTAGTCCTTTACTTCGGGATCTGAACACAAATCACCATTTTGAAACGATACTGATATACAAGCATACAAAACTATGTGCTACCAAAGCTTGGGAGGTTTCTAGCCATAACCAGGCCACTGGGTCTAGCCTTTCGAGCAAATAATAGATAAGTTCATCCCTCTACTCCGACAAACTACATTGAGGCTACAAAACATATGCACCTCCTTTGCCCATGCGTTTCCTAGATTATGGATTTCCCCGAATATTTGGTAACATAACATATCACTTTATATCCCCAAGTGGAAAAATCATTTACGCTAATAATTACAAATATTTCAAATATGTAATAATTTTCATTTCCCAATCCTTTCGACCAAACAATCTTCAAACCATCGGGTTTGGTCCTCAAAATTATTTCCTTTTTGTAAAACTGTTCTTTATATAAATCTCTTTTATTATTAAGAAAATGTGCTTCGAGTAAATCAAATTAACTATTCCCTCCGTCTGGCCAATCCGGATAGCCAGACAGAGCAGAAAACTGGTATCCCAAACTTAAGCCTAGACATTATCTCTCCATCATCCATAAGGTGGTCAAGTTATTTGATCGACTCTATCTATTAAAATGTTTATTTTCAAATATTTCTATATCTTTTAAAAGAAAAATATTTCATAACATTTCTTTTATGAAAATCTAACTTCAAAACAATTGATTACATTTAAGTTAAATTATTATAACCAACTATAATAATTAAATAAACCAAAAATTATCGCTAAACACATTATAGTCAAATTGTGAAATAAATCACAAGGTACTAGCCTACAATTATTTTCTACCCAACCCATGCATATGGATAATTAATTGCTCATAAACTGGCTGAGCAAAATCAATAAATAACACTTCAATTATTTGATATTAATCAATCAACATATTAATTAACTTCAAAATAATCATTTTACTTGCAAGCATAGACATCCATAATTATTTATGCAATTTATAGTAGCAAATCGGGTTTAGTCCTCGAAAATCTTTTCGTTTTATAAAACATTTTTACAAAACCCTTCTTCATATAAATCTCCTTTGTTATTAAGAAAATACGGTCTGAGTAAATAAAATTAACTATTCCCTCCGTCGGACTAGTCCGGATAGTTAGAGAGAACAGGAAACTGGTTTTTCAAATCAAGCCTAGACACTCTCTCTCCGTCACTCATAAAGCGGTCAAGTTATTTGATCGACTCTAAATCTTTTAAAAAGTTTATTTCCAAATATTTCCTTTTCTTTTAAAAGGAAAATATTTCATAACATTTCTTTTACGAAAATCAAACTTCAAAATAATTCATTACATTTAAGTTAAATTATTATAACCAATTATAATAATTAAATGAAACAAGTATTGTCGCTAAACACCTTATAGTCATTTTATGAAATAAATCACAAAGTGTTAGCCTACAATTATTTTCTACCCAATCCATGTATATGGATAATTAATTGCTTATAAATTAGCCAAGAAAAACAAATAAATAACACTTTATTTATTCAATATTAATTAATCAACATATTAATTAACTTCAAAACAATCATTTTACTTGCAAGCACAGAACGGTGTTTTATGCTGCTTAGTAAATATTCACAATCATTTATGCAATTTATAATAGCAGATTGAGGATTTGTTACGTTAATTAAACGTCATTAATGAATTATTAACTACATTAATCGTAATTAAATTTAATAGCTAATAATTTCCTAATGATTTATACATTGTCAAATGGGTTAATATTCTATGCTAATGTGTTCTACTCGTTAATGTGATTATAACGCCAAAAACTGTCTGTCAATCGGAGTTTGTATGGGTGAGTTATATATTTCCTAAGTTTAAACTAAACTAGCACAATAAAAATAAATAAAACAATTACCGAAATGGGCCAAAGCCCAACCTGCCTTGCCACCTGACCCGAATCTCTTCCCCCACCCTTTCTTCTCCTCCTCCTCTCATTTACTCCATTTCCAGTAAATGTTCCTCCCTCGTGCACGTGCACACGCGTTTCACTTCACCGCTGGACCAACCGAAGCCGCCAACATGTCCGCTATCACCTTACCGTCCGACTGCGCCGCCTTGCCACCGCATCGGCTGCCTCCTCCGAACTCTGATCGTGAAGACACACCAAAAAATATTGCATCCAAACCCAAAAAGTATCAACACTTTTCGATGCCAAACTAAACCAAACTTCACTGCAACGTAGCCCTCTCCTCCGTGATCACAATGCCATTCTCTAATTCACCGATTGTCGCCTCAACCTCTAACAAACCCAAAACCAGTTTACACCATCGTAAACCGTAGATGTGGAAGCACACCGAAATTTCACAAAAAATATTACGCTTCTATACGAACTCAACGGCGCTGACGGCGTCGAGTAAATCTAAGCGGAAATAGAGATAGAATTTTTCGAAGTTTATGTTCATTTTCTTTGTTTACTGACTTATCGCGATTTCTCGATCGTCACTCAACGAAATCACGAGCAATCTTTTTCTAAAGATAATAGAGATCGATATGAACAATTTTCATGTTGGTCACTAAGGCTAAAAATGAGTAGAGTGGGAGGATTAGATTTTTGAATGGATCAAATGATTATTTTGCATTCTCTGTAAAAATAGAAACAAAGAGGAAAAGAAACTCCATGTTGTTATCTTCGTGATGATCCCCTCTTTAAATCAATGGTGCTGTGTGGTATTTATAGATGGAGAAAGCTTAAGGGTTAAGGATTGAGCAAGGTCAGTAAAGTGAAGTCGTTGTGTGCTGAGGTGAGATAGTAGGGGGCTCAAGCGAGATTATAGAGTGATGGTGATGATGTTGGCTGAGGTGGTGAAGTGAAATAAGAAGGAAGAGATTTGATTTTAAAATTTTAAAATATCTAGATATTTATATCAAAACATTTCAAGGTACGATTCTACCTAATGTTTCGTCTGTGTACGAACTACTAACGGCAAAATAAAATATAATCGTCCATAACAATGTGGCACGATCACGAAACAGTAATAAAATAGATCGGTTATCTTATTCAGTTGAATTTCTAATGTGATGACGTTTGACGCAAAACGTCAAACGAAAATTTGATTATTTTTCAAATTAAAAATTATGAAAAATTCAATAAATTAATTAAAAAATACATCTCAAAATGTCTAAATTTGAAATATTTGTTTTATTATAATTTAATCTAAATTCAAATATTTAAATAGATTAAATATTCAAATTGGGATACCCAAAATTACGTGTCGTTGCCAGAAGAAGAAAGCTCAGCTAGTTCGGCCCATTTCCATTAATCCAGATCCACTATTTTTGGAATCTGCATTGATGCGCTCTGGTCGCCGTTACTCCCCAACAATAAATGGCTTTAACGACGGTACTTTAGATCCGACCTTTGCTATGTCACCTACCCTTTGGGTTTCTTCAATCACCGTTGATTTGTCAGATGCTTTCGCAGCTGTAGGTGCAAAGCAAATCACTATAATTTCAGCTCCGACTCTTGAGGTACTTGACGATAATAATCGAAATACTACTACAATCATTGTTGGAAACATTTCTCTTGAGCTTTTAGCTAGAAAGCATCCTATTTGTGCTGTTGAGCGTGGTAATTATCGCGAAATGGAAACGAGTGATGTTGGGAACCACTTATGTGTGCTAACTGTGCATGTTTGGAGCACTATCCAGAATGCACTCTTTATGTTTGTAACTTTGCGCAAGCCAATATCCAAGAAGTTACATCTCCCCTAGTCTATACACCTTCCCCAGTTCGCTACCACAGGCTAGTCACCCAGCTACTATTGATCCAGTGAACCCTATTGCACATCCAAATGTCCCTACTTCGGTTGAAAAATAGACATCTCTCTTTAGGGCCTTGCCTCGAAATGCCGGTTTTTACTCTTCTAAATCGTTTAAAATGCTTGAGATAGACGGAGTCATGGTTCGTCCAATCGAAGTGTTACGGACGAGTATAAATTTTTGATCAGATTATTTACTTGGGTTTTCCTCGATGCAAATCCTCCATACAATTCGGTTACAGAACGTTTTCTCTAAGTACGAAAATTTAAGGGTAGTTTGCAAGTACACTCCAACGTCTCTATGTTTTACTTCAAATTCTCTAATATGAATGACTGTCAATGCATTCTTGAAGCTGAGCCCATCTTCATAGATGGAAAGCCTTTCATTATAACTTTTTGGAACCCGTCTAAGGGTAGTTTGCAAGTACACTCCGACGACTCTATGTTTTACTTCAAATTATCTAATATGAATGAGTTTCAATGCATTCTTGAAGCTGAGCCAATCTTCATAGATGGGAAGCCTTTCATTATAACTTCTTGGAACCCGTCTGTTGGAAATTTTCAAAATTAGTTTTGGGTTTGTTTTTGAAGAGGGAAGAAGTGGGAAGAAGATGAAAGAAGAGAGGTATAGTCCCACATCTTGAAACATAAGGGATTATATTTAGTTAAATATAGGATTCTCTAAGGAAGGGTGGGCCCTTTGGGCACCCAAAGTTTTGCTTTGATGTGAAGCGGGAAGTTATGCATCACCACCACACGCGTGCGCCACCGCCGTCATCCGTCTGTCCGACCGGACCGGGTTTGGGGTTCGGGTATAAAATGACTAATTAATTTTTGTTAGCAGACAGGATCCAGAATCTAAGTATGAACGGATATTTTTGGCGGGTTATTTGAATGAAGAGACGCGGCCGTTTAGTAACAGTTTTAAACCGTTGCGAAAAGTCGCGACCGTTTGTAACGGTTTCAAACTGTTGGAAATGATACGACGCTTGACGAATGGACACTTTCTCACTACTATAAATAGTGACGTCCAGGAACCATAAAAAACATGAATCTCTTTTCTTGAAACCTCATTCTTCTTCATCCAGATCTGCGACGCCTAGAAAGTGTCGCAGAACGCCGCCTTACCACCATAATTTACGACACCTGTAAGGCGTTGCAAACGCAGAAACGTTGCAGATCATTTTTCTTCTTCTTCATTCTATTCTCTACTAAATTGCATCATTAGAAATCAAATTTGAGTGTTCTTGGTCGGATAAAATACATACAAGTTTTGAATCCGATTACGCTGTTTTAAGGCTTCAGTGAATCCTGAAGTCGATAGTTCAATAACCCGTTTTACATGTTGGGTTAAACTATTGTCTAAATGAATCTACACAGTAGATTATTAAATTCAGAAGTACAGCAGTTATAATCTTCATCTTTCTCGAATCATCGATATAAATATCCAACGGTTTTAGACAATTTTTTCAACTATGGATGGTTCGAGTTCAATCAATCTCAATGCCCTGCTCCATATACACCACAACAAAATGGTGTTTCTGAAAGAAAAAATAGAACTTTAGTAGAAATGGTTAATGTCATGCTCATAAGTTCAAACTTATTTTATAACCTATGGGGTGATGCTATGTTATATCTTAAATAGAGTATCACTTAAAAAGAATAATGTTTCCCCTTATGAATTATGGTTTAATAGGAAACCTAATCTTACAAGACTTAAAGTTTGGGGTTGTTTAGCATATGTTAGAAAACTAGCCCCAAACGACCAAAGTTAGGAAATAGGGCATTTAAATGTGTTTTCATATGATATTCACTTAATAGTGTAACTTATAGATTCCTAATTCTTGACGCATTAGAAGTTATAGAATCCGTAGATGTAGAATTCTTTGAAAATCAAAATGTTGAGATTCCATTGAGATCATATAGTCTAGAACTTAATACGACTGATGATATCAATGACGATGACTACGCTCCTGCTCAAAACAGCAAGGAAGTAACAGTACCAGATAATAGTACTGAACAAAGGAAAAGTAAAATAGCAAGAATAGAGAAGGATTATGGTCCCGACTTTATTACGTATCTTATAGAAGGTAGTAAGGACGAAGTCCTTAATGTGACTAGATATGTCATGAATGTCGATGATGACCCCAAAACTTATTCTGAGGCTATGAGTTCCAGAGATTCAATATTCTGAAAAGAATCTATTAAAGATGAAATGGATTTCATATTGTTAAACCAAACTTGGGTTTTAACTGATTTACCTTCTGGTACTAAACCTATAGGATGTAAATGGATATTTAAGAAAAAAGTTGAATACAAATGGATCCATTGATAAGTTTAACGCCAGATTAGTTGCTAAGGGATATAAGTAAAGACATGGAGTAGATTATTTTGATACATATGCTTCAGTTGCTCGCATATCTTCTATACACTGTTTAATAGCACTTGCATCAATTCATAAATTGGTCATACATCAAATGGATGTAAAGACTGCGTTTTTAAATGGAGATTTAGAAGAAGAGATATATATGGAACAACCAGAAGGTTTCAAAAACCCAGGTCAAGAAAAGAAAGTTTGCAAATTAGTAAAGTCTCTTTATGGCATGAAGCAAGTTCCTATGCAATGGCATGAGAAGTTTGATAAAATAGTATTTTCATATGATTTATTGTTAATGATGTTGATAAATGTATTTACAGCAAATCGGACAATAACGATTATGTTATAATATGTTTATACGTTGATGACATGCTAATATTTGGTTCCGATATATCTTGTGTGAATGAAACTAAGAAGTTTCTATCTTCTAAATTTGATATGAAAGATCTAGGAGAAGCTGACATAATTCTGGGAATTAAAATTCTTAGGAAAGAGGGAGAGTTGTTGCTAACTCAATATCATTACATTGAGAAGTTCCTCCAAAAGTACGGTCATTATAATGACAAACCAACACCTACTCCTTTATATCCTAGTATTAAATTAGGAAAGAATACTGGACGTACCATATCTCAACTTGAGTATTCTAGTATTATTGGGAGTCTTATGTATGCTATGCATTGCACTAGACCAGACATAGTACATGCTATAAGCATGTTATGTCAATTTACGAGTAATCCAGGTTTCGAAAATTGGAAAGCTATTTCCAGAGTTTTAGCTTATTTGAAAGGAACCGTTACATATGGTTTATCTTATAAAGGATGTCCTGCTGCAATAGAAGGATATAGTGTTGCAACCTGAAACAATGTAGAATCCAAATCCAAGTCTACGACTGGATGGATCTTTACATTAGGAGGCGCTGCAGTGTCTTAGATTTTCAAGAAACAGACCTGTATATCTGACTCAACAATGTTGTCAGAGTTGGCTGCATCAGTAGATGCTAATAAGGAAGCGGAATGAATTAGAAATTTATTAATAGAAATCTCATTATGGAAGAAGCCATCTCCAGCAGTCTTGATTAACTGTGATAATCAGGCTATAATATACAGTGTCTCTAATAAGACATATAATGGAAAGTCTAGACATGTGAGTCTAAGACATCAAATGATAAGACATTTACTCAAAAGTGGAGCAATAACTGTCGGTTACATAGAAACAAAGAAAAACTTGGCTGACCCACTCATAAAGAGTCTTCGAAAGGCAATGGTTTCTATAAAATCAAAGGAAATGGGACTAAGGTCTGTGAATGAAGGTTGATCATCCTTAACAGAAACCCCACTTATGTTTTGAAAAGGATAGACAAAGTTCAATGGGTACCAACAAGTTAAGAGAATGGTTATGAAACACTAAATCAATAATCCCATAATATTTAGTGTTGGATTCTGGAAGAACAAAGGATGGATAATATATCCTTAATAAGTCTAGTTTCCTTAAAAAGTGTATCGCAGAAACACCTTAAGAGACTTACCTATATGAGTATGGAAATCAGACCGTTTCCTAAGAAAGTAAGACTGCTTTCTAAAGTAGACTCATGAACTCAGGATTTAAGCACATGGTCATTAATGTGCTGAGCATACAGAACACTCTGTATACGGAAATCAGTATGTATGATTGTTTCGGTACTATCACTAGGGGCACTTGGTTCAAGATACGTTCACCATAGACCTCGATAGAATTTTAAATGGTTTACACCAAGTGAATGTTCAAATCCAAAAGATACCTATCATTTATGTATTGGTTTCCATGACGATGCAAAACTTGATCTTAGAACTACATTGGTTTGATCCTACTTGGGTATGTAGGTAGTCACTCTAGTGATGCAGTCGTCTATTTTATTTATTTTATTTTTTTGAAAATGAGGGGAAATTGTTGGAAATTTTCAAAATTAGTTTTGGGTTTGGGTTTATTTTTGAAGAGGGAAGAAGATGGAAGAAGAGAGATATAATCCCACATCTTGGAAATTAAGGGATTATGCTTAGTTAAATATAGGATTCTCTAAGGAAGGTTGTACCCTTTGGGCACCCAAAGGTTTGTTTTGATGTGAGAAGGGAAGTTATGCATCACTACCACACGCGTGCGCCTTCATCGCCGTCCGTCCAACCGGACCGAGTCCGGTTTCCGAGTTCGGGTCTAAAATGACGAATTAATTTTTGTTAATGGACTGGATCCAAAATCTAAGTTTGAACGGATATTTTTGGTGGGTCATTTGAATGAAGAGACGCGATCGTTTAGTAACAGCTTTAAACCGTTGTGAAAAGTCGCAACCGTTTGTAACGGTTTCGAACAGTTGAAAAGGACGCGACGCTTGACGAATGGACACTTTCTCACTACTATAAATAGTGATGCCCAGGAACCATCAAAAACACGAATCTCTTTTCTTAAAATCCCATTCTTCTTCATCCAGATCTGCGATGCTCAGAAAGTATTGCAGAACACTACCCTACCACCACATTTTGCGACACCTATAAGGTGTTGCAAAGGCAGAAATGTTGCATATCGTTTTTCTTCTTCTTCATTCTATTCTTTATTAAATTGCATCATCAGAAATCAAATTTGAGTGTTCTTGGTCGGATCAAAATCGTATAAATTTTGAATCCGATTACGCTGTTTCAAGGCTTCATTGAATCCTGAAATCGATGTTTCAATAACCCGTTTGTACTTGTTGGGTTGAACTATTGTCTAAAAGAATCTACACAGTTGATCCTTAAAGTCAAAAGTACAGTAGTTATAATCTTCATCTTTCTTGAATCGTCGATATAAATATCCGACACCGTCTGTGGATAATGCGAGGGATAAAGTCATATCTATCCCTATATGGGCACATTCCTCTTACGTTCTCTCTATTTTGCAACCCATGATCGGCCTAGATTGGTTTGCAAGCCTGGTAGGTAAGCTTAAATGCTTTGATACTAACACTATAACTGGGAAATGGTTAGTGTATGCGAAGGCCCTGATCGAAATTACTCCGGATAAATCTCTACCATCAAAACTTGAGGTAAAGCCTGTAGAGGGACAAGTGACAACTGTAAATGTTAGCTATAGCTGGGCTCCGGATATATGCTCCGCCTGCCATCCTTAGGACACACAGTCTGCACCTGCAAACAAGACACACATGAAACCCGTGCCTCGGTCTTAGACAGAATCCCACTACCTATGCCTCCAATCAAAAGATGGGTACCCAAGGTTTTACCCACCATTGGTAAACCTATTATTGATACTGCTGCTCCTACTCCACCATCGGTTGTTTCTCCAACCGAGGTTGATCATTCTTTTTACCATATTTCTTAGCATTTCTATAAACATGTTTGGCACACTACAGGACCATTATGAGATATGACCCGAAGCTAGGCAGATTCTTTAAGTTCGTTGGTGAACATAGGGATAACAGATGTCTTTATTACATTGATACCGGAGATAGACTCACTCTCGCCGACTAGGACATCCTTTGGGAATAGAACTGCAACATGTTTGCCGATAACACATGGGACAGGCAATACGTGTTATACAATGACACAACGGTCCTTGATCCAGGAATTTTCTTATGGTATCTACATGTTCGAGGGCCTGTTTCTACTTTTGTCGGTAGTGGATCCTCCTCTTCCAAGGAGGACTAATTTCTTTTTGTATATAGTTGAGAGACGTAATGTCTCTCTCCGGTTCTTTTGGATTTTTTATATCTCTATTTATTGAGGCGCTTATGTCTTGCACATGAGTTTATTTTTTACAATTGGTACGGCTATTATAGTCTGGCTTGGTTGTGTAGAATAAGTATTATTTTGCCTGTCAAAATAATGCAACTGAAGCACTCATCAACATAGCTATTTGATAAACTATCTAGTATATATAGAATGAATGAAATAGCGGAGTATTTGAAGGGATGCAAATGTCATATCAGATAAGACAAACTCTGGCTAGATATTGCAGATCTACTTAAAGCAATGAAATTCAAACAAAAACACTACCGAGGAACAAAAAATTTATTTTCCAACTTTGGCTATGATGTGAGGAAGCACTAAAGACCTTCCCAAACATCAAATCAGCAGATCCAATTAGCTATTGGTCGATCTACTTGAGGAAGTCATTGAGCTCGGTGCCTTGAAGGATGTTTAGCTTTGAAGAAATGATGGAGAAAGTAGGTTCATTTATGAAAATATTATGAACGTTTTTGGGGCTACTATTGTTTTCTTCTATTAGCACTTGATGAAGTTTTCATTTTTGATCATTTGTTCTTATAGTTTTATTTTTCTACCTCATTTGTTTATGTTACCTATATAGATTCTTTTGAGTTATCCATTTTGATACTCCTACACCTGTTTGAAGCAAAAACAATTATTCGTAAATTTTAACTCCTTTTGAACTATATAAAATACTCTATTTTTAGAAGAAAAAAATAGTAAATGGGTTAGGAAATTTTATGACTCATTTTGTATCATGTTATGGCCGGTAAAGGGAGAGGGGGAAGGAAGAGTTTTCAATTAGAATTGAAAAGGCTAAAGAATAATTAAAGGAAGATGAATTGCCTCTAGCTTTTAGTCATCTTTTTTTACCTCCTTAAAGATTTCATACAGTCTTTTGCTTTTCTCTTCCATCTCTCTAGCCAAAAATCCATGGCCTCTAGGGCTTAAAAAAATTCCAAAATAAAAACAAGATCAAAAGTCAAAGGTTGTTGTTGTCTCTTGATTCTTTCAAAATCCATAGGCTGGTTAAGTTGAATCTAAGAGCTTTGTTCAACGTTCAATGTGCTACTTTTTGTCTACATCCTAAGATGACTTTCAACTTTATTCATTCATGTATTACTCATGTTCATATGGTTTGAACCCTTTACATCCTACATATCAAATGTTTGTACATGCATCTTGTGATATAATTCAGATCCCCTTTTGCCACTCCTCGATTAATTAATTGTTCATCGTATTAATTCAATTTAGACCCCTGTTGTACTATTCCTTAATTGATTATATGACCAATATCTTAATATGGTTTGGATCCTTTATCTCGTATGATTATTTGTTCATATTATTTATATAGTTTGGTTCTGAACCTTTTATAATGAATTTATATGTGCATAAGTTATCCGGTGTATATTTTGTTGTTGTTTTGGAGTCAATTTTGATTGAATACAATTTAATTATATACATACATACTACATGATTACAAAAAAAATTGATTACTTTTTAATTAATTTTGATTCAAAACCATTTTTGATTGAAAACAATTTTAATTATTACGTATTAAAGGATCGTTGTTTGAATACATTGTTGGATTATTATTTACATAAGTGTAATAGCTATTTCAATTTAAAATCAATAAGTGGACTTCTGTTAAAAAATCATTTGATTCTTTATGAAGTTGAAAGTTGGATTTAAATTAGTTGACTTCAAATTTATATATATTTAGATATCAGTTTGCAATCTTTATATAAATATGTGTGTGTGTGTATTGTGTTTAAATATTAAAACATAGTTTACAAATCATTTATATACAGTCATGTGTAAACTCAAAATCTATAAAATGGACTCTTGTGTAAAACTATAGAATTCATTTTAATTTTTTCATTTATTACGTATCTATCATCATATTTATATATAATTTTAAATCAAATCCGCGGACAATTAAGCCATTATGAAGGGATAAATAAGTCTTTTGCGGTGTAAATTCCAACACCAACATAACATCACATTAGGCATGTATATTTTATATATGTGGCATAGGCAATTTACACAAATAGTGTATTTGATACACTTGTAAACTAAAACATTTAAAAAAAACTTTTAAACAAATTAAATAAAATAAAAAAATTCATTAAAAATGTTGTAGACTGGATCTAAAATCCATTTAGACTTCATAGGCCCAATGAGGTTCTAAAATGGAAAACAAAATTGAAATTCACTCATTTACCCGTTGCGATCTAGCCTTATTTCTTTAGTCTTACCCTAACACCCAAAGCTAAAGTGATAATTCTTTAATGGTATTATCCGAGTGTTATGTATGTGTATTTAGGTGTTGCATGAGGTTGCAATTCAGTCCATGCATTCTTATGCCAAGGTTATAGGTAGTTATGCGATTCAATATTAGATCATTTGGACTGGTGAGATGAATTGCGAATATCGTGGTTGTGCGTATAATTTTGAATTTAGTATATGTACCAGTGGTGAAGTTTTTTTGGTTGGGATGGAATACCAAATCTAGTCAAGAAAATTTAGGAAGCGGAAGAGAGGGGCCGAACTTTCAGTTTTAACTCTTTTCTGGAATACTATTCCATTCTTTTTTGTTAGTATAGTTAGTTTAATCAGGATTAGTCGAATGGTTGCTATATATATATATATATATATATGTATGTATGTATGTATTACATAGTTTAGAATGTGATTGACTAATTTGGTTGTTCGACTTGTTTTATTATTGAGTTTTTGTCTGCTTGATTTTGATATGTTTCATATGTCTCGACTGTTGTTGCATATATATAGAAATTATATGTTCATATTAGGATGCTTGCATGCATACCTAATACACCATGTCGTTTTGTTCAGATAGGAAGGCGTCGAAGATATATTTTTGCATCTATTTAATATATCATATGCCATGATCATCACATATGCTTGCCAATTTTGCTACATTCTATGTATTATTATGATTTAATCAACCAAGATGTTGTGGTCGTTAGGTAGTTTATGATGTTTGTTGTGTTTTGATGACTGCTTGAATGATTAACTTTGTATGTTTACGTATATATGGGTGTTACCACGTATAGGATACATGGAGAGAGTGTGATGCATTGTTCCTTGAGAATTTCGAAGATGAAATTCTTTTAAGAGGTGAAAATATAATATACTGTAAATTTTAATAATATAATAATAAATAATATTTCAATTAAAAGTGGTAAATTAGTTAATTAAAATAATGGATGGGCATAATGATCATTTCTTTAAAATTGGAATTTGACGACGAAACACATGCCACTGCGACCGACTCATTTTTCTGATTCGTGCAATATATTCATTTATTGGATTTGAACGCCATACGTAGGAGATTTGGACGATTTACCCATTAGTTGGATTGGTCCCAAAGGTTTGAATTTGCTTTTTTGATCGTTGATTTTCCCTCCTTCTCTATAAATAACTTATGTACTTTCGTTTTTGTTTTTCCAAAGAACTCACTAGTTCACTTCTCCTTTGTCTTCTCTCTTTCTTTTAAAACGTTCAATCACCATAACATGCTCATTTCTCGATGGATTAACACGAAACCAGTGGCAAATCAAAGAGCATGTAGAGTACTATGCATGTGCATGCACACACACACACATATACCAAGGGCCCGAATAAAAGGGGAAATGGTTGTAATCTCATCTAATATTTTCCACCATGGATACCAAACTTCAAAATGACATATCTCATTTGTTTCTTAAAAAAAAAATTGAAAATCTACCCATTAAAACAACCATGGAGATGAGAAATATGATTTGGAAAAGAAGTTGGGGAAAATTATGAAGATAACTGGATGCAAAATAAGAACTACGATGGAGGAAGGAATAGTTCAGAGAAATTTTAGAGTTTTTATGAGTGGTTCTTCTCTATTATTTGATATAATGCCAAGTTCAATGTTATAATAGTAGTTTGGGTCTGATTATACATATATGAATGATCAGTGAAAATTTATATGGATTAATGAAATAAATTTGTGGGAAAACAAAAGAAACAATAATATACTTCGTTTAAAATGGAATTTTTTTGATTCTCTTACTCTGATTTAATACGTAAACTAAATGCTAAATTAAACTAACTCAAAACCAAAGTAAAATTATAGTATAATATAATTGTACTAAACATAAAATGAATTAGAGAAGGTTCGAAATAAAATGGTGAAAGAATGGAGGAGAAAATGACCCGGAACCACGCGAAATAATGACCCAGGCTCGCCATCGGACGACCATCCATTACATAATTGGTCGACCTACAAGTTGATCGGTTGGCCGGGCATACCCAAAGTGGTCAAACAATGGGCTTTGTTTAGGCCCAATTTGAACCTAGACCTAAACCAGGTCATATCTTATCGACTCGAGTTTTGTTTCTTTATTTAAAGGCGATGTTTAGAGGCATCTCTAGGGACTTTTGTGGACGCTATAGATCCAAGGAGAATTACACAGATTTTAGTCATAGTGTGGAGTTGAATTATATGTTTATTCAGTGACAGAATTAGTTTAATATTGATGGGATGTGTACAAAATCTAGGTCATAAATAGGCGACCCAGAGACAACCATGTAGCATTGTAGGTGGGTCCAAGGAGTTTGCTCTCTTGTAGCACAGGAGGCGGGTCCAGAGAGGAGGGGACAATAATCAATCCTGTAGCTCATATGAGGAGGGATCTAGGTCATGAGTCCATTTGGTATCAGACAAGAGTCTTAAACGGTCCTGTAGTATATGAGACGGGTCAAGGATGTGAGCCCAGTACATGATAGTATGACGATATGATCCTTTACCGTAGATGGTTGGAGCTAATGTATAGGATTATTAGAGTATGATATGACTTATAATGTGAGGTGGTTTCAGGGTGTGTTAAATGCTTGCCACTTTATAACATTATGTTTAAAGTATATGTAAAGTATGTATGACTCACTCACTCAGACTTATGTCTAAACCACCCTTAGTTTTCCCTCTTAATTATATCACTTGGTTGATGAAACCCTGGAGATGTGATGGAGCATAAGACGAGAATCTTGTTACACACACATAGTAAATACATGATATGACATGACATATATAGTTTGTGTTGGCATTGGATTAGATATGTATAGATACGTAGTGTGATGTAAATTGATTTTGATTACTGAACAAATGATGGTTAATTGATATTATACTTAATTTCCTTTCGTTATGAGATCTGTAAGTTTATCAGTTAAAAATGTATCTGTTTCTTGTCATCATATCCCAACGACTCATCATTTTTGGCTTTCGATGTGTTAATGTCGGTTCGGATGTGAAACCCGAAGGGTAAAAAAGGACGGGCTATTAAAGGTAGGCAGTTTACTGTCGGGATTTTGTACCCAATCTATATTCCTTGACATTATGATCGTATACTCGACGTGTGCGACTTATGCTGTTAACCATTGAGATTGTTACTCAATTTATAGTTAAGCTATTTACTATCGAGACTGTATATTCTATATATTATAAGGTTCACCCAGTTTCTGGATGTCCAATCTTTGGCTGAAATTTCTATAAATTACTATCAAATTTTAGATGTGTTATAGATTAATACTATATATCGTATCGGTTGTTTATTTGTTATATGTAGTACATATATGCAAATAAATACCCTTAGGTGGTGTAGATTATAAATGAATATTTAACTGATTATTAACACCATGCAACCAGTTATATTTTTCACTCACCAGACTTTGTCTGACCCTCTCCATTTTTTCCTCTTTATACTAACTACTGGATGATAAGACAACAAGTGGTATGACAAGGATAAGATATGCAGAAGAGGTGACCACGCGCTTGGAAGTTACATTTAGTTATTGTCATTCCTTATGTATCTTATTGTACTTATCAATTAGACATATATTGTATTTCTATTTGAAAATTTTATTTAGATGTTTCTTGCTTGGACCATGGATGTTTAAATGGTAACAAGGTGGTTCACTTAAGAATTTATATTTTATACCTTATGTTGTGAGATCTGAAAGCGTAGACATGTTTAAAGTTATATATATCTCCGTACCTTACAAACCATCATCGTATTTCTTGGCATGACGCGATTTCAAATGCCGCTTTTAGGCTTTGAATTAGTGTATCAGGAGGTTTGGGTAGTTACACAAAGGAAATAGAAAGAAATGCATCTTGCAATATGGTCAAACCAGTTTCCGCTATATATGTTTGTAAGCCGTTCGAAAACATCATTATGTTATGGTGTATGTGGTGGAGTTTACAAATGTTTGATACTTATAGATGAGAAATATCTTTTTAGTTTTGTATACTCAACCCTGCCATGTAAATGAATAGATGTTATTTTTGCATCAATATTGTTTTCAACTAATTTTCGAAATTGTAAAAATATGGTTGATACACCATATCTATATTTCAAAGAGTGAAACAAAATGTGCTTTGCATAATGATCGATAAAATAGCATAATATGCATCATTGTATAGGAGCTCGCCCCATACATCAGCATAATTGAGTTAGTGGGTGAGTTGAAGATAAACTTGATAAACCAAATGGAAGTCGACAGTTTTTATTACATCGAAAAGAATTGCAAAAAAACATTAAGCAAAGTTTTAAATGATAAAGAAAATGATTTAAGAATAATTTGTTGAATCCGAGAACAATGATGGCCAAGGTGTTTTTGCCAATTTGAATAATTTTTGTGAGTAGTTGCATGAGCTTGATTGAGAGTAAGTTTTATTTATAGCATGTGATATTTCATAGACATCATTTATGTTTAGCACTTTCATGAGAAAGACCCTTGTGTATAGATCCTTCACCAAAAAATAATCATGAAGCATGATTATTTTGTAAAATATGGAAATTAATTTTTATGAATAGAAGGAACACATAGAAAGTTTCATTAACGGAATGATGATTTAAGATATGAAAGTGTTTTAGAACCAACATGAGTAATTTTTAAATATGATCCATCACCAACAGTCAAATCCATCAAAATCTGAATAAGGAGAAAGATTTTTGATATCATATGTGACATGGCGAGAAGCTTCAAAGTCCATTAGCTATCCTTGATTGGAAAAAAAAAAGTTAGTGTAATTAATAGTTTGTGTATAGCCAAAAAAAATCTTCGCTTAATAGCACTTCTTGGCCGAGTGTCCAGGTTTCTCACGGATTTCAAGCTACTATTTTTCCGTTATGGTGGAATGTCCTTCGCTTCATATTCCTACCTCAGTTAGGATGATTTTAAGAGGTATTTGATTGATTATTATTATATTTCTTTGATTGTGTGATATTAACAGAAGAATTTCTTATGTAATGAGCAGTTGGTATTATACCAAGTCTGTTTAACCCGTCTCATTTGAGAGAAGATCAACCTCCACAAGTTTGTCAAGAATCTCCTTCAATGTTATTGAAGACTCATGATCTTGGAAAACTATAGAAATCTCTTTGAATTCTAGCCTTAGACCATTCAAAATATACAGCATCAAGTTATCATTATCAATAGGAGAACTAACAATGGAAAATTCATCAAAAATACTTTTCGTCAATTAAAGATATTCTTCAATTGAGCGTGTATCATGTTTGGTAAGCATAAGGCGCTCTTTAGGACTCATGATTAGACACTACAAAATGCCATTTACCGGCGCCAAAAAAGCGCCGAGGGGGCATCGGTAATGACCACCAATGCCTCGTCGACATCTTATTGGGAATTAATAAAAATACGTTGGAAAATGAATTTTGATGCCTTGAAGAAGCCTCACTGGATGCCGTTACCGATGTCAAACAGACGACATTGAACAATGCCTCTATGCCAATGCCATTTCGGCGCCTTGTCGATTATTTTTAAAATTATAATATTCAAAATTGTCGATGCCTTATCGACAACATGCCGACGCCTAAACTACGCCCAATCAAAAAGCAAAAATCAAAATTTCCAATGCCATGCAGTCTCCCTTCCGATGCCTAAACTGATACATATTCGCAGCATTTCTACTGCATTTCTCACATTTATCACACATTTGTATATACATCGCAGTCGTATACCATATATCAAATACCATAAACAAATATCATATATCTCATCTAAATATCACGTATCATATATCGCATCCAAACCAAACAATACCATCATAATACAAACCAAATATCCAAATAATCCATAAGCAAACATTCAAACACCAACAACAATACCAAGCCAAATATCGAATAAACCAGATTTGCATAAGCAATCACTATCACCATCCCTAAACAGACCAACTATCTAAACAAACCAAATATACATACAATCACCATCTCCAAAGAAACCAAATATACATAACCAAATACCTACTCGCATAAACCCTGTCCATCTCCATCGCCACTACCACCCTTAGCAAAAATGTCATCGTTCGGAAAGCCTCAGAAAAATGCATCCGTAAGCAATCCGAGCTGCTTCTATTGCTGGCCAACATATGATTTCAACTATCGGTTTTCTTCTTCTACACCAGTACTAAATGTAGAAGATCTACTTAATGACGATATTTACATATTAACCAAATTTGTTTGTTAATTATAAGTAATTTTTTATTTCAACTATTGTATTTATTAAAACAAAATTAATAAATTTGTGTTAACGATATTTTTTTTAATTAGTTGAGTAATTAAACTTACTGTTTTTTAATTTATAAGATAATTAAACATTTTTTTTAATTATATGTGTGTGTGTCTATGAATATTTAATTTATTAAGTGATTTAACTTTTACAAATAGACTCTTGTTTAATTCATTTAAACAATATCTATAATTTAACTCAACTATATATACGTTTGTTTAATTTTCTGAATGATTTAACTTATATAGTTATTTAATTTATTATATGATTTAACTTATATATTTTCTCAATTTATTATGCGCTTTAAAACAAATCTATATTTTAACTCCAATAAACTCTTGTTTAATTAATTGAAACAAATTTATAATTTAACTTAATTATGTATATATATAAGTATATGTATAAATATTTAATTTATTGAGTGATTTAACTTTTATAAACATACTCTAGTTTAATTTACACTGCAATTGAAGGACCATATTATAAATTTTCTTTTACAATGTTCACGAAATGACGTTGTATTAATAACTGCATTTTCAGGAAAGTTTTGTATAGTTTTTTTTAACAACTTCAATATTTTGTAGTTGCAGTACAGGTCTTTAACAACATCTTTCTCTTTGATTGTTGTAAATATTATTATAATAACTGTTATTTATAGTTGTCTTACTCATAGGTTGTAATTTATCATGCATATTAATGTTTGTCGTAATCAATCATGCGAAAAATTGAAGAAACATAACAAAAGTGCAAAAAAATAACTTCTTAAAATTTGAATAATCATAAAAATTTCAAGATTAAGTTTTTAGAATTTCCTAATTTAACCTTTTTAACCAATTAAAGAACTATATAATTCATAGAATTTGAAGAAATTGGAAAAAAGACTTTAAAATAAAGGTAAACGATTTCACCTTAAATTGTTGTTTTATTTATAGGTTAAAAATGATTACGTAACACTCTTTGAGGAAACATTCACTAAAGTAAAATGTTGAACTAACGTTAATTTTTTGAATACATTTACAATTGTTTAAAATATTATAACAATTAAAAATTAGTAATTTATAATTAATAACTATTAATTAATACATAATAAATTTTGAGTGATAATTTATAATTAGTAATTTATAAATGATAACTTATATAATTAATAATCTATAATAATTAATTATTATCAAGAAATAATTTATAAATTATAGTTAATAATTTATTACAATTAATTATTATAAATAAATTATAGTTAATAATTTAGAATAATAATGTATAAATAAAAATACATAAATAATAATATATACTTAAAATATAATAATCTTTACTAGTTCCTCTTTTGTAAAATTTTAGTTTTAAACTTTTTCTACACTTCTCCCGGTTTTGTTTGAGTAAAATTCCCACCCTCTAATTTTCATTCCCTAATTTTAATGCTCGCTTCTAATTTTCATTCTCCGCCCACTCCCTAGTTCAGAGCCTAATTTCTAAATGTTTCTTCTCAAATTCCCACCCAGCAAAATTAAGGTTCTGCTCCTTCTCAATCCCTTTCAATCCACCCTACTTCCCTCGCATCTGTTCCATCAAGCTTTTTGAGTTTATCCAGAGCTGCTCACACGTCATTCCAGATCTTCCCGTTCACTTCCTTTTGATGGCATCACTTCTGTTACATCGAGCTCCCATTTTAGACATCAGATGAACTGTACGAGAAATCACGCAGAGGAAAAGAAGAGATACCAAATGTCGTTCATCTAACGCATCTAAGAGCATCTCCAATAGTAGTGTAGATATACGATAATCAGATGTCTGCACCAAATTTCAGTTGCAACAGAGTACGGATAATCCTGTAGTACAGAAATAGGGGCAAGAGTTTCAAAATATGAGATTTATTAAGGCGCCTGTTAAATAGGCGCCTCAGTCCCCCTCCCCCATTATGGCTACCCCCAACGGCTGTATTTAACAGCTATATTCCAACCACTCTATTTCACCTTGAAATACAACCCTTCCTCCATCTTCTTTCCTTCACAACCAATTTCCTTCAACAATCCAAATTCTTTACTCTCCCTTATTGCAACTTAAAATGTATTCCGATTTCGACGTTGATGCTGCGAAATGCAATTTTAAAGAATACGATTTACAAGACGTTACGGTTCCAATTGGTGGAATGGTAACTAATGCAAGTTGGAGCGCTGCGGAAGACAATGATCTTTGCTACATTTACTGTGCATTCTCATTCGATCCTATTCGAGGTGTCGATCAAAGTAGTCAGACTTTTTGGAGCAAAATGACTAATTGCTACAATCGGAAGAACATCGATCAGGAAAGAATGTTATCTTCAATCAAAGGTCGTTATGGAAAAATCAATCGTCGAACACAAACATTTGATTCTCAAAATTTCAAGTTAAAACAAACGAATCCTAGTGGATTTGGAAATGAAACACATTTGGTAAGGTTTAATATAATTTCATTATTCTAATTTTTATCATAGTTCTCTAATTATGCTAGTGGTTTTTATTACAGAGAATGACCTCAAACAAGTTGTTTAAAAAAATCTATAAACCTGATAATAAAAAAGCACCACATTTTTATCAGTTCATGCATGTTTATGACATGTTAGTTGAGCATGTTAAATGGAAATCATCACTTCAGAAAACCGTCCAAGACGTCCAATCAAATAGTGGTCGTGGTAAAATGCCTAGAGTTGGAGAAAGCTCTAATCCTATGGAATCGCTAGGAAGCTACGGTTTAGGATCAGAACATGACCTAACCCCCATCGAAGATCATTTTGTTTGGCCACAGGAAGCAAAAGCGGGAAAAAAGAAGCAGGCTGCTGGAGCGGATCAGGTAGAAATTAAAAAACTCCTACTTGAATCTAAAGATAGATATAACCGTGCAATATAGACCCGAGCAATTTAACACCAAGAAAGATTGTCAAGAATGGATCAACTTCTTGTTGGAAACCGACAAAGAAATAAAGATGCAATAATGTTCATGGATACGTCGCACATGTCTGAAGAACAACTTGAGTATACGGAGTATAGAAGGAGAGAAATTATGAGACAGACATGAAGAGGGTCATTAACTGTTTCTATTTTTCAAAAACCTTTGTATCTTTGAATTACAATTAGTTGTATTATATTATGAACGTAAGCAATTATTTTTATAAGTACTATCATTGAATTGCATTACATTGAGAAAAGATTATAACAACATTACGTTAATTAAACATAAACAAATTACAATAACAATAATAAGTAACAACAATATAAACAACAGTAGCAAAATTAACAACAAAAATATAGTTTCACTGATTTCCATAAAAGTTCCAAAGATGATCTATGAGATCATTTTGCAGTCTTCGATGCAGTTGAACACTACGGTTGTACATTTGGCTTTCTACATGAAACTCAAATTCTAGTGCGCTTCCAATCATACGTTACGCTAAACAGGCGGTGGTGTTGGAGCATCCTTGTAAAAGTAATCTTCTTCAATGTCTCTTTCATCATCTATAATCATATGATGTAAAATAACACAAGTGTACATTATTTTTGTCATTTTAACTGGTGATCAAAGTCTGCATGGATTAATGACTATGGAAAATCTAGATTGAAGAACACCAAATGCTCTTTCAATGTCCTTCCTTTGGTCTTCTTGCATTGCTGCAAACTTTGATTGTTTGTTGTTTTGTGGATTAGGAATTGTCTTGACAATGGTACTCCATTTAGGATATATACCATCGTCAAGATAATATCTATGATCGTACGTGTTACCTCAGAAAGTAAAGGTACAAGGAGTTGATCTACCGTTTGCTACATCATCGAACAAAGTAGATCGTTCGACTATATTAAGATCATTGTTCGAACCCGACATTCTGAAAAATGCATGCCATATCCATAAGTCATACGACACTACGGCTTCAAGAATAATAGTGGACCTACGAGACTTACCCTGATAAGCTTCGACATATACCTTAGGGCAATTCTTCTACTCCCAATGCATGCAGTCTATACTACCTAACATTCCGGGTCATCCTCTACTACCATGCATATTCATTAACATTACTATATCTGCCTCGTCTGGTCTGCATAAGTATTGATCACCGGAAATGTTCACGATAGCTTGATAGAAATGCTCCAAACACTCTAAACTGTGCTTTCCGTCACTTTCGAATTTTCATCAAGACCGTCTGCCGGTCCTGCATATGTAAGCATTCTTAGTGCAGCTATCATTTTATGAATTCCAGTTAATCCCATCGTACGTGATGCATTGGGTTTGAAGACAAAATGTTTATATGTTGCTTGATATATCGTAGGATTCTAAGAAACAGAGGTCGCTGCATGTGGAATCTTCTTCTAAAATCTCCATCTATGTAAGTAGGATCTGAAGCAAAATAATCTTCCATCAGTCTGTCATTGTACCATGAATGTCTACTATTTTTGTACCGATGACCAACAACTGATCCACCATGTTGCCCATTGGATTGACTAACTTGTAGTGCAGCAATAGTTATTAGCTCTATTTTCGACGAAAATGATCTTCCATCGTTTCATCAAATTCGTCGTCGCTATCATCGAAAAAATATAATCTTCAGCGGCCATTTTTTATCTTTGAAATTGTATGAGATATGACCGAGCGAGAAAACTTCTATCATTTAACAGCTTTTTATAGCTTAGATCACATGCTGGCCTTCATAGCAAAACAAGCAACCATGACTAGTTGGCAGGTAGAATTAATTCAATTCAACCACTATCTATAAAGTAGATTCCATTTATATCACTTCTGCATCGTCCCGTCCCATCTACACACTGTTGACTGTTGGTGCGGTATCTTGTCCCATCTAAACACTGTAGCCACGTCCTCAACCACAAGCCAACCAGGAGATATGACCGAGCAATAAAACTTATAGCCTTTAACAAGTTTTTTATAGCTTAGATCCTATGCTAGCCCTCAAAACAAAACAAGCAACCATGACTAGTAGGCATGTAGCATTAAGTCAATTCAACCACTATCTATAAAGTAGATTCCATTTATGTCACGTCTTCAGTGTCCCATCCCATCTACACACTGTTGACTGTTGGTGCAGTGTCTTGTCCCATCATACAACTGTAGCTACATCCTCAATGACAAGCCAACAAGGAGATATGACTGAGCAATAAAATTTATAGCATTCAACAAGTTTTTTATAGCTTAGATCACATGCTAGCCTTCAAAACAAAACAAGTTATCATGACTAGTTGGCAGGTAGCATTAATTCAATTCAATCACTATCTATAAAGTAGATTACATTTATGTCACGTCTGTAGTGTATCGTCCCATCTACACACTGTTGACTTTTGGTGAAGTGTCTCGTCTCATTATACAACTGTAGCCACGTCCCCAACCACAAGCCAATAAGGAGACATGACTGAGCAATAAACTTATAGCATTTAACAAGTAGATCACATGTTGGCGTTCAAAACAAAACAAACAATCATGACTAGTTGGCAGGTAGCATTAATTCAATTCAACCACTATATACAAGTAGATTCCATTTATGTCACGTCTGTAGTGTCTCATCCTATCTACACACTGTTGACTGTTGGTGCAGTGTCTCGTCCCATCATACAACTGTAGCCATGTTCTTAATGACTATATGGCACACCAAACAATAATACACTGAAAATTTTCTACAGCGATAATATAGAAAAACAAGACAATATTACTGAAACACACAAATATTAATGTAGTCAACAAAAATACATAAACAAACAATAATATAGTCAATAATAATACACTCAACAATAATACAACCAACAAACAATAATGCAGTCAATAATAACACACTCAACAATATTACAACCAACAATAATATCCTCACTAGTACTTAGAACTGACACAAAGAAACTACTGGTTATGGTGAAATTGCAAGTTTTGTAGGACATTTCTGAGACGTCTTATTTCTTGCTCTAGCTCATTGGCATATGTTATGGCCCTTGGGCACAGACGTCATCAATCCATTCTGCGTAATTGCACCCTTCGAGCCAGAAGTGACACAATTGGATTCGACGACCAATATTTTCACGATCAGCTCTAACCAAAACTTCAACCTTATAACCATAGTCGCAGCATACTGCGTAAGAATCAACCTCTTGTTCAACTGAAGGTTGCAAATTTGGCATTAATCAACTTCCTGTTCTTGTGTTCGTTGATGAACTAACTGTTCATGTTAAGGTTGGACAATCGCACGTTCATACTATGGTTGAACATCTTCCTAAAGTGTAAGTTGGTCAAGATCTAGGAATTCACGAGCAACGTCCTCGTAACATTGGTCTTAATAATTGATATTTCACTCTTCATCGGTGTGTTCGTTTTTCGGTGGAATGTAGCCGAAATCAAAGTCAATAGATGATGGCCAGGAAGGCATTGGTATGACCAATAGAAGAATGAAGGAGTGGAGGACTGAATTGTGTGTTTGAGAAGAAAAGCTCTTATGTATATATAGATGTGTGTGAACACTTAATTTTTTTTATGTTGAAATGTGAGCATTGTTTTTTATTTGACAGTACACTAGGACCTAAGTACCGTTTTTGATATGTGTGAAATATGAGCGTTGATTTTGATTTGACATGACAATGAAATTGTTTTTGTTAGACACAAACAAACATGACAATAATACATATGCATACATAGAAACAATAATACACTCAACAATAATACACTCACCATAAGCCTCATTACATAACTCAAATAAAGGTTATAACTAAACATGTCGTTACAGAACTCAAATTATGGATATCCAAATCATTTTAGCCAATTTTGACGTATGATATAAGCCTCATGGCCAGTGAATGTGGTGTGATATTTGAGAAAGTAACGACCTTCAAATGTGGAACGGGTTGGTTCGAACAAATTTTCAAATATAACATCATTAATAACCGTACAGTACTGCATACAAGCATTGCAGAAGTTGCTATAAGCAGTCCTCAACTCTTCCTTCATACATCTACTGTTACACTCAATGTCACGGACTGCCCTTAACGACTCCCGAAAATCGACATAAGTAGGTCCATCGTATAACATGCCGAACGATCGAGTGTCGGAAAGACGAATTGTTGAGGAAAAAGAAAGAAGGTAGAAGAATAAGAAAACTAAACAAAACAGAATCACACAATGGACAGAATAATATATAATATCAATAGCTCTTTAAACAAAACAAAACTGTAATATACATACCACACATCAGAGTACACAAATCAATAATTACCAGCATGAATAGTTATAACAACATCCCCTCACAATTGCCGGTAATTTCGAACAAAACACTACAGTGGAAATATACGAGAATACGTCTCGGTCTTCGGCTCGTCTCCTAAGCTCCATAGTATCCAATCCTTAACCTGTAATACTCGGTCTGACCCGAGCATTATAATAAAATAACACCCGAGTCGGATTGGAAAACCAGCGTGAGAAATCACACTCAAATTGAATTATTAAAGTTTCAAAATCCTTTGAAAATCAGAGGTATCTCGTAAGACCACGCCACAAATAAATACGACGGGTTTTTACCTTACGATAACCAAAACATTTCATATCAAAATCCTTTGATATTATAATATTGTCTAAGTACAAATACTTATTCAAATAGTTGAAATGCTTGCATCTCACGTTCCAGCGTAGTTGAGCACAATCAAAACCGTATAGCGCTTATTGAAGAATGGATTCCATCTGAATGACTAGGCACTGGATACCACCTGTCACGGTACCTGTCTAGAACATCGTACCGAGGACCACTCCTGATACCCTACAACACAAGACCGGACCTACCCCTAACCTGGATAGACCGAATATGCTATCACCCTGGGTGTTCCCACCCTTTCTGAGCTCCTTTCATGCATAGTGATAATATCCAAGGTTATCTAGAAAGGTGATAGACATACCCTACTTGTGTGCGACCCACTTAGCCTTGCTGCATCCCCTTAATTTTCAGTCATTCCTGGTTGATGAGGCTAGAGACTACGATTACCTTTTTAGAAAGATTCACTTAGAATGCTCATTGTTCCCCAATGACAATGTACTAATAGCATTCATCCATACAAGTCTGTTCCCTGCCCGAACGAAACCGAAGGCACTATTCCTATTACATCCATTTTGAAATCATCATCAAGATTAGTAGCGATTAGCCCTTACAGGTCACTGCTCCATCTTCGACTTAATGCTCTTGTCTTCATTACGAAAACGTACTCGTTGGATCGAAGTGGTTTTTCGATCACAAATTTGATCCCGGTCTCTTCGAAACAACATTTGATATTCCAGGTGAACTCAATCCCGGTTTTTTAGGAAATACACAGACAAAGATAAGATCAAAGATCACCTTCTAACCGTTAGTGGATGGATTTTCTTAAAAACGTTCGAGAAGAACGAAATGAGTTTATACGTATAATATAGCACATCGAGCGGTAACTGTACTATATAATTTTCGTGCTTCTTTTAGATATTTCCAAAGTTATATTTAGGTCCAGATTTGATAGTCGGTTATTTAACTATTAAATAAAACAATCATTTCAACAAAATACTTCAAAATCACCGAAAACACCAAGTCTTTATTTAAAATAAATTTTAATAAATTAAATCCCTTTATCCAAAACTATATACTTATCTTATTGAAATCAGTATATTCACGAAGTATCCTTTCAAAAATATTTGAAAACCTTTTTTTTTAAATAATGTGGAAAGTACCACTGCTATATCAAACCATGGATCACAGCTTAATGGTTACGTCTCTATCCCAGAGAAATCCAAGACTTAGCTGCAGGGACTCACTACCTCCGATTTACGCAACGAGAGTATACCATTACTTTCCGAAAACTTTATTTAATAATTATCTCAAAATAATTCTTGTAAGTACTAAAATAAATTTCAAGTTAAATCTAGGAAAATATATTTAAATAAAAGTTATTATACAAAACCATATTAATATTTAATAATTATCTTTTTATTTTAAAACAAAAATGCTGACTAGTTCTTTAATAGAAATATTTTTTTAAAAAATCATTGTACGGTAGCTATTAATAATTAAATATGCTTTAAAACAATCTGAAATAATTAACAACTAATTTTCCATAATATTCTAGTACTTTTAAATTTTCCAAATTAATAATTAAGAATTCTCTTTTTAAAAAAAACCCTCATTTCCCGATTCTAATTTCATTCCGCAAATTTGGAAATCTTACTTGAATCTAGTATAACCCATTTATACTTATTTCCAAAATTCACCTCTATCCTTTTAAATATTTAAAATCTCGATTTTGAAACCTTTATATTTTAATAAGTTCCATTTATGAATTTTATTATTAAAAAATCCTTTATAATATACCCTTATTTCGAAATCCTCTTCACAATATCCCGATTTAGTTAAGTACGAATTTCAAACCATTTATTTTATCCCATTAATTAACCCAAAATTTATAGACATTTTACTTCAAAAATCTCTTTTAAATTCTTTTCCAATTTAAAACATATATTTCTGGTATCTTTAAAAGTACCAAAATCTAGGTCAAACCTGTCATAGCATCAAATCAATTCAAATCACACAACAATCTATCACAGATTATTCCAATAGAACATATATCACTATATATGAAATTCAATTCAACATTTTTTAGGAATCCAGTTGGATCCCTCCAACATGTTTCCCTACATCCACAGATGTTAGCACAATATAAAAATATCAATTCCACTTCGAGGTGGAATATCGTGGTATGTAGGGTCATTCGCTATTATGCGGGGAGCATATGGTCTTATCCGCCATATATATGCGGGAATATCAATCACTCCAATATATATTTACTATATCACATCCAACTGATAAAATGCATCAATTTAACCAATCAATCATTTATTAACTATTTAAAATTAATACCAGCAGTGCAAAATTTGAGTAAGATTAACTCACCTTGAGTTTTAAAGCGCCAAGCATTCCAATTTTAAATCAAATTGAAGGACGTTCGATTTAACCTAAAATTTTTACTCGCTTAAATTGATCACAGATCTACACCACAACGTGCTACTCGTTGCTGTGATTCTGGTGCTTCTTGTTTCGTCAAATTCCGACCCTCATATGACAAAGATATGAAATTTTAAAGATTGGAATATAGATTATATAAATTAATTTCTTTTATTTTTATTTATACCATCAGAAAATGTCAGGGCCGTTCAATTCAAAATTCAAAATCATGGTCGTGCAAAGCTCCTTCCTCGACTTCGTCTCCAGGCCGGTTCAAAACCCATCACTGACCTTAAAAATCGATCGCCGCACCTTCTCTGATCGTCGAGACGACGATCAGCCACCTCCACCTCCACCTCGAAGCCCTTTGCCGCCTCTACCCTCACCCCGATTACCACGAAGCTCGGTCCACCACCGGCCTTGAGAAACGAGCACGAACGCCTCGTCTTCTAAGCCAAAACACCGCCAATCCTCTTCGCCTTAGAAGTTCTTGACCATTGAATAGGTAGATCTCGGATCTCTCTTCGATTCTCCAGTTGAAACTTTTTGCTAATAGTCGATAAATCGAGAGAGATTCGATGAGAGAGATAATAAACTCTCGGTCGCTGAAAAAAAAGAAGCGGCCATGAATTCTGTTATTAAGGTTTCACTATTTGGCCCTGTGTGTGTTTCTATATATATATATGTATGTATGTATGTATATGCATTTATATTATTTTAATATTATTTCCACTTTTAACGTGCTTTTTCAAACGAACTCCAAACTAGACGTGCCACCTGATGTTTATAATGTTTTACCCGTCTTCCGAACACAATGGAACATGTTTCGAAGGCTAATTTGATCGTATGTGGAAGATAGCTTTTTGAATCGATTTAAAATATTAAATTTTCGATTTTAACTTCAACGCGTTTCTCTCCCTTACGACCAAACGGTAACCACAAACGCTACAAAATTTGAAATCCGATAATAATACACTATTACGGATCCAATGCAACTGGTTTCGTTGAATTCCGTGACTGTGCCCCAGAAGGCTATTTTAACTCGTCGATTGGTATCGAGCAATTTGCAAAATCGTCGAAATCATTTAAAGTTTCTAATTTTAAAAACTTACTAACTCCGTTATAAATCACATTGAATTTATATTCATAATAGAAATCATTCTGATTCATTTTAAATCAAAATTCAGTTATTTACACTATTATTAATATATATATATATATATATATATATATATATATTAAATCTCACTATTAAATTAACATATAAATTTTCAATTTTAAACTTATCGACTTTAATTCCATTCACAAGTCCAATATTATAATTCTAATCCAAACAAAGTTTAAACCAATTTTAGAAATCAGTTTCCACCCCTATTTATTCTCAGATTCCCGTATTATCCTAATTTTTCAATTATAAATTTTATTATTTACCAAATCAAATAAGTCGCTATATTTGAAATTATAAACCATTTCATTGATTTTCCATATTCAAAATCAATAAATAATTCAAATTCAACATTTAAATAAATTAAATGTTCAAAATTAACGACCGAAATTTCGGGTCGTTACACTCAACATTGCCAATGTAAAGTTGAGCAATAGTGTCCCAAAACCGAGTTACCATTATCTCCTCATCATCGCACATCTGATCAGTTCGTATGCAAAAATTTACTAGCAGTTTCAATTCTTTAACCGAAAATATTACGTTGTACATTGATTGAATTTACCGAAATTTTAAATGTTGCGACCTTTGAATATAATATTTTCTCTTAAATAGAGAGGTCGTAATCCATGTCAAAAGCATGAAACATGAGATGAACGTCCACGTGTCAAACATCCATAAACTTTACGACAAACAAACACAAATGTGTTTGTTACCTAACAGTTTTGCATCTTATAATTTTAATAATAAATAAGCATAAAATATAATCACCACAATGCCATACTCAATGCAAATAATGAACACAATGTCATACTCAACACAATGTCATACTCAACATAAAATATAATCAACACAATGACATACTCAATATAGAATATAATCAACACGATGCCATAAAATATGATCAACACAATGTCATACTCAACATAAAATATAGACAAACACATTTAACAATAGCATCATCACCAACATAATATGAAAACAATTAACGTAATGCATGAAAAATAATAACATAAACTGAAACATCTATATGCAGCACATCAATCTATGTGATCGGAATCACTATCAATCTCTTCATCGTCGCGACTGTCGTCGTCACTACCATCGTTGACATCATCAAAGTCGTGAGGCTTAGGTCCCGCCAGGAGCTGCTCCTGAAGCTGCTGAATCTGGGTTGGTAATCCCTATATCTGCGCATCATACCGAGTCTGCTGCTGCTGGATCGCAGTCTGGTAGCTCTGATACATCATCAATGTATAATCAAGCGTCATAAGCTCAAATGCAACAATCATCCGTTTATCATAATCCATGTACTGAGAAAACTAATATGTGCACAAGAAAAATTATACATAGGTGGAGAATATAAGGACAAGTAATTTAAACAAAATTTAAAATTTATACGAACCGGGTGAAGCTGATACAATCTGGTAGATGGTACACCCATAATAGCATAATTTGGAGGATACTACAAGGGATACTCCACTATGTGACCATGTATATCATACACTCTAATGAATGAGGAGAGTGGTCAAACGTAGGAGGCTGTGTGTACTGAAACGATGTAAGCTCAAATGTGGCAAGCGGTAATGGAACTCTACCACAAGAGGTACATGGACGAACATGATCGGAGTTCAAACCCCGAATATAATCAGGGCAACGCGTAAGCACGTGGGGCTACTCGAGCTCAATATGAATCAAAGTCTCCCGGAACTATAAAAGGCTCACCATCCACCCATCGCACACCCTTCATCGCAAGAATATAAGCTGGTCCAACCCTAATATCACCATACAAATCATCCCATGCTAGGGGATCTGATGGAATGCGAACTATACAATACAACTGTAGCCATCACTGCTCCTCTAAATCCGATATTAATGGACATGTAGGAATCTGAAAGAAAATCCTACGTCGACACATAGCAAACTAAAAAGTGAGTGGATGATCAGGACCGGGCTCTAGGAACTGTAAGTACTGATCCCAGGGACGAACGATAATGTTACCGCGCTGCCTCATATCCATCTGTTGCCTAGCCTCCATCAGCTCATTGTGCACCTCTTGTGCAACACGAGACAAATACATAAGAGGACCCCAATGACGTAATTTAGGAAAGTAAATATAAGGTATAGCATTCGTTTTTGCAATAAGTTGGGGTGCATATGGTAGTATACTCGTAGTACCAAAAAACGATAATGTACCAAAATTCATACATCTGTCTAGACTACTGTAGCGCATAAGTATCCAATGCTATATACAAATAACCAAGAATGGTGGTACCATAATCATATATATGCAGTCCATTCACATCTAATAATCCAGCCAAAAAGCCTAGTCTAATAGTACTCTTATTGTTACTAAAAGATGTAGATCCAAAAAGGTCTAATATAAAGGCACGGATAACCGGAGTGTGCATATTCTCGACGGCCATGTACTCTACTATATATCGTTGCGGACAAGGGAGAGTAACAGCACCTCCTCTAACCTCCTAATCAGCCAAAGTTGGTAAATAAGCTGAATATGACTCGAACTTCTCAAATGAACTATCAAATAGAACAGAGAGACGGTCTGGTCGACCAACTTTTATGTCAGTGAGTATATAAAAAATCTAAAGGAGTCAATCCTATCTCAAAATCGGAAAAATGAAATGTGTGAATGGTATGCCACCATCTCTCAGTGAGGGCCTCTACAAGGCAGCGGTCTACGTGTGCAAATCTAGGTAAATCTAAAAATTCACCAAAAGGTGACGCATGTAGCCTAGCCAAAATCGGATGTGGTAACTGATCAAAATACTCGGACATACACCTATACCAACTATCTCGCATAGCTACGTGACGAACCTAAATATATGAATATTTAATATTAAAATAAACAAACAATTAACATTCATATACACTTAAATGGTTGTTCGTCAATTAATAAAAAATTAAACATATACATGCGGCGTTGCTATAGCTGTAGTAAGTCGATGCAAAACAGTGGGTAGCAAGTCGTGTGTAACGACCTGTAAGATTTTAATAAACTTTATCGTTTTATTAACGTATTTAATTGGATTATGGTGAAATTTTTAAATAAATTAATTTGCAAATAAAAAGTTAATATATGGATTACGTCCAATTAAACATAGCAGATGGCAAAATTTCAATTTATTTTATGAAAATTTATTTATTATGTAATTCTATTAAATTCAAGCTAGCTAATAATTGTTGATAATAATAAAAAAAAAATTTCTAATGCAGAATATTTTACATAGAAAAATTCTAAATCCTCATCTGAGAAAGGCGTCATCTCTAGTTTTTCAAAATCCGGACTTCTATAGCTTCGTCGTTCTTATTTTCTGCATTCTACTGCATTTTTTTTTTCTACTAGTGAAAAATTCGAATTTTTATAACTCAATCATACCACTGATAACTGTATACCATTGTGAGCGCCTCGTCGTGCTGATCTCAAAAGTATATTTATTTCTGTATTTCGGAACCCGGTGTACAACGGAAGCAATAAATTTGTTCGTTTTAATGACACCATAAATTGTGCCTCCTTAGCTTCTCCTTATTTCGTTTCGATTTAAACCGTGCTACCCAATATAAATTTATTACTTTAAATTTACAGCTATAAACATTATTTGACCGTTTCTCTTACATTCATTTCACTTAAGAGATACGTTTCCGGTAGCTCTAAGTTCATTTCTCTTTTGGCTTCTATTCCAATAGCATACGTTACTTTTATAATTTCCTATTTATAATACATTGTTTTATAACTCCCAATTCAATGCTAACGTTATGTGCTTTATTTCAAACAGCTCAATTGAACTTTTGAATTCTCTGTTCATTCAACTCATCGCCGTTTTGCTATTAGTATTTGTTTCCTGATTTCATCATCAAACGTTTCTACTCCTAATTATTAGTAAATTTAGAATCAACGTTTGTTGCTTAATTTATGGCATACGTTCTAATCTTTTGCTTTTATCATTTAGAAATCGAAACGTTTCTTTTGCTTTTGAATTTTGTAACGTTTGATAATAATTAATCTCCATAGTATAATTGCCTACGTATTGGGACCTAGGAAATAAATAAAATTAAGAAAACGTATAACTTGCAGGAAACAATAGATTACTTTATTTGTTTATCTGGTTTCAAACGAGTGACCATTTATTTCGGGAGAAACCGTTTCTTTTGCATGTGTAAAAATCTACCATCATCTTTCTAGATCTGTTCATATATTTTTCCTTCCGCCTCCTTTTATTTTGCTCTCAAATTTCCACCATCTTCTTTCCAGAACTCTCCCATGCAAACAAATCCATTTATTACTCGACCTATATATATATAACTCTATGGATTCACGCACCTTTCCTTCTCTGTTTTAATATAACTCTTCATTTCTTTTTCTCTCTCTCTTCTTTATTTCTATTTATAACTTTGTCAGAAACGTATGTGTCTATATAATTTATTTATTCCTTTCTCTGTTCATTTTCTTGCTTTCAAAATGTCCTTTCCTTTGTTATTCCCTTAATTTTAGTGCGTTACTTTACACCACTACAGGACATTTATTTATGTACGTTTCACTATGTTTCTTATATAATTTGATAAGCTGCACTTTTCTCTCCTTAATTTCTTTCTTCCATCATGATTCTAAAGACTTCTGCAAAAATATATATATATATATATATATATATATATATATCACAGCATCTCTACATTCCTACTTTCTTTCTTCATTCTATAAACATATTTTTCCCTTACCTGAAGCCTCTCAGATCTGTTCTTCTCCTACAAAAAAAACACACACACATAAGAAACGCATAAAATAACAGGCAGCAGCCGCCTTCCATCCCTCTATCCTCTCTCGTTCATCACCTCCGCACTCTCACCTCCGCCTCGGGTACCACTGCATCTCCCACTTCAACTGGTGAGTAGCCACCTTTATTTGTATGCACAATTTTTTTTAAATGCAATTATTTGAACGTATGCGTGCTTAGTTAGGATAACATATGATTAGTTTGGGTTTAGGTCACGTTAGTCTTATATATATGAGTATAGAATGTCTGCATATATTTGTGTAGTAAATTGTTTGCATATTTTACTTAAATAATTTTAAAGTATCAAATTGTTTTTCCTTCAAAGATATATATATATATAGGTTAGTTATAGACAAAAGTATATGTATATGAGCTTTATGAGATGTACGTCTACGTAAGTTTTAAAGTATACATTATACATATACGCACAGCTGTTATATTTTAAAGTGGTATTTTATATAGATTTTTTTTTTTAGTAAATTTTCGTTCTGATTAAATTTTATACATGTTGATGTTCACGTAATTTATAGGTTTTAAGATGTATAAGTTAAGTTATATATATATGACTTTATTTACGCATATAAAATTTTAAAAGTGGTATGGTCTGTTTATACGCATGGTTAGTAAAGGTGATTTATTTATTTATAATATATTGTTTTGCCGTTTATATATGTCACAGTTTTTAAAAATGGAGGAAAGGACAGTACATGTGTTCATTTGAAGAAGTCTGTGTCTATTTTGTTAGTACGCATATAATTTAAGTATGTTCATATAGGTGGAGTACAGACTTGCAGTGCATTATAATAACAAAAATTTTATGGATTATTTTATAAGTTGTTATATAGTTTTGTTTTATAAATATGTTATTTACGTATGTAAGTATTTTTTTAAAAAAATGTAAGTATTTTTAAAATTGTAAGTATTTTGTATAAATACATATTTTATAAACTAAGTTTACATTAGTTTATATGTGTGAGTATCGGCTGTTAGTTCATACATGGTATAACAATAAGTAATATAATATGGTTGATGTTATAATAAGTTAGGTTACTGTAAGTGTATTTGTGTATATACATTGAGTTACATTTTATAGAATATGTCCTTAAGTTATTAAGTATTTAGGTCGTGTCTGCATATCAGATTTGTTCAGTACATGAATTATAAAAGTTCGCTTATACCATTTATCTTCATCGTTTCAGTTCTGATCTGGTCCGTTTCAATTAGCTTTGATCGAATTCGTGCCGATTTTGTTTTGCTTGGATTTGAAATTTAATTTCAGTATCCGTAGCAGTGTGCATATCCGTATCACCTTCTGTATTCTCGTTCATCTCTAGCCTTGAAAGGTGAGCAATCACTCACGATTAACGTTCTTTTATTTATTAAATTTGATTCAATTGAAACGTCAATTGAAATATGCTGCTGTTAGTTGTTTACTGTTACGACTGCTATCATCTGTATCTGTTCACCTATGACACCTGACACCATTATCGGTTAATTATTTATGTGATAATAATACAGATTGGTTGAAAATTTACTGATTGATTGATTGTCGTTTAAATTGGATGTTAATTACTATTGTTAAATGATAACTAGTTTGCTAGTAAGATTTGAGGTGGTATAGTTTACAAAGAAAACGGATTATATACGATGGACCTTGATTGATTAAACCTGACCCCGCCATATGTAAATTTGATTAGTTTAATTTGACCCATTAATTGTCGTAGGAATTGATAAGTTATACTTTAAAGCTTTGAACATAGTTTGGATTAACTGTTGTAATACTAAACTGAAATTGAAATGGAACGACAATTGAAAAACTGAAATGTAATAATCTGTAATCTACATGAAATGTTAGTGTAGATTTTAGAAATAATTATAAAAATAACAATGCGAATTAATAAGATCATTTCGGAGTTATTTGATTTAATCTATTGAATTGTTATTGATTGTTGTTATTGCTTGTTTACTTACTTTGACACTATCCCTGTCATCACACTGCAAGTTCCCTTTGTTATGTTTGATTTTTGAATTAAAATGGGTTGAAAAATAGGCCCAAGCGGGTTTCGTTTAATTAAATTTGGGATTACGGGTTGAAATGCTATCCACCCGTATACATTTAGTGTACGTATTGAAATGATAATAGCCATAACACTTTGACCATATGAAAAAAAATCTATGGTCTTATTAAATGTAAATTCTTAAATACATCTATAAAGGGTAATGATAAAAATAGAGTTAATTATATCTAGTTAATCAAGATTTGATTAAATACATAAATTATGATAAATAATTTATGTAAATTTTATTCGGATAAATGTTGCAATAATATTGAAAAATTAAGGTTGAGAAATAAATTTGGGTTATTGTAAAATGATGTTTAGATAAGGATTTATTTATTTAAATCAATTTGAAATTTATCGAATGAGATATTTCACGTTTAATAAAATTTGAGAAATCTTGAGAAAGATGTAATTTAAAGTCACTAAAATGGTATTGAATAAGGGAAGGTTCAAACTAAATAATAATGATGTAAAAACCAAGAATCTATATGAAACTGTTAAATTTAACATCTAAGTATTTAAGCCATGAACTGTATTGAAATTAAATGGTTTAGAAATTTGGTATGTATTTGGGACCAAGATAGTTGAATTTGTTACGTAGATAACTAATTGAATTTAATGGAAATTGAGGTTGAACGAAGTCTGGAAATTTGTATTTAGAGAACTAGATTGGGAAATTTAGGGGAAATATTAAATACTTAAAGTATGGAAACATATTGAAATGGAAAGGGTAATTAGGATATCAAATCCAGATTTGAGATTTATAATTGAGATTGAATTTAATTTAAATGGAAAGGTCAGGTTGATGTGAACGATTTGTTAAGTTAAGGAAATTGCAAGTGCTTTACCATATACAGCATTTAATATATATAAATACTATTTGGGAAATATAATTATTCGAAGTGAATTTGACATTTGGGTTTGAAGTATAAATTAAGTGAATGACCACGATGTAATAGTGTATATTTCTACCCTATAGATAGTTCTATGGACCCTTAGAGGATGGTCATCCCAAACATCCTTTAAGTTATTTGTATTTCAGTTGATATTTCACTTGAGTTGGATTTATTGATATACGAATGTTAATCCTGACTCGAGTGTTTTGTGTTTTGCTTTACGCTCGGGTCAGACCGAGTAATACAGCTTTAGAGACTCACCTTTGGAGATTGGAGCTTCATTTGGAGATCCAACTATCGTTTCAGCTTTCAGTTTTCTAGATTGACTGGTTCAGAGAAGTCATCGGCTCGTACTGAAGACTTTTCTGTATTCCAGAGATTCTGATGTATTTTATTTTAAACTCTGATGTATATAGTAGCTTCATGAACTACTATTTTTCTATTCCGCTGCATTATATTACTCTGTGTCTGTGATCTGTGATTGGTTTATTTACTGTATATTTTAGGTTTTGCCAAATTAAATTAACAATTCGGTATTTTGAATTATTCAAGTCGTACATGTACGGTTTTAGTGTCGATTTGAATGGTCCAAAATAGCGGGTCGTTACAGTTGGTATCAGGGCTTTGGCTCAAGTCAAAACTTAGCATATATGGTAAATTTATTACAGAATCACTTTCATTCGAGTTGAATCTCTTCCTTTTTGACTCGATTTCCTTTGAATTTTGGAATGTCCCTCAGTTTCGAAATTCATTCTTGTCTCTCCCTATTTATATTCGTTCGATTCTGGAGTATTCCATAACTTCACTGAATGATTTGTAAAAGGGGTGAATCTCCTTTTCAGTTGGCATTGATTCACCGAAGATTCATGTATCCTCGGTTTACAATGCTGCTATATCTAGTTATGCCGAATTCTATATCGGGCGATCAAATGTCGATTTGCCTTAGAATTCCGCATCAATCATATTCCTGAAATCACGATTGACCCGGTTAAGGTCGCCCGCGATTTATAGAAGTATATCCATCTTCTATTTTGTAATTTAATTATCTCATCTTCGATCGAGTCTATCTTCGAATCAGAATTCTATGGATTGGAGTTCCTCTAATTCAAATCTCTATCTTTGTTTTGAAATCCATTCTTAAAATTATCCTTTGAAAATCGGGTATGTTTGCATTTTGAAATTTGTTTTAAATATCGAAATTATTATTTTGATAACTATGATTTTATTCTATATATAAAAGTGAAAATGTTTTCCATAAGGATTATATACCTATATACAAAACAAATAAGAAATGTTATTCTATATATAAAAAAAAAAGGTTTTGAAAGGATTTGAAATTTTGAAAAATTATAAGAAATTGATTTATATAAAAATGATTTATAACTGAAGTGTTAAATTTGAAATTCGAGAATTGAATTCCGGTATTTTGAAATTGGTTTTAAGATTTTGGAAAATATATATAAATAATACGATTTAAAATTATTTTTTTTGAATAAGAAATGTTTCAAATAAGCTCAAATGAATTCCAATAATTTTAAAGAAATTTCAAAGAAGTTTCGAAGAAAATAGAAGTCCAGAACTCACTTATGTCGCTTGAAAATAATTTCGGTGATGAGTGCACGCATCATCGACATTGATTTTCGAGTTTCAGAGTGAGGGAGAGGCCACTTTAATAGCTTCGCTATGCAAGTGTTTTGTAAAACCGATTTTGATTTCAAATTCCGAAGTATAATTTGATATTTTAGAAAGATATAAGTATATATTTGAAACAATTTAAAATGAGACCGGTATTCAGTCCTCGAGTTTCGGATTTAATAATTGGTTTATTGATTTATTGTTGATTTTCAACTCTTGAATTGAAAATTTGATTTCCCTAATTATTTTGAAGGTTCGAACACTTCCAAGTCAAGGTCTAAAGTTTTAAAAACTAAGAAATTTCGAAGAGTATAAAATGTTTGATAAAGAATATAAATTTAGTTTGAAATGTTTTGAAAAAAAAAATAGTTTTGAATAATGGTTTTCAGAAAGGTAAATTGAATATTTCAAATAGAAATAGATAGTTTAAAAGTTTAAAGGGATAAATTATAAATTTGGAAACCATTTTGAGTAATTGATTTTGAGGAAAATATTTGGTTTTGAAATTAAATTGGAATTAAAAACCAGTACTTATATGGTGATTTTGGAAATGTATTTGTTTGACTTTAGATATTTAATTTGGAAGAAAATTGGTGAAATCATATATGATTTTGAAACTGAATTGATAGTGAAATAATTTGAAATTGAGAATCTTAGATTATTAAGTACTTGATTTGGGAGTGGTCGAACTTATATAAAATGGATTTGTATAAGTATGAAGTTGATTTGAAATCTATTGATTTGAAAGTTACTCAATTTGGAAAGAGATTTTATATAATCGAAGTCTATATAAGTATGATTTGATATACTATTGATTTGGAAAGTATTCGTTTGAAAATGGAATCCTATATATATGGACTTTATATAAGTACAATATTTGAAAGTGATTTGAAAAAGGTACTATATGATATATATTTTCCAAATAAAGATATGGAAAGTGCCTTCTGCTTGATATCCGCTTTGTGGCCACAGCGTGGATTCATTCTATCGTTATTATTCTCTCTGATTTTGGTTTTCCGGATGTAATACTCGAGTGTTCCCACCGTGACGTGTCCCACGGTTTCTTTTTCTCTCGTGAATGCACAGCGAAATTGCCTGGCTGAGTCTTGCCTAGGGGTACGGATTGTTTCCTGGGGGAACCAGGCGTAACCATTGTGTATCCTGCAATCTGTGTAGGTCGCGAATAGTAGCGCAAGTGCCTGGCTGAGTCTTGCCTGGGGGTACGGATTGTTTCCTGGGGGATCCAGGCGTAACCATTGTGTATCCTGCACTCTACTAGTCATCATGGCGTAACTCGCAGGGCTGTGAAATCTTACGGATATGGATTGTTTCCTGGGGGAACCAGGCGTAACCATTGTGTATCTGCGAACCATGATCGGACAAAGGTTTTGGTTTGATTGTTTGTTTGGATCGTACTTTCCATATCTATTTTAAAAGGTTTTTCAAGTATTTTCACTGGGTGTTGAAACAAGTCTACTAAGTACTTGAAGAATTCTAGCTTTGCGCCTGATCAACGCATGGCCAGAGTCTGCAAGAACGAGGATAAACTTGTTAAAACATTGAGTTATAAAAGTATTTTCGAAAGAAAAATTGGTTTTGATATAAAAGAATTTTATTATAAAGGTATTGCCAACAAAGAAATTTTGTATTAATATTTGAAATTTAAATTCTTATGGTTTGAAATAAATTATTCGGACCCGATTCTTTCTTTTGAATCTACCTTATCTGCTCAGCTTATTTGTTCATCTTGATTTTGTTTTCAAAATCTACCTTCCTTCCTTGTTGGATTTATCCTTTGAAAATTTTGTCTAATTATATACTACATTGTTTAATATAAAATTTTAAGTGTTATGAATAGTTTGAAGTTATTAATTTCGGATTTAATATTTTCAATAAACTTTGTAAAAATAAGGGATAGTGCAGGTAATTGTTTTCATAAGAGTTGAAAGTATTATAGTATTATAGAAAATTTGAATTTCAAATGAAGTTTCAAATAAAGATTTCAAATAAATTTGGGTAGTTTTAAAAATTTGTTGTTTATCTTATCTTTCAATCTATAAATTTCCGGCTGTTTTATTCTCCTACCTCCTTCCTTTTCGGGGACGAAAAGTTTTGAGTGGGGGAGAGTGTAACGACCTGTAAGATTTTAATAAACTTTATCGTTTTATTAACGTATTTAATTGGATTATGGTGAAATTTTTAAATAAATTAATTTGCAAATAAAAAGTTAATATATGGATTACGTCCAATTAAACATAGCAGATGGCAAAATTTCAATTTATTTTATGAAAATTTATTTATTATGTAATTCTATTAAATTCAAGCTAGCTAATAATTGTTGATAATAAAAAAAAAAAAATTTCTAATGCAGAATATTTTACATAGAAAAATTCTAAATCCTCATCTGAGAAAGGCGTCATCTCTAGTTTTTCAAAATCCGGACTTCTATAGCTTCGTCGTTCTTATTTTCTGCATTCTACTGCATTTTTTTTTTCTACTAGTGAAAAATTCGAATTTTTATAACTCAATCATACCACTGATAACTGTATACCATTGTGAGCGCCTCGTCGTGCTGATCTCAAAAGTATATTTATTTCTGTATTTCGGAACCCGGTGTACAACGGAAGCAATAAATTTGTTCGTTTTAATGACACCATAAATTGTGCCTCCTTAGCTTCTCCTTATTTTGTTTCGATTTAAACCGTGCTACCCAATATAAATTTATTACTTTAAATTTACAGCTATAAACATTATTTGACCGTTTCTCTTACATTCATTTCACTTAAGAGATACGTTTCCGGTAGCTCTAAGTTCATTTCTCTTTTGGCTTCTATTCCAATAGCATACGTTACTTTTATAATTTCCTATTTATAATACATTGTTTTATAACTCCCAATTCAATGCTAACGTTATGTGCTTTATTTCAAACAGCTCAATTGAACTTTTGAATTCTCTGTTCATTCAACTCATCGCCGTTTTGCTATTAGTATTTGTTTCCTGATTTCATCATCAAACGTTTCTACTCCTAATTATTAGTAAATTTAGAATCAACGTTTGTTGCTTAATTTATGGCATACGTTCTAATCTTTTGCTTTTATCATTTAGAAATCGAAACGTTTCTTTTGCTTTTGAATTTTGTAACGTTTGATAATAATTAATCTCCATAGTATAATTGCCTACGTATTGGGACCTAGGAAATAAATAAAATTAAGAAAACGTATAACTTGCAAGAAACAATAGATTACTTTATTTGTTTATCTGGTTTCAAACGAGTGACCATTTATTTCGGGAGAAACCGTTTCTTTTGCATGTGTAAAAATCTACCATCATCTTTCTAGATCTGTTCATATATTTTTCCTTCCGCCTCCTTTTATTTTGCTCTCAAATTTCCACCATCTTCTTTCCAGAACTCTCCCATGCAAACAAATCCATTTATTACTCGACCTATATATATATAACTCTATGGATTCACGCACCTTTCCTTCTCTGTTTTAATATAACTCTTCATTTCTTTTTCTCTCTCTCTTCTTTATTTCTATTTATAACTTTGTCAGAAACGTATGTGTCTATATAATTTATTTATTCCTTTCTCTGTTCATTTTCTTGCTTTCAAAATGTCCTTTCCTTTGTTATTCCCTTAATTTTAGTGCGTTACTTTACACCACTACAGGACATTTATTTATGTACGTTTCACTATGTTTCTTATATAATTTGATAAGCTGCACTTTTCTCTCCTTAATTTCTTTCTTCCATCATGATTCTAAAGACTTCTGCAAAATATATATATATATATATATATATATATACATATATATATATATATATATATATATATATATATATATATATCACAGCATCTCTACATTCCTACTTTCTTTCTTCATTCTATAAACATATTTTTCCCTTACCTGAAGCCTCTCAGATCTGTTCTTCTCCTACAAAAAAAACACACACACATAAGAAACGCATAAAATAACAGGCAGCAGCCGCCTTCCATCCCTCTATCCTCTCTCGTTCATCACCTCCGCACTCTCACCTCCGCCTCGGGTACCACTGCATCTCCCACTTCAACTGGTGAGTAGCCACCTTTATTTGTATGCACAATTTTTTTTAAATGCAATTATTTGAACGTATGCGTGCTTAGTTAGGATAACATATGATTAGTTTGGGTTTAGGTCACGTTAGTCTTATATATATGAGTATAGAATGTCTGCATATATTTGTGTAGTAAATTGTTTGCATATTTTACTTAAATAATTTTAAAGTATCAAATTGTTTTTCCTTCAAAGATATATATATATATATATATAGGTTAGTTATAGACAAAAGTATATGTATATGAGCTTTATGAGATGTACGTCTACGTAAGTTTTAAAGTATACATTATACATATACGCACAGCTGTTATATTTTAAAGTGGTATTTTATATAGATTTTTTTTTTTTTAGTAAATTTTCGTTCTGGTTAAATTTTATACATGTTGATGTTCACGTAATTTATAGGTTTTAAGATGTATAAGTTAAGTTATATATATATGACTTTATTTACGCATATAAAATTTTAAAAGTGGTATGGTCTGTTTATACGCATGGTTAGTAAAGGTGATTTATTTATTTATAATATATTGTTTTGCCGTTTATATATGTCACAGTTTTTAAAAATGGAGGAAAGGACAGTACATGTGTTCATTTGAAGAAGTCTGTGTCTATTTTGTTAGTACGCATATAATTTAAGTATGTTCATATAGGTGGAGTACAGACTTGCAGTGCATTATAATAACAAAAATTTTATGGATTATTTTATAAGTTGTTATATAGTTTTGTTTTATAAATATGTTATTTACGTATGTAAGTATTTTTTTAAAAAAATGTAAGTATTTTTAAAATTGTAAGTATTTTGTATAAATACATATTTTATAAACTAAGTTTACATTAGTTTATATGTGTGAGTATCGGCTGTTAGTTCATACATGGTATAACAATAAGTAATATAATATGGTTGATGTTATAATAAGTTAGGTTACTGTAAGTGTATTTGTGTATATACATTGAGTTACATTTTATAGAATATGTCCTTAAGTTATTAAGTATTTAGGTCGTGTCTGCATATCAGATTTGTTCAGTACATGAATTATAAAAGTTCGCTTATACCATTTATCTTCATCGTTTCAGTTCTGATCTGGTCCGTTTCAATTAGCTTTGATCGAATTCGTGCCGATTTTGTTTTGCTTGGATTTGAAATTTAATTTCAGTATCCGTAGCAGTGTGCATATCCGTATCACCTTCTGTATTCTCGTTCATCTCTAGCCTTGAAAGGTGAGCAATCACTCACGATTAACGTTCTTTTATTTATTAAATTTGATTCAATTGAAACGTCAATTGAAATATGCTGCTGTTAGTTGTTTACTGTTACGACTGCTATCATCTGTATCTGTTCACCTATGACACCTGACACCATTATCGGTTAATTATTTATGTGATAATAATACAGATTGGTTGAAAATTTACTGATTGATTGATTGTCGTTTAAATTGGATGTTAATTACTATTGTTAAATGATAACTAGTTTGCTAGTAAGATTTGAGGTGGTATAGTTTACAAAGAAAACGGATTATATACGATGGACCTTGATTGATTAAACCTGACCCCGCCATATGTAAATTTGATTAGTTTAATTTGACCCATTAATTGTCGTAGGAATTGATAAGTTATACTTTAAAGCTTTGAACATAGTTTGGATTAACTGTTGTAATACTAAACTGAAATTGAAATGGAACGACAATTGAAAAACTGAAATGTAATAATCTGTAATCTACATGAAATGTTAGTGTAGATTTTAGAAATAATTATAAAAATAACAATGCGAATTAATAAGATCATTTCGGAGTTATTTGATTTAATCTATTGAATTGTTATTGATTGTTGTTATTGCTTGTTTACTTACTTTGACACTATCCCTGTCATCACACTGCAAGTTCCCTTTGTTATGTTTGATTTTTGAATTAAAATGGGTTGAAAAATAGGCCCAAGCGGGTTTCGTTTAATTAAATTTGGGATTACGGGTTGAAATGCTATCCACCCGTATACATTTAGTGTACGTATTGAAATGATAATAGCCATAACACTTTGACCATATGAAAAAAAATCTATGGTCTTATTAAATGTAAATTCTTAAATACATCTATAAAGGGTAATGATAAAAATAGAGTTAATTATATCTAGTTAATCAAGATTTGATTAAATACATAAATTATGATAAATAATTTATGTAAATTTTATTCGGATAAATGTTGCAATAATATTGAAAAATTAAGGTTGAGAAATAAATTTGGGTTATTGTAAAATGATGTTTAGATAAGGATTTATTTATTTAAATCAATTTGAAATTTATCGAATGAGATATTTCACGTTTAATAAAATTTGAGAAATCTTGAGAAAGATGTAATTTAAAGTCACTAAAATGGTATTGAATAAGGGAAGGTTCAAACTAAATAATAATGATGTAAAAACCAAGAATCTATATGAAACTGTTAAATTTAACATCTAAGTATTTAAGCCATGAACTGTATTGAAATTAAATGGTTTAGAAATTTGGTATGTATTTGGGACCAAGATAGTTGAATTTGTTATGTAGATAACTAATTGAATTTAATGGAAATTGAGGTTGAACGAAGTCTGGAAATTTGTATTTAGAGAACTAGATTGGGAAATTTAGGGGAAATATTAAATACTTAAAGTATGGAAACATATTGAAATGGAAAGGGTAATTAGGATATCAAATCCAGATTTGAGATTTATAATTGAGATTGAATTTAATTTAAATGGAAAGGTCAGGTTGATGTGAACGATTTGTTAAGTTAAGGAAATTGCAAGTGCTTTACCATATACAGCATTTAATATATATAAATACTATTTGGGAAATATAATTATTCGAAGTGAATTTGACATTTGGGTTTGAAGTATAAATTAAGTGAATGACCACGATGTAATAGTGTATATTTCTACCCTGTAGATAGTTCTATGGACCCTTAGAGGATGGTCATCCCAAACATCCTTTAAGTTATTTGTATTTCAGTTGATATTTCACTTGAGTTGGATTTATTGATATACGAATGTTAATCCTGACTCGAGTGTTTTGTGTTTTGCTTTACGCTCGGGTCAGACCGAGTAATACAGCTTTAGAGACTCACCTTTGAAGATTGGAGCTTCATTTGGAGATCCAACTATCGTTTCAGCTTTCAGTTTTCTAGATTGACTGGTTCAGAGAAGTCATCGGCTCGTACTGAAGACTTTTCTGTATTCCAGAGATTCTGATGTATTTTATTTTAAACTCTGATGTATATAGTAGCTTCATGAACTACTATTTTTCTATTCCGCTGCATTATATTACTCTGTGTCTGTGATCTGTGATTGGTTTATTTACTGTATATTTTAGGTTTTGCCAAATTAAATTAACAATTCGGTATTTTGAATTATTCAAGTCGTACATGTACGGTTTTAGTGTCGATTTGAATGGTCCAAAATAGCGGGTCGTTACATCGTGCAAGGATCGAAGAATGTCTGCAGTCACGGTAGCATCAGGAGGGACATGAGCATGACCGATATTGACATCTGTCGCATATCGAACGGTCCGTCTGGCAGTTTTGACCGGACGGTGCGGCATTTCGGCGCAAACTTAATTAAAAAAAATTAAAATGAGAAGTTTAAACGTGTGAAAAATAAGCTGAGGGGGAGGGGGGTTTGCGCCTCATATAGACACTTGGGCGAGACGCCTATTCAACATGACCTAGCCTGATCTCCGTTGGAGAATATTGCTCTCCAACAATTCGCGGTGTGGAAAATCGTATATCTACACTCTGAACTGTTGGAGATGCTCTAACTAGCCTACAATCTCTATTTCATTTGAGGTTGGGAATCACTTCTCTGTCTTCCAAACCATATGAATAGAGTTTTATAACTAAGTTGCTGTGGCTAATTTCTTGGTTGTCTATGGTACTTACATCCTTGGATGTATTTTCATCGGTGGTTGAAAAGAATAGGTTAGAGAAATTGTATATGCAAACATGGGCTATACCCCATACAACTTTCAAGTAAGCATCACTAAGATACTTGTATATAAATTTTGATAAAACAAAGACAAACTAAAAGTAACAACATGATGTTCTTATTGTAGTATTAATCTTCATGGGCGAGGAAAGGAATTAATCGATCGGTCGAAAATGCGATACCAGAAGCTGATAAAATGGGGTTAAAGTCCTTAGTTTAGGATTAATGAACTAGGTATATGTGTAAACAAATTTCAAATATCAAGTTTGAATATCTTGGCTTGAGCCATTTATATGAAATTGTTATTACGGGACAGCTGAAATCGGCGAAGGTGAAAAACAGTACAGACAAATACCCAAATTTGAAGGTGAAAATTATAGATGAAAGTACATTAGCAGCTGCTGTAGTGCTCAACAATGTTCCCATGGGAACAAAAGAAGTTCTTTTTTTTTTTTTTGTGGACAACTTCATAAAGTAGCTTGCGCAGTAGCTAAAATTCCCATGGGAACAAAATAAGTTCTTTTTTTTGTGTGGACAGCTTCATAAAGTAGCTTGCGCAGTAGCTAAAAAGTTATGCCAAAAAGGCACCAAGGTATGTGCACCAAATCTATTTTCCAGGAAAAAGCTTGAATCCTAAGTTATAATTTTTTCATATGGAACTAGGTTAAAAAGACAAACCAGGTAGCATCCAGGTGAGAATTTTTTGTTTCTTTTGTTTTTGTTTCAGAGCATCTTTAACGGAAAAGGGTATGTTCATTTTAATTTTGAACCTTCATACACACACCAAATCATATGTTTAATGCTTGTAAACATTAACAGTTACTGCAAACTGCACGACTATGATTCTTCTTAATATGCTAGTATAAATCCTTTTAAATTTGATAATACTTCTGTTGTAGGATACAAAACTTATAGTAGTATCCGACTGTTACCTTGGCCTGGACCAAGAGTACCCTATTGATGTGCAGTTGTAGACAATCATGGCAAGAGGTTTGAAGTTATATTTGTGTATGCCAAAAAAGAAATCTTGAGTTTTTTTTATTGGTTTATCCCACAAAACGTATATTAGTTATTTTTGTTGATTAATCTAACCAGAAGGTTGAGGCTTACTGATGTTATATATTTCGCAAGGACTTAAAAAAATCTTCTTCTAGAGGGAACTCTTGCACCTGAATTTGGGAAGATTTGTCACTTGAAATCTCTGTTAGTTCTATCTTACCTTACGTCTTTGCCTTAATCATATTCGAATAACAATGTTAATACTATGTCTATAATCTAATCATGTGCATATCCGCCTTTTACTTAATTTATGCAGCTGTAATGTTATATATTTGCATGTCATTTCATTTTTATGCTTTTCAGTATTTAAATTATTTATAGTAATAACACATTGGCTTGTATACGCATGCTCACATGTCAAATATTCTCCGAAATATTTGCATGCCTAGACAATGCTACCATGGGGTATGGGATGTGTATGTATGTATACACACAAAATCATATATGTGTTTGAGTGTTGCCGCGCGCTCGTGCGTGTATATACAGACACATGCATATAAATGTATGTATGTTGTGTAATTACATAACCATTAAAAAGTTTCAACGTTTTAACTCATTTATATATAAAATGTCCATTTACATTGGTGGTCTTTGTTGGAGTCTATGACGCTTGAAATTTATGCAATAGGATAAGTTGATCTAAAAATGATATCGAATGCAGAAGACAGAGATTTAATTTCATTAATAATATTTACTTTAAAGTGTTGATAGTTAGGGTATAATTTAATAATGCGAATCTTTCATGCTATTCTTAGTAAATATAAATATTTTTGATTGGAGCTATAAATGTTATTAAATCTATGGGTCGGTGCTGCATCGCTGCCTTTTTGCCTTTTTTAACAATGAGCATAAACAGTTGTAATTGATTTATTACAAGAGCAATATAGTTGTAAAAGGCCTATATAATAGACGTAAACGGCTGTAAAAGACTTTATTACAACGGGCACTTGCAATGGTCAAAAATAATTGTTAAAAGCTTCATCCCTATTACAATTTCGCATATTAAGATTATCGGCTGACCGCTGACATCACTACAAGACACGCAGTAAATAGCGATAGATAGGGGCGACGGTCATCGACGGTCCCGTCGGGGGAGAGGTGACGGCTAGCCATTATATTAACTAACCAATAAAATAATTAATTGATTTAATTCGCATTACGTTTTAAAAAATGTCTAAAAATACTAATTTAATTCCTAAAACAGAAAAGGATAATTTAGCACAGCCATTCAACTTAAGGACGGCTTGTGATCGGTTAAATTACACCACAGCAAAAATACGCTGTTGCAACATCAAAAAACGTTGTAATAGGTGTTCGCAACGTTTTTACAAATGTCATATTAGATCAAGTTGTAATAAGTTCAGAGCCTTTTGCAATTTTTTTTAGCGTTATAAGAGTTGCAAGAAACTTTACTACAATGATTTTGTGATGTTGTAATACACTCTTTTACAACGTTTATCCAAAGTTGTAAATAACAGTTATACATATAAAAAAAAACCTTTTCACAACTTCCATAAATTGTTGTGTTAAAGTTTTTCACAACATTTCAAAAACGTTGTAAAAAAACTTTGCACGACCTTTAATTAATGTTGCAACACGTCTTTTACAACAGTTTTTTGGATGTTGCATATGAGATTCAGCTTATTCCAGCTGCAGCTATATCTCAATATCGTACTAATAAGTAGAATAATATAACTGCAATAAGTTAAATACATAAAATACGAATAAAATAAAACAACTTTCCAAACTACTTCATTCGAAATAAGTTAACACATGTTCCAACACAATATAGACAAAATTTCATAGGTTCTAACACCGACGCACATGTTGGACTATATATATATATATATATATATATATATATATATATATATATATATATATATATATAGCGTTACGGCACGCGCGTCGCGCGTGATAATTGCATGTGCCTCATCCATGAATTATTTTTCTACAGATTATATATGATTAACACGTTTAAGAAAAAATGGTTTGCACAAATATTTAACCATGTTTTTACGTTGGAACAATGTGTAGTTAATTTAAACTTTTATTTTTAAGTTTCAACATCTAATTTTTTTGTTAGTTTGAATTTTGTTTGTATTATTAATTAATAAACAATGAATTTATAGTTAATTAAAGAAAAAAATTATTTGTTAGATGTTATTTTTAAGTGTTGATGAACATTTTGAATTTATAAAGAAGTTTAACTATTAGATTTTACTTTTAGGTGATATTAAGATTTTTTTTAATATCGGACAAATTTAACTATTAGATCCTATTTTTAAGCAATATTAAGATTTGTTAATACTGTAAAGGGGCATTTTTGGTAGTTCATGCTGACACCAAAAAAGTGTGACACCAAAGATAATACAACTATTTTATATATATATATATATATATATATATATATATATATGTATGTATGTATGTATGTATACGGACAAAAAGATCAAAACATACCAACGCACAACGGCGACGACGATATGCTTGTGTCAAGCAACCGTTGTTCCTACAATAGCTTGCTGAGTAGTACACGTTTCTGAAGTCTCTCTCCACAACACAGCTTGAGGCTCCACTGGCACATCGACCCAAACTTTTCAATTATGTGCCCCAAGAGGAGCATGTTGTACAAAACAGTGGGATCAATAGATGCAAGCGTTCCTTCAGCTACAACCTTCTTCTACCAATTAAGTAGCTTGCCTTTTATTGGAAGCTACATATGATAATTTTTGGAAACTAGTACTACCAAGATACGATGGTATATATAACTGCAAGCATACTTAGCATGATAAATTAACACACTGGTTGATTGCAATAATTCAAAATGTAATAAATTGAGTTAGCAGCTAGGCACTTTAAGGATATCCGTAATTGGTGTTATACATGGAAAAGTCTTAAAGCATATCTTAACTACTACAATGACTGAAGCAGTTGCAAAGTTACAACTTGAGGGATATCTGTAATAAACTGTCTTCCATCATACAAAGTTTCAATAACTATAATGACTGCACTGGTTATAAAGTTACAAAGTTTTAATAACTATATCTTAATAACTTTAGGGATATATGTAATAAACATGTCTTCCATCATACGAAGTTACAAACTGGTAGTTAGGCCTGTCAAACGGGTTGGGTTGGGTCAAAATGGAGACCCGTTCTTTTTGACTCATTTATGACCCAACCCATTTATGACCAAATCTATTTAATAAGCCAGTTACCTATTTAATCCATCTGAAGTTTTAATTTATTTAAATAATAAAAAATAAATAAATATAAAAAATTCTAATTCTAATTTTTTGCGTTTTTAATTTCGATAAAAATTAAAATTTAAAAACTTAAAATTTTAATTCTAATTTTCATCAAAATTCAAATATAGAGATGTGGTAGCCTATTATTTTCTAAGTACAACTAACGGTCTCCATGAAGAGCTACAGTGTGCGTTAATAAGATGAAGTATCAGAGTGTTCCATATTGTCCTTAATCTTGGTGGGAGTTAATCTGTCGAAGTCTCGCCTGCTTCCGAATTAGTACGAAGAAGTTATTACAGTCTGAAAAAAAATAGTGGCTGCTTCACTAGGCGAAGTTCAAATATGGAGATGTGGTAGTCTGTTATTTTATAAGTACAACTATCGTTCCCCATGAAGAACTACAGTGTGTGTTCACAAGATGAAGTATCCGAGTGTCCTGTTTGGTCCGTAATTTAGATGGGAGTTAATCGGCTATAGTCTCACCCGATTTCGAGCTAGTATGAAGAAGTTATTGCAGTCTGAACAAAAAATAGCGACTTTTGCACTATGCGAAGTTCAAATATGGAGATGTGGTAGCTTGTTATCTTCAAAATACAACTGTCGGTCCCTATGGAGAACTACAGTGTGTGTTCACAAGATGAAGTATCTGAGTGTTCCATATTGTCTGTAATTTAGGTTCGAGTTAATCGGTTGAAATCTCGGCTGATTTCGAGCTAGTATGAAGAAGTTATTGCAGTCTGAGTAAAAAAAGCAGCTTCTGCACTAGACGGAGTTCAAATATGATGATGTGATAGTCTGTTATTTTCTAAGTACAAATGTCAGCCCCATGGAGAACAATGTCATTCGAATTATTTATTGTTTTTGTTTTAAAGTAGTGGAATTAACTTTTTCACGTATTAGTTTTAAGTTGATGTAGAAGTATGATAATCTTTTTTTTAAAGTTAAATGATACGAAAAAACTATCGGTTGTTCACCCGTATTACGATTATGCTAGTATCAAATAAATATAAGAGAGTTAAGTATGGATATAAAAGACAAATGACATTGAACCCATACATACAGGCACCCATATGTAAACCTATGATACATCAGAACCCATAAATTGAACTCATAAGGCGGTTGTTATATGTGTTTCAACCATTTGATTGATTTTATAATATTACATCAGATTTTAAAAGTTCATTCATAACTTAACTATGCATGGTCTAATTTCCTATGTTGGTTTTGTTTTTTTAATTGAATTTGTAAAGTTGATTTGACAGATCATATATGTTTATTAAAATATAAATGATAACTAAATATCCTTCAAATTTATAATCTAATTGAAAAAGGAGTAATATTTATTTTATAAACATTACTCTTTTGAAATGTATACCATAGCATAGATGATACACATTTTGAGTTATATTTTAATTTTTCACATATAATTTGTTATTTTAAAAGATTACTTTCATAATACTTTCATAATTTTTTAGTTTAACAATCATTAACAACAGAAATATGAAAGCAAAATAATATTTTACAGTGTATTTATATGAATACAGATAATAACTTTTGACAATTTGACACATTGGTTTATTGGATACACTGAATTGAACCTGAATACATTTATATTCCGACTTCCAACCTTAGTAATTGTGCTTAATATTTTATAAGTTAATGGACAGCAAGAACCCAAAGTATCGTAGAATATACTAGATGTGAAAAATATATAAATTACCTGAGCATTAGCAAGTGGAGTTAATGGGCCAGCCATTTGATTTTCCCTTCCTGCCATAGACTGTAAGAAGCATAATTGTCAAATATGCATGTATTAGTTAGTAATAAATATATCTAATTTACTTATAACTTACCGTCATGATCAAATCTCTCTGCTCTTGAACTGTATTATGCAATCCAATAACTTGGTTTCCCAATGCAGAAACTTTCTTCGAGTGTGTCATATGAACTCCCAGTTGAGTAGGTGAAACCCCAAAACCAAGTCCTCTTATTCTTCCATACCGTTTTTTACCAAACGTCTTTGCCGCACCATCTTCACCTTAGGAGATCATTCCTTTAGAGCATTTAGTACTGTTGTGCTCTTTTATCGTAGTCTGCAAAATTTAAACGAACAAGTAAATATTGCACTCTCACTATGCATTAGGCAATATTATATTCTAACTATGCAATCGGTGTGACAACTCGGGATTTTAGCAATATTATTTTAATAAGTATTTAATCTAATTAAATAAAATGTAAACTTATCATTTTAAAAAAAGGACTTTTGGAATATTTGCCATTTATTTATAAACATATGTATTTTGAGAAGGAAACTTTGATTTGAAAATTTAAAATAAAATCTTTCAAAAATATTTACAATAAAATCTATCTTACTCAATTAAATTAAAGGCTCTACATTATTAACGTTTGATATAATATATGCATATGAATGTAATATGGGTGATAATGTTTAAAATAAAATTAATCCTAATAATATTAAATATAATTATAAAAATATTTGGATATAAATAAAGTATTTGGTAGTTTAAGCTTTAAATAAAAAGATAATAAAAACAAGAATTTATGTTAAAAATAGGAATAAATACATAAGGTAATTCTTGAATATAGTAATATACTATGGGAATTTATATGGATAAGCAATGCAAGAAAACAAAGATATCTACATACGAAAAAAAGGGAAGAGGCTGTAAGCTTATAGGGAAACATATGCATTAGATAACATCATCTCAGCACAAACAAAAATCATTTCAAATGTGTAAATATCATTTCATTTTCAGAAGAAAAAAAATCTTTGACCAAAGTTTTAGAGAACAAAGATAGCTTGTACCAGAAGACACCCACCCTGTAAAATTATTTCTATATATACATCCCTTTATTCTAGTTCGTTCATAACTTAGCAAGCCTGAAGGAAAAGAAAAAATAAACATCATTATCATACAAATTCAAACATCATTCAACAACAAAACAGGAAGGTTTAAGGGAAAATCAAACTGCAGCCTTCAACACAGAAGTTGTTCTCTGTTTCAATTATATTTCAGGTGAGAAAACATATCATTTTTGAATCTAAACCTGTGCATCTGTTTCATAAATAAATGTTGTGTTTTGCTGTATATCTTTAAGTAAGAAATTCTCTACCTATATGATTGAACTGTGAATGTTGTATGGTCTGTTCGTCCTGGATTTTGGTTACAGAGTTGATAGTTAATCAAACTTCAAAACATCTTAATCCAACTATTTATAGGCTTACAGTTTAAAACAAAATAAGTTTGTTTAAACTTAATTTTGGTCCAAAATTTGTTTTAAGCTTGAAAATGAAGAATTTACTCTATATACTCAGTTTTACAGTAAAAAGATAGATCATATGATAAATTCGAGTAGTCTAAAATATTAATTCGATTATATAACTTGAATTAACAGCAAAAGATAGGATTTTTAAAACTACTATGGTGATTTTTAGTTGCGTATGCCAGGAGCAGTTCATAGTTGACAGAATATGCATTTTAACCATTTTCTGATGATCGAACCAACATTGGATGATAAGATTTTGTTTGAAGCAAGATTGGCAAACGATGATTTCAGGAAAATTGTCAAATAATTTTTCTATTGCACGAATTGATGGGACGAGGCTAGATTAGGGTTTAAGGCTCGTGTGACGACCCGAAATTTTTGAGCAATTGAAATTGGAATATTCAATTGATTTTGAATATTTAAATGTTAATTTTTAACTCAAATTCAAATATCACCAATTATTTGATAATTAAAATTTAGAATTAAATAAGTTGAAGTTGGGTAAAATGTTGAATCTAGAATTTTAAAGCCTATTGAAAATAATTTGAAGGCTTGTAAAATTTATATTGTTAACACTGGGGATAGTAAAGGTGTTGGAATTAAATTTGGAAGTGTTTTGTTGAGTTTTGAAATTTATATTGTTTAAATTGAATTTAAAAATAGCCTTCCGGGGGACAGTCTCGGAATTCGACGAAAACAGTTCCATTGGGTCCGTAATATTGAATTATTATCGGATTTCAATTTTCATAGTGATTGGAGTTGTTATGTGAGCATACGATATATAAATGCGTTGAAATTAAAATCTATAATTTAATATTTTACATCGATTTATAAAGATAACTTCCACATACGTTTAAATTAGCTTCCGAAACACGTTCCATTGTGTTCGGAATACAGGTAAAGCCTTATAAACGCCTGTCGGCGGGTCGGATTTGGAGATAGAGGTTTCGAGTTATGTTATTCGAGATATTTTGGAATTTAATAATATTAAATATATAAAAATCAGTATACAGCTACCCTATATCGTACATCAGCCACCCTATTTTCTGATCGCGCAGAGATATTTTTCCCTTTTATCGTTTTAATCACGCTTCCTTCTTTAATAATTTCAACCTAGCTTTCTTCTAAAACATTCGTTTAAATTATAATCATGGCCGAACCTATTATTTTTCCCTCTCCAGTAATTTGCCTCCTCCCTCCTTCACAATAACTTCCGGCCGCTCCTCAATTTAAAAAAAAAAAAACAAAACGATGGGGGATTTCGAAATCAAATCAGGGGAAGGGGCAGGTTCGAATTGATTTTTTATCGCGAGTGATGGGGGGAGTGCGGCGAATCACGCACGTGGAGATCTCGAGTCTGGGAGGACGTGGCTTTCGTCACTGGTGGCTGGGTCGAAGCTCGAAAATTGGGCATGGGTTTCATGGGGTTTTGGGAGCGTGTTTGGCGGCAGCGTCGTCGATGTTGACAGGTCGAAGCGCGCGGTTGTAGTTCGCGTTTAGGGTTTCGTGAGGAGAATGGCGCGCAGTGACAGATCGTTGGGTCGAGTTCGATGCTTCGAGATGGGGTGCGGCAATCTTCGTTTGTTCCAGAGTGATGTGATGGCAACAGGTGCCCGTAGCCGCAGTTTTGATTGCGTGAGAGGATGAGGCTAGGGTTTGTATCTGAGGGTGGCTCGGCGGTCCAGTGTGGTATAATTCTTTTTTTTCGATTTATATATAATCATATTTTTGATTTAGGCAGAAATAGTTGGTTTCAAATAAATCTTGATTTTTATGTGTAGAAATCAAATATATATAGTGGAATTTGTAACAGAAATGGTTTGTTTTGATAGAAATTTCAAGACGAAATTTTATACTGTTTTACCGTATTAAACTGAACAGTATGTAAGATTTAAGTAAGCAGAAATTTTAAAATGTTTGAATTTGAAATATATGTAGAATAAAAGATTTTGAATATATATATATATAGTTCAAACCCAATTTCTAGATTAAAATAAATTTAGTGGTTGACAAGATTTTTTTTTTATATATATAATGGATAATAAATCATTTAATTAGTTCAAATAATAATAAACCGTATAATTGTTTGTTCAAGGTCATGAAACACAAGTCGATATGGATATGATGGCAAATTAAAAGGCAAAGGTGAGTTAATCTCACTTAGTTAAATTTAAATTTAAATGATTAAATTTAAATAATTGTTTGAATAGCTGAATTGATTGATGTGATATAGTATGATATTTTGGAATTGACATATTATATTGCGCTAATATTTGTGGATGCAGGGAAAACAGGTTGGAGGGATCCAACTGGACCCCTCACATTTATTTAAATTATTCAATATTCTTTGTTTCGATTATTTTATATCCTATGATCAGTTATATTGGAATATTGAATGTATGGTTTGATTGGATATTCGGGTATCATGAATTACCAAAATATATGAATCGGATTGTTGAAGGAAATTAAAAAGAAAGTAAATTTGTAAGCGAAATAATTATAGAAAGTTTGAATAAATTAAGAATGAATTGAAAAGAAATAGAAGTAATATGAAAATAATAATAAATAACTTCGAGTATGAAGAGAAATGTATTTTTTTAATAAAATGAAATTGATGAATTGTAAACTTAAGTTATATCAATTAAAGGAATAAAGAACTATTTTAAAATTCAAAGTTTAAATTTATTTAAAAGAATAAAGAAGTAACTGAGAAATCTAAAAATTGGAATTTTTAGTTAAAATATTTTTAAATTATAATCAAGAAATGAAATCTAAAATTAATAGATTCCGAATAAAAAGGAAATAAATTGGAAATCAATTTGGGAAATTGATTTAAGTGATTGAAGGTGGAATTCTCCATGGATAACCAAGTACGTTTTCAAAGTAAATTTTTAAATATAAGTTAAAAGATTAAAAGTTGTTTAAAAGCAAGTGTTGGAAAATTTCTTATTTCTAATATTTAAGTTCTTAAGTAAGCATTTTTCTTTTTATTTATTATAGTAGTAATTATTTTTAAAAAAATGTCTTAATATTATGTTATAAAAAGTATAAATCTAGTTTTATATTTATTAAGTAACCTTATTTTCAATTATTCATTTAATATGTGTTTTTAACAAATTATTGAAATAGTTTTAATTTAAATGTTTTGAAGGTATATATTTTAAAGTAAAGTGTTTTAAATTATTTTTAAAATCTAGTTTTGTGCTTGGTAATTTCAGTGGAGATAGGAAATATTGGGACAGTTTATTCTGAAAAGAAGGATGGTTTTAAAACTGTTTTCAAAGGATTGAAAATAGGAATATATCTTGTGAAGATATTTTTGGGATTAACAAATAATTTGGAAAATTATTGTTTGATGGATGGTTGTGAATAGAAATTGATAGTTAAATAACCGACTATCAATATTGGACAATGCGTTGATCGTTTCGAAGAGACCGGGATCGAGATTTATTTCTCGAAAACCACTTCGATCCGGTTTGTACGTTTCGTGTAAACGATTTTGGATTCGAAGATGGAGCAGTGAAGTGCAAGGGCTTGTCGCTACTAATCCTGAGGATATTTCCAAAATGGATGTAGTAGGAATAGTGCCTTCGGTTCCGTTCGAACCCGGGACGGACTTGTATGGATGAATGCTTGCGAAACATCGTCAGGTGGGCGATGGGCATTCTAAGTGAAACGTTCTAAAGGTAACGCTTAGCCTCAAGCCTCATCAAATGGGAATGGCTGAAAATCAGGGGATATGCAGCAAGGCTTCGTGGGTAGCCCCCACTGGAGGGTGAGGTCATCCCTGTCTAGATGTCCCTTTATTTCGGCTTAGTGGGCGGTTGCTGATCCCAACCGCGGGGTGATCTTGCTCGGGACTGTCCAGTAAGGGATGGTTCCGGTCTTGTGTTGCAGGGGAGTTAGGGTGGCTCCTCGGTACGCTGATCTAGACCAGGTACTGTGACAGGTGGTACCCCAGTGCCTAGCCATTAGTTGGAATCCATTTTCCCTACGCGCCCGTACGGTTTTGATTGTGCCCAACTATTGCTGAAACGTGAGATGCAAGCATTTCAGCTAGATTCTATTTACTTTCTATAGACACTATTATAATATCAGAGGATTTCTATAAAAATCGTTTTAGCTATCGTAAGGTAAAAACCCGACATGTTTATTTGTGGCGTGGTCTTACGAGATGCTTTTGTTTTCAAAGAATTTTTGAAACTTTAATAATCAATTGGGTGTGATTTTCTCACGCTGTTATTCCAGACTGACTCGGGTATTATTTAACTGTAATGCTCGGGTCAGACCGAGTATTATAGGATACAGGAAATGCTGTGGAGCTCAGGAGACGAGCTGGATGACGACACGTACTCTCGTACTTGTTTATATATACATATATTCCGCTGTATTGAGTTGTTATGTATTCATTTGTATGATATTGATGATTGAGCCGTGATTGATGTACTCTGATGATGTAATATATATACAGAGATATTTGATTTTTGAGTAAAATTATCTATTATCTATTATATTTTATTCCGCTGCGATGGTTAGATTCTGTTATTAATTTCTATTTTCTTCTTCTATCTCTCTTCTTCTTTAACCAAATGGTTCGTATTTCTGTGCAACTTGAGTTGATTTAGGTAGAATAGTGTTAACTCAAGGGGTACGGATTTGCGGGCTGTTACACTTGGTATCAGAGCTTAGTTTGGTGATAACCTTGGCTCTGGTGGGAATTACTCATAGAATAGAGTCTATAGTACTCTAGAATGAGTTTGAGCGTATTAATAGATATGAGCGCGTATTTGTTAGTGAATATAAATTGTTTTAATATTGTGTTGATTGGTTTATTGAGTGGCATATGAACCTTCGTCGGCACAGTCTGGACAACTGTATCGAAGGGGTTTCTAAACGCTTGAATAGAACAATCGACACGGTATTGTTTTAAATATGGGTAAATGAAATAATTTTACCCAAAAATATATTTTTGATATAAAGAAAGTTTTTGGTAAACTATATAGCTATTATATGGTTGCTTGGATGTTAGAAATGATAATTTTAAAGTATTATCATTGTTAAGTGAATTTAACTTGAAATTGAAAATACGACCGAAGTTTAAAGGAACAAATTCATTATAAAATGAAATTTATAAATATGAATTATAAATGAAAATTATAAATTGAAATATAATCAAATGATAATTTGTATGAGCATAAGCTATGCAAATAAATTATTGTAAAATTGATTTAAGCAGGATTTGGAAATTTAAAACCCCGGAGATTTTGGAAATGTTTTTCGAAGTGTTTTGAAGACAATAATAGCGTTATTGTTTTAAAAGTATTTCTGGAAGAAAATTGTTTCAAACAAATTTTGGGAAGGGGAATAGCATTAAATTCACTTTAGTCGCTGGAAAATAATCCTGGTGATGACTGCGCAGCATCATCAGTATTCATTTTCGAGTTTCTAAGTGACAGATGGCTGCCAAATGATTTGTTCAGAAGAACTTGTATATTTTTGGAAATTTCAAAGGAAATATAAGCTTTGAATGCTGGAATTTAAATTTAAAGTGAAAAGTTAGAAATGAAATTAACTTGGATTGATGAATTAAATCGAATTGAATTGAATTAAATAAATCTGAGTTAAAATAGAATTGAATTGGAATAAAAAAAATCCAGTTGAGTTATTGAATGGAATTGGATTTTTACCTAAATAAATGGAAATAAATTGGATAAGGGATTGGATTGAAATAAATAAATCAGGATAACTTATAGAAGAATTAGAATGCATGGAAATAAATTATGCTGGGGTTATAATTAAGCATAAGGCTTGAGTTAAAAATAAAAGAAGGATATATTCAAGCCTATAATGAATGGGATTGTGTAGATAATAAGCTGTGACTTATAAAATTTGAAAAGTGGGATAGGAAACCCAAAATAAATATTTTTGATGAATTGAAGAATTAAATGAAAATCAAAACTTGAATTATAAACTAAATTGAACTAAGAAAAATTAAATGGGGTGATATTTGGAATTAACATTCAAGTGTTGGATTATAAATAAGGGAAGGATTAGTTGATAGTAAATTAGTTAATGAAATGTGCAAATAAAACCAATTGTAGTTAATAGAAGTTGAATTGATGAGTTAATATTGAAGTTTGGAAATAGAACTCAAGTTATAAAATCAAATTCGACTTGAATCATTAGTGAAGAAAATATGATTGAATTGGCCTTGCAATTAATTAAATGAATGGAGAATGAAATTGAATTGTAAGTTAATAAAATTGGTTGGTAATTTAAAAGTGAATGGTCAAATCAGAACTTGAGTTATAAATTAAAATTTAACTGGAAGAGTTAACAAAATAAATATAATTGAAATGTATCGAATAAAAATGTAAATGGATTAAAATAGTAATGGTATGAATTGTGAATAAATTCCAAATAAGTAGAAATAAATTGGAAATAGAATTGTAATCAATTGAATGAATTGAATCTGGAAAGTTCAATTTTATAATAACCAATTAAATGAAATTGCAGGTTTAAAATGAAATTTAATTGAAATAGAATTGAGTTGAATAGAAAAGAAAATTTACGTGAAAAATGAAATGAGCTTAAAAATTTGAATATAATGAAGCAAATTAACTTAAGCTAAACAAATGGAAGAGTTGAATTAAATTCAACTTAAAACTAAGTGTAATGATATTGGGTTGGATTTAAATCGAGTGAGAATAAGTTTGAATCGAAATAGCATTTGGTGGATGATAGATAATATTTAAGGAAATGAAAATTCATAATGGAATTGATTTTGAACTCGAGTTCAATAAAATAAATTGGATTATAAGAGGAATGGTTGAATTGTAAATAAAATGCAAGTAAGTAGAAATGTATTGAAGTGGCATTGTTATTAATATAATACAATTCAGAAATAAATTATTGGATGTAAATAAGAATTGATATTGGATTCAATAAATATACCAACTAAATTTAAAAATGGATTGGAGTTAAAAATAAATTAAATTGGAATCCATTCAAATTGATTTTAAAACTCAAGTAATCATTTATTCACTTGGATATTGGCAAAACTGCATAAAATAAATTGTCGTTTGACGCAAGTAGAGAGAATTAAGATTCTATAAGTTGATAGAAGTTAAATAAATTGATTTTGAGATCAACTGGATTAAATATGAGTTTGTTTTGCTAAAATGAATTAAATGAAAGAAATTTAGTGGTAAACCATTTGAATTGAAGGAAGTTGTATATAAATAGGTTGTGAGCAATTTAAATTAATGTTGGAACCCTGTAAAATTTCTTTTAAGTGTTGTTTATCTACATGGTTTATTAAAACTGGAATGTTTGTTAGTTAAATATGTAAAATGTTGTTAAGTTGCATGATTTTGACACTTACATGTTTAAATTGAGTAAGTACAGGTTCAGGGAAGCAGTTTGGCTGGTTTTGGATGCGCAAAATGCAAATTAAGTAAGCCGCTTGCTTAAAAATGCTAAATAAAGGTACGCTTACGTAAAAGAATTTAAAATAGGAAATATGAATTGCACATATTGATATATATTGTGATTTCCGGCCTGAGGCCGATGTATATATGTTTTTGTGTATCCTGCGATATCGCAGAAGTCTCTCCGTACAAATGAGACTCTGCCAAAATTTTCCGTAAATTTTGGGAGTTAGAAAATTTTGGAAAATTTTGTTCACGACAAACAAATTCAAATTGGAAACTAAAATAAGTTGGTAAATGAAACTAAATTAAAATAATTAGTTAAAAATGACAAATAAAATTTTAATATTCAGAGTTAAAGATAAATTGAATTCATATAGAAATGAAAGAATCGATTTGAATAGAAATGGATATAAACTAAACTGGTAAAGTGAAAATAAATATAAGAAACATATAAAATGCTTATGTTAACTTAAGCAAGGAATGGTCAATTCTTAGTAGGAAATTTGATACACAAATATATTCTAAGATAATATTAGAATGAATAAGTATTGACAATTGTAAGGAAGTCGATAAAATGTTTTGGAATATTGTGATTGGATATTAGTGCTAAGCAGGATATGCAGGTATTATAAAAGGAAAAGGAAATTGGATTTGAGTTCAGAAAGATAAATTTGAATTGCCCGACAAAAAGGTATGTATTTAAATTTGGTATGAAATTGATTGGGATTTTGGATTGAGCCACTTGGCCTTTTGTTTTCTTTTGAGATTTGGGAGGCCGTAGAGCCATTTTGTAGTTGTACCGAGCTAGCCGCGCAAAGGAGACGCTGGCGAAATTTTTCGGAAATTTAGGGAGTTAGAAAAATTTTGATAATTCAAAATTTGGATTTAAATTAAATTTGAATAGTTGAAACTTGAATGGTTAAACAAATAGTATAGTTTGAAACTATAGGAAAGTTGAGAAATTAATAAGAAGGATAATGGGTCTTTTATGAAAAATAGTTAGTTAGATGTTGAATTGTTTGGTTTTGGAAATAATAAACGGGTATTGGACCATCCTTCCTAATTAGTAATTTCGGGGACGAAATTCTTTTAAGGGGGGAGGAATGTGACGACCCGAAATTTTTGAGCAATTGAAATTGGAATATTCAATTGATTTTGAATATTTAAATGTTAATTTTTAACTCAAATTCAAATATCACCAATTATTTGATAATTAAAATTTAGAATTAAATAAGTTGAAGTTGGGTAAAATGTTGAATCTAGAATTTTAAAGCCTATTGAAAATAATTTGAAGGCTTGTAAAATTTATATTGTTAACACTGGGGATAGTAAAGGTGTTGGAATTAAATTTGGAAGTGTTTTGTTGAGTTTTGAAATTTATATTGTTTAAATTGAATTTAAAAATAGCCTTCCGAGGGACAGTCTCGGAATTCGACGAAAACAGTTCCATTGGGTCCGTAATATTGAATTATTATCGGATTTCAATTTTCATAGTGATTGGAGTTGTTATGTGAGCATACGATATATAAATGCGTTGAAATTAAAATCTATAATTTAATATTTTACATCGATTTATAAAGATAACTTCCACATACGTTTAAATTAGCTTCCGAAACACGTTCCATTGTGTTCGGAATACAGGTAAAGCCTTATAAACGCCTGTCGGCGGGTCGGATTTGGAGATAGAGGTTTCGAGTTATGTTATTCGAGATATTTTGGAATTTAATAATATTAAATATATAAAAATCAGTATACAGCTACCCTATATCGTACATCAGCCACCCTATTTTCTGATCGCGCAGAGATATTTTTCCCTTTTATCGTTTTAATCACGCTTCCTTCTTTAATAATTTCAACCTAGCTTTCTTCTAAAACATTCGTTTAAATTATAATCATGGCCGAACCTATTATTTTTCCCTCTCCAGTAATTTGCCTCCTCCCTCCTTCACAATAACTTCCGGCCGCTCCTCAATTTAAAAAAAAAAAAAACAAAACGATGGGGGATTTCGAAATCAAATCAGGGGAAGGGGCAGGTTCGACTTGATTTTTTATCGCGAGTGATGGGGGGAGTGCGGCGAATCACGCACGTGGAGATCTCGAGTCTGGGAGGACGTGGCTTTCGTCACTGGTGGCTGGGTCGAAGCTCGAAAATTGGGCATGGGTTTCATGGGGTTTTGGGAGCGTGTTTGGCGGCAGCGTCGTCGATGTTGACAGGTCGAAGCGCGCGGTTGTAGTTCGCGTTTAGGGTTTCGTGAGGAGAATGGCGCGCAGTGACAGATCGTTGGGTCGAGTTCGATGCTTCGAGATGGGGTGCGGCAATCTTCGTTTGTTCCAGAGTGATGTGATGGCAACAGGTGCTCGTAGCCGCAGTTTTGATTGCGTGAGAGGATGAGGCTAGGGTTTGTATCTGAGGGTGGCTCGGCGGTCCAGTGTGGTATAATTCTTTTTTTTCGATTTATATATAATCATATTTTTGATTTAGGCAGAAATAGTTGGTTTCAAATAAATCTTGATTTTTATGTGTAGAAATCAAATATATATAGTGGAATTTGTAACAGAAATGGTTTGTTTTGATAGAAATTTCAAGACGAAATTTTATACTGTTTTATCGTATTAAACTGAACAATATGTAAGATTTAAGTAAGCAGAAATTTTAAAATGTTTGAATTTGAAATATATGTAGAATAAAAGATTTTGAATATATATATATATAGTTCAAACCCAATTTCTAGATTAAAATAAATTTAGTGGTTGACAAGATTTTTTTTTTATATATAATGGATAATAAATCATTTAATTAGTTCAAATAATAATAAACCGTATAATTGTTTGTTCAAGGTCATGAAACACAAGTCGAGATGGATATGATGGCAAATTAAAAGGCAAAGGTGAGTTAATCTCACTCAGTTAAATTTAAATTTAAATGATTAAATTTAAATAATTGTTTGAATAGCTGAATTGATTGATGTGATATAGTATGATATTTTGGAATTGACATATTATATTGCGCTAATATTTGTGGATGCAGGGAAAACAGGTTGGAGGGATCCAACTGGACCCCTCACATTTATTTAAATTATTCAATATTCTTTGTTTCGATTATTTGATATCCTTTGATGAGTTATATTGGAATATTGAATGTATGGTTTGATTGGATATTCGGGTATCATGAATTACCAAAATATATGAATCAGATTGTTGAAGGAAATTAAAAAGAAAGTAAATTTGTAAGCGAAATAATTATAGAAAGTTTGAATAAATTAAGAATGAATTGAAAAGAAATAGAAGTAATATGAAAATAATAATAAATAACTTCGAGTATGAAGAGAAATGTATTTTTTTAATAAAATGAAATTGATGAATTGTAAACTTAAGTTATATCAATTAAAGGAATAAAGAACTATTTTAAAATTCAAAGTTTAAATTTATTTAAAAGAATAAAGAAGTAACTGAGAAATCTAAAAATTGGAATTTTTAGTTAAAATATTTTTAAATTATAATCAAGAAATGAAATCTAAAATTAATAGATTCCGAATAAAAAGGAAATAAATTGGAAATCAATTTGGGAAATTGATTTAAGTGATTGAAGGTGGAATTCTCCATGGATAACCAAGTACGTTTTCAAAGTAAATTTTTAAATATAAGTTAAAAGATTAAAAGTTGTTTAAAAGCAAGTGTTGGAAAATTTCTTATTTCTAATATTTAAGTTCTTAAGTAAGCATTTTTCTTTTTATTTATTATAGTAGTAATTATTTTAAAAAAAATGTCTTAATATTATGTTATAAAAAGTATAAATCTAGTTTTATATTTATTAAGTAACCTTATTTTCAATTATTCATTTAATATGTGTTTTTAACAAATTATTGAAATAGTTTTAATTTAAATGTTTTGAAGGTATATATTTTAAAGTAAAGTGTTTTAAATTATTTTTAAAATCTAGTTTTGTGCTTGGTAATTTCAGTGGAGATAGGAAATATTGGGAAAGTTTATTCTGAAAAGAAGGATGGTTTTAAAACTGTTTTCAAAGGATTGAAAATAGGAATATATCTTGTGAAGATATTTTTGGGATTAACAAATAATTTGGAAAATTATTGTTTGATGGATGGTTGTGAATAGAAATTGATAGTTAAATAACCGACTATCAATATTGGACAATGCGTTGATCGTTTCGAAGAGACCGGGATCGAGATTTATTTCTCGAAAACCACTTCGATCCGGTTTGTACGTTTCGTGTAAACGATTTTGGATTCGAAGATGGAGCAGTGAAGTGCAAGGGCCTGTCGCTACTAATCCTGAGGATATTTCCAAAATGGATGTAGTAGGAATAGTGCCTTCGGTTCCGTTCGAACCCGGGACGGACTTGTATGGATGAATGCTTGCGAAACATCGTCAGGTGGGCGATGGGCATTCTAAGTGAAACGTTCTAAAGGTAACGCTTAGCCTCAAGCCTCATCAAATGGGAATGGCTGAAAATCAGGGGATATGCAGCAAGGCTTCGTGGGTAGCCCCCACTGGAGGGTGAGGTCATCCCTGTCTAGATGTCCCTTTATTTCGGCTTAGTGGGCGGTTGCTGATCCCAACCGTGGGGTGATCTTGCTCGGGACTGTCCAGTAAGGGATGGTTCCGGTCTTGTGTTGCAGGGGAGTTAGGGTGGCTCCTCGGTACGCTGATCTAGACCAGGTACTGTGACAGGTGGTACCCCAGTGCCTAGCCATTAGTTGGAATCCATTTTCCCTACGCGCCCGTACGGTTTTGATTGTGCCCAACTATTGCTGAAACGTGAGATGCAAGCATTTCAGCTAGATTCTATTTACTTTCTATAGACACTATTATAATATCAGAGGATTTCTATAAAAATCGTTTTAGCTATCGTAAGGTAAAAACCCGACATGTTTATTTGTGGCGTGGTCTTACGAGATGCTTTTGTTTTCAAAGAATTTTTGAAACTTTAATAATCAATTGGGTGTGATTTTCTCACGCTGGTATTCCAGACTGACTCGGGTATTATTTAACTGTAATGCTCGGGTCAGACCGAGTATTATAGGATACAGGAAATGCTGTGGAGCTCAGGAGACGAGCTGGATGATGACACGTACTCTCGTACTTGTTTATATATACATATATTCCGCTGTATTGAGTTGTTATGTATTCATTTGTATGATATTGATGATTGAGCCGTGATTGATGTACTCTGATGATGTAATATATATACAGAGATATTTGATTTTTGAGTAAAATTATCTATTATCTATTATATTTTATTCCGCTGCGATGGTTAGATTCTGTTGTTGATTTCTATTTTCTTCTTCTATCTCTCTTCTTCTTTAACCAAATGGTTCGTATTTCTGTGCAACTTGAGTTGATTTAGGTAGAATAGTGTTAACTCAAGGGGTACGGATTTGCGGGCTGTTACACTCGATTTTGATGTGGTCAGAAAATAAGACGAGTTCGTCTCCTCTGTTTGATCGAGCTTCTCGAAACTCAAGGAAATGGAAGAATAGGGGGTTGGCGAGGTGAGGACGGAGTTGGAGCATCTCCGATGGTCGGCGCGAGTGAGGCGAAGTGTTTTTATATGGTGAGTTCGAGTTTCAGGTTTCGAGTGGAATGCTTAATTTCGATCTGGAAAGTTTGACATCGAGATGATCTTTGATTTCGATTGTAGCGTTAGTTTGCAACTCGCTGGAGGATTCAAAGTTCACCGAAGTGCCGGCGAAGCACCGTGCACGTGCACGACAACGAAGTGGTATTTGGAAGATTTTGGTTCGTGGTGACCCGAAGTGGTATTCGCGTATTTTTGAGGTTAGCTCGAGTTTTCGTGTGTTGTTTAGGAAGAACTTACCTGTTATTATAGTTTAAACTTAAGTTTTAACTTAAACTTAACTAAAAAAAAGGAAGAAGAAAGGTATGAGAAGAAGAGGGGACTCGGGAAATAGGAGGAGAGACTCGAGATGCAACTCGAGTAAAAACTGGGTTTTCTCGAGTTTGGTTTCTAGTGCTTAGCGTAATTTAAAATTAAAGTTAATTATCCTAAATAATTTTAAGTATTAATGATTTAATTAGCATTTGACAAATTTTAAGTTTAGAATTTATTACAAAGTTTAATTATTTAAGTTAATACCTAGCAATGTTTTAAAATCTTAATTAATATTTTAATTAAGTAGTTAATTGAAGATAAGTGTTGAAATTTAAATTAACATTAAAGTTTTTAAGTTAGTAATAATTTGATTTCAAGGTTATTAAGGAAGATTTTAAAATGTTAAATAAGACGAATTGTTGTTAATTAATTGTTTGAAAGGGGTAATTAAGAAGGACTAATTAATTTATAATTGTAATTAACTAAGTGATTAGAGATTAATCAATAATTAATTAAAGATTGGTTAATTAATAATTAAGTGTTTAATTAATTTGTAATTGAGAATTGTAAATTAGCTAATTAAAGTTAATAAATAGATAATTAATAGTTAATTAATTAAGTAATTAATTAAGGATTAATGACTAATTAATTAGTAATTAATGATTAATTAAATTATTAATTAAGGAGTAATGAATTAAGTAATTAAGGTTTAATAAATTGATTAAGAAGTAATTAATTAAATGGTATGAAATGGAATAATTAGTTAATAAATGATTTATCAAACATGATTAAAGATGCTTGCTTATGGATGATCGTATAAGTAGAATATCTGGATTTGGGATATCTATTTGGTGACATTCTGTGATACTCTGTGATATGCCTTGATTTATCTGTGATATATGCTATGTGAATTCAAAGTGTTGAATTAAAAATTGTTTAAACTATTAACAACTTGACCTTTAAAAATGGCGTTAGAGACCGGGGTCGGGTATTAGAAAATACCCGAAACCACTTCGAACTTTTATAGATTGATACAAGAAATCAATAGGCTGGAACGAAATGACTTAAGTGAATTAGACTATTTGATCTAAATCTTGGTACTTAGAAAATTGACGTGTGAAATAAGTGATGCCTATAACAAAGTGCGAATTTGTAAATGGATATGAGTTACCCCGGGTTTTATATAGGTTCTATGTCTAGTATTTCATGAGTTTACTGACGCTGGTTTCCAGCCCGACCTGGGTGTTACTTTGATGTAATGCTGGGGTCAGACCAAGTATTCTAGATTTTCAGGTAAGGACGTTCTGGAGCTCAGGAGGCGAACTGGATGGCAAGAACGTATGGAGTGTTTCCGGTGTATTACATTGTTGTATATCTGAGACATGATGATTGTGTATATCCAGTGTCTGTATATATGTATAACCCTGATGTATTAAAATGAAATTTGACAAGTACAATTTTCCTTTGTATAACCGTTATTATTTGAAATTATATTTTCATCCGCTGCGAATTTGAGAATATTTGTGGCGTTTCTGTTCTTCTTATTCTTCTATCTCTTTCTTCGTTTTTCCTAACTATCTGGATTTTCGGGATCGAAAATTTCGGGTCGTTACAATCGGTAACAATAGAGTTTGGCAGTTCTCCCTTTTTTAGGTGTGTACTTTGCACCACAAATTGTCTCTATCAATATCAGATTCACGGTTCTTCTTCTGCAAAATAGAAAATACAAATTAGTTTAATGCGGAAAATTTTCTGGTATAAAAGAAATAAGTAGGAAATCATTAAATTTAAATTTTGGACATTTTTGAATTAATATTATATTAATGTAATAGTTTGAGCTTCTAAGATGATTCATGGGTGTAACATTATAAAAGATACCATGGTACTTGAAATTCAATTTCTGATGACCTACTCGAATGGATAATGTAAACCCATTATTTTGTCCAGTTTGCATGCTTTATTCAAAAAAATACAACAGTTAATTCTTTTCATTATAGTTTCTATAACATGTTAAAATGCTTATTTGTGGCCATTTATGAGGACATGCTCATGCTAAATGTCCTCTTCTTGACGGTAATTTTTTTATTTCAGAAAAAGTTACTACAATCGTAAAAGCAGTAAGACATGATACGAATTACTTTTAATTTTTTAAATGGAGGCAAGCAGTAACATATATTTAATTTTTAAAATGAGGAAAAGCAGTAACCTAAACATTAAATTTAGGTAAATAGCGGTAAATTTTCGATTAAGGACACGATAGGATTTATTTAAAAGAGGACAAGAAGTAACATATATTTATTTTTAAACGTAGAGAGAAAAGTCACAATTGCAATAACTAAAGAAAGCATTAAAAATATATCACCTTTACATGGAAGAAAATTTCTCTAAAACATGTTCAATTATAAATTACCTCTACTTCTCCTTGCCCAGTCTTGCCCATTGATGCCACAACTTCATGTTATTTGTAGATGATTGACCTATAAAAAAATATACAAACAACATGAATATAACATATTTGGTACATGATTTATATGAAAGAGGGGGAAAATAATTGTTAGTTAAACATGTAGCAACTTAATTCATGATGCGATAAAAATATGAAATTCAATAAATAAAGGATTTTTTAACAATTGTTAGTCGATCATATAGAAAATTCACTCATGTAATAAACGATGAAGTTTATGCTAATTAATTATGCTTAATAAACAACCCAAGACCTCACAACCTCAACCAGCTTTTAAAAACATCCCAAAGAAGATCCTTTCAAACCTTCTCCACCTTACACGATAAGTATGAAAAAAGCTCTCGATGTTGAGAGAGACAAAGGGATCTCCTTTGACACCGAGATTAAGTACATCCAACCTCTAAACCACTCTTCAATGTCTCTTTTTGTGCTCTAAATATAATTCCACCGTGATAATCCATAACCACAAATCAAACTTTCGATCTCCAAAATGATAGACAAACTGCTAGTTGGAATATCGGGGGAGCTAATCTGTCCCTAAGCAACAAGAAATTATATCTCCAACAAAGCAACATAAAATTGGTTTCATGGTAATACCGAAAGACAAGGTAAACATAAATAACGCGGTTAAGACCATGAATTTTATCTCTCCAAATTTTGATGAAAACAAGGACCAAAATGAAGAAAAACAGGTTAAAACCTAATATTTTTAAATACACTAATATAAATATATATATTACATAGGCTTGCTTAAAAATCGGAAGTGCGCTCGATAAAGTCGAATCGATAATGAAGCAAGAATCGATAAAAGGAATTGACGATACCTGAATATCGTTGGATCGAATTTGCAGCTGTTGGAGAATAAGGTGGAGGAGCAACTATGGTTTTAAGATTAGGGTTTTTCGATTAGCACGAGATAATTTTCGATTGGCGTCGGCGTTTTTTATATTAGATTTTCCTTTTTTGAGTTAGGTTTCGATGTGGAAGATTGGGAATTAAGCGAGTCGGGTATGATAATATGTTAATCAAATCAAATGCTAATTAATGAATTTTGGGAATGCAATAAGTTTAGTGAACCGAATCAAGGGTGATAAATGAGTTAACAATAATTCACTTTAGTCTTACTAATCAAACTTTTGATTTATAATATATAAGATTAGGAAAATGTGTATTATTTAACAAAGCAAACAATATTAGTGAATTAACAACCAAAGAACCGACCATAATTTTTTAATAATTACCAAATTGTAGTTGATTAGTTAAGAACTGGTCAACAAGCTATTAATATCGGCTAATTGTTGATAATAGATAAGTTGGATCAGTGAGTGTCTTTTATGTTGGTTACATCAATTAAAACGGTTATATGTCCACCATTACTCTGAATTTTTTACTAAGTCCTCGATATTCTATGAACTGGTATTTCTTTTATTTGTTAAGAAAAATTGCATCGAACAATATTTTAGAGTATAAATTATTAAGCGTATTTACTAACTATTCATAATTAACCATAATAAATTTTTAAATATAAAAAATAATTATTGATTATAGATAATAATTAGTAATTATAAAGTATTTATTAATAATTATTAGTTATAAATTATAAATAATTAACCCATCTAAGTTATTTACAAATTATTAATTATAAAATACAATTCATTAAGTAAGTATTCAATGTTTGTTATTAACTATAAATTATTAGTTATTATAATATTTTAAGCAATACTAAACATATTTGAAAATTTTGACATAAACCTATGAGTAAAGTAAAACTACTTTTAAAGAAAAAGTTGTAAATTAATATCTAGCTAAAAAACCCAATGTTTTTACAACATTTTAACACAGTTGTTAAAAGGTGAATATACCACGTTTACAAATAAACGTTGTAAAAACATTCTTTTTTACAACCTTTGTTGATAAACCAATGTAAAAAGTCCTATTTAGAACGTTTTGTTAAAAAAAACATTGTAAAATAGAACTTTTTCGTCAAAAACGTTGAAAAATAGATTTTTTTAGGGTGTTTTGTTAACAAATGTTGTAAAAAGGTGATTTTGTTGTAGTATTAGTATTTTCGATAATCTATCGCCATGTAATTCGAATATTTATCGTCACTGAAAATCTAACTCGCACGACCAATTTATGCGACTATTAATCGATCCATTAAACTACTTCGATAAAGTTGATTGTGTGTAACATTTTTACGAATTAAAATATTTTTTAAACCGTTAAGTAATTAGCTATGAACTTTTAACTGTGTTTAGTATGATAAAATTACATAAAATAAAATATTCGGCAGAAAAATAATTTTTTTGGATTTTACGTCGATCTAAAGTATTTCAGACTTATTTCCAAAAGATGAATAAAGAATAAACAACTTTAGGTTTCGATCTTGAATTTTAAATGTATACCCGTTAGGCGACATTCAGACAAAAAATCCTTCTTCCGAAGGTTAAACGGCCTTTAAACGAGACCAAATCTAAACCTCTGATACTTTATAATGTGTTAATCCAATCCGTATGGTTGGATTCATAAAAAGATGGCCGGAAAAAAAAATTAAGCTTGAAACATGTCATTTTGTCGAGAGTTGTATAACACTTATATTAAGTAGTGCTGAAAAATTAATCTATAACAGCGGTGCATTCAAAGGCAGTGATGATCCAGATGAATATATACAAGATTTTTACGGTGTCTTAACATGGGTTTTAGAATATACGTATTTTATATGACCTGTAGAAAAAGTTTTTTTTATTCAAATGCAATCGGTTCATCAATGTTCCTGGTTTTGGAATCAACATGCACAAAGATTATAAGAGTGTTGAAATAAAACATACCTCGCATTGCTATAAGTATGATCCTTTCGTATTTGCCAAGTAATCGTTACAAGTTTATTTTGCTCTGTATTCATCCCTAAAAGAGATAAAGTAGATTGGTTAGCTGTTTTTAAAATAAAGGCAAGATTTACTTTTGACGGAAATAATATTACGGACGAAGCAGCTTATCAAGCAGATCTTGAGTCAAATAACGAAATAATAATAACCAACGATCAAACTGATTTAGGGCCTTTGAATGATGAATCAAATGTTTTAATAAAAGCATTTGAGAGTACAACGGAAAATGATATAAAGTACGAGACCGAGTCTAAATCAGAAAACGACGAAAACTGATTTTTAATTACCGATGAAGTAATGTATATATGATGGATATTTGTATTGCTTGTTGTATAATTTGTATTTTGATTTTCTGATGTTATTGATGATGATGACTATGTTGTGAGCTATTTGTTTTTCTATGTATTTAGGAGATCTTGTTCCATTTTTGTAGTTTTAGTGAAAATTTTACGTAATTATAGATAAGGTTTTCTAATAATTAAATGATATGTTTTTTCATTATGAAATGATATGTTTGTGGCATATATTATGTCTCATAGGAGAACTTCTAGATCTCATTCTTTAGGTTCTCCTGCTGTTGGGGAGGGTGCTAGTGGTTTGGCTAATTTATACCCAAGGGCGAGTATGACTTCCAAAATGGGAGGGTAGGTATCAAATTTATTGCAACGTCATTAATATTTAGTGCATGTATATTATTTATGATTCATTAAGTGTCTACATCAAAATTAATATAGGGGTTTTGAGCTGGAGCTTTTCGACTATATTCTAGCTGTCTCTAGGAAGGCGTACATGAGTCGGATATCGCGTTGTTGGCGGACGTGGGATGAAATCCCACCTCATATAAAGATGCTATATGAACCAACTTATTGGTAGGTATAAATATATAATTCATTTGAAAACGACAAATTTGATCTTTGAAAATTAATATACTATGTATAATTCATTTTAATTTAGGCTGCAGTTATTGTAGACGAGGAGGATCAACAACTATTTAGGAACCACTAGAACAAGAAAATAAGGAAAAACTACAGGGATGCCCTCTCGAGCACGAAACGCAAAAATAAAAAACTTGATTGGATGAGTACTAATGTTTAGGCTGACTTTCTTGAGCACTGGGAAACTCCCACCGTGAAAGTAAGTTTTCTAGTTTCGTATGTTTATTATAATTTTTTTAAAGTTTGTCTAAAAATTGCATTAATTTAGTCAATCATATGTTTAAGTAGTTACGGACGGTAAATATAACTTTTATGTTAAATTTACAGGAAGTGTCTACATGAAACTCAGCAAACAGGAATAATCATGTTACACACCGCGGCGAATCAAAATCCTTCCAACGATATCGGAAGAAAATGGTAAATTTTTGAATTGTGATTATAAAATACTTATAACATTGTTTAATAATATATATACATCGTTTAATCATATATAATTTCAAGCGAAAGGGGATGGTCATTAGCCTACGTATGCGGAGATTTTTACTCGGACTCATGTCATCGGATACACTAATGAAGATGGCTTAGTTACCTTTACTTGGACAGACCCTAAATCTCCAGCTATAATGGTAAACATGCTTTAATTTTTTCTCTTATTTTATATTACATATACTGTAAATCGAATATTTATTATGGAAAAATTCTATTTCTAATTGCAGGAATGGAGTGAAATGGAGCGAGCTCGAGTGCTAGAGGCGGTCGACCGAGAGGAGTTGACCTCTGAGGGGGAGGATAAAATATTTGATGTTGTGACTGATAGGCCGACGCGGAATAGGTGATATGGTTACAGTAATCTGGAGGTAATGTTTGTTAAGCTTAACTACTTCATTAACTAATTTATAAATTTTATTTAATATTATATATAAATAATAACTAGCTATTAACTAATTTACAGGCGAGGATTTCTATGGCCGATTATAGGAAACCACGGCTCGAGGAGGAGATAGAACAGTTGATAGCTCAGATAGCAGAGTTGAACAATTGGCGGAAAAGTGGATTGACTATGTTGCTAGATGAGCGGATTTTGGCATACATGGTAGAGCACGGGACATTTCCTTCGCAAGGATCGGGAAATGATGGAAATGATGATTAATGGGTATGGCTATATTTTTTGATGGATGTTTGATTGTTTGGTTTGTACTTATTTGACATGTGTTGATGGATTTGGTACTTGTTTGATGGTTGTGTTGTTTGTGAATGTTTGATGATTGTGTTGTTGAATGGAAATGAGGATTGTAGGTACGGATGTGTTGTTTGATGGATTGTTGATGTAAATATGGATTCTTGTGATATAAACTTGGTTTTGTGTGATATTATGTGATGTATGTGATGTTTGTATTTGTGAATTGAGTTTATATGTTTTGTATATGAGTTGTACCGACTGATGAATATATAAGTGTGGTTTGATGGATGAACGAGTAGTTGTTTTGTAAAACGGAATTTTCAGTATAGAAAAGGCTAGCGACGACTTACTGAATTTGGGTTAGTGACTGCAAATGACCCCCACTGACAAATTCGTAATCCTTAGATTCTTGACACATGTAGTTTGGCTAGCGACGATGAGTGACTGCTCTGTTATCGATAGACCTCTAAAAGTTATTGACGAGGCTGTCGTTAAGACCGTTACTCTTTCTTGGATCGACGACTATTTAGGCGACAGCTAATAGCGCCGGCTAACGACGACCGTTGATAGCTATTTGCCGTCGTGAAATAGTGCGTTCCTTATAGTGCATTGATTTATTACAACAGTCGTTGCAAGTTGTGAAATGAATATTTTGTTGTGTTATTGAAACCAAATTTATAATTTAACTCAATTATATATACATTTTTTTAATTTATTGAGTGATTTAACTAATATATTTGTTTAATTAATGTATATTTAAAAAAAAATTAACTCGAAAAAAAACTGGTGTTTAATTTATTTACTGTTGTTTTAACATCATAGGGTGGTGATTATACTAGGCTTTCATATAAATACATATATATACACATGGTCCATGGGATTTAAAACCAATTGTGTATGCGTATATAGTATATTAATGTATATATGTATATGAGCGTTATGAAGCGTACTTCGCGCGTGAATTATTTTTTTACAAATTGTGCATTTTTAACTCGTTCAAAAAAATGATTTGCATAAATATTTAGCCTTTTTTGCGTTGAAATGATACGCGATTAGTTTTAATTTTTCCTTTTAAATTTCAATATCTAATTTTTGTTAGTTTGAATTTTTATTTCTATTATTAAATAATAAAGAATGACTTTAATTTTTTATTAGTTTAAATTTTTATTTATGCTATTAATTATAATAAAGAATGACCTTGTAAAGAAAATTTATTTGTTAGATTCTATTTTTTAGTGATAGTAAGATTTCGATAATATTTGTAGAAGAGCGTTTTGAATTGCTAAAGGAAACTTATCGGATCCTATTTTTAAGTGATATTAATATTTAATAATATTTGTAGAGGGGCATTTTTGGTAGTTCACGTTGATATCAAAAAAGTGTGACACCAAAGGTATTATTGCTATTATTAAAGATATGTGTATGACTTTGCGTGTGTGTATACTTAATATCATATGCATGACGTATGTTTGAGCTATTACGTATGCGATAAATATTGTTGTGGTTGGGTTTATGATCCGCCTTTTCTGCAGCAGCTTTAGTTAGTATGTAGAGTACAATTTCGTCCACTTCTCTAGTTATCTCTACTCCTTGACTCTGAAGCTCGTCAATCCTAGTCCGATATATCGCCTATTTTGCAATTTACATATTCATTAAAATTATATACACGCACATAAATATTATGTAAATGAATTAAGTTTTATGGATAACATACTGCATACTTGGTGGAAGCATCATCTACTATTGGCGATGCACCCATCTGATGACTCAATCTTGTGAGTCATGCAAAAGAGTTACCAAGATGTAGGGTCACTATGCCAGCTCTTCGTATTGAAATTTGAATTAAGTACACTATCATATAAGTTTGTTTAAATATTTTTCAAATTTTAAATAAATTTAACAAATAAATACGTATCAAATCATTACGATGATCTGTGAATGATCTGAAGCCAGAGATCCTTAGGATTTCTATTCCGACTTTTGACATTCTTTTTTAATAATGCCTTGTATTCCACTGACTCCCGATGTCGCAAGAGCTGCTTATATATATCCTAGGCAAGGGTTGGATGATTTTTTCCATGCCTACGCATACTATATGTCCACTCGCAGTATTTTTCTGGACGCTGCAGCCGACTAAGCCTTATACATTACCTATTCATGAATGTCCTCTTTTCAATAGAATTTCCTCTACAAATGCAAAATTAATGTATTATGAACAAAATGTTATACATATTTATAAAGCTTGTAATATAATAAAATGAGATATATATTTATATAGTGTGTTATGTGATAAAGACATTAGTAAAAGTGTCGATGCGGCGTCGGTAATGTCAAGTAGTTAAATCGTAACTTTTCAAATAGTGAGATATCGTGTTTTATTTACATACAATCAAAAAATTCTACCATTAGCTTCCATGGAATTTTTTGCAGAAGCAATTAACAGTATGAAAGTTTCAGAGGTTGGGAAAATAACTGCATGTAAAATTAATTGATTTTGATGATGTTAGTGATTGTATGATTGATTGGTTTGTAATTGTGGTTTTATGGTGCCATCAGTATAACCCATCGGATCATAACCAATGAGAAGAGAATTTAGTTGAGCTCTTTGTGAAAGAAAATTAGAGGAAGTAAGCATAAGAAAGATATGAGAACAAGCATTGATTGATATAAAAATTATTACTTATGAATTTGAAGCGGATAGAATGATTGAAGAATTTGTTATTTGTTCACCCATGAATGTGGATAATGAAGAAAACAAGAAATTTTTTGATTAAGAAGGAAGTTTTGATACTATGTAGAAATAGAGTAGAAATAAAGAAATAGAATACATGTAAGGCACGAGAAATTGATTTTTTTTATTTAGAAGTTAAATTGAGATTACAATTTGTAAAGACTAAATTACTGCAATAATAAAGAAAAAATTAGTGGACATTAAATGTGAACGTCAACCTTAAATAATGGAAAGCATTTATTGTTTAGATTAATTGTGAACAATAATTTTAAATAATAGTATCATTCCTAGTGTATTGGTAATAGTTCGTGGTTGGTTCGATCAATCTCGTTTTTTTGCTAGTTTACTTAGCTTGCTAGAAACTTGTTTTATTTATTTTTATTTTGGAAGTCTAGATAAATTGAATTTATTAAGATTGAGTTTGTAGATATTAATGTATGATGAGAATTCTAGGTGTAACACATATTTTGACGTAGTCCCCAGCTGAATTTAGTATGCGATAAAGAAAACTGAAATGGATGTTTGACATAACTCATCGTGTTGGAGACCTCTGCCACAATTCATGTTCCCTTTTTGTTGAATTTTCAATTGTGCATTAACTAAATGTTGTTGGTTTATATAATAACTAGTGTATAACCCATGCGCTGCAAATGATAATGTTATTAAAAAATAATCTTTAAAATGTGATTATTGTCAAAAATTGATTTATTTTTTAAGTAGTATATGATAATTGATCGAAATAAAGGAATTTATAATTTAAAATGATAGGAAACGCTTACATGTATATATATGTGTATGTATATAGTTTTCTATTACTATATATGTAAATAGTTGATGTTATGTGACACGTGTATTTTTTTATGTATATATGCATGAAAAAAATGAATTTTCCATTTATATTAATATGAGTATTGTATATATATTTTTAAGGACTTATAATGAAATAATGAATGTTACATAACTAAATATATTTAAATATTTTAAATCAATGATCAACTTAACTAATTAAATATATAGAGCTGAATGTTAGAAAGTAGGGGCAAAATGAAAAGAGCTTTGTATGTAATTATAGTTGAGAAGAACATCTTACAATCAAATTATCTACACATAAACTTTTATTCATTATCTAATATTTCAATTAATAAACCTTTTTTAATTTTATATTTAATCATAAATTTCACATTTTTGTAGGAGTGTCATGTTTACAACTTCAATATTTGCCCAAAAAAATTGTAGCGTTAGTTTGAGTTATGCGTTGGGTAAGTTTTAATATCATGTTGAAAATGAGAATGTCCATATAACCTAATTTTTATTAGAGTAACTCATGTTTCCACACCCATGTTGTAAAACATAAATTTATCCTTCAAAAGTTGTAAAAACTAAAATTTTGTAATGTAGTGTACGATATTTTTTTTGAGATAAATAAATTATAAATTAAAAAATATATTATTGTTTATGCTTATATTTTATGTTATGCGATTCATATATTTTTATATATGAATAAAAATAATAATATTATCTTTGCTTATATATATGAATTTTGTATACATACTTAATTGGTATATTTCAAGATTTATTAGATGAATTAATACATATTAGTTAATTGAATTTATTTGAATGATTTAAAATAAATATGACATAATTAGTCAAATTCATGGATATAAGTAAAAAATATTTGAAAAGAATTGAGAAGGGTTTGTAAGTAACTATGGAAATTTAAAATATAGGCGTTTAAAGCTAAAAATATAATTTTTCAGTGTAATGCATGATAATGTCATTGATGTAAACCAATTATAAAATAAATTTGTTATTATTGTTGGTGTATATAATTTATGCTACGTGATTTACATATCTTTATATGCAAATGACAATTTTGTTATTCCAGTTTGTTGATGCTGCTATGGTATACTATTGAAATTGTTCATATTTTAGGATATACATGACGTATCGAATATTCGTTGGCTGAGTTTATAAAATGGTTTAAATTTTGATTTATGTAGTTAATTTAAATGTATGAACTTAAATGTAAAATATTAGAAGAGAACTAAGAGGTATTTGTGAATAATTTTAGGAAATTTTAAAAGTATGTATTTGATTATAATTTGGCATTAGAAGTTTAGTAGAATAAAAGTGATAAATTAAAAAATTTAAAAGTAATCCAAAGAAAGAATTAAGAAGAATAGATAAAGCTTCCACGATTGATAAGAGAGCTTGAATTTCTCCCGCTTTACTATTATTTACTAGATCACGGACCCACTAAATTAGATATTCGGGTTATTAGTTGCAAGACTCAGACCCACTAAATCCATCCATAGTAGCTTTAATTTCTAAAATACTAACAACTTTAATTCCAGGTATCAGCATAGACTTTTGGCTTTTCGAAAAACCGTATCATGCACAATACTACCGTTAACAAACATGTTTGACTTAACAACTTTCTCATCGTTAAATTACAAATTTTATTATTTTTCTTATGATTGTTTCGATCTATTTTAAAACTGATTTGAAATATATGATACATGCATAAAATGTTCCATTAACATATACTGAAACTTGCTGCTTTATCAGATAGGAAGACGAAGAGGCAACAAGACAATATCATGTGACCAATAATGATTTATATTCATTTTAAAGTCGGTATAAGTACATTTGAGACAACATCCAAATGTACGAATCATATTTTTTTTCATAGTTCTGCATCCAATCAATCACAACGTTTAAAATTTTGCATAAAACTTCAATTTATTTTCATTTTAGGATTTACGAAAACAAGCAAAATTTCAAATGGTGTGATTGGTTGGACACGTCAGATTATCGAGCTGATTTTCTCCCACTCCAAATGAAGCAAAAAGTCATTAAATGGTGATCCATGCAATTATTTATCCAATCATAAACCGTTTAATTTAAAATTACATTAAAGACAACAAGCTTTTGCAATACAGATATGATTAATGGTAAAAAAACAGGACAAACGGTTCTTTGGCATTATAACGAAATGATTGAACTAAGCATCATAATCATCTTCGTCTTGGTCAAAACGAGCAACGTTCAAGCTCCATAAGACATATTCAGGGTTGAAAACGATATCGCACTTGGATCCGAATCTCTTGGAGCAGCCGTTATAATTGGAGCCCTTCATCTTATTCGCCTTCACTGCACTTGGTTTGGAGTGGTTGGTGGGCATGGATGGCAGTTTGGTAAATACGTCGGTTGTTGGAGGGCTTTTGATTGTGTTGAAATAATTGCCTCTTGGCCTGCGGTCTGGATCTTCATCTTGTTCGATGAGTTGAGTCATCACCATTCCACGTGGCCTTCCTCCACTTCTCATTATTTCTCTCTTTGATGTTTGCTTTGACTTTTTCCTGGCTTGAGAAGTGAAAAGGACCGGGGTTGTTTACATAGAGGGTTGATTTATTTGGGTGCCAAGTTTTAATTGACCTATAATTTGCCCGACACCCACGTTTTCTAATAATTTGTTGGAGGGTTTCTATCTACAGGAAAATAGGCTGAAGGAAGTCTTCACTTCTTTTTTTGGGCCTACAGACGCGGATCGTTTCTTTTCGTTTGAAGGACGTGGGCTTTATTTTTTCGTTCTAAGGGCAAACTTATGTAAAATTTAATTTTTCTTCTTAATTTCTTCTCCACCTTCATTCTATTTTTATTAATCTTAGTTCATCGATCTTCTCGATTCAACGACGCGTTTTCTATTCGATCTTCTCGATTATCATAGATCTTCATCGTATTTCTTTATCGTTCATCGTGCTCTGGATCTTTATCAAACAATTTACTTACATTCGGGTATATTGCTTTTATTTGTTTCGATATTCTTCTTAACTTCCTCTAATATAATATCGTTCGATTATTAAGTATATTTTTGTTTTTCTAGGTTGCACAGTTTGTCTTCTTCCAGATTTCAGTACCTATTTTAGATTTGTTTCAATGGAAAAGTAATATTTTATTATGTATCGTTATATTTCTTCAGGATAGTTTAAGGTTTTACAATTTTACTATCCATCTATCATTCTAATGAATTTTATATGTAGTTTGTTGCGTTATGCTATATTTATATAGCATTCTTTGCTGTTGTATTCATATTTTGTTTTAATTTGATCGTGCTATGTTCATTTATCATCACCTTTTTAATTAATTTATATTTCTTTCATTTAGCTCTTAATTTGATTTCTATTTGTTATGCTATGTTAATTTAGCATTTTCTGTTGTTGCTGTATTCATAAGATTAAGTAAGTTTGTTAATTGGGTTTTTAATTTCTTTTGCAGTACTGATATCTACAATGATGAAGCAAATAGTTTGCTAGTTATTTTTTAACATAATGAGAATTGTTATTGTAACGACCCGTAAATTTTGGTAAATAAATTTGGTTAAATTAATGAGATTTTGTAATTGAATTTAGATAGAAATAAAAACCTTATAATGTATAAAGGAATAATATTGAAACAAATAAAATTTGTGTAACGACCCAGGATTTTAAGTAATTAAAATTTGAATATTTAATTTAATTTTAAATATTTATAAGTGAATTTATAAGTCAAATAAATTTTTATTTGAATAATTGGATTTAATTGGATAATTAAATCGATAATTTAATATGTTAAATTATGGAAATAATTGAAAATTGGGTTAAATATGATTGAAAATGATTTTTAAAATTTTATTTTATCATATTAGAGTTAGAACGATATTTTAGAACTTTTAAAATCGAATTAAGAGTTAATTTGTGAAAATTGAATATTTTAATATTAAAATCGACTAGTGAAAATAGTCAATTTTTGAACAGTCTCAGAATTGGACGAAACTAGTTCCATTGGATCCGTAATAGTTAGTTATTACCGGATTTCAATTTTCGTGTCAATCGGAGTTATCGTTTGATCGTGGCAGCTCGAAACGCATCGAATTATTTTTAATATTAATTTGGCGAGTTAAAATAGCCATTTTTCAAAAAGTCTCGGATTTCGACGAAACCAGTTTCATCGGATCCGTAATGTGATATTATTGTAAAGTTTCAAATTTCGTGTCAATTGGATTTACCGTTTGTCCGGTACAAATTAAAACGCCTAGGAAATCGTTTAAATCGGTTTAATTTAAATCGAACGTTTATTGCCATATCTCGCACAGATGACCGAATTAGCTTTCGAAACCCGTTCCATTGTGTCCGGAACGCGGGGTAAACCCTGGGAACGTAAGTTTCGACGCGTAAATCGGAGTTCGGAATTTCCGGATGAATAGTGATCGTTTATTCTCTATAAATAGACCATAAGCCATCACAAAAATTAAAAAAAAAAAATATGAAACCCTAGCCGCCTCCATATGTTATGAACGGCCAGAATTGTCTCCCCTTCCTCCTCAAAAATCTTTCGATCCAAGCATCGATTAAGGAAACGTTCAACATGACAGTTGTAGATCTAGGGAAAAGCTACAGATCCATACGGTTGTGATTGCTTCTAGGCGAGTGGATCAATGGGGATTCGAGTTCAAAGTTGGGCTGTTCGCACGCGTAAAGATGGTTCTAGGGGCGACCGAGTTAGGGGTTGTTCATGCCATGGGTAGGGGAGGCTAGGAGCTTCGAGGTGGTGTTCCCTGATCGCGTTCAAGTTCGTCGATGAGGCTCGAATTTCTAACCCTAATTGTTGATGATGGGTTCGGCATCATACTGGAGGCACGCGTGAACATGATGAAGAAGATGGGAGTGGGAACGCACGGCCACGATTTTTGCTTCAGAAATCCTACGGCCCTGGATAAAATGTTAGGTTTTAAAATAAATAAAATGTTGTAAATTATATAAAATATAATTCGTGCAATCTTTGAAAATTCATATCTTTTTCATACGAGGTCGAAAACGTGCGAAACCAGTTGCGTTGGAATCGTATGGACGAGCACTACGCGATGGAATTGGATTGGAGTCGTTTGGAGTTAGTGAAAATTTCGTGTAAAATTAAACGTCCGTTTAATTTTATTCGAAATAAATCGCTAAAACGAAATAAAATCAAGGTGAGAACTTCTCGCTCAATCGAATCAGTTTCGATTTTTATTTTAAATAGTTAGATTTAAAATATTTGAATGCATGTTTGAATGATAATTGATATCTATTGATTGTTAAAATAGACATTATACGCCGTTAGTAAGCGGATGTTATTTATTAAAAACATATACCGCGAATATTTCATAAACAGTGAAATTGGTATTATATATAATAGCAATATATATATATTGGCATATGTATATATTGGAGTTATTGATTTCCCGCATTTGTATATCGGATGAGACCCTATTGCGCCGTCTATTAAGCGGATAATATTTTAAATCCCATATACCGCGATAATTTCGTACTGGAGTGAAATTGGTATTGTGCTAATGTTTGTGGATGCAGGGAAACAGGTTGGAGGGATCCAACTGGATTCCTCAATAGTTTTTATTTGATTTCAGATATTTTGATATTTGATGGATTATCATATCGATATATGATATCGTTTTGTTGTCATGATTGACTATTTGGTGTGTAGCATCATTGGACCAAATTTTGGAATTTTAAAATGATTTTCAAAGTGATTTTTGAAAATATAAAATATTTTTGGAATTGATTCATTTGAAATAAATAAACGTTACAATTTTTATGTTATAAAAATTATGGTTTTTGAGAAATATAGTTAAAAACTGATTTTTGAGAATATGATGCTAATGATTTTATAAAATAGTTTAATCGGGATTTTTGAATTTATTGTGAAAAGTTTAAATATAGGATTTATAAAATTTGATTATTTTATAAATCAAAATGGTGAAATTATAAAGGAGATTAAAGATGTTTTAAAATAGTAATATAAATTGATTTATATTAAAAGATTTATAAATTGATATTTATAAATAAAAATGTTGGAATTATAAAACGAGTTTTTATAAGTGTTAGAATGAATTGTGAATGAATTTCATAAATGAATGAAATTTATAGAATTATAAACGGTGAAGTTATAAATGGAATTTTATAAGCAGTAGGTTTATAAAATTTATAAAGTTATTAAAAGAATGGTTTTGGATAAATAATTGAATCTTATAAGTTATAAGATTTATAATTATGAAGTTCAAAGGAACGATTTTTGCAAACAAATAAATTATAAGTATTTAACTTATAATATGAACCTTTGGTATATAATTGAGTTATGAATTGAATATAGGAAAATAAAGGAATTTATAAACGTTGTTTTATAAATTCGCAAACGACTTATTTTGATAAGTAAATTGTTGAAACCTATAAATGGAGTTATATTCACGTTTTTGACTGTGAATAATCCTTTGAAATAAAATGAATAAAAGGGTGAAATTTGTTAACGTAGTATATTCACGTTTTTGAATAGTGAATAATATGTTAAAGAAATTGTTTAGATTTGATATTTTAAACAGAATTAAAACGATCTAACGATGTTTTAAATGTGTTGAGATTCGAAACCATAGATTTCAACATTGATTGTTGAAATAGACGTTTTCGAGAAATAAAAGGAAAATGGTGGAATATAACACTGTTGTTATAGTAAATGATTTCCGAAAGGAAATGTTTTGTATAGTATTGGGATTTATATATCTATTTTAATTTCGAATCCCTATACTAGTGATTTTGGGACGTCGTAACGATGTTTTACGCAACATTCGTTTTGGCCCAAATAAATATGTTTAAGAGAATGATTTCCTTAAAGAATGAAATATATACTTAATCTCGATTTAAGTATATTGAATATTTTTTAAGTGTTGAAAATAAATAAAATTTGTGAATTACTTATTAAATAAGTATGGAAATGTTTTCCAATATAAAGTGAATACTTTGAGAATTTATCTTTTTGAAGATAAATTGAAATGAATAATTGAAATCGTATATTCATAGATATTTTGAAATATAAATTCACTATGGGATTTATAAATGAAAGTGGAATTTGTTAAAAATGAATATTGATTTATTTTTGAGATATTGAATTATATATCTTGTAAAGATATTTTTGGAAAGTAAATAATTTGGAAAATTATTTGGAATCTGGTGATGTTGTGCATATCCATTGATAGTTCAATAACCGACTATCAATATTTCCCTTTGGATGGGTAATTGATGTGATTTGTTTGAATTTGAATGCCACACTTATTTTTGAATAAGCGCTCACTATTCGGGTTAACCGGGAAAGGACCATGGGGTCGTATAACCCATTCCGAATATGTGATACGTCGTTATGAATTGCATTTGAAGATCGGTGTTGAAGACCCGGTATTTGCGAGAGCGATAGGATGACCTGTCGATTGTCTCTGCACTGAGTTGCAACGGTATAGAGACTCCCTAAGTGATGGGAAATCCGATCAGGGTTGTGAATATCCGGATTGCAAGGACTTCTTTGTAAGTGCCTTCGGTTTTGTTCGAGCCCGGAACAGACTTGTATGGATTGTATGTTTGACATTACAAATTGAGATATAAAGCCGATTTCTTTCAAATATATTTCTGTTGGTGGCGAAGAATTTATTCTTTTAGCTTAACACCCTTCTTTGAGACGTACGAGCTCAGAGGTTATGTAGTTGAAGGTTATCAGCGATATATTCCCAATTTGGTAATGTGACATGCTGAGTGTTGCTGTGAAATGATCATTGTGTTGATTATTTGTGATAGGATCGTTTATTTGATCGTCTATCCTGGTGATCATTTCTATGATCATTTGTTGACCCAAAGCATGGCTTTTGTATAAAGTATGTTTTTATGGACGTGACTTCGTCGAGCCTCACACCCCGTGAATGGTCAAAACAGGAAAGAAGCAGCAAGGTTATGAGGGGTAGCGCCCTTTAGGATGTGTGCATTTCCTTCTGGAAAAGGGTGGTATCATGGTATGGAGCCCAGATACTTACTCATGTTGAAAACACTTTATGATTGTGTGAATTGATTGCGAGCGCTCGGTGAAAGGTCCCAAAGGACCGGGGGATGACATATTCGGTCAGTTGTTACTCAGTTAGGGGTAACCCGGCCTTGTGTTGGTAGAGATCCGGTTTGGTTCTCGGGGATGTCCATCCAGAGGCATTCTCATGTGGCAATGGGAAGTTCCTTGGCCTGATCATTCGTTGGAAATCCAAAGAAACAATACGTGACTTGTACGGTTTTAGTTGTAGAACCTGCTTCCTCAGGAAGTAGCTATAGTAGGCATAATATAATGGTACCTATGCTGGCTAAGATTTATATTCTACTTTCGAAATGATTTTTCTTACACTATGCACTAGTAATAATATCAAATGTTTCTTTTTAATGCGTATCAAGCATCTTTGACTATCATAAGGAGAAATCTCCTCCAAGTCTGCGTTTGCATTGTGTGTGTGGCGGGAGGTCTTATGGTAGTCTCATTTTTAAAAGCATTGCGAATTGACTTTGAAAATATTCTTTTATTTTGATTTTAAAGATAAATAAACTGTTTTGAGTTCTCACACCAGTCTCATGACTGACTCGGAGTTTATTGTTTTCCTTCCTAAACTCTGGGTGCCCACCAATTTTCACACGGGCAGTCAAGAGTTAAGGTTTATCAGGATATTCTGGATATTCTGGAGTTGCTGGAGGCAAGCTGGATGGCATGGCGTATTACTAGTATATAGTATTTCTTTTTCCGCTGCACTGTTTGTTGTTGTTTGTTGTTGTACACTCTGATGATATGATGTAATGAAATGTGATGTAATGTAATAACTGATATAGTTCTTTGTTTAAAGATTATTCATTTATTATTATATGTTGTTCCGCTGCGAATTGTGAGATTCTGATGTTGTTCTGTTGTTTTCTATTCCGTTCTATTTTCTACCTTCTTCTCTCTTCTTCTCTCTCTTTTCTTTTCTTAAACCATAACATTTCGGTTTTTCGGCAACGAAAAATTGCAAACGTTACATTTGGTATCGGAGCATATGGTTAAGCGACAACCATGGTTCTGTTGGGTATTACTCATTAGAGATGGAGTCAGTAGTCCTCTAGAATGAGTTTGAGTGTAATAATAGATATGAGAGCGTATTTGTTAGTGAATATGAAATTGTTTTATATTGTGATGATTGGTTTATTGAGTGGTATATGAACCTTCGTCAGCACGGTCTGGACAACTATGCCGAAGGGGTTTCTAAACACTTGAATAGAACAATTCGACACAGTATTGTTTTTAAATTGGGTAAATGAAATAATTTTGCCTTGATTATATTTTATATATAAAGAAATAATTTTTCAGAATTATTAAAGTGTATATAAGTGGATTGTTAAGTTGTTTGAATAATCTAAATAAACGAATAATTGTATAAGCAAAAGAATTATAAGAATTGAATTATAATTAATGTGATTTACAATTGTGAAATAAACTTATATATATATATAAGAAGTGAAACTATATGAATATATTTATGAATATGAGTTGAAAATAAAAATGAATTTAAAGTTAAATGGAATATAACTTAAGGTATCAAAGTAAAATAATAAAGTTAAGTGATAGATTTGAACTTGAGTTATATAAGTGAAATTCAACTTTTGTAATTGAATTGAATTAATGGATTGGATGTAAATCAATTGAATGTGAATTTAGTTGATAGAAATAATGAATGTAAGTGTAATTCATTAAAATCTTAGGTTATGAGAAATTGAATAATTGAATGAAAACCAATTAAATTGAACCAATTGAAAGTAAAGATGTTTAGCCAAATTGAATGAATAGAAGCAAAGGAATTTGGTCGCAATTAATATACATTGGTTGTTATATGGTTGTTAGACGATTGTATATAATTCATTAAGTGTTAATGAAATTGAAAGCTAAAGTAATTGAAATTCAATTGGAAGTTAAATGAATCTTAAATAAATTGAATTTGATTTGGAAGTGAACCAACTTGAATATGAATTAGTAAATATAAACTAATTGAAAATTAATGTTAGTAAGAACATCCACTGTTAATGAATCGAATGTGATTAAATTGAAAACCTATTTCATTGAATATTAATGAGAATATGAATGAATATTTATTGGTTATGAATGTTAGTTGGTTGATGGTTGGATATATTGCTTTTGTTTCATTTGCTATGTTGGCATATATAGTTATTATGTCGCTATATGTTGTATATTGATACTATTTTCTACATGCATGATTCTCATGTTGTTTGTTGAGTGTTTAGTAGGTGCGGATCGCGTTTGCTTCGCATTTGGAGCTCGCTTTCGCGCTATATTAGCCGTATATGCTCGCTAATAAAATATAAGGTACATATCTCGGATTACATACCGTACTTTTATACTTTTTCCCTTCGGGATGCCTCATTACTTGATGAGATGTATATTTGTGATATATATACTGTCATTTTTTTTTCGGATCGAGCCGCGCAAAGGAGACTATGGCGAATTTTTCCGAAAATTTAAGGCGTTAGAATTTTTTTTGAGAAAATTGGAATTTTTTTTGAAAAACTATAACTTTGATTTGGAATTGAAAGTTAAATGATATAGTTTGGTTTTGAAAAGATAACTAAGTATGATTTGAAAACATAGTAAGTTATTATAAGAAGTTTGGCTATGAATTATAGAAAGTTAATAAATTCTATAACTTTTCTTACTTGTTAATTTCGAGGACGAAATTCTTTTAAGGGGGGAAGATTGTAACGACCCAGGATTTTAAGTAATTAAAATTTAAATATTTAATTTAATTTTAAATATTTATAAGTGGATTTATAAGTCGAATAAATTTTTATTTGAATAATTGGATTTAATTGGATAATTAAATCGATAATTTAATATGTTAAATTATGGAAATAATTGAAAATTGGGTTAAATATGATTGAAAATGATTTGTAAAATTTTATTTTATCATACTAGAGTTAGAACGATATTTTAGAACTTTTTAAATCGAATTAAGAGTTAATTTGTGAAAATTGAATATTTTAATATTAAAATCGACTAGTGAAAATAGTAAATTTTTGAACAGTCTCAGAATTGGACGAAACTAGTTCCATTGGATCCGTAATAGTTAGTTATTACCGGATTTCAATTTTCGTGTCAATCGGAGTTATCGTTTGATCGTGGTAGCTCGAAACGCATCGAATTATTTTTAATATTAATTTGGCGAGTTAAAATAGCCATTTTTCAAAAAGTCTCGGATTTCGACGAAACTAGTTTCACCGGATCCGTAATGTGATATTATTGTAAAGTTTCAAATTTCGTGTCAATTGGATTTACCGTTTGTCCGATACAAATTAAAACGCCTAGGAAATCGTTTAAATCGGTTTAATTTAAATCGAACGTTTATTGTCATATCTCGCACAGATGACCGAATTAGCTTTCGAAACCCATTCCATTGTGTCCGGAACGCGGGGTAAACCCTAGGAACGTAAGTTTCGGCGCGTAAATCGGAGTTCGGAATTTCCGGATGAATAGTGATCGTTTATTCTCTATAAATAGACCATAAGCCATCACAAAAATTAAAAAAAAAAATATGAAACCCTAGCCGCCTCCATATGTTATGAACGGCCAGAATTGTCTCCCCTTCCTCCTCAAAAATCTTTCGATCCAAGCATCGATTAAGGAAACGTTCAACATGACAGTTGTAGATCTAGGGAAGAGCTACAGATCCATACGGTTGTGATTGCTTCTAGGCGAGTGGATCAATGGGGATTCGAGTTCAAAGTTGGGCCGTTCACACGCGTAAAGATGGTGCTAGGGGCGACCGAGTTGGGGGTTGTTCATGCCGTGGGTAGGGGAGGCTAGGAGCTTCGAGGTGGTGTTCCCTGATCGCGTTCAAGTTCGTCGATGAGGCTCGAATTTCTAACCCTAATTGTTGATGATGGGTTCGGCATTATACTGGAGGCACGCGTGAACATGATGAAGAAGATGGGAGTGGGAACGCACGGCCACGATTTTTGCTTCAGAAATCCTACGGCCCTGGATAAAAAGTTAGGTTTTAAAATAAATAAAATGTTGTAAATTATATAAAATATAATTCGTGCAATCTTTGAAAATTCATATCTTTTTCATACGAGGTCGAAAACGCGCGAAACCAGTTGCGTTGGAATCGTATGGACGAGCACTACGTGATGGAATTGGATTGGAGTCGTTTGGAGTTAGTGAAAATTTCGTGTAAAATTAAACGTCCGTTTAATTTTATTCGAAATAAATCGCTAAAACGAAATAAAATCAAGGTGAGAACTTCTCACTCAATCGAATCAGTTTCGATTTTTATTTTAAATAGTTAGATTTAAAATATTTGAATGCATGTTTGAATAATGATTGATATCTATTGATTGTTAAAATAGACATTATACGCCGTTAGTAAGCGGATGTTATTTATTAAAAACATATACCGCGAATATTTCATAAACAGTGAAATTAGTATTATATATAATAGCAATATATATATATATTGGCATATGTATATATTGGAGTTATTGCCGCATTTGTATATCGGATGAGACCCTATTGCGCCGTCTATTAAGCAGATAATATTTTAATTCCCATATACCGCGATAATTTCGTACTGGAGCGAAATTGGTATTGTGCTAATGTTTGTGGATGCAGGAAAACAGGTTGGAGGGATCCAACTGGATTCCTCAACAGTTTTTATTTGATTTCAGATATTTTGATATTTGATGGATTATCATATCGATATATGATATCGTTGTTGTCGTGATTGACTATTTGGTGTGTAGCATCATTGGACCAAATTTTGGAATTTTAAAATGATTTTCAAAGTGATTTTTGAAAATATAAAATATTTTTGGAATTGATTCATTTGAAATAAATAAACGTTATAATTTTTATGTTATAAAAATTATGGTTTTTGAGAAATATAGTTAAAAACTGATTTTTGAGAATATGATGCTAATGATTTTATAAAATAGTTTAATCGGGATTTTTGAATTTATTGTGAAAAGTTTAAATATAGGATTTATAAAATTTGATTATTTTATAAATCAAAATGGTGAAATTATAAAGGAGATTAAAGATGTTTTAAAATAGTAATATAAATTGATTTATATTAAAGGATTTATAAATTGATATTTATAAATAAAAATGTTGGAATTATAAAATGAGTTTTTATAAGTGTTAGAATGAATTGTGAATGAATTTCATAAATGAATGAAATTTATAGAATTATAAACGGTGAAGTTATAAATGGAATTTTATAAGCAGTAGGTTTATAAAATTTATAAAGTTAATAAAAGAATGGTTTTAGATAAATAATTGAATCTTATAAGTTATAAGATTTATAATTATGAAGTTCAAAGGAACGATTTTTGCAAACAAATAAATTATAAGTATTTAACTTATAATATGAACCTTTGGTATATAATTGAGTTATGAATTGAATATAGGAAAATAAAGGAATTTATAAACGTTGTTTTATAAATTCGCAAACGACTTATTTTGATAAGTAAATTGTTGAAACCTATAAATGGAGTTATATTCACGTTTTTGACTGTGAATAATCCTTTGAAATAAAATGAATAAAAGGGTGAAATTTGTTAACGTAGTATATTCACGTTTTTGAATAGTGAATAATATGTTAAAGAAATTGTTTAGATTTGATATTTTAAACAGAATTAAAACGATCTAACGATGTTTTAAATGTGTTGAGATTCGAAACCATAGATTTCAACATTGATTGTTGAAATAGACGTTTTCGAGAAATAAAAGAAAAATGGTGGACTATAACACTGTTGTTGTAGTAAATGATTTCCGAAAGGAAATGTTTTGTATAGTATTGGGATTTATATATCTATTTTAATTTCGAATCCCTATACTAGTGATTTTGGGACGTCGTAACGATGTTTTACGCAACATTCGTTTTGGCCCAAATAAATATGTTTAAGAGAATGATTTCCTTAAAGAATGAAATATATACTTAATCTCGATTTAAGTATATTGAATATTTTTTAAGTGTTGAAAATAAATAAAATTTGTGAATTACTTATTAAATAAGTATGGAAATGTTTTCCAATATAAAGTGAATACTTTGAGAATTTATCTTTTTGAAGATAAATTGAAATGAATAATTGAAATCGTATATTCATAGATATTTTGAAATATAAATTCACTATGGGATTTATAAAAGAAAGTGAAATTTGTTAAAAATAAATATTGATTTATTTTTGAGATATTGAATTATATATCTTGTAAAGATATTTTTGGAAAGTAAATAATTTGGAAAATTATTTGGAATCTGGTGATGTTGTGCATATCCATTGATAGTTCAATAACCGACTATCAATATTTCCCTTTGAATGGGTAATTGATGTGATTTGTTTGAATTTGAATGCCACACTTATTTTTGAATAAGCGCTCACTATTCGGGTTAACCGGGAAAGGACCATGGGGTCGTATAACCCATTCCGAATATGTGATACGTCGTTATGAATTGCATTTGAAGATCGGTGTTGAAGACCCGGTATTTGCGAGAGCGATAGGATGACCTGTCGATTGTCTCTGCACTAAGTTGCAACGGTATAGAGACTCCCTAAGTGATGGGAAATCCGATCAGGGTTGTGAATATCCGGATTGCAAGGACTTCTTTGTAAGTGCCTTCGGTTTTGTTCGAGCCCGGAACAGACTTGTATGGATTGTATGTTTGACATTACAAATTGAGATATAAAGCCGATTTCTTTCAAATATATTTCTGTTGGTGGCGAAGAATTTATTCTTTTAGCTTAACACCCTTCTTTGAGACGTACGAGCTCAGAGGTTATGTAGTTGAAGGTTATCAGCGATATATTCCCAATTTGGTAATGTGACATGCTGAGTGTTGCTGTGAAATGATCATTGTGTTGATTATTTGTGATAGGATCGTTTATTTGATCGTCTATCCTGGTGATCATTTCTATGATCATTTGTTGACCCAAAGCATGGCTTTTGTATAAAGTATGTTTTTGTGGACGTGACTTCGTCGAGCCTCACACCCCGTGAATGGTCAAAACAGGAAAGAAGCAGCAAGGTTATGAGGGGTAGCGCCCTTTAGGATGTGTGCATTTCCTTCTGGAAAAGGGTGGTATCATGGTATGGAGCCCAGATACTTACTCATGTTGAAAACACTTTATGATTGTGTGAATTGATTGCGAGCGCTCGGTGAAAGGTCCCAAAGGACCGGGGGATGGCATATTCGGTCAGTTGTTACTCAGTTAGGGGTAACCCGGCCTTGTGTTGGTAGAGATCCGGTTTGGTTCTCGGGGATGTCCATCCAGAGGCATTCTCATGTGGCAATGGGAAGTTCCTTGGCCTGATCATTCGTTGGAAATCCAAAGAAACAATACGTGACTTGTACGGTTTTAGTTGTAGAACCTGCTTCCTCAGGAAGTAGCTATAGTAGGCATAATATAATGGTACCTATGCTGGCTAAGATTTATATTCTACTTTCGAAATGATTTTTCTTACACTATGCACTAGTAATAATATCAAATGTTTCTTTTTAATGCGTATCAAGCATCTTTGACTATCATAAGGAGAAATCTCCTCCAAGTCTGCGTTTGCATTGTGTGTGTGGCGGGAGGTCTTATGGTAGTCTCATTTTTAAAAGCATTGCGAATTGACTTTGAAAATATTCTTTTATTTTGATTTTAAAGATAAATAAACTGTTTTGAGTTCTCACACCAGTCTCATGACTGACTCGGAGTTTATTGTTTTCCTTCCTAAACTCTGGGTGCCCACCAATTTTCACACGGGCAGTCAAGAGTTAAGGTTTATCAGGATATTCTGGATATTCTGGAGTTGCTGGAGGCAAGCTGGATGGCATGGCGTATTACTAGTATATAGTATTTCTTTTTCCGCTGCACTGTTTGTTGTTGTTTGTTGTTGTACACTCTGATGATATGATGTAATGAAATGTGATGTAATGTAATAACTGATATAGTTCTTTGTTTAAAGATTATTCATTTATTATTATATGTTGTTCCGCTGCGAATTGTGAGATTCTGATGTTGTTCTGTTGTTTTCTATTCCGTTCTATTTTCTACCTTCTTCTCTCTTCTTCTCTCTCTTTTCTTTTCTTAAACCATAACATTTCGGTTTTTTGGCAACGAAAAATCGCAAACGTTACAATTTGTAAATGAATAATGAAATATTAACTATGATGAAGTGTAACAATGATTATTAAAGCTAAAATTGTTATAGATTAAATGAAACTACAATAAATGAAATAGTGTAAGCGTTATACCTGGATGTAAATTGAATATAAAAATATAAAGTAGGTATTGAATTAGTTAATGAAAGAACACATTGTTACATTTATTGAATTAAATTAAGGAAATTAAATATGAATAAATGGTCATTTAATAAAAACCAATGTTCTGGGAGTAATTATTATAGTTGTTTGAAATACGTATAAACTTTGATTTGGAAATCTATTGGATTTAAAATAAAATTTGGTATTACTTTTATGAGTTTAAATGTTTATTTATTTTGTAAAGTAATAAATGATGTAATAAAAGAGTGAAATCTAGATAAATAAATTTAATTGAGACTTTAATTAAATAATGGGTGCAATAATAGGATAAATGGTAACATTGATATTGTAAGAAATAAAAACCCTATTAATGTAAGAAAACCAAGGCAAACATTTAAGTTATAAATGTTTAAATAAAAATAAAATGACCATTGTATAAGGATTTGGCATATTAAAATAGTAACGGTTGTGTGTAAATATTGGAGTAAATATTATGTAGGCAACTATGATAATTTGTTGAAAATAATAAACCTTAGTGTATTGTAAGGTTATCTGTTTATTTCGTTTATAATAAAATTTGAAATCAATTAGAGTAAAGGAACCTTAATGTTATATTAATAAGAATTAATGCAATAACTAAATTAGTGCAAACCCTATTAATTGAAACAGATGGTAAAGTTAGGATTGATTAAAATTAGTAAATTGGGAAAGGAACTCAAAATTATGACAACTGATGAAGCATACGTAATAAATTTTAAATTTATAAAATCAATATCCGTTAAGTAGTTATAATATTTATAGTTGATAATAAACGTTACTTGGTGATTATTAATATAATAACGGAAGGCTTAAATGTAATAATGGAATAATTGAAACTGTAAATTAATGCGTATTGTAGTAATCGATATAATGGAGAGTATGAACCTAAGTAAATGGATTTATTTAGAATGTAAAATGCAATCAGTGTGTATATTCGTAGAAATGTAATAAAATCAAAATAGGGTAGTAAGTACGGAGGAAAGACGAAAATTTGGATTTACTAATGTATAATATGGTAAATAAAGGTTACCTTTGTTTATTGAATAATTATTTATGAAATAAAAAGGATTTGGAGTTAAATCAAGTTTATTTATTGAAATAAATTTTAATTCATTGGATCTATTGTGAATGAAATTAATTACTACATTATTTGAAATAAAGATAATATGAGAAAAATTAATGTAATAGTTTTAAATCCAATATTTAAGTCATCTATTTAACAATAATGAATGGAATAATTATTGATAGGTTTAATTTAATAGAATTTTTGGAAATTTAATGTATAATTTTGAATATAATGAAATTGAAGATTTGACACTGCAATTGATAGGATAATCAGCTTTAAATGGACATCTAAACTTGTGTAAATTTTTTATAGATGATTAAGAAATATAAAGGTGATAAAATTGTCGGTTTTAGAAGTGAAATTAAAAATTGGATTTTATTGATTGATTTTAAATTTATTTAATTAATAGAAAAATAGCCATTTTGGCCACGGACTCGGATTTCGACGAAACAAGTTTCAACGGATCTGAAACGGTGAATCATTGTAGGATTTCAAGTTTCGGATCGATCGGACTTGTCGTTTGATCCTATGGACCCAAAACGCCTTGAAATCGATTAATTGAAATCAATTGAAATCAATTTGAAAAATATTGATTTTAGCATAACTTCTTCATACGATGCAATTTGAACCTGAAACCTTTTCCATTGCGTTTAAAATATTTTAAAACATCTATTTTGATCTATGGGTTTGACGCAATTTCATTCCGGGGTCGAAATGGGCTTTTCGGGCCGTATATCGTCCAGCGTGTACATTCATTTGATCCGGTCCATCCTTTTTCAATCTCGTCTATAATACCTGCGATAAACCCTAGCAGCCTCTATTCCTCATTTCTATACATACTGAAACTTCCGTGCACCTCTTCCTCAATGGCTGTAAACCCTAATTTATCCAATTCAAATTTCAATTCAAAAATCTAACTTCAAAAATTCAAACTCCTCAGAAGAATTCGAGAAAAATATATATATCAAAGATCTTATCAATATGAATCTACGTATGTTGTCTGTTTTTGAAATCGATGCAGGAGTCAACCTCAATTCGCGGTCATAGTCAAAAATTTGACGTTTGTTTTCGGCATCGATCCATGAAATTGTTTGAGGGGTTTTGGCATGCTCAATGGCCGCAGTGGATTGGAGGTGGTCGCGTGACCAAATCATGGTTGTGGGGGCCGAAATCGGCGACTTAGGGTTTCGAAAACCCTAAAGGGCGGCGGCGTGATTCTGGAGGGCCGGGGTGGTGCTGGTCGGTAGAGGGGAGATGGGGGAACTCGGCGACGGCGGTGGCTCAGCGTATCGTGGCTTCTGGTAGGCGCACGGCGTGGTCAACGGATGGGTCAACGGCGTATCATGGGTGCTGTTAGTTCGCGTTCGCTGTTCTGTGCGTTCTGGAGGGAGAAGGTGTGGGTCCACGTGTACGTATTCCTTTTTTTTCTAGTTTAAATTGAATATCTTCTAATGTTAATAACTTTTACCTACGATATCTGTTTTACGCGTTATTTTTTTTGTTAGGTCGTATTAAAATTCCGGACTTGATGACGCTGGTTTGGACGAATTTTGAGACGGCCAAAATTTTGGGTTTAAATTCGAAAGGTAAGTGTTTTAACCCACTCACAACTTCTAAAATTTCTTATGTTTGTTAAATTAATTTTGATGTGACTTAAAATTTATCTATGATTGTTTGGGCATATATTTAATCATCGTCTCAATTGGATTGCATTTATTTAAATTAAATTGTTATTGAATTTTATTATTGCATATAAATTGCCAGTTAAATTTATTTATGATTGCATATAAATTGTCAGTTAAACGGTTATTAATTTATTATTGAATATAAACTATTCGTTGATACTTGTTATATTTTATACGCTCTATATTAATGTTTTGTTTAAATTGGATGATGATTGTAATAAATGGTTGATGATTGATATTTGGTGAATGGATGATGTGTTCTATATTGTATAAACTGCAAGTTATTATGCATTCTTATCTTATCGGGATTACGATTTGAAATGATATATAACCGTAATTTTTATTTTTAAATTGCGGATTGAAATGATAAATATTTGTATCACTTGCCCATAGGATAGAAAATTTTATACAGACACCGTGGTCTATTTATAAAAAATATATTTAAATGATTTCTATGGTTTTGCATAGGAATATACGGTTTATTAAAGATAAAATTTGAATTTAAGCTATGTATAAAATTTGTTTAATAAAAATGAGTTTAATAATGAAGTTTGATGGTTTATATTATATGGGTAAGTACCTATTTAAGGTATTATATATATATATATATAGAGTTTTAAATAACTTAAATGAAATTTAAGTTGGAAGATAAATATGAAATTGGGTTAAACTGAATTATTTAAGAATTGTACTTGAATAAATTTGATTTGGAATTTAAATAAAATCGAGATTTTAAAGGGCATGATTCTTATAACTTGATTGGGTTTAGAGTGATTTAAATGAATATAAAGTTGATTTAAATGAATATCCAGTTGATTTAAATGAATATATCAAGTTAAATAATTTGAAAAAATATCCAATTAATAGAAGCTTAAAGGTTTTACTTAAATTTTATTGGATTTATTTAATTAACATTTCAAACCTAAATAATAGTAATTAGATTGATATATATGGAATTATCAAAGAATTCGTTTTGAAATGGTGGAATATTTAAAGCTTTGAAATATAGGGAAATTGAAATGGTTTTTGGGGGTTCAAATCTGTTATGGAATCGATTTGTGAAATTAAAGAAGCTATTTTATTTTATAAAGTGATTTAATATTTGAACCATTTAAGTATTAGAAGTAATGTTTCAAAGTTATGGGTTTCAAAGTATTATGATTTGAAAGTGCTATAAGTTTGTAAAAAGGATATATTTGAAATAAAAATGATATTATCTTGATTTGGGTTTTATAAAAAAGATATCATATTGGTTTGGTTTTTAAAACAGAAATGATATCGTATTTATAGTTTTTGAAATGGGTATTATATTCCAGTTTTAAAGTATAAACTATTTTGAAAAGACTGCGGTGTTATAATAACGTTTGGTTGTTAAAGAGACCGGGATCAGAAGTTGTCATACTCTCTGCCAACTCCGAAAACCACTTTAACAACCGTGTACGCGGTGGAGATTCCAAAATGAAGTAGGATGGTGGCGGCGTTTCCTTTGAGGTAAATACGTGGACCCAACTCCCGTGAGTTGGCATAAGGTGTCTAAAACAGGAATGATTTTCGGGCCAATGAAGTCATTCCTCTGATCGGACGCACTTCTTCGATATTATACTCTGACATTTGGATTGATTCGGTGGCCACTTTTGATTTTTGATTTTAGGGGTGTTGTTCGAGGTGGGCGGTAGTTGCTGCCACGCGTTACCACTAGCCCGGATGTGTAATTGGTATATCTACCCTGGCATTGCCTAGTTGTGCCGTGTCACCTACCCTATTGTGCCTTGTACGAGTTTGGTTTTCTCCCGTAGCCCGTGTGGTATCCTCTGGTGGCTTTCCGATCAAGAGGGACTATGATATTGGATGGACTACTGGGACTATTATGTGTTAAGGGGAATATTGGGTCACTCCTTAACGTTATTTCAAAGTATGTTTATTTTACTGTAGACATTATTATAATAGCGAAATATTACTACATAGTAAATAGTTTAACGGATCCTTAGGAGATGTGAATCCCGAGCATCTCTTGAGTTACTGCACTCATATTTATTTCTGTTAATTTAACTCACATAAGATATTTTTGTTCTGACTCGAGTGTTTTGTCTTTTCAATTCGCTTGGGTCAGTTCGAGCATTTCAGGATCGAAGACTTTATTTCTGAAGGACGAAGACAGAGATTTCATTATTATTATTATATTATATTGTTCCACTACACACTGTATTCCGCTGCATCGATTTTTATTCGTTGGATGTGCAACTCTGATATATATTGTATAAGTAAAATTAAATATTTTGTAAACAGCTTCGTGAACTGTATATTTGATTATTATATTTTATCCTTCCGCTGTGAGATTCTGTTTTGTTTTATTTCTTTCTCGTTTTTCTTATTTACCCCATAACAAATCCGCCCTTCCGTATGGTTTGAAATGGCACGTGTGTCGATTTAAAGCGTGTGAAAAGGCGGGATGTTACATCTGGTATCAGAGCTTTGGTTTAGTGAAAACCTTAGCTTTGTGGTGTCTGACTCTTTATTAATAGGGTAGAAATACCCTATAGGAGTCGCTGAGTGTATATATGAGAGAGCGTATTTGTTAGTATTATATAAAGGTTTTAATATTGTGTTAATTTGTTCCGTTTTGTATTTAAAAATTCTGGTTGGTGCATGGGACGCTATGACATCAATAGGGATTTCTAAACACTTAATAGGACAGACCGACATAATATTTGGTTTTAATATAGGTGAATGAAATAATTTTGCCTATTATATTTTCTATATATATATAATAATTTTTTTTAAATGATATGTATATATATGGTTGCAATATATTGGTTGTTAGGTAATGAAATTTATAAATAATAGTCGAAATAAGATTGAAAATGAAAATTGGAAATTTAGAACTTAAGTTCCGGGGTTTTGAAATTTCTTTTGAATGATTTTGAAATATAATAATAATATTATTAAAAGAAGTATTTTCTGATATAAGTATTTCAATGTAATTTGAAAGAAATGTTTTAAAGAAATTTTGGAAAGACAAAGTTGTACTCCCCTCTCTGTCGCTGGAAAATAATTTCGGTGATGATTGCACGCATCATCGACATTCATTTTCGAGTTTCGATGTGGGAAGGCCACTGTAGTTGTTTTACTGCAGATTTGTTTTGATAAACAAATATAAATTTTAAACTATTTTAAATATAACTGGATATATAAAGTGTAAGTATATACATTTATCTGTTATTTTAAAATGATTTTGAATAAAACCCGGTAATTAATTCTTAAGTTTCCATTAATTAATAGTTTCAATTACTGTAATGAATTGGAACGTAAGTAATAATAAATTGAAACCTCCAAAGGAAATAAGAGATTTAATGCTAGGTTATAAATGGTATTAAATGAAATTTGAAATTGTAACCTATGAAATAAAGGATATAATTATTGAACATTAAATTAATTAAAAGAAATGAGAAAACTTGTATCACTTTCAATTTCATTCTATAAAAGCATATATATGACTTACCAAATATTAAAAGTGGAAATGTTTAATAAGAAATGTAATGGAAATTGTACAAGTAAAAGTATGAAATGAAAGTGTTCAATCAATTGCTTTTATTTATAAGAATTAATGTTATAGAGTTATAAACTTAAGTTATAATGGAATTCTTACTATAATAAGAATTTGGGGTTAGAGTTGTTATGAACTTAAGTATAATTGTAAGGCTATTAATTAAAATAGAAAGGTAAGCATTATAAATGGAATTTAGTACTAAATGAAAGTAAATAAATGAAATTAAGTTATATATATGAAAGATAATAAACTTAAGTAAATGATTGAAGCTGTTTATTAATAAAATAAGCAGAAAGATGAATACTGCAAATGAATGAAAAAAAAGGAGGATAAACCATTATATGTATAAAAAGGAAGTCAAACAACAATAGTATGAAATGAAATTGACAAGAATAAACTTAGTTTATTGTTTGGATTTATTGTTTGTTTGGTTTATGGTTGTTGGGTAAGGATACTTTAAAATTGTTTGGATGAATGAGTAATCTATTTAGTTTCACCTAAGACCGTTGAGTGAAGGGTACACTTAGTAGTTTATTTTTCATTCCGTACAATTTAAAGTTTTGAACCTGAACAACTATTTATTTGTTTGATATGGATGGATAGTTGAATTGGGTTGATTCTGTATGATGGTTGTATGCTGTTTGTTGAAATTGATTGTTGTTGTACTGATTGTTGTTTGGGGATTGAAACAACCTTAAATATTTCATTGTATAAAATTGTTAACCCTTTTAGATTATATAAGTGAAATGTAGGTTATGGAAGCAATTGCTATTGCATTTGGTTTCATAATATAAGCGTTATTTGCCCGACAAATAGGTACGTTTTCGGATTACGGTTTTTAGCGTTATTATATTATTTTTCCCGTGTTGGGATATATATTATTTTGAAAAATATATGTTGTATATTGTTATATTTGATATTATATTTTTCTCCCGAGCCTCTCCGTACAAAGGAGACTCTGCCAAAAAATTTCGTAAATTTTGGACTTAGAAATTATTTTGAAAATGTTTTCCAAACTTTATTAATTTAAGTATAAAACGATCTATTAGTTATAAATTTGTATTTTTTGTTTAAATTAATTAATTTTGTAAATTTATTTGTTTATAAATTTAATATTTAAATAAGATGTACTGATTTCTTAATTCTTCTTTTCCCTTCTTTCCTTTTCGGGGATGAAAAGTTTTGAGTGAGGGAGAGTGTAACGACCCGTAAATTTTGGTAAATAAATTTGGTTAAATTAATGAGATTTTGTAATTAAATTTAGATAGAAATAAAAACCTTATAATGTATAAAGGAATAATGTTGAAACAAATAAAATTTGTAAATGAATAATTAAATAATAACTATGATGAAGTGTAACAATGATTATTAAAGCTAAAATTGTTATAGATTAAATGAAACTACAATAAATGAAATAGTGTAAGCGTTATACCTTGATGTAAATTGAATATAAAAATATAAAGTAGGTATTGAATTAGTTAATGAAAGAACACATTGTTACATTTATTGACTTAAATTAAGGAAATTAAATATGAATAAATGGTCATTTAATAAAAACCAATGTTCTGGGAGTAATTATAATAGTTGTTTGAAATACGTATAAACTTTGATTTGGAAATCTATTGGATTTAAAATAAAATTTGGTATTACTTTTATGATTTTAAATGTTTGATTATTTTGTAAAGAAATAAATGGTGTAATAAAAGAGTGAAATCTAGATAAATAAATTTAATTGAGACTTTAATTTAATAACGGGTGAAATAATAGGATGAATGGTAACATCGATATTGTAAGAAATAAAAACCCTATTAATGTAAGAAAACCAAGGCAAACATTTAAGTTATAAATGTTATAATAAATAAAAATAAAATGACCATTGTATAAGGATTTGGCATATTAAAATAGTAACGGTTGTGTGTAAATATTGGAGTAAATATTATGTAGGCAACTATGATAATTTGTTGGAAATAATAAACCTTAGTGTATTGTAAGGTTACCTGTTTATTTCGTTTATAATAAAATTTGAAATCAATTAGAGTAAAGGAACCTTAATGTTATATTAATAAGAATTAACGCAATAACTAAATTAGTGCACACCCTATTAATTGAAATAGATGGTAAAGTTAGGATTGATTGAAATTAGTAAATTGGGAAAGAAACTCAAAATTATGATAATTGATGAAGCATACGTAATAAATTTTAAATTTATAAAATCAATGTCCGTTAAGTAGTTATAATATTTGTAGTTGATAATAAACGTTACTTCGTGATTATTAATATAATAACGGAAGGCGTAAATGTAATAATGGAATAATTGGAATTGTAAATTTATGTGTATTGTAGTAATCGATATAATGGAAAGTATGAACCAAAGTAAATGAATTTATTTAGAATGTAAAATGCAATTAGCGTGTATATTCGTAGAAATGTAATAAAATGAAAATAGGGTAGTTAGTACAGATGAAAGATGAAAATTTGGACTTACTAATGTATAATAGGGTAAAAAAATGTTACCTTTGTTTATTGAATAATTATTTATGAAATAAAAAGGATTTGGAGTTAAATCAAGTTTATTTATTGAAATAAATTTTAATTCATTGGATCTATTATGAATGAAATTAATTACTACATTATTTGAAATAAAGATAATATGAGAAAAATTAATGCAATAGTTTTAAATCCAATATTTAATTCATCTATTTAACAATAATGAATGGAATAATTATTGATAGGTTTAATTTAATAGAATTTTTGGAAATTTAATGTATAATTTTGAATATAATGAAATTGAAGATTTGACACTGCAATTGATAGGATAATTTGCTTTAAATGGACATCTAAACTTGTTTAAATTTTTTATAGATGATTAAGAAATATAAAGGTGATAAAATTGTCGGTTTTAGAAGTGAAATTAAAAATTGGATTTTATTGATTGATTTTAAATTTATTTAATTAATAGAAAAATAGCCATTTTGGCCACGGACTCGGATTTCGACGAAACAAGTTTCATCGGATCTGAAACGGTGAATTATTGTAGGATTTCAAGTTTCGGATCGATCGGACTTGTCATTTGATCGTACGGACTCGAAACGCCTTAAAATCGATTAATTGAAATCAACTGAAATCAATTTGAAAAATACTGATTTTAGCATAACTTCTTCATACGATGCAATTTGAAACTGAAACTTTTTCCATCGCGTTTAAAATATTTTAAAACATCTATTTTGATATATGGGTTGACCCAATTTCATTCCGGAGTCGAAACAGGCTTTTCGGGCTATATATCGTCCAGCGCGTACATTCATTTGATCCGGTCCATCCTTTTTCAACCTCGTCTATAAATGCCTGTTATAAGCCCTAGCAGCCTCTATTCCTCATTTCTATACATACAGAAAATTTTGTGCTCCTCTTCCTTAATGGCTGTAAACCCTAATTTATCCAATTCAAATTTCAATTCAAAAATCTAACTTCAAAACTTCAAACTCCTCAGAAAAATTCAAGAAAAATATATATCAAAGATCTTATCAATACGAATCTGCGTATGTTGTCTGTTTCTGAAATCGATGCTGGAGTCAACCTCAATTCACGGTCAAAGTCAAAAATTTGACATTTGTTTTCGGCGTCGATCCATGAAATTGTTTGAGGGGGTTTTGGCGTGCTCGATGGCCAGAGTGGATTGGAGGTGGTCGCGTGACCAGATCGTGGTCGTGGGGGCCGAAATCGACGACTTAGGGTTTCGAAAACCCTAAAGGGCGGCGGCGGCGTGATTCTGGAGGGCCGGGGTGGTGCCGGTTGGTAGAGGGGAGATGGGGGAACTCGGCGACGGCGGTGGCTCAACGAATTGTGGCTTCGGGTAGGCGCACGGCGCGGTCAACTGATGGGTCAACGGCGTGTCATGGGTACTGTTAGTTCACGTTCACTATTCTATGCATTCTGGAGGGAGAAGGAGTGGGTCCACGTGTACGTATTCCTTTTATTATTATTTTTTCTAATTTAAATTGAATATCTTCTGATGTTAATAACTTTTTACCTACGATATCTGTTTTACACGAGATTTTTTTTGTTAGGGCCGTATTAAAATTTCGGACTTGATGGCACTGGTTTGGACGAATTCTGAGACGGTCAAATTTTTGGGTTTAAATTGAATTTAAATTCAATTTAAATTCGAAAGGTGAGTGTTTTAACCCACTCGCAACTTCTAAAATTTCTTATGTTTGTTAAATTAATTTTGATGTGATTTAAAATTTATATATGATTATTTGGGCATATATTTAATCATCATCTCAATTGGATTGCATTTATTTAAATTAAATTGTTATTTAATTTTATTATTGCATATAAATTGCCAGTTAAATTTATTTATTATAGCATATAAACTGCCAGTTAAACAGTTATTAATTTATTATTGAATATAAACTGTTCGTTGATACCTGTTATATTTTATATGCTCTATATTGATGTTTTGTTTAAATTGGATGATGATTGTAATAAATGGTTGATGATTGATATTTGATGAATGGATGATGTGTTCTATATTGTATAAACTGCAAGTTATTATGCATTTTTATCTTATCGGGATTACGGTTTGAAATGATATATAACTGTAATTTTTATTTTTAAATTGCGGATTGAAATGATAAATATCTGTATCACTTGACCATAGGATAGAAAAATTTATACAAACACCGTGGTCTATTTATAAAAAAAAATTAAATGATTTTTATGGTTTTGGAAAGGAATATACGGTTTATTAAAGATATATTTTGGTGTTATATAAATATTGTTATATATATAGTTAAACTTTTGAATTTAAGCTATGTATAAAATTTATTTAATAAAAATGAGTTTAATAATGGAGTTTGATGGTTTATATTATATGGGTAAGTACCTATTTAAGGTATTATATATATAGTTTTAAATGACTTAATTGAAATTTAAGTTGGAAGATAAATATGAAATTGGGTTAAATTGAATTATTTAAGAATTGTACTTGAATAGATTTGATTTGAAATTTAAATAAAATCGAGATTTTAAAGGGCATGATTCTTATAACTTGATTGGGTTTAGAGTGATTTAAATGAATATAAAGTTGATTTAAAAGAATATCCAGATGATTTAAATGAATATATCAAGTTAAATTAGTTGAAAAAATATCCAGTTAATTGAAGTTTAAAGGTTTTACTTAAATTTTATTGGATTTATTTAGTTAACATTTCAAACCTAAATAATAGTAATTAAATTGATATATATGGAATTATCAAAGAATTAGTTTTGAAATGGTGGAATACTTAAAGCTTTGAAATATAGGGAAATTGAAATGGTTTTTTGGGGTTCAAATCTGTTTTGGAATCGATTTGTGAAATTAAAGAAGCTATTTTATTTTATAAAGTGATTTAATATTTGAACCATTTAAGTATTGGAAGTTATGTTTCAAAGTTATGGGTTTCAAGATATTATGATTTGAAAGGGCCATAAGTTTGTAAAAAGGATATATTTGAAATAAAAATGATATTATCTTGATTTGGGTTTTATAAAAAAAGATATCATATTGGTTTGGTTTTTAAAACAGAAATGATATCGCATTTATAGTTTTTGAAATGGATATTATATTCCGGTTTTAAATTATAAACTATTTTGGAAAGACCATGGTGTTATAATAACATTTGATTGTTAAAGAGACTGGGATCGGAAGTTGTTATACTCTCTGCCAGCTTCGAAAACCACTTTAACAACCGTGTACGCCGTGGAGGTTCCAGAATGAAGTAGGACGATGGCGGCATTTCCTTTGAGGTAAATACGAAGACCCAACTCCCGTGAGTTGGCATAAGGTGGCTAAAACAGGAGCCATTCTCGGGCGAATGAGGCCATTCCTCTGATCGGACACACTCCTTCGATATTATACTCTGACATTTGGATTGATTTGGTGGCCACTTTTGATTTTTGATTTTGGAGGTGTTGTTCGAGGTGGGCGGCAGTAGCTGCCACGCGTTACCACCAGCCCGGATGCGTAATTGGTATACCTACCCTGGCATTGCCTTGTTGTGCCGTGTCACCTACCCTATCGCGCCATGTACGAGTTTGGTTTTCTCCCTAGCCCGTGTGGTATCCTCTGGTGGCTTCCCTATCAGGAGGAACTACAATATTGGATGGACTACTGGGACTAATACGTGTTAAGGGGAATATTGGGTCACTTCTTAACGCTATTTAAAAGTATGTTTATTTTACTGTAGATATTACTATAATAGCGAAATATTACTACGTAGTAAATAGTTTAACGGATCCTTAGGAGATGTGAATCCCGAGCATCTCTTGAGTTACCGCACTTATATTTATTTCTGTTAATTTATCTCACATAAGATATTTTAGTTCTGACTCGAGTGTTTTGTCTTTTCAATTCGCTCGGGTCAGTCCGAGCATTTCAGGATCGAAGACTTTATTTCTGGAGGACGAAGATGAAGATTTCATTATTATTATTATTATATTATATTGCTCCACTACACACTGCATTCCGCTGCATCGATTTTTATTCATTGGTATTTGCAACTCTGATATATATTGTATAAGTAAAATTAAATATTTTGTAAACAGCTTCATGAACTGTATATTTTATTATTATATTTTATCCTTCCGCTGTGAGATTCTTTTTTGTTTTATTTATTTATCGTTTTTCTTATTTACCCCATAACAAATCCACCATTCCGTATGGTTTGAATTGGAACCTGTATCGATTTAAAGCGTCCGAAAAGGCGGGATGTTACAGTTATTCTGCTCGACTTACCACGGGCTCTTCTTTGTTTGTTGTTAAGACTGAAATCTGTGAAGTTTGGCCACATCTTAGTCCATTTTCTATTGAGATATCTTATGTTCTTTAGAATAAGAATATAATCATTGATACTAATTCAGATTTGATTAGTATTCTCTATTTTCTAATTTTCAAGAAGAGTCAATATTTTAAGTTTACTATTAAGGAAAATGTTTTTGCTATCTGATATTGCTGGCGGTGGTTTAGACTATGCAAGTGTTTAAAGCACTTCAATTGGTAGTAACTCTGGTTCAAATAGTGATTCACATTCTGATTCTTTTTATTATTTGAAAGATATGTTGAAGAAAGGTTCTCAACAATCTATTGTGGATTTTCTTAGTTTTTGTTTTGATGAAGCGAGGATTTTCGAGAGTTTTTAATGGCATATCAATTAAAAAATGGTTATGATTTGATTTTTGTAAGAAATTCTCTAGATAGAATTTCGGTTAATTGCTCTTGGTTGAAGGATGGTTGTAAGTTTTATCTTAATGCTTCTTCGGATCCTGGTTTACTCTTTCGGTTTTTTATTAGAACTTACAATTTTGATCATTCGTGTGGAGCCGGTCTTAGAGATATTAATAAAGTTAATATTTCAAGTAGATTTGTTAAATCTTTGATTGTTGATCAAATTGGAGATGCTCCTATGAAGAAGCCAAAAGATATTATGAAGGAATTCAGAAGAGAGTACAATTTCAATCTTTCATATTATTATGCTTATACCCAAAAACAGTTGGCTTTGAAAGCAATATATGGGGATGATGCTATGTCATATAATGATTTGAATTGGTACTAAGAGGCGTTACAAAAGAATAATCCTGGTAGTTATGTGGCCATGGAAGTTAATGCTTCAACCAATCAGTTTGAGAGAGTTTGTATTCGTTTCGGTGTTTGTCTACTTGGATTTAAACACTGTCAGCCATTAATATTTTTAGATTCAGCTGCTTTGAGGGAAAGACCAGGTGTTTTGTTAGCTGCTACTTCTAAAAATGGTAACTAAGGTATGAGTTTCATTTTAGTTTTGTTTTATTTACATATTTGTATATCTGCTAATGATATATTAAACTATCATTGTTCAAAGTTGTACATAATTATAATGCAGCCACGTTTATGCAAGAATTGTTTGCTTTATTTTATTCAATGATCGACCTGGTTACACTATAAATGTTTATAGTAGAAATGTTTATATAAACAAGAACTAAAATTTTATGCAACAGTAACTAAAAGACTTTAAAATAACATATGCTATATTCATACATCATTTTGAATCTAATTTAATTGTGTATAATAGAAATTATTAACATTTAATACAGATTTTGATGTTTCATATAATTCATGTTTGTTACTACTGAGCTGTCATTTATTATTTATTATTTAGGTTTCTTTCCTCTTGCCATGGGTATTGTTTCACATGAAAATGAATCTAGTTGGTCTTGGTTTTTATCCCATCTGAAAGGAATGCTTAATGAAGATCGATCTTTAGTTTTTATGTCTGGTTATCAATAGGGTCTCATTTTAGGTGTTCCGAAAATATTTCCTTCTTCATATCATAGCTATTGTTTACTTCACATGGAACAGAATATTGGTACTGTTGTCAAGGCGGCTAAAGGTGATTCATCTATTGTGGAGTTGTTTAAACTTTGTGCTAGAGCTTCTAATATGTATGATTTTGAGCGATATCTTTCTAAATTTAAAGATATTGGGGTACGTCCATAGAAAATTTTCTAAGAGATAAACTTTTTGACCATTGGACAGATTTGTTTTTTCAAGGAAAGTATTATGGTGAATATTCTTCAAATGTTGCAGAAAGTTTCAACTCATGGATTTTGGAAGATAGAGTTATGTCTATAACTTCTTGTTTGGATGGTATTCGAGTGAAAGTTATGGAGCAAAAGGCGAGACGAAGAGAGGAATGTTGTCTGTGGACAACGAATCTTTGTCCTATTATAGAGGAACGTTTGTCAAAGTTAGTAGATGATGCTTTGGTTGGGATGTTTATAAGTCTTCGAATTTGTGTTTGAAGTTAAATCTCCTAAGTCACAGGTTGTTGATCATAAAAATCGTTTATGCAGTTGTAATCAATGGAGAGTTACTAGTTTTACATATGCCCAGGCAATTAAGTGCATTAACAAGTCTAGATTATCAGTTTATGATTTTGTGGAGGACTATTTTACTGTTAGTTCTTTCAGATCTTCGTATGCTAATGCTATCAATCCAATTCCATATTTTGATAAGCCAATTGCTGCTGAAAATGATGTTTTGATTAGGCCTCCGAAAGAAATTTGTAGTGCACGAAGACTATCTACAAAGAGGCATAGTGGATTTGGATATTCTTAAGGTAAAAGAAACAAATGGAGTCAGTGTAATGAAGTTGGCCACAACAAAAGAAATTGTCTTCGTTCTTCAAAAAGTTAAGAAAATTTATGTGTTTTGTTAGTGTATTGGAGAAGTTTTTTAAATGTAAAGCTGCTAAAGCTTATAGAAAAATGAAGTCAGACTTTGTGAAATCATTAGAAAATAAACTGTGAAATGTTTTGGTTATTTTGTTTTGATATCTAATATCTATTGTTCCTATATTTTCTTTTATTGTTGAATTTCTGTTTTTAGGAATTTATTATTTATTCATATTGCAAATTATTTAACATGAATTAAACAACTGCATGAGCTCCGCACTTCAGTATTAATATTTATATTCAATGCTAGATGTACTTATCATTTCACTCGAATGCCAGCTGTAACTAGCATTTCATTATAATCAGTGTGCATCACACCTGAAACACAATTTCAACATTGAAACCCATAATCTGTCATTGTATAGAACCGAGTAAGCTATTGAGCAAGAATGAAGGATTTCATGATGATGATATACTGTTTATATGATTAGCTGAAGAAATTACTTTAGTGGTTTTGTAATGATTTGTCAGTATGATGATGTACTGTTTACATGATATGTGGTAACATTTGCTTCCATATTTCTTCTATACTGCAATGAAATATCTTTCCTTATTGTTAGAAAGAGAAGTTAGAAAAAAGAATTAACACCAATTTGTAAATGGGATATCTTCATTATGCGGACTGCATCTCCCTGTTTCAGAAAATAACAGACAAAGAAGATAAATGGGACTGCAAATACTGGCTACTGATTTATGGTGCAATATATCCTATGATGCTATACTGGCTGCTGATATATCAACTTCCTATTGCCGCTTTAAAGAAATCAAATAAGATAAACGCTGACTTTGGCAACTACCATCAAAATAGCAATCAACGTGGACTGCGTTACAGTATAAGTAGCATTACAGTTGAATGATAGGTGTATTTAGCATTTCAGTTAAATGCTAGTTATAACTGGCATTGCATTGTAAACAGTAGTCATCACACTTGAAACGGAGTTCAAACATTGAAAATCATATAAAAATGTTATATGGATAAATTCACACATTATTCATCACAGTTCAATCACTGAGAAATGTATTTTTGCGTAATGCTAGTTCTATCTAGTATTTCAGTATAAAACATTATTCGGCACATCAGAAATACAGTAAAAACATCAAAAAACACATAAAAATGACACTTGAATATATTCATAGTTTATACATTGTAGTTCATGCATTGGAAACAGACAATTATAATCGAATCAAATTCAAATCAAGAAGTTCAAATCCATCTGAGCAGTTTATACACTGAGAACAAAATACAAGCATTGGAAAACATATAAGACTCCATCTCAGACTCCATTTCAGACTCCATCTAAGTTTAATTAGCAGAAGTGGTTCAGTTCAAATATATCCAAAGTTCTAAGAAGTTAAAATGCAACAGCTATTCTTATGTAGAATCTTTGCAGGATTTTTCCACCGACCAACTGTATTGTGGATCATTGAGTATGCTATACACCACTACAGCTCTTAGGTTTGTAAGAATTTTATTTGGATATTTTTCTGGCATCTCATCCTTGTCCATTTTTTTCATGTTTACCATGACAAAGAATGCACAATCAAGTCTGTTTGAGATATAGAAATAGTAGTTAATATTACAGTAAAACCTAATGCTAAAATAATATTGCATTTTTACCCTAGAGTTCTAAAATATAGCTTTATATTTTGATCATAATATTAATCAATGCATTCATAGAGACATCATTGCTGCATGTGGAATGTGCACCTTATACATAATCTTTTTGTTCAATAGATGCAGATCAATGAATTGTCAATTAGCAATGCTAGTTTTAATTAGCATTTTTCATATTTAATGCATTCTACTGCAATTTAAAAATAGAAATGATAGTTTAAACAAGAGAAGAAATGAAATTAGTTACTTACGAATCAGAATTCTGTGGTGGGCTTTTGGCTGCAACACTTTAGGTTTGTGAATTTCTTTGTTCAGTATTCATAATTCTGTCCATTTCTTCTTGAACATCAATTCAATTTTGTCTCTATGCAAGAAGAAAAATTAGTGCTGTATATTAATGTTATAGTGATTTCAAAATTTTACTTTTCTTACAAGATTGAGGGCTTGGTTATAGCAGGGGTTTGAAGTCCTTGTTGATCTAGTTTTTGGTTTGGTTGAATCATAATGACTCCATTGCATTGTTTCATAGTTTAGCATCAACAAGCTGCAACGGTTTGCGTAATGTAGAGGGAGGAAAATTTTCTCTGTAAATTCATCTTTGACAATGACATCTATTGTTGGTATGACTATGTCTTTGATCATAGTTTGCTGATCATGTACTAAAGCATTCTGCACATTCATATGTATTAGAATACTTTATATTATTTTTTACCATTTATAATGAAAAGCTTATACTTACCATCATCATTGTGGTGAAGTAGTAACTGTGTTCATACATCTCTTGATTGTAATAAAACCAATCAATAATCTGTTAAACCAAACAATGAAGCTTGTAAGTTTTATGGGATAATTAATTTTTTATTTACTTTTGGACCAGGAATATTAATGCTAGTATTCGCTATCATTTACATGTTTACTGCATTGTATGCACTGAAAAATGCAAATGATCGTTTAAAAAGTCATCTTGGACATTCTATATATTTATATGCCCTTTACAAATATCAATGTTATTTTTAACTCCCATTCTTTCATTCAATACATTTATATGCAGTTTGAAACTTTAAATGCTATTTTTAACTGTCATTCTCTCATCCAATACACTTATATGCACTTAAAAACGATGAATGGTAGTTTTAACAATCATTCTCCCATCCTATACAGTTATCTGTATTTTGCAAATACTAATGCTACTTTTAGCTGCCACTCTCTCATTCAATTCATTTATATGCACTTTGAAAAGTTGAATGCTAGGTTTACCTATCATTCTTTCATTTTATACATTTATATACACTTTTTTACTATCATAATTCTAATTTGATGCATACCTGTCCATCTGTAACCCCCTCAAATAGAACGGCTTCCAGCATAGATTTCACTATTGTGATTGCTCCTTTGTGTCCTTCATCTTTTTCATATGCTATAGTGATGTAATTGAAAATCAATAATTGACAAGTTGTTTTTTTTTCAATTTTATTTAATTACAAATATAATGAAAGAAAAAATATCAGAAATCTTACTTCTCATTTTCGTTAAATTTGAAGAAAGTAAGAATTTTGTTTTGCTATTCTTCATTCAATAATTGTAGAATACTGCTTTTTGTGATATCTTTACTCTGATAAGCTTTACTTGATGGTGAGTACCCATCAACATCAATAATTTCTACATTTTCAATTGTAGTGACTTGCTCATCTGTTTCAGATTCGTGTTCATAATCTGATTCTTCATTTTGTTCTTCTTGTTCCTGTTGTAACAACCCGATATTTTCAACCATTCGCATCCACAAATGTCGGACTTGAATTGTTCAAAATACCGAATTGTAATTTAAATTTGGCAAAACACAGGATAAACTGCAAATAAATCATCATAGATAACAAACACAGAGTAATAAAATGCAGCGGAAGCAAAGAGATAGTAATTCATGAAGCTACTATATAAATACATTAGAATTAACAAGATACAACAGAAGTTCAATACAATAATCAAGTACAAAGCTGAATATATCACTGGAATCAACTGAATACTGAAATTGAAATAGATAGCTGGATCTTCAAGCAAAGCTCCAACTCCGAAGGTGAGTCTCTAATGTTGTATCACTCAGTCTGATCCGAGCATGAAGCAAATACACAAAACACTCAGGTCAGGACATACATACATACAATGTAAACCAACTCAAGTGAACTGTAATATAAGGTACAAGTAATTTAAAGGATGCTTGGGACCGCCCATTGTAACAACCCGCCTTTTTGGACAGTTTAAACCGACGATCAAATATACATGTCGATTCCAAAACATTCAAAAGTGCAGAAAGTTATTGGGGTAAATAAGAAAAGAGAAGAAAAGAAATAAAGGAAATGAAACAACACAGAATCTCGCAGCGGAACGATAAAATATAATAGTCAAATAAGCAGTTCATGAAGCTGTTTACTATACTTTGACAATTATTTATACAACATTTATCAGAGTTATACATATACAACAGAACAATTTAAATAATACAGCAGATAGCATGATGCACAGATAATAATAGTAATAGTGTACCAAATCTTCGTCTTCGTCCTCCAGAATAGATCTTCAAAAATCTGAAAACTCATGACTGACCCGAGCGTAATGAAAAGACAAAACACTCGAGTCAGGACTAAAATATTCTTATGAAAGTTAAATCAATCGTAAATAAATATGAGTGTACCGACGTCAGAGATGTTTACGGGGTTTGACATCTCATATCCAGTGTCAACGTGCGTGCAATAACTTAAGAGATGTTACGGGATTTTCCATCTCTCAAGGATCTGTTAAACTATCTACTATGTAGTAATGTACGCTAAGTAGATAATGCCTATCAGTAATATAAAGTATCAAAATAGCGTTAAGGCGTTACCATAATCTCCCTTAACACATTTTTATAATGCCATAGTCTATACAGCACCGTAAGCCCCACCGTAAACTGGTGGTTATCAGAGGGTACCCCATAGGTATAACACAAAACATAACGTAGTGGTCGCGAATAGGATAATCAGTATGACAAGGTACATGAGGCGATACCAACTAGGATACTAGTAGTTGCGTGATCCAGACTGATGTTGAGCATAGCCAGCAGCTACCCCAACACCGCGAAACAACACTCCCAAATCAAGGGGTGCACCCAAATCGAATCACAAATGTAATAGAAATGGTATCGAAGAAGCGTGTCCGCTAGAGGTGGCGAACCTCAATGGCCCGGCGTGGCTCCTGTTTTAGTCATGTCAGGGGTCATCCAATAATCGTTCTCTTTCTTCAGTCAACACGTTCACCAAACCATCCACTTCATTCTGGATCAACACTCCGCGTATAATAGTTATTAAAGTGGTTTTCGGTATCGACAGAGAGTATGTCCATATCCGATCCCGGTCTCTTTAATAACTACGTATTATTACACCGTTGGCTCTTTTATATTTCAAATCGATTCATAATTGATATCAAAATATCATATTCGCTTCAAAAATCAAGTCCATTTCAAATATCATCGTATCTATTCAAATGTAAGATTCCGTTTCAAAAATCATTTTTCGCATCAATATCTCATTTCGATTTCAAAATCATTTTGAATTTCAATTTAGGTTGCAACTTCATTTAACTCAATTCGTATTTAAATTCAAGGTTTAAATATAAACATTTCACCTTATTGACCAGCTTAGGATTTTAGAAAAATAGTTTTAAGTAGTTTAAAAGTAGTTTTAAATAATCAGAATAGTTAAAATTCTTTAAAATCTTAAAATGGATTTGAAATAGATAAATTTAGTTTAAAATAATTTAAATTGGGTTAAGTAGATTTAAAATAGTTTAAGTATTCATATAACCGAGTAATTTGGAAAACAAAATAAAAGAGCTTCAAAATCAATCCATTGCAATTATAACTTCCCAATTCAAATCAATTCCAATTTCCATTCTACCGATTCAATTTCGATTTCAATTCAATCAACGTCAATTTTTACTTCGAATTAGTTCAATTTTTCATTCACCTTTAATTTATTCAATTTCAATTTATATCGATTTGGAGCTTGATTTCTCAAAATATCAATTTATAACACTTAACAAAAATTTCCAACAATATTCAAGTTTAAAACCAAATTCCAAATATGATTCAATTCCAAACTCGATTTCAAAATGTCATTTTTATATCACTTTTACTTGGTAATATTCAAAGCTCGAATTAAGGTTAAATCTTTAAACAAATCAATTTTTGAAATTCAATCAAATCCCAATTTTTAAATTTCAAAGTCTCAAATCATATTACTTAATAATTTCTTTTAACCAAAATTTAATTCAACATTCCAAAACTCAATTTTTCAATAAATTCGATTTTTATAAATTGATTTCTATTTATAACCTTTAAATCAAAACATTTTAAAAAAATTCAAATCGACGATTTTTAAAATTATTAATTTAGCCAATTCGGTATCCGTATATAATTTTCTATCATATGGCCAAGTAATTATTTATTTCAATTAAATGTCAGGGATGAATATATATCACTTAAATCAATCATAGTGTCATATGTATGCATAACAGGTTATATATAAGCAATAAACATCCAAACATTTAAATATCAACCAATGGCATCCATCGAAATAAATCATCCAATATACAATACAATTCATAGCAATTTCATAGTTATCAATGTCAGGTAATTTAATCGCAATTCAATTTCAATTTCAATTTAAATTTAACTGTCAATTTAATTTCAACGGTTAATTCAAGTGACAATCTATATAACAATTAAATTTTATCAAACAACGACAAATAAAATTCATAACACATCATAATGTCAAATTTAACTAGCATAAAGATATTTAGTACGTTGTGAGCGTTATAAAACACTCACCTTGATTTTACAATTTTAAATCAAATCGAACGACGTTAGATTTAACTCAAAATTTTCTCTAGCTCCAAATGATTCCAATCCAGTTCCATTGCGTAGTGCTCGACAAAACGATTCCAACGCAAAAAGTTTCATCGAATTCCGACCTCGTACGAACAAGTTATGACATTTATAAGTTTACACAAATTTTTATATAAATTAATATAAACTTTAATTTTTAATTTTACCCTACAACATCATAGCCGTTGATTCATGCCCCCTAGATCTGAGCCGCACCTTCTCCTTTCCCCTTCTTCTTCATGCGTTCCTTTCCAGATAATAAAACACGCAACCCATACACGCCCCAAAACCCTAATTGGCCGCCCCCAATCCATCGACTTCCAGGACGATCAACATATACCACTTCGAAGAGCATCTCCTACTCCATGCTCGGCCAGAACCAAGTGCAGCTCGGCCTACCCTAGACCCTCGAAATGCATGAAAAACGCAGCTACTTCCATCGCGTTTTTCCGTCAATCCGTGGCTCCGTTTCCGATCTCCACCGTTGGATAGCTAGATCTTGATGCCCTCTACAACTTTGTAGTTGAGAGTTTTTGCTAATTGTTGATGGATTGAGAGGAAAATGAGGAAGAAGTTTCGAAATTTTCTGGCCATTAAAATGGAAGTGGCGGCTGGTCAAAAAGAGTTAGTGTTTGGAGCAAATGGAAGAGGATGGGTCCTTTTATAGAAAATTGGAAAAACACTATTCACCGAAAAATTTTCGAACTCCAAACGAAGCATGCCGTCAGGCGTTTCTAAGGTTTACCCCACATTCCGGACATAATGGAATAGGTTTCGGAGGCTAATTCGATCGTATGTGTGAGTTACGGCAATAAACGATCGATTTAAATTAAACCGATTAAACGGATTTCTATGCGTTTTGGCTCGCCCCGGACAAACGGTAAATCCGATTGACATGAAATTTGAAACCTAACAATAATATCATGTTACGGATCCGACGAAACTAGTTTCGTCGAAATCCGAGACTGTTTGAAAAATGAGTATTTTAACTCGTTAAATTAATATTAAAACAATTTCGATGCGTTTCGAACTGCCACGGTCAAACGATAACTCCGATTGCTATGAAAATTGAAATCCGATAATAACTAACTATTACGGATCCAATGGAACTGGTTTCGTCCAATTCTAAGACTGTTCGAAATTTAGCTATTTTTCAGTCGCTAATTAAATATTAAAATATTCAATTTTCACAAATAAATTTTAAATTCAGTTTTAAAAGTTCTATAACATCACTATAACTCCAATATGATAAAATAAAATTTTACAAATCATTTTTTTATCATATTAAACCCGTTATTCAATTATCCAATAAATTCCAATTTTAAAATCTTATCAACTCCATTATAATCCCGATATAACTTACATTCACTTTGGAAACCAATTTGAATCATATTAAATCAAATTTTAATTATTCACTCTATTTTCATATATTAAATTTCAATATCAAATTAATCGTATCAAATTCGGAGTTTAATTATTCAAACATTTGTAATATTAAATTTAAACAAATTTGATTATTCTTAAATCACTATCTTTTGAAATATTCAAACGAACTTGTAAAATTTAACAAATTAGAATTATAGAACAACCATTTCATTAAAACAGTTATTCAATTCCCGTTATTCAATTAATTCAATAAATTCCAAATATTAAATTTAAACAATTTAATTGTTCAATATTTGACGGATTTCAATATTGGATTTTTAAATAAAAATTTCATTATCAGTCGATTTACTATATTACATTAAATGAACTCTACATTATTATTAATCAACAGTTAGAGATAATGCACTCAACTAATATATGAACTTTCATTTCAGTTTCAATTGGTTCACAAATTCAATTCGACTAACTAAATGAATAGATAACTTAAATAATTATCACCGTTAACTGTTAATTACTTATAAGTTTATTATTTACAAACAAGCGTAACAATTACCTATAGAATACAAATTCATTCAATTACCTTTGACTACATATCATTTCGATTGATTTGGGATTTTATTCAATTCATAAATAATTAACTTAGATAAAATCTTGTTGCATTTCATTCTAGTTATTATTATTCCAAACGACTTATAAATTTTTTTCTAACACTAAATCACGAAATCTTATTAAATTAGCTATTTTAATTATCGAAAATTTACGGGTCGTTACACTCTCCCCTACTCAAAACTTTTCGTCCCCGAAAAGGAAAAAGAAGGGAAAAGGAACTAAGTAAAGAATTCAACATTTGATATATTTTATTAAAAATTATCCACTTATAAACAATGAAATTCCATTTATAAAGTCATAACTACGCTTCCACTAAGTTACTCCAAACGGCTTCCTAACTCTAAAAGTTAGTTATCAAAACAAGTTATAAAAAAAATTTAAAACTTGAAAAATTTTCTAACACCCGAATTTTACGGAAAATTTCGGCAGAGTCTCCTTTGCGCGGGTCGATCCGAAAAAAAAATGACAGTATATATATCACAAATATACATCTCATCAAGTGATGAGGCATCCCGTAGGGAAAAAGTGTAAAAGTACGGTATGTAATCCGAGATATGTACCTTATATATTGTTAGCGAGCATATACGGCTAATATAGCGCGAAAGCGAGCTCCAAATGCGAAGCAAGCGCAATCCGCACCTACTAAACACTCAATAACTAAGTTAGACCATGCATATAAAGATAGATCGATATACTTAGCCTACACAACATATATATAACATATTTAACTTCAAAACTGAGATTCCAATTTCAGAACAGCCAACAAATCCAAGTTTTAGGTCACCTAAACGATAAAATTCGGCAACAGAATCTAAACAAAAGTTGTTGCATTCATTTCAGAATTTCCGGAATGTCCAAAATCATCGAATTCGGACCATACGTTCAAAAATTATGGTCGTTTTACTTAGAGGATACGCTTCAGCCTGGGCAATGAATTGCGCAGGTCAGCGACGTTCACTCACGTTTTCGACCTTCTAAACGACATCAAAACACAAAACACTTAAAACTAAAGTTTTAGCTTAAGTTCTTATCTTTCCAGAAAGTGCAATATCATCAAAATCCGATAAACCAGTCAAAAGATATGGCGAAAATACTAAGGGTGTATACTACTGATTTTACTTATTTTTACACAGGACAGCGAGTAACATTCAAGTTTTTAACCTAGTAGACGAAGAAATTTTCTCAAGTTATATAAATAAAAGTTGTGCTATAATTTCTATGCTTTCCGAAAAGTCTAAGATCGTCAAATTTTGTTCAGCCATTTAAAATTTATGGTTGTTTTCGTTTCAGCATATATTGGACAATTTTGGATTTTTCCCAAAAATTTGCTTTTATTATTTCAAAGTGCAAACCATCAAAACTTCAAATTTTTCTAAAGAACAATCATAAATACAAAGTCCTTTATTTTCTTATTCATCCATGCAATAGGTTTACATTCAATTTGTTTCCGATTTATTCAAGTTTGTTTCATTCATATTTTAAATTCAAGTCAATTTGCTTCAATTTAAATTGAATTCAATTATATTTAATTTCACTTTGCTACAAATTTGAATTTAAATTTTTTTTTTATTTTTTATTCCGTTTATTCAATTCCATTAACACTAATATATTCTACTTAATCAATTATCATCCATCTAACAACCAATGCATATCAAACATTAACATCCATCCAAAATCTACACTAAATCAATTATACATTTCCAAGTCAATTTTAATTTCATACACTTCCAAGTTTATTGACATTTAGTTATATTCAAATTTAATTAGTTTCCATTTACCAATTTTATTTTTCATTAATTTTAAATTTTATTCATTCATTTATATATATCATTCATTTTATAGCTTAAATTTCTTTTATATTTACAACTATCAATAGATCTTCACATTTTATTATTCATTCTCACACTGGTATATTATTTCTCTACTTATCCTTATTAGCATTTTAAACCTTTTAAGTATTTGGTAAGTTATAGTTATGCAAATAGAATGTAGTTAAACAACATACAACTTCTTTTCATTTAAAGTTGAATTTTCAGTTAATTAATTCTTAAGTCATTACTTAAATTTCACTATAATTTAATTTCACATTTACATTCACATATAGTATTTACATTTCATATTAACATAATTGTGAATCACCTTTAAATGTTAATTTAAATTCCAATTATTTACTAACAATTTTATTTATATTTGCAAACCATTAATTAAATGCATATTTCATTATTCAAATCTATACTTGTATATTATCCAATTAACAATTTATATAATATTTTTGAACTTCTTAAATATTTTGGTAAGTTATATCTATGCTATATAATGAAATTTAATACTATGCGAGTTTTATAGTTTCAATTTTATTTTAAGTTCATAATTTCCTAATTCTAAAGTTTTCTACTTCAATTGATATTTTCACTTAGCTCTTAGGTTCATTTCTCATTTCACAATTCAGAAGTTCCTTAATGATTCAAGTCTAAATTCATTTCAATCATAAAAAAAAATCATTAATTATTAAAGGACTTAAGAATTCCAATCCCGGTTTCATTTCAAATCAAGTTTTGAAATAATATATACTTATATAATTTATATATCAAATCATACTATAGAGAATACAAAATAAAATAAAATTTGAATCAAAACAAGGTTTAGACAAGCTATTATGTGGTCTCCCCCACTCGGACTCTCGAAAATAAACGCCGATGATGCGTGCACTCATCACCGAAATCATTTTCTAGCGTCAAGAGAAGGGAATATAACACTTATCATTAAAAAAATCCTTTGTGAAAACAATTTCAACTCAATTATACTATCATATAATACTCATATTATATTTTTCAAATTCTTGTAAGTCAATTTCAAACACCGGAATTTAAATTCCCAAATCCAAGTTAAAATTCATTTATATTCATTATCAATTGTGTTTACAAGATTTCATTTTCCTAAATCCATTGTTATTTAATCAATTGTTGTCAATATTGACTGATCAAACAATAACGACAATAATCTAATATTATCATCTCCTAACAATCAATTCAGTCAAAATGAATAAATATTCAAAAAATTCATTTACATAAAATATATTCCAAAACGATATTGTATTGGTTTGTCCTATTCGAGTGTTTAGAAATTCCTATCGACGCCTTGGCGTCCCAAGTATCGACCACAATTCATAAATACTCAACGGAACAAAGTTAACACAATATAAAACCATTTTATATCAAATAACAAGTACGCTCTCTCATATACACTCAACTCATTCATATTGTTTACCTCTATTTCAAAGAGTTATTCCCCACTAGAGCCAAGGTTTATCGCTAAACCAAAGCTCTGATACCAACTGTAACGACCCGCCTTTTTGGACAGTTTAAACCGACGATCAAATATACATGTCGATTCCAAACCATTCAAAAGTGCAGAAAGTTATTGGGGTAAATAAGAAAAGAGAAGAAAAGAAATAAAGGAAATGAAACAACACAGAATCTCGCAGCGGAACGATAAAATATAATAGTCAAATAAACAGTTCATGAAGCTGTTTACTATACTTTGACAATTATTTATACAACATTTATCAGAGTTATACATATACAACAGAACAATTTAAATAATACAGCAGATAGCATGATGCACAGATAATAATAGTAATAGTGTACCAAATCTTCGTCTTTGTCCTCCAGAATAGATCTTCAAAAATCTGAAAACTCAGGACTGACCCGAGCGTAATGAAAAGACAAAACACTCGAATCAGGACTAAAATATCCTTATGAAAGTTAAATCAGTCGTAAATAAATATGAGTGTACCGACGTCAGAGATGTTTACGGGGTTTGACATCTCATATCCAGTGTCAACGTACGTGCAATAACTTAAGAGATGTTACGGGATTTTCCATCTCTCAAGGATCCGTTAAACTATCTACTATGTAGTAATGTACGCTAAGTAGATAATGCCTATCAGTAATATAAAGTATCAAAATAGCGTTAAGGCGTTACCATAATCCCCCTTAACACATTTTTATAATGCTATAGTCTATACAGCACCGTAAGCCCCACCGTAAACTGGTGGTTATCATAGGGTACCCCATAGGTATAACACAAAACATAACGTAGTGGTCGTGAATAGGATAATCAGTATGACAAGGTACATGAGGCGATACCAACTAGGATACTAGTAGTTGCGTGATCCAGACTGATGTTGAGCATAGCCAGCAGCTACCCCAACACCGCGAAACAACACTCCCAAATCAAAGGGTGCGCCCAAATCGAATCACAAATGTAATAGAAATGGTATCGAAGAAGCGTGTCCGCTAGAGGTGGCGAACCTCAATGGCCCGGCGCGGCTCCTGTTTTAGTCATGTCAGGGGTCATCCAATAATCGTTCTCTTTCTTCAGTCAACACGTTCACCAAACCATCCACTTCATTCTGGATCAACACTCTACGTATAATAGTTATTAAAGTGGTTTTCGGTATCGACAGAGAGTATGTCCATATCCGATCCCGGTCTCTTTAATAACTACGTATTATTACACCGTTGGCTCTTTTATATTTCAAATCGATTCATAATTGATATCAAACTATCATATTCGCTTCAAAAATCAAGTCCATTTCAAATATCATCGTATCTATTCAAATGTAAGATTCTGTTTCGAAAATCATTTTTCGCATCAATATCTCATTTCGATTTCAAAATCATTTTGAATTTCAATTTAGGTTGCAACTTCATTTAACTCAATTCGTATTTAAATTCAAGGTTTAAATATAAACATTTCACCTTATTGACCAGCTTAGGATTTTAGAAAAATAGTTTTAAGTAGTTTAAAAGTAGTTTTAAATAATCAGAATAGTTAAAATTCTTTAAAATCTTAAAATGGATTTCAAATAGATAAATTTAGTTTAAAATAATTTAAATTGGGTTAAGTAGATTTAAAATAGATTAAAATAGTTTAAGTATTCATATAACCGAGTAATTTGGAAAACAAAATAAAACAGCTTCAAAATCAATCTATTGCAATTATAACTTCCCAATTCAAATCAATTCCAATTTCCATTCTACCGATTCAATTTCGATTTCAATTCAATCAACGTCAATTTTTACTTCGAATTAGTTCAATTTTTCATTCACCTTTAATTTATTCAATTTCAATTTATATCGATTTGGAGCTTGATTTCTCAAAATATCAATTTATAACACTTAACTAAAATTTCCAACAATATTCAAGTTTAAAACCAAATTCCAAATATGATTCAATTCCAAACTCGATTTCAAAATGTCATTTTTATATCACTTTTACTTGGTAATATTCAAAGCTCGAATTAAGGTTAAATCTTTAAACAAATCAATTTTTGAAATTCAATCAAATCCCAATTTTTAAATTTCAAAGTCTCGAATCATATTACTTAACAATTTCTTTTAACCAAAATTTATTTCAACATTCCAAAATTCAATTTTGCAATAAATTCGATTTTTATAAATTGATTTCTATTTATAACCTTTAAATCAAAACATTTAAAAAAAATTCAAATCGACGATTTTTAAAATTATTAATTTAGCCAATTCGGTGTCCGTATATAATTTTCTATCCTATGGCCAAGTAATTATTTATTTCAATTAAATGTCAAGGATGAATATATATCACTTAAATCAATCATAGTGTCATATGTATGCATAACTGGTTATATATAAGCAATAAACATCCAAACATTTAAATATCAACTAATAGCATCCATTGAAATAAATCATCCAATATACAATACAATTCATAGCAATTTCATAGTTATCAATGTCAGGTAATTTAATCGCAATTCAATTTCAATTTCAATTTAAATTTAACTGTCAATTTAATTTCAACGGTTAATTCAAGTGACAATCTATATGACAATTAAATTTTATCAAACAACGACAAATAAAATTCATAACACATCATAATGTCAAATTTAACTAGCATAAAGATATTTAGTACGTTGTGAGCGTTATAAAACACTCACCTTGATTTTACAATTTTAAATCAAATCGAACGACGTTCGATTTAAATCAAAATTTTCTCTAGCTCCAAATGATTCCAATCCAGTTCCATTGCGTAGTGCTCGAAAAAACGATTCCAATGCAAAAAGTTTCATCGAATTCCGACCTCGTACGAACAAGTTATGACATTTATAAGTTTACACAAATTTTTATATAAATTAATATAAACTTTAATTTTTAATTTTACCCTACAACATCATAGCCGTTGATTCATGCCCCCAGTGATCTGAGCCGCACCTTCTCCTTTCCCCTTCTTCTTCATGCGTTCCTTTCCAGATAATAAAACACGCAACCCATACACGCCCCCAAAACCCTAATTGGCCGCCCCCAATCCATCGACTTCCAGGACGATCAACATATACCACTTCGAAGAGCATCTCCTACTCCATGCTCGGCCAGAACCAAGTGCAGCTCGGCCTCCCCTAGACCCTCGAAATGCGTGAAAAATGCAGCTACTTCCATCGCGTTTTTCCGTCAATCCGTGGCTCCGTTTTCGATCTCCACCGTTGGATAGCTAGATCTTGATGCCCTCTACAACTTTGTAGTTGAGAGTTTTTGCTAATTGTTGATGGATTGAGAGGAAAATGAGGAAGAAGTTTCGAAATTTTCTGGCCATTAAAATGAAAGTGGCGGCTGGTCAAAAAGAGTTAGGGTTTGGAGCAAATGGAAGAGGATGGGTCCTTTTATAGAAAATTGCAAAAACACTGTTCACCGAAAAAATTTCGAACTCCAAACGAAGCGTGCCGTCAGGCGTTTCGAATGTTTACCCCACGTTCCGGACACAATGGAATAGGTTTCGGAGGCTAATTCGATCGTATGTGTGAGTTACGGCAATAAACGATCGATTTAAATTAAACCGATTAAACGAATTTCTATGCGTTTTGGCTCGCCGCGGACAAACGGTAAATCCGATTGACTTGAAATTTGAAACCTTATAATAATATCACGTTACGGATCCAATGAAACTGGTTTCGTCGAAATCCGAGACTGTTTGAAAAATGAGTATTTTAACTCGTTAAATTAATATTAAAACAATTTTGATGCGTTACGAACTGCCACGGTCAAACGACAATTCCGATTGCTATGAAAATTGAAATCCGATAATAACTAACTATTACGGATCTAATGGAACTTGTTTCGTCCAATTCTGAGACTGTTCGAAAATTGGCTATTTTTCAGTCGCTAATTAAATATTAAAATATTCAATTTTCACAAATAAATTTTAAATTCAGTTTTAAAAGTTCTATAACATCACTATAACTCCAATATGATAAAATAAAATTTTACAAATCATTTTTTTATCATATTAAACCCGTTATTCAATTATCCAATAAATTCCAATTTTAAAATCTTATCAACTCCATTATAATCCCGATATAATTTACATTCACTTTGGAAACCAATTTGAATTATATTAAATCAAATTTTAATTATTCACTCTATTTTCATATATTAAATTTCAATATCAAATTAATCGTATCAAATTCGGAATTTAATTATTCAAACATTTGTAATATTAAATTTAAACAAATTTGATTATTCTTAAATCACTATCTTTTGAAATATTCAAACAACTTGTAAAATTTAACAAATTCAAATTATAGAACAACCATTTCATTAAAACAGTTATTCAATTCCCGTTATTCAATTAATTCAATAGATTCCAAATATTAAATTTAAACAATTTAATTGTTCAATATTTGACGGATTTCAATATTGGATTTTTAAATAAAAATTTCATTATCAGTCGATTTACTATATTACATTAAATGAACTCTACATTATTATTAATCAACAGTTAGAGATAATGCACTCAACTAATATATGAACTTTCATTTCAATTTCAATTGGTTCACAAATTCAATTCGACTAACTAAATGAATAGGTAACTTAAATAATTATCACCGTTAACTGTTAATTACTTATAAGTTTATTATTTACAAACAAGCGTCACAATTACCTATAGAATACAAATTCATTCAATTATCTTTGACTACATATCATTTCGATTGATTTGGGATTTTATTCAATTCATAAATAATTAACTTAGATAAAATCTTGTTGCATTTCATTCTAGTTATTATTATTCCAAACGACTTACAAATTTTTTTCTAACACTAAATCACGAAATCTTATTAAATTAGCTATTTTAATTATCGAAAATTTACGGGTCGTTACACCCATCCTCTAAGGATCCGTTAAACTATTTACTATGTAGTAATATTTCATTATTATAATACTGTCTATAGTAAAATAAACTTACTTTTAAATAGCGTTAAGGCTTTACATTTTCCACCTTAACACGAAATAGTCCTAGTAGTCCATCCAGTATCACAATAACTCCAGATCGAGAGGTTACTAGAGGATACTCCACAGGCTACGGCAGAAAACCAAACTCGTATAAGGCGCGCGAGGGTAGGTGATACGGCACACAAGGCAATGCCAGGGTAGATATACCAATTACGCACACGGGCTAGTGGTAATGCGTAGCAGCTACTACCGCCCACCTTGAGCCACACCTCCAAATAAAAAATCAAAAGAGACCACCAAATCAATCTAAAAAGTCAGAATATAATACGAAGGAGTGTGTCCGATAAGAGGGGCTACCTCCTTGGCCCAAGATCGCTCCTATTTTAGCCACCTTAAGCCAACTCACGGGAGTCAGGTCCCCATTCATAACTCAAAGGATATCGCCACCATCCTACTTCATTCTGGAATCTCTACTGCGTACACGGTTGTTAAAGTGGTTTTCGGTGTTGCAGAGAGTATGACAACTTCCGATCACAGTCTCTTTAACAACCAAACATTACTATTACCCATGGATATTTCTGTCACAATCATTTACACTTAAAACCAAAATATCATATCCATTTCAAAGCTAAATACTTTATTATTTCCTTTCAAAAATCAAATCAATGTATCATTTCCCATTACAAAAACCAAGATAATAATAAATCCTTTATATTCAAAAAAAACCAAATCAATATCTCATTTAAATAAAACCCAAGTTTCCAAATCACTAAATATTTTCTTCGATTTATTAAACTTGAAATATTCCTTTAAATCACCTTAACCCAAACCACTTTATAAGATCATATTCTTAAATCTTTCATTTCCAATAAGTTCCAAATTTATATATTAAAAGACAATTCTTAATTAAATACTACTTCCAATAATTTCATTTTCAAAGCCATATTACTTTCAAGTTATAACACTACGCCAAAAGAGGCATATTACAACGGTGGAAAACAGTTGTAAAAGACATATTACAACGGTGGATCAACAGTCGTATTTTAAGAAGTTGTAAAAGACTATCAATTTTTTACAACTGTGATCTTTAGTTGCATATAACCGTTGTGATATTATATATTACAACTGTTTCTCACCCTTGCAAATAACAATTTTACAACTGTTGGTAACTCTTGTAGATATGTAACATTTCGTGCTGTAGCATGTATGACAACTGCTGGATAACTGTTGTAGTTATCTACTACAACTGTTATTCACGGTTGCAATTAATCTTTTTACAACAGTTCATAGCAGTTATAGATTATAACATTCGTCATATAGAAGGTATGACAACTACGTGGCCACCGTTGTAGTTATCCCTACTACAACTGTTACACGCAGTTGCAGTTTAGTACGTTCTGCGACCTCCTCCACAGTTGTAATATACTTTAATTACAACCACATCAATTGCAATTTAAACCCAAAAATATTTATATAATTCTAACAAAACGCAATACATACCAAATAGAACAATCTACGGTATTCGTTCACAACACCAACTAAAACAGTACCAAAACAACATTCTCACATAACCATTCCAAAATAGGATACAACACAAAATACTTAAGAAAGATAAAGTTTTGTATCGCAAAACACATACCCTAAGGAAATACACTAGTCGAAGGCAACGAAGTCTTTATGCCAAGCCACGGTCGATCCAACTGCTTCTCCAATAATACACATCTCGGAACTCGGCCTCCACAAGAAAGCTTACGGATCTACCGCCACATCAACCCAAACTTTACAACCATCTAGTCCTAGTTTTTTAAAATGCACCAAACAATCAGGATCAGTGGATACTACCGTTCCTTCTGCAACAACTTGCCTTTGCCAACTCAATATTTTACATTTTCCGACCTCAATTCCAGCATGCCTTGCATCCCGTTTAGGCTGTTCTTCAACAATCAGAGTATTGCTCTCACGGTGTGACTGCACAAAAATAATTTACGAATACATTAGACTATTTATGGTATATGTATAACATCAACTAAAAATAATCTGTGTGTATGTTTGTTTTGTGTGTTAATTTTCATTTAAAAAACCAAAATATTTTACTGCATTGCATTAGCATTTTTTATTTACAATAACATTCAATAAACCACTGGGTTTTATACCTATCTGATTTTCAAATAATAACAACTAATATAAAAGTAAAGTACGACTAAACAGCTGGAATAAAATATATGATACTTTGTATTCCTGAAAGAGTGTCAATCCCAGTACAAAACTAACATTTAAAGGAACGATGGTTTTCATAACATATACACAAGGGTCCAAGCTCATCATAAAACAATACTGGAAGCACTCGGTTCACTAATGTATGAATTTTGCACGATCACTGATGAGAAGATAAAGAAAAATGTAGCTTATGTAGAAGCATTTCACTCACACTGATTCCACTCACCTTGCATACAACTTTCAACTTAAATTGCCACCTCCTCCATAATCATAACAATCAAACCCAACCGTCCACCTTCATATATCAATACAAACGCATCGGTTCACCACCCATATCAATGAACATATAACACAGTGCACAACTAACTACTCATTTTCTTTACATTTTCCATACATTTCACCTTCACTCGCACTGTTACATTGACATACCCAACAATTCTTCAACATTCCCTGACTGTCACTGCCAACTATTCCTTACTGTCGTGCAAAACTGCACATTCACCAAAGCCCATCAACTATTTCTAAACTGCAAGTCATCACTATAAACTCCCATACTTCAAACCCCTCCTTGAACCACTACTTCACATCATCACTCCATCAAGTTCAACACTTCAGTGCAACTGCCTCCTTGATCCATAAACTGCTCCAACCCACTACAAAACAGTCACATCCCAAACCTCCAACGCTTTCCATCTTCAACCCATCCACAAACTACTGCTTTCCTCTGGCCATTCACCTACCACTTTCACTTACCTTCACCTATACCATTACTTTTGCAACAACACCTTGCTCTCTGCAGTTCAACACCAAATCGGCTGCAAGCATACAGCCTACATATCACACACATACAGCCTGCAAGCAAATTCACCACCTACCTGCACACTCCTCTACTTGCCTCACTACCATATACATCAAATTTCAAAACATCAACACTGCCACCATACCTGCACACTCCTACTTGCCTCATTACCCCTCTCTCAGTTGAGACTGCTGCCACTCCAAGCTCCTCCCTTCATCTACTTCAACAATACAATCATCCAACAGGACCCACCATTCAACAAATCAGCTACCACATTCACTTCAAAACCACCATAGCAACAGCTCTGCTTCACATCAACCTCCAATTTCCAAGTAGAAAAAAAAATCGAAACCACAACTCAATTACAAACCATAATTCACTGCCTTCACAACAGACAATTTTTTACTGCCTCCACCACATCAGCATCCTCTGATCATCCATGCACACTGACCAAACAAGCAAATACACCCCTCCCCCCCCCCCCCCCCCCACACCCCCAACCACACTGTCACATTTGTCCGAACAAGTTTACATCATCCATCAAGTTTACTCATCCACCCACTGACTTGCCTACTTCCTCCATCTCACCAGGAAAACTCCTACCCCCTCTGTTCTTCCTCAAACCAAACACAACCCACTTGAATCACAATCCAACCATCCCCCTTCAACACAACAGTGCAAAACATCCACCAATTACACTATCATTCATCAACCATTTCTTCTTACTGTTACATTCATCATCATGCCATATCAAACATTTACTAACCACTACACTTTGTCTACATCTCTGCCACCATTGCTTGCAATCCCCCAAAACCTCACAGACACAACAAAACAACACACACCGCCCAAACTTCAAACTGCAACATTCCCACTGTGACATATTCACGAATCTCCATTTCCTCTATACCGCAACACCACATCAGAACTCACAAACTCCAAAACCATTACACCCATTCAACTGCTCCATTCACAAGCCATTCATAATTCCTTGCATTACCGTGCATCACCAAAACTCCAACTACACAGGTTCAAAACCTTCTCTGGCCATACAAACCACTGTCACCACCCAGTGCTTCATTGTGCAGTGCACTATCCTTCTGTCCACTATATCTCAACCATTGTGCACTTTCTCATCAACCATTTGACCACCAAACATCCTCCCACATCCTACAACCCCTTGTTACCACCCCAAACCATCACTGCCACCTGCTTCGAACAACATACCATTCATACCCATATACCATCATAACAAACTCCCTCCTGCATTCACCACTGCTGCTACAGCCATATACAACAGTAATACTCAGTCATCCCCCTGCCATCAACTACTTTTTAAACAAGTTGTCAAAGTGCACTTACTTGCCTTACCATTGACCATCATCCATCATACTTTTTAAATGCAATTTTCTTAATTTGTAAATAAATATTTTGTAAAAATAATTTCCCGCTTTTTAAATGCCAAAATACATCTGAAAATTAAATAAAAGCAAGTCTGCTGCCAAATTCTATACTATAACTCAGCAACGTATGGAAACATATGCGGATGTCCTAGTCAAGTTCTATACTATATCACTAGAAACATACATATGGAAACAGTACCTGAGGCGTATTAGCAGGAGGAGTCTCTGGATTTTCCTCATTGACTCTTCGCTTTCCTTTCATATCTTGTAAAGATTGTATTATTACATATATAACTAGTAATTTGTAAGAACATGTCACATATTCATTAGCATAGCTAATTAACACTTACCAGTATAATCGCAATAAGCTCTTGTAATTTAGCCTCCATGCCACTAACTTGGTTTCGCAATGCATGTACTTTACCTAAATTAGTCTGATGAATACGCAGATGAGATGGTACAACCCCAAAGCCTAATCCTCTTACACGTCCGCCATGTTCCTGACCAAAAAGCAATGACACTCCATCTTGAGTAATTGATGTTGTTCCCTGAGAACTCTGACTCATGGCATTATGCTCTTTTATCTTAGACTACAAATTCAAAAAACACCAATATTAAGCAACTAAAAAAATACTACATTAATAATAACATAAAGCCGCGATCACTTATTTTTTTTGCTTATTTCGTATATTTGAAATTTTCCTTACTATGCAGTCGGCAACAACTGAATTCGGGAGTTCTCCATTTTTTCTGGTATGGGCTTTGCACCACAATTCGTCTCTACTGATATCAGACGTTGCACTTTCCTTTTTCTACAAAAATAGCATAAGAGCTTAAGAACGTACAAGTAATAACAAATAAAAAATGCTTTAGCAATAATCAATATACATCAAATGGCATTGCAATGTTAAAATTTTGGAACTTGTACTGATTAAGTTTTTAATATTTACTTACCATTTCTTCTTCCAATCTTGCATAACCCATTCGGCTCATTTTGAAACTCTGAAACCAAACATTTTGAAACGTATTTATTTAGACCATCTAAATTCAATGTCATTATCTTCCAAACAAGATTCATTTAACCATTTAAATTCAAGGTCAAATAATATTCATTTCAAAGTTGTAGCATTTATAAGTTTATTCATACAATTATAAACTTTCCAAAAACATTGTATATTTCACCTACATTAAAATTTCAATTTTTAGCCAATTTAACTTATAAAAATCATATTTACCACTTCAAAATATTCATTTGGATATCTTTAACTTATGATTTAATAAAATAAAATTTTATTAATAAATATACAAATTAAATTATAATTCATTTATTAAGTCAAAAACACATTCTTTTACTTCTTTTATTTCAACAGATAACTTGCCACTTTATTTTAAAATACCCACTTCATAAATAAGACTAAATTCCCATTTATTTACTTAACTTAACAATTTCAATTAAAACCAAATTTCTAATTATCAACTTAAGTCATATTTTGAAAATACACTTTTCCACTTAAATCATAATTATTAAATATCCACACATTTCCATTTCATAAACAAAGTAATTTATCATCGTAAATATAACGATCAATTTCTTTGCAAATTTATTCATTTAGGCATCAATTAAACTATAATTTCAGGCTAAAAAATATTACAAATGTACAATTAAAACTGTATTTCATTTTTTTATCAATTCAAAGGACATAATTTATTATACAAACATATTCATTTCATAAAATAAAAATGATTGCAATTATCAGGCTAGACTTTAAAATTCCATATTAATTAACTTTAATTATTAAGTTATTTATCATAATTAAAGCTCTTTAAATTACCATTAAAACCAAATAAAGACTTTTAAATTACAATTTAAACAGTCATCAACTTATAAAATTTTAACTTGCTGAAAGCCAATATCTCTTTATATTTCAAATCATCAAATCAAATTTTAAGGTAAAATTTCACATTTTCTAAATATTCAAAATACTTAATAAATTTTCAGGAAAATATTACCTTAAAAATATTAACCATGGGCCTGTATAATATTTCCTAACCTAGGTCAAGCGATACAGATATATATCATTTCAATCCGTAATTTAAAAGAAAATCTGGGTTCTATCATTTCAAACCCGCAATCCCAAGTAAAATAAATATAATAAAAATCAATAAAATCACTCGAGCCTATCATTTCAACCCATAATGATTTTTCCTTATTCTATAGTTCGTTCGGGTATGTACCATTTCAACCATAGTGAAGGGGAACTTGCAGTGTGATAACAGGAAATAAAATAACAGTATAGCAAATAATATCATATTAGATGATGAACAAATATATATAAATAGGATTTAACATCATGTAATCACATCACAGGCATATATGAATAACATATCAATTTATATAGATTCAGTTGTCATCATTTTACAATTATATATGTATGTAATGTCTAGAGTGAATAACTCACCTTTTTGAAAGCTAGAATCAAAATCAAACACACATCCAAACTCCATAAAGCACGAAAAGGCATGACAAAGCACGACTATATTTTTGAGTGGATGAAGAGTCAGATCCAAACTTGTAAACAACACAATACAAAAATATGTAAGCAATGATTCAATACAAAAGAATATAGATAAAAACAACGAAAAGTGTGACGACCCGCCTTTCTAACCCCAGAAAGACGTATCATCATTAAGAAAGAAAGGGATAGAAATAGAAAAGAATAGAAAGAAGGAATAACAACCTCAGAATCTCATAGTGGAATGGAACAAAATATAATACATCACATAGCTATTACATAGTTTTACATATATCAAAGTTATACAATATCATACAACAGGACAGTCATATACATATCTGTCAATACATACACCCAAAATACATCATACACTAACTACACAGTGGAACTATATAGATAGATACATACGTCTGGTCTTCTTCTCCGAAGCTCCTCCAGAAAATCAATACTCCAAATACCTATCACTTGGCTACTCATAAAAATTTGAGTACCCAAGAGTTTATGAAAAAAAAATATAAACTCCGGGTCAGACATGGGTCTGGTGTGAGTAAACGGGTTAAAGTTGTTTAACTTTGAAAATCATTTGAAAACAAAGGTATCACGTAAGACTCCCCACACATAAACACGGGTAAGTTTTTACCTTACGCTAACCAAAACATTTTATAGGAAATCCATGATAATATAATAGTGTCTAGGGTTTTCAAGTAAATAGAAAATAGCCGAAATTGTTACATTCATTAAATTCCAGCTACTAGCCACAAAAGTGGGTAATACAAATCAAAACCGTAGGGTCTCATAGGGAAAATGGGTTTCTAACAATGGCAGGGCTACTGGGGTACCGCCCATCACAGTACGGGGCCTAGATCACCGTACCGAGGATCACTCCCAACGCCCTACAACACAAGGCCGGAACCATTCCTTACTGAACAGTCCCGAACAAGATATCCCTGCAGTTGTGGCCAACAACTGCCAACACAGCCGAAATAAAGGGACATCTAGATAGGGGTATACCTCGTCCTTCTTGGGCATGACCCACCTAACCTTGCTGCATCTCCCCTGTTTTAGCCATTCCCAGTTGATGAGGCTTGAGGCTGCGATTACCTTTAGAGAACATATCTCTTAGAATGCTCATCGCCTGCCTGACGATGTGTTGAAAGCATTCAATCCATACAAGTTCGTTCGGGGTTCGAACGAAACCGAAGGCATTATCTCGTTACACTCGTTTTGGAATCACCCTCAGAGTTAACGACGATAACCCTTGTATTCTGAAAACACCATCTCGACCTTCACTTGAGATATCATGACCCATCGTTTAATTTGGATCGATGTGGTTTTCGGAATATCGAATTGATACCCGATCCCGGTCTCATCGAAATCCAAACGCCATTTTAAGGGCCAAGTATTCTACTTAGTCTTAACAGTTTAATTTAATACTTAGAATTCACATAACAGTTATCACAGATAAATCATACACAGTCATCACAGATATATCCAGAATATATCACAACATATCACAGAATATCATCAAACAAATATCAGAGTCAATCAAACAGAATTATCAATTTATATCAAACTGGTTTGGTTAACTTAAATTAATTACTTAAGGATAAATCATTATTATTCTGTTTAATTAATTACTAATTAGTTAACTTATTAAATGTATTAATTACTTCATTAATTATTTAATTAATTATTTCTTAATCCTTAATTAATAATCTTAATCATTAATTTATAAAAGTTAATTACCTATTTAATTATCACTAATTATTTTAATTAATCATTAATTACCAATTTAATTAATCATTTAATTGGTTAACTATTATTAATTTATTAAATTTAAGTAGTTAATTAAAGTTCTTAAGTTTAAATTGATTTAAACACAAGATCAATTTTTAACAAATTTATTTAAAGTTATTAATTTAATTTCAAGTATAAATTAATTACATTCTTAATTTCTTACACTTTAAATTAATTTAACCATCTTATATTTGCGAACACTCTCAATGATTTTAAACCAAATCTTAGCTTTAAAATTTTCAATACTACAACTTTATTTAACAAAATAACTTAAAGGTTATAGGCTGATTCACAAAGAAATAAAACCCGTAGTAAACAAAACGTTTACTCGAGTAAAGCTTGAGACAACCCCTACTCTTTCCCGTGTCACTCTCCCTCTATTCTTTCTTCCTCTTCTCAACCTGATCCTTTCTTCTCTTTTTTTTAGTTAATTTCAAAAATTTAAACTGCAGTTTCATCGACACTCACGCGCGCACCAATTCGACTCGAAGCAAACCCCAAATTACTCGCGCATTGACTCGAGACAACCACGACGCCAGATCAGTCATCCAAACGCCACCGTGCACGTGCACGGTGGTTCGCCGCCCCTCCGGCAACCCTCGCTGCCACCCACAAACCACAAATCGACCCAATAATCGAAAGCAAAACCCAGATCTTCACAAAAAGGGCGAATCGAAAAAAAAACCTGAAGCTTGACTATCACTCGAACACCCCACCGGAAAACCACCATGTTCTGCCATCACCCGTCACCGGAGGCCAAGCCACTTAGTCCACGCCATGGCCATACTCTCCTTGACCTACACTCAGAATCACGTGCAACTCGATCGACGACGGCGACGCAATCATCAATTTACAAAACATAGAAAATCATGAACTCAAACCCTACTTTTATTTCAACCTCAAAATCCTTGCATTCAAAAAATCTTTAAGCAATTTTTCTGTATCAATAAATCAACAAGCTTACTTCACAGTAAATTTCAACAATTAAATTTTGTTGAATCAACAAATATTGATAAAAAATCAATTTTGGTTCATCTTTAAACTGCACCTTAAATATTGATCTAAAAATCATCATTTTCATTTTAAAAATCCTAACTTTGCTTGTTTATTTAATAAATGAATTCGAATTAACAAATTAAAATCTTTGAGTTTACACATATTGATTTTTTTTCCACAGTAAACTTGAATGTACAGTGTTTAAGTTACACTGTCACCTTCAAACTTACTTACAAGTCATGATTTTTAGTTTTAAACAAGTGTACTTAACTTAAATTCCTAAGTATAAAGTATTTGCAAAAAGAAAAATTTAAAAATTCCCTACTGTTATTGCTCTGTAACCAACAGATATAGGAAAACAGTTCCTAAAATATTTGCAGTGCATTGAAAACATACAAATTCTTATTTAAACTATACAACAAGCTCAGAATTTCATAAATCAATTACCCAGGTTTTAAAATTTAAAAGTAGTATGTTTACTCACTAAAATATTTGAAACAGAAAGCAAATATTTTGTTGAAAGGCTGCAGTTGAATTTCCAGAAAGCTTCCCTTGTTTTGTTGTTTGAATTTTGTTTGAGTTGCAAGGCAATAATGTTTATTTTCCTTTCTTCTTTTTCTTTTCAGGTTTGCTTTTAAGTTTCTAAATTATGTGAACGAACTAAAATAGTATGATATACAAATAGAAATGGCTCTGAGTAGGTTATATCTGGACAGCCTTACATGTTTGACCAAACAAGAATTTTTGTGTTCAATTACAATAAATTGAAATGACACTGTAATTTCGGCTGTAAGATTTTCTTTGACACAAAGTTGTGCTAATTAATGCATGTGCCTTCATTTTAGTTTACATCCATTTAATATTTGCTAACACTTAAATTTGGTACAAAGATATTTGTATACGTGTGAATACATTTTGTAGTTGATTTGTATACTTTACAATTTATATATATATATATATATATATATATATATATATATATATATATTTGCAGGTCAATGTTTATGCTAAACTTATTTTATATGTTGGGTAGGATTATTATAGTTATTGTTAGCATATTAGTTTTATTCTATTTGTAGTTTAATTTTCAAGCCTTTGATTTATAACATCAATTTGTATATTTTATATTTATATCTTATATTTTATAATTATGTCTTATACTTATGTTTTTATATTTATGTTTATAACCATTTATTTTGTTTTATACTTAAATTTAATATTTATATTTGAATATTGATATGGTTGCCTATTTTTAAACATTATTATTTAAGACTCCATTTATATATTCATATGTAAATTATCAAATATGAAAATATTGAACCTTTTAATTTCAATTTAATAGGACAGATTTTGTTAAAAATATTTTAAGAGTTTTCATTTTAAATAGTATTGAAAGATTCTATATCAAAATTTCTTTGCAAAACATATATAACTAATAAATGATCAAGATTCCACCAGTTTATAAAATTGAAAAGCCTGTATTTAAATTTAAATTAGATTAAATATTTATTAAAATATACTGCCAAAATTCTGAGTCGTTACATACCTCCCCCCTTAAAAGAATTTCGTCGCCGAAATTTAAAACAACAGTTAATTCAAAAGCTTTTATATTAACAATCCAAACATACATATCATCCATACAATAGCAAACAATCAAACAGCCTACCCTAACAAACATCACTAGTTATCCGGACACAAATCTGGATAAGCATTCCTAAAACTATCGAGAGTTTCCCAGGTACAATATCTGGGATCCTCACTCCACTGCACCTTGACGAGTTTCACCACTTTTCTCCTGAGTTGCTTCTCGTCCTGATGCACAATCCGAACTGGATTTCTGACCACGGGCAAATTGGGTTCTACTTCCAAATCTTCCTAAACTACTGGTTCTACAACCAGTAATGGATCATGAACAAATTTCCTTAAATGCGATACATGAAATACATTATGAATTCCAGACATCCGTTCTGGCAATTCAATCCTGTATGCGACTGCGCTAATTCTTTCCAGCACTCGGAATGGTCCAATGAATCTCGGAGCTAGTTTTCCCGTCTTTCTGAATCTTATAGCACCTTTGATGGGGGAAACTTTGACAACAACCAAATCTCCGATCTCAAATTCCAATGGTCTTCGTCTTCGATCAGCATATTTCTTCTGACGATCTTGAGCAGCTTTCATTCTTTTCTTAATAAGCTCAACTTTCGTAGAAGCTTCTCGAATAAGATCCGGTCCAAGCACAAGACGATCCTTCGATTCTATCCAACAGGATGGGGATCTACACGGTCTTCCATACAGAGCTTCATAAGGAGCCATCTTAATACTTGTTTGATAACTGTTATTATAAGAGAATTCCACTAAATGAAGATGGTCTTCCCACGATCCACCAAAATCCAAAACACAAGCTCGCAGCATATCCTCAAGAATACAATTAAGCCTCTCCGTCTGTCCATCTGTCTGAGGATGATAGGCTGTACTCAATCTCAAACTTGTTCCCATTGCTGATTGCAGAGCCTTACAGAATTTGCTGGTGAAAATAGGATCACGGTCACTTACTATGCTGACTGGATTACCATGCAATCTGACTATCTCCTTCAAGAAAATTTCCACCAGTGAAGCTGCAGTACGAGTTGCCTTAACCGGTATAAAATGGGCGATTTTTGTTAAACGATCCACAATAACCCATATACCATCATTTCTTTTCTTGGTTCTAGGAAAACCGTCGATGAAATCCATCGAAATCATTTCCCATTTCCAATCTGGAATTTCCAAAGGCTGCAATAACTCGGTCGACTTTTATTGTTCACCTTTAACTTGTTGGCAGATGGCACAACTATTAACAAAAGTAGCTACATCTTCCTTCATGCCCTTCCACCAAAAGACTCTCTTTATATCCTTATACATCTTCGAGATTCCTGGGTGAATATTCAATTTGGAGCGATGACTCTCAAACAACACTTCCTGCCTCAGATCTCTATCATTCGGAACACAAATTCTCCCATTAATTCTTAATGTTCCTTGGCCATCAATTTCAAAACTGGGACACCGACCCTTCCTAACTCTTTTGATAATTCTCCTCAACATCTTATCAGATGCTTGCTTGCTCGAAATCCTTTCAATAAGAGTTGGAACAACTTCCAGAAGAGAAAGGACCACGTTCCTGCAAAGAGCATCAGCTACAACATTCGCCTTTCAAGGAATGTAAAGAATATCCAAATCATAGGATGCCAAAAATTCGACCCACCGCTGTTGTCTCAGATTAAGATCTTTTTGAGAGAAAAGATATTTCAACGGTTTGTGGTTCGTGAATAATTCGAATTTCTCTCCCAAAAGATAATGTCTCCGGATCTTCAAAGCAAAAACAATGGCTAACAATTCAAGATCGTGCGTAGCGTAATTCTTCTCATGTGGCTTCAATTGCCGACTCGCACACACAATCACCCTTCCATTCTGCATCAGAACTGCTCCCAGACCAACTATACAAGCATCAGTATAAACTTCAAATTTGCTCTTTCCATCCGGAATAGCAAGCACTGGTACACTAGTTAGCCTTGTCTTCAACTCCTGAAAAGCTTCTTCACACTAGGGTGTCCACTTGAATTTTGCTCCCTTCCTAGTCAGCTTGGTCATATGTGAAGAAATCTTGGAATAGTCCTTGATAAATTTTCCGTAGTAGCCAGCCAATCCCAGAAAACAGTGAAATTCAGTCGGTGTCTCCGGCTGTTTCCACTCCAGAATAGTTTCAACCTTCGCTGGGTCTACAGAGATACCTTCACCAGAAACAATGTGCCTTAAAATTTTGACTTTCGATTTCCAAAAATGGCACTTTGAAAACTTTGCCTTCAACACATGTCTCATCAGAGTCTCCAATACAATCCTCAAATGCTGCCTGTGCTCCTCTTCAGATTAGGAGTAGACCAAGATATCATCAATGAATACCAGCACGAACTTATTCAATACATCCCTAAAGACTCGGTTCGTCAGGTTAACAAAGTAGGCCGGAGCATTGGTTAACCCGAAAGGCATAACCAACCACTCATAGAAACAATTCGGTCCCCTAAATGCAGTCAAGGGAATACTGTCTTCAGCTACCCTCAACTGATGGAAACCTGAAGCTAGATCCGGTTGAGAAAAGATAGAAGCTCCATGCAACTGGTCAAAAAGATCATCGATACGAGGAAGAGGATATTTATTTTGGATAGTCACTTTGTTCAATTCTCTATAATCCACACAGAACCTTAGCGATCCATCCAATTTAGTGACAAACACTGCAGCAGAGCCCCAACAAGAAAAACTGGGCCTAATCAACCCCTTCTCCAAAAGATCTTGGGTCTGCTTAATTAACTATTCCCTCTCCCTAGGAGGCATTCTCCTACTGGGTTGAATCACCGGCACTGCTCCTGGAATCAAATCAATATGAAACTCTATCTCTCGATGTGGTGGCAGACATTTAACTTCTTCAAAAGCATCAGGAAAATCTTGAACCACATTGATATCTTCTATCTTCTCTTCAGCAGTCTCAATTCCATGCATAAGACTGCTCAAGTGAATTCCAAAACTATCACATGACACTCTGGCAATTCTACCCAAATCAGTTTCCAAGAAACTGTTCTCTCAGCACAATTCAGAACTTCTCTATACTTATCTAGCCAATCCATTAAAGAAATAGATCCACTCTGCTACTTCTGAAATTACCTCAAGAAAAACTGTTAAGCCAGAAAATCTTCTTGACAGCACACAGAACACTTCGAGCTGCACTGCTGACCTAGATTCCCCAAGACTTCCTATCCAAAGTTCTTCGAGAAACTCGGACTTCGACTCAAACAGAAATACCCTGCTGAACTCAACCATAACACCAAAGCAGACACACTCCCTTAACTTGTTCCAAAGAAACATCTTTGGAGACATCCATAGCCACTGTGTCTCATCACACAGCTACTACATCCTAAGATATCAAGACATTATGACTTGCTTCGGTCCAACCAACAGATCCAAACTCTAGCTCATCCAAACTTACACTTCAAAGATGAACTCCAATCCTTAACAGATTTCTTTCAAAGATCGATGAAATCCTTACGCCACCCAAAGTTCACTCGAGACGGTAATAGGTCTACAGTCTCGACAGATACACTTCCAACCTCAATCGTCCATGCTCCAACCATTGGTAGTCGTGTTACACACACCACCACCCTATCTGCCTTTATAACTTATATTGGAAAACCCGAACAGGTAACCTAACAATAGGTAGAAATAAATAAATATATGTATATACATATCAAATTACAAATACGCTCTCTCAAGAAAGAAATCACCCAAGAGCCTAGGTATTCGCTCAACCTAGCGCTCTGATACCAACTGTGACGACCCGCCTTTCTAACCCAAGAAAGACGTGTCATCATTAAGAAAGAAAGGGATAGAAATAGAAAAGAATAGAAAGAAGGAATAACAAAATCAGAATCTCACAGCGGAATGGAACAAAATATAATACATCACATAGCTATTACATAGTTTTACATATATCAAAGTTATACAATATCATACAACAGGACAGTCATATACATGTCTGCCAATACATACACCCAAAATACATCATACACTAACTACACAGCGAAACTATATAGATAGATACATACGTCTGGTCTTCTTCTCCGAAGCTCCTCCAGAAAATCAATACTCCAAATACCTATCACTTGGCTACTCATAAAATTTGAGTACCCAATAGTTTATGAAAATCAAAATATAAACTCCGAGTCAGACATGGGTCTGGTGTGAGTAAACGGGTTAAAGTTGTTTAACTTTGAAAATCATTTGAAAACAAAGGTATCACGTAAGACTCCCCACACATAAACACGGGTAAATTTTTACCTTGCGCTAACCAAAACATTTTATAGGAAATCCGATGATATTATAATAGTGTCTAGGGTTTTCAAGTAAATAGAAAATAGCCGAAATTGCTATATTCATTAAATTCCAGCTACTAGCCACAAAAGTGGGTAATACAAATCAAAACCATAGGGTCTCGTAGGGAAAATGGGTTTCCAACAATGGCAGGGCTACTGGGGTAACGCCCATCACAGTAGGGGGCCTAGATCACGGTATCGAGGATCACTCCCGACCCCCTACAACACAAGGCCGGAACCATTCCTTACCGAACAGTCTCGAACAAGATAACTCCGCAGTTGTGGCCAACAACTGCCCACACAGCCAAAATAAAGGGACATCTAGACAGGGGTACACTTCGTCCTGCTTGGGCATGACCCACCTAACCTTGTTGCATCTCCCATGTTTTAGCCATTCCCGGTTGATCTGACTTGAGGCTGCGATTACCTTTAGATATCTCTTAGAATGCTCATCGCCCGCTTGACGATGTGTTGAAAGCATTCAATCCATACAAGTTTGTTCCGGGTTCGAACGAAACTGAAGGCATTATCTCGTTACACTCGTTTTGGAATCACCCTCGGAGTTAATGACGATAACCCTTGTATTCTGAAAACAACATCTTGGCCTTCACTTGAGATATCACGACCTATCGTTTAATTTGGATCGATGTGGTTTTCGAAATATCGAATTGATACCCGATCCCGGTCTCATCGAAATCCAAACGCCATTTTAAGGGCCAAGTTGTCTACTTAGTCTTAACAGTTTAATTCAATACTTAGAATTCACATAACAGTTATCACAGATAAATCATACACAGTCATCACAGATATATCCAGAATATATTACAACATATCACAGAATATCATCAAACAGATATCAGAGTCAATCAAGCAGAATTATCAATTCATATCAAATTGGTTTGATTAACTTAAATTAATTACTTAAGGATAAATCATTATTATTCTATTTAATTAATTACTAATTAATTAACTTATTAAATGTATTAATTACTTCATTACTTATTTAATTAATTATTTCTTAATCCTTAATTAATAATCTTAATCATTAATTTATAAAAGTTAATTACCCATTTAATTATCACTAATTATTTTAATTAATCATTAATTACCAATTTAATTAATCATTTAATTAGTTAACTATTATTAATTTATTAACTTTAAGTAGTTAATTAAAGTTTTTAAGTTTAAATTGATTTAAACACAAGATCAATTTCTAATTACAAATTTATTTAAAGTTATTAATTTAATTTCAAGTATAAATTAATTACATTCTTAATTTATTACACTTTAAATTAATTTAACCATCTTATATTTGCAAACACACTCAATGATTTTAAACCAAATCTTAGCTTTAAATTTGTCAATACTACAACTTTATTTAACAAAATAACTTAAAGGTTATAGGCTGATTCACAAAGAAATAAAACCCGAAGTAAACAAAACGTTTACTCGAGTAAAGCTCGAGACAACCCCTGCTCTTTCCCGTGTCACTCTCCTTCTATTTTTTCTTCCTTTTCTCTACCTGATCCTTTCTTCTTCTCTTTTTTTAGTTAAGTTTAAAATTTTAAACTGCAGTTTCATCGACGCTCACGTGCGCACCAATTCGACTTGAAGCAAACCCTAAATTACTCGCGCATCGACTCGCGACAACCACGACGCCTGATCAGTCATCCAAACGCCACCGTGCACATGCACGGTGGTTCGCCGCCCCTCCGGCAACCCTCGCTGCCACCCACAAACCACAAATCGACCCAATAATCGAAAACAAAACCAAAAAGGGCGAATCGAAAAAAAACCTGAAGCTTGAACTATCACTCGAACACCCCACCGGAAAACCACCACGTTCTTCCATCACCCATCACCGGAGGCCAAGCCACTTCGTCCACGCCATGGCCATACTCTCCTCGACCTTCACTCAGAATCACGCGCAACTCGATCGAGCGACGGCGACACGATCATCAATTTACAGAACATAGAAAATCATGAACTCAAACCCTACTTTTATTTCAACCTCAAAATCCTTGCATTCGAAAAATCTTTAAGCATTTTTCCTGTATTAATAAATCAACAAGCTTACTTCATAGCAAATTTCAACAATTAAATTTTGTTGAATCAACAGATATTGATAAAAAAATCAATTTCGGTTCATCTTTGAACTGCACCTTAAATATTGATCTAAAAATCATCGTTTTCATTTTAAAAATCCTAAATTTGCTTGTTTATTTAATAAATGAATTCGAATTAACAAATTAAAATCTTTGAGTTTACACATATTGATTTTTTTCCACTGTAAACTTGAATATACAGTGTTTAAGTTACACTGTCACCGTCAAACTTACTTCCAAGTCATGATTTTCAGTTTTAAACAAGTGTACTTAACTTAAATTCCTAAGTATAAAGTATTTACAAAAAGAAACATTAAAAAATTCCCTACTGTTATTGCTCTGTAACCAACAGATATAGGAAAATGGTTCCTAAAATATTTGCAGTGCACTGAAAACATACAAATTCTTATTTAAACTATACAACAAGCTCAGAATTTCATAAATCAATTACCCAGGTTTTAAAATTTAAAAGTAGAATGTTTACTCACCAATATATTTGAAACAGAAAGCAAAGGTTTTATTGAAAGGCTGCAGTTGAATTTCCACAAAGCTTCCCTTGTTTTGTAGTTTGAATTTTGTTTGAGTTGCAAGGCAATAATGTTTATTTTCCTTTCTTCTTTTTCTTTTCAGGTTTTCTTTTAAGTTTCTAAATTATGTGAATGAACTAAAATAGTATGATATACAAATAGAAATAGCTTTGAGTAGGTTATATCTGGACAGCCTTACATGTTTGACCAAACAAGAATTTTTGTGGTCAATTACAATAAATTGAAATGATACTGTAATTTCGGCTGTAAGATTTTCTTTGACACAAAGTTGTGCTAATTAATGCATGTGCCTTCATTTTAGTTTACATCCATTTAATATTTGCTGACACTTAAATTTGGTACAAAGATATTTGTATATGTGTGAATACATTTTGTAGTTGATTTGTATACTTTACAATTCATATATATATTTGCAGGTCAATGTTTATGCTAAACTTATTTTATATGTTGGGTAGGATTATTATAGTTATTGTTAGCATATTAGTTTTATTCTATTTGTAATTTAATTTTCAAGCCTTTGATTTATAACATCAATTTGTATATTTTATATTTATATTTATATCTTATATTTTATAATTATGTCTTATACTTATGTTTTTATATTTATGTTTATAACCATTTATTTTGTTTTATACTTAAATTTAATATTTATATTTGAATATTGATATGGTTGCCTATTTTTAAACATTATTAGTTAAGACTCCATTTATATATTCATATGTATATTATCAATGTGAAAATATTGAACCTTTTAATTTCAATTTAATAGGACAGATTTTGTTAAAAATATTTTAAGAGTTTTTATTTTAAAAAGTATTGAAAGATTCTATATCAAAATTTCTTCGCAAAACATATATAACTGATAAATGATCAAGATTCCATCAGTTTATAAAATTGAAAAGCTTGTATTTAAATTTAAATTAGATTAAATATTTATTAAAATATACTGCCAAAATTCCGGGTCGTTACAAAAAGATAGGAAATAAAATAACATAACCTTGATAAATCAAAGCAAGGTGATCAATACATGGCTTTGTTAGGGTTTGTTATCAAACTTTGGTGATGTATGCTTCTATGGTGGTCACCACTAGGCTTTGGTGGTGAGGAGGAGGTGGAGTAGTTGGCAATAGGGTGAGGCCGGGCTAGGCATGAAGGAAACAAAAGAAAAAGAAAAACATAAAAGAGGAAAAGAAGGAGGAAGCCATGGATTTAGATCTAGTTTTTTTTTCTCTCACGCAAATAAGAAATGAGGAGAAACTTTTCACGTGAAAAATATATATGGCTACTAGGTTTTAGGAAATACATGTCCAAAAGAAAGAAACGGCAAGAAATAAAGTGGCTAGGCAATAAAAGGCAGGAGTTTGAATAGTTTGGGAAATAAAAAGGCAACAAATAACTTGATGTATTTATTATTATTATTTCTTTGTTTGCACGCAATGAAAAGAGAAGTTTGAGGAACAATATGTACGTGAACTATGAGAAGAATTCACGGCTATGAATGTGGGAAGTAATTGGCTATGCAAATGGAAAAGCAAGAGAAAAGAAAAAGGCAACAAATAAACAAAACAAGTAACCTATATCTCTTGAAATTCCTAAGCTATTATTAAAATAAAATAAATCAAAAATCAAATAAATATATTCAAAGTTTATACAAATAAAATAGAAAATAAAAATTAGAGAAAAAACATAGGGAAATAAAATATAGAAAGTCATTGCGTGTAAACACTGTATTTTATCTAATTTAAAAGTATAAGTTTAAATCCCCAATAAATCCATATATTTGATTTCTCAATTTTGTTATTGAATCAGCTATTAACTTATCCTCTTATGGGTAATATTAACATTGGTTATATACTAATACATTAATAACTTCCCAATTCCTCCATATTTCAATTTACATAGTAATTAATTTTATTTACATACAATAATCCATTTTATTATAGATTACATTCCAATTAAATAAAAATTGCTTCCAATAATTTGATTTGGTTTACTTGCCATCTTTATACTAGGTCCATTATTACCCTATATAACTAGTTACATTAGTTTTATATTCCATTACACTAGTCTACTCCTATTTTCATCTTAAATTTGTATTAAATGTTACATTTCTAAATGTGAAATCTTGTCAACCGTACACATTAACTAAGGTTTAAAACCAATCAATTAATTTAACTTAGTGCCATTTCTTTTACCAATTTATTACTTTATAAATAAATTTACGTTTCTATTTAATTCATACATTCACACCTTCCATTACTGCACTAATTCTCATTAATGACATTAAAGATTTCCTATTTATTATAGACTAAATAGGCAACTTATAATTGCTGTTACCATTACCCTTTAATTTACACTTAAGTTTATTATATTCAACTAATTATTATAATTACCTACCTAATATTGAATTCATTCAATTACTGTTAATTATACTAATTCATTTATTTATACACCACTTACCCTTATTTACTTATATTCAAATTTATACTCGAATATAACAGTTATAACTAAATTAATATGCCAATTAAACAGTAACTTACAACCGTTCTTATTACTTTAAGTCACATTAATGAATTCATTATTGTTTACAAATCAAATGTTACAATTACTTAATTAACACTGATTTACTTCAATTTATATTAATCATATATTATCTCATTAATAATTCAACATTCACACTTGTGATTTCATTGTTCACAACAAATGTTACCATTCTTATATACCCAATCTTTATTCAAGAGTCATTTATTTCATATTATTCCTTTTATAAATTTAAATGTTTGCATTAGTCTTCTTACATTAATTTATGGCCAAGTATACCAATTTTCATTACTTCGCAAAATTGTAATTTCATTTCAATTGTTACTTATTAGTTCTAATTACCATCGTTCAATTTTTAATTAATAAGGTTTTTTTTCATATTAAATTACCAAAACTTATTAACTTAACAAATTAAATTATTGAAAATTTTATGGGTCGTTACACTCTCCCCCACTCAAAACTTTTCGTCCCCGAAAAGGAAAAGAAGGGAAAAGAAAGAATTAAGTAATCAATATATCTTATTCAAAATACTAACTTTATAAATAAATAAATTTACTAAGTTAATTAATTTGAATAAAATATACCTATTTATCCTTTAACACCATTTTATATTGTAAGTTATACAATTAATCTTTTATTCTATTTACTTCAATTAATCCTTTTTACAACTAAAATTTAAGTGTATAACATTTATTATAAACACTCAAATTTTATCTATAAAAATCCCTTTTATATTGTATATTATCCAACTACATTGTTAACTTCTAATAATCAAGGTAAGTTATATTGGAATGTAATAGAATATTATACAAATAAAATTTTCTAATTCAATTATCTCAAGCTTAAATATTTATTCAAAATTTTGGTTTCGTTTTATATTTGACATTATCCTTTAAGGCAAAGTTTAAGAATTAGATTTCCGATTAACTTCAAACGACTTTAGAGATAAATAAATATACACAACATATATCAAATCATATTTTAGAAATCCACATCCATTTATTCTCCAAAGCAAGACTGTAGAAAAACTACAAAATGGTCTCTTCACTTCGAAAATCGATGCAGAAACAATCGATAGGTCATCCTATCGCTCTCGCAAATTCCCGGTCTTCAACACCGGTCTTCAAATGCTATCCATAATGTCGAATCACATATTCGAAATGGGTTATACGACGCAAAGGTCCTTTCCCAGCTAATTCGGATAGTGAGTGTCAAATTTTAAAACATGTGGATGTCATTCACAAAAATTCATAGGTTCGATGTGGGTTTCGGATAACAAATTGAAATCCGATTCCCTGTCGCATCAACGTTTAAATGTCGTTTTACGGGCAAACAGAGTTTTCACATCAATACAGCAGTAATACCAATATCACAGCTCAGCTCAAAGCATTCAATATTGTAGGATCGATTTCACCCTAGAGGGGGGGTGAATAGGGTGATAGTATTAATTATAAAAATTAATTGCGGAAGCTTATAAAATAATTTCAACACAGATCACAGAATAGTAGCAGCACAGATAAAAGCAGAATAATAAATGCAGAAATAGAACGACACAGAATTTACCCAGCTTCGGCAAAAACCTGCCTACGTGCTGCCCCCAAGGTTTCTACTAGAAATTAGATAGTCACACGCTTACACACGTAAACTCGCGACACCCGCTACTGACTAACCTAACTCTACGCTCAAAACCCTGCCACAACTCAGCCACTGAGTTGCGAATTCTCTGGCTACGCCACGTAGCTTCTCCCCTAGTCACACGACTAGCAAATACAATGGTTTGAAAAGAGTTTTAAAATTAAAAACAAATTTAAAACAAAAAATAAGATAAATCCCTTATTTAAAACTAAAGCCCTTATTTAAAAAACCCTAAAACTTAATTTGCAGGCCCCTTTTATTATTTCGACTCGATCCTTTTTTATTCTTTGGAAAAATGCGGTCGTTCTCTCGTTCGTTCCTCTTTGTGAATTTAGGGCTTTGTTCTCGATCCAGATTAGGGCTTTCGAATGCCAATTTATTTTGATCGAATCTGTGGTTGTTCGAGAGTTGCCTTGCTCGATCGATTTCTCGTTGCTCTCTCTCTGGCTACTTCGAGTTGATGGAGTTCGACTTCGATTCGGTATATGATTTTCTCCTTTTGTTTTTTGGTTTGATGCTTGCTTGAATTCTGATGCTTTTTAAATTGCCGATGATGACGATTGGGATTTTAGTGCTTGAACTCGATCGATTTTTCCACCCCTGCCGATGATGATTTGGGTGTTGCGTTTATATGAATTCTGTACTTTCCTATTTCATTCTTTCCTGACTTGATGCACACGGCTTTGATTATGAAACGTTCAATTTTTCTTGGTTGATACGGCAAACACTTTCCTCTTTTACTTTTCTTGGACCTTTTCAAAGACGTATTTTTTTTCGTTGAATTCTGACTTCGGCTTTACTGTGTATTGCGGCTTTGAAATTGTTACGTGGTTACCACGGTGTTGAATTCATTTGACTTAGGCCATTTTTGATTTCGTGAATCATACCCATGGCTTCAACTTCTCACTGTAACTTGACTGTGGTTTTTGTTGACTTCGGTTAATCCATTCATTATCTGATTATCCACGGCTTCAAATTGATTTTGCTTGATGTTGTGCACGTAGTATCTTTGAAGTTGCACTCTGGTTCATTATAAATTGTCACTCCCCATGTATTAGCAGTTTGCATTTTGGGTTGCACTGTCTTGAGTATTTGCTGCATTTTCAAACACTTTTGTGGTCTGTTTCCTTCATGATGTTGTTCTTGTATCATTACTGTTGTTGTTGCTGATATCTTGGTTCGGTCTGCCATTTGAGTTTGAGACTGTGGCGATTTCACTGTGTACTTGCATGCATCCCTCTTTGTTGCCTCTGTTCATTGGGCATTCATTGGTGTCACTGTTTGATATAATTTTCTTGAGTCATTTGAAGTTTATTGTACACTGATGCATATTGCCTCTGGTTATGGCCACTGGTTTGTGTTGTTGTCTGGTTCACTGTGTCACTTAGGTGCTCGTAGTTGATGGTAGTTGCTGTGTCATTACTGGTTGCTTTGGGATTGATTTGTGTACTTGAGTATGCACTGCATATTTGGTTTGCTCCTTTTCTGGTTGGTGTTGCTGTTATGTTGGTGGCTAGCCTTTGCTAGTTCATTCATGACATGTTGTCCATGTGAGTTCATTTGTGTTTGACCTTTGTCATGTTGTATTATTCTTTGGTCAGTAACTCCTTTGATTTGAGATTCACTTCATGTTGCTGCGTTTGTTGAATTCACTACTGGTCTCTGTCCTGTGCACATTGTCGCCTTAGTCCTGTTGCATGCATTGTTGATTTGAGTTGCACTGTACTTTGTGGTAGTAGCTGTCTTCACTGTCCACCTGTATCATGCTTGGCTTTGTGTAGTTGATGTTGTACACTGTCTTGTGCATTGCCCCATACATATTGTCACTGTTTGATATAGTTTGGATTCGGGCTTTGACTTATGTCACTGATTTTTGGTCGAGACTGTTTTTCCATACTTGCACATTTTTGAGTGCACCTGTGTTGAATCCAGTTTCACAACTCGGGTTTGACCTTGTGCTGAAGTCGAGATTTTATTTATGTTGCACCTGAGTTGAACTCGTCTTTTTATTTGGGTTTGACCTTGTGCTCACATGTCCCTGTAGCATTATCAAGTGTATATCGGTGTGCACGGCCTTGTGGCATGTACAGTGATTCACTGTGCATGTCACATTGTTCGTGTGTGATGAATTCAAATGTAAATGATAACGAACAACCCAAATAACTGAGGCAAATCATATTTTCAAAAATCATATTTCATTTTATATTGCAAAAATATTTCTTTTTCAATTTTACTGCGTTAGTGAATATGTTTGCAGATTTCTCAGATGCTGGATTCTAACTGGAATGAAGTTGAAGATAAACTACGAGTGTGAGTGATATGTAGTGATATGTAGTGAGGAAATTATGTAAACTGAATTGTGATGTAATTAGAATCAAAATTGTATATGTATAGTGAGAGCTTGAATTTGTACTATTCAAACATGTAATAAATATTTGTTTGAATAAAATTTCTGTTTGAATTCAAATTCTGTGTAACTTATTCTGTTTGAATTCAAATTCTGTGTAATTTATTTTATTCAACAAATATTTGTTTAATCTATGAAAAAAATAAAATAGTACATTAACAAATACATTTAAATGAATATATATGTTTATTATCATCAAACAAAAACATACAAGCGCATATTCAACAAATATTACATAGCATCACATCACATAACAGGAATATCAATCCAATACACAGTATTCAGGAAAAATCAAAGCATCTTTAATTAAGATGAATAAATCATGTGGTTTTAAATTTATCTATCACATAATTACTTTCATTTGAAATCTTAAATCCATGATTAATTTCAGTGATTAGATCTTAATCATCTTCATTTATTGATCACTTCTTAATTAATTTCCTTAATTTATTTTAAATTTATTTATCTTAATTATAAATTAATTTAAATCTTAGTTATCAATTTATTTAAACTTTAATATTAATTAATTAACTAAGGTTATTTCTTAAGAGGTTATATTAACAAATCATTAATCGTTTACATAACCAAAAGAGAATCGAATTGCTTTGATTATCTTTTTAAACCGTGTTCAATAAATTTCATTCATCATATTTTAAAGGTCAGGATTTAGTTTCAAAACAACATTTTTCTTAAATCTTCCTTTGAATTACATTATTTATATAATATAAATAACCTTATCAAAAAATATTATATTAAAACTAAATAAATAAGAATTAATTTCTTCAAACATTTCGCTTAAGTTTTACAATAGCTTAAAATTTCAAATTGAATCATTGTTGAACTTATTTTTAAAATGTCTTAAAATTTTGAAAATTTTAAAGTAAAAACTGTTTCAAATTTTGTCTCGAGACCTGCTTCTGGCCACGCACGAGAATATTTCGTGTTTGCTTCGGGATTTCATCAAAATCAACCCGAGTGCCCCTGTTTTTAACTTGAATAAATGCTAAGTATTTAAACCCGGGTGCGCAAATATTTTACTCGAGTGGATACTCGAGCCACATCATGAAAATCCCGAAGCCTCCTTTGAGCTAAAATCCTTCTCCTCCAAACATAACACCGATACCCAATCATGGGTTCGTGCACGTGCACCGGAGTTCTAGCGAGCTCCGATCAACTTCACTACCTTCTTCACATCAGTGATGAACCACCTAGGTTCTCGCAAACACCCAGAATTCCAAATCACTAACAAACTTGAATTTTCACTATTGAACCCAACTTCGAACAGAAGTTCGATCCAATAAATCCTCCTCGCCTCGACACCAAAGGTTACTGGAGGTAACGCGAATGCACACGACGCTTCCACGATGACCGATGCTTGATTCCCCCCTCCCCCGGTCTGGTGAATTCCGGCGCGTTGACGAAGCGATGGTGACGAGGTTTCCTGCCGTAACAAAATATTGGGTTTAAACCCTAATCTTGGTTCGTTCTCCCCATTCATACATTAGAAAAAAATTCAAAAATTTTCCTGGGATATTAAGTGTTCAACCCAGCTTCCCACAAAATTCTAGCATCTAAAAATTGTTAGATGATCGGAAATCGATCAAAATACCATTTCCATTTAACAGTGAACTGCGCGTAACATAGGCAACAAAAAATTCCCAATTTCGTCTTAAAAATAATAATTTGAAATGAAGATTCAAGTTATAAACTTGAATTAGCATTTCATGACATTCGAGTTTAACCAAAATATGACATATTTACTGTAAAAACCATTTCTTTCAACTGTGTAACATTTTTCTTCTGAAATTTTATTTTAAAATCATAGTTCATCCTTAAATATGCAAGTTTTATTTTGAGATCGAAGTCTAATAATGATCACATAATCAAAGATGGGGTTTTGAATAAGTGTGGTACTCTGAAAACGAAGACAGAAATGGTTTCTGACTTGAACAGGCATTTACACTTCCAAATGTCTGTACACAGAGGAGAACTACCCATGCATATGCAAAATAAAACAATTTCATATCCCAGACTAATGAGCAACAATTTTAAATATACTTGAATTACTTTTTAAGTTGTTTACTCATAGTGATATTTTGGATGGGCAGAGATATTCCTGTTTTGAAAAACTGTTTTTGATCCTCTTCTCTTTTTGTCTTCAGTAAATTTTTATTTTCAATCTTGAATTAAAGTGATGTTTACTTTTCTTTTTCTTTGTTGAGTTGTTTGAACAAAAATAAAGCAACTACTATGGATTGTATACGGTGTGCAGGTGAAAGGATAGGCTGAGTCTATTAAAGCAAAACAAGTACAGGTTAAAGTATATAAAAGAACTAAACCATGCTTGCTAATAAATGTTAGTGTGTGGGCTGATAGGATCGTGTACATGGAGAGGAGTAAATGGCATTAAATGAAGCATGTATGAAATGCTCATTTGCTCCCTTGTATACTTACAGCAATCTTAATTTATTATTTTTATTTATTATTTAATACAAACTTACTTTATTTTGTTAAATGGAAGAGATTTGTTTTCTTATGTCTTCATATTGGATGTATATTTTCTTTCTTTTCTTAAGTCATTTTATAATTATATAAATTTTATTACAAAAGTATATTTTCTTAAAATTTAATTTAATCTTAAAGTTTTAGCTATTAGCATGTAATTTATCACATATTTTATTTTATTGTTTAACACTAATTCTTGCCTTGTTATATATTTTTATTTATTGTTTTAAAACAATTTCTTATTTGTTTGCAAATGTTTGTTCTTATTATTTTATTATTTATTTATTTAAGACCCAAACTATCTATTATTTATTTATATTAACATTAACAATATTTTTATTTCTCTAGAAATTCAGTTAATTTAAATTCAAAAGTTCAAATAATTTATCGAATTTAAATCAATTAAATTCGGGAATGTTACAATATCCCCTCCTTAAGAAATTTTCGTCCTCGAAATTGAAAGAGAGAGAAACGCAAACAAAGAATATACGAATTCAGAAAAATAAGGAAATGACTTACAGTTTAAGCCGAGATGTCTATTCTGCGGTTAGGATATGATTTCTTCATATTATCTTCAGTCTCCCAAGTATAGTCCTTTGGATCGCCACTCCACTGAACTTTGACCAATTTCACAACTTTGTTCCTCAATCGCTTCTCATCACGATCTACAATTTTTATCGGCTCTCTTTTAACTGCCAAGTTAGGAGTGATCTCTAGATCCTGCTGAGCAGCTTCTTCAATAATATCATCTGGATCGTGCACATATTTTCGAAGATTAGAAATGTGGAACACATCATGTACGCCAGACGACCAGCTGGGTAGCTGCACTCGATATGCTAGAGAACCAATCCTTTCCAGAATAGGAAAAGGACCAATATAACACGGTGCTAGCTCTCCAGTTTTCCTGAATCTCAATACACCCCGCATCGGTGATACTTTCAGAAATACAGAATCTCCAACTTGAAATTCCAAATTTCTTCTTCGTCGGTCATAATAGCTCTTCTGACGGCTTTGGGCAGTTAATAACTTCTTTCGAATAAAATCTACCTTCTCAGTGGCTTCTTTTATCATATCCGGTCCAAGAACAAGTCTATCACCTGATTCGATCCAGCATGAAGGTGATCGACACGGACGAACATATAAAGCTTCGAAAGGAGCCATTTCTATATTGGCCTGATAATTGTTATTATATGAGAATTCAACCAGATGCAAATGGTCCTCCCAAGAACCACCAAAATCATGAACGCAAGCACGCAATAGGCCTTCTAGAATTCGATTGACTCTCTTAGTCTGCCCATCAGATTGTGGGTGATAAGCAGTACTGAAATTTAATTTCGTTCCCAAAGCGTCTTGGAATGCCTCCCAAAATCTACTGGGGAAGATTGGATCACGATCACTCACTATACTGTTGGGAATACCATGGAGGCGAACAATTTCCTTTATATATATACCTGCCAAGCTTGCCGCAGTCCGAGTGGATTTAACTGGAATAAAGTGAGCAGTTTTGGTTAGACGGTCCACAATAACCCAAATCGCTTCGTTGCCTTTCTTGGTTCGTGGAAATCCGTCGATGAAATCCATCGATACCTGATCCCATTTCCATTTCGGTACTTCCAAAGGTTGAAGTAAACCAGCCACTTTCATTTGATCGCTTTTGATTTGCTGACAAGTAGCACAGCGACTCACATAAATCGATATGTCTCTTTCCATCGTTTTCCACCAGAATGTTCTTTTGATATCTCTATACATTTTGTTAACTCCTGGATGGATGCTGAGTTTGGACTTGTGGCATTCATCCAATACTTCATGTTTTAGTTCTGGAATGTCAGGGACACAAATTCTTCCCTTCATCCTTATAACTTCTCTATTATCTATCTCAAAAGTAGTATCCTCTCCTCGATCTATTCTTCTACGCATTTCTCGAAGAAACTTATCTTCGGTTTGCTTGCTCGCGATCTTCTTAAGAAAAGTAGGAGTGATAACAAGATATGCGAGAATAGCATGTCTTCTGCTCAAAGCATCAGCAAACACATTGGCTTTTCCCGGCGTATACAGAATATCTAGGTCATACGAGGCCAGAAATTCCAACCAACGTTGTTGTCGCAAATTCAGATCCTTCTGGGTGAAAAGATATTTCAAAGATTTATGGTCGGTGAATAATTCTAATTTTTCACCTAAAACAAAGAGAGATTATTAAGTATATTTCTTTAGTTAATTTCGTAAATTGTTAAGAAAGCTGAAAAGATTCTTACACAGAAGATAATGTCGCCATATTTTTAAAGCGAAAACAACAGCCAAAAGTTCCAAATCGTGCGTCGGTAGTTCTTCTCATGCGGACGTAATTGTCTACTCGCGTAGGCAACTACCTTTCCATTTTGCATTAATACTGCACCTACCCCATCACCACATGCATCAGCATAGCTAGATAAGCCTTGGTTCCCATTAACAATAGTGAGAACAGGAGCAGTGGTCAATCTCCTTTTCAACTCCTGAAAAACTTCTTCACATTTTGGAGTCCAAATGAACTTTGCATTTTTCATTGTTAGCTTAGTCAATGGGCTAGCCAACTTAGAAAAATCTTGAACGAATTTCCGGTAATAGCCTGCTAAACCCAAAAAGCTTCGAACTTCTTTTGGAGTAGTGGGTCGTTTCCAATCAATAATAGCGGAAATTTTGCTAGGATCTACCGAAATTCCTTCTTCATTTACAATATGGCCAAGGAATTTGACTTCTTTGACCCAGAAGTGGCATTTGGAAAATTTTGCATATAGAACATTTCTCCTCAATATTTCCAATACGATTTTAAGATGTTCGGCATGCTCTTCTTTAGTCTTAGAATAGATCAAAATATCATCAATGAATACAAGCACAATTTTATTCAAAACTTCCCGAAACATATGAGTCATAAGATCTACGAAGTATGCTGGAGCATTGGTTAGCCCGAAAGGCATAACTAACCACTCATAGAACATATCAGGACCTCTGAAAGCGGTCAAATGAACACAATCTTCAGCGATTCATAGTTGATGGAATCCTTGGGCTAGATCCATTTTTGAAAAGAAACGAGCGCCATGAAGTTGGTCGAATAGATCGTCAATTCTTGGTAGAGGGAATTTGTTCTTGAGAGTTTGTTTATTTAGATCGCGGTAATCTACACACAATTTCAAAGATCCGTCTGATTTGGCAACAAAAACGACAGCTGAGCCCCATTCAGAAACGCTGGGTCGAATTAATCCTTTTGCTCATAGCTCATCAGTTTGATGAACCAATTCAATCTTTTCCCTGGGTGTCATCCTACAACTTACGTGAACAACAGGACGAGCATTGGGTACAAGGTCAATTCGGAATTCTATTCTCGGTGAGGAGGTAAAGATTTCACTTCTTCAAATACGTCGGAAAATTCCCGAACAACAGGTATAGACTGCAAAGTGGGTTCAAGATATCCCAAGGTATACATCAATCTATCTCTCCTTGGACTTGGATCCTCACAAGAGATTTCAATAAAATTTCCAAGGTTCGTTTTGACTAAAACTATCCGATTATTACAATCCAATATAGCTTCGTATCTCGATAACCAGTTCATACCGAGTAAGATTTCAAATTCATTAAATTCGAGGACAAAAAGGTTGATAGGAAATCGAAAGCTAGCATATGAAATAGGAACTCTCTTACAATATGAACAAAGATTTGCGGGACCTCCAACCGGATTTTTCACGCAAATAGGATCGTCAACAAATTTAGTTTTAAGTCCTAATTCATTTACGGTTTGTTGAGAGATAAAGCTATGTGAAGCTCCCGTATCAAATAAAACTCTAACAGTTCTATTATAAATAGTAAGGTTACCTTCCAAAACACCTTTTCCATTTTCAGCTTTCGAAGTTGAAGGGTCTTTCTTTATCGCATAAACGTTTGCCACCTGTGCTGGCTTCATCACTGGGCAATCTTTAACAAAATGTCCAGGCTTGTGACAATTATAACATTCTTTTGCTCCTCTAATAGTTTCTTCCTTCTTAACTTTCTTCTTCGGTTTTGGGCAGCTGTTTGAATAATGGCCCTTCTCTTTGCAGTTGTAACAAGTGACATTTTCTGCCGCGCTTCCCTGAATGCTCCTCTTTTTCTCGTTGCCCTGCCAAGGTTTCTTGCCTCCAAATTTCCGTTTCTTCCAACTTTGATTGCCCGAATTTCCTTTCTCCACCGGGGCTTCTTGCACATCAAGGGTGGCATATCTGTACCCCATATCAACTAAATCTGAAAAAGATTCCTTAACGTGGCCCGTCATTCTTTCGTGTAATTTCTTATTCATCCCGCGAATGAATCTTTCGTTCATCTTTAAAGGCGTATTCACCAATTCGAGACCAAAACGAGACAATTCATTAACTCTGTTCAGATACTCTTCAAATGATTAACTTCCCTGCTTCAGGTCCATAAATTCCTGATACATTCGAGAAATCCAGCTGATGGCAGATATCGCTTCTCAAATACTTCTTTAAAATTTTCCCAAGAAAACTCGTCTTCTGGCTTATCTACCGTGATTATCTCCCAGCAGGCTGAAGCTTCATCTTGAAGTTGAACGGCTTACCACCTAGTCTCGAGAAATTCTTATATAAGTCAGCCAGATTCGGCTGTTGTTGAGCTGCCGCTATTACCGTTAGGGGATCTTGATCAGGTGCTGTGGCACCTCCTTGACCCCTAACTCTTTCCCTTCGTCCGTTCATTTCTTACTATCTGTAATTAGTAAGAAAATTGATTTAAATACACGAACGAAATATCTTAAGGAATATCAGCAGTAAAAGAAATAGACTAATAAAATTTAGAGTTTCCGTCTCGGTTATACTCATTCTAGGGTATACTTCACCCTATCTCTAATGAGCCATCTAATGTGTTATACTCCGTAGCTAAAGTTCTTACTCAACCAACAGCTCTGATACCACTTGTGACGACCCAAATTCGATGTCCGATAAACGACATCAAATTCGCATCGCCGGAGCTTATAACAACAATTAGATGAATATAAAATAGTGGAACGGAATCAATATCATAAATATCATCACAGTTACAACATCAACATAATATCCATACTACAACAGAGTATATAATACATACAACAACTCCAAATACAACATCATGATAATACAAAAGTGATCATATATCCAAAAGTCCTCAAATGAGAGAGGTGATAACGAACTCCCAAAAGCTAAACAACTGAAATCTCCAAAAGCTCCCAAGATATCTCCAAGATAAGAGCTCCAGAATACAGCTACTTCAAAATACAAAAACCTGCTATTAGGCTGCCCGTGTGGAAATAATGGGCACCCAGAGTTTAGAAAAGAAAACAATAAACTTCGGATCAGTCATGGGACTGGTATGAGTAAACAAAACAACAGTTACTTTCAAAGAACTAGATTTATAAAAGAATTTTCGAAATGCTTTTAAAAATGGAACTGCCATAAGACCTCCCGCCACACACACAATGCAAACGCGGAATTGGAGGAGATTTCTTCTTATGATAGTCAAATATGCTTGATACGAGAAAAGAATTCTTTGATATTATTACTAGTGCATAGTGAAGAAAATATTTCGAAAGTAGAATATTAATCTTAGCCAACGTACGACCATTATCGTACGCCTATTATAGCTACCATCTAAACAGTGGGGTGCCACCATAAGTAAATGGCAGGTTCTACAACTAAAACCGTACAGGTTTTCGTATTGGGAATTGGATTTCCAACAATGGTCAGGCTAAGGAACTTCCTGGGCCACATGGGTACGACTCTGGAGGGACGGCCCGAGAACCTAAACGGATCTCTGCCAACACAAGGCCGGGTTACCCCTAATTGGGTCACTACTGACACGAGTATGCCATCTCCCGGTTGTAACCAACCTTTAACCGGGGCCCCAGCAACAAATCACAAAGTAATATATATATCTGCAATATTAACATAAGTTAAGTATCTGGGCTCCATACCATGATACCACTTCTATCCAGAAGGAAATGCACATACCCTAAGGAGTGCTACCCCCAATAACCTTGCCGCATCTTTCCTGTTTCGACCATTCCGGGGTGTGAGGCTTGACGAAGTCTCGTCCACAAAGCTATGCTTTTCACAAAGCCATGCTTCGATCAACAAATGATTAGCAACACTCAGCATGCCACATTACCAAATTGGGAATATATCGCTGATAACCTTCAACTACATAACCTCTAAGGGTGTTAAGCTAAGAGAATAAATTCTCCGCCACCAACGGAAATATATTTGAAAGAAACCTACTTTATATCTCAATTTGTAATGTCAGACATACAATCCATACAAGTCTGTTCTGGGTTCAAACAGAACCGAAGGCACTTCCAAAGAAGTCCTTGCAATCCGGATATCCACAATCCCGATCAGATTTCCTATCACTTAGGAAATCTCTATACCGTAGCTACTCGGTGCAGAAACAATCGATAGGTCATCCTATCGCTCTCGCAAATTCCCGGTCTTCAACACCGGTCTTCAAATGCTATCCATAACGTCGAATCACATATTCGAAATGGGTTATACGACGCAAAGGTCCTTTCCCGACTAATTCGAACAGTGAGTGTCAAATTTTAAAACGTGTGGATGTCATTCACAAAAATTCATAGGTTCGATGTGGGTTTCGGATAACAAACTGAAATCCGATTCCCCGTCGCATCAAAGTTTAAATGCCGTTTTACAGGCAAACAGGGTTTTCACATCAATACAGCAGTAATAGCAATATCACAGTTCTGCTCAAAGCATTCAATATTACATAGCATCACATCACATAATAGGAATATCAATCCAACACACAATATTCAGGAAAAATCAAAGCATCTTTAATTAAGATGAATAAATCATGTGGTTTTAAATTTATCAATCACATAATTACTTTCATTTGAAATCTTAAATCCATGGTTAATTTCAATTAATTTCAGTGATTAGATCTTAATCATCTTCATTTATTGACCACTTCTTAATTAATTTAATTTATTTTAAATTTATTTATCTTAATTATAAATTAATTTAAATCTTAGTTATCAATTTATTTAAACTTTAATATTAATTAATTAACTAAGGTTATTTCTTAAGAGGTTATATTAACAAATCATTAAACGTTTACGTAACCAAAAGAGAATCGAATTGCTTTGATTATCTTTTTAAACCGTGTTCAATAAATTTCATTCATCATATTTTAAAGGTTAGGATTTAGTTTTAAAACAACATTTTTTTAAATCTTCCTTTGAATTACATTATTTATTTAATATAAATAACCTTATAAAAAAATATTACACTAAAAATAAATAAATAAGAATTAATTTCTTCAAACATTTCGCTTAAGTTTTACATTAGCTTAAAATTTCAAACTGAATCATTGTTGAATTTATTTTTAAAATGTCTTAAAATGTTGAAAATTTTAAAGTAAAAACTGTTTCAAATTTTGTCTCGAGACCTGCTTCTGGTCACGCACGAGAATATTTCGTGTTTGCTTCGGGATTTCATCAAAATCAACCCGAGTGCCCCTGTTTTTAACTTGAATAAATGCTATGTATTTAAACCCGGGTGCGCAAATATTTTACTCGAGTGGATACTCGAGCCACATCATGAAAATCCCGAAGCCTCCTTTGAGTTAAAATCCTTCTCCTCCAAACATAACACTGATACCCAATCATGGGTTCGTGCACGTGCACCGGAGTTCTAGCGAGCTCCGATCAACTTCACTACCTTCTTCACATCAGTAATGAACCACCTAGGGCTCACAAACACCCAGAATTCCAAATCACTAACAAACTTGAATTTTCACTATTGAACCCAACTTCGAACAGAAGTTCGATCCAACAAATCCTCCTCGCCTCGACGCCAAAGGTCACTGGAGGTAACGCGAATGCACACGACGCTTCCACGATGACCGATGCCTGATTCCCCCCTCCCCCCGGTCTGGTGAATTCCGGCGCGTTGACGAAGCGATGGTGACGAGGTTTCCTGCCGTAACAAAATATTGGGTTTAAACCCTAATCTTGATTCGTTCTCCCCATTCATACATTAGAAAAAAAAATCAAAAATTTTCCTGGGATCGTAAGTGTTCAACCCAGCTTCCGACAAAATTCTAGCATCTAAAAATTGTTAGATGATCGAAAATCGATCAAAATACCATTTCCATTTAACAGTGAACTGCGCGTAACATAGGCAACTAAAAATTCCCAATTTCATCTTAAAAATCATAATTTAAAATGAAGATTCAAGTTATAAACTTGAATTAGCATTTCATTACATTCGAGTTTAACCAAAATATGGCATATTTACTGTAAAAACCATTTCTTTCAACTGTGTAACATTTTTCTTCTGAAATTTTATTTTAAAATCATAGTTCATCCTTAAATACGCAAGTTTTATTTTGAGATCGAAGTCTAATAATGATCACATAATCTAAGATGGGGTTTTGGATAAGTGTGGTACTCTGAAAACAAAGACAGAAATGGTTTCTGACTTGAACAGGCATTTACACTTCCAAATGTCTGTACACAGAGGAGAACTACCCATGCATATGAAAAATAAAACAATTTCATATCCCAGACTAATGAGCAACAATTTTAAATATACTTGAATTACTTTTTAAGTTGTTTACTCACAGTGATATTTTGGATGGGCAGAGATATTCCTGTTTTGAAAAACTATTTTTGATCCTCTTCTCTTTTTCTCTTCAGTAAATTTTTGTTTTCAAGCTTGAATTAAAGTGATGTTTTCTTTTCTTTTTCTTTGTTGAGTTGTTTGAACAAAAATAAAGCAACTACTATGGATTGTATATAGGAAAGATGGTATGCAGGTGAAAGGATAGGCTGAGTCTACTAAAGCAAAACAAGTACAGGTTAAAGTATATAAAAGAACTAAACCATGCTTGCTAATAAATGTTAGTGTGTGGGCTGATAGGATCGTGTACATGGAGAGGAGTAAATGGCATTAAATGAAGCATGTATGAAATGTTCATTTGCTCCCTTGTTTACTTACAGCAATCTTAATTTATTATTTTTATTTTTTATTTAATACAAACTTACTTTATTTTGTTAAATGGAAGAGTTTTGTTTTCTTATGTCTTCATATTGGATGTATATTTTCTTTCTTTTCTTAAGTCATTTTATAATTATATAAATTTTATTACAAAGGTATATTTTCTTAAAATTTAATTTAATCTTAAAGTTTTAGCTATTAGCATGTAATTTATCACATATTTTATTTTATTGTTTAACACTAATTTTTGCCTTGTTATATATTTTTATTTATTGTTTTAAAATAATTTCTTATTTGTTTGCAAATATTTGTTCTTATTATTTTATTCTTTATTTATTTAAGACCCAAACTATCTATTATTTATTTATATTAACATTAACAATATTTTTATTTCTCTAGAAATTCAGTTAATTTAAATTCAAAAGTTCAAATAATTTATCGGATTTAAATCAACTAAATTCGGGAATGTTACACCAAATCAATCTCAAAGTCAGAATATAATATCGAAGGAGTGTGTCCGATAAGAGGGGCTACCTCCTTGGCCCGAGATCGCTCCTGTTTTAGCCACCTTAAGCCAACTCACGGGAGTCGGGTCCACGTTCATACCTCTAAGGACGTCGCCACCATCCTACTTCATTCACGGCTATGAAATAATAAATGATATGTGTAGAATTTCTTCATTCATAACATTTATTCATACCTGAACGAAGTGTAGAATAAAGAAAAATAACTTAAATAATTTTGAGGAAAATATTACCTTAGAAATATTAACCATGGGCCTGTATAATATTTTCTTACCTTGGTCAAGTGATACGGATATATATCATTTCAATCCGTAATTTAAAAGAAATCCGAGTTCTATCATTTCAAACCCGCAATCCCAAGTAAAATAAATACAATAAAAATCAATAAAATCACTCGAGCCTATCATTTCAGCCCATAATGATTTTTCTTTATTCTACACTTCGTTCAGGTATGTATCATTTCAACCCATAGTGAAGGGGAACTTGTAGTGTGATAACAGAAAATAAAATAACAATATAGCAAATAATATCATATCAGATGATGAACAAATACATATAAATAGGATTTAGCATCATGTAATCACATCACAGGCATATATGAATAACATATCAATTTATACAGATTCACTTATCATCATTTTACAATTATATAAGTATGTAATGGCTAGAGTGAATAACTCATCTTTTTGAAAGCTAGAATCAAAATCAAACACACATGCAAACTCCGCAAAGCACGAAAAGGCACGACAAAGCACGACTATATTTTTGAGTGGATGAAGGTCGGATCCAAACTTGTAAACAACACAATACATACATATGTAAGCAATGATTCAATACAAAAGAATATAGATAAAAACAATGAAAAGATAGGAAATAAAATGGCATAACCTTGATAAATCAAAGCAAGGTGATCAATACATGGCTTCGTTAGAGTTTGTTATCAAACTTTGGTGATGTATTCTTCTATGGTGGTCACGGCTAGGCTTTGGTGGTGAGGAGGAGGTGGTGTGGTCGGCAATATGGTGACGTCGTGCTAGGCATAAAGGAAACAAAAGAAAAACAAAAATAGAAAAGAGGAAAAGAAGGAGGAAGCCATGGATTTAGATCTAGTATTTTTCTCTCTCACGCAAATAAGAAATGAGGAGAAACTTTTCACGTGAAAAAAATAGATGGCGGCTAGGTTATAGGAAATACACGTCCAAAAGAAAGAAACGGCAAGAAATAAAGAGGCTAGGCAATAAAAGGCAGGAGTTCGAATGGTTTAGGAAATAAGAAGGCAACAAATAACTTGATGTATTTATTAATTTTTTTTCTTTATTTGCACACAATGAAAAGAGGAGTTTGAGGAATAATATGTACGTGAATTATGAGAAGAATTCACGACTATGAATGTGGGAAGTAATTGGGTATGCAAATGGAAAGGCAAGAGAAAAGAAAAGGCAACAAATAAACAAAACAAGTAACCTATATCTCTTGAAATTCCTAAGCTATTATTAAAAATAAAATAAATAAAAAATCAAATAAATATATTCAAAGTTTATACAAATAAAATAGAAAATAAAAATTAGAGAAACAAACATAGGGAAATAAAATATAGAAAGTCATTGCATGTAAACAGTGTATTTATCTAATTTAAAAGTATAAGTTTAAATCCCCAATAAATCCATATATTTGATTTCTCAATTTTGTTATTGAATCAACTATTAACTTATTTTCTTATGGGTAATATTAATATTGGTTTATATATTAATACATTAATAACTTCCCAATTCATCCAAATTTCAATTTACATAGTAATTAATTTCATTTAGCTACAATAATCCATTTTATTATAGATTACATTCCAATTAAATAAAAATTGCTTCCAATAATTTGATTTGGTTTAATTGTCATCTTTATACTAGGTCCATTATTACCCTATATACCTAGTTACATTAGTTTTATATTCCATTACACTAGTCTACTCCTATTTTCATCTTAAATTTGTATTAAATGTTACATTTCTAAATGTGAAATCTTGTCAATTGTACACATTAATTAAGGTTTAAAACCAATTAATTAATTTAACTTAGTTCCATTCCTTTTACCAATTTATTACTTTATAAATAAATTAACGTTTCTATTTAATTCATACATTCACACCTCTCGTTGCTGCATTAATTCTTATTAGTGACATTAAAGATTTCCTATTTATTTTATAGACTAGATAGGCAACTTATAATAGCTATTACCATTACCCTTTAATTTACACTTAAGTTTATTATATTCAACTGGTTATTATAATTACCTACCTAATATTGAATTTATTCAATTACTATTAATTATACTAATTCATTTACTTATGCACCACTTACCCGTATTTACTTATATTCAAATTTATACTCAAATATAACAGTTACAATTAAATTAATTGGCCAATTAAATAGTAACTTACACCCGTTGCTATTACTTTAATTCACATTAATGAATTCATTATTGTTTACAAATCAAATGTTACAATTACTTAATTAACACTGATTTACTTCAATTTATATTGATCATATATTATCTCATTAATGATTCAACATTCACACTTGTGATTTCATTGTTCACAACAAATGTTACCATTCTTATATACCCAATCTTTATTCAAGAGTCATTTATTTCATATTATTCCTTTTATAAATTTAAATGTTTGCATTAGTTTTCTTACATTAATTTATAGCCAAGTATACCAGTTTTCATTGCTTTTCAATTGTTATTATTTAGTTCTAATTACGATCGTTCAATTTTTAATTAATTAGTTTTTTTTTCATTTTAAATTACCAAAACTTATTAACTTAACAAATTAAATTATTGAAAATTTTACGGGTCGTTACACACGTTCACTTGTATTTTCTTTTTGATCTTTCTTGGTTTCAAATTGCTCCTCTTGGTTTTCATTGTCAACCTTTTTCTTTGTTTTCTGTGAACAATTTCATACTACCAATCGGAATCAATTTTATTCCTTTGTTGGCGCTTTTTAACCCTCAAAACTAAAGAGCTTGGTTTCTTATGTGTTTTTTCATGCACTGTTGGTGATTTTTCTGTTGCCTCTGAAGGTTTCTTTTGATCCTGTTGTTCTTTCTTTTGCTGCATCTTTTTAATTCCTGAGTTACATTGAGATCAAATGATGGTGGTTCTATTTCTACTCTTGCTTTTGATTTCAACATCTTGATTTCTTTTTTCAACTGTATGATAGTGCCTTCTGTTTGTATTCTTTTCTGTTTCTCCTTTTCTAATTCTTTTTCACTTTTCTTCAATTTATTTTCCAAAATCTTCAATATACTGCTGCATTGAGTCGACTTGCTTTTTTGAAGTCTCTTTCAAATTTTCTATTTCGTGTATCCCAATATTCTCATTGGTAACCAGCTAAACAAATTTTGGTTGGCTTGTTTGATGAAGAAGTGCTTTTTCATCTTCAGTCAGGTTTTTTATTTCAACAAAAATCTATGTAATAACATAAATAGTAATGAATGAGCTAACATACAATGAATGAACTAATTTTATATATAATTGTCATTTTTCATGTGAAGCTATATCTGACTATCATTCTTTAGTAGCACCTACATAAAATTGTATTTGTGTAGAAATGATATATGTAACTATCATTTAAATTATGACTGTATAATAACAAAATGAAAACTGTTAATATACATTATGTTATGATATATTTATCTATCATTATATATTTCTTATACTTTGGTGAGAAATAATACCTTTCTATTGTCCATGTCCATCAAAGCTTCTTTTGAGATGACTTTTTTCAAGCTTCCGATATTCCACCTTTCAAATCTAGGTAAGGTAGAACAGTATGTTGCTAATGGAGATATCAAATTCACATGCTCATATAGAAAAACTACAAATAAAATATTTCTTGTTAAAACATAATAATGTGTATGATTTAATTTATAGAGATAGATGCATTAACATAAAGTTAGAATGTTGTACTTACAATTGGGAGCATAGAACAACCCGGCATGTTTCTCGGCTTTGTTTTGAAAGCCGTCAAAGCTCTAATCAATGAATGATGAATTGAAACCGGCCAAGATACTGAGTTCATTTTGTTTTGATAAAGGATATAGGGAATATATCCCCATGGTAAGTATCTTTGGTTGTCAGGAAAGAAGAAGGTTATCATTGCAAGGATAATAAGCAGTTTTGGAAAATCATTTTCATGATGAAATTGTTGCGTTTCCAGTATGTTATTTATCTTTAAAATTATAAGATCCTTTGTGATGTGCTCTATTGTTCCAAAATTTCTCTATGCAAAATCTTTAAAATTGTCTGGAAGAATTTGTAAACTCATTTTAGGCAATAGAAAAATATTAATTCCAGACAAAGGTAAGCTAAAGAGAACTGAAAAATCTTTATGTTTGATTTTAAAAATAATATTCCCCATTTTAAAAGCTTCGTCATTGATAGAAAATGTTTCTTTTATATCATCTAAGGTTGTTGATGATTTTGTAAAAGCAGTTATGGATAAAATTTCTTTGAAAAACACTGGCATAAATTTTTCGAAGGGTGTTTGTTTTAAATAATTCAATTGATCCACAAGATAACCTCCTTTTTCCTTAATTTTCCTGAAAATTTTTATCATCGGAAGCAAGCTACATCGATACTGAATTTTTTTCTGAGATACTTTCTTTGATTTTTTTTTCCTTCTGTTGCTTTTTCTTTCTTCAATATTTTACCTTTTGGTCCCTGTATAAAAAACTGTGAATGAATAATTCGGTATTTAATAAACTATAATGTTATTTTCATGTCTCATTTTTTAAATGCTTTCTTATTTTTATCTATCAATTTTTCAACTATGAATGCATAATTTTCTAGTGCTATATGCATCTATCATTCTTTTTTCAAATGCTATATTTGTCTATCATTACTCTTTTTCAATGTATGCTTCTAAAGTTGAAAGATTGAATGCTATGTTTGTCTATCATTTTTTTCCAATGCTATATTTGTCTATCATTCTGTAACTATTCATCATATTGTTGTCCATCAACCATCAACTACTGAATGCAATGTTCATCTATCATCTCATATTTCAATATGATGCATACAAATCAAATGATATATAGAACTATCATTCAATAACTATCAATACAGTAAATCAAATGTTATATTGAACTATCATTCAATAATTATCATTTATTATTCCATCATAAAAAATACAGTAAATAAAATGATATATTCAACTATCATTCTATCATGCTATGTTTGTCATCATTTTTTTCAATGCTATATTTGTCTATCATTCTATAAATATTCATCTTATTGTTGTCTATCATCTGTCAAAGACTGAATGCTATGTTCATCTATCATCTCATATTTCAATATTGTGCATAGAAATCAAATGATATATTGAACTATCATCCAATAAGTATCCATCTAATTATTTTCTACCGTCTATCAAATATTGAAATGCTATTTTCATCTATCATTGCATCATTACATATACAGTAAATAAAGTGATATATTCAACTATCATTCTATCATGTTATGTTTGTCTATCTTTTTTTTCAATGTTATATTTGTCCATCATTCTGTAACTATTCATCTTATTATTGTCTATCATCTGTGAAAAACTGAATGCTACGTTCATCCATCATCTCATATTTCAATACTATACATACAACAAATCAAATGATGTATTGATCTATCATTCAATAATAAATCAAATGATAATTCAACTATCGTTGTAAAATTATCATTTATTTTAAAAATAAATCAGCTGTTATACCTTTGCCTTTCTTTTTCTGCTGTCGATTTCATCACTAAGCTGTTGTTTTTTCATGTCGTCTTCATTCATTGTTTTAGCTGCCCTAGATTTTTTTCGTCCTCTTTGTATCTTCGTGATTATCATTCGAATCGACAGCCGTGGATGAATTAGTTTTTTGCCTTCTCTATACTTCTGTACGCGTAGCAGTCGAAGACCTACTTTTTGAAATCGTAGGTTCATCGTTTATCTGTTAGGTTTTATTGAAATATGTGGATTTACGTTCATCGACTTAGATTGTGAAGTCGATTGCGCTTGTAAATCAGTTTGAGAAAGAAAATTGATTTGGGTTTGGGTTGTCATTGTTTGATGAAGGAGAAATTTTGTTTACAGAAGAAAAGAGACTAAAAAAGTAGGAACGATTGAGAAATTTTGACGCTTGTCCTTGAGACGAAAGTTAAATTTTAACATCCGTTAAAATTAAATTTTATTAAACTTTTTCCTTTAAACTAATTTCCTCTTCTATCTATTAGTGTAATTACTAAAAACGTACCGAACATTAAATAACATTTTTTTTTAACCTATCAGAAGATAAGTATCAGTGTCTACAAATGTGAATTTTTATGCTCAACATAGTTTTCACAAACAAAAAAAGATATATACTAGTCCATATAAACAAGTTTTTCAAAAAATAAAATATATAAATGTGAACCTTGTACACTTCTTTTTTTCCAAAAATTTAAATGTACAACTGCAAGATTTTACAGCACTAGCACGATCCATTTCTTTAAATAAAAAAAAAATAAAAAATCACATATATGAACAAACCAGGTTTCAATCACAAGACAACAAATTAAATAGGACATTTTTCTTGTATGATGTAAATTTTAATGTCAGTTTAGCATTAAAATCAACAATAAACATTGTGCTGCTAAGTTGTTTGTTGTTCATGTCGTCCATTTGAATGGAAAATTATAATTCGAACCTTTTATTAATTACCCATTTATTCACTTACTTCGTACACTTTTTCCACTCTTTCATTTATATAAAATTAATTTTATTAAAACTTTTATTAGTTTCCCCTAATTATGATCCAATTAGAAGAAAATAACATATATTTAATGACAAAATTTACTGATGAAAGTTCATTACGTCAGCTATATTGCGAATTTTATTTATATTTTTGTCCCAAAACCAAATTTAATAAATATCATAGTTTAGAATAGAATTACGTCTAAAAGGTGGAACCTGTACACGTATTGCGAAAAGGCTGTTTCCGCAATCGAACTTGGACGCTCAAATCACTATGCAAGTGATCTAACTGTTGAGCCAAGACTCTACCTCAGAATAAAATTACGTGTAGTTCAAACAAATAGGCTTCCATGTTTAGTATCTAGATTGATATCAATATTAATTTGTAACGTGATAAAGTATGCAATTTGAAGTTTACATCTAACTATAAGATTTGTGTTCGAATTAAATATCCGAATTTGTAAATATAATAAATCTATTATTTAATAATAAACCAGTTTAAGCTCTTTAATTAATTGTTGGAGCTTTCTCTACTCTCCTTAATTCTGTCTCAAGGTATTTTAGTTTTAAATTTTTATAATTTATCTTTTAATAGTTATTATACTAAACTTCTTATGTCAATTTATAATCAAATAAATACTTTTAAAATTTTCTATAATTATTCACAAATGTCTTCTTAGTTATCTTCTAATATTTTACATTTAAGTCCAAATATTTAAATTAATTACGTAATTTACAATTTAAACTATTTGATAAACTCAGTTAACTAATATTTGATATGTCATGTAAATCCTAAAATATGACAATTTCAATAGTATACCATGGTAGCATCAACAAACTGTTAAAATAAAATTTTCATTTGTATACAAAGATATGTAAATCATATAGCATAAATTATACACAACAATAATAATAACAAATTTATTTTATAATTCGTTTATCTCAATGAAATTATTATGCATCATTGCACTGAAAATTTATATTTTTAACTTTAAACATCTAAATTTTAAATTTTCATAGTCACTTACAAACCCTTCTCAATTCTCTCCTAATAATTTTTTAGTCATATCCATGTATTTAACCAATTATGTAATCTTTATTTTAAATCATTCAAATAAATTCAATTTACTAATATTTATTAATTTATCGAATAAGTCTTAAAATATATCGAGTTATGCATACAACACTTATTTATATAAGCGAAGATGATAAAATTGTTATTTTTAATCGTACGTAAAGATATATGAATCATATAATATAAAATGTAAACATAAACAATAATATATTTTTTAATTTGTAGTTCATTTTATCTCAAATAAAAACATCATACATTGTAGTACAAAATTTCGTTTTTTACAACTTTTAAAGGATAAATATATATTTTACAACATTGGGATGTGGTAGCACGAATTACTCTAATATAAATTAGGCTATCTCGACATTCTCATTTTCAACATGGTATGAAAGCTTATCCAACTCATAACTCAAATTAACGCTGCAAAATTTATTTATTTTGCGCAATTATTTAAGTTACAAACATGACACTCCTAAAACAATGTGAAATTGATAATTAACTGATGGGTTAAAAAAGGTTTATTAATTGAAATTTCAGATAATGAATAAAAGTTCATTTCCAGATAAGTTGATCATAAGATGTTTTTCTCAACAACTACATATAAAGCTCTTCTCATTTTTTTCCCTCCTTTCTAACATTCAGCTTCATATATTTAGTTAGCTAAATTGATCATTGATTTAAAATGTTTAAACACATTCAATTACTTAATATTCGTTATTTCATTATAAATCATTAAAATTATATATACAATATTCATATTAATAGAAATGGAAAATTCAATTTTTGCATCAATTTATATAAAAAAATACGCGCGGGCGTGTGCACCCCCGTTACTGAATTAGGACAATAATTCCAACAAGAATATGTGGTTAGCGACCTCTACCCTATATTTGAGTGTTGTATGTCATATTAAATTATAATTTTTTTTTTATTTCAATAAGTTTATCACATAGTACTTTAAAAAATTCAATTTTTTAACAATAATTAAAATTTAAATATATTTTTTAACAACATTACCGTTTGCAACGCATGAGTCACACATTAGTGATATGATATCGTGGGTTGTACAATGTCCAACGTAGATGTGAGTTTTGATTGATTCAGATGGTTTGATGACGTAAAATATTAAATTGAACTGGCATATGACATGTTGGCTTGCTCAATAGGTACATTTTGTTTAACCGAACCGAAAAATATTTCATATTTCATTTTTGGGGTATTTGATGTACATGAATGAAACAAAAATTTATATTTAATTATTTATATTTAATATTTTCATGTTTTTTATTGGTGATATCGATACATTTAAGATGCATAAAAATTATTTATGTTATTAAACTAATATGAATTTTTTTTAAAAGCACTCCTAATTTCGATAATATGATAAAGTTCTATTAAGCCGTTCGATTAAATACCATACGGAACAATGACTCAGCAGGGTTTTAACAACAGAAATAATTGCATATCGTACAATTCAACTAAAAATAATGATCATTTACACAAACTTAACCTTGATTTCAATATTTATTGCCATATTTTCCCTAATAGGATCAAATACAAATTAGAAAAAAAGATTCTCCACTCGGAACACAGTCCTCAACAAAATGGAATGTTCATCTACATACCTATTAAGTGGAATACAAATCAGAAAAAATGAATTATAAGTTCACAACTTTTACAAACAATACAGGATATACTTTTTCAACAAACGATACAAAATGCATACAGCAAAAAATGCATCAGAGAAAATCTAATACATATACAATGTCATCATCCAAATGGAGAAGCAACAGGCCCAGACTGAGAGTCAGACCTCTTAATACTACCCATACCACAAATAATACAACCAGGCGTGGTAAGAGCAGAAAACTTGACACCGCAGAGATCGCATACATCATACCCAATCGTGGACAGTCGGCTGAGCGTCGCAGCACAAAACTGGGATGCATCTTCCAATGGATCGATCGATTTGTTTGAAAGGCCTCTCTGGACACACATCTCGATGAGGCTTCTCAGTTCGTCTTGCTTGCCGGGAGGAGCTTTTGAGAGGAGGAGGTCAAGCATTTTTTTGGCGTATCCGAAGTTCTGCACTTCCATGTTACGTTTGATAGCGGTTCTTATGCACATGAGCCGGTGTTTTGGTTTTAGTGGTAGAGAGCCTAGATGACGCGAGAGTCTCGCCATTTCTTCTTTGGCGCTGAGCGCACCTGCTCCTTGCACTTTTTGAAGTCTTGTTATTTCCTAAGAGAGAACAAAAGGTTGTTATCCGGTTATGTTAGTATATCTAAACACGTTAAATTTGAGCAATATTGCTGCACAGTTTATGTTACCAGAAGTAATGCGACAGCAATTTTATACTGGGCACAGATTGCAGCTTGTGCTTTGATATCTATCCCACGAGACTGATCCTTTGCAAGAGCTAAGAATGCTTCATCCAAACAGGACAGAGCATCTGACAGTTGGTTCTGCTCGAGATGTACGAGTCCTGTGTTATAGCAAATCGAAGCTGGAGCACCTCGAGGAACCTATATAATAAATAAAGAAATAAACAATAATGCAAAAGAAACTTTGGTCCAGATCGGAATTCAACCATGTAGAAAACAAATTATACGAATATATTTTTTCGCATAAATTTTGTTTTAATTTTTATTGTTCGAAAAGTACTCACAAAAGCAACCTAGACGTTATCACTTGTAAGCCCCTAAAAGAAACTTTGTCAAATACCAAATTGATGTTTTTGTAACAACTTTGGAACATACACATTACCAAATTGAACTTTACATATGAATTATAAATAATGACATTCCAACAATGCCAGGACAATTGGAGAACTCTCTAACATTGGTGAGAGGAGTATGAAAGTAAAAGCTCACGTCCATACATTAGTGATGGTTAAATTAGATTAGATACTATATCTTTGTTGTGTGAGTGTGGTGCTTTCTAGTAAACCACAAAAAAAAAAAAAATGATTCTCAAGTATGTTTGGCAACCAAAGGCAAAATTCTATGTATTTTGATTTTAAGAAGCTAATAAATCAAAAAATAAACTTGTTGAAATGGTCATTAGTTTAGTTAAAATATTATTTCAAATAAAATCAAAAAAATAACATAACTTTCGTAATAAATTTATACCAACTTAGCTTTCTGGTTTTTGCCTTTAAAAGGGAAAAAAAAGCTACTTAAAAGCTTTCCAAACAGATCCTAAATTACCTGTCCTGGTCGCACAGCAGTAGGTTGCAATTGAGCAGGTGGCACAGCAGTACTGGTAGCAGAGCTTTTAGACCCTGGGCCTTCAAGAGAACTAAGATCAATAGGTTGTGACGGAATGGGCATTTGATGGGCTTGAGTTTGGGGAACTGATTGTGGTGGAACCCCACCATCCGGAAGACCTATGCCCTCCATTGGGACACCAGGTTGTTGAGATGATTGTGGTGGAACCCCACCATCTGGAAGGCTGATATCGGTCATAGTATTCTGATTGGAAGAAGTTGGAGTACTCCCATCTGCCACCTGAGAGCTTTGGTTAGCCATTTTCGACAAGTATGTTCCTGGAGGAGGTAAACCTTTAGCAACCTGGAGAGAGGGAATCGTGTTTTGGAAGAAATCTTCTGGAATCGGAGCAGCTGAAACACCAGTGCTTGAAAACGTGGGTCCTTGTTGAGCTGTTGGCATTTGTCCAAATGTATCAGTGCCGAATAGATCGGTGGTGTTTTTAGGAGGCATATTTGCAGTAGAAGGGACTGGTTGAGATAGCATTGAGGAAAGGTCTTGGGTTGTAGATGAAGTCCTGGTTCTGGTGGAGGGTAACATAGGAAGAATTCTTGTGGCTTCTTTGAGTTTATCGACGTCCACAGAAGTAGTTTTGGGCTTGTCACTGATTTTAATAAGCAATTTTTTAGATTTCATAGTTGATTCGTCTTCATCACTACTGTTACCATCAACAACACCATACAAAGATTTCTTGAACTCTTCTTCAGCTCTTGCTTGTTGATCTGCACCACCCGTAGGAGCAGCCAACTGCTTGGCTAGAGTATTCACCGTGGAACTGCTTTCAGCATTATTTATGTTCGTAGGCACCTTGTTTTCAGCATTACCCTTGATAAATGCATCAACCAAACTCTTTTCACTTACATCAACTACATTACCCCTTCCTTTCATTGCACCCAAGAAAACACCTATGTGATCGGCTATAATGGCAGGAATACCACCATCGTCAGTCTTCATATATGGCATAACTTCGCCAGCAAGCTCCCAGTGTGGTATGTCTTTCATATTGATAGGTGTTTTGATCTCCCAGTTTCCACCACCCCATTCTGCACCTTTAGGTGCCAAGCTCTCTGCAGCAAAGTTGGCAAAAGTGTTTTGTGTCCATCCAGTAGAGCGGATCCTTAATATTCTTTCACAATATCTTCTGAGTTCTGAATCAGTCGATGCTTCTTCTAGCTTCTCAGCAAGGCGACGCATGGCACTTGGGTTTAAGTGACATATGAACAAATCAAGCATGCTTTCATAGTCTGATATGACCTCAAAAGTTTCTTTGGCGCTGTCAAACTGACCATACCTGAACAATATTGCATTGTATATTTCATATATTATGAAGTAAGAGTTATGTTATATTTGAAGCAATTTGAGCTTAAGACTAAGAATTTTGATAAACATGAATCATATTATTTAGAGTTGAAGTATGAATGATAAGTTTGTTTCGAATAGATTCGTCACAGAATTAGCGATCCTTTTCTTTACTTTATTCCAGGTAGCAAACTAGCTCATCTAAGCTGTTCATGTCAAAAGATGTTGATGCACATGATGTAAATCCTATTTTTCGAACCTGACTGATATGTTTGGTCATGGAAAGCATGATCATAAAAGAGGGAAGATGTACACATGATAATTGTTGAGGTGTATGAATAATTCTGTTATAACAGAGAATTTCTTTTTACCTGATCCATAATTGAAATTCAGTAGGGTGAACGTACAACAGTAAAATAGTGTTACAACACAGGAAACTTTGTTGCAACATATAACACCTACTCCTTCTGTTGACAGTTTTTAAAATGTATCTTAACACCTAAGTTACTCTAATTTGTGTTGGTAGATTACCTAATTTGGCAGTATGGTTTTTGACCATTGTCGATATACATTATTATGCCGTTTATGGGTGAGGCGGAGCACTGAACACTAAAGTTTGTAAAAAGTTACAGTAATAAGCAACATTAGCAAAGATCGGGAAGAATGCTGATGACACCATTAAATGTTTGGGCGCCATGCTAAACAAAAAAGCCTATAGAGCATTTGACAATATAAAATAGTTTGTTACAATGGATGGTAGTAACGATGTACATGTACTAACTAGATTTTTAATTAGTATATCAATTTCCATTTATTAATGATAACAGTGTCATATTCACTATTGTCAAAATTCTTCTAGATCCCGCCTAGCACAAGGCCTACTGCTTAGACATCGGTCTAGACCCATCTAGGAAAGGCTAACCGTCTCAGCTAAGCATCTAAATGGGAGTATCTAGGTAATCATTTGGCGATAGTTGAGGCTTGATGCCTCATATAAGTACATGCTTCTTTTAAGCTGCCTTGTACGTGGCTGCTCCCAAGCCAATCCAAAACCTCATTTTCTAATTTGGACCAATTAAAACTAACTCAAACATGAAACATTTATCGAAATACATTAGTTTATCAGAAACACCTAGCCCCGACTAATCCCCGACTAATCCCCGACTAATCTATAGTTCATAGTTGCCTTCCATCTAGCAATTTTTACAACCTTGGTTATAGTTCTAACTGGAAGTTCACACACAAATTAGTGGACTATATATCCAAGCATGACGGAACTAAAATTATTATAAATGCTAACATAGGTATCTTGTATCTTCTGAGTATGAAAATAACTGAAAGTGATTTTCCACCGAAAGAATTATGCAGTAGAAACATACTTGATACATGCATATCCCAATTGCCGAAAGCGGTGGAACAAATGAGATGTAGGAGGGCACTGAGGATAATCTCTGGATCGCAAGAACTCATCCTTCAAAACTGATAAAGCAGTGGAGAATTTGAGAGCTTTGGTCGCATAGAAACAACGTAGTACCTTTCATAATTTTTGGAAAAAAAAGTCAAAGGCAAGGATATGCAAACAATAAATGAAATGCGACCAGGCATTAAAGATTTTATACTTGAGTAAACTGAGGGCTTGCTTGAGACAAGGATACAGCAAGGTCTCCGCATACAGGGGAGCCCTTGGCCAGGATATCCAAAGATCTTGGGGTAATGCGTAAACTATCAAACCTGCAGTGAGAATGTATAAGTTTATTGTTTATGTCACGATTTCATATCCAGAGTGAAACAAGGCATCATGCGTGCACATACTTCATGTGTTTGGCAAACACATACTTCATGTGTTTGGCTAATGTTTTATTTTATTTTATTGAATTACCTAGAGAACCAAGCTTCGCTTGTAAACTCTAAGGAAGCTTTGTGTTTGGCAAACACATACTTTGAATACTTGCTACAATGTTGTTAGTTTCGAGGTTCGAACTTACGACATTTGGTTTCAGAGTGCGGACCATCAACCAACTGCACCAACTCCGTTGGCTATCAGCTAGTAATGTTCACCTCCATAAATGCATTTAACACAAATACATGCATACATAGAAGAGTGTCTATGTGAATTGATGGACGGGAGGAGATGACATTATGAAAAGAAATACCAATATTTCGAGTGAAAAGAGAAGTTCTGTAAGGTTATGCAAGGAAGGTTGCATTTGTGTCATGTTTTAAACTGCAAAGCTCAGTAATAACTAGAAGGGTATAACCTTGACGTTATCTGATAGAGGACTTCTGAGAGGTCAATCTTTTGTTCAAAATGTTGTTGCATAGTCGCAAATCCAATGAGTAAAGGTTCCAACAGCCCTACAAGACAGCTTCTGACCTCAACCCCCTTTTTCTGTCTGGGATTTATCTCAGTGGGATTTATAAGCAATAAACGATCATTCAAGGCACCAATCAGAACTGCATAAAATTCAAAGAATAAAACGTTTTATCCCTGAAATAGATATGATCATTGGAAGGACAATTTACACAGAGCATGTACCTGAGCATGGTAGACTGTTAGATAGTATGGTCCGAACTTTGCTATCCCACCCTAGAATGCTAACTGCGGCGGCAGTTGAAAAGAGGAGTGCAGGCCCAACCCACAGAAGCGATCGGTAGTTCAGAGGAGTTAAGTCTTAGAAGTTGAAAAGTAAAACAGAAAATAGAACTGACATTCTTTTAGCATATTAATTTCATTTTTTCACCAACAAAATGTGTGTGTATTTCCATTGAAGGAAGTATGTATTGTAACATATACTTCATCTCTTCTTTTTTCTGCTGTAAGTGTCCAGAACCAGAATTTTGAGAATATTTCGACCTGGTTAATGGTGGAACCGGACTGGAATTATAGCGTACCGCAAAGTTTGAACCTTTTATTTAAACATATATCATATTCGCAATGGTTCATTTCGTAAATTCTGTCAATGTTCGGTTTTTTCAATCTAAAGAAAACACTTTCAATGTACAACCTTTTGACACATACAACTGCGTACAAAAATATCATTTTGATATAATAGAACCTCAAATCAATAGTTTTAATTCTACATACAGTTTTAATAAACATAAACAGAAAATATAAAGAAAAAGAATATAAACATTTTTGTTGGAAATGAGATTCAAACTTATATCTGATGTTTCAATTGAAAATTAATGTTAACTTCTAACGGTACTGGTATTCAAATTCATGACCTCGTTTGCATAGCATCTTGGGACATGTGGTTAGACCGAAATATTTTAACTCTATTATAACCATTAATAAAGAAATTGTTGCAATATCAAAATAAATATGAAAGGATATTGAAGGGAGTCCATTGTCAAACTTGGTTGAACTGGAAGATAGCATGTCAAGATCTGCAGAAGCAATTATAACCCTATGTGTTGTCAGTATTCCAGCAACATTACCTCGTAAAGTCTCTTGCCAATGAACCTGTAAACAACATTTATCATATTGGCGAACGTTTCTGCTAGTTAAAGTATTTAAGAGCAACAATGAATACTCACTCCATTTACCTTGGTTGCAGGCAAATTAAACTGTCGTGGGAAAGTGCATTTGTTTTGAAATGTTGTACTTTAACGTTATTGTAATTTCCTTCTCTACACTAGACTCTACTTTTAAATTTTATAGCAGTACAAAAAGGAGTACTATGTAGATCTAGTTAAAAGGTAATTAATTGATCAATGTTAACTACCGTCATGTCATCTCCTTAATTAAATGAATCCAATGTTCAAAACCGATGTGCAAATCTTGATAGCACTGTTGTACAAATCCTTTTAGGGCCTACCTAAACGGATTTTACAGCATCATCTAAGAAACTAGAAGTTATTTAGGTCTGGTTAGTCATTATCTAAAGCTCGATATCGCGTATACGCATCTATCTACTAGTTTTAGGCGGTTTTGCCTTCTTATCCGCTCCTAAACCCATCCAATTCCTCGAATTTCCAATTTTGATGATTTAATACTAAAACAAATACTAAATTTTTATCTTGAATACATGAGCTACCAAAAACGTCCAACTCCAATTAATCTTCGCTTAAACGATTAATCCCTACTTTATACTTACAGCCTAATGTCGCTTAGCGAGTTTAAACCCTTGTTTGATAGTGTGAATCATGGTTTGAAATTTCAACAGAAACACCAAGATTCTGATCGTTCCGTTCCGGTTTTGATTGAGATCGAAACGAAACCAAACTAAAACTCTGGTTCAATAAAAATATATTGAAATTCAAATTTTGTAGAAGAAAAACAAAAAAAGAATTGATCTGAGTTTGAAATAAATAAATATTCAAAATACGGATATTTAACTTCAAAAATAGCAAAATCACAAAATATATGAATAGTGTAACTAAAAAAGTTAAATACAAAATAATAAATAAATATTTGTTAATGTTATAAATATTTATAATTAATCAATATGTTTTGTATCTTATTTTCTAATTAAAGGTAAATTACGCATCTTATTTCAATTAATTAAACAAATGCATGTGTAATTATATGTAAAATAAATAATTAAATCCAAAACTGGAACTTGAACTGAAATTCCCGAAATTTACGAATTAGATCAAAACTCCTAAAATTACAAAAAACCGAAACCGCATCTGAGATCTCAAACTTTGGTGTGAATTAATGTGCAAATGGAAAGCTATTGAACCTAGCTTTATAGATACATATATATTCATAAGTGTATCGTAGGTACAAGTTACAATATTGACACAATTAGTGACACAAATGGAACTCAACCATGGGATCTTCTTCGGATACTAAATACAAATAAAATAACAATGAGATCTAATGACTAAGATTTATTGAGTGACCAGTTGAATTTGTATTTCTGTTTCAATAGACTTTTCCATGTATGTGTGTGCCCACACACAAATATGTGTGTGTCTATACACACCACATAATATGTGTATGTAGAGGGAGGAGAGATCGGCAACACCCCTTGTGCAACACCTCAACAATTTTTCAAATTTGACAATTCAAAATGAAATAAAACTTTAGGGATATGTTTTACACAATTAAATACCATTTTAACAAAGAATTAACCTGTCTATAATCTTCACGTTTTCAAAAATAATATTTAAAAATTAGAAGTTTTCAATGGCTAATACATAGTTCAACATTTTGAACATAATATAACTTCCAAAATGTTATCGAAACATACGTAAATGATGTTTGTATTGTAGTTTAAATGTGTAAGTTGAAAAATATTTGAGATGTAACACGTACGTATGTATACATGTATATATGTATATTATATGTATGTACGTATGAGTGTGTGTATGTGTGTCTTCATATGAGAGATTCTGATCCTCTTTATTATAAATTTCCTTCATTCCTCCATTTGTGCAAAAAAAAAAATCCAAAAGGAAATGCATTTTGCAGATATTTTAGGTTCACTAGCAAGATCGTTTATACAAAATTTGAAATCATTTCAAAAGAATTAGCCCCTTCAAAATTACATTCTGAATCCACACTTAAAATAGATATTTTTAATGATTCATATTGACTTGCAGTTCTAAAGAGGTTAGAAATCTCAAAATGATCTTATTTTACATATAGATGATATTCATGATATATATAAAGCATCTACCAAATTCCGGAGTATTTAAAATAATGTAGCTTAAAAATGATAGAAATGCTAATAAGAGTGCTCCAAAAGAGAGATAAAACACACACACATATACATACATATATATATATATACATATAGTCTCTAAATTCTCCATCCTTTTAACTGTCCAAGATTTCCCATCAATTATTTTGCCAATATGTTCAGTATTAAGCTATTTTTTTGGTAATACGACATCCAAGTTATATAGATCATCCTCGTAAATTTAAAATTATTTCAATTATATAGATCATCATCGTAATATGACATCCAAGTTATATAGATCAAGTTACATAGATCATCCTATATCAACTATAGATCCAGCAAACAAGTGGATGAATATAATGATGTTGTAAGAGAGAGAGAGAAAAACAGCAATGGATGAGAAAAAACGTGGTTAAATTTATCCACTCATTTGTTTGATATAAGTGGGTACGTCGCTATCACGTAATAAAAATTCAGATTATTTAACCTTTCCAAAACTACAGTTCAAATTAATGATCAAAGATAGTATTTTTGACACCTTGTATTAACTTGCAGCTCTAACCGAGTTATAAGTTTCGAAATAATCAAAAAAGATTATGCACCAAAATTGATGGGGAATTTCAGGGGGCTAAATAGGTCAAGGATTTAGAGACCACCTCTTCTATAAATCATGACAGTATAGCATATGTTGATAGGTCCAAGGTTTATATTGAATTGATATGTTCCATAATTAATTGGAAAATGTGAAAAAAGATGCTATTAATAGGTTAAGTACAAAAAACACTAGTGGATAAAATAATTTCATAGATCACCTTAAAGAATGCAATATTCTGCACTTTTAAGAAGGTAAAATACTTATGTAGCAACTTTTGGAAAGTAATATACAAAGACAACATACTAATATGAGATAATAACACATCACTTCAAAACAGTACAAGATACGAGGAGCAAACTGTACTAGGAGCTAACTGATAATTTTCTAAGTAAACTAGTGAAAGTGATCAAGCTCGTTATGCTACAACAACAAAGTAATGGCTCGGTTAGGTGAAAAATTGTCCTGGCAAAAAGGAATATGGGAATGTGTACATAAATAACAGATGCTGTCTATAAAATTACTGATATGCCTAGGTACAATAATGGTTAGAGAAGAAACGAAGCAGAAGTCTACTTTCCACATTCACAGTGCCTAACAATCAATGTTCAAAAAGATAAAGTTTCAGATACGATATTGCACATACCTGGAGAACGGTCTCATTTAGTTTTAGCCTAATAAACTTTTTCCCCTCAGTTTTTGTTGAGATATAATTACCATCATCAGCTGAAACGCGATACACATGAACTAGTTTCGCCAAACCTATATGTTTTCCAGATATAGCGTAAAGGACGGTAGACTCTACAATAGCATAGGCAAAGCTGATGTTCAGTCATGGTATGCTAAATTCAGCGGTATCTTTGCTGTTTTGCGAAACAAGAAATATATTCAAGAACTTTACCGAATGGAGTAGAAAATATGCGATCAACTATGTTGTCAAAAGTAAACTGCATGGGACCATGTTCAGGAGTCACTTTATCATCGGTAAAAGACTCCTCATCAAGGGCTCTGCTAACATCATTCTTTTTCTGAGTATCCACCGCTTGCAAAAAATACAATGTGACAGCAGTTTTGTCTTCATCCAATATGGCATATTGACTATCGTTTGGGCCCATAAAAGCAGCATCACAACCTGCACAGAAGATGCAATTGCATCTTATGATATAAAACAAATCACAATACCATACAACGTGGAATTAATAATCCACAAACCTTTTACCGAAGTTCCTTTATTATTGACAGCCAATGCATCAGTTTGTTCCCAGTATAGAACAACTTCATGTACAACACCAGTTGCACCACTTAGTTCAAACACAACTAAGAATAAGTGTTGCTTTGAACTGTAGAGCATGCTCCTAGGAATACATTCAACATTCCCAGGAATCTGAAAGAAAAATAATAAATGAACAAAATAATACTAGCAAATAATGCAATAATATAATACGAAGACCTGCTATGGGTAATTGCATACTACCGCAGAATATAATTTCTTATAAAGATTATCTGCTCCAGAAGAAATGTTATAAGCCATTAAGTTGAATCCATCAAGATAAAATGCTCTAACGGGATAATGGAGAACACGGTTCTCTTTATTAAAGAAATTTAGCTCCAAATGGAAAGGCTGGAAGTGCAAAGTTGGTCAGTTACAAGAAAACTAATAATGAAAAGTAAGGTACATTACGAAATACCTGACAAACAGGAATGTCCCTCAATTTATTGTTAGCATCTGAGACGGTAATGAGAGGTAACCGAGATATTGGACCACTTTTGGTGTGCCCTTCCATGAAATGCTGCATAAAATGATAGTTTGTAAGGCTCAATGTGACTTTACAAGTACAGTACAATATTTGACATAACTTTACTAATAACTCAAATAGGAAGGTACTATGTTTTGGATCCCTTTTGCCAAAATCTGCCAAACTATCCTTATATAACTATCAAATAGTCAATAATAACTAATCAAAGGGTGTTCATATCTTTTAGTTTTATTTGATCGTTTATTCCTGTAGACACCCTTTTATCATAACAAAACTGACATCATGTGACAATTGCTGTAACTACAATATTGGATTTTGAAAATGCCGCATCGCTCCATAGTAAGGATTGAAGATCCATTCACTGTTATGATTTTTCCTTTGTTATTCGCTTTACATGTATAAACAAATAAATAAAAAATAAAATTAAAGTGCAGTATATTAGTGTTAGTAATATGTAACTTCAAACAGTATTTACATATGTGTACAAATATAAGCCTTTGAACCTTATAAACCTAACTACTGAATAATGTCCAATAGATAGAAAATGGAGTAATACTAAAAGCATCTAATCCTGTTTCGTTAATAGAAAATAATGATCATTGGAAACAGTAATTAAACAGATAACAACTAATAACAGAGCTATCTTAGTTCCTCCCCCAAAAATTAATTATAATAACATTGGGGACTAACTTCAAAGTTTAAATCATTAAAAGCCAAAACCAAGACTTATGGTCATGGATACCACGATGAATTATCTATATTTAATCTTTCAACGGAGTTGGCCTCAAGTTTCTGCACACATTTTTGTTAAGACTTTGTATTATAAAACTTTAAGAAACTTAGCCAAATATAGAAGAACGTTTAGAAATTGTTTAATTAATGCAATGTCCTAGAGGTTGGCATTCAATTGTGAGATGTTATGTTGGTTATCAAAGTAGGCAACTCTCACCATTTCAATTTTCCTAATGTCACAGAATTTTCATATACAAATATGCATTAATGATAACCATTCTAATGAACCTGCAAGTATTTGTTATCTTATACATGAGCAGTTTAACATGAAACAAAGCATACACTGTGAAGAAATGCCTTCCGTGCAATATCTGCAATCGTAAGCTGGCTTTGCCTGCCAGAAATAAAATTGGTTTTCAACATCAGATAAAAACCGCTAAAAATTATAGCATTTTATGGACACACTAATGTGATGGAACATAAAATAACATGAAACAAGGAAGGTATCAGTGCTACTGCTATAACCGAAGCTACTAGATGTTGTATCTGATTTCAGTAACAACTAATTAATCAGATTAGCTCCATCTCAGATTAACGGGCACAAATTTAACTTATTTGTCACTTTCACCATCATATTCTGCAACGGTAACTTACAAAAAATATAAAGTTGCCCAAATAGTGTCTGAAAAAATGCTTGACAAAGCAGGAATAGATCGACTTGACTCGTTCAGATTATTTAATTGACTGAGGCCATCTTACCCCTTTAAATGATGTTCCTGCAGCTGTGTCTGGAGTTGATGGTCTGCCAAAATTCCTGAAGAGCCTAATGATGATAGCTTCTCCTTCAACACCGCAGCTACAAGTACCCATTTATAGTAATAATTTTTTGGATCCAAGACATATAAATAAGTTATAAACACAGGACATCATCGATTGTAACTAGTGCAAAAGGAATAAGTAGACCAGAACCTACTTCAAGTGGGATAGTGCCAAAAAAATTATGTTAAAAAAATCATTGATCGGAAAAGGTTACTCACTAGAATGCTAGAACCAATTAAAATTAGGAAGTCGCTGTCAGAAACCAAACTATAAGCTTCTTGAAATTATCTGTTAACTTTGCTAATAATTGGCCATGGAAAAAAAGATACAAAAGGTAAATGAAATCTGTTCATCGCATAATATTTAAGTAATATTTGTTCAGTGTGCTAAGATGGATAGCTATTTTCCTCAACAATTCCCTATAACACAAAAAAATTATGGTTCCCTAGTTATCTTTGCATGTAAGGTAAACATGGAACATTTCATATACAAAAATACCAACAAAAGAACAAGGATTCACAGTATAACATATTCACTTAGAAGCACAGTCAAATGAATTTAGCTATTTCTCTTTGTTCGGGAAAAAGGCTAAACAACTACAAAATCAAGTGCACTCATTGTGGTCCCACCATCAAATTTTACAGTGATAAAACTCGAGGCCCCATCCTGAACTGTTGTTAACGTTCATCTTAAATTAGACGTATCGGGGTTAATTTCGCAATGTACCTCTTGGTCTCAATGAAATGCACTTTAATCATTCCGTCAAATAACTTGTTATAGCACATACCCCCTTTATTCAACGAGGTAAAGGAGCAAATTTGAATACAAAATTTATGACGGGGTAAAGGTGCAATTCAATGTGAAGTAGAAGAGACTGTCAAATGTTAGGAAATCAAAAGGTGATTTCACAGAAGTAAGCATAGTGATATATTATTATTACCTGATGATCCTCTAGCACTTTGGAGAACAGCAAACAGTTGTTTTCTTCCTTCTCTTGTGTAAGCAGCCTTATTTTTTATATTATCTCCACTTGTGTTATCCTGATAAAGCAAGATGTCAAAGTTCCTGAGTAAATTAAAAAACAATAACTAAATCATGCTAAAATAACACATGTAACAGCATTGAATGCTTACGGCAAACAACAATGCAGCTAGATTTTGTTTTGGGTGAACAATAACACTTTTGATACGTGGTAATGGATAAACAGCTTCTCCACCTTGAAGGGTTAATATTTGTGTGATGTCAATGTCTTCGATTGCTGCAGATAAAGAAAAGTGTTGAACATAAACAATTGACTGGAACATGATTGGCCAATAATCACATTACAGATGGACTTTATCATGTAACAAACTTAATAGGCATTTTGAAGTCATATATTCGGGAAGATGTAGAAAGGCTAAATTTCAACTATAATTTAGTAGAACTTGGTCGGAATAGATTTAAGAATTCATATTGGTTTGAAACTAATACAATTGTAAAAGGATGGTTATGGTATAATCAAAGTTTGAGGTTTCGACCGAAATACCGAGATTCTGGCAGTTCCGTTCCGGTTTAGATAGGGACCAAAACGAAATCAAACCGAAACTCCGGTTCAATAAAAAAAACTATTAAAATTCAAATTTTATAGAAGAAAATTGGAAAAGGAATCAATTTAAGTTTCAAATATATAATATTCAAAATATGAAATTTTAACTTCGGAGATATGAAAATCACAAAATATATGAATAGTGTAAAAAGGCTAAATATGAAGTAATAAATAAATATTTGAATAGTGTAAAAAGGCTAAATACAAAGTAATAAATAAATATTTATCAGTGTTAAAATATTTGTAATTAATCAATATTGTTGATTTATATTTATTTTTCGATTAAAGATAAATTACACATCTTGTTTCAATTAATTAAACAAATATATGTTTAATTACATGAAAAGCAAATAATGAAATCCGAAACCCGAACTTAAACCGGAATTTATGAATCTGATCAAAAGTCCTAAAATTACAAAAGACCGGAACCAAGACCGAAACCGATATCACGAACCTTTGGTATACTGATCAAAACTAAAAGTATGATAGAATGCTTTGAGCAAAAAATTTGATGTGTGCATGTATATGCCCAAAGGCATTATATGTTTATATGAATTCATACGGTAGGGAAATTTGATTCAGCAATTTCAGACCATTAACACATAGATGATGCTAAGTTACCTGCACGATCAAAAAAGTTTACTTGTATAGGCTGCTTGTTTGAGTTTGTCATAACACGTGTTTTCCACACTTGAAGTGTTCCATCCTTTGAAACTGTGATAAGCAATCGAAGTGTAGAATGCCAAGCAACTGATGTTATAGGTTGTAACCCAGCCTGTGTACTGATCATGCAGAGAAACAAAGTTCTAAATCAGAATGCTAAAAAAAATTGCAACTCAAAATGAAAAGGATGGAACTCAATGCCTAAGGCTTTCCGGCCACTACATGAGAATCCAGAAGAGGACATATGAACTAGCCTTTTCATAAAATAATAATTATAATCTAATAGAGCGTACTTAAGACTCTAACAAATGTAAAGTGGAAACACATTGGTTTGCATTTCGCCGATGCCGAACTCACAAATAATTTCCAAATAAATATGTAAAGAAAATGAACATATACAGCTTTTACATTTCAAGGGTCGTCAAATGGAAGACAAAAGGAAGAAAGTTAAGTTTATAGATCCAAAATAAGATCATCTTCACTATGTACCCTTTGTTTTAAGAAAATGGCGAATGAAATTTGTCTAGATCGACCCACTAAATAGCTAAAATCAACACATAAAGGAATATACATATGCATTTTTAGGTTATCAGCCTTCAACAGTTAGTGTTTCAACTGTAGAAGTCCTGAGTGGAATGGATGAGTATCGGGAAAGGGAACAGGAACAAGGAAATGCTCTAAAAAAAGTCAAAGTTGAAATGAGATGTGCTCAATAAGAAATTATATTTACTGATATTTTATAAATATATTAAAAAAACAGAATTTTATTTAATTTTGTGATATTGCTCTAAAAATCAGTAAACAGTTATAAATATTTAAATATTGATACTATAATGTGTTTTTATAAATAATTTAGTTTATAAATTTTAGACAAGTATCTTGGCACGTGCAATGCACGTCCATATAAAAGATAGACATAAAAAATACTCATGAATATAAAAAGTAATTCTGAATATATTTGTTAAAATTTTAGTAAATATATAAACCTAGTGATTAATATTGGTATAGAGTACTATCTAACAAAATTGCTAAAATGATCACATAAACATGATGATATACATGAATGTTCAACAAAATAAGAGTTACTTCAATTTGAACGTAAACCACTATTTATTTTTATTCTACGTTTTTTAAAGATATGTTTTTTTTACACGGTTACTAATTAAACTTTCTCGTAATATTTTATTTTAAAACGATTGATTAATTGTTATCTCATTCCTTCTTAACATCTAATTTTTTCTCATTCCATTTTGTTAGTATTTTAAAAAGATTGAGAGTAAAATAGATAAAATATCAAATATATGTTTGTAACAATGTATTTTTAAAAAGAATATCTTGTGTACTAAAATTATTATAAAATAAATAAATTGAAATCATATAGAAAAAATATATAGTTTTTGTCCGAGCTAAGATTCAAACTCGTGACTTTATAAAAACAAAATTGCATTTTTGTCAATAGCAAGATTTGAACTTGTGCCCTCATAAAAAAAATAAAAATGTATTTTGTTAAGTGCGGGACTCGAAGTTGCGACTTCATATGCGAAATGTAAGGGTATATTTAAAATTTTACGCTTACACCAAAAAAGTTTGAAGGTATTACTACACCTATTAATAGAGATAATATTAATATAGTGTAATTTTTTTTACTACAATGCTTTCATTAAATAATATATCAAGTTTAAGTTGAACACACTACCACTCTTTTCGATAATTGTTGTTGTATTTTTGTTTGTGCTTTCTCCGGATGTGCTCGTGCTAACTCATCTTGCAACCAATGAGAAAATGATAATCATGTTATTTTTTATGATGTATTTTACCAGGCGACAAGATGAAATATACGGAGCAACAACATTACTTCACAAACACCAAACATTTCAATTTTTTTACCAAGTGACAAGATGAAATGTACAGTGAAACAACATTACGTTACAAAAAACACTACGATGAAATGTAAGGGTACCATAACAGACCTAACTATAACAGTTAACACGAAATGCAATCTAATTAACAAGGTCAATTTTTCATTGATAATAATTTGCAAACGTGCATTATGTGCCTTTTATCTTATTTCACATTTGTACTTGTCAATGGAGAACAAGGGATTTTCAGTTGAAAACTTTGGCACTCTTGGTACGAAATGCATAACCAATGAAGTAGGTATTCCTTACATTCCTATCATATTTGGCCTCTCAGTTGATACATCCCACGCCAAAAGTGTGCCCTTTCTGTCACCAACAAAAATCCACTCCAAAGTTGGATGGAACGCAAAACAACCAGCACCAATGAGCTTTATTGTGTTATCAACTAAGAGAAAGAATATAAAATGGTAAAATGAAATACACTTCTGGTTGAATTTCTATCAAATTTAAGGCTCCAAATTAAACTAAACAAATATAGGCTGGTATGATAAAATGATATATGTAAATCTTACGCTGAAGTGTGTAATGTACCGCATAGGTCTGAATGTTGTAAGCTCTAATTAAACCGTCAGCGTAGGCTACATACTGCGTTGAAAACCAAAGGAGACGATGATAACCAAACAGAACTGTTTTGTATATGCTAAACAAAAAGATAGAAGACCCAAGGGCTAGAAAAAACAAATTGATAAAAGCATAACAGCATAAAAAGTTAAGTGGGCCAAAACAATAATCCATTTGCCCCAAATTACATTTTGCCAATTTTTTACTCATTTATTAGATCTTCATCCCAATATTTAACTTATCATCACATACCCCTATGATAAATAAAAATATCAGAATACATGAACTGTATGGTACTAATAGGTAAAAAGTGTGAATTAACGTGCTCTCAAGGAAATTATATGCTACCGACCCGACTTTTGCAACTTTCAAAAATAAACATCTTAGATAACAAGTTTACGAACATCAGCATCTAGTGAGAAAAGATAACTTTCAATGGCAGTTACTTTGAAGGGGTAAAAAAGGAATAGAGAGAATGAAGGTTTAATCAGATTAAAATTAGGAATTTTAGAGGTACTTGGTACAATATTCTTAATCTTTGATGACAAAAATGGTATATATTGCTTCCAGACAAATTGGTGGTTGCAACTTGTAACTACTAATTTATGATGACATGATACAATAACTTAAGAGCACGTTCTTAGTTATATTAAGTTTAATTTTCAACTTATCATAGCTTACCAGGATAGGGAGTCGAGGATGGCAAGCAAGGTTAACAATTGGTTTCTTAAGATCAGTCTTTATTTTTGTTGGTGGCCTTCCTCCCTCAACAGTACCAACGACTTCATGCGACGGCAAAATTTACAAATAGCTTGTATTAATATCATATATTTACTAATTAAGAGTAGTAAAAAAAGAAGGTGCTAACCTGTAACACTCATCCGCTTATGAAACCCAAAGAAAACAACAGGCTGAAGTCGTGTTAATGCAAAATGAACTTCCGTGTCCGCTGATATATGATCTGACTTCTTTTCAGGTGAGTGTAAGACAAGGGTTATCTCAGTGTCAAAATCACATGATCGAATTGTACAATCCTTGAGAGAAGAACAAAAGGAGTGTCATGAACTGCAGAAAGTTATTAAACAATCGAAATGAAATTTATATTTCAAGAAAAAGGGCCTAGGCACCCATTGCAAAAGTGCTTTTAACAGTAAATGGTGATGATGTTCTTTCTTAAAAGAGTTTTTTGATCATAGTTATTAACGACACACAATGCAAAAAAAAAAAGCAAAGGCATCCTAAAGCCTATACACAGTGTCCGCCTTTTTAAACCAATGCACATTCTCTTGAAGAAAAAGAAATTCAGCAAAGTTCATGTGAATGAATACATAAAATTATTCAAAACAACAATAGTAAATATATAAATAAACGTAAACTTCAAAACAATGATCAATTTGGGCAAATAATTATAATCGATTTGTTTACACGTCACAACATATATATATATGAAATAATGATTATTTCATTTAACCACATATTAAACTGATAAAGATACGAAATACAATTGAGAGATGCTCCACATAAAAAGAAAAGTTTTTCCATATTATCATATGTGTTCTTCTCCCATTAAAGAGAATAAGCAATAATTGTTTATGTCCTCTAGATAAAAAACAAACAAATTCAAAATAAAATAAAAAATAAAGATGAATTTTCATTTATGCACCTTTTCAGTGTGATGCACTATTTATTCCATTAGCGCACCTTCTCATTTGCAACTCACAACAAGCAAAAAATGTACTAATGCTACATTTTATGCCATGGCATGCCTTTCACAACACAGTTTTTACCTAGCGAAAGGATTTAGTACCCACTAATGAATGAATTTATTCAGGAGAAAAACGTGGTGTGCTGACACGTAGAGTTACCAGGTTGGGCCTAAGAAGAGAACTTTCATATGCTACATAAAATCCTAACTTATAAGTCCCTTTTACATACTGGTGAAAAGCAGTTGAAAACAACCACATGCAGATGCATTGTAGTTGAGAATGGCAAGTGCACAAGCTCAATCTATGGTTTATACTTTATATGCCTCCATCACCATCTAGGATGTAAAAATTCATTTCCAAAGTACACACTCACGATTGGAACAGTCATTGACAACAGCCATCCACTCTGATCCGACTAGATTCATAGTTACTATGTACAGATGGTTGAGCGTCTTCAAATATCGGCATAGTATAGCCTATAGGTATCATGATTCAATTATAAAAACCAACCTCTAAAATAGAAATTACAGCATGACCACTAGTTGGGCTATACAACATGCGCACCACCCTTGCACCAATATCAATGGCAGAAATCTTGCTTCCAGTAAGCGCATCAAACTCTACAACAATCAATTGCATAGAAACATCACCAAACGCCAAAAAATTGATTAATACGCTAAGAATAATTATCCATCCAAAACAAGAACTTACCGATTATATAATTTCCGATCGCGACTGCAACGAGCGCTTGATTAGGATGAAAGGCGGCTGCATGAGGCTGTAGAGATTTGTTGCTGCGGCCCACGTGGCGCAAATCTAAGTGTTGGATTGTCGTCCATTCCATTTCTTGTTTGAGTTTCGATTAGATCAGGTTGAGCATAAAGAATGAGATCCCTGATCTCGTGAATACTGTGTTTATGAGATCTGAGATTCTAAGAATGATGAAAGTCCTGTTATTTTTTGCTCCTATCTTATTTTGCAGCAAATGAGGGAAAAAAGTGAAAAATTGGGAGAAAGGAAGTGGTCGTAGCAGGGTTAAGCTTAAATACAATTAGGCCCAATTATCAATATTTCGGCCTGATAGTTAAGAAGCCCAAATACTTTAAATGCATAGCTGCGGTTACTGTGGTACGAGGAAAGTCAGACTTCACATTTCACTCTCCAGACTGAATCTCAGTTGCTGCTCTCTTGCTGGTTTTGGTAAGATTTTTTTCCCCCCATTTCTTTCCCTCTTCCATCGTATTAGTTAGATGTTGTTGATTTTGCAGTAAATCGACGTACGGGGTTTGATTTTGAGTCATCAAGAGATATATATGTATGAATTATGTCTACTATTCTGTGTTTATTTGGCTGGAAGGGCTTTGTTTTGTAGATTTGATTCATTTTATCACTAATTATGTCGAAATTAGAGCTTTGGTTTGTGTGATTGGTCGATATAGGATTTTTTTTTAAAAAGATTGATTTTAAATTGATATTCATGTGAGTTTACTTTATTGCTTGGAATTATATATTCTGTTCGATTATTCTCCCTTTAAAGGAAGATTACTACTTTTGTTGTTATTTATATCATGTGCAATGTACTTGAGAGCATAGCATGATATCTGTTTTTATTTTTCAGATAAATGCTAGCTTATTTTAATCGTTTTCAGTTGATCTCATATTTTATAATTTACCTATGATAAATGTGATTCTGCAAACTAATTTGCTAATTTTGGATATCTAAGGGTTTAGGATTAACATTTGGATGAGAATCAATAACATCACATCAAAACAAATCTGCAGAGAAACACCTTTTTAATCTGCCTAGGTAGTGATCTCGACTAGCTTTTAATCTGCATGACTGATTTTTAGGAAAAAAAAATGCACTATGTATCATAGAAATTGGAGGTACATATGACCTTTTTTTGGTGAACTGTGTATTAGGTGAAGGATATCTCCATTGCTTGTCTACATATATCAAAATATATGTCATCTCTGCTTTAGAAAACCGAGTTAAGAATTATTATCCCTGAACAGATTTGAGTTAGAGAATGACCAAAGTCCTCACCGTATGCGATATGAAGGTGAAGTGATTGAGAAAATTGTTAGAAAGACTTATGCTCCTTTCGGATCCATAAATAAGAATATGGTAACAAGGGTATTTTAAAGAAAATGCTAGGTTTATTAGTTTTTGGTTGGTGAAAATTGTTAGTAGGTTTTTATTTACAAGCCAAAGACATTTTTTTATTTACAAGCCAAAGACATTAGTTTTTGACATATATATTTTAAAATTTGAACAAGGTTCTTTGCAGCTATTAATCACAAGTTTAATGTCAGCATGATCTGAGTACTTTTTTTTTATATAATTCTTTTCTACAGATCTGAAACTGTCAAGCTTACAAAATCACAGGAGGGAAATTAAATCTATCTATCAAATAGAACAGAAAAAAAATGGCGACATCCCCGGTAGTACGATTTCCCATTATCATGTTGGTACGGCTCTTTGGCATGGCCGCGGTGGTTATGGTATTAATATGGGCTGTAAATTTCAGAGGTGGCATGTCTCTCATTTCTGAAAACAAAGATCTCATCTTCAATGTAATTTTCTTTCCGTCTCCATTCATATTTACACTATGCTGCTGCTGCTATTATTATTATTATTATTATTATTATTATCATCATCATCATCATCATCATCATCATCGCTATAACAATACTGAGAAGTCTTAAGCACCAACTTAATTTTCTGAATTGGGAAATATACATAAAAAATAAGGTGGTTTCTGATGTGTTTCTGCTGAAAAAGGCAAATTTTCGTTAAAACGCCTTGTTTTGTGTCCACGGAATAATTAACCTTAGAGAATAATGGTTTTAATCATTTGATATTTAAGCTTCTTCTTTTTTTCTTTTCATTTATTTATGATGAACAATTATTATTAGAACAATACAACCCAAGCTTTCAAATCTTGGATTTCAGGCGAAATCTCGAACTGATATTTCGGTTGATATCTCGGGTTGAGATCTTAAAATCTTAGGTGAGATGGGTGTGTAAAAATTGAAAATCGTGTTTGGAATCTCGTCTCGCGCGAGTGTAAAAAGCATATCTCGGATGAAGTCTTGGGCGAGATGAAGGAAATTTAAACTCTGATACAACATTCAAAGTCACTGATCCAAACTCCTCAAATTATATAAAGTATCTTAGAGAATTACAATCAAGCATTAAGTGATATATTAATTAATAAGGAGATGCATGTTTGAGAAGGTACATGTGGTTATGAGTTATAACGTATTTGAAGGGGTGAGTGATATAAGCATTAAAGCAATCGATATAATGCACTTAAACTGCAGAGAAGGTTTTCCCATTGAACCCTTATAAAATTGAGTAAAATTGAATGGAGGAACAGTCTGACAAATGGAAAAGGTTGTACTTATGAAACCCTCACTTGTAATATTATTGTTTTGTAGCCTTCATTGAAAGTCAAAGTTCTAAATCTCGGATTTTGATCACGTTTCGTCTTGGAATTTTCACACAAGCTATCTCAATTCTCGTATCAGAGGAGATCTCAGATAAGATGAGTGTATTTCAGCCGTACATCTCAGATTGACATCCGGGTCTTAAGGTACAACTCGGGAATATCTCGGTGTAACTTATATGTCTACAATTGATGTTTTAAAGATGTATTTAACAACTATAATTTTTTCGATAAAAATAAAATTGTAACATACTTGATTTGCATAGGGGAAAAAAGAATGTTTTGAAGAAGAGTGGTAGTTTGATTGACTTAATTTATTTGGTAATGATTGAACAATTTTCCTTTATTTGAACGTAAAAATAACTCATCAAGATAAAAAGTTTAAAAAAAATTCAGGGATTTAGTAAATTCTAATTGGATTGAGAAATTTCTTTTGAATCTATATGAAAATTTAAAAAAAAAAATATGTAAAAGAAAAAATAATTTCAGATGAGGTCTCATATTGAGATTTTGATCCATATTTCTGGTGAAATTTGAATATTTCGGACGAGATGAGTGTCGGGAGAGATATGAATGAGATTTGATATCTCGTTTTTTCTATGTGTGAGAAGGAGATCTCGGGCGTTATATAGGAAATTTAAAACCATGTTGGAAGTTGGTAGATTGTTCGTATGAGTAATTTTCCTTTTTCCTGTAATTGCATAAATTTTTTGGACAAACAACTCTTAAACAGAGCCAGACTAATGCCTTATTTATATAGACAAGTGCTTAGGCCCGTTACAGTTGGACCCCACCAATATGTAGAATTGCTTCTAATGGACTGTTACCTTTTAGTTCAGTTAACAAAAATGTATTTTTACGTACAATATATGTACAGTCATTTAGGGCGCGGTCACTGATACATGTTCCGTTAATGGAAAAACATTTCGTAAAATTACATTGGACGCAAGTAATGAGCCTTTCACCTCTCCAAAATGGATTGGCTATAGTTTAACCATTGATGTAAATATTTACATCAAACGTAAATCCATTACGTCGGCTGTATAATTCTTAATATTATTTTTTTTAGAAAAAAGTTAAAATTTCAAAAAATAACTTGTACCTTTTTTTCCAACACTGCAACCTGACAGGTCTGCTTGACCGCTGTCCACAGCGACCTTGCCCTTACACCCTACCTAAGGGGCTATGAAAAAAAAACCACACCCAAAAAAACCACCCCCCCGACCCACATACATGCAAACATTTTCTTAAATAAACATTATTCATTATTATTAGTAATAATAATACATTAGTATCAATAATCATTTATTAATTAATAATAATAATTAGTTAATAATATTAATGATGGTTACTTGTGCATTACCTTTTTATTTTCATGTACTGAAAAATGTGATAAAATTTCATTGCATTGCTTAAATATTGTTGGTTAGTGTTCATGGGTAAAAAAATAAGTTATTAATTATTATTATTATTTACAAAATTATTTAACTAATAATAACTCAATTAATAAAATACACAGAAATTACATCCATTTAACGTCCTACACAACCTCTTATCTAAAAATGATTCCCTCACCAACTCTCTAACTCTCATGTTGTCCGTAAACGCACCCTTAGTAGTGAAGTCCGTAATATACAGTTGGTGTTTACTTCTTCTTCTTTTTTTTCTTTTTTTACAAACTATTAATTTTTTGACAATATAGATTAGAGGTTCAGTTTTTTTTTTTTAATTGTCAATTAGCAAAAGGTACATGTTATGCTTTTTCTTGAAAAATGGCCACTATATATTTGTCAGCCTGCTAAAATGTTGCATAAATTTATATCTTTGTAGATGAATTTTACTCTCAAAATGATGTTTGGTGTCCTAAACGATAAGATGATGGTTGAAAATCTAATAGAAATGAAGTTTACATAATTTAATAGATAATTCACTGTTCGCAAAATCCATTTAATATATTTCTCTTAAGGCCTCTAATTGTCTTAAGACGGCCATGCTCTCAAATGTTCTTCAATTTATGTAAAAGTAAATCAGATTATTTCAACATCAAAAGAAACCATATACATTTATTAGTTTGACTTTATCAGCACTTTTTTGTTGAAAATTAGCGTTTTACTTTATTATGTCATTCCTTTTCAAATCATCTTGTTTTATTATGCCATTTCTTTTTTAATCGTCTTGTTTTCGTTTTGAGGACAATAATAACAATATTAAATTTGACAGCTTGGGTATTATTTCAGGTCCACCCCGTTTTAATGGTGATTGGCTTCGTGCTCTTGAATGGTGAAGGTAAAGTATGTACTTGTAAAGTCTTCTGCCTTAACATATGTGAATACAAAATTCATTCAAATAGCAGTCACTCATTAATTCTAGTAAACAAGTGATTTTGGACACATAATTGATCTATAAAAGCAAAAGTAATGAGAGCAGTAGGATAAATTAAAAACTTGTAATGTTTGTTTTTTCAGTTAACTACTGTTTTATCATTTAATAGATATAACGCATGCCTGATATGCTTGTGATAATTTATTCTTGTATATTGTGTTTTAGTTTTAAGATTTGATTTTTTTTTTTTAAATAAATTGCCAGGTTACTTGTTTGCTAGATTCTATGTACATATTTATAGTTTACAGTTGCATGTACTTGTTTGATTATTATTGGATATGTTATATAGTCCTCGTGTATGAATATTTAAATTCTTACATATAGGGCTGTTTTAATTTCTTACATATAGGGCTGTCTGAAAGGATTTCATGGCTCTAGACGAAAGAAAAATAAAATTGTATAAAGGGCTTTATAATTCTTCACAATACTAAATATGTGTTACGTATATATGCAATATATTTCTGCTAATTATAAATTTTGTAATAAAAACTTCTGGATTTTAGTTATACATCTTTGTCAAATAGAAGTCTTTAACCACCAGAAGTAACAATTACATGTAAGAGATCATCAACCGTTTCATATTCTTCTTGATAAACCGTTGCAGTTTATAGAAGGCTTCTAAGTAACATTTGTCCATTAATATTAATAAGTTATAGTTTAAACTCAAATCTTATGTTTACATCCCGTTATTTATTATTTAACATATCCTCCTTTTTTTCTTTTCCTTTTTTCTTTTTTTTTTTGGATGAAGATCCAGAGAATCAAGCTTTGTTTGTAAACTCTAAGAGAGTATGTACTATGCCCCCAACCCATACTCCGGATATATTCACATGGTATTTTTATTTGTCATGTAAAACGAGCCTCTACATTTGTCCTCGAGGTCATTACTTAAAAGTTCAGTTTTTCATTTAGCGCGTGTCATGTTGTGTGCAGATATATGATATAAGCTATTAAATTTCACATTCATGCCCATTGGAATAATTTTGATGATTTTGTTTCTTTATTTATAATGACAGTCGTATGAAGATTTTGAATTCATTTTTTGTTGCTAAATAATTGTTACATTGTAAAAAAAAAAAAAAAAAAAAAAAAAAAAAAAAAAAAAAAAAAAAAAAATTCTACTGTAAATAGATGATATAAAATATTGGATGTTCAAAATAATCTTTATTGGTGCATTCATTTGAAAGATATGGATTTGTATTTATGATTCTGATTATTAATTTTTGGTGATGATGATTTTGTTTTGTAATTTTTTTTTTTCATTTTTTTTTTTTTTTTGTTAAATTTATGAACCAAATTTACAGTATAAAAAATAAGGTTCTTTTCTTTTAGTATGAAAAGTAACAAAAGCTTTTCCACATATACCGTAAATAATAAGAACATAAAACAAAACACCCGTTATTACTAAGCCATAAAGCTCTATATTTCAAGTAACTAAAAGTATGCATTTAGGTAAAAAGCATCTATGTTTTCCACTTATTAGTTAGCAGTTGCGGAACACATATTTGGTCCAACTTGCAACATAATTAACTGTGTCCATCATGTAAAATGCCTTCTGGAGTATTGACCAGTACTATTTCCACACATCACTGAGCATTTATTTTTTCTCAACAGCTATGCTAGCTTATAAGACAATAGGGGGGACGAAGAATTTCAAGAAATTAGTGCACCTAGCAATACAATTCATTGCCTTATGCTTGGGTTTAATCGGTGTTTGGGCTGCATTGAAATTTCATAATGATAAAGGAATTGATAACTTCTACAGCCTTCACTCATGGTTAGGATTAGCATGCCTCTTCCTATTTACCGTTCAGGTATTCTTCTTAACTTTTTGCTCAAGAACGTTAGAAAAAAATGACCGAAAATTTATTGCATCATCATTATCTTGCTATACATGTCTTCATCTTTTTTTTGTATAGTGGGGAACTGGATTTGCAACGTTTTGGTACCCTGGTGGATCTAGGAACAGCAGAGCGTCTCTACTTCCATGGCATGTATTTGTCGGGATTTACATATATGCTTTGGCTGTTGCTACTGCAGTAACTGGTATTTTGGAGAAAGCTACATTTTTACAAACAAATAAAGTGATTTCTCGCTACTCAGTAGAGGCAATTTTGGTTAATGCATTGGGTATTGTACTTGTTGTTCTTGGTGGTTTAGTTATTCTTGCTGTTGTGGCCACTGCTTCAGTCGGTAGTGGCAATGCATACAGAAGTGTATCTGAATAGTCATACCGTGTCTGTTTTCCTGATCTTATGATTTGTATTACTTGTAACTGTACAAGGTACAGGCATACTAATTGTTGAAAATAGATGCTACTGTTACATTTGCATTGACGGCATGGGTAATAAAAGTTTCTCGTATGAAGTGCTAAACTTATATCTCATTGTACTAAATAATGTGGACATGTATGGTTACATCAAGCGACTATAATTAACTTATTTAAGTTCTTACTGTACTTTGTTTAGCTTCAACAATGTCTCAATGATTAACGCTGCCGTCGTAGATGTAAACATTTGTTATATGTAACTGATATATTCTTCGACTACGATTGCAGCCAATCCATATGCAAAATCAGAAAGCTTAAACGATGATTTTGAATTAGTTGCAGGTGTCTATGTATATAAATGTGAATTAGTTATAAGATTTTGTACACATGAATATAAGCTCCTGTTAAGAAATTCTTATGTTATATCTCTTTTTGTTGCCAATGCATTTGAATGAGACATGGGAGACTTAAAGAGAGAGTTATCAGAGATGAAACATCCCGAAAATTGCTGTTTTATCAGAATAGAGATTTTTTTTTCAACATCTACAAAGTAACTCCTCGTTGCACTCCACAACCTTCATTATTTCATTACAACATAGAATGGTAATAAAATTCATAGATGATACAATTATTATTCATATATTATCCTTGTAACCGTAAACAATGAACAACAAAAAGATGACAAGGCGGGATACATAAGGATCATGGTATCACGTAGACATGCACCTCCATAAATTTGTATTTAAGCATACACAAAAGGCCTTCACTTAAGCTGTAGCCTCTTCTCCCAAAAATTGATAATCTGTACACGCAACCGGATCCAGTTAATAAACCATTAATAATAATAGAAGAAAAGGAAAAAGACGACTGATTTAGTAATTAGACATGATGGAAAAGAATGCAGTTGATATAACCGATATCACCATATACATACAAAGTTTAGGGGAAAGGATATTCCGTAATATCAAACTATATTCATGAATTAGTAAGAACCAGTTTGATTCTTCTAATAATATGTCAAAATAAACATACAGGTTGACATAAATGAAAGGATAATTACGTCTTGTCTTTCGGCCCATGACGTGGGGCACACTGAAAGGCGCACTAAATGGCTTATATGACACACAATACAAAAGAGACGCTCTCTTTTTTTTTTTCGTTATCTATTTATTTTTCTTCCAATATCCAAAAAATTAAGAATTAGTATTATGTTTACAGATGTTGTTTCTTAGGTTCCAAATGATTATTTTTTCTCAATATTTATTTACTTGGAGACGAACATATAATTTGAAAAAGAAAAGAAAAAACTGTTTCTTTTTACGTAATTTTTTTAAACGGAAATTGTAATATATTAATATAACATTAATCATGTATGCATAAACTATTAATTTATTATATATTTACTCACACGATGATATGATCAATTAAAGTAAGATGTAAGCTATAAATTTTTGTAGCTCAATGCGATCAAAATATACCAAGTAATTGTTAAAAATAATTATAAAATAAAAAAAATACAATATAAAACAAACAAATGTAACACGAAGCAAACTTAACGAAATAACATGACAAAATGTAATAACCCAGAATTTTGAACACTTCGTATTTAAATATCCGAATTATCTAAATATTTAAATCTTGGATTAAATGCGATTAGATTGATTTAATAACCTTGTTAGCCCATTTTTAATTAATAAATGATGATGGTAAACCTGTTTTTGAAACATGTTAATAAAAATAAATACTCTGAAGAAATATCGATAATGTGGTCAAAAATTATTTTATCGATAAACGACCTTTTATACAATATAAGTTGTTCGAACTTTTTTTTTTTTTTTGGGAACTAGGGAAACATGTTTAATCACTACCGACATGCGATTCCTGAACAGTAAACCTAGGGAATAGATGGCTGGCCCGCCACAACCACTATTCCAGGCTAGGCAGACCTTTCGGTTGACACTTGGTTCAGGAGGCGCGAAAGTGAACCTCAAACCATCCCATGTGTAGGCGTATCTTCTCCCACACAAAGGTGGGACTCGAACCTCGAACCTCACACCTGCGAACCTCACACTTGTTCGAACTTTTTGGGTTTGCCTAATATATTAATGTGTAATTAATTAGCAACTAAAATATTTTAGTGGTTTATGGCTAACTCAATCAAAGGTGATGTCATGCATGAGGTCATGGAAGATATGTATGAAGAGGGATATTTTGAAGAGCCATCAGGGTGAAGTAATGATACGTAAAAGTTGCACATGAGAAAGGCATGGGGGGCATCTTTGGCCAGCTATAGGAGGTGGGAAGGGGGATTGGTAATCTCTAGTTAAAATCTTTTTAATCATCTTATATATTCACAAGTTCATTTGCAAATTTCTTGAACATGGAACGCTAGTCTTCTACCTCTTCTCTCTCTCTCTCTTTATATAAACATTCTCAAATGAACTCAAATCTTCACCAAACTTTGGAAAGAGACTTAAGCCAAAGCAACTCAAAGTTGAAGGAAGTGGAAAAAAGTGGGGCACTCATGCATGGCCTAAGCATTTAGTGGACGGAAACATGACCAAGTGCTTGTTGTGAAGGCTAAAATTGGATGTTTGGTGATGGTAGGAAGGCTCTTGTGTTCTAATGATTTGTGCTTGGTTGTAAGCTTGGTTTGGTGAGTTAACTCACCATTAAAAAGTATATAATGTATGTATTGAGTATAAAGTTAATAAACTATGCAAATTATAACTTTGGAAAACAAATGATAACTTTATATGCAATATTGCCACTTATATCATCCTCTAAAACATGTATTCTGGCATTGACTTTGTGTTTACATGTTTGGTTTAGTAGTGTGTGGCATTGAAGTATGTTTGAAAGTGTTTGAAGCGAGAAAGTTCGCTATAAGTGCACTTCGAAATCTCTTATGTTAAACTTGTGTTAAATAGTTATATGTTAATATATTGTGAAAGCAGATAATTTGGTCGTGCTCTACACTTATGATAGTGTATGGAATAGTAAAGAATTGGTTTGGAAAATTGTAGGAATGAGAGAACAAAGTTTGCAAAAGTTAGAAGTGGAGTAGTTGTCATAGTTGCACTTTAAAATGCCTTGTTTTTGTGAATTTTTATAGGATTTTGGAAAGACATCCTTATGGGTTTGCTTGTGTAGTTATAAAAGAAGTAAAGTATCTACTGTAAAAAAAATTGAACTTTAAATCAATTAATATCTTGTTGAAAACTGGTCAAACAATAAGGCTTTAAAACTGGTTTTGTGGCATAAATATGAAACTACAATACTTTCTAACTAAACACTTCTTGGGCTTTTCGAAACCTTTGACAGCACTTCTGTAAATGCTAGTGTTTGTTGTTTAAAACTTTAAATGATTTAAAATAACATTTAAACAAAGTATTTTTCTATAATCTTTTTAGGAAGTGTTTAATAACATATATCATAGCATTTTAAAAGTGGTTTGAATTTTAAATATATTTTTAATAATTATTTATGAATTATTAAAGTAAAAAATTTATTATATTTAAAACATGCTTTTTAGAACTTTTTAATAAATTATAAAGTAGTTATTTGCAATTAATATTTTATATGAATAACTAAATCATGTTTATAAGTATTTTAAAAAAGTGTGTGTTCGTGTATTTGAAAAGGTAAGTTAAATATTTTATAAAAGGATAAAGTGGTTTTGTTACAACACTAAGCTAAGATGAATGGTTTTGAGAAGTTATTGAAAAGTACATTACTTTGTTAAATAAGTTCGAAAAGAATGTTTTAAAAATAATGTTCAATATAAAATGGTTTTGGATTTATAGTAACAATGTTTTTAGTAACATTTGTTTTAATCCATTTGAATATACTTCGTGTTAAGAGATTTGTGAATATTCTTATACCTTGGAGATAAGAATATGAGTACATTTTTTAGAATATAAAGAGTATACATGAATAGTGAAATAGTAGAATATATGTATATATTTTTTATAAAGGCATTTAATATATATATATATATAGTAAAAAACGGAGGTAAAAGAAAGCTCCATAGATTTATACGGTTCCCGATAAAAAAAGTGTGTGTGTATTTATATTTTTTTGCCCTAGCCACAAATCCCATAACTGAACATGAAAAAAAACGGCGACGAGGCTGTTGGAGCATGGGGTTCAAGCGAAGGAGTGGAGCGATGGACGTGGCGTTCGCCTGGGCTGGCCACGACATGGTGCTTCGGGAAAGCGTGGGCATCAGGAGCAGCACGTACATCTAGATATATAGATGCGTGTGTCAAGTCCTGATGGTAGTGCAAATGACGAAGGGCAGAATTGTTGGAGTTTGGTACAAGCTGAAGCAAATGAGAAATTTAAGCAAGCAAAGGTTAAGGTGGGTTGTTTAACTCACATTTATATCTAATTAATTCGCATTCTTTTTATTGATTGTGAACTGCGATAAAATTTGATGGTGAATGATTGAAATGTTTGACATCAAAATTGCATTCTATGGTTTAGTTAGTTTGATGGTTGAATGGTATTGGATTCGATTTGATTGTCGATTATGAAATTGCATGTATGTTGGTAAATCATCAAAATGTAATGGATATTTGCAGTTAGATTTTGTGATGGTTGTGCATTGTTTGTGCGATCAGAGTTCGCCAAAAAGCGACGTTGCTCGTTAAAATAACTCTCTATTTGATGAGTGACATTTTCTGAAGAAATTTAACTTAGAATTTCCATTTTTGGCTAATTCATTGTTTGAATTCGTTTTGAATATTAATGAATGATTTTGATGAATGGTTTTAAATATTTCTAAATTTTCCGAATATGATTTTATCCCTTTTCTAGATTTTTCTACTATAATTGTTTTGAAAAAAAAAGTATATTAATTAAACCATATTGAATTCTTAACACGTTTCAATATTCGATTTCTAATTCGAGCTTTTAGATTGTTTTTGTTTACAAAATCCTCTAAAACAATTATTTAAATTATATTTTAAACCTGATAATGTTTTAAAGGCAAATAAAATAATAGAGTTCTTTTATAAAATATATATTATAAAAGAAATTAATTTGTTTATAGGGATTTGATTGTAGAAGTTATTTAAAAATATTTGAAAACGTTTTCAAGCATTTTAAAATAAAATATTCATCCAGAAATAATTATAAGGTTTTAAGTTTCATACATAAAATTTTATTTTATATGATGAGAATTACAAGTAGCATATATTATAAAAGAAAATATCTTATTTTAAGTTATTCGAGTATAAAATGCTTTTCAAGTGATTTTTGAAGTGTTTCGATGTCTTTATAAATAAATAACCTTTCTTTAAAATAAATTTAAGGGTTTAAAAGCAATTTTTGAGAAATTATATTATTGTATACATATGAATAAATATATATAATAGATATCTATACACAGGTTTAAAAGAGGAAATTATTTTAAGTATATCTAAGTCGAAAGGCATCATAAGTACTTTCAACATATTTTAAATCTTTTAGTAAGATATAAATATGTTTTATAAAACTACAACCAAAAATTCTTTTTATTGCTTTTAGATAAAATAATACCTCTTCTATATAATGAAAAGTTTAAATATATGATTTAGTATTACCGTCTGATATGAGATTTTCGTAAAACTTTATCGATTATTTATACAACTTATTGTGTAGAATATTTTTAGTAGTGGAGTTTACTAACTTGTAGTAAATGTTCAAGTAAACTTTATCGGATACACGAGCATTAATCGAGTGATTACTATTAGAAAGTATATGACACTTTTATTGGTGACGTGCTTTCAAGCTCGTCTTTAGTGGAATTTGCCGATTTATGGTATATATTCAAGTAAACCTGAGTGATATGAAACACCCGTGCGTTACTCGAGTGGTTGCTATTTGGAAGCAGGTGACACTTTTCGTGTTGACGTGCTTTCATGTCGTCTTTGTGTTGATGTGCTTTCGCGTCATCTTTGAGTTGATGTGATTTCATGCCATCTTTGTATTGATGTGCTTTCTTTCCATCTTTGATTTGACGCGTTTTTATGCCATCTTTGTGTTGGCACCTTTTTGTTTTACTTTTTATTGCAACCTTTGTGATTTGATTAAAGATGTTTAATCACCATATTTTCTATGGTTGCCTATGAAGGGCATGATTTTGTTTTATGACGTGGTGATTTTTGCTGATGGTTATGCCATTTATTTTAACTGTTTCTGGCTTATTTTCAGGTTGCGATTATATCATTTTGGATTTGCAATTTCGCTTTATTTGATGCTGGCATATTTAGTATAGCATGACTATTGCTTGAGATTAACATATGCATTACAATTATGATCTCGCCATTTTGAAATTAGAAATAATTTGATCCGTTTATTATTTTTATAACACTCGGGTCAAACCGAGACATGACAGGTTTTGGAGACTCACTGACCATGGATGTTGGGTTAACTTTGGAGATAGATATATAGTTTTGTTCTTGTCCCTTATGTATATACATTTTCATGAATTTTATGAGATAGTGTGAATGACGATGTATGTTCTTTTGAAACTTACCGAGTGCAGGATGTATTTACGTATATATGGGTGTAATGTTTCCATTTGTAGACACACTTTATAAATGTATTTTGAGAGGTATTATATTTTTCGGCTGTGATCAGTGACTGTGTTTTATGTTATATTATATATTGTTCTATTATGAAATTAGCCAACGTATTTATTGCTTTGTGCCGATATCGCACACGTCATTTGTAGTCATATAAGGTAAAGAAAAACGTGTCGATATTAGCCCAAAAGAATAAACACGGACGGTCGCTCCTAACCAACCTTATTTTCCGTATTACTAGACAATATTACCATGTAATATTTTTTGTTGGTATGGACATAAAGACAGGGCGTTACAACTCCTATATATAGCTTGTTTATTTCCATAAAAAGTTTTAATTAACAAAAAAATTAATTAAATAAAAAGTGAATTAGAAGTCTCTTATGTGACTTTATCGAGCTTTATGCGTTTACTTGTTTATAGAAAGTATTTAATCATGAACTTAACATTAAAGGCCGACAAAGTAGATTTGTTCCATCTGTGAGAGTTAAGAATGAAGTTCGACGGGGCTTAGAAGTAAATAGTGCTCTAACATATCGACTTCACTCTTGACCGAGGGATAGCGTAAGTTGAGAAGTTCGGAAACATGGTAAGTATATGAGACTTGATTTCCATATGTGATCGTGTTCGTTGTTATTTGAATTTGACCAAATTAACTTACGAAGTATATAAAAGTGAATATTCCTTTATACCGTTCGCTTATTTCTAAAAGAACCGAAATTGAATTAACCGAAAATTCACCGATTAGTCTTGAAGAGACCGGGATCGGATAAGTATATTAGGTATTACTTACCTAAAACCACTTCAAAACCGATGTATCTTATATTTTGAAAGCGGTTGTAGAGCGAGTTTATTTTTTTGATATAAAAGTTATGCGACAATAAGCCGCATAGTCGTAGGATGCATAAAAAGTAAAATGATCCAACCAACAAAGCCCGGTCGGTGGCCATAGAAGTTCATCATGAAGTTATGTACATACATCAGCCAGAAGCAAAGCAAATACAACATCAAATATCCCACAAAACCTAAACAAACAAAGCATACATAGTAATGTACAGAAGCAACCATCAATCTCCCTGCATGTAGTCCACAGCACACCCTACCCCCTTTCCTGGTTAGTGCTTTCCGCCGAGTCAGGGCCCTAAATGAAAAACTGAATGTTTCTCCAAGGAGCACCAGTCCAAGCATTAAATAGGTAAAAAGTTTTGTTAGATACTGTCAAATACCCGTGAAAAAAGGAGTTAAAGCAATGGTCATTTCGCTCCGTCCACACTGCCCAGATGAAAGCCAGGGCGAGTAAAGCCTCGGAGGAAAAAGGAGAGCAAGTCTCAAAGTACTGCTCAATATTGCATCTAGATAAGGAAGTTCAAATGCCTAGGTTAAAGGCACAAGTCGTCCAAACCTGGAAAGCAAAATCACATTCATAGAAGATGTGTGTACAGGAATCAGTGTGTGTCAAGCGAAGGAACAACATCGGGTATATCCCTGGTTTTTGCCTATAAGGCATTGCTTGTGTTGAGTCTGTCAAGCAAGACAAGCCATGCGTGTATCTTAAATTTGGAATTTGGAAGGAGCTCTGGTTTTTCATAGGTGGCCAAAATTTAGAATCATACCATAGTGGGTGTAAAAGCCATACATCGATTTCACCGTGAATCGTCCAGAGCCGGTTAAGGCCCAGGTAAATTGATCATTTCTGTTAGTAAGAGTTGTGTTGGCCGTGAATTGTAAGAGCAAGCGAATAGCAAATAAATTATTGCCACTGATGATTTCGGAGAAATTGATGTTGCATCTTCCATCATTGAAAACCTGGCCCACTGAAATGCACTTGTCAGTTGAAAACAGGAACATATTGGGGAATAGAGAGGTTGGCGCCATGTTGTCCAACCATTGATCAGTCCAGAACGAAATTCGACTGCTAACACCAAGGGTGATTGAAGTACAAATGTGCAGTTAGCGACTTCAAGAAAGGATACATTTCCAGAAAGCTCAGGGTGAAGCAGGAGGGCTTGATCTCAGGTCCGTCAGGCTAAATACCATATTGTAGTGGCATTGAGAAATCCACTGTGCCCAAGGCTTTGTGCTACCCGATAACAAGTTCCAACTCCATTTTGATAAAAACGGTATGTTGAAGTAAGTGAGGTTGAGGAAGCCTAATCCTCCATGAGACTTGGGTCGACAAACTCTACCCCAAGAAACCAAGCTGTTGGACGCAGTGACATTGGCCAAACCCTTCCAGAAGAAGGCACGTCGTAAAGAGTCAATCCTGTTAATGACCCAGGTTGGAGTTTTATAGAAGGATAACCAGTACGTAAGGACGCTGCTGAGGACAATTAACCAGAATCGGTCTTCCAGCATGAGTAAGAGATGTTCCCTTACATTCAAATAGCCTTTTAGTCAACCTTTCCAGCAGCACGTTCCAATCTTCACGTTTACTTCGAGATTCTAAGTCTAAGACCAAGGTAGTTGGTTGGGAAGCTTTGAAGTTTACAGTTTAGGCTAGTAGCAATCAAATGTCCCGGATTGTCAGCGTCATTGGTCATAGTAATTGAGCTTTTTGCAAAATTTATCTGTAGTCCCGAAGCCAATTCAAAACAGTACAACAAAAGTTTGAGTGAGCGATGGATTTTAGGATTGGCAAGGTTAGAACGATTGTGTCGTCAGCAAACTGGAAAGAGCTCAGAGCAGGAGTAATGAAATTACAAGGATATGCCAGGAGACCTGAGTGACAAGCTAAGTCTATCATTCCGGCAAACATACCCGCTGCTAGGTTGAAGAGAAGGGGAGATAGAGGGTCCCCCTGCCTCACTACCCTTAGATTGGCGAAGAGGTTTCCCTTTTTGCCGATTAATGTATACAGTTGAAGTAGAAGATGTAAAGAGATGTCTTACCCAGTTAATGAACCTTTCTGGGAGTCGCCTAGACCTAAGAGAATCCAGGATAAAGTTCCAGGAGATTGAGTCGTTAGAAATCAAGTTTGACAATCGTACAGTTGATATTGGCCACCGCACAGTAGTTAATGGCCTCTTGAACCAACGCAGCGTTGTCAAGAAGTGATCTTCCAGGAGTAAAGGTGGATTGCCTCGAAGAAATATGGTCATGAAGGAGGGGTTTAAGTCGGTTGGCCAAAACCTTGGAGATAAGCTTGAAGATAGTGTTTTGAAGGCAGATTGGGCGGAAATCGGTTATGTTCGAAACTCTTTCAAATTTGAGGATGTGAATGATGTTAGCAAAATTGAGCCTGAAAATCAGATTTGGTTGAGAGAAAAATTCGTCGAAGACCCCAACAATGCTAAATCTGAGGAATTCCCAGCCGCTTGAAGAAGAAATGAGGGAAGTTGTCGGGCCCATGGGCCTTGTCTCCAGCCATCTCGTTGAACGTGGCCCATATCTCCTTAATGTCAAATTCAGAGTCAATAAGGTTGAAAGCTGAGGGGCTTAAGGGTAATGGAAAAGCTGATCCCAGCTAACGGTCGAAACTTGGATCTAGACTGTGGAGAGTGGATTTGAAATTATGGATGAAGGAATGGAGGATCTCATCCTCGCTAGTTACCTGACTGCCGTTATGCCATATACTCGTGATTTGGTTGTAATGTCATATGTCGTTGACGACTCTATGAAAGTAAGCCGTATTTAGATCTCCTTCCTTAAGCCATTGTGCTCTAGATCTTTGCTTCCAAACCATCTCCTCCTGCCACAAGACCCTCTCCAGCTCAGTCTCAAGCGACATCAGCTTCTCTCTGCTAGATAGGGAAAGAGAAGATCTTTCCTCCTGAATGTTAAGTCTCAAGATCTCATTTTGAAGACTATCCTTTCTATTGCGAAGGGAGCACCATAGGCCAGCAGACCAACGTTTATGAGCCTTCCGGAGCAGCCTAAGTTTAGCAACCAAAATCTTAGTAGCAGGGCCCAATACTCTGAAAGATTGCCACAGTCCCTCAACCATATCGTCGAACCCAGGTTCAAGCGTCCAGAAGTTTGCGAATTTGAAGGAAGGGAGATGAGGATATCCATCCTCAGAGTCAAGAAAAACATGACAGTGGTCCGAGATGAAGGTTGAAAGACCAGATTAGGATGTGAGGGGATGCATATCCTCCCAAGCCAAGTTTAGAAAGAATCTATCAAGTTTTGCGAGAGTTAGGGAAGCACGCTTGCTAGACCATGTCAAAAGGCACGATTATTTATAGGCAAATCGATGAGGTCACACAAAGCGATAGAGTCATTGAATCCGTCCATATCCGGGTCTGAACCCAGATAATTTCTTTTCAAGTTGAAACATGTTACATTGAAATCTCCATCTAAAATCCACGGACCACTGATATGGGATTAGAAGTCGGGACAAGCATTCCAAAGTTTCAAACGAAGTGGTGCGGAATGTGGCATTTGAAAAAGAGTAGATAATCCTGGTATGGATGTGGCGTAGAATTACATGTAAGATATTAGGAGACTCGACTGACTGTAAAAGGGTCCAACGGGTCTCATCCCAAAGGGTTATGATCTCTCTTTGATCCTACAACATTCAAGAAGGACCAACCAGTTAAATATTTCCCGCCTAATTCTAGCATGATTTGAATTACAAAGCTTAGATTCTTGGATAAAAAGGATATCAATTTTTAAAGGCTTAATAAAGTTCTTGATCAATGCACATTTATCAAAGCACCCCAGTCCACGCACGTTCCACGATAGAATCCTCATTGGAAAACAAAAACTCTATCCTTTTCCACATTTTTGATTACATTAACCAACTTCGAAGACAAGCTAATACCAATTTTAGAGGCAGCATATATGATTGCGGAATGATTCAAAGATAAGAGAACTCTAGGTATAAAAACGCTACCTTCTAAAATATGCCCTCCACTCATGGAGAGCAGGCGGCCACTCCTAACTGAAGGGATCAAGGAATGTGGCAAAGACTGGGCAGTTGTCGGAGCAGGCGAACGAGCAGCGAAGGGTGCTGTACATATTGAGGTTGGTGTCCAAGTCCGCTAGTTGTCCCATGAATTGTTGTGAACGTCCTAGATTGCTGGCGTAATCCAGGTCCATGTCTTGGACCAAGAAGCAGTCACACTCAATCGAAGTCGGTTGCTTAGTTGTTGAAGGCAGCTGCTCCTGTTGATGATATTCTTGGACCCTCTGTTTAGCTGCCTTCAACAACTAAGCAACCGACTTCGATTGACTGACCCTTTTTCTAGTTGTTATCTCTTCTTTCTTATCCTGTAACTCAGCCTCCTTTGACATAACATCACCAGTGAAACTTAAAGGGGGTAAGGGCATACATGTCCAAGCCTACGGTCCTTTGTCACTGAATAGGTATACGGGCTTCTCCGTCCAGAGCTTGAGGCAATCAACTTCGCTAAGGATGATGAATTCGGGTTCAATTGGAGGATGTTGGTGAGTCCAGTGTTCGTAGCTGAAACAGACTATAGTCCTTCGTCACTGAATAGGTATATGGGCTTCTCCATCTAGAACTTTTCCTAGTTGTTATCTCTTCTTTCGTATCCTATAACTCAGCCTCCTCTGACATACATCGCCGGTGAAACTTAAAGGGGGTGGGGCATACATGTCCAAGCCTGCAGTCCTTCGTCACTGACTAGGTATATGGGCTTCTCCGTCCAGAGCTTGAGGCAGTCAACTTCGCTAAGGATGATGAATTCGGGTTCAATTGGAGGATGTTGGTGAGTCCAATGTTCGTAGCTGAATGAGAAATCATGTTCGAAAGCTTTTGCCACCAGGGAGCCTGGCACAGAGGCGGTCTTGTCAAGTTTGATGCTGATGAAAGTAAAGCGTTGATCCTGAATTGTCTAAAGGCATTGGTCTACCACGATGAATTCCCCAATTGGATATAGGATTTGACGTAGCTCTTCTTGCCCATGGAGGATCGGCGGTAGGCCTATGATTTTAATCCATGTAGGTTCGAAAAACTCTCTAGAAGAGCACTCTCCTTTTAGGCTTCACTGCTTAGCGAAGATCGTCCCACTGTCTTTGTGAAAGAAGCCTTTTTTAACGGTGAGCAAGATGAGATTGCGGTTGGAAAACGTAAAATGAATGCACGGTCGTTGTAAAGCGAAATTTGCCAGCCGCCACTACCAAAATGTAGTTCAAGGCATCGCCGGAGGTCGATTGAGTTCCAAAGGCCAGTCACCATAGCAAAAATTACATGCATCTTCAATTCAAGTAATTTAGCGCTTGACGCATACATGATGGAGGCGGTGGGGACGAAAACAGAATTGGGAATACAGAAATCTGATTTGAATATAATAGTAAGCTGGGGGACAGGTTGTGTGCCAGGCTCATGGTGCAAATCATTAGCACGCGACAAAATGGAGGGAGATGCAGAGATTTCCTTCGCGGTTCTTGCTTGAGTGCTCACCTCAGTCAGCGTTGCATTAAATACGGCAGAAGAAAAGGAACACTTTTTTCCACATTTTACAGAGTAGTGGCCCGACTTTCCACATCTGAAACAGAGAACAGCTTTCTACCCACTCTTGCGAAGTGCCCATGTAGCCCACATCGAAAGCATCTACCTTCCGCAATAATTTTTGACACTTAGCTGAATATCCCTTTTTGATGAAATCCCAACCGTCTTTGGCTTGGTTAGATTTTTTTTAAATTTGAAAACAAGTCTTAGCAGGAACAGCATGCGCGGGAACTCGGACCACGTCAGCGTAAGATCTATGGCTTCGCAGGGAAGGCGAAGACATGACCGGTAAGGTTGGAGCTTCACAAAGAGCTAACTCTAGATAAATTGGATCAAGAGGAGGACTTGCTTCCCGAAACGCCGACAGCTTTGACCAAAAGGTTGAGCTTGTGTTAGGGCGCAGATAGATCGAGGAGAATCAGATGTTGAAGGAGGCTGTGACGAGGGAGGAAGGACTTGGATGGAGGACATGGAGCTTCAATCTCTTCCAAGGGAGCATAGCCAAGGGGTTTAGCTAACCTAAAAAGGTACATCAACTCCATATCTAGAGATGCTTTCGATTGGTTGGTATCGGGAGTTATGGTATTCGATATCACGTTTTTGAACGCGGACCAACTATGTTAACCTTTGAGGTATATTTTATCTAGAGATATACGGCGCTCGAAATGTAATTTCTGACCCTAGTGCAGGAGGTCCGCCTTGGTTTACTGAGGGTGTCTCCAGGAAATCCATATGTGAACAAACCTTAGCGGTTTTAGATGTACTTCTAATATTATTATGTTGTGAGATGCAAGCAACACGTGTATTTTCTGATCTACACCCTAGACACTATCTACTATATCGTCATGTTTACTTGTTAGATGGTTTGGTTCTTTTAAAGGGAAAACCGTTACGGTGATTCGAGCGGTCTCAAAAGATACTGTTATATGATGATTACATATTTCTTGAGTTTCTCACACCAGACTTGCGTCTGCTTCGTGATTTTGTTTTTCCCTTAATTCTTCCCTTAATTCCTCAGATGTTTTTTCAAGTCGTCTGAGAAAGACAGATTTTCATTGATATTCTTTGAAGCTTAAGAAGATGAGCTAGACCACCGCACTACAAATACGTATATATAACAACATCGTGAGGACATGTTGTTATACATGTCCAAACTGATGATAATGCTTTGGATTATAACTCTGAAATGCTATATATCCTAGAATGACAGTTTGTGCTGTCTTTTTAATATTATATATTATCGTTCCCTTGTGAGATTTAGACGTCTTGTTCTCTTTCTTTTTCTTTTTCTTTTTTACCTTAACAGTTTGTATTTCCGACACTTAAGTGCTCGGCACGTGAATACCGTAGATGTATTAGTGTCGATATTTGGAGGTCGAAAAGACGAATCGTTACACAAAGCAAAATATAATAAAATATTTCTTCATTTTTTCTCGATTAAAACATACAAAATCAACTATAACATAATATTTGAAATTTTATTGCTAAAACAATAGCTATAAGCTCTAAGTTCTTAATTTAACTTCTAAACAAATGTAATTTTAGTTTGAATGTCTATTAGTTCATATTTACCTAATAGTGTGTGTATAGAAAATTGTTCCCCTACACCTACGTGTTTTTCGACCTACACAATTTGAAATGAATGAAAATTAGATATGTTCTTATAGAACTCAAGATCATCTTTGTAAAATTTGACGTATTTTGAGTAATCTTAACACGTTCAAAATCATGCTTCAAATCAATGGTTAAATAAGTGTTTTAACGGTTGATATTTGACTTAACATTTTGAACATGTTAGGAGTTTCGAAATGATCTCATTTTTTGTGGACATGATGTTCATAGTGTAGATTAAGCATCCTCGAAATTTCATTTGATTTGGAATAGCGTAGCACCGATAACCGTAGAGGTGTACAATGAGATGTAGCGAAAGAGAGGTGTAGCGGATCCATATCCACACACACTCACACCCATCCACCCACACACATGCGTATATCCAGTTTACTAAATGATGTAAAATAACTGAATAATAATCTATGTTTGTGACAATATGTTCATATATCCAAATACCTATTAATGTGTGTGCACGCATTTTAATTCATTATGATGTATAATAAATATATAATTTTTTTAGTACATACGTACTAAAGGCACGTGCCATTTGTCAAGCCGTGGGTCAATGCTTCAGGAAAGTTTGTGTCTTCTTACGTCGTACACTATTAATAACTATGTTTTTGTTCACTTGTATTTTTTGGACTGACGTATATATGCTAAATAATATCATATGTAATAGTACAGAAAAAAAATATTAAAGTTGATAACAATATAATTATTTGAAAGTAAAGTAATATGTTGATTGGGCAACGATGTAATTAAGATTTTCAAAGCATGATTCAAATCGCTGATCATGAAATTCAAATTTAAAACCGAAACTAGATTCAAATCATATATTGCAGACCAAGATGATCGATATTTTCATGTGTATACACACACACATATACACTAAGAATTTTGCTTTATGCAGTTGTCAAATGACATTCATTGTGAAGCTTTAATTCTTCTTTTCATAGCCATGATTTATATTTTAAATTTTTTTTTTTTTTTTTTTTTTTTTGAGTTTGAACTTCTGAATATAAACTCAAAACTTAAATATCTAAATATACCATCATTGTGTTTTGCACAACATGGTAAAAAACTGAATTGTATACCTCAATAAGCATCTTGGCATATTATTATTTTTCAACAAATATTGAATGATTTTACTCCTTTTCGATCTGAACTGAGTTTTGAACTAAAATTTAATATATAATCAAATTTGGAGAGATTCAAGCGGTAAGTGGAGATGGCGCTAGGATTTCAAATTACCTCGGGATGCTCTAGTGTTGTTTCTTCAACAAAATGTTAAGAATAAAGAGCTTCAAAATTTTAAAATACATTGTTTATAAACAAAAAATTTTAAAGAGAAAATCTGAAAATGGATATAGAATAAAATAACTGAACGGAAAAAACAAAAAGATACCTATTTAAATTTCAAGCAGAAAGAGAATTATTGAACTGGACATATATACCCATTCTCGTCACTTCAAATATACTTATTCTTTTTTTTCCTCGAGACTACCAATTGAACTGGAAAGTCTTCAAAATTGTTCTAAGTTCAAACTATATGAGTAGCAAGACAAAATGCCACACCATAAAAGATTTGGTTGGGAGTTATTAAATAGAGATTGATGAAATACGTAAACATATCGGAAAACATAGAGAGATTCAACAACCTTTTGATTAATGTTAAAACGCTCTGCATAAATTCTTCATCTTATGACAAAAGATTATGATACAACAACAAAACTCGGACTAAGTATTATTTCTGGATCTTGTTGACTTCCCGATACCATAAATATTCTAGAAAGATGTCGTAGTGGACAGTTATGTAACTAATTCCTAAATTAGTGAGGGTTAAAAGAAACTGAATTTGGACATAGAACATAGCTAGCATGTTTTTTCAGTGAGGTTTAAAAGGAATAGGCTTAAATCTATTTCAAACGAGTTGGGCTTAAGTTTATTTCATAGGCTCTATCAGTAGTATAGAATACTATTGTAGATATATGATCTAGGATGTAGCTCAAGGTTCAACAACCACACATATGTCTGTCTGTAATGGGTTCAAATCGTAAAGTTTCAGGATATTGTAATCTTGGATGCAATATATCCACATAATTATGTATCCTAAAATCATAAAAGTATGACCACAGTTATGCACTCAAATAGAAATATGCACAGCATGCAATGTTTTGTTTAAGGGGTTGATAAATAGATTTCGTCTTCCACTTTCTTTTACTTCGCATCATTAACCCCCTCCCAACAAAAATTATTTTAAAAAAAAAAATCAAGAAGAAGAAGAAAGGGTAAGCGATGAGTTCATTGATGTTCAATTTCTTTACTAGTTTAATTAACTTCTGGGAATATTGCATCGATATGCTAAAATTATTGGATCAACAAATCCTAATTTTCAGAGCAGGAATCAATATTGCTTATGGATCAAGAGCAAATATTATGATGGCGCATTTGTATGTTCAAAGAACCAAATTAAATCATTAAAATAACCAATGGATTAAAATCAAACATGATCCAAAGGAGCGAAAAGCTTGATTTTTCCTTTCTAATAAAAATTATCCACAATCAGTTAAAGAAAAATGTTAAATTTGTTTTCCTTATTGTTTTACTAGTTTTTCTTCCTTGTAATCTAAGCGTGTGGTGGTTAGTATTGAACATAAGAGCTTTAAAATATGTGTATGTATGTATATATAGTATTTTTAAGTTTAACTTTAAAGAAATCTAACAAATAAAGTAAAAAATTAAAACATATGGAATGTATGTGCTTACGTAGTCGACAGACCCAAAACTTGGCCATCGATTTATATCAACAAAATGGCACTCCTCGTTATTTATGGAATTGTTTGACCGTTTGTTTGTTTTTTATTAGGTGAATACGACAGTACCTTCAAAAAACATGCTTTGCCAATTTCAAAAGTGCTTGAGAAGGGCTTGATAGCATAACCAACTCCAAACGACAATACTTCCATTATTGTTTAAGAAATGAATGAACTTGGATTGATCTTACAATTATAACTTTTGTGATGGTTGAAACAAGATAGACAAATTATATGCTGATTTACTTATTGAATTATTGAAATTTGGTTACATATAGGATAACTGTTAAATACATAATAAGTGTATGTGTAAGCATGCGTGCACACGTGCACACAGCCACACGCAATAGCGCACGCGCACGTGTGTGCACACGCGTGTGCACTTGCGCGCGTGTGTGCACATGCGCACGCACATGTGTGTGTTGGTAGGGTGGGGGATGTAGGGTATATTTTCAAGCTCATAATATAGATGCAATAAAATAATTGTGTAAGATGATTCATTTTGTCCTTGCTCCTAAATTGCCTAAATGATGCCAAATGATAATCAAAGGTATGATCGAAGTATGTCCAACACGCACCTAATCAGAAATTTGGTGAGAACAAAGGGAATTATACGTCTCCATCAACTTTGGAACTTCATCCTTGAATTGCAAAATATATTTCTCTTTGAACTTTTTCTCCGACAAGGCCATAATCGTAAAAAGATCAGTTTCTTTGAAATTTAATACACTTGATTTCAAAATCTTTATCAATTTAGACCTTGGTGCCAACCTGTTTGTCAAACTCAAAGTTAAAAGCACAGGGTGAGAAGCAATGTAAGACTGAGTACATCCTACACACTTCGTCAAATACTCCATCTTTGCTTTTGTAATTTCTTTTGAAATGTTTAGAAACCTTGGCTGTTTTAGCATTGCACTTAAAAAATCTGATTCTGACCATCCAAAATTTCTGTAAAACTCCACCATCCCTTTATAGCCATCATCATCAAATCTTCCAGCCACCAACAAGAAATTTAAATACATTTTAGATCCCTTTATAAAACCAAATTTTAGAGATCTGTTCAGTGTTTTTTCCATTAAATCAAGGCTCATTGTAATAAAACCAGGAAGCATAGTTATAGCTATTCTAATATCTTTCTTAGTAAAACCGCTGTTCTGTAGAAGTGATATCTTAGGAATGACGTTCTTATCAATATCAAGACACGTCAAGCCACGATTTCTTGTAAATGCCAATAAAAGTTTGTTCAAATCATTCCCTAAAAGATTCTTCCAATATTCAATACGAGTAGTTGCACGGGGCAAGCACAGTGTGTGAGGGCTAGAACTGATGAACTTTATGAGCTCCTGATTCTTAAACCCTAAATTACGTAAAGCTTGAAAATTTGGCGAGATTACCTTCTCCACATCACGACCACAAATAGTTGGGCAGTTGGCAATGGTTTTACGGACATGTTCGTTGCTGAAGCCATTTTGTTTGAGAAATTGTATCACTGAGTCAGGTTTTTCTGGAGTATGTATATATGAAATGCCTTTCGATGCAGTTGTTGCTTTAGTTGACGAAAACTCACAGGTAGAAATCAGATAATCTCTCATAAAGTTTGAAGTTTGAGGCAGTTTTTCACTTGTAGAAGTTGAATACAAACTCAACTTCGACAAAGACAATGATTTTCCAATGAAACAAGAAAAGTAAGAAGACTGGGTTTTCTTAATAAGCATCATCGGCATCATTGACTACAAGTGATTATGATAAACTGTATTTGCAAATGAAGAAAATTTAGTAAAAAAAGGAAAAATCAAAGAGATAAGGAATTTAAGCGATAAAATTAATGAATATGAAAAAAAAAAATTGCGTTAACTTCAATGAATTTGAAGGTTAAATCATCTGTTTCAAATTGCATCCGCTGCTCAAAACCCTAAATGGAATAAATTCTCAGCTTAACCGGAGATGGGGCCATTTCTTCAAACCGGAAATGGAGCCATTTCTTCAAGCCGGAGATGGAGATGGAGCAACAGAGAACGGGACAAACGTAAAAAATAAAAAATAAAAATAAAAAACAAAGGACGTCAATTTTTATTTCTAAGCCAGACCGTAAATGTTAAAGACAAAACTTTGAAAGAAATTTAAACTAAGGACAAATGTTGATTTTATTTTAGGCATATTAGGCATATTCAGCTTTATATTATTAAAAACTAAAAATCGTCCTTCGGTCTAAAAAAATCTCTTAGTGTCCCTTTTTTTAAGTTTTGTTCAAAATTTGTCATTGTGTCTATTTTCCTGTTTTTTTTTTCTGTTTGAAAACTTAATCATCCAAATATCTGCAAATTTGTAGAAAGTGATTTTTAATATTCGAATATGGCAACTAACGATAGCTATTGTGGAGAACATGCATCAATTCGAAAGGAAAATCCTAAAAATAAAGAAAATAATGTAACGTAAATTGAAATTTTACTGTATATATTGATAATAAAAAATGTTTGATATTTATTATTTCGGTTGAAATGATACTACTTCAATTTACATATATAATTGAATAAATATTAGACATGCAAATATATACACTTAATTGAATAAATATTAGACATGCAAATATATACACTGCAAATATTTGGCATAACAAATATTCATAAATTAATGATTAGTATATAAGTGAAATTTTATTGTATATATTAATTATGGCATATATTTGACATGTATGATTTTAGTTCACGATGGATTGACAATAGATTCTACCAAAAGTATACAATGAAATGAATAATGAAGATGGTAAATATTTGTCGGGAAAATATGTGTTATACGTTATTACCGTTAGTAATTGCTTGAAATATTGCGGAATTTTACTGTAAGTACTAAAAATGTCAAATATTTGACACATGTAATATTGGTTGATGATAGGTTCTAATTGTAATATAAAATTAAACGATTGAGTTGCATTAAAAAATTATTTTTGAAATAGCTGGTTATAATACAAAAACCTTTAACACAAATATTAAGAATGACAAAATTTCTCATACGTGGCTTTGATTCATGGTAGATTAAAATTAGTGGAAATTTCCTTTGAAATTATAGTATAATATTAGACGATTAAACGAGGATGACAAATATTTGTTAAACAATTTATGTCAGTAATTTTATGGATTTAATTCATTTTTACTGCAAATACTAAAAATATCAAATATTTGTCTAACAAAGTTTAGATTGTTGATAATAAAAATTTTAGTATATATACATTTACATAAAAAACATATATCAAATATTTGCCATAACACGGGTATGACAAATATTTGTTATTTGCTTGGCGAATATTTGACATGCCCATATTTGTTAATCACACACACACACACACACACACACACACACACACGTATATGTATCACACTAATTTGATAATTTTAAAACCTATATAGCTACCACGACGAACATATAAAGTCATGGCACACAAAAAACACTACCATGCTACGCCAAGAAATTTGCGGATTTACCTAAATCTTCTACATTTTGAATCTTTAACATCTCCTCACAAACCTGAATCCTCAAAATTTGAATCTCCAACAAATTCAACATCTGAATCTTCAGAATATATAGTATCAGAAGATGTTGTTCTTTCATCCCTCAAAAGAAAACAACCACCAAGAAGAAACAGCACTAACAAACACCTGCAAAGAAAAAAATAAAAACACTAAAGGATAATTCGAAAAGCTATAGAAGTGGCTTAAAATCATTCCATGCGTTGATAGAATATTTACTAGAAGAAAAGCTACTTCAAGAAAACATGTCATTATTGAAGCAAACTCTATTCTTCAACATTATCAATGCATTCATGAAAAGAACTATAACAATCGAAGATATATCAAAAGAATCAGCTTCTATAGACATGATAATGGACTCTTTTTTGATAAAAGAAAGATGCTTTTATTTCGAAAATATGAAAACAATTCTAATAGAAAGTGACATCGCGATAATTTTTGGATTTTCAAATGAATGCATCACAGTCAACACTGCATCTCATTTGAAGAAATATGATATGAACTCTAAAATAAAAGCATTCAAACAAAAATCCTTCGGTAATTCAAAAATGATCAAATCAAAAGATATTGAAATAAGAATCCAATTAGCATCGAAAAGAAAAAAAAAACAGAATATACAATCGATGTTGCAAGGTTGCTGATTATGTTTTTGATTTTGACATACTTGTTCTCCAATCCAAACTATGCTTTTCATTTGGTGCTGCTACCATATGTATATAAATTGAAGCAAACGAAAACTGTTTCAAGGCCAGCAACAATAGAAAAACATTTGGTGGAACAAGTGAGAAAAAATAAACAGAGTCTAAGAAAAATACATGCATGCGTAATCATGCTATTGTTAAACTCTAATAACTAATTTTATCTTTTACAATTTATATTATAACTAGATTAACACCTAATATCTCTTTATGTAGTACTGGTTCTGCGACATTACAAAAATAATTGCCTTAAAAATAAGTTATCAACAACATGAACTGACTTTTGCAAAATTGACACTATAGGAAGTTACTCCAAGCAAAATTAAATACTTCCTTGTCAAAAAGGTAAACTGGTAATAATATCATTGAAATTCTGTTAAAAAAGGTAAATGGAAATTACAAATATTTGAAAAACTTAATAATCAAATTTCTAAATAATTTCAAAACAAATATTTTTTAACTGGTTTTTTAAATATGAAAAAGGAAAAAAAGAATTCTAATTTGTAGAGAAAACGAAGAAAAACAAAGAAATGTAAAAGAGCTAAATCTTCCATAGTTCCATCAGACAAAAAAAATCTTAAGTCATTGATTAAAAATATGAAAAAATCAACAAACAACCAAGGATATAGAATTGGAAATAAAGAAGCTGAAAAAAGAGAATACATCTCTAAAAAAAGAAAATGAAGATTTAAAAAAAGGAATGAAAAAGAAGAAGATAGTGAAGATCAAGTAGCTGAAGAAAAAAATAAAGAAGTTGAAAAGGAAAAAAGAAATGAATTCTGATGAAGAAATAACAAATGAAAATGATGAAGATGATGATTATGATGTTGAAAGTGGCGAAGCTGAAAATGATGATGAAGATGATAATGATCAACTTAATGATGATGAAACAAAAAATGCTGATGCAGATAATGATGATGAAGGAAATGAGATTGATGGCGATAGTGCTGATGAAGATGAAGGTAAAGAAGATGATAATGGTGGTGGTGATGATGATGATGATGATGATGATGATGGTGAAGATGAAGGCAAAGATGTTGATGGTGATGAGGGTAAAGGTGATGGTGATGAACATAAAGATGGTGATGCTGCTGGTGAAGGTAAATGTGATGGTGGTGAACATAAAGATGGTGACGGTGTTGATTGAGGTAAAGGTGATGGTGATGAATATAAAGATAGCGATGCTGCTGGTGAAGGTAAATGTGATGGTGATGAACATAAAGATGGTGATGCTGCCGATAAAGGTAAGGAGACAGTGAAGATAAAAGTAAAGATGGTAATGGCGTTGTTGAAGGTAAAGGTGATATTGAAGATGATAGTGGTACTAATGATGGTAAAAATTAAAGAACTATATATATATTGTTTTGATGGTAACAACCATACAACAATGCTACTAATGTGTTTGTTGAGTTATTTCAGGTCAAAACAATGATCGAAAAGTTGAAAAATAAAATGGCTAAAAATATACAAAGCTTTTGAGATAATAGCACATGCCATTACGACTACACCATTTTGAATTTTATAGTAATTTTATCGACTGAGCAAAGCTTACAGTCGATTGAATCCAGTTGATTAAATCCATATATAGTTATCTATTTTTGGCTATGCTCTCGGGCTTGAATTTTACTCTAAGCCAGTCGACTGAAGCTTCCTTCTAGTCAATTGAAACGGCTAGTTTCTTAAAGTGGTGTCTTCGCATCTTTTCGCTTCTGCAGTTGCTTCTCTTCATCAATGACGCATCTCTTTGCTCTTGCGGTTGCTTCTCTTCGTCAATAGCGAATCTAAAAGGTTGCACCTCTACTCTAGCATCCCTACGACAACTATATATACTCCTAAGCCTTTAAGAATAACAACACAACTCAATGATATTTCTAAACTCTCAGTTCCTAAAGCAATACTCTGAACTTCAAAAGATTCATGCGATTTAGAGATTTCGACTAGTGTGTTTCATCTCCATCTCATATTCTAATCGAATAAACTCCTTAGTCTCTACACCTCCATACAATATCGTTTGGTTTGGATATAGGAGTCATTGTAAATCAAATAGATAATTTGTGTAAGATACACTGTGTCGAAAAGTAACTTTTTGTTACAAAGTTGAAGTCCCACTCGATTGCTCGGGTAAGTGTTTTGAAATCTTGTTATGCTGCTCTGATGCATATTCCTTCGGGCGAAGTGTGGGTGTTTGTTAGTTAATTCATGAAGGAGTCTGGGACTGCACGTAGGATGGAAGGTCTGAACCAGTATAAAAACTCTAGTTTGTGATTGCTTCTTACTATACGTTAATATTTATTCCCGCTGCTATTATATTTTTGTATTGTTACTGCTATGATTACCGTGCTTCAATTCTATATCTATATATTTGGCCATCATCGATCCAGTGCATATCGACTTCTAAGTAATATTACCGATGCTACACGACTAACAAGTGGCAGCAGAGCCTGGTATTCTACCGATCGTGACAACATCCTAGAACAATGACCAAATAGAGAAGAACCAGTCAGAGCTCGAAGATGGTCGAGAGAAAGAAAATTTCTAAAAGTGAGCAACAATCTACAGAATCAAGGTACTTGTGTTGTGTGGCTAATCTCATATCAAAATCGGTACGCTTAGATTCTATGTACAGTGATCTTTTACAAATATATGAGAAGTTATTAAAATATTTTAAAATGTCATAAAATGTCGATTCATCTCTTTGGCCAAGTTAGATGATTGTGAACGTAAAATTGGTATTTTAACGGCAAAATAATTTTTTAGTAAAACAAACTGAAGTTTTTGAAAATACACTAAAAGAACTTGTATTACAAACTGTGTAACAACCCGGAATTTTCGATCTCGAAAATTCCAAATAGTTGGAAAAAGAAGAAAAGAGATAGAAGAAGAAGGAACAGAAAACCAAAATCAGAATCTCACATTCGCAGCGAACAAAATATAATATCAAATAATATTCTTTACACAAAGAAAGCTGTATTAGTCAATTACATTTTAATACATCAGAGTTACAACATTTCACAATACAGTTAAAAACAACATGTCCCAAATAAACTACAATATATCACATCAGAATATGCTCCATATGTTCCTGCAATCCAGCTCGCCTCCTGAGCTCCAGAATGTTGTTCCTAAAAATTTGTAATACTCGGTCTGACCCGAGCATTACATTAAAGTAACACCCGGGTCAGGCTGGAAACCAGCGTGTGTAAACCTATCTACCAAGAAATACCAATGCACAAAATATACTTAAAACCCGGGGTAACTTGTTCATCACTGCAAGATCACAATTTACTATAACCAACACTTATATTCACAATCGATCCCTAAGTACCTTTACTTAGTTTTAAATGGCCCAGTCATTTAAATCATTCCATTTCAGCCTATTGTTTCCACGTATCAATTTATTAAGAATCATCATAGGTTACAAATCGAAGTTGGTTCGGGTATTTACTAATACCCGACCCCGGCCTCTTCGAATTCAATACCATCTTATCCCAAGTTATTTAAACGAAATACAATTCAAACTTTAAATACAGGGTGTCACTTTTCCACAGTAATTTATTGTCAATAAATAACCACATTATCACCGTTTAAACCAAACATATCATATCACAAACATTTCATATCAGAAATATCAACCAATCATTCATAAGCAAGATTAACTATTCACATCATTTCTAATTAATTTAAATAAATTAAATTAATTACTTCAATCACCTTAAAATCCTGCTTACTAAATCATTAATTAATTTCAATCTAATTAATTAATTATCCTTTAAATTACCTCTTTAATTACATTAAGTAATTAGCCTTTAATTAATTACAAACCAATTAGTTAATCATCTTTTAACTATCCATCTTAATTAATCACCTTTGACTGATTTCCTTTAATTAATTTATCCATTTAATTACTCCTACCAAGTAATTATCCCTTTTATCCCTTCTTTAATTATTGGCATTAATTATCCCTAGTAAAATAAGACCTTAATCAAACAAGATAGACTATTTACCTTAATTGATTTCCTCTCATCACCTATATTTTGTTTAAATTTAATGCTTGAAATCATACACCAGAGAACTTATAATTGGTTTAAGGTTAAATACAGTGATCTTAAATACTTCTTAATTACATTATAAAATTTCATTTGAAAATACTTAAGGATTTTAAATTTAATTATTTATCCTAAACAAAACCAAACAATTAAATTCAAAACATTTTAATTTAAATTAAATTTTGGAAACTTGTTTTAAAAATTTGCTTGAACCTGTTATAAAATAAATCTTGTTTCCAAAACCTGATCATCATTTATACTTATACTTTTCTTTAAAACTGAGATAACATGCCATACCCACTCAAATTCACACGAAGCCACACTCGAGTCCTCCTCACATTTTCTCGAGCACACCCCGATCAAAAACCAAACTCCATCTTCCTCAACATCACAGAACAACTTCAAACACAAACATCCACTCGTGCACATGGCATCGGCTCCCCTCCGACCGATGCTACGACCACCCACACATTGCCTACGACACTCTCCTTTGGTCTGGTCACCCAGAGACCCGATATCATCCCACAAGACAAAATCGACATTTCCACCATACCTGGAACAAACAGCGCTGCCACAAAACAACCTACTTCGCCTACATCCGACCATCTACATCCCTGCCACCATGACTAGAACTTTGTTAAGATCCTACGATGCCATTCCCCTACTTCCGATCGAGTTCGACCTGATGACAAGTCCATATGAACTTCGAATTCGACATCAACTCAGACAGGGTTAAAACCCTAAAACGCCGTCAACAGGTTGCTCCGGTGATCTGAAAAACATCTGATCATTTTTCCTATGCTTCTCACCACTTGATCCTTCTTCAGCAACGAGCACAACCACCCTCATTACTCCAATCGTCGGAATTTGGTCGAAACACCAAAGGCGTTCAACTCCACAATCCTCGACATCCCCTAACTTAAAAATCACCATATCACTATTAAAATTCATCGATTTCATAGAAGAATTCGATTATACAATAAAAACTTGTAAACTCGAAAATCAATTTTTGACAATGACTTGTTCTTTACTGTAATATTTGGTTTTCTGAGATACTAAACATTTTACTTGAATTAAATCTTACAATTGAGGTTGCTCACATACAAAACATTTTACTCAGAGATCAAGACCCAAAAGAAAAACATTTAAGTGGAAGATTTGAATTTTTTAAAATAGGTCTAAAACCTGTACTGATTTAAACAGAGGTATGTCTGCCTGTTCCAGTTATGAACACAGCCACTAAGACAGATATATATACATAAAAAATCATTTTTAACAACATCACATCATGGTTCATATCATACTTCAAGGTTTAATCACATGCACATTCGGTTAAATCATATTTTTAAGAGTATACTCACCTGGAAATCAGTTGAACAAAGCCGAACAGTTTTGAAATTTAAAAACTTGAAATGCTCTATTACTAGAAACTTGATTTTGGAAATCTGTTGTTGTTGAGATTGGACCCGAGGCTTGATCTTTAAACTTGTATTTTGATTCTTAGTTTACTTTCAAATTTATTGAGCTGATCTTGTTTGATTACCAAATTGTGATTTCTGTTGAATTCTTTGGCTGTGATATTTTTTTTCTTCCTCTGGTTTACAATTCAGCCTTAAGCTTTTGATCTGTTTCCTTAGTTTTGTTTTAGGAAATGAATTGTTAAAAAAATGATAGAGAAAAATGAATAGGATTATATAACTTAGTACTTTCTCATTTATTAATTATTTTGAAAAATAAAAAGAGGTTAAAGACACTTGTTAAAATCAACTTATATTTGTTTACATTTGTAAGTTGCATGTAACAACACATTTACATTTGTAATTTAGTATACAAATGATTTACACTTGTATTTTGTATGTATATTAATATTTTAAATATATATATATTTATAATATTTTCCATTTAGTAATTACTTTCCTTAATTTATATAAATATGATATTTTAAAGAAAATAATATAAATCAAATTGTATACTAATAAAATCATATTCATATATATCTTATAATTTAATTTAAGATATTTATTCTTTGAATTTCAGACTCAAAATTAAATTAAAATCAACTCATATAAATATATATTTAAACAAACAAAATTTCAATTCTATTTAAAATCCATTTATATATATATAAATAACACATTATTATTATTGTCTTGAGAACAGTTAACTTTATTAATTTTAATTATAAAGGAGATTATCACATTTATTTGTCCAATTTATAAATTAGTAATTTCAATAGTTAAATCAGATAATTATCCTATTATCCGATGTCCGTAGATCCGGGTTATCACGTTCCTCCCCCCTTAGAATCTTTTCGTCCTCGAAAAGAAATGAAACCAGAATTTACTCAATACTTAAATTCAGATAAATTTATTCTTTGATCATTTTTAAAACACTTTTAAAATCTATAATATTACAAAACAGTTTTTATAAAAATACTTTTTATAACTCGATTCTCAACTAGTCCATCCTTGTTCTCACAGAAATTCGGTCATACGTTGATCAGGCGTAGGACTAAAAATCTATAAGTACTTGGTAAACCCGTTTTCAACACCTAATGAAAATACTTAGAAAATAATTTTACTGAAAATATAGAAAACATTTTTGAAATCGAGGAAACATCTTTAGTGAGAATGCTCTGGAAATCATCACCCCCATCCATGGTCGCAGTTACATCCTGGGTTATGTTGCCATCGCAGCAAAAGTCCACGTAAATGTACGTACTCCGCGCCCCTCGATTACGCCATGGAACCCGCCACAGATCGCGGTTACATTCCAGGGTTACGTTGCCATCACAGCAAAAGTCCATGTAACTGTAGGCATCAACGCCCTCGATTTTCGCTGCCAAAAAATGAAACTTCTCCACTCCCACATAGGTCGCAGACTACATCAGTCAAGTCCCAATGTAGCCTTAGGCTCTCACGGCCTCTCGACTTTCGCTATGTCTTTATAGGTCGCAATCTACCGATGTAAAATCAAACATAGACCGGTGGCTCTCAGCAGCACATACGACTTTCGCTATATTACCATAGGTCGCAGTCTACCGGTGTAAAATCAAATGTAGACCGTTGGCTCTCAACAGCACACACGACTTTCGCTATGGTCTGCAGTAGATCATAGTGACATCGAGTTACACTGTCGTCACAGCATAACCCAAATGCCTCTATAGGCATCAGCGCCCTCGACTTTCGCTACCCAGTACACACAATCCTCAGGAACTAGTTTGTTCGGACTCCTCACAGAATAAACTTTAGAACCTCCCCCTTTGAGGCTCAAGGCAGTACCAACCTATGATACCCCTGAGAAGTTCATTTCAAGGGAGTGCCTTTTTCCTCAGAGCCATTTTCAAAACACTTTATACTATACACATATAGTATCTTCCAAATCATACACCTAGTATGAATCTCAAATAAATTTTCTTTCTTAAATCGATTATTCCAAAATCGATAATTCTCAAATTATGCTTTTTCAAATTCCAATATTGATTTTACCCAAAAATCAAAAGCCTTCTCAAATCCATAGGTTCCAAAAACCTTTCCTCAAAATCATTCTCATAAGAACCTTTATATATATAGATATATATATATATAACTTTGAAAGTCTTTGGATCACTCCATACTTGTATAAATTCCCTTTTATACTTCAAATACTTTTCAAAAATCCTTTTCTTCCGGCAATAGATTCAACAAGGGGAGATTTATCTTATATAACAAAGATATATAACTTTATTTATTCCAAATCAAATATTCAAATTTAATTACTCTTATAAAGTTATTGACCATATTACTTACTTATATAAAGTAAATTTCTACTATAGAAATATCCAATTTCCACTTTATTTCATCATATATTTCACAAAATATACTCTTCATGTGACGACCCTGAATTTTTAACAATTTAAATTGGAATAATTAATTGATTTTATATATTTAAGAGTTGATTTTTAACTTGAATTCAATTATTATTATTATTTAGAAATTGAGTTATTGGATTTAATGAACTGAAATTGGGTAAATTATTGACTCTTCAGTTTTAATCTTGTTAAAAATAATTTCAAGACTTGTAAAATTTATATTGATAGTTCTGATGATGATAAAAGCTTTTAAATTGAAAATTGGAAGTGATTCGTTCGGTTTTAAAAATTTATCGTTTAAATTGATATTTAAAAATAGCCTTCCGAGGCACAGTCTCGGATTTTGACGAAACCAGTTTCATTAGATCCGTAATATTATATTATTATCGGATTTTAATTTTCGTAGTGTTTGGAGTTACCGTTTCGTCGTATGATCTGAAAATGCCTAGAATAATCTAATGGAATTTAATTTAAATAGTCAAACCTTATCGTATAAGCACACCCTTCCATCTTTTTACACAAGCTTCTTTCCTCTTTGCCTTTCACGTGCTAGAGAAAATCAAAACCAAACCATCTTCTAGCCGAAGCCATTTTCTTCCCCTTTTTATAAATCTTGACTCCCTCTTTCTCGTCTAAAAAAACAAAACAAACAACAATTTGTTTTCCCCAAATCGAGAATGGCAGAAGCTAAGAAAAAAAATGAATGAATAAATTGAATTGTCGCGAGGGGAAAGGATAGCATTGGTGGCCTGGGCGTTCGCGATGCCGCAGTTGAGTGGGAGGGCGTGAGGCATATTCGAGCTAAGGCTTGGGTCGCATGGTGAATTGGAAGACACGAGGCTGGGAATTAGGGTTGTGGCGGCATCGACGTGCCAACGTTAGGGTGAAGTCGAGATGATGGAGGAGTCGAAGCCGCGTTCGAATCAACGGCAAGCTGGACTCGGCAGGAAATCGTGCGCGTGCGCGAGGGAGGAAATTGATGGAGATCTCGAGCGGCGCAGCAAGCATTTCAAGCGTGATAGGTTGTGGTCAAATACTGGTGATGGTAGAGGTGTTTGTATTCGCGATGGTGGAGAAGGGTTGGTCGAGGCTTGGGTCTGCATCTCTTCTGTGAGGTATAAGATAAATTTCTTTTAATCAAGATTTATATAGGCTAAAAACAGAGATTTAGGGAATTATTAAAAGTATGATTTTGATTTACAGAAGAAAAAAATATTTATAAAAAGAAAATTTATTTAAAAAATAAATTTTTGGTTTAAACCCAACTTATTAGTTTAAAATAATTTACCGGTTAATTAAAATTATAAATGGGTAATAAATTGTGCAATCAGTCAAATATTAATAAAACCATAATATGTTTATTCAAGGTCAAACATCTGGAAATCCAAGGCAATTTTCAGGTGGATTGCAAATAAAAGCAAAGGTGAGTAAATCTCACTCCTCTGAGTTTTTATTTAAATTTAAATGGTTAAATTTAAATAATTGGTCGAATGATTGAATTGATTTGATGTGCGCTGTGAACTGATGATCTGGTGACTTTGGTTTTGGTTGGTTCTCGAGTTAATTGTTGCTTGACTTGAAGTATTCATTTTAATGTTAATAAGGACTTAATGATCCGTGATTCATTAAACTAGTAGGGTAATTAAAATGGATAATTAATTAATTCAATTAATTATTGATTTGGGTTAATTAATTTAGTAATTAAGGGTTTTGATTAATTAATTAAGTTTTAAGTTAATTAATTAAGTGTAAGTAATTCAGAATAATCATTGGATGGTTTGATAAGTAATTACTTAATGTAATTAATAAAATATAATTACTTTGTGTAATTAATCAAGAGATTAATTAAGATAGTTAATTAAGGAGTAATTAATTTAATTAATGAAGTAAATAAAAAGGTAGATAATTACAGGTTGAGATAAATCAAGAATGATTAATATTTTCGATGTAACTAATGATTAATTATTTAATGTAATTAATTTAGATTAGGATATATTGAAATATAATTGGAAATCATTAATTTATATAATTAATGATGTAATTACAAATTGATTAATTAAGATTAAATCAATCAATAATAAGTGACTTATGAGAAATTAATTAGTATAAGTAATTAAGGATGATTAATGTAATTAATTATAGTTATTTAATTTGTGAAGTAATTAAAGATTACTTATTGACTTTGGTTAAGAATAATTAATATCGTGAAATTAATTAAAGATAATTACTTGAATGTAATTGAAAGATAATTAATCTAGGGTGATTAATTAAGATGAATAATGAAGGGTTGACTAATTAATTGATTTGGAATTAATTAACGACAAGTGAAGAAATCTAAGTGGTTGAGGTTAGTAATTCAATCAGGACTAATTAAATTAAATTTGTATGTGATTAAGCTTTGCTTATGGATGATTGAATGGTATTGAATGCTTTGAATGAGTTGATATTTCTGATATGAAATGTTGTGTATTTCATTTGGATAAATTTGGGTTAGGATGACATGAGACTCGAAGAGACCGGGGTAAGTAATTAAAGATTACCCGAAACCACTTCGAATTTTTATAGTTTGATATGTGAAATCGATGGGCTGGAATGAAATGATTTAAGCGAATTGGACTATTTGATCAAAATTTTGGTACTTGGAAAGTTGATGTGTGAAATAAGTGATTTTGATAACAAATTGTGGCTTGTAAATTTAAATGAGTTACCCCGGGTTTTATATAAGTTGTTTGCTTTGGTATTCCATGTTAGTTGGGTTTACTCACGCTGGTTTCCAGCCTGACCCGAATGTTAATTTGATGTAATGCTCGGGTCAGACCGAGTATTACAGATTTTCAGGTAAGGACGTTCTGGAGCTCAGGAGGCGAGCTGGATGGCAAGAACGTATAGAGTATTTCCGCTGTATTATAGTTTTGAATATCCGAGACATGATGATTGTGTATATTCAGTGGTTGTATATATGCGTAACTCTGATGCAGTATAAATGTAATTGATGGATACAGAATGCTTTGTAAACTGTTATTATTTATTATTATATTTTATCCGCTGCGAATGTGAGATGTTGGTGTTTCTGATCTTCTTCTTCTTCTATCTCTTTCTTCTTTTTCATAACTATCTAGAATTTTCGGGATTGAAAATTTCGGGTCGTTACAGTTGGTATCAGAGCTGAAAGGTTAAGCGAAAACCTTGGCTCTGGTGGGGATTACTCATTAAATAGAGTCCGTAGTACTGTAGAATGAGTTGAGTATCTATATATATATGAGCGCGTACTTGTTATTTTCTTATATGAAGGTTTTAAATGATTTTATAAAAAAATATTTTGATATATAAAACAATATTTCCTTCTAATAAATTTTTAGGTGATTGGTTGTTAAATTATTGAAATTAAATTAAGAAGTAATATAATACAACCAAATTGAAATCTTGAATTGGAATTAAATTAAGTAAAAACAGAAATACAACCAAATTAAAATTAAATAAAGGTAAGTTTGAAATGGATTCAAACTGAAATTTAATTTTGAATTTATAGAAGTAAGAATAATACAAAAAGGAATTGGTATCTAGATATGATAACCTTGAGTATTATCATAAATAGTTATTGTGTTTAATAATGATATATTTTCTATTAAGTAAGCCATATGAAGTAAATTTATAAGATGAGTATAACTTCGAAATCAAAGTAGGTTTTAAAAATTGTGAAGTTTTAAAGCCTTAGTCTGGAACACAATCAATTGTTTCGAAGAGTTAAAGAAATAACCAATAATATAATTCAGACTATTTTGAATATAGTCTTATTTTAAAACAAAAAATGTTTGGAAGATTTTTAAGGGATTTGTTTTGAAATTAAAACCAAGGGTGGTTTAAAATTTAAAGGTAACCTGGTGTGTAAAGGAAATAAATATGAAATTAACTCTAAGATTGAGTTTTGAACTTTCTTTGGAATGTGATGCGAAACCCACGGTGAAGCAAATTTTAAACTTAAGTGGAAAGGTTATCAATCTGAAGGTTTAAAATTTTGAATGGGAATTAGGATTAATTCAAGCAGAAATTGAAATGATTTGAAATTGAAGCGGATTTAATTTGAAATTAGTCCAAATTATTTGAATAATTTGGAACTGTAAATAAAGTTGAATAAGTAAGAATCAAATGGAATTTGATTTGAAATTGGAAAGAAGTTGAGAATTAATTCAACTTGAATTGGGGATAAATCAAGTCCAATGGAAATTGAAGTTATTCAAATTGGAATTGAGTCAATTTAAATGGAAGAAGAAATTTAAATTGAATGGATAAGGAAGTGAACAGATTTGGACTCTGGACTATTTTCAATATAGATTGTTTTAGTATAAACTTATTTTTCCAAGCTATTTAATATATATAACCTTTCTTTCTTAAAGCCAAATTATTTTATATTTGTTTTACAATTATATTTGGAACTATTTAACAATTTTTCGACTGTTTTACAAATTAATTACTATTTTACAACTATTTTGAAATTATCTAAAATTTCTGAAACTGTTTAACTATTTTATAGCTATTTTATAAACTATTAATTGTTTTCAACTACTTATCTATTTTTAAAATTTTCAAGCTATTTTTTTTAATATAAACTGGTTGGAGTTCAAACTGTTATTGATTAAATATCCAACTGAGATAAGAATTGAAGTGATAATCCAAATGAGGATTAAGGTAAATGTGAATAATTGAATAAAATTGAAGTAAGGATGGATAGAAAGGAAATTGATTTGGCTAAATATCAATGAAGATAATTACGTAGGATGTACGTATATTATCCTATTCGCATAGTAATTTGATCCAGATTCAAGCATAGAATTTCGAGATGGTTATATCGATCCAAGTTGGGATTTTTCACTCGATTTTCGACGGAAAACCTGGATATGGATTGTCGATTGCTTCTGGATATTCTCTATCATAGTTATAGCTGTGCAAGGAGATGACAGTTTCTGATCAAGAAACCAAATCTGAGTCCGCACTAGGAAATCGGGTGGACGATACTAGTTCGGAAGTGAAATTGTGTGATCGAGTGAGCGATCAGATTAGTATAGCGTACAGATGATAAGTGTACATCGTACAGTTTTGAATGAAATTGGTATTGGAAAGAGTAATCAAATTTGAATATTTGATTTTGAATAAACAAAGTTATATATCTTTATTATATAAGATAAATCTCCCCTTGTTGGATCTATTGCCAGAAGGAAAGGATTTTGAAAGTGTTTTGAAGTATAAAAGGAGTTTTATACAAGTTTGAAATGATCCAAAGTTTTAAAAAATTATATATATCTGTATATATATATATATAAAGGATCTTATGAGGATTGGAAAAGGTTTTGGGAACCTTTGAATATGGAAAGGCTTTTGATTTTTGGGTAAAATCAATATTGAAATTTGGAAAGCCTAGTTTGAGAACTATCGACTTTGTGTAAATGAGCTTTGTATGAGATCATATTAGGTGTATGATTTGAGAGATAATATATGTGTATAGTATAAAGGGTTTTGATGATGGCTCTGGGGAAAAAAGCGCTCCCTTGAAATGAACTTCTCAGGAGTGCCACCGAGTGGTGCTGCCTTGACCCCCAAGGGGGGTTCTAAAGTTGATCCTGTGAGGAGTCCGGACAAAACTAGTTCCTGAGGATTTGAGTAGTGTGTACCATAGCGAAAGTCGTGTGTGCCGCTGATAGCCAACAGTCTACGTTTGATTTTATATCGGTAGACTACGACCTATGGTAAAATAGCGAAAGTCGTGTGTGCTGCTGAGAGCCAACGGTCTACGTTTGATTTTTCATCAGTAGACTGCGACCTATGTAGGAGTGGAGAAGTTTCATTTTGACAGCGAAAATAGAGGGGCGCTGATGCCTACAGTTACATGGACTTTTGCTGCGATGACAACGTAACCCTGGAATGTAACTGCGATCTGTTGTGGGTTCCATGGCGTAATCGAGGGGCGCGAAGTGCCTACAGTTACATGGACTTTTGCTGCGATGGCAACGTAACCCAGGATGTAACTGCAACCATGGATGGGGGTGATGATTTCCAGAGCATTCTCACCAAAGATATTTTCTCTATTTTCAAAAACTATTTTCTATATTTTCAATAAAATTATTTTTCAAGTATTTTCACTGGATGTTGAAGACGGGTTTATCAAGTACTTATAGATTTTCTGTCCTACGCCTGATCAACGTATGACTGAATTTCTGTGAGAACAAGGATGGACTGGTTGAGACATCGAGTTATAAGAAGTATTTTTTTTATAAAAAGGTATTTTACTAGTATTATCTGAATTTAAAATCATTTCTAAAATTTTAAAATAAAAATGTAATAATTTTGGAAAATGAAAGAAAATCCAAACTGGAATTATATAAAAAAAATTGAACTCAGGAAAAATTTAATAAGGTGATTTTTTGTAATAAAATCGAATATTGATTTAAAAATTGAAAGTAAGCTAATTAGCTAAATAATTATTTGATTGAGTATGTTAATAAAATTTAACTCGGTTAAATAAAATGGATTGTAAGTTAATAATGGAGTTTGGAAATGAAATCGAATTGTGAATAGAATTTAACTTGGATTTGATAATGAATTAAATAAGAAGAGATGTTGTAAACATAAAAATAAAATAGAGTTGGATCGAAATAGTAATGGTTTGAATTACAAATAAAATTCAAGTGCGATTTGAATAATATTTAACGAAATTTGCAAGTAAATTAGATATAAGGGAAGTGTTGTCGAATGAAATGGAAGTGAATTATAATAGAAATGGTTTGGGCTGCAAACAAAACCCAGGTGAGTAGAAATAAATTCAGGATGGCTTTGTATTAATAAAATAAATTCGAAAATGAATTAAGTAAGTGAATTAAAAAATTAAAATGGGTGAATAAATGGGTTAATTGAATTAAATAATAAATGGATGAAGTCTGATTGAATAAAAACTAAATCAAAATTGTAATTGGAATTGGATTATTAGAATGAACTTGAGTTATGAGGCATATTAATTTAAAGTAAAATTACTTAAGTCATTAAAAGCTTGATTTCAAGTAAGAATGGAAGACCATTAAATAAAATTTGGGATAAATTTATTCGAAAAATTGATATCAATATAACCATCGAATATTGTCAAACTCAATGAAATAGTTTTAAAATGAATCCAGTGCGGAGATAAAATGAAATGCATTGAATGGTTGGTGAATAAAATTAGAAATCAAATGGAATTAATTACAAAATGAGTTGAAATTAATTTGAAGTAGTTATAGACTAAAAATAAATACTCTATTAAGCGAATATTGTCAAACTTGCACAGAATGAATTGTCGTTTGACGTAAATGAAAGAAATTAAAATTCTATGGGTTGAGAGAAGTTAAATAACTTGAGTTTGAAATCAATTGAATTGAATATGAGCTTTTTTGGATTAAAAATAAATTGAATGTAAGAAATTGAGTTGCAAACCATTAAAATTGAACAAAATGGTATATGAATTGGTTGAAGGAAAGTGAAATTGTGTCGAAATCATATCAATTGCTCGTGGAAGTTATTTAGAATGCATTTCTTTTTGAGTTGATGTGTTGTAGTTGTTTAAGTAAGAGAAATGTTATAAACTTCATATATATGACACTTACATGTTTAAATTGAGTAAGTACAGGTACCTGAAGGCCGTTTGGCTGGATTTGGACGCGATAAATGCTAAAATAATAAGCCACTTGCTTAAAATGTTAAATAAAAGGTACGCCTACGCAATAAAAATAGGAAATATGAACTGTTTTTTCTTTTTCCGACCGGGTGGGTCGATGTATATATATTTATATCTCTTGTCAAATTGCAAAAGCTCCTCCGTACAAAGGGGACTCTGCCAAAAAATTTCAGAAATTTTGGGAGTTAGAAAATTTTTGAAAATTTTTGGAAAATTTTCTGTTAGTAACAAAACGATTTCAAAGTTGAAACCGAAATAAATTAGTGAATGAAACTAATTTAAAATAATGCTATGAATCGGTTATAAATGGAAGATAAAATTCAATATTCAAAATGGAAAATAAATTAAATTCATATGAAAATGGGGAAAACTAATTTGAATAGAAATAGATATGAAAATTTCTGTAAGGAAATGTATAAAATGATTTGAAAAGTTACGATTGGATATTATGGCTAAGTAAGATATGCAGATATTATAAAGGGAAAGGAAAATTGGTTTTGATTTCGGAAGATAAATTTGAATTGCCCGACTAAAATGCATGTATTTAAATTTCTGTATGAAATTGGATTGGGTTTTTGATCTAGCCACTTGGCATTTTGTTTTTTTTGGAATTTGGGAGCCCGTAGAGGCATTTTGTAGTTGTGCCGAGCTAGTCGCGCAAAGGAGACGCTAGCAAAAAAATTCGGAAATTTAGAGAGTTAGAAAATTTTTTAGAAAATTTTGATAATTCAAAATTTGGTTTTAAATTGAAATTTGATTGAGCAAAAGGGTATTGTTTGAAAACTATGGGAGAGTTTGGGAAGTTAGTAAGATTGATAAGGGGTCATTTATAAAAGATAGTTGGTAGGATGTTGAACTGTTGGTTTTGGGGGAAAAGTAAACGGGTATTGGACCATTCTTCCTAATTAGTAATTTCGGGGACGAAATTCTTTTAAGGGGAGAGGAATGTGACGACCCTGAATTTTTAACAATTTAAATTGGAATAATTAATTGATTTTAAATATTTAAGAGTTGATTTTTAACTTGAATTCAAATATTATTATTATTTAGAAATTGAGCTATTGGATTTAATGAACTGAAATTGGGTAAATTATTGACTCTTCAGTTTTAATCTTGTTAAAAATAATTTGAAGACTTGTAAAATTTATATTGATAGTTCTGATGATAATAAAAGCTTATAAATTGAAAATTGGAAGTGATTCGTTCGGTTTTAAAAATTTATCGTTTAAATTAATATTTAAAAATAGCCTTCCAAGGCACAATCTCGGATTTCGATGAAACCAGTTCCATTGGATCCATAATATTATATTATTATAGGATTTCAATTTTCGCAGTGTTTGGAGTTACGGTTTGGTCGTATGATCTGAAAATGCCTAGAATAATCTAATGGAATTTAATTTAAATAGTCAAACCTTATCGCATAAGCCATACCCTTACAGCTTTTTACACAAGCTTCTTTCCTCTTTGCCTTTCACGTGATTGAGAAAATCAAATCAAACTATCTTCTAGCCGAAGCCATTTTCTTTCCCTTTTTATAAATCTTGACTCCCTCCTTCTCGTCTAAAGAAAAAACAAAACAAACAACATTTCTTTTCCCCAAATCGAGAATGGCCGAAGCTAAGAAAAAAATGAATGAATAAATTGAATTGTCGCGAGGGGAAAGGATAACATTGGCTGCCTGGGTGTTCGCGATGCCGCAGTTGAGTGGGAGGGCATGAGGCATATTCGAGCTGGGGCTTGGGTCGCATGGTGAATTGGAAGACGCGAGGCTGGGAATTAGGGTTGTGGCGGCATCGGCGTGCCGACGTTAAGGTGAAGTCGAGATGATGGAGGAGTCGAAGCCGCGTTCGAATCAACGACAAGCTGGACTTGGCAGGAAATCGCGCGCGTGCACGAGGGAGGAAATTGATGGAGATCTCGAGCGGCGCGGCAAGCATTTCGAGCGTGATGGGTTATGGTTAAATACTGGTGATGGTAGAGGTGTTTGTATTCACGATGGTGGAGAAGGGTCGGTCGAGGCTTGGGTCTGCATCTCTTCTGTGTGGTATAAGATAAATTTCTTTCAATCAAGATTTATATAGGCTAAAAACAGAGATTTAGGGAATTATTAAAAGTAGGATTTTGATTTACAGAAAAAAAGAATATTTATAAAAAGAAAATTTGTTTAAAAAATAAATTTTTGGTTTAAACCCAACTTATTAGTTTAAAATAATTTACCGGTTAATTAAAATTATAAATGGGTAATAAATTATGCAATCAGTCAAATATTAATAAAACCATAATATGTTTATTCAAGGTCAAACATCTGGAAATCCAAGGCAATTTTGAGGTGGATTGCAAGTAAAAGTAAAGGTGAGTAAATCTCACTCATTTGGATTTTTATCTAAATTTAAATGGTTAAATTTAAATAATTGGTCGAATGATTGAATTGATTTGATGTGCACTGTGAACTGATGATCTGGTGACTTTGGTTTTGGTTGGTTCTCGAGTTAATTGTTGCTTGACTCAAAGTATTTGAGTTTTAAATTGTTTTAAACTTAAATCATAAATAAGAAAATGTTTTCATTTTAATGTTAATAAGGACTTAATGATCCGTGATTCATTAAACTAGTAGGGTAATTAAAATGGATAATTAATTAATTCAATTAATTAATGATTTGGGTTAATTAATTTAGTAATTAAGGGTTTTAATTAATTAATTAAGTTTTAAGTTAATTAATTAAGTGTAAGTAATTCAGAATAATCATTGGTTGGTTTGATAAGTAATTACTTAATGTAATTAATAAAATATAATTACTTTGTGTAATTAATCAAGAGATTAATTAAGATAGTTAATTAAGGAGTAATTAATTTAATTAATGAAGTAAATAAAAAGGTAGATAATTACAGGTTGAGATAAATCAAGAATGATTAATATTTTCGATGTAACTAATGATTAATTATTTAATGTAATTAATTTAGATTAGGATACATTGAAATATAATTGGAAATCATTAATTTATATAATTAATGATGTAAAATTGATTAATTAAGATTAAATCAATCAATAATAAGTGACTTATGAGAAATTAATTAGTATAAGTAATTAAGGATGATTAATGTAATTAATTATAGTTATTTAATTTGTGAAGTAATTAAAGATTACTTATTGATTTTGGTTAAGAATAATTAATATCGTGAAATTAATTAAAGATAATTACTTGAATGTAATTTGAAGATAATTAATCTAGGGTGATTAATTAAGATGAATAATGAAGGGTTGACTAATTAATTGATTTGGAATTAATTAACGACAAGTGAAGAAATCTAAGTGGTTGAGGTTAGTAATTCAATCAGGACTAATTAAATTAAATTTATATGTGATTAAGCTTTGCTTATGAATGATTGAATGGTATTGAATGCTTTGAATGAGTTGATATTTCTGATATGAAAATATTGTGTATTTCATTTGGATAAATTTGGGTTAGGATGACATGAGACTCGAAGAGACCGGGGTCGGGTATTAGGAATACCCAAAACCACTTCGAATTTTTATAGATTGATGTGTGAAATCGATGGGCTGGAATGAAATGATTTAAGCGAATTGGACTATTTGATCTAAATTTTGGTACTTGGAAAGTTGATGTGTGAAATAAGTGATGTTGATAACAAATTGTGGCTTGTAAATTGAAATGAGTTACCCTGGGTTTTATATAAGTTGTTTGCTTTGGTATTCCATGTTAGTTGGGTTTACTCACGCTGGTTTCCAGCCTGACCCGGGTGTTACTTTGACGTAATGCTCTGGTCAGACCGAGTATTATAGATTTTCAGGTAAGGACGTTCTGGAGCTTAGGAGGCGAGCTGGATGGCAAGAACGTATAGAGTATTTTCGCTGTATTATATTTTTGAATATCTGAGACATGATGATTGTGTACATTCAGTGACTGCATATATGCGTAACTCTGATGTAGTATAAATGTAATTGACAAATACAGAAATCTTTGTAAACTGTTATTATTTATTATTATATGTTATCCGCTGCGAATGTCAGATGTTGGTGTTTCTAATCTTCTTCTTCTTCTATCTCTTTCTTCTTTTTCATAACTATCTGGAATTTTCAGGATCGAAAATTTCGGGTCGTTACACTTCATTTCAAAAATCATTTTACATTTCTTATCCACAAATTTCCAATATCAATTTCATTCAAACCCGCACAATGTACATATATCATTCGTACACAATTTCAATCTGTTCGCTCGCTCGATCACACAATTTCACTTCCGAACTAGTATCGTCCACCTGACTTCCTAGTGCGGACTCAAATCTGGTTTCTTGATCAGAAAACGTCATTATCCTTACATAGCCATAACTATGATAGAGAATATCCAGAACCAATCAACAATCCATATCCAGGTTCGCCGTCGAAAATCGAGTGAAAAATCCCAACTCGGATCGATATACTATCTCGAAATTTTGTGCTCGAATCTGGATCAAATCACTAATAGAATAATATACGTACATCCTACGTATTTATCTTTATTGATTGTTAGCCAAATCAATGTCCTTTTCTATTCACATTTACTTTAATTTCTATCCACTTATTTATAATTGTTTAAATCCTCATTTGGATTATCACCTCAATTCTTATCTCAAATGGATATTTAATCATAAACAGTTACACTCTGACCGGCTTAAATTTAGAAAATAATTTGAAAAGTTTAAGACAGATAAGTAGTTGAAAAATATTTATTAACTGTAAAATAACTGTAAAATAGTTAAGTAATGATAAAATAGTTATAAAATAGTGAAATAGTCATAGAAATTTTAAATAATTTTAAATAATTGTAAAATAGTAATTAGTTATAAAGTAGTTGAAAAACAGTAATTAGTTTATAAAACAGTTGAAAATTTGTTAAATAGTTCCAAAAATAATTGTAAAACAAGTATAAGATAGTTTTAGGTTTAAAAAGAAAAGTTTTATAGTAAATAGTTTGGAAAATAGATTTATATTAAAACAATTTATTTTGAAAATAGTCCAGAGTCAAACTGTTCAATTCCCAACCTCCATTTCCATTCAATTCAATTTAAATTTCCACTTCCATTTAAATTGACTTAATTCCAATTTGAATAACTTCAATTTCCCTTGAGCTTGATTTATCCCTAATTCAAGTTGAATTACCTTAATTTCTTTCCAAATTCAAATCAAATTCCAATTGATTTTAAACCTATTCAACCTTAATTACAATTTCAAATTATTCAAATAAATTTCAAATTGAACCAATTTCAATTCATTTCAATTCCGGTTTGAATTAATCCAAATTCCCATTTGAATTTGAACTCATTCAACTTCAATTTCATTTCAAATCAATCCAATTCAAATTTTCCATTTGAATTTTTAAACTTATACATCTACAATCACAATACCAATTAATTTAAATCAAATTCAATTTGAACTAATTCAATTCAAATTTCAAATTTAAACCATCCCGAATTATATAAATTCAAGTTAAAAATTTTAAATGTTGATTTAATCCTTTAAATCAAATCAACTTATATCTTTAAACCATTTAACTTTGAATCCAAATTCCATTTTTCAATTATCCTTACTTAACCTATTTCAAAGTTCAAATAATTCAAATCCTATTTAAACAACTCAATCTTTGAACTTCAATTTATCACCAAATTTCAATTTTGAAACCAAAACTTTGAAGTTTTATTTTAAACATTCAAATCTTAACTCCAAAATGATTCCATTTCTTTGATCTCAATTTTAAATTTGCAACTTCCCTTTGAACAATTAAATCTTAAATTCAAAATGATTTCATTTTCCATTTATCTCTGCAATGGGTATATATTATTCCAATCCATTTCTTAATTCATTTCAAATATTCCAATTCACAGTTCATAAATTATTTATAACGATAGAATGTTATCAAGATAAATAAACATCCAAATTTATCCAAACACCAAATAACTGCATACATTTTCAATTTCCAAATCTCAATCCCATTTTGAGATCACTCATAACTCCCATTCAAATCAATCCATTTAACTTCCCTAAGTCAAATTTCTATCAACATTCTTTCTTACTTATAAGTTTAAAGACTTATATCACTTTTGTGTTTTACATCACATTTCAGGGAAATCAAAACTCAGTACTTCTGAGTTTATTTCAAATCATTTTTGATACTATGTATATCTACTTATATACACATATTTTATATCTTAGCCCACCAAGCCATACTTTAAATTTTAAACCACCTTTGGTTTTTAATTCAAAACAAATTCATTAAAACTATTTTAAAACCTTTATATAAGAAAATAACAAGTACGCTCTCATATATATATATATATACACACACACACATACACACACATATATATATACACTCAACTCATTATAGGGTACCATTCACCCTATCTTTAATGAGTACACCCACCAGAGCCAAGGTTCTAGCCTAACCTTCGGCTCTGATACCAATTGTAACAGCTCAGAATTTTCGATCCCGAAAATTCTAGATAGTTAGGAAAAGAAGAAAAGAGATAGAAGAAGAAGGAACATAAATCCAAACTCAGAATCTCACATTCGCAGCGGATAAAATATAATATCAAATAATATTCTTTGCGCAAAGAAAGCTGTATCAGTCAATTACATTTTAATACATCAGAGTTTCAACATTTCACAATCACTGGATAGTTAAAAACAACATGTCCTAGATAAACTACAATATATCACAGCGGAATACGTCCATACGTTCGTGCCATCCAGCTCGCCTCCCGAGCTCTAGAACGTCCTCACCTGAAAATCTGTAATACTCAGTCTGACCCGAGCATTACATTAAAGTAACACCCGGGTTAGGATGGAAACCAGCATTGAGTAAACCCATCTACCAAGAAATACTGATGTACAAAATATACTTAAAACCCGGGGTAGCTCGTTCATCACTACAAGATCACAATTTACTATAACCAACGCTTACATTCACAATCGATCCCTAAGTACCTTTACTTAGTTTTAAATGGCCCAGTCATTTAAATCATTCAATTTCAGCCTATTGTTCCACATATCAATTTATTAAGAATCATCATAGGTTATAAATCGAAGTTGGTTCGAGTATTTACTAATACCCGACCCCGGCCTCTTCGAATTCAATACCATTTTATCACAAGTTATTTAAATGAAATACAATTCAAACTTTAAATACAGGATGTCACTTTTCAACAGTAATTTATTGTAATTTATTGTCAATAGATAACCACATTATCACTGTTTAAACCAAACATATCATATCATAAACATTTCATATCAGAAATATAAACCAGTCATTCATAAGCAAGATTAACTATTCACACCATTTCTAATTAATTTAAATAAATTAAATTAATTACTTCAATCACCTTAAAATCCTGCTTACTAAATCATTAATTAATTTCAATCCAATTGATTAATTATCCCTTAAATTACCTCTTTAATTACATTAAGTAATTAGCCTTTAATTAATTACAAACCAATTAGTTAATCATCTTTTAACTATCCATCTTAATTAATCACCTTTGACTGATTTCCTTTAATTAATTTATCCATTTAATTACTCCTGCCAAGTAATTGTTGAATCACTAGTTTTTATTCATGACAAAGCAAGTTAGAAGAAAAAAGAATTCACGACAAAAAGAAATAATCAATGGACTATGGCTATATCAAAGACTTTTAATCTATGCTTTCACTGTCTAGTATGTATGATTGAGTCTTAGAAATTTATTAAAATCTATTTTCAAGTAGTCCGCACTTCATATTTCACATAAAAAATCAAAACAGAAGCATACTATGTAAAAATGTCACAGCCAGTCGACTGGCCATAACCATCCGGTCGACTGACTGTGTATGTACACATATGCACTGTTTATTTTTTAAATCTTTTGCATAGTCAGTCGACTGACCATGAACGACCAGTCGACTGACCCGAGACCAACTGCCATATTTTCGAAATGACATCTTCTTCTCCGAAAGGATGCAACCCTTCTCTGAACAGAAATAGATGCTCCTCTTCATCAGAACCCTTCACCAATGGCAGTTGCTCTTCAACTATTATATATATATACTCCCAAACACTTCATATTCACCGATTTTCATTCTAACTCTCTAATACTCTTCTTGTGCTTTAATATTTGCATTCAAACAGCGAACATACATTTTTACTGCTTTGAATCTACAAATAACTTCCATAATCTTCGATTCTTAGCATTACCTTCTCTTTATATCTTCACATATACTTCATATACTTGAGGATTTGATTATAGGAGGTTTGTACTATCAGTGACAAATCAGTGTTATCAAGAACACACAGTGTCAGATATTATTTTGTATTAGTGAAGTCCTCTTCTGCTGCTGAGGCGAAAATCCTGTTCAGTTGCTCAAGTGTCTGTTTTGCTGCTCAGACTGTATATACCTGTTCCTCCGGGTTAAATAAGGGTTATTGTAGTTGAAATTCCAAAAGAAGTCTGCGACTGGACGTAGAACGGGAAGTTCGAACCAGTATAAAAATTCCTAGTGTGCTTGTTTTATTTTGCTTATTTTCATTTACTTTGTTATTATCATCTGTTTCCACATTTAGATTTGTTAATTGGTTTGCTATCAAATATAATTTGTAAGAACAGACATAGAGAAGAAAGCAAAAGTAACTTATTTTATTTATCCCATTTTATTGATATACAAGAAGAGGTGTTTATATATATCACACCAAATAGTTAAACCAGGAAAGTTTATAATAGGAAAGTTAATAAAAGGAAACAATTACACCCAATATTTAACACTCCCCCTCAAGTTGGAGCATAGATGTTAATCAGGCCCAACTTATTACACAAGTAATTAATTCTGACTCCATTCAAAGCTTTGGTGAAGATATCTGCAATCTGCTCTTCAGTCTCCATATACTCTATAATATTAAACCATCTTGTATTTCATCCTGAACAAAATGATAGTCAATCTCTATGTATTATTAAACTCCAAAGCATTCATTTCATCAATCATTGCTTTCCACCAACCAGGAATAAATGGGGCTTTAGTAAAAGATTTAGGAATTGGAATTGAGTCAAGAGAAGTGATGAACAAATATGAAGAAGTGGATAAGTTTTTATATGAGACAAACGAATTTTCTAAGAACTGAATTTTCTAAGAATCGAATTTTCTGAGAACCGAATTTTCTAAGAACCGAATTTTCTGAACATGAATTTTCTGAGAATCGAATTTTATGAACACGAATTTTTTGAGAATCGAATTTTCTGAACACGAATTTTCTGAGAATCGAATTTTTTGAGAGGGGCAAGATGAACACGAGATTTAAATCCACTTACTCTTAATTTTAAATTCCAAAAACCAAATCGAAATTCTAAATTGAAAGATCAACCAACTTTAGAAAGTGTCGTGCTTCTCCTTAAATGCTTGAAAATCCTGGAGAATGCAACCTTTTTGAGTAAAGATAACCAGGACCACTTGCTCAGCATGAAGGGGAGAATAAATTCTGAATTCAAGCGATTTGTTGGAGTAGTTATCAGTTCCATTAAATATTTATCATATCTTGCTCTTTTACAATACTCAAGACACTTTCCACCAAATGAAAATTCAACGCTACTAGTATTAGGTTTCAACATACGTGCACTCCTCCACTTTAAACTTTCTGATTGTCGTACACCCAGTTCAGTGCTACCCATTAAAGAACTACCACTGCAAGACATCATATTTCTTTGCAAAACTTTACCAGAAGCCTTTTGTGTTGATTCGCCAAGACCAATTACTACTTCTAATGCAGCTTTAAGATCAATTGTACGAATTGGGTGAACTGAACCGCTTAGGGTGGAAATAGGCTTGGATATACAATTACCCGAATTCAAGAACTGGGAGTTTTGCTCGTTATTTAATAGAAATCCAGCTACGGTGCGCAACAATTTGTGCTTCAAAAAATATTTTGGTGGCATCTTCTTTCCGCAATCAAATATATGCAGATCACAAATCTTCGATTACGGGATGAGTGATACAGCGAGGCCTAACCCTAATTAGAGCAACCATAAATAGCCTACGGCTGAAAAGAAGGCGACAACAAAAGGGAAGGCAGAACCTAGCCCCTAAAATATTGGAGATAAACGTGACTTTGTTTGATCCACGTTTCAATATATAGCTTGAGGGAGGATCCACGTTTGGTGGCGATTTGAATTTTCTGGAATCGGGATGGTAAAGGTTTTGATTAATTTTCTGATTTAAGATACTGTTCTAAGAAGGCTCTGATACCATGTTAATTGGTTTGCTATCAAATATAATTTGTAAGAACAGACATAGAGAAGAAAGCAAAAGCAACTTATTTTATTTATCTCATCTTATTGATATACAAGAAGAGGTGTTTATATATCACACCAAATAGTTGAACCGGGAAAGTTTATAATAGGAAAGTTTATAATAGAAAAGTTAATAAAAGGAAACAATTACACCCTATATTTAACAAGATTTAATTATATTCCATATTGCACGATCCTACACACTTACAGTAATTATCCCACTTATCCCTTTCTTTAATTATTAGCATTAATTATCCATAATAAAATAAGACCTTAATTAAACAAGATAGACTATTTACCTTAATTGATTTCCTCTCATCACCTATTTCTTGTTTAAATTTAATGCTTGAAATCATGCACCAGAGAACTTATAATTGGTTTAAGGTTAAATACAGTGATCTTAAGTACTTCTTAATTCCATCATAAAATTTCATTTGAAAATACTTAGGGATTTTAAATTTAATTGTTTACCCTAAAAAAACCAAACAATTAAATTCAAAACATTTTAATTTAAATTAAATTTTGGAAACTTGTTTTAAAAATCTGCTTGAACCTGTTATAAAAAAAATCTTGTTTCCAAAACATGATCATCATTTATACTTATACTTTTCTTTAAACCTGAGATAACATGCCATACCCACTCAAATTCACACGAAGCCACACTCGAGTCCTCCTCACATTTTCTCGAGCACACCCCGATCAAAAACCAAACTCCGTCTTCCTCAACATCACAGAACAACTTCAGACACAAACATCCACTCGTGCACGTGCACACGGCGTCAGCTCCCCTCCGACCGATGCTACGACCACCTACACATTGCCTACGACACTCTCCGTTGATCTGGTCACCTAGAGACCCATATCATTCCACAATACGAAATCGACATTTCCACCATACCTGGAACAAACAGCTGCCACAAAACAACCTACTTTTCCCACCTCCGACCATCTGCATCCCTGCCACCATGATCATGAGATCCTACGATGCCATTCCCCTACTTCCGACCGAGTTCAACCTGATGACGAGTCCATGTGAACTTCGAATTCGACATCAACTCAGAGAGGGTTTAAAACCCTAAAACGCCATCGTCAGGTTTCACTGGTGATTTGAAAAACATCTGATTATTTTTCCTATGCTTCCCGCCACTCGATCCTTCTTCAACAACGAGCATAACCATCCCCATTACTCCGATCGCCGGAATCTGATCGAAACACCAGGGGCGTTCAACTCGACAATCCTCGACATCCACTAACTTAAAAATCACCATATCACTATTAAAATTCATCTATTTCATAGAAGAATTCGATTATACAATCAAAACTTGTAAACTCGAAAATCAATTTTTGACAATGACTTGTTCTTTACTGTAATATTTGGTTTCCTGAGACACTAAACATTTTACTTGAATTAAATCTTACAATTGAGGTTGCTCACATACAAAACATTTTACTCAGTGATCAAGACCCAAAAGAAAAACATTTAAGTGTAAGATTTGAATTTTTTAAACTGGTCTAAAACCTGTAATGATTTAAAGAGAGGTATGCCTGCCTGTTCCAGTTATGAACACAGACACTAAGACACACACACACACACACATATATACATAAAAAATCATTTTTAACAACGTGCACAACATAGTTCATATCATACTTCAAGGGTTAATCACATGCACATTCAGTTAAATCAGATTTTTAAGAGTTTACTCACCTAGAAATCAGTTGAACAGAGCTGAATAGTTTTGAAATTTAAAAACTTGAAATGCTCTATTACTGGAAACTTCATTCTGGAAATCTATTGTTGTTGAGATTGGACCTGAGGCTTGATCTTTGAACTTGTATTTTGGTTTTTGATTTATTGAGATGGTCTTGTTTGATTACCAGATTGTGATTTCTGTTGAATCCTTTGGCTATGATTTTTTTTTCCTTTGGTTTACAATTCAGCCTTAAGCTTTTGATCTGTTTCCCTTAGTTTTGTTTTAGGAAATGAATTGTTAAAGGAAATGATAGAGAAAATTGAAGAGGATTATATAACTTAGTTCTTTCTCATTTATTAATTATTTTGAAAAATAAAAAGAGGTTAAAGACACTTGTTAAAATCAACTTATATTTGTTTACACTTGTAAGTTGCATGTAACAACACACTTACATTTGTAATTTAGTATACAAATTATTTACACTTTTATTTTGTATGTATATTAATGTTTTAAATATATATATTTATAATATTTTCCATTTGGTAATTACTTTCTTAATTTTATAAATATGATATTTTAAAGAAAATAATATAAATCAAATTATATACTAATAAAATCATATTCATATATATCTTATAATTTAATTTAAGATATTTATTCTTTGAATTTCAAATTCAAATTAAAATTAAAATCAACTCATATAAATATATATATTTAAACAAACACAATTTCAATTCTATTTAAAATCCATTTATATATATATAAATAACACATTATTATTATTGTTTTGAGAACAGTTAACTTTATCAATTTTAATTATAAAGGAGATTATCACATTTATTTGTTCAGTTTATAAATCAGTAATTTCAATAGTTAAATCAAATAATTACCTAATTATCTGATGCCCGTAAATACGGGTTATCACAAACTGAAGTTTTTGAAAATACACAAAAGTTTAGACATTCACTTTACTACCAAGTTGTAATGGCAACAACAGAAAATCCCAAAACCCTAGGCGATCTGGAGGAAGTGACGGAGGCGGTTGGAAGACGGTTAAACGCAAGGGGAAAACGACTTTTTCTGAGATCCTAAAACAGACAAATCAAGAATTCCAAAGGCAGAGTAAAACCCTAAATTGTAGGTGGAGGCGGTTGATTATAATTTCGAAATACAAGGTAAAATTGACTATTTTGAACCGATCGAAGATGGGACTGAATCTTATCAACTGATTGACGAACAGGATTATAAAGAATCTAATCAGACGTGGAAGAATTCATTATACGCATACATGGCAGGTAAACGACCTTATCTCGTTCACTTTAATGCCTATATTAGGAGGGTATGGAAACCTATAGGATCCTGGGACGTCTTTACTAGAGAAAATGGGTTTTATCTCATTAAATTTAATAAAGAAGAGGATTATGAGCGAATCCTTAAGGGAGGCCCATGGTTCATGGATAGCAAACTGATCATCATTAAAAGATGGGAAGCATATTTTAATTTCAAAAAGGCAATGCTAACTACGTATCCAATTTGGATTGAATTCAACATTCTTAATCTAGCATTGTGGAATATGGGATGCATTGGAAAGCTGGCAAGTATAATTGGCAAACCTCTTGACATAGATGAATATACTAGGAAGATTAAAAGAATCAAGTATGCAAGAGTGTTGGTGGAAATTAAAGTAGATTCTGTACTACCACAGAATGTTAAAGCAATTGACAAGAGAGGCAATGTTTATTTACAAGAAGTTGAATATGAGTTCATACCCTTGAGATGTGCTGAATGCAAATGCTTTGGCCACGCAGTCACTCAAGAGTGTAGTGAGCGTAATAAACCAAAACAAGTTAGGGTACAAAAAACCATAAGTACTACAGATACTATCCACATAGATAATACAGTTTTTGAGTCCACTGGGACAACAACTGCTATCAACACTGGACTATCACCACAAAAAGATATTAAAGCAACCAAAAGTTATACACAAAATGCTGTAACAAAGGATCCAGCCCCAAATCTTGAAGTAAGTGCTATCAAGGACTATGTAGAAGTGATACAAGAAGATCTTCAATCTTCCAAGTCACAGGTGGATCATTCAAGTTTGGAGGCAACCATAGAAGCAGAGTATATAGGAATTAAGTGATGTTGAGGATCTTCCTGAAACAACTAACGAAATACAGAAATTAGATATTCATCTGGAATCATCAGAGGAAGAAGAGACATAAGAAAACTTGCTAAAATATACTAAAATTAATGACAGTTATGAGGAAATGCTTTATGCTAAATGAAAAAAAAAAGTAGCTGGAAAAAAGCTAAGGCAGTATGAGCTCCGGTTACTAGGAGCAGAGCTACTAAATCACAATGACTATTATATGTTGGAATGTAAGAGGTCTAAATGGTGATGTTAGAAAATTAGACCTCTATAATCTTTGTAATAGATATAAACCTACAATTCTAGCTATATAGAAAATAAACTCGCAGAAGATAGTATGGAAGAAATAAAAAAACAAATGGGAATGAATTGGAATGTCATACATAATAGCTTGAATAATATCAAAGGCAGAATCATGGTATTATGGGATTCCAATGTTTGGAATTGCAATTTGTTGAATATAGATGAACAACAAACTACCATTAACATGATAAATTTAGGAGGAATGAAGACAACTACAACAATTCTTTATGCAAGTAATTTGGCTTCAGAAAGGAAAAGATTGTGGAATAAGCTATCGACAATTCAAAAGTCATAGCAAAACCTTGGCTAGTGTTTGGAGATTTTAATGCAGTACTGAAAATTCATGAAAAACAAGGCGGTCTTACCCTTAAGGTATGCCAGATATCTTAATTCAATAATTGTGTGTTAGCAGCAGGACTCATAGAAGTGCTCCGCATGGGCCTGAAATACACATGAAAAAGTGGTGAGGCAAAAAAATCCAATCAAGACTTGATAGAGCATTAGGCAATGCAGAATTACTGAACAAGATACCAAATATAAAGGTTGCGGTACTACCAAGCTCTAATAGCGATCATTGCCCTCTTTACATTTATTTTAACAATGAAAACATTCACAAAAAGGAAAACCATTCAGATATGCAAATCACCGGCATCTAATTGAGGGATACAAAGAAATAGTTGATTTTAATAAACTCCAAATTCCAGAGGGGAACCATATGTACCAGTATATAATGATAGTGAAACAAATGAAAAATAGGCTAAGGAGTGGAATAAAATAAGGCCCAAATCACATGATGTCATTAAAGACATATAGGAAAAGTTGGAGAAACTTCAATATCAATTAGAAGAAGAGCCTCAAAATGAAGAGCTGAATGCAGAATATTTTACCAATCAACAATATTTTAAGCATCTATTGGGAGTTCAAGCCATGGAGATAAAGAAAAATGCAAAAGAGAAATGGATGACTAAAGGGGATGAATGCAATAAATTTTTCTATACCAAAATGTCCCAGAGGAAAAATCAAAATAATTTACTTAACTATTTAAATGAACAGGGGGAGATTGCTGAAAACTTGCAAGACTTGGAAATTAAAGCCATAGAGTACTTTACAGACACATACAATGGAGATTATATACAACAAATACCTCAAATTAACTGCAAAAAAAAAATCTCCAAAGAAGGTGCCTAAATGTTGACAGCTGATATTACAGAAAGGGAGTTGAAAAGTGCCACTTTCTTTATCCATGACGAGTCCAGTCCTGGTCCCGATGGTATGTGCACACTCTTCTTCAAAATGTACTGGGAAAACCTGAAAGAAAGTATGCTCAAAGGTTATCAGGAGGCTTTAAACACAGGTGAATTTATTCAGGAAATAGATCATACATTCATTACATTGACTCCCAAAGTCAAAAAGCCAGAAAGAATTGAAGAATATAGAACTATTTCTTGCTGTAATGTTACCTATAAAATACATAGCAAGATCATTTGCATGAAACTCAACAAAGTCTTACCACAACTTATATCACAAAGTCAAAGTGCTTTTATCAAGGGAAGATTCATATTTGAAAATTCACTAATGGCACATGAACTAATAAGGGAATTTAATAAAGAAAAGGCAGATAGGTGTGCTTGAAAATTGATCTTCACAAGGCATGTGATAAAGTGAGTAAACAATTCATTATACATATGTTGCATGAAATGGGAGTTCCGACTAAGCTACTTAAACTCATAACACATTGCATATGCACTCCTACATTTTCAGTGAGCATAAATGGGGTTCCTAAAGGATATATAAAAACTAATAGAGGGATTAGACAAGGAGATCCTCTATCCCCCTATCTTTTTGTTGTAGCTATGGAATGGTTTTCTCTTCAAATGGAATTAGCCAGCTACCAATCATTAATTAAACCCATATATAACATTAACCCAGAAGTCAACCACCTCATTTATGTAGATGACTTATTGGTTGTGTTCAAATCTAATACCATGGGGATAAACACAATAAAGGAAATTTTTAAATAATTAGACTCTTTAGAAGGTCTAAAAGTCAATGAATTTAAAACCAAGTGCTACATGAACAAGTATTGTAAAAATAAAACAGATATATTAGCGCAATTTGGTGTAGGAGAAGATGAACTGCTAGTAAAATATCTAGGAGTACCATTGTCGAATAATAAGGTTATAGTGCTGAATGTGGTAAGCTGATAGATAATATCAGAGAAAAGTTGAAAGGCTGGAGATCAAAATTATTGTCTTTTGCAGGGAGAGTAGAACTGGTACATACAGTTACCACTTTAAAGGTCAGATTCTGGTTGCAAAATTTCCAGATACCAAACTGTTCACTTGCTGAAATAAATATAGTTTGTGCAAAGTTCATATGGAAAGGAGGCATCCACAGAGTGAGCTATAATGAACTATGTAGACCTAAAAGTGAAGGAGGGGTCGGTCAAAAAAAATCTGTTTGAACTTAAAAAGATTTATGGACTCAAACTAGCTTGGAAAATTCTTAATACTGAGAATCTATGGGCCAAACGGATGAGGGCTAAATACTTAAAAGAAAACTGGACTATAAAAGCAGATAATAATGCTTCAGTCATCTAGAAAAATACTCTCAAACAAAGGGAGATATTAAAAGAGTCAGTTGAAAGGCAAATAGCAAATGGTCAAGACACTGACCTATGGAAGGACCCTTGGATTAATAACAAAAGCATCCTAGATAGAGTGGGACGGGAAAGCTTATCAGCTAATAGCACACCAAAAATTCAAGTTGGTAGCATAATTCACAACAAAAAACGGGAACTGGAAAAACGATTGATAACCAGAAGTCTGAAGTAAGAAATTGAGGAAATTCCAATATTCACAAATAGAGAAAAGGATTTATGAGCCTGGAAAAACAATAATAAAGGTCAGCTCAAAATGAGGGAAGTCTAGAAAAACAATCGACAACATTATGAAACTGTCCATTGGCATAAGGTTATTTGGAGTAAATCAAACTGCCCTAAAATGGCTCACACTACGTATAAGGCAATCAATGGCAGATTATGCACTAAAGACAGACTTAAAAGTTGGGGAATAATTGATGAAGACACATGCAATTTATGCAGAAGGGAAATTGAAACACACTGACATCTATTTTTCGAATGCAAATATACCATACATGTCTGGGCTATGCAAAAGCTTAAAATCATGCAAACAGAAGCAGTTTTGAGCTTAGAAGATGAGATTAAATACCTGAGTGACCAGACAGATCTCACGAACCTTATGAAGGAGGTCGTGAAAATTGCTTTGACGACAACTATCTGGCATATCTGGAGAGAATGGAACGTACGGGATTTCACCAGGAACTAAGAAAAAACATTGCTAGAGAAGTTAAAATCAATATTGGAAGAATCAAGAGGCTTACCAACTTAGAGGCAAGAGAAAAACAGCTACTGGAGAACTGGAGGTGGGAGGTTGCGAAACCAGAAAGTCAAGCAAACACCGAGGAGCCGCCATAGAGATCGAAGCTGAAGAACCCTAAATTAGATTAGGAAAGTATGTGTTAATGTCAAGTAAGTGTCGAATTGTCAGCTGAGATGGCATGGTTATATTGCTGTATATTACAGCTGTAAATGCTCTTGGGCCGCACAGCCTATCATAATTCCATTAACCTATTTTCAAAAAAAAACTTATATTACAAATAAATTTATATTAGAAGAAAATAAGCACTTAAATAAAAAAATATTGATCTTTTGAAGGAAATCGATGTTTTTGCAAAATAAATATATATTTTTGAAAAATTCTTTAAATGATTCTAATTCTAAACTTTTGTCTCTTAAAAGAAGAAAACACTTTTGATTATAGGAATATAAAATTATTTAAAGAATGTGAACTTTCAAAAGATAATAATATTATTTTGCAAAAAGAAATTTATGATTCTAACGCTGTTTTTGATGAATTAAATAAGAAAATCACAATAGAAATGGTTTAGGCTACAAACAAAATAATTGTAGAAATAGTGCTAGATATGCTTTCATATATACACATTTTAATACTAGTATTAAAAACCGATATAGTTCTAAACCACTTCATGTTATGATAGTATTATGTTTAGAAATAAAGTACATTATTTAATTATTAAATCAATAAAAATTAGTGTTGATATATGGGATCCTGCTAATCTAATTGATCATGATAGATAATTATACATTAGCAATTATTACGACACTGTGATTATAATGAGAATTATATTTTTAAGGGATCAACCACATCTAATTGGATATGGTTTTCTAAGTCATAAGCCCTATATTTTTGAAAAATGAGTATCATTTTTGCTTACAGTTGACATATTTATTAGATACTCATCAATTTGCATTAATGTTAGATTATTATTTAACCTATCCATGACACTTCCTATCTCTTTTTATAAAGAGGAAAAAAATACACATATATAGTAAAAGTACGTATATTCATTTTTTAAAAGAAATATTATATTTGGGGAGAGTTTATAACATATAATATGTCTTTGCTCTTATCTCATTTTGTTGATGGCAAAGGGGAAGAAGAACATGTGCTTTATATATTTTATATTGGCATTATATACAGTTAAGAGAAATAAACTTATTATATATAGCATATATTTAGAGGAAGCTATTATTTTATATCATAAATTTGTGTGGTTGTCATCATCAAAAAGAGAAGAATGGAAAAACCATATATATGTTGTTTTGATGATAACAACTATTTTAATAAATTAATAGATAGAGAATGAAACGTATAAATTAATAGGTAGAGAATAGAACGTATTAATTAATAGATAGAGAATAAAACGTATAAATTAATAGGTAGAGAATGAAATGTATAAATTAATAGGTAGAGAATAAATAGTATAAATTAATAGGTAGTGAATGAAACGTATAAATTAATAGGTAGAGAATAAATAGGATCTGCAACATCATAGTTGTAAATTATGAATGTTATTGTTTATAATCATACATGTACCTCTAATGATATGATTTTAATAACAAATTTCGTGTACAAGATATGGATTACATAATAGTATTTTCTTAATATCCTTAGCTTTCAACAATAATCAATTAGCGACCTTAATCTTAACAGGATTTGAAAATCATCAACCTTCGGATAGGTCAAATGATATTCTAAATGTTTAATAATAATCTTGAAACAAAAAAAACCAAAAAAAAAATCAAACAAGACTATGCAAATAATCACTAATACACAGTGTAAATTGTTAAAAAATCAAACTATCTATATTTATCACGCAAAAATGCAAAATCATAAAGGTTATTAGTGAAATTATGCAAATCTTAACATGTGCGTAAAGGGCACATGCTAATTTTTCCAATTTTGTGCATTGCACTAAGAATTATTGGATCTTATTCATCGTTAATTTGCTACCATTTCACGACTTTGACCACCACCTTAATTTGTTGAATGACACGAATGCCAAAATGATGAATGATGTTGCAAGTCAAAAGAAAATGCATGCTCCTATATGCGTTTCTTTTTTTAACATGGGTGTCTGACATGATTGATGCTAGTTAACGTTAAATGCCAACAATATTATTATGCATTTTCATTATCTTAATTTTTTTATCAATTAACCTCTCCACTTTTCTTTCCAATCTGATTTATAACCTGCCTATTTACTTTTCTTACCTTGCGTGTCCATTTCAATCTGCTGGTCCACCACTTCCATTTGCATTTAATTTTTCCTTGATTTTCGATTTCAAACGCGTGATTGGTGATGGCAAATTTGCATTTTATTTATTTGCCAACGCGACCTTTGCTTTTCTGGAATTTACTTCCTCTTTTTACGTTATTTCCCTGCTTACAAGATTTGTTGTCGTTCACCTTTATTTATTTACTTTCGTTTCTATTCCTTTAATTTAGCTGTTGCCTTTATTTGACGGTACCATAAGCTGTGACTTTATTCCTTCCTTCGGTTTCAAAAATTTGGAACGTGAATCCCAAGCAATAAAATAAATTGCTTTAATAAATTTCATAACTCCGAAATTTAAGGGACTGCAACTATTCCCAATTCAGTACAAACGTTCTATTCTTTAATTCGAACGTCTCAAATGGGAAATTTTGATTTTTGATTGCTCCCTGCCTTTTTTCACCTTAATTTATTAATGGTACGTGGATTTCCTTTTTCATTCCTAACCTTAGGCCCTACGCATTGTTTTATAACCGTTGAGAAAAGCAAACGTACATTTGCATTGATTTTTTTTAAATCAAACGGTCCATAATTTATTGCTTTACGTTGGGTTAATTAATTTGAACGTTACTTTTGTGGCGTTCCTTTTTTTTTCGGTTGCTCAAGTCTCTTTGATTCCAATTCATACTTATATATATATTCCATTCTCTTCTATCTGCATCATTGTTCTCTTTTGTCTCCCCTGTTCATTTTCTCTCTGCCATTATATTCCTCCTCCCCTTCTTCTCTTCTTTCAGACCGAAATGAAAAAAAATGTTGAGAAGTTACTCGCTCCACCTCCAACGTCCGCTCACCATCTCACTCTACTGCTTCGGCTGCATATCTACATATAGTGGATGCATATCCTTATTCAAGTATGGGTATGTTTTATGATTATATATATTTTACAAGTTATAATATTAGTTCCATTTGTTTTGACTTTAACTATAATATGTCAGGTCGTGCCTTGATTTTTCTTTTATGCGTTATGTTTATGTTTTACATAAGTATAAATTGTTGATTCGGTCTGTTTATATAAATTGGGTTATATAAGTTACAGTATGTATAATATAAATTATCTTAAGTTATAAAAGTTGGTACAGTTTATATTTTTAAGATATATTAAGTTTAAAAGTATAATATATGTGGTAGTTGATACGTTGCAAATAAACATGCATTATATATATGTATTTATATTTTAATTAGTATTATTTCAACATATATATTGCATACATGTCTGATTTTAGTGTATATACGTTTTGTTAAAAACAATGATTTGGAATGTATGTATATTAAATTTAGAATATGTTTGAATATTGATTTTAATATTTTATTTACAAGGGTTACTTTATAAAGATTTAAATTTTTAAATGGTGTTGGATATTGGTTTGTATATAGGTTTAAACATATACATTATTTTAAACTATACTACATATAGATATGTTTTGTTTACACCAATGGTTTTTGAAAATATATATTTAATTTAATATATGTCTAAATTTAGAATACAGTTTTATTTGTATATGGTTATATATAGCTCACTTATCCTATTTATTTTCAATCGACCTAACTCTGATTTGAGTTTCGTCAATTCCTCTTTATCAGCTTTGATCGTTAAAAATTCTTGCCAATATTGCGTTGCTTCGAAATCTGTCTTTGGATTCGTATCTCTTCTCATTCCGCCCTTTCCTCTAGGCTCGAAAGGTGAGCAATCACTCACGATTAACGTTCTTTTATTTATTAAATTTGATTTCAATTAAAACGACAATTGAAATATGTTGCTGTAGTTATTTAAATTGTTATATTTATGCTATTACCTGTATCTGTTCACCAACGGGATATGACACCATATCCTATTGTTTATACTTTATTTAATTACTGATGATATATTCCTGTTGTATATTATTATCATATCCTGCTATATTTTTGTTATCTGTTATCACTCTGCAAGTTCCCTGTAGTTTAGAATTCACTATGGGTTGAAATGATACATACCCGAACGACTTTAGAATAGGAGAATTTCGTTATGGGTTGAAATGATAGACCCAAGCGATTTTCATTTAATTAAATTTGGGATTACGGATTGGAATGATATCCACCCGTATATATTTAGTGTACGGATTTAAATGATAAATATCCGTAACACTTGACCAGATGATAAGGAATATATACAGACACCGTGGTTCATATATAAATATTTTGGAAATAAATTCTTTGTTTGGAAAGAAATATATGGTCTTAATAAATGTTAATTCTTAAATTTCTATATATATAGATTTAATAATATTCAATTTAATTAAGTTTGATTTAATACCTAACCTATGTTAATATTTATGTAAATTATATTTCAAATAGATTTTTGAAATAATTGGGATAAATTAAGACGGGGAGATAAATTTGAGTTTATTAAATGGTATCTAAATAAGGATTTATTTAATTAAATCGATCTAAAATTTTTAAATGGGAAAATTTAAAAAGGTAGGATTTTATAACTGGATTTTTGATTTAAGCGATTAAATGCATATTTCACGTTTAAGTAAATTAAAGAAAATATTGAGAAAAATGGAATTTAAGGTTAATTAAATAATCTTGAATCAAATGAGGAAGTATTTCAAGACTAAATAATAATGAGGTTAAATCGAGATCTATATGAAACAGTTAAATTGAACATTTAAATTTTTAAGCCTTAAACTATATTGGAATTTAAATGGTTTAAATTTAAGATTCGGATCTGTATTTGAAATCAATATAGTTGAATTTGTTATTTAGAAACTAAATTGAATTAAAATGAAAATTTAGGTTGAACTAAATTTGAATTTATTATTTAGAAAACTAAATTGAATAAAAAATTAGTTGAAACGTTAAATACTTAAAGGTTTAAAAATATTGAATATAAAGGGGTATTTTGTGATTACAAATCCGAATTTGAGATCGATAAAACTGAAGTGGTTATTTTAGGAATTGAGTTGAGTTTAAATTGATAAATTGAGATTGAATTTAATTTAAATGGGAAGGTCGGGTTGATGTTGAAACAATTTGTTAAGTTGAGGGAATTGAAAATATTTTACGGTATAAATTATTTAATATATCTAAATATTATTTTGGAAAATAGCTATATTTGAAGTGAAATGATATTTGATTTTGAGGTATAAATTAAGATGAAAGAACCACGGTGTTATAGTGTATATTTTTACCCTGTAGATAGTTCCATGGACCTTTAGAGGATGGTTATTCCAAACATCTTTTAAGTTATTTGTATTTCAGTTGATATTTCACTTGAGTTGGATTTATTGATATAAGAATGTTAATCCTGACTCGAGTGTTTTGTGTTTTGCTTTACGCTCGGGTCAGACTGAATGATACAACATTTGAGACTCACCTTCGAAGTTGGAGCCTTGCTTGAAGATCCAGCTATCTATCCTTTCAGTCATCCTGTTGATTTGTTCAGAGAAGTCATCTGCGCATACTGGAGACTTCACTACAATGTATATAGTAGCTTCATGAACTACTATTCTTTATCTATTCCGCTGCATTATATTACTCTGTATCTATGATCTGTGATGATTTATTTACTACATATGTTAAGTTTTGCCAAATTTTAATTAACAATTCGGTATTTTGAATTATTCAAGTCAGACATGTATGGTTTTATTGTCGATTTGAATGGTCCAAATTAGCGGGTCGCTACATTTCGAGTCACAACAATTATGGAAAAATTGGAAAATAAAATCGCTAAAAATATGCAAAGCTAAGATTCGAAACCAAATAGGCCAAGACAATAGCACATGCTTTTACTACTACACCATTCAAGTTTTTAAAATTTACGGTGATTCAATCAACCAAATAAAGCATCCAATCAACTGAACCCAGTCGACTAAAACAATATATAGTCATCTGTTCTTTGGCTATGCTCTCGGGTTTGAATTTTACTATAAGCCCATTGACTAAAGCTTCCTTTCAGTCGACTGAAATGACCATTTTCTTGAAGTGGTGTCTTCGCATCTCTTCGCTCCTACGTTTGCTTCTCTTTGTCAATGATGCATTTTTCGCTCCTGCAGTCGCTTCTCTTCGTTAATGGTGAATCTGAAAGGTTGCACCTCTACCCTAGCATCCCTACAACAACTATATATACCCCTAAGCCTCTAATAATAACAACACAACTCAGTGCTATTCCTAAATTCTCAATTTCTAAAGCAGTACACCAAAATTCAAGAGATTCATGGGATTCAGAGATTTCGATTAGTGTGCTTCATCTCCATATCGCATATTCTAGTCGAATAAACTCCTTAGTTTCTACACCTCCACTTAATATCGTTTGGTTCGGTTATAAGAGTCATAATACATCAAAGAGATAATTTGTATATTAAGATACACTGTGTCAGAAAGTAACTTTTTGTTACACATTTGAAGTCTCATTCGATTGCTCGGACAAGTGTACTGAAATCTTATTCTTCTGCTTATGTGCCTATTCCTCCAGATGAAGTGATGGTATTTATTAATTAATTCCAAAAGGAGTTTGGGACTAGATGTAGGACGGGAGGTTCAAACTAGTAAATAAAACTCTAGTGTGATTGCTTCTTGCTTTACTTTACTTTACTATTTATTCCCACTGTTACTATATTTATATTGTTGCTGTTGTGATTACTGTGCTCCAATTCTATATCTATATATTTGGCCATTATTGATCTAATGCATGGGGACTTCTAAGTAATATTGATCGACACTATGTGATTAACAAAAATGGTGAAGGTGGTAGTGTTGATGAAGGCATAGGTGGTGGTAATGATGATAAAGATGGTAATGGTGCTAAGGAAGGTAAAGATGGTGATGGTGTCGATGAATGCAAAGGTGATGGTGATGAAGGTAAAGTGACGATGGTGTTGTTAAAGATAAAGATAACGATGTTGTCGATAATGATGAAAAGAAAAGGAAAGTTAAAGATGATAAAAATAAAGATGGAAATGACAAGAATGATAAAGATGATGCTGATAACAATAAAAAAAGACGATAATCAAAATATAGCTGGAGATGAAGTTACAGATATAGCTGAATATGTATTTGGAGAAATAGTTGAAGATGACATTGATGACCAGACAACCAGCAAATATGAAACCAAAGACAAAAAGGCAATGTGCAAAGAGAATGCCAAAGAAAAAAAGAAAGCACATAAAAAAGTAAATGTTTATAATATAATTTAATTTACTATAAAAAATGTAGCCTCAAAAATATTTGTCATCCGTATACTAGCAAACAAAATAGTTGACAATTGAAAATTTTGACAAACCAGTTGAAAATTAAAAGATTCGATGATGAATAAAGAAAGTTTCGGTAGTGAAGAGAAAGACAAAATTAAAGAACAAACTGACGTCAACGTGTTCAAAGGTATAATCCAAATACATGAAATTTTTACATTAAATATTTGCCATATAAATACTTGCTAAAAGTTAAACATAAAATATTTTATTCAGAAATAATTATTTTCACAAAATATATTCATTATAAATAAAATATTTCATGTTGTCAAGTAACAACCAAACACAAATGATACATTTATTACATAAATTCAAGAAAAACAACACGAAATAAACTTAGCACACCAAGAAGCTTTGATTATAGAAGGACATCAAGGAAAAATAGTACAAAAAACGAAAGGAATATAATCTAAGACAAAAATTAATTTTTATATAAAAAATACATGTTGAATATTTTGCATATACTAAATATTCAAATGATAAAAAGAAAATTAGATCTGGTATCGACTACCCAACATTCTACTTACTAACACCTTCAAGCAAGAGTTAAGAAACTAGTCAAAATATAACCTTAGAATTAGGAAACATTCAACAGAAAGTGGTTGTAGATTACAAAATTAAGCTTGAAAATGAGGAGAATAAGTTTAAAAAACACAAACAAAAGTTTCTCCTTCTTCACTTTGAAAAAGAGTAAAAAAAGAATCAAAAAGAGAAAAGGTAAAAGATTTAGATTTCCAATATCATACTTAGAAAAAAAATACAATACTAAAAGAAATAAGATAAAAGTAACGTTAACAAAAAGGATAAAAAATGTAACACCCCGCGATTTTTACGATAATTTATTTGAATAGAAATTAATCAATAAATAAAAAACAACGAAAAGTAATTTTTTTTGCAAATGTCAGAATTTGGGCACGAAACTTATACTGTTGGGTCCATGTCGATTTTTCTATCAATTTTCCTATATAACGTTTTTCGATCGGAGTTTAAATGAAAAAATTATTAACGGTTGAAGTTTTAACGTCGGAAATAATTATATATGTAAATATGGTAATAAATGATAATAAATAATTAATTGCTAACATTAGTGGAAAGCTTAGACATTAACAATGTGACTAATAGAAATAAATTATAGCATTGGATTAATAGGGGAAACAAATGAGAGCGATAAATTCAATTTGGCATAAAATTTAAATGCAATCAACATTGGCAATTAACCCTGTTTATGAAACTCAAGTCGACCCGAAAAGTTCTAAGGTTGATTAGTAGCGGTCGACCTAGGGCACTAAGCAGTCGACCTGAGATTTAAAAACTGTGGTAGTAAATTATTTCTAAATAGCTCGGATTTAAAATGGGATAATAGAACGATCGATAGGAAAATGATGTTGTGTAGTCACGGGTCATCGTCTCTGTGCCTCAAAGGCTGAAATTTATAATGGAACTTGATTGCCAGTTGCTATTGTAAATAAAGAAAAGTTTTTGAAACTTAAAATTTACCGTGTAAATTTAGCGGAGTCCACTATGGATATTAGACTGCTGACTAAACCTCGGTTTCTTAAGATGTGGAAAAATTTGTTTTGAAAAACCTATACATATGTATACTTTTGAAAAATAAAATATATCTGCAAATTATTTTAGAATATTTTTAAGTTTAAAATTTTTATGGATATTTTAGAAAGTAATATAAAAATATTTTTGATTTGGAAAAAGAAGAAATTTTGTAATTTTGGAAATGACACATATGTATGAGGGAGTAATCGATAGGTTGGTTAGTATGTATTTTACTATGTACTAAAAGTGGCAGTAAAATAAAATGCGGTTAGGGCCAAGGGAAAAGCTATTTTAGTTATGTAATCACTTCCTCCATACCTTGTCGATAGATGAACTAAACTAGCTTTAAAATAATTCTATTTTAAAACTTCAAAGATTTAAAATAAAATTAACTAATGCGGACTATACGTGGAAAGTTGGAAGAGAATTGGGGACAAAAGAGAAAGCTCCAAGATATAGTGAAAAAAGGGCACATAAGAGAAGGTTGCGAATTAATTTTCCATCTAGACCATTTTTTGATATAAGAAAATAGGTTTAAAAAACTGAATTTTTCTAAATTCGAATGTTAGCAATTGTGTGCTAGAATTTTGGATGGTGGGAATTGGATGAAAAACTGGTTGAACTATACTTATATTTGAGGAAGTGTGGGAAAATTTGGACGTAAAAGCAAGTTTTGGTTTACAAAAGTGGCATGCATATATAGACTGCCAGTATATTTAGGATGTTTGCACCATATTTTTAAAAATTGTTTTGAAATAATACATTCATATAGGAGGCGCCAATCTAGGATTGCTCAGTGTGCATGTCATATATTGCGATACATCGTGCACTTGTACACGGCTGGTTGCATAATTGTTTGCATACTCATGATTTGTTAGCTTAGAATAGTTGCACTTAATGTTGCACTGTTCAGACCTTGAAGAATTTCGGAGACGAAATTCTTTTCCGGAAGAAAGAATATAACACCTCGCAAATTTTATGATAACCAAATTAAACAGAAAAATAATCAATATATAATAAATAGTGAAATATAGATTTTTTTTTTTTAAATGTCAGAATTTGGCTACAAAACTTACACTATTGGATTCATGGTGATTTTCTGATCAATTTTCATATATAATGTTTTCAAATCGAAATACAAACAAAAAGGTTATTAACATTTGAAGTTTTGGCGTCATAATTAATTAATATGGTAATAAAAGTTAATTAATGATTAATTTCTAACATTAGTGGAAAGCTTAGACATTAAGAATGTGATTAACAAAAATAAATTATAACATTGGATTAATAGGGGAAAGAAATGAGAGCGATAAATTAAATTTTGTATAAAATTTATAAAGCAATCAACACTGATAATTAACCCAATTTATAAGCTCAGGTCGACCCAATAAGTTCCAAGTCGACAGGTAGTGATCGACCTAGCGACCTACGGCACTAAGCAGTCAACTTGAGATTTGTAAGCTGTGGCAGTAAATTATACCTAGATGGCCAGATTTAAAATGTTTTAATCGAATGATTGACATTGGTTTGAACCCTTATAAATATAAACCTAGACCCTCACGTCCAACTCATAATTTTTAAATGAGGGGGAAGCTCTGCCTCTCTTCTCCTCTAAAACTCTAAATTAATGTAAATAGTCTAGTTTGCATGTATACACCACCGGAGGATTTTAGAAGATGATATAGATAAAGAGTATGTTCAAACCAAGTCGCAAAAACTATGATAAACTGTAAATCTGGATTTGAAATTATAATCAATCAAAATTTCTCCTTTCTAATCTAAAATTCTGATAGATCTATATGTATATGCTATTTGTCAATCTAAATAGGGAGTCAAAATTGAAATATAGATAACAGGGATTAGATCCAGAGATTTAGGAACGCTTGTAAATGTGAGTAGGAAAATTACATGCTTTGTGATAAAATTAGATTCATTTCGTTGTAATCTATTTCAGTTAGGCCTATTTATAATCGATCTGGATATAAGTATGTAAGTGCATAGTGATTGGATTTAAATCTGTAAGTGCTTAACGATTAGATTTAAATTTGTAAGCGTGTAATGATTATATATAAATTTATTGTTTTACGCGTAATGGATTTAATGGAATAAATCTAATGACATTTACTATGGAATAAGATTCGATGAAATTTGGAAAATTGCCTAAATTTATCATTGATAGATATGGAATTATTGTGATGAGACAATAATAAATTGCTACTTGAACATAGAAAAAGAATGTGAAGTAAATGAACTTTATTTAGATTTTAGGGGTTAAGTGATATTTTAATTCGTTAGACTTTGTGATGTTACCAGTAGATTTCTATGTATTATCAAGTTTAAGTAAATAAAAGTGTGATGTTTGAAATGACAAAAAATACACCTAAAAAGAAAGAGATGTGCAAAATAGGGATATATACCGTATTTTATATTGTCTATTTCAAATAATAAAAAGAAAAATAGTTTCTTGTAATTACAAACACCACACAAACCTCTCTTTTTGAATAAGACATAGAAATTTACTGTTTTAGCATTTTAGAATAGAAACATAGTTCCAACTCATTAAAATGTAGTAAACCCCAAAAGTTAAACGGAAATATACGAATGAAGTAAAAAGATCCTAAAAATTTAAGATGCGAGACACTAATAAAAATTGAAATTAAATGAAAGGAAATATGAAAGATGGGCAAGTTGAAATAAAAAGGATAACATGAGAATATAAATGAACTACAGAAAACGAAAAAAAAAGAATGGAAATAATATTATGAACCTGATAAGAGGAAAGCGGTAAATAAACTTAAAGTAAGAAAATGATAAACGCATAATGAATTAAAGACCTAGGGTTAACGGTAAACTGTAGAGGCATGATAATTAAGTAGGTGTGAAAGAATATATATATATATATATATATATATATATATATATATATATATATATATATATATATATATATATGAAGTTGCCTCTAATATCCGTTTATGACGAGTGTGAACTATTATGATTAAAGTATAATTAAATGAATAATATGACATTCAGTTATCAGAGTAGGTTGGAATGTGAGTTCAGTAGTATTATACAATGAAAGCCTGCCTAGCGCAAGAGGCTAACAACAGTTGTGTAACATTATTCTGATGTGAGATATATCCAACTATAGGTCCCATTGGTTATATACATGTGCGTGTAGATAAATGAATAACCCCAATAGATAGAGCAGTCTCATTCAAATATAGTTTTAAGGGTGTATTGCCTTGATTGCATCAAGTAATCTAAATAGGATGATGAGTGGGATCGGGCACTATGCATCAATAGTTGGTACCATAATTCAAGGGTAGGGCTGGATAAGGCGATACATCATTAGTCCTTAGCGATCAACATGAAAGATAGGGTTACACCTATCTGGTCTTCGCCCCCTACCAGGGTAGGCCATGTTGGTTTATGCACTGCCATGGTTGTTTGCTAGTTTGTTTGTTATGGCTAAACTAGTTAACCCAAAAGGATTTCTTTCAAAAATAGTTGGAGTGGTCCGTGAAGTCAAATCCACAATAGGAAGCAGATAAAGTAGTAAATCCCAAAAAAAATAGAATATGGCAAAATGTCTGAAAAGTCGTCGTTAGTCACTATGAGATTCCCACGAGTTGTAAGGTAACGAGATCGTGATACATCAAGGGCGAAGGATCCTAGTAGGGTGTTGACTGAGAGATACTAGCGGGGATAGTATCTAGGTCCATTTGGGGACCATGAGATATATTTATATATACATAGCTATGATTCTACAAAGTGTAGATAGGAACAAATCGTACGCGGACGTGGAGTCGAGACGTAATTAAAAACGTAAACGCACATAACATGAGATAGAAGATATTCAACATAAACCAGTGTTAAATGTATAATTTTACCAGTCACCATAACATTGTTTCGACCCCCCCCCCCCCTCATTACAACCCAATATATAGATTAAAGGACAGATACAGCTGTTTAGTGTGTTCAGTGCTGACAAGGACATTTGACTTTAGAAGTGTCAAATCTTGGTCAGTACATATGTGACTTATTATATTTTTTTATTCCACCATAAGTTTATCGTTAGCGCTTTGATATGCATTCTTTTGTTTTAGTTGCAGGATACCAAACCAATGAGTCGTACTTTGGTGGACTTGGGTTTTTGATTTAGTGAAAATCCAGACCGACTAGGTTGTCTGTTGATACAAAAAATCTCCTCGGCCTGACATGATATCAGACAAAAACACAGAATCAGATCACGATGGGTTTGACATAAAAGAAAACACAAAAATGCCGGTTGAAAAAGTAAGCTTGTAAGAAAATAGCTCACAAAAAAAGATTGATGAGCTTAAAGCTTTTTGTAAAGAAGATGGAAATATGTAAGTTATTTTATTAAAACATAAAATGCTAGTATACAAACAAACATACAGAAATGTATGTATGTCTAGCAAAAATGTGCTTGGCAAATTTACTTACCAAATATTTGCCAGTCGATTGTTTGTCAGGAATATATTTGCTAGACAAATATTTAAATAGATAATATTCACATACCGAAGTATCAATTTCAGCCACAAACCATAATTCAAGTTCATATGCTAACCTACTTTCTATAATACATATTGATATACTTTAACTATTACTAAAGCAGGAAAGTTGCATACTATAACCTATACAGATACTGAAATAAGAGGAGTACATATTTCTGACATGCTATTCAACGGATTCACCGACTCAACGGTATATAATTCAATATAATATTGTTAACTAAAAATAACAAAACTAACATATAAAATATAATTTCTATGCAGGTTATAAAGTGGTTCTCAGAAATAAAAATTAAAACAAATCATGAAGATATCATATACTTAAAGTCATACGTAGCGATATGAAATACTAAAAACTACAAATAAATATCACTTGAAAATTTGAAAGTTAATTAAACCATAACATGTATCAATAATTCAAGACTGCAAAACAACATATGAAGCTTTGGTAGTCAAAGTGCTGGAAAAGGAAGCAATGAATTGCATAAAAACATTGACACCACTTGTTATCCACATAATTTCCAAAGGGTATATGCAAAGGCATTTATGTTGAACGTGAAGAACAATGATGCAGTTAATAATGTTGAAGGCTTACTAATCTCCAAAATATATGATTTCAAACTCAAAGTCATGTTGAAGTGAAGACCCTATGTCGAAGCTAAAAGCTTCTTGTCGAAACCGAGGAATTCATGTTAAAGGACTTGAAGCAAGGAAGAGACGTGAAGACATTTAAAAAAGCTACATCATATTAATACTAAATGACAGCATGTCGAAGATCATCAATATAACAACGAGCTTCTTACATTAATTGGTGCTGCATGTTATTTGTAAGCCACTCATTAAAACATGGAATCCTTCAACAAAGCAAGGGTCGATGTTGAATAAATGAATGACGAATGTTGCCTCTAATCAATGTCGCTTTTAGCCAATACCGCACCTCTTCCATACCGCCTATCGAGTAATGCCATGTTTTATTGATGCCGCACCTCATTGATCAAGGAAACACATGAGGCATTATAAATGGATTATGCACCATTAACACCGCATCTCATTAATGTCGCATATCACCTCCAATGTCATATGCTTTAAAGATTGATATCAGATTCTAGATAATACAACATTACTCCAATGTCACTCATCACCAATGCCGCCTTTTATTGATGTTGTTTCTCTTGAATATCACCTCTCAAACAATATCGCATATCAACAAAGCAGGATTAATATCACATCTAATCGATATCGTGTCGAGTTAATGTCGCATTTCTTCGGTATTGCACTTTGAGGAATGTCGCTTATCAATGCCGCCCCTTATCACCGTTACCTCTTAATAATGCCACATCTCTTCAAGGTTGTTAATTATCAATGTCACACCTTGGTGATACTACCCTTTATCAACCATTAAAGGATATCGCAGGTCTCCGATGCTACATTGATGGTGGATGTCGTCAATATTCATAAAAGCCATCAGGGCAAATTATATATTAAGAATCAATACACAATGCTATAGTCCATCAACATGTAAAGAGCATCCAAAAAATCATCAAGACAAACATGATTCCACAAGCTTATCAATACAGAAGATCATCTAAGGTGAAGAATGAAGCCTGGCGCAATTAGAATTACCGTTAATATCGAAAGTTGAACATGCTAAAGACCAAGCATGCCGAAGGCAACAAAGATCTTCCATGCCGAACCCCTCTACCTCTATAAATACGAAACTAGGGGAAGGAGGAAGGGCTATCATTTTTTTTCTCTACTCTCAAAATTTAATTTTGTAGCCCTAAATTGAATTAGGAAAAATCTCAATTTTATTGTAATCATGCTTAATTTATATGAACAAGGACTTAGACATGCCTATTGTCTTGATTATGCACTTTGGACATTATGGGACATGGATATGCACATGATAAATTTCTTTGAGCCCAAAGCTTTTCATGATTTTATTTTATATAGAATCACATGAGCTTCGGTCTAAACTAGTATTTATATGCATAACCTCTATTTTTCCTATTACATATGGTTGGACTATAAACCATAAGGTTTGTTTATCTAGTTCATTAACATGCTTAATGAGTTATTTCATATATTTGTAGCTTATTCTTTCTCTCCTTTGATCATGTGATATGGGCATTCAAATATCCTATTCTAAGAGACCATACAGGCTTTCGAGTATCCTATTCCCAAAGCCCATGAGCATCATGGAACCATTTCTTAATGACATCATCTTATACTTAGCCTTGAATTCTAAGCTTATTTTTGATCCTTTAGCACTATTTGGTCAACACAAACTAAGCCGTGCATAGTCATGTCATTATATGTGTTAAAAATAAAGATTTGGCTCATCATACTTGGCATAATGGGTGTTATACCAATTTTTGGTCTAACATTTTGATGCGAAAAGGATGGTTCGAACCTTCGATTCTATTTAAATTCTCTCCTCAACTAATTAAATGATTTGCTGTTTCAGAAAAATGGGGAGATCAAGGCGAATTAATGTTCCAAATGAAGAATTTACATAAACGATGACTTTGGGAGAAAATGTCGTCCCCAACTTTAATTTGGGAAATATAGAATCTGGACAGCCTCAGAGCCAGTAAAGCCTACCTGTAGCAAAGCTAAGATCAAAGATCTAACTCAGCAGATGGTAATGATGTGGGAGCTATTAGGAGGAATCCTTGCACAAAAATCTTCCAAACTCACCGAAGGAGAAGAAGTTGAATCTTCAAGAAGGAATTTGGATGCTTCTTTGCTTAGGTGCAAGAGCAAAGGCAAACTCACTATGAATCCATAGAAAAGGAGAGGAAATCAAGAAGTTGAAGCAGCAGAAGTCTCCCCTAAATCCTTGGCAAATAATAAAGCTAAAGCAGATCATCGTGGAAAATTAATACAGAAGTCTAATGAGCAGTCTGGAAGTTCAATCTCCAAAGAGTACAAGCCTGATAGGAGCAGTTATCATAGCGATGAAGCTTATTTGAGGGACATGGCTGAAAAGATGGCAAAAGATATGCTTAACCTTAATGGAAAGAGGACCATCGATGCTAAAGTCAATAATAACTTCCGGGAAGCCCCATTCATAAATAGGATCATGTCCACAAGGATTCCTTCTCACATTAAAATTCCATCAATGAAATACAATGGGAATACTAACCCAGATGATCACCTAATGGCATTCGAAAGTCAGTGGATCTCTATAATACCTAAGGAGCTATACGCTACCGCTTTTTCCTACCACCTTCCAAGGAGCAGCAACTAAGTGGTATAGACACTATTGGGAGAATACAATATACTCTTTGGAGTAATTCTCTTATGTGTTCACGACACAATTGTGTATTTGTAAGGACCCTACAATTGACTTTAACGTATTGGCTAAGGTCAAACAAAAACTGGGAGAACTGTTGGGAAAATATCTTAATAGATTCAATGCAAAGGCGCTAAAGGCAAAGGATATGATCGACAGAGATAAATTAATGGCAGTTCGCTTAGGGCTCATTGAGCAGCCACCTTTTCAGCAAGAGCTTTATCTTCACGGATGTAGGGATCTCCAAAACTTCCATTTTCAAGCAGACAAGTTCATCCGTATGGATAAAATATTTCATGTCAAGAATAAATCCTAAACACAGAAATAGGAAAGTCTGACGTTAATCACCACAATAAGAAATCGAGATGGAAGGAGGTCCAGAAGTCCAATCATATTGCTCTGAACAAACCGATATTCTACATCTTTACAGTAGCAAAAGAAAGCGACGACCTTTCGATTTCTTACAAAGCTAAGGACAACCCTGAGCTGAGAAGAGGGGGAGATTACTATGATTATCATAAGGCAAATGGGCATAAAATGAATGAATGTCGTGTGTTAACAGGGATAATTCAAAAGATGATCAGTTCGAGACACTTGAAAGAGTTTACCAAAAATAATCAAAGAGTCACACGTCCTGACGAAGGCAACCAAAGGCTTTCAAACAACACTACGAACTTTGCAAAAAGAGATGCTCAACCAAGTTTCATTCCACCCATCAACCAAATTAATGTAATTCATGGAGGGCCGCAATTGGCCAAAAGCAGCAAGGGAGCCAAAAGCCGATATAATAGAGAGGCAAGAGATGGGGTTTTCTCTATTTAAGAAGATCCACTGCTTAAGAACCCCGGATTTCAATTCTAGACGCACAATCTAACCATAACCCATAGGAGCTGAGAGGGGTTCGCCATCTGTACGACGACCCACTTATGATCACTGCATAAATTTGGCTTTTTATGGTGATTAAAATTCTCGTCGACACTGGAAGTGCAGTGAATGTTATTTTCAAACATACCTTTGATCAGATGGAAATTCTAGAAGATAAGCTAGAGCTAAGTTTTAAGCTCATCTTTGGGTTCAATAACAAAAGATCAACTCCTATAGGACAGATAAAGCTTCTGGTACATTTAGGAATTCCACCACATTCTTGGACCTTCGAGACCTTATTTGTCAGTATGGACCAGCCTTCTTAATATAATGCCTTATTTAGGAGGCCAGCTTTGGATGAAGTTGATGCTTTTATCTCACCAACATATCTGATGGTGAAGTTCCTGACCAAAAGCAGATGGGGAACAGTGACGGGAGATTTTTAGCTCTCGAGAATCGTACTTTGTCACTCTTGATCAATAAAAATGAGACAATCTTTCTTACTACAACTCGGAAAAAATGAATCGATTATAATTGAGACAAGAAAACCCTTGGATAGGGGTCCTTAAGGCCAATCATCCAAGGCAACAGCAAAGACCATTGAAAATGTTAAGCATGCGCTATGAAGAACTAACTTCTCTGAAAAGAAATGAAAGAGGAAAGAAACAAATTTGTTAGAAGAAGAAATAAAGGAGGAAGAAATTATCATTGATTTAGACTGTAGAAGTGAACAAGAAGGAATGATGCCCACCGATGATCTCGAGGAAATATGCTTGGATCTAGTTGACCCAACGAAGGCGGTAAAAATCGGGAAAGAGCCGAGTAATAAACTTAAAGAAGAATTGGTTTAGTTTCTTTAGTCCTATAAAGATGGGTTTGCCCGGGCACACTCTGACATTGGTTGGAATAGATCCAACTATCATGATCCATGCTTTGTATTAAACCAAAATAACACACCTATCCGACAAAAGAAAAGGTTGTTTAACAAAGTTCGATCCAACGCTTTGAAGGAAGAAGTCAAGAGACTACTCAAAAATGAATTCATTAGAGAAGTACTTTATCCAAAATGTTTGGCTAATCCAGTACTAGTTAAAAATCTGATGGAAAATGGAGAACATAAATTGATTATACCGACTTGAACAAAGCAAGCCCAAAAAAATGTTATCCCCTTCCAAGAATACATCAGTTTGTCGATGCGACAAGTGGATACAAACTCTTATCTTCCATGGATGCATATTCCGAATACAATCAAATTCCAACGTTCAAGCCAGATGAGGAGAACACAAGCTTCATAATAGATTGGAGAACATATTGCTACAAAGTAATGCCATTCAGGCTAAAGAATGCCAGAGCCATCTATTGAAGATTGGAAAATAGAATGTTTAGGGAACATATTGGTCATAACATGGAGGTATACGTGGATGACATGCTGGTCAAATCTCAAGAAGAAAGCAACCATCTAAGTGATCTTATAGAGAAGCGTTTAGAGTATTGCGAAAATATCAAATGAAGCTCAACCTACAGAAATGTCTTCTTTCGAAATCCAATCTGGAAAGTTTCTAGGGTACATTGTTAGTGCTCGAGGAATAGATGTCAACCCTAATCTCATCCAAGCTATCAAAGACATGGCAGTGTCTAAGACAAATAAAGATGTAATGAATTTAAATGGAGAGTGACAGTGTTAAATAGATTCATTTCCAAGACCATCGATAAATTCATTCCATTCTTCGATGTGGTTAAGAAGAAGAAAAACTTTGAATGGGGAGAAGATTGTCCGAAAGCCTTTAAGGAACTAGAAGGTCATCTTGAAAAACCGCCAATTCTATCCAGCCCTATAAATGGAGAAAACCTTTATCTCTATATAGCAGTTTCGGAATATGCGGTTTGCTTTATTTTAATAAGAGAAGAGAACCCAACTTCCATTATAATATACAAGCAGAAGGCTTAAGAATGTAGAAACTAGATATCCGATTATAGAAAAGCTGCATACTGTTTAATGCTCGTAGCACGAAAATTGAGAGTTTTCTTTTAAGTGCATCCAATTAAGGTTTTAACCAACTTTCTGCTTAAGTCAGACTTTAGTAAACCCAAAGCCTCAGGAAGATCAGTAAAATTGGGAATAGAACTTAGCCAGTGTGATATTGAATTTCTACCATAAGTGGCTATTAAAGGACAAGCTCTAGCTAATTCCGTTAATGAATGAATGGGATTCATCAAAGAGAAATCAGAAAAAGATAAAGATCTAAAGCCTAAATGGAAACTGCTAGTAGATGGAGCTTGAAATGAACAAGGAGCTGGTGTAAGATATGTAATAATTACCCCCGATCGACATCGTTTGCATTATGCAATGAAATTGGGATTTTCGACCACTAATAATGCGGCAGAATATGGTGGCAGGGGTCACATTGGCCCTATAATTGAAAAATCCCAAGATTGAGATTTTCAGTGATTCCCAATTAATGGTCAATCGGTTGAACTAAACATATCAGATGAAGGATGCCAAGTCAGTCTTATATGTCGAGAAAGTGTTAAAACTGCTGACCTAATTTGTTCAATGCATCAAGTGATGAGGGGGTAGAACTCCTATGCTTGGCCAAATTAGCTATCTCCTGAAAAGCACCAGAAACTCGAATTATGCCAGTAAGCTACCAATCAAAGCCTGGTATAGAGGAAAAAAGTTTCGAGCCAAAAAAGAATCCTTGGTATTAACCAGGTCTCAAGCCTTAACTCACAAGGAAAATGAAAATCGAAATGAAGTCCTTTATGAAAAATCCTCCAAAACTAATGATCGGTATGGGAATAACTTGATGACACTTATCATCGAATATCTGAAAAAAGAGAAATTGCCAACCGATAAAAAGGAAGCAACAAGAACAAAGATCAAGCTCCGACCTTCATTATGATAAACAAAATACTTTACAAGAAAGGGTATTCATTCCCTTACTTAACATGTATTAGTTTGGAAAAAGAAGCGAAGTTATGAAGAGAAGCCCATGAAGGATTCTATAGGGACCATTCTAATGGAGGTAGCCAAAAAAGTCATGAGACAGGGCTTCTATTGGCCTCAAATGACTATCCATGCTATAGATTATGTGAAGAAATATGAGAAATGCCTAAGATCTCGCATTGGACGCCAAGTGAATTGACTTCTATATCATGTTCATGGCCTTTCAATGTATGGGGCATCAACCTAATAGGGCCACTACCTATACCCAAAGAAAGGCTAAATATGCAATAGTAGCCATCGATTATTTCACCAAATGGGTAGAAGCAGAACCACCATCGAATATCACATTGGGAAAAATGCTTAAATTCGTAATCAAGAATATTGTCACCGGATTTGGAATTCTACACAAGATGATATCCAACAATGGAACTCAATTTAAAAGCGATGAACTTCTACCAAAACTACAATGGTACATACCCTATTTTCTCTAACATATGGATGTGAAGCCATGCTTCCTATTGAGGTCGAAGTACCCTCTCACCGAAGGATTACATATGCATTTGATCTAAATCGAGAATTGAAAAGAGAATCCTTAGACCTAATCAATGAGCTAAGAGATGAAATGTCCGTACATACAACTGAATATCAACGTAGAATAACCTAGTACTACGACTCCAAAGTCAAAGAAAGATCATTTCGAAAAGGAGAATTAGTACTCTGGAAAGTTGTGACAAATAGTAGAAATCCAGTGGATGGACTTCCCGGACCAAATTGGGAAGGACCCCTGTTATTGATGAAGTAATCCTACCTGGGACCTATTGACTATGTCAACCAAATGGTAATGTCATAGCAAGGGTTGGAACGTTGAGCATCTAAGTCCATATTTTCCTATGAAGGATATATAAAGAAATAAAGACAAGAATGTCTATGGAATTGATTATCCAATGACAGAAAAGAAAGGAAAAGCCTATACCACCACCTAAGACGGTACTAAGGAATTTTTGATTTTACACCAAAGTGTATAAAGCCTCTTCTATATAAGGGCATAAAATGTTGTCCATATAATTTCCAAAGAGTATAAACAAAGGCATTATTGTCGAAAAAGAAGAACAATGATGCAGTTAATAATGACGAAGGCTTACTAATCTCGAAACTATATGATTCTAAAGCTCAAAGTCATGTTGAAGTGAAGACCCTATATCGAAGCTAAAAGCTTCATGTCGAAACTGAGGAAATTCATGTCAAAAAACTTGAAGCGCGGAAGAGATGTAAAGATATTCAAAAGTGCTATATCATATTAATACCTAATGGCAGCATATCGAAGATCATCGATATAACAACGATCATCATACATTAATTCGTGCCGCATGTTAGCAAGATAGTGATGATATTGGGGAACTGTATATTGTATGCCACTCACCAAAACATGGAATCCTTCACCAAAGCAAGGGTCAATGTTGAATAAATGAATGCCGAATGTTGCCTCTAATCAATGTTGTTTTTAGCCAATATCGCACCTCTTCCATATTGGCTATCAAGTAATGCCCTGTTTTATTAATACCGCACCTCATCAATCAAGGAAACTCACGAGGTAGTATAAAGGGATTATGCACCATTAACGTCGCATCTCACTAATGTTGCATATCACTAATGTCTCATATCACTTCCAAATGATGTTATATGCTTAAAAGATTGATATCGGATTCTAGATAATGCCGCATTACTCCAATATCGATCATCACCAATGCCGCCTCTTATTGATGTTGCTTCTCTTGAATATCACCTCTCAAACAATACTGCATATTAATAAAGCATGGATTAATATTATATCCAATTAAAATCGCTTCTAATCGATATCGTATCTAGCTAATGTTGCATTTCTTCGGCATTGTACTTCAAGGAATGTTGCTTACCAATGTCGCCTCTTATGAATGTTACCTCTTAGTAATGCCACATCTCTTCAAGGTTGTTAATTATCAATTCCATGCCTTAGTGATTCCACCCTTGATCAACCGCTAAAGGATACTATGAATCTCTGATGTGACATTGATGGCAGAAGTCGTCAATGTCCACAAAAGCTATCAAGGCAGAGTACGTGTTGAGAATCAACACAAAATGCCATAGTTCATCAACATGCAAAGAGCATGCCAAATGTCATCAAGACAAACATGATGCCACAAACTTATCAATGCTGAAGATCATCTAAGGTAAAGAATGAAATCTAGTGCCATTGGGATTACCGTTAATATCGGAAGTTGTGCATTCCGAAGGCGGCATAAAGCTACCATGTCGAACCCCTCTACCCCTATAAATATGGAACAAAGGGAAGGAGAAGGGGCGATCATTTCTTTTCTCTACTCTCAAAATTTAACTTTTGTAGGCCTAAATTGAATTAGGGAAAATATCGATCGTAATCATGCTTAATTTATGAACAAGGACTTTGACATGCCTATTGCCTGATTGTGCACATTGGACATTATGGGACATGGATATGCATATAATAAAGCTCTTTGGGCCCAAAGCTATTCATGATTTTATTTTATATAGAATCACATGAGCTTCGGTCTAAACTAGTGTTTATATGCATAACCTCTATTTTGCCTACTACATATGGATATTAGACTATAAACCATAAGGATTTCTTATCTCATTCATTAACATGCTTATTGAGCTATTGCGAATATTTGCATCTTATTCTTTCTCTCCTTAGATCATGTGACATGGGCTTTCGAATATCTTATTCCAAGAGACCATACGGGCTTTCAAGTGTCCTATTACAAAAGCCCATGGGCATCATGCAACCATTTCTTAATGACATCATCTTGTACTTAGCCTTGAGTGCTAAGCTTATTCTTGGTCCTTTAGTACTATTTGGTTAACATTAACTAAGCCGTGCTTAGTCATATCATCATATGTGTTGAAAATCAAGATTTGGCTCATCATACTTGGCATTTGGGTGTTATACAAATTTTTGGTCTAACACCACTACATAATAAAAATCATTATACGCTATTGGAGTTTAATGCAATTTATAAAACCTGGAAACACTATGATTCCCAAAGACCAAGAAGGAAAATCTTCAATTGCCCACATAAATAACAAACAAAAATAGTGGTAAGTTTTAAATATATTAATGGTTACTGGTGGTAAATATTTTCCTGGTGGCAAATCTTTATTGACTTAATTGACTTGATTATTAATTGCAAAGAGAGAAAATAATGGATGTTCTGAAGTCTATTTATGCAAAAGATAGGAAACAACCATCAGAACTACAAAAAAAAACCAGTCAATTTTTTTTCTAAAGCAAAAGTACCATCTGTAAGTATTTATAATTTGTAAAAGCAAATTTAATGACATTAAAAAACTTTTTTTTAACTGATGTAGGTGCAATATTTTTTATGCAATATATGGAAGACCTATCCAATAATATAGAAATAGATGGAAAGTTAGATTTATATGAAGATGGAGAATGAAAAAACTTAGAGCTCACATCCTATATGATATGATATCATCATAGACAAAAATCATGGTGGGAAATCAGAACCCGACACCGTCAAATGTATTAAAGATCGTATAGCTACAGGCAATTTCGCTTAAATGATAACAATTTGTTTAACTTGACTGAATGTATCAAGAGCTGTATGACAGATGATGGATGCTAGATATATAATGTTACATGTACATATTGAATGTTTACTAATCACTTTTGGATGAATGTTATAAACTTTTATCATAATGTAATGTACTCTATGTATGAACTTTTATGTCCTATATTAAGTGAAAATTATTGATACCTCGATTATTAATTTTGATGACAACAACCATATATAAATCATATAAATATAGATACTGATGTTTTATCAAGTTATATAGTATATAGTGTGGAATATTACACAAGTGTTGAATCGAAGACTATACAATATAAAGATTCAAGAGATAGCCATGAAGACTCATGAGTACAAAGATCAAAATATAAACATCTCAAGGTTATAATTTAGGGTATAGAATCATAGCTTATATTGTTAAAGTCCTTATAGCAATATTTGATATCTATCTTTTGTATTTTTAAACAAAATAAACTTCCAAAATATGTTGCAAAATATTTTATAAAGTTTTTCAAAGTTCAAAATGTTTATAAACTATGTTCAAACTATTTTAGAAAGTATCAAATTATTTTACAAATTACATGATTTTCAAATCATTTTAAAAGAAACATGTTTCCACAATATACATGCCTATATCGACATATAGGAAAATGATATATTGACATACATGTCGCCAAGTGGTTTTTCAAATTTAGAAGGAAGTGTATAATTGTCGCAACTCTTCACAAACGAACACATTTGTTGATTTACTATATAACAAGGAGTGCAAAGAATTTTTTGATAACTAATTACTTACTTTCTTCCCTTCTCTCACTCTCTTGAAAATTCCATTGAAAAGAATATTCAAATCTCTTCAAAATCATATAGAATCAATTCATACTTCTTTGTATTGATTCACTATTACTTTCTTACTGTTTTGGGAACTTCTCTCTCTCAATTAAAGATCAAAATGTTGTCCAAGAGGCTGTAGAATCCATTGTATCCAAAGTACAAGAATTTGTCTTTAGAAAAACTATCAATTCTATTTGTATTTGCTTGGGTGTGCTTGTAGCCCATTCAAATCAAGTGGGTGTACATAGTATCTCGAAAATATAGTGGGTGTGCTTGTAACCCATTCAGATCAAGTGAGTTTACCCTGAGCTCGGAAATTCATGAGGTGTGTCGTAGCCTCGAAATCGAGATTATATTTGGGTTTGGCTTTTGCCCATTTAAGATTGGCATTTGAAAAGAAATCTTTACAAGAAATTGTATGTGGTTAGATGTTTGAGAAATACAAACCGGTATAAAATCCCTGGGGTTTGGTGTCATCTCTCTAACTCTTTCCTTTGCTTTACTGCTTTTATTTTTATCTGTGATTGCATCTGTGACTATTTGTTAGTATAATTATCTATTGTTAATCTGTGATTTAATATTTAACTTGAAAGAAAATTAAAAAGATTTACATAAGTTAGAAAACACTCTTCATCCCTTCTAGTGTTTAACTAGCCTTAGATCCATCATTTCGGAACCCACATTGGACATTAGAGCACTAGGTTTTCAAAAACTTATAATTTGATTTTTGAAAAGTTTAAATGGCTAGTAATATTGTTAGTACTCATTTTAACACTCTTATGGAAAAATAATGTTGTGAAAAGTCACTAGATTTTTTGGAAAGGTATAATTTTGAATTGCGGGAACAAATATGTCATATGGCTAATGGTGAACAGACTCTTAATTCATCACGAATCAAGAAGGACAAATGGATACTGGACAATGGATACTCAAGATACAGGACTGGAAATCCAGAAATCTTGAAATATATTGTTTACAAAGATTGTAGAACAGTTAACTTTGGAGATAACTCACAAGGATATGTAACTGGCATCGGCAATGTCGGTAACTCCAAAACTCCTACTATTTTTAATGTTTTGCTAGTTAGGAATCTGAAACATAACCTACTTAGTGTAAGTTAATTACGTGATAAGAGTTATAAAATTAGGTTTGAAAAAGATAATTGCTACATCTAAGTAATGAGTCATACATTATCCTTGAAGGTATTAGGAAACGTAACATTTATATTTAAAGTATGAAAGTGTCTAGTGATAATTTGCATCTTGTAGTCGAATCTAGCGATCCTTGGATTTGGTACAAAAGATTTGGTCATTTGAATTTTAAACGGTTATATAAAGTTGTAGATATAAACTTGCTAAGGGTCGCATTAAAATGAGTTTCAATGTCAACAACTTACGTAACGCTTGTCAACAAGGAAAACTTCGTAAAAGTTCTTTTGAATCAAAAGATATGATTTCTAATTCACATCCTCTTGAACTTCTTCACCTAGATCTTTTCAAACATTCACAAATATAATCAACAAATCATAATAATTTTAAATTTATTTCAAATTGATGTCAAAAGTGCTTTTTAAAATTTTATTATTAAAAAAGATGTTTATGTAGAACAACCCTTACTTTTTGAAGATGAAAAACTTTCTAATCACGTTGATAAATTAAAGAAAGCTTTATGCAGTCTAAATCAGACTCCTAGAGCATGACATGATAGACTTAAATCCTATTTATTACAATCTAACTTTGAAATAAGAAAAGTAGATAATACTCTATTAATTAAAAGAAATAATGATGATATTCAATTTATACAAATATACATAGACCATATTATTTTTGGATCAACAAATGAAAAGTTAAATAGAAAATTTTTAGATATAATGACTAAGGAATTTGAAATGAGTCATATGGGAGAACTAACTTTCTTTTTAGGGTTACAAATAAAACAATTAAGCAATGGTATTTTTATAAGTCAAAAAAATACGCTAAGGATTTAGTTAAAAACTTTGGTATATCAAATACTAGTGGTAAGCCAAATTCCATGGCAACTAATGAGATATTAAATAAGAAAACTCAAAAGATGTAGATCAAAAACCGTAAAGAGCTATGATAGGATTCTTACTATATATAACTGCTGGTAGACCAGATATAATGCATAGTGTCTGTCTCTGTGCAAGATATCAACCTCAAGCTATGGAAACTCACTTGAAATCCATAAAACTAATACTAAGATATGTAAATAACACACTAGACTATGGACTCTTCTATCCAAAAGAAAATTATTTCAATATAATTTCATACACTGATGTTGACTATGCTAGATGCAAATCAGACCGAAAAAGTACTAGTGGAATATATCGCTTTTAGGACACTTTCTTGTTTCCTGGTTTAACAAAAACTAGAATTCTATGTCTCTGTCTATAACAAAGGCATAATATATTTCAACTGTAGTAGCCTTTTCACAGGTTATCCATATGCAACAAACTTTAAAAGGTTTTGCTTAAAATTTTACCAAGCTGCAAATTTACTATAATAACACTAGTGCAATAAATATATCTAGAAACCCAACACATCATGTTAGGTCCAAGCATATAGACATAAGACATCACTTTCTAAGAGATAACGTAAATAAAGAAGTAATTTTTCTCGAATTTGTAAATATTAAAATCAAATAGCCAATATATTAACAAAACCAATAACTCAAACATCCTTCATTAAACATAGAAGAGAGTTAAGAATATGTTCTTTATTTGAAATATTATATAATAACATATATAATATAAATTTTAAACGAAAATAAAAATGTTAAATTTAAACTACATATGTCGACATAGTGTCTGCTCATATGTCGATATATGCTGTAGATTTTTGAAAATATGTTTTCCTCTTAAATTCAAAATTTGAAATACAACTATATTACCACCAAATTTTGAATTCTTTCTCATTTCTCTGTCTTCTTCTTTCTATAAATTCCAATTAAAAATGAAATAATGGATTCCTTAAGTTCTAAGCGACCAAGAGAAGAGACCGCCCCTTTTAGCTTCGAAATCTCCACTCTTGGCCCCTTCCAAACCACCATTATGGCCAAAGTCATCGAGGTTGAAGATGATCTGAAGCATATCCTCAACATGCTTTTAGAAATAGAGGTTGTTCAAATATGCCTCTTAAAGGAACAAGAGAAGCAAGGGTGCATCCTTCGGAATCTCCAAAAGCATCTGTTGGATAATGCAGCCAATCCAATAGTAATCGAAGAAGAATCTCCTAATCTTGTCATTTATAACCCCATGAATGATGGTGAGGAAGAAGAGGGGAAGGAGGAAGATGTCGCTAAGGAAGAGGATGAAGTTAAATGTGTAGGAGAAGTGTGGTTCGATTGTGATGGAAATCCCATGGAATAAAAAGGAAACTTTTGTCTCCACTATCCCTTTTGCCCCATCCATAAGTCTCCCATAATCGAAAAGATGCGTTAATTCTTACATTTTAGTTTGGCTTGTATAGAATTGGATTGATTAGCATTCTTAGATTTTGATTTGGTTTGGTGTGTTTAATACATTTGGATTGATATTTTAATATGTATTGTTTGATTTTATTAAATGAAGATTATTTTATTTTATTTATTTAAAGTCTCCATATATTAGTCATCATATCAAATTATATCAAGTGTGATATGCTTCGACTATTTAGTGCTTACTTATTGATTTTGACTCTATAGTTACTAAGTAATTTATTTTGGGGATGTTTATCTTTTTTACTCATTTTTGTTGATGGCAAAGGGGAAGAAAAATATGAAATATAGAAACGCATATATTCAAGGGGAGTTGTATCATATTTTATGCACATGAATATTTAATGGTTTTCATTATAAAAAAGGAGGAGATTGTTAATACCTCGGTTATTGATTTTGATGACAACAACCATATATAATCATACAAAATATAGATACTAATGTTTTATCAAGTTATATAGTATATAGTACAAAACATTACACAAGTGTTGAATTGAAGACTGTACAATATAAAGACTTAAGGGATAGACATGAAGACTCTTGAGTACAAAGATCAAGATATGAAGATATCAAGATTATAATTTAGGGTATAGAGTCATAGCTTATATCGTTAAAGTCCTTGATAGAAATCTTTGATCTTAATCTCTGATTATCTATCATTTATAAACAAAATAAACATTTAAAATATATTTCATAAAAGTTTTTCAAAGTTCAGAATGTTTATAAACTATGTTCAAACTATTTTACAAAGTATCAAATCTTTATACAAAGTTTAGGATTTTCAAAACAGTTTAAAAGAAACGTGTTTTCAAATTATACATGCCTATGTTGACATATATGTAGACGATATGTCGACATACGTGCCTCTAAGAGGTTTTTCAAATTTTGAAAGGAAGTGTCTATTCATCGCAACTCTTCATGAACGGACACATCTGTTGATTTACTATATAAAGGGGAGTGCAAATGGATTTTCTAATAACTAATTACTTACTTTCTTCCCTCCTCTCACTCTCGTGAAAATTTCATTGAAAAATATATTCACCCTCAATTCATACTTCTTTATATGATTCATTACTACTTTCTTACTTTTTTGGAAACATCTCTCTCAATTCAATGATCAAAGTGCTGTCCAAGAGGCTATAGGATCCATTGTATCCAAAGTACAAGAATTTGTCTTTAGGAAAACTATAAACTCTATTTGTATTTTATTGGATGTGCTTGTAGCGCATTCAAATCAAGTGAGTGTGCTTAATAGCCAGTAAATCTAGTGGGTATACTTGTATCCCGTTCAAATCAAGCGAGTCTACCCTAAGCTTGGAAATTCAAGAGGATGTGTCTTGTAGCCTCGAAATCGAGATTGTATTTGGGTTTGCCTTCTGCCCATTTAAAAATTGACATTTAAAAATAAATATGCACAAAGAAATTGTTCGGGACTGGATGTAGGAGAAATCTAAAGCGGTATAAAATCCATGTTGTCATCTCTCTAACTCTTTACATTGCTTTACTACTTATATTTTTATCTATCATTGTATCTATGACTATTTGTTAGTATAGTTCTGTGTTATTAATCTGTGATTTAGTATTTAACTTAAAAGAAATTTAAAAAGATTTACGTAAGTTAGAAAACACTATTCACTCCTTTGGTGTTTAATTAGCCTCAAGATCTATAATTCCGCAGCCCACAAAAATGTGGTTGGTGTGCAGTATAAAACTATTCAAATTTGATGTTAACTCAACTATGTTGGATATTGCACTACAAGAAAATTGCCTTTTTTAACGTCGATTAATAACACTCTGTTTTATTGTGTTATTGTTTATGCTAATTTCTTTTATTTAAAGTTAGGGTCTATTGGATAACGCATTCTACCCCGAATATTTTCTTTGGCTGCATCCTCGTCCAATTATTTTGTTTTTCCCTCCTTAATTTTTTTCCCTCTTCTCTTCTTCCCTCTTCCCACTTTCTTAAATTATTTTTAGTTCTTCACTCAAATCAATGGCTCAAACTTGTCAATAAAGTCACCTCTATCTCATTACTACAAATGCAACAACCTCACAACTTCTTCACATTCTTGTCCTAATAAATACCATAAAATCTTAAAAAAAAATTAAAATGGAGAAGGTCAGTGGAGGTTTGAAGAGCTACTGGGAGCGCTGTGCCTACTCCCGCATCGATGGAGGTTTCGGTCACTGTCGACCGTCAGGCACCAGAATCAAGCTCGACGGTGGCACCGCCTCACGCTACCACTGGCACTGCCTCATGCCACCGCTGGCGAATCAGGGTACCTAAAAAGCCGAAGACGATCTGGTTTCGGTTCAATCAGAGTACCTAAAAAGCCAAGATCCGTGACATCTATGTGTGGATGATGTTAAGGTTTGTGGATATGGGTGTAATTTCTGGCGTATTTGGGTACATTGGGGAAGAGATTGATGGGATTGAGTTCTTGCTTCGATTACTTTTTTATTTGTCGAGTTACCTTTTTATTTGTCCAATGATGATGGCTTATTTGTAATGAGTTAAAAGCTAGATTCCAAAGGTCTGTCCTTCTTCACGCTTATTTTCTAAGCTCATGTTCTCTGTTTGTTGAATAGGAGGGTAACTCATATATGAAATTCGTGTATGTTTATGTCACCCTTTGCATCACCAAACTAATCAAAGAATATACTTAGTTCTAGACCTTTTCCAAGCATTAGTGAAGTAGATATTGACTATTGTCCTCCTTATCGTGGTAATTCAATCAATAACTGATGTAGAAATAAATATTGTTTTTGAATAATAATTAGTTTACATAAGGAAATGCAAATAAAATAAGCCATTTTTTCCTTGCCACAATAAGAGAGGCTACACTGGAATAATTTGTTGAAGCCGACTAATTATGTGATTGAAGGCCCAATTAATTTTCCAACCTTATTGGATCAAAAATGCATAATAATAAGTAAATAAATTAAACCCAATATTTTGTTCTTCTCTTATTGGTAAATTATTATGAAATTAGAACAATGTGAATCTTGCATCGTTTTATAAAAGAAAGAAGATAGAAATACGTTATTAATAGGTGAAGTGAATTGTAAAAGTAGGATAATATACGTTGTATAGTTCAAGTAGATCAAAATATATTACAAGTGACTATAATAGCCCAAGTAAATAATGATATATGACAAATGAATCAAAATATAGTGTGAGTGAATATACATGAATATAGTGCAAATGAATCCGAATATGTGTAAGTGAATCTAAATGTAGTGCAAATAATTTTATTTCTAGGTATTATCAATAGCAAGCGATGAATATGATGAATTCTGGAGACAACAGAGATTCCATTGGAAGAAACAACAATAATAAATGAGTCCTTAGTAACCATAAGAGTACAGGAGAACCGGAAAATAAAAGTAGGCTTGGAAGTAATTTTGATGGTTACTAAAATAATTCAGCAGGTTGAAGGGAAAAATATAATAGACATACACGTCAGCAAATTCATGAACTGGAAAAGTAATCACCATCCGCTAATGGTTCAAAAGAATGGATCATGTCATTTTATCAAATATAATGTGATTGTTGTTGTTATAGGATGTTCAAGGAGCACCCTCACCAGACGAGAAGCAAAGTCTATAGTTGAGTCGTCACCTTAAATTTGACGCTCGTTAAGTTAAGTTCTGGCTTCAGAGCCATCGTTCGCATAGGAAGGCACATTTTCATGTTTGTGTCTAGTTAATCTATATTAATACATGCATTTTATTTATTTATTCAATTTTTTTGGATACTTATTCAGAGGCAAATAGACCGACATGAACACTCTATGCTGGAAGAGGAGAAGGAAAAGTTATGGAAAGAAATATTATTGACAAAAGAACTGAGCAACCCAACATGTAAAAACTTATTGGCTCCTATCTGGGTATTACCAATAGCAAATAATTTTATGGTGTCACCAAATTTTTCAGGGGAAATGTTATTTCAACTACAATATCTGTAATTTTTAGGAGGCAAGTAGACAAATCTGCAGGACTGTCCTCAACTGAAAATCAAACCAGTTAACTAATAATTTTGTTTACTACAAATACGGATTTCTAGAGGTTCCTGAAAGATGCTATAGAATAGCAAGATTTGACTTTGAATACTTGTGTGGCCGACCAATTATGGAATATTTTTCCGAGGGAAGATTGGTAAATAATCTAAAATCAACAGCACTTTTGAGCCCAGTGGCTTTTCTTACTCATATGAGTATTCCTGTGGGAATTCTTGTAGCTAGTGCTTTTATTGGCGAAGTTTGTTTTACCCTGATTTGTTTCCTTTAATTTTACTTAAGAGGATCATTAGCATTAAAAATATTTATTAATAGATCATATTTGTTTACCATAATCAGAAGATAGCAAATTGGCTATGAGCGTCCGAGTTTAATCCAAAAGGGTGAAAATTATTATTGTTTTTTCTTTATTTACGAAAAGAAACTTGTGTAGTGATCATAATAATATTATAGAAGGAACTTGTGGTTTGTTACAGGACAAAACAAAAAATTATTGCAGGCGCTTTTAGCTCTTCATTCAATCAGTTGTTTTGCTTATGATCACATACATGAGCTTCTGGTTACTCTATTTTGATAAGAAACAAATAATAACAATAACAATAAAGATCTATAGTAAAGTAGTACTAGCTAGCCTCTCATGCCTATTCGAAGAACAACTGAAAATGATATATTAGGAGCTGGTTCTTTTCGGAGATTCAGAACAAAATCAATCAAGATTGTCGGTAGAGACTCCTCTGCCCATAGCCATGAGGTAATGTGTCTACAACTTTCCTTTTTCTCTTTTTGTTTCTTATATTTGGAACTAGAGTTAAATGATGTCTAGAAAATTATTGTACTCTAACTTCAAAACATTTACTACTATTGTATTGAAAAGATTGTTGTTTAGATCAAATTAATGATGCATTTTGCTTCAAACTGTGGAACACAATTCTTCCTTGTTTTGATGTTATTTTTTATCGTGTATTTTCTCTATCAAAGTTAAAAGGTAAAATAATCAAATATGATCCTCTATAAATTAGAGGTTCCTACATGTGAGGTAATTTCAACAGATCTTATGGGGAAGTAGTTGTCAGCCGTGTTAATTTCCATCTAATTAAAGAAAAGAAAAATAAAATAAACAATATAATATACTAAAAATAATGTTATTTTGAAGAGTTCACAATTTTTTAAAGGTTTGTTGGTTAACTATGTTATAGCTCTAGTAATCAATGAAGAGTAATTAGAATGTTTTGACTAATTGAATTAATATTTGAATTAGACATTGTTCAATATTACACTTCATTATGTGGTATTTATGTGCATGTTTTTATTTTGTAGCGTGCAGTTGGATTTGCAAGTCGAGATCAGTATTATGGAGAGGGTACTTGAAGGAACCGCTTATGGATAGGCAGAGGAAGCTAGCCGACATGTTAGAGGTAGGAGTGACCGTTGTGAGGAGATAGGACTAGGATGGGATCCATGGTAGCGACGTGGAAAATGATGGAAAGGAAGCTGCTTTAGTAAGTGATGTCAAGCTGCATAGGTGAGTGATGGTAAGGAAGATGATGGCATCAATATTTAGAAATTTTGGTTTTGTTTTACGTATACATAAAGCATATTTTGTGTATAGAATTTTGGCTGTAGGCATTTCCCATGATTTTGGCGTATACGAAACAACTGATGGGTTATTGTGTAAATGTAAAGTATCAAATGGGGAAGCACACGAAGTCCTACGTACATCCTTTCAAAAGTAAGTCAAAAGAATCAGTTATCAGACAAATGTGAGGTGACTATCAAATGTAAGATTTTCTGGTTAAAATTATCTAAGAATTATTATTATTCTGCATTTGCAAACGTGCATAATCGAGTTTATGTGGTATATAAAAAGTTGTTTTTCATTTATAACGAGTTAAGCTACATCTAAGAAAACATGCAAGCTCATGGAACTCTACGTAGCATTCCATAAATTACTCAATAGTCATTATAATATTAACTACTTTGTTGGATTTCCATTGTATCTTGAACGCATGTGATTACAAAATCTTTGGTTATAAACTGAATCTCTCGATTTTTAATAATTTGATTTTGTACTTGGCTAGATGGAAGTGTTACAAAGATTGCCATTGATGCTAATTCAAGTGTTGTTGTAATTTTTAACAATGGATGTCGGTTGTTAGTATATGCAAGGCTGTAAAAATCACTAAGGAAACGTTAGACGGTAAGAATGGACTAGGAACTTGAATTTGCGATATACAAGAATTGAAAAGTATTTACGAACTTGATGTAGGCTACCACTCTTTGGCTGACAAGGTTCTTAATAAATCATATAGTACCTTAAAACCAAGAAGATTTTAAGGTATCAAAACCGCTCCCTTAAACTAAGATCAATCATAATACATTATAAACTATTAACCAAGTTAACTAAGTTATATAAAAATTAACTAAATATACATAATAATAGTAAAAATAAAAATAAATTAACTAAGATTAAAAAAATTAACCTCATTAATCAAGTTTTATAAAAATTAAATTAGTTTATAAAAATTAACTAAGTTTATAGTAGTAGTAATAATAATAATATAACTAAAGTTTATGAAACTCAATTATTTATAATAATAATAGTAACACAATAAAAATCATAATAGCAATAATACATAAATAAATAAAGTTTATAAAAATTAACTAAGTTTCATAACAATTAACTAAGTCTAGGATACTAATAATACTGATAATAATAAAAAATTATAAAATATTAAACAAATTAGCTAAGTTTTATAAAAATTAATTAAGTTTATACAAAATAATAATAATTAACTAAGTTTATAATAATAATATAATATTAACCAAATTGACCAAGTTTTATAAAAAATAACAAGTTTATGTAATAATAATAATAAATTAACTAAGTTTATAAAAATTAATTAAGTTTATAATAATAATAATACTAATAGCAACAACAACAATGATCATAATAGTTAAAATAAAATTTTATAATTTTAGTTAAATAATCATAATAATAAAATTAACTAAGATTAATCAAATTAACTAACTGTAAGAATAAAATTTAAATAATAATAATAATCACAATAAAATTAACTAAGATTATAAAAATTAACTTCATTAATTAGGTTTAATAAAAACTAAATAAGCTTATAAAAATTAACTAAGTTGATAATAAAAATAATAATTCCAATTTAAACTTACACAAATGTGCACAGATATGAACAACACAAGCACACTGCCTCCTCGGTTTGCCATATGTCAGTTCCGTACATTGAATAAATACCCTTTACCAATGAAAAATTAATTTGATGGTAAACCTTTAAGGCCTTGGTACCATCACTACAGGATTTACAGTTGGACTAACATTCATTCATACACACCTTACCTAAATAGGCAAACATGAATACAACTAAAGAGAAGTTAACTTCTGCTAAACTTGCATAGTGTTCATTTGCGCTTTGCATAGTGTTCATTTGCGCTTGCAAAACTGGAGCTCTCCAGTAGAAAATATGTAAGTAGAATGATTGGATCCTACTGTAGTTTCGAAACCCGCAATCGATGCAAGCACAAATGCGACAATTGCTTTCAAATTAAGCTGCATATAAGTTTAATAAAATACATATCTACAACAATTAATTGTACTTTATTTCACTTTTGTGTAGCTTCACGCATAATTTCTTACTTTAATATCTTTTTATCATTAACAGGGATGTAAGATTATAAAATTTACTTAATGGGTATAGCATAAGTTTGAAAAATATGTGCATGTCTTACCAGACTATAAATAAAATGGAGAAATGTAACTACGAAAGCAAATTCGAATGCTGCATATGTCCAAACATATTCCCTGTATGCTGAAATCAATAGAAAAGCGAAACAATCATAAGAATAAAAACATATTTTGATAACAACAACATTGTTATCGGATAAATTAATTACCTATGACAATTGATAATACCGATCCAAGTGCACCCAAGAGTACAGAGAAGGGAGCAATTGTCATGATTGCTTTGTATCTTATGTCACTAACATATGGCAGCAAGACAAATTTATGACAATTTAGTGATAACTATTAAATCATCAAAATGCATGTTATCACAATTTTATATAATTATTTTCAAATTGTTCTGAATTTTCAGGAAGTACTGCCAATGACCAAAGACATGCATGAAGAAAGACTTCGAGCAGTTCAAGTTCTTACTGATGCATTTGGTACTTTTAGATGTTAACTTTGAACTATGTTGTCTTTTGTTATCACGAATTTGTATTGAATTTGGTAACCATGTATTGGACTTATTTTTTGTTAGTTGATACTTTATTTGTTATCATGAATATGTGTTACATTTGTTGATTATTATATTATTTTTTCATACATCGTTCAAATTGTTATCTATTTAAAGAAGATTCATTTTGATTGTTATTATTAAAATATAATAGTGGGGTGCATCAAATATATAGTAAAATAAAGCATAGATCCTAAAAAGCGTTAGAACTATATGGCATAAGTACTATAAAAAGATAATGCAATGTATGAGGTTACTATCAAAGGATAGCAGTAAATAGGCGTTATTATATCTACACATTTCGTAGGGGACATATATGCTGTAAATGGATGTAGAATATACTATAAACATGTTGATATATAGCGTGAAATAGACGCTATAGAATAACTAGTTTATAGCGGCAACTTTATGCCATGAAATCATGCTCTTTTAGAGCGGTTTTTGTGTGTGTTATAAATGTGCAATTCTTTTTTTATAACATATCGATATACAACGTTTATCAAACCACTATAGTTGTGTTTAATAGCGACTGTATGCCGCTATAAAAGACTGTTTTTCTTGTAGTGTTGAATGCTACATACTTTTAACATGACGTAATGTGCAATATTTTATATCTGAAATGTAATGTACTATATTCAAAGGAAATATCGTTATTCTTATACAATATCAAATTGTATAATTTCTACATTAAACTCAAATAATTTTTTACAAGTACTAAATGTAGTGACATTTAATATTATAATACTGGTTAACCAATATTATAGCGAATACCATAACATAATCGACTACATAGTCTAATCCAATATCAAAGAAAACAAATTTATAACCGAGATATACTGTTTAACTGAACATACCACCGAATGCAAAAGCTAACCAAATACTCAACCTAATCGGGTACGTATGGATGCAAAAGCTAACTGAATGTCAAACCTAATTGGGTATATATGGGTACAAAAGCTAAGTGGATGCCAAATCTAATCGGATACATATGGAAACCAATATATAACCGGACAGAGATATATTGTTTTACCAAGTTACCATTGAATGCAAAAGCAAATCGGATGCCAAACCTAATCGAGTAAGTATGCATGCAAAAGCTAACCGAATGCCAAACCAAATTAGATATATATGGATAATAAACTAAGCGGATGCCAAACCTAATTGGATATCTATCGATATAAAAGCAAACTAGATGGAAAACTTAATAAGGTGCATATGGAAACCATCTATAATCGAGATATATTATTTAACCAAACATGCAACTAAATGCAAAAATTAACTAGAAGTCAAATCTAATCGAGTACATATGGTTACAAAGGCTAACCGAATGCCAAATGTAATCGGGTACATGTGGATACAAAAGCTAACTGGATGCCAAACGTAATCAGGTGCATATGAAAACCAATCTATGATTGTGATATATTATTTAACTGAGCATACCATCAAATGCAAAAGTTAGCCAGATGACCAACCTAATCGGATATGTATGGATGCAAAAGTTAATCGAATGCCAAACCTAATTGAGTACATATGGATACAAAAGCTAACCGGATGCCAAACCTAATCGAGTATGTATAGATTAAAAAGCAAACCAAATTTCAAACCTAATAAGGTACATATAGAAACAAATCTATAACCGAGATATATATTGTTTACCCAAGCATATCACCCAATGCAAAAGCTAACCAGATACCAAAACAATTATGTATGTGTGGATGTAAAATCTAACCGAATGCCAAACCTGATCAGGTATGTATGGATATAGAAACTAACCAGATGCAAAATCTAATCATGTATGTATGGATACAAAATCAAACCAGATGCTAAACCTAATTGGATACATATGGAAGCAACTCTATAACTAATATATATTGTTTAACTGAGCATACCACCAAATGTAAAGTTAACCAAATGCCCAACCTAATTGGGTGTATACAAATGTAAAAGCTACCCGAGTGCCAAACCTAACTGGGTATGGAAACAAAAGCTAATCGAATGCCAAACCTAATCGAGTACGTATGGGTAAAAAACCTAACCGAATGTCAACCTAATCGGGTTGTATGGATACAAAAGCTAATTGGATGCTAATCTAATCGAGTATATATGGATACGAAATCAAACCTGATGCGGAACCTAATCGAGTACATATGGAAATCAATCTATAACTAAGATATATCATTTAACCAAGCATACCACCAAATGTACTAATGCCCAGGATAATTGGGTATATATGAATGCAAAAGCTAACCGAATGCCAAGCCTAATCGGATACATATGGATACAAAGCTAATCGAGTGACAAACTTAATCGAGTATGTATGGATTCAAATGCAAACCAGAGGTAAAACCTAATCAGGTACATATGAACACCAACCTATAACCAATGTATACTGTTTAACCGAGCATACCACCGAATGCAAAAATTAACTGGATACCAACTTAATCGGGTATATATGAGTGCAAAAGCTAATCAAATGCCAAACCTAATCAGGTAAGAATGAATACAAAAGCTAACGAATGGAAAACCTAATCGGGTATGTATGGATACAAAAGCTAACTCTATGCCAAACCTAATTAAGTACATATGGAAACCAATCTATAACCGAGATATATTGTTTAACCAAGCATACTACTGAATGTAAAAGCTAACCGAATGCCAAATCTATAACCTATAACCTATAATCAAATAGTAACCAATTTAATCAAAAATGCAAAATTTGGCCGATCTAATCATGAGTACAAAATAACAGCGGTTAAGCAATATAATTATGAAGGAAAAGCAAATATTTATGAGCAAATATTAGCCGGGCAAATATTCTCCCAATCAATATTTGAATGATAAATACTTGGCTGGTGCAGCCTAATAAGGAACATATGAATGCAAAATCTAATAAGATGCAAAACATAATCATTACATACGGATGCAAAGGATAACCAAAAACACATCCTAATCAAGTACAAATATAAAACTATTTATAACCGAACTAGAATAATGACTAACCAAGCTTATATTCAAAAACAATAACTAAAAAACATAAATAAACATATTATTGTGAAAAAACATATATATGCATGGCATATGTGTAATAAACAAACATAAACAATTAAATATATCAATAGCAAATATTTGCTTGATAAATATTACTCAGGCAAATTGATCTTTTTTTCAGATTGATAATTGCCAGACTATTATTAAGAAGACAAACTAAATTACACTACTAACCAAACAAATAAGTAAAATAACAAAAAACTATTTAATTTAATAAAACAACACATGAAATTACATCAATAGTCTTTACAATAAAAAGCCAATAATGTAAAAATTACACTTGATTTTTTAACAAAAAAGGTCTTTTGTTATGATCTAATTTCTCACACAAAATACACCATTTGTACTTATTCACCTCACCAGCTGACTTGATTCGTTCAAAAAAAGGAGGCCTCCCTGCACCACGTCCTCTTTTAGGAGGATGAACTTAAACATCTTCAGGTAAGACATCTTTCATTTGAAAATTAACAAGTGGAAAAATCAGATGAGAATAAGATGCTTGGAAAAAGGATACTTTGAAATAGTCCTCAATATAGGAATAAACATCCAAATAAAAGAAAGAATGCATCTAATAGCCTGAGCACATGGAAACCCATTAATGTGTCATAAGTTACAACTACATTATCGAACACTCAAATCTATACAATAAGATTGGGTTGATTGAACTTTATGAACATCAACAGTAGATCTAGTTACTTTCCATTGAATACCCTTAAGGTATAATCCCTTAAATGCTTCTCCATAACGAGGCACAATTGACGATTTCAACTTTTACTTAACTCACATCTACCAGACATAAGTTTCATGGGATTCAAACTAATTCTATCTAAACATGTAATGATAGGTAAATATATTTCTTCTAAAATCCACCGATTAGATCTTTCCACATAGTTAGAAATCATTTTTCCATATCGATTACCAATAAAAAACATTAACAAACTCTTCAAAAGGCAAACCATGCAAGAAATTTTCTATTTCAACCCCACCAGCACTTTTAAACTCAAACAAAGATGGATTAAATACATCTATTGTAGCTGTATTAACAACTCGATAAAAATAGTGAAATAATCCATTTCCTTTTACCTTAAGGACACTTTTTTGTTAAATAACTCTTTAAATTATTCTTCAAATGATAGTAACAAGGACCATGAGCTGAATCTGAAAAAACTTGAGGAACGGAAAGCAAAAGAGTAGGATGTTGATCAGATACAAAGGTAAAATAATGATCATCATCACATACCATTTCACTAAGCTTTGTTAAAAACCAATACCAACTAAGTTCACCTTCACCAGATACAAAGCCAAAAGCTAGTGGGAAAAAACCTAAATTAAATAAAAATACATTTGCACATAGTCAAAATAAAAAAATACACAAAATATACTAATTGCAACATCAAAAATATGTCGACTGTGATTTTACAGTTCGTGAGCCTCGTCCTAATAATGGTGACAATGTAAGTAACCACGGCCCAGTTTGTGATGTGGGGAAGCTGATAGTGAATGTTGTGAATGATGCTGGGGGTAATGTTAGTTTGCCTGAGTGTGTTCTGGGGAGTGAATCGGTTGGCAAACAATGTTCTGGTCAGTGCACTCTTGATACTTGTGATAATGCCCCAATGAAATCTGTTCCTATTCCCAGTTTGGCTGGCACTGGTGAATCTTTTCCAGTTGCCTCTATTGGCTCCCGTCCCGTTCTGGAGCGCCCTGGTCCTACTCCGCCTTCGATGCCAATCTCCAAAACTTGGTCTTCCCTATTCTCGTCCTTGCCTCGAAATGCGGGTAACTACATCCCGATTGAATTTGAAATGGTCGAAGAAAATGGAGTGATGATCCCTCCCCCTTCTGTTTTGCAAGCCGGTGTGGATTTTTGGGCTGATCATTTAGTAGGTTTCTTTCTTGAATCTACTTACCGTCTAAATAATGTGACTTTAGCACTTTGGAGGGCATGGAAGCTTCGTGGTAATTTGGATGTGAAGCTGATTGACTCCATGTACTATCTTAAATTTTCCTCTCTTGAGGATCGTCGGATTGCTCTTGACACTGAGCCCTCATTCTTTGATGGTAGGCCTTTCATTGTTACTCCTTGGACCCCAACTGTGGCAAGTGCACGTGAACAAGTTCTTTCTATCCCCGTGTGGGTATTTTTTTCTCAGATTCCCTCTGCTCTACAACCTCTTATTGGTCTGAATTGGCTAGCCTGTAACGTTGGAAAATTAAAATGTTTTGACTCAAATACAGTGGCTCGTGATAAGTTGATGTATGCTAAGGCTCTTATTGAAATATCCCCATTCAAGCCTCTCCCATCCTTTATTTCTGTTCAGCTAGCTGCTGGTCATGTTGAGGTAGTTCGTGTACGCTATGGTTGGGTTTCGGAAATTTGTTCCTCATGTCACTCTTTTGGCCACCTGGCTACCGCCTGCTTGCATTCGGAAGCCGTCGCGGCTGCTCCGAAGATCCCTTTGCCTCGCCCCCACGTAGGATTTGGGTCCCCAAGGTTACATCCCCTGGTTCTCTGATATCCCCTTCATCGGCTGTTCCTTCTACTGACTTGCCGCCATCGTCGATGGATAGGCCTGTTTCTGTGGTTGTTGATCCTGTCCCTGGCTCGACGCCGTTGCCTGTTGCTTGGGATGAGCCCGAGGGGTGTTGGATTGATCCCATCTCTGATATGAGATTTAACCCGGTCAATGGATCTTTCTTCCGGTTTGTCTCTGATGATCAGCAGGACCTTCGATGCCTTCGCTACAAACCTTCTGGTGATTCCTTAGTTCTTGATTTGAATGGGTTATATGCGAGTTCGAATTCTGCGATGCTAGCTGATATTTCCTGGGATCGTTCATTTATCTACTCCTCTGATGCAATGGGTTATGATCCACGTCTTGCTCTTCTTTTCCGACCTTTTGCTGGTTTTTGTGGGTCCGTCACTTCTCTGGTGGATGGAACCGATGTGATTTCTTCCTCTTCGGAGGAGTGCTAGTTTTTTCCTAGTTTTAGTTATGGTGACATATTTGTCTCGTACCTGTGCTGTATTTTCTGTTTTATCTCTTAGTAGTTAAGGTGCTTTACCTTACTCCTGTACTTCATCTTTATTACTTTCGTAATAAATAGTGGACGGTCCACTATAAAACCGGCTTGCTTTGATAAAAAAAATATGTCAAATTTTAGCCATAAGAATATGGCAAATATTTTACATTAAAATATATAACAACCTAAATCGTCCAATATAACAAAGAAATCAAACTATACAAAAAAGTCTTCCTAGTAAATAAAATAACATTTATAATACTAACTTAACAAATAAAAGAAAACAACAAACAAAAAATGAATAAATTGAAATATCATGGGTATGTCAAATATTTTTCATATCCAAAACCAAATTTTATTTAAAATTTCAATAATATTTATTTTTATTTTAAAAATAACCACTGAAGTGGAGCAGATTTGTGCTCCAGGTTCCTTACCGATCCGCTTAATGCATCGGTATCACGATCTAGCGCACGTGTCTGCTTCAGGCCGTGAGCCATTCATCACCTTCCGCCTCCCATTTACTTGCTCGTCCGAACTCCACTCCTATGCTACACACAAACACACACATACAAGCACATGAATCCAAGCAACAATCATCATGAATTATATTAAGGGAGGTATGAAATTCATAGTAAATGGGTATCAAGCAAACTCATTTCCAATACAATAGAATATTCAATTTCGTCAAAGCATCTGTACATAGATTTGTAACACCCCGAAATTTAAACCTGAAATTTAATAAGAAAACTAAATTAAATGAAAACAAGGACTTAAAAGAATTTTTTCACAAACGTTTGGTTTTTCTATAAGACTTGCAACATTGTGTTCATAGCGATTTTCTAGACGATTTTCATATATAAAACTTTGTGATTAGAGATAGTATAGAGGAGTCGCGGGTTAGAACAAAATTAGAATTTAAAACTTAAAATTTGAATGTTTACAAAGCCATCGGCCGACCCGAGGCTTTTCTAAGTCGATCGGTAGCATCGACTATGATGGTCAAGCAGTCGACCCGCATGTATATTAAATCGTGGGTTAATAATTATCTAAGAGGAAGATGAATGGACGAGACTGCTTGCTTGGATGCTAAGTAATGGATGAGAGGACCAGATTTTCTCTAAGCTGATCTAATAGCTCTAAACCTAACTCTAACTCTATAAATACATCGTTACTGAAACCCCAGTCCCTTGTTGAAACTTTACAGTAATGACACTCTGTTAAATATTCCCTAAATCCTAATTTTCTAAAAACCTAAAATAAAACCCTAATCAAACTAAGAGGGAAGAGCAATCAATCAAGCGAGGACTAAGGAGATCTTGGAAAGGAGCTGTGACGACCCGTAAATTTTAACAGATTAAATTGGAATAATTAATTGATTTTAAAATATTTAAAAGTTAATTTTTAACTTGAATTCCAAATATTAATATTTACTTGATATTTAAATCATTGAATTGTATAGTTTAAATTTTGAATTTAATAATTGAAATTGGGTAAATGGTTGAATCTGAAATTTCTAAGCCTGTTTAAATAATTTAAAGGCTTATAAAATTTATATGGATAATACTGAAGATAGTAAAGATGTTAAAAATTGATTCGGAAGTGTTTTGTTAAGTTTTGAAATTTTATCGTTTAAATCGATATTTAAAAGTAGCCTTCCGAGGCATAGTCTTGGAATTCGACGAAACCAGTTCCATTGGATCCGTAATAGTTAGCATTATCGGATTTCAATTTTCGTAGCGATCAGAATTGTCGTTTGACCCTAGCAACTCAAAACGCTTAGATATTATTTTAATCAATTTAATTTAAAATTAATCGTTTACTTCCGTAACTCGCGTATATGATCGATTTGGCTTTCGAAACACGTTCCATCGTGTCCAAAATGCGGATAAAACCTTTTAACGTCTGTCGGCATGTCTGTTTCGAAGTTCGGGATTTCGCGTTACAACACGAGATATTTTCATTTAATAAACGCGTACTCGAGAAGCTTCCGTAAATTGATATTTATTTCCGTCCTCTTAATCTTCAACAGAAATGGAGTTCGAATTCACAAAAAAAACTAAAATAAAAAGAAATAAAAAATGACCGAAGCCTTCGGAAAAAAAAACACTAATTAAAATATGGCCGATCGAAGTCGTTTCCTTCCTCTCCCTCGTTTTCAGTCCAAGTACCGATGCCTGAGCAAATGAAGTAGGGTTTTGCGCTCGACGAAATCAAGGCAGGCCGAAGCTTGTTCGAATCGTTGGCCAGCTCGAGTCGACTCGCGAGCGAAGGAGTGGTGGTTGGTGGTTCACGTTGCGGATGGAGTTTGGGCGCGAGGCGGTTGGGCTAGGGTTCGAGTAGGGCGATTTAGGGTTTCGGTCGAGATAGAGGCGGCTCGATTCTGGGAGTTCGTCGTAATCGATTATTTGGCTTGGATTTGCGATGCGTGGCCAAGACAGTGAGGTAATCTCGTTTTTTTGTTTCCAATTTAAATTTAATTTATTTACAGTAGAAAAAAAAGGAAAAAAGGAAAATTATTATTAGTTTAGAACTGAATTTATTAGATAATTAAATTATAAACTGGAAAATGATTGTTCGGTTATTTCAGATATTAATAAATTGTAAATTGTTATACAAGGTCCAATTGTGGAGGAATTAATCGTGATGAGAATGGATTGCAAATCGAAAATCAAAGGTGAGTAAACCTCACGATTCTAGATTTTTATTTAAATTTAAATGGTTAAAATTTAAATGATAGGTTGAATAGTTGAAAGTGAATTATTTTTCTATATTATATAGTAATATATAATATACTGGAATGATTGATATTTTGTGATGAATATTTTTGGTAATTGGAATGCCGAATGCTGTGATTTGCTTGAATATTTCGGTACCCTGAGTTATCGAAATATATAAATTGGATTTTTTGAAAGTAATATAAGGGTGAATTTTGAAAGTTGAATAATTATAGAATAAAAATAAGAATGAATAGGAAAGAAATGAAAGTGGTATTTAAAAACTGAAGTTTTAAATTGTAAGTAGAGATTTAAAACAAGTTCTAAATCAAAGTTAAATTTAACAAATAAAGTTCTTAAATATTAAGTGTTTTAACAACTTGAATGTAAAGAGCAATTGTAGATTGATTTGAATTTAGAAATAAATTTGGTTTTAAATTCTTTTAAGTTTCCATTGTAAAACGAGTAATTAATTTATTTAACGAAGTAAATAAAAAGATACTTAATTAGGGGTTAAGATAAATCGAGAATGATTAATGTTGTGGTTAATTAAAGTAATTAATTTAGATTAGGACAAATTAAAATATAAATTGGAAATCATTAATTTATAAAATCATTGATGTAATTAAAATTGATTAATTAAGATTAAATCAATTCAATAAATAATGACTTTTGAGAAACTAATTACTATAAGTAATTAAGAATTAATGTAATTAATATAGATAATTAATTTATGAAGTAATTAATTAATTTATGAAGTAATTAAGATTACTTATTGATTTTGGTTAAGAATAATAAATATTGTGAAGTTAATTAATGATAATTTCTTGAATGAAATTGAAGGATAATTAATCGAGGGTGATTAATTAAGATGAATAATGAAGGATTGACTAATTAATTGATTTGGAATTAATTAATGTTGAATGAAGGAATCTAAGTGATTGAGGTTAGAAATTCAATTAGAATCAATTGAATTAATTTGGAAGTGATTAAATTTGTTATGAATGATTGAATGGTATTGGATGCTTGAATGAGATGATATTCTTTATATGAAATGTTGTGTATTTCATTTGGATAACTTGGGTTAGGATGACTTGAGATTCGAAGAGACCGGAGTCGGGTATTAGGAAATACCCGAAACCACTTCGAATATTTTATAGATTGATATGTGAAATCTATATGCTGGAGTGAAGTGATTTAAAGGAAATTGGACTATTTAAATCTAAGCCTTGGTACTTAGGAATTGGATGTGTGGAATTAACGATATCTATAGCTAATTGTGGCTTTGTGAATTGAATTGAGTTACCCCGGGTTTTATATAAGTTGTTTGCTATGGTATTCCATGTTAGTTGAGTTTACTCACGCTGGTTTCCAGCCTGACCCGGGTGCTACTTTGGTGTAATGCACGGGTCAGACCAAGCATTACAGATTTTCAAGTAAGGACGTTCTGGAGCTCAGGAGGAGAGTAGGATGACAGGAACGTGTAGAGTATTTCCGCTGTATTATAATATTGTAAATCCAAGACACATTGATTTGTATATGTCCAGTGTTGAATATTTGTGTAACTCTGATGTATTTAAATGTAATCGACAGATGTAGTATTCTTTTGTAAACTTTTATTATTTATTATTATATTTTATCCGCTGCGAATGTGAGATGTTGATGTTCTGTTCTTCTTCTTCTTCTATCTCTTTATTCTTTTTCATAACTATCTGAAAATTTCGGGATGAAAATTTCGAGTCGTTACAGTTGGTATCAGAGCTGAAAGGTTAAGCGAGAACCTTGGCTCTGGTGGGGATTACTCATTTAATAGAGTCCTTAGTACTCTAGAATGAGTTGTGTGTATATATATATATATATATATATATATATATATGAGCGCGTACTTGTTATTTTCTTATGTAAAGGTTTTAAATAATTTTATATAAAAATATATTTTGATATATAAAGCAATATTTCCTTCTAATAAATATTTTTAATAAATGTTTAGGTGATTGGTTGTTAATTATTGAAATTAAAATTAAGAAGTAATAAAATACAACATAACTGAAATCTTGAATTGGAATTAAATCAAGTGGTAACAGATATACAACCAAATTAAATTTAAATTGATTAAAATGAAATTCTATAATTTGAGCTCATAAATTAAATTGTTTAAAAACTTTAAATAAAGGTAAGTTTGAAATGGATTCAAACTGAAATTTTATCTTGAATTTATAGAAGTAAGAATAATATAAAAAAGGAATTGGTATCTAGATATGATTACCTTGAGTATTATCACAATTAGTTATTGTGTTTAATAATGACATATTTGTTATTAGGTATGCCAAATGAAGTACATTTATAAGATGAGTATAACTTCTAAACTAAAGTGGGTTTTAAAATTGTGACGTTTTAAAAACCTAAGTCTAGAAACAGTTAATTGTTTCAAAGAGTTAAAGAAATAGCAAATAATATAATTTAGACTATTTCGAATATAGTCATATTTTAAAACAAGAAATGTTTGGAAGATTTTTGAGGGATTCGTTTTGAAATAAAAACCAAGGATGGTTTAAAATTTTAAAGTAGCCTGGTGTGTAAAGGAAATAAATATGAAATTAACTCTAAGATTGAGTTTTGAATTTTCTTTGGAATGTGGTATGATGCGAAACCCAAAGTAAAGCAAATTTTAAACTTAAGTTGAAAGGTTATTAATATGAAGGTTTAAAATTTGAATGGGAATTGGGATTTAATTCAAGCAGGAATTGAAATGATATGAAATTGAAGTGGATTCAATTTGAAATTAGTCCAAATTTAACTGAATAATTTGGAACTGTAAATAAAGTTGAATAAGTAAGAATCAAATGGAATTTGATTTGAAGTTGGAAAGAAAATGAGAATTAATTCAACTTGAATTGAGAATAAATCTAGTCCAATGGAATTTGGAGTTCTTTGAATTGAAATTGAGTCAATTTAAATGGAAATTTAAATAATAGAAGGGAAAGTGAACAGTTTTGACTCTGGACTATTTTCAATATAAATTGTTTTAATATAAATTTAATTTTTTCCAAGCTATTTAATATATACAACCTTTCTTATTAAATGCAAAATTACTTTATACTTATTTTATAATTACTTTTGGAGTTATTTAACTATTTTGTAACTGTTCTATAAACTAATTACTGTTTTATAACTAATTACCTTTTTATAACTATTTAACTATTTTTCAACTATTTTATAATTAGTTAACTATTTTATAGTTATTTTGCAAACTAATAATTATTTTTCAACTACTTATCTATTTTTAAAATTTTCAAGCTATTTTCTAAAAATAAACTGGTCGGAATCCAAACTGTTATCGATTAAATACCCAATTGGGATAAGGATAGAAGATATGATCCAAATGAGAATTTAGGCAATTGTAAATAAGTGAATGGGAATTAAAGGAAATGTGAATAGAAACGAAATTGATTTGGCTGATAATCAACGGGAATAAATACATAGGATGTACGTATATTATTCTATGCACATAGTGATTTGATCCAGATTCGAGCACAGAATTTCGAGATAGTTATATCGATCCGAGTGGGATTTTTCACTCGATTTTCGACGGCGAACCTGGATATGGATTGTTGATTGGTTCTGGATATTCTCTATCATGGTTATGACTATGCAAGGAGAATGACAGTTTCCAATCAAGAAACCAAATCTGTGTCCGCACTAGGAAGTCGGGTGGACGATACTAGTTCGGAAGTGAAATTGCGTGATCGAGTGAGCGATCAGATTGGTATAGCGTATGGATGATATGTGTACATCGTACGGATTTGAATAAAATTGATATTGAAAAGAGTAATCAAATTGGAATATCTGATTTTGAATAAACAAAGTTATATATCTTTGTTATATAAGATAAATCTCTCATTGTTAAATCTATTGCCGGAAGAAAAGGATTTTTGAAGGTGTTTGAAGTATAAAAGGAGTTTTATACAAGTTTGAAAGGATCCAAAGTTTTTTAAATTTTATATATATATATATATATATATATATATATATATATAAAGGATCTTATGAGAATTTTGGAAAAAGGTTTTGGGAACCTTTGGATTTGGAAAGGCTTTTGATTTTTGGGTAAAATCAATACTGAAATTTGGAAAGCCTAGTTTGAGAATTATCGATTTTGGGATAATCGATTTTGTGTAAAGGAGCCTTGTATGAGATCATACTAGGTGTATGATTTGAAAGATACTATATGTGTATAGTATAAAGTGTTTTGAAGATGGCTCTGGGGAAAAAGGTGCTCCCTTGAAATGAACTTCTCAGGAGTGCCACCGAGTGATGCTGCCTTGAGCCCCGGGGGAGGGGGGTTCTAAAGATGATCCCATGAGGAGTCCGGAAAAAACTAGTTGCTGAGGATTATGAGTAGAGTGTACCATAGCGAAAGTCGTGTGTGACGCTGAGAGCCAACAGTCTGCGTTTGATTTTATATCGGTAGACTGCAACCTATGGTAACATAGCGAAAGTCGTATGTGCCGCTGAGAGCCAACAGTCTGCGTTTGATTTTATATCGGTAGACTGCGACCTATGTAGGAGTGGAGAAGTTTCATTTCGACAGCGAAAATCAGAGGCCGCGGAGAGCCTATAGTTACATGGACTTTTGCTGTGATGGAAACGTAACCCTAGAATGTAACTGCGATCTGTCGTGGGTTCCATGGCAAAATCGAGAGGCCGCGGAGAGCCTACAGTTACATGGACTTTTGCTGCGATGACAATGTAACCCTGGAATGTAACTGCGACCATGGATGGGAGTGATGATTTCCAGAGCATTTTCAGCAAAGATATTTCCTCTATTTTCAAAAACTGTTTTCTATATTTTCAATAAAATTATTTTCCAAGTATATTCACTGGATGTTGAAAACGGATTTACCAAGTACTTATAGATTTTCAGTCCTACGCCTGATCAACGTATGACTGAATTTCTGTGAGAACAAGGATGGATTGGTTGAGACATCGAGTTATAAGAAATATTTTTATTAAAAGCTATTTTAATAGTATTATCTGAATTTAAAAGCATTTCTAAATTTTTTAAATAAAGGTGTTGGAATTTTGAATGATGAAAGAAAATCCAAACTGGAATTATAAATAAGATTTAACTCGGGAAAATTTAATGAAGTGATTTTTGTAATAAAATCGAATACTGATATAAAAATTGAAATAAGCTAATCAGCTAAATAAATTATTTGATAGGATATATTAATAAAATTTAACTCGGTTAAATAAATGGATTGTAAGTTAATAAAGGAATTTGGAGATGGATTCGAATTGTAAATAGAATTCGACTTGGATTTAATAATGAATTAAATAAGAAGAGATGTTGTAATAAAATAAATAAATAAATAAAGTTGGATCAAAATAGTGATGGTTTGAACTACAAATTAAAATTCAAGTGTGTTATAAATAATATTAAACGTAAATTGCAAGTAAATTAGATATAATGGAAGTGTTGTCGAATGAAATGAAGGTGAATTATAATAGAGATGGTTTGAGTTGCAAACAAAACCCGAGTGAATAAAAATAAATTGTGAATGGTTTTGTATTAATAAAATAAATTCGAAAATGAACTAAGTAAGTGAATTAAAAACTTAAATATGGTGTGAATAAATGGGTTAATCAAATTAAATAAAAAATGGATGAAGTCTGCTTGAATAAAAATTAAAACAAAGTTTTAGTTGGTATTGGGTTATTAGAATGGAAGGTTATTAAATAAAAGGTTTGGGTTAAATTTATTTTTTGGGAAATGGATATTAGTATAAGCATTGAATGTTGTCAAGCTCAATGAAATAGTTTTAAAATGAAACCAATGCGGAGATGAATGAAGGGCAATGTATGGTTGGTGAATAAATTGGAAATAAAATGGAATTAAATACAGAATGAGTAGAAAATTAATTTAAAGTAGTTATAGACTGAAATAGATGCACTATTAAGCGAGTATCCTCGAAATTGCATAAAAACAGTGTCGTTGTTGTAAACAAAGGTAATTAGAATTATATGGGTTGAGAGAAGTTAAAAAAAAAATTAGAAAAATAAATAAATTGAATGTAAGCACTTGGGTTGTAAACCATTAAAATTGAATGAAATGGCATATAAATTTGGTTGGAAGCAATTAGAATTAGCCTTAAATCATATAAATCGCTTATGGTAAGCGTTCGGTGTTTGTTGCTTTGAAATGCTTGTGTTTAGATATTGAAAATAAGTAAAATGCTAATAGATTTTCTATATATGGCACTTACATATTTAAATTGAGTAAGTACAGGTACCTGAAGGTCGTTTGGCTGGATTTGGATTGCACTAAATGCTAAAATAAATAAGATGTTTGCTTAAAATGCTAAATTTAGGTACGCCTACGCAATAAAAATAGGAAATATGAACTGTTTTTTCTTTTTTCCGACCGTGTGGATCGTTGTATGTATATTTATATCTCTTGTCAAATTGCAAAAGCTCCTCCGTACAAAGGAGACTCTGCCAAAAAATTTCGAAAATTTTGGGAGTTAGAAATTTCTTGAAAATTTTATGGAAAATTTTTTGTAAACGACAAAACGATTTCAAATTGGAAATTAAAGTAAATTAGTAGATGAAACTAATATGAATCAGTTATAAATGAAAGATAAAATTCAATATTCAAAATTTAAAATAGATTGAATTCATATGAAAATGGGGAAAACTAATTTGAATAGAAGTAGATGTGAAAACTTCTGTAAGGAAATGTATGAAATGATTTTTAAGGGCTATGATTGGAGATTATTGCTAAGTAGGTTATGCACGTATTATAAAGAGAAAAAGGAAATTGGATTTGATATCAGAAGATAAATTTGAATTGCCCGACAAAAAGGCATGTATTTAAAATTTATGTATGAAATTGGATTGGGTTTTTGATCTAGCCACTTGGCTTTTGTTTTCTTTTGGAATTTGGGAGCCCGTAGAGGCCTTTTGTAGTTGTACCGAGCTAGCCGGGCAAAGGAGACGCTGGCAAAATTTCTCGAAAATTTAGAGAGTTAGATTTTTTTGGGAAAGTTGGAATAATTTAAATTTTAAATTTGAATAAGTGGAGTAAACAATGTTGTTAGAAATTATAGAGGTTTTGGGAAGTTGGTTGAGGTGATAGTGGGTCTTTAATAAAAGATAATTGGTAGGATGTTGAATTGTGTGTTTTGGGGAAAGATAAACGGGTTTTGGACCATTCTTCCTAACTAGTAATTTCGGGGACGAAATTCTTTTAAGGGGGGAGGAATGCGACGACCCGTAAATTTTAACAAATTAAATTGGAATAATTAATTGATTTTAAAATATTTAAAAGTTAATTTTTAACTTGAATTCCAAGTATTAATATTTACTTGATAATTAAACCATTGAATTATATAGTTTAAATTTTGAATTTAATAATTGAAATTGGGTAAATGGTTGAATTTGAAATTTCTAAGCCTGTTTAAATAATTTAAAGGCTTATAAAATTTATATGGATAATACTGAAGATAGTAAAGGTGTTAAAAATTGATTCGGAAGTGTTTTGTTAAGTTTTGAAATTTTATCGTTTAAATCGATATTTAAAAGTAGCCTTCCGAGGCACAGTCTCGGAATTCGACGAAACCAGTTCCATTGGATCCGTAATAGTTAGTTATTATCAGATTTCAATTTCCGTAGCGATCAGAGTTGTCGTTTGACCCTAGCAGCTCGAAACGTTTAGATATTATTTTAATCGATTTAATTTAAAATTAATCGTTTACTTCCGTAACTCGCGTATATGATCGATTTGGCTTTCGAAACACGTTCCATCGTGTTCGGAATGCGGATAAAACCTTTTAACGTCTGTCGGCATGTCTGTTTCGGAGTTCGGGATTTCGCGTTACAACACGAGATATTTTCATTCAATAAACGCGTACTCGAGATGCTTCCGTAAATTGATATTTATCTCCGTCCTCTTAATCTTCAACAGAAATGGAGTTCGAATTCACCAAAACAAAACTAAAAAAAAGAAAGAAAAATGGCCGAAGCCTTCGAAAAAAAAACACTAATTAAAATATGGCCGATCGAACTCGTTTCCTTCCTCTCCCTCGTTTTCAATCCAAGTACCGATGCCTGAGCAAATGAAGTAGGGTTTTGCGTTTGACGAAATCAAGGCAGGCCGAAGCATGTTCGAATCGCTGGCCAGCTCGAATCGATTCGTGAGCGAAGGAGTGGTGGTTGGTGGTTCACGTTGCGGCTGGAGTTTGGGCGCGAGGTGGTTGGGCTAGGGTTCGAGTAGGGCGATTTAGGGTTTCGGTCGAGATAGAGGCGGCTCAGTTCTGGGAGTTCGTCGTAATCGATTATTGGGCTTGGATTTGTGAGACGTGGCCAAGACAGTGAGGTAATCTCATTTTTTTTGTTTCCAATTTAAATTTAATTTATTTACAGTAAAAAAAAGGAAAAAAGGAAAATTATTATTAGTTTAGAACTGAATTTATTTGATAATTAAATTATAAAATGGAAAATGATTGTTCGGTTATTTCAGATATTAATAAATTGTAAATTGTTATACAAGGTCCGATTGTGGAGGAATTAATCGTGATGAGCATGGATTGCAAATCGAAAATCAAAGGTGAGCAAACCTCACGATTCTGGATTTTTATTTAAATTTAAATGGTTAAAATTTAAATGATAGGTTGAATGGTTGAAAGTGAATTGTTTTGCTATATTATATAGTAGTATATAATATACTGGAATGATTGATATTCTATGATGAATATTTTTGGTAATTGGAATGCTGAATGCTGTGGTTTGCTTGAATATTTCGGTACCCTGAGTTATCGAAATATATAAATTGTATTTTTTGAAAGTAATATAAGGGTGAATTTTGAAAGTTGAATAATTATAGAATAAAATTAAGAATGAATAGGAAAGAAATGAAAGTGGTATTTAAAAACTGAAGTTTTAAATTGTAAGTAGAGATTTAAAACAAGTTCTAAATCAAAGTTAAATTTAACAAATAAAGTTCTTAAACATTAAGTGTTTTAACAACTTGAATGTAAAGAGCAATTGTAGATTGATTTAAATTTAGAAATAAATTTGGTTTTAAATTCTTTTAAGTTTCCATTATAAAATGAGTAATTAATTTATTTAATGAAGTAAATAAAAGGATACTTAATTACAGGTTAAGATAAATCGAGAATGATTAATGTTGTGGTTAATTAAAGTAATTAATTTAGATTAGGAAAAATTAAAATATAAATTGGAAATCATTAATTTATAAAATCATTGATGTAATTAAAATTGATTAATTAAGATTAAATCAATTCGATAAGTAATGGCTTATGAGAAATTAATTACTATAAGTAATTAAGAATTAATGTAATTAATATAGATAATTAATTTATGAAGTACTTAATTAATTTATGAAGTAACGAAGATTACTTATTGATTTTGGTTAAGAATAATAAATATTGTGAAGTTAATTAATGATAATTTCTTGAATGAAATTGAAGGATAATTAATCCAGGGTGATTAATTAAGGTGAATAATGAAGGATTGACTAATTAATTGATTTGGAATTAATTAATGTTGATTGAAGGAATCTAAGTGATTGAGGTTAGAAATTCAATTAGAATCAATTGAATTAATTTGGAAGTGATTAAATTTGTTATGAATGATTGAATGGTATTGGATGCTTGAATGAGATGATATTCCTGATATGAAATGTTGTGTATTTCATTTGGATAACTTGGGTTAGGATGACTTGAGATTCGAAGAGACCGGAGTCGGGTATTAGGAAATACCCGAAACCACTTCAAATATTTTATAAATTGATATGTGAAATCTATATGCTGGAGTGAAGTGATTTAAAGGAAATTGGACTATTTAAATCTAAGCCTGGGTACATAGGAATTGGATGTGTGGAATTAACGATATCTATAACTAATTGTGGCTTTGTGAATTGAATCGAGTTACCCCGGGTTTTATATAAGTTGTTTGCTATGGTATTCCATGTTAGTTGAGTTTACTCACGCTGGTTTCCAGCCTGACCCGGGTGTTACTTTGGTGTAATGCTCGGGTCAGACCGAGTATTACAGATTTTCAGATAAGGACGTTCTGGAGCTCAGGAGGCGAGCGGGATGACAGGAACGTGTAGAGTATTTCCGCTATATTATAATATTGTAAATCTGAGACATGTTGATTTGTATATGTCCAGTGTTGAATATTTGTGTAACTCTGATGTATTTAAATGTAATCGACAGATATAGTATTCTTCTGTAAACTTTTATTATTTATTATTATATTTTATCCGCTGCGAATGTGAGATGTTGATGTTCTGTTCTTCTTCTTCTTCTATCTCTTTCTTCTTTTTTATAACTATCTGAAATTTTCGGGATGAAAATTTCGGGTCATTACAGTGCTGCCAATTGAAGGTCATATTCTTAATTAAAAGCTTAGGAAAAAGGTGAGTGGGCACAAATTTGACAAGTTGATTAATTGTAGAAAATTTAAGCTATTGTAATTGTTTAAGATGTTAGTAAACCCCAAAATTGAATATGTTGATATGTTAAACCCTAGTTTTAAATCATTCGTTAATTGTAAATTGTAATATGCATATGTCCTAACTCTCTTAAATTTGTAAACCCAATTTGACAAACCCTAAACTCAAATTGATAACTGGTGATTAAACTATAATCAACGTTCACAGATTATTTCTAACAACCCGAATCCAACACATAAACAATCGATAATAATAATTAAAATCTAGAACCCAAAATTTAGCTCGTAAATGGTCGACCGTTCGTATAGAAAACTGGCAACACGAACCTTGGCCTAAGGTCCAAATTTATTAAAAAAAATTAACTGTGTGGGCTATTTCAAGGCAATTGGATGCATGTTAGGACCGTAGGAAAAATATTTTCCTAGGAGCGGACAATAGGTTGTGGTGGTGTTGGGTAAACGTTGTTTGCCCAATTTAGAATAGAAATCGATTTGAGGCGATATACTTTCGCTAATCGCACTCATAGGAGGCTCCAATGGTGGCGTGCAGCTGACGAGATGCCTAATGGAGTGGGTCCAACATAACACAAGGTCCTAGTATTCACAAATCCTTAATGCATATGATATAATCAGAGAGGAGAATCCAGAGAGTGCATAAGAGGCCAATGCTACGAGCCAAGCATAGTATGAGGGAATGTTCTGGCCAATAGCCTAGTGGTAGTGATAGTAGTGCAAGTTTAGTCCATAGTAGCTAGTCGTGGTGTCCTTCATTGTTAATAGCCAAGAGGGCGGTGTCTTATACATTGAGTAGCTCTAGGAGTGGTAACCGATCGTTAGATATGAAATTTGATCCTTAATGATCCATTGAATTTGACTATACACTTTATAATGTAGGAATGTACTAGATAAAAAACCTTAGGTAATAGATCTTAGGAACTCATGGACACTTTTATCACACCCTATGTCTTTAAGAGTAGTATTAAAGTAACTGCATATGATCATCATATTAAACTTGTACTCACTTACCGGTCTTTATATCCGACCCATTCTCTTTCCTTCTTTTCCCCACCATAGGTGGATATGATAGCATGTCATGGCCCATTCTAGATAATTAGAGAGAGATGAGCTTATATTCGAAGTTTGCTTCTATCCTATTTTACTCTCCATGTATTGTTCTAGCTTATCAGTACATTTGCTTCTTGCATTAAATTTTGTGAGAGATTTTATTATGTACTCTGCATTGGATAATGTACTAGTTTTCTGAGACCATGACTTGATATTTTCAATGGTTTATCCTTTTTCTGTGATGTATACATGTTTATTTACTTCTGTTGTGAGTTCTAAAAGTGTAGTATATCTTAGATTATAGCCGTTTGTATTAGTCTCTTTGATGTGAAATGTTATATACCCCGACGATCCGCGTTTCTCGACATGATGCAAGTTCGAAAGTCACACCATGCTTTGGATCGACGTAATGGGAGATATGGGTTTTCATAAGATTTTTGAGTGGAAAACACTTAGCATAACTAAGAGAAGCTCCATAGCATAACTAAGAGAAGCTCCATTCATCCTAAAGCACTTCATAGCATCGCCAAAACTCAATTTTCCCTCTTTCTACAATTGCAGTATGCACGAAAATTGCTCTAAATTCCACTTCGAAGATTCCTAGAGGCGTGGATCCATGTTGAGAAGCTTGCTTTCAAGTTTGATAATTTATAATGATTTATTTGATTTTATATTAATTTTTTGAAGAATAGGATTAGAGATTTCATAATTATGTTTGGTGAAGATGGAGGCAAATGTGTCGAACGCGATGGAAATTTGAAGCAATGAAGAAAGTTCTAGACCACTCATGATGAAGCAAAGAGTGGACAATTTTCTAAGTGTCTTATTGGGCTAATGGGCTCACTTATTTATTTGTACAGTCCTTTTCTTTTCTTTTTCCTTTGCTTATCTATTTTTTTAACATGGAAAATTAGCTCAAATATCCAAATAAATTTCATATTCATCCTTCATAAATATTTTACTATAGTTCATAGTTTTCCAATAGGGGGCATTTCACTAGAAGGACAAACTTTGCAGTCCAATTTGTCTCTAGGACACACATCCATAGAAATTAATTTCAAGGCCAAAGTCAGCAGAATAATTACTTTTAAGCACAAAGTCAGCGGTCCAATTACTTTCAAGGACATAATTTCATAGGTTTTCGGGCCTTAGAAACTAATTATTTTGCATTTTGTCCTTAATAATAATTATTTCAGTCGTGTGTCCTAGAAACTAATTGCACTTGCTAAAAGGCCCTTGTGGCTAATTTCCACTTTCAAATGATTATTTTCTATAATTTATACTAATTAAATAATTATTTCCTTACTTACCATTTAAAGCCCAATTTCAATAATGAATTTACAACATTCTTTTATAAGCGAAATAAAAATTCACTTTTTTTAAAAAACAAGCTCTTTGTCATTTTACTTTTAATATTTAACTTTACAAAAATATTTATACTTTTTAATTATAATTTGAAAACCATTTTGACCCTTAAAAATGTCCAGACTGATTTTAAAAATCAAAACTTGCTCAAATAAATTATTTTCTTACTTTATAAAACATTTTCCAGTATAATTCCCAATTATTTTCATTTATCCACATTTTAATTATTAAAACCCATTTTAATTAATTAAACCTTCAACTTAAATTTCAAATATATTTTATATTTCCAAATCTCCACAAATCTTAATATTCACATTTTATTTTTGAAAAATCAATTTATTAGTTAAATCTTTATTATAAATTTAATCAATTGCTTCACAATATCGTGGTTTTACAGTAATTGTAGTAATAACCAACAATAAGAGAAATAACAATCAATTAGAGGGTAGGACAGATGGCCCTAGAAAATAGTTCTAGTCACCGTGGAGTGGGAAATACACTTAATTTACTAACTCTATGGCCTATATGTACCTAACCACCCAGGACACGATCAGGTACCGGAAGTCAGTCATGGGTAGACCAAGGACGAAAGGAGATCTGGAAACAATTGTCATTTTCATGAAACTCATGGACATAGGGTGTAGAGTGCAATACCAATGATTGTCGATGTCTTAAAGACAACAACGAGGAGTTAATTGAGATAAAGAATCTATTGTAGTAAGTGAACAATCTATAAGTTGGAAGATAAGGAAGCAATCAACTTTCGAAGCAACTGCCTAGGAAGGTGGAGATGGAACTGGAACAGTTGGTCCACATTCACCTAGAGATAATTTAGTGATTAATACCATTTCAAGTGGTTTGCATCCTACGGAAAAAAGTTAGAATACGATCGATAAGTATAGAAATTCTTTAAAGCTCCAATGCCGCCAACATGCTATGTGGTAGAGGATGAGTCTTTAGGTAAGCAATCTTGTAGGTTGGATAATGAGATTATTTCCAATGATAGAGATGATAATGGAATTTAAATTCCAACATTTTACCTTATGGTCATTACAACCAAGATTAGGAATCATACCATTAATCATTTATTGATTGACAATATAAGGCTAGTGAACATTCTGTTTAAACATGCATTCAACTAGATGAGATTGAACGATATATACTTGTTGCCATGTTCTTCCCATCTTTAGGGATTTACTAGGGATGAAGCATCTTCGGTAGGATGTATAATTCTGACTATAAAAATTTGAGAGAAATCCCATAGTGTTGTGTTTGCAGAGGATTTCGTAGTTGTTGAAATATTTTCAACATACCACACTTTTTTGGACCAACCGACCCTTGCTAATTTTAGGATAGCTTTGGCTTCTTGGTGTTTAGTGATGAAGTTCACAATCGATAAGGGAGTAGGAGTAGTCAAAATGAACCAAACCGCTGGAAGGAAATGTTACATGGTAGAGCTCAAAAGAGCACAATATAGGAAAAAAGGTAAAACTGTAGAGAAGGCTCTCTGCATTAAATATAAGAATGCGTAGCAACTACAAATCGAGCCCTAGCTTGGATCCTCTAGTGATAAATACATTGTAGTAGATCCAAAGAAAGAGCCAGACATGGAGAGGGTTGGGCCAATTGAGTTAATGGATGCTATGCGAATATACGAAATGATACTTCGAAGGTTATCAAATATGTATTTTAGATTGAACTAAGGATGATACAGTATTTTATTGATTTTGTGAGGGCAAACCATGGTGTATTTTCCTAGACTCATTCTGATATGTGTCGATTTAATCTAAAATTATGTGCCTTGCATTAAATATCAACCTAAGGTACTCCCCATAAGGCAAAAGAAGCATAACATGAACCTAGAGAGATCCGTTGCATTGAAAGAAGAAGTGGATAAGACATTGGTTAATGACTTAATCCGTGAAGCACATTATCCATATTGGATAGAAAATCTCATGTTGGTTAGGAGCAGCGACTACTTGAACCTGAGCATGACTGAAGGACTAATTTCTACCTCAACGGGTAGTCTTAATCGTGGGTGGAACAACCAGACATGAATTTGTCTCATTTATGGATGCTTACTTTGCTATAATAAGATTGCACTACATATTCCATACCAAGAGCACACGATTTTAATTACCGACTTAGGAGTGTATTTCCATAAGTCACGCCATTTAGTTTGAAGAATGTCAGAGCTACTTACAACCAATTTTTTATTAAGATATTTGCGGAACAAATCAGATGGATTATGAAGTTGTCATGGATGATATGCTTGTAAACTGAAAGAAATTGGTAGACCATGTACTTCATCTATTAAAAATGTTTTGGAAACTTCAAAAGTACAGAATGAAGTTGAATCCTCTAAAGCATTTAGACTAACATTAGGAAAATTTTAGGGTTCATCATGAACTCAATGGTTATGAAGCCAGTCCAGAGCAGATTGAAGCGTTAAAGCATGTAACCATCCCATAGACAAGGAGGGAAATTCTGCACTTGAATATAGGGTATGAAGGACCAGACCAGAAGAAGAATTTTTTTGTGTCCTATCCTATAAAAGGTACGGACAGATGTGGACCAAAAAAGGTTTAAGTTCGGACATTTCCCATACGAGCCTAACAATTGATGTATGCAGATTGTAGGAAAATATCATACAATATCAAATGGAAATATTATCATACATTTTTATTATTTTAATTTTTATCCTAAATGAGAGATGGATAAACATGGACTGGACGGTTTATAGTTTCAAACCGAGCTTGAAGTCGGACATTCACACAAAATTTACAACCCTACTTGAATAGTAAAGTTGCCTCTTTAAGTAGATTCATCTAACAAGTGCATACCATTGGTTGATGCCTTTGAGAAGGAAAAGGGGAGGTCCAATGGAAAAATGAATATGAAGCTGCATTTCATTAATTGTTGGAACATACCTAGAAATCCCTAATTCTATCAAAGCATTTGGAATCATAGGCTTTGTATATTCATCTTATGATATCATCAATCTCATGCATTACATGCAACATTGTTGTATGAAGATGCAAAGATCCAAAGGCAAGTGTATTATATCAATAAGCGATGCACATGCATGGAAAAAATATATCTTAAATTGAAGAAGTTAGTCTACTGCTTAATGATAGCATCAAGGAAGTTACAACTATATTCTCATACTCATGCAATATAAGTGTTGGTGGATCAACCCCTAAGGAAAGCCTTGCATCGTCTCGAGACTTCGGGATGATGATTGAAGTGCATTCCTGAGATAAGTCGATACGAGTCCATATACCATCCTATGAAGGCTGTTTGAGGACATGCGTTAGCAGATTTCATTGTTGAATTCACTATCTGAGATAATGTAACGACCCGTAAATTTTCGATAATTAAAATAGCTAATTTAATAAGATTTCGTGATTTAATGTTAGAATTTTTTTTTTAATTCGCTTGGAATAATAATAACTGGAATGAATTGCAACAATAATTATCCAAGTAATGAAAAATAAAAGCTACTTAGTGAATGCCTTTGAAATCAAAAGTCAAATAGGATAATAAATGTGGAATTCATTGGGTATAATAGAGAAATCGATTGATAAGTAAAATCTATTTAAAATCAAATATTGAATATTGAACAGGTAAATTGTTTAAATTAAATATTTAAAACTTATTGAATAATTGAATAACTGTAAAATGAAAATAGTGTTCTAAATTGTGAATTGGTTTAAAGGTTGAATCTTATAAGTTCAAATTCAATATTTCAAAAGATAATGAATTATCAGATAAGCGAAATTGTTTAAATTTAATATTTGGAATTTATTGAATAATTTAATAATGGGAATTGAATAACCGTCTAATGGAAATGGTTGCTCTAAAATTTTAATTCGTTTCAAAGGTTAAATTTTTAAGTTCATTTTGAATATCTCAAAAGATAGTGATTAAAGAATAATAAAATTTGTTTAAACTTAATATTACAAATGTTTGGATAATTAAATTCCGAACTTGATATGATTAATTTGATATTGAAATTTAATATATGAAAATAGAGTGAATAATTGAAATTTGATTTAATATGATTCAAATTGGTTTCCAAAGTGAATGTAAGTTATATTGGGATTATAATAGAGTTAATAAGATTTTAAAATTGGAATTTATTGGATAATTGAATAACGGGTTTAATATGATTAAAAATGATTTGTAAATTTTATTTTATCATATTAAAGTTATAATGATGTTGTAGAACTTTTAAAACCGAATTAAAAGTAAATTTGTGAAAATTGAATGTTTTAACATTTAATTGACGAGTTAAAATAGCCATTTTTCGAACAGTCTCGGATTTCTACGAAACCAGTTTCATCGGATCCGTAACGTAATATTATTGTAACATTTCAAATTTCGTGTCAATCGGATTTACCGTTTGTCCGGGGCAAGCTAAAACGCACAGAAATTTGATTAACCGAGTTAATTTAAAATTGATCGTTTATTTCCGTAACTCGCACATATGATCGAATTAGCCTTCGAAACCTATTCCATTATGTCCGGAACGCGGGGTAAACCCTAGAAACGCCAACCGGTACGCTTCGTTTGGAGTTCGGAAATTTTTTGATGAATAGTGTTTCGATAAATCTCTATAAATAGACCCCTTTATTCACAAAAAAAAAACTAGGGTTTTGTTTTGAGCCAGCCGCCACTAATATATTCAATGGCCAGCATCTCACGTCCTTCCTCCTCATTTCTCCTCCAATCCATCAACAATTAGCGAAACCTTCCAACTAACAAAACATAGAGCATCGAGAGAGCTTTAAATCTATACGGCTATGATCGTTTATAGGCGAGTAAATCGTCATCAATTGGCATAGGAACGCGCGCCGTTCGTTCTCGATTCGCGGGCTATGGTGGCGACCGTGCTGCATGAAATTCCAGGAGCTGGTAGTGTTTGGGATGCTCTTCCATTTGACGAGTCTTGATCGTCGTCTATGTCAATGGAAGGAGTGCGGCTTGCTAGGGTTTTGAACGACATTTGGGTTTCTTCGTTCATGAAGGCCTGGGATGCGCGCGTGAGAAGGATGGGGCAACGGCCCTGATAGATGCACGGGAATGAAAGGCTATGATGGTGTGGGTTTGAAATTGAAAATAAAATTGTAATTTATATATATAAAAATCGTTCAAACTTTAAATATTGATATCTTTTTGATACGAGGTCGAAAACGCACGAAACAAGTTGCGTTATCTTCGTTTCGTCGAGCACTACGCTATGGAGCGGGATTGGAATCATTTGAAGCTAGAGAAAATTTTGAGTTAAATCGAACATCGTTCGATTTGATTTAAAATCGTAAAATCAAGGTGAGTGTTTTATAACGCTCACAACGTACTAAATATCTTTATGCTAGTTAAATTTGACATTATGAAGTGTTATGAATTTTATTTGTCGTTGTTTGATAAAAATTTAATTGTCATATAGCTTGTCATTGAATTAATCGTTGAAAATGAAATTGACAGTTAAATTGAAATTGAAATTGAATTGCGATTAAATTACCTGACATTGATAACTATGAAATTGCCATGAATTGTATTGTCTATTGGACGATTTATTTCGATGGATGCAATTGGTTGATATTTAAATGTTTGGATGTTTATTTGCTTATATATAACCTGTTACGCATACATATGACACTATGATTGATTTAAGTGATATATATTCACTCCTGACATTTAATTGAAATAACTAATCACTTGGCCATAGGATAGAAAATTATATACGGACACCGAATTGGCTAAATTAATAATTTTTAAAATCGTCGATTTGAAATTTATTTAAATGTTTTGATTTAAAAGTTATAAATAGAAATCAATTTATAGAAATCGAATTTATCGAAAAATTGAGTTTGGAATGTTGATATAAATTTTGGTCAAAAGAAATTGTTAAATAATTAAAGTGGAGACTTTGGAAATTAAAAATCGGGATATGATTGAATTTCGAAAATTTATTTGTTTAAAGATTGAACCTTAATTCGAGCTTGAATATTACTAAGTAAAAGTGATATAAAAATGATATTTTGAAATCGAGCTTGGAATTGAATCGTATTTGAAATTTGGATTTAAACTTGAATATTGATGGATAATTTTGTTAAGTGTTATAAAATGGATATTTTTGAAAATCAAGCTCCAAATCGATATAAATTGAAATTGAATTAATTGAAAGTGAATATAAAATTGAATAAATTTGAAGTCAAAGTTGACGTTGATTGAATCGAAATCGAAATCGAATCGGTAGAACGAAAATTGAAATTGTTTTGAATTGGGAAGTTATAATTGAAATGGGTTGGTTTTGAAGCTGTTTTATTTTGTTTTCCAAATTACTCAGTTATATAAACCATTTTGAATACTTAAACTATTTTAATCTATTTTAAATCTACTTAACCCAATTTAAATTATTTTGAACTAATTTATCTATTTCAAATCCATTTTAAAGATTTTAAGTATTTTAACTATTTTAATTATTTAAACTACTTTTAAACTACTTAAAACTATTTTCTAAATTTCTAAGCTGGTCAATAAGGTGAAATGTTTATATTTAAATCTTGAATTTAAATACGAATTGGGTTAAATGAAGTTGCAACCTAAATTGAAATCCGAATTGATTTTGAAATCGAAATAAGATATTGAGACGAAAAATGATTTTTGAAACGGAATCTGACATTTTAATAGATACGATGATATTTGAAATGGATTTGATTTTTGAAGCGAATATGATAGTTTGATATCAATTATGGATCAATTTGAAATGTAAAAGAGCCAACGGTGTAATAATACGTAGTTATTAAAGAGACCGGGATCGGATACGGACATACTCTCTGTCGATACCGAAAACCACTTTAATAACTATTATACGCAGAGTGTTGATCCAGAATGAAGTGGATGGTTTGGTGAACGCGTTGACTGAAGAAAGAGAACGATATTGGATGACCCCAGACATGACTAAAACAGGAGCCGCGCCGGGCCATTGAGGTTCGCCATCTCTAGCGGACACACTTCTTCGATACTATATCTATTACATTTGTGATGCGATTTGGGTGCACCCCTTGATTTGGGAGTGTTGTTTCGCGGTGTTGGGGTAGCTGCTGGCTATGCTCAACATCAGTCCGGATCACACAACTACTAGTATCCTAGTTGGTATCGCCTCATGTACTTTGTCATACTGATTATCCTATTCGCGACCACTACGTTATGCTTTGTGTTATACCTATGGGGTACCCTCTGATAACCACCAGTTAACGGTGGGGCTTACGGTGCTGCATAGACTATGGCATTATAAAAATGTGTTAAGGGGGATTATTGTAACAGCCCGCTATTTTGGACCATTCAAATCGACAATAAACCATACATGTCCGACTTGAATAATTCAAAATACCGCGTTGTTAATTTAAATGTGACAAACTCAACATATATAGTAAATAAATCAGTCACAGATCACAGACACAGAGTAATAAAATGCAGCGGAATAAATAAGGAATAGTAGTTCATAAAGCTACTACATACATCGGGGTTGGAGAAATAAAATACATCAGAATATCCCAGTTGCAGTGAAGTCTACAGTACGAGCGGAAGACTTCTTTGAACCAATCAACTGGATGACCGGAAGGATAGATAGCTGGATCTTCAAACAAAGCTCCAACTTCGAAGATGAGTCTTAAATGCTGTATCAACTCAGTCTGACCCGAGCGTAAAGCAAAACACAAAACACTCGAGTCAGGATTAACATTCTTATATCAATAAATCCAACTCAAGTGAAATATCAACTGAAATACAAATAACTTAAAGGATGTTTGGGATAACCATCCTCTAAGGGTCCATGGAACTATCTACAAAGTAGAAATATACACTATAACACCGTGGCCATTCCCTTTATTTGTACTTCAAACCAAATATCATTTTACTTCAATTATCCCTACATTTCCCAAAATAGTATTTACATATTTTTTTATAATTTATACAGTAAAGTATTTTCAATTTTAATTCAACTCAATTCTAAAAATAACCACTTCAATTTTATCGATCTCAAATTCGGATTTGTAATCACAAAATACCCCTTTATATTCCAATATATTTCAAGACTTTAAGTATTCAACGTTTCAAACTAAATTTTTATTCAATTTAGTTTTCTAAATAATAAATTCAAATTTAGTTCAACCTAAATTTTCATTTTAATTCAATTTAGTTTCTAAATAACAAATTCAACTATATTGATTTCAAATACAGATCTGAATCTCAAAATAAACCATTTAAATTCCAATATAGTTCAAAGCTTTAGTATTTAAATGTTCAATTTAACAGTTTCATATAGATCTCGATTTAACCTCGTTATTATTTAGTCTTGAAATACTCCCTCATTAGATACAATATCATTTAAGTAATCTTAAATTACATTTTACTCAATATTTTCTTTAATTTATTTAAATGTGAAATATTCATTAAATCACATAAATCAAAAATCCAGTTAGAAAATCATACCTTTAAATTTCCCATTCAAAATTTCAAATTGATTTAATTAAATAAATCCTCATTTAAATACCATTTTTAATAAACCCAATTTATCTCTCAATCTTAATTATTTAATTTATTACAAGAAAATCTATTTGAAATATAGATTTACATAAATACTCAACCATATTATCCGTATTAAATTAATCTAATTTAAATCAAATATTACGACTAAATCTATATATAAAATTTCCATTTATATAATATCTTAAGAATCAATATTATTTAAACCATATAAATTTTTCCAAAATTATAAAAATTATTTTCAGAATATTTATATGGACCAACGGTGTCTGTATATATTTCCTATCATATAGTCTAGTGCTACGGATATTTATCATTTCAATCCGTACACTAAATATATACGGGCGGATATCATTTCAACCCGTAATCCCAAATTCAATTAACTGAAAATCGCTTGGGTTTATCATTTCAACCCATAACAATTTTCTCCTATTCTAAAGTCCGTTCGGGCATGTATCATTTCAATCCATAGTGATTTCTAAACTACAGGGAACTTGCAGAGTGATAACAGATAATACAATAAAATAACAGGCATATATCATCAATAACAATATAATATAAACAACAGGATATGGTGTCATATCCCGCAGGTGAACAGTTACAGATAATAGCGTATATAACAAATTTAAATAACTACAGCAGCATATTTCAATTGTCGTTTCAATTGAAATCAATATTTAATGAATAAAAGAATGTTAATCGTGAGTGATTGCTCACCTTTCGAGGTTAGAGAGATAGACAACGTAATAGGCTACGATTTGAATTGCGAAATGACCGATCCAATTGACGATTTTCAAAGCAAGTCGAAATTGGTACGAATTTGACGAACGAAGCTTGTAAATAGGAATTGACGAAATCAAATCAGAACTTGATTGATGAGATAATTTGATGCATGTGAACATATATGTATACATATATACATATATAACTCTATATCTAAAAAGTCATTTCTAAATTCAAACGCATCCTAAATTTAGATATATATATACATATATATATATACACACACACACACACATATATATATATATGTAAATAAAATCATTGTTTTAAAATAAAAATCATTTATATAAAAATAAAATCAAATATTTTCAACAATATATATCACCTAGACTATACTTAATAAAATCCTAGTATATACATATGAACCGGTTATATACAAATAAACTAATATATAAAACAAAGCTGAATACATACCTACCATATTAAAATGAAATGCACATAACCGAAATCTAAACACTTATGCACTATAACTATATATACCAAATATGCACATCCTATGAACCCAGGTGCTCGGCTTGAAAAACATACAGATGGATCAATATATATGGTATTTTGTAAATATAAGTTTCAGGAAAAATGGAAGCAACTTCCCAGATTTGAAATAAATTTATAACCTTTGTAACTTTACATATATAGATATATTTTTCAACGACACAATAAATCTGAAGAAAATAAATAAATAAAAAAATCAAAGCGTACTATATTTATATAGTAATCTCTCTTCCCTTAACATACGGCTAACTAAAACCTTATAACCCATTAAATTATATCATTGAACATATAGTATAAACTGTTCAACATATTTATAAATAGTCATGACTAAAATTTTAAAATTTGTACTATCACCTACTCAGTACGGCCTAGTATGGACATATATTATATTTGAACAACATCTGACATATATAACAATATAAATCTATAACTAAGCTAATTATATACGACATAATGCTGTAACCCTATAACTTTTGAATTTACACATACAAAGTATATATATATATATATATATATATATATAAGAGCTAATAAAATAATATGCATCATTCTATGCATACAAACTTACATTAGATGGAAGAAAAGGGAGAGAAGGCATTTGCGTGGGTATTATGATGGCTTTAGGAAAACAGAGGGAGGGTGATAAGAGGAGGGGAAGAAGCATAGGCTCACACATGGGAAACTCCCGAAGATAAAGAAACAAAATGAGATCCACCTTTTTATATGTATACGTTACTGTATAAGTTGTTTTCTCAATTGAAAAGAAAGTGAAGAGATAGTGGTTTTATAAAGAGGAATGAATAATTCACGCACATAAAAAACGTACCGTATAAAAATCAAGTGAAACGTACAAAAAAATAAATGAAATGGCAACGGTCAACGTTTTGATTTGGTGAATAATTAAAGCAAATTATGATTGTGGTCCAGGCTGTGCGTTTAAATTTTGAAACGGAAGAAAGAAGTAAAGTCACAATATACCGTACCGTTACAACGTTATATTTATATTTAAAAAGGAAACGTTCCCTTTATTTTTCTCAAACATTCTTTTATTTTCCTTAAAATGCTTATTCATTACTTGCAATTCATAAATGTAAACATTCTTATATTCTAAAATGATCAACTTATACAACATTAAATCCATTCTTATATTTCCAAATAATGTACATTCCAAATAAAAAAATTCTTACATTAAATTTATTAATTGCACTTTGTTTCTTTTTCCTTTTTTAATTGAATGATTTCAATAAATTTATTTCTAATTAATTTTAATCTTTCACTTCAAAATAGACCCTAATTGATGAAATCAATTTAATAAATGCATGAACATTGTAATCCTTATTTATAGTCATGCAAATACGCTTATAAAATTACAGTATCCAACATGCATTAAATTGCATACAGAATAAACGTTTTTCTCTATCAATCAATATTCATTTAACTCATCATTGAAGCTGGCATTTATTATTCCAATTCCTATTATTAAATTATATTATAATACGCGTTAGAACCTTCCACTTAATTGCTTCATTGTAGTTTATTGTTTAGAATTTTATTTATGGTCCAACTTATGATCTAATAACACAGTTAACATTTATTTAAATTTCATTATATTAATATACTCCAATTTTCATCCTTTTGTATTAACTACTATATTTCGATTTTATAGAATTTTGGTCAATCTCACACATTAATTATAATTAAATTCTCAATTATTTATTTACGTTGATTTCATTCTCTTATTAAATCAATCATTACCTTACATACATAGTCAACATCAATATTTTACCATTTCATCTTACCTTTCATTTATGTAACGTTTTATTTCATTGATTGTAATAAATTCACTTATTAAAATTTCCAATTCCAATAAATTTGAGTAAACTGATTTTCATCCTTTTATTCAAATCAAAGGTCATACTATGATAAAAATTTACATTAGTTATATTGTATAGAATCAACTTTTTACCGTTATCAATTAAACCTACATTAACTACACTAATTAAGGGAATTGATTACCATTTATTTCCAATTAATTTAATTGACCAAATAAATAGATAATATATAATAATTGTCACAATTAGCCTTTAATTACATTTTATATGTTTATTACCTACAAATAAATGTTACCATTTATTTCATAACACTAATTTTATTCAATTTCCATTAACGATATATTATTTCACTAATGAATTAAATATTTACATTCTTATTCCTATGTTCATTTTATAACCAAGTATAACCTTACACGATTTCAATTAATTGGAATTCCATTCAAATTGTTAATACTTAGCTTTAATTAACATTGTTGCATTTCATTTTAGTATTTTTCCAGTTATAAATCTTAAATTTTAATTTCTTCCAACATTTAGTTACAAAAGTCTTATTAAATTTACTATTTTTAATAGTCGAAAATTATGGGTCTTTACACTCTCCCCCACTCAAAACTTTTCGTCCCCGAAAAGGAAAAAAAAGGGAAAGAAGGAATTAAGTAATCAATATATTCAAAAAATTAAATTTAATATAGTATTCATTTAATTATTTACTTTAATTATCAATAGCTTCAAACATTAACTTGAGTTCATAATTCATTGCTTACAATATTCATTTTCTATTTCATTTTATTTAGTAGCACTACATTTATAACTCAGGTTTATAACTACTTTCATATCAAGTTTCTTATTTATAAAAGTAATTCACTGAACACTTCCATTACATAAGTTTTACTTGTAAAATTCTCCATTACCTATTCTTTTAACATTCCAACTTTTTAATTGGTAAGTTATATATATGTCTTTAAGAATGCAATTGAAAGTTACACAAGTCTATCTTATTTTGTTTTAGTAAATAAATGTTCAATAGTTATCATTTATTATTTTCATATCCTTTTTATTTACAGGTTACAAATTCTAAATTTCTTATATACTTCAGTTATAGTCTAACATTTAATTTCTTATTTTCATTAGAGATTTAAGTCATTAATGAATAATTTCATAAAATATTACTTAAGCTCCTACTGCCTTGCCTAAGTTTACAACTTAATTCTATTATAAATAAAAAATTTAAGTTTTTGCTATTCGCTCTTGAAGAGGAAAGAAATATTTCATTACATCTAAAAATTCATTTAAAACATTTAACCTCATTCACTTAATAAAAATATAAGATATATTTAAAACATCCTCATTGCATTATGCAAAGATTTTTTTTTTAAAAGTCTAAAGCAGTGTTAGAAATTTATATCAAAACATTATAATAAACCTTAAAATAAAGTTCCTTAAATCTGATAATTTATAAATTTATTAGTTTTATCTCAAGATACTTTTCAAACATTAATAATAAATCAATAATCATTTACTTTAAATATGTTTTATTGAATTATTAACTTCTAAAGTATTTATAACACTAAAAATTTATTGTTAAACCATGCAGTATATACACAACAATATTTTAAAAGAATATATTTGAAAAGGAAGAAGGTAGATTCGGAAAACAAAATCTAGCTCAATAACTAAAGCTGAGCGGATAAGGTAGATTCAAAAGAATAGTATCGGGCACGAATAATTAATTTCAAACCATAAGAAATTTAATTTCAAAACTAATACAGAATTTTCTTGTGGAAATACCTTTATAATAAAATACTTTTATTATCAAAACAAATTTCTATTCGAAAATACTTTTATAACTCGATGTTTCAACAAGTTTATCCTTGTTCTTGCAGACTCTGGCCATGCGTTGATCAAGCGCAAAGCTAGAATTCTTCAAGTACTTAGTAGACCCATTTCAACACCCAGTGAAAATACTTGAAAAACCTTTAAAAACAGATATGGAAAGTACAATCCAAATAAAACAACCAAACCAAAAACCTTTGTCCGATCATGGTTCGCAGATACACAATGGTTACGCCTGGATCCCCCAGGAAACAATCCGTATCCGTAAGCTTTCTCAGCCCTGCGAGTTACGCCATGATGACTAGTAGAGTGCAGGATACACAATGGTTACGCCTGGATCCCCCAGGAAACAATCCGTACCCCCAGGCAAGACTCAGCCAGGCACTTGCGCTACTATTCGCGACCTACACAGATTGCAGGATACACAATGGTTACGCCTGGATCCCCCAGGAAACAATCCGTACCCCTAAGCAAGACTCAGCCAGGCAATTGCGCTGTGCATTCACGAGAAGAAGAAAAAAACCATGGGTTACGCCACGGTGGGAACACTCGAGTATTACATCCGGAAAACCAAAAATCAGAGAGAATAGTATCGATAGAATGAATCCACGATGTGGCCACAAAGCGGATATCAAGCAGAAGGCACTTTCCATATCTTTACTTCGAAAATATATATCATATAGTACCTTTTCAAATCACTTTCAAATATCATACTTATATAAAGTCCATATATATAGGATTCTATTTTTCCCAATCGGATACTTTCCAAATCAATAGTAGATCAAATCATACTTATATAGACTTCGATTATATAAAATCTCTTTCCAAATTGAGTACCTTTCAAATCAATAGATTTCAAATCAACTTCATACTTATACAAATCCATTTTATATAAGTTCGACCACTCCCAAATCAAGTACTTAATAATATAAGGTTCTCAATTTCATTGTTTCAATATCAATTCAGTTTCAAAATCATATATGATTTCACCAATTTTCTTCCAAATTAAATATCTAAAGTCAAACAAATACATTTCCAAAATCACCATATAAGTACTGGTTTTTAATTCCAATTTAATTTCAAAACCAAATATTTTTCTCAAAATCAATTATACTCAAAATGGTTTCCAAATTTATAATTATCCCTTTAAAACTTTTAAACTATCTATTTCTATTTGAAATATTCAATTTACCTTTCTGAAAACCATTATTCAAAACTATTTTTTTCAAAACATTTCAAACTAAATTTATATTTTTATCAAACATTTTATACTCTTCGAAATTTCTTAGTTTTTAAAACTTTAGACCTTGACTTGGAAGTGTTCGAACCTTCAAAATAATTAGGGAGATCAAATTTTCAATTCAAGAGTTGAAAATCAACAATAAATCAATAAACTGATTATTAAATCCGAAAATCGAGGACTGAATACCGGTCTCATTTTAAATTGTTTCAAATATATACTTATATCTTTCTAAAATATCAAATTATACTTTGGAATTTGAAATCAAAAACGGTTTTACAAAAACACTTGCATAGCGAAGCTATTAAAGTGGCCTCTCCCTCACTCTGAAACTCGAAAATCAATGTCGATGATGCGTGCACTCATCACCGAAATTAATTTCAAGCGACATAAGTGAGTTCTGGACTTCTATTTTCTTGGAAACTTCTTTGAAATTTCTTTAAAATTATTGGAATTCATTTGAGCTCATTTGAAACATTTCTTATTCAAAAAAAATAATTTTAAATCGTATTATTTATATATATTTTCCAAATCTTAAAACCAATTTCAAAATACCGGAATTCAATTCTCAAATTTCAAATTTAACACTTCAGTTATAAATCATTTTTATATAAATCAATTTCTTAAAAATTTTCAAAATTTCAAATCCTTTCAAAACCCTTTTTTTTATATATAGAATAACATTTCTTATTTGTTTTGTATATAGGTATATAATCCTTATGGAAAACATTTTCACTTTTATATATAGAATAAAATCATAGTTATCAAAATAATAATTTCGATATTTAAAACAAATTTCAAAATGCAAACATACCCGATTTTCAAAGGATAATTTTAAGAATGGATTTCAAAACAAAGATAGAGATTTGAATTAGAGGAACTCCAATCCATAGAATTCTGATTCGAAGATAGACTCGATCGAAGATGAGATAATTTGTAACAACCCTAGTTTTTGGCTATTTATTTCTTTAATTTATTTTAATTTCGAAATATATTTTATATAAATTGTGTTTAACAATATGGTTTAATTATTTAATTTGGAGATATATTTTATAAAATTTCATATGTCAATAAAATTTAATAATAACTGTGAAAATTTAAGCTATGTTTGAACTGGTAAAATTCGCGTTTAAAAGACGCGTCAATTTTAGGGTATAATTAACGTAATATAACGTGTGATTTTAAAACGTAATTTTTATAAATTTTTTTGATGTTTTAGACTGCGTCTGTTTAACGTAGTGTAAAAATCATATTTTCAAATATTTTGGGAGTAAAATATCAGTCGGTAAATTTTAAGAAACGACTTTTGTATAACTGTCAGATTATCTTAAATTTTGTATATGCTTTCCCATCACAAAGTCTTTGCCTATTCTTGCCATTTCATTTATTTCAATCAAAGCTTGCCATTTCTTTTCTCTGCCAGATCAAAATGTATATAACTTATGGTAACATTCAAACGTGCATGCTTGATATTTAAAACGTGCATATTCAATATTCCTTCATGCTCTGCTTTCTACAGCACCACCATAATCACGCAAGCTTTAGTTTTAGGTAGTAACGTACATATTGACATGTGAAGCTGAAGCATTCACTCCAGTGTGCATATCAACCATTTCCTCTGCCCCGTTACCATCAGTTATACACAAGATTTAATACTTGAATCAAGTACTGAAACCTCGCAAGCTTTTAAATCAGAAGTAACGTGTGTATAAACTTTGTTTTCACTTTTGCTTCATCAGTCATCAACCTTAAATCACGCAAGTTAATTGAGAAGTAACTGCATATTTACCTCCCCTTGATTTCGACAGCAGTTATATTCGAAACTATGCCTATAAATCTTTGCTCCTGTACATCATTTTTGCTCTGCATCTCTTGTATTCTGCCTTGCTTCCTCTCTATCCATCAGGTATATTATCTGTTCTTCTTTAATTTCTTTTCCCATCTGCCTTGCTCGGCCACCCAGTGTTGCTTAGGCCATGACACATCACTTGTCTACATATTTTAGCAAAGATCTGGGTTTGAGTTGCATGAACTAAGTCGGAAAATATGGGAATAGGATGTGAGTTTTCAGTTGCATTTGTGGCATAAACATAGTTGGCATATGTATATATATACTGGGACATATGTCATAAACTTATCTTCATATTTTTTCCAAAAATCTGAGTTATAGGTTGCAGCATCTAAAGGGGGATAGGATTGTAATTGCCTTAAGTATTTGGGCTAGGGAAGATGTGAGTTCATAGGAGGAATAGGAAATGCAATCTGAGTATAAGTTTCCACTCTTATGATATCAAGACCATATCATCACTAAAACTTGATTTTGTTCAACCAAGACTGGTGTAAGTGCATCTGATTTGAAGATGAGATTGACTTGGCTGGATGAAGTGGTTGATGATGAATAGAAGATTTGGGTAGTAGATGCCAGAATTGGAATAAGAGGAGTGGGTAGCAGTATCTTGTTCATAGTCCAGTGTGCAGGTGCAACTGTGCACATGTACATCAGTGCATATCAACCTTGGATGATGACTGGACTGGTAGTTGAGATGACTGGGGGGTGATGCTAAAGAAGAGAAGTGGTTGATGGTTAAGGTATCAGTGAAGTTGGGTGGGTTGTTTCAGAATCATATGAACAGAGAGCAATAGGTGAGTGCATGGAGGGTTACATGGGTAACTTGAAGTAAGGGACTAATGGACTCGAAGATATTGCATAGTTTCCCGAAGATCTTGCATAAACTTCTCGGGTAGTTGGGTTTTCTTTGCCTGTTGCAGTTAGAACTGGGAAGTTTTAAATCTGAGAAAAATAAACTGTAAAATGTTTCAAAACTAAGCTTAAACTTAAGATTTAACTGAATACAAGTGAAAACTAAGTTAAAAATGTTAGGTGGGTGTTAATACTTGGGTGTGAGTTCAGTTTAATCTGCATGTTTGAAACCTTAGCAGTAGGCTACCCATGTTGGTATCACAAGTACATATGTTCATTTGTATCACTATGTGCATTTTTCTCTGACCTGATTATTGAGAAGAAGTTGGCTTCAAAAGATAAGTTTGTATAGGAGATGAAGTAAGTGACAGTAGATGATGTATCCATTTACAGAGCAGATTGGGACTAAGGTATGAGCTTTAGATTTCATTCAGGCCTAAGAGGAAGTCTTTTTAGCAGTCCACATATGTACCTAGGACTGGAATGATGGGAAGAGAGGTAGGTAGCTGTTTAGTTCAAAGCCTGGATTATGTTAAATTTTAGTTTATTTTAAGGCTATGGTATAACCTGGGTAGATCAGAAATGGAAATTGGTAGAACAGGAGTTAGGGAATTTAGCTTGCATGTATGTTGAGTAAGTCTGCATACTATTATACTGATTTAACTTAGGTTAGGGGTCTTCCAGTTTGCAGTAAAACAGATTGGTAGACTGAATAGAGATTGCAGTAGAAAGTAAATACAAATGGTGGGTAGGTACAAATACTTTGGGGTGAGTTTCAGATTAAGTTTGCATATGTGCCAAAGGTTAAGAAGAGGAGATGGCCAAAACTGGGGTGTATAATGTTCAGGGTTGAACATTTGTAACAGGAGAAGGTGTGCACGTGCACAAGGTCTGCACACATCAGAAGCACACTAAAATCCAGGGTTGATGGGGGACTGACACCTGACCATGGTAGGTAGGTAGTGGAGGCTGATGAAGGTCAGTGGTAGGAGCAGTGAGGGGACAGAGTTCCTGTAATTTGAGATAGTTCAACCATTTCCAGTTTGACTCAAAGCAAGTCCGGATTGACTCGAAGCGGGATCAGCTCTGACTCGAAGCTAGACCGGTTCTGACTCGAAGCAAGGATGATAGGACCTCGGGTTTGTAGTTGTTGGGTCTGCATGTACAGTGTAGCCTGGGAAGTTTATAATTTAATGAATAATTAAACTGAAAAGTAATGATTAAAACTTAGTTAAACTTAAGATGAAACTGTATGCAAGGGTGTGGATCTAAAGGAAGGTTTAGTATACAAGAGACTGCATATTGCATTGATCAAGTCTGAAAGATTTTGGAGTAGAGTAGGCAGGAGGCTTGTTGACATGTATCTGTACATTTTTTTTTGGGGGAAGGATGAGTCTGTTGGATTGTTAGGATGTGGTGTCTCATGTGTTGGTGTGAATGCATATGCGTAAGTAAGTATAATAGGAATGTGCACGTGTACATGTGTATCACGGCACGTAGTAGAAAAGCTTCACCGTATTGTTTAGTCGACCTCTAGGAAATTTGGTCGTAAATTTTAGAGTTAGCCCGGTTCACATTTTGGGTACACTTTGGTCATATTACACGGTGGAGTGGTCGAGCAAGCCAAACTGATTCTCGTTCTATTTTATCTTTCCTTTGACCGTAATTTCTAAAGTCGCGTATCCTATATTTTATTTTTGTTTTAGATTTGAATCTAGGCGACATCCGAGAAATTTTATCGTTACCCTCTGTCGGTCTCTACCGGAGAATCGTCATTTTTGAAATTCAAATTTTCTGCAATTCTCAGGTGAGTATTTCTCACCAGACATACGTATTTATATTTTAGTAAATTATTGCAAGTGTATGAGTAAAATTGTATTTCACTATTATCTGTCTGTAGTGTAATATAGAATGATGAACCCCATTTAAATTGACACCTCATCAGTATTATCTGTTATATTATTTCTGTAGTTATGTTATTGTTTATTTACTGCTTAGATCACCACTGCCAGTTCCCTGTTAAATTTAGTTCGTATGGGCTGAAATGATAGGCCTAAATGATTATTGTTCATTTATTCTGTTAACTGCTTAACTGGTAACTTGGGATTGCGGGTTTGAAATGATAGAACCCGGGGTTTTGTAAATTACGGGTTGAAATGATATAAATCCGTATCACTTGACCTAGGCTAGAAAACTATATACAGGCCCGTGGTCCTTATAATATTTTCTGAAATATTTAAAATTATTTTGGAAGTTAAATATTTGATTTATACCTTTAAAGGAATTTATATTGATTTTTAATAAGTTATAAATAAAAATAAATAAATATATGAATAAAATTTGGAATATAACTTATTTGGTAAATTGGGATTTTGAAAGAATAACATGTCAGTTAATAAATAAATAAATAGGTTATATTTGAAAATCTTTATTAAGTAAACAATCTACTACAGCATTTAAATGCCGTCTTTTGGAATTGGACTAGTTTTACCCATAACTTTAGGTAACATTTCCTAAGTGCTATGGAATCTAGAATTTGTTTGCTTTAAAATTTATGGAATTTGATAAATTTTATTTTATCTTAAGTTTTGGAAAAGCTTAAGACTTATAACTGTATTTTCCTTAATAAATTAAAGATAAATTTTGGGAAAATTTAATGGTTAAAAATTTGGAGTTTTATTTTATGGGAATATTCAAGACAAAAAAATAAAACATTGATTTGTGAAAGAATAAAACCCAACCTTAGTTGAATAGTAAATACTCCAATTTAATATATATGGGAATTGTAATGTTTTGGGAACATAAAATGATATTTAATTTATGGTTTAAATCTTAACTAGAGAAATTATTTGTAAAGCTATATAAATCCTCTTTTTACAAAGTAACCATAAAGTTAACCCATTTATTCTATATACCGTTGAATATCCAAACCATTGTGTTTGGGAGTTATGGTTTAAAGTAAAATTTCCAAAATATTATGTTTGAAGATATAATTCAAATATTTGGGTTCCAGATATTATAAATTTTAAGCAGTATGGTTTTGGAAAAAAATTATATTTGAATATAACGATATCATATTGTCTTGGGTTTTAAAATGATATCGTATCTATAGTTTTGAAATGGAAATGTTTATTCTGGTTTTAAAGTATAAACTGTTTTTAAATGGCCACGGGTTATAATAACGATGGGTTGGCAAAGAGACCGGGATCGGATATGGACATACTCTCTGTCGATACCGAAAACCACTTTGACTAACCGTGTACGCAGTGGAGATTCCAGAATGAAGTAGGTTGGTGGGGACGATTTCTTGAAAGGTATATACGTGGACCCGACTCCCGTGAGTTGGCTTAAGGTGGCTAAAACAGGAGCGATTCTCGGATTAATGAGGTAGCTCCTCTGATCGAACGCACTTCTTCGTATACCATTCTATTACTCTTGTGATTGTTTGGGTGCACCCTTGATTTGGGAGTGTTGTTCGAGGTGGGCGGTTGCTGCGGCTTCGCGTTACCACCGGTCCGGATAGCAATTGGTATATCTACCCTGGCATTGCCTAGTTGTGCCGTGTCACCTACCATATCGAGCCTTGTACGAGTTTGGTTTTCTCCCGTAGCCCGTGTGGTATCCTCTAGTTGCTTCCCGATCAGGAGGAGCTATGATATTGGATGGACTACTGGGACTATTACGTGTTAAGGGCTATATGGGTAACCCCTTAATGCTAAGAAATAAGTATGTTTACTTTATAAATAGACACTATTATAATAGCGCAATATACTACATAGTAAATAGTTTAACGGATCCTTAGAGGGTGGGCGGTCCCAAGCATCCTTTAAGTTACTTGCTATATATTACAGTACACTTGATTTAGCTTACATTATATAAGTATGTATGTCCTGACTCGAGTGTTTGTTTTATTGTATGCTCGGGTCAGCCTGAGTTGCAGCTTCAGTTTCTTCTCCGTAGCTAGGACACTCAGTAGATCATTCGTGCTGTTGGAAGTTGTTTCAGCCTTTATCTTTTCTGGAATTCAAGACTTTGAAGACTCTATCTCTATTTATGTCCCAACATTGTATTGAGGATTATAGACAATGTAAGTTCTATTTTGTAAAGTTGTATCAGTGGCTTCATGAACCACTAAATTTTTATTTCCGCTCAATTATTCTGATATCTGTGTATGTGATTCTGTGATTTATTTATTGTATATTCTGAGTTTTGCCAAATTTATTCTACAATCTATTATTTTGAACTATTCCAGCTCGACATGTTCTATTATTGTCGAATTCGAATGGTACAAAATAGTGGGTCGTTACATTTGGTATCAGAGCTTTGGTTCTAGGCAAACTTAGAATATATGATAAATTTGATTTATAGAATCACATTCATCCGAGCTCGGATCTCTTCCTTTTCGAATTTTGGAACATTTCCTGTGGTTCCAAGGTTCATTCGTGTCCCTCACTTTTCATCTTCTTTAGATTCTGGAGTGTCCCATAACTCCACTTCGGATAATCTTTATAGTGAATTGGCGGTCTCGCCATTATTCTAATAAAGGGGTGAAACTCCTTTACCATTAGCATTGATTCACCGGAGAATTATATTTATCCTCGGTTTATATGCTAGTATCTTTGATTATTCCGAACTCCATCTCTCCAGATCAATGTAGATTTAACCAATCACATCGATCCGACTCTTTAAGTCACGGTTGACCAGATCAAGGTTGTCCGCGATTTATATAGACTTACCCAGTTCCTTATTCTGTTATTTAATCATCGGATCTTCTGATTTCAACTATCTTGAATCCCTTTGATTTGAGTTCATCAAATTTGAATTCCTATCCTTGTTTTGGGAATTTATTCTTATATTTGAAAGAAAACCTAATATATATAAGTATAATTAATTCAACTAGTTGTCAAGAGATAATAGTTTTGATTTTATTTATGATTTTGTAAACCATGTGTTTTGTCTAATATAAATAATTGAATATAAACAACGGTTATGAATTAATTTGGAAACAGAAATGAATTTAAACAAGAACTTGAGAATTCAATTTCCGATGGCTTCAAACCTTGGGTTTAAAAAGGTTTTAAAGGATATATTATTTAGAGTATTTTTATAGAAATTGTTTTCAAAGAATTTTAAAATTTAGTGCATTTCTCTTTGTCGCTGGAAAATAATTTCGGTGATGACTGCAGCATCATCGACATTCATTTTCGAGTCTCAAAGTGAAAGACCATACTGTAGTCTGGCTACAGTGTTATATTGAGATTTCAATTGATTTTAATTTCTAAAGTATGACTTAATATATATAAAGATATAATTTAAATTTGATTTGACATATTATGTATATATTTATTTATCTCTAAATGGTTTGAAGAGAATCAGAAATTTAATTCTTAAGTTTATCTTGGGGGAATAATTTCAATAAAAATAAAATTTTGGATAAGAAATTCCAACTGGAAATAATTGAATTTGAAAATTTTAGCTGTATAATACTCAATTCCATTTCAATATAACTTACCTTGATTTTCAGAAGTTAACAATGTAACTGGATAATATACAATACAAAAGGATTTTATAAATAAACTTTGAGTGGTTATAATAAATGTTATACACTTAAATTTTAGTTATAAAAGATTAATTGAGGTAAATAAGAAAAAAGGAATTTAAGGAATTTATTTAAATAACTTAATAATCAAAATTGATTTAATAAGGAACCTTAAATCTAACCAAGAGATTTTAATAAAAGTTGTTTCCTGAAATGAATATTATTTGGCATTGAATCCAAAGGGTATAAATGAAGATTATTTTAAAAGTGTTATGATTTTGTAGTATGATTTATAAATGATAATATCTATAAATTTAATGACTTTCAAAGTATTATGATTTCAAAATTTATTATCTTATTTTGTTTTTCAACTATCTTTAAAAGTCCTTGGTTTCCCTATCTGCTACGGATTGGGGAGACTATTGCTTATACCAGTCTATTTAGAAATCTTTCTATGATCTTTGAAATCTTTGTTACTCATCGGGACCTGAGCACCCATAGACTGACGGTCAAACCTGAAAGGGTAAAACCGATTCTAGAGGATCTTCTTCGTGCTTCAAATCCGGAACTATTCGTTTAAAGTTCTTGTTTATCTAGCTTATCTTCCTTTGTTTCTTTTCTTTCGCTCCTTTTCGAGGACGAAAAGTTCTTAAGTGGGGGAGAGTGTAACAACCCTAGTTTTTGGCTATTTATTTCTTTAATTTATTTTAATTTCGAAATATATTTTATATAAATTGTGTTTAACAATATGGTTTAATTATTTAATTTGGAGATATATTTTATAAAATTTCATATGTCAATAAAATTTAATAATAACTGTGAAAATTTAAGCTATGTTTGAACTGGTAAAATTCGCGTTTAAAAGACGCGTCAATTTTAGGGTATAATTAACGTAATATAACGTGTGATTTTAAAACGTAATTTTTATAAATTTTTTTGATGTTTTAGACTGCGTCTGTTTAACGTAGTGTAAAAATCATATTTTCAAATATTTTGGGAGTAAAATATCAGTCGGTAAATTTTAAGAAACGACTTTTGTATAACTGTCAGATTATCTTAAATTTTGTATATGCTTTCCCATCACAAAGTCTTTGCCTATTCTTGCCATTTCATTTATTTCAATCAAAGCTTGCCATTTCTTTTCTCTGCCAGATCAAAATGTATATAACTTATGGTAACATTCAAACGTGCATGCTTGATATTTAAAACGTGCATATTCAATATTCCTTCATGCTCTGCTTTCTACAGCACCACCATAATCACGCAAGCTTTAGTTTTAGGTAGTAACGTACATATTGACATGTGAAGCTGAAGCATTCACTCCAGTGTGCATATCAACCATTTCCTCTGCCCCGTTACCATCAGTTATACACAAGATTTAATACTTGAATCAAGTACTGAAACCTCGCAAGCTTTTAAATCAGAAGTAACGTGTGTATAAACTTTGTTTTCACTTTTGCTTCATCAGTCATCAACCTTAAATCACGCAAGTTAATTGAGAAGTAACTGCATATTTACCTCCCCTTGATTTCGACAGCAGTTATATTCGAAACTATGCCTATAAATCTTTGCTCCTGTACATCATTTTTGCTCTGCATCTCTTGTATTCTGCCTTGCTTCCTCTCTATCCATCAGGTATATTATCTGTTCTTCTTTAATTTCTTTTCCCATCTGCCTTGCTCGGCCACCCAGTGTTGCTTAGGCCATGACACATCACTTGTCTACATATTTTAGCAAAGATCTGGGTTTGAGTTGCATGAACTAAGTCGGAAAATATGGGAATAGGATGTGAGTTTTCAGTTGCATTTGTGGCATAAACATAGTTGGCATATGTATATATATACTGGGACATATGTCATAAACTTATCTTCATATTTTTTCCAAAAATCTGAGTTATAGGTTGCAGCATCTAAAGGGGGATAGGATTGTAATTGCCTTAAGTATTTAGGCTAGGGAAGATGTGAGTTCATAGGAGGAATAGGAAATGCAATCTGAGTATAAGTTTCCACTCTTATGATATCAAGACCATATCATCACTAAAACTTGATTTTGTTCAACCAAGACTGGTGTAAGTGCATCTGATTTGAAGATGAGATTGACTTGGCTGGATGAAGTGGTTGATGATGAATAGAAGATTTGGGTAGTAGATGCCAGAATTGGAATAAGAGGAGTGGGTAGCAGTATCTTGTTCATAGTCCAGTGTGCAGGTGCAACTGTGCACATGTACATCAGTGCATATCAACCTTGGATGATGACTGGACTGGTAGTTGAGATGACTGGGGGGTGATGCTAAAGAAGAGAAGTGGTTGATGGTTAAGGTATCAGTGAAGTTGGGTGGGTTGTTTCAGAATCATATGAACAGAGAGCAATAGGTGAGTGCATGGAGGGTTACATGGGTAACTTGAAGTAAGGGACTAATGGACTCGAAGATATTGCATAGTTTCCCGAAGATCTTGCATAAACTTCTCGGGTAGTTGGGTTTTCTTTGCCTGTTGCAGTTAGAACTGGGAAGTTTTAAATCTGAGAAAAATAAACTGTAAAATGTTTCAAAACTAAGCTTAAACTTAAGATTTAACTGAATACAAGTGAAAACTAAGTTAAAAATGTTAGGTGGGTGTTAATACTTGGGTGTGAGTTCAGTTTAATCTGCATGTTTGAAACCTTAGCAGTAGGCTACCCATGTTGGTATCACAAGTACATATGTTCATTTGTATCACTATGTGCATTTTTCTCTGACCTGATTATTGAGAAGAAGTTGGCTTCAAAAGATAAGTTTGTATAGGAGATGAAGTAAGTGACAGTAGATGATGTATCCATTTACAGAGCAGATTGGGACTAAGGTATGAGCTTTAGATTTCATTCAGGCCTAAGAGGAAGTCTTTTTAGCAGTCCACATATGTACCTAGGACTGGAATGATGGGAAGAGAGGTAGGTAGCTGTTTAGTTCAAAGCCTGGATTATGTTAAATTTTAGTTTATTTTAAGGCTATGGTATAACCTGGGTAGATCAGAAATGGAAATTGGTAGAACAGGAGTTAGGGAATTTAGCTTGCATGTATGTTGAGTAAGTCTGCATACTATTATACTGATTTAACTTAGGTTAGGGGTCTTCCAGTTTGCAGTAAAACAGATTGGTAGACTGAATAGAGATTGCAGTAGAAAGTAAATACAAATGGTGGGTAGGTACAAATACTTTGGGGTGAGTTTCAGATTAAGTTTGCATATGTGCCAAAGGTTAAGAAGAGGAGATGGCCAAAACTGGGGTGTATAATGTTCAGGGTTGAACATTTGTAACAGGAGAAGGTGTGCACGTGCACAAGGTCTGCACACATCAGAAGCACACTAAAATCCAGGGTTGATGGGGGACTGACACCTGACCATGGTAGGTAGGTAGTGGAGGCTGATGAAGGTCAGTGGTAGGAGCAGTGAGGGGACAGAGTTCCTGTAATTTGAGATAGTTCAACCATTTCCAGTTTGACTCAAAGCAAGTCCGGATTGACTCGAAGCGGGATCAGCTCTGACTCGAAGCTAGACCGGTTCTGACTCGAAGCAAGGATGATAGGACCTCGGGTTTGTAGTTGTTGGGTCTGCATGTACAGTGTAGCCTGGGAAGTTTATAATTTAATGAATAATTAAACTGAAAAGTAATGATTAAAACTTAGTTAAACTTAAGATGAAACTGTATGCAAGGGTGTGGATCTAAAGGAAGGTTTAGTATACAAGAGACTGCATATTGCATTGATCAAGTCTGAAAGATTTTGGAGTAGAGTAGGCAGGAGGCTTGTTGACATGTATCTGTACATTTTTTTTTGGGGGAAGGATGAGTCTGTTGGATTGTTAGGATGTGGTGTCTCATGTGTTGGTGTGAATGCATATGCGTAAGTAAGTATAATAGGAATGTGCACGTGTACATGTGTATCACGGCACGTAGTAGAAAAGCTTCACCGTATTGTTTAGTCGACCTCTAGGAAATTTGGTCGTAAATTTTAGAGTTAGCCCGGTTCACATTTTGGGTACACTTTGGTCATATTACACGGTGGAGTGGTCGAGCAAGCCAAACTGATTCTCGTTCTATTTTATCTTTCCTTTGACCGTAATTTCTAAAGTCGCGTATCCTATATTTTATTTTTGTTTTAGATTTGAATCTAGGCGACATCCGAGAAATTTTATCGTTACCCTCTGTCGGTCTCTACCGGAGAATCGTCATTTTTGAAATTCAAATTTTCTGCAATTCTCAGGTGAGTATTTCTCACCAGACATACGTATTTATATTTTAGTAAATTATTGCAAGTGTATGAGTAAAATTGTATTTCACTATTATCTGTCTGTAGTGTAATATAGAATGATGAACCCCATTTAAATTGACACCTCATCAGTATTATCTGTTATATTATTTCTGTAGTTATGTTATTGTTTATTTACTGCTTAGATCACCACTGCCAGTTCCCTGTTAAATTTAGTTCGTATGGGCTGAAATGATAGGCCTAAATGATTATTGTTCATTTATTCTGTTAACTGCTTAACTGGTAACTTGGGATTGCGGGTTTGAAATGATAGAACCCGGGGTTTTGTAAATTACGGGTTGAAATGATATAAATCCGTATCACTTGACCTAGGCTAGAAAACTATATACAGGCCCGTGGTCCTTATAATATTTTCTGAAATATTTAAAATTATTTTGGAAGTTAAATATTTGATTTATACCTTTAAAGGAATTTATATTGATTTTTAATAAGTTATAAATAAAAATAAATAAATATATGAATAAAATTTGGAATATAACTTATTTGGTAAATTGGGATTTTGAAAGAATAACATGTCAGTTAATAAATAAATAAATAGGTTATATTTGAAAATCTTTATTAAGTAAACAATCTACTACAGCATTTAAATGCCGTCTTTTGGAATTGGACTAGTTTTACCCATAACTTTAGGTAACATTTCCTAAGTGCTATGGAATCTAGAATTTGTTTGCTTTAAAATTTATGGAATTTGATAAATTTTATTTTATCTTAAGTTTTGGAAAAGCTTAAGACTTATAACTGTATTTTCCTTAATAAATTAAAGATAAATTTTGGGAAAATTTAATGGTTAAAAATTTGGAGTTTTATTTTATGGGAATATTCAAGACAAAAAAATAAAACATTGATTTGTGAAAGAATAAAACCCAACCTTAGTTGAATAGTAAATACTCCAATTTAATATATATGGGAATTGTAATGTTTTGGGAACATAAAATGATATTTAATTTATGGTTTAAATCTTAACTAGAGAAATTATTTGTAAAGCTATATAAATCCTCTTTTTACAAAGTAACCATAAAGTTAACCCATTTATTCTATATACCGTTGAATATCCAAACCATTGTGTTTGGGAGTTATGGTTTAAAGTAAAATTTCCAAAATATTATGTTTGAAGATATAATTCAAATATTTGGGTTCCAGATATTATAAATTTTAAGCAGTATGGTTTTGGAAAAAAATTATATTTGAATATAACGATATCATATTGTCTTGGGTTTTAAAATGATATCGTATCTATAGTTTTGAAATGGAAATGTTTATTCTGGTTTTAAAGTATAAACTGTTTTTAAATGGCCACGGGTTATAATAACGATGGGTTGGCAAAGAGACCGGGATCGGATATGGACATACTCTCTGTCGATACCGAAAACCACTTTGACTAACCGTGTACGCAGTGGAGATTCCAGAATGAAGTAGGTTGGTGGGGACGATTTCTTGAAAGGTATATACGTGGACCCGACTCCCGTGAGTTGGCTTAAGGTGGCTAAAACAGGAGCGATTCTCGGATTAATGAGGTAGCTCCTCTGATCGAACGCACTTCTTCGTATACCATTCTATTACTCTTGTGATTGTTTGGGTGCACCCTTGATTTGGGAGTGTTGTTCGAGGTGGGCGGTTGCTGCGGCTTCGCGTTACCACCGGTCCGGATAGCAATTGGTATATCTACCCTGGCATTGCCTAGTTGTGCCGTGTCACCTACCATATCGAGCCTTGTACGAGTTTGGTTTTCTCCCGTAGCCCGTGTGGTATCCTCTAGTTGCTTCCCGATCAGGAGGAGCTATGATATTGGATGGACTACTGGGACTATTACGTGTTAAGGGCTATATGGGTAACCCCTTAATGCTAAGAAATAAGTATGTTTACTTTATAAATAGACACTATTATAATAGCGCAATATACTACATAGTAAATAGTTTAACGGATCCTTAGAGGGTGGGCGGTCCCAAGCATCCTTTAAGTTACTTGCTATATATTACAGTACACTTGATTTAGCTTACATTATATAAGTATGTATGTCCTGACTCGAGTGTTTGTTTTATTGTATGCTCGGGTCAGCCTGAGTTGCAGCTTCAGTTTCTTCTCCGTAGCTAGGACACTCAGTAGATCATTCGTGCTGTTGGAAGTTGTTTCAGCCTTTATCTTTTCTGGAATTCAAGACTTTGAAGACTCTATCTCTATTTATGTCCCAACATTGTATTGAGGATTATAGACAATGTAAGTTCTATTTTGTAAAGTTGTATCAGTGGCTTCATGAACCACTAAATTTTTATTTCCGCTCAATTATTCTGATATCTGTGTATGTGATTCTGTGATTTATTTATTGTATATTCTGAGTTTTGCCAAATTTATTCTACAATCTATTATTTTGAACTATTCCAGCTCGACATGTTCTATTATTGTCGAATTCGAATGGTACAAAATAGTGGGTCGTTACATAATTAAATTGCAAAATAGAAGATGGATATACTTCTATAAATCGCGGGCGACCTTAACCGGGTCAATCGTGATTTCAGGAATATGATTGATGCGGAATTCTAAGGCAAATCGACATTCGATCGCCCGATATAGAATTCGGCATACCTAGATATAGCAGCATTGTAAACCGAGGATACATGAATCTTCGGTTAATCAATGCCAACTGAAAAGGAGTTTCACCCCTTTTACAAATCATTCAGTGAAGTTATGGAATACTCCAGAATCGAACGAATATAAATAGGGAGAGACAAGAATGAATTTCGAAACTGAGGGACATTCCAAAATTCAAAGGAAATCGAGTCAAAAAGGAAGAGATTCAACTCGAATGAAAGTGATTCTGTAAATAAATTTACCATATATGCTAAGTTTGCCTAGAGCTAAAGCTCTGATACCAACTTGTAACAGCCCGCTATTTTGGACCATTCAAATCGACAATAAACCATACATGTCCGACTTGAATAATTCAAAATACCGCGTTGTTAATTTAAATGTGACAAACTCAACATATATAGTAAATAAATCAGTCACAGATCACAGACACAGAGTAATAAAATGCAGCGGAATAAATAAGGAATAGTAGTTCATAAAGCTACTACATACATCGGGGTTGGAGAAATAAAATACATCAGAATATCCCAGTTGCAGTGAAGTCTACAGTACGAGCGGAAGACTTCTTTGAACCAATCAACTGGATGACCGGAAGGATAGATAGCTGGATCTTCAAACAAAGCTCCAACTTCGAAGATGAGTCTTAAATGCTGTATCAACTCAGTCTGACCCGAGCGTAAAGCAAAACACAAAACACTCGAGTCAGGATTAACATTCTTATATCAATAAATCCAACTCAAGTGAAATATCAACTGAAATACAAATAACTTAAAGGATGTTTGGGATAACCATCCTCTAAGGGTCCATGGAACTATCTACAAAGTAGAAATATACACTATAACACCGTGGCCATTCCCTTTATTTGTACTTCAAACCAAATATCATTTTACTTCAATTATCCCTACATTTCCCAAAATAGTATTTACATATTTTTTTATAATTTATACAGTAAAGTATTTTCAATTTTAATTCAACTCAATTCTAAAAATAACCACTTCAATTTTATCGATCTCAAATTCGGATTTGTAATCACAAAATACCCCTTTATATTCCAATATATTTCAAGACTTTAAGTATTCAACGTTTCAAACTAAATTTTTATTCAATTTAGTTTTCTAAATAATAAATTCAAATTTAGTTCAACCTAAATTTTCATTTTAATTCAATTTAGTTTCTAAATAACAAATTCAACTATATTGATTTCAAATACAGATCTGAATCTCAAAATAAACCATTTAAATTCCAATATAGTTCAAAGCTTTAGTATTTAAATGTTCAATTTAACAGTTTCATATAGATCTCGATTTAACCTCGTTATTATTTAGTCTTGAAATACTCCCTCATTAGATACAATATCATTTAAGTAACCTTAAATTACATTTTACTCAATATTTTCTTTAATTTATTTAAATGTGAAATATTCATTAAATCACATAAATCAAAAATCCAGTTAGAAAATCATACCTTTAAATTTCCCATTCAAAATTTCAAATTGATTTAATTAAATAAATCCTCATTTAAATACCATTTTTAATAAACCCAATTTATCTCTCAATCTTAATTATTTAATTTATTACAAGAAAATCTATTTGAAATATAGATTTACATAAATACTCAACCATATTATCCGTATTAAATTAATCTAATTTAAATCAAATATTACGACTAAATCTATATATAAAATTTCCATTTATATAATATCTTAAGAATCAATATTATTTAAACCATATAAATTTTTCCAAAATTATAAAAATTATTTTCAGAATATTTATATGGACCAACGGTGTCTGTATATATTTCCTATCATATAGTCTAGTGCTACGGATATTTATCATTTCAATCCGTACACTAAATATATACGGGCGGATATCATTTCAACCCGTAATCCCAAATTCAATTAACTGAAAATCGCTTGGGTTTATCATTTCAACCCATAACAATTTTCTCCTATTCTAAAGTCCGTTCGGGCATGTATCATTTCAATCCATAGTGATTTCTAAACTACAGGGAACTTGCAGAGTGATAACAGATAATACAATAAAATAACAGGCATATATCATCAATAACAATATAATATAAACAACAGGATATGGTGTCATATCCCGCAGGTGAACAGTTACAGATAATAGCGTATATAACAAATTTAAATAACTACAGCAGCATATTTCAATTGTCGTTTCAATTGAAATCAATATTTAATGAATAAAAGAATGTTAATCGTGAGTGATTGCTCACCTTTCGAGGTTAGAGAGATAGACAACGTAATAGGCTACGATTTGAATTGCGAAATGACCGATCCAATTGACGATTTTCAAAGCAAGTCGAAATTGGTACGAATTTGACGAACGAAGCTTGTAAATAGGAATTGACGAAATCAAATCAGAACTTGATTGATGAGATAATTTGATGCATGTGAACATATATGTATACATATATACATATATAACTCTATATCTAAAAAGTCATTTCTAAATTCAAACGCATCCTAAATTTAGATATATATATACATATATATATACACACACACACACACATATATATATATATATGTAAATAAAATCATTGTTTTAAAATAAAAATCATTTATATAAAAATAAAATCAAATATTTTCAACAATATATATCACCTAGACTATACTTAATAAAATCCTAGTATATACATATGAACCGGTTATATACAAATAAACTAATATATAAAACAAAGCTGAATACATACCTACCATATTAAAATGAAATGCACATAACCGAAATCTAAACACTTATGCACTATAACTATATATACCAAATATGCACATCCTATGAACCCAGGTGCTCGGCTTGAAAAACATACAGATGGATCAATATATATGGTATTTTGTAAATATAAGTTTCAGGAAAAATGGAAGCAACTTCCCAGATTTGAAATAAATTTATAACCTTTGTAACTTTACATATATAGATATATTTTTCAACGACACAATAAATCTGAAGAAAATAAATAAATAAAAAAATCAAAGCGTACTATATTTATATAGTAATCTCTCTTCCCTTAACATACGGCTAACTAAAACCTTATAACCCATTAAATTATATCATTGAACATATAGTATAAACTGTTCAACATATTTATAAATAGTCATGACTAAAATTTTAAAATTTGTACTATCACCTACTCAGTACGGCCTAGTATGGACATATATTATATTTGAACAACATCTGACATATATAACAATATAAATCTATAACTAAGCTAATTATATACGACATAATGCTGTAACCCTATAACTTTTGAATTTACACATACAAAGTATATATATATATATATATATATATATATATATATATATAAGAGCTAATAAAATAATATGCATCATTCTATGCATACAAACTTACATTAGATGGAAGAAAAGGGAGAGAAGGCATTTGCGTGGGTATTATGATGGCTTTAGGAAAACAGAGGGAGGGTGATAAGAGGAGGGGAAGAAGCATAGGCTCACACATGGGAAACTCCCGAAGATAAAGAAACAAAATGAGATCCACCTTTTTATATGTATACGTTACTGTATAAGTTGTTTTCTCAATTGAAAAGAAAGTGAAGAGATAGTGGTTTTATAAAGAGGAATGAATAATTCACGCACATAAAAAACGTACCGTATAAAAATCAAGTGAAACGTACAAAAAAATAAATGAAATGGCAACGGTCAACGTTTTGATTTGGTGAATAATTAAAGCAAATTATGATTGTGGTCCAGGCTGTGCGTTTAAATTTTGAAACGGAAGAAAGAAGTAAAGTCACAATATACCGTACCGTTACAACGTTATATTTATATTTAAAAAGGAAACGTTCCCTTTATTTTTCTCAAACATTCTTTTATTTTCCTTAAAATGCTTATTCATTACTTGCAATTCATAAATGTAAACATTCTTATATTCTAAAATGATCAACTTATACAACATTAAATCCATTCTTATATTTCCAAATAATGTACATTCCAAATAAAAAAATTCTTACATTAAATTTATTAATTGCACTTTGTTTCTTTTTCCTTTTTTAATTGAATGATTTCAATAAATTTATTTCTAATTAATTTTAATCTTTCACTTCAAAATAGACCCTAATTGATGAAATCAATTTAATAAATGCATGAACATTGTAATCCTTATTTATAGTCATGCAAATACGCTTATAAAATTACAGTATCCAACATGCATTAAATTGCATACAGAATAAACGTTTTTCTCTATCAATCAATATTCATTTAACTCATCATTGAAGCTGGCATTTATTATTCCAATTCCTATTATTAAATTATATTATAATACGCGTTAGAACCTTCCACTTAATTGCTTCATTGTAGTTTATTGTTTAGAATTTTATTTATGGTCCAACTTATGATCTAATAACACAGTTAACATTTATTTAAATTTCATTATATTAATATACTCCAATTTTCATCCTTTTGTATTAACTACTATATTTCGATTTTATAGAATTTTGGTCAATCTCACACATTAATTATAATTAAATTCTCAATTATTTATTTACGTTGATTTCATTCTCTTATTAAATCAATCATTACCTTACATACATAGTCAACATCAATATTTTACCATTTCATCTTACCTTTCATTTATGTAACGTTTTATTTCATTGATTGTAATAAATTCACTTATTAAAATTTCCAATTCCAATAAATTTGAGTAAACTGATTTTCATCCTTTTATTCAAATCAAAGGTCATACTATGATAAAAATTTACATTAGTTATATTGTATAGAATCAACTTTTTACCGTTATCAATTAAACCTACATTAACTACACTAATTAAGGGAATTGATTACCATTTATTTCCAATTAATTTAATTGACCAAATAAATAGATAATATATAATAATTGTCACAATTAGCCTTTAATTACATTTTATATGTTTATTACCTACAAATAAATGTTACCATTTATTTCATAACACTAATTTTATTCAATTTCCATTAACGATATATTATTTCACTAATGAATTAAATATTTACATTCTTATTCCTATGTTCATTTTATAACCAAGTATAACCTTACACGATTTCAATTAATTGGAATTCCATTCAAATTGTTAATACTTAGCTTTAATTAACATTGTTGCATTTCATTTTAGTATTTTTCCAGTTATAAATCTTAAATTTTAATTTCTTCCAACATTTAGTTACAAAAGTCTTATTAAATTTACTATTTTTAATAGTCGAAAATTATGGGTCTTTACAATTATGGTAACGCCTTAACGCTATTTTGATACTTTATATTACTGATAGGCATTATCTACTTAGCGTATATTACTACCTAGTAGATAGTTTAACGGATCCTTGAGAGATGGAAAATCCCGTAACATCTCTTAAGTTATTACACGCACGTTGACACTGGATATGAGATGTCAAACCCCGTAAACATCTCTGACGCCGTTACACTCATATTTATTTACGATTGATTTAACTTTCATAAGGATATTTTAGTCCCGACTCGAATGTTTTGTCTTTTCATTACGCTCGGGTCAGTCCTGAGTTTTTCAGATTTTTTTGAAGATCTATTCTGGAGGATGAAGACGAAGATTTGGTATACTATTACTATTATTACCCTTGCATCATGCTATCTGCTGCATTATTTTAATTGTTCTGTTGTATATGTATAACTCTGATAAATGTTGTATAAATAATTGTCAAAGTATAGTAAACAGCTTCATGAACTGCTTATTTGACTATTATATTTTATCGTTCCGCTGCGAGATTCTGTGTTGTTCGTTTCCTTTATTTCTCCTTCTTTTCTTTTCTTATTTACCCCAATAACCATCTGCCCTTTTGAATGGTTTGGAATCGGCATGTGTATTTGATCGTCGGTTTAAACTGTGCGAAAAGGCGGGTCGTTACAGTTGGTATCGGAGCTTTGGTTTAGCGATAACCTTAGCTTTGTGGGGCCCGACTCTTTATAAATAGGGTAGTTATACCCTATGATGAGTCGCTGAGTGTGTATATATGAGAGAGCGTATTTGTTAGTGATATAAAATATTTTATATTGTGTCGGTTGATTTGTTGAGTGGTTATGGATTCTGGTCAATACGAGTAATTAACGTCATTGATAGGGATCTCTAAACACTTAAACAGAACAAATTCGACATAGTATTGTTTTGAAATTGGGTAAATGAAATAATTTTACTCTAATTATATTTTATATATAAAGAAAAAATTTCAGAAATTATTGTGACTTATCTTGCTTACCTGGTTGTTAGGAATGAAAATATTGGTTATTATCATTAATTTGATATTGTAATTTAATAAATAAGGTGAATTACAAAATGAACAATGATAAAACACTTGTGTAATGTTTTAAGAAAGAAAATCCTATAAGAATGTTTTATAAAGGTGACTTATAAATTAAAATAGATTTAAATTGGAAAATATTGAATTTAAGACCCGGAGATCTTGAAAAATGGTTCTCAAAGCTTTGAAGAAAATATATTATGATATTAGTTGGAAAATATTTATCGAAAATATTTTAAAAGGATTTTTAAGAAGGAATGAATTAAGTACTCCTCTCTTCTGTCGCTGGAAAATAAATTCGGTGATGACTGCGCAGCATCATCGACGTTCATTCTCGAGTCTCAAAGTGGGGGAGACTTCTAAGAAGCTTTGCTTTTCTTCGAAATTATTTTGGGTAAATGGGTTTTGGGTTAAACTCCAAAGATATGATTTGGTATATTAAAGATATAAGTGAATATATTTATTTCAAACTATTTGAAAAGAACCGGGCATTTAAATTTCTAAGTTCTGTTAATTAATAATTTTCAAATTATTTGAATGAAATATGAGTAACCAGAATTTACAAAATAAGAGGATTAAGATATCTAAGCTATTTTTTTTTGGGAAAACTTTAAAGTTGAAAGGTAAAGAGGATTTAAACAAATTAAATTTGTGAACATTCTAATTAAGTAAAATGAAATTCTATAAATTTATATAATACCAAATTTGCATTCTAATAACATATAATATGACTTACCAAATATTAAGAAGTTGAAATGATGTTTTGGATATGTAATGAGATATTGTATAAATAAACATAACCTGAAAGTAATTGAAATATACAAGTAAGGAAAACTCAAAGGGAATTAAATGTATACAAATGGAAAATTTGGTTGTGAAATTTTTTGTATATATACTAAATATAGCATGAAATGATGAATGTATAAATGGAACAAGTAAGTGAACTTAAGAAAGAAGATAAATGAATCGTATTATATCTTTGTAAATTGGTTATAGAAAATAAATACAAATTGCAAAGGGATTGAATTTTTTTTTTTTGAATTTGCAACCCTTAAGATAACTGTAAACTAAGAAAAGTCATTTAGGAGAGGTTAGACTTTTATAGGATGATTAATAAACTAAAGTGCCGGTTAATAAAATGTTTCACAAATGAATTCATTATTAACTGAAATTATGAAAATGTAATAAATGTAAACAAAGGAATTTCTTATAGCTAAGAATCAATTGGAAAATGAAATTGAATTTAATTAAATTATATAGAATGTTTAAAATGAACTTGAGTAGGCAAAATTCTATGATATGATGTTTAAGAAAAGATAATGTTGAAGAATATGCTGTGTGAAGAAATGAATATACTAACTGAATAATGGATTGTGAGTAATTAAGTGGAAAAAATAGAAGCCAATAAAATAATTTAGTATAGATAAATTGGATAGAAATCCATTGGAAGGTAATACGTGAGATTGTACGTATATTATTTTATTCGCATAACGATTTGATCCAAATTCGAGCATAAAATTTCGAGATGATTTATATCGATCCAAGTTAGGATTTTCCACTTGATTCTCGACGGCGAACCCTAGATATGGATTTTGGTTTGATTCTGTAATTCTCTATCATACTATATGGCTATGCAAGGAGAGTAACAGTTCCCAATCAAGGAACCAAATCTGAGTCCGCACTAGAGAGTCGGGTGAACGATACTAGTTGGAAGTGAAATTGTGTGATCGAATAAGTGATTAGATTGATATTGCTCACGGATGATATATGTACGGCTTACAGACTGAATTAAAAGTTAATATTGGAAATTTAAGATGCCAAATATGTGAAGATAGATTGGCAACTTTTGGGATAACTATAAACTAAGAAAAGTCATATATAAGAAGTTAGACTTTTATGGAATGACTATAAATTAAAGTGACGACTAATAAAATGTTCTGCATTAATAAAATGTTCCTCGAATAAATTGATTATTAACTGAAACTGAATATGAAGTAAATGTAAACAAAAGAATTTGGTATGGCTAAGAATAAATTGGAATTGAAAGAGATAAACCAAATTGAATGTAAAATTAATAATTTGGTTATGTTGGGTATGGTTTGGTTGTTATATGATTGTTAGTTGATTGTATATAATTCAGTAAGTGTAAATTGAAAGCTATAAATCATTGAAATCAAATTGGAAGTTAAATAAATTTAAATAGAATTTAATTTGATTCAAATTGGAAGTGAACTAATGTAAATATAAATTAGTGAATGTTAACTAATTGAATTGAGAATGAATGTTAGTAAAAATCCAACGTTAATGAATCAATTGAATACCAAGTCAACAAATATTAATGAGAAGTGAATTTATATTGATTGGTTATGGATTCGTTGGATGATAGTTGGATGATAGTTGATTGATGGTTGCATTTGTTGTTTTGTTGCATTTGCTATGTTGGCGCATGTAGTTGTTATGTTGCTATATTGTGTATATTGATATTATTTTCATATATGCATGTTTCTCATGGTTTGTTGAGTGTTTAGTAGGTGCGGATTGCGCTTGCTTCGCATTTGGAGCTCGCTTTCGTGCTATATTAGCCGTATATGCTCGATAATAATATATAATGTACATATCTTGGATTACATACCGTACTTTTACACTTTTTCCCTGCGGGATTCCTCATCACTTGATGAGATGTATATTTGTGATATACATACTGTCATTTATTTTTTCCGATCGAGCCGCGCAAAGGAGACTCTGCCGAAATTTTCCGTAAAATCCGGGTGTTAGAAATTTTTTCAAGTTTTAAAATTTTTTATAACTTGTTTTGATAACTAGCTTTTAAAGTTAGCAAGTCGTTCGGAGTAACTTAGTGGAAGCGTAGTTATGACTTTATAAATGGAATTTTATTGTTTTATAAGTTGGTAACTTTGAATAAAATATAGCTAATGTTGAATTCTATACTTAGTTCCTTTTCCTTCTTTTCCCTTTTCAGGGACGAAAAGTTTTGAGTGGGGGAGAGTGTAACGACCCATAAATTTTCGATAATTAAAATAGCTAATTTAATAAGATTTCGTGATTTAATGTTAGAAAAAAAATTTGTAATTCGTTTGGAATAATAATAACTGGAATGAATTGCAACAATAATTATCCAAGTAATGAAAAATAAAAGCTACTTAGTGAATGCCTTTGAAATCAAAAGTTGAATAGGATAATAAATGTGGAATTCATTGGGTATAATAGAGAAATCGATTGATAAGTAAAATCTATTTAAAATCAAATATTGAATATTGAACAGGTAAATTGTTTAAATTAAATATTTAAAACTTATTGAATAATTGAATAACTGTAAAATGAAAATAGTGTTCTAAATTGTGAATTGGTTTAAAGGTTGAATCTTATAAGTTCAAATTCAATATTTCAAAAGATAATGAATTATTGGATAAGCGAAATTGTTTAAATTTAATATTTGGAATTTATTGAATAATTTAATAATGGGAATTGAATAACCGTATAATGGAAATGGTTGTTCTAAAATTTTAATTCGTTTCAAAGGTTAACCTTTTAAGTTCATTTTGAATATCTCAAAAGATAGTGAATAAAGAATAATAAAATTTGTTTAAACTTAATATTACAAATGTTTGGATAATTAAATTCCGAACTTGATATGATTAATTTGATGTTGAAATTTAATATATGAAAATAGAGTGAATAATTGAAATTTGATTTAATATGATTCAAATTGGTTTCCAAAGTGAATGTAAGTTATATTGGGATTATAATAGAGTTAATAAGATTTTAAAATTGGAATTTATTGGATAATTGAATAACGGGTTTAATATGATTAAAAATGATTTGTAAAATTTTATTTTATCATATTAAAGTTAGAATGATGTTGTAGAACTTTTAAAATCGAATTAAAAGTAAATTTGTTAAAATTGAATATTTTAACATTTAATTGACGAGTTAAAATAGCCATTTTTCAAACAGTCTCGGATTTCGACGAAACCAGTTTCATCGGATCCATAACGTAATATTATTGTAAGATTTCAAATTTCGTGTCAATCGGATTTACCGTTTGTCCGGGGCAAGCTAAAACGCACAGAAATTTGATTAACCGAGTTAATTTGAAATTGATCGTTTATTTCCGTAACTCGCACATATGATCAAATTAGCCTTCGAAACCTATTCCATTGTGTCCGGAACGCGAGTAAACCCTAGAAACGCCAGCCGGCACGCTTCGTTTGGAGTTCGGAATTTTTTTGATGAATAGTGTTTCGATAAATCTCTATAAATAGACCCCTTTATTCACAAAAAAAAAACTAGGGTTTTGTTTTGAGCCAGCCGCCACTAGTATATTCAATGGCCAGCATCTCACGTCCTTCCTCCTCATTTCTCCTCCAATCCGTCAACAATTAGCGAAACCTTCCAACTAACAAAACGTAGAGCATCGAGAGAGCTTTAAATCTATACGGCTATGATCGTTTATAGGCGAGTAAATCGTCATCAATTGGCATAGGAACGCGCGCAGTTCGTTCTCGATTCGCGGGCTATGGTGGCGACCGTGCTACATGAAATTCCAGGCGCTGGTAGTGTTCGGGATGCTCTTCCATTTGACGAGTCTTGATTGTCGTCTATGTCAATGGAAGGAGTGCGGCTTGCTAGGGTTTTGAACGACATTTGGGTTTCTTCGTTCGTGAAGACCTGGGATACGCGCGTGAGAAGGATGGGGCAACGGCCCTGATGGATGCACGGGAATAAAAGGCTATGATGGTGTGGGTTTGAAATTGAAAATAAAACTGTAATTTATATATATATAAATCGTTCAAACTTTAAATATTGATATCTTTTTGATACGAGGTCGAAAACGCACGAAACAAGTTGCGTTGTCTTCGTTTCATCGAGCACTATGCTATGGAGTGGGATTGGAATCATTTGAAGCTAGAGAAAATTTTGAGTTAAATCGAACGTCGTTCGATTTGATTTAAAATCGTAAAATCAAGGTGAGTGTTTTATAACGCTCACAACGTACTAAATATCTTTATGCTAGTTAAATTTGACATTATGAAGTGTTATGAATTTTATTTGTCGTTGTTTGATAAAAATTTAATTGTCATATAGCTTGTCATTGAATTAATCGTTGAAAATTAAATTGACAGTAAAATTGAAATTGAATTGCGATTAAATTACCTGACAATGATAACTATGAAATTGCCATGAATTGTATTGTCTATTGGACTATTTATTTCGATGGATGCTATTGGTTGATATTTAAATGTTTGGATGTTCATTTGCTTATATATAACCTGTTACGCATACATATGACACTATGATTGATTTAAGTGATATATATTCACCCCTGACATTTAATTGAAATAACTAATCACTTGGCCATAGGATAGAAAATTATATATGGACACCGAATTGGCTAAATTAATAATTTTTAAAATCGTTGATTTGAAATTTATTTAAATGTTTTGATTTAAAAGTTATAAATAGAAATCAATTTATAGAAATCGAATTTATCGAAAAATTGAGTTTGGAATGTTGAAATAAATTTTGGTTAAAAGAAATTGTTAAATAATTAAAGTGGAGACTTTGGAAATTAAAAATCGGGATATGATTGAATTTTGAAAATTGATTTGTTTAAAGATTGAACCTTAATTCGAGCTTGAATATTACTAAGTAAAAGTGATATAAAAATGATATTTTGAAATCGAGCTTGGAATTGAATCGTATTTGAAATTTGGATTTAAACTTGAATATTGATGGATAATTTTGTTAAGTGTTATAAAATGGATATTTTTGAAAATCAAGCTCCAAATCGATATAAATTGAAATTGAATTAATTGAAAGTGAATGTAAAATTGAATAAATTTGAAGTCAAAGTTGACGTTGATTGAATCGAAATCGAAATTGAATCGGTAGAACGAAAATTGAAATTGTTTTGAATTGGGAAGTTATAATTGAAATGGGTTGGTTTTGAAGCTGTTTTATTTTCTTTTCCAAATTACTCAGTTATATAAACCATTTTGAATACTTAAACTATTTTAATCTATTTTAAATCTACTTAACCCAATTTAAATTATTTTAAACTAATTTATCTATTTCAAATCCATTTTAAAGATCTTAAGTATTTTAAGTATTTTAATTATTTAAACTACTTTTAAACTACTTAAAACTATTTTCTAAAATTTTAAGCTGGCCAATAAGGCGAAATGTTTATATTTAAATCTTGAATTTAAATACGAATTGGGTTAAATGAAGTTGCCACCTAAATTGAAATCCGAATTGATTTTGAAATCGAAATAAGATATTGAGACGAAAAATGATTTTTGAAACGGAATCTGACATTTTAATAGATACGATGATATTTGAAATGGATTTGATTTTTGAAGCGAATATGATAGTTTGATATCAATTATGGATCAATTTGAAATGTAAAAGAGCCAACGGTGTAATAATACGTAGTTATTAAAGAGACCGGGATCGGATACGGACATACTCTCTGTCGATACCGAAAACCACTTTAATAACTATTATACGCAGAGTGTTGATCCAGAATGAAGTGGATGGTTTGGTGAACGCGTTGACTGAAGAAAGAGAACGATATTGGATGACCCCAGACATGACTAAAACAGGAGCCGCGCCGGGCCATTGAGGTTCGCCATCTCTAGCGGACACACTTCTTCGATACTATATCTATTACATTTGTGATGCGATTTGGGTGCACCCCTTGATTTGGGAGTGTTGTTTCGCGGTGTTGGGGTAGCTGCTGGCTATGCTCAACATCAGTCCGGATCACACAACTACTAGTATCCTAGTTGGTATCGCCTCATGTACTTTGTCATACTGATTATCCTATTCGCGACCACTACGTTATGCTTTGTGTTATACCTATGGGGTACCCTCTGATAACCACCAGTTAACGGTGGGGCTTACGGTGCTGCATAGACTATGGCATTATAAAAATGTGTTAAGGGGGATTATGGTAACGCCTTAACGCTATTTTGATACTTTATATTACTGATAGGCATTATCTACTTAGCGTATATTACTACCTAGTAGATAGTTTAACGGATCCTTGAGAGATGGAAAATCCCGTAACATCTCTTAAGTTATTACACGCACGTTGACACTGGATATGAGATGTCAAACCCCGTAAACATCTCTGACGCCGTTACACTCATATTTATTTACGATTGATTTAACTTTCATAAGGATATTTTAGTCCCGACTCGAATGTTTTGTCTTTTCATTACGCTCGGGTCAGTCCTGAGTTTTTCAGATTTTTTTGAAGATCTATTCTGGAGGATGAAGACGAAGATTTGGTATACTATTACTATTATTACCCTTGCATCATGCTATCTGCTGCATTATTTTAATTGTTCTGTTGTATATGTATAACTCTGATAAATGTTGTATAAATAATTGTCAAAGTATAGTAAACAGCTTCATGAACTGCTTATTTGACTATTATATTTTATCGTTCCGCTGCGAGATTCTGTGTTGTTCGTTTCCTTTATTTCTCCTTCTTTTCTTTTCTTATTTACCCCAATAACCATCTGCCCTTTTGAATGGTTTGGAATCGGCATGTGTATTTGATCGTCGGTTTAAACTGTGCGAAAAGGCGGGTCGTTACAGTTGGTATCGGAGCTTTGGTTTAGCGATAACCTTAGCTTTGTGGGGCCCGACTCTTTATAAATAGGGTAGTTATACCCTATGATGAGTCGCTGAGTGTGTATATATGAGAGAGCGTATTTGTTAGTGATATAAAATATTTTATATTGTGTCGGTTGATTTGTTGAGTGGTTATGGATTCTGGTCAATACGAGTAATTAACGTCATTGATAGGGATCTCTAAACACTTAAACAGAACAAATTCGACATAGTATTGTTTTGAAATTGGGTAAATGAAATAATTTTACTCTAATTATATTTTATATATAAAGAAAAAATTTCAGAAATTATTGTGACTTATCTTGCTTACCTGGTTGTTAGGAATGAAAATATTGGTTATTATCATTAATTTGATATTGTAATTTAATAAATAAGGTGAATTACAAAATGAACAATGATAAAACACTTGTGTAATGTTTTAAGAAAGAAAATCCTATAAGAATGTTTTATAAAGGTGACTTATAAATTAAAATAGATTTAAATTGGAAAATATTGAATTTAAGACCCGGAGATCTTGAAAAATGGTTCTCAAAGCTTTGAAGAAAATATATTATGATATTAGTTGGAAAATATTTATCGAAAATATTTTAAAAGGATTTTTAAGAAGGAATGAATTAAGTACTCCTCTCTTCTGTCGCTGGAAAATAAATTCGGTGATGACTGCGCAGCATCATCGACGTTCATTCTCGAGTCTCAAAGTGGGGGAGACTTCTAAGAAGCTTTGCTTTTCTTCGAAATTATTTTGGGTAAATGGGTTTTGGGTTAAACTCCAAAGATATGATTTGGTATATTAAAGATATAAGTGAATATATTTATTTCAAACTATTTGAAAAGAACCGGGCATTTAAATTTCTAAGTTCTGTTAATTAATAATTTTCAAATTATTTGAATGAAATATGAGTAACCAGAATTTACAAAATAAGAGGATTAAGATATCTAAGCTATTTTTTTTTGGGAAAACTTTAAAGTTGAAAGGTAAAGAGGATTTAAACAAATTAAATTTGTGAACATTCTAATTAAGTAAAATGAAATTCTATAAATTTATATAATACCAAATTTGCATTCTAATAACATATAATATGACTTACCAAATATTAAGAAGTTGAAATGATGTTTTGGATATGTAATGAGATATTGTATAAATAAACATAACCTGAAAGTAATTGAAATATACAAGTAAGGAAAACTCAAAGGGAATTAAATGTATATAAATGGAAAATTTGGTTGTGAAATTTTTTGTATATATACTAAATATAGCATGAAATGATGAATGTATAAATGGAACAAGTAAGTGAACTTAAGAAAGAAGATAAATGAATCGTATTATATCTTTGTAAATTGGTTATAGAAAATAAATACAAATTGCAAAGGGATTGAATTTTTTTTTTTGAATTTGCAACCCTTAAGATAACTGTAAACTAAGAAAAGTCATTTAGGAGAGGTTAGACTTTTATAGGATGATTAATAAACTAAAGTGCCGGTTAATAAAATGTTTCACAAATGAATTCATTATTAACTGAAATTATGAAAATGTAATAAATGTAAACAAAGGAATTTCTTATAGCTAAGAATCAATTGGAAAATGAAATTGAATTTAATTAAATTATATAGAATGTTTAAAATGAACTTGAGTAGGCAAAATTCTATGATATGATGTTTAAGAAAAGATAATGTTGAAGAATATGCTGTGTGAAGAAATGAATATACTAACTGAATAATGGATTGTGAGTAATTAAGTGGAAAAAATAGAAGCCAATAAAATAATTTAGTATAGATAAATTGGATAGAAATCCATTGGAAGGTAATACGTGAGATTGTACGTATATTATTTTATTCGCATAACGATTTGATCCAAATTCGAGCACAAAATTTTGAGATGATTTATATCGATCCAAGTTAGGATTTTCCACTTGATTCTCGACGGCGAACCCTAGATATGGATTTTGGTTTGATTCTGTAATTCTCTATCATACTATATGGCTATGCAAGGAGAGTAACAGTTCCCAATCAAGGAACCAAATCTGAGTCCGCACTAGAGAGTCGGGTGAACGATACTAGTTGGAAGTGAAATTGTGTGATCGAATAAGTGATTAGATTGATATTGCTCACGGATGATATATGTACGGCTTACGGACTGAATTAAAAGTTAATATTGGAAATTTAAGATGCCAAATATGTGAAGATAGATTGGCAACTTTTGGGATAACTATAAACTAAGAAAAGTCATATATAAGAAGTTAGACTTTTATGGAATGACTATAAATTAAAGTGATGACTAATAAAATGTTCTGCATTAATAAAATGTTCCTCGAATAAATTGATTATTAACTGAAACTGAATATGAAGTAAATGTAAACAAAAGAATTTGGTATGGCTAAGAATAAATTGGAATTGAAAGAGATAAACCAAATTGAATGTAAAATTAATAATTTGGTTATGTTGGGTATGGTTTGGTTGTTATATGATTGTTAGTTGATTGTATATAATTCAGTAAGTGTAAATTGAAAGCTATAAATCATTGAAATCAAATTGGAAGTTAAATAAATTTAAATAGAATTTAATTTGATTCAAATTGGAAGTGAACTAATGTAAATATAAATTAGTGAATGTTAACTAATTGAATTGAGAATGAATGTTAGTAAAAATCCAACGTTAATGAATCAATTGAATACCAAGTCAACAAATATTAATGAGAAGTGAATTTATATTGATTGGTTATGGATTCGTTGGATGATAGTTGGATGATAGTTGATTGATGGTTGCATTTGTTGTTTTGTTGCATTTGCTATGTTGGCGCATGTAGTTGTTATGTTGCTATATTGTGTATTGATATTATTTTCATATATGCATGTTTCTCATGGTTTGTTGAGTGTTTAGTAGGTGCGGATTGCGCTTGCTTCGCATTTGGAGCTCGCTTTCGCGCTATATTAGCCGTATATGCTCGATAATAATATATAATGTACATATCTCGGATTACATACCGTACTTTTACACTTTTTCCCTGCGGGATGCCTCATCACTTGATGAGATGTATATTTGTGATATACATACTGTCATTTATTTTTTCCGATCGAGCCGCGCAAAGGAGACTCTGCCGAAATTTTCCGTAAAATCCGGGTGTTAGAAATTTTTTCAAGTTTTAAAATTTTTTATAACTTGTTTTGATAACTAGCTTTTAAAGTTAGCAAGTCGTTCGGAGTAACTTAGTGGAAGCGTAGTTATGACTTTATAAATGGAATTTCATTGTTTTATAAGTTGGTAACTTTGAATAAAATATAGCTAATGTTGAATTCTATACTTAGTTCCTTTTCCTTCTTTTCCCTTTTCAGGGACGAAAAGTTTTGAGTGGGGGAGAGTGTAACGACCCATAAATTTTCGATAATTAAAATAGCTAATTTAATAAGATTTCGTGATTTAATGTTAGAAAAAAAATTTGTAATTCGTTTGGAATAATAATAACTGGAATGAATTGCAACAATAATTATCCAAGTAATGAAAAATAAAAGCTACTTAGTGAATGCCTTTGAAATCAAAAGTTGAATAGGATAATAAATGTGGAATTCATTGGGTATAATAGAGAAATCGATTGATAAGTAAAATCTATTTAAAATCAAATATTGAATATTGAACAGGTAAATTGTTTAAATTAAATATTTAAAACTTATTGAATAATTGAATAACTGTAAAATGAAAATAATGTTCTAAATTGTGAATTGGTTTAAAGGTTGAATCTTATAAGTTCAAATTCAATATTTCAAAAGATAATGAATTATTGGATAAGCGAAATTGTTTAAATTTAATATTTGGAATTTATTGAATAATTTAATAATGGGAATTGAATAACCGTATAATGGAAATGGTTGTTCTAAAATTTTAATTCGTTTCAAAGGTTAACCTTTTAAGTTCATTTTGAATATCTCAAAAGATAGTGAATAAAGAATAATAAAATTTGTTTAAACTTAATATTACAAATGTTTGGATAATTAAATTCCGAACTTGATATGATTAATTTGATGTTGAAATTTAATATATGAAAATAGAGTGAATAATTGAAATTTGATTTAATATGATTCAAATTGGTTTCCAAAGTGAATGTAAGTTATATTGGGATTATAATAGAGTTAATAAGATTTTAAAATTGGAATTTATTGGATAATTGAATAACGGGTTTAATATGATTAAAAATGATTTGTAAAATTTTATTTTATCATATTAAAGTTAGAATGATGTTGTAGAACTTTTAAAATCGAATTAAAAGTAAATTTGTTAAAATTGAATATTTTAACATTTAATTGACGAGTTAAAATAGCCATTTTTCAAACAGTCTCGGATTTCGACGAAACCAGTTTCATCGGATCCATAACGTAATATTATTGTAAGATTTCAAATTTCGTGTCAATCGGATTTACCGTTTGTCCGGGGCAAGCTAAAACGCACAGAAATTTGATTAACCGAGTTAATTTGAAATTGATCGTTTATTTCCATAACTCGCACATATGATCAAATTAGCCTTCGAAACCTATTCCATTGTGTCCGGAACGTGAGGTAAACCCTAGAAACGCCAGCCGGCACGCTTCGTTTGGAGTTCGGAATTTTTTTGATGAATAGTGTTTCGATAAATCTCTATAAATAGACCCCTTTATTCACAAAAAAAAACTAGGGTTTTGTTTTGAGCCAGCCGCCACTAATATATTCAATGGCCAGCATCTCACGTCCTTCCTCCTCATTTCTCCTCCAATCCGTCAACAATTAGCGAAACCTTCCAACTAACAAAACGTAGAGCATCGAGAGAGCTTTAAATCTATACGGCTATGATCGTTTATAGGCGAGTAAATCGTCATCAATTGGCATAGGAACGCGCGCAGTTCGTTCTCGATTCGCGGGCTATGGTGGCGACCGTGCTACATGAAATTCCAGGCGCTGGTAGTGTTCGGGATGCTCTTCCATTTGACGAGTCTTGATTGTCGTCTATGTCAATGGAAGGAGTGCGGCTTGCTAGGGTTTTGAACGACATTTGGGTTTCTTCGTTCGTGAAGACCTGGGATGCGCGCGTGAGAAGGATAGGGCAACGGCCCTGATGGATGCACGGGAATAAAAGGCTATGATGGTGTGGGTTTGAAATTGAAAATAAAACTGTAATTTATATATATATAAATCGTTCAAACTTTAAATATTGATATCTTTTTGATACGAGGTCGAAAACGCACGAAACAAGTTGCGTTGTCTTCGTTTCATCGAGCACTATGCTATGGAGTGGGATTGGAATCATTTGAAGCTAGAGAAAATTTTGAGTTAAATCGAACGTCGTTCGATTTGATTTAAAATCGTAAAATCAAGGTGAGTGTTTTATAACGCTCACAACGTACTAAATATCTTTATGCTAGTTAAATTTGACATTATGAAGTGTTATGAATTTTATTTGTCGTTGTTTGATAAAAATTTAATTGTCATATAGCTTGTCATTGAATTAATCGTTGAAAATTAAATTGACAGTAAAATTGAAATTGAATTGCGATTAAATTACCTGACAATGATAACTATGAAATTGCCATGAATTGTATTGTCTATTGGACTATTTATTTCGATGGATGCTATTGGTTGATATTTAAATGTTTGGATGTTCATTTGCTTATATATAACCTGTTACGCATACATATGACACTATGATTGATTTAAGTGATATATATTCACCCCTGACATTTAATTGAAATAACTAATCACTTGGCCATAGGATAGAAAATTATATATGGACACCGAATTGGCTAAATTAATAATTTTTAAAATCGTTGATTTGAAATTTATTTAAATGTTTTGATTTAAAAGTTATAAATAGAAATCAATTTATAGAAATCGAATTTATCGAAAAATTGAGTTTGGAATGTTGAAATAAATTTTGGTTAAAAGAAATTGTTAAATAATTAAAGTGGAGACTTTGGAAATTAAAAATCGGGATATGATTGAATTTTGAAAATTGATTTGTTTAAAGATTGAACCTTAATTCGAGCTTGAATATTACTAAGTAAAAGTGATATAAAAATGATATTTTGAAATCGAGCTTGGAATTGAATCGTATTTGAAATTTGGATTTAAACTTGAATATTGATGGATAATTTTGTTAAGTGTTATAAAATGGATATTTTTGAAAATCAAGCTCCAAATCGATATAAATTGAAATTGAATTAATTGAAAGTGAATGTAAAATTGAATAAATTTGAAGTCAAAGTTGACGTTGATTGAATCGAAATCGAAATTGAATCGGTAGAACGAAAATTGAAATTGTTTTGAATTGGGAAGTTATAATTGAAATGGGTTGGTTTTGAAGCTGTTTTATTTTCTTTTTCAAATTACTCAGTTATATAAACCATTTTGAATACTTAAACTATTTTAATCTATTTTAAATCTACTTAACCCAATTTAAATTATTTTAAACTAATTTATCTATTTCAAATCCATTTTAAAGATCTTAAGTATTTTAAGTATTTTAATTATTTAAACTACTTTTAAACTACTTAAAACTATTTTCTAAAATTTTAAGCAGGCCAATAAGGCGAAATGTTTATATTTAAATCTTGAATTTAAATACGAATTGGGTTAAATGAAGTTGCCACCTAAATTGAAATCCGAATTGATTTTGAAATCGAAATAAGATATTGAGACGAAAAATGATTTTTGAAACGGAATCTGACATTTTAATAGATACGATGATATTTGAAATGGATTTGATTTTTGAAGCGAATATGATAGTTTGATATCAATTATGGATCAATTTGAAATGTAAAAGAGCCAACGGTGTAATAATACGTAGTTATTAAAGAGACCGGGATCGGATACGGACATACTCTCTGTCGATACCGAAAACCACTTTAATAACTATTATACGCAGAGTGTTGATCCAGAATGAAGTGGATGGTTTGGTGAACGCGTTGACTGAAGAAAGAGAACGATATTGGATGACCCCAGACATGACTAAAACAGGAGCCGCGCCGGGCCATTGAGGTTCGCCATCTCTAGCGGACACACTTCTTCGATACTATATCTATTACATTTGTGATGCGATTTGGGTGCACCCCTTGATTTGGGAGTGTTGTTTCGCGGTGTTGGGGTAGCTGCTGGCTATGCTCAACATCAGTCCGGATCACACAACTACTAGTATCCTAGTTGGTATCGCCTCATGTACTTTGTCATACTGATTATCCTATTCGCGACCACTACGTTATGCTTTGTGTTATACCTATGAGGTACCCTCTGATAACCACCAGTTAACGGTGGGGCTTACGGTGCTGCATAGACTATGGCATTATAAAAATGTGTTAAGGGGGATTATGGTAACGCCTTAACGCTATTTTGATACTTTATATTACTGATAGGCATTATCTACTTAGCGTATATTACTACCTAGTAGATAGTTTAACGGATCCTTGAGAGATGGAAAATCCCGTAACATCTCTTAAGTTATTACACGCACGTTGACACTGGATATGAGATGTCAAACCCCGTAAACATCTCTGACGCCGTTACACTCATATTTATTTACGATTGATTTAACTTTCATAAGGATATTTTAGTCCCGACTCGAATGTTTTGTCTTTTCATTACGCTCGGGTCAGTCCTGAGTTTTTCAGATTTTTTTGAAGATCTATTCTGGAGGATGAAGACGAAGATTTGGTATACTATTACTATTATTACCCTTGCATCATGCTATCTGCTGCATTATTTTAATTGTTCTGTTGTATATGTATAACTCTGATAAATGTTGTATAAATAATTGTCAAAGTATAGTAAACAGCTTCATGAACTGCTTATTTGACTATTATATTTTATCGTTCCGCTGCGAGATTCTGTGTTGTTCGTTTCCTTTATTTCTCCTTCTTTTCTTTTCTTATTTACCCCAATAACCATCTGCCCTTTTGAATGGTTTGGAATCGGCATGTGTATTTGATCGTCGGTTTAAACTGTGCGAAAAGGTGGGTCGTTACAGTTGGTATCGGAGCTTTGGTTTAGCGATAACCTTAGCTTTGTGGGGCCCGACTCTTTATAAATAGGGTAGTTATACCCTATGATGAGTCGCTGAGTGTGTATATATGAGAGAGCGTATTTGTTAGTGATATAAAATATTTTATATTGTGTCGGTTGATTTGTTGAGTGGTTATGGATTCTGGTCAATACGAGTAATTAACGTCATTGATAGGGATCTCTAAACACTTAAACAGAACAAATTCGACATAGTATTGTTTTGAAATTGGGTAAATGAAATAATTTTACTCTAATTATATTTTATATATAAAGAAAAAATTTCAGAAATTATTGTGACTTATCTTGCTTACCTGGTTGTTAGGAATGAAAATATTGGTTATTATCATTAATTTGATATTGTAATTTAATAAATAAGGTGAATTACAAAATGAACAATGATAAAACACTTGTGTAATGTTTTAAGAAAGAAAATCCTATAAGAATGTTTTATAAAGGTGACTTATAAATTAAAATAGATTTAAATTGGAAAATATTGAATTTAAGACCCGGAGATCTTGAAAAATGGTTCTCAAAGCTTTGAAGAAAATATATTATGATATTAGTTGGAAAATATTTATCGAAAATATTTTAAAAGGATTTTTAAGAAGGAATGAATTAAGTACTCCTCTCTTCTATCGCTGGAAAATAAATTCGGTGATGACTGCGCAGCATCATCGACGTTCATTCTCGAGTCTCAAAGTGGGGGAGACTTCTAAGAAGCTTTGCTTTTCTTCGAAATTATTTTGGGTAAATGGGTTTTGGGTTAAACTCCAAAGATATGATTTGGTATATTAAAGATATAAGTGAATATATTTATTTCAAACTATTTGAAAAGAACCGGGCATTTAAATTTCTAAGTTCTGTTAATTAATAATTTTCAAATTATTTGAATGAAATATGAGTAACCAGAATTTACAAAATAAGAGGATTAAGATATCTAAGCTATTTTTTTTTGGGAAAACTTTAAAGTTGAAAGGTAAAGAGGATTTAAACAAATTAAATTTGTGAACATTCTAATTAAGTAAAATGAAATTCTATAAATTTATATAATACCAAATTTGCATTCTAATAACATATAATATGACTTACCAAATATTAAGAAGTTGAAATGATGTTTTGGATATGTAATGAGATATTGTATAAATAAACATAACCTGAAAGTAATTGAAATATACAAGTAAGGAAAACTCAAAGGGAATTAAATGTATATAAATGGAAAATTTGGTTGTGAAATTTTTTGTATATATACTAAATATAGCATGAAATGATGAATGTATAAATGGAACAAGTAAGTGAACTTAAGAAAGAAGATAAATGAATCGTATTATATCTTTGTAAATTGGTTATAGAAAATAAATACAAATTGCAAAGGGATTGAATTTTTTTTTTGAATTTGCAACCCTTAAGATAACTGTAAACTAAGAAAAGTCATTTAGGAGAGGTTAGACTTTTATAGGATGATTAATAAACTAAAGTGCCGGTTAATAAAATGTTTCACAAATGAATTCATTATTAACTGAAATTATGAAAATGTAATAAATGTAAACAAAGGAATTTCTTATAGCTAAGAATCAATTGGAAAATGAAATTGAATTTAATTAAATTATATAGAATGTTTAAAATGAACTTGAGTAGGCAAAATTCTATGATATGATGTTTAAGAAAAGATAATGTTGAAGAATATGCTGTGTGAAGAAATGAATATACTAACTGAATAATGGATTGTGAGTAATTAAGTGGAAAAAATAGAAGCCAATAAAATAATTTAGTATAGATAAATTGGATAGAAATCCATTGGAAGGTAATACGTGAGATTGTACGTATATTATTTTATTCGCATAACGATTTGATCCAAATTCGAGCACAAAATTTCGAGATGATTTATATCGATCCAAGTTAGGATTTTCCACTTGATTCTCGACGGCGAACCCTAGATATGGATTTTGGTTTGATTCTGTAATTCTCTATCATACTATATGGCTATGCAAGGAGAGTAACAGTTCCCAATCAAGGAACCAAATCTGAGTCCGCACTAGAGAGTCGGGTGAACGATACTAGTTGGAAGTGAAATTGTGTGATCGAATAAGTGATTAGATTGATATTGCTCACGGATGATATATGTACGGCTTACGGACTGAATTAAAAGTTAATATTGGAAATTTAAGATGCCAAATATGTGAAGATAGATTGGCAACTTTTGGGATAACTATAAACTAAGAAAAGTCATATATAAGAAGTTAGACTTTTATGGAATGACTATAAATTAAAGTGATGACTAATAAAATGTTCTGCATTAATAAAATGTTCCTCGAATAAATTGATTATTAACTGAAACTGAATATGAAGTAAATGTAAACAAAAGAATTTGGTATGGCTAAGAATAAATTGGAATTGAAAGAGATAAACCAAATTGAATGTAAAATTAATAATTTGGTTATGTTGGGTATGGTTTGGTTGTTATATGATTGTTAGTTGATTGTATATAATTCAGTAAGTGTAAATTGAAAGCTATAAATCATTGAAATCAAATTGGAAGTTAAATAAATTTAAATAGAATTTAATTTGATTCAAATTGGAAGTGAACTAATGTAAATATAAATTAGTGAATGTTAACTAATTGAATTGAGAATGAATGTTAGTAAAAATCCAACGTTAATGAATCAATTGAATACCAAGTCAACAAATATTAATGAGAAGTGAATTTATATTGATTGGTTATGGATTCGTTGGATGATAGTTGGATGATAGTTGATTGATGGTTGCATTTGTTGTTTTGTTGCATTTGCTATGTTGGCGCATGTAGTTGTTATGTTGCTATATTGTGTATTGATATTATTTTCATATATGCATGTTTCTCATGGTTTGTTGAGTGTTTAGTAGGTGCGGATTGCGCTTGCTTCGCATTTGGAGCTCGCTTTCGCGCTATATTAGCCGTATATGCTCGATAATAATATATAATGTACATATCTCGGATTACATACCGTACTTTTACACTTTTTCCCTGCGGGATGCCTCATCACTTGATGAGATGTATATTTGTGATATACATACTGTCATTTATTTTTTCCGATCGAGCCGCGCAAAGGAGACTCTGCCGAAATTTTCCGTAAAATCCGGGTGTTAGAAATTTTTTCAAGTTTTAAAATTTTTTATAACTTGTTTTGATAACTAGCTTTTAAAGTTAGCAAGTCGTTCGGAGTAACTTAGTGGAAGCGTAGTTATGACTTTATAAATGGAATTTCATTGTTTTATAAGTTGGTAACTTTGAATAAAATATAGCTAATGTTGAATTCTATACTTAGTTCCTTTTCCTTCTTTTCCCTTTTCAGGGACGAAAAGTTTTGAGTGGGGGAGAGTGTAACGACCCATAAATTTTCGATAATTAAAATAGCTAATTTAATAAGATTTCGTGATTTAATGTTAGAAAAAAAATTTGTAATTCGTTTGGAATAATAATAACTGGAATGAATTGCAACAATAATTATCCAAGTAATGAAAAATAAAAGCTACTTAGTGAATGCCTTTGAAATCAAAAGTTGAATAGGATAATAAATGTGGAATTCATTGGGTATAATAGAGAAATCGATTGATAAGTAAAATCTATTTAAAATCAAATATTGAATATTGAACAGGTAAATTGTTTAAATTAAATATTTAAAACTTATTGAATAATTGAATAACTGTAAAATGAAAATAGTGTTCTAAATTGTGAATTGGTTTAAAGGTTGAATCTTATAAGTTCAAATTCAATATTTCAAAAGATAATGAATTATTGGATAAGCGAAATTGTTTAAATTTAATATTTGGAATTTATTGAATAATTTAATAATGGGAATTGAATAACCGTATAATGGAAATGGTTGTTCTAAAATTTTAATTCGTTTCAAAGGTTAACCTTTTAAGTTCATTTTGAATATCTCAAAAGATAGTGAATAAAGAATAATAAAATTTGTTTAAACTTAATATTACAAATGTTTGGATAATTAAATTCCGAACTTGATATGATTAATTTGATGTTGAAATTTAATATATGAAAATAGAGTGAATAATTGAAATTTGATTTAATATGATTCAAATTGGTTTCCAAAGTGAATGTAAGTTATATTGGGATTATAATAGAGTTAATAAGATTTTAAAATTGGAATTTATTGGATAATTGAATAACGGGTTTAATATGATTAAAAATGATTTGTAAAATTTTATTTTATCATATTAAAGTTAGAATGATGTTGTAGAACTTTTAAAATCGAATTAAAAGTAAATTTGTTAAAATTGAATATTTTAACATTTAATTGACGAGTTAAAATAGCCATTTTTCAAACAGTCTCGGATTTCGACGAAACCAGTTTCATCGGATCCATAACGTAATATTATTGTAAGATTTCAAATTTCGTGTCAATCGGATTTACCGTTTGTCCGGGGCAAGCTAAAACGCACAGAAATTTGATTAACCGAGTTAATTTGAAATTGATCGTTTATTTCCGTAACTCGCACATATGATCAAATTAGCCTTCGAAACCTATTCCATTGTGTCCGGAACGCGAGGTAAACCCTAGAAACGCCAGCCGGCACGCTTCGTTTGGAGTTCGGAATTTTTTTGATGAATAGTGTTTCGATAAATCTCTATAAATAGACCCCTTTATTCACAAAAAAAAACTAGGGTTTTGTTTTGAGCCAGCCGCCACTAATATATTCAATGGCCAGCATCTCACGTCCTTCCTCCTCATTTCTCCTCCAATCCGTCAACAATTAGCGAAACCTTCCAACTAACAAAACGTAGAGCATCGAGAGAGCTTTAAATCTATACGGCTATGATCGTTTATAGGCGAGTAAATCGTCATCAATTGGCATAGGAACGCGCGCAGTTCGTTCTCGATTCGCGGGCTATGGTGGCGACCGTGCTACATGAAATTCCAGGCGCTGGTAGTGTTCGGGATGCTCTTCCATTTGACGAGTCTTGATTGTCGTCTATGTCAATGGAAGGAGTGCGGCTTGCTAGGGTTTTGAACGACATTTGGGTTTCTTCGTTCGTGAAGACCTGGGATGCGCGCGTGAGAAGGATGGGGCAACGGCCCTGATGGATGCACGGGAATAAAAGGCTATGATGGTGTGGGTTTGAAATTGAAAATAAAACTGTAATTTATATATATATAAATCGTTCAAACTTTAAATATTGATATCTTTTTGATACGAGGTCGAAAACGCACGAAACAAGTTGCGTTGTCTTCGTTTCATCGAGCACTATGCTATGGAGTGGGATTGGAATCATTTGAAGCTAGAGAAAATTTTGAGTTAAATCGAACGTCGTTCGATTTGATTTAAAATCGTAAAATCAAGGTGAGTGTTTTATAACGCTCACAACGTACTAAATATCTTTATGCTAGTTAAATTTGACATTATGAAGTGTTATGAATTTTATTTGTCGTTGTTTGATAAAAATTTAATTGTCATATAGCTTGTCATTGAATTAATCGTTGAAAATTAAATTGACAGTAAAATTGAAATTGAATTGCGATTAAATTACCTGACAATGATAACTATGAAATTGCCATGAATTGTATTGTCTATTGGACTATTTATTTCGATGGATGCTATTGGTTGATATTTAAATGTTTGGATGTTCATTTGCTTATATATAACCTGTTACGCATACATATGACACTATGATTGATTTAAGTGATATATATTCACCCCTGACATTTAATTGAAATAACTAATCACTTGGCCATAGGATAGAAAATTATATATGGACACCGAATTGGCTAAATTAATAATTTTTAAAATCGTTGATTTGAAATTTATTTAAATGTTTTGATTTAAAAGTTATAAATAGAAATCAATTTATAGAAATCGAATTTATCGAAAAATTGAGTTTGGAATGTTGAAATAAATTTTGGTTAAAAGAAATTGTTAAATAATTAAAGTGGAGACTTTGGAAATTAAAAATCGGGATATGATTGAATTTTGAAAATTGATTTGTTTAAAGATTGAACCTTAATTCGAGCTTGAATATTACTAAGTAAAAGTGATATAAAAATGATATTTTGAAATCGAGCTTGGAATTGAATCGTATTTGAAATTTGGATTTAAACTTGAATATTGATGGATAATTTTGTTAAGTGTTATAAAATGGATATTTTTGAAAATCAAGCTCCAAATCGATATAAATTGAAATTGAATTAATTGAAAGTGAATGTAAAATTGAATAAATTTGAAGTCAAAGTTGACGTTGATTGAATCGAAATCGAAATTGAATCGGTAGAACGAAAATTGAAATTGTTTTGAATTGGGAAGTTATAATTGAAATGGGTTGGTTTTGAAGCTGTTTTATTTTCTTTTTCAAATTACTCAGTTATATAAACCATTTTGAATACTTAAACTATTTTAATCTATTTTAAATCTACTTAACCCAATTTAAATTATTTTAAACTAATTTATCTATTTCAAATCCATTTTAAAGATCTTAAGTATTTTAAGTATTTTAATTATTTAAACTACTTTTAAACTACTTAAAACTATTTTCTAAAATTTTAAGCAGGCCAATAAGGCGAAATGTTTATATTTAAATCTTGAATTTAAATACGAATTGGGTTAAATGAAGTTGCCACCTAAATTGAAATCCGAATTGATTTTGAAATCGAAATAAGATATTGAGACGAAAAATGATTTTTGAAACGGAATCTGACATTTTAATAGATACGATGATATTTGAAATGGATTTGATTTTTGAAGCGAATATGATAGTTTGATATCAATTATGGATCAATTTGAAATGTAAAAGAGCCAACGGTGTAATAATACGTAGTTATTAAAGAGACCGGGATCGGATACGGACATACTCTCTGTCGATACCGAAAACCACTTTAATAACTATTATACGCAGAGTGTTGATCCAGAATGAAGTGGATGGTTTGGTGAACGCGTTGACTTAAGAAAGAGAACGATATTGGATGACCCCAGACATGACTAAAACAGGAGCCGCGCCGGGCCATTGAGGTTCGCCATCTCTAGCGGACACACTTCTTCGATACTATATCTATTACATTTGTGATGCGATTTGGGTGCACCCCTTGATTTGGGAGTGTTGTTTCGCGGTGTTGGGGTAGCTGCTGGCTATGCTCAACATCAGTCCGGATCACACAACTACTAGTATCCTAGTTGGTATCGCCTCATGTACTTTGTCATACTGATTATCCTATTCGCGACCACTACGTTATGCTTTGTGTTATACCTATGAGGTACCCTCTGATAACCACCAGTTAACGGTGGGGCTTACGGTGCTGCATAGACTATGGCATTATAAAAATGTGTTAAGGGGGATTATGGTAACGCCTTAACGCTATTTTGATACTTTATATTACTGATAGGCATTATCTACTTAGCGTATATTACTACCTAGTAGATAGTTTAACGGATCCTTGAGAGATGGAAAATCCCGTAACATCTCTTAAGTTATTACACGCACGTTGACACTGGATATGAGATGTCAAACCCCGTAAACATCTCTGACGCCGTTACACTCATATTTATTTACGATTGATTTAACTTTCATAAGGATATTTTAGTCCCGACTCGAATGTTTTGTCTTTTCATTACGCTCGGGCCAGTCCTGAGTTTTTCAGATTTTTTTTGAAGATCTATTCTGGAGGATGAAGACGAAGATTTGGTATACTATTACTATTATTACCCTTGCATCATGCTATCTGCTGCATTATTTTAATTGCTCTGTTGTATATGTATAACTCTGATAAATGTTGTATAAATAATTGTCAAAGTATAGTAAACAGCTTCATGAACTGCTTATTTGACTATTATATTTTATCTATATGAGTAGTCAAGTGATTCAGGTTATCTCTTGACGAATTCTGGAGGAGCTTTGGAGCAGGAGGCTTCAGCGTGTAGATATATGGTTAGAGTTTCCGCTGTGTTGTTTCTGTATGATATCTTGTATTGTATTAGACAGAAATGTTATAACTGTCTAATTTGAGATGTTTAGTTGTGTACTCTGATGTATATGATACTCTGTATATGTTCTATATTATATTTAAATCGTTCCGCTGTGAGATTCTGATGTGTTGTTTTCTCTTTCTTCTCTTTCTTTTCTTCTTCTATCCCTTTCTTTCTTAAATGATGACGCGATTTTCCGGGAGTGGAAGTTGGGTCGTTTCAACGTGGTATCAGTTCCGCTGCGAGATTCTGTGTTGTTCGTTTCCTTTATTTCTCCTTCTTTTCTTTTCTTATTTACCCCAATAACCATCTGCCCTTTTGAATGGTTTGGAATCGGCATGTGTATTTGATCGTCGGTTTAAACTGTGCGAAAAGGTGGGTCGTTACAGTTGGTATCGGAGCTTTGGTTTAGCGATAACCTTAGCTTTGTGGGGCCCGACTCTTTATAAATAGGGTAGTTATACCCTATGATGAGTCGCTGAGTGTGTATATATGAGAGAGCGTATTTGTTAGTGATATAAAATATTTTATATTGTGTCGGTTGATTTGTTGAGTGGTTATGGATTCTGGTCAATACGAGTAATTAACGTCATTGATAGGGATCTCTAAACACTTAAACAGAACAAATTCGACATAGTATTGTTTTGAAATTGGGTAAATGAAATAATTTTACTCTAATTATATTTTATATATAAAGAAAAAATTTCAGAAATTATTGTGACTTATCTTGCTTACCTGGTTGTTAGGAATGAAAATATTGGTTATTATCATTAATTTGATATTGTAATTTAATAAATAAGGTGAATTACAAAATGAACAATGATAAAACACTTGTGTAATGTTTTAAGAAAGAAAATCCTATAAGAATGTTTTATAAAGGTGACTTATAAATTAAAATAGATTTAAATTGGAAAATATTGAATTTAAGACCCGGAGATCTTGAAAAATGGTTCTCAAAGCTTTGAAGAAAATATATTATGATATTAGTTGGAAAATATTTATCGAAAATATTTTAAAAGGATTTTTAAGAAGGAATGAATTAAGTACTCCTCTCTTCTGTCGCTGGAAAATAAATTCGGTGATGACTGCGCAGCATCATCGACGTTCATTCTCGAGTCTCAAAGTGGGGGAGACTTCTAAGAAGCTTTGCTTTTCTTCGAAATTATTTTGGGTAAATGGGTTTTGGGTTAAACTCCAAAGATATGATTTGGTATATTAAAGATATAAGTGAATATATTTATTTCAAACTATTTGAAAAGAACCGGGCATTTAAATTTCTAAGTTCTGTTAATTAATAATTTTCAAATTATTTGAATGAAATATGAGTAACCAGAATTTACAAAATAAGAGGATTAAGATATCTAAGCTATTTTTTTTTGGGAAAACTTTAAAGTTGAAAGGTAAAGAGGATTTAAACAAATTAAATTTGTGAACATTCTAATTAAGTAAAATGAAATTCTATAAATTTATATAATACCAAATTTGCATTCTAATAACATATAATATGACTTACCAAATATTAAGAAGTTGAAATGATGTTTTGGATATGTAATGAGATATTGTATAAATAAACATAACCTGAAAGTAATTGAAATATACAAGTAAGGAAAACTCAAAGGGAATTAAATGTATACAAATGGAAAATTTGGTTGTGAAATTTTTTGTATATATACTAAATATAGCATGAAATGATGAATGTATAAATGGAACAAGTAAGTGAACTTAAGAAAGAAGATAAATGAATCGTATTATATCTTTGTAAATTGGTTATAGAAAATAAATACAAATTGCAAAGGGATTGAAATTTTTTTTTTGAATTTGCAACCCTTAAGATAACTGTAAACTAAGAAAAGTCATTTAGGAGAGGTTAGACTTTTATAGGATGATTAATAAACTAAAGTGCCGGTTAATAAAATGTTTCACAAATGAATTCATTATTAACTGAAATTATGAAAATGTAATAAATGTAAACAAAGGAATTTCTTATAGCTAAGAATCAATTGGAAAATGAAATTGAATTTAATTAAATTATATAGAATGTTTAAAATGAACTTGAGTAGGCAAAATTCTATGATATGATGTTTAAGAAAAGATAATGTTGAAGAATATGCTGTGTGAAGAAATGAATATACTAATTGAATAATGGATTGTGAGTAATTAAGTGGAAAAAATAGAAGCCAATAAAATAATTTAGTATAGATAAATTGGATAGAAATCCATTGGAAGGTAATACGTGAGATTGTACGTATATTATTTTATTCGCATAACGATTTGATCCAAATTCGAGCACAAAATTTCGAGATGATTTATATCGATCCAAGTTAGGATTTTCCACTTGATTCTCGACGGCGAACCCTAGATATGGATTTTGGTTTGATTCTGTAATTCTCTATCATACTATATGGCTATGCAAGGAGAGTAACAGTTCCCAATCAAGGAACCAAATCTGAGTCCGCACTAGAGAGTCGGGTGAACGATACTAGTTGGAAGTGAAATTGTGTGATCGAATAAGTGATTAGATTGATATTGCTCACGGATGATATATGTACGGCTTACGGACTGAATTAAAAGTTAATATTGGAAATTTAAGATGCCAAATATGTGAAGATAGATTGGCAACTTTTGGGATAACTATAAACTAAGAAAAGTCATATATAAGAAGTTAGACTTTTATGGAATGACTATAAATTAAAGTGATGACTAATAAAATGTTCTGCATTAATAAAATGTTCCTCGAATAAATTGATTATTAACTGAAACTGAATATGAAGTAAATGTAAACAAAAGAATTTGGTATGGCTAAGAATAAATTGGAATTGAAAGAGATAAACCAAATTGAATGTAAAATTAATAATTTGGTTATGTTGGGTATGGTTTGGTTGTTATATGATTGTTAGTTGATTGTATATAATTCAGTAAGTGTAAATTGAAAGCTATAAATCATTGAAATCAAATTGGAAGTTAAATAAATTTAAATAGAATTTAATTTGATTCAAATTGGAAGTGAACTAATGTAAATATAAATTAGTGAATGTTAACTAATTGAATTGAGAATGAATGTTAGTAAAAATCCAACGTTAATGAATCAATTGAATACCAAGTCAACAAATATTAATGAGAAGTGAATTTATATTGATTGGTTATGGATTCGTTGGATGATAGTTGGATGATAGTTGATTGATGGTTGCATTTATTGTTTTGTTGCATTTGCTATGTTGGCGCATGTAGTTGTTATGTTGCTATATTGTGTATATTGATATTATTTTCATATATGCATGTTTCTCATGGTTTGTTGAGTGTTTAGTAGGTGCGGATTGCGCTTGCTTCGCATTTGGAGCTCGCTTTCGCGCTATATTAGCCGTATATGCTCGATAATAATATATAATGTACATATCTCGGATTACATACCGTACTTTTACACTTTTTCCCTGCGGGATGCCTCATCACTTGATGAGATGTATATTTGTGATATACATACTGTCATTTATTTTTTCCGATCGAGCCGCGCAAAGGAGACTCTGCCGAAATTTTTCGTAAAATCCGGGTGTTAGAAATTTTTTCAAGTTTTAAAATTTTTTATAACTTGTTTTGATAACTAGCTTTTAAAGTTAGCAAGTCGTTCGGAGTAACTTAGTGGAAGCGTAGTTATGACTTTATAAATGGAATTTCATTGTTTTATAAGTTGGTAACTTTGAATAAAATATAGCTAATGTTGAATTCTATACTTAGTTCCTTTTCCTTCTTTTCCCTTTTCAGGGACGAAAAGTTTTGAGTGGGGGAGAGTGTAACGACCCATAAATTTTCGATAATTAAAATAGCTAATTTAATAAGATTTCGTGATTTAATGTTAGAAAAAAAATTTGTAATTCGTTTGGAATAATAATAACTGGAATGAATTGCAACAATAATTATCCAAGTAATGAAAAATAAAAGCTACTTAGTGAATGCCTTTGAAATCAAAAGTTGAATAGGATAATAAATGTGGAATTCATTGGGTATAATAGAGAAATCGATTGATAAGTAAAATCTATTTAAAATCAAATATTGAATATTGAACAGGTAAATTGTTTAAATTAAATATTTAAAACTTATTGAATAACTGTAAAATGAAAATAGTGTTCTAAATTGTGAATTGGTTTAAAGGTTGAATCTTATAAGTTCAAATTCAATATTTCAAAAGATAATGAATTATTGGATAAGCGAAATTGTTTAAATTTAATATTTGGAATTTATTGAATAATTTAATAATGGGAATTGAATAACCGTATAATGGAAATGGTTGTTCTAAAATTTTAATTCGTTTCAAAGGTTAACCTTTTAAGTTCATTTTGAATATCTCAAAAGATAGTGAATAAAGAATAATAAAATTTGTTTAAACTTAATATTACAAATGTTTGGATAATTAAATTCCGAACTTGATATGATTAATTTGATGTTGAAATTTAATATATGAAAATAGAGTGAATAATTGAAATTTGATTTAATATGATTCAAATTGGTTTCCAAAGTGAATGTAAGTTATATTGGGATTATAATAGAGTTAATAAGATTGTAAAATTGGAATTTATTGGATAATTGAATAACGGGTTTAATATGATTAAAAATGATTTGTAAAATTTTATTTTATCATATTAAAGTTAGAATGATGTTGTAGAACTTTTAAAATCGAATTAAAAGTAAATTTGTTAAAATTGAATATTTTAACATTTAATTGACGAGTTAAAATAGCCATTTTTCAAACAGTCTCGGATTTCGACGAAACCAGTTTCATCGGATCCATAACGTAATATTATTGTAAGATTTCAAATTTCGTGTCAATCGGATTTACCGTTTGTCCGGGGCAAGCTAAAACGCACAGAAATTTGATTAACCGAGTTAATTTGAAATTGATCGTTTATTTCCGTAACTCGCACATATGATCAAATTAGCCTTCGAAACCTATTCCATTGTGTCCGGAACGCGAGGTAAACCCTAGAAACGCCAGCCGGCACGCTTCGTTTGGAGTTCGGAATTTTTTTGATGAATAGTGTTTCGATAAATCTCTATAAATAGACCCCTTTATTCACAAAAAAAAAAACTAGGGTTTTGTTTTGAGCCAGCCGCCACTAATATATTCAATGGCCAGCATCTCACGTCCTTCCTCCTCATTTCTCCTCCAATCCGTCAACAATTAGCGAAACCTTCCAACTAACAAAACGTAGAGCATCGAGAGAGCTTTAAATCTATACGGCTATGATCGTTTATAGGCGAGTAAATCGTCATCAATTGGCATAGGAACGCGCGCAGTTCGTTCTCGATTCGCGGGCTATGGTGGCGACCGTGCTACATGAAATTCCAGGCGCTGGTAGTGTTCGGGATGCTCTTCCATTTGACGAGTCTTGATTGTCGTCTATGTCAATGGAAGGAGTGCGGCTTGCTAGGGTTTTGAACGACATTTGGGTTTCTTCGTTCGTGAAGACCTGGGATGCGCGCGTGAGAAGGATGGGGCAACGGCCCTGATGGATGCACGGGAATAAAAGGCTATGATGGTGTGGGTTTGAAATTGAAAATAAAACTGTAATTTATATATATATAAATCGTTCAAACTTTAAATATTGATATCTTTTTGATACGAGGTCGAAAACGCACGAAACAAGTTGCGTTGTCTTCGTTTCATCGAGCACTATGCTATGGAGTGGGATTGGAATCATTTGAAGCTAGAGAAAATTTTGAGTTAAATCGAACGTCGTTCGATTTGATTTAAAATCGTAAAATCAAGGTGAGTGTTTTATAACGCTCACAACGTACTAAATATCTTTATGCTAGTTAAATTTGACATTATGAAGTGTTATGAATTTTATTTGTCGTTGTTTGATAAAAATTTAATTGTCATATAGCTTGTCATTGAATTAATCGTTGAAAATTAAATTGACAGTAAAATTGAAATTGAATTGCGATTAAATTACCTGACAATGATAACTATGAAATTGCCATGAATTGTATTGTCTATTGGACTATTTATTTCGATGGATGCTATTGGTTGATATTTAAATGTTTGGATGTTCATTTGCTTATATATAACCTGTTACGCATACATATGACACTATGATTGATTTAAGTGATATATATTCACCCCTGACATTTAATTGAAATAACTAATCACTTGGCCATAGGATAGAAAATTATATATGGACACCGAATTGGCTAAATTAATAATTTTTAAAATCGTTGATTTGAAATTTATTTAAATGTTTTGATTTAAAAGTTATAAATAGAAATCAATTTATAGAAATCGAATTTATCGAAAAATTGAGTTTGGAATGTTGAAATAAATTTTGGTTAAAAGAAATTGTTAAATAATTAAAGTGGAGACTTTGGAAATTAAAAATCGGGATATGATTGAATTTTGAAAATTGATTTGTTTAAAGATTGAACCTTAATTCGAGCTTGAATATTACTAAGTAAAAGTGATATAAAAATGATATTTTGAAATCGAGCTTGGAATTGAATCGTATTTGAAATTTGGATTTAAACTTGAATATTGATGGATAATTTTGTTAAGTGTTATAAAACGGATATTTTTGAAAATCAAGCTCCAAATCGATATAAATTGAAATTGAATTAATTGAAAGTGAATGTAAAATTGAATAAATTTGAAGTCAAAGTTGACGTTGATTGAATCGAAATCGAAATTGAATCGGTAGAACGAAAATTGAAATTGTTTTGAATTGGGAAGTTATAATTGAAATGGGTTGGTTTTGAAGCTGTTTTATTTTCTTTTCCAAATTACTCAGTTATATAAACCATTTTGAATACTTAAACTATTTTAATCTATTTTAAATCTACTTAACCCAATTTAAATTATTTTAAACTAATTTATCTATTTCAAATCCATTTTAAAGATCTTAAGTATTTTAAGTATTTTAATTATTTAAACTACTTTTAAACTACTTAAAACTATTTTCTAAAATTTTAAGCTGGCCAATAAGGCGAAATGTTTATATTTAAATCTTGAATTTAAATACGAATTGGGTTAAATGAAGTTGCCACCTAAATTGAAATCCGAATTGATTTTGAAATCGAAATAAGATATTGAGACGAAAAATGATTTTTGAAACGGAATTTGACATTTTAATAGATACGATGATATTTGAAATGGATTTGATTTTTGAAGCGAATATGATAGTTTGATATCAATTATGAATCGATTTGAAATGTAAAAGAGCCAACGGTCTAATAATACGTAGTTATTAAAGAGACCGGGATCGGATACGGACATACTCTCTGTCGATACCGAAAACCACTTTAATAACTATTATACGCAGAGTGTTGATCCAGAATGAAGTGGATGGTTTGGTGAACGCGTTGACTGAAGAAAGAGAACGATATTGGATGACCCCTGACGTGACTAAAACAGGAGCCGCGCCGGGCCATTGAGGTTCACCATCTCTAGCGGACACACTTCTTCGATACCATATCTATTACATTTGTGAAGCGATTTGGGTGCACCCCTTGATTTGGGAGTGTTGTTTCGCGGTGTTGGAGTAGCTGCTGGCTATGCTCAACATCAGTCCGGATCACGCAACTACTAGTATCCTAATTGGTATCGCCTCATGTACCTTGTCATACTGATTATCCTATTCGCGACCACTACATTATGCTTTGTATTATACCTATGGGGTACCCTCTTATAACCACCAGCTAACGCTGGGGCTTACGGTGCTGTATAGACTATGGCATTGTAAAAATATGTTAAGGGGGATTATGGTAATGCCTTAACGCTATTTTGATACTTTATATTACTGATACGCATTATCTACTTAGCGTATATTACTACCTAGTAGATAGTTTAACGGATCCTTGAGAGATGGAAAATCCCATAACATCTCTTAAGTTATTGCACGCACGTTGACACTGGATATGAGATGTCAAACCCCGTAAACATCTCTGACGCCGTTACACTCATATTTATTTACGATTGATTTAACTTTCATAAGGATATTTTAGTCCTGACTCGAATGTTTTGTCTTTTCATTACGCTCGGGTCAGTCCTGAGTTTTTCAGATTTTTTTGAAGATCTATTCTGGAGGATGAAGACGAAGATTTGGTATACTATTACTATTATTACCCTTGCATCATGCTATCTGCTGCATTATTTTAATTGTTCTGTTGTATATGTATAACTCTGATAAATGTTGTATAAATAATTGTCAAAGTATAGTAAACAGCTTCATGAACTGTTTATTTGACTATTATATTTTATCGTTCCGCTGCGAGATTCTGTGTTGTTCATTTCCTTTATTTCTCCTTCTTTTCTTATTTACCCCAATAACCATCTGCCCTTTTGAATGGTTTGGAATCGGCATGTGTATTTGATCGTCGGTTTAAACTGTGCAAAAAGGCGGGTCGTTACAGTTGGTATCGGAGCTTTGGTTTAGCGATAACCTTAGCTTTGTGGGGTCTGACTCTTTATAAATAGGGTAGTTATACCCTATGATGAGTCGCTGAGTGTGTATATATGAGAGAGCGTATTTTTTAGTGATATAAAATATTTTATATTGTGTCGGTTGATTTGTTGAGTGGCTTATGGATTCTGGTCAATACGAGTAATTAACGTCATTGATAGGGATCTCTAAACACTTAAACAGAACAAATTCGACATAGTATTGTTTTGAAATTGGGTAAATGAAATAATTTTAATCTAATTATATTTTATATATAAAGAAAAATTTTCAGAAATTATTGTGACTTATCTTGCTTACCTGGTTGTTAGGAATGAAAATATTGGTTATTATCATTAATTTGATATTGTAATTTAATAAATAAGGTGAATTACAAAATGAACAATGATAAAACACTTGTGTAATGTTTTAAGAAAGAAAATCCTATAAGAATGTTTTATAAAGGTGACTTATAAATTAAAATAGATTTAAATTGGAAAATATTGAATTTAAGACCCGGAGATCTTGAAAAATGGTTCTCAAAGCTTTGAAGAAAATATATTATGATATTAGTTGGAAAATATTTATCGGAAATATTTTAAAAGGATTTTTAAGAAGGAATGAATTAAGTACTCCTCTCTTCTGTCGCTGGAAAATAATTTCGATGATGACTGCGCAGCATCATCGACGTTCATTCTCGAGTCTCAAAGTGGGGGAGACTTCTAAGAAGCTTTGCTTTTCTTCGAAATTATTTTGGGTAAATGGGTTTTGGTTTAAACTCCAAAGATATGATTTGATATATTAAAGATATAAGTGAATATATTTATTTCAAACGATTTGAAAAGAACTGGGCATTTAAATTTCTAAGTTCTGTTAATTAATAATTTTCAAATTATTTGAATGAAATATGAGTAAACAGAATTTATAAAATAAGAGGATTAAGATATCTAAGCTATTTTTTTTAGGAAAACTTTAAAGTTAAAAGGTAAAGAGGATTTAAACAAACTAAATTTGTGAACATTCTAATTAAGTAAAATGAAATTCTATAAATTTATATAATACCAAATATGCATTCTAATAACATATAATACGACTAACCAAATATTAAGAAGTTGAAATGATGTTTTGGATATGTAATGAGATATTGTATAAATAAACAGAACCTGAAAGTAATTGAAATATACAAGTAAGGAAAACTCAAAGGGAATTAAATGTATACAAATGGAAAATTTGGTTGTGAAATTTTTTGTATATACACTAAATATAACATGAAATGATGAATGGATAAATGGAACAAGTAAGTGAACTTAAGAAAGAAGATAAATGAATCGTATTATATCTTTGTAAATTGGTTATAGAAAATAAATATAAATTGCAAAGGGATTGATTTTTTTTTTTGAATTTGCAACCCTTAAGATAACTGTAAACTAAGAAAAGTCATTTAGGAGAGGTTAGACTTTTATAGGATGATTAATAAACTAAAGTGCCGGTTAATAAAATGTTTCACAAATGAATTCATTATTAACTGAAATTATGAAAATGCAATAAATGTAAACAAAGGAATTTCTTATAGCTAAGAATCAATTGGAAAATGAAAATGAATTTAATTAAATTATATAGAATGTTTAAAATGAACTTGAGTAGGCAAAATTCTATGATATGATGTTTAAGAAAAGATAATGTTGAAGAATATGCTATGTAAAGAAATGAATATACTAACTGAATAATGTATTGTGAGTAATTAAGTTGTGATATCCCGGAAATTTGGCAATATAAATTTAATAATCTATGTTATAAATTTAAATTGATTTGATATTTTTGATAATATAATTTTGAATTGATTTAATAATCATCTTTTAATAAATATTTAAATTGGTAGACTTTATCATTTTAAAGCTAATAAACTGTTTTCTGTTTATAATATATATAATTGTATATATTGTAAATTGATAAACTTTGATTTAGAACTTAATAAAAGAATCAATTTTTAATTTTTATTTATATTTGATAAATTTGAAATTTGATTTAAATTTAACATCTAACTTTTCAAAGCAATTTAATAAATAATTATATGGTTTATATTAAAAGAAAATCTTATTTGTTTAAACTTATATTTTAATTAGCTTAAAGTTGAATTTAAAATTTGATTTACATTTAAGCTTTGTTTTATTTTATTTTTAATATTACTTAAAATTTTAAATAAGAGTTAAAATTCAAATTTCATATGATCTTAATTTATTAAGTAATAGAAGTAATTTATGATATCTTTTATAAATCATTTTAAATATTGTTTAATTTGTTATTTTCAAATGATATTGAGGATACTTTGTTTTTATAAACATAAATAAATTTTGTTAGAATGGGATTTGCTATTTTAAAATTTAATAAGAGTTATATATATGCACACACATATAACTTGATTTTTATTTTGAAGTTTATAATTTAATTTGGATTTAACTTTGATGTTTTGAAATGTAAAAGAAACAAATGTTTAAAAATATTTGTATAAGCTTGAATTTATATTTGTTTTGTTTCATTTCTTTAATAAATTTAAAGTGGGAAGGAATTCATTTATATACATATGAATTTGGGATTTAAAGGTATTTATAAACAATTTAAAATAAAACTAAAATGCTTAAAATACATGTGTAAGTTTATTAAGATAAAAAAATAAAAATAAAAGAGACATGTGTTAAGGCCTAAACTAGTTAAAGTGACAAATGTTTAAAAATTGAACAAGTGTCTTAATTTTCTTATTCTTGTATTTTCAATAAAATCAAAACATACTTATATAAATTCATCTTTTCTAAAGTTCATTTTTTTTCTATTTCTTCAAATACATAACATCTTCAGCCATACTTAATCTTCAAATAAAAACAGAGAACAAAACTTGCAAAAAAAAAAATCTCCTCAAACCAGTAGCTTCCCAAATACATAAACCTGAAATTCATAAAGAAAATCAAGTTTTACCTGTAGCTCTTCAAATTCAATACCTGGAAAATCAACTTCAAAGTCCTGCATTTCTGTTTTGAAAAAAGAAAAAGAAATCCATGCCTGCACTTTTCTGGAACCTTCATGCAATGATAAAAATCAGCGAACATGCAGATGAGATCTGGAAGCTAGCATTTGCAGTTAAATCAAGATGAATGTTTCAAAAAGGAAACAAGCTGCAGTTTTAAAAGAACTCAGGATCAAGCTTTTCTAAAAATAAGTTGCTTTGCTCAGTAAATCAGTGAGTAGCAATTTTTTTTTCTAACTAAACTTAAGTAATAATTAGTTGCTTGTTTATTTCTAGAATCAAGTCTGTTGCATGCCATATTCAAAGCTTATTACTGGTATAATATATGAGTTTGTAGTTGTACAGTTTGCTATGGAATTGTCTTTCTGTACTCAAGTTACAGAATTGAGAATTGCTTTAAAATATTCACTCCATTTGAATTGATGTATGTTAAGTTTTAACATTTAAATCAAAATATGGCTGTTAACCTTTGTTACAGTTTAAATTTTATTTAATATGAAAATTTTCTGTATTCTGTAAATTTAGAAAATACAGAACATTATTTTTATAAGGAAGAATTTAATTATTTAGAATTCTTTGATTTAAGGTATTAAATCAATTATACAAACTAAAACTTTGAATTCTAAAACTTAATTTAGAAAAAAATTATTAGTTTAAATTGGGAAAGGATTACTGGTTGGTCTGGAATTGGGACTTTAGGTTGGGATTTTCATTCTAGAAGATTTGGAGTGGCCATGGGTTGTTTCAGTGATGAAGTAATGATCATGTTTTAAAAAAAAAAGGGAAGATAATGAATTTATGGAGTGAAGCAGTAGAAATTTGGGATTGAAATTGTTATGCCCTAGTTTTTCAATGTGATCAGTAAATTGATCACCGCGACTCGAATAGGTGATCGAGTCTTTTCTAATTTGAACGGGAGAAAGATGTGGTGTTGAAGTTGATGTGGCCGGCGGCGTTAACTCTCTGATGATCGCAATTTGGAGTTTGGGGCAAATTTCCAGATTCGACATGGTTGCAGTTTTGTTCTTGAACTCTCGATTTTGATTTTGGGGTTCGGCATGTTGTATGATGGTCGGAATAAGGTTGGATGATGGTTACCGATTTACGCAAGGGGTCGCGTGTGGTAGGAGGTGATGGTGGCGTCGGTGCAGGTGCACGACATTTTGGGTATCAACGAGTTTGGGAAGGAGATTGTTCTCGTGTTTTGTTCGGGCCGACTCGTGCGTGGCTCGAAGTATTGAGGTTGAGGACTCGAAGCTGTGGGGTTTGAGATTTGGGGGAAACTGTTGTGTAGGCCGGGGTATTTTGTTTGATACAGGATTAATGATGTAACCTGACTGTTTAGTTTAAGTGTTTTTCTGATGAAAGGAGTACCCGAGTTGCTCGAATATGGTTTGAGTTTACTCGAGTTTATTTTTGTTCGAGTTAGATTATGTTAGACTCGAATGGATTGTAACTCGAGTTATTTTTGTTCGTGATTGGAAGCGTGTTTTGTTTCAAATTAAAACTGAATTTTTATATATAAAGCAAAGATTTAAATTAAGTTTTAAATCTAATTTTAAATTATAGATTCAAGATTTAATTTGAATCATAACTGGATATAACTAAGTTTAAATTCAAATTTTGTTTAAAATAACTTTAAAGGGATTTGTTGTTTAAAACGATTTTTAAAGAAATTTGAATTTAAATTGGAATTTGAATAGGTAAGAAATGTTTTAAATAAAGTTTAAACTGATTCAAATCTGATTTTGAATCTTTGATTTAAAATAAGTTCAAGTTTTATAGATTTAAGTATTTTAACAGTTTGAATGATAATGTAAAATTTTAATGTTTGAAATTAAAAAAATTTGTTTTAAATCTTGTATAAATATCTTTTATAAGTATTATTTATCACATAATGTATAAGTTTTAAATTGGTTTTAAAACTTGGTGGAAATTAAATTATAGTTTAATGGTTTGTTATACATTTAATTATTAGGATAATTAAATGGATAATTAATTTAATAAATTAATGAAATGAACAATTACTCAAAGTAATTAAGGGTTTAAGGTTAATTATTTTTAGAATAATTAACTTGTAATTAAGAATAATTAATTAAATAAGGTTTGATTTAATTAATGATTAATAATTAATTAATCAAGCAATAAAGGATTAATTAAGTTTTAATTAACACTTAATTATTTAATTAATTAGGGATTAACTAATGGATTAATTGATGATTAATTAATTTGTAATTAGTAATGATTAAAATAAATAAATTATTTTAGAAAATAATTAATGAATTGTTAATAGTTAATGAAGGTCATTAACTAAGGATTATTTAATAATTAATTAATATGATTAATTTTTAATTATTAATTGGATTAATTAATTTAAAGATAATCATTTGAGTAAATTGTTAAGTATAATTACTTATGGAAGTAATTAAGAAATTAATTACTAATTGTAATTAATTGAGTTTAGTTTGATTAGATTAAGTTAATTAATTCAGTTTAATTAATTTAAAAATAATCATTTGATGATTTGTGTAGTATAATTACTTATTGTAATTAAATAAAGAGAAATTACTTAGAGAAGTAATTAATGGGTAATTACTGCATGTAATTAGTGAGGGTGATTTGATAATTAAAGCAATTTAAGTATAATTACTTGGTGAATTAATCAAGGGATTAATTTGTGATAATTAATTATGGAGTAGTTAATTTGTTTGGTAAAGTAATTAAGGGTAATTAATTACTGAATAGGGTTAATCAAGAGGGATTAACAGTTATGATTTAAATTAGGATTAATTTCTTAATATAATTAATTTAAATAAAGTAATTAATTAAAATGTAATTAAAGATCATTAATTAATATAATTAATGATGTAATTAAGATTGATTAATTAAGATTAATTAATCAATAATAAGTGATTAAAGGAAACTAATTAATGTAGTTAATTAAGAATTAATGTAATTAATTATAGTTAATTAATTTGTGAAGTAATTAAGGTTAATTACTGAATGCGGATAAGTATAATTAATTTGTGAAATTAATTAAAGAATAATTACATAAATGTAATTAAGGAGTAATTAATCAAAGGTGATTAATTAAAGTGATTAATTGGAAGAAGATTAATTAATTAATTTATGATTAATTAATAGTTATGAAAGCAAGATTTTTATTGATGGAGTAATTAATTTAATTCACTTTAAATTAATTAGAGAATGATGTAGTTAATTTAATTAATTTTAAATTAATTATATTTGGTATGATAAATCATTTCTTATATGGTTGGATAATGTTGTTGCCTTGATTGGTTTGAATCTCAAATATGAGATAATTAATGTTGAGTGATATGGATGCATTGGTTGCATTGTGATGATAAATTTGGATTATCTTTTGAAAATGATAATATAGATTATCTGTTGTGATGAAAATGTTGATTTCCTATTGTAAATCTATGATTTATCTATCTGTGTATATAGATAATTGAATTGTTTTAAACCTTTAAAACAACTTGGCCTTAAAAGACACGCTTTGGATTTCGATGAGACCGGGATCGGGTTTCCATATTTGGATATCCGAAAACCACATCGATCCAAACTAACGTTAGGTCGTGAATCCAAGTGGAGCAAGTGAAGACTCGAGGTGTAAGGGCTATACGTCAGTATAACTCTGTGGGTGATTCCGTAATGAGTTTGACGGAATAGTACTTATAGGTTCGAGATGGTGATTCAGAGTGCAAGGGTTATCGTCGTTAACTCTAAGGGTGATTCCAATACGAGTGCAACGAGATAATGCCTTCGGTTTCGTTCGAACCCGGAACGAACTTGTATGGATTGAATGCTTTCAGAACATCGTCAGGTGGACGATGAGCATTCTAAGTGATATGTCCTATAAAGGTAATCGTAGCCTCAAGCCTCATCAACCGGGAATGGCTAAAACAGGGGAGGTGCAGCAAGACTTCGTGGGTCACACCCACTTGAGAGCAAGATTTCCCCTGTCTAGAGGTCCCTTTTTATTTCGGCTGTGTGGGCAGTTTGGAGCGTACGCCAACTGCGGGGTTGTCTTATTCGGAACTATTCAGTAAGGAATGGGTCCGGCCTTGTGTTGCAGGGGATTGGGAGTAATCCTCGGTACGTTGATCTAGGCCACGTACTGTGACGGGCGGTACCCCAGTAGCCCTGCCATTGTATGGAATCCACAATCCAATAAGTGCCAACGGTTTTGATTGTATTACCCACTTTTGTGGCTAGTAGCTGGAATTTAATCATGTAACAATTTCGGCTATTTCTTATTTACTTGAAAACCCTAGACACTATTATAATATCACTGGATTTCCTATCAAATGTTTTGGTTAGCATGAGGTAAAAATTTTTCCATGTTTATGTGTGGGAAGTCTTATGTGATATCTTTTCTTTTAAAAGGTTTTTCAAAAGTTAAGCAACTTTAACCTGTTACTCACACCAGACCCATGTCTGACCCGGAGTTTATTTTTGTTTTTCATAAACTCTTGGGTACTCAAATTTTTACGAGTAGCCAAGGGATTCAGGTTAGCTTTGACGAATATGGGAGAAGCAATGGAGCAGGAGGCTTCTGCGTTAGTTATATAGTATTCCGCTGTGTGATTTGTGTTGTCTCTGGATTGTATTATGTTGTAAATACTAGACATGTGTTTATAACTGTCTAGTATGTGTTATATATCTGTGTACTCTGATGGTAGTTGTAAACTATGTAATATTATTAATATAATTTATTAGTTCCGCTGTTAGATTCTGATGTGTTGTTTCTTCTTCTTCTCTTTCTTTCTATTATCTATCCCTTTCTTTCTTATTAACGATGCGACTTCCTGGAGTCTGGAAGTTTGGGTCGTTACATAAGTGGAAAAAATAGAAGCCAATAAAATAATTTAGTATAGATAAATTGGATAGAAATCCATTGGAAGGTAATACGTGAGATTGTACGTATATTATTTTATTCGCATAACGATCTGATCCAAATTCGAGCACAAAATTTCGAGATGATTTATATCAATCCAAGTTAGGATTTTCCACTCGATTCTCGACGGCAAACCCTGGATATGGATTTTGGTTTGATTTTGGAATTCTCTATCATAGTATATGGCTACGCAAGGAGAGTAACAGTTCCCAATCAAGGAACCAAATATGAGTCCGCACTAGAGAGTCGGGTGAACGATACTAGTTGGAAGTGAAATTGTGTGATCGAATAAGCGATTAGATTGATATTGCTCACGGATGATATATGTACGGCTTACAGACTGAATTAAAAGTTAATATTGGAAATTTAAGATGCCAAATATGTGAAGATAGATTGGCAACTTTTGGGATAACTATAAACTAAGAAAAGTCATATATAAGAAGTTAGACTTTTATGGAATGACTATAAATTAAAGTGATGACTAATAAAATGTTCTGCATTAATAAAATGTTCCTCGAATAAATTGGTTATTATCCGAAACTGAATATGAAGTAAATGTAAACAAAAGAATTTGGTATGGCTAAGAATAAATTGGAATTGAAAGAGATAAACCAAATTGAATGAAAAATTAATAATTTGGTTATGTTGGGTGTGGTTTGGTTGTTATATGATTGTTAGTTGATTGTATATAATTCAGTAAGTGTAAATTGAAAGCTATAAATCATTGAAATCAAATTGGAAGTTAAATAAATTTAAATAGAATTTAATTTGATTCAAATTGGAAGTAAACTAATGTAAATATAAATTAGTGAATGTTAACTAATTGAATTGAGAATGAACGCTAGTAAAAATCCAACGTTAATGAATCAATTGAAACCCAAGTCAATAAATATTAATGGGAAGTGAATTTATATTGATTGGTTATGGATTCGTCGGATGATAGTTGGATGATAGTTGATTGATGGTTGCATTTGTTGTTTTGTTGCATTTGCTATGTTGGCACATGTAGTTGTTATGTTGCTATATTGTGTATATTGATATTATTTTAATATATGCATGTTTCTCATGGTTTGTTGAGTGTTTAGTAGGTGCGGATTGCGCTTGCTTCGCATTTGGAGCTCGCTTTCGCGCTATATTAGCCGTATATGCTCGCTAATAATATATAAGGTACATATCTCGGATTACATACCGTACTTTTACACTTTTTCCCTACGGGATGCCTCATCACTTGATGAGATGTATATTTGTGATATATATACTGTCATTTTTTTTTCCGATCGAGCCGCGCAAAGGAGACTCTACCGAAATTTTCCGTAAAATCCGGGTGTTAGAAATTTTTTCAAGTTTTAAATTTTTTTATAACTTGTTTTGATAACTAACTTTTAAAGTTAGCAAGCCGTTCGGAGTAACTTAGTGGAAGCGTAGTTATGACTTTATAAATGGAATTTCATTGTTTTATAAGTTGGTAACTTTGAATAAAATATAGCTAATGTTGAATTCTATGCTTAATTCCTTTTCCTTCTTTTCCCTTTTCGGGGACGAAAAGTTTTGAGTGGGGGAGAGTGTAACGACCCGTAAATTTTCGATAATTAACATAGCTAATTTAATAAGATTTCGTGATTTAATGTTAGAAAAAAAATTTGTAATTCGTTTGGAATAATAATAACTGGAATGAATTGCAACGATAATTATCCAAGTAATGAAAAATAAAAGCTACTTAGTGAATGCCTTTGAAATCAAAAGTTGAATAGGATAATAAATCTGGAATTCATTGGGTATAATAGAGAAATCGATTGATAAGTAAAATCTATTTAAAATCAAATATTGAATATTGAACAGGTAAATTGTTTAAATTAAATATTTAAAACTTATTGAATAATTGAATAACTGTAAAATGAAAATAGTGTTCTAAATTGTGAATTGGTTTAAAAGTTGAATCTTATAAGTTCAAATTCAATATTTCAAAAGATAATGAATTATTGGATAAGCGAAATTGTTTAAATTTAATATTTGGAGTTTATTGAATAATTTAATAATGGAAATTGAATAACCGTATAATGGAAATGGTTGTTCTAAAATTTTAATTCGTTTCAAAGGTTAAATTTTTAAGTTCATTTTGAATATCTCAAAAGATAGTGATTAAAGAATAATAAAATTTGTTTAAACTTAATATTACAAATGTTTGGATAATTAAATTCCGAACTTGATATGATTAATTTGATATTGAAATTTAATATATGAAAATAGAGTGAATAATTGAAATTTGATTTAATATGATTCAAATTGGTTTCCAAAGTGAATGTAAGTTATATTGGGATTATAATAGAGTTAATAAGATTTTAAAATTGGAATTTATTGGATAATTGAATAACGGGTTTAATATGATTAAAAATGATTTTTAAAATTTTATTTTATCATATTAAAGTTAGAATGATGTTGTAGAACTTTTAAAATTGAAATAAAAGTAAATTTGTGAAAATTGAATATTTTAACATTTAATTGACGAGTTAAAATAGCCATTTTTCGAATAGTCTCGGATTTCGACAAAACTAGTTTCATCGGATCCGTAACGTAATATTATTATAAGATTTCAAATTTCGTGTCAATCGGATATACCGTTTGTCCGGGGCAAGCTAAAACGCACAGAAATTTGATTAACCGAGTTAATTTAAAATTGATCGTTTATTTCCGTAACTCGCACATATGATCGAATTAGCCTTCGAAACCTATTCCATTGTGTCCGGAACGCGGGGTAAACCTTAGAAACGCCAGCCGACACGCTTCGTTTGGAGTTCGGAATTTTTTTGATGAATAGTGTTTCGATAAATCTCTATAAATAGACCCCTTTATTCACAAAAAAAAACTAGGGTTTTGTTTTGAGCCAGCCGCCACTAATATATTCAATGGCCATCATCTCACGTCCTTCCTCCTCATTTCTCCTCCAACCCATCAACAATTAGCGAAACCTTCCAACTAACAAAACGTAGAGCATCGAGAGAGCTTTAAATCTATACGGCTATGATCGTTTATAGGCGAGTAAATCGTCATCAATTGGCATAGGAACGCGCGCCGTTCGTTCTCGATTCGCGGGCTATGGTGGCGACCGTGCTACATGAAATTCCAGGCGCTGGTAGTGTTCGGGATGCTCTTCCATTTAACGAGTCTTGATTGTCGTCTATGTCAATGGAAGGAGTGCGGCTTGCTAGGGTTTTGAACGACATTTGGGTTTCTTCATTCGTGAAGACCTGGGATGCGCGCGTGAGAAGGATGGGGCAACGGCCCTGATGGATGCACGGGAATGAAAGGCTATGATGGTGTGGGTTTGAAATTGAAAATAAAATTGTAATTTATATATATAAAAATCGTTCAAACTTTAAATATTGATATCTTTTTGATACGAGGTCGAAAACGCACGAAACAAGTTGCGTTGTCTTCGTTTCGTCGAGCACTACGCTATGGAGCGTGATTGGAATCATTTGGAGCTAGAAAAAATTTTGAGTTAAATCGAACGTCGTTCGATTTGATTTAAAATCGTAAAATCAAGGTGAGTGTTTTATAACGCTCACAACGTACTAAATATCTTTATGCTAGTTAAATTTGACATTATGAAGTGTTATGAATTTTATTTGTCGTTGTTCAATAAAAATTTAATTGTCATATAGCTTGTCATTGAATTAATCGTTGGAAATTAAATTGACAGTTAAATTGAAATTGAAATTGAATTGCGATTAAATTACCTGACATTGATAACTATGAAATTGCCATGAATTGTATTGTCTATTGGACGATTTATTTCGATGGATGCTATTGGTTGATATTTAAATGTTTGGATGTTTATTTGCTTATATATAACCTGTTACGCATACATATGACACTATGATTGGTTTAAGTGATATATATTCACCCCTGACATTTAATTGAAATAACTAATCACTTGGCCATAGGATAGAAAATTATATACGGACACCGAATTGGCTAAATTAATAATTTTTAAAATCGTCGATTTGAAATTTATTTAAATGTTTTGATTTAAAAGTTATAAATAGAAATCAATTTATAGAAATCGAATTTATCGAAAAATTGAGTTTGGAATGTTGAAATAAATTTTGGTGAAAAGAAATTGTTAAATAATTAAAGTGGAGACTTTGGAAATTAAAAATCGGGATATGATTGAATTTCGAAAATTGATTTGTTTAAAGATTGAACCTTAATTTGAGCTTGAATATTACTAAGTAAAAGTGATATAAAAATGATATTTTGAAATCGAGCTTGGAATTGAATCGTATTTGAAATTTGAATTTAAACTTGAATATTGATGGATAATTTTGTTAAGTGTTATAAAATGGATATTTTTGAAAATCAAGCTCCAAATCGATATAAATTGAAATTGAATTAATTGATAGTGAATATAAAATTGAATAAATTTGAAGTCAAAGTTGACGTTGATTGAATCGAAATCGAAATTGAATCGGTAGAACGGAAATTGAAATTGTTTTGAATTGGGAAGTTATAATTGAAATGGGTTGGTTTTGAAGCTGTTTTATTTTGTTTTCCAAATTACTCAGTTATATAAACCATTTTGAATACTTAAACTATTTTAATCTATTTTAAATCTACTTAACCCAATTTAAATTATTTTAAACTAATTTATCTATTTCAAATCCATTTTAAAGATTTTAAGTATTTTAACTATTTTAATTATTTAAACTACTTTTAAACTACTTAAAACTATTTTCTAAAATTCTAAGCTGGTCAATAAGGTGAAATGTTTATATTTAAATCTTGAATTTAAATACGAATTGGGTTAAATGAAGTTGCAACCTAAATTGAAATCCGAATTGATTTTGAAATCGAAATAAGATATTGAGACGAAAAATGATTTTTGAAACGGAATCTGACATTTTAATAGATACGATGATATTTGAAATGGATTTGATTTTTGAAGCGAATATGATAGTTTGATATCAATTGTGAATCGATTTGAAATGTAAAAGAGCCAACGGTGTAATAATACGTAGTTATTAAAGAGACCGGGATCGGATACGGACATACTCTCTGTCGATACCGAAAACCACTTTAATAACTATTATACGCAGAGTGTTGATCCAGAATGAAGTGGATGGTTTGGTGAACACGTTGACTGAAGAAAGAGAACGATATTGGATGACCCCTGACATGACTAAAACAGGAGCCGCGCCGGGCTATTGAGGTTCGCCATCTCTAGCGGACACACTTCTTCGATACCATATCTATTACATTTATGAAGCGATTTGGGTGCACCCCTTGATTTGGGAGTGTTGTTTCGCGGTGTTGGGGTAGCTGCTGGCTATGCTCAACATCAGTCCGGATCACGCAACTACTAGTATCCTAGTTGGTATCGCCTCATGTACCTTGTCATACTGATTATCCTATTCGCGACCACTACGTTATGCTTTGTGTTATACCTATGGGGTACCCTCTGATAACCACCAGTTTACGGTGGGGCTTACGGTGCTGTATAAACTATGGCATTATAAAAATATGTTAAGGGGGATTATGGTAACGTCTTAATGCTATTTTGATACTTTATATTACTGATAGGCATTATCTACTTAGCGTATATTACTACCTAGTAGATAGTTTAACGGATCCTTGAGAGATGGAAAATCCCGTAACATCTCTTAAGTTATTGCACGCACGTTGACACTGGATATGAGATGTCAAACCCCGTAAAAATCTCTGACGCCGTTACACTCATATTTATTTACGATTGATTTAACTTTCATAAGGATATTTTAGTCCTGACTCGAGTGTTTTGTCTTTTCATTACGTTCGGGTCAGTCCTGAGTTTTTCAGATTTTTTTGAAGATCTATTCTGGAGGATGAAGACGAAGATTTGGTATACTATTACTATTATTACCCTTGCATCATGCTATCTGCTGCATTATTTTAATTGTTCTGTTGTATATGTATAACTCTGATAAATGTTGTATAAATAATTGTCAAAGTATAGTAAACAGCTTCATGAACTGTTTATTTGACTATTATATTTTATCGTTCCGCTGCGAGATTCTGTGTTGTTCATTTCCTTTATTTCTCCTTCTTTTCTTTTCTTATTTACCCCAATAACCATCTGCCCTTTTGAATGGTTCGGAATCGGCATGTGTATTTGATCGTCGGTTTAAACTGTGCAAAAAGGCGGGTCGTTACAGATAATAAAGTAAAGAAAATGATGTTTGAGTCACTGTAATGATAGTTATATGTTGATGGTGCATCTAATGACTATGACTCTGGGGTAGGGGTATTGATAACCCCAAAAGATCGGCGGGTGTGCCATGTTTTGAAGTTAGAGTTCTGCAATGAAAAATGAAGCAGGATATGAGGCGTTAATTATCGAGCTCAAAATAGAAAAGGATTTGGTAATGTGATCATTGCAAATATTCATGACTCTCGATTAGTGATATGCTAAGCAAAGTTGGAATTTCAAGCAAAGGGAGCATGAATTTCTCCTAACATGTCGAAGGGATTAAAACCACTAGACGGTCTTGACCATTACCTAATTACTTATATTCCTAGGGATGAAACACAAATGCAGATTCATTGGCTAAGTTGGCTAGTTCAAAGATGTACAATTACGAGAGATCGTCCCAGTAGAGGTGTTATCGGCACCAAACATTCAAAATGCAGACTTTGTTATGGAAGTGATAGAGAATAAGTCGTGGATGACATCGTGTAAGGAGTACTTAACAAAAGGCGTTCTTTCGAAGAGTAAAAATAAGACACAAAAGATCTTATGAATGACATCGTGTTATGTTATGGATGATGGCATTTTATATCGAAGAGGATTCCCAACCCCTTTTCCAAGGTGCGTTGATAAGGATGAAACAAAGAAAATCCTTAAGAAGTCCATTTAGAAAATGACTGGGATCACACTAGGGCCAACGCTTAGCATAGAAAGTATTATGCTATGGATACTTATAGCCTACTATCAATAAAGATGAAACAAAATTTTCTAAGATATATGACACATGTCAGAGATTTATAAAGATGTTGTAGTCCCATCACATGGGCTTACTAAATGATCGATCCATGGCCATTTGCAATTTGGGAAATCGATATCATGAGAAGTTACCGATGGCATATGGAGGAGTCATATATGCAATCATTATAGTAGGATACTTCACCAATGTGCATTTTTTACAAATCAAATGGGGCTGGCAAATGTGATATTCTTATTGGTCATGGATATAGAAAGTTCAGCGAAAGGGATTACATTTTTTGCTACAAACGGGGCAACGAAAGGGGAATAATTGTTTTTATGAATCTATATATTTATATTTTTTTAAATTGTTTTATTTATATTTGTATAAATATTCATAGTTGATATTAAATTTTAAATTACCTTAAAAATGCAAAAATACAAATAAATAACATGTACACTGCGAATATAATTAACAATATATTTCATTAAGAAAGATATATAATTTAACGGTACATCAATTATTTTTCCTATAATTCAATATCGTCCAATTCAATATATTTCAAAGTCCATCATTATGGCCTAGTAGAAAATGAGCCAGCTTAAATTTAGCAGACTGGAACTTATATATAGCATATAGCTCACATCGCGGATACTATCGTTCGATGTTTGAATTCTCATACAATTTTGAATAGTTTGTTTGAATACTTTGATAGTTGGATTGTCATCTCTTACACTTGGGATCTCATGGGACTTACCAGGATAAGGAAGCAACATCAATGGTTCAATAAGGAATAATAGTAATGGGACTACAAAACATATCAGTTGTTATCCCATTGTGAACTTCCAAGTAAAGCTGGGTGTCAAAGTAAGATGTAGGTGAAGAAGAAAAGTTGTGGATGTGTTTTCCTATTGATATAACATCATTGTACATCTGGTTAAGCTCTCTGAAATTGATAGGAGTATGCTCTTTGAAGCCGCTGGATTGTAAACCCATCGCCTCACACCATGCATCATCTTCTTGAACTTAATCCCTTTCAACCGACCAAACACCCTTGGTGTTTGTAGCAGATTGTTCCATACCATCATATATCATGTTGTCCCATTTGTTCATCATATGATTTTTGATAAAATTGTGCCTAAATAATTGTTGAAATCAACAACATCCTCATACCAGGTGCTAACTTGACATAGTGAGTGTCTAGTAAAGATATGCAGACGTCAATGAAAATCAAACTCCTCTCAGGATTCTAATTGATAATATTTAAAATAGAAGATTCGACGACTACAGTCGAAATTTTGGAATATGAAAAATTCAAAAAAATCATAAAAATATATATTACATATAAATGTGAAATAAACCTAACTGCAAAAGAAAATACCACTATTTAAGCTTGAAAATAGAAAATTTTAGTTTAGTAAGTTCAAACTTGGTAGAGTTAGGGGTATGCCCTAGGGGCAATTATGTAATTTATTGCATATATCTAACTCGTTAACCAACCTTGTTTAAAATAAAAGGTATTTTCTTCCTATTATATACTCGATAATACATGATTATATTAATTAAATAACTTAATTAAAAGTATATTTAATATAAAAACTCCATAAATGGTACATTTTGTGATAGTAGTTACAAAGTGTTGCAACCGTGAGCAATTTATCACAATGAAACAAATATACTATTTTAAATGTTCCTAGTCAAGATGCATCGAGACTGGATATCGATGTATGCGTCGAGACTGGTGTACGTAACGCTCTCCAAATGTTGGGTAGTGTATTACTTATGACTACTGGAGGCACCTAGGGGTTACGTACTAATAATTATCCATTGGATAACTATGGAACGACTCACCCGATAGTTTTCTGTTGGTTAATATAACTAAGGTCAAGCGGAAAATATCGATGTGACCGATTTACACAGTTCTCTTAACTTGAGAATATCGTGGATCTTCAATATAAAAGCTCCGCTTTGATTATAGCCAAATCATGGCATGGAGCCCATCGAGTGACTATAGTTGGATCGAGTGGAAGTATTGGAAGTGAAGCACTATTCAAGAGAGGATTCGTCTCCTCAGTTATATGCAGTGAGTATCACAGTCAACTCAAGTCAACTTAAAGTCAAAGTCTCTGGCCAGAGCATTTCGGTTAATAATAATTGTTATTATTGAATCAAGGACTTTGTGTTTGGAATATTATGTTGAATGTGGATGAGGTTGGAACCATAAGTCCAAAGTGATATAGTTTTGACGAAGATAATTGGTGTAAACAAATGTCACAACCGGGTAACGCTTATTAAACTAATTTGGATTTTTACCGAAAATGAGTAAGCGATAAATTTGGCCATAATGTCACACCACATGCTAAGTGACGTGTGAACGTTAACACTAGAATAGTTCGATGTTAACCGCTGACCAAATTTACACCCAAGAGTTACACAACCAAAATGATGAATTCCCTTAAGACCGAACGATTTAATTAGTTTATAATTATTATAAATTAATTAAATTAATTAATATTTATGAAATATTAATTATAAAATTTGAATATAATTTGAGAAATAAATAAGGTTATATATATTTATAACAGCTATAAATATATCGATCGATATATAATATCAAAAAGCAATTAAATTAGATTTAATTGCATAGTATTTTGGCTTGGGCTTAGATGAGTTTAAGGCCCATCATTAGGACTACAAAATTTTATTTTTTGGAAGGTCTAAGGGTGGCTAAAACATAGGGAATTGGCTTGGAGATAATGGGTTGAGATCAAGTGAGAATGGGTAAAAAGATTTCCTCGTTTCTCTCTAATACAACCATATGTATGTATGTATGTATGTATGTATGTATGTATGTATGTATGTATGTATCTCTAATGAAAAAAAAATTGGCCACGGTTACCTTCTACATTGATGATTAAAACATAGCGCTCAATCCACTTCAAAATTCTCAAATATATTTCAAATTAAAATAATACTATTTGATAGTTAGAGGTCGGTGATTCTAGACTTGCAATCTGACGAATCAAGAATTGTAAAAGGAAGGGAAATAATTGCTTTAATGTGGATTCAAAGGCATCATTAAATTAGTAATTTTAATTCATAATATAGTAATTAAATAATGTTCTATGATCCTATAATGAGCAATTTCAAATCAGTTTAAATATATTGCTACTATATGTTTAGTTAGGTGAGATTTTGTAAGTAGATATAGTTGTCACAAATCAGTTAGGTTATATGCATAATTTATTTATTATACTATTTTATTTATGTATAGACAAATGTTTTTTACTATGCAAAATCAATTTTTGTCGTTAATAATTGTTATATATATATATATATATATATATATTTAATAAATTCATATATATATATTAGTGTATATTTCTCTCTCATAATAGCATATATATATATATATATATATATATGATTTAAAAATTTTAGTACACTTATTTATATATAATTTGAATTTACAAATTCAAAAATTTAGTATCATAAGTATATTCACATTTTTAGATTAACATTTATTGAATTTTGAATTTTTTATTATATATAAAATAATTATTACATTAAAATTTTAATTTTATATTTTTTAAAAATATTATATCATTTCAGAAATACATAGAAAAAATTTAGAAATTTTTCAATAAAGTTTATTATTTTTAATAATTAATATTATTTCGAAAAAACTATTTATGATTTATTAAAAATAATAATTTAATTGAAAAATTCTTCAAATTTTTTTGTAATCTTTCACATTGAAAATTTAAAATTTGAATTTTTAATAATATATTATTTTATATTAAATAATTATTGCCGAAATCAATGTAATTCTTTTTAAAATAATGTTTCAACTTTGAAAAAACTCCAGATTTTTCCTAAGCTCTATTTTATGATCCTATGCTTTGAAAAATCATAAAATTTGAATTTTCATCAGTAGATTATTTTATGTTAATTATTTATGGATGAAAACATTATTTTATTTATAATATATACAAATTAAAATACTAAAATTATTATATTCGCAAAACTAAGTTAATTTTGAATTATAAATAATATTTAATAATAGTTCTCTCTCTTTATATATATATTTATCTATATATAAATGTTTTATGTTCATATATTATATATAATATATTTATACATACATATGTGTGTGTGTTTTGTAACACGTATACATGCACATATTTGGACAACATACATGACATACAAAATGAGCTAATATGTGTGTTGCGATGTAAATCCCAACATCTACATATGAGAATATTATACCTTTCACGGATTATTATGTTACACATGCACTCACACATTTATGTATATGATATATTTATGTATAAACTAAATCAAATACATTAATTTCATATCTTAATATATTAGAATTTAAATAAAATAAATGATTTTATTTAAATGAAATTTAGAAATGTTCTAATTCAGTTAGACTTCATAGGCCCAATAAAAACCTTTCATGAAGGAAATGAGAAGCAGAAGTCAGAAAGAAAAATATGTACGTAAGTTTTTCTCAAATGGTGACTTTTCAATCTAAAAACCTTTCATAAGACCATCGATATTCTAGCCCGATAGTCTAAGCCCAACAACAAAAAAACAAGCTAAATCTAAATCAAATCTAGCCCACAACCCAAGAATAAAATAGGTTAAATAAAATATAAAATAACTGCGTGTAATACGCCAAAGATTGCAGATTTTAAGATGTAGGAATAGGAATTTAACCAAACGAAAAGCAGAGAGAAGATTAGAATTCAGTTTAGTTTCATAAAAAAAGAATCAAAGTTTAAATTTCAAATTTAAAATTTTCAACTAAAAGTCAAATTTTGACCAAGTTTGACCAAAATTTGAAATTTTTTCAATGCATTGAATTTGGAAAAATATTTTGCTCCATATCCCAAAATTTAATATTTAAATTCGAATTTATCAATTTTTAAAATAATTTAAATCAAAATTTCAAATAAAATTTCTTTTATAATATGGATCGAATTTACGGGTCATTACAAATGTCACAACCAGGTAATGCTTATTAAACTAAAATTGGATTTTAACCTAAAGTGAGTAAGCGATAAATTTGGCCATAATGTCACACCACCTACTAAGTGACGTGTGAATGTTAACATTGGAATAGTTCAGTATTAATCGTTGATCAAATTTACGTGCAAGAGTTACAGATTTTTCCTAAACTCTATTTTATGATCTTAGAATTTCGAAAATTGTAAAATTTAAATTTTCATCAATAGATTATTTTTTGTTAATTATTTATGGATGAAAAATTATTTTATTCATAATATATGCAAATTAAAATACTAAAATTATTATGTTTGCAAAACTAAGTTAATTTTGAATTATAAATAATATTCAATAATAGTTCTCTCTCTTTATATATATATTTATCTGTATATAAATGTTTTATGTTCATATATTATATATAATATATTTATACATACATATGTGTGTGTCACATATACATGCACATGTTTGGACACATACATGACATACAAAATGAGCTAATATGTCTGTTGCAATGTAAATCCCATCATCTACATATGAGCATATTATACCTTTCACGGATTATTATATTACACATGCACTCACACATATATGTATATGATACATTTATGTATAAACTAAATCAAATAAATTAATTTCATGTCCTAATATATTTGAATTTAAATAAAATTAATGATTTTATTTAAATGAAATTTAGAAATGTTCTAATTCAGTTAGACTTCATAGGCCCAATAAAAGATCCAATAGGGAATTTTTTTTGAAATTCACCCATAATTTTCGGTGCGGGCTAGTCTAGTTCCAACAAGACTAGGATATCCAGAGTGTAGTGTTGTTTATATAAAATGAGAAAATAGCCATTCGGGAATGGACAATTGGGTCTTGATGCATCCAGTGCATCACACTTTGTCTAGACCGTCCATTTTCTTTAATTGGCAAGTTTGGGCTTTCAATGTGTCTGATACATCAGTTGCGTCACAGAAACCCAAACTAGCTAAATAATGACTGCAAATGCACCCTAAGTGGGTTAAGGCGAAGCCACTCACAATAATCACTTCAATGAAAGTGATCAACTTTGTAACGAAGAATATTTTTTGCAGGTTTGAAGCACCATAAAAAATCATTACTGGTAAGAAACATAATTTGAGAGTTTAGATTCCATTGAATTCAGTACTTGATACCGAACCCATAAGAGCTTTTCGTTGGTAGCACATCCATGAGCCAACAGACAAATGGAGGTGGTGAGTAAGCTCATCAAATCCATCATTAAAAAATGGTTTAAGTAAGGAAAAGGAAATTGGGTTGATGGTTTACCATTGGCATTGTGGGCTTATCGAACAACAAAAAAAAAATCTATAATCTGACGTGCACCATTCACATTGGAATATGAAACTAAACACAAGATACTAATAGAAGCTAAAGTTTATACTCGATGCATGCATTACGACCCCAAGATGAATGAGGAGATGGATCTCGTGCAAGGGATAAAGGTGTTAGAGGAAGATCCCTAACTAGATCAAACAAAGGAAGTTATTGAAGGCGTAGGGTGGAGAGAGAATGAGCTAGAGATGCAAACTAGAATGGAGCCAGTACACAAGCTCAAGGATCAATCGGTGTTATCTAACATAGATCAGTACCAATCCATGAGGAAGGAGGAATAGTGATGGAAATGATTTTGATGGAGGTGACAGCCATAACGTATGTCCAACAGTGGAAAATCATGAAGAAACAATGATAATAAGGCACACATGAGAAAAGATATAGGGGATGTAGTCACGATTCAACGGTATGGATGGTCTAGGCGAGCGGACTCCCTACAATCAGGGAGACCTAGGCATTATGATGCTAGCTATGGCTGCTTAGGCAGTGGTCATAACGGCCTCTCTTAGAACCGATCATATAGTGATGCACTCGATGACCGCCATCTAGCATGGAACAAAGGGACTGATGAAAATGTCAACCAAGCAACCTGGAGATGCTTCAAAAAGTTAATCATAAAGACAATTAGGAGATTGCTTCTATTCGAAATTCTTTTACAATGAAAATTAAGGCGGTGGAGCATTCAAGGAAGTTTGTATGTCGACAATGCCGATGTATAACAGGTTGAAGAGTTTTTTGCAACACTTATTGAAGTATGATTGGCACATGGATGGTGCCAAGGCGGATGACTATGTGAAGTGCAGATGCTTTCCATTGTTCTTAGAGGAATTGGCTATGATGTGGTTCTGCAAGCTCGAGGAAAGATCTGTGTCATCGTATGATCAATTGGCGAATAAGTTTCTGAATTAGTTTAGGCTCCATATATTACGACCTAAGGATGCACCTTCAGTAGAAACATTCATCAATAGAAGGAAAAATTTCTAAAAAGTTATCTAAAATGGTTTTGCACAACCGTTACTGAAGTAAGAAATATGGACTATAGTTAGCTTGGAATTAATAGCCATAGTTGGTGGAGTGCATATTGACTCTGACTTTAGGGAGTTGCTAACTATGAAGAAGTTAGCCATGCTAAAGGAATTCTATAAAAACACAAACCAATTTCTATGCTTAAGGGAGACAGAAATGTAGAAGAGGTTAAATATTGGCGGTCAGGTAGGACCGAGAAATATGATAAAGAGTAAAGAAGTCGTTAAGTAGGATTATAACAACAAAAACAACAACAATAATAACATTAGAGACAAGGAGGCGGACCCTAGAAAATGATTTGGGTTTGCTATAAATAGTAAATATACGAAGTTAAACTATTATGTGAAGAATGTTCATCCAGAAACCCAATGTACATTGAGGTATAAAAAGCCAATTCTATAACAACCCAGCCTACCGGATACGCTGATTCAACACCTAAAAAGGCATTCGAACTCGTGTCGTGCTAAGAAGGGAGGATCATTAGGTTGAAATAATTTGTATGGTATAGATTAAACGTAAATTTTAAATATCTACTCTTTTAGATCTCACAACATATAGAATAAAACATATAAAATGGAAATAAACAAAATATATTTGCTTAAACAAATAGTGACCAATAAGGAAACAAATTAGCAAATATTCTTGATAAGCAACTGAAAAACATAAACACATGTATGACCGGTACAATAAGATATAAATAGAATGAATGAAAATAACTCCAGCACGCATAGTCTCCTTCTCCACGTATCTTACTTTAATCACACACCCTACTACCCTATCAACTTAAAAAGTGGACATGAAGAGGGCAAAAGAGAGGGGGTCAGACATAATTTGGTGAGCAAGAAATATCATTAATGGCATGGTGCTAATAGACGAATAAATTATCATTTATAATTTGTACGATCTTATTGTTTTTACCTAAATATGTACACTTACATCCAACAAGTTAGCCAACTTATACAATATAGGACAATAACCTTTAATCCACTTATATCTAATAATTACCCACAAGGATTCCACCCAAAGCGGACATCCTAAAACTGGATAACCTCACAATATATCAAGTACACAATCTGAATAGTAAACCGCTTTTACAAATACACTACCGTAATACATCGTGTATACAATCTCAATGGTATACCACCTATGTATTTACACTACCATGTCATACACTCTCTATTATTCAACTAATATTGTACATGGATCGAATAAAAAACCAATTCCCCTGCTTGTGCATCGATCTATATGACGTAAATCCCACCGTATAGATATCTCTATTCTCCCAACATCCATACACTGAAATGTGATACTCGTGGTGCTGAAGGTGATCATAAGAGGAATTTAAATATGGTACAATCACATGCTTAAGCTAAGTGTCATTTTATACAACATTGAAAAACCATATGGAACTCCAACACGTCGAACGAGTGCGAACAAGTGACCCAAAACACATTATAGGGACAAAACCAAGTCCAGATTCAAGGAACAGTGGACAACTATTAAGTAATTGTTCAAGATCATACAGTCAACCATTCTTCTATTTTTTCTTGTATAGTTCATCAATCGTCTGACTAAAAGTGCTCAATTGACTGCGTGATTGTTCAGTCGACCGATGATACCTTTTTAGTTGAATGTTCTGCCATTATTACTGTAACAACCCTGGTTGGAGATTATCTGTTAATATTAAATTATAACTAATATGAACAGGCAATTTCCAAAACCAGGGTTGTTACAATTACACTTTTTTAGGGCCATTCTTAGGTTTTCCTTGAATGCAACCGATCGAAGGATGATTCGGTTAATAGACCATTCGCCAATTCATGGGTCTTCAACACTCCCAAACTTCGTCATTTTTGTCCAGTTTCGCTTATTCTTCGTTCTATCTTCTTTTTGACCTTCGAGCACGACTTTTAATTTATTATTGGTTCATTTAAACACTTATCCATATTCATTAACATCCTTTAATTTGCTCAAACATTGATTGATTCCGCAATTCCAGTTTTAACTTATTTTCGATGTAATTTATCAATATGACTATATAAACTATACCATGATTGACATGCCTATAAATTTAACATTTATTCACCAGAATTTAATGTATAACCAATTATTAATCTATTCTACATGGTTTTACGTTGAATAAGATTCTAGTTAACCTTACCCCTAATTCGTGTTATTTTTTTTTAATCAAAGTGATGATGTATAATTCCTCCATTTAGCAACTTAACAATTATTACCAATTCACTTATCTAATCAGTCCTAAATGCATTATTAAACCTTAAAAAAGATATATATATATATATACACACATATATATAAATGAAATTTATTGCATAAGCAACATAACCCTTCTTAGGACCCCACTATAACAACCCTGATTTTTCGGTGTTGTTTAAATAGACTAAATTAAGATTTAAATTGGAGAAATTATAATTTAAGTGTTCTATTAGATTATTAATTGAAGTAGAGTTTAAAATGCGAATTCTAAAATGTGTATTTTATTAGAAAATCATTGTATGTAATTTAGTAATGTTTAATTCTTGTTTTAAAACTTGTTAAACAACGTGTTATGTTCTCTGAATAATGTGTAATTCTATTTAGAGAAAAATGTGATTTTTTGAGTTAAATTGATTTGTTTGTATGTTGTCTTATTTTAGAAAAATGCAAATATTTTTTTTTTTCAATAGTAAAAATAAAGGTTTAAAAATTAGGTTTTATTAATTAATCATGAAGAATAGGCGATGAACTTGTTTTTAGTGTATTAACATGAATTTTCCTATGTTAAGTTCCATGAGTTATTAGTGTTTTAAATTGGTAGAAAGTAAGAAAATGCTTAAGTCTCTTACTATTTTAACTAATCATGGGTTTGGTCTTAATAGTAATTTTAACCCATTAGTGCATAAGAGATGTAAATTTCATTTGTTCTGTACTTGGCAAATGAACATTACATTCATTTCTGTTTACCGTAAAATGGAAGTCTTCTTCCTCTTTCAACCTAGGGCAAGAATCAAATTTTAAAATCAAAATAATATCAAAAAATAAAGAGAAATCAAGAGTAAGAATTCTAGACCTAATTCATCTTAGAGACTCATTGATTTAAGTTTTAGAGATTTTCAATACTTGCCGTTCTTCTTTAATTGTGATGCAATTGTTAGGTTTAATGAAATCAAGTGCCAAATTGATGTGAATGGGTTGCAGCAAGCTATATTGAAGTAAAAAGTTGAGTTTAGACTCACATCTATGTCTAATTTTAATCCAAGTTGCTGTTATGTTGGATTGATGAATGTATGATTGAATTGATCTCAAGTTGTATGCCATTTCTTATCATATGAAGCCCTATTTGCTGTTTTCTAAGAATCTTTGTCATATGATCATTAAAACCGTCAAGTTATGGTTATTGTATTACTTGCATGCTGCTAGAATTTTCCTTTTAAGAAGTACATAGAGAGTGCAACTCAAAAATCGACGAAAACAGACCACCAGGGAGGTCGCATGACTGCCTGGAACGCGTTTCAGGCAGTGCCACCGGTGGACCGGTCCACTTGAACTGGTGCATCGGTCGTAGCCTGGAATGTGTTCCAAGCCATGCTGCGTGGTCTCCCCGATCGCCCATAGATCCCTGTTTACCCGATGTATTCTTAATGTTTGGTGTTGTACTCTAGCGCCTTGGACGTGATATTCGGATGCATATTATGAAGTTTTAAACTACTGAGCTAAATAATTCATTTCGATGATTTAATTCCGTAGAGATGATGCTATGGATATATAAAATCACACAACATTGCACACAAGTTATTTATATTTCCGACAAGTAAATTCAATAAAACGATTTCTAATACAAGCGTTTTCTAAACCATTTCAAGTATGAAAATATATTTTTGTATAGTGGATATTTGGAATCTATCTAAATACTTATGGAAGAAATCTAGTTATAATATTGATGATTTTAAATGGGTTTAGAATAATGGTTTTCAAAGAAGCGCGTTTATAAATATCGATGTATGGATTCATAAAAGCTTTCTAATATATATATATATATATATATATATATATATATATATAAGTATATATTCTTTAGTATAAAAATGATGGTTAGGAAGGATATCAAAGAGAATTGTTTTTATATAATAGCACGATGTTGATTGGATGAGGAATTGAATTAAACGGTTTAATAAAATGAGTGGTATGAAAGGCTCATGTTTGTTTTACCGTTTAATTCTTGGACTTGTTCGAATGAACATTTATTTAGCTTGAGTGGTGTTTACTAGCTTTTAGTATCATTTGAGCATCATCAAGTGGTTATGGGACACTGGTCTACACTTTTATGATTACTAATTGTGACGACCGAAATTTTCGACCCTCAAAAATCAACATTAATACATCCACTATATTGCGTGTCGAGCACTCAAGTGCCGGAAAAACTGATTGTTAAGGGTGAAAAATGAAGACAGAACCGAAACTTACGTGGATCGAATGAAATATATAATTTCAATAATCTTTATAGTGGAAAAACTTTTAAATACATATATCAAAGTCTATCCTTAGCTCAGCCTGGACAGTACAAATACCTATCCTTACAAATGCTAAAAAACAACAAATACAGCGGAAAAGTAAATTATGTCCATAAAATTTTGAAGATCTCTGGCTCTTCTTTGGAAACTCCAAGCATCTTTAACTAACCCTGAAACTACTAGGATCTGAGCCGAGTATTAAAATTACCCGGATCAGGCTTGGAAAACCAGCGTGAGAAACGCAATCATAAATATATATATGACAGTGTCATAGATCACTTTGATGTCAAATAAAACCTTTGAAAAGAGGGGTATCTCATAAGACTACGCTCATGTAAATACGGATGAGTTTTTACCTTATGATAACTTAAACATTTTTATCAAATCATTTGATATTATTTCTAATGATATTCTTTGAGAACCCTTTCAAATAACATATTAATCATAGCCGAAATTGTTACATTAATTAAATTCCAACATACTAGGATTTACATTCAAAACCGCAAAGGCATGTATTGGAGGATGGATTTCCAACAGTGACAAGCTAATGAACTACCTTCCGACAGTACATCTCTAGAGGAATGTACCGAGGCATAACCCGGCTACCCTCTACCAATAGAGAATCGACTTACCTCTACCATAGATAGTACTGAATATGTCATCACCTCGGTCGTCCTATCCATGGCCACAACATACAAAAAACCCGATATATAGAGGGAAATCTAGAAAGGCGATGATCATCTTGTAATGGGTGCGACCCACATAGCCCTGCCGCATCTACCTTGTTTTTGTCATTACCTATGTGTGAGGCCTAAGGTAACGTTTTTCCTTTCACATGACAAATCCCAATTCGAACGTCACATTGCCATTTCTGACAACACACTAATTGGTTTCCACAAAAGTACAACTCCCGAGTTCATACGTCTCAGGGAAGGATGTTAAGTATAAGAGGTTTGCCTCCTACACCACCATACAAACCTACGTTTGTAAAAAAATATACGTGGTCTTCGAAATGCAATGTCAGATATTTGTCCATGCAAGTTGTCTAGGAACAGACAAACCAAGGGTACTCCTATTACATCTTGTTTGAGAATCACCCTTAGGATTAGTAGCGAGCAGTCCTTGCATTAACGATTTCAAAATGAAGGTACTACTGCCAACATATTTATATAATATGGGAATCACGAGGTTAGTGGCAAGCAGCCCTACATTATGAAGACCTTCGTCTTTAAAATCATTTTCTTCAACACGCCTTCACTTTCGAATGCGTATATTGCTTCGAAGTGATTTTCGGATAGGAATCACCCAAATCCGATTCCTGTCTCTCCGAACCAATTATCGATAGAAAGATGTGTATACGTGTATATAGAAATATTAAGCCTCTTTCGTTAAATCCTCTACTCTTCTTTTACCCAAAGTAAAACTTTGAAAATATCTTTTTATCTAATAAAATATGTTATAGAGATATATATCTTTAAACCATTTCTATTTTGGAATGTACAGAATTATTAAACCCCTTTTTAACTTTGGAAATATCAAATCATTTCCTTTTAATTACTTAGGGAAAATATTTCCATGTTCTATTATTAGCATAATTAATAAAGATTTCATTTTTCCGTAACATGTTTTAAATGGGTCAAAAACAATGTTATTTAAGACATCGTTTACCGTAAACCCAAATCACTTAGTATTGAGTAAAAATGATTCATAGAATTTAGATTAATTATACTTAATACTAATTTCCGTATTTGACCTATACTATTCATCAAACAACGGTGAAATCATCTTTTAAATTCACACGGATAATACAAGTGTGACGACCCGGAATTTTGAGCAATATCAATTTAATAATCTTTGATAAAAATTAAATTGATTTGATCATTTTACATTATAAATTGACAAGTTAAATCTATTTTAAGGGTTAATGATAATAATTTGTTAATATCTGTTCATATTTTTCTTTGCAATATGAATAGGCAAGATTAAATTCTTTTGAAAGCTGATAATAATTTGATTTTGAAATATTTATTTTGGTAAATAAGAAGTTTTTAATGTAATAAAAATTTTGTATTCAAATTATAATATATATGAATGTATATATATTGTGATTTGATATTTGTTTTAAAATTTAATTTGGAAATTAATAAATATAATATTAGAATATGTTTCTATTTGAAATGTGTATATATATTTGTATATATATATTTGAAATAGGAATTATTAATTTAAATTTAACAAGAGTTTTTCAAACTTAAATATATATATATAGTTTTATAAATTGAAATGTTAATTTGACTTAATGTCTTTGAAATTTAAATTTTAAATCATAAAGTTAATTTCTTATTTTATAAACATATAGTTTAACTTTTGTTTTTAATAAGATAAAATTGTTTTAAAAATCTATGTAAAGAGTTAAACTAAGTTTCTCAATTTAGAAACAAATGATAAAATTAAATTGATTAATTTATAAGTTAGTCATAAATGTCTATATGAATTGGCTTTTGAAATATTTATTTAAAAGATCTAAAAGCTTGTTTATATAAGATAAAAATATTTTACAATCATACAAAAATTACATAATAAAATCAATAATTAAGCATTAGAATACAATACATACATATACACATTTCATGCAAAATTTAAAATAAATTATAAAAGAATATAATAACACTTGTAAACATTTTAGGACATGTAAGTTACATTTGTAAGAATATAAAACATTTAAGAGACACATGGCATTCTCTTGTAAATATATTCAAAATTTAATTTGTAAATAATAAAAGGAAAGATTTTATCCTTCCAGCAAATTTTTCTCTTCATTTAAAAAAAAAAAAAAATGAATTCAAATCTGAAAGGGAAAAAAAAAAAAAAAAAAAAAACTGTAAAACCTGAAAACTAAATGAAGAAATCTGCAATTCAATCATAAGACATGGAAGAGGAAGAAGTCTGGAAATTCAAACAGAATGAATTTAAATGCAAATGCAAGGATGTCAAATGAAGTTAGAGGCAAGTCAAACAAAGATGCTAAGGGAATTCAACATGCAAATAATTAAACAAACAATTCAGAAGAAAACATCAACATGCAGTTCATTCTCAAGTAATAAGATCAACATGCAGTGAATATCAAAGCCTGGGAAACAGTTTTCTGATCTTCTCTCTGTTTTCTGGAAATTCTGTTTTAGCTTGCAAGGGAAAGTGCAATTCTGTTTTCTGCAAAACTAAACAGGTGAGTAAATATAATCTTAAAAACAGTTTTAAATTTTAAATTTCCTCTTGTTTTTTTTATGTATGGAATTTGATGAATTGATTTGATTCTTGAATTTAAATGGTTGCATGGTTGAGAATGAGGAATTGAGGGTATTTAGATGTCTGTATTCATGAATGTGCTCTGTAAAGCATAGCAGGTTTCCAATAAATTCAATAACTTGGATTTGAATTCAAATCTGCTTGAGTCTTGTTTATAAATGTTGTTTGAAATCAAATAGGCTATCATCTAAAAATAATTTCAGGTTTTAAAATTGGATAATTAGTTTTAAAACTTTGAGTTTACAGTAAAATATAATATGGAGATGCCTGTAAACATAGAAGTATATTCTGTGTGCTATATCAGATATTCAATTTCATAGCAAAATAAAAATATAAATATTGAATTCGAGTTAGTTGATGAATTGTAACAAAGATGATTTTTAATCAATTGATTTTTAATCTAAAAATAGTTGTAGGCTGATAAACTTTGTATTCATCATGAATTTTTACATTTACAGTAAAAAGAATAAATTGGGGTAAAATTTTTTTTTTTTGAAACAATTTTAGTTTTTGATTTCATAATTGAATTCTTAATGAAAAATCATGATTTTTGAGATAAGTTTCATGATTTTTAGATTTGGAATTTAAGAGAATTCTCGTGTTAATAGTTTTGGGTATTTCGGCAAATTAAGGGTGAACGACGTGAAATGGATTGCAGTGGTTGAACTCGAAGGTCGAGGGGGTGTTGATGTTCACCAGAAAAATGCAAAAGTATTTTTCTAATTGTTAAATCGATGGGGATGGATCGATTTAGGGTTATATGCCTGAGTTTTGGACGTCGTAATTTCTTGAGTTCCGCGACATCGTAGGGTAGCTGGTGTTGATCGCGGTGGTTGCCGAAGGTTAGGGAGGTTGTGATTGAGCTTCGGAAGTGACGGTGAGGTGCCTCGACGTTTGTGCTGCCGTAGATGATGGATTGCAGGCGGGGGAGTTTCGAACAGTGATGGGTTCGAGGGTCATTTTTCATACCTCGAGTGTTTTTGATTTTCTGGGTGATGAAGTTGGATGAGGAGGTCGAGAGTGACTTGGTAGAGGCCGGAGAGGGGATCGCCGATGACCAACGGCGATGTGCACGTTTACGTGAACAGTTCGTGTTTCAGTGGATGGGTTCAGGGATGAGGAAGAAGGTGGACTCGAAGTAGGTTGCGCAATTTTGTTGTTTCAACTCGAAGCAGTAGGGTACTCAGGGTTTTGCTAGTTTTGCTCGGGGATTGTTGCGCGAGTTTTTGCTGGGTTACTCATCTATTCAGATATCCAGGCTTTAGAGCTTGGTGTTGAAGTTAATTATGCAAAGAAATTTGGTTTTAGGAAGTAAAGTCTTCAAAACAGAGGTTGAACAAATTTCAAAACTTAGTTGTTTCAAAGTTATGTTTAAACAAGTTTATATAATTTAAAATATGGAGTTTTTAAATAAAATTTGTGGATTTAAAATAAAGTTTATATTTAAACTTTAATAAATAAATTTGGGAAAGGTTTTAAAGTTTTCAAAGTTCAATTTAAAATATGTTTAGATTTAATAGATTTCTAAATTGTTATATTTTATTTAAATTAAGTTTAATAATTTAGAATTTGATAATCAACTGTAATAAAGATTTCTTTAGTAAGTTTGAATTTAATTTAATTAAAGATAATTAAATTTGTAAAGATAATTGAGATAATTAAATTATTTTTAACTATCAAGTTTTAATTGTTAATAAATGATTTAATTAAGATAATGGTTTCTTAATCTAGTATCTTTTAATATAATAAGATTAAGAATCATTTAATTAATTTTAAATGATTAGTTAAATAGTTAATTAAGTAATTAACTTGTGATTAATTAAGATAATCACTTTGGATTAATCTAATTACTTAGGGTAGTAATTAAGTAATTAAGTGATTAATTACTAAAGGTAATTAAGTAAGAATTAATTACTTTATGAAAAGTAATTAAGTAATGTGATTAAGAGTTAATCACTTTAGTTATTAATTAAAGACTTAATTAATAATTGATTAAAGGTTTAAATTATTTGATTAATGATTGATTAATTAAAGTATTAAGAGAAATTAATTAAGTGATTAATTACTTGTAAAAGTAATTAATTAATAAAGAAATTTAATTAATGAAGTAATCATTAATTAATGAAAATAATTAATTAATTGTTAATTAATAATTTAAGAATAATTAATTTATAATTAAGTTTTAATTACTAAATGTAATTAAAGTAATTAATCAAAGGTGATTAATTAAAAGTAATTAACTAAGTATGATTAATTAAAAGTAATTAATCAATGTGATTAATTAATAATTATTAATCAAGTGTAATTAATTAAAGATAATTAAGGAATAATTATCAGAATAATTAGAGAATAATTAATCAAGGTTGATTAATTTAGAAAGTAATTAAGGGGTAATTACTTAATAAAATTTGGAAGTAATTAATCAGGATGATTAATTAATTTGGTAATTAAGTAATAATTACTTAAGTAATTAAGTGATAATTAATCAGGGAGGATTAATTGAAGTGGATAATTAAGTAATGTTAGTTAATTAAATTGTAATTAATTAATGAATAGGAAGTTGGATTTAAGATAATCCAAGTGTTTAATTAAGGATTAATTTAATTTAAGGATTAATTAAATTAATCAAGTTTGAATCAAACTTGTTATGAATGATAATTGATTGGATGATATATATATCATTGAAATGAGTTATGGATATTGGTTGTCGTTGAATGGCATTGATTGACGGATGATGATATGTATATGTTATATCTGATTGTGATATATATATGCTGCTTGTGATATGCATAGATGCATGTGATATTAGATGCTTATCTATTTGTGTTGTGAATACATCTATTTATGCTAAGTGATATTTTCTGAAAATATCTATTGTTTAAAATCCCTTAAGTACAACTTGGACATTAAAATGGCGTTTGGATTCGATGAGACCGGGATCGGGTTTCCATATTTGGAATCCGAAAACCACATCGATTCCAATTAAACGTTAGGTCGTTAATCCAAGTGGAGCAAGTGAAGACTCGAAGTGTAAGGGCTATACGTCAGTATAACTCTGTGGGTGATTCCGTAATGAGTTTGACGGAATAGTGCTTATAGATTCGAGATGGTGAATCAGAGTGCAAGGGCTATGGTCGTTGACTCTGAGGGTGATTCCAAAATGAGTGCAACGAGATAGTGCCTTCGGTTTCGTTCGAACCCGGAACGAACTTGTATGGATTGAATGCTTTCAGAACATCGTCAGGCGGACGATGAGCATTCTAAGATAATTGGTCCTATAAAGGTAATCGCAGCCTCAAGCCTCATCAACCGGGAATGGCTAAAACAGGGGAGGTGCAGCAAGGCTTCGTGGGTCGCGCCCACTGGAGAGCAAGATACATCCCTGTCTAGAGGTCCCTTTATATTTCGGCTGTGTGGGCAGTTGGTCTGCAGCCAACTGCGGGGTGGTCTTGTTCGGGACTGTTCAGTAAGGAATGGTCCCGGCCTTGTGTTGCAGGGGATGAAGGGAGTAATCCTCGGTACGGTGATCTAGGCCACGTACTGTGACGGGCGGTACCCCAGTAGCCCTGCCATTGTTGGAAACCCATTTTCCCTACGAGACCCTACGGTTTTGTTTGTATTACCCACTTTTGTGGCTAGTAGCTGGAATTTAATGAATGTAACAATTTCGGCTATTTTCTTATTTATTTGAAAACCCTAGACACTATTATAATATCACTGGATTTTCCTATCAAATGTTTTGGTTAGCGTAAGGTAAAAACTTTTCCATGTTTATGTGTGGGAAGTCTTACGTGATACCTTTTGTTTTCAAAGGTTTTTCTAAAGTTAAGCAAATCTTAAACCGTTTACTCACACCAGACCCCTGTCTGACCCGAGTGTTTATTTTCTGTTTTATTAAACTCTTGGGTACTCATATTATATATGAGTAGTCAAGTGATTCAGGTTATCTCTTTACGAATTCTGGAGGAGCTTTGGAGCAGGAGGCTTCAGCGTGTAGATATGGTTAGAGTTTCCGCTGTGTTGTTGTCTGTATGATGTCTTGTATTGTATTAGACAGAAATGTTATAACTGTCTATATTGAGATGTTTAGTTGTGTACTCTGATGTATATGATACTATGTATATGTTCTATATTATATTTAAATCGTTCCGCTGTGAGATTCTGATGTGTTGTTTTCTCTTTCTTCTCTTTCTTTTCTTCTTCTATCCCTTTCTTTCTTAATTAGTGATGCGATTTTCCGGTAGTGGAATTTCGGGTCGCTACAGTTGGTATCAGAGCGTTAGGTTGAGTGAATACCTAGGCTCTGGAGTGGTGTCTATCTTGAGAGAGCGTACTTGTAATTTTTATATAAATATATATTTATATAACTACCTAATCTGTTGGGTTGTCTGTTCAGATTTTCCAACATAGGGTATAAAAGGTAGATAAGGTAGGAGTGTGTGGAACACGACTACCACTATTGGTTGAGGCTTATATGTTGTGGTTGGAGATGTGTTTATCGAGATTGTAGACCCAATACTGTCTCGAATAAGATTTAGTGGATTGTAGAAAGGATTTCTTTGAGTCCAGAGGAAGTTTTTTTTTAAGAATTAGAGTATATTCTTGAAGTGTGAGGTTGATTTGCTCTCGAGTGAGCGGGATTTCCAAGAGTTGAGTTGTCAGCTAAATAGAAGCAAATGATGGTATCTTGATAGCTTCAAGAAGGAATAGCTATGTGATGAGATGCAGTATCCACAGATGGTTCTGATGATGTTTCTTTTGGAGCCAGATTTAGATGGTGTTGGAAGAGCATTGATGTCTTCTACAAGGAAGATGCAGATGTTTAGAGATTCTTTGGATCTCAAGTAAGGGTATCTTATCTTTATTGAAGAAGGAGACTAAGGTCGATGAGTTACCTCATTTCGGACATGGTCTCAATTGTTTTCTTAAGAAGATAAGTAGCTGGTGTTTGATTTGGAGCCGAGTTTCTTGAGGAGATGTTTACTCATCTCAAGGATTTTTAATGAGATTGGATGATAGTTTTGAGTTTCAGGAGATTGTGGTTAAGGAAGACCTTTGGTTTAGCTGTATCATTGAAGTGAAGTTTGGAAGCAGCAGTGTGGATCTGTTTCTTCGATGATTCAGTAATCTTTGGGATTCTACTATCAGCAGACCCGGCAGATAGTGAAAGCTTATTTTTCTTTGGAAGGCTCAGCAAAGCGAGATAATTGTTGGAAGGGATCTATCAGTTTCTAATAGGTGAGCCATTCTTGAAGATTGGTCTTGGAAAGGAAAAGCTGTTCTGGTTGGGAGACAGTTCTTTGGAATCTGAACTGAGTAGGATCGCAAAAGTGACTTGCGATTTGTTTGGGAAGCTTGGAGTATTCTTGGTTTGAGATTGAGATATCTCATATGAAGGTATAGACTGCTTTAGTAGTCAGGGGATTCTCTAGATACTTTTTTGAGGAATTCAGAAGTCTACCTGAATCGGAGATTGAGATTTCTTATCAACTTGGATTTCTAGGAGCAGTATTGATGGTCTAATCTTATAGTGGGATGACTCTTGGAGCGAGAAGAGTTTGGTAAGGCAGCTCAGGATCCTTTGGATTGATCATCTTATTCTATGTTGAGATTCTGCTAAGATGTTTTGACCAAGTGGAATGGTCGTTGAGATTTTTATGAGTCGAATGAACTGAGTATGGAGAAAGATTGTGCTTGTGTTCTTCGATAGCATTCTTATCTGCTCTAGATCAGAGTTGTGCAGCGGAAGCGAGTTGGCAGTTATTCTGGTATAGGAGCAACCGGATGTTGGATTATAGGATTTCTACTGGAAATTCAAGTATGAAGGAATTTTCTGGATCTGAAAAACAAGGTTCTCAAGTACAACTGTTTGGCTATTTAGATTTGAGATATAGGTCTGGAGTCCATTGGTGCTTATGGTATAGAGTTGTATTTTGGATTTCAGCAAATTATTTTTGGAAAAGGCATTTTGTTGAGTAGGACCTGGAGATTTGATTTAAGTTGATGCTGTTGTTTCTTGAAGCAGTCAGCAAGAGTTAGGCTGATCAGGAATATTGAAGGTGACTCAGAGCATCTGAAGAGTTGTGCAGATAGAATTGAGGAGATTTTGGAATGTGCAGTTAGATTTTGAATATTGATTGGGTTTTATCCAATCAAAGGAGATACAAGAATGGGTAATACTGGAGAGTTAGCTTTGAAGGTATTTGGAGTTTTATCTGTGATCTCTAGAGATTTGATTTTGAACTACAGGATTGAGTTGCCAGTTTGGATAGCTGAAATTCATTGTATTTCACATTTCTCTGAGGAATATGTGTATGATTCTTTGAGTAATAGAATCAGCAGTTCAGAAGGAATCTGGTAGTTGAGTTGGTTTTGAGTTTAGTCTGATATCTTGTTTAGATTTGAAGAATCAGATGAGGAAGTTCTTGGTTTTAGTAGTGTAGTTAGTTAAGATTTGTAGAGCAAGTATTCCAGTATAGGTATCTGGAAACTCTAGATAATATTAGAAGGTTCTATTCAGAATTTTTCTGGAATAGATAAAATTGTTTGTTTGAATTGGTTGCTATGATTGATAATGTATGATTGATTGTTTGATTGCTGTTTGGAATTTAAATTCTTTAACTGGGTTATTAAATTATCTTTGTTTTTAAATTTCGGGGACGAAATTCTTTTAAAGGGGGGAGGAATGTGACGACCCGGAATTTTGAGCAATATCAATTTAATAATCTTTGATAAAAATTAAATTGATTTGATCATTTTACATTATAAATTGACAAGTTAAATCTATTTTAAGGGTTAATGATAATAATTTGTTAATATCTGTTCATATTTTTCTTTGCAATATGAATAGGCAAGATTAAATTCTTTTGAAAGCTGATAATAATTTGATTTTGAAATATTTATTTTGGTAAATAAGAAGTTTTTAATGTAATAAAAATTTTGTATTCAAATTATAATATATATGAATGTATATATATTGTGATTTGATATTTGTTTTAAAATTTAATTTGGAAATTAATAAATATAATATTAGAATATGTTTCTATTTGAAATGTGTATATATATTTGTATATATATATTTGAAATAGGAATTATTAATTTAAATTTAACAAGAGTTTTTCAAACTTAAATATATATATATAGTTTTATAAATTGAAATGTTAATTTGACTTAATGTCTTTGAAATTTAAATTTTAAATCATAAAGTTAATTTCTTATTTTATAAACATATAGTTTAACTTTTGTTTTTAATAAGATAAAATTGTTTTAAAAATCTATGTAAAGAGTTAAACTAAGTTTCTCAATTTAGAAACAAATGATAAAATTAAATTGATTAATTTATAAGTTAGTCATAAATGTCTATATGAATTGGCTTTTGAAATATTTATTTAAAAGATCTAAAAGCTTGTTTATATAAGATAAAAATATTTTACAATCATACAAAAATTACATAATAAAATCAATAATTAAGCATTAGAATACAATACATACATATACACATTTCATGCAAAATTTAAAATAAATTATAAAAGAATATAATAACACTTGTAAACATTTTAGGACATGTAAGTTACATTTGTAAGAATATAAAACATTTAAGAGACACATGGCATTCTCTTGTAAATATATTCAAAATTTAATTTGTAAATAATAAAAGGAAAGATTTTATCCTTCCAGCAAATTTTTCTCTTCATTTAAAAAAAAAAAAAAATGAATTCAAATCTGAAAGGGAAAAAAAAAAAAAAAAAAACTGTAAAACCTGAAAACTAAATGAAGAAATCTGCAATTCAATCATAAGACATGGAAGAGGAAGAAGTCTGGAAATTCAAACAGAATGAATTTAAATGCAAATGCAAGGATGTCAAATGAAGTTAGAGGCAAGTCAAACAAAGATGCTAAGGGAATTCAACATGCAAATAATTAAACAAACAATTCAGAAGAAAACATCAACATGCAGTTCATTCTCAAGTAATAAGATCAACATGCAGTGAATATCAAAGCCTGGGAAACAGTTTTCTGATCTTCTCTCTGTTTTCTGGAAATTCTGTTTTAGCTTGCAAGGGAAAGTGCAATTCTGTTTTCTGCAAAACTAAACAGGTGAGTAAATATAATCTTAAAAACAGTTTTAAATTTTAAATTTCCTCTTGTTTTTTTTATGTATGGAATTTGATGAATTGATTTGATTCTTGAATTTAAATGGTTGCATGGTTGAGAATGAGGAATTGAGGGTATTTAGATGTCTGTATTCATGAATGTGCTCTGTAAAGCATAGCAGGTTTCCAATAAATTCAATAACTTGGATTTGAATTCAAATCTGCTTGAGTCTTGTTTATAAATGTTGTTTGAAATCAAATAGGCTATCATCTAAAAATAATTTCAGGTTTTAAAATTGGATAATTAGTTTTAAAACTTTGAGTTTACAGTAAAATATAATATGGAGATGCCTGTAAACATAGAAGTATATTCTGTGTGCTATATCAGATATTCAATTTCATAGCAAAATAAAAATATAAATATTGAATTCGAGTTAGTTGATGAATTGTAACAAAGATGATTTTTAATCAATTGATTTTTAATCTAAAAATAGTTGTAGGCTGATAAACTTTGTATTCATCATGAATTTTTACATTTACAGTAAAAAGAATAAATTGGGGTAAAATTTTTTTTTTTTGAAACAATTTTAGTTTTTGATTTCATAATTGAATTCTTAATGAAAAATCATGATTTTTGAGATAAGTTTCATGATTTTTAGATTTGGAATTTAAGAGAATTCTCGTGTTAATAGTTTTGGGTATTTCGGCAAATTAAGGGTGAACGACGTGAAATGGATTGCAGTGGTTGAACTCGAAGGTCGAGGGGGTGTTGATGTTCACCAGAAAAATGCAAAAGTATTTTTCTAATTGTTAAATCGATGGGGATGGATCGATTTAGGGTTATATGCCTGAGTTTTGGACGTCGTAATTTCTTGAGTTCCGCGACATCGTAGGGTAGCTGGTGTTGATCGCGGTGGTTGCCGAAGGTTAGGGAGGTTGTGATTGAGCTTCGGAAGTGACGGTGAGGTGCCTCGACGTTTGTGCTGCCGTAGATGATGGATTGCAGGCGGGGGAGTTTCGAACAGTGATGGGTTCGAGGGTCATTTTTCATACCTCGAGTGTTTTTGATTTTCTGGGTGATGAAGTTGGATGAGGAGGTCGAGAGTGACTTGGTAGAGGCCGGAGAGGGGATCGCCGATGACCAACGGCGATGTGCACGTTTACGTGAACAGTTCGTGTTTCAGTGGATGGGTTCAGGGATGAGGAAGAAGGTGGACTCGAAGTAGGTTGCGCAATTTTGTTGTTTCAACTCGAAGCAGTAGGGTACTCAGGGTTTTGCTAGTTTTGCTCGGGGATTGTTGCGCGAGTTTTTGCTGGGTTACTCATCTATTCAGATATCCAGGCTTTAGAGCTTGGTGTTGAAGTTAATTATGCAAAGAAATTTGGTTTTAGGAAGTAAAGTCTTCAAAACAGAGGTTGAACAAATTTCAAAACTTAGTTGTTTCAAAGTTATGTTTAAACAAGTTTATATAATTTAAAATATGGAGTTTTTAAATAAAATTTGTGGATTTAAAATAAAGTTTATATTTAAACTTTAATAAATAAATTTGGGAAAGGTTTTAAAGTTTTCAAAGTTCAATTTAAAATATGTTTAGATTTAATAGATTTCTAAATTGTTATATTTTATTTAAATTAAGTTTAATAATTTAGAATTTGATAATCAACTGTAATAAAGATTTCTTTAGTAAGTTTGAATTTAATTTAATTAAAGATAATTAAATTTGTAAAGATAATTGAGATAATTAAATTATTTTTAACTATCAAGTTTTAATTGTTAATAAATGATTTAATTAAGATAATGGTTTCTTAATCTAGTATCTTTTAATATAATAAGATTAAGAATCATTTAATTAATTTTAAATGATTAGTTAAATAGTTAATTAAGTAATTAACTTGTGATTAATTAAGATAATCACTTTGGATTAATCTAATTACTTAGGGTAGTAATTAAGTAATTAAGTGATTAATTACTAAAGGTAATTAAGTAAGAATTAATTACTTTATGAAAAGTAATTAAGTAATGTGATTAAGAGTTAATCACTTTAGTTATTAATTAAAGACTTAATTAATAATTGATTAAAGGTTTAAATTATTTGATTAATGATTGATTAATTAAAGTATTAAGAGAAATTAATTAAGTGATTAATTACTTGTAAAAGTAATTAATTAATAAAGAAATTTAATTAATGAAGTAATCATTAATTAATGAAAATAATTAATTAATTGTTAATTAATAATTTAAGAATAATTAATTTATAATTAAGTTTTAATTACTAAATGTAATTAAAGTAATTAATCAAAGGTGATTAATTAAAAGTAATTAACTAAGTATGATTAATTAAAAGTAATTAATCAATGTGATTAATTAATAATTATTAATCAAGTGTAATTAATTAAAGATAATTAAGGAATAATTATCAGAATAATTAGAGAATAATTAATCAAGGTTGATTAATTTAGAAAGTAATTAAGGGGTAATTACTTAATAAAATTTGGAAGTAATTAATCAGGATGATTAATTAATTTGGTAATTAAGTAATAATTACTTAAGTAATTAAGTGATAATTAATCAGGGAGGATTAATTGAAGTGGATAATTAAGTAATGTTAGTTAATTAAATTGTAATTAATTAATGAATAGGAAGTTGGATTTAAGATAATCCAAGTGTTTAATTAAGGATTAATTTAATTTAAGGATTAATTAAATTAATCAAGTTTGAATCAAACTTGTTATGAATGATAATTGATTGGATGATATATATATCATTGAAATGAGTTATGGATATTGGTTGTCGTTGAATGGCATTGATTGACGGATGATGATATGTATATGTTATATCTGATTGTGATATATATATGCTGCTTGTGATATGCATAGATGCATGTGATATTAGATGCTTATCTATTTGTGTTGTGAATACATCTATTTATGCTAAGTGATATTTTCTGAAAATATCTATTGTTTAAAATCCCTTAAGTACAACTTGGACATTAAAATGGCGTTTGGATTCGATGAGACCGGGATCGGGTTTCCATATTTGGAATCCGAAAACCACATCGATTCCAATTAAACGTTAGGTCGTTAATCCAAGTGGAGCAAGTGAAGACTCGAAGTGTAAGGGCTATACGTCAGTATAACTCTGTGGGTGATTCCGTAATGAGTTTGACGGAATAGTGCTTATAGATTCGAGATGGTGAATCAGAGTGCAAGGGCTATGGTCGTTGACTCTGAGGGTGATTCCAAAATGAGTGCAACGAGATAGTGCCTTCGGTTTCGTTCGAACCCGGAACGAACTTGTATGGATTGAATGCTTTCAGAACATCGTCAGGCGGACGATGAGCATTCTAAGATAATTGGTCCTATAAAGGTAATCGCAGCCTCAAGCCTCATCAACCGGGAATGGCTAAAACAGGGGAGGTGCAGCAAGGCTTCGTGGGTCGCGCCCACTGGAGAGCAAGATACATCCCTGTCTAGAGGTCCCTTTATATTTCGGCTGTGTGGGCAGTTGGTCTGCAGCCAACTGCGGGGTGGTCTTGTTCGGGACTGTTCAGTAAGGAATGGTCCCGGCCTTGTGTTGCAGGGGATGAAGGGAGTAATCCTCGGTACGGTGATCTAGGCCACGTACTGTGACGGGCGGTACCCCAGTAGCCCTGCCATTGTTGGAAACCCATTTTCCCTACGAGACCCTACGGTTTTGTTTGTATTACCCACTTTTGTGGCTAGTAGCTGGAATTTAATGAATGTAACAATTTCGGCTATTTTCTTATTTATTTGAAAACCCTAGACACTATTATAATATCACTGGATTTTCCTATCAAATGTTTTGGTTAGCGTAAGGTAAAAACTTTTCCATGTTTATGTGTGGGAAGTCTTACGTGATACCTTTTGTTTTCAAAGGTTTTTCTAAAGTTAAGCAAATCTTAAACCGTTTACTCACACCAGACCCCTGTCTGACCCGAGTGTTTATTTTCTGTTTTATTAAACTCTTGGGTACTCATATTATATATGAGTAGTCAAGTGATTCAGGTTATCTCTTGACGAATTCTGGAGGAGCTTTGGAGCAGGAGGCTTCAGCGTGTAGATATGGTTAGAGTTTCCGCTGTGTTGTTGTCTGTATGATGTCTTGTATTGTATTAGACAGAAATGTTATAACTGTCTATATTGAGATGTTTAGTTGTGTACTCTGATGTATATGATACTATGTATATGTTCTATATTATATTTAAATCGTTCCGCTGTGAGATTCTGATGTGTTGTTTTCTCTTTCTTCTCTTTCTTTTCTTCTTCTATCCCTTTCTTTCTTAATTAGTGATGCGATTTTCCGGTAGTGGAATTTCGGGTCGCTACAACAAGTTCCCCCATTGGCATCTAATATAGTGTTTAACTAGAATGTTCTTTTTACCATCAAAATCCTATTTTAAATCTTGTCTAACCATTTTGGAAAACTCGGAATCTCTTTTCTTTTATCTTAAAAAAATACGATCGAAATAAATCAAATTAACTATCCCTTTCGCCGGGCTAGTTCGGATAGCTAGGAAGAGCAGGAAACTGGTTTTCCAAACCCTAGCCTGGAGGCTATCTCTTTATCACCCATTAGACGGTCAAGTCATTTGATCGACTCTAAACCTTTAAAAATATTTGATTATCATCTGAAAAATATTTCAAAAATATTTGGGAAGAAAATCCAAGTTAAAATCATTGATTCAACGGTTACCAAATTCCTTTGCTAAATTATCGATGAATAGTGATTTTTAAAGTTTTATAGATCAAAGCACTTGTTCCATTATATATATGTGTCCATTGTTATAATTCAAATCCCTTTCAAAACATTTTAATATTTATGGATTTTGTTTCATATTTTTTAAAAAATTTCTAAACATCCATTCTAAAGAGTTGAAAACAATATTTTACGAACTGCCAAAATACGACGATTTTAAAAACTTGACTTGGACATATTTCAAACTTTACTAAATGGAATCCTGATTTTTATTTTTCATTTGAAAACCATGATCATTAGGGCCCGAAAAAAAATCTTATTTTAATAAATTCCGATTTATATTTCATTATGCACATTGATTTAACTTTTTAGGTTGCGAAATCGCGAACTGCCAAAACACGGCGGCTTATTTTTCACCTTTTAGTCAAATTTTGTAAAAGTTAACCGAGACACTTTTAAATTATTTTAATAACATAATAAACTATATTAAACCAAATTTTCACCATTTTATTTTATTAAAATCTCATTTTCACTTTATTATATATCATTAACATTATATCATTATTATATTCAATTTCCATCCTTTCAATTCCAAATTCTTTATATTAAGCAATATGATATTTATATATTATTTTCACCTTAAAACTATTATTTTTCATAAATATAACCATATATTTTATTTTTCAAAAATTTTAAAACTTTATATTTCTAATTTCTTTCTATTTAATACAAATTACAAATCTTCCCAAAAAAAAATTCTTTTTGATTTAAGATTTAAAGAGTGGCTTAACCTATCTTATATACATATTTTTTTGGTCATAACATTGATAATTTTTCACAAGATATTTATGGCTACTTTTAAAAGCCATCACTTCTCAACATATATGATTTTCAAATCATAAATCATTATAATCCCACTTTATCATAACCAAGCTATTATATACTTGATATAAGCAACCAGTATTCAACCAATCATCATTGAAACATATTAAATAACCATTTAAGCAATCATATTATCAATCATATGTATATTTTAGAATTAAAACAAACCAAGCTAAAAGCGTGTTCTCCCTTTCATGCTATCCGACTCTAAGTGTTTTTAATCGATGAAACGATCCCTTTCTCCGCAATGAAGGTTATGGAACTTGCCCCTAGACCTTAGTGATGCTTGGCTAAGCTTGTATGGAGGTGGAAGTTCAGCTTTGAGATGGTGGTGGTGTGGGTCGTGCACTTTATTGAGGAAGAGGTGGAGTTTTGCTTACGTTTTGAAGCAATTTGATATCGTATGTGTGTGGAAATAATTTTAGTGGAACTTCGATGTGGTGTTGAAATATTTTTACTACTTAGGAAGCCATTGAAGAAGCGCTATTAGAGAGAGCTCAAGGAAAGGAAGAAGAGGAGAAGTAAAGTTACTTTGTGAAGAAAGAAAGAGGATATGCATGTGTATTTATATGGTAGAAATCCTTGTACATGAAATTAGCGAAATACCCCCCTCTCCTAATTAACGGTCGAAACCACCCCCTCCATGTGCCTTCCATCACTTCTTCTTGTAGGTGTGTAAGGTGATGTGTAGTTGATTATAAGTTTGCTTTTTGACTCTTAAGGATGAAGCTTTCATTTGCATACATATAAGGAAGCATATGTATATACATATTTAGATATTTACAAACCCTTAGTATGACTAATTGTGTATACGTGTGTGTGTGTGTGTGTGTATGTATATGCATATATGTATGTACATGCATGTGTGTATGCATATCAAATAACGTTACAACAACTTAAAACAACATCCATTCAACGAAAGGTCGAAAATCCATAAGCTGATTCCGAGTTACATTTTTACTTTTTAATCAAACTATTTATTTATGGAAACAAAACTTGAATATAATTTTCTTATCATCTTTAAATAATTAAAACAAGATTATTTAAGATATAAAACTATTTTAAATAATATTAAAATCCATTTATAAAAATTCGACGTCGATTCGCCAAATGCACGAAGTTTGTATATCTTTATAAAACAAGTTTATATATTTATAAAACCATCATAAATCACTTATTATCATTATGTAATAATTAAAATGGATTACTCATCATTTAAACAATTATTTGAATATTAAAATTAATTAAATATTTTGATTCAAAGTGACAAAATTACGGGTTGCTACATTCTTCCCCTTTAGAAGAATTTCATCCTCGAAATTTCACCACAACCCAAGACCCAAAAGAATTTACCAAAAATATTATCTTTAAACTCAATTCCATATGATATACCCAGATTATTTGTAATATCTGATTTGATTTTCTATTCGAATACACAACTTTACTTCTGAACTAGTATCGATCCCTCGGCCCTCTAGTGCGAACTTTGATCAGGCTTCTTGATCAAAAACCATCTCTTCCCTTACATAGCTGTCAATTATGGTAAAAAACACAAGTATCCACCCAAAAATACTCATAAATGTTCTTCCTCAAGAATTGGGCGATAAATCCTTTTTCAGATCAATGTAACACCTTAAAGTTATGCACTCCAATCATAGATTAGAGTCACGCGATGAAATAGTCTACGTATCTCATACATACTTAGTTATATCAAATTCCTTTTTCAATTTTATTTAAGAAAACGTTCCTTAAATTTTTTAACTTTTATTTAAACATTTTTATAAAGGTTCTTCTTTATATATAATCAAAATTTTTTATCTTCTTTCTAAAGAAACTACTTCAATTTAGAAGATAAATTATCTTTTATTTCTATAATTATAATAAACTCCTTATATTAGACCCCTTTTAACCAAATTAAATGCAAACAAATTAATAAGAATTAACAATTATTAATAAATCTATCAATTTGTGGTTCACATTTTCTTTTTAACTTTAGAAAATTATATAGATCTAGTAACTCATAAATGATACCAAGGAACTAGGCACTATCAATAGTATCATATGTTCCCTTAACAAGAAGGAGAATATTTAAAAGAAGTGTTTACCATCCGAACACATCTCCTGCCCATTTTTAGTTACTTTTGAGCCACCCGAACTAGTAAATCATCAGATTCTTTTCAAAAATATTAGGATTTAAATTCCCAAAAATCTCTTTACAAAACACATTTTATAAATCCAATTTATAAAATCATTTACTGTTATGAAACATCCATAAAATTTCATCCAAATTTTAAACCTTTTGTATGTCCCAAATAGGTATAACCCACATTTAGAAGATATATAACCCACATTTAGAAGATATCTTTAAAAGTTATTCTTGTTATTTAAATGCTTTTTAGAAGTTTCACAAAAACATAGCTTTTAATAAAACTGGCTTTACTAAAATCATCTACTAAATTTAACTTATCAAAATCTCATTTATTGGAACACTTATGTGACAACCCGCAAATCCATACACTTTGAATCGACAATAATCCACACATGTCCAACCCAAAAAGCACAAACTGACGGAAAGTAAAGAGAAAGAAAAGAAGAGAGAAGAAGAGAAGAGAAGAAAGAGAGAAGATAGAACCAAACAGAATAATACAGAATCTCACATCGCAGCAGAAAATATATAATATCATATCAATGATCTTTACAAAATAGAAACTATGTATATACATAAATCAGAGTTCAACAATCAATCAATAGTTATCATCTTAAATAGTTATAATAACATGTCCTCACAATTGCTGATAATATACAACAAATACAGCACAACGGATAATCAAAACAAGTACGTGTATACGAAATGAAGATCTCCAGCTCTTCTGCTGAAGCTCCAAAAGCATCAAATCTAGACCTATAAATATACTCGGTCTAACCCGAGCATTGAAAGGGAAGAATGCCCGGATCAGTCTGGTAAACCAGCGTGAGAAACACACTCAACTGAATTTATTAAATTACCAAAACTTTTCTTTTATCAAAATAAAAGTATCTCGTAAGACATGCCCACACATAAACACGGACATGGTTTTACCTTACGATAACTAAAACATTTCTTTCATATCAAATTCATGTTATATTATACCAGTGTCTAGTATACAAATAATATTAATCATAGTCGAAATGGTTACCCATATAGCATTTTGAGGCTATTCATTACGCCTTTACAAAAAAAATTGCAGTTCGTAGTGGGTTTTGGATTTCCATACAAATGACCAGGTGAAAGGACTACCTTCCGGCAGTACATATCTAGAAGAATGTACCGAGGACCATCACAAAGGATCCTCTACCAACACAAGATCGGCCCACCTCTATAACTAGATGGTACCGAATATATCATCCTCCGATCGTTACCGACCTTTACCGAGGGCTCTCTAGCATACAAACCACATAATCAGATACACGACGTCATAGCGTGCAAAGATATATCTAAAAGAGGATGATCGTACTCTAATGGGAGCGACCCACTTAGCCTTGCCGCATCTAACCATGTTTTGGTCATTTCCGATTGATGAGGATAGAGGTAATGATTACCTTTCACAATCACATATCACATCTGTGACGCCCCACCTCTATACCCACGCTAGCCAAGTACACTACGGGGTAATGCCGTCAGCTAGCACGGAGAATAAGGCTGTTGAGGAGCGACCATCCGTGTAATTGCTTTGTGTAAGAACCGATATGCCAGATAAAATATAACATGCATTTCATCTCAAGAGGAAATCCAACATACCGACGCAAACTCAAAGCTACTACACAGTGGCTATATAAAATCTTCGGAAACAAATATAGAAATAAACATAACATAAATCAGTCACAGGCAATTCATATCACAAAGGTGGAAATAGATATGAATATTACACATAAAAGTGTATATCAGAGTAGTGGTCAAACAAGATCCACAATATCAAAAAGAATAGATACAAGTGCTAGGCAAAGAATATGTATACATAAAGGAGTCAACATGTCAAATGTATACAACAAAAACTACTAGACTAAAGTAGTTAAGCAAAAGTCAGAAGATGGTTCCAGATAGGAAGTCATGAGGAAGCACCTGCAATATCTTAGTCTGACCCGAGTATTATTTAAGAAGGAAATAATAAACGGATCAGTCTAACTATAATTATCAAATAAAATAAGATATAAGAAGAGATGTAGTAAAAACGTATGATAACCAAAAATGTCATACTACGACAAGTATACATAGAAAAATCAACAAAGGAAAATCATACAAATATCTCAAGAATCTCATAGCATCAAAAAGAATATCATATTCTTTATTTGCTTCACCAAGCCACAATAATGGACATACATATCAATGCCAATCGAAAAAGGTGGTGAAACATAAATTCCAGAAGTCAACACAAGAAATCCAGAAATCAAATAATTCGGAGCATCGACGTCGTACAGCGTGACGCCCGATGAACCAAAGCACAATAAAAGGGAACAACGACGTCGTACAGCGTGATGCCCGATGAACCAAAGCACAATAAAAGGGAACAACGACGTCGTACAGCGTGATGCCCGATGAACCAAAGCACAATAAAAGGGAACAACGACGTCGTACAGCGTGACGCCCGATGAGCCAAAGCACAATAAAAGGGAACAACGACGTCGTAAAGCGTGACGCCCGATGAGCCAAAGCACAATAAAAGGGAATAACGACGTCGTACAGCATGACGCCCGATGAACCAAAGCACAATAAAAAGGAGCAACGACGTCGTACAACATGACGCCCGATGAACCAAATCGAAAAGACATCGCACAATTGCTAGTCTAAATCATAAAATGATCGTCATGATCAAAGAGAAGTGTCAATTACAGTAAGTGTAACAACCCGCATATTTACCGATTTTATATCTAAATGTTTCATTTAAATATAGCGTCGTTAGTCGGATTTAGGTCCGAAATGATACTTTTTGCAAATGGCCGAATTGGAACTCGAAACCATTTCCATTGGTTCCAAAATGGCGTTTGCGATCTTTTTGAGTATAAGCTTTGATATGTTTGGAGTAAGTTGAATTTTGACTCTTTTTCTATTGGGTTTTGGGTTTGGGTTCAGCCCACTAGCTAACTAAACCCCTAACTCAGCCCTCTCTTCATCCATTCACCCTCATTTCATTTCTTAAGCTTAAGAAAACTGAAAATGGTGGAAGGGAAGAGGAAATAGAAATTTGCAAGCCCTAGTTTCTACTTCCAAACTTGATTCTTGCTCCAATATCAAAGAGAAGACATAGGTAAGCTCCTCTTCATCTTCTCTATCTCTTTCTCTCTTCAATCTCAGAAATTCCTAAACCTAAACTTAGTAAAATGCTTATTTTGATCTTAGATTGAAGCTAATTGAGTAGAAGTGGAGATTTGTTGGTCTTCTCCTTGCAAATTGAACTTCTTCTTCTTTGTTTTTGGATTAAAAGGTGAGAATTTTTATCTCACATCTATGCTTATATATGTATATCTTTGTTTGGGTGTAAGAAGGTGAGTTTTGAACTCACATCTACTTCTCTTGGTTTCATTAGTGTTAGGTATGAATTCCTAACAATTGTTCATATGTTCATTTGCTTTCGATTTGGTTTGTTTTGGTGAAATTGCCAAATTATGATTTTTGAAGCCAAATCTATGTAAAACCTTCTATGGTTGATGTTTATGTTGTTCGGAGTGTTTGGGTGTGTCGTTAAGGTTGGGTAGTCATTTGACGTAAGCCCATAATCAACACGCATCCGATTGCTTTCGATTTGTTTGGCCATAGTTGGCCTAGGTTCAGGAAATGCCTGACCATCAGGTTTCAGACGTCTGAAACTCTAATTTCAGACGTCTGAATATTGTTCTGGGGAACATTTTCATCCCCAGATTCAGACGTCTGAATTTATATTACAGACGTCTAAATTGGCTAATTTTCAACCAGAAAGGAAATAAGCCGAAAATTGCCTATTTCAGACGTCTGGAAGTTTGGATTCAGACGTTTGAATTCTGTTTTGAAAAACAAATTTATTTTTAGATTCAGACGTCTTTCAGACGTCTGAATATGCTGTTTTTGCCAAAGTTTCCTTGTTCGTTTAGTTTTCCAAATTTGATAAATGCATATTGATTCCAATTAGTTGTTTATGCATATTTGACCTTGATGATTCCTTTTTGAATTCATTCACGGGTTTTGTAAATGATTTCTTCAAATCGTATTAAAAGTTCGCTTCTTCGATTTATAAATTCTATTTAAAACACACGCACAATTTCGCACTTCGAGCGAAGTGGAAAGGTGATTAAACGGTTGAGCAAAACACGTACCATGAATCTGTGCGTTTATCTTTCCGATTAATCCCCGACCTATTCAATTGATCGTTTTAACCTTTGGGTTTGGTTTATCGATGATATGAGGTGAACTTTGTACTGCTTTGAGTGTGAAATTAACTAACGGATAGTAAACCGTTTAGTGCGAACGAGTGGTTATGGGACTCACGTTACCACTTTTCGGATTCCTTTTTGAGAGTTATGACACATTCCGCCAATTAGTGGTGTCCAGTACTGGGTCTCTGACCTTCACCACTACGGTTTGTTGCCTTTGGGTATATTGCCTTCGGGTTTGTACCTTCGGGTTTGTGCCTTCGAGTTTGTTGCCCTATAGTATCGCCTCCGATGTTGGTCGTTATGAGCCGCATGGGTGATATTGGGTTGCCCTTTAGTATCGCTTCCGATGTTGGTCGTTATGAGCCGCATGGGTGATATTGGATTTGGAGTCTTCGGGCTCATGGATCCTTGTTTGTACAGTACCGAGCTCGAGCAATTTTCTGATGTTTCCTTCATATGTATATTCCCTAGGTATCTCCCTTTGGTGTTGGTCTTTTTGAGCCGCATGATGAGTAGCGTTTACCTTGTGGAACTTGTATACCTTATTGGTATTTGTTATTTGCCTTTTTGGCTTGCTTTGGGATATTCTTATCCTTTGTTTCTATGAGTTGCCGATGATATGAGGCTTGTTATGTTATCATATGATTCATCTTTTTGTTAGATGATTGTGTTATCTCTTTTAGAGATATTTGTTATACTTCGTAACCTTGCAGGTTTATTGTTGTTCAGTTTATCTAACTGATTTGTTTAGCTAGACTGACCCGTGTATTTTATATTCGGGTCAGACCGAGATGTTTCAGGTTAGGTGCTTTTGGACTTAGCCTATTTTGCTTCCGCATGGACTATTCATCTTGTTCCTTTTTGTTAAAGCTTTTTGTGTAGTCCTTTTATTGTAACTCTGATATGTATTCTTTTGACTCGTTTGTATGTTGTGGTTTGCTATACCACTTGACATGTATTATTTTGTAAACTCTGTTATGTATCAATATATGTGTATATGATGATTTACTGTTTTGTGATGTATGTTACATTTGAGTTGTTATATTCTGTTCTGATAGATCCTCCAACCACCTATGGTTTTGTTTTAAGTATTCATTGGGTATGTCGACCTGTTTGGTATGATTATTGTCGATGTATTCAATAGATAGTTAGAGCAAGGCTATAGATGGTCGCTCCCAACCAGCCTTATTCTCCGTGTTAGTTGACGGCATTACTCTGTAGTGTCCTTGGCTAGCGTGGGTATAGAGGTGGGGCATCGCAGCGTAGCATCAGAGCTGAGTTCAGGACAAAATATGATAAACACAGAATAGATGCACATATTACGGTACATCAAAGTGTATAAGTGATAAAATCTTTGAATCATCGTGCCTTTCTATTCCTTCAACTATCAAAGGTTAGGTAGAATTTGGGGAATACGTCTAGGAATGCATTTTACTCCGTAGTATTCCGTATTGAAGTATCTACCTTGTGAATAATCTTGTTCTTATCTCACTTCCAGCGTATGGCTGGAAGAGGCAGGGGACGACGTTCGGGTGCTGGGCAATCCAGTGGCTTACATCCGGATGGCGTTTATATGTCTGCCGATCAGTTTTTGGAATTGTTTAGGAGCACTCAGCCTCCAGTTCCTCCTCGAGTGTCTCCACCTTGCAAGTCTGCCTTTGCATGCCAGTGCAGTGATTTTGCTCATCTTGGGAGAAAACCGTTTAAAGGCTCCGAGTCCGTTCTTGAAGTCCAAGCTTGGTTTCGCACGTGCGAGCGTATCTTCTCTCGCATGGATCTTTCTGACCATGATAGAGTTCTTGTAACTTCTAGCTTATTACAAGAGCGTGCTCTTGATTGGTATGAGCTTCTTGTAGCCGAAATTGATGAGTCTACTCTTTCTTGGACTCAGTTTCGTGAGCGATTTGAGCTCAAGTTCGTTCCTGAATCTGAAAAATTTTATTAACCCGTCGCTTCCTTGAGTTGAAGCAAGGGAAATCTTCCGTTTCTGAGTATGTTGCATCATTCGAGGCTTTATCTAAGTATGGTCTTGAATTCATTAGCACTTCTTATAAGAAGAATTTGAAGTTTGTTTCTGGTCTTAAGAAATATCTTAAGAAGTCTTTGTTGCTCCAGCTTAAGCTTTCTTTTGAAGAGTTGGTTGATTCGGTACTTCATCTTGAGACCGTCGAGAAGGAGCGTGATAGTGATGTTGATGTTGAGGTTTCCAAGAAGCCCAACAAGAGGCCGTTTCCATTTCAGAAGAAGCCTTTTCCTTCTAAGAAGAAGAAGACTGGTGGTTCTAGTTCTCAGCCTCAGTCTGTTGGAACACCTTTCATTCGGAAGTGTTTCAATTGTGGTTCTCCTGATCATATTATTCGAGCTTGTCCTAAGCCTCTCTTCTTCCGCTATTGCAAGAAGGAAGGTCATCATGTTTCTGCTTTCCCTACTATTCCGGCTGGTGCCAAGTCTAGCAAGCTTTACGCTGCTAAGGCTTCTGAAGGTCCCTCTCAGCCCAAAGGTATATCTCCATCTATTTTGGAAGGTTCTATTTTATTTCATGATCTTAGTATACGAGTTCTTTTCGATACGGGTGCTTCACATTCTTTCGAATCGAAAAAGCTCGTTGATGATTTATCTTTGGATGTTTCTTGTTTGGTTACTTCTTTGAGGATTGCGAATCCTATTGGGGGATCCGCGATCCTTAGCTTGTTATGTGATGATGTTGAGATTGTTTTATGTGGCTTTTCTTTTCGTGCGAGTCTGCACGTTATTTCTTGTCTGGGATTTGATATGATTTTGGGTATGGACTGGCTAGTGAGATATGATGCCAGGATTATTTGTTTGGAGAGAATTATATATCTTCGACATCCGGATTCGCCTACTCAGCTATCTCTTATTCTTCGGGATGTGGATAATTTCGAAATGGCTTTATATTCTCTTGATTCACGAGATGATGATGATATATCTCGTATTCCTATTGCTTGTGACTTTTCTGATGTTTTTGAGCCTGTCTCGGGTTTGCCACCTAAGCGGGCGATTGAGTTCCGCATTGATCTCATTCCAGGCACGCAGCCAGTTAGTCGTCCTCCCACGATGATGTCTACAAAGGAAAATGAGGAACTCAAGAAGCAGCTTTTAGAGCTTGAGTCCTAGCAGTTAATTCAGTCCAGTTTTACTCTGTAGGGATCCGCGGTCGTCTTCGTGAAGAAGTCTGATGGAACTCTTAGGCTTTGCATTGACTATCGCAAACTTAATGAGTTAACCATCAGGAATAGGTATCCATTGCCTAGGATCGATATTATGTTCGATCTATTGAGTGGTGCTAAGGTCTTTTCTCAACTAGACCTTGCCACAGGTTTTCATCAGTTACGAGTCGCGGAGGATAGCATTCCTCTTACCGCTTTCCGCACTCGTTATGGTTCTTTTGAGTGGCTCGTTATGCCGTTCGGTTTGACGAACGCTCCTACTTTCTTTGTTGATCTCATGAATCGGGTATTCCGGGAATATCTCGATAAGTTCGTCCTTGTCTTCATTGATGATATCCTTATTTACTCTAAGTCTGAAGCCGAGCATGCCAATCACTTGAGAATTGTCTTGAGTACTCTTCGTCGTCATCAGCTTAGAGCCAAATTCTCCAAGTGCCATTTTTGGGAGAATAAGGTTAAGTTCTTAGGCCATGTTGTATCTTCCGATGGCATTTCTGTCGATCCCTCAAAGATCGAAGCCATCCAGAATTGGAAGAGGCCTGAGAATGTGCATGAGATTCGTAGTTTCCTTGGATTGGCGGGTTATTAACGTCGGTTCATTAAGGATTTTTCCCGTGTTGTGCTTCCTCTCACCTACCTTACTAGGAAAGGCATTCATTTTATTTGGTCCGACAAGTGTGAAGCTTCCTTTCAGACATTGAAGGAACTTCTCACTAATGCACCTATTCTTGTGGTTCCCGAAGGGAATCATGATCTTGTTGTCTACACCGATGCTTGTGGTAGTGGTCTCGGTGCTGTTCTTATGCAGAAGGATCGGGTAGTTGCTTATGCTTCTAGGCAACTGCGTCCGAATGAAGTTCGCTATGCCACTCATGATCTTAGTTAGCCGCCATTGTCTTTGCCTTGAAGATTTGGCGACACTATTTATTGGGCGAGCGCTTCATTCTTTATACCGATCATAAATCTTTGAAGTACTTGTTCACTCAGAAGGAACTCAATATGAGACAACAGCGTTGGCTCGAGTTTCTTGCCTCCTATAACTTTGATATCCTGTATACCCCTGGTAAGGGTAATCGTGTTGCTGATGCGCGCAGTCGCAAACATTCGGCTGTTATTTCTATGATGCTTGCCGAATGGGATACTCTTGTGACTCTATCTTTTTGTGAAATTCGTGATCGAGGTTCATCTTCCGATTCTCCTATTCTATTATTTAGTTTGGGAGCTCGACCCATTTTATTAGATCGTATTGCCGATGCCCAGCGGCGTGAACCTGATTTGTTGCATCTTATTCAGCTTTATAAGTCTGGATCCTGTGATGAGGCGTTGCGGGATTTCAGCATTGATTCTCATGGGTGTCTTCGTAAGAAGAACCGTCTTTTTGTGCCTTCTTATTTTGCACTAAGGCATGACATTCTTGATGATTGTCACCCTTCTAAGTATACCATTCATCCTGGTAGTAGTAAGATGTATGCCGATATGCATCGTCTTTATTATTGGGAAGGCATGAAGCGCGATGTGGCGGGTTATGTGAGTAATTGCATAACTTATCAACGTTTTAATGCCGAACATCAGCGTCCTTCTGGTCTTCTTCAGCCTCTTGAGATTCCATTGTGGAAATGGGATCAGATTTCTATGGATTTTATTGACGGCCTACCTCGTTCGAGATCGGGCCATTCTAGCATTTGGGTTATTGTTGATCGCTTCACTAAGTCTGCTCATTTTGTCCCTATTAAGTCTAATAGGACTGCTTCGCTTTTGGCTAAGTTGTATGTCAAGGAAATCGTGAGACTTCACGGTGTTCATAGTTCTATTGTGAGTGATCGTGATCCTTTATTCACGAGTCATTTTTGGCAGAGTCTTCAGCAAGCTTTGGGAACAAAGCTTAATTTTAGTACATCTTATCATCCACAGTCTGACGTAAAGACTGAACGGGTGAATCGTATCTTGGAAGATCTTCTCCGTATTTGTATTTTTGATTTCGGTGGTTGTTGGGAGGATCACCTACCTTATGTAGAGTACTCCTACAATAATAGTTTTCAGTCTAGTGTCGGTATGGCTCCTTTCGAAGCTTTATATGGAAGGCCATGTCGATCACCTTCTTGTTGGTTGGAATCTGGAGAGAAGCTTATTCTTGGTCCAGATTTTGTTCGTGATTCTTCCGAGAAGATTGATCTTATCCGGTTGAGAATGAAAGAGGCACAGAGTCGCCATAAATCCTACGCGGACAACCGTAGGAAACCTCTCGAGTTCTCGATTGGTGATCTTGTTTTTATTCGTGTTTCTCCTTTGAAAGGGGTTATGCGTTTCAGTATGACTGGGAAATTGGCTCCTCGCTTTATAGGACCATTTTCTATTACTGAACGTATTAGCCCTGTGGCTTATAGAGTTTCACTTCCTGCTCATTTATCTGGCATTCATGACGTGTTTCACGTCTCTCAACTTCGGAAGTGTTTTCGAGAATCGGATTCTGTTATTGATTCTCCTGATTTGCAAGAGCTTGAGATCTCACCGGACTTATCTATTGTACAGCAGCCCATTCGCGTACTTAACACGGAGGTGCGGCACCTTCGGAACAAGGACGTGCCGCTCGTTAAAGTTCAATGGTCCGCTAATCCCTATGACTGTACTTGGAAAACCAAAGAGTTTATTGAGCGATCTTATCTGGGTTTTCTATCTTTGCTTAGGAACGGTGAGTTTATCTTTTCATCTCAAGCTTATTTTCTTTTCTTTTGAATGTTGTATGCATGTAGTTGTTACAAATATCGTCTCTAGGAGTTGCGGGGACGCAAATTTGTAAGAAGGGGAGATCTGTAACAAACCACATATTTAACGATTTTATATTTAAATGTTTCATTTAAATATAGCGTCGTTAGTCGGATTTAGGTCCAAAATGTTACTTTTTGCAAATGGCTGAATTGGAACTCGAAACCATTTCCATTGGTTCCAAAATGGCGTTTGCGATCTTTTTGAGTATAAGCTTTGATATGTTTGGAGTAAGTTGAATATTGACTCTTTTTCTATTGGGTTTTGGGTTTGGGTTCAGCCCACTAGCTAACTAAACCCCTAACATAGCCCTCTCTTCATCCATTCACCCTTATTTCATTTCTTAAGCTTAAGAAAACTAAAAATGGTGGAAGGGAAGAGGAAATAGAAATTTGCAAGCCCTAGTTTCTTCTTGCAAACTTGATTCTTGCTCCAATATCAAAGAGAAGACATAGGTAAGCTCCTCTTCATATTCTCTATCTCTTTCTCTCTTCAATCTCAGAAATTCCTAAACCTAAACTTAGGAAAATGCTTATTTTGATCTTAGATTGAAGCTAGTTGAGTAGAAGTGGAGATTTGTTGGTCTTCTCCTTGCAAATTGAACTTCTTCTTCTTTGTTTTTGGATTAAAAGGTGAGAATTTTTATCTCACATCTATGCTTATATATGTATATCTTTGTTTTGGGATAAGAAGGCGAGTTTTGAACTCACATCTACTTCTCTTGGTTTCATTAGTGTTAGGTATGAATTCCTAACAATTGTTCATATGTTCATTTGCTTTCGATTTGGTTTGTTTTGGTGAAATTGCCAAATTATGATTTTTGAAGCCAAATCTATGTAAAACCTTCTATGGTTGATGTTTATGTTGTTCGGAGTGTTTGGGTGTGTCGTTAAGGTTGGGTAGTCGTTTGACGTAAGCCCATAATCAACACGCATCCGATTGCTTTCGATTTGTTTGGCCATAGTTGGCCTAGGTTCAGGAAATGCCTGACCATCAGGTTTCAGACGTCTGAAACTCTAATTTCAGACGTCTGAATATTGTTCTGGGGAACATTTTCACCCCCAGATTCAGACGTTTGAATTTATATTCCAGACGTCTGAATTGGCTAATTTTCAACCAGAAAAGAAATAGGCCGAAAATTGCCTATTTCGGACGTCTGGAAGTTTGGATTCAGACGTCCGAATTCTGTTTTGAAAAACAAATTTATTTTTAGAGTCAAACGTCTGAATCCATTCTTTCAGACGTCTGAATATGCTGTTTTTGCCAAAATTGCCTTGTTCGTTTAGTTTTCCAAATTTGATAAATGTATATTGATTCCAATTAGTTGTTTATGCATATTTGACCCTAATGATTCCTTTTTGAATTCATTCACGGGTTTTATAAATGATTTCTTCAAATCGTATTAAAAGTTCGCTTCTCCGATTTATAAATTCTATTTGAAACAAACGCATAATTTCGCACTTCGAGCGAAGTGGAAGGGTGATTAAACGGTTGGGCAAAACACGGACCATGAATCTGTGCGTTTATCTTTCCGATTAATCCCCGACCTATTCAATTGATCGTTTTAACCTTCGGGTTTGGTTTACCGATGATATGAGGTGAACTTTGTACTGCTTTGAGTGTGAAATTAACTAACGGATAGTAAACTATTTAGTGCGAATGAGTGGTTATGGGACTCACGTTGCCACTTTTCGGATTCCTTTTTGAGAGTTATGACACATTCCTCCAGTTAGTGGTGTCCAGTACTGGGTCTCTGACCTTCACCACTACGGTTTGTTGCCTTCGGGTATGTTGCCTTCGGGTTTATACCTTCGGGTTTGTGCCTTCGGGTTTGTTGCCCTATAGTATCGCTTCCGATGTTGGTCATTATGTGCTGCATGGGTGATATTGGGTTGCTCTTCAGTATCGCTTCCGATGTTGGTCGTTATGAGGCGCATGGAAGATATTGGGTTTGGAGTCTTCGGGCTCATGGATCCTTGTTTGTACAGTACCGAGCTCGAGCAATTTTCTGATGTTTCCTTCATATGTATATTCCCTAGGTATCGCCCTTCGGTGTTGGTCTTTTTGAGCCGCATGATGAGTAGCGTTTACCTTGTGGAACTTGTATACCTTATTGGTATTTGTTATTTGCCTTTTTGGCTTGCTTTGGGATATTCTTATCCTTTGTTTCTATGAGTTGCCGATGATATGAGGCTTGTTATGTTATCATATGATTCATCTTTTTGTTAGATGATTGTGTTATCTCTTTTAGAGATATTTTTTATACTTTGTAACCTTGCAGGTTTATTGTTGTTCAGTTTATCTAACCGATTTGTTTAGCTAGACTGACCCGTGTATTTTATACTCGGGTCAGACCGAGATGTTTCAGGTTAGGTGCTTTTGGACTTAGCCTATTTTGCTTCCGCATGGACTATTCAGCTTGTTCCTTTTTGTTAAAGTTTTTGTGTAGTCGTTTTATTGTAACTCTGATATGTATTCTTTTGACTCGTCTGTATATTGTGGTTTGCTATACCACTTGACATGTATTATTTTGTAAACTCTGTTATGTATCAATATATGTGTATATGATGATCTACTGTTCTGTGATGTATATTACATTTGAGTTGTTATATTCTTTTATGATAGATCCTCGAACCACCTATGGTTTTGTTTTAAGTATTCATTAGGTATGTCGACCTGTTTGGTATGATTATTGTCGATGTATTCAATAGATAGTTAGAGCAAGGCTATAGATGGTCGCTCCCAACCAGCCTTATTCTCCATGTTAGTTGACGACATTACTCTGTAGTGTCCTTGGCTAGCGTGGGTATAGAGGTGGGGCGTCACAGTAAGCTAGTAAATATATGAGCTTAGCTTCATGTCCCATAACCACTAGCTTAACTTAAATATTTACGAACAAACTGTACATCTCCACTAGAAAATTGTCACAAGAGTTTCAATCGAACAAGTCCAAGAATTAACCGACGAAGTAAACGCAAGCGTTTCATACCACTTGTTATACTAAGCCATTTAATTAGATTTCTCATACGATTGAGGTAAAGGTTTGTATATACTAGTAGATTGGAAATCGGTTTGAGAAAACGAGCTTTGTAATAAAATAGTGTTGAAATCATTTGAAGAAAGAGTTTTGATATTTACTGCTAGTATAGAAAACCTTTATATTTTTAAAGTGACAAATCATAGAAAGGAATGTAGAAACAATTAATCATCAAAATTCACATTCAAAGACGTGAATAAAAATCCAAAGAAATCGATTACGGAATCTATCGAAATGGAAATTCCTAAAAATCACGAATAAAATGTCATCAAAGTCAATAATAAATGATAGCAACAAAAAGGGAATCAACACGAATCGATTAAAGTTGGAAATTCAAGCTAAATAGGCAAATAGGCAAAAGACTGCAGATTCAGACGTCTGAAATCAAGGATTCAGACGTCTGAATCTGAAAAATAAAAATATTTTCCAAAATAGAATTCAGACGTCTGAATACTTGAATTCAGACGTCTGAAATAGGCACTTTTTAGCCTATTTCCTTTCTGGTCCAAAACGAACCGATTCAGACGTATGGATAATATGATTCAGACGTCTGAATACTGGGGAATAAAAACTCCCAGTATAATATTCAAACGTCTGAATACTACGTTTCAGACGTCTGAAACTGGGGTTCAGGGCATTCCCTGAACCTAGGCCAAAAATGGCCGAAATAAATACCGGAAGCCATCGGACGAGCAACGACGACTAAAGATTTACGTCGAGCGACAACCCAGCCTTAACGGCTCTTCGATACGCCTCAAATATCAATGTCCAAATATCCATAAAAGGATTTTCATAGATTTTGATTTCAAAACATTAAAAATTGGAATATACACCAAATCAATCCAAACCAAAATCAATTGCACAAGAATAAGTGTTAGGAATTCATACCTAACAATCAAAGATAATTATAGACAAAGATGTGAGATAAAAATCTTACCTTTTTACAAAATCAATGAAGAAGAAGCTATAGAGCAATGGCAAGAACAATCACTCTTCAATTCCAACCAAACAAGCTTGAATCTAAGCTTAAAGGAGAAACATTTCCCAAATTAGGTTTAGGAAATTTCTGAAATTGAATGGAGAAAGAGTTGGAGAAGATGAAGAGAAGGCTTACCAAAGCTTCTTCTTGAATTTGGAGGTAGAAGCTTGAATTTACAATAAAGGTTAGGGCTTGGAGTTTTAATTTCTCATTCCTCCCACCATTGTTGCTAAAGCTTGAGTATTAGGAATTAGAAATGAAGTAATGAAGAGTTGAAGTGGAGTTGGGTTCATATGTTAGGTTAATGGGCTGAAATCCAAACCAAAGCCCTAAGTGAAAAAGTAGCAAAATTCTACTATCTCCAAACATATCAAAATTTATACTCAAAAAGGTTGCAAACGGCATTTTGAACTCAATGGAAGGGGTCTCGAGTCCTAATTCGACTGTTTGCAAAAAGTAGCTTTTCGGACCAAAATCCGACGAACGATGAAATATTTAAATATACAATCAATAAATATGCGGGTTGTTACAGACTCCCCTCCTTAAAGAAATTGCGTCCTCGCAATACTTAAGAAGAAAATAAGAAGTAACAACCATAAAAGCATATCAACTCAAAATAAATTTGAAATAGGAAGTTCACCATAAGGAGCATGAAAGAGTAAGCCTGAACGGGATCGCTCGATGAATTCCCAGGATTCCCAAGAGCAATCCTTAGGATCTGAGAACCATTGAACTTTCACAAGAAGAACATTTTTATTCCGAAGGCGCTCAACCTCCGATGCAATGATGTGAATGGAATGTTGCTCAAAAGTCAATTAGGCGAAACTTCAATTTCTTCAATAACACCGGACTCAAGAATAAAATCGGAATCCCTGAGGCATTTCCACAGATAAAAGATGTGGAAATCGTCATGAACAGCAGAAAATTGAGCCGGTGCAACAGCGTAGTAAAAAAAACGGTACGCCCGAGAAATGAGGAACTCGAATAATTTGGAACAAAGGCGTAGTACAATAACGGTATGCCAGATGATCCAAAGCTCGAATAATTTCGAAATACCGACGTAGTACAAAAACGGTACGTCCAATGATCCGAAATTCAAATAATTCGGAACACCGACGTAGTACAAAAACGGTACGTCCAATGAACCGAACACCATAAAAGAACATCAGACGCTAGTCCATAAAAGAAATGGGATAAAGCTCAATAAAATGAAGTATATCAAAATGTCCGATGAATTGATAAAAAGATAATACCATTCAAACATCATCAAAGAATCAACCACTTGTTGCTTACGACTAAGCGCATTTGGCAACACGATTTCCCCTCCGGAAATAAAAAGATTATCAAGATCATAAGATGCCAGGAACTCGAGTCAACATGAAGTTCCTTATGAGAAAATAAATATTCCAAAGATTTATGATCGAGGTGGAGAACAAATTTCTCCCCCAAAAATGATGATGCCAAACTCTAAAAGCAAAAACAATAGCCGCGAGCACTAGATCACGAGTGGCATACCTAGTCTCGGTCGGCTATAATGATCTAGAAGCACAAGTGATAGCACGTTATCTTTTGCAAGAGAACGGCATGCAAACCAATATGATTAGCATTGGTACAAAAGATAAAGTCTTGGTTCCCTTCGGGAATCACAAGAATAAGAGTATCGAAAAGAAAGAATTTCTTTTAAATAATCTTCTTTCCTGAAAAGTCAAAACTTTCAAAATTACATTTATCTTTATGTAATAATCTTTCTAGAAAAATTTACATTTTTACAAATCAATTTATTGTGTCTGACTGCCTCATCAAAGCGTTTAGGAAATTCCTATCGATAACGTTGATCAAGCGCATCGACCAAAATTCTTAAAACACTAAATGGGCAATACAATCACAAAATCATCTTCTATATAATAAACATGTTTCTTAAAAACCTTTAAAAATATTCTTTGCTTGTTTAAGAGCAAAGTCAAATTGTACTTATAAATGAATCTTGTGAAAATGATTTGCAAAAATTTTGAAATTGCTATTTTCATCCAAAATCAATAAATACAAGTCTCATCGAAATATTCATAAAATATTCGATTTATAAAATGGATGAAATAAGCTGGACGAACTGAATGACAAAATAAGTCATTCATAAGAATCATAACGAGTGCGGAGTGCGTAAGTGGAATGCTAACTCACGCAACTCGTAGCCAAATGAAAATCGGTGGCAAGGTCGAGCTGAGAAGACCTTATCACCACACAAGATATTGCTTAGGTGATAATCCTAAGACAAGTCCAAATAAACCGAAAAATTTCACAAACTATTTAGATGAGAGAAATAAAACTTTCCTCATCATGAGGGTTTAAAGAATAAAAATTAATGCCACCATAAATTTGAAATCGGAATCACAAAGAAAAATAGAGATCTGCTTAACATATTAAAAATGTCGAAGATGATTTGTTCTCACGGAAAATAGGGTATGGGCTTCGCAATAAGCCAATCCTTTCCAAAAATCGATTCCGAAGCCTAAGTAAAAATCGGCTCGGACAGAAAAATCATATAAAATAATTTCGACATCAATAAAAAAAGCAAATTGAGTGTTGCGGATCCACCATCCGGATTTGCAATTCTCAAATAAGTCATCAAGCCCAAAATATTCAAAGAAAAAGAATCGACAAGTTCTTTTGATATAAAATAGTGAGATGGAACCCATATCAAAAAGAACTCAAATAAGAAGATCACGAAATAAAACAATGCCATCAAGGATTGAGTGGATAATACCTTGACCGAGGGAAGTGTTGTTTAACTCCCTCCCTCTCTTGCTTTGAAGTTTGGGGCATGAAGACATATAATGGTCTGCACCTTTGCAATAGCGGCAAGAGATAGGTCTAGGACACTTATTTATATAGTGGTCGTTAGAATTACAATTGTAGCATCCTCCACGATTAGGGATTGGAGTCTTTGCTACAAAAGTAGTTTTCTTCACTCTCTTATTGGGATTAAGGCTCTTGAACTTAATATGCCTCTTCTTGGAAGTCCCAATATCACAAACACTTCCTTTACCAACCTCTCCATGAAGAAGAGTAACATCCACAAGCTGATTGAAAGAAACTTCAAGTTTCAAAGGTAGAACCATTTCGGGGTTCTTACTCAAAGCACAGATAAACTCTTGATTCTTTACAAGATCCAAAAGTTGTTGGGCAGACATGAATGCGCCATCCAGAGAAGGGCTACTGGATTGACCAGCGCTAGGACTGCTAGAACTAACCATTTCCCTTCCTTTAGAAAAGAAAGAAGGAGAAAAGTTATTCTCAAAATAAATACCAAGCAATCTTGATAGATAAAATAAGGAATCATAAATGAAAATAGAATAGGACGGTACGAAGGCCCGAATAAAATCCTAAAGCACGACTCCTAAGATGGACTTAGGACGATGATCCTTGTTAAATTATTCTACATTGTTCCGAAGTTTGGCTTTGATACCAAGCTGTGACGCCCCACCTCTATACCCACGCTAGCTGTAACGACCCTAGATTTTTATTTAATTTAAATTAATAATTAAATAATTTTTTGAATAAAAATTTGTAGAATTAATTATAAATGGAAGCGAGTTTCCTCGATTCAAATAGAAAATATGTAAAGTCATATGGATTTGAAAATTTGTATATATGTGAATATATATGTATATATTGGATTTTAAATAAAATCTTAAATAAATGATTTTGAAAAATAAATAAATAAATTGATTTAAAAATTTATAAATGATGATAATTTGAGTTATATATGTATGTGTATATAGAAAAATAAAACAATAATTATTAAAGTAAAATTCATGATAAATATTTAAACTAAAAATAGAAGTAAAATAAATATTTGAGTTATAAATAGAGATAAATAAAAGTTAAGTATGGAATCAAACAAACAAGACAACAGGTATTAGTTGCAAACAAAATAACAAACAAATACATAAGTATGCAAAAGAATCAACAAGTACAAAATAAAGTAAAGAATTGGTAAGCATGTAGATATGCAAGGCTGAAGGACATAAGAATGTATAGTGTGAAAGTGAAACAAAACCAAAGCAAAGTAAAAATATAAATATGTAAAGTGATCGGTAGGCTTGCAAAAGTGGTAATGCAAGACAACATATATTTTTCAAAACATGATAAGTAAAAGCAAATAAGATATGCATGTAAGCTAAGTAGGGAACACAAGCAATAAATGCAACATACCTTAGTACATAATATTATATCTCTAGCCCATGACTGAAATCATCAGCCTCCATACTCACTATCAAATCTCTACCTAGTTTGTACAGAAGGAAGAAAAATAATATCACATTGTACAAATAAAATATCACCTGCACACTATCTTTTTATACATCTACTTCACCATTTCGTTCAAAATCAAAGCCAGTGCAAAGCTTAAAGGAAAATATGTCTTCAAAAAAAAAAAAATCAGAAGTAACATCACTCAAACTCAAAACATCAAGCAAAGTTTCCAATAATTCAGACCTGAAGCATTTCCAGTTTCAAGCCTGAGTCTTCTCTGTTCTTCTTCCAAAAATACAAGTGAGTAACTTCATATATAATATTTTAAGCTTCAATTTAGTTGTATGGTAAAATCTGGGGTACTTATAGCTGTGAAATGTGTGTATATATACACGTAATTCTCTGAATAAGTTTAAATAATGGGTGCGACCTGATGTTCATTTTGTCCTCTGTCTTAGTTTTTGAAAGCATCAGATTTTTGTTTCAAAACTCAATTGCATTTGATTTACTCAATGGTTGGGCTTAGCATTAAAACAAACATTGTTAGTATAACATATACTTAAGGTACAAATTTAATTAAGTTTAAGAAATTTTGAAGTGCTTCTGGAAACCAAGAAGAAACTGGGCAAACTCAAAATTTGTCAAAATATAAATCTCTGGTTCCATGAATTCAGGTATGTAAGTCGAATTCACACACATTAATATGAATTTTAAAGCAGTAATTCAGATTTTTAGTGATTGGGATTAAGGGCAATTTGTGTTTATCTGTTTTGGGCATTTCGAGTCGCCGTGGTCGGTCACGATGATGGGAGAGGTCAAGATTTGGGCTGGAGACGCGGGAGCTTATGGAGGTGCTGGGAAAAATGGGTGGTGGCGTCAGTGATGACGGTGGTGGCGATGGCCGTGGTTTAAAGTTTCTAAACCTAATTTGGACGTGGGGACTTGATTTAATTCGCTCGACCTTTGTGGTCGACCGAGTGCAACCGGACGTTGGTGGTCGATAGAGGGGTGTCAAGTGAAGCCGTGGTTGGAAATTCATGGCCACTGGTGGACGAGGCGGCGGGGACGAGAGTTTTCCAGGGATTGGTGGTGGTTCCAGTTCATGGGTTCCATGTTTGACTTGACACTTGAATTCGAATACGCGATGAAGATGGAGGTTCTAATGGTCGGAGATCTGCACGTGGGAAAGCGTCGACTTGTTCGACGTAGTGGCGGTGCCGGAAGATCGCCAGCGGCGTTGTACACGTGCACGTGGCGCGTTCGTATCAGTGAGTTTGGGAAGTGGGGGAAGAAGCTGGGTGGAACAGGGTTGCACGCGAGTTTATCTCAAGTAATTCCTGTGTTTTGCTCGAAGCAAGAAGGGGATGGACTCGAAGCAAAAATTTAATTGCCTCGGGTCATTTGAATGTTACAGGTTTTTAATTAACCTGTCTGTTTGAATTTGAACAGATTTTGAAGATTTGAAACCAGGTTTTAACATAATGTTTAAAACTAGAATTTGAAAGATGAATCCAAATTTATTTTTGTATCCTAGTTTGAATTAAAGAATGTTTTATAATTTTTTTTTTAATTATTTGAACTACTTTAAAAAGGGGTTAAAGCATTAATTTAAAATGTTTTGAATTTAAATAATTGATTTAAACTCTAGTATAAATTTCTGTATAAAGATAAATGTTTTATAAAATTTAATTTTAAAAAAAAAGAGTTTTAACTTGGTTAAAATTGTAAAGTTAAATTTGTAGTTATTTCAAATTCTTTTAATATGAAATAGAATTTAAAAGTGAATTTGAAACAACATGTTTTTAAATGTGTTTGAGTATGATAATTAAATCATTACTAAAACGATGTTTTATCTTAAAGATAATTAAGGTTTAATGATTTATAATCCATCTAATTTTTAAGGTAATTAAATGGTTAAATTAATAAGTTAATTAATTTAGGATTTGAATTAATTAAGTTATTAAGGGATGTTTATTAATTTAGAATTAATTAATCTTGTAATTAATTTAAAGTAAATAAATGGTTGTAACAAATTAAGATGACTAATTGATATTGATTACTTATTTTGGGGAATTAATTAAGACGGATTACTTTAAAATAGTAATTAGAGTTGAATTAATAATGTTTAAGTGATTGATAAATTTGTTATTAACTACTTAAGTTAATTTGAATGATTAATTATGAAATTGGTTTAAAGATTTAATTAATTAATATGATTAATTAAGAATAATTTAATTAATTAAAGTGTTAGATAAATAAATTTATATCAAATGATTTGTAAAATAAATCAGGATTGGATAATTAAATTCATAAGTAATTAATTTACTTGAAATAAATTGTATTGATTAGGATTAAACGATAAATTAATCCTGTTTATAAATGATTATTAAATGCTTGACCTTACTTATGAATGATTATATTGCATTGTATTGTATGAGAAATCTTGAATTGACTGTCTTATTTGATCGGTAATATTTTGTTCTGTGACTGTGTATGATTTATCCATTTATTTACATTGTTATATTATCTGTGAATCTGTGAATTGACGATAAGCGTTATAGTTATACCGCTTATCAAAGATATTGTTGTACTTAAATCTGTGATGATTGAATGATATTGCACAATTGTGTTAAACCCCTAGACCACACCATACACACACAATTATGGATTTCATGAGGAAATCGATTAAGTCACAGATTTGAAATGATTTAAAAAATTGAATATTTGAATTCAAATGTTTTGAAAATGAATTGAGATTAAAGTGAAAAACTTTTGAAATGGAATTTCAAAGATGAAATATAGTTTGGATAACTTGATTGAGTTTTGAAATTTAAATGTTTTGATTTAAAATTGAATTCAATATTTGAAATTGAATTCTATGATTTGGAAACTAGAATATAAAGAAAAGTTATTCAACTTATAATAAGTTATATGGGTTTTTAAACCATTTTTGAGGTGTTATTTTGGGAATTTGAATTAACCCAAAAGATTTAACTTGTATAGAATTTCTTCGAAACGAAAACTACTTGTTTTCAAATAATAATAGCTTTCATTTTAAAGAAAGGATCTCCCAATTATGTTGAAAAGGTTTCAAGCTGAAATAGAATTGAAATGTTTTGAAAGCTATGAAATGAATCTTTGATTCAAAGGCCGAATGAGTTAATCCAACTTGAATTGAAATTGTTTTTGAAAGGCTATGAATGAATCTTTGGAAATGATTTTGAAAGCTATAAGTTGAATCTTTGATTTAAAGATTCAACAAGTTAATCGAATTTTGAAAGCTATGAGTTAAATCTTTGATTTAAAGATTTAACGAGTTAATCCAATTGAAATGGAAATTGTTTTGAAATCCGTAAATGGAATTTTGTGAAATTAATCTTTTGTTAAAAAGATTTGAAATGGTAATTTGTTTAACCATTTGAAAGAAAAGTTTTGGATTATTAAGTTGTGACTTAATTGAAATTCCTTATCCATATGTTTTAAATGTTGCGCTTACTATTCGGGTTAGCCGGGAAAGGACCTTTGGGTCGTATAACCCATTCCGAATATGTAATACGTCGTTATGGATAGCATTTGAAGACCGGTGGTGAAGACCGGGTATTTGCAAGAACGATAGTATAACCTATCGATTGTCTCTGCACTGAGTTGCAACGGTATAGAGACTCCCTAAGTGATGGGAAATCCGATCGGGATTGCGAATATCCGGATTGCAAGGACTTCTTTGTAAGTGCCTTCGGCTCTGTTCGAGCCCGGAACAGACTTGTATGGATTGTATGTCCGACATTACAAATTGAGATGTAAAGCCGATTTCTTTCAAATATATTTCTGTTGGTGGCGGAGAATTTATTCTCTTAGCTTAACACCCTTCTCTGAGACGTACGAGCTCAGAGGTTATGTAGTTGATGGTTATCAGCAATATATTCCCAGTTTGGTAATGTGACATGCTGAGTGTTGCTGTGAAATGATCATTGTGTTGATTATTTGTGATAGGATCATTTATTTGATCGTCTATCCTGGTGATCATTTCTATGATCATTTGTTGACCCAAAGCACGGCTTTTGTATAAAGTGTGTTTTTGTGGACGAGACTTCGTCGAGCCTCACACCCCGGAATGGTCAAAACAGGAAAGATGCGGCAAGGTTATGAGGGGTAGCGCCCTTTAGGATATGTGCATTTCCTTCTGGAAAAGGGTGGTATCATGGTATGGAGCCCAGATACTTACTCATGTTGAAAACACTTTATGATTGTGTGAATTGATTACGAGCGCTCGGATAAAGGTCCCAAAGGACCGGGGGATGGCATATTCGGTCAGTTGTTACTCAGTTAGGGGTAACCCAGCCTTGTGTTGGTAGAGATCCGGTTGGTTCTCGGGGATGTCCATCCAGAGGCATTCTCATGTGGCAATGGGAAGTTCCTTGGCCTGACCATTCGTTGGAAATCCAAAGAAACAATACGAGCCTTGTACGGTTTTAGTTGTAGAACCTGCCATCTAATATGGTAGCTATAGTAGGCATAATATAATGGTACCTATGCTGGCTAAGATTTATATTCTACTTTCGAAATGAATTTTTCCTACACTATGCACTAGTAATAATATCAAATGTTCCTTTTTAATGCGTATCAAGCATCTTTGACTAACATAAGAAGAAATCTCCTCCAAGTCTGCGTTTGCATTGTGTGTGTGGCGGGAGGTCTTATGGTAGTCTCATTTTTAAAAAGCATTGCGAATTGACTTTAAAAATATTTCTTTGAATATTTTAAAAGATAAACTGTTTTTTGTTGCTCACACCAGTCCCACGACTGATCCGGAGTTTATTGTTTCTTTCCTAAACTCTGGGTGCTTATTATATTTCTACACGAGCAGTCTAGAGTTGGGTTTTCAGATAGTTAGATATAGTGGATTATCTGGAGTTAGTTCAGTCTTTGGATCACACCAGTCTTGCTGAGCTTGGTGCATCGTTATTGGGGGTTCGAGCTATTGCTGGATTGATTCTTGGAAATGTAGTTGCAGTTCTCGGAGTTCTCTTTTGAAGACTATCTTAGAGTTATATTGTTCCGCTGCTAGATGTTGTCATCTATTTTCTTTTCCGCTGCTATTTTATTGTATCATATCTCTGATGTATATTGATATCTACTGGATCATCTGTTGTATCAGATATTGTATCAAAGCTATATATCAATGTATTATTCTTTTATTCCGCTGTGTTATTTACTTAATGTTGTTATAAGCTCCGGCGAATCGGATTTGAACGGTCGAATCTATGGCATTCGAATACGATTTGAAGTATGGATGTCGATTTTTGAGCGGGCAAAATTCTAAACGTCACACTAGCCAAGGACACTACGCGGTAATGCCGTCAACTAGCACGGAGAATAAGGCTGTTGAGAAGCGACCATCCGTGTAATTGCTTTGTGTGAGCACCGATATGCCAGATAAAATATAACATGCATTTCATCTCAAGAGGAAATCCGACATACCGACGCAAACTCAAAGCTACTACATAGTGGCTATATAAAATCTTTGGAAACAAATATAGAAATAAACATAACATAAATCAGTCACAGGCAATTCATATCACAAAGGCGGAAATAGATATGAATATTACACATAAAAGTGTATATTAGAGTAGTGGTCAAACAAGATCCACAATATCAAAAAGAATAGATACAAGTGCTAGGCAAAAGAATATGTATACATCAAGGAGTCTACATGTCAAATGTATACAACAAAAACTACTAGACTAAAGTAGTTAAGCAAAAGTCAGAAGATGGTTCCAGATAGGAAGTCATGAGGAAGCACCTGCAATATCTCAGTCTGACCCGAGTATTATTTAAGAAGGAAATAATAAACGGATCAGTCTAGCTTTAATTATCAGATAAAATGAGATATAAGAAGAGATGTAGTAAAAACGTATGATAACCAAAAATGTCATACTGCGACAAGTATACATAGAAAAATCAACAAAGGAAAATCATACAAATATCTCAAGAATCTCATAACATCGAAAAGAATATCATATTCTTTATTTGCTTCACCAAGCCACAATAATTGACATACATATCAATGCCAATCAAAAAAGGTGGTGAAACATAAATTCCAGAAATCAACACAAGAAATCCAGAAATCAAATAATTCGGAGCATCGACGTCGTACAGCGTGACGTACGGTGATCCAGAAACACAATAGAAAGGAACAACGACGTCGTACAGCGTGACGCCCGATGAACCAAAGCACAATAAAAGGGAACAACGACGTCGTACAGCGTGACCTCCGATGAACCAAAGCACAATAAAAGGGAACAACGATGTCGTACAGCGTGACGCCCGATGAACCAAAGCACAATAAAAGGGAACAACGACGTCATACAGCGTGACGCACGATGAGCCAAAGCACAATAAAAGGGAACAACGACGTCGTACAGCGTGACGCCCGATGAGCCAAAGCACAATAAAAGGGAACAACGACGTCGTACAGTGTGACGCCCGATGAGCCAAAGCACAATAAAAGGGACAACGACGTCGTACAGCGTGACGCCCGATGAACCAAATCAAAAGGACATCGCCCAATTGCTAGTCTAAATCATAAAATGATCGTCATGATCAAAGAGAAGTGTCAATTACAGTAAGCTAGTAAATATATGAGCTTAGCATCATGTCCCATAACCACTAGCTTAACTTAAATATTTACGAACAAATTGTAGATCTCCACTAGAAAATTGTCACAAGAGTTTCAATCGAACAAGTCCAAGAATTAACCGACGAAGTAAACGCAAGCGTTTCATACCACTTGTTTTACTAAGCCGTTTAATTAGATTTCTCATACGAGTGAGGTAAAAGTTTGTATATACTAGTAGATTGGAAATCGGTTTGAGAAAACGAGCTTTGTAATAAAATAGTGTTGAAATCATTTGAAGAAAGAGTTTTGATATTTACTACTAGTATAGAAAACCTTTATATTTTTAAAGTGACAAATCATAGAAAGGAATGTAGAAACAATCAATCATCAAAATTCACATTCAAAGACGTGAATAAAAATCCAAAGAAATCGATTACGGAATCTATCGAAATGGATATTCCCAAAAATCACGAAGAAAATGTCATCAAAGTTAATAATAAATGATAGCAACAAAAAGGGAATCAACACGAATCGATTAAAGTTGGAAATTCAAGCTAAACAGGCAAATAGGCAAAAGACTGCAGATTCAGACGTCTGAAATCAAGGACTCAGACGTCTGAATCTGGAAAATAAAAATATTTTCCAGAACAGAATTCAGACGTCTGAATACTTGAATTCAGACGTCTGAAATAGGCACTTTTTAGCCTATTTCCTTTCTGGTCCAAAACGAACCAATTTAGACGTCTGGATAATATGATTCACACGTCTGAATACCAGGGAATAAAAACTCTCAGTATAATATTCAGACGTCTGAATACTACGTTTCAGACGTATGAACTGGGGTTCAGGGCATTCCCTGAACCTAGGCCAAAAATGGCCGAAATAAATACCGGAAGCCATCGGACGAGCAACGACGACTAAGGATTTACGTCGAGCGACAACCCAGCCTTAACGGCTCTTCGATACGCCTCAAATATCAATGTCCAAATATCCATAAAAGGATTTTCATAGATTTTGATTTCAAAACATTAAAAATTGGAATATACACCAAATCAATCCAAACCAAAATCAATTGCACAAGAATAAGTGTTAGGAATTCATACCTAACAATCGAAGATAATTATAGAGAAAGATGTGAGATAAAAATCTCACCTTTTTACAAAATCAATGAAGAAGAAGCTATAGAGCAATGGCAAGAACAATCACTCTTCAATTCCAACCAAACAAGCTTGAATCTAAGCTTAAAGGAGAAACATTTCCTAAATTAGGTTTAGGAAATTTCTGAAATTGAATGGAGAAAGAGTTGGAGAAGATGAAGAGAAGGCTTACCAAAGCTTCTTCTTGAATTTGGAGGTAGAAGCTTGAATTTGCAATAAAGGTTAGGGCTTGGAGTTTTAATTTCTCATTCCTCCCACCATTGTTGCTAAAGCTTGAGTATTAGGAATTAGAAATGAAGTAATGAAGAGTTGAAGTGGAGTTGGGTTCATATGTTAGGTTAATGGGCTGAAACCCAAACCAAAGCCCTAAGTGAAAAAGTAGCAAAATTCTACTATCTCCAAACATATCAAAGTTTATACTCAAAAAGGTTGCAAACGACATTTTGAACTCAATGGAAGGGGTCTCGAGTCCTAATTCGACTGTTTGCAAAAAGTAGCTTTTCGGACCAAAATCCGACGAACGATGAAATATTTAAATATACAATCGATAAATATGCGGGTTGTTATAACATCACTTTGAATGCTACACGGCCTTTTCCGTTGACTACTAATTGCCTTCCACAAAAATACAACCCTTAAGCTCATACGTCTCAAGGAGGGTGTTAAGCTAAGAGAAGTTGCCTTCTCCGCCACCACTGATGTACGTTTGTAAAAACCAATGTACGTGACCGTTAGAAATGCAATGCTAGACAAACATCCATACAAGTTGTCCAGGAATAGGACAAACCGAAGGTACTTTCCTACGACATCATGTCGAAAAATCTCTAGGATTAGTAGCGAATAGTCCTTGCATTGGATATTTCAAAATGAACATACAAATGCTACTGGATGTATATTGGGATTTTAACCCCAAATGATCAACAAGTAATCCCCCACTATGAAAATACGGAATAACAATATCATCACAAGCAACCTGCACAATCCTCGCATATACATTAGTCCGAAGTGGTTTTCAGATAAATCTGATCCCGGTCTCTTCGCACCAACAATGCAAAAGCGTTTCTCAACCTCACACAGAAACTAAGCCTCATAAACTTATCACGTTTCCAACTTTCAACTTGCTATCCTTCGGGCTAAGAAGGAAGCTCGATAGATTGGAGTAACACTCTACACTATGTAAATCAACATCCTCAACACAAACGATAATCAAGCCTACACAGAAGGCTACGTACTAAGTGTACGGCTAAATAGTTCCCACATCAAGTTGAGGAACTAAAATTTTAGCCAAGTTTGTTAGTCGGTTATTTAACTATCAAAGCAAACAAACAAATATCTAGCACCCTAACAATCACCGGGCCCTTTTAATTAATCTTTTATAAATTATCTTAAAAAAAGATATATTTCCAAACAATTTCAACTTTTCAATATTGGAAAACATTTCCATATACTTATTTAATAATAAGTAATTCACAATTCTATTTATTTTCAACACTTAGAAAATATTCAATATACTTAAATCAGGATTAAGTATACATTTTATTCTTTAAGGAAAACATTCACTTAAACACATTTATTGGGTCAAATGAATGTTGCGTAAAACATCGTTACGACAACCCAAAATCACTAGTATAGGGATTCGAAAATAAGATAGATATATAAATCCCAATACTATATAAAAACATTTCCTTTCGAAAATCATTTACTATAACAACAGTGTTATAGTCCATCATTTCCTTACTTCTCGAAAACGTCTATTTCAACAATGAATGTTGAAATCTATGGTTTCGATACTTAACACATTTTAAAACATCTTTAAACCCTTTAAATCCATTTAAAAGATCACTTTTGAAACATTTACTTAATTTCAAAAGATTATTCACTGTCCAAAACCGTGAATATAATCCCTTTATCAAATTCATTACTTCTATATATTCATTAAAGGATTATCCACTGTCCAAAATCGTGGATATATCTCCTTTAATAAACTTCTATATTTAACTTACCAAATTCAGTTGATTTCAAATTTATAAAACAATGTTTACAAATTCCATTTATATTTATATAAAAACTTCTACTCGTAAAATCCTTTTATTAACCAATTCCATTTACGTCTCATTTATATGCCAAATCCAAATTATAAATTAATAGCTTATAATTCATTTATTTTACAAAATCCTTCATTTTATAACTTCATAATTCGTAAATCTTATTCACTTATAAAATCCATTTATAACTTCATTTTAACATTTATAAAACTTGTCTATAAATCAATTACTTTGATTTATAAAATATCAATTTTATAAATCCCATATATAAACCATTTAATATAATTCAAAATCTAAATTTAAACTATTTACTAAATCATTAACTCAATGTTTCAAAAATCATTATATGGTTTTATTTCATAAAAACCATAATTTTCATAACATAAAAATTATAACGTTTATTTATTTAAAATGAATCAATTCCAAAATTCAATAAAACGTATACTTTCAAAAATCAATTAAAAACCCTTTAAATTTGGAAATCATCATTTTAACATTTTTAAATTCCAAAATATAGGCCTAATGCTGCAACAGCAATAAATACATCAATCACGACATCCAAAACATCATATATCATATGATAACGGAATATATAATAATATCTGTAAATAAATCAATACTGTTGAGGAATCCAGTTGGATCCCTCTAACCTATCATCTGCAGCAAATATATATATTAGAATATGTGTACAATGTCCGCTTCAAGGCAGACGCGCGTACAAAGGGACATCCGCTCATACACGGGAACGTATAGGGCCATCTGCTCCACTAGGCAGGTATATATCTAAATACCAATCAATATATAGATAATATATCATATATCATCCAAACAATCATAAATCATCATATAATAAATTATTTCTCACTTATATAAAAATATCAGTGAGTCAGAAAGAGTGAGTTGTACTCACATTGCTTGCAATAGCGGTTTCAGCGTTTTATTTCGAATAAAATTAAACGACCGTTTAATTTTATCCAAAATTCACACTAGCTCCAATCAACTTCAAACCAGCTCCATCGTGTAGTGCTCATCAGTACGATTCCAACGCAATTTGTTTCGTGTGAAACAGACCTCGTATGAAAAAGTTATAGTATTTTAAACATTATACGAACTAATATAAATCAATTTACATTTTTATTTATTATTTCTAACCCTAGAATCAATTAGAACCACATGTTCCTGGAGATGAAATCAAGGCCGTGCTTTTCCTTTCTCCTCCATCAGGTTATACATGTACAAAACAACCTATGGCCGCCGTTGTCTTTTGAATTAACGTGACCACCTCATTGCATTTGAAGATGATCGAGCTGCACCACGTCGAAGGCCTTCGCCTACTCCATCACCGCCCCAAGTGCCTTGAAGCTCGGCTCCACTTGGACCTCAAAAAACATGCGCAAAGGTCGTACAAACGCAGTCCCATATCTCCTCCAATCTACGTCGATACAAGATTCCCACCTTTGGATTTGTCGGGCTCAAGGAGCTCTACACGTTTGTAGTTGAAACATTTTGCTAAATGTCAACCGATCATGAGATATTTGGGGAAGAAGATGGCAATTTGATGGTTATTGAATATTAAATGGCGGCTAGAGCTTGAAACCCTTGGGTTTGTGAAAAAGGAAAAAATGAGGGGCTTTTATAGAAAATTTGACGACACTATTCAACCCGAAAATTTTCGAACTCGAAACGAAGCATGCTGCCTGGCGTTTATAATGTTTTACCCCTATTCCGAACGCAATGGAATATATATCGAGAGCCAATTCGATCATATTTGGAAGAAAGATTTTCAAATCGACAAATTTAAATTTAAAATTCACTTAAACGAATTTCTACGCATTTTAGCTTGCCCCAGACAAACCACAAATCCGATCGACACGAAAATTGAAATTTTGTGATAATATAATATTATGGATCCGATGAAACTGGTTTCGTTAAAATCCGAGATTTTTTGGAAAATGGTTATTTTTACTCGTCAATTAAATATTAAAATATTTAATTTTTACAAATTAACTTTTAATTCGATTTTAAAATTTCTCTAACATCATTCTAATTCTAATTCAAATAGAATTTAATTAACTTTATAAATCATTTTTATTCATTTTCAATTTAATTTCTAATTATTTCAATTATTTCTGCAATTTTAAATATTAAATTAATAATTTAATTATCCAATTAAATCCAGATATTCGAAATATAAGTTATTCGACTTATAAAATTTACCTGTGCATATTTAAAATTAATTAAATATATGAATTTCAAATGACTAAAATTCTGGGTCATTATAACTTATTTGCTAAAACACTTACTTTCCAAAATAACTTTTATTTTTATTCAACTTTCTTAAGAATTCAAATACTAATTTTATTATTTCAGAATATCACTAAATATCCTTTATTCTTACGCTTTTATAAAGATATAACTTTACTTCATAAAATAAATTATCAAGGAAGTAAAATTCGTATAATAAATTTCCTAAGTCATTTAAACATGAGATAAGAGAAGCTATATAATATATATATATATATATATATATATATATATATTTGTATGTATGTATATATATATATATATATATATATTATAATTCGAACTATTACAATTACCAATCAACCATACTTTTATTATTTTACATACCATGGTAATAGCTGAATATTATTATTTCCTTAACAACCAAACACTGCACAAATAACTAAATCATTTGAAAGATATTACTTTATATTCAAAATATAATCTTAGGCAAAATTATTTCATTTACCAATTTCCCAAAACAAAAATCATTTTTATATATCATATATAATACTCTCAACTCATTCTAGAGTGTCACTTACCCTATCTCTAATGAGTTGCTCAATCTAAGGTGTTACTAACCCTATCTCTGATGAGACTTTAACCCTACCAGGCTAAGGTGTTCGCTTAACCTAAGCTTTGATACCAAATGCGACGACCGGAATTTTCGACCCTAAAAAATCAACACTAATACGTCCACTGTATTGCAAGCAGAGCATTCAAGTGCTGGAAAACCCGATTGTTAAGGGTAAAAAGAAAAGAAGACAGAATAGAATCTCACATGAATGGAATAACATATATTATTTCAGCAATCTTTACAGTGGAAAAACTTTTATATACATGCATCAGAGTCTATCTAAGCTCAACCTGGACAGTTATAAAAACATGTTCTTACAAATGCTGAAAAATAACAAACACAATGGAAAAGTAAACTACGTCCATACGTTGATGAAGATCTCCAGCTCTCCTTTGGAAACTACAAGTGTTTTCAACTAATCTTGAAACTGCTCGGATCCAACCCAAGTATTAAAAATTCCCGGATCAGACTTGGAAACCAGCATGAGAAACGAAAATCATAAATATATATGGCAATGTCATAGATCAACTTTGATGTCAAACAAAACATTTGAAAAAAAGAGTATCTCATAAGACCACGTTGCACATAAACGCGGACGAGTTTTTTCCTTATGTTGCTAAAACATTTTTATCAAATCATTTGATATTATTTCTAATGACATTCTTTGAAAACCCTTTCAAATAACATATTAATCATAGCCAGAATTATTACATTAATTAAATTCCAGCTTACTAGCTTTTACAATCCAAACCGCGAAGGCACGTATTAGAGAATGGATTTCCAATATTGACAGGGTAAGGGACTACCTTCCGACAATATTTCTCTAGAGGAATGTACTGAGGCACAACCCCGCTGCCCTTTACCAACATAGAGTCGACCTACCTCTACTATAGATAGTATTGAATATGTCATCACCAACATAGATGGTCACCTCTAACCACCCGTATTCTCTGCAATAACAGACAGATTACTTAGTAATACCCTTTGTCAGTGTGGGTCTCGGATGGGGCGTTACACCCACTACCTAGAATTGCTGATTTGATTGAATTAGGTGGAGATCTCCAAGATTTTATCTTCAGATCTGAATTGCCTTGGTGATACTCTCATTAATTTGAGTTGATATTGATTAGGTTGATTTGCTCTTGCTTTCCTCTTCATCTTAATATTTTATTTGACTGGTATAGAGTTGATTTGAGGCAAAAAAAAAGAGAAAATTTAGATTTAAGGGATCTATGATGGCTACTTGATGAAGAAGAAGGTGATCAGAATGAAAGTGTGAACTTTTCCTCCTATTATAATCGAAATTAATTGCCAAGCAACTTAGGTTCTCGACCCAAATACGTGTTTCGATAAATGATCCATACCTCCTTCACCGGGTACCCTTTTGGACGTTTTGTATATGACATTGGAGTAGAAAAATCTACTTCACGAAATAGTGAAGTTAGATTTCCCAAATCCATTAATTTATAAAAATTATGTTTTTGTAATTTATGTGAAATTACCAAGATACCGTTTTAAGTTGACCGATTATTTTTTATTAAAAATCCTTGGTATTACATCCCCTTAAAAGAATTTCATCTCTAAAATTCCAATAAATGCAAAAATGTAACTTGTAGACTCAACATACAATAGCAACCTTTTTCTTGTGCATTACATGCACACAGCACATCAAATCAATCCAATAATTCACATCAAACATATCCAATTCCTAACATTCCTAACAATATAAGATATGATGTCCATATGGTCACCAACTATATCTTGCATATGGATAACAATATTGCAATAGTAATATACATGTATATAGACCATCAATCCATCCAATCAAACATATGTCATGAATATGACATTTGATAAATGCATAAATGCAACTAAGGTGGCCCTATATGAATGCAATTATTGGCATAAAGGCATGTGTGCAAAGCATCCTAAAATATATCGATAATTCCTATATGTATGCAACATATATACATAGAGTCAAATCACATAATAAAACATAAGTCATACAGCAAAGCATAGCACACCAATACATTTCCTAATTTAACCAAGCAAACAAAATATGGAAAATGTACCTGATAAGAGTGAGGGATGAGAAGGTCTAATCTTCTCCTTTGGCTCTCAAGTACTCTCAATTAGATCATTTCCCCACCGGTCTATAACAAATTTAACTCCCTTGTTTTAGAGTCGCTTTTTCCAATGCTCGATGAGTAAGTAGGTGTAACACCCTGTAATTTGGCATTAGTTATTTAATTAGTTAATCAGTTAATTAAGCTCCAAAAATAGAATTTTTGCAAATAATGGAATTTGGTCAAGAAACTTAAACCATTCCGTTCATAGCGAAATTGTGAGCAACTTTCATATTTGGAGTTTTGCGATCGGAGTCCAAATGAAGAAGTTACTGACGAAAAATGAAACCGGAACGTAAATAAATAAATAAGAAAAATTAATGTTTATTAATTATTTATCTGAGCCCTACAGGTTGACCCGCTTATTGGAGCAGTTGATCAGGAGCGGTCGACCCCTAAGAAGGGGACAGTCGACCGCTTCATGTGTGGTGGCTCCAGTAAACCTAGGCTATGTGCGACCCGGATTTAATATATTTTGATTAATGCTTCTGGTTGATTGTAGCGCATATAAATTCAGGCCTAGCACTTCCTTCTCTTCTTATATACATTTGGTGGTAGTAACTAAGCTCTTTCATTTCTTGTTCTCCACTTTCTTCCTAAATTATAAAAATGAGATATTTATATCTATATTCATACAATTGGGAGAAGAATAGAAATCTAACAAAAAGGAGAAGAGTATATGCGTATTTGAGGTAATTTATATATATATATATCTGTGTGTGTGTGTGTGTGTAAATTCATCTATATTTCCTTTCAGTCTCAAATCTCTTCTCAGATCTGTAATTCTAATGTATGTATATACCCATTTTATACATATTTCTTGGATGATAAAGGATTTGAAGATGAATCAAAGGTTTTACTTCAGATCTGGAGATTTGGATCGTTTTTAAAAGGTGAGTGTGAAACTTTATAGATTGTTATAATAAAAAAATTACGTTGGTGTTTTTTTGTTTATTATGCGTAACTGGATAATTGTATATGAGCTGCAGGCAATAAACTGATTATAATCTGAATATAATAAATATCCCTACCTATTCTTGTTTATGAATTGATTTGGAATTGTTTACAACTTGATCGGAAATGAGTCTTAAAGTTATGAATTTAGAATACTGATTTGAATGAAATCTGTTCCATATCTGAAATAGGTTGTACAATAATGTTATGAATTTTGATTATTACCCTAATCTTGTTGGAATGTAAACTTCTCTATATTTGGAATTGTTGGAATATAGATCCGTTTAACATTTGTAAATTAGTTGATTTCTTTCCCTTTTTGGAAAAATACAACGTTTGATCTAGCAAGTGATAGATGCAAATAAAAAGAGAAAGAGACGTGTAAAGTATGAATTCATCATAGTTTACACTTTTTATTTCAGTAATAAAAAGAAATGATATTCCTTGTAATTTCAGGCGATGTGATCCTTTATATTTTAAAGTTAAATCTTTTGTTTTTGACAAATTTATGAAAATTATAGCGGATAATCTTTTAGATAGATTTTAACAATTGAACATGGAAAAATATATTCTAGTGAAGATATATAACTGAATTATTCGACAAAAGTATATATTTGTACGTAATTTACCACGCTTGTAATAATTAAATAAAAAGCCAATAACGACGCTTACAGTCATGTTCGCGTTAGGATAACTAATTAATTGGGAAGGAATTTAAAAAGGGTTGTAACTCCAATAAATGTGAAACAAATGGTAATAAATATGGAAGTTGTGATAATTTGTCAGGGTAAGTGGATTAATGGGAGTGATAAACAAAGAAGATGGATTAATAATTATGGAATAGCTAAAAAGGTTACTAATTTGAAATTAGTAATCATACATAAATGTCTTAGGAAATATCCGCTAGAATTTTATGGACAAATTGACATTTATGAACATCAAACGGGGATTTATGGGTAAATAAATATTCAAGGTAATTCTTATTGCCTTAAATAAAAAGGAGATAAGTAAGCTAAGTCCAATGTCTACCTAAGATAATATAAGTAAAGACTTAGCATTGTTAATTGGACTTAGTAGTTAGTGATACGAGGTAAGTAGGTCACTTGACAGAAGACAGCCTTTTACTTTGAGGCTACCAGCAGTTGGGTGCACTTACTACTGATGTGAGATATTACGAATCCTAGGACCCGCGAGGACGTGAAAGATTGGGTCTGCTTTCTTGATTGGAAAGTATTATATGATCCAAATTTTGAACTAGGAGTGGTAAGGGATATCTCCATAGGGGTTCGCTTCTGGTTTGAGGTATTAAGTGGCTGTAAGGTCCGCCTCTCTTCTAAATGGAAGTATTGAGTAACCTAGTAAGATTCCAAAAATAAGGATGTCTCTAAAAAGGTTTACTTCAGTGTTAAGGTATTAAGTGGCTGTAGGGCTCGCTTTCCTACCGAAAGAAGTAACCTAACGAGATTCCATATTTGCAATTAAGAGTGATAGTGGATATTTTGGGAAGGGTTCGCTTCAGGTTTGGGGTATTAAGTGACTGTAGAGTTCGCCTCTTTCCTATAAAAAAAGTATTATGTAGCCCAATGAGATTTCCAAGCAATATCAACTAGATAGTACCAACGAGGAGTCCGCCTTCAGGTTAGGTATTTGAAATGACAAAGGCCTACCTATAAATAGGTGTTAAATTTTCAAGGGTATGCCTAGTCCTTACTAATGAGGCATTAAGTGGATTGGGTATAGTCTTTCATATTTCTAAGGCCGTAATAACGATAGTACCAGGAGTATTCCCTTTGAGGATAGGTATTAAGTGATGGGGGCCTGCTTAGAATATATGTATTAGATGGTTAGAATTCCGCTAGTCATTTCTAAAGATATTAAGTGGATTGGGTATTGTCTATTACATGGCTACAATTTTATCGGCGATAGATGTGGTATTGGTTGGACATTAATTATCGAAAGCCTTAAATAGTGGTTAGAGCTCTTTGTAGCTAGAACCCGCTGACCATAGACAATATTGTTAGGAAATCACCTTGGAAATAGGTCTTAAATGATTGGTTCTACCTTGATTTAGGTCATAAATGATGGAGTCTACCTTGATTAAGGTCTTAAATGGTAGAATCTGCCATTTCTCTTTTAAAAGTATTATACAAGCTCGCTTCATATGTAGAAGTACTAAGTGGCAAATAGGTTTGTAAGTATTGGGTGGTGGATAAGGCTTCATCAGTACTTTCTACCTTGGGAAGGGGTAGGTAAGTAATCATGTGTGCAATGCAAGGCTAGGATAGAATTACTAACCTTAATGGAAATAACTATTAAATGGAGACCAATAGGTATAAATTTTGTGTTATGGACAGTTTATAGATTTTTCGGTCTCCAAGACGTTGTTCTGACACCCTCCTCATTACAACCATAGGATAGATTTAGAGGAACAGATCACTGGAGCTAGATATGCTTTTTTGTTGGATAAGTCTTCTTTTCTCTCATGCTCAATACTGATGTGACAATCTGCTATCAAAGGAATACCATTAATTCCAAGGTAGTATTCATAGTCATCATTCATATCCTGTTATTATTTCCGCTGTGATTTTTGATTTCTTCAATCTCTGATAATGCTCATGCTTATTTGCAGGTACCAAATCCAATGATCTGTGCTTTGATGGACTTGGATTTTGAATTTTTTTGAAATTTAGGCCTTCAAGGTGCAGATTGTTACATTTTATGTCAGAGTCTAGGTCAGTAGATCATAGGAATTAGGATAAATTAAGGGTATGTTTTCGTACTTTCCTATCCAGTAATATTATATTTTTTTGATTTATTCTAAGAGTTCTAACAATAGAAGTAGTTATAGTTCCACTCCAAAGGAATGGAAAAAGCTACAATGGGTTGGAAATATATTATAGTTAAGATTTTCATGCTGACTCCGAAGTATCCCACAGAGTGCTGGCGATGCATAAAGCATTGTTAATGTAGAGCACGAGTATGACATATGGAAAAGTCTTGGAGACTAGAGTGTTCGACTTGATGGTTGGGATTCTGGCTACCTTGTGTGTAACAACCCGGGCTTTCGCACTAATTAATTATCGTCGTTAAACGATTAATGTTGCTAGCTAATTGCTATTGGGAGTTTTTAATCGGGTTGAGATTCTTTTAAATATCTGTTAAGAGTTATGTGGGCTTTAAATGAAAATCTTGGCCCAATATCACTCTCTCTTTTATTTTTAAATAGTTCGGCCCGTTCCCTTTTCAATTAATTTGGCCCGTTTCCTTTTTGTTGAGATAATGGCGGCTCTGTTCTTTTCTTTGTTCGATCAAAATTAGGGCTTTCATTCCTTCGTTCCAAATTAGGGTTTGTGAATATCCGTGATACGACGATCTGAAGGGAAAACTTCGGCTGTGGATTTGGCTCTTCGAAATAAGGTGAGTGATTTTCACTCACGTCCTAATTCATTCTTAATGTCGTGCTTAGGTCGTTCGATTTTGTTTCGATGTTGATGATTTTTTTTTCTGTCTTGGTTCGATTTCTGTATACCACGACACTTATTTTGGTTTGAAATCTGCAAGCATGATTTTGTGAATATTTTTTTTTGATGAGAATTCAATTTTGACTTTGCATTTGCTTAAGTACTGACTTCGGCCATTAGCTGTAGCTTGGAATTTTCTGTTGGCTTTTGAAACTGCTACCTCTGTCTTTGTTCGATTTTACCCTTGACCACCTCGGCTGACTTGGTGTTTCACCTTCGTTCTGCTGTCTTCATGTAGTTTGTACCACTGCCTTTGTGCACTTGGTCCCTCGAGCCTTTGTGCTTTGCATTTGCGTTGAGTTGCCTTGCAGTCTTTGACTTGCTTTATACATTCACTGTATATTAATAAATGTTGTTCACTGTCTACTTGAACCTGTTAGTCGAGTTTGCACTGCCTTGACTTGTGGTCCGGTTGCTTTATGTTGTTAGTGTACTTGAATTTCATGGCAGTTGTATGTTGTTATGTTGGTTCGGTCTATAGTCTGTTTCATTGAGTTTCAACATCTCTTGCTTGTTCAACTTGATGTTGCTTTGTGCTTTAGATTGCCTGACCATTGTATTTCAATCATACTGTCGCTCTTTTGTTTTGTCTGGTATTTGATTTTAAAGTCTCTGATTAAACTTGGTTCATGCCATGGTTTCACTGCACTGTTCACTTGCATCATTTTGAAATTCCTGATGCACATTTTCGGCCTGATGCTTGTGTACACTGTCTGGTATTGATATAGCCTGATGCTGGGTTAATGTTGATGTATCATTTTGAAATTCATGACATTATAGTCTGGTTCCTTCAAGTTGTGTACTGTGCCTTGGTCTTTGTTGATCCTCTTGTATTGCTGTTAGCTTTGTGTTTGTTGTATATATGAACTTAGTTCATATGTATGTTGTGCACTGAGCATTGCTTCGAGTCAGTTGTAATGTTTCTTTGTGCCGTGTCACTGTATTGGTGTCATTTGCTTCTGATTCATCGATCTTTTGCGTATTTCATCACTGTAGTGGCGAGGCAGTGCACGTGAGCATGTACTGCAGCCCTATCAGAATTGACGTTTTAATTGATATTTCAACTGCTTGAATTGTTTAGTGTGTTCAATTCAATATTTCGAAAATGTATTTTGATTTGAGTTGATTTGATTATTTTGTTGCTATCTAATTATCTATTGGAAAATTAGATTATGTGTTCTAATTATTTCTTTAATAATTAGATTTTGTTGTTAATTGCTGTTTAGGAAATTCTGTTGTTTTCTACTTATCTTCATTGATAAGCCTTTTATTTATCCTTGTTGATGATTTGAATTTGCTGATTTGCTGTTTAATGCTGATACGTGTTATATCTACCGTTATCCGATTCTCTTATTGAAGGATTGGATATGCGAGATTTGGTGTGATTGTCGTCTATTTGTTATTTAATTATTATTGCTTCCATGCATTAATAACTGAGTTGAATTAAACCGACCCGCGTATTATTTTCTTTTGAATTAATACTTGGGTCAGACCGAGTTATTACAGGCTGTTGATATCTTGCTTTGGGTTGCTGCATAAGCTATGAAGTCTCTTCATATCTTTTGGGGGTAGTTGGTGTTATTTATAGGATTATATGTATTCATGTATATTATTTAGAATAATGTACTTGTATATGTAACTTTCAGTGTCGACGGTTGTAGTTGTATCACATGTATTGTAACCGACTTCAGTTATGTATATATGAGATTTTATATTGTCCTTTTTTTGTGCTTAGCTTATCTGTGTTATTATTATATATGTTGTCCTAAACTATTATTAACCATCGTAGTTCGTTTTATACTGGAATTGGATATGTCCATGAGAGTAAATAAACAATGAGATGAAAAATATATATACCACTCCTATCGAGGTAACCAATACTAGTGTAAGGCCTAACTACGGATGGCCGCTCCTATCCAGCCTAATTCTTCATAATAACAGACAGTATTTCCTTTTAATACTCTTTGTTATTGTGAGAATAGAGGTGGGGCGTCACAGTTGGTATCAGAACGAGGGGTTTATGGACATAATATAGAACATAACTTAGATGAAACATGTTTTACAACATTTCCTATTTGTTGATGCTTTTAATTGTGCCTTGAGTCAAAACTAAAGTTTTGAAATTATGATGAAATTTTTAAATATCTTTATTTAAAAATAAAAGTGAAATTGTGTTTTGACGATTGATTAATTTGTGTTCTGTTTATCAGAGTGCGCAGCGGAAACAGTGAGACTGTTTTCGCTGAGTACAGCTGATAACCCTTTTGGTTTAAAAATCAAAATATGAAAATGAAATTAAATTCATTGTGTTGTTACACAGATGTGTTTATTTTTGTTTTCTTTGAAAATTTCAAATCCGATTTGAGTATCCAAAGCGATTGCAGTTATGTGCTTTTGTTGAGATTTTTGTTGTTTTAAATTATCTTCATTGAAGATATAATCAAGTGATTTCTTTGTTCATCTTGTAGAGTGCATGCGAATATGAGTTGCACGTTACTGCATCAATTTTACGTCGAACCAGTGTTTGGTTTTAAAACGTATTTTGTTGCCGTTATTTCTATAACTGGATTTTTTACACCGGTATTATATTTTGATGCGAATTATTTTGACGAGATTTTGATGTATAAAAATTACTGTCGCTTTGACTTCAGTAACCATCAAATTTAAAGTGAATTTTTAAGCTGTTATCCCGCAATGTTGATTTGAGACCCGTTTTTATGGTGTTTTGTGAAGTGCAATTTCCTTATCGAAATTGCTACAGATGTTGCTGTTTTAACCACGTATTTTAAAAGTCGTTTTAAAATAAAAATTATTTTCAAAAATTTTACAGCTTGCGCTTTCAAAAGAATGAGGAAGCGATTTGAACGCTTCAGCAAAATTGAGAACTATGAACCCTCACTTTTACTGATGCGCTTAATTCCGAACTTGTCCGTTTGAGAACGTAAAATGTCATTTATTTAAAATACACAATTTTGCACTTTCAAGGAAACGATGAAGTGATTTAAACGATTTAGCAAAAGTGCGGAGTATGGAACCACACTTTTACTATTTCGGTTAATTCCGGACTTGTTAATTGAAACATCTGCTGTTTGATGATTCTGATGATTTTGTTGGGCTTTCGGGCTACTCTGCTGGACCTTCGGGTCATTTGTTGGGCTTTCGGGCCACTCTGCTGGACCTTCGGGTCATCTTATGGACCTTTGGGTCAAATACCAGTACTAGACCTTCGGGTCACTCAGCGGACCTTCAGGTCATCTAATGGGCGCCAAAATTTATAGTACTTGGTAGGATTCGGCCATCTGAGATGCACGTGCGGCGTAGCTAAAACTCGCCATCTGCTGGGATCGATCCATCTTTTATGTTGATTTTCTAGATTATCTTAACTGATTTCTAGATATTTGTTGTTTCTAATTATCTACAGATAATTAGATATTTGTTGATTTGAGTTCTAATTATCTTTGTTGATAATTAGATATTTGATTATCTATTTGACAATTAGATATTTGATTTTTCTGATTATCGTTTTTGATAATTAGATATTTGTGTTTTCTGATTATCGTTTTTGATAATTAGATATTTGTGTTTTCTGATTATCGTTTTTGATAATTAGATATTTGCATTTTCTTATTATCGTTTTAGGTAATTAGATATTTGTTGTTTTCTGATTATCGTTTTTGATAATTAGATATTTGAGTTTTCTGATTATCGTTTTTGATAATTAGATATTTGTGTTTTCTGATTATCGTTTTTGGTAATTAGATATTTGTTGTTTTCTGATTATCGTTCTTGATAGGTTGATATTTGTGTTTTCTGATTATCGTTTTTGATAATTAGATATTTGTGTTTTTTGATTATCGTTTTTGATAATTAGATATTTGTGTTTTTTGATTATCGTTTTTGGTAATTAGATATTTGTTGTTTTCTGATTATCGTTTTTGATAATTGGATATTTGAATTTTTTGATTATCGTTTTTGATAATTAGATATTTGTGTTTTCTGATTATCGTTTTTGATAATTAGATATTTGTGTTTTCTGATTATCGTTTTTGGTAATTGGATATTTGTTGTTTTCTGATTATCGTTTTTGATAATTAGATATTTGTTGATTTGAATTTTCTAATTATCTTAGTTGATAATTAGATATTTGTTGATTTGAGTTCTAATTATCTTTGTTGAAATTAGATATTTGTTGATTTGGGGTCTGATTATCGTTTTTGATAACTAGATATTTGTTATTTTCTAATTATCTGTTGGATAACTAGATATTTGCGGTTTTGTGATTTGTGAATTGTATTTTCTAATTATCCTCGTTGATAATTAGATTTTGCTGTTTTCTAACAATCGTTTCGATAATTAGATATTGCTGTTTTGTGATTTCTGTATTCTAATTATCTAATTGATAATTAAATAGTGCTGATAATTGTATTTATTCAGTTTTGTTGTGTTCTGATTACCTATTTGATAATTAGATTTTGTTGACAATTTGCGAATTTCTTTTATGAAATTAAAAGAATTCTTTGGCGTTTGTATTCTTGACCTTTATTTTTCTAGCTTAACAAGTTTATGTTAGAAAAATAATTGTTATTGACGACTTTAATTATGAAAATTACGGGGACGCAATTTTTATAAGAAGGGGAGTTTGTAACAACCCGGGGTTTCGCACCAATTAATTATCGTCATTAAACGATTAATGTTGCTTGCTAATTGCTATTGGGAGTTTTTAATCGAGTTTAGATTCTATTAAATATCTGTTAAGAGTTATGCGGGCTTTAAATGAAAATCTTGGCCCAATATCACTCTCTCTTATATTTTTAAATAGTTTGGCCCGTTCCCTTTTCAATTAATTCGGCCCGTTCCCTTTTTGTTGAGATAATGGTGGCCCTGTTCTTTTCTTTGTTCGATCAAAATTAAGGCTTTCGTTCCTTCGTTCCAAATTAGGGTTTGCGAATATCCGCGCTACGGCGATCTGAAGGGGGAACTTCGGCTGTGGATTTGGCTCTTCGAAATAAGGTGAGTGATTTTCACTCACAACCCAATTCATTCTTAATGTCGTGCTTAGGTCGTTCGATTTTGTTTCGATGTTGATGATTTTTTTTTGTCTTGGTTCGATTTCTGTATACCACGGCACTATTTTGGTTTGAAATCTGCAAGCATGATTTTGTGAAAATATATTTTTTGATGAGAATTCAATTTTGACTTTGCATCTGCTTAAGTACTGACTTCGACCATTTATGTTGGCTTTTGAAACTTCTACCTCTGTCTTTGTTTGATTTTACCCTCGACCATCTCGGCCGACTTGGTGTTTCACCTTCGTTATGCTGTCTTGATGTAGTTTGTACCACTGCCTGTGTGCACGTGGTCCCTCGAGCCTTTGTGCTTTGCATTTGCGTTGAGTTGCCTTGCAGTCTTTGACTTGCTTTATACATTCACTGTATATTAATAAATGCTGTTCACTGTCTACCTGAACCTGTTAGTCGAGTTTGCACTGCCTTGACTTGTGGTCCGGTTGCTTTATGTTGTTAGTGTATTTGAATTTCATGGCAGTTGTACGTTGTTATGTTGTTTCGGTCTGTAGTCTGTTTCATTGAGTTTGAACATCTCTTGCTTGTTCAACTTGATGTTGCTTTGTGCTTTAGATTTCCTGACCATTGTATTTCAATCATACTGTCGCTTTATTGTTTTGTCTGGTATTTGATTTTAAAGTCTCTGATTAAACTTGGTTCATGCCATGGTTTCACTGCACTGTTCACTTGCATCATTTTGAAATTCCTAATGCACATTTTCGGCCTGATGCTTGTGTACACTGTCTGGTATTGATATAGCCTCATGCTGGGTTAATGTTGATGTATCATTTTGAAATTCATGACATTGTAGTCTGGTTCCTTCAAGTTGTGCGATGTGCATTGGTCTTTGTTGATCTCCTTGTATTGGTGTTGTTTATTGTATATAAGAACTTAGTTCATATGTATGCTATGCACTGAGCATTGCTTCGAGTTAGTTGTAATGTTTCTTTATGCTGTGTCACTGTATTGGTGTCATTTGCTTTTGATTCATAGATCTTTTGCGTATTTCATCACTGTAGTGGCGAGGCAGTGCACGTGAGCGTGTAGTGCAGCCCTATCAGAATTGACATTTTAATTGATATTTCAACTGCTTGAATTGTTTAGTGTGTTCAATTCAATATTTTGAAATTGTATTTTGATTTGAGTTGATTTGATTATTTTGTTGCTATCTAATTATCTATTGTATAATTAGATTATGTGTTCTAATTATTTCTTTAATAATTAGATTTTGTTGTTAATTGATGTTTAGGCAATTCTGTTGTTTTCTAATTATCTTCATTGATAAGCCTTTTATTTATCCTTGTTGATGATTTGAATTTGCTGATTTGCTGTTTAATGCTGAAACGTGTTATATCTACCGTTATCCGATTCTCTTATTGAAGGATTGGATATGCGATATTTGGTGTGATTGTCATCTATTTGTTATTTAATTATTATTGCTTCCGTGCATTAATAACTGAGTTTGAATTAGACCGACCCGCGTATTATTTTCTTTTGAATTAATACTCGGGTCAGACCGAGTTATTACAGGCTATTGATATCTTGCTTTGGGTTGCTGCTTGAGCTATGAAGTCTCTTCATATCTTTTGGGGTAGTTGGTGTTATTTATAGGATGATATGTATTCATGTATATTATTTACAATAATGTACTTGTATATGTAACTTTCAGTGTCGACAGTTGTAGTTGTATCACATGTATTGTATCACATGTATTGTAACTGACTTCAGTTATGTATATATGAGATTTTATATTATCCATGTTCTATGTTTAGCTTATCTGTGTTATTATTATATATGTTGTCCTAAACTATTATTAACCATCGTAGTTCGTTTTATACTGGAATTGGATATGTCGATAGGAGTAAATAAACAATGAGATGAAAAACATATATACCACTCCTATTGAGGTAATCAATACTAGTGTAAGGCTTAACTACGGATGGCCGCTCCTATCCAGCCTTATTCTTCGTAATAATTGATAGTATTTCCTTTTAATACTCTTTGTTATGGTAAGCATAGAGGTGGGGCGTCACAGTTGGTATTAGAGCGAGGGGTTTATGGACATAATATAGAACATAACTTAGATGAAACATGTGTTACAACTATTTGTTGATGTTTTTAATTGTGCCTTGAGTCAAAACTAAAGTTATGAAATTTTGATGAAATTTTTAAATATCTTTATTTAAAAATAAAAGTGAAATTGTGTTTTGATGATTGATTAAGTTGTATTCTGTTTATCAGAGTGCGCAGCGGAAACAGTGAGACTGTCTTCGCTAAGTACAGCTGATAACCCTTTTGGTTTAAAAATCAAAATACGAAAATGAAATTAAATTCATTGTGTTGTTACATAGATGTGTTTATTTTTGTTTTCTTTGAAAATTTCGAATCCGATTTGAGGATCCGAAGCGATTGTAGTTATGTGATTTTGTTGAGATTTTTGCTGTTTTAAATTATCTTCGCCGAAGATATAATCTAGTGATTTCTCTGTTCATCTTGTAGAGTGCATGCAAATATGAGTTGCACGTTATTGCATCAATTTTACGTTGAACCGGTGTTTGGTTTTAAGACGTATTTTGTTGCCGTTATTTTTATAACGGGATTTTTTACACCGGTATTATATTTTGATGCGAATTATTTTGATGAGATTTTGACATATAAAAATTACTGTCGCTTTGACTTCAGTAACCGTCAAATTTAAAGTGAATTTTTAAGCTGTTATCCCACAATGCTGATTTGAGACCCGTTTTTACGGTGTTTTGTGAAGTGCAATTTCCTTATCGAAATTGCTACAGATGTTGCTGTTTTAACCGCGTGTTTTAAAATAAAAATTGTTTTCAAAAATTTTACAGTTTGCTTTCAAAAGAATGAGGAAGTGATTTAAACGCTTCAGCAAAATTGAGGATTATGAACCCTCACTTTTACTGATTCGCTTAATTCCGGACTTGTCCGTTTGAGAACGTAAAATGTCATTTATTTAAAATACATAATTTTGCACTTACAAGGAAACGATGAAATGATTTAGCAAAAGTGCGCAGTATGGAACCACACTTTTACTATTTTGGTTAATTCCGGACTCGTTAATTGAAACATCTGCTGTTTGATGATTCTGATGATTTTGTTGGGCTTTCGGGCCACTCTGCTGGACCTTCGGGTCATCTGATGGACCTTCGGGTGAAATACCAGTACTAGACCTTTAGGTCATTCTACGGACCTTCTGGTCATCTGATGGGCGCCAAAACTTATAGTACTTGGTAGGCTTCGGCCATCTGAGATGCACGTGCGGCGTAGCTAAAACCCGCCATCTGCTGGGATCGATCCAAGTTTTATGTTGATTTTCTAGATTATCTTAGCTGATTTCTAGATATTTGTTGTTTCTAATTGTCTGCAGGTAATTAGATATTTATTGATTTGAGTTCTAATTATCTTTGTTGATGATTAGATATTTGATTATCTATTTGATAATTAGATATTTGAGTTTTCTGATCATCGTTTTTGATAATTAGATATTTGTGTTTTCTGATTATCGTTTTTTGACAATTAGATATTTGTGTTTTCTGATTATCGTTTTTGATAATTAGATATTTGTGTTTTCTGATTATCGTTTTTGGTAATTAGATATTTGTGTTTTCTGATTATCGTTTTTGGTAATTAGATATTTTTTGTTTTTTCTGATTATCGTTTTTGATAATTAGATATTTGTGTTTTTTGATTATCGTTTTTGGTAATTAGATATTTGTTGTTTTCTGATTATCGTTCTTGATAATTTCATATTTGTGTTTTCTGATTATCGTTCTTGATAATTAGATATTTGTGTTTTCTGATTATCGTTTTTGATAATTAGATATTTGTTGTTTTCTGATTATCGTTTTTGATAATTGGATATTTGAATTTTCTGATTATCGTTTTTGATAATTAGATATTTGTGTTTTCTGATTATCGTTTTTGGTGATTGGATATTTGTTGCTTTCTGATTATCGTTTTTGATAATTAGATATTTGAGTTTTCTGATTATCGTTTTCGATAATTAGATATTTGTGTTTTCTGATTATCGTTTTTGATAATTAGATATTTGTTGATTTGAGTTTTCTAATTATCTTAGTTGATAATTAGATATTTGTTGATTTGAGTTCTAATTATCTTTGTTGAAATTAGATATTTGTTGATTTGGGGTCTGACTATCGTTTTTGATAATTAGATATTTGTTGTTTTCTAATTATCTGTTGGATAACTAGATATTTGCGGTTTTGCGATTTGTGAATTGTGTTTTCTAATTATCCTCGTTGATAATTAGATTTTGCTGTTTTCTAACAATCGTATCGATAATTAGATATTGTTGTTTTGTGATTTTTGTGTTCTAATTATCTAATTGATAATTAAATAGTGCTGATAATTGTATTTATTCAGTTTTGTTGTTTTCTGATTACCTATTTGATAATTAGATTTTGTTGAGAATTTGCGAATTTCTTTATGAAATTAAAAGAATTCTTTGGCGTTTGTATTCTTGACCTTTATTTTTCTAGCTTAACCAGTTTATGTTAGAAAAATAATTGTTATTGACGACTTTAATTATGAAAATTACGGGGATGCAATTTTTATAAGAAGGGGACTCTGTAACAACCCGGGGTTTCACACCAATTAATTATCGTCATTACATGATTAATGTTGCTAGCTAATTGCTATGGGAGTTTTTAATCGGGTTGAGATTCTTTTAAATATCTGTTAAGATTTATGCGGGCTTTAAATGAAAATCTTGGCCCAATATCACTCTCCCTTTTATTTTTAAATAGTTCGGCCCGTTCCCTTTTCAATTAATTCGACCCGTTCCTTTTTGTTGAGATAATGGCGGCTCTGTTCTTTTCTTTGTTCGATCAAAATTAGGGCTTTCGTTCCTTCGTACCAAATTAGGGTTTGCGAATATCCACGCTACGACGATCTGAAGAGGGAACTTCGGCTGTGGATTTGTGTAACAACCCGCATATTTATCGAGTTTGTATTTAAATATTTTATTTAAATATTAACTCGTTAATCGGATTTTGGTCCGAAAAGCTACTTTTTGCAAACGGTCAAATTAGGACTCGAGACCACTTCCATTGAGTTCGAAATGTCGTTTACAACTTTTTAAGTATAAACATCGATAGGTTTGGAGTTAGTGAAATTTCACTAACTTTTCCCGCTTTGGACTTTGGGTTAGTTTAGCCTATTAAGCCCAAGTTCCAACCCTCTTCTCCTCACTCTTCATAAATTTCCTAACTAATCAAGCTTTGGCATTAATGGTGGAGGGAATGGGAAATTAAAACTCCAAGCACAAATTCAACTGCAAATCCAACATTCAACTCCAAATTCAAGTAGAAGATTTTGGATTCAAGCTTTGGATTGCTTCTCCTTGCTTTCAAGCTTCATCTTCATAAACTTTAGTGCAAAGGTGAGATTTTTGTCTCACAAATCTAGTCTATAACTATATTGGACTGTTGGGAATGATTCCCTATCACTTTTGCATGCACATTTGCATTTGGTTTGGATTGGATTGGCGAAAAACTCCAATTTTTAGCATTTTGGTGAATTTTCTGCACTTAGGTCGTTCTGGCCATTTTTAGGTCGTTCGAAGTTAAGTCGTTCGTCCATGGGTCGTGAGTCGTTCACGAGTTAACTTTAGGTCGTTCTGGAAGAATTGGCACTTCGGAATTAGGTCGCTCACGAGTTAAGTCGTTAGGTCGCTCGCGAGTTAGTACCATAGGTCGCAGGGCTTTAGGTCATTCTGGAAGTATTGGCACGTCGGAGTTAGGTCGCTCGCGAGTTAAGCCTTAAGTCGTAGGTCGCTCACGAGTTTGGCCTTAAGCCGTAGGTCGCTCGCGAGTTAAGCTTTAAGTCTTAGGTCTTTTCCGACCTATAATCTCTAGGCAAACGTTAAGTCGCTCGCCCTGGTTTATCTCGTAGGTCGTCTCCGACCTAAGCTCCAGATAAGTTGTTCGAGTTAGGTCGTTGGACCATTTACCTTAGGTCACTCGTCCACTAGGTCGGCCTGGTTTATCTCGTAGGTCGTCTCCGACCTAAGCTCCAGATAAGTCGTTCGAGTTAGGTCGTTGGACCATTTACCTTAGGTCGCTCGTCCACTAAGTCGGCCTGGTTTATCTCGTAGGTCGTCTCCGACCTAAGCTCCAGATAAGTTGTTCGAGTTAGGTCGTTGGACCATTTACCTTAGGTCGCTCGTCCACTAGGTCGGCCTGGTTTATCTCGTAGGTCGTCTCCGACCTAAGCTCCAGATAAGTCGTTCGAGTTAGGTCGTTGGACCATTTACCTTAGGTCGCTCGTCCACTAAGTCGGCCTGGTTTATCTCGTAGGTCGTCTCCGACCTAAGCTCCAGATAAGTCGTTCGAGTTAGGTCGTTGGACCATTTACCTTAGGTCGCTCGACTCTGTTAAGTCGGCCATGTTGGGTCGTGAGTCATCGTTAGGTCGCGAACACCTCTAGGTCGCAACCACTAAGTCGCTTGACCCCTTAGACCCCTAGGTCGCAGCCATTAGGTCGTATGACCCTTGAGTCGTTAGGTCGTTAGACCTCATTTTGTCTTCACTAGGTCGTACCGTTTTGGTCGGGGCGCTGCCCCGCACCCCGCCGGGGGCGCTGCCCCCTGGACCCCCGCGACCTGACCGGGCAGGTCGAACCCCGTAAGCGGTGGCGTTGCCCCCGCACCCCCACCTTGGGGGGTTGCCACCCCCCCTGGACCCCCCCTCCGTAGGGGATCTTATCTGAAAAACATTGAGCTGATTTCCTTGGATTTTATTCGCATCTCCGTATGCGATCTTTGTGACTGATTGTTTCTACACTTGCTTATGTGTTTTGTCACTTTATAATACAAAGGTTTCAATACTAGTAGTAAATATCAAAACTCTTTTAACAAACAATTTCAACTCTATTTTTAATAACAAAGCTCTTTTCTTAAACCGTTTTCCAATCTATTAGTATATACAAGCCTTTACCTCACTCGGATGAGAAATCTAATTAAACGACTTAGTAAAACAAGTGGTATGAAACGCTTGCGTTCACTTCGTCGGTTAATTCTTGGACTTGTTCGATTGAACCTCTTGTGACAATTTTATTAGTGAAGATTTACAGTTTGTTCGTAAATATTTAAGTTAAGCAAGTGGTTATGAGACATGAAGCTAAACTTCTATATTTACTAGCTTAGTGTAATTGACACTTCTCGTTGATCTTGATGATCGCTTTATGAATTAGACTAGCAATTGCGCGATGTCTCTTTCATTGCAAGGTTAGACTAGACACCACTTGTGTGATTCCATTCACACATACCTTTCTGCTTTTTGGTTAGTCTTGACCTCAATCTGTGTGATTCCACTCACACATGTGGGGTAGCTCCCCATGGTCTTCGGACCGTCATGTGATAGGCCTCTTTCCCTTTTTATGATTTCTGGATTTCTCGTGTTGATTTCTGGAATTTATGTCATTGACTTGTTATGAGTACAAGTTTAGGGTATGATGCCCTCTTCGAATCTTTGAGAAGATTCTTGTGATATTGATTATCTCTTATTGATTGATCTTCTGTTGATCATTATTTACATACTTATAGTGGTATGTCGTTATGGATATTTATGTTTATGCCATATCTTTTATGTTATATCATGTCATCTGATATTTATAGCTAGACTGATCCGTTTATTATTTTCTTAAATAATACTCGGGTCAGACCGAGATGTTACAGGTGCTTCTGCTTGACTTCTTCCCAAGGATTCATCACTCTGACTTTTGGCTAACTGTTTAGATTAGCAGTTTTTGTTGTATACACTTGAGATATAGACTCATAGTTGTATTCTTTTGTATAGCACGTGTTGCTATTCTTTTGTATTATCGTGGATCTTACTGACCACTACTCTGATGTACACTTTCATGTGTTAGTTATATATTCATATCTTCTTCCGCCTTTGTGATATGGATATCTGCGACTGATTTGTGATATGATTATTTCTATGTTTGTTTCCGAAGATTATTTATAGCCACCGTGTGATAAGCAATTACATGGATGGTCGCTCCTCAACAGCCTTATTCTTCGCGCTAGTTGACAGCACTACACCGTAGTGTTCTTGGCTAGCGTGGGTATAGAGGTGGGGCGTCACAATTTGGCTCTTCGAAATAATGTGAGTGATTTTCACTCACAACCCATTTCATTCTTAATGCTGTGCTTAGGTCGTTCGATTTCGTTTCGATGTTGATGATTTTTTTCTGTCTTGGTTCGATTTCTGTATACCACGGCACTATTTTGGTTTGAAATCTGCAAGCATGATTTTGTGAAAATATTTTTTTTGATGAGAATTCAATTTTGACTTTGCATCTGCTTAAGTACTGACTTCGGCCATTAGCTATAGCTTCGAATTTTATGTTGGCTTTTGAAACTGCTACCTCTGTCTTTGTTTGATTTTAACCTCGACCATCTCGGCTGACTTGGTGTTTCACCTTCGTTCTGCTGTCTTCATGTAGTTTGTACCACACCTGTATGCACTTGGTCCCTCGAGCCTTTGTGCTTTGCATTTGCGTTGAGTTGCCTTGTGGTTTTTGACTTGCTTTATACATTCACTGTATATTAATAAATGTTGTTCACTGTCTACCTGAACCTGTTAGTCGAGTTTGCACTACCTTGACTTATGGTCTGGTTGCTTTATGTTGTTAGTGTACTTGAATTTCATGGCAGTTGTATGTTGTTATGTTGGTTCGGTCTGTAGTCTGTTTCATTGAGTTTGAACATCTCTTGCTTGTTCAACTTGATGTTGCTTTGTGCTTCAGATTTCCTGACCATTGTATTTCAATCATACCGTCGCTCTATTATTTTATCTGGTATTTGATTTTAAAGTCTCTGATTAAACTTGGTTCATGCCATGGTTTTACTGCACTGTTCACTTGCATCATTTTGAAATTCCTAATGCACATTTTTGGCCTGATGCTTGTGTACATTGTCTGGTATTGATATAGCCTGATGTTGGGTTAATGTTGATGTATCATTTTGAAATTCATGAGTAGTCTGGTTCCTTCAAGTTGTGTGTTGTGCCTTGGTCTTTGTTGATCTCCTTGCATTGGTGTTAGCTTTGTGTTTGTTGTATATATGAACTTAGTTCATATGTATGCTGTGCACTGAGCATTGCTTCGAGTCAGTTGTAATGTTTCTTTGTGCTGTGTCACTGTATTGGTGTCATTTGCTTCTAATTCATCGATCTTTTGCGTATTTCATCACTGTAGTGGTGAGGCAGTGCACGTGAGCATGTACTGCAGCCCTATCAGAATTGACGTTTTAATTGATATTTCAACTGCTTGAATTGTTTAGTGTGTTCAATTCAATATTTCGAAATTGTATTTTGATTTGAGCTGATTTGATTATTTTGTTGCTATCTAATTATCTATTGGATAATTAGATTATGTTTTCTAATTATTTCTTTAATAATTAGATTTTGTTGTTAATTGATGTTTAGGCAATTCTGTTGTTTTCTAATTATCTTCATTGATAAGCCTTTTATTTATCCTTGTTGATGATTTGAATTTGCCGATTTGCTGTTTAATGCTGATACGTGTTATATCTACCGTTATCCGAATCTCTTATTGAAGGATTGGATATGCGAGATTTGGTGTGATTGTCGTCTATTTGTTATTTAATTATAATTGCTTTCGTGCATTAATAACTGAGTTTGAATTAGACTGACCCGCGTATTATTTTCTTTTGAATTAATACTCAGGTCAGACCGAGTTATTACAGGCTGTGGATATCTTGCTTTAGGTTGCTGCTTGAGCTATGAAGTCTCTTCATATCTTTTGGGGTAGTTGGTGTTATTTATAGGATGATATGTATTCATGTATATTTTTTACAATAATGTACTTGTATATGTAACTTTCAGTGTCGACAGTTGTAGTTGTATCACATGTATTGTAACTGGTTTCAGTTATATATGTATATATATGAGATTTTATATTATCCGTGTTCTGTGTTTAGCTTATCTGTGTTATTATTATATATGTTGTCCTAAACTATTATTAACCATCGTAGTTCATTTTGTACTGGAATTAGATATGTCGATGGGAGTAAATAAACAATGAGATGAAAAATATATATACCAACGGCCGCTCCTATCTAGCCTTATTCTTCGTAATAATAGACAGTATTTCCTTTTAAAACTCTTTGTTATTGTGAGCATAGAGGTGGGGAGTCACATTGTGATTTTGGACTTTGATGATGAGTTCCAGTCGGAGACACACATTTATTCCAATTTTCAAATGGACGAGAAATTAGAATCTGCATGTTGCAATTGTCCGAAAGCAAGTTTTTGCTATGGTGCACTCATTGATCGCCTCTTTGATGGCAAACATGATTTTTATTTGAAGAATTAATTTCAATTCCTTGGTCTAAAATGTGTGAGAGGATTTTTACAAAGTATGTTCTGGAAATGCCTTAGATTTTGAAAAAAGGGTTTTCAAATGATTTCTTTTCCCAAAGATTTATTTTGAAATTTTTTTGGGAATCTTTTGAAATTTTAATTTTCAAAGAAACATGTATACTATTATCTTGTTCATGTTAAGAAATTTTTAGTTTATAATAAATTAAATTTTTAAATCCTTAAATGTTATATGTATATATCAGTAAAGGCTCGGTTTTTATTTTTGGCACGGAAATAATTTTCCCATTTGGGAAATTTGTGTTTTAAAAAGGTTTGGGAAACCCTAAAATATTTATATATATATTTATTTGATTTTAAGGAAAGTTCTTATATGATATAGTTTTTATTATATAGAAATAAGTATGAAGGAGCATATAGTTAGCTAAGTGATTTTTCGATTCACAAAATCAAGGTTTTTAAATATTCTCTCTTTAAGGTACAGACAAAAAAGGAATGACAATTCAATTTTATTGGGGTATGTAGTTTGAATTGTTGTTGTAACAACCAGCCTTTTTGGACGTTTTAAGTAGACACACACATCGAACTCAAACCATTCAAAGGGGCAGATTGTTTTGGGGTAAATAAGAAACAGGAGAGAAAGAAAGAAAAAACAAAATAGAATCTTGCATCGGAATCACAAAATATAATAATCAAATAAGCAATTCATGAAGCTGTTTTATAAAACATTTGATTATACTTTATGACACAGATCAGAGTTATACATACCAGAGAATAATAAATAATACAGCGGAATACATGATGCAGTGAAATACAATAAATAATAATAATACAATCCTCGTCTTCATCCTCTATAAATAAGGTCGTCAAATCCTGAAGTGCTCAGGCTGACCTGAGCAAATTGAAAATACAAAATACTCGAGTCAAAACTAAAAGATCTTTTGTTAGTTAAATCAACGGGAAATAATATGAGTGGAACGACGTCAAAGATGTTTACGGGATTTGATATCTTCTATCCTGTGTCTAACGTGAGTACAATAACTCAAAAGATGCTCGGGATTCACATCTCCTAAGGATCTATTAAAATGTCTACTATGTAGTACAATACGCTATAATAATACTGTCAACAGTAAAGTAAAAGTATTAAAATATTGTTAAGGCGTTGCCCATATCCCCCTTAACACATTTTATATATTCCCGTGGTCTATATAATACCGTACGTTCCTTTTAGAGGTTACACAGAGGGCACCCCATAGGTATGGTACAAAACAAACTCGTAGAAGGCGCGTTAGGGCATGTGAACACGACACACGAGGAAATGCCAGGGTAGATATACCATTTGCGGATCTGGACTAGTGGTAACGCATAGCAGCTACTACCGTCCACCTCGTAACACACTCCCAAATCAAAATCGAAGGGTGGCCACTAAAACAATCACAAATTAGATTATAGTATCGAAGAAGTGTGCCCAATCGAAGGAATTACCTCACTTGGCCCGGTATGGCTACTGATTTTAGTCACATCTAAGCTGACTCACGAGAGTCAGGGTCACGTCATACCTTATACAGAAATCGTTCACCAAACCATCCTACCTCATTTCTGGAATCTCCACCACGTACACAGTTGTTAAAGTGGTTTTCGGTATTGGCAGAAAGTATGAGAATATCCGATCCCGGTCTCTTTAACAACCAATCGCTTATTACAAACCGGATGGATCTTTTACATTTCAAAAGTCAATTTACAATTGATATCAAAATTATCATATTCTCTAAACCATAATACTTTCTAAATCGTATTTACTTTCAAATCATATTCACTTTGAAATCATATTCACTTTGAAATCATAGCTTGGAATTATATTTCCTTTCAAAAGTCATAATTTCTTCCATAGTCATATTTCCAAAATAGGGTAAAACCTTACTTCAAAATCATCATTTTCAATTTATTCTCTTTTAAAACAATGGATAGAATATAAAAACTTCTACTTTACTTAGCCTGGAATTTAGAAATTAGTTTAAATAGTTATAAATAGTTAAAATAGTTATAATTAGTTAAAATACTCAAAAATAGTTTAGTTACAAATTAAAGATACTATTAAATTGATTTAAGATGGTTAATTAGATTTTAATAGATTAAATATAATTAAAATAGATTAAATAGCTTTAAAATAGATTGATTAGATTTAAAATAAGTTAAAAATGGTTTAATTAGTTTAAAATTTGAAAATCATAATAATTAAAGTCTTTAAAATAATATATTTTTTAAAACAGTTTATATTAAAAAAATATGAATTTGGAATTTACGTCAATTTAAACTGTTTATTTCATTCCAACCTATTTGGACCATTTCAATGTCCCAAAACCTAATTTCCAAATTTACAATTCAAAATTCTCAATAAAATATTTAATTCAATATCGCTTCAATCCATGTTGAAACATCGCTTTAATTACTCCAATTTCAACATATTTCAAAGTTATACTTCAATGATTTTAATAACTCAATTTCGATAAACTTTGCTTATATACCAAATTCACTATAAAATTTCAATTGTGTTTCTTTAACAATTCTTTTAAAATAATTCAATTTTAATATAAAGTCCAAATTCGATAAAAATTCAATTTACATAAATAAAATTTTATTTCAAAATATCATTTAACTCAATGCAAAATTTAAGGATTCAAAATCATTTAAATTTAACCAATCCGGTGTCCGTATATAATTCTCTATCCTAGGGTCAAGTGATATGGATATTTATCATTTCAATCCACAATTGAATATTTTATATTTACAGATATATATCATTTCAATCCGCAATCCCGATCTATAAAATTGCTCGAGTCTATCATTTTAACCCATAATGATTTTTTCTAATCTATAGATCATTCGGGTATGTATCATTTCAAATCATTTAAAATAATATATATAGCCATATCTATATATACGTCAAATCATATTTAAAATAAAATTTTATATTTATTTATCAAAACAAATGTGTAGTAAACTACTACAGCAGCCTTCCCACTTTGAAACTCGAAAATGGATGTCGATGATGCGTGCACTCATTACCGAAATTATTTTCCAACGATAGAGAGGGGAGTACAGAACTTATTTCTTTCGAAAATTTCTTTAAAACAATTCTTTCAAATCATATTGAAATATTTATATCAGAAAATACTTCTAAATATTATTATTATTATATTCTAAAATCATTCTAAAGAAATTTTCAAAAATCTCGGAACTTAAGTTCTAAAATTTCCAATTTATTCTCATTTTATTTGTAAATTTTATTTTACAACCAATATTTATAAATTTCACTACTTAGCAACAAACATATTACAACAAATTATATCACTTATAAAATTTATTATTTTATATACAAAAATATAATAGGAAAAATTATTTCATTTACCTATATTTCAAAACAAATATTGTGTCGGTCTATCCTATTAAGTGTTTAGAAATCCCTATCAATGTCATAGCGTCCTATGCACCAACCAGAATTAATAAATACAAAACGGAACAAATTAATACAATATAAAAACCTTTATAGAACTAACAAATATGCTCTCTCATATATATACACTCAGCGACTCATCATAGAGTATTACTACCTTATTAATAAAGAGTCAGACCCCACAAAGCAAAGTTTTCGCTAAACCAAAGCTCTGATACCAACTGTAACGACTTGCCTTTTTGGACGTTTTAAGCAGACACACACATCAGACTCAAACCATTCAAAAGGGTAGATTGTAATGGGGTAAAGAAGAAAAAGCAGAGAAAGAAAGAAAAAACAAAACAGAATTTTGCAGCGGAATCACAAAATATAATAATCAAATAAACAGTTCATGAAGCTATTTTATAAAACATTTGATTATACTTATAAAACATAGGTCAGAGTTACACATGCCAGAGAATAATAAATAATGCATCGGAATACATGATGCAGTGAAATACAACAAATAATAATAATACAATATTCGTCTTCATCCTCCAAAAATAAGGTCTCCAGATCCTGAAATGCTTAGGCTGACCTAAGCGAATTGAAATGATAAAACACTCGAGTCAAAACTAAAAGATCTTTTGTAAGTTAAATCAATGGGAAATAATATGAGTGGAACGGCGTCACAGATGTTTACGGGATTTGACATCTCCTATCCAGTGTCTAACGTGAGTGCAGTAACTCAAGAGATGCTGGGGATTTACATCTCTTAAGGATCCGTTAAACTATCTACTATGTAGTACAATACACTATTATAATAGTGTCTATAGTAAAGTAAAAGTATTAAAATAGCGTTTAGGCGTTACCCATATCCCTCTAAACACATCTATACTATAATATTATTATTGAGTTAGATTTCAAGAGCACGCATGTCTCCTTTATATTTTTAGAAATGAACAGTTACGTTTTTAATTTCTTTCTGTTTCAAACTTTGAAATGTAATAACTTTTTCTACATTAATCGGATTTAAGAATCAATTTCACTATTAAATCTCAAATTTAATATGCTTTCCAATGATATCCATTGTTGATAGCTAAAAATAAATTTTTTAAAATCATAGTTTTTCGGATTGTTCATATTATTAAAGTTATTAAATCTGTTTGACTTTATTTCTTTTAACTAATCTATGTCGTTGATAGTTTTGAAAATTTCCAGCCACTGATTCTACTTTCACAAATTACAGTCAAGTCTGGTGAAATGTAACATTACCAAAGTACAACAACAATGTTAGATGGAATTAGAAATCGAACCAGAAAGCTCAAAAGCATAAATACAATTATATGCTTTTTATTATATTGAATTTGCTTTGACTGTAAAAGAAATACAATGATATTCTTCACATTAAAATAAATATTGTTGAATAATGGTTGTTAGCTCCAACACTTCAGACATAAAATATGTACGCTTTAGATTTAGTATATTTTTCACAAGAATCGTTCAAAACAGAAATAAATCTCTTTATCCTCTAATCTTATCATTCTACAATAATATGATGCTGCATAATGTGTTTCTAGACATAGTCAGTTATGGGATCATCATCAACACTAGCTTTATCATGAATCATGTCAACGTTGCTTTTGGCATTTTTGGATAAATGATCAAGTGTAAACCAAATGTTGTTACCTGCACTGCTCTTATAGATAGCTATTACCGAAGCAGCAAATGGAATCAACGGCATCAAGTACTAAAGGAAACGTTGATAAAGGTATCTCACCAAATGAAGTTACATATAATACAGCTGATGCGTGGAGCAATAGCTGATGCACACAATAAATTTATATGTGTATTGTGTGATATTTTATCTTTGAAATCATTTTTGCTAGATATTTTGCAATTATTTATCAAGCACCAGTACTATCTGCATAGCTGTTTGCAAAGATTTATACACAAGTTTTAGACAAAATGCAAACTTATTTAAAAATTGATAAAAAAGATCACTATTTCTTAATCAATGAACCATATGAATCATTTAAACATGTTATGATGATAAGAAGTTGAGTGTGGTCCGTATGCGAAGCACGGGTTCGCACATATTTTATATATTCACATAGTCTATATAGTAACGTACGCTCCTTCGAGAGGTTTACCAAAGGGCACCCATTAGGTATGGTACAAAACAAACTCGTAGAAGGCGCGCTAGGGCATGTGAACACGGAACACGAGGAAATGCCAAAGTAGATATACCGTTTGCGGATCCGAACTGGTGGTAACACATAGCATCTACTACCACCCACCTCGTAACACACTCTCAAATCTAATCGAAGGGTGGCCACCAAAACAATCACAAATTTGAATATAATATCGAAGAAGTGTGCCCGATCAAAGGAATTACCTTACTTGACCCGACATGGCTCCTGATTTTAGTCACATCTAAGCAGACTCATGGGAGTTTGGGTCACGTCATACCTTATACAGAAATTGTTCACTAAACCATCCTACTTCATTTTTGGAATCTCCACCACGTATGTTTGTTAAAGTGGTTTTCGGTATTGGTAGAGAGTATGACAATATCCAATACCGGTCACTTTAACAACCAATCGCTTATTACACACTGGATGGTTCTTTTACATTTCAAAGGTCAATTCACAATTGATGTCAACATTATCATATTCTCAAAAAAAATACTTTCTAAGTCGTATTTACTTTCAGATCATATTCACTTTGAAATCATATTCACTTTGAAATCATAGTTTGGAATTATATTTCCTTTCAATAGTCATAATTTCTTCCATAATCATATTTCCAAAATAGGGTAAAACCTAACTTCAAAATCATCATTTTCAATTTATTCTCTTTTAAAACAATTGATAGAACATAAACACTTCTACTTAGTCTGGAATTTAGAAATTAGTTAAAATAGTTATAAATAGTTATAATAGTTATAATTAGTTAAAATACTCAAAAATAGTTTAGTTACAAATTAAAGATACTGTTAAACTGATTTAAGATGGTTAAATAGATTTAATTAGATTAAATATAATTAAAATAGACTAAATAGCTTTAAAATAGATTAATTAGATTTAAAATAAGTTAAAAATGGTTTAATTAGTTTAAAAGTTGAAAATCTTAATAATTAAAGTCTTTAAAATAATATTTTTTTAAACAGTTTATATTAAAAAATATGAATTTGGAATTTACATCAATTTAAACTGTTTATTTCATTCCAACCCATTTGGACCATTTCAATGTCCCAAAACCCAATTTTCAAATTTCCAATTCAAAATTCTCAATAAAATATTTAATTCAATATCACTTCAATCCATGTTGAAACATCGCTTTAATTACTCCAATTTCAATATATTTCAAAGTTATACTTCAACGATTTTAATAACTCAATTTCGATAAACTTCGCTTATATTTCAAATTCACTATAAAATTTAATTTTTGCTTCTTTAACAATTCTTTTAAAACAATTCATTTTTAATATAAACTCGAAATTCGACAAAAATTCAATTTATATAAATAAAATTTTATTTCAAAATATCATTTAACTCAATGCAAAATTCAAGGATTCAAAATCATTTAAATTTAACCAATCAGATGTCCGTATATAATTATCTACCCTAAGGTCAAGTGATATAGATATTTATCATTTCAATCCGCAATTTAAAATTTTATATTTACGGATATATATCATTTCAATCCGCAATCCGAAAAATATTAAAATCCATAAAATCGCTCGAGTCTATCATTTTAACCCGTAACGATTTATTCTAATCTATAGATCATTCGAGTATATATCAAGTCAACCCATAGGAAACTGGTAGTTATAACAATATAAATATAACATCCATTCATCCAGTACAAAAAATCAAACATTCATCACAATCATCATCCAATCCATCAATAAACATCAATAGATAACATGTTATCATTATAGGTAATTAACTAGCAATTTAAATTCAATATTAAATAAAATGATAATTTAATTCAAATAAATTCAAATTAAATGGAATGACTATTTAATTATACCAAACAACCATAAATAAATTTATAATCACATCATAAATTAATTGAACAAATATAAGAAATTTTAGAAATTGTGAGTGGGTTAAAACACTCACCTTTGATTTTAGCCCATAAAAATCCAAACGGAAGCGCAAAACTGAACGACCTCCAAATTCAACTAAATCAATTTCATGTTGTCCGAAATTTAAATATGAATCCAACAGAAGAAATCGCAGGTGAATCAAAGATTATATGCAAAAGATATTCATGTTATAAGTAATACTATTAAAATAAAAAATAGTACGAGTTAAAAAAGTAAAATAAAATAAATAAATATAGAAATTTTAATACTTACGTGTTTCTCAAGATGAGGCTTCGTGAAAAGATTGAAGAACAACTAAGATGAGGACAGAAAGTGTACAAAAAATGAAAAAAAAATCATGTTTTATAAAAGAAAGCTTTTGGATTTGCAAGAATAAGAGCTTTTGAATATGAGATGTCAGGAGAAACAAAATGTAAAAGAAGAAATAAGCTGTAGGTTATTTATAATTAGGAAATGAAGGTGGAGGGGCAAAAATAAATGTCACATTTTATTTTGAAAGCTTCAGGCATTAATAATGCATGAAAAAGTTTGCAAACGAAAGTAAAATGTTGTATACGTGAAATTGAGGTGGCAAGAATTAAATACAACCTAAAAGTCTAGACTCATGTATTAAACAGAAGGAAAAATAAACGGATCAAGTATTAATAATAAGATAACTATTTAAAATGTTCATGTAACAATTAATCATAAAAGAAATGAAGGGACCATGTGTGTCGCACAACCTTTTTAAATTCAATTTTTTTAAAACATAACCAAATTAACTTCATTAACTCAAATAATATTCAAATTTGCACGCATTTTGGTTTTTGTCTACACATAATAAATTTTTTATACTTACCTTAAGAATGAAAACGTTCAATTCGGTTTTCCCAAAATAACTTTTATTTCCATTAAAACACCCTTTTTGTTTAACACAAAACGCGTGTTTCTTTTATTAAATCTATTAATTGCAATCAATGTTTTCTATTCTTTTTATTGAAACATTTGAATTACATTAATTGCAATTACTTACAAAGTTAAATTTTAAAATAGACAAACAAAATGTATGAAAAATAGGACAATTGTTTGTTTAGACACGTTTATAAATTTGTTGTTTATACACAATAAATAACTTACAGAAATAGATTATTTTACTATTCTTGTAATCAATCTGTAAGCTAAAAAACAGTTCAAATAAACATATATTTCTTTCTTTAAAATCAATCCTTCTATTATTTATTTTAATGAAATTAAACCTACATTCACAAATGAAACATTCATTTTATTTGATGTAATTTTCTTTTCATCAAATCAAAATTTCCTTATACTTTCACAAAACCTAAGCTGCTTTAATTACAACTATTAATTTACAATTAGTATTACTCTTCTATTAATTGAAAATTTTCAATTACATTAATTTCAGTTGATTAAGTTTCAAAATGGACAAAATGAATGTAATAAGAAGTAGAACAATTATTTCCTATCTTTAGTTTTGTATTAACTATTATATTTCCATTTTATTGTATTTTTGTCAATTTTTCACGTTAATTATAAATTTAAAACTCCAATTAATTTATTTTTCTTGATCTCATTCTTTTATTAACTCAATCATTACCTGATTAATTAAATTAACATTTCTATTACTTTGACTACGTTCACACTATAGTTATGTTCTTATTCCACGTTAATGTAACATTTTGTTGACTTTTATTTATAATTGATTAATTAAATTGGTAACAACACAAATTGTCACCATTATACATTTTTATAACATCTGTAAGTTTATTCTTGGTTCCATTAATATAATTGATTAATTAAATTGGTAAAAACAAAATTTGTCACCATTATACATTTTTATAACATCTGTATACACAAATGCACACATTAGTTAAGATTTTAATCCAATTAATCGTTTTATCTTGGTTCCATTCTTTTATTACATCAATAATTACTTTATGAATAAAATTAGCATTCCTTATTCATTTTGTTACATTCACAATCTCAGTCATTGACTTAATCCTATTAATGTAACATTAAAGTTCATTTAATTCTAATTGATTTTCCATTTTAATTTAGCAGACCAAATAAACAAGTAACTTATAACAATCGTTACCGTAACCTTTAGTTACACTTATGAATTCATTATTCACAACCAAATGTTACAATTCTTATACAATACTGATTTTATTTAATTACCATTAACTCTCTATTTCATACAATAATTAAATATTTGCATTTGTTTCTTATATTCAATCTTATATCCAAGTATAATATTTACATTATTTCCAATTTGTTGTAATTCCATTCAAATTATTAATTATTAACTTTAATTACCATTGTTACATTCCATTTTAGCATTCATTTCATTATTAAATTACAAAGTTTTTTTATTTCTTTCCATAATGAATAACCAAAACTTATTAAATTAACAAATTTAAGAGTCGAAATTTTACAGGTCGTTACACTCTCCCCTAGTCGAAACTTTTCGTCGCCGAAAAGAAAAAGAAGGGAAAAGAAGAAATTAAGAAATCAATATCTTATTCAAAATATTAAATTTATAAAAAAAATTCAAGATTAAATAATTTAATAAAATATATCAATTTATAACCATTAAATCCTTTTTGTACTCAAGTTATAAAAAGTTGGAAAATACTTCATAAAATTTTCTAAATCCAAAATTTTCGAAAATTTTCAACAGAGTCTCATTTGTACGGAGAGGCTCGGGAGAAATTATAAAATCAAAAATAACAATATATACCATATATTTCAAAATAATATATCCCAACATAGGAAAAATAATATAATAACGCTATAAAACCGTAATTCGAGAATGTACATATTTGTCGGGCAATTATCGCTTATTTTATGAAACCAAAAGCAGTAGCAATTGCTTCCATAACCTGTATTTCACTTATATAATCCAAAAGGAGTTAATGACTGTAACATCCTGCCTTTTTGTACATTTTAAATCGACGATAAACCGCACATGTCAGACTTAAACCATATAGAAGGACGAATTGTTATTGGGGTGAACAGAAAAAGTAGAGAAAGAAAAAAAAATAGAATCTTACAGTGAAATGACAAAATATAATAATCAAATAACAGTGCATGAAGCTGTTTTACAAAACATTTGACTATACTTATACGACATAGAATCAGAGTTACACATACCAAAGAATAATAAATAACAACACAGCGGAACAATGTGATGCAGTGGAACAATATAGTAAATAATAGGAATAATACAATCTTCGTCTTCGTCCTCCAAAAATAAGGGCTTCAAACACTGAAATGCTCAGACTGACCTGAGCGAATTGAAAAGACAAAACACCTGAGTCAGAACTAAAAGATCTTATGTAAGTTAAACCAACGGAATAAATATGAGTGGAACGACACCAGAGATGTTTACGGGATTTGACATCTCCTATCCAGTGTCTAGCGTGAGTGCAGTAACTTAAGAGATGCTCGGGATTCACATCTCCTAAGAATCCATTAAGCTATCTACTATGTAGTAATATACGCTATTATAATAATGTCTATTAGTAAAATAAACTTACTTTTATATAGCGTTAAGGCTTTACATTTTCCACCTTAATACGTAATAGTCCTAGTAGTCCATCCAGTATCAGCGTATCTCCAGATCGGGAGACTACCCTAAATACTCCACGGGCTACGGGAGAAATCCAAACTCATACAAGACGTGATAGGGTATGTGACACGGCACAACTAGGCAATGCCAGGGTAGATATACCAATTACACATTCGGACTGGTGGCAACGCGTAGCAGCTACTACCGCCTACCTCGAGCCACACCCCCAAAATCAAAAGGACCCAAATCAATCACAAAGTAATAGAATCGTATCGAAGGAGTGTGTCCGATAAAAGGTGCCACCTTCTTTTCCCGTCGATCGCTCCTGTTTTAGCCACCTTATGCTAACTCACGGGAGTCGGGTCTACGTATATACCTCAAAGGAACGCCGTCGCCATCCGACTTCATTCTAGAATCTCCACCGCATACACGGTTGTTAAAGTGGTTTTCGAAGTTGGCAGAAAGAATGACAAATTCCGATCCCGGTCTCTTTAACACCAAACGTTATTATAACACCGCGGTCAATTCAAACTAATTTATACTTTAAATCGAAATATAATTGTCATTTAAACCCATACAAATACGATGTCATTTCCATTTCAAAAACCAAACCAATATGATATCTCTTTTTTAAAATCCAAATCAATATAATATCATTTTTATTTCAAATATATCCTTTCCAAAAATCGTAGCACTTTCAACATTATGAAACTTCGAAACCAAAACACTTGAAATATAACACTTTCAAATCATGATACTTTGAAACTCATAACCTTGAAACATAACTTCCACCACTTAAATGGATTATAAAACTTCGAAACCAAAACACTTGAAATATAACACTTTCAAATCATGATACTTTGAAACTCATAACCTTGAAACATAACTTCCACCACTTAAATGGATTAAATATTAAAATACTTTTATAATAAACTAGCTTCTTCAATTTCACAAATCAATTCCAAAACAGATCGAATTTCTATATTTTAAATTCAACCAAATCCCAAATCATAAATTTCAATACGATTCAGTTTCCAAATAAACTATACCAAATTTTATCGATTCAAAACAAATTTGATCCACAGAATAAAGCATTTCAAATTCAATATATTTCAAACTTTAAGTATTCGACAATTTCAAAACTAAGTTTGGTAATTAGGATTCAACAATTTAATTTTCTATTATTTAATTTTAAAATAATTTACATAATAAATCCATTATCAATTAAACAAAACACAAATTACAAATAACTAAATATTTCCTTCAATTTATTTATACTTGAAATATTCATTTAACTCACCTTAAACCAAAATCAAGTTATAAAAATCATATCTTCTAAAATTTCAAATTTAATAAATTTCACATCAATCTTATTTGAGTTTAATTCTTAAATAAAGTCAATTTCAAATAAAGCTCAAATTTATCTTCCAACCATAATTTTATTTAAATCATTATAAACTCTATATTAAAATATAATTTAAATACTTAACCATATTATCTTCAATAAAAATCAACTTATTATTAAGCTTATTCTATATTAAAACAAATTATACATAGCTTAAAATCAAGGATAAAATAACATTTATATAATATCTAAAATCAATATTCATCTAAAACCATAAATTTCTTTGCAAAACCATAGAAATCATTTCAAAATATTTTAATATATAGACCATGGTGTCTGTATATAATTTTCTATCCTATGGTCAAGTGATACAGATATTTATCATTTCAATCTGTAATTTAAAATATAAATATGGTTATATATCATTTCAAACCGCAATCGCGAATGAAATAAAATCCATAACAACTTGCAGTTTATAACAATATAAAATACAACATCCATTCACCAATATCAATCATCAAACATTTATCACATTCATCATCCAATTCAATCAATAACATCAATATAGAACAGATAATAAATAACAGGTATTTACTGGCAGTTTATATTCAATAATAAATTAGATAACTATTTTATCCAAATAAATTCAAATAAACTGAGATGATGACTCAAAATATGCCAAACAGTCATAAATAAATTTCTAATCACATCATAAATCAATTTAACAAACATAAGAAATTTTAGAAGTTGTGAGTGGGTTAAAACACTCACCTTTTGAATTTAAATCCAATTTAAACCCAAAATTCAAACAGTATCAGAATCCGTCCAAAAAAGCGTCAAAAGGTCTAGAATTTCGGTACGATCCCAACGTAAGAAGTCGTGCGTGAATCAGACCTCATATGGGAAAATATTGCGATTAGAACATTTGAATACAAAATTTAAATAAAATAAAAATAATAAAATAGACGACGTATCATCCTCGGCCACGTCGCTTATCCTCTACACCAGGAAACCCTACCCATGCGAACAAAATTGAGCCGTCGTCCACCTTCTGGTCACACGCCGCTACAGGCGATCGGACCCGCTCCGATGAGTTAGGCGAGCTCGTCTCCCCTTCGATCGACAAACCACGGTCAACATCGGTCCACCTCCGACCACAAAATGCACCAGCCGCCGGCTTCATGCAAAAACCCTAAAGAATTTAACCGGCTAATCCACCCATCAAAACGCCATATGACCCACGCCGATGAACAACGCTCTGCCCCCTCTACAATATGCTACCCTCAAATCGACGATCCGTGGAAGTTGATCGTCGCACGATGAACGGTCGAGAATTGATCATCAATTTTTGCGACTACAGGCGATCGGACCCGCTCCGATGAGTCAGGCGAGCCGTCTCCCTCTCGATCGACAAACCACGGTCAACATCGGTCCACCTCCGGCCACAAAATGCACCAGCCGCTGGATTCATGCAAAAACCCTAAAGAATTTAACCGGCTGATCCACCCATCAAAACGCCATATGACCCACGCCGATGAACAATGCTTTGCCCCCTCTATAATATGCTATCCTCAAATCGACGATCCGTGGAAGTTGATCATCGCATGATGAACGGTCGAGGATTGATCATCAATTTCTAGGAAATCAATGATTCAAATTGAAAAATGAATCTCAAATCTGAGATGCGCTCACTAAGAGCTTCAGATCGATATAAAATTTGATATTATTTGAGGAGTTTGAATTTTGAAGTTGGATTTTGAATTGAAATTGGATTGAGGAGTTTTAGGGTTTCAGCCATTGAGGAAGAGGAGCAATAGAAGTTTCCGTACGTACAGAATTAAGAAATAGAAAGGCTGCTAGGGTTTATAATAGGGTATTTATAGACACAGCTGAAAATAGAATAGATGGACAAGATTTATTTACACGTTGAACGGTGAATGGCCCGAAGAGCCCGTTCTGACTCCAGAACGAAGTTGGGTCAACCCATATACCAAAATAGATGTTTTTGAATATTTTAAAGTCCATGGAATAGGTTCCAAATCCTAATTCCATCATATGAAGGAGTTATGCTAAAATCAATTTATTTCGAATTGATTCCTATTGATTTCAATTAAATTGATTTCTTGGCGTTTCGAGTCCGTATAGTCAAATGACAAGCCCGATCGCTATGAAACTTGAAATCCTATAATAATTTATTGTTAGGGATCCGATGAAACTAGTTATGTCAAAATCCGAGTCAGTGGCCAAAATGGCTATTTTTACATTAATTAAATAAATTAATAATTAAGTAATTAAATCAAATTTTCAATTCAAATTTTATAATCCTCAAATTTCATCTTTTCAATTACCTATATAATTATAATGTTTTAAAATAAATTTACACATCTATTTAAAGTTAGTTATTTTACCAATTACGGTGTTGGATTTCAATTCCTTTTAAATTCAAAGGTTATAAATCTTTTCATTTCCAATAATCCAATTTAATTGATTTTAAATCCTGTTATTCAATCAATTGTCACCTCAAGGGTACAATTAACATTGTTTATATCCTAATACATTAATAATTTCCCATTTCATCCTAATTTCAATTTTATAACCAAGTGCAACAATTTACATTATTTCATTATTGGGATTTCACTCCAATTGTAAATAATTGGTTTTAATTACCATTGCTACTTTTCATTTTCAACATTCACTTCATTATAAATTATAAAGTTTTTATTTCTTTCTAAATTTAATTACAAAAATCTTATTAAATTAACCAATTTAATTATCGAAATTTACGGGTCGTTACACTCTCCCTCATTCAAAACTTTTCGCCCCCGAAAATAAAAAAGGAGGGAAAAAGAAAGAATTGAGTAAACCATACATCTTATTCAAAAATATTAACTTTATAAACAAATAGATTTACAAAATTAAAATTAAAATGAAATATATCAATATATATTTAAATCTTTTTATACTCAAATTAATAAAGTTTAGAAAAAAATTTCAAAAATTTTCTAAGTCCAAAATTTACGGAAAAATTCGGCAGAGTCTCCTTTGTAAGAAGAGGCTTGGAAGAAAATATAATATCAAATATAACAATATATATCACAATATCTCAAAATAATATATCCCAACAATGGGAAAAACCATATAATAACACTATAAAATCGTAATCCGAGAACGTACCTATTTGTCGGGCAATTAATGCTCATATTATGAAACCAAAAGCAGTAGCAATTGCTTGCATAACCTGTATTCCACTTATATAATTCCAAAGAGTTAATAATTATATAAAATGAAATACTAAAAGTTGTTTCAACCAATGGCAAACAAATCAATAATAATCACTCGCAACCAATATACAATCATCACATACAATCAACACAAATCAATTTATTCATCCACGTCAAGCAAAACAAGTAGTTAGTTCAAGATTAAACACTTTTGAATTGTATAGAATGGCAAATAACTATTAAGTATACCATTTACTCAACAGTCTTAGATAAAACTGAATAAATTATTCATTCATCCAAACAATTTTAAAGTATCCTTGTCTAAACAACCATAACTAAAACAAACAACAATTTCAAACAATAGATCGAGTTCATTCTTATTAATTTCATTTCATAACATTTTTTGTTTGATTTCCTTTTCATTCAATTAACGCTTATCTTCATTTATTTCATTCATTACTTAGTAACTTCATTTCGTCTATCTATATAATGCCAAATTCTATTTATTGCATTACATTCATTCATTTATATTATTCATATTCAATCAAATTTCTTAGCATGTCAATTTATTAACTTAAGTTTATAGTCATTTATTTACAGTATTCATCTTTTCTACTTATTTTATTTAGAAATAACTGCAACCTATTTACTTAAGTTTATAATTACTTACTTACAGTACCTACTTTCTATTATATTTAATTAGTAGCATTTCAATTATACTTAAGTTTATAACACTACAACATCAAATTCTTATTTATTAAGGTGATGCATGGAACACTATCATTATTTTTCTTGTACAATTTTCCATTACATTTTCTTATTAATCAATACAACTTATAATATTTGGGAAGTAATATATATGCTTTAAGAGTGTAATTGAAAGTTATACAAGTTTTTCTCATTTATTTTAAATTAATTTAATGTTCAATAATAATATCCTTTGCTTTTTATAGATTACACATTTCAACTTCCTTGTTATTTCATTTATAACCAAGCATTTAATCTCTTATTTTAATTAAGGGTTCCAATTATTAATTAGTCACATTCCACTTCACTACAATAACTGAAACTATAAATTAACGGAAACTTAAGAACTAAATGCCGAGTTTAATGTCAAATCATTTAAAATAATAGATAGATGTATACACTTGCAATTTAATGTCCAATTATATTTTAAATAATTTGAAATTTACATTTGTTTATCAAAATAAATCTGTAGTAAGACTACCACAGTGGCCTTTCCAATTCGAAACTCGAAAATGAATGTCGATGATGCATGCACTCATCACCGAAATAATTTCCCAGCGACATGGAGGGGAGTACAGAACTTATTTCTTTCCAAAGTTTGTTTAAAACAATTCTTTCAAATTATATTGAAATATTTATATCAGAAAACACTTATGACAATATTATTATATTCCAAAATCCTTTGAAAGAAATTTTCAAAATCCCAGAGCTTAAGTTCTAAAATTTCCAATTTTCACTTATTTTATTTTAGATCTTATTTCCAACCAATATTAATAAATTCCACTACCTAACAACCAATATATTACAACCAAATATATCCTTTATAAAAATATATTATTTTATACATAAAAATGTACAATAGGAAAAATTATTTCATTTTCCTATATTTCAAAACAAATATTGTGTCGGTCTGTCCTATTAAGTGTTTAGAAATCCCTATTGATGTCATAGCTTCCTATGCACCAACCAGAATTTATAAATACAAAACGGAACAAATTAACACAATATCAAAACTTTTTTATAACACTAACAACTACACTCTCTCCTATATATACACTCAACGACTCATCATAGGGTATTACTACCCTATTAATAAAGAGTCAGACCCCACAAAGCTAAGGTTTATTAGTAAACCAAAGCTCTGATACCAATTGTAACATCCCGCCTTTTTGTACGCTTTAAATCGACGATAAACCACACACGTCAGACTCAACCCATACAAAAGGACGGATTGTTATTGGGGTGAATAAGAAAAAGACAAGAAAGAAAAAAAACAGAATCTCACAGTGGAATGACAAAATATAATAATCAAATAACAGTGCATGGAGCTGTTTTACAGAACATTTGACTATACATATATAACATAGAATCAGAGTTACACATACCAAAGAATAATAAATAACAACGCAGTGGGACAATGTGATGCGGTGGAACAATATAGTAAATAATAGTAATGATACAATCTTCGTCTTCGTCCTCCAAAAATAAGGTCTTCAAACCCTGAAATGCTCAGACTTACCAGAGCGAATTGAAAAGACAAAACACTCGAGTCAGAACTAAAAGATCTTACGTAAGTTAAATCAACGGAATAAATATGAGTGGAACGGCGTCAAAGATGTTTACGGGATTTGACATCTCCTATCCAGTGTCTAACGTGAGTTCAGTAACTTAAGAGATGCTCGGGATTCACATCTCCTAAGGATTCGTTAAACTATTTACTATGTAGTAATATACGCTATTATAATAATGTCTATTAGTAAAATAAACTTACTTTTAAATAGCGTTAAGGCTTTACATTTTTTACATTAACACGTAATAGTCCCATTAATCCATCCAGTATCAATGCATCTCCAAATCGGGAGACTACCCTAAATACTCCACGGGCTACGAAAGAAATCCAAACTCGTACAAGACGCGATAGGGTAGGTGACATGGCACAACTAGGCAATGCCAGAGTAGATATACTAATTACGCTTCCGGGCCGATGGTAGCCCGCCCACCTCGAGATACACCCCTAAAATCAAAAGGGCCCAAATCAATCACAAAGTAATAGAATGGTATCGAAGGAGTGTGTCCAATAAAAGGTGCTACCTTCTTAGCCCGTTGATCGCTCCTGTTTTAGCCACCATATGCCAACTCACGAGAGTCGGATCCACGTACGTACCTCAAAGGAACGCCGCCGCCATCCTATTTCATTCTGGAATCTCCACCGCATACACGGTTGTTAAAGTGGTTTTGGAAGTTGGCAGAGAGTATGACAACTTCCGATCCCGGTCTCTTTAACAACCAAACGTTACTATAACACCGCAGTCAATTCAAAATAATTTACACTTTAAATCGAAATATCATTTCCATTTCAAACCCATATAAATATGATATGATCTCCATTTCAAAAACCAAACCGATATGATATCATTTTTATTAAAACCCAAATCAATATAATATCATTTTTATTTCAAATATATCCTTTCCAAAAATCATAGCACTTTCAACGTTATAACACTTCGAAATCAAAACACTTGAAATATAACACTTTCAAATCATAATACTTTGAAACTCATAACCTTGAAACATAACTTCCACCACTTAAATGGTTTAAATATTAAAATACTTTATATAATAAACTAGCTTCTTCAAGTTCACAACTCAATTCCAAAATAAATCAAATTTCTAAATTTTAAATTCAACCAAATCCCAAATCATAAATTTCAATACAATTCAATTTCCAAATAAAATATTCCAAATTTTATCGATTCAAAACAAATTTGATCCACAGAATGAACCATTTCAAATTCAATATATTTCAAACTTTAATGTTCGACAATTTCAAAACTAAGTTTGGTAATTACGATTCAACAATTTAATTTCCTATTATTTAATTTTGAGATAATTTACATAATAAATCCATTATCATTTAAATAAAACTCAAATTACAAATAACTAAATGTTTCCTTCAATTTATTTATACTTGAAATATTCATTTAATTCACCTTAAACCAAAATCAAGTTAATATCCTCTAAAATTTCAAATTTAATAAATTTCACATCAAGCTTATTTAAGTTTAATTCCTAAATAAATTCAATTTCAAATAAATCTCAAATTTATCTTCCAACCTTAATTTTATTTAAATCATTATAAACTCTATATTAAAATATAATTTAAATATTTAACCATATTATCTTCAATAAAAATCAACTTATTATTAAGCTTATTCTATATTAAAACAAATCATACATAGCTGAAAATCAAGGATAAAATAACATTTATATAATATGTAAAATCAGTATTTATCTAAAACCATATATTTCTTTGCAAAAGCATAGAAATCATTTCAAAATATTTTCATATATATACCATGGTGTCTGTATATAATTTTCTGTCCTATGGTCAAGTGATACAGGTATTTATCATTTCAATCCGTAATTTAAAATATGAATACGGTTATATATTATTTCAAACCGTAGTCCCGAATGAAATAAAATCCATAACAACTTGCAGTTTATAACAATATAAAATACCACATCCATTCATCCAATATAAATCATCAAACATTTATCACAGTCATCATCCGATTCAATCAATAACATCAATATAGAACAGATAATAAATAATTGGTATTTACTGGCAGTTTATATTCAATAATAAATTAAATAACCATTTAATCCAAATAAATTCAAATAAATTGAGATGATGATTCAAAATATGCCAAACCGTTATAAGTAAATTTCTAATCACATCATAAATCAATTTAACAAACATAAGGAATTTTAGAAGTTGTGAGGGGGTTAAAACACTCACCTTTTAAATTTAAATTGAATTTAAATCCAATTTAAACCCAAAATTCAAACAGTCTCAGAATCCGTCTAAACCAGCGTCAAAAGGTCCAGAATTTAAATACGATCCCAACGCAAGAAGTCATGCGTGAATCCGACTTCGTATGGGAAAAATATTGCGATTAGAACATTTGAATACGAAATTTAAATAAAATAAAAATAAAAAAATAGACGACCTATCATCCTCGGCCACATCGCCTATCTTCTATAGCAGGAAAACCTACCCACGTGAACAAAACTGAGCCACCGTCCAGCTCTGCCGCTACAGGCGATCGGACCTGCTCCGATAATCAGGCGAGCTCGTCTCCCCCTCGATCGACACATCACGGTCAACATCGGTCCACCTCCGGCCACAAAGTGCACTAGCTGTCACCTTCATGCGAAAGTCCTATAGAATTTAATCGGTCGATCGACCCATCAAAATGCCATATGACCCTCACCGATGAACAATGCTCGGCCTCCTCTATAATACGTTACCCTCAAATCGACGATCCATGGAAGTTGATCGTCGCGTGATGAACGGTCGAGGATTGATCATCAATTTTTGGGAAACCGATAATTCAAATTGAAAAACGAATCTCAAATCTGAGATGCGCTCGCTGAGAGCTTCAAATCGATATAAAATTTGATATCATTTGAGGAGTTTGAATTTTGAAGTTGGATTTTGAATTGAAATTGGATTGAGGAGTTTTAGGTTTCAGCCATTGAGGAAGAGGAGCAACAGAAGTTTCTGTACGTACAGAATTGAGAAATAGAAAGGTTGCTAGGGTTTATAACAAGGTATTTATAGACATAGCTGAAAATAGAATAGATGGACAAGATTGATTTACTCGTTGAACGGTGAATGACCCGAAGAGCCCGTTCTGACTCCGAAATGAAATTGGGTCAACCCATATACCAAAATAGATGTTTTTGAATATTTAAAAGTCAATGGAACAGGTTCCAAGTCCTAATTCTATCGTGTGAAGGAGTTATACTAAAATCAAGTTATTTCGAATTGATTTCAATTAAATTGATTTTTAGGCGTTTCGAGTTCGTACAATCAAACGATAAGCCCGATCGCTACGAAACGTGAAATTCTATAATAATTCACTGTTATGGATCCGATGAAACTAGTTTCGTCGAAATCCGAGTCAGTGGCCAAAATGGCTATTTTTACATTAATTAAATAAATAAATTAAATCAAATTTTCAATTCAAATTTTATAATCCTCAAATTTCGTCCTTTCAATTACATGTATAATTACAATATTTTAAAATAAAATTACACATCTATTTAAAGTTAGTCATTTTACCAATTACGGTGTTTGATCTCAATTCCTTTTAAATTCAAAGGTTACAAATCTTTTCATTTCAAATAATCCAATTTAATTGATTTTAAATCCTATTATTCAATCAATTGTCACCTCAAGGATACAATTAACATTGTTTATATCCTAATACATTAATAATTTCCCATTTCATCCTAATTTCAATTTTATAACCAAATGCAACAATTTACACTATTTCATTATTGGGATTTCACTCGAATGATAAATAATTGGTTTTAATTACCATTGCTACATTTCATTTTCAACATTCACTTCATTATAAATTATAAAGTTTTTTATTTCTTTCTAAATTTAATTACAAAAATCTTATTAAATTAACCAATTTAATTATCGAAATTTACGGGTCATTACAATAACCATATAAAATGGAATATTTGAGTTGTTTCAATTTATAACCAACAAATCAACATAAACAATGATCACTTGCAACCAACATACAATCCATCATATAAAATCAATACAAATAACTACTAAGCATATCATTTACTCAGCAGTCTTAGATAAAACTCAATAGATTATTCATACATCCAAATAATTAGAATTATCATTTCCCAAACAATTTATAAACCAAACAAACAACATATTCTAACATTATTTAAGTTTATTCTTATTAGTTTCTTTTCACAAGATTTGTTGTTCATTTTTTCATTCATTCAGTGACTATTTTCTTTAATCTTACATTTATTTCTTACAAAATTTTATTCCCATTCATTCGTTCAGTGTTTATTTCATTTATTTTCATTTATTACTCACAAAGATTCATTTTCATTTATTCATATCATGTCAATTTCTTTTTTATTGCGTTACATTCATTCATTCATTACTTAATTTCATTTATTTACATTCATTTATTTATAGTATTCATATTCAATTACTTAGCATATCAATTCACTTACTTAAGTTTATAATCATCTATTTACAATACTTAATTTCTATCACAATTTATTATAGTAACATTTCAATTAGAATTAAGTTTATAACAACTATAACATCAAATTCTTATTTATAAAAGTAATTCATTGAACACTTTCGTTACATAAATTTTACTTGTAAAATTTTCCATTACATTTTCTTATTAAACGTTTCAACTTTTAATATTTGGTAAGTTATATGTGTGTGTGTGTGTGTGTGCGTGTGTGTGTTTAAGACTGCAATTGAAAGTTACACAAGTTTAACTTATTTCTTTTAATTAATTTATTGTTCAATAATCATATCCTTTGTTCTATAGATTACAAATTTCAAATTTCTTGTAATTTCATTTATAACCTAGCATTTAATCTCATATTTCATTTAGAGGTTCCAATTATTAATTAGTTAAATTCCATTTCATTAATTAAAATCTCTAATTCATAGAAATTTAAGAACTAAATACCGGGTCCCATTTCAAATCATTTAAAATAATACATATAACCATATCTATATATACATCAAATCATATTTAAAATAAATTTTATATTTATTTATCAAAACAAATGTGTCGTAAACTACTACAGCAGCCTTCCCACTTTGAAACTCGAAAATGGATGTCGATGATGCGTGCACTCATTACCGAAATTAGTTTCCAGCGACAGAGAGGGGAGTACAGAACTTATTTCTTTCCAAAATTTCTTTAAAACAGTTCTTTCAAATCATATTGAAATATTTATATCAGAAAATACTTCTAAGTAATATTATTATTATATTCCAAAATCATTCGAAAGAAATTTTCAAAAATCCCGGAACTTAAGTTCTAAAATTTCCAATTTATTCTCATCTCATTTGTAAATTTTATTTTACAACCAATATTCATAAATTTCACTGCCTAGCAACAAATATATTACAACCAATTATATCATTTATAAAATTTATTATTTTATATACAAAAATATAATAGACAAAATTATTTCATTTACCTATATTTCAAAACAAATATTGTGTTGGTCTGTCCTTGTAACGACACATAATTTCTGTCATTTGAAATTTGTATATTTAATTGATTTTAAATATGCACAAGTAAAATTTGTAAGTCGAATAAATTTTATTTCGAATATCTAGATTTAATTGGATAATTTAATATTTGAAATTACAAAAATAATTGGAAATTAGGTTTAATGTGATTAAAGCTGATTTGTAAGGTTGTATTAAATCATATTGGAGTTAGAATGATGTTATAGAACTTTAAAAATTGAAATAAAAGTTAATTTGTGGAAATTGAATATTTTAATATTTAATTGACGAGTAAAAATAGTCATTTTTCAAACAGTCTTGGATTTCGACATTTCATTGGATCCCTAATGTTAAATTATTGTAAGATTTAAATTTTCGTGTCAATCGGATTTACGGTTTGTCCGGGGCAAGCTAAAAAGCGTAGAAATCGTTTTGGGTGAATTTTAAATTTCAATATGTGACGCCCCACCTCTATACCCACGCTAGCCAAGAACACTACGGTGTAGTGCTGTCAACTAGCGCGGAGAATAAGGCTGTTGAGGAGCGACCATCCATGTAATTGCTTATCACACGGTGGCTATAAATAATCTTCGGAAACAAACATAGAAATAATCATATCACAAATCAGTCGCAGATATCCATATCACAAAGGCGGAAGAAGATATGAATATATAACTAACACATGAAAGTGTACATCAGAGTAGTGGTCAGTAAGATCCACGATAATACAAAAGAATAGCAACACGTGCTATACAAAAGAATACAGCTATGAGTCTATATCTCAAGTGTATACAACAAAAACTGCTAATCTAAACAGTTAGCCAAAAGTTAGAGTGATGAATCCCTGGGAATAAGTCAAGCAGAAGCACCTGTAACATCTCGGTCTGACCCGAGTATTATTTAAGAAAATAATAAACGGATCAGTCTAGCTATAAATATCAGATGACATGATATAACATAAAAGATATGGCATAAACATAAATATCCATAACGACATACCACTATAAGTATGTAAATAATGATCAACAGAAGATCAATCAATAAGAGATAATCAATATCACAAGAATCTTCTCAAAGATTCGAAGAGGGCATCATACCCTAAACTTGTACTCATAACAAGTCAATGACATAAATTCCAGAAATCAACACGAGAAATCCAGAAATCATAAAAAGGGAAAGAGGCCTATCACATGACGGTCCGAAGACCATGGGGAGCTACCCCACATGTGTGAGTGGAATCACACAGATTGAGGTCAAGACTAACCAAAAAGCAGAAAGGTATGTGTGAATGGAATCACACAAGTGGTGTCTAGTCTAACCTTGCAATGAAAGAGACATCGCGCAATTGCTAGTCTAATTCATAAAGCGATCATCAAGATCAACGAGAAGTGTCAATTACACTAAGCTAGTAAATATAGAAGTTTAGCTTCATGTCTCATAACCACTTGCTTAACTTAAATATTTACGAACAAACTGTAAATCTTCACTAATAAAATTGTCACAAGAGGTTCAATCGAACAAGTCCAAGAATTAACCGACGAAGTGAACGCAAGCGTTTCATACCACTTGTTTTACTAAGTCGTTTAATTAGATTTCTCATCCGAGTGAGGTAAAGGCTTGTATATACTATTAGATTGGAAAACGGTTTAAGAAAAGAGCTTTGTTATTAAAAATAGAGTTGAAATTGTTTGTTAAAAGAGTTTTGATATTTACTACTAGTATTGAAACCTTTGTATTATAAAGTGACAAAACACATAAGCAAGTGTAGAAACAATCAGTCACAAAGATCGCATACGGAGATGCGAATAAAATCCAAGGAAATCAGCTCAATGTTTTTTAGATAAGATCCCCTACGGAGGGGGGGTCCAGGGGGGTTGGCAACCCCCCAAGGTCTAAAGACCTAGTGAAGACAAAATGAGGTCTAACGACCTAACGACTCAAGGGTCATACGACCTAACGGCTGCGACCTAGGGGTCTAAGGGGTCAAGCAACTTAGTGGTTGCGACCTAGAGGTGTTCGCGACCTAACGATGACTCACGACCCAACATGGCCGACTTAACAGAGTCGAGCGACCTAAGGTAAATGGTCCAACGACCTAACTCGAACGACTTATCTGGAGCTTAGGTCGGAGACGACCTACGAGATAAACCAGGCCGACCTAGTGGACGAGCGACCTAAGGTAAATGGTCCAACGACCTAACTCGAACGACTTATCTGGAGCTTAGGTCGGAGACGACCTACGAGATAAACCAGGGCGAGCGACTTAACGTTTGCCTAGAGATTATAGGTCGGAAACGACCTAAGACTTAAAGCTTAACTCGCGAGCGACCTACGGCTTAAGGCCAAACTCGTGAGCGACCTACGACTTAAGGCTTAACTCGCGAGCAACCTAACTCCGAAGTGCCAATACTTCCAGAATGACCTAAAGCCCTGCGACCTATGGTACTAACTCGCGAGCGACCTAACGACTTAACTCGTGAGCGACCTAATTCCGAAGTGCCAATTCTTCCAAAACGACCTAAAGTTAACTCGTGAACGACTCACGACCCATGGACGAACGACTTAACTCCGAACGACCTAAAAATGGCCAGAACGACCTAAGTGCAGAAAATTCACCAAAATGCTAAAAATTGGAGTTTTTCGCCAATCCAATCCAACCCAAATGCAAATGTGCATGCAAAAGTGATAGGGAATCATTCCCAACAGTCCAATATAGTTATAGACTAGATTTGTGAGACAAAAATCTCACCTTTGCACTAAAGTTTATGAAGATGAAGCTTGAAAGCAAGGAGAAGCAATCCAAAGCTTGAATCCAATATCTTCTACTTGAATTTGGAGTTGAATGTTGGATTTGCAATTGAATTTGTGCTTGGAGTTTTAATTTCCCATTCCCTCCACCATTAATGCCAAAGCTTGATTAGTTAGGAAATTTATGAAGAGTGAGGAGAAGAGGGTTGGAACTTGGGCTTAATAGGCTAAACTAACCCAAAGTCCAAAGCGGGAAAAGTTAGTGAAATTTCACTAACTCCAAACCTATCGATGTTTATACTTAAAAAGTTGTAAACGACATTTCGAACTCAATGGAAGTGGTCTCGAGTCCTAATTTGACCGTTTGCAAAAAGTAGCTTTTCGGACCAAAATCCGATTAACGAGTTAATATTTAAATAAAATATTTAAATACAAACTCGATAAATATTACACAATAATTCGATTCGAAAACTTATCTTTCAAATACGATCGAATTGGCTCTCGATATATATTCCGTTGCGTTCGGAATAGGGGTAAAAGATTATAAATGCCAGGCGGCACGCTTCGTTTTGAGTTCGGAAAAATTCGGGATGAATAGTGTCGCGTAAATTTTCTATAATAGGACTTGTATTCATCCTTTTTTCACAAAACCCTAATCTTCAAGCTTCAGCCGCCACTTTCGTTTCTATGGTCGAAAAAACTCAATTCTTTTCCCCTCAATCTCTCTCAATCCACTGATAATTAGAAGAAACGTTCAACTAACAAATTATAGAGAACAATGAGAGCTTTAAATCTATACGGTGATGATCGATTTTAGTCGAGTGGATCAACCTAAATCTCGATGCAAAGGTCAAACGTTTTGGCACGAATTTTGAGAGATAGATGAGGCCGAGTTCAACCGCGCGCACGCGGTGGTAGGTGGAGGCAAGGGCTTCGACGTGAAGCTCGCCGATCGACTTCTAGTTCGTCGATGTGGGTCGCGACTTTTGATTTGGAGGGGCGGCTATGGGTTCACGCGCATGCGTTTGAACTGGGGAAGAAGAAGGAAAAAAAATACGGCCTGGATCTGATGGCAACAAATTCAACGGCCGAGATTTGATTGGGTTAGAAAATAATAAAGAAATTGTAAATATTAATTGTATTTAAATTCGCTCAATCTTTAAAACTCTGTAACTTGTTCATACGAGGTCGAAAACTGACGAAACGAGTTGCGTTGGAATCGTATTGTCGAATACTACACGATGGAGCTAGATTGGGATTGATTTGAGCTAGTGTGAATTTTGGGTAAAATTAAATGTGCGTCTAATTTTATTTGGAATAAAACGCTGAAACCGGTATTGGAAGCAAGGTGAGAACTTCTCACTCAATCGAATTTGTTTCGATTTAAATTTTAAATAGTTAAACTTAAAATTGCTTGATTGTGTGATTGAATGACAAATTGATATCTGTTGTATTGAAATAGACCCTATACGCCGCATATTAAGCGGAGGTTATTATATTAAACACATATACCGCGATATTCCACCGTGAAGTGGAATTGGTATTATATATGTACTTGGAGTTGATTTCCGGCATTATATAGCGGATGAGACCCTATTGCAACGAGTAATAGCGGATATTATTTTATGTAAACCCATGTACCGTGATATTCCGTCTTGAAACGGGATTGGTATTGTGCAAACATCTGTGGATGCAGAGAAATAGGTTGGAGGGATCCAACTGGATTCCTCAACAGTATTGATTTATTTACAGATATTTGAGATATATTCTGTTACCATATTGATACATGATGTTTGGATGTCGTGGTTGATGTATTGGTGCTGTTGCAGCATTGGGCCTATTTTTGGAGTTTTAAAAATGTTAAAGTAACGATATCGAATTTAAAAGGATTTTCAAGTGATTTTTGAAAGTATACATTTTATTGAATTTTGGAATTGATTCATTTTAAATAAAAAACGTTATAATTTTTATGTTATAAAAATTATGATTTTTGTGAAATATAACCGAAATGTGATTTTTGAAATAAGTAGTTGATTAATTTGTAAAATGGTTTAAATTGGGATTTCTGAATTATTATAAATGGTTTATAAAATTGATATTTATAAATTAAAATATTGGAATTATAAAACAAGTTTTTATAGATGTTAAAATGAAGTATAAATGGATTTCATAAGTGAATGAAATTTATAGATTTATAAATTGTGAAGTTATAAAATGAATAGATTTTGTAAAATAAAAGATTTATAAGTAATTAACTTATAAATTGGATTTTGGCATTTAAATGAGATATAAACAGAATTTGTTAATTAAGGGATTTCATAAGTTAAAGTTTTTATAAAATGTATAAATGTGAATTTATAAACATTGTTTTATAAATCCAAAATCAATTGATTTGATAAGTAAATATGAAAGCTTATTAAAGGAGATATATCCACGATTTTGGACAGTGGATAATCCTTTAATTAAATATATAGAAGTGTTAAATTTGGTAAACGATTTATATTCACGATTTTGGACAGTGAATAATATATTAAAGAAATGTTTTAAAACGAGTTGAAGTTGTTTTAATGTGTTAAGGATCGAAACCATAGATTTCAACATTCTTTGTTGAAATAGACTTTTTCGAGAAATAAGGAAAAGATGGACTATAACATTGTTGTTATAGTAAATGATTTTCGGAAGGAAATGTTTTTTGTATAGTATTGGGATTTATATATCTATCGTATTTTCGAATCGCTATGCTATTGATTTTGGGTTGTCGTAACGATGTTTTACGCAACATTCGTTTTGACCCAAATAAATGTGTTTAAAGAGAACGTTTTCCTTAAAAGAATAAAATATATACTTAATCGTGTTTTAAGTATATTGAATATTTTCTAAGTATTGAAAATAAATAGATTTGTGAATTACTTATTGTTAAATAAATATTTGGAAATGTTTTCCAATGTAGAAATTGAAATGGTTTGAAGAATATATTTTTTTAAAGATAAATTGAAGTGAATATTTGGCAAGTTATTTAATTTATGGAAGATTAATAAAAAGGCCTAGTGATTGTTATGGTGCTGAATATTTGTTTGTTTGCTTTGATAGTTAAATAACCGACTATCAATATTTACCTTTAAATGGGTATTTGTTGTGATTTGCTTGAATTTGAATGCTACACTTATTTTAAAATAAGCGCTCGTTATTCGGTTTAGCCGGGAGAGGACCTTTGGGTCATAAATCCCATTCCGAATAGTGATACGTCGTAATGGATAGCATTTGAAGACCGGTGTTGAAGACCGAATATTTTTGAAAACGGAAGGATTACCGTCGAATATCTCTGCATCGGCTGATCCCCGATATAGAGATTTTATCACCCTTTGTGATGGGAAGTCCGGACGTGATTACTGAATATCCGAATTTGCAAGGGCTTCTTTGGAAGTGCCTTCGGTTCCGTTCGATCCCAGAACAGACTTGTATGGATTGTATGTCTGACATTACATTTTGAGATGTAAAGCTGGTTTCTATCAAATACATTTCTGTTGGTGGCGGAGAATTTAGTCTCTTAGCTTAACACCCTTCTCTGGGACGTACGAGCTCAGAGGTAATGTAATTGATGGTTACTAGTGATATATTTCCAATTTGGTAACGTGGCATGCTGAGTGCTGCTAATCATTTGTTGATCAAAGCGTGGCTTTTATGAAAAAGCGTAGCTTTGCGGACGAGACTTGCTTGTCTTAGTGAAATGTGATGGGGGGTTCTCGCTTCGCGTTAGGTGGCGAACGGGAGACTCTTACCCCTACACTTCCTCTTTACAGGGTTGGTTAGGCGTAACTCGTGACAGTCGAAAGGCTGGCCGTAAAAGCAAGTTTCGGGTACTAGTGTGTGCCACGGTAGGTCTGGGATGGTTGCAAAGCCTACCGGTCGCCGCTGAATCCGTTCCTTACAAGTTGGTATCAGAGCATTTGGTTAAGCGACAACCTTGGCTCTGTTGGGTGTTACTCATTAGAGATAGAGTCAGTAGTACTCTAGAATGAGTTTGAGTGTAATAATAGATATGAGCGCGTATTTGTTAGTGAATATAAAATTGTTTTATATTGTGACGATTGGTTTGTTGAGGGGTATATGGATTCTGGTCGATATAGTCCGTACAACTCTATCAATAGGGGATCTCTAAACACTCGTACGGAATAATTCGACACGATGTTGTTTTAAATTAAGGTAAATGAAATAATTTTACCCAATGTGAACTAATGTGAATTGGTCGTAAGCAATTAAAATTTGTATCGAAACCTTATAAATTGCTTATGCGAATTATTTTGATTGCATTGCTTATGAAAACTACGTGTTTTCTATTGAAAATTAGTGAAATGTAAATGAATTTCCTATATATGTCACTTACATGTTTAAATTGAGTAAATACATGTACCGGGGCTGTAGTTGGCTGGATTTGGTCACGCTAAAATGCTAATAAATAACTTCTTTGCTTAAAAATGCTAAAAAGGTACGCCTACGCAATAAAAATAGGAAATATGAACTGTTTTTCTGTTTTTCGACCGTGTGGGTCGATGTATATATATTTATATCTATTGTGATATTCCAAAAGCTCCTCCATACAGGGGAGACTTTGTCAAAAATTTCCTTAAATTTTGGGAGTTAGAAAAATTTTGAATTTTTTTGGAAAATTTTTGTTAACGAAAAGTCAATTTCTAAATTGAAATGAAAATATAGGAATTGAACTAGAAAAATGTGACCATCGGATTTTGGAAAAGTTAAGAAATTAAAATGAATCTGAAATCAAGTTGGAACGGTTTGTTTTTGAAGAAAAAAGTTAATGGATTCTGTAACTTTTTCTTACTTGACAATTTCGAGGACGAAATTCTTTTAAGGGGGAAGTTTGTAACGACCCAGGATTTCTGTCATTTGAAATTCGTATATTTAATTGATTTTAATTATGCACAAGTAAAATTTGTAAGTCGAATAAATTTTATTTCGAATATCTAGATTTAATTGGATAATTAAATCGATAATTTAATATTTGAAATTACAGAAATAATTGGAATTTGGGTTTAATGTGATTAAAATTGATTTGTAAAGTTGTATTAAATCATATTGGAGTTAGAATGATGTTATAGAACTTTTAAAATTGAATTAAAAGTTAATTTGTGGAAATTGAATATTTTAATATTTAATTGACGAGTAAAAATAGCCATTTTTCAATCAGTCTCGGATTTTGACAAAACTAGTTTCATTGGATCCGTAACGTTAAATTATTTTAAAATTTCAAATTTCGTGTCAATCGGATTTATGGTTTGTCCGGGACAAGCTAAAACGCGTAGAAATCCGTTTGAGTGAATTTTAAATTTAAATAATTCGATTCGAAAACTTATCTTTCAAATACGATCGAATTAGCTCCCGATATATATTCCATTGCATTTGGAAAAGGGGTAAAACATTATAAACGCCAGGCGGCACGCTTCATTTGGAGTTCGGAAAAATTCGGGATGGATAGTGTCACGTAAATTTTCTATAAAAGGACTTGTATTCATCCATTTTTCACAAAACCCTAATCTTCAAGCTTCAGCCGCCACTTTCATTTCTATGGCCGAAAATGACTCAATTCTTTTCCCCTCAATCTCTCTCAATCCACTAACAATTAGAAGAAACGTTCAACTAACAAATTATAGAGAACGATGAGAGCTTAAATCTATACGGTGATGATCGATTTTAGTCGAGTGGATCGACCTGAATCTCGATGCAAAGGTCAAACGTTTCGGCATGAATTTCGAGAGATAGATGGGGCCGAGTTCAACCGCGCGCACGGCGGTGGTAGGTGAAGGCAAGGGCTTCGACGTGAAGCTCGCCGATCGACTTCTAGTTCGTCGATGTGGGTCGCGACTTTTGATTTGGAGGGGCGGCTATGGGTTCACGCGCGTGCGTTTGAACTGGGGAAGAAGAAGGGAAAAAAACGCGGCCTGGATCTGATGGTAACAAAATCAATGGCCGAGATTTGATTGGGTTAGAAAATAATAAAGAAATAGTAAATATTAATTGTATTTAAATTCGTTCAATCTTTAAAACTCTATAACTTGTTCATACGAGGTCAAAAACTGACGAAACGAGTTGCGTTGGAATCGTATTGTCGAATACTACGCGATGGAGCTGGATTGGGATTGATTTGAGCTAGTGTGAATTTTAGGTAAAATTAAATGCGCGTTTAGTTTTATTCGGAATAAAACGCTGAAACTGGTATTGGAAACAAGGTGAGAACTTCTCACTCAATCGAATTTGTTTCGATTTAAATTTTAAATAGTTAGACTTAAAATTGCTTGATTGTGTGATTGAATGATAAATTGCTATCTGTTGTATTGAAATAGACCCTATACGCCGCATATTAAACGGAGGTTATTATATTAAACACATATACCGCGATATTCCACCGTGAAGTGGAATTGGTATTATGTATGTACTTGGAGTTGATTTCTCCCATTATATAGCGGATAAGACCCTATTGCACTGCATAATAGCGGATAATATTTTATATAAACTCATGTACCGCGATATTCCGTCTTGAAACGGGATTGGTATTGTGCTAACATCTTTGGATGCAGAGAAACAGGTTGGAGGGATCCAACTGGATTCCTCAACAGTATTGATTTATTTACAGATATTTGAGATATATTCTCTTATAATATTGATATATGATGTTTAGATGTCGTGGTTGATGTATTGGTGCTGTTGCAGCATTGGGCCTATTTTTGGAGTTTTAAAAATATTAAAGTAATGATTTCGAATTCAAAAGGATTTTCAAGTGATTTTTGAAAGTATACATTTTATTGAATTTTGGAATTTATTCATTTTAAATAAATAAACGTTACAATTTTTATGTTATAAAAATTATGATTTTTGTGAAATATAACCGAAACGTGATTTTTGAAATAAGTAGTTGATTAATTTGTAAAATGGTATAAATTAGGATTTTTGAATTATTATAAACGGTTTATATAAAAGATTTATAAAATTGATATTTATAAATTAAAATATTGGAATTATAAAACAAGATTTTATAAGTGTTAAAATGAAGTATAAATGGATTTCATAAGTGAATGAAATTTATAGATTTATAAATTGTGAAGTTATAAAATGAATAGATTTTGTAAAATAAAAGATTTATAAGTAATTAACTTATAAATTGGATTTTGGCATTTAAATGAGATATAAATAGAATTTGTTAATTAAGGGATTTCACAAGTTGAAGTTTTTATAAAATATATAAATGTGAATTTATAAACATTGTTTTATAAATCCGAAATTAATTGAATTTAATAAGTAAATATGAAGCTTATTAAAGGAGACATTTTGGACAGTGGATAATCCTTTAATTAAATTTGTAGAAGTGTTGAATTTGGTAAACGATTTATATTCACGATTTTGAACAGTGAATAATATATTAAGAAATGTTTTAGGAAGTGATCTTTTGAATAGAATTAAAACGATTTGAGGTTGTTTTAATGTGTTAAGGATCGAAACCATAGATTTCAACATTCATTTTTGAAATAGACGTTTTCGAGAAATAAGGAAAAGATGGACTATAACACTGTTGTTATAGTAAATGATTTTCGAAAAAGAAATGTTTTTGTATAGTATTGGGATTTATATATCTATCGTATTTTCGAATCGCTATGCTATTGATTTTGGGTTGTCGTAACGATGTTTTACACAACATTCGTTTTGACCCAAATAAGTGTGTTTAAAGAGAACGTTTTCCTTAAAAGAATAAAATATATACTTAATCATGTTTTAAGTATATTGAATATTTTCTAAGTATTGAAAATAAATAGATTTGTGAATTACTTATTGTTAAATAAGTATTTGGAAATGTTTTCCCATGTAGAAATTGAAATGGTTTGGAGAATATATATTTTTAAAGATAAATTGAAGTGAATATTTGGCAAGTTATTTAATTTATGGAAGATTAATAAAAGGGCCTAGTGATTGTTATGGTTCTGAATATTTGTTTGTTTGCTTTGATAGTTAAATTACCGACTATCAATATTTACCTTTAAATGGGTATTTGTTGTGATTTGCTTGAATTTGAATGCTACACTTATTTGAAAATAAGCGCTCGTTATTCGGTTTAGCCGGGAGAGGACCTTTGGGTCATAAATCCCATTCCGAATAGTGATACGTCGTAATGGATAGCATTTGAAGACCGGTATTGAAGACCGGATATTTTCGAAAACGGAAGGATTATCATCGAATATCTCTACATCGGCCGATCCCCGATATAGAGATTTTATCACCTTTTGTGATGGGAAGTCCGGACGTGATTAGTGAACATCCGGATTTGCAAGGGCTTCTTTGGAAGTGCCTTCGGTTCCGTTCGATCCCAGAACAGACTTGTATGGATTGTATGTCTGACATTACATTTTGAGATGTAAAGCTGGTTTCTATCAAATACATTTCTGTTGGTGGTGGAGAATTTATTCTCTTAGCTTAACACCCTTCTCTGAGATGTACGAGCTCAGAGGTTATGTAGTTGATGCTTACTAGTGATATATTCGTAATTTGGTAACGTGGCATGCTGAGTGCTGCTGATCATTTGTTGATTAAAGCGTGGCTTTTATAAAAAAGCGTAGCTTTATGGACAAGACTTGCTTGTCTTAGTGAAATGTGATGAGGGGGGGGGGGGGGTTCTCGCTCGCGTTAGGTGGCGAACGAGAGACTCTTACCCCTACACGTCCTCTTTACGGGGTTGGTTAGGCGTAACCGGTGACAGTTGAAAGGCTGGCCGTAAAAGCAAGTTTCGGGTACCAGTGTGTGCCACGGTGGGTCTGGGATGGTTGCAAAGCCTACCGGTCGCCGCTGAATCCATTCCTTTCAGTCCTATTAAGTGTTTAGAAATCCCTATCAATGTCATAGCGTCCTAAGCACCAACAAGCATTTATAAATACAAAATGGAACAAACTAATATAATATAAAAACCTTTATAACACTAACAAATATGCTCTCTCATATATATACACTCAGCGGCTCATCATAGGGTATTACTACCCTATTAATAAAGGGTCAGACCCCACAAAGCAAAGGTTTTCGCTAAACCAAAGTTCTGATATAAACTGTAACGACCTGCCTTTTTGGACATTTTAAGTAGACACACACATCGGACTCAAACCATTCAAAGGGGCAGGTTGTTATGGGATAAATAAGAAAAAGCAGAGAAAGAAAGAAAAAAACAAAATAGAATCTTGCAGCGGAATCACGAAATATAATAATCAAATAAATAGTTCATGAAGTTGTTTTATAAAACATTTGATTATACTTATACAACACAGATCAGAGTTATACATACCAGAGAATAATAAATAATGCAGCGTAATACATGATGTAGTGAAATACAATAAATAATAATAATACAATCTTCGTCTTCATCCTCCAGAAATAAGGTCATTAAATCCTGAAATGCTCAGGCTGACCTAAGCGAATTGAAAAGATAAAACACTTGAGTCAGAACTAAAAGATCTTTTGTAAGTTAAATCAAAGGGAAATAATATGAGTGGAACGACGCCAGAGATGTTTACGGGATTTGACATCTCCTATCCAATGTCTAACGTGAGTGCAGTAACTCAAAAGATGCTCGGGATTCACATCTCCTAAGGAACCGTTAAACTATCTACTATGTAGTATAATACGTTATTATAATAATGTCTATAGTGAAGTAAAAGTATTAAAATAGTGTTAAGGCATTACCTATATCCCCCTTAACACATTTTATATATTCACGTAGTCTATATAGTACTGTACGCTCCTTCAAGAGGTTTACACAGAGGCCACCCCATAGGTATGGTACAAAACAAACTCGTAGAAGGCGCGCTAGGGCATGTTAACACGACACACGAGGAAATGCTAGGGTAGATATACCGTTTGCGAATCCGGACGGGTGGTAACGCATAGTAGCTACTACCGCCCACCTCGTAACACACTTTCAAATGAAAATCAAAGGATGGCCACAAAAAAATCACAAATTAGAATATAATATCAAAGAAGTGTGCCCGATCGGAGGAATTACCTCACTTGGCCCGGCATGGCTCCTGATTTTAGTCACATCTAAGCTGACTCATGAGAGTCAGGGTCACGTCATACCTTACACAGAAATCGTTCATCAAACCATCCTACTTCATTTTTGGAATCTCCACTATTTTTGGTTATTGGCAGAGAGTATGACATCCCGGTCCCTTTAACAACCAATCGCTTATTACACACTGGATGATTCTTTTACATTTCAAAGGTCAATTCACAATTGATATCAAAATTATCATATTCTCAAAAACACAATACTTTCTAAATCGTATTTACTTTCAAATCATATTCACTTTGAAATCATAGTTTGGAATTATATTTCCTTTCAAAAGTCTAGTTTGGAATTATATTTCCTTTCAAAAGTCATAATTTCTTCCATAGTCATATTTTCAAAATAGGGTAAAACCTTACTTCAAAATCATCGTTTTCAATTTATTCTCTTTTAAAACAATGGATAGAATATAAACACTTTTTGTAACGTTGCGACTTTTCGACGCTCGAAAACCGACATCAATACGTCCACTGTATCAACTGCCGAGCAATCGAAGGCCGGAAAACTGTACCGTTAGGGTTAAAGAAGAGGAAAAGGGTAGAAGAAGAAAGAAAAAATAGAATAGAACCGAAAGAAACAACAGAACAATATCAGAATCTCACAATCGCAGCGGAACAACATATAATAGATAAATGAATAATCTTTAACAAAGAACTATATCAGTTATTACATTACATTATATTACATTATATCATCAGAGTGTACAACAACAAACAACGGAAAAGAAATACTATATACTAGTGAATACGCCATGCCATCCAGCTTGCCTCCAGCAACTCCTGAATTCCAGAATATCCTGATAGCCCGACTCTAGACTGCCCGTGTGGAAATTGGTGGGCATCCAGAGTTTAGGAAGGAAAACAATAAACTCCGAGTCAGTCATGTGACTGGTGTAAGAACTAAAACAGTTATTTATCTTTAAAACAAACCAAGGGATATTTAAAAATAGATTCGCAATGCTTTTTGGAAAATGAGACTACCATAAGGCCTCCCGCACACACACACACACACACAATGCAAACGCAGAATCGGAGGAGATTTCTCCTTATGATAGTCAAAGATGCTTGATATGCATTAAAAAGAACATTTGATATTATTACTAGTGCATAGTGTAGAAAAAATCATTTCGAAAGCAAAGATATAAATCTTAGCGAACATATGACCATTATCGTACGCCTACTATAGCTACCATGTTCAATAGCAGGTTACCGCCACATTCCATGGCAGGTTATACAACTAAAACCGTACAAGGTTCGTATTGTTTCTTTGGATTTCCAACAAATGGTCAGGTCAAGGAACTTCCCATTTCCACATGGGTACGCCTTTGGAAAGACGACCCGAGAACCTAACGTTACGGTTAGATCTCTGCCAACACATGGCCGGGTTACCCTTCAAACTGGGTAAATACTAACACGAATATGTCATTCCCCGATCGTAACCGATCTATATCCGAGGATCCTCGATTCCAACAACCACAAAGTAATAAATTTGCAGCAACAACATAGGTTAAATATCTGGGCTCCATACCATGATACCACCTCTATCCAGAAGGAATGACATACACTAAAGGGGCGCTACCCCCTAATAACCTTGCTGCATCCTTCCTGTTTTGACTATTTCCGGGGTGTGAGGTCCGACGAAGTCTCGTCCACAAAGCCACGCTTTATACAAAAGCTGTGCTTTGATCATCAAATGCTCAACAGCACTTCATATGCCACATTACCAATTTGGGAATGTATCACTAGTAACCATCAACTACATAACCTCTAACGGTGTTAAGCAAAGAGAATAAATTCTCCGCCACCAACGGAAATATATTTGATAGAAACCAGCTTTACATCTCAAATTGTAACGTCAGACACACATCCATACAAGTCCGTTCCGAAGGATCGAACGGAACCGAAGGCACTTCCAAAGAAGTCCTTGCAATCCGGATATTCACTAATCACGACCGGACTTCCCATCACAAAGGGTAATAAATTTCTATATCGGGGATCAGCCGATGCAGAAACATTCGACGGTAATCCTTTCGTTTTCATAAATATCCGGTCTTCAACACTGGTCATCAATGTTATCCATTACGACGTATCACATATTCGGAATGGGTTATACGACCCCAAGGTCCTTTCCCGGCTAACCCGAATAGTGAGCGCTTATTTTGAAAATAAGTGTGGCATTCAAATTCAAGCAAATCACAACAAATACTCATTCAAAGGTAAATATTGATAGTCGGTTATTTAACTATCAATAGGTATACACAACATCACCAGATTCCAAATAATTTCCCAAATTATTTATTTTCCAAAATATCTTTACTAGATATATAATTTCCACACTACAACCATTTGAAACAAATTTCAAATCACTTTTCACCTTTACCACTTTTGAAAACAAATTTCAATCATTTTCCTCACGCGGAAATACTTTCATTTCAAAATGGTTCATTTTAAACCAATTAAATAAATCCTTACCGATTTACTTTATATTTACGTTCCAAATCCGTAAATTTATTCCCACACTTCAAAAATAAATCAACCTTTATTTTTAAACAAATTTCCCTTTCCTTTATAAATTCCATAGTGAATTTACAATTCCAAAATATTTATGAATATACGATTTTCAAATCGATTTCTAATATTCATTTTCAATTTATCTTTAAAAGATAAAATCTTAAAATATTCACTTCATATTGGAAAACATTTCCATACTTATTTAATAATAATAAGTAATTCATAAATCCATTTATTTTCAACACTGGGAAAATATTCAATATACTTAAATCGAAATTAAGTATATATTTCATTCTTTAAGGAAAATATTCTCTTAAACACATTTATTTGGGTCAAAACGAATGTTGCGTAAAACATCGTTACGACAACCCGAAATCACTAGTATAGGGATTCGAAATTAAGATAGAGATATAATCCCAATACTATATAAAACATTTCCTTTCAGAAATCATTTACTATAACAACAGTGTTATAGTCCACGATTTCCTTCTATTTCTCGAAAACGTCTATTTCAACAATGTATGTTGAAATCTATGGTTTCGACACTTAATGCATTTTAAAACAATTTCAAATCGTTTTAATTCTATTTAAAATATCACTTCCCAAAACACTTTAATATATTATTCACTGTCCCAAAATCGTGAATATTATTCGTTAACCAAATTCAACATTTTTTTCTACCCATTTTTGTTTAAAGGATTATCCACCGTCCAAAATCGTGAATATATCTCCTTTAAAAATCTAAAATAATTGACTTATCAAAATAAGTCGGCTTCGGATTTATAAAACAATATTTATAAATTCCCATTTATATTTTATAAAGACTTCAATTTACAAAATTTAAAAATCTTACTACTTATAAAATTCCATTTATAACCTCATTTTCAGCATTAACAGAACTCCTTTTATAATTCCATTATTTCGATTTATAAAATCTATATTTTATAAATCTCATCTATAAACCATTTATACTTATTCGAAAATCTCAATTAAATTGCCAAAATCCGATTTATAAGTTAATTACTTATAAATCTTTTATTTTACAAAAATCTATTCATTTTACAACTTCCCAATTTATAAATCTATAAATTTCATTTACTTATGAAATCCATTTATACTTCATTTTTAACACTTATAAAAACTCGTTTTATAATTCCTATATTTTTTATTTATAAATATCAATATTATACATTTTTTTTATATAAATCGTTTATAATAATTCAAAATCCCAATTCAAACTATTTTATAAATTAATCAACTATTTATTTCAAAAATCACATTTCGGATATTTCTCAAAAATCATAACTTTTATAACTTTAAATATTATAACGTTTATTTATTTAAAATAAATCAATTCTAAAATTTAATAAAACATATATTTTCAAAAATCACTTTAAAACCCTCTTTAAATTTGAAAATCATCACTTTAAAATCCTTTTATAATTCCAAAATTGGCCCAATGATGCAACACACCAAATAGTCAATCACGACAACAAAGACATCATATATCAATATATAATAATCAACAAATATCACAATATCTGTAATCAAATAAATATTGGTGAGGAATCCAGTTGGATCCCTCCGACCTGTTTCCCTGCATCCACGGATGTTAGCACAATACCAATTCCGTTCCAATACGGAATATCGCGGTATATGGGATTTATAAAATATTATCCGCTATTATGCGGCGCAATAGGGTCTCATCCGCTATATAATACGGGAAATCAACTGCAAGTACATATATAATACCAATTCCAATCAAGATGGAATTATCGCGGTATATGTTTTTAATAAATAACATCCATTTAATATACGGCGTATAATGTCTATTTAAATCAATAATAGATAAAAATTTATCATCCAGACATACAATCAACAATTTTAAATCTAACTATTTAAAATTTAAATCGAAACTATTCGATTGAGTGAGAAGTTCTCACCTTGAGTTTCCGATAACAGTTGTAGCGTTTTATTTCAAATAAAATTAAACGTGCGTTTAATTTTATCCGAAAATTTCACTAACTCCAAACGACTCCAAACCAGCTCCATTGCGTAGTGCTCGACAAAACGAACCCAACGCAATTCGTTTCGTAATTTTTCAACCTCGTATCAAAAAGTTATCGCATTTAGAAGTTTATACAAATCAATTTACAAATTATTTTATTTATTTTAACCTAAAAATAATCACAACCGTTCGTTCTTTGCTTCTAGATCTCGGCCCTTGCATGCATCTTCCCTTCCATCTCCAGTATTTCGATCGCGTGAACCCATCTTGCCGCCTATCAACCCTAAATCACGCAACTCAATCTTCAACTTTTAACCCGATCAAACATCATCACTCCGTAGCCCATAGCCGACTCCATACTCGGCTTGAACCACGGCAAACTCAGCCATCATCTTGCCATGATAAACGGCCCCAAACACGGGCTGTTCTAGCTCAGTTTGTCGACGATCCACCACCCCATATCAAATCATAACAGTTGGATACGTGGTTCGCTCTGTGCTCTACACTTTTCTAGTTAGGAGTTTCTTGAATTGATGCTTGGATTAGAATAAATCGAGGGAAGAAGAAGAGTGTTTTCTGGCCATTGATAGTATAGCCGGCGGCTAGGGTTAGAAATTAGGGTTTTGGGTTTTCTTATTTGCAAATTGAAGTTATGAAGTCCTTATATAGAAAATTTCCAAAAACACTATTCATCCGAAATTTTCCGAACTCCGAACGAAGCGTATCGGCTGGCGTTTCTAGGGTTTACCCTGCGTTACAGACACAATGAAACATGTTTCGGAGGCTAATTCGATCATCTGTGCGAGTTATGAAAATAAACGATCAAATTTAAACTAAATCGATTTAAACTAATTTCTATGCGTTTTGGCTTGCCCCGGACACACCGTAAGTCCGATTGACACGAAATTTGAAACCTTACCATAATATCACATTACGGATCCGATGAAGTAGGTTTCGTCGAAATCCGAGACTTTTTGAAAAACGGCTATTTTAACTTATCAATTAAATATTAAAATATTCAATTTTCACAAATTAACTTTAAATTCAATTTTAAAAGTTCTTTAACATCATCATAACTCTAATATGGTTAAATAAAATTTTCCAAATCATTTTTAATCATTTTAAACCCAATTTTCAATTATTTCTGTAATTTCCATATTAAATTATCGATTTAGTTATTCAATTAAATCTAGATATTCAAAAAATAAATTATTTGACTGTTTAATTTCACTCGTTAATATTTAAATTTAATTAAATATTCAAATTTTAATTGACAGAAATTCTGGATCGTTACAAACTTCCACCCTTAAAAGAATTTCGTCCCCGAAATTACCAAGTAAGAAAAAGTTACAGAATCCATTAACTTTCCAAAACAAACCATTCAAATTGGATTTTTCAAATCTCTTAAGTGTTTAACCCTTCCAAAATTCAAAGTTAAACTTTTTACAAAATCTTTACTAAGTTTCCAAATCCAAACTTAGTTTTCAAAAAAATTCTAATTTTCTCAAAAATATTCTAACGCCTTAAATTTTCGGAAAAATTCGCCATAGTCTCCTTTGCGTGGCTCGATCCGAAAAAAGAATGACAGTATATATATCACAAATATACATCCCATCAAGTGATGAGGCATCCTGTAGGGAAAAAGTATAAAAGTACGATATTTAATCCGAGATATGTACCTTATATATTATTAGCGAGCATGTACAGCTAATATAGCGCGAAAGCGAGCTCCAAATGCGAAGCAAGTGAAATCCGCACCTACTAAACACTCAATCAAACAAATGAGAACATGTGTATATGAAAATAATATCAATATACAACATATAGTAACATAACAACTACATGTGCCAACATAGCAATTGCAACAAAACAACAAATGCAACCACCAAACAACTATCATCCAACTAACATTCAACAAATCCATAACCAAATCAATATGCATTCACTTCTCATTATTATTCAATGAATTGGTTTTTCATTTAATCACATTTGATTCATTAACATTGGATTTACTAACATTCACTTATTCATATTCAATTAGTTTACATTCACTAATTTACATTCAATTTAGTTCACTTCCAAATCAAATTCAAGTCTATTCAAATTCATTTTCTTCCAATTTGAATTCAATTACATAGCTTTCAATTTTATCAATTCAACTTCATTAACACTTAATGAAATATACACAATCAATTTACAATCAAATAACAACCAATGTATATTCAACATAACCAAATTATTTAATTTACATTCAATTTGGTCCAATACTTTTAATTCCAATTGGTTAATATTAAATTGATTTTCATTCAATTATTCAACTTCCAATAACATTAACTTTTAATGAATTAACACTTACATTCATTATTTCATATCAACTTATTTACATTCGATTGATTAACATTCAATCCATTTATCAATTTAATTGCTAATTCCTTTAACAAATAAGGTTGAATTTCATTTATATAACTCAAGTTCATATTCATCACTTCTCTTGATTAATTTACTTCGATATCAAAATCAACTTTATTCAACTTCACTTAAGTTATATTCCACATATAAATCCAATTCAGATTTCATTTCTATTTAACTTTTACCAAAGTCAAATTTATTAACTCATATCATAAGTTCAAAACTCTTTTCACTTATATTCAATTCAGATTTCTTTTGCTTAACAAATTGTTTGACCATTTTAATAATTAGTTTCACTTACATTTTCTCATTTTATAAGTTATACAACTTATATTCAACAATTACCACTTGGATTTTTATTGGTTCACTTATAGCTCCTTTAATTCAACTCCATCCTTTAAGTTAAATTTATTCTATCAAAATTCAAATTGTATAAGTTATCAACTCATTTATCATTCCCATAATATTTTAAAATAGGATTCCAGAGTCTTTTCAACCTTTCAAAACCATTTTTTATGAAATCAATTCAATTATCCTTTGAATTTCAAAACCCAAACTCAAATTTTCCAAACAACTTCCATTTAAAACTATTTGGCAGCAATCCCTCTTTTGTAAACGCGAAAATGAACACCGATGATGTTGCAATCATCATCGGAATTATTTTCCAGCGACCGAAAAGAGTTTAGAGCTTTAATTTCTCCAAAACAATTTTTTCAAAATATCAAATCCTTTCAAAACATTTCCAAATATTCCTCTGGAATTTTTACTTCAAATTACAAATCTATTACTTATATTATTTCACTTCTTATATATAAGATTATTTCACAAGTGTAAATCATTATAATTATAACTTCATACTTATAATTCTTTTTCTTATACAATTCATTCTTTAAAATTGTTGTTTTTATTCAACGACCAAACAATCAATTCATATACCTTTAATAATTCTGAAAAATTATTCCTTTATATATATATATATATATATATATAATAAAATTGAGGTAAAATTATTTCATTTAACCTATTTTAAAACGATATCATGTCAAATTGTTCTGTACAAGTGTTTAGAGATCCCTATCAACAACGTTAATTACTCGTATTGACCAGAATCCATATACCACTCAACAAACCAATCATCACAATATAAAACAATTTCATATTCACTAACAAATACGGGCTCATATCTATTATTACACTCACACTCATTTTAGAGTACTACTGACTCTATCTCTAATGAGTAACACCCAACAGAGCCATGATTGTCTCTTAACCATATGCTCTGATACCAAATGTAACGTTGCGACTTTTCGACGCTCGAAAACTGACATCAATACGTGCACTGTATCAACTGCCGAGCAATCGAAGGCCGGAAAACTGTACCGTTAGGGTTAAAGAAGAGGAAAAGGGTAGAAGAAGAAAGAAAAGATAGAACAGAACAGAAAGAAACAACAGAACAATATCAGAATCTCACAATCGCAGCGGAACAACATATAATAGATAAATGAATAATCTTTAACAAAGAACTATATCAGTTATTACATTACATCATATTACATTACATTACATCATCAGAGTGTACAACAACAAACATCGGAAAAGAAATACTATATACTAGTGAATACGCCATGTCATCCAGCTTGCCTCCAGCAACTCCTGAATTCCAGAATATCCTGATAGACTGACTCTAGACTGCCCGTGTGGAAATTGGTGGGCACCCAAAGTTTAGGAAGGAAAATAATAAACTCCGAGTCAGTCATGTGACTGGTGTGAGAACTAAAACAGTTATTTATCTTTAAAACAAACCAAGGGATATTTAAAAATAGATTCGCAATGTTTTTTGGAAAATGAGACTACCATAAGGCCTCCCGCACACACACACAATGCAAACGCAGATTCGGAGGAGATTTCTCCTTATGATAGTCAAAGATGCTTGACACGCATTAAAAAGAACATTTGATATTATTACTAGTGCATAGTGTAGAAAAAATCATTTCGAAAGTAAAGATATAAATCTTAGCCAACATACGGCCATTATCGTATGCCTACTATAGCTACCATGTTCAATATCAGGTTACCACCACATTCCATGGCAGGTTATACAACTAAAACCGTACAAGGTTCGTATTGTTTCTTTGGATTTCCAACAAATAGCCAGGCCAAGGAACTTCCCATTTCCACATGGGTATGCCTCTGGAAAGACGACCCGAGAACCTAACGTTACGGTTAGATCTCTGCCAACACAAGGCCGGGTTACCCTTCAAACTGGGTAATTACTGACACAAATATGTCATTCCTCGATCGTAACCGATCTATATCCGAGGATCCTCGATTCCAACAACCACAAAGTAATAAATTTGCAGCAACAACATAGGTTAAATATCTCGGCTCCATACCATGATACCACCTCTATCCAGAAGGAATGACATACACTAAAGGGGCGCTACCCCCTAATAACCTTGCTGCATCCTTCCTGTTTTGACCATTTCTGGGGTGTGAGGTCCGACGAAGTCTCGTCCACAAAGCCACGCTTTATACAAAAGCTGTGCTTTGATCATCAAATGCTCAACAGCACTTCGTATGCCCCATTACCACTTTGGGAATGTATCACTAGTAACCATCAACTACATAACCTATAAGGGTGTTAAGCTAAGAGGATAAATTCTCCGCCACCAACGGAAATATATTTGATAGAAACCAGCTTTACATCTCAAATTGTAACGTCAGACACACATCCATACAAGTCCGTTCCGGGATCGAACGGAACCGAAGGCACTTCCAAAGAAGTCCTTGCAATCCGGATATTCACTAATCATGACCAGACTTCCCATCAAAAAGGGTAATAAATTTCTATATCGGGGATCAGTCGATGCAGAAACATACGACGGTAATCCTTTCGTTTTCATAAATATCCGGTCTTCAACACCGGTCATCAGTGCTATCCATTACGACGTATCACATATTCAGAATGGGTTATACGACCCCAAGGTCCTTTCCCGGCTAACCCGAATAGTGAGCACTTATTTTGAAAATAAGTGTGGCATTCAAATTCAAGTAAATCGCAACAAATACTCATTCAAAGGTAAATATTGATAGTCGGTTATTTAACTATCAATAGGTATGCAAAACATCACCAGATTCCAAATAATTTCCCAAATTTTTTATTTTCCAAAATATCTTTACTAGATATATAATTTCCACACTTTAACCATTTGAAAGAAATTTCAAATCACTTTTCACCTTTACCACTTTTGAAAACAAATTTCAATCATTTTCCTTACGCGAAAATACATTCATTTCAAAATGGTTCATTTAAACCAATTAAATAAATCCTTACCGGTTTACTTTATATTTACGTTCCAAATCCGTAAATTTATTCCCACGCTTCAAAAATAAATCAACTTTTATTTTTAAACAAATTTCCCTTTCTTTTATAAATCCCATAGTGAATTTACAATTCCAAAATATCTATGAATATATGATTTTCAAATCGATTTCTAATATTCATTTTCAATTTATCTTTAAAAGATAAAATCTTAAAATATTCACTTCATATTGGAAAACATTTCCATACTTATTTAATAATAATAAGTAATTCACAAATCCATTTATTTTCAACACTTGGAAAATATTCAATATACTTAATCGAAATTAAGTATATATTTCATTCTTTAAGGAAAACATTCTCTTAAACACATTTATTTGGGCCAAAACGAATGTTGCGTAAAACATCGTTACGACAACCCGAAATCACTAGTATAGGGATTAAAAATTAAGATAGATATATAAATCCCAATACTATATAAAACATTTCCTTTCAGAAATCATTTACTATAACAACACTGTTATAGTCCACGATTTCCTTCTATTTCTCGAAAACGTCTATTTCAACAATGAATGTTGAAATCTATGGTTTCGACACTTAATGCATTTTAAAACAACTTCAAATCATTTTAATTCTATTTAAAATATCACTTCCCAAAACACTTTAATATATTATTCACTGTCCCAAAATCGTGAATATTCTTCGTTAACCAAATTCAACATTTTTTTTCTACCCATTTTGTTTAAAGGATTATCCACCATCCAAAATCGTGAATATATCTCCTTTAAAAATCTAAAATAATTGACTTATCAAAATAAGTCGGTTTCGGATTTATAAAACAATGTTTATAAATTCCCATTTATATTTTATAAAGACTTCAATTTACAAAATTTAAAAATCTTACTACTTATAAAATTCCATTTATAACCTCATTTTCAGCATTAACAGAACTCCTTTTATAATTCCATTATTTCGATTTATAAAATCTATATTTTATAAATCTCATCTATAAACCATTTATACTTATTCGAAAATCTCAATTAAATTGCCAAAATCCGATTTATAAGTTAATTACTTATAAATCTTTTATTTTACAAAAATCTACTCATTTTACAACTTCCCAATTTATAAATCTATAAATTTCATTTACTTATGAAATCCATTTATACTTCATTTTTAACACTTATAAAAACTCGTTTTATAATTCCTATATTTTTTATTTATAAATATCAATATTATACATTTTTTTATATAAATCGTTTATAATAATTCAAAATCCCAATTCAAACTATTTTATAAATTAATCAACTATTTATTTCAAAAATCACATTTCGGTTATATTTCTCAAAAATCGTAACTTTTATAACTTTAAATATTATAACGTTTATTTATTTAAAATAAATCAATTCCAAAATTTAATAAAACATATATTTTCAAAAATCACTTTAAAATCCTTTTTAAATTTGAAAATCATCACTTTAAAATCCTTTTATAATTCCAAAATTGGCCCAATGATGCAACACACCAAATAGTCAATCATGACAACAAAAACATCATATGTCAGTATATGATAATCAACAAATATCACAATATCTGTAATCAAATAAATATTGGTGAGGAATCCAGTTGGATCCCTCCAACCTGTTTCCCTGCATCCACAGATGTTAGCACAATACCAATTCCGTTCCAATACGGAATATCACGGTATATGGGATTTATAAAATATTATCCGCTATTATGCGGCGCAATAGGGTCTCATCCGTTATATAATACGGGAAATCAACTCCAAGTACATATAATACCAATTCCAATCAAGATGGAATTATCGCGGTATATGTTTTTAATAAATAACATCCGTTTAATATACGGCGTATAGTGTCTATTTAAATCAATAACAGATAAAAATTTATCGTCCAGACATACAGTCAACAATTTTAAATCTAACTATTTAAAATTTAAATCGAAACTATTCGATTGAGTGAGAAGTTCTCACCTTGAGTTTCTGATAACAGTTATAGCGTTTTATTTTGAATAAAATTAAACGCGCGTTTAATTTTACCCTAAAATTTCACTAACTCTAAACGACTCCAAACCAGCTCCATTGTGTAGTGCTCGACAAAATGAACCCAACGCAATTCGTTTCGTAATTTTTCAACCTCGTATCAAAAAGTTATCGCATTTAGAAGTTTATACAAATCAATTTACAAATTATTTTATTCATTTTAACCTAAAAATAATCACAACCGTTCGTTCTTTGCTTCTAGATCTTGGCCCTTGCATGCATCTTCCCTTCCATCCCCAGTATTTCGATCGCGTGAACCCATCTTGCCGCCTATCAACCCTAAATCACGCAACTCCATCTTCAACTTTTAACCCGATCAAACATCATCACTCCATAGCCCATAGCCGACTCCATACTCGGCTTGAACCACGGCAAACTCAGCCATCATCTCGCCATGATAAACGACCCCAAACGCGCGCTGTTCTATCTTTGTTTGTCGACGATCCACCACCCCATATCAGATCATAGCCGTTGGATACGTGGTTCGCTCTGTGCTCTTCACTTTTCTAGTTAGGAGTTTCTTGAATTGATGCTTGGATTAGAAGAAATCGAGGGAAGAAGAAGAGTGTTTTCTGGCCATTGATAGTATAGCCGGCGGCTAGGGTTAGAAATTAGGGTTTTGGGTTTTCTTGTTTGCAAATTGAAGTTATGAAGTCCTTATATAGAAAATTTCCATAAACACTATTCATCCGAAATTTTCCGAATTCCAAACGAAGCATGTCGGCTGGCGTTTCTAGGGTTTACCCCGCGTTCTGGACACAATGGAACATGTTTCGGAGGCTAATTCGATCATCTGTGCGAGTTACGGAAATAAACGATCAAATTTAAATTAAATCGATTTAAACTAATTTCTATGCGTTTTGGCTTGCCCCTGACAAACCGTAAGTCCGATTGACACGAAATTTGAAACCTTACAATAATATCACATTATGGATCCGATGAAAAAGGTTTCATCGAAATCCGAGACTGTTTGAAAAATGGCTATTTTAACCTGTCAATTAAATATTAAAGTATTCAATTTTCACAAATTAACTTTAAATTCAATTTTAAAAGTTCTATAACATCATCATAACTCTAATATGATTAAATAAAATTTTCCAAATCATTTTTAATCATTTTAAACCCAATTTTCAATTATTTCTGTAATTTCCATATTAAATTATCGATTTAATTATTCAATTAAATCTTGATATGCGAAAAATAAATCATTTGACTGTTTAATTTCGCTCGTTAATATTTAAATTCAATTAAATATTCAAATTTTAATTGACAGAAATTATGGGTCATTACACTTCTACTTTACTTAGCGTGGAATTTAGAAATTAGATTAAATAGTTATAATTAGTTAAAATACTCAAAAATAGTTTAGTTATAAATTAAAGATACTGTTAAATTGATTAAAGATGGTTAAATAGATTAAATATAATTGAAATAGATTAAATAGCTTTAAAATAGATTAATTAGATTTAAAATAAGTTAAAAATGGTTTAATTAGTTTAAAAGTTGAAAATCTTAATAATTAAAGTCTTTAAAATAATATATTTTTTTAAACCGTTTATATTAAAAATATATGAATTTGGAATTTACATCCATTTAAACTGTTTATTTCATTCCAACCCATTTGGACCATATCAATGTCCTAAATCCCAATTTTCAAATTTCCAATTCAAAATTCTCAATAAAATATTTAATTCAATATCGCATTAATCCATGTTGAAACATCTCTTTAATTAGTCCAATTTCAATATATTTCAAAGTTATACTTCAACGATTTTAATAACTCAATTTCGATAAACTTTGCTTATATTTCAAATTCACTATAAAATTTCAATTTTGTTTCTTTAACAATTCTTTTTAAAAAAATTCAATTTTAATATAAAATCGAAATTTGACAAAAATTCAATTTGTATAAATTAAATTTTATTTCAAAATATCATTTAACTCAATGCAAAATTTAAGGATTCAAAATCATTTAAATTTAACCAATCTGGTGTCCGTATATAATTCTCTCCCCTAGGGTCAATTGATACAGATATTTATCATTTCAATCTGCAGTTTAAAATTTTATATTTACGGATATATATCATTTCAATCCGCAATTCCAAAAATATTAAAATCCATAAAATCGCTCGAGTCTATAATTTCAACCCATAACGATTTTTTTCTAATCTTTAGTTATTCGGATATGTTTCATTTCAATCCATAGGGAACTTGCAGTCATAACAATATAAATATAACATCCATTCATCCAGTACAAACAATCAAACATTCATCACAATCATCATCCAATCCACCAACAGACATCAATAGATAACATGTTATCATTACAGGTAATTAACTGGCAATTTAAATTCAATAACAAATTAAATGATAATTTAATTCAAATAAATTCAAATAAACTAGAATGACTATTTAATAATACCAAACAGCCATAAATAAATTTATAATCACATCATAAATTAATTTAACAAACATAAGAAATTTTAGAAGTTATGAGTGGGTTAAAACACTCACTTTTGATTTTAGCCCATAAAAATCCATACAGAAGCGCAAAACTCAACAACCTCCAAATTCAACTAAATCAATTTCATGTTGTCCGAAATTTAAATATGAATCCAACAGAAGAAATCACGCATGAATCAAAGATTATATGCAAAAGATATTCATGTTATAAGAAATACTATTAAAATAAAATTAGTACGAGTTAAAAAAAACAAATATACAAATTTTAATACTTACGTTTTTCTCAAGATGAGGCTTCGAGAAAAGATTGAAGAACAACTAAGATGAGGACAGAAAGTGTTTGAAAAATGAAAAAAAAATCATGTTTTATAAAAGAAAGCTTTTGGATTTGCAAGAATAAGAGCTTTTGAATATGAGATGTTAGGAGAAGTAAAATGTAAAACAAGAAATAAGCTGTAGGTTATTTATAATTAGGAAATGAAGGTGGAAGGACAAAAATAAATGTCACATTTTATTTTGAAAGCTTCAGGCATTAATAATGCATGGAAAAGTGTAACAGTCCGCAAATCCGTACCCCTTGAGTCAACACTATTCAACAATACTCAACTCAAGTTGTACAGAAATACGAACCATTTGGGTTAAAGAAAAAGAGGTAGAAGAAGAAAATAGAAAACAATATCAGAATCTAACCATCGCAGCGGACTAAAATATAATAGAACATAAATGATCTTTACTCAAAATCAAATATGTCTGTTTATATATTACATCATCAGAGTACATCGATCAACGACTCAACAACAACATACAAATGGATACACAGCAACTCAATCACAGCGGAATATATATATAACAAGTACGGATATACGTATCGTCCTCCAGCTCGTCTCCTGAGCTCCACAGCATCACATCCTGTATTCTATAATACTCGGTCTGACCCGAGCATTACAGTTAAATAACACCCGAGTCAGTCTGAAATACCAGCGTGAGAAAATCACATCCAATTGATTGTTAAAGTTTCAAAATCCTTTGAAAACAAAAGCATCTCGTAAGACCACGCCACAAATAAACATGTCGGGTTTTTACCTTACGATAGCTAAAACAATTTTTATAGAAATCCTCTGATATTATAATAGGGTCTATATACAAATACTTATAAAATAGCCGAAATTGTTACATCTATTAAATTCCAGCTACTAGCCACAAAGTGGGTAATACAAACAAAACTCGTACAAGGCTCGTAGGGAGAATGGATTTCCAACTAATGACTAGGCATTGGGGTACCACCTGTCACAGTACGGGGCCTAGATCACCGTACCGAGGATTACTCCCTTCATCCCCTGCAACACAAGGCCGGAACCATTCCTTACTGAACAGTCCCGAACAAGATAAACCCCGTGGTTGGCGCGACCAACCACCCACTAAGCCGAAATAAAAAGAAAGGGACATCTAGACAGGAGAAATATCTTGTCCTGCTTGGGCATGACCCACCTAGCCTTGCTGCATATCCCCTGATTTTCAGTCATTCCCGGTTGATGAGGCTTGAGGCTGAGCGTTACCTTTAGAACGTTTTCACTTAGAATGCCCATCGTCCACCTGACGATGTTTCGCAAGCATTCGTCCATACAAGTCCGTCCCGGGTTCGAACGGAACCGAAAGCACTACTCCTACTACATCCATTTTGAAAATATCCTTAGGATTAGTAGCGACTAGCCCTTGCTCTTCACTGCTCCATCTTCGAATCCAAAATCGTTTACACGAAACGTACAAACCGGATCGAAGTGGTTTTCGAGAAATAAATCTCGATCCCGGTCTCTATGAAACGATCAGCGCATTTGTCCAATATTGATAGTCGGTTATTTAACTATCAATTAATATTCACAAACAACCATCAACCAATAAATAATTTTATTAATCTCAAAAATATCTTCACAAGATATATTTCTATTTTCAATCCTTTGAAAACAGTTTCAAAACCACCATTCTTTTCAGAATCAACTTTCCCAAATATTTTATATCTCCTCTGAAATCACCAAGCACAAAACTAAATTTTAAAATAATTTAAAACACTTTATTTTGAAACATTTAAGTTAAAATTACTTTAATAATTTGTTAAAAATACATACTATATGAATGTTTGAAATAAGGTTATAAAGCTAGATGTCTATTTTTAAAACAAAATACTAAGTTACTTCTTAATAATTTCTGCTAGAATAGATTAAAGAAAATACTTACTTTAAACTGTAAATAATAGAAATAATAAATTTTTCAAAACTTGCTTTCTTTAAAAACAACTTTAAAACATTTAATTTATATTTACAATTTTACCTTTTAAAACATGTACTTGGCCATCCAGAGAAAGTTCCAACTCAATCACTTAAATCAATTTCCCCGAAATTGATTTCCAATTTATTTTATTTGAAGTAAGTTTCTTTAATTACTCAATTCATTTCAAAAATTCATTAGTTACGGACTTATTGTTATTGTTGTTATTTTCCATTTGATTTTAAAACTTTTAACTAAAATATACGAATGTCAGGCTTTTTCCCATTTCTTCTTTATTCCTTAAGTCAAATCTTAAATATTAAATAAATGTTTGTTTTTATTAAATAATATCATTGAAGTTTCAAACTTCATTAACCTTCTGCTTATTCAAAAATTCCTTTCCATATACAGAATTTTATTAATTAAAAAGTGATACAAATGAAAGTTATCACATTCTTCCTGCAGTTTCCAAAACTTTAAAAATTATAGGATTTGGATAAGAAACGGTAAAGTTATGCACAAAATACTAGCTCAGGTTCGCACAAAACAACAGGACAGCGAGTTTGCAAGAGGTTTTTCAACATTTTGATCAACTAATTTCAGAAAATGATACAAATAAAAGTTATAGGACTTTCCGTTAGTTTTTCCGTAATGACCAAGATCGTCGAATTTGGATCAACGGTTCAAAAGTTATGACCATTTTACTAAAAACATTAAACTTAGCCTGAACTTATGCATTTGCAGGACAGCGACCAACAATTTAATTTTAGCATAGAAAACATCGAAATCAGGCAAAATGAATAAAGTAAAAGTTTTAGCTTAGTTCCTAAGCTTTTCGGAACATTAAAATTTTTAGAATTCGGATAATAATTGTAAAAGTTATGGATAAAACAATTCTAAGATTTGAATTTCGCAACTTATGTCATTTTGTCTCGGGACAGCGATAAACAATTATAATTTTGGCCAAGATAACATCGAAATTCTGGAAAACTCAAAACATAAAAGTTTTAGAACAGAGTCTAAGCTTTCTGGAACATCTAAATTTATCGAAATCGGTTGAGGAACGAAGAAGTTATGGCCAATTTAGTTTCAGCCTTAAGCACAGAGCTAATATTGGTTTTGCTCTCGGGATTACAGTAAAAAGATTCAATTTTTACATAGCTAACTTCCAAATTACAGAAAACACAAAACATAAAAGTTGTAGCACATGAAATAAGATTTCCAGAACATCCAAGAAATCGTAATTTCATTAAGGATTGAGAAAGTTATGGCTAAATTACTAAGCTGCGTTTTTGATAGAACCGAGCCATTTTTACTTATAACTATCATTTCTTCAAGAATAACATGAATACTAGAAATTTAAATAGTTTTTCTCACCTTAAACTTGTGTATTTGACTTGACTCTTTTTTTCTAGCTTTCTCCAAGCTTTTTCACTTTATCTTACTTTTGTTTTTGCTTTTTGAAAGTATCAAAATAAGTGAACATTTCCACCCTTTATATATTAATTTTCAAGGCTAGTTTGGTAATTTTAGTTTTGGACACTTTTCTTCTTCTCTTTGCACAAGCTTTAGAATGTTGACACATGTCTACTTAGGTGTCTTAAAATGTTTCTACACATGGACACCTAATGGAGTTATGTGTCTACTTAGGTGTCTTAAGATGTTTCTACACATGGACACATGTCCTTCATTTTTTTATGCAAGCTTTATTTCATGACACATCCTTATTTAGTAATCATATAAGGTGTTCTAGAAGTGTACACCTAAGTGATATATGTGTCATAATTCTATTTCATCTTAAGATAGATGTATGGTCTATATTATGCCACTTGTCTTTACCATGTCATGCCACTTATCCTATACTTATACATACTTATACCTTTTGTATTATTATAAATATAAATACAATAGAGATGGTGTATACAAGAAGCTTGACTAATTAAATTATTATCAATTAAATTTTTAGCGTGTTTATATATTGTACACTCACACACTAACTCTGATCACAACGAAATTTGAAATCCGATAATAATTCAATATTACGGACCCAATGAAACTAGTTTCGTCGAATTCCGAGACTGTGCCTCGGAAGGTTATTTTTAAATTCAATTTAAACGATTAAATTTCAAAACTGACCAATTCAATGTTAAATTCCATTTTAATACTTTTATTATATTCAATGTTATCAATATAAATTTATAAGCTTTCAAATTATATTTTTAACAGGCTTAAAATCTCAGGTTTCATATTTTATCCAATTCAAATTATTTAATTCAACAATCTAATTGTCAAATAAATTATGATATTCGTAATTTAAGTTGAGAATTAACCTTTAAATACTTAAAATCAATTAAATATTCCGATTTTAAATGCTCGAAAATTCCGGGTCGTCACAAAAAGTTTGCAAATGAAAGTAAAATTTGGTATACGTGAAATTACGTGGCAATGATTAAATACAACATAAAAGTCTAGGCTCAGGTATTAAACAGAAGGAGAAATAAACAGATCAAGTATTAATAATAAGGTAACTATTTTAAAACGTTCATGCAACAATTAATTATTAAAGAAATGAAGGGACCATGTGCGTCGCACAACCTTTTGAAATTCAATTTTTTTAAAACGTACCCAAATTAACTTCATTAACTTAAATAATATTCAAATTTGCACGCATTTTGGTTTTTATCTACACATAATAAAAATTTTATACTTACCTTAAGAATGAAAATGTTCAATTTGGTTTTTCCAAAATGATCTTTTATTTCTATTAAAACACCCTTTTTTTAAACACAAAACGTGCATTTCTTTTATGAAATCTATTAATTGCAATCAATGTTTTCTTTCCTTTTTATTGAAACATTTGAATTACATTAATTGAAATTACTTACAAAGTTAAATTTTAAAACAGACAAATAAAATGTATGAAAAATTGAACAATTGTTTGTTTAAACACGTTTATAAATTTGTTGTTTATACACAAGAGTAATAAATAACTTACTGAAATAGATTATTTTTCTTTTCTTGTAATCAATCTGTAAGCTAAAAACAGTTCAAATAAACATTCATTTTATTTGATGTAAATGTTCTTTTCATTAAATCAAACTTTCCTTATACTTTCACAAAACATAAGGTGCTTTAATTACACCTATTAATTTACAATTAGTATTCTCTCTTCTATTAATTGGAAATTTTCAATTACATTAATTTCAGTTGATTAAGTTTCAAAATGGACTAAATGAATGTAATGAGAAGTAGAACAATTATTTCCTATCTTTAGTTTGTATTAACTATTATATTTCCATTTATTGAATTTTGTCAATTTTTCACTTTAATTATAAATTTAAAACTCCAATTAATTAATTTTTCTTGATCTCATTCTTTTATTAACTCAATTATTACCTTATTAATAAAATTAACATTTCTATTCCTTTGATTATGTTCACAGTATAGTTATGTTCTTATTCCACATTAACGTAACATTTTGTTGACTTTTATTTATAATTGATTAATTAAATTGGTAACAACACAAATTATCACCATTATACATTTTTATAACATCTGTAAGTATTTATTCTTTACAAACAGTTATTACAACAACTCTCATTATACTACATTTATTCCATTTCCAACCATTACACCTTATTTTATTAATAAGTCAACATTTAATTTATTAATTACTTTTTATATCCCATTATAAACTAATGCACACATTAATTAATATTTTAATCCAATTAATCATTTTATCTTGGTTCCATTCTTTTATTACATCAATTATTACTTTATGAATAAAATTAGCATTCTTTATTCGTTTTGTTACATTCACAGTCTCAGTTATTGTCTTAATCTTATTAATATAACATTAAAGTTCATTTAATTCTAATTGATTTCCCATTTTAATTTTACAGACCAAATAAACAGGTAACTTATAACAATCGTTACCATAACCTTTAATTACACTTATGAATTCATTATTCACAACCAAATGTTACAATTCTTATATAATACTGATTTTATTTAATTACCGTTAACTCTCTATTTCATACAACAATTAAATATTTGCATATGTTTCTTATATTCAATCTTATATCCAAGTATAATATTTACATTATTTCCAACTTGTTGTAATTCCATTCAAATTGTTAATTATTAACTTTAATTACCATTGTTACATTCCATTTTAACATTCATTTCATTATTAAATTACAAAGTTTTTTTATTTCTTTCCATAATAAATTACCAAAATTTATTAAATTAACAAATTTAACAGTCGAAATTTTACGGGTCGTTACTGTAACGACCCAAAATTTTCAAACCCGAAAATTCCAGATAGTTATGAAAAAGAAGAAAGAGATAGAAGAAGAAGAAGATCAGAAGCACCAACATCTCACATTCGCAGCGGATAAAATATAATAATAAACAATAACAGTTTACAAAAGAATAATATTCTATCGATTACATTTTTATAAATCAGAGTTCACATATATACAGTCACCGAATATACACAATTATCATGTCTCAGATTAACAATAATATATAGAGCGTAAATACTCTATACGCTCTTACCATCCAGCTTGCCTCTTGAGTTCCAAAACGTACCTACCTAAAAATCTGCAATACTCGGTCTGACCCGAGCATTACACCAAAGTAACACCCGGGTCAGGCTGGAAACCAGCGTGAGTAAACCCAACTAACATGGAATACCAAAGCAAACAACTTATATAAAACCCGGGGTAACTCAAACCAATTCTACAAGTTCACGATATGTTATAAACATAAATTATTTCACACATAAGTTTTCCAAGTTCCAAATTTAAATCAAATAGTGAGATTCTCTTAAATCATTTCATTCCAACCTATTAATTTCACATACCAATTTATAAGAATTCGAAGTGGTTTTGGGTATTTCCCAATACCCGACACCGGCCTCTTCGAGTCTCTTGTCATTCGAACCCAATTTATCCAAATGAATTACACAACATTTCATATCAGATATATCAACTCATTCAAAGCATCCAATACCATTCAATCATCCATAAGCAAAGCTCAATCACATACAAATTTAATTCAATTAATCCTGATTGAATTACTAACCTCAACCACTTAGATTTCTTCATTTAACATTAATTAATTTCAAATCAATTAATCAATCTTCCCTTCATTATTCATCTTAATTAATCACCCTGGATTAATTACCCTTCAATTACATTCAAGTAATTAACTTTAATTAATTTCATGATATTAATTCTTCTTAACCAAAATCAATAAGTAATCTTAATTACTTCATGAATTAATTAACTATTATCAATTACATTAATCTTTGATTCCTTATTAATTAATTCTCATAAATCCCTTATTATTGTTTAATTTATCTTAATTAATCAACCTTTATTTACATCATCGATTATATTAGTTAATGATTTTTCATTTGCATTTAAATTTGTTCTAATCTCATTTAATTACATGAAATAATTAATCATTAATTAAACCACAAATATTAATCACTCTTAATCAATCTCAACCAGTAATTAACTACCCATTTATTTACTTCATTAAATAAATTAGTTACACCTTAATTAATTATCTTAATAAATCTCTTGATTAATTACCCAAAGTAATTATATTTTATTAATTACATCAAGTAATTACCTATCAAACCACCCAATGATTATTCTAATTTTATTAAACTGCATTAAATAACTTAGTCCTTAATTAATTAATTCAAACCCTTAATGATTAAATTAATTAACCCAAATCATAAATTAGTTGAATAAGTTCATTATCCATTTTAGTTACCCTACTAATTTAATGAATCACAAATCATTAAGCCCTTATTAACTTTAAAATGACAACATTTTCTTATTTATGATTTAAGTTTAAAACAATTTAAAACCCAAATACTTCGAGTCAAGCAATAAATAACACGAGAATCAACCAAAACCAAAGTCAACTGATCATCAGTTCACAGTGCACATCAATCAATTCAATCATGCAACCCAATATTTAAATTTAACCATTTAAATTTAAATTGAACCAGATGGATAAGATTAACTCACCTTTGATTTTGCAATCCAAATCCTATCTCGACTTGTTTCCTTTCAGATTTAACCCCTCTGTCAAACACAAGCATGCAGAACTTCACTAGATACATATTGACTGCCTGAAGCCATATTGTCCCATTCAACATCACAAGCAGACCACCACGCATTAAATGAAAAGACTGCTCTACAAATTACCATCAACAACCCATATCTCACCACTACATGTAGCCAACACAAAACAACAATCCTTGGACACGTGACCTGCAATTACCTTTCCAATCATCGCGACCTCCTTCAAACGAAAGCAACTCAACCACAGCCAAAACCCACTTCACTACTCCCTTAATCGCCAAAGCCATACCATTGCGAACTTTATCTTCCAGATCTCAAAATCAAACAACCATGAACAATCACCTTTAATCAACCGCCTACAACAACTCCACCTCCACCCAAATTCATGATTTCTAATCGAGATCCACCACATCCCCAATTTTCCAAATCGAACATTACAACAGTCGCCTCTCCCTTTTGGACACAATGACCTTATCGCGATTTTATTCTTCTGTGCGCGATCGATTTCAATGACAATTGAACACGGAGAGAAGAGAAAGTAAGCTCGGCCTTTAGACGAAAGGTGGGATTTGATTTGAAGACTGGAGATGAAGAAAAAGGCACGCGGGTTAAATGTTGAAGATTGAATTGCGGCTTCAGAAAGAAGGGGGAGGGCTCGAGCGCTTCAACCAGTAAATAGAAGGAAGCATATAAGTTTAGTTCGGCTATCAAATTCTTATTTTTATTTTTGTATCGACTGAACTGATTTTGAAGGAGGAGAGAACGTGATATCTGAAAGGAAGGCTTGGGTGAAAAGAAAACGAAGGGAACAAGATGTGATGTTACGTGTCTCCATCAGTTTGCTACAGTAACAGCAAAAAGCTGCGATGTGAAGTTTATTTGACTAGTCAAATAAAGTATATTAAATTCAAATTTAAATTTAAATCGCCTTGAATTCATAGCTTAAAATCTTGCCATCTTATTGAGGCGTGCCGCTAGGCATTTATAATATTATATCCCTATTTCGAATGCAATGGAACGTGTTTCGAAGGCTAATTTGATCATATGCGCAAGTTACGGAAGTAAACGATCAATTTAAAATTAAATCGATTAAAATAGTTTCTATGCATTTTGAGCTGCCAGGGTCAAACGACAACTTCGATTGCTACGAAAATTGAAATCCGATAATAATATAATATTACGGATCCAATGGAACTAATTTCATCGAATTCCGAGACTGTGCCTCGGAAGGCTATTCTTAAATATCGATTTAAACGATATATTATTAAAATTGAACAAATCACCTTTAAATTAAATTTCAACCATTCTATTATCTTCAGTATCATCATTATAAATTTTATAAGCCTTCAATTATCTCTAATAGGCTTAAAATTCCAGATTCAACATTTTTTCCAATTTCAGTTTATTAAATCTAATAACTTAATTGCTATTAATAAAAATATTTGAATTCAAGTTAAAAATTAACTTTTAAATATTTTAAAATCAATTAATTATTCTAATTTAAATTTTTAAAAAATCTGGGTCGTCACATTCCTCCCCCCTTAAAAGAATTTCGTCCCCGAAATTACTAGTTAGGAAGAATGGTCCAATACCCGTTTACCTTTTCCCAAAACTCACAATTCAACGTCCTACCAACTATCTTTTATTAAAGACCCACTACCACCTTAACCAACTTCCCAAAACCTTCTATAGTTTTCAAACAATACCCTTTTTGCTCAATCATTTAAATTTCAATTTAAAACCAAATTTTGAATTATCAAAATTTTCTAACTCCCTAAATTTTCGAAATTTTTTGCCAGCGTCTCCTTTGCGCGGCTAGCTCGGTACAACTACAAAATACCTCTACGGGCTCCCAAATTCCAAAAGAAAACAAAAGCCAAGTGGCTAGATCAAAAACCCAATCCAATTTCACAGAGAAATTTAAATACATAACTTTTTGTCAGGCAATTCAAATTTATCTTTCGGAATAAAATCCAATTTTCTTTTCCCCTTTAATACCTGCATATCTTACTTAGCAATAATATTCAATTATAACCTTTCAAATCATTTATATATTTCCTTACATACGTTTCATATCTATTTCAAAATAGTTTTCCCATTTCCATATGATTTCAATTTATCTTCAATTCTAAATATTAAATTTTAGCTTCCATTTATAACTGATTCATATCGTTATTTTAAATTAGTTTCATTCACTAATTTATTTCGGTCTCAAATTTGAAATCATTTTATTGCTAACAAAAATATTCTAAAAATTTTCAAAAATTTTCGAATTTTTTTGGCAGAGTCTCCATTATACGGAGGAGCTTTTGCAATTTGACAAGAGATATAAATATATATATACATCGACCCACACGGTCGAAAAAAGCAAAAATAGTTCATATTTCCTATTTTTATTGTGTAGGCATACCTTTATTTAGCATTTTAAGCAAGCGGCTTATTTATTTTAGCAAATACGCAACCAAATCCAGCCAAACGGCTTTCCGGTACCTGTACTTACTCAATTTAAATATGTAAGTGCCATATATAGAGAATTTATTAGCATTTCACTTGCTTTAATGGCAAAACACAAGCATTACAAAAGTATCAAACACCAAACGCTTACCATAAGCGATTTATATGATTTAAAGCCAATCCAATTGCTTCCAACCAAATTTATATGCCATTTTATTCAATTTTAATGGTTTACAACTCAATTGCTTATGTTCAATTTATTTTTAATCCAAACAAGCTCCTTAACTTCTCTCAACCCATATAATTTTTAATTACTTTTGTTTACAACAAGGACAACTGTTTTCATGCAAATTCGACGATACTCGCTTAATAGCGTATCTATTTCAGTTTATAACTACTTTAAATTAATTTCAACTCATCCTGTATTTAATTCCATTTCATTTCTAATTTATTTACCAACCATTCATTGCATTTCATTTCATTTCCGCATTGGATTCATTCAAAACAATTTATTAAGCTTGGCACATTCAAACTTATAAATTAATAACCATTTCCAAATTTATTTAACCCAGACTTTTATAATCTTTCACTTTTGCTCGAAGCCAAACTTCTATTAATTTTAAACTTAAGTTAGTTTACTTTCTTCAAATTATTTCAACTTCATAACTTAAGCTCACATCATTTGCAAATAAATTTTCTTTTTCACCTTAAATTGATTTTGTTTCAATCAAATCTCATTTCAATCTACAAATTCATTTGATTAGTTATTTTAAATTAAATTCCCAAATTCAATTCATTCACGGCTCATTTAACTAATTACAAGGCCATTTTCAATTTATTCTACCTATCTGGGTTTTATTTGCAATTCAAACCATGTCTATTATAAATAAATTCATACGACAACACATCTCTTATATCTAATTTACTTGCATGTTTCGTTAAATATTATTCATATCACACTTGAATTTTATTTGTAATTCAAACCGTCACTATTTGATCCAACTCTATTTTTATTTCTATTTTTATAGCATCTCCACTTATTTAATTCATTATTAAATCTAAGTCGAATTCTATTTACAATTCGAATTCATTTCCAAACTCCATTATTAACTTACAATCCATTTATTTAACCGGGTTAAATTTTATTAACATACTCTATCGAATAATTATTTAGCCAATTAGCTTACTTCCATTTTTAAATCAATATTCGATTTTAATTACAAAAATCACTTCATTAAATTTTTCCGAGTTCAATTTTTTTTTTTATAATTCCAGTTTGAATTTTCTTTCATTTTCCCAAAATTCCAACACTTTTATTTAAAAAAAAATAGAAATACTTTTAAATTCAGATAATACTATTAAAATAGCCTTTTATAAAAATACTTTTTATAACTCGATGTCTCTACCAGTCCATCCATGTTCTCACAGAAATTCAGTCATACGTTGATCAGGCGTAGCACTGAAAATCTATAAGTACTTGGTAAACTCGTTTTCAACATCCAGTGAAAATATTTGGAAAATAATTTTAGTGAAAATATATAAAACGGTTTTGAAAATAGAGGATATATCTTTGTGAGAATGCTCTGAAAATCATCACTCCCATCCATGGTCGCAGTTACATCCTGGGTTACTTTGCCATCGCAGCAAAAGTCCATGTAACTGTAAGCACTCCGCGCCCCTCGATTACGCCATGGAACCCACAACAGATCGCAGTTACATTCCAGGGTTACGTTGGCATCACAGCAAAAGTCCATGTAACTGTTGGCTCTCAGCGGCACACACGATTTTCGCTATGTTACCATATGTCGCAGTTACAACCTGGGTTAAGTTGCCATCGCAGCAAAAGTCCATGTAACTGTTGGCTCTCAGTGGCACACACGACTTTCGCTATGGTACACACTACTCATAATCCCCAGGAACTAGTTGTGTCCGGGCTCCTCACAGGATCAACTTTAGAACCCCCCCTTGGGGCTCAAGGCAGCACCACCCGGTGGCACTCCTGAGAAGTTCATTTCAAGGGAGCGCCTTTTTCTCCAGAGCCATCATCAAAACACTTTATACTATATACACATAGTATCTTTCAAATCATACGCCTAGTATGATCTCATACAAGGCTTCTTTCACAAAATCGATTATCCCAAATCGATAATTCTCAAACTAGGCTTTCCAAATTTCAATATTGATTTTACCCAAAAATCAAAAGCCTTTCCAAAATCAAAGGTTCCCAAAACCTTTTTCCAAAATCCTCATAAGATCCTTTATATATATATATATATTAAAACTTTGGATCATTTCAATCTTGTATAAAACTCCTTTTATACTTCAATTATTTCCAAAAATCCATTTTTTTCTGGCAATAGATTCAACAAGGGAAGTTTCATCTTACATATAACAAAGATACATACCTTTGTTTATTCAAAATCAAATATCCCAATTTGATTACTTTTTCCAATATCAATTTCACTCAAAACTGTACGATGTACACTTATCATCCGTACGTAATACCAATCTGATCGCTTGCTCGATCACACAATTTCACTTCCGAACTAGTATCATCCACCCGACTTCCTAGTGCGAACACAGATCTGTTTTCTTGATCAGAAACCGTCATTCTCCTTGCATATCCATAACTATGATAGAGAATATCCAGAACCAATCAACAATCCATATCCAGGTTCGCCATCGAAAATCGAGTGAAAAATCCTACTCGGATCGATATAACCATCTCAAAATTCTGTGCTCGAATCTGGATCAAATCACTATGCGAATAGAATAATATACGTACATCCTACGTATTTTTTTCTATTGATTATCAGCCAAATCAATTTCCTTTCTATTCACATTTCTTTTAATTTCCATCGACATATTTACAATTGCTTCAATTCCATTGAATTATTGCTTCAATTCTTATCTCAGTTGGGTATTTAATCAATAACAGTTTGAACTCTGACCAGTTTATTTTTTAAAAATAGCTTGAAAATTTTAAAAATAGATGAGTAGTTGAAAAATAATTATCAGTTTTCCAAATAGTTTCAGAAATTTTAGATAATTGCAAAATAGTTGTAAAATAGTAATTAATTTGTAAATAATTGAAAAACAGTAATTAGTTTATAAAATAGTTGAAAAATTGTTAAGTAGTTCCAAAAATAATGGTAAAACAAGTATAAAATAATTTGGCTTTAAGAAAGAAAGGTTGTATATATTAAATAACTTAGAAAAATAAGTTTATATTAAAACAATTTATATTGAAAATAGTCAAGAGTCAAACTATTTACTTCTCCAACAATTCAATTTAAATTCACACTTCCATTTAAATTGACTCAATTCCAATTTGAATAACTTCAATTTCCCTTGAAATTGACTTAACCTCAATTTCAAATCAAATTCTATTTGATTTTAAACCTATTCAACTTTTATTATAATTTCAAATTTTTTTCCAATCAATTTGGACTAATATCAACTGAACCCACTTCAATTTCAATTTATTGCAATCCCTGCTTGAATTTAATCCCAATTCCCATTCAAATTTTAAATCTTCAGATTAATAACCTTTCCACTTAAGTTTAAAATTTGCTTTACTTTGGTTTTCACATCATATCACATTCCAAAGAAAATTCAAAACTCAATCTTAGAGTTAATTTCATATTTATTTCCTTTGCACACCATGCTACTTTTAAATTTTTAAACCATCCTTGGTTTTAATTTCAAAACAAATCCCTTAAAAATCCTCCAAACATTTCTTGTTTTAAAATAAGACTATATTCAAAATAGTCTGAATTATATTATTTGTTATTTTCTTTAACTCTTTGAAACAATTGATTGTTTCTAGACTTAGGTTTCTAAACTTCAAAATTTTAAAATCTACTTTAATTTAAAAGTTATACTCATCTTATAAATTTACTTCATTTGGCTTACTTAATAATAAATATATCATTATCAAACACAATAACTATTTATGATAATACCCAAGATTATCATATCTAGATACCAATTCCTTTTTGTATTATTCTTATTTCTATAAATTCAAGATTAAATTTCAGTTTGAATCCATTTGAAACTTACCTTTGCTTAAAGCTTTTAAACAATTTAATTTTTGAATTCTAATTTTAGAATTTCATTTTCAATTAATTAAATTTTAATTTGGTTGTATTTCTGTTACCACTTAATTTAATTCCAGTTTAAGATTTCAATTTGGTTGTATTATATTACTTCTTAATTTAATTCCATTAATTTAACATCCAATTACCCTAATATTTATTAGAAGGAAACATTAATTTATATATCAAAATATATTTTATATAAAATCATTTAAAACCTTTATATAAGAAAACAACAAGTATGCTCTCGTATACACACACACACACACACACACACACACACACTCAACTCGTTCTAGGGTACCGCTGACCCTATCCTTAATGAGTAATCCCCACTAGAGCCAAGGTTCCCGCTTAACCTTTCAGCTTGATACCAACTGTAACGACCCGAAATTTTCGAACCTGAAAATTCCAGATAGTTATGAAGAAGAAGAAAGAGATAGAAGAAGAAGATCAGAAGCACCAACATCTCACATTCGCAGCGGATAAGATATAATAATAAACAATAACAGTTTACAAAAGAATAATATTCTATTGATTGCATTTTTATACATCAGAATTCACATATATACAGTCACCGAATATACACAATTATCATGTCTCAGATTAACAATAATATATATACAGCGGAAATACTCTATACGCTCTTGCCATCCAGCTCGCCTCCTGAGCTCCAGAACGTACCTACCTGAAAATCTATAATACTCGGTCTGACCTGAGCATTACACCAAAGTAACACCCGGGTCAGGCTGGAAACCAGCGTGAGTAAACCTAACTAACATGGAATACCAAAGCAAACAACTTATATAAAACCCGGGGTAACTCAAACCAATTCTACAAGTTCACAATATGTTATAAACATAACTTATTTCACACATAAGTTTTCCAAGTTCCAAATTTAGATCAAATAGTGCGATTCTCTCAAATCATTTCATTCCAACCTATTAATTTCACATACCAATTTATAAGAATTCGAAGTGGTTTCGGGTATTTCCCAATACCCGACACCGGCCTCTTCGAGTCTCATGTCATTCTAACCCAATTTATCCAAATGAATTACACAACATTTCATATCAGAGATATCAACTCATTCAAAGCATCCAATACCATTCAATCATCGATAAGCAAAGCTTAATCAAATACAAATTTAATTCAATTAATCCTGTGTAACGACCCGATATTTTCAACCATTCGCATCCATTATAAGTGTATAGGTAGACACTCATGCCGGAATTGAATTGCTCAAAAAATTGCGTTGTAAATAAAAATTTGGCAAATCTCAGAATATACAGTAAATAATAATTACAGATCACAGACACAGAGTAATAATAATGCAGTGGAAGTAAAAGAGATAGTAGTTCATGAAGCTACTATATAAATATATCAGAGTTACATAAGATACAACCGAATAAATAAAGTACAAAGGAAGTCTCACTACATAGAATTCTACGCAAAAGATAAAACTTGACAAGTAGATAATCTCCAGCGATTCCAATCTCTGGAAATCCAAATCTGTGAATAACTCAGGCTGACCCGAGCGTAAATAAAAATACAAACACTCGAGTCAGGACATACATACTTATACAATGTAAACAACTCAAGTGAACTGTAGCAAAGGTACAAGTAACTTAGAAGATGCTTGGGACCGCCCATCCTCTAAGGATCCGTTAAACTATTTACTATGTAGTAATATACGCTATATATAGTAGTGTCTAATCAGTAAAGTATAATCATATAGAAAATAGCGTTAAGGGGATGGTGAACCTTAACGCGGTCGGATCTTTAAAACCAAAATCGTAGTGGGCTCGATATAAGGAGATGACACGGCACGCGAGGCAATGCCAGGGTGGATACACCGTTTGCACTCCCGGACCGGTGGTGATGGCAAGCCAGCAGCTTCTGCCCACCTCGAATAATACCTCCGAATCAAAGTGGCGCCACCGAATCGAATCACAACAGTAATAGAATGGTTTCCGATGGAGCATGCTCGATGAAAGGGTGCGACCCTTTGTGTAGCCTGGTATAGCTCCTGTTTTAGTCATATATACCAACTCACGGGAGTTGGGTCCACGTAATATACCTCGAGAACGTCGCCACCATCCTTCTTCATTCTGGAATCTCCACCGCGTACACAGTTGTTAAAGTGGTTTTGGGTATTGGCCGGCTATAAGACAATATCCGATCCCGGTCTCTTTAACAACCAATCGTTATTATAACCCGTAGTTATAATTTTAAAACAATATTTTATACTTCAAAAATAAAATGTCATTTCAACCCAAATCTTTATCAAAATAAAGATTACATCATTTCCAAACCATTTCAATATATCATTTAACCATATCTTTCAATTCAAATATTTATCAAAATAAATAACAAGTCATTTCTAACCATTTCAATATATTAAATTATCATATCCTTTAAAACTTCTTTTCAAATTATTTTAATATATCAAAATATCATAACCTTCCAAAGCTTCATTTCCAAAATATCGTATCTTTTCAAAACCACATTTCAATCATTTTAATATATCAAAATTTCATATCTTTTCGAAACCACATTTTAATCGTTTTAATATATCAAAATATCATATCTTTTCGAAACCACATTTCAATCATTTAATATATCAAAATATCATATCTTTTTGAAACCACATTCATTTCAAATCATTATTCATTTTATTCAATTTAAAATATCATTTCAATCCATATTTCAAAACAGTATATATTCCAAAAATCATTTTTAATCATTAAAATGAAGTTATTACGTTTAATAATTAAATTATTAAATTTCCAAAATTTTCGACTTCCAAAGTTCATTTATTCACTTACTGTTTATCAAAACAGTGAAATTTCACTTTACGCGGCATTTAGAGAACGTTACGGAAAGTTACATTCAAAACGGTTCAATTTGACAAAAGACAACATTTTAAAATGTTGTAATAGGGTTTACTTAAATTTCAAATAAACTTAGTTAAATTCAACAATTTATAGCACTTACAAAAATTGCTATAATAGCTTTTAATTCAATTTAGCTTTTTAGTTCATTATCATCAACTACAGCATTTTCAAATGCTGTAATATCATTTACATTGTAATTAATAGCATTTCAAAAATACAGTCAATTAACTTCAAATATTCAATATAATTTCTCAACCAATTATATTTTTATTTAAAACATTTTTAACTTATAAAATCATACATTTTCACATTTATAACATCATTTAATTTTTCCTCAAGTTCATGATCTTATAAAGTTAAATTTCCATTCAAAAAATCAAGATTTGATAATAATTCACTTATTAAATTGCAATGTTCAATTTTAAATCCATTACATTAAATTTCAACTTAACACTTAAGTTCAAATTCTCAAATATAACTTAATTTTATTTTTATTTACTTAACTAAAAGTTCACTTTTAAGTCAATTTCATAAATTTCCAATTTTAGTTATATTTCAAAATTTCAACTTAAAATATTCTTTCATTTCACATTTCAAATTTGTTAAAAATCATTAATATGATATAAAATCACTTTTAATTCATTTAAATTCAAATTATCATAAATTTATCATAATTTCATATTCAATTTAATTTCCAATTATAATTAAATCAATTTTTCTAAAATAACTTACGTTCAAAATTTTCTAACTTTTCATTAATTCATTTCACTTACAATTGTTCAGAAAATCAATAATACTTTACAAAATTTATTTTTAATAAATTTTAAATCAAAATATTATAATAATTACATTTCTAAAATAATTTAAACATTTTAGAAAAACATATTTTAACTACGGATCTGTATATAATTTTCTATGCTAGGTAAAGTGATACGGGTAATATATCATTTCAACCCGTAATTTACAAAGAAAAATCCGGGTTTTATCATTTCAAACCCGCAGTCCCAAGTAAAAGAAATAAATTTGAAAATCATTCAGGCCTATCATTTCAGCCCATAACGATTTTTCCCTATTCTAAAGTCCGTTCGGGTATGTATCATTTCAACCCATAGTGATTCTAGTCTACATGGAACTTGCAATGGTGATAAACAGATATGAATGAACAGTAACAACATATATATAATAAAAGATGATATGACATGAAATTTAATAGGTTTAACATCATATATAAATAATCACAGTCAGTTATAACATCACATAAAATTCTACACATTCAATTGTTGCTGTTTCACAACTGCATAAGTATAAACGTCGTGTGAGTTTTACTCACCTTTTATGGCTGGAGATTTCAATACCAATGACACAACTGATTCCAGAAGGCACGATGACACAACAATAGGCTCAAGTGGGAAGAGATCCAAGCTTAGAACTTGTGTTACAACCCAAAACAAAATATCCAAACAAACACAAATTCAATAAAACTAGATATGAAATAACTTTGAAATAAAAAGGAATAAAAAAAGATATGAATGCAATGACTTTTGCCTTGTTTTCTCTATTTTTTGACCTAGGGGTTTATTTAGGTCAGGTTTGACATGACTTTGGCTCAGGTTTGATCATAGGAATGCATGGCATAAAGTCTAGAACATGTGGAGGAAGTTACAACATATGAATATCAAGAGACTAGGCAACATAGTGTAGTTTTGGTGCACCACAAGGCTCGTCTACATGCATTGTTTGGCTCGGCTCTTGATGTTTCAGATCTGGACAGAGGTTGGAGGGGTGTGTGATGATCAGGTCAGAGGTGGTGGTTGCTGCTATGGTGGTGGTTAGGGTGGTGGTTGAAGTGGATGAGCAAGAAAAGGTCAAACAAGCATAGATCTAGGCTTTTGGTTGCATTTGGAAGAGTTTGACCATCAAGGGGTGTTCGGCCATGGTCATGGCTGTAGGCTTAGATGGTGGTGATGGTCGGGATGAGATGGAAAGGGGTGGTGGCCGTGGAGCAAGGAGGGAAAGCCGCTCCAATCAGGGGAGAAAGTAAGGCAAATTTGCATAGAAATAGGAGAAAAAGTAGAAAGAAAAGAGGAATTTACCTAAAAAAATTTCTTCAAGATGGAGGCCATGATTTTTAGGGTTTTAGAGCTTTGAAAATTCATGAATAACAGGAGGAAGTCCGCTGGAGAAAAAAAAGAGAGGAATAGTTAGGGTTAATTGGTGAAAGATTAGGTTAAAAGTAAAAGGGTGGACTATAAAGGCCCATAGGAAGATAGAAAGTTTAAGGCCTTTCTAATTTCTCTTTTCTATTTTGTAAATACATAAAAAAAGGCAATAAAATAGATAAATAATCTCATAAATAATGTAAATAATAAAAATAAATAAATACATTTTAAATTATATAATTTATATAAAGAAAATATCAATATATGTGAAACTAGGCTAAATAAATTGAAACAACCCAAATAATCTTTGGAAAAATCTATTTTTAATCAAAATACATATAAAATTAATATTAATAAAGTATAAACACAGCAAATAAAAGTGAATGTACAAAATAAATAAATAAAGTAAGGAGTGGCTAAAATAACTGATGAATTGATGACAAAAGAAACTGTAAAAGAAACGTGAAACGACATTACGTTTCTTAGCCTTTAAACCTTTCAAGCTTCTTAAATTTGTTTACATAACTTGATATTCTGGAATTAATAATAACAGATAAGATTTCGAAAATTTATCAAAATATAAATATATATATATAATATTTATTAAATATATAAAGTTAAATTAAAGAAAATAGCTAAAATAGTAAACTAGTCTAGAAAATTTGAAATTACATGAAATAAATTTTAGAAAATTCATATGAGCTTGCAATATATTTCTAAACATAAATAATAATATAAAATAAAAGTAAATTCACAAAACAAATAAAAAAAATAAATTTTAATATAATTTTAAGAAGAAAATAGCAGAAAATAAGAAAACAGCCTTAAAAAATAGAAAATAAATACAGTAAATTTTTGAAAAATTCTATTATCATTTTAAAAATATCCAAAAGTCAAAGTATACATAATATAACATAAATATACAAGTTGGAAAAAGATATATCAAATAAAATGTCATTTATAAAATTTAAAATAAAGACTATTGCTGAATAACCCAATATACACACAATATTGAAAACAGTATAACTTTTGCAATTTAAATCCGTTTTCAACGAAACGAAAAGCAGTGTTCTTAAAATTTTATGTACTTTCATAATAAAAGATAAAATTTAAAATTTCAAACTTTTAAAAATTTAAATTAAAAGTCAAAGTTTGGTTAATTTGACCAAAATTCACTTTTTGGAAAATATTCTTTTTAGTCATGCTTTGGAATGATAATTCATATCAAAACTAAAGTTTATATTTAAAGTAACGAAATTAATCATTCAAAATAAAAAAATATCAGTTTTTAAATCAAAATTTAATTAAAATAATTAAAATATACAAAAAAAATAAATCACAAAATACCGGGTTGTTACACTCTCCCCCACTCAAAACTTTTCGTCCCCGAAAAGGAATGAGGTACGGGAAAACATAGGAAAAAAAATAGAGTGAAATAAGATTAGGACAAGATGACAAGGAGATTTAAATTATACCTGATAACTATTGTTACACGTATGTTTAACAAGGTGGAGATGATCTTTCCAAGATTCTCCAAAATCAAGAACTCAAGCACGCAAAATAGATTCAAGTGAGTACCAAAGATTATCAAAGATTATAGAAAGATGTCTATACCAGTCTATAGCAAGATAAGGATGATAAGGACAACCAAAAGATAGTTTGAAAAACAAAATAAGGAAATAAATTTGAAAGCATGGAAATTTAAACTTAAATAGAGAATAAATCTTTACACAAGTTAAATAAATCTTAACTATCCCAAATTTCATTATCTTATTATCCAATCATCTTAAATTAACAATTTTTAAAACCATGGGTTTGAAAAATAATCATTTATTACACTCACAATGTACTTAATAAATTTAATTCTTCTTTATTCCTAATTAAAATTAAATTTATTCCTCTCACTATATTTATCACTTATGTTAAACATACTTACACTTATTATAACTGCTTTCTTTTATTCTTAGTTCTTTTAACATCATTTTATTGTAAGTTATTCAATTACCCTTTATTATATTTACCTCTGTTAATCATTTTATAATTAAAATTTAAGCGTATAACATTTATTATAACCACTCAAATTTCATTTATAAAATCTTTTTATATTGTATATTATCCAATTATATTGTTAACTTCCGAAATTAAGGTAAGTTATATTTGAATGCAATTATATTATACAAATAAAACTTTCCAATTCAATTCTCTCAAGTTTTAATCATTTATCCAAATTTTTGATTCTCTTTTTATAATTGAAATTATTATTTAAAATAAAATTTAAGAATTGTATTTTCGATTTCTCCAAACCATTTAGAGATAAGTAATAATATATATATAATATGTCAAATCAAATTTCAATCATATATCTATATATATTATAAATCAAGTCATATTTTAGAAATTCAAATCAATTAAATTCCCCCGAAACAAAACCGTAGCAAGACTACAGAACAGTCTCTTCACTTCGAAACTCGAAAATGAACGTCGATGATGTCGCGATCATCACCGAAGTTATTTCCCAACGACAATGAGAAGAGCACTAATTTAAACTTTAAAATTCTTTGGAAACAAATTTCTATTTGAAAATACTTTAAATAATATATCCCTTTTAAAACTTTTTAAACAAACCATTGGAAATCAAATTCTCAAATTTCTTGTTCTAAATTCATTTCAGTTCCCAAATCAATTTATAAACAACTATTTATAAATTCATTTATAGAACAATAAATGATAAATTAAGTATTATCACTTCAAATAATCAATTTAAATCAGTTTATTAAGTTCCATAAATTTACTTATATATCAAAATTTTATTTCATTGACCAAATTTTAAAATAATATTGTGTCAGTTTGTTCTGTCAAAGTGTTTTAGAAATCCTATCGATAGCGTTGATCAAACGAATCGATCGGAAACCCAAATCAACATCAACAACCCAAACAACACAATATATAAAACAAAACATAGATATACGAGTACAATTCAAAATGTTTAGAAGAATAGATTGGAAACAAAAGACAAGATGCTTAAATAACAAAATAGGGAGGTGGATTAACTTAAATAAATCACGGGCAACCTTAACCGGGTCAACCTTGACTTAAAGAATAAGATCAATGTGGATTTTCTAGGGTAAATCTACATTCGATCTCGAGAGTTAGAGTTTGGAATAACAAAAGATATTAGCATCTAAACCAAGGATAGATATAAATCTCTGGTGAATCGATGCTAATTTGTAAAGGAGTTTTCCCCCTTCTTTTTTTCAATTCAATTTGAAATTGGCGTGACTGCCGACTTACTAGAAAGATCATTCAAAGCGGAGTTATGAAATACTCCAGAGTCAAAAGAAGATGAATAGTGAAGGATACGAATGGATTTTGGAATCGTAGGGAACGTTTCAAAATTCAAAGGAATTGAGTCAAAAAGGAAGAGATTCAAACTCGAATGTAAGTGGTTCTGTAAATACATTCACTCCATATGCTGAGTTTTGCCTAGAGCTACCAAAGATCTGATACCAACTGTAACGACCCGATATTTTCAACCATTCGCATCCATTATAAGTGTATAGGTAGACACTCATGCCGGAATTGAATTGCTCAAAATACCGCGTTGTAGATAAAAATTTGGCAAATCTCATAATATACAGTAAATAATAATTACAGATCACAGACACAGAGTAATAATAATGCAGCGGAAGTAAAAGAGATAGTAGTTCATGAAGCTACTATATAAATATATCAGAGTTACATAAGATACAACAGAATAAATAAAGTACAAAGGAAGTCTCACTACATAGAAGTCTACGCAAAAGATAAAACTTGACAAGTAGATAATCTCCAGCGATTCCAATTTCCAGAAAGTGGAAATCCAAATCTGTGAATAACTCAGGCTGACCCGAGCGTAAATAAAAATACAAACACTCGAGTCAGGACATACATACTTATACAATGTAAACCAACTCAAGTGAACTGTAGCAAAGGTACAAGTAACTTAGAAGATGCTTGGGACCGCCCATCCTCTAAGGATCCGTTAAACTATTTACTATGCAGTAATATACGCTATATATAGTAGTGTCTAATCAGTAAAGTATAATCATATAGAAAATAGCGTTAAGGGGATGGTGAACCTTAACGCGGTCGGATCTTAAAACCAAAATCGTAGTGGGCTCGATATAAGGAGATGACACGGCACGCGAGGCAATGCCAGGTTGGATACACCGTTTGCACTCCCGGACCGGTGGTGACGGCAAGCCAGCAGCTTCCGCCCACCTCGAACAATACCCCCGAATCAAAGTGGCGCCACCGAATCGAATCACAACAGTAATAGAATGGTTTCCGATGGAGCATGCTCGATGAAAGGGTGCGACCCTTTGTGTAGCCCGGTATAGCTCCTGTTTTAGTCATATATGCCAACTCATGGGAGTTGGGTCCACGTAATATACCTCGAGAACGTCGCCACCATCCTTCTTCATTCTGGAATCTCCACCGCGTACACAGTTGTTAAAGTGGTTTTCGGTATTGGCCGGCTATAAGACAATATCCGATCCCGGTCTCTTTAACAACCAATCGTTATTATAACCCGTAGTTATAACTTTAAAACAATATTTTATACTTCAAAAATAAAATGTCATATCAACCCAAATCTTTATCAAAATAAAGATTAAATCATTTCCAAACCATTTCAATATATCATCATACCATATCTTTCAATTCAAATATTTATCAAAATAAATAACAAGTCATTTCTAAACATTTCAATACATTAAATTATCATATCCTTTAAAAACTTCTTTTCAAATTATTTTAATATATCAAAATATCATAACCTTCCAAAGCTTCATTTCCAAAATATCATATCTTTTCGAAACTACATTTCAATCATTTTAATATATCAAAATATCATATCTTTTCGAAACCACATTTCAATCGTTTTAATATATCAAAATATCATATCTTTTCGAAACCACATTTCAATCATTTAATATATCAAAATATCATATCTTTTTGAAACCACATTCATTTCAAATCATTATTCATTTTATTCAATTTAAAATATCATTTCAATCCATATTTCAAAACATTATATATTCCAAAAATCATTTTTAATCATTAAAATGAAGTTATTATGTTTAATAATTAAATTATTAAATTTCCGAAATTTTCGACTTCCAAAGTTCATTTATTCACTTACTATTTATCAAAACAGTGAAATTTCACTTTACGCAGCATTTAGAGAACGTTACGGAAAGTTACATTCAAAACGGTTCAATTTGACAAAAGACAACATTTTAAAATGTTGTAATAGGGTTTACTTAAATTTCAAATAAACTTAGTTAAATTCAATAATTTATAGCACTTACAAAAATTGCTATAATAGCTTTTAATTCAATTTAGCTTTTTAGTTCATTATCATCAACTACAGCATTTTCAAATGCTGTAATATCATTTACATTGTAGTTAATAGCATTTCAAAAATACAGTCAATTAACTTCAAATATTCAATATAATTTCTCAACCAATTATATTTTTATTTAAAACATTTTTAACTTATAAAATCATACATTTTCACATTTATAACATCATTTAATTTTTCCTCAAGTTCATGATCTTATAAAGTTAAATTTCCATTCAAAAAATCAAGATTTGATAATAATTCACTTATTAAATTGCAATGTTCAATTTTAAATCCATTACATTAAATTTCAACTTAACACTTAAGTTCAAATTCTCAAATATAACTTAATTTTATTTTTATTTACTTAACTAAAAGTTCACTTTTAAGTCAATTTCATAAATTTCCAATTTTAGTTATATTTCAAAATTTCAACTTAAAATATTCTTTCATTTCACATTTCAAATTTGTTAAAAATCATTAATATGATATAAAATCACTTTTAATTCATTTAAATTCAAATTATCATAAATTTATCATAATTTCATATTCAATTTAATTTCCAATTATAATTAAATCAATTTTTCTAAAATAACTTACGTTCAAAATTTTCTAACTTTTCATTAATTCATTTCACTTACAATTGTTCAGAAAATCAATAATACTTTACAAAATTTATTTTTAATAAATTTTAAATCAAAATATTATAATAATTACATTTCTAAAATAATTTAAACATTTTAGAAAAATATATTTTAACTACGGGCCTGTATATAATTTTCTACGCTTGGTAAAGTGATACGGGTAATATATCATTTCAACCCGTAATTTACAAAGAAAAATCCGGGTTTTATCATTTCAAACCCGCAGTCCCAAGTAAAAGAAATAAATTTGAAAATCATTCAGGCCTATCATTTCAGCCCATAACGATTTTTCCCTATTCTAAAGTCTGTTCGGGTATGTATCATTTCAACCCATAGTGATTCTAGTCTACAGGGAATTTGCAATGGTGATAAACAGATATGAATGAACAGTAACAACATATATATAATAACAGATGATATGACATGAAATTTAACAGGTTTAACATCATATATAAATAATCACAGTTAGTTATAACATCACATAAAATTCTACACATTCAATTGTTGTTGTTTCACAACTGCATAAGTATAAACGTCGTGTGAGTTTTACTCGCCTTTTATGGCTGGAGATTTCAATACCAATGACACAACTGATTCCAGAAGGCACGATGACACAACAATAGGCTCAAGTGGGAAGAGATCCAAGCTTAGAACTTGTGTTACAACCCAAAACAAAATATCCAAACAAACACAAATTCAATAAAACTAGATATTAAATAACTTTGAAATAAAAATGAATAAAAAGAGATATGAATGCAATGACTTTTGCCTTGCTTTCTCTATTTTTTGACCTAGGGGTTTATTCAGGTCAGGTTTGACATGACTTTGGCTCAGGTTTGATCATAGGAATGCATGGCATAAAGGCTAGAACATGTGGAGGAAGTTACAACATAAGAATATCAAGAGACTAGGCAACATAGTGTAGTTTTGGTGCACCACAAGGCTCGTCTACATGCATTGTTTGGCTCGGCTCTTGATGTTTCAGATCTGGACAGAGGTTGGAGGGGTGTGTGATGATCAGGTCAGAGGTGGTGGTTGCTGCTATGGTGGTGGTTAGGGTGGTGGTTGAAGTGGATGAGCAAGAAAAGGCCAAACAAGCATAGATCTAGGCTTTTGGTTGCATTTGGAAGAGTTTGACCATCAAGGGGTGTTCGGCTATGGTCATGGCTGTAGGCTTAGATGGTGGTGATGGTCGGGAAGAGATGGAAGGGGGTGGTGGCCGTGTAGCAAGGGGGAAAGCCGCTCCAATTAGGGGAGAAAGCAAGGTAAATTTGCATAGAAATAGGAGAAAAAGTAGAAAGAAAAGAGGAATTTACCTAAAAAAATTTCTTCAAGATGGAGGCTATGATTTTTAGGGTTTTGGAGCTTTAAAAATTCGTGAATAACAGGAGGAAGTCGGCTGGAGAAAAAAAAATGAGGAATAGTTAGGGTTAATTGGTGAAAGGTTAGGTTAAAAGTAAAAGGGTGGACTATAAAGGCCCATAGGAAGATAGAATGTTTAAGGCCTTTCAAATTTCTCTTTTCTATGTTGTAAATACATAAGTAAACCTGATAAAATAGATAAATAATCTCAGAAATAATGTATATAATAAAAATAAATAAATACATTTTAAATAATATAATTTATATAAAGAAAATATCAATATATGTGAAACTAGGCTAAATAAATTGAAACAACCCAAATAATCTTTGGAAAAATCTATTTTTAATCAAAATACATATAAAATTAATATTAATAAAGTATAAACACAGCAAATAAAAGTGAATGTATAAAATAAATAAATAAAGTAAGGAGTGGCTAAAATAACTGATGAATTGATGACAAAAGAAACTGTAAAAGAAACGTGAAACGACATTACGTTTCTTAGCCTTTAAACCTTTCAAACTTCTTAAATTTGTTTACATAACTTGATATTCTGGAATTAATAATAATAACAGATAAGATTTCGAAAATTTATCAAAATATAAATATATATAATATTTATTAAATATATAAAGTTAAATTAAAAAAAATAGCTAAAATAGTAAACTAGTCTAGAAAATTTGGAATTACATGAAATAAATTTTAGAAAATTCATATGAGCTTGTAATATATTTTTAAACTTAAATAATAATATAAAATAAAAGTACATTCACAAAACAAATTAAAAAAAAAAATTAAATATAATTTTAATGAAGAAAATAGCAGAAAATAAGAAAACAGCCTTAAAAAATAGGAAATAAATACAGTAAATTTTTGAAAAATTCTATTATCATTTTAAAAATATCCAAAAGTCAAAGTATACATAATATAACATAAATATACAAGTTGGAATAGGATATATCAAATAAAATGTCATTTATAAAATTTAAAATAAAGACTATTGCTGAATAACCCAATATACACACAATATTGAAAACAGTATAACTTTTGCAATTTAAATCCGTTTTCAACGAAAAGAAAAGCAGTGTTCTTAAAATTTTATGTACTTTCATAATAAAAGATAAAATTTAAATTAAAAGTCAAAGTTTGATTAATTTGACCAAAATTCACTTTTTGGAAAATATTCTTTTTAGTCATGCTTTGGAATGATGATTCATATCAAAACTAAAGTTTATATTTAAAGTAACAAAATTAATCATTCAAAATAAAAAAAAAAGTTTTTAAATCAAAATTTAATTAAAATAATTAAAATATACAAAAAAAATAAATCACAAAATACAGGGTTGTTACATCCTGATTGAATTACTAATTACCTCAACCACTTAGATTTCTTCATTTAACATTAATTAATTTCAAATCAATTAATCAATCTTCCCTTCATTATTCATCTTAATTAATCACCCTGGATTAATTACCCTTCAATTACATTCAAGTAATTAACCTTATAATTAATTTCACGATATTAATTCTTCTTAACCAAAATCAATAAGTAATCTTAATTACTTCATGAATTAATTAACTATTATTAATTACATTAATCCTTGATTCCTTATTAATTAATTCTCATAAATTCCTTATTGTTGTTTAATTTGTCTTAATTAATCAACCTTTATTTACATCATTGATTATATTAGTTAATGATTTTTCATTTGCATTTAAATTTGTTCTAATCTCATTTAATTACATTAAATAATTAATCATTAATTAAACCACAAATATTAATCATTCTTAATTAATCTCAACCAGTAATTAACTACCCATTTATTTACTTCATTAAATAAATAAATTACACCTTAATTAATGATCTTAATAAATCTCTTGATTAATTACCCAAAGTAATTATATTTTATTAATTACATTAAGTAATTACCTATAAAACCACCCAATGATTATTCTAATTTTATTAAACTTCATTAAATAACTTAGTCCTTAATTAATTAATTCAAACCCTTAATGATTAAATTAATTAACCCAAATCATAAATTAGTTGAATAAGTTCATTATCCATTTTAGTTACCCTACTAATTTAATGAATCATAAATCATTAAGCCCTTATTAACTTTAAAATGATAACATTTTCTTATTTATGATTTAAGTTTAAAATAATTTAAAATCCAAATACTTCGAGTCAAGCAATAATTAACACGAGAATCAACCAAAACCAAAGTCAACTGATCATCAGTTCACAGTGCACATCAATCAATTCAATCATGCAACCCAATATTTAAATTTACCATTTAAATTTAAATTGAACCAGATGGATGAGATTAACTCACCTTTGATTTTGCAATCCAAATCCAATCTCGACTTATTTCCTTTTAAATTTAGCCCCTCTGTCAAACACAAGCATGTAGAACTTCACTAGATACATATTGACTGCCTGAAACCATACTGTCCCGTTCAACATCACAAGCAGACCACCACGCATTAAATGAAAAGACTGCTCTACAAATTACCATCAACAACCCATATCTCACCACTACATGTAGCCAACGCAAAACAACAATCCTCGGACACGCGACCTGCAATTACCGTTCCAATCATCGTGACCTCCTTCAAACGAAAGCAACTCAACCACAGCCAAAACCCACTTCACTACTCCCTTAATCGCCAAAGCCATACCATCGCGAACTTTATCTTCCAGATCTCAAAATCAAACAACCATGAACAATCACCTTTAATCAACCGCCTACAACAACTCCACCTCCACCCAAATTCATGATTTCTAATCGAGATCCACCACATCCCCAATTTTCCAAATCGAACATTACAACAGTCGCCTCTCCCCTTTGGACACAACGACCTTATCGCGATTTTATTCTTCTGTGCACGATCGATTTCAATGACAATTGAACACGGAGAGAAGAGAAAGTAAGCTCGGCCTTTAGACGAAAGGTCGGATTCGATTTGAAGACTGGAGATGCAGAAAAAGGCACGCGGGTTAAATGTTGAAGATTGAATTGCGGCTTCAGAAAGAAGGGGGAGGGCTCGAGCACTTCAACCAGTAAAAAGAAGGAAGCATATAAGTTTAGTTCGGCCATCAAATTCTTATTTTTATTTTTGTATCGACTTAACTGATTTTGAAGGAGGAGAGAACGTGATATCTGAAAGGAAGGCTTGCATGAAAAGAAAACGAAGGGAACAAGATGTGATGTTACGTGTCTCCATCAGTTTGCTACAGTGACAGCAAAAAGCTGTGATGTGAAGTTTATTTGACTAGTCAAATAAAGTATATTAAATTCAAATTTAAATTTAAATCGCCTTGAATTCATATCTTAAAATCTTGCCATCCTATTGAGGCGTGCCGCTAGGTGTTTATAATGTTATATCCCTATTTCGAACGCAATGGAACGTGTTTCGGAGGGTAATTTGATCATATGCACAAGTTACGGAAGTAAACGATCAATTTAAAATTAAATCGATTAAAATGGTTTCTATGCGTTTTGAGCTGCTAGGGTCAAATGACATCTCCGATTGCTACAAAAATTGAAATCCGATAATAATATAATATTACGGATCCAATGGAACTGCTTTCATCGAATTCCGAGACTATGCCTCAGAAGGCTATTCTTAAATATCGATTTAAACGATATATTATTAAAATTAAACAAATCACCTTTAAATTAAATTTCAACCATTTTATTATCTTTAGTATCATCATTGTAAATCTTATATGCCTTCAAACTATCTTTAACAGGCTTAAAATTCCAGATTTAACATTTTATCCAATTTCAGTTTATTAAATCTAATAACTAAATTGCTATTAATAAAAATATTTGAATTAAAGTTAAAAATTAACTTTCAAATATTTTAAAATCAATTAATTATTCCAATTTAAAATGTGAAAAATTCTGGGTCGTCACAGTTACAGTTGTTGTACCACCAACTATTGGAAGAAATATTTATGTTCGAAGTAGGTAGGAAATAACAGATGGAATATTTTCGGGGTTTCGAAATTGTTGTTGGTCATGGCATTTTTGTTGAGACTACTGTGTATTGCTGGAGCGTGATTCGTGACTAAGTGGCAGGCTTTGACACCACTGTGATGATGAAAGGAATTTTTCGGATCATGTCGAATTAAAGGAGACGGCGCAAAATGATTATTATTATTATTTAATCCGACCCTAATTAGGTCTTGTTTCAATTTACACCCAAAGCCCATCCAACGGTAACCACTTAGCGGAAAACCTATAGTAGTTTACATGTTAACGAGTTTTGACACAAATTGAACCTGGAATGGGACTATAAAAATTGCGTCCGAATTTCCCCAGTTGCCTTCTTTCGTTCCTCCTTCCTCAACAAGCCGAAGAAAATGTTCATCCTCCTCCTCATCCAAATATCAACCTCTCTCTTTCATTCCTTCCCTAGGCAGCATCTTTTTTCCCTAGGCGCAGCGGCCTTGCCTCCCCCTCATGCTGGTTTTGCACATTTGATCTCGCCTCTCCACTATTTCAGATCTAAACCCTATTTTCTTCCTTCGACCACTTCTTATCCCAAGACACTTTTCTGCACTACTGGTTTTTACTCGCACCATTATGATCTCAACCCTCAAGAGGCCACTTGGTTGGACTAGGATGAGCAGAAGTTATCGCCACTTTTGTGTTAGAAGAATTATTCATCACAGTAGGATTTGCGCAGATCCTCTACTTCGAGTCCTTTGAGCGGGAATGTTACCCGTGCTGCATCTGCTTTTTCGATGGAGGTAATAGTTTGATTTGTTAAAAGATGAAGTGTGTCTTGATTAAGCTGACTAATGATGATCTTGCCGAGATTTTAGAGGCCTCTGCGAAGTTCGCAGACTTGGATGATTAAGTGACCGACTCAAAGTTTTTCGACAGGTCTTTTCCCAAGATGTCGATGTTTGGAAGATGGATAATCTACGTTTGATTGCCTATCTTATTATGTGAATCATTTGGCACAACGTTGTCCCTAGCCAGGAAGTTACTATTGGATTTATCCCATGGTGCGAAAGACTACCTGTGCTGGTATTGGCAGCATCGCCCTCAATTGGACCCGCACCCTTTTGATTCGATTTGTTATTAGCACTCCACAGAGTCACTTTTTGTATTTTTGCATATCCACTCTCATCTTTAGGTAATACAGGTGAACCTCCATGGAGAGGCAGCTTAGCAGAAGATTACTCTACTATCATTAGATCCTTCCTTAGGAAGATGAAAATTCTAGAGTCGTCAGCAACACCAGCAGCGCTAGCGGTATGAGATTGGGTGCATAGCCGCCGTGCTACAGCCATTCAAATGTTGCAACAATAGATCAAGCTCCAGCCGTGAAGCAAGGCATCTCGTACTCTATAGGTATTATTTTAGGATTTATGGTGTTGTTATATTTCCCTTCCAACATTTGTTCTTTTAGTTTGGGTTGTAACTATTGGTTGTCTCTTGGAAGTGCACACACAGCAGTGTAAGAATGTTCAGTTTATCCACTGTGATATTGTTCCTAGTTATGTAAACAGCTCTTATTTTTGCATATGAAAGAAACCTTATAAATTTAGGAATCTCATAAATACACTTAACTAACAGTAAATGTAATATAAGACCGGAAATTTGGAATAGTTGGAAAATTTTAGCAAAAAACATAATAAACTTGTTTTAATATCGCGAGTCATTGCTCATGTTTCTTAAAAGCTAATTTTTTTGAATAATAGATTTGATGACATTTTTAAATAAAATATCAAGTTTTTGGATAAAGGTTAGTTGTAGAATTTCGGAATTTGGTTTATGCGTTTAGCGCATAACTAACTTCCGACTATGTTGAAGTGTGACTTGTTCTATCAAAATTTTTGAGAAGGAAGACTATTGGGAAAAATTTCCCCCTTGATTTGAAAAGTTCCCTTTTGATTTTTTTATAGCTTTTAGTTGTTTTTGGCTCTTAAATTATTTTCAAAGTTTCTGTTAAAAAATTTATTTGAAGGGAAAATGTACGTCTAAATATTTTGGGATTTTATTTTCCAAAGGACGTACAAATTTGAAAAGTGAGAAAGATTTTTATGAAATCTTTGATTTCGACAGTTATATGTTAGGTGTAGGGAAGACAAATAGAGTTAGAATTTGTGAATTTAGCGGTGCATTAGGGTCGACATGCGATGAATGCAAGTGGTAACATGGAAAAAATTGTTTTAGCTTTGGAATTCTATTTCCATACCTTGTCGATGACGCGCTTGAGTCTATTTTTAGACTCAATTCTGTTTTAAAGCTCAAAAATAAGCCTGCTTATGCATTTTGTACAAGGAAAATTTGGAATAAATCCGGAGCAGCGAGGAAATTTCCATTGACTATGGAAATAGGAAGATTATGGACTGGTAAGAACGATAAATTCTCCATTTAAATTCCTTTTTTTTGCATAGGAGTAATGTTTAGGAAGCGATTTTTCAATGCATTAGATTATTGGATGGTAAGAAGTGGATGCAAAATTAGTCGCTTCATAAATATAAAACTGCCAATATATATGTAGGTTGTTTGCATAATGTTTGTAAAAGTGTTTTCAAAAGAATGCATTCATATAGGAGGATCCAATTTAGAATCATTCTGCATACATATTTTCTGTTTAGTGATACAGTAATACACTATGCACTTGTGCATGTTTGGTTGCAATACTTATTGTGCACTCATGCGTTGTGTAGTTTAGGACAATTAGGAGCCAAAACCTTGACTTAGTCATTGGTGAAATTTTGACGACGAAATTATTTTTAGGAGGAAAGAATGTAACACCCCATAATTTGGTGTTAGATATTTTGTTAGATATTTAATTAGTTACTTACTTAATTAACTAGGCTTTGAAATGAAATTTGCGCAAACAATGGAATTTGACCAAGGAACTTGCACCATTGCTTTAGTGGCGAAATTCTAACAACTTTCATTTTGAAGTTTTGCGATCGCAGTCCAAACAAAGAAGTTACGGACAAAACAAATTCGAAACAAAAATAAATAAGAAAAATTAATGTTTATTAATTAATTATTTGGGACCCACAGGTCGACCCGTATATTGGAGCAATCGACCTGGGGTGGTCGACCGCTTCATATGTGGTAGCTCCAATATTGAGTAACCGAGAGTTTAGGAATAATAAACAACTCAGGATAGACAACATGTTTCGTATAAGTAAAACTTTGAAATAAAAGGGAGTGTATTTAACAATAATATGTAGGACCATGTGCTAATACGTAACAGGTTTTCTCCCACATAAACAACAACCAAACAAAAGAATGGAAAAGTACAATAGAAAACAAATCCAAGCATAGATGATGGGAAAAAATAGTATGAAGATCCAAACTTGAAAGAATGGAAATAGTCTGAACAAAATCCAAACTGGACAGAATGGATAAAATATGATAACAGTCCAAAAATTAATAGAATGGGAAAAAACTATAATTAAACATTGTGAAGAGTGGTTGACCCTTCTCAATGCAATTACAGAAAAACAATTTGAAGGTTCGAATCAAATAAGGAAAAGAAAATTTTCCAACAATGACTAGGAGTGTGCAACCCCCTTGAAGTGTACCTCTAGTAATATACTTCTGAGAAGCTCATATAGTCCGTGACACTTCTCGGACAATACCAAGCCGGACCATGCCAAACCTTACTGAGAATCTGAATATTTCCACATCTATGTGCACAACCGAATTCGAACTAGATGAGATGTGAAAATACCCTTTTGATGGGAGCAACCCCACATAGCTTGGCTTCCTCTCGCGCTTGGGGTTTAGTCATTTTCAACAAAGGATAACAATGCTCAACGGAGCAATAAATCGTCTTAGTATGACGATGATAAAGAAGCTGAAGTAACCGATAGCCGAGAAACCAACCATCGAGGATGTAAAATGATCATATATGGAAATTAAATATTGTATATTTACCACCACTCATCGAATTCAAACTCGTACTATTTCTTGGTTAACAATAATGTTCGACAAGTCAAGGTAGTGTTACCTCAAAGTCATGTCAATTGTTCTCAACTTTCGAAATAGCGACAAGTCAACTTCTTCAATGTTTAGTGCTACTTATACAAACGAATCATTTCCATATAAGTGAATCGCTTTACGAAAATTAATTCATTTCCATAAACGAATCAAACCTTTTCTTTTAGAACCGAATTCGTACTTGGCTTCACATTACAAGTATTAGCTTTATGTCAAAAGAGTTTACTAACTTTGAAACATCATTGTAAAAAAAGATTTAATAACTTAAAAACATCTTTATGATATTGATTAATTAACTTTAAAAGTTCATTAATTTAGTTGATGAATTTACTTTAATAGCCTTTAATCCAAAAGAAGTTGATCACTTTTAAACACCATCAGTTTAGTTAAAAATTAAATGTATTAAATAAATTAATAATTTATTATCATTAACTAAAATGAATAACAAAGTCAAACCATCCTTGTTACTTTGATAGTGTAACGTTCGTCGATTTTCGACTCTCGAAAAGTCGACATTAATACGTCCACTGTATCAACTGCCGAGCAATCGAAGGCCGGAAAACCGAACCGTTAGGGTTAAAGAAGAGGTGGTAGATAGAAGAAGAAAGAAAGAAGAAGAAAACAGAAACAATAACAGAATCTCACATTTCACAGCGGAACAACATATAATAAATAAATGAATATCTTTAAAACAAAGACTATATCAGTTATTACATTACATCACTTTACATTACATTATACGACAACAAACAGCGGAAAAGAAATACTATATACTATTTGATACACCATGCCATCCAGCTTGCCTCCAGATCTCCACAGCAACTCCTGAATTCCTGGATATCCCGTTAACCTGACTCTAGACTGCCCGTGTGGAAATTTGTGGGCACCCAGAGTTTAGGAAGGGAATAATAAACTCCAAGTCAGTCATGGGACTGGTGTGAGAACTTAAACAGATTATCTTTTAAAAACTAACAAAGAAATTATTATTATTTTTAAAATAGATCCGCAATGCTTTTTAGAAAAATGAGAATACCATAAGGCCTCCTGCACACACACACACAATGCAAACGCAGAATCGGAGGAGATTTCTCCTTATGATAGTCAAACAAGCTTGATACGCAAATTTTCTTTGATATTATTACTATAGGTGCAAGGTGTAGGAAAACATTTCGAAAGTATAATACAAATATTAGCCAACATACAACCAGTATTGTATGCCTACTATAGCTACCATCTAAACAGTGGTGACCGCCGTAAGTAAATGGCAGGTTCTACAACTAAAATCTTACAAGGTGCATATTGGAGATTGGATTTCCAACAAATGGTTAGGCCAAGGAACTTCCCATTGCCACATAGGTACGCCTCTGGAAAGACGCCCCGAGAACCTAACCGGATCTCTGCCAACACAAGGACGGATTACTTCTAGCTGGGTAACAACTGACATGAGTATGCCATCCCCCGCTCGTAACCGACCTAAATCCCGGGATTCACCAACAACCACAAAATAATAAGTTTGCAGCAATAACATAGGTTAAGTATCTGGGCTCCATACCATGATACCACCTCTATCCAGAAGGAAATGACATACACTAAGGGGGCGCTATCCCCTAATAACCTTGCCGCATCTTTCATGTTTTGACCATTACCGGGGTGTGAGGTCCGACGAAGTCTCGTCCACAAAGCTACGCTTTATACAAAAGCTAGAATGATCATCAGCACTCTGTATGCCACATTACCAATTTGGGAATGTATCACTAGTAACCATCAACAACATAACCTCTGAGCTCGTACATCTCAGAGAAGGGTGTTAAGCTAAGAGAATAAATTCTACGCCACCAACAGAAATGTATTTGATAGAAACCAGCTTTACATCTCAAATTGTAATGTCAGACACACATCCATACAAGTCCGTTCTAGGATCGAACGGAACCGAAGGCACTTCCAAAGAAACCCTTGCAATCCGGATATTCACTAATCACGTCCGGACTTCCCATCACAAAGGGTGATAAAATCTCTATATCGGAGATCAGCCGATGCAGAGTCATTCGACGGTAATCCTTCAGTTTTCGAAAATATCCGGTCTTCAACACCGGTCTTCAAATGCTATCCATTACGACATATCACTATTCGGGATGGGATTTATGACCCAAAGGTCCTCTCTCGGCTAAACTGAATAACGAGTGCTTATTTTTAAAATAAGTGTAGCATTCAAATTCAAGCAAATCACAAAAAAAATACCCATTTAAAGGTAAATAATGATAGTCGGTTATTTAACTATCAATTGATATGCACAACATCGCCAAATCCAAATAATTTTCCAAATTATTTATTTTCCAAAAATATCTTTACAAGATAAATTTTTCCACACTTCAACCATTTGAAAACAAATTTTCAAAACATTTTCCTTACGCGGAAGCACTTCCAAATATTTATCCATTTTCAGTTTATCTTTCAAAGATAAAATCTCAAAACATTTCACTTCATATTGGAAAACATTTCCATACTTATTTAATAATAAGTAATTCACAAATCTATTTATTTTCAACAATTGGAAAAATATTCAATATACTTAAATCACAATTAAGTATATATTTTATTCTTTAAGGAAAACATTCTCTTAAACACATTCATTTGAGTCAAAACGAATGTTGCGTAAAACATCGTTACGACAACCCAAAATCACTAGTATAGGGATTCGAAATTAAGATAGATATATAAATCCCAATACTATACAAAAACATTTCCTTTCGAAAATTGTGACGACTCGAATTTTGCCCGCTCGAGAATCGACATCCATACTTCAAATCGTATTCGAATGCCATAGATTCGACCGTTCAAATCCGATTCGCCGGAGCTTATAACAACATTAAGTAAATAACACAGCGGAATAAAAGAATAATACATTGATATACAGCTTTGATACAATATCTGATACAACAGATGATCCAATAGATATCAATATACATCAGAGATATGATACAATAAAATAGCAGCGGAAAAGAAAATAGATAACACTAGCAGCAGAACAATATAACTCTGAGATAGTCTTCAAGGAAGAACTCCAAGAACTGCAACTCCATCTCCAAGAATCAATCCAGCAATAGCTCGAACTCCCCATAACAATGCACCAAGCTAGGCATGACTGGTGCGAACCAAAGACTGAACTAACTCCAGATAATCCACTATATCTAACTATCTGAAAAACCCAACTCTAGACTGCTCGTGTAGAAAATAATGAGCACCCAGAGTTTAGGAAAGAAACGATAAACTCCGGATCAGTCGTGGGACTGGTGTGAGCAACAAAAACAGTTTATCTTTTAAAACATTCAACAAAAGATTTTCAAAGTCAATTCGCAATTCTTTTTAAAAATGAGACTACCATAAGGCCTCCCGCACACACACACAATGCAAACGCAGAATCGGAGGAGATTTCTCCTTATGATAGTCAAAGATGCTTGATACGCATTAAAGAAACATTTGATATTATTACTAGTGCATAGTGTAGGAAAAATTCATTTCGAAAGTAGAATATAAATCTTAGCCAACATACGACCATTATCGTATGCCTACTATAGCTAACCATGTTCAATAGCAGGTTACCGCCACATTCCATGGCAGGTTATACAACTAATACTGTACAAGGTTCGTATTATTTCTTTGGATTTCCAACGAATGATCAGGCCAAGGAACTTCCCATTGCCACATGAGAATGCCTCTGGATGGACATCCCCGAGAACCAAACCGGATCTCTACCAACACAAGGCCGGGTTACCCCTAACTAAGTAACAACTGACCGAATATGCCATCCCCCGGTCCTTTGGGACCTTTCAACCGAGCGATCGTAATCAATTCACACAATCATAAAGTGTTTTCAACATGAGTAAGCATCTGGGCTCCATACCATGATACCACCCTTTTCCAGAAGGAAATGCACATACCCTAAAGGGCGCTACCCCTCATAACCTTGCTGCTTCTTTCCTGTTTTGACCATTCACGGGGTGTGAGGCTCGACGAAGTCACGTCCACAAAAACATACTTTATACAAAAGCCATGCTTTGGGTCAACAAATGATCATAGAAATGATCACCAAGATAGACGATCAAACAAATGATCCTATTACAAATAATCAACACAATGATCATTTCACAGCAACACTCAGCATGTCACATTACCAGATTGGGAATATATCGCTGATAACCATCAACTATATAACCTCTGAGCTCGTACGTCTCAGAGAAGGGTGTTAAGCTAAAAGAATAAATTCTCCGCCACCAACAGAAATATATTTGAAAGAAATCTGCTTTATATCTCAATTTGTAATGTCAGACATACAATCCATACAAGTCTGTTCTGGGTTCGAACAAAACCGAAGGTACTTCCAAAGAAGTCCTTGCAATCCGGATATTCACAATCCCGATCGGATTTCCCATCACTTAGGGAGTTTCTATACCGGCGCGACTCGGTGCAGAAACAATCTATAGGTCATCCTATCGCTTTCGCAAATACCCGGTCTTCATCACCGGTCTTCAAATGCTATCCATAACGACGTATCACATATTCGGAATGGGTTATACGACACAAAGGTCTTTTCCCGGCTAAACCGAATAGTGAGCACGATATTTCAAAAACAAATGGATAATGGGATTTCAATTAAGTCACAACTTATTACCCAAAACTTTTCTTCAAATGGCTTAACAAATTACCATTTTCAATCTTTAACAAAAAGATTCATTTTCACAACCTTTAACGGTTTAAACAATTTTCACATTTTAATCTTTTAAACAAAAGATTCATTCACAGATTTTCCAAATCAATTTTCATTTCAATCTGATTAACTCGTTAAATCTTTAAATCAAAGATTTAACTTATGGTCTTCAAAACAATTTCATTTCAATTTGATTTAAACAAATCATCAATTTAAATCTGTTAAAAATAAACAGATTTAATTCATAGCTTTCAAAAAGAATTCATTCATAACTTAGGAAAATCATTTCTCTATTCAATCTTGAAATTCCCCTAATTAACTGGAATTTCAGTTCTTATCTAAAAGTGTTTATCATTTGAAAACAACAGTTTTCATTTTGGAAATCTGATTCATTTATACGAGTTGAAATCCTTGGGTTAAATTCAAATTCCCAAAAACAATACTTAAAAGTGGTTTAATCCCTATATAACCAATATAACATCTTTAATCCCTAATTTCAAATCATAGAATTCAATTTCAAGTCTTGAATTTAAATTTAAATCAAATTATTTAAATTCCAAAACTTAATCAAGTAATTTAAAAATAATAAATTTTATTTTGAAATTTCATTCTAAAAGCTTTCACATTTATTCCGATTCCATTTCCAAAACATTTGAATTTAAAAATTCAAATTTTAAACTATTTCAAAAATCTGTGACTTAACCGATTTCCTCGTGAAATCCATATTTGTGTGTGTATGGTGTGGTCCAAGGGTTTAACACAATAGTGCCACATCATTTCAATCATCATAGATCAAAATACAGAAATATAGTTGATAAGCGGTATAAACTATAACGCTTATCCTCTATTCACAGATCACAGATCACAGATATATATATTACAGATAAATAAGTCACACGGCTCAAAACAAAGCATCAAATATCAGGGGTTCAAACAAAACAATCATCCAATAGAATGCAAACATCCATAAGTAAGGTTAAGCATTTAATACCTATTCATAAACAGGATTAATTAATTGTTTTAATCCGAATCAACTCAATCTATTTCCAATTAAATTTTATTTACTTATGAATTAATTATCCAATTCTGATTTATTAATTCCAAATCATTTGTTACTAATTTATCTAATGGTTTTATTAAATTAATTAAACTAAATTAATTCACTTTATTAATCAAAACATCCAAATTTAATTACAATAAGTGATAAATCCTTAATTACTTTCATTAAGTAATTACATTTAACAATTTACAATGATTATCTTAATGAATTAATCTAATTAATTCATAATGTTTATCACATTAATTAATTATGAAATAATCCTTAATTAATTATCTTCATTTTCTAATAACATTTCTTAAATTACTTTCTTAAGAAATTATCTTAGATTAATTTATTATTAATCATTTCTAATTATAAATTAATCTAATTATTTATTTGTAAAATTAAATAAATCATTCTTTAATTTCCTTATTGGTTAAATCCTATATATTTTTTTCTAATTATTTTTAAGATAATTCATTTCTTTATAATGATTTCATTAGCATTAAAGTGGTAAAACATTACACTCTTGAATTTGAATTTAAATTACATTTTGAATTTAAATTTAAAATGATTATTCTTTTAATCATTGATCCAATTCAATCAAAAATCCTTAAAAATAAATGTAAATAACACTTATTACTTATATAAGAAAAAGCTTTTAATCTAACTACTTAATTTAAACATTCAGATTTTAAAAAAAAACTGATTTATTCAGATTCGAATTCATGAAAACTTGAATCTATAAATTTAACTTTGATTTAAACTTGCTTTTAACACCTTGATTTAAAATTCTTGATTTAAAATCCAAATTCATTTTAAAACCCTAGATTCAAAAATTCAATTGAATCTATACTCTAACTTTACAATTAAAACATAGTTTAAATCCCGTTTTGAATTTTGAACTAAGTTTTAAAGCCTGGAACAGACAAGTTCAAATGCCTGAACAACACTGACTCGAGACAACCAGAATTTACTTTGAGTCCTTCCTTCCTTTACTTCGAGTCATCCACTCGAATAACTCGCGTATTCCCCGAGCCAAAAACCCTGCACCACCCACTGATGCTTCAACACCGAAATGGGCACGGTGCACGTGCACCGTGGCCTCATCCACCTCCGTCCACCCACTGGAACTCCAACACGACGCCGACCATCACCAGATACGACCACGACCTCCCGAACCCATCACCACAACTCGAATCAAAATCGAGTTCTCATGATCCAAACCTGGAACAACGAAAAAAAAACTGGAACGCCCTCACCTGTCAACACCGTTCGCTCGACACTCCGACCACCATTCACCACCAAACTCCGGCCATAGCGTCATCAATCTTCCCTCTACCTCCCCACGAAACCGCGTGACACTCGCACCCTCGTCGACGTCGTGCGAGTAGAAAATATCGGCCACCGCAAAACTAGGTCACCGAAGTTTGATCACTTCCCGCCGCCACCACAAAGCTTCGTTCAACCTCCAAGTATTTTTCCTAGAACCCTCGATCACCTTCCCACCTCCAGACCACGTCGCGTCTTCCCCGATCAACCCAATCACCGGCAATTCCCCAAAAACCACACTCCCTTCAACTTCGAACTGCACCCAAACTACACAACTAAAAATCACGAAACCCATCTCAAAAATCATCATTTCCAATATGAATTCAAGTTATATATATAAATCACCATTTCGCGAAGTTCGAATTTTGGTCCATCTTGAGTTTGTTCAAGATTTTGGGTTTCCAGAGATGAATTTTAAGTTGTTTTAATCTTAACTAAATTTTAAAGCTTAGTTTACAATGATATAAACATTTTTTGTTTAAGTCCTAAGTTCAATCATCAATCAAAAGAAGAGTAAAAGATTTTTGAATCCATCAGTTGGAGTTTTACTGGAAACTGATGCAATTTTTTTTTTTAAAAACAAAAGCTTGCATACCTATTTTCAATCTTCCCATATATATATATACAGAGAATTATATATGCACACACAACATTTCTCAGATACACTTGCATAGATTCAAACCCTAAAAAAAAAATGAAATGTTACTCACTTTGGTTTTCAGAAAAATGAACAGGGCACAGAGCACATCTTCTTTGATCTCTGGTTTTAGTTGATTGTTTGTAATCTTTGTTTTAAGCTTAAGTTGACATTATTTTCTTGAGGTATCCAGTTCAATATGAACGAACTGGTGAAGATTGCTATATGTAGAGTGAGTTTACAGGGATATCACTTTGTACAGGGTATTTTATATTGTTTGTACAGGTGATTGATATGTTATGGTGGTTGATGTGATTATTACAACAGTGTGATATCTTTGTTTATACAATAAACATGGCTGAGATGCTTGCATTCCTTTTTCTCGGCTAATATCATGCTTTTGCTTATGTACTTGATATGTTATCTTATCTTTTGTTGGCTGATAAGTTGTTTATATCTCTATACTTGCCTACATCCTTTAGCTAGCTTGTTTTTACTTTGTTTAATAGATTTTCTTGCATGCGTACATATTCTACTTGATGGCTAAAGATAATGTTGTGGCTGCAGATCTTTCTTTGTATATTTGCATTAATTGCTTTGTACATGTTTGTCTACACTTTGCATACTTTTGGTGGCTGAAACATCATATGTATTTTAGCTTTGTTTATTTATATTTTTATTCCCAGGCTCTTGTATTGCTTTGGGTACTTGTCTTTTGTTTGTTTCATTCCATGCTTATTTGCCTGCATACTTATTCTTTTTAGTTTAGTTTTATACTTATTGTTTTTGTTTTATATATCAATGTTCTTATTTTTATTCATAGCTTAAGTATGAATTATTTTACTTTACAAAATAAGTGAACTTCTATTTTTATTTTATTCTTATTACTTTTGTAGCCTACTCCATTTGTATTATCTTGTATTGATTTATTAATATGAGATTAAGATATATATATATATATATATTTACTTTATATTGTTATATCTTATATTTTATTTACTTATTATTTATTGTCTTGTATTTATTATATATATATTTTAACCATCAATAATAAATTAACAATTCACTTATTTATTCATTTCGTACTTGTGTCAATGTATATACTTTAATATTTATTTTTCAAACCACTAATATAAGATTTAAATTCAAGTAATTTAACACATTTTTATTTGAGATCGGGGAAACTCGCATCAATCCATCTATACATTTCACAATTTTAATTCAAAAATTCGATAAATTATCAATTTAAATTAAATTAAAATCTAGGGTCGTTACCCAAATGTGACGATTCGGATTTTGCCCGCTCGAAAATCGACATCCATACTTCAAATCGTATTCGAATGCCATAGATTCGACAATTCAAATCCGATTCGCCGGAGCTTATAACAATCATTAAGTAAACAACACAGCGGAATAAAAGAATAATACATTGATATACAGCTTTCATACAATATCTGATACAACAGATGATCCAATAGATATCAATATACACCAGAGATATGATACAATAAAACAGCAGCGGAAAAGAAAATAGATGACATCCAGCAGTGGAACAATATAACTCTGAGATAGTCTTCAAGGAAGAACTGCAACTCCATTTCCAAGAATCAATCCAGCAATAGCTCGAACCCCCCATCACATATCACCTAGCATAAGCAAGACTGGTCCGGTCCAAAGACTGAACTAACCCCAGATGATCTACTAAACCTGACTATCTGAAAAACCCAACTCTAGACTGCTCGTGTAGAAAATAATGAGCACCCAGAGTTTAGGAAAGAAACAATAAACTGCGGATCAGTCGTGGGACTGGTGTGAGCAACAAAAACAGTTTATCTTTTAAAACATTGAACAAAAGATTTTCAAAGTCAATTCGCAATGCTTTTTAAAAATGAGACTACCATAAGGCCTCCCGCACACACACACAATGCAAACGCAGAATCGGAGGAGATTTCTCCTTATGATAGTCAAAGATGCTTGATACGCATTAAAAGAAACATTTGATATTATTACTAGTGCATAGTGTAGGAAAAATTCATTTCGAAAGTAGAATATAAATCTTAGCCAACATACGACCATTATCGTATGCCTACTATAGCTACCATCTAAACAGTGGGGCGCCACCATAAGTAAATGGCAGGTTCTACAACTAACACTGTACAGGGTTTCGTATTGGGAATTGGATTTCCAACGAATGATCAGGCCAAGGAACTTCCCATTGCCACATGAGAATGCCTCTGGATGGACATCCCCGAGAACCAAACCGGATCTCTACCAACACAAGGCCGGGTTACCCCTAACTGAGTAACAACTGACCGAATATGCCATCCCCCGGTCCTTTGGGACCTTTCAACCGAGCGCTCGTAATCAATTCACACAATCATAAAGTGTTTTCAACATGAGTAAGTATCTGGGCTCCATACCATGATACCACCCTTTTCCAGAAGGAAATGCACACATCCTAAAGGGCGCTACCCCTCATAACCTTGCTGCTTCTTTCCTGTTTTGACCATTCCCAAGGTGTGAGGCTCGACGAAGTCACGTCCACAAAAACATACTTTATACAAAAGCCATGCTTTGGGTCAACAAATGATCATAGAAATGATCACCAGGATAAACGATCAAATAAATGATCCTATCACAAATAATCAACACAATGATCATTTCACAGCAACACTCAGTATGTCACATTACCAAATTGGGAGTATATTGCTGATAACCTTCAACTACATAACCTCTGAGCTCGTACGTCTCAGAGAAGGGTGTTAAGCTAAGAGAATAAATTCTCCGCCACCAACAGAAATATATTTGAAAGAAATCAGCTTTATATCTCAATTTGTAATGTCAGACATACAATCCATACAAGTCTGTTCCGGGATCGAACAGAACCGAAGGCACTTACAAAGAAGTCCTTGCAATCCGGATATTCACAATCCCGATCGGATTTCCCATCACTTAGGGAGTTTCTATACCGGCGCGACTCGGTGCAGAAACAATCGATAGGTCATCCTATCGCTTTCACAAATACCCGGTCTTCATCACCGGTCTTCAAATGCATCCATAACGTCGAATCACTTATTCGGAATGGGTTATATGACACAAAGGTCTTTTCCCGGCTAACCCGAATAGTGAGCGCAATATTTAAAAATATATGGATATTGGATTTCAATTAAGTCACAACTTAATAATTCAAAACTTTCTTTTCAAATGGTTTAAACCAATTACCATTTCAATCTTTAAACAAAAAGATTCTTTTTCACAACCTTTAACGGTTTAAACAATTTTCACAATTTAATCTTTTAAACAAAAGATTCATTCACAGATTTTCCAAATCAATTTTCATTTCAATTTAACTCGTTAAATCTTCAAATCAAAGATTTAACTTATAGCCTTCAAAATAATTTCAATTCAATTTGATTTAAACAAATCATCAATTTAAATCTGTTAAGAATAAGCAGATTTAATTCATAGCTTTCAAAAAGAATTCATTCATAACTTAGGAAAATCATTTCTCTATTCAATCTTGAAATTCCCCTAATTAACTGGAATCTCAGTTCTTATCTAAAAGTGTTTATCATTTGAAAACAACAGTTTTCATTTTGGAAATCTGATTCATTCATACGAGTTGAGATCCTTGGGTTAAATTCAAATTCCCAAAACCATACCTTTAAAATGGTTTAACTTCATATAAACACATTTATAACATTTTTAACCGTAATTTCCAAACATGGAATTCAATTTCCAAATTATTTTTTTGAATTCAAATTCAAATGAAAGTATTTAAATTGGAGATTTTTACCGAGTTATTCAAAATAGCTTTTATCTGTGAAAACCTTTTTCAAAAGCTTTACCGTTTAACCCAAATCCATTTTCAAAACATTTGAATTCAAATATTCAATTTTATAAATCATTTCAAAATCTGTGACTTAATCGATTTCCTCGTGAAATCCATATTGGTGTGTGTATAAGTGTGGTCAAGGGGTTTAACATAATAGTGCAACATCAATCAATCATCATAGATCAAAATATAGAAATATAGTTGATAAGCGATATAAACTATAACGCTTATCGGTTATATACAGATCACAGATATATATGTCACAGATAGTAAATTACAGATCACCACATAAATCAGGATGTATCACAAAGCATCATATATCAGGGATATCAAACAATTCGCATTCAATGAAATCCAAACATTCATAAATAAGGTCGAGTATTCAATAGTCATTTATAAGTAGGATTAATTAATTGTTAAATCCTAATTAATTCAATTTATCTCCAATTAAATTAATTACTTATGAATTAGTTATCAAATTCTGATTTATTAATTACAAATCATTTGGTATAAATAAATTAATCAATCGCCTTAATTAATTAAATTATTCTTGATTAATCATATCAATTAAATCAACCTTTTAGACCAATTACATAATTAATTAACTTTAATAAATCAAAATACCCAACTTTAATTTCAATACGTGATTAATCCTTAAATTCATTCTTAATTAATTATTATATCTTAATTAATTAACAATTAACTCATTTATTAATTAGCTTTAAGTACTTAATTACCAATAAATTTATCACTTCATCATTAATCAATCTAGCTAAACTCTGATTACCATTGTAAGCAATCAGTCCTAGTTACTTTCTAAAGTAGTTAATCAATATTAATTAGTCATCTTAATTTAACATTTAATAGTTCTTCTTAGAAACTTTGGAAAATCGAATTATTATTAACCATAAACTTAAATGTTAATAAAATTTATACTTAACTTAAAATAATTACTTAATTAAGATAATAATTAAGTATTAAAGACATTATTAAAGTGTTAACTAAAATAATAAGGACTTGTATTACATTTTAACTCAACAGTTAACCTTTATTTAGCTAGAGTATTTAAAACTTATAGAAAACATATTACTTCATTTCACTTTCAACATACATCACTGTAATTCTAGAAAAACCCGAGACTCCCCTTACTTAGACTCGAGTTTACTTCGAGTTTCCACCTCCTTTTCCCGTGCCAATCTCCTGCCTTTCTTTTCTTCTTCCTCTGTTCTTTCTTCTTCTGTTTTTTTTATTAAGTTTACGTTTTAAACTACTGTAAATCATCACACACGCACACGCAAGGGAAAACCCGAAGCCAAACTCAAACAGACCCGAAGAAAACTTAGAAATTCTCGAGCAAAACACGCAATGCCTCCCGGACTTCATTCAGCAGACATGGCGCCATCGTGCACGTGCACGTCGCCGGCGGTGAGCTCCAGACGCCACCACTTCATCGAGCATGTCGGCAATCTCACCCACAAACTCCACGAGCTCCCCGATTGGCCAAACCCACCAGAGAACAAAATCGAGTAAGTCAGTTCATCCTGGAACCGAAGTCCAAGCCTGTAACCACCTCGCACCGCCGCTACACAGTGCTGGAACGCACGCGCCTTCGCCTACACACTCGACTACAACCCAGGCACCTCCCCTTCAAGCCCGGCCACGCTCGATGCTACGACGAAGTCGTGGCGATCAAATGTTTGAGCACCAGAAAAATTAGGTTAAAAAAGAAAAACCCACCACCGTAGTCACCTCCGACGTCGTGACCACCACTACCCATTTTTCCTGCCACCCTGGTAAACTCCACCACCTTCAGGACGAATCGTAGCCACACCGATCCACCCAATTTCCAGAGGCAACTCAAAATCCCCAAATTGGTTAACAAAGAAATGCTCAATCAAACCTTCACTAAAAAATGTAATTTTAGTTTTAAAAATCAGAGTTTTGATTAAGCATTCAGTTCATATTCTTAAATTGAAAATTTAAGATATTGGAAATATCACTTGTATTTAGTATTTACTGATCTTAAGGTTTTCAGAGCAAATTTTCTCTATTTTTCTTAAATACAAAATTTTAAGAATTTACTTTATAATCAAACAAACTTATTTTGCTTAGATCCTAAATCATAACATCAAGTAAATTTGAGAGGAAATAAGTTTTGAATTAAACCTGAGTTGAAAATCTTTAAGTACAGGGGTAACTTCAGGTTATACTGACATGCAGATATCATGTTTCACACACACAAACTTCACCAATAAATAAACACCAATTCATGATCTGCTTCATACTTAAATCAAGCAACCAGATAATTAAGTTTATAAATAAAGTTACTCACAGTATTGTTTCTAGAATGAACAGAGCATTCCATCTGTAACAGATTTTCAACTGAAATCTTGCTTCTTTGGTTTGAATTATTGGAAACTTTGCTTGATGTTTTGAGTTTGAGTGATGTTACTTCTGATTTTTCTTTCTTTTTGATTGAAGACATATTTTCCTTTAAGCTTTGCACTGGCTTTGATTTTGAACGAAATGGTGAAGTAGATGTATAAAAAGATAGTGTGCAGGTGATATTTTATTTGTACAATGTGATATTATTTTTTTGTTATAGGCTAGAGGTGTAAACATTAAATGCATCAGTACTTCGTTATGCATTTGTTTACTTTTACTTTATCTTTCTTGCTTGTCTCGGCTGTACAAATATGTAAAGGTATGGTTTGGATTATTTTTGTATTTGTTTTAAAGGCATATTTTATTTCCTTTGTCTCGGCTACTTTACAGAAGCATGTTGCTTTTGCTTGTACTTGTTTTATTTATTTTACCTTTACTTTGCTGACCATACTTTGTACATATTACTTTTTCTATTCTCTTGTTCCTTGCCTTGCACTTCTTTACTCGGCTGGGATATATATTTTGTACTTTATTTTCTTTCCAGGTCTACATGTTTATTTAACTTGAATATATCTTTATGTTGATATCACTTGCCTTGCTAATTTTCTTTTCCTTTTGGGCCTGCACATCTATATTCCCATTTGTTTGCATTTCGACTTATAGGCTACCTGAAATATTTATTTGCCTTGTATTGTTTAAGTGTGCATATATAGATTTATATTTTATACTTTGCTTGTAGTTCATTTTACTTTGCTTATTTATTACTGATCTCTTTTATATTTGTTAGCAAGCTTAGTTATATCTCTTATATTTGTATTTGTTTGAATTTATTCTTTTGCTTTGTTTCTTATTTTATTTGTTTGAATACTTATTGATTATATTGTCTTTATTTATTTATTCTTTTTACTTCTATTTTTAGTTTAAATATTTATCAAAAAGTTTACTTTAAAAATTATTGTTTTATATTTCTCTATATACACATATATTTTATATAACTCAAATTATCATCATTTATAAATTTTTAAATCAATTTATTTATTTATTTTTATACTTGTGTCCAAAGTATATTATTTATTTTTCAAAATCATTTATTTAAGAATTTATTTAAAAATCCAATATACACATATATATTCTCCTATATACAAATTTTCAAACCCATATGACTTAACATATTTTCTATTTGAATCGGGGAAACTCGCATCATTAAAAATCATTTTTACAAATTTCAATTCCATTTCAATTTAAAAATTCATTTAAATTATCAATTTAAATTCATAAAAATCCGGGGTCGTTACAAACTTCCCCCCTTAAAAGGATTTCGTCCTCGAAATTCGTAGGCACGAAAACAACACAGAGATAGCTAGATAGAGAAATATCTTTTCAAATCAAGCTGGATATCAATTCTGCATTTGGCTCACCAAATCAGAATATCAACAATAGATACAAGAAATTATAATAAAATTTCAAATTTTGGTTTTAAACAAAATCATTTTATCGATACAATTCTAATCATTCTTCATATTCTATTAATCAAGTTAACTCAATTTAAAATTTCTAATTCATTTAAAATTTCCAATTTATATTCATTAAGGTTTAAATCAAAATGCTGATAAGAAACCGATGAAGATACGAAGTAAGAATCTTCTACCACGATTCGTAGGGCCATCATCACACCGAAATTTCTTTCTGGAGCTATCACGAAGAAATCAAAAGAATTTTGAAACGAATCAAAGAAAATTGATAGAGAAAGTTATTTCCACCGTTGTTACAGAGTATTGACCAATTATAGTCGCATTCCCCTGTCCTCTATCTCGTTCTCTTTTTGCACTCATACTTACTATCAGTAGATAGTAAGAGAATTTACTGAGGCATTCAAACGGATATCTTAAGGATTACTCATTCTAGGATTTACTTCACCCTATCTCTAATGAGTTACTTAATGTGTTACACTCCTGAGCTAAAGTTCAACCCTTAGCTCTGATGAGTTACTTAATGTGAGTAACATTCACTCTTTAAAATTTAAGTACCTGACACAGTTGCAAGTTTTATCTGGAAAATATGTTGTTGTAAATCTCCAGTGTTTATATGATAATGTTTAATGTTTGTATCCTGTATTTATCTTGTATCACTTGAATGTCCCTATTTTGTTTTTTTCCAAACCCAGATTTACAAAATAAGATCCCCATCTCTTGATCCAATCACTAATAGAACTTAAAACATAAACAAAAGTTGTTTGTTTGATCATGAACCAAAGTTTAAGAATCAATTCAAGTTTAAGCAACCTGTAAATGACTCTGGGAACCCAAACATCTGAGCAGAGCTTTTAATAAGTTAAAATTCAAACCTTTTAATTTTCGAACTCAGGTACGTAGGCTGACTTCCTATACTTCAATATGATTTTTAAAACAAAAATCATATTTTTTAGAGTAAAGTCGAGGGAGTAGTATGGGTTTGCTGTATTTTCTTTGATTTGACGACCTCTGGTGATCCACGATGTTGTAACGGTCGTAATCTTGCATAGAGGTGGAGGGAAGTACGGTGGGTCTGGGAAAAATGGTAGGAGTCGTTCAAGTTCATCGTGGAGGTGGCGGCGAGCAGTTTCAGTTCGTAACCCTAGGTTGGTCGAGGCTGAGTATTTTGATTCGTTTGTTTCATCCAGTTGACCGAGTGCTACGAAATTTTGGGGAATGGTAGAGGTTGAGGTGACGAAGTAATGACCGAGGTTGCGCGTGTTCAGGTGGTCGAAGCAGGGAGCATAAGGTGATGACAGGTTAAAGTGTGATGTTCCAATGCTTTTCAGGTTTCGAATTTTTCTGCTCGATCTCGAATTCGAGGAAATAGCGGCGAAATGGTGATCGGTGATGGATTCATGGTTGATTATCGACTTGCTCGTCGATGCAGAGCCGGCCGGAGATGGGTACCGGAGCTGTACACGTGCACGAGCACGGTTGCTCTGATGGTCTGTAATTTTGTTAGTTTGGGGATGAAGCAGGATAGGTGACTCGAGTTTTTACTCGAGTATTTTCATGTTTGGCCCGAAGCACTAGGGTGTTAGACTCGAAGTCATCTTCGTTTGGCTCGGGTAGGATACTGGTAACAGGTTTTTAACCTGTCCAGTTTTCAAAATTTTAAAATGATTGAACGTAAATTTATAAATCCAGGTTTAAACTGATTTTAAACTTTAAGTTAAAATGTAAATTCAAGTTTAGTTTTGAAACTTAGTTTAAAAATTTAAATAAATAAAAAAAATTGTTTTAAATAGAAGTTTTTAAGCAATTAAGGTATGTTTTAAAGAATTTGAATTTAAATTGGAATTTGAAAGTTATAAAGAAATGAATTGTAACAAAGATTTAATCAAAGATTTAATTTGGATTTAAATCTAAATTTGAATTCAAGATTTTGAATATAATAAAGTTTATAAATTTAAATGTTTAAATAAGTTTAAATGTTAAAATTCCTTTAATATGTGAATTTAATAAGGAAATTGATTTAAATTCTTTTAAATTTTCTTTATAATAAAATATCACTTCAACAAGTAATTTAAAGGATTTTTAAAATTTGTGTAAACTTTACTAAAGACAAATGAGGGTTCATTTTTAAATCTTGAGTTTAAAATGATATTTAGAAAGGCAAGTTGAAATAAAAAGGATTTCAAACATATTTGCAAATGATATTTAAATCACTAGTACGAATAAGTTCACCTTAAATTTAATAAAGATTGAATGAATTGTATTACATTAATTATTAAATTAGTTAGAATGGATAATTAATGTTTTGAATCAATTTAATTTGTAATTGTAAGTTTAACTTTATTAATTAAGGTTTAATTTCTTAAATAATTAATAAATTGGTTAATTAATTATGAAATTGGTTTAAAAAGAATTGATTTAAATTGATATGATTAATCAAGAATAATTTAATTAATTTAAGAAAATTATTTGATAATTGGATAGGTGAATTTACTTAGTGAAATTAATGGAGATAATTAATTGTGGAATAATTAATTTATTTAACGAGTAATTAAGGAATTGATTAATTGATGCAATTAATTAAGTTGATTGATTTATTAATTTATATCAAATGATTTGTAATAAATTAATCCCGCTTATAAATGACTATTGAATACTTGACCATACTTATGAATGATTGTATGGTATAAGATGCATTGAATTGATTGTCCTATCTGATCTGGGACATTTTGTTCTGTGGATTGAACTGAGTATTTTATTCATTTATTGACGATACATCTGCATATTATCTGTGATATATATATATATATATATATATATATATATATATATATATGTGAATCTGTGTATGAAAGATAAGCGTTATAATTTATATCGCTTATCGAATATATTGTTATATTTGATCTGTGATGATTGAATGATATTGCACTATTGTGTAAAACCCCTGGGCCACACTTATACACACACAAATATGGATTTCACGAGGAAATCGATTAAGTCACAGATTTTGAAATGATTTTTAAAAGTTGAATATTTAAATTCAAATGTTTTGGAAATGGAATTGGAATAGAAGTGAAAAGCTTTTGAAATGGAATTTCAAAGATGAAAATTTATTTTGAATAACTGAATTAAGTGTTGGAATTTAAATACTTTAATTTAAATTTGAATTCAATATTCGAATTGAATTCTGTAATTTGAAACTAGGGACTAATGATATTATACTAGTCATTATGAGTTAAATCATTTTTAAAGTATTATTTTTGGGAATTTGAATTTAACCCAGGGATTTCAACTCGTATAAATGAACCAGATTTCCAAAATGAAAACTGTTGTTTTCAAATGATAAACACTTTTAGATAAGAACTGAGATTCCAGTTAATTAGGGGAATTTCAAGATTGAATAGAGAAATGATTTTCCTAAGTTATGAATGAAAACTTTTTGAAAGCTATGAATTAAATCTGTTTATTTTTAACAGATTTAAATTGATGATTTGTTTAAATCAAATTGAAATGAAATTGTTTTGAAGGCTATAAGTTAAATCTTTGATTTAAAGATTTAACGAGTAAATCAAATTGAAATGAAAATTGATTTGGAAAATCTGTGAATGAATCTTTTATTTAAAAGATTAAAAATGTGAAAATTGTTTAAACCGTTAAAGGTTGTGAAAATGAATCTTTTTGTTTAAAGATTGAAAATGGTAATTTGTTAAACCATTTGAAAGAAAGTTTTGAATTATTAAGTTGTGACTTAATTGAAATCCCATATCCATATGTTTTAAATGTTTTCGCTCACTATTCGGGTTAGCCGGGAAAGGACCTTTGGGTCGTATAACCCATTCTGAATATGTGATTCGACGTTATGGATAGCATTTGAAGACCGGTGATGAAGACCGGGTATTTGCGAAAGCGATAGGATGACCTATCGATTGTTTCTGCACCGAGTCGCGCCGGTATAGAGACTCCATATGTGATGGGAAGTCCGAACGTGATTAGTGAATATCCGGATTGCAAGGACTTCTTTGCAAGTGCCTTCGGTTCTGTTCGAGCCCGGAACAGACTTGTATGGATTGTTATGTCTGACATTACAATTTCAGATATAAAGCTGATTTCTTTCAAATATATTTCTGTTGGTGGCGGAGAATTTATTCTCTTAGCTTAACACCCTTCTCTGAGACGTACGAGCTCAGAGGTTATGTAGTTGAAGGTTATCAGCGATATATTCCCAATTTGGTAATGTGACATGCTGAGTGTTGCTGTGAAATGATCATTGTGTTGATTATTTGTGATAGGATCATTTGTTTGATCGTCTATCTTGGTGATCATTTCTATGATCATTTGTTGACCCAAAGCACGGCTTTTGTATAAAGTGTGTTTTTATGGACGAGACTTCGTCGAGCCTCACAAACCGGTAATGGTCGAAACAGGAATTGTGCGGCAAGGTTTTCAGGGATCGCTTCCCTAGGGTATGACCATTCCTTCTGGAAAAGGGTAGTATCATGGTATGGAGCCCAGATACTTACTCATGTTGAAACACTTATTATTATGGTGTGATGTTGGTTAGAGAGCTCTCGTTTAAAGGTCCCAAAGGACCGGGGGTGGTATATCTGAGGGTTTGTAATATTCCTTGGGAAAAGGGATTCCCGACTTTGTTTAGCAGAGAACGGTGGTTCTCGGGGCGTCCTTCCAGAGGCGTTTCCATGTGGCAATGAGAAGTTCCTTGGCCTGACCATTTGTTGGAAATCCATTCTTCAAATACGAGCCTTGTACGGTATTAGTTGTATTACCTGCCATCTACTTATGGTGGCGCCCCACTGTTTGGATGGTAGCTATAGTAGGCATAGTTCGAAATGTCTATGCTGGCTAAGATTTATATCTTTATTTTTGAAATGAATTTTTCCTACACTACGCACTAGTAATAATATCAAATGTTCTTTTAAATGCGTATCAAGCATCTTTGACTATCATAAGGAGAAATCTCCTCCGATTCTGCGTTTGCATTGTGTGTGTGTGCGGGAGGCCTTATGGTAGTCTCATTTTTAAAAAGCATTGCGAATTGACTTTGAAAATCTTTTGTTGAATGTTTTTAATAGATAAACTGTTTTTGTTGCTCACACCAGTCCCACGACTGATCCGGAGTTTATTGTTTCTTTCCTAAACTCTGGGTGCTCATTATTTTCTACACGAGCAGTCTAGAGTTGGATTTTTCAGATAGTTAGATATAGTGGATTATCTGGAGTTAGTTCAGTGTTTGGATCGCACCAGTCTTGCTGAGCTTGGTGCATCGTTATTGGGGGTTCAAGCTATTGCTGGATTGATTCTTGGAGATGGAGTTGCAGTTCTGGGAGTTCTTGCTTGAAGACTATCTCAGAGTTATAATTGTTCCGCTGCTAGATGTTATCTATCGTTTTCTTTTCCGCTGCTATTTTATTGTATCATATCTCTGATGTATATTGATATCTATTGGATCATCTGTTGTATCAGATATTGTATCAAAGCTGTATATCAATGTATTATTCTTTTATTCCGCTGTGTTATTTACTTAATGTTGTTATAAGCTCCGGCGAATCGGTTTTGAACGATCGAATCTACGGCATTCGAGTACGAATGAAGTATGGATGTCGATTTTCGAGCGGGCAAAATTCGAAACGTTACATTGAAAATTATTTACTATAACAACAATGTTATAGTCCATCTTTTCCTTATTTCTCGAAAACGTCTATTTCAACAATGAATGTTGAAATCTATGGTTTCGATCCTTAAAACATTTTAAAACAAAAATCGTTTTAATTTTGTTTAAAATATCACTTTCCCAAAACATTACTTTAATATATTATTCACTGTCCAAAATCGTGAATATACTTCGTTAACCAAATTCAACATTTATACACATTTTATTTAAAGGATTATCCACTGTCCAAAATCGTGGATATATCTCCTTTAATAAGCTATAATAATTAACTTATCAAAATAAATTGATTTCGGATTTATAAACCAATTATTTATAAATTCCATTTATATTTTATAACAACTTCAACTTATAAAATCACTTTATTAACCAATTCTATCCATATCCCATTTACACCCAAAATCCAAATTATAAGCATATTACTTATAATTCACTATTTACAAATTCATTCATTTTATAACTTCACAAATCGTAGATTCTATTCTTTTATAAAATCCATTTACAACATCATTTTAAAACATCTTTAAAACTCCTTTATAATTCCATCACTTTGATTTATAAAAAATCAAATTTTAACTATATTTCTCAAAAACCATAATTTTTATAACATTAAAATTATAATGTTTATTTATTTAAAACGAATCAATTTCAAAATTTAATAAAACATATACTTTCAAAAGTCACTTTAAAATCCTTTTAAATTTGAAAATCATCACTTTAACATTTTTAATTTTCCAAAATAGGCCCAATGCTGCAACAGCACTAAATATAACAATCACGGCATCCAAAACATCATATATCGTATGATAACAGAATACATTATAATATCTGTAAATAAATCAATACGGGTGAGGAATCAAGTTGGATACCTCCAGCCTGTTACCCTGCATCCACAGATGTTAGCACAATACCAATCTCGTTCCAATACGGGATATCGCGGTATATGGGATTTATATAAAATATTATCCGCTATTATGCAGCGCAATAGGGTCTCATTTGCTATATAATGTGGGAAAATCAACTCCAAGTACATATATAATACCAATTCCACTTCAAGATGGAATTCGCGGTATATGTGTTTAATAAATAACATCTGCTTAATATGTGGTGTATAGGGTCTATTTCAATACAACAGATAGCAATTTATCATCCAATCACACAATCAAGAAATTTTAAATTTAACTATTTAAAATTTAAATCGAAACAATTTCGATTAAGTGAGAAGTTCTCACATTGCTTCCAATAACAGTTGCAGTGTTTTATTTCGAATAAAATTAAACGCGCGTTTAATTTTACCCAAAAATTTTACTAACTCCAAATGACTCCAATTTAGCTCCATCGCGTAGTGCTCGTCAATACGAAGCCAACGCAATTCGTTTCATCCAAAACGGACCTCGTATGAACAAGTTACAGCATTTTAAAGATTGTACGATTTAATATATAAATTAATTAACTTTTTATTTATATTTCTATAACATTCTGCAATCTGGGCCGTGCATTTCTAGCCCTTGCAATCCTGGCCGTGCACGCCTTCTTCCCCAACCCCTGTAAAAACACGCACGCTACAACCCATAGCCGCCGCCCTTCAACAAATTATCGCGGCCACCACGTTGAAGTTGAAGACGATCGGCGAGTGCCATACGAACGAGCGTCACGAGCTCCATCTGTCATCGCCACCATGTTGAACTCGGCCATCCCTATGCCATGATTATGACCCACGAACGCGCCGCCTTCATCGCAAGATTCTGGCGAATCCACTCACTCAAAACCAATCGTAGCCGTTGAATTTGTAGAGCTCGCTGCTCTCTACAACTTTGCAGAAGAAAGTTTTACGAATTGGTTGAGGGATTTGAAGAAAATTAAGGAAGAAGGATCGTGTATTCTCGGCCACTAAAGTTGAAAGTGACGGCTGAAGCTTTTAGACCTAGGGTTTGTGCAAATTGTGAAGTATGAGGTCCTTATATAGAAAATCTTCGCGCACTATTCACCCGATTCGATTCGATTAATTTTTTGAACGCAATGGAATATATATCGGGAGCCAATTCGATTAATTTTGGAAGATATGATTTCAAATCGATTAATTTAAATTTAAAATTCACTCAAACCGATTTCTACACGTTTTACCTTGCCCCGGACAAACCGTAAATCCGATTGACACGAAATTTGAAACCATACAACAATATAACATTATGGATCCGATGAAACTAGTTTCGCCGAAATCCAAGACTGTTTGAAAAATGACTATTTTTACTCGTCAATTAAATATTAAAATATTCAATTTCCACAAATTTAACTTTTAATTCAATTTTAAAAGTTCTATAACATCATTCTAACTTCAATAAGATTTAATACAACTTTACAAATCAAATTTAATCACATTAAACCTAATTTCCAATTATTTCAGTAATTTCAAATATTAAATTATCAATTTAATTATCCAATTAAATCTAAATATTCAAAATAAAATTTATTTGACTTACAAATTTTACTTGTTAATATTTAAAATTAATTAAATATACGAATTTCAAATGACAAAAATTCTGGGTCGTTACAAACTTCCCCTCTTAAAAGAATTTCGTCCTCGAAATTACCAAGTAAGAAAAAGTTACGGAATCCGTTAACTTTTCAAAATCATTTGTTCAAATTAGATTTCAAATTCATTTAAACATTTTAACTTTTCCAAAATCTAATAGTTAAACTTCTTATAAAAACTTTACTAAGTTTTCAAATCATACTTAGTTATCTTTTCAAAAATTTCCAATTTTCTCAAAAATATTCTAACGCCTTAAATTTTCAGAAAATTTCGCCATAGTCTCCTTTGTGCGGCTCGATCCGAAAAAAAATGGCAATATATATATATCACAAATATACATCTCATCAAGTAATGAGGCATCCCGTAAGGAAAAAAGTGTAAAAGTACGATATGTAATCCGAGATATGTACCTTATATATTATTAGCGAGCATATACAGCTAATATAGCGCGAAAACGAGCTCCAAATGCGAAGCAAGCGCAGTCCACACATACTATACACTCAGCAAACAATGAGAAACATGTTTATATGAAAATAATGTCAATATACAGCATATACCAACAACTATATGTGTCAATATAGCAAATGCAATCGAAAGCAATAAATTCAACCATCAACCAACTATCATCCAACTACATCCAATATCTATCCAATCAATCAATAACCAAATCAATATAAATTCACTTCTCATTATATTCAATGAATTGGTTTTTCATTTAATCACATTTGATTCATTAACATTGGACTTTACTAACATTCATTTTCATATTCAATTAGTTTACATTCACTAATTCATATTCAAGTTGGTTCACTTCCACATTCAAATCAAATTTCATAGCTTTCAATTTTATCAATTCAACTTCATTAACACTTAATGAATTATATACAATCAACTAACCATCATCTAACAAACAATGTATATCCAACATTACCAAATTTCTTTACTTTGCTTACATTCATTCAATTTGGTTCATCACTTTTAATTAGCTTTAATGAATTAACACTTACATCCATTATTTCATATCCATTTATTTACACTCAATTGATTTACATTCAATACATTCATTAATTCAATTGCTAATTCATTTAACAAATAAGGTTGAATTTCATTTACATAACTCAAGTTCACATCCATTTAATTCACTTTATTATTTTACTTCGATACCAAAATCAACTTCATTCAACATTACTTAAGTTATATTCCATTTCAAACATCATTTGTTTAACTTAACTTAAATTTCCCCTTATAAATCCAATTCAAATTTCCTATTCTAAAGTAAATTCTATTTAACTTTCCTTTAGTTAAATTCCAAAACATATATTTACTATATTAACCTAAATTCTTTATTCTTTACCAAAGCCAAATTTATTATTTCATATTATAAGTCCAAAACTCGTTTCACTTATATTCAATAATTACAACTTGGATTTTAATTTCAAATTTGTTTATCACAACCAAACTTCAATTTTCCAATTTACTATGGTAGCAAATCCATCACACAGGAACTCGAAAAATGATGCTGCAGTCATCACCCTTATTATTTCCCAGTAACAGTAGTGAATTCAGTGCTTAATATTCTTTCAAAATATTTCCTTTTATTTATAACTCACATTTATAAATATTTTTCTTATATAATTTCACTTATTGAGGCAGAGCCATCCTTTTTTGATGGAAGTCCCTTCATTATTACTCCATGGTCTCCTACTGTGGCAAGAGCACGTGAGCAGGTTCTCTCTATCCCTGTTTAGGTTTATTTTTCGCATATTCCGTCTGCACTCCAGCCTCTGATTGGGTTGAATTGGCTAGCCTGTAACGTTGGTGAACTGAAATTTTTTGATACTAATACGGTAGCACGTGATAAATTGATGTTTGCTAAGGCTCTTATTGAGATATCTCCCTCTAGGCCTCTCCCTGCTTCTATTCCTGTTCAGCTTGCTGTCGGGCATGTAGAGGTCGTTCGTGTTCGTTATGGTTGGGTTCTTGAGATATGCACCTCCTGTCACTCCTTTGGACATCTTGCTATCTCCTGCCACCATTCTGCTGTGTCTGCGGCTGCTCCAAAGATTCCTCTACCTCGTCCGCCGACTAGGAAATGGATTCCGATAGCTTCTGCCCCTCAGATTGTACCCTCTCCTACTATTCCTCTATCCTACATGGGTCCTCCTCCTGATTCTAGCTCTGTTTCTATACCTGCCCCTACGACTGTTTCTCATGTCCCTTGTGATGCTTCTGCTGCTCCCTTAGTTGCTCCTGTTTCTGATCTGCCGCTTTTGCCTATTATCTGGGATGAGTCCGAGAGGTGTTGGGTTGATCACATTTCTGATGTGAGATTTAACCCGGTTGTTGATTCCTACTTTAGATTTGTATCCGATGATCATATGGATCTTAGATGCCTTTACTACAAACCGTCTGGTGATTCCTTAATTCTTGATATGGATGGTTTGTATGCGAGTAAGAATTCTGCCATGCTTGATGACTCTTCTTGGGATCGATCTTTCATTTACTCTTCTGATGCGATGGGTTACGATCCTTGTCTTGCTATCCGTTTTCGCCCCTTTGCTGGTCTTTGTGGGAAAGTTCCTTTTGATTCTTCCCAGGTGTCTGTGGAGGATGATGACTCTAACTCTATGGAGGAAAGATAGTCTTGGTGATTTATTTAGTTACTATGACACTTCTGTCACATACATGTGTTGTATTTTCATTTTTCTTAGTAGTTAAGGTGCTTTTACCTTACTCCTGTACTTCATTTTATTACTTTCGTAATAAAAGTGGACGGTCCACTATAAAACCGGCTGGCCTTGCCCAAAAAAAAAGATTATTTCACAATTGTAAATCAAATTAATTATAATTCCATACTTAAAAATTCATTGGCTTATACAATTTTTCTTTTAATTAACTTATATATATTCTTACATTTTCAACAACCAAACAATCAAATTATATACACTTTAATAATTTCTGAAAAATTATTCCTTCATATATAAAATATAATCAAGGTAAAATTATTTCATTTACCCAATTTAAAATAATACTGTGTCAATTTATCTTGTTTAAGAGTTTAGAAACCCCTATCGATACGGTTGGCCAGACTGCACCGACCAGAATCTATAAACAATCAACCGATAAGTCAATACAATACAAAACAATTTTTATATTCACTAACAAATACGCGCTCATAGCTATTATTACACTCAAACTCATTCTAGAGTACTGCTGACTCTATCTCTAATGAGTAATTCCCAACATAGCCAAGGTTGTCACTTAACCATATGCTCTGATACCAGATGTAACGTTCGTCGATTTTCGACTCTCGAAAAGTCGACATTAATACGTCCACTGTATCAACTGCCGAGCAATCGAAGGCCGGAATACCGAACCGTTAGGGTTAAAGAAGAGGTAGAAGATAGAATAAGAAAGAAGAAAACAGAAACAATAACAGAATCTCACATTTCGCAGCGGAACAACATATAATAGATAAATGAATATCTTTAAAACAAAGAACTATATCGGTTATTTACATTACATTACATCACTTTACATTACGTTATCAGAGTTTACAACAACAAACAGCGGAAAAGAAATACTATATACTAGTTGATACGCCATGCCATCCAGCTTGCCTCCAGATCTCCACAGCAACTCCTGAATTCCTGGATATCCCAATAACCCGACTCTAGACTGCCCGTGTGGAAATTTGTGGGCACCCAGAGTTTAGGAAGGGAACAATAAACTCCAAGTCAGTCATGGGACTGGTGTGAGAACTTAAATAGTTTATCTTTTAAAAACAAAGAAAGAAATTAATATATTTTTTAAAATAGATCCGCAATGCTTTTTAGAAAATAAGACTACCATAAGGCCTCCCGCACACACACACACAATGAAAACGTAGAATCGGAGAAGATTTCTCCTTATGATAGTCAAACATGCTTGATACGCAAATTTTCTTTGATATTATTACTATAGGTGCAAGGTGTAGGAAAACATTTCGAAAGTATAATATAAATCTTAGCCAACACACGACTAGTATCGTATGCCTACTATAGCTACCATCTAAACAGTGGTGACCACCATAAGTAAATGGCAGTTTCTACAACTAAAACCTTACAAGGTGCGTATTGGAGTTTGGATTTCCAACAAATGGTCAGGCCAAGGAATTTCCCATTGCCACATAGGTACGCCTCTGGAAAGACGCCCCGAGAACCTAACCGGATCTCTGCTAACACAAGGCCGGGTTACCCCTAGCTGGGTAACAACTGACACGAGTATGCCATCCCCCGGTCGTAACCGACTTAAATCCCGGGATTCACCAACAACCACAAAATAATAAGTTTGCAGCAACAATATAGGTTAAGTATCTAGGCTCCATACCATGATACCACCTATATACAGAAGGAAATGACATACACTAAGGGGGCGTTATCCCCTAATAACCTTGTCGCATCTTTCCTGTTTTGACCATTACAGGGGTGCGAGGTACGACGAAGTCTCATCCACAAAGCTACGCTATATACAAAAGCCACACTTTGATCAACAAATGATCATCAGCACTCTGTATGCCACATTACCAATTTGGGAACGTATCACTAGTAACCATCAGCTACATAACCTCTGAGCTCGTACGTCTCAGAGAAGGGTGTTAAGCTAAGAGAATAAATTCTCCGCCACCAATAGAAATGTATTTGATAGAAACCAGCTTTACATCTCAAATTGTAATGTCAGACACACATCCATACAAGTCCGTTCCAGGATCGAACGGAACCGAAGGCACTTCCAAAGAAGCTCTTGCAATCCGGATATTCACTAATCACGTCCGGACTTCCCATCACAAAGGGTGATAAAATATCTATATCGGAGATCAGCCGATGCAGAGACATTCGACGGTAATCCTTCCGTTTTCGAAAATATCTGGTCTTCAACACTAGTCTTCAAATGCTATCCATTACGACATATCACTATTCGGGATGGGATTTATGACCTAAAGGTCCTCTCCCGGCTAAACCGAATAACGAGCGCTTATTTTTAAAATAAGTGTAGCATTCAAATTCAAGCAAATCACAAAATAATACCCATTTAAAGGTAAATATTGATAGTCGGTTATTTAACTATCAATTGATATGCACAACATCGCTAAATCCCAAATAATTTCCCAAATTATTTATTTTCCAAAAATATCTTTACAAGATATATTTTTCCACACTTCAACCATTTGAAAACAAATTTTCAAAACATTTTCCTTACGCGGAAATACTTCCAAATATTTATCCATTTTCAATTTATCTTTAAAAGATAAATCTCAAAACATTTCACTTCATATTGGAAAACATTTCCATACTTATTTAATAATAAGTAATTCACAAATCTATTTATTTTCAACATTTGGAAAAATATTCAATATACTTAAATCACAATTAAGTATATATTTTATTCTTTAAGGAAAACATTCTCTTAAAGACATTCGTTTGAGTCAAAACGAATGTTGCGTAAAACATCGTTACGACAACCCAAAATCACTAGTATATGGATTCAAAATTAAGATAGATATATAAATCCCAATACTATACAAAAACATTTCCTTTCGAAAATCATTTACTATAACAACAGTGTTATAGTCCATCTTTTCCTTATTTCTCGAAAACGTCTATTTCAACAATGAATGTTGAAATCTATGGTTTCGATCCTTAACACATTTTAAAACAACTTCAAATCGTTTTAATTCTATTTAAAATATCACTTTCCCAAAACATTTCTTTAATACATTATTCACTGTCCAAAATCGTGAATATACTTCTTAACCAAATTCAACATTTCTACACATTTTATTTAAAGGATTATCCACTGTCCAGAATCGTGGATATATCTCCTTTAATAAGCTATAATAATTAACTTATCAAAATAAGTCGATTTCGGATTTATAAACCAATTATTTATAAATTCCATTTATATTTTATAACAACTTTAACTTATAAAATCACTTTATTAACCAATTCTATCCATATCCCATTTACACCCAAAATCCAAATTATAAGCAAATTACTTATAATTCACTATTTACAAATTCATTCATTTTATAACTTCACAAATCGTAGATTCTATTCTTTTATAAAATCCATTTACAACAGCATTTCAAAACATCTTTAAAACTCCTTTATAATTCCATCACTTTGATTTATAAAAAATCAAATTTTAACTATATTTCTCAAAAACCATAATTTTTATAACATTAAAATTATAACGTTTATTTATTTAAAATGAATCAATTCCAAAATTTAATAAAACGTATACTTTCAAAAATCACTTTAAAATCCTTTTAAATTTGAAAATCATCACTTTAACATTTTTAATTTTCCAAAATAGGCCCAATACTGTAACAGCACTAAATACAACAATCATGGCATCCAAAACATCATATATCATATGATAACAGAATATGTCACAATATATGTAAATAAACCAATACGGGTGAGGAATCAAGTTGGATCCCTCCAACCTGTTACCCTGCGTCCACAGATGTTAGTACAATACCAATCCCGTTCCAATACGGGATATCGCGATATATGGGATTTATATAAAATATTATCCACTATTATGCAGCGCAATAGGGTCTCATCCGCTATATAATGCGGGAAAATCAACTCTAAGTACATATATAATACCAATTCCACTTCAACATGGAATATCGCGGTATATGTGTTTAATAAATAACATCCACTTAATATGCGGCGTATAGGGTCTATTTCAATACAACAGATAGCAATTTATCATCCAATTATACAATCAAGCAATTTTAAATTTAACTATTTAAAATTTAAATCGAAACAATTTCGATTGAGTGAGAAGTTCTCACCTTGCTTCCAATAACAGTTGCAGTGTTTTATTTCGAATAAAATTAAACACGTGTTTAATTTTATTCGAAATTTTTACTAACTCCAAACGACTCCAACCTAGCTCCATCGCGTAGTGCTCGTCAATACGAAGCCAACGCAATTCATTTCGTCCAAAACAGACCTCGTATGAACAAGTTACAGCATTTTAAAGATTGTACGATTCAATATATAAATTAATTAACTTTTTATTTATATTTCTATAACCTTCTACAATATGGGCCGTGCGTTTCTATCCCTTGCAATCCTGGCCGTGCGCACCTTCTTCCCCAACCCCAGTAAAAACATGCACGCTACAACCCATAGCCGCCACCCTTCAACAAATTATCGCGGCCACCACGTTGAAGTTAAAGACGATCAGCGAGTGCCATACGAACGAGCGTCATGAGCTCCACCTGCCGTCGCCACCATGTTGAACTCGGCCATCCCTATGCCGTGATTATGACCCACGAACACGCCGCCTTCATCGCAGGATTCTGGCGAATCCACTCACTCAAAACGATCGTAGCCGTTGAATTTGTAGAGCTCGCTGCTCTCTACAACTTTGCAGAAGTAAGTTTTACGAATTGGTTGAGGGATTTGAAGAAAATTGAGGAAGAAGGATCGTGTATTCTCGGCCATTAAAGTTGAAAGTGGCGGTTGAAGCTTTTAGACCTAGGGTTTGTGCAAATTGTGAGATATGAGGTCCTTATATAGAAAATATTCGCGCGCTATTCACCCGAAATTTTTCCGAACTCCAAACGAAGCGTGCCGCCTGGCGTTTATAATGTTTTACCCCCATTTCGAACGCAATGGAATATATATCGGCAGCCAATTCGATTAATTTTGGAAGATACGATTTCAAATCGATTAATTTAAATTTAAAATTCACTCAAACCGATTTCTACGCGTTTTAGCTTGCCCCGAACAAACCATAAATATGATTGACACAAAATTTGAAACCATACAATAATATAACATTACGGATCCGATGAAACTAGTTTCGTCGAAATCCGAGACTTTTTGAAAAATGACTATTTTTACTCGTCAATTAAATATTAAAATATTCAATTTCCACAAATTTAACTTTTAATTCAATTTTAAAAGTTCTATAACATCATTCTAACTCCAATATGATTTAATACAACTTTACAAATCAAATTTAATCACATTAAACTCAATTTCCAATTATTTCATTAATTTCAAATATTAAATTATCGATTTAATTATCCAATTAAATCTAGATATTCAAAATAAAATTTATTTGACTTACAAATTTTACTTGTTAATATTTAAAATTAATTAAATATACGAATTTCAAATGACAGAAATTCTGGGTCGTTACAGATAGATTCACTTTGAAACTTCATTAATTAAGTTGATAAATTAACTTCAAATGCCTTTAATTGAAAAAAGGCAAATCACATTTAAAACATCACAAATTCAATTTATTAGTATTATTTAAATATAATTTATTGAATTAATTAATAAATAATTGATTATCATTATTTATAATGATTAACAACTTTAAAACATTATTAAAGGAAAGAATACTTAATGTTAAAACAAATAGATTTATTTTAAAAATCGTTAATTAAAAATATTGGTTAATTTAAAAATATCATTGAAAAATTGATTAATTAACTTAATCCACCATTATTAAACGATTAATTATCTTTAAACATCATTAAATAAAATGATTAATTAATTTTAAAACATCATTAACTAAGTAAAAGTTAAATTCAAAATACATCATTAATAAATTAATTTGTTGACCTTAATCCCTATTAATTAAATAATTAATTAAACTAAATAATCATTATTAAAATAATTATTTATTTTTGAATACATCATTAATCAAAAACTCGCTTAACTTGTAAAATAATTCCAAGCAGGATAATGAAACCAAACTGTTTTGATAAAAGGTGATTTTCCGAAGGTGCCGATCTAGCGACTATCGCTATACGAGCAGTTCGGTATTCATGTTTATAGCATTTGCAATACAACCACACATCACATAACAAGGGTACGAGCAAATATACATGGTGATTTATAATAATACAACATATATCAAGCATTTATTAACAAAGGGATTAATTTAACCGGTAAAATTTCATATGTCTTAAGATTCGCTTGCTAACTTTTCAAAGCGACTAACTTTTAAGAAACAAATCGATGCAACAACCAAAGTATTATTTCACCAATACAATAAGCATTCAATAGCTATAACATGAACACAAATATAGTTTGAAAACATATGGGTTTGAAAGTGGAAGCTTTACTCACAAAAATGCAACCGAACTACAACTTGTCGACACATGAACTATACTTTACTCCACTCAAGCTCGGACTTTTGGGCCCTTAAATGGGCTGTTTGGGTTCGGCCATGGGCTATTATGGGCTTGACCTTGGCCTATAGGAGAGGTGGAGCTTTATTTTGAGGAGTATAGGCTTTAGAAATGATATAGGGATGTTTTAAACTTGGCTTTGAAGTGTGTAAACTGGTTTTTAACTTAGGATATAAAGAGGAAGTCATGAATGGAGATAAGAAGCTAGGGAATGGAGATGAAGAAATAGAAGTGTAAAGTGAAAAATTAGTGGAGGTGGAGGTATTTATAGGAAAATGTGAAGGGAAAATGGGTAAAATGACTTAAGGAATAAAATAGTATATATCAATTTTCATGACACCAAGCCTATACCTCCCCCTCTCCCTTAGTACACACATTCTCCCTTTGATTCCCTCCTCCACCATGACTTAGGTACTAACCTAGGATCCTGAGGTATGTAATTTTTATAATTAGGTCACTATTTAACACTATTTGCACCATACTTAATTAATTTAAAGTCTAATCAACATAAACTAATTCAAAACACTTATTTTATCCTAATAATACTTATTATTATTATATGATAAGAATATATATATATATATGAGTGTGTGTGTGTGTGCATGTTTGAGGACCCATTTCTTCGAGTCTCAAAAATCGAAACTAATACATCCTTGGTATTCACGTGCCGTAAATCCAAGTGTCGGAGAAGCGGATTCACAATGGTAAGAAAGAAAAATAAAGACAGAACAGAATCTCACATATGTTATTTCAATAAAAACTTTACCGCGGAAATTAAAATACATTTTTCAGAGTTAAAAACATGTACAGTTATAAATTTTTGTCCTTACAAATGCGGAATACTATAATACTAGAGTGTGGGGAAATAGACAAAATCTTCAGAAAAATATTCTGACTCCATGCTTTGAGCTTCATACGGATTTCTTCTAAACTAAACCTGACTACTAGGCTGCTCGAGAAAATTTAGGCACCTAGAGTTTAAAGAAAGGGAAAAATTAACTCCAGGTCAGTCACGGAATGTGAGAACTCAAAATACGTGTTTTGAAAACAAAAAGGTGATCACGCCACACATAAACATGGAATAGGTTTTTCCCTTACAATAACTAAAACATTCTTTCGTAAAAATACTTGATATTACTTTTAATGACATATCTTTGAAAACATTGCAAGCAAACTTACTAATCTCAGCCGAAATTATTACCATTATTAAATTCCAGCATGCTAGACTCTACAAAAAAAATGACAGGCACTTACTGGAGAATGGATTTTCATACAAATGACTAGGTGAAGAGATTACCTTTCGGCAGTACATCTTTAGAGGAATATACCGAGGCACAGAACATCTGCCCTCTATCAACACAAGACCGGCCTACCTTTCTCACTAGATTGTACCGAATATGTCATTGTCTTGGTTATTACCGACCTATCCGAGGGCCCCCACAACATATATACACAATAATTTAAACCTGAACGTCATAATGGGTAGAAACATATCTAGAAGGGGATAATCGTGTCCTAACGGTTGCGAACCACTGCCTTGCCGCATCTACCCTGTTTTGGTCATTTCCGGGTATGAGGCTTGAGGTAATGATTACATTTTACTTTGCACATTTCACTTTGAATGCCACATCGTCATTTCAGCGATCACTATTGACTTCCACAAACATACAATCTCCAAGCTCATACGTCTTAGAGAAGGGTGTTAAGCTAAGAGAATTTGCCTTCTCCACCACCAAACAGATGCATGGTTATAAAATTCAACGATGAAATATCAAGAATACAGTTTCAGACACCCATCCATACAAGTTCGTTCTAAGACTGAACGAAACTGAAGGCACTCTCCTACCACATCCTATCGGGCATTAACTCTAAAATTAGTAGCGAAAATTTCTTGTAACCCAAAGAGCTTTAGAAATGTAGGGACCACTGCTACTTTAGTATTTGGGAGCTAACCAGAATTATCAACAAGCAGTCCTTTCACCGCGAAAATCCTCAGTCTTCATTCTTGACAAAGATTTCTAAATTCAAACTCGTGATTTTGATTTGGTTGAAACCATGTTATCTAGGATGTTAATCCAGAACCGGTAAATATTAAATGAGCAGAATCTATAGAAATCATCCAATTCTACTCAATATCAATTCTCATATTCAAGAAATGCTATAGGCGGAATAATAGTGAAATCACCTTTTAAATTCCACGAATAGACCCTCTTCGGGATTTAACACCAAGTATAAGAAGATCATCTCTATAAAATCAAAGTTATATTTAATTTAAATTTGGAAAAGTTAAATCTTTTTATACTTAACTCGTTTTCGACATTCGACCTTATCTATCCCTCGCCCCGGGAAGATGCCATGTGAGCTAGGGCACTGGTTGCTCTTGAAAATCTCCTTAGTTTAAGCACCTCACATCCAGATCTCACGAATAGAAAAATCCAGTCTACTAGTTGGCTTTTAGAGCCAATATTAAATCACTTTATTTATAATAGCTTTTCTTTAAATCGTTTATTTAAACTCTTTTAAATAAGCTATAAAAACCTCCAAACCGTTATTAAAACACTTAGTTATTTATTTAAAAACATTTATAAAAGATTTGAAAAAGAATCGTTAAGTTCAAAACTATATTTCAAAGGTTAGAGAAAAATGTTGTGAAAAGGTGCTGCGGAAAGTGATTTTTAAGCTATATTGGTCAAAACGATTTTTTATCATTTGGAAATTCATTTTTATTACTCGGACCGCTTTTAAAATATTTATATTTATACCATATTTTTAAAAAAAAATTAAAACATCATTTTCTAAGAAATCCAGTTTTGGATTCCGAACTGCAAAACCGCGATTTTTTAAACATTTATTTTACTCATATCTCGAAATCTACTTATCGAAATCTCGATTTTCTTTCTTCTTTGGAAAATTATGGATATAATAGTTTGGAAAATTCTCATCTCTAAGAATTTCGAGCTATATTACAACTTTTATACTTGTTTGACTTTTAGGTGCGAAATTGCGAACTGCAGTTACACGACGCGCTTATTTTTGACTAAATTTTCCATTCTCATTCAAACTTCACCAAAACACTTTTAATCGTTTATAGAACGTTTCAAACTCATTTTTAAACCGTTTTAAAGAGGTCTAGCATTCCATACACACCATTTCATTAATTCAATGAAATTGATTTCCTTTGTGCTTATCAACGTGTTTTTCCGTGACTTGCATATATGTTCAGCATTTATATTTAAACAACTAAACTTGATGATCAAAGCATAATAAAAATCCATTGCAAACATCATATCATCATCCAAAATATAATATAATAGTTTAGGAGTTCTCGCTTTCATTTTCCTTTTGAGCTAATATAAATCGACTATAGCTTCACTACGATCGAACCAAAGCAAAAGAAACCAAGCCTACGATCTAAGAGAGAGCTCAACCCAGCCTTGATAGTGATGGTGCTCATGGCCTAGGTGGTGTGGGTGGTGGCCTTGGACCGTTAAAGAGTAAAGGAGATGTTTAGAACTAGTTTTGAAGTGGATCGATATTATAAACTAGTGTATACATTTTCCTCTTTTATTTGATATTTTTTTCTAACTTTTCTAAGATATTTTTTTGAATAAGAAGCCATTAAAGAGGCTCTTAGAAAGCTTGAAAAGAAGAGGAAGAAGTAGAATGGTATTAGGATTTTTGTGAGAAGAGGGGTGGTATTTAAAGAAAAAACCTTAGAATAAAATATTAAATTGCATAATTACCTAAATACCCCTATCCCACACCCCTCTCCTAGCCCCTAGCGCACGGCTTCGCCCCAAAGCCATGTGATGGTTGATGTGAGGTGATGGTGTGGTACAATGAAGTGATGTTTGCTTTATGGTTACTTAAAGGTTAAGCTTAGGAATTATTAAATCATTTTTGGTAATATTTATATATGTATGTACTTATGTATGTATGTGCTTTTATCATGTGCATGTAACATATATATGTATGTAAATGTATGTGCATAACACTTCGAACGTCTTCGAACAACTTTTGTTCGTTAAATCGTTGAAATCCGAAGAACCGATTATCGGTCACATTTTCACTTATTTATTAACATACATATAGTTGTAAACAAAATTCGAAAATAAATTTCTTATCATTTTAAACTAATTAAAATGATCACATTTGAATTATAAAACCATATAATTTATTATTAAAATTATTTACAATAGTTGCCATTATAATTATCGATTTTTTCTTATATTTTCAAATCAAATATATATCTTTATAAAACTATTATATGTGATTCATTATCACCTTATAACTATTCAAAATGAATTATCGTCATTTAAAATAATTATTTAGATAATTAAAATAATTATTAACTCATTAAATCTTAACTTAAATTCATAAATCTTTATTTAAATATAGTGTTATTTTATCGATATAAATTTTAAGGAAAAAATTTATTCAAAATAAAATTTCTATTACTTATTACCATTTGAAATAATATTATCTGTGTTATCATCCTTTTATTCGCATAAATTTAAAAATAAATACAATCTATTAAAGTGATAAATTGGCGAGACATTACAGCATGTGTACACTAGTGTGCACAATTTTTTCTGATAGCTTTTTAATCCCATAAAGTCGAAATTTCGAAAAACGTTTTCCAGTCACATTTTCTGTTTTTATTTGAAGTAATTATTTTAGTAATACTTTGAAAATGATTTAAACATTATTAATTATTATTTTAAAGATGTTTATTTGGTTAATAAAATCTGTTATTTAACTATTAAAAAATGATTTAAATATTCAAATATAAATTAATTTACGGTTCGTTAAAGTAGTCATATATCAAGAATGGTGTGGGAATAGACTTACACCATGATCATAGCTTGTTGCGGCAACCATATGTGCAGTCATAATATATTAATTTTATTTGATAACCAAATAGTATAAATAATCGAACATTCAAAAATCAATCTATTTTTTGTTTATATATCTTAATATCCATTTTCATAGACTATATTTCTACACTTAACTTACATATTCTAATTTCGACTAAAATTAATGAAAACAACAATCTGTTTTTTGGCATAAATGGACAAATAGATTTATTGTTTTACTAAACACCAAGAAACCTACATACTTAAGTGATTATGTAAGAAATTTGGACCCAACAAAAGTTTATTGCTATACATATAACAAAGTGAAAATTTGGATCAACGTCTTATTTTCAAATTTGATACATGAAAACTCTCCTCAAAAACATATTTTAAATCACACTCTAAAAATTATTTTCGGTAAATTTTTTGTTTTATGTTTTTTTGAAAACCAAATATAAACTTAATCATAAGTTTCTATGAAGGAAAATAAATTTCGTTTTTCTAATTTATTTTGCAGAACTGCAAATATTTGCAATTTTTACTGCAGATATTTGCAGTTCAAGAAACTAAAAATATTTACAATCTGGCAAAAATTAAAATCATTAGTGTTTATATAATAGATTTTTGAGGAAGAATAACTGTGTATTTTGAAACCTAAAAAGGCGTTTTACAAAAGTTCGCTAGACAACCCTCTTATTTCTGGTTTAAGCTCAAACTTAGATGCTATTGAAATACTTTCGTGCCAAAAATACTCATTAAACTATTTTTTGATCAAATAACCATTGAAATTAATCAACAATAAATTTTAGTTCAGTCTATTTATATTGAAAAATAGAATAACATGTAAAAGATAGACAGTAAAAAAGGATGGTGCCATCAACAGCTACCTACACACTTACTAAAGCCACTTAAATATATTTAAAACTAAATCATGCTTCAAAAACTCACATTAAACTTAAATGAGGATCAAGAAGTAAACATGATCGATTATGTGTAATTAAGCAACTTATAAAATAAATATCCTCAAACGTAATTATTTTCAATCCTACCAACCACGACAAAAGAAAATGAAATGAACAATGTAAGTAAATATATTTTATCAATTTAAAATTAGGAGTTGATGAGTTAAGATATTTAATCATATTCAGAGTATACACATAGATCAACATTTTGTAATCCCATTAAATTTTTAGGGACACAATGATGACAATTAATTATATTTGACTATACCATATCATTTTCTGTTGCAATTGTTTCGTCGTTCTTTTTTTATTCTTATTGAAATAGTAACAAAAGTAATAATGATTGGATAGTTTTGATCTAAGTAGTAATGATAGTTCTTTACTGTGTTTTACTATAGCACCAAATTTGAGCTGCAAATTATTTTTTTTACCACGTTAATCTTAGTTAGGTTTATAAAATTTACAAAAAGTGGAAATCTGCTTATAGTTAAAGTGGATAACAGCTTATTCGCAACCAAATTAGTTGTTCATATGTATCGATGAAGAATTAGATGTAAAAAAAAGATTGCCTCTAGAGAAATTCAATAGGGAAATTTTGATTTCATTGTCTGAAGAGAGAGAAAAAGTGAAGAAGTCGAGTAATGGTTTTGAGAAAATAAAAAATTTACAAAATGATGGATGTGGATGGGTGAGTGAATTATTTGATTAGGTTAGAGGATAAATGGGTGAGAGTTAATGTTTGGATGAGTGTAAATAGTATACCCTAAAACAATTAAAATATGTTAATAGTCTAATCTATCCTAAATTATTGCAGTCTTCTTTTTAGTGTAGGATCTAGATTAACCCTAGAGGGGGGGTGAATAGGGTTATAGCAAATTTTCTCGAATTAAACACAGAAATAAACTGCAGAAATAAATATGCTGAAAAGTAAATCACACACAAAATTTACCCAGCTTCGGCAACCCCTGCCTACTGCTGCATTCCCAGATTTCTATTAGAATTAAACAGTATCACGCTTACAAACACTCTACTAGACTCGCAGACATTTGCTCCCGCTCACAAACACTCTATTAGACTCGCAAACATTTGCTCCCGCTCACAAACACTCTACTAGACTCGCACATCCTGCTCCCGCCTATAGAGTTTCGTTTACTCGCAAACTCTGCTCCCGCCTACAATAGAACTTTGCTTACTCGCAAACTCTGCTCCCGCCTATAGAGCTTTGCAAACTCGCACACCCTGCTCACTGAACTAATTCTAACTAGACAATCTGACACTACCTAAACCCTAGGTGGTGATTTACAAAGTTTTGATTCGAAAAACAATAATTAAAGACAACAAACTAAAAATAGTTTAAACTTAAACCCTAATTAAATAAAATAAAGCCCTTTAAAATAAAGTAAGCTGGCCCAATTTATTTTCTTTAACCCAATCCTTTTGCTTGTGACGGCTGTTCCTCTTTGTCGAATTAAGTCTTCTGCTTGCGATCCAAATTTGGCTTTGTAAAAAAATAAGGCGGCACTGTTCCTCTTGCAAATTTAGGGCTTCGTCCCTGATCCAAATTAGGGTTTGAAGCTGCCGACTTTATGTTTGATTAATCTTGTGGATAATGCGCGAGTAGCTTTGACCTTCTCTCGTTGCTCTCTTCGGCTGCTTCGTTGTTCGATCGAGTTCGACTCCTTGTTTCGGTATGTAATTTTATCCTTTTGCTTTACTGGGTTGATGCTTGAACTCGATGCTCTTTAAACTGCCGATGATGATTGTTTATATAGGGTTTGTAACCCTTGAGTTTCGTTCGTCTACAGTTGTTTGAATTCGTCAATTTATTTTCTCTGGCCGCTTGATCATGTATTGATGCTTGGGATTGATCTGACTTTGTCAATTTCGTATTTTTGATGCTTGGCACACACGGTTTTGATTTGTGACTTGGTCAATTTGCTTGGTTATCACGGTGAACGCTTGATTGACTTTGACACTACTGATTTCGTGAATTTTTACTTTGTTGACTTGTTCAACATTGATTTTTGCTGGCATTTTTGGTTCGAACTAGTTGCCTTGGTCATCATGGTTTGATTAATTTTTTGTGATGACCACGGCTTGACTTTGTTTATGATCTTTTGAACTGGATTTTGCTTCTGTGCATGCTGTACTCGGTCGAGTTCATTCCCATTCTGTAGACCTGAACCTTGAATTTTATACATAAGTATATGCTCACTATCTTCTGTTCACCTGCATGTTTACTGTGACGTTGTTTTGATCAGTTGCATTGTTCATGTCATGTTGTTCATGTGCATGCTTTGTACTTCATTTGAGGTTGTAGCTTTGGTCTTCGTTGCTCTGGTCCTATTGCCTTCAGTTGCTTGTCGAATTTGCAGTTGGTATTTGAATTGCTTCATATGTATGTTTGTTGCGGCCTTGTGCTCATCTGAGTCATCTGAAATTGTAGCCTCGGTCATTTGCGGCCTTGACTTTTGTGATATTTGACAGCTCTGGCTCGATGTTGTTACTGCATTCATGACCACTGTCTTGCATGATTTTGATAAAGTGTGACTGATGTTGCACTTGGACTTTGTTCTCCTGCATGTAGTTGGTAGTTTGCATTCTCTTATGGTTTCAAACATGTGAGTTGATCATGTTGCATTGAGTATATGTGTTCATTGTGATGACTGTGATGACATTCATGTTGCAGTGACATGTTTTCCTGTATTCATGTTCATGCAGTCTTCATTTTCGTACTGATGTTGTTTCTGACTTGAACTGTCCATTGCACTTACTTGGTTGTTGACACTGTGTTATTTGGATTGCTGAATTTTTCATGTAACTGCTGGCTTGTTCTTGCATTGCTGTGCATACTCGTTGAACTGGTTTTCTTGTGCACTGTGCTTTGACATTGTATTCATCCCTGTAGTTGGTGGTCTTTCATGATGTATTTTCCTGTTGACAATCATGTTGGGTAGCTTCATCAAGGCTTGTTGTTGGCTACTGGTCGTCTGCACCTCTGCATTCATTGTAGTGTATCCTCAGTTGTTTGTAGTTGCATTGAGCTTTTTACTTGAACCTGCTTTTGAGGATGATGCATCCTGGCTTGGTTTTGGGTTTGTATATGGTATTCTCTGGTCATTGCTGTCATTTGGGTTTCACTGTGACCTGTTGCACTCGATCATATTGACTTGACTTGTATTTGCTTTGAGATGCTTACAGGCTTAGTCTATACTCTGTTGCATTTTAGTTGCTTCCCTGACCTTGTAGTTGTACACTTTGACTTCACTGTGAACTTCACCTGTGATATTACTCGAATTGTAGTTGTGTAGTTGCACTGCACCGTTGCCTTGAGTAGATGTTGACTTGTATCACTGGTTCATTCCACTGTTTCATTGTGGCTTCACTGATTACTTGTCATGTTGCATGAGTCCTGGTCATTTGCACTTGCAGTTGGTTACTTGATTCAGTTGTGTTGTTTCCAGTTACTTAGTGTCTTGATGCTCGGCTTGAGGTTGTGTCATGTTTGAACATAGCATTCATGTGTACTTTTGATTTGCACCTGAGTTGAATCCAGTTTTAAAACTCGGGTTTGATCTTGTGCTGAGAGTTGTGATTTTGAATATATTGCACGTGAGTTGAACCCGGCTTTTCATTTGGGTTTGACCTGTGCTCACCTGTCCCTGTAGCATTATCAAGTGTATATATCGGTGTGCACGGTCTTGTGGCATATACAGTGATACACTGTGTATGTCACAAGTTGTTCGTGTATGATGAATTCAAATTTAAATTATGATGAACAACCCAAATAACTGAGGCAAATTGTACTTTCAAAAATCATGTTTCATTTTATATTGCAAAAATATTTCTTTTTCAATTTTACTGCGTTAGTGAATATTTTTGCAGATTGCTCAGATGCTGGATTCAAACTGGAATTCAGTTGAAGACCAAATACGAGTGTGAGTGATATGTAGTGAGGTGAACTGTAAATATGAAATTTGATGTAATTGTAATCGAAGTTGTATAGTTATAGTGAGAGCTTGAAATTGTACTATTCAAAAATGTAATAAATATTTATTTGAATAAGATATCTATTTGAATTCAAATTCTGTGTAATTTATTTTATTCAACAAATATTTATTTAAACTGTGAAAAATAGAATAGTATATTAACAAATACATTTGAATGAATGTATATATGTTTATTATCATCAAACAAAAAATCATATAAGCGCAAAGCGCATATTCAACAATCTCCCCCTTTTGATGATAACAAACATATATTTAAGATTTTGAATGTATTAAATGTATTTGATCGTTCAATTTGCTCCCCCTATTTGAATGCTTCCTCTCTATATGATACTCCCCCTACATATATGCATACAAATAGAAATATATAAATGAGCCTATATGCAAATGGAAAATTATTTGACCTTTGCTTGATTCTATTTGACAAAATCTTAACTTTTCTCTCCCCCTTTTGTTATCAGCAAAAGAATAACAGTGATATAAAAATAGGGATGAAGTGACAGACATGAATCAAACATTTAACTCAATTGAATATAAATATCAAATTTCAATAAAACTCAAACAAAAATCATAATTACCTTTGTCAGGCGCATATTCCACTTTCAGAAGTGATGGGGATAAAATCATCAAAAATCATACAGTTCTGTCTATTTGTGGTATATTTATTTCAGGAAATTTGAATATCTACTAACCATGCATAACCGTCAGGACTTTTAAGTGAGATTAGTAGTATTCACAATTTTTATTTAAAAAATGAAATCAAGTATCTTCTAACCACGCATGACCGTGAGGACTTTTAAATGGGATTAGAATCAACTTGTCTATTAAATCAATTAATTTTGATATGCGTTCCATACATGCATAACCGTGAGGACTTTTAAATGAGCATGGAAGCACATAATCAAAAATCCAAGTAATTCACCCATGCATAACCATGAGGACTTTTAAATGAGAGTGAATACTTTGGATATTTATTTTTATTGCTAAATATAATAAATTGAAGCACAAATGATTTCCCGTTTAAAATAATAAATTGAAGAACGAATACTTCCCTTTGTAAACTACCACAAATTTTCATATTATATATGATTTTGATGAGTGATGGTCGATAGAAAGATGATAGAAATAGAAATGATCATGGAATTTTTACCCAACAAAAAGTTTTTATAACTCTTGTTATGAAATTCTAAAGAGATTTTCTAATTATACTTTCTCGAGTTATAATATATGATAAATATCAACACTCATCACTTTTTCAATCACTATTCATCTTTTCGATAATCAAAGGGAGTCAGATTAGTCAAAATAGTCATTTAAAATCAAATTCAAAAATTATAAAATCAATTTTTCAAAAATGACTAATTTGTAAATATGGTCAAACATGATTTTCTCGAGGGGGTTTTATAAGAAAATTTTCTTCTATTTGAAAATTATTTCAAGTGAAAAATATGCAGATATTTTCTTTGAAAAACGATGCAGCAAATGAATGTTTCAAAAATTAATCACGTTCCACTAGTAATTTTTCTATCAACTATATTACCAGTGTAATCTGCATCTGAATTTAAATTTCACTCAATATTCACTCGTTGGATGTCAAAGACCAGATTGTGAAATTTCAACAAATTATCTCATAATTGTTTTCAACAATTTTTAAATGAAATTTTCTTGGATTTGAATTGAGACCGTGTTAACAATCAAACAAATATCACAGTGTTAAACTTAGAAACCATAAGATGAACAACTATCAACAGTCATTAAAACTTCATTATTATTTCAAAACAATTTCTTGAAGTTTCAACAATTTCATAAAGTTTCAATAATTTCAAAAATTTCTTGAAATCCTTTTTATAGCATGACACATGAAATTTGAAATCGTGCAAATTTACAAGCAGTGACCAAAATGTCAAAACAAATATATCACGTGTAGCATGAGTAATCAAAGATCAATAAAATACCATCATTTGACCGAACAATTTTTATGGATTAGTTCAAAGTTGAAAAACTGATTGGTCATCATTTAAGCACAAATCAAGATCATAAATAAGAACAAGTCAAAAAATCATATCAATTAAGTCCGAATCAGTCAACCATCATAATGACTCCAAGTAATTCTATTTAAAGATGATTGGTCAATATTTTGAAAAAAAATAGAATCAAAATCATCATCTTTTGTTCATCTCAATATTGGCTGATTTAATTCAGATTACGGTGCAGATTATCACATTTAGTATATCGTTCAAAACAAATTTACCTGTTTTACCTTTACGATAGTTTTTCGTTGTTGTCCATTGTGATTCTGTCACCTTTATACTAGGCTAAGGAACTTTGCTTTGTGGCCCGTTGTGTTTCTGGAACAGCCAAAATCCAGAGAACACTGTTGTTGTTCCTTAGCCTGCCACCACACCTACACGATAAAAGATTTATGTGACCTATTTGTTTTTATAGGTCCATGGTTGTTAGTGGCAGAATATGAAAAATATGTTTGTGGAGACCCAAAACTATTTATATATGTTCCTTTTGGCACCCAAATTTGTTTGACTTTCAAAGATTTTATATTTGTGCCTTTTGGAACCCAAATTGGTATAGTTTTCTCGTGTTTGGGTCTATACCAACAATTATTTTGATTGTTTCCACAAATTGTGCACATTAAATTTTCTTGATTAATCTCATTTCTAACATATTCAGAGTGACTATATCCAAGTCCTTGTTTATTAATATTGACAGTTTGTTTTCCTATTAACATATTCAACGATTTTTCACTTTTGGAAAAATTTTCTAAAGTCGTTGACAATTGTTGGACTTGTATTTTTAGAGATTCATTTTCGTTTAACAATTGTGTGCACCTTTTAATAGAATTCTCTCTTCTAGTATTTTCAATTTTTAAAATCAGAATTTCATTTTCAAGTGATTTCATTTTAATTTCTGATTTTTTAATTTCTTCTTCAAACGTTGGACACTTATCACACTTAGGGATCCTACTTTGATAGGTTTTAACTAATTGGTCAAGTTGTTCATTTAATTCTATCAAAGTGTCTTGATGCTCGGCTTGAGGCTGTGTCATGTTTGAACATAGCATTCATGTGTACTTTTGATTTGCACCTGAGTTGAATCCAGTTTTAAAACTCGGGTTTGACCTTGTGTTGAGAGTTGTGATTTTGAATATATTGCACGTGAGTTGAACCCGGCTTTTCATTTGGGTTTGACCTGTGCTCACCTGTCCCTATAGCATTATCAAGTGTATATATCGGTGTGCACGGCCTTGTGGCATATACTGTGATACACTGTGTATGTCACAAGTTGTTCGTGTATGATGAATTCAAATTTAAATTATGACGAACAACCCAAATAACTGAGGCAAATTGTATTTTCAAAAATCATGTTTCATTTTATATTGCAAAAATATTTCTTTTTCAATTTTACTGCGTTAGTGAATATTTTTGCAGATTGCTCAGATGCTGGATTCAAACTGGAATGCAGTTGAAGACCAAATACGAGTGTGAGTGATATGTAGTGAGGTGAACTGTAAATATGAAATGTGATGTAATTGTAATCAAAGTTGTATAGTTATAGTGAGAGCTTGAAATTGTACTATTCAAAAATGTAATAAATATTTATTTGAATAAGATATCTGTTTGAATTCAAATTCTGTGTAATTTATTGTATTCAACAAATATTTATTTAAACTGTGAAAAATAGAATAGTATATTAACAAATACATTTGAATGAATGTATATATGTTTATTATCATCAAACAAAAAATCAAATAAGCGCAAAGCGCATATTCAACATTTAGGACTTCATATGATGAAAAACAAATACATGGAAAACTTTCCAAAATACAACCCATATCAAACATGTTTGATGCTGATGTCTAAAATCTTTCGAGGACAATATGAAGTTATTGAAGTAGAAAACACGATAAAAATAATGTAAAGAAGCAAACATGTAAGCATAATGATTTATGCATATTCTAACTTCCCAATATTCCCAATGCAACACAAACCAAGTAATTGATTAACATCATGCTTAATCAATCAATACTTATTTGTCATTTAGTAATCTTTAATTAGCTTTCCTAAAGAAACTGTCATAGTGAGTCAATAGATTGAAGTTTTCTAAGATGTTTTGCAACCTTTGATAATGCACTAATGTTTTCCTTATTTCCTTGGTTTTCTATGTTGAAGAGCTATTCGAGTTTCCCTAGGATATGTAGGATCGAGTTCGATTCCTTAGTCTTGGAAGACGAAGCATCATATTTTTTCCAAAGACATTATGAGGGAAGAAGATAGAGAAAAAAATGAGTTTTCTTCTACCAATTTTGGCTCGTTTTTGTATGAATTTTAATTTAGTTGTTTTCGTAACCCTTGTTTGTAAAAAAATTCTCATCGGTTCTTATAGGTTAAATAATCGATGAAAATCAATGTCCTGTAAATTTGATGGTTTTTCCAACCCATAAAATTAGGATGTTTCAAGAGGTTCTAGATTTTTTTTCTTCTAACCATACTCTTCTATGAATTTTTTTTAAAGCTTACATAAAAACTCTTTAGCAATTAGGGCTAAGCAGGATTAGTTCACCAAATCGATCGGTTAATTAGACAACTTAACCAACCAGAGCACACGGTTTGGTTAACCATCTAGTTTGTATCGACCGAATCGTCCAAATTTAACTATGGTTAACTACACGCACCGATTAATTAACTGGTTAAGTTTTACCGGTTAACTGAAAACTGGTTAACTGCAGTTAACCGAAAAATTAACCATATTAGACAATGAAACGAAAGTTAACCATATTACACTTCATTCTTCATGTAGTTCACAACTTTTCCATAATATGTATTACATATGCATATTACCAAACTATTATAAGCATTAACTCACATATGACAATGGATAAGGCATTAATAACACATTATATCACGTAATGTTGAATACATATACAGTTCATAACTTCATAATCATATAGTCTAGTAGTACACTACATCCTCATTCCTCACCCTTGAACACTCAGTAGTTCATACTAATACATATTACATAACAACATTACCGACACCAGAAAGTAATTCATATCTATACTATACTATTGACAATGAGTGTGCGTTTTCCAAACCTCTCAAGCCTGCCCATAACTGAGCCCTTTTTCCCTATAGAAGGCATTTCTACGATGCTACATGTATTCAAAAGCAGAAAATTCATGACCTTTCTGCAATACATCCTCTCTTCAGTTCCCCGTTTTCTACAAGGGGTCCAATTTGTCTTTTTTTAAACCTAAGTCGTCATTATTCCCCAATTTTCTAACCATGGCCATAACAAAATAACCTGAGGTGTATCCATGAAATCCTTTTCTCCTCACTCCATCTCTAATCCTTTCATCTTCTTCTCCAACGATCCTATTAGAATCTTAATTAGTATGTCAATTCATTGCTTTATCCTGCCTTTTCATTTTTTTCTACCATTATCATCATCACATAATCACCTCCACTATCCAAACCCTAAACGAACGCCTTTTGTAAATTAAAGCTTTAGTTGTCCAAACCACTACAAGAACGGTACCTGATAGCGACGGCTTTTAGCCGTCGCCGGCCGTCGCTAGCCGTCGCCAGCCGACGCTAAAAGCCGTCGATATTTACCTCATCGCCCAATAGAATCGCGACGGCTTTAGTAATGGCTCCGTCACATAAATAGCGACGGCTCGCGACTGCAAATGTGCCACGTGGAAATTTTCCAACGTCTAAATGTCGTCGCTAGCCGTCGCTAATCTGAACAAAATGGCCGTCTCTAGCCGTCGCTAATCTGAACAAAATGGCCGTCGCTAGCCGTCGCTAATCTGAACAAAATGGTCGTCGCTAGCCATCGCTAATCTGAACAAAATGGTCGTCGCCGGCCGTAGCTATACTGAACAAAATTCTTTGCACTTGCACAGCCCATATACACTTCAAACAATAATCATCAAATACCATCATCACAGCCACTATACACTATATTCATCAACTATAACCATCATATATCCATCATATAACATCACTATACATTCAAACAATATAAAATCCAACAAAACCAAACAAAACCATATACAATCCCAACAATAATACATATCATGTCAACCAATACAGGTCATCAAAATATGTACATAGTTTCCCAACCAAAATGTGTGCATAGTTCTCCAACCACAACTACAAACCGTTAACCCAAAAAAACCGTTAACACAACTACAATTCATCAAAATATGTACATAATATCCCGAAATATATATACACCAAACCAACCAAAATATGTATATACCAAACTGAAACATGAGCAAACAAGCATACCTACTCCTCACCATCGCTGCCATCCTCTCCAGGCTACCTCCCATGCTGTTGCAAATAACCTGCAATCCGCTCATCCAGCTGTTTCTCAAAGAAACTCTTCCTCCAATCATTTATTTCATCCACTGTTTGCCTCAAGTGAGCAATCTCCTCTTCTTGCTGGGACCTCCTGTATGCACTCTGCAATCTCATCGCCTGTAAAATAGTTCATAATTATTTATATATTAGTATATACATATATAATATTATTAAAATTATTTAACTATTCATATGCATGTGTAAATTTATATATTAGTACATGTCAAAATTTACCTCCAGATTTCCATAGCTATACCGCACATTGGTCCGAGAAGGCGGGTCAATAATAGCATCCCAGATATTGTTCGCCTCCTCTAGCGTAAGCTCTTCCCGACCAGTGGACTGTGCTACTCGAGCCCGCTCAGCTTCGTACCTCTCTTGCGATTACAAACAATTGTTTTACAAGATAAAAACTGAATTTCAAGTTTTTGAAAATAAAATAAGACAAAATATTGTTGTTAACAATAAATTAGTTTACCATTACGGATTGGGATTTGTCATCCGTCCACTCGTATGAAACATTGCCTTCTTCGTCAGTCCTCTCCACGGCATGAGTCACCTTGAACAACTCGGACATAGTGGGCTCGCGGTCTGAAAATATATAAATATTATTGCTAATCTGATTATAAAATATTTTAATAAAATGTAAACACAGTTTATAAATTTAATTACCAGCTCTCTCTTATGCTCCTGGAAGGATTTGGAGCCACCACGGTGCAATGCAGGATTTTTATTCCTGTTAGCCCGATTCCGCGCAGATAATTCCTACAAATTAAGATAAATTATCACGTATATATCTTGCGAGATTTATATTAGATTTAAATAACAAAGCAAACATATATTACTTACTTTTGCTGCTGGAGTGTCCCAAAGCCGAAGAAAATCAGCCCATACACTGTCACCCATCCAGTTCGGCTTTTTGCCTGAATTCTTAGCCTTGGACAATGTATCCCTGTAATTTTTCCTCATTCTTTTGTTCCAGTGATTTAAGAAAACGTCCATGTCGTCAGGGTCAACGCAGACTGCAGCCTGTAAATTAAAATTATTTTAAGTTATATAGATTATATTAATTTACAACTGAAATTCAAACTACTACTTACAAGTAAATCGGCTTGTATTGCGTCCTTGACATGAAGGGGGATGTCGTCCCAGCGAGGCCAACAACCATCCATCCGGCTCTAAAATGCCTTCCCCGAAACCTATAGAATATAATCTGATGGCTCCACCTCAAAGCCCCTGCAAAATTTATGATATACATGTTTAGTAGATTTTAAAACTTATACTTTAATTGATACTTACCTGGCACTTTTCGAAACAACTTCTGCCATCGGACGTAAGTCCGGTGCAGTGCCACTACCACCTGCACCGGGAGATGGTTGTGGCGTGCCTATCATACTTCGTCTCCTGCTAGACATATCTACTATAGAAAAACAATATCATCACAGAACAATTATAGAAATTCACTACTATATAGCATGTTTCAATCACTTTCATAGAAACAATTATAAAAATTTACTAGTACAAAACATGGATAAAAATCAAATAAATAATCATCATAGAACAATGGTAGAAATTCACTACCACATAGCATGTTTCAATCACTTTCACAGAACAATTATAAAAAATTACTAGTACAAAACATGGATAAAAATTAACTAAATGACCATCACAGAACAATTACGAAAATTTACTATTACATAGCATGTTTCAATCACTATCACATACCAATTATATCAATAACGATCAGTCTTCATCGTTTTCTGATTCAGACTCAGTTTCGTATTCTATCTCATTTTCTTCGGTACTTTCGAATGCATCAAATAAGACGTTCGATTCATCATTCAAAGGCCCTACATCAATATCATCAGTTATTATTATTTCTGTATTTGGTTCAAGATCGGCTTGATATGCTGCTTCATCTGGAATATTATTTCCATCAAACGTCAACCTTGGTTTTGTTTTGAAAACAGCAGACCAATCCGCTTTATCTCTTTTCAAAGATGGATACGGAGCAAAATAAACTTGTAACGCTTGCTTGGCTAATACAAAAGGATCGTACTTATAGTAGTGTGATGTATGCATTATTTCAATAAGTTTATACTCTTTATGCACGTTGATTCCGGAACCAGGAACGTTACTGAACCAATTGCACTTAAATAAAAAAAACCTTTTCTAAAGGTTCAACATAATATGTCAACTCTAGAATCTGTGTTAAGAGGCCGTAAAAATCTTTTAAATGCTCATCTGGATCATCACTGCCTTTGACAAATACCCTGCTGTTATATGTTAATTTTTCAGCCCCATAATCTTTCGTGTTGAACTTAAACCCATTGACGAAGAATATTGGATAAGTCTTCACTTTTCTTTTCGGTCCAATCACAAGATGTCTTAAGCCTTCATCAACGACACAGTTTCTTGGCTCATAAACATAGTTCAAAAACCATTTGGCAAATTCTTTATTGAGATTGCCAGATGGATACTGTGATTCGTAGATGCTGCATATATGTAATATGTGTTATAATTATTATGTACGTACAAGTAAATTACAAGTGAATTAATTATTACCTGACAAATGATGCGACTTCGACATAATTTAAAAGAACATACGTGTGTGCTACATGGTGGTCTCTATCGTCCAATCATATTTCCACACATTTTCCACCAGGTCTACCATGTTGTCTAAAAACAGATAGCATTGTTTGAGAAGAATTTTGTTCAACGACTTCCTCATTTCGAGGAACGGTTATAAACGATAAGTTCACATCGTCCTTAAAGTAGTGAGAGAAAAAAAATGAGGCTTCTTCTTCAAGATACGATTTTCATATCGAACCCTCAACTCGGGCTTTTTGTCGAATCTTCTTCTTCAGATGATTCAAGTACCTATTAAGATATTTATTACATATTTAGATATACAAATTTAAATTTGAAATTGACATGAACATTGCACATGTTAATACATCCATCCATATTGCACAGGACCACGAGTGCTTCGGATGGAAGATGAATAGGTAAATGCTCCATTACGTTAAAGAAACCAGGTGGAAGTATTTTCTCCGGTTTGCATAGCAATATGGGTATTTCTACTTCAAGTTTACGTATACGATCCACCTTTAATGTTGTCGAACAAAGCTGTTTATAAAACAAACATAACTCTGTTATAACATTCCATACTTTTACGGGCAACAGTTCTTTGAAAGCCACGGGTAGTAAATATTCCATCATGATATGACAATCGTGACTTTTCATCCTGCTAAGTTTACTATTTTTGAAGTCAACACATCTACGAAGATTGGAAGAAATCCCATCGGGAAATCTTAATTCTTCCACCCACTTTAGCACGAGTTTTACTTGCTTATTGTCTAGCTCATAGCATGCTTTCGGTTTTTTATTGTCATTAGGCTTCATATGAAGTTCCGGGCGCTTACAATAGTTTGCTATATCAAGCCTTGAATTCAAATCGTCCTTGGTTTTGCCCTTTACATTCAAAATTGTATTAAACAGATTATCAAACGCGTTCTTTTCATTATGCATCACGTCAATAACTTGTCGGAGTAAGAGATCTTTCCAATATGCTAACTCCCAAAATATACTTTGTTTGCACCAATTATGAATGTCTGACTTTCCTGAGATTTCAGTCTGGACTCCAGTTTCATGTATCTTTGGATAGTCCCTTACAATTTCGTATATTTCCTCGCCTGACCAAACCTTTGGTGGTTTCAAATTCACGTCTCTGTTAGCTATGAAAATTTTCTTATCTCTTCTAAAAGTATGATTGGGATGAAGAAAACACCGATGACAATCAAACCACGAAAATTTCTTCCCATATCGTAACGAAAATGCTCGTGTTTCTTCCATACAATAAGGGCATGCTAGACGACCGGCCGTACCCCAACCAGAAAGCATCTCGTATGCAGAAAAATCATTAATAGTCCATAACAAAGAAGCGAATAACCGGAAAAAAAATTCTTTGATACATCGTAAGTTTTGACTCCTTCATTCCATAGTTTCTTCAACTCTTCGATCAATGGTTGTAAATAAACATCAATTCCTTGGGTTGGATCATGAGGGCCGGGAACGATAGTGGTGAGAAGCATATATGGTGTCTTCATACACATCCATGGAGGTAAATTATACAGAGTAACGATAATTGGCTAGGATGAATATTTACTACCAAACTGTGAAAATGGTGAAAATCCATCCGTACATAAACCAAGTTTGACATTACGGCTTTCCGCAGCAAATGCGGGATAAGTCTTATTGAAATGTTTCCATGCTTCTCCGTCGGATGGATGTATCAAAGTTCCTTCTTCCGCTGTTCTCACACTATGTCATCGCATATGACAGGCCGTAGCAAAAGATGCATATAATCTTTGAATTCTGGGAGTGATGGTTAAATAATGCATTCTCTTGTACGGGACTTCTTTCCCTTTCTTCTTTCTTGGTTTGTATCTTTCTTCTTTCTTGGTTTGTATCTTTCTTCGTTACATATTTTGCATTTTCTGAGGTCAACGTCGTCTTTCCAATACAACATGCAACCTTCCACACAGGCATCTATCTTCTCGTACGATAGACCGAAAGCGGACATCAATTTTTTTACTTTATGATGACTATCGCACATCAGATTATTAGGTGGCATGTGTCATTTTGCAGCTTGTACAACTGCTGTAAATGCAGCTTCCGTAAGGTTGAATTTTGATTTCATAGTTATGTATTCGGCGGTTACTGAAAGTTCGCTTCCGCTTTTACATCCGTCCCACAACGGCCTCTTAGCAGAATCCAACAAATCGTATATTTTTTTAGCTCCCGCGGTCGGTTCTTCTTCGACATTTTCGTCTTCATCGACAGCTTCAGTTGTAGGTAACATTGATCGTGTAGCATCATCCACCATATTTTCTATCGGAATCCTCATCATATTAGCGTCCTCTAACACTTCAGTATTAGGTGTAGGTTCACCAAGTTCTCCATGACAATCCCAGAAATAATAATCAAACACGAAACCATATTGATACAAATGTACTTCAACTATATCTAGTTTCCAATGCTTCAAATGTTGGCACTTACTACACGGGCAACAAATTTCTGTGTTGTTTCGGTTATTAGATTTAGCAAATCTAATAAATTCGTGTACACCGTTGTAGAAATGTTGCTTTATTGATCCCTTCTTTCCAGTTCTGACTTCATACATCCAAGTACGGTCGAGAAAATAATTGAACATTTTTCCTGATTTGAAAATGTATGTTAGACAATTTAAATCATTAATTTTCAACCATTCTCCATTGTAAACAGTTTATCGTTGCAGAAAATGCGTGTACACAGGGAACGTAAAGGAAGTGCTACCAAAATTTTGTAACTGTTTAAAATGAAATGATTTATAATATGTAATTACTTTATTGTGTTTGTAACTTGTCCAATACAGGGACAAATCCGAAAAATAATGTATCAGATGAATATAAATGTCTGTTCCGTTACAAAACGAGCATCCATATAACGATCATATACAACACTTGCCAGACGGGACCAATGTCAATCTAAGGGATAAAAAAATTTCTTTAAATTTTATCAAATATTGTTGTTCTTTTCAAATTTTGACAATGTCTCAACTATTTAAATTTTATTTCATAAATTTGTGTATTTAAATTTTAGTTCAGCATTTAATTAACAATTTTAGTTCAATATTCATTTTTTTATTTTTTTACGACGTAGATTTTAGCGGAATATTTGTTGTTGTTATATTCATTTCTTAATTTCTTTACAAAATTGATTTTAGTACAATATCAGTTGTTTTTAAAGTCATTTCCTTTTTTTTTTTAATTAGATATTTGCAGAATTTTTAATGTTCTCATATTCATTTTTTAATTTTTTTTGTATAAACTTTATTTTTGTACAATATATACAACCTTTTGCATTTTGGCCGTCGCCAGCCGTCGCTAAAATTAATAAAATGGTCGTCGCTATCCGTCGCTAAATCAACAAGATAAATAGAAGAATTATCAAAGATAATTATAAAACAATAAAATCTAATTATCAAATAGATAATTAGAAAACAATAAAAATCTAATTATTAAATAAAAATTTGTCGATTTAAATTCACTTAACAACTTAAATTTGTAATTTATCAATTTCATAAACTATGAAATACTTTCATGTAAATTTATCAACAACCAAGTTAATCATTAATATACACTAATTTTTCACCTAACACAACTAACCATGTTAATCGCCAACACTAATTATCTACATCAACCATTTATTCAACTTCATGATAAACTAATTAATCTAATACCTAATTTAACTTCATGATAATAAACTAATTAATCTACCAAATCAACATACAACACTACTAATACCTAATTTAACAACACTACTAATACCTAATTTAACAACAAATCCTATTTTGACAACAAATCCTAATTTAATTAAGGTTTAAACTAAACCTAAAAACATCAAATTTACATTCAAAACAAAGATTAAAAGCATACCTAGGCAAATTTGGGTGATTTGGAGGCGGCGGAAGGCGGGGCGGCGGCTGCGGTGACGGGGGGCGGTGGATTGGAGGAGGGGGGAGGAGGGTTTAATTTTGGTGGGAAGAATGAAATTCTGCTCGTGGGAAGCAGATCTGTATATTTCATATAGCGACGGCCGTATTTTTTAGCCGTCGCTAGTCGTCGCCAGGTTTCCGTCGCTATTTGAGCCGTTTGTAGCAGTGAACCTAGCATCGATGCTCTTTGAAAGGTATTTTTAAGTTTATATTTAGATCATAATTAGCTATGCACTCTAATGAATACACACTTTTCTATTTGTCTCTAAATATAAGAGACAGGTTTATTCCATCCATATATTTTTAGATGTTTTCATAATGTTATTTGAGTAGAAACTGAGTATGTTTAATATATATATATATATATGTATATATATATATATTATTTACTTCTAGGTTACGTTAACAATAACGTTTGTAAAATCCTGAAACGTGGCAATTACTTTTATTGAAATTATGTTAAAAGAATAAACATGAAATGTTTTAATTTCAGAACCTAAGCATGGTAACCAAATCGATAGTAGATTCCAATCCTATTTGAAAAAACTTGAAATAAATATAAATATATACAGTATTTCTATCACGTGGTCACTTTATTCGTATCTCCACACAACGTATTTGGAAAATACAAAGTTAACTTAAATGTCATACAACATATATCACATGTGTAGAAAACATAGCTAAACAAATGCATATGCTTTTATACATGTATAACATTTTTTCCCCTCTTATGGAATTAGATCTAACTAACTGGCTTAGTTATAGTAAGTAATATATTGACATTAACGGTGTGAATAACTACCTAACAAAGCCATTACAACTAACTATAAATAATAATGCTTATAAACCCGTTGTGAATGTAACTTCTACCTACCATCCTTCAACTCAAACCTTCCCATAGACTTGACTCATCTTAACTTAATGGTAAGTAACTTAAAAGTAGTTAGACCAAAGTTCGATCCTCAGTAGTGTTCTCAAAGATTAAATGCTTTGTTGGTTGTAATTTTTATATGCTCTCATTTTGTCATGTTTGATGATGATTACCAATAACAATTGGTCACATAATTAATTACATTTAACAATTAAAACTCCCTCAATCATAATTTTTCTCCAACTCATTACATTTTAATGCATGGTATAGTAATATAGTACTAATTAGTGTCCATGATTTCCGTTTGGTTATCTAGGGTGTACTACGATAGTACTGGAATAATAGAAAGTAAGATAATCCTTTAAGATGGCCGCTTTTAGGTATACCAAGTTTAAGGTATATTCAGTTGCGATATTATGCTATGTTACCCAAAGTTTGATATTTTCTATTCGTTACATTTGCCCACATTTTCTTCCACTTTGCATGGTTTTTATTTCAAATGTACAGTGAATACATTGTTCAAAGCACTTGCAAAATAGTTGGCCTATATATAATTAAGCTTGATTGTTATATACTAAAATCGAATACATGTCATTAGTTGATAATCGTGAAAATAACGTCTCTACATTATTAGGTAATACTTCAGCAAAGAAAATGTGACCAGTGACCAAATGTGATTAGCTATGCTAACGGTTGAAGACTAAGAATTATTAAACTTGATATTTTAATTAATAACTTAAAAGCACATAAAATATCGGTAACTATGTTCTTTTTAAAGAAGTAAAGATAGATTCAATGTATTCCTCTCTTAAGCCATGCAAATTTAGTTTATTAGTGTTAGTTGGCTAGTGTACTAAAACAGATAGCACGCTACAATAAACTCGTCGCACAAGTTTATTAATTAGAATTCCACTACGCTGGAATTCTGTATTAGATAAGTGTAACAATAAGTTACGTTGTAAATAAATTACAACAACAACGTTATACTATTGTAAGAAATATTACAACTTATAAGCGGGAAAGATTACAGTGAATCTAACCAGTATATAAAGGAAATTCCATCTGAGGCTTGTCGTAACAATTTCCTTAAGAATTTTATTTCAAAGCTCTCCCAAGATACAACAGACGTAATCTGCACGAGATTGTAATGAGTATGTCAACTCTGTGATATGTATGAAATATAGAGCAGTAGAGCAAAGAAGCAGAAGAAATTAGTTTGGAATAGGATGAGAATGTGATCAGTATTCTCTCCTATTTATAATTTCGTCCGCATCCCTTCAAACAGTCGCGTCCGCTTGACGGGTCGCACCCGTTGCCTTTTGGTCGCTGCTGTTCGTTAACGGGTCGCACCCGCCCGTCCAACGGTACTGTTTCGTACCTGCTCATACTGTTTCGCCCGCGCCTCTTCAGTCGGGTCGCACCCACTTCCGTCTCAATCGGCTCGCACCCGTTTGCTTCTAACGGGTCGCACCCGTTACTGTTTGCGTCCGCTTATGAACAGTCGCATCTCTTCAGGCAAAACCCCGCCCGCTTCTCTTCAAATTCCAGGCCTAGCCCAGTTTCAGACAAAGCCCAAAACCGTTAAACAATGGCCTAGTAAAAAGAATGGTCATTTTAGACCCGTACCCGGTTTGGTCGGACGGCGGCGGCGCGCGCGTGGTGGAGATGCATGATCTCCCTCCTCACAACGAAGCATACATTTGGGAGCCCCAGGCCCCCAACCTCCACTTGAGAAATCTATTAATATACTTAGATTTCTTAGTATTTTAGACGATGTGGGACTTTATGTATTTTTCATTCACTTGTTCTTTAGGAATTCCAACAATCAGAAAAGGACCTTGTGTGGTAAAATTAATTATCACTTGTAATATTTAAAATGTATTGTATGTGTATTTAAAATAGAAAAGAAGTCTAATATATATTTTATAGGTATGATGTTCATCTAGAATATTTGAACCTAGATGATGCAAATGGTACGCTAACGCCATTAGAAACAATAGTGGAGATATTAGCAATATTAACTAGCTAGAGAGAATGAGACTCCTTCAAGAAACATGTCAAGGTGTAGCACAATTTTAAACCAGAAATATATCGGTATAAACTTTAAATATGATTTATTTGCTTCTTTATTTTTATATTATACATTTTTGATGTCAAATAGTTGTTTTTGGCATTTTTATAGTTGTTCTTTTTCATGCTACCATTCCTTATTTGTTATATGACAGTGATGAAGCTTCATATTATATATATAATAAGGTTTATATATATATATATATATATATATATAATTTTTATTTTTACATATGATTATTTCTTTCTAACATCTGCATAATTAGCAGTCCATTTTAATTATTTTGAAGTGAAATATAATCTTAATGACACAAATTGCAACTCTGCTAAACTTCTGATAAAGGAAAATAATTGCTTTGGATCTTATAGTTAGTATTATGTTGACCTTTTTAGTTTATTAGTTGAAGCATTGATTAGGAATGTTCTCGCATGATAATTTATCATACTGCTTAGAAAATATAGTAGATGAAATTCACTTATGTTTACTTTCCATTGCCAGTTATATCAAATTATATTTATTCCCACTACATTGTCCAATGGATATGTGTCTGTATTGGATGTATACATAAGTCTGACCAAGAGAGACTATGGAAATAAAGGTGGAACCAAGTGCACGAGGCTTCTGCATGATAGTATGCTCTGAGAGGTCGATAATATGCACAGCCTTTCCTTCACATTATGAAAAGGTTGTTTTCGAGAGAGAGACTACGGAAGTAAAAGTTAAATTTATGGAACATGTTGGAATAATTTAATGAACCACAACATGTCCGAACGTGCCTTAGTACTGGTTTAATACTAAATTTTTGTGAGAGTTTATATGTAAAAATATTAAGTAGTGTTAATTTTTGGTTCTGAGTGGATGCTACACGAATGGTTGACGCAGGTATTTAGTCCCGAGGAAAGTGTAAGTTTGAGTAGGGAAATTTGTCTTGAAGTATGAGATGGTTTCAATCGTTGAGTTAATTTTTACTTGTTATATGCACAACTGGTGATGAATAGTAAGGTATTGTCCCAGTGATGAATAAGAGGGTACTGTCCCGCAACTGGGATGGTGGCTGAGTAAAAGTTCAATAAAGAGAATTGAGTTAACACTTAAAATGTTCACTTACTTCGCCATGAGGTTAGATTTGAATTTCTATTCATTTTTTACCGGTTCAATTTGTTATTATTAACATACATTTACATTGGGTTTTGGGTCTTTCAGGATTCACATAAGATGTTTATCAATATTAAAATATTAGATTAAAATGTTTATTGTAATAAATTATCATATCAAGTTTAAAGATTTTGCCAACCTACTAAATTTCACATTGTAAATTTTGTATTCATTCAAACATACTTATCATTTAGTTGACACTGATCATAATAACAACCTTAGAAGGTTGTAACACACATATTCGTTTTATTTGGAAATGCATTGTGAAGAAATATGCATAAATTTAGCATCTTCGAACTCTAATTTTCTACTCTTTTGCTTTTGTTTCCAGCAACTTTAGAGCGACTTTAGAAGAATAGAGATCAAGCTCGAGCTTTAACTGTAAGTTCTAACCTCTATTCTTTATAATAACATTTCTTATTTTATTTTAGGTTTATATGAACATGTCACTTTCGTTCATGATGATTATTGCTAAAAACTATTGTCCTCTCCATGGTTATTGTACTTTTTTTGAAAATTATATAACGTTATAGTTCTAAACTGAGAATAGTGTGAATATATATCATCAACCTTCTATATTACTACAACCATTTCACTTGGAAGTATTAGCTTTTGGAATATGCAATTTATCAATGTATATCAATCATACCTTATGTTTAACCATATAAACATAGTTGCAAGGTTGTAGTACAATAATGTATGTCTAACTAAACTAATACAAAATGCTTACCTTTTACTACCTATTATATTATATGAAAGATGAGTTTAAACTTGCGTATCACTTCATTTCCAGTTTCTTAACAATTCTACAGTGCTCCATGTGTATTTATCCCAAATTTCCCACTTTTCCATCTTCCTAAACGTATATTTTCACCTTCCGATTCCACTTCATAACTCATAAATTTTTTTATATGGTTAGAATAAAGAGATCTCGTATTCCCTTCAAAGTCATGTTCAACTCGATTTCCAATCTATTATGTAATGAATATTGATGATTCAATCTTCAATTTCTAGCGTCAAATGAAAGAATGTTTACTCAAAAAGGAGCGATTTCAAGTCTTGTTCTCAAATCTGAACCCTATTTGTTCTATTCATTATCCACTTCAATTAAAAATTGTTCTTTCACAAACATTTAGAGGCAAAGCTGTGGCTCCAAGGGTATCATTTGAATTTTTTCCATTTGATTGCATGATTGTTCAGTTCATTCAATTAATGAAAATCTTGAAAAAAAAGAGCAACCTAGGATAGGGTCAAGGTAGAAATTTATTTTTGGTAGCACCAATAGAGTTCATTTTCTTAGGAAATTCTTTATAAAATTTGTTCTTTGTGTCTACACTTTTTTAATGCTTCTACTGCTTACATTTATTCTATTTTTCAATATTTTCTTGGTCCCATAAAAATTTGATGGATCTCCCTTGGTAATCAGTTTACAATCGTCATTTCATATATGAGTTCATCTTTGAATTAATTTTTGACCCTTTTGTGAAGCTTTAGTGTTCGCTCACAAGGTACGTTATGCATTTCATCTTTGAATTGTTGATTGTTAATGGTGCAATTCATTTTTATATGAAAGAGTGATTATAAGCTTATTACATAATTGAATTGTGAGGTGCAGTTAAAATAACATATCCATTTAAAATTCATATGCTTGGTTATACTTTAATCAATATTGAATTTATAAATATAATTTTCTACTCAATAATATGTCTATATAAAATATTTAACTTTATATAAATTCTAAATCACGTAGTTTTGGATTATGTTCATGTTAATACTTATCACCTAATATGGATTGATGGTGAATTGATAAGCTTTATTATGTTGAAATCATATATATATATATATACTCTTTTAAATCACAAGGTATCACATGGATTTACCTATCATTTTCATATATAAATTATATATTTTACTTTATATACTCTTCTGAAATGTGAGGTGGAGCCTTAGTGCAATGGTTAGGCCAGCCACGTAGTGATCTGGGCACCCAGGTTCAAGTTCAAAAATAGCATCTTCGTAATGCGAGGGTGTAACAACCCACTTTATGTATAGTTTAAGCGGACAATTAACCACAACTCAAATTGAACGAAAGGGCGTGTTGTTAGGGAAAGCAAGAAGAAGGAAGACAGAAGATAAGAAGAAAAACTAAACAACATAGAACCTCACAGCAGAATGAATAATCTATAATATACAACAAATCCTTATATAATGATGAAGAAAAATAATAATATAGATACACCAATCAGAGTACACTAACTTATTTTCAGTCCGGACATTCATAATAACCCGTCCTCAGAATTGCTGATAAATACAACAATAGATGCAGCGGAAAATAACCATGTACATGAACAGGTCTCTAGGCCTCCAACTCATCTCCTGATGCTCCAAAGCATTCAAACTAAATTTGTAATATGCCTGGTATGACCCGAGCATTATAACAAAATAGCACCCAAGTCAGTCTGGTAAACTGGCATAAGAAAAACACACCCATTGAATTCTAATGTTTCAAAAATCTTTGGAAAATAAAAGTATCTCATAAGACTATGCCGCATATAAACATGGATGGGTTTTTACCTTACGATAACCAAACCATTTCATATGAAATTCTCTGATATTTTAATAGTGTCGAAGATACGAATACTTATTAATCATAGCCAAAACTGTTACATTATTAAATTCCAGCATAATATGCATACAATTAAAACCATAAAGGCTCGTATTGGAAAATAGATTCCATATTATGACAAGGTAAGGAACTACCTTACGATGGTACATCTCTATATAAAATGCATGAGGGTCTGACAAGAATATCTTGCACCCCTTCCACACAGGACTGGCCTACCAAAAGTAGTATCAAATATGATCACCCCTTGTTTAATGGGCCCCAAAGCCTACATGAGTAGACAGTAATCGATCCAGATTTGGAATGACCATACCCTGATGGGAGCGAGCTACCTGTCCCTGCTGCATGCCCGATATTTGTCATTTCCAGGTTGCTGAGGCTTGAGGCTATGTTTTACCTTTATATACCACTTTCCACTTGGAATGCTACATTACCTTCCAACTGACGACATAATGTCAGCATTCATCCATACAAGTCGTTCAGAAGATGAACGAACCGAAGGCACTACTTCTACTGCATTCATTTGAAATCACCCTCGGGATTAACAGCATGCAACCCTTGCACATCAAAGAGCTTCGTCTTCAATTTCCATCATCTTCAAGATGTCTACACTTCGAAAAGCTTAAGTTGAGTCGAAGTGGTTTTCGGACAACATATCCGATCCTAGTCTCCTCGAAACAAGTTTCGATAATTTTCGATAAACTCAACCCCGATTCTTTAGGAAATAAATAGTCAAAGATAAGAGCAGAGATTACCTCTTGACCGTTAGTGGGAGTATTTCCTTATCATTTGTCCTACAAGAATGAAACAAGATTTATACGCACAGTACAAAATCATAAGAGATGACTGTGCTATATAACTCACGTGTTTCTCCTAAATATTTCCAAAGTTACGTTTTGGGTCCATATTTGATTATCGGTTATTTAATCATCAACAAACACATACTCATATCAGGGATTTAGTTCCATAAGGAAAACCATCATTGGTTAAGCACATAAGTAACCATAAGCTTCTCCTTAATAAATCTATTCATTAATTAAATTAATTTTTTTATGAAAATATTTCGACAGAGATATACCCACAAATCCCTATGTTTTTAATACTTGGAAATATCCATATACTTATCTCAACGGTATAAGTGTATTCACAAAACCGAGAAAGATTATCTTTTTATTCAATTCTAAATCATTTATGAACTCCTTATAAATCACTAAAACCATTTTACAAATCTTTGAAAATCATTTATAAAACTTCCTTTTTTCATTCCCAAAATCATTTGTAAACCCTTTATAGATCCATAAAACCATTTATAAAACTCCTTTTATAGATCTATAAACTCATTTCTAAAATTCATTGATAAATATCTAACCACTTATAAACTCCTTTGCCTTGTAAATAATCCTTTTTAAGGTCTTCAAACTAACTTATAACTTTTCTTGTACAACCCAAGTCGTTTTATAAAACTCTATTTATAAGCCTTAAAAACATTATAAATAAATAAAAATCATTTACTTTAAAACTATTATAAAATAATAATTAATAATTTCAAAACATTATTAATAAGCATTATTATTAATTTCAAACATATTATTTATTTCAGGTAAATAGGCACAAGAAAGAAGTTGCAAAAAAATTTAGTCTAAAGGACAACAAGTTTGTTTTTTAGCCTGAAGGACACTTTTTAGTATAAATTGAAAATGATAGTTACAACTATCATTCTGTGATTTACACTAAAAAGTGTCCTTCAGCCTAAAAAACAAACTTTTTGTCCCTGAAACTAATTTTTTTTGCAACTTCTTCCTTGTGTCTAAAAACCCCTATTTATTTACATGATTAACTTTTCAAAATATTAAAATATTGATAAATAACTTTAAAACAACATTAAGTATAAATAAATAGTGTTTTAAACAATAAAAATAATCATAAAACAATATTAAATATGAATAAATCTTAAACAATATTAAATATAAATAAATAGCTTAGAAAAAGATAGATAAACAGGTTGGAATAAAGTAGAAGTTAAATTCTTTAAAATATTTCTGGAATCCAATTTCAGATTCAAAATCATTTCCTGTTTCAAAACTAACTTCAACTCAAATAGTGATTTATAGTATTTTTAAAATACTAATTCGAGGCCAATAATTACCCAACGTTTATCCAATATCGATATTAATTTCTATCACTAATGGTTTAACTTTTGAACATATAACAATGTCATAACCAATATACCCAACAATCTGGTTTAATATCCAATAATTCATATGATAGGAATATTATTGAAATTAAAGTCAACAATGGCGAGGAATCCTGTTGGATCCCTCCAACCTATCCTCCTGCATCATAACTCATGTATATCAGCACATATACATCTCCACTACCAATAAAGAATATTGATTGAATTAATTTACTCGGTGTCTTTTTGAAATTCCAAAAATACCCTTACTTTTTGTTTAGATGTTTGCATTCAAACAAAATATCAACATATACAATAATACAAACAACCCGTGCGCGAAGCACGGGCTTATTCTAGTACAAATAAAATCAACAGTGGTGAGTAATCCCGTTGGATCCCTACAACCTATCCTTCTGCATCACAAACAGTATATAATTATATAATATGGGTCATCCACTACTAAGCAGATATACATAAAACGTCATCTGCTCCAAGGGCGGGAATAAATCTAAACTTACTTATAGAACAGTAAATCATCCAAACGTCCAATCAATTTTTTTATTAATTATATTATATTACTGATTAACTAAAAAAGTGAGTTTAACTAACCATTATTCTAGTCGTCCCCGAAACGTTCCAGTTTGGAACTAAAATCGAACGACGTCTGATTTTATTCCAAATTTCAACGATCTCTGAATTCATCCAAACTAGATCCATCGTGAAGCTTTCATCGTTATGAACGTAATGAAAAAATCCGCGTCTTGATTGGACCTCGTACAAAAGAGTTATACATTTTATAATTTATTGAATAAATTGTGTAAACAATAAATCTCTAAGTACATTATATATTTAACTAATTACCCATACTATAGTTTAATCCTTCTTCCCATCTCAAAAATCATTCCCGCTCAAATATAGTAGCTCCAACCCATGGCCATCGCTTCCTCCTCCTTTATCTCCCTCCTTGATCCACTAACCAACAAATCGACTCCACCATCGATCATTTGTCACCAACAATCACCTACTCGACACCACCACATCAACGCCGACCTCACCACGCGAATCACGATCGAACCACCTTCTTGAAGCTACTACACGACACCGCACCCCTCCACTGGTGATCGGACCATCCACGAATCCCGCTGTTGATGCTAAACAACCTTCCTACCACGAATCCACACTAAAAATCATAAATCATCACCCAAATTTGGAGAAATCACCAACCCTAGATCTTAAAACCCACGTACAAATTGTTCTGGGCTGCCATACTTACTCACATCACCGAACTCCACCAAATCCCCTACCAAAAGAAGAACTAATCAAGATAAGGCCAAGGAAATTTGTTTTAAAATTTTTCGGGGAGTATTGAATTTGATTTTAAATTTTGAAATGGAAAAGGTACTTCCATTTAGCTACAGGCATTGTATTTACAATGGGAAGAGTATAGGAAAGACATGGAGGGAGCATGGGGAAATAAATTAGGGGGTATGTGTAACAACCCGCATATTTATCGGGTGTATATTTAAATATTTTATTTAAATATAACGTCATTTGTCGGATTATAGTCCGAAAAGCTACTTTCTGCAAACGGTCGAATTGGGTCTCAAGACCACTTCCATTGAGTTCAAAACATCGTTTGCGATCTTTTTGAGTATAAGCTTTGATATGTTTGAAGTAAGTTGAATTTTGCTACTTTTTCTATTGGGTTTTGGGTTTGGGTTCAGCCCACTAGCTAACTAAATACCCTAACTCAGCCCTCTCCTCTTCATTCACTCATTTCCACTCCTCAAACTCAAGCTCCAACTGAAAATGGTGGAGGGGAAGAGGAAATAGAAATTGCAAGCCCTGGTTTCAACTTGCAACTTGAATTCTTGCTCCAAAAATCAAAGAGAAGACATAGGTAAGCTCCTCTTCATCTTCTCTATCTCTTTCTCTCTTCAATCTCAGAAATTCCTAAAGCTAAACTTAGGAAAAATACTTGTTTTATTCTTAGATTGAAGCTAGTTGAGTGAAGTGGAGATTTGTTGGTCTTCTCCTTGCAAATTGAACTCCTTCTTCTTTGTTTTTGGATTAGAATGTGAGTTGAACTCACATCTACTTCTTTTGGTTTCATTAGTGTTTGGTATGAATTCCTAACAATTGTTCATATGTTCATTTGCTTTCGATTTGGTTTGCTTAGGTGAAATTGCCAAATTATGATTTTTGAAGCCAAATCTATGTAAAACCTTATATGGTTGATGTTTATGTTGTTCGGAGTGTTTGGGTGTGTCGTTAAAGTTGGGTAGTCTTTTGACGTAAGCCCATAATCAACACGCATCCGATTGCTTTCGATTTGTTGGGCCATAGATGGCCAAGGTTCAGGGAATGCCTGACCATCATGTTTCAGACGTCTGAAACTCCTATTTCAGACGTCTGAATATTGTTCTGGGGAAGTTTCTTATCCCCAGATTCAGACGTCTGAATTTATATTCCAGACGTCTGAAAGTGTTTAATTTCGACCAGAAAGGAAATAGGCCAAAATGTGCCTATTTCAGACGTCTGGAAGGTTGGGTTCAGACGTCTGAATTCTGTTTTGAAAAACAAATTTATTTTCAGATTCAGACGTCTGAATCTCTTCTTTCAGACGTCTGAATATGCTGTTTTTTTGCCAACTTGCCTTGTTCATTTAGTTTTCCAAATTTAATCGATACATAATGATTCCAATTAGTTATTTATGCATATTTGACCTTGATGATTCCTTTTTGAATTCATTCACGGGTTTTATAAATGATTCCTTCAAATCGTATTAAAACTTCGCTTCTCCGATTTATAAATTCTATTTAAAACACACACACGATTTCGCACTCCGAGCGATGTGGGAGGAGAATTAAATGATTAGATAAAACGCGTGCAATGAACATGTGCGTTCATCTTCTCAGTTAATTCCCAATCTATTCGTTTGAACGTTTTGACCATTGTGTCTGGTTTACCAATGAGATGAGGTAAACTTTGTACTGCTTTGAGTGTGAAATTAACTAACGGATACTAAACCGTTTAGTGCGAACGGGTGGTTATGGGACTCACGTTACCACTTTTCGGATTCCTTTCTGGGAGTTTGTGACACATGTTGCCTTGGGATAGTGTCTTCGGACTGTCTCCTTCTGGCTTGTTGCCTTTAATATCGCTTTTGGAGTTGGTCCTTTGCCCCGGCTCGAGAGATATTTGGGGTTGTCGGTTACCTTTAGTATTGCTTTCGGAGTGGTTTTTCTTCACCACCGCTCGAGAGATGTTGGAGTGGTTTCTTCACCACCGCTTGAGAGATATTGGAGTGGTTTCTTCACCACCGCTCATGAGATATTTGGGTTTGTTGCAATTATAATTTCCTGATGTTTCATTGATATGTATATTCCCTAGGTATCGCCCTTCGGTGTTGGTCTTTTTGAGCCGCATGATATGTAGCGATTACCTTGTGGAACTTGTATACCTTATTGGTATTTGTTATTTGCCTTTTGGCTTGTTTTGGGATATTCTTATCCTTTGTTTCTATGAGTTGCCGATGATATGAGGCTTGTTATGTTATCATATGATTCATCTTTTGTTAGATGATTATGTTATCTCTTTTAGAGATATTTGTTATACTTTGTAACCTTGCAGGTTTATGGTTGTTCAGTTTATCTAACTGATTTGTTTAGCTAGACTGGCCCGTGTATTTTTACTCGGGTCAGACCGAGATATTTCAGGTTAGGTGCTTTTGGACTTAGCCTATTTTGCTTCCGCATGGACTATTCAGCTTGTTCCTTTTTGTTAAAGCTTTTTGTGTAGTCCTTTTATTTGTAACTCTGATATATGTATTCGTTTGACTCGTCTGTATATGGTGGTTTGCTATACCACTTGACATGTATTATTTTGTAAACTCTGTTATGTATCTGTATATGTGTATATGATGATCTACTGCTCTGTGATGTATATTACATTTGAGTTGTTATATTCTGTTCTGATAGATCCTTCAACCACCTATGATTTTGTTTTAAGTATTCATTGGGTATGTCGACCTGCTTGGTATGACTATTGTCGATGTATTCAATAGATAGTTAGAGCAAGGCTATAGATGGTCGCTCCTAACCAGCCTTATTCTCCGTGTTAGTTGACGGCATTACCCTGTAGTGTCCTTGGCTAGCGTGGGTATAGAGGTGGGGCGTCACAGTATGGGCTGGTTTGAAGGGTATGGCCTATAATAAGGTGTATGTTTGGGTATATATGTATATTAGATTCAAAAATCAAATTATTTTGCACCCGAAAATCTCGGACTCCAAATGAGGTATGCCGCCTGACGTCCTATATGTGATACCTCTATTCTGAACACAATGGAACCAGTCTTAAGGCCTAATTCAATCATATACAGAAGATAGCTTTTCAAACCCAGTTATATTATATTAATTTCTATAATTTGTTTCTGCGAGTTTCGAGCTCTCACGACCAAACGATACATCCGATTGCAACGAAATTACATGGCATCTTATAATTCACTATTATGGATCCATTGGAACTAGTTTTGTCCAATTCCATGACAGTGCTCCGGAAGGCTATTTTGATACGTTATTTAAAACAAATTATTATTTAAAACCAATTCTAATCACATTAATTATAAATTAAAATTTACTATATTCATCCTTATTCAAATAGAACTTAAATCAACTTTTAAAATCATTATTATTCACTTCAAATTCAAGATTCAATTAATTTAAACATTCCAATTATCTAAACTCACGATTCAAATAAAACCGTATAATTGAAATTTAAACTGTTTGTCTTAAAAACTACTATTTCAATATTTAAAATTAAATATTTCAAGATCAATTGACAAAAATCTGGGTCATTATATTCTTCCCCGCCCCTTAAAAGAATTTCATTCTCGAATTAGCAAGTATGAAAAATGCCCCAAACCATTAACTTGTTAAAACTAATTAGTTGAACTAAATTACCAAATTCCTTTAAATCTTTAACTTTCCAAAGATCAATTAGTTGAAACTTTGTTATCACATTTCTAAGTGTTTACATTCATTCATAGTTACTAACTAATACCATCCCAAATCATAACATAAACATCAAAATTTAGTGATTAAGAATTTTCCAAAATTTCACAAAATTTCTCTAACGCCTTACATTTACGGAAAGTTTCGCTAGCGTCTCCTTTGCATGGTTCGAGCGGAAAAATTTACAATATATATATAATCACAAATTTACATCTCATCTTCAAGGATAAGGCATCCCATAGGGAAAAATATAAAAATACGTTATGTAATCCGAGATATGTACCTTTTATTAGTATTAGCAAGCATATACAATCTATGTAATGCAAAAGCGAGTTTTAAATGTGAAGCACACACCATCCACACCTACTACTCACTCAACAACCAATGATAACATGTATATAGAAAGTAATATCAATATATAACATAGACTATACAATAGCATATGCAAATGTAGCAAATGTAACCAGAGAAACCATCAAACAAAAATGTCCATCTAATTAACTCATAAGCTTATCAATTTACATTTCCCAGTGTAAACATTTAATTTATTAAAGGTTGTACGATGTACATATGTCATTTTTATGCAATACCATACATGATCGTTTGCTTGATCAAAAAAATTTCGCTTCCGAATTAGTATCGTCCGTTCACCACTCTAATGCAGACTCAGATCTGGTTCCTTGATTGAAACCGTCCATAGCCATTCACTATGATAGAGAATCCCAGAATCAATCAAAAATCCATATCGCCTATTCACCATTGAGAATTAAGTGAAAAATTCCAACTCGGACAGATGTAAATTATCTTGATATCATGTACTCGAACCTGGATGAAACCGTGATGCGAATAAAATAATATACATACAACTTACGTATTTATTTCAATTGGTTTCTCATTATACAGATTCTTTTATTTACGTTCATTTATTCATGATCTTTATTCGCATTTATTTATTACTTGGTATATTTTTTCAAAACTGATGTCACTTAAGAACTATTCCCCCAAATTTTACTTAAGTTTATTATAAACATTTATATAACACTTCTCGTGTTTATTATCACTTCACAACATAAATTCATATTCATTTTAAATCAAATTCAATTTCATTTCAAAAATCATTTCATTTAACTTAAGTTAAATTTCATTTCAAATTGGCTTTTCATAGCATTCATATTCAACAACAAGTTTAAAATTTGTTTAACTTATTATTCCTCAATTTATAAGTTAAAAACCAATTTCTTATAATTTTAACAAAATACTTAGATAATATTTTCAAAATTTAAACACTATATTTATTTCAACTCTATTTTGAAATAATACATAATATAATAAATATCTTTTTTGTATAACAAATCATATTTGGGTTTCAAATCAAAACTTGACTAAAACAAAACTCCGACGGTAGCAATTTCTCTCTTGGGAATCCGAAAATGTATATTGATGATGCTGCAGTCATCATCGAAATTATTTTCCAACGACCGAACCGAGTTCAGTGCTTCCTATCTCTTTTAAAACTTTTTAAAATATTTCTAATCAAAATATTTTCAAAATAATACTATTATTATTCTTCCAAAACCTTTGAAAACAATTTTCAAAATCATCGGGATTTAAATTCTCAAATTCTCAGCTCTTAAATCCTTTTTGTTTACAACTCATATTTACAATTTCCCTTGTATATAATTTCACTTTGGTTATATAACCCATTTCTTAATTGTTTACCTTTATTTACATTATAATAACAACTTTTATTAGAACACAAACAACAAACAGCAAATGATAATAATCAAATATTATCATTCACTACACCTAAACACCCCACATATACTACAATACTTTTATAAAAATTATTTTATATATAAAATATAATTTAGGTAAAAGTATTTCGTTTACCGAATTTTAAAACAATACTATGTCGAAATCCTGTGTTCAAGTGTTTGGAGATCCCTATCAATAACGTTAATTATTCGTATTTACTATAATCCATAAGCCAAGTTTCTCGCTTAACCTTGCGCTCTGATACCATAATGTAACAACCCACATTTCCCTACATTTGAAGCGGACAATCAACCACACATGACTCACTCAAATTGAACGGAAGGGCAGATAGTTAGGAAAAAGAAAGAAGAAGGACGATAGAAGACAGGAAGAAAAACTAAACAACACAGGACCTCGTAGCGGAACGAATAATATATAATATACAACAAATCTTTACACAATGAAGAAGAAAAAAAAATAATACACATACACCAATTAGAGCACACTAACCTATTTTCAGCCCGGACAGTTATAACAACCTGTCCACATAATTGTTGATAAATACAACAATGAATGCAACGGAAAATAACCATGTATGTGAATATGTCTCTGGGCCTTTAGCTCGTCTTTTGAAGCTCCAAAGCTTCCTAACTAAATTTGTAATATGCTCAGCATGACCCTTGCATTATAATAAATAACACCCAAGTCAATCTGATAAAGCAGCATGAGAAAAACACACCCAGATGAATTTTAACGTTTCAAAAATGTTTAGGAAATAAAAGCATTTCGTAAGACCACACCGCACATAAACCCAAACGGGTTTTTACCTTACGGTAACAAAACCATTTCATATGAAATTTCTGATATTATAATATTGTTTAAGATACAAATACTTATTAATCATAGCTGATATTGTTACATTATTAAATTTCAGCATAATAGGTACATAACTGAAACCACAAAGGCTTGTATTGGAGAATGGATTCCATACCATGACAAGGTAAGGAACCACCTTTCGATGGTACATCTCTAGATAAAATGCATCGGGTTCTGACAAGAACATCTTCTACTCCTACCATACGGGACTGGTCTATTACTTGACTAGGAGTACCGAATATGATCACTCCTTATTTAATGGGCCCTGAAGACACACGAGTAGATAGTAATCGATCTAGACTTAGAATGGCCATACCTTTATGGGAGCGACCCACTTGGCCCTGTTGTGTTCCCGATTTTTATCATTTCCTGGTTGATGAGGCTTGAGGCTATGTTTTACCTTTATATACCACTTTCCACTTGGAATGCTACATTACCTTCCAGTTGACGACACAATGTCAGCATTCATACATACAAGTCATTTAGGAGATGAACGAACGAAGGCACTACTTCTATATCATCCATTTTGAAATCACCCTTAGTATTAGAAGCAAGCAACCCTTGCACATCAAAGAGCTTCGTCTTTAATTTCCATCATCTTCAAGATGTAATCACTTCGAAATGCTTGACTTGAATCGAAGTAGTTTTCGAATAACATATCTGATCCCAGTTTCTTTGAACCAACTTTCGATAATTTCCGGTAAACTCAACCCTGGTTCTTTAGGAAATAAATAGTCAAAGATAAGAGTGGAGATCACCTCCTAACCATCAGTGGATAGATTTCCTTATCGCTTTTCCTAGAAGAATGAAATGAGATTTATATGCACAGTACAACATCATTAGAGATGACTGTGTCATATAACTCACGTGTTTCTTTTAGATATTTCCAAAGTTACGTTTTGGGTCGATATTTGATAGTCGGTTATTTAACTATCAACAAACATACATTCATATCAGGGATTTAATTCCATAGGGAAAACCAACATTAGTTAAGCATATAAGTAACCACTGGCCCCTTTTAATAAATCTTTTCATTAATTAAATTACTTTATCTTGTATAATAATAGCTTTACGGAGATATACTCACAAATCCCTATATTTTCAATACTTGAAAAATATCCATATACTAATCTCAATGGTATAAGTATATTCACAAAACTGAGAAAGATTCTCTTTTTATTCAATTCTAAATTCATTTATAAACTACTTAAAAATCTCTAAAACCATTTACAAACCATTTTATAAATCTCTGAAAATCATTTGTAAAACTTCCTTTTTTTCGTTCCTAAATTCATTTATAAACCCTTTATAAATTCATAAAACCATTTATAAAACTCCTTTTATAAATCTATAAACTCATTTCTAAAAGTTCGTTTCTATAAACTCCTTTATCTTGTAAATAATCCTCTTTAAAGTCTTCAAACCATCTTATAACTTTTCTTATACAACCAAAATCTGTTTATAAAACTCTATTTATAAGCCTCAAAAACATTATAAACAAATAAATATCATTTACTTTAAACACTATTATAAAATAATAGTTAATAATTTCAAAATGTATTAATAAACAATAATAATTAATCTTCACCCTTATTATAATTAGTTATAATTTCCTAAACATTACTAATAATCATTATTATTTATTTCAAACCATATTATTTATTTAAATGATTAACATTTCAAAATATTAAAATATTGATAAATAACTTTAAAACATCATTAGGTATAAATAATCTTTAAAAAAAAGAAAATCTTAAAACGATATTAAATATAAATAAATCTTAAACACTATTAAATATAAATAAATAACTTGAAAAAAGATAGATAAAATGGTTGGAACAAAACAGAAGTTAAATCCTTTAAAATATTTCGAAACCCAATTTCAAATTCAAAATCATTTCCTGTTTCATCATGAAACTTTCATCGTTATGAATGTAACGCAAAAATCCGCATCTCGATTGAACCTCATATGGAAGAGTTATGCATTTTATAAGTTAGTGAATAAATTAAGTAAACAATAAATCTCCAATTACATTTTATATTTGACTAATTACCCATATTATAGTTTAATCCTTCTTCCTATTTCAAAAATCATTCTCGCTCATCTATGGTAGCTCTAACCAATGGCCGCCACTTGCTCTTCCTTTATCTCCCTCCTTGATCCACTAACCAACAAACCGACTCTGTAACGACTCATAATTTTCGATAATTAAAATATTAAATTAATTAAGATTTTTCAATTTTATATTATGAGAAATAAAAAATTTGTGATTTATTAATGAGAAAAATAACTAGAATGTAATTTAATTATAAATAACATTATGAAATTAATTGGTAATTAATGGAATTAATGAAATTGAAATATAACTGTAAAGTTAATTTTGTTATAATTGTAAATAAGGAAATATATTGGTAATTAATGGAATTAATGAAATTGAAATATTATAACTAATATGGTAAAAGGTGATAACTATAGAATATTATTATAATAAGATGTAAACCAATGCTAATTATATCTATAAGGTGATAGCTGATTTAATAATGAAAGTGGAAATCAAAATAATAAAAATTTATTTGGATTTAAAATATAATTAACTAGGATTTTATTACAGTGTAATTGAACGTTGAATTTAATGAAATATTTTAATAGTGGATTTAACATAGAAAATTTATTTTAATAAGTTATTAATTTCTGTGTAATCAGAAATGATGAAAATTGTTAACTATTAAATTTGAATATATAAGTGATTAAGCCAATTTAATAATAATTTATTTAATTAACGTGAAAATAGCTATTTTGGCCACTGTCTCGGATTTCGATGAAACCGGTTTCATGGATCCGTAACAGTGAATTATTGTAGAATTTCAAGTTTCGTAGTGATCAGACTTATCGTTTGATCATGCGAGCTCGAAACGCGTAGAAATCAATTTATAGAATTTAATTGAATACAATATGATTTTGAAAGTTAACTTCTATATACAATGGAATTTGGACTTGAAACTAGTTCCATTGAGTTTAAAAACATCGAAAACCTACATTTCGATATATGGGACGACATATGTTTTCGTTTTGGGAACAGAATGGGCTTTCCGAGTTCGCGTAATCATTTTGATCTGTTCATTCATCCTTATCTATCCTTGTCTATATAAATAGATTTCTCTCTAAAACCCTAGCTATCTATTTCAATTGCTGCATATACTTCTTATCTGCTCCTTCTTCCTTCCAATGGCAGAAACCTAATTCCCAAATTCTAAAACCCTATTTCAAATTTCAAAATCAATTTCAAAATTCAAACTCACCAAACCTATCGAATAATATATCATTGTGAAGCTATCAACGATACGAATCTACGACAATTGTTCATTTTTGAAAATAATGCTCAGATCAATGGCAGATCATGGTTAAAGTTAGATGGGCGAAACCCTAAGTGCAAAATTGGGCGTTTGCAATTCTAGCGACTAAAGGTGAAATTGATGGCTGAATTAGGTGGAGATCGTGGGAAAGAGTCGATCGGTAGTGTTGTTGTTAGACAATTTGGCTGGAGGTGGTCATATTTGGCGATTTTGGGTTCAAAAACGTGATGGCGGTGGGGGCGATTCTGAGCGGTGGAGCTGACGTCAGAGGGGTGCATTGTTGCGCCTTGTCGAGAGGGTGGCAGTGGTCTTTTCAGGTCTGGTCAGAGACGACCATAGGTGGCGCGGCGTGTGGTCAAACTCTGGTGGTGATGGTTCTTGTTTCAGTGTGTTACATGCATGGCTGGGAGAAGACGTGGTAAATTTCGTTTGTGCCCTTATTTTTTTATTTTAATTTAAAATTCAAATTTTCAACTTTCTAATATCGATAACTTTTTCGCACGAACTCGGATTTGGACGTAATTTTCTCCATTGTGATCGTATCAAAATTTCGGACATTGTGAAACCGGTTTGGTTGTATTCCGAGACTATTATATTTTTGGGCCTAAATTGGATTTTTAATCGACTGAAAATCAAAAGTGAGTGTTTAACCCACCCGCGAATGCTAAACTATCTAATGTTAGTTAAACTAAATTTATGATGTGAATAGAAATTGATTGAAAAAAAGGATTAGTGATTCTGAAGACTTATGAGATAAGTTACGAAATATCTCTTAAGTATTGATATTTGAAGGATTTTGGAAAATTAAGACTTGTAATATTTTTCTAATTATAATAATGGAAATTCGGAAATATTTCTTAGTGTTGAGATGGTTTGGAAATATCCGGTTATGGATTTAAGTATTTGAAATTGTTTTCAAATGTTGGAAGGAATCGATATATCTTATAAAGATATTTTGGGGGAAAATGTGTAATAAGGCCTGGTGTCTGCTTATGGATGTTTAATTGATAGTTGAATAACTGATTATCAATATTGGCCAATTTCGTTAATTGTTCGAAGAGACCGGGATTAGATTTAATTATCCAAAAACCACTTTGATCTGGTTTGAATGTTATGAATGAATACCGTGAAGATGATGAAGACGGTGATTCGGTTTGTCTAGACCCTAGACATTTTGTGGATGAATGCTATCAGAACATCGTCATTGGAGGACGATGAGAATTCTAAGTAGAATTGTTTCTTGAAAGGTAATGCTTAGCCTCGAGCCTCATCAACCAGGAATGACTAAAACAGGGAAGATGCAGCAAGGCTAAGTGGATCGCACCCAATTGGGGTATGTTATCACTTTTCTAGATGTCCTTGGAAACCCATGTATTATGGATTTGGTTGTGCATGAAAGGAGCGCTCGATGGTAAGGGTGGGATAACATATTTGTCTATCCAGCTTAGGGTTAGACCGGTCTTGTGTAGCAGGGGATCCCGGCGAGATCTTCGGTACATTGTTTTAGAGTGTACTGTGATGGGCAATACACCAATAGCCCGGTCATTCGTATGGAATCCATTCTCCGATGCGAGCCTTCGGTTTTGTTTGTAGAGCCTAGTATGCTGGAATTTAATTAATGTAACAATTTCGGCTATTTGAATAAGTATTTGTATTTAGACACTATTTAATATCACCGGATTTTCTAAAAATGTTTTGGTTATCATAAGGGAAAAACCCATCACGTTTATGTGTGACATGGCCTTACAAGATACCTTTGTTTTTCAAAGGATTTCGATAACTCTAATAATTCAAATTGAGTGTGTTTTCTTACGCTGGTTTTCCAGACCGACTCTGGTATTATTTTATTATAATAGTAATATTATTTTGAAGATATTTTTGAAAGAAAAATGGTTCAAATGGATATTGGAAGTGATATAGCACTGAACTTATTTCAGTCGTTGGAAAATAATTCTAATAATGACGGTCGTATCATATATTCATTTTCGAGTTTCCAAGTGACAAATTGCTGCCGAAATTGATTTGATTCAGATTTGTCGTGCAAACAAGTTTGCTTAAAAATTCCGAAAAGGAATTGTTTTGGGTAAAATCAGGTTGATTTTTAAAATCGAAGAAAGCGGTTTTTTAAACCAAAAGGATTATATATATTTGGTTTTTAGGTGATTTGAAATAGATACCAAGTGTTTGAATTCTGTAAATCCTTATTTAAAAGTTCTAGAGCATATCAGAAAATAAGTTTTTTAAAAAAACTTATAAGTGGAAGATGATATTTAAAAGGAAAGAAGTGTGAAAAATTGAGGTTGGAATATAATTTAAAGTGAGGAAGTTGAAATGGAATTCAACTTAAGTTTTGTTGAGTAAATAAAATTTAGAAATTTAACTGGAGTTGAATTGAATTACTATAGTGTATTAATTAAAATGGGAGTTAACTTAATGTAGTAATCGAAATTTATAATGAAATTGAATGAATTAAACATAAATTTTTTTGGAGAGAAATCAGTTTAAGTATGAATAACTCTAATATGGTTTTGAAATGTTGGTTAAAAGGGAATTGAAATTTAAATAAAAAGATGAATTGGATTTGAATTATATGGAATTGAATTAAATATGTAAATGTGAGTTATAAAGTGACTATATAACTATAAGTTATAAAATTTGAACTGGATAAGAAATAATGTCTAATTGAAGTGAATATAAATTTTGAGTGTGAAATAATTATATAGCCTTAAGGTATAAATTTTGAATGAAATAAAATTTAAATGAAAATTGGAATGTGTGAATAAATAAATTTGAATAGCTTATAAAAAATTGAAATTAATTGAATAAAAATATACTTAGGCTATAGATAAATGTAAAATCTCAAGTTAAGAATAAAATGTGTATATATTCGAGTATAAAAATTTATGAAATGAGAAAAAAAATAAGTTGTAAAATGTATAACTTGGAAATGGAATGGTAAACCAAAATGAAAATAGTTTGAGATTTTGGTGGAGGAATTAATATCCAAACTTGAATTATAAAATGAAATTTGGCTCGAGAAAATAAAATGAAATGAGTTTTTAAATAAAAATCAGATATGCGATTATAAAATAGAGGTGAACTAATTAGATAATTAATTAGTTAAATGAATATGAAGATGGAATTTAACTTGGTTAAGTTAAAATTGGATTGTGGATTAAAAATGGATATTGGATATAGAACTTGGGTTGTAAATAGATTCGACTTAAATGGCAAGCGAATTAATTATAATTGGAGATATTGTCGAATAAAATAGAAATGGTTTGAAATAGTGATGACTTAAGTTAAAAATAAATTCAGTTTAAGATGTAAATAAATTGAATGGGCCTTGGATACGAATTGAATAAATTTGAAAATGAATTCAAGTATGGAATTGAAATTTAAATGGAATAAAATTGAATACAAATTGATTTGGAATCAATTTAAAAATAGTTATAAATTGAAAAGATTATTTTATTAAATGAATAGTGCCAAATTTGTATAGGAAATTGTTGTTCGATGCAAACGGAAGTAAGTAAAATTCTGTGAATTAATAGAAGCGAAATAAATTGATTTCTAAATCAATTTGGAATGGATAAAGTTTGTTTGAAATAAAAATGAATTGAAAGCAAATAATTTGGTTGTAAATCATTTCGAATTGAATGAAATGATATATGAATCAATGGAAAATAATTAAATTAGTATTGAGACCCTATAATTGCTTATAAATGTATGTTTAGCATGCATTTCTTATGATGTTTTTGTGTTTTAACTATTTAAATAAGTGAAATGCGGATGAATTTCATATTTTGGTACTTACATGTTTTAAAATTGAGTGAGTACAAGTACATAGGGACTTTTTGGCTAGATTTGGGTTGCGAAATTGCTTTTGAAGTAAATGCTTGCTTAATAATGCTTTAAAACGCTAAAATAAGGTATGTTTTCGGATTAAATACCGCAAAATATAAATATGGTTGTATATATTTGGTTTTCCAACCATTTGGGTCGATGCACATATATTTATCTCTCTTGTCATATTTCAAAAGGCTCTCCATACAAAGGAGACTCTGTCAAAAAAAATCGAAAATTTAGGGAGTTCGAAAAAAATTTGGAAAATTTTTGTTAATGATAAATTGATTTTGAATTGAAATTGAAATAAGAGATTTTGGAATTGGAATTGAAACTAATTATTTTGGGAAGAACTAAAAGATTAGAAATGTGGAATATCGAACTTTCACTAAATGGGTTTTGGATAAGTTAATTGGTTTGGAGCATCTTCCTGCCTTAGCAATTTCGGTGATGAAATTCTTTTAAGGGGGAGGAATGTAACGATCCGGAATTTTCGACGTTTAATTTGGAATATTTAAAATGGTTTACATATTGAATTTGGAGTTTTAATTGGATTAATAAGTTTTAAAACTGGATTTTTTTTGAGCGATTTTGTAAATTTTGGAAATCATCGATTTAATCAACGCAATTAAAATAGCGATCCAAGGCACAGTCTTGGAATTCGACAAACTAGTTCCGTTGGACCCACAATAGTGTATTATTATCAGATTTCATATTTCGTAGCGTTTGGAGTTATCGTTTGGTCTTATGGAGCAGAAACGTGCTGAAATCAATATTGAAAATTCATAATAATTTGGTCCAAAAAGTTATCTTCTCCATACGATCGAATTATGACTCGAAACCTTTTCCACTGCGTTCGAAATAGGGGTATAACATTACAAACACCTAGCAGCATGCCTGGATAAGAGATCAAAATTTTAAGTTGTTAAAACGAGATATTTTATAATTAAATAAAATTATATAAAATCTAATCAACCACCCTTCTCCAGTCAAACACGCCACCATCACGTATGAAGAAACCCCCATCACTTTAAAGTCGCGTCCCCCTCTTTTCTGTAGTTAAAACACGACATTCTCTTCGTTTTAAAATCATGTTTTTCATTTTCTTTTCCCTCTCTCTAAATTCATGAAATCGACTTCTAAAAAAAATGAAAAAAAGAGAGGGGAATGATCGAATACGAGGGGATAACAGTATCGTTCATCAACATCGTTCGAACGAAACGAAATTAAAATCGCGAGCTTTTCCTCTTCCTGCCTAAGTTCAGTAATCAAAATCAAAAAAAAGAGGGGAAAACAAACAAAAGTCGCGGTCAAATGAATTCGCGAGCAAGGGGGAGGTCGCGGCAGCGCATGGGTCGCGGAGGGGCGAAGGCTAGGCGAAGCGATGAGCATGAGGTTGAAAGTAGGTGGGGTATGCGACCTTAGGGTTTGGAGGTGTGATTATTTCATACGTGCGCGCCTACGAGCGGAAGGTGGTCAGTGCGTGGCAGTGATGGTCGTGGCAGTTGCCATGTGAGGCGGCAGGTGGCAACGATGGCGGCAAGGCATAGATGGCGGTGTTCGTGAGCGATAATCAATGATTGTTTAAAAAAAGGATAAATTTACACTCACAGTCGGAAATCGTGGACGAGGGAAAAGAAGTTTAGCTTAGAAGGTAATCAACATTTTTTTAAAATTAGTTGATTAAATTAATTTAATTAGTAATTAATTGTTTGATTAATTGAATCTTATATATTTGTAAATTGTTTATACGAGGTCGAATTCGAGTGTGGATTTTTGCATTGGAATTGTGATGGCGTAGGATATGAAATTAAATTAGAATAGATTGCAAATAAAAATCAAGGTGAGAAAATTCTCAATCATTTGGATTTCCAATTTAATATTTAATAGTTAAAATAAATTATCGATTGCTTAATTGTATTTAGAAATTATTATCTTTTGAATGATATTATATATATATATATATATATATATTAGTAATTTGAGTGATATTCCCGCACATTATAGCGGATGAGACCCTATCTGTCCCGCATAATAGCATATGACCCTATATGCCACCATATCTCCCTCGAAGTGGGATTGGTATTTCTATGTTGTATTAACATCTGTGAATGCAGGGAAACAGATTGGAGGGATCCAACTAGATTCCTTAAATATATCGTTTATTTTCTATATATAGTAATATATGATGTGTGCAGATAACCTGTTATCTATTATTGTTGGAATTTGGATTATTGGATGTTATAGTAGCACTGGTCTTTAATTTTGGTATTTTTAAATACCATAAATATTATTTTTTTGAAATTCGAAGGAATAAAAAGGAACTTTGGATATAAAAATATTTATATTGGAAATTGGGTTATTTTAAAGAAAACTGTATTGAAAAATAAAAATAATAGATTATTGTTTAAGTTGTACTTTACTATTTGTAAATTGTTTTAAGGTAGAGATTTTTAAAAATGAATTATATAAAAGAATTTTTAAATGATATTCCGAAAATATTAAAGAAAAGAGTTGAGGTTGATATTAAAAATAGATTTGAAGTTATAAATGGAATTATTAAGGTAATGGATTTATAAACATGGAATTTTATAAACAAGATTGGTTTGATAAAAAGTGAAACTCAAAGGAATTATAGAATATATAAATGATGATATAGATAAGGGAAACCGATATCTGATTATAGATTGGAAATATAAATTTATAGGGAGAATTTATATTAGGATATGAAAATAGGATGAGAAAAATAGTGATATTATTTTTGGGAAGTGAACACGGCTAATGAGATCGGAATGGAAATGATGTGATGTGATTCGAGAGGAATTTATAAAATTTAATTGGTTATTGAGATTTAAAAATATATTTTAAATTCTAAGGAGTTAAGTTGTTTTTAAAAGGAAATTTTTATTATAAAAAACTATGGGGTTTTAAACTAGTTAGGATTGAAATATTTTGGTAAGTAGATTTTCAAATAATTATGTATTTATTTTAATAAATTATAACCTTTAAAATAAACTTTAAATTTTATTTGTTTATCAAGAAATGAGTTATTGATGTTTATAAAGGTGTTTTCAATATTTTAAATAATTACTTGAATATGTTTTAAAAATAAATTAGTATTCTTTAAAATACTCATTTTATTTATATATAGAGTTGTGAAGTGATTGAAATTTTTTATTTAAAATTCTCTCGAGATGCGTAAATGGGGCTTTAAATGGGTATGTTTTGAGGGAAGGAATTTTATAATGGGATTTGGAGGAAATGAAATTTCAAAATGTATGAATATAGGAATTTGAAATGAATTCTGAATTTATAAAAGAAGTTATAAATTGTTGAATGGGTTTATAAATAAGTATGCTAGGTTTGGAATTGAAAAAAAAGGAATTTATTAGTGATTCCGAAGACTTATGAGATAAGTTACGAAATATTCTCTTAAGTGTTGATATTCAAGGGATTTTGGAAAATAAGACTTGTAATATTTTCCTAAGTATAAAAATGGAAATTCAGAAATATTTCTAAGTGTTAAGATGGTTTGGAAATATCCGGTTACAGACTTAAGTATTTAAAATTGTTTTCAAATGTTGAAAGGAATCGATACATCTTATAAAGATATTTTGAAAATAGATATATTTGGGGAAAATGTATAATAAGACCAAGTGTCTGCTTATGGATGTTTTATTGATAGTTAAATAAACGACTATCAATATTGGCCAATTTCGTTAAAGATCAGATTTAATTATCTGAAAACCACTTCGATCCAGTTTGAACGTTATGAATGAATACCGTGAAGATGATGAAAAAGGTGATTCGGTTTGTCCAGACCAAGGACAACTTGTATAGACGAATGCTATCAGAACATCATCATTGGAGGAGGATGAGCATTCTAAATAGAATTGTTTCTTGAAAGGTAACGCTTAGCCTCGAGCCTCATTAACCGGGAATGACTAAAACAGGGAAGATGCAGCAAGGCTAAGTAGGTCGCATCCAATTAGGGTATGTTACCACTTTTCTAGATTTCCTCGAAAACCTATTTATTATGGATATAGTTGTGCATGAAAGAAGAAGCACTCGATGGTAAGGGTGGGAACACCCGAGGTGGTAACATATTCGGACTATCCAAGATAGGGGTAGGTCGGTCTTGTGTAGCAGGGCATCCCGACGAGGTCCTTGGTACATTGTTCTAGAGGCGTGCTTTGATGGGCGGCACCCTAGTGGCCCAATCATTCGTATGGAATCCATTCTCCAACACGAGCCTTCGGTTTTGTTTGTAGAGCCTAGTATGCCAGAATTTAATTAATGTATCAATTTCGGCTATTTGAATAAGTATTTGTATTTAGACACTATTATAATATCATTGGATTTTCTAAAAATGTTTTGGTTATCATAAGGGAAAAACTCGTCGCGCTTATGTGTGACGCGGTCTTACGGGATACCTTTGTTTTTCAAAGGATTTTGATAGCTCTAATAATTCAAATTGAGTGTGTTTTCTGACGCTGGTTTTCCAGACTGACTCGAGTATTTTTTTTATTATAATGCTCGGGTCAGACCGAGTATTACAGTTTCAGGTTAGAATTCTATGGAGCTCAGGAGGCGAGCTGGAGGAGTTCGAAAGTATTACCATATTTGGTTTATATTTCCGTTGTGTGAGAACAAGTGATTATAACCGTCTGAATTGTTGTATTGATTATGGTACTCTGATGATTATAAGTATAACAGATATAGGTTCTTCGTATAAAAATCTATTATTATATATTATATTTTTGTTTCGCTGCGATTGTGAGATTCTGTATTGTTTTCTAATTTTCTTCTATCTCTTTCTTCTTCTTTACCCTAGTTATTCGCTCTTTCGTACAATTTGAGTTGAACTGGAGTGAATTATTATCAACTCAAAGGATACGGATTTACGGGTCGCTATACCAAGGATGTCGAATTCCAATTGATTGACAAACATGAGGGTTATCAAACTTCAACGATGAGGAGATATCACAAAATGGTACCGAATCTCTAAGGATGTCGAACTACAAGAGTTATTGAGCTTAAATAAAGGAATGGAAGATAATGAACTACAACAACTCATGAGGTTGTCGAGCATATAAAGAGGAAGAGATATTGTATCCCAAAACAGTTTCTAAGGATATCAAGCATGTAACAAGCCTAAGTGGTATCGAATGACAACATATGCCAAAATAGACTATGGTGTGGAGGATATCGAACCTGAAGACAATCAAAGAGAGATGCTGAATCACTATAGAATAAAGCAATGCAAAAAGGTATATCGGGACTCTATGGATATCGATCCTTTATAGCTATAACAATTATAAACTGTATACAAGGGACAAAGGGTTTCAAACATGTAAGCAGAGGATGTCAAGCCGCAAAGGGTATGAGAGATATTGAATTTCATCAGAACCATGATGTCGAATATCAGCAACTATGAAGAATGTCAAATTTTGATAACGTCATCTACGATATCACATACCTATAGTTATGTGGGGATGTCAAAAACCAGTAATGTAAGTGAGGATGCCGTATTTAACCAGTGTAACAAACAATGTCGTAAATCATCAATATGGTAAGGGTGTCATAAATCATCAATATGGCAAGGATGTCGTAAATCATCAGTATGACAAGAATGTCATAAATCATCAATACGCCAGGATTCAGTATTTCAACAATATACATAAAGTTACCGCCTATTACCAATGCAATGAATGATGCTGAAAATCGGCGATGTCGAAGGACATGTGAAAGCCGGGTCGTCTACTTCCACCACTGTAAATACGGACCCAAAAGCTACTTGGGAGGGGTGATTTTCCCTCATCACTTTTCTTACATTTTCAAAGTTGTAAACCCTAAATCAAATTGAAGATTTGTAGAGCCTATTGTAAATTTGTGACTCTTGCACAAAGGACTTGAACAATCTACTTTGCATAGCATATTTCGAATTATTAAAGATATTTGTCCGTGGTGAGACTTATGACTTGTATATGACTCTTGTGAACTATATTTTCATTGGGAACATGACCTCTCTTTTCAAGGACCAAAGTCATGAACAGGCATACTGCACTTTGGACTTACATACTTCTTTTGGGATAACACAAGGTTGATCAAGCCTATTACTAGCTAAGACTTATCTTCCTAGCATATTTTAGGGTTAAAAAATAATTTTTTTACATTTTGGCACTAGAAGGAGGGCTCGAACCTCCGATCTCCTATCTTATATCAAATTATCTTTAACCTGTATACATAGGTTACAGAGGATTTACCCAAACCTGCATATTCCACAAAGAAAATTTCTAGATTCTTTATAACCTTCCTTGGACTATGTAATGACTGTCTACGAACATGGATCTTCTAAACCGCAAGCAGTTAGGCTAATTTATCAAATCACTTCTGATCCTTGGTTTCATGAGAAATAAATGTTAAGGTTGTTGGCACGACAAATTATGAAGGAATAGAGAAGTGGTTCCTTATGATTCTGATAAGTGGAGCATAAACCCATTCCATATAGGACCTACGCAATCTTCATCTTGGGAAAAGAGAGCCCAAAGAAAGAAATTTTGTCCTTAAATAGGAGTAGTCCATACAATTTCAACCCAAATGAACTATTTTTAAAGAGGAAATGATAAGAGATTTCGACAAGTTTGCTAGAAATGGAAAAGAGTAAATGATCATTCTCCCGTGCTAATCAAAATTCAAAAGAGAAAGTTTATGGATGATGTTAATATGCCAATCCAATGCCACATAAGAGTTAAACGAAAACAGAAAGCATTATGCCCTAAAAATTCTTGATCTTCTAAGATTCATTCTCTCACCACTTACTATGAAAGTATCTACCTTCTAACCAAGGAAAGACTGAATCATTGGCCTTCTAAGAACACGTAACCTAAAAATGAAAGGAATCTTGGAGGTGTTTATTCCTGATATCATAAAATAAATGGACATGAAACTAATCAATATCGAGCCTTAAAGGGAATGATCGAAAACTTCTTGAAAATGGAAACTTGATGAGTTTGTAAACAACGTTTAAGCCAATCTACAAAAAAGTAAGATTTTTATGGAAAGGTGTCAAAAATAACGGAAAAAGCCTTTAATCCCGCCAAGATGGCCTTGTTTAAAGCACCTCCTAGAGGGAGGTCAGAATAACCCTTTGGTCCTACTTAAGATGGCCTGGCTAAAGCAGTGTAAGCCTTTGGTCCTGCCTACATGGCCTAACCAGAGCGCCTCCTAGAGGGAGGATGGAGTAAACCTTTGGTCTCGCCTAAGCATCGAACCACCTTCAGTTCTGCCTATACGTCCAGACTGGAGCACCTCCTAGAGGGAGGACGGGTAAGACTTTAGTTCTGCTTAAGATAGCCATCCAAATGCATCGACCAAAACTAAATCATTACCTGAGATGGTAATAAGGGGTTCAAATAAAAACCTAAATCATTACCTAATATGGTAAAAAGGGATTCAAATCAAAATCTAAATCATTTCCTAAGATGGTAATAAAGGGTTTAAATCAAAACCTAAATCGAGATTTAAGATGGTAATGTTAATACCTCAATTATTGATTTTGATGATAACAACCTTGATAACGACAATAAACATTCGGATAAAATATAGATCCTAATGTTTTGCCAAGTTATATAATATATAGTGAAGAATATTACACAAATGTTGAACTAAAGACTATATAGTATAAAGAGTCAAGAAATAAACATCAATAATTATGAGTACAAAGACCAAGATATGAAGATATAAAAACTATGATATAGTGTATAGAGTCATAGTATATTGTTAAAGTCCCTGATAGCAATCTTCGATCATCATCTCTTATTTTTCTATCTTTTATATTTTAATAAAAAACAAGATAATTTTTCAAAATATTTTATGTATAAACTATGTTCAAACTACTTTACAAAGTATAGGATTTTTAAAACTTTTAAAAGAAACTATTTTTCAAAAAGTACATGTATATATCAACATACATGCCGCCAAATGGTTTTTCAAATTTTGAAAAGAAGTGTCTATTCGTCGCAACTCTTCGTGAACTAGCACATATGTTCATTCATTGTGTAAATGAAAGTTTAACCGAATTTTTTGATGGTTATTCATTTATTTTCTTCCCTCCTCTTACTCCCTTGAAAACTCCACTAAAAATATACTTTATTCTTTTCGAAATCATATAGAATCAATTCATACTCCATTGTGTTGATTCACTGCTACTTTCTTACTGTTTTGAAATCATCTCTCTCTCAAATCAAGGATCAAAGTGTTGTCCAAGAGGCTACATGATCCTTTGTATCCAACTTCAAGAAATTATCTTTGGAAAAACCATCAAACTCTATTTGTATTTTCTTGGGTATGCTTGTAGCCCGTTTAAAACAATTGGGTGTGCCTGGTAGTCTACAAATCTAATTGGGTGTGCTTGTAACTTTCCAAATCAAGTGGGTGTATCTTGAGCTTGAAAAATCAAAAAGGCGTGTCTCATAGCATCGAAATCGAGATTGTAGTTATGTTTGCTTTCTGCCCGTTTGAAGATTAGCATTTGAAATAAATCAGTAGAGGCAATTGTATAGGACTGAATATAGGAGAAATCCGAACCAATATAAAATCTCTTGTGTCATCTCTCCAAACTTTTTACTTTGCTTAACTGCTTTTAGTTTTATTTGTGATTGCATATGTGACTGTTTAATAGTGTAATTCTGTGTTGTTTATTTATGATATATTTTCCAACTTGAAAGAAATTTAAAATGATTTACAAAAGTTAGAAAACACAATTCATCCTTCTCTATTATTTGATTAGCCTTAAAATAAATAATTCTACAACCATAGGTAATAAGGGGTTCAAATCAAAACCTAAATCATTACTTAAGATGGTAATATGGGGTTCGAATCAAAACCTAAATCATTACCTAAGATGGTAATAAGGGTGTTCAAATCAAAGTCTAAATCATTACCTAGAGATGGTAACAAGGGATTCAATCTATGCTTAAATCATTACCTAAGATGGTAATGAAAGGTAAAAGAAATCAATCAAACTAAACTCTATCCTCACGAATAGATCAAAGCAATCTTCCAAAGGAAGAACAATTAAACTTGAGTTATTCTGCTCCAAGACAGAGCTAAATCATTCTTCTAAGAAGAAGCGTAATTAAATATGGACACCTTAAAGATCATGAATCTCTTGGATAGAAAACATTCTAGCAACAAAAATCATTGTTGTCACTCAGAGTATCAATCTCCAGTAAGTTGATGAATTTAAACTGAAAAATCAAACCTGTATAAACAACTGTATTAATTCACATTTGAGAAGTTGTCTGCCATCTCGAAGATCTTTTGTGTGGTTTTGTTGTTGGTTTGGGTTTGAGGAAGCTTTGGATTAGAAGTCTTTGGTTAGCTGAGGTAGCAGTGCAACTCGAAGTGTTTGATGTGCTGACGAGAAGGTCTTGTGGCTTTGCAGTATCATCGAGGTAGAGTTTGGAAGCGGCAGTGTGGTCGTTTCTCCGATGGTTCAGGAATCTTTGTGGTTCTTCTTCAGCAGTCCGGGCAGGTGGTGATGTTTTCTTGAAGGTTAACCTTGTTTGGAGAAGCTTAAAGCTGTTGTAATTGGCAAAGAGAGGACAGTTCATTTGGAATCCGAACTAGGGGTTGGACTCGAGTTTTAGTCGCGTGTTCCTCTGGTTTGTACTGTGTATAGTAAGTACTTTGTTAACTCGAGTTTGTATGGTTGGCTATGTGTAATGATAAAATGCAGATAAACTTGTAGTTGAAATAATTTAGGATCAAGTTTAAAATTATAAACAGGTTTCATAAAATAAACAAAATTATCAAAGCTGAAGTTGTTGTTTTGAAAAAAAAATATAAATCAAACTTTTAAAAGTATAGATTGAATTTATTTTGAATTTTAAATTGTTTAAGACGTTTGGCTTTGAAAATAACTATCTTAATTAAACTTTGAAGTTCAATTTAAAGAATGTTTGAATTTAAATATCAAACCAAAGTTTAAGTTAAAATTTTAAGTAATGATTTAAAACTATAGTTTTCGAATTTTATTTGAAATAAATAAGATTAAATTTGATGTTAAAGTGTTTTTAAATTTTGAAATTTGTTTCTAAATTTCTTATTTTCAAAATAAGGTTATTATTATGATTTTGTAAACCAAATTGAATAATTTGTTTTTAAGTTGTTAAAACTTGATCAATTTCAAATAACTTATTTATAAAGATAAATAATGTTAAATTATTTTGATAAGAATTTGAGAGTACTTAATAAATATGATTTGTTAATTAAGATTAATGTTTTCTTAATTAACTAAGGGGCTTTAAATATAAGAGGTTAATTAGTTAATTATTTAATTAATTTAAAATAATTAGTTAATTGTTTATTTAATTTTAAATAATCACTTAATTATGGATTAATTAAGTGTAATTATTTACTGGAGTAATTAATGGTTAGTTATTGAATGTAATTAAGAATGGAAGTAATTACTTATGGAAGTAATTAGTGGAAATTTCTTATGGGAGTAATTAGTTGAAGTGATTAATGGATAATCACTAGATGATATTAATTTAAGAAATTGGTTAATATAATTGTTCTGAAGTTAATTAATTATGGATTAATTAATTAATTAATGAATTAAAGATCAATTAATGATGGAATTAATTATTTGTTAAGTAATTAATTAAGAGAGTAATTAAGATTTATAAATGAAAGTAATTAGAAGATAATTACTTATGTAAGTAATTAAGAGTTAATTACTTAATTATTTAGTTAATTAATTAATGTGATTAATTGATCAATGAATGAGATTAATTTAAGATTAATCACTAAGGTAATTAATTAAAATTGTAATTAATTAATAAAGTAATTAATTAATAAAGTAATTAATTAAGGATTATTTATTAATTAAATTGATTAATAATTACTTAATGAAGTAATTAAAGATTAATTAATTCGATTAATTAATCAAGGGTTAATTAATTACGAAGTTAATTAATTAAGATAAGTAATTACAAATTGTTAATTACTGTTTATGATTAATTAAGACTAATTAATGAGATGATTAATTATAAGTTAATTGTTTAATTAATTAAAGGAATTATTAATTAATAAGGATCATTATATAATTAGTGAAATTAATCAAGGTTGATTAATAAAAGTAATTAATTAAATTGTGATTAATTAATTATAATTAATTAAGGTTTAATGTAATTAATTATAGTTAATTAATTAATGGAAGTAAATGAATGATCATTATTATTGGAATTAATGATAGTAATTGAAGGATTAATTACTGTATATGGTTAAGGATAATTACTTAAATGTAATTAAAAGATAATTAATCAAGGAAGATTAATTAAAGAAGATCATTAAGAGATGATTAATTTATTTATTTGGAATAAATTAATGAATAAGGATTTAAGTAATCCAATTGATTAAGAGTTAATCAATTCTGCTTTTGGACGTTGATTGATATTGGATGGTTGATTAATATTGAATGATTAATATTGGGTGATTGGTTGATACTGGATGATTTGGATGTAATATCTCTCTTATGTGGTATGCTGCTTTATGAGATGAATGTTTGTTATGAATTATCTATTGTGATAATGTGATTCATCTATCTATTTATATCATCCTGAATATAAGTTAACTGTTTAAACCCTTAAAACAACTTGGACATTAAAATGGCGTTTGGTTTCGATGAGACCCGGATCGGGTTTCCATATTTGGATAATCCGAAAACCACATCGATTCCAATTAAACGTTAGGTCGTGGATCCAAATGGAGCAAGTGAAGACTCGAGGTGTAAGAACTATACGTCAGTATAACTCTGTGGGTGATTCCGTAATGAGTTTGACGGAATAGTAATTATAGGAATGCTTTGCTGATTAAAATTGAAATCTTTGTTGGGTTATTAAATTACCTTTGCTTTTAAATTTTGGAGACGAAATTCTTTTAAGGGGGGAGGATTGTAACGACCCGGAATTTTAAGCAATAACAATTTAATAATCTGTATTAATAATTTAATTGGTTTGATAATTTTTTCTTTATAATTATTTTAAATTGGTAAATTTAATCTTTTAAAGGTTAATAAATATTTAATCTGGAAATATTGATAAGAATTGATTTTCAAAGCTAATGAAATTTTATTCTGTTTATAATATATATTTGATATATATTGTGAATAGAAATATCTTTTGTTTTAAATAAAAATTTGAATTTTCAAATTGTAACATATATGTATGTATATTTATAATTTGATGTTGTTTTGAAATTTAATATAATCTGTTGATAATTTATATATGTTTGATATTGTAATTTAAAGCTTTATTTTAATTAATATTTTTCAAAAGATAATTTAAGTTTAATTCAATTATTTTCAAAATATAAGATAACTGTTTGTTTTTAAATAAGATAGTTTAAAAAGGGATTTAAACAAAGTTTTGTTTTGCTTTCTTTTTAAATTCTTCAATTTAAAATGTTATAAATGTATAAATATGAATGTTTTAGATTTTATAATATATGTATAAGAATTATTTGCATTTTAATTAGTTTTAGAATATTTTCTCTTAAAAGTAAATTTATAAATACATATGAAAACAATTATTAATTAAGGGATTTAAATATGTAAATTATATTTATTAAGAGAATTAAATTATGTAAGTTTATATTTACATTTGAATTCAATAAAAATTAATTAAAAACACTATAAACATGTGTAAACTAGTTAACACCCTTAATAACACTTGTAAGTAATTAAAACAATTAAGATGACAAATGTAAGTTTAACAACAAGTGGCACATATTCATTTCAATTTTTAATAAATATTTTTTTAGAAGAAAACTAGCTTTCATAACACTTCCATTTTCTTTGTTCCTTAACTCAAACCAGTAATATTTTTTCAAATCTGCAAAATCAAAATCCAAAAGCAAAGTATAATCTGAAAACTTATATCTGCATACTTCAAACGGCAATTTCAACATGCAAGGATTCATTTCTTCAGCAAAGCATATTTTTTCCAGATTCATGATGCAAGGCCTGGAAAATTAAAAAGAAAGAAAACTTAAAACCCGTTCTCTGCCATGCTTTTGTTCACTGCAATTTTTAAGGTGAGTAATCATTTTAAAAATAGATTTGGTTTAATTTATGGTTAAATAATAATGCATGCAAATGAATTCTTGCTTTGATAATGAATATTTGTTTATGTGAATGCATGGTTATTATAAGTACTTATTGCCTGTAAATGTGAATTTAAATTCTATTGTTCAGGCAGAATTTGATTCTTCATCTTTAAATCCAAAATCTTCCAAATCTATAACTTAATTGAATTTGTTATATGAATGAAAAATGTAAGTTATAGTTTGATAGTAATTTTAAAATTAGTTTCATAATTTTTAAAGCTACAGGTATGTGTAAAAAGGAAATTTACAGTAAAACTAAACTTTAGTTAAAAAATCAACCATCCTAATTTTGGTTTGGAAGGGTATGATTATGTTTGTTGTATGAAATCATGAATTTAGAAGAAGAAATCATAATTTTTAGTTGGGTATTTTGTATGATATATGTGGTACTTGAGTTGTATAGTTAGACAGATGTTTATAACTGTCTAATATATGTTGTATAAATTGTATACTCCGATGTATATATGATACTATGTATATTTTATGTGATATATTATATTTCATTCGTTCCGTTGTGAATTGTCTGATGTTGTTGTGTTTCTTTCTTCTCTTTCTTTTCTTCTTCTATCCCGTTCTTTCTTCAAGATGATGCGATTTCCTAGTGATAGGAAGTCGGGGCCGTCTCAGTTTGGTATCACTTTAAAGCCTAGGTATTCACTTAACCTAGCGCTTTGATACCACCTGTGACGACCCGACTTTCTCACCACAGAAAATCGTATCATCATGAAGAAAGAAAGGGATAGAAAAGAGAAAAGAAAGAGTAGAAAGAAGAAACAACATCAGAATCTCAACAGCGGAACGAATAAATTATATTAATAACAAAAGTATTACATACATATACAACAACTATCAGAGATACACAGCTTATACAACACATACTAGACAGTTATAAACACCTATCTAGTTTATACAACTCAACAAAACAATACTAACACAGAGAACACACAGCGGAAACTATATATCTAACGTCGAAGCCTCCTGCTCCATTGCTCCTCCACAATCCGTCAAAAGCTAACCTGAATCCCTTGGCTACTCGTAAAAATTTGAGTACCCAAGAGTTTAAGAAAACAGAAGATAAACTCTGGGTCAGGCATGGGTCTGGTGTGAGTAACAGGTTAAAGTTGCTTAACTTTGAAAAACCTTTTGAAAAGAAAGGTATCACATAAGACTTCCCACACATAAACATGGAAAAGTTTTTACCTTACGCTAACCAAAACATTTGATAGGAAATCCGGTGATATTATAATAGGTCTAGGGTTTTCAAGTAAATATGAAATAGCCGAAATTGTTGCATCTATTAAATTCCAGCTACTAGCCACAAAAGTGGGTAATACAATCAAAACCATGGGCACTTATTGGATTGTGGATTCCATCAATGGCAGGGCTACTGGGGTACCGCCCGTCACAGTACGTGGCCTAGATCAACGTACCGAGGAGCACGCCCGCTCCCCTACAACACAAGACCGGAACCATCCCTTACTGGACAGTACCGAACAAGACAACCCCACAGTTGGCGTACGTCAACCGTCCACACAGCCGAAATAAAAAGGGACCTCTAGACAGGGGAAAATCTTGTCCTACTTAGGAATGACCCACTTAGCCTTGCTGCACCTCCCCTGTTTTAGCCATTCCCGGTTGATGAGGCTTGAGGCTACGATTACCTCTAGAGAACACTTCTCTTAGAATTCTCATCGTCCACCTGACGATGTTCTGAAAGCATTCAATCCATCCAAGTTCGTTCCGGGTTCGAACGAAACCGAAGGCATTATCTCGTTACACTCATATTGGAATCACCCACAGAGTTAACGACGATAACCCTTGCATTCTAGATCACCATCTCGAACCTATAAGAACTAGTTTCGTCAAACTCATCACGGAATCACCCCCAGAGTTATACTGACGTATAGTTCTTACACGTCGAGTCTTCACTCTTCACATAAGATACACGACCTATCGTTAATTTGGATCGACGTGGTTTTCGGATATCCAAATATGGAAACCCGATCCCGGTCTCATCGAAATTCAAAGCGTGTCTTTTAAGGCCAAGTTGTTTTAAAGGTTTAAAACAATTCAATTATCTATATACACAGATAGATAAATTACAGATTCACAACAGATAATCAATATTATCATCACAACAGATAAACCATATTATCATTATCCGAAAGGTAATCCAAATCATCATCACAATGCAACCAATGCAACCATATCACTCAACATTATTTATCTCATATCTGAGATCAAACCATTCAAGGCAAACAATATCATCCATTCATATAAGCAATGATTAATTATCACACCAAATATAATTAATTTAAAATGAATTAAATTAATTACATCATTTCTAATTAATTTAAAATGAATTAAATTAATTAATTCACAAATATAAATCTTGCTTATACCACCATTAATTAATTATGAATCAATTAATTAATCATCAACCAATTATTCATTTTAATTAATCATCCCTGATTAATTAACCTTTAATTACATTCAAGTAATTATCCACTAATTAATTTCTCAAATTAATTATAATTACCAAATACAGTAATTAATCTTTAATTACTTTCTAAATTAATTAACTATAAATTAATTACATTACTTTTTAATTAATTACATTAATTAATTCCTACATTGATTAATTATTTCTAAATAAATCCATTCTTAATTACTTCATTAATTATAATAATTAATGATTTCTAATTACATTTTCTATTTAAATTAATTACATTAAGTAATTAATCTTTATTTAATCCATAATTGTTAATCACCCTTGATTAACTTCATTCAGTAATTAACTGTTCTTAATTACTTTACCAAATAAATTAATCACTCCTTAATTAATTATTTATCTCAAATTAATCCCTTGATCAATTCACAAGTAATTATACTCAAATTACTTCATCACCAAATTACTTTCAATTAATTACATACATTAATTACCCATAAATTACTTCCCTAAGTAATTTTTCTTCATTAAATCACGTTAAGTAATTATCCTTCACAAATCATCAATTGATTATTTTAAATTAATTAAAATGAATTAATTAACTTAATCTAATCATATTAAACTCAATTAATTACAACAAGTAATTAATTCCTTAATTACTTCCATAAGTAATTATACTTAACAATTTACACAAATGGTTATCTTTTAAATCAATTAATCTAATTGATTATTAAAAACTAATCACATTAATTAATTATTAAATAATCCTTAGTTAATGACCTCATTAACTATTTAACAATTCATTAATTATTATTTTCAAAATAATTAACTTATTTTAATCATTATTAATTACAAATTAATTAATCATTAATTAACCCGTTAATTAACCCCTAATTATTTAATTAATTAAGTGTTAACTATAATTTAATTAATCCTTTATTACTTGATTAATTAATTATTAATCATTAATTAAAAACTAATCTTACTAATTAATTATTCTTAAATTACAAGTTAATTAATCTTAAACTTTTAAGATTAAGCACTTAATTACTTTAAGTAATTATTTATTTCATTAATTTATAAAATCAATTATTCATTCAATTATCCTAATAATTAAATGCATAACAAATTACAATTTAAATTTAACAAATTTTAAAACCAATTAAAAACCTTTAAATGATAAAAAATACTTTTTTTTTAAAAGAAATTTTACAAGAGTTAAAACAAATTTCTTTTTAAATTCAAAAAACATTTAAATTTTACATTATCATTCAAATTTGTTTTAAACACTTAAATTTATAAAACTTAAATTTATTTTAAACCAAAGATTCAAATTCAGAATTTGAATCAGTTTAAAACTTTGTTTTAAAACATCCTTTTACATTTCAATTAAATTCAAATTTCTTTAAAACATTTTTAAACAATAAACCCTTTTAAAGTTTATTTAAACCAATTTGAATTTAAAACTTCATTCATTTCCAGCTATGATTCAAATCAAAACTTAAATCCATAATATAAAATTAGATTTAAAACATATTTTAAATCTTTACTTAACGATTTAAATTTCAGTCCAAATTTGAAAACATGACGGTTTTCTAACTTGAAGCGAATCCAACTCGAGCAATCACAAAATTCACTCTAGTCAAATCCTAACCGAACCCGAGCAAACTCAAAACAAACTCGAGTAACTCGAGTATTCTTTTCATCTGAATCACTCAACTAAAAACAGTCAGGTTTTAATACCTAAACCTGTATCAACCAAAATACCCAAGCCTTCAACAACTTCAACTTCGAGTCCAACACACCCCTGCTTCGAGCAGAATGCGATACAACCTGAAACAAACACGAGAAGCCCCTTCTTCCCCAAAACAGCTGACACGCCGTGAATTCGTGCACCTGCACCACCGCTGTCGTCACCTCTGACTGTTTGCAACCACTTGCGCAAGTCAAAGGCCATCACACCATACTATTCCGACCATCCAATCCACTGCAGAACCCCTAAATCAAAATTGAGCCTTCGAGCTCAAAACAGAAAATAATGTCGAATCTGAAACCGCCTCAACCACCAACTTCTGATCATCAGAAAATCAACGCCTCCGGCCACTACTTCCTCCACACCCCAGCTACCATTAACTCAAATCTGAAAGAACTCGATTGCTTAAAGGAGTTGCGGTGATCAATTTACTGATCACAGTATAAACTAGGGTTTTAAATTTCAATCACAAATTATTTCTACCTCAATGCATAATTCCACCTCCTTCTATTTTTCCCTGCAAACTTGATCATCACTTCATCACCGAAACAAACCATGGCCACTCCGACCTTCTAGGTTGTCAAATCTAACCCCAAATATGATTTCTAGTTAAATCAGAAATACACAATCAATTTGAAACTAAAATTACTAATTTTAGTTTTAAAATTCAAGTCTTTGATAATGTAATTGGTTTATAAACTTAAATCAAAGAATCTAGATAATTAAATTCTTACTTATATAAAAATTGTTCTGTATTTTTTGAATTTACAGATAACATTACAGAAATTTTTCATATTAAATAAAATTTTAAACTGTAACAGATGTTAACAGCCATATTTTGATTGAATGTTAAAACTTAACACATTAAATCATCTGAAATGGAATTTAATCAAATTCTATAATCTTGGAACTTAAGAACACGAAACAATGTACACTGTAGCAAGCATACTACAAACAACCATATATTTTCCAGTAAAGCACTTGTAAATAGCATGCAAAACATGCTTATTACTTGAGTAAAACCAGCAACTAATTTATACTTAAGTTAGTTTTAAATAAAAGTGTTACTCACTGAATTTTATAAGAGCAGAGCCTCCATCATTATTGAAAGCTTTGAACCTGAATGGTGCTTTGATTCCCAACTTCAAATTGCTTCTTTTATTTTGCTTATGAATTTGAACTTTAATTTGCTTTTAAAAACTTGTGTCTTGATTTTACTGCAATGCTTTGCTGAAATGCTTCAACAATTGCATGCATCCAGGAAAAGAATTGCAGGTTCCCAAAAAAGAAAATGCATGAAGGACTTTGATGTTGCAAAATGAATTTCAAATGCATGCTTTCTAGAAAAAGAATTGCAGGCTTTCAGAAAAGAAAGTGCATGCATGTTTTAGATGAAGTTGCAGATTTGATTTCATGTTTATACTTTGATTTGTAGAATGAAATTTAAAATAGCTTTGGTTTTGAGGGAACAACAGATTTTGCAGATTTTGATTTAGATTTGGTTTTGAGGGAAATTTACAAGTTTTGTTTTCTGTTTTGAAGAATAAGTTTGCAGATTTTCATGGCTGAAGATCACTCAAGTTTGAAAAAGAAGAATAGAAAGAAAATGAATTTTAGAGGAGATGGGTTTATAAAAGAAATTTTTTGATTTAATTTAAAATAAAAGAAACAAGAAAATAAAAGGAACACTTGTTTTTCTTAGTTGAACATTTGTCACCTTAATAGCTTTATAACTTAACACATGTCAATTAGGTGTTAATAAATTAACACATGTATTAAGTATTTTAATTTTAATTGTTTTATAAAAACCTTTAACTTATCTTATTTCTTTTTATGTATATATATATAAATAAATTTCTTCCCTTTTTAATTTTAGAAAACATAACAAAACAAAACAAATTATAAACAAAAGCTTATTCAAAAATATTTAAGTAGAGCTTGTAACGTAGGAAAGCTGAGATGTTTTGATTCTAATACTGTCGCGCGTGGTAAGCTTATGTATGCTAAAGCCTTGATTGAGATTTCCCCTAATAAGCCGCTTCCTTCTTCTATACCTATTCTGCTTGCTGTTGGACATGTTGTCGAGGTCCGTGTTCGCTACAGTTGGGTTCCAGATATCTGTTCCTCCTGCCATTCTTTTGGCCACTTAGCTATTGCCTGCACGCACACGGTGGATTCTGCCATTGCTCCTAAGATCCCACTGCCTCGTCCCCTGATCAGGAAATGGGTTCCTAAAGCATCACCCTTTGTCTCCCCTATTGTCCCACCTCTTGATGTTCCTGCTCCTGCCTTGGGCCAGCCTCCGGTTAGTGCTTCTGGCCCTGCCTCCTTATCTGCTACTTTGGACTCCTGTGATGTTCCGGCGTTTCCAGGTGATGCTCCTGATCTTGGACGCCATTGTTGTTGAATATGCGCTTATATGATTTTTGTTTGATGATAATAAACATACATACATTCGTTTAAATGTATTTGATAATATACTATTTATTTTCACAGATTAAATAAATATTTGCTGAATAAAATAAATAACACAGGTTTTGAATTCAAACGAATATTTTATTCAAACAAATATTTGTTACAATTTTGAATAGTACAATTTCAAGCTCTCACTATACATATACAATTTTGATTACAATTTCATCACATTTCATATTTACAATTCACCTCACTACATATCACTCACACTCGTATTTATCTTCAACTGCATTCCAATTTGAATCCAGCATCTGAGAAATCTGCAAAAATATTCACTAACGCAGTAAAATTGAAAATAAAATATTTTTGCAATTCAAAATAAAAGATGATTTTGAAAACATTGTTTGCCTCAGTTATTTGGGTCGTTCTTCATAATTTAAATTTGAATTCATCATACACGAACAACTTGTGACATACACAGTATATTACTGTATATGCCACAAGGCCGTGCACACCGATATATACACTTGATTGATTTACAGGGACAGGTGAGCACAGGTCAAACCCAAATAAAAAATTCGGGTTCAACTCACGTGCAATAATATAAATGTCACAATTCTCAGCACAAGGTCAAACCCGAGTGTTTGAAACTGGATTCAACACAGGTGCAACTGCAAATGCACACATGAATGCAATGATCAAAGTATGCATGTATACTTATCGATCAGCAGCAACATGGACCACAGCTGTTACTCAACTCAGTGATACAAAAGACAATGCACCAGACAAGACTACACCAGAGGCAACACATGCAACAGAGACCAGGCTACACAACATCAAGGTGGAAACCAAGTATGCAAGTGCAAAGATAAATGACACAGTGTAAATGTAAATTCGACAAGCTGCTGACCAGAGGTGCAGACAACCCTAAGCAACATGAAGTAAATCAAGTCAGTAGCAACCTTCAAACACTCACATATATGAAGCATACAAGTACAGTCACAAACATGAAACAAGACTGAAACCAGGCAAAGACTTTACGCATCTTTCAGCTGCATGTACATCAGGTACAAGTGAACCAGATTGGAGCAGAGACAAGAAGATGCATACACATATAGGACTGCAATGGATGCAACAATAAACACAAGATTACATAAACACTATAGGCCGTAACAAATTGCAACAGCACCAATGCAAGTAACTGCAAATGCACCAGTATTCCAAGTCAAATGAACCATCAACTACAAGCAAGAATCTCGGCAAACAAAACAAACTCAACAGTTCAAGAGAACAAAGACCAAGTGAAGCATCTGTGAAGTTTCTGAAGACTCAAATGAACATAACAAATGCAAACTCAGGTGGTACATGAACACAGTGATGGCCGAGCAACTGATGTATACAAATACACTGATTAAATGCAACACTGGCTGCAAGGATCAACGAATTGGATGAACAAAACTCGAGTGCATCGGTGAAAGTGCAGACCAAATGCAAAATGCAACAGTGAATAGCATGGCAATGTGTCAAAGCATTTGTGTCAAAGCAAACAATGTCGAATACATAAACAAGTGTAGCATCTGTTACAGTAAAAAAAAGGAAAAGTGCAGAGATGAACGCAAATAAGGATGCAGACGTGCCATAGAATCAATGCCATGTAAAGTCGAAAGCAACAGTGGATGAACGAGATTCAACAACGCAAAAATCATTGACCAAGTTAAAATTCAAAGCCGAGAAAATTCAAACCAAGTCAAGAATTCCAAGCCGTGGTCATCACGTAATGATTCAATACCGTGAATGTTAAGCAACCAAAATATATACGTGAATTGAAGAAGTCAGCAATCATCTCAAACATCCAAGCTAAAATCAACGGCCGAACAAATTAATTGAAAAATTCAAATCAATCTATACGAACGCAAAAATAGGAATTGGATTCCTATATAAAACCCTACATCATCATCGGCAATGATTCATCGAGTTCGAGCATCAATTAGTAAAAGCAAAAGGGATAAATTACTTACCAAAATCACAACAGTGAACTCGATCAACCAAAGCGGCCAAGAGCGAACGAACGAGAACAAAACACACGAAGAGGCACAGCTTCGAAAGTCCTAATTTGAATTAAGGATGCAAGCCATAATTTCAGAAAGAAGAAGAACGAGAGCAGCCGCACTTTTCAAGCCCTAATTCATGCGCAAGAGAAACGAAAGAGGATCGGACATTTTTCACAAGCAACAGTGGATCGGTTGAAAGAATAGTGGGCCGGCCTGCTTATTAAAAGAGGGGATTTAGCTTATAATTTTATAAAAAGGGGTTTTTTTAGTTTTTTATAATTGAGCAAAAATTACGCTTTCACATTCGTATTTTAATTTTTGCTCCTGCGGTTATTTTTGAAGTTGTTTTTCTTTTCGAGTCAAAGATTTTGTAAATCACCACCTAGGGATTAGGTAGTGTCAGATTGTCTATTTAGAATTAGTTCAGTGAGCAGGGGTGCGAGTTTGCAAAACTCTGTAGGCGGGAGCAGTGTTTGCGAGTAAGCGAAACTCTATTGTAGGCGGGAGCAGAGTTTGCGAGTAAACGAAACTCTATAGGCGGGAGCAGGGTGTGCGAGTCTAGTAGAGTGTTTGTGAGCGGGAGCAAAGGGTCTGCGAGTCTAGTAGAGTGTTTGTGAGCGGGAGCAAAAGGGTCTGCGAGTCTAGTAGAGTTATTGTAAGCGTGATACTGTTTAATTCTAATAGAAATCTGTGAATGCAGCAGTAGGCAGGGGTTGCCGAAGCTGGGTAAATTTTGTGTGTGATTTACTTTTCAGCATATTTATTTCTGCAGTTTATTTCTGTGTTTAAATTGAGAAAATTTGCTATAACCCTATTCACCCCCCTCTCTAGGGTTAATCTAGATCCTACAAGTGGTATCAGAGCCCGGTAAATATTTTTTTATTTAACTCTAGAGTCATGAGTCTACAAAATAATGCTTTTTCTGAGGGGCAATCTATTGCTAGGCCACCCATGTTTAACGGGAACGATTATGCTTATTGGAAAGTTAGGATGGGTATTTATCTTAGTTCCGTTGATTATGATGTTTGGGATATTATTGAAACAGGCTATAAACCTCCCACTATAATCGTTGGTGGTACTGAGATTCCTAAACCTAAGGATAGGTGGGATGCTAACGATAAGAGATTGAAAACCATAAATGCTAAAGCCATGAATGCTTTAATCTGTGCTCTTGATAAAAATGAATTTAATAGAATTTCTCATTGTGAAACAGCACAGGAAATTTGGCATACTTTGGAGGTGACACACGAAGGAACTTCTCAAGTCAAGGAGTCTCGTCTAGCTCTATACAGCAACGAATATGAAAACTTTGTGATGGACAAAGGCGAGAGCATAAAAGATATGTTTGGACGCTTCTCAACCTTGATATACAATGCTAGAGCGCTTGGGAAGGTATTTACTGAAGTGGAGCTTGTGCGGAAGATACTACGAGTCTTACCAATGAACTTTGAGGCAAAAGTCACAGCAATACAAGAATCAAAAGATTTGAGCAAACTAAGCATGGAGGAGTTGATTGGCAACTTGATGACATATGAACTTGAGTTAAAAGCAAAGGAAAAACGCAACAACTCCGAACCAAAGAAGAAGACGATTGCCTTAAAGAGTAAAGAAGAAAGCGATGAAGAAGATCCAATTGAAGAACTTGAAATGGCTGTTAATAATCTTAGAAGATGGTCTAGATTCAAGCCACGCAAGAAGAAAACAAAGGGCAATAGGTCAAAAGATTCCGAAAATTCCAATAATGAACTGACATGTTATAACTGCAACAAGCCTGGCCACATCAAACCAAAATGCCCACTTCTCAAAAACAACAAAGAAAAGAAGAAGTCGAAGAAGGTATTTGCAACGACTTGGGATGATGAAGAAGGAGAAGAAGCTTCGGATAGCAGCTCAGAGGAGGCTAACTTGTGTTGCATGGCAAAATCAGAATCAGAAGCAACCTCCGACGAATCTAGTGAGGCAGGTGAGTTTTCTTATAAAGAACTTGTTTTTATGTGTTCTGATCTTACTAAGGTAGTAGATACTCTTGAATCTAAAATTGAAAAACTGAAATCTGATAGGAGAGAATTTGCTCGTGAAAATTTTAGGTTAAAAACTGAACTTGAAAATACTCAAAACCTAGAATGTAAAAAATGTAAGATTTTAGATTCAGAATTATCAAAACTGAGGAATAACTTTGAAAGTCTTGAAAATGAAAACTTGAATCTTAAGGAAATCATTGACACTAGGAAAAAGGATTTTATAAATCGATGCACCTCACTTGTCACTGAAAACACAACACTAAAAACCAAAGTCCAAAATCTTGAGAAATCTTTGAATAACTTTTCAAGAGGCGAAAAATCTTTCAACATGCTATTGGGAAATCAAATTTTTGCTAACAATAGAAAAGGACTAGGCTTTGGGAAATCACAAAATGATGATAATGCGAAAAGTAAAAGTGTTTTTGCTCGATCTGAAATAATTGGAAATCATGTTGAAAATCATAGTCATAGGAACACAAAATTTAATCAAGTCAATTTAATGTGCTCGATTTGCAGAAAATTTGGACATAATCAAAATAATTGTTGGTATAGACCCAAACATGTAAAAACTATACCGATTTGGGTTCCAAAAGGCACAGATATAAAATCTTTGAAAGTCAAACAAATTTGGGTGCCAAAAGGAGCATATATAAATAGTTTTGGGTGTCCAAAAACATATTTTTCATATTCTGCCACTAACAACAATGGACCTATAAAAACAAATAGGTCACATAAATCTTTTATCGTGTAGGAGTGGTGGCAGGCTAAGGAACAACAACAGTGTGCTCTGGATTTCGGCTGTTCCAGAAACACAACGGGCGACAAAGCAAAGTTCCTTAGCCTAGTACAAAGGTGACAGAATCACAATAGGCAATAACGAAAAATATCGTAAAGGTAAAAACAGGTAAAGGTATATTTTTAACGATATATTACATGTGATTATCTGCACCGTACTCTAAAATCAGCCAATATTGAGATGAACAAAAGATGATGATTTTGATGCTATGATTTTTTTTAAATATGGACCAACCATCTTTAAATAGAATTACTTGGAATAATTTTGATGGTTGACTGATTCGGACTTAATTGATATGGTTTTTGATTGTTAACACGGTTTCTTCTATTTACATGGCTTCAACTTAAAAATCCTAATGAATTCTATTTAAAAAAATTGTATAAAGGATTTTAAGAAAATTTTTGACTGGTTCTTATTTATGACATTGATTTGTGTTTAATTGATGACCAATCAGATTTTCAATTTTGAATTAATTTATATAAATTTGTTTGGTCAAATGATGGTTACTCATGCTACACGTTGATATATTGGTTTTGACATTTTGGTCACTGCTTGTAAATTTGCATGATTTCAATTTTCATGTGAAAACTGTTAAAAAGGATTTTAAAAATTGTTGAAACCTTAAGAAATTGTTTTTGAAATAATTATGATGTTGATTGACTGTTAATTACTCATGAACTTGTTTATCCTATGTTTTTTGAAATTAACATCATGATATTTGTTTGAGTGTGAACATGGCTTCATTACAAATTTCATTTAAAATTATTGAAAACAATTCTGAGATAATTTGTTGAAATTTCACAATCTGGTCTTTGACATTTAACGAAAGAATTTTGAGTGAAATTTAAATTCAGATGCAGATTACACTGGTAATATAGTTGATAGAAAAATTACTAGTGGAACGTGATTAATTTTTAATATTCATTTGCTGCATCGTTTTTTTTTTTTCAAAAGAAAATATCTACATATTTTTCACTTGAAATAATTTTCAAATAGCAGAAAATTTTCTTATAAAACCCCCTCGAGAAAATCATGTTTGACCATATTTACAGATTAGTCATTTTTGAAAAATTATTTTTATAATTTTTGGATTTGATTTTAAATGACTATTTTGACTAATCTAACTCCCTAATGATTATCGAAAAGATCAATAGTGATTGAAAAAGTGATGAGTGTCGATATTTGTCATACATTACTCAAGACAATATATTTAGAAAAATTTCTTTAGAATTTCATAACAAAAGTTATAAAAACTTTTTGTTGGGCAAAAATTCCATGATCATTTCTATTTCTATCATCTTTCTATCGACCATCACTCATCAAAATCATAATAGTATGTAAATTTGTGGTAGTTTACAAAGGAAATTATTCGTTCTTCAATTTGTTTTATCTTCATATTCATAAAGGAAATTATCTGTGCTTCAATTTATTATATTCTTCAATAAAAATAAATATCCAATGTATTCACTCTCATTTAAAAGTCCTCACGGTTATGCATGGGTGAATTACTTGGATTTTTGATTATGTGCTTCCATGCTCATTTAAAAGTCCTCACGGTTATGCATGTATGGAACGCATATCAAAATTAATTGGTTAAATAGACAAGTTGATTCTAATCCCATTTAAAAGTCCTCACGGTCATGTGTGGTTAGAAGATACTTGATTTCATTTTTAAAATTAAATTGGAATACTACTAATCTCATTTAAAAGTCCTAACGGTTATGCATGGTTAGTAGATATTCAAATTTCCCGAAATAAATATACCACAAATAGACAGAACTGTATGATTTTTATGAATTTATCTCCATCATTTCTGAAAGTGGAATATGCGTCTGACATGGGTAATTATGATTTTTGTTTGAAGTTTATTGAAATTTGATATTTATATTCAATTGAGTTAAATGTTTGATTCATGTCGATCACTTTATCTCTATTTTCTCTAACACTATTATTCTTTTGCTGATAACAAAAGGGGGAGAGAAAAGTTAAGATTTTGTCAAGTAAAATCTAGCAAAGGTCAAATAATTTTCTATTTTGCATCTAGACTCATTTGCATATTTTATTTGTATGCATATATGTAGGGGGAGTTTTGTGTAGAGAAGAAGCAATTAAATAGGGGGAGCAATTAGAATATATCAATGATCAAATACATTTAACATATTCAAAATCTTAAATATATGTTTGTTATCATCAAAAGGGGGAGATTGTTGAATATGCGCTTATATGATTTTTGTTTGATGATAATAAACATACATACATTCGTTTAAATGTATTTGATAATATACTATTTATTTTCACAGATTAAATAAATATTTGCTGAATAAAATAAATAACACAGGTTTTGAATTCAAACGAATATTTTATTCAAACAAATATTTGTTACAATTTTGAATAGTACAATTTCAAGCTCTCACTATACATATACAATTTTGATTACAATTTCATCACATTTCATATTTACAATTCACCTCACTACATATCACTCACACTCGTATTTATCTTCAACTGCATTCCAATTTGAATCCAGCATCTGAGAAATCTGCAAAAATATTCACTAACGCAGTAAAATTGAAAATAAAATATTTTTGCAATTCAAAATAAAAGATGATTTTGAAAACATTGTTTGCCTCAGTTATTTGGGTCGTTCTTCATAATTTAAATTTGAATTCATCATACACGAACAACTTATGACATACACAGTATATTACTGTATATGCCACAAGGCCATGCACACCGATATATACACTTGATTGATTTACAGGGACAGGTGAGCACAGGTCAAACCCAAATAAAAAAGTCGGGTTCAACTCACGTGCAATAATATAAATGTCACAATTCTCAGCACAAGGTCAAACCCGAGTGTTTGAAACTGGATTCAACACAGGTGCAACTGCAAATGCACACATGAATGCAATGATCAAAGTATGCATGTATACTTATCGATCAGCAGCAACATGGACCACAGCTGTTACTCAACTCAGTGATACAAAAGACAATGCACCAGACAAGACTACACCAGAGGCAACACATGCAACAGAGACCAGGCTACACAACATCAAGGTGGAAACCAAGTATGCAAGTGCAAAGATAAATGACACAGTGTAAATGTAAATTCGACAAGCTGCTAACCAGAGGTGCAGACAACCCTAAGCAACATGAAGTAAATCAAGTCAGTAGCAACCTTCAAACACTCACATATATGAAGCATACAAGTACAGTCACAAACATGAAACAAGACTGAAACCAGGCAAAGACTTTACGCATCTTTCAGCTGCATGTACATCAGGTACAAGTGAACCAGATTGGAGCAGAGACAAGAAGATGCATACACATATAGGACTGCAATGGATGCAACAATAAACACAAGATTACATAAACACTATAGGCCGTAACAAATTGCAACAGCACCAATGCAAGTAACTGCAAATGCACCAGTATTCCAAGTCAAATGAACCATCAACTACAAGCAAGAATCTCGGCAAACAAAACAAACTCAACAGTTCAAGAGAACAAAGACCAAGTGAAGCATCTGTGAAGTTTCTAAAGACTCAAATGAACATAACAAATGCAAACTCAGGTGGTACATGAACACAGTGATGGCCGAGCAACTGATGTATACAAATACACTGATTAAATGCAACACTGGCTGCAAGGATCAACGAATTGGATGAACAAAACTCGAGTGCATCGGTGAAAGTGCAGACCAAATGCAAAATGCAACAGTGAATAGCATGGCAATGTGTCAAAGCATTTGTGTCAAAGCAAACAATGTCGAATACATAAACAAGTGTAGCATCTGTTACAGTAAAAAAAAGGAAAAGTGCAGAGATGAACGCAAATAAGGATGCAGACGTGCCATAGAATCAATGCCATGTAAAGTCGAAAGCAACAGTGGATGAACGAGATTCAACAACGCAAAAATCATTGACCAAGTTAAAATTCAAAGCCGAGAAAATTCAAACCAAGTCAAGAATTCCAAGCCGTGGTCATCACGTAATGATTCAATACCGTGAATGTTAAGCAACCAAAATATATACGTGAATTGAAGAAGTTAGCAATCATCTCAAACATCCAAGCTAAAATCAACGGCCGAACAAATTAATTGAAAAATTCAAATCAATCTATACGAACGCAAAAATAGGAATTGGATTCCTATATAAAACCCTACATCATCATCGGCAATGATTCATCGAGTTCGAGCATCAATTAGTAAAAGCAAAAGGGATAAATTACTTACCAAAATCACAACAGTGAACTCGATCAACCAAAGCGGCCAAGAGCGAACGAACGAGAACAAAACACACGAAGAGGCACAGCTTCGAAAGTCCTAATTTGAATTAAGGACGCAAGCCATAATTTCAGAAAGAAGAAGAACGAGAGCAGCCGCACTTTTCAAGCCCTAATTCATGCGCAAGAGGAACGAAAGAGGATCGGACATTTTTCACAAGCAACAGTGGATCGGTTGAAAGAATAGTGGGCCGGCCTGCTTATTAAAAGAGGGGATTTAGCTTTTAATTTTATAAAAAGGGGTTTTTTTAGTTTTTTATAATTGAGCAAAAATTACGCTTTCACATTCGTATTTTAATTTTTGCTCCTGCGGTTATTTTTGAAGTTGTTTTTCTTTTCGAGTCAAAGATTTTGTAAATCACCACCTAGGGATTAGGTAGTGTCAGATTGTCTATTTAGAATTAGTTCAGTGAGCAGGGGTGCGAGTTTGCAAAACTCTGTAGGCGGGAGCAGTGTTTGCGAGTAAGCGAAACTCTATTGTAGGCGGGAGCAGAGTTTGCGAGTAAACGAAACTCTATAGGCGGGAGCAGGGTGTGCGAGTCTAGTAGAGTGTTTGTGAGCGGGAGCAAAGGGTCTGCGAGTCTAGTAGAGTGTTTGTGAGCGGGAGCAAAAGGGTCTGCGAGTCTAGTAGAGTTATTGTAAGCGTGATACTGTTTAATTCTAATAGAAATCTGTGAATGCAGCAGTAGGCAGGGGTTGCCGAAGCTGGGTAAATTTTGTGTGTGATTTACTTTTCAGCATATTTATTTCTGCAGTTTATTTCTGTGTTTAAATTGAGAAAATTTGCTATAACCCTATTCACCCCCCCCCCCTCTAGGGTTAATCTAGATCCTACAATTGTCCATCAATTGTTTGGGATGAAGCTGAGCGGTGTTGGGTTGATTACATTTCGGATATGAGATTTAACCCATTGGCCGAGTCTTACTTTAGATTCATTACTGATGATCAGTTTGACCTTAGATGCCATTATTATCGACCTTCTGGGGACTCTTTGGTACTTGATTTGGACGGTCATTTTGCGGATAAGAATTCTGTCTTGCTTGCTGATTGTTCCTGGGACCGGTCTTTTGTGTACTCACCAGATTCTGTGGCGTATGATCCGTGTCTTGCATCTCACTTCCGCCCCTTTGCTAGTCTGTTGGGAAATGTCGCATTGGAGACCCGCCTGGTTCCTGGGCATGATGGTGAGTCTACCTCTTCGGAGGAGTAGTATTTGATTACGATATTCTTATAGTAGTTGTGATATTTCTTTCATACTCCTGTGCTGTATATTTTTCTTTTCATAGTAGTTAAGGTGCTTCTACCTTTCTCCTGTACTTCAGCTTTTATTACGTTCGTAATAAAAAGTGGACGGTCCACTATAAAACCGGATGGCCTTGCCAAAAAAAATATTTAAGTATTTATTCTATTAAATTTCAAAACATTAAATCCAAATTTAAATTAATTTACCAAATCCAATTTTAAAAATCAAGTTATATATAGATGCATATATAACTCTTTTAAATTTAAAAATAAAAAATCTATTTATGTTTTATGAAAAACTAAGTATTATCATTTTTATTCGAAAATAACAAATTAAACAAATTTTAAATAATTTATAAAAGAGATTGTAATTTACTTTTATTACTCAATAATTTAATATCATTTGTAAATTGTATTTTTAAACCCTTATATATATATATATATATATATTCAAGCATTATTTAAAAATAAAATAAAACAAAGCTTTGATGTTAATCTAATTTAAATTCATTTTTAAGCTAATTAAAATGTAAGTTTAAACAAATAAGGTTTTCCATAAGTATAAACCATAAAATTATTTATTGAATTGCGTTGAAAAGTTAAATGTTAAATTTAAATCAAATTTTCAAATTACTAAAAATAAATTAGAATTAGAAAATCAATTCATTTACTAAATTCAAAATCAAAGTTTATCAATTTACAATATATACAATTATATATATTATAAATAGAAAACGATTTATTAGCTTTAAAAAGATAAAATCTTCCAATTTAAATATTTATTAAAAGATGATTATTAGGTCAATTCAAAATTTATTATCAAAAATTATCAAATCAAATTAATTTTTAACACAGATTATTAAATTTATATTGCCAAATTTCCGGGATATCACATTAAGATTTGCTAAAAGATTTCTGGTATCCTATCCAAATAATATTATTGCCAGATGGTTTTTTGGTCTTCAATTCGAATAGTACTGCCAGATGATTTTCTGGTCTTCAATCCAAATAATATTATTGCTAAATGGTTTTACGGTCTTTTATTCAAAGGGATGTTATAATCGGAGGATTTCTAATCTTCGATTCAAATGAAATTATAATTACCAGATAGAGTCCTAGGCATATCATTAGATAAGTATCAAATCTACCTATGGGATAGATTTTTGGTCTTTTTTCGAGTTGACTATTTATGCCTAAGGCAACAATAATTACCTATAAAACAAATATAAAAAGCAAAATTAAACCAGCTTATTTGAAAGTTTTGTTTATTATCATTCTGAAAAATAAATTTCAAAATCAAACTTTCAAAATTCCAAAGATCAATGAGACAACTGTTTCACAAATAATATCTCGCAAAATGATCAATTTGAGAAAGAAATAATTTCTTGAAAATCACCATTATTGTTAATTTTATGTTTTTCCAAAGGAAAAGAAAGACTCTTATAAAAGCGTGGACCGGAAAAGGTCGTTCTAAAAGCATTCTGCAAGGAAATAAAGAGCGATAAAATCTACACTTAGTAAAAGACCACAAAACATGTGGAATCAGATTAATACATTAAAGTGAATTATATATGTTAAATAACTTGATGAGTTAAGCCAAAGGATGAATTTCCAAAAGCTTCACTCTCCAGTGTAACACCCCACAGCTATACCCAATTTAGCAAAAAATATTACAAGTTATATTGTCTGCTAATCCGAAGAATACGGCTTGTTAAGGGCGATCGAATGTGATTATATCTTTATACTAACACTGACATGTAATTTATACCCTTTTACGTCATATCTAAACTGAAATTTGACATGTATAGTATTAATACAAAGTAATAGACACATTTATTTCTCAAAATCAGAACAATGTACCTAATAAACATCAATCATAGATCATAGTGGAATAATAAATATTTATACTTATACAAACCGTGAGTCTATAAAATGAAATACTAGACTTAATAATAAACTTCTTAACGATCTAGCAGCCACTTGCCGCACACCAAAAGAGAGTAAACTCTAAAGTGCCAAATACTATCACCTTAAGTAATCACTGGAACTTAACCAATACGACCGACGGTGAAATTCAAGTATTTACTAAAAGCTGGTAAATATCACTCATCATGGATGCCACCGGAAAAACTGAACTACATTCTCTTAAGGATCTAGCAACCACTTGTCGCACACCATAAGAGAAATCAACTCTAAATTGTAAAATACTTCCAATAGCATTCACACGGATTTAACTAAGATAACCCATACTACCTAGTGAAATTCAAGTATTCTTTAATGGGCTAGTAAGTTCCACTCAAACATTTTATTCAATGAGTTATATCATATTCGATGAAATGTTATTAGAAAGCATTTAAACCAATCGATAACACTAAGTTGATTATTAGTACTCCTCAAATTATAGAATTAAGGTTCTCAAAACATTTTCTCTTTTGAGTTTAATATTTAAAACACTTATTTTAATTTTCCATAAAGCCGTTTATTATTGAACTTTATAAAAAATATACACGGATTTGCTAAAATATTCCATGATTCTTAATTGTTCCAAGATTTTACTTATATACACAAAGTTGTCTCAAATTTCCATATGTTATATTATTCACAAAACCAATATTTTAAAACCATAGTTAATTACTCTTCTAAATCCATATTAAAATATAACCATTTTATTTAGAAATAAACTAAGTTTATAGTTTTCAAATCTACATTTCGTAATCCATGAATCCTAAATTGTTTATTTAATAAAATCGTAATACGTATATTCCAATTCCATGACCACTTTTATGTAAAAATAGATTAGGTTCGTATTTCAGAAGTCACGTTTCCTAATCCATAAATATTTTACTAACAATGCTTAATATATAAAATAACTTACTAAAAATCATTTATAGTATCTATTAACTTAATTTAGAAACAATTCGAATATTTACAAATATAGAGAATTCCCTTTTGTAAAATTACTTGTATACAAAGCTTATCTATTTGTTTCATTTAACTCAAATTTAGAGTCTCAGTATCTGCAGTTTCGACCACTTAAATCTCATAATTTTACAAAACTTAAAACATTAAAGTTGTAGATAAAAGTCCAAGTTTTCCAATAAGAAAAAGATCACCTATTTTGTGTTACGGTTCAAAAGTTATGACCGAAGCAATTTTCAGATTTAAACTTCATTACCGCTACCGTTTATCCTCAGGACAACGACACTAATAAGTTTTTTAGACCGTTTAAACCACAAAATATTACAAAACAACACAAAAGCTGTAACACCTAGTCTAAGCTTTCCATAAAATCAAGAATTATTGAATTCCGATAAGTAATGAAAAAGTACGGCCAATTTAATTTCAGGTTTAAACTATGTTAATTACACGGGGCGGTGCAACACCATCGGTTTCGAACTCAATTTCAACCCCATAAACTGCAAAACTTTACCAAGTGATTAAAAGAGAACTTTTAGCTAACTGAAATAATTTTCTACCACAAACTAATTGAGTCAATTTAGAGCATGTTACACTAAGATATTGTTGTTTTACTACAGCGATTTTCACAATCTATTTTCAGCAAGCATCAAATAATCACCTAAATTCAAGAAACCATTTCACAATTAAATTGAAAGCAATTCAATCAACAAACTATCCAATTCAATCCAAACAACATCTAATCAATTATACATATGGATTGGAGATAGTAGGGTGGGTATTCAACTCACCTTTTTAGCTTGAATTTGATACAAGAGACCTGGGTTCACCTAAGCTATCTTCTCTTGATTACTACCTTCTTTTAGTTAAAAGAATTATCAAGAAGCCCTTTAATTTGATTTAGGTTTGGGGATTAGTTTGAAGCAAGGGTTTTTCCTTAGTTTTGAGAAGCTTTCTCGATTTTTTTGCTAGTTTTAGCAAATGAACGTATAGTTCATTAAGTATTTTACTAAGGAAAGAAACATGCTCTTATACGCACTAATGGTTAATACTTGCTTAGACCCAAACCCATTAACAAAGTATTGCAAATTCTAAGAAGTGTTACCATTTCCTTTATTTTACTAATTACAATAAACTACTTTAATCAATTATTTTTATTACCTTCTTGTTTTGGTGTAAAAGACTTAGTTATTTAAACTAAGTATTTCATTATTTTACACTAACTAATTAACAATTTTACTTAGTAATCATCGATAAATATCAAATTATATTTTAAGTTTGATTTATAAGAAGTGCAGTTTCAATCGACTAATTGACAAATATCAATTAATATGCTTCTCATATTTGCAAATCAATGATTGAATAATTTAACAAATAAAAATCTCCAAATTCTCTTTTATTTAAAAAAAATAAAAGATTCAAATTAATTAAACAGAAATGCGGGTTGTTACAGATTTCCCCCTTAAAGAAATCGTGTCCCCACAATTTCCTAAATTAAAGAAATCCATAAAATAATTTTTCCCAAAAACAATTATTATCAACCAGTTTCTAATCTCGCTTCCAAAATCAACCCAATAGTATTACTCCGAATTACAACATTAATATTAAATTTTAGTCATCAAAATTTCTCAAAATTCTCAAAAAAATTCTAACGCCCTAAATTTACAAAATATTTTTTCAGTGCGTTTCAAAAATTTACAGTATGAATATAGATGCATAATATAAATCTCATCTCAAGGATGAGGCATCCCATAGGGAAAAACATAAAAATGCAATATGTAATCGGAGATACGTACCTTCTTAATATTAGCTAGCATAAAAAAACCAATGCAAAAGCGAGCTCCAAATGCAAAGCACTCATCTTTGGTACCTACTACTAAACACTTAACAACCAAATGCGAATAGGATCCAAGAATATGGAAAATGAAATTAACAACATAACCATATTATATTAACTAAACACATGGAATTAGCATAACCTGGTTTGAATTCAATTTCTAATATATCTATAGATATACAAAACATATATACGTTTTTATAATTCCCATTATCATTTTCTAAATCACCAAAAAAATTAAACACTTACATATTAATAGATAAATTTCCCTTTAAATTCATTTCTTAAAAATATTCTTCCAAAAACCATTTACCTTCATAATTAATGATAATAAGCCATTGTGATTTGATTCATTACTTACAAAGTTGGTCGCATATGCTATCAACAATATCTTACCCAATTCCTCCACTTCCCTAAATAACTTCATGGCTAAATATTGTTCCAAATCATTTTCCAAATATTATTATCAAACTCCAACTAATATTTTCCTTCTAAAATATTATTTATATCCAAGATATTAGCTTTTAAAACTTATCACGTTATATAAAATATTTAGCCATGAAATTTTAGTGATTCATTTCATCACTTGGATGTAAAGTTGATCACTCAAAATATCCACATTGCCTCGCCATGCTCTCTACTTCTCACAATTTATTCAATGGACAAAATAATATTTTAGATTATTTAAACTCAATTATTTCCAAATTTCCAAACTAATTAGTTCTCATGTCAAAATGTTTCGTTCGATGTTTAGAAACTCTTATCGGTGACATGACATCCCACATATCAATTGGAGTCTTTAAACAATGTCCAAACAAGTCAACATAATAAATAGTTACAAGTTTTCCTTAGTTATATTTATTTTATTATCATAAGCATCCATGCATCCAAATTAAATAATTACAACCAAGCAATCAATTTCTAACAACCAATCAACCAAAATGAAATAATTGACGTCAGCGGAACAATTCAATTACTAAAATTCCGCTGCGCAGCTTTGATTAAATCCAAGATCATTTAAAATTTTAAAATCATAGACTCAATTTTTCCAAAGTCTCCAATAGTTTTTCAAACTCCAAAGGATTTTAACATATTATTTCCAAAAGTTTGATATCAAAATTCCAATTTATCAATTTTAAATCAAAATACGCCCCAAATGATTATCTCGATAATCGTTTTATGCTCCTATCCTTATATAGATAATTAGCAAAACTATCTATTGCATACCCCAAGGGACATGACTCTAAGTCTCACTGGGTCTAGATCTGTGATATTATATGTAATAATGTTCTAACACAGCTCTGATGCCAACTGTAACGACCCCACCGCTATACACAGTTTTACAAAGAATGTTACAAGTAATGTTGTCCGCTAATCTGGAGAATACGGCTTGTTAAGAGCGATTGAATGTGAATATATCTTTATACTAACACTGATACATCATTTATAACTTTTTACTTAATATCCAAACTGAAATTTGATGTAAATAGTATTAATATAAAGTAGTAGACATATTGATTTCTCAGAATTAGAAAAATGTATCATATAAATATCAGTCACAGATCATGGTGGAATAATAAACATTTATACTTATACAAACTGCGAGTCTATAGAATGAAATACTAAACCCAATAATATACAAGTTTACAATTCTCTAATCTTAGTTATACATTTAAGATATAAATTCCAAATTGCATAAATGGGATAAACTAAAAGTCTAATGTTTATCTCCTTGCTAGCCTAACCATCCAAAGGTCAACCTGTCTTGTAACTTTAAAAGTCCCAGGCTGACCCAAGTAAAATAACACTCGGGTCAAACTATCTCTAAATATCCAATAGGGTGAGGATAAGATATAATACAAGAACGAATAATATTTAGGTAGTACAAATGTCTAAGAAGTAACAAGTCACGGGATTAACTTAACTTAGAATTCATCACAAGATACAGGTTTATACATTTAGGTCATGAATATAAATTATTTACCAAACTCCGAATTAACGAAACAAAACACAACACAACATTCTAAGCACCCAAATATCAATAATTTAATTTAGAATCCATCACAAGACACAAGAATATATATATATATATATATATATATATATATATATATATATATTTCACTAACACAGAATAGTCACTGAATCCTAATTTCCAGAATCCAAGAGATCTTAATCCAAATCGATCCTGATGATCGTTCAAAACAATCGTAATGGTTGTACTCAAAACTGACGTAAACAAACAAACATATTGGTATCGCTCTAAGTGATCTGATACCAAGGATCGTTCTCAGGCCGGGAACATAGAGTCATAGAATGATCTCAAGGATTGTCCATACCGATCAAGGTGATCGTAGAAACCATGACTCAACAAATCTGCATTTATTTAATAATATTATATTATTAAGTTTGAAAAGAAATCCAGGAACAAACTTCTTAAGGATCTAACAGTCACTTGCCGCACACCAAAAGAGAGTAAACCCTAAAGTGCCAAATACTCACCTTCAGTAATCATTGGAACTTAACCAATACGTCTCATACCGTATGGTGAAATTCGAGTATTTACTAAAACATAGTAAATATCACTTATTACACATACCACTAAAAAAACTGAACTAAATTATCTTAAGGATCTAGCAACCAATTGTCGCATACCATAAGAAAATACGACTCTAAAGTGTAAAATACTTCCTAAAAGCAGTCGCACGAATTTAACCAAGGCATCCCATACTACCTGGTGAAATTCGAGTATACACTAATGGGCTAGTAAGTTCCACTCAAACATTCTATTCAGTGAGTTATACCATATTCGATGAAACGTTATTCGAAAGCATTTAAACCAATCGATAACACTAAGTCGATTATTAATACTCCTTAAATTATAGAATTAAGGTTCTCAAAATGTTTTTCTCTTTTGAGTTTATTAATTAAGACACTTATTATAATTTCCCATAAATCCGCTTATTATTTAACTTTATAAAAATATTCATGGATTTGCTAAAATATCCTATAACTCTGAATTGTTCTAAGAATTTACTTAAATACACAAAGTTGTCTCAAAGTTCCATATGTTATATTATTCACAAAACCATATTTTAAAACCATATTTAGTTACTCTTCTAAATCCGTATTACAATAAAACCATTTTATTTAGAAAAAACTAAGTCTATACTTTTCAAAATTGCATTTCCTACTTCCATGAATCCTGAACCATTTATATGATAAAATCATAATACTTATATTCTAATTCCAAAATCACTTTTATGTAAAAATAGATTAGATTTGTATTTCTGAAGTCATATTTCCAAATCCATAAATATTTTACTAACCATGCTTAATACATAAAATAACTTGCGAAAAATCATTTATAGTATCCACTAAATTAATTTAGAAACAATTCTAAGATTTGTAAATATAAAGAATTCTATTTCATAATATTATCTGTATACAAAGCTTATCTATTTATTTCATTTAACTCAAATTTAGGATTTAAAGATCTGCAGTTTCGTCCACATAAATCTCATAATTTTATGAAACTTAAAAAATGAAAGTTGTAGATAAAAGTCCATGCTTTACAAGAAAATGATCATCAATTTTGTAGTTATAATTCAATAGTTATGACCGAAACAATTCTTAGATTTTAACTTCATTATCGCTGTCATTTATCCTCAGGACACCGACACTAAAACATATTTTCGACCATGTAAACCATAAAATATTACAAAACTCAAAACATGAAAGTTGTAATACCTAATCTAAGCTTTCCAGCAAGAATTATTAAATTCTGATAGGTAACGAAAAAGTTATGGCAAATTTAAGGTTTAAACTTAGCCAATTACACATGACTGTGCAACACCATCAGTTTCAAACTCAATTTCGACCCAATAAACTATAAAATTTGAACAAGTGATTAAAAGAGAACTTGTAGCTAACTAAAATTACTTTCTATCACAAAAGATTGAGTTAATTTGGAGCATCTTATATTAAGATATCGTTGTTTTATTACAGCGATTTTCATAATTTATCTTCAGCAAGCAATTGAATAATCACCCAAATTCAAGCAACCAATTCACAGTCAAATTGACAGCAATTCAGTTAACAAACCATTCAATTCAATCCAAACAACAACTAATCAATTATACATATGGATTAGAGATAGTAGGGTGAGTATTCAACTCACCTTTTTAGCTTGAATTTGATACAAGAGACCTAGATTCACCTAAGCTATCTTCTCTTGATTACTGCCATCTTTTGATTTCTAAAAGTATTATCAAGAAGACCTTTGATCTGATTAAGGTTTGGGGATTAGTTTGAAGCTTGGGCTTTTCTTTGGTTTTGAGAAGCTTTCTCTATTTTGTTTACTGGTTTAAACAAATGAACATACAGTTCATTAAGTACTTTATTAAGGAAAGAATGTAACAACACTAATTTTAGCGATTACCTGAGAATATTAAATTATAACGGCGGTTATAATTTAATAATGTAAATTAATAACTAATGAGGAATTTAAATTGTTTATTGGGAATAAACAATATATTTGAGGATAAAAATGAGAAAATATTCTGAAAACTTTATTAAGATGATTTGAGAAAATAAAATGAGGAAAATGTGTTTTATTTAGAGTTAATGCAATAATTTTGTTAATTATTGCTATTAACTTCTTTTAATGATTTTTAAAAGAAGTGACTAATTTTAAGATGAGATATATTCATAATAATGATGGAATTGAGTTTAAAAATATAATTTAAGTGTAAAACTATATTTGAAAAGGGTTACAAAATTTTATTACACAAAAATATTATTTTTGTGTAATTTATAATGTTAATTACAATGGAATTTGTAATTAAAGATGTAAATTTGTTATTTATAAAAACGAAAAGAAATATGATGATAAAAAGTTTTAAAAATATAAATAATCTTTTATTTTGAGTATATAACATTTTATCATCATGAATATGAAGTTTTATAAATTTTTGATATGAAATAAAGTTGAATAGATGATTGAATTTGAAGTTGTGCATTGTTAACATGTAACTAAGTGATTAATTTATAACCTAAGCTAATTTTCTTGAAAAATTGGACTCTAGCCCATTAACATACTTCACTTGGCCTGTTAGCAAAGAAATGAGAAACATATTTCTCTTCCTAAAACATCAGTACGTTCATTCTCCTTCTCAAAAAAAAACATTCATCTTCCTAAACCCTAGTTCCTGATTTCAAAATTCAAAGCTCAAATCAAAGGGATTTTGTCCAATAATGTAGAGTAAGTGTTTTAAACTCTATCTCTATCCTTTAGAACTCTAAAAGAATGATTTTGATCTCCTTTTTGATCAAATTGATTGCTGTCCAAATTTTGTTCTTGAGTTTTTTTGGTGATTTTGGAGAAGCTAAGAGGTTAGCAAGGATTAAAAGAGGATTTAGCAAGCTATAGGAAAGTAAAAGGTGAGTTAATCACTCACACTACTACCTTTAATCTATAAGAATAATTTTCAGTAGATAATTGAATTGAATTGGATGGTTTGATGATTGAATTGCTTTCAAATTAGTTGTGAATTGGTTGCTTGAATTTGAATGATTGCATGGTTGTAGTTTGTTGAAAATTGTTTGTAAAAATATCGCTGCAGTAAAACAGCGATATCTTAGTGCCGATTTATCCAACTTAGCTCAATCTTTTTGAAGTTGAAATACCATTCTATTAGCTACAAGTTTTCTTTTAATCACTTTAAGAAATTCTGTGGTTTAGAGGGTCGAAATTGGGTTTGAAACCGATGTACACAGCTCTGCTCTGTGCAATACTTTTGTTGAAACCTGATATTGAAATCACAATAACTTTGAAATGGTAGATCGAAATTGAGTTAGGTTTTTTTCAGTAGGAAGATGCTTTTATAAGGAAAAACTTTTGTGTTCATTACTTTTTGTAATTAAGCTGTTTACTAAGAGTAACTTGAGTTTGAAGAAGATGTAACCTTTCTGTCCTGTGTTTTAATCTTAGCTTTGAAACACAGAAATTATTTTAGGCATATCCTTCTAGTTTCTTATCGGATTTGGATGATTTTTGAAGTTCCGAAAAGCTTATTTTATATGTGACAACTTTACTGTTGAACACATTTGCATATTTTGGGAATAAATTGATCAAAATGATGTTGCAAACTCTCAGCTCTGTCACTTTAGTAATTATGTTATCCAAACTAAATATAGTTAGTAAATTGATCATATCTTTCACGTTTCTTGTCCTATTTGGATGATTTTTGAAGTTCCGGAAAGATTATTTTATGTGTGATAACTTTACTGTTGAACCCATTTGCATATTTTGAGAATAAATTGATCAAAATGCTGTTGCAAACTCTCAGCTCTGTCACTTTAGTAATTATGTTATCCAAACTGAACACAGTTAGTAAATTGATCATATCTTCCGTATTTCTTATCCGATTTGGATGATTTTTAAATTTCCGGAAAGCTTATTTTATATGTGACAACTTTACTGTTGAACACATTTGCATATTTTGAGAATAAATTGATAAAAATGTTGTTGCAAACTCTCAACTCTGTCACTAAAGTAATTATGTTATCCAAACTAAACACAGTTAGTAAATTGATCATATCTTCCTTGTTTCTTGTCCGATTTAGATGATTTTTGAAGTTCCAGAAAGAATATTTTATATGTGACAACTTTACTGTTGAACACATTTGCATATTTTTAGAATAAATTGATCAAAATTCTGTTGCAAACTCTCTACTCTATCACTTTAGTAATTATGTTATCCAAACTGAACACAGTTAGTAAATTGATCATATATTCCTTGTTTCTTGTCGGATTTGGATGATTTTTCTTAAGTTTCGGAAAGCTTATTTTATGTGTGACAACTTTCCTGTTGAACATATTTGCATATTTTGAGTATAGGTTGATCGAAGCTATTTGAGATTATTGATTCTGAGATGTTTTGCCATTTTATGCCGTATTTTGAGTTTTATAATTTCTATTGTTTGGAGTTATTTAAGATGGCCAATATTTGGCAAGCATTATGGTTTGAGATCTTCTATGTAGGAGTATGATCGATGAGAACCATCACGATGTTTTATTTACTTGCCAATGACATAAGGCAAGTCTTGAGTTTATGATTTCATATTTTGAGATTTATGGTTTATGAGAAACCATCATGATGTTTTTCACTTGTCGATGAGATGAGACAAGATATGATGCCATTTAATACTTATCGATGAGATGAGATAAGTATGGTATCTCTTTATCACTCGCCAATGAGACTAGGCGAGATATAATTTTTTGAGTTTTATGATGTTTTTAGTGTGGCATCGACCAATGGCTAGTAAACCGCTAAGTGCGAATGTGTGGTATGGGACACACATTAACACTTTTCGGGTTTCTATCCGTGAGTTTGTGACACATTCACGATTTTTACCAAACGAACTGTTTTGGAAAGGTGTCAGTGACCTTGTCATGAGGACGAACTGCTTTGGAAAGGTGTCAGCGACCTTGTCATGAGTACGAACTGCTTTGGAAAGGTGTCAGCGACCTTGTCATGAGTACGAACTGCTTTGGAAAGGTGTCAGCGACCTTTTCATGAGTACGAACTGCTTTGGAAAGGTGTCAGCGACCTTGTCATGAGGACGAACTGCTTTGAAAAGGTGTCAGCGACCTTGTCATGAGGACGAACTGCTTTGGAAAGGTGTCAGCGACCTTGTCATGAGTACGAACTGCTTTGGAAAGGTGTCAGCGACCTTGTCATGAGTACGAACTGCTTTGGAAAGGTGTCAGCGACCTTGTCATGAGTACGAACTGCTTTGGAAAGGTGTCAGCGACCTTGTCATGAGGATGAACTGCTTTGGAAAGGTGTCGGCGACCTTGTCATGAGTACGAACTGCTTTGGAAAGGTGTCGGCGACCTTGTCATGAGGATGAACTGCTTTGAGAAGGTGTTAGCGACCTTGTCTAAGGCTTCAGCCGTCTGAGTTTAGCACGTGCAGCTTTGCTTTGGCATTGTATTTAGGGATATGGCCAATCTGGGTTTTATGAGTTTTGAATTCGCCGTTTTTGGTGCATTAGTGTTAAGATTTTCTGAGTTTTGAACGTGCATCGAATTCTTTATTGAATTTGAGATTTTATGAGTTTGAATTCGTATCGAGTTCCATGAGTTTTTATGATTGAGATGTATGTGTGAGATTTAGCCACCTTAGCCTACTTATGAGTTTGAGATCTCACATTCTTATGGAGTTGTCTTGTGTTGCTTTCATGACTTCTATTTGTGATTGAGATGAGTTTTCTCCATTCGGAGTAATGGTTCATCGAACCATTTGAGTTTTGCTTGAGTTTTATATGAGTTGATTTGAGTTCATTATGGGTTATCGCTAATGATATGAGGCACTTGTGTTTTATTTGAGTATTGAGTTTGAGTTACCTCTTTCGAGGTATTTAGTCACTTAGGCAGCGTTTGTTTCTTAAGTATTGAGCTATGAGTTATCTAATCCTTCTCCTCATTCGAGAAGAAGTATCACTATATCATTCTGCTTTAAATTATCAATATTGACTGATTTGTGTAGCTAGACTGACCCGTGTATTTATACTCGGGTCAGACCGAGTTATTTCAGGTATCATCTATTGGACTTAGCTTGAAGTTGGTATTGGATATCATCTCTTCTTTCGCTTGAGTAGTTTATTTCTTCCACATACTGTGATATTTTTACATTCGATTTGATGTATATGGTGTGGTCGAGTACTACCTTTGTTGTATTCATATTGTATTGTACTAAACATGTATCGGTGTATATGTATATATATATATGATGTCGATTACTGTTCTGTGATGTGCTTTACATTTAGTTATTGTATTTTGTTCTGATAGATCCGTCAACCACCTATAGTTTTGGATTAAACGTTTACTATGTATGTCGATCTATTGAGATAGAAAAGAAAAAAAAAATATTGCATTTATCGACGTATTCAGTAGATGTTTAAGACAAAGTTATAGATGGTCGCCCTTAACCAGCCCTATTCTCCGCTTTAGTAGACGGAATTACTCGTTAGTTCTCTTTACTAAGGTGGGTCTCGGGTGGGGCGTTACAGCTTGGTATCAGAGCTGTGGTCAGAACAAAGTAGGATAAACACAGAACAATATGTATATCATGATACATCGAAGTACAATACGGGTGAAACATTGTCCTTTATTCAAGCTTGTTTTTGAATCGAGCCTTGACTCTTTTTTGAGTTTTGGGATTGTTGAGATGGATTATGTTTAGGAATATAGATTTCCGTAGTATTCTATAATAGAGTTTGGGTGTCATATTATCTTATAAATAATCTTATTTAGGATTATTGTATTCTTATTTTTGTCGATACGCGTGAGTTCATATCGATGGAGCTAATTGATTTCTTTGAAGCATTCTTGTTGTAATCCTTTGAAAGTTGTGAACCCTATTAAGGGGTCCACAACGATTGGCTTGTTGTGAGTATTCCGAGTTTTCTATTTGTTGCTGCTTTAGTGAGTATTTATTTATTACTCACTATATTGAGATGTATTTGATTTGAGATGGATTGACTTATTTTATGTTAAGTCCGATCCTTTTTGTTGTTATAGGATCCTACAATTATTTAGGCATCCTAATTTGATTTTTTTATTATTTCTATCACTTTGGAATGTTAATAATGATTCCGAAGTTTCTGTATTCACTCTTGAGTATATTCTATCTTTGAGTTATTATTATCGACGTGCATTTTTCGCGATCATTCGAGTTTGGTGGCCTTTTGAGAAGCCATCTTGTGATTTATCTATCTTGTCTATTGTGTCTACCCTATTGTGAGAATGTTCTTTCCGCATATTTATGCAGAAAATCTTATTGATGTTCTTCTCTATTGCTTAGAGTTCGGGTTTAAGTGAGTTTGATCCCGACTCTATTTGTAGATTTTTATGAAATCAATCATTTTCGATTAATTAATTGTTGAGCATCTTATTGAGTTTTGATCGAAGACGGGATATCTTCGAAATTCTTTCGAGTTACTTGAAAAATTCGATGGTTTACTAATCACCATTTTAGCATTTGATGAGCCATTGGATTAACCAAGTGAGTTTTTGATTATTTCTTTCGACCATTCTATATTGAGAGTATGAATGATTTGGAATTCAAGCATGTCTTTATCCTTCGATGATTGTATCTCTTATGTTGTTTACAGCTCTTTTTCAAGAAAATTACGGGGATGCAATTTATGTAAGAGGGGGAGTCTGTAACAACCCTAATTTTAGCGATTACCTGAGAATATTAAATTATAACGGCGGTTATAATTTAATAATGTAAATTAATAACTAATGAGGAATTTAAATTGTTTATTGGGAATAAACAATATATTTGAGGATAAAAATGAGAAAATATTCTAAAAACTTTATTAAGATGATTTGAGAAAATAAAATGAGGAAAATGTGTTTTATTTAGAGTTAATGCAATAATTTTGTTAATTATTGCTATTAACTTCTTTTAATGATTTTTAAAAGAAGTGACTAATTTTAAGATGAGATATATTCACAATAATGATGGAATTGAGTTTAAAAATATAATTTAAGTGTAAAACTATATTTGAAAAGGGTTACAAAATTTTATTACACAAAATATTATTTTTGTGTAATTTATAATGTTAATTACAATGGAATTTGTAATTAAAGATGTAAATTTGTTATTTATAAAAAGGAAAAGAAATATGATGATAAAAAGTTTTAAAAATATAAATAATCTTTTATTTTAAGTATATAACATTTTATCATCATGAATATGAAGTTTTATAAATTTTTGATACGAAATAAAGTTGAATAGATGATTGAATTTGAAGTTGTGCATTGTTAACATGTAACTAAGTGATTAATTTATAACCTAAGCTAATTTTCTTGAAAAATTGGACTCTAGCCCATTAACATGCTTCACTTGGCCTGTTAGCAAAGAAATGAGAAACATATTTCTCTTCCTAAAACATCAGTGCGTTCATTCTCCTTCTCAAAAAAAAAACATTCATCTTCTTAAACCCTAGTTCCTAATTTCAAAATTCAAAGCTCAAATCAAAGGGATTTTGTCCAATAATGTAGAGTAAGTGTTTTAAACTCTATCTCTATCCTTTAGAACTCTAAAAGAATGATTTTGATCTCCTTTTTGATCAAATTGCTTATGTCTAAATTTTGTTCTTGAGTTTTTTTGGTGATTTTGGAGAAGCTAAGAGGTTAGCAAGGCTTAAAAGAGGATTTAGCAAGCTATAGGAAAGTAAAAGGTGAGTTAATCGCTCACACTACTACCTTTAATCTATAAGAATAATTATCAGTTGATAATTGAATTGAATTGGATGGTTTGATGATTGAATTGCTTTCAAATTAGTTGTGAATTGGTTGCTTGAATTTGAATGATTGCATGGTTGTAGTTTGTTGAAAATTGTTTGTAAAAATATCGCTGCAGTAAAACAGCGATTTCTTAGTGCCGATTTATCCAACTTAGCTCAATCTTTTTGCAGTTGAAATACCATTCTATTAGCTACAAGTTTTCTTTTAATCACTTTAAGAAATTCTGTGGTTTAGAGGGTCGAAATTGGGTTTGAAACCGATGTACACAGCTCTGCTCTGTGCAATACTTTTGTTGAAACCTGATATTGAAATCACAATAACTTTGAAATGGTAGATCGAAATTGAGTTAGGTTTTTTTCAGTAGGAAGATGCTTTTATAAGGAACAACTTTTATGTTCATTACTTTTTGTAATTAAGCTGTTTACTAAGAGTAACTTGAGTTTGAAAAAGATGTAACCTTTCTGTCCTGTGTTTTAATCTTAGCTTTGAAACACAGAAATTATTTTAGGCATATCTTTCTAGTTTCTTATTGGATTTGGATGATTTTTGATGTTCCGGAAAGCTAATTTTATATGTGACAACTTTACTGTTGAACACATTTGCATATTTTGGGAATAAATTGATCAAAATGATGTTGCAAACTCTCAGCTCTGTCACTTTAGTAATTATGTTATCCAAACTAAATACAGTTAGTAAATTGATCATATCTTTCACGTTTCTTGTTCGATTTGGATTATATTTGAAGTTCCGAAAAGCTTATTTTATGTGTGATAACTTTACTGTTGAACCCATTTGCATATTTTGAGAATAAATTGATCAAAATGCTGTTGTAAACTCTCAGCTCTGTCACTTTAGTAATTATGTTATCCAAACTGAACACAGTTAGTAAATTGATCATATTTTCCGTGTTTCTTGTCCGATTTGGATGACTTTTAGATTTCCGGAAAGCTTATTTTATATGTGACAACTTTACTGTTGAACACATTTGCATATTTTGAGAATAAATTGATCAAAATGCTGTTGCAAACTCTCAACTCTGTCACTAAAGTAATTATGTTATCCAAACTAAACACAGTTAGTAAATTGATCATATCTTCCTTGTTTCTTGTCCGATTTAGATGATTTTTGAAGTTCCAGAAAGATTATTTTATATGTGACAACTTTACTGTTGAACACATTTGCATATTTTTAGAATAAATTGATCAAAATTCTGTTGCAAACTCTCTACTCTGTCACTTTAGTAATTATGTTATCCAAACTGAACACAGTTAGTAAATTGATCATATCTTCCTTGTTTCTTGTCGGATTTGGATGATTTTTCTTAAGTTTCGGAAATCTTATTTTATGTGTGACAACTTTCCTGTTGAACATATTTGCATATTTTGAGTATAGGTTGATCGAAGCTATTTGAGATTATTGATTCTGAGATGTTTTGCCATTTTATGCCGTATTTTGAGTTTTATAATTTCTATTGTTTGGAGTTATTTAAGATGGCCAATATTTGGCAAGCATTATGGTTTGAGATCTCCTATGTAGGAGTATGATCGATGAGAACCATCACGATGTTTTATTTACTTGCCAATGACATAAGGCAAGTCTTGAGTTTATGATTTCATATTTTGAGATTTATGGTTTATGAGAAACCATCATGATGTTTTTCACTTGTCGATGAGATGAGACAAGATATGATGCCATTTAATACTTATCGATGAGATGAGATAAGTATGGTATCTCTTTATCACTCGCCAATGAGACTAGGCGAGATATAATTTTTTTGAGTTTTATGATGTTTTTAGTATGGCATCGACTAATGGCTAGTAAACCGCTAAGTGCGAATGTGTGGTATGGGACACACATTAACACTTTTCGGGTTCCTATCCGTGAGTTTGTGACACATTCACGATTTTTACCAAACGAACTGCTTTGGAAAGGTGTCAGCGACCTTGTCATGAGGACGAACTGCTTTGGAAAGGTGTCAGCGACCTTGTCATGAGTACGAACTGCTTTGGAAAGGTGTCAGCGACCTTGTCATGAGTACGAACTGTTTTGGAAAGGTGTCAGCGACCTTGTCATGAGTAAGAACTGCTTTGGAAAGGTGTCAGCGACCTTGTCATGAGGACGAACTGCTTTGGAAAGGTGTCAGCGACCTTGTCATGAGTACGAACTGCTTTGGAAAGGTGTCAGCGACCTTGTCATGAGTACGAACTGCTTTGGAAAGGTGTCAGCGACCTTGTCATGAGTACGAACTGCTTTGGAAAGGTGTCAGCGACCTTGTCATGAGTACGAACTGCTTTGGAAAGGTGTCAGCGACCTTGTCATGAGGATGAACTGCTTTGGGAAGGTGTTAGCGACCGTGTCTAAGGCTTCAGCCGTCTAAGTTTAGCACGTGCAGCATTGCTTCGGCATTGTATTTTGGGATATGGCCAATCTGGGTTTTATGAGTTTTGAATTCGCCGTTTTTGGTGCATTAGTGTTAAGATTTTCTGAGTTTTGAACGTGCATCGAATTCTTTATTGAATTTGAGATTTTATGAGTTTGAATTCATATCGAGTTCCATGAGTTTTTATGATTGAGATGTATGTGTGAGATTTAGCCACCTTGGCCTACTTATGAGTTTGAGATCTCACATTCTTATGGAGTTGTCTTGTGTTGCTTTCATGACTTCTATTTGTGATTGCGATGAGTTTTCTCCATTTCGGAGTAATGGTTCATCGAACCATTTGAGTTTTGCTTGAGTTTTATATGAGTTGATTTGAGTTCATTATGGGTTATCGCTAATGATATGAGGCACTTGTGTTTTATTTGAGTATTGAGTTTGAGTTACCTCTTTCGAGGTATTTAGTCACTTAGGCAGCGTTTGTTTCTTAAGTATTGAGCTATGAGTTATCTAATCCTTCTCCTCATTCAAGAATTAGTATCACTATATCCATTCTGCTTTAAATTGTCAATATTGACTGATTTGTGTAGCTAGACTGACCCGTGTATTTATACTCGGGTCAGACCGAGTTATTTCAGGTATCATCTATTGGACTTAGCTTGAAGTTGGTATTGGATATCATCTCTTCTTTTGCTTGAGTAGTTTATTTCTTCCGCATACTGTGATATTTTTACATTCGATTTGATGTATATGGTGTGGTCGAGTACCACCTTTGTTGTATTCATATTGTATTGTACTAAACATGTATCGGTGTATATGTATATATATATATATGATGTCGATTACTGTTCTGTGATGTGATTTACATTTAGTTATTGTATTTTGTTCTGATAGATCCGTCAACCACCTATAGTTTTGGATTAAACATTTACTATGTATGTCGATCTATTGAGATAGAAAAGAAAAAAAATTATATTGCATTTATCGACGTATTCAGTAGATGTTTAAGACAAAGTTATAGATGGTCGCCCTTAACCAGCCCTATTCTCCGCTCTAGTAGACGGAATTACTCGTTAATTCTCTTTACTAAGGTGGATCTCAGGGTGGGGCGTTACAAAGAAACTTGCTCTTATGTACACTAATAGTTAATACTTGCTTAGGCCCAATCCCATTAACAAAGTGTTGCGAATTCTAAGAAGTGTTGCTATTTTCTTTATTTTACTAATTACAAAACACAACTTTACATTAATCAATTATTTTAATTACCTTCTTGTTTTGATATAAAAGTCTTAGTTATTCAAACCAAGTATTTCACCATTTCACACTAACTAATTAACAATTGTACTTAGTAATCATTGATGAATATCAAGTTATATTTTACGTTTGATTTATAAGAAGTGCAATTTTAATTGACTAATTAAACAAATATCGATTAATATGCTTCTCAAATTATCAAATCAATGATTGAATAATTTAACAAATAAAAATCTCCAAATTCTCTTTTATTAAAAAAAAGATTCAAAATAATTACGCAAAAATCCAGATTGTTACATCCAGAGTAATGAAATAAATTATGCTCTCTATTAAATAACAAGAGTATTCATTATTGGATGGATCTCTAATTCACTATTAAGTAAGGAAAGGGTTCTTCCAAACTTTTGATCCAATAAATTACTAATCTTCTGGTCTAACTAACAAAGTTTATATTAAGAAGATAAATCGATGCTCAGTCAAAGGTTGCATACTATATTGTATCAAATTAAAGTTCTAAAAGGTAAGTTGTATGTCTCAGTCAATTTAGCAAATTCAAAGACCAACAAGAGTAGAGAAGTGTGACGATCCAGAATTTTTGAGCGTTTGAAATTGGAATATTTAATTAATTTTAAATATTTGCAAGATAGTTTAACTTGGATTTCAAATATCAGTTTGAATTTGGCGATTGAATTTATTGAATTTAATAATTTGAATTTGGGTAAATTTTTGAATCTTCAGTTTTAAGCCTGTTAAAAATAATTTAAAGGCTTACAAAATTTATAATGATGATACTGAAGATATTAGGATGGTTGAACTTTAATTTAAAGGTGATTTGTTCGGTTTTAATAATATATCATTTAAATTGAATTTATAAATAGCCTTCCGAGGCACAGTCTCGGATTTTGACGAAACCAGTTTCATTGAATCCTTAATATTGTAGTATTTTCGGATTTCAATTTTCGTAGTCTTTTGAGTTGTCGTGTGATCGTACGATAAGTAAATGCGCTGAAATTAAATCAAAATTTAATATAATAACTCGGTTCAAAAAGCTATCTTCTCCATATGATCGAATCAGAGCTCGAAACCTTTTCCATTGCGTTCGGAATAGAGGTATAACATTATAAATGCCTGGTGGCATGCCTTGATAGGAGTTTGACATTTTGAGTTGCGGAGCCGAGACGATATAATTTAAATAATTTTATATATATGTGTACAAAATTGTCACTTCAGCCGTTCTAAAGGCCAAATCATAGTCCTTCAGCTTGATCAAACAAGCAAGCCAACATGTGTACGATACCTCCCTTATTAACGCACGTATCCATCACATACCCTTCTCTTCCCTAAGAAGCTTAGATAAAAAAACGCAAACTCCTCCTCCGCATACTCGACATGGAGCAAGACACAACGAAATCCAATTTCGTCTTTGACGTCGAACTCCTCTCCGCATACTCGACTCGCCTGACACCACAAAGCAACACTCGGCGTTCATTATCTTGTTGTAACCTAGAAGCCCCAATTCGCGAACACTAATGATGTGATCCACGCGAGGCCACTGCACCACCCTATACTCCTCCCATTTGCTCTCCATCGCAAGAGAAGTACTGTGCAACAATCGTCGAAGCCTAAAACGCCCTAAACCCCCCACCGGCACAAAACCCTAGCCTTGACTGTTCAAATCGGGTACCATCAAACCCAGTCGCGCCTACCAAAAAGCATACGAACATGAAGCTCTTGCATCCATGAGCTCAATGGATCCAGTGAACAAGCAAACAAGGGGAGGGAAAGAAATGAAAAAACAGGGTATTGGAAATCCTAAAGGTCAACGGTGGTGAGGAAGATCCGCCAGAGTCTGGGTTCATCTTTTCTGTAAGATATATTAACATTGATTTTGAAGCTTTGATAAAAAATAGTAAGTTTAGAGTTGTTGATTTCAAATAGTGAATTAACAAAAGGTTTAAACAATTTTATTTTGGGATCAGTTATATATATAGGACAGTAAAGTAAATTTGGGAATTTTATTAACACTTTAAAATTTTAAAGTGGACTTCAATTTGAACAAACTGGTTTAAATAAAATTAATAAATAAATGCTAATAGATTGTCCGATATTTTCAAAATATTAATAAACCATATGAATGTTTATACAAGGTCTAAATTCATGGGGAACAAGTCGAGATGGAATGGATTGCAATTAAAAAATCAAAGGTGAGTTAATCTCACTCAACTGTGTTTTTATTTAAATTTAGATGGTTAAATTTAAATGATTGGTTGAATGGTTGAATTGAATTGATGTGCTATATTATATATAGTAGTATATAGTATATATTGGGTGATTGATTTCCCGCATTATTTAGCGGATGAGACCCTATGCGCCGCATAATAGCGGATGATATTATATAAATCCCATATACCGCGATATTCCACCTCGAAGTGGAATTGGTATTGTGCTAACGTCTGTGGATATAGGGAAACGGGTTGGAGGGATCCAACTGGATTCCTCAAAATGTTTAATATTCTGTGTTATGAATATTTGATATTCTGTGATGAATTATATTGATAATTGGAATATTGAATTTAAAAATGAATTTGGTTTTAAATTCCTTTAAACTTCTTTTATAAAATGAGTAATTAATTTATTTAATGAAGTAAATAAAAAGGTAGTTAATTACTGGTTGAGATTAATCAAGAGTGATTAATATTTATGGTTTAATTAATGATTAATTACCTAATGTAATTATTTAGATTAGGATAAATTAAAATGTAACTAGAAATCATTAATTTATATAATTAATGATGAAATTAAAGGTTGATTAATTAAGATTAATTAATCAATAATAAGTGATTTATGAGAACTTAATTAATATAAGTAATTAAGGATTAATGTAATTAATTATAGTTAATTAATTTGTGAAGTAATTAAAGATTAATTACTGTTTTTGGTTAAGAATAATTAATTTGTGTAATTAACTAAAGATAATTACTTGAATGTAGTTGAAGAATAATTAATCCAGGGTGATTAATTAAGACAGATAATTAAGGGATGATTAATTAATTGATTTGAAATTAATTAATATCAAGTGAAGGAATCTAAGTGATTGAGGTTAGTAATTCAATTAGAAGCGATTAAATTTATTTTGGAAAAGATCAAGTTTGCTTATGGATGATTGAATGGTATTGGATGCCTTGAATGAGTTGATATCTCTTATATGAAATGTTTTGTAGTATCATATGTTTGGGTGGATAGGATATTGTGGTTATCTATCAATGATGAATTGTTGTGTAAAGTGACATCCTGTATTTAAAGTTTGAAGCGTATTTCATTTGGATAACTTGGGATAGGATGACATGAGACTCGAAGAGACCGGGGTCGGGTATTAGAAAATACCTGAAACCGCTTCGAATTTTTATAGATTGATATGTGAAATCAATAGGCTGGAATGGAATGATTTAAGTGAATTTTCACTATTTAATCTAAATTTTGGTACTTAGAAAATTGATGTGTGAAATAAGTGATGTCTATCACAAATTGTGAATTTGTAAATTGATACGAGTTACCCCGGGTTTTATATAAGCTGTATGCTTTGTATTCCATGTTAGATGGGTTTACTCACGCTGGTTTCCAGCCCGACCCGGGTGTTCCTTTGATGTAATGCTCGTGTCATACTGAGTATTACAGATTTTCAGGTAAGGACGTTCGTAGCTTAGGAGGCGAGCTGGATGGCAAGAACGTATGGAGTGTCTCGGCTGTATTATACTATTGTATATCTGAGACATGATGATTTTGTATATCCAGTGTTTGTATATATGTGTAACTCTGATGTATTATAAATGTATTTGACAAATATAGAATTCTTTTGTAAACTGTTATTATTTGTTATTATATTTTATCCGCTGCGAATGTGAGATGTTGGCGTTTCTATTCTTCTTATTCTTCTATCTCTTTCTTCTTTTTCATAACTATCTAGAATTTTCGGGATCGAATGTGAGGATTACGATTTTCGACTCACGAAAGTCGACATTAATACGTCCACTATATCAATTGCCGAACAATCAAATGCCGGAAAACCGTGTGGAAATTGGTGGGCACCCAGAGTTTAGGAAGGAAACAATAAACTCCAGGTCAGTCATGTGACTGGTTTGAGAACTTAAAAAAACATTTATTTATCTTTAAAAACAAACAAAGAAATATTTTAAAATAGATCCGCAATGCTTTTAGAAAATGTAACTACCATAAGGCCTCCCGCACACACACACAATGCAAACGCAGAATCGAAGGAGATTTCTTCTTATGATAGTCAAGCATGCTTGATACGTAAATTTCTTTGATATTATTACTATAAGTGCAAAGTGTGGAAAAACATTTCGAAAGTATAATATAAATCTTAGCCAGCATAGGTACCATTATATTATGCCTGCTATAGCTACCTCCTGAGGAGGCAGGTTATACAACTAAAACTGTACAGGGCTCGTATTGTTTCTTTGGATTTTCCAACAAATGGTCAGGCCAAGGAACTTCCCATTTCCACATGGGTACGCCTCTGGAGAGATGCCCCGAGAATATAACCGGATCTTTGCCAACACAAGGCCGGGTTACCTCTGCAAAAGTATGTAACAACTAACATGAGTATGCCATCTCCCGGTTGTAACAACCTTTATCCGAGGATCCTCAACCAACATCAATCACAAAGTCATATATATTTGCGACATCCACATAAGTAAGTATCTGGGCTCCATACCATGATACCACTTCTATCCAGAAGGAAATGCACATACACTAAGGGGCGCTACTCCCTAAAACCTTGCTGCACCTTTCCTATTTTGACCATTACCGGGGTGTGAGGTCCGACGAAGTCTCGTCCACAAAGCTACGCTTTTCACATAAGCTATGCTTTGATCAACAAATGATCAGCAGCACTTCGTATGCCACATTACCAAATTGGGAATGTATCTCTAGTAACCATCAACTACATAACCTCTGAGCTCGTACGTCTCAGAGAAGGGCGTTAAGCTAAAAGAGTAAATTCTCTGCCTCCAACAGAAATGTATTTGATAGAAACCAGCTTTACATCTCAAATTGTAACGTCAGACACACATCCATACAAGTCCGTTCCGGGATCGAACGGAACCGAAGGCACTTCCAAAGAAGCCCTTGAAATCCGGATATTCACTAATCACGACCGGACTTCCCATCACAAAGGGTGATAAAATCTCTATATCGGAGATCAGCCGATGTAGAGACATTCGACGGTAATCCATCCGTTTTCGAAAATATCCGGTCTTCAACACCGGTCTTCAAATGCTATCCATCACGACGTATCACTATTCGGAATGGGATTCATGACCCAAAGGTCCTCTCCCGATTAAACCGAATAATGAGCGCTTATTTAAAAATAAGTGTAGCATTCAAATTCAAGCAAATCACAACAAATACCCATTTAAAGGTAAAGATTGATAGTCGGTTATTTAACTATCAATAGATATGCACAACATCACCAAATTCCAAATAATTTCTCAAATTATTTATTTTCCAAAAATATCTTTACAAGATATATTTTCCCACACTTCAACCATTTGAAAACAAATTTCAAATCACTTTTCACCTTTACAACTTTTGAAAACAAATTTTCAAATCGTTTTCCTTACGCGGAACACTTCCAAATATTTATTCATTTTTAATTTATCTTTAAAAGATAAAAATCTCAAAACATTTCATTTCATATTGGAAAACATTTCTATACTTATTTAATAATAAGTAATTCACAAATCTATTTATTTTCAACATTTGGAAAATATTCAATATACTTAAATCACAATTAAGTATATATTTTATTCTTTAAGGAAAACTTCTCTTAAACACATTCATTTGAGTAAAAACGAATGTTGCGTAAAACATCGTTACGACAACCCAAAATCACTAGTATAGGGATTCGAATTTTAGATAGATATATAAATCCCAATACTATACAAAAACATTTCCTTTCGAAAATCATTTACTATAACAACAGTGTTATAGTCCATTTTTTTCTTATTTCTCGAAAACGTCTATTTCAACAATGAATGTTGAAATTTATGGTTTCGATACTTAATACATTTTAAAACATCTTTAAATCGTTTTAATTTTATTTAAAATATCACTTCCCTAAAGCATCTCTTTAATATATATTATTCACTGTCCAAAATCGTGAATATACTTCGTTAACCAAATTCAACATTTCTACATATTTTATTTTAAAGGATTATCCACTGTCCAAAAATCGTGAATATATCTCCTTTAATAAGCTGTAAAAATTAACTTATCAAAATTAGTCGATTTCGGATTTATAAAACAATGTTTATAAATTCCATTTATATTTTATAACACCCTCAACTTATAAAAATCACTTTATTAACAAATTCTATCCATATCCCATTTACACCCAAAATCCAAATTATAAGAAAATTACTTATAATTCTCTATTTACTAATTCATTCATTTTATAACTTCATAAATCGTAGATTCTATTTTTTTTATAAAGTCCATTTATAACATCATTTTAAAACGTCTTTAAAACTCCTTTATTATTTCATCGCTTTGATTTATAAAAATCCAATTTTTTAAATCTTGTATATAGAGCTTTTATAATAAATTCAAAAATCACCATTTTAAAATTATTTTTATAAAATAATCAACTTCAAATTTCCAAAAATCACATTTCGGTTATATTTCACAAAACTCATAATTTTTATAACATAAAAATTATAACGTTTATTTATTTAAAATGAATCAATTCCAAAATTCAAAAAAATGTATACTTTCAAAAATCACTTGAAAATCCTTTTAAATTTGAAATCGTTACTTTAACATTTTTAAAACTCCAAAAATAGGCCCAATGCTGCAACAGCACCAATACATCAACCACGACATCCAAAACATCATACATCAATATGATAACAGAATATATCGCAAATATCTGTAAATAAATCAATATTGTTGAGGAATCCAGTTGGATCCCTCCAACTTGTTTCTTTGCATCCATAGAAGTTATCACAATACCAATCCCATTTCAAGACGGAATATCGCGGTACATGGGTTTATATAAAATATTATCCGCTATTATGCGGCGCAATAGGGTCTCATCCGCTATATAATGCGGGAAAATCAACTCCAAGTACATGTATAATACCAATTCCACTTCAAGATGGAATATAATATACGACGTATATGGTCTATTTCAATACAACATTTAATAATTTATCATTCAATCACACAATCAAGCAATTTTAAATTTACTATTTACAATTTAAATCGAAACAGATTCGATTGAGTGAGAAGTTCTCACCTTGCTTTCAATAACAATTTCAGCGTTTTATTTCGAATAAAATTAAACGCGCGTTTAATTTTACCCAAAATTATCACTAGCTCTAATCCATTCCAATCTAACTCCATCTCGTAGTATTCGCGAATACGATTCCAACGCAATTCTTTTCGTCTAATTCCAACCTCGTATCAAAAAGTTATGATAGTTTAAAGTTTAAACGAATTATAATTACAAAACTGTTAACATTTTATTTTTATTTTTATCTCACTGAATCTGGGCCGTAGATTTCTTTACCCTAAAATCAGGTCGCACGCATTAACCCTTCTTCCATCTACAGGCAACGAACGCGATAAAGAACCCATGCTGCCATCTAAAACCCTAATTAACGCAACCTCCACGTCGATCTTGAAGATGATCAGGAACCACCATTGCGAAGTCCAACTCGATAGCCATCTTCGCCTGCAACCATGACAAGCTCGGCCCCCCCTGTATCTCGAAAAATGTGGGCGACTTCCATGGGTTCGAACTTGATTTGCCGTCGATCCATAGCTTCGTTTTCGATCATCACCGTTGGATATCTAGCTCTCGTTGTTGTCTACAACTTTCATTTAGGAAGTTTCGTGAATTGATTTGTGGATTTGAATAAAAACGAGGAGGAAGGAGATGAATTTTCGGCCATTCAAAAGTTTAATGGCGGCGGCTGTAACCCTAGCCAGGGTTTTGATTGAAAATTGTGAAAATAGGGGTGCTTTTATAGAAAATTCTCGCGACACTATTCACCCGAATTTTTTCCGAACTCCAAACGAAGCGTGCCTCCTGGCGTTTATAATGTTTTATCCCTATTCCGAACGCAATGCAATATGTATCGGGAGCCAATTCGATCATATTTGGAAGATAGGTTTTCAAATCGACTATATTTAAATTTAAAATTCACTCAAACCGATTTCAGTGGGTTTTAGCTTGCCCCGGACAAACCGTAAATCTGATTGACATGAAATTTGAAACCTTATAATAATTTAACATTACGGATCTGATGAAACTTGTTTCCTTGAAATCTGAGACTGTTCGAAAAATGGCTATTTTTACTCGTCAATTAAATATTAAAATATTCAATTTCTACAGTTTGACTTTTAATTCGATTTTAAAAGTTCTATAACATCATTCTAACTCCAATATGATTTAATACAACTTTATAAATCATTTTCAATCACATTAAACCCAATTTCCAATTATTTTTGTAATTTCAAATATTAAATTATCGATTTAATTATCCAATTAAATCTAGATATTCGAAATGAAATTTATTCGACTTACAAATTTTACTTGTTAATATTTAAAATCAATTAAATATATGAATTTCAAATGACAGAAATTATGGGTCGTTACATCGAAAATTCCGGGTCGTTACAAGAAGAGAAGAATACAGAGTTCATTCAAGGTAATAATCGTTTAGATGCAAGTTCAGTTGTTTTTTATGTTACATATTATACACAAAAATTGCAGTTACAAGTACTAAGAAAAATAATCAAGAGGAAGATCTGTCCAAAAACCTATAAGCAATTCTTCACTAAACTCCAAGTTAACGCACTTCCTCTTTCAAGGCGTCAATAATCGTAAAAGGTTCGGTAATGTGACAAAGTGCCACATCTAAAAGTTTCTTAACCTTCCTTTCCTTCTTTCGAATGATGTTTGTGTCATCAATTGAATTAATTTGGACTTTCAATGCATGATCGAGTGTTTTGTTAGCTCCTATTAAGGTCTTGACCTTGCTCTTTAGTTCTTCATTCTATACTTTTCATGCTCAAGTTTTCTAATCCAACTCTCGTAATCATTAAGATGTTAAGAAACTGTGTCATTCCATTTTATTTTCAAAAATTGAATGCATTCATATCTAACTTTGTGACTCCATCTTGCGATTTCTCCATTATCCGGACTCGATGGTGGGTTCAACAAGCCATTTTCCAGTTGAAGGAGTAGGCATAGGAAGGCTAGATTCGCATCAACTTGCAATAAGTTCTAGAGATTGATAAGATACATGGCTTTTTAACAAATCCACTTCACGGGCGCTTATCCATTGATGTAATAGGGCAATTTCTGCATCATTTTCGATTCTTTGACCTAAAATGCTAGATTGGCCAGTTACGTTTATTTTCTTTTTTAACTCTTGGATCTCTTTGCCTTTCTCTTTAAGTTTCTCCTCCAAGTTTGAGATCATCCCATTCATGTTGCATATGGTCAAACTTAATTGATAATATTTTTCATGCCATTTTTGTGCATCCGGGTTGTCTGGAAACATCAAAGTTGAAGCACCTTAAGAATAGCGCTTCTTCTCAACTTCGACATAGTTTTGGCCTTAAGAGTATCCAATCGAGAGAGGAGATTTGGACTGCTAAGTGCAAGCATTGATTATTCTTCCTAATAAAAATAAGTGAACAAGAAAAAGAAATCGATACATAGGAAATGTGTACTCTATTAACAACAAAAAGGTTTACAAACAAATTCAAATTACATTAACGATACAAATTTTATGTATTCTCAAAGTTTAAAGACAGTAGTTTGAGCATTTTTAACTAAAATTGTGGACATAGGAAGGTAGAGTAAAAAAGGAAAATTAAACCCTGAAGGGGTATTAACTAGAGGGAATTGATGGTAGTTCCATTTCCCGGTCGAAGCTTCACCACATAATAGTTTAGCAGAAATGGTTCGTATCCCACTAAAAAATCTACCTTTTTTGTCACCTAAGAAATTAAAATGAAACTATGGAAGCCATGTGTAAACTTCTTAAAGATCCCTAAGGAAGCAGTATTTTGCTAGTCGAGAGGTTTCAAGAATCAATGAATTCTCTTTAAAATCTCTTTTAACTTGATAAATTTACTTAAGAGTTCCATAGAAACATGACTATTTGATGATTCCTTAATTTGTATGATTTAGGAGAAATAAGCTAAGATACAAGGAAACAAAAGTACTAAAATGCAAAATATTGCCTGAATAACATATTACAATAGCAAAATTACTTGGGTTCATATAATATCGACCTTTTGTAAAGCTTGAAAATGAATCTCTCTTTATTGAACTTGACTTTGTCATAGGGGAGAGTGTAAGGGGAAAGTGGAATGGTCACTACCCTGGGATGATTTCAACACCCCTCCCAAGGATGGGGGTTAGACTAATGGTCATCCAAGTTTCAACTAGGAGGCATCTAAGTAAACTCCCGCTTTTCTCCGCTAAGAAAGAAAAATCAAAGAAACTACTCTTAGAATAGATTTTGTATAGAAATTATACTAAAGCATCTCTTTCATCAATGAGCATCTAGAGGAGAGTTGTCAGCTCTATATTTTCTCTTATAGCTCTTCCCCGCTGAAGGCGAGACTTCTTTAATAACGGGCATACACGCTTTTCTTTGAAATTCCTTAATTGAGTGGCATAAGCAGAAAGGTGCATATACTTGTCAGATAACTTATTGTGCTCCTCGATTGCCCTTTCAAGTTCACCACTTAATCGAAGAACCTCATTCTCGCTCTTTTTATATAAAGTCTCAAAATAATATTTGGTTCTTTTACTTAACTAAAATAATAAGTTTATTAACTAAAGTTAACAGATAATTACAAGCATGTAAAGATAGTAAACTCTATACCTGCACCACGAAGGCTTATGAAGCAAAAACCCGAGTTCTCCCTTTATCTGGTTTAGTAGCTTAGGCATCCTTCATTGGGGTGTCTTCTTGATATGCATTCTAAGGATCAGGAAGATCCATATCATGAGTAGAGTGGTCTAAGTCCTAACCGCCCAATCTGCTACCACCTTCTCCTGGCCCTTTAGAATCCTTATTATAATCAAACCCATCTCCAACATCATTATCATCATCATCCTCATCATCATCGTTGCATCACCATCTCCTTCATCATCATTGGCCTTGCCTTCCTCCTTGGACAGAGGATCATCAAAATATAGTAGATTCGTTAGACTGATTCCTTCTTTTGCAGGGAATTCACCTCGGAGTGACCTCTGAGCTCTCCGTAGAATAAGATCAAACTTCCTCTTAAATTAGGCGAGAAGGAAAGTCCAAATCAGGATACTTGCCAATGTTGTCTTATATGCAACAAAAAGGGCATCTTCATAGCATTTCTCTGTGGTCTTAGTAAGAGCCCTATCCAAAAAGGAAACTTTCTTCTTTGCAGTTTTTATAATTTTATTGGCATAAACCAAGGTTACATCTTTAGTTTCCAACCGACTCTCCAGAGACTTTATCTTGCCAGCCATTTCGTTTTTCTCTTTGTTGGCTCATTCAAGCTCTGTTTCTAGGGTATTCACCCTCTCTTCAGATAGCGGCTTGTCTTTTCTCTCCTCATCTAAAAAGGAGGCTAATTTACCCTTCTCAAGGATAGGATTATCCCTCTCCATTGCTAGTAAAGAAACTTTCTCCTTAAGCTCTACAACTTGATTAATGAGCCCACGGGAGGCCCGTTGAGGAAAAAAATGCTTGGCCACCTGAAATATACATCGTATATGAGCTAAGTAAGAATGTATGAAATTTGAATCAGATTAGAAGAAATACAAAGAGATATATACTAAGAAAAAGATGTTAATAAAGAATGTAAAGGTGATCCATCGAGAAAGTTGATGGCTACAATGGCATAAGAGAAGCCACGGTTGGAGATTGGACAGCTGAATGGATAAGATCATTAAAGCCCATAGGGATAATTCAAGCTTGAACCTCTAGAGGAAGTGATTTAGAGCGAACTGGAGTCAGGCCTAACACCTCAAATAAGCGCTAAAAACTATAAGCAGAAGTGGGAAGTGAGATGTTTAATAAAGAATTTGAGGTGTGAACATCCTCTAAATGTTATCGAGTATCCTTGTCTGGATGGCTTAAATCAACCATGTTGGGACCTTCAACGGTCACGGCAACATCTACATTCGACTCCTCGACAACAACGACAGAAGTATCAACCTCCCCGAGCTTTGCCCTTTTACTCGAGGGAGGGATTAAAACATTAGTTGGGATGCTGGAATCCACCTTCCTTTTTATAGCATCAATAGTTTTGGCAATAGAATCTCCAATAAGGACGGATTTATTTGATTTGGCTAAGGAAGTGATGTTAGCTTTAGCCTTCTTATTCTTAGAAGCTATGATAATAGTAGATGAACCTAAATCAAAGGAAAATCCATAAGGCACCAAAATAAGAAACTTTACTTAAACTATTATATAAACTTACCGAAAGAATCACGTTGAATAGGGTCTCTTATGTGACTATCTAAGATCAGAGAGTGCTTTCAGAGGTTGGTTTCGGTTAAAAGTGTGAGCATGTTTCCCATATTCATAGAAGCATCAATCAAAGTGCTAATTGTAATAGAAATGGAAGACTCGGCCGCTTTAAAACAAATTCTGAAAGAGAATAATTGTCATAAGAGAATGGTAGAATATAAATAAACAATATAAAATAGCAAAAGTTACTACAAACTAAAAAGGACCCTCTAAGGGGTATAGCACTTAACATAAAAGAATTGGTTCTTCCAATCCCTCCGTTTATTGATCATGTTACTAATCAAGCTCTTCGGCTGAGGAAGAAGGCGATATATAGAACCCTCAAAGTGCCTTCTTACTTTTATAGGATTTGCCAATGAATGAAGAGTTTTAACACTGAGTGAAGTGAGGTTAGCTTCCATAGCAAGTATCTCCGGGAAACTCAAGTAAGTATACGAATTAAGAGTTAGTTGAATTGAAGCAACACCCAGATGTTCCAAGAACTTTATAAGAAATTCAAGAAAATAAAGGCAAGCCAGATGTGATAAGAGAGAAAGCAAAGAATCCATCTAGAGGTATATCAATCCTACCAGATGGACCAACGGCCATGGCTTCTATGTTTACAATTCCGTACTATTGAAGGATAAAATCTACTTCTTGTTGAGTAGTTATGAAGGACTGGTTGAGCTTAGAATCTCCCTTCTCTAAAGAGGAAGAAAGCTTGGAGCTTTTATCAGACTTCTTGCTATCCATTTATCTACCAGGTGATATTACAGAAAATCAGGGAAGTATTGCATATTTTATAAATAGTTTGAAATGCTCATAAATACAAATGCTAAAATAAACACTAGAATGCTTAATAAATTAGTACTTGACTAAGTGAAAACAATTTGATTCATAGTGATGAAATATCAATACCAAGGCTAACTGTGGGAACTTTTTATAGTTTGAAAAATTCACTAAGAAGTCTATTCATAGGTATCGAACTTATAACAAGATGCCGAATTTGTAAATGTTTAAGGTATTCAAAACTAATTGAAAATCCATTAACAACTATTGGAGTTATGGCTAGTTGTCAGTTCATAATTGATCAGTAAGGCTCAGTTAAAGTATCATATTAATAGCATCTTATAATGGTATGTCGAATCAGTAACCTAATATCAAATCCATAAAAGGTGTCGAATTCATAAATGGTGAATGGGGTTAGACTTATTTAGAAAAGATTTAACCTATTATTGAATTTATAAGGTGTTAAAAACATAAATAATTTATTAGTCTATGATAAGATAACTACATTCCGAACTCATGATGTCATATCGGACTTAAATAGGATATCGAACTTGTAGCCAGTAAATCAACTCTTTGAGTAGTTATCGAATTTGTAAACGGATAACGGCTCACTATGGGTTGTTGAGTTTATAACTAATAGAACTGTCCTTCAAAATAGTTATCAAATTCCTAAATGGATAATGAACTTCAACTAGTTGTCAAAACAATAACTAAGGGGTGAAACCTTTTTAGAAGATTGAACTTTAAGTTAAATGTCGAATTTTGAAAGGCTAATAAATTCATAAAATAGGCAGTTATCTAGTTTTGAGGAGGATTTTGAGTTTTTAACCGCTAACCGGATTCCAAATTGATTGTCGAAATCTTAAGGGAAATCAATTTTATTATAAACAAAGCCCCAAAAAGTCATCAACCTGGAAATTTTATGCATTAGTAATAACAGAGATTAAACTTCAATCAATCAACAAAGAATGATACCCCAAACAACATTCCAATTCAAACATCAAACCCCTCTGGATTATCATAAGTATATAGATTCAATTAAATCCTAGAAAATTTACGAAGACACTCAATTAAACCTTACTTTTAAATCAAAACTGAAGACCCCTCTATAATCTTGTGTTTAAGTCAAATAAAAATAAAAATCGATGCTTAAGATCGAGCCTGAGTGCTAAAGAAGATCAAAATTTCTTGAGTCGAACTGGAAATAAAATTTTCGGTCTCGACTTTAACTTGCAGGTAAAATATTGAAGAGGAAAAAAAATGATTTATAGAAGGAAAGGAGAAGGATGACATCGATGAGAGCCGTTGATCTCATTTTAAATGGACAGGCAAGATTTAAATGGAATACCAATAGGTAGCAAACGTCAATATCGAGGTATTAACTTAAATGTCAACATTTCATTTATGCAAGGGAGAAAACGTTACTACAAATGAAGATGTCGAATCTGTAAGGTAAAATGTTGAAATTCAAGATGTCAAAAGGAAAATGGTAAAGCATTCAGCAAAGGATATTACACTTCAAGCACTTCATGAAGATGTCGAGCTTCTACAATAAAATACGTTGAGCACCTTAGAAAAGATGGCGAGCTTCCAAGAAATTCGAATTCCAAGTAATTGACAAACATGAGGGTTATCGAACTTCAACAAAGAGGAGATATTACATAAAGGCATCGAATCTCTAAGAATGTCGAGCTACAAGAGTTATCGAGCTGAAACAAAGGAATGGGAGATGTCAAACTGCAACAACCCTGGAGGTTGTCGAGCATATAAAGGGAAAGCAATATCGTATCCCAAAATAGTTTCTAAGGATATCATGCATGTAACAAGCCTGAAGCGGTATCGAATGATGACATATGCCAATAGGCTATGGTGTAAGTTTATCGAGCCTAAATACAATCGAAGAGAGTTGTTGAATCACTACAGAATAAAGCAATGAAAAGAAGGTATATCGAGACTCTATGGATATTAACCCTTTACAACTACAGCAGGTGTACATTGTCTACAAGCGACAAAGGATTTCGAACATTTACAAGCAGCGGAGGATGTTGAGCCTCAAAAGGTATGAGAGATATCGAATTTCATCAGAACCATGATGTCGAATATCAACAACTGTGAAGGATGTCAAGTTTTGACAACGTCATCTAGGATATAATATGCCTATATTTGTGGGGGGATGTCAAAAACCAACAATATAAGTGAGGATGTCGTATTTCACCGATGTAACAACAATACCGTAAATCATCAATATGACAAGGATGTCATAAATCATTAATATGGTGAGGATGTTGTAAATCATCAATATGATAAGGATGCCGTAAATCATCAATAGGGCAAGGATGTCATAGATAATCAATAAGGCAGGATGCCGCATTTAAAAAATATACAGAAGGTTGCCACATATCATCAATGCAATGAATGGTCCTAAAAATCTAGGAGGCCAAAGGAAATGTGACGGCCAGGCCGCCTACCTCCACCCCTAAAAATACAGACCCAATGGCTACTTAGGAGGGGAGATTTTCTCTTATTACTTTTCTTGCATTTTCAAAGTTGTAAACCCTAAATCAAATTGGAGATTTGTAGATCCTACTGTAAATATGTGAATTTGGCACATAAGAACTTGAATAATCAACTTTACATAGCATATTTTGAATGAATAAAGATATTTGACCTGGACAAGACTTATGGCTTGTATATGATTTTTGTGAACTATATTTTCATCATGAACATGACCTCTCTTTTCAAGGACTGAAGTCATGAACATGAATACTACAGTTTGAACTTGCATACTTCTTTCGAGTTAACACAAGGTTGATCAAGTCTATTACTAGCGAAGACTTATCTTCCTAGCATATTTTAAGGTTAACATAGAAGTTTATTAACACCTACCATAGCTCAATCAAAAGTGTTACTTTTTTCTTCAAAATACTATACACAAATTTATTGTTTTAAATTTTTTTTGCTTCAAATATTATGTTTTTCCTGGATTTATTTTATTGTATAATTATATAGGTTATCATTAGAAAAAGATGAACATTACCTCTAATAGATTATTCAAAAATGGAGTTGATATCTATGTAGCAATGAATCAATTACTCCCTATAAAATAAATGAATTACACAAAATGCAAAATGATACATATCAAAGAAATCAAATGAAAGTCAATTATTATACAAAGCTTGAGAATAAAATAGAATTTTCAACTTTACCTATAACAGATTTTATTAATCATTACGTGACTTTGAGGTATCCACGCATTTATAAAATTGGTAATTTTCTTCAATACTAATGAAGAGCACTATATTCATAATCTTACATACTGAAAATTAAACCTTAAATTAGAAATTAGAAGTTATAATAAAAACTACAAATTCAATATCAAATTAAATAAAAAGACCGATAATAATAAATCTAACCTTTTAATCAAGCTCGATCAAACCAATAAGCTAACTTTTTTTAGGTTTTCATGTTATTTTTCCATGAAAACAATAACACCGACAGAAATTGGTAGGAAAACAATCGCTGCAAAATATGAATAAAATCATTAATAATTTAAGATGATTACGAAGTGAAGAACCATTGACGAGTTCAATCAAATTATAGTTAAAATTAAAAAATCAAAGAGATTGACTAGAAATTGTTGGAAAGAATTTTTTGATTTGATTTAGATTGGAAATACAATTGTTTCTGAATTATAACATACACATGAATTTGGAAAAAGGGGAGAGATGATACTATGGTGAAATGAAATGGTAATGAAATAATTAGAAGATGATAAATGTCCAAGATATACATTGCTATTTCTCGTAGGATTTATAATGAGAAGATAATTTATAACACATTGACGTGTCCGTTGACATTTCTTTTAATAAATAACAATAAGAAAAGTAATGAAAAAGCATGAGACAATTAAATCATTGGGACACATCAATACATGAGACTTTTTAGAAATTTGAAAACAAAGGGACATGCAAATTAATCTCGGCATATAATATAATAGATAGATTTCTGGCCCAACTGATATATGCATGAAGCAACATTAGATGTATATTTAATAGTCTAATTGATATGTACTAAATTAGTCTAACAATTTAAAAACTGAAGCACCATTAAATGTATAAATGAAATAAATTATTTAACTATTATCTTTAAATACTAATCAAACTATAATACCATGTACTGAATAAAAAAATGCTGATAAAATATCACTGTGGGAATGCTAATTAAATTAATGTCTTCAAATAATTGGCAGTTGGTATATTAATTAATAAAGGCAAAAAAATTATCCCTTCGAAGTTGATAAACTATTAAACTAGCAACTTCAAACTATGAAAGTAAAAAACAACTCCCTTCTAGACACACTAATCCATTCCCAAGTCACAACACTTTAAGAGTAATATTTGCATTGGGTAGTTGATTTGATAGGGTGCTTGATTTAACCAATTTTATATATGCATAAAACCAGTAAAAATTGAACGGATAGGCATAAAACAAAACTGAATGGATAGGGAAATAAAAACTTGACGAACAACACGAAATCATAGAGTAGGTCAAGTAAAAACTGAATGGATGGGCATAAAACAAAAGCTTGATGAATAAATAAGTTTCTTTTTTTTGAAACCCAAGAGAACCCGACAGGCCGGTAAACTCCTAAGGAGGGTACAGTAAAGCCGTCCATTGATTCAAGCCCCTATTCCTCCGGGTAAATTTATATAGGATAGGGAAGCGCATGGTAGGAATCGAACTTGTGTCTATTTACCAGAACGCAAGCCTCCTTTCCACTGCGCTGCACCCGCGGACATAAATAAGTTATCAACTTGGGAATTCATTGTGAAAACTTATAAATTTTATATACATATATCTATGTATCTATCTATGTATATATGTATATGTATGTGTATATATGTATGTATATAAACTGTTTATGTATAACTTATTCAGTTTAAAATAAACTATTCGTATATAACTTATATATATATATATAAATTTATGTAAATAATTCATTGTATAAACTGTTTATATTTAATTATTTATATTCGGTGATATATGTAACCATAACTTCAGAGATATATGTAATATATATGAATTGAAGTTTATATATAAATTTCTAGCATTCACCATAACTTCGATAATATATGTAATATGCATTGCTAAACATAAATGCATTTCATATCATTTCAGGACTACGATTACATATTTCATATAAACTTCGGCAATATAAATACACAATTCAAGTCTCTATATAAATACCATCATATAAACTTCATATTTATATATACACACACATTTCATGTCTATATATAAACATACACATTCCATTTCATGACTATAAATACAGTAATCCAAATCATCTTCATATCTGAACTATTAGCAATTGACTAAACTACAACAAATTACCGTGGTCCCTTATTCCTAGGAGCTGGACTACTTCACCTACACAAGTACCAAATATAATTGAGTTCAACCATAAGCCATGAGAAAGGGTAAATCGTGAGAACTACTTTAGTTATATTCACAAGTATTACTAAATTTACCCTTACCATGAATTCAACCATCGTGTCAACAAACAACAGCGGAACATACAATAAAGTTTGTATTTGCATATAATTACGAAATTCAAACCATAAACCATATTTATATTTTCATACAAGTAATGAATTCAATCCATTAAACAATAACTCACATTCTTTCATTTCATAGCATTCACCCTAGCTTAACTCGTCAGGCACTAGGCAACATAGAAGCAAGTAAGAGACGACGGCATGTCGTAACATGACAACAAATGAAAGGCGGCATGGAGAAATCAGATCGATCATTTTGAAAGAGAGTATCAGCTTGAGTACTTGGAAGGGACTACAAGAAAAAACATATTTTACGACATTACAACTACAACAGTTGTTTGAACTATTGTGAAAAATCAATCCTATTACAACTTTTGATTTTGAAAACATTGTAACATAACATTTAATCACAACATTGTCTCAACAAATGTTAGAATCAACTTGCATTTACAATGTTTCACAAAATAGTTGTAAATAATCAATTGTAGCATTATATTTGTAACATCGCATGTAAAGAATCATAACTTTTGTTACATTTTATTAGAGTGAAAAAAATTTATCAGACTTTTCAAACATTTTAAAAGTATTTTACTTACATATTTCACTAAATGTTGTTTAAAGAAATTTTCGAATATATATTTTTTCTGGAATTCATTTGTATTCTTTCAAAAATTCAAGAAAATTTAGTAAAAGATTGAAGGAAAATAAATATCAAATTATTAAAAAAAAAATCATTTTTCAAACAAATAAAAGAAGGTTTCTTTTTTAGAAAAAGTGGGTATTTGTATTTATTTTTTGAAGAATATCTAATTTTATAAAACTTCATGAATATTATGATTTTCGTTAGAAAAAAATTAATGTTATAGAAATTCAGAACTTTCAGAAACGTTAAATGACTTTGAAAGGATGAAAAGTAAATTTTTGTTCCAAACGAATTATTATAAAAAGCATATTTCTGTATTATAAAAGATGATCAATACTCCAGCAGTTATTGTATCATACAACCGATCCACGTGATTTAGATCTCAGCCTTTGGAGTATGGTTAGTGATCTACATTCTCACTTCGCATACCACCAAAAAAAACTTGGCTCCAAAAGAGGGTCATTTTTTATTTTCACTCCACAAAAAATAAAAGTACTAAGAGGATACATGCACATTATAAAATAAAACATTATTTTACTATTTTACCCTTCTTACTTTTTAACCCTGATCTAACTTTTACAACCTATTCCTTCATTTACCTCTCACGTTGCTTGCTCAAAATGGTTCAAACCAAAAATTATGCTCGACCAAATATTCTAGACCCCAAGTTGATTGAAAAGGTGATGACATGATGCGTTCTCTAATTTTATTCAAATTTTAGGCTTTTTATATTGTGATGTTAGAGTTTTGTGAACATTGCTGTATGTGTATTCGCGTTAGGGATTAGGTATTAGTATGATTCGACGGTTGAACTATCAATTTGTATTTCATTGATCGATGATTATATGCCATGTAGAGTGGTTATATTTAATTTTGAATAGCATTTTGATTTTGAACTACCAAACGACATTCCTGCCAATGAATCATTTACTTTGTTCGGTGCTTCCTTGCCATGTTTAAGTAAGTTATTGTGGTATAGGCGATTCGACGACTTCTTGCTGAAAAATGAATATAGTTTGGTTCCCTCCTATCGATTTAACACTTAAAAGTCAAAATGACACTGTCGTTTTTTTATTTTGAGTTAACCATTATTGTTTATTCGGCGACTATGAATGGATTCATTTTTTTGTTGTAGCAAAAAAGCTTCAGCTTTGCCTTCAATCACTTGTATCCCTCAAACTGCTTCAAATCGCAAGAGATTAGAGTTGGAACGAATGAGTAAACATATTGAGGAGACTTTTGTAGACAAAAGGAACAATAATACAAAAAATAATAATAGTTCAACTGAGGAGGAAGGCAGGTGACACAAGACGTTGATGAAGGTAATGTACGGGATCCGGATCAAGAGGAAGAGATTGCAAATGAGGGTGAACGATCCCATGAAACCGAAGAGGAGACTGACACATAGATACAATCGTTGAAGAGAAAAAAGAAAAGTAAAAAAGTAGATAGCGCAACCATCAAATCAATGTATTGAAAGTGAAGTGAACCATCCCTACTGTTTGCGTATAAAGATCATATTGCCTCTAGCATATGGAATTCTTAGGTACTTTTATTGTATGTATCATATAGAATCATTGGCCATATAAGTTTATGTTTTGAATATTGTTTTGGTAATGTAAGCACTAAGGGTTGAAGCAAGAATTGTTAAGCTTCACAGTCATATAGGGACTCATTGACGGTGGGATTTAACCAACAAATGAGATTTTATTAAGGATGCAGTAGTCGAATCGAGGTCTAGAATATGATAAAGCATGTATTAGAACTTATCAATGCATTTATTGAACGATTCTATCCGGAAAATAAAACTTTTCATCTCCCGTTTGGTGAGATGACTACCAATGAAGCGTTCACATCACTAGTGTTCCCGTTGAAGGAAAACCGGTTATTGGGGCCATTTGGGGGGTCAAGGGGACTAAGTATACAAATCGTTGGATAAGTGTCTTGGCATTACAGAAAAAACGGTTGACGAGTTGTTGGTGGGTGAGAAAAAAGTCCGTTTGGAATGGTTAAAAATTACATATTCTGGATCTCAAGATTTCGATATGATAGAACGAAAAAGACAATGCGTAATTGCATATTTATTATCATTATTGGTGTGTTAATTTGTGGCAATAAATCTGGAAACAAAGTCTCGGCACATTTCTTGCAATGCCTATGTGTGTTAAGGCAAGTGAACACTTATTCATGGGGACTACATGCTTGAATTGGTTGTCCTATAATTTGGCTCAGGGTACAAGTAAAGGTGTACGTCAAATTGCTGGTTGCATGACTTTGCTTCAAGTATGAAATAAATGAAAAAATAAAATTAACCGTAATGCTTGTGTTTATATTTGATGTTTTGTGTATAGGTTTGGATATATGAGCACTTTCCAATTTTGAGACGACATAATGCATTTGCATAGCAGTGAGAACCAAGATCGGCTTTTTATTTTGCAATGGAAACAAACACAAACCAAGCTAATGGTTTGGTCACTCTTAGAAAGAAGACCGACGACCTTCGAGTTAATGATGTTGTTTTGGAGTGTTTGAAGGATATGAGAGAACACTGCCTGTTTCAATAGTGTGCGTTATACAATGGTCCCATTATGTGTTTTGAAGTTGTTGAGTTGTATCTTCCGCAATGAATCCTTTATTAATTAGGCTATGTTCAACCAATACCCGTAACTACTTTTGCTTTATAGACTAAAGAAATGAATTCCTCGAAAAAAATCATACAAGATAGCATATTCTAATTTAGGATATTTCAGTTGGAGCAAGTGAAGAAACCAATCAAACCATGTTTTGAATGAGAGTTTAATGTCACACCGTGTCACACGGCCTTAGTGCGATGTAATGTGTATGTAGTGGTATAAATCTGTGTCACATCCCATTGTTGCCAATCCACAAGCACGATTTACTGAGCCCAAGTAAGTTAGCCAAAACAATTCACTGGTAGTCCTCATGGTAAGACCATACTTCTATTCAACTTATTGTTTTCTTAACATCTGTTTGATCATATTTTTTAATTTTATAAATATATTTTGTAGAAACGAAGACTTCGATACATTGCTTCCAATAAGAATCTATTGAACTAAAAGGTATAAAACCATGTGAATGTCAGAGGTCTGCAAGCATATGTTCACATGTAGGTTATTTACTTACCATAAAGCACAATCACAAGAATCGATACTCAATCCGCCTTTTGAAATGCTACCAGATCCTTTCATTAGTAAATCTAAAGCTTTGTGAGATACAACTCCCAAAAGTTCTTCAAACATAGGTTCTTTTTGAAATCGATGTATTGTCCTCGAAGTACTTGTATCGAAAGCATGTTCAATTCCAACTAATTCATTCTCCATACAGAGATGTGCATTTGCCTAACATTATCCAAAGCTACCCAAAGCCGAATCAAAATAAATTTTCAAATTGTTGTGTTTTCGACTATGCTAGTTGACACATTATCTTAGGGTTTTATTTTGTTGCTACAAGCCAAAACAAACACCTTTCTATATTTACCCAACCAATTTTTAATGAAATACACGACTGATTTTCTTTTTTTACAAGCCATTCATCTCGGAACAAGGCTAAGTTCTAATGCTACTCTTCTTTTGACAATGAGTTGATTACTTTAATCCAGTCATACCAAAATAATTCATATTCCTTTTTCGCTTCCTCATCCACCAAAGCTATCTCCCTATCGCCAATCAAAACTTGTTTCTTCTTAATAAAATTTGGCTTGCAATTCGCATGAACATTCTTCGAAATATGTCACGCATAGATAATATGACGTGTCGTTGGAAATACATTTGCTACTGCATTTATGGGAGCAATTTCGACATCTGTTATAATAACACCCAGAATTTATTTGTCTCCTCACAATTTTCTCACATTCTAGAGCCTATATATACGATTCCATAGTCTCCCAACTTATAAAAGCAAGTGCAATGCTAAAAGATGCCCCCATGGATGTTTGTGACACCATGTGAAAATATGGTTGTAAAGATTTGCCTTGAACGTGGAATCCAAGATTACTATTTGATGAAAACACTACGCAAGAACAACACAACTAGGATGACTAAAAAATAGATCTGAAACCTGATTGGTTACATCATCCAGCCTATGCTGCATGGAATAATGATGACTACAAGCCAATTTCACAAATTACTACATAACTGATCTGCCTTTCGTATTTAGTAATCTATGTTTTACTTTAGCATTACAAACATTTCTAATGGTTGACTGGTTCTCCAGGTTATCGGTTTTTATAGCGGATAAAATATTGTGAGGCCTAGCTCCACTATTGGTCATTGTTTCAACAATCTTAACTTCATGATCTTTTAGCCTCCCCTTATATGGATGTCTAGTTAATACATTAGGAAGCATGTGATTGTGACGTACATTCCATACATTTAGTATCCATGTCCTATCATTTTGACAACATGCACTTAACTCAAACGAACAACCACATTTTCTACTTTATGTCCTTCTCCATTTTAACTGGGTTTTTGGAACATAATTCTTTGCCCTATTATCAATACATTGCCTGCTTCTTTCGCAAAAGAGAACCATCCATGATCCTTTTCCATTAGCTTGTAAATTTCTCGTTCTGGTTCTTTTTGTCATAAAAATATAATTTACGCTGAGTCCGGAAGCTATGCACCAATCTTGAACATTTTCCTTTGACTCAAAAAACCTAGAATGTATATAAACAGAATAATTCAAAAATAAAATAACCTATGCAGATAAAATTAAAATAACTAATCATACCACATCCGTAGTGAAATGAGAAGATAAATCAGGGTAAACCGAAGGCGACATGTTAACATCCACATTTTGATCATCAATAATACCACTGTCCTTGAATTCATTGCAATATCCCATTTACATGTTGTTTCTCGCATCGGTTCTCGAATATTTAAGGAAAATGTGAGTTCAAAGTAAAGTTAAAAACATAAAATGTTATATATAATTTCGGTTGAGCATGGCCAAAAATTATACCAAAATTCGGCAGGATCATTGCAACACCCCATCTCTACACCTATACTATCAAAGAGTATTACTGGTTAATACTGCAGATAGTACATAGAATGAGGTAGTATGGCATACACACATGAATACTCCATTAGGCTAACACTGGTACGTGTCTCAAAATCATAAACAACTCATATATACGTTCACATTACCGGCACAAAGCAATAAACACATGTACCACCAAGACAAAACAATACACAATATAAAGTAAATCACAGAGATCATAGTCATCAAAGCAGCGATAACATATATAATACAAATATATACAAATCTAAGTTGGATACAAAATAGGTCAATCTCCCACTATCTTAAAACGGTATAATGTATATCTAATACAACTCGATGTCATACAATCACGAGGTAAATAATACATAGTCATATACAATAACATTCTATCGTTCATCTATGCTCAACATCCACAAACTGGTCACTTATCCCTGAACCTGAAATGTCCCGGACTAACCCGAGTATTATATGGATAATGAATGGGTCAAACTATATCTAAATCCAACATGGGTAGATAACAATAAGCATGATATTAAAAAGCCAAGCACGAATACAACTCAACAAAACACACGTCGTAACATCATAATAATAAAATACCATGCCACGTATTCCTAATATCACCCAAGGAATACATACAAGCAAGAATGAATCATGACATCTATAGATCGGTTAATAACAATCAAATCCATCAAAACTCAAAGTAACATGGGTCAGCACATAGCATATCCATAAAACCCACAATAAAGGAATGTATCCCAAAACAAACCAAATCTAAGGTTCAACAACCCAAAATATCAGTTTTCACTTGCAATCCTGATGGAAGTGAAAACTTCTGACTATTAAGCCCTCAGATAAAAATATAGAAAGGGATAACCCCAAAAAATAATCAAAGTATCAAATCTCAGCTTACAGCCCTAATGGAAGTAATAACTTCCAACTGAAAGATCAAAGAAGACAAATCACAAAATATGGAAACCAAATAGTGCAAAATCCATAAAAATACATGAATCAATAACAAGATATCTATCTCAACTATCATCCCAGATGGAAGCGGTACTTCCGACCGTCAGTCCTAAGAGATAGCGAGAACTACAAATCCTAAATAAAACACAATCCATGCAAAATATCAAAAATAACATCCAGATAATAATCTCGACTACAGTCCTAATGGAGGTGACACTTTTGACTATTAGGTCCTTGGGGATATCAAGAAAACTCAAACTCAATAAACATCAAAATTAATCAAATAATCAATGTGTGAAAACTATACATCCCAACCCGCGGTCCTTAAAGAAGCAAAACTCTCGGCTGAATGGTCCTGAAAGATAAAACAACTAATCATACAAAAAGGAGAACTCTCAGCCATAAGCTCTTATGAGAGAATAACAAATAGGCTCATAGCAAGTCTCTAATATGATAAATAGATAACACGCAGCTATCTCAGGTTAGGGTATCTCAAGTGACAGACTATCACGTAGCCAGTCTGTAATGTCAATGATCATCGTTTTTAATGAAGTGTCAATGTCAAATATCTCAAATAAAATGGATCAACCTAAGTCATCAAGATGGGAGACTGACGTACCATAACACAGCTCTAGGAAATGCTAACGACTGTAGTCCGTTTCCTATAATCCCTTTGTTACTCCTAGAATCGTGACACTCATATCCATCGCATGTCATAAACATACTATTAAACTACGTCGAGCATTGGCCATAATTCCTACCGGCCTTTAGTAACCGACTGTTGGTCCTTAAATAACATTGAGGCAATGGATCTAATAAGAGAGATATCTCTCAACCTACAAACTCAACAAGTTGACATCATGGATCCGGGGCGTTACCCCATAACCAAAACCGCTAGGGCAGATAACCAGCCTATCTAGTGGGTCTAATTCATGCGCTCTTCGTATTGACATAAAGCCTATGACATAGATTTCCAATGAATACTCTTGATTACATAAGTCCTAACAAGAGTAATGACTAATACTCTCGACTCTAAGAGTCCGGATGAGAGTGACAACTACTCTCGACTATATGAATACTGATAAGAGCGTATCAACATAAGAATTCCTCGACTACTAGCCCTAATGGTCGATAACGATACTCGACTAATTAGTCCTTAGAAATGCAATAAAATATACTCTCAACGAGATGAGCCCTAACAAGAGTAATAATAAGTACTCATGACTCCACACATCCTAATGAGAGCGTCACAACATATCAATTCTTTAATTACTAGTCCTTAGTGTAAATAATAATATGCTCGACTAGTTAGTCCTAAGAGGATAAATCTATAAATCCCGACATATCTCCAACTTGTAGTCCTTGAACAACAATGAAACTCTCGACCATTAAGCTCTAAGGAGTCACCTCTAGACGATATCACAAATTCATAACCCATCTCCAGGATAAAAGGAACATCTACTCACTAATAGTAATTGAATAAGTATTACCTCAGCATTCCATACCACTCAGTATTACTTATACGTTTATTAGAAGCTAGTAAACTACACTCTTCAAACAACAAATATTCTATAATATGGGTCAATAGAATAACCAAAAAAATATTATTGAGCGTCCCATACTATCCGGTACTACTAATCTATTTATTCGGTATCCTCATTATATAGAATTAAATCACAAAATCATTTTAAATCAAATCATATACGAAATGGAATTATAACTCAAAATTCTCAAATCCATTAAATGATTCACAATTTAATATATCTTCAAAATAGATTGTATTTTTAAAAAATCCTCTTTCGATAATATTTCTTTATATCTTGTTTATCAAATCAAATCCAATAAATCAAATTTAGTCCATTAAATATATCTATAAAGGGGAATATATTTTAAAATTTCTTAAAATAGATTTTTATAATCATAAGTCCCCTTTTGAGATTATCTTTATATCCTTTTTCTTAAATATTCATTTTTACAAAAGAAATTTCCCCTTTGGAAATATTATCAAAAATACCTTATTCACAATTATAAAAATTCCATGCATTCCAATATATTGAAAAATCTCTATTTTTATTTTCAAATAAACTTTTGTATCCAAACAACTTTCAGTACATCAATTTTATTTCCAAAATAATTTCTAACAATCATTTTATTTCACAGCCACTTTCATTTATTTATAAATATACTTCAAATAAGATTTAAAACACCAAAAGTTAATTTCCCAAAGCTTTCAAAAATATTTTAAAATGGAAAAATCAATAAATCGCATAAATATAAATTATGGAGCAAACTACTCCAAAATCAACTGCAAATCATTAATATAAATTTTATCGTTCGACCCACATACTAGAACCATGAGCTAGAAGTTCTTTTTTTGTTAGGGTTGATTTAGAAGTAGTGTTATAAGTTTTAGATTATAACACTAGTGAATAGGAGTCTAAGACGTGGTATTTGGTCTTCGGTCCCTATTACTATTAGTACCGTTATCATTATCATCATGGCTTTTTTTATTTCTTTATATATTTTTAATTTTTTAATTTTAATTTTATATTTATTTTATTTATTATTATTATTATTATTTTTTATTTAATTATTTTACTTTATTTTATTATTATTATCATGGTTTTTTTAATTGACTTTGTCATTTAGTTTTGGGTTTCATCTCTACCCGACCCCAATTTGTTTGGGAATAATGGCTTAGTCGTTATCCTTGTAGGAATTATGATTCATATGTGACAAGTGTGTATGCATATAAGCAACTCTTGTTATATTCAAATTCAAATTTGCTTTCCATAACAAACTTTATTCTGCATATCCACAAAAGTAAGCCAGGCTTACCCTGTAACAAGTTTTGATAACTCCTCAGATATTTGAAGCTCAATGTTTGAATATGATGAGTTATATGTGCCTATCATAAGCTGCACCGTCCGCTTTATATTATAGATTGCATACTACTAATATTCTATCAAGAATTTCGATAACTCTATATTTTTCTCATTGGTGGTTTACCAATAAATTGAGTTATTATGAACTGTTGTATTTGAACTTTGGTAGTTTTGGCTCTTGAAAGCAACTATCATACAACTGTTCAGGTTTAAATGAAATACTATATGGGAGTTGGATTGTAATGTAACTGTTACATATATGCATTTCATGGTTATATTTCCCATCTAATACAGGAATAACAAATTTTGTCTAACTTAATGCATAAACATGTTGGATATTCTGATTTCAAAATTATTTATGTTCACTACAAGAACAACAGTGATTTTCGACGTCCACTAGTCGTCGACGGCCATCGGTACACCGTCGGAGACCGTAAGAAGAGCTCATGTCTATTAGCTATAAAGTTTTTTGTCTCTTCTAAAAGAATGATTAATATGGAGAAAACACCGATGACAATCAAACCACGAAATTTTCCTTCCATGCGGTAAAAAAAGGGTCGTGTTTCCTCCATGCAATAAGGATAAGTTAGGCGACCAACTGTACTTCACACTACAACAAACTGGACATTTAATAATGTTTCAAAAATGCTATAATAGGTTTTAACAGCGTTTTTTTTACTATGTTGTATAACGACATGCAATTGCAGGTCAGAAACTTGTCATAGCATTAGATCAAACGCTATAAAATGTATTTTTTAATAGCGTTTCCCTGGTGTCATTAATGTTGTTTATAGTGTTTTACACTGGTGAGCTAAAACCTTTCTTAGCATTCGGTTAATGCTATCAATGTTATTTTACAGCAGTAAACTCTTGCTATGATAATTATTTACAGCGCTTTCATGTGTTGCCATGAATGTTCTTTTAAACTTTGCTGAAACGCTGTTGAAACTCTTTTACGACATTGCTGAAACGTTGTTGAAACTCTTTTACAACATTGCTGAAACGCTGTTGAAAACTATCACAACAGATTTTAGAATGCTATTGATATAGTTTACACGGCACTTGGGAAACGCTATCGTTTAGGATTTCTGCATTTTCCCAACACAGGTTCCATTTCTATACACATCGGTCCCAATTTATATACCAACAAGGTTAAAATCAACATGCACATTTCACAATCAACATATTACATCAATCACGCATCAAAATACGCAATATTCTTACATCAATACATATATAATACGTCCACAATATTTCATAAACAATATAGAACAAGTAGCAGCTAGTGACCAATTATAGTAATATGTACAAACCAAAATGTAGTTCTAGCAGAAAACTAACTTTGAATCCATGACCTGTTGCGGTACTTTTTTCCATCAAAGACATCTATCGACCTGTAAAGTAAAAATTAAAAAAGTAGCAAAATTTGAATACATGAATGCAGTCAATAATTACAGGAAACTAAATTAGAAAACAACATCTTCATAAGTAGTAGTGCATGAAATTAGAATATATGAAAGAACAACATGCATGTTGTAGTTGAGTTTAACCCAGTTTAAGTTATAGTAGAAACTAACAGGTCACCAGAGTATACATGCAAAAAACATAAGAACTTTCTATGAAATGATGGAGACTGTAGTTAGCTAGATGGAAAGAAATATTTTGAAGTGCAAAATGAATTTGTAAGAAGCATACGATAGTTGAGTTCAACCTAGTTTATATTATAGCAGAAACAAATTTCAAGACAAATCTTCATGCAAATGACAGTCATATTGACCAACGCAGCACTAATAGCATTATTACTCATGTGCCAAGGGAATCGACAAGATTCCCATATCATGTAGGTAGAATATCATCCGCACAAATGTGTTAAAAATTTCTACATTTTAAAAATTGTAAAACTTAGTTAACTCTTATAAATGATTTAATTCTTATAAACCGAGCATTTTCAATTGTACATGCACATTTTTAAAGTGTGCATATACAGATTACAAAAGAATTTGAAACAAGAATGGCCACATACCAGGAGGCTGTAGATGTTGCATACATAGAAATTAACAAAGAAGAGATCAATATAATATTCAGATTACAATATAATAATTATATAACTATCTTACTGTTCACCCATATAATTCTACCTCCTGGTCCATTTTTTATGCATCGGACATCATCAACGCATTTCAAAAGGAAAATTTCAATACTACTATTTTTTCCTTCCACTCAGCATCCGATCACAGCAGAGCACACAAGTTCCTAGCAACCCCCTCAATCAACAACCAGATGACATCATCTTCAACCTGGCACAACATCAACTAACTGAGATATAACTTAACGAACGCAAACTCTATCAACTAGCAGATTGCAACATATAGCCTCGACATCAACTTCGAATATGCAATTCATCACAACCAGAGCATTTTCACAATCAATGCATTGTCTTAATCCAAAGGAATAGGCTGCAAGTTGGACGAAAGAAAAACCAAAGTTCATATCCTCATAAACAAGTCGAGTATAAGGCAAGCATCTTAACAAGCATCCAACTCAAACATAAGTATTATTAGTCTCAACCAAACACAGCCAAGGCAAACTTCTATCACAACTAGCCACGGCAACCTCATCATCATTTCAACCATCAACTTCATTGCACCGTGAATCATTTCATCAACAAACAAAAGATTTTTCTTATCAACTTACCATTTATAAAAGAACATAACTTCTCTTCGACAGCAGTGATAGCAGCTTTTTGCCTCGGTCATCTTCACTCCAACGATTTTGTCTTACGGCAACAACACTCGCCAGCAACCCAAAACACTGGCAGAGCAATGAGACTAGACTGGCACGACATTCCAGAGCTTAAGATTTAGCACGGCGTCAAACTCTCCAGGCTGCAGGCACGCGAACTTCAGACTATGGTCGAGTGCTCATCCATAGATGCGGCGTTCCAGATCGTATGGCGATTGAAAAGCGAATCATGACATTGCAGGAGGCTCCGACTTGTTTGAAAAAAAATGAAAAAAAGGGAAAATTTTAAGTTTTCTCATCGAGAAGTTTGAGATCAGAGAAGCTGAAGAGAAGCATACGTTGTGGTTTGGATATTTGTGAGATAAACAAAGTGGAAGCTGGGGTAGCTTCCTCTTTACCGAACTTATTATTTTTAGATATTTCCCATTTACAACCTATTTTCTATATTCTCTCTTTTCAAATTCTTTTTCTTTTTAATTCTCATGTTTCAAATTTAAAAGCAACTGCTCCGACGTTTATTTCGACGGTTATAAATTATGAACATATACTCTAAAAGCGCATATTAAGATTAATAAAATCATTCGAATATCCCATGAATTTCACATTTTTATTGAAACATAGAGATGTAATTTACAAAACAAAATTGGAATGGACCTAAGGCTAATTTTTTATAATCATAATGATATATACCAAAATTTCCCAAAAAAGGTAATGATGGTTACAGTTATTTAAAAGAGAAAATTTTGTTTTTAGCCCCTTATTTTTAGGATTTTTCATTTAACTGTATTTATATTCATTCAGGGGAATTTTTTTTCTTCAAACTCTTGTATCATCAAGAATTGAGCTGTGTTGATTGTAGTTGAGGGATTCTCAACTTGGGGACAAAGTCGATGTAAGGTTACTAGGCATATGATTAGTGTGTTCAGATTAGTAGAGAGTGCGAGTTTACAGGTATTATAAGAGTAATCAATCAGTAAGTTGATTATATAAGAATTATTACATGAAAATAATATTTGGAGAATATCTAAAGATTCTAACCATAAGATGACTATTTCAACTGACACTGAAGCATGGAGTCAAACATCAGTTTGATCAGTAAACTGATTCAGTTGTTCCATTTCACATATATGTACAAATATAATTCCATTTCACATATATGTACAAATATAATAATACTATTTTTAGACTGAAATATCGCTATTTGAAATAAGAATTGCCAGGTAAAACATACCTGAAATTCCAATATATTCAAAATTTGGTTGGTGAAGTTCCTATAAAGTAAAACTAGGCTTCGGTATTTGACTCCACGGCTTCAAAAGATATCACATAATCATAAGAGTCATGATAGAAGCAATAAATTTCCATGTTCCTGCACTTTTATTTTCCATCTGAAGAGAAAAGATTAAACTAAAGTAAATAGAAAGGCAGAAGGCAAAAGAAACAGGCCAGAATAGAAGATTCAAAACAGCTGCCAATTGAGTTATAATTAATGTTATTATAACAATATATATATATATATATATATATATATATATATATATATATGGAAGAGAATAACAATGCATTTCTGAATGATAAAATCTGATATAAGAAAAATGAAAATAAATACTCCTTCTTTAGATCGCAGACATCACATGGCAATATTAGATTAAATCAAGATACTTGATCGGTCCCAGACAATCGTTTAAGACTCATTAACTGTTCTGAGTTGTCTGGATCCAATACTCATCACGTAATTAGGCAAAACAAAGCTAGCACCGATAGTCAGTTTCTACTGTTAGTATGTACGCAAGTATTTACACTAACTCATAAAACATTTAATAAAGGTAAAGATATACTATATGTACCTTGGTTATATGACTATATGCACTATATAATATTGTTTACCATCCGTAAAAAGGGGAATTGTGTCGGACTTGAAAACTAAAATTGAGATAAAATTTGCCCTGCCAGCGTGGTACATAATAAAATCAAGATAGACATAGAAACAACAAGGAGAACATGCATAAACATACTGGAAAAACAGCAAGATCGTGTCGGAAAGGAAAAGGCACCAGAAATGCAAGTGCAAGTGGGAAGAGAGCATGAACAAGAGAATAGATGCAAGTGCTTGATCAACGAGCATGACCTAAGAAAACACACTACAACAAAACAGCCATTTTACAACGGGCAATGCCCGTTGTAATATGGATTTCGCAACGGGCATGAGACCGTTGTATTAGGCCTCGTTGTAATAGATCGACCATATTTTACAACGGGCATTGCCCGTTGTAATACATCTTTCTACAACGGGCAATGCCCGTTGTAATACATGATATTGCAACGGTTTCTGACCGTTGCAAAATAATTGCAAATTTTTAAAAAAAAATTACAGCAGCATACATCCATACCAATAACGAATAATTTAACGAGTAATAAATATTATCATAAAACAATCAAAATCACATACGAAAAGACTAAAAGCTAGAATCATAAAATTCCAACACATTCCAAAAAAATAGATAAGTTTACATTAACATAGTTCTAATATACACATGACGACTAGTTTCACAACAACCGTTGAGAATTTCAGTTGTCAACCTACACTGAGCTTTGACAATATCATGTGTAACATGAGTTAAACATAATTCTTCTTAATTTTTACCATTTTTGGATCATAGACAACATATTCATTGTACTCAAGTGGGTTATCCTTGTACCCGGAATCCACGATGCTCCCACATGGCACTTTTACGTCATTCTTCCACGAGAAATGCTCAGTCTAATATAATTGGAATAAAATGACACTTTGTTTTCCCCTTTGCTCCTCTGTTATATTACAAAGTATGAAAGTATGAATCAATATGACAACATATACAAGTGGCTATTTTCAGTATAGCATGATACTAAAAATACCTGCAACAGAAGGATACAGAAGAGTACTTCGATCCCACTTGGGCATTGAAGGATCTTGATCTGCAGTTGTTTTTGCCATCACCTCACCAAGACTGACTTTTCCTTGACCTCCTAAGTGTTCATCTCTTCCACCAACTAAATTCTTCGTCCCCACACTTTCATGGACTAGAATCGTAAGCAGACAAAGGTCAGTAGAGAAATTTCTCAAAGTCAATGTCAAATGTAGAAGATATTAAATGTACAGAACATTTACAACAATGGAACAGCAGTTTACCTATAACAGTTCCTCCATTTGGCAAATCCTATTCACAACAATGGAACACCAATACCACCACCAACAAAAATACACCAGATTAAATTACAAAATGCAAAGAGATACAAACAAAAATAAAGCAAAATAAAGGAATTTCATACAAGCAGCAAGCATATATACTTGGTGTTATATTATTAGGCAATGAGGAAAGGCAGAACAGTTAGCATAAAAGACTCCTAAGTGAAGGTTGCAGACCTTGAAAATGCAACATCCTTCTCCTTAAACTTCTCGGTTAAACCCTGCAAAACAATGCAACAGTACTTAAGCTTACTCAGTTTACACGCGCTCGCGAAATAAAAATGCAGATGTCATTTACCTTAACAGTTAAGGTGAAGCAGCACCTGCAACATAATTCAAAAAATAAAAATAAAAGAAAAATTATTAGAAAATTGTGAAATTAATAAAGTAGAAAAAAGGAAATGAAATGAGGGAAAAAAAGGAATAAATCATACTAAATAAAATTGTTGTATTCAATGGCCCTGGTCTTGCCTCCAGATTTGTCGAACTTGGAAATAAGCAAGTCGAGAACAATAGGAGATACAGCAAATCCCAGGCTCATTAGAGCATCTCTAAGCTCTGAAGTGTCGATCCTGCCACTGCGGTCTCGATCTGCTCTCTCAAAGATAGACTGCAATATTAAACAATACTGTCATTTTCTTGTACACAAACCATATGAAATAGAATTTCAACAGCTATTGTAAACAAATTATAAATTCAAGCATATAACAAGTTTAGGAAAGCAGCCCTTTGGTGCATTTATAAACAAATAAATTATACTATCATACATGACACGTCATTAGTTCACATCATCCATCAACTGCTTTAAATATTGTATCATGCAACAAACCTATCAACATTACTAACAACTCCATAATCAGCAGTAAAACACCTTATTATCTCATCAAGCAACAAATCAAAATAAAAGTTTATCAAACTTCAATGAAAAAATCAAGAGCTCGCCTAACTACTAGTCTCTTTACTAGTCATTTTGAGCCCTTTCTGATTCAATCTGAAATCTCCATTATGAAAGGTCCCGCTTGCTATCCTGAAACAACGAATTCACACAAACTATTAGTTACCATTTTTAGTTCTTAACAAGAAATGTTTGAAACATCATACATGTAGCTAAAAAGTAATAGCATGTAGCTTATGCTAAGCAATAACTAATATTATCAACTAAAAATTGTTATGAATATTCATAAGGAAGAAATTGTGCAAAGGCTGTATTTATAAACTAGATGCAAAAAATGAAAATGAATTTCACACCTTTCTGTCTTTATATTGGCCTCTTCGCAAACATGATACTCTTTACCGCTTATACTCAGAGTTTCTTAAACTCGCAAGATCACTTGCCCAAGTTTCAGAAACTCGTGTCACTGAGTATCTTTCTAGTCACTTGGCTACTTGGAATTTATATATCACTATCATTTTCAAATAGCATGTTGTTGTCTTCCCTTCACCAGAACATATTTAATGATTGCTATATTTGCTGCTATTAATACAGATGTTTCCTAAACTCCTCTTCCACCATCCTCTGGCTGGAAATTAGAAGGAAAAAAGTCACACATCTCATGGTTTGTCGAATTGGACGTCCTATTATATTATTGCAAGCATAGTGAACAACACAATTTCATTGCTATTTCTCACTTATTAGTTAGGTTACATCTGGTGCACCTAATTAACTTGATTGTTACCACGTATAAGTTCCCTATATCACTTCAAACTCAAAACTGAACAAACAGAAAATGAAAAAAGCTCAAATACCTTCAAGACAGCATGCTAGCTTCTCCCCTGCCCCTTATCATGTTGCCAAAATTAATGCAGTATGCCCGAGAATAATAACCATAATTAAAGCAAAGAAGAAGATAATTATCAGCCTTTGCAGCCAGTAGTTTCATTGTTCAGAATGATCTACAAAAAGAGAACATGGTAATACTTGCCTGAAGTCCTTCATTTTAATTTTAGCATCAAGATCAATGCAATAAGTATCGATGCTAAGAATGATTTCCAGAATAAATGGCTAAATAACATTTAATTTAAAATTCCATAAATACTGAATAAGCAGCAACAAATACACCTAAACTTGATAAAAGGTGCAGGTATTACAAGATAAACAGTACTGAGGATACAACAAATTTGGAACTGCAGGTGAACTACAACAAAATTAATTACTCTTTATCTATTGGAATAAGAAGGGCGGTTATGTGAACGTTGTCGATTTACCACTCTCACTGCTTTTGGAGGTTTGTATCTGCGCCGAGCATCAGGTCTTTGAATCTTGTATAACATAAGAAAAAGAAATAACTAAACCTATTAACAGTCATCTGCTGTTTCTACAAATTCACAAGATACCCTAGGTACTAAATAACAACACAGAATTCCCAAACCAAAATATCCCTTCTTCGTACTCCTGCTAAAATAATTGAAGCACCTTTTAGAATTCGAATAAAATTTGAAATCTCCAAAATACTATCAAAATCTTAAGAGTTACATTAAGCAAATACCAATTTATTTGAGTAACAAAATCTACAAAACCAATCAGTGTAACAAAGACAGAATAATGCAAAACTTATTGAATTGATCAGATCACGCATAATCAAAATGGAAAAAAGCATACCGGGGTTAGGATTTTCATAGCAAAGCCAAAAACACAAAGACGGGTTAGAGCTCTTCCTAATCGAATTTGGTTGCGATGATTTGGAGTTCGAATCTAGAAACAGAGAAGAAAGGCGAAATATAGGTTTCCCAAAGCCCTAATTTCGAGCAAGAACGAGCAAGGAACGAGGCCTACAGAGCAAAATAGAGGAATGAAATAAATGGACCGGCCTTGTTTTTTTAATAAAGGCTTGACCGTTGTAATTTGACACATTTTACAACGGACACTTTATGACCGTTGTAAAGTTGGCATCTATTACAACGGGCCTAAATGGACCGTTGTAATAGCCTTCTATTACAACGGACAACCAATGCCCGTTGTAAAAAGGGCATTGTATATGGCATCTTTTACAACGGACCTGAATTGACCGTTGTAATAGACTTCTATTACAACGGGCAAGTAATGCCCGTTGTAAAAAGGGCGTTGTAATAGGGTATTTTTGTTGTAGTGACATGAGTCATACTGAAAGCAAGGTGCAAGCAAATAGTACAAATCATAATTTCTTGAAAAAATGATCTTGTAAAATGAAAAATGAGAATCTTGCATATAAAAAAGCTGCAATATGCAGACAAAAGGGGAGATAAAGGGATGGTTATGTTAATGGAAATTGCACTGAGAAGTAAAGTGCAATTGAAATCCAAATGAATGTGATGCAATCAAAACTAAATGTGGTGCATATGCATAACTATGTGCAGATGGAAAGCCAAAATACAGGCATCGTGACGCAGATGAGCAGTAGTAGAGCATTAGGAAGCTATGGGAAAATAGGAACTGCATGTCGTGGGAATTGCAGGCATGAGAACCGACACTGCTAGATAAACAGAAAGCTAAGAGGACATAAACAACATGTGGTCACAAAAGTAGGTCGTAAAAAACAGTTGTAGGAGCATGATGCAAAGATCAAACTGCCAAGGATAAAGCTCCTGGATAAAAAAATCAGCTGCCGAAAATAAGTGTTCAAATAAGCAAGATAGATATGACAAGCAAGCAAACATGAGCAAGGGCTGTAAATGATATCATAACAAGTACAACAAGCGCAAATTGATCAAGCGAGCAAGACGCATTGTAGGTGAAGCTACTTGCCATTAATGGGCATACTTATCTTGTTTACACTGTCATCATTTAGCTAACATTCATTCAGTTAACAAAGAAAATAATTAAAGTAAACTCATCAAGACCCATCAATTTTCACAACTATGCATGCCTGGTGTAAAAAGATTCCAACGATCATTTAGCACATTGCAAAGCAAGCTGAACTTTGAATAAAATGGGATGAAGGGGTACCCAATAAAGCAGTAATGAATATAATCATGAAGCACATTTGTGACGCCCCACCTCTACACCCACGCTAGCCAAGGACACTACGATGTAATGCCGTCAACTAGCACGGAGAATAAGCCTGTTGAGGAGCGACCATCCGTGTAATTGCTTTGTACGAGCACCGATATGTCAGATAGTACAACATGCATAGGAAATCCGACACATCGATACAAACTCAAAGCTACTACACAGTGGTAATAGATATTCTTCGGAAACAAATATAGAAATAAACATAACACAAATCAGTCACAGATATCCATATCACAAAGGCGGGAAAAGATATGAATATAACACATGAAAGTGTACATCAGAGTAGTGGTCAAACAAGACCCACAATATCACAAAAGAATAGCTACAAGTGCTACACAAAAGAATATGAATACATCAATGAGTCTATATCTCAAATGTATACAACAAAAACTACTGATCTAAGTAGTTAGCCAAAAGTCAGGATGATAATCGCAGATGTAAAGTCAAGCAGAAGCACCTGTAACATCTCGGTCTGACCCGAGTATCATTTAATAAGAAAATAATAAACGGATCAGTCTAGCTATAAATATCAGATAAAATGATATAGAATAAGAGATATGACAGAAACATAAGATAACCCTAAAGCCATACTGTGAAAAGTATGCAATTGAAAATCAACTAGGGATTAATCAATATCACAAGAATCTTCTCAAAGATCAAAAGGAATGTCATACTCTATATTTTCATTCACCAAATCCATGAATATTGACAATAATATCAATGTCATTCACAAAAGTTAATGACACACAAATTCACCAATGCACAAATATTGATAACACATATCAATGAAAATCACGAAAACTGGTGAAGCACAAATTCTAGAAATCATTAATGGAAATCCAGAAATCACAAAAAGGGGGAGGCCTATCACAAAACGGAAGCATGAAAACTCACCAACACGTGTATCACAAAATGGAACGCTATTCCATGGTTGCTGACCATTAATTTTGAGCCGAAGCTCCACAAAACGGCCCGAAGACCATAGGTCGCTACCCCACCAAATTGAGCCGAAGCTCCACAGAAACAGGGTTTAGTCTCCCTCGTAGACAAAGAGACATCGCACATTTGCTAGTCTAAATCACAAAAATGATCATCAACGATCATCAAGAAGTGTCAATTACAGTAAGCTAGTAAATATAAAAGCTTAGCTTCATGTCCCATAACCACTAGCTTAACTTAAATATTTACGAACAAATTGTAGATCACTCAAAAATTGTCACAAGAGATTCAGTCGAACAAGTCCAAGAATTAACCGACGAAGTAACGCAAGTGTTTCATACCATTTGTTTTACTAAGTCGTTTAATTAGATTTCTCGTGCGAGTGAGATAAAGTGGCAGATCACAAAAATGATTGTAGAAACAATAAATCACAAAAATTCACATTCAAAGACGTGAATAAAATCCAAAGAATTCGATTCCAAATTCATCAAAGTGGAAATACCCTTGCAACTTAATAGCCACGACTTACGACTTAATATAAGTCAACACGAGAAGTCCGCGGCTCAAGAATAGCACACGGCTTAAAGCAGTGGTGACTTAAAGGGGTGGTGCGACCTAGCTACAACTGACATAAGGAATGGCGCAACCTAAGTATGGCACGACCAAAGGCGTAAGAAGGCCGAGCAACCTAAGTGGTCAAATGGGCGCGACTTAAGGGAGCAAGCGACCTAACAGATACGTCATATGGCCGAGCGGCCTAGGGATGAAACGACCTAAGTGGGAAGGTCGAGCGACCTAACGACTTAAACAAGGGCGAGCGACCTAACGACCTAAACACGGTCATATGGCCGATCAACGACCTAAGGTGTAAGCGCGATTTAATGGTCCGAGCGACCTAACGACACAAGGGGTAAATAAGGCCGAGCAACGACCTAGCGACCTATGGGGGAGAAATAACCTAAATGCAGGCCGATGTAAAGGAAATAAGGCCGAGCGACCTAATAGGAGACGACCTAACTTGCCGTGACCTATGGGGGAGCGACCTAAATGCAGGCCGACCTAAAGTGCAGGCCGAGAATCCCTCATGTGCAGGCCGAGCGACCTAGGGGTTTGAAGTGCAAAAACTCGCTCAATTTGCAACCGCTCGAGCACGAACGCTAGGGGATTACGCCTATCGGCTACCCGGTCCTATTGGTTCCTCGATTCATCATCAAAAACGTGTTCAAACACCAAAAATTGGATTTTTAAAGATTTGAACCCAAAACACTAAAAATTGGGGTTTTCACCAATTCAATCCAAATCAATAGCAAATGCACATGAATAAGTGTTAGGAATTCATACCTAACAATCAAAGATAGTTATAGACAAAGACGTGAGATAAAAATCTCACCTTTACACAAGATCAATGAGGGAGAAGCTTGAAAGCAAGGAAGAATCAATGGCTTCTCTTTGAATTTAGAGCTAGATGTTGGATTTGCAAATGAACTTGAGCTTGGAGTTTTAATTTCCCATTCCTTCCTCCATTTTTGATGAAGCTTGAGTGTTAGAAAATGAAAGTGAAGTTATGAAGGGAAGGGGATTGAGTTAGAATTAATAGTTTAGGCTAAAGGGATAAACCAAACACAAAGTCCAATAGTGAAAAAGTGGCAAAATTTCACTAACTCCAAACACATCAAAGTTTATACTCAAAAAGATCGCAAACGGCGTTTTGGACCCAATGGAAGTGGTTCCGAATCCTAATTCGACCGTATGCAAAAAGTAACTTTTCGGACTAAAATCCGACTAACGATAAAATATTAAAATATGCGGGTTGTTACAGACTCCCCTCCTTAAATAAATTGCGTCCTCGCAATATTTAAGAAGAAAATACGATGTAACAACCACGAAAGCATATCAACACAAAAGAAATTTGAAGTAAGAAGTTCACCTCAAAGAGCACTGGAAGGTAAGTCCGGATGTGTTCGCTCGATGAACTCTCTAGATTCCCAAGAGCAATTCTTAGGATTTGAGAACCACTGAACTTTAACAAGAGGAACATCTTTATTTCGAAGGCGTTTGACCTCCGAAGCAATAACATGAATAGGATGTTGCTCATAAGTTAAATTAGGTGAAACTTCAATTTCTTCCACAACACCGGGCTCAAGAATAGAATCGGAATCTCGAAGGCATTTCCGTAATTGAGAAACGTGAAATACGTCATGAATAGCAGAAAACTGAGCCGATAATAAAAGGCGATAAGCCACGGAACCAATACGTTCGGTGATAGGAAATGCCCAATATAATGAGACGCTAATTTTCCTGATCGACTGAAACGTACAACACCCTTCATAGGTGCAACACGAATAAATACAATATCTCCCACAGAAAATTCTAATTTCCTCCGGTTATCGGCGTAGGATTTTTGTCTACTTTGGGCTTCTTTCATCCTATGACGAATAAGATCAATCTTTTCTGTGGAATCACGAATAAAATCTGAACCTAAAACCAGCCTCAAGCCAACAAGAAGGAGATCGGCATGGCCTTCCATAGAGTGCCTCGAAAGATGTCATACCAATACTAGATTGGAAGCTATTATTATAGAAAAACTCAACAAGAGATATATGATCTTCCCAACTTCCACCAAAATCAAGGACACATGCACGAAGAAGATCTTCAAGAGTTTGATTCACACGTTCAGTCTGTCCATCGGACTGGGGATGATAAGCGGTGCTAAAATTAAGCTTCGTTCTCAAAGCCTTTTGAAGACTCTTCCAAAACCCACTAGTAAAAAATGGATCACGATCACTAACAATAGAAGTAGGAACTCCATGCAATTTAACAATTTTTTTGATAAAAAGTTTGGCCAAAAGAGGTATGGTTCGATTGGACCAAACGGGAATAAAATGGGCGGATTTAGTAAGTCTATCAACCATCACCCATAAGCTGTCATGACCCGAACGAGAACGGGAAAGGTCGTCTATAAAATCCATGGAAATTTGATCCCACTTCCAAATTGGAATTTCTAAAGGTTGCAATAACCCACCGGGCCTTTGGTGTTCGGCCATGACAAGTTGGCAAGTCATGCAACACTTAACAAAGTTAGCAACATCAGATTTCATTCCCTCCCAATAATAAAGTCGCTTCATATCCGCGTACATTTTACTACTACCGGGATGAATGGTAAATTTAGAACGATGTGAATCTTCTAAAATAGCTTTACGAAGATCACTAATGTTTGGCACGATAAGTCTACAAATTTTCTAATACCGCCACGAAAATCAATATCAAAGTCTTTCAAACTTTCAATATCAATTTTATCCCTAAAATTTTGGCCAAGAAGAGCCAATTCGGGATCTAGCTTTTGAGCTTCAAGAATGCGGTCTAAAAGAGAAGGATGAGCCTCAAGGCTACACAAGACAAGAGATGAACATAAATCGAAAACACGATCTCGAATCTCACAAGTGGATAAAATCCTGAGATCATTCCATTCGGATATCATCATAGAAACAACCGCTTGTTGCTTGCGACTAAGGGCATCGGCAACACGATTTCCCTTTCCGGGAGTATAAAGAATATCAAGATCATAAGGTGCAAGGAACTCGAGCCAACGTTGTTGATGCAGATTAAGTTCCTTTTGAGAAAATAGATACTTCAAAGATTTATGATCGGTGTAGAGAACAAATTTCTCTCCCAAAAGATAATGACGCCAAATACGAAGGGCGAAAACAATAGCCGCGAGCTCTAAATCATGAGTGGCGTATCTAGTCTCGGCTGGCTTCAATTGCCTAAAAGCATAAACAATAACGCGTTCTCTTTGCATAAGAACGTCACCCAAACCAACGCGACTAGCATTGGTATAAACAACAAAATCTTGATTCCCCTCGGGAATAACAAGAATAGAAGCATCGGAAAGGAGTTCTTTTAATTTCTGAAAAGAAGCTTCGCATTTGCTCGACCAAATGAATTTAACACCTTTCTTAGTTAAGCTAGTAAGAGGCACGGAAATTTTTGAAAAGTCTTTTATGAAACGGCGGTAATAACCTGCCAATCCAAGAAAACTACGGATCTCCGTCACACTCTCCGGTCTCTTCCAATTTTGAATCGCTTCAATCTTTGAAGGATCTACGGAAATTCCGGATTCGGAAATAATATGACCAAGAAACTTCACACGAGATTGCCAAAAGTGGCATTTAGAAAATTTTGCTTTTAATTGATTGCTCCTAAGAGTTTCCAACACAATCCGAAGATGTTTTATATGCTCCTCGTCGGTTTTAGAATACACAAGAATATCATCAATAAAGACGAGAACAAACCGATCGAGGAAGTCTTTGAAAACTCGATTCATGAGGTCAACGAAATAAGCCGGAGCATTCGTCAAACCAAATGGCATAACAAGCCATTCGTAAGATCCATAACGAGTACGGAACGATGTCAAAGGAATACTATCCACTACAATACGAAGCTGATGAAAACCGGTAGCTAAGTCTAATTGTGAAAAGACTCTAGCACCACTAAGTTGATCGAATAGATCATCAATCCGAGGTAAAGGATATTTATTCTTGATAGTAAGATCATTAAGCTTGCGGTAGTCAACGCAAAGCCTAAGTGTACCATCAGATTTCTTCACAAAAATAGCCGAAATTCCCCAAGGAGAGGAACTAGAGCGAATAAATTGCTTCGTCTCCAATTCGGATAATTGTTTGCGCATCTCCTCATTTTCTTTATTGGACATACGATAAGGAGGACGAGTGATAGGTTGAGCTGCAGGGATAAGATTAATTCTGAACTCAATTGCTCGTTTAGGTGGTAGTCCTAAAACGGGCTCAAATACGTCGGAAAATTCACAAACAACGTGAATAAGAGAAATAATATCTTCCTCGTCATCATTATCGTCATCATGAGGATTTAAGGAATATAAAGATGCAACCAAGCTGTAATCCAAATCTTTAAGATCAATAGAAATCTGCTTAACAGATTGAGGATGTCGAAGATGAATAGTCCGCTCAAGACATAGGATTTGGGCTTCATAACGATTAAGCCAATCCATTCCCAAAATCATTCCAAAGCCTAAGTAGCGCATGGCATGCAAATCGGCTCGGAAAGAAAAATCATACAAAATAATCTCGACATCTTTACACAATAAACTGATTGTTGTGGATCCACCAACCGTATTCACAATTCTCAGAGAAGTCATTAAACACATAACATCCAAAGAAAAAGTATCAACAAGTTCTTTTGATATAAAAGAATGGGATGCACCCGTACCAAAAAGAACTCGAATAGGATGGTCATGAAATAAAATAATGCCATCAAGGATAGAATGAGTAATATCTTTACCACGAGATGTGTTGCCAGGGGCTTGAGCAACATTAAGCTTTCCCTCCTTCCTGCCTTGGAGTTTGGGACAAGCAGATAAATAAAGATCCGGGCTTTTGCAATAGCGACAAGCACGGGGCTTTGAACACTTGTTTGCATAATGGTCCTTAGAACCACAATTGTAGCATTGCCCACTACTAGAAGTAGAAGTCTTAGCTGCCGGAGAGGCTTGCTTCCCTTTCTTATTGGGATAAGGACCCTTGAACTTATTAGGCTTTTTCTTGTTGTTGAAGTTCGGTTTGGCACCCATAACTTCAACATCACTCCCTCTATCTGCCTCTTCAAGACGAAGAGCGATATCAATGAGTTGATCAAAAGAAACTTCTAATTTAAGAAGTAATGGCTTCTTGAGATTTTTATTCAAGCCATAAACAAATCTTTGGTTTTTCTTCAACGGGGTGTTTATGTACTCGACCCCATATTTAGAGAGTGACTCGAATGATGCGACATAATCTGCCACAGAGGATTCGCCTTGAACAAGGTCAATGAAACGGCAAGCCAAAGTCACCTTCTCAGCTTCTGGCACAAATTTTAATTCGAAGTGTTCCCGGAATTTCTCCCAAGTAAGATCCGCTTCAATTATTTCAGAAATCAGAAGCTCAAACCAATCCAATGCTCTTTCTTGAAGCATACTAGAGGCCACCTGAACACGGTGAAGATCAACAAGATTCATGCGAGAAAAGATTTGATCGCACGTTCTCAGCCAAGCCTGGACTTAAATAATAGTTTCAGAACCTTTGAATGGCTTGCCACCCAAATTGGCAAAATCGTTGCACAAACGTGCAAATCCGGACTTAGGGTGAGTAGACTCCGGATTAGATCCGGCTGCCTGAGCATTCCTTACAAGATCAAGAAGCTGCTGGGCAGACATAAATACTCCATCTTGGGGAGTAGCACGAGATTGACCGGCGCTGGGACGGCCAAGTCTAACCATTTCTCTTCCTTTTGAAAGAAAGAAAGAAGAAGGATAAGGTTATTCACCAAATGAATATCAAGCATTCTTGATAGATAAACAAGGAATCATAAAGAAAATAGGATGAATCGGTACGAATACTCGAATTAAATCCTAAAGCACGATTCCTAAGATGGACTTAGGACGATGATCCTTGCTAGATTATTCTACATTGTTCCGAAGATTGGCTCTGATACCAAGCTGTGACGCCCCACCTCTATACCCACGCTAGCCAAGGACACTACGGTGTAATGCCGTCAACTAGCACGGAGAATAAGGCTGTTGAGGAGCGACCATCCGTGTAATTGCTTTGTGCGAGCACCGATATGTCAGATAGTACAACATGCATAGGAAATCCGACACATCGATACAAACTCAAAGCTACTACACAGTGGCTATAGATATTCTTCGGAAACAAACATAGAAATAAACATAACACAAATCAGTCACAGATATCCATATCACAAAGGCAGGAAAAGATATGAATATAACACATGAAAGTGTACATCAGAGTAGTGGTCAAACAAGACCCACAATATCACAAAAGAATAGCTACAAGTGTTAGACAAAAGAATATGAATACATCAATGAGTCTATATCTCAAATGTATACAACAAAAACTACTAATCTAAGTAGTTAGCTAAAAGTCAGGATGATAATCCCAGATGTGAAGTCAAGCAGAAGCACCTGTAACATCTTGGTCTGACCCGAGTATCATTTAATAAGAAAATAATAAACGGATCAGTCTAGCTATAAATATCAGATAAAATGATATAGAATAAGAGATATGACAGAAACATAAGATAACCCTAAAGCCATACTGTGAAAAGTATGCAACTGAAAATCAACTAGGGATTAATCAATATCACAAGAATCTTCTCAAAGATCAAAAGGAATGTCATACTCTATATTTTCATTCACCAAATCCATGAATATTGACAATAATATCAATGCCATTCACAAAAGTTAATGACACACAAATTCACCAATGCACAAATATTGATAACACATATCAATGAAAATCACGAAAACTGGTGAAGCACAAATTCTAGAAATCATCAATGGAAATCCAGAAATCACAAAAGGGGGGAGGCCTATCACAAAACGGGAGCATGAAAACTCACCAACACGTGTATCACAAAGTGGAACGCTATTCCATGGTTGCTGACCATTAATTTTGAGCCGAAGCTCCACAAAACGGGCCGAAGACCATGGGTCGCTACCCCACCAAATTGAGCCGAAGCTCCATGGAAACGGGGTTTAGTCTCCCTCGTAGACAAAGAGACATCGCACATTTGCTAGTCTAAATCACAAAAATGATCATCAACCATCATCAAGAAGTATCAATTACAGTAAGCTAGTAAATATAAAAGCTTAGCTTCATGTCCCATAACCACTAGTTTAACTTAAATATTTACGAACAAATTGTAGATCTCCACTCAAAAATTGTCACAAGAGATTCAGTCAAACAAGTCCAAGAATTAACCGATGAAGTAACGCAAGCGTTTCATACCATTTGTTTTACTCAGTCGTTTAATTAGATTTCTCGTGCGAGTGAGATAAAGTGGCAGATCACAAAAATGATTGTAGAAACAATAAATCACAAAAATTCACATTCGAAGACGTGAATAAAATCCAAAGAATTCGATTCCAAATTCATCAAAGTGGAAATACCCTTGCGACTTAATAGCCACAACTTACGACTTAATATAAGTCAACACGAGAAGTCAGCGGCTCAAGAAGTAGCACACGGCTTAAAGCAGGGGCGACTTAAAGGGGTGGCGCGACCTAGCTGCAAACGACCTAAGGAGTGGCGCGACCTAAGTATGGAGCGACCTAAGGCGTAAGAAGGCCGAGCGACCTAAGTGGTCAAATGGGCGCGACTTAAGGGAGCAAGCGACCTAACAGATACGGCATATGGCCGAGCGGCCTAGGGGCGAAACGACCTAAGTGGGAAGACCGAGCGACCTAACGACTTAAACAAGGGCGAGCGACCTAACGACCTAAACACGGTCATATGGCCGATCAACGACCTAAGGTGCAAGCACGACTTAATGGTCCGAGCGACCTAACGACACAAGGGGTAAACAAGGCCGAGCAACGACCTAGCAACCTATGGGGGAGGAACGACCTAAATGCAGGCCGATCTAAAGGAAATAAGGCCGAGCGACCTAATAGGAGATGACCTAACTTGCCGCGACCTATGGGGGAGCGACCTAAATGCAGGCCGACCTAAAGTGCAAGCCGAGAATCCCTCATGTGCAGGCCGAGCGACCTAGGGGTTTGAAGTGCAAAAACTCGCTCAATTTGCAACCGATCGAGCACGAACGCCAGGAGATTACGCCTATCGGCTACCCGGTCCTATTGGCTCCTCGATTCATCACCAAAAACGTGTTCAAACACCAAAGATTGGATTTTTAAAGATTTGAACCCAAAACACTAAAAATTGGGGTTTTCACCAATTCAATCCAAATCAATAGCAAATGCACATGAATAAGTGTTAGGAATTCATACCTAACAATCAAAGATAGTTATAGACAAAGACGTGAGATAAAAATATCACCTTTACACAAGATCAATGAAGGAGAAGCTTGAAAGCAAGGAAGAATCAATGGCTTCTCTTTGAATTTGGAGTTAGATGTTGGATTTGCAAATGAACTTGAGCTTGGAGTTTTAATTTCCCATTCCTTCCTCCATTTTTGATGAAGCTTGAGTGTTAGAAAATGAAAGTGAAGTTATGAAGGGAAGGGGGTTGAGTTAGAATTAATAGTTTAGGCTAAAGGGCTAAACCAAACCCAAAGTCCAATAGTGAAAAAGTGGCAAAATTCCACTAACAAACACATCAAAGTTTATACTCAAAAAGATCGCAAACGGCGTTTTGGACCCAATGGAAGTGGTTCCGAGTCCTAATTCGACCGTATGCAAAAAGTAACTTTTCGGACTAAAATCCGACTAACGATAAAATATTTAAATAAAATATTTAAATATTAGAATCGTAAAATATGCGGGTTGTTACAACATTATAGCCCAAAACCAGAAAAAGGTACTGTTCGATTATACTAAACTGAGTTCAAATTCCAAGGAAACTAGTTTTCAATTATTATAGTATGCAATGTCTATCGAGTATGACATATGTTTTCAATATTTTACCATCATTTTTTTCGACGGTTTTCTAAGAAATCAAAACATCACATATCCAAATAAGACTTAACTATTGAATATTTTCAGAATTCATGGACTAGAGATAAGTTTTGTTAGAGTTGGATCCTTTTCTTTTTCATACATATTGATAAATATGAAGTGTATTTTCATACATACAATTCTATAATACATAATATATTGATAATCGTTTGACAAGCCAAATATAATTCTACTTACATACTCTGCTATGATTTTTAGAGCACACCTTTCATAAGCAAAAATAAAAAATACATAAAAATTAATTAATTAATTAAATCATATCAAATTTTAGAAAATTTAGGTTAATCAAATATAAATGCCTCTAATATTGCATGTTGTGCTACATTTTAATTTGTTGTTGATATAGTTTCATATCTGCTTCATGAAAAATTTATGCTCTATGCTGTAATTCAACTAGCAATGTCGATCTAGTTTCAATGAGCAAGTTTTTGTTTAAAACCAATTATTATAGAGATATTACGCATCTTAATTAAATTAACTAAAATTTATTTTTGGAACATTCCAAGGAGCATTTTAGGATGCTTATTTTATGTTATTCCAATGCCAAAATGTAAAAACTCAATCGTTGTTGCTACCAAAACATCCATCTAGATTCACACCGTCATAATTAAAGTTCAAAATCATAATAGAAGCCGGGCACAAAAAATGAAATTGAAATCAAAATAATCAATTAAAGTTCAAAATTGAAATAAAATCAAAATAATACACCAAGCCACATCAATCACCAACTTGAAATCAATCAACGATTATTAATTAACATGAAACTTAAAAAAATGATTTCGGTTATAAAATAAAACGTATAAAATCGAACAAGAGGAAGTGTTATACCTGCTCATCACAATGATTTAAGAGCCAAAGAGAGTTGGAACGCAAATCGACTGCAACAGGGATGAATACAAAGGGAGTCGATCGACTGCAACGATAATGAGGATGAAGATGCGACTCTCTTCCACAGACGAGCTATAGGCGAGGAGAATTAAGGTCAAAGGAAGATTCTGTGATTGAAATTTTTGTAATTTTGTTTGGATTGGTAATTTCATATTTTGGGGAAGTCTTTTTTTAAGGAATAATTGGACACAGAGGGAGGGAAAGTAAAATGTTGGTGCTTAATCTCAGCGTTAGGGATAGGAATTTAGAAATTCACCGCCAAAATAATTGATTCTCACAGCGAACCGATGTAAAATGCTGTTTGCAACTGCTAAGAAAATATACCTTTTTTGTAGTGTCAACCTGAAAGCATTGGATATGTAGGAAAATCGCTAATAGTCCACAACAAAGAAGCAAACATACGAATTTTTTTCCCAAAGATGTCGTATGTTTTAACTCCTTCGTACCGCAATATTTTCAACTCTTTAATCAATGGTTGTAAATAAACATTGATTCTTTGTGTCGGATCATCAGGGCCGGGGACGACAATTGTGAGAAACATATATGAAGTTTTCATACACATCCATGGAGGCAAGGTATAAGGTGTAACGATTATAGGCCAAGATGAATATCTGGAACCAAATTGAGAAAATGGTGAAAATCCATCTGCATAAACCAAGTCTATCGTTACGGCTCTCCGCTGCAAAGTCGGGTATTTCTGATCAAAATGCTTCCTGCTTCCCCATCAGCTGGGTGTGTTAACGTACCTTCTTCCTGTGTTCTAACACTGTGTCATCTCATATGATGCGCGATTATAGAAGATGCATATAACCTTTGAAGGCTAGGAGTAATAGGTAAATAATACATATGTTTATACGTGACTTCCTTTCCCTTCTTCTTTCTTGGTTTGTACATTTCCTGATTACATATTTTATAATTTCTAAGATTGATATCTTCTTTCCAAAACAACATGCAACCATTCAAACATGTATTTATTTTTTGATATGGTAAATCAAAAGCTGACATAAGTTTTTTCACTTCATAATAATTTTCGCACATTAAATTATCGGGAGGCATATGCTGCTTCGCACCTTGTACAATAGCTGTAAATCCAGCTTTTGTGAGGTTGTATTTAGATTTCATCGCAATGTATTTCTGCAGTTACTGATAATTGGGTGCCACTTGTACAACCTTCGCAAAGGAGTTTCTTCGCAGAATCCAATAAATCATAAAAAAAATTGCTCCGATATTTGGTTCTTCTATAACATTAACATCGTCTTCAACAAATTGTGCAGTAGGGAACATTGAATATGCTGTATCTTCAACCATATGTTCTACAAGATTCGTCGTAACAATTTCATTACTCACCACCTCCTTTGACTGTACAGGATTAGGTGTTAGAAGTTCACCTTGACGATACCATACCAAATAGTTCAGCATGAAACCGTACTGAAGCAAATGAAATCTAACCATTTCTGGTATCAAATGCTTCAAGAATTTACACCTACTACATGGGTAACAGATTTCTTCGTCGTTTCCATTATTACTTAAAGTGAAGTCAATAAATACGTATACACCATTATTAAAATGTTCACTTATTGAGCCTCCAATTTTCCTTCGTTGTTGATACATCCACCTTCGATCAATAAAATAATTCATCATCTCTCCTATTATAATTAAAAAATACGATATAAATGAAAACCACATTGACAATTTATTTTTCAATACAATTTTATAGTTTAATGTTTTATATTAATTGATCACTCACACTTTGTTGTTGGGTCATGCTACATTCCATTACAAATACAGCAACACAATTAAATCTTGTAAATCATTTCATTTTAAACGATTCAACAAAATTTCAGCAGCACTTTCCTTTTGTTCCCTGAGTCGTACACGATTGCGTGTACTGTAACGACCCGATATTTTGTACCATTCGCATCCGCACATGTCGGACTTGAATTGTTCAAAATATCGCGTTGTAAATAAAATTTGGCAAATCTCAAAATATACAGTAAATAAATAATCACAGAATCACAGACACAGATATCAGAAAACTCGCAGCGGAATTTAAAATTACTTAGTGGTTCATGAAGCCACTATAAATAGTTTCAATCAAATAAAAATTACATAGTCTAATCCAAATATAGTTTTAAATCATCAGTAGAACAATTCAAATGTCCACTAGTCTTGATTTCAAAAATTTAAATAAAGAACTGGAAGGGAAGTTTGCCAGCAGCTTGAAAGTGATCTACAGAAATCCTAGCTCCGGGATGAAACTGAACTGCAACTCAGGCTGACCCGAGCGTAAAATAAAACATAAACACTCGAGTCAGGACATACATACTTATACAGTGTAAGCTAATTCAAGTGTACTGCAATATAGAACAAGTAACTTAAAGGATGTTTGGGACCGCCCATCCTCTAAGAATCAATTAAACTATTTACTATGTAGTAATGCTTCGCTATTATAATAGTGTCTATTAGTAAAATAAACTTACTTTTAAATAGCGTTAAGGCTTTACATTTTCCACCTTAACACATAATAATCCCAGAAGTCCATCCAATATCATAGTCCCTCCTGATCGGGAAGCCACCAGAGGATACCACACGGGCTACAGGAGAAAACCAAACTCGTACAAGGCTCACTATGGTAGGTGACACGGCACAACTAAGCAATGCCAGGGTAGATATACCAATTACGCTTCCGGACCGATGGTAACGCGTAGCGCGCAGCTACCGCCCACCTCGAACAACACTCCCAAATCAAAGGTGCGCACCAGTACAATCACAAAAGTAATAGAATGGCATACGAAGAAGTGCGTCCGATCAGAGGTGCTACCTCATTAATCCGTCGATCGCTCCTGTTTTAGCCACCTTATGCCAACTCACGGGAGTCGGGTCCACGTATTTACCTCAAAGGAAACGTCTCCACCATCCTACTTCATTCTGGAATCTCCACCGCGTACACGGTTGTCAAAGTGGTTTTCGGTATCGACAGAGAGTATGCCAGATATCCGATCCCGGTCTCTTTAACAACCAAACGTTATTATAACCCGTGGTTACAACTTTTAAAAATGATATTTATACTTTAAAAATCAAAATAAATTTCAAATGCATTTCAAAATCATAATATCATTTCAAACATCATTTATTTAAACATCAGTCATTTTATTTAATATAAAATACCATTTAAATCTATTCAATTTATTTAGGAATTAATTGCCTTTCGACTCTCATTTAAAAGTTAAATTCTTCCATTTAAAACCATTTAAAGTCAATTCCTTATTTTTATTAATTACATATTAAATTCCAAAATTTAAGCCTTTTTCCCAAAGATTATTAAATTTTATTAAACAATCAAAAATTCAGTTTCCGTAGCACTTATAAAATGCAACCTAAAGTTATAGGTTAAACAGTTCATTTCCAAAAGACAACATTTAAGTGCTGTAATAGATTTCTTTATTTCCAACTAAACTTTAGTTATCTTTATTAACTATAGCACTTACAAAGTGCTATAATAGCTTTTAGTTCAAATTAGCCTTTAAGTTCATTTAAATTTACCTACAACATTTACAAATGCTGTAATATCCTTTATATTTAAAATTTCAAGGTTTAACTATGATTTTATAACTAAGTAAATTATTCATATAAATCATATATTTTCACATTATAAAGTCATAATTTCAATACTCATATTTTTATGAATTTATAAGTAAATTTTCATACAAAAATCAAATTTTATTATGAATTTCTTATTTAAATCCAAGTATTAAATTCTCATTTCTTTAATTAAATTATTAACTTAACAATTAAGTTTTAAATTCCCAAAATATAACTTATTATCAATTATTTTACTTAACTAAAATCTCACTTTTAACAAAAATTTAGAATTTCCGAAAATAAGTTATATTTCAAAATTTTACTTAAACATTCATTTATTTAACATTTCGACTCATTCAAAAATCATTATAAATTTTATAAAAATCATTTAAATACATTTTAAACCAGAATATTATAAATTTTCCATTTAAAATATTTTTAAAACATTTCATAAAAATATTATATAAACCACGGGTCTGCATATAGTTTTCTAGCCTACGTCAAGTGATACAGATATATATCATTTCAATCCGCAATTTATAAAGAAAACCCGGGTTCTATCATTTCAAACCCGTAATCCCAAGTTAAATAATTAAATAATTAAATAAATGAATAAATAATTATCGTTCAGGCCTATCATTTCAGCCTGTAACGATTTCTATTCTACAGGAAACTTGCAGTGTGATTCAAACAGTAAATAATAATAAATAGTATAACTGCAAAATATAACAATAGATAATACAACTGATGATGTGTCAATTAAAAAATGGGGTTTAACATCATAAGTTAATATCACAGGCAGATAAAATTAAATTAAATAAGTTTACAATTACACTTGTAATTAATTCACAAATATACAAGTATGTTTGTCTGGTGAGGAATACTCACCTTTAACAGCTAGAATTGAAATTCAAACCCAAATCTAAACTCCGCAAAGCACGAAAAGTCACGACAAAGGACAACTATATTCTTTTGAGTGGATGAAGAGTCAGATCCAAATCTTGTATACAAACTATTATACAAACATAAGTGTATAATTCAACATACAAGATTATGAATCAAACTATGAACAATATGAATCAAGGTACATAACCTTTTGATAAAACATGGCAAGATGCAAACTTGAGTGAAAAGAGAGCCAAGATCCACATCTTGTACATAACAAAATAAAGAAACAAATATCACGACATAAGAACATAATTCAATACAAAGGAATATAGATAAAACAATGAAAGATAGGGATTAAAATGACATAACCTTGATAAATCAACGCAAGGTGATCAATACATGACTTGGTTAGGGTTTGTATTAACTTTTGGCAATGTATGGCCACTAGGTGGTCATGGCCATACGGTGGAGGAAGTGAGGAGGTTATGGAGGTGGTCATGGTGGTGGAGGCCGAGCAATAGCCTGAAGAACAAAAGCAAAAACAAGATAGAAGAAGGGGAAGAAAGTGGAAGAAGCCATGGGATTAGAGCTTCCTATTTTTTTTCATGCCAATGAAATATGTGAGCTGAGAACTTTTCACATGAAATAATAATAAAAGTGGCGGCTAGGGTTATGGAAAATGAATGGCTACAAGAATTGCAAGAAATAAAGAGGCTAGAATTGAAAAGGTCATGAGTTAAGGTAAAAGAAACATTTATATTTAATCTTATATGCAAATGAAAAAAAGAATGAGATAAGGAGAAGATTTTGGAGTGATTAGGAAGAGTAATACATAACTAAAGTATGGTAATTAAATAGATAGGTAAATAAAAAGGTAAGAAATAAACAATTTAGCGTATGCGTAATTTAAAACAAAGTAACGTATGTATAATTGAATTTTTTTTTTCAAGCTATTAAATAAAAGATACACATAAGAAATATTTAATAGATAAAATAAGGTCTAGACAAATAAATAAAGAAATAAATGTCAAGAGATAGACATAGGAAAATAATACAGAGACTAGACAAATAAAAATGAGAAGTGGAAAATAAATCTTTTTATTTGAATGACAAAAAGAAATACACAGTTATGAATGAGGTGGAGGGCTAAGGTAAGAAAGAAAGAGGGTATAAACGAATAACTTGATGTATTAAATTTTCTTTCTTTCTAAAATTGCATGAGAGATGAGAATGATTAGCTTTGTACGTGAATAGCAAGTACAATACACGGCCAAAAGAAAATGAAAAGCTAAAAGAAATAAAGAGTAGGCAATTAAAAATGCAAGCAATTAAGACAATATAACGCATACCCTTTTAGTTTCTTCCAAGCCATAAATAAAAGATATAAACAAGCAACAATCCAATAAATAAACATGACTGTCTAGACAAAATAAAAATAGAAAGATAAAATAGAGGTTAATATAAGAAAATAATAATAATAATTATTATATATATATATAATATGTAATAAAAGTAGAAAAATTTATTGCGTGTAAAATGCTGTATTTTATCAAAAAAAAGTACAAGTTTTAAATTCCCAATAAATCCATATATTTGATTTCTCAATCATGTTATTGAATCAACTATTAACTTATCCTCTTATGGATAATATTAAAATTGGTCTATATACTAATACATAAAAAAAATCCCAATTCATCCAAATTTCAATTAATTACTTTCCAATAACTACCATGCTTTAGTCATACTCTTTTATTAAATCTGTTATCACTCTATAAACCCAGTCATTATTTGTTTATCTTTCCTTACAAAAATATATATTCCAATTTTCATCTTTCTTTAGTAGTAACTTGTTATTTTCAATTATATTGAATTTTCCAAATATATACATTTATCATAAATAAAACCTAAATCAATTTATTCAACTTGATTTCATTCCTTTATTTCATCTTATGAATAAAATATAAATTTCCATTTATGTCATTTCATTTACATTCACACATTACAGTTACAGTCCTATCTCACATTAATGAACATTTACCTATATTTAAATGTAATTGACTTCCTATTCTGAATTTAGCAGCCCTAAATAAAAAGGTGACTTGCATAAATATTGTCACTAACTTTATATTACACTCAAGTTTATTATTTCCACTAATTATCAGAATTGCTTATATAATGTTGAATTCACTCCATTACCATACGTTTATTTGCATATATTCAATTTAATACCCAAATGTAACAGTTATAACTACATTAATAGACCAATTAAATAGTAACTTACAACCGTTACTATATCCTTTTTATTTTCATTTTAAACACTCACTTCATTTTAAATTATAAAGGTTTTTTTTTCTTTTTTTTCTTCTTAAATTTAATTGCAAAAATCTTATTAAATCTTAGGTCAAATTAACGCACACACATATGTATATACAAATCATTGTAATTAATGTCTTAAACTTAATACAACATCTTTATGATAAAATTTATAACTTAGTAAATTCTTTATATTAAGCAATAAATTAAGGTCTAACGTTAATTTAAAAGGAAATAAAAGGAATCGTGATATTTTGTAATAAATTCAAGTTATTTTTATAAAGAAGCCCCCCCTTTTTTTTAACTTTAAACAAAAGTATGCAAAAACCAAAAGATTGGATTTAAATAATGAACACATGCAAACATTAATAAACTACATATGTTTTCTATTTGAATCAATAACAGAAATATTACATTAATTAAAGCTTAAATTTAAATTACAATAAGTTCTTTTTTTCCTCTCTTTTACCAAAACTTATTAACTTAAAATTTTAATTAATGAAAAATTTACTTTAAAAAAAACAACGTTTTCAAGAAAAACTTAATTAAAATATTTACAAAATTATGGGTTGTTACATGTACGCAGGGAACATAAAGGAAGCGCTGTCGAAATTTTATAAACCGTTTAAAATGAAATGATTTACGAGATGTAATTACATTATTGTGTTTGTAACTTATCCAATACAGGAACAAATCCAATAAATATTGTATATGATGAATATAGATATCCATTCTGTCAAAAAACGAATACTCACATAACGATTATATACAATACTTATGAGACGGGACCAAAAAACACTCTAAGGGTTTTATGAATAAAGTATATTACATATTTTATATTTAAAAAAAATTGGCTTTCGATGTTTAAATTAAAATGATTAGCATTTAACTTAAGTTGAACTGCCGTATATGATAGTTTATCACATACACATATGCTTAAAACTTTAATTAACCAACCATACGTATATAAAATTAATTATCGTTTTCGACGTTTTAGAAAACGCATAACTAATTATGCTCATCCACACTAAATAACTCAAGTAAGGCGTAAAAGCACTAAATTATTCAATTAATGCACACTAATTTCTTATCACACAAACTAAACAAATTAGTATTCAACACTTATAAGATAATAACAATAATTAACATTCAATAAATTATACTGCACAATCAATGAGATTATATAAAAAATTAAACTAAAAAATTAATCCTAAATTAAAAAATTCATTAAATTAGGGTTTAGGAGTAATACCTAAAATAGAGGAGATTAGGGTTAGGAGGAGAGGGATTTCGAAATGACGAAACTGGAGTTGATTTCAGCAGAATTTCGATGCTTGAAGCTGGAGGGGGAAATGGTAGAGGAAGCTTTTGTTGATTTGGAGTGAGGCAAAATGTTTCTGGTTCGGCCTGGGGAAGAGGGTATATGCGATTTTTCGACGGCTACCAATGACCGCAAATGGCAATATTCCAACAGCTTCCGACAGCTAATTATTTTATTCGTAACAAAGTTCAGAATATACTAGCCTTCAGAAAAGAACCATCGACAACCGTCAGTAAGTATTTTCGGAATATACTGTTGTTCTTGTAGTGGCTCCTACTACCTTCTGGCAGATTCAACAACCTAATTTGTTGTTATGCGAAAGAGAATATTATTACCATATACAATTATTAGTTTACCATTCTTTTTGTATGTTTTACTCGAATGTTTATGCTTCACTCTTTTGTTTGTATTTTTTCTGTTGCTGAAATTTAAATATATAATAACTAAAAAGGATTTCATAACACGATCCATTTGCAGTGATGATATCTTATTATTGTGTACTATTGGAAAACTAGGCCATGGACTTAGAGACATAGATAGTTATAAAATTTTATCCGATCTTTTATACCCTTTAGAAGGGAAAAGCTTCTTTGAATATCAACTAGGCAAGTGCCTTCCATAGGATTTTTCAATAACAACAACAATGATGATGATTAAACAAAAAAAAGATGGGTTAAATGTATAAAACAATATATGAACTAGTCCAAGCCTCTTAATTTTCAGTGTTTATCATTTATTCAAATACAACACTCTGCATTTTGCGCTTTTTCGAAAATAAAAAAATAAAAGATCCCTACAATTTTGTATCTTTGGATATATACGGTTACTTGATTCAATCTAGACTTCTTGAGAGTTGAAAAAAGAAAATCAAAATGAAATTACATCAACAAACTTTAAAATGCTAAAATATGTTTACGATAATTTTCTTTAAGTTGTCTATTTAGGAGTGGCGAAGAAATGGAGTCATTCACAACATATTTAAAATGTAGCAAAAATTTCCATGTACATATACCACTCACGGTCAAAATTATCTCAAGTTCAATATCACTTTTCAAAAGTATGTGAGTTTTAATATTGTGGTAAACTTCATATAATATTTTTAAGGACATCTTTATTATTAGTAGAAGACTGACCAGAAGCGTTGAAAGTACTATGATCTCGAAGGCCAACGGTAGCGTACAATGGTGAACAACGACGAACAATGGTGAACTACGAATAGCAGAGGAGAATAGTGACGTATAGAATTGCATAACGGAAAATAGTGGAGAGGGATGGAGTGGTGAGTGGTGGATAGAGGAGTGATAAGTGGTGGAGAAGAACAAATAATTTAGAATGTAAATAGGAGGTGTGTGTATTAATGCGATGTGAACAATGGTGAACATTTGAATTTTAATACTGCATAATTGTAGGGTGCTTTTACCTATTCAACGGTATATATATAATAATAATTTTAACATATAAACATATCTTTATTGATTGTTGGAATAGAGTTACAACATTTTGGTCTGACGTGAGGTGCTAAAAATACCCTTGTTATATACATGTCATATAATGTCACAAGCTCGAATTTGGTCATGGCTAAAATTATTATTTATTTCTCGGTAGAAGGTTGGATTAATATTAAGGTCTTGAGTTCAATTCCCGACCATGGTAATTTTTTACATAAGCGTCACAGCACGCGCTTTGTGCGTGAATTGTTTTTCTATAAATCATAATATGTTCAACACATTCAAGAGAAATGTTTTGCGCAAATAGTTAACTATATTTTCGTTGAAATCATGTGTGGTTAGTTTGAATTTTTATTTTTAATTCACGACATCTAATTTTTATACTGCTTTGAATTTTTATTTGTTAAATTCTATTTTTAAGTGATATTAAATTTTCATAATATTTACGGAGAAACATTTTGAATTTGTAAAGAAAATTTATTAGATTCTATTTTTTAAGTTATATTAAGGTTTTATAATATATGGAGATGAGCATTTTTGATAGTTCGAACTATAAAACAGTGTGACATGAAATGTATTACGACCATTGTTAAAGTTTAGATGTTAATTTTGGAATCAGCAAGGTTTTTAAGAATTTTTTTTGAAGTTGTGTATATAAAACGCAATTTTGTTAAAAGAATCGTGTGTGTGTAAAGGGCAATTTCGGAACTCCACGTCGGACCAAAATGTTACGTTTCTATTCCAACAATTAATAAAGATATACATTATATTATATTTTTCATTGTCTTTAATGCTTTTTCTATTCTAAATATCAATAAATTATTTTCAAATATTAGTTTACTTCAAAATTATGACAGATACATTTTTTATTATTCTTTTTGGTTAATTTTAGTTTTGAGGAAAAAAAACATATTTCGATATCTGGAGATAAGATACAACTTCATCGAGTCATAACTAAAATTGTCTATTCAAATATCATTTTCTATGACATTATTATTTTTCTTATACTTATAAGTTGACTTTAGAAAAATATCCGTTGTGTATATGTGGGTGACTGTGAATATAATTTTACATTTTTAATCTAAAATTCAACAGTTGAAATCATTTCCACCTGTATATTTTCCATCGGTTCTTTATGTAAAATTGAAAATTAACCAATATGATATGCAAAAGTTTGAATGTTCTGATATTATATGTGCTATTAATCTTTTCGCATGCATGAAGCATGTGCCTTTTAATCTTGTATATATAAAGGACATTTTAGAAACTTTATGGTCAAATCCAAAAACTGTATTTTTATTCCAACTATTAACAAAGATAAATCATTTGGATTAATAGGTTTGGAGCCAGGTTCGAAACTTTTTCTAGCAGGGGTAATATGTGTTCGGTTAATGGTTAACCGATTTCAAAAAACATTAACCGTTAATTGATCAGACTTTATTCAGGTAATGTCGATTGATTAACCGAATATTCGATTCACGGTTTGTGTGGTTAAGACGGTTAGGTTAAGGTCGATTGAATTGGTCAAATGACCATCCAGTAACAATGGTACGAGCAATGTTTGGTCAGTTATAACTAGGTATGTTATGATAATGGTAACCGTTATCGGTACGACAAAACTGTCATTATAACGATATTATTGGTATGTCAAAAACGACGGCCAATATTTTACCGTTAACATTGGTAAAATGATAGTTGGTATGTCGTTAAACCTGTATACCGTTGATTGATAATTGTAAATTTGTAAGTATATAAAACATTAAAAATTTATTTTGCTAAACATTTGATAGTGATAAAAAAAGAAATATTTTTGTTTTTTGTTCTAACTCCATTAATATTGATATCAACATTTCAAATTATTTTAATTAACAATGGAAAATTTCTCAATTCATCATAATTAGATTACAATAATATGAAATAATAGATTTGCTAATCTTAGACTTGAAACCAAAGAAAACTGAATAAAAAATATCATATCATTAAGGGTGAGCAATATTTGGTTCGAAACGAATTAACCGATCAGACCGGTTCATTTTGGTCGATTTGATTCGGTTATGAAATTGTATTGGTTTGAATTCGGTTTGTGAAACAATTTTACTTTGGTTATCGGTTTGACCGAATTAACCGAACTTTGATTATATTATCCAAATTCATAGCATCGTAATACTCTTAATAATTTGTTTAGTAATAAAAACAAATTTTATCTATTGAAAATATGTTAATTTTGCTTATAAACTTAAAAAAGTACTCGAAATAGTTTCTCTAAACATAAATTTATGTTTTCCTTTAAGTAAACTGACCATTTGGATAATAACCTATGGTATTTAACTTACTTACCTTTTTGGTTCGGTTAAATCGGTTACTGATCGAATTAACCGAAATTAATTTGGTTCGTTTCGGTTTTGATTTTTTTCGGTTTTAGTTCGGTTTGACATTTTTACCTCAAAATCAACCGAACCGAACGAACGCTTACCCCTACATATCTATTCTATTACATATAAAGTTCAATATGTGACCGTTTATATTCTTGCTTCTTATTCATTCTTACTTCTAATCCTCTTCTCTGGCTGATCTGAGAGAAAAAGTTTCACTTACCCCTAATAATTATTACTTACCATTACAAGTTCCAAATTAAATTTCCATTATATATTAATTAATAATAATATGCCCTTTCATTTTCTATTTCAGTTATTCAAAAATGTTTCATGCTCGTTTTCTCTTCTTACATTCATTTTCTCAACTTCTTATCTAAATTTAACCATTTTCTATTTCAGCTATTTAGATCTGTTCTATTACATATAAAGTTCAACATATGACTATTTATATTATTGCTTCTCATTCATTCTTACTTCCTATCCTTTTCATTTTCTCTTTTAGCTATTTAGAAATGTTTTAGGCTCATTTTCTTTTCTTACTTTCATTTTCTCAACTTCTTATCTAAAATAAATCTTTTTCTATCTCAGCTATTCAGAAATGTTTTATGCTCATTTTCTCTTCTTATTTTATTTTCTCAACTTCTTATCTAAAGTAAAAAAATTAATCCATATTCGATCATACCCTAATTTTTTTCCCTTTGGATCCAAATGGAAAATTCGCTCCTTTTGCTGTAATCATAGAATTCTCTCTTCCATGTTATATGGTATGCTTAATGCTTTTGGTAATATTTTTTATTTGATTTTATGTTGATTTATATGAATTAGAGTGGATTGATGTTGGCACTTAAAGAAATTAATATGTTAAATAATATATCATTTAATCTTCAAGAAATGGCCTTTTTATAGAGCTTGGTTGGAAAAATCAGGTCATAGAAATCATTCTTCAAAAAAATTACTCCAATCATCTTTCTTTGTTTGCAGATAAGAGATTTTGATTTTATTTTCATGACGACTCCAGTACACAACTTTTGATCGGTCTTTAGAACTTATTATATTACCTAGAAATTGATTTAATTCACCAAAAGTTCTTAACTTTGCAATCATGTAAAATTATTTATGATCTTGTTGATGTATTGCATTGTTTTTCTACCTTACTTTCAATGTTACCGATCGAAAGAGCCTAAAAAATGTTGGCTGATTGGATCGATCAAGCTCGATTTAAAGGTTTGGATTGTATTCTGTTATTTTTTTAAATTTAATTCAATGTTGTATTTATTATTTTTATTCAAAATTGATGATCTTTTCTTTGTGTTTAATGCCTAAAGTTATTTCTTCTAATGATTTTTATTTCGATTTGTAAGATTATGAGTTTGGTTATTTATTTGTAGTAGGTTGCTAGATTTATAAATGCTATTTTAAGAATTAAATCTTATTTTTATAGCATACTACTCTTTATTTCATATGTTTTCTTTATAACATTCTTATTTCCACGTATAATAATCATGCAATGGTTTTATTTCTCTTCTCTTCGTTTATACAAGATTTTTTTATTTTTACTCGGTTATTTCTCATGTTCAGTAGTTTCAATACAGGGATTTTTTTTTAAAAACTTTGATTGAATTTTATTTCTTTTATTTTGATTAGAATTTAATTTAGTTCACTAATAATTCTTCGCCTTGCCTTTTATCTTAAGTTATCTGTGAATATATATTGTTTTTATGGAAACATTGTTTAAAGACCTCCAAAAAAAACCTCTAATTCGATTGAGATCGATTAATAAGTTTACTTTTTATTCGTCTTTTCATTTAATTCAGCATTTGATTTGTTGTTTTGTTTGATTCGATTGAGATTGATTACTTTTTTTTTATTTTCTATATTTCTTTTCATTTAATGCGATATTAAATTTGTTGTTTTTGGTCTAGACTGCTAATTTTACATCTTTGCTGAGGATTCTTTGCCTCGAATTGTGTGTTATTCTGATTATTTTTTTCATTTCGTAAGATTATGAGTTTGTATCCTTTATTCATTTTATAGGAGGTTACTTGATTTATAAATAAGTAGACACCATAAAGCATTTGTTATTTCAAAAATCTATTACAGGTAAAGTTGAACTATTTTGTACGTTCAAAATTTATACATAAATCAAATTTCATTTTATTTTTGTTTGTTGAGTTAGAATATGAACTTTATTTCTATATTTGTTTTGTATGTTGTTACTAGTTTATTCCTATGTTGACATCAAATAATCTTCATTTTTATATCTCCTTGACATCAAATAATCTTTAGTTTTGTATAGAAGATTTTCACTTCAAGGACTTATTTGTGCCGGTAAAAAGTTTTAAGGACATTATTTTTGAAAAATTAGTTTTAAGGACATTTTACAGGAAAAAGATAAAAAAAATTATCATTTTCAGTTATACAGAAATAATGATAAAAGGATTTATCATTTTCCTGTATAACTAAAAAAGATAAATGAATTTATCATTATGCTGTAAAATTGTCCTTAAAACTAATTATTCAGAAATGTTGTCCTTAAAACTTATTACCCTGCAAATATAAGCCCTTCAACCTAATTTCCACTTTTGTATATTCTATTAGATGTAAGGTTGTCTTTATTCATTTCTTAATGATCATACATGAGAAAATTATCTATTATTTTCTACAGAATTAGTTAGAAGTTATGTCATTTTAAATTTTATTCCGTTTTATTATAGATAGTATTGGATTGAAGACGTAGATAAGAACAGTGTTTATAAGTAAACTGACTTGAAATATAAATGTTCATATCAAGTGATAATACCATGCAACCGACAAAAAGAATAAATAGTTATCAGTTTCATTTAATTCGAAATTAAACTAAGTAGAGAACTAATTACAATTAAATTACTTTAATGGAAATTCAATTTAATGGGAAGTTGACTACATAAATTCAATTAACGTTTGATTTGTGATACGTTAAGATTGCTTTTTAATTTTACTTAATTACATGATTTATGCACCTTTATATCGCGTTGTGTAATCCATACTCATATTATCTGTACATCTTTGAATATGCATTTGGAAATGTTAAAGTTGTAGAATGCATAGTTGATGTTTGAGTTTTCATAATTCCAGGAGATTTTGTTGGTAGGATATTAATGTATCAAGTGATACGAGGATAGAGAGGAAATCAAAAGTAATATGATATTAAGCACAATGGTAAATTTCTAAACAAATTGATCTTATTGATTTATTGTTTGATGATATCATTCCTTTCATTTATAATCATTATATCTTATTTTCTCAGAAAATTCTTTGTAATTGGTAATAAGAATATCCACGTTCAATGGAATAGTACATTAGAATACCATATGTTTTGAAAGAAATTATGGAAGTTTTGGTTGTTATAATTGTTACTATCAATCAAATATAATATACGACATTTTATATATGTACCCATCAAATATATGTCTTTTTGTTACAATATCCAACCATCCATTCTATAATACAAATAATTTAATGGTTAACCATTCTTCTCCATTTTCTCATAAGTTAGAGAGTTAAATCCTATTTTTCGACAAATAAAATTTTTGTTTTACATATTCCTCATCTTTATATTAACTACCACGTTTATAATTACTTTGAAATCTACTCACTTCATTTTATCTTTCCGTCTCTTTCCTAATATATTTTTGTTACACTTTATCAAAAGTACATTTAATCTTTTCATATTCATCTTTCTTTTTACTTTCTGTAACCTTTTGAATTAATATCATTTTATTACTATAAGTATTCCTTTTACATCCTTTCAAATTCATTTTTCCAATATTTTAATTTCATGTCTTCCTCATTCATCTTCATTCTCCGTTACTGTAATATCCTTCTTTACATCGATCCAAACTTTAATTTATACATTATTTAAATAATCTTATTATCTTCTAATTTATTTATCTAATATATAATTAGGTAGAAAGGTTTTATTCTACTTATGTTGTGAATTTCTTAATATCTATTTAGACATCCTAATAATTTTTGATCGATCCTATAAATATTGCAAAATTATTACTTACGAGTGTTATGGCACGCGCTTCGTATGTGAATAGTTTTCCTTGTAAATCATATATGTTATATTAGTCCAAAAAATTCTTTTTTACTTTCAAGTGATATTAAAATTTGTATATTTATAAATAAGTATTTTGAATTTGTAAAGAAAGTTTAATTTTAGATTTTATTTTTAGAATCATTTTGAATTTGTAAAGCATGTTTAATTGTTGGATCCTATTTTTAGAGGTATTTGAATTTGTAAAAAAAAATTAATATTAGATCCTATTTTTAAGTGATTAAGATTTGATAATACATATATGAGCGTTTTTGGTAGTTCACGTTGTTACCAAAAAAGCGTGACATCAAAGTTGTTACAACTACAATTAATGATAAAAAAGTATCACGTCACGCGCTTCGCGCGTGAACTGTTTTCCTTATAAGTTGTATATATTTAAATCAGTCCAAAAAAATGAATTTTTATTTTCAAGTGATATTAAGATTTGTTTATTTATAAAGAAGTATTTTGAATTTGTAAAAGAAGTTCAATTTTAGATCATATTTTTAAAGCATTTTGAATTTGTAAAGCATGTTTAGTTGTTAGATCCTACTTTTAGGAGCGTTTGAATTTGTAAAAAAAGTTTAATATTAAATCATATTTTAAGTGATAAAGATTTGATAAATATAAATGGACGTTTTTGGTAATTCACGTTGATACCAAAAAAGTGTGAATCCGAACTATTACAGCTATTACTAAAGATGAGCATGTTTCCACATTACGATAAAATTTTACTTTTACGTTTCATAAGTTTGAATCTTATATTATTTTTTTTCGATTTTTTTTTATCATAACTACATATTAATTTCCTACGATGGTTAGATGTTTTTTCTCATTCTTTTATAGTATTTAATTTCAAGACTATTCATGGTGATTTAAAGTTGCATAAAGGGTACAAAACTTATGAGCATGATTTAGTGGTTGATATAACTTATTTTAAATAAACTGTAACATTAAAAAAAAAACTATTTCTTATTTCTCTCTTTATCTTTTAGGGCATTGGATTTTAAAATTATCCATGGTGGTTGAATGTTGCGCTAACGATAAAAATTGCATGCATTATTAGTAGTAGATATTAATTTAAATCCCCACTTTTTATTTATGAGTTGATTGAATTGTAATTTTAATAAATATATGCCTAATAAAAGTAATAATTCCTTACGTTGGTGGAAGGATCAACAATTATTTAAAGTTAATTATTAAACGGTGAATCATGTTTTGACTAAGGAGAATAAAAAGAGTTAAATTCTAAATTAAAAAGGTTTGAATCAAAAAAAACATTATCCTCTTATAAAATGTTATTAAAATTACTAAATTGTCATTTATATAGTCTCTCTTTCTCTTCCTTCCTAGTTTCCAATTCATGTATATTATTGCATTATAAAATTTGTCTTTTCATCTCCAAACCATAAACCCTAAATATTTAATTATGACTATGGAGAAAAACATATCTCAATCTTAATTTTAGTTTTTCTCTATCCTCATTAAAATATAAACTAGACAAATTAACATTTATATTAATTTCTTTCTTTCCATTCAAGGTTCTAATTGTGTTTTTTGAGGAATTTTAGTATGAGGAATTTTAGTATCTTTCATTTTGATTGAATATCAAATTAAAGTATGAGGTTTGATATTAAATTACAGTATGGTATTTTGAAATGGTAGAGGAATATTATTGATATAAAGAATTATAATTTTATATTAAAAATAACTATAGGTTTGGAGATTCTCTATTTGATAATTCCTTTCTTATATCATTATATATATATATATATATATATATATATATATATATATATATATAGAGAGAGAGAGAGAGAGAGGATAACATGTTAAAGAAATTGGTTTGGTAATATAGCTAAATTCATTGGATAAATCAAAATAATGGGTACCTATTTCTCTAAGAAAAAAAAGAAAGGATTTGTACTTTGCTCCTATTATTTTTCGATAGTATTACTTTTTTAGCATATGATTATATAAGAGCTACATAATGAAAATAAGATTATTATTTGAGAAAATCAAGCATAATCTTGAATATTTGAGTCAAAATTAATTAAGTGTGCGTTGTCACTAATTTAAATTCAACCAAACTAAATTTAGGACATAAATGCAATTGTAAACTGATTAATAAATGCAATTAATATGACAATTAATGAGGTAATTAATGTTAAAAAGAGTTATTTCTCCATTTATTTTGATTTAACTTGATCTTTTACAAAGTATTTTGAATAAACAAAACAAAAGAAGTAAAAGACATAACTTTGTATTAGAACAAAATGAATTATGCTAAAAATAATAATATTCAAGTTGGTTTGTTAACCTTGATTTCCATAATGCTACAAGAAACTACTTTATTCCTTCTTAAATTACTTTGTACATGGTGGTGTGTGTGTGTGTGTGTGTAATTCAAAATATTACTTGATTTTTTTTTTGCTTTGGGACATGAACACATGTGTTCAAAGTGACTTTTAAACTCAAATCACAATATATAATTGTAAAGTAAAATAACTTAATCTTCTCATTCTAATTCTCTCATTATATTTTCATTTACATCATCCATATATCCAATTTTTTGCATGTTCTCTTGGTCCACTCATTAATTTTTTTAAACTAAGTTCTTCATATTCTAACTTCTTATCCAATCACTTCAAAATTATCTGAGATATTTTCACTTAAGTGTTTTCTAATTTAAAACTTTAACTTAAATAATAATATTTCAACTATAAATGTGTCATTCATTTATCCAAACAAATTTGTTATGCATAACTCAAAAACCTGAAATTTATCGAAATAATTTTTTACTTTAGCAAAAAATTAATAATTTTAGAGTTAAATTAAACATTAACATGATAATATTCACGTAACGAATAAAAGCTTTACAAAAATAATAACAAATTTAAATGGTATCTTACTTACCTAATGAAATTTATTTCACGTTCACAATCTTAACAAAAAAATTAAATCTCTAAATATATAAATTGTAGATTATATTCTACATTCTAGCCATGCTAAACCTTAGCTAGACATGAGCATTCCTCAAACACCCATATAAATCAAGTCTATTACTTACATACCTTTTGTTTTAGACTTTCATATAAGATTGTGATGAATTTTATAAATTTTGAATACTGAATAACTTTTTTGATCCATTAACTATTTTTTCTAATTTTGTTGTTGTTTACTTGATACATTAAAGACAATAAAGTAGTAAAGGAGCAATGAGAGAATGATCCAATTTAAGGATTTAGGAAGTTCAAGTGTCATTATTTCCCATTTAATTTGTTCTTCCATATTTTAACGCCCAACACATTGTATTGCAATAACAATCGTTGTATTGTAGTTTCATCTTGATGACTAGCAATGTTAGTTTGCTTAGAAACTGAAATTATGAGATATGAAATTGTGGTCGGAAGAGCAAACCAGATAATTATGTATTATCATTGGACGCTCCTAAGATTCTTAGTTTTGTAGCAATACATTTTATAGCTCAAATTTTTTGAGTGTGACATTATTCCTTTTACGTCTACTAATCACACATAGACTAATTTATAATTTTTTCCATTATTATACAACAACAACATACGCATGATGCAATTCCTTTTATGTTTTTCATATGTGCGCATAGTTACTTAAATTGAGCCATCGTATATGAGTTATTTGATTAATAATGATCTCTCAAATTAATATTTTAACCTTATAGCTGAAAATTTGATGTGTACATCTGTATAATTATTTATAGGTATTTTTGTGAGAAATGCGAATTACGGATCTTAAGGCTAGAATTAACATTAGAGTGTGGGTGAATATTGTTTAAGGAATTACTAATTCTTCTTGAGTTTACATTAATTCGAACACAAATGTATGCAATATTCAAACACAGATATGATTACAGAATCAAACACAGATGCACATATAAAGTAAAAGCAGTAATGGAAAGAACACATTGAATTTTATACTGGTTCGAAGTTACCCTACATCCAGTCCCGCAACACAAGTACGAATTTCCATTCAAAATCATTTCTTACAATTACACCCTCGATTTCAAGGCCACGAGGTACGCCGCTCTAAATTCACAATCCTGTGGGTAGAGATACTTGATTTTATGGGCAACAAGTTCACCCGATTGATTTTCCAGGCTACAATCACACCTTTTCTCGCTTGATTGATTACAAAGAAGTCTATAACTCTGAATAGCACTGGGATCTTGTTGAGATCGTGATAGAGAATCAAATCAGAGATGATCTAGTTAGATTCAATGGTGCTTTTGGCAGGGTAATGGTAAAAATGTATATAAAGAAATGTGGAAGAAGAAGAGGAGTAAAATCAGAGAATATATGAATTTAAATTCATTTAAAACAGCCTCTATTTATAGTAGAACAACAGCCATGTCCATTCGTGAATGGATACGACGAATAGACACTTCCTTTGAAATTCAAACTTTTGAAATAAAGTGTCACCTTGTCGACAAGGGTTCCTTGGGGTTGTCGACATGCCTAAGTTATTTTTGGTAATTTGTTTTTCTTTGAAAATAACTTCTATCTTGTATTAAAACTATTTTAAACTTTATAAATATACTTAACTATAGTTAAAATACATAAATAAGTATAAAGAATAATATTTTGGTATATATAAAATTTTACTATAATTTTATATTTAAATCTAAGTATAAATATTAAAAGCTAAATATATTATAATTAAATGATAGTTTAAAACCGATAATTTGATATATAAAGATTATTTTGAGGCTAAAAGTATTTTAAAATCAGGATGGATGTTTTTGATTTAAAAAAGAAGATTTTGAAATCATTTTGAAAACAAGATATAATTTTGTAAAACATTTGAATAAAAGTTAGTGGATACAAAACAATGTTCTACTAGATTTTTCGTAGGTTCCATACCACTTAGGGTTTCATCCCTTTAACGGGCTCGAAGTGGATTCCATTCCACGAATAAAATGGATTTTAAGATGTCGGTGCTTTTCTAGGAGTTTTAACAAAATTCCTAACTAAATTACTTATATTGAAATGTTGAACTCTAGATAATCTCGATACTCATGAGTCTTGAATCTTGATATCTTTGATCTTGAGTTTACCAATTCTTGAATCTCTATACTGTACAGTCTTCATTCTTTGGTACCTGTATATATATCCTGCATATACATATATATCTAAACAATAATGTTAGTATTTATAATTTATAATCTTATTCTAAGGTTGTTGTCATCAAAACCAACTTCTCAGGGACTAACAATTTTAATCTTCTTATGTATGGTACATTAAAGTAGTTGTACAAACGTACATAATAACACATAATGTTTTCTAGATAAATAATTTTGAATATACAAAATATAAAGAATATTTAAATGTAAAATATATCTTGGAAATAATGGTTTTACTTGAGTTAATCTTTAATAATAGTTGTAATAGCTTTGGTGTCACACTTTTTTGGTATCAAAGTGAAGTACCAAAAATGCTCCTCTATATATTATCAAACCTTGATCACTTAAAAATAGGATCTAATATTAAACTTATTTTATAAATTAAAACGCCCCTAAAAGTAGGATCTAACAATTAAAATGCTTTACCAATTCAAAACGCTTCTAAAATTACGATCTAAAATTAAACTTTCTTTACAAATTTAAAACCCTTCTTTACAAATATATAAATCTTAATATCATTTGAAAATAAAAAAATTATTTTTTGACTGGTTTAAACATATACAATTTATAAGAAAAACAATTCACGTGCGAAGCGCATGCCGTATCACTCGTAATCTTTATTAATAGTTGTAATACCTTTGTTGTCACACTTTTTTGGTATCAGCATGAACTACCGAGAACGCCTCTCTATCTTGATATCGCTTAAATATTGGATCTAACTTCTTTTACGAATTTAAAATTTTCCTCTACAAATATTACGAAATCTATCCTAATATCCCTTAAACATAGGATCTAATAAATAAACCTTTATAAATATTATCAAATTTTAATGTCGCTTAGATGTAGGATCTAACAACTAAATTTTCTTTACAAATTCAAAACTTAATCTACAAATATTACTAAATCTCAAAACCACTTAATCTAACATATTCAATTTACAGAAAAATAATTCACGCTCGAAGCGCATGCTGTAATGCTCGTTATAATATATTTGTTGTCGCACTCTTTTGGTGTCGGCATGAAATACCAAAATGTCTCTCTACGGATATAATTTTTAAGATTTAGCATCACTTAAAAATAGAATCTGAAAATTAAGCTTCCTCTACAAATTTAGAATTTCTTTACAAATATTTATCAAGTCTTAATATTACTTAACAATGGGATCTAACAAATACATTACTTTGCAAGTTATTTTTTATATTATTAATAATATAAATAAAAATTTAAACTAAAAAAAATAAATAGAATTGCAACATAGAAATAAAAACTCAAATTAACTACGTATGATTCAACACAAAAATATGGTTAAATATTTGTGAAAATTTTCTTTTTAACGTATTAAACAAATATAATTTTTAGAAAAATAATTTGGTGTCCTCATCACGCGCGAAGCGCATGCCGTAATGCTCGTCATAATAAGTAAACTCAACCAGATTTACAAAAAAATATAGTTGCAATCCGTATGCGTAGCACGGGTTTGCACTAGTCACCATCAATAATACAAACTTAAAGACTAATATACCTTCAAAAGTAGGCCTGTTAATGGGTAGGGTTCGGTCGGGGTATTATAAAACCCGGACCCGAGTCCAATTACAATAATTAAAACTCGAGCTCGGTCCGAACCCACATGGTATTTCAACCCAATATTCGAGCCTAATCCATCAGGTTTTTAATCCTGCTGGGTAATAAGCCTATACCTAAGTCAGAATATTTATGTTAAAACCATATTTAGGAAATTATCGTTAAGGACAAAATTTCTCAGCGTTTTAGCTTCAAGGATAGACCTTCGGTATTTTAGCCTGAATGACAACTTTCTTTAGGCATCATTTTTTAGTTATTGATAGCAGTTTTTAGATATCAGTTTTAAGTTATCGGTAGCAGTTTCTAGGTACAGGAAATTATTGTCAAAGACAAAATTTCATAGCTTTTTAGCCTCAAGGACAGACCTTCAATATTTTATCCTGAAGAACAACTTTCTGTAGGTATCAGTTTTTAGTTATCGGTAGCAGTTTTTAGGTATCATTTTTTAGTTATCGGTAGCAGTTTTTAGATATCAGTTTTAGCTCGATAGCAGTTTTGTTGTCCTTATGAATAATTTTGAAAAATGTTTGTCCTTATGAATAATTTTAAGAAGAATGTTTGTCTTTGTGGTAAAAATACTGAGGTCGTGTACTTGAGGCAAAAAATATATAAATCTTTGTCCTTTAAATTAATTCCCCCTTTCTAGGTATCAGTTTTTAGTTTGATAGCAATTTTAGAAGAATGTTTGTCCTTATGAATAATTTTGAAGAAATGTTTGTCTTTATGATTAATTTTTAGAAGAACGTCTGTCTTTGTGGTTAAAATATTGATGTCGTGTCCTTGAGCTTAAAAATATACAATTTTTTGTCTTTTAAATTAATTCTTCCAATCATATTTTAAAACTGCAGTTTTGGTAAAATTTGTATACAAACAATGTTAACATATAAATTGGACGGTGATGCAGTCAAGTTCATAACAAAGTATGCAAAAACATCTACATGTAAACAAACAAAATGGTAAATAAATAACATACATACTCATGTTGATACGACGGAAAATTAATAGTCGGGTCGGATCCTAACCGGGTCGAGTATTGATAAAACCGTACCCGATCAAACTTGAGCCGGGCTTGAATAGTAAATGACAAAGTCCGTACCTGTATAAATAAGACAGATTTGGACCGAAAGTCGTACCATTGACAGACCTATTCAAGAGCGTGTGGCTAGAATAATTTAAGTCTGGACAAAACAAAATTAGAAGACCTATAAATTTACCACGTTTTCTCGTTTTACTGCTGTGTTTACTAACAGCATGCCGACCGATAGTACCAAACGTTGATAGCCGATACTCTCAAAAACCCTAATCCTGCATCGAACTCCAAGCCGTCATCAAACCCGGCCAACATCTCCCTCAAATCGCTGCCCTCCTCTGCAGACGTCAAACCTAGCTGGCAGTCCACCACCGCGACCCTCCTTCCGGTCCTTCGCAACCCTCCTCCTCAGTTAACATCGTTTGGGAGTCGTGCAAGTCTCCAACAGTCAAAAATTGGTTAGTTTATCTCCGAATAAAATTACTTCTGTTGTTGTTGTTGGATTAATTGGGCTATAGTATATTAGAAAAGAGTACTTAGAGCGAACGATATGAAAAAAATATATAATACTAGCTCACTTCCATAAGTTCCATGTTCATTAGTCCAGTCTCCATCATCGCCATCTTCCTCGATTCCACCTCCGACTTAGGTAATTTTTATCTATTTTAGTAATCAAAGTTTGTTTGACTATTGATTATTGTTTTGATTGATTGAATCTTTTGATTGCATGAAACTAATAACAGTTATTAGATTTGGAACCATGAGAAGACAAGGTTTTTAGGGTTACTTCTAGTTCTAGTAGTTAAAAACTTCTAAATAATATATCACAAAATACATTGCTTACTCATGCAATATTTTGATAATTGCGTTGATAATCAAATATCAATGGTGATAGATGCCATGATTAATTCCCTGGGTTGTTTATTTTATGATAATAGACTAATGTGATTAAAGTTTGATTGTGATTGATTAATAATAATCATCTAAACATCAATAAAAGTTAATTTGATTAGCTTTAGTAGTATTTATCATGTTTGATTAGTCTGGCCGTGGATCATGTTAGACTAGGTTGATCGGTAAACAATTAGTGATTTGTTTAATCATAAAATCGTTCATTGATTTAATCAAAATAAACCGTCGTTTACTCAACATAATGTTGCAAAGTATCTCTTTAACTTCAATTGTAGTAGTTACTATAAAATTGAGAAGAAGAAAAAAATTCAACAAATGTCAACCCACATAAATGTAGTTTGAATCCTAGATCCACCCTTTTGTAGGATAAAATCCCAGTTATCACTTGCGATGCATAACGGGTTTTGTTGTGCTAATTTAGTCATATAACTAAAATTATGATAGCAGCAACCAGTATTAAGCCTTTAATTTTGTAATGTTTAAAACAACTTATATCCTTGATAAAATGATAGAAAAATGTGGAACCCAGTACACGAGGCTTCCGCACGATAGCGGGCTCTAGGGAGGTCGATAATGTATGCAGTCTTTCCCTCGCATTGCGAAGAGACTGTTTTCGGACTCGAACCTGGGCGCTCAGATCATCATGCGGGTGATCTAACCGTTGCGCCAAGGCTCCACCTCCTCCTTGATAAAATGATATTTGTTAAAAAAAAAATTTGGGAACATTTTCCATTATTATTATTCCTATTTTTTTATTTATGTAAAATTGTCATGTGTATAGTATTTTATTTATCTATAATTACACACACACACATACATATATACTAAGATGGAGCACGTGCTTTGCACACGGTACGTGATGGATATGCACCGATGATAATTATTGATGGTAGGAAATATAAGAGGTAAACTCTATCCATAAAAAATTGAACAAATACAAAGATGATTAGTTAACATATTGGAACTGATATTTGCAGAAATAAGTATATGTTACAGTGACATGCATTTGTAGCAACTGGGTTGATTAATGATGAGTAAGATACATCCCCAAAATGTATTTCACTCGCGTGCAATATGATAAGGTATAAGAGCAAGAGTGGATATATTTGCAGAACAAAATTATTAGCAATTAGTAGGATGTGATATAATGTCACAACGTATCACTACTATTGCTACACCTTTGAGCATTTTGTGAAAATAAATCATACTTCTCAATTTGGGAAAGTTTAAAAGATATAAATAATAAAGATGGCAAAGTTCAATGTTTTTTTTTGCATTTGTCATGTATAAAATAGATTTCAAACTGAGAATTAAAGTACAACAAATAAATATTCTAAACAAAAAATGACGTGACTTCTCAGCTTGATATTTAAAATTAGAGTTTAGCACACATAGAATATAACTATAATAAGAATTTGGAACAAATACACTACATGCAGCAGCATTGCTGAGCAAGGGTGATCACTAAGTGGTCATCAAATAGCAAAACTTGGTCATAATCATTATTGCTGAAACATGTCTATAAAAACAAAATAACTTCAGACAAATAACTTGACAGAGAAATAAAAGTGATAGAGATGGATATTTTTCATAATGCTGAGAATACAAAGTAAAATATCTATAATTTATCTGCATCAATAGGATATACTTTGTTTCACGGGATTAATGGTCAAGCATGTTGCTAGCTGGCAGATATTATTCATATCTGAAACAATATAACCATGTCACACTTACAAAGAAGATTGTAAAATAAATATTCAGATGTAAGCTGTATGGACAATAATAAGATCAGTTTCGTCTTTTCTCTAGTAGTTAACTACTATTATCTCAATTCCTTCTCTCATATGGATTCTTCTTACTCTTGTTCCCCAAGTCTACCTTTATTCATGTATTCATTATTGAGTAGATGGGGTTAGAAAAACACACATAACCCATTAGTTTATTCTCATAACTCATTGATTCATACAGTTTGATATTTAAAAAGAGCAATACATGTAGTTCACTCAAACTTTTAACAAGTTTCATCTTTTTATCACTTTATTTATGATGCATATTAGAAAAACAACATGAAGATAGAATTTGAATTTATCAAACTGTAATGATTGTTATATGACAAATTCAATCTTCATTCACAAGCTTGAAGACATTAAAATTGCTAGCTAAAATAATTCAGTGCTATGCATCCCACCATAAATTTGTATCTGACATTTTTGAAGGAAAAAAATTCCCAAAAACAGAGTTAGCCTCTTCTGTTGTTTCATTTAACATTCATGACGCACATAAGCTGTTAGATGACTTAATCATATAACAAATTCGATATTCAATTCATATAGTAAGAAATCAACAAATAATAAAGGTATGCCTACATCAGTAAATTAAAAGTGCTTTTCCCTTATCATATGATGTGAACATGAATAATCATATCATTGTTTATACAAAAACACACATGTATATAAAAACTATTTGTAGATATAGACGACACACCCACATATAAGAAGGGTTCCACTACACCTCATCTCATTTGCACCTCTTATTTTATAACCTACACATTTTGAAATCGAACGGAAATTTGTAGATACGCTCTTACATAACTCAAGACTATCTCTACAAAATTGGGTGTAATTTGAGTAATCCTAATATGTTCAAAATCTTGCTTCAAATCAACGGTTAAAATAAGTATTTTAACAGTTGATATGCTACTTACATTTGGAACATGTTAGGAGTTTCGAAATGATCTCATTTTTTGTGGACATGATGTTCACAGTGTAGATTAGACATCCATAATCTTTTATTTGATTTGGAATAGTATAGCACCGAAAATCGTAGAGATGTACAATGAGGTGTACCAAAAGAGAATTATATCGCAATTTTGCCCATTATACATGCATACATATTTGCATACATGTATGTATACATGCATGTATAATGGGCAAGGATGAATTATAATTCTTTTTCGCTACACGTCACACACAATACGCACGCGCATGTAGGGGTAGGCGCGTGTCGGTTTGGTGCGGTTTGGAGTCCAAACCGCTTCCGCACCGCATCAAACGGTTAATCAAAAAAACAAACCATTATACCAATCTTTTAAACAACGGTTTCGGTCCGGTTTGAATGTAATACGGTTCGGTTTCGGTCCGGTCCGGTTTGAACCCATATTAAATATGAAATAAAATTTTTTACTTCCATCAACAATTAATTTACAAAGGCAACTGTATGAAACTTTTACATTTAAGGGTTAAAACACACAATGTTATACTGAAATGAAAGATTAGTTCTTAATTGTATGAATATTTCAATTTGACATTTACCTACAAGTGAGATTTTTTTGGTAGATTAACCAAACATCAACATTAATCAATGCATAATCATTAAGGAAAATGACTAGAATAAGATTATAATTAACATTTATTTACAAAAAAATGAGATAAAAATATTATACCTAAACTATAATTTCCTTTATGTTGGCGATTATTATTAATATAACAACAATATACGCTAAAAATAGAATGTACGTCGTTAGAATCTAAAATAAGATAGGAGTTGCTTATATTTTTATCATAAGATTACTAGCATGAATTTTCGGTTTGGTCCTTTTAATATGGTTGGTTCAATCGTCCAAACCGCAACCGAACCGTATCAATGCAGGTCAGTCCGGTTTGGGGTATCAGCTTTGCTTAGAAGATTCGGTGCGGGTTTCCGCACCGCTTTTGCGGGGGTGCGGGTGGTTTCCGTATAGCGATGCGGTTTATGCCCACCTCTACGCGCATGCACACATGTGTTTTTATGTGTGTGTATAGACACACATACGTACGTAGGTATGTGTTACCCATTTGAGTAGCACAAAATTAGAGAAACTTAGTAGAGGCAATTTTTAGATAAACATAAATAGTAGAAATGTTATCGACTAACATTGCTATGTAGTGAAAAATGTTGGTACCAAAGGGCACAACCAATCAATAAACATCATTGTTTCTTCCTCTGATTGAATTAAAAGTCAAAACAATGGACATGAGATAATATTGTAATTTGTTTATGCAATAAACAAATTGAGATATGGTGATGTGTTTTCTTAATTTGTTTATTCAATATCAAAGTTCAAGAGATCCAACTGTGTAGAGCAAACTTTGAACAAAAATAAGAGATCAAAACAAATACTATGAAGTGCGAGACACGATCTCGTACACGTAATACACCACAACAGGAATTCTGTGCTATAACATGAAACTAAAACATTAATTAACAAAAATCCAACTTGATATCGTCAAATGCGTTAAGTCCATAAGATGTTAAACCTACATAAGTCCATACTAATAAATGTTTTAGTACTCTATCTAGAAAAAATGTCATTTCTATTTGAGAGTTATGCATATTTTAAACATCATTGTACCTTCAAGATTATACACAAAAATCACATGTATTTTACACAAAAATTACATGTATTGATGTAGTAAGAACTAAGAAGGTTGAAAGTATGGAAAGGTAGAAGAGATGTTTGAAATACATGAATGATCAATTCAATAGGAAAATCAACAATTATCAACTATTAGAATTAGAAGAGGAATTCCAAATTAAATAAACCTATCAATTAAATTATGATATTATGAGAATCTAGAAAATGATTTCAACTTACTTTAGGTTAAATCGTCGATGCTGTTTCGATATCAACTGCAGATTTGAGTGGTGAATGGAAGCTTGAATTGCAACTTATCAAATAATGTTTTTTTAGAAATCAAATTTCAGATCTTGAAATCTTGACAAATTTCATTAGACTTGTAAACAATGGTGTAGTAGATAAAGAGTGAAGTATTAGCATAATTAAATTAGGGTATTAAATTTGGGAAAGAGAAACCATGAAAGAATGAGAAGGGGACAAAAGTGTGCGAAACATGCAAATAATGTTATTTATTTCTAAAAATTATAATAAAAAAGGAAAATGAATGGACACTGATCCAATTTTATAAAGTATAGAATAGATTTGGGGTTATGTATATAACATAAGAAACGATATCTGGCACTCCTTTAGTATACTTAATATCCACGTTTGTGTGTATATTTAATACGTTTAAATGATAGTTTATACTCGTGTTTGTGGCTATACTACGTTAGTCATATTTTTAAGGGATTGAAAATAAATTTCCGCAATTTTAGAGTAATGTTTATCAATTTACATATTTGATCTTATTTTATCGGTTTTGGTCGTATAACCAGAAAAATTAGGTCAATTTTTTTTTGAAAGTCTAACAAATTTCAAAATTTGTTATAAAATATTTGACTTATTTGTATTGTTATGACAAGAATATATAATGCAACTCTATAAGAAAGCTATCGAAGTCAATTGTATATGCATGATACAATAAGATTCTTGCTATTTTTTCTCAAAGGCAATCTAAGAGAAACTTTTCACTTATTTTTTTAAAAGGATAATAATAGTTGAAGACGATGGAAAGGAATGTTTAAACTATGAATTAGGTTAATGTAATCTTAAATGAATCATTATTATAATTTGTTGCATTGATACAATCAAATACTTATTCTCGATTTTGTCATAAAATCATAAATAACACGGTGTATCGTGGTTAATGTTAAGATTATTGTTATTTACCATTTGAATTATATATTGTCACGATGGTTGGAAAAGATAATTATGATTATGTCAGTTGGTAAATTTTTTATGCTTTTGTAATCTAAAGATTTTATCAATAATTTTTCCATCATGTTATCTATTATTTATGATAATAAGGATCATAGTACGAGCATGGATCAGACCACAATATATTAAGCGAAAAATCAAGGTCAAAATTTCATTTTTGTTATGCTTAATTGTAATTTTCAAAATTTTCGGTTTCATTTTGAAATTTTCAAAAATTCCGCTTATTCCGATTCAAGAATTTGGTACATCTTTCCAATGTAAATAAGTTAATGAACATCCCATAGTAAAATAAATTGATGTGGTCCTTATAATGACAAGCAAAATACAATTTCAAAAATAAAATGCATAATGCATATCAAATTTATATTAAAGTATCTACACAACTTACATATCAGTCCATAACAATAAGTTTCAAACCCATGAAAATTATTTATATTTATTAAGCTAAAAACACCATACAAACATGCCTTTAACCATATTGTTCGATATGGTTATCACATTTACAATTGATGTAACTTAGGCCAACTTATCCTTATCAGTACCCATTATCTGTTTTAAGCCGCCTGTAATAAAAGGAACAAAAAATAGGGACATGGCTAAAATGAAGAAAGGAAGCGAATATGTGAAATCGAAGATGAATGTTGTTCGACTTTGAATTTGAGTTGAGTAATTACTAAATTTGATCCCAAATCTAAACGAGTTTCTTTTTTATTTTCTAGTCGTTTCATCGTGGCCAAGGTTTTTTTCCTCGTTTATTTTTTATTTTTCTCTATTTTGGATTTTCCCTTTTTGACTTCCATTTTCCTTTTGAGATATGAGATTTTTTTATGTTCCATGTCCGAAACCGGTTTCTTGGGCATATTCTGTCCCGATACTAGATGGAACCGGGACGACATGGCCGAAATTCCAAAGTTCTGGTCGAAATATTAAACCTTAGCTAAAACGGAACATGATCAAAAAGTTAGTATTACGGTTGCATTTTTGAATATTTCATGTGCTGCGGAAACGTTTGGCCTCGAAATTGGACCGAACCAACATGTGCTCACAACAGAAGCAGAACCTTATCATTTTGTTAAAGCACTCTAGCACATGCATATATGGAAGCAACTAAAGGAAATGTGTCAAACATATAACTTTACTAGGAAGAAATAAAAATATAAACCCGCAACTATTTTGTTTCAAATTAGATGGTCCATAAGTAAAAATATCAAGCCTCTTTACAAGCATACCTCCAAATCCTTATAATTAGGATTCTCCTTCGATATTGCCTTTTATTTTTGCTCTTAAGATTACATCATTTGATAGTTTCAAAAATTGTGTAGCGAAATTATGTGATTTGCTATGCACTATCATCATTGCCGCATATATGATCTCAGATCTCCTTTGTCTCATTCGAGATCTCGTTTCTACATTAGACTAGATGATACATCAAATTTTGTTCATATCTCATTTGACACGTATCTCGTCCAAAATATTTAAATCTCAATCCAAATATAGATCGAAATCTCAATTTAAGTTCTTTAATTTTTTTTCTTTTATTAAATGTTTTATTTTTTATTTTTCATGTGTCAAAAGAAACTACTAAATTTACTACCCCTACCATGTTTCGCATAAACTTTACATGTCTTTTTCAATGTTCCAAAAAAGATATCATTTAAACACTACCAAATACATCAAGCTAATCAAGCCTACCGCTTTTCACAAAAAAACATCTCTACTCTTTTTACTATGCAAATCAAATTTGTTGCGATTTTTATTTTTATTACTTCTTAAACAACTTTTAAGAAAATCATTGAAACGTCAATTTAAAGCACATAGATTACTTTGAGAGTCTTATGATGTACTTTTAGATATTGTTATCCCACCTTTTAGCAAGGTCGTGATACCAAAAGATTGACTGAAAATCAAAAACAGTTCGTTCCGAAGATCGGTTATACACTGGTTCACTATGAATATCGATGAATTTTGCCCGAGTCCAGATCAAACTAGAATTGATATGACACGATAATCAAAGCGGCGGAAGCCAACATTCCGAATTTCAAGTCAATCGGAGTTCGTATGCTCAAGATATGATCGACTCAATTTCAGCAATCACCTTGTTCGTATCCATCAAGCTTTGACTATTCGTATCCATAAAAAGCCATAGTTCGAATCGATCTGTTCGAATCCATCGCGATATCCATCTGTTTGCATCGATCAATCGCCTGTTGTTCGTATCCGTCAGCCTACCTCGTGTCCGTGCTACTTCGTATCCATCACGGTCCTTGTTCGTATCGATCACAGGTAAGGTTAGTTCGTATCCGTCCACCATGTAGACCTCGTTCGTATCCATCAAGTACATGATTGTTCGAATCGATAACGTTCATGTGTATTCGTATCCACCGTAGCCCTTGCTCGTATCCATCAGAACCCCTCAAAACATGTCACTTCGTATCGATTAAATCTGCAACGATCGATACGAACATGTGCTGGAATGGATGGATACGAAGGAAGTTTACAATGGTGAAGGCTCGGTCAACACAGCGAAGAATATTGATCCACCCCAGTTTATCGCTTCACGTCAACAAGCAGGCACGTGCATCTGATGGATACGAAAAAATGGTGGCGAAGGGATCGATACGAACTCGTATCCGTGTTGAAGAGCCCAATTCGAATCGATCATATCTTGAGATGTATAAGTCCAAATGCCATCAAATTTTCACAAGAGCTTACGTACTACCTAAGGAAAGTTCATGCCAAATTTCGACTCGATTGGATCAAATCTTGATCCATACGAAATTCGTTCGTATCGTTCACGGATCGAGTCGAAATTGCCTGAGATCGATCGTGTGGGCTCACTCATGTGCCAGAAGAGGTCTCCTGAGATTCGAGCGAGATATTTGCATCCTACGTTTATAAATAGCATCTCAGGACCAACTAAAAAAGGGGACTTTTGGATTCTTCTTCGTCCAAACTCTGCCGAATTCGTCTTGGCACTTCATGGCTACTGTTGTACTCGAAATTCATCGCTGTAATCCACTGTAATCAATTGTAATCAGCAAGAAAACATCAATGAAATGATCAACTTCAAAGCGGACGTAAGTCGGATTGCCGAACCACTATAAATTGTGTTATTTATTGCTTTCTTCTTAATTTTCTGAGTGTTCTCCATTTTTAATTCTCTACATACTTATTATCTGTGATCTATGATTGTGAATTGGTGCTTTTATCGACAATTGGGTGTTTGTGACCAATTTTGACGCAAACAGATATCAATTTGAGATTTATACCCAAGTTACATTCATCTCATTCCAGATCTCATCTAATACGAGCTATCTAGTGTGAAAATCATAGAGGTCGCGTTAACCATCCCGTCATACGGAAATCGGTCAAACGGAACCACTAAAAAAGTCGGGAAAAATGCTCTAGATTTTCTAACCAAATTAAATACCCAAACCATACCGATCCATATTGATATGGTGTAGTTAGGATTTGGACATTTGAACTGGCTATATCAAATCGGATTGGTCGGTTATTCACATTTGTATCTTATGATAAAAGTATAAGCACAAACTATCTCATTTTAGATTCTAAGAATGTATGTTTCTATTTCGACATTTAGTACTATGATAGCAATAATAACTGGTATGATAATACTTTATGTTTCTATTTTGATATTTGGTACTATGATAGCAATAATAAATGGTATGATAATACTAACTGGTCATCAAACATTTTGTTTCAGATATGTTCATCATTCTATGAAGAAATATTTGAAATTCAATCTATATGTTGTTTAACTAATCAAATGCACTAGACTATAAATACATTAAATTCAAAATCTATTTATATAAATATTTATCTAAATAAAAATGAATAAATTTAAGGTTTTAAGTTAATCAAAAAATGTAAGTCATCGTTGGTCCAAAATATGGTTCAACATCTGAAAAGTCGATTATGGAAGAACTTAAGTCGTTGGACGTGATTTTGACATCGCATTCTTATGGATACTCGGTTGTTCTTATGGATAATGATTTTTTATCCTTGGACAACAAAGATTCAAGCAATTTGAAGCAGATTTGTGATGGATTACTGATCTAATACGTGATGTAAACACAACATATCAATTTTTATACATCTAACATATTGCAAAGAAATCAGAGTATAAAATGCAAGAAAGTAAAGAAACACGAGATATTTATAACGGTTCACCAAATATTAGGCCAGTGTATACTTTTATATTTGTTCATGATACTTGGTTAAAGTTACGAAGATTGAATTCAAATTCAGATCAAGTTCGAGTGTTTTTTGTTGAGTTTTAGGCCTGATTAGCAAATTGGCAGAGCTCTAGTGTCCAAAAGTCCTATTTTGCTTTGGATCAATGCCGGTAAATATAGGCATTGGGTTTAGTTGCTGCTAGCACCTCAAAAATCCCGTTAATATACCTAAAATTAGCCCTAATCAAGAATAGGTGAAGGTCACTTTAAATCGGAATGAATACAGCCAAAAATGTGTTTGGGTGCGGTGTATATGGGCATGGATCGATACCGATCGATCCTCGAGTCTTCTGAAAGAGTTACACAAAAAAACGAAGCATGAACCGATCAAGAATATCGAAATCTGGACATAAATCGATATCTTGTTCTTATCGATCGATACGATCAGTATCAATCTATCGGTATTGTTCTTATCGATTGGTACTAATCCGTGAGAACAGCGTAACGAGAAAACTATGATCGATCCATAACTTCTTTGTCTTAAGTTGGATTTACACACAGTTTGAAACCTTCATCTTGTATCATCATATAGACACTTTGACACACACCTTTACTTTATTCTTTGAATATCGATGTACGTGTCCATGGTGGCAGTATGGGTTTATTTATAAGAACGAACTAGGAAGAAAATGTTGATCACTCCATATCTCCTTTGTTACAAGTTGGATCGACGCGTGATTTGAACTTTCATCTCGTATCGTTATGTAGAACCTGTTGGCATGCTCCATTGCCCGATATGAATATTCGTAAGGTTCTCCATGGTGGGCACAATCCGGATAAACATGAGATCCTTCTTCAAGCTCTATATCTCCGTTATGTTAAATCAGATTCGAATGCAGTTGCGATCGACACCCTTTAACGTTGTGGGCGGTTTACCACTAGTTTGAGTCAATTATGAAACTGCAGAAAATTTGCATGTAACACTAATATTGATTGGTCCACTTAACAAATATGAACTCATAAGAAAAGTTATAAATTCAGCATATATTTCCTGTACTTGCAAAAATGGCAAAAATTATTACTTTTTATTAATGTTAAAAATATATAAACCACGTTACAAAAATTATGTCAAGTACAGCTAGCTGTCTAGACTAAGGTTTTAAAGGTCTTGTGTTCGAACCTCTAAGACATTAAAATGCGTGATTTGCTTGAATAAAGTACCACTTTTATTTACTGGTATTAATTGCACGATACGTGCATCTAATAGCTAAAGATATTTGTTTTTTATTTAAAAAATTTAATGAATGGATATGTGGTATAAGTGCAAAATCTTTGATGGTCACAATGCTTTTATTTCAAATAGTTGTTGGTGGTGTTGGTTGCAAATTGGTAGTAAAATCCGTTGATGGGTGGTCGCGAAGAGGACGGTGGTAGAGATAGTTCACCAATAATGAGATTCTGTTGACAGAAGAGTATATTTTTGGAATTCTAAAAAACATCGTGAAAATTCTATCCATTAAATTAACTTTATTAATAGTAGAGATATGTGCTATTCGATGTTGTAGATTATGTGCAACATTCAAAATTTGAGATGAAGCAATGCGTTGACTCAGCAATCCACCTGTGTTATAAATTTTGATTATCGATTTTTTGTCCGGCTTCAAAACAAACCCGTGTATATTATAGTACCTAAAATTTCATTCAAACTGCTATTTCAGTAAAGACAGGTTATTATCGTACGTGCAAATTTTAAGAAAAGAAGACCATCTGTTGTAAAACTGGAAAATGAAGAAGCGGGTGGTTCGGAAACCCATACTAATTCATAGAAACATAATTACATTGCATTGCTAATCATCTAATGGCAACAGATGCCTATAATAATAACATAGCAGTATAACTAATTAATCAATTACAAATTGTAATGTATGCGGCTAATTGGAGAAGACGTAGAAATCACCTTCGTTGTAGAATTGATTTCGGTTAGTGGACAATCGACTGAGGTAGTTGCAGTAGTGAGGATTGCGTCGATGTAGTTGATGTAGTGGAGGATTATGAAATGAGGCTGACACTGTTTTCGTGGGGAATTGGTACCCTAATTAAAATACATGTGTTGTCGAGTGTCAACGACTCAATGGTGCCTACCTTTTTCGTGATTTCCAAAATTGTGATTCTTCTTTTCTTGAATTCGAAAATCAAATAAAAAAGCATATTAGGATCCATAATTCAAATTTTACTCATTTTAGCTAGCAATTGGGATTTCAGGTTGGATTATAAAACTTGATTTTCTTATTTTAGCATTTTTCTTCTATATTTATTTAGCCCGACATGTTGATTTCATCCTAATTCTAGTGTAGAAATGTTTTTAAATTTTTTCTCTAAAGATATGCGGTCTGAAATAAGGTTATCTATGTGGTGATCTAGACGCAACGGTTAGGTCATCTGTATGGTGATCTGGGCGTCCACGTTCGAGTCGGAAACAGCCTCTTCACAATGCGAGGGAAAAGCTGCGTACATTATCGACCTTTTTAGAGCCCGCTATCGTGCGGGAGCCTCGTGCACTGGGTTTCATCTTTTTTATATGCGATCTAAAATAAGGATATTATGACACTGGGCCTGCCAAAACCTCATTTCACTCATCTATGACCTAATTCTCCATTTTAATTCTGTCTTCTCTTCAGTTGCAGGTACAAAAACTAAACAAATAAAAATTGGAGTAATGGAAATTGAAAGGTTAGATAGAAGAAACCAAAATCAATTCAGACCTCTCTCTTGTTCTCGCAATCTTAACCATCGCGCTCACGGGTCTGCACGTTGGTCTCAAGGTTTTGGTTTTGCTTTCTACTCTTCATTTTCATATAAATAAAATATATTTTTGATTTTTGCAAATTAATTTTATGGGATTATTATGTATAATTTAGGGAATACTATTGTGTTGGCTGCTATTTATGGACCCAAACCCGGAACCCGGAAAGGTGAAAATCCGGAGAAGGCGGCAATTGAAATCATTTGGAAGCCCAAGACTGGGCAGATTGGTATGGTTTTATCTAACTTTAATTTTAGTAGGCTACTTTATTATTGCATAGGGACAATGCTATCTATAAGCACCGTATTACATATCTTATTATTATTATTTTATGATCTAGAGCTTATGTGTTATACCGAATGTTTTTTATAGCTTATGTAGTCAATGGTTTAAATCTCGGATTTCAGTCACGTTTCATCTTGAGATTTTTTAGGAGTGGACGCCGATTTGTTCTGTCTGGTTGGCGGCCAAATCATTTTCATATTGCATGGAATGGTTATCAAAATTGCAAACCGTAATACTAACATTTGGATCGGTTCGGTTTGAACCCGGGTTAAATTTGAAATAATAGAGTTAATACCATATCAACAGTCAATTTATGAAGACAATTTTGTGAAGCTTATAGTTATAATACACAACATATACTGAAGTGAAACGTTAGTTATTGATTCTGTGAATACTTTAAATTTAGCCTTACGTGAGAGATCTTTTTATTCGATTACGAAGACTTCAACGTTAATCAATGCATACTTATTAAGTAAAGTTACTAGAATAAGATTAGTACAAACATTAGATTTTCATGAAACATGTGTGTGATTATCCGAAAAATAAACTTTCAATGCATACTTATTAAGTAAAGTGACTAGAATAAGATTAGTACATACATTATATTTTCATGAAACATGTGTGATTTACCCAAAAATATTATGAAAAATAGGAAGTACTATTTATTGTCATGTGCTATTTAAGTTGGGTTTTATAAAAAATAGGGAGTAAAATATAGCAGCTTTTGGTTTCAAGTCAAAATTCTTATAAGTTGTTAGGGGCACTATTCACAAGTTTATGGAAATCACGAGGGCGGTTTATTGAAATATTTGTGAATGGTTGGCGATAAATTGTCGTAAACATGAGTTTACTGTCATGGAAGTGTTAGATGATGATGTAATATTGATTGGTATTTATGTTCCAAACAACATCTTCTCCTTTCCTACTTCTGAATTTCCTATCAATCCATTAAATCTTTACTAGGGAAACAAGAAAAAGAGTATGAAATGGTCTTAAAGAGAACATTGCAAAGCATCTGCCTTTTGACTATCCATCCCAATACTACTACATCTGTCATAGTTCAGGTTTGTATTGCTCTCTGATTTCTTTTCGTTCAATTAATGTGTTAGTAAAATTGTGAAAACTATAGCTCGTGGAGCATTTTTTGTCTTTTTCATGTTTTATGTTTTCTGATGGTGTAATACTGATTGACTTTTTTGTAACTAAAAATGAGTTTTTTGGCTTTATGTCCCTAAAGAGGAAAAATGACCATGAAATAATTGTATATGGTCTATCCTTTTTTTAAAGTTTCAGAGGGCCTAGCTATGCTCGTTAATTCTAGGGAAATATGCGTCAATGCTCCCAACTCATACTCCGGGTATATCACATGGATAATGTAGCCAATATGGATTGAAATCTCGACCTTACCATTGGCTCTCCTCATTTATACATAAGAGATTATTTTGATATTTATATTTTGAGTACAAGAGATCACATGGACTATTATATTGTGCACTGGAATACCATAATTGACCTAGGAACACGATTCAAATGAGTCACTTTACCCGTATCCCACATGGGAATAATTTTAGCACTAGGATTTAAATCCCTGACATTCATTATAATATTTGAACTGAATTACCCTCAATGCACTTCCTCATATGCTTGATGCAGATGGACTCTTTTTTTATTTATTTAGTTTAACAGATTCACCATGTTTTACTTATCAAATCTTAATTGGTTTTTCTTTTCTGTTTCTATTATATGCAGGTTATTGATGATGATGGCGCCGTATCCTTTTTCATGTCTATTTATATTATATTGAAACCTTACTTCAATTAATGAGTTTCAGGTGCAACTATCATTATTTGTTTTGAATCTACCCCGCTTCAATTTTCAGTTGCTATATAGCTTTATGTGTTTACAGCTTTTTGATGTTTGAATACTTTTTGAAGGTTTGCCTTGCTGCGTTTAGTAAGGTTTCCCATTTTCACAATGCTGCACTATAAATTAAATCGTATAGCTGGGTTGTTTCCTTTACTTAAACCTTTTCTTTTAAAAAAAAACTTCAATATTCAACCACTAGTCTTTCTCCAGAACTTGTTAGGTTTTTCGAGCTTATCTATTAAATAATAGTAAAGCAGAAAATTTTCATGCTCTTTTAATTCTAGGATTTTCTTCTCTCTCCTTAATTCTCTCTAGATATTTTATTTTCAAATTCCCCTACAATTCATCATTATTGTAATTATTACAAAGTCCTATCAATTTTCTTCATTATCGTTTTACATTTAAATATCAACATTTAATAATTTCGACAATTATTTACAAAATTTCCCTAAGTTCTATCTTATTATTTTACATTCAAGTCCGTATATTTAAATTAATTAAGTGATTTAAATAACCATGCTATTATTTTTACATAATTGAAATGCAATATTAATTTGCAATGTTTCTTTTTATCATTAAATAAATATTTTGTTTATCACTTTGATGATGTAATATAACTATTTTTGATATTGATATTAACTCAATTATCTTATGAATAATAATTTTCATTTATTTTGTTAACAAATACTAAATGCTATTAAATAATAAACTAGTATCTAGCTCATTATTATCCATGAAAATGACAATTTATTTTTGTATACAAATATGAAATGGGCATTTCACTAGAAGGACAAACTGTGCAGTCCAATTAGTTTTTAGAACACACATTCATATAAATTAATTTCAAGGCCAAATCCAGCAGAATAGTTACTTTTAAGGACAAACTTAGCAGTCCAATTACTTTAAGGGACATAATTTCATATGTTTTTAGGTCTTAGAAACTAATTATTTTGCATTTTGTCGTTAAAAGTAATTATTTTAGCTGTATGTCTTAGAAACTAATTGCACTTGCTAAAAAGACCCTTGTGGCTAATTTTCACAATATGAAAATATATAAATCATATAACAAAAATTAGATAATAAAAAATAACAAGTGCAGTACATAATTCAATCATCTTAACAATTTCATCTTATATTTCATAGTAAATTTAATGCTTCAAAAATATTTATAGATATTTTTTAAGACATACAATGTGCAACGCATGGGTTACACACTAGTATGTTAGGCAAACCTCAATATGCTAGACCTGAGTTTTATTGAAAATGGAGAATTCTCATAAAATAGAGACGAATTGCTTCTTTGCAAGCCTAGCTCCTTCAGAGTTTTAGAAATGACGTTCATCGTAACATCCAAATTTTTGACCAACAATTATGAAACCGTGACTAGTTAGAGGCCAAATGAATAAATAGATTATTGCGAAAACATTTGTTAATCTCGAGTTTTTCTTAATAAAAAATGATGTTCATCTCTTGATCTATTTTTTCTGCATATGATAAAACGTGCGTTGCTCCATGTAAAGCAGCGACGTATCTTGCTTCAACCATATAATAGCGCATCGTTGCCTAAATACATACCCGTTTGCCATTGAACCTTTTAACTAGAAAAATATTCGTAGTTGTTACCTTGCCTTTTGGCAAGGCCGTGATATCATGGAGTTGGCTATACGGATTTGCGATCATCAAGGTAGGAAGCCCGGAGAGATGATTACCAGGTTCAGAGATCAGTTATAAGCAAGACTATGGATGTTGGTCAAGCAGATTCAAACAAGTAGCATCCAATAAATGACGAAGTATGGATTTACATTTCCCCTAGGTAGAGGATCATATCAGATCAATATGGTTAGGAACGGATCAGATTGGATCACTCTGGCCATGAATCACTCAGATTGGCAGTTCAACTCAGCGATGATCGCTCAATATTTCTTCAAACACCAGGGAACCAGACAAACAACTATGGAAACACGAAGAGGAAGTGGAGGACCATCACAACCGATCGCATGGCGCCACGTGGCCCCTACCACCGATTGGTGCCGATCGCTCATATAGGCCCAGGTGGGCCCTAAACTTTCTGGATCGGTTCGTCTGATCCTTGGTCTTCTGCACGTGGATTTTCATTTGGGTTTTTCGTCTTCTCCTATAAATACCGGATCATTGGCTCAAGGAAAGTGATCTTTCTAGCTCTTTTCTTTTTCTGTTGGTTGAACTCTACCATTTTTGGATTTCACGGATTGTAACTGTAATCAACATTATAGATAAAAGAAAAAACTTTGGAGTGGACGTAGACCGGAGTACGCCGAACCACAATAAATTCTTGTGTTTCATTTTCTTACTGTTAATTTTCTTTCTTCTTATTTTGTTCTCCACTTCATTCTATTTGGATTTGGATATTGAATCTGCGGTGTTATCATATTAGTTGAGTGCTTGTGACCAATTTTGGTGCGGACATTTTAGTATCAGATCCATGTTACTTGCACTTGTAGATTTGAAAATGATTTAGAGCTTGGATTTGGATCAATGGTCAAGCAATCTACAAGGAAAGCATCTGCAGATAGGAGTAACCATGGGGAAAGTCAAGAGGCTTCCTGACGCAGCGGATTAATAAAAAAAAACTTGAATGGTCGATGGAATTAGCAATCGATGAGTTGAGAATACTGTAAATGCCCAAATCCGTTGATCTCAAGAGATACCGGATTCTAGCTATCCTTAACACGTTGATCGCGCACGATACCGTGATGAAGGATCTACGATTCTTCGACGTTGATCAAGCGCACTTGATTCCGTGAATCGGCTTCAACGTTCGTTGATTCGAGCGCACTCGAATGCCGAAGTGGAGATAGGAGATTTTCACTCGACTACCAATTTAAAGAAAGCACAAAGCAATCAAATGGAAATTTTATTCAATTTTCAACAACCACTATACAATGACATTACATCCCTATTTATAGGGTTTATGACACAACACAAAGACTTAAAGAAAATTACAACACAATCAGAACACGCGACTTAAGACATGCAGTGACTCGCTCCTTCTTCGCGCCTTGAAGATGACTCTTCACTAATTCGTCTACGACTCATAGAATGTCTCGGCTACGACTCATCGAAACTTCCTTCGCGTCTCAACAAACAGCTGCGCCCAAATAAGTCGTTCGCGACTTAAGGAAAGAAATGATTCGCGACTTAACAAACTTCATACTGGAAATTGGGCTTCGATCGCGATGTAGGCTTTAGGTCATTCGCGATTTATAGAGGAGGGGAAAAGTCATGTCTCGGTAGGGATTTTGGAGCAGGCCGATGGTTTTTGGAGATGAATCGTGAGTCGCGGAGGAGGGTGAGTCGTGGGTCGTAGGGTTGGATGAATCGTGGGTTGCGGAGAGGGGTTTGATGGGATGAGTTGACTCGGTGGGGTTAAGTCGTGAGTCGGTGGTTGATGGTACTGGAGTTGACTCGGTAGGGTTAAGTCGTGAGTCGGTGGTTGATGGTACTGTGTCGTGGAGAAGTGGCGATGGGTTTGGCGATGGGTTTGGCGATGTGACGAGGTAACTACTCCATCACTTCCTTAGGAGTTGGACTAATCAACCCTCACTCTACGTCACTAGGAATGATATGGAAACTATGACAGATGCTATGCAAGAGCGGATGATAAAGAGGCAAGAGGAGATGATGCAGAATTTCCTCAGGCAAATTGGACAGGTTGGAGCACAAACCAAGGATTCAGAGCAGCTAACAATCTGGACCAAAGAATTGGAGCAGCAGAAGCTACATGAAATCAGAACCGGGAGCATGGAGTCGAAGCCAACAGGTGGGAGAACGGAATGGAGTAGGCGGGGGCGAACCCCAGGGAAGCATGAGGGTTTGACACCGATCCCCTATGCTTGGGGGCGCACTTCCGGGTCAGGTCGGTTTAAATGTCGGCAGGCCGGTGGTTGATGATGTGCGGTTTGGTGCGATTCAGAACGTGGTTGCATGTCCAGAGGAGCATGTTCCGAAATACCCTCGTGGAGTCGGGATGCAGGCTGGTAATATGGATTGAAGACCACCTATGGATGAGAATGAGATAATGGCTGAGATGGTACGTCGGATAATGAGAGGCGGATTGCTCAACATAAGTTTGGAAGATGTCAATTAGAGTCTGTTCACTCTGAATATCAGGAATGTTAGAAACCCACTGGAGTTCAAACTATCAACACTGGAGGTATATTACAGAAAGTCGGATCCTACAATGCATATGATGAGGTGTATCTGGCATATGAAAGTGCTTGGGCATCGAAGAAAGTCATGGTAAGATGTTTTCCTTTATACTTGACGAATTAGCCGCGCTTTGGTTTAGACAGCTGGAGAATGGATCAATCAGGACATGTAACAAGCCAGTGGACATGTTTATGAAACCATTTCGGGTACATATTTCGCGATCCAAGAATGTGATGACATTGACGACATTAAAACAGAGGACAAGAGTCCCTGCGGAGTTTCTCGACGCGATTCAATGCAGCAGTGGCTTCAGTAGATCGGTCGAATCCATCGGTGATTTTAATGGCAGCAATATTTGAGATTGCCAACGACACGGACTTTAAGGTTGCGCTGGTACGGGATCCATCAATGGATCTCGGGAAGTTTCGCCATGAAGCGAAGAGGTTCCTGCGGCAAGAGGACATAGGAGCCAACAAACAAGAAGTAAATGTTATGAGAGGCGATGGACCGTTTGGAGAAAAGTCTAGAAAGGATAAGGGCAAATAGAAAATGGATGATGGTTATGATGGATCAAAAAGGCAAAGAAAGGAACGAAAGCCGAAATTCTCATCTTATTCAGATTTGACCTGAAGTTTGGAACGGATTTACCTGGACACAAGGGGGAAACTCTCCAATCAGAAACAGGTGAGGAGGGATCCTACAGAGCGAGAACAGAGGTGTGGAAAGTATTACCTATTCCACGAACTTGATGGACATGATCCGAATGAATGCAGGCACTTACGGTATATGGTTGAGGAATATGTTAGGGATGGCAGACTATCGCAGTTAGGACTCGAGTTGTGGCGGTGGAACATAAGCGGCCATCGTCCACGTCAAATGAAAATGACCTTGGATCGAGGTCACAGATCGTCATCTCTTGATCGAGATGGCATGAACCTAATAATAATAAACTCCATAATAAAACGGCTAAGTCACTTACACGTATACGAGATCGAGATCGGTCCCTAGGCATGCTCTGAGATGGTGATGAACCGCCATGCCTGGAGAGGCAATGTTTGGTTTTTCTTGTTTTCTGGTTTATGGCTGTAAGAATTTAAATTTAATAATTAATCTAAATCCGCATTAATGCGATGAACAAAACAGGTCGCGGTCATCCCGATCGGAGATGGGGCGATAACTACAAGGTGCAAGTCCCTTCGTCGGAGTGCAACAGGATGGACTCGTACGTCATGGATTAAGCTCTCGACCAGAGAGTCGACGTCGGATAAAGGAAGTCCATATGAAATTGATCGTTTTATGTCACCGACTAGAGAGTCAGGACCGAAGTGCAAGAAGTGAGTCGCTTCGCTGGATATCGATATGATTGACTTAGTTATTGCTATTCCCCCTTTCACCGGAGAGTGACTTGATGGGGTCCGACAAGGGTCCGGAGTGACCATGATCAGCCTAGAAAGGCCAAGACATCACTTTATGTTCAGGAACACCGAACCGGATTAAGGAAGTAATGCCCTTCGTCGGAGAGCGACATGATCGGCTTGTCATAGGCCCTCCTTCATTGGATAGTGATAGTTGCCAGAGTGCAGGGAGTGAGTTGCTTTACCGGAGAGCGATAGGATCGACTCACTCATCGTTAAGTCCCTTCGTCGGAGAGCAAATGGATCGGGCTTAGCAAGGGGTCGAAGAGACCATCGATCGATCCGTGAAGACCATAAACTTAGATAATGATTCGAAGAGATCGCAAATTGGCTTACTGACTTTCAAGATTTCAAACGGTTATGGATTTGGCTATCAACCCAGAGAGGTCGTGGATTTAGATATTGATCCCGAAGAGGTCACGGATTTGGATAATGATCCGATGAGATCGTGGATTTGGTTAACGGCTTTGGATGGATATGCATTCGGCTAAGGATTTGAAATGGTTTTAGAATTGGCTATCAATTCGGAACAGTCGCGGACTACGGCAGTTGATTTGTCAAAGAATTGGATTCTGGATTAGAAATTTGGCTATTGATGGATTATGGACTTCGGATTTATGGCAATTCAAAACATACATTCATATCGCAAGGTATGTTTTGAAGGCAGTTATCCCTTTTTTGGTAAGGCCATGATACCATGGAGTTGACTGTATGGATTTGCGATCATCAAGGCAAGAAGCCCGAAGAGATGATTACCAGAGATCAGTTATAAGCAAGGCTATGGATGATAGTCAAACGAATTCAAGCAAATAACATCCAAGAAATGGCTAAGTATGGATTTGCAGTTCCCTTAAGCAGGGGATCAGATCAATATAGTTAGAAACGGATCGAATAGGGTTAGTATGACTATGGATCGTTTGGATTGGCAGTTCAACTGAGCAATGATTGCTCAATATCTCAACAAACACTATGGAAACCAAGCAAACAACTATGGAAACACGAAGAGGAAGCGGAGGAAGGAAGACCGTCACAACCTATCGTATGGTGCCCCGTGGCCCCTACCACCGGTCGGTGCCGATCGCTCATATAGGCCCAGGTGGGCCTCAAACTTTCTGGATCGGTTCGTCTAGTCCTTGGTCTTCTGCATGCGGATTTTCAGCTGGATAATTCATGTTTTCCTATAGATACCGGATTGTTGACTCAAGAAAGAGCTTTTTTCGGCTCTTTTCTCTCTCTCTTAGCCGAGCTCTGCCATTTTTATTCTTGGATTTCACGAATTGTAACCGTAATCAACAATATAAATAAAAGAAAAAAAATTTGGGGTGGACGCAGGCTGGAGTATGCTGAACCACTATAAATTCTCTTATGTTAATTTTCTTACCGTTTTTTTTTCCTTCATATTTTGTTCTGCACTTCATTCTGTTTGGATTTGGAAGTGTTATCATACTAGTTGAGTATTTGTGATCAATTTTGATGCAAGCGGTAGTAATTTGCGAAAAGATTCATAACTAGGACATTTGGTATTCTCTAGCATGTAGACTTAGGATTTCTCCTGCTCCAAATGTAGCAATAACTTATTTTCTTATTCATACATATGTCCAAATATCTATTGCACCATTTTTGCATCTTCACCACCCTAGCTATGCTAGTGTTTCTTCGTTAGTCCCAACACTCTCTACCATAATTTAAGGTGGTCAAACAGTTGTCCTACATAGTTTTGCTTTACCCTGATTTTCTATTTTGATTGCACAGCTTGCATTGTCTATGCATTTTCCTGAGTAACACATCCATGATACCTAAAGCTTATCTTCATTATTAACTGTGCCATCAACTAATCAAATGTTGACAAACTCTTGACTTTAAATACCAATGTACTAAACCTATGTTCCATAGACTGCGCAGTACAGACTTGTGTGTATCTTTCATAGTTGAAATTTCCCTTATTCGCCGTTTCAACATTATAATGCTGTAGACTTGTCTGTGAGCTTCATGACATTAATACTGTGTATATTTGGTGAGCCATCACCCGTCTGTAACAGAGACATGACATGTTCTGAAAGTCTTATTGCTGGACCTAGTTTTTTCTGCAACTAATCTAACTTCGTTCTCAGCTGATTCATATTATATATTCAAATAAGATTTCCATAGCTATGTGGTTTATCTACAACAACAGCACCCTTCTCATTTCGACTGCAATGTATCCTTTGATGCATTGTTTTAAACCATTAAATTTGTCTTTGTATCAATAGCAACCTACCTTTTATAACTTCGCATCAGACTTTTGTGAATATCTTTTTTTAAATTTCTTGTCTGTTTTTTTATATTTTATTCACTTTCACCACTTATATTTACGATCTATCTAGCCTATGGTTGGCAATTTAGAACCGCAAACCCAAACCGAACTGAACCCGATGGGTCTCGAGTCGGGTTTGGATGATGAAAAATACCGTAAAGATCCGATCAAACCCAACCCGAACTGACCCAACTCGAACGACCGACCAAAAAGTATTGAAATATATGCATTTTTAGTGTCATTACCCAACTAAACCTGAACCGAAGCTCGGGTCGGGTTGGATCTAGGTTTTAAAATATATAGTTTGGATCCGAAAAAACCTATCCCGCTTGAACCGAGACCCGCCGGGTCGAGTTTAATTGCCACCCCTAATTCTAGCCTATAAATGCAGTAAAATTTTGGTACAATAAAAAAAGTGCTGATGTAATTCTTAATCACACAACTTAATTTAGCTTCTTCCATGTGCCATAAATGCATCATGTGCTGCACTTGTGGATGCAGGAATCCCTTTGAAGCATCTTGCAGGTAAACCAAATATTATTTTTCCATGTACTCATATTCTTATTGGGTTGTTTTTGACTTTGTGATCATATTTGCAGTTGCAATTGGTTGTGGTTTAAACGAGCATGGATCTGTAATGTTAGATCCGACTTTGGCAGAAGAGCAGGTGATTTCTGAAATGGAGCTTTACCTATTATTTATTTTAGTGAACAAGCCATGAGGCCAAGTTGGTCTTATTCTTGTTATATTGATGTTGTATGTATTGCTTAAATAATACACTTGACCATTGGTTTATATGCCTATGAAGCCCATGATATCATTTTCTTTAATTATTGCATGAGGATGATTTACAAAAATAAATTTCAGTAAAATGGGAGAAGAACCCTGTGCAAAAGCATTTTCCGTAACGACTGCACACACAGATGCATATCTGTTCCATTTTCTTGATTTGTAACTACTATATCATCATTTTTTTCTTCAAATTTGTAATGTTAGATCTTCAAATGCTGTTGTTATTAACTTTGTTCTTTGATTTTTTTTTTTTTCCTTTTTCAGAAAATGCAGGCCTTTGCATATTTAGTATTTCCAAATGTGCCTTTATCAGTTGTTCCCAAAAGTCAATCTTCTCAAGAAGAACCCATTGAGCATGGAATTATAACATCGGTTACCCATGGGACAATGTCTGGTAATATCCTTGTGATTTCTCCTATCATATATGCACTTCTATGAGCATCTCTCATATATTAATTAGCATACACCAATGATAAATGTATGCAAATCTGTTTTCTTTTTCTTTCTAGTAATTATAATATAAATTTATATTGAGACTTATTTGTTTAAAATTTTAGAATGTATCACTGAATGAATTACTAATGGGCCTATTATGTTGCATTACAGTTGAAAATTATCTCCATTGCTTGGAGCGTGGGCGTGCTGCCTGTGTAAAAATTTCCGAATTTTACAGGAGGACTTTCAAGTCACAAATTCCAACTGATTCTTGAACTTCTGCAGTTTGTCTTATGATGAAGTGTAAAATTATTATTGAAAAATTTAGGTAGTGATGCTTTATTATTAGAAGTCTAGTTGCAAAATTTTGTTCGATGTTTTTTTGAAATGAGTCGATTGTTGTGTTTGAAGACTTTGCTTTGTGTAGACATGCTTTTAGTTTCTTTTGTTCTAGATAGGAAAAAAAAAAGGTTGAAAAGTTGAAGATTTGGTGTCTTTAGTATATGCAAATTAAACATGAAAAGACTTGTGGTGCCAGGCATCTTCTTTTGGTGTTGTATATCTAACTTCAAAAGTGATGGATGATTTGAATTTCTTTGTAGATTTTTACCAAATTTTGATGTTGATGTGCAATTCATGTGAACGTAGATGTTTGTTGCTTATGGACTTTAATGCTCACACGCGCATGTATTTCATTTTATAACTCTTTCAACTTTATCAATTTGAGTGAGCTGAGTTTGCCTAACCTATCAAAAAGAGAGGTTCCTTTATCCGAACGTTACTTAAACTGATAGCAACAAGTCAGCTACCTTATTTTGTTGCTGGAATGAGTGCAGAAACGTCATTGGGGTGATCAATATTTGATTAGCATCGGATTAACTGACCAAAAAGATCCATTTTGGTTGTTTAGTCACACGGATTTATATTCTGTATGTATAATAATTTTATTTGATTATAGGTCAACTGAATTAATAAAATAAATTATTATACGGTTTAAATTTATAGTATTATAACAGTTTTAAGTATAAATTTATGCTTACCTTTTAGTAGATTGAACGTTTTGATGATACTGTATGATACTTGCTTTTGACGTTTTATTCATTTCAGTAAAATCAGTTACCAACCCTATTAATTTGTACTAGTTTGGTTCGGTAAATCTAAATGTATCTGATGGGCGTGCTTTTCCTTTTTCGTTTTTCTTCTTCTTAAAATAGTTAGCTAATATACTAAGTTTTTGACTTTGACCCTTTTTCCTTTATTCGGGAGTAAAAACTCATTAATTTTAAGTTTAAGATTGGTTTGAATTTTTTCTTTAGTTATTAAATTTTGCATTTTGATCAACTTCATTTTGCTAAATTCATGGAATACTGAATTGAATTAAGGAAGAAAAGTAGCTAAAAGAAAGGATCTCATGATAGTGAATATGGGTCCTCACCACCCATCAATGCATGGTGTTCTTCAACTAATTGTTACTCTCGAAAACGCTGAACTCACTCAAGTTTGATTGATGTTTTAAGAAAAACCAAGTTCAAGAGTGTTTTAGATTGGATTTTTCAGACGTAATTTGTAAAATGAAGAAAAACTTGTACTTTTGGAGTTAATGTATGTTATCTTCATATGTAATTAAATGTTTAGCGGTTTCATGGTGGTGTGTGCGAAAAACTACAACGCAGATGTAACAAGAATATAGCGGGAAATACCAGAGATGCTAAAAACTATATTCAAGACGAAATCAGATCTACAAAATAAATTCATGATTACTTCCACTTCGGTGTAATCATTCTCTTACCACACACATAGATATACAGATCTTTTTATTACTGTAGATGAGTTAGGAGATTGCCATGAGCTTTGTTGAGCTTTGGTAGATGTTATGAATTGGTTAAGGTGACCACTTTGCTTGTTTAAACTATAAAGATGACATTTTTAATTAGATAGTAAGCTAATTTAGTTGTTTGAAAACATTGAGCTTGGTCTGAATATAGTTTGAGGCTATGTTATTATCATAAACATAGATATATTATTGTATTGTTGGTATAAGCTATAACAATGCTATTTCAAAAGGTTAGTGAGCTAGTAAGCTAGAATTAGTTGATGAAGGTATATCGAATTAGTTATACTTGATTTGGTGATGTTACGTGTAGGGTTAAGCCTAACAATGATATATTAATATGTGAGTTTAATAATAAATGAGTAAATGAATTTTTAAAAAGAGAATGAAAAAGTTAAGAATTTAAAAGGAAGGATTTTGACCAATTAAATTAGAAGTGGACATTTAATCGACTTAACCGATTCAGCCGAACATAACCGAACCGCATTAACCGATAAATTCAGTTAACCGACCGATGTTAACCGATAAAATTCGGTTCGGTTAACGGTTAACCAAATATTATTTAATGTTAATCGTTAGTCGAAAATAATACTGAATAGTGACCTACGAAGCCAAGCCACCTGCACCCGGCCCATCATTAATATCGCGTAAATAATAGAAACCCTAGTGAAGCCGCTTTCACAATTCATTCTACAAACTAAGGACTACGGAGCTTCAGCGATTCAACGAAATCTTATCGTCTTCAATCCCTGATCGTTCTTGGAAAAACCCAGATCACAAATAGCCTCTCCACCCATCAATTACGTAGCCGAATCGCCGATCAACACGAATTCAGATTGATCTACTGATCTACAAATTCAGATATGGTGAATAGTAGTAGGAAAAGAAAAAACGTACGCTTGTATTAATCATTTGATTATGTTTATTTTTTAGTTTTTATATGTTTTATTTAGTTTGTATGGACTGTATAATTCGTTATACTCAATAAACTGAATAAACTGTATAATTAATTTGTATAAACTGTATTAATCATTTGATTAAGTTTATTAAACCGTGTAACTGTTAATTACATTTAATTAGCTTGCTGCTGGATTATTTAGCTTGCTGCTGGATTAAACTGTGTAACTGTAATAATTAGCTTGCTGCTGGATTAACCTGACTGTAGTGCATATGCTTTGAATTAACCCGATGTATATGCTTTGAATTAACCTAACTGTAGTGTATATGCTGAAATTATCCTGACTTTATTAAACTTTGTAACTGTTGTTTACATTTTATTAAAGTATTAAACTGGGTAATTGTTATAAACTTATATATTTACATTTGTGGCTGCTGAAAATGAATAATTTAGATGATAAACTAACTATTAAACTGATATTGATTAACTTGTAGTTAAATTTGAAGGCTGTCAGTTATACAATAATTTTGATGATTAACTGATATTTCTTATAACTGATATTGATTATATGCTTATTTTTAGTTGATATTAAGTTAGATTAAATTGTGTATGCTTGAATTAACCTGACTGTGTATGCTTTGAATTAACCTGACTGTAGTGTATAATGTATATGCTTGAATTAACCTGACTTTATTAAACTGTTTAGCTATTGTTTACATTTTAAAAAACCGTGTAATTGTTATAAACTTATATATTTACATTTGTGGCATTGTGCTATCATTTTAACCTGACTGTATAACCAGACCGTGTCACATTTATTTTGTGTTATCATTTTAACTTGACTGTATAATCATTTTACAGTGATTGCAATTGCAACTGCAACTGCAACTGATACACGTAGATATGAACCATATATTTCTAATCTAAAATGTATTTTTGTTTTTCATGCACTATAATAGGTACAGATAGGTAGTTCTAGAGAAACAAGAGATGACGATGAGTTTGCGGGAGAAGCAGATGATGAGGAAACTGGTGAAGATGACATCAATGTTAGAAAACCTCCTCTACACCCGGTGCGCAAGCCTTCTTCGGTATGGGAACATTTTACTAAAGACGGTAATTTCAATTTTCAGAAATGTATATGCAACTATTGTGGTCAACAATTTGCATGTGATTTTAAATCAAATGGCACTACACATTTAAATTACCATATAAAACATTCATGTAAGTCCATTCCACGTGATAGTGATAAGGGACGAAAAACTTTAGCTTTTGGAACAAATAGCGATAGTGAAGGTGGTTGCAATTTTATCGCATGGTCATTCAATAAAGAGGAATGTAGAAAATCATTAGCTCGAATGCTAGTTATTGATGAACACCCTTTTAGTTTTGTGGAGGGTGAATGTTTTCTTCAATTTTGTCGGGAATTGTGTCCTAGTTTTGAAGTTCCTTCACGTAGAACAATTTGCAGGGATGTGCTTCAATTATACTGAGATTCATTAGAATCTCTTAAAAAAATGTTCTCAAAATCATTGCATGGTGTTTGTCTAGTTACTGATACATGGACATCTATTTAGAATGTGAATTATATGGTTTTAACTGCACACTTCATCGACGGAGATTGGAAGCTATATAAAAGGATTATAAATTTTTGTGTGATTAATAGTCATAAAGGAGAAAATATTGGAAAAGTTATTGTCCACTGTATCAAAAAATGGGAACTCAAAAGAATAGTGTCTATCACAGTCGATAATGCTAGTGCAAATTAAGTGGCAATTAATTATGTGAAAAAAAAATTAAATGATTATCACAGTCTATATATATATATATATATCACTAGCATTAGGCTATTGTGTTCTATTTATCTTTGATATAATCCTTGTCTAATTTGGATGGATGTTTCAAACATGTATTTGAGCTTACATGCTATAATCTATATCTAACCAGGTGTTTGTGCTATTGTTAAAATGGATGGAACTATAAAGTTGAAGGCCGAAGCTCACTATCTCAAGCTCAATCTTTAAAGTATCTGTGTTGTATTTACTACTTTCATTGCATTTTGTAGTATTTTAGACTATGTAGTACTGTAGGCTTGTAGTATTGTACAATTAACTATGAATTGAAGAATTGAGGACTGTAGTGTTGTGGACTGTAGTGTCATTGGATTGTGAATTATATGATGATCTTTGCTGTGCTATCATGTTTCGTATGTGACTTGATACATATCGTATGTCATGTTAATGAGCAATGTTGCCATATATGCAATATCCATGAATTAAATTATAACGGTTACCATCAGTTAACCGTGCAACCGTTCACCGTTTTCCTTAAACGGTTAACCATGCAACGGTTAACCAGTGCGAAAGGTTAACCGAACCGTTAAATTTAACCAGTTAACCGCGGTTAAATTTAACCGGTTCGGTCGGTTTGTGCGACCACTTTTAACCAATGAAACGGTTAACCGAACCGCTGCTTTTTATCGGTTAACCGTTCAAATTAACCGATAGGTTCGGTTAACTGACCGTGCCCACCCCTAAATTAAACGATGACTAAGTTAAGGCATGAATGTTAAATAATTATTATGTAACTGGCGAATGGTTGTTTAAGGATTTTATAAATTTTGATATAATGATTTATGAGAGTTGTATAAATTATATGAACTTAAATAGAATGATTTATTGATGTGTAATCTTAGAAATGAAATAAATGACCACTGGACTTATTTGAATCAACAAAAGAGAGTTATAAATAGATAAAGTTTGGTATTTTGACGTTCTCATGTTGATATACCTATGTAAATTTGGGTAGAATTATTTGTTGACCATTTGATGTTTAAAAAATATATTAGATACCTTATGAATGGCTACAAAGTTGGTTTGAACATGATAAGATACTCAGTTTGCTAATCAGAACCATTACACATAATATATGAGATGGTTAGTAAGAGTTTAGATGGCTAGTAACTTGATTAATAATTGATTGTTGAATTGCTTTATTATTGCATTTATTAGTTGTATGTGTATGTATAAAGTAAATATATGCATATGTGATCATTAAATTAGTTTAATGTCGGTTGTATGTGTATTTTGATTATATTATTATGTCAGTTTTATTCTCATATTCTATACCAGATATATCTCTCATGTTTTCAGTGCATGTATATTTTGGTACATTGTATGTTATCCAGTCATTATGAGATCTATCGTATAGGCCATGTTAGGTAGTTTTACTCAAATTTACCATAACAATCATTGCTTACAATATTCAAGACCATATGTGGTTGTTTAGCACCAGTTCAAAGTATCGCAACTGGCGATCATTATACTTGGTATCATCGCTTAGGTTACCTATGTGTATGTGATCATTATACAACCACATCGTTTGGGTAGAGTACGTGTTCAGGAGCTAATGAAGACATTGACCTCTTAAGAGAGAAAATGTAACACCCCTCAAAATAGTGCTTTTGGTGGGCATCAAACTTGAGCATCCATAGTTTCCTTGGGGACCATGACGACCCACCTTTCTGATCTTTGAGAACGACACTTAACACATCCTCGCTATTCATGTGTCGTTGCCCAAGCATCCGAAAGATGATTTGTCGTGGGGTAAAATAAAGAACATAATAGAGTAGAACAGAAAATCTCACAACGAAATAGTTAAATATAATACAACAATAATATAGTACATAAGGTTACTCCTTAACATGGAGTTATCACGGTTACACAAAAGTACTATTACTATCAGTCTAGGTAGTATTTATATACCCTACCTTTAAACTTGCTGGTCCAAAACACACACAATTAACATAACAACGGAAATAGATAACTAAATAGATAAGAAGCCTCCTGCTCGTCCATCATTCTCAAAAGAGTCCAAAGTAACCTTCTACTCTCGGATTACTCAAAAATAATTGAGTACCCGAGAGTTTAGAGAAAACAAACAACTAGGGTCAGATAATAAGTCTGCTATGAGTAAAACTTTAAACATGGGTGGAAATAAACAACATGTGAGACCATGCCGCTAAATGTGGAACGGATTTTCCCTCATAATAACAACATCAAACCATAAGTAATAGGAGCAATCCAAAACAAAACCCAAACTTGAAAGAACGGGCCTAAATAAGATCAAAATTCAAACTTAGAGAGTGGACATAAATAATTAAACATCAAGAAGAGCTCCAGCCACTTATTGGTGTAATTAAGAAAACAAATTCAAAGATTTGAATCAAAATGCAAGAAAAAAGAATTTTCCAACAATGACTAGGAGGGCGCACCCTCCTTACCGAAAGTATTCCTCTAGAATATACTTGAGAACTACGATGACTCTCGGACACGTCCAAGTCGAACCCCGCCAACCTTTACCGAGAATATGAGTGTTTCTCATTTTAGTGCGTACACAACCAAAACCAATCTTGAGTAGATGTGATAATACCCTAATTGGAGCAACCCCACAAAGATTGGCTTCCACTCGCTCTTTCGGTTTAGCCATTTCCGACAAAGGATATCAACGCTCAAAATGAGCAAAAAAATGTCTTGTATTGACGATACACAAAGAAGAAAGTTGAATCAATAGTATATAAATCAACCAGCGGGAATAATCAAAATGATCATATATGGAAATAAAATCTCATATCCATTACCTTCGATTTCAAACTTGTACTATTTCTTGATCGAAAATGAAGTCGGGCAAGTGAAGGTAGTGTTACCTCAATATTTTTAACCTTTGAGATAGGGACGAATTTCTATACCTCGACATTTAGTGCTAAGAGTAAGACTAAATCCTTTTCATATATCATTTACGAAAATTAAATTTATTATCCCTTACGTAACCGAATCAAACTTTTTAACTTTTAAAGCCAACCTTTTGCTGGGATTTCACATTACAAATATTAATTTTAAACAACACTATCAAAAATGACTAATCAACTTTAATCAATGATTAATTACTTAGAAATCTTTATTTAAAATAATTAATTAGCTTTACCCATGATTAGTTACTTCAAACATCATTATTTAAAATGATAAATTGATTTTAATGATCATTATCGAAGTGATTAATTAACTTTAAAACTGGTAGAGTTAGGTGTATGCCCTAGGTGCAATTATGTAATTTGTTACATATATCTAACTCATCGACCAATTTTTTCCGAAATAAAAGGTATTTTATTTCTGCAGAAAATTATTGCCAAGGACAAAATTTCTCAGCATTTTAGCTTCAAGGACAGACCTTCAATATTTTATCCTAAAAGACAACTTTATTTAGGTATCAGTTTTTAGTTATTGATAGAAGTTTTAGGTATCAGTTTGTAGTTATCGGTGACAGTTTTTAAGTATCATTTTTTAGTTTGGTAACAATTTTGAAAGAATGTTTGTCCTTATGAATAATTTTGGAAGAATATTTGTCCTTATGAATAATTGTTGGAAGAATGTTTGTCCTTATAGTTAAAAAATGAAGTCGTGTCCTTGAGGCTAAAATCACATTATATACTTGATATAATGTGATTATATTAATTAATTAACTTACTTAAAAGTATATTTAATAGAAAAATCCATAAATGGTATATTTTGTGATAGTAGTTACAAAGTGTTGTAACCGTGAGTAATTTACCACAACGAAATAAATATACCATTTTAAATGTGCCTAGTCAAGATGCATCGAGACTGGATATCGATGTATTCGTTGAGGCTGTAGTACGTAATGCTCTCTAAATGTTGGGCAGTGTATTATTCATGACTACTTGGGCACCTAGGGGTTACGTATTAATAGTTATTGGATAACTGTGGAACGACTCACTCGATAGTTTTCCGTTGGTTAATATAACTAAGGTCAAACAGAAAATATCGATGTGACTGCTTTTCTCGACTTGAGAATACTATGGATCTTCAATATGAAAGCTCCGCTTTGATTATAGCCAAATCATGGCATGGCGTCCATCGAGTAACTATAGTTGGGTCGAGTGGAAGTGTTGGAAGTGGATCACTATTCAAGAGAGGATTCATGTCCTCAGTTATATGCGGTTGGTATCACAGTCAACTCAAGTCAACTCAAAGTCAAAGTCTCTGGCCAGAGCATTTCGGTTAAAAATAATTGTTATTATCGAACCAAAGACTTTTTTTTGGACTATAAAGTTGAATGTGGAAGAAGTTGGAATTTTGACCATTACCTAATTCTATAAGTCCAAAGTGATATAGTTTTGACGAAGAGAATTGGTGTAAACAAATGTCACAACCGGGTAACGCTTATTAAACTAAAATTGGATTTTTACCAAAAATGAGTAAACGATAAATTTGGCCATAATGTCACACCACTTGATAGCGACGTGTGAACGTTAACATTCGAATAGTTTGGTGTTGATTGTTGACCAAATTTACACCCAAGAGTTACACAACTGATATGATGAATTCCCTTAAGACCGAATGATTTAATTAGTTTATAATTATTATAAATAAATTAAATAAATTAATATTAATGAAATACTAATCATCAAATTTTAATATGGTTTGAGAAATAAAAATTGTTATACATTTATAATAGTTATAAATGTACCAATCGATATACGATATAGATAAGAGATTAAATTAGATTTAGTTGCATAACATTTTGGCTTGGGCTTAAATGAGTTTAAAGCCCATTAGTAGGGCTACAAATTTTGGTTTCGAAAATTTATTAGAGGCGGCTAAAACTTTGGATTAGAACTAGAGATGGATGGCTAAGATTAAGAGGGAATATGTAATGATATTGTCCTAATATCTCTTTTGTACAAGGTTATATATATTGATCTCTAAACCCTTAATCTAAAGCAACTTTTGGCTGCCATAATTATCAAGTTTGCTGGGTGAAATTTATCCCCATATCAGTTCTAAGAATCTCAAATCAATTCAAGTTAAGTAAAAGCACCATTTGATAGAAAAGGTCGACGATTCCAGACTTGCAATCTGATGGATCGAGCATAACTAGAGTAGGGAATTCATTGAGTCAAGTGGACTCAAACTCACCATCAATTGGTATTTTATTTATATATTATAGTAACCATATTTTATGATTTAATATTGATTAATTCCAAATCTGTATATATATTAATGTTGTCAATCTAGTTAGGTCAGATTTTTGTAGGCATATGTAGTTGTCACAAATTAGTTTGGTTATGTGCATGGTTATATTATTATGTGTTATAATTTATGTATAAACAAATCTAATTTGCTGTAAAAAAACTAAAATTTGTCATTATTATTTATTTTATGTATATTTATATATTAATTTGAATATAGACTAATGTATATTTCAAACATATTATTACACATATGTATATTTATAATGTATAAACAGCTTAGAATTTTTCCTTACACCTATTTATACATAACATGAATTATAAAATTCAAAAATATTTTTTTTATATATATTAATAATTTTAAATTATTTTTTATTGATTATTTGAATTGTTTATTATATCTAAAATAATTATTGCACTGGAAATTTGATTTTATATTTTTTAAATTACTAAATCTATGTAGAATCCCACGAATAAATTTTCAGAATTTGTTTTTAATATTTAATATTTAAATTTCTTCAGTTGAACATTTCTTTTATTTATTAAAATAATATTTTATTTCAGAAAATCATGAAATTTTTTTGAACCTTTATTTTATGATGCTATATTTTCTTAAATTTTAAAATTTGATTTTTTTAAAATATTTATTACTAATATTTTTAATTATTATGATCAAAACTATTTATTATATATATATAATGATAAAATTATAAAATTATTATTTTATGTTTGTTATGCTAATTTTGATCTTGAAATAATTTTAAAAAAATATATAGTTATATTTAAGTATTTGAATTGCAACTAATTATTCATATATATATATATATATATATTTTAACCTTATATATATAATTTCAATGGGGCAACTATTTGAACATAAAATTAAACACAAAATGGTGACACAAAAGATCCGGACCATTGGATTTTTTTGTCTTTATAGGGAAGGTGGAGTTCAAGGGGAAATCCAATGGTGAAGATTCTTTTTGTCACTAATTGTGTCTATATTTTGTGTCTAAATAGACTTTTCCAATTTTAATTATTATATATATATATGTATAATTTTATATGTTTAATTATGTGTATATATATTTATACAAATATTTTAAATTATACATACACATATATATATATTTATTTATTTAATTTTTAGATTTTTAGTCATGAAATATATTTTAAATATATGTATATGTATTTATATAAATATACTTTGCATTATAGATATATGCACATATTTAGACAACATATAATACATACGAAATGAGCTAATGTGTCTGTTGCGATGTAAATCCCAACATCTATATACAGACATGTTATACCCTTCAGGGATTATTATGTTACAGATGCACACATATATGTATATGGATATAATACATGTGTATATATATATATATATATATAAATTAAATTATTCAAATTAACCTTACATTACAAAATACTTAAATTTAAATAAAATACATGATTTTATTTAAAATAAATTCAGAATTGTTCTAAATGAATTAGACTTCATAGGCCCAATGAAGATCCAATAGGATAACTTTTTTGAAATACATCACCACTATCGCTGCGGGCTGGCCGAGTTCCAACAATGGCATCGGAGCCCAATAGCCTATGCGGTCTAGCTTAGTCATATTTGGGCTAACTAATTAAGCTTGCCTACTTAGTACGGTGTCTAGAAAGGTAATATTTAGGATTGGAATTGGGTAATCAAGTATTCTGTCCTACCTGGTTACCGGCCTGGCAAGAAAGATGAAGTGTCCCCAAAGGTTGCTTCTAATAGAAATGGCCCAACTTAATCTGGGCCTTGGGCTATTCAAAATCGTTTTGAAAATTAATGTTAATTTTTTTATATTTAATAGTTAAATTAAAATAAAACAAGTTGATTATAAAAATTATAATACTACATAAGTTTTTAAAATGTTTGAAAGGGTAATGATATTTTCAAAATGTTTGAAAATATTTATATAACAATTTCAAAATTAAATTTATTAATAAGATTAATAAAATTAATTAATTAAATATGTTAAGTAATTAATACATATATATAAACATGAATTATATATGTTGATATATGTTATGTTATTTTAAAATGTTTAAGATAACATAAGTATACATGTATGTATACAAGATAAATTATGAAATAAATAAAATTTAATAAAAATTATTTAATTTAATAAATTAATTAAAGATTAATTAGTTAAATAAAATACACATATATATGATATATCTGTGTTACACAATAAAGGTTATAATACACACTATAAATGTTATAGTAGATGTGTCCAATATAAAAGTTATATTGGAATACTAATTTAAAATTAATTAAAGAGTTAATTGATTATTAATCAGATAAGATTTAATGATATATTATACGTAAGACTATCATATAAGTAATATGTAATATAAAAGTTATATAACAATAAAACTTATATGATATGTGTATAAACTAAATGTGGAACATTAAAGAAACCCAAATAGACTTGAAATAAATACACATGTAAATGTACATATATCATGAATTCTGATGTGTCTGACACTTGAATCGCTGGGGTATTTCAAAAGAAATATATCATTCTATACGTCGATATCACTCAATATATATATATATTGAAGATTATGAATCTTCAGTATAATGTTGTCCTCTACCATATATATATTAATAAATTACTTACATACTCCTTAGTTATTGAGCAAACTAAAGCTAGAGATGTTATGCGTAGTATTATTAACATATTGAACAGATGAGGTAAGATAACTATATGTATTTGTTGAGCAAACTTAATGTACATATAGTATACTTAGGCCATCACGATATGGTAGGTATGAGCAAATAATCTCTTTCGATTTGTTGAGCAAACTCAAGGTCGAAACGAGATTAGAACAAGGATAAATGGATTAAGAGTCGTATGTGATACAGCCGATAATGAGTTATCCATCTTGTGGGGCTAAGATTTGTTGAGCAAACTCAAGGTCAGAATACCAAAACAAACAAGTCCTAATACCCACTAGTGAAGTTATAAGACTTCTATGTTTCATCTTAAGGTTTGAAGAAACGTAAAAGACTAGTAGGAGCCTTATTAGAAAAATGAAATGGTAACATTTAACTTTTCTAATATTGTAAAAACATATGCTATATAACGTTATAATTATCTACAATGATAAATTTGTGCATTTAATATGATTGATAAAACGTTTGTCAATTAACATATATAAACAAACTGAATAGAAAGTTGACAAATAGATATATAATATATACTTACTAATAATTCTAATTGCATGTTATATAATGATTCTATCCTCATGCACGTGCCCAATTTCAACTACTTAATGCATTCGTAAGTTGGTCACTTATATATTTATTTGGTTTAGACCGTGTATTGCATTTTGTGAGCTTTTGAACTCTAAATGCAATTTAAGACTATGGATATTTGATCCATGTAATTTCACATACAAATATTATATGGTGAACAGTCATAGTTTGTGTGGTACAATATTTCGATGAAGTTAGTTCATTCGAAGTAAGCCAATAAACAGTATTTTAAGATAATGTATTCAACTTGAATGATTTCAAAAGGATCATATTGTGTTAATATAACACAAGACCATAAACTACGAGATACATCTAAGAACTCGATCATTGAACTGTCATTTTGATCAGTTTACATAAAGTGCAACATATTTGATGCCTTAAATGTTAAGAATAATCGAATGCGCTTTTGTAAAAATTTTTTTATGATATTATAGTAAGGTTTTCTTTTGAATAGTTTGGCCATTTGAAAGAAAAACGAATATATAAGAATAGATGTAATTTAAGGTAAAGTTGGAATGAAGAGAATGAATAATTAGATCTGCTTCATAGAGAAACATTGGAAACAAGAATTGTAATAATAATTGATACATAATATCAACATGGTTCCACATACTTTGTTATATTCATCGATGTTTTATTACCAACATGAACATGTGTATTAGATACACATGTAGTAAGTTTATGATAAAATCATAGAATATAAAAGAAAAGTAAATAAAATAACATGCAATAGAATAAAATGATTTGATTTGGTTGAATAAGTGAGTAAATTGGAAAGTGTTCCAAATGTACCTAAAAATGAATATAGATTCTATCTCATAAGTCACTCCTCCATGTGATACATAATGATGCATTGATAGGGAGTAATGAGACATTGTTGGACCATTTACGATTAATTGTGAGTAAAGTTGAGTTAGTTTCTTTTTATAAGGTCATGTACTTAAGTGTAGTACACAAAGTTGATATTATTTCATCTAAACAACAGTTTACAAAATCATACAAGGTAAGGGTTTGTAAGAAATCCCAACATATCCTAGACCAAGGAGTTGGCAGGTTGTGCGAGTCGAAATATTGCATGTAATTATTGTTCATGAGGGATCTTATATGAATCTCCAAAAAGTTTTTAGAAAGGTCTCTCATCAAATGATATATTTATGTTTTAAACATAATTTTTGTAAACTAAAATCAGTTTTATAAATAAAAAGGTTCATAAAGCGTTTATGAATCCCTATTCTATTTGCACTAAGAAACAATTGTTGTTTCAAGATATATCAACTTCATTGTGAAGGAATTTCTTTGAGAAATTTTTAGTAGTTAAATGGAATTGGATCCGATCCAAAGATAGAACTAATTATATGAGATGAAGTGAAATTAACTAACCTAAATGAACACATAGCATTAGAATGTCTAATAAGTATTCTCGTACATCAAAGCGAAACTACGAGTTTCTTATTAATGTACATTACCCTCGGTTGTTCAATTAAACGATTAAGATTGTTCACTCTATATGGTATGATGCGCAAATCTGAAAAAATTCCAAGTACATTACCAAAATATGGTTTTGGTGGTCATAATCAAAGAGAGGTGATCCATCGGCCGAGATTGTGTCTTTATTGAAAAGACTAATGTGGTTGGAATTAAATGAGCAATGTTGATAAGAATAATATCGTAAATTTAAATTGTTGAAATTAGCATAACAGATGCGGTATTCAACATGCTCAAGTTAATTCAAATTTACTCACAAAATTATCGCTCGATAAGACTTAGTGTTTGGTACTTAGAAACAAGAAATTTGGGATAATGATTTAGAGTAAACCATTTGCACATATTGACCAAAAATCCCTCGAAGTCAGTGGGAGCGATATTAGGTTTGTGAACCTTTGGATATGATCCAAGAAATGATACAAATGTATCAATTTATAAGCATCAATATTGAATTTGTATTTTGATAGAAATATCAAATAGTTTGATGTGATAACCTGGATTTTTGAACATCTAGTAGTTGAATAATTATCTGATTTATAGATTGAACAGATAAGAATTTTGATAATAAAAGATATCTGGATATATAAATAAATTTGAAATATAACAAAAGTTGAATTTTAAATATATGAAATAATCTTTTTATATAAATATATGGATATGTACATAGATGAATATGAGCTATAATAAATATCTAGATAAATATTCATTTGATAATCTGCTAATATAATTATTGAAATTTGATAATAATTGTTTAATGATCTTCTTTTATAAATATTTATTTAGTAAAATTTATCTTTACAAAGCTAATAAGAATAAATTTCTAATATATATATATATATATATATATATGTTGCATTGAAAGTTATGTTTTGAAGGTTAATATGGTGATTTTCAAGAGTTATTTAAAAGTTAAATCCTACATTTTAACACAAGTACTTGTATATATCAATTTAAATGTAATGAAAAATTAGAGTGTAAAATGTAAACAAGATTTAATAAAAAGGGGGTAATATTCTTTCCTACTAATTTATACATGTGCTAAATATAGTTTAATATAAATACATAAAACATAAGAATATTAATAAAGGAATTAAAACATTTGTAAGACTTTTAATATATGAAATGAACACTTGTAGCCTTTATACCATGCAATTTTACAAGTGGCCAATATGTCCTCTTTTCAATTTGTAATGTAAGTAAAATCAAAGAAATTAACCAGGCTCCTTACAAACCAAAGCATCTTCATTTTTTTTCAAATCTTCTATCATCCTTTTATAATTAAAAACTGAAGAAGAGAACCCTGTAAAGAAGCAAACCTGTAAATAGCAAAGGATTCAAAACATCAATCAACTTTTCAATTTATCAAACCAAAGCAAAGAGCAGATTCAGTATGAATCCAACTCAAAATTTCAGCAAGTTGTTACGCAATCCAAGATTCAACTCGACTAAGTAGCAGATCAAAAATTCAAAGTGCAGTTTCATTTTTAAAGCATCTATGTTTTTCTGTTCAACATGGAGGTGAGTGAACATATCTTTAAAAAAGTTTTAATCCTGACTTTCATTTTGATATTATGAATAAAAATCCTGATGTTAGCTGAAATACCTAAATTAATTGAATGTATGTTTGTATCTGAGTGATTAAATGCCTGTGCAGTTATAATATAGTTCATGTATGATGATAACAAGTTTGATTTCTTAATAAATTTAATAACTCATCATTGGATGTCTGTTAGATTTTGATTTATAAATAAAAGTTGTTTGAAATCATGCAATATCAATACTAAAAATCATCCCAGGAATTTATATTGAGAAATTGTCTAGGAATTTTAGAATTTTCAGTAAAAATGTAAATGGGTCAAAAATTCGATAGATTAAATTTTAAGTTTTGATTTCATGGCTAAATTCATTATAGGAAATCATGAATTTTAAGGTATATATCATAATTTTTAGTTTGAGAATTAGTGTCAATTCTTGAGGTGATCGTTTTGGGAAAATCGGTCGTTTGCCGATGATCGACACAGTGAAAGGAGGTTAGGTCGTAATCAGAGGTGGCTAGGAGGTTGTTGATGATGGGAAAATTTCAGGTGGATTTTCTGGATGGCCGAGGTGAGCGGATTTGGGTAAACTAGGGTTTAGATATGGTTTTGGTCGTGGTCAGCTACTTGTCAATTTGCAGCATCGAGGTGGCTGGTTAGGTGTGCGGTCGTGGGGGAAAGGAAAGCTTGGTCGTTGACAGAGCCATTGCCGGAGAATGGGAAGTTACTGATGGTCGGAGTGTCATGTCGAGGCGTTTTCTTTGGTCAACAGAATTGGTGCTGTGGGGTTATTGAGTTCGAATTTGTCGTTTGATGCTCGATCGAGATGTTGAATAGCTCGATGGTTTTTGGATGTCGAAGTCAACTTGTGAGAGGTAATCGAAGACGCCGGAGCGCCGCCGTGGGCCAGTGCATGTGCACCAGTTTCTGTGTACGCTGGAGATTGGGTGTGGAAGTGAGGAAGTTTACTTCGGTGGGAGCTCGGGAAAAAGAATGAGGGTCTCGGGGTGATTCTCGGGTATTTCATCGGGCTGCTCGCGTAAGTGTAGTAGTATTTATGTTGCAAGTTTATCAGGTTATAATAGAAGAAGTAGAAGATGAAGGGAAACTCGGGGAGGAACTCAAGAGATGCTGGGGTTTAACCCGAAAGCGGGAATAGGAAGGTTAGGCATATTTAAAGATTATTTAAAATAAAAGTTTGAAGTTAAAAATGGTTGTGTGTTTAAATCTTTAATCTCCTTCCCACTTTAAAAATATTCTTAAACTTTAACTTAGAAACGGTATGATGGTTAATTTAATTTTGTTAAAAAAATGTTTTTAAACCTAAATTTGTTATAATGAAATATTACTTAAAGGAAATGATTAAAGGACTTATTAAGAAAGAGAATTAAATAAAGGGTTAGTTAATTAATGAGGATGATTAATTAGAGGATAATTAATAAGTGTAAGTAATTATGAAATAACTAATTCGAGTAGTTAATTATGGATCAGTGTATTCAATGTGTATGGGTAAGATTAATTAATTTGTGTAATTAATCACGTTAAAGTGGTTACTAATAGTTAATTAATTAAGTTTAATTAATTGAAGGTAATCATTCGATGTTGGGTTAAGTTAAATTTTTTAAGCTAATTGATGAGGTATAATTACTTAGTGAAGTAAGTAGGGAATAATTACTAGACGTAATTAATTGAAGGAAATTACCTGATGAGAAGTAATTAAAGGATAATTACTTGGTGGAAGAAATTAAGTGATAAGTTACTTAGTGTAATTAATTAAAGGATTAATTAATAATTAAATCAAAGAGTTGGCTTAATTGATGTAGTAATTAAGGGAAGTTAAATTTTGATTGTGATTAACCAAGGCTGATTAATGAATGTAATTAAGTTAAAGTTTAATTATTAAATGAAATTTAAGAATAATTAACTAGTGAGAATAATTAGGGGATAATTAATTAATGTAATTAATGGAAGAGATTAATCTGGTACATGAATGATTGAATGATGATAAGCATTTCAGATTGGTTGATATCTCTGATATAAATTGATGTGCGAGATGATATGTTGGGTTGAACAGAGATGAACGTGTTTATCTATCAATGATGAATTGCTGCGAAAATGTGTTATCCGATAATTAAAATTGAATAGTATTTAATTGAATAACTTGGGTTTTGATGACATTGGATTCGAATGGACTGGAGTCGGGTATTAGTAAATACCCGAAACCACTTCGATTCTTTATATATTGGTATGTGAAATTAATAGGATGGTAAGAAATGATTTAAGTGAATTAGATCATTTAATCTAAGTTTAGTACTAAGAAATTGGTGAGTGAAATAAATAATGTCGATAACAATTTGTGAAATTGTAATTGATACAAGTTACCCGGGTTATATATAAGTTGTATGCCTTTGAAATTTATGTTAAATGGGTTTACTCACGCTGGTTTCCAGCCTGACCCGGGTATTACTTTGGTGTAATGCTCGGGTCAGACCGAGTATTACAGATTTTCAGGTAGGGACGTTCTGGAGCTCAGGAGGCGAGCTGGATGGCAATAGCGTATAGAGTATTTCCGCTGTGTTTATATTATTGTTAATCTGAGGCATGATAATTGTAAATATTCAGTGATTGTATATAATGTGAAACTCTGATGTATTAGAATGTAATCGAAAGATAAAATATTCCTTTGTAGACTGTTATTATTTATTATTATATTTTATCCACTGCGAATGTGAGATGTTTGGTGTTTCTGTTCTTCTTCTTCTTCTATCTCTTCCTTCTTTTCATAACTATCTGGAATTTTCGGCTTCGAAAATTTCGGGTCGTTACATTTGGTATCAGAGCTGAAAGTGTGACGACTTGGAAATTTTAAGCAATTTACATTGGAATATTTAATTGATTTGGAATATTAAAAAGTTAAATTTTGTACTTGAATTTCAAATATCAATATTTATTGGATACTTAATTGTTGAATTTAATTGTTGAATTTAATTATTGGAAATTGGGAAAATTGTGAAATCTAGAATTTTAAGCCTATTAAAAGAATAATTTGAAGGTTCGTAAAGTTTATATTGATAACATTGAAGATAATAGAAGTATTAAAATCAAATTTAACAATGATTTGTTCAGTTTTGAAAATATATCGTTTAAATTGAATTTAAAAATACCCTTCCGGGGCACAGCCTCGGAATTCGACGAAATCAGTACCATTGGATCCGTAATATTGAATTATTATCGGATTTCAAATTTTGTATTGATCAGAGCTAGTGTGTGAGTGTACGACATACAAACGCGCTGAAATTTTCATTGATAATAGTCGACTTAAATTGAAATTTTGAAATTAAATTATACATTGTTTAACCAGTCGACCTTCAGTCGAAAATGAATAAAATTCACACCATTGTTTTCTTTCACCTCAAAGCACTGTAGTTAATCATTACGGCCCATAGCTTCTCCAACACGCTTGCATTAATATTTATCCCGAGCCTTCGTCCCATTCGAGATCATAACCGAGCGATTTTCTCCCCCTCCTTTCCTCTTAGTGCCGCTCCCCTTTTTCTTTCTTCTTTCCAGTTTATCAAATTCTAATGGCACCGAAAAAAATAAAAAAGAATTTCAGGCGAGGTGAACTTGCGATCGAGACTCGCGTGTGCTCGCATAAGGGAATCGCGATATAAGCCGCGTGGAATTCTGGAAACTCGCGATTTGGGGGAGGGGGTTTCGGCGTCAAGCAGGGAGCTAAGGGATCAGGGGACGGGGTGGCGATTCATGACTTCGGCATCGTCGCATAGGGGCTCGAACGTGCTGTTCGACGTTGACTCTGAGGCAGGCGCTGGAGCAACCAAACTCGCGACCTAATGGGAGCTCGCGTGTTTAGAGGGTTAGACGATGGAGATTAGACGATTTCGGGAAAGGATTTGTCGATCTTCAGAAGGTAGTCCTCTGGTAAACTCTTTTCTCAAGTCGAGATTTAACTTAATCAAAGTTAGTTTAAATTTATACATATAGGTTAAATTCTTGAAAACTTATTTTTTTTAGTCAACAACCTAGATCCAGGAATCAAATTCAATTAATTACTAATAAGAGCTTACTTTAATTTATTCGTAATATGTATACAATTTAAAATACATAGGACTTGTGCAAAGTGATAAGATTTATAAGCAGGTCGATGTTAAAATATATGCATATATATAGGTTATTCTAGTATATAGAGATTCAAAGGAAAAGTAAATATATATATATTTTAAATATCTGCTAGGTTTGTTTTAATAATGGGTTTGAGGAAAATTTGTTTAACTAACTTATTTTAGATTGTTTATCTACTAAAAATATATTTATTTAAAGGAAACTTTATTTATAACCAAAGTTAATAGTTAAAACCCTAGTATTAGGAATTAATTGATCGGTTAGTCCAAATATTAATAAACTGCAAAATATTTATACAAGGTTAAACATCAGAGAATCCGAGGCAATATTGAAATGGATGTGCAAATTTAAGAGGAAAAGGTGAGTAAATCTCACTCAGCTGTGTTTTATTGGTTAATTTAAATAATTGATGGAATGATTGAATTGATTTGATATGCACTGTGAACTAATGATTGGGTGATTTTGGTTTTGGATGATTCATGAATTGATTGTTGTTTGACTCGAAATATTTGGGTTTTAATAGTTTTGAACCCTAATCATTGAATTTAGTAATCAAAGGGTTGAATTTATTAATTTATTTAGTTTTACAAGTGTAAGTATTTCAGAATAATTATAGGATAGTTGTTAAGTAAGGACTAAATGTAATTAATAAAAATATAATCACTTGCGGGATTGATCAAGAGATTAATTAATATGATTAATAAAGGGGTAATTGATTTATTTGATGGAAAAAAATAAAAGATGGTTAATTTATAGTTTGGGATTAATCGAAAAGATTATACGGTGGTTTGAAGTAAGATAATTGAATTTGATTAGGATAAATTAAAATATAATTGGAAATCTGTAATTTATAAAATCAATGATGTAATCAAAGATTTATTAATCAAGATGAATCAATCAATAATAAGAGACTTAGGAGAGTTAATTAATATAAGTAATTAAGGATTAATGTAATTAATATTGTTAATTTATTTATGAAATAATCAGGATTTCTTATTGTTTGGGACTAAAGATAATTAATAACGTAAATTTGATTAAAGATAATTACTTGAATGAAATTGGAAGATAATTAATCCAGGGTGATTAATTAAAATGAATGAATATGGAAGAGTTGATTTATTTATTGGTTTGGAAATTAATAAATGAAGAAATCTAAGTAATTGAGGTTTACAATTCAATTGAAAAAAAAATTGAATTGGCTTGTATGCGATTAAGTTTTGTGTATGGGTGATTGAATGGTATTGGATGTTTTGAATGAGTAGATATCTCTGATATGAAATGTTGTGTATTTCATTTGAATAACTTGGGTTGGAATAACATGAGTTTTCAAAGAGACCGGGATCGGTATTGAGAAATTACCCGAAACCACTTCGAATTCATATAAATTAATTTGTGAAATCAATTCGATGAGATAAAACGATTTTAGTGAATTGGATTATTTTAGCTAAGTTGGGTACTTAGAAATTTATATGTGAAACAAGCATTTGTCTATGGCAAATTGTGAATTGGATTAAAAATATATAAGTTACCCCGGGTTTATATAAATTGTTTGCTTTGGTATTCCATGTTAATTGGGTGTGCTCACGCTGGTTTCCAGCCTGACCCGGGTGTTACTTTGATGTAATGCTCGGGTCAGACCGAGTATTACAGATTTTTAGGTAGGACGTTCTGGAGCTCAGGAGGCGAGCTGGATGGCAAGAACGCGTAGAATATTTCCACTGTAATTATATTATTGAAATTCTATGATAAATTGATTGTATATATTCAGTGACTGTATAAGTGTGAAAACTCTGATGTATATTAAATGTAATCAACAGATATAGTATTCTTTTGTAAGCTATTATTATTTATTATTATATTTTATCTGCTGCGAATTTGAGATGTTATTGAATTTGTTCTTCTTCTTCTTCTATCTCTTTCTTCTTTTCCATAACTATCTGGAATTTTCGGGTTAGAAAATTCCGGGTCGTTACATTTGGTATCAGAGCAGAAAGGTTAAGCGAGAACCTTGGCTCTGGTGGGGATTTACTCATTAAATAGAGTCTGTAGTACTCTAGAATGAGTTGAGAGTATATATGTGTAACAACCCGCATATTCATCGATTTTATATTTAAATATTTTATCGTTAATCGGATTTTAGTCCGAAAAGCTACTTTTTGCATACGGTCGAATTAGGACTCGGGACCACTCCCATTGAGTTTAAAATGCCGTTTGCGACCTTTTTGAGTATAAGCTTCGATATGTTTGGAGAAAGTTGATTTTTGCTACTTTTCACTTTGGGTTTGGTTTTTGGGCTCAGCCCTATGTTTTACTTATGCTCAAATCTGAGCCACTCTTCCCCATTCACCCTCATTCTCTTCTCTTTTCAGTTTTAAAGTATTAATGGTGGGAGAGATTGGAAATTAAAACTTCAAAACCCTAGTTTCTCTTGCAAATCAAATTCCTAGCTCCAAACTCAAGAAGAACCCATTGGTAAGCTTCTCTCCTTCTTCTCCAACTTATTCTCTTACCAATTTCAGAAATTCCTAAACCTAATTTCGGGAATGTTCTTGTTTTTGAGCTTAGATTCAATCTCAATTGGGTTGTGTTGAAGAGAGGTTGATTCTCCATTTGCTTTCAAGCTTCTTCTTGTTCGATCTTGTGAAAAGGTGAGATTTTTAATCTCACATCTAAGTCTATGAATTATCTTCGAATGTTAGGTATGAATTCCTAACACTTATTCGTGTGCATTTGCTTTTGGTTTGGATTGAATTGGTGTATATTTCAATTTTTGGTGTTTTGAGTTCAATTCGTTAAAAATCCTAACTTCTATGTTTGAACATGTTTTTGGTGATGCATCGAGGAGCATATAGGGCCGGGTAGTCGATTGGCATAAACCCTTAGCGCCGTTGCTCGAGAGAATGAAATTTGGACGAGGTTGAAGCTCATTACTATGGGCTGGGAAGAGGCTGGCAACAGGTCCGGTCGACCGAGCTCCCTGAGTCGGCCGACCGACCTGCTGCCGAGTGCATAAGCACTCCTCTGTTTAAGGCTCGGTCGACCGACTCAGGGAGTCCGGTCGACCGACCTGCTGTTAATTGCCAGATTAGCCTATTTTGCTAATCCGTTTGCATATCCAACTTTAATCGATTCGTGTTGTCTCCCTTTTGTTGTTGTCATTTATTATCGACTTAGATGACCTTTTCTTTGGGAATTTTAGATATATCCACTTTGATGGATTTTATATCGATTTCTTTGGATTTTATTCACGTTTTCGAATGTGAATCTTAGTGATTGATTGTTCCTACAATCTTCTTTGTGATTTGTCACTTTAAAAATATAAAGGTTTTCTATACTAGTAGTAAATATCAAAACTCTTATTTTAATACTATTTTAATACCAAATTCGTTTATAAAACCGTTTTCCAATCTATTAGTATATATAAACCTTTACCTCACTCGTATGAGAAATCTAATTAAACGACTTAGTAAAACAAGTGGTATGAAACGCTTGCGTTCACTTTGTTGGTTAATTCTTGGACTTGTTCGATTGAAACTCTTGTGACAATTTTCTAGTGGAAATCTATAGTTTGTTCGTAAATATTTAAGTTAAGCAAGTGGTTATGGGACATGAAGCTAAACTCATATATTTACTAGCTTAGTGTAATTGACACTTCTCGTTGATCATGACGATCATCTTTGTGATTTAGACTAGCAATGTGCGATGTCTCTTTGTCTGCGAGGGAGACTAAACCCCGTTTTGTGGAGTTTCGACTCAATTTGTGATGGGGTAGCAACCCATGGTCTTCGGGCCGTTTGTGGAGCTTCGGCTCAATTTGTGATGGTTAGCGACCATGGAATTAGCGTTCCGTTTGTGATACACGTGTTGGTGAGCTTTATGCTCCCATTTGTGATAGGCCTTCCCCCCTTTGTGATTTCTGGATTTCTTGAGATGATTTGTAGAATTTGTGTTTCACCAATTTTTCGTGATTTCCATTGATAAGCCTTATCGATATTTGTGCATTGGTGAATTTGTGTGTCATTGACTTTAGTGATTTCTGGATTTCTTGTGTAGTCTTCTGGAATTTGTGCGTCATTGACTTTTGTGATTGACATTGATATTATCGTCAATATTTGTGGTTTGATGAACGAAATAAAGAGTATGACACTTCTTTGATTCTTGTGTAGATTTTGTGATATTGATTAATCTCTTGTTGATTATCAACTACTTATATATCACAGCTTGGCCTTGTGATTATTATGTGTTTAGTCATAACTCGGATTCTATATCATTTCATCTGATATTTATAGTTAGACTGATCCGTTTATTATTTTCTTATTAAATAATACTCGGGTTAGACCGAGATGTTACAGGTGCTTCAGCTTGACTTCTCTCTTGGGATTGATTTCTCTGACTTTTGGTTGACTACTTAGATTAGTAGTTTTTGTTGTATACATTAGAGATATAGACTCCATAATGTATACTTATTCTTTTGTGTAGTTCGTGTAACTATTCTTTTGTGATATTGTGGATCTTTCTGACCACTACTCTGATGTACACTTTTATGTGTAGTATTCATATCTTATTCCGCCTTTGTGATATGAATTTTCTATGACTGATTTATGTTATGTTTATTCCTATATTTGTTTTCCGAAGATATTTATAGCCACTGTGTAGTAGCTTTGAGTTTGTGTCGGTATGTCGGATTTCCTCTGGATAAAGCATTGCATGTTATACTATCTGACATATCGGTGTTCGCGCAAAGAAATTACACGGATGGTCGCTCCTCAACAGCCTTATTCTCCGTGCTAGTTGACAGCATTCACCGTAATGTTCTTGGCTAGCGTGGGTATAGAGGTGGGGCGTCACAATATGTATATATATATTATATATATATATATATGAGAGCGTACTTGTTATTTGCTTATAAAGATTTTAAATGATTTTATATAAAAATGTATTTTGATATATAAAGCAATATTTCCTTCTAATGAATATCTAGGTGATTGGTTGTTAAATTATTGGAATTAAGTTAAGAAGTAATATAAAGTACGACCAAATTGAACTTATAACCAAAGTTGAAGAATAAACTTATATAACAAAATGGAATTTGAAATATGGAGTGTAAATGTTATTTATAAATTGAAATAAACTCCATAAATAAATGAGATTATAAGTTGAAATAGAATTCCTGAGAATATTTGAAAATAAAGTAAGATGAAATTCCAGAGTAATGTTTAGATATGAATTGGAGGGATTGGGGAAAATTTAATATTCCTTTGGATTTGAAAGTGGTTTCCAAAGGTTCTGGAGAAATAATAATATTATTTCAAAAATATTTTTTTTGTGTTGAATTTGAAATCTGGGAGATTTAAAATTTAAAATATTTGGAAATGTTTTTAAAGAGATAAAAGCATTGAACTTTTTCGGTCACTGGAAAATAACGTCAGTGATGACTGCAGCATCATCGATGTTCATTTTCGAGTTTCTAGAAGAGAAATTGCTACCAAATTGTTTTAAATTGGAGTTGTTTGTGAACTGGGTTTGGTTTTGAAGTTCAAAGGGATAAATGAATTTGCCAAAGAATTTTGTATATAGTTGAATTCTAAGGTGATATTGAAATTTTGGAAATTTGTTTAAACTCTGGAATCTTGATTAAATGTTTATGGAATAATAAAAATATATCGGCTAAATAAAATGTATAATTCTGAGTTAAAAGCAAAATGTGAATGTAATTAATTATAAATGGAAGTTGTAAAATTGAAATTATAATTAAAGTTGTACAAGTTTAAAGACTAAATGAAATTTGATTTGAAGTTGGAATTAAATTGAGAATCAATTCAACTTGAATTGGGATTAAATCAATTTCAATGGAAATTGAAGTTAGAATTGATCAATTTAAATGGTAGTGGGAGTTTAAATTGAATTGTTGGGGGAAGTGAACAGTTTTGACTCTGGACTATTTTTAATTAATTGTTTTGATGTAAACTTATTTTTTCCAAGCTCTTAAATATATACAACCTTTCTTTCTTAAAACCTAATTATTTTATACTTGTTTACAATTATTTTTGGAACTATTTAACCAATTTTCAATTGCTTACTATCCTCATTTCTATATTTCAACTATGCTATAAATTAGTTACTATTTTACAACTATTTTGCAATTATCTAAGATTTCTATAACTATTTAACTATTTTTCAATTATTTTACAATTAGTTAACTATTTTATAGCTATTTTGCAAACTAATAATTATTTTTCAACTACTTATCAATTTTTGAAATTTTCAAGCTATTTTCCAAATATAAACTGGTCGGAGTTCAAACTGTTATTGATTTAAATACCCAACTGAGATAAGAATTGAGGTGGTAATCCAAATGGGGTTAAGGCAAATGTGAATAAGTGAGTGGAAATTTAAGTGAATGTGAATGGAAAGGAAATTTTTGGCTAATAATCAATGAAGTTAAATACGTAGGATATACGAATATTATTCTATTCGCATAGTGGTTTGATCCAGATTCGAGCACAGAATTTCGAGATAATTTATCGGTCCGAGTTGGGATTTTTCACTCGATTTTCGACGGCGAACCTGGATATGGATTATTGATTGGTTCTGGATATTCTCTATCATAGTTATGGCTATGCAAGGAGAATAGGGGTTTCTAATCATGAAACCAGATCTGAGTCCGCACTAGGAAGTCGGGTGGACGATACTAGTTCGGAAGAGAAATTGTGTGATCAAGTGAGCGATCAGATTGGTATAGCGTACGGATGATATGTGTATATCGTATGGATTTAAATGAAATTGATATTGGAAAGAGTAATCAAATTTGAATATTTGATTTTTAATAAGCAAAGTTATATATCTTTGTTATATAAGATAAATCTTTCCTTGTGGAATTTATTTCTGGAAGAAAAAAGGGTTTTTGGAAATGTTTGAAGTATAAAAGAAATTTTATACAAGTTTGAAAAGATCCAAAGTTTTAAAAATTTATATATAAAGGATCTTATGAGGATTTTGGAAAGGGTTTTGGGAACCTTTGGATTTGGAAAGGCTTTTGATTTTTGGGTAAAATCAATATTGGAATTTGGAAAGCCTAATTTGAGAATTATCGATTTTAGAATAATCGATTTTGTGTAAAGAAGCCTTGTATGAGATCATACTAGGTGTATGATTTGAAAGATACTATATGAATAGTATAAAGTGTTTTGATGATGGCTCTAGGGAAAAAGGCGCTCCCTTGGAATGAACTTCTCAGGAGTGCCACCGGGTGTTGCTGCCTTGAGCCCCAAGGGGGGGGGGGGTTCTAAAGTTGATCCTATGAGGAGTCCAGACAAAACTAGTTCCTGGGGATTATGAGTAGTGTATACCATAGCGGAAGTCGTGTGTGCCGCGGAGAGCCAACAGTCTGCGTTTGATTTTATATCGGTAGACTGCGACCTATGGTATAACATAGCGAAAGTCGTGTGTGCCGCTGAGAGCCAACAGTCTACGTTTGATTTTATATCGGCAGACTACGACCTATGTAGGAGTGGAGAAGTTTCATTTCGTCAGCGAAAATCAGAGGCCGCTGAGAGCGTGCAGTTACATGGACTTTTGCTGTGATGGCAACGTAACCCTCGATGTAACTGTGATCTGTTGTGAGGGATCCATGGCGTAATCGAGAGGCCGCGGAGAGCCTGCAGTTACATGGACTTTTACTGTGACGGCAACATAACCCTGGGATGTAACTGTGACCATGGATGGGGGTGATGATTTCCAGAGCATTCTCACCAAAGATATTTCCTCTAATTCAAAATGCTTTCAATATTTTCAATAAATTTGTTGCCAAATATTTTCACTGGGTGTTGAAAACGGGTTTACCAAGTACTTATAGCTTTTCAGTCCTACGCCTGATCAACGTATGGCTGGATTTCTGTGAGAACAAGGATGGACTGGTCGAGACATCGAGTTATAAGAAATATTTTATAAAAGCTATTTTAATAATATTATGAGATTTTTTAGGCATTTCTAAAATTTTAAAATAAAAGAGATGGAATTTTGGAAAATCAAGGAAAATCCAAACTGAAATTGTAAAATAAAATTGAAACTCAGAAAATTTTAATGAAGTGATTCTTTGTAATTAAAAATCCAATGTTGAATTAAAAGTGGAGGTAAGCTAATCAGCTAAATAAATTATTTGAATAGAAGGTATTAATTAAATTTAGCTCAGCTAAATAAAATGAATTGCATGTTAATAATGGAATTTGGAGATTAATTCGAATTTGTAAATAGAAGTCGACTTGGGTTTGATAATAAATTAAATAAGAGATGATGTTGCATAAATAAAAATAGAGTTGGATCAAATAGTGAAGGTTTGAATTACAAATAAAACTCAAAGGTGATATGAATAATATTTAACGAAATTTGCAAATAAATTAGATAATGGAAGAGTTGTAGAATGAAATTAAAGTGAACTATAATAGTAATGGTTTGAATTGCAATTAAAACCCAGGTGGATAGAGATAAGTTGAGAATGACTTTGTATTAATAAATAAATTCGCAAATGAATTAAGAAAGTGAAATATGAAATGAGTTAATGACATAAAATAATAAATGAATGAAGTCTGATAGAATAAAAAAAAATTTAAATCAAAGTTGTGATTTGAATTGGATTATCAGACTGAACTTAAGTTCGGTGGCATATTAATTTGAAGTATAAATGAGTTAAGTATGTGTTACATATTATATTGATAAATTAAGAAAGTAAACTAAAATTAAAGTTAAAGTGGAGGGGCTAACTGAATTTAAAGGAATTTGATTAAATGAGAGTCAAATAAAGGTAAACTTAAGTTTGATGTTGGAATAAATTAAAGTAAATTAATTTAAGCTTAAAATTTTGGAAACTTGGCTCCGAATAAGGATGAAAGCCCATTAATTAAAGCTTGGATTGAGTTAATTTGGGAATGGCTAATAGTATACAAGAATGGAATGTGGAGAATCAAATAAATGGGTGTGAATAAATTAAAATGGATTGGAATTAAATAAATTTGAGTTGGAATCAATTTTAATTGGTTATAAGACTTAAGTAATTACTGATTCACATGGATATTATCAAATTGCGTAGAAATGATTGTCGTTTAACGTAAACGAGATTTAATTAAATTCTATGAATTAGTGAAAGCAAATATAATTTATTTTTGAATCAACTGTTATGAATGCGAGTTTGTTTTGCTTAAAAATGAATTGAATGCAAGCAATTGCATTGTAAACCCTTAAATTGAATGAAATGGCATATGAATTGGTTGAAAGCAATTGAATCAGCTTTAAGATTATATTAATCTCTTATGGAAGGGTTTTGGTGCTTGTTGCTTATGATATACATGTGTTTAGCTATTGAAAGTAAGTGAAAAGCTTATAAATTTTCAATATATGGCACTTAATACTTAAATTGAGCAAGTACAGGTACCGGGGAGCTGTTTGGTTGATTTGGATTGCGCTAATTGCTAATATAAATAAGCTGCTTGCTTAAAATGCTAAATAAGGTACGCCTACGCAATAAAAATAGGAAATATGAACTGTTTTTGCTTTTTCCGACCGTGTGGGTCGATGTATATATAATTATATCTCTTGTCAAATTGCTAAAGCTCCTCCGTACAAAGGAGAATCTGCTAAAATTTTTCGAAAATTTTGGGAGTTAGAAAATTTTTGGAAATTTTTTTATTACCAACAAAACAATTTCAAATTTGAAACTAAAGTAAATTAGTAAATGAAACTAACATGAATCAGATACTGAAAAGATAAATTTCAACATTCAAAATTAGAAGTAAATTGAATCCGTATGAAAGGGGGGAAAACTAATTTAAATAGAAATGGATATGAAACTTCTGTAAGGGAAAGTATGTAAAGATTCAAAAGAGCTATGATTAGATATTATTGCTAAGTAGGTTATACAGGTATTAAAGGGAAAAGGGAATTGGATTTGATTCCAAAAAGATAAATGCGAATTGCCCGACAAAGAGGTACGTATTTAAATTTCTGGATGAAATTGGATTGGGTTTTTGATGTAGCCACTTGGTTTTTGTTTTCTTTTGGATTTGGGAGCCCGTAGAGGCCTTTTGTAGTAGTACCGAGCTAGCCGCGCAAAGGGGAAGCTGGCAAAATTTTTTGGAAATTTAGGGAGTTAGAAAAATTTTGAGAAAATTTTGATAATTCAAAATTTGGTTTTAAATTGAAATTTAAATAATTGAGCAAAGGGGTGTTGTTTGAAACTATAGAGGGTTTTGGGAAGTTGGTTAAGGTGGTAGCAGGTCTTTAATAAAGGATAGTTGGTAAGATGTTGAATTGTGAGTTTTGGGAATAGTAAACGGGTCTTGGTCTATTCTTCCCAACTAGTAATTTCAGGGACGAAATTCTTTTAAGGGGGAAGGAATGTGACGACCCGGAAATTTTAAGCAATTTACATTGGAATATTTAATTGATTTGGAATATTAAAAAGTTTAATTTTGTACTTGAATTTCAAATATCAATATTTATTGGATACTTAATTGTTGAATTTAATTGTTGAATTTAATTATTGGAAATTCGGAAAATTGTGAAATCTAGAATTCTAAGCCTGTCAAAAGAATAATTTGAAGGTTCGTAAAGTTTATATTGATAACATTGAAGATAATAGAAGTATTAAAATCAAATTTAACAATGATTTGTTCAGTTTTGAAAATATATCGTTTAAATTGAATTTAAAAATAGCCTTCCGGGGCACAGCCTCAGAATTCGACGAAATCGGTACCATTGGATCCGTAATATTGAATTATTATCGGATTTCAAATTTTGTATTGATCAGAGCTAGTGTGTGAGTGTACGACATACAAACGCGCTGAAATTTTCATTGATAATAGTCGACTTAAATTGAAATTTTGAAATTAAATTATACATTGTTTAACCAGTCGACCTTCAGTCGAAAATAAATAAAATTCACACCATTGTTTTCTTTCACCTCAAAGCACTGTAGTTAATTATTACGGCCCATAGCTTCTCCAACACGCTTGCATTGATATTTATCCCGAGCCTTCGTTCCATTCGAGATCATAACCGAGCGATTTTCTCCCCCTCCTTTCCTCTCAGTGCCGCTCCCCTTTTTCTTTCTTCTTTCCAGTTTATCAAATTCTAATGGCATCGAAAAAAATAAAAATAAATTTCAGGCGAGGTGAACTTGCGATCGAGACTCGCATGTGCTCGCATAAGGGAATCGCAACATAAGCCGCGTGGAATTCTGGAAACTCGCGATTTGGGGGAGGGGGTTTCGGCGTCAAGCAGGGAGCTAAGGGATCGGGGGACGAGGTGGCGATTCATGACTTCGGCATCGTCGCATAGAGGCTCGAACGTGCTGTTCGACGTTGACTCTGAGGCAGGCGCTGGAGCAACCAAACTCGCGACGTAATGGGAGCTCGCGTGTTCAAAGGGTTAGACGATGGAGATTAGACGATTTCGGGAAAGGATTTGTCGATCTTCAGAAGGTAGTCCTCTGGTAAACTCTTTTCTCAAGTCGAGATTTAACTTAATCAAAGTTAGTTTAAATTTATACATATAGGTTAAATTCTTGAAAACTTATTTTTTTTAGTCAACAACCTAGATCCAGGAATCAAATTCAATTAATTACTAATAAGAGCTTACTGTAATTTATTCATAATATGTATACAATTTAAAATACATAGGACTTGTGCAAAGTGATAAGATTTATAAGCAGGTCGATGTTAAAATATATGCATATATATAGGTTATTCTAGTATATAGAGATTCAAAGGAAAAGTAAATATACATATTTTAAATATTTGCTAGGTTTGTTTTAATAATGGGTTTGAGGAAAATTTGTTTCAACTAACTTATTTTAGATTGTTTATCTACTAAAAATATATTTATTTAAAGGAAACTTTATTTATAACCAAAGTTAATAGTTAAAACCCTAGTATTAGGAATTAATTGATCGGTTAGTCCAAATATTAATAAACTGCAAAATATTTATACAAGGTTAAACATTAGAGAATCCGAGGCAATATTGAAATGGATGTGCAAATTTAAGAGGCAAAGGTGAGTAAATCTCACTCAGCTGTGTTTTATTGGTTAATTTAAATACTTGATGGAATGATTGAATTGATTTGATATGCACTGTGAACTAATGATCGGGTGATTTTGGTTTTGGATGATTCATGAATTGATTGTTGTTTGACTCGAAATATTTGGGTTTTAATAGTTTTGAACCCTAATCATTGAATTTAGTAATCAAAGGGTTGAATTTATTAATTTATTTAGTTTTAATTTAATTAATCGAGTGTAAATATTTCAGAATAATTATTGGATATTTGTTAAGTAAGGACTAAATGTAATTAATAAAAATATAATCACTTGCGGGATTGATCAAGAGATTAATTAATATGATTAATAAAGGGGTAATTGATTTATTTAATGGAAAAAAAATAAAAGATGGTTAATTTATAGTTTGGGATTAATCGAAAAGATTATACGGTGGTTTGAAGTAAGATAATTGAATTTGATTAGGATAAATTAAAATATAATTGGAAATCTGTAATTTATAAAATCAATGATGTAATCAAAGATTTATTAATCAAGATGAATCAATCAATAATAAGAGACTTAGGAGAGTTAATTAATATAAGTAATTAAGGATTAACGTAATTAATATTGTTAATTTATTTATGAAATAATCAGGATTTCTTATTGTGTGTTTAATAATGAATGGCTTTAGATATGATAATCCTGGTTATTACCCTAAATGATAGTTGTGTGTTTAATAGTAAGATGTGTATTAATGAGTAAGCAAAATGAAACATTCTGAAGAAATAAACATTTATGTAAAGTATGATTTATAAATTGAAATTGAAAATACCTAAATTGTGGAATTTTAAATCTAGGACCATAAATTTGAAAGGTTGTTTCAAAGTGCTAAAAGAATAAATAAGTATTATTTTAATAATAGAGGCTTGTTGTAAACAATGAGTTGTTTGAAGGTTGGACTTGAATTTAAAACCCAAGGGCGGTTTAAAATTTTAAAACATGGCTGGGAGGGCCAAGAAATAAATATGTATATGTATGGATATACATGATATAAGGGATAATTTGAAATAAACTCTAAATATTGAGTTTTAAATTTGGAATGAGATATGATACCCAAAGTGATAAGTTTTTGAACTTAATAAGTGGGAAGATTATTTATGAAAAGTTCAAAATTTAAGATGGAAGTTCAAACTGAGTAAGGTTGACAGGATTAAGTGAATTGAGTTTAACTTGGAAAAAGTTAATAAGTTGAAACGATCAAGCTGATTTGGAAATTTCAAATGAAATTGGGATCTAACTTGGGAAGTTAAATGGTTGATTTGAATTAGGAAGTTCGAGTGATCTCAAAATGGGTTTGAGATCCGAAAATTGGAAATGGATGGATGTTTTAAAATAAATTGAATGATACCATCCCGTTGTTATTAATAATCTTTAAGCTGAAATTGGATTTGTTTAAATAAATGAGAAGTGAAGTGTGGTAATATATCCATTGTTAAGGTAAAACGGAATCATTTTGGACTTACGATTTGAATGTTTAAGATAAAACTTCAAAAGGTTTTGGTTTCAAAATTTAAATTTGGTAATAAATTGAATCTCAAAGATTTAGTTGTTTAAAAGAACATTGAATTGATTTAAACTTTGAAATAAGTTTAAAATGGAATTTGGATTTAAAATTAAATGGTTTATAGATATAAGTTGATTTAATTTAAAGGATTAAATCAACATTTAAAAAAAAAAGTTAAGTCGAATTTATATAATTCGGAATGGTTTAAATTTGAAATTTAAATAAATTTGGTTCAAATTGGATTTGATTTGAATTAATTGGTATTGTAATTGAAGGTGTATAAGTTTAAAAATTCAAATAGGAATTGGGATTTATTCAAACAGGAATTGAGGTGATTTGAAATTGAAGTGGGTTCAATTTGAAATTAGTCTGAATTGATTTGAATAATTTAGAATAGTAATTAAAGTTGAATAGTTTTAAATTCGCATGGAATTTGAATTGAATTTGGGAGGAAATCAAGAATAATTCAACTTGATTTGGAAATGGAGTTTGAAATTGGTATTAATTGAAACTGGAGTTGAAATGAATTGGAATTGGAACTAGTTCAATTGAAAATTTATTTGAATTAGTAGAATTTGAGATCAAGATTTAATAAAGTTAAATTTGGAAAGAAACTAAGGTTAATTCAACTTGTGGGGTTGAATCAATTTCAATGGAAATTTGAAGTTATTTAAATTGGAATTGGGTCAATTTAAATGGTAGTGGAAATTTAAATTGAATTGGTGAGGATGGAAATTGGGAAGTGAGCGGCTTTGACTCTGGATTATTTTAATATAATTTTTTTTAATATAAACCTATATTTCCAAGCTATTCATTATATATATATATAACCTTTCTTTTAAAAGCCAAACTATCTTATACTTCTTTTACAATTATTTTTGAAACTGTTTAACAATTTTCCAACTGTTTTATAAACTAATTACTATATTTCAACTATTTTACAAAACTAATTACTGTCTTACTATTATTTTGCAATTATCTAAAATTTCTATAATTATTTTAACTATTTTCTAACTATTTTACACCTACTTTACAAACTAGTAATTATTTTTCAACCACTTATCTATTTTCAAACTTTTCAAGCTATTTTTAAATTTAAAATGGACAGAGTTTAAACTGTTATTGGTTAAATGCCCAATCGAGATAAGAATAGAGGTGATAATCCAAATGGATTGAAGCAATTATGAGTAAGTGAATGAAAATCAAAGTGAATGTGAATAAAAATGGAATTGATTTGGCTAATAACCAATAAAGATAAATACGTAGGGTGTACGTATGTTATTCTATTTGCATAATGATTTGATCTAGATTTGAGTACAGAATTTCGAGATAGTATGTCGATCCGAGTTGGAATTTTTCACTCGATTTTCGACGGTGAACCTGAATGTGGATAGTTGATTGGTTCTGAATATTCTCTATCATAGTTATAACTATGCAAGGAGAATGACGGTTTCTAATCAAGAAACCAGATCTATGTCCGCACTAGGAAGTCAGGTAGACGATACTAGTTCGGAAGTGAAATTGTGTGATCGAGTGAGCGATCAGATTGGCATAGCGTACGGATGATAAGTGTACGTCGTAAGGATTTGGATGAAATTGGTATTGAAAGAGAAGAATCAAATTTGAATATTTGATTTTGAATAAACAAGTTATATATCTTTGTTATATAAGATAAATCTCCCCTTGTTAAATCTATTGCCAGAAGAAAACGATTTGTGAAGGTGTTTGAAGTATAAAAGGAGTTTTATACAAGTTTGAAAGGATCCAAAGTTTTTTTTTTTAAAAAAATTATTATATATGAATATATATAAAGGATCTTACGAGGATTTTGGAAAAAGGTTTGGGAACCTTTGGATTTGGAAGGGCTTTTGATTTTTGGGTAAAATCAATATTAAAATTTGGAAAGCCTAGTTTGAGAATTATCGATTTTGGGATAATCGATTTGTGTAAAGGAGCCTTGTATGAGATCATACTAGGTTTATGATTTAAAGATACTATATGTGTATAATATAAAATGTTTTGATGATGACTCTGGGAAAAGAGGCGCTCCCTTGAAATGAACTTCTCAGGAGTGCCACCGGGTGGTGCTGCCTTGAGCCTCAAGGGGGGTTTCTAAAGTTGATCCTGTGAGGAGTCCGGACAAAACTAGTTCCTGAGGATTATGAGTAGAGTATACCATAGCGAAAGTCGTGTGTGCCGCTGAGAGCCAACAGTCTGCGTTTGATTTTATATCGGTAGACCGCGACCTATGGTAACATAGCGAAAGTCGTGTGTGCCGCTGAGAGCCAACAGTCTGCGTTTGATTTTATATCGGTAGACTGCGACCTATGTAGGAGTGGACAATTTTCATTTCGACAGCGAAAATCAGAGGCCGCTGAGAGCCTGCAGTTACATGGACTTTTGCTGCAATGGCAACGTAACCCGAGAATGTAACTGCGATCTGTCGTGGGTTCCATGGCGTAATCGAGAGGCCGCGGAGAGCCTGCAGTTACGTGGACTTTTGCTGCGATGGCAACGTAACCCTGGAATGTATCTGAGTGATTAAATGCCTGTGCAGTTATAATATAGTTCATGTATGATGATAACAAGTTTGATTTCTTAAAAAATTTCATTGGATGTCTGTTAGATTTTGATTTATAAATAAAAGTTGTTTGAAATCATGCAATATCAATACTAAAAATCATCCCAGGAATTTATATTGAGAAATTGTCTTGGCATTTTAAAATTTTCAGTAAAAATGTAAATGGGTCAAAAATTCGATAGATTAAATTTTAAATTTTGATTTCATGGCTAAATTCATTATAGGAAATCATGAATTTTAAGGTATATATCATAATTTTTAGTTTGAGAACTAGTGTCAATTCTTGAGGTGATCGTTTTGGGAAAATCGGTCGTTTGCCGATGATCGGCACTGTGAATGGAGGCTAGGTCGTAATCAGAGGTGGCTAGGAGGTTGCTGGTGATGGGAAAATTTCATGTGGATTTTCTGGACGGCCGAGGTGAGCGGATTTGGGTAAACTAGGGTTTAGATATGGTTTTGGTCGTGGTCAGCTACTTGTCAATTTGCAGCATCGAGGTGGCTGGTTAGGTGTGCGGTCGTGGAGGAAAGGAAAGCTTGGTCGTTGACAGAGCCATTGCCGGAGAATGGGAAGTTACTGGTGGTCAGAGTGTCATCTCGAGGCGTTTTCTTTGGTCAACGGAATTAGTGCTGTGGGGTTATTGAGTTCGAATTTGTCGTTTGATGCTCGATCGAGATGTTGAATAGCTCAATGGTTTTTGGATGTCGAAGTCAACTTGTGAGAGGTAGTCGAAGACACCGGAGCGCCGCCATGGGCCAGTGCACGTGCACCAGTTTCTGTGTACGCTGGAGATTGGGTGTGGAAGTGAGGAAGTTTACTTCGGTGGGAGCTCGGGAAAAAGAATGAGGGTCTCGGGGTGATTCTCGGGTATTTCATCGGGCTGCTCGCGTGAGTGTAGTAGTATTTCTGTTGCAAGTTTATCAGGTTATAATAGAAGAAGTAGAAGATGAAGGGAAACTCGAGGAGGAACTCAAGAGATGCTGGGGTTTAACCCGAAAGCGGGAATAGGAAGGTTAGGCATATTTAAAGATTATTTAAAATAAAAGCTTGAAGTTAAAAATGGTTGTGTGTTTAAATCTTTAATCTCCTTCCCACTTTAAAAATATTCTTAAACTTTAACTTAGAAACGGTATGATGGTTAATTTAAGTTTGTTAAAAAAAATGTTTTTAAACCTAAATTTGTTATAATGAAATAATACTTAAAGGAAATGATTAAAGGATTTATTAAGAAAGAGAATTAAATAAAGGGTTAGTTGATTAATGAGGATGATTAATTAGAAGATAATTAATAAGTGTAAGTAATTATGAAATAACTAATTCGAGTAATTAATTATGGATCAATGTAATCAATGTGTATGGGTAAGATTAATTAATTTGTGTAATTAATCACGTTAAAGTGGTTACTAATAGTTAATTAATTAAGTTTAATTAATTGAAGGTGATCATTCGATCTTGGGTTATGTTAAATTTCTTAAGCTAATTAATGAGGTATAATTACTTAGTGAAGTAAGTAGGGAATAATTACTGGACGTAATTAATTGAAGGAAATTACTTGATGAGAAGTAATTAAAGGATAATTACTTGGTGGAAGAAATTAAGTGATAAGTTACTTAGTGTAATTAATTAAAGGATTAATTAATAATTAAATCAAAGAGTTGGCTTAATTGATGTAGTAATTAAGGGAAATTAATTTTTGATTGTGATTAACCAAGGCTGATTAATGAATGTAATTAAGTTAAAGTTTAATTATTAAATGAAATTTAAGAATAATTAACTAGTGAGAATAATTAGGGGATAATTAATTAATGTAATTAATGGAAGAGATTAATCTGGTACATGAATGATTGAATGATGATAAGCATTTCGGATTGGTTGATATCTCTGATATAAATTGATGTGCGAGATGATATGTTGGATTGAACAGAGATAAATGTGTTTATCTATCAATGATGAATTGCTGCGAAAATGTGTTATCCGATAATTAAAATTGAATAGTATTTAATTGAATAACTTGGGTTTTGATGACAATGGATTCGAAAGGACTGGAGTCGGGTATTAGTAAATACCCGAAACCACTTCGATTCTTTATAGATTGATATGTGAAATTAATAGGCTGGTAAGGAATGATTTAAGTGAATTAGACCATTTAATCTAAGTTTAGTACTTAGAAATTGGTGAGTGAAATAAATGATGTCGATAACAATTTGTGAAATTGTAATTGATACAAGTTACCCGGGTTATATATAAGTTGTATGCCTTTGAAATTTATGTTAAATGGGTTTACTCACGCTATTTTCCAGCCTGACCCAGGTGTTACTTTGGTGTAATGCTCGGGTCAGACCGAGTATTACAGATTTTCAGGTAGGGACATTTTGGAGCTCAGGAGGCGAGCTGGATGGCAATAGCGTATAGAGTATTTCCGCTGTGTTTATATTATTATTAATCCGTGGCATGATAATTGTAAATATTCAGTGACTGTATATAATGTGAAACTCTGATGTATTAGAATGTAATCGACAGATATAATATTCCTTTGTAGACTGTTATTATTTATTATTATATTTTATCCGCTGCGAATGTGAGATGTTTGGTGTTTCTGTTCTCCTTCTTCTTCTTCTTCTATCTCTTTCTTCTTTTCATAAATATCTGGAATTTTCGGCTTCGAAAATTTCGGGTCGTTACATTTGATTTTCAATCAAAATGCAGAGGAAACGAGATTAGAACAAGGATAAATGGATTAAGAGTCGTATGTGATACAACCGATAAGGAGTTATCCATCTTGTGGGGCTAAGATTTGTGGAGCAAACTCAAGGTCAGAATACCAAAACAAACAAGTCCTAATACCCACTAGTGAAGTTGTAAGACTTCTATGTTTCATCTTAGGGTTTGAAGAAACATAAAAGACTAGTAGGAGCCTTATTAGAAAAATGAAATGGTAACATTTAACTTTTCTAATATTGTAAAAACATATGCTATATAACGTTATAATTATCTACAATGATAAATTTGTGCATTTAATATGATTGATAAAACGTTTGTCAATTAACATATATAAACAAACTTAATAGAAAGTTGACAAATAGATATATAATATATACTTACTAATAATTCTAATTGCATGTTGTATAATGATTCTATCCTCATGCACGTGCCCAATTTCAACTACTTAATGCATTCGTAAGTTGGTCACTTATATATTTATTTGGTTTAGACCGTGTATTGCATTTTGTGAGCTTTTGAACTCTAAATGCAATTTAAGACTATGGATATTTGATCCATATAATTCAAAATACAAATGTTATATGGTGAACAGTCATAGTTTGTGTAGTACAATATTTCGATGAAGTTAGTTCATTCGAAGTAAGCCAATAAACAGTATTTTAAGATAATGTATTCAATTTGAATGATTTCAAAAGGATCATATTGTGTTAATATAACACAAGACCATAAACTACGAGATTCATCTAAGAACTCGATCATTGAACTGTCATTTTGATCAGTTTACATAAAGTGCAACATACTTGATGCCTTAAATGTTAAGAATAATCGAATGCGCTTTTGTAAAAAGTTTTTTATGATATTATAGTAAGGTTTTCTTTTGAATAGTTTGACCATTTGAAAGAAAAACGAATATATAAGAATAGATGTAATTTAAGGTAAAGTTGGAATGAAGAGAATGAATAATTAGATCTGCTTCATAGAGAAACATTGGAAACAAGAATTGTAATAATAATTGATACATAATATCAACATGGTTCCACATACTTTGTTATATTCATCGATGTTTTATTACTAACATGAACATGTGTATTAGATACACATGTCGTAAGTTTATGATAAAATCATAGAATATAAAAGAAAAGTAAATAAAATAACATGCAATAGAATAAAATGATTTGATTTGGTTGAATAAGTGAGTAAATTGGAAAGTGTTCCAAATGTACCTAAAAATGAATATAGATTCTATCTCATAAGTCACTCCTCCATGTGATACATAATGATGCGTTGATAAGGAGTAATGAGACATTGTTGGACCATTTACGATTAATTGTGAGTAAAGTTGAGTTAGTTTCTTTTTATAAGGTCGTGTACTTAAGTGTAGTACACAAAGTTGATATTATTTCATCTAAACAACAGTTTACAAAATCATACAAGGTAAGGGTTTGTAAGAAATCCCAACATATCCTAGAACAAGGAGTTGGCAGGTTGTGCGAGTCGAAATATTGCATGTAATTATTGTTCATGAGGGATCTTATATGAATCTCCAAAAAGTTTTTAGAAAGGTCTCTCATCAAATGATATATTTATGTTTTAAACATAATTTTTGTAAACTAAAATCAGTTTTATAAATAAAAAGGTTCATAAAGCGTTTATGAATCCCTATTCTATTTGCACTAAGAAACAATTATTGTTTCAAGATATATCAACTTCATTGTGAAGGAATTTCTTTGAGAAATTTTTAGTAGTTAAATGGAATTGGATCCGATCCAAAGATAGAACTAATTATATGAGATGAAGTGAAATTAACTAACCTAAATGAACACATAGCATTAGAATGTCTAATAAGTATTCTCGTACATCAAAGCGAAACTACGAGTTTCTTATTAATGTACATTACCCTCGGTTGTTCAATTAAACGATTAAGATTGTTCACTCTATATGGTATGATGCGCAAATCTGAAAAAATTCCAAGTACATTACCAAAATATGGTTTTGGTGGTCATAATCAAAGAGAGGTGATCCATCGGCCGAGATTGTGTCTTTATTGAAAAGACTAATGTGGTTGGAATTAAATGAGCAATGTTGATAAGAATAATATCGTAAATTTAAATTGTTGAAATTAGCATAACAGATGCGGTATTCAACATGCTCAAGTTAATTCAAATTTACTCACAAAATTATCGCTCGATAAGACTTAGTGTTTGGTACTTAGAAACAAGAAATTTGGGATAATGATTTAGAGTAAACCATTTGCACATATTGACCAAAAATCCCTCGAAGTCAGTGGGAGCGATATTAGGTTTGTGAGTCTTTGGATATGATCCAAGAAATGATACGAATGTATCAATTTATAAGCATCAAGATTGAATTTGTATTTTGATAGAAATATCAAATAGTTTGATGTGATAACCCGGATTTTTGAACATCTAGTAGTTGAATAATTATCTGATTTATAGATTGAACAGATAAGAATTTTGATAATAAAAGATATCTGGATATATAAATAAATTTGAATTATAACAAAAGTTGAATTTTAAATATATGAAATAATTTTTTTATATAAATATATGGATATGTACATAGATGAATATGAGCTATAATAAATATCTAGATAAATAGTCATTTGATAATCTGCTAATATAATTATTGAAATTTGATAATAATTGTTTAATGATCTTCTTTTATAAATATTTATTTAGTAAAATTTATCTTTACAAAGCTAATAAGAATAAATTTCTAATATATATATATATATATATATATATATATATATATGTTGCATTGAAAGTTATGTTTTGAAGGTTAATATGGTGATTTTCAAGAGTTATTTAAAAGTTAAATCCAACATTTTAACACTAGTACTTGGATATATCAATTTAAATGTAATGAAAAATTAGAGTGTAAAATGTAAACAAGATTTAATAAAATGGGGGTAATATTCTTTCCTACTAATTTATACATGTGCTAAATATAGTTTAATATAAATACATAAAACATAAGAATATTAATAAAGGAATTAAAACATTTGTAAGACTTTTAATATATGAAATGAACACTTGTAGCCTTTATACCATGCAATTTTACAAGTGGCCAATATGTCCTCTTTTCAATTTGTAATGTAAGTAAAATCAAAGAAATTAACCAGGCTCCTTACAAACCAAAGCATCTACATTTTTTTTCAAATCTTCTATCATCCTTTTATAATTAAAAACTGAAGAAGAGAACCCTGTAAAGAAGCAAACCTGTAAATAGCAAAGGATTCAAAACATCAAGCAACTTTTCTGTTTATCAAACCAAAGCAAAGAGCAGATTCAATCCAACTCAAAATTTCAGCAAGTTGTTAAGCAATCCAAGATTCAACTCGACTAAGTAGCAGATCAAAAATTCAAAGTGCAGTTTCATTTTTAAAGCATCTATGTTTTTCTGTTCAACATGGAGGTGAGTGAACATATCTTTAAAAAAGTTTTAATCCTGACTTTCATTTTGATATTATGAATAAAAATCCTGATGTTAGCTGAAATACCTAAATTAATTGAATGTATGTTTGTATCTGAGTGATTAAATGCCTGTGCAGTTATAATATAGTTCCTGTATGATGATAACAAGTTTGATTTCTTAATAAATTTAATAACTCATCATTGAATGTCTGTTAGATTTTGATTTATAAATAAAAGTTGTTTGAAATCATGCAATATCAATACTAAAAATCATCCCAGGAATTTATATTGAGAAATTGTCTTGGAATTTTAAAATTTTCAGTAAAAATGTAAATGGGTCAAAAATTCGATAGATTAAATTTTAAGTTTTGATTTTATGGCTAAATTCATTATAGGAAATCATGAATTTTAAGGTATATATCATAATTTTTAGTTTGAGAATTAGTGTCAATTCTTGAGGTGATCGTTTTGGGAAAATCGGTCGTTTGCCGATGATCGGCACAATGAATGGAGGTTAGGTCGTAATCAGAGGTGGCTAGGAGGTTGCTGATGATGGGAAAATTTCAGGTGGATTTTCTGGATGGCCGAGGTGAGCGGATTTGGGTAAACTAGGGTTTAGATATGGTTTTGGTCGTGGTCAGCTACTTGTCAATTTGCAGCATCGAGGTGGCTGGTTAGGTGTGCGGTCGTAGGGGAAAGGAAAGCTTGGTCGTTGACAGAGCCATTGCCGGAGAATGGGAAGTTACTAATGGTCAGAGTGTCATGTCGAGGCATTTTCTTTGGTCAACGGAATTGGTGCTGTGGGGTTATTGAGTTCGAATTTGACGTTTGATGCTCGATCGAGACGTTGAATAGCTCGATGGTTTATGGATGTCGAAGTCAACTTGTGAGAGGTAGTCGAAGACGCCGGAGCGCCGCCGTGGGCCAGTGCACGTGCACCAGTTTCTGTGTACATTGGAGATCGGGTGTGGAAGTGAGGAAGTTTACTTCGGTGGGAGCTCGGGAAAAAGAATGAGGGTCTCGGGGTGATTCTCGGGTATTTCATCGGGCTGCTCGCGTGAGTGTAGTAGTATTTCTGTTGCAAGTTTATCAGGTTATAATAGAAGAAGTAGAAGATGAAGGGAAACTCAGGGAGGAACTCAAGAGATGCTGGGGTTTAACCCGAAAGCGGGAATAGGAAGGTTAGGCATATTTAAAGATTATTTAAAATAAAAGCTTGAAGTTAAAAATGGTTGTGTGTTTAAATCTTTAATCTCCTTCCCACTTTAAAAATATTCTTAAACTTTAACTTAGAAACGGTATAATGGTTAATTTAAGTTTGTTAAAAAAAAATGTTTTTAAACCTAAATTTGTTATAATGAAATATTACTTAAAGGAAATGATTAAAGGATTTATTAAGAAAGAGAATTAAATAAAGGGTTAGTTAATTAATGAGGATGATTAATTAGAGGATAATTAATAAGTGTAAGAATTATGAAATAACGAATTCGAGTTATTAATTATGGATCAATGTAATCAATGTGTATGGGTAAGATTAATTAATTTGTGTAATTAATCATGTTAAAGTGGTTACTAATAGTTAATTAATTAAGTTTAATTAATTGAAGGTAATCATTCGATGTTGGGTTAAGTTAAATTTTTAAGCTAATTGATGAGGTATAATTACTTAGTGAAGTAAGTAGGGAATAATTACTAGACGTAATTAATTGAAGGAAATTACTTGATGAGAAGTAATTAAAGGATAATTACTTGGTGGAAGAAATTAAGTGATACGTTACTTAGTGTAATTAATTAAAGGATTAATTAATAATTAAATCAAAGAGTTGGCTTAATTGATGTAGTAATTAAGGGAAGTTAATTTTTGATTGTGATTAACCAAGGCTGATTAATGAATGTAATTAAGTTAAAGTTTAATTATTAAATGAAATTTAAGAATAATTAACTAGTGAGAATAATTAGGGGATGATTAATTAATGTAATTAATGGAAGAGATTAATCTGGTACATGAATGATTGAATGATGATAAGCATTTCGGATTGGTTGATATCTCGATATAAATTGATGTGCGAGATGATATGTTGGGTTGAACAGAGATTAATGTGTTTATCTATCAATGATGAATTGCTGCGAAAATGTGTTGTCCGATAATTAAAATTGAATAGTATTTAATTGAATAACTTGGGTTTTGGTGACATTGGATTCGAAAGGACTGGAGTCGGGTATTAGTAAATACCCGAAACCACTTCGATTCTTTATATATTGGTATGTGAAATTAATAGGATGGTAAAGAATGATTTAAGTGAATTAGACCACTTAATCTAAGTTTAGTACTTAGAAATTGGTGAGTGAAATAAATGATGTCGATAACAATTTATGAAATTGTAATTGATACAAGTTACCCGGGTTATATATAAGTTGTATGCCTTTGAAATTTATGTTAAATGGGTTTACTCACGCTGGTTTCCAGCCTAACCCGGGTGTTACTTTGGTGTAATGCTCGGGTCAGACCGAGTATTACAGATTTTCAGGTAAGGACGTTCTGGAGCTCAGGAGGCGAGCTGGATGGCAATAACGTATAGAGTATTTCCGCTGTGTTTATATTATTGTTAATCTGAGGCATGATAATTGTAAATATTCAGTGATTGTATATAATGTGAAACTCTGATGTATTAGAATGCAATCGACAGATATAATATTCCTTTGTAGTCTGTTATTATTTATTATTATATTTTATCCGCTGCGAATGTGAGATGTTTGGTGTTTCTGTTCTTCTTCTTCTTCTTCTTCTATCTCTTCCTTCTTTTCATAACTATCTGGAATTTTCGGCTTCGAAAATTTCGGGTCATTACATTTGGTATCAGAGCTGAAAGGTTAAGCGAGAACCTTGGCTCTGGTGGGGATTACACATTAAATAGAGTCCGTAGTACTCTAGAATGAGTGGGGTGTGTGTGTGTGTGTGTGTGTGTGTATATATGAGCGCGTACTTGTTATTTTCTTATATAAAGATTTTAAATGACCTTATATAAGAATATATTTTGATATATAAAGCAATATTTCTTTCTAATAAATATTAAGAGAATTGGTTGTTAAATTTTTGGAATTAAATTAAGAAGTAATATAATACAACCAAATTGAAATCTGGAATTGGGATTAAATTAAGTGGTATTAGAAATACAACCAAACTGAAATTAAATAAAGATAAGTTTGGGATGGATTCAAACTGAAATTGAAATCTTAAATTGGAGAAGTGTTTCAGAATAAGATGATAATGAATGGCTTTAGATATGATAATCCTGGTTATTACCCTAAATGATAGTTGTGTGTTTAATAGTAAGATGTGTATTAATGAGTAAGCAAAATGAAACATTCTGAAGAAATAAACATTTATGTAAAGTATGATTTATAATGAAATTGAAAATACCTAAATTGTGGAATTTTAAATCTAGGACCATAAATTTGAAAGGTTGTTTCAAAGTGCTAAAAGAATAGATAAGTATTATTTTAATAATAGAGACTTGTTGTAAACAATGAGTTGTTTGAAGGTTGGACTTGAATTTAAAACCCAAGGGCGGTTTAAAATTTTAAAACATGGCTAGGAGGGCCAAGAAATAAATATGTATATGTATGGATATACATGATATAAGGGATAATTTGAAATAAACTCTAAATATTGAGTTTTAAATTTGGAATGAGATATGATACCCAAAGTGATAAGTTTTTGAACTTAATAAGTGGGAAGATTATTTATGAAAAGTTCAAAATTTAAGATGGAAGTTCAAACTGAGAAAGGTTGACAGGATTAAGTGAATTGAGTTTAACTTGGAAAAAGTTAATAAGCTGAAATGATCAAGCTGATTTGGAAATTTCAAGATGAAATTGGGATCTAACTTGGGAAGTTAAATGGTTGATTTGAATTAGGAAGTTTGAGTGATCTCAAAATGGGTTTGAGATCCGAAAATTGGAAATGGATGGATGTTTTAAAATAATTTGAATGATACCATCCCGTTGTTATTAATAATCTTTAAGCTGAAATTGGATTTGTTTAAATAAATGAGAAGTGAAGTGTGGTAATATATCCATTGTTAAGGTAAAACGGAATCATTTTGGACTTACGATTTGAATGTTTAAGATAAAACTTTAAAAGGTTTTGGTTTCAAAATTTAAATTTGGCAATAAATTGAATCTCAAAGTTTTGGTTGTTTAAAAGAAAATTGAATTGATTTGAACTTTGAAATAAGTTTAAAATGGAATTTGGATTTAAAATTAAATGGTTTATAGATATAAGTTGATTTAATTTAAAGGATTAAATCAACATTTAAAAAAAATTAAGTTGAATTTATATAATTCGGAATGGTTTAAATTTGAAATTTAAATTAAATTAGTTCAAATTGGATTTGATTTGAATTAATTGGTATTGTAATTGAAGGTGTATAAGTTTAAAAATTCAAATAGGAATTGGGATTTATTCAAACAGGAATTGAGATGATTTAAAATTGAAGTGGGTTCAATTTGAAATCAGTCCGAATTGATTTGAATAATTTAGAATTGTAATTAAAGTTGAATAGTTTTAAATTCGCATGGAATTTGAATTATTTGGGAGGAAATCAAGAATAATTCAACTTGATTTGGAAATGGAGTTTGAAATTGGTATTAATTCAAACTGGAGTTGAAATGAATTGGAATTGGAACTAGTTCAATTGAAAATTTATTTGAATTAGTAGAATTGAGATCATGATTTAATAAAGTTAAATTTGGAAAGAAGCTGAGGTTAATTCAACTTGATTTGGGGTTGAATCAATTTCAATGGAAATTTGAAGTTATTTAAATTGGAATTGGGTCAATTTAAATGGTAGTGGAAATTTAAATTGAATTGGTGAGAATGGAAATTGGGAAGTGAGCGGTTTTGACTCTGGATTATTTTTAATATAAATTGTTTTAATATAAACCTATATTTCCAAGCTATTCATTATATATATATATATAACCTTTCTTTTAAAAGCCAAACTATCTTATACTTCTTTTACAATTATTTTTGAAACTGTTTAACAATTTTCCAACTGTTTTATAAACTAATTACTATATTTCAACTATTTTACAAAACTAATTACTGTCTTACTATTATTTTGCAATTATCTAAAATTTCTATAATTATTTTAACTATTTTCTAACTATTTTACACCTACTTTACAAACTAGTAATTATTTTTCAACCACTTATCTATTTTCAAACTTTTCAAGCTATTTTTAAATTTAAAATGGACAGAGTTTAAACTGTTATTGGTTAAATGCCCAATCGAGATAAGAATAGAGGTGATAATCCAAATGGATTGAAGCAATTATGAATAAGTGAATGAAAATCAAAGTGAATGTGAATAGAAATGGAATTTATTTGGCTAATAACCAATAAAGATAAATACGTAGGGTGTACGTATGTTATTCTATTTGCATAATGATTTGATCCAGATTCGAGCACAGAATTTCGAGATAGTATGTCGATCCGAGTTGGAATTTTTCACTCGATTTTCGACGGTGAACCTGGATATGGATAGTTGATTGGTTCTGGATATTCTCTATCATAGTTATAACTATGTAAGGAGAATGACTGTTTCTAATCAAGAAATCAGATCTGTGTCCGCACTAGGAAGTCAGGTGGACGATACTAGTTCGAAAGTGAGATTGTGTGATCGAGTGAGCGATCAGATTGGCATAGCGTACGGATGATAAGTGTACGTCGTAAGGATTTGGATGAAATTGATATTGAAAGAGAAGAATCAAATTTGAATATTTGATTTTGAATAAACAAGTTATATATCTTTGTTATATAAGATAAATCTCCCCTTGTTAAATCTATTGCCAGAAGAAAACGATTTGTGAAGGTGTTTGAAGTATAAAAGGAGTTTTATACAAGTTTGAAAGGATCCAAAGTTTTTTTTTAAAAAAAATTATATATATCTGAATATATATAAAGGATCTTATGAGGATTTTGGAAAAAGGTTTGGGAACCTTTGGATTTGGAAGGGCTTTTGATTTTTGGGTAAAATCAATATTAAAATTTGAAAAGCCTAGTTTGAGAATTATCGATTCTGGGATAATCGATTTGTGTAAAGGAGCCTTGTATGAGATCATACTAGGTGTATGATTTAAAGATACTATATGTGTATAATATAAAATGTTTTGATGATGACTCTGGGAAAAGAGGCGCTCCCTTGAAATGAACTTCTCAGGAGTGCCACCGGGTGGTGCTGCCTTGAGCCCCAAGGGGGGTTCTAAAGTTGATCCTGTGAGAAGTCCTGACAAAACTAGTTCCTGGGGATTATGAGTAGAGTATACCATAGAGAAAGTCGTGTGTGCCGCTGAGAGCCAACAGTCTGCGTTTGATTTTATATCGGTAGACCGCGAACTATGGTAACATAGCGAAAGTCGTGTGTGCCGCTGAGAGCCAACAGTCCGCGTTTGATTTTATATCGGTAGACTGCGACCTATGTAGGAGTGGAAAATTTTCATTTCGACAGCGAAAATCAGAGGCCGCTGAGTGCCTGCAGTTACATGGACTTTTGCTGCGATGGCAACGTAACCCTGGAATGTAACTGCGATCTGTCGTGGGTTCCATGGCGTAATCAAGAGGCCGCGGAGAGCCTGCAGTTACATGGACTTTTGCTGCAATGGCAACGTAACCCTGGAATGTAACTGCGACCATGGAAGGGGGTGATGATTTCCAGAGCATTCTCACCAAAGATATTTCCTCTATTTTCAAAATTGTTTTCTCTATTTTCGATAAAATTATTTTCCAATTATTTTCACTAGTGTTGATATCGGGTTTACCAAGTACTTATAGATTTTCAGTCTTACGCCTGATCAACGTATGACCGAATTTCTGTGAGAACGAGGACGGACTTGTTAAGACATCGAGTTATAAAAAGTGTTTATATAAAACTATTTTTGTAATAATATGTAGATTTTAAAAGAAGTTAAAAAAGGGGTTTATAGTTTAAAAATGTTCGAAGAGAAATTTTTCTGATAATAATCATTTTAATAAATTCTTGCTTCGTTCCTTTTCGAGGACGAAAAGATTCTAAGGGGGAAGGAATGTGATAACCCGGATTTTTGAACATCTAGTAGTTGAATAATTATCTGATTTATAGATTGAACAGATATGAATTTTGATAATAAAAGATATCTGGATATATAAATAAATTTGAAATATAACAAAAGTTGAATTTTAAATATATGAAATAATTTATTTTTATAAATATATGGATATGTACATAGATGAATATGAGCTATAATAAATATCTAGATAAATATTCATTTGATAATCTGCTAATATAATTATTGAAATTTGATAATAATTGTTTAATGATCTTCTTTTACAAATATTTATTTAGTAAAATTTATCTTTACAAAGCTAATAAGAATAAATTTCTAATATATATATATATATATATATATATATATATATATATATGTTGCATTGAAAGTTATGTTTTGAAGGTTAATATGGTGATTTTCAAGAGTTATTTAAAAGTTAAATCCTACATTTTAACACTAGTACTTGTATATATCAATTTAAATGTAATGACAAATTAGATTGTAAAATGTAAACAAGATTTAACAAAAAGGGGGTAATATTCTTTCCTACTAATTTATACATGTGCTAAATATAGTTTATATGTAATATAAATGCATAAAACATAAGAATATTAATAAAGGAATTAAAACATTTGTAAGACTTTTAATATATGAAATGAACACTTGTAGCCTTTATACCATGCAATTTTACAAGTGGCCAATATGTCCTCTTTTCAATTTGTAATGTAAGTAAAATCAAAGAAATTAACCAGGCTCCTTACAAACCAAAGCATCTTCATTTTTTTCAAATCTTCTATCATCCTTCTATAATTAAAAACTGAAGAAGAGAACCCTGTAAAGAAGCAAACCTGTAAATAGCAAAGGATTCAAAACATCAAGCAACTTTTCAGTTTATCAAACCAAAGCAAAGAGCAGATTCAGTATGTATCCCACTCAAAATTTCAGCAAGTAGTTAAGCAATCCAAGATTCAACTCGAGTAAGTAGCAGATCAAAAATTCAAAGTGCAGTTTCATTTTTAAAGCATCTATGTTTTTCTGTTCGACATGGAGGTGAGTGAACATATCTTTTAAAAAAATTTAATCCCGACTTTCATTTTGATATTATGAATAAAAATCCTGCTGTTAGCTGAAATACCTGAATTAATTGAATGTATGTTTATATCTGAGTGATTAAATGCCAGTGCAGTTATAATATAGTTCATGTATGATGATAACAAGTTTGATTTCTTAAAAAATTTCATTGGATGTCTGTTAGATTTTCATTTATAAATAAAAGTTGTTTGAAATCATGCAATATTAATACTAAAAATCATCCCAGGAATTTATATTGAGAAATTGTCTTGGAATTTTAAAATTTTCAGTAAAAATGTAAATGGGTCAAAAATTCGATAGATTAAATTTTAAATTTTGATTTCATGGCTAAATTCATTATAGGAAATCATGAATTTTAAGGTATATATCATAATTTTTAGTTTGAGAATTAATGTCAATTCTTGAGGTGATCGTTTTGGGAAAATCGGTCGTTTGCCGATGGTCGGCACAGTGAATGGAGGCTAGGTCATAATCAGAGGTGGCTAGGAGGTTCCTGATGATGGGAAAATTTCAGGTGGATTTTCTGTATGGCCGAGGTGAGCGGATTTGGGTAAACTAGGGTTTAGATATGGTTTTGGTCGTGGTCAGCTACTTGTCAATTTGCAGCATCGAGGTGGCTGGTTAGGTGTGCGGTCGTGGAGGAAAGGAAAGCTTGGTCGTTGACAGAGCCATTGCCGGAGAATGGGAAGTTACTGATGGTCAGAGTGTCATGTCGAGGCGTTTTCTTTGGTCAAAGGAATAGGTGCTGTGGGGTTATTGAGTTCGAATTTGTCGTTTGATGCTCGATCGAGATGTTGAATAGCTCAATGGTTTTTGGATGTCGAAGTCAACTTGTGTGAGGTAGTCGAAGACGCCAGAGCGCAGCCGTGGGCCATTGCACGTGCACCAGTTTCTGTGTACGTTGGAGATTGGGTGTGGAAGTGAGGAAGTTTACTTCGGTGGGAGCTCAGGAAAAAGAATGAGGGTCTCGGCGTGATTCTCGGGTATTTCATCGGGCTGCTCAAGTGAGTGTAGTAGTATTTCTGTTAGAAGTTTATCAGGTTATAATAGAAGAAGTAGAAGATGAAGGGAAACTCGGGGAGGAACTCGAGAGATGCTGGGGTTTAACCTGAAAGAAGGAATATGAAGGTTAGGCATATTTAAAGATTATTTAAAATAAAAGCTTGAAGTTAAAAATGGTTGTGTGTTTAAATCTTTAATCTCCTTCCCACTTTAAAAATATTCTTAAACTTTAACTTAGAAACGGTATGATGGTTAATTTAAGTTTGTTAAAAAAAAATGTTTTTAAACCTAAATTTGTTATAATGAAATATTACTTAATGGAAATGATTAAAGGATTTATTAAGAAAGTGATTTAAATAAAGGGTTAGTTGATTAATGAGGATGATTAATTAGTAGATAATTAATAAGTGTAAGTAATTATGAAATAACTAATTCGAGTAATTAATTATGGATCAATGTAATCAATGTGTATAGGTAAGATTAATTAATTTGTGTAATTAATTACGTTAAAGTGGGTACTACTAGTTAATTAATTAAGTTTAATTAATTGAAGGTGATCATTCGATGTTGGGTTATGTTAAATTTCTTACGCTAATTAATGAGGTATAATTACTTAGTGAAGTAAGTAGGGAATAATTACTGGACGTAATTAATTGAAGGAAATTACTTGATGAGAAGTAATTAAAGGATAATTACTTGGTGGAAGAAATTAAGTGATAAGTTACTTAGTGTAATTAATTAAAGGATTAATTAATAATTAAATCAAAGAGTTGGCTTAATTGATGTAGTAATTAAGGGAAGTTAATTTTTGATTGTGATTAACCAAGGCTGATTAATGAATGTAATTAAGTTAAAGTTTAATTATTAAATGAAATTTAAGAATAATTAACTAGTGAGAATAATTAAGGGATAATTAATTAATGTAATTAATGGAAGAGATTAATCTGGTACATGAATGATTGAATGATGATAAGTATTTCGGATTGGTTGATATCTCTGATATAAATTGATGTGCGAGATGATATGTTGGATTGAACAGAGATAAATGTGTTTATCTATCAATGATGAATTGCTGCGAAAATGTGTTATCCGATAATTAAAATTGAATAGTATTTAATTGAATAACTTGGGTTTTGATGACAATGGATTCGAAAGGACTGGAGTCGGGTATTAGTAAATACCCGAAACCACTTCGATTCTTTATAGATTGATATGTGAAATTAATAGGCTGGTAAGGAATGATTTAAGTGAATTAGACCATTTAATCTAAGTTTAGTACTTAGAAATTGGTGAGTGAAATAAATGATGTCGATAACAATTTGTGAAATTGTAATTGATACAAGTTACTCGGGTTATATATAAGTTGTATGCCTTTGAAATTTATGTTAAATGGGTTTACTCACGCTATTTTCCAGCCTGACCCGGGTGTTACTTTGGTGTAATGCTCGGGTCAGACCGAGTATTACAGATTTTCAGGTAGGGACATTCTGGAGCTTAGGAGGCGAGCTGGATGGCAATAGCGTATAGTATTTCCACTGTGTTTATATTATTATTAATCCGTGGCATGATAATTGTAAATATTCAGTGACTGTATATAATGTGAAACTCTGATGTATTAGAATGTAATCGACAGATATAATATTCCTTTGTAGACTGTTATTATTTATTATTATATTTTATTCGCTGCGAATGTGAGATGTTTGGTGTTTCTGTTCTTCTTCTTCTTCTATCTCTTTCTTCTTTTCATAACTATCTGGAATTTTTGGCTTCGAAAATTTCGGGTCGTTACATTTGATTTTCAATCAAAGTGCAGAGGAAGAGTGTATTCATAAGAAAGAACGTTAAAAGGTGCATCGATATTTCTAAACTATAAGTAAACAACACATTGTTGATTTTAACAATGTGAGGCCCTCTGTAGTGATTGTGCACTCCTGTTCCCTAGCTAGGTTTGAAAGGAAAGAAGAACTGCAACTCGATTTGAGATGAAATCTGGTAATAGCTCTAAGGTGCACCAGATAAGAGAGTTGGGATTGCGCTTTTACTAAAGACCTATTATTGTCAATTCCCAGTGTTAAGACGATTATCCCTGATTCACTGACTTTCGAACAAGCTCATGCCATCTCGTGAGTAATAGAAATCGCAAGCACCTTCATTCTTGCATCGGAACGCTAGTGCAATAAAATAAGACGAAGGCTGTGAGGCAACGTTTAAATAAGTTTGATTTTTCCTTGGATCATAAAAACCCTCCTTTCGAAGATCTCTTCCTTCTCGTCGGGATCGAACATCAATTGCAACGATTTGATAGATCACTCATTGGGATAGATATAAATAAATAACCCCCCTTAGAGACGTATAAGAGGTTTTCTCCTCACACGGCTCGAGAAAAAACGATTCTAATATTTATGTATATAATGTAAAATGTATAAAAAAATTATGAATTAGACTATGATTTAAGTCAACTTTCATTGTTTTAATACTCAATTTTGGATTGTAAATGATGTCTTTTATGGTGAGTCTTTTATGGTGAGTATAAAAGATATAGGGATTGTTCCAATACGATATACAAGAGCATCTATTAAAAAGAGAACATGTAAGTTGGATTCCTTATGCATTAGCAATATGAATTATCATACAGATAATGTTGTGTATGATATTGCATTTTGTTTATGTATTTAATACATGGAGCAAATATAAAATCCAAATTGATATCGCTAAATGGTTGTTTGAGGTGTTCTTGCGTATCCATGAAATACAACAGAATTGTTTATAGAAACAACAAACTCGTTATGATGGAGCATTTGGACACAAACTTTTATAAGTGATATTGAGTATAACATGTCAATGATAAAATTCAAGTTAAATCTTTAATTTGAAAAGGTTTCAAAATAAAAGTGATTGTGGTCGATTCAAGGAAATGTTGAGAACATTAACTTGAATAGTGCTACAATAAACCAATGTATATAGATATAAATTCACAAATTTATAATTGAGCCAAAGGTGATTCCAAATATTGAGAATCCCATAATATTGTTATAAGACAACAATGTTATCAAATTGGTCATGATAGAACTTAAAGCTCACTAGAAGTTGAAAGACATACTTCGAATCGTTCCACACGATAAAGGCAGTTTATCAATGTCAGAGAGAGTTAATCAACAAAGTAGGTAATTAAAACATAATAGCATACCCATTCACTAAGGGGCTGACCTAATTGGTTTTGAGAAAACTGATTGGAGAAGTTGGAGTTAGATTCCATAATTGACCCTAAGTGCAAGTGGGAGATTGATAAAGTTAGGGGTATGCCCTAGGGGCAATTATGTAATTTGTTACATATATCTAACTCGTCGGTCGATCTTGTTCGAAATAAAAGGTATTTTCTTCCTATTATATACTTGATATAATGTGATTATATTAATTAACTAACTTAATCAAAAGTATATTTAATAGGAAAATCCATAAATTGTATATTTTGTGATAGTAGTTACAAAGTGTTGTAGGCATGAGTAATTTACCACAACGAAACAAATATACCATTTTAAATGTTCCTAGTCAAGATGCATCGAGATTGGATATCGATGTATCCGTTGAAGCTGGAGTACGTAATGCTCTCTAAATGTTGGGCAGTGTATCATTCATGACTACTAGGGCACCTAGGTGTTACGTACTAATAGTTATTGGATAACCATGGAACGACTTGCTCGATAGTTTTCCATTGGTTAATATAACTAAGGTCAAATAAAAAATATCGATGTGACTGATTTACACAGTTCTCTCAACTTGAGAATACTATGGATCTTCAATATGAAAGCTCTGCTTTGATTATAGCCAAATCATGGCACGGCGTCCATCGAGTGACTGTAGTTGGGTCGACTGAAAGTGTTGGAAGTGGATCACTATTCAAGAGAGGATTCATCTCCTCGGTTATATGCGGTTGGTATCACAGCCAACTCAAGTCAACTTAAAGTCAAAGTCTCTGGCCAGAGCATTTCAGTTAATAATAATTGTTATTATTGAACCAAGGACTTTGTATTTGGAATATAAAGTTGAATGTGGATGAAGTTGGAATTTTGACCATTACCAAATTCTATAAGTCCAAAGTGATACAGTTTTGACGAAGAGAATTGGTGTAAACAAATGTCACAACCGGATAACGCTTATTAAACTAAAATTGGATTTTTACCAAAAATGAGTAAGCAATAAATTTGGTCATAATGTCACACCACTTGCTAACTGACGTGTGAACGTTAACATTCGAATAGTTTGGTGTTAATTGTTGACCAAATATACACCCAAGAGTTACGCAACTGAAATGATGAATTCCCTTAAGACCTAATGATTTAATTATTTTATAATTGTTTTAAATAAATTAAATAAATTAATATTTATGAAATATTAATTATAAAATTTGAATATGGTTTGAGAAATAAAAATTGTTATATATTTATAATAGTTATAAATGTACCAATCGATATATGATATTGATAAGCGATTAAATTAGATTTAATTGCATAGCATTTTGGCTTGGGATTAAATGAGTTGAAAGCCCATTAGTAGGGCTGCAAATTTTGGTGACAAGTTATTGGAGGTGGCTAAAACTAATGATTAGACCTAGAGATGGATGACTAAGATCAAGAGAGAATAGGTAATGAGATTGTCTTAATATCTCTCTTGTACAAGGCTATACATATGGATCTCTAAATCCTTATTCTAAAAAAACTATTGGCTGCCATAATTATCAAGTTTGCTGGCCAAAATTAATCCCCATATCAGTTCTAAGAATCTTAAATCAGTTCAAGTTAAGTAAAAACACTATTTGATAGAAAAAGGTCAACGATTTCAGACTTGCAATCTGACGAATCGAGCATAACTAGAAAAGGGAATTCATTGATTCAAGTGGACTCAAAAGCATCATCAACTGGTATTTTATTTATATATTACAGTAATCATATCATATTTTATGATTTAATATTGATTAATCCCAAATATGTATATATATAAATGCTGTATATCTAGTTAGGTGAGATTTTGTATGCATATGTAGTTATCACAAATTAGTTTGGTTATGTGCATGGTTATATTATTATGCATTATAATTTATGAATAAAAAATCTAATTTTCTGTAAAAAATTAAAATTTATCATTGTTAATTATTTTATGTATATTTATATATTAATCTAAATATAGACTAATTTCTATTTTAAATATATGTTTATTTATATTGTATAAACAGTTCAGAATTTTTCCTTACACCTATTTATACATAATATGAATTATTAAATTCTAAAATATTTTTTATATATACAAATAATTTTAATTTTTCTTTTTATTGTTTATTTGAAATGTCAATTATATCTAAAATAATTATTACACTAAAAATTCAATTTTATATTTTTTAAAATTTCTACATCTATTCATAAACCCATGGAAATATTTTTAGATTTTTTTGTTAATATTTAATATTTTTAATATTAAATTTCTTCGGTTGAACATTTTTTCATTTATTAGAAATAGTATTTTATTTGAAAAACTCATTAATTTTTTTAATTTGTATTTAATGACCCTAAATTTACGTAAATTTGAAAATTTGATTTTTTTAATATTTATTACTAATATTTTTAATTATTATGATCAAAACTATTTATTATATATATAATGATCAGAAAATTATAAAATTATTATTTTATGTTTGTTATTCTAATTTCGATCTGGAAATAATTTTAAAATATATATAGTTATATTTTAAGTATTTGAATGTAATTAATTATTCATATATATACATCTTATTTAACCTTATAAATATATATATAGTTTTATGTATACATATATATTTGTATGTATAATTTTATATGTTTGATTATGTATATATATATACAAATTATATTTATGTATTTAATTTTGAGATTTTTGTTATAAAATATATTTTAAATATATGTATACGTATTTATATAAATATACTTTGCATTATAGATTTATGCACATATTTAGACAACATACAATACATACGAAACGAGCTAATGTGTCTGTTGCGATATAAATCCCAACATCTATTTACGGGCATGTTATACCCTTCACGAATTATTATGTTACAGATGCACACACATATGTATGTGGATATGATACATGTGTATACATATATATTAAATCATTCAAATTAACTTTACATTACAAAATACTTAAATTTAAATAAAATACATGATTTAATTTAAAACAAATTTAGAATTTTTCCAAATGAATTAGACTTCATAGGCCCAATGAAGATCCAATAGGATAAATAAAATTGAAATACGCCCACCACTGCCGCTGCGGACTGGCCCAATTCCCACAAAAACATCATTATTAAAATGATTAATTAACCTTAAAACATCATTATTAAATGATTAATTAACTTAAAACATCATTATTAAAATGATTAAATAATTTTAAAACATCATTATTAAAATGGTTTATTAACCTTAAAACTTTATTTTTAAAGTGATTAATTTATCTTAAAACATCATTATTAAAATGATTAATTAACTTTAATACATGATTATTTAAATGATTAATTAACCTTAAACATCATTAGTTAAAATGATTAATTGGCTTCAAAACATCATTATTGAAGTGATTAATTAATCTTAAACTTTCATTAATAAAATGATTAATTAACTTTAATACATTATTATTTAAACGATTAATTTACCTTAAACATCGTTAGTTAAAATGATTAATTGCCTTTAAAATATCATTATTAAAGTGATTAATTAATCTTAAACTATCATTAATAAAATGATTAATTAACTTTAACATATCATTATTTAAATAATTAATTAACCTGGTCATCATTATTTAAATTGATTAATTAATTTTAAATATCATTATTAAAATGATTAATTAACTTTAATCACATCATTTTTGATTAATTAATTAACTTCGTAAGAACCGAAGCACGGGATTAAACCAAAAGATTTCAAAAGAGGATACATTTTTCGAAGTGCCAGTATAGCGATTGTCGGTATATGGACACTGCCATAACACTTTTATGTCATTTTTTTTCGTCCAAACATCACATAACATAAGTATCGGCATATATACAAAAGAAAATAACATGGAGAGTGTAACAATCCCGTTTTTAAGCCAAATTTAATTTAGTAATTAATATAATTTTTGGAATTAAATTGTGAATTAATTTGAAAATTTTCCAAAATAAATAAGATATGTGTTTGTTTATATGTATAATATAAATAGATTGTAGATAGAATTTTGATTTGAAATTCATAAAAAATAAATATCTTAAAAATAAATTGGATTTAAAAAATCTATATTTTAAAACTAATAAAAATTTGTTTTCTAATTATAATATATATATATATGTATGTATATGTATATTGTAGTTATGTTTTAAATTTAATATAATAATTATCAAAAAGCTATTTAAGGGTTAAATTCTAATATATATATATATATATATATATATATTAATGAATAATTGAATTTTTTTATCATTTTCTTCTAAAGTTGTAAATATATATAAATAAAAGGAAATGTATTTATTAAAATTGAAAATATAATACAAAAATTAAATAAAAACATATTTAAACATTAAATATCAAACAAACTAACATGTATAACATTAAAAACATGTAAACTTACAAGTGTAAGTTAATTATATCATGTATTAAACATTTGTAAGTAAATTATAACATGCAAAAGACAAGTGGCTTAATTTTAAAAAAATTGAAAAATAATAATAAAAAGGAAACCAAAGCTATATATATTCCTCTAACCCCTTTCTCATTTTTCTTTCACATAATTCAAACTAGAGAAACAAATCTTAAACCTGAGAAAGAAATCAAATAAAACCAAAACTTTTTACAATTTAGATCTAAAGCAAGCAAGCTATATATCATCTCAAAACAATCAGCTTCAGTTCCAAATTTAGTAGCAGATCAGCAACTAAGTTTCAGTTTCCAGGATCCATCAACTTTCGGTTTTTAAATTTCCAGTTTCAACTTCTAGATCAAAGTAAATCAAACAAGTTCCAGTTTTCAAAATTTTCAAGATCAAAACCATAACCAGGTTCTCTATCTTCCAAAACAAGTGAGTAAATTACTTTAATCTGATATATAACTTGATGTTTGTGAAGTGAAGCGGTGAAAAATGTTTGAATGAATGTAAATATGTTTGCATGTATACAAATATGTGTGTGTGTATATATACACACACATTTGTGCATGTTTGTGTACATGTATAGATCCCTCAATTCAAAGTTTACATGTTTCAATCCTGTTCAAAAACCAAAATCTCTTCCTTTGATTCTTTTTAAGCTTTAAGATCTAAACAAAATGTGTTTGTAAAATCAAGATCTTAGTCCTAAAAATATTTTTAAGCAAAATTTGAAGATAGTTTTAACTAGGAAAAAGAAAACACAATGAAACTCAAAATACATCAAAATTTCGATTAGCACGATTCCTTGTTTCACTTATGTCATCTTGTTCATGTTTGAAAACCATGAATTTTAAAAATATAAGTATGATTTTTAAGTTTGGAAATCATGAGCATTTGCGAGTTGAACGAAAAGAGGGTTTCGGGCATTTGCTGGTGATCGGCAAGGAGTTGGTTGTCGCGATCATGGCTGGAGAAGCTTGTGCGTTGGGGATCACGAGAAAAATAATTGGTGATTTTATAGATCACCGTGGTGGTCAAATGATGAGGACTTAGGGTTTTAGACCCAGTTTTGATCGATTGTTTTTAAGTGGAAATTGCGGCGTCGACGATGTATCAGACACAACTAGACAAGGGGAAATCGATGCGTGGATGGTCGACGAAGCTATGGTCGGAGTTGCAAGGTCTCTAGTGACCAATGGTGGCGTATTGAGGTGGATTTGGATGATCAGGTTTTGTTCCAGCTGAACCCATGTTGCTCGATTTCGAGTTCGTCATCAATTCAAGGTTTTGGGTGGTCTTGATGCTTGTGGAGGTCGTTGCGATTTGTCAATGGTCGAAGTATGGATCAGAGATGGCCAAACTCCTATGCACGTGCACGTGCATTTGTGTGTATCTGGGTTGGGAAGGAGAAGTTGGTCTCGAGTCCGCTCTCGGGAAAATATGGCGAGGGCTCGGGTCTGTGTTCAAGTCATTTGCGAATACTTAACATGTTACAGGTTTTAAAAATTTAAACTAAAAACAATTTAAAAAGAAAGGAGGGGGATTTCCTCGGGTTGTTGCTCGGGATTTCGGCATGTTGGCTCAAGTTAGGGTACTGGTTGCACTGGGTTCGACTCGGGTTGGTTTAAAGTATCAAATAAGTTTTAAATCTTTAAATAAAAGAAGTTTAAATAATTTTTCAATTATTTCTTTTAAAATAATAATTGTTTACATAAGTTTTGGATTAGTGAAAGGTTTTGGAAATAAATTATTTTAAATTAATTAAGTTTAAAATGTTTTAAATATACATATATATTTATTTTTAAAAGTTTATTTTAAATAAATTTAATAATGTAATTAAGGAGTTAATTAAGAGGATAAAATGTTTTTAATGGTTAATTAACTTAAAGGTATAAGTTAATTGGTTAATGATAATTAATTCCAAAGGTTATTAAATAAGATTCAAATGATAATTAAAATAATGGTTTATCTTTTAATTAAATAAGATCTTAAGTAATTAAAGATTAATTAATTAATGAAAGTAATTAAAGGATAACTACTTAAAGAATAATTACTTAATATAAGTAATTAAAGAATAATTAAGGTTAATTAATTAATAATTAATTTATTAATTAATAAATAAGGTTAATTAATTAATAATTAAGGGATAATTAATTGATGATTAAAGTATAATTAGTTAATAATTAAGGATTAATTAATTAATAATTAAGGATAATTAATTGATGATTAAAGTATAATTAGTTAATAATTAAGGTTTAGTTAATTAATAATTAAGGATAATTAATCAGTAATTAAAGGATAATTAATGAAAGTAATTATGTGATTAATTAATTTAATAATTAATTAAAATGGTTTGTGATTAATTAATGTTAATCAAGCAGGGTTAGGTGACTTTTTCATTAACTTATTTTGAGTAAAATAAATTAATTATAATTCATGTGATTAATTAGTCTTGCTTATGAATGATAAACCTGAATTGAATGCCTTGAAATCTCTGATACGTGATATTCTATGATATGAAATGCCTGGATTGAACTGTGATAATGTGAATTATCTATCTGTGATTGATTTGCTATGTGAATATGTTACTCTGAACACAAACTGAATTGTTTACTTAAACAACTTGGCCTATAAAACGGCATTTGAATTTCGATGCGACCGGGGATCGGATTCCAAATGGTTATCCTAAAACCAAATCGAATCTTAAAGGTGGATCTTTTGTTTAAAAGATTAAAAATGGAAATTTGTTGTGACTTATCTATGATCTGAATGTGTCCACTTGTTTTTAAAATAAGCGCTCATTATTCGGTTAAGCCCGGAGAGGAAATTAGGTCATAAAACCCATTTCGAAAAATGATATGACGAAATGGGATTGCATTTGAATACGGTGGTTGAAGACCGGGTATTTTTGAGAATAAAAGGATTGCCTGTTGATTGTCTCTGCACCGAGTTGCTCCAGTATAGAGATTTCCCTATGTGATTGGGAATCCGGTTAGGATTGGGGATATTCGGATTTGCAAGGACTTCTTTCTTAATTGGACGAAGTGCCTTCGGTTCCATTCAAACCCAGGATGGACTTGTATGGATGTATGTCTGACATTACACTTCGAGATGTAAAGCTGGTTTCTATCAAATACATTTCTGTTTGCTGGCGGAGAATTTACTCTCTTAGCTTAACACCATTCTCTGAGACATACGAGTTCAGAGGTTATGTAGTTGATGGTTACTAGTGATATATTCCCAATTTGGTAGTGTGGCATGCTAAGTGCTGAGCATTGGTTGATCGAAGCATGGCTTTTGTGAAAAGCGTAGCTTTGTGGGACGAGACTTCATCGAACCTCGCACCCCGAAAATGGTCAAAACAGGAAAGGATGTAGCAAGGTTACGGGTTGCTCCCCTTAGGGTATGTGCATTTCCTTCTGGATAAAAAGTGGTATCATGGTATGGAGCCTAGATATTTTACTTATATGGATTTGTTGGAATCTGTGTTGAAGCCTCGGTAAAGGTTGGTTACGACCGGGGGATGGCATGCTCGTGACAATTAGTTACCTAGTTACAGAGGTAATCCGGCCTTGTGTTAGCAGAGATCCGGTTAGGTTCGCGGGGTGTCCCTCTAGAGGCGTACCCATTCGGATAAAGGAAGTTCCTTAGCCTTGGCCATTTGTTGGAAATCCAATCACTCAATACGAGCCCTATACGGTTTTAGTTGTAGAACCTGCCATCTAACATGGTAGCTATAGTAGGCATACTATAACGGTACGTATGCTAATATTACACTTTCGAAATGTTTTTTCACATTATGCACTAATAATAATATCAAAAGGATTTTCGCGTATCAAGCATGTTTGATTGCTATGAGGAGAAACCTCCCCCATGTGTGCGATTTCATTTGAGTGTGCGGCGGGAGACCTTATGGTAGTTTCATTTTTCAAAAGTATGAGAGGATTTCCTTTTTTTTCTTTTCATAAATAGCTGTTTTTGATTGCTCACACCAGTGTCATGACTGACTCGGAGTTTATTATTCCCTTTCTAAACTCCGGGTGCCCATAATTTTCCACACTGCCAGCCTAGAGTTAGGTTATCAGTAGGTTCTGGCGCTTGTTCAGGAGGTAGATATAGATTCGAAAGTCTTTGGTTTGGAATCGCATTTGCTTCATTATAGCATGATAGTGGTTTGAGCTTTTTGGTTTGGGAGTTCTTTGAGCTTTTGGGTTTTGGATATGAAAGTCTTTGGAAGTCTTTGGAGCTTTGGAATGAGGATGTAGTTTGTTGAGATCTCTCTCTCTTGAAGACTGTGTTATTCTGCTGTTATCTTTCCGCTGTTGTATTCTGCTGTATTCCACTGTTGTCTTATGTATCTATATTGGCTCTGATATTGTTGGGTATTTGTTGTATCAATGTTGTATCCATTTGGTGTATCAATAAAATTCTTCTTTGTTTCCGCTGTGTTGTTTTCACCTAATGTGCATAAGCTCCATCGAACCAGACTCCAACGTTTGAATCTTTGGCATTTGAATACAGGTGATGTATTGGATGCCGATTTTCGAGCAGTGAATCCTAGGTCGTCACATTTGGTATCAGAGTTGAAGGTTGAGTAAGAACTTTAGCTTTGGAGTATAACTCATTAGGTGACTCATTAGAGATAGGGATTAAAATGCCCTAAAATGAGTACATTCCCTAAGATATCTTGTCCTTATGCCTAGATCAATTCTCTTACTATTCACTGATAGTAAGAATGAGTGCAAGAAGAGGACTTGGTAGAGGACAGGGGAGTACCACTACAAATGGTCGAGACCCTGTAATGACATGGAACAACTTTTTCCATCAACCTCCTTTGATCATCATCCAATTTCAATTCTTTAATGGCTTCCTGGCAACTATAAGAAGAAGCTTTGGTATTGTGAGAGACCATTACTTTGGCCAAATCAGAAGATGTGTTTACATGGGATAGATTCAAGCAAGTGTTTGAGCAACATCATATGCCTTCCATTGGTATTTCCAAGATGTAAATAAGAAACAAGGTAATCTTAAAGGAAAGTAGTTTTGGAAGGTAATTTTCTTATTTATGATAAAATTGTTAGAATTCTATTCGACACAGGAGCCACACATAGTTTTATATCCCAACAAACCGGAGAAGAGTTAAATCATGAACCCGAATTCGTAAACGAACCTATTTGTGTGAAGAACCCGATAGGAGTCCCTGCGAATTTTTGTTTACGTTGAAAAGAGTTTCTATTTCGTATTCTCATCATCAGTTTTCTATCAGCTTTTTCGTTCTTGACTTTAATAAATTTGAAATTTTACTTGAAATAAATTGGTTAATAAAATATGAAGATAAATTAGATTGTATCAATAGAACGATTTTGGTTAAAAGCAAGTTTAGGAATTTTGTTGTGATTTTTTATGGGGATCCAAGTCCGAAAAGGAACAAGCTAATGTATACTTTTAGGGTATTCTGACCCGATTTTCTAATCCATACCTATTGTTCGAGAATTTCCTGACGTATTTGAAGAAGTTAAGTATTTACCTCCGCATAGGGAAATCGAATTTAGAATCGACTTGGCTCTCAATGCTCGTCCAGTTGTGCATGCAAGTCGTAGGATGACACCAAAGGAAAGAGTAGAGCTAGTCAAGAAAACCCAAGATTTACTGGAGAAAGGATTTATACGACTTAGTCGTTCCAGTTGGGGTTCAGCTATTGTATTTGTAGCCAAGTCTGATGGATCTTTGAAATTGTGTGTAGATTATAGTGTTAATAAGTTAATTCTTAAAAATAAATTTCTTTTGCCCAAATCAAACGATCTTCTCGATCAATTGCATAGTGTTCAATTCTTTTCAAGATGGATCTAGCCCAAGGATTCCATCAGCTAAGAATTGCGGAAGATTGTATCCATTTGTCTGTTTTTTGGGTCCCGGTACATTCTACGAATTGTTAGTTATCCCTTCGAACTAACCAATGCCCCTGCATATTTCGTAGACCTAATGACCCGAGTATTTCGTAAGGTATTGAATAAATCCGTTCTCGTATTTATTGATTATATTCTGATTTATTCCAACCAAATGTAGAATAGATACTTCAGTTTGATCTGGTAAGCCATTTCTCTATCTTTTTATATGTTCATATGTTCTTTGTCTGTCTCCCTGTCTATCAAATTTCGGGGACAAAATTTTCTTAAGCGGGGAATCTGTAATGATTCCGTTTTTAGCCAAATATAATTTAGTAAGTAATATAAATTTTAAAATTAAATTGTGAATTAAAAATTTTCTAAAATAAATAAGATATGTGTTTGTTTATATGTATATATATAGATAGATTGTAGATAGAATTTTGATTTAAAATTTTAAAAAATAAATATCTTAAAAATAAATTGGATTTGAAAACTCTATATTTTAAAACTAATAAAAATTTATTTTCTAATTATAATATATATATATGTATATATATTGTAGTTATGTTTTAAATTTAATATAATAATTTTCAAAAAGCTATTTAAGGGTTAAATTCTAACACACACACACACACACACACACACATATATTAATGAATAATTAATTTTTTATCATTTTCTTCTAAAGTTATAAATATATAAACAAAAGGAAATGTATTTATTAAGTATAATACAAAAATTATATAAAAACATATTTAAACATTAAATATCATACAAACTAACATGTGTAACATTAATAACATGTAAAATTACGAGTGTAAGTTAATTATATCATGTATTAAACATTTGTAAGTAAATTATAACATGCAAAAGATAAGTGGCTTAATTTTTAAAAAATTGAAAAATGATAATAAAAAGGAAATCAAAGCTATATATATATTCCTCTAACCCCTTTCTCAATTTTCTTTCACATAATTCAAATTAGAGAAACAAATCTTAAACATAAGAAAGAAATCAAATAGAACCAAAACTTTTTACAATTTAAATCTGAAGCAAGCAAGCTATAGATCATCTCAAAACAATCAAGCTTCAGTTCTAAATCTAGTAGCAGATCAACAACTAAGTTTCAGTTTCCAGGATCCATCAACTTCTAGTTTTCAAATTTCCAGTTTCAACTTCAAGACCAAAGTAAATCAAACAAGTTCCAGTTTTCAAAAATTTTAAGATCAAAACCATTACCAGGTTCTCTGTCTTCCAAGACAGGTGAGTAAACTACTTTAGTCTGATCTATAACTTAATGTTTGTGAAGTGAAGCTATGAAAAATGTTTGAATGAATGTAAGTATGTTTGCATGTATACAAATATGTATATATATAAATTTGTGCATGTTTGTGTATAGGTATAGATCCCTCTGTTCAAAGTTTACAGGTTTCAAACCTATTCAGAAACCAAAATCTCTTCCTCTAATTCTTTTTAAACTTTAAGATCTAAACAAAACGTGTTTGTAAAATCAAGATCTAAGTCCTAAAAATATTTTTAAGCAAAATTTGAAGATAGTTTTAACTGGGAAATAGAGAACACAGTGAAACTTAAAATACATCAAAATTTCGATTAGCATGATTCCTTGTTTCACTTATATCATCTTTTTCATGTTCGAAAACCATGAATTTTCAAAATAAAAATATGATTTTTAAATTTGGATATCATGAGCATTTGCGAGTTAAACGAATAGAGGGTTTCAGGCTTTTTCTGGTGATCGTCAAAGAGTTGGTTGTCGCGATCATGGCTGGAGAAGCTTGTGCGTTGGGGATCATGAGAAAAATACTTGGTGATTTTATAGATCACCGTGGTGGCCGGATGACGAGGGTTTAGGGTTTTAAACCCAGTTTTGATCGATTGGGTTTAAGTGGAAATTGCGGCGTCGACGATGTATCGGACACAACCAGACGAGGGGGAATCGATACGTGGATGATCGACGAAGCTATGGTCGGAGTTGCGAGGTCTTTGGTGACCTGTGGCGACGTGTCGAGGTGGATTTGGATGATCAGGTTTTGTTCCAATTGAACCCATGTTGCTCGATTTCGAGTTCATCATCAATTCAAGGTTCGGGGTGGTCGTGATACTTGTGGAGGTCATCGCCGACTTGTTGATGGTCGGAGTATGGATCGGAGATGGCCAGAATTCCTATGCACGTGTACGTGCATTTGTGTGTATATGGGTTGGGAAGGAGAAGTTGGTCTCGAGTCTTCTCTCGGGAAAATATGGTGAGGGCTCTTGTCTGTGTTCGAGTCATCCGCGGATACTTAACATGTTATTGGTTTTAAAAATTAAAACTAAAAAAAGTTAAAAAGAAAGGAGGGGGATTTCCTTGGGTTGTTGCTCGGGATTTTGGCATGTTGGCTCAGGTTAGTGTACAGGTTGCACTGGGTTCGACTCGGGTTGGTTTAAAGTATTAACTAAGTTTTAAATCTTTAAATAAAACAAGTTTAATTTTTTTTTTCAATTATTTCTTTTAAAATAATAATTGTTTACATAAGTTTGGGATTAGTGAAAGGTTTTGGAAATAAATTATTTTAAATTAATTAAGTTTAAAATGTTTTAAATATATATAAACTTTATTTTTAAAAGTTTATTTTAAATAAACTTAATAATGTAATTAAAGAGTTAATTAAGAAGATAAAATGTTTTTAAAGGTTAATTAACTTAAAGGTGTAAGTTAATTGGTTAATGATAATTAATTCCACAGGTTATTAAATAAGATTTAAATGATAATTAAATTAATGGTTTATCTTTTAATTAATTAAGATCTTAAGTAATTAAAGATTAATTAATTAATGAATGTAATTAAAGGATATTTAATTAAAGAATAATTACTTAATATAAGTAATTATAGAATAATTAAGGTTAATTAATTAATAATTAATTTATTAATTAATAAATAAGGTTAATTAATTAATAATTAAGGGATAATTAATTGATGATTAAAGTATAATTAATTAATAATTAAGGATTAAATTAATCATAATTAAGGATAATTAATTAGTAATTAAAGGATAATTAATGAAAGTAATTATGTGATTAATTAATTCAATAATTAATTAAAATGGTTTGTGATTAATTAACGTTAATCAAGCAGGGTTAGGTGATTAATTCATTAATTTATTTTGAGTTAATTAAAATAATTATAATTCATGTGATTAATTAATCTTGCTTATGAATGATAAACCTGAGCTGAATGCCTTGAATTGTTTGATATCTCTGATACGTGATATTCTATGATATGAAATGCCTGGATTGAACTGTGATAATGTGAATTATCTATCCGTGATTGATTTGCTGTGTGAATATGTTACTCTGGATACAAACTGAATTGTTTACTTAGATAACTTGGCCTGTAAAACGATATTTGAATTTCGATGCGACCGGGGGTCGGATTACAAATGGTTATCCGAAAACCACATCGAATCTTAAAGGTGAATCTTTAGTTTAAAAGATTTAAAATGGAAATTTGTTGTGACTTATCTATGATCTGAATGTGTCCACTTGTTTTTAAAATAAGCGCTCATTATTCAGTTAAGCCGAGAGAGGACATTAAGTCATAAAACCCATTTCGAATAATGATACGACGAAATGGGATTGCATTTGAAGACGATGGTTGAAGACCGGGCATTTTCAAGAACGAAAGGATTGCTTGTTGATTGTCTCTTCACCGAGTTGCTCCGGTATAGAGATTTTCCTATGTGATGGGGAGTTCGGTCGGGATTGGGGATATCCGAATTTGCAATGACTTCTTTCTTAATTGGACGAAGTGTCTTCGGTCCATTCAGATCCAGGGTGGACTTGTATGGATGTATGTCTAACATTACACTTTGAGATGTAAAGCTAGTTTCTATCAAATACATTTCTGTTTGGTGGCAGAGAATTTATTCTCTTAGCTTAACACCCTTCTCTGAGACTTACAAGCTCAGAGGTTATGTAGTTGATGGTTACTAGTGATATATTCCCAATTTGGTAGTGTGGCATGCTAAGTGTTGAGCATTGGTTGATCGAAGCATGGCTTTTGTAAAAAGCGTAGCTTTGTGGGACGAGACTTCATCGAATCTCACACCCCGAAAATGGTCGAAACAGGAAAGGATGCAGCAAGATTACGGGGGTCGCGCCCCTTAGGGTATATGCATTTCCTCCTGGATAAAAAGTGGTATCATGGTATGGAGCCTAGATATTTTACTTATGTGGGTTTGTTGGAATTTGTGTTGATGCCTCGGTAAAGGTCGGTTACGACCGGGGGATGGCGTACTCGTGACAGTTAGTTACCTGGTTACATAGGTAACCCGACCTTGTGTTGGCAGAAACCCAGTTAGGTTCTCGGGGCGTCCCTCCAGAGGCGTACCCATTTGGATAAAGGAAGTTTCTTAGCCTTAGCCATTTGTTGGAATCAATCACAAAATACAAGCCCTGTACGGTTTTAGTTGTAGAACCTGCCATCTAAGATGGTAGCTATAATAGGCATACTATAATGGTATGTATGCTGGCTACGATTAATATTATACTTTCGAAATGTTTTTGCACACTATGCACTAACAGTAATATCAAAAGGATTTTTGCGTATCAAGCATGTTTGACTCCTATAAGGAGAAACCTTCCCCATGTGTGCGATTGCATTTGAGTGTGCGGTGGGAGACCTTATGGTAGTTTCATTTTCCAAAAGCATGAACGGATTTCTTTTTCTTTTCTTTTCACAAATAACTGTTTTTTTCTCACATCAGTCCCATGACTGACTCGGAGTTTATTGTTCCCTTTCTAAACTCTGGGTGCCCATAATTTTCCATACAGACAGCTTAGAGTCATGTTATCAGTAGGTTCTGGAGCTAGTTCAGGAGGTAGATATAGATTCGGAAGTCTTTGGTTTGGAATCACATTTTCTTCATTACAGCATGATAGTGGTTCGAGATTTTTGGTTTGGGAGTTCTTTGAGCTTTTGGGTTTCGGATATGAAAGTCTTTGGAAGTCTTTGGAGCTTTGGAATGAAGATGCAGTATGTTGAGATCTCTCTCTCTCTTGAAGACCGTGTTATTCCGCTGTTATCTTTCTGCTCTTGTATTCTGCTGTATTCCACTGTAGTCTTATGTATCTATATTGGCTCTGATATTGTTGGGCATTTGTTTTATCAATGCTGTATCCATTTGGTGTATCAATAAAATTCTTCTTTGTTTCCGCCGTGTTGTTTTCACCTAATGTGTTATAAGCTCTAGCGAACCGAACTCCAACGTTTGAATCTCCGGCATTTGAATACGGGTGATGCATTGGATGCCGATTTTCAAGCGCTGAATCCCGAGTCGTCACAGAGAGAGCATCACTTATCATTTTCTTAAATTTCTCGATTAATCTCAAGTTGTTAACTAATTACCAAAGATGTCATCTTTTTATACGGGAATCAAGCCAACAATCAATCACTTTACAAGACATATAAAACAAGTAACTGGTAGCGGTTTTTACTAACAAGAACAAAACTTAAAACTTAGGTTTAAAAAGGGTGAGATTTACTCACCAAAATGCAACCAAATCAAATCAAACTAACACCACGCCTTGAACCGATACTCGAACTAGGTTTTTCTTTGTAAGAATTTGAATTTTTAAGGCCTAAAGGGCTAGATGGGCTTTGCCATGGATAACATGGGCTCAGCCTTGGCATTACAAGGTGGTTTTGGTTTGGTTTGTGGGAGCTAAGTGAAATCAAATGTAAAAGGAAGTGTTTTCAGTAGTTTTTAAGGGATTTAAAAGGAAAAGAAGAGATTTTTCTAACTTAGAATTCTTTTAGAAGCCATGAAAGAGATTAGAAGCTTGAATAAGAAGATGAGTATTTTCGAATATGAAAACGGGAAATGAAGAAAAATATGAAATTACTTTGGTATAAATATAACAAGTGAAAGGTCTAAAATACCTTTAATTATTTCAAAATACTCTATCCTCCGCATTTCAATGCCACAACAGCACCTCTACCTTGCTTCACATGCCACCCTTACCCTCCATCCTTCGCCCCATTACTTCATACCTTTTTTTGATGTAATGTTTACTTATTATATGAGTTTCACTTTTTAAGATTTAAAAGAAAGGTCAAATCTTACTAATTTTGCTTAAGTATGTTTTAAAACCAAAATCTAATCAAATTACTTTATTAATAAGACATTTGTTGTTACATAAGTGTGTATGCCTATATACTCTAATATACACAATGTTTTTCAACACCTTTAAAAGCTGAAAAATCAAAATTTTGAAAAATGATTTCCGTTCACATTTTCAACTTTTCTCCAAACTAATGATTTTTATAAACCAAATTTCAAAACAACATCACCATCATAGGTAGGTTTATTTGAGTTATGAAATCCATTATTTAAATATTTAAAAATACTTTAAATATTCAAATTCAAAGTGTTTAAATTACATGTCGTTACATCCTCCCCTCCTTATAGGAAATTTTGTCCCCGAAATTAATCATACACAACAAAAGATACCAAAAGAAACTCAAATGATATCATTCAATCAAAAAGGTACAAAGAAAGTGACTCCACCATAACAGGTTGTAAACTACAAAGATACAACAAAGAACAAACAACTACGACAACAACTCGGGATAAGAATTCCTAATATATCCTTGGTTTTCCAAGTACAATCTCTATCATCTCCACTCCACTGAAGCTTAAAAAGATTCACATTCTTCGTTCTTGATTGCTTTATACCTTGAGCAATGATATGAATAGGCCATCTAAGAATGGTTAGGTTTGACTGAATTTCCAAATCCACTTGTTGTGTCGGTTCCATTATTGTCGAAGGTCATGTACGTTCTTACGTAACTGAGATATGTGAAATACGTTGTGCACATCTGATAGTTAATATGGTAACTTTACTTTATATCCAAGTTTATCAATCTGGTCCATTATGGGATTATGGCCAATATATCGAGGGGCTAGCTTCCTTGATTCCCAAACCTCACAACACTTCTCAACGGAGAGACCTTCACAAACACCGAATCTTCAACTGAAAACTCAAGATCCCTACACCTTCGATCCTTATAACACTTCTGTCGATCCTGCACCTCCTTCATCTTTCTTCTGGTATCAACTACCTTCTCACTGGCTTCTAAGATCATGTCGGGCCTCTGGACAATTCTATCACCAGACTCAACCTAACATTAAGGAGAACATCACAAACGATCATATACAGGTTTGGAAGGGGCCATGCCAATGCTTGCCTGGTATTTGTTATTGTAAGTGAATTGGACTAATGGTAAATGATCTTCCCAAGAACCTCATAAGTCAAGAATGCATGCTCTTAACAAATCTTCCAAGATCCGGTTCACTCTCTTCATTTTTCCATCTGTCTAGGGATGGTAAACTGTACTCAAACTCAACTAGGCAGTTTGCAGTCCCTTCCAGAATCTTCTGTTGAATATCGGATCTCGGTCACTTATAATAATATAAGGAAACCATGGAGCCTCACAATCTCCTTCACATACAAACTCGCCAGATTTGCAGCATTTCTAGTTGGCTTAACCAGAATGAAATAAGCACTCTTGGTCAACCGACTGACTATAACCTAAATGCTTTCATTTCGTTTTCTTGACCTACGAAGTATATCAATAAAGTCCATAGATCTTCTCCCATTTTCGCTTCGGGGTCTCAAGTGGCTGAAGCAGTCCAGCTAACTTCTGGTGGTCACTCTTAATCTGCTGGTTGTTTGCACATTGACTCACAAAGATCGAAACATTTGGTTCATCCCCTTCCATCAGAATACCCTCTTCATATCTTTGAACATCATGGTCACTTTTGGATGAAAAGATAACCTTGAATGGTGACACTCAGCTAGTACTTCTCTTCTAAGCCCATTAATATTTCGAACAAAAATGTGACCGTTCGTTTTTAATACGCCCCGGGGATCAATCTCAAAGCTAGAAACAATACCATCTCGAACATCCATCTTAAGTTGAGCCAAAATAGGATCATCTTCTTGACTAGCTGCAATCATCACCATCGATACCGGCTTAACTTCTAAGTTTACAACCATCGCTACGTTTCTACTCAACGCATCTGCAACAACATTTTCTTTCCCAAGGGTATAAAGAATCTCCAGATTATAAGAAGCAAGAAACTTCAACCATCTTTGTTGCCTCAAATTCAAATCTTTCTGGGTATAGAGATATTTTAAGAATTTTTGATCCATGTATAACTCGAACTTATCATCCAAAAGATAATGCTTCCACATCTTAAGCGTAAAGACAACAACCAAAAACCCCCAATCGTGTGTAGCATAAATTTTCTCATGTGGCTTCAACTGTCGACTCACTTAATCAATAACCTTCCTATGCTGCATTAGAACTACTACCATACCGGTACTGCAAGCATTCACATATACTATTAAACCTCTGCTCCCATCTGGGATGGTCAAAATAGGAACATTAGTCAACTTCTTGTTCAATTCAATGAGTACTTGATCACACTTAGGCATCCACACGAACTTAGCACCTTTCTTTGTTAACTTCGCCATATGAGAAGCAATTTGTAAGAAATCTTTGATGAACCTCGGTAAAAATCAGCCAATCTCAAGAAACTTTCAACTTCCATCACATTTTGGGCTTCTTTTAGTCTTGAACTGCAACAACTTTACTTGAGTCAACTGATATGCCTTCTCTCGAAGCAACATTCCCTAGAAACCTAACTTCAGATTTTCAAAAATGGCTCTCAGAAAACTTAGCCTTCAACACATGGATTCTCAAGGTAATATGTACGACTCAGAGATAGTACTTGTACTTCTCCATTTTTGAATAGAATAGAATGTCATCAATAAAGACAAGAATAATATATTAAGAACGTCCTAAAGTACTCGATTCATTAATTCCAAAAAATAAGCGGGTGCATTAGTCAGCCCAAATGGCATAACTAAACACCCATAGAAACTATCTGGATTCCTAAAAGCTATTAAGGACACACTCGCCTCTACTATCCTTAATTAGTGAAAACCGGTGGCAAGATCCAATTGGGAAAATATCCAAGTGTGTGGAGCTAATCAAACATGTCGTCGATCTTTTGTAATGGGTATTTATTCTTGATACTCCTTTTATTCAACTTCTGATAGTGTATACATAACCTTAAAGAACCGTTCGCCTTTGTAACAAAGACGATTGGCGATCCCAACTAGAGGTACTACGTCTTGTCCATCCCTTCTGCAAAAAGTCGAATGTTAGGCTTTCCAACTCCCTCTTTCCTTTTGGAGCCAACCTTTAAAGGGGTTGTATAATGGGTATGGTTCTTGGAATCAAATCAATACGGAACTCCACTTCACAGTGAGGAGGTAAACCTTGCGCTTCATCAAAAATATCGTTTAAATCCCGAAGAACCAGTATATCCTTAAGCTCTGCTTTAGTCACCTCGAGCGAATATAGAAAACTACTCATTAACTTGTTAGTCTCTTCACAATACATATCAATGCTTCTTCCTACCACATCCTTTAACACGACCATTCTCTTAATACAATCCACGATAGCTCTAAGCTTAGATAACCAATCCATCCTAGCAACACTCCAAAACCCATGAACCCAAGAACAAACAAGTCAAAAGAAAAGAGACAATTTCGATAAAAAATAGGCACATTTAGACACATAATGTCAAGATTTGTCATATCCCTAATAAGGTTTGACACACAAAGAGGATTACTCAAAATGATGGGTTTAAGGTTAAGTTCATTAACGGGATCAACTGAAATAAAACTATGGGAAGCATCCGTGTCGAACAACACTCTAATAGGAATATCGTAGATGGATAATGTACCTTGCAACACCTGCTTCACCTTCTGTCCTGAAGAAGTGGATGGTATCTCCTCTATAACAAAAGTCTATCCTTATGACCCTTTCTTTGGAAAAGGGCACACATTCTTCACGTGTCCCTATTTGTGACAGTAATAGTAGGTGGTACTCGGGAAATTAAGTGCAAAGTGTCCCATTTTATTGCACTTGAAATAAGTAATATTAGCCAAGTCAAGCAGCTTCTTCTATGTTGAAGCCCCACCTCTGGGTTCCCTTCCTGCCCACTGCTTCTTCCTCTTAAACTTAAACTTGAAATTTGGCTTGCCTTTAACTGGTATAACTAATAATGGCTTAGCACTGACTACTTGCACTACTTCCTTCTAGACACCTTCCTTAATGTCCAGAGCTTCAAACCTCAAAGCCTAATAAGGTTGGTGAATGTACCCGTAAGATGATTAGACATTTCTCGTTGGAACTCTGGTCGCATCCAATTCATATTTCATTTTTTTGAGCGATGTGTTTATCAATCCATGTCGAAAATGGGATAAAACGTTAAATTTATGCTCATACTACACCACCGTCAAATACCTTGCTTCAAATCTTGGAAACTTCTAAACAACTAAGTCCTTCTAGCTTCTAGGATAAACTTTGCTTCAAAAACTTCCTTAAACTATTCCTTAGAAAAATCCTCCTTCGGAGTATTAACTGTTATGGAATCCCACCAATCCTTCACCGACTTTTGAAGTTGTCGCGATGCCAGCAGCCGTTTCTCTGCATCCATTAATCGAAGATCTCCAAATATCCTTTCATACATATGAAGCTATGCCTACACTCTAAGAATACCTTCAGTTCCATAGAACAGTTTCTCACGCAAAGTGGCATAATTCTTACACAAATTCATGAAGTTCATAGGCGACTGAACTTGCGCTACGACTTCCTCTACCAGGTCTATAGCTAGCATAGTATCATTTATAGGTACCCTACCGTTGGTAGCCATGCTAGTTTTAGATCTGCTCCTTCCTCCTCTTCTTGTATCCATCTGCTATTACCTAAATAAATAACATGTATCTTTAAAATACAAGAATGAGATTAATATGGTTTAGGGAAACAACACCAATGGATTTAAAATGAGACTTTAGAGGATAGATATTGTTATTATAAAATTACAAATACACTCTCTCAAGATTAACTCATTCTAGGGCATCACTTACCCTATCTCTAATGAGTTGTACCTCAATCAGGCTAAGGTGTTCGCTTAACCGAATCTCTGATACCAACTGCGACGTTCCACCTTTCTGACCCTTAAGAACGACACTTAACACATCCTCGGTGTTCGTGTGCTATTACCCAAGCATCTGAAAGACGAGTTTTCATAGGGTAAAATATAGAATAGAACAGAATAGAAAATCTTACAACGGAATAGTTATATATAATACAATAATAATTTAGTACATAAGGTTACTCCTTAACATAGAGTTATCATAGTTACACAATTACTACTACTACTACTACTATCAGCCTAGGCAGTTATATACCCTGCCTTTACACTTGCTGGTCCAAAATGCACACATAATTAGCATAATATCGGAAATAGATAACTAAATAAATAAGGGGCCTCCTGCTCGTCCATTATTTGCAAAAGAACCCAAAGTAAACTTTCTAACCCTCGGACTATTCAATAATAATTGAGTACCCAAGAATTTAAGGAAAGCAAACAACTCGGGTCAGACAATAACTCTGGCATGGGTAAAACTCTAAACATGGGTGGAAATAAAAAAATATGTGAGATCACATCGCCAAATGCAGAGCGAGTTTCCTCTCACAATAAAAACATCCAACTAAAAGTAATAGGAACAATACAAAACAAAACCCAAACTTGAAAGAATGGGCTTAAACAAGATCAAAATCCAAAATTAAAGAATATACACAAATAGTTAAACATTGAGAAGAGCTCTAGTCACCTTTCGGTGTAATTAAGATAACAAATTCAAAGGTTTGAATCAAAGGAAAGAGAAATTTTCAATAACGACTAGGAAGGTGCACCCTTCATACCGAAAGTATACTTCTAGAATATACTTGAGAACCACGATGGCTTTCGGACACATCCAAGCCGGACCCGCGAACCTTTACCAAGAATCCGAGTATTTAGGTTTAGCCTTACATGGCTTGGTTTCCACTCGCCCTTTGGGTTTAGCCATTTCTGGCAAAGGATCTCAACGCTTAAGATGAGCAACAAATCGTCTTGTATTGACGATACACAAAGAAGAAAGTTGAATCGGTAGTAAATAAATCAACTATCATGAATAATCAAAATGGTCATATATGAAAATTAAATCTATTCTTATCACTATTCGTTGATTTCAAAATTTGTACTATTTCTTGGTTGAAAATGAAGTTGGGCACATGAAGGTCCTGTTACCTCTAGGCATTGCCTCGATGACATTTTAACTTTCAAGATAGGGACGAGTTTCCATACCTTGATGTTTATGGCTAAGAGTATGACTAAATCTGTTCCATATAGGAGGTATCATTTATGGAAGTTAAATTTCTTATCCTTTCCGTAACTGAATCAAACTTTTTAACTTTTAAAACCGAACTTGTGCTAGGATTTCACATTTCAAATATTAATTTTAAACAATAATATAACAAATGATTAATCAACTTTAATCAATGATTAGTTACTTCAACATCTTTATTTAAAATAATTAATTAGCTTTCCCTATGATTAGTTACATCAAACATCATTATTTAAAATTATAAATTAACTTTAATCATCATTATTGAAGTGATTAATTAACTTTAAAACATCATTATTAAAATAATTAATTAAAAACATCACTATTAAAATGATTAATTAACATTAAAACATCATTATTAATTAATTTTGAAACATCGTTATTAAATTGATTTATTAACCTTAAAACATCAGTATTAAAGTAATTAATTAATCTTAAAACATCATTAATAAAATGATTAATTAACTTTAATACATTATTATTTAAATGATTAATTAACCTTAAACATCATTAGTAAAAATTATTAATTACCTTTAAAACATCATTATTAAAGTGATTAATTAATCTTAAACTATCGTTAATAAAATGATTTATTATCGTTAATACATTATTATTTAAACGATCAATTAACCTTAAAATTATTAGTTAAAATGATTAATTACCTTTAAAGCATCATAATTAATGTTATTAATTAATCTTAAACTATCATTAATAAAACGATTAATTAACTTTAATACATCATTATTTAAATAATTAATTAACCTCAGTCATCATTATTTCAAATGATTAATTAATTTTAAATATCATTATAAAAATGATTAGTTAACTTTAATTACATAATTATTTGAATAATTAACTTTGTAAAAACCCAAGTACAAGATTAAATCATAAGATATCAAAAGAAGAGACATTTTTCAAAGTGTCGATATAACGATAGTCGCTATACGGACACTTCCATAACACTTTCGTATGTCATTTTTTTCATCCAAGCATCACATAATATAAGTATGGGTATATATACAAAAGAAAATAACATAGAGAGGGCATCACTTGTCATTTACTTAAATTTCTCGATTAGTCTCAAGTCATTGGCAAATTACCAAAGATGACATCTTTTTAAATGGGAATCAAGCCAACAACCAATCACTTTACAATACACATATAAAACAGGTAACTAGCAACCATTTTTATTAACAAGAACAAATCTTATTTTTTTAAAAAGGTTGAGATTTACTCACTAAAAAGAAACCAAATCAACTCACACTAACACCACGCCTTGAATCAACACTCGAGCTTGGTTTTTCTTTGTAAAAGTTTGAATTTTTGAGGCCTAAAGGGCTAGACGGGCTCGGCCATGGGTAACATGGGCTCAACCTTTGATTGTAATGGTTTTGGTTTGGTTTTTGGAGCTAAGCGAAAAATAAAGTAAAAGAAAGTGTTTTAGTAGTTTTAAGGGATTTGAAAGGAAAAGTAGGGATTTTTCTAACTTAGAAATTTTGTGGAAGCCCTGAAAGAGCTTCGAAAGCTTGAAAAAGAAGATGAGTATTTTTGAAAGTGAAAATGAAAACAAGAAATGAAAAAAAAGAAATTACTTTTATATAAATTTAACAAGTGAAAGGTCTAAAATACCCAATTATTTCAAAGTACTCTGCCTTCCATATTTCAATGCCACAACACCACCTTTGCCTTGCTTCACATGCCACCCTCACTCTCCATCCTTCACCCCATCACTTCACACCTTTTTATGATGTAATGTTTAGTTATTTTGTAAGTTTCACTTTCTAAGATTTAAAAGAAAGGTCAAATCTTACTGATTTTGCTTAAGTATGTTTATAAACCAAATCTAATCAAATTATTTTATTAATAAACATATATCATTATATAAGTGTGTGTGTGCATACTTATTCTAATGTACACGACATTTTCCGACAACTTTTAAAAGCTGAAAAGTGGAAAATTCAAAAAACGATTTACGGTCACATCTTTACCTTTTCTTCGAACTAATTATTTTTGTAAACAAATTTCAAAACAACATCACCATCATTAGTTATTACTTGAAAGAAGTTTATTTGATTCATAAAATCCATTATTTAAATATTTAAGAATATTTTAAATATTTGAATTCAAAGTGATTAAATTACGGGTCGTTACAGAGACTAATGTTAATTACTGCTCTAGGCGAGATTCAAACATATGCAATTGGAATTCCATTCGAAGGCTGTAGTCCTACATCACCATGAGAACACTATAAGAGGTTATTATATATAAACTCTTCATCTTATAACAACGTAGAGGCCTTTTGAGGAACAAAATTGCACACCTTTGCTTGACCCATCAGGGGAAGTTACTAAGTTAGGGCAATATATGCATTAGCGATGTATGAATTTACTAGTTACTAGTATTTTTCCATGATATATCACAATAAGGAGTCAATAGGATACGAGTCAAAGTGCAACAACAAAAAACATTTAAGTTGGAATATGGTAGCAAGGATTCAATTGCTAGGAAAAGATGCTTTGACGTTTAAGCATTATTTGACCCACATGAGGCAATAATGTTGGGTTCTCCACATACATATGTTCAAAGTGTTCGTAAGATTGGTGGGTGATATGTTTTTTCTCTAATACCAACAATTGGCTTTGTGAAGTCGTTGATAAAACTTCCCATGTCTTGATAGCATTACCTATAGTGGGATGGATTTTTTAGTTGTACTTAGCCTTGCTTGAGAACCTGTGATAAAATCCTTAGATACTTGGTGTAACGATCCAAAATTTTATCACCTTGATCTGTTAATATTCAGGTTATTTTAAATATTCAATTTAGGATTTTAATAATTAAATAACTCTATTTTACTTTATAAATAATGATAAAAAATCATTTTTGGATTTTCAGGTTTTTATCGAACGACAAGTCATAAAAAGTTGTTATCTCTTTTCACATACTCTAAAACAACATTCAATTGACTTTGTAAGTTATGAACTCTTCATTTTCAAATGAGATAATAAATGAATAAAATAATAAATAAAAAAATTAAATAAATGTAAAATATGATAATGCAAATATGAAGTGATGGATATGAAGTTGAATTAACATTTCATAATACCTTAAGTGTAAGAATTAGCAAAGGTACATGGATCACTCTAATATACAACATATTTTCAAACGTTTAGTGCTTTGATGGATATGGAAATGATGGCAAGGTTGAAAATTAGATTTAAGGGTAAATTTGACTTTAGCATTCTTTGCTTTTATTTTATCTTATATACACACTCTTCTTATCATATATTTCATTTTTTTATACTTCTTTACCTTTTAGAAAATTTGAAAAAAAATCACACCTTTTTAACTCAAAATATATATTTCCCTCAAAGACTAAAACTTGAAGCATTTCAATCACGTGGAATGAGAGATATTCAAACCTTATTTAATATTTTTGTGAAATGAATGTTGTGTAGATTTATTTGTAGCTTGGTTGTGATTTTAATTTAATTTTTATGTTTTAAGTAATTGTTTTAGAAATCATATTTTTATTGATTTTTTATTTGGTATGAAAGAATATACTTACTGTTAAATAAATACACACATAAATTTCAAACGTATTATGGAAAAGAAAGTAATAATTTTACTTAAAAATATTTTTAAGTATAAATATTTTGCAGAAGAAATTTATGCAAGGAGTATTTTCATTATTTTGGTTTTGGGAATGAGTCTTGATTTTTTTGGTAATTTATTTAATCTAATACATTACAATTGGATGTTTGCCTAAGCGAACATTGCGGTGTACTTAGAAAATTATCCTCTTTACAATTGTATGATCGAAAAGAGTTCAAATCGAATGATCCAAAGCAAGTTGGAAATTGATATTTTTTAAAAACTATCATTTTGAAAATATATACAGTATTGTTTCAAAAAGAGAACTTTGAGAAAGAAGAAGTATTTCTAAGTTGACTAGTTTGAGTGGCTTGAAAATAACTGAAAATGGAAAAGAGGTGTGTTCAGATAGTAAGCACTGCTCTAAAGTATTACCCTTCTTGGTAAGGGAATGCATGATACTATTTGGTAGTACCCAGATCTTTGGAATCATTTTGATGTTATTCGGGCCACACACACACACACACACACACACACTATGGTTAAAATATATAGTATCATTTCAAAAAAGTCTTTAAAATAAAAATCGAGTATTTGGACCTTGTGTTTACTGAATGGAAAAAATTCAAAATAAAAGGTTTGAACCAGATATTGGTATATACCCTCAAGATGTAGTGGGGTATTATACAAGTTTTAAATCTTAAGTGGTGTTTATTGGAAATGTTTTCATAAATAATTATGGGAAGTAAAGAGGTTAATTTCTGTGTCAACTGGTTTCCTTCTTTGTTTGTTTGAGATGAAATTTCGTGGTCGAAATTCTTTTAAGGGGTAGAATGTGATGATCCATAATTTTATAACTTTGATCTGTGAATACTTAGGTTATTTTATATGTTACTCCAAATACTCACCTTTCGACCAAGTCGAAACCCCTTTAAGGCAAAGACCAAGGGAGAAGAATTCCAGTCCAACCTTTCGTAGGAGTCGAAGGGATGCTACAGTAAAAGTTAACAGCTTCAAGAACTTTCAAAGGTGTTGGAAGATCCCTACTCACAATATCCAGGGAGTTCTTACCTTTCGAAGAAAGTAAAGAAGTCGAAAGCTTGCTTCTGCTCTCACTGGTAATGCCTTAACTGGACGAAAGGCTTTTGATCAAGTCGAAGCCACACCTTCCGAAGACAATGAAGGATAAATCTTTGAATATATGACAAACCATTTGAAACCAATGGTTTCGCCACCGTTCAAACTGCTAGGAAGCAAGTATTAGCAACCCCTTCGAAAGCTATAGTATGCCTTTCAAATCGATTGAAACCATTATGATCTCGAAAGGGTTCTGCATCAGATCGAAACAAGAACATGGGTTACTCAACAACATCGAAACCAATGACAATTAAATCTCTTCAAAACCAATGTAATCAACCCATCGACCATATCAAAGACACCAAACTACTTCCACTAACAACAAGGAGGCAAAGATCCATCCAGAACACCTTTCGCCAATGTCGAAAGGTGTAATGAAGAAAGCAATACTCAAAAATCAGCAAAGGCAAAAGAATGATAAAGGAACTTTCAATAACATTGAAAAGAGGCATGGCTCTTGATCAGGTCGAAAGGTTAAGAGAGAATGAAGAAATTGCTAGAGTATGACAAGAAGAACAAGGACACCTCTAGAAAACGAAAGGAGGCATAACTTTCGATCAGGTCAAATGGCATGTAACAACATGTTAAAGGTGAACCTTTCGACGAGGTCGAAAGGTTCATAACAACATATAAAAGGTGGACCTCTTGACATCATCAAAAGCAAGTGCGTGAAAGAGGGAGCTGTCTGCATCTATAAATAAGACCTAAGGGGTCACGTTTTGGGGATCCGATTTCTCTCATTCCAAACTTGTATTTTCTTTAACAAAACATTGGAACCCTAATTTGGAGATTGATGATTTGGGAATCTAATAAAATAATATCTCTGTAGATGAAAAAAGGAAAGTCTTGAGCATTGTTGATTACTTTACTGTTTACTAAAGCTTTTGTTGGATTAACCACTATATTTTAGGATTAACCCCATCAAAAGGTACATATCGACAAAATCGACATCTCTTCAGGCTCTAACAATTTTTGTTACCTTTCGAAGCTATCAACTCTGTGATCTAAAGCTTTCAACAAGGTCGAAACCTACTCCAAATTCCCTAGAGTTGCCTAAACTCAAGGAAAGCTAACACTCAAGCCTTCGACAAGGTCGAAACCTACCATTAACCTCCCTTCTCTGCTCAATAATCAAAACTCAAGCCAATCTACAGCTTTAAGCCTTCGACCAGGTCAACACCCATCTAAAGGACTTAACTCAAGGAATTTCAATCAAATCGAAAGAAAGGCTTTTGGAAGAAGATTTCATACTAACTCAACGTGATCGAAAGGTCACTTAACCTAGAAACCATACCTTTCGACATCGTCGAAAGGCCTGATTTGAAGAATATCTACAAATAAAGCCAAATCAAAAGGCAATTCCTAAGGGATTCACACTCACTATTCGTGCAAAAGATTGTTCATCTTTCTTAGCATTACTTTCGGGTGTTGACAAGAAATCTTATTAACATGTTTGGCGCTAGAAGGAGGGCTCGAACCTCCGACTTGGATAAAAGCCCAACACTACTAATCTCTAAACCTACTTAAGTCAATTCAACTTTAAGTTTATCTGCATTCGTAAATCATGGCTACAAGAATTAAGAGATCTTAACAAGAGTCCTCTGAACCACATTTGTCAAGGTTCCCCCAAACATTCATCAAGAACTCCAATAAAGATGAAGAATAGAGATTAAGGCTCGAAGCCCTAAGAATTATAAACAAGAAGAAAGTATAATTTTATGATCCTGAGAAATGGAATCTAAGTTCTTTTCATGTTGGTCTTACCCCTATCTTTGCACTCGGAAAGAGAACAAATGGAAGTGACAATGTCTTTGCTCAAATGAAAAGAACCATTCAACATTATTCAAAAGGCACAATCTTTGAGAGAGAAATAATGGCCGATTACAGTGCCTTTGCAAATAAATGACAACAACCAATTGTAAAGAGAAACTTCCAATGCAAGATGTACAAAGAGTGCTAAAAAGAAAAGCAATTGAAGGGCATGAGAACATAGAGGCAAGGAAAAAAAGTCAAGAAGCCATCCATAGGAATCGAGCTTCAAGTATAGAACTCCAAAGGAGTGCAACTTAACAATATCAATTGAGAACGTCTACTTACTTACAAAGGATGAGCTCAACTATTGGCCATCACAGAAAAAGAAGCCAAAACATGAAAGGAATTTGGAAGGACTGTTGCCACTATCATATGATGAATAGTCATGAAACCAACTATTGCAGAGCCCTTAAGGGGATGATCATAAACTTCTTTCGTCAAGGAAAAATCCATGAGTTTGTAAAAATAATTTGAGATAAAGTCAATAAAGAGAAACTTTCTATAAAGAGAAAATCTACATGGTTGGGAGTGAACTGCTCCTTATATTTGGATACGACCTAAGATGGTAGTCTACCTAAGATGGTAGGAATGCTCTGTTTGCACGAAGATGGCCAGGGCAGAGCACCTCTGGAGGTAGGGTGGGTAAGCCTTTAGCCGCACGATAAGATGGCCAGGTTAAAGCACCGGACAAGCCCTTGGCAGCGCCTCCATGTCAAGGCACCTCCTGGAGGGAGGATGGAGTAAGCCTTTAGCCGCTCCATAAGATGGCCAGGTTAAAGCAATGAACAAGCACTTATTCGCGCCACGCTATGACTAAGTTAAGGCACATCCTGGACGGAGGATGGAGTAAGCCTTTATCCGCGTCATAAGATGGCTAGGGTAAAGCACCGAAAAAGTCCCTGTCCGCACTGTAAAAGGGCCATAGCAGGGCGCCTCCTAGAGGGAAGTCGAGTAAGTCCTTGGTTCCAGCCTCTAAGATGAGCTAACCAAGAGCACCAGACAATAATGGACTAAGAGGTCCAAGCCTAAAGAGAGGCTCAATCATAATGGACTAAGATGTCCGAGCCCGAAGAGAGGCTCAATCACAATGGACTAAGATGTCCAAGCCCAAAGGGAGGCATATTTAGCAATAGACCAAGATGTCTAAGCCAAAGAAGAGGCTTATCAAATCATGAACTAAGATGTTCAAGCTCGGGAAAGAGGCATTTAAAATTACGGACTAAGGCATCCAAGCTCAAGAGGCAACTAAACAAATTACTTCTATACAAGACCCGAAGGGTTCACACATCAAAGGAGTAAAACGGAGCTCCACTTAAAAATACCCGTATCTGGGCATTGGAACTTTTATTTCTAAACATCATGTATAAATACCCAAATTTGGGTCTTGGGTCTCTCGTACTTCAATCTCATCTATTAATACCAGAATTTGGGTTTTGGGACTTTTATATCTAAATGCCGACATTTAATACCCGAATCTGGGTTTTAAGTCTTTATCAATCACAAACTTATTATCTCCGAATCTGGGTATCAAAACTGCTACTTATATAAATCCTAAAATGGGCACAAGATCTTTGGATTTCTATTCATCATAAATGCCTGAATCTGGGTCAAAGAATATTATCATAAAGATTGCCATTAAGAGTTTCCAAATGTGAACTTCAGATTTCTAACTTTTCAAATCCCATTAGTGTTAAGGAATGGGTCGAAGAATTACTACTACAAAATCTCAGACGTTGATATCTGGGTTTGATTCTTTATTAAATAAAAGTTGCATCCCAATATTTTTACCCCAGTGATAAGGCGATATTTTCTATCAGCAAATTTCCGACATTCTAACCAAGTGGAAGGAGTTAAATTCTTGATCATCCGTTATCGTGGTTAAAGATGAGATTTTAACATTTAGTATAAACTACTCTTCATAACATTAACAGGATGATTCATTAATCTAAGCAAATGAAATGCATAGACAAATATCTCGATTTCAAGCTAATAATTAGAAATATGTTTGCTACATGCTTTTCAGGAAATCATAATAGCAAGGAATAACCAAAGATTCAACGAGTTCAAAAAATCAATGAATGAACAATCCAAAGGCATTTCAAAATTGACATCACAGAAAAGGATTGCAAATCAGGTACTACTTTCCAAATTTATATAATCTACATAACTCATGAGATAATTTACAAGTCTATGAAATTGGTTATATGTGTGTGTGCGCGTGTGTGTACAAAAAAAGTTCATTCAGGTCAGACATGCAAATAAATTACAAATCCCGAACGACCTTGTTAAGAGTTTTTGCATTAAAGGGCCCATGACATGGCGAATGGCCACCCAAAGAACTTTCTTGAGTTTCTACTCTTTCTTCCTTATTTTATATTCGTCGTCAATAGCGTCAATATTAGTTTTCAGAGCACGATTGAAGGCTCTATTTTCTGCCCTAAGGGTCTTGTTATCCCTTTCAAACTCCTCAATGCGCTTTTGAAAGAGATAAATATCACGCTCGGGCTTTTGATGCTTGGCAGCATAATCATTAATAGTTTGAGAATATTTGATCTTCTATTATTCATCTAAATATTTGGCTATCTTAAACTTTACTCTCCTGCACTAGTTGCCCATGGCATTCTCGTCTAAGCCCGAGGAAGGGTTGAGCATAGTACGGAATTTTTCGACTGCAAGAAGCTTCGACGTGGTGGGTTTAGTAACTGTAGGAGTAGAGTGAGGAACCGACAACTCAATACTCGAAGTCCTGTCCCCCATAATGAATTCTAGAGAGGCATATTGTGACTGACTATCTTTTAATTTCAAATCCAAGTCACTTTTTTGCTAAATAAGTTCAGACATTTTTTGATTGAAGTTGATTGTGGGATTTGTCTTCACTTGTCTTATAGGCGTGGTGATCGTCTCATCTTTATTCTTGATTTCAACCTTAAGGTGGGCAATATGATCTTTGTGACCGCTAGCGACGGTTTTTTGAAGGAAATACCTCTTGTGACATTTTACAGCTTCGACGTTACCGCTGAAGCGTTCTAATAAAACCGCATCACTAACCATGATCCCTCCGCTCGCTGTCAAAAACTTCTCTTTAATGGCACCAATGCATGACGATAATTTATGAGGAAGAGAGGTTGAGGATAACTATAGCTCCTATTTAAACAAAAAAGATGAAATAAAGTCAAAATCAAGCTAAGAAATCTCTTTATTATTATAGTAACACATTACAACTCAAATAACAATGAAATTTGAAAGGTACAATAAACAACTTGACTACATTTAAAGTTGGGAAACTACTTTTCCAACTTTATCTAAAGAGTTAGCTGAAAGCATAACTGCCAAATCAAAAGGCATAGTAACTCCTTTTGGGGTTATGATCGACGGACATTTGCTATAGTCCCATTTTCCAGCTGGGGGACTATCATGACCCCAAATTAGTTTAGAGTGGAATGTTTTGATCTCTTTAAGGAAAGTTTCCTTCTCGTCACGGAGGAAGTCAAAATGAAGGCAAGGGTATTCTAAGTACAATTTTTGTAAATGTAGAAGAAAGTAATATCACGATAATTTCAAAGTCTTTAAAATCGATGCACTTTCAGAGTAAAACCTTCTTAGTTTTACATATTGGCTTAAGTGGTCTCTAGGGACGAGTCGACCTAAAAAACTGACATTCTATAACAGTACAGTAAAGAAAAACTAAGCACATAAAATAGAGCTAAAACATATATTTATTAATTAATTAACTGTTACGTGTTTATAATAATTCATATGGTTCATACAAAATAGATCTAGAGAAAAACTCAGAAAAAAATTATCTTTATAGTACTTAAGTTTTTTAGCGGGGAGGTTTTGAGGAATTTGCCTGACTCATGGTAAATTCCAACAAGCTTCGGGATGCGGGTCAGATCTGAATTCATCTATATATCTTTTGTGGAAACGTAAGATCCCCATTGAATTCACCTAAGTATGAAAAATATATAATCGAATGTCTACAGTAGGATTTATATAAAAAATTAACTAAAATATCCCTTTCTTCAATCATCATCCAATATAAAGTAAGCAACTCCCGATTCTCCATTAAGAGAGCATCGTATCAGGGGCACGCTCTCGTTAATAATGAGGCAGCCCTCTGATTTTTAAAAGATGCTAGAACAGAGGCACTCCGATCAAGACTGTGATACTTGACAGAGAGGATGTTTTGCTTCTTTATATGCCAGTCTAACTCCCTATATAACTTGTTAATGCCTGCTTGTTTTCTTTCAAGTTTTGTTCTATAGGGAAGTTGAGACTTCCTCCTTATCTAAAACGAATGTTTTCGCACTAATTATTGTCTTCGAAGAGAAAGATATTTAAACAGGGAATTCCGTACCCGAGAAACTGAAACAGAAGCCTGAGAGGTCTGCTCTTTCTTTTTCGGATCCTCGGTTTGGGCAGGAATAGGCTCATCGTGGAGAGCAGCGGAAGGCCTATAGGATGCACGTGGAACATCCTTTTGAGGGGGTGACTCTTTTTTGGGAAATTCAGTTTGATCGCCACCATCCTTTTCTGAAGCTCCAGAAGGACCCTCATTGTCTCCATCAAAACCTTGGCCTCTGGTAGGGTCATCATCATTGTCGTCATCATCGTTACCATCATCACTGCCATCACCATCATCATCATCATTTTCCTCGATAGCATCATCCTTATCACCCTCCTCCTCATAGTCTGATTCGATATCGAAGGAGGGGACATCAAAAGAATGAACTTCAGCATCATTAAATTCTTCCACGTCCTCGGGATCAATGCCCTGCTTGATCTGAATGATTTTGCCCATCACTCTTTCGGCTAGGGCGGGATCAAGTGAAGGAAAGCCGAAGTCAGGGCAATTCTTGTAATTGTCAATGTATGCAAGCATAAGGCCATAAGTTTTTCAGCATCATTTTCCCCAAGGAGACATCGGCAAACTGGGACACTTGTTGCTTGACGTCAGCCAGAGTACAAACGGCAAGCTTAATCGAAGCTCTGGTCTTCTTGAATTTATCTTTCAAAGAGATTTTCTTCATGATCAGGCGAGTCTTTTCATCTTATGAATCCTTCAAAGTGAGCTCAATAGAAGGCTTCTTATCGGCAACAAGTTCATGAGCACACCTTTCTACCTCTACATTATATTCAACATGAGCAAGAGAGGCCTTTACTCGTTCTAATTCTATGGAGGCGTCGCCCTTAGCAACGAAAAGTGAAGACATTTGGTCTTTAAGCTTAGAATTTTCTTCTTGAAGCCTGAAAGATTCGACAGAAGACTTTGAAACATGTTCATTCGAAGTAACCAGCTCTTTGGGATCTGAAAGAAAAATATAACACAAGTTAGTAAAAAAAACCAACGATGATAAGGGTAGTTAAAGAGGAACTTATCAGAAGTTGTTGCTCCATTAGAGAGCTGTAATTCCTCGCCAAATCTAGAGCAAAAGAAGGCGGGTAAGAAGAAGTAAAAGATTCATAATGCAAGATGAGCTCAATCATCTCTTTAAAATTTGTAGATGGAGGAGTAGAAGACGATGGCTTTGGAAGAATTCATTCCACAGAAGGGGTCGTCAATAAAGCCAGCTGCATCTGCTCAAGTGTAGCTAGAGAATCAAAAATAGAGATGCATGAAAAAGGGTCAGGAATAGGTGGAGTTTGCTCTGGTTTTTCTTTGGGGGCTTCAACAATTGAGCTCTTCAAAACTAGTTCAGAAGATTGGAACTTCTCTTCCTCCACATCAATGATTTTAGTGACTTTCTCTGAGGGCGTGCCTTCACGGGCTCCATTAGTTTTCTTTTAAAAAAATTCTTGGAATTTTCAAAGGCTGCCATGATTGATGTCACACCAGAAGTTGATGGAGGAGGGGCAACACCCCTAGAAGACATTATGACTTGGGAAGAAGCTGGAAAAAATTCAAGCAGATGTAAAGTGAGCCAAAATCATTCAAGAAATGCCAGAGGCAGAAAATAAAATACTAGACCAATACGTACCAGAAGTGTCATCTAGATAGGCAACATTGGAGGGAAGTGCCCGACATCTCTCAGGGAGAGAAAGCGTTTGCCGTCTGAAGTGTGCAGGATAGAGGAAGGAGTTCCTAAAATCCTTTGTCCCACTGGCAGAAGAGACTGCTTTCTTAAATTTGAGTGAGTTAGAAGCGTTAATCTGCTCCCATTTTGACTTGAAGCCACAGTTAGAGAATCAACTTTTTTCTTATTAACATCATTAAGCTTCTTGGAAGAGACACTTTATGAAGTAAGAAATTGGTTAACAGAAAACATAGATTAGGGAAAGACAACACAAGACTTATGGGGAGAGGAAAAGTCTCGCGAATATTAGCAAAGCATTTGAAAAAGAAGAACTGGATCTCCCAGTCCTTGAATTTGTTGACCCCATCTAATATTAACTTCTTATAGGGGTTAACTTTCTATATTTGGTTGTTGAGATTTCTCAGCCTTGCCAACTTGGTTAAGAAGTCTAACACTTTAGCATTGAGAGAAGGGAGCCCAGAATCCAGTGCTTTCATCTCTAGAGATAGAGGATAAGTGTAGACATTTGGAGACATCTGGATTGGCTATTCCAACATAAGATAGATATGAAGATAGGAATTTTGGGAAAGGTAAGAATCCGCGTGCCGTATGTGGATGGCAGTATAAGTAAAATACCGTTCAGGAGGGTTTTTTATGGTGTCAGTTTCCTGACGAGGGATGGCTTCAATTCCAGTGATACCAAAATCCCAAAGGATGGCATTGACTTCATCTTAGGATGCAATTGAAGAATGCTTAGAAATGGCTTCAGCTTTCTTAGGAGAACTGATGATTCTTCCAGGTGAAAACGTTTTAGTTAAAATCATTGGTTATTTATGAATTTGGAATGCATTCAAGAATTAGACAAAGAAATTTACTTTGGTAGCTTAAACATGAAATAAACATAAAACTTCAAGATTGTGCAAGCAGTTTAAGTCAAAAACCAAATAACTTGAGCTTCCGATAATGTTGAAAGGACGAGACGTAACATTAATCCATTCATCGCTTTTCAACAGCGTCGAAAGCTCTATAGGAGCCTAGTTGCTATGGAAAGATAGCTAGGACCAACTCTAAAAAAAACTTAGAAAAAATACACACTACAAGCATTACATAAAGTTAAACAACAAGACCTTTCGACATTGTCGAAACCAATAACTTAAAATTCCGAAGTAAAATATTGATGTTGTTGAAACCTAGCCTACTCATTGAAGCCGAAAGGTTTCAAGTTAAACTCATATATACTTTGGATGTTTCGACAAAAATGGGCAGAGACAACTCTAGTGGGGTTTCGCCTAGAGGTCAAAGGGTTCCGACCTTGTCGTAAGCTAATTGTCGACGGGATCAAATGGTTTCGACTAAGTCGAAATATTTTGCTATCGAAAGGGTGCCTACACTTAATCAAATAGCATAACCTTTCGACAAGGATGACCTAATTGGCATTACAACACCTTTTGACCCCATCAAAAGGGGCTAAAGGAGAAAATCCAATGTTGCCGCCTCAATCTCTTTCGAAGGGGTAGAAAAGACAATTTGTAATGCAAAATTTTTCATCCGCACATAAGAATCTTTCGGGTAAGTGGATTGGATTTAATTAACCACCAAACCCAATTGAAAATCCAGTTTTTCAAAAGAAAAATTTCTTGAAGAGCAAGTAAATCAAATCTGTAAATAAAATGAATTCAAACAGGAAACAAATTATCTCAATGTCAATAATATTAAAGTAACTATCGAGTTAAAAACCCAGATTTCCTAACAACGAACAGGAAATCCAAATTTCAAAATAAAATCCAAACCTGATAAGGGAGTGGGTTTGAGTATCATCCATTTTCAATTTCAAAAACAAAAACGGAAAATGTAGCTTTAAATATTTCTGAAACTAGATTAGAAAAAGCTTTTCAACAAATCAATTGCAACTTACTTTCAGAAAAATTAAGATTTAAACATTTCAAAAATCAATTTTCATTTTTGAAATCTAAAAAGGTGAAATTCAATTAAAATCGACAAAACGAAGATAAATCTGAATCTTACAGATTAAGTCTGGTGGAAGTTTTGATTTCTGAGAAGAGAATTGAAATTTGAGAATCCGTGGAACTCTTTTACTCATTTTTAAAATTTTATTTATAGGAAAAGTGAAAGAGAAGGAAGAAGAAAGGCGTACTTTATAAGAAAAGTCGCCCAAGTATACTAGCCATTGGCAGATTTGAATAAGCGGCCAAGATCTACGCGGGAAGTACAAGAGGCGGGAAGCTTTTAGGTTTCAATAAAGACGATTTGGAAAGTCAAGAGCATCCCTTCGTAAGGAGGGAGGGGAAAATGTTACTCCAAATACTCACCTTTTGGCCAAGTCGAAACCCCTCCAAGGCAAAGACCATGGGATAAGAATTCCAGTTAAACCTGTCAAAGGAGTCGAAGGGATGCTACCATCAAAGTTTAACAGCTCCAAGACCTTTCGAAGGTGTTGGAAGGTCCCTCCTTACAATATCCAGGGAGTTTTTACCTTTCGGAGAAGGTGAAGAAGTAGAAAGCTTCCTTCCGCTCTCATTGGCAACACCTCAACTGGATGAAAGGATTTCTATCGAGTCGAAGTCACACCTTCCGAAGACAATGAAGGATAGCCCTTTGAATATATGCCGAACCATTCGAAACCAATGGTTTCGCCACTATTCAAACTGCTAGGAAGCAAGTATTAGCAACCCGTTCGAATGCTATAGTAAGCCTTTCAAATTGGTCGAAACCAATATGATCCTGAAAGGGTTCTGCATTAGATCAAAACAAGAAAATGGCTACTCAACAACATTGAAACCAATGACAATTGAATCTCTTCGAAACTAATGTAATCAACCTATCGACCATGTCAAAGACTCCAAACTACTTCCACTAACAACAGGAGGCAAAGAACCATCCAGGACACCTTTCGATAATGTCGAAAGGTGCTGTGATGAAAGCAATACTCAGAAAACAGCAAAGGCGAAAGAATGATAAAGGATCTTTTGACAACGTCGAAAGGAGACATGGCTTTCAATCAAGTTGAAAGGTTAAGAGAGAATGAAGGAATTTATAGAGTATGACAAGAAGAACAAGGACACCTCTCGACAATGAAAGGAGGCATAACTTTCGATCAGGTCGAAAGGCATGTAACAACATGTAAAAGGAAAACCTTTCGACTAGGTCAAAAGGTTCATAACAGAATATAAAAGGTGGACCTTTTGACATTGTTGAAAGCAAAGGCACGAAGAGGGGGTCGCCTGCATCTATAAATAAGACCTAAGGGGTCGCGTTTTGGTGATCTAATTTCTCTCATTCCAAACTTGTATTTTCTATAACAAAGCATTGTAACCCTTATTTAGAGACCGATGATTTGGGAATCTAATGAAATAAAATCTCCTTAGATGAAAAAGGGAAGTCTTGAGCATTATTGATTACTTTACTGTTTACTAAAGCTTTTGTTAGATTAACCTCTATATTTTAGGGTTAACCCCATCGAAAGGTACCTATCAACAAAGTCGACATCTCTTCAGGCTTTAATAATTTTCGCAACCTTTCGAAGCAGTCAACGCTGAGATCTAAAGCTTTCGACAAGGTCGAAACCTATTCCAAATCCCTTAGAACATAAGATTTCCTGCCTAAGCTTGAGGAAAGCTAACACTCAAGCCTTCGACAAGGTCGAAACCTACCTTTAACCTCCCTTCTTTACTCAATAATTAAAAATCAAGCCAATCCATAGCTTTAAGCCTTCGACCATGTCAAAACCCATATAAAAGACTTAACTCAGGGAATTTCAATCAAATCGAAAGGGAGGCTTTCGAAGGAGATTTCATACTAACTCAACGAGATCGAAAGGTCACTTAACCCAGAAACCATATCTTTCAACGTCATCGAAAGGCCTGATTTGAAGAATATCTACAAATAAAGCCAAATCGAAAGGCATTTCCTGAGGGATTCACACTCACTATTCATGCAAAAGATTATTCATCACTCTTAGCATTACTTGAGGGTATTAAAAAGAAATCTTGTGAACGTTATATATTCAATTAAAGGCTTCAATAATTAAATAAATCTCTTTTAATTTATAAATAATGATGGAAAATTCTTTTTTGAATTTTGTTTGCATAAATATGTAGTTCGACGGAAAACTGAAAATATGGCTGAAACCTGCTTTTCGGATTTTCGGTTTTTTATCGAACGACAAGTTGTAAAATGTTGTTGTCCCTTTTCATATACTCTAAAGCACCATTCAAATGACTTTGTAAGTTATGAAAACTTTATTTTCAAATGAGATAATAAATGTATAAAATAATTAGCGTAAAGATGAAATATGATAAAGCAAATATGAAGGGATGGATAAGAAGTTGAATTAACATTTCATAATACCTTAAGTGTAAGAATTACCAATGGTACATGTATCACTCTAATATCCAACATATTTTCAAACTTTTGGTACTTTGATGGATTTTGAAATGATGATGAGTTTGAAAATTAGATTTAAGGGTAATTTGACGTTAGCTTTATTTGCTTCTATTTTGTCTTATATATACATTCTTCTTACCATATATTTCATTTTTCATACTTCTTTACTTTTTAGAAATTTTGAAAAAAATCACATCTTTTTAACTCAAAGTACCTATTTCTCTCTAAGACTAAAACTTGAAGCATCTCAACCATATGGAAGGTAAGATATTCAAATATTGTTTAATATTTTTGTGAAATGAATGTTATGTAGATTTTTTTGTAGCTTAGTTGTGAGTTTTATTCGATTCTCATATTTTAAGTAATTGTGTTAAAAATCATATTTTTATTGATTTTTTCTTCGAAATGAAAGAATATGCTTACTGTTAAATAGACATACACACAGAGATATAAGATACAGACACTGTTCCATCTCTTCTTTCTTCCATGTTCTTTGAGACAAGATGTAAAACATCCTCCATCTTACTTTCAAAAATCAACATCTCCATCCCCGTTCAAAATTAGTTGTTGTGTTCGACTATAGAGTTGTTAGGATTAGTATCTAGGTTTTTCCTAAAATAGTCGGAGTTGTTTCATCGAGAAGCATGTGAGATATTGATCGATTATCGATTATAATGTGTTCGAACAATTTCAGTTTTTCTTCAAGCACAAATCGACGAACGGAGTGTATAGTCGTGTTTGTCTTGGCGAATCATGATTTTTGAAGCTGGTCGCATAATTTTATGGATTGGGGTTGTGTCATAGTGATAGAAAGATCAATTTTCGATCATCTAGAAGTTTCCATTGATATAGGAGTTTAGGGTCGGAGTGATTGGGCTTGAAGCAAGCCTCGGTCATGGTTGAAGCAATAGAAGTGGTCGTGTGGTCAGAGCCGTTTGGTTGAACTTAGCTTAGGGTTTAGGGCTTTATTTTCTTTGGGCTTGGAAATGGTGACGGTGGCGGCATAGGGGAGGGCCGAGTTGGCCATGCTTGGGTCTAGGGGTGTGGCAGTGAAGTGGAGTTTGATTGTGATGGAAGCAGGTTTTGAAAGTGAAGGTGGTGACTGTGGTTCATGTTTTCCCGTGCCTAGGTCGAATTCATATTGGGTTAGATGGTCGGTTTTTTATTGTGGCCTCCAGAGATGATGGCGAGGGTATGGTTGAATCGAGCACGGTGATTGGAATTTGTAGGGCCGTGGGAGGGGGATTTGGAGCGGTTATCGGCGGTGGGTGTCAATGTGTGCATGCGTGCATCTTTAGGTGCACAAGAATAGGTTTTAGCTCCATGCTATTTGAATTTTGGAAGTTGATTTGGGAATATAGGTTTGAGACGAAGAAGCTTGTTTTTGTAGCTTGGGTAGTGGGCTTTGTGGGCCTTAGAAATGTTCGGATTAGCTATTAATTTATTAATTAAATTACTCGGTAATTAAAAGTGTAAAACCTTTTAAAATCATAATGCATCCATATGAAGTCCATTTAACCCACAGATTTCGACATTTGATTCGTATTAACCAGTAGAACACTTTGGTATAATTATTTGGAAATATGACAAAGTGAAAAATATTGATAAATTATTAGTGTTGGAATTTAATAATGATTACATAGTTAAATAATTACTTTTCAACATTGGCATTCTATTAGCAGAATAAAACAACATTCTGCTGTGTTTAAAAAGAGTGGATTATATTGGACATCTATTTAGTAGAATAAATCTCCATTCATCCATTTTATTTATTTGGACATTTATTTATATGCCAGTGACTTGGGTGAAGTGATGTATTATCTATTAATTGATAATTATGGATTTTATTTCTTTATATATTGGTTACGTAAATATCTGTGATAGGACTAGGAACATTGAACTGAAATAAGTGGTAGCTTGTTTAAGTGCCATTGTGGTCGCTAAGCCTCTTTCCAAATTATAAAGGAAATGGATTAAAATTTACGCTAACTTTATATTATTTTGAAGTAAAGTGTTTTCTATATTTAAATGGTTAAGTTAATATTATTTGAATAATAATATTTGTCACGACCCGAAATCCAACGTTCCAAAATTGACATCAAATACCTCACTTGTATTCGACTGCCAAAGATTCAAACATCGAACTCCAGTCGGATGGAGCTTATAACAACATTAGATGAATATAAAACAGCGGAAACAAAATGAATATCATGCATTACACCACAGATACAACATCACCATAATATCTGTTACAACATCAATATCATAATACATGAATCATAACTCCAAATAGAATGTCATAATAGAACAACAAGAGATCATATGCCAAAAGTCTTCAAGGAAATAGAGTGATAGTGAACTCCCAAACTAAGCACCTTGAGATCCAAAAACTTCCAAAATGTCTCTAAGGTAAAAGCCTCCCAAAAACCGATAGTCTCCAATCCAAAATAAGCTATTGCCAAAATACGGAGAACCTGCTACTAGGATGCCCGTGTGGAAATGATGGGCACCCAGAGTTTAGAAAAGAAATAATAAACTCCGGGTCAGTCAAGAGACTGGTATGAGTAAACAAAAACAGTTTCTTCCAAATAAAAACAGATTTACACAAGAAAAACCGGTATGCTTTTGGAAAATGAAACTACCATAAAACCTCCCACCACACACACAATGCAATCGCAGAATTGGAGGAGATTTCTTCTTATGATAGTCAAATATGCTTGATACGGGAAAAATTTATTGATACTATTACTAGTGCATAGTGTAGAAAGCCATTTCGAAAGTATAATATAAATCCTAGCCAGCATACAACCATTATTGTATGCCTACTATAGCTACCATCTAAACAGTGGGGCGCCACCACAAGTAAATGGCAGGTTATACAACTAAAACCGTACTGGGTTCGTATTGGGAATTGGATTTCCAACAAATGGTCAGGCTAAGGAACTTCCTATGCCACATGGGTACGCCTTTGACGGGACGTCCCGAGAACCTACCCAGCTCTCTGCCAACACAAGGCCGGGTTACCTCTGTAACTAGGTAACTACTACTCGAGTATGCCATTCCCCGGTCGTTTGCGACCTTTATCCGAGGGCCCTCCATCACAAAGCAACAACCACACAGTAAATGAGATTGAAGCAACCACATAGGTAAGTATCTGGGGTCCATACCATGATACCACCTTTTTTCAGAAGGAAATGACATACCCTAAAGGGCGCGACCCTCATAACCTTGCTGCATCTTTCCTGTTTCGACCATTTCCAGGGTGTGAGGTCCGATGAGGTCTCGTCCACAAAGCTACGCTTTACACGAAAGCCATGCTTTGATCGTAAATGATCAACAAATGATCATCAACGCACAACGGCACTTAGCATGCCACACTACCAAATTGGGAGTATATCGCTGATAACCTTCAACTACATAACCTCTGAGCTCGTACGTCTCAGAGAAGGGTGTTAAGCTAAGAGAATAAATTATCCGCCACCAACAGATATGTATTTGAAAGAAATCAGCTTTATATCTCAAAGTGTAGTGTCAGACACACGACCATACAAGTCTGTTCCGGGTTCGAATAGAACCGAAGGCACTTCTTCCAATAAAGGAAGAAGCCCTTGCAAATCCGGGCGTCCACAATCCCGATCGGACTTCCCATCACTTAGGAAATCTCTATACCGGAGCAACTCAGTGCAGAGACAATCGATAGGTTATCCTATCATTTTCGAAGACACCCGGTCTTCATCACCGTCTTCGAATGCTGTCCATTTTGTCGAATCACTATTCAGAATGGGTTATATGACAAAAAGGTCCTCTCCCGGCTAATTCGAATAGTGAGCGCTCAATTTCAAAACATGTGGGTGTATCAATTACAAGGATTCACATTCAGGGTTCGTTGTGGGTTTCGGATAACAAACTAAGATCCGACTCCCTGTCGCATCGAAGTTTAAATGCCGTTTTACAGGCAAAAGGGGTTTTCACACACAAGTAGGAACATATCACAAATCACAGTTCATCACAAAGCAATCATAGCATCACAACAGAAATATCAATCCAGTACAGAATATTTGATGATAGTCAATAATCTTCGATTAAGGTGATTGTGATTAAAGTGAATTAACCATATAATTATCTTTATTAATTATTTTAAATCAATGTTTAACCTTACTTAACTATGAATTAGTGAAATCTTAATCAACTTTATTAATTAATTATTCCTTTATTAACAATCTTAATTTATAAATTCTTAATTGTTAACTGATTAAGTTTAATTACCTTTGTTAATTGACTATTCTTTAATTGATTAATTATTAATTATAAAATCATGACAAAACATTAATTGTTAATTACTATTTCATCATTATAAATAAATTTGGTTTAAGGTTAACACTTGGATATTTGATTTACTTCTAATATTTTATTAAGTTAAATTTTAAAACAACTTTTATTTAAAAGAAAATATAAGATTTAAAATATCTTTGAACTTCATAAATTTTAAATAATTGATTCAATTTCATTTACCTCACATTCCACTTAACAAATTATCATAAATTTATTCAGAAAAATTATTTAACTTGTGTTTCAAAAATTTAGTTAAAAACTGGATTTTGCTGTTTTCACGTCCAACCCGTGGCTCTCCCGAGTTGTCCCCGACACAAACATCCCCTTGCTTCGAGTTCTAGCCCAAATTGACCCGAGTGACACGTTTTCACAAAAAATTGTTTAAGTGTTTAAAACAACCCGATGCAACGTTTAAATGACACGGGCCGGTCTTCGAATTTTCACCCCAATCCCCCGGGTAGTGCTTCGAGTCACCTTCTTTCTTCCCCAAACCCATCAAACTGATACACAACGTATCACGTATACGTGCAACACTAATGGACAACGTTCTGGCCGTCGACTCCACCTCCGACAAGACGACGTCAACCCACTCAAGCACCCCAAGCACCCAGAACCTAGCATTCGTCATGAAATCAAGAATCGAGCTTATGGGTTCGACTGTACAAAAAATTGGGTCGCCTAAAACCGCTTCGAACTATCTCCTCCGGCCTTCGACGATCGTGCCATCTTGCTCGAAGCCTCCCTAATACCCAAGGATTCAAATCCCCCAAGACCGATCGCTTGAAACGCCGTGTCGATGATGTAGTTAACCCGCGACCTCACCATCAAAATCAGAGCTTAAACCCCAATTTTGTCTCAAATTGAAATTTTAAGGATTTATAAATTCTACTCGTATTTTTCTAGTAATCTCGAACATCCAAACGATCTATGACGACGAATTCGAGGGCCACGATCACCTTGATCACCGGAATTTGGAAAAAGTTCATTTTTCAGATCATCCCAAATATCCCAATGAAAAGTTAATGAAAAATTTAAATTTTAGTTTCAAAAATCATTATTTCTAAAGGGAATTCAGATAGCATTACTGAATTTTAAATCCATGATATTCGAATTCTTGCCAAAATTGAGTGATGACTGCATTTTCACCTTTCTCAAAGAAAAGGACTATGTGACTTTGCCCTTATTTATTTCTGAAACATAGTGTAGGGTTAAACAATACATTAACTTGTTTTATAATCCATTTTTAGAAGAATAGAGGGAAAGAAAGATCTTAATTGACCATGGTTTACTCTGTAAACCAGAGAGCTGGATGTAACTGTGTTTTCACAGTTTCCTGGAAAGAACAAAACTATATAACTTTACTTCAATTTGTTATGGGAACACAATGCAGTGTTAAAACCATACTTTAACTTGTTCTACAATCCATTTTTCAGAAGGAATGAGGGAGAAAGTTTTTAGTTTGGCATGGTTTACACTGTAAACCATAGAGTTAAAAGAAACAGTAGAACAGAAAAGGAAATCAACATTTCCAGGCAAAGAAAAAACACAAGCATAACAGTCCATTCACAAGCAAGGCTTTTAGCATCATTCAGGCATCCATACAATCAACAATTTATTAAAAAAAATCAACGGTTTACTCACCTTTTTTTTCTTCAGAAGACAGAAAAGTTTCCTGACAGATTTTCAACAGAAGATGAAGCCTGGCACTTTTTTTTCTTCCCTTTCTACTTTAGTCTTTTTTTTAGTTTAGATCCGCAAATTATAAACAAAGATCTTTGTTTACTCTTTGTTATGTTCATTTACTTAATTCATTAATAACAGTAATTCTTAGATTACTTACAGTTAGAATTTTTATATAATAGAGAAGTTTCTTTTTTCTGCAACTTGAAAATCGGAAGTAAACTTAATCTTGGATCTTGATTTCTCCTGCAAATGATTGAATATTATTGTATTAAATTCTTCCTTCATTAGAGATTATAACTTCAAGTTCAAATTTTTAAAAAGAAAGTTACTTGCCTTTAAATTATTTCTAGAAATACTTTGCACTGCTCTGGCAAACCTGAAGCACTTGTTTTTATAAATCTGCGGTTTTTTTTGAATTAATGTTAAAACTTGATTTTGAAATCATAATTTTACTAAACTATAAAGTTTTAAAAACTTACCTGAGAGATGAAATCATAAACTATAGCTTGAAGCTTTAAGATGATTTTCAGATTTTAACTTTTGAAGTAAAGAAGAGTTGGCAGTTTTTCCTTTTTTCTTCTTCTGATTTTCACTTTTTCTTGAGTGTTAGAGTTTGAGATTGCTAAATCTTTTGATTACTGAACTTTTCAGAGATTTGGAGCTAAATAAATATGAAATTAGAAGCTGAAACGTTTCCTATAATTTTTTATTTGATTATTTTATTCAAGTAATGATGTTTCATGCCATTTGTAAACAATAATCATGAGACATAAATTTTGTTAATCTCTTTACTCCATCTCCCATGTGAATGTATATGTATCATTTATGATTTTTACAAGGCAAAAGAATTTTTTTTATAAATTTTTTTTACATCATATTCATTTTATAAATGAATATACCCCCTTTATTCATTTGTGTATATGTATATACATATGAAATGTTAAAAGAATTGTTTTTAACCAATATTTACATTATATACATTACATCTTAATGATTTTAAATGCTACTTATTTTTAAAAACATTGATTTTAAATTTAAATTCAAATTTCAATTCAAACTTGAAATATAACCATTTTTGTCCATTTATATATTCTCACATCTCTTGAAAAATTTAAATTAAATTTCAATATGTGTTCAATCCTACTCATATATGCAATATACATATATGTATATAATTTTTAAATTCAAATGACTTTTTAAACATCCATTATTACAATATTTTAAACTCAAAATAAATTTGGAATTTATTTATATATTATTATCACTTATTTTTATTTGTTTGAGACTTTTTCAATTTAATTTCGAATTAAATTCCAAAAGTTTAAAATATAATATAAATCTTAATTGATGAATTTTAGGATGTTAAAATATTTTTAAATTTAACTAATTATTTTAATAATAATGTTTAAAGTTGATTAATCATTTTATTAATAGGGTTTAAGTTAATTAATAATTTAATAAAGTGTTTTAAAGAATTAATTTTATTAATAAAGTGCTTTAAACTTGGTTAATTACTTATTGATAAAGTGTTTTAAATTAATTAATTATTTGTAAATAAAGTTATCTAAAATAAATCAATCATCTTATTAATAGTGTTTTAAGTTTGGTAATTTGTTTACTAATTAATTTAAGTTCATTTAATTAATTTAATAATGTATTTTAAATAATAATATTGTTTTATGCTGGGGGTTTTAAAAATAGTAAACTGTTTTATAAAAGAGAATTATTTTTAAATGAAGGATTTAATAAAAGAGTTTATAAAATTGGAAAGAGATCTTGGAAATTTGGAAAGTAGTTTAGTTTGTAAAACTTTTATTTTAAATGGATAATATACTAAGATTTTTGGAAACCATATGCTTGACATTAAACTTTGAAGTAAGAAAACTTCTACCTATCCTAAAGGGTAAGAATGTTGTTGAGTTAAGACGGGATGTCATAATATCCCAACTTGAACTACTTCATTGTTATCCGAAGGATAGTCTAAGTTTGAACTCAAAAAATTGATGTCTGGTACATAAAATATAATTTTTCATATATGAATTAGATCACTTATGAAAATTAAGCTTATAAAATCAATAAATAATCTTTCTTAATTATGATGGTATGGAAGCATTTTTCCGTATTTAACACCGAAGGATAGGTGATTTTGGTTTATAGTAACAATGTTTTGAATGCCATTGTTTTTGTTCCATCTAATATAATTTTGAAATAGGAATTCTTTCTTAAATGGTTTAAAAATATACTTATACCGGTAAGATAGGCATATGAATATTTTGTAAATAATTTAAGAGATTTAATCATTAAAGATTAATTAAAGAGGCTTAGTGGATCCCATAGGAAATTTGACCTATGTTTGATTTCTTGTTTATTTGATAGTCAAATAAGTGACTATCAAATCTTGACCATTTTTAACTCTGGAAATATCTAGAAGAAACATGAGAATTATATGGTACTGTTACCTTTGTTGATGCTATTGTACATATAAACTCATGTTTTCTTCTTGGACAAATTATAAGGAAATCCGTCCGTTTAACGATTAGGAGGTGATCTTCGATCTTACGTATTGTCTGTATATTTTCAAAAGAAATGAAATTGAGTTTACCGAAACTATCAAATGTTGGTTCCAAGAGGCCAGGATCAGATAAGTATGAATTATCCTAAAGCCACTTCGAACCAACTCAAGCGTTCAAATTGAAGACGTCTTGAAGATGATGAAAGTAAAGATGGAGCTCTTTGAAGTGCAAGGGCTATTTGCTACTAATCCTGAGGGTGATTCAAAAATAATGTAGTAGAAGTAGTGCCTTTGGTCTGTTCATATCCTGAACAACTTGTATGGATGAATGCTGGCTTGCATTGTTACTTGAAAGGCAGTGTAGCATTCCAAGTGATATTTGCTAAAAAGGTAAAACGTAGCCTCAAGCCTCATAACCAGGAATCACTAAAACCGGGGATATGCTTCGAGGCTATGCAGGTCGCACCCATTAGGGTATTTTCATCACCCTTCTAGATTGATATTTATGGATTCGGTATGCGCATATGAGCTCACGAGAAAAGGTTACAATGCAACCATGGTGATGAAATATTTGGTACTATCCATTAAGGGGTAGGCTCGTCCTGATTTGCAGGGCTTGATGACATTTCCCGGAGATGTACTGTGGCAGGTGGTACCCTAGTAGCCTTGTCATTGTATTGGATCCATTTTTTAATAAGCGCTGTACGGACTTAATTGTGCCTAAATATGTTAGAACATGAGATGCATGCATTCCAGCTATATTCAATATTTATTTTAAACCCTAGACCCTACTATTATATCACTGGATTTTCTATAAAAATGGTTTGGTTATCGTTGGGTAAAAATCCGTCCGTGTTTATGCACGGCATGGTCTTACAAGATACCTTTATTTCTGAAAAGTTTTATAAGATATAACAACCAATTTGATTTGAGTTTCTCACGCTGGTTTACAAAACTGATTCGTGTGTTATTTTCTTATAAAACTCGGGTCTGACCGAGTATTTTTCCAGAGTTAGCTTTGGATGCTTTGGAGCTTCAGGAGATAAGCTAGATGCCTTCAAGACATATTTTCATTTTTTCTGCTATGTTTCTTGTTCGTATTTATTAACATTTATAAGGACGGGCTGTTATAAATGTCCAGGCTGATGATAGGTTAGACTTTGATGTTGTTGAATATTATAAATTTTCTTTTGTAAAGACAATGGGTGTATTATATGTTACTCATCACGATGTGAGATTTTTTTTGTCTTTTCATTTCTTTCACACCAACAAACTACCTTTCCGGTACTCGGATGCTCTACACATGAATACCGTAGATGTATTGGTGTCACAATTTGAGGATCAAAAAGGTGGGTCGTCACACTTGGGCTTTAGAGAGATTAGAAAAAAGGAAAGTATATAAATGACTTTTGGTGAAGCTTAGATTAGTGGGATTTAGGATTAGAGATACCTAGAGTAGTGTCAAATCGTACGAGGGATCGACGTATCTTGATTGGTATGGTCTGCTCTTAGATGAAGTCAATCGATGTTGACTTTTCTTATGTGTGTGGTGTTTTTTCTCAACTTATATTAATTGTATTGTCACATTGGAAGTTGGCAAGAGGGCACTAGGATACTCATATGCACGCATTGATTGGTGACAGCGAGTGACCGTATAGAGCATAGTCTAGATCATTAACATATGTTTGAGTACTCAATGAGGATCATCCATCTACATCCTCTTTTATCACTCTAGATGAGTTAGTTTAGAGACAATCTTCTAGAGAGTATCCAGACATGTTTACAAAATTTTCGATTTATCTCCTTACCTCGAGATTAAGTTTTTTTTATCAAGAGTAGGTATGTAGGCCCATGGTTATGCTTTGGAAGTGAAGAAAAACAAGAGAAATATGGAAGATTAGAGGTGCAAGTCAAGAAGCTACCGAAGGAAAGTTTAAACTGAGATTTGTACTTCATAGTAGGACACACCTACAGTATGCTTAGGGTGATCTTATAAGCCATGAGTTCAGGGATCCACTCGTTGTATTTGTTCCTGTATTGATAGCTTAGTCAAGGGGAAGAACAAAGTAGGACACAAGAATCCTTTAATGATGGTGTTAGAGACTTTGAGTAAGCAGTAACTGAGAGTTAGCAATATATGTAGATTTTTATGGCGCAATATTTTTACCCTTTTAGGCATAAGTATGATGGAGTTTTTGCTCACATAAGGAAGCAACATAGGTAACATGGATATGGAAGTCCAACTCAGGGTTTAAAGTTTTTTTCAAGTGTGTTCATATTGGAGGAATATGAGGCATTATCCCTTTGCCAAACGATTTGAACTATACACGGATTTTGAAATCACAAGGAGTATCTCTTCTCCAAAAAGAAAATCCTCAACCGAGGTGGTTCAAATTTCTTACATCTCATGGTATTAGCATTCCTTGCTTTGATTGGGGAAACTAAAATTGCACACGCACTTTTCTTTGTGAGTGCTACTTTAGGTTTGGGGTTTGCCTTATGTTTAAAGGTTGGATTAATTATCATTTAGAATTTAGACCTCCATGAGAACTTGATCCAAGAGTGCTAGCAACATTTAAAGTGAGCTTAGTTGGTAAGCTAAATTATGTCGACTTCATAATAGTTGGGTGACCATGATAGCATTGGGAGAGGTGTTGGGTCATACGACTAATGTAGTATGATCACAATGGCTACTGGTGACATAGACCTATGACGGTGCCTCAAACTAGACTTGCCATCTTTTTGGAGCCCGTTTTGGTTTCTTAGTCATATATGTCAAGACCCGTCCTTCTAGACCCTCGAAAAATCGACACAAATACACCATAGTATATACGCCGACAATCGAGTGCCGGAAAAGACAGATAGTTGAGGGAAAAGAAAGAAGATAGAAGAAAGAAGGAACTAAACAATAACAGAATCTCACAATCGCAGCGGAACAAAATATAATAGTTAATAACGGATCTTTACACAAAAATGAAAACTATGTCTGTTTTATGTATATTACGTCATCATAGTATCACAAACAAGCAACAATTACCAGCCTGGCAATTTCAAACAATCAAAGCAGCGGATATAAACATCTATGGATAATACATCTCGGTCTCCAGCTCCTCTCCTGAGCTCCCAAGCATCCTATCCTGTATTTTATAATACTCGGTCTGACCCGAGCATTATAATGAAATAACATCCGAGTCAGTCTGGAATACCAATATGATAAAAATACACCTATATTGATTATTAAAGTTTCAAAACCCTTTGAAAATCAAAAGCATATCGTAAGACCACGCCACAAATAAACATGTCGGATTTTTACCTTACGATAGCCAAAACAATTTTATCAAAATCCTTTGATATTATAATAGTGTCTACATACAAATACTTATTCGAAATAGCTAAAATTATTACATAATTAAATTCTAGCATACTAGCCACAAAATGAGTTCTACAATCAAAACCGTACAAGGCACGTAGGGAGGATGGATTTCCAACGAATGACTAGGCACTGGAGTACCACCTGTCACAGTACGTGGCCTAGAACACTGTACCGAGGATCCCTCCCAATCCCCTGCAACACAAGACCGGGACTACCCTTTACTGGATAATCCCGAGTAAGATCACCCCATGGTTGGGATCAGCAACCGCACCACACAACCGAAATAAAAGAGATATGTAGACAGGGATGACCATACCCTAATGGGCGCGACCCACTTAGCCTTGCTGCATAACCCCTGATTTTCAGTCATTCTCGGTTGATGAGGCTCGAGGCTAAGCGTTACCTTTTTAGAACACTTCGCTTAGAATGCCCACCGTCCTCCTGACGATGTTCTGAAAGCATTCATCCATACAAGTCCGTTCCAAGTCCGAACGGAACCGAAGACACTACTCCTACTACATCCATTTTGGAATCACCCTCAGGATTAGTAGCGATTAGCCCTTGCACTTCACTGCTCCATCTTCGACTCCAAGCTCTTGTCTTCATCACGAAAACGTACTCGTTGGATCGAAGTGGTTTTCGAATTACAAATCCGATCCCGGTCTTTTCGAAACAACGTTCGCTATTTCCCGGTTAACTCAACCCTGGTTCTTTAGGAAATACACAGTCGAAGATAAAATCGGAGTTCACCTCCTAACCGTTAGTGGACGGATTTTCTTACCAACGTCCTAGAAGAATGAACGAGATTATACGTACAGTATAGCACCTCGAACGGTAATTGTACCATATAATTCTCATACCTCTTCTAGATATTTCCAAAGTTATATTTGGGTCCAGATTTGATAGTCGGTTATTTAACTATCAAATAAACAAACAATTCAACCAATCATATTATTTCAACTGATAACACCAAGTCTTCTAAATTTAGATTTTTATAAAATTTAAATCACTTTTCTCAAAAATATATACTTAAAACATTTAAGAGTAAATTGCTTAAGTCACTTTACCCAAAATATTAGTTATGAAATTTTATAATAAATTTTCAAGTAAAATTTAAGCCACAAAACTATTTTAAAATAAAAGTTTTATACAAAGTATAAATATTAGAAAATCTCTTTAAAACATAATGCCAGTTTAAATTTTAAAATAATTATTACTAAAATTAATTTGAATAGATTTACTTTAAAATTCTAAAGCATTTAAAAATAATAAATATCTCTAAAACATTCTTTTTAAACAAATTTAAAAACTTTTAGGCTTATACATAAAAACACCTTTGAAAATATACTTGGTTTTTCCAGTAAACACACTTCCATTTCAGAATAACCCATATAACCTTTTATAAATCCTGCTCAATTTATCTCAATCCAAATTTACGTCTCAATCCCGTAAATTTCTTTCAACACTTTAAAAATAAAACACCCTTTTATTTTTAAACACATTCCCATTTCCTGGTAATCACTTTCAAAATATATACTTAAATTATTTTAAATAAGTTACTAAATTCTTTATTCAAAATATATTTTGAAAATCTAAAAAAGTTCCCTGAGTAACTTAGATCAAAAATTTCCTTTTTAAAATAAGGTTATTATATCAAATATTTATATTAAAATTTCCTTTAGAAACATAATACTAATTTACCTTTAAGATACTTAAATACCATAATTACTTAAATAAATATTTACTTAACTTTAAAAATACTTAAAATTAATAATTTTTCTAAAACATTCTAAAAACTCACTTTTAAACTTCTAGTTTATACTTTGAAAGCTTTTCTTTGAAAACATACTTAGTTCTCCAGGAAGAATACATTTCCCATCTTTTAAAAATAATATCACTATTACTTTTAAAACGATTTGCACCTTCTTAGAGAAATTTCCACCGGAAATTTATATTTTCAAATTTATCCACTGATAAATATTCCACTTCATTTATAAACCCAGTTTATAAATTTTCATTCCTCATTTCCTTCCCAATCACAGTTTCAAAACGCTTAACAAATTCCAAACCAACTTTCCAATTTTAATTCCCTTAAACTCATTACTTAAAAATTACTTTTCATTTCCTTATGAACCCAATTCGTTTTATTTTTAAATATTAGATTATATTCATCCAACCATAACACTGCACAACAAAATTCCCAAATTGATCTATCATAGGATATCAATAAAAATACATCATAGATTATAAAGATAATTTCTATACTGTGAGTAATCCAGTTGGATCCCTCCAACCTGTTTCCCCGCATCCACATATGTTAGCACACAAACAAATATCGATCCAATCTGATAGTAATTGTCACATTCAACCAATCAATCAATCATTTAAATATTAACTATTTAAAATTAAATGGCATCCAGATGTGAGTGAGATTAACTCACCTTGAATTTCAAAATGCCGAGCGTTCAAATTTTACATTAAATCGAGCACGTTCGATTTAATGCAAAATTTTCACTTCCTCAAAACGATTCCAGATCTACACCATAGCAGGGTGTCGTCGCTACGATTCCTGCGCATGTTGTTTCGTCGGAATCTGACAAAGTATGCATGAGATACAGATTTTAAGTGTTTGAATAAATTAATATAATCAAATTTTCTTTTCTTTTAATTCTATACCCAAATTCATTTCAGCAGTTCATCTCAAAGCTCAAAATCAAGGCCATTGAAACCCTTTCTCTCATGCACAAGTCCAGGTTCGAATGAACTCATCAACGCCTCCTTCCTTTATAAGCCGTGGCCACCATATCGATCTAGAACACGATCAACCCCCACCACGACGAAGACCCACACGGCGTGCACCATGGCCAGAAAACGAACGAGCTCGGTTCACCCATGGCCTCAAAAATAGAGAGCAAACGGGGGTGCAATCGGCTACGATTTCTCCTTCGTCATCGCTCGAGACACGATCACCACCGTTGGTCGAGAAGATCTCTCCAAGATCTATAATTTCCTAGTTGGAGATTTCTGATGAAAGTTGTTGGATTGAGAGAAAAAGAGGGAGGAAAGATATGAGTTTTCGGCCATTGAACAATTTCTACGGCGGCTGAGAAAAAGAAACTAGGGTTTCGGCCCTTATACGTATATATATGTTTATAATTTTAAACATCATTTTCAAATGAATTCCGAATCAGACATGCCGCCAGGCGATTATAAAGTTTTACCCGCATTCTGAACACAATGGAATGTGTTTCGAAGCCCAATTCAATCATACGTGGAAGATAGCTTTTGAATCAAGTTTAAATATTAAATTATCGATTTAAATTTCAATGCGTTTCTCACCCGTACGGACAAACAGTAACTCCAAACACTACGAAATTTGAAATCCGATAATAATACACTATTACGGATCCAATGGAACCGATTTCTTCAAATTCCGACTGTGCCCTAGAAGGCTACTTTAACTCATCGATTAATTCGAGCGATTTCCAAAATCATCAAAATCACTTAAAAATTTCACTTTAAAATTTTTACTAACTCTGTTATAAATCATATAGAATTTATAATCACATCAGAAACCATTCTGATTCATTTCGAATCAAAATCTGATTATTTGCATTATTATTATATTAAATTCCATTGTTGATTTAATATAAAAATTCCAAATTTAACTTATCAACCTTTGATTCCATCCAAAAATCCAATATCAGAATTCAAATCAAACTAGACTTAGAATAAATTTTAGAAACCATTTTCATAACCATTTACATCCAGATTCACCAATTATCCCAAATTCAAATAACAATTAATATTATTCAAATTCAATTGAATTGCTATATTAGAAAATTTTGACTAATTTTATTGATTTAACCAAAATTTTCTTATTTCAAAATCAATTCATAAGTCACATTCAACATTTAAAATGAATTAAATGTTCAAAATCTAACGACCAAAATTCTGGGTCGTTACAATATGCCTGGTGGATTAAAAGATATCACCTTTCAGACTTAGTGCACAAGCAATTGGGTTTGAGTAGGGCCGCTCAACCAAGAGTAAATTAGATTTAAACTTCGAGTGGGATATGGTGGTTGTTCGGTAGAGTGCAATGAGGAAGCAGGTGACTCATAAATGTTGAGTCAGAGTCGCTCATACTATATGATGCTTGTACAAGACTTTATAAGTTGTAATTGGATAACATTAGGTTGCAGTAGTCAGGTCTCTAACTTTGGTGTCTTATTGATTACTGTAGTTAACACTACAGTTTTGTAGTAGTCTATCTTCACGATGCTACGAGTTCAGACATGATCACCCCAAAGCAATTCTTACTAAGACTAATCGACATAGTTAGGACTAGATTAGCTTTGGGATAGTTCGGAGGGGTTGACTGCTAGATTTGTTTTATGGTGGTTGAATGATTTTTTGGGTGGCATCTAATGCTTGGGCAGATGAGCATTGTTAAACACTTAGTAATTTATCCTTGTTATCGTTGTGCAAGTGAGGCAAGTTTGAACTCATGCAAACCTTAGGCACTAGTTGTAAGCAAATTGGTAGTTTAATAATTTGTTAAACTTTCTTCTTGGAAGAATGAGTTTGGTTTGGAAGGATAGGAAGATTGGCATATGGATTGTTGGATTTTCCTATAGTCCTAATAATAAAAAAATTAACATATTGATTAAACTTGCCATTTCAATAAAGGAAGCGCACTCTGTCTTCAATGTATCTCAAACATGAAAGGAGTAGCACGACTCAGTCATTATTGTAGGGTTGAATGTACTCAAAGTTGATTGTGATTATACTTAGGATGGTGGATAAAGATATTCAGTCTTATTCGAGTCCTTTCCTTTAATACTATCACATGGTGTTCATTTGTCATTTGTTATTAGACGGTGAGTGTTTATAACTTAATATTTGCAACGTCTTTACGCTTGTCATATGTATGTTGGTCAAAGGTTATTTATTTGTTTGCTTATTTGTTTTGTTCATTGTTTTGCTTGCTTATCTGTTTGGTCTTTTGTTCGTCCATTTGTTTGTTTACTTATTTGTTTTATTATTTGTTTTTTTTTTAGTTGTTGTTGTTAGGTGCTAGACTAACATTTTGATTTTTTAATTTATAGGATTTCAAGGACGAAATTCAAAAGAGGGAAGAATGTAACAACCCATATTTTTAAATGCCTTGAAATTTAAACAATTAGTTTAAATATTAAATTTGATTTAATATAACGTCCAAAAGAAATTTTTTGAGATGAACGAATTTGGATTTGAGACTTTTAATTGAGTCTAGAATGTCGATAATTTTTAGGTTTAGACATCAATATGTTTGGGATTATGGATTTTTTGTTTGATATGAGAAGTCGATCTATCTAAAGTAAATTTTGTAAATGAATGAATTAGGACTGGAAATCTTGCCCATTGCGTTCAGAATGCCTTTACAACAAATAAAAAAATGTAGCACTTGTATATTTGGAGTTAGAGATTTTGAGCTATCAAGGAAATGAGTTTTTTATGTTGTCTAGAAGAGAACTATTGCTGGGTCTGCCATATGTGTTCTCTCCCTCTTTCATTATCATTCATGAAACATTTCTTTGTCCTTTTGATATCTTTCCTAAAGGCTTCTAAGTTCCTCTAACTCCACCGAATAAAATTCCTAAATTCTTGGAAAATCACCATAATTCTTTTCATGAAAATCTTTATAAACCCTTGGAGATTTGAAATTAGGCATGTATAAATGAGGCTTTTGATAATGGTTTTCATTTAAGATCTTGCTTTAAATTAGTGGACTGATTCTCCTATTTTATATTTGCATGTGCATATGCATGCATACATACATACATATATACATACATATATTCATATATGTTGGATTATTCGATTATTTATGTTACACCCATTTTCGATCATAATATATGGAGTGCAGTTAACAAAAGAACTATGAAGCATAGAGAGACGACCTAAAAAGCATGTAACGGACTAGATAGATCCCTAGAAAACACTATGCGCAAAGTTTAGTAGATGAAGTAATCATGGTTAAAAGTTCATCCAAGCCGATAACGCAGTAGTCTCCCTGAACAGCAAGTAAGTCATACCATGAAACACATTGAATGTATCCAAAGCATTTAAACTAACTATAACACTTAAAAAATAGATAAAAATACAAATGAGAACTACACTGCCATGAAGTGAAATAAAAATTGAACTTCCTGGAGTCAGTGTAGTTTACATACTGGACTTCACTGCCATCTTTGACAAACATCATGCCGTCGTACCTCCAGAACCTACGTCGCCATTTATCGACAAAGCTGAAACTACTAACACATCTATGTTTCATGATCTACTTGATTGTCCAAACGCCAAGTACAGAAGCAGGTTGCATATATATATATATGTGTGTATATATGTATACATATATGGCGGTTCACCAAGGTTGAACCAAATGCTCAAATTGGGAGTCAAGATAAAGAAAATGCATCGCATTCGCTAATTGAAGTGATTGCATCATCGACTCCAAAAGGAAACTCCTCCAACACACAAAACTGTACAGTCATTATTCTATTAAAGCCTTGCTACCATAATTAGAGCAAGAAGAAGGATCGCACTACAACACCTCTAAGACGAAACTACACTACCATGAGGAAACTGTCGAAACTGAGCTAGTCCGGTCGAAGAAATGGGCAAATTACAGGATTTTTTAACCATTTTGGGAACCTTTTTAGGCCTATGTAGTCTAAGTCCATTTATTCTAATTTATTTTAAATAAAATCAATATTTTATTTGAATTTATAAATAAGGTTTTATTTATATAGTTTGTTATGTATATATATATATATATATATATATATATGTGTGTGTGCGTATCATATACACATATGTGTATACGTTCATGTGCAACAAAAATAGGGTGTACATAGTTTAACATGTCCGTGTATAGATGCTGGGATGTACATTGCAATGGACATGTTTACCTCTCGTGTATAAAGACGTGTTATCCAAATATACATATATGTGCATATTTTTTTTTTATAAATGACTGTATATATGTATAAAATAATTATATAATTATTATAAAATATTAGTCATAAATTATTTGTATAAGGCATTTATGAAATATTTATACACACAGATACATATATATATAATTAAATTATAAAATTATTTTAAATATTAATTTGTAAATTATTTACAGTATATATATATCATATATTATAAAATCCAATAAAAATTAATTAATTTATATATAATATATATAAGTAGTATTAAATAAATTAATATATATATATGTATATGTATATGTATATAAAATATTTTTTAATATACATATTATTGTTGCTCTTGGCCAATTTTTTTACATAATTTATACATATAAACATATGACAAGTATTAGATAAATTAATATATATATATAATAAATGAAAATATTATTGCTATTCTTTGTCAAAAGAATTTTTTAATTTATTTATTTTTGGTTTAAATATTTAGCCAAAAATACTTATTAAAAATTTAAAGTTATACGTATTTAATAAAAAATCAAAAATCATTTTATAAATCACAATGTATATTTTACATTATATAATTTTTTTCTATATTTTTCTATATTATTAATATATATGTATAAAATGAATTTTATTTACTTAAATAAAAAATTAAATATATATATACATATGTTTTTCTTGCCAAATGCTTTTTAAATACGTATAAATTTTTTTAATTTAAAAAATATATTATGATTTAATGTTTAATATCAAGATTTAAATGATGAAAACATTTAATAATATTATTTAATTAATAATTTTTTTCGTTACTATGAAGCATATACTAAATAATGAAGAATCTTTTATTTGCACAAACAAATATAACCATTCAACGTGACAACAAAATTATTTACAAATTAGTTATATTGATAACCATCTAAATTGACATGTGATATGATAATGTATTAATAATTTATATATGATATTAAAAATAATACCTTTCACCAATGCCAAGAGATCACTCCTTGAAGCCCTGAAATGAACTCTAGAATCGAATTTCAATTATAAAGGTGTTGCCTCTTGAATTGAAAACCATCGGCTATCGAATAACATTCAATTTGAAGTGAATTTGTGTTTGAATTTTTAGGTTGGGATGGGATGTTAGTGGCCAAAAATTTGCAGAAAGGATAAGAGCAAAAGGTTGTGATATGAGAGGGATTAGATCTAAATAAAAAGGAGATGCTAAAGAGTGAAAAGAGGATCATGATCCTAAGTCTCTATTACGCTTTCTTTTCCTTTTTCAAATCAAAGACCATCTCTATCTTGCCATCTAATGGCCGACCACAACAAGGCCATAAAAGGTCGGCTACAACAAGTACCATTTTCGGTCTTAAAATATTTCAAATCCAAACAATATTCATTGCATTTAATTTCTAATTTCAAGGCATAACGATATCTAATATGGATCAACTTATTTATAACTATTATAAATACATTGTTTAACACTGTTCTATATATCAAATAAATTTTTATAATTAATATTTCATAAATATTAATTAATTTATAATAATTACAAATTAATTAAATCAGATGGTAAAAGGAATATTCAATGTTCGATTGCGTGACTCATTGGTGGAAATTTGGTCAGCGATTAATGTCGAACAATCAAATATTAACGTTCATACACTACTTAGCTGGTGGTGTGACATTATGGCCAAATTTATCGCGTACTATGTTTCGATAAAATTCAATTTTACTTTCTTAAGTGTTATCCAATTATGATAATTATTTACACCAATTCTCTTTGTTAAAACCATATCACTTTGGACTTATGGAATTTGGTAATGGTCAAAATTCCAATATCATCCATATTTAACACTATAGCACAAATACAAAGTCCTTATTCAATAGTAACTATTATTATTAACTGCAATGCTTTGGGTAGAGACTTTGTCTTTGACTTGACTTCAATTGACCATGATACCAACCTTATATAACCGAGAAGATAAATCCTCTCTTGAATAGTGTTTCACTTTCAATGCTTCCACTCAATCCAACTATAGTCGTTCGATGAACGTCATGCCACGATTTAACTATAATCCAAGCGAAGCTTCCATATTGAATATCAACAGTATTTGAAACACAAGAGAACTATGGACATTTGTCAATCGATATTTTCTATTTAACCTTAGTTATATTAACCAATAGAAAACAATCGAGTGAGTCATTCCATGGTTATTTAATAATTATCGATACGTAAACCATTAGTGCCTCTAGTAGTTATGAGTAATAGTCTGCTTAACATGGAGAGCATTACATACTCCAGTCTCAATAGATGCATCGATATCCAGTCTTGATACAACCTGACTAGGAATATTTAAAGCAGTATGTTTATTTTATTGTGATTTATCACTCATGGTTACAAAGCATTGTAATTACTATCACAAAAACATACCATTTATGGGTTTTCTATTAAATATACTTTTAATTAAATTAATAATTAATATAACATATTATGTTAAGTATATAATAGAAAATATGCCTTTTTATTTTGAACAAGATTGGTTGTCGAGGTAGATACATGTAATAAATCACATAATTACCCCTAGGGCATACCTCTAATTCTATTAGAAACCAGATCGCATCACCCAAACTTGGCCCCAAACACCACTGCTACATAAATTACGGATTGTGTCATCCTTCCATACTAGAATAAGGCCTAAGCAACCCAAGCACAAAGCACCGCACCGATCCCTCGAGATGCGTATGGCATCGAATCATCCATAAACCTAATAATTCAAGAATTTCAAATAGCAATGTTTCAAATTCAAATCATCCTGCCTAAATCTAAATCTTTCCACCAAAAGCAAACTTTTCTGCCTTTGGTCACGCCAACAATTTGTCTATATTGCAACAATCAACAGATGGAAGACATGTCGTTACATTAGATGGTGGGAGAAGAATGTAGAGTACTAACATCAACAATCCGTGATAGAATTTCTGTTATAAATAGAAAAGCATTGTATCAGAGAAAAAGTATTTTGGTTAATTCTATAAAATATTACCTTATATTCTAATACTTTTTTATAAGATAAAAATTAGTGTATGAAGAAGAAGAATGATAATATTGGATTTGAACCATAGACGTAGCATTGTTTGAAATTCGAACCACGTAATTTTTTTTGTCCTTTACTTTATTGCATTCATCGTTTTCCGTCCCTAGTAGATTCTACTTAGCTTTTACTTTGCTGATTTTGTTATCTAAACTGACCTAGGCATTTTAACAAATAGTTAAAGTGTCCCTTCATAACTGTGTGAGCAAACAACGACATAATACCACCTTAAGTCAAATTTAATACCACTTAGATTTGATAATTCTTAATTATAAAAGTAATAAGTTCCATAATTATTCTATGATCAATAGGTTGTTGTGAGATGAAAATCTCACTGACATTTTGGTATTAGAGAGAGAGAGAGAGCTCCCAACATACCTTGGTCGAAGCCAAAACCTAACCCATTCCTCAAAACTCCCTAAGGAACCCTGAAAATGCGGCCAAGAAATTCTTCTACCTCCCCTACCGTAAGAACATGAGCATTTAGTTGCAAAACTGAATAAACCCTTTGCCATCTCATCAAAGACAAACTATCCACCCTAAAAATAGCCTCAGACCCTATCCTTGACACACTCAACACCTTCATTGCTCAGATCATGAAAGGATAACTGGTATTGAGAAGTTGTTAGCTCAAAAATTAGAATAGATCTTCAAACTTGCATAGCTCCACGACCCGTCACTAAACTTCTCCTATTGTGCAGCAAGTGCATGTCGGTGGAGGATGTGACACTATCATCAATGAGAACAATGACGCTAGAGTACTTGGCTTGAGAACAAATACAAAGACAGAACACTAATAAATTCAAATATTAAAGGTAAACCTACTAATATCAACCCACTGTTGCTGGAGACAAAAAAGAACCAGACTGCATAGAAGAATAAAGCTAGTTTAGTCTATAGGGGTGCCCAATCACGCATTAGTGAGAAGGATGAGGATATAAGAGAGTTGAAGGCTCATGAGGAATACTTGGTAAGAATGTGTGAACATGGCAATAAGAGGGTTGTAAAGGAGAAGTGCTCATCTCTATTCAGCGAAGCCATTATTGAAGCAATCTTCCTAGATAGCTTTCGGGCTCTAACCATTAAAAAATATGATTGGTTAACAAATCTGATTGATCACTTTTGCACATTTGAGTACTATATAGGCTTCTTGAAGGTTGGAAGGTTAGTCCGTTGTAAGCTATTACTAGTATGCCTAACAAGGGCAGCATCAAGATGGTTCAGAAGATATACCTCAGGAGAAATCCATTCCTTGATGTAGTTATACGAAGATTTTCGTAGACAATTTCACATTGATCATGAAAGCTCACCATATCCTTATATTCTATCCTCAGTTAAGCAATAAGAGAATGAAAGATTTCAAAGTTTCGTTAAGCATTTCAAAGAAGAAGAGATAAGAATTAGGGTTACGAGTGAAGAAGCATTTCCGATGGCAGACATTCTGGAATAAGAAGAAATACTGATATGTGGGATAAAAATAGTAGAAAGCCATGAAGGAGCATGAAAGCCTTTTATGAGAGGGTCGGCTGTTACATGCAGACTGTGGAGGACAAAGCTTTCGGAAGCGCTTCAATCGAAAGGATAGTTCAAACTGCTGAGGAAAGGAAGTGGGGGACAGAATCCTATAATAACCTGCTGACGAATAGATCAAAATAATTTAATTTCACAATCAAGACTATGCTTACTCATGCACTAAGCCAGATTGATGAAGTAACCAGGACCGAGTTAGCTTATAATGTACCTAATAAAGGGAAAAGCTAAAGCCCTACAAGGGAGATGCATATTACAGATTCCGCAAAGTCAGCATCATACCAACAATATTTTCCACCTAAAAAACTAAACAGAAAAGGCTGGTCCAAAAGGAATATTTGGGAATTAATGTGAAAGATGATTCCATTGCCTCAGCGTAGAACCATAACCTGACCTGAAGAAAGTTCGGGAGGAAACCCGACCAACCTTATTGCATCAATACATGGAGGACTCATCTTTCAGGGTAGAACAAAAGGAACAAGAAAGGTACATGTGGAAGGCCCACAAGGAAGAGAGAACCATATACCACATCAAGCAGAAAGCTATTCCAAATATCGCTTTTACGTCTTCAGACTCTGAAGGGGTAATTTTCCCACATCCGGATCCTCTCTTAGTAACAGTACAGATCTCTAACTACATAATGAAAAAAGTCTTTGTAGATTCAGACGGTTCTATGAATGTTACCTCCAAAATAGCTTTTGATTGAATGGATTTACCAGGAGAAATTTTGAAACAGAGATCCATAATCGATCTATGGTTTCGATAATATGGCGACAATCCCAGTGGGTATGGCAGACTACTCGTGACAACGGGAACTTCTCCTCTTTACAAGTTCTTCCATGCAAACCTTTTGATCATCGACCAGCGGTTTCCATATAATGCTTATTGGGGAGACCTATACTAATAGAGTTGGACACAGTCCCACAAAGGATTTGCTCATGAAGTTCCCTACCTCGATAGGGATTGGAAGTATGATTGGAGAATGGTTTTTAGCTAGGGAACTTTACAACGTAACCATGAATTGTAGTAATAAAATTATTCAGAACTATACAATTGTGTGTTCTGAGCTAAATAATAACGAAAGAAAAATAAAATGAAAAGCCAGTTAAATAACCGCATTAGAATTAAATTCCAAGGCAGATACTAAGTTAGGTTAATTTACGACCACTGTACCTATGATAAATTCTAAACGAACCTATATGCACATGACTGAAACATATGAGTATGACTAGACGTATGCACAGTATCTATTAAATAATCTCTTGATAAAAAGTACTGCAAACTCACCTGAAGAGGATGAAACAGAAAGTGAAGTAGACCCTAGGTTAGGGATAAAGGGCAAGGACCAAGAATCATAGGACGCCTTGGAAGAAATAGAGCTGGATTCATCTAACTCCTCGAGGACAGTAAAAATTAAAAAGAATCTAATGAATGAGCTAGGCGAAGAATTGACTAGCTTCTTGAAGAGATCAAAGGATGCATTCGCTTGGACCCATTCAGACAGAATAGGGATTGACCCTACAATCATATGCGATGCTCTTAATATTGACCTCGATGCGCATCTTATAAGACAAAAGTGCTACATGCTGGACCAAAAGAGGTACAATGCGCTTCATGAAGAAATCAAGAAGCTAAAAGAAAATGGATTCATCCATGAGGTATACTATCCAAAGTGGATATGAAATCCCATGTTAGTAAAAAATTCAAACGAAAAGTGGAGAACCGACATAGATTTCACAAACCTCAATAAAGCCTGCCCAAAGGACAACTTCCTATTTCTTAGAATAGATCATTTAGGAGATGCAACAAGCAGACAGAGTTGCTGACCTTCATGGGCATGTACTTAGGTTATAATCGAATAACCATGTTCAAACCGTACTAGGAGCACACAAGCTTCATAACCAATAAAGGGCTTTATTGTTACAAAGTAATGCCATTTGGGCTTAAAAATAAAGGAGAAACATATCAAATGCTGGTAACGGGATATTTGAAGATCGAATAGGAAAGAATGTTGAAGTTTATGTGGATGACATGTTAGTGTTGGCTGCATCTGACCACGTGAAGGACCTAGAGGAAACCTTTTGCGACTTTAAAGTTATTTCGAATGAAGCGTAACCTGCAAAAGTGTATGTCCACAGTATAGTCAAGAAAGTTCCTAGGGTACGAAGTAAGCGCTAGGGGCATAGAAGCCAATCCGAAAAAGATTGTTGCAATAAAAATGGTGAAAGTACAAAAAAAAGCCTAAGGATGTGATGAGTTTGAATGGGAAGGTAGCTGCACTAAGTTGGTTCATTTCCAAAGCCATTGACAAATGCATCCTCTTTTTGACCAGATCAAAAAGGGAAGGAACTTTAGATAGATCGAATTATGTAAAGAAGCCTTCGAATTATTGAAATCCCATTTGTCCAATCCCCTAATACTCTCTAAACTGATCCCAAGTAAGGACCTGCATACATACCTAATAGTAACAGATCAAGCAATGAGCGTAGCAATCGTAAGACACCAGGAGGGCATTCAACATTGTTATACCGTCTTTTGACTAGGCAGTATATCATAAAAGTTGGCTAAATGGCTTCTGTGATCATCAAGGCAGGAAGCCCAAAGAGACGGTTATCAGACTCGAAAATCGATGATATTTGGAACTATGGACAATAGTTGGAAGGATTTGAACTGGATCCCAATCAAGGTGCAATCAATATAAAGTGACAAGGAAGGCCCCATGAGGCCACATTTCAAATTTCAGATCAATCGGAGTTCATTGTCAAGTTATGGGCAAATAAAGAATTTATATGGATTGATCTAGAATGATCCATAAAACAAAGCAAATCGATGAAAATCGATCAATATCCTAAGATCTACAACTCAATTACCGATGAAACTTAAGGAACATCAATATATTGAAGAGTGGAACCCCAATGATCGATTATAGCTCAAAACTCCCAAATATTAGAAAAGAGACGGATCATTATTGGAACGATCGTAGAAATCAATCAGAACGGTCCATAACTTCATGGAAAATGTGATATCTGACAAATAGTATGCCAGAATTGCACGAAATTCGGAGAGAAAGTAGATTATATCACCTTGTTGATCGATCATAGCTCCATTAGGGCTTATATGAATGATCAACCCTGATTGTTCCAGTGGTGTGCGCGATCGATCCGAAAATTGGTGGACTGGGTCGTACGGATCTGGAGGTTCTTCTGGCTTGGCTCATTACAAAGGACTTTTCCGGCTGGCTCTCCTTCACCACTTCTTATCGCTTTCTCCATTAATTTTCTTAGGAAAAAACAAATTTACTTGTAATCTTATAGTATAAACAAAATATTATTGGGGTGGACGTAGGTTGGATTTTACCGAACCACTATAAAACTTGCATGTTCATTTACTTTTCTGCAATCTATTATGTAATCTTTGAATCTAAACTTCTCTATTTGGATCTAAATATTGGACATTGGTGCTTTCACTTATAACAATGCTAAATATTGGACATTGATGCTTTCACTTATAATAGAGCTAAATATTGGACATTGGTGCTTTCACTTATAAAAGAGTGTTTGTGACTATTTTTGGCGCAAACATTTTGGTGCTTTCATTAAGAGAGCTAGCCTCCATGAATTTGATGTTTGGATTTGGAATCAACTAGAGAACTTGGAATTAGAGCAATGGTGAAGCCATCAACAAGGAAACAGATAGTAGATAAGAGCCATTATGAAGATACTTAGGAGGCTTCCTCGGGAGCTAATCAAACCTCAGTCTACATCATTGAGACGAGATGGAACTATGCAGGAAAGGAAGAGATAAGAGGAGATGATCCAAAATATCCTTGGGCAGATGTGACAAGATGGAGTACAAAACCAAGGGAATAGAGTAGCAGGAAATGCTAGAAATATGGATCATGGTGTTAGAGCAGCAGGAGCCAAGGAAACCAGAATTAGGACCAAGGAAACAAAGCTAACATACAACAGGATGGAGTAGTACAGCTGGGGGTAGCCCCTGGCCGACACACAACGATCGGTACCGATAGTGCAGAATGATCAATGCCGATCGATCTAAACTTAGTGGCATGCCCCTAGGTTATGCTGGATCGATCCTAGGTGGGGTGTTGGATAGTACTGAGCAGTTTCGTGTCAATCGAAACTTAGATGCACGTATGGAAGAGGATAATTTGGGATTCCTTTGCAGACTCAGGGGGCAGGATAAAAATGATGATCAAAGACCACTTATGGATGTTGGAAGAGCTGGAAATTAGAGTCTAGTTGGAGCAGAAACTAGCAAACTTGGATATAGATTGGAGCAACTGAGGGCGAACCTTGGCCAAGGAGAATGGATCAGCTCTACTCCTTATGGAACCGATGGAACGGATCTAATTGACTCTGGAAGGAATCAGATCGGTGATGGAACAGGAGCATCCATCATCCACCACAAATCGGAGCGAGCCCGGCTTAAGGGCATATATGGTCATCTCTTGATTGGGACGGCATGGATCAAATAACTAATAAACTCTACATTAAAACGGCTAAGTTACCTACACATGTATGGATCGAGGATGGTCCCTTGGCATGCTCTAAGATGACGATAAACCACCATAACTAAAGAATCTTAAAACATTTGGATTCACACGACGGCGATAAATAACACAGGTCGCGGTTGTGGCCTCGATCGAAGAGACGGGGTAATAACTGCAAGGTGTGAGACCCTTCTTTGGAGAGCGATAGGATGGACTCGTACATGGATTAAGTCTTCGACTGAGGATCAAGGCCGGAGAAGAATATCTAACAGATTAAGTCCTCGATTGGGGACCAAGATCGGAGAAGGATATCTCACGGATTAAGTCCTCAACTGGGGATCGAGGCTGAAGAAGGATGCCCTATGAATTAAGTCCTCGACCTAAGAGTCGAGGCCAAAGAAGGATACCACATGGATTAAGTCCTAGACCCAAGAGTCGAGGTCGAAGAATAAAACACAATAGGTCATCAGGTATGGATTATGCCTGGTAAGGAGTAGGTCGCTTCGTCGGAAAGCGACAGGATCAGCCTACTCAGGTCATCGAGTATGGATTATGCTTGGTAAGTGTCCGGTGAGACCAAGACCAGCCTAGGACTTAAGCCAAGACATCACTTAATTTTAAGGATACTGAAGTGGAGTACAGGAAGTAACGTCGCTTTGTCGGAGAGTGGTAGGATCGGCTTACTCGGTGGTCGAGTATGGATTGTGCTCGACCAGAACTCAGAGAGGTTACGGATTTGGACATCAGCTTCAAACAACTATGGATTTGGATATTGATCTGGAGTGGTCTCGTATTTGCATAACGATCCAATGAGATTGAGGACTTGGACAACGATCCAGTGAGATCTTGGATTTCACTATTGGCTTAGGATGGATATGGATTTGGATAAAACAATCTGGAGAGATTGCAAATTAGGATAGTGAATTTGGAATGGATTTAGAATTGGATGTCCACTCAGAACAGTTATGGATTTCACAAATGATCTAAAAAGATAAAGGAATTGTATTGGAAATAGATGAGATTCTAGATTGGAATATTCGGCTATCAATGGATTATGAATTTCAGATTTTGGATTTATAGCAATTCAAAACACGCCTTCCTACTGCAAGGCATGTTTTGGAGGACAAATATTATACTACCTTTTGTCAGGTCATATATCATAAAAGTTTGCTAAATGGATTTTGTGATCATCAAGGTAGGAAACTCGGAAGGATGGTTATCAGGCTCGAAAATCGTTGATATTTGAAACTATGGACAATAGTTGGACGGATTCCGATAGGCTCCCAATTAAGATGTGATTAATATGAAGTTACAAGAAAGGCCCCGTGAGGCCACATTTCAAATTTCAAGTCAATTGGAATTCTTCTGTTCGAGTAATGTGCAAATGAATAATTTATATGAATCAATCTAGAACGATACATTAAACTGTGTAAATCGATGAAGATTGATCAATGTTCCAGGATCTATAACTCCATTACCCATGAAACTATGGAAACATCAATATATTGAAGAGTGGAACCCCCATGATCGATCGTAGCTCAAAACTCCCAAATCTTGGAAAACGAGGTCGATTGTTATTAGAACGATAGTACAAATCAGCCATAACGATCCATATTTTTACAGAAAATGCGATATCTCACAAACGATGCGTCAGAATTGAATGAAATTTGGAAAAAAGAAGCTTACGTCATAGAGCACCACCATGATCCCTCGTAGCTCCATTAGAGCTCATATGAATGATCGAACCCGATCGTTCCAATGGTGCGTGATCGATCTGAAAATTTATGGACCAGTTCGTATGGATTTGGAGGTTCTTCTGGCAAAATTTCAGCCCGATCCATGTACACCTTCACCTATAAATACGGCGGATTTGGCTCATTACAAAGGACTTTTCCAATTGGCTCTCCTTCATCACTTCTTATCTCTTCCTCTGTTAATTTTCTAAGGCAAAAACAACTGTACTTAAAATCTTACAGTATAAATAAAAGATTATTGGAGTAGAAGTAGATCGGAGTTTGACAAATCACTATAAAACTTGCATGTTCCTTTACTTTTTTACAATCTATTATGTGATATGTGAATTTATATTTCTCTATTTGGATCTAAATATTGGACATTGATTCTTTCACTTGTAACAAAGTGTTTTTCACCATTTTGGCGCAAACAAACATCCAATATATTTTACAAGCAAATGCCTTGGTGGAGCGGAGTTGAGATACATAGTGATTGAAAAGATAACATGCAACCTGCATCTAATGGAGAGAAAGCTCTGGCTATACTTTCAAGCACATCCTATAAAGGCACTACAGACAAGCCTTTGAAGCAAATACCGCAAGGACTAGAGACTTCAGGACGCCTTCTAAAATGGGCCATTGAATTAAGCCAATATGATATCACCTACTACCCACATAAAGCAATTAAATGTAGGTGTTATTGGACTTCATTGCAGAATGCACCCTATAGAAGAACAATCCAGTGTAGAACAAGAAGACGTCCCGCTAAGATGACAATTGTGTGTCGATGGTGCATCCAACATGCATGGAGCAGGAATATGCTAGATACTTATTACACCGAATAAGCAAAAAAATCTATAGAGTGGTCTGGTTAGAATTTAAAGCAACTAATAGCATAGCAGAATGTTATCCCATTTTTGGTCAACACTGGAATATCAACAAATGGACGAGGAATGATGGATGTCAGGATTGGAGATCCGTTGGAATCAAGGCTACGATCGATATCGCCAAAATTTGGTTGAACTCCGATCGGTACGAAATTGATTGGAAATAATGATAAGGACTAGAAAAGGCCATGTTTCAAATTTCAGGTTAATCGGAGTTCATATGAAGGAGTTATGATCGATGCAAGGCAGGAAGGGCATGGCTGTTCGAATCCATCGAGGGGTCAAGATGGTGCTCATTTCGAATCCATAAGATTCGAACCCATCAAGGTTTTCTGTTCATTTCGAACCCTTCAGGTTCGAATCGATTGAAGGCACGGCACGCAAGGTTCGAATCGATACACTTCGTATCGATTGGCATGGGTTCGGCTCTGTGAAGCTCGCATCAGGTGTTGGTTCGACTCAATAGTGTTCGAATCGATCGAGTTGCTATTTCGACTCGATAGGCTCGTGTAGGAGAGGTAGATGGATCTCGGTTCGATGGCAGCAAACCCAGAACGTTAGCAAGCATGTGGAGGTTCTTCGAATCGATGTGCTTCGCATCGATCAGGATGGGTGCAGATGGCTTATTTCGACTCCAGTCTCGTTCGAATCCATCAGGTGAGAGCTTCGTTCGAACCCATACTTCATGACTACTTCGTACCGATATTAATGGATACGAACATGACCGTTGTGAAGCTATGGATAAGGGCGAAGCGTGGAAAATGGATACGAACGTGTCTTCAGGAAGGGAAGCATTCAACACGGCGACAAAGGGGGATCGACCCAGAGAAACAGCGCCACGTCACCGGTACGCACGCGCTTTGGATGGATTCGAAGCATGGAGTCGAAGCGTGGGTTCGAAGCATGGATTCGAAGGCGACAGGCAACGGACAACCCCATATTCGAATCCATCATATCTTCTGAACCGTTGATCCAAATACAATGAAATTTTTACAGGAGCTTACATACATGTTAAAGAATGTTCTCACCAAATTTGAGCTCAATTGGATGATTTCTTGATCGATTCGAATGGAGTTCGAACCGATCCCAAAGTGGGCCCAACTTCCTGAGGCATGGCGCGTGGGCCCTACTCACGTGCTAGAAGAGGTCTACCAGATTTTTAGAAGAAATATCAGCCTCCTACGCCTATAAATAGAGCCCCTGGTCATTCAGAAAGGGGGTCGGAGAATTTGGAGAGAGAAAGCACGCCCGGACGCTGCCAGAATCATTTCATATCATCATTGCTGCTATTTATCTCAAGTTTTGGACTTTGTAACTGCTGTAATCATCTGTAACTATCAAGTATAATCAATAAAAGGATAAAAACTTTGGAGTGGACGTAGGCCGGAGATAGCCGAACCACTATAAAACTTGTGTTTCTGTTCTTTGCTTTGGGATTGCTGTTTAATATTTGCTGAGATCTGAGATTTGTGTTTGAATATTATTAATTTGTATTCATACACTGGTGCTTTCACGGTATTCGGGGTTTGTGACCAATTTTGGCGCAAACACTTTGGTGCTTTTACGGAGAAAGACTAGCACCCGCTACATCGGATTTGAAAGTTGGATTTGAAGATTTTAAAAGAGTTGGGATTCAAGGACAATGACTAGGCAAAATAGTAGAAGGCAAAGGGCTGAGAGAAGCCAACAGGAAGGAAGTCAACAAGCATCCTCCGGAGCCGGGGAAGGACAAGCTTCAGTCTACATAACCCGGGATGAAATGGAGGCTATGGCAAATTCTTTGCAAGAGAGATTGTTGAAGAACCAACAGGAAATGATGCAGGCTTTCTTTGAGCAAATGAGAGCTGTAGGGATGCAGAACCTAGGAACAGCAACAGCTGCTGTGGATGCAGGACAAGGGACTAGGGTCGTGGAACCCAATGGAGGACAGGATACAGAGCCACAAAGCAATCAACAAGGGCTTGGGGGCTGACCCACGGGATCCAACACAGGGGGACCTCCGAAAGGAGTTTAACAAGTTAGAGCTAACGTTGCTGCTAGCGAGCCACATGAAGAGTATGTACCGGAATTCCCTAGGGGGCAACCCCCAACAGACAATTGTGGATTAGTAGAAATCATCAGAAGAACTGTGCGAGGTGGTTTGGCCAATAAAGACTTGGAAGGAGTGAATAGGAGTCCGTTCGCTCAGGAAATAAGGATGGCTCAGAATCCACCTAAGTTCAAGCTACCGAGCGTGGAGGTATATGATGGCAAGGCAGATCCAACAGATTACTTGATGAGGTACACCAGACACATGGAGGTGCTGGGGGCATCGAAGGAAGTGATGGCCCGATGCTTCCCTTTGTATTTGACGGACTTAGCTGCGATGTGGTTTAGGCAGCTGGAAGAAGGATCTATCAGGACTTGGAGGGAATTAGTGGAAAGGTTTTTGGGGCAGTTTCGGGTTCATGTCAAGAGACCTAAGAACGTGATGACATTGACATCGGTAAAGCAAAGAATGGATGAATCGCTTAGAGCTTTTCTAACTCGATTCAGTGCGGCAGTCGCTTCGGTGGATCGGCCTGATCCATCGATGGTTTTAATGGCAGCAATATCAGGAGCCAGGGAGAACTCGGATTTCAAGGTATCTTTGATACGAGATCCCCCACAAGATCTCGACGAATTCTTTCACGAGGCAGAAAGGTTCCTTCGGCAAGAAGATGCAAGTACGGATTTAAAGGTGAAAAAGGTTAGTGGAATCGAGGTTGGAGCAGTATCCAGTGGTGGTTCGGATAAAGACAAAGGAAAATGGAAATTGGATAATGATTCTGGAAACGCTAGGAAGCGATGGAAGGATCCAAAGTTTTCCACATACACAGGATTGAACGAGACGCTGGAGCGGATATACATGGATACTCGGAATCGCCTTCCCTACCGGAGGCCAGCCAGGAGAGAGCCTTCTGAACGAGAGAGGGCATCAGGGAGGCATTGTCTCTTCCATGACCTAGACGGACATGACACCAACAGCTGTAGGCACTTAAAGGATATAATCGAGGAGCATGTAAGGAATGGACAGTTACAGCAGTATGTCGGAACTCGGAATGCAACGGTGGAGCAGGAGCAACCACCGACAACCTCTCGCCGTGATGATGGGAGGCCCAGGGATGATGGTCGATTGATCATCCACTGATCAGGATAATGTTAAATAAGTAGCGAACTACTGGCAAGCAACTAAGTCATTTACACATGTATGGGGACGGAGATAGCCCCTAGGCATGCTCTGAATGACGATAAACTGCGATGCTGTGGTTTGTGAAATTTATCTTTTGCTTTTTTGATTGGACACTGCTTTTCTCTTTGGATTTGGTTTTGGAGTTCGGATCGAACTCCTGGTTTTGCTTGTTTTTTGATTTGGATTCTCCTAGATGATTGTTTTTGGTTCTGGATGCTGGTTTGAATTTTTGATTCTTTGATTTCGATTTGGATTTTTGGTATTTGGATTTTTGGTATTTGGATTCTGGATTGGATTTTGATTGGATTTTCATCTGGTTTTTGATAAATGGTCGTCGGGTATGGATTATGCCTGGCAAGGGGTGAGTCACTTTGCCTGAATGTGGTAGATTGACTCATTCAGGTCGCCGAGTATGGACTATGCTCGGCAAGGGTCCGGAGTGACCAGGATTCGGCCTAGGACTTAGGCCCTGTACTATCAATTGTTGTTTTCAGGCCGTTGATTATGGACTATGCTCAACAAGGGTCCGGAGAGACCAGGATTCGGCTTAGGACTTGAGCCAAGGCATTGTACAACATGCAGGGACACTGGACCAAGGTCGTCAAGTGTGGATTACGCTTGGCAAGAACCCGGAGAGGTTATGGATTCGGATATCGACCCGGAGAGGTCCTAGATCTGGTTATTGGCTATTGGATGAGGATGGGTTGGGACTCGGTTGACGAGTTCGGACGGATATGGAATTGGCTATGGCTTTGGTTATTGGATTTGGAATTGGACATCGACTCGGAGCAGTCAAGGATGATATACTCTGGCAATATGGCTACGGACTTCGGATATTGGATTCGGAACTATTCAAAACACGCCTTGTTATCACAAGACATGTTTTGGGGGGGCAAAGTGTTATCCCATTTTTGGTCAACACTGGAATACCAACAAATGGACGAGGAATGATGGATGTCAGGATTGGAGATCCGTTGGAATCAAGGCTACGATCGATATCGCCAAAATTTGGTTGAACTTCGATCGGTACGAAATTGATTGTAAATGATGATAAGGACTAGAAAAGGCCATGTTTCAAATTTCAGGTTAATCGGAGTTCATATGAAGGAGTTATGATCGATGCAAGGCAGGAAGGGCATGGCTGTTCGAATCCATCGAGGGGTCAAGATGGTGCTCATTTCGAATCCATAAGATTCGAACCCATCAAGGTTTTCTGTTCATTTCGAACCCTTCAGGTTCGAATCGATTGAAGGCACGGCACGCAAGGTTCGAATCGATACACTTCGTATCGATTGGCATGGGTTCGGCTCTGTGAAGCTCGCATCAGGTGTTGGTTCGACTCAATAGTGTTCAAATCGATCGAGTTGCTATTTCGACTCGATAGGCTCGTGTAGGAGAGGTAGATGGATCTCGGTTTGATGGCAGCAAACCCAGAACGTTAGCAAGCATGTGGAGGTTCTTTGAATCGATGTGCTTCGCATCGATCAGGATGGGTGCAGATGGCTTATTTCGACTCCAGTCTCGTTCGAATCCATCAGGTGAGAGCTTCGTTCGAACCCATACTTCATGACCACTTCGTACCGATATTAATGGATATGAACATGACCGTTGTGAAGTTATGGGTAAGGGCGAAGCGTGGAAAATGGATACGAATGCGTCTTCAGGAAGGGAAGCATTCAACACGGCGACAAAGGGGGATCGACCCAGAGAAACAGCGCCACGTCACCGGTACGCACGCGCTTTGGATGAATTCGAAGCATGGAGTCGAAGCGTGGGTTCGAAGCATGGATTCGAAGGCGACAGGCAACGGACAACCCCATATTCGAATCCATCATATCTTCCAAACCGTTGATCCAAATGCAATGAAATTTTTACAGGAGCTTACATACATGTTGAAGAATGTTCTCACCAAATTTGAGCTCAATTGGATGATTTCTTGATCGATTCGAATGGAGTTCGAACCGATCCCAAAGTGGGCCCAACTTCCTGAGGCATGGCGCGTGGGCCCTACTCACGTGCTAGAAGAGGTCTACCGGATTTTTAGGAGAAATATCAGCCTCCTACGCCTATAAATAGAGCCCCTGGTCATTCAGAAAGGGGGTCGGAGAATTTGGAGAGAGAAAGCACGCCCGGACGCTGCCAGAATCATTCCATATCATCATTGCTGCTATTTATCTCAAGTTTTGGACTTTGTAACTGCTGTAATCATCTGTAACCATCAAGTATAATCAATAAAAGGATAAAAACTTTGGAGTGGACGTAGGCCGGAGATAGCCGAACCACTATAAAACTTGTGTTTCTGTTCTTTACTTTGGGATTGCTGTTTAATATTTGCTGAGATCTGAGATTTGTGTTTGAATATTATTAATTTGTATTCATACACTGGTGCTTTCACGGTATTCGGGGTTTGTGACCAATTTTGGCGCAAACACAGAATTCAAAGCATTGGTCGTAAGTCTGAAAATGGCGTAGGTAATGAAGGTAGCCCGTCTCAAAAATCTTAGTGATCATCAACTTGTAGTTAATCTAGTGTAGGGTAACTATCATGCGAAAGATTCGACTTTGGCCAAATATGTGAAATTAGTTAAAGAATTACTTTCTCAGTTTGAGCAGATCGACACTGAACAAATCCCAAGGGAAGAAAATTCATTCATTGACACCTTAGAAAAGACAACAAGAACCAAGCTTGTTCATGAAATGAAGGCGATCCTAGTAGGGAAGTTGCTGGAACCAAGCATTTCCGAAGCCCAACAAGTTCTAATACTGATCAGGTTAAAAAGAGCCAAAGAAAATACAAAAGAAGGGCGGGAAAGACAAAACAAAATCCAAGGGAGACATACCCCATCAATTACGGGTCAAGAAGAAGTAGAGTCCTGGATGAGCCCTATCAGGCGTTTCTCATTAGAAGGGATCCTGCCAACAAACAAAAATAATGCTAGAAAGATAAGATATCGGCCCCCTATTACATATTCTTTGATGGGATACTTTACAAGAGAGGATACTCCACCCCTTATTTAAGATGTGTAACCAAAGAGGAGGGAGCCAGAATTATGAAAGAGATTCATGAGGGATACTGTAGAGATCATTCAGAAGGGACCAAACTAGCACAGAAGATCATATGGTCGGGATATTTTTAGCCAACAGCATTGGTAGACTCGTTAGCATTCGTATGAAGATGCGATAGGTGTTAACAGTTCGCAAGCATTCCAAGACATCCTTATCATGTACTAACCCCAATGATCGGTCTATGGCTATTTGACGTATAGAGAATTGATCTAATAGGGCCTCTCCCAATGTCCAAAGGAGAAGCGAAGCACGCCATTGTAGCAATAGATTATTCACTAAATGGGTAGAGGCTGAGCCCCTTGCAATAGTTACAACAAAGAAAGTGGTTACTTCTGTAGTTTAAAATATCCCCACCAAATTTGGAATTCCTTATAAGATAGTGTCCAACAATGCAACGCGGTTTGAGAGTAAGGAGTTCGTAGACCAATGCGAAAGGAACGAGATCATAAAAAGTTTTTCCTCCATAGATCATACTCAAGCCAATGGACAGGTTGAAGTTTCCAACAAAATAATAAAGAAATTTCTAAAATAGAGGCTAACAAAAGCCAAAGACAGATGCGTAAAAGAGTTGCTCTGGCTCTGTGGGCATATAGAACATCAACGAGATCCACCACACCCTATTTCCCCTTACGTAAGGATATAAGACTGTGCTTCTAATTGAAGTTGACATGCTATTGCATCAATGACTATCTTATGTGGTGGAAAAGAATTCACGCTTGAAAGAAGCTTCTTAGACCATATTCAAGAAAGAAGGGACAAAGCTGAGGTGAGATATGCTGTCTATAGACATTAAACGGAAAAGACATACAACTCTTGTGTTAAAGAAATGAAGTTCTATAACGGATACCAAGTATTAAGAAAAGTAATGGCTAATACCAGGAATCCTGCATAGGGGGTGCTAGGCCCAAATTAAGAAGGACCATTGGTTATCAAAAAAGCTATGTCAAACGGAGCATATCTTCTCTCCAGACCCAATGGAAATTTGGTTTCAAGAACCTAGAACTCTGAATACCTCGGTGCATATTATGTTTGAGACACTTTTCCCTGCTTTTAACCTTTTTAATATGTAAAAGATCATTAACGATCAATTTGCACAAGAAAATTTATTAACTGAATGTAGGGATAATAGACGGACCGAACCAGTACAAAAATCAGTCTGTAAAATTTTCTTTTTGTAAATTTACAAATTATATAAGCTTCAGTTCTAAAGCTAGGCCTGTCAGCCACACGCTACGCTGGAAGTAGGGATAATAGACACCCTGAACCAATTATTAGAAGACATACGCATGATAAAAAAAAGGTTTGTAAATACACAAACTAACTTCTCAGTCAAAACATAATTAGTCCGCACTAGTAACGGAGTAGACCATGTCGTGCATATGACAAAAAAGAGGAGTTGGATAGTGCCGTTAATTGAAGAAAGTGTAAGTAACAGAAAGGAGGCAAAGGAATCCTGAACAAATGCCATCTAAAAAAGGAAAAGAGAAACAACAACAATGCAGAACTTGCCAAGTGAACACAAAAGTTATAGTCTATTTTGATTTACATCTATTCTTTAATGCACCACATACATATAACATGACATATAATACTAATAAGATTAACCCTAAAGAAAGTACATTTAACTTGTCAACAACCATAGCAAAACAAATTACATTATACATTAGAGTCCAAATTAGAAGGATCACTAACGGTAACCCTCCTATCGTGGGGATGCCTATGAGCGCTACCCTGTCTTCGAGAGGCGAGCCTAAGGGGTAAGGTGGAATCCCTTCCAGAATTAGAAGGCTGGGGAAGACCTATCGAATCATAAATTACCATTGATGAGCAGTGCTGGGTGCTGCCAAAGGTAACACGGGGATCATAGTTAGCCCCGGACCAATGGTTACCAAGGTCATGTTCCTTGGACATATATTCAGGCAAATTGTAGAGAAAACTTAAGTCTAAGGTCGATGTAAAATGCATAAAGAATGTCACCTGCACGTTTAAGAGAAATCTCTATCATGGCATGCTTAACCCTTTCCTCTTTAAAATTCTCAACCAAATCATATGTGCATGTGTAAGAGAGGTTAGACGGGAGGAAGAGGTAGCCAAAGTCAGTTCAGTAGGATTTGAGCACAACGTTTGCTCTTTTACGCAATTAATCTACTCGGTGGCGGTATGGTGCACGCGCACAAACTCATCCAAGACCTATGCTTTTTTCTTTCTACTATTTTTTTTGAAAATGGGCCAAACAAATTGTAAGCAGAAGAGCGTCTCTCTACCTTCACTCCACTAGTTGAACCTTTCAGCCGTTCTTCATAAACAGCTTTCAACTCATCAACTTTACTATGGCAGTATGTCGTAAACCGTTTCTTCCACCGAGAAGCCTCATCCTCATCTATACTCGAAGCAGGGGCAGGAGCCATTTGATAATGAAGAGTGTCAGGTTATCCTTCTTAGATTGTTGGATAGCGAATTGTTGAGACAGATTATCATTTTCTTTTTTGACCTCTTTGATCTCATCTTCGTAAATAACCCTGTACCAACTCCCTTCATTTTGCAGTGATCCCTCCAGTTTAATAATGCAAGCCTTATCAAATCTGAGCTTCTCTTCCAATTCATTTATTTTTTAACGCTGCTTAGTAATGCAAGCATATTGCCAAAGAGTAGCTAGTTTAAGTTCTTCCAACTCCTATGCTTATTCATCATACCGAATACGCAATCCCTTTCGAACGTCATCAGCAATCAATTCCCTCTCCCAAATAAGATCTTCGTTAACAGCTTCAAGTTCTTTAATTCGAGTTTTATAATATGCAATAATATTGAAGAAGCTGGTTCTTTTAAATGAGAAGTATAAAGGGAACATGAGGGGAAGCCACCTTCAAGGATGTCAGTTTGAATAGCTTCGATTTGAGAAGTCGGCACAATCTAAAAGATATTAGGTAAACATATAGGAATCAATGAACACTTAAATATAAAATATATACATAATAAGCTAAAAGTATCTTATCCAAAAATAATAATAATAAAAAATACATGAAGAAATACAACTCTCGCTCATGACTAAGCCTATTTTTAAACCATAATAAATGGGGTGCCCCAAAAGGGAGAAGTTCATTTTAATAAAGGAGCCCATTTACGCGGTATTAAGTTATAAAACACATCTCTTTCATGAATAATTTGTGTGATTATAAACAAACCTCTTGAGACTTCTATTTATCTGTGCAATAGACTTTTCAAGTTTGATTTCCCTCTTGCATACAAAAATGACTCTTGCTGAAACTTCTTCATTGCCTATTTATCAAAACGTTCTATACGCTTCGTTCGGTGTTGGACTAAATCATTTTCCTCATAAGACTTTAACAATAGGGGTTTCTCAACACCCGTTTTCCCTACCTATAAAGGAAGGAAAGAAGAACACTAATTCAAAACATGATACAATGATATATAGAAAGAGACATGATAAAGAAAAGTAGGAGGCAACTTTTTTCATAAGTCATCATATTTACAAATAACTGTCCAAAAGAATACTTGATATAGGTAGTTCATATACATGACCATGATGAAATAAGCATGTTAAAGTTTAAAAGAAAGAGGAAAAAAGACCTTAAAACAGAATAGTCAAATGTTTACTTCTGCATTGGCGGGAAGATCCGAGGCAGCATTCTTAGGCCGCGCACTAGCATCCGACATATCTTCCCCTGTATCATTATCATCAAGCACATACTCGACATGCATTTCTTATGAAGGGGAATCGAAAACTCTCCTGAACTCTTTCACCAACTTGACCCTGCAATATTCAAGAGCATGTCGAAGCAATACGGAGTCCTCTAAGAATTCCAAATTAACCTCCGAGTTAACATTGTCAAGCTTATCCAAGAACAACTACCTTTTTACTTGGGCATAAATCCAATAAAGGCCATTGAAAGCTATAGATTCAAGTCGTTTCTCCATCTTAGCAACCTCCCTCTCTATCCTTTTCACCACCCTCCTCGAACTCCCAACCTCTTTATTAACCTTAGAAGCATGCAAATCCACGTGATCGAGCTTCTTAGAAACTTCCTCCAACTTTGAGTGGACATGTGCTTCCTTGTCCCTAGCCACAATGTCATCCCTAAGTTGTGCATTGTCCTGTATTAGTCATATGTACTCTATTCGAACACTATCCAACTCTTATTCAAAGAACTCAAATTGTCTGTGCGGTTCCATTCTAATAGCCATACCTTGAATATTTAAGATACTACAACACATGTCAAGTAAGAAAAGAGTGAATCAAAAGTTATTGATAAATTTATCTGAAAAGACTTTAATGAAAGTTAGAATAGGCGTCCACAGTAGGCGATGAGTGAAGAAGCAATAAAACGGGGTCCAGCTCCACAACATCATCGATAAGCAAGCTCCCTACCCACTTTGAAAGATCAGAAACATCACCTTCTTTGAAATTACTAAGAAGCAAGATGAGGATCTGACCGCATTTATCGGAGGACCAGGAATTGGGATCGAAGGGGTCAGAACTGAAGAGGAGAGGAGGGGTTCCATCTTCTGCTGATTGCAGACACTTTCTAGTGGCACTAAGTCCTCCCCGGCTCTCTTCTTCTTAGGTTTCTTCTTTGCGAAAGCATCCGCCAACTTCGATATAGTACCTACGCAGTTAAGGAAATGGAGCATTTAATACAAAATAAACATGCGAACAAATCCAAAAAACAAGAAGGAACAAGAACACCAAAACATGTGTGACTAAAATGTAACACGCGGCGTTGTCGCATCAAAAGCATAGACAAAAATAGAATGACAAAAACGATGGCATGGACATAGAAAATTATATCTGCGCAGTAGATCTTCTATGAAGAGATTCGAATACTCACGAACCTCCACATCGTAACTAACCTCCGTCATCCAACGAGATGAGAAGAGCTCTCATTCGTCCTTAGAAAAATCGAAAAACTAACTAAAAGGAAAAGAAATTTAAGTCGGTACAAAAAAGGGGAATCGTAGAAGCTGCAATGAAAAGGGAGGGGCAAGGTGGTACTAGGTCATTTTGTTTGAAATAAAAAAGAATAGGTCCACCCACCTATAAGTAGGTCATTTTGTTTGAAATAAAAAAGAATAGGTCCGCCCACCTATAAGTCTTGCATGGAGTTATCGAATAAAGAGACTTTATAGCCTGAAAAGGGTAAAACCCAATTCATCTGGAAATTAGGCTCTTATGTATTGAATGTAAAAGGGACATCTCTCGATAAGAAGGGGGAGTTAAGTTTTCGGCATATAAAATGTATGTACATGCAAGAAGTGGATAAGATATAGGGGCTAACCGAATAGGGGATAGACCAGCGGTGGCCAACCATTCTTTAATGATGGGATGTAAAGGAAGGTAAAGACCATATCGAACATGTTCCGAGAAGAGGGAAATATATCCCTTTAGGGGTGGATGAATACGACAAGAGGGTGTAGGAACCTTAAATTCATTACCCTCACTTCCAAACCTAGCCAAGATGCCTTCAACCCGACTTTCCTCATGAGCAACCGAAGCTAACTCTAAAAAGGATGAATTATGGCATGATGGGCTAGGGATACCGTCGAAGGCCATTGATAGCTAAAAGAAATGGAACAAATTAAAATCAAATCCACAAAATCTATTTAAACATAAGAAAAGCAATAGTGATTGAAAGATACTTCTAATTAAAGAACAAATCCAACTAATAAAATGATGATGATCAAGATTTCATTCGATAATTCGAAAACATACACGATTGCACAAATAATTTAAAAATCGAGTGATAAACAAATGGAATCCTGAAAATGACACTAATTTTTACCGATAATTTTGCTAATCAAACTGATCGATCGCATAAAATGTAGAAAATTAAGAAGAAAGAAGAAGCGAAACAAAAAAAATTATAAGCTAACAATGATTAAAGCTTGAAACGATAAGGATTGAAATAAAAATCGAGAATCGCCTCCGGTTTCCTTCTGTATGCGAAGCAAGCAAAAGCAAAATGGAATAAGAAAGAAGAAATAAATATAGGTTTATTTTAAAGACCTAAACCCTTGAATTTAAACAAGGCTATTAATCAAAACCATAAGATGGTAATGATGAGAAGGTGTCTTCAAGAGAAAGTAAGCAAATCTCCTAAAAATCAAAGTGACATATCTACTTATGTACGAAGAGCACGGCTACACATAAAATGACACGTGTAAGGAGCATTAAATGCAAGATGATTGATTAGATGGTATTAAAAATGAGTGCAGTAAATTATGAGTCAGCTCTAACGAGCGATTAGCATAGACTTGGAGGGCAAGTGTTACACCCATTTTCGATCATAGTATATGGAACACAGTCCAATCAATAAAAGAACTATGAAGCATAGGGAGACATCCCAGAAAAGCATGTAACATACTAGACTGATCCGTAGAAAACACTATGCATAAAGTCAAATAAGATGAAGTAAACATGATTAAAAGATAAGCCAAGCCCAAAACCGCATTAGTCTCCCTCAATAGCAAGTAAGCTATACCATAAAATGCATTGAGTATATCCAAAGCATTTAAAATGACTACAACACTATAACAAAACAGACAAAAAATACAAATGAGAACTGCAGTGCCATAAGGCAAAATAAAAATCGAACTTCCCAGAGTCAGCGAAGTTTACATACTAGACAGGGCCACCATCTTCGACAAACACTACGCCGTGATAGTTCTAGAAATTGCATCGTCATTTATATACTAATCTAAAATCACCAACATAACCTGTTTCATGATCTCCTTGACTGTCCATAGCCAAATACAGAAGCAAGTCGCTTAGATATATATGACGCAGCACCAAGGTCGAAACAAATGCCCAAACCGAGAGTCAAGACAAAGAAATAACGTTGCATTTGCTAACTGAACTGCTTCCATCGACTACTCCAAAATGGAAAACACTCTAACGCACAAAACTACAAAGCCATGACTACCATAATTAAAGAAAGAAGATGGATCGCACCACAACATCTCTAAGATGAAACTACACCACCATGAAGAAACTAGGTCACATCATCAAAACTTGGCTCCAAACGCCACCACCACATTAATTATGAACTACATCATCCTTCCATACTAGAACAAGGCCCGAGCAACCCAAACACAAGGCACATTACTAACCTCTTGGGATGCATGTGGCATCGAATCGACTACAAACCTACTAATTCAACAATTTCAGACAGAAACGTTTCAAATTCAAATCATCCCGCCTAAACCTAAACCTTCCCGCCAAAAGAAAACTTTCCTGCCTATGCCATGCCAACAATCTATCCTCATTACAACATTAAATAGATAGAAGACATGTGGCAACATCGAAAGGTAGGAGAAGAATATAGAGGAGTTACGTCAACAATCCCTGAGAGAACTTCTATTATAAATAGAATAAAATATAGCATAAAAAAGGAATTTAATTTATTATTCGAAAGATTACCTTATATTCTTGTACTCTTTTCTACCATAAAAATTAGTGTATAAGGAATAAGAAAGACAATAATGAATTTGACCCATGGACGTAGGATTCTGATATCGGAACCACTTAAATTTCTATGTCCTATATTTTACTGCATTTATCATTTTTCATCTCTAATAGATTCTATTTAGCTTTTACTTTGCTAAATTTGGCATCTAAACTGACCTAGGCATTTCAGCTACCAATTCCTCTACCGGGTCTACACCTGGCAGAGTAACATTTCTAGGTACCCTGCCGTTGGTAGCCGTGCTAGTTCCAGATCCTCTCCTTCCTCCTCTTCTTGTATTTATATGCTATTACCTGAAAAAATAACATGTTTCTTTAAAATACAAGAATAGGATTAATATGGTTTAAGAAAACAACACCAAAGTTCTAAAATGAGACTTTAGAGGATATATATTATTATTAAAAATTAGAAATATGCTCTCCTAAGATTAAATCATTCTAGGGAATCACTTGCCCTATCTCTAATGAGTTGTACCTCAATTAGGCTAAGGTGTTTGCTTAATCCAAGCTCTGATACCAACTGAGATGACCCAACTTTTTTACCATTAAGAACGACACTTAACAAATCCTCGATGTTCGTATGCCATTTTTCAAGCATTCGAAAGATTAGTTGTCATGGGGTAAAATAAAGAACATATAGAATAGAAAATCTCAAACGAAACAGTTAAATATAATAAAATAATAATATAGTACATAAAATTACTCCTTAACATGGAGTTATCAGAGTTACACAAAAGTACTACTACTATCAGCCTATGTAGTTATATACTCTGCCTTTACACTTGCTAATCTAAAATGCACACATAATTAACATAACATATGAAATAGATAACTAAATAGATAAGGAGCCTCCTGCTCGTCCATCATCTTCAAAAGAGCCCAAAGTAACCTACTACTCTAGGACTATTCAAAAATAATTGAGTAGCTGAGCGTTTAAAGAAAACAAACAACTTGGGTCAGACAATAAGTCTGGTATGAGTAAAACTCTAAACATGAGTGGAAATAAACAACATGTGGGACCACGTCGCTAATGCAAAATGGGTTTCCCCTTATAATAACAACATCTAACCATAAGTAATAGGAAAAATTCAAAACAAGACCTAAACTTGAAAGAATGGGCTTAAACAAGATCAAAATCCAAACTTAGAGAATGGACATAAATAATTAAACATCGAGAAGAGCTCCAATCACTTCTCGGTGTAATTAAGAAAAAATAGCCAAAGGTTTGAATCAAAGGAAAGGAATAGGAATTTTCCAACAATGATTAGGAGGGTGCACCCCAACCCTTTACCGAAAGTATACCTCTAGAATATACTTGAGAACAATAATGGCTCTCAGACACATCCAATAAGCACCGTACGGATTTAATTGTGCCTAAATATGTTAGAACGTGAGATGCAAACATTCTAGCTATATTCAACATTAATTTTAAACCCTATAAACTATCATAATATCATTGGATTTTCTACAACAAATGGTTTGTTTATCGTAAGATAAAAATCCGTCCATGTTTATGTGCGGTGTGGTCTTACGAAATACCTTTAAAGGTTTTATAAGATATAAAAACCCATTCGATGTTAGTTTCTCATGCTGATTTACCAGACTAATCCAGGTGTTATTTTCTTATAATACTCGGGTTAGATTGAGCATTTTTCCAGAGTTAGCTTAGAATGCTTTGGAGCTTCAAGGGACAAGTTGGATGCCTCCAAGATGTATTTTCTTTTTTTTCCACTTTGTTTCTTATTTGTATTTATCAGCATTTGTAAGGATAGGTTGTTAAACTATCCAGGCTGATGATAGGTTAGACTCTGATGTTGTTGAATATTAAAAATTTCTTTCGTAAAGATAATTGGTATATTATATGTTTTGCATCACGATATGAGACTCTGTTCTTTCTTTTCTTTCAATCCAATAATCTGTCTTTTCGACACTTGGATGCTCGATACGTGAATACCATGGATGTATTAGTGTCGACGTTTGAGGATTGAAAGGGCAGGTCGCCACATGTGGTATCGGAGCTGAAGGTTAATCGAAAGCCTTATCTCTTGTGGGGTATACTAGGTAAGGATAGGGTAAGAGACAACCTAGAACGAGTTTGAGTGTATTATATATAAGAGCGTGTATTTATTAGTTCTATAAAAATGTTTTACGTTATTTTGAAATTGATAAATGAAATAATTTACTTAGGATTATATTTTATATAAAAGGAATGTTCAGAAAGATCATTATATTTATTTTCATTGTGGTTGTTGTTAAGGATATTTATTTATCATCTTTTGTTGATTTCTTACTTATGCTTGGCTAGTTTACGAGCATTTTTTGTCATATTAAAATTAGTTATGAACACCTTGTGAATTCGGTTTCACGATCTAAATATAAGGCGTTCATTAATAAGGTAGGTTTAACAAAATTATCTTGGTTAAAGAATTACCATAATTAAGGACGTCATTATATAAGGATAATTTTATATAAAAAATTGGTTTATAAGGTGTGATCTATAAAATAAAGATAAATTTTTAGGATTCAAATCCCAGGGCTTTGGAAAAGATTTCAAATGTTTTATGGAAAAGGTAATAATAGTTTTACTTGAAAATATTTGTACGTACAAATATTTTGGAGAAGAAATTTAAGTAAGGAATATTTTCATTAGTTTGGCTCGGGGAATGAGTCTTGATTTGTTCAGCGATATCTGAATAATCTTGTAAGTGACGAACGGATGTTTGCCCAAGCGAACGTCGTAGTACACTTAGCAAAATTTTTTTTTATCATTGTACGATCGAAATGAGTTCAAATCCAAACGAACCCAAAGTAAGTTGGAAATTGATATTTTGTCAAAAATATTTCTTTAGAAATATATACAGTATTGTTTCAAAAAGAGAACTTTGAGAAAGAAGTATTTCTACGTTGACTAGATCGGGTAGCTCGAGAATAGCTGAAAATGTGAAAGAAGCATGTTTGGATGTTAAGCACTTCTCTTAAGTATTACCCTTCTTGGTAAGGGAATGTACGATACTATTTGATAGCATCCAGTTCCTTAGTATCATTTTGGGTTAATAAAGCTATCATTTTCTCTATGGTTAAAATGTATAGTTTCATTTCGAAAAGGGTTACTGAGTATTTGGACCTTGAGTTTATTTAATGGAAATAAACTCAAAATAAAAGTGTTTGACCCAAATAGTGGCATAACCCATAGGATGTAGTGAAGTATTATACAAAATTTAAAACTTAAGTGGTGTTTATTGAAAATGTTTTCATAAATAATTATGGAAAGTAAAGAGGTTAAGTCTTATGTTAACTGGTTTCCTTCTTCATTTATTTAAGATGAAATTTTGGGGTCGAAATTCATTTAAGGGGGAAGAATGTAACGTCTTGGAATTTTATCACTTTGATCTATGAATATCTAAGCTATTTTAAATATTAAATTAAGGATCTTAATATTTAAATAACACTCTTTTAATTTATAAATAATGATGAAAAAATCATTTTTGAACTTTGTTTACATAAATATGTAGTTCGATGGAAAACTGAAAATGTGATCGAAACCCGAAAATGTGGCCGAAACCCGCTTTTTGGATTTTTCAGCTTTTTATTGAATAGCAAGCTGTAAAAAGTTGTTATCCCTTTTCATATACTCTAAAAAAACATTCAAATGACTTTGTAAGTTATGAACACTTTATTTTCAAATGAGATAATAAATGAATAAAATAGTAATAATAAAATTGAATAAATGTGAAATATGATAAAGAGAATATGAAGCGATGGATATGAAGTTGAATTAATATTTCATAATACCTTAAGTGTAAAATTAGCAAACGTACATGGATCACTCTAATATCCAACATATTTTCAAACATTCGGTACTTTGATAGATTTGGAAATGATAGCAAGGTTGAAAATTAGATTTAAAGGTAAATTTGACTTTAGCCTTATTTGCTTTTATTTTGTCTTATAGATACACTCTTCTCATCATATATTTCATTTTTGCATATTCTTTACTTTTTAGAAATTTTGAAAAAATAAATCACATCTTTTTAGATCAAAAATATCTATTTCACTCAAGGACTAAAACTTAAAGCATTTCAATCATGTGGAAGGTGAGATGTTCAAATCTTCTTTAATATTTTGTGAAATGAATGTTACGTAGATCTATTTGTTGCTTGGTTTTGAGTTTTATTTTATTCTTATGTTTTAAATAATTATTTTAAAAATCATATTTTTATTGATTTTTTCTTTGGAATGAAAGAATATGCTTACTGTCAAATAAACATACACACAGAGATATAAGATACAAACACTGTTTCGTCTCTTCTTTCTTCCCTGTTCTTTGAAACAAGAAGTAAAACATCCTCTATCTTACTTTCAAAATTTAACATCTCCTTTCCTATTCAAAATTAGCCATTGTGTTCAACTGTAGAGTTGTTAGGATTAGTATCTATTTTTTTAAGATAGTCGAGGGTTGTTTCGTCGAGTGGCGTATGAGATATTAGTGAATTATAGTAAGTGCTCGAACAATGTTACTTTTTCATTAAGCATGAATCAATGAATGGAGTATACAATCATGTTTGTCTTGTCCAATCATTATTTTTGAAGCTGTTCGCATGATTTTATGGATTAGGGTTGTGTCGTGGTGAAAAGAAGATCAACTATCGATCATTTGGAAGTTTCTGATGATCTAGAGGTGGAGCGATTGGGGCTCAAAGCAAGCTTGGGTCATGGCGAAGCAATAGAAATGGTTGCGTGGTCGCTAGTGATCGGAGGGTCGAGCTCAGTTCAGGATTAAGGGCTTTATTTTCTTTGGATTTGGAAACGGTGACAACAGCGACACCCGGGAGGCTCGAGTAGGCTTGTGCTTGGGTCTAGGGGTACGACAGTGAAGTGGGGTTTAATTGTGATGAGGGTGAGGTCTAGAAGTGGAGGTGGCGACGATGGTTCGTGTTTGTACGTGGCTGACTCGAATTCATATTTGGCTTGGATGGTCAATTTATTATTGCAGCCACCAAAGACAACGGCGAGGGTATGGTTGAGTCGAACATTGCGATTGGAATTTGTGGGGGACAGGAGGGTTTGAAGTGGTGATCGGCGGTTGACATTGGGTGCCAACGTGTGCACGCATGCATGTTTGGATGCATAGGGATAGGTTTTGGCTCCAGGCTATTTGAATTTTGGAAGTTGGTTTGGGGATATTAGTTTGGGATAAAGAATCTTTTTTTAGTTTAGGTAGTGGGCTTTGCAGGCCTTGAAACGGTTTGGATTGGTGAGAATTTATTAAATAAATTAGTTAGTAATTAAGAGTATAAAACTTTTAAAACCATAATGCACACATATGAAGTCCATTTAACCTGCGGATTTCGTCATTTGATTCTTATTAACTAGTAGACCACTTCGGTATAATTATTTGAGAAATCCGAGGAAGTGAAAAATACTGATAAGTTATTAGTGTTAGAATTTAATTACGATTACATAGCTAAATAATTACGTTTAATCACTGCCATTTCGTTAGTAGAATAGAACACCATTCTACTATATTTATAAAGAGTGGTTTATATTGGACATCCATTTAGTAGAATAAATCCTCGTTCTGTTATTTTATTTAGACATTTATTTATATGCTAGTGACTTGGATAGGGTAATGTATTATTTATTAATTGATAATTACAGATTTTATTTACAGATATGTTGCTTATGTAACTATCAATGATACGATTGTAAATGTTGAACTGAAATAAGTGGTAGCTTATTTAAGTGTCATTGTGATCGCTAAGCCTATTTCCAAATTTTAAAGGAAATGGATTTAAATTTACCTTAACTTTATAATATTTTCAAGTAAAACGTTTTCTATATTTAAACGGTTAAGTTAATATTATTTGAATAATAATATTTTAAAGTTAACAAATTATTTTAATATGATGTTTAACGTCTATCAATCATTTTATTAATAGAGTTTTAAGTTAATTAATGAGTTAATAATTTTTTTTAGATTTAGTTAGTTCTTTATTGATAAAGTGTTTTAAAGTTAATTAATTATTTATAAATAAAGTTATTTGAAATTAATTAATCATCTTATTAATAGTGCTTTAGGTTTATTAATTTATTTAATAATGGTATTCAAGTTCATTTTGTTAATTTTATATTATATTTTAAATAATAATATTGTGAATGGGGTTTTAATAGTAAATTATTTTATAAAAGAGAATTATTTTTAAAAGAAGGATTTAATAAAAGAATTTATAAATTTGGAAAGTGATCTTGGTAATTTGGACAGTAGTTTGGTTTGTATAACTTCGGTTTTAAATGGATAATATACGAAGATTTTTGGAAACCATATACTTGACATTAAAATTTAAGCTAAGGAAACTTCTACCTATCCTAAAGGCTAAGAATGTTGTTGGGTCATGGTGGGATGTAATAATATCCCAATTTGAACACCTTCATTGTTATCCGAAGGATAGTCAAAGTTGTGAAATTGAAAAATTGATATTAGGTATATAAAATATTATTTTCCATATAAGAATTGGATCATTTATGAAAGTCAAGTTTATAAAATTAATAAATAATCCTTCTTAATTATGGTGATATGAACACATTTTTCCATACTTAGGAGGATAGGTAGTTTGGGTTTAGCGTAAACAATGTTGTGAATAACATTATTTTTTTTATCTATTTAATATGATTTTGAAATTGGAATTCTTTCTTAATTAGTTTGAGAATATACTTGTACCGGTAAGATAAGTATATGAATATTTTACAAATAATTTAAGAGATTTAATTAATGAAGATTAATTAAAGAGGCTTAGTGGATCCAATAGGAAATCCAACCTATGTTCGATTTTATTAAATAATCGACTATCAAATCTTGATTAATTTTTAACACTGAAAATATCTAGAAAAAACATGAGAACTATATGGTATTGTTACCTTTGTTGTTGTTGCAGTATGTATAAACTCATGTTTTCTTTTAGGACAAATGATAAGGAAACCCGTAAGCTTAATGGTTAGGAGGTGATCTCTGCTCTTATGTATTGTCTATATATTTCCAAACAAACCGAAGTTGATTTTACCGGAACTATCGAATGTAGGTTTGTAGAGACCGTGTTTGGATATGAATTATCCTAAAACCACTTGGAACCAACTCAACCGCCCGATTTGAAGACATCTCGAAGAAGATGAAAGAAAAGATGATGCTTTTTGAAGTGCAAGGGCTACTTGCTACTTATCCTGAGGGCCATTCAAAAAAGGATGTAGTAGAAGTAGTGTCTTTGGTTTGTTCATATCCAAAACAACTTGTATGGATGAATGTTGACTTGAATTGTTGCTTGGAAGGCATTTTAGCATTCCAAGTGGGATTTGCTAAAAAGGTAAAATGTAGCCTCAAGCCTCACAACTGGGAATGACTAAAACAAGGTATATGCTTCAGGGATATGTGGGTCGCACCCATTAGGTATTGTACTCACCCTGGTATGTGCACTTAAGCTCATGAGAAAAGGTTGCAGAGTAATCGAGGTGATGAAATGTATGATACTATCCAGTAAGGGGTAGACCGGTCCTAATTTGCTGGGACAGATAGGTTCGACCTCGATACATTTTCTAGAAGTGTACTGTGACAGACGGTACCCCGATAGCCTTGTCATTGTATGGTATTCATTCTCCAATAAGCGCCGCACGAGTTTAGTTTTTCCTAAATATGTTTGGAACCTAAGATGCAAGCATTCCAGCTATATTCAATGTTTATGTTAAACCCTAGACACTATTATAATATAAATGGACTTTCTATAAAAATGGTTTGGTTATTATAAGGTAAAAATCCGTCCATATTTATTAGCGACATGGTCTTACGAGATACCTTTATTTTTAAAAGATTTTATAAGATATAACAACCCATTAGATTTGAGTTTCTCACACCGGTTTACCAGACTGATTCGAATGTTATTTTCATATAGTACGCAGGTCAGACCGAGTATTTTTTTCAAAATTAGCTTTGGATGCTTTAGAACTTTAGGAGACGAGATGAATGCCTTCAAGATGTATTTTCTTATTTTTTTCCCATCGTGTTTCTTGTTTGTATTTATCAGTTTTTTAAGGACAGATTGTTATTACTGTCCAGGCCGATGATAGGTTAGACTCTGATGTTGTTGAATATTAAAGTTTTTTTGCAAAGATAATTAATATATTATGTGTTGCTCATCATGATGTAAGATTTTGTTCTGTCTTTTATTTTCTTTCACCCCAACAATTTGTCTTCCAAGCACTCGGATGATCTAGACATGAATACCATAGATGCATTAGTGTCAACGTTTGAGATCGAAAAGGCAGGTCGTCACACTTGGGATTTAACGAGATTAGAAAGAAGGAAAGTACTGAAATGACAATGAAGCCTAGATTACTGGGGTTTGGTGGTAGAAATACTTATAGTAGTGTCAAATCGTACGAGGGATCTACCTATCTTGGTACGATCTATTCTTAGATGAACTCAATCAATGTTGACTTTTTCTTATGTGTGTGTTGTATGTTTTCGGCTAATATTAATTGTATTACCACATTGGAAGTTGGTAAGAGGGCACTTAGGGATACTCTTATGGACGAGTTTATTGGTGACAGTCAGTGACTTTATAGGGCATAGGCTGGATCATTAACATATGTTTGAGTACTCGATGAGGAACATCCATATACATCTTATTCCGTCTCTCTGGATGAGTTAGTTTAGAGATTTTTAGATAGTATTCGGATATGTTTATAAAAGTTTTTTATTTATCTCCTTACCTCAGGATTAAGTTTTTTTCCGAGAGTAGGTATGTAGGCCCATAGTTATGCTTTTGAAGCGAAGAAAAATGAGAGAACAATGGAAGTATAAGTGGTGCAAGTCAAGAAGCTGCCAAAGGAAAGTTTAAACTGAGATTTGTACTTCAAAGTATGACACACCTACAATATGCTTGGGGTGATCTTATGACCAACGAGTTCAGGGATCCACTCAGTGTGTTTGTTCCCATATTGGTAACTTGATTTAAGTGAAGACCAAACTAGAACACAAGATGCCTTTAATAATGGTGTTGAGACTCTGAGTAAGCAATAAGTGAGAGTTAGCGATATATGTAGATTTGTGTGGCGTAATATTTGTACCCTTTCAGTCACATGTCTGATGAACCTTTTGCTCACATAATTAAGCAATATAGGGAACATAGATATGGAAGTCCAACTCAGGGTTTAGAGTTTTTTTCTAGCGTGTTCATATTGGAGGAATATAAGGCATTATCCCTTCAATGAAGGATTTGAGCTATACGCCAATTTTGAAACCATTAGGAGTATCTCTTCTAAAAAGAAAATCCTCCAATGATAACTAAGGTGGTTCGAATTTCTTACATCTCATGGTATTAGCATTCTTTGCTTTACATAGGGAAATTAAAATTGTACGCACACTTTGCCTTGTAGGTGCTACATTAGGTTTGGGGTTTATCTCACAATTAAAGGTCGGATCAATTATCATTTAGGATTTAGACCTCCATGAAAACTTGATTCCAAGGTGCTACCAGCATTTACAGTGAGCTTAGTTGGAAAGCTAACATATATCGACCTCACAACAATTGAGTGAACAACATAGCATTGGGAGAGGTGCTGGGTCATATGACTAATGTAGTATCGTCATAATGGCTACTGGTCACACAGACCTTGAGGGTGTCTCAAACTAGATCGGTCGTCTTTTTGGAGCCCATTTTGGTTTCTTAGTCATATTCTAGGTGGATCAAAGGACATCACCATTCAGACTTAGTGCACAAGCATTTGGGTTTTAGTAGGGTCGCTCAAGAGTAAATTAGAGTTAAACTTCGAATAGGATATGGTGGTTACTCGATAGAGAGCAATGACGGAGCAGGTGACTCATAGATGTTAAGTCCAGGTCACTCATCCTATATGATGCTCATATAACTTTGGTGTCTTATTGATTACTATATTTAACACTATAGTTTTGTAGTGGTCTATCTTCATGATGCTACAAGTTCAGGCAAGATAAACCAAAAGGAGTTCTTACTAAGACTAATTGGTATAGTTAGGACTAGAATAGCTTTGGGATACTTCGAAGGTTGACTTCTTGATTAGTTGTATGGTGATTAGATAATTTTCTGAGTGGCAATCTTATGATTGGGCAGACGAACATTGTTAAACACTTAGTAAATTATCCTTGTTATCATTGTGCGAGCGAGGCAAGTTTGAACTCAAGAGAACCTTAAGCACTAATTGTAAGTAAATTGGTAATTAAATAATTTGTTAAACTTCCTTCTTGGAAGAATGAGTCTGGTTCGGAAGGACAGGAAGGTTGGCATATGGATTGTTGGATTTTCCTATAGTCGTAGTAATAAAAAAATTAACATATTAAGTAAACTTTCCATTTCAATAACGGAAGCGCACTTTGTCTTTAATGCATCTCAAACATGGAAGGAGTTGTATGACTCGGTTATCATTGTAGGGTTTTATGGACTCGAAGTTGATAGTGATTATACTTGGGATGGTGGATAAAGACATTGAGTCTTATCTGGGTCCTTTCTTTTGATACTATCATTAGGTGTTAGTTCGTCATTTTTTGTTAAGCAGTGAGTGTTTTTAACTTAATATTTAACGACTCTACACTTGTCATATGTATGTTGGTCAAAGGTTGTCTGTTTGTATATTTGTTTTGTATGTTTGTATGTTTGTTTGTTTGCTTGTTTGTTTTGTTCATTGTTTTGCTTGCTTATTTGTTTGGTCTTTCATTCGTCCATTTGTTTGTTTGCTTATTTATTTAATTATTTGGTTTTTTGTTCTTTATTGTTGTTCGGTGCGTATTTGTTAGTTCTATAAAAATGGTTTATGTTATTTTTAAATTGGTAAATGGAATAATTTTGACCAGGATTATATTTTATATGAAAGGATGATTTTCAAAAAGATCGTTATAGTTATTTTCGCTGTGATTGTTGTTAGGGAATCTAGGTATTTATTTATCATCATTTGTTGATTTCTTACTTATGCTCAGTTAGTTTACGAGCATTTGTTGTCTTATTCAAATTAGTTATGAACACCTTGTGATTTTAGTTTCACTATCATATTATAAGGCGTTCGTTAATAAGGTAGATTTAACAAATTTATCTTGGTTAAAGAATTACCATAATAAAAGAAGTTAATATATAAGGATAATTTTGTAAAAAAAAATTGGTTTATAAGGTGTGATGTATAAATTAAAGACAATTTTTGAGGATTCAAATCCCAAAGTCTTTGAAAAGATTTCAAATTTTTTGTGGAAAAGGAACTAATAGTTTTACTTGAAAATATTTTTAAGTATAAATATTTTGCAGAAGAAATTTAAGTAAGGACTATTCTCATTAGTTTGTTTTGGGGAATGAGTCTTGATTTGTTTGGTAATAATCTGAATAATCTTATAAGTGATGTTCGGATGTTTTCTTAGAGGAATATTGTAGTGCACTTACCAAATTACTCTCTTTATTATTATACGATCAAAAGAGTTCAAATTCGAACGAATCAAAAAGACTTTAGAAATTGATATTTTTTTAAAACTATTTGTTTGGAATATACAGTATTGTTTCAAAAAGATAACTTTGAGAAAGAAGGTGTATTTCTAAGATGACTAGTTTGAGTGGCTCGAAAATAATAGAAAATAGGAAAGAGGTGTGTTCGGATGGTAAGCGCTTCTCTAAAGTATTACCTTTCTTGGTAAGAGAATGTATGATACTATTTGGTAGTACCTAGTTCCTTAGTATCATTTTGGGGTTACTCATACTATATAATATATATGTATATATATGTATATCTTTACTACTAATAATGATAGTTCATTGAACAAAAATCGACCGTGTCTTTTTGAATTTCCCATTGCCCCTTCATATGTTTTAACCGTGTTTTTTCACTTCTGCCCGCTTACTCAAACCTAAACAAACACTAACTCCAGATCTAAGGCGATCCCAAACCCATGCGATTCCACACCCAACGACTTCTCCAACGAACATGATACTTCGATGCGATTCCACAGCCATTGCCATGCCAATCATGATGTCTTCTCCAATGCACCGCAGAAACTAGGGTTGACTACGCGCTATTCCAGATCCATCGTCAACTTCGCCGTACGATTTACACTTATGGATTGATCGACGGTCGATTACGGTAAGCTCACTGATCTGCTGTTCTGGATTTAACTTCTACATATACCATGCGTTTCTCATTCATAATTTTACTCAGCAGTATTTCTATTTTCAACTTCTGTTCTTCCCTTTCTTATACTCATACATTGTGCAATATTCCATACTTTGGAATTGATTTGGTTAATGCAGTTTAAATTTTTTATTTCATTGCAATCTGGGCTACCGTAGTACATTATGTAATATATACTACAATGCATTATTCAATCGTACATTACAAAATCATTTGGTTGCAAACTGTAAAAATCAGGGCATTTTATGTAATATATACTACAATGCAATATGTAATAGTACATTACAAAATCATTTGGCTGCAAACTGTAAAAATCTGGGCATTTTATTGATTTATTTTGTAATTTGATTTACTTTTGGTCCTCAACTTAGTAGATCTAAACTTTAGATTTCTGTAATTTGATTTATTTTGTTATCTGACCTTTGATTACTTTAAATTTTTATTGTTATTACTATTTTAGTATGTTTATGGGTTTGTCCAAGCATTGCATGACGTATAAATTATGGATTTAGTGTGTGCTATGTTTTATATATCAATGTATAGTATGTTCATGATTATACTCATCTAAAACTCAATTTATTCCTGTTGAAGATATCAAATTAAATGGTTTATATAATTTTAGTTTCATATTACGTCCACGAACTCTTGTCTGATGATTTGATAGTGATAAAATAGTTTGAAATTATAGTAAAGTAGTTTGATATTTGGTTGTGAAAAAATAGTTTGATATTACAGAAAAATAGTTTGAGAATTTATAAACTATCAATTACCAAATATCAAATGGTTTTTTCTAATGATGATTTTTAACAAATTATATAATGCTTTGATTCTCACACACATATTTTCATATGTTTTTGCCTTGTTAGTCATTGCAAAAAGAATGAAAGTTTAAAATTATATATGGTTTAGATTCTCCCACACATATTTAAAATTCATGGGCTACCATAGTACATTATGTAATCTACTTTAGTACATTATTTGATCTATATTGCAATATCATTTGTTTGCAAACTGTCAAAATCTGGGCTACTGTTTATTAATTTAGTAAAACAGTTTCAGAACTTGAACATGATGCAACCTGGATTTTTTAATATGAGCTTTGGTTGCTTTAGATTTTTTTTATATTGATATTTTAGTATATTCATGGGTTTGTCCATGCATTGCATGGGGTATAAATTATGGACTTAGTGTGTTTCAGAAATTAATGAACATGTATAGATTGATAATAGAGTTTTTACGTAATAGTCCATTAAGGTTTTACCTAACTCTTTTGCAATGCATGGATGAGTACTTCATACTAAAGAGAATCCTTTGAAATGTGTCCTAGGCATATAGCTGAAAAGGGGACATACATAATTCCTTTTATGATTGTAAACAAACCCTAAGAAACCAAAAACATGAACTGAAAAGGAAAAATATAATGGGAAGTAAAAAAAACAAAGCATTACTAAAAAAACTTAAACCAAAATTTTTATGGGAACATGGAATTTGACTTAGCATCAATTCTAGATTCAAATAATGTGATTTTTCATTCTTTCTGAATTTTGAATTTTGAGTCCTAAAAAGATCATGAGAAGTAGGATTTAAATAAAGAATGCAGAGTCTATTTTTGTTTGTCGGGGAAAAAACAGGGGTAATTTATTTCATGTACAACAGTGAACATGGGTGATCCCCCCTTCCTCCTTCCCCCTTAATTAGTAACTTTCAGACTATGTTAGCAACTTTCAGTTTATGAACATGGATGATGTTCTGAAAGTTTCATACAACAATGAACACGCAAACTATATTAGCAACAGTGAACATGGATGATGTTATGAAAAATGCTAATATAGTCTGCATGTTAAGATTTAAAGAAAGCATGTGGAGTCTAAAAGTTGCTAATTATGTCATGGACTTATGTGAAAACTGAAAATTCAATCTGATCATGTGGTGGTTGTCAAATTAAATGGTTTATATCATTTGTTCCATTTAATTGGCAAATATTTTATATATCATTACGTGCAATCAGTTGTGGTAGCATATTTCTTATTTTCTTTAAAGATTTTGTTCGTTTGCTTCTTCATTTGTCAATTTGTATCAGGCAACTGTAATTTGCAAAGGTGCGAAGCTCACTATGTTATCATATTCATTACTTTTATGAAATAATAAAAGGATCAAGATTGGTATTTTATCTCAGCTCCTAAATTTCATGGACTGGCCCTGAATTCTACGAGTGTTGGTGAACTACAATTTATACATATGATAGTACAAATATTAAGTGTTGTTTATATTTGTAAATCAATTTATAGTATAACAAAAAAATAACAACCCAAATATATTTTTTCTATTGTTTTTGTATTTGGTTTTTGTTTGTCTTTCTTTCTTTTCTTTTTTTTGAAAAAAAGAATTTTAGGAACGATGAGCTTTGTTTTTCACATATATGGGTAAATTGCACAGGGACCTTATGAGAACTCTCTATAGAGAAACTAGATAGAGGCCCGAAAGAATTATATTTTACAGGTTATTATTAACTCTCTTTATGTTGTGTACACTGTCTGATGTTTCATTCCTTCCACAAAACGCTTATATTACACATTTTCTAAGGATGGCGTCAGTGAGGGGCAATGTTACTAAGTGTTGTTGCATGAGATAGATGCCATTAGAAAGGCAATCTCATGGAGTATATTTCCTGTATAATGACGATAATACTTCAGACTAACATACATTATATAACTATGGATTGCTTGTGTCAGACATGTGAATTTCTTGAGCATAATTATCAACCAACGGAAACTTTTGTGCAAATGACTACATGGATAATCATTATGTTGATAAAAGTAGAAACATCTTACTAAGTTAGCGTACAATTCTTAAAATAGTGTTCAGAGTAAGCTTGGGTTTTCTTTTTGTCTTGAGAATTCAACATCAGGATATTTGTATATAATTTAGTAAAAGAAAGTCTCTTATTTTTTTAAGAGTTCACATATAATTTAGTTTGTTAACGTCACAAGTAGATGTGGTGATTAATATTGTGCGAACACAATCCTTATCCATTGCACGATGAATTCCTTACAGCTTTGGACCTTTGAAATAACATATAGAGATTGATACTTCAGGTAAATGATGGTTAGCTAAATATGGTTATGCCCTGCTACCTTGGTGGCCTTTGAAATAATGTTGAATTTATCATAAATATTTCAATTCTGTCCCCTGATGTTAAATTTATCATAACTATTTTCAATTTGTACCCTACAAATATGGCACATTTCATACAGTGCTACATCTCATGTTCTATGCAATTCCACCGATGTTATGAAGGCGTGTTCATTTATTATACAAATTTGCAGTTCCTAAACTATGCAGACATTGACTCACACAAAGATAATATTAACATTTCCTTTTTACCTTTGTTTTTTCCCTTATATGCCACAAACCACTTATACCATCCATTGTAGCAAAGAAAGGAAGTTCGGAGATTCAAAACATGAAAGAAATAGACAAATTGTGCCTATCAAGCATAAACATGTTGCACGGTGCAAAAGAATACAGGATTCGCTCATTTCATATTTAGCTTGGAATAGTGAATTTATGTTTACATGTTTTACGAAAAAATATTGTATTGTAACATTTAATATTCGCTGGCTACTATAATATTGGCATCTATAACATTTAAGTTTTCCTTGGCTTGAAATCTTGTTTTCTCTGTTCATACTATTTCCTTACATTAACTTACCAAATAATTGATGTTGCTAGAGGATCCAATTGGAATTGACTTGATATGCTATATATGATCTGCAATTTGGCACACATACACTATTTGCCTATTTCTTCCATAAGGTTTTGTATGTATGTTACATTTTTCGTTATCAATATTTTTATGTTGCTATCGAGGGATGTTATTATAGCTTTAAATTCGACATGTATTCATGGTGGTCTACAATTTTATTAACTAAAATTTTGCATTTTTTGGTTTATTAGATGGACATATGACATAGATTAAACATGATTTTTCTATTAAATTACATCCCGCCTAGAATCTATAGGTACTCCAAGTTTAACACGAGGACAACCTCTAAGAGAAAACAATGTAGGATTGATACACGGAGTGATAATAGAAGTCCTTCAAGACAAAAAAAAATTTCTCCCTTCCTCCCATAGGTAATATGGAATAGTTATTACACATAAATCCATGTGCATAGCAGGTAATTGTTTCATAAATGGTTGTGATAGAAATGTTATGTCGATGTCAGCATAAAGATGAAATCATTTCATATCTATGTTAGGTGCACCCGAGTATCCAACAAATATTAAATTACATTGAATTATTATGTTTCTCTTTCTTCCAAGACACTAAAACAAAGTAAAAAAAAAGTAAAATGTAAGTTGACCATAGATTATATCAGAATTCATTGAGTTTTGCTCATTATTAATCCGTGGAATGATTGATTTAAATTTAGCCTTCGGTTGTCTTATACTAACACATATCACATATGACAAGTAAAAGGCTTTTCTTAGTCCATATGGATGATATTCTATATCCATCATAGATTTCATACTTGGCTAATGATCAAGTCAATCAAATGGATTCAATTACCAATTAGAAAATTAGATTAGGTCGATAATGAAGTCAAAAATAATGAATGGATACTAAAATCTACTCCTCCGTTTTTTCCTTTTTAGGCCTATGCTACATAAGGACTATCAAATACATGCATTTATTCATGCCTCACCTGCATCACAATATTGTTCATCCTCTTAGGATACATGATCTTTTCAACTTTGTCACATCTACTTATTAAGCGGGACGCTCAAACAAATTATAGCACTGACATTCTCTTCCCTTCTATCTTTTTCCCTTCTCCTCCACTGTCAGCTGTTCTGAAATGACAGACCGCTGAAGAGAAGAGAAAAGGACAGAGGGGAGTATGAAAGCAGCAACATTTTTTGTTATGTCGAAACCCGTTGCTTATGCAAATTTGAAATAAGCAAGTATGCCTGGTAAGAAGGATTTTGCTACTGTGTGTAGAATCCAAATTTACAATCACAAATAAATATGCTATACACCCTATCTAAGATGAATTTGTCTACATTGGTTATGAAGCTTTTCCTAATAAAGAAAGGAGATTAAGTCTGTGTTAGCTTGCAAAAGTTACAAACAGTATGTTTAGATATGACACATTAGTATACATTTCTTTTAACCTGCAAGCTTGAAAGTTGAAGTAAGTTCTACTGCCTACAATATCCAGTACTAGAATAAGTTGAGTCTCATTCAAGTATAGTCCTCCATATTCTCTATAGAAGTGGTGAATGATAGATGGAGCAAGGATTTGATACTAAGGAATAAAACTAAGAAAGTGGGTGGAATATCAATTGCAATGATGAAATGGTAAGGTAAGAAAGAAAAGTAATTAACATCTGGATGATTAACTGTAGTAATCATTAACTAGGCTGTAATTAGGATCCGGATAAATAACATTAAATATAGTAATCATTAATTAGGTTGAAATGAAGAAAAGAAAATAATGTGTTCAATGAAATAATAGTGCAGATGTTACAGTATATAAATTCCAAATCCTAAGTGATCAAAGGAAGTCCATGTGGATGTGATATACACTCGAATATATATATATATATATATATATATATATATATATATTCTATGTTTAAATTTATAGTATCATTTCAAAAAGGGCTTTGAAATGAAAACTAGATATTTGGACCTTGAGTTTACTTAATGGAAATAAATTCAAAATAAAAGGGTTTGAATCAGATATTGGTATATACCCTCAAGCTGTAGTGGAGTATATACAAGTTTTAAAACCTAAGTGGTGTTTTTTGAAAATGTTTTCATAAATAATTATGGGAAATAAAGTGGTTAAATTTTGTGTTAACTAGTTTCCTTCTTTGTTTGTTTGAGATGAAATATCAAGGTCAGATTTCTTTTAAGGAGGAGAATGTAACGATCTGGAATTTTATCACTTTGATCAATGAATATTTAAGTTTGTTTAACTATTCAATTAAGGGTTTTAATAATTAAATAACTCGATTTTAATTTATAAATAATGATGGAAAATTCATTTTTGAATTTTTTTTTTACATAAATATGTAGGTCGATAGAAAATCGAAAATGTGACTGAAATCCGCTTTTTGGATTTTCAGTTTTTTATCAAACGACAAGTCATAAAAAGTTGTTATCCCTTGTCATATACTCTAAAACAACATTCAAATAACTTTGTATGTTATGAATACTTTATTTTTCAAATTATATAATAAATAAATAAAACAATAATAATAAAATTGAATAAATATGAAATATGATAAAGCAAATATGAAGGGATGGATAAGAAGTTGAATTAACATTTCATAATGTCTTAAGTGTAAGAATTAGCAAAGGTACGTGAATCACTCTAATACCCGACATATTTTCAAACATTTGTAACTTTGATGGATTTTGAAATGATGGCAAGGTTGAAAATTAGATTTAAGAGTAAATTTGACTTTAGCCTTATTTGCTTTTATTTTTGTCTTATATATACACTCTTCTTATCATATATTGCATCTTTCATACTTCTTTACTTTTTATAAATTTTGCAAAAAAGTCACATCTTTTTAACTCAAAATATCTATTTCACTCAAAGACTAAAACTTGAAGCATTTTAATCAAGTGGATGGTGAGATATTCAAATCTAGTTTAATATTTTTGTGAATTGTGTAGATTTATTTGTAGCTTGGTTGTGAATTTTATTTGATTCTCATGTTTTAAGTATTGGATTAAAAATCATATTATTATTTATTTTCGCTTTGAAATGAAAGAATATGCTTACTATTAAATAAACATACATACAGAGATATAAGATACAGAAACTATTCCATCTCTTCTTTCTTCCCTATTCTTTGAAACAAGAAGTAAAACATCCAACATCTTACTTTCAAAAATAAACATCTCCTTCCCCATTCAAATTAGCCATTGTGTTCAATTGTAGAGTTTTAGGACTAGTATCTAGGTTTTTTTAAAATAGTCAGGGGTTTTTCCATTGAGCAGTGTGTGAGATATTGACCGATTATAATAAGTGTATGAACAACGTCGGTTTTGAAAAATAGTCGGGGGTTGTTTCATCGAATGGGTTTGTAAAACTTTGATTTTAAATGGATAATGTACAGAGATTTTTGAAAACCATGTACTTGACATTAAATTTTATGGTAGGGAAACTTCTACATATCTTAAAGGGTAAGAATGTTGTTGAGTCTAGTTGGGATGTAATAATATTCCAACTTGAATGACTTCGTTGTTATCCGAAGGATAGTCTAAGTTTGAAATCGAAAAATTGATGTCCGGTATATAAAATATAATTTTCCATTATGGATTGGATCACTTATGAAAATCAAGTTTATAAAATTAATAAATAATCTTTCTTAATTATGGTGGAATGAAAGCATTTTTCCATACTCAACACCGATGGATATGTGGTTTGACTTCATAGTTATGATGATTTGAATGACATTGCTTTTGATCCATCTAATATAATTTTGAAATAGGAATACTTTCTTATATAGTCTAAGAATATACTTATACCGGTAAGATAAATATATGAATTTTTTGTAAATAATTTAAGAGATTTAATTAATGAAGATTTATTAAAGACGCTTAGTTGATCCCATAGAAAATTTAACCTATGTATGATTTCTTATTTATTTGATAGTTAAATAACGGACTATCAAATCTTGACCAATTTTTAACTCTGGAATATGTAGAAGAAACATGAGAATTATATGGTACTGTTATCTTTGTTGTTGCTACAGTATGTATAAACTCGTGTTTTCTACTAGGACAAATGGTAAAGAAATTTGTCCGCTTAATGGTTAGATGACGATCTCCGCTCTTATGTATTGTTTGTATATTTCCAAATGAACCGGAGTCGAGTTACCAGAACTATCGGAAGTAGGTTTGAAGGGACCGGGTTTGGATAATTATGAATTATCCTAAAATCACTTCAAACAATTGCAAGCATTTGAATTAAGACATCTCAAAGATGATGAAAGTAAAGATGGAGCTCTTTGAAGTGCAAAGGCTACTTGCAACTAATCCTGTGGGTGATTCAGAAAAGAATGTAGTAGAAGTAGTGTCTTTGGTTTGTTCATATCCTGAACAACTTGTATGGATGAATACTGGCTTGCATTATTGCCTGGAATGCAGTGTATCATTCCAGGTGGTATTTTCTAAAAAGGTAAAATATAGCCTCAAGCCTCACAAGTGGGAATGACTAGAACATGGGATATACTTTAGAGCTATGTGGGTCGCACCAATTAGGTTATTGTCATCCTTCTTATAGATTGATATTTATGGATTTGGTATGCGCATGTAAGCTCATGAGAAAAGGTTGCAAAGCAACTGGAGTGATGAAATATTCGGTACTATCTAATAAGGGGTAGGTTCGTCCTGATTTGCATGGGTTGATAGGTTTGACCACGATACATTTTATAGAGATGTACTATGGCAAGCGGTACCCCAGTGGCCTTGTCATTATATGGAACCCCTTTTCCATAAGCGTTATATAGACTTAGTTGTGCCTAAATATGTTAGAACCTGAGATGCTAGCATTCTAGCTATATTCAATATTTATTTTAAACCTTGGAAACTATTATAATATCACAGGATTATCTATGAAAATGGTTTGGCTATCATCAGGTAAAAATCCATCCGTGTTTATGTGCGACGTGATCTTACGAGATACTTTATTTTTAAAAGGTTTTATAAGATATAACAACCTATTTAATTTGAGTTTCTTACATTAGTTTACCAGACTGATTCGGGTGTTATTTTGTTATAATACTCGGGTCAGAAAAGGTATTTTTCTAGAGTTAGCTTTGGATGCTTTGAAGCTTCAAGAGACGAGCACGATGCCTTCAAGTCGTATTTTCATTTTTTGCTATGTTTCTTTTTTTTATTTATCAACATTTATAAGGACAGGATATTATATCTGTCAAGGCTGATGATACGTTAGACTTTGATGTTGTTGAATATTAAAAATTTTCTTTTGTAAAAATAATTGGTATATTATATGTTACTCGTCACGATGTGAGATTCTGTTTAACTTTTCTTTTCTTTCATCCCAACATTTTATCTTTCTGGCATTCGAATTCTCTACACATGAATACGGTAGATGTATTAGTGTCGACGTTTGAGGATCGAAAAGGCGGATTGTCACACTTAGGCTTTAGCAAGATTAGAAAGAAGGAAAGTATTGAAATGACTTTTGGTGAAGCTTAGATTATTGGGATTTAGTGTTAGAGATACCTAAAGTAGTGTCAAATCATACAAGGGATCATCTTATCTTGGTATTGTCTACTCTTAGATGAAGTCAATCGATATTGACTTTTTCTTATGTGTGCGGTGCTTGTTCTCGACTTATATTAATTGTATCGTCACATTGGAAGTTGGCAAGAGGGAACTTAGAGATACTCATATGCACGAGTTGATTGATGACAACGACTGATCGTATACAGCATAGGCTAGATCATTAACATATGTTTGAGTACTCAATGAGGATCATCAATCTAAATCCTCTTTCATCTCTCTAGATGAGGTAGTTCAGAGACAATCTTCTAGAGAGTATCCAGACATGTTTATAATTTTTTTGATTTATCTCCTTACCACGGGGTTTAGTTTTTTATCGAGAGTAGTTATGTAGGCCCATGGTTATGCTTTGGTAGCGAAGAAAAATGAGAGAACAATGGAAGGATTAGAATTGCAAGTCAAGAAGCTGCTGAAGGAAAGTTTATATTGAGATTTGTACTTCATAGTAGGACACACCTACAATATGATTATGGTAATCTTATGAGCCACGAGTTCAGGGATACGCTCATTATGTTTGTTCCTGTATTGATGGCCTGGTCTAGGGGAAGACCAAAGTAGGACACAAGATGCCTTTAATTATGGTGTTAGAGATTTGAGTAAGCGGTAATTGAGAGTTATCAATATATGTAGATTTGTATAGCATAATACTTGGACCCTTTTAGGCACATGTATGATGGATTTTTCTCTCACATAAGGAAGCAACATATGTAACATTGATATGGAAGTCCAACTTGGGGTTTAAAGTTGTTTTCTAGTGTGTTCATATTGGAAGAATATGAGGCATTATCCCTTCGGCGAAGGATTTGAACTATACACTGATTTTGAAATCGTTGGGAGTATCTCTTCTTTAAAAAGAAATTCCTCCAATTATAACCGAGGTGGTTCGAATTTATTTCATCTTATGGTATTAGCATTCCTTGCTCTTCTTGGGGAAACTAAAGTTGCACACACACTTTGCTTTATGGGTGCTACATTAGGATTATGGTTTGACTTGTGATTAAAGGTCAGATTAATTATTGTTTAGGGTTTAGACCTCCATGAGAACTTGATTCGAGAGTGCTAGCATGATGTAAAGTAATCTTAGTTAGCACGCTAAAGTATGTCGACTACACAACAACTGGGTGAAGATGGTAGCGTTAGGAGAGGTGTTGGGTCATACGACTAATGCAATATAATCACAATGACTACTGGTGACAAAGACCTATGAGGCCGTCTCAAAATAGTCTGGTCATCTTTTTAGATCCCACTTTGGTTTCTTAGTCAGATGCCGGGTGGATCAAAGGATTTCGCCATTCAAACTTAGTGCACAAGCACTTGGGTTTGAGTTGGGTTGCTCAACGAAGAGTAAATTAGAGCTAAACTTCGAATAGGATATGGTGGTTGCTCGGTAGAGAGCAATGAGGGAGCAGGTGAGTCCTAGATGTTAAGTCAGAGTCACTCATACTATATGACGCTCGTATAAGACTTTATAAGTTGTAATTGGATAACATTAGATTGTAGCAATCAGGTCTCTAACTTTGGTGTCTTATTGATTACTGTAGTTAACACTATAGTTTTGTAGTATTCTACCTTCATGGCGCTACGAGTTCAGCATGAGCAACCTAAAGCAGGTCTTACTAAGACCAATTGGTACAGTTAGGATTAAATTAGCTTTGGGATAGTTCGGAGGTTGGCTGCTTGATTTGTTTTATAATAGTTGAATAATTTTCTGAGTGGCGATCTAATGCTTTGACATACAAGCATTGTTAAACACTTTGTAAATTATCTTATTATCGTTGTGCAAGCTAGGCAATTTTTAACTCAAGCAAACCTTAGGCACTAGTTGTAAGCAAATTGGTAATTAAATAATTTGTTAAACTTTCTTCTTGGAAGAATGAGTTTGGTTCGGAAGGATATGAAGGTTGGCATATGGATTGTTGGATTTTCCTATAGTTGTAATATAAAAAATTTAACATATTGAGTAAACTTGCCATTTCAATAATGGGAGTGCACTTTATCTTGAATGTATCTCAAACATGGAAGGAGTAGCATGACTTAGTCATTATTGCAGTGTCGAATGGACTCAGAGTTGATTGTGATTATAGTTGGGATGGTGGATAAAGACGTTGAGTCTTAGTCGAGTCATTTCCTTCGATATAATCACTAGGTGTTAGTTCGTCATTTGTTGTTAGATGGTGAGTGTTTGTAACTTAATATTCGCAACGTCTCTACGCTTGTCATATATATGTTGGTCAAAGGTTATTTGTTTGTAAATTTGTTTGTATATTTGTTTGTTTGCCTGTTCGGTTTTTTCATTGTTTTGCTTGCTTATTTGTTTGCTCTTTTGTTCATCCATTTGTTTGTTTACTTATTTATTTTATTATTTGGTTGTTTGTTAGTTGTTTTTGTTAGGTGCTAGACTAACCTTTTGATTTTCCACTTTATAGGATTTCATGGACGAAATTCAAAAGAGGGAAAAATGTAACAACCCATATTTTTTAATGCCTTGGAATTAAAATAATCGGTTTAAATAATTAGCTATTCTGTGCATGTGCAAAACACCTGCTATTCAAATATTTATATAGTGGCACGGCCCACTACAAAGCCGGCTAGCTTTGCTAAAAATTAGTTTAAATATTAAATTTGATTTAATGTAACATCCAAAAGAAAATTTTAAAGGTGAACGTACTAGGACTTGAGACTTTTTCATTGAGTCTGGAATGTCGACAAGTTTTGGGTTTAAACATCAATATATTTGGTATTATGGATTTTAAGTTTGATATGAGTAGTCGAACTGTCTAAAAAACTAAATTTTGTAGACGAATGAATTAGGACCGGAAATCTTGCTCATTGCGTTTAAAATGCCTTTGCAACAAAGAAAAACATGTAGCACTTATATGTTTGGAGTTAGAGATTTTGAGCTTTAAAGGTAACGAGTTTTGTGTATTCTAGAAGAGAATTATTGTTGGGTCTGCCTATATAATGTGTTCTCCTCCCTCTTTCATTATCATTCATGTAACATTTCTTTGTCTCTTTAATTTCATTCCTTAAGGCTTCTAACTCCTAAATTATCTCTAACTCCACCAAATAAAATTCCTAAATTCTTGGAAAATCACCATAACTCTTTTCATGAAAATATTTATAAACCCTTGGAGATTTGAATTTAGCCATGAATAAAAGAGGCGTTCGATGATGGTTTTCATTTAAGATCTTGCTTTAGATGAGCGGATTTATTATCCTATTTTGTATTTGCATATGCATATGCATATGCATATACATACATATATACATACATATATGTATGTATGTATGTATATTCATGTATGTTGGATTATTTTATTATTTACGTCACACCCATTTTCAATCATAGTATATGGAGAGCAGTTAACAAAATAATTGTGAAGCATAGGGAGACGGCTTGAAAAGCATGTAACAGACTAGACAGATCCCTAAAAAACACTATGTCCAAAGTCTAGTAGTTGAAGTAAAAATGATTAAAAGTTCATCCAAGCAATGCAGTAGTCTCCCTGAACAACAAGTAAGTCATACCATAAAACACACTGAATATATCCGAAGCATTTAAACAAACTATAACAGTTAATAAAATAGACAAAAATACAAATGGGAACTATGCTGCTATAGAGTGAGTGTTTTAATTTAACCAGAAATACTTATTAAAAATTCAAAAGTTGTACATGTTTAATAAAGAAAATTAAAAAATCCTTTTCTAAATCACAATTCATATTTCACGTTATATTTAATTTTCCATATTTTTATATATTATTAATATATGCATAAATGGGCTTTATTTACTTAACTAATTTTAAATAAAATATTAATATATGTATACATAAATTTTTTTGCCGAAAGCTTTTTAAATACGTATAAAAATTTTAATTTTTAAATATATATATATATTATGATTTAGTGTTTAATATCTAGATTTAAATGATAAAAACATTTAGTAATATTATATTATTAATAATTTTTTCGTGAGTATGAAGCATATATACTAAATAATGAAGAATTTTTGATTTGCACATATAAGTATAACCATCCAATGTGATAACAAAGTTATTTACAGATTCATTATATCAATAACTATCTAAAATGACATGTGATATGATAATACATTAATCATTTATATATGTTAATAAAAATAATACCTTTTGCCAATGGCAAGAGATCACACCTTGAACCATTGAAATGAACTCCTGAATCGAATTCCAATTCTGAAGGTGCTACCTCCTGAATAGCAAACCATCGACTATCGAATAGCATTCAATTTGAAGTTAATTTAGGTTTGAATTTTTTAGGTAGGGATGGGATGTTAATGGTAGAAAATTTTGCAGAAAAAGGAAGAGAAAAAGGTTGTGATAAGAGAGGGATTAGATCTAAATAAAAAGGAGAGGCAAAAGGGTGAAAAGAGAATCATGATCCTAAAGTCTCTCTTACTCTTTCTTTTCCATTTTCAAATAAAGGACTATCCCCATCTTCTCGTCTAATGGCCAACCACAACAAGGCTGGCTACAACATGTCCCATTCTGGCCATCAAAATATTTCAAACCCAAACAATGTTCGTTGTAGTTAAATTCAAATTTTAATGCGAAACGATATCAAATATGGATCAACATATTTATAATTATTATAAATACATTGTTTAACATTGTTCTATACATCAAATAAAATTTTGTAATTAATATTTCATAAATATTAATTAATTTAATTAATTTATAACAATTAAAAATTAATTAAATCAGGTGGTAAAAGGAGAATCCAATGTTTCGGTTGTGTGACTCATGGGTGTAAATTTGGTTAACGATTAATATCGAACAATTTGAATATTAACGTTCATACATCACTTAGCAGGTGGTGTGACATTATGGCTAAATTTATCGCGTACTTGGTTTCGTAAAATCCGATTTTACTTTGTTAAGTGTTACCCGATTGTGATAATTATTTACACCAATTCTCTTCGTTAAAACCGTATCACTTTGGACTTATGGAATTTGGCAATGGTCAAAATTCCAATACCATCAATATTCAACTCTATAGTCCAAATACAAAGTACTTGGTTAAATAATTATTATTAATAACCGCGATGCTTTGGCTAGAGACTTTGAGTTGACTTTAGTTGACCATGATACTAACCTTATATAACCGAAAAGACGAATCCTCTCTTAAATAGTGTTTCGCTTCCAATGCTTCCACACGGCCCAACAATACTCATTCGATGGACATTGTGCCACGATTTAACTATAATCAAAGCAGAGCTTCCATATCGAAGGTCAACAATATTCTTAAGTCAAAAGAACTGTGTACTTTTGTCAATTGATATTTTCTATTAAACCTTAGCTATATTAACCAACAGAAAACTATCGAGTGAGTCATTTCATGGTTATTAAATAACTATCTGCACGTAAATTCTTAGTGCCCCCAGGAGTAATGAGTAATACACTACCCAACATTTGAAGAGAGTTGCATACTCTGATCTCAATAGATGCATCGATGTCTAGTCTAGGAATATTTAAAACGGTGTGTTTATTTTATTGTGATAGATCACTCATGGTTACAACGCATTCTAACTACTATCACAAAAATGTACCATTTATGGATTTTCTATTAAATACGCTTTTAATTAAATTAATAATTAATATAAAACATTATATCAAGTATATAATAGAAAGAAAAATTCCTTTTTTCGAAAAAGATTGGTTATTAAGGTAGATACATGTAACGAAGTACATAATTTCCCTTAGGGCATACCTCTAACTCTATCGGAAACAAGGTCACAACACCCAAACTCGACCCTAAACACCCTTACCACATCAATTATGGACTGCATCATCCTTCCATACTAGAACAAGGCCTAAGCAACCCAAGCATAAATCACAGCACTGACCCCTTGCGATGCGTATGACATCGCATCATTCATAAACCTACAGATTCAACAATTTCAAATTGTAGCGTTTCAGATTCTTGTCCCTCCTAAACCTAAATCATCCTACCAAAAGCAAAATTTCCTGCCTATGGCTATGTCAATAGTCTATCCACATTACAACAATAAACCGATGGAAGACACATGGCACCATGAATGGAGGGAGAAGAACGTGGAGGAGTAACATCAACAATCCGTGATAGAATTTCTACTATAAATCAAAAAGCACCGCAGTAGAGAAAATGACTTTTGGTTCATTCTCTAAAATATTACTTTATATTCTTGTACTGTTTTCTATGATAAAAATTAGTGTACTAGGAAGAAGAAAGATAATAATAGATTTGACCTATAGAAGTAGGAATGTCTGAAATTCGAACCATGTAAATTTTTATGTCCTTTACTTTACTGCATTTAATGTTTTCCAGCTCCAGTAGATTCTATTTAGCTTTTACTTTTCTTATTTTGGAATCTAAATCGACCTTGGCATTTTAACAAAAATTTAAAGTGTCTCTTCATAATTATGTAAGGAAAAAGTAACTTAATACCGCCTTAATTCAACTTTTATACCACTTAAATTTGGTAATTCATAATTATAAAAGTAATTAGTTCCATAATTATTCTATGATCAATTAAGTGTTTTGAGATGAAAAATCTCACTAACATTTGCTAGAAAGAAGGCTCCCAATATACCTTGATTGAAGTCATAACCTATCTCATTCCTCAAAACTCCACAAGGAACCCTGAACATTGCAGCCAGGAAACTCTTCTACTCCCCCACCATAAGAACATAAGCAGTTAGTTGCAAAACTAAATAAACCCTTTGCCACCTCATTAAAGACAACTATCCACCCTAAAAAATAGCTTCAAACTCCATCCTTGACACACTTAACACCTTCGTTGCTCAGATCAATGAAAGGATAACATGTTCGAGTAGTTGGTAGCTCAAAATAAGAATAGGTCTTCAAACTCACATAGCTCTAGACCCATCATCCAACTTCTCCTTTTGCACAGAGAGTGCACGTATGACGAGTAAGTGACACTCTCGTCAATGAGAATGATGGCGTAAGAATACTCGACTCAGAAATAAAAAGAAAAGACAGAACATCAGTAAACTCTAATATTAAAGCCAAACCTACGAATATCAACCCACTATTACTGGAGAAAATAAGAACCAAACTGCATAGGAGAATGATGCTAGATCAGTATATAAGCGTGCCCCATCATGCATTAGTGAGAAGGATGAGGAGATAAGAGAACCGAAGGCTCATGTGGATACTTGGCAAGAATGTGTGAAGGAAAGGATAAGTGCTCATCTTTGTTCAGCGAAGTCATTATCAAAGCAATCTTCCCAAATAGCTTTCGAGCTCCAACCATCAAAAAGTAGAATGGGTTAACAAATATATTGATAACCCATGCACATTTGAGTACTATATTAACATCTTGAAGGACGAAAGGCAAGCCCGCTGCAAGCTATTCATAGTATACCTAATAGGGGCAGCATCAAGATGGTTCAGAAGATATACCTCAGGTGAAATCCATTCCTAGGCGTAATTATCTGTAGATTTTCGTATACGTTTTCACGTTGATCGTGAGCTCACCGGATCCTTATACCCTATCCTCGGTTAAGCAACGAGAGAATGAAAGCTTGCAAAGTTTCGTCTAGGGTTATGAGTGAAGAAGCAATTCTGATGGTAGTGCATTTTGGAATAAGAAGAAATGCTAATATGTGGGACAAGAATAGTAGAGAGCCATGTAGGAACATGAAAACCTTTTATGAGAGGGTCAGTGGTTACATACAGACTAAGGAGGACAAAGCTTCAGGAAGCGCTTCAATCAAAAGGATAGTTCAAACTACTAGGGAAAGGAAGCGGAGGGCAGAAGCCTAAATCAAAAGATTTTAACTTCACGGTCGAGACTTCAGTCACTCATGCACTAAGCTAGCTTGATGAAGTAACCATGACTGAGTTAGCTTATAATGTACCTAACAAAGGGAAGAAGCCAAAGCTCAAAAAGGAGGCGCATATTGCAGATTCCACAGAGTCAGCATCATACCGACAATTGTCGCCACCTATAAAACAAAATATAAAAGGCTAATCCAAAATGGATACTTGGGAATCTATGTGAAAGACAATTCCATTTCCCCAGTGTAGAACCGGACCCCTGACCCAAAGAAGGCTTGGAAGGAAATCTGACCATCCTTATTGCATCCATACATGGAGGACTCATTTAGCAGGATAGAGCAAAAAGGCATAAAAAAGGTACATACGGGAGGCCCACACGGAACAACGATCCATATACCACATCAAGCAAAAAGCAGTTTCAAACATCATTTTTACCACTTTAAACTTATAAAGGGTAATATTCCCACATCAAGATTCTCTCATAGTAACCATGCAGATCTCCAAATACATAAAACAAAAGTCTTTGTAGATTTAGATAGTTCTATGAATGTTATTTTTAAGTCATCTTTTAGTCCAATTGATTTACCAGGAGAAATTTTGAAACCGATCCCTAGATCTATCTATGATTTCAGTAACATGGCGAAAATCCCAATGGGTATGGCAGATTACTCGTGACAATTGGAACTTCTCCTATTCACAAGTTCTTCTATGTAAACTTTTTAATCATCGACCTGCGGTTTCCCTACAATACTTTCTTGGGAAGACATGTACTAATAGAGTTGGATGTAGTCTCATAAAAGGATTTGCTCATGAAGTTCCCCACCTCGGCAGGGATAGGAAGTGTGATAGGAGAACAATTTTTAGCTAGGGAACTTTACAATGTAACCATGAATTGTAGTAATAAAAATTTTAGAACTATAATACTGTGTCTTTTGAGCTAAATAATAAGGAAAAAAATGAAAAGACGTTTAAATAATTGCATCAGAATTAAATTTTAAGGAAAGTACTAACATAGGTTATTCTATGAGCACTATAGCTACGACAAATTCTAAAGGAACCTATCTGCACATGATTGAAACATATGAGTATGACACAACATATGCGTAGTATTTATCAAAAAATCACTCGATAGAAAGTGCTACGAATTCACCTGAAGAAGATGAAGTAGAAAGTGAAGTAGAACCTAGGTTGGGGATAAAGGGCAAGGACCTAGAATCATTGGATGACATAGATGAAATAGAGATGTATCCATCTGACTCCCCGAGGACGGTAAAAATTAGAAAGAATCTGATAAATGAGCTAGGCACAGAATTGATTAGCTTCTTGAAGAGATCAAGGGATGCATTCGCTTGGACCCATTTAGACATAATAGGAATTTACCCTATAATCAAATGTCATGCTCTTAATATTGATCCCGGTGCACATCGTATAAGACAAAAGCGCTACATGCTGGACTAGGAGAGGTACAATGCGCTTCATGAAGAAATCAAGAAGCTAAAAGAAAATGGATTCTCTGTGAGGTCTACAATCCAAAGTGGATAGGAAATCCCGTGTTAGTAAAAGGTCAAACGAAAAGTGGAGAACCTGAATAGTTTTCACAAACTTCAACTAAGCCTGCCCAAAGGACATCTTCATGTTGCCTAGAATAGATCATTTAGTTGATGTAACAAGCGTACATAGTTGTTGACCTTCATGGGCACGTATTCTGGTTACAATCAAATAGCCATGTTCGATCCATACCATGAGCACATAAGCTTCATAACCGATTTAGGGCTTTACTGTTACAAAGTAATGTCATTCGATCTCAAAAATGCTGGAGCAATGCAATAAAGGCTAGTTAATGAATATCAAATATGAAAGAATGTTTAAGTTTATGTGGATGATATGTTAGCAAAATCTAAAGCTGCCTCTGACCACATGTAGGACTTAGAGGAAACCTTTACGACTTTAAAGTTATATGGAATGAAGCTTAACCCGTAAAGTTGTATATTCTCAATATGGTCAGGAAAGTTCTTAGGGTACATAGTAAGCGTTGTGGGCATAGAAGCCAACCCAAAAAAGTTCGATGCAATAAAAATGATGAAAGCGCTAAAAAAGCATAAGGATGTGATGATTTTGAATGGGAAGGTAGCTGCCCTTAGCAGGTTCATTTCCAAAGCCACGGAAAATGCATCTCGTTTTTTGACCTGATCAAGAAGGGATGGAACTTCAAAAGGACCTAGGAATGTAAATAAGCCTTCAAAGTATTGAATCCCATCTGGACAATCCCCAAATAATCTCTAAGCCGATCTCTAGCGAGGACCTATAATATACCTAATAGCAACAAATCAAGTAATGAGTGTAGTAGTCATAAGAAAGGAGAAGGGCATTCAACATCCAATATATTTTACAAGCAAATGACTTAGTGGAGCGGAGTTGAGGTATACAGTGATCGAAAAGCTAGTGTGCAACCTGCTTCTAATGGAGAGAAAGCTCCAACCACATTTTAAAGCACACCCTATAAAGGTATTAACAGACAAGTCTTTGAAGCAAATACCACAAAGACCAGAGACTTCAGGAGGCCATCTAAAATGGGCCATTGAATTAAGCCAATATGACATCACATACTGTCTTCATAAAGCAATTAAGAGGTAGGTTTTAGTGGACTTCATCGCATAATGCACCCTATAGAAGAACAATCCAGCGTAGAACAAGAAGATGTCCCACTAAGTTGGCAATTGTATATCAATGGTGCATCCAACATGCATGGGGCAGGAATATGCTATATACTTGTTACATGGGATAAGCAAAACCTCTATAGAGCGGTCTGGTTAATATTTAAAGCAACTAATAACATAACAAAATTTAAAGCATTGGTCGCAGGTCTAAAAATGGCGCAGATAATGAAGGTAGACATCTCAAAATTCATCGCGAGTCTCAACTTGTAGTTAATCGAGTGTATGATAACTATCAAGTGAAAGATATGACTTTACCCAAATATGTGAAATTAGTTAAAGAATTACTTTCTTAGTTTGAGTAGTTTGACATTGAACAAATCCCAAGGAAGAAAATTCGTCTATTGACAACAAGAACCAAGGTTGTTCATGAAATGAAGGCGATCACTATAGGGAAGTTGCTAGAACCGAGCATTTCCTGAATCCAACAAGTTCCAGTACTGACTAGGTCACAAAGGGCCAAAGGCAATACAAAAAAGGGCAAGAAAGACAAATCGAAATCGAAGAGGAACATACCTCATCAATTATGGGTCAAGAAGAAGTAGAGTCCTGGATAAGCTTTATCACGCGTTTCTCATTAAAAGGAATCCTGCCAATAAAATGGCCCTAGAAAGATAAGATATCAAATCCCCTATCATGCATTCTTTGATGGGATACTTTACAAAAGAGGATACTCCACCCCTTATTTAAGATATATAACTAAAGAGGAGGAAGCTGAAGTTATGAAAGAGATCCATGTAGGATATTGCGGAGATCATTCAGAAGGGACTAAACTAGCACAGAAGATCTTATGTCAGGGTTATTTTTACCAACTACATTGGTAGACTCGCAAGCATTCGTATAAAGATGCGATAGGTGTTAAAGGTTTGCAAGCATTCGAAGACTTCATTATCATGAACTAACCCTAATGGTAGGTCTATAGCCATTTGACATACGGAGAATCGATATAATAGGGCCTCTCCCCATATCCAAAGGATGAGCGAAGTATGCCATTGTAACAGTAGATTATTTTACTAGGTGTGTAGAAGCTGAGCCCTTTGCAATAATTACAGTGAAGAAAGAGGTTACATCTACTCTTTCATGCATCACACACATATGACACAACATAGAATAATAATACTTAACCCTAACCGCAAAGAAACTACATTCACTCTGTCAACAACCATAACAAAATAAATTAAATTACGCATCCGAGTCCGAATCAGAAGGATCACTAACGATAACCCTCCTACCACATGGAAGCCTCTAAGCACCAGCCTGTCTTCGAGAGGCAAGTTCAAGGGTCAAGGTAGAGTCCCTTCCTGATTTATAAGGCTAGGGAAGACCTACCGAAACAGAAACTACATTAACAAGTGGTTCTGGGCACTACCATAGGTAACACGAGGATCATAGTTAGCCCCGGACCTGTGGTTAACAAGGTCATGTTCCTCAAGCACATAATCGGGCAAATTCTAGAGAAAACTTAAGTCTAAGGTTGGTGTAAAGTGCATAAAGACGTCACCTGCACATTTTAGGGAAATCTCTATCGTGGTGCGCTTAACGCTTTCCTCTTTGAGATTCTCAACTAAATCAAACTATGCATGAGTAAGAGAGGATAGACGGAGGAAGAAGCAGCCAAAGTCGGTTCGGTAGGATCTGAGTGCAATATTTGCTCTACAAGGCAATTAATCCACTCAATAGCGGTATGAGCATGCATTCAAACTCATCCAAGACCTCCATTTTTGTCTTTTTAGTTTTCTTTGAAAACGGAACAAACAAATTTTAAGTGGAAGAGCATCTCTCTACCTTCACTCCTTTAGTTGAACCTTTTAGTTATTCTTCATAAACAACTTTCAATTCATCAACTTTATTTTGGCAGTATATCGTAAACCATTACTTCCATCGAGAAGCCTCATCCTCATCCATACTCGAAGGAGGGGCAAGAACCGGTTGAGAATGAAGAGTGTCAGGGTTGACCTCCATAGATTATTGGATAACAACCTGTTAAGACAGTTCATCGTTTTCTTTTTTTGAGCTCTTTGATATCATCTTCATAAATAACCTAGTAACAACTCTCTGTATCTTTTAGCGATATCTCTAGTTCAATAATGCGAGCCTGAACAGATCTAAGCTCCTCTTCCAATTCATTTATTTTTTAACACTACTTAGTAATGCAAGCATATTGCAAAGAGTAGCTTGTTTAAATTCTTCCAACTCCCGCACTTATTCATCATACCAAATGCGCAATTCCTTTCGAACGTCATCAGCAATCAATTCCCTCTCCCTAATAAGATCTTCGTTAGCAGCTTCAAGTTATTTAATTCTGGTTTTATAATCTTCAGTAATATTGAAGAAGCTGGTTCTTTTAAACGAGAAGTATACAGGGCGTGCGAGGGGAAGCTAAATTTAGAAAAGTTAGTTTGAATAGCTTCGATTTGAGAAGAGGGCACAATTTAAAGACAATAGGTAAACACGTAGGAATCAACGAACACTCAAATGTAAAATGTATACATACAATAAGTTAAGATTGTCTTATCTAGAAATAATAATAATAATAATAATAATAATAATAATAATAATAATAATAATAATAATACATGAAGAAATACTGCTCCCGCCCACGATTAAACCTATTTTTAAACCATAATAAATGAGGTAACCAAATGGGAGAAGTTCATTTTAATAAAGGACCCCGTTTATGCAGTACTAAGTCATAAAACACATCTTTTTCATGAATAACTTATGTGATTCTAAACAAAAGCTCTCGAGACTCCCTACTTAGCTATGTAATAGACTTTTCAAGTTCGATTTCCCTCATGCATGGAGTTATCAAACAAAAAGATTTTATAGCCTGCATAAAATAAAATCCAACATCTGGAAGTTAGGCTCTTATGCATTGAACGTAAAAAGGGTAGTTCTCGACAAGAGGGGGTGTTAAGTTTTCGGCATATAAAATGTAGGTAAATGCAAGAAGCTGATAAGATACAAGGGCTAATCGAATAGGGGATAGACAACAGTAGACAAGCATTCTTTAATGATGGAATGCAAAGGAAGGTAAAGACCATAACGAGTATATTCCGAGAGGAAAATATATCCCTTTAAGGGTAGATGAATATGCCCGAAGGGTGTAGGAATCCTAAATTCATTACCCTTAATTCCAAACCTAGCCAAGATTCCCTCAACCTAATTTTCCTCATGAACAAGTGAAGCTAACTCTAATAAAGATGAATTATGTCCTGAAGGTCCGAGGATATCTTCGGTAGCCATTGATAGCTAAAAGAAAAGTAACATATTAAAATCAAATTCACAAAATCTACATCAATTTAAATACAAGAAACGAAAAGTGATGAATTCATGTTTAATGAACACTTCTAATTAAAGAACAAAGCCAACTAATAAAATGATGATGATCAAGATTTCTTTCGATAATTCGAAAACATAAACGATTGTACAAATAATTTAAAAATCGAGTGATAATCAAATAAAACCCTGAAAACGACACCAATTTGTACTAATAATTAATCAAACTTATCAAGCACATAAAATGCGGAAAAGTAAGAAGAAAGAAAAAGCGAAATAAATAACTTATAGATTAACAATGATCGAAGCTTGAAAAGATGCGATGGAAATAAATTTGTAGAATCGCTTATGATTTCTTTCTGTTTGCTAAGCAAGTAAGAGTGAAATGAAAGAAGAAAGGAGAAATAACTATAGATAAATTTTGAGTATCTCAACCCTTGAATTTAAATGATGATATTAATTAGAACCATTAGATGGTAATGATAAGGAGTCTTCATGAAAAACTAAGCAAATCTCCTAAAAACCGAAATGACTTGTCTGATAACGTACAGAGAGCATGGCTACTCATATAATGACATGAGTAAGGAGAATTAAATGTGAGATGATTGATTGATTAGATGGTATGAAAAATAGATGTAGTAAATTACAAGTCTACTCTAACGAGCGACTAGCACAGACTTGGAGGGCAAATATTACATCCATTTTTTATCATAGTATATGGAGCGCGATCTAATTAATAGAAGAACTATGAAGCATATGGAGATATCCCAAAAAAGCATGCAACTATCTAGATAGATCCCAGAGAACACTATGCATAAATTCTAATTAGAAGAAGTAAACATGATTAACCAATCAGCCAAGCCCAAAGCCGTATAAGTCTCCGTCAATAGCAAGTAAGCTGTACCATGAAATTCATTGAATATATCCAAAGCATTTAACACTATAAGAAACTTTTCTTTTAGTTGCATTTATTGGTAGCGTTGCAAGGCTTATGCAACTGTTTGTCAAGTTAAGTCATAAAAATGAACAAATAAACATGGTCAATTGGTTTCCGCCAAATATTCATGAAATTTTTCCTACAATTTTACGTGCCCGCTCCTTTTCTCTTTTAAATGCTTAATTTTTTTTCCACGTTGCTGAAATTCCATGACTGCTCCTTATAACCTATCTTTCTCATTTTCATTTTCTAAATCACCCGTCTTTGTCATCACAAAATCCCTTGACTTCGTCTTCCAAATCTTCCCTCTTTACCATCGATCTACTGATGAATACGAAAACCTAAATTTATTTTCGACGATCTATTTGGCTACGAACTACTGGAAATTACACTTGGAAAGCTAAATCATCATCTCACCAGCATTGGCGAGCTTTTCGATTGACCGACTCAACCTAGGAATTGATTTTTAACTTTTGTTCTTAATGATGGGTTATTGTTGTTAATAAGGAAACTAATAATTTATAGTAGAAAAAATAATTTAGAGTTTCATTACTAGATTTAGATTTGGTTAATAGAAGCTCTTATGTATTAGTTGCTTCGAAGCCTAAGTATTTATTTTATTACGTATAATAATTGGTTTCCTCATAATTTGTTATTACAGTTGCTTTCAATTTTTATTTTACTGAGAATTGGATTACCGAGTTCACATCCAATATATATCCTCTATTTTTGGATGGATAACTGATTACAGGAAAACTTAATTTGTTTATGGTTTGATATACTTATTGGTAAAATAATGCAAATCTTCAAAAATGTTTTTTTTCTTATGAACATTATTTTAAAGAGTTGTATAAAAGGCACAAGTATAGAAAAAAAATTATCCTATGAAGCTCAATAAAAAAATTGAGTTGTTACCAATCACTTGTTAGAAAAATTTGCTTAAAATCATGAAGTAGGACTGGGCATTATTAGGCAAAAACATAAGGATGAATGCATGTATGTTTATGTAACCGCACGACCTTGCTGCTATATGGCAATCGAGTTTAGCCTGTTTAGAGGTATAAAGTTCTTTGGTATTCAAAGGAAGCATGCAAACATGAGAGATGTGACCATTATGTGAAATTTAGCATCAGTACTTCTGACATTTTATTTACAAAGTTATTATCCTCATCAATGTGGTAACATGTTCACGCATTGTATCAGGTTTCACCCATGCATCATTTATTTTAGGATATGAGGAAGGAATTAACAAAAGTCATATTGATGGAAATTTAATTCCTCTGGGTGCTCTGTTACCATTGTACAAAAAGGCATCCAATGCATCAAATTAGAAGCAAACTTGGATGATGTAAGTGATTCCTTTTTTTTCTTTTATGCGATTCGAAATTTTGTGAGGAAGCATAGTCATCAAGATTTATGGAAGCAAACACATAATAATGTATGTTGAAAACTTTCAAAGAGAGTCTTTGGGGTTTGGCTTTTTTGTATTTGAAGAGTAGAAGAAAAGAAAGAAGAAGAAAGAAGAGTTTAGTCCCACATTCTAGAGTTTTATACAAGAATCTTGTATAAGTATAGCTCCCTCAAGTGGATGTTGGGACCTTGAGGCTCCCACATGTTTGCTTTGTTGTGATGAGAGAAGTCATGCAAAACCACACGCGCGCCGCCGCCGTCCGTCCGTCCGATCGAACCGAATCGGGTCGGGTTTCAGGTTCGGATCCGAAAATATTTTTGGATCAAAATATGAACAGTGACGGGTCAGATTTCAACCCGTTAAGGACTCAGAACCGGAATTCAGAATTTGAATGATGGCGGGAATTTGTAACGTTTTCTGAACGTTACAAATGCGAATGGACGCGACGTTTGGTTTTTGAATCCATTCGTAACAGTTGCGAACCGTTGCTAACGGTCGCGACGTTTCACGAATGGACACCTCTTCAACACTATAAATAGCAACGCCCAGAATTCATTTCGGAACGGTTTTAATTCTTCTTCTTCTTCCCAAACGGTTCTGCGACGCCATTAATCCGCTGCTCTGTTTTGTGACGCCTCCAAGGTGTTGCAAATTCAGAAACCGTTGCAGAATTGTTCTCTTCTTCCTCTTCATTTTTTTTCTACAAATTGCATCATCAGAAACCGTTCTAAAGTGTTATTGGTCGGATCAAAGTTGTACAAACTTTGAATTCGATTACGCTGTTATAGGGTTTCATTGAATTCTGAAAGTCGATAGTTCGATAACCCGTTTGTACCTGGTGGGTTGAATTATTGTCTTCAAGAATCTATTCCATAGATCCTTGAAGTCGGAAGTACAACATTGTCTTCATCACTATCGTCATCAAATCCGTCTCGAATCGCAAAATTCCCAACAATGTAAGTTACAAGTTTTATGGAAGCATAGTCATCAAGATTTATTATACTCATATCATAATAAAGCATATGAATACATACAACAGACTGGGAGCATAACTGAGAGTGCTTTGTGTTCGTTGATAGTTTGAAATTTGTTGCCCTTTTATGTTTTACCCGGTTCTTTTCCATATTACCGAGAGTTCTTTGCCGTATAATTCAAAGTGTGGTATTTATTTTATGTTTTTAAACTCTATATATACACACACACAACTCTTTGACAATTGTAATTTTTCTTTACGATTTCAGAAATATAGGTTAGATGCTTCTTTTCATTGTTGGGATCTTTTTAAATTTGGATATTTATTTGGTTAGAGTATATCATAATTGTGGCATTTATACACGTTCTTTGTAGATTTTTTTGTTATTCTTTCATACCTATACACGGTTATTGATTATGTTGTTCTCCCTTTCAAAGATAGTTTGATACCACCACTTTGAGTGCTATATTGTAAGACAGTGAGTGATGTTGAGATGAGGCTAATTGAGGTTAAGGATAGTTAGGTGGTAACTGTGGATGTGGATGTGGATGTTTGTAACAACATTGGGAGAGGAGATGTTTATAACACTCATGTTTTCAGTCCATATTATTAGATTATCTTTTCATCTGACACTTAACTTTGAATGATAACTAAAAAATAAATTTCAAAACCTATTACCATCGAATATCTAAACATTGTTGAATTGTGAAATTGCCACTAAGCCTTATATTGTAATGTAGTGAATCATGCAGCCCTTCTCTAACACCTCTAAAGTAAAGATAAATTTTGATTTAATATGCACGATTATAGTGCTAAAGTTGAGCTTGTTTGTGCCTTCCAGTTATAACCTGTAGAGATATAAGTTCATGGTACAATTGCAAAAGTATTGGTTATATTTCATTCTTTCTTTTCTTTAATATACACGAGTTTCCAATCAATCTTGGAGAATATTTTTTCATTGTTGCTATATGTCTGCTTGTTATATCACTAGTTTGTGTCACTGTTGTTTCATGCTCTGTTAATTATGACTTGTTTTATACTTTAAAATGGTTAAGATTTTGCATGTGTTTAGTGTTTTAATGTGAGTGTGTATTCCTACTAGGTCAGGTGAGTGCGAGTGTAGGTTGAATAGCTTTAGTGATCATGTGTATTACCATGCGTAGGTGTGTGTATACTATATTACTTGTTTAACAAGCTGAAGATCACCGAGGTTACTACATGGCAATTTGTTTTTATTGCAGTTGGCAAATTTGCTTTTCATTGCAGCCAGCATTAATCATCTGAAATATGATGTCAGTAAAGCATTCGGCATGTACTTGTTATCCAAGATTCGAAATGTTGTAGTCATTACTAGATTTACTTCCATGTTGTTCACTTAATACTTTGCTCATGATATTTTAACTTATGTTTCACTAATCACTGTAATTGCCTATCAAGTACTGTTCAATATGTTATTTTCTTCGCTTTTTTATTTCAGAATAGAGTACAAGGACGAATAACGTTTTCATTTCTATGCATGGTTCTTATAGCTTTTGTATTATATACGAAGCTAGCTCAGTTGTAGATAGTTTTTTTTATACTGAAATAATAATTACAAGTTTAAGGTTGAAAGTTTGTTTTAAGTTCTGAGTTGCATCAACATTCAAGGAAATTTTCATCTGGAGTCTTATTTGTGTATATATGGAAATTGGTGAGGAAAATATGGTGCAAATTGTCAATGGAACAACCCAGGTGTCACCGGTTTCAAAAAGTAAATAGGTAAGAGATGCAATGTATGCATGAGAAATTTTAAGCTTTTTGTTGAACCGTCTTAGTTTTTGTGTATATTCTTTCACAGGTCTGAAATTATAATTCAGACGGCTGAATTTTTATTGGATTGAATATGAGCTTTTAATTTTAGGTGAATGTTGGACTTTGAGCTCCAAGTTTGCAAGCCATTGTTGGGATAGGAAAAATATAATACAATATCGAAGATATATTCTGTTTCTATGGTAATTGACAGATTTGTCCCAGTTATATATTTGTGTTATGTTGCAGGGAGCTTGAAGAAGAAAAGACAAGTATTGAAAATATTTGCAGCGGTAAAAAAGAAAATCTATAATTGGCACGGGGGAGTCGGGGTCATTTCGGTTTGCAATAAGAACTAAATAAGGTAATTGATATAATTTGTATTCTGCTTCCTCTGCAATTGGACATTCTTATTTTATGGTGCAAACGCCTTACGCCTGTTATAGCTTGCAATTGTATTAAATCCAAATTTAATATTTATGTTATCACTTTGACTATTAGATTCATTTTCTTCCATGTCTAGTATATAGATCAAATAATAATAAATTGACAGTGCTATAAATCTTGTATGTTTCGTGATTATTCTCTTTTGATTAATTTTCTTTTGGATGGTGATCAAACATTTGCTACGGAAGGTCTATAGCAATATCGGAGTTTTTAAGCCATTGAGATCTCCTAATGTCAATAGTTGAAAAATAATTGTTGCAGGAATCTTGATCTCGGTTTTCTTCTCCAAAAACATTTATGCTTAACTTACAGCTAAACACGCTAAACTTACAGCTGAAATAGAACCAATTAAAGATAAAAATAACATGCAAGACACATATGCTTGTATAATCACAAGTGTTTGATTTATAAATAATAGTATGATATACTTGTACAATGTTGTAGTTGTTTGATATTAGATTTGAAGTCTTACAAATTAACATAATTGTTTGACTATATGTTGTAATTTCACTTGTGCAGGCATTGGATTTTCAAAGAGAGCATGGTTGAACTTTTATGGTTCTATCTTTCACTTGTGCATGCAACAAAGAATTATGGATAAATAAGCGTTTTGTTAACACCAGTTGTGTGACTATGTACAGTTATGTACTACTTCTGTATCAATGTATTGTAATGTACTACTTGTGTTTATGGTAGTTCATTTGTTCATGTATTTTTTTGTTTATTATTGAACTGTTTAATATAAATTATGAATAAAGTGAATTGGAGAGCGAACGAGCTAGCAGAATGTGAGGAATAGACAAAGCAAAACAAAAATATTTAGTGGCGTTTATCAAACGCTACGGAAAAAATATAATGGCAGAAAAAACGCAACAAAAATGATATTGCTGCAGTGAAATATACAGCCTTTAAAATGATCAATCTATAACAGCGTCTATTTAGTGGCGTTTAGAAAATGTTACGAAAAAAATATGTTGAAAAAAATACTTTTGGTGGCGTTTCAACATGTTACAAAAAAAGATTTAAGGCGGCTTTTTTTGCCGCCGCAATAAGGCACATTATAACGGCGTTTACAAAAACGCAACCAAAAATATTAGTTTTTTAGTTGCATGTCATATGGCGGCGTTCTATAAAACGCCACCATAAGTTATGGTTGCATTTTTTGTGCGCCACCAAAAGTACTTTTTGGTGTAGTGTAAAATAACTATAATACTACAACAAAATAGACAAAAATAAAAATGAAAACTACTCTGCCATAAAACGAAATAAAACTCGACCTTCCTTAAATCAGTGCAGTTTACATACTAGACCGGGCTGCCATCTTCGACAAACACCTCGCCATCATAGTTCCAGAACCGACACCGCCATTTATAAACAAAACTAAAACTACTAACATAACCTTGTTTCATGATCTCCTTGGTTGTCCAAATTAATCAAGTCACCTTGGCATATTTGACGCAGCACCAAGGTCGAACAAAACGCACCGACCAAGAGTCAAGATAAAGAAATTACGTTGCATTTGCTAACTAACTGTTTGCATCGACTACTCCAAAATGGAAAACACTCTAAGACACAGAACTACATACTTGTTATTCTGTCAAAGCCTTGCTACCATAATTAAAACAAGAAGACAGATTGCACCGCAACATCTCCAAGATGAAGCTACACCACTATGATGAAACTAGGTCACATCACCCAAACTCAGATCCAAACACCACCACCACATCATTTATGGACTGCGTCATCCATCCATACTAGAATAAGGCCCAAGCAACCCAAATACAAATCACAGCACTGGCCTCTCGGGATGCATGTGGCACTGAATCAACCACAAATCTACCAATTCAATAATTTCAAATAACAACATTTCAAATTCTAATCATCCCACCTAAATCTAAATATTCCCATGAAAAGAAAACTTCCCCTCCTATGGCCATGCCAATAATTTATCCACATTACAACATTAAATAGATATAAGACATGTAGCAACATCGAACGATGGGAGAAGAATGTAGAGGATTTACGTCAACAATCTGTAGGAGAATTTTTGCTATGATAAGAAAAAAATATAGCAGAGAAAAGGACTATTAATTAGTTCTTTGAAAGATTGCCTTATATTCTTTTACTCTTTTCTGCCATAAAAATCAGTGTACAAGGAAGAAGAATGATAATAATGAATTTGATCCATGGACGTAGGATTCTGAAATCAGAACCATGTAAATTTCTATGTCCAATACTTTATTGCATTTATCACTGTTCATCTATAGTAGATTTTATTTAGCTTTTACTTTACTAAATTTGACATGTAAATTGACTTAGGCATTCTAATGAATAGTTAAAGTGTCTCTTTATAATTGTGTAAGCAAACAGTGGCATAATTACCGCCTTAAGGCAAATTTAAAATCACTTAAATTTGTTGGTTCATAATTAAATGTAATTAGTATCGTAATTACTCTATGAACAATTGCGTGTTGTGAGACAAAAAATCTCACGAACAATTTAAATGAGTTAGGAGACTTCCATAAGCTTTGTAGAGCTTATGTAGAAGTTGTAAAGTGGTTAAGGTGACCACTTTTTCTGGTAAGGCAAGCGAATTTTATAGTGGGCCATCCATTGTTTTATATAAGATAAAAACAAGTTAAAGGCTTATAAACCTCAACAACTATCATTAGAACACACTCTTACGAGGCTTGAAGACCGGCTACAAGCTAACACAAGCACTATGACATGATACAATCACATAACATAAACAATGACACGATACAAACACATAACTAATACATGATAAGCCCATAAATTTCCAATGAAACCAACTTTCAATAGCAATCGAAATTGGAATCACAGGAGAACTGATTCAAAAACAATGTTATCCATATTTTCCTTCCAAGTAAGAAAGAAAAGCTTCAAACTAAAAGAGTTACTGGCATATGAAAGTTAATGGATCGTGTATATATAGCTAATCTACTGATATAAATGTAAATTAAATTTAAGCACACAGAAGAGAAAGTAATGCAAAGTAAAGAATGTGCACACTAGAATTTTTATAATGGTTTGGACCACTGCCATACGTCTAGTCCCGGAATCTCTATTCTGGCTTTCTACTCATTAAAAACTCTTGCTTCACTCAGAGGAATGGGTCTATACAAATTCCTGAGCCACTGCATAGGTCTTTTCACCGATTCGATACAAACAGACTATAGCAGTACACGTGTTTGAATACACCGGTATGCCCAATATAGTACAAGCTCCTATAACCCACAAGAACCACTTTGTAATTAAATGTGCGTGTGTATGGGAGGTTCGAAATTAGAAAGTTGATATTAATAGTTGAATGATAATTGATTTGAAAGTGGTATGGTAAACTAGGGTTACTAGAAAATAGATTGGAGATTTAGAAAGCAAGTAAGGTGATCGATCCTCTTGAGAACATAGTTATTTATAGAATTCAATAGCTTCTAAGAGATGTTTATCACCGGAGACAATCGCATTTGGAAGAAGAAGAAGAAACAAGATTTTTCGAGATGAAAATGAGTTTATTTGCTTTAGAAATTTTGAGAAAAATTCATGTACCATTGCACCAGTGGCCTACCATCGATCCGCCGGTAGACGTTTTTTTCTTTAGAATTCTGAAGCTTAAATGGCCTTAAAAATATACGGAAAATTTATTAAATTTATATATTCAAGGTTCTTAAGGCTTTGAGATAATAATGTATGATTCTTTTGGGTCTTAACAATACATTTCTATGACAAAACGACTCACATATACAAGATCTTCGAGGGTATTTCATTTAAATGATTCTTTGAAGTTGCAGTGCGCATTCTTCCATCCATTCAAAGTTTGTGGTGATTTTTCCTATTCAGACTGTATTATGGAGTTATCATTGTCAAAATCTAGGAAATTTTGCTCTAACCATCTCCCTATTTTATGATGAAGAAATATGTATGCATTCATGCAAAGGATGTTATAATGATGCTTATACGAATGCAACCCCTTAAATATGTGCATAAATTTTTTTATAACTTTATTACTTTGGAACTTCCCCTAAATGTATGCATGTATGTAAATATTTCTCCCCTTTTACCATCACAAAAGGAAGTAAAGTACATAGAAATATAATGCACAGGAAGGACATCATAGATTGAAAAACATAGAATAAACATACGGAATGAACAGAATGAACAACACAAAATATTGCAAAATGATCACAAAGTCATAAAATACATACTAAATATCAAATAAACATCAAAACTAGACATAATGTCAACTAACACACAAAAAACACAAATGCAACACCAAATGCCAAATAACAAAAACTAATGCAAAGACTGAACGAAAAACAAACCAGATGTCCATAAGAAAGATATCAAATGTAAGAACAGCAGACAACGGCCAGACATGATATTCTGGAGGAGTAGTTGGTTCAGACTTTGTGAATCCTGTAGCTCCCTAACTGGTGCTGGAGGATGTAATGGAGAACCTAAAGAATCAGTTATAGCCGCATGGGGTCTCGGTCCTCTCCATTTGGTGCTCGTCTTAGTGGTCCAGTAGGCTGCTAAGAGACCTAAGGCTCTAGTGCCCTATGCTCCTATCTGAAAGTCATATACTGAAGGTTATGCTACTAGCGGGGGTGAAGAGCACTACCCTAACTGCTCGTACCAACTATGTGCTTCCTGGTGTGAACAGAGCCACAAAGATGAGTGAAAGCAGAATGAATAATACACAACTCCTTCTATTTATGCTGCTCTTCTCTAATAGTCTAAATCAACTGCTCCTATCCATCCAGCATCGAAGTAATATGCTTCTCGGGAGATGGAGAGACATGCAATGGGGAAGTGGGATGTTGAAAGGATGAGTGTAACGTCCCCCGGCAGAAATTTAAAGATGAATGCCGATGATATAGCAGTCATCACCTGTAACGACCCAGAATTTTCGATCCCGAAAACTCCAGATAGTTAGGAAAAGAAGAAAAGAGATAGAAGAAAAAGAAGGAACAAAAACAACAACATCTCACAATCGCAGCGGATAAAATATAATATCAAATAATATTCTTTACACAAAGGAAATTGTTTTAGTCAATTACATTTTAAATACATCCGAGTTACAACATATATACAAACAGTGGATGTAAAGGTAAGGGATTTTCGACTCACGAATGTCGACATTAATAAGTCCACTTTATCAACTATCGAGCAATCGGATTCCGGAAAACCGAACCGTTAGGGTTAAAGAAGAGGTAGAAGATAGAAGAAGAAAGAAAAAGTAATAGAAACAATAACAGAATCTCACAATCGCAGCGGAAAAACATATAATAGATAAATGAATATCTTTAAAACAAAGAATCAGATCAGTTATTACATTATATCACATTACATTACATTACATAATCAGAGTGTACAACAACAAACAACGGAAAAGAAATACTATATACTAGTTGATACGCCAAGCCATCCAGCCTGCTCTTGATCTCCACAGCAACTCCTGAATTCCATAATGACCTTATAACCTAACTCTAGACTGCCCGTGTGGAAAATGATGGGCGCCCAGAGTTTAGGAAGAGAACAATAAACTCCAGGTCAGTCATGGGACTGGTGTGAGAACTTAAAAAAGTTTATCTTTTAAAAACAAATAAAGAAATTATTTTTAAAGTAGATCCACAATGCTTTTAGAAAATGAAACTACTATAAGGCCTCCCGCACACACACACAATGCAAATGCAGAATCGGAGGAGATTTCTCCTTACGATAGTCAAACATGCTTGATACGAGAATTTTCTTTGATATTATTACTATAAGTGCGAAGTGTAGAAAAACATTTCGAAAGTATAATATAAATCTTAGCCAACATACGACCATTATCGTATGCCTACTATAGCTACCATGTTCAATAGCAGGTTACCACCACATTCCATGGCAGGTTATACAACTAAAACCATACAAGTCTCGTATTATTTCTTTGGATTTTCCAACAAATGGTCAGGCCAAGGAACTTTCCATTGCCACAGGGAAACGCCTATGGAAAGACGCCCCGAGAACCTAACCGGATCTCTGTCAACACAAGGCCGGGTTACCCCTAGCTGGGTAACAACTGACACGAGTATGCCATCCCCCGGTCGCAACCGACCTAAATCCCGGGATTCACCAACAACCACAGATATAATAAGTTTGCAGTAACAACATAGGTTAAGTATCAGGGCTCCATACCATAATACCACCTCTATGCAAAAGGAAATGACATACACTAAGGGGGCGCTATCCCCTAATAACCTTGCCGCATCTTTCCTGTTTTGACCATTTTCGGGGTGTCAGGTCCGACGAAGTCTCGCCCACAAAGCTACGCTTTATACAAAAGCTGTGCTTTGATTAACAAATGCTCAGCAGCACTTCGTATGCCACATCACCAATTTGGGAATATATCACTAGTAACCATCAACTACATAACCTCTGAGCTCGTACGTCTCAGAGAAGGGTGTTAAGCTAAGAGAATAAATTCTCTTCCACCAACAGAAATATGTTTGATAGAAACCAGCTTTACATCTCAAATTGTAACGTCAGACACACATCCTTACAAGTCCATTCTGGGTTCGAACAGAACCGAAGGTACTTCCAAAGAAGCCCTTGCAATCCGGATATTCACTAATCACGACCGGACTTCCCATCATAAAGGGTGATAAAATCTCAATATCGGAGATCAGCCGATGCAAAGACATTCGACGGTAATCCTTCTGTTTTCGAAAATATCCAATCTTCAACACCGGTCTTCAAATGCTATCCATTACGACATATCATTATTCGGAATGGGATTTATGACACAAAGGTCCTCTCCCGGCTAAACCGAATAACAAGCGCTTATTTTCAAAAATTAATGTAGCATTCAAATTCAAGCAAATCACAACAAATACCCATTTAAAGGTAAATATTGATAGTCGGTTATTTAACTATCAAGGCCAACAAACAAATAACCAGCACCATAACAATCACTAGGCCCTTTTTATAAATCTTCCATAAATTAAATAACTTGCCAGGTATTCACTTCAATTTATCTTTAAAAAGATATATTCTCTAAACCATTTCAATTTCATATTGGAAAACATTTCCAAATACTTATTTAACAATAAGTAATTCACAAATCTATTTATTTTCAATACTTAAAAAATATTCAATTTACTTAAATCACAATTAAGTATATATTTTATTCTTTAAGGAAAACATTTCCTAAACACATTTATTTGAGTAAAAACGAATGTTGCATAAAACATCGTTACGACAACTCAAAATCACTAGTATAGGGATTCGAAATTAAGATAGATACATAAATCCCAATACTATACAAAAACATTTCCTTTCGAAAATCATTTACTGTAACAACAGTGTTATAGTCCATCTTTTCCTTATTTCTCGAAAAGGTCTATTTCAACGATGAATGTTGAAATCTATGGTTTCGATTCCTTAACACATTTTAAAACAACTTCAAATCGTTTAAATTCCATTTAAAAGATCACTTCCTAAACATTTCTTTAATATATTGTTCACTGTCCAAAAACATGAATATACTTCATTAACCCAATCAATCATTCCTACACATTTTATTTAAAGGATTATCCACTATCCAAAATCGCGAATATATCTCCTTTAATAAGCTTTCATATTTACTTATCAAATTCAATTGGTTTTGGATTTGTAAAACAACGTTTATAAATTCACATTTATAAAAAAATTATAAAAACTTCAACTTATAAATTCCCTTAATTAACAAATTCTATTTAAATCTCATTTAAATGCCAAAAAAATCCAATTTATAAGTTAATTACTTATAAATCTTTTATTTTACAAAATCTATTCATTTTATAACTTCATCATTTATAAATCTATAAATTTCATTCACTTATGAAATCCATTGATACTTCATTTTAACACTTATAAAACTCGTTTTATAATTCCAATATTTTAGTTTATAAATATCAATTTTATAAATCTTTTATATAAATCGTTTATAATAATTCAAAACTCCCAATTAAACCATTTTACAAATTAATCAACTGCTTATTTCAAAAATCACATTTCGGTTATATTTCACAAAAATCATAATTTTTATAACATAAAAATTATAATGTTTATTTATTTAAAATGAATCAATTCCAAAATTTAATAAAACGTATATTTTCAAAAATCACTTGAAAATCCTTTTAAATTCAAAATCATTATTTTAACATTTTTAAAACTCCAAAAATAGGCCCAATGCTGCAACAACACTAAATATAACAATCACGGCATCCAAAATATCATATATCATATGATAACAGAATATATCACAATATCTGTAAATAAATCAATATGGATGAGGAATCCATTTGGATCCCTCCAACCTGTTTCCCTGCATCCACAGATGTTAACACAATACCAATTCCGTTTCAAGATGGAATATCGCGGTACATAGGATTTATAAAATATTATCCGCTATTATGCGGCGCAATAGGGTCTCATCAGCTATATAATGTGGGAAATCAACTCCAAGTACATATATAATACCAATTCCACTTCAAGATGGAATATCGCGGTATATGTGTTTAATAAATAACATCCGCTTAATGTACGGCGTATAGGGTCTATTTCAATACAACATATAGCAATTTATCATCCAAGCATACAATCAAGCAATTTTAAATCTAACTATTTAAAATTTAAATCGAAACAAATTCGATTGAGTGAGAAGTTCTCACCTTGCTTTCAATAACAGTCGCAGTGTTTTATTTCGAATAAAATTAAACGTGCGTTTAATTTTACCTAAAATTTTCACTAGCTCCAATCGACTCCAATCCAGCTCCATCGCGTAGTGTTCGTCCATATGAACCCAACGCAAATCATTTCGTCCATTTTCGACCTCGTATGACCAAGATACAGCATTTTAAAGATTGAACGAATAAATATAAATCAATTTACAATTTAATTTATTATTTTTAAACCTAGCTCAGATCATAGCCGCACGTTTCTATGCCCTAGAATCCTGGCCGCCCATCCTTTCTTCTTCCCCATCTCCAGTAACACGCGTTCAAAACCGAACCCATAGCTGCCACCCTTTATCCAATTATCGCGACCACTCCTTCCACTTCCACGACGATCAGGTTACGCCATGACGAAGCCCATCACGCGAGCTACCCACGACCATGAGCATGCCAAGCTCGGTCGCCCCTTTAGCTCGAAAATCATGCACGAATGCACGTGTTTGAACCCAAATCGCCATCGATTTACTTCTTTTAAAATTATCATAGCCGTATGGATTTAAAGATATCATCGAGCTCTACAAGTTTCATTTAGGAATCGAAGGCTGAAAGTGTTTGGATCGAGAGAGATTAAGAGGAGAAGATAAGAAATTTTTGGCCATTAATTTCGTATGTGGCGGCTGTAAACCTAGCCAGGGTTTGAGTGTAAAATTGTGAATTATGTGGCCTTTTATAGAAAATTACGCGACACTATTCACCCAAAAATTTTCCAAACTCCAAACGAAGAGTGCCGCCTGGCGTTTATAATGTTTTACCCCTATTCCGAACGCAATGGAATATATATCGGGAACCAACTCGATCAAATTTGGAAGATAAGTTTTTGAATCGACTATTTAAATTCAAAATTCACTTAAACCGATTTCAGTGCGTTTTAGCTTGCCCCGGACAAACCGTAAGTCCGATTGACACGAAATTTGAAATCATACAATAATATAATATTAGGGCTACAGACTTCATCGACCAACCACCATCGTCACCGACCACTGATCACCTTCCTGATATTTTTCCTCCACTCACCGATCATCACTACATCATTAGTGAAAATCCTGACCCTTCAGACCATCTAGATCATCAGAAACCACCAGATTTCTATTTTCTGATCAACTCCACCATACTCTTTCATACCCAAACTAAAAATATTGGCTTTAGTTTTAAAAATCATTTTTTATATAAGGATTCAGATCAGAAACCTGAAACATTGAATTAATATGTTTGAAAGTTTCCCTTATCATAAATTTGCTCTGTTCTTTAGTTTCCCAGAGTAATATCTAATTTATTTTTACTTAAATAAATTTTTAAACTTCAATCAATGATAAGACAACAATTTATGTTTGAAATTTAAACCCTAACAAGGATTGGTTCAAGTGATACTGAATTATGAACAAATCTTGGGTCTGGACAACTAAAAACAGGATAACACCTAAATACAACTGCATGCACACACATTTATTCATTCATATATATATGCATGAACTTTACAATACATATTCACACAAAAACTCATTCATTCCAGATCTCAAATTGCAACCAAATTTATATTTAAGCTTTAGAAAAGAGGTTACTCACCTGCTCTGTTGGACAGAGGAGCTTATTCCTGGAACCTGGAAGTTGATTTGAAAACTTGATCTTAAATTATAACTTGATTTACTCTAGACCTTATAAAAAAATGATGTTGAACTTTTGCTTCAGGTTGGAGCTGCTTTAAGCTATTAGATCTTGCTTTTACTGAATTTGATTTACAGGCTTTGGTATTTCTTTTCTGATTTGAGCTCACTTGAAACAGATCTACAGTTTGCCTCAGGTTCGAAATAATTTGAAGTATTAATTGCTGTTTTGATTTCTTCTTTGGTTTTGATTTCAAAAAGAAAAAGTTGAGAAAAAAGAAAATGCTTAACCTGTACATAGCTTTTCTCAAAATAATTCATATATTTTTTTAGAAAGAAAATCAATGCTTTCCACTTGTTATTCCACTCTATATAAAGCTTACAAATGTTATTACATATTTTTAATTGTCTTACAAATGTCAAATGTAATATTTAAATTTTTGTTCTTATGTTTTTATTATTAACATATATTTTATGAATTATGCATATATACAAATTATACTTAGAATTTTCAATTGTAAATGAATACTTTTTTCCCCATTTATAAATATTTATAAAATCCTAAAGAAAATGATTTTAGAATTAATTATACATTAATAAGAAATCACATTTATTTGTTATTATATAAATTTAACTTAAAAATAGCCTTTTGAAAATTATTATATTAATCTCAATTCAGAACCTCCAAATATACATATTAGAAAACAAATTTTTATTAACTTTAAATATAGAGTTTTAAAATCTGATTTATTTTTAAGATATTTATCTTTTGAATTTCAAATTTAAAATTTCAAATTCAAACTCAATTTAAAATCAACTCATTTAAATATATATATATAAATACCACATATTTAATTTGCTTAACTTATAAATCAGTGTTTTCAATAGTTAAAATCTGATAATTATCCAATTAACTGATGCCCAAAAATCCGGGTTGTCACATTCCTCCCCTCTTTAAATCTTTTCATCCCCGAAAAGGAGCGAAGCTAGAATTTACTAAAATGCTTGTAATCAGATAAATTTTTCCTTGATTATTTTTAAAACACTTTTAAAATCCATATAATGTTATAAATAAGTTTTATAAAAATACTTTTTATAACTCGATGTTTTAACAAGTCCATCCTCGTTCTCACAGAAATTCGGTCATACGTTGATCATGCGTAAGACTGAAAATCTGTAAGTTCTTAGCAGACCTATTTTCAATACCCAGTGAAAATACTTGGAAAATAATTTATTGAAAATATAGAAAACATTTTGAGAATAGAGGAAATATCTTTGGTGAGAATGCTCTGGAAATCATCACCCCCATCCATGGTCGCAGTTAACCCGATGGTTACGTTGTCGTCCCGGCAAAATCCATAGATAACTGCAGGCCTCCACTCCCCTCGATTATGCCATGGAACCCGCTACAGATCGCAGCTACAATCGGGGTTACGTTGCTATCACAGCAAAAACCCATATAACTATAGGCCTCAGCGCCCTTGAATTCCGCTGCCAAAAGAATGAAACTTCTCCACTTCCACATAGGCCGCAGTCTTCCGATGTAAAATCAAACGTAGACTTTTGGATCTCAGCGGCACATACGACTTTCGCTATGTCACCATAGGTCGCAGCCTACCGATATAAAATCAAATGTAGACTGTTGGCTCTCAGCAGCACACACGACTTTCACTATGGTCTGCAGTAGATCGCAGTGACATCGAGTTACACTGTCGTCACGGCATAACCCAAATGCCTCTGTAGGCATCAGCGCCATCGACTTTCTCTATACACTACACAAAATCCTCAGGAACTAGTTTTGTCCGGACTCCTCACAGGATCAACTTTAGAACCCCCCTTAGGGTTCAAGGCAGTACCAACCTATGGCACTCCTGAGAAGTTCATTTCAAGGGAGCGCCTTTTTCCCCAGAGCCATTTTCAAAATACTTTATACTATACACATATAGTATCTTCCAAATCATACACCTAGTATGAATCTCAAATAAATCTCCTTTCTCAAAATCGATTATCCTAGAATCGATAATTCTCAAATTAGGCTTTTTCAAATTCCAATATTGATTTTACCCAAAAATCAAAAAGCCTTTCCAAATCCAAAGGTTCCAAAAACCTTTTCTCAAAATCATTCTCATAAGATCCTTTACATATTTATATATATATATATATATATATAACTTTAAAAATCTTTGGATCACTACAAACTTGTATAAATTCCCTTTTTATACTTCAAATACTTTCAAAAAAACCCTTTTCTTCTGGCAAAAGATTCAACAAGGGGAGTTTTATCTTATATAACAAAGATATATAACTTTGTTTATTCCAAATCAAATATTCAAATTTGATTATTAACCATATTACTTACTTCCACAAAGATTTTTTTTACTATAGTAATATTCAATTTCCACTTTATTTCATCATATATTTTACAAAATATACTTTCCATTTCAAAAATCATTTACAATTCTTATCCACAAATTTTCAATATCAATTTTGTTCAAACCCATACGATGTACACAAATCATCCGTACGTTATATCAATCTGATCGCTCACTCGATCATACAATTTCACTTCCGAACAAGTATCGTCCACCCGACTTCCTAGTGCGGACTCAGATCTGGTTTCTTGATCACAAACCGTCATTCTCCTTGCATAGCCATAACTATGATAGAGAATATCTAGAATCAATCAAAATCCATATCCAAGTTCGCCGTCGAAAATCGAGTGAAAATCTCAACTCGGGTCGATAAACTATCTCAAAATTCTGTGCTCGAATCCGGATCAAATCACTATGCGAATAGAATAATATACGTACATCCTACGTATTTATTTTTATTGATTTATTAATCAAATCAATTCCCTTTATATTCACATTCACTTAATTTTCATTCACTTATACACAATTGCTCAATCCCATTTGGATTATCACTTCAATTCTTATCTCAAGTGATAACAAATCATAAACAGTTTGAACTTTGTCCAGCTTAAATTTAGAAAATAGCTTGAAAAGTTTAAATAAATAAATAGTAGAATAATAATTATTAGTTTGTAAAATAACTGTAAAATAGTTGAGTAATTGCAAAATAATTGGAAAATAGTCATATAGTTATAGAAATTTTAAATAATTGCAAAATAGTTGTAAAATAGTAATTAGCTATAAAGTAGTTGAAAAATAGTATTTATTTATAAAACAGTTGAAAAAAATTTCACAGTTCCAAGAATAATTGTAAAATAAGTATAAGATAATTTGGCTTTAAAAAGAAAGGTTGTATATAGTAAATAGCTTGGAAAATAGATTTAAAACAGTTTATGATAAAGTAATTTATTTTGAAAATAGTCCAGAGCCAAACTGTTCAATTCCCAATCTCCATTCCCATCAATTCAATTTAATTTTCCACTTCCATTTAAATTGACTCAATTCCAATTTAAATAACTTCAATTTCCATTGAAATTGATTTAATCCCAATTCAAGTTGAATTAACCTCAGTTTCTTTCCAAATTCAAATCAAATTCCATTTGAATTTTAAACCTATTCAACTTTAATCACAATTCTAAATTAATCCAATTCAAAGTTTCCATTTGAATTTTTAAACTTATCCATCTTCAATCATAATTCAAATCAAATTCAATTCAAATTTCAAATTTAAACCATCTCGAATTATATAAATTCGAGTTAAATTTTAAATATTGATTTAATCCTTTAAATCAAATCAACTTATATCTTTAAACCATTTAATTTTGAATCCAAATTCCATTTTCTCTTAATAATGGATATATTACCACACCCCATATCTTCATTCATTTAAACAAATCCAATTCTCAATTTAAAGATTATTTATATCAATAGGATAATATTATCCAAATTATTTTAAAACATCCGTCCATTTCCAATTTCCAGATCTCGAACCCATTTTGAGATCACACAAACTCCAATTCAAATTAACCATTTAACTTTCCAAGTCAAATCTCAATTTCATCTTGAAATTTCCAATTCAGGTTGCTTATTAACTTATTTAACTTTCCAAAGTTAAATTTAATTTACTTAATCCAGTCAACTTTACCCAATTCGAATTTCCATTTCAAATTTTAAACTTTACATTAATAATCTTTCCACTTATAAGTTCAAAATTTATCACTTGGGTATCACATCTCTTTCCAAATTTAAAACTCAACATTTAGAGTTTATTCCAAACCATCTTTGATATTATGTATATTCCTCAGATATACATATTATTTCCTTTACACGCCAAGTTATCCTTAAATTTTAAACCACCTTTGGTTTTTAATTCAAAACAAATTTCTTTAAATTTTCAAACAACTCTTGTTTGAAACAGGACCCTTTCATTCAAATACATTAAATAATATTATTTATTATTTCTTCGTCACTTTGAATAAATTTTCAAATTTTCTGGACCTAGATTTAAAACTTCACAATTTTCATTATCTTCATTTTCAATTCATAAGTCATACTCACCAAAATGTTTTACTTCCCTAAAACATTTCATTTTGCTTACTCGTTAATACACATTTTATTATTAAACACAATAATCATTTATGATAATAACCAAGATTATCATCTATGGAAACCAATTCATCATTATCTTATTCTGAAACTCTTCCCCAAATTCAAGATTTTAGTTACAGTTTGGATCCATTTCAAACTTATCTTTATTTAATTTCAATTTGGTTGTATTTCTATTACTACTTAATTTAATTTCAATAATTTAACAACCAATTACCTTAATATTTATTAGAAAGAAATATTGTTTTATATATCAGAATATAATCTTATATAAAATCATTTAAAATCTTTATATAAGAAAATAACAAGTACGCTCTCATACACACACACACACACTCACACTCTCGACTCATTCTAGGGTACTATTGACCCTATCCTTAATGAGTAATCCCACCAAAGACAAGGTTCTCGCTTAACCTTCAGCTCTAATACCAAATGTAACGACCTGGAATTTTCGATCTCGAAAACTCCAGATAGTTAGGAAAAGAAGAAAAGAGATAAAAGAAAAAGAAGGAACAAAAACAGCAACATCTCACAATCGCAGCGGATAAAATATAATATCAAATAATATTCTTTACACAAAGGAAACTGTATCAGTCAATTACATTTTAAATACATCAGAGTTACAACATATATACAAACAGTGGACATATACAATCAACATGTCCCAGATATGCAACAATATATCACAGCGGAAACACTCCATACATTCCTGCCATCCAACTTGCCTCCTGAGCTCCAGAGCGTCCTTACTTGGAAATCTGTAATACTCTGTCTGACCCGAGCATTACATCAAAGTAACAGCCGGGTCAGGCTGGAAACCAACGTGAGTAAACCCATCTAACATGAATGACAAAAGCATACGACTTATATATATAACCCTGGTAACTTGTATCAATTACAAGTTCACAAATTGTTATAGACATTACTTATTCCTCTCACAAATTTCTAAGTACCAAAACTTAGATTAAATAGTCCAATTCACTTAAATCATTTCATTCCAGCCTATTGATTTCACATATCAATTTATAATGAATCGAAGTGGTTTCGGGTATTTACTAATACCCGATTCCAGTCTCTTCGAATCCAATGTCATATAAAACCCAAATTATCCAGTTAAATACAATTCAGTTTTAATTACCGGATAACACTTTTACACAATAATTCATAATTGATAGATAATCACATTATCACCGTCCATCCAACATATCATATCACAAAGCAATTCATATCAGATATATCAACCAATTCAAAGCATTCATCATCATTCAATCATTCATAAGCAAGATTGATCACTTCCATTAATTACATTAATTAATGATCCACTAGTTACTTTCATTAGTTAATTATTCTTAAATTTCATTTACTAATTAACCTTTATCTTAATTACATTCATTAATCAACCTTGATTAATCACAATCAGAAATTAACTTTCTTGAATTACTCCATCAATTAAACCAACTCCTTGATTAATTATATTCATTAATCCTTTAATTACACTGAGTAATTATCACTTAATTCCTTCCACCAAGTAATTATCCTTTAATTACTTCCCATCAAGTATTTTCCTTTTTAATTTATTACATCCAGTAATTATCCACTCATTACTTCACTAAGGAATTACACCTCATTAATTACCTTAAGTAATTATACTTAATCATTAATTAATTATATTTATTAATCACCCTTGATTAATCTCATTCTGTAATTAATTACATCACTTAATTAACATCCTATAACTTTTATTAGTCAATTCTTAAATTAATTACACTAAGTAATTAATTATTAATTACTTTTACTAAGTAATTATTCTTCATATTAATTACACCAGGTAATTAACCCAAAACTACTTTCAATCCTCAATTAATTACACCCTGTAATTACCATTACTAATTACTTCACTAAGTAATTACACTTAATAAACCTCATTAAGTAATTATACTCAATCCCATCATCAAGTGATTATTTAAATTAATTAAACCAATTAATTAACTTAAACAAATCATATTAATTAATTATATAGAGTAATTAATCCCTTTAATTACTTCCATTAAGTAATTATACTTAAACAATTCCATAAATGATTATCTTTAATTAGTTAATATAATTAATTATTAAAATTAATCACGTTAATTAATTGTCTGATAGTCCCTAGTTAATTATCTTCATTAACTTTTTATAGTTCTTTAATTACTTCTCTTAAGTAATTAAACTTAGATTAATCATTATTAAGTATTAATAAATCTTTAATAACTAATTAATTAATCCCTAATTTTTTAATTAATTAAGTTTTAACTATAACATAATTAATTCTTAGTTACTAAATAAATTAATTTCTAATCATTAATTAATAATCAAATCTTATCCAATTAATGTTCTTAATTACAAAATTAATTATTTCTTAATTAATTTACTTAAACCTTAATTAACTAAATTAAACCCTTAATTACTTAATTAATTAATCCAAAGCATTATTAATTAAATTAATTAATTATCCATTTTAATTACCCTAATAATTTAATTATCCTAAATTATTAAATCTTAATTAACCTTTTAATATAAAACATTTTCCTATTAATGATTAAATTATCAGTAACAAAAGCATTTGAAAACTTTTTACTTTCAAGTTTACTTTCAAGTTTACTTTCAAATTTACCTTTAAATTTCATTTCAAATTAAGATTTAAAATGAATACAACTTAACTTTAACAAAGTTTAAAAACAATTTAAAACCCTTTTTAATCACATGTTAAAGACACATTTATTTTATAAAGGAATTTACAAGAGTTTTAAAACCAAATTTAATTCAAATTCAAATCACTTTTGAAATATACTTTAACATTTTAAAGTTGTTTAAACATTTTGAATCTGATAAAACTTTATTTAATTCAAAATTAGGATACAAAGTAAAACTTGAATCCATGCATAAAATGATTTAAAACTTTATCTAAATCTATGTTTCAAATTTTAAATTTCAAAACCAGACAGGTTTTAAAAGAAACCTGTAACCAAAACATAACCCGAGCGAAACCTATAATGACTTCGAGTCAAAACCCACATTTCTTCGAGCAAATCACGCAACTGACTCGAATAAACTTCGAGTACCCTTCTCCTGCTTCAAACTCAAGTTCATCAGAAAACAAAGGGCACCCGCGCATGCACGGTGGCTCTGACCACCACTGGTCATCACCACAACCTTCAGCAAAATAGCGATCATCCTCTAACCCAAATTCGACCATCAGATCATCATTTCAACTCGAAAATTGAGTTCGAGTAATCAAACCCAAAAATTGGCACAACCCAATGAAACCTGGAATCACCTCAACCTCGTCTCTCCGACCATCGGAGGGTCTACGATTCCGGCCACGACTTCGCCGTCGCCCAAACTTCCATCTCTCAGAATTTTGTTGCACTCGATCATCCAGAGATGCAATGCCGATCAAAATACCCAACCAAACAAAACTAGGGCTACAGACTTCATCGACCAACCGCCATCGTCACCGCCCACTGAATGTAACGACCCGAATTTTTCAACGTTGAACCTGGAATATTTAAATGGTTTTAAATATAGGAATTGAATAATAAATTGGTTTTGGATATGAAAAACTTGGATTTATCCATTCAGAATGTAGATACAGCAATTTGTTGAATGATATAATTATTCAATTCAATTATTTAAAAATTGAGTAAAATATTTAATCTTGAGTTTCGAGCTTGTAAAAATATTTTAAAGGCTGGTAACATTTATATTGATAGTACCAGACATAGTAAAAGTGTTAAAATTGAATTTGGAAGTGCTTTGTTAAGTTTTGAAATTATATCGTTTAAATTGATATGTAAAAATAGCCTTCTGAGGCACAGTCTCGGATTTCAACGAAGCCAATTACATTGGATCTGTAATATTGTGTTATTATCGAATTTCAATTTTCGTAATGTTTGAAGTTGTTGTGTGAGCATACAATATATAAACGCGCTGAATTTATATCGAAAATTTAATATAATAACTAGGTCCAAAAAGCTATCTTCTCCATACGATCGAATTAGGACTCAAAACCTTTTCCATTGCGTTCGGAATAGGGGTATAACATTATATGCACCTAGCGGTACGCCTCTATAGGAGTTTAAAATTTTAAGTTGCATTTATCGAGACGTTTGGAATTTAAATAAAAATATTTCTTAATAAACCTACTCTGCAGCCGTAATTATTTCACATCATAACTTTTTTCTTTCATTTCGAAAACACTGTAGCTATTGGACTGCATCACGCCAACATTCCATTGGGTTGAAACAGGAATTTTAAAACATTTTGATTTGAACAGTTATATTAAAATTGGACTTTCGGTTTATATAGATTATCTTATAAACAAATAATGTACTTGGGTGATTAACCTGATTAATTTACTTATTAAATTTATTTTAGTTACAAAAGGATTTTATTTTAAAGAGGAAGAATTATTTAGTTAAAATCAAATTTTTAGTTAATTAAATTTATTAGAAGGTAATTGATTTTGATTTATTTAAAATATTAATAAATTGTATAAATATTTATACAAGGTCAATAATCATGGAATCAAATCGAGAATGAAGTGGATTTGCAAATTTAAGGGGCAAAGGTGAGTTAATTTCACTCGTCTGGGTTTTATTTAAATTTAAATGGTTAAATTTAAATAATTGGTTGAATGATTGAATTGATTTGATGCGCTATATTATATATAGTAGTATATAGTATATATTGGAGTGATTGATTTTCCGCATTATATAGCGGATGAGACCCTATGCGCCGCATTATAGCGGATGATATTATATAAATCCCATATACCGCGATATTCCACCTCGAAGTGGAATTGGTATTTTATATTGTGCTAACGTATGTGGATGCAGGGAAATAGGTTGGAGGGATCCAACGGGATTCCTCAAATTTATTTAGAATGTTTTAATATTCTATGATTTGGTCATGGATAATCCGTGATGAATTAATTGTTAACAGAAATGTTGGATGCTATGTTTGATTGAAAATATTTGGGTGTACTGAACTACCAAAAATATATAGATTGGATTTTTGAAAAGAAAATTAAAAGGGAGAATTTGTAAATAAAATGGTTATTGAAAATTTGGGATAAATTGAAGAATGAATTGGAAAAGAATGAAAGTGATTTTAAAATTATAATAAATAAGTTTCGAGTATGGAAAAGGGGATTTTGAATAAACAGAGTGATAATGAGTTTTGAAACTTAAGTGATGTTATTTAAAGGAATAAAAGAGTTTACTTTATAATTCAAGGTTTAAATTTATTTGAAAGGATAAATAAGAAATTTGGAAAATATGAAATTGGTATTTTCAGTTAAAAAGATTTTAAATCACAATTAAGAAATAAAATCTAAAGTTAATGGGTTTTGAAATAAATTGAGTAAGGAAGAGCATTTATTTAAAAATGGAGTAACTTGGAAATCAATTTGGAAATTGATTTAAGTGTTTGAAATTGGAAATTTAAAGGAGAATGAGACTATGAAATTTATAAACTGGGTTTATAAAAAGTAAAGTAATATATCAGTGGATATTTGGAAGAATAAATTCACGGTGGGAATTTATTAAGGAATGGGTAAATTTGTTTAAAAATAAATAGTGATTTATTTTTAAAAGATGTGAAAGAGAAGTGTATTTTCCTGGATAGCCAAGTACGTTTTCAAAGAAATTTTTGAAGTATAAGTTAAAAGTTTAAAGTTGTTTTAAAAAGTATGTTTAGAAAATTTATTATTTTTAAATGTTTAAAATTTAAAGTAAGTTTTTTTTTCAAATTTATTTTAGTAGTAATTATTTAAAGGTGACTTGGTATTATGTTTTAAAAGGATAAAAATTTAGTTTTATTATTTTATTAAGTAGCTTTATCTTAAATATTCTTAAAGCATATATCTTTAAATAAAGCATTAAAGTAGTTTTTATTTTAAATGTTTTAAAGTATAATTTATAATAAAGTGCTTTAAATTATTTTGAAAATCTAAAGTATTATACTTTGTATTTTAAGTGGAAATAAATATTTGGGAATTTATTCCATGAGAAGAGTGTGGTTTGAAAACTGTTTTCAAAAGGGTTGAAAGTGGAAATATGTCTTGTGAAGATATTTTTGGATTAATAAATAATTTGGAAGATATTTATTGTTTGATGGTTGTTTGAGAATGTTAATTGATAGTTAAATAACCGACTATCAATATTGCCCAATGCGCTGATCGTTTCGAACAAACCGAGATCGGGATTTATTTCTTGAAAACCACTTCAATCCGGTTTGAATGTTTTCGTGTGGAAAACAAGAGTTTGGATTTGAAGGTGGAGCAGTGAAGTGCAAGGGCTAGTCATTACTAATCCTGAGGTGATTCAAAATGGATGTAGTAGGAGTAGTGCCTTCGGTTCCGTTCGAACCCGGAGCGGACTTGTATGGATGAATGCTTTCAGAACATCGTCAGGAGGACAACGGGCATTCTAAGTGATATGTTCTAAAAAGGTAACGCTTAGCCTCGATCCTCATCAACCGGGAATGAATGAAAATCAGGGGATATGCTGCAAGGCTAAGTGGGTAGCACTAATTAGGGTCAGGTCATCCCTGTCTAGATGTCCTTTTTTATTTCGGCTGTGTGGACGGTTGCTGATCCCAACCATGGTGTGATCTTACTCGGGATTATCCAGTAAGGGGTAGTCCCGGTCTTGTGTTGCAGGGGTCGGGAGGGAATCTCGGTACGGTGATCTAGGCCACGTACTGTGACAGGTGGTACCCCAGTGCCTAGTCATTAGTTGGAAATCCATTCTCCCTACGCGCCTTTGCGGTTTTGATTGTGCCCAACTATTGCTGAAATGTGAGATGCAAGCATTTCGGCTAGATTCTATTCTACTTTCTATAGACACTATTATAATATCAGACGGATTTGATAAAAAGTGTTTTGGCTATCATAAGGTAAAAACCTGACATGTTTATTTGTGGCGTGGTCTTACGAGATGCTTTTGTTTCAAAGGATTTTGAAACTTTAGTAATCAAATTGAGTGTGATTTTCTCACGCTGGTATTCCAGACTGACTTAGGTGTTATTTCACTATATTGCTCGGGTCAAACCGAGTATTATAGAATACAGGGAAGGATGCGGTGGAGCTCAGGAGACGGGCTGGATGGCGATACGTACTTCCATACTTGTATGAAATATTCCGCCGTGTTGATTAGCTGTTCATTCAGTTTTGTGAGGACAGGTTATGATTACTGTCCAGCTGTGTGTTATGTATACTCTGATGATGTAATATATAAACAGATTTGTTTTTGTGTAAAGATCATTTATTATCTATTATATTTTATTCCTCTGCGTTGGTAAGATTCTGATGTTGTTTCTATTTTCTTCTTCTACCTCTTTCTTCTTTAACCCTAACGGTTCGCATTTTCGTTCACCTTGAGTTGATGTGTTGGAAAATAGTGTTGACTTAAGGGGTATGGGTTTGTGGATCATTACAGTTGGTATCAGAGCTGAAAGGTTAAGCGAGAACCTTGGCTTTGGTGGGGATTACCCATTTGAGTAGTACTCCAGAATGGGTTTGAGTGTATTAATAGTTATGAGCGCGTATTTGTTAGTGGATATAAAAATGGTTTCATATTGTGTTGATTGATTTAATGAGTGGCATATGAACCTTCGTCGGCACAGTCTGGACAACTGTATCGAAGGGGCTTCTAAACACTCGAATAGAACAATTCGACACAATGTTGTTTTCCGGGTAAATGAAATAATTTTACCCAAAAATATATTTTAATCTAAAAGAAATATTGTCTTAAATTGTTATATAACTTAGATGTTTGGATGATAATATTTTAAAAAAATAAGATTATAAAAATTGGAATGACTTGTATAATCAAATGGAAAAATTGTATGAGCATAAATTATACAAATGAATTATAGTTAAAATTTGATTTAAGTCAAAATCTGAAAATTTAAATCTTGGAGATTTTGGAAGTGTTTTGAAGATAAATAATGGCATTATTATTTAGGAGGTATTTCTGAAATGAAATTGCTTCAAGTAAATTTTGGGAAGGGATATAAAATTTAGCTCACTTCAGTCGTTGGAAAATAACTTCGGTGATGACTGCAGCATCATCGATGTTCATTTTCGAGTTTCTAAGTGTAACAACCCGGAATTTCGCATTAATTAATTATCGTTATTAAACGACTGATTTTGCTATCTGGTTGTTGTTTGGAGTTTTAATCATGTTTAAATTCTTTTGGAAAAAAAAAATGGGTTAAATGTTGAGTGGGCTTTGAAAATTTACGCGGTCCAATATTCCTTGAAAATTCTCCATGCCGTTCCCTTTTTACTTGAATTCGACCCGTTTCTCATTCGATTTCCATTCATTCGTTCTTAACCCTAAAACTAAGTAACGAAAAAAAATGGCGGCATCAATTCTTCATCGTCCTCTTTGCGAAATTGGGACTTTGGAAAATTCTTCGAAGCCGCGACTTTTGTAGATCGATTTAGGGATATTGGCGTGCTACTTTGTCGATCGGTGGTTTCTTCGCTTGGCTCGCGGCTTCTTCTAATCGCGTCGAGATAGGTGAGTGATTCCTTTCACTCACATCTACTTTAATCTCATGTTTATATAGGTTCTAAATTCCTATACTTCGTTCGTTTGAATTTGCGATTATATTTATCTCGGCAGTTTGATTTTGTTGGCTGTTGATGATTTTTGCTGACTTGGGTCGATTTCTAGAGTGCCAAGGCTATGACTTGATTTTTTAACTATATATTGTTTTTGGCTTGATTTATCTTGACAGTATTTATGTGATAATTTGCAAGACATATCTGTCTTCGTTCGAAACTGTTATACCTTGTTTTTAAACTTGCACTGTACTGTCTCACTGTCGTGTTGGTGTTGCAATGGTGCTTGTTGACAGTGGTAATCTTTTTGCTCGGTGAATTTAGTCATTGATACCTGAGTTTTCATTTGGTCTTCAGTTCGACTGTGACTTGGTTATACTCATGACCATTTGCGGTGTTGTACCTCTGACAGATCATATTTTTAGTTGACTGTTCTTGGTTGCTTGATGCATTTTGACATTGGTTCATATGACGATGGTTACTACAACTCTGTTAATTCAATTGCTTGTTGCACTGTCCAGCTTCATTTAGTGTTCACTGTATCATATTACTATTAAATTTTGCATTGTATACTTGTATGCATGCCACTGATCATATGTTGATAGGTTCACTGGAGTACAGTCTTCATTTTATTGCCTTATGCACTTGTGTAGTTGTATGAACATGGTGCACTGTTTCGAGTCGTATCACTTGAATTTTACTGTACACATAACATATAATTTGTATCACTTGAGACATGCAAGTGTTTATGAGCATTTGATAATTGAGTCTACATTTTTGTTGTTTGACTCGAAGCTTAGTACTCATGTAATGTGTCTGCACTTATATACTTCATCACTGTTTTCCATATTGGCTTCACTGCATCTTCATTTACCTGTTGCACTTGCAATGTATTGAATTCTTGACCTGATGGCATTTGATCCAGATTATTTTGCTCTTTAGTCTGCATACCTGTAGTGTTGCTTTGTTGTTAGCTGGGAGCATGTTGCTAAACTAGTTCTTTCCTGTTGATTTTGAGTATCACTGCATACTATGTGCCACTCCGGCAGTTGCAGTTCATTTACATATGTTGGATTGTTTATCGAGGTGTTGTAGCTGCTATCCATTTTAGCTGTTGCGGTGTTATTATATTCACTTGGTGGCATTTGGTTTACATACCATTTGCATTGTGCAGCCTTATCCACTGCTGCATTTGTTTTGATGGTTGCATTTGAGCTTTTAGTTGTAGTTTTGCCCTTGTATTCTTGTGATGGTTGCTGTTTAGATTGGGTCGTACATTGCACTGACCGCTGTATTCACTTGCATATATGAGTTTTGATTTCACTTGAAATTGTAGTGTCTCGTTGCATTGAGTTGAGATGATTGCCGTGACTTGACCTTTGCATTTTGCTTGTTCGTCGAATTATACTTGAGTTGAATCCGGTATTTCGGGTTTGACCTTGTGCTCGTTTGTGAGCTTCCATTGAGCTTTTGTGTACATCATCACTGTAGTGGCAAGGCTGTGTACACAAGCGTGAACTACAACCACATGGTACCATTGAGCTTTTATGTGACTCATCACTGTAGTGGCGAGGCAGTGCATGCAAGTGCGAACTGCAGCCACACCATATTGATTGTATTGGCATTTCTTTTGCTTTTGATTCCGTGATATTTTGCGTATTTCATATGCCGTATTGGCGAGGCAGTACACATTAGCGTATACTGCAGCCAATCAGTATTGATGTTTTTAAGTGACATTTCAATTGTTTGAATTGATTTGGTTTGATTTGATCATTTTGTTGTTGTCTAATCATCTATTTGATAATCAGATTTTGAGTTTCTAATTATTTATTAATAATTAGATTTTGTTGTTAATTGCCGATTAGGCAATTCTGATGTATTTTTAAATTATCTTCATCAATATTCTTTTCACTTATCTTTGTTGATGATTTGAATTTGCTGATTTGTTGTTTAACACTATTATGTGTTATATTTATCGTTATCCGATTTCTTTATTTAAGGATCGGATAAACGAGATTTATTGTGACTGTCGTCTATTCATAATTTAATTATTATTGCTTCTGTGCACTAATAACTGAGTTTGAATTAGACTGACCCGTGTATTATTTTCTTTTGAATTTAATACTCGGGTCAGACCGAGTATTTAGAGGTTGTTGATATCTTACTTTGGGTTGCTGGTAGAGCTATGAAGTCTTTTCATATCATTTGAAGTAGTCATTGTTATAGTATAGGATGTTGTATATTCGTGTATATTATTCACGATAATGTACTTGTATATGTAACTTCCAGAGTCGACAGTTGTAGTTGTATCATATGTATTGTATCACATGTATTGTAACTGACATCAGTTATTATATATATGAGACTTTCTGTTTTATCTGTGTTTCGCATTTATATTATCCGTGTTATTATTATATATATTGTCCTAAACTATTATGAACCATCGTAGTTCGTTTTATACTGGAATTGGGTATGTCGATGGGAGTAAACAAATAAGAGATGAAAAATAAAAATATATACCACTCATATCGAGATAACCAATACTAGTGTAAGGCCTAACTACGGATGGCCGCTCCTATCCAGCCTTATTCTTCGTAATAACGGACAGTATTTCTTTTAATACTCTTTGTTATTGTGAGCATAGAGGTGGGGCATCACACTAAGTGACGGATTGCTGCCAAATTGATTTGTTCAAAAGAACTAGTTTTGTTTTTTGAAATTTCAAAGGAAGTTTGTTGGGAATAAAAACCAGGATTGGCTTAAAAATTTGAGAAGTGTGATTTTGAGATATTGGTGATTTCAAAATGATTTGAAACAAAAGCCGGGTGTTTAAAAATCCTGAATCCTTTTTTGAATTGAAAATCATGATGAGATAGGTTATAAGCTTATAAGTTGAGATGATTTTTTTAAATAAGGAAGGAAAATAGGAGATGTGAATGTTGTAATCAAAATTTAAAGGGAAAAAAGAGTTAAAATGATTTAACTTGGTTAATGGTGAAGAAATTAAATTGTTGGAAAATTTAATTGATTATGGCTTGAATGGAAAAAATTTAGCAAATAAATGGATTAAAATTTTTGGATATAAATTGAAATTTAATTGGATGGAGGAATAAAATTAAGTTGAAATGAATGAACTTAAGCTAAGTTTAATATAGAGTTGTATTTGAACTAAACTCAAGATAAAATTTAGTTGTATCTGAATAAAATGGAATTGAATTACAATGAATTCAGAGAGTTATTGGTAATATAGAATGAAATAAAATTCTTACTTAAATAAATGGAAGTAAGTTGAATTGGATTGGAATAAATAAAAATATGCTTGGGTTAAGTAAGGATCTCGAGTTAAAATGGAATGGGAATGTGCTTAATTATAAACGAATGGAAGTATGAAAATATAAGCACGTGACCTATGAGAATTTGAATAGTGAAATATGGACCAAAATAAATTAGTTTGGTATTTCGGAATGAAATAAAAATCCAAACATGAATTATAAAATAGATTAAACTCGAGAAAATTAACTAAAGTGATTTTTGGAGGTAAAAATCAAATATTGAATTGTAAGATGGGAGTGTACAAATTTGGAATAAATTAGTTAATTGAATATGTTAATGGGATTTAAATTTGGTAATGAAAAAAGTTGAAAGTATAAATGAATAATGGAATTGGATTATAATAGTGATAGTTTGAATTGTAAATAAATCCAAGTGAGTATAAATAAAATTGAAATGGTCTTGTTATTAATAAAATATGTTGGAAGTGAATTGAAAATGTGAAACAAAGTTTAAAATAGATTGAATGAGTACACTAATTGAATTTGATAGAATGAAATTTAATAGGGAGTGGAGATGAACTTAGGTTGTTAACTTAAGTGAATTGTTAAATGGTTGTTAGTGAGCTTTATGAAATGGTTTTGATTGGAACCTGTTTGAATAATGAAATGGAATTATTATAGGGTTGAAATAACTTAAGTAAGTGTGAAATGGTTATTTAATTGAATAACATGGTATGTTTTCAAGTCCCATAAATGGTTTCGAATGAAACCTATGCGAATATGAAATGCAAGTGAATGATTGTGAATGAATTTAAAAATGGAATGGAATTAAATATAAATTGAGTCGGAATCAATTTAAATTGGTCATAAAACTTAAGTAATTATTTATTTACATAGATATCATCAAATTGCATAGAATGAATTGCCGTTTGACGTAAACGAAGGTAATTAAAATTCTATGAGTTGATAGAGGTTAAATAAATTGATTTTGAGATCAATTGAATTGAATATGAGTTTGTTTTGCTTAAAAATAGATTGGATGTAAGCATGTGAGTTGTTAACCATTTGGATTAAGTAAAGCGTAACCATTTGGTTGTAAGCAATTAAAATTAATGTTGGGACATTGAAATTGCTTATGAAAAGTGTTTAGTGTGCATTTCTTTTAGTATTCATGAGTTGTAGTTGTTTAAAGAGTGAAATGATAATGAATTTTACATATATGGCACTTACATATCTAAATTGAGTAAGTACAGGTACAAGGAAGCCATGTGATTGGATTTGATTGCGCTAATTGCTAAAATAATAAGCCGCTTGCTTAAAAATGCTAAATAGAGGTACGCCTACGTAATAAAAGTTAGGAAATATGAACAATTGTTTATTTTTTTGTTTTTTCGACCATGTGGGTCGATGTATATATATTCATATCTCTTGTCAAATTGCAAAAGCCCCTCCGTACAAAGGAGACTCTGCAAAAAAAATTCGAAAATTTTGGGAGTTAGAACATTTTTGGAAAAAAAAATTTTGTTAACAAAAGTTGATTTTCAAATTGTAATGAAAATGTTCGATTTGAACTAGAAAATGGAAACCAATTGTTTTGATTAAAGTTAAAAAGATTTAGAAAAGAAAGTGAATATGGGATTTTCACTAAGTGTGTTTTAGTAAGTAGTGAGGTTTGGGACATTCTTCTGCCTTAGCAATTTCGGGGACGAAATTCTTTTAAGGGGGGAGGAATGTAACGATCTGGATTTTTCAACGTTGAATCTGGAATATTTAAATGGTTTTAAATATAGGATTGAATTATAAATTGGTTTTGAATATGAAAAACTTGGATTTATCCATTTAGAATGTAGATACAACAATTTGTTGAATAATATAATTATTCAATTCAATAATTGAAGATTGAGTAAAATATTTAATCTTGAGTTTCGAGCTTGTTAAAAATATTTTAAAGGCTGGTAAAATTCATATTGATAGTACTGGAGATAGTAAAAGTGTTAAAATTGAATTTGGAAGTGTTTTGTTAAGTTTTGAAAATATATCGTTTAAATTGATATGTAAAAATAGCCTTCTGATGCACAGTCTCGGATTTCGATGAAACTAGTTCCATTGGATCCATAATATTGTATTATTATCGGATTTCAATTTCTGTAATGTTTGGAGTTGTTATGTGATCATACAATATATAAACGCGCTGAATTTATATCGAAAATTTAATATAATAACTAGGTCCAAAAAGCTATCTTCTTCATACGATCGAATTAGGACTCGAAACCTTTTCCATTGCGTTCGGAATAGGGGTATAACATTATAAATGTCTAGCGGCACGCCTCGATAGGAGTTTGAAATTTTAAGTTGCATTTATCGAGACGTTTGGAATTTAAATAAAAATATTTCTTAATAAACCTACTCTGCAGTCGTAATTATTTCACATCATAACTTTTTTATTTCATTTCGAAAACACTAAAGCTATTGGACTGCAACACGCCGACATTCCATCGTGTTCCTCTTTTCCTTTTGAAAAACAACCGAGCCTTTCATTTCAATTTCAAAATCAAAAGAGAATAAAATCGCAAGCAGATAACTCAAAAAAAAAAGGAACAGCCGAAATCATTCACCCCTCGCACTCTTTCTCTATTCCCATTCAAAACAAAAGCAGTTTCCTTTATTCTTTTTCTGTTCGAACGAATTCGTTCGCAGCAAAAAAAGGGAGATTCGTGGCGATGCGAGCTCGATTTGCGTGAAGGGGAAGCCTCTAGGGGATATCGCGAGCGTGCGGCGGAGATAAGCTCGATGAGGATGGTAGCTCGTTCGAAGCACTAACGCAGTGAAGCTTTAGGTTTTCCTCAAGCTGAAGAAGGCGCGCATAGGAGACGTCGAGCTGAGCGCTTGGGTTCTGGTGAAATCAAGGTGTAAAGCTTTAATTATTTGAGATGTCGATCGGGCAATTGGGTTTTCGTTCGAATGGACGGGCTGTGCACGAGTGACGAGGACAGATCTCGTATGGAGGGGTCGAGCAGGCAGCGAGTCAGTGAGGTACCATTCGATTTACTTTCGTTTAATTTAAAATTAATAATGTATATATATGTGTTAGGAACTGAGTTAATGATGTTTTGATGACAACAACCTTATATAGTTATTATACTTTACTTTATAAAATATATACTAACATTTCCATATAGATATATACATATATATGTATGTATATAGGAAGTATATGCAGGTATCATCGAAGACTGATCAGTATAAAGACTCAAGCATCAAGATGAAGATTAGAGATTCAAGATTCAAGACTCTAGAGAATCAAGATTTCAAGATCTCAAGATAAGTGTCTAGTATTTTGTTAAAACTTCATAATAGCACTCTCATCTTTCTTCCAATTTTCTTTTGGGATGGAACCTAATTTCTATCGAAACCAGTGGCTTACAAACCCATGAAAAGTAGCTTACAAACCTACGACAAGTAGCTTATAAACCCACGAAAATCAAAATCATTTAAACTACTTTGTACAAGTTCTCGAGTCCTATGGAGGAGCTCTGTAGGAAGGTTCTTGCAATTTCAGTTTGAATAGATTTTTCAAAATGTTTTTTAAATCTGTTTTCAAAATGTTTTAGCTTTCAAAATCATGTTTTCAAAAATGTTTTCAAACTTTGTTTTAGCCTTGAAATATTCCTCTATTCTGATTTTAAAAACTTCTATTTTTAAAACATCAAAACTTATTCTGATTTTAAATATTACTTATATAATTGATGGTCTATATCAATTATATATATATATATATATAATAATGTTTTATATTCATTCTCTATCTCAAAATATTGTTTAAACACTTTACTTTGCTTCAGAGAAGTTTCAACTTGTTTTAAATTCAATTGTCTTTACAAAACAACATCTCTATAATTTTGAACTAAGGGATGTCGACATAAGGGGATACCCCATGTCGACATGGTGACAGATGGATTCAAAATTCAATTTTCAAAAGAAGTGTCCATTCGTTCGAAAACCTTTCGCCAATGGTTATGACTATTGTGCATCTATATAAAGGCTTCCAAAACGAATTTTTTTACCAACTACTTTCTTATTTTCTTCACTCTTTCTTCTCCACCATTCCATATCCATAAAACTTCATATTTTCAGGATCGTGCCATCATTCTGCCAAATTCTCAATAGGAAATCATTTAGATACTCTCTCTATTTGATTCTCCATCATTCTACTAAAGATCAAAGTGCTATTCAGAGTTATAGGATGTAACGACCCGCATTTTTATGGATCGAAGGATCGTAGAACTGTTGTTATTAGGTTGTTAGTATTGTTAAGTCGTGTAGAAGTTAAGTCGTCCGGAAGTTGGGTCGTGTGGAAGCTTAGGTCGGGTAGTGGATAGGTCGGTTGAACGACTTAAGGATTGGGACGACCTAAGGAAGTTGGTGACTTAGGGGTTTGAGCGACTTAAGGGAGCTAACGACTTAGGAGTTAACGGCTTAGGTTAGTAAACGACCTAAGGGATAGTGGTACAGGAGATGGGTCGGTTGAACAAGTTAACGACTTAAGGGTTAACGGCCTAAGGTAGTTAGCGACTTAAGGAGGGTAGTGACCTAGGAGATTGGACGGGTTATGACCTAAGAGGGAGATAAGTTGGTTGGACGGCTTAAGGAAGATGGCTTAGGCCGTTGGAGTTTAGGTCGTGAGACCCTGTGTTTGTAGTTAGGTCGTGGACGAGATAAGGCTTAGGTTGTTGAGTTGTCTCCTGTGTTGAGTCGTTGAGTCGTAAGTCGTTGAGTCGTCCAAACGACTTAGGACTTAGGAAGAAGTGCGGCAGTGTGTTAGGTCGTAAGTCGTATGGGCTTGAGTCGTTAGGTCGTGCCTAAGTGTTGAGTCATGTGTGCAGTTAGGTCGTAGGTCGCAGGAAGGCCTAAGGAGTTAGGTCGTGCATGTTGTTAAGCCGTGGGTTGATGAGTCGTAAGTCGTGGGCTTTGATGAGTCGTGAACGACTCATAGGGGCGAACGACTCATGGGTTTGGCCTATAAATAGAAGTGCCTATCTTCATTTTTGGGATCCGGATTTTGAAGCGACGAAGTGCTGCTATTTTGAGAGCTCGACTACAACACTTCTTCACTTCTTTTCTCTACTATAATCTAGTGCTTCCTTCCATCCATCTAAATCGAAGATCCAAGAGCCAAAGTTGAAGATCTCCATCCATCGAAGAGAGATTTCATCGTTTGAAGGGAAATCTTGTCGGATCAAGTTAGATCCTTTGCTATCCAGATCTGAAGTTTGTTGCTTTTGAGGTGTTTAGGTGATTCGGTGAGTGGTGGTTATCTCTCACACGGACCCAAAGGAGTATATTGGATCGATGGTTTGTTTGTGTGTTAAAGATAGTGATTTCATGCATTTTTCTTAAGTCTGCATGTAGATCCATTGTTCATAAAGTTTTGATATCCATTTTACTACATGTTAACCTATGCTAGTTCATTCATCAAGATGTTACTTAGAATTCATGTTTGTTAGACTTGGACTCTTTATTTACGAAATTGCCATTATTGTTATAACTGTTTATTTAGATCTTGTTTGAATGATTGATTATTTGGATTAATGATTGATTTGATTGATTGTTAGAAATTAGTTGATTGATGATTTGATTTGGACAAGTTGGTCGAAGATGATTCAAAAGCTAAGTGGAAAGGCTCTTGAATAAGGAAAGCTGCTTGTGGCATATGAAGCGGATGATAAAGCTCATATGGATAGATTTGATGATGATATTGAGATGGGACTTTGCTATGATGCGATGAGGCAAAGCATGATATTGAGATGGGACTTTGCTATGATGTGATGAAGCAAAGCATGATGTTGAGATGGGACTTTGCTATGATGCGATGAACCAAAGCATGATATGAGATAGCCTTGGTTTAATCCAGACGGGATCATCCCAAGCATGTTGATAACTCGGTGAAATGGTTCGAGTTTGTTGATAATGGATGGCTTGAGAGGTGCTTGAGCTAGTATGGAAATAGTCGTCGAGGAGGATGACTAGAAGGCTGAGATCTCATCGTTGTTGAAGGTTCTAGCATGCTCAAAGCAAGAGTAGTCGGGCAGATTCGATAGTCCCAAGACGAATAGTTGATGGTCTAGTACTCTGGGTAGATTCGATAGTCCTAGGCACGGGTCACGATGACGTGCGGAGTTATGTCTAGAACCGGGGTTACCATTAGCCCTTGACGGACGGATGAAAGAATGAGCCGGTCATTCAATTAATGGTGATATCGAAGCAATGATAATAGTGATAGCCAGAGTCATGGATGTTTGGTTGTATCGTCACTCGGTCTCAAGAGCGATGTTTTGTGGGTGCTTATCTGATCTTGGTTTAGGCCTTGGGGGTTTGTACTTGGAAAACATCGACCTTGACTCGAGTGATAATTGCTTTACTTTAATTGTCTGCTTGCTATGCTTGTTTCTTCTTAGTGTGTCTGGGGGCTATCACTGTAGAAAGAGGTGGAGTGGGATGGTTGGGTTCCTATTCCTTTTTACCCTTTACGCTCGTTTGGTATGTTTGATAGTTGATTTACTGCTCACTAGGAGTTTTGTCTGACTCAAGGTTTTATGTTCAACTCTTATTACCTTGGGTTGTTCATCCGTTTTGGGATGGGAAGACTAGGTAGCAGGTGACAGGTGCTGTTCTTAGTGAACAACGCTGTTGATGACGAAGACAAGATGGAGGCTTTTGCATATTGTTTTCTTACTATATGTACTGGATGTTCCGTTGCTTGTATATTCTCTGAGTGATATGTAGTGAGACTTGCTGTATTGACTTTTTAGATTGTTGTACCAAACTATTATGAGTTTATATGATGAGATTCTGCTCTATGGAGCTTCACTATGTATACTTTTCTATTGTATTTTATCCATGCGTTGTGAGTAATACGATAGACTATTCTATGTTTACCTTACCTTGATGATCATCCATGGCTGTCTGGCACTCTTTACAGTGCACTATTTCCTTGTTTAGTGCAGGAGTCATGGGCGGTCGTCACATTTGGTATCAGAGCTTTCGTTAATCGATTTTAGCCAACGCTCGCTGACGTAACTACGTATGAGAGACGTAATTGTATTTTGATGGATGATTACTATATATAATATAGTAAGCTTAGAAGGATTTGAACTCCTTATGCAGTTGTTTCTTAAGGTATATTAATCATTTTCTTATAGATATTAGGAATGAGTCGAAGAGGGAGACCAGCTGCTAGGGAAGGCCGTTCTGTTGAGGGGGCTGCTGATTATGCTTCTATGTTCGAGGCTGATGACTTCGATCATGAGAAGGATGCCAGCTCCGGGGCCATCAGTAGATGTTGGAGTTCAGGTTCAAGCCCCTAAACCAGTGGATTTTGCTAAGTTGTGTAAGGACTATACTGCTCTTGGAGGAAAGGTTTTCTTGGGAACAGAATCAACCATTGAAGTTCAGAGGTGGATTGATGCTTGTAGAAGGATTTTTGGTGATTTGAAAATTGAGGATGCAACTAAGAGGAAGCTTGCATCAAGACAGCTTCAAGGAAGAGCTTCTGATTGGTGAAACTCTATCACCATTGATACTCCAGAGGAAGAGATTACTTGGGAGCAATTTCAAGCTAGATTTGAGGCTAAGTTCATTTCTACAGCTCATAAATCTGTTCTGTTCAAGAAGTTTGTGGAACTCAAGCAAGGTGGAAGACCAGTTCTTGAGTATGTTTCGGAGTTTGAAGCTTTGTCCAAGTATGCTCGGTCGTATATTGAATCTCCTTATCAGAAGAACGAGAAGTTTGTGACAGGTTTGGACACTTATCTTGGGAGACAGTTGGTGGATCATTTGGACGATCCGTTTGAGAAGCTTGTGGAGAAAGCTCTCAGGCATGAGAATTTGTTTCCTAAGGAAGGATCTGTTGTTGCTGTAACCAAGGAAGGGTCTAAACCACAGCAGGGTGGAAACAAGAAGAGGAAGCAGCAGCAACAGAGGGGTAAGGATGGCCAGAAGAAGCCGAAGGGTGAAGTGACCTGCTACAATTGTCAGCAGTTGTCTAGAGATTGTAAGAATTCAAAGGTGCCGGTGAAGTGCCACAACTGTGACAAGCTGGGGCATATCAAGAGGGATTGTCCAGAACCGAGGAAGGACAAACAGATTGTGCAAGTTTATGCTTTGGGGGCTGTGCCATCGACTTCGAAAGCTCCTGCTGCCGAAGAGAAAGGAAAGAGTGTGGTGATTCAAGGTACTCTTTCCATTTGTGGTGTTCCAGTTAGAGTGTTGTTTGATACTGGGGCGTCGCATTTCTTTGTTTGTAGTGAACTTGTAGGCCGGTTGGGTTTGGAACCGGATATTGTTGATAGACCATTGGTTGTGACTAATCCAGTTGGGAGTTCGTCTTATTTGTGTATGGTATGTCGTGGTCTGGTTGTATCGAGTCATGATTGCCCTTTTGTTTGTGATTGTTTTGTTCTGAACTTTGAGGGGTTCAGAATTATTTTGGGTATGGACTGGCTTAGGAAGTATGCGGCAAGGGTTGATTGTAAGAGGCTGGAGGTGACAGTCGAGAATGTGGAGGGGCGAAAGGTTGTGATACGATGTAAGCATGAAGAAGGCGTCTTCATGAGCTTCATGTATTCGCTAGTTGTTCCACGGGATGGACTGTCATCGGTGCCTATTATGAATGGATTTGAGGATGTCTTTGACGAGGTCAAAGGGTTACCGCCGCATAGGGAGATCGAGTTTCGTATCGATCTAGTTGAAGGAGCCAGACCTGTTGTGATGCCTCTTAGGCGAATGGCGCCTAGGGAAAAGCAAGAGTTGAAGGTGCAAGTTGATGACCTTTTACAGAATGGATTCATTCGGCGTAATGTGTCCGAATGGGGTGCGCCAGTTGTGTTTGCAACCAAAGCGGATAGATCGTTGAGGTTGTGTGTGGATTATCGTGAGCTGAATAAAGTGACTAAGAAGAACAAGTATCCATTGCCGAGAATAGATGACTTGTTTGATCTGCTACACGAAGCTACGGTGTTTTCTCAGATGGATTTGGCAACGGGATTTCACCAATTGAGAGTGGCAAAGGATAGTGTGCCGAAGACTTCTTTTAGGACACCATCCGGTTTCTTTGAGTGGCTGGTAATGCCGTTTGGATTGACCAATGCACCAGCATATTTTGTGGATCTTATGAATAGAGTGTTCAGGGATCAGTTGAACAAGTTCGTACTTGTGTTCGTGGATGATATTTTGATTTATTCCCGAACTGAAGGAGAGCATAAGACGCACTTGCGTATTGTTTTGGAAATCTTGCGAAAACATCAGCTGAAGGCTAAGTTTTCGAAGTGTCACTTTTGGAAGAGCGAAGTGAGATTCTTAGGCCATGTTATCTCTGGAAGTGGAATAGCGGTTGATCCCGCCAAGGTGACAGCGATCCAGGATTGGGTTAGACCTAAGAATGCATCTGATGTGAGAAGTTTTCTTGGATTAGCAGGATATTATCGTCGATTTATCAAAGACTTTTCCAAGATAGCTGTACCATTAACAGGATTGACGAAAAAGAACCAAGTGTTCAGATGGGATGCTAAGTGTGAGCAAGCTTTCGGAATCCTGAAAGAGCGATTGACAAGTGCTCCTGTTTTGACTATTCCAAGTGGAAATGATGAGATGGTGGTTTACACCGGTGTATGTAGTACTGGACTTGGAGCAGTGCTAATGCAGAAGGATAAAGTTGTTGCATATGCAAGTCGAAAACTGAAGCCGCATGAAAGGAATTATTCGACTCATGATTTGTAGTTAGCGGCGATAATATTTGCTTTGAAGATGTGGAGACATTACCTATTGGGAGTTCGATTCGAGTTGTTCACAGATCATAAGTCATTGAAGTATCTTTTCTCCCAAAAGGATTTGAATCTTCGACAGCAACGATGGCTAGAGTTTTTTAGCATCATATGATTTTGGTATAGCCTATACTCCGGGAAAAGGTAACGCAGTGGCAGATGCGTTAAGTCGAAGACATGCAGGATTGGGAGCCATGTTTTCGGAATGGAAGAGTCTTGAGTATTTGGCTGGATTTGACTTCAGGCCTAGATGTGAATTGGAACCTGAGATGTTGGAAAAATTATCGATAAGACCTACTCTTGTGGAAAGAATTGGCGAGAGCCAAAAGCGAGACGATAAGCTTGTCAAGATTATCCGTGATTTGGAATCTGGATTGGACCCAGAAAAGGGTAAAGGATTCGAGGTCGATCGAGAGGGTTGGCTTCGGAAACAAGAACGACTAGTTGTTCCCGATATAGATGAATTGAGAGATTAAGTTCTGAAGGAAAGTCATCACTCGAAGTTGACAATTCATCCAGGTGGAAATAAGATGTATCGGGATATGAAGAGAACTTACTATTGGGAAGGTATGAAGAAGGATGTTGGAAATTTTATTTCCAAATGTATGAACTGCCAGTTGGTAAAAGCCGAGCAGAAGAAGCCGAGTGGATTGCTTCAGCCATTAGAAGTTCCTACAGGGAAGTGGGAGCAAATATCGATGGATTTTATTGATGGTCTACCTAGAACAAGAGCAGGAAATGAAGGGATTTGGGTCATCGTAGATCGTTTGACTAAGAGTGCAAGATTCATTCCTGTTAGATCAACCAGGATTGCATCGAAATTGGCTGAGTTGTATGTTAAGTGGATAGTTCGATTCCATGGTATCTCGAAGAGTATAGTGAGCGATCGAGACCCATTGTTCACTAGTGGATTTTGGAAGAGCTTCCAGGAAGTTTTAGGAACCGAGTTGTGTTTGAGTACAGCTTATCATCCCCAAACAGATGGTCAGACGAGAGAGTCAACCGAGTTTTGAAAGATCTCCTCAGAGCTTGTGTTTTGGATTTCGGAGGATCGTGGGAGATCATCTTCATTTGATGGAATTTTCATATAATAACAGTTACCAGTCAAGTATTGGTATGGCACCATATGAGGCATTGTATGGAAGACCGTGTAACTCTCCGACAAGTTGGTTGGAAACAGGAGAAAAGTTAATACTTGGGCCAGAAATGATTCAACAGACTACGGATTGTATAGAGATCATTCGACAACGAATGAAGGCAGCCCAAGACCGTCAGAAAAGTAATGCCGATAAACGTCGTAAGGATTTGGAAATCGACGTAGGAGATATAGTTTTTGTGAAGATTTCTCCACTGAAGAATGTTATTCGATTCGGGAAGAAAGGAAAATTGACCCCGAGATTTGTTGGACCATTCCCGATCATCGAGCGAATTGGAAAGCTCGCTTATAAATTGGAATTACCTGAAAACATGTCGGGTGTGCACAATGTTTTTCATGTATCGTATCTACGGAGGTATGTGCACGACCCAAGTACAGTGGTTTCTGCTGATAGCTATGAAGATTTGGAAGTTGATCCAGTCGTTGAGAGACCTCGTAAGCCGCTTCGTGTTGTGGAAACTGACACGAAACATCTTAGGAGGAAGGTAGTCAAGTTGCTCAAGATACAATGGAGTGATGATGTTAACGACATTACATGGGAGGAGGAAGAGAGGATGAAGGTAGCTCATCCCGAACTCTTCGAGGTATGGCCCTAAAGTGTCGTGACATCTCATGAATTTGTAACTTGTTCTGGTCTTAGAATTCTGCATGCTAGGCTAGTAATTGGATGCATGGTTTGTTGATTGCTATGGATGGTAGGCATGCAGAATAGTTTTGGTTGCTCTTGTTTGTTTGGAATTTCGGGGGCGAAATTCCCAAGGGGGAGAGAATGTAACGACCCGTATTTTTACGGATCGAAGGATCGTAGAACTGTTGTTATTAGGTTGTTAGTATTGTTAAGTCGTGTAGAAGTTAAGTCGTCCGGAAGTTGGGTCGTGTGGAAGCTTAGGTCGGGTAGAGGATAGGTCGGTTGAACGACTTAAGGATTGGGACGACCTAAGGAAGTTGGTGACTTAGGGGTTTGAGCGACTTAAGGGAGCTAACGACTTAGGAGTTAACGGCTTAGGTTAGTAAATGACCTAAGGGATAGTGGTATAGGAGATGGGTCGGTTGAACGAGTTAACGACTTAAGGGTTAACGGCCTAAGGTAGTTAGCGACTTAAGGAGGGTAGTGACCTAGGAGATTGGACGGGTTACGACCTAAGAGGGAGATAAGTCGGTTGGACGGCTTAAGGAAGATGGCTTAGGCCGTTGGAGTTTAGGTCGTGAGACCCTGTGTTTGTAGTTAGGTCGTGGACGAGATAAGGCTTAGGTCGTTGAGTTGTCTCCTGTGTTGAGTCGTAAGTCGTTGAGTCGTCCAAACGACTTAGGACTTAGGAAGAAGTGCGGCAGTGTGTTAGGTCGTAAGTCGTATGGGCTTGAGTCGTTAGGTCGTGCCTAAGTGTTGAGTCATGTGTGCAGTTAGGTCGTAGGTCGCAGGAAGGCCTAAGGAGTTAGGTCGTGCATGTTGTTAAGCCATGGGTTGATGAGTCGTAAGTCGTGGGCTTTGATGAGTCGTGAACGACTCATAGGGGCGAACGACTTATGGGTTTGGCCTATAAATAGAAGTGCCTATCTTCATTTTTGGGATCCGGATTTTGAAGCGACGAAGTGCTGCTATTTTGAGAGCTCGACTACAACACTTCTTCACTTCTTTTCTCTACTCTAATCTAGTGCTTCCTTCCATCCATCTAAATCGAAGATCCAAGAGCCAAAGTTGAAGATCTCCATCCATCGAAGAGAGATTTCATCGTTTGAAGGGAAATCTTGTCGGATCAAGCTAGATCCTTTGCTGTCCAGATCTGAAGTTTGTTGCTTTTGAGGTGTTTAGGTGATTCGGTGAGTGGTGGTTATCTCTCACACAGACCCAAAGGAGTATATTGGATCGGTGGTTTGTTTGTGTGTTAAAGATAGTGATTTCATGCATTTTCCTTAAGTCTGCATGTAGATCCATTGTTCATAAAGTTTTGATATCCATTTTACTATATGTTGACCTATGCTAGTTCATTCATCAAGATGTTACTTAGAATTCATGTTTGTTAGACTTGGACTCTTTATTTACGAAATTGCCATTATTGTTATAACTGTTTATTTAGATCTTGTTTGAATGATTGATTATTTGGATTAATGATTGATTTGATTGATTGTTAGAAATTAGTTGATTGATGATTTGATTTGGACAAGTTGGTCGAAGATGATTCAAAAGCTAAGTGGAAAGGCTCTTGAATAAGGAAAACTGCTTGTGGCATATGAAGCGGATGATAAAGCTCATATGGATAGATTTGATGATGATATTGAGATGGGACTTCGCTATGATGCGATGAGGCAAAGCATGATATTGAGATGGGACTTTGCTATGATGTGATGAAGCAAAGCATGATGTTGAGATGGGACTTTGTTATGATGCGATGAAGCAAATCATGATATGAGATAGCCTTGGTTTAATCCAGACGGGATCATCCCAAGCATGTTGATAACTCGGTGAAATGGTTCGAGTTTGTTGATAATGGATGGCTTGAGAGGCGCTTGAGCTAGTATGGAAATAGTCATCGAGGAGGATGACTAGAAGGCTGAGATCTCATCGTTGTTGAAGGTTCTAGCATGCTCAAAGCAAGAGTACGTCGGGCAGATTCGATAGTCCCAAGACGAATAGTTGATGGTCTAGTACTCTGGGCAGATTCGATAGTCCTAGGCACGGGTCACGATGACGTGCGGAGTTATGTCTAGAACTGGGGTTACCATTAGCCCTTGACGGACGGATGAAAGAATGAGCCGGTCATTCAATTAATGGTGATATCGAAGCAATGATAACAGTGATAGCCAGAGTCATGGATGTTTGGTTGTATCGTCACTCGGTCTCAAGAGCGATGTTTTGTGGGTGCTTATCTGATCTTGGTTTAGGCCTTGGGGGTTTGTACTTGGAAAACATCGACCTTGACTCGAGTGATAATTGCTTTACTTTAATTGTCTGCTTGCTATGCTTGTTTCTGCTTAGTGTGTCTGTGGGCTATCACTGTAGAAAGAGGTGGAGTGGGATGGTTGGGTTCCTATTCCTTTTTACCCTTTATGCTCTTTTGGTATGTTTGATAGTTGATTTACTGCTCACTAGGAGTTTTGTCTGACTCAAGGTTTTATGTTCAACTCTTATTACCTTGGGTTGTTCATCCGTTTTGGGATGGGCAGACTAGGTAGCAGGTGACAGGTGCTGTTCTTAGTGACCAACGTTGTTGATGACGAAGATGAGCTGGAGGCTTTTGCATATTGTTTTCTTACTATATGTACTGGATGTTCCGCTGCTTGTATATTCTCTGAGTGATATGTAGTGAGGCTTGCTGTATTGACTTTTTAGATTGTTGTACCAAACTATTATGAGTTTATATGATGAGATTCTGCTCTATGGAGCTTCACTATGTATACTTTTCTATTGTATTTTATCCATGCGCTGTGAGTAATACGATAGACTATTCTGTGTTTACCTTACCTTGATGATCATCCATGGCTGCCTGACACTCTTTACAGCGCACTATTTCCTTGTTTAGTGCAGGAGTCATGGGCGGTCGTCGCATAGGATTAATTTGTATTCAAAAAGCCCATAGAGTCTATCCATTCAAAAGAATTGTTATTAAGAAGTATTAGGGTGATCCTGTGTCCCATAAATCAAGAGAGTTTACCCCAGACTCGGAGATAGGAGGGTTCCTCAAGACCTTAGAAATTGAGGGTTGTAATTTGGATATTGGCTTATAAAAATCTGTACATGGATATTGCCTTGGTGCAGGACTGGATGTAGGAGGATTCCGAACCAGTATAAAATCCGGTGTGTTCTTTCCTTTTACTTGCTTTACTTTACTATTTGCATTTGTTATATGTTCTGTGATCATTCTGTGTTAGAATTCTGTTTAGATTTGTGTTGAAAGTTTTAATTTTGTCATATAGTTCATATATTCTTTAAAACACTATTCACCCCTCCTCTAGTGTTATTTCTGCCTTAAGATCCTTAATCCGCATCCCTAACAATATGTATATATATATACAGAAGCAGAAAGAAGAAAATTTTACATGAAGAAATAAAAGTAGTATTTTTACAGTAAGTTATTCGAAAACAATTCCGTTTAAAATGAATATGTACTTTCATTTGTGATAAAAGGAATTTTATTTATTTGAATTTAATGTGTAAGTTAAAACCAGAAAATTTATTTTTATTTACTGGAAACTATATAGGGTTAAAACAGGAATTTTAAAACATTTTGATTTGAACAGTTATATTAAAATTGGACTTCCAGTTTATATAGATTATTTTATAAAAAATAATGTATTTGGGTGATTAACCTGATTAATTTACTTGTTAAATTTATTTTAGTTACAAAAAGATTTTTTTTTAAAAAAAGGAAGAATTATTTAGATAAAATTAATTTGTTAGTTAATTAAATTTAGTAGAAGGTAATTGATTTGCGATTTATTTCAAATATTAATAAATTGTATAAATATTTATACAAGGTCAATAATCGTGGAATCAAATCGAGAATGAAGTGGATTTGCAAATTTAAGGGGCGAAGGTGAGTTAATCTCACTCATTTGGGTTTTATTGAAATTTAAATGGTTAAATTTAAATAATTGATTGAATTGATTTGATGTGCTATATTATATATAGTAGTATATAGTATATATTGGAGTGATTGATTTCCCCCATTATATAGCGGATGAGACCCTATGCGTCGCATAATAGCGGATGATATTATATAAATCTCATATACCACGATATTCCACCTCGAAGTGGAATTGGTATTTTATATTGTGCTAACGGCTGTGGATGAAGGGAAACAGGTTGGAGGGATCCAACGGGATTCCTCAAATTTATTTAGAATGTTTTAATATTCTATGATTTGGTCATGGATAATCCGTGACAAATTATATTGGTAACAGAAATGTTGGATGCTATGTTTGATTGAAAATATTTGGGTGTACTGAGTTACCAAAAATATATAGATTGGATTTTTGAAAAGAAAATTAAAAGAGAGAATTTGTAAATAAAATGGTTATGGAAAATTTGGGATAAATTGAAGAATGAAAGTGATTTTAAAATTCTAATAAATAAGTTTCGAGTATGGAAAAGGGAATTTTGAATAAACAGAATCATAATGAGTTTTGAAACTTAAGTAATGTTATTTAAATGAATAAAAGAATTTACTTTAAAATTCAAGGTTTAAATTTATTTGAAAGGATAAAGAAGAAATTTGGAAAATATGAAATTGGTATTTTTCAGTTAAAAAGATTTTAAATCATAATTAAGAAATAAAATCTGAAGTTAATGGGTTTTGAAATAAATTGAGTAAGGAAGAGAATTTATTTCAAAATGGAGTAGCTTGGAAATCAATTTGGAAATTGATTTAAGTGTTTGAAACTTGAAATTTAAAAGAGAATGAGACTATGAAATTTATAAACTGGGTTTATAAAGGTAAAGTAATATATCAGAGGATATTTGGAAGAATAAATTCACGGTGGGAATTTATAAAGGAATGGGTAAATTTGTTTAATAATAAATAGTGATTTATTTTTAAAAGATATGAAAGAGAAGTGTATTTTCCTGGATAGCCAAGTACGTTTTCAAAGCAAATCTTTAAGTATAAGTTAAAAGTTTAAAATTGTTTTAAAAAGTATGTTTAGAAAATTTATTATTTTTAAATGTTTAAATTTTAAAGTAAGTTTTTTTTCAAATTTATTTTAGTAGTAATTATTTAAAGGTCACTTGGTATTATGTTTTAAAAGGATAAAAAATTTAGTTTTATTATTTTATTATGTAGCTTTATCTTAAATATTCTTAAAGCATATATCTTTAAATAAAGTATTGAAGTAGTTTTTATTTTAAATGTTTTAAAGTATAATTTATAATAAAGTGTTTTAAATTATTTTGAAAATCTAAAGTATTGTACTTGGTGTTTTCAGTGGAAATAAATATTTGGGAATTTATTCCACGAGAAGAGCGTGATTTGAAAACTGTTTTCAAAAGGGTTGAAAGTGGAAATATATCTTGCGAAGATATTTTGGGATTAATAAATAGTTTGGGAGATTATTTATTGTTTGATGTTTTTTTGAGAATGTTAATTGATAGTTAAATAACCGACTATCAATGTAAAGACCCAACTTCCAGACTCCAGGAAATTGCATCGCTAATAAGAAAGAAAGGGATAGAAAAGAGAAAGAAAGAGAAGAAGAAGAAACAACACATCAGAATCTAAACAGCGGAACGAATAAATTATATTAATAACATAAAATATTACATAGTTTACAACCACTATCAGAGTACATAGATATACAACACATACTAGACAGTTATAAACACCTGTCTAGTATTTACACCATAATACAATCTCAGAGACAATCACAGAACACACAGCGGAATACTAATATCTAGCGCAGAAGCCCCCTGCTCCATTGCTCCTCCAATATTCGTCAAAGCTAACCTGATTCGCTTGGCTACTCATAAAAATTTGAGTACCCAAGATTTTACGAAAAACAAAAATAAACTCCGGTTCAGACATGGGTATGGTGTGAGTAACAGGTTAAAGTTGCTTAATTTTCAAAAACCTTTGGAAAGAAAAGGTATCACGTAAGACTTCCCACACATAAACATGGAAAAGTTTTTACCTTACGCTAACCAAAACATTTGATAGGAAATCCGATGATATTATAATAGTGTCTAGGGTTTTCAAATAAATATGAAATAGCCGAAATTGTTACATTATTAAATTCCAGCTACTAGCCACAAAAGTGGGTAATACAATCAAAACCGTTGGCACTTATTGGATTTTGGATTCCATACAATGGCAGGGCTACTGGGGTACCGCCCGTCACAGTACGTGGCCTAGATCAACGTACCGAGGTGTACTCCCACTCCCCTGCAACACAAGGCCGGACCCATTCCTTACTGAATAGTTTCGAACAAGACAACCCCGCAGTTGGCGCGCGATTCCAACTGCCCATACAGCCGAATAAAAAGGGACCTCTAGACAGGGATCAATCTTGCTCTCCAGTGGGTGCTACCCACGAAGCCTTGCTGCACCTCCCCTGTTTTAGCCATTCCCGGTTGATGAGGCTTGAGGTTACGACTACCTTTATAGGACATCAAATCTTAGAATGCTCATCGTCCACCTGACGATGTTCTGAAAGCATTCAATCGATACAAGTTCGTTCCGGGTTCGAACGAAACCGAAGGCATTATCTCGTTACACTCGTTTTGGAATCACCCTCAGAGTTAACGACGATAACCCTTGCACTCTAAATCTCTATCTCGAATCTATAAGTACTATTCCGTCAAACTCATTACGAAATCACCCACAGAGTTATACTGACGTATAGCCCTTACACCTCGAGTCTTCACTTGCTCCTCTTAGATTCACGACCTAACGTTAAATGGAATCGATGTGGTTTTCGAATCCCAAATATGGAAACCCGATCCCGGACTCATCGAAATCCAAAGCGTGTCTTTTAGGTCCAAGTTGTTTTAAGTTTAAAACAATTCAATCTAAACTATCTATATACACACAGATAGATAATTCACATCATCATAATAGATAACCAACAATATCATCATAAACAGGTAATCTATATTATCATCATAACTTGATAATCTACATTATCATCACCCATAGATAACTCATATCATCATCATAATGCAACCAATGCATCCATATCACATAATACTATTTATCTCATGTCTGAGATTCAAACCATTCAGGGTCAACCATATCATCCCTTCATAAGCAAAGATATAAAATCACACCGTCTATAATTAATTTAAAATGAATTAAATTAATTACTTCTATCTCTGATTAATTTAAAGTGAATTAAATTAATTAGCTATCTTTAATTAATTTAAAATGAATTAAATCAATTACTTCACCATTTAAAACTTGCTTACTAAACCCTTAATTGATTACAAATCAATTAAATAATTATCCTTAAATTAATTACCTTAATTAATCACCCTTGATTAATTATCTTTAATTGCATTCAAGTAATTATTCTTATCCAAATCAAAATCAGCAATTAACCTTTAATTACTTCATTAATGAATTAATTATAATTAATTACATTAATCCTTAATTAATTACATTAATTAATTACTTCATTAATACTTATCATTGATTAATTAATTTTAATTAATTAATCCTTAATTGCATCATTAATTATATTAATTAATGATCCTTAATTAAATTTAATTACTTATTTAAATTAATTACATTAAGTAATTAACTTTAATTAAACCAAAATTATAAATCACTTTTGATTTATCATATTCAGTAATTAACCAACCTTAATTACTTCATTTATCACTCCTAAATTAATTACATTTAATAATTAATTATACTTATTAATCAACCCTGATTAATCTCATTAGTAATTAATATCCATAATTAATTACATCACATAATTATTTCCCATTGACTTAATCTATCAATGCTTAAATTAATTACTTCTATAAAGAAATTATTCTCTCTTGATTACTTATCATCCCATCCAATGATTATTATAAATTAATTAAACTTAATTAATTAATTTAAACTAATCAAATTAATAAATTAATTACAATAAGTAATTAATATCTTTAATTATCTCCATAAAGTAATCTTACTTTACCAAGTTCCATAATTGATTATCTAAATTAATTAATCCAATAAATTATCAAAATTAATTATATTAATTAATTAATAAATAATCCCAAGTTAATGACCTTCATTAACTTTTAATTACCTTTCTTAAGTAATTAACTTAAATTAATTAATATTAATTACAAATTTATTTAACCTTAATTAATTTATTTCAAATCTTTAATTAGTTAAACAAATTAATTTATTAAATTACTTAAATTACCTTACTAATTTAATGAAACAAAAACCATTAAATTTTTAATTTACTTAAAAATAAAACTTTTCTTATTAATGATTACATTATCATTAACAAAGTAATCTTAAAACAATTTAACTTAAAATTTGATTTCAAATTACATTTTAAAATTTAAAATTTAAAATGAAAACCAAACTTAACCTTAACAAAGTTTTATAAACAATTTAAAACCTTTCTAAAATTTCTACTAAATAATTTCTTATTTTATAAAGAATTTTAAAGGAAATTTAAACCCAATTTCATTTCAAATAAAAATCATATTTAAATTAACTTTAACATTCAAAGTTGTATTTAAACAATTTAAATTTTAGAAACTTCGCTTATTTCTAAATTATTATTCAAATCTGAATTTGAATCTAGATTTAAACTTAAGTTAAATCTTTAGTTTTATTTTTAAACTTTACTTTAAACTTAAACTATTTCAACCCCTTTTTAAAATTGTTTAAACATTTTAATTAATAAAATTTAAATTACATTTTAAACTGGGATTCAAACTTAGTTTTGAATCCATACTTAAAATTTAAGCTTTAAAGTTTTATCTTAAATTCAATATTTAAACTCTTTGAAATTGCTTTAACGTTTTGATTAATAAAATTTAAATTAGATTTTAAAACTTGGATTCCTACTCAATTTGAAAACCATAATTTAAATTTAAATTTTAAATTCTGTTTTAAAACCATGTTCCAGATTTTAAAACAAATTTTTGAATTGGAATAATATTCAGGTTTCTCTGAAACCTGAAACAAACAAATATACCTAAGTTCCCCTACTTGACTTCGAGGAAAACCCTGATCAACATCGAGTAAAATCTCGAATTACTCGAGTATGGCCCGAGTCAAAAATATACTGCAGTTCCCAAGCCAACCTGACACTATTCTTCACCGTGCATATGCACGGTGGTTTTAGCCACCTCCGGCCACTACCCAACCAACGAACAAGTCGTCGACCCTTCCAGAATCACATCGCGATCCTCCAAAACCTATCATCTGCTCGAAATCAATTTCGAGTTACCCCAACCCAACCTTTCATCAACAGTATGGAAAAACACCCCAACCTGAAAACAGCTCGTCTCCTCAACGCCGACCATCGGAGACGTTGGAACCACGTCCACTTCTTCTTCAACACCCGAGCTACCCTCTCACCAAAAATTTTTACACTTGATTGTCCTTTGACTGCGTGGTGATCAAAATTCCCAGACCAGTTGAAATTAGGTTTACAGAACAAAATAACCCACCACCGTCACGCCGATGATCTTCCACCTCCATCCCTATTTTTCCCATCACCACCGATCATCCCACCATCATCAGTAACAAACCCAACCTTCAAAAAATCCGAGATCATCTGAATTTTCCAAAAACCCCCAAATACAGTGCAACCCCGACATGCACTTCAATTCAATTTTAAAAATTAAGATTTAGATCTTAAAAATCCTATTTTTGAATCAGTATTCAATTTATAATCGTAAGTATAAGAATTACTGTGTTTGGATTTTTACTAAAAACTTAAAGTTTCCTGTTGTTCTTGTTTCCAGAGCAATTTATAATTTGTTTTAGCACAAATAAAATTTTAAAGCTTTCTTTATAATCAATCAATCAGATATCCCTTGAATCCTAAATCCTAACATGAATTTGTTTAAGAGAAAAAAAGGATTTTTATTAAAGTCTTTATTTCTGAAGTTAAATACAGGAAAGAGCATATATACATCACATACATTCAAACATTGATATGCATATATTCAGCAATCATATACACAAGCACACTAAACAACATGCAATCCAGAAAACATACACAAACATACTTATTTAAACAACCAACTTATATTAATTTTTTTTTTAAAAGTGTTACTCACCTGGGAATTAAAGATGAAACAGAGCACAATGAAAAGCTTTTGTTTTGATTTTAAAACCAGAGTGCCATGCTTTTAAAGACTTCAACTTGGATGCTTTTACTTCCTGATTATGCTGAGTTGCACATTGTTTTGAAGTTGAGTTGCAGGCTAGATGCATTTAAATTTTTAATTTGAAATCTTGCAGTTATATGCTGATGGCTTGAACTAGTTGAAGAAGAAGGAAATGCAGGCTTATGCTTTGCTCTTGCATTACAGATTTCAGGTGCAGGGATACAGAACAGATTGAAGGAAAAGATTTTGCAGAGGACTTATTTGCTTCAAACCTCATGTTTTTCAAAGAATGCAGTTGCATGTCCTTGATTTTCATAGTGGATTGCAGGCTAGCTTTTTGGAAATGGATTTACAGTTTGCATGTTTGAAATGGTTACTGGGTTACAAATTTATAATTGAGGAGGATGTTGAAAAATGAATTACAGATTGGTGATTGTGCTTTGCAAACTGGGTTACAGATAAATGAATTTAAACAAGATTTCTGGTTTTTAGAGGAAGTGTTAGAGTTGCAGATATGTTTGAATAAGTTTTCAGCTGAGATTTTTCTTCTATTCTTAACTTTGAAAAAAAGAATGAACATTGGAAAAGAATAGAGCTTGAAGAAACATGCTTATATAAGATAAAAATGATTTATTTATAAATTAAAAGAAAAATTAAAAATAAATGGACACATGTAAAAAGAAACAACATTTGTCACATTAGTAATTTAATTCAACTACACTTGTCATTATACCACTTAATATGATAACATGTGTTTGAGAATTATTTTAATTGTTTTTTATTTTAAAAGTAAATAAAACCCTTTTCTTTATTTATTAAGTATTTATGTATATAAATCATCTTCATATGTAAATGTTTATGCATTTCTTTTTAAAGAAATGAAATAAAACAATTTATATAAAAGATGAAAGTTTACTTACAAGATTTATATATGTTTATTTATTTGAATTCAAAATTAATTCAAGTTCAAATTCTATTCATACACTTAAAATCCAATTTTAGAACTAATTTATATTAACATATTAAATTTAAAAATAATAATATTATCTTTTAAAACATATCTATATTTATACATTTATTATTATTTGAAAATAACTCATTTATCAATTTAAATAATTATATAAAAGAAATTATAAATTACTTATCTTATTTAACTTGTTTAAATGCATTAATGTTTTATATATAATTAAATTTTCTATACATAAATCCAAATTATCAAAATGATTTTTAGAATTTAAAACAAGATTTTATTTGTTAATTAAACTACAAATCAAACTTATCTATTTACAATATATATATATATACACATTATAAATAGGAAAACATTTTATTAGTTTTTTTAAAAAGATAAAATTTATCAATTACACATTTATTTAATTGGATTATTAAATCAAATAAATTTTTATTAAAATTTTATCAAATCAATTTAAATTTTAAATATAGATTATTAAATTGATATTGCTAAAATTTCTGGGATATCACATTCCTCCCCCCTTAAAAGAATTTCGTCCCCGAAATTTAAAAGCAAAAGTAATTTAATAACCCATTTAAAATTTAAAATTTAAACACAAGCATATATCAATCATATGCTAACAACTATAGCAACCAATTTATCTAATCAAACAAATTTAATAATCCAGATAAAATTCTGGACAAAAATTTCTCGAGTTTCCCCAAGTATATATATATATACCGGGATACTCGCCCTACAAAATACAAACAATCAAAACTACGAAGCAATAGAGCTTCCACTTATCTAGATCTATAGAACTAAACAGCATATCAGACTACAGATGAGTCTGACTCAACAACCAAACCTTCCTGAACAGCTGGTTCCACAACCAAAGATAGCTCATACACGTACTCCCTCAGATATACGTGAAACTCACCAAATCCAATTATCCAACTGGTAATTCAACTCTTGAAAACTAAACACCAATCTAACCAAAACGCAGAAGAGATCCAAAACACCTTTGGAGATAGCTTTCCAGACTTACCAAAAACTTTATGGCTCCTTGGATCGGAGAAAACTTATCCAAAACAAATCTCCGACTCTGGAATCCAAATTCCTTCGTCTCTTAACCACAATTATTTTTAACGATCCTGGGCTGCCTATCTCCAAACTGATCAGCTCAATCCATTGCTGATGCTTCCAGAAACAAACAGAATCAAAAACATTCCAACCCAATGATCTCCTCAAGATCAATCCAAAACCAAATACACAATTCTGAACTGGAATAGAAGACAATGCTGATGAAGAATATAAGCACAAACTGGACATCACTTCCCAGAAATATGGCTCAACATATCCAAGAAAACTCAGAAGTTCACCAAAATCCAAGCTGCTTCACCAAACCCTATTTCAAGGAATCATCCTTCTACTCGCTGATCCACCAGTAGCACTCCTGGAATCCAGACGATAAGAAAACTCGATCTCCAGATGCGGACAAATCTTCAAGTTATCAGAAGACAACCAAAAATTCTTCAATACCTCAAAAGAACACTCAAACTATCGCAAGTCACTTTTGCGATCAACACAGACCAATTCCCAAGGAAAACTGTTCTCTCTTTACCAATCAGAACAGCTTACTCTTAATTAGCCAATCCAATAAAGTATCGGGTCCACTCTGCCGCTTCTGAACTCCACTTTCAGAAAATCTACTCAGCCAGAAAACTTCTTACCAACACAGAACACTCCAAACTGCATTGTTGACACCAGAGCTAATGACTTCCTAATCAAATCTCTTTGAGAAACTCAGACCTCAAAGCCAAACTCAAACAACTAGCTGAACTCAGCCACATCACCTAATCAGACACACTTCCCAAAACTTATTCCAAAGAAAATATCTTCGGAGACATCCATATTCACTGCATCTCATCACGCAGTTACTATTTCCTGAGGTATCAAGATACCATCACACACTTCTGCCAACCAACAGATCCAAACTCAACTCATCCATTCTCAAAGATAGACTCCGAACCTTAACAGGTTTTCCTTCAGAGATCGAAGAAATCTCTACACTTTGCACAACTCACTCGAGACGGTATTAGGTCTACAGTCTCGACAGATACACTTCCAACCTCAAATATTCAAACTCCAACCAATAGTAGTAATCGTGTTACACACACACCTACCTCATCTACCTTATAACCTATATTGGAAAAACCCGAACAGGTAACCCAACAGATAGGTAGAATATATATATATATATATATATATATATATATATATATATATATATATCAAAACTACAAATACGCTCTCTCAAGATAGACACCACTACAGAGCCTAGGTATTCACTCAACCTAATGCTCTGATACCACTGTAACGGCCCAACTTCCAGACTCCAGGAAATTGCATCGCTAATAAGAAAGAAAGGGATAGAAAAGAGAAAGAAAGAGAAGAAGAAGAAACAACACATCAGAATCTAAACAGCGGAACGAATAAATTATATTAATAACATAAAATATTACATAGTTTACAACCACTATCAGAGTACACAGATATACAACACATACTAGACAGTTATAAACACATGTCTAGTATTTACAACATAATACAATCTCAGAGACAATCATAGAACACACAGCGGAATACTAATATCTAGCGCAGAAGCCCTCTGCTCCATTGCTCCTCCAATATTCGTCAAAGCTAACCTGATTCCCTTGGCTACTCACAAAAATTTGAGTACCCAAGAGTTTATGAAAAACAAAAATAAACTCCGGGTCAGACATGGGTCTGGCGTGAGTAACAGGTTAAAGTTGCTTAATTTTCAAAAACCTTTGGAAAGAAAAGGTATCACGTAAGACTTCCCACACATAAACATGGAAAAGTTTTTACCTTACGCTAACCAAAACATTTGATAGGAAATCCGATGATATTATAATAGTGTCTAGGGTTTTCAAATAAATATGAAATAGCCGAAATTGTTACATTATTAAATTCCAGCTACTAGCCACAAAAGTGGGTGATACAATCAAAACTGTTGGCACTTATTGGATTTTGGATTCCATACAATAGCAGGGCTACTGGGGTACCGCCCGTCACAGTACGTGGCCTAGATCAACGTATCGAGAAGTACTCCCACTCCCCTGCAACACAAGGCCGGACCCATTCCTTACTGAATAGTTCCGAACAAGACAACCCCGCAGTTGGCGCGCGATTCCAACTGCCCATACAGCCGAATAAAAAGGGACCTCTAGACAGGGATCAATCTTGCTCTCCAGTGGGTGCTACCCACGAAGCCTTGCTGCACCTCCCCTGTTTTGGCCATTCCCAGTTGATGAGGCTTGAGGTTACGACTACCTTTATAGGACATCAAATCTTAGAATGCTCATCGTCCACCTGACGATGTTCTGAAAGCATTCAATCCATACAAGTTCGTTCCGGGTTCGAACGAAACCGAAGGCATTATCTCGTTACACTTGTTTTGGAATCACCCTCAGAGTTAACGACGATAACCCTTGCACTCTAAATCTCTATCTCGAATCTATAAGTACTATTCCGTCAAACTCATTACGGAATCACCCACAGAGTTATACTGACGTATAGCCCTTACACCTCGAGTCTTCACTTGCTCCTCTTAGATTCACGACCTAACGTTAAATGGAATCGATGTGGTTTTCGGATCCCAAATATGGAAACCCGATCCCGGACTCATCGAAATCCAAAGCGTGTCTTTTAGGTCCAAGTTGTTTTAAGTTTAAAACAATTCAATCTAAACTATCTATATACACACAGATAGATAATTCACATCATCATAATAGATAACCAACAATATCATCATAAACAGGTAATCTATATTACCATCATAACTTGACAATCTACATTATCATCACCCATAGATAACTCATATCATCATCATAATGCAACCAATGCATCCATATCACACAATACTATTTATCTCATGTATGAGATTCAAACCATTCAGGGTCAACCATATTATCCCTTCATAAGCAAAGATCTAAAATCACACCATCTATAGTTAATTTAAAATGAATTAAATTAATTACTTCTATCTCTGATTAATTTAAAGTGAATTAAATTAATTAGCTATCTTTAATTAATTTAAAATGAATTAAATCAATTACTTCACCATTTAAAACTTGCTTACTTAACCCATAATTGATTACAAATCAATTAAATAATTATCCTTAAATTAATTACCTTAATTAATCACCCTTGATTAATTATCTTTAATTGCATTCAAGTAATTATTCTTATCCAAATCAAAATCAGCAATTAACCTTTAATTACTTCATTAATGAATTAATTATAATTAATTACATTAATCCTTAATTAATTACATTAATCAATTACTTCATTAATCACTTATCATTGATTAATTAATTTTAATTAATCCTTAATTCCATCATTAATTATATTAATTAATGATCCTTAATTAAATTTAATTACTTATTTAAATTAATTACATTAAGTAACTAACTTTAATTAAACCAAAATTATAAATCACTTTTGATTTATCATATTCAGTAATTAACCAACCTTAATTACTTCATTTATCACTCCTAAATTAATTACATTTAATAATTAATTATACTTATTAATCATCCCTGATTAATCTCATTAGTAATTAATTTCCATAATTAATTACATCACATAATTATTTCCCATTGACTTAATTTATCAATGCTTAAATTAATTACTTCTATAAAGAAATTATTCTCTATTGATTACTTATCATCCCATCCAATGATTATTATAAATTAATTAAACTTAATTAATTAATTTAAACTAATCAAATTAATAAATTAATTACAATAAGTAATTAATATCTTTAATTATATCCATAAAGTAATCTTACTTAACCAAGTTCCATAATTGATTATCTAAATTAATTAATCCAATAAATTATCAAAATTAATTATATTAATTAATTAATAAATAATCCCAAGTTAATGACCTTCATTAACTTTTCATTACTTCTTTTAATTACCTTTCTTAAGTAATTAACTTATATTAATTAATATTAATTACAAATTTAATTAAGCTTAATTAATTTATTTCAAATCTTTAATTAATTAAACAAATTAATTAATTAAATTACTTAAATTACCTTACTAATTTAATGAAACAAAAATCATTAAATTTTTAATTTACTTAAAAATAAAACTTTTCTTATGAATGATTACATTATCATTAACAAAGTAATCTTAAAACAATTTAACTTAAAATTTGATTTCAAATTACATTTTAAAATTTAAAATTTAAAATGAAAACCAAACTTAACCTTAACAAAGTTTTATAAACAATTTAAAACCCTTTAAAAATTTCTACTAAATAATTTCTTATTTTATAAAGAATTTTAAAGGAAATTTAAACCCAATTTCATTTCAAATACAAATCATATTTAAATTAACTTTAACATTCAAAGTTGTATTTAAACAATTTGAATTTTAGAAACTTCCCTTATTTCTAAATTATGATTCAAATCTGAATTTGAATCTAGATTTAAACTTAAGTTAAATCTTTAGTTTTATTTTTAAACTTTACTTTAAACGTAAACTATTTCAACCCCTTTTTAAAATTGTTTAAACATTTTAATTAACAAAATTTAAATTACATTTTAAACTGGGATTCAAACTTAGTTTTGAATCCATACTTAAAATTTAAGCTTTAAAGTTTTATCTTAAATTCAATATTTAAAATCTTTGAAATTGCTTTAACGTTTTGATTAATAAAATTTAAATTAGATTTTAAAACTTGGATTCCTACTCAATTTGAAAACCATAATTTAAATTTAAATTTTAAATTCTGTTTTAAACCATGTTCCAGATTTTAAAACAAATTTTTGAATTGGAATAATATTCAGGTTTCTCTGAAACCTGAAACCTGAAACAAACAAATATACCTAAATTCCCCTACTTGACTTCGAGGAAAACCCTGATCAACATCGAGTAAAATCTCGAATTACTCGAGTATGGCCCGAGTCAAAAATATACTGCAGTTCCCAAACCAACCTGACACTATTCTTCACCGTGCATATGCACGGTGGTTTTAGCCACCTCCGGCCACTACCCAACCAACGAACAAGTCACCGACCCTTCCAGAATCACATCGCAATCCTCCAAAACCTATCATCTGCTCGAAATCAATTTCGAGTTACCCCAACCTAACCTGTCATCAACAATATGGAAAAACACCCCAACCTGAAAACAGCTCGTCTCCTCAACGCCGACCATCGGAGACGTTGGAACCACGTCCACTTCTTCTTCAACACCCGAGCTACCCTCTCACCAAAAATTGTTACACTCGATTGTCCTTTGATTGCGTGGTGATCAAAATTCCCAGACCAGTTGAAATTCGGTTTACAGAACAAAATAACCCACCACCGTCATGCCGATGATCTTCCACGTCCATCCCTATTTTTCCCATTACCACCGATCATCCCACCATCACCAGTAACAACCCCAACCTTCAAAAAATCCGAGATCATCTGAATTTTTCGAAAACCCCAAAAACAGTGCAACCCCGACATGCACTTCAATTCAATTTTAAAAATTAAGATTTAGATCTTAAAAATCCTATTTTTGAATCAGTATTCAATTTATAATCCTAAGTATAAGAATTACTGTGTTTGGATTTTTACTAAAAACTTAAAGTTTCCTGTTGTTCTTGTTTCCAGAGCAATTTATAATTTGTTTTAGCATAAATAAAATTTTAAAGCTTTCTTTATAATCAATCAATCAGATATCCCTTGAATCCTAAATCCTAACATGAATTTGTTTAAGAGAAAAAACAGGATTTTTATTAAAGTCTTTATTTCTGAAGTTAAATACAGGAAAGAGCATATATACATCACATACATTCAAACATTGATATGCATATATTCAGCAATCATATACACAAGCACACTAAACAACATGCAATCCAGAAAACATACACAAACATACTTATTTAAACAACCAACTTATATTAAAAGTTTTAAAAAAAAGTGTTACTCACCTGGGAATTAAAGATGAAACAGAGCACAATTTGAAAAGCTTTTGTTTTGATTTTAAAACCAGAGTGCCATGCTTTTAAAGACTTCAACTTGGATGCTTTTACTTCCTGATTATACTGAGTTGCACATTGTTTTGAAGTTGAGTTGCAGGCTAGATGCATTTAAATTTTTAATTTGAAAATCTTGCAGTTATATGCTGATGGCTTGAACTAGTTGAAGAAGAAGGAAATGCAGGCTTATGCTTTGCTCTTGCATTACAGATTTCAGGTGCAGGGATACAGAACAGATTGAAGGAAAAGATTTTGCAGAGGACTTGTTTGCTTCAGACCTCATGTTTTTCAAAGAATGCAGTTGCATGTCCTTGATTTTCATAGTGGATTGCAGGGTAGCTTTTTGGAAATGGATTTACAGTTTGCATGTTTGAAATGGTTACCGGGTTACAGATTTATAATTAAGGAGGATGTTGAAAAATGAATTACAGATTGGTGATTGTGCTTTGCAAACTGGGTTACAGATAAATGAATTTAAACAAGATTTCTGGTTTTTAGAGGAAGTGTTAGGGTTGCAGATATGTTTGAATAAGTTTTCAGCTGAGATTTTTCTTCTATTCTTAACTTTGAAAAAAAGAATGAACATTGGAAAAGAATAGAGCTTGAAGAAACATGCTTATATAAGATAAAAATGATTTATTTATAAATTAAAAGAAAAATTAAAAATAAATGGACACATGTAAAAAGAAACAACATTTGTCACATTAGTAATTTAATTCAACTACACTTGTCATTATACCACTTAATATGATAACATGTGTTTGAGAATTATTTTAATTGTTTTTTATTTTAAAAGTAAATGAAACCCTTTTCTTTATTTATTAAGTATTTATGTATATAAATCATCTTCATATGTAAATGTTTATGCATTTCTTTTTAAAGAAATGAAATAAAACAATTTATATAAAAGATGAAAGTTTACTTACAAGATTTATATATGTTTATTTATTTGAATTCAAAATTAATTCAAGTTCAAATTCTATTCATACACTTAAAATCCAATTTTAGAACTAATTTATATTAACATATTAAATTTAAAAATAATAATATTATCTTTTAAAACATATCTATATTTATACATTTATTATTATTTGAAAATAACTCATTTATCAATTTAAATAATTATATAAAAGAAATTATAAATTACTTATCTTATTTAACTTGTTTAAATGCATTAATGTTTTATATATAATTAAATTTTCTATACATAAATCCAAATTATCAAAATGATTTTTAGAATTTAAAACAAGATTTTATTTGTTAATTAAACTACAAATCAAATTTATCTATTTACAATATATATATATACACATTATAAATAGGAAAACATTTTATTAGTTTTTTTAAAAAGATAAAATTTATCAATTACACATTTATTTAATTGGATTATTAAATCAAATAAAATTTTATTAAAATTTTATCAAATCAATTTAAATTTTAAATATAGATTATTAAATTGATATTGCTAAAATTTCCGGGATATCACAATCAACATTGGCGAATGCGTTGATCATTTCAAAGAGACCGGGATCGGATTTTATTTCCTGAAAACCACTTCGATCCGGTTTGAATGTTTTTGTGTGGAAAACTTGAGTTTGGATTCGAAGGTGGAGCTGTGAAGTGCAAGGGCTAGTGGCTACTAATCCTGAGGTGATTCCAAAATGGATGTAGTAGGAGTAGTGCCTTCGGTTCCGTTCGAACCCGGAACAGACTTGTATGGATCAATGCTTTCAGAACATCGTCAGGAGGACGATGGGCATTCTAAGTGATATATTCTAAAAAGGTAACGCTTAGCCTCGAGCCTCATCAACCGGGGATGACTGAAAATCAGGAGATATGCAGCAAGGCTAAGTGGGTAGCACCCATTAGGGTAAGGTCATCCCTGTCTAGATATCCCTTATTATTTCGGCTGTGTGGGCGGTTGCTGATCCCAACCGCGGGGTGATCTTACTCGGGATTATCCAGTAAGGGGTAGTCCCGGTCTTGTGTTGTAGGGGATCGGGAGGGATCCTTGGTACCGTGATCTAGGCCACGTACTATGACAGGTGGTACCCCAGTGCCTAGTCATTAGTTGGAAATCCATTCTCCCTACGCGCCTTTACGGTTTTGATTGTGCCCAACTATTGCTAAAACGTGAGATGCAAGCATTTCAGCTAGATTCTATTTTACTTTCCATAGACACTATTATAATATCAGACGGATTTGATAAAAAGTGTTTTGGCTATCGTAAGGTAAAAACCCGACATGTTTATTTGTGGTGTGATCTTACGAGATGCTTTTGTTTTCAAAGGATTTTGAAACTTTAATAATCGAATTGAGTATGATTTTCTCACGCTGGTATTCCAGACTGACTCGGGTGTTATTTCACTATAATGCTCAGGTCAGACCGAGTATTATAGAATACAGGGAAGGATGCGGTGGAGCTCAGGAGATGGGCTGGATGGCGATACGTACTTCCGTACTTGTATGAAATATTCCGCTGTGTTGATTAGCTGTGCATTTAGTTTTGGGAGGACAGGTTATGATTACTGTCCAGCTATGTGTTATGTATACTCTGATGATGTAATATATAAACAAATTTGTTTTTGTTTAATGATCATTTATTATCTATTATATTTTATTCCGCTGCGTTGTTAAGATTCTGATGTTGTTTCTATTTTCTTCTTCTACCTCTTTGTTTTTTAACCCTAACGGTTCGTATTTCCGTTCACCTTGAGTTTATGTGTTGGAAAATAGTGTTGACTTAAGGGTACGGGTTTGCGGGTCGTTACAGATCACCTTCCTGATATTTTTCCTACGCTCATCGATAATCACTGCATTAGTGAAAACCCTGACCCTCCAGACCATCTAGATCATCAGAAACCACCAGATTTCTATTTTTTGATCAGCTCCACCATACTCGTTCAAACCCAAACTAAAAATTTTGGCTTTCGTTTTAAAAATCATTTTTTTTATATAAGGTTTCATAACACAAGCCTGAAACATTGAATTAATATATTTGAAAGTTTCCCTCATCGTAAATTTGCTCTGTTCTTTAGTTTCCCAGAGTAATATCTAATTTATTTTTACTTAAATAAATTTTTAAACTTCGATCAATGATAAGACAAAAATTTATGTTTGAAATTTAAACCCTAGCAAGGATTGGTTTAAGGGATACTGAATTATGAACAAATCTTAGGTCTGGACAACTAAAAATAGGATAACACCTGAATACAACAGCATGCACACACATTTATTCATTCATATATATATATATATATATATATATGCATGAACTTTACAATACATATTCACACAAAAACTCATTCATTCCAGATCTCAACTTGCAACCAGTTTTATATTTAAGCTTTAGAAAAGAGGTTACTCACCTGCACTGTTGGACAGAGGAGCTTATTCCAGAAACCTGGCTGTTGATTTGAAAATTTGATCTTAAATTATAACTTGATTTACTCTAGACCTTAGAAAAAAAATGATGTTGAGCTTTTGCTTCAGGTTGGAGCTGCTTTAAGCTTGAATTAGATCTTTCTTTTATTGAATTTGATTTACAGGCTTTGGTATTTCTTCTCTGATTTGAGCTCACTTGAAACAGATCTACAGTTTGCCTCAGGTTTGAAATAATTTGAAGTATTGATTGCTGCTTTGATTTCTTCTTTGGTTTGATTTCAAAAAGAAAAAAGTTGAGAAAAAAGAAAATGCTTAACCTGTACATAGCTTTTCTCAAAATAATTCATATATATTTTTGTTAGAAAGAAAATCAATGCTTGCCACTTGTTATTCCACTCTATATAAAGCTTACAAATGTTATTACATATTTTTAATTATCTTACAAATGTCAAATGTAATATTAAAATTTTTGTTCTTATGTTTTCATTATTAACATATATTTTATGAATTATGCATATATACAAATTATACTTAGAATTTTCAATTGTAAATGAATACTTTTTTCCCATTTATAAAATCCTAAAGAAAATGATTTTAGAATTAATTATACATTAATAAGAAATCACATTTTTATGTTATATATAAATTTAACTTAAATATAGCCTTTTGAAAATTATTATATTAATCTCAATTCATAACCTCCAAATATACATATTAGAAAATAATTTTTTATTAACTTTAAATATAGAGTTTTAAAATCTGATTTATTTTTAAGATATTTATCTTTTGAATTTCAAATTTCAAATTCAAACTCAATTTAAAATCAACTCATTTAAATATATATAAAAAACACATATTTAATTTGCTCAATTTATAAATCAGTGTTTTCAATGGTTAAAATCTGATAATTATCCAATTAACTGATGCCCAAAAACCCCGCTTATCACATCACCTTAATTATCTTTCGATGACTCGGTATAATATGGATACATACATAAATAAATAGAGCAAACCAACATTTTTCATTGCGTAGCAGATTTTTTTAAAATTTTCTTTACAAGTACTCATGTCACAATTTCCCAATTACATGCCCACACAGGGTTCAAGTATAATAGAAAATAACATCATAAAGAGTAGGGCCCACATATGAAGATGCGACCCAAACTCCATCATACAACGGAAACAAAATCTTTGTTAGCTAAAGAGCCTCTTGCTCCATCTTCAGTCCTCCTATTACAACCATTATTCCAAACCTGCCTAAGCCCGTAAACTCAATTTACTCAAATGAGTACCCGTAAGTTTATGGGATAAACAATAATAAAAACGGGTCAGACATAAAGCCTGATGTGGATTATATTGTCCCCAAAACAAACATACAGTGAGACAAACCTACACTGCATGGAGTAGGTTTCCCACTCACTATTCTGACATCATGAGTAAAATAATTTAAACTACTAACATAGTATTTCTTATTTATGTTTTCAATTAAATGCTTTCTTAAGCAGATTTCCTTTACTTCTGTGCTCCCTACGCAGATCCCACCTGGTTCTCTTATGGGTTCTTATTTAATCTAGTATAATTTAACCATTTACTCTGGCAATAACCCTTCATATGTCTCATTCATTCTTTAAAACATTGTTTAAATCGTTCAACACCATGCCCCAGTGCGATACTTTATTTCCTTTTAGGGTTTGTCTCTTGCCTAAAGGGAATAATAGGCAAGAGACAAACCCTAAAGGAAGGTAAACTGAGTATCGTGCTAGGGCGTAGGATTGAACAATTTTAAAGAATTCTTTAAAGTGAATGAGACCTGCAAAGAGTTGTTGCAGGAGGAAATGGTTAAGTAATACTAGAAAAAAGAAGAGCCCATAATGAAAACTGGATGGGGTCTGCGTAAGGAGTGTAGTATTCTATATTTAGATGTAAATACTATCTAAACCATGAAGAGGGTTGGGTCTGCGTAAGGTGCACAAAAGTAAAGGAAATCTGTTTAAGGAAGAATTTAATTAAAGATGTAAATAATAACTACTGCATCAGTAGCTTAAATTGTTTTACTCATGATGTCTGAATAGTGAAGGGGAAACCCAATTTGTGCTGTGCAAATTGATCTCGCTATATGTTTATTTTTTGGGATAGTGTTATTCATACCAGACTTTATGTGTGACCTGCGTTTTTATTATTATTTTCCCTATAAACTCATGGGTACTCATTTGAGTAGACTGAGTTTATGGGTTTAGGTGAGTTTGGAATAATGGTCGTAGTACGAGGACAAAAGATAAAGAGGGAGGCATTTTAGATAATAAAGATTTTGTTTCTACTGCATAATAGATTGCGGGTCGCATCTTCATATATGGACCAGACTCTTTATGACATTATTTTCTGTTGTATTTGACCCCTGTGTAGGCATGTAATTGGGAAATTATAAATAAAGTAATTGTAATGAAAATTTAAAAGAATCTACTATGTAACAAACAATGTTAGTTTTCTCTGTTTACTTGTCTATGTATTCATATTCTAATGAACTCACTTTCTTCGCTGGAAGATAATTAAGGTGATGACTGCAGCATCAACGACATTCATCTTCTGATTTCTAGTGTGGGACATTACAATGAGCTAGGTAAATTTTGCTCCATCGGAAGGTACACACGAATCTCAACTCGCATCTCATCTAAGGTAGCAAGAATCTTCATGTCCTTTAATACTTTTTCATTAAAAACGGTAGAAGAATGATGTCTAGGTGGAATCTCGTCATCTAACTGAACAACGATGCGATGAATTATCACAATAATCAAATTTCCATACGGATTATATCTACGCTTCTTTCCTAAACGATTCCCAATCATATTATCCATTATTGCATGTGCCCAATTTACCATAATATTTCCAATAATTATGTATGTGGCTTTTTGGAGTAATGGATATATCTCGTTAAAACTCCTAGTTAAGTTTGAAGTTGTCCAACTTGCATTTTGTCTCTTAACTGTTTGATGTAGAATATACTTATCATATATGATCTAATCGTCCGATGTCACACCGTCGGACGAGATTCCCAAAAAATTTCTCAGTACTTGTTTATCAAATTCAATTTCGACATCTTTAGAACTATCATAAAATACTAATCCATTATCGCAATGTCCAAATTCAAGAAAGTTGTATACCTCGGTAAGGGTGAGCGTTCGGTCAGTTTTGAGATAAAAAAATGACAAATTGAATTAGGATCTAAGAAATTTAAAATCGAATCAAACTGAATTAATTTCAGTTAATTCAGGTGTAACCTATTTAACCAAACTAGAAAGATATGCTATTAGTCAAATGATTGACTCACTCAAAGGATAACATAAATTTATGTTTGAAGAGATTTTATTTCATATTTTTTATGTCATGCGAAAAATTGACCAATTTTTAACAGGTAAACTTTGTATTTTATCACTAAACCAATTATTTAAAGTACTACTATACCATAAAATTGAATAATATAATAAAAGCTTGGTTAATTTGGTTAAACCGATAACAAAAAAAATTATAAATCGAATTCAGACTGATTTTGTTTCAAAACCAAACCAAACCGACCAAAATGAACAGGTTCGGTCGGTTAGTTTGGTTCTACCCTAATATTGCTCAACCCTACATCTCAGGTAGATGTCAATTTCAAAACCAATCATATTTATGGTATTTACTAATTATGCTCGAGTGAATTGATTTCGAACGTCGTATAAGGAAAGAGTATTTAAATTCACTTGATGCACACCGAGCGATTCTTTTAACATGATGGCCTCGAATCTCTTAATATTTTCCTTTTTATTTTTCACTCAAGACATAACTTCATCCGTAAGGATTTCATCGATGGAACCAAAGAATGGTGAAGAAATTGGCCTTTTTCCTCTTCCCATGATGCAAAGCAACGATTTTGATTGAAAATATTGAAGGATTTGCAGATTATTAAGGCTGGGATTAATAGGGTTAGGGTTTAAAATTGACTAGAGTTGATAAAATGAAAAGAGGAGTGAAAGAAGAAGATATAAAGCAGGTTTCGAGTCTGTAAAAATATGCACACTGGTGGACCAGTGTATATGCACCGGTGCACCAGTGGCTATAATTTCTACAGTATTTGCTTTTGTTTTAGATGACTTGTAATATATTTTAATTAATTTTTTAATATTTTCTTAGGCTTAAAATTTATAATTTTTTTATTATCTTATGTTAGAAGTTGAAATTTTATATTTGATGTTTTGATTAGTCAAATTATATTATATTTACTAGGAATGTTTATTAATTTTATTAGATTATTGTTTTTATTTTGGTTTATATTTAAACTTTATTTTGGTGTCATATTATCGTAAAATGAAATATATAAAAAGTAGTAAATAATTATTTTTAGAAACATTAAATTGTTAAAGTGTGTATATATGTAAATGTCTTAAAAATCTATAAACTCTAAATGCTTTAATTATAAAATTATATGTATGTATGTATGTATATTAGGTTATGCTATAATTATTGAAATGATATTATATTGTGTGTGTGTCTTTTACCTACCTTTTGTAAGTGCAAAGTTTTACCTTTAAATTATTACTGGAGTTACTTTGAAAAAATTAATTTAGTTTATTATAAAGGAAAATTTATATGTATGTATATAACCTTATATGGCTTAAATACAAAATATTTGTTAAGTTATAAAATTTAAATAAGTTTAAAAACAATAAAAATTTATTAAAATTGAAAATTTTAGATTGAATCCTTTATCGGGCAAATTTCTTATTCTCGACGTAATTTAATATCAGTATTTCATTTAATAGTTTAGAAAAAGTATCTGCAATTTGATTTTCAATGTTTACAAATTCCAAAATAATATTTTCTTTTCCAAAATCGTCTCTCTGAAAATGGTGTCTTATATCGATATGTTTAGTTCTAGAGTAATTTATTGAATTTTTGGCCAAATTCATTGCACTGGTATTATCACAATATATATGTGGTCTTGTTAAATTTACACAAAATCCTTAAGAATTTGTTACACGTAAATTAATTTGATCGTAAGCTAAAGCGGCTGAAATATATTTTGCTTCACACATAGTGAACGACCCAGAAATCCACACAATTTAAGCTGACAATAAAGCACATGTCCAACCCAAATTGAATGGAAAGACGAATAGTTATGCGAAAGAAAGAAGAAAGAAGTAGAGAAGAGAAAAGGAAGCAAAAATAACACAAAATCTCACATTCACAGCGGAACAACACATAATATAAACCAATGATCTTTATAAAAGAGAACTGTAATATACATCCATAAAATCAATGTACACGAATGACAAATCATCAGCTTGGACAATTTAATAACCGATCCTCACAAATGCTGATAATTTCAACAACAGTGCAGCAGAAAAGAAACCTATACATGAATACGACCTGAAGACCTCTAGCACCTCTGCTGAAGCTCCAAAGCATCCAAATGTAAATCTGTATATATGCACGGTCTAACCTGAGCATTGAAAGAGAATCATGTCCAGATCTGTCTGGTAAACCAGCATGAGAAAACACATCTCAATCGAATTTTTTGAAGTTATCAAAAAAAATTCTTTTTCAAAACAAAAGGTATCTTGTAAGACCACACCGCACATAAACACGGATGTGTTTTTACCTTATGATAACCAAAATATTTCATATCAAATTCTATTATATAATACTAGTGTCTAGTATACAAATAATATTAATCATAACCGAAATTGTTACATTGATTAAATTCTAACATACTAGCTACAAAGTAGGTTCTACAAATAAAATGGCAGACACCTAGTGGAGAATGGATTCCATACAATGACATGTAAGGGACTACCTTATGTACAACATTTCTAGAGGAATGTATCGAGGATCAACAAGTTTGAAACCTTAGCATTTAGCAAGACCGGCCTACCCACAGACCCATCTGGTGGAAGATAGAACCAATTATGATGTCATCTCAATCGTTCCCAACCTATCCGTAGCCATAAGCATACACAACATACCTGAAATATAGAGGGTAATCTAGAAAGGTGATGACCATATCCTAATAGAAGCGACCCACTTAGCCTTACGGCATACCCTTTTTAACCCATATTGGGTGTAAGGCTTAAGGTAACATTTATCTATCATATAACAAACATTCCACTTTGAATGCCACATTACTATTTCATAATCATACAACTGATTTCTACAAACATGCAAGTCCTGAGCTTGTATTTCTCGGGAAAGGGTGTTAACCTAAGAGAAGTTGCCTTCTCCACCACCAAACAAACGATACGTTTATAGAGATCGATCAATGTGATCTAGACATGCAATGTCAGATATAGGACCATACAAGTTGTCCAAGAACAGGACAAACCAAAGGTATTCTCCTACCACATCCTGTCAGGAATCATCCCTAGGATTAGTAGCGAGAAGTCCTTGCATATCGAAGGTTTTCATAACGAAGCACTACTACCATCGTATAAAATATGCATTGCAGGTTTAGCGGCAAGTAGCCCCACGTCATGAAGATCTCCATCTTCAAAAATCATCATCATAACCCTGCACTTTTGAATGCATATATTGGTCCAAAATGGTTTTCAGATAAATCCGATCCTGGTCTCTCAGGACCAACAACGATAAAAGGCCCTCAACCCCACAAGGAAAACGAGTCTCGTTGACTTATCATGTTTCCAACTCTCAACTTACTATCCTTTGGCCAAGAGGGAAGACTAATAGATTGGAGTACCAAAGTCCCTCCACGCTACTTAGATCATCATTCTTAACACCGAACGATAATCAAGCCTACTCAGTTGGCTTCATGCTAAGTGCACGACTAATCAGTTTGTACATCAAATCAAGGAACCAAAAATAACCAAATTTGATAGTCGGTTATATAACTATCAAAGTAACAAATAAAATCTATCACATAATCAGTCACTAGGCCCATTTAATATATCTTTTATTAATTAAATCAATTTCTAAATTTTTATCTCAAAATATCTTTAAAAGATATATTCACAAAACTACTTTAATCTTTCGATTTTGGAAAACATTTCCATATACATATATCACCGGTATAAGTATATTCACAAACCAATTTATTTTTCAACACTTAGAAAATATATCTATATGCTTAAATCGAAAATAAGTATATACACAAATTTGAGGAAAGTATTCTTCAAAATGCACTATATTTGGGTCAAAACGAATGTTGTGTCAAACATCGTTACGACAACCCAAAAAGATTAGTATAGGGATTCGACTAATTATACTTAACATTAATCTTCAATGTCGAACTTCCACTATTTATTAGTTAACAATTAGCCATTCAGGTTGGGGTGTCATTACCTCTCAGACCTTGATCGAACAACGTTCTTAACTTCTAATTAGACAGAAGTTACATATCCTGAATATTAACACCAAATATATATATAAGTATGTATGTATATATATAAAAATTCCATATACTATATAAAACATTTCCTTTCAGAAATCATTTATTATAATAACGGTGTTATAGTCCATGCCTTCCTCACTTTCCTCGAAAACGTTTATTACAACAATAAATGTTGAAATCCATGTTTTCGCCACTTAATACCTTTAAATCGCTTTTAAAAGCAATTTTAACTCCATTTGGAAATATCACTTTCAAAACATTCAGTTTAAAAGATTATTCTAACTTTAAAACGTGGACGTATTTCCTTTATATAAAATTCATATTTAAATCTCAACAAAGAATAATTTCACTACGTTTATAAATCTCCTTTCAATTTTATAAAACTTCTTTTTTTTTATAAATTCTCTTTGTTTATAAAATTCCATTTATAAATCAATTTCTTTACAACCTTATTTTTATCAAAATCCATTTATAAATCCTTTTTCTTTATAAATCTAATTCATTTATAAAATTTATTAATAAATTCATTTCTAATATTTATAAAAGCTCCATTTATAAATCTATTACTTTGTTTATAAAATATTTCCTTTTATAAATATTTTATATAAACCATTCGAAAATCTATATTTAAAGTATTTCGTAAAACTACCAATTTTATAACATCAAAAATCATACATTTTTATTTATTTAAAGTAAATTTATTTCTTTTAATAATTCGATAATAATTATTAAAAATATATAAAATTCCAAAATCATTTTAAAATCATTTCAATTCAAAATCGCTATTTTATTTTATATCAAAATACTAAAAATAAGAACCAATGCTACCATGGCACTAAATAGGGGAAATCGTCCATGTCATCAAATATGGCATCCAACACATCATATATCACAGTATATGAAAAGTAAAATCAACGGAGTGAGGAATTTGGTTGGATCCCTCCAATCCGTCTCCCAACATCACATACAGTATATAATCAAATAATATAAATCAACCGCTTCGAGGCGAGATCTATACAAAGGGTCATCTGCTCTTACTTGGGAACGTAATAGGGTCTCATTTGCTACAGGGCGAGAATATATCCAAACCAACTAATAAAATAGTAAATCTTCCAAACAGCAATAAATAGCAACAATAAAAATATCCATACTTGTATAAAATATAAGTGGGCCAGAGAGGCGAGTTTAACTCACCGAAATTCCATTTATCGCCAAAGCGTTCTGTTTGGATTAAAATTGAACTGACATTTGATTTTAACACAAATTCCTACTATATTCAAACTAATCCAATCCAACTCCATAACGTAATATTCATTGTAACGAGCGCAACGCAACTGACCGTGTCTAAATCCGACCTCGTATGGGCAAAATACAGAGGTTAGAACTTAGAGAAAATTAAATTATAATTTAACTTTAATTAATTAAGTTTTATACTTAATTACCTTTCTTCTATTCACGTTTACAATCCAGGTCACGCTTTAAAACTCATCGCAGTTCAATTTCAATCGATCGCCACTGTCGCCTTAGCCACCATAGTTCGCGGTGTCACCACTACCGAATGCCCCAGCTTTGGTGCGCCGAACGTTATCGGTCCGACCTCCTCTCAAGCTGCCAATCGTCGGAATCGGCAATTGTCCAATTTTTCGTTTAACTCGAATTGCTACCTCCTTGGACCTTCGATCAACGATCGGTTTACATGGATGAGTTCATGGAGTCGAGCTCTATACTTTTCTTGTTGGGGTCAAGGCTTGAAAACGCCTCTAATGACTAGAGCAACACTAGCCGTTGGATGAAGGATGATAAGAATGGCGACTAAGGTTTTAATTCAAGGGTTTTGCAAAATGAAGGAAGTTAAGGTCCTATTATAGAAAATTTTCAAAGCACTATTCATCCCTAGTATTTTTAAACTCCAAATGAGACGTGTCGCTTGGCATTCTATATGTAATAACCCTGTTCCGAACGCAATGGAACTAGTATCGAGGCCCAATTCCAAAGTATACAAAGTTAGCATTCCATATCGAATTATATTTATTTTAAATAACATTAATAAATTTCTATGCGTTCCGAACTCGTAAGACCAAATGATACGTCCAATCGTCACGGAATTTGATGATATACAATAATTAACTAATAAGGATCCAATGGCATTGGTTTTGTCGAAATCCGATATAATATCCCTGAAGGCCATTTTCACACGTTAATTAAAAGATTATTATAAAAATCTACCTAATCACTTTTACTTAAATTTAAAGTTTACTATCTTCATTCTTATTCAAATAGAATTTTAAATCATCTTTCTAAATCATTTTTATTCACATTAATTCAAGATTTAAAAATTTAAGTAATTCCAAATATTCAAATAACCATTATATTTGAAATTCAAGTTATTTAACTTATAAAATTAACTTTTAAATATTTAAAATCAATTAAATATCCGAAATTTGAATATTTGAAATTCTAGGCCTTTACACGTAGACAAAGATGCGCAGTTTTCTTTCTGGCTAAACCATGAAACTATAGATTAACCTATAAAGTGACATGTGTCGCTGGTACTTTTTCTATCTGTACGACATTTGCTAAAATCAGCATGCTATATGATACTAATTCGAATAAACATCCTTTTGGATAGAACATTCTGTAACCTTTAGTTCCAATTAAATATCTTAAAATTCTTTTAACAACTCGTAGATTTGATTCTTTCGGATTAATTTGAAATATGGTGCCAAAACACACACTCGATATTATATCGGGGCGACCTGCTATTAAATATGGCTAAGATCCAGTCATACTCCTATAAAGTTTTTGATCGACATCCTTACTATTTTCATCTTTATCTATGTGAATAATTGTACATATTGCGTTGGCTTACTACTCATATTTTAGATTTCAAATCTTTTCAAATTAAATATTTACCATATTTTTCTTGTGAAATAAAAATTCCATTTTATAAATTTTTTAATTTCTAAACCAAGAAAATAATTTAATTCGCCCAAATAGGACATATAAAATTATTTTCTCATAATTTCTAAAAAATCTACACAAAATGTTTCATTAGTTGATTCAAAAATAAGGTTATCAACATATTTTTGGACAATTGTAAATCATTATTTTCATACTTTACAAAAAGCTATTGAATCTACTTTTCCAATTTCAAAACCAGAATTAATTAAATAGCTTTTTAGTCAATCATACCAAGTATGTGGCGCTTGTTTTAGATCATAAAGTGGCCTTTTATGTTTAAAAACATGATTTGGATATTTTTTATGTTTAAATAAGGATGGTTATTCTATATATACATTTCTTTTATAAAACCATTTAAGAATGCATGTTTTACATCCATTTGATATAGTCCAATAATATGGTGACAAACAAAAGCTAGTAATGTTCTAATTTCTTAAAGACGTGCAACAGGAGCAAAAATCTCACCATAGTTTGTTCCTTCCTCCTGATTGTATCCTTGAGTAACCTGCTAGCTTTGTTTATAAGAATATCACCATTTTCATCACTTTTATTTTTATATACCCATTTTTGTTCCTATTACTGATTGATCATTAGGCCTTGAGATTAATTCCCATAAATTATTTCTTTCAAATCGAATTAATTCCTCTTATATTGAAATTATCCAATATTCATCTCTGCTCGCTTCTTTATAGTTCTCTGGTTTAGTTGTAGAAATAAATGCCATATGCCTCATTTGATTTAGTTCTCTTATAGTTAAAACTATTGTGAAAATTTTGAATAGGAAAAAGCGTATTTGATCAGGATCTTGTCTGCCTATTTGAGTACTAATGCAATATAAAATCAACTATGAAACCATACAAGAACAAACAATGAAAAGAAAAAGAGAAAGAGACATAGAAGATTAACGTGGTTCGGATATAATTATCCTACATCCACGGAGAACCAACAACCCTTTATTTTTTCTTCACTTCGAGAGAGAGAGTACAACATGAGAAGAGTATTGCAACACCCCTAATTTTTGATAAAATTATTTAGAAGATTTAATTAGATAAATTAAATAGAATAATGCAAATGTTAAATGATAAGGGGATTAAGATTTAAATAAATATAATTAAGACCGTGCTCAATTAAATAATTCAATGAGCTTAAGATTAGGTCATAAGTTAATTAATTTACATAAGGGTATATTTGAAATTTGCCGCACATAACCCTTACCCTTATATATTCTCATTCCTACCATTTCATTTCCCATTCACGTCATTTTGAAAACGCAAAATAAAAACGTAAAGAGGAGACAGCCATTAACAAGAGGAATTCAATCAAAAGATAGGGATTCAAGCTTAGGGGAAATTAATTTCAATTTAATCTCCTTACCTTAATCAAGGTGAATAACAATTCATTCCATCTCTATTTTTTTATAATCATATGTTTTTAGATTTAAGGGTAAATTCATTTTATGATGATTTGGATGATGACATGCTTGAATTACAATTTGTATGACTTAAGAAAGAGTATTTAAATAAGATTATATGTGGTTTTAGGGAAAAACCGATTGATATTGATGTTTAAATTCCATGGAAAAAATTTATGGTGTGCGAAACATGATTTCGGAGTTGGGTTTTAATTTTGATAATTTTTCAAGTTATGGAAAAAGTACCATGAATTTTCAAAGGAAAATATGGTTAATTAGGTTTATAAATTTATTTCAGAAATTATATTGAGAATTTGGATCTGAAATTTTGATATGTTAGGTAACATTATTAAAGTGAATTTTTGGAATATTTGGGTATTTTTCCTAAGTGATTTTCTATGCAATTAAATTATTATAGAAGAAGGACTTATTTGCAATATTGATTTTGCTTAATGGAAGGGCTTATTTGCTAACTTAACCATGGTTTAGATCTGAAATTAGCGGCAGTTATTTTAGTAAAGAATTTGAAAAGTTATGACAACTAATCTTATGTTTACACATGGCAGGTTAGTTAGAAAGTATTTGCTTAATTGGCATTAATCAACTTTTACCCAGAAAAGTTGGTTCCGCCTTCTTCAGAAGTACCTTTCGACTCAGAGTTTCCACCTTAAATCAAGTCAAAACCCCACTAAGCTGAAACCATCTCACAATGTATCACTTAGATGGTAGTAGTAGATTGGAGGAAAGGCGGAAGGCATGGTGTCGAAAGCATTGCTTCCGATGGGGTCGATACCTTTGTTTGTTTTAAAAAAAGAAGCGTCTGCCTTTGTTTTATTTAAGCCTTCGAAGGAGTCGAAGCATATGTTTTCGAAAGAGGTTTTCAAAATATTTTCGAAGGGGTTTCCATTAACTTAAGTTTTAAAGAGTAAGCTTTCGAATGGGTTTCTTTACTTATAAAATAATTCTTTTGGAAGAAGGGGTTCCGACCTAGTCGAAGCCCTGCTGCCGTTCTTTAGCTTTTCGAGTGTATTGAAGTCCGCAATGCTTTCGAAAGGTAGAGCTTGTTTTAAAGATGTTTTAGACCACTTCCTAAATGCTTTCGAAAGGGTCCAAGGGTTTCGAAGGCAATGGTTTCGAAAGGGGGTTTCGACGCTATCCTTCAGTGTTTTGTTTAAATGGTTTGAAGCTTTCGAAAGGGATGGTGCCGATGCCATCGAGTTATTCCCCAATATTTTTATATGACAAATAATGGTTTCGAAAGAGATACTTTCGTATGTATTCACTTTCATCTAAATAATATTTTAATTATAAACGCAATGATTCTGAAAGGGGGACTTTCAATGGTTTCGAAAGGGATACTTCCAAAGGTTTCAAAAGGGGTACTTTCAATGGTTTCGAAGCGATGCTTCTAAAAGATAATAAGTAATACTTTATCACATTCGAAAGGTTTCGAAAGATAATTTTTAAAGTGTTTCGGAAGGCGAGGCCTAATGTTTTGAAAGAGATTTATATACTTTCGAAGGAGGTCATCCAGTGAGGTCGAAAGCAAGGTTTTGAAGGTACGACAGCCTTAATTTTCAAAATAATTAACCCAATCTCATTTTTAAAGTAACACCATGGCATAATTAAATATAGTGTTTGAAAAGGAGTTTTTGAAGAAGTTTTCTTTGATTAAAGGGTTAAAGGGATTAACTAAGTTATTGCGTATGCTTCTTCATATATGTATATATATTCACATTGTAATGGACCCAAAACTGAATATCGGGGAGGGGCAGAACAACCAGCTAGGTTGACCTAGTAGGAATATAAATTAAGTTAACTCCTTAATGAGTAGAATTGCATCCAGGAGGTTAGGAAGACCATAATATAGGATGCTAAAATATTAAAGGAAAAGATATTGGCAGGGGCCAATAGGTTCTCAGTAAGCCCATGAAAATTATGTATAGGAAAAGATATTGGCAGAGGCCAATAGGTTCATAGTTAGCTCATGAAAACTATGCATAAATGAAGATGTTAGAATGACAGGTTCATAGTAAGCCCATGAAAACTAAGATTCGATATCGGCAAGGGACAGTAGGTTTGTAGTTAGCCCATGAAACTATATCTAGATTAAGATATTGACAGATGTCAATAGGTTCCTAGTCAGCCCACGAAAACTAGGATAAGAAGGGAAGATATTGAAGTTACCAATAGGTTCCTAGTCAACCCATGAAAACTAGGATAAGTGTAAATATGTTGGAGTTACCAATAGGTTCATAGTAATCCCATGAAAACTATGTATTTGGACAAGGAGTCCTTAAAATTTTTACCGACTATTAATTAGCCTATGAAAACTATTAGGTTAATAGTAATCCTAGAAATTATAACTAAGACAAATAGTCAAAATGAATGGGAATGAGTAACCAGAATTAATTCATTTGTTTTGCATATAATCATATCATATTGTTTTAACCATTGTGGATGCAAGAACATGGTATATGGTTTTATAAAGGCTTTAAGATACTAGTGAGGGGGAAACCCGTTCCGCTAAGCGGCGTTGTCTCACTAGATACCTAAATGGTTTGAGATTGTAGATTATTATTCATACCAAGCTTTATGTACGACTCGAAGTTTATGTTTCCCCTTAAACTCTCGGGTACTCAATTGATTTTGAGTAGCTTGAGATTTGAAGTTTCCAGGTACCTTATTAGACAAATAAAGCTTCCAAAGATATGCAGGAGGCATGATAGATATACAGAATTCTTTTTTATTTTGATTCCGCTGTGTTGTATGTAATGGAAAAGTTGTTAAATTGCCTGCATATACTCTGGTCATCCAAGGGGGCATCTTCTATGTCGCTCTTAGCGCATATTGTCATAAATATTTTTTCTCTGAATGTGGTTTACGACTGTAGGATTATGCAATGAACTGGAAATGTTTTGAAATAGAATGTGGTCTTGTTTGAAGTTATAAAAATTTTCCATATTCATGTGTTTATGTGTATCAATGAATCTAACATCGTCACATTTGGTCGTCAAGGATTAATAACTATGGATGACTGTAGTATCCATAGCCGTTAGTTTTGGGCCTCTAAGTTGGAGGATGTTACAAGTATGAGTCACTCAATAAATTTCACTCACCCTAAAAATTACAAAAATAGGGATGTTATTAAGGATATTTTGGAGGAGAACACTCTTGTTGGTTTTATGATCGAAAGATGAGCAAATGTCCTTATATTTATAGGTGCAACGACGAAGACTACCTTGGAGATGAGAATGAAATGTTTTGGAATTTTCTTGATTTGATTTCACCACAAATTTAGCATATTTGTCCTTGTGTTCCATATATATCCTTATTTGATTGATTCCTTTAATCAATTTGTATCTATTCAGATACTAATGATTATTTTTCCAATTTTTTTCCATATTTGATTGATCAGGAGAATCAATTAATATCTTCCCCTTTATATATTTGGAATAGATTTAAATCGTCCAAATTTAACAAAAAATTTAGTACTTACATCTCATAATTCTTTGTTTATATTTTAATATGGGGATTCCTTTATTTCTTAAGTATTTTCGTTAAGTCTGTCTTGATCCATATTTTAAGTAGTATTTGTAGATTGACTAATATCTAATATTTAAGTATCATTTTCAAATTTATTAAAATTTTCGTCAAAGGAAATGTGTAAGGTTTCTTCAATAGTATTTATTCATTTATTTAAAATTTAGTAAGCTTTACTTCTTTCTGAATAACCAACAAATATTCCTTCATTAGTTTTAGAGTCAAACTTATGTAGATTTTCTTTAGTGTTTAAAATAAAACATTTTGCACCAAAAATTCTATAGTAAGATATTTTAGGTTTTCTTTGATAAAAAATTCGTAAGCAATGCTTTTAGTTTTTGGTCTTATTGCACTTTAGAACATAACAGCCAGTAGCAACTGCTTCCGCCCAGAATTTCTAAGGTAAAGTGGTGCTATTTAGTAATGTTCTAACACACTTTTATAAAGTTCTATTTCTTTCCCTACAGAACGCCATTTTGCTTTGGTGTTCTGGAAAATGAAAAGTTATGATTAATTTCTTTTTTATTACAATAGCTTGTAAATCATCATTTTCAAACTCTCCTCGATGATCACTTTTAATATTTTTAACTTTTAAATCCTTTAAGTTTTGAATTCATTTTACAAAGTTTCTAAACATTTCAAACGTATCGCTTTTATGTGTTAATAATAAATTCCAGCTTATCTTGAAAAATCATCAACAATTACAAAACCATATTTGTTATGATTTATTGGTCTAACTTGAGTTAGACCAAATAAATTCTAAGTGAAGTAATTCCAAAGGTAGATTAGTGAATATTTCATTTATAGACTTAAAAGATGATATTCATAGTTTACCTTTTCGATAAGCGTCACATAAGTTATTTACTTTAAAATTCATTCTAGGTAGACCTCTTACGATTTCATGTTTTGATAATTATTTAATAGTTTAAAGTTAATATGCCAGAAACATTTATGCCAAAGCCATGGATCATTCAAGTTTGCTAAAGCACCTCGTAATGTCGTTATTAACTTTCATATTTAACATATAAATATTTTGTTTACTTATACCTTAGAATTTTAATCTTTCATTTTGATCAAATATATTACAATTATCTTTTTTCAAAATTAATATAAAACCTTTATCGCATAGTTGACTACTACTTATCGGATTATTTTTAAATTTATAACTTAGTAAACATTAGTAATTAAAGGTGAATTTGGATTACAATCATTGTTGATGTCCTCTATTCCGATGATATATCGTTTGGAATTATCATCGAAGGATATAGTACCTCCATCTATTAGTCTGATATTGGTTAACATATCGGAGTTTTCTGTCATGTGGCTGGATTATCCGTTGTTTATAATCCATCTTCTCTTTTTACTAATGTGTGTGGATACTTACAAAAAATAAGTAAGTTTATTGATACCCATTTCCTACGTTAGGATTCTGGGGTTAATTTTTTGGTAACCATACCAAGGAGGGTTTGGTAGAACCTTTAAAAGAGTAATTAATATTATTATGAACATCAAAGAAAAACTTATCTATATGTTTCTTTCTAGTAAGATTATTATTATTAGTTTTATGATATCCATATTTTTCTTACCATATTTTTCAAATATTCCTTTTTCCTTTTAGAGTTATTAGATTTTTTAAATTTTATATTGAAAACTATTTTTCATTGGAGTTTTCTTGTTTTTATCTTTCTTGAAACCCAATCCATTTTTATTATGTGATGGTCTAGAAATCTTTATCAAATTTGATAAATATTCTTGATCTCTATTAAATTTCGAAATATTTGTAGAAATATTTTCTAATTTTTTTCAAGGGAGGATTGGAGAAAATGACAAACTCTGAAAAAAAATCAGGCTGAAAGACATCAATTTTTATTTTTAGGTTAAAGGACAACTATTAGTTATAATTAGAATTATATTCAACTTTTACATTATACAAAATGCTAGTTATAACTAGCATTATATTCAGTTTTACACTAAAAAAAATGTTAATTATAACCAGCATTATCCTTCAGCCAGAATAAAAAACTTGTTATCCTTCAACCTAATTTTTTTTGTAAGTTTGTCCTGTTGCCTATTTTCCTATTTTCTTAAAATATAAATTTTTAGAATCAATATTTCTTATTTTTGAATTTAATTCACAATTCTCTTTTAATAATTTGACATTTGCATTTCTATAAGAGTCAAGCACATTTTCTAGTAAATAAATTTTGTTTGTTAAATTTTCAAAAGAGCTTTGTGAATTTTTTAATTCTTTAATCCTTTTAACTAGACCAATATTTTTATTTCTAAAGAATCAATTTCCTTTTTTAAATAATCAATTTTAGAATTTAAATTGTCATTTGAAATTTTGATATTTTATTATGACATATTCCAGATTCTTTGTTTCCTCCTTTGTTTCCACCTGCAAACTTGCAAATACGCATATATTCATATAACAAAAGGGAAAATTTGTTAACTATGTTTGGATTATGCCTTATCCTATACATTACGGCCATAGGCTCGATAGCTATTGCATAAGGAATTTTTTTCTATGCATCCCTTTTGGGTGGATCAAGCCGACATAGTTCTAACTCTTGTTCTTGTCTTGTATCTAAATATTTGTTAGTACGTAACAACCATAATATCAATGCAATCTATGCAAATGATACGAGCAGAAAACAATATTCCTACTCAACCATCACGAAAAATCATCTTATGGGGTGATAAAAATAACGGTCCTCAGCCATAAACATTATAACACTCAATACTAACCTCAATCATCAAGCAAGAGAAATAATACAAATATACTTACATACATACTAATCATCAACTATAGTAATACACCATCAATATAAGTGTAAGTTATAAAATGTGTATTAATCACTCCATAATAATTACACAACATTAATCGTCAAATGTGAACTAATCCAGCCAATTTTCATAACCCAAAATCAATCACTAAGTAATCGTAATTAACTACCCATCATCTAGTAACAATTATCGTAGAATATCGCACACTCATGAAAATGTGATATTGTCATCGAACAAAAGTGTATGTTATAATTAACCAACAATTAATTACGCATTCTACAACCATCGAAATAATATATTTATGATCACTATTTTCTTAAGTAAAAAAATCACTTTATTATTATTTACTATAAATACTTTATTTATTTATTGCATGTAAAAAATGATAATGTACTTCTGAATTCTTCAAATACCTCAAAACATCATATTTTAAATCAAAAATAGAAATTTGCATCAAATTACTTTTTAGAACAATAATACTATTATTTCACGTGAAACTAATAATATATTTTAAAATCACTATAAAAGTTTCCAAACCCAATTTATTACCATTTATCTCAAAAATAATAATATTTTATTTAAATTTCCAAGACTTCTTATTGTTTCGATTCATATCAAAATAGTAATAATTTAACACATTTGTAAACATATGTTAATATTATTACTATTATCTTGAAAATTCTTATTACTCAAACAATAATAATAATATTTCATACAATAAATATGGCAAAATCAACTATTTTGTCATTTACTCAAAACAACATAATCTTTACGAAACTAAATTATTATCTAAGGAATAACACTGTATTTTATAAATAAATTTTCATTATTATTTATGAATTTCCTCAAAAATTCATAGATAATAGCCTTATTAAATTCTTTACTTTATTTCCAATTTAATTCATTAAATCGCTGTTTTTTACGAATATCATCCAAATTCTGTAAGTGACCTTGTTTATCATTTATCTATCCAGTTTTTGCATTTTTACATAATTTCATCCATTTTATATTAAATAATTATATTCGAATTTTAAATCTTCAATTAATTACAATTAAACAATTAATATCACAAAATATCAACAACAAACAATTAACAAGGCACAACAATCCAAAATATTCACAATACGATCATCAATATAACACGACACAAATCAATAGTTGCAAATTTTCACCAATGCGTATGCATTTAATATTTTAAATCTTAATTGATTAAAATAAATAAACCATAACTGCATGCTTTTGCAAACTGCTTAAAAACTTAGAAAACCTAGTGCCAAATTGTTTGGAATTCCACCATGAGTCCAAAGGAAGAAACCACATTGAACAGAGTTTGTACGCAAAAGTTATAAAGGTTAGAAGGTTCATGGTTTAATTTGCAAATATAAAAATTATAGGGAATAAATCAAAATTTATCCCGCATGGTCACTGTTAAGATCAACCCCACTTGGTCAACATTGACTGCTGTTTTCCACCAATGTCTGCCGAGTTAGCACCTTTGACAGCTTGCGTTGGATAGCCATCGACTTCCTTTACCGAATCTCGTTGGTCACACGTCCAATGATACCGCCGTTAGCCTGAGATCGACGATCAAAATTGGTAATTTCATCAACTTTATATGCGAATTTCGGTCAACTCCAGCATCATTTCATGCTATTCGAACCACCATTGTATTTATCTCTCCGAGATGTACTTTCTCATGTAATTTGCATGAATCGAAAAGTCCCAATTTGTCCCCCATTGACTTCACTATGGCTATCTTTGACCGTGATTTCCAACCTCTTGGGCCGTATCTTTGAAAACAAACACTTTCTGTCTCTTTTGCTTATCAAGAGCTTTAAATATATATAACTTGATGGGTATCAGAAACTTTGAATTTTGAAACAATTTGTAGTTAGCGAAAATAATCCGCCATTAAAATGGGATTAAGGGAAATTTCTAAATTAGGGAAGGGAAACTGATGTGGCGAATGCCTCTACCCCCTAATGTTTCTAGCCATCATTTAGGTACAAAGGCAGGTTCAATTATGTGGAACCGTTTAGTCCAAAAGTGGCTGCATGCTCTATTTAAACATTTTAACGCCTCAATTTTGCAAATTGTAACTCCAAATCCATGAAAATTATATATTAAACTAATCAACCCAGAAAGACCGTCGCAACAGTTATAAAAACAATACCCAATTCACCTTTTAAAATAAATAAATTTAAATTAACATCGTTAAATTTTCAAGTTGTTACATTCTCCTCCCAAAAGAATTGCGCCCTCGCAATTCCGTATACAACCTTCCACCTAGTTATCTAAACATTATCATTGGTTTAATAACAAAATATGAGGAAACATATCAATCATAAATTAACTACTTATAAAGTGGTATATAATGACCATATGACATTATCCATGACACAATCAAATTCGTCCATAAAAGGGGTTCAAATTTCTATACACATATACTATAGTAACACATACACTTCCTTAATCATGCAATCAAAACTATAACATGTAATATAACACATCATTAACAAGGGTGAAGCAATATCAATCATGCACTAAATCATGTCATGCATCTTAACAATTTAACCATAACAAAAGTCCACAACAAAACGTAAGTCGATCAAAACATACGTGCAAAAATAAATGAATATACGTAAATCAATAATCAACATAGGTCGTCAAAAATAAAGCGCACGCACTAAAAAGATAATATTGCACTATCTTACCAACAAATAACATAGGTATGTTGATCCTTATACTGGCTACACATCCATTATAAGACGTGTATTCTCAAAAGTGTTGATAAACTTCCTTATGGTCTGATCCTTAAGACAACTAGTGTACCATCTCATACTCATACAATTTGAAATATCGTATGCACCTACTCATGGTCATATCCTCAAAATTAATATGTGCCTAATCATAGCTAATTCTCCAAATAATTTGGTTATCCACTCCTACTATAGCTGCATCAAACCTTGCATCAATTGTGTGCGTTGGATATATGATAACTCCTATACCCATTCTTCTGCCAAAGATTAATGGAAAATCTCGGGTTTCTCGATGCTCGAATCCATTCCACTCCAAAGGCTAGGAAACTAAACCCCCGTATCCATAAGGTCTAGGGTACATAGATCAACATCCACAATCCGAGATACCATATCGTCCTCACATGCCCCTGCTTTACGAGCATACCTCGAATCACTCTGGGTCTCAATGATCCCTTCGCATTCGTCATCATAATCAAAACATACTCGTTATATTTCCATTTATGCCCATAGTAGAACACATTCCTCTTATTCCACCACGGCTCCATCACCATTATCGAAATAGTCAAAAATATAGTCAAAAACACTATATAGTTGAAAACATAGTCAAAACCATTGATTCACCATTATTGAAATACAATTCTATTAACATCGAGTCTTTGTCATCAAAACACAACTCCATCAACATCGAGTTTTGTCAACAAATAAAACTTCATCGACATCGAGTCGGCGTCATCAAAACCCTCTATACGTCCATCATAAGTCGTAAGTCATCTCGTTCCAATCATCGGATCAATTCCAAAAATCTACTTCAAATATCCACTTATATTGATTACTTTATTTGATGACAAAGATAACTCACCCAAAATACCGAAAAGGGATCTACTAGCCATTGCTAGTGATGTGAATTTCAATACACCTTTAGATAAAAAAATTTGATAAAATATTTTCATTTTCAAATCAAAGCTTCCATGTCATCTTTAAAACAAAACTTCTTTTACTCAGATGATCAACTTTTTCTTTTCCAAAAATAAACATAAGTTGGTTGTGAGAAAATCTTCTTTGGGAAAGTTTTAAATCATAAACCTTTTTTTTTCAAAAATCAAAGTAGAAGTCTTTGTTATAATTAAAATTATTTAAGTAAGAAATCCCTCGTATAAAATAGATTTTGGAACGTCTATTATATTAAAACTTTAAATTTTAGTAAAGATGTAATGAAACTTCCATCTGTTATTTTGACTCCTCGGCGGTATTCATCAAGTCTTTAGTCGCCAAAATTCTCCAGTCACTATTACATTGTCAATTTTTTTAGACAATATGAACGTAATGTCTTTCTCATCTTAGGAAACTAAGTTACCCCATTATGACTAAACTAACTATGTTCCTTAACAACTCACTAGTTTCTCCTATGTAAACCAAACTAAAAGTTAACATTGCTTAACTAACGTATCATAAAATTATCATATATAGCGGCCAATATAACCAACATGTACAAGACAAATAATCGAGCAAGAAATTAAAGATTCAAATGATTAAAACTACTCACAACAAATAAGGTAATCAACATAATAAAAACAAAGGAAAATAATTTAAATAAGCACGACATAAATTATTAAATATACAGCCAACAAGCAAACAATTAAAACTAAGTATAGCAAAAAAGACCATCAACCTCACCAATACAAGTAGAAGAAATTAATCCAAACAAGCATGACAAGGATCGATATGTGAACATTAACAAAACAACACAATGCAACAAGGAATCAAATATAACTCAACAAAGAATAGATCAATGTAAACAACTCAACCAAAGTAAACAAATACAACAAAAAGTCATTATCCCAAACATCAAAATTGGTAGTCCCTACTTTATCCCAACTATCACCATGAAAAGGAATAATTAGACGTCCCACAGCTCATTAGAGAAAATCGTACACAATAGTCATAAAGATAACACTGTCATAATGGGTGTTGGCAAGCTTAAGAGCCGTCTTACCCTATCGTCCTATACCCCATGTTACAAAGTGTAGTTTTACAATTCTCAATTAAAATTTCCAAATAAAACATCTTTTAAGATCTTACTTCTTCAACCATATACTTCCAAATCAACTCATCCTCATCTTAATAAAATATTTTCTCAAAATATTATAAAATAACATACTTTATAATACATCCCTACTCAATGATATATCCCTAAACATATTCTTAATTAAACAATTTTCAATCTAGGTCTTTTTCAATGAAAACTATTTACCAAGAAAATGTTTTTCTTTTCAGAACATAATTTATCAAAGGTTACCTTTTAAGCGGAAATCCTTAAAACCAAAATAAATTATTAAATAAAAGGTTTTCTAAGATGGAAGATAGACTTTGTAATTTATCTTTGAATATATATTTACTCGCATTCTTTTCTCAAAAGATATTCCTTAGATGAAAATACTTCCATCAAAATATTTTCAAATATTTTCCACTAATAAAATAATATCCATAATATTATTATCAAATACTTCTACTGAGAAATAATACCTTCAAAATAAAATATAATTTTTATGGAATTAACCTTCTTGTAAACCATATTTAAAATAAATTTCTCCAAATCATATAATATTCATTGTAAATGATGTTTCAACAAAATACTATTTCCATTAAAATAAGGTTTCTCATTACATATTCCCCAACAAGTTACTTTTAGCTAAGACATTTTAAATCTTATACTATTATCAAAATATATTTCTACCTTAAAACTCTTTTTAACTAAATACCATTCGAACCTTATGGTATATATTTTGAAATATCGGTTAACAAAATTATTTATTTTCAAAATATCCCTCAATAAAATATTTTTATAAGGCATTCTAAATCATATTAAGATTACAAAGTACCTTCTAACATATATCTTTTTTTTTTGAAGATATTTCCAAATTGAACCAATTTTAACTAAAATGTTCCCACTAAAATACTCCTACAAAAATAAAATATTCTAAACTGAACACCTTTTCACAAAGGTACTCTCAAATAATTTTTTACAATAACCACTTTACCTATGAGAATATCTTCATAAAATATTTTATTTCTAACTTAAATACTTTTTATCCATGTAATAATTTTCAAAAAATTACTCTGCGTATAAAATATACATATTCATTTTTTTTAATAACACGTCTTTAAAATAAAAAATGTACATTTTATGAATTTTCCAAATAGATATATTTTCTTAAAAATAAAAGGTGATTTCTTTTTATTAAGGTCAGGTTTCAATTACAATTACCATCGTGTGTGTGCCACTCGGGTTATAACTAACACTTAACTTCTTTTATAATTGTTCGTCCTACCACACTCACACTTTATTTAACTTCTATACAAGGGTCATCATAACTAAACATCGTTTTAGGGTGACATAATGCTGGTCAAACAAACAACCATACACACAAAGTATATAATCATCAACCAAAATGCTCTCCCTTTCTATGTTCTAACACAACCAAGGTGTAAATCATCATAACCTAATTGATCAAACCTACCTAAGGCTCAGGGAATCGCTAAACCTAAGCTCTTATTCCAAGTGTGATGACCCATTATTTTTAGCATCTAAAATCAATTATAAACGACGTCAAAATATGTTTACAACTAAAGTCAGATATAAAGATAGTGGACCATGGGTATCTAAAATTAAAAAGTATAAAACATGGGAAAAAAAACCTCACAGTAGAATTTAAACATAAATATATCATTTCAAAAATTGAATATTACACAAATCAGATATATGAAATAATATACATATTCCAATACATTAACCATTTAATTTAATACAATAATTATATAACTATGATACAAGAGATATACCTAATCATCTTATAGATATGACCTATTCCATATTCTTTATTTCCTCCTTTGCTTCTGTCTACAAACTTGCAAATATGCATATATGCATATAACAAGGGAAAAGTTGTTAACTATATTTGCATTCGCCTTATCCTATATACCATGGCCATAAGCTCGATAGCTATTGCATAGAGATAGATGCATACATGCCCAATTTAGTGGATCAAGCCTACGTAGCTCTGATATCGTCTATTCTCATACATCCAAATACTGGTTAGTGCATAACAACTATATCATCTATGCAACAAAACAACCAATGTAAATACTACGAGCAAAAAACACTATTCCTACTCATCCATCATAACAAATCATCTTCTGGAGTAACAACAGTAATGGTACATGGCCATCAAACATCATTAACAATCAATGTCAACCCCAATCATCAAGTAGGAGAAATAATACAAGTATACTTACATTCTAATCATCAACCTTTGTAATACATCATTAATGAAATAATAAGTTATCAAACGTGTTCTAATCACTCCACAATAGTAACACAACATCAATAATCAAATGTATAATAATCCAACCAATATTAGCAATACAATATCAATCATCAAGCAACCATAATTAAGTACCAACGTCTAGTAGTAATGATGATAAAATATGTGATATTGTCACCAAACATCAAATGTATATGATAATTACAACTAACAATTGATCATGCATTCTACAACCATCGTACTACGACGTTACTCATTTAAATATAAAGCCACTTTATTTTTGTTTATTATAAACGCTCCAAATATTTATTGCACCTAAAAACAATGAAAGTAATAATATACTTCTGAAATCCTTTATTACGCCTGTATTTCTTCAAATACCTCAAAAACCTCATTTTAAATTAAAAAGAGTAATTTGCATCAAATTACTTTTCAAAAAAATGATACTACTATTTCACGTCAGAATAATAATATATTTAAAAAATCACTGTAACAGTTTTCTAAACCAATTTATTACTATTTATGTCAAAAAAATATTTTATTTAAATCCCCAAAAGTTCTTTTTAACCATTCATCTCAAAATAGTAATAATTTAGCTTAAAACACTTTTGGAAACTTATATTTAATATTATTACTATTATTTTAAAAATTCTTTTTTATCTTATTAATCAAACAAGAATAATAATAATATTTCCTACTACAAATATCATAAAATCAATTATTTTATCATATACCTACAACAACAAATCTTCACAAGACTACTTTATTATCTATGGAATAACTCTTTATTTTATAAATAATAATAATATTCCTAAATTCATTTTAAAAATAAATTTTTTGTTATTATTTATAATTACTCTAGAGACTCATAAATAATAACCTTTTTAAATTCCATATTTTAATTCAAATTTAATTCATCAAATCGCCGTTATTTACAAATATCATCCAAAATCTATAAGTAACCTTATTTATCATTTATGTATCTAGTTTTCCCATTATTACTCAATTTAATCCGTTTATATCAATTAATTACGTTTAAATTTTAAATCCATTATTAATTATAATTAAATATTCAATATTACAAATATCAACAATAAATAATCAACAAGGCATAACATATTCAAAATATTCACAATATCTACACAATCATCAGTATAACAAAAAATGATCAATTAAAAAAAATCATCAATGGATATGCATTAATGTTTTGAATCTTAATTAATTAAAATAAATAAATCATACTAACATGCTTTTGATAAGAGCCTCGATACTTAGCAAACATTGCTACATCGTTTGGAATTCACCACGCATCCAAAAGGGAAAAGTTATGTTTGAATCGGAGTTCATAAAAAAAGTTATAAAGGTTAGAAGTTTTAGGGTTTAATTTGCAAATATGAAAATTACAAGGACTAAATCAAAATTTACCCCGCCTTGTCAACATGGAAATCACCTTCACCTAGTCAACTTTGACTGCCTTTTGCCACCAACTCCAGCCAAGTTAGCACTTTAAATAGTTGAGTTGGATAGCCATTGATGTCCCATAACAGATTTAGCTTGTCCTACATCCAAAGGCATCGCCGTTAGCTTGAAAATGACAATCAAAATTGGCAATTCTACAAGCTTCAAACACCTATTCCAATCAACACTTACATCGTTTCATGAAATTTGCACTACCATTGTTTTCATCTCTTTGAGACGTACACTACCATGTAATCGATTTTGTCAATTGGTGCACAAATCAAAAAGCCACAATTTGTCCCCTGTTAATGTCACCATGGTCATCTTTGATTGTGATTTCCAGCCACCTCGAGCTTCATCTTCAAAAATAAACACTTGTCATCTCTTTTACTCATTGTGAGCTTCAAATCCATATATAATTTGATGGGCATCAAGCACTTTGAGTTTTGAAACAATTTGTAATTAGCGAAAATTGTCTGCCTTTAAATTGAGCAAGAGAAATTCGGGATTAGGGAAGAGAAACTAATGTGATAGCCACCCCTCAGGATTTCTAAGCATCATTTATATATGCAACAAGGCGGTTTCAGTTATGTATACATATTTGGCCCAAAAGTGGATGCATGCTCTATTTAAATATTGTAACAATTCTATTTTACAAACCGTAACTCTAAATACATCAAAATTATATAACAAACTGGTCAGCTCGAAAAGGCCTTCTTAATGGTTATAAATAAGATACTAATTCACATTTTAATTAAATATCTATTTTTAATTAATTTAATATTAACAGTGTTAAGTTTCCGGATCGTTACACTACCATTCATATTTAGTGCACAAACACTAAGAATGAGTGAGGTTGATCAACATGGGCAATTTGGAATTAATTTCCAAGTAAGATTCATTAGTTTCTCAACACAGAGTAATAAGCTAGCAAATGACTTATGGAGTGTTAATTAGAGTCGCTTTTATATTATGTGGTCTATCCTTAAGTGCCAAATAATATGTTAAGACTACTCGAGTTATGTGTGGACAAAATCATATTGTAGCAGATAGGACTCCAACTTTAGTGCTACATGGTTCATAGGAACCATGCATAAGGATTATATGCTACTCATCTAATAAGTGTAACCAAAGTTAGTTCTCGCTATAGATGATTTCTTGAAAACTAATATTAGTTAAGATTAGGGGTAGTTTGAAGGAGGACTTCCTAATTAGTTTTATGCCTGCTTGGATAATCTTCTAAGTAGCTATGTAATGATTAATCAGACAAGTGTTGCGGTATACTATGATGACTGCCTTATACCTATAGAGTGCACTGTGGAGGTACCCGGCCGAGGCAGGGAGATAGTCAAGAGTGTAAAGTAATGAAAAGACAAATACAAAACCTATAGAACATCTCATAACGCATAGAAAAAATATAATAATCAAATAGATGTAAAACATATGAGACAATAATGTAATCAAATGAACCATAAATGAGAACATCAGATAGCAACAAGTTCACAGATTATATTAATTGAAAATAAAAGAGCTTATACATCCACAATCTCTAATATAAACTCTATAACTGTCTCTCAAAAATAAAAGTACTGATATAGTTCTACGATACTACATACTGAAACATAAGCGATAGTAAGCTCCAAAATGTGCGTGTCTATACATATATACATACATATATATATATACACACATATATATACATATACATACATACATATATATATATATATGAAAGGATGCCCTCTTGCTCGTACTCCATACAGCTCCATACGCTATCCATACCTGTTATCCCTAATCTACTCATTTAAAAGTGCTCGACATATTAAGAAGAAAAGCATAAAATCTCGGGTCAGACAACAGTCTGATGAGAGCGATACATCATCTCAAAGTACTATAAAAATCGTATATAGTAATAAAGACATAATGTATGTAGAATCATGCCTGACATGTCCCTTCATCCAAAGAGTTAGCACAAAACAATCAATATATGCTAATCTACTATCATCATATATGTGCACTATAATCGAAGTACAATATTTGGTGTCTAAGTATATGATCAAAGATACCAACATTGTGTGACGCCCTAGAGTGATAAACAACCATGGAAAACATAGCATCTATCAAACAATCCTCACCATCACTCATGTGCAATGGATATATGATAACTCGTATGGCACGATCACAAGCCAGAGACTGAATCAAATCCCGGTTTCTTAGCGCTCGAATCCTTGCCACTTCTTAAGACTAGGAACCAAACTCACAACCGCAAAGTCGTGGGTGATCTACAATTACAAGATCTGGACATAGTCATAATCTAGGTGGTCATCATTATTTACCCCTTCTATAAGAGCACAATATAAACCTTTGAGTTATCAACAATCCATTTGCATGCATCTCCATAGTGGAACTCAATCGTTATTCCATTCCGGCTATCTCCATAATAGAACACAGTCCTAAATTCTACTCACAAGTTCCCAGTGTTGAACTTGTCCTGACGGATCACCATCACAAGTCCCATCATTGAGTTGTCAACATTGGAACACCTTTAGACACTCATCGTAAGCCAAAGTGCTATCATATTAAAGTTCCAAAGTTGTCATCTCGAAGTGTCTTATCATCACCTTATTTGTTGCCATACAAAATACAAGGCCATCCTAAGTCATTTGGAGTCATTCACTTCACTTCATGTCACTCACAAGAACCCCTAAAACAAATTATGAAGAAACCCCAAAGCATCGCCTCTCCAAACCAAGATTCCTAAAACCCACATTTCTGTCTAGGTTAACTTGTAGCCGGACTCGAAATCACCTATTCAAAACCTCCAAGCCATATCACCTAGACCCAAAGCAACTCCATAAATCCCCTACTCAATTTCTTGCTTGGGTAAGCCCCATGACTAGATTGGAGCCAGACCCCCATTGTCCCAGTGCCGGACCCAAAGTGGCCACGAGGCAACACAAGCCACCCTTTTTCATCCAACGAACGATAGCACCACTAGGCATCGTTTGTTCTTCAGTCATCCACAATATCAGGGGACAACATTTGTTGTCTGATCCTCATCCAGTGCCTACCATAGAGCATACCATGAGCAAACCATCCTTGAAACCTAAGTTGAACCTGAGAAAACTTCCACTGAACAAATGCTATCGAGCAGAAATGTGATATTATCCCCAAACTCCAACTTCACACCGATACCATCGCTACGCTTCATACTTTGATATGCATGCATTCCCTATGCATCAGTATAACTCCTAACATCCTAAATCGAATCCATCAAAATCTGATTCTACATTCTCCTACCACTAATTTTCTCCAATGAGCATTTTCAACCATTCAAGCGTATAAACAAACACCACACGTACATTATCAACATCCAAGCTACAAAACATAAAACAAGTCATGGAAATCATTATACAATGTATATATAACATTGCCTAACATTTATAGAGGCAATCTCACATCCAAATAGCATGATTAGAATACCGAAATTCATTTTATTCTCATTTATTTTAGGTTGGGTTTTAAAACATCATAAAAACAAGGTTTTACTTTAAAAATAGATCCAAAACATGTTAAAACACAGACACACATAGATATGTATGTATGTATGCGTATAAAGTGAGATGATAAATTACTCACCAAACACCCAAAAAAAACTAGTGATTTGCATGCAAAATAAGGCAAATCCAAAAATAGACGGTAAAGCCTCATATTTTCTTCCTTAAAAATGTAGATTTGAAGATCTCTATCCAATTGCTTTGCTCTTCTACCGTAGATCTATAATGTAGACTTGATATGGAGGAGAAAGGAGAAGGTTCTAGCAAAGAAGGGGGTTAATGGAGGCTTAGATCTATTTGGAAAGATTAAAAAATGATTTGGGGAAGGTCGCTTCAGTCTATAATAGCCTAAAACCTAAAATGGGTTAGTGGACCTATCCCCAATCTCAATAATTACCCATTAAGCTGTTCTAAAAACTACCAAAGTTCAAACAGCCATATTCCATAGCCAAAAAATCCAAATTGCTATTATAATCACTCTAAAGAAAGGGAAACCATCGTATTTTCCAATGGAAGTGGCCACAAGCCCTATTTCAACTTCTATCAAAAGTTATACTCATTACATGTTTTCAAAGGTAAAATTGTCCAATAATATTTCTCGAGGTCAAAATTGTCATTACTCAACATTTTCCAAAGTTATAGTGTCATTCGACCAAATATGAATTTTAAAATAATATTTTATGATCCACTGATACGTAAAATATAGGTTGTTACATACACTTTGTAAATTCTCCTTATTATCATTGTGCAATCACAGTGAGTTCAAACTCGGTCAAGCATTAGACATTTGTAGTAAGTAAATCGATAAGTAAGTGATATGTTAAACTTCCTTCCAAGAATAATGGGCTCGATCCAGAAATAGAGTAGAGTTAGCACGGGGATTGTTGGATTTGTCCGATACTTGTAGGAATCGATATCTAAATATCAAGTTAACTTACCTTTTTGATAATGGATGTGGTTCATCTTGCATGTATTAACATCAAAGGAGTTGTTAATTCCATAGATATTGTTTAATGACAACAACCATATAAATATAGGTATTAATGTTTTCCCAAGTTGTATAGAGTATTTTTGCATGATATTATACAAGTATATACAAGTATAAGATAATCGAGTTTGAAGAATGATCGGTAAAAAGACTAGAGATCAAGATTTAGAGATGATCAAGAAAATTGAAGACTCATGAGTTTAAATACGAAAACATAAAGAGTTCAAGATTAAAGTTTATAGTAAATAAACATTAGAATAATTTGTCAAAGTACTCAGATAGCAATACTTTTTTATTAAATATTATTATCGAGATATTTTATTTTCAAAATATATTTTACAAATTTTTTATAATGATTTTTATATTAAAGTATTTTGTCTTTTTTTGGCAAGGCCGACGGGGTTAAATGGACACCTACCATTTTATTAAAAGCTTATAAAAAAATTACACGAAAATAATAAGGAAAACAGGGAAAGAATGTAGAAGGGAGAGGGAAAATAAAAAAAGCAAACAGGGGAAAATTATGGAAGAAACCACTTCAACTTGCACTCCTCAGGGAATGTACACTGAAATAAGCACAGAGCTTTGTGGATAAGGCTAACTATGTGATAGTGAGCCAATCTATTCTGACATTTGCCATTGAAAACATGATCATTGCTCTCCTTCCATATGCTAGCAGTGAACACTTTTAAAAAAGCAGAAGCTCAAAAGATTTCTCACATTTTTGTGTTATATATGATTTTCCATTCCCTGTTGCCGTCCCTGGATGGGTGTAGAAACCACCTTTATACTTGAGCTTCCTCCACAAGAACTGAACATAGGTGCAACCGAAAAATAAGTGAAGATTGTCCTCAGGGTAAGATCTGTAGAAAACACAAGTGGTATCCACCGTAATTCCCTGAATATGTAGATTGATTTTCGTATAAATAGCATTCCTTAAAACTAACCATAGGAAGAGGTTATACTTTTCTGGTGTGGAAGTGTTCCAAACTCTTTTATACCAAGCAAATTTCTAAAAAGCCACATTGTCGTCTAGAGCTTTGTAGATGATACAGGAGGAGTGAGGAAGATTACTTTTACTCCACACATAAATATTCGAATTAGCAAAGACGTATCTACGTTGGGAGTATAGATTCCATAACTCACAAACCTTTCCGTTAGAGGAGGCGGGTAGGAAAATATGACCATTTCTTACATAATCGACCACTTTAGCGTGTATCAGAATACCTGTTTGCATCAATCCTCATAGTCCCGCCTATTAAATAGAATGAAACACTTATTAATCCATGGGACCTTCCAAAATGCAGCAGAACTATCTTGGGTCACTTTAAGAGTAATGTGAGGCAGAAGAGCAAGTCTAATTTTCAAAATAGCCTTCCAAACCCCTGGAAGCAAGTCTTGGCTGCAAGGACCAGAAGTCATAATTTTAAAGGTTATATTTTCTAGCCAAGTAACCCAAACAAATGAGGAGTTATTGATGAAACCATCAAGGAGCTTGGAGAAAGCAGCAGTAATCCACCATATTATTTTGACTTCTCCAGCTTAGCAAAGGCAATAGGAGTGAGTTTTTTCGACATGGTGTTGCCAGTCCAGAGGAAGGTTTTTGTTGCTCTACGGATCATCCTATCGGTTTAGCAGGATAAAGGAAGGCCCTACCCCAGTATCCATTCATAGAAAAAGTGATAGAATTCATAATTGTGAGTCTTCCCGCATGACTAAGGAATCTATTATGCCATCTACTAAGGGTGGATGTAATCTTTTAAAAAAGAGGGGTGCATTGTGAGGTGGTGATAGTTTTAGAGGCCAAGGAACACCAAGATAAGACATATCATTTTGAAGTAGCATCATAGTTGTAATTTTTAAGCATTGTTGCACATCGGTAGCATTGGCCAGCCAATGGGATGTGAGATTTTGGTGGGTTAATGTAAAGAATGGTAAATATTGCAAAGTTCTTTATGGATAACAAGATAGACTGAAGTGAATTGATGGTTGGATTAGTAAAAATTATAAGGTCGTCCAAGAAAGCCAAAGATGTGATGAGAGGATTTCTGCACTTCGGATGGAGGGATAATTGTTTTAACGAAACTCTATAATTTAATTCCCGCATCAAAGTTCCATTAAAATAATGAAAAGATAAGGAGACAACGGATCTCCTCGTCGAAGCCCTCTAACACCCTTAAAGTAGCCCACGAAATGAGAATTGATGAAAATGGAGTAAGATACTGTGGAAATGCATTCAAAGATAAAGGCAGTGAAATGATCCGGGAACTGCATAGCTTTCATAGTAGAGATCAGGGCAGTCCATCGAATAGAGTCAAATGCTTTCTTTAGGTCAATTTTGAGCATAGCTCTTGAGGAGGCGCTGGACGGAGAGTATGAATTAAGAAGTTCGTGAGCTAGAATTACATTATCAAGAATGTTTCTGTTAGGAAAAAATGCAGATTGATTAAATGAAATGACCATGGCTAAAACCAGTTTCAGTCTCGATGCGAGGACTTTAGAGATGACTTTATATATAAGGTTGCAACAGGATATTGGTTTGAAATGGGAAATGTGATTAGGAGATGGCACTTTGGGGAACAAAAATAAATCTGTGGAGTTAATGGACTTAAGCAGTTTACCTTTGGAGAAGAAATTGTGCATAGCTAGCAGCACATCCTTATGAATAATGTGCCAACAGTGGGTGTAGAAACTAACACTGAAACCATCTAGCCCACCACAAGCTTCCTTTCTGATACTAAGAACAGTTTTTCTAATGGGGTTTTAGGCACAAGGAAGAATTTGCAAAAAAATAGTCTCAGGGACAGCAAGTTTGTTTTTTGGTCTGAATGACACTTTATAGCGTGAATCACAGAATGATAGTTGCAACTATCATTTTCTGTTTACACTATAAAGTGTCCTTTAGACTAAAAAACAAATTTGCTGTCCCTGAGACTAATTTTTTTTGGAACTTCTTCTCTGTGCCTATTTTCCTGTTTTCTAATCTCATCATCTGTATCAGGAGAGGCAAGGGTAGCTAGGTGGTTAGAGTTGAGCTGAGGCAAGGGGAAGGAGGAAAGCAAGTCAATATTGATTTGAGAGGGCTCATGACTACCAAGCAAAGAGATGTAGTAGTTGAGGAATGCATCATCAATTCCATCAGGAGTTGATTGTTGGCAGCTATTCTGATCTTTAATCATGGAAATGGTTGATCTGGTTTGTTTAATTTTTAGTGAAGCGTGGAAGAATTTGGAGTTCATGTCTCTATCATTGAACCATTTTTCTCTGGTCTTTTGTTTAATAATATTCAGTTCTAATGCAAGAGTATCAGTAAGTTGTCTGCATAGGTTGCTTTCAATAGAACAGAGGGTTGGGTCAGGATCACCATTCCAGATTTGAGTCTGAACCTTAACAAGCTTGTCTTTAATGGAGGAGGAAAGTTTAAATCCTTGGGCAAATCTGGAAGCAGCCCATCTTTTGAGAGTATGCTAAGTGTTTTTAAGTTTTTTTTGAAGCCGCAGCATAGGGTTGCCAAAAGCTTTCATGTCCCAACCCTTTTGATATACGTGTCTCAATATATATATATATATATATATATATATAGACATATGCTATATAGATATTCGACATATCAACCATTGGAGAGATGGTTTATAAATTTTGAAAAGTTATGATTTCTGATTACATTCTTCACGAATAGATATATCCTTTTGAAAACAGCTTAAACCAGTAAAAAGATGTTTTTGATTTTAAAATTTTGTGATTGTTTATTACTTCTTTTCACGAATAGACCCATCCTTTCAAACACTGTATAAAAGGTTAGAAAATGAATTTTTAAAACTAATTTTCTATCTTCTTCTACTCTAAACTCTCACTACGTATTCTCTCAATTTCAAACTCTACTGTACTCTCTACAAACTATCCACTCATCTGCACGTATGTCTCATCAATTCAAAGATCAAAGTGCTATCGAGAGGGCTATAGGATGTATTGTATCCAAAGTACAACTGTCTGTATTTGGAAATCAACAGCTTTCCACTACTATTTGTTTGGGTGTGCTTATTGCCAATTCAAATCAAGTGGGTGTGGTTGTTGCCCATTCATATGAAGTGGGTGTGCTTCTATCCTGTTTAAATCAAGTAGGAGATCTTATTGCCCGATTAAATCAAGAGAATCTAACCTGAACTCTAAAATCAGGAGGATGTATATCATTGCCTTGAAATCGAGGCTGAATTCTTGTTTGCTTACTGCCTTTTTAAAGTAGAAGATTGAAAAGAAATCTGTATAAGAAATTGTATGAGACTGGATGAAGGAGAAATCTGAACTTGTATAAAACTCCAGGTGTTATCCCTTTAACCCATTACTTTTTTACCTTACTGCTAATAAATTTCTATGATTACCGATACATCTATGATTGAATATCTGTGTTTTGATTCAAATCTAGAAATAAGTTAAAAAGTTCCATAAAAAGTTATAAAACACTATTCACCCCTTCTAATGTTAAGTAGCCTTAAGATCCTTTCACATTAGTACTACACCGTTTCCCATATTTGGTATCGAAGCGTTAGGATTTCAAAAACTCGTTATTTGATTTTGCAAAGTATAAATGACTAATTACACCGATAGTACACTTTTTAACACTTTTTTTAAAGGACAATCAGCTACAAGGCCTCCACTATTTAATGGTAGTAATTATACTTACTGGCCATGTAGAATGAAAATTTATTTACAACCCAATGGTTTAGCTATTTGGAACATTACACAAAATGAGTATGTTAAACCCCAAACTGAATATTTAACATGGACGCCGGACCAAAAGTCACAAGCACTTAATAATTCTAAGGCCATGAATATATATTTTTATTAGATAAAAATGAATTTAATCAAGTTTCTATTTATAAGTCTATATATAAAATTTGTTGAACATTGCAAGTTACACGTGAGGGTACTACTAAAGTAAAAAAAACTAAGATTTCTAGGCTAACCAACCAGTTTCAACCGTTTAAAATGAAACCAAATGAATCTATTTCCGATATGTGTTTTAGATTTTAAGATATAGTTCATTCATTAGTATCATTAGGTAAAAATTTCTCCGAAGAGGATCAAGTTAGAAAATGTCCGAATTCACTATCTTCGCAATGGAATCAAAGACATTAGCAATTGAAAAAGGCAGTGGTATTAGTATATTGAAAATTGAAGAGTTAATTAGTAATCTAATATCCTATGAAGCATACTTGCAGGGTAGAAGGGGAAAATAAAGCAACTGAAAAGAAATCAATTGCTTTTAATGCTGCGACTGACGATCAAGATTTAGATGAGGATGATAATAATGAGGAGATTTCTCTTATGACTCGAAATTTTAGAAAATTCCTGAAGTAAGGAAAGATGTACAACTTTCATAAAACCGAAACAAAAATTCTAGAAACAAAAGTGTTTTTACATATTACGATTGTGGTGAATCTAGCCATCCACGAAGAGACTGACCGCAACAAAAGAAAACACCAGACATCGATTCATTCAAAAAGAGAAAAAGAGCCTATAATGAAACTTTGGACGATTCTGATACTGCATCAAGTCGCAATGAACCAGATACATAAAATATCAATATGCGTTTCAAAATGATGAAAGATTAATCAAAAGAGACAAAGAAAATAGCAAAATCGGTACCTTTTACATTTCATATTTTATTGTTTTTATTTCTTATTTTTTTGAAATTATATAAGAATGTAACAATAATTATAAGTAAATATAAACAATAAATATAAATGAGTATGTATGTATGAATACATATATACATACATACATACATGCATACATATATATATATATATATATATTGAATTTTCAAATTTTGACCCATATGTCACATGGGTATATCGACATACCTGACAGAATTTTGAAAATCTTTCTAAAATTAAAACTTGTGAAATTCCCTCTCTTGCATTAATTTCAAAAGAATTTCCACATTTTCTCCTATCATATGGCAATTCAATCTCTAGTTATTCACTCTGTCTTATCTTTCCAAAATTCAAAATTTATTCTTCACTCTCTTTCCACCAAAGAAAATCAAAAATGTCTTCCTCAAAACAACCTTGTCAATTTTCATAAAATTTTAAAAATATTATAAAAGCATGTCAATTTTCATAAAATTTTAACATATACTTTTTCTAGCTATAAAGTATAATTTAATCACTACCTATCGCTTTCTTAATTACCATTAATAATCTTTTACAAATTTCGAAAGGTTCAAGCAGTCAAAAACCATCTTTCTAAAGTAAATCCCTTATCAAAGTAAACAAGAGTATTTTTATTAAAGGAAATCAAGGTAAAAATCTAAGTTATTTGAAAAAAATTCTAAATAAAAAAATTGTGAAAATCTATTTCTGCCAAGGGTTTTGTGAAACGATGTCTTCTAATTTTAAAATCATTTGAAAATACAAATATGATCTCAAATAAAGTAATCTCTAATACAATTTGTACTCTAGATGCCCAAAAAGATATATTATTAAACAAGCAGACTGTGTACTCCTCAATATCACTCGAATTGGTTCAATTTTTTTAGCAAAGTCATTTATGTCAAACAAAGGCAAAATCAGTTGTACCAAACAAAATCACACATAGTGAAAAATGCTCCAGCTGCTGTTTTGTTAGTCATGAAGAAAGGCCATGAAAGTTAATTTTTACACCAAATCAATCGACAGTTCCTGTTTTGAAAATTCAGTCTATTTGAAACCACTATTTGAAAGCTTTAGGCCTGTGATTTGACTCAGCACAAACACATGAATGTTTTGGATGTTCAAAATTATACCCACCAAAACTGGTTTTAAGTCAAGTTGATGGATCGCTCAAAGATTATATCTGAAATACTACAACTTGTTTGCATAGATTTGAGATAGGTTTCAAGTAATGTACTGAAATGATTGTTGTTGTTTAAGATTTTACAAAACGAATAAGTAAAAATTCAAAGCAATAAAAGTTATAGTGCTATCAGCTAGTTTTCTAGAACTTTAAGAATTTCAAAATTCAGAGTGCAAAAGTTCAAATTATGATTGAATCACTACAGTTGTGTTAGGAATTTTTGAAACTGCTTTCAAACAATATACTAAATATTTTACAGTTTTTCAATTATTTAAGTTCAAATTCCAGGAAAACACAGAAAATAAAATTTATAGAATTTTAAATCTATTCTCTAAAATATCTTTAATTTTGCAAATTGAAGTTATGCATCTTAAGATATGGTAATTATACTACAGCAGTATCAACAAAAAACAGAATTAACAATAAGAAAGAAAACAAGGTTTATAGATCATACCTTTGTTGAGACTTGGTTTTGATTCGTGACACAAAGCTATCATCTACAACATACAGATTTGACGATTGGTACGACAAAAAGAGAATATATACTACAAGGAGACAAGACTTCAAAACCGGTGCATCAATTTTATTATTATTTGATTTTTCAAGTCTTAGGTTAACATTGTTAAAATCTCTCCTGAGTTACGTATATATTAGCTTATATATTTTTATCACTCTATTTACAATTTTTTTATACACATATATAAGCATATAATTAATTTATAAAAGTTTGAAAGTTATATATATATATATATATATATATATATATATATATGAAAACTGTGTATATTGCACAAAATACACCAGGCCAGTCGACTGACCCAAGTTTCCAGTCGACTGACATTGGAGAAAGTGTGCAACATGCATAGTGCATGAATGTATGAATTTAAATATTTAAATTTGTTTGAATAATCAGTCGACTTACCCTGAAGACCAGTCGATTGAATTTCTATAACAACCATATTTTTGAAAGGACGCGACTTTTGTGAAGAGTTGTGAACCTTTAACGAAAAGATTTGGATGCAACACTTCAATCGAAACTCTTCACCAACAGTCATAGCTTTCTAACTCTTATAAATACAAACTCCAACTTCATTTCAACTCATTGAATAACAATCGATTTCTCTTATTCTCTGATCTAACTTTCTAAAATCTATTTGCTATCATACTTTCAATTATTCTGCATTAAAGCAATACTATACCTTTCTATTCTACATATACTTCAAATATAAACAATTATACTCGAGGAGAAGATTATAGGAGGGGTGTACTACAAGTGAAAAATCCATGTTATCAGAACACACATTAGTCAAACTATTTTTTGTATTAGTTGAAGTCATGTTCTGCTGCTCAGGCGAGTGAAGTCCTCTTCGGTTGTTGAGGCGAAATCCTGTTCTATTGCACAGGTCCCTGTTCAGCTGCTCAGGGGTGCATAGACATGTTACTCCGAGTTAAGTGAGGGTTGTTGTTTTAGTGAAATTCCAGAAGGAATCTAGGACTGGACGTAGGACGGTGCTCCGAACCAGTATAAAAATCTCTGGTGTCATTTTACTATATTGCTTTTCATTCTGCACTATTTACAGTATTATTACCATTAGTATACTCTACATTATCATATATCCATATTACACGATCCACGCTGCACTTTCATTTGGTATCGGAGCAAGGTCATCATATAACCGTAACACGGTTATCTGATAATCTATTAATATGGACACTAACACCAGCGCTAGCATTAACACTAGCTTTGTTGAAGGATAATCCACTGCACGTCCACCATTATTTAATGGCATGAATTATAACTATTGGTCCACACGAATGAGAATATATATGCAAGCAAATAGTTTTGAATCATGGAATATAACTCAGATAGAATATAAAATTCATATTGAAGAATATTCCACTTGGTCAAATACACAGAAATTAGATGCCACAGCTAATGCAAAAGCCATGAATATGTTGTTTTGTGCCTTAGATAAAAATGAGTTTAACCATGTTAGCATGTGCAATACTGCTTATGAAATATGGTGTACACTCAAAATCACATATGAAGGAACCAACAAGGTTAAACAAAGCAAAATATCCATGCTCAAGAGTCGGTTTCAAAACTTTAGAATGAAATAAAATGAATCCATAAATGACATGTACTCAAGATTTCAGGATATCTATCATTCATTAGTAGGACTAGGAGTAAAATATTCAGATTTTGATATCGTATCCAAAATCCTTAATTCTTTAACGGATGAATGGGAAAGAAAAGTTCTCGCTATTGAAGAAGCGAACGATATTTCCAAAATAACTCCAAAATAATTAATAGGAAATCTAATGTCTTATGAAGTGAGTTTGCAGGCAAAAAGAGTTCGGGCTCAAGATAAAAAGAATATAGCATTTCATTCAAAACAAGAAGAATCGGACTCAGACAAAGACGACCTAGCTTTTATTGCAAAGAAATTCAAGAAATTCTTGAAATATAAAAAAGAAAACGGAAATAATAGCAAGAGAAGCTCAACCAGCAATAAACCACCGTCTTTATCAGTTATGGAATGTTATAATTGTCATAAAAAGGGGCATATGCAGAAAGACTGTCCAGATCAAAAGAAAGAACATCGAAATAAAAGGAAGGACAAATTCAAAAGAAAAGCCTTTTCAGTCACATGGGATGATTCAGATTCCTCATCGTCTTCTTCGAGAAGTGAAAGTGACAGCGATAATGAACAAGCTAACGTATATTTTATGACTAAAGCTAATGAGGTTATTGATTTTACTTTTGATGATATGATAGAAATAACTCTGAATTATTAGATACTTTAAAAAGTCTTAAAAGAAAATATAAAGAAGCTATAGAAAATCAGAAAAAGGCAGAATTCGAAAGAGATATGCTTGAAGATGAGAAGAAAATATTGGAAGAAGAACTTGAGAAAACTCAAGAATTTCTCCTTAATGTTAATTATCAACTTATATTATTGATTCAAGAAATTGAAACTTAAAAAGAAAAGAATGATAGTCTTGTTTCTGAGAATCATGTTTTAAAAACTAATATTAAAATGGTAGAACTAGAAAATTCAAGTCTAAAGACTAAACTAGATGGAATCACCAAAAATGTATTAAATTTTAATAAAGGTAGAGAAAATTTATCTAGAATTACTGAGAATTCACAATCTTTTAGTAATAAACATGGTTCAGGATATAAGAAGAAAGTTAAAAAGTCACAATCTAGTAATTTGAACAAAGTTAAATCTAATAAAACACCCACGTCTTTAAATAGACTAGTTTCTAGTACTATAAGTATATGGATACCTAAAACCAATAACAAGGTAATAAGAAAGAAGTATATTAGTTCATTCATAGAAGATGTTCATAATAAAAAAAATTTATAAAAGGGATACTAAACCCTCTTGAGTTTGGTTTCCTAAGACCTAACTCTTAGGACCCTATTAAAAAGTGGGCACCGACGATATTTCATATTTTTTGCAGGTCCCACTCAAGAAAAGAGGAAAATGGATACTCGACAGTGGTTGCTCAAAACATATGACAGAAGATAAGGATATGCTGATAAATATTACATACTTAGATGGAGGTTCTATCATTTTTGGAGACAATTCCAAGGGATATATCATCGGCAAAGGCGATGTGAGTAATTACAGTACATCTAATTTACCTCTTATTACAAAAGTTTTATTTTCGAAGGAAATAGAGATAAATCTTATTTTAAGACTTATCTTAAGCATAGAGATAAAAGGCTAATGAAGTGTTCTTGATCAGAATCAAAATCTTATTTTCGAAGGGAATAGAGATAAAAATATTTACGTTTTAAATATGAAAGTTAATCATAACTCAGATTTATGTTTAATAGCTAGAGAAAATGATCCATGGATATGGCATAAATGATTTTGTCATATCAATTTCAAAAATATAAACAAAATTTCTAAAAATAATCTTGTAAAAGGATTACCAAATATGAATTTTAAAGTCAATAATATATGTGACTCGTGTCAATTAGGTAAACTAACTAAATCATCATTTAAATCTAAAAAAGTTATCTCGACATTACAACCGCTCAAGTTACTTCATATGGATTTATTTGGTCCTACCCAAATTCAATCCATAAATCATAATAAGCACGTATTTGTAATAGTTGATGATTTTTCTAGATATACATGGACTATTTTTATGAAAAATAAAAGTGATACCTTTGAAAATTTCAAAACATTTGTTAAAAGAATTCAAAATTTAAAAGGTATTAAAATTAAAAATATTAGAAGTGATCACGGAGGTGAATTTGAAAATATACAATTTGATAACTATTGTAAAAAGAAAGGAATATTTCATAATTTTTCATTTCTTAGAACTCCATAACAAAATGGAGTTGTAGATTGAAAGAATCAAACTCTACAAGAATGTGCAAGAACTTTACTAAATGAAAGCACGTTACCTAAACAATTTTGGGCAGAAGTGCTGCAACTGCTTGTTATGTTTTGAATCGTGTTTCTATTAGACCTCTCACCAAAAATACTCCTTACGAACTTTTAACGGTAGAAAACCAAACATATCTTATTTTAAAATATTTGTATCAAAATGCTTTATATTAAATACTAAAGATCAGCTTGGCAAATTCGATTCAAAATGTGATGAAGGGATATTTCTTGGATATTCGAATCGAAGTAAAGCTTATCGAATTTTTAATAAACGAACAAATACTGTCGAAGAATCACTCCATGTATCTTTTGATGAAAACGCTAAACTTGTTTCTACTACAATTAGTGACAATAACTTACTTAATAAAACAAAAAAAATAGTAAACAATTCGACAGACGATGACGATATCATTTTATCTAGAGAAGATGAAAACATTGTTTACAATTTAGAAAATAGAAATTCTACTAATACGATAAGATCTCCTCGAAGAGTTTTACGAAATCATCCCATAGAAAATATAATCGGAGAAATAAATTCAAATGTTTGATCTAGAAGTCAATTAAATTTAATGAGTAATGTAGCTTTTCTCTCTACTATAGAACCTAAAAATACTAAAGAAGCATCATCCGATGAAAATTGGATTATTGTTATGCAAGAAGAACTAAATCAGTTTGAACGAAATGAAGTTTGGGAACTAGTACCCAAACCGACCGATCATACAGTTATAGGAACTAAATGGGTTTATAAAAATAAATCAGATGAATTAAGAAATATAACTAGAAATAAAGCAAGACTAGTAGCATAAGGATATAACCAGGAAGAAGGAATAGACTACAAAGAAATGTTTGCTCCAGCTTGTATCATTTATATCATTATGGAAACAAACTTGTCTAAATTTATGAAAATTTTCATTTGTATCATTTGGAATCCAAATTTGTTTAATAGTTTTATTTTTGTTTCCATTCCAACATTTATTTTATTTATGCCCAATTTTTCCATAAATTAAACGTTTTGAAAATTCCTTTTGAAATTCGATATTATCACAATTCTTTCTCTTAGTTTGTTTGACTTTATCATATCCAAGACCATTTCTATTTTCCATGATAATTTGACTTTCTAACAACATATTTAGTAATTTTCTCCTTTGGAAAATTTTCTTATTGTCAATTCAAGTTATTGAACCTTAGATCTAATAGCATTGTTTTCATTTAGAAGTGAGATGCAACGTTTAATAGAATTTTCTCTTTTAATTTCATTTTTGTTTTTTAAGAGTTAAAATTTCATTTTCGATGATTTCAATTTTAATCTTAAACATATTAATTTCTTCCTTTAAACACTTCTCACATTCTAAGTTAAACTTTTTAATATTTACAATCATCAGCACTAACTCGTTATTTATACCAAGAACACAAGTTTTCTTAGATTCTAGTTTATCATATGTTTGTTCAAGTCTATCACTATTTGAGTTTAACTCATGATGTACCAAGTGTAAATCATCACGGCATAAGCGAGCTACCTCATTTGGTTTCTCATTGCTGCCACTTGATTCTACTATCAGGCACATATTGGCTTCTTCTATTTTACTATTGTTGTTCTCCTCGTCTTCTTCTTTACTCTCATCCCAAAAGGCTGCAAAACTCCTTCTCTTTTGTTTCTTTGCTTCATCGAGTTAATTCTACAAACAATTTGGCATAATCTGACCTAGCTTCATACATTTATGACATATGATTTTTTTCCTCTTTAGAATCATCCAGAACTTTGACAATTTTGGTTTTTATTCATTAGTTTATTGCTAGATTTCCCTGATTTTGGGTCCACTTTTTGAGTTGCTTCATCAACAGTGCTAGTTCAGCTGTAGTGTCATCTTCTCCTCATTATTGGTTGAACTTTTTAAAGCAATCACTGCTTTAGCATTCTTCTCTGACTTTCAGTTCCATCTCATAAGTGATGAGATTTCCTATTAGTTCCTCCAGTTAAGATGTTTCAAGTCTTTGAATTCTTGAATTGCTGTTACTTTCGCTTCAAAAATTCTCTGGAGGGTTCTTAGAATTTTTTTTGGACCATTTCCAATTCTATGTAAGCTTTTCCTAGAGTTTTGGATTTGAACGCAATATTTGAAAATCATCCATACATCTCCTTTATCCTCATATTTTGACATCATGAAATTCTTGTATCATTGTTGAGCATGGCTAGATGAGATTCCTTGGCCTGCGATGTACCTTCATGAGTCACTTCAAGCATATGCCAAATTTTCTGCACGGTCACATGGTGAGATACACAATCGCATTCAATTTTATCTAAGGCACAAATAATAGAATTCATAGCTTTTGCATTAGACTGATATAAACTAAGCTCATTTGCATCCCACTTATCTTTTGCCTTAGGAACTTTGTGACCATCTATATTTTCCATAGGCAGATTATAACCAGTTTCAACTATATCCCATGAATCTATAGTATCTAGAAAAAAATTTCATCATAGCTTTCCAATATGACTAATCAATATCGTTGAGCATGGGTGACCTACCATAGATTGCCCTTTAGAAGAAGCACTATTAAAACTAGCCATATTTGAAAAAGTGGATTTGACTACCTAGCTCTAATACCACCTGTAGGATCGAATTAACCATAAAGGGGGGTGAATAGGGTTTTTAATAAATTCATAAATAATAAAAATTGCAGCACAGATAATAACAGAGTAAATGCGGAAATAAAAATGACACACAACTCTAACTAGCTTGGGCACTACTTGCATACTGCTGCCTCCAAGGTTTCTATTAAGATTAAACAATTGACTACTTACAGACCTTGTAACTTGCGACTATTACTAACCTGATTGCTCTAACCCTAAGCTCAAAACCATGCCTTAATTCTATCCCCAAGTTGAGAATTTTTCGACCTACATCTCGTAGTTCGGACCTAGTTAAAATAGAGTTTTATAAATTTAAAAAACAAATTAAAATATAAACTAAACAAATTAAACAAGAAACCCTATATAATAAATAATTTTAACACAAAGAAGAATGTGGCCTAATTAAAAGAATGTAGTATCTCTTTCTCTTCAGTCTGTTCCCTTTAGTTTGCAAATCGATCTCTTCTCATTTCAAAGTCGTTCCCTTTTACTACTTCGTTCTCGAATTAGGGTTTTCTCTTCTTCTTCAAAAGATTACAATCGAAATTTTGATTGATAAATTCACACCATCTCGTCTTGGTCAATTGTTTCGAGATGGTTTCGATTGCTTCCTTGGCCAAATTCCTTGGCGCTGCGATTTGGAATAATTTGGTATGATTTTTTCGATTTAGGTTTGTATGCTACTTCGAACTCGACATCAAATTTCCAATGATGATTTGGTTTATAAAGGGATCGATTCTAAAAAAATTATCTTTATTTTATATATTTCGTATATTTTTGTTTGAATAGCCCTGATATTTGTTCTGTTTTTTATTTTGATTTCTTGGATTTTCTGACTTGACTTTGGCTTCATTTCATGGACTTGTTCAATCTTGAGATATACATTGACTTGATCAACTTATGAATTTCTAATTTGATTTTTTGAATCGAATTTGTTCCTACTGCACATGGGTGAGAAATCTGACTTGCTCGGTCTTGCTTGGCTTGAATTTACAGGCTAATTTTGTGATGCATGTTTCGATATGCATCATATACTGTACGTAAACTATTATGCTTGAACTTTCTATATTTATGATGTTGCACTCTAACTTGTTATACTTGAACTTGTTCCCAACTTCATGTGCTTAAGAAATTTGACTTGCATTTATTTCATCCTATATAAAAACACATACACACAGATATATGTATATGTATATATTGTAAAGAGATTGTTGTTGTGATGACCGCCCTACACCATCAACACCTAATATACCCATATAGTGCGATGTAGTGACGCACGACCGATGAAAGGCGATCATCAAGGTTGTAAACTAAGCATTAAATCACAGAATCTGTCGTATACTTCACAGCGCATCGAATAAAATATAATAATAAACATCTCGGATATAAAATAGGCGAGACAGTAAATAACTAAATGAATCACAACATCAGAGTATAAAGATCCATACAGTAAACAACATAAGTAATAGAGTTATACATCATGTAATACCTCATAAACTATCTCTAAATAGCAAGGCAGTAGCAAGCTCCATAGCACTGTGTAGCAGAATATAAAATGAGTATATATAATAATACTAGAGAATAGCCTCCTATTCGCCATCTGTTCAGCTCCATGTGCTCACCAGACCAGATACCTTTAATATTCTCATTTAAGAGTACCTAGAGTAATATGAAGCAAAGCATAAAACCCCAGGTCAGATAACATTCTGGTGTGAGCAGTAGAAATATCAAATACTATAAAGTTAATATACTGGGACAAATAGTATGGAAAATCATACCTGATCTATCCCTGTATCCACAGATTTAGCATATATAATAGATATACACTACTCTGTGATAGTCATTATGAGTGCACTATATGTCAAAATACTAAGGGTGTCTAGATATCTGCATCGATAATATCTACATCACGTGACAACCCTAATGTGATAAAAATAGTCAAACAAACATGACATACATCATTCATCCACAGATTCACTCACTCAGTTTGTTGGATATATAATACTTGTATGACTCTACCGTATAGTCAAGTACTACTCAATGTCTTGGTTTTTTTTGAACTCGAATCCATGCCACTCGGCATGCCAAGAACTAGACTACCATCTGATAGTCTAGGGTACAACGGATTTAAACATCGTGCGATTCAGGGGCTAATGTATCCCCAAGTGAAGTACCCAGGGGCATCTTATCCCTAATGGATATCATCACCCATACCCTTGCTTTACGAGTACACTTAAAAACCTATTAATATTAACGATCCTTTTGCACACGTCATCCATAGCAGATTTCATCCCGAAACCGTCCTACGACTCCCGTATGAAGTCATCGCGGTTGGGGACAATTCTAGACAACCATCGTTAGTTGTAGAATATCATCGTTCATCATGTAACCTTTCTCCAATAGTTCCTTCAATCCGGCTATTCTGCTTTCGAAGTATAGCTATCCATCGTCGAAGGCATCACTTCTTATCACAGAATCTCCATTGCTGAGTTACGAGTGGTCGTCATCGAAAATCGTCAAAACAGTCATCAAAAACTCATTTTAGGGATAGCCCAAAGTAACCACCATATTGACTCAAAGTAGACACTGAAATTTTTTCCCTCAAAGTCAGACCCATGTAAACTCGGATTTTCTCCAAGCACGCTCATGGATTGGTACCGATCCTTGACTGGCTCATTTTTTTCAAGAAAACATGCAAATAACTCCAAGCACTTTTCGTCACCAAACCATACCCATGGTTCAGTATCAAACCCCAAGAAAACATGCAAATAACTCCAAGCACCGTTCATCGTCAACCTAGCACTTCAAATTTCTACGACCCTAAGTGAACCATGTGCAATTCCAGGTAAATGGAAAATTTCCTTGGGTCGGACTCCAAGTAAATTACTACCAATCCATCGACATCGATCCATCTTCTTTTGCCTATAACTCGAGCATACGAACTCCAAACGACTTGAAATTTGAAACGTAGCACCATGAGGCATTCCTTGTCACCCCACATCGATCGCACCTCATTCGGACCAATATTTATGGATTCATACCAATCCATATATCCCGATACATGCCTTTGAAATACCCATAGATCCATGCTTTGAATGCACATATCTTGACCATACGAACTCCAAATAGCTTGAAATTTAGTGTGCAACCTTATGAGGCTTCTTTTTAGCCTCACATCGATCGCGCCTAGTTTGGGGTAGAATTTATGGATCGTCGCTAATCCATAACCCCTTCCTAACTAAATTGCCATTCGATTATTGTTTCCAACCATAAAAACATCAAAAAATCATACATTCATCATGCATAAGCAATAACAGCCAAACATCAAATATATCATTTTAAAGAGATCTAAATCGAAGGAGAACGTTAGGGATCCATAAGAACACGTTTTTTTACCAAATCAAGTCCAAATCGTCTAAAATTCACATTTATGGTGTAATATGGTCTAAAAATATTTTTAGCATTTCAAAACATCATTTAGGGTGTATAATGACCTAATTAGTAAGTGAGAGATCTAATCACTCACCAAGTACCCAAATTTACCACTCTTCCGCTTGAATCCGAATTGGACAATAAGTAACCCGAATTTCCAACCACAAAATGGTGAATCAACGATCCCTCTTTACTAACTACCCCTCTAATGAAGATTTACGCTAGATTTAGACAAGAAAAGGTGAATATTTTGAAGAAAAGATGATGAATGATGGTTTGGAGGTGTTTTAGGAAGATGAAAAGTGAATCCTCTCAGCCCCAACACCCACTCAGTAGCTCCAAAATCTGAAATAGGCTAATAGGCTTAGGTTTGGGCCCACCTAATTACCCATATATTTGCTTGGAAGCCTATAGAACTTGAAACAAAATATCTCCCAAATAGTAAGTCCGTTCTCCTATTATGACCATTCTACGAAAAGTGAAACCATAATCTTAAAGCAATGGAAGTGGTTTCAGACCCTAACTCATCTCCTATTAAAAGTAATAGGTTATGCAAAATTTTCAGGGTTAAAATGGTCACAAAGAAATTTGACAAAAATCGTAGATGTGAGAAATGTCTATAAGAGTCCTTCCTAAGGTATTAGAGCCGTACGACCTCATACGAAATAAATAATTATATTTTACGATCCTATGATACGTAGAATACGGGACGTTATAGCTATCCACTGTAATACTGCACTTTAGTTTCTAGTAGTGTCTTGATGTTGCACTGCCTACAACTATATTGGAGTGTGGTGATTGCTTGTTGGCTCGACCTGGTTCTGATATGTGTGTTTCTTTGTTGTCGCTCTGCATTTTCGTTGTTCTTGAAATTTGCTTTGTATGTATGTGCACTTGCTCCTACACTTATGTTTTTAAACTAATTTTATTGCACTCCTGAACTTGTGCACACTTCCTGGTGTGTTTTTGACCTATGCACTAACATGTGCATGCATGTGTGTACACATTTTTTCTTATATATTGCTGTTTAAGTGCATGTACTTCTTTGTTGTACTTGCATGTGCACTTCTACTTGCTCCTTTTCTAATTCGCATTTGCCTGAACTGGCCCTTGTGCCTAAACTGATTCTTCATGTGTGTATTCACTTTTTTTGTTGAGATATGCCTTATGAGCTTTGAGTTTATTGACCTGGTTGCACTTTTACTTCAACTTGATATGGTCTTGTGTGTATGTCCCTTATGTATGTGGATTGATGCTCCTGATATATATTTGTTTGCTGGTTTATGTGAACTTGGCCTTGTCTATCCTATGCATCTCTTAAGCACTTGTGTTGAGACTGAACTTACTTCGGATTGACCATGTGTACACTTCTACTTGTATCAGTTTGTTACTGTACTGTGTGGAGCATTTGGGCTTGACCTTTTCTTTTGTTCCTGAAATTTAATTAGTGAAAATATGTTTTGTGTATGCGCTTAGTCTTATGGCATGTACAGTGATACACTGTGTATGCAAAATTTTCTCTTGTACATTTTTGATAATTTTGGTGCCTATTTCATAATATGAAAAGAACAGAACTAATAAACCAAGGCAATATCGAGTTCAAAACTATCTATAATTTTCTAGTTCGAATTTGTTTCCTTTTTCTTTTTACTGCGTTGTTATTCGATAGGCAAACTAGATGACTAGAGAAAAATAGTTGGAGCAAGTAGATAACAAATCGAATTCAAGTGAGTAATTGAGTGAGTGATTGTTTCGAAAGTGATTGCATATGAGAGTGTGTTGTATATGAGAGTGTAAAATAATCTTGTATATGAGAGTGTGACATAGTGTTGTATAAGAATGTTATATTTAGAATAGTATGGAAGCTCTTGTAATCGTGTCTATTTAAATTATATTAAAATAAACTATTTGAAATAAAAATTTCATCCGTTTACTTCTGTTTATGATTTTATAGTAGTACTGTATCAAACATATTCAAATATATATATATATATATATATATTATCATCAAGTAAAAATTATAAACTGCTATATTCTACAAAAAATTTATATAGGTTTTTATATTAAAATATTTTAGAAACTATGCTTAAATAATTTTACAAGGGTTCAAGAATTTTGAAATATCTTAAAAGAGTTTATATTTTTCAAAACGTGCATATGTATGTCGCCATATGCTACATAAATATGTTGACATATAGATCATTAGAGAGATGGTTTTTAAATTTTGAAAAGTTATGATTTTTTATCACATCTCTTTATGAATAGACACATCCTTTTAAACACTAGTTAAACTGGTAAAAAAATGTTTTTTTAATTTTGAAAAGTTACGATTGTTTGTTATACCCCATAAAATTAATGATAATTAATAAGGCTTAAAAAAGAGCAAACGACGAAATTTGGTCATGAAACTAGCATTATTGTGTTCGTAGTGATTATCTGAGCAACTTTCATTCTGGAGTTTCGCGATTGAAACGCAAACGAAGAAGTTATTAGCGTTTGAAGTTTCCAAATCAAAAATAATCAAAAGGAGAAAAAGGAAATAAATAACATTAAATATGATAAATAACATTAAATATGAGACTCCACGGGTAGACCACTCCTTGGGCCGATCGACTGGTCCGAATGTGGCTGCTAGAATTGAACCTTGGCCAATAACCTAGATTTATTTATTTTAGTCTAACTGTTACGATTGATTTGTGCACCTATAAATAAAGGTCTAATCCTCTACCACTTCTCATATTTTTTTATCCAAGCAGCGAGCTCTGTCATTTTCTCTTTTCCATTACTACTAAAAATTATAAAAGATTATATATAAATATAGATCGAAGAAGGGTGAAAAATAAGAGAAGGGGCGAATTAAGACTATGGAAAAGGGTAGTTTTTATAATTATAAATCTATATTCCCCTTAACCTCAAATCTCTTCTCAGATCTATAATTTTAATAATATGTATACACCTTGTTACGCATGTTCTTTTGGATTAGAAAAGTAAAGGATCTAAGTAGAGGAATGGATTTAGATTTGGAAAGCTTAAAAGGTGAGTGCTAAACTATATAATTTATCTATAACATTGAAATTTATACCATTGGATTTTATTTAATATTATGCCTAAATAAGATCCGATGAATTGTAGGCTTAAAACAAATGTAAGGATTATCACCTACACATTAAATAAAGTAGGTAATTGGAATATAAATAATATGTACAACCTAATCTGAAATTTTGAATTTGGTCCCAAATATTTATTATTGTAGAATGTTTATTTATTCCATATCTATAATTGGTTGTAAATTAGGTTTCCCTAATTGAATTAGAATATGAATTTCTATGTTTTGATTTATTTGGAGCAGGTCCGTGTAATTTTCATAAATTATTCAGTTCCAAAATATGTATAAAAGCACATCGTTTGAATTAACAAGGGATGTACCAAAAAGGGAAAAAGATGTGTAAGATATGGATATTCTTCTCCATAATTTACACTATCTGTTTCAATAAAAGAAAGGACACAATTCATTGTAATTTCAAACGAAGCAAAAATATCACTTTTGGTTATATTATGGAAAGTTATCACTGTAATCCTTTTTGAAAAGGCAGCTCTGATAAATTAAAACGTGGAAATGAATATTCTTGTTTAGAAATTAAAGGTTAAAATTATAAATAAATAAAAACACAAATAAATGCACTTAATGTTGAAAAATAAAAAATATATAAATAAGGACTAATTAGAGAATTTAATACGCCATTTATTAGGAAACTGAATAGGCATAATAGATGGATTTTGAAAGTGGTAAATAGATTAAACAAGTTAAATGAGGATTGATTAGAGAGTGTCCAATTTTGACATAAATAACAAATTATTATGGGTAATAGACATCTATTAGACATTACAAGAAAGCCAAAGCCTAATCATATAAATTAGGAATAATTATGTCGGGAACAAGTAAGCATGAATACTATTAAATTTAATTTCCACAGTTGGAAATTATATAGCTTCAATTATATGTTTAGAACAAAGCGTGAATTAGTGGGCTTAGCCCAACACTTAGGATTTGGGTGATTGGTTCAGTTTAGTGGGTAGGAATGTGAAGTCAGTGGAGTTACACAACAAAAGTTTTGCATTCACTTAAAGGCCACTAGCAGTTGTCTATACTTACTATTGATATGGGAAATCTCTAACCATTGGACCCATGGAGAAGGGCTATGCATAGGACGTAGAACCTGCTTCTAGGATGGAGGTATTAAGTAGCTATTATAGAGTCTGTCTCCTCCCTATTTAGGAAGTATTAAATGATCACGCTTAGCGGTTAGGCATGGTAATGGATGCCTCGGGAAGGATCTGGTTCGAGTTTAAGGTTTTAAGTAGTTATTATAGGGTCCGCCTCTTCCATAAAGAAATGTTAAGTGGCTTGATGAGATTCCGTGCGTTGTCAGCTATATAGTATCAGAGAGGAGTCCGCCTTAGGATAGGTATTAAATGATGGGGACCTACCTGAAATGTAGGTATTAAATGGTCAAAGCCTACCTAGTTTTCATTGAAAATGTATCAACTGGCTTGGGTACTATCTATTACATTGTTAGGACTTGACTGACAGTAATTGCATGGGACTGGAAAGGGTCTTTTGCCTATAGTTGAGGGTAAGTTATAGAGTTGAGATGCATTAGAAATATGGCAATTATTATAAAGTCTTATCTAGGTGTCATCGATCCCTGTAGCTAGGATCAACTGACTAGCAGTTATGTTGCGAAGGGTCCGCTTTGGGGATTGTGGTTTGAGTAGCCATTACGGGGTCCGCCTCCTCCCTATTTAAGAAGTACTAAGTGGCTGGGATTTTGGGTAGTAGAACTGTTCGACATATATGAAAATAGGCATACACTTATATATTTATACCTTGGAGAAGGTTAGGTTAGACATATCGTACGTGCCATAAGAATTAATGGATTAACTGTAAATAATAAATATAACACTTAAGTGGAAACTAGTTAGCATAAATTATTAGGATGAGTAAAGTATGTAATTTTCTAATCACCAGAATATTATTCTGACCCCCCTCCTCATAAACCCACATGTTAGATTTAGAAGGATTGGATACTGGAGTAAGACAGAAAATACAGATGTGGAGTCATCTTATTCATGCTCGGCGCGAGCAAGGCACTTAAATATCAAAGCAGTGATATTCCAATGTAGTAGCCTAAGTCAATACATATGTTATATTATATTTTTCAATTCCGCTGTGAGTTTATATTGATCGCACTCTGATGTATATGTGTTTATTATAGGTAACCAAAACCTACGATCTGTGTCCTAATGGACTTCGGGTTAGATTTAGTCGAAAATTGGGCCTACTAAGGTATGGATTGTTATATTATTTATCACATCTTTTCACAACACATCTTTTAAACGCTAAAAACGAATTTTTAAACTAACTTTCTATCTTCTTCTTACTCTAAACTCTCACTACATATTCCCTCAATTTCAAACTCTACTTTACCCTCTATAAACTACCCACTCATCTACACATTTTCTCTCATCAATTCAAAGATCAAAGTGGTACAAAAAGGGCTATAAGATATCATATATCCAAAGTACAATTGTTTGTATTTGGAAATCAACAACTATATGCTATTATTTTTTTGGACGTGCTTGTTGCCTATTTAAATCAAGTGGGTGTGCTTGTTACCCGTTTAAATCAAGTGGGTGTGCTTATAGCCCATTTAAATCAAGTGGGTGATCTTATTGCCTGATTAAATCAAGAGAGTCTACCCTGAATTTGAAAATAAAGAGGGTGTATCTCGTTGCCTTGAAATCGAGACAGTATTCTGGTTTTCTTGCTTCCTATTCAAAGTAGATGATTGAAAAAAATCTATACAAAAAATTATACGAGATTGGATATAAGAGAAAGCCAAGCCAGTATAAAACTCCTGGCGTCATCTCTCTAACTCATTATATTTTACTTTACTGCTTATATTTTTCTATGATTGCCTATACATCTATGATTGAGTATCTTTATTTCGATTCAAATCTTAAAATATGTTAAAAAGTTTCATAAAAAGTTGTAGAACATCATGCACACCCCCTCTAGTATTAAAGTAGCCTTAAGATCTATTCACATTAGGTTTACACCATTTCCCATAGGAGTTGCATGAATAAGGCATTGTTGTAAGGTCGAATGGACACATTAAAGATAGGGCAAAGAGGTCTTTTGTTATTGCTTCTTTGTTTGATTGTTGTTTTGCAATTGTTTATTAGGTCAGTTATTGCTTTATTGTTGCTTGTTTGCTTAATTGGTTATTTGATTATTGTTTAGTTGATGCTTAGTTGTTTGATTTGTTGCTTGTTTGTTAACTTGTTATAGCTGCTTATTGTTGATTTATTTTTAAGTGACAAATAAGTACGTTGATGAATATGCTAATGATACTGTGTGTGTGTGTGTGTGTGTGTGTGTGTGTGTGTGGCTTGTTGCATCGAAGTTGAAAGCATGTTTTGAGAAAGTTTGTATGCATAAAATTGATTAGCAACATGAGATGGTTTATAATAATCCATGTAGATGGAATGCTAAAGAGGCTAAGGCCACTTGGTGATTTAAAACAAATTAAAAGTCATTTGAAAGGTCGGTGAATAAAGAAGCTATTTTTAAATGAACTACACTTGTCCTGAAATGATTTGGGATAAAAGTAGGTTCTAAAAATATGTATACTAAGTGTAAAAATGATTTATGAGACACTGCAAATTTAGTTCACTTAAGTAAGAATGAATTAGTCATGAAAGAATGAGAATTTAAAGAAATATTTAAAGAGGCTTGATTTTTGTTAGTAATATACATGTGAGAGTATATTCAAAATGAGAGTTATTCAAATATCTAAGGAGTCATGTCATTTGATTTGGGAAGCATGTATAAAGGAACTATATAAAAAGTGTGTGTGTGTATTGGACTAATTTATACATAGAAATGTGGAAGAATACACTTTTGATATATATAGTGTATGTATGTATTTGTATGTATGTATATGTATGTATGTGTGTGTATGAAATTTAAATGTTTATATATATAAATAGAGATTAATATTTATTGTGATGTATACTAAAAATGGCTTAGTCTGATAAATCAATATATAAAGGAGTGTTACTTGAAAAGCATGTTATATTGCTATGTATGAATATGTATATGTATATAACTATATGGCTATTTATGCTTCTATGAGTGAGGACTTCTAATTATATTGGAATATATTCATAAAAATGCAGACATATGTATATGTTATACATATATGAAAAAGTGTGCCTTCATGAAAGTATATAGTTGAACTAACTTAGAATAAACATATTTATATAATTAGTTATACATACGCAAGTACGTTAGCATTCTTATTATACGCTAATATGAATTTGTATGGTTGTAAACAATTTGAGACATACTCATAATACCACATTCTGAGTAAAATACAGGTACATGAAAGCAATGGCATGGCTACATGAAAGCTTGCATGATTTAAATCACACTTAAATGGTAAGTTGCTTGCTAAAAAGTTGCGTAAATAGGTGTGCATGATACATATAGTATTTGATATGATGTGGACTGGATATATTTGATGATATGAGATATATTGTTGGTCATGTAATATATTACAAATTATGGGGTAGATGAGGGAAAGCACATCGTATAAAGTAGATGCTGTCTAATTTTTTCATGGATAATGGTTGATTTGTTAAGGGTTAAGGCTTAGCATGGTAGTATATGACTTGCCTTACATATACACTAATTATTAATTGCTTGGTTGCTTACAAATATGCATGATGTAGTAGCATAGGCCTTGTTGTGTGTTGCTTGGTTTGTTGCTCACATGCTGATGTTAATAGATTTTATTTGTTTAGGTTTGTGCGTATTAGGCTAGTTGGGTTATGTTGCTCTACACAATAGGATTTTTAGGATGAAATTTTTTAGTGGGGGAAAACGTAGCAACTTGTATTCTCTTAGAGATAACATCCAAAAGCTAACTTTTATAGATAACAAATTAGGACTCGAGACCTCTTCCGTTGTGTCTATGATATCGTTTAGAAGAGTTTTGAGTATAAACAACGATAGGTTTAATGCTAAGTTACTTTCGAGATTTATTTGTAGTTATAATTGTACGGATATTTGTGAATAGTTGATGGAATACTGGCTAACACTTCATGTTCATGGAGGGAGAAAATCAAAACGAGTTATGCAGATGAACAATTTCTAGAATCAGATGTTGGTCAAGTAGACTTCAAAACACATGAAAAAATGGTATCTTGGGACTCTATCACAAATGGTGTCATATTATATACCATCATGAAGATACAAGTAAGACAAAGCACAATGTTAAAGAATCATCGCGATATGACACTTTTACAAGCCGTGCTAGCTTGAAACGTGTAAGGGAATTAATTAAGTTAATTAATTCAAAAATCCCTACCTAATTTTTCTCCCCCTAATATAAAAAAACTTCTCATCTTCACAGCGAGGAACACCAAGGAAAGAGTAGGGAAAAAAGGGAAAGGATTGAATCTCCTTACAAGCTCGATATTTCTCTTCCTCAACACCACATTGACGTTTAAAGTCATCAGCGTATAAAGTGGAAATGACAGGGCATAATGTCAACGTTGGCAGCGAAGTCAGGTTCGATGTAGGAAATTTAGAGTGGAAACAAAGGAAAAAGGGCGGTGTGTCTTGGCTAGGATGTCATGTTGGTGGTGGTGTGAAGCAACACAAGTAGACGTGGAAGTGAGGAGGAGTGATCAAATAGTGGTCAAAGGTATGGGTAGGATGGTAATGAGTGATCGAAGGTAACATGGTTGGGTTCATTGGACTTGACTCAGGGAGGTAAGTTCGATAGTGGTGGTTGACCGTGGTCTGGTGGTTCATGGCGGTGCAAAGCTTCGACGAGGAGGAAGCTAAGCGGGAGAACTAGTTTGAGACTAAGGGTGGTAGGTAATTTAATAAAAAAGGTTTATAAATTATAATCTATTTGTAATAAATAAATATCTATAAAATTCGTATCGTTTGCATACGAGGTCTAATCGAGATATGATTTTCTCTATCGCGATCGTCTCGAAATTTCCTATTATTGGTGTAGCTTGGTTTAGTGTTTGAACTACTGAAAGATATTGACAAGGTGAGTAGGAATAATACTTTGTGTTATATATATATATATATATCATATTCAAATATATTGAATTATAAGACCTTGATGATGTAAAATGATATATATATATATATATGGTACATATATAAACATTTAAATTTGGTATGGGATAGTACGATATAGTCTAATTGCTTAGGATTCTTAGTAAATATCGGTTACATGATTTAGACACGTATGTATTTATTCCCCTACCGTCGATAGGTGGAATTGATTTTAGGATTCTATGTGTGAATTGTTGTTAATAATGGGGTGATGGATTTATCATCTTGGATGTTTAACATATACATGTATGTATATATGCTCGATATGTGTAAGCATTCCATATAGTTTAAATGGTTGCTATACATATCTACTGGTATATAGTTTAAGCGATTTATGTATAGTTCCATTATGCTTGACTTGGGGCTGCCACTAGTGCATTGAATTATATACATACATACACACAGGTTATGTGATATATACATACACACACACACATAGTATGTATGTATGTATGTTTATGTGTGTGCGTGTATATAGTTTCAGTATGCCTGACTTGTGGCTACCAATTGGTGCACTAAGTACATACATACATATGTGGAGTTTAAGCGATTTATATGTACAGTTTCGCATGCCTAGCTTGGGAATACTAATTTGCGAACTGTACATATACAAGTACACGGCTTAGGCAATTTATATATATATTCTACATTCTTGACTTGGGGCTACCAATGGGTGCACAAAATATATATTATATATATTTATAGATGTGCAACTTAGGTAATTTATATACTTTCAGTATGCCTGACTTGGGGCTACCGATTAGTGTAACGCATTAATGAAGACTTGTGTAGTTTAGACAACGAGACAGTTAGTGTGAGTTCATGTGTGTGTGGGTATGCATGCAGTTTTTGTCAAATACATACGATTATGATATGTTAGGTTAGTGATAACTATATGGATATGACGCTAGTGCATGAAACCATTGTACTATGAGCGATGGCACAACCTGTAGACATGATCTTGTAGTAGGGTGAGAGATATTAGGGCACAATTCTAAGCACCGAGTGTTGCAACGGGACCTACATGAGTTAATAACACTTGATGGTAATTCAAAACCAACAAATATTAGTCGGCTCCAAGGTAAGTCTCTTTCGGTAGCTAATGAAAAATTCATCACATGTATATTAGTTTGAGATATTTAAATAGCATTAACTTGTGATATATTTGCAAATGAATTAACTTATGATATTACTCATGTACGATTTATGTATGGAGTTGGGTGTGTGTATACTTGTGCGTAGCATAGTGAGATCTTTGTAGTGATCGTACATTGCGGGTTTACCGGGATTGGGAGATCTATGACACCCTCGATCATGGAGCATAGTATAACCCCTACACTCGTTTATCATACTATCAGTAGAATACATTGTTATAGTATGAACTGTTTTAATAATAGAACCACTATTATGTATTATCTGACTTATTGGTGTAAGGATAGTGAAGGATGAAGAATGATTAGTATTACCCACAGATTCTTGCTCACATTTATTAGATGTATGGAGGTTACATGTATATACACTACTTAAAGAAAGCCCCTTCACCAAAATTCTGTCTAACCCTCGTTTTCTCTATTTTTCCTTTCTGACAACCTTTGGTTACTATCATGAGTAAGCCTAGAGTCGGTATTCGGGGACATAAAAGCAGGGTAACCAGATCTTTGGAAAAATGGAGACCATGATCTTCAATTATCAGTTTATTGTTTTATGCACTACGGACATTATATATATATGAGGTCATGTACATATTTGATGTATCATTTATTACATAGTTTGCACCGAGAGATGTATTCTGATTATATTGTTATATCGATTTATTCTCAAACCATGCCTTATATAAAATGTTTCATATATTTTATATGCATATGTATGTATTGGTATAATGTATATTATTATTCCATAGTGAGATTATATCAATAGAATGGTTTAATTTATGTCTACCCTAACGGTTTGTCACTTACCATGTCCAAAGTCATATGTGGTTATTTAGCATTGATTCATGGTACCATAAATGGCGGTTCGGTATAACGCCTATCCTCAAATAGCCTTCTTACGATGGTATGTATCTCTAACCAACTCATCTCAATATTCCACTTCAATAATCGTCTCAATGTCTTAGGGCGGTACAAGAGACACCTTAGGAGTTGGTTAGTCAACACCCTTATTAGATGAGCTTGGAAATATAGTTGTAATTTTCTTAATGCTATCAGCAATAAGAGGTTAACTTCTCCAGTTTTGGATGACTTATTTTATTCCTATGAATCGCCTGTTAATATAATACATCATCCATTGGATCTTTATTTCTTCACACATTAATATTTCACTAAATGCATGAGATGATACATTAAATAGATGTACAAATCTTATTCTTCCAAAAGCTTTGATAGAATGGAGGGTTTTCTAGAGATGTTCCAACAATTGCTAAAAAGTAGCTTCTCATTCATCTATCCATCGGAACTTCCCCTTTCCCTTCTTTAGGGAATCAATGGTACACGTTTATCCATCACTTTTGAGATGACCTGGTTAAAGAGGCAACTTTGTCATTTAAGTAATGCATTTATCTCCTATCCTATGGGCTTTTACTCGTTTTAACCCTTTAACCTTCACTGGATTGGCTTTGATACCCCAGAGTTCACGATGAACCCTTAATACTTCAATGATGATACTTCAAACGAACACTTCAAATGATTCAACTTCATATCATACTTTTGAAGTACTTCAAACATCTCTTATAGGTTTGCTACATAGTCCATTGGTTTCTTTGACTTGACTAGCAAATCATCCATATACACCTTCACCGTCTATCCAATTTTCTAAGCAAATATCTTATTACCCAATCATTGGTAAGTGATCTAATGTTCTTTGAACTGAACAACATGACTGTGTAGCAATGCAATTCTGGTTTGGCAATGAAATTGTGTGCTCCTAGTATGAAACGTGCATTATGATTTGATTATAGCCAAAATAAGCATCCATACAGAAGAGTAATTCATGTCCGTTTATTCCATTGACGAATTAGTCTGTCTGCGAAAGTGGAAAGCAGTTCCCAAGGTGTGCATCATTTAAGTTTGCATACTTGATGCATGTCCCTCACTTTCTATTTGTCTTTTTAACCAACATATGATTTGCTATCCAATCCAAATGGTGAGAATTCACAAATAAAGTTGTTAGCCAACAAGTTATCATCTCTCTGGATCCATGTTATGTCTTTATACCTTACTGGGAGTACATTTGGGTTATGCCTTTATACCTTATGGGGAGTACTTTTGGGTTATGTCTTTATACCTTATGAGGAGTACCTTTTGGTTGATATTCAATATGTTGTGCAAAAATTTCAGGCAAAATCTCATACATGTTAGAATGAGTCCATGCAAACACGTCATAATTCACTCTCAAAAACCCAAAAGGCTCCATTTTCAACCTTGGATCAAGTTGGGACCCAATTGTGACTACCTTCATGGGGTTGTTATCGTCCGTCTATATTTTATCCATCTCCTCTACCAGACCTGCTTTTCCATGTCCATCTCTTTTTGGGGGTCATTGCTTCATATTTATCGCTATCGACTCAAGACTAGGATCGAGTTGTAATTTCAATGCAACTTGAGATTAATCACAGAGAGCTTTCTCTGCTTTTTTTCCTTTCTCTTTACTTTGGGCTTCTTTTGTGTTCTACGATGTAGCATTCTGTTCTTTTGATTTGGTTATCTAGAATTACTCCAAATCCACTAAATGTATGGAACTTCATATTTAAGAATCATGGAGCAAAAGGAAACCTAAAATCAGCAGGGACCAATTGCCAAAAATGCATTTTCCACTAAGTAACTATCTACAACCATAAACTTCTTTACCCACACAGCCCTACAGGCTTTATCTTCTATCTGCACAATGGTTGATACATCAAATCAAAGAAATTACCTCCTAGTAAATCCATGAAGCATTTAAGAACACGACAATAATTCATTTTCATCCGATCTTATCTCCTTTAAAGCAAGTACGAATAAGATGTTCATCGAGCTTCCGTTATCAACCATCACTCAAATAATTATTACAAGACCAATATTTGGCATTATGACCATATGGTCAAATCTTGGGACTCCGATCCCATTAGCGTGCATAATTCTAAAAATAATATCTCCATCCATCCTACAAAATTTTGTTGGAGAATCATCCTTCATCGTAAAACATGAATCCTAGGGTGCGTGTTTTAGTGAGTTCCCATACTTCTCTATAGCTGTGATGTCCCGGAAATTTGGGCAATATTTATTTAATAATTTTCATTAATAATTATTTTAAAATGAGAAATATTGATTTAATAATCTAATTCAAACAGAATTATCTTTTGAAAATTAATAATTATTTAGTTTGTCAAATGATATTCTTTTGAAAATTTATAATAATGATAATTTAATTTGAAATTTTATTATTTTCAAAAATTAAAAATATTTAAATGATAAAATTATTTTTCTAAGCTTATTTAAAGGATATTTTATTTATAATGTATATATGTGTATACATTATAAATAGGGATTTGATTTTTATTTAAATTTAAATTTAATAAGAATATTTTCTAATTATTATATATATAAATGTATAAATTATGAATTGATTAAATTGATTGAAAATTAGTATTAAAACTTTTCAAAAGTTAACTTAAAAATATATCTTATGTTTTCAAAAGAAATATAAGTTAATATTTGTTTGTTTAAAAATATAATAGTTTAAATTGTATTTTATTATAAAAGTTTATTTTGATTTCTTTTAAAAATTGTTTTCTTTTGAAAAAGACTTAGTTTATTTATATTAGAGTATAATATTTTGGGTTTGAAACTTTTGAATAAAATTGAATTCAACATTCTTTTCTTTTTAAAATTTTCTCTTTTGAAAAATTTAGCTTTAAATTTTATTTTATTTTGCAAGGCAAGCGGGGTTAACTGGACCCCTACCAGTTTATTGAGAAAAAAGAAAATGACTATGAACATGCTCATAATCACCAGAAATAGAAATAAAACACATGAAAACCACACAAAGGTGAGCTACGAAGAAAAACACATAGGGAAATAAGACAATAAGAAAGAGAAGGAGAAGCAAAACACAAAAATGAACTAAGGCCATACTTCAGCCAACTGGGAACTGAAGTCAAATAGGCTTTCTTTCATTCCATTAATTATAACATTCTTAAGGGCTTCCTATAGCTGTTGCATGCTCCTACTTTTATTTTCAAAACATCTTAAATTTCTTTCCTCCCAAACCAATTTCAAGTACTTCATAAAAAAGAAGAAGTAAACAGTTCTGTCATCATTCCTCCACCTTGTTGACTTACTAATCAGGTCCCACTCCACATCAGACAAACCATGAATATGATCAATATTTATTCTTCTCACCAGTCTACCCCAGAGACTGATTAGCTCAGTGCATTCAAAGTAAATGTGTGCCACAGATTCATACTGCAACTTGCAAAAGACACACGGTGGATCAACATTCATTACATAGCTCATCATTTTTCTCTTAGTCAACAATGCATTCACGATAACCTTCCACATCATCAGGTTGTCCCTGTCAGGAGAGTATCTGGACCATAAAACCTTATGCCAAACAATATCATAGCTTCCTGTCACATTAGCAAGTAAATCATATGCAATAGAGATAGAGTGAGGCTTTCCATTCCAAAGAATCTCATCATTAGGTGCTATATGGTAGTAATGACCCTGATATATAATCCAGACAGCCGTAACATCCTGATTACTGGTGTATGGCAGCAACAGCTTGCCATCATACAAGTAATCAATTGCTTAAGCATCCCTACTTATGCCAACCTGTTCAATTTAGTGGGGGGTAAACAATTTGCCAAGCACTAAGCCTTCATCCATCCATGGGTCATTCCAGAATTTGATAACACTGGATTGAGAGAGCACAAACTTTATATATGGAGAGAAAGAAGATCTTAATCTCAGTAAATTCCTCCAAGTCCAGCTACAATTCTGGGGCACAGGCATAGTCCAGAAGTTCCTTCTACCCAAGTTATATTTTCTGGTCCATTCAACCCATAAGGATTCAACACCACTTAGCAAAGCATTTAAGTGTGCACTAATGGCTGCTTTATTCCATGTTTGCAAGTTAAATATTCCTAGACCACCTTTCTTTTTTGGCAATTCCATTTTGGCAAATGAGCAGGGGATGATTTTTTTAGAATGAATTGAACCTGTCCAGAAAAACCTCAGCATGGCATTTCTTACCATCTTAACCAGCTTTATGGGAAGAATGAACACCCTAGACCAGTACACCATCATTGAAGTAATAACAGACTTGATTAGCACAAGTCTTCCTGCTTATGAGAGAAATCTATTAGCCCAGCAGTTCATTATCATACAGAGGTAGGCAGTGTGCTGTAGTAATTCTTGATGTGCAAAGGGGAAGACCCAAATAATTCATGTTATTATCCATAGTTTGCAATCCAGTTATAGCAATTAAACAATTAGCTTCCTCAGTAGTTATACCAGATGTGATAATATGAGATTTATTTGCATTAACTTTCAATCCAGTCATAAGGTAGAATTTGTGAAGAGTAGTTATAATATTCTCTAATGATCTCTGATCAGGCTTAGTAAAAATCATGATATCATCAGCAAATAAGAGAGATGTTATTTGCGGGGATTTACATTTAGAAGGAAACAAAATATCCTTCTGCACATAACTTTTTGACATCATAGTAGTTAATACTTCCATAACTAGTATAAATATATAAGATGAGATAGGGTCCCCTTGCCTGATCCCTTGTTTACTGTTGAAAAATCCAGAAGTGAAACCATTATATTTTATTGAGTATGTAGGAGTTGAGATACAGCTGTATATCCAAGCCACATAAACTTTAGGAAATTTCATCAGAGCCATTATTCTCACAATTGATGTCCAGTGTATACTATCATATGCCTTCATTAAGTCCAGTTTTAACATAGCATTTTTGGTAGCTTGAGCACGACCATACCCTTTTAATAATTCATGTGATAACAATATGTTGTCAAGGATATTCCTCTTGGGTAGAAAAGCAGACTGATTCCTGGATATAATTCTGCTAAGTACAACAACAAGTCTAGAGGCTAAGATTTTAGATATACACTTATACATAACATTACAACAAGATATTGGTCTAAAAGATGCAACTGAATAGGGAGGAAGGACCTTGGGAATAAGAACCAAATTAGTTGCATTCACTTGCTTTAGCTGTTTGAAAGTGGTGAAAAAATTATGAACTGCCTTTAAAAAATCTTTCTTGATTATATCCCAACTATGGATAAAGAATTTGACATTGAAACCATTCGGCCCTCCACTTGAATGTCTATTCATGGAAAAAAGAGTATCTTTAATTTCCTTATCAGTTACCTTTATGACAAGATTGTCATCTTCCTCAGGCTGCACAACTGGTAATTGCATTTGGGTTGGATCTTCAATGAGGGGATTGAAATCATCTTTGTTTCCTAACATATTCTTGAAATAGTTAAGTAGGGCTTTGCCAGCATCAGTTGGATTAGAGTGCAAGTCCCCAAACTCATCATAAATAGTAGTGATATGCTCCTTAGCTTGTTTAACCTTTATGGCTGCATGAAAATAAGCAGTATTGTTGTCTCCTTCAGTTGCCCATCTTTGCCTCAGCTGCTGCCTCTTCATATTCCCTTCAGTTTTCAATGCTTCACTTAATTGATCAAAGTAATTTCTCTCAGTTCTAGCTGCTTCTATATTATCTGGATTGTTCATCATTAGTTCCTGTGCTTGCTTGAGTTTCTTTCTTAGCATAGTTGTTTTCAATGTACCATCACCAAATTTGTTCCTTGCCTAATCTCTTAAAGCATATTTTGTAGCTCTTAATTTCCTGCAAAAAATAAACATAGGATTTTCATAAAAAATTTCAGACCATGCTTTATTTATTATATTAGTATACTCAGTTTCAAGGACCCAAGTATTATAAAATTTGAAGCTTTTTTTTCTTTTAACAACTTCTGGCCCGAGGAGAAAATTATAGGTGAATGGTCAGATAATACAGGATGGGGGATAAAGGTAGACATTGTTGGCCAAGTGGTTAAGGCTTTGAGGTTAGCAAAAGAGTGATCAATATTGGTAAAGGTTCTGACTCCAGATATACTCCTATTATTCCAAGTGAACTAAGCACCAGTTGAGGGAATAGAAAGCAAATTTGAGTCCTCAATAGCCTTATTGAGGGCTCAAATGTCTTTTGGAAGAAGGGGGCCTCCATGTTTGTCATGCAATGATAAGCAGCAGTTAAAATCCCCAAAGACAAGCCAGGGATGGGAATTTTTCCTAAACGCTGGAAGAAGATTAAGAAAATTTTGTCTTGAGTTCATTGAGTTGTGGGCATAAACTATAGATAAAAAGAAAGAAGAGGAAGAATCATTCAGTTTGGCTTGGAAGTGCATTACTTGATCAGTACTTAGAACTGTTGAAAGAGACAAAACAGATGGATCATGAATAACCATGATTCTACCATAAGTAGCTTGGTTCAGATTATGGTTTAGAGTCCAGTTTGGATTTATGTGTTTTGCAGCTTTGATAGTTAGGGTTTCATTCAATTTTGTTTCCATAATGGAAAAGAGAGAAACTTTGTGATGGTTAATCAGATGTTTAACTTGATCTAACTTTGTTAAGGAATGTGCTCCTCAATATTCCATGTTGCATAGGTCTGCAACATTTGGTATACTTCGAAGATTGATGAGCAACATTTTTCATGCTCCTAGTTGCAGGAGAATCCCTTTGTCCAGAGATTATATCAACTTTGTCATTTTTGTTATGGTTTTGACCTTTATCACTTTTCTTTCCTGCCATTGGGTTATTTGGTGTGTTTGTTGGAGAGGTTGGCAGAGAAATCCATCCAGGCAAGGTGCCAGAGTAAGAGTAAAAACTAGTAGTGGGGATGGTGCTTTCTTTTTGTACTGACATGATCAAGTTAAAATTTTCATTTTCTAGTGCTTCTCTAAACTGAGTTTCAGCATGCAATGAATTTTATTTTGTTCATCCATATTTAGCATTTATATCCTGAATGTCACTTGTTTGCTGAGAATTTCCTCCACTAGTACTGGCAATTTCATGTAAAATTTTATCAGGGTTCTTATTGTAGCATGCTATTTGACCTATTTTTGTGTTTGATGTTTCTCTCCTGGATTTATTGTTTTCCTGGACCTCTATCTCATTTTGCATTATTATCTTTGAAGGCACTTGATCAACATAAACCATAAGATCAGCCTGCATATTACCTAATATTTCTCCTTCTTCCACTTGCTCTTGATTTTCATAGTTTTCATAGCATAAATCATTATCACTTATTGCATAGCATGCCTCAGTCTCATTTTCTTCCATCAAAACATTAAATCTATTGGATTCTCTATTGATTTCTTCATTTGTTTCTATTGGATTGCCTATTTTCACTGAGCTAGAAAGTGTTGCAGGTAACTTTATACTACTGGCATCATCTACTAAATTTCCTACTCTAATTTTTTGATTTTCAGTTAGCATATTTTCCCCCTTTATCTCTTTTCATTTTTGTTCCTCTACTTTCAACCCTTCGCCACTCCTGCTTTTTTTTTGTGACCCTTATTATTTTTTCATTCTCCACTTCATTCACCCTGCTTTCCTTTCTTGTTTCCTCTTCTACTCTTGCCTTCTCTTCATGATTTGATTTCAATTTCATACACTTATCAGTCATATGACCAAACTCATTGCACCTTATGCATATTTATGGTTTCCACAAGTATTCTACTTTAACAAACTGCTCTGATCCATCAAGAAATCTCACTGCAAAGTCATCCAACAACTCCACTGATGGAGTAATTTCTACCATACATTTTGCATAACCAATTCTTTCCAACCTTTTAGTTTGCTCATCCATACACATGAAGGTTCCAAAACATGATGCAAGCCAATTAATTCCCAGATGAGACCAAGCATATAATGGGATGTTAGAGAGCCTAATCCATACAGGAACTAATCTTATCGTACTACAGCTGTTTCCAAGATTTGGATCCCATTGCTTAACTATGAATAATTTGTTCCTCATGATAATTAGATTTGAAGCAATTATTTTCCTTCTATCTTCCTCACAAGACAAATTAAAAAGGAACAGAAATCCATCCGATTTAACTTTAATAGAACCCTTTAATTTCCATACTTTTTTAAGATGAGCTATAACCGTAAGATACGAAAGAGGTTTATCAAGAAAAAACCTACCAAGTAGTCACCCCAAATTTCATTGCCTGCCTTAATTACATTCTCCGGTGGAACCAGGACATGTTCTTCGTAGACCAGAGGCACTTGAATAGGGGAATGCTGCCCTGCATTGCGTGGTTTAACTTTAAAAAGGGAATTCCATTGGACAGGAGGAACTGCCAGAGAAGAATGGCAGTTCGGAGAGAGGACATTAGGAGGTGACCAAGGGGAGCAGTGGGTGGAGATGAGGTCACGGTTGTCAGAGGTGGGGATGGATCAGGCGGGAGAGGGTCAGGAGGAAATTGAGGGGACTGGTGATGAACAGAAGGAGGGATGTTTGAAAGTACGGGAGGGATGTTTGAAAGTACGGGAGAGATGTTTGAAAGTACGGGAGAGATGTTTGAAAGTACGGGGGGAGGTGGGATGGTGGGAACAGAGGCCATTAAAAAAAGAAAAAAGCTTGAGGAATTCTAAGCATACGAGTGTACTTTCTGAAAATATTATTTTGAAAACATTCAAATAAACATTTAAATTTTGTAATTTTATAAAGGTAGTTTATATGTAATTATTTAAAGACTAAATGTAAATAAACATTTAAAACATGCTAAATTAAATTAGATATTGTTTTAGATAGATTTAAAAAACATTCATAAATTAAAGAAATTTCTTTTAATATTAAGATAAACATGTGTAAGACATTTATGCATAAGGAATACACTTGTAAACATTTGACATTCTAAGATAACAAGTGGCATTGTTTTAAAAACATTTTATTTAAAAATATATTAAGATAAGAAACTTAGCAAATTCATTTTTTTTAAAAACATTATCTTCAATTGAATCTGAAAATCAGATTTTAGAAAATAATTTCAAAACTAAGTACACTCAAAAATCTGCAAAACCAAATACAATATAAATTCTGAAAACCCAAATTCAATTCATGTTTAAAATCTGCAAAAATCAAATCTGCTCCTATCTTCAACATCAATTTGAGATCAACTTCAAACTCAAGCAAATTGAAGATGGGTCAGCATGCAGTTTTAATTCAGCATTAACTTCAACAGTAATCAAAATGGAAGCAAACACAGATTCAACATCATCAATGCAACATGCAAAACAGGTTCCTGGAAACATGAAAATGCATCTCCGAGTTGCTTCTCTGCTTCTTCAACTAATAAGTGAGTAAATTTCAATTTTAAAAACAGTTTTTATTTTTAAAATTAATGCTTAATCAAGGACTAGAACTCAGGATTCTAATGCAAACCGGTTAAAGAGGAAACTGCAGTGTCTTCATTTTTAAAATGAATAATTTCACAATTTAAAAAGACCTTAAATTTATCTGATGCATGTGAATAAATGAGGATAAGTATGCTTGTATGATTGCATAGTGATAAATATTCTGTGTGTATACATATATAAACATATATATTTGTGATGCCAGTTATATGTATGTCTGTTCTGGTTCTAAACAAAAAAATTATTAGAAAACCTTTATCACTTGGATTGATCTCTGTTAGGAATTGTAATGCAAACAAAAAGTGTTTGATTAAGATAGATTTAGGTTTATAAATTATAATTTAGTTTAATTAAAATCTGTTGCCTCTGAAAAATCCATATTATCAGTCATCATTGAAAATTAAACAAATATCAAACATCTTAAATCGTTAAAGCAGTTTTGTAACCTGAATGCATGTTTGAATTTATGAATTTTGAAACAAATATTACATTTTTAAATTAACTGGGAAGTGGGCATTTATGAGTTGAACAGATATTTGAATTTTGGGTATATCTGTTTGCTTAGTGCTTTTGGGTTAGTTTGGTTCTGTCTGGAGATGGAGGATGTTAGGAGCTGAGTTGATGATGTTTTGATGACAACAACCTTATATAGTTATTATACTTTACTTTATAAAATATATACTAACATTTCCATATATATATATACATATGTATGTATGTATATAGGAAGTATATGCAGGTATCATCGAAGACTGATCAGTATAAAGACTCAAGCATCAAGATGAAGATTAGAGATTCAAGATTCAAGACTCTAGAGAATCAAGATTTCAAGATCTCAAGATAAGTGTCTAGTATTTTGTTAAAACTTCATAATAGCACTCTCATCTTTCTTCCAATTTTCTTTTGGGATGGAACCCAATTTCTATCGAAACCAGTGGCTTACAAACCCACGACAAGTATCTTACAAACCTACTACAAGTGGCTTACAAACCCACGAAAATCAAAATCATTTAAACTACTTTGTACAAGTTCTCGAGTCCTATGGAGGAGCTCTGTAGGAAGATTCTTGCAATTCAGTTTGAATAGATTTTTCAAAATGTTTTTTAAATCTGTTTTCAAAATGTTTTAGCTTTCAAAATCATGTTTTCAAAAATGTTTTCAAACTTTGTTTTAGCCTTGAAATATTCCTCTATTCTGATTTTAAAAACTTCTATTTTTAAAACATCAAAACTTATTCTGATTTTAAATATTACTTATCTAATTGACGGTCTATATCAATTATATATACATATTTAAAATAATGTTTTATATTCATTCTCTATCTCAAAATATTGTTTAAACACTTTACTTTGCTTCAGAGAAGTTTCAACTTGTTTTAAATTCAATTGTCTTTACAAAACAACATCTCTATAATTTTGAACTAAGGGATGTCGACATAAGGGGATACCCCATGTCGACATGGCGACAGTTGGATTCAAAATTCAATTTTCAAAAGAAGTGTCCATTCGTTCGAAAACCTTTCGCCAATGGTTATGACTGTTGTGCATCTATATAAAGGCTTCCAAAACGAATTTTTTTACCAACTACTTTCTTATTTTCTTCACTCTTTCTTCTCCACCATTCCATATCCATAAAACTTCATATTTTCAAGATCGTGCCATCATTCTGCCAAATTCTCAATAGGAAATCATTTAGATACTCTCTCTATTTGATTCTCCATCATTCTACTAAAGATCAAAGTGCTATTCAGAGTTATAGGATTAATTTGTATTCAAAAAGTCCATAGAGTCTATCCATTCAAAAGGATTGTTATTAAGAAGTATTAGGGTGATCTTGTGTCCCGTAAATCAAGAGAGTTTACCCCAGACTCGGAGATAGGAGGGTTCCTCAAAGCCTTAGAAATTGAGGGTTGTAATTTGGATATTGGCTTATAAAAATCTGTACAAGGATATTGCCTTGGTGCAGGACTGGATGTAGGAGGATTCCGAACCAGTATAAAATCCGGTGTGTTCTTTCCTTTTACTTGCTTTACTTTACTATTTGCATTTGTTATATGTTCTGTGATCATTCTGTGTTAGAATTCTGTTTAGATTTGTGTTGAAAGTTTTAATTTAGTCATATAGTTCATATATTCTTTAAAACACTATTCACCCCCCCCCCCTCTAGTGTTATTTCTGCCTTAAGATCCTTAATCCGCATCCCTAACAGAGGATTGATGTGAGAGTGGGGGAAAATTGGGAGGAAGATGGTCAGAGTTGGTTGGCGGTCGTGGATGGCCATTTCAGGTTTCTAGCCCTAGTTACTGAGGGTCGAAGTTTTGGTAGCTTCGTGTTTTCTGTAGTGCTTCGAGTGATAAGAGGCTTTGGAGTTTGGCAGAGGGGGTATAGATGGATGGTTGGCCGGAGTCGCGGTGTCTCAGATGATCGGAGGTGGATTTTCTAGCCGTTGACAGGTTTGGGAATGTTTGGATGCAGTGTTTCCAGGTTGAAATTGTTTAGCTCGAATTTGATTTCGAGCTGCTTTGAATATATCTGGGGGTCGTGATTAAGTTTGGGAATGGTCGGCGACTTGGTGGACTTGGCTATGGTGGATGTAGATGGCCGAAGTGCCGGTGCATATGCACCGTGCACATTTTGGATTCTGGTGAGCTATTAGGATTGTGCAGAATTGTGGCTCGAGTTATACTCGAGTAAATCTGCGGTTTACTCGAAGTAGTCAACGCTTTTGCTCGAAGTAGTTTTTGAGAGTTCTCGGGTATGTTTAGTATAGGTTATTAAACCTGTCAATATGAAGTTTTAAAAAAAATGAATGAAATTTAAAAGTTAAGGCAGGATTTTAAGCAAGGATTTAAATTCCATGTTAAGTTGAATTTGAATCCAAAAGTTTTTAAAATGGAAACTTTAAATTTAAAGCAAGATTTAAATAGGTTTTAAAAATCAAGTCTAAATATAGGTTCAAGTTTATTATGAATACAGATTTGAATTTAAACAGAGTTGTAAAATTCAAATATTGATCAAGTTTAAAATATTTTAAAGTAGATTTTAAAATAAATTTTATTTCAAAGAAATGGTTAAAAATTTGATAAAACTATTTACTTTAAATATTTGAATAAAAGTTAAGATGTGTTTAATTTAAATTTGGAAAGTTCAAATAATCAAATTATTTTAAAAGCTTGAGTTCTTTAATAAATTAAGTATTTTAGTTTTAAACATTTCTTGTATAAATATCTTATATAAGTAATGATTGTTCTTCACTTTTATTTTAAGGATTATAAGTTTACTTAAATTTTGGATAATGTTTAATTAGTTAAACATTTTATATCTTAAATTTTAAATTGGAATTTGAATTTATTTTAGAAATGTATTGTTTTAAATACATTTGAATGTAAATAAAGTCATTTATAAGTAAATGAATTATTTTGGAAATAATTAAGATAATTAAGAATTTACTTATTTATTTGATTTTAAACTAATGTTTTAGATTAATTTTTAATTGGAGTTGATTAATAATAATTAATCTAAGATAATTTTTCTTACGTAAGTAATTAAAGAAAATATGGTTAATTAAATCAAGATAATTATCTAAGGATAATTAAGAATTAATTAATGTGATTAATTTTGATAATTAATTGAATTAATTAATTGAAGATAAACAATTGTAAATTGTTAAGAATAATTACTTGATAAAGTAATTAAGGTATTAATTACTTATTGTAATTAATTTTGATAATATGATTTGTTAAATTAATTAATTTATTTTAATTAATTTAAGTAAATCATTTGATGATTTAATGGGTGTCATTACTTAATGTAATTAATGGAGCAATATTACTTAGGGAAGTAATAAATGATAATTACTGGAATGTAATTAATGAGAGATGGTTCACTTTTAATGAAGTAATTTGGGTAATTACTTTTGTAATTAATCAGGAGATTAATTAATAAAGATGATTAATTATGAAATAATTAATTTGTTATGAGTAATTAAGGGTAGTTAATTACTGGATTAATATTAATCAAGGGTGATTAATAATTGTATTTTAAATTTTAGATTAATTACTAAATGTAATTAATTTTAAATTAAGCAATTGATTTAAAATTTATTAGAGATCATTAATTAATATAATTAATAATGTAATTAAGAATTGTTTAATTAAGGAATAATTAATAATTAAATGATTAATTAATGTAATTAATCACAGATAAATGTAATTAATTATTGTTAATTAATAAATGAAGTAATTAAATGTTAATTACTAATGGTTAAGGTTAATTAATTTGTGAAAATTAATTAAAGACTAATTACTTATTGTAATTAGAGAATGATTAATCAAAGGTATTTAATCAAGTTGAATACTTAGTGAATAATTAATTAACTAGGTTAATTAATTAATAGATATAAGCATGATTTATAGATGTGATAATTAATTAATTTATTTTAAATTAATTAGAGATAGAAGTAATTAATTTAATTTATTTTAAATTAATTATAGATGGTGATTAATAAATCATTACTTATAGATGATATTGATTGAATGGTCGTAATCTCAATAATGAGATGAGTAATATCTATATGATATGGATGCTTAGTTAAAGTATGATGATATGGAATATCTAGTTGTAATGGTTATCTGTTGTGATTATGATACAAGTTATCTTTTTATGATGAGAATGTGATTATCTATTGTGATATGTAATTTATCTATCTGTGTGTAATAGATAATGATGAACTGAATTAATTATTCAAACTAAATTCACTTGGACATTAAGATGACGTTTGGATTTCGATGAGACCGGGATCAGATTTCCAAATTTGGAATTCCGAAAACCACATCGATCCAAATTAAACGTTAGGTCGTGAATCTCAAGTGAAGAGTGAAGACTCGAGGTGTAAGGACTATTCGTTAGTATAACTCTGAGTGTGATTCCGTGATGAGTTTGACGGAATAGTACTTTCAGGTTCGAGATGGCGATTCAGAGTGCAAGGGTTATCATCGTTAACTCTGAGGGAGATTCCAATATGAGTGTAACAAGATAATGCCTTCGGTTTCGTTCGAACCCGGAATGAACTTGTATGGATTGAATGCTTTCAGAACATTGTCAGGTGGACGATGAGCATTCTAAGATTGATATGTCCTATAAAGGTAATCGTAGCCTCAAGCCTCATCAACCGGGAATGGCTAAAACAGGGGAGGTCAGCAAGGCTAAGTGGGTCATGCCCAAGTAGGACGAGATTTACCCCTGTCTAGAGGTCCCTTTATATTTCGGCTGTGTGGCAGTCGGCGACGGCCAATCTGCGGGGTGGTCTTGTTCGGGACTGTTCTGTAAGGAATGGTCCCGGCTTTGTGTTGTAGGGGAGTTAGGGTGGCTGCTCGGTACGGTGATCTAGGCCACGTACTATGACGGGCGGTACCCCAGTAGCCATGCCATTAATGGAATCCATAATCCAATAAGTGCCTGTACGGTTTTGATTGTGCCCGACTATGTTGGAACGTGAGATGTAAGCGTTCCAGCTATTTCTATATTTTATTTTTAAAACCCTAGACACTATTATAATATCACTGGATTTCCTATCAAATGTTTTGGTTAGCGTAAGGTAAAAACTTTTCCATGTTTATGTGTGGGAAGTCTTACGTGATACCTTTTCTTTTCAAAGGTTTTTGAAAGTTAAGCAATTTTTAAACCCGTTTACTCACACCAGACCCATGTCTGACCCGAGTGTTTATTTTTTGTTTTATTAAACTCTTGGGTACTCATATTACGTATGAGTAGTCAAGTGATTCAGGATTTGTTTTGACGAGTTCTGGAGGAGATATGGAGCAGGAGGCTTCAGCGTGTAGATATTTATAGTAGTTCCGCTGTGTTTGAGTTGTATCTGTTTTCTCTGATGTACTTGAATTGTAATTGCTAGACAGATGTTTATAACTGTCTAGTTTGTGTTGTATTAGCTGTATAACACTGATGTATATGATACTATGTAATGTATTATGTGATATAATATAATTTATTCGTTTTCGCTATGAGATTCTGATGTTGTATGTTCCTTTCTTTTCTCTTTTCTATCCCTTTTCTTTCTTCTTAATGATGTGTCTTTCTATGGAATGAAAGGCGGGTTGTTACACTGTGGTATCAGAGCTCTAGGTTGAGCGAATACCTAGACTCTGGAGTGGTGTCTATCTTGAGAGAGCGTATTTGTAATTTTGAATATATATTCTTTCTACCTATTTGATTGGGTTACCTGTTCAGGCTTTCCAATATAAGTTTTAGAGGTAGATAGGGTAGTGGTATGTGTAAAACAACTACCAATGGTTGGAGTCCGAGTGTTTGAGGTTGGAAGTGATCTGCTAGGGCAATATTGGGCATCTTGAGTAGTTCTGCAGTTGGTGAAGGATTTCACCGACCTCTGAAGGAAATCTTTTCAAGGTTCGGAGTTTATTTTTGGAATGTAAGCTTGGTTGCACTCGTGTGAGTGGTTTTTCTTGAGCCTGGATCAGTTGGGAGTTCTGAAGCCAGCGATGGTCTCTTGGAAACTTCAGGAAGGAGTTCTGTCTATATTTGAGTTTGAGACTCAGTTTGGCAGAGTGTTTTGTGCTTGGTTTGAGAGCGAGTTTCCTGAGGGATATCTGTCTTTTGAAGGCTCTATTGTGGAAGTGGCTGGTGTAGCTTTGTGCTTCGATGAGCTTTTGGATAAGAATGTCTTTGGCAGCAGTAGCAGCTTGGAGGTGTTGAGTGTGCTTTCTGAATAATCTCTTGGTTTAGCTGTATTCTAGAGGTGGAGTCCGAAAGCGGTAGAGTGGCCTGTTTCTTCGATGGTTCAGAATTCTCTGTGATTCTTTTGTCAAAAGGATGGGCAGATGGTGTAGCTTGTCCATTTCTTCTGGAAGCTCAGCTGGGTGTGATGTTGTGGTTGGAGGTGGACCACTAGTTTCTTCTTTTGGTTAGAAGGCTTTATCTGTTCTGATTGTTGAAGTGAGAACGGTTTCTTGGAATCTGAACTGGGTAGAATCGCAAAAGTGACTTGCGATGGTTCGGACGTTCTCAGAGTAATCTTTGTTTGGATTGAAGCATCTCTGGAAGATGTTTGAGTTATCGAAGTGGTTTGGTATTTTCTGCATATCTTCGAAGAAATTAAGATTTGCATCCATATCGAGAGATTGAGTTCTGTTCGACTTGGTTTTTGGAGCTTTACCGGTGGGTCAGCTTAGTAGGAGGGTTCTTTGAGAGAGAGGTCTGTTTAAGCTGGCAGGATTGATCGGATTTAGTTTTCTGGTTGACTTTTGCTGTAGTGTTGTGACCGAATCGGATAGGTCACTGAGATTTTATGGAATTTGATGAACAATGTTCCGGAATGGATTGATCAAGTTTATAATGTGTTCATCAACTGCATTCTCGAATCAGAGTTGTGCAACGGAAGCATTGGCAGCTGTTCCAGAATAGAAGCAACACCCGATTCTTTGGGAATCTGAGTTTTGTTTTGGATCAGAGGATTTCTACAGGAAATGCATTTTGGATCTGGAGACTTGGTTGTCTTGTGCATCAGTTCTGTGTTTCCGAATAAGAGTAGTATGTTTGAAGTCTTTTGTTGTTTGTGTCATAGAGTTGTGTGATGGTTTTTGATGGATTTTGAGAAAACCATTTTGTTGAGTAGGATCTGGAGATCGTTTATTTCTTTGTCCAGATTTGTTCTGTGAAGCATCTGTGAAGATTGGATTGATCTAGAAGGTTAAAAACAGCCCAGGATCGACAGGAGAGATTTGTGGATAAGAGTATTGGATCTTTCTGTATTCTCTTAAGGATTAAGAGTTTGGTCTACAGGATTGAATTGCCAGTTTGGATGGCCGGAATTTGTTATGTATTTCACGTATCTCAGTGGGAATACGTGTATGGTTTATCACTGGTTTTAGAATCAGTAATTCTGGGAGATTTGGAAGTTGTTCAGGACTTGTCTGTGGTTCGGTTCTCCGTTTAGATTTGTAGATCTAGATACATAGAAGCTCTAGATCTGAGTGGTATAGCTAGTTTAGATTCTGTAGAGTGAGTGTCCCAGTGTTAGTACCTGGGAAACTCTAGGGAATCCTATCCAGAATTTTGACTGGATAGTTAGAATTGTTTGTTTGAATTGGTTGCGATGGTTGCTAGTATTTAGTTGATAGCATATAGGTGCTATTTTAAAATTAAAAATCTATATGGGAATATTAAATTACCTTTGCTTTAAATTTCGGGGACGAAATTCTTTTAAGGAGGGAGGAATGTGATGTCCCGGATATTTGGGCAATATTTATTTAATAATTTTCATTAATAATTATTTTAAAATGAGAAATATTGATTTAATAATCTAATTCAAACAGAATTATCTTTTGAAAATTAATAATTATTTAGTTTGTCAAATGATATTCTTTTGAAAATTTATAATAATGATAATTTAATTTGGGATTTAATTAGCTTTAAAAATTAAAAAAATTTAAATTAAAAAAATTATTTTTCTAAGCTTATTTAAAGGATATTTAATTTATAATGTATATGTGTGTATACATTATAAATAGGGATTTGATTTTTATTTAAATTTAAATTTAATAAGAATATTTTCTAATTATTATATATATATATAAATGTATAAATTATGAATTGATTAAATTGATTGAAAATTAGTATTAAAATTTTTCAAAAGTTAACTTAAAAATCTATCTCATGTTTTCAAAAGAAATATAAGTAAATATTTGTTTGTTTAAAAATATAATAGTTTAAATTGTATTTTATTACAAAAGTTTATTTTGATTTCTTTTAAAAAATGTTTTATTTTGAAAAAGACTTAGTTTATTTATATTAGAGTATAATATTTTGGGTTTGAAACTTTTGAATAAAATTGAATTCAACATTCTTTTCTTTTTAAAATTTTCTCTTTTGAAAAATTTAGCTTTAAAAATATTATTTTGAAAACATTCAAATAAACATTTAAATTTTGTAATTTTGTAAAGGTAGTTTATATGTAATTATTTAAAGACTAAATGTAAATAAACATTTCAAACATGCTAAATTAAATTAGATATTGTTTTAGATAGATTTAAAAAACATTCATAAATTAAAGAAATTTCTTTTAATATTAAGATAAACATGTGTAAGACATTTATGCATAAGGAATACACTTGTAAACATTTGACATTCTAAGATAACAAGTGGTATTGTTTTAAAAACATTTTATTTAAAAATATATTAAGATAAGAAACTTAGCAAATTCATTTTTTTTAAAAACCTTATCTTCAATTGAATCTGAAAATCAGATTTTAGAAAATAATTTCAAAACTAAGTACACTCAAAAATCTGCAAAACCAAATACAATATAAATTCTGAAAATCCAAATTCAATTCATGTTTAAAATCTGCAAAAATCAAATCTGCTCCTATCTTCAACATCAATTTGAGATCAACTTCAAACTCAAGCAAATTGAAGATGGGTCAGCATGCAGTTTTAATTCAACATTAACTTCAACACTAATCAAAATGGAGGCAAACACAGATTCAACATCATCAATGCAACATGCAAAACAGGTTCCTAGAAACGTGAAAATGCATCTCTGAGTTGCTTCTTTGCTTCTTCAACTAATAAGTGAGTAAATTTCAATTTTAAAAACAGTTTTTATTTTTAAAATTAATGCTTAAGCAAGGATTAGAACTCAGGATTCTAATGCAAACCGCTCTTAAAAAAATTTAAAAATGTTAAAGAGGAAAATGCAGTGTCTTCATTTTTAAAATGAATAATTTCACAATTTGAAAAGACCTTAAATTTATTTGATGCATGTGAATAAATGAGGATAAGTATGCTTGTATGATTGCATAGTGATAAATATTCTAGGTGTATACATATATAAACATATATGTTTGTGATGCCAGTTATATATATGCCTGTTCTGGTTCTAAACAAAAAAATTATTAGAAAACCTTTATCACTTGGATTGATCTCTGTTAGGAATTGTAATGCAAACAAAAAGTGTTTGATTAGTATAGATTTAGGTTTATAAATTATAATTTAGTTTAATTAAAATATGTTGCCTCTGAAAAATCCATATTATCAGTCATCATTGAAAATTAAACAAATATCAAACATCTTAAATCGTTAAAACAGTTTTGTAACCTGAATGCATGTTTGAATTCATGAATTTTGAAACAAATATTACATTTTTAAATTAACTAGGAAGTAGGCATTTATGAGTTGAACAGATATTTGAATTTTGGGTATATTTGTTTGCTTAGTGCTTTTGGGTTAGTGTGGTTCTGTGTGGAGATGGAGGATTGATGTGAGAGGGGGAAAATTGGGAGGAAGATGGTCAGAGGTGGTTGGCGGTCGTGGATGGCCATTTCAGGTTTCTAGCCCTAGTTACTGAGGGTCGAAGTTTTGGTAGCTTCGTGTTTTCTGTAGTGCTTCGAGTGATACGAGGCTTTGGAGTTTGGCAGAGGGGGTATAAATGGATGGTTGGCCGGAGTCGCGGTGTCTCAGATGATCGGAGGTGGATTTTCTAGCCGTTGACAGGTTTGGGAATGTTTTGGATGCAGTGTTTCCAGGTTGAAATTGTTTAGCTCGAATTTGATTTCGAGCTGCTTTGAAGATATCAGGGGGTCGTGATTAAGTTTGGGAATGGTCGGCGACTTGGTGGAGTTGGCTATGGTGGATGTAGATGGCCGAAGTGCTGGTGCATATGCATCGTGCACATTTTCGATTCTGGTGAGCTATTAGGATTGTGCAGAATTGTGACTCGAGTTATACTCGAGTAAATCTGTGGTTTACTCGAAGTAGTCAGCGCTTTTGCTCGTAGTAGTTTTTGAGAGTTCTCGGGTATGTTTAGTACAGGTTATTAAACCTGTCAGTATGCAACTTTAAAAAAAAAATTGAATGAAATTTAAAAGTTAAGGCAGGATTTTAAGCAAGAATTTAAATTCCATGTTAATTTGAATTTGAATCCAAAAGTTTTTAAAATGGAAACTTTAAATTTAAAGCAAGATTTAAATAGGTTTTAAAAATCAAGTCTAAATATAGGTTCAAGTTTATTATGAATACAGATTTGAATTTAAACAGATTTGTAAAATTCAAATATTGATCAAGTTTAAAATATTTTAAAGTAGATTTTAAAATAAATTTTATTTCAAAGAAATGGTTAAAAATTTGATAAAACTATTTACTTTAAATATTTGAATAAAAGTTAAGATGTGTTTAATTTAAATTTGGAAATTTAAAATAAACAAATTATTTTAAAAGCTTGATTTCTTTAATAAATTAAGTATTTTAGTTTTAAACATTTCTTGTATAAATATCTTATATAAGTAATGATTGTTCTTCACTTTTATTTTAAGGATTATAAGTTTACTTAAATTTTGGATGATGTTTAATTAGTTAAACATTTTATATCTTAAATTTTAAATTGGAATTTGAATTTAATTTAGAAATGTATTATTTTAAATATATTTGAATGTAAATAAAGTCATTTATAAGTAAATGAATTATTTTGGAAATAATTAAGATAATTAAGAATTTACTTATTTATTTGATTTTAAATTAATGTTTTAGATTAATTTTTAATTGGAGTTGATTAATAATAATTAATCTAAGATAATTTTTCTTAAGTAAGTAATTAAAGAAAATGTGGTTAATTAAATAAAGATAATTATCTAAGGATAATTAAGAATTAATTAATGTGATTAATTTTGATAATTAATTGAATTAATTAATTGAAGATAAACAATTGTAAATTGTTAAGATTAACTACTTGATAAAGTAATTAAGGTATTAATTACTTATTGTAATTAATTTTGATAATATGATTTGTTAAGTTAATTAATTTATTTTAATTAATTTAAGTAAATCATTTAATGATTTAATGGGTGTAATTACTTAATGTAATTAATGGAGCAATATTACTTAGGGATGTAATAAATGATAATTACTGGAATGTAATTAATGAGAGATGATTTATTTTTAATGAAGTAATTTGGGTAATTACTTTTGTAATTAATCAGGGGATTAATTAATAAAGATGATTAATTATGAAATAATTAATTTGTTATGAGTAATTAAGGTTAGTTAATTACTGGATTAATATTAATCAAGGGTGATTAATAATTGTATTTTAAATTTTAGATTAATTACTAAATGTAATTAATTTTAAATTAAGTAATTGATTTAAAGATTTATTAGAGATCATTAATTAATATAATTAATGATGTAATTAAGAATTGTTTAATTAAGGAATAATAAATAATTAAGTGATTGATTAATGTAATTAATTAAGGATAAATGTATTTAATTATTGTTAATTAATAAATGAAGTAATTAAATGTTAATTACTAATGATTAAGGTTAATTAATTTGTGAAAATTAATTAAAGACTAATTACTTATTGTAATTAGAGAATGATTAATCAAAGGAGTTTAATCAAGTTGAATATTTAGTGAATAATTAATTAACTAGGTTAATTAATTAATGGATATAAGCAGGATTTATAGATGTGATAATTAATTTAATTTATTTTAAATTAATTAGAGATAGAAGTAATTAATTTAATTTATTTTAAATTAATTATAGATGGTGATTAATAAATCATTGCTTATGGATGATATTGATTGAATGGTCGTAATTTCAATAATGAGATGAGTAATATCTATATGATATGGATGCTTAGTTAAGGTATGAAGATATGGAATATATGGTTGTGATGGTTATCTGTTGTGATTATGATACGAGTTATCTGTTTATGATGAGAATGTGATTATCTATTGTGATATGTAATTTATCTATCTGTGTGTAATAGATAATGATGAATTGAATTAATTATTCAAACTAAATTCACTTGGACATTAAGATGGCGTTTGGATTTCGATGAGACCGGGATTGGATTTCCAAATTGGAATTCCGAAAACCACATCGATCCAAATTAAACGTTAGGTCGTGAATCTCAAGTGAAGAGTGAAGACTCGATGTGTAAGGACTATTCGTCAGTATAACTCTGAGGGTGATTCCGTGATGATTTTGACGGAATAGTACTTTCAGGTTCGAGATGGTGATTCAGAGTGCAAGGGTTATCGTCTTTAACTCTGAGGGTAATTCCAATAAGAGTGTAACGAGATAATGCCTTCGGTTTCGTTCGAACCCGGAACGAACTTGTGGATTGAATGCTTTCAGAACATCGTCAGGTGGACGATGAGCATTCTAAGATTGATATGTCCTATAAAGGTAATCGTAGCCACAAGCCTCATCAACCGGGAATGGCTAAAATAGGGGAGGTGCAGCAAGGCTAAGTGGGTCATGCCCAAGTAGGACGAGATTTACCCCTGTCTAGAGGTCCCTTTATATTTCGGCTGTGTGGCAGTTGGCGACGGCCAATCTGCGGGGTGGTCTTGTTCGGAACTGTTCAGTAAGGAATGGTCCTGGCTTTGTGTTGCAGGGGAGTTTGGGCGGCTCCTCGGTACGGTGATCTAGGCCACGTACTGTGACTGGCGGTAACCCAGTAGCCCTGCCATTAATGGAATCCATAATCCAATAAGTGCCTGTACGATTTTGATTGTGCCCAACTATGTTGGAACGTGAGATGTAAGCGTTCCAGCTATTTCTGTATTTTATTTTGAAAACCCTAGACACTATTATAATATCACTGGATTTCCTATCAAATGTTTTGGTTAGCGTAAGGTAAAAACTTTTCCATGTTTATGTGTGGGAAGTCTTACGTGATACCTTTTCTTTTCAAAGGTTTTTGAAAGTTAAGCAACTTTTAAACCCGTTTACTCACACCAGACCCATGTCTGACCCGAGTGTTTATTTTCTGTTTTATTAAACTCTTGGGTACTCATATTACGTATGAGTAGTCAAGTGATTCAGGATTTGTTTTGACGAGTTCTGGAGGAGATATGGAGCAGGAGGCTTCAGCGTGTAGATATTTATAGTGGTTCCGCTGTGTTTGAGTTGTATCTGTTTTCTCTGATGTACTTGAATTGTAATTGCTAGACAGATGTTTATAACTATCTAGTTTGTGTTGTATTAGCTATATAACTCTAATGTATATGATACTATGTAATGTATTATGTGATATAATATAATTTATTCGTTTTCACTGTGAGACTCTGATGTTGTCTCTTCCTTTCTTTTCTTTCTTTTCTCTTTTCTATCCTTTTTCTTTCTTCTTAATGATGCGTCTTTCTATGGAATGAAAGACGGGTCGTTACAATGGAACTCCAACTTATGTTTATAGGATGTTAACCTCATGATATAGTGTTAATCACTGAATCATCTCTTATTGAGCGAGGATCTACTCTACACGTTTCTTCTCCATCTACTCGAGACGGCTGCCATAGGGGTTGATTTTTCTTTATCCATGTGTAGATTCTTTAAAAACTACAATAATTGTTTCTTCTTTATCAACTCTTTGGTAATGTCCTTCAAATGTTTGTAGTCATTTTTATTATGTCCACGAGTCTTAAGGAATCACCAATACCTCCCAATCTTCTTTCTTCCTCGGTTGCCTACTATGGGGCCGACTTTTGATATCTAATGGTGGTTTAGGTTGCTAGATAAATATTTTCTATGGAGTTGATTAACTTCATATATTTCACATTCCATGTAGATCGAAACTATTTTGTTGGGTCTTTTATTCTTCCCTTTAGCTGATTTCCTTTCCTCTTGTTATCATTATTATTATTACCACCACTGTTTTTACTATCATTATCCACCTTTGCAAGTAAACTAGATGGTTCACCAATTATTGCAGTATTCAATCTTTCTTTAGTATCTACCTCTTCCAAGTGCAAAAAATAATTTGCCTTCTTATAAAAGTCCTTCAAAGTTATGGGCTTCTTCATAGTAAATTACTTTCCAAAATCAAATCCTTTACTCCCATCTCGAAACAATGCATCAACAGTAAGCTGTATTTTCGGTTCTTTAACTCTGTCACAGTAGCATTGAACCTTTTTAAGAAGTCTTTCAAAGACTCTCCTCTCCTTTTCTAAACGTTCTCCAATGAAATTTCATCTTTTGGTTAAACTGAATGAACTCTGAACTGACTCATGGACTTATTCACCAACTGATCATATGAACTTATGGAACCCAACTCAAGCATATAGGGCCACATCATTGCCAATCCCTTCACGAACAAAGGGGAACACCTACAATTCACATCCTTAACTGCATGTGCACCATCCATGCCCCAATAATATCTCAATAGGTGTTGCATGGCGTCCATCAACGCATCATACGATGATGTTGTCAGCGTCGTTAACCTTTAGGGATATTGCGCTCCTTTAATCTCACTCATAAAAATATTGTGACTTAAAGCACTTTCCCACTCATCATCACAGTTCTCTCTCAGAATTAACGATCTAATCTTCCCATTGATTGTACCATCATTTCCTTCTTTGCACCCTTGGGGATAGCTATGAGTCGCATCATTGTGTGCGTGATTTCTTGAGTGATTATGATGGTCATTACCTGAGTGCTCCATGATAGCGACATGATGCCTATGTTGAATATGCGAGTATATGATTTTTGTTTGATGATAATAAACAAATATATATATATATATATATATATATATATTCATTTAAATGTATTTGTTAATGTACTATTTTAATTTTTAACATAATTAAATAAATATTTGCTGAATAAAATAAATGACATGGTATTTAAATTCAAACAGATATTTTATTCAAACAAATATTTATTACAATTTTGAATAGTATAAATTTGAACTCTCACTATATATATACAAATTCAATGACAATACAATTTAGATTACATCACAATTTCTAACTTACAAATACACCTCACTATATATCGCTCGTTCACTCGTATTTATCTTCAACTTTATTCCAGATTGAGTCCAACATCAGAGTAATCTGCAAAAATAAATACTGACGCGGTAAAATTGAAAAGGAAACATTTTTGCAGTATAAAAAAATGTGGATTTTGAAAATAATATTTTCCTCGGTTATTTGGGTTGTTTGTCATCATTTAAATTTGAATTCATCTTATACGAATAGCTTGTGACATGCAAAGTGTATCACTGTACATGCCACAAAGCCGTGCACACCAATATACACTTGATAAATCTACAGGGACAGATGAGCACACGGTCAAACCCAAATAAAAAGCTGGGTTCAACTCAAGTCACGACACGAGCACAAGGTCAAACCCGAGCCTATAAGCTGGATTCAACACAGGTGCAATTCAAAATCAAAAATGTACAAGCACATGTGTGCACTGCCTCAACATGTCAAATAGTCAGTACACATGAATATGAGATCAAAGAGTAGAAGGAACAACAAAAGAAATAGGTACAACAGTGTATAGGATAAAAGTAAAGTGGTACAACAGTAGAAAGGTCATAGGCAACCTCAAATCAGCAAAGTCCATGCATACATACATGTCGACCAGGCAGCGAACAAAGTCGACAAGTACTTCAAGTACGAATGCACAATTAGCTGCATGAATAACACTCAGACTTGGAGTGACAAATATACGAAGTCAACATGTATGCAATAGTGAAATGAAGTGGACAATGCAACAATACCAAAGTGAAGCCACCAATAGAACCTAACTCGAAGCAATGCACCAGTGAAACGAAGAACAGACACAACATGAATGTGATTCAGATGAAACTGGACTTCAACAAGACCACATGCAACCCTACTACTTCAAGCATGCAAATACAGGAAAACCAAACAATGTACACAGTGGCGAGAACAATATATACACCAGACTTCGAGGCATTTACATGAAGGCAGCAAAAACAGGTACAACATAAAGCAATAGTTACAGTGCCAAAGTCAGGTAATGGAAAAATTCAAGTCGAAGCCAAAAGTGGACAATGCAAGTGCAAACAAATGAACACAGTGAAGTACAACATCATGATCAAATGCCACCAGACAATAGTGAAACAACATTATCATAATGTCAAGTGAAACAAAAGTCAGGTGAATCATGAAGAACACAAGATTCAAGTAAAACCATACAACATCTCTACCAAATGTACACAATTACAACAACAGTCAATGATTCAACTGGTCAGAGCAATTCAAAGCCGAAGTGACCAAAAATTCACTAAACTGGCATAAGTAGTTCAACAGTGGAACAAAGACAAAAGACACACAGAAATAATCCAACAGTGAATTTCAAAAATGGCCAAAGTCAGAGCATAAAGTTCGAACCAAAAATAAGGTCCTAGGGGATTTCAAACGAGAATCAAATAATGTCAACAGCAGAATCAAAATGACCGAAATCAACCACAATCAAAGTCAGGTCGATGTCAACAGAAAATTCAACACCGTGGTGGGAAAGAAATCAATCGAAACCGTGAGAATAAAGCAATGAAAATATAGGAATTGAAAAGTCATAAATCATCACAATCATCTATACAATATTGAATGGTCGAGGAAAATTACAGACGAATTCAAATGATTATATACGAACGAGAATATAGGAATTAGAATCCTATTTAACCCAAATCATCACAGGCTACAAAATTCATTCGAGTTCGAAGCAACAGAGAAAACAATATATCAATAACTCCAATCATCGATTGAGTTCAAGTACGAAAAACAGTAAAGAAAAAAGCAAAAAATTTCATACCGAAGTAAGTTGGAACTAGATCAAAAATCGAAGGAGCTGTGTTTGAATCGAGGAGATGATCAATTGCTGAAGCAAATCGAAAGAACGCCAATTATAATCAATCAACAATAAATCGGCGTCTCCGAAAACCCTAATTTCAGAACAAAAGAGGAACGAGAACGAAGCAGCCACTTTTTCACCAAGAAAGAAGCGGGCCGAAGGAAATAAAAAAAGGGAAACGAACTAATTTTCTTATGTCTAATTTTTGGGTCGGCTTCTCTTAATTTTTAAGTGGGCTTTAATATTTAAATTAGGGTCTAATTGTTTTTGAATTGCTGTTTTCGTATTTTCTTTTTTAAACAATTGTAATTTCTAGTCGTGTGACCAGGGGACGAGCTACGGTGGTGTAGTTCGAGAATTCGCAACTTAGTGGCTTAGTTGTGGCAGGTTTTTGAGCGTAGAGTTAAGGCTAGTCGATAGCAGGTGTCGTGAGTTTACGTGTGTAAGCGTCTGACTGCTTAATTTCTAGTATAAACCTTGAGGGCAGCACGTAGGCAGCGTTTTACCGAAGCTGGGTAAATTCTGTGTTTTTCTATTTCGGCATTTATTATTCTGCTATTATCTATGCTGCTATAATTCTGATATATATTTTTTGAGATTATTTTATGCACCGCAATAAATTTTTATAATTAATAATATCACCCTATTCACCCCCCCTTTAGGGTGAAATTGATCCTACAAGTGGTATCAGAGCTAGGAACAAAATCCATTTTTGTTTTAAAAAGTTTGATTTTTCAAAGACCAATTTTTTTTATAAATTTGAAATTTTAAAATGGCTACTTTTGCTGAGGGTCGGTCTAGTATTATCCCTCCTATTTTTGATGGAATAGATTTTTTGAATTGGAAATTGAAAATGGAATTTTATTTAAAATCTGTTAATGTGAAATGTTGGGATATTATTGAAAATGGGTGTAACATAACAGATGAGAAAATTATCTCGATTAATGCTCTTGCTAAGCATATAATATATTCTTATATTAATCAAGATAATTTTAACTTTATCTCTCATTGCGAAAATGCACAGGAAATCTGGAATATTTTTGATGCAATATATAGTGCAAAAGTCAACGGTAATGAGAAATCCTCCACAACCGACTCAGTTAAAGAAATATGCTTAACAGGATTGGTAAAAGGCAGTTGTGATGAGGATGATGATGATAGAGCAGCTGAGCTGGCGTTACTAATGAAGAGATTCAAAAATTGGAACCGCAAATATAGAAATCCAACTCTAAATCAAGAATTAAAAAGCATAATAATCAAAGTTCTAGATAACCCAGAACAGCGAGAAATCATTTGTCACACGTGCAAAAAACCTGGACACATCAAGCCCAATTGTCCTCGAAATCGACACGGACAAGAAAAGAAATCAAATAGAAGAAGTTTTGCAGCCACATGGAATACAAGTGATGAAGATAATAAAAGTACTAGCAGTGAGAGTGAGAAAGCAGATATGTGCCTTCGAGGTGATATAACTGATAGCGACGATGATGAGCCAAGCGAGGTATCAAAACTCACTCACTCAGAATTAGTTATATATTTCCACGAAGTAAATGGCTGTTTTGAACGACTTAAGGAGAAGTACGCCAAACTTGAATCACAAAAAGATACTTTGATAGATTTAAATAAACAACTTGTCTAATTAGTTAAAAACTATCAAAGTAGGATCCTTAAGTGTGATAAGTGTCCATCATTCGAAGAGGAGATTAAAAAAATCAGAAATTAAAATAAAATTGCTTGAAAATGAAATTCAGATTTTGAAGGAAAGTGAAAATATTAGGAGAGGAAACTCTCTTAAAAAGTGCACACAATTATTGAATGAAAATGAATCACTAAAAACACAAGTCCAACAACTAGCAACGACTTTAAGAAAATATTCCAAAAGTGAAAGGTCGTTGAATATGCTATTAGGGAAACAAACTGTTAATACAGTTAGAGAAGGACTTGGATATAATCAATCTGAAAATATTAGAAACGAAATTAATCAAATTAAATCCGAGTGCACTATTTGTAGAAAAATTGGACACAATCAAAATATTTGTTGGTATAGACCCCTGTGCAGTTAAAGTGCTCGGCAGATTCGAAGCGGTAGAGGTGCAAAAAGTCATAGTGGGGATACAGCGAGGATATAGAAGGGATATAGCGGATGGATCTAAAATAGCATATAAAACTCGTACTTAATGTTTTTACAAATATACAAATGGTAATTAAATAAAAAATTATCATTCAATTGAATTATAATTAATACATAAATAATTTTAAACAAAAAACATGTGTGAATATACATTAAATAAACGTAAAACTGTTATATAACATAATTGAATTTAGTAGAATATTAGAGTATTTTCATTTATGAAAATATATTAAAAATTAAATCAAATTAGTTTCATAATTTTTATAATGTATAAATGCAATTTTTTAATTCATTTTATTAAAGAAGATATAGCGGAAATAGCAAAATATAGCGAGAATAAAGGGATATAGCGGAAATAGCGGGGATTAAAGCGGAAAGGTTATATTTTGGGGCTGTATGGAAAAATCGTAGCGGTAGAAATCCGCTATGAGATATATCGGGGTAATAGCGGGGCATTAACTACACAGATAGACCCAAACACGTGAAAACAATTCCAATTTAGGTTCCAAAAGGCACAAATATAAAATCCCTGAAAGTCAAACAAATTTGGGTGCCAAAAGGAACAAATATAAATAGTTTTGGGTCTCCACAAACATATTTATCAAAAACATTTGCCACTAACAATCGTGGACCTATAAAAACAAATACGCCACAAAAATCTTTCATCGTGTAGGTATGGTGGCAGGCTAAGGAGCTACAATAGTGTTACTTGGATTCTGGCTGTTCTAGGGACACAGTAGCCAACAAATCAAAGTTCCTTAGCCTAATGCAAAGGTGAAAGAATCACAATGGGCTACAAAGAAAAATTATCGTACAGGTAAGATAGTTAATGATATATTTATTTTAAACGATATAGTTAATGTGATAATCTGCACCATAATTTGAATTTAAATCGGCCAGTGATGTTATAAAGAGATGGATGATGATTTTGATTCTGACTTATTCAAAATGTTGACCAATCATCTTTGAACTACAGATTTTCTTGGACTAATGATGATGTTTTATTGATTGTTGATTACTCACGATACAAGTGGATATATTTGTTCTGACACTATGGTCATTTATTGTTTATTTACACGGCTTTAATTCAAATTCATGAGAATTTCATTTAAAAGCTGTTAAAAATGATTTTAAGGAATTTGTTGCAACTTCACGGTCTGGTCTATAACATCCAACAAATGATAATCTCGAGTGAAAGAAAAATTCAGATGTAGATTACAATGGTAATCTAGTTGATAGAAAAATTACTAGTGGAACGTGATTTATATTAGGGCATTCAATAGCTGCATCGTTTTTTCAAAGAAAATATCTGCATATTTTTCATTTCAAATATTTTCAAATAGCAGAAATTTTCTTATAAAACCCCTTCTAGAAAATCATTTTTGACCTTGTTTCGGATTAGTCATTTTGAAAATTTGATTCGATAATTATTTTTGAATTTGAGCTTAAATGACTAAATTGACTAATCTGACTCCCTACTAATTATCGAAAAGATGAATAGTGAATGAAAAAGTGATGAATGTTGATATTAATTATATATTATAACTTGAGACGGCATATTTTGTAAATTTCTTTAGAAATTTGAACAAGATTATAAAAACTTTTTGTTGGTAAAAATTCCATGACCATCTCTATTTCTATCATATTTCTAACGACCATCACTCATCAAAATTCAATATATTTTGTCAATGTGTGGTATTTTAAACAGGAAATCATTCGTTTTTCATTTTATATTTTTTAAAAAAAATCCAAAGTATTCACTCTCATTTAAAAGTCCTCACGGTTATGCATGGGTGAATAACTTGAAATTTTTTATGTGCTTCCATGCTCATTTAAAAGTCCTCACGGTTATGCATGTATGGAACACACATTAAAATTGATTAATTAAATAGACAAGTTGATTCTAATCCCATTTAAAAGTCCTCACGGTTATGCGTGGTTAGAAGATACTTGAATTATTATTTTTTTAAAAGAAAAAATTGGAATACTAATTATCTCATTTAAAAGTCCTAACGGTTATGCATGGTTACTAGATATTCAAATTCCTGAAATAAATATACCATAATAGACGCAACTGTATGGTTTTATATGACGACATTATTCCTATCATCCTAAAGTGGAATATGCACCAAACAGAGTATTTATGATTTTTGTTTGATTTTTTATTGAAATTTAATATTTATATTCGATTGAGTTTTAATGTTGTATTGATGTCTATTACTTTATTTCTATTTTTCTAACAGTATTACTCTTTTGCTAATAACAAAAGGGGGAGAGAAAAGTTAAGATTTTGACAAATAAAGGTCAAATATTTTCTATTTGCATCTAGGCATATTTACATATTTTTATTTACATGCATATATAAAGGGGGAGCTTTGTGTAGAGAGGGAGCATTCAAATAGGGGAGCAAATTGAATGATCAAATACGTTTAACAAATTCAAAATCTTAAATACATGTTTGTTATCATCAAAGGGGGGAGATTGTTGAATATGTGAGTTTGATGATAATATATATATATATATATATATATATATATATATATATTCATTTAAATGTATTTTTGTTAATGTACTATTTTATTTTCCACATAATAAAATAAATATTTGCTGAATAAAATAAATAACACGGTATTTAAATTCAAACAGAAATTTTATTCAAACAAATATTTATTACAATTTTGAATAGTACAAATTTGAATTCTCGCTATATATATATACAAATTCAACGATAATACAATTTTGATTACATCACAATTTCTAACTTACAAATACACCTCACTACATATCGCTCATTCACTCGTATTTATCTTCAACTTTATTTCAGATTGAATCCAGCATCTGAGCAATCTGCAAAAATAATTACTGACGCGGTAAAATTGAAAAGGAAATATTTTTACAGTATAAAATAAAAGGTGGATTTTGAAAATAATATTTGCCTCAGATATTTGGGTTGTTCGTCATCATTTAAATTTGAATTCATCTTACACGAACAGCTTGTGACATGCATAGTGTATCACTGTACATGCCGCAAGGCTGTGCACACCAATATACACTTGATAAATCTACAGGGACAGGTGAGCACAAGGTCAAACCCAAATAAAAGTCGGGTTCAACTCAAATCATGACACGAGCACAAGGTCAATCCCGAGCCTATAAGCTGGATTCAACACGGGTGCAATTCAAAATCAAAAATGTACAAGTACATGTGTGCACTGCCTCAACATCTCAAATAGTCAGTACACGTGAATATGAGATCAAAGAATAGAAGGAACAACAAAAGCAATAGGTACAACGGTGCACAGGATAAAAGTAAAGTGGTACAGCAGTAGTAAGGTCATAGGCAACCTCAAATCAGCAAAGTCCATGCATACATACATGTCGACCAGACAGCGAAAAAAGTCGACAAGTACTTCAAGTACGAATGCAGAATTAGATGCATGAATAACACTCAGACTTGGAGTGACAAATATACGAAGTCAACATGTATGCAACAGTGAAACGAAGTGGACAATGCAACAATACCAAAGTGAAGCCACCAATAGAACCTGGCTCGAAGCAATGCACCAGTGAAATGAACATGAATGTACAGATTTAGATGAAACTGGACTTCAACAAGGCCACATGCAACCCTACGACTTCAAGCATGCGAATACAGGAAAATCGAACAATGTACACAGTGGCCAGAACTATATCTACACCAGACTTCGAGGCATGTACATGAAGGCAACAAAAATAGGTACAACATAATGCAACAGTGACAGTGCCGAAGTCAGGTAATGGCAAAATTCAAGTCGAAGCCAAAAGTGGACAACGCAAGTGCAGACAAATGAACACGGTGAAGTACAACATCAAGATCAAATGCCATCAGACAACAGTGAAACAAATTATCACAATGTCAAGTGAAACAAAAGTCAGGTGAATCATGAAGAACACAATATTCAAGTAAAACCATACAACATCTCTACCAAATGTACATAATCACAACAACAGTCAATGATTCAACTGGTCAAAGCAATTCAAAGCCGAAGTGATCAGAAATTCATCAAACTGGCATAAGTAGTTCAACAGTGGAACAAAGACAAAAGACACACAGAAATAATCAAAGAGTGAATTGCAAAAATGGCCGAAGTCATAGCATAAAGTTCGAACCAAAAATAAGGTCGCAGGGATTTCAAACAAGAATCAAATAATGTAAATAGCGGAATCAAAATGACCAAAGTCAACCACAATCAAAGTCAGGCCAATGTCAATAGAGAGTTCAACTCTGTGGTGGACAAGAAATCAATTGAAACCGTGAGAATAAAGCAACGAAAATATAGGAATTGAAAAGGTCAGAAATCATCACAAGCATCTATATAATATCGAATGGCCGAGGAGAATTACAAACGAATTCAAATGATTATATATGAACGAGAATATAGGAATTAGAATCCTATTTAACCCAAATCATCACAGGCCGTAAAATTCATTCGAGTTTGAAGCAACAGAGAAAACATTATATCAATAACTTGAATTATCGATTGAGTTCAAGTACGAAAAACAGTAAAGCAAAAAGCAAAAAAGTACATACCGAAGTAAGTTGGAACTCGATCAAAAATCAAAGGAGCTATGTTTGAATCGAGGAGATGATCGATTTTCGAAGAAAATCAGAAGAACACCAATTGTAATCAATGAACAATAAATTGGCGTCTTCCAAAACCCTAATTTTAGAACAAAAGAGGAACGAGAACGAAGCAGCCACTTTTTCACCAAGAAAGAAGTGGGCCGAAGGAAATAAAAAAAAGGGAAACGAACTAATTTTCTTAAGTCTAATTTTTGGGCTAGCTTCTCCCAATTTTTAAGCGGGGATTAATATTTAAATTAGGGTCTAATTGTTTTTAAATTGTTGTTTTTGTATTTTCTTTTTTAAAAAATTGTAATTTCTAGTCGTGTCTAGGGAACGAGCTACGATGGTGTAGTTCGAGAATTCGCAACTCAGTGGCTGAGTTTTGAGCGTAGAGTTAAGGCTAGTCGATAGCGGGTGTCGCGAGTTTACGCGTGTAAGCGTCTGACTACTTAATTTCTAGTAGAAACCTTGTAGGCAGTACGTAGGCAGGATTTTGCCGAAGCTGGGTAAATTTTGTGTTGTTCTATTTCTGCATTTATTATTCTGATATTATCTGTGCTGCTATAATTCTGATATATCTATGTTGAGATTATTTTATATAAACTTCCGCAATAAATTTTTATAATTAATAGTATCACCCTATTCACCTCCCCCTCCCCTCTAGGGTGAAATCGATCCTACAACGTAAGCCTTCCTATCTTTGGGGAGTCCTTTTTCCTTGGCCTTCCATCTCTCTATCGATATTTATCATGACTACGTTCTCGGCATTACTCTTGCCCGTGAACATTTCCCTCAACATTGTTCTTGGCTCGACTTTCTATAGGAATAGTTTCTTATTGTTGTTGTTACCTAACAGGGACTCTACAATGATCATCTTTATTATTGGATCAATCACTACCAACCAATGGGGACCAATTAGTACTGATCGATGCACCAGTAGCTATAGCTCTATTCCATTGTTTTCAAACTCCTACATCTCCCCCGGTCATGTTTTGATCCAATCCTTCACCTTGCAACTGAACTTCCTTCTTCAGATCGAGCCGATGAGTTTATCCTTCCATCACTATATCTTGCACGAGATCCATCTCCATTTCATTTGCTCCCTAAAGAGTTTTCCTTATCAAAACTAATTTCTCCTTAACTCCTAAATTAATGTTCACTTAGTTATTTCCATCGGTTAACTCCAGTGCTAATTCTCTATCCATTTCTTCCTTAGTCACAACATCTGATGATGGTTGTATATGCGATCCACCGTTATGTTACGCTCTGCATCGCTTCCTTCTTTATTTTCTACCACTTTACTAACTTGCTTTCCAACGTTATTTTAACACCCATTCGATCTGATTACCAAGAAGGTGTAAATTGAATCTAATTATCTTTAGGGATCTACCCCGAGATTATTGTTCCTAGTGAAAGCACTCAAAAATTAGTCTAATGCCCCCGAAAGAGATAATATAGAACTAATGATTCTAGATGTAAGCATTGGTTGTTGTTTGTAAGTGGATTTAGCCTCTATTTTACGATGTTCATATGTCGAATTCATTGAATCTCAAATCTAATTCTAACAAGTATAAGAACAATAGAGAAATAATGTAAAACATAAGCAATAAATCAATATATGAATTTATAGCAATTTTGTGTTTCACTATGTCCACCTTAATTCGATCGATACCGGTCGACAGTATTTAACTTTTTGTCTAACTTTTCACCTATGTCATCTTGCACTTAATCATCCATGAGCTCTGTATCCACTTCTTCATCATTCTCAAGTTAATATCATCGAATTGTTGTGTGGTAAAAACCATGGATAAAGTAAATGTTATTAAACTAGTGTTATTGAGAAAAGATAGCATAGAAAGTGGCTGAAACTTGTCCACATTATGTATGGTATTGCCATTTATGTTATCATGCTCCCGTATTGATGTTACTACTACACTACTATACTTAACACATTCATACTTTTAATTATTTTAATGACTCTCTTTTTCGACCCCTAAATGCCGATACTAATACATCCACGGTATACACGTGCCGAGCACTCAAGTGCCAAAAAGATAAATTTTTGGGGTAAAAAATAAAAATAAAAGGAGTAGAGAAAAAACACAATATCAGAATCTCACAGCAGAACGATAACATATAATATCAAAAGCCTGTACAAATTGTCACTCTTGGATACATAGCCTTTCAAAGTTACAATTCTAAGTACCATTATCAGCCTGGATAGTTATAACAGTTTATCCTCACAAATGATGACATACATAATAGTATTGTAGAAAAAAATAAAATACTATGGTAGGTGAAAGCATCCAGCTCGTCTCTTCGAGCTTCAAAGAATATCAACGAAAACCTGCCTTTCTCCGAAAACTTAAAAGAGCACCCATGGAATTAAGGGAAGGATAAAACCACGAGTTTGACAAAAGTTTGGTATGAGAAACTCAAGAAACATGTGTCCACATATAATAGCTTCTTTCGAGACCACCCAAATCACTGGAAAAGTTTTTCCCTCGAAAGAACCAAACCATCTAATAAGTACGTAATGTGATATAATAGATAATGTTTAGAGTGTAGAATACAAAACAAAAATAGCTGTGCTGCTAGCATCTCACAACAAAACAATATTAGAATTACAAATAAAACCGCTAAGGTACGTTCATATATGAATTTCCATGGAGGTCTCCTTGGTAAAAACCAAAAGCCGGCCTCCTGCACAAGGGTCAGAATCTACCTTCAGAAACTATGTATATATCTAGATAAAATATGTCACAAAGGTATACATAGCGAGTCCATGCCCGAACATATGATACTGAATACCAACATCTCCCACAGGTCTTAGTCGAAAGCATCTTTAGATATTTGGAGTTGATGTACCCTTAGGATAGCTAAACCCGCTGGCTATGCTTCTACTCTATTTTCTATCATTACCGATGACGAGGTTATGTAACAACCCGCATATTTTGCGAATATATATTTAAATATTTTATCTAAATATAGCATTGATATTTGGATTAAAGTCTGAAATGCTACTTTTTATAAACAGACGAATTAGGACTCGGGACCACTTTCATTGAGTTCAAAACGGCATTTGCGATCTTTTTGAGTATAAACATCGATATGTTTGGAATTGACTAGAATTTTGCTATTTTTCTATTAGGCTTTGGGTTTGGGTTTCAGCCCACTTACCCAACTCATCTAATACCAAACTCCTCAACTCTTCATTCATTCTACTCCTCATTTCCTAACACTCAAGCTAAAGAGAAAAATGGAGGAAAAGAAAGGAAATTAGAAATTCCTAAGCCCCGGTTCTCTTAGGAAATTCAAGTTCTAGCTCTCAAATCAAAGAGAAGCTTAGGTAAGCATCCTCTTCATCTTTTCCATCTCATTCTCTCTTCACCTTCCAGAAATTCCTATAACTTAACTTAGGAAAAACTTCACCTTTGATAATAGATTGAAGATTCTAGAGGTGTATTGAAGAGGAATTGGTCTTGCTTTATTTCAAAACTTCTCATTTGTTGGTTTTGGGTTTAAAGGTGAGTTCTTGAACTCACATCTATGTTTATAGATTTCATTGTTGTTAGGTAGAATTCCTAACATCTATTTCATGTTCAATTGCTTTTGATTTGAATTGATTTGGTGAATTTTTCAATTTTGGTGTTTTGAAGTCAAAATCTTTAAAGATCCTATCTTGGATGTTTGGCCATGTTTTTGATGGTGTATCGAAGAGCTATAGTGCTGGGTTGTTGATTGGCATAAATCCCTAGAATCCACCGCTCGTTCGATCGCATTTCGGTTTGGATTTTCCCTTTTTAGGCTAGGCTGTTTTTTTGCCTAGCAGAAAAATTCAGACGTCGGGAACAAAATTCAGACGTCTGAAACAAAATCCAGACGTCTGGTTGAAAAATCCAAACGTTTGGAAAGGGGCCATGTTTTATATCAAAGGAACTTGTTGATACTTTTTCTTTAAACATTTTGGGTTTGATGACTTCATTGAGAATAGTGAATCCGGTTGATGGATTCGCAATACTCATTGCAAAGATGTCGATATTATTTAATGTGATTATGCTTTCCGAGCCGATTTGCATGTTGTGCGTTACTTAGGCTTCGGAATTGATTTTTTTTGGGAAAGAATTGGCTTGATCATTATGAAGTCATATCCTACGTCTTGAGAGGACTATCCATCTTCTACACCTTCAATCTGTTAAGCATATTCTATTTTTCTTAATGATTTCGATTCCAATTTGGTGGCATCATTTTATTCTCTAAACCCACTTGTTGAGGAAGATGTTATTTCCCTCATTCAAGTAGTTCGAGAATTTCCCAGTATCTTTGAGCTTGTCTTAGATTATCACCCAGCAATCTATTGAGTGGTGCTAAGGTCTTTTCAGCTCGACCTTGCCACCGGTTTTCATCAGCTACGACTTGCGGAGGATAGCGTTCCCCTTACCACATTCCGCACTCGTTATGATTCTTATGAATGACTCATGATATCATTCGGTTTGCCCAGCTTATTTCATCCATCTTATGAATCGAGTATTCTACGAATATCTAGATGACTATTCATTAATTATGGATGAAAATAAAAATTTAAAATTTGCAAATTTTTTCATAAGACATTTATAAGTATAATTGGGTTTTGTTCTTAAACGAGCAAAGAATATTCGTAAATTTTTTAAGAGGCATGTTTATCATATAGAAGATGATTTTGTGTTGTATTGCCTATTGAGTGCTTTAAGAATTATGATCGATGCGCCTGATCAACGTAATCGATAGAAATCTCCTAAACCTAATGATGAGACAGTCAGACATAGTAAATTGACTTGGAATAAGTAAACTTTTCTAAAAAGATGATTATATAAAGTTAATTATAATTTCGAAAGTCTTAAGCTTTTCGGGAAAGAGGATCATTTAAAAGAACTCCTTTCCGATGCTCATATTCTTGTGATTCCGAAAGGAACCAAGACTTCACTGTTTGTACCGATGCTAATCGTATTGGTTTGGGTGTCGTTCTCATGCAAAAAAAAGAAAGCATTATCGCTTATACCTCTATACAATTAAAGCCTACCAAGACTGGATATGCCACTCATGATCTATTGTTCGCGGCCATTGTTTCTGCTCTTAGAATTTGATGTTCATTAGTGTTTCACCTATGAAGGGTGTTGTGCGTTTCAGTCAATCGGGAAAATTAGCACGTCCATATATTGGTCCATTTCCCATCACCAAACGCATTGGTTCCGTGGCTTATCGCCTTTTATTACCGGCTCATTTTTCTGCTATTCATGATGTTTTCCACGTCTCTCAACTACGGAAATGCCTTGGGGATTCCGATTCTATTCTTAAGCCCGGTGTTATTGAAGAAATGGAAGTTTCACCTAATTTGACTTATGAGCAACATCATATTTGTATCATTGCGATGGAGATTAAACATCTTTGAAATAAAGATGTTCTGCTTGTGAAAGTTCAATGGTCCGCAAATCCTAAGGATTGCTCTTGGGAATCCAGAAAATTCATCGAGCGAATACATCCAGACTTACTCTCTCGTGCTCTTTAAGGTGAACTTCCTGCTTCAAATTTTCTTTTATGTTGATATTCTTTTATGGTTGTTACTCTTTTTTTTTCTTCTTGAGAATTGTGAGGACGCAATTTCCTTAAGGAGGGGAGGCTGTAACAACCCGCATATTTTGCGAATATATATTTAAATATAGCATCGATAGTCAGATTAAAGTCTGAAATGCTACTTTTTGTAAACAGTCGAATTAGGACTCGGGACAACTTTCACTGAGTTCAAAACGGCGTTTGCGATCTTTTTGAGTATAAACATTGATATGTTTGGAGTTGACTAGAATTTTGTTATTTTTCTATTGGGCTTTAGGTTTGAGTTACAACCCACTAACCCAACTCATCTAATACCCTAACTCCTCAACTCTTCATTCGTTCTACTCCTTATTTCCTAACACTCAAGCTAAAGAGAAAATTGGGGAAAAAGAAAGGAAATTAGAAATTCCTAAGCCCTAATTCTCTTAGAAAATTCAAGTTCTATCTCTAAAATCAAAGAGAAGCTTAGGTAAGCATCCTCTTCATTTTCTCCATCTCATTCTCTCTTCAATTTCCAGAAATTCCTATAACTTAACTTAGGAAAAACTTCACCTTTGATAATAGATTGATGATTCTAGAGGTGAATTGAAGAGGAATTGGTCTTGCTTTATTTTAAAACTTCTCATTTGTTGGTTTTGGGTTTAAAGGTGAGTTCTTGAACTAAAATCTATGTCTATAGATTTCATTGTTGTTAGGTACGAATTCCTAACATCTATTTTATGTTCAATTGCTTTTGATTTGAATTGATTTGGTGAATTTTTCAATTTTGGTGTTTTGAAGTCAAAATCTTTAATGTTTGGCCATGTTATTGATGGTGTATCGAAGAGCCTGTAGTGTTGGGTTGTCGATTGGCATAAATCCCTAGCATCCATCACTCGTTCGATCGCATTTCGGTTTGGATTTTCCCTTTTTGGGCTAGGCTGTTTTTTTGCCTAGCAGAAAAATTCAGTCGTCTAGAACAAAATCCAAACGTCTGGTTGAAAAATCCAGACGTCTGGAAAGGGGTTTGGAAAAGGCAGAGACAAAATCCAGACGTCTGTTTAAAATCCAAACGTCTGGAACACAATCCAGATGTTTGAAATTGTTTTGGAATAAAAAGAGAAAGGAGAAAAGCATATATTTTTCCATAATCTAGGGCCAGACGTCTGGATGAACCCCCAAATGTCTGGAACTGTTCAGTTTTGCCTATTTGTCTATTTTTTGAGTGAATTTCCAATGTTTGTCAATTTTTGTTGATCCAATTAGTTGTTATCACTTTTATCAACTTTGATGACTTCGTTTTCTGAATTTTTGGGAATATCCATTTTGATGGATTTGGTATCGATTTCTATGGATTTGATTCACGTCTTCGAATGTGAATTTTGGTGATCGATTGTTTTTACGATCGTTTTCTATTATTTGTCACTTTAAAATACAAAGGTTTCTATACTAGTAGTAAATATTCAAACTCATTTACAAAAATGATTTCAACGTTATTTTTAATGCAAAGCTCGTTTTAAAACCGTTTTTTAATCTATTAGTATATACAAACCTTTACCTCATTCGTTCGAGAAATTTAATTAAACATTTAGCAAAACAACGGTATGAAACACTTGTGTTTGCTTTGTCGGTTAATTCTTGGACTTGTTCGATTGAACTCTTGTGACAACTTTCGAGTGGAAACCTACAATTTGTTCGTAAGTACTTAAGTTAAGCTAGTGGTTATGGGACATGAAGCTAAACTCATTTATTTACTAGCTTAGTGTAATTCACACTTTTATTGATCAATGGTGATCATTTTATGGTTAGACTAGTGATATGCGATGTCTCTTAGTCCACGTAGGGGACTGTACCTCGTTTTATTGAGCTTCGTTTCATTTCTTTTATAGGCTAACGACCTACGGGTTCTTTGGAGTTTTGACTCATTTTTATGGGCTAGCGACCCATGTTCTTTTATGGAGTTCGGTTCGTCGGGCGTAACGTCATTGTAGTATGTCGATGTTCGTTTATGCATGGGACGTATCGTTCTAGGTGCGTCGATGTTCGTTTATGCATGGGACGATCTTTCGAGGTGCGTCGACGTTCGTTTATGCATGGAACGTATCTTTCTAGGTGTGTCGATGTTCGTTTATGTATGGGACGTATCTTTCTAGGCGTGTCGATGTTCATTTATGCATGTGGCGTATCTTTCTAAGTGCGTCGATGTTCGTTTATGCATGGGGCGTATCTTTCTAGGTGCGTCAATGTTTGACTGTGCGTGAGGCGTATCTTTTAAGGTGCGTCTATGTTCGGTTTATGGGATAGCGTCTCATTTGTAATACACGTGTTGGTGAGTTTACATGCTCCCGTTTGTGATAGGCCTTTCCCCCTTTGTGTTTTCTGGATTTCTGATTGATGATTTCTAGAATTTGTGTTTCATCAACTTTTGTGATTTACACTGATAAGTTTTATCAATATTTGTGGTTTGGTGAATATGTTAAAGAATATGATATTCTTTTTGGTGTTTTGAAAAAATTTGAGATATTGTATGATATTTTTTTGTTATTTAATGTATACTTATCACAGTATGGCATTTTTGTTATCATACGTTTTTATCATATCTCTTATCCTATCTCATTTTATATAATATTTATGGCTAGGCTGATATGTTTATTATTTTCTTCTTAAATAATACTCGGGTCAGACCGAGGTATTTCAGGTGCTTCTGCTTGATTTCTTATCAGGATCCATCATCTGATTTTTGGCTAACTACTTTAGATTAGTAGTTTTAACTTTTATACATTCGAGAAGAGAGTCTTTGACGTATACATATCTTTTGTCTAACACTTGTACCTATTCTTTTGTGATATAGTGGATCTTGTATGACCACTACTTTGATGTACACCTCTACGTGATATATTCATATCTGTTTCCGCCTTAGTGATATGGATATCTGTGACTGATTTGTATTATGCTCATTTTATATTTGTTTTCGAAGATCACCCAGACACTTTGTAGTAGCTTTGAGTTTGTATTTGATATGTTGGATTTCCTCCTGAAATGAAGTGCATGTTATAGTATCTGACATATCGGTACTTGCACAAAGAAATTACATAGATGGTCGCTCCTCAACAGCCTTATTCTTCGCGCTAGTTGATGACATTACCCAGTAGTGTCCTTGGCTAGTGTGAATATAGACTTGGGGCGTCACAGCTTGGTATCAGAGCCAAACTTTGGAACAATATAGAATATTATAGCAAGGATCATTGTCCTAAGTCCCTCTTAGGAATCGTGCCTTAGGATTTAATTCGAGTCATTGGACCCGTTCTATCCTATTTCCTTTTATAATGCCTTGTTTTATCAATCATGATTATTTGATATTCATTTTGAAAATAACCTTTTTCTTCTTCTTTCTTTCTTTCTTAAAGAAGAAGAAATGGTTAGATCTGGCCGTCCCATCGCCGGTCAATCCAGTGCTACACCTTAGGATGGTGTATTTATGTCTGTCCAGCAGCTTTTAGATCTTGTAAAGAATACTCAAGCCGTCGGACCCATTCCAGAGCCAACTCATCCTAGATTTGGGTTTGCGCGCTTGTGCAGAGATTATACCGATTTGGGTAGAAGGCTATTCAAGGGATCCGAAAGTGTTTTAGAAATCCAAGCTTGGCTTAAAACATGCGACCGCATCTTTTCTCGCATGAATCTTGTGAATCTACATCGGGTCCACGTGACTTCTAGCATGCTCCAAGAAAGAGCATTAGATTGTATGAGCTTTTGATTTCGAAAATCGTTGAAGTGGATCTTACTTGGGAGCAATTCCGAGAAAGGTTCGAGTTGAAGTTTGTTCCGGAAGCTAAAAAGGTAACTTTGGCCCGGCACTATATTGACCTTGTTCAAGGTGAATCTTCTATAACGGATTACGTCGCATCTTTTGAATCTCTCTCTAAATATGGGGTCAAGTATATTAATACCCCGTTGAAGAAAAATCAGAGGTTTGTCTATGGGTTGAATTAGAACCTCAAAAAGCCTTTACTTCTGAAACTAGAGGTTTCTTTTGATTAATTTGTTGATATCGCTCTTTGACTAAAAGAGGCTGATAAAGAAAGTGATGTTGAAGTTGTGGGTGCCATACAGAACTTCAACAATAACATGAAGATGCCTATTAAGTTCAAAGGTCTCAATCCCAACAAGAAAGGGAAGCAAGAAACTTTGGTAGCAAAGACTCCTACCTCTAGTCATGGACAATGCTACAATTGTGGTTCTACTGACCACTATGCAAATGAGTGTTCGAAACCCCTTTATTGTCGCTATTGCAAAAGTTTGAGTCATCATATATCTGCGTGTCCCATACTTCAAAGCAAGAAGGAGGGAAAGCTAAATGTTGTGCAAGCTCCTAGTGACACTTCTCTTGGTCAAGGTAATTCTTCTTCTATCCTTGATGGCATTAATTTGTTTCGTGATTTTCTTATTCGATTTCTTTTAATACGGGTGCATCTCATTCTTTTATATCAAAGGAACTTGTTGATACTTTTTCTTTAAACATTTTGGGTTTGATGACTTCATTGAGAATAGCGAATCCGGTTGGTGGATCCGCAATACTCATTGCAAAGATGTCGATATTATTTTATGTGATTATGCTTTCCGAGCCGATTTGCATGTTATGCGTTACTTAGGCTTCGGAGTTGATTTTTTTTGGGAAAGAATTGGCTTAATCATTATGAAGTCATATCCTACGTCTTGAGAGGACTATCCATCTTCTACACCTTCAATCTGTTAAGCAGATTCTATTTTTCTTAATGATTTCGATTCCAATTTGGTGGCATCATTTTATTCTCTAAACCCACTTGTTGAGGAAGATGTTATTTCCCTCATGCAAGTAGTTCGAGAATTTCCCAGTATCTTTGAGCTTGTCTTAGATTATCACCTAGCAATCTTTTGAGTGGTGCTAAGGTCTTTTCAGCTCGACCTTGCCATCGGTTTTCATCAGCCGCGACTTGCGAAGGATAGCGTTCCCCTTACCGCATTCTGCACTCGTTATGATTCTTATGAATGACTCATGCTGTCATTCGGTTTGCCCAGCTTATTTCATCCATCTTATGAATCGAGTATTCTACGAATATCTAGATGAGTATTCATTAATTATGGATGAAAATAAAAATTTAAAATTTGCAAATTTTTTCATAAGACATTTATAAGTATAATTGGATTTTGTTCTTAAACGAGCAAAGAATATTCGTAAATTTTTTAAGAGGCATGTTTATCATATAGAAGATGATTTTGTGTTGTATTGCCTATTGAGTGCTTTAAGAATTATGATCGATGCGCCTGATCAACGTTATCAATAGAAATCTCCTAAACCCTATGATGAGACAGTCAGATATAGTAAATTGACTTGGAATAAGTAAACTTTTCTAAAAAGATGATTACATAAAGTTAATTATAATTTCGAAAGTCCTAAGCTTTTCGGGAAAGAGGATCATTTAAAAGAACTCCTTTCCGATGCTCCTATTCTTGTGATTCCCAAAAGGAACCAAGACTTCACTGTTTGTACCGATGATAATCGTATTGGTTTGGGTGTCGTTCTCATGCAAAAAGAGAAAGCGTTATTGCTTATACCTCTATACAATTAAAGCCTACCAAGACTGGATATGTCACTCATGATCTATTGTTCGCGGCCATTGTTTCTGCTCTTAGAATTTGATGTTCATTAGTGTTGCACCTATGAAGGGTGTTGTGCGTTTCAGTCAATCAGGAAAATTAGCACGTCGATATATTGGTCCATTTCCCATCACCGAACGCATTGGTTCCCTGGCTTATCGCCTTTAATTACCGGCTCATTTTTCTACTATTCATGATGTTTTCCACGTCTCTTAACTACGGAAATGCCTTAGGGATTCCGATTCTATTATTAAGCCCGGTGTTATTGAAGAAATGGAAGTTTCACCTAATTTGACGTATGAGCAACATCCTATTCGTATCATTGCTATGGAGGTTAAACGTCTTCGAAATAAAGATGTTCTGCTTGTGAAAGTTCAATGGTCCGCAAATCCTAAGGATTGCTCTTGGGAATCCAGAAAATTCATCGAGCGAACACATCCAGACTCACTCTCTCATGCTCTTTAAGGTGAACTTCCTACTTCAAAATTTCTTTTATGTTGATATTCTTTTATGGTTGTTACTCTTTGTTTTCTTCTTGAGAATTGCGAGGACCCAATTTCCTTAAGGAGGGGAGTCTGTAACAACCCGCATATTTTGCGAATATATATTTAAATATAGCATCGATAGTCGGATTAAAGTCTGAAATGCTACTTTTTGTAAACGGTCGAATTAGGACTCGGGACAACTTTCATTGAGTTAAAAACGGTGTTTGCGATCTTTTTGAGTATAAACATTGATATGTTTGGAGTTGACTAGAATTTTGTTATTTTTCTATTGAGCATTGGGTTTGGGTTTCAACCCACTAACCCAACTCATCTAATACCTAACTCCTCAACTCTTCATTCGTTCTACTCCTAATTTCCTAACACTCAAGCTAAAGAGAAAAATTGGGGAAAAGAAAGGAAAATAGAAATTCTTAAGCTCTAATTCTCTTAGAAAATTCAAGTTCTAGCTCTAAAATCAAAGAGAAGCTTAGGTAAGCATCCTCTTCATCTTCTCCATCTCATTCTCTCTTCACTTTCCAGAAATTCCTATAACTTAACTTAGGAAAAACTTCACCTTTGATAATAGATTGAAGATTCTAGAGGTGTATTGAAGAGGAATTGGTCTTACTTTATTTTAAAACTTCTGATTTGTTGGTTTTGGGTTTAAAGGTGAGTTCTTGAACTCACATCTATGTATATAGATTTCATTGTTGTTAGGTATGAATTCCTCACATCTATTTCATGTTCAATTGCTTTTGATTTGAATTGATTTGGTGAATTTTTCAATTTTGGTGTTTTGAAGTCAAAATCTTTAAAGATCCTATCTTGGATGTTTGGCCATGTTTTTGATGGTGTATCGAAGAGCTATAGGGTGGGTTGTTGATTGGTATAAAATCCCTATCATCCACTGCTTGTCCGATCGCATTTTGGTTTGTATTTGCCCTTTTTAGGCTAGGCTGTTTTTTTGCCTAGCAGAAAAATTCAGACGTCGGGAACAAAATTCAAACGTCTGAAACAAAATCCACAAATCCAAAAGTTTGGAAAGGGGTCTGGAAAAGGCAGAGACAGAATCCAGACGTCTGGTTGAAAATCCAGACGTCTGATTGAAAATCCAGACATCTGAAATTGTTCTGGAATTAAAAAGATAAAGGAGAAAAGAATATATTTTTCCAAAACAAAGGGCCAGACGTCTGGATAACACCCAGACGTCTGGAACTATTCAGTTTTGCCTATTTGTCTATGTTTTGAGTGAATTTCCAATGTTTATCGATTTTTGTTGATCTGATTATTTGTTATCACTTTTATCGACTTTGATGACTTCGTTTTCTGGATTTTTGAGAATATCCATTTTGATGGATTTGGTATCGATTTCTATGGATTTGATTCACGTCTTCGAATATGAATTTTTGGTGATCGATTGTTTTTACGATCTTTTTCTGTGATTTGTCACTTTAACATACAAAGGTTTCTACACTAGTAGTGAATATTCAAACTCTTTCACAAAAATGATTTCAGCGTTATTTTTAATACAAAACTTGTTTTTAAAACCGTTTTTCAACCTATTAGTATATACAAACCTTTATCTCATTCGTTTGAGAAATTTAATTAAACGACTTATCAAAACAAGTGGTATGAAACGCTTACGTATACTTTGTTGGGTTAATTCTTCGACTTGTTCGATTGAACTCCTGTGACAACTTTTGAGTGGAAATCTACAATTTGTTCGTAAATACTTAAGTTAAGCCAGTGGTTATGGGAAATGATGGTAAACTCATTTATTACTAGCTTAGTTAATTCATACTTTTTATTGATCAGTGGTGATCATTTATGGTTTAGACTAGCGATATGCGATGTCTCTTTGTTCATGTGGGGGACTGTACCTCATTTTATTGAACTTCTTCTCATTTCTTTTATAGGCTAATGAACTATGGGTTCTTTGGAGTTTTGACTCATTTTTATGGGCTTGTGACCCATGTTCTTTTATGGAGTTCGGTTCATCGGGCGTACCATCATAGTACTATGTCGATGTTCGTTTAAGCATGGAACGTATCTTTCTAGGTGCGCCGATGTTCGTTTATGCATGGGACGTATCTTTCTAGGTGCGTCGATGTTCGTTTATGCATGGGGCGTATCTTTCTAGGTGTGTCGATGTTCGTTTATGCATGAGGCGTATCTTTCTAGGTGTGTCGATGTTTGACTGTGCATGAGGCATATCTTTTTAGGTGCATCTATGTTCGGTTTATGGGATAGCGTCTCGTTTGTGATACACGTGTTGGTGAGTTTTCATGCTTCCGTTTGTGATAGGCCTTCCCCCTTTGTGTTTTCTGGATTTCTGATTGATGATTTCTAGAATTTGTGTTTCACCAACTTTTGTGATGTACATTGATAAGTTTTATCAATATTTGTGGTTTGGTGAATATGTTAAAGAATATGACATTCTTTTTGGTGTTTTGAGAAAATTTGAGATACTGTATGATTTTTGTTGTTCATGTATACTTGTCACGGTATGGCATTTTTGTTACCAGATGTTTTTATCATATCTCTTATCCTATCTCATTCTATATGATATTTACGGCTAGACTGATCTGTTTATTATTTTCTTCTTAAATAATACTCGGGTTAGACCAAGGTATTTCAGGTGTTTCTGCTTGATTTCTTATCAGGATCCATCATCTGATTTTTGGTTAACTACTTTAGATTAGTAGTTTTTGCTTTTATACATACGAGAAGAGACTCCTTGATGTATACATACTCCTTTGTCTAGCACTTATACCTATTCTTTTATGATATAGTGGATCTTGTATGACCACTACTTTGATGTACACTTCTACGTGATATATTCATATTTGTTTCCGCCTTAGTGATATGGATATCTGTGACTGATTTGTGTTATGCTTATTTTATATACGTTTGTGAAGATCACCCAGCCACTTTGTAGTAGCTTCGAGTTTGTATTTGATATGTCGGGTTTCCTCTTGAAATGAAATGCATGTTATGCTATCTGACATATCGGTACTCGCATAAAGAAATTACACAGATGGTCGCTCCTCAATAGCCTTATTCTTCGTGCTAGTTGATGGCATTACCCAGTAGTGTCATTGGCTAGTGTGAGTATAGAGGTAGGGCATCATAGGTCACGTTCAACATCTCAACAGGCAAGTCTTCATTACTCCAATAGATCTTGAATCTCTTTCTAGATTTCAGCATCTCGAACAGATCATGAATCTTTCTATGGATTCTAGTATAAGTCGTTTGATGAATGCTAACCCTATGCTCTCTATCGAAATTAACCTCAAGATAGACAGTACAACACGATAGCAACATTTGAAATATTAATGCTGACCTCTTCCTTGGACTTAACCTTAGGATAGACAGTTCAACTCTATAAAATTTCACTTCACAACCAGTTCCAAAACATGGAACTCATATATCGATTTTAAAGTGGTTTTCGGTAAGTAATACACTTATCCAATCCCTATCTCTTCAAAAATAATTTGGTGAACTTTCGGTTAACTCAATTCCGATTCTTCAAGAAGTAAACGAACGTTATAAAGGAGTCCTTCCTGGGGGATCTTGTACACACACACACACACACACATATTCTTAAAACAAGAGATGAATCATACGAATGAGTCCTCCTGGGGGATCTCAAACCATATCAATACATGATGCTTACATATACTCCCAAAGTTAATTTAGTCAAACTCGATAGTCGACTAATCGATTACTTAGTACAAAATAGAAACAATCGCATATAGAAACCAAGTCTTGTACACTTATCACATTTTTGACTTTCTTAACTCATACTATCCCTCTGTCAAGAGTAAAGCCGGTAGGTTAGAGCACTATTGCTTCTAAACCGTACTCAAACATCATTCTTAATTCTTATAAATAGAATAGATCTACTTTGTCGGCTTTAGTGCCAAGTATGAGATTAAATAATTTCCATAAATAAGTACATACACATAGCACAATCAAGTCATATAAAGCAAGATTAAGTCACATAAGCGGCTTATAATCCCCTTTTTGTTTAATTAGTTCTTTTATTAATTAAAAATTCTTCGTAAATACTTATATATCATCTTAAAATATCTTTACAAAAAATATATACATGTATACAACTATTTCGCTATTATTTTCTACTCTTTTCACACTTCATTTCTATTCTATCAATACTTAGAAATGTATTCATATTTTTACCCAAAATTGTATAAGAATATCCACAACCCTTAAATAAGATTTCGCGTTCCCAAAAGTAAAATTAAATGGGTTAAATACAAATGTTATTTAAAACATTATTACTATAAACCCAAAACCACTTTATACTTTTCATTATCTTTGAAAACATCCATCTTAAAGATCTAAGTAAATCTATAATTATTAAACAATGTAATATGCTTTTGATTTGTGAGGACCCGCAAATCCGTACTCCTTGAATATACACTAATCTCCATAGATTAACTCAAGATGAACGGAAATACGAATTCTCGGTGTTTAAGAAAAAGAAAAAGATAGAAGAAGAGATAAGAAGATAGAACAGAAAAAAAAACAGAACAATATCAGAATCTCACAATTGCAGCGGAACAACATATAATAGATAAATGAATAATCTTTAAACAAAGAACTATATCAGTTATTACATTACATTTCATTACATCATCAGAGTGTACAACTATCAAACAACAACAAACAGCGGAAAAGAAATACTATATACTAGTAATACACCATGCCATCCAGCTTGCCTCCAGCAACTCCTGAATTCCAGAATATCCTGATAAACCTTAACTCTTGACTGCCCGTGTGGAAATTGGTGGGCACCCAGAGTTTAGGAAGGAAAACAATAAACTCCGAGTCAGTCATGTGACTGGTGTGAGAACTAAAACGGTTTATTTTTCTTTAAAATCAAAATAGAGGAATATTTTTAAAGTCAATTCGCAATGTTTTTGAAAATGTAACTACCATAAGACCTCCCACCACACACACAATGCAAACGCAGACTTGGAGGAGATTTCTTCTTATATTAGTCAAAGATGCTTACTACGCAAAATCAAATCAATTTTGATATTATTATTAGTGCATAGTGTAAAAAAAAATTCGAAAGTAGAATATAAATCTTAGCCAGCATAGGTATCATTAAATTATGCCTACTATAGCTACCATATTAGATGGCAGGTTCTACAACTAAAACCGTACAAGTCTCGTATTGTTTCTTTGGATTTCCAACAAATGGTCAGGCCAAGGAACTTCCCATTGCCACATGAGAAAGCCTCTGGAAGGACGTCCCTGAGAACCTAACCGGATCTCTGCCAACACAAGGCCAGGTTACCTTTCAAACTAGGTAACAACTGACACGGGTATGCCATCCCCCGGTCCTTTGGGACCTTTATCCGAGAGCTCTCTAACCAACATCACACCATAATAAATAAAGTGTTCAACATGAGTAAGTATCTGGGTTCCAATACTATACAAAACATTTCCTTTCGTAAATCATTTACTATAACAACAGTGTTATAGTCCACCATTTCCTTCTATTTCTCGAAAACGTCTATTTCAACAATGAATGTTGAAATCTATGCTTTCGAATCTTAACAAATTTTGAAAACATCGTTAGATCGTTTTAATTCTATTTAAAACATCACATCCAAAACATTTTCTTTAACGGATTATTCACTATTTAAAAACGTGAATATACTACGTTAACCAATTTCATCATTTCTATACTTTTTATTTTAAAGGATTATTCACTGTCTAAAACGTGAATATAACTCCATCAATAAGTTATAACAATTTACTTATCAAAATAAGTCGTTTGCGGATTTATAAAACAATGTTTATAATTTCCATTTCTATTTATTTTATAACAACTTCCTTTTATAAACCTCCTTTGTTAACCTATTTCAATTTATAACTCAATTATAAACCAAAGGTCCATATTATAAGTTAAATGCTTATAAAATGATTTTTTTTACAAAATCGTTCTTTTTAAGACTTCTCAAATTATAATCTTATAGCTTATAAGATTCATTTATTTACCCAAATCTATTCTTTTAATAACTTTACAAATTTTATAAACCTACTGCTTATAAAATTCCATTTATAACTTCACCGTTTATAATCCTATAAATTTCATTCATTTATGAAATTGATTTACAATTCATTCTAACACTTATAAAAACTCGTTTTATAATTCGAATATTTTAATTTATAAATATCAATTTATAAATCTCTTATATAAATCAATTTATACTATTATTTTAAAACATCTTTAAACTCCTTTATAATTTCATCATTCTCTTAGATTTATAAAATAATCAAATTTTATAAATCCTATATTTAAACTTTTTACAATAAATCCAGAAATCCTAATTTAAATTATTTTATAAAGTCATTAACCCTATATTTTCAAAAATCAACTTTTAACCATATTTCTCAAAAATCATAATTTTTATAACATTAAAAAATTATAAGTTATTTATTTAAAATGAATCAATTCCAAAAATATTTTATAAACGTATACTTCCAAAAATCATTTTAAAAATCCTTTTAAAATTCCAAAATTGGCCCAATGATGCTACACACCAAATAGTCAATCACGACAACAACGACATCATATATCGATATGATAATCCATCAAATATCAAAATATTTGAAATCAAATAAATACTGTTGAGGAATCCAGTTGGATCCCTCCAACCTGTTTTCCTGCATCCAAAGATGTTAGCACAATACCAATTCCGTTGCAGTACGAAATTATCACGGTATATGGGATTTAAAATATTATCCGCTTAATAGGCGGCACAATGGGGTCTCATCCGCTATATATTGCGGGAAATCAATTCCAAGTACATAAATAATACCAATTTCACTGTTTATGAAATATTCGCGGTATATGTTTTTAATAAATAACATCCGCTTACTAACGGCGTATAATGTCTATTTTAACAATCAATAGATAACCATCATCATTCAAACATTCAATCAACAATTTTAAATCTAACTATTTAAAATTAAATTCGAAACCGATTCGATTGAGTGAGAAGTTCTCACCTTGATTTCAGTTTCGTTTTAGCGATTTATTTCGAATAAAATTAAACGGACGTTTAATTTTACCCAAAATTCTCACTAACTCCAAACGACTCCAATCCAATTCTATAGCGTAGTGCTCATCCATACGATTCCAATGCAACTGGGTTTCGCGCGTTTTCGACCTCGTATGAAAAAGATATGTAAATTTAAAGTTCAAACAATTTTAAATATAAATTTATATACATTTTATTCTTTATTTCTAACCCTAGCTGCATCTCAACCCTTGATCCCATCACCCTGCAATCGACACCGCACCCCACCTTCTTCTCACGCGCGTGTTATCTCCAGTATGCGTTCAACATGAAGAAACCCATTTTAGCCTACAAACCCTAATTCACGCAACCCACAAACGAATTTTTGATGACGATCAGGACCCGTCGCTTCGACGCTCGTCACTAACCCTACCTTCGGCTGAAATAGCTTCTAGCTCGGTGGCTTCATCGCCTTGGAAAACGCGATTGACTGCAGCGCGTTCGAACGAGATTTTACGACGATCCGGAGCTCCATTTTCCATCATAGCCGTTGAAATCGAAGCTCTCGACGAGCTCTACAAGTTTCATGTTGAAAGTTTCTTGTAAATGTTGATGGATAATAGATAATTGAGGAAGAAGGACATTGTTTTTCGACCATTGAAAATCATGAAGGTGGCGGCCGGTGAATTGAAACCCTAGGGTTATTTTTAGTTTGCAAAAATGAATTGTTAAGGGCTTATATAGAAAATTTTCCAATTTACTATTGATCGAAAATTTCCGAACTCCGATTTACGCGCGGTGACTGGCATTTCTAGGGTTTACCCTGCGTTCCGAACACAATGGAACGTGTTTCGAGAGCTAATTCGGTCATTTGTGCGAGTTATGGCAATAAACGTTCAATTTGAATTAAACCGATTTAACGAATTTTCTAGGCGTTTTAGCTTGCACCGGACAAACGGTAAATCCGATTGACACGAAATTTGGAACCATACAATAATATCACATTACGGATCCGATGAAACTAGTTTCGTCGAAATCCGAGACTGTTTGAAAAATGACTATTTTAACTCGCCAAATTAATATTAAAAACAATTTCGATGCGTTTCGAGCTGCCACGATCAAACGACAACTCCGATTGCTACGAAAATTGAAATCCGATAATAACAAACTATTACGGATCAAATGAAACTAGTTTCGTCCAATTCTGAGACTGTTCGAAAAATGGCTAATTTCACTAGTCGATTAAATATTAAAATATTCAATTTTCAAAGATAAACTTTTAATTCGATTTTAAAAGTTCCATAACATCATTCTAACTCCAATATGATATAATAAAATTTTACAAATCATTTTTAATCATATTTAACCCAATTTCAATTATTTCTGTATTTCCAACTATTAAATTATCGATTTAATTATTCAATTAAATCCAATTATTCGAATAAAATTTATTCGACTTATAAATTTCACTTATTAATATTTAAAATCAATTAAATATCAAATTTTAAATTAATTAAAATTCTGGGTCGTTACAAACTTCCCCCCTTAAAAGAATTTCGTCCTCGAAATTACCAAGTAAGAAAAGTTACAGAATCTATTAACTTTCCAAAATCCATAGTTAAACGTCTTACAAAATATTTACTAAGTTTTCAAATCATACTTAGTTATCTTTTCAAAAACAACTACTATCGTTTAACTTTCAACTCCAAATCAAAGTTATAGTTTTCAAAAAAATTCAATTTTTCTCAAGAATATTCTAACGCCTTAAATTTTCGGAAAAATTCGCCAAAGTCTCCTTTGCACGGCTCGATCCGGAAAAAAATGACAGTATATATATCACAAATATACATCTCATCAAGTGATGAGGCATCCCGCAGGGAAAAAAGTGTAAAAGTACGGTATGTAATCCGAGATATGTACCTTATTTTTATTAGCAAGCATATACGGCTAATATAGCGCAAAAGCGAGCTCCAAATGCGAAGCAAACGCGATCCGCACCTACTAAACACTCAACAAATAAATGAGAAACATGTATATAGACAATAGTATCGATATACAACGTATAGCAACATAATAACTATATATGCCAACATAGCAAATGTAGTAAAAGCAATATATATTCAACCATCAACCAACTATCATTCAACTAACATCCATAACCAATAAATATTTATTCATATTCTCATAATATTCAATGAAATAGGTTTCAATTTAATCACATTTGATTCATTAACAGTGGATGTTTTTACTAATATTCATTTTTAATTAGTTTATATTCACTAATTCATATTCAAGTTGGTTCACTTCCAAATCAAATTCAATTCTATTTAAGATTCACTTAACTTACAATTGGATTTCAATTACCTTAGCTTCCAATTTCATTAACTCAATTTCATTAATACTTAATGAATTATATACAATTAACTAACAATCATATAACAACCAATGTATATTAATTACAACCAAATTCCTTTGCTTATATTCATTCAATTTGGTTTAACACCATCACTTTCAGTTGGTTTAATTAAATTGATTTTCATTCAATTTTCAACTTCCGATAACATTAGATTTTTAATGAATTAACACTACATTCATTATTTCATACCAATTATTCACATTCAATTGATTAACATTCAATCCATTAATTCAATTCAATTGCTAATTCATTTAACCATTTCAAGTTGAATTTCATTTACATAACTTAAGTTCATATTTATCACTTAACTTTATTAATTTACTTTGGTACCAATATCAACTTCATTCAACATCTCTTAAGTAATATTCCATTTAAACATTATTTGGTTTTACTTAACTTAAATTCCCACTTATAAATCAATTTCAGATTCCCAATTCTAAAGTAAATTTCCATTTAACTTTAAATTCATTTTTATTTACAACTCATATTCATAAATATATTCATATAGTTTCACTTCTTATATATATAAGTTTATTTTACAATTGTAAATCACATTAATTATAATTCAATTCTTATAATTCGTTTTACTTATACAATTATTCTTTTATTTAGATGTTTTTATTTAACTTATTCAACAACCAAACAATCAACTTATAAATACTTTAATAATTTTGAAAAATTATTCCTTTATATATAAAATATAATCAAGGTAAAATTATTTCATTTACCCAATTTAAAACAGTATCGTGTCGAATTGTTCTGTACAAGTATTCAGAGATCCCTATCAACAACGCTGATCACACGTATTAACCAGAATCCGTATACCACTCAACAAACCAATCGTCACAATATAAAACAATTTTATATTCATTAACAAATACGCTCTCGTAGATATTATTACACTCAAACTCATTCTAGAGTACTACTGACTCTATCTCTAATGAGTAATACTCAACAGAACCATGGTTGTCGCTTAACCATACGCTATGATACCACCTGTGAGGACCCGCAAATCCGTACTCCTTGAATATACACTAATCTCCATAAATTAACTCAAGATGAATAGAAATACGAATTATCGGTGTTTAAGAAAAAGAAAAAGATAGAAGAAGAGATAAGAAGATAGAACAGAAAAGGAAACAACAGAACAATATCAGAATCTCACAATCGCAGCGGAACAACATATAATAGATAAATGAATAATCTTTAAACAAAGAACTATATCAGTTATTACATTACATTTAATTACATCATCAGAGTGTACAACTATCAAACAACAACAAACAGCGGAAAAGAAATACTATATACTAGTAATACGCCATGCCATCCAGCTTGCCTCCAGCAACTCCTGAATTCCAGAATATCCTGATAAACCTTAACTCTTGACTGCCCGTATGGAAATTGGTGGGCACCCAGAGTTTAGGAAGGAAAACAATAAACTCTGAGTCAGTCATGTGACTGGTGTGAGAACTAAAACGGTGTATTTTTCTTTAAAATCAAAATAGAGGAATATTTTTAAAGTCAATTCGCAATGTTTTTGAAAATGTAACTACCATAAGACCTCCCACCACACACACAATGCAAACGTAGACTTGGAGGAGATTTCTTCTTATGTTAGTCAAAGATGCTTACTACGCAAAATCAAATCAATTTTGATATTATTATTAGTGCATAGTGTAGAAAAAATTTCGAAAGTAGAATATAAATCTTAGCCAGCTTAGGTACCATTATATTATGCCTACTATAGCTACCATATTAGATGGTAGGTTCTACAACTAAAACCGTACAAGTCTCGTATTGTTTCTTTGGATTTCCAACAAATGGTCAGGCCAAGGAACTTCCCATTGCCACATGAGAACGCCTCTGAAAGGACGTCCCCGAGAACCTAACCGGATCTCTGTCAACACAAGGCCGGGTTACCTTTCAAACTAGGTAACAACTGACACGAGTATGCCATCCCCCGGTCCTTTGGGACCTTTATCCGAGAGCTCTCTAACCAATATCACACCATAATAAATAAAGTGTTCAACATGAGTAAGTATCTGGGCTCCATACCATGATACCACCCTTTTCCAGAAGGAAATGCACATACCCTAAAGGGAGCTGCCCCTCATAACCTTGCCGCATCTTTCCTGTTTTGACCATTCCGGGGTGTGAGGTTCGATGAAGTTTCGTCCACAAAGCCACGCTTTATACAAAAGTTGTGCTTTGGGTCAACAAATGATCATAGAAATGATCACAAAGATAAGTGATCAAACAAATGATCATATCACAAATGATCAAACAATTATCATTTCACAGCAACACTCAGCATGTCACATTACCAAATTGGGAATATATTGCTAATGACCTTCAACTACATAACCTCTGAGCTCGTACGTCTCAGAGAAGGGTGTTAAGCTAAGACAATAAATTCTCCGCCACCAACAGAAATATATTTGAAAGAAATCAGCTTTATATCTCAATTTGTACTGTCAGACATACAATCCATACAAGTATGTTCCGGGATCGAACAGAACCGAAGGCACTTACAAAGAAGTCCTTGCAATCCGGATATTCACTAATCACGACCTGACTTCCCATCACATATGGAGTCTCTATACCGGGGACCAGTCGATGCAAAGACATTCGACGAGTTGTCCTTTCGCTTTTGAAAATATCCGGTCTTCAACACCGGTCTTCAAATGCAATTCATAATGACGTATCACATATTCGGAATGGGTTATACGACCCCAAGGTCCTTTTCCGGCTAACCCGAATAGTGAGCGCTTATTCAAAAATAAGTGTGGCATTCAAATTCAAGCAAATCACAACAAATACCCATTCAAAGGTAAATATTGATAGTCGGTTATTGAACTATCAATGGATATGCACAACATCACCAGATTCCTAATAATTTTCCAAATTATTTATTTTCCAAAAATATCTTTACAAGATATATAATTTCAATACTTCAAAAAAAATCAACGTTTATTTTTAAACAAATTCCCTTTTCTTTTATAAATTCCATAGTGAATTTACATTCCAAAATATCTATGAATATACGATTTCAATTATTCATTTTCAATTTATCTTCAAAAAGATAAATTCTCAAAAACATTTCAGTTCACATTGGAAAAACATTTCCATACTTACTTATTAATAAGTAATTCACAAATCTCTTTTATTTTCTACACTTGGAAAATATTCAATATACTTAAATCGAAATTAAGTATATATTCCATTCTTTTAAGGAAATCATTCTCTTAAACATTTTTATTCGGGTCAAAACGAATGTTACGTAAAACATCGTTACGACAACCCAAAATCACTAGTATAGGGATTCGAAATTAAAATAGATATATAAATCCCAATACTATACAAAACATTTCCTTTCGGAAATCATTTACTATAACAACAGTGTTATAGTCTACCATTTCCTTCTATTTCTCGAAAACGTCTATTTCAACAATGAATGTTGAAATCTATGGTTTCGAATCTTAACACATTTTGAAAACCTCGTTAGATCATTTTAATTCTATTTAAAACATCACATCCAAAACATTTTCTTTAACATATTATTCACTATTTAAAAACGTGAATATACTACGTTATCCAATTTCATCATTTCTATACTTTTTATTTTAAAGGATTATTCACTGTCTAAAACGTGAATATAACTCCATCAATAAGTTATAACAATTTACTTATCAAAATAAGTCGTTTGCGGATTTATAAAACAATGTTTATACTTTCCATTTCTATTTTTTTATAACAACTTCCTTTTATAAACCTCCTTTATTAACCTATTTCAATTTATAACTCAATTATAAACCAAAGGTCCATATTATAAGTTAAATGCTTATAAAACGATTTTTTTTACAAAATCATTCTTTTTAAGACTTCTCAAATTATAAATCTTATAACTTATAAGATTCATTTATTTATCCAAATCTATTCTTTTAATAACTTTACAAATTTTATAAACCTACTGCTTATAAAATTCCATTTATAACTTCACCGTTTATAATCCTATAAATTTCATTCATTTATGAAATTCATTTACAATTCATCTAACACTTATAAAAACTCATTTTATAATTCAAATATTTTAATTTATAAGTATCAATTTATAAATCTCTTATATAAATCAATTTATACTATTATTTTAAAACATCTTTAAACTCCTTTATAATTTCATCATTCTCTTAGATTTATAAAATAATCAAATTTTATAAATCCTATATTTAAATTTTTTACAATAAATCTAGAAATCCCAATTTAAATTATTTTATAAAGTCATTAACCCTATATTTTCAAAAATCAACTTTTAACCATATTTCTCAAAAATCATAATTTTTATAACATTAAAAAATTATAACGTTATTTATTTAAAATGAATCAATTCCAAAAATATTTTATAAATGTATACTTCCAAAAATCATTTTAAAAATCCTTTTAAAATTCCAAAATTGGCCCAATGATGCTACACACCAAATAGTCAATCACGACAACAACGACATCATATATCGATATGATAATCCATCAAATATCAAAATATCTGAAATCAAATAAATACTGTTGAGGAATCCAGTTGAATCCCTCCAACCTGTTTTTCTGCATCCAAAGATGTTAGCACAATACCAATTCCGTTCCGGTATGAAATTATCGCGGTATATGGGATTTAAAATATTATCCGCTTAATAGGCGGTGCAATAGGGTCTCATCCGCTATATACTGCGGGAAATCAATTCCAAGTACATAAATAATACCAATTTCACTGTTTATGAAATATTCGCGGTATATGTTTTTAATAAATAACATCCGCTTACTAACGGCGTATAATGTCTATTTTAACAATCAATAGATAACAACCATCATTCAAACATTCAATCAACAATTTTAAATCTAACTATTTAAAATTAAAATCGAAACCGATTCGATTGAGTGAGAAGTTCTCACCTTGATTTCAATTTCGTTTTAGCGATTTATTTCGAATAAAATTAAACGGACGTTTAATTTTACCTGAAATTCTCACTAACTCCAAACGACTCCAATCCAATTCCATAGCGTAGTGCCCGTCCATACGATTCCAACGCAACTGGTTTCGCGCATTTTCGACCTCGTATGAAAAAGATATGTAAATTTAAAGTTCAAACAATTTTAAATATAAATTTATATACATTTTATTCTTTATTTCTAACCCTAGCTGCATCTCAACCCTTGATCCCATCACCCTGCAATCGACACCGCACCCCACCTTCTTCTCATGCGCGTGTTATCTCCAGTATGCGTTCAACATGAAGAAACCCATTTTAGCCTACAAACCCTAATTCACGCAACCCACAAACGAATTTTTGATGACGATCAGGACCCGTCGCTTCGAAGCTCGTCACTAACCCTACCTTCGGCTGAAATAGCTTGTAGCTCGGTGGCTTCATCGCATTGGAAAACACGATTGACTGCAGCGCGTTCGAATGAGATTTTACGACGATCCGGAGCTCCATTTTCCATCATAGCCGTTGAAATCGAAGCTCTCGACGAGCTCTACAAGTTTCATGCTGAAAGTTTCTTGTAAATGTTGATGGATGAAGAGATAATTGAGGAAGAAGGACATTGTTTTTCAGCAATTGAAAATCATGAAGGTGGCGGCCAGTGAATTGAAACCCTAGCGTTATTTTTAGTTTGTAAAAATGAATTGTTAAGGGCTTATATAGAAAATTTTCCAATTTACTATTCATCGAAAATTTCCGAACTCCGATTAACGCGTGGTGACTGGAGTTTCTAGGGTTTACCCCGCGTTCAGAACACAATGGAACATGTTTCGGGAGCTAATTCGGTCATCTGAGCGAGTTATGGCAATAAACGTTCAATTTGAATTAAATCGATTTAACGAATTTTCTAGGCGTTTTAGCTTGCACCGGACAAACGGTAAATCTGATTGACACGAAATTTGGAACCATACAATAATATCACATTACAGATCCGATGAAACTAGTTTTGTCGAAATCCAAGACTGTTTGAAAAATGGCTATTTTAACTCGCCAAATTAATATTTAAAAACAATTTCGATGCGTTTCGAGCTGCCACGATCAAACGACAACTCCGATTGTTACGAAAATTGAAATCCGATAATAACAAACTATTACGGATCAAATGAAACTAGTTTCATCCAATTCTGAGACTGTTCGAAAAATGGCTAATTTCACTAGTCGATTAAATATTAAAATATTCAATTTTCACTAGATAAACTTTTAATTCGATTTTAAAAGTTCCATAACATCATTCTAACTCCAATATGATATAATAAAATTTTACAAATCATTTTTAATCATATTTAACCCAATTTCAATTATTTATGTATTTCCAACTATTAAATTATCGATTTAATTATTCAATTAAATCCAATTATTCGAATATAATTTATTCGACTTATAAATTTTGCTTATTAATATTTAAAATCAATTAAATATCAAATTTTAAATTAATTAAAATTCTGGGTCGTTACATCATTAGCTTTACAAAACCATTTATTATAATCTAAAACTTCTTTTATTCTTTTATAAAATGTTTAACTTGCTTTTCTAAAACTTATAAACATATAAAAATACTTACAAATATGCTTTAAATATCTATTTAAAATATTACTTAAAAATAACTAAATTATAATTTATTAAAAAACATTTTTATTTTAAATGCTGCAAAGGAAATCTTTTTCATTAAAAATTAATATTTAATTATTAAAAATGTATTTAAACTTCCAATCTTTTTTATACTCTAATCCATATTTTTAGACTTCCCTAAAAATATTCCACAAAGATAATAAATTATAAACCAATAAAATATAATAAACTAGCTAAAATGTCACATAAAACAAAATATTGCAACAAGCCAAGAAGTGTTGCAGTAGAGCAAAGACAACATTTATAAATGCTATCTAAAGTTCTAAGCTGAGAACAACATGAAAGTGCATGATCTTTGTGGCCAATTTTAACATTTAAACAAATGATTTTTGATTAATTTTTTGTAGTAAATAATATACTCAGGCTCCTCAAAAATTATGAAAAGAAACCCCTAAGAATATCTTTCAAATTAATTTTTTAAAGTGCATTTATAGCAACCTTTTTACTCCTAACTTTAGCTATTTTGTTCAACCGGTTATAAAATGTTTTAAACTCTAATTTTTTTATAGTAATAAGTAAACATAAAATAGCTATTAAAATGGCAAAAGAAAATCCTGAGGATTTCTTTCGAATTTGACTTAAAAATCACCGAATACAAGGCAATTTCGAAGTGCATCCATAGCGACTAATTCGCTTCTAACCTTCACAACTTAGTTTCACAAATTATAAAACTTTCCAAACCAATTCCTTTCTATCCTATATACCAAAATATGTGTAGAGAACAACCAAAATACATCATGTCATAGTACATTAACATATTGTGAGAAATGCGGAATATGGATCTTAAGGCAAGGATTAACACTAGAGGAGGGTGAATAGTGTTTAAAGGAATTACTAAATCTTTTTGAGTTTATATTAATTTGAACACAAATGTATGCAATATTCACACACAGATATGGCCATAGAATCAAACACAGATGCATAAATAAAGTAAAAGCAATAAAGGAAAGAACACACCGGATTTTATACTGGTTCGGAGTTACCCTACATCCAGTCCCACACACAAGTACAAAATTCCTTTCAAACGCAATTATACAATTATACCCTCGATTTCAAGGCTACGAGGTACACCTCTCCAGATTCACAATCCTTTGGGTAGAGATACTTGATTCCAGGGGCAACAAGTTCACCCAATTGATTTCCAAGGCTATAATCACACCTTTACTTGATTGATTTACAAGGCTACAATCACACCTTTACTCACTTGATTTATTTCCAAGGCTACAATTACACCTTTTCTCGCTAAATTGATTATAAAGAAGTCTATAACTCTGAATAGCACTGAGATCTTGTTGAGATAGTGATAGAGAATCAAGCCAGAAATGATCTAGTTAGATTCAATGTTGATTTTGGCAGAGTAATGGTAAGAATATGTATAAAGAAATGTGGAAGAAGAAGCGGAGTGAAAACCAGAAAAATATGAACAGAAATTCGTTCAAAACAGCCCCTATTTATAGAAGAACAATAGCCATGTCTATTCATGAAGGGATATGACGAATAGACACTTCTTTTGAAATTCAAATTTTTGAAATTAACCGCCACTATGTCGACATGGGTATCTTGGGTGTGTCGACATCCCAAAGGAAATTTTGGTGATTTGTTTTTCTTTGTAAATAACTTCTATCCTATATTAAAATTATTTTAAACTTTATAAATATACTTAACTATAGTTAAAATACATAAGTAAATATAGAAAATAATATTTTGGTATATATAAAATTTTACTATAATTTTATATTTAAATCTAAGTATAAATATTAAAAGTTAAATATATTATTATTAAAGATAGTTTAAAACCAAGGATAGTTTGATTTTTGAAATTAAAGATTATTTCGAGGCTAAAATTATTAAAACCAGGATAGATTTTTTTGATTCTTTTAAAAGGAATATTTTGAAAACATTTTGAAAACAAGATATAATTTTGTAAAACATTTTGAATAAAAGTTAGTAGATACAAAACAATGTTCCACTAGATTTTTCGTAGGTTCCATCCTACTTAGGGTTTCATCTCTTTAACGGGTTCGAAGTGGATTCCATTCCACGAATAAATTGGATTTTAAGATGCCAGTGCTTTTCTAGGAGTTTTAACAAAATTCCTAATTAAATTACCTATTATTGAAATCTTGAACTCCTGATAATCTTGATACTCATAAGTCTTCAATCTTGATATCTTGAATCTCTATACTGTGCAGTCTTCATTCTTAGTATCTGCATAGTTAAATCCTACGTATACATATATATGTAAACTATAATGTTAGTATTTATATTTTATAATATTACTCTAAGGTGGTTTTCATCAAAACCATCATCTCAAGGACAGACAACCTCCCTTTTTTTGACGATGACAACCTTTGTTTATAAAATATTACTTCTATTCTAATAACTCCGCCTAAAACTAATAACTCCCCCTTAATCTATGCCTAACTATCCTATTTTATACTTCTCCCCCTTTGTCATCAACAAAAACTAACTCAAAACTATATAACTCCAAACTATATAACTTCCCCTCATTCTTGTACTAAAGTACCTGCATTAATAAACTATACAATGGAATATATAATAGATAAATTAGGAGATAATTATACCGATAGACATTATAATTAATCAAAGATCATATAAATATCAATGCATATTTATAAATGTTTTGCACACTAAATATCAATCCAAACCAAACCAAATCAAATCAAACCAATCCAAGCAAACAATTCAAATCAATCAAAGCAATCAAATCAAATCAAACATTACGAGGAACTTCCACCCATCCTTCTTCTCCAAGTATAGGGTCTGCTTTAATAGCATCCTAATTTTCATTGTCATTGGTGAGAGAGACTGGAGCATGTGCTTCGTTATCATCCTTGTATAGGGAGGAAATCATCCATCGTATCGCATCGAAATGCTTTTCTTGCTCCTTGATCATCTGCATTTGACTCAACTCTAAGTGTCGTTGGTTACGAAGAATGAACGAAAGAATATTCTTGAAAGAATCAAGAGTTTCTTCAAGATTCTCGGATAAATTATGAATTGGACTGGCCATATTTGAGTTTGTGAGAAGAATGAGAGATAAAGTAGATAAGAAATAATATCGAGTGATGAATTCTGGAAGAAATAGGTATTTATAGGTGTAGAAATTTTTTTTGGCATGGCCGACGGTTTTATAGTGGACCGACCACTTTTATTACGAACGTAATAAGTTTGAAGTACAGGAGTAAGGTAGAGGCACCTTAGCTACTAAGAATGAGAAATAAAAATACAGCACAGGTGTAGAAATTCATTTGAAATGAATAGATATAAGGTAGTTATTCAAATTTCAAATTTAAAATGAAGTGTCATTTCTGACCAGTATATGTCAACATGGTCATAGGGGGATGTCGACATGGAGTAGTGAATTTTGATGGCTTATTTTGATTTTGTAAATAATTGTGTGTATATATATTTATATAATATACTAACATTTATTCTGGAGATAAGATAAGCTAGATAACAGAAAGGAAATTCAATTTCATTGCATAATAGATCGATACAATGATTAAACATTAAAACTACACGAACATTCAAATCAAAATAAACTAAAACAAATACAACGAGATATGAAAAGGTAGAACTAGTTAGAGGATGATGAAGATGAAGATAATCCAAGCTTCTTGCTGACTTTGGAGAAAAACTTGTTCATCTTCAATGTCATTTTATCCAATTTCTTACTAACGGACCGTTTAAGAATCCGTTGATTCTCGGCAATGGTCTTTTGATTTTTGAGAAGGGTTTTGTTTGTTGGATTAGGAGGATAGTCAATGCTTTCCAAAGAGGTTTCACCTTCTTCTTCTTCTATTTCCATTTCATCCCCTTCTTCTTCTTCCTCTTCCTCCTCTTCCATCTCCTCATGAGCCAAACGCTCTTCCTTTCCGGCAAGAGTCTCATAAGGTTGAAAAACAAATGGAATTTTCATAAGAGATGAGTGATTAAAAACCTTTCTTGAAACAAATTCTTCTCCTTTGAAATCCACTCCAAAATAGTTAAAAATCTGAGTGAGATAGATTCCATGATACAAAGTGTTTTCACCCATTTCAAGATTTTTGGGACGAAGTTCATCCAAAATAACTTGCGACTAATTAATATCATAATTTCCAAAAATAGCAAAAAGTGCTTTGCAAACTTTTGAGGTAGGATTGTTAAAATTTCCCGATCTTGGGGTCAAGGTATGTTGTAAAAGAAGATTAACAATTCTAGCTTTTGGTCGAAAGTTTCGATTTTTGAATTCAAAATCATCATTTCCTTCGAAAATGTGATGAAATGTCTCACGATCATTTTCATCGATTTTAAAACTAGAAAGATCCATTCCTGTGTCTTTGCAATCGAGAATGATACCCAAAAGATCATAATTTAAAACGATTCTAGCGCCTTTGACACTACTCCAAATTTCATCATCATTTCCAATATAAAATCCACGGTTTAAATTTGCATAGAAAATTTTAACAAGATTTGGATAACAAACAAAACCATTTTGAGAAGCATCAACAAGACTAAGAACATGATTGTTTGAAAAAAGAGAATTAATTTCATAAGAAGAGAAATCTTGAAATATAGCAAACTTTCTGGGGTGGACTTTTCCATAGTTAGCATAATAGATGTATGCTTTTATGGCTCCGGATCATTGAAGAGTTGCTCTTTTATCTTTTTGGAAATTCTCATGGTGGAGGAATTGCTTGAAGAAGCCATTAGAGTAGAGAGTAGAGAGCTTGAAGTTTTGAAGAGAGAGTTTGAATTTGAAAATGAAAGTGAAAAGATGTGATAAAAGATAATGAATAAATAGATTCTCAAAGGACATGCTCTCTGGTCAAAAGATGCATTCTCAGAGAATTGAATGAAGTGAAAAGGTGGAGGGAAATTCAACCATTTGAATTCAAATTTTGAATTTCAAATTCTGTACCCATGTCGATATCATAGTAGGGACCATGTCGACATGTGCCTTTGAATTTCAATGATTATTTTTCTTTAGTATTCTAATATATATATTTATTATTTTTAATGTCTATATATATCTGGAATATTACCAGAATTATAGTATATTCCATAAAATATAATGATGTTATTAAAAAATAAAAATAATAACAATAAAATAATAATAATAATTTAAAAATTAAAACAACATAACAATTCAAAATCAATCAATCAAGCATCCAATTCTAAGTATGCAATTTCAATCAATTGTATTGTAAATGTGTACCTTTTTCTGAGTTCGTTTCTCTGAATTCGTCGGAGTCGTGAACTTCCGTGGAACACATATTTGAATTATCTATCTTATGATCATCATCACTTGAGGACGAGTCTGAATCATTTAGAGTAGCAGTAACGCACGTTTTCGTTTCTTTACGGAATCACTGCTTATAGGAGGATTTTACCTATTTGGATACAGACAGTCTCTTTTGATATGGCCTGCTTCGTCACAGTTGAAACATTTGATATTGTTTGGCACTACATTTTGATTTCCAGAGTTCTTATAGTTGTTTCTCTTGAGATTATTTATCTTTCTGTATTTCAGGAATTACCGAAAATTCTTGGTCATAGGGCTATCTTTTCATCATTATCGTTGTTTGAATCTGATCCATCAGTCAATGCATTGAATGCCATTGATTTCTTTTCAGGTGCTTTGCTTTCTCTTCTCTCAATCATTTGGACTTCAAACGACATTTGATTTCCAATTAATTCTTCTATCTTTAAGGTACTGATGTCATTTTCTTCTTCGATCGCAAGTGTCTTTTGATCCCATTTTGGAGTAAGAGAATTTAAGATTTTTCTGACTTGATCTTCTTCCAAAAATTCCTTTCCCAAGTATATTAGAGAATGCACAATGTTCTGAAATCAACTATACATATTTGAAATAGACTCATTAGAATTCATTTTAAATAATTGAAACTGGTTTGTGAGCATGGCAATTTTGGTCTGTTTAACTTTGCTTGTTCCTTCGTGAGTAACTTGCAAAGTTTTCCAGATTTCATATGCAGACTTACAAACTGACACTCTATTAAATTCATTGAAAAACAGAACAGAATATTCATAGCTTTAGAGTTATTTTGTGCAACAGTCTTATGCTCAGCAGTCCATTGTGCAAAATCAGTTGTGGGTTCAGAATATTCAGTCTGAGTGACATTCCAAGTGTCTAGTCCTATAGATTGTAAATATATTTTCATCTTACATGCCCAATATGCATAGTTACTGCCATTAAAAAGTGGTGGTCTAACAGCAGACCGACCTTCTACAAATGAACTAGTGACAGGGATAATAGAACCAGTGTCGGTAGTGTTAATAGTACCAGTGTTGGTAGCCATTTTGAAATTTTTTCAAAATTCAGATTATGAAAACTTTGAAAACCTTGCTCTGATACCAAATGTGAGAAATGCAGAATCTGTGTCTTAAGGATAAGATTAACACTAGAGGGGGGGTGAATAGTGTTTAAAGAAATTACTAAATCTTTTTGAGTTTATATTAATTTGAACACAAATGTATGCAATATTCAAACACAGATATGATCACAGAATCAAACACAGATGCAGAAATAAATTAAAAGCAGTAAAGGAAAGAACATACCGGATTTTATACTGGTTCGGAGTTACCCTACATCCAGACCCGCACACAAGTACAGATTTCCTTTCAAAAGCAATTGTACAATTACACCCTCGATTTCAAGGCTACGAGGTACACCTCTCCAGATTCACAATCCTCTGGGTAGAGATACTTGATTTCAGGGGCAACAAGTTCACCCAATTGATTTCCAAGGCTACAATCACACCTTTACTTGATTGATTTCCAAGGCTATAATCACACCTTTACTCACTCGATTGATTTCCAAGGCTACAATCACACCTTTTATCGCTAAATTGATTACAAAGAAGTCTATAACTCTGAATAGCATTGAGATCTTGTTGAGATAGTGATAGAGAATCAAACCAGAAATGATCTAGTTAGATTCAATGTTGATTTCGACAGAGTAATGGTAAGAATATGTATAAAGAAACGTGGAAGAAGAAGAGGAGTGAAAACCAGAAAAATATGAATAGAAATTCGTTTAAAACAGCCTCTATTTATAGAAGAACAACAGCCATGTCTATTCGTGAAGGGGTATGATGAATAGACACTTCTTTTGGAATTCAAATTTTTGAAATTAACTGCCACTATGTCGACATGGGTATCTTGGGTATGTCGACATCCCAAAGGAAATTTCGATGATTTGTTTTTCTTTGAAAATAACTTCTATCTTATATTAAAACTATTTTAAACTTTATAAATATACTTAACTATAGTTAAAATACATAAGTAAATATAGAAAATAATATTTTGGTATATATAAAATTTTACTATAATTTTATATTTAAATCTAAGTATAAATATTAAAAGTTAAATATATTATTATTAAAGATAGTTTAAAACCAAGGAAAATTTGATTTTGAAATTAAAGATTATTTTGAGGCTAAAAGTATTAAAACCAGGATAGATGTTTTTTATTCTTTTAAAAGGAAGATTTTGAAAATATTTTGAAACCAAGATATAATTTTGTAAAATATTTTGAATAAAAGTTAGTGGATACAAAACAATGTTCCATTAGATTTTTAGTAGGTTCCATCCTACTTAGGGTTCCATCCCTTTAACAGGCTCGAAGTGGATTCCATTCCACGAATAAATTGGATTTTAAGATGCCAATGCTTTTCGAGGAGTTTTAACAAAATTCCTAATTAAATTACCTATTATTGAAATCTTGAACTCTTGATAATCTTGATACTCACGAGTCTTCAATCTTGATATCTTGAATCTCTATACTGTACAGTCTTCATTCTTGGTACCTGCATGGTTAAATCCTGCATATACATATATATCTAAACTATTAGTATTTATATTTTATAATCTTATTCTAAGGTTTTTGTCATCAAAACCATCATCTCAAGAACTATCACATATCACCAAAACAAGTAAGTTAAAGCAAGAGGATTTCAAAGGGTGCTTATAGTGACTATTCTTGCTTCAAACAAGTTCAAACACATTTCAACCGCAAGCACAACCAAACCAAACATGTAAACATTATGTATGGGCAGCGACACATGTTTTAGAGGGTAATTTAAGTGAATATGTACAATATAAAGTTGTCATTTGCTTTCAAAAGCAAGTTTGGTCCAAAAATTATAACTTTAATTAGTTAACTTTACTAAACATCATTCAAAAGCTGACATTTTCTTTCAAAAGCAAGTATGGCACAAAACAATATAACACAATATTTAATCATTCAATGGTGAGTAAACTCACCCTATAACTAAGTTAAACATAAGTATAAGCACCAAAGAAGTCAAGACCACTTTCTACCATCACCAAACTCCTAAAGATCCGAGCTTTAGCACACACAAGCCAAGCCAACATCGCCCACCTCCTTCCATTGCTCATAGCCTCCCTTATGTCACCAATCTTTTTCACCTTTCTTCACTTTCAAGATGTAAAACCATGATGCCATGGTGAGTTAGAGCCATTTCCAAATTTTAGTTGAGTCTGAGATTGATTTGCTATGAGTTGATAAAGAAAGAAGAGGCTCAAATACTTTAGTTTTTTTCCATAAAACTTTGTAAATAAATTTATGAATGCTTAGAGATATTTTGTATAAACTTTAACTGGGGTAAAATGATCTCAAAGGCCCCTCCTTTAGTCGGCCAAAACACACCCATGCTCCCCTCATGTGCATAACTTTACACCTCACTTTAGGAAAGAAAATATCTCCTCCTTCCTTAGTCAATTACCAAACAACCCCTCTTCATAAAATATATTCCTAATCCTCAATAGAAGCTTTTATTAGGAAAATTATTGCTAGTTTATAATTAATGAAACATTGGTTAATTAGACAAGCATAACAAGTTTGAACAACTTCTATAGAGTAAAAATCCGTTTATCAATAAAACGATTTTCAATCACATTATTGATATTTTTTTCAACCTGCTTATCTTTGTCAACATTTTTCAAAAACAAGTTTACCTTCATTAATTATTAATAAAAAGGGAGTTAACAAGGTTATTAATTCAATTTAATCTCATTAAATCCAAGATTCAATTATCTAAATAATTCGGATATTTAAATACGAAGTGTTTGAAATTACAGGTCATTTGGTCATGTTTCCTATTATAGAATCTTGTCAGTCTTTTGGTCATATTGCAAATATTGTGCGTTCACTTTTCCACCTGTTCCAATTTTCTGTGTTGCATCTATTCCTATTCCTATAAAGAATCCACTACCTAGGCCTCATGTTATGAAGCGGGTCCTCAAAGCCATTCATCATATATCTCATATTGTAGATGTTGTAGCTATTGCATCCTCTCCTTTGACTCATAATCATGTTTCAGTTTCTTTGATGCTTCAACAGTCATTTTAGTTGCGCCTATTTCCTCTGAAGCTCCTTCAAGTGATTTTATTTATTGAGACTCCATCGAGCAAGTTTGGATTCATGTAGCTATAGAAATGAAATCTCCCCTATGCATGACACCTTTCATAAGTTTGTTGAAGATAATAAAAGCGAGTCTAGGCGTTTGTATTATCATACTATGGAGGAAGGTCTTTCCCTGTCTATCAAAGGTGAACTTGGTAATTTTAACAGGGAATTTTTTTCCAATGTCACTTGGGATAGGAAACTAATCTATAGTAGTAGTTCTTTGGATTTTTTTCTGAACCTTACTTCTCTTTTTTTGGATATGTTCATGTACTTGGAGCCGACTCGTCTAATGATGGTAGTAATTCCTCCTCCTCCAAGAGGGCTAGCCTAGGTCTTTTAGTAGTTTAGGCATGTAACCTAACACCTGTGTTGTACCTAGTTTTTTTTTACATTAGCCGCCAAGGACTTCTCCCTCACATCTGTTATTATTTGTTAAAGTAGCACGACCACTATAATCTGGCTTGCCCGTACAAAATAATAATACTTTGTTTTGCCACAAAAAATTTAGGTTGATACAATTGTTATGCTTACTACAATGATAAGTTGTTCTGTATGGATGCTCGTCTGGATGTTGTGATGCCTTATTGTGCTTTCTGCCTGACCACTGTGATTATTGAAGAAGAGCAAAGTCTAGCATGACTTTATGTTTTACAAAGTACTACTTCGCTTGATCTTATAAGGGTACGTAGAAAGTTACAAAGTTACCTCGATATCGCAATGTCATCCTGTTTAGTTGTTCTCCCCTTTCTCTATATATGCGCTAAGTTAGTATACATGCATTTACGAGAATATATAGCGTGTGTATAAATAGTTAATAATGTTTAATACTCTAATATATTATATATCATTTGAATATGATTTCTATCTTACTAGTATTTATGATATATTCTATAACACCCCTTATGAGATGACTATGAATTTATGACTGTTGTTTACGACACCTATTTGAATATGATTTCTATCTCATTAGTGTTTATGATACCTATTTGAATATGATTTCTGTCTCATTAGTGTACTCGCCTTCATATTGTTGGGGAAGGTATCAAAACTACAATAGTCATTAAATATCTCATTAGTGTTTTTGATATATTATATGTGCATAAGGAATGAGATGATGTAGGTCGTAAAGCTTATCCTATGTCCATTTTATAATTGGATGGGTAAGTTATATTTGTGTTAAAGTGGATTCATAATTGTGAGGATGTGGTCTAATAATGTATATGGATACGTATGGCATATATATTGGAGTTCTTCACACCAAGCTAATTATTTTACCCATGAATATTTTTTCTTGCAAAACTCAAGTAATACTTTTGATTAGGCTGAGAGTATAGGATTAAAATGGACATTTTGTAGCTAATTGGCGATGAGTAGGAATGTAACACTCGATATTCTAGAGGGTCCATAATATGAGAAACTAATCAACAATAAGAAGATATTATTAAGCAAATTAATAAGATAATTTAATTGCGAGAATTGCCTAAGGGATATTTGATTGATTAACTTGAGACACTTTATAAAATTAACTGAATGAACCAAGGGGAATTAGAACAATTAAGATTGGCATTGTCAAGGAAGGTAAATGAGTTAAGTTTTAAATAAGAAGGATTGGAGTTAAGGGAGGTGCATTAGTAAGACTAGGGCACATGGGATGTTAGCCCAAGCCAAAATTACTAACCCACTTACCTTAGCCTCATTCTCCCATTCTCATCATTACATTTCATTTCATAAAACAAGTCCTAAAACACAACAAATAAGGCCGGCCACCCTTATTACAAAGAAAAAGAAGATTTCAAAGCCAGAAGACTAAAGCTTTCAAATTTAAGGAATATGAAGATTAAAATAAGGTTTCTTAAGCAAAAGGTGTGTAAATTTTCTCTAAAATCTATCCTAACCTATTGGATTTGAATTTGATCCTCATATGAGTATTTTAGTGATATGAAATATGTTTGAATGATTAAACATTATTTGGTCGTGCTTAGAAATTTAAACAAAGTAAATTTGTCCATGTTTCATGGTAAAACATGAATTAATCTAAAGTAAATGATTCGAAGTTAAAATATGATGTTTGTAATGATGAAATACAGACGTGCTTTTAATTTTATAACTTTTGCAATTAATCCGGAATTAATATGAATTTTGTAAGTTGAGAAAACAGTAAATTTTAAGTAAATTAATTATTAAAAATAATAAAATAAATTATTTTAACTTGAAATTTTGGAAAAAGGTGAACTGTGACAAAATTGATTTTTTTGAATTTGTGGGATTTTTCCCATCAAGTTTTGATTTTATATAAATTAATTGGCTAAGGAAAAGGGTAATTAATTAATGAATGGAAGAAGTAATTAGCTCATTTCTGAAAAGTGAACGGTAAACATTAGCCAAAGAGAATTCAACACCAAATGAGATTTGGTGAAAAGTAAGTACAAAACTCAGTAATGAATCAGTTTTCAATGTAATTACAAGACCTTCACATAATGCGTGATAGGTTATATTAACCCACGATGACCACAAATGGGTTTATTACGCGATGTCAATTGAATCCATCTACCCATAAAGGCTAAGTATAGGACTTAGCATGCGATGGCTCGAATATAATTAGCATGCGATGGCTATGAATAAGATAGCTCATAAAGGCTTTGGAAGAGAAAGCTCACGATGGCTTCGAGTAGAATGGCATGCGATGGCTATAAATAAGACAGCTTCTGAGGGCTTGGGAAGGGAAAGCTATCGATGGCTAAGTGTGGAATAAGGTGCAATGACTATGGACAAATAAGGCATGAAGGCCAAGATGGAAATGATACGCGACGACTCCAGGTGGAATTGAACATGATGGCTATATGTGTGATAATGCACGATGGCTTTGATGGATTGCTTGCAATAGCTTAGTTGGAAATATCATGTGAGGGCTATGGCGTAACCCATAGACATTATAAAGGAGTAATCGTAATAGCTTAGGAAGCTATTATTCCACGGTGGCTATGGGATAGCCAAACATATGATAACCTAATCTAACATTCAAAAGCTAATGGATAACTAATTCGTGATGACTAATTATAACTCATGAAAGCATGGGATGTAATTTTTTTAAATAAAAATGAGAAAATGCTTATGGCACTTTGGAAGACAGTTCCTAAGTGTCATCGAACTATTTCATAGGGAAGAAATAAAGGAAAGATTTTATAATTTAAAATTGTGTCAACTTATTTTGAAATTGAAGAAAGCTTAGAGATGCCAATGAATGCAATGAATGATAGGGTATCGTTTAAATAAAAGATAAAAAATGTTTTTTATTTAAAGAAAGTATATGGTACACTATAAATGAACGAATGAAATGTGTTGAACTATGATTGTAAAGATATACCAGCTCATGGAGTTATTGGATAGCAGTGTGCCTTAACTAATAGTCTAAATTCCAATGGTATATGGTAGGGTTCCACAATAGGTTTCAATCCTAGAAGACTTATAAATTTTAAAGGGGAATTAGGGCAGGGTGCCAAAACATTAGGGTGGTGTTACAACTATGAATAAATCAGTAACATGAACGATAATGGTTCAGGGACTAAGAGGGGCTACTGATGCTTAGTAAGGACGCTTACAAGAATGTATATTCAACCTCTTAGGAGAGTCTGAGGGACTCTAGTCAGGGTGGCTCTTATAGGGAAGTGGGCCGACATTTCACGAGGTGGCATTATTTGAGAAAAGATGAATTATTGATAACTAGGTCTAGGGAGGTAATCACTAAATAAGTTAATGATAACTTAACGATAAAAGCCTAAAATAAGATATTAGGTGATGATTGAATGAACGATGAATGATTATACGATATGGTTCATGAATGATGATAAATATATGGTATACTCAGCTTGACTTGATATATGATGTAACAACCCGCATATTTATCGATTTTATATTTAAATATTTTATTTAAATATTTTATCGTTAGTCAGATTTTAGTCCGAAAAGCTACTTTTTGCATACGGTCGAATTAGGACTCGGGACCACTCCCATTGAGTTTAAAATGCCGTTTGCGACTTTTTTGAGTATAAGCTTCGATATGTTTGGAGAAAGTTGATTTTTGCTGCTTTTCACTTTGGGTTTGGGCTCAGCCCTATGTTTAACTTATGCTCAAATCTGAGCCACTCTTCCCCATTCACCCTCATTCTCTTCTCATTTCATTTTTTAGAGCATTAATGGTGGGAGAGATTGGAAATTAAAACTCCAAAACCCTAGTTCCTTTTGCAACTTCAAATTCCTTGCTCCAAACTCAAGAAGAACTCATTGGTAAGCTTCTCTTCTTCTTCTCCAACTTATTCTCTTACCAATTGCAGAAATTCCTAAACCTAATTTTGGGAATGTTCTTGTTTTTGAGCTTAGATTCAAGCTCAATTGGGTTGTGTTGAAGAGAGGTTGATACTCCATTTGCTTTCAAGCTTCTTCTTGTTTGATTTTGTGAAAAGGTGAGATTTTTAATCTCACATCTAAGTCTATGAATTATCTTTGATTGTTAGGTATGAATTCCTAACGCTTATTCTTGTGTAATTGCTTTAGATTTGGATTGCTTTTGAGAATAATCCAATTTTAGTGTTTGAAAGTCATATCCTTAAAAATCATAGCTTTGAGGATCAAATGTGTTTTTGGTGATGCATCGAGGAGCCAATAGGGCCGGGTAGCCGTTAGGCATAATTCCCTTGCGTCCGTGCTCGTTCGGTTGCGAATTGATGGAGGTTGCACATCAATTTATGGGCATAAAATTGCAGAGCATCAGGTTCGGCCGACCAACCCCCTGGTCCGGTCGACCGACCTGCTAATAAAAGTGCAGGGCACTTCTCTGTTTCTGGTTCGGCCGACCGACCCCCCTGGTTCGGTCGACCGACCTGATGCCCGAGGAGTTTTTTCAAAACAAGGTGGTCGACCGAGCACTGTATGCCGGCCGACCGACCTGATGTTATTTAGCCTATTTTGCCTATTTTGTGTGGTTTCCAACTTTAATCGATTCGTGTTGTTTCCTATGTCTTGTTATCATTTGTTATGACTTTGATGACTCCTTTATAGGGATTTTTGAGTATCCATTTCGATGGATCCATTATCGATTTCGTTGGATTTTTATTCACATCTCCGTATGTGAATTTTAGTGATTGATTGTTCTTACAATCTTCTTCGTGATTTGTCACTTTAAAAATATAAAGGTTTCCTATACTAGTAGTAAATATCAAAACTCTTCCTTCAAATGATTTCAACACTATTTTATTACAAAGCTCGTTTTCTTAAACCATTTTCCAATCTATTAGTATATACAAACCTTTACCTCACTCGTATGAGAAATCTAATTAAACGACTTAGTAAAACAAGTGGTATGAAACGCTTGCGTTCACTTTGTTGGTTAATTCTTGGACTTGTTCGATTGAAACTCTTGTGATAATTTTCTAGTGGAGATCTACAATTTGTTTGTAAATATTTAAGTTAAGCTAGTGGTTATGGGACATGATGCTAAGCTCATATATTTACTAGCTTACTGTAATTGACACTTCTCGTTGATCATGACGATCATTTTTTGTGATTTAGACTAGCAATGTGCGATGTCTCTTTGTCTGTAAGGGAAACTAAACCCCGTTTTGTGGAGTTTCGACTCAAATTGGTGGGGTAGCAACCCACGGTCTTCGGACCATTCGTGTGTCAGGTCTTCGGACCATTCGTGTGTCAAATTAATGGCTAGCTACCATGAGATAGCTTCTCGTTCGTGTGTTACAGCTGTTGGTGAGTTTTCATGCTCCCGTTCATGTGATAGGCCTCCCCCCTTATTTTGTGTGATTTCTGGATTTCGTGTGTCGAATTCTGGAATTTTCTTCTTCACCTATTTTTGTGATTTCTATTGATATGATTTATCAATTCTTGTGCATAGGTGAATTTGTGTGTCATTGACTGGATTTCTTGAGATGATTTCTAAAATTTGTGCTTCACCAATTTTCGTGATTTCCCTTGATAAGTATTGTCAATATTTGTGCATTGGTGAATTTGTGTGTCATTGACTTTTGTGATTGACTTTGATATAATCGTCAATATTTGTGGTTTGATGAACGAAATATGGAGTATGACATTTCCTTTGATTCTTGTGTAGATTTTGTGACATTGAATAATCCCTTGATGATTTTCAACTGCTTATATATCACAGCTTGGCATTGTGATTATTATGTGTTTAGTCATATCTCTTATTCTATATCGTTTCATCTGATATTTATAGTTAGACTGATCCGTTTATTATTTTCTTATTAAATAATACTCGGGTTAGACCGAGATGTTACAGGTGCTTCTGCTTGACTTCTCTCTTGGGATTGATTTCTCTGACTTTTGGCTTACTACTTAGATTAGTAGTTTTTTTTGTATACATTTGAGATACAGACTCCATAATGTATACTTATTATTTTGTGTAGTTCATGTAACTATTCTTTTGTGATATTGTGGATCTTTTTAGACCACTACTCTGATGTACACTTTCTAGTGTAATATTCATATCTATTTCCGCCTTTGTGATATGAATTGTCTGTGACTGATTTATGTTATGTTTATTTCTATATTTGTTTCCGAAGATATTATAGCCACTGTGTAGTAGCTTTGAGTTTGTGTCGGTATGTCGGATTTCCCCTCTTGATAAAGTAATGCATGTTATACTATCTGACGTATCGATGCTCGCGCAAAGCAATTACACGGATGGTCGCTCCTCAACAGCCTTATTCTCCGTGCTAGTTGACAGCATTACTTCGTAGTATTCTTGGCTAGCGTGGGTATAGAGGTGGGGCGTCACAGCTTGGTATCGGAGCCAAACTTCGGAACAATGTAGAATAATTTAACAAGGATCATCATCCTAAGTCCATCTTAGGAGTCGTGCTTTAGGATTTTATTCGGGTCTTCGTACCGTCCTATCCTATTTTCTTTCATGATTCCTTGTTTTGTCTATCAAGATTGCTTGATATTCAATTTGGTGAATAACCTTTTTTTTCTTCTTCTTTCTTTCTAAGGAAGAGAAATTTCTAGACCTGGCCGCCCCAGAGCCGTGCCATCTAGCACTCCACCCCAGGACGGAGTTTTTATGACTGCTCAACAGCTTCTTGATTTAGTGACAAATGCTCAAGCAGCTGGAGCTAACCCGGAACCTACTCACCCAAAGTCGGGTTTTGCATGCTTGTGCAGCGATTACACTAATTTGGGTGGGGAACCATTCAAAGGTTCCGAAACTGTTATTGAAGTACAGGCTTGGCTAAGGTCATGCGATCGAATCTTTTCTCGCATGAATCTTATTGACCTTCACCGAGTTCAGGTGGCCTCTTGTATGCTCCGAGAAAGAGCATTGGACTGGTACGAGCTTCTTATTTCTGAGATTAATGAAGCGGATCTCACCTGGGGGCAATTCCGGGAACGCTTCGAGTTAAAATTTATGCCAGAAGCTGAGAAAGTGACGATGGCTCGTCGTTTCATTGACCTTGTTCAAGGCGATTCTTCCGTGACGGACTACGTTGCTTCTTTTGAATCGCTTTCCAAATATGGGGTTGAATACATCAACACCCCTTTAAAGAAGAACCAAAGGTTCGTCTATGGCTTAAACAAAAGTCTCAAGAAGCCATTGCTTCTAAAATTAGAAGTTTCTTTCGACCAACTCGTTGATATCGCTCTTCGTCTTGAAGAGGCGGATAGGGAGAATGAAGTTGAAGTGGTGGGTTCCAAACCAAACTTCAACAATAAGAAGAGGCCAAATAAATTCAAAGGACCTTATCCCAATAAGAAAGGGAAGCAAGCAACCTCCGTGGCAAAGACTTCTTCCTTTGGTCGTGGGGAATGTTATAATTGTGGTTCGAAGGACCATTATGCGAACAAATGCCCAAAGTCTCTCACTTGTCGCTATTGCAAAAGCCCAGACCATTTTATGCATGTATGTCCCAAACTTCAAAATAGGAAGGAGGGAAAGCTTAATGTTGCTCAAGCCCCTGGCAACACATCTCGTGGCCAAGGTATTTCTCATCCTATCCTGGATGGAATTATTTTATTTCGTGATCATCCTATTCGAGTTCTTTTTGATACGGGTGCGTCCCATTCTTTTATATCAAAAGAACTTGTTGATACTTTTTCCTTGGATGTTTTGTGTTTAATGACTTCTTTGAGAATTGCGAATCCGGTTGGTGGATCCGCGACAATCAGTTTATTGTGTAAAGATGTCGAGATTATTTTGTGTGATTTTCCTTTCCTAGCCGATTTGCATGTCATGCGTTATTTAGGCTTTGGAATGATTTTGGGAATGGATTGGCTTAATCGTTATGAAGCTCATATCCTATGTCCTGAGCGGACTATTCATCTTCGACATCCTCAATCTGTTAAGCAGATTTCTATTAATCTTCAAGATTCAGTTTCCAGCTTGGTCGCATCTTTATATTCTTTAAATCCTCATGATGACGATGATGATGATGAGGGTGATATTATTTCTCTTATTCATGTCGTTCATGAATTTTCCGACATATTCGAACCCGTTTTAGGATTACCACCTAAGCGGGCAATTGAGTTCAGAATTAATCTTATTCCTGGAGCTCAACCTATCACTCGTCCTCCGTAACGTATGTCCAATAAAGAAAACGAGGAGATGCGTAAACAATTATCTGAATTGGAGACGAAGCAATTTATTCGCTCTAGTTCCTTTCCTTGGGGAGCTTCAGCTATTTTTGTGAAGAAATCTGATGGTACACTTAGGCTTTGCGTTGACTACCGCAAGCTTAATGGTCTTACTATCAAAAATAAATATCCTTTACCTCGGATTGATGATTTATTTGACCAACTTAGTGGTGCTAGAGTCTTTTCACAATTGGACTTGGCTACCGGTTTTCATCAGCTTCGTATTGCAGAGGATAGCATTCCTTTGACATCATTCCGTACTCGGTATGGATCTTATGAATGGCTTGTTATGCCATTTGGGTTAACGAATGCCCCAGCTTATTTCGTTGACTTAACGAATCGAGTTTTTAAAGACTTCCTCGATCGATTTGTTCTCATCTTTATTGATGATATTCTTGTGTATTCTAAAACCGAGGAGGAGCATGAAAAGCATCTTCGGATTGTGTTGGAAACTCTTAAGAGTAATCAATTAAAGGCAAAATTTTCTAAATGCCACTTTTGGCAATCTCGTGTGAAGTTTCTCGGTCACATTATTTCCGAATCCGGAATTTCCGTGGATCCTTCAAAGATTGAAGCGATTCAAGATTGGAAGAGACCGGAGAGTGTGACAGATATTCGTAGTTTTCTTGGATTGGCGGGCTATTACCGTCATTTTATCAAAGACTTTTCTAAGATTGCCGTGCATCTCACTAGCTTAACAAAGAAAGGTGTTAAATACATTTGGTCGAACAAATGTGAGACTTCTTTTCAGAAACTGAAAGAACTTCTTTCTAATGCTCCTATTCTTGTTATCCCCGAGGGGAATCAAGATTTCGTTGTTTATACCGATGCTAGTCGCGTTGGTTTGGGTGCCATTCTTATGCAAAGAGAACGTGTTATTGCTTATGCTTCTAGGCAATTGAAGCCTGCTGAGACTAGATATGCCACTCATGATTTAGAGCTCGCGGCTATTGTTTTTGCCCTTCGTATTTGGCGTCATTATCTTTTAGGAGAGAAATTTGTTCTTTATACGGATCATAAGTCCTTGAAGTATTTATTCTCTCAAAAGGAACTTAATTTGCGTCAACAGCGTTGGCTCGAATTTCTTGCACCATATGATCTTGATATTCTTTATACTCCCGGAAAGGGTAATCGTGTCGTCGATGCTCTTAGCCGTAAACAACAAGCTGTTGTTTCTATGATGATATCCGAATGGAACGATCTTGAGATCTTATCCACTTGTGAGATTCGAGACCGCATATCCGATTTATGCTCATCTCTTGTTTTATGTAGCCTTGAGGCTCATCCTTCTCTCTTAGACCGCATTCTTGAAGCTCAAAGGCTAGATCCCGAATTGGCTCTTCTTGGCCAAAATATTAAGGATAAAATTGATATTGAAGGTTTAAAAGACTTTGATATCGATTCTCGTGGCGGCATTCATAGATTTGGTAGACTTATCATACCAAATATTAGTGATCTTCGTAAAGATATTTTAGAAGATTCTCATCATTCTAGGTTTACCATTCATCCCGGTAGTAGTAAAATGTACGCGGATATGAAGCGACTTTATTATTGGGAGGGAATGAAATTTGACATCGCTAACTTCGTTAAGCGTTGCATGACTTGCCAACTCGTTAAGGCCGAACATCAAAGGCCCGGTGGGTTATTGCAACCTTTAGAAATTCCAATTTGGAAGTGGGACCAAATTTCCATGGATTTTATAGATGGCCTTCCCCGTTCTCATTCGGGTCATGATAGCTTGTGGGTGATCGTTGATAGACTTACTAAATTCGCCCATTTTATTCCCGTTCAGTCTAACCGAACCGTTCCTCTTTTGGCCAAACTCTTTGTTAAAGAGATTGTTAAATTACATGGTGTTCCTACTTCTATTGTTAGTGATCGCGATCCATTATTTACTAGTGGATTTTGGAAGAGTCTTCAAAAAGCTTTGGGAACGAAGCTTAATTTTAGCACCGCTTATCATCCTCAGTCCGATGGACAAACCGAGCGTGTGAATCAAACTCTCGAAGATCTTCTTCGTGCTTGTGTTCTTGATTTTGGTGGAAGTTGGGAAGATCATATTTCACTTGTTGAATTTTCCTATAATAATAGCTTCCAATCTAGTATTGGTATGACACCTTTTGAGGCACTCTACGGAAGGCCATGCCGATCTCCTTCTTGTTGGCTTGAGACCGGTGAGAAGCTGGTTTTAGGTCCAGATTTTATTCGTGATTCCACAGAGAAAATTGAACTTATTCGACATAGGATGAAAGAAGCCCAGAGTAGACAAAAATCCTATGCCGATAACCGGAGAAGGAAATTAAAATTTTCTGTTGGAGATCTTGTGTTCATTCGTGTTTCACCTATGAAGGGTGTTGTACGTTTCAGTCGATCGGGAAAACTAGCGCCTCGATATATTGGGCCATTTCCTATCACCGAATGTATTGGTTCCATGGCTTATCGCCTTTTATTACCGGCTCAATTTTCTTCTATTCATGACGTGTTTCACGTTTCTCAATTACGGAAATGTCTTCGAGATTCCGATTCTATTCTTGAGCCCGGTGTTGTGGAAGAGATTGAAGTTTCGTCTAATTTAACTTATGAGCAACATCCTATTCGTATCATTGCTTCGGAAGTCAAACGACTTCGAAATAAAGATGTTCCGCTTGTTAAAGTTCAATGGTCTTCAAATCCTAAGAATTGTTCTTGGGAATCTAGAGAGTACATCGAGCGAACACATCCGGACTTACTTTCTCGTGCTCTTTGAGGTGAACTTCTTATTTCAAACTTCTTTTGTGTTGAATATGCTTTTATGGTTGTTACTACATATCTTCTTCTTAAATATTGCGAGGACGCAATTTCTTTAAGGAGGGGAGTCTGTAACAACCCGCATATTTATCGATTTTATATTTAAATATTTTATCGTTAGTCAGATTTTAGTCCGAAAAACTACTTTTTGCATACGGTCGAATTAGGACTCGGGACCACTCCCATTGAGTTTAAAATGCCGTTTGCGACCTTTTTGAGTATAAGCTTCGATATGTTTGGAGAAAGTTGATTTTTGCTACTTTTCACTTTGGATTTGGTTTTGGGCTCAGCCCTATGTTTAACTTATGCTCAAATCTGAGCCACTCTTCCCCATTCACCCTCATTCTCTTCTCATTTCAGTTTTTAGAGCATTAATGGTGGGAGAGATTGGAAATTAAAACTCCAAAACCCTAGTTCCTTTTGCAACTTCAAATTCCTTGCTCCAAACTCAAGAAGAACTCATTGGTAAGCTTCTCTTCTTCTTCTCCAACTTATTCTCTTACCAATTGCAGAAATTCCTAAACCTAATTTTGGGAATGTTCTTGTTTTTGAGCTTAGATTCAAGCTCAATTGGGTTGTGTTGAAGAGAGGTTGATTCTCCATTTGCTTTCAAGCTTCTTCTTGTTTGATTTTGTAAAAAGGTGAGATTTTTAATCTCACATCTAAGTCTATGAATTATCTTTGATTGTTAGGTATGAATTCCTAACACTTATTCTTGTGTAATTGCATTAGATTTGGATTGCTTTTGAGAATAATCCAATTTTAGTGTTTGAAAGCCATATCCTTAAAAATCATAGCTTTGAGGATCAAATGTGTTTTTGGTGATGCATCGAGGAGCCAATAGGGCCGGGTAGTCGTTAGGCGTAATTCCCTTGCGTCCGTGCTCGTTCGGTTGCGAATTGATGGAGGTTGCACATCAATTTATGGGCATAAAATTGCAGAGCATCAGGTTCGGCCGACCGACCCCCCTGGTCCGGTCGACCGACCCCCCTGGTTCGGTCGACCGACCTGATGCCCGAGGAGTTTTTTCAAAACAAGGTTCGGTCGACCGGGCACTGTATGCCGGCCGACCGACCTGATGTTATTTAGCCTATTTTGCCTATTTTGTGTGGTTTCCAACTTTAATCGATTCGTGTTGTTTCCTATGTCTTGTTATCATTTGTTATGACTTTGATGACTCCTTTTTAGGGATTTTTGAGTATCCATTTCGATGGATCCATTATCGATTTCGTTGGATTTTTATTCACATCTCCGTATGTGAATTTTAGTGATTGATTGTTCTTACAATCTTCTTCGTGATTTGTCACTTTAAAAATATAAAGGTTTTCTATACTAGTAGTAAATATCAAAACTCTTCCTTCAAATGATTTCAACACTATTTTATTACAAAGCTCGTTTTCTTAAACCATTTTCCAATCTATTAGTATATACAAACCTTTACCTCACTCGTATGAGAAATCTAATTAAACGACTTAGTAAAACAAGTGGTATGAAACGCTTGCGTTCACTTTGTTGGTTAATTCTTGGACTTGTTCGATTGAAACTCTTGTGACAATTTTCTAGTGGAGATCTACAATTTGTTCGTAAATATTTAAGTTAAGCTAGTGGTTATGGGACATGATGCTAAGCTCATATATTACTAGCTTACTGTAATTGACACTTCTCGTTGATCATGACGATCATTTTTTGTGATTTAGACTAGCAATGTGCGATGTCCCTTTGTCTGTAAGGGAGACTAAACCCCGTTTTGTGGAGTTTCGACTCAAATTGGTGGGGTAGCAACCCACGGTCTTCGAACCATTCGTGTGTCAGGTCTTCGGACCATTCGTGTGTCAAATTAATGGCTAGCTACCATGAGATAGCTTCTCGTTCGTGTGTTACAGCTGTTGGTGAGTTTTCATGCTCCCGTTCATGTGATAGGCCTCCCCCCTTATTTTGTGTGATTTCTAGATTTCGTGTGTCGAATTCTGGAATTTTCTTCTTCACCTATTTTTGTGATTTCTATTGATATGATTTATCAATTCTTGTGCATAGGTGAATTTGTGTGTCATTGACTGGATTTCTTGAGATGATTTCTAAAATTTGTGCTTCACCAATTTTCGAGATTTCCCTTGATAAGTATTGTCAATATTTGTGCATTGGTGAATTTGTGTGTCATTGACTTTTGTGATTGACTTTGATATAATCGTCAATATTTGTGGTTTGATGAACGAAATATGGAGTATGACATTTCCTTTGATTCTTGTGTAGATTTTGTGACATTGAATAATCCCTTGATGATTTTCAACTGCTTATATATCACAGCTTGGCATTGTGATTATTATGTGTTTAGTCATATCTCTTATTCTATATCGTTTCATCTGATATTTATAGTTAGACTGATCCGTTTATTATTTTCTTATTAAATAATACTCGGGTTAGACCGAGATGTTACAGGTGCTTCTGCTTGACTTCTCTCTTGGGATTGATTTCTCTGACTTTTGGCTTACTACTTAGATTAGTAGTTTTTTTTGTATACATTTGAGATACAGACTCCATAATGTATACTTATTCTTTTGTGTAGTTCATGTAACTATTCTTTTGTGATATTGTGGATCTTTTTAGACCACTACTCTGATGTACACTTTATAGTGTAATATTCATATCTATTTTCGCCTTTGTGATATGAATTGTCTGTGACTGATTTATGTTATGTTTATTTCTATATTTGTTTCCGAAGATATTATAGCCACTGTGTAGTAGATTTGAGTTTGTGTCGGTATGTCAGATTTTCCGTCTTGATAAAGTAATGCATGTTATACTATCTGACATATCGATGCTCGCGCAAAGCAATTACACGGATGGTCGCTCCTCAACAGCCTTATTCTCCGTGCTAGTTGACAGCATTACTTCGTAGTGTTCTTGGCTAGCGTGGGTATAAAGGTGGGGCGTCACATATGACATTGTTTATAATCGGATGATAAGTGTAGGGTACACTTCTTGATTGGATATGCACATGGTTGCTTTTTATGTAATATTTATTTATATGATGTGGTATACTATGTTATGGTTATAAAGAGAGGGGAAAACCCATTATGCGTTAGCGGCATGGTCTCACTATGGATGACTAGGGTAAAGGTTTTACTCATACCAGGCTTTATGCATGACTCGTGTTTTTATTATTTCCCATAAATTCACGTGTACTCATTTGAGTAGGACGACTTTATGGATTAGGCAAGTTTCTTTTGAATGACGAATAAAGATTTGGAAGACGATGCAGGAGGCATGCTATTTATAATAAAATTTATTTTGAAACTCCACCGTGTAAAACACGCATCTATAACTAGCAATGTGTTGTGTTAGCATCTTCATGTGTCAGACACAACACTACTCTATCTATGTTTTATTTATATTTAATCTTGTGTGGGAAACGATTTGGGTTAAAATGATGTAATGAATTATGTAATTTGAATTGATATAATGAAAAAGTTATTTAGCTGCTTTGTTTACTTATGTTGTGCAAAATAACACTTAACTCACTTTGTCGTTGGAAAATAATTTTGGTGATGACTGTAGCATCATCGACGTCTATTTTCGAGTCTCAAGTAGGGGATGTTATAAGGAAGTTTTGGATGTATCTACTATTTATATTTTCCATCGTATTAGTGGATGTTTATGTATCAACATTTTGAGAACGTGTTGTTATAACCACCGTTTCAGATCTCGAAAATGTCGACTGATATCTCGACGGAGATCTCGGTTCGATCTCCCCTTGAAACGAAATAGAAAATCTCGGTGTAAATCTCATTTCGAATGCGTCGGTCGAGATATGGCAATATCGGCAGAGATGAGATACTGAAATGTCATCCAAGATTTTTATTTTTTTAGCTAAAATTTAAGCCCCGACTTAAAACAATAACTAAACAAGTAAAGTCTGACTACTATAAGCTCATGCTATTTCAATGGTTAACCTCTCCTCTTTTAATATCTAAAATTAAACCCTAAAAAAATTCCCTAAATCGAACAACCTTGAGTCACTTGAAGAGTAGCTTTTAAAGATATTTTAATGACTCTTTTTGCTAGTTATCTTGTAATGGCAAAAGCCTGATTTTATTTTGGTTTATAGTTACGCTCTTTTTATGTAATTTATATGTAAGCAGAAGACTTGAAAAGAATCATGTTTAATCTTTAATGTTTTATGTACATGATGTTATATGATTATATTGTACATTCATATACGCATTTTCATGTTCGTCGTTTTTTTACATGCATATTACTTACGAATGTATGTGTTTTATATTCTACTTTTGTGTTATTGTTTAATGTTTTGGATCTTTTCCATGTTATATGTCTAATAATAATTCATATTCATGGATCATGAGTTGTAAGCTATAATCTATATGTATTGTGATATTCTGTTAGTTTGACCATATTATGATTTATGAATGTGAATGTTCTTTCGTAGATTAATAACAACGGATTAATTTTGCAAATCATGTTTAAGTTATTATTTTTCTGGTAGCATTCATAAAAATTACTGTGTAAGAATATTAATTGTTAACATATAATATACCCCGAGATGGTTTTGAAATGAGGTTTAAGATTCAAGATGGAACTCTGAAACAAACACCCGAGATGGACTCATCTCGTCCGAGATATCCCCCGACATGTGGTCGAGTCTCTAAATTCTCCGAGAAGAAACATGACTGAAATCCGAGATTTAAAACCTTGGTTATAACTATCTGTGACTAAGGATAATACTTATGTACATGGTGTTGTGGTTCCAAGAACTCTATTCTAGAGTGGTCATATGTACTATATTAAATTTTACCAATATGATGTGAGCATAGTTGCATTGTTCTAAGTTTCATTATATTCTATTACCCCTAGTGATCCTCTATTCAGATTCTTATGATCGACACAAGAGTACTACTAAATGGTATTAGGTGTTAATCCGGTATGTTAGAAAGGAGGGTTGTCACTATAAGCCCATTCAAAAATGTTAAGCCGTAACCACTCTAGCAATCTCCTATCAAGTATAATCATGCGACCGCATGCACCGACTCAAGCATTCTTTAGCTTCATCAAATTTGCGATTGGTATGCAAATCTTGGAATCGCAAAAGAGCTTGATGAACGAAACCAGGTTCTTCTCAGCATCATACTCACTATGCTGTGAATGTCTTTCTAGATTTTTACATGTAATGACTTCCCTCTCGATGAGCAACAGAAGCAGAAGTGACATAACGATGACCGTTTGTATCACATCATCCAAATTAATAATTTCACCATTGGGAAGACGGTGAGCATTGAAATTCCAACCACTAGGAATAGGAACATCTTTCACAATTTGAGTTGTTAGTGGTAGGACTGGATTTGCTATAGTGATTAACATATCGTTTACGATCCAATTTTCTCATTATCACTTTCACTAGCCCAACTTGAGGTGACCACATTCCTCCTTGTGGCCGTATTTTTGAATATTTACTCCAATACTCCATATATTATTTTATGAAAACTATAAATTACCCTTGCTCGATCCTACCACCATTCGTCGCCACCACCAACATTGTCCCAAATAACATCTCAGCTTATTTATCTTTGATACTTTCCTACTCTGTGTACTCTTGCGTTAAGTTAAGTGCTAAGTTTATTCCATGCTTAATCTAACAACAATGATTGTTTAATAACCACCGTGCATTTTTTCGTAACACAAGTGTAAATTTAAATTTTTTATATGAATGTTCGAATTATTTGATAGAAATTCTTGCAAGTAGGATGGACAATGGAACGGTCCAAGTAAATAGAGGTTTTCAAGCTGATTTAAAATTTCATTTTAGAGAAAAATGCATTTTTTGTCATGGATTCTTTGAAAAAATGAAAATGGAATTATAGAAAACAAGATCAAAATCATTTATTTATGTTAAATGTAAGGTTTACATCATCATCATCTTTCAGACATCTATCTGTAGTTAGGCCATTTTTAGAAACAACTTATTTTCCTACTTATTGACTTTTAAGTGACTCTATTAAAAAAATGTTTGGCAACTACTTTTTTTTCTTTTTGAAACACCATCTTTCAGTTGTGAAGACTAGACAGCCATTTTTTTTTTTTACTCAAAGTCAAAATTTAACTAATTTCATAATCCAAACAACCTTAAACTAGTCCGGTAAGCATGGACTTGCACTTTATGGACTACGTTTGTATATGTAGGACCAAGCAATAAACCGCAACAGAACAGTGTCCACCGCACCGTAATTGGTTTGTTGGCTCCTAGCATGTCTGTGAATTACTCAAAATCCACGGGCATACCCGACCGACTAAATTAATAAGCAAACAAACAAAATATAATTCATATTGTTTCCCTTTATAAATGCTCCAGTTATTATATTTTTCGATCTCGCAGTTTCTTTCTTTTCCGTTGATTATTTTGTTGTTCGTTTGCAAGTTGAGAGGAGGATTTTAATCTAGACAGATATAAAATCCTTTCCTCCTCTCAAACAAGCCTGATTTTCAAATCAATACGATGACTTCCGATGGATTTAGTGATAAAAATGCCGTTTTTAAGAAGCTCAGATCTCGGTCGGAGAACAAGGTATTCTTCACTTATTCGATGTTATGTTTGTGCGTATAATTTTGGATCTGATAATTGTAAATCTTCATATGTATTCTTTTGGGTCATATTTCAGATGTGCTTCGATTGTAATGCGAGAAATCCGACATGGGCGTCGGTGACTTATGGAATCTTTTTATGCATTGATTGCTCAGCTGTTCATCGGAGTTTGGGTGTTCATGTTAGTTTCGTCAGGTATTCATTTGCGTTCCTCTTATTTTAATATTTCAAGAGAAATTGTTTTTGTCGTGAGTAGTTTTTTTTATGGGACAGAAAAAAGTATGGATGTTAGACATTAAAGTGGCGACTTTTTGAACCCTTTTGCTTTAGGAGTCCTTGATTATACTCGTTCGGACAATTTATCACGTATTCAGAATTCTTAGGAACATCAATGTATTAGATTTATCCAGAAGGCTTTTATTGAAATTGTACATTGATGTGTAGAGTATACTCTGCTGGGTTACTTTACCCAGTGGGTATAAAAAAGTGGAAATAAGGATCCACCCTTTATTTTGAAACTTCATACGCAAAACCGAAACCCCCTTCTCAAAAACAGGTTTTAAATTACAAAAGTGCAAATATTTTACAATAAATAAATAATATTTTACAAAAGCCTAAATATTTGCTGTTTGGCTGAAATTAAAATAGGGGTGTTTTTGAAATCTGTTTTTAGGAGGCGACTATGTATTTGAAAACTTAAAAATAGTGTTTTATAAAAGTTCCCTATATATATAGAGGTTAAATAATAGAGGAAAATGATTGCTGCGATTGAATTGAATTTATAGGAGATCAAAACTAAACTAGAAAATATGCTAGGTGATCAATTATATAAATAGCAACTCCATATCAAACAGCATTTTGCAGTATTTGTACGAACACGGAGGAAGCTGTCATTCAAGACTTATATCTACAATGGCGATAAGTCTTAAAAACAAGTGTCGTTCAATTGAAATTCATCAACTGTGTAGCGTTGTAAGTGCAGTTCGATTGAAATTAGACAAATGTGTAGCGGTGTAAGTGTAGTTAAATTGAAGGTTGTTTTAAAGTTGTGATCCCCATGTTCCTAGCAACGCAGTTATTACATAAAGTGCAAAATACTTGTTGATATGGAAATGATATTTATAATTTGATTACCTAGCCATAGTTGTGAAAGACGTGCTATGACGCGCGCCATGGCACAAAGCGCGTCGCACATAGAAAGGGGCGGCGATGGCGTGAATGGCGGAATGTGCAAACATGACACCTTTTCATTATTTTATTGTTTTTACGTTTATCATTATTTATTTTTCATTTTTCATAATCCAAACTGATATTTAACAGTGGTTGAATATATTGATTTTTTTTATATACAATGATACGATTGCATTTCAAACTAATCTTCTCAGGAGTTCACCAGTCCGCCGGGTTCTCCTGAGTATATTCAAATAAAAAAAATTGAACTATTTATTTATATTTTTGTCGCACGCAATGGGCAGTTTAAACCGAGATTCGCAAATTTGAACAAACCGATCCGAACCTGATGGGTCATGTGGTCTAGTTGATGAAAAATAATATGAAAACCGATCAGACCCGAAAGATTAGACAGAAACGAAAAAATATACGCATTTTTAGTGTTATTACCCAATCGGCCCAAACCTATCTGATTTGAATCGAACCTCGGATTGGGTTAAAGTTTTAAAGATACAAGTTAGACTCGACAAGACCCAACCCGACTAGAATCAAGGCTCGTTAAGTCGGGTCTAAATCAGATCCGATCCGACGAGTCTAATTACCACTCTTGCATGCACCGAACAAATAATCTCGGTCATATATTCCAAACTAATCTCGAACAAATTTCGAACTCTCTGTTCTAATTATTGTTGTACCTAACAAATAATCTCAAATGGATGTTTTTTCAAATTAATTCCAACAAATTTCGAACTGTCTGTTCCTATTATGGTTGCACCGTATAAATTGTTAATTCATATGAGACAGATAAAGAAAACGCCGAAGCGTATGAATCTGATGATGTAGATATTGATTTAGAAAATATGATTGCTTAATTAAATTTAGATTTCTAGTTTATCGCTAATATGTGCTATTATCTTGGGTTTTGGCTTTTGAAGGCTATTATACTTGAAATTCTATGCTTATGATATTATTTTTATAATGTTTTTGCAAAATATTAAAGTCTCTATAACATATGTTTTAGTAAAAATATATAAATTATATTAAACTTTTTAAATCAACCGGCATATATATTAAATTTATAAAAAAATTCTAAACATGCGCAGTAAATTAGAAACGCAGGTGTCATTTACCACGCGGTGCGCCACCAAAGTGGCTTTGCGTCTTTTTGCATCGTGCGCCATTAATAACTATACACCTAACATATTGTTTTGTTTGTTATTTAGAGATCTGACCCCTTTAGCATTTAGGCATTTCACCAAATTACTGCTAATATTTGGAGTTGCTGGTAGATTAAGTTTTTAATCTTCACATCAGACGATCAGCACAGAAGATTGCTTCATCTTTTTGGAACTGCTACTAAATTAGGTTTGCAAAATGAAGTGATATATTTTTTGGCAGATAACGCGTTGTAATACTAATATAAATATCTGCGTATATTTATTAAAGTTCAATACATTATCAACACAAAAAGTAGACCACCTTAACGTTGATGCCTCTATTAGCTGATTTTTTTTTGGACAGTTGACTACTCTAACATTTTAAGAGATTTGACCTCCTTAGAATAATGTGGGTATCTGAGGGCGCTAATAAACTATGTTTGTAACCTTTAAAATCATATTAGTTTGATTGGAATTGTCTGGTTTATCTGTCTTCTACAAGAAGAGGTCAGCTCCGGTTATCTTCATTCGCAGGATTTTCGTACATTCCTTGATTAATGTCCTTTCTGCATTATAGGTCCACAAATTTGGATTCTTGGTCTCCAGAGCAACTGAAGATGATGGCTTTCGGTGGCAACAACCGTGCACAAGTGTTTTTTAAGCAACATGGATGGACAGATGGTGGTAAAATCGAGGCAAAGTATACATCTAGAGGTGCCGAGTTATATAGGCAGATACTTTCTAAAGAAGTTGCTAAAAGCACTGCCGATGACATCATTCTTCCATCATCACCTGTTGCTCCCTCTCCAACATCAGAATTTAATGGGCTGCCGCAGCTCAGGCTTCCTGAGTCTGTCAAAGAGCATGCAGTTGAGAAGAATGAAAGCACCGGCGCTACTCGCTCGCCTAAGGCTCCAATACATTCAGCACTTACAGCAAAGAAGCCCATTGGTGCCAAAAAGGTTGGAGGTAAAACAGGAGGCCTTGGTGTTCGAAAGCTCACAACTAAGGTTAATAACTCTACTTTGTTACCAGGATAATTTTCTGCTAGGAGACGATAGAATGTTTTCTTAAAATTTTGTTATGGAAAGAAAATAATACCACATTCGTCAATCCTTCTCCTTTAAAGTAGTCATCATTACAGCCCTGTTCCCTAAGAGTTGGGGCCAATATTACGGAGACACATAAAAAGTTACGGCAACACATTTCCTTTTGAAGGATCAGATAAATAGGTCATATGGTGTTGATAGACTTTTTAACATTAAAAATCACATCAAAGTTTGGTGATGTTTAACTTGCACATGCAGCCTAGTGAGAGCCTTTATGACCAGAAGCCTGAAGAGCCAGCACCCGTTGCTGCTTCTTTGACCAACAGCATCAATTCGACAAAAGGACCATCTTATCCTTCTCGATTCGAGTATGTGGAGAATGCACCAAGCAGTGAGACTAATTCTGGGCACGTAGCACCACCAAAATCTTCAAGCTTTTTTGCTGATTTTGGGATGGATAGTGGGTTTCAGAAAAAACCAAATGCTACACCGTTGAAAGCGCAGGTAAAATTATTTCATCTATAATTTTTATTTTGATGTTGAAAAAATAAATTCTGAAGCAGTATTTCAGATTCTTACATTTGTTGACAAATGCTAGATCAACTACCCATAGTTATGAATCGCCTTGGTCCTTTTACCTAGCCAAGAGATTGATTTCATTCTTCCTCTGCTAGTACTTTGGCATGTGCATGTGGAAAAACCCTTAGCAATTATATTTAAATAGAAGCAAATAGTCAAGTCTAAATTTTGCACTAGTATTGAACTATTATTTTTAGTAAAATAACCATACAAAAAAGAATACATTGTTTAATGTTATATTTGGCTGTTGCTTTTTATACGAACTAATAAATTATAAACAAAATCAAATCACAACTAAAATGAAACCAACTGTTTGAAAGAAGTGTTTCCATGTAGAAAATCGAAAACTTAAAGTAGCTTCTCTAAAAAAAGCCTGTTTAATTTGAAATTTTAGAAAAGACCTTTTTTCTTGCAAAATTTAAAAATAAAATGTTTCAAGAGCAATCAAGGTTTAAACAATTAAATATGACCAATGACCGGAGAGGTAATAGTTTCTAGAATCTGCAATCACTTAATCTATAGTTGCTAAGAATCACTGGGTAAATCTAGTATTTTATTTGTTAATCAAGTTTTCAACATAAACATTTTTTTTGTTTTTGTTTTTTTTGATATTTTGCTTGTTAAACTAGCCTCTTAAGACACCCAAACCAGAAGATATTTTTGGAAGATTTGGTGTGCACCATGCATAACGTTTTAGTATCTACATATCCAAATTGTAAATTAATTACAGCCAGTCCTGCATTTATCTTCAGCTCTAGAATTTGGTGTGCACCACGCGTAGTATCTAGGTATCCAAATTGTAAACTAATTACAATAATTCTCTACATTTATGTTTCCATGTTATCTCATTTTACTTGATTTTTTTTTCTTTTTTACTTGTATTCGTCTTCATCTTTAAAACCCATTTGAATGATTTCCTTCACAGTGACAGTGTAACCTGTTCAGCTGTTATATTGCATTCAGATACCATGGGTACTTGAATTATTTGAGTCTTTGACTAAGAAACTTAAAGGTGAATAGGTACTGTATTTTTCTGTGTTTGGTCTCACTTTTGTGCTGACAACTGTGAATATGCAGCATGCCTTGACTTTGGCAACCCGTAAATTTTTGAAAAGATGATACAACTTCCATTGTCTTCTCATGTAATATATCTCTAGAACATATTTACCATCATCTGTGGAATTCTAATACTTAAAAAATTGTAGGATATTAGTAGATAACATATGATTATAAATAATAATCAGATTAGAGATCAATCAACCTGTTAGAGGCATTATTACCAGCCAAGTAAATTTTGGACTGGGACACATTTTTTAACGATCTCAGCGATAAATAGTTGTACTTCCATCACCCTGTTAGAGTCGATATTACCAACCAACAACGGATGTCTCTTGCTTGTTTCTATTAGCAGTTTTCTTTTCTAACTGCGCTATATTAGTCCTTTTCTATGAGAAGTGATAAGCTAGCATGCTCTTCTATACTAATGCCACTCCAGTTTTTACATTCTCATTCATAATATTCATTTAGTACGCAAGTGGAGTGTAGCAAGTTAAAGTTGGAAGGGTATTATATTGATCACCCTTTTTTTCAATCATGAAATGCAAGTGTAGCACACTCATCTACACTAATGCCACTCCAGTTTTTACATTTTCATTCATAATATATTTGGTTAGTACGCAAGTGGAGTGTATCAAGTTAAAGTAGGAAGGGGAGTATATTGAGGGAATTAATTTAAAGGACAAAAATTTGTATATTTTTAGCCTCAATGATACGATCTCAATATTTTAAGCACAACGACAAACATTCTCTTAAAAATTAATCATAAAGACAAACATTCTTCTAAAATTATTCATCAGGACAAACATTCTTTCAAAACTGCCACCGAACTAAAAACCGATACCTAAAAACTGCTATTGATAACTGCAAACTGATACCTAAAAACTGCTATTGATAACTGCAAACTGATACCTAAAAACTGCTATCAATAACTGCTATCAATACCTAAAAACCGATACCTAAAGAAAGTTGTCCTTCAGACAAAAATACTGAAGGTCCGTCCTTGAGGCTAAAATGCTGAGAAATTTTGTCTTTGACAATAATTTCCTGGAGTATATTTATCACCCTTTTTTTCAATCATGAAATGCAAAAAGCAATGATTTTTAACTACACAAATAACGTGCTATTAATTTTAGCTAACTTTTTATTCTCTGTGATATCAGATTCAGGAAACTAATGAAGCCAGACAGAAGTTTTCAAATGCAAAATCAATTTCATCGGCCCAATTTTTTGGCGATCAGGTCAAACCTGGAGATCGGGAAGCCCAGATTACACTGCAGAAATATTCAGTACGTTTATTAATACATATTTACAATTTTTTCTTCTCATTCCATATTTTGTTCATGCAATGCTCTATTGCCATCCATGGATTTACAAGATAATAACTTGGGGTCTTTATAATTGATGTTCTTTCATTGTAATGATCTGCACCAGAACAAGTTTATATGTGTGTGTGTGTGTGTGTGTGTGTGTGTGACGCGTGCGCGCGTGTGTGTGTGTCAAATATTTCCAAAATTACTTTTTATTTATAACAGTTGTCTGAATTTCCAAAAAAAAATCCATTTGTTTTTACAGAATTACAACAACTTTTTTCTTCTTCTCTTTTAACCAGCAAAAAAAGGTATATTTTACACATCTTTTATGTAGATAATCCACGCTTTTACATGTTAACTTATTTATATTTTTGATAAGTACACGATGTTTGTACTTCTCTAAGATGTACAAAATGGGGGTTAGTTTACACTTTGATTTTACATTTTTGAGTTAATTTCGTATATTGTATACACTGCGTTTTTTGAAAAGTGTAAAATGTTAGTACTTATTTTTAACTTACAGTGCTAAGTATTTTGAAATTTCAGTTTTAGTATACTTAGAAATGCAACTTTTTGTTACATTCGAACTTTATGACGATTTTTTCCACTTTTACATAATAGTTTATTTATAGTTTTGAAAAGCGAGTCGTTTCTACTTTCAAGAAAATGTATGAAATGTTTATTTTATACACTTTTATCGCAAAGCATTTGACTTTACATTTTTGAGTCGAATATTAAGAATTGCATACAATCTACACTTTATCTCATCAAACTGACCGTATAGGTCTGCAAAACGAAATAGTGTGAAGTCAAAAAAAAAATAAAAAATTAAGAAACGTTAAAAATATTATCTTTAGTACGTCTTCCTAAATCTCTTCAATGTTACTTTATTCTTGTGACAAATATCTCAAATTAGTATTCTCATACTTGGTTTGATATTCAAACGATGACAGGTATTGTTTTTCTTTTTCCAAAAAGTTTTGCCTTTCTTCATAAACTTCCAAATTATCGTACCTATAGATTTCAAATTCAAATTTTCAAACACAAAATCAAAGATTAAAATTTCTAATTCAAAGAAAATATTTGAAAATTTACTTATTTTTGTATTAAATAGTTCCAGATTCAAAATTCAAAATTTCAAATTTAGAACTCACACTTTTAAAATTCAAAATTTTAAAAGTACGAATTTTCAAAAATTCAGTTTCTCAAAGATTTTAAATTTATAGTTCAAATTTTCAAAATCGGAAAACTAAAATTCTCAAAATTTTGATTTCCATATAGATTTTTTTTTCCTTTTCTCAAGAAGGTTTACCAATTGCAATTTTCACTTCTAAAAGAAAATTCAAAATTTGAAAAATAAACCATATTTTCAAATTCAAATTTGAAATTTGATTTTCAAATTTTGTGATTCAAATATTCAATTTTGAATTTTTTGATTAAATATTTAAATTTTAATTTTAAATTTCAATATTAAAATTTAAATTTTATATTTTCAAGATTTCAAAATTCAAATCCTTTATTCTTATTCAACATATTATAATTTTATGTTTAAGTGAAATTAATGAAAAATTGCTATAAATATTCTATTTTTGAAATCATGCTCTGTCAGTTTTTCCACCGTTTTACGATTGTACTAGTAGTTATGTGTACTTCTAAAAGGTGCATATACGCGTTTACAAAAACATTTTTGAAGAACCAAACATGGTTAAAGAATAAACCTCAATTTTCATGTAGCTCAAGACATGGTTAAGAACAAGCCAACTATCATAAACTAGAAAATATATGAATTTAGAATATACAAAGCAAACCGGACACTGTAGAATCAGTTACAGACTGATCATTCAACATGACACATTGCAAATTTAACTTCAAAATAACTAAAATTCTCCTCTGTGCCTAAACCTTCTTCTTTTCATACTTCCACAATATCATGATCGTTTATTTATAATTACTTAAAATAAGTAACATAATTGAAATCAAACATGAAGACAAAGGATCTCTACTCAATTTGCAGGCCTGGATTTCCAAACAGTTTCCTGAAGAACCTTGCAATACTCAACAACCCTGTTATGTTCAGGCATCACTTCCTTGACTCTATCATCTAAACAGAATCTCTCTGCCCACTTCACTAAATTTGGCAACTTTTCTTCATCTAATATTTTAACACTTTCGACTTCTTCGGCTACTTTGAACCAAGCTAGCCATCCGCCCAGCGCAATGTCAACATAACCAATGCTGTCTCCTCCAAAAAATGGCTTCTCTGCTATATAATCCTCGAGCAATTTCAACCCTGAAATAGTTTGTTCTAGTCCTTCCACATTGACTTCTGCTGTTTTCGTCTTTATGATGCTTAAAAAACCGGGGATTAACTATTGTGAAATGACATCAGTTAGAAATGAACTAATTAAGTTAATAAGATGAATAATGATAATAGATATAAAAGCAGGAGTTTTTCATACCTTGTCATCTATGTAAAAAGCCCAAAATCGAGCTTTAGCACGCTCAAGAGGATCTGAAGGAAGAATGGATGCTCCTTCCCAAACTTCATCAATGTATTGAACAACGATCGTAGATTCAAAAACAGGTTTGCTGTTATGAATCAGGACTGGAACTTTTTTGTATATTGGATTAGACTTTCGAAGCAAGTCGCTCTTGTTGTTGCGTACTTCTTCTAAATACTCGTAACTGACTTCTTTGATGCTTAGAGCGATTTTCACCCTTATGACATAAGGGCTTGCCCACATTCCCAGCAACTTTACATCGTTCGATGCCATTTTCTTCTTAGATTTTGGTAGTTTTGCTTAGTTATTTGTTTAGGAGTCGAGGATATATGTTTAAGACGATGGCTCTAATAAGTTTATATAGAGGAGTCGATATGGATGGGTTTGTGTGTTGGTCAACAAATGAGATGGTGATATAGAAATGAGAAAGGTATGGGAGCATCAGATATTGACTCCGCTCTCCTGAATTTGAATATATAATGAATATAAAGGTTGAACTTCTATAGAATATACTTTTGCCTTTAGAACACTGTGTACGATGTCATTGCTTTCATCATTCCTTCTCCTTTTAGTTTTTTCGTTTCAATTCGTTCCTAGCAGTATTTGATTATCGTTAATGATACTGCAGTGATTAGACCAATAACCTAATTTGATAATCGTTAATTTAGTTTTATTTTATTAATCCGACGCTAGCCTGTATAGGTACATAGCATTTAGAAATCCTGCACCGCCCTTGACCAAAAAACATGCATATATTCTTCATGATTTATTTTGTGAGACTATTTACTGTACTTTGTTTGTGAAAATTTGGTCCGTTGCTATTTTTCATAAAATATGGAGCCCAAGTCCATTTAATAAAAATATTGCTACCGACACCTATGAAAAATCATTCCTACTCCACTTCAACGTTGAGTAGAGTAACGTGGCCAGCAAATTTACCCTCTCCTTCCCAAAAACTCATTAATGGCATGTACTTATTTTTGATAAATATTTTGATACTTGTCACAATGACTTTGAATGCATAAAAGTACATTGATTCATTACCGTTACATTTTAATTTTGAGGTATGAGTATAATGGAATATGCTTCGCATGTGAATATGACATGTGTTTCACATGCGCAAATGAAAATGATTTACAAAACCGTGAAACCAAAGATGTTACAACCATATTCTTAGAAAAAGATATACAATAAAAAAATTCAATTTTTTAACTATTAAAAAATATAGCTGTCTGTCTGATCTCATTCAATATATGTAATTCTAATATATTATTTTATTTGTTATATTCAATAATGAGAATGATAGTAAAAAAAAATCTTTTGCTCAATTTAAGGATAAGACTTTGACTCGGCAATTATGGATAAAGCTTTGAATTTTTAAATTTGTCCAGCAATTTATTAACTTTTTTTAGGGGCATATTGGGTTGTTCAAGTTCACATCAAAAAGTGACACCAAAGATATTACGACTATTATTACGAGCGTTACGGCACGCGCTTCGCGCGTGATAATGACATGTGCCTCATGCATTAATTATTTTTGTACAGATTATATATGATTAACACGTTCAAGCAAAAATGGTTTGTACAAATATTAACCATGTTTTTACGTTGAAACAATGAGTGGTTAATTTAAATTTTTATTTCTAAGTTGCAACATTTAATTTTTTTTGTATTATTAATTAATAAACAATAAATTTGTAGTTAATTAAAGAAAAAATGTTTATTTGTTAGATGTTATTTTTAAGTGTTGATAGACATTTTGAATTTATAAAAAAGTTTGACTGTTAGATTCTATTTTTAAGGGATGTTGGTATTTTTTAATATAGGATAAGTTTAACTGTTAGATCCTATTTTTAAGCAATATTAAAATTTGTTAATACTGTAGAGGGACATTTTTGGTAGTTCACGCTGACACCAAAAAAGTGTGACACCAAAGGTATTACAACTATTATTAAAGATTTGCTTTCTTTAAATACATTATCAACCGTGTTCTAAATGGATAGCCTTAAACATTTCTGATGTTTTGTTCAATTCATTTGCGGTCAAGCTAAATTGGTCATAATACATGTGTAATATAATTTCAATTATGTGGACCTTCGGTAATATTATTGAGTAATTATGTGCATACAGGGATCATCATCCATTTCAAGTGCAGATTTATTTGGTAAAGACGCAGATGATTCTCGTCTTGATCTGGCTGCCGCTGACCTTATCAATAGGATCTCCTTCCAGGTATTTAATTGCCATTCTAACACACGCGCATGCTCTCACATACAGACACTTACTATAGAGTCTCTCTCATTTCCTTGTTGCTTTAATAGGCATCTCAAGATATGTCCTCGCTCAAAAACATTGCTGGTGAAACCGGAAAGAAATTGACTTCGCTAGCTTCGAGTCTCATGAATGATTTACAAGATAGAATTCTCTGATGAATTCTTGTTAATCCCAACCATTTGAGAAATCGGCTTGCTTTTGTTCGTGTTTGGTGTTCGACATAGAAAGGTTATTCGTTCATGGACGGGTAAAAACTGGAACTTTTTGAAGGCGTAGGAAAATGTTGCAAATTGAAATTAAAGTAAACATGTTACATAAAAATATGTATATTTAGACAATATCCAATACTTGTTGAATGCAACTCCATTAAAATATTTGTGTATCTGAACAGAGTTTACTGTATATGTACCTCCATTTTCGTGATCCGTGCTCCAATGTCTCCTTTTGGCTCATCCTTGGGTACTGGTCTTCAAGTCATGGACCTCCTTTTTACATCATTCAAATGTCGACTTTGTTATGTGTTTGGTTTACAAAAGAAGATGGAACGCTGTTTTAAATTTATGGACTTTAATTGCTTATGGTGGGATCGCTGTAAACTTTACAATTTCCCCTCCATTTCTCATCTTTTTTACTGATCCTGCTTTGAACGACTGTAAACATAATTCTTTGTTGCCTCTACTTCTTCACCCTGTGTATTATGCTTTTCATCTGCTTTTCTGACATCATCCCTAAATTTTCTGCCATTGGTATTCTAGTTGTTGGAAAAGTTTAATATTTGTTGTTGCGAATGTGAGGGTCATCCGCAATATTCCGACTATCGTTGCATGAAATTTAGGTAATATAGGTGATTTTTCTAAAGAAATTGGGTGTTTTGGTTAATGGGAAAAGACCCAAAGACAAGACGATCAGCCTATTGCTCCATAGCAATGAAGTCTGTTTTTCTTCTTTTTGGCTCATGACTTATCGCGCTTTGCCTTCCACTGCATATTCAAATGTTTTTCGTGAACTGATCGGTACAACTCTGAGATGAATGTGTTTTCAAATGTTGGACATCATTTTGGTCTACAGCAGATTTGGTTCCTTTTTTTTTTCAACTTTTCTGTCCACTGGCTATCAGGGAATATACATAACTTTTCTACGTTTTATATACAAATATGTATGCGTATCTTAGTGTGTGCACATATACACATAAATATGTATGTACGTACGTACGTATATATGGACAAGAACCGGCTACACCTCTATTTCTTTCATTTCAATCGCACGTTCCGATTTAAATACTTAAATCAGAATGTGGTTGAAATCGGAGGGAATAAAAATGCAACAGGAATGAGGTCCTAGCCCTATATGTGTATATACACATGTAATCACTAATGTATGTACATAATTGTAAAAAAGGATAAAAATTTATAGATATACCTTCAACAATGCTAACATGACCAACTGATTTGTTCTACCTATTCATGTGGTTTATGCTATTTCACCTACTCCCTAAATCTTCAATATACATCATGCTAATATTAGGTGGTAAATATTATAACTTGTAGTTTCCAGTTCAACACAAAATACGATGATCTGTTTTTTTTACCATCTTCCAATTTTTAGTCTTAGTTTACTAATTAGTAGTATCGCTACCTACTAATAAAAAGATTTTATTTTTTGTTACCTGTTTTGCCGGGGTTTTTCCTACATCTTAACATTTGGAAAATATCCTCCTGCTACCTAAATTTTCAACCCTTGAAGCCTTTGAATTCAATTTTCAGTTTTACATTGTTATCCTATAGGATAGCAGATGCTCTGTCAGTTATTGCATGTCAATTAATCTGGTTTTTTTTTTCTTTGAATATTTAATTAATTATATATTTATTAGTGTCACTATTTGATTTTCTCACAGTTTATGTACTCCAGCTCTTTTTTTTTAATTTCAACTTAAATGAGTGTAATTAGTTGAAATGAGTGTAATTCTTTATCCTGCTGTGTTATGGCCCACTATTTTTTATAACAACTTCCTTTGTCGATCGCACCATGACCTTTTTGTTGGAATTGTTACCTCGATTCCATCAATGGCGGAGCTGATGACGCGGTAGAGGAAGAAGAAGCAACAAGAAGGTGGGGTCGGGGTCGATTCCATCGATGGCGGTGTTGATGTCACATGGAGGAAGAAGAAGCAACGTGGAAGACGTGATGATTTCGTTCGGTAAAGCCACAACCCTAGCTCAATTTTGTCGAACGAAATGGAAGTCGCGGAACTTTAAGAAAGAGGGATGAAGCTTTGGAGCAGTAAAATTTCTTTGCCGAACGAAATATTTCGTTTGGTATTTTGGAGATGTCAGTCCAAATTTTTCGCTTGGCGTTTTGCCTAACCAATTATGTCGAGCAAAATCTCAGGAATGTCATATAGCAGCCACCCCTTCTCATTTCTTCACTTTATAAATAGTAGAGCTTCTAAACAACAATGACAGTCATTCTAGAGAGCTGATACTCTGCAGAATTCTGTCTGTATTGTTAATTCTTCTTATGTATATCCTTCAAAAGTGAATTAATTTTGTAACTCTAATCTTTCAGTGATTAATAAAATCTTCTTTCCTCAAGTGGACGTACATTGCTTCACGGTAGTGGAACCATTATAAATACTGGTGTTAATTATTTTTCTGCACTGCATTGATTTGTGACTGTCTGTTTTGGTGTTTATCTTTATTTGTTCCGTCACTACAATAACGATTCAGCTCGTTGTTTATTTGTTGCGTTGGGTTTTTTATTCCCTTAGACTCATCATCTGAAGGAATTTTTTCCAACAGTCTGGTATCAAAGCTGCAAGATTGATTGAGGAGTGTTAGACGCTATGGCAGAAGATGAAGCGACTCCAGTCGTTACAAGACTCTATACTAGAGGGATGTATATCACGTCAGGATCACGGTTGGCAATTGAGAAATGGAACAGTGATAAAGACTTCGAGAAGTGGCAATGGATGATGAATGATGTTCTAATGAGGAATGAAGTTCATCCAGTAGTGTTTGCCTTGAGGAGTTGACGACTGACATCTCAGTCGCGGAAAGGAAGGAGATGAAGAAATGAGCATTTACTACTTTACTAGGAGAGAATGTTATTTCAGAGATTATCAGTAGGACCATTGCTAGGGATATTTGAACCAAGTTGGAAAATCTCTACTTGAAGAAATCTTTGAATAACTGTCTGATATTGCTGAACATATTTTTCACCATGTGAATGAGAGAGGGTACTTCAGTGAAGGAACATCTTAATTTCTTTGATGGTCTAGGGATGAAGATGAAGACTGTTGACTTGAAGATGGATGAGAAGCAAATGACAATGATTCTTTTGCGTTTTCTTCCAGAGCGAAACATATGTCTCGCTAACAGCCTTATCTTCGCTAGAGACACATTGACAGTGGAAGATGTGAAGTCAGGCTTCTATCTGAGGCTTGAGAGATCAGATTAAGGAGATAAGTGAAGGAAGTAGAGGTGGAAATAGTGGTCACGGCCTGTTTGTTGAAAGAGGAAGAGATGATAAGAAGAATTGACACTCTAGAGAGCGTTACAAGTCTAGGAAGCCCGGTAATGGCAGGAGAGGAAAGTCTAAGGACGGGAAGTGCTTTATCTGCAAGAAACCTGGTCATTAGAAAAGGGATTGTCCAAATTTGAAGAAGAAGGAAGAAGACAGATTTCCATCATTTGCGGTGGAGAAATCTGTATCTGACGATGTGTTGTCAGTGTCGGATGTCTCATACCATTGGGTGTTGGACTCGGGGGGGCGTCTTTCCATATGACGCATAATAAGGATTACTTCAGTTCTTTCATTGGACAAAAGGAAAGCTCTATTCTTATGGGTAATGATGTTAGCTCTAGAGCGATGGGTGAAGGTACAGTAAGATCAGGATGTTTGACGGAGTGATACGCACTTTGACAAGTGTCTGGTATGTTTCAGGTCTTCGGAAGTCATTAATTTCTTTAGGATAATTTGGCATTTTTGGATGCAAGGCAACCATCGAGAAGGATAGTCTGAAGGTTTCGAGATGTGAACTACTTCTTATGAAAGGAGATGTGTTTTAAAATCTGTATTTGCTGAAAGGGACCACGGTTCTTGGAGAGTCATGTGTTAGAGTAGACAATTCTCGTGCTTTGGATGCCACAAAGCTTTGGCATCTCAGGTTGGGCTATATTTCAGAGGAGAGCTTATTGTTGCTTCGAATATGGAAGATGATCAAACGAAAAAACTTCGACGAGATGGACTTTTGTCAGGAGTGTGTGTTAGGTAAGAAAACTAAAGTATCTTTTGGAGTTGGACTCCATAGATCGAGGCGGGTACTTGAGTACGTGCATACAAATGTTTGAAGACCGGTTGCTACTTCTTCTCTTGAAGGAGCAAAGTATTTTATCTTTTTCATTGATGACTTTTCTCGAAAAGTATGAGTGTATGTGATGAAGGCCAAATCAGAGAGTTTTGAGAAGTTCAAAGACTGGAAAACGCTTGTTGAGAGCCAATCTGGTTTTAGGTTGAAGGTGCTGAGATATGATAATGGCGGTGAATTTGTCTCTAGGAGTTCCTCAACTTTTGTAGACAGCATAACATTCAGATACATTTCACTACATCAGGAGATCCGCAATCCAATGGGGTTGCGGAAAGGATGAACAAGACTCTACTAGAGAAGGCTCGATGCTTGAGATTGACGGTGGGCTTGTCTAGAGGCTTTTGGGCTGAGGCATTATCAACTGCGGTGCATATCATAAATCGAATTCCACGCTCATCCATAAATGAGAAGATTCCACAGGAGAAGTGGAGAGGTAAACAGTGATCTTGGTTACTTTCAAATTTTTGGTTGTCTTGTATACGTTTACCATACAGGTGATGACAAGTTGGAGGCTAGAGCATACAAGGGCATACTAGTAGGATACACCGATGGTATCAAAGAGTATCGAATTTAAAACCCTGTTGATCGAAACATTATTCATTCTAGACATGTTACCTTTGATGAGTCTACTATGTTCAATCCAAAGGAGAAGCTACCTACCACATCAGAAGATTCTGATAGGCCTAAAGAGATGGGAGAAGATTCCGTGTTCCAGCCAAATAGTGGAGCTGTTGTTGATGCTGTCGAGTAAAACGCAGTTGATGAAACATCACAAGATAGTCCACAGGTACCTTCTAGTAGTGCTGGTGATGTGCATGAATCTAGAGGAAGTTCAGTTCAAGGTGGAGCTGAAAGAAGTTTAGACGAAGCAGTATCTACTCGGGTTAGTTGTAGGACTATTAGGCCATCTTAAAGGTATGGTGATTGACAATTTGAGAACATTAGCTTTGATGATCAGTTTGACTATGCCCTACATGTGGTTCTTGAGGAGCCGCTTGACCTTGATCAAGCTTTGAAGTCATGTGACAGTTCGAAGTGGATGTGTGCTATGGAAGAGGAGTTAAAGTCGTTGAAGAAGAACAAGACTCGGGATTTGGTACCACCTCCTCAAGGAAGCCGAGCCATAGGCTACAAATGGGTATTCAATGTAAAGGATGATGGGAGATATAAAGATAGACTAGTTGTTAAAGGATTTTCACAAAGAAATGGATTGGAGTATGATGCGATATTCTCTCCAGTAATTAGGCATACGTCCATCCGCATTTTGCTCGCTATCGTCGCAGCTCATGATTTGGAGTTGGAGCAACTGGACGTGAAAACCGCTTTCTTACATGGAGACTTGGATGAGACCATCTACATGAAGCAGCCAGAAGGATTTTTTGTAGATGAGAAAGAAAATTGGGTTTGCAAATTGAAGAAGTGTTTGTATGGACTTAAGCAGTCGCCTAGACAATGATATAAGAGGTTTGACTCTTTTATGCTTTCACTTGGTTTTGATCGTAGCATCAAAGATGCTTGTGTGTATTTTAAGCATTTAAAGAATGTTAGATGGGTGTACCTATTTTTGTACGTAGATGATATGTTAATTGCTTCTAAGGATAAGGCTGAAATTGATAGTTTAAAGCGAAAGCTAAAAGTGAAATTCAAAATGAAGGGCCATAGAGAAGCAAAGAAAATTTTGGGTATGAAAATCCAAAGGGATAGAAAGATAGGACTTTTGAGTCTCACTCAAAATGAGTACGTTCGGAAGGTGCTTGCTCGGTTTAGTATGGAAGGGGCAAAGGCAATTAGCGCACCCATGTCTTTGCACATACAGCTTTCTAGTAAAGGCTTTCCGATCTCGGAAAAGGATAAGGCTTATATGATGAAGGTTCCATATGTAAGTGCAGTTGGCAGCCTAATGTATGCCATGGTCTGCACTAGGCATGACATTGCATAGGCGGTTGGATCGGTGAGTAGGTTCATGGAAAATCTAGGAAAGACGCATTGGAAAGCAGTGGAGTGTATCTTCAGATACCTTAGAGAAACTCAAAACTATGGGCTTGTCTTTGGCGGTAGAGGAAGAGATTTCAGCTTGGTTGGATTTTGCGCTTCCAATTATATCGATGATAGAGATCGAAGGAATTCAACCTCCGGATATGTGTTCACCATTGGCGGGATAACGTTCGGTTGGAGAGAGAGGTTGCAGACGATTGTGGCTTTATCTACTACAGAGGCAGAGCTCATAGCTGCAGTTGAAGCATATAAGGAAGCGTTTTATTTGAGGCGACTGCTGTGTGATTTGGGTTCTGTATATGAAGACGTGGATGTGTACTGTGACAGTCAGAGTGCAGTTCACTTAGCTGAAAATCTGACATTCAGCTCGAGGACGAAGCATATTGAGCTGAGAGAGTCGTTCCTTGTCTCGATGAGTGAAGATAAGCTAGTTTGCCTTCAGAAAGTTCACACAAAGGAGATGCAACAAACATGTTTACCAAGTCGTTGCATGTTGCTAAGTTCAAGCATTGCTCGAACTTATTTCCTTAATGAAGTGCTAGGTGTCACATGATGGCACGAGGGGAGGGGGGAGAGAGTTGAAATGGTTTATGGAGCCGTTTGTTTTCATGGTGGAGATTAATAGGTTCTACAATGACAGCGTACTTCGAACACTTTATTTACGAACGGTGACCTTGCCGGAGTTGTTTGACAATGTGTAATGGTTGATGGTATTACCGAAGCTCATTGGGTAAGTATCCATTACTTAGAGCATAAAGGTGTAGACAGAGCTAGATGGAATATGGTAACAAGGTGGAGATTGTTGGATTTGTTACCACGATTCCATCAACGGCGGAGCTGATGACGCGGTGGAGGAAGAAGAACCAATGAGAAGGTGGGGTCGATTCCAGCGATGGCGGTGTTGATATCGCGTGGAGGAAGAAAAAGCAATGTTGGGGACGTGATGATTTTGTTCGGTAAACCGTGGGTGATTTGTCGAACAAAATAGTTCATTCGATATTTTGAAGATGCCGGTCCAAATTTTTCGCTCCGCTCTTTGCCGAACCAAATATGCTGAACCGAATTTCATATGGCAGCTATCCCTTCTCATTTCTGCAGTGATTAGTAAAATATTCTTTTCCTAAGTAGACGTACACTGCCTCGCGATAGTGGAAGCACTATAAATACCGGTGTTATTTATTTTTCTGCATTACATTGATCTGTGACTGTCTGTTCTGGTGTTTATCTTTGTTTGTTCCGTCTCACTACAATCACGATCCAGTTCGTTGTTTTTCCGCTGCGAGGTTTCTTATTCCCTTAGACTGATCATCTGCAGGGATTTTTCTCAACACTATTTGTTTCACAGCAATATGGTTCCCACACGGTGGTATAAACTTTTATTACATGGTCCTGCAACATATTCTCCATAATTCAGCCAAAAAACGTAGTATGTTGTTAATAAACAATATGTAGGTTGATGTAATCAACTACAAACTGTCAGTTAAGTTTTATTAAATGGTTGATTTGCATATGCTGACTACGCTTCACCTGCACCTTAAGCCAATAACATGTAGATGATACTTTTAATCTTGATGTGGTTGGAAAGGTTCATACCTGCGGTAGGTGTGCGCATGTGTTCTTATTCTTATATCTGCGTTCTTATTCTTATATCTGCCCGGTAACAACTGTACATGTTTACTACTCTTATATATTTGATTAGCTTTTTCAGTTATATACCTTGCTTTTTAGGAAAAGTTCCTAAACTGTAAAGGCACTGTGCATTGTTGGCTCACTGAGTGACTAACCCTAACAGGGGTTCTCTAAGCCCTATTTTGGGCTCGTAAGTGACTATCGAGGTCGTTTGAGTGACCCTAGAATTGCTTACTTATCTGGCTTAATATTGCCGGATAAGTATGTGTTCCAGATTTAATTGATCCCATAGACTGCAATCATAGCCATACATATTTATCCGGCATTATAAATGCATGTTAAAGTTATGCATTGTTGGGATCCATCAGTGTGGATCAGTAAAAAAAAATAATATTTGTTTAATTCAGTTGCACGCTTTGTTATTGGGAATCCTCTAAAGAGTTATGCCATCAATGACTGGTCATATAATATATTATATTATTAACTGTATAGTTGTATTAATTATGCATATAATTTTCAAAATCCAACGTTGATTAGCAAATGATAAAGTTATATGTTCCCACTAATGTAGCTTTGATTGAGGATGCATGTTCTTGGGATCAGTCGGTGTGGGTCAGTAAAAATATATTTGCTTAATTCGGTTACACACTTTGTTGTTAGGAATTCTCTAAAGAATTATGCCATCAATGACTGGTCATGTAATATATTATTTTATTAACTGTATAGTTGTATTAATTATGCATATAACTTTTAAAAGACAACGTTGATTAGCAAATGATAAAGTTATATTCAGATGATAAAGTGATATGTTCCCACTAATGTAGCTTTGATTGACGATGCATGTTCATGCTTTTCAAAGTTTATAAGCTTATTCATAGTTTACTTTTTTGTTTTTACTTCCTTTATAAGTTAATTAAATCTTTTTGATCTTATATTATTGGCTTCATTCATTAACTTAATTGCGCACTGAAGCAAGACCAAAGCATAACATATCCATAGTTTCTTTTATGAAATTTTCAAATTTTACTGGTCATGCTCGCAATAGAATAAAAGAATTGAGGTCAAATACATATATAGTTATATAATGAATACATTAGGTAATTGTCCATAGTAGATTAAAAAAATGTTTTTGATTATCTAAGCTATATTTTTTCTGTAATACCGTATTTTTTAGGTACAAAAAGAATGTATATTTTATTATTGTTTTTTACTTTTAAAATTTACTTGAGATTGTTAATCTTCTAATGTGGAGTAGAAAATATTTTTATTTTTTTGATGGCATGATCCTCTACATGAGAAGAGTACTCATCTTTCAATAACGTTAAAGCTAAAGACCTGCAACAAGTCTGATGTGTGACGTTACAATGATGATCACATAGATGATCCACAAAAGTAATAAATGCATAAGGTAAACTATTTTATGGCAAGAAAAATTACAACTACATATATTTTTACATTATTTAGGTGAAATATAGAATCTTGCATCCCAAAAGAACTTGTGCTAGGCTGCAATGAAACGAGCCAGATTTGAGCCTATTTGCAAGGTGAACGAGTTGAAGAAAAGCAATAGAGGTTTAGGAAAACCGTGTAGTTAGCTTAATAATGTACATCTGTCTAGTGAGCATAAAATTATCTTAATGGTGAATTAAGGAGCAGCCAGGTTTTGAAAGCAGTTTATAAGTTTAATCTAAATGGTAAAATTGTGCACGAGCTTCAAACAAAAAAGCATAGTGAATTATGAAAGTCTACAGGGTGGATCGTGTAATGTATATGCAAGTATATGTGACAAAACATATGATGCAACTAAAGCAATATTAATCTAGGTAAATATACAATAAGCACACCAGGATTTTATACTGGTTCGGATCTCCCGTCCTACGTCCAGTCTCAAAGCTTCTTTTTGGAATTCGACTATCAAACAACCTCGCTTCGCCGGAGGAATAGGCTTGCTTACAACATGGATATTGACTAATTAGTATAAATGTTCCAATATATATCTAGAGAGTATTGTTTGTGAAGAACTGAATATTTGAAAGAGTGAAATACAAGTATAGATTGCTAAAGATCAAGAATGTATGACAGAGTATGTAATTAGAGAGCGTAAGTAAGTAAGATGATTTGTTCTCTTGATTCTTGATGATATATATAGTTGTAGAGAGATTCCTTGAGTAGTTGCATCCATTAACAAGTCCTCTACAGTTGTTTTTGTTGATGATGAAGAGTTGCAGCGAATAGAAGCCGAGATGTCAAATGTGGCAGTTAAAGTTTTAAATTTAAAATCCGAGTTTGAAATCAGACGTCTGATATTTGTATCAAACGTCTGATACTATATATTTTTTGTACATAGTAGATTTTCATACGTCTGAGTGCTATTACCAGATGTCTGGTTTAATCTGTTTGTTATTCCAGATGACTTTTCCAAACGTCTAGCTTGTGCACCCAGACGTCTGATACTTGTGCATGTCTGTTTTGTGCATCTTTTCTGTTGCTTCTTTGTACCTATCGACTTGTAGTCTCTTGTAGTGTTCTTTGAGCCTTGTATTGTCTTTCTTGTGATGTTGTTCTAGCAAGTACCTGTATATATAAATATATATGCATATTCGATTTTCATTGTATAGTTGTCGTCATCGAAACCGTAGATTTGATTTCCTAACAATCTCCTCCTTTTTGAAGATGAAAACTATATAATGTACTTATATATAATTTTATAAATCTCCCTCTGAATATGTGTTTTCCATCACTTATTGTGATCTTTATTATTTCTCCCCCTTTGGCATTATCAAAAAGGATTTATAACTTTTTAACCGTAGATATCATGTCCATTTCATTAAGTATTTACTAATTGTTGTAAGACTGCATAAATATACAAAAATAACACAAAAAAAGAAATTTCATTAATCTCATTAATCGATTACATTCATACATTTTCATCATTTTTATACAAAAGATGGATTCCTAAGAAATCTAAGGATCTTTTGAAGAAGCTTTATCTTGATCATCTCCTTTATCTTTATCCTTGGAAGAACTCGCTTGTTTTTTAAGAGATGTCGGAGTTTATTCAAAAGGTTCTTTCTCCTCGTCAAAAGTTTGGAATGTTTTGAAGGAGGAGGAGAAGGCATTGGAGTTGGCCAATCTTCTGAAGGTGGTGTAGGACCACGGACCCTTTGAAGAACTTCCTTTTGAACGGATAATACAGTTGAAAGTGACGTTTCAACCGTGGCTAGCCGAGAAGCAAAAGATGTTTCAAAACTATCAATGCGCTTAGCCAATAATTTTTGATTTCTAGATAAAATAAGCTGATTTTGGAGAGTTAAGTCGCGAACACTTTCATTTGGATTCGTCTCAGTGCGAGTCTCTAAAATATCATCTTGGCACGTATAATCAAATGCTGCAGGAGGAGGAGGAGTAGTCTCGTGATGTTGCTCCACCTCTTGTGATGGTTCAGGTTGTGTTTAAGGTGGAGGCCCAGCTTGTCTGGTTTGACGACGTTGCGTCCACTCTTCAAATAATATAAAATCTAGAGGATTTTACGGTAAGTGCATTAGGAAGAAAAATTTTGTGGATGCATATTTCAGAGAAATTTCTTCAAAAGTGGATAAATATGAGGGGATGTTGTGAGCTCGTAAAAGTCTCATGATATATGTAGGATAGATGATGGATGGGCGTGATCGAATCCAAAATGTTTGAGCTCGTCAAATATAAAATTTGCCCAATTGACCCTTGTTCCACTGAATATGGCATATAGGGCCTTGTGCTCTGTTTCCGTGATTTGCTCATGACTACCAAGATGAGGAATGATAGTATTGATAACCATTCTAGTGAGAAGTCTCACCTTAGGTCGTAGGTATTTGGATGCAAATTTAGGCATTTCATCTTCCCACATTTGACATGTTATATTTTCTTTCGGTTTTAGAAGCATATCCGAAATATTATATTAACCTTCTCCGGTGTCGGAACATCCGAGTGTTCGGCTTATGATCCCTAGAGTAAGCCTAATTGTGTTGCCGTAAATACTAGACCATAGCCAATTATCTTCACTGTCAGTGTTCCAAACTGCTGTGCTACCCAAATTAGCATAAAAGAGAAATATGGCTAACTGATCAATTTGGATGTTATTGGGATTAAAGGATATCAATGTTTCCAAACCAGCACTTTCACACATTTCGTCTAAATCGTACATTGGAAACTTTAGCACATTATAAAATGGACCTGTATGGAGTTTATTTTTTTGAATATCCTCGTATCTCTTGAGTGAATGTGGTACACGATTCATCCATCATTCAATTGATCGTCAGAGAAAACTTGGGGGTTGGATGAAGTTGCTTGGTCTTGTTTTCGCTTAGAGATCTTAGGATTTTTGGTTTTAGGAGCCATTAAATTCGAGCGAGTGTGGAAAAGAAAGTAATTTTGAGAATTGAAAAACGGCCTTGCTGTAGAAACGAACTAAAATGTAAGTGAGAAAAAGTGAAAAAATTAACAATAGCAGGGTAATTTAGAGTGTCAATTGAATTTCAGACGTCTGGAAGGTGAATCAGACGTCTGATTTAACCCAGTTTGAAGACCGTAAGTAGAATCAAACGTCTGGTTGTTGGTGGCAGACGTCCGGAATAACTCGAGTTGTAAATTTTGAAAGACAGAGAGAATTATCAGACGTCTGGTTGTCGAATCAGACATCTGGAATAGGTCGAAGTGTTATTCTTGTGAGACAGATAGTTTGCTCAGACTTCTGGATAGAATATCAGACGTCTGATATGAGCTTTTATCTTATGGAGACAGAGACGTTGTTCAGACATCTGGTCAATAGTTCAGACGTCTGAAATAGACTGCTTTGTATATTTTATGAAGCAGAGTTAATTTTCAGACGTCTGATATATGTATGATGGTTAAAATTTTGTTTGATACCAGAGTGTCAGACGTCTGACGTCAAAGTTCAGACGTCTGAAATGACTAATTTGTCTTAAAATAGCCTAATTTTGAAGGGTGTTGCTTATTTTTCGAGAGTTTGATTTTAATAAAACATAGTATTATTATTTATGAAATAAAATAAAAATATACGTAGATAAAAATACAATGAGAGTAATTAAATTTATTTAGATGACGATGGATCAATTTGATCTTCAGACTTGTCATCCCTCCATGGCTTGAGCGAATACCATATATTTCCACGTTCGTGGGTTCTTGGTGAACCAGAGTATCGCCTAGGTGAAGGATCCAAAGGTGTACGATAAGAAGCAGAGGGATCCAAAGGATTGCAAGGAATGGAAAGTGGTTCATATACATCCCTCTTTCGTGTATTACAAAATTTTATCGCTACTTGCTGTAGAAAACTTAGTCGTCGCGCAGGGACCTTTTGTTGAAAGTATAATTCACATTATAAATCTATTTGTCATCTTTGGTAGTGATGTATCTCACCGAGTTTCTCCTTGGTGTTAGAAGAGACAAACAGAGATCGTTTGGACTTCTTTTTATCGGCAGTGAATCCCTGTGGTAGGAGGACCACTTATATGTTGGTTCCTGATTTGGTGTAGGGGGAGGAAGGCGATAATGTGTATCCACTCAGCATCCGTTGTTGGTGTCGAGAAGAAGAGATGAGGGTGTTCGAAGACATGCTTTTATTTTGTGTTGTAAAAATATGAAATCTATATATTCTTTACTTCTTGGTTTGTAAAATGTTATTATATATGATTTGTAAGGTTATTTATTGGTAAAACAACCACCTAAAAAATTTAAAGTGAAGGAGTTAACAATTTTAATTTGTGGATAAAAAAATTTAGCTAAAAATAGAATAAATGAAAAATGTTGTATTAGTTTAGAAGATCATTAAGAGAGCATATTCCTAAATTGCGTCGCAGTTTAACAAATGTTTGTTCATTTAGTGATTTTGTGAAAATATCTGCTGTTTGATTCTCGGTATTTACATATTCTAATGTAATAATTCATTTTTCTACATTTCACGTAAAAAATAATGTCGTATATCTATATGTTTAGTACGAGAGCGATTTACAGGGCTTTTTGATAGATTTGTTGCACTCGTGTTATCACAAAATATTGGTGATTTACTGATAACTTTGTCGAAATCTGTTAGTGTTTGTTATATGTATATCACTTGTGCACATGCTAGAGCTGCTGAATTATATTCGGCTTCGCAAGTAGATAAGGAGACACAATTTTGCTTTTTGCTAAACCATGAAACTAATGAATGTCTGATAAAGTGATACGTTCCGCTAGTACTCTTACGATCTGTTTTACATCCACCGAAATCTGCATCACTATATGAAACTAGTTCAAACGATGATCCCTTAGGGTAAAACAAACTGTAATCTTTAGTACTAGAAAGATATTGTAAGATGCGTTTAACAGCTCTTTGGTGAGATTCTTTTGGTTTTGCTTGAAATCGAGCACAAAGACATACGCTCATCATAATGTGGGGTCGACTAGCCGTTAAATAAAGTAAGGAGCCAATCATACTACGATATAGTTTTTCATCAAAATCTTTTTCGTCATCATCTTTCTCATCGGTGTTGGTTTACTTGAAGTTTTATCCATTTCAAAACGACGTAATAGATCGTTATAATATTTTTCTTGATGAATAAAGATACCATTTTCAACTTGTTTTATTTGTAAACCTAAAAAGAAATTTAGTCCTACCCATGTGAGACATTTCAAATTCATTTTTCATAATATTTAAAAATTGATTACAAAGATTTTCATTAGTTGAACCAAAAATAATATCGTCTACGTAAATTTGTACAACAAAAATGTCGTTATTTTCTCGCTTAATAAATAAAGTCGTATCGATTTTACCTGTTTGAAAACCAGATGTAACTAAATGATTTTTAAAACGTTCGTACCAGGCACGGAGGGCTTGTTTTAAACCATATAAGGCTTTTCGTAATTTAAAAACATGATCAGGGTATTTTTCATGAACAAATAATGAAAGTTGTTCAACATATACATTTTCTTTAATAAAACCATTTAAAAAAGCACTTTTGACATCCATTTGAAATAATTTAAAATTATGATGATTTGCAAAAGCAAGTAATGTACGTATGGCCTCGAGTCTTGCTACTGGAGCAAAAGTTTCGTCGTAGTCGATACTTTCTTCTTAATTATAACCTTGAGCGACTAAATGTGCTTTATTTCTAATTATATTACCGTTTTCATCTGCTTTGCTTTTAAATATCCATTTTTTTCCAATAACCGATTGATTTTCTGGTCTTGGTACTAATTCCCAAACATTATTACGTTCAAATTGATTTAACTCTTCTTGCATAGCTATTATTCAAAAATTATCGTTTGAAGCTTCTATATAATTTTTCGTTCAAAATTTAACACAAATGTTGTATGACTTATTTGATTAAGTTGATTTCTAGTTACTTTTGAATTGAGATATCCAATAATATTATCTTTTGGATGATCTTTTAGAATTCTAGGAGATGATACTAAATTATCATTTTGAGCATTTGTCTCATTAATAAAAGAATTTGTTGTATTTTTTATTGGAATTATTTCTTCATCATCATTAATATGATGGTTAAGAAATTTTCATCAAATGAAACATGTAAACTTTCTTCAATTATGTTAGTTCTTTTATTAAAAATTCTATACCCCTTGCTACGATCCGAATATCCAACAAAGATTCCTTCATCGGCCTTCGGGTCGAATTTTTTTAAATTATCTTTTGTATTTAATATAAAAAAAATTATCCTAAAGTTTTAAAGTATGATACTTTAGGTTTTTTTTTCAAAAAATATTTCAAAACAAGTATGTTTAGTCATAGGTCGTATGTTACTCGATTTAAAACATAACAAGCCGTAACAATAGCTTCTGCCCAAAAATGTTTTGGTAGACCACTACAATTTAATTGTGTTCGTGCACATTCTTGTAACGTACAATTTTTTCTTTCTACTACACCATTCTGTTGAGGTGTGCGGGGAAAATAAAAATTATGACTTATGCCTTTTTTATTACAAAAATTGGTAAAAAGATCATTTTCGAATTCTCCACCGTGATCACTTCGATTATTTTTAATTTTCAAATCCATTTGAGTTTTAATTCTTTTAGCAAAAATTTTAAGCATTACAAAGGTGCCACTTTTATGTTTTAAAAATAAAGCCCATGTATATCTTGAAAAATCATCAACTATTGCGAAAACATATATGTTGTGATTTATAGATCGTACTTGGGTTGGACCAAATAAATCTAAATGTAATAATTCTAATGGTTGTTTTGTAGAAATATTATTTCTAGATTTAAAAGAGTTTTTCTTTAGTTTTCCAATTTGACAATCGTTACATAAATTTTCTACTTTGTAATTTATTTTAGGTAAACCTCTAACTAACTCATATTTTGCTAGTTTATTAATATATTTAAAATTAATATGACAAAATCGTTTATGCCATAACCATGGATCATCATGTTTGGCGGTTAAACATAAATTTGAATTTCGATTTATATTCATATTTAAGACATAAATATTTTTATTTCTAAAACCCTCGTAGATAAGTTGTTTGTTACCATCGAAAATATTACATCCATCTTTTTCGAAATTAATTTGAAAACCTTTAACACATAATTGGCTAATACTAAGTAGGCTGTGTTTTAAATTTTGTACTAACAAAACATTTGTAATAATAGGAGAGTTATAAATACTAGAGTTGATGACTTCTCCGATGCCAACGACGTATCCTTTTGAGTTATCTCTAAAAGCTACCATTCCACCATTGATGTATGTTATATTTGATAACATTTTTGAGTCTTTGGTCATATACTTAGGGCATCCACTATCAAATATTCATTTCTCCTTATATTTTATTTTGGGTACCTGCAAAATAAAAGATGATTTAATTAGTACTCTATACTTTGTTAGGGTCCTAGATGTTAGGAGTAGCAGGTAGCCATACCCAAGATGGTTTGGTACCCTTATGAACATAATTTTTATTATAGACTACATTAACTAAATAATTATTAATATGTTTTTGTCTAATCAAAATATTATTTGCCTTAGGAATCAATTTTTTTATATTATTGTATTCGTCTTAGAATTAGGTGATCTTTTAATCTTTTGATAAATATAAATATTTTTTTTAATATTATTCCATTTTTGTTTAGGAATTTTTAAATCCTATTCCATTTCTATTACCTGACGGTTTTGAAGTTTTGATAAGATTTTCCAAATCTTGTTTTCCTTTATTAAATTTTGAAACATTATTTGTAATTTTATCTAATTTTTCTTTTATTTCTGAATTTTCAATTTTCAATGTTTCTATGTTACTCTTCAAATTGATATTTTCTTTTAATAGGTTATCCTTTTCTAGTCTAGTTTTTCCAAAATCAATAGCCATAGTCTCATTTTCATCCAAACTATTCTTAATTTTTTCTTGAGATAATTCTAGTTCCTCTTCTAAATTTTTTTTCTTCACTTTTAACATTCCTACTTCAAGTTCTAATCTATTTATTTGGCTATATGTTCTTTATTCGATTTTTTAATTTGTCTAAATTTATCATCTAATTCCATGTTAAGTTCTAATAATTCATTATAGCTAAGTTCGGGACATGCCTCATCAGTTTGTGTCATAAAGCATACATTAACTTGTTCTCCGTCACTATCGCTGTTACTGTTTGATGATGATGAAGAATCCGAGTCATCCCATGTTACTTTGAAAGCTTTCTTCTTTTTGAATTTTTCAAATTTGTTCTTCTTGTTACCATTGTTGAGCTTGGGACAATCTGTCTTCACATGTCCAAATTGGTCATATTTATAGCATTTGATTAATGTTTGATTTATTGAGCTTGATTTTCCTCCTTTCTGAAATGTAGTCATTTTCTAAACTTATTGAATTTGTTGTAGTTTTTGGCAATAAATACAATTTCTTCTTCTTCTAAGTCGGAATCTTCATTTGATGTTGGAAATGCTACGTTTTTCTTTTCTGAATTTTGTCCTTTTTGTGCTTGCAAATTAGCTTCAAAGGAAATTAAATTTCCTATCAATTCTTCAACTAAGAGTGTTGAGAGATCATAACTTCTTTGATGGCTAATACTTTTCTTTCCCACTCTAGAGTTAAAGAATTGAGTATTCTAGATATTAAGTCAAAATTTGTGAATTTGACTCCAAGTGCCATTAAATCGTGTTAAATGATTTGGAATCTAGAGTACATGTCTACTATAGATTCATTTTGTTTCATTTTAAATGACGAAAATTGATTTTGTAAAATTGAAATTCTAGTTTGTTTAACTTTATTTGTGCCTTCGTGTGTAACTTATAAGGTGTGTCAAATATCATATGCAGTGTTACATTACATGACACGTGAAAATTCATTCTTGTCCAATGAACAAAATAAAAAATTCATAGTTTTGGCATTATTAGAAGCTGTGGTTTTTTGTGCATCATTCCATGTGTTCATAGTAGTGTCAGACGCTTCATATTTATTTTGAGTGGCTGACCAAATTTCTAATCCATTAGCTTCCATAAAGATTCTCATACGTGTTGACGAATATGCATAGTTAGAACCATTAAAAAGCGGGGGTCATGCTGTGGATTGACCTTCTTGAAAAATACTTGCAATATTAGAGTGATTCAAAAAACGTGTTACTGTATTTTGATCAAACCTTGCTCCAATACCAATTGAAAGTCTACACGGTGTATCGTGTAGTGTATATGAAAGTATATGTGACAAAATATATGATGCAATTAAAACAATATTAATCTAAGTAAATATACAACAAGAACCCCATGATTTTATACTGGTTCGTACCTCCCGTCCTATGTCCAGTCCCGAAGCTCCCATTCGGAATTGGACTATCAAACTCCCTCGCTTTGTTCGGAGGAATAGGCTTGGTTACAATAAGTTGTTCTAGTCAAATGTGTGTTCTATAACAGGATATTGACTAATTAGTATAAATGCTTCCAATATATATCTAGAGAGTATTGTTTGTGAAGAACTGAATATTTGGAAGAGTAAAATACAAGTATAGATTGCTAGATATCAAGAATGTATGATAGAGTATGTAATTAGAGAGCGTAAGTAAGTAAGGTGATTTGTTCTCTTGATTCTTGATGATATATATAGTTATAGAGAGGTTCCTTGAGTAGTTTCGTCCATTAACAAGTGCTTTACAGGTTCTTCTATTGATGATGAAGAGTTGCAGCGAAGAGAAGCCGAGATGTCTATTCGAATGTGGCAGTTGAAGTTTTAAATTTAAAATTTGAGTTTGAAATCAGACGTCTGGTATTTGTATCAAACGTCTGATACTATATATTTTTTGTATATAGTAGATTTTCAAACGTCTGAGTGATATTACCAGACGTCTAGTTTAGTTTGTTTGTTATTTCAGAGGACTTTTTCAGACGTCTGGGTTGTGCACCCAGACGTCTAATACTTTTGCATGTCTGTTTTGTGCATCTTTCATGTTGCTTCTTTATACCTATCGACTTGTAGTCTCTTGTAGTGTTCTTTAAGCCTTGTTCTTATCTTTCTAGTGATATTGTTCTAACAAGTACCTGTGTGTATAAATATATATGCATATTCGATTTCCATTGTATAGTTATCGTCGTCGAAACCATAGATTTTATTTCCTAACAAATTATAGATGGCCGTGTTGTATAGAGCTTCAAGAAAAAAAATGCATATATGTGCATATACCTTCCAGGACTAATGTAGATGTGCATAGAGCTTCAGGAACTGATGTAGTTATGCATAGAGCTTTAGGAACTGATGTGCATAGATGTGTATAGTTCGATGGTTGATTTGTTAAGATGAGCATTAGGGAAAAAATGCAGATGCAATGAAGACAGGATGCATTACGCATTGAAGGCAGATCAAAAAGGAGATCTTCTGCCTTGATTTTCATACCAAACTTCATTAAGGCAAGCTCTGCAATGTAGATGGGGAAATTGCTTTAAATTCATCGACTATACCCAAGAAGTTAGTCTAGAGATGAAACTGCGGTCTTGCTTTCCATCAGAATGCTTTTGCTGAAAGCATTAAGGCATGCATATGCATCTCTGAGAAGGCTACTTGCAGATGATGTGAAGTAAAAATAGTAAAATATCCCGATGTAGTGTATCTATGAGTTGATATTGATTTATACGGAATAAATGGCTTGAAAATGAGCTGCGCTTCACTAAGATGTATGCTTGCCTTCGGTACAGATTAAATGAACAAGTCGCATGATGAAAAGATTTAAATGCAGTTCAGATGAGCATTTGATGATGACTGTGCGACATGACTCAGTGCCGGCCTTGCATAAATGAGGGAATAATGGGTGCAGTGCAGTGTTGGTTTAATGCGGTGTGGCAACAGGAATGATCTGGGGTATACTAGAACTGAAAAGAAGTCTGAACTGAATGAGCATTCCAATAGAAATAATAAAACATGTGGATTTATATGAAGAGGTAGACAGAAGCAATTATGCTGAAACCGTACTATGGAGTGTGAGATGGAGCAATTGCGTACATGATGAAACTAGATTGAGGAAGGTAAGATGAAGATGCAAACATATTGTAACTGGAATGAAGAACATTTGCTGAAACATATAAAATGTATGCCTCTGAAACCTGAAACAATGACATAGAAACGTTGAAGCAAAAACAGCACCGGTTGTTGTGGCGATGAGAGAAGAGACTACATTGGTGGTAGAGTAGAAGACTGAGCCAAAACTGAACTAATTTAAAATATAAATTAATGTGTTTTAGTTAAATAAGCATTTGACTTACTATGTATTTATTTATTTCAAACTTGAATGACATTGCCTGTGTATGTAAACTGTTTAATTTTTTTCTCTTTACCTTGCTTATTTGTTGTTTGAAAGATAATATTCCCAACAACATTTTGAACTGTATATATAGTACGTTAACCACATCTGATAAATCATGTGTGTATGCATTCCCAGATGTACACCAAGTTAAAGAGGTAGATGTATTCTTCCGATTTATTAAAATAATGTGTATCAACATATATCAAACCACCCAGCATATGCAATATGATGCGTCATAACACAAGATGGAGTTTGTTATGCATGAAGACAAGTAGGAAAAAGTATTTTATCTTTTAGTAAAAGAAGGACAATTTTTCAAAAAGCACCCTCGGAAAAAAGTTATTCCACTATTAGGCCTTCGCAAAAACTTACTGCGAAAATAGACCTCGTTTTAGATAATATTTGCACAAATTTGGAGTGCGCAAGTATAATTTTTTTTTTGATAACTAAAGCTTGCGCATTCCATAAATGCGCAGGCTATATTTAAGGCTTGCGCAAGCTCATTTTCGAGCATCAAATAGACAAAGAGCATAGATCTGACCTCATTATACCCATTTTCTACTTTCCATCCGAAAACCCTACTCATTTCTCATTCCAAACCCATTTTTCTTCCATGTCCAAATCCTCAATCACCTTATCAACCAAACAGTTGCTAAACTATATATGGAATCATCTTCTTCATCATTACAGAACAAAGGTAATAATTAATATTGTTGAAAATTAAGATCAAATTTTTCTGTTGTTAACGGTATTGAAAATGAAGAGTTATTGGTGTTAGAAATGTTAATTACAAGGCAATGATGTTGTTACTGTTGAATTAGTTGTTAATGTTTAATGAACTAGGAACCCAATTTAAGTACTAGTAAATTGAAAACCCTAATCGATATGTTAATGTTTTATTGTTTATTTTGACGGTAGACATGAATGTTTCACTATAGCAAAAATATCATATTACAAAGCCCTTTTTACAACGGGCATCGGTTGCCCGTTGTAATAGAAGGCTATTACAACGGTCCATTCAGGCCCGTTGTAAAAGATGTCATATACAACGCACTTTTTACAACGGGCATTGGTTGCTCGTTGTAATAGAAGGCTATTACAACGGTCTATTCCAGCCCGTTGTAATAGGTATCAATTTTACAACGGGCTAAAAACGTCGGTTGTAATAGGTGCCAATCAAAACCATAGTCTTCAATTAAAAAAATAAGGCCGGCCTTTATTTCCTTTATTTCTTCCTCTACGTACTTTGCTCTGTAAAAATGTTGGCCGCTCCTTCCTTTTTGCTTGAAATTAGGGCTTTGCGAAAAATTGAAGCTGCCATTCGATCGAATGATGATTTACGTGGATATGTTGAACTCGATCCTGATTCGAAAGGCCATTGCCATCGTTTCTCTACTAACTCTAACGCAGACTCCTCTTAATTCTTCAATTGCCTTTTCTTCTATCCTTCAAGAAGCTACTCCTTCTGTAGGTAGCAACAATGTCTATTGTAATACAAAGAATCAGCAACCTTTAGATATCTGTAGCACAAAGTCGTGGTTCCAGTTTTATGGAGATGGCTTCACCATTCGGGTGCCGCCTGATTTTCAAGATATCATGGAGCTTGAGGTATTACATTATTTACTTTCGTTTATTTATAAAATTTGTCTGTATCTCAGATAATATGCTGGCCAAATTATTTTGTAAACTGATACATTCTTGTTAATTACTACTTAGTACATAGAATACTGTAAACTGAGATGGTGTCATTTAAGTTCTCCCCGACTTTGATTTTGTTCATATATAGTCATTTTAAGATATCTAGATAATTCTTATAGTCCTAGTGAAATCAAATTGAAGTGTGGAATATTTTGTTACTTGGTCGAGCAGCTAATAAATTTGACTAATTTAGTATGAAGGAAAATTTGCTTATTCATGCTTCTTTTTGTAGGACTATAATGCAGGATTGTCTCTGTATGGTGACAAAGTAAAACCTAAGACATTTGCAGCCCGTTTTGCATCATCCGATGGGTGGGTCATTTGATATTCGACACTGAAGTCATCACTTTTTGATTGTTTATGAATTACATTTTAGTTACAGTAAGAGAATATAAAACACATACTCAGAAAAACACAATATTGAGATGATTTTACGATTATGTGGATGTGTGTTTACTTTGAACATTACATCAGCTAGGCATATATAGGAATCAGTATTCCAATGCACTAAATTTTGTATCTGTCATCTCATAGATAAACGTAAGGGTAAATAGCAGGAATATGGTTACAGTCATTCATCCATGGATCATTTGATTGCTTACATGGAGGCTTTTGAACTCATGTTTAGGATCACAGGGTTCTCTTAAAGTAACACATTGCCAAAGTGTTTGCATTGTCCTCAGAAAAGTATAGTAAGATAGTCCAAATACAAGTAATATATTTTTCCAAAACCAATGTCTTCAGATCCTGCCAAATCGTAGCAGTCAATGGTATTTATTCATATGGATACATATGATTAGCACTTGTTTCAGATTTCAATTTTTTTATGGTTTTAGTTAGTGTTGTCTCACACCTTGCCGCACCATATATATGCATGATGTTGTTTTTCGTGTCGAAGCAAATGTTCTCTCTTTTGTGTGCAATAATCTTTTTTTTCTCCCCCTGTAGATCAGAAATTGTAAGTGTAGTTATCCGCACAACTAATCAGTTGAAGATCACCTTTTTGGAGGTTTGTAAGTAAAACAACGAACAAGTTGAAGAGTGATCCTGATATGAAGTGTAGCTTACTTAATGCAAAATAGAGAGGAGGCTTATCATTGTTTTTTTATCACAGTTACTCCTTTTTAGCTGATATTCTTTTTCCTTATGGAGGCAAAAGATATAACAGATCTAGGATCACTCAAGACAGCAGCTAAACTTTTTGTTCCTGGTAAATATTACTTAGGAGTTAGGCTCACTCTTATACAAGTTCTAAATAGTAAATACACTGACTTAAAATATTTTCTAGTTGATGAGTTATTATTCTTTCAGTTAATATTTCCTTGATCCACTGTATACAATGTTGTAGGTGGTGCAGATCTATATTCAGCCCATGTTTTTAAGATTAAAGAAGATGAAGGTTTCAGGTAACTCTGTAACATGCAAATAAATACTATTTTTTTCTTACTTATCGACTGTAGTTCATACTTCATAACGAAGTTTAAATCAATAAAAGTGAAACTCTAGAACCATTTGATGTGCTTAGTATACCCTTTTACTATATAGATGTTGAAAAGTGCTTCCAAGTTTCAACAATACTGTTTGATTTTCAATAATTTGAACTTAAATGCCTGTAGGAATTATTACTACTATGAGTATGGAACTTATGGACAACATATTGCTTTGGTTGCTTCTGTAAATAGTGGCAAGGTATGTTTTCTTTTTCTGGACAGTTCTGCAAGCTGATTCACTGTGCTAGGTAATTTCATATCTCTTTTTATTATGGTTGTGCTTAATTTTATTTTGTTTATCATTGATTTTTTATGACATATTAACAATGTTGTGCACACATGGTACATACTTTAGTCTTAGTACTGTTTTGTTACAACCCAATTCAAGTCATTTCCTACAATAGTCCATTGTGTTACTTAACTGCCTACTTTTGCTTTTAAACTACTAGATTGCGGTTTTCAGCATCAGCTATCAATCTATCCTTTCTGTATCAAACAGGAAAATACTATCATTAGTGTTGAAAATAAAATGAATATATCAGTACTTAGGTTTTCTTAAGCAAAATCTATTTGAACTACCGTGAACTCCTTTGATATATCACATTCTTAACCAAAATTAAAAACCTTAGAGGACTCCTTTCACATTCCCATTTCCACAGTGAATCTCTTATCATCATTTCTTTTTTCTTAAAAATAACATCATGGTTCAACACCTCATAGTATATTGATTTCTGACGAGAGGGGATTTTTTTGAACTTCGGTGAATTGTTATAAATAGAATCATCACATTTTCCCTATTTTTTCGTTACCAACCTCGGTTTTCTTTTTCTTTTGCTTCCTTTATTTATTTATTTTTTCTTCTTCTGTGGGTCATGTCTTTGCTGCCGCTACCAAGCACAAATGAAGTATTTTGGAGGGGTCTTCACAATATTTTTGGAGGTTTTTCTTTTCTGGTGAAGAATTAGCATTTGTTGGACATATAATTTACCCTTTTTTTGAAAACATAACCTAATACCCATGTAATGAAAGATAAATGTACGTTTTGGACGATCTAATTCGAGTCTAAATCAAATACATATTATTGACAACAATATGGTATTTGAGCTGATGCCTAGGGACTTCACCAAAAAGAATATTTTGCATTTACTATAGCAAGCAGTAAATTAGTATAAAAACTGACCTCTAAACAAACATCCTGAAGGATCATCACATTAGACTGTCTAAATCTCATATTCCTGAGTAGCGCACGTCTCATAGGGCATTATGTGCTTAGTCACGAAACAGTACATCCCGTTCTTTCTCCACTACAAGTGAGTAGCCAATGACTTCCTCCTTTACTTGTACGTTGTAACTCATGTTGCTTGCGTTACATACGTTTTTCATGTAATTTGTAGACACACAACCATTGATTACACGGTTCCAAGTGTATATTAATTCTTTTACGTTTTACTGTAAAGTTATTTGTTGGCCTCTTGTCTTTTCCAATGGGGCGATTGACATAGCCATTATTGATCATGGTTCAAAGAACCTAAGAAAATAAAAGTTAAGATCAATATTCTGAGAAAATATTGATGCCAAGTAAAATAAGTGACCAGGAAAGTAGATCACGTTTACAATATTAAGAGTGTCCTCTTTTTTCTATCTCCATATGCTAAATTAATCTTAACGTTAATTTGTCTATCATCGTTTTATTTTAATAGCATTGTGCATCTCCCTAATGAATATAATTGAATATCGTGACTTATTAATCAGAGGATATCAAAGGATTGGTGAAAACATAACCAAGGGAACTTCAGATATTCATGCAGCAATTGATGTGAGTATTTTGATTTCTATGTTTTTTATTAATCTAAATGTATTTTTTTTCTTTCTAAATGAGATTATATCAATTTTCCTGACCTCAACTTCCTGTTATCATAGTGTTGATGGCTTGGGCAGCTATTTGTTTTCGAGTGTCAAATGGGGTTCATAGCAGTCAGGTAGAGGAAGTGTAGTTCTGCTGGTTCGTAGAGAAGGATGGAGGATTACGGCAGTGTTATCGTGGTGGAAGTGATGGTGAATGGGTGATGAATGTGGTCAGAAAGGTGGTTGTAGATGATATGGTTTGTGCACTGATATGCACAGGGGGAAGTTGTTTGGAAGTTGCGGATTTGGCAGAGAAAGGGAAGCGGGGCGATGGTTTGTGGTGAACTGTGGGGATGTGGAAGTTTATGAAGTGAACTGTGAAAGAAGACAGTGAGGTGAATATGAATGACACTATGCAGTATGAGTTGATGTATGTTATGGTTGGTTTGGTGGCGAGGAGTTGATCATTGCAGTAATGGATGTTTGAAGTTGTAGTTTGGGATGGGACTGTGAACTGTTTTCTTGGTTGTATTGCAGTGGTTCAGTTGAGTCTGTGCGCAGAAATCGTGTGCTCTGATGGTTGACAGTGTGACAGTGGAATTTTGTGGAATTGTTCTTCAGAAGAAAGGAGGATGGCAGGTTGATGGAATGACTGTGTGGTGAATTGCAGATAGTTGAATTGCAGAAGTAGGTTGGTCGGTGAAGTTAAGGAGACGGTGATGGCAGTTAGTTGCTGCAGCAGTTTTGATGGTGATCAAAAGTGGTGGCAGAGATTGTTGAGGTTAGGAAGATGATTGGCAATAGGTGTAGTTAATGTCAGTAATGGTTTGTGATGGTTGAAGGGTGGGTTATGGTGTAATGGCTGTGTTCAGTGAGTGGCAAGAAGTTGTGAAGTGGGTGATAACAGGAATTCAAAATTTTGCACTTGATTTTAATAAAACATTAAAACAGGTAGTTCAAGATATTGAGTGCGTATTGGTGAAGGATATGGAGTGTGAAGCTGTTATGGTTCAGGCGAAGGGTGGGTTATGGTGTAACAGCTGCGTTTATGTATTTGGCAGGTAAACTTATATAACTTTTTGGAGTGTTAGAATTCTATGACTCTAGATTTTAGTCTTTTCGTATGTGATTTTAATTATTTTACGACAATATTTAGTATTAGTATGGATGTATTGCATAGATGCTGCTGTAATTTTTTTTAAAATTTGCATTTATTTTGCAACGGGCAATGTGCGTTGTTATATGAGCTTCTTACAACGATCAATGCATGTTGTGAAACAGACTATGCAACTAGTATGGTTAGTCTATTGCAACGGGTTATGGCCGTTGTATTATAGTCTATTACAACGGTCATAACCCGTTGTAAAAAGGTATACTGCAACGGTTTTTACAACGTGCTTTGCCCGTTGTAAAATGTGGTGGATCTATTACAACGAGGCCTATTACAACGGGCACATGCCCGTTGCGAAAACCATATTACAACGGGCATTGTCCGTTGTAAAAAGACTGTTTTGTTGTAGTGTTTGGAATATAGACGATGAAACGTTGATGAAACATTATGATGAACTTGAAGCGAAAATCTGTGTAGCAAGCTCAAGTGATATTGACTTTGATGTTGATCATGTTTTGGAAACACAGTTCGAAACAACACCACTTAAATTCCATTCTGGACCATCAACCTTACACGCTCGTTTACGTGAAGTTGTTTCTAACTAAAGACCCGGTCATCAAATTAGCATTGATGGAAATAAGCGGACGTCCGTACATCCTGTTGGTCCATCCATGCCACGGGAACAACGACCATGTCCAAATTGTTACTGTGGAGATGTGTATAGTGGTCGTTTGTGGAAAGGAAAAGAATGCCGAGCGAAGATTTTTTCGTTGTAGTTCGTACAACGAACACAGACTAAATCCTCATGAAGTGGATTGTTGTAATTATTTTAAATGGATTGATCAACCACTGTGCGAAAGGGGACTCGAGTATGTCTACAAATTGCAAACTGAAATTAGTCGTTTGAAAAAGGTGAATGAAACTAAGGGAAAGCAATGAGAGGCCAAGATTTTGGTAGATGTTTGGGACTAGGTTAACATTGTCATATTTGGTTTTACTGTTGAAATGTAGTATTTTTAATATGTTGTTCCGAAAATGTTTGTTTTAGTTTTAACCCATACTGTATGCTAGCTAAGCAGTTGAATATGTTGGTGAAGTACATTTGGTATTGTTGATTTTTTTGTTGAGTTATATTGGTCACGTTATTATATTGGTTTGCTTGTTTGATTTTTCTTAAAGATTGATTTGACTGCTTTTGGTTGAAGATTGCCTACAGTAGCAAAATCTACTTGGGAAAAGAAGGAATTAATTCAACATTTTTTATGATTAGAATTGTCACAAAATAAAGATTGTGGATGTGGTATTGCAACTGTATTTGTAGATAATGTTGAAGGTTGCGACTATATTTTACTTTGATGGGGAACTATTGGTTGAAGGTAAACCAAGATATGTTAATGGAAAACGAAAATGATCGACAACAAAAAATCATTATAGTTTTGAAGAGCTTAAACAAAGGGCATTTGAAGTGACAAAAGTAAATCATGTGATATATGATTTAAAATTAGCGGTGAAATGAGTTCGGGATGATGGTGCATCTGCTATTAATTTGGAAGACGACGTCGATTTGAGCTCTACCTTTTCGGTTGGAATAAGAGTGATAGAAATATATGTTGTGAAAGTGGAACTTGATAATGTGGTCGAAACACAACCGACCATAATTTCGATGAGTATGTACCCGCTACACAGTTACAAGAAACACAATGGTCGGCATATCATTCATATCTTTCAAGCCATCAAGGTGGAGAGTTTACAAACTTACTTCATAGATACTGCGGAATGGTTGGAGTCTCTACTAGTCAGAAACAAAATACGATGCATAGCTCTATACATCCAAATCTATCGCAAGCGTTCAAAAAGAGAGTACTATTACATTTTGGCACTTGTATTTTGACTTACCTTGATGCAAAATATCTTACCATTATTTTTTGTATTCGTAGTGCCGAAGAAGCATTGAATGGTTGTGATGACGATGACGGTGAAGATAATGTTGACACTCCACATGAGATCGGTGGGCACTTGGATAGCATGGAAGTAGCTTGTGCGGATGATGAGGATAGAACTTGGATCCATCAAATGGAAGTTAAAAATAATGCAGTCATATATGCAGACAAGAGGAGGCTGATGATGTAAATGTGGAGGAAGAACAGATCACATATGTAAAGGCTTTAGCCGATGATTTATGCACGGCATCGATGATGGTGAAATCGATAATGGAAAATTGTCAACTAGACGTGGAAATGTTTGGAAGAGAATGTGCTGAGAAAGGACCACGAGTTGGGTTAATTTTTGAAAATAAGCAGAAGCATTTGAATAATTATGTGAATCGGCGATAAATGTTCAGTTTCATTTCAAGTTCTGAAATCCCATGCGAATCAGTACACAGTCCGTTGTGATGTGGATGAAACATGTCCTTGGCGGGTGCATGCAAGCCTTTCGGTTAGGAAAAATTCAAATTCGTGGAAGATAACTACATATGGTGGCGATCACACTTTTTTAAATGCAACAATCAACTCAAACCATCGACAACAACTGCAAAGTTTATATGCACCAAAGTACTTCTATTAATTAAAGCTAAAACAAACATGACTGCAAGAACTGTTCAAGAGACAATGTCCAATATGTTTCATATTAAAGTAAGTTATTCTCGAGCCTGGCACGGACTACAGAAAGCTGTTGTAATGATTTATGGAGATTGATAATCGTTACACGCGAAATTGTCAAAATATCCTAAAGCCCTACAACGTACCAACACCGGAACCGTATATGATGTTATTCATAGTAGTGGTGTTTTTTATGGTGCTTTTTGGGCTTTCGGATCATCTATTCTTGGTTTCAACCACCGTCGACCTATACTATCATTTGATGCCACTCATTTATACAGGAAGTATCTGGGTACATCACTAGTAGTTACTGGGGTGGACGCAAACCAAGTTCTATTTCCGTTAGCGTTTGCTACTGTACAAACAGAGTCATGGAAAACGTGGAGTTGGTTTATTCGTTACATATGGAATTATATTCCATCCATACGTACCAGATGTATTGCCTTTATCTCGGTTCGTATGAATGGAATTCCACTTGCACTTAGAGAAGCTTGGCCAATTGAACATCATCATCGCTTTTGTATTCGTCGTATTAAAGCAAATTTCAAGAAAGCAGGGTTTTTGACACGAATGAGCTACAAAATTTGTTACATGCGTGTGCCACGACATTAGAGGTTGTAAAATATAACGAACTTCGAAAATATTTGAAGGATGTAAATTGAGATGCCAATGCGTGGATTGAAAGAAGTTTGAAAAACTAGAAATCAAGCTGGACTCTTTGTCACGATGGCGGAGTAAGATTCAATATGATGATGACTAATATTTCTCGAAAGCTTTACGGCGTGCTGAAAGAACTAGGAATTTACCTATTAGATCATTGGTTGCACGTACATTTCATCGACTGAACCATTACTTTGTTGAACGTCGAACTTAAGGAGAAGAGTGGACGTCGCAGCTCGCACCTAGGTAGGAAGCATTAGCACGGAGGAGAATGGAAGAATCGAGGCTCATGTCTATAGAGAGATATAGATTCGTTGAATGGCAGGTGAAAGGTGTGCATATGTTTGATTATACGGCGAATATCGAAGATAATGTTGCAAAATGTTCGTGCAACATGCCAACGTTAGATCATTTTCCGTGATTCCATGTATTAGCAGCTTGTTTACGTGGTTCGGGTGGTGCTAATAGAGCGTATTTTAACTTAATCTTCATGTGGTACATGATGGCTATGTATACCATAGCTTATGCTTCTTTATTCCACCATGCACCAGATAGTTTACATTGTGATTTCTACAATGGTCCAATGATACAACCACTGCCAGTGTGCAGAAATTCAGGATCCACTGTGTACTTGAATCAGTTTCATAGATCCGTCATCTCCATTCAGCCATAAAAGAAGTAACATATGTGGTTCTATTGGCCATAAGAAAAAACTTGTCCACGTTGAATTGTATGAGTTACTGTACGTCTATGTTATTCAATATTTTTACGTATTTGTGACGGAAGAAGTGTGTTAACCTGCTATTGAATATGTTTGTTTTTTACTTCTTTGTTAAATTTTTACTACAAATCTTTATGTCTATGTATATACTGCTATATTTATTGTTGATTGAAGTGAATGTTGGAATGCTTATGGAGTGGAATGTGTTGCAGCAGCTCTCTGTCTTTGATAGAGAGCTATTACTGCTTGCGCAATTGTGGAACGCGCAAACAGTATTTACAATATATTTTGCGCATTCCACAAATATGCAAGCTATATAGCTAAGTAATGCTTGCACATTTCATAGTTACGCAAGCAGTAATTGCTCTCTGTCCAAGACAGAGAGCTGCTGCAACACATTCCACCCTAAAAAAAATTATAGCTTGCACAATTGTGAAATACACAAGCATTATTTAGCAGTATAGCTTGCGCACTTGTGGAATGCACAAACTATATTGCTAAATACTTCTTGCGCATTTCATAATTGTGCAAGCAGTAATATCTCTCTGTCAAAGACAGAGAGCTGTTGTAATACATTCCACTCCACAATACACAGCAAAAACTATGAACAACAACATAGGTAGCATGCAAAATGCAATAGAATACCAACACCAATACTAAACATCGTCAACAACAAAACAAAACAAAACAACCAAATCTCAATTGAAAATTACCGAAAGTAGGTTCAACAATATATATATATATATATATATATATATATATATATATATATATATATATATATATAACCAACGACATATACATCCACATTATCCTTTCTGACCAAACGAAAAACAAAAACATATGTCGGCCAAACAATAATACACCTCAATCCCGAATCCATCTAAGCTTAATAGGTATGTCTCTCTTCTTCTTCTTCTTCCTTCTACACACAATAGGAGCCGATCCTTGGCCTTCTTCAAATGTAGGAGCGAGTGTTGAAAGTGGGATTTCTTATTGTTGACTCGGCCTAAAAATTAGTTGTTCTTGTTGTATTTCCCACTGCGGCCGCTCTTCCGTTTGCTCGTGTATGGATTGTCCAATATATCTAAAGTATTGTTCTCCTTCATGCCAAACAGGACATTGAGCTTGAGTTTCTCTACAAGCGTATTGTCGTTCTACTTCAGGCCAAGCGGGCCATCAAGCTTGTGTTCCCCGGCGGCTTGTAGTGAACCCTCCCCCTCCGTATGTGCCTCCCCCCATCGAGTTTGTCTATCGAATAGTGTAGTACGTGTCTCCTCCGTAGAACGTGATCATTCTTCTTCAATGTGCATCGGTTTGGTCGGCCTTCTTAGCTTGTTTCGATCCAAAATCGTGTCAAGTATACGTCGTAGATCGATGCACTTGCTTTTCACCTTGTCTAACTCCATACGACTATCTTCTATTTCGTCGACCACATCCAAAGCGCTGTATATTTCGCTTACCTAAATCATAAGTAATAACAATGCATCAACGGATATGAGTTAAAAAATTGAACTGTCAAAATTTAGAAATTATAATACTTACCACATCACGTTCGAGGGGTGCACGGGAATGTACGCAATCAACTTCCTTGCCAACTTTTTTAGAATATAATGGCGAGTAATTTACCAAAACCAATACCCATACTCGCTCAATGGTGCGGGGGATCACGTGATCAATCAGCACGGTCTATTCAGGAATTCCAAATAGCAATACTTTCCTATAGAAATGTCATCCGACTAGGGAGTTCTAAGTCTAAGGGCACAACATGATCAGGAATGTGCTGGTAGTCAAAGCCAAACTTTCTCGTTGCTCGGTCAGCAGCATACAATTCACAATCCAAAAATAGAATCAGTTGTCTCTTAGCAATCCAACCAGCGAACATATATCAATGTCCGGATGCCCAAATTTGTTCACCAATGAATATGGTTCCCATGCAACGGCGTCATCCTCCAACAAGTCCAACTCATTTCTGAAACACCCACACCCTTAATATACTAAAAAGGACACATTAAAAGGCGTGGTGCGTTGTAGGTATAACTGAAACCAATAGAGACTAAGATTCACAAGACAAATATAGATAAAAACAGCTAAAACTTAAAGTAATAACTTAATTAAAACAAAGCTTCATAATTGCTTCATAAATAAGTCAAATACCAAATACCACATATATGTCTAAAAATCCAATATGTCACATGAGACAAAAACTCATAGTCTCAAAATCAAAGTACATAATATCCCACAAAATAAGCCATTACATAGAAAGAACAAAAGATGAAATAAAAGATATGCATAGAAGAAATCTCCTCCAAGAAAACTCCAAGCTGTAGCAATCTACTAACTTCTCCGTTGATTGCCTAAGAGGGAAAGGGGGAAAATAGAGGAGTGGGTCAGACTAAAAGTCTGATTAATGATAATAATTACTAGAGTCTTTAAGCAAGATAAAGTAATAGACTCTACAACAGTTCTAGCAAAAATAAGGATAATAAAGGAAACAAGAAAGAGATAAATTGGAAATAAATACGATTAAATATTGCTCAATTTATAAAACAGGTTTGATTGCTTGCACTTGTCCTTGATTTCTGCTTTAATTAGGCCGAATTACTAATCCTGAAATTAGGATATGACCCAAATTCTACAATTTTTGATCGGCCTGCTACTTCATAAACTTTACTGTAGACCAGCTGCTATATAACTCCCTACACAGCAGCCAATAATATTTACGAAAGATGCACAAAGCAAAAACTGTGGATCCGAACGACATATATAGCTCCCTACACACAAGGCAATGATGTCTACGAAAGGCACTCATACTAAGCGCTTGGAACTCATAGCTATTACCGAGCACCCAAATGGAAGTCACACGCGTAACTGCCACCATGCCCATGCTACCTTTTGTTCCACCTATTGGGTCTTCTTATTACCTCAACATACAACATAAGCGTGCCTCTCATCCCACTTTAGGCTAACGTGAGATCACCGTGTATCCATAGAATTATAGGAGAAATACTGTTGGTACTGGCGCTTCATCCAAAACAATATCTAGTTGTGCCCCTTATCCAAATCCCCAATGATTTGGACTTCTATTTGACCAATTACTACCATTCTTAACATAAGCGTGCCCTAGGCACATCTTTTTGTCTAATAGAGAATGCTATTTTGGTACAGGTCCTACTTCCATCTTTGCTTATTAACTTAAATAAATTATTTTAAATAAGCCTTTACAATTTATCCCTACTATCTTTGCTTATTAACTTATCGTAAGTCTTAAAATAAATCTCGTTCTGTTCCATTTATTATTATAACCTACGCTATAATCATGCTTATTACTTAACCCAAGTCTAAGTATGAAAATAAGCTTCTTTCATCCTTTACTTTATTTAGTTATAATTCTAAGCTATAACTATGCTAATTATCTTTCATCAGTCCAATTCTAATTATAATTAGGCGTAATTTCAGTCTAATTCCATTATTTATTACAGTCCAATTCCATTATTTGTTGCAGTCTTTATAATTTACATCTTATTTTCTTCATTCAATATTCTTACTTATATAATCTATATTCGCGTTTAATTTATTCTGATCCATACGCGAAAAAAAGGTGGATGAAGAGAATAGACGCTTGCATAAAATCCAAAACGTCGAAAAAGATGTAAATAACAGTAAATAGACTTAAATACCATAAACTGTAAATCAATAAAAAAAACAATTCTTAATAGAAATAAACCAAAATTACTAAAAATAATAGTTGAAAGGAAATAGACTGAAAATAATTCTAAAAACTCTAAATAAAATACTGAAAAGGCCTTTGCTAAAATACTAGTAAAACTACAACTATTGGCAACCCTATTATTCTAAATTTCTTAAAGAAATCTTAAAATAATTACAACCACTCGCATCCGATCCTAATATTTTCCTTTGGTCATTCCGGATCCACTTGGAGTTGTAAAATAATTTAATTTATAACGATTTTTTCCTTTGGAAAAATTATTCCGTTTAGGGTCCTTCCTAGAAAGGTGAACCCAATTGGAGAAAGCCTAGAATGAGAAAAAATGTTAGGTCGATGGGTCTATTTTATAAGTGTGGAGTGGATTTCGGACCGTTGGATTTGAAGACTGAATAGGATGCAACCACGTCATAGGCTGAATAGAAGTCATCGGATGCAGAAACGAAGGGACCAAATCGGTTTAAACGATGCAAAACACGTCGGCTAAGGGCTCTGTAACGTTCGAACGAATGAAAGTTCGTTCGTCCGAAATTAGTAGAGGCGGGTCGATCAGGCGGCCGGTTGGCCTGCCTATATTTTTTTCTTTGATTATTTCGTTCTTTGCTCAAATTAACTCAGATTCTGACGTTCTATAAATGGAAATTTACCAGAAAATTACCATGGACACAATGGTGCAACTTCCGCGGCTTGATTCCGATAATCTCACAAAGTTATTTTATCATTTAATTAATTAAAAAATTAATTATTACAGGTTAAATTCTGGGTTGTTACAATTTCGGTAAAACTGTACATTTTTTGGCGTCTCACGCCAATTCCTAACACAATTCCACCTACACCCGAATGGAAGATACATATTTCAGTCGATAGAAATTCTAGCAGATGACCATCCAATAACAATATGCGATCACGACCATATTTGCAACAATGCTGCAGAACCATCTAAAGCGGTTTTAGTTGCAAGGTAACGTTTGACAAATCACTGTGCAAATAGCATAGTATAGTACTACCCTAAGAATGATAACCACAATTTGCTAAGTCTTCCAAAAATGGTAAAAACTTCAAATTTAATCTACCTTTCCAATGATCGGGAAATAGTCGGCAACTCAAAAATTACAATACCATGGCACGACTATGACGAAGTATATCTAAATCGGTCCCCCCTTCACCCCTTCAGGCAGTGGTTTAGAAAATTCGCTTTTAAACCACACAATTGATATTTCACTTTTAGACTTAACGGCTTCTCTATGTGGATAAATACCAAGCAAGTCATGAGCCAGTTCTAAATAATCGATATCCAAATTTTGTGTACATACCGTAAGCCGTCTCCGTTAATACCGAAAAGTAAATAAACATCAGCTAGAATTACCGTCATCTCACCGACGCTCATATGAAAAGTATTTGTCTACGTCCTCCATCTACCGCACAGCCGTAATAAGGTGATGATCGAGCCGAATATAGTCGATTTGCATAGCTTTTCAAAATCCGATCATTCTTAAATTCTGCTCCAATCTTGGATCTTTAAAATCATTTTCGTAAGCTCGCTCGTATGATCGTATAGCTTAACTGTTTCCACATCCTGATAATTATAAATGAATTAAAATTAGCATTTCATACTTGCATTTTGGTTTACCATTACCGCATTGTGCATAGAAAAATTGCCTCCATTAGCGCATCGTTTTGACTTCTATGATGTTCTTGAAGATAGAGAACACTTCTATCTTCGGGTCCGGGAGCCAATTTTAGATAACAAACAACGACAACCAATTAACAAACATACATCCATTTCAACATTTAGGGTTTTGGTTTTATGAATACTTCGATTCTTTTCGCATTTTCAACAGAGAAACAACCATATGAGTAAATTGACATCGACATCATCAAGACTATTTCTTCCATTAACAACAACAATCACTTGTAAAGTAGTAATCAATTTACAATCAAATTATTATTACCTATAATCGACGTAGATGAAGAGCGTGCTTTCATTTTATGTGTAATCGAGTTGTTGCTTGAAGGAATAGAGGAAGAATAATGTTTTTTAGGCTTGTGATTTGGATTTGAAATGGGTTTGGAATAGGGAATAGGGAGGGTTTTGGGAAGAAGGTTGAACTGTTGGATTATGAGCTCAGATCCGACTCTTTGTCTATTTGATGCTTGAAAATGAACTTGCACACTAATGGGTTGCGCAAGCTTTATAGATAGAGCTTGCACACTAATGGATTGCGCAAGATTTACGTATAAAAAACAGTTTATTACTTGCGTAATACATATTTGCGTATGTAATAAACAAAACGAGGTCTAGTTTTGTAATTAATTTTCTATAAAGCCTATTTCCATGTTTTTTTTACATGCCTTGTTTGAAAAATTGTCCTTAAATAAATGTTTGCTTTCAGTTCCTGCATATGACTGAACACAAATTATGAGCACTATAGTGCCAAGTGCACAGGTTTGTTACAGGGAATCTGTATTGATTCTACAAATATGTTATCGAATGAAAGGTTTGGCAGCCAAGTTGTTAGCAGAATACAATTTTTCTATCCTTCCTCTTCTGCTTTTCCTTCTCATTCTCTTCCCTGTTGCTACCTTAGTAATCTTTCTTACAACATAATTCATATTTATTTTACATGTTGTTAGCTTCCTTCTATATTTTCAACAGCATTTCCGTACGCATTGTACATAATATTAATTTGGACTGTTGGATATAACTACTGTGTTGCTTTGCTCTACTTTATATTTCGCACCTAACCACTATTTATGAGCTATAACTGGCAGCTCAACCGTATTGTTCACTGAATCATATCAGCTTTATTGAGGTTGTTTGTTATATAAATATGGTCAAACTCTGAATCATAACTACTTTATTGTAGTTGTACGTTATATAAATATGGTCAAACGATCACACCATATAATCACTAACATATACCCTGTACATACAGTAAATCAACAACTAATCCTTATGTTGTCATAAAAAATACAAACTAATCCTTGTGTTGTTATGAAAAATACAATATAAGCATATGCATTTCCAACTTTTGACTATAATAAATAACTAATCAAATCAATTTTCAATGTCTGTGCTAAACACACTAGTTCGTATATGTATACTATATTATTAAAGTTGAGTATTCATATTTATTTCTCAAATTTTCATACGGTCACGTGACATCTTTTCTATGCAGGTTTTTTCAATATATCTTTACCCACGGTCTCGTATATTTTCTTTTCAGCCTTTGGATGCTAATTCAAAAAATCCTCCTCTCCTAACTGTGTAACTCTCACCTCCGGTGATCGAATTATGAAAGAAAGTTTACCATCCGATAACTTTAGGCCAAAAGACACGGAAGAAGAGATCTCTCAAACACACTATTTAGATCAAAATGGATACGTTAATATACATAATCACATCCGAGCAATACATATCTCATGTCGAAAAAATAATATATACGAGTTACTAGGATCGAATAATACAATATTTGAGACACATAGAACAATAAACACAACTAACAAGATTCAAAGTGAACAAAAACAATGGATACTATGTCATATCTTAAAATCTGATGCAATATCTCTGCATATATATCATATCAGCACATCGCTATGCAACACAAATAGAACATGTCATCCAAAACAAATGAGTCTCAATACAAGTAAAATGAATACCTGCCATCGTCATCAACTCCATCTCCATATCATATCTCATAAAGCATATCATCAAACTATAATACAACCTCAGTCTGACCTGATGTTGGTAAGTACTTAACAAACCCCCACGTCAGGTTAAAAACTAGCTATGAGTGTAACCGTGCTCAAAACATAACATACTGAGTGTGCAGGTTTAAATATTTACACACTATATAACTCTACTCGGTTACAAACACAACTTTGTTACTGTAGTCTACGCCCATAAATAATTCCATATAAGCTCTGCAATTGAAAACATTTTAAAATAGATTTCTAAATCCTTTTACTTCCACTTTAAATTAGATATTCAAATTACTTTCATGAAATTGGTTCATTCACAAAAGTCCTATATATTTAGAAATTATATACCAAAGGTCTACTTTGCAAATGGCATCAAAGTTTTGTGCACAAATAGTTTATCAAAGTATTTCCTAATTTGTACCAAAACAAATTTTTGCAATATTTTCCTCAAATTGATTCACAAAACTCGATTTGTCCAAAATAATTTTTTAAAACAATGTGCAAAATAACATTTATCCTTTGATACATTTTCATTTATCCAAACTATTTTCATAATATTCCCCAATATTTATCAAAATTATATTTCAAAATACAACATAGTTTCACCAAATTAGGTACAAAATAAATATCCTCATATGATAAATACTAATCACATAAATCATTTCACCTAAGGAAGGAATTCATTATTCCAACCCCTACGGTTCAAGCTCAACGCACAAGGCATTACCTTTAAGCGGTATATATCCAAATCAACATGTAATAATCTGCCTTTTTGAATCTTAAAAGTCGACTCTAATACATCCACGGTATTCACGTGTTAAGCTCCCAAGTGCCGACAATACGGTGAAAAAGAAAGAAAAAATAGAACATAATCTTATAATGTGATAAGTAATCTATAATGTAACAATGATTTGTACAAAAGAAAAACTAAACTTTGTTATACATACATACTTATACACACACACACACACACACACACACACACACATATATATATATATATCAATCAGAGTCAACAAATAAACCAACATCCTGGACAGTATAGCAACATGTCCTTACAATTATAGATAAATATAAACAACCAATGCAGCGAAATAGAATATACTTGAATACATCTTAGAGGCATCCAACTTGTCTCTTGAAACTCCAAAGCATGTAAATTTAATCTGAATATATGATCGGTCTGATCCGAGTATTATTAGAAAATAACATCTGGATCAATCAGGTAAGTCAGCCTGAGAAACACACCTCAAATGGATTTTAACGTTATAAAAACCTTTCAAAATAAAACTATCTCATAAGACCACACCGCATATGAACATGGACGAGTTTTTACCTTACGATAACCAAACCATTTATATTTGAAAATCTAATGATAGTATAATAATGTCTAATGGCGAAAATATCAGTTATCAAGTAGTTATGATGCTCATGAGTGTACATCACAAGATGATAGGTATATAATAAATAACTGATAAGGTACATTCATTAATTGTATATAATTCCACAGGAAGAGCTGTCGGTACTTCGAGAACGGTCCTCCTACACAAGGATCAGAGTTATCCTTCCGAACCAACAATACATCCCTAGTGATGTACAATAGAAAATACATAGCTGGGCACACAAGGCCGAATGCGTCGCTCCACGCATGCATAAAAACCGTAGGTAACTCTAGGAAGGAGACGAATGCACCCTCAATGGTTAACTAAACCCATAACTATGCATCTTTGGTTAGTCATTACCATTGGTGAGACTACGTCCGGCATTCTAGCTCACACACCGCCATCTGAATAGATCTCAGAATCACACATGGATTCCCATACATCAATAGATCTCAGAACCACACATGGATTTCTACAAACGCTTGTTAACATAATGATTTAATATAAGATTTTACTTCAAATTATAAAATCCGAAGTTGATTTAAATCTCTAACTTTCCAAATCTAGAAGGAGGCTCAGCGACCTCAATGGAACTTAAACAAGCGCCATTAAATTTAAATTAACCTCCTAAGTTAAATTACACCATTTACATAATCAGGCATATATGTAAACCAAATCCATAACTAATAATCAATTGTTAACACATCATATATCCAGCATTAATCAATTGATGCTTAAAAAATATGTATAAGTTCATATAATAGCAGAATGAGGATTTATTCTGCTAAACAAATTATAGTTCAAAACAAACTCTTTCATTTATTATTAGACGGTGTTTATTTGGCCAAATAGATAACATGGATCCAGTTCCCATAAATACAATTCCTACGAATCTAATTCCAAAATGTAGATAATGATCCATGAGTGCAACACAACCGGCCGCGTTTAATTTGGACCTTGTATCGACTAGTTATATAATATATAATCTATCGATTAAATTAAATTAACAAACAACTTAATTATCCTTTTAACTACCCTTAACACAAATTAATATATCTTCTCCCTTAATTTCACTTCACCCAAAACCAGACCTTGCAGCACCATTATGCTAATAATTCATCCCCTCAAACTCCTTTATTCCACAATGAAATGCCACGGGACTACCACCTTTGGTCTCTTCTTCGCGATGCTACACTATAGACACAACAACATCCCTCGTGAATAGCACTTTGAAATCGCGTTGTTATAAATGCTGTCGCGGCCTAGAGGTGTCGCTTTACCCAATCCTCAACCGCGCATCACCATACTCGGCCAAGAGGTGCCATTCTCTCTTATAAACCCAAAAGCTTCGATTCACTCAAATCCAACTCAAATTGCTCTAAATCAAAACCCTAAATGCCCTAACCCATTGCTTAAAGCTGTCGTAGAGACATATACATAACTATAGGTATCTTAGAAGACATGTACATACAGACATATACATTACTATAGTCTGATATGTGTAGATGAGATGTATCATATGCGTATGTAAAGTTGAGATGACTAATTGAAAATGAAAATACATAATAAGAGATAGAAGACAATCGGCATAAACTAGTGTTGTGTTCAAAGTGTATAATTTATCAGTCACTAGAATGTTGTTTTGACCCCCTCCTCATTACAACCTACATAACATCTTAGAAGAGCGGTCACTGGTACAAGGCAAGTTCTGTAGAAGGACAGGTTCCTTAAGTATGATCGATACTAACATGGACGTTGGAACTTGGAAGTGTCAAATCTAGGTCAGTAACTACGTGACTTATTATATTTTGATATTCTGTTGTGAGTTATATCGTTAATGCTCTAACATGCATTCATTTGTTTACTTGCAGGATACCAAGATCCGTACTTTGGTAGACTTGGATTTTCGATTTAGGGAAAATTCGATCCCACTGGATGCAGGTTATCACACATAGCATACACACAACATATGTAGCACATCTATATCAACCAGTTTGGGAACACATATCATAAGTAGCCTAAATCTAGTGATTTACTACAAAATAGTATGTCGATAATAATATATGTAATATCTTATTTAAACCATTTTAAGATACTTCAAAATTCTCTTATAAAATTAGTTGTGGGCTTAAATATATTAGAAATCATGTTTTAAAGTTGGAAATCGGTTCAAAACGTCATATTTGTAATATACAAACAATCATAGTAAGGTGAGAGCTATTATCATGCACCTCAACAAAAGCTGACCAATCATATCCAAGTCGTAGAGCTCTCCAACACGAGCGCAACACAAGAAACCACGTCTAAATCGGACCACGTATGTAAAAGATATGGATTAAATACGAATCAAGATTAATTAAATTAACTAATTCACCAATTGCCTTAGTTAATCACCTCATCACCTTAAACTTTCTTCCTTAAATCTATCTCCATGTGCATGCGTACACGCATAACCCATCCATGCCGAACTTATTTGTTCGATTTATCCTTGATTACTCAATGAATATTGGCACCAACTTCGTCACTACGCTCCTAAACATGCCCTCTTCGCGATAATCCCCAAGATGAAATGCTTGATGCTTCCTCTCAAAACTCGATCTCCTCGCCAACCTCTTTCTTAGTAGATAGTCCCTTCAACTCTTCAAAGTGAACATTATCACCACAAACTTCAAATCATTAGTCGGATACTCCTTCTTGTGTGGTTTTAGTTGTCGACTAGCATATGAAACAACCTTACCCTTTTTACATTAATACCGCACCTAGTTAAGTACCATAAGTGCCTATTTTTATCATTGACTACTCATTCCCATTCAGAATGAGTAACATCTATGCACTCGCTAACCTCTCTGTCGGATTCACCAGTTGCATGTCCGCACCTCGCGTCTCAAATAAAGGTCTAATTCTTCTCATCAAATCGGTTAATGGTGCTACTACTTTAGAAAAGTCCTTGATAGAACATCTATAATATCCCGCTAATCTAAGAAGACTTCTCATATCCGCAGCACCCTTGGGTCTATTCCAATCCTAGACTACCTTAACTCACAAGATCTATAGCAATGTCATGTTCCGAAACAATATGACCCAAGCATCTCACTTCCCTCCTTCAGAAGTGATTCTACAAAAAATCTTACCATCAATCGGTGCTTTCTAAATACCCCAATACTATCATCGGTTGTGTCTTTAACTCCTTTTTCATCCACGAGTAAACGAAAATATCATCAATGAGCATAAGCACAAAATTGCTCAAATGATCCCTCGAAGCACGATTCATGAGATCAAAAAGCATGCCGACACGTTGGTTAGCCCAAATGACATAACCAACTAGTCAAAAGACTAGGTAACATATAACACGCTATGATTGTCATACTCTCTCTAGCTACTCTCAGTTGATGAAACCTCATTGCAAGGTCTAATTGGAAGAACACCTTTACCCCATAGAGCTGATCGAACTAGCCATCAATAAGTAGGAGTAGATACTTGTTCCTCATCACATTCAACTTACGGCAATCAACGTATAACATCAAAGAGTCATCCTCCTTAGTGGTGAACACTATAGGTGCATCCCACTCAAATATGCTCTTACAAATAAAACCCAGCCTCAATAGGTCATCCGCTCGCACCTTTAGTTTCCACAGGTCTTTGGACATCATATGCTTCAAAGACACAGTTACTGGTTTAACATCTTTGACCATATCAATACGGAATCCTATCCCTATATGGTGGTAATCTGGTTAGCTCATTGAATATGTCCAAATACTCTTTTGCTACAGGCGCAAATGATAACTCCTTGTTTGGGATATCAACCGAATATAGAAAGCTAACCATCACTTTAACATTCGATGGGCAGTCTAACACTACCTTTTACTCGTAATCAGCTCCTGTCGTTACCAATTGCCTCTCACAATCCACCATTATTCCGTACCTCTGTAGCCAGTCCATTCCTAGACTATAATAATGAATCCTATTAAACCCAAAATAAATCAGTAACAAACAAAAAAACATCCATGACTTGATAAGGCTGAGCCTTGACAACCTATGCATAGGCTGATTGAGCCCCCAATAAGGTTCGTCCTAATTTAAAGGTTGTATCTCGAGTCTCAATCCTAATCTATCTACCACATCACTAGATACAAAGGGATATGAAACCCCGATACCGAATAAAACACATATGGAATGCAATAAGTGGAAAGCAAATTCTAGATAGTAACGCACTTTCCCTTCTCTTTAGTTGACGGAGCACTCAACGAAATCAAAACGACATTCAATGTATATTCCTTCACTGTATGCCTCTATTTAGCTGGTTCGGGACAGTCTTTTTGCACTTGGGTACAAACACTTGTACCGCAAAACCTTTTCGATTAACTTATTGAAGCTCTTGTCAGTATGACCAATCAATCACTTAACAACATAATCGCCCAACCCAGCGATAAGCTTTTCATTCTTTCTGAGCGGGGTATCAATGAAAGATAGACCATACTTTCATAGCACATCGAATTCGACCACATACTCTGACATAGACTTGTCGCCTTGCATCAAGTCGGTGAATTTCCTAAATAACATCGATCTATAAATAATCGGGACAATTTTCTCTTTGAACCAAAAAATGAACTGATCCTAAGTAAGACGATCCTTGGGTATCGTAAAGGGCACTCCACCAGTTCAAGCTCGTCCCTGGAGTTATTTAAAGGTCGATTTCTACCTCATTGCGTCATCTAACTCCAAGTCATCAAAGATTCTTTTGCAATTATCCAACCATTCTTGCACCTCAATAACCAACTTTGTTTCAAGGAACAATCTGCCTTATGTAGTCTCTATACAGCTTAAAAAAGTCAACCCTTGGTGCTTACACATGAGTAACATAATCATTTGGAGCGACTTGGACATTCCAGATAATGTTTCGAACAATCTCAATGAACATATTATGTAAATCGAGGTTAGTGGCCCCCGATCCTACCCACTCCTCAACTCCAGAGATGGAGCTAATAGCAGCATATTTCATACGCCAGATCATTCCTAATCTGTAATAACGATGATCAATCTCTCATAAAGAAAAACTATATCAGTGGTACTCGTGTGCAAAATAACTTATATATTATTTATACTAATATATAGTTTTGAAAATCAAAATATATAACAAATACGCTCTCTCTCTCTCTCGTATATATCTATACTCTCGATCCAGCCTAAGATGATAACTCCTACCCAATCTCTTTTGGATCATGGTATCAACTAAGGTTAATCATGTAACCTAACCTCTGATACCAAATGACGATCGTCCTACACCTTCGACACCCAATAATGATAACAACATGTATAATGCGCCGAAATGGTGCCCTAGGTGGTGTAGGATGATAATCAAGGTTGTAAAGTAATTAAACAAGAGAAATATAAGTGAAGAGAAAAAAGACATCATACGATCACAGAACCTGTCGTATATCTCATATCGCATTAAGTAAAATAGAACAATCAAAATATAAAACAGACAAGACAATGGCAATTACATGAAGCATATATTACACAAGTTCATAGAGTTGTACAAGATAGCAATAGAGTTTATACGGTTGAAAAATATACTCAACTGATAAACAATCTCCAATAATGGTATGTCAAATACTGGCAAGGCTCCATAGTGTCATATAGCCGAATAAGCATTAATAATCCTAAAATATGAATATGAGAAAGCATCGCCTTTTGCTAGTCAACCTACACAACTCCATGTTCCATTTACACCTACTATCTAGTTTACTCATTTAAGAGTACCCGAGATAATAAAAAGAAAAACATAAAAACTCGAGTTAGACAATAGTCTATTGTGAGCGATAAATAATTTTAAAATATTATGAACGTCGATATAGTGTATGGAATAGAGGGTATGGAGAATCATACCTGAACTATTCCTGCATCCAAAGAGTTAGCACATACCATCAATGATATACTACTTTACAAACATCATGAAGGTGTACTCCATCCTACGTATAATGTCGGAACGTCTAGGTATCCCTATCCTTAATACCTACATCATGGGACATCCATAGAGTGACAGATCAATCATGACAAACATAGCATCCATCTAACAAATCTCACTATCACTCAATGTGTTTTTGATATATGATAACTTGTAGACCATTCCTCTGCTTGGGATTAATGAAAAAATCCCAATTTTCGGTGTACTCGATATACCGCCCGAAGCTAATACTAAACATATTCCACTGATCCAGGGTATATGGATCCAAACAACTGACCCGGGTTAGCCAAACAAAGTACCCATGAGCGTCCTCACAGTACCACTGCTTTCGAGTACATCAAAAAACACTTCGAGTATCAACAATCTCTTAGCATGCGTATCCAAGCCTTTTATTACTTCATCAATTTTCATTCATCAAATTCCACGATAGAACCCTTCAATATTCTATCCACGGGTCACCCTTCATAGTACCCGCCCTTGTGGAGAATCATCATGATTTCATCAGCATTGAGTTGTCGTCATCGAAACACAACTCCATCACAGTCGAGTCATCATCATCCAAGTCCCGAAGCCACCACGTTGAAGCATCATGTCATCGCTTAACCATCGAAATCACTCATCGTAGAGTAATAAAATCAAGACCAAAAGTTGGTTGCATGAACATACCACCACGTCTCTATCCTCGAAGCCTCCTTATCATCCATGTCAAAGATGAGCCAAATCGACCATCATCAATAGTAATGGGCAACAACCACTCTACAGTGACCGATACCGACCACCTCGGTCTTGTACTTAGCCAAAAAATGGTTAAATACAAACCAAATAAAATCATTTGGCATTCATCCTAAAGTCCAAATCCCATCCAAGTCCATCTTCTTCCATCTTCAGATTAATCGGCATGCATCCCTGTACTCTTCTACAACTTACCCATCCGTTCGAGTTTCCATCATTTATGCGTCCTATCGATATGCATGAAACTTTATCTCATCATACGAGTTTTTGTCATGTGTGCATTCGATCAATATGCACGAAACTTCAATATACATGACATTTCCTAAAGATAGATCTCTGATCGATCGATGTTTTCAACCAAAATAAGCAAATAAGCATATATGCGACCAACAAGTATACATATATCTATCATAACATACATATAACGTATATAACACATCTATATCAACCAATTCAGAGATTCATATCATAATTAGCTTAAAATCTAGTGATTTCTTAAAATTAGTACGTCGTTAATAACATATGTAATATCTGACTTAAAGCATTTTAAAACACTTCAAAATTCTTTTATAAAATCAGATGTGGGTTTAAATATATTAGAAATTATGTTTTAAGATCGAAAATCAATTCAGAATGCCATTTTTATACTGTACTAACAATCATAGTATGGTGAGAGACAATATCACCCACCTTAACAAAAGCTGACAAATCCTATGCCAAATTGTAGAGCTCTTCGACACGAGCGCAATGCAAGAACCGCATCCAAATCAGTCATCGTATGCAAAAGGTATGGATTAAATACAAATAGAGATTGATTAAATTAATTAATTTACTAATTACCTTGGCTAATCACCTCCTCACCTTAAACATTCTTTCCCAAATCCATCTCCTTATGCACACGTAAACGCACAACCCATCCATGCCGAATTTCTTTCTTCATTTTCTCCTCGATTACTCAATGAATCTCGGTACTGTTTTTACTAACACGCTCCTCAACATGCCCTCTTCGCGACCAGTGGCGAAGCCAGGTTTCAATTTTAGGGTGGTCACTCTATACAACAACCATTTTCGAAAAATGTACCATTACTCCAAGTAATGAGCTTACTTATAAACAATGTACCATTATAGCCATTCCCCAAAAAAGAAAAGCCAAAGCAAGAACCTATAAGTTTCCCTTATTTGAGTTATGCTTCCATTCAAGTGTTATGGTTATCCTATGTTACTCAATCCTTTAAACTGGTTTGACTGCAAAACCCAAAACATTGCTTTTATGTCCGTTTCCATTCAAGCATTTCATCAGACAACTTACCAACAATAGCACAAGCTTTTGCTTTGGAAAATACTACAGAACGTTTTGCATGTAAACTGCAATGTCGTTTTTAAATATTGGGGTTGGCACATGCCTACCCCATTTGCAAGGGGGCTCCGCCCATGTTCGTGACGATCCCTAAGATGCAAGGCTCGACGCACCATATTAAAACGCAACTTGCTTGACCCCTTGCTTCCCTCCAAATGTCGTGTTTTACCGTAGCTGGTCGGAGCTCCAACCATCAATGCCCAAGGATGCACACTACTATGAGAAGAACAATGGTGCTGCCGGATCTGCCTAGCTCTCCTTCGATCATCATCAAACGGCAACCCTAGCCACCGTTAGAACATAGCCACCTCCCCAAGCATCACCACACCTTCCAATGGTCATATGGATACAAAGCTCTAGCCTCTCCGAGTTCAACGGATCTAATCTCATCGGTTTTGGTGGATCAAGGCAATTAATTTAATTAGAGGGAAGGGGCAGCTATTTCCTTTTACTGGTTTGAGGAGGAGAATGTAAAATGAAAAGGGAAAAGTCTGTGAGTGTGTATATATATATAATTTATTTGATTTCTCAAATAAATCGCCATACATTTTGAACTCGTACAATCACATAGTGCATTAGATCATAGCGAAATCATCGTTGCACATTACCTCAATTCTATGGATCAATGGTATAAATTTCTTCACTATCCGAGACTGCATTATGGGATGACAACTTTACGCATTTCAAGATCGTTTTGACCATCGGATCGTTTGATTTCAAATATAGCGATATTTATACTCACTTTGATTCGCAACTTCGATTTGAACTTAATGGAATTAATCTCGAGTTCTAATTCGATCCTACATGAAAAGTCATACTTTTGGACCTTCAATTAATTAGATTCCATATTTAAATCAATTATTTAAATATCCTATCGTCAAAAATGCGAGTTGTTACGTAAAGCTACTAAAAAGAAGCAAAATTCAGCATTTAGAGTGGATTTATTAAATTCTAAGGCTCGAGAGATATATGATCGCATTACGGTAGAAAGAAAGACTAATGTTGCGAAAAAGAAGGCGATGATGAAGAAGTTGTTTGAGATCTAGACCGAAGAGCGGTAGATCAGATCATTTTCATGTATACAAAATGTATGCATGAAGTTCAGCTAAAACACTGGAGCATAAGGAAAAAAACTAGTTTTGAAAAATGTTCTTGTTGAGAAAAATTTGAACAAAGAGGAGTGATGGTTTATATTTTATATTTTGTGTTTTAAGATATTTGATTTTAAGGTCAATCATAAAAATACTGTCTTTTTTTATTTCAAATCGAGTTACGAAAATTAGTATTTGTTATTTCCATGTTTTTATTATTTTATACTATAACACAAAATTCTAAATTTTAAAATTTAATAATTTGTTAAATCACAAAAATAAAATTGGGCCTGTATGCAATAAATATGATATAAATAAAAACCAGTAAATAAGTTATAAATTTTAAATAAAAAAACAACATGTTAATTTTTTTAATATGTTTCATAAATATGTTATAGTAACAATAAATAAATTTACTTGGATGTTCAAAATTTAGAAGCCAGTTAAAAAAGCGTTTAATAAATAAAACTGTTAGGACAACAACTTGTGACGGAGTCTGGAAATCAAATAATCGTAATCCGTAGATTGTCGTAAAACTTAGTAGGCTACATGATCGTGATTCGTAGGAGTGGACATTTATTGGTTAAAACTAAGTAAACCGACCACGCCAATTAACTTCGTCGATTTGGTTAGTTAATTGGTTGATATTGGTTTTTGTTTTTATATCTCTTTGGTTTATTTGTTGGGCTTGGTTTTCATTATTTGAAAACTGAACCAACCAATTAAACCATTTAAAAATTAAGTTATTTAAAAATAACTAAATTACCACTGCCAACACTATTATTTATTATATTTTCATAATTTTTTTTAAGTATTAATTTTTCTAGAAGATTAGTTTGTTTTTGAAAATATTTTCATCATACGAACTCAATTTTTTTTTTTTTTTTTAGTTTTATATTATATCAATAACAAGGAGTTCTAATTCATTTTAAACTAAACCAAATAAACCAACCAAACCAAACCACATATTATCGGTTTGGTTGGTTTCAGTTTTAAAAAATATTGGTTTTTGGTTTGGTTTGTTTAATGATCCTTGAATAATTATTTTGTTTACAATTTTTTTGATTGCTTTAACCGAGTCAATCATTTGCTCTCATTCACATATTAATTTGGGTCAAAGTGGATAATTACAGCTTGACCGGCCCACTCCATTTAGCAGACGCCTTCGTCACGATTGATCAACAACCAACCTGGTGTTAACCCTAGTTTGCTTTGTAATTCGCACAATATTAAAATTCAACAGCTAAATATTCCTAGTGTTCGTTTTACGACCATCACTTCTCAACTCCTGCCACTTCTGTCTGCAAAAAGGTAAACCCTACTTTTCTTCCTAGCATACGTATATGATTTGTCTATCGTTCATATAAACATGTTGTTGGCATAGCTACACTTTAGTGATGATTACCGCTGCTACTTCATTTGTGAGAACTCGACATAATTTTTCGAGACATTGTTCTTCGATTCCTAATTTCGTAGATATAGTTGCCAATGGAATAGGTAGCTTGCAAGATATGGAATCAAAACTCGATGATTTACAAGTTCCGATAAACCAATCCATTGCGACCCAAGTTATTGATTCTTGTGCCACCGTTAATAATAATTGCAGTAGAAGGCTGCTAAGATTTATGTCCTGGTGTAAGAAAAATAGTAATGATGAATTGGGTTATGAAGTGTTCAACAAAGCAATTCAACTGTATTCTAAAATGAAGGATATCACGGCAATTGATATTGCTTTGTTGAATCTTCAAAAAGAAGGTCATAGAATAAAACCTAAAACTTTTGATAAAGTGATTGAGGCGTTTGTCAATTTAGGAAGACCAGAAAAGGTGGTTTCTTTGTTCAGGGATATAGAGGAAAAACATAAAATAAGTTTGGAAAGATGTGAAAATGAAGACTGGTCTAGTATTACTTCAGCTGTTCATGCTCTCTGTACTAAAGGGCATGCTCGGAAAGCCCTTGGAATACTTTGGCATCATAAAGACAAAGTTGAAAATTACAAGATCAATCGCCACAAGGGTCTTATTCTTCATGGCTGGTCTGTACATGGAAATGCTAAGGAAGCACGTGGTGTTATAGATGAAATTAAAAAGTCGGGAAACTGCCCATCATTAGCATCATATCATGACTTGCTTAGATGTATCTGTAATAGAAACCTGAAGTTCAATCCATCTGCTCTTGTTCCGGAAGCTATAAACATAATGGCGGAAATGAGGTCATCGGGCATATATCCAACAACTACGAGCTTTAAAATATTACTGTCTTGTCTTGGAAAGACAAGAAGAGTAAAAGAATCCTTAACAATATTTGATTCGATGTTGAATAGAGAGGAGGGTGAAGAAGCTTTTCCCGATTCTGCATGCTTTTTAATTGTTATAAGGTTACTTTACTTGACCGGGAGATTCAATAATGGGAATAAGATACTTAGCCAAATGTTTGAGGAGGAAGATAAAGGGAGAGTAAATCTGAACGCAAGCTTGAAATTTTACCAAGATTTAATTGGCGTTCTTTGTGGGCTAAAAGAGGTTGAACGTGCTCTCAAAGTGTTTGAGATGATGAAGAATAGATGTAGACCCTCTATCAAGGATTATGGTCCTATATATGATTTGTTGATAAATTATCTTTGTAGAAATGGAAAGTACGACCTAGGTAGGCGTTTCTGGATTGAGGCGGTTGATCATGGTATCACGCTTAAGTGCTCAAGTGATTTGTTAGATCCTTTGAAGGCGCCACCGCAATATATTTTCTCTACGGTGAAAAGTTTGGTCAAAGCAAGCAGGAAGGATATACAAGTAAAGAAGAAGTATACATACGTAGGTAGAAATAATAAGAGTAGAGGAAAAAAGGTTCATTGATGATGGTAGCAGTGTTCTTTGGATCTTCGGGACTACACAATGTATTATAAGTTGACCGGTGCAAAAGTTTGACCTTATAAGTTTGCATTATCAAAGAGTTCCTATGTTCTTGATTGTTTTAATGGCTTCGGATATATATCACAAACATAATTTATATTATATCACAATACTGTATCTACACTCGTATTCCCATCTGTGGCTAGCAGTAGCACCCCGATAAATGCAAAGGAAATCATGAAAATTAGCGGAAGTACTTGTGAGATGGATGGAACTTATAAATGTCAAATTGCTCCAAAGGTATGCAAGTTGCTTGTTTGAGTTTTATTTGTTCGATCCACTTAATACATCTATCTTTTGTTTATTATAAATAGACTTTATGGCATGTCTCCCTTTTCTTGCCTTGTTACAAGGAATATAGGACTCTTATTAGCATCTATTTTCCTTTGCCGTATTTATTACCTCAAGAAATCATTTGAATAAGATATATACTGCAATTTAAAGGTTTTTTTTAAAATATGCTATTGACATATCTTGAGAGAGAATGAAAGTGGAAATTTGGATCCATCCCTACTTTCAAGTTTTATGCACGGAAAACCCTGCTCAAAACATGTTTTAAATTACAACTTTATTTATATTTTCAATTAATTGTTTTTTAGTTTTTTTTTTTCAAAAATTAAATATGAACTTGATCTCATGTTTCTACGACCAAAACTATTTTTTTTTTGAAAAGTGAAAATACGTGTATTTTTTTAAAAACATTTGCAGTTTTTACTGCAAACATCGGCATTTTTGAAAGTGCAAATATTTGCACTTTAAACTGCAAATATCTCCAGTTTAAACCGCAAACATTTGCACTTTCTGAAAATGCAAATATTTGCATTTTGGCTGAAACTAAAATCATGAGTGTTCCTTAAAACTTGTTTTTAGGAGGGATGTAGTGTATTTTGGAACTTAAGGATGTTTTACAGAAGTTCCCAAAATAAAATAATAGATTCTTATAAAGATGCGCTGTGCAATAATTTTCTCACTGTCATATGGTTGATTGAACTGAAAGCTAACCTGGGGCCTATCACAACGATATCTATTCACTTTATTCATCATTTTACATTTTATTCAACAGTGTTCATTGTTTTCCATACTGATGCGAAGGATTGTTAACTGAAACCAACAAATATCACAATCAAATAATGCTTTTTGACCACTGAACTGAGTTAGTGTCGCCATTCTGATTTAGTTGTAAAATTTACAACAGTTCCCTTTGCATAACAAGAGTATGTACTTGCACAGTTTTGGTTGCTTTTAATACTTGCTGTCTAGCTGGAACTTTCTTTTTTCAACATCCCTTGAGTTTTTTCAGTAATATACAAATCATAATTATACTCCTACAAATTTGATACATGACAATTTTTTTTTGTTAGTTTGAACTTTATGTTATACTAGTATGGGCCCGTGCTTCGCACACGGGCAATGACATTTTCGGAATTTCAAAAAGATACAGAGTATATTAGTTCAATGAATTTTCTTTATTAGTAGTAGAGATAAGTTAATAAAACATAGGCGAACTGATTAAAAAATAGCTATAAGCTTATATATGAAATCAGTTTGCCAAACAATATCAATTACCTTTTGATTTGATATTTAACTTCTCAAATTATCAAGCATTAAACGATGCCGTACAATTAAATGACATTCTATGCTTAATAAGGTTTTATGTTTAGGATATTTTGTTTATGATATTAGCACGAAAGATTTATTTATTTATTTTTTGAATATCAACAACAACAACAAAGCCATTATTTCCAAAAAAGTTGGGGTCAGCCAGAGATGGAACCCAAAATTAAATGACAAAACTAATTTAAAGGTTATAACAATAACAATAGCAATAATAGAATAAAGTCAAATAAGTAAATTAATAATAATACTAACTAAGTAAAGTAAAAACAAAGATAAAAGACCAAACGCTACGTCTTCGGTTCCTTTTCCCTAGTCCTATAATCTAAAACTTATAAAACTCATAGCTCATCGTTCTGGTACGTGAATCGCTAACTTTCAAGCGTTCCTATCTGTTACCAGCTCTTCGGATATATTTTAATCATTCAAGTTCCTTTTTACTACTTTCATCCATGTCAACCTTGACCGATCGCCACATCTCTTTGAGCATACGACGCGATCTATAGTTTCAATGCGCACAGGTGCTTTGGGCGGCTTTCGTTGGAGATGTCCAAATCATCTTAAGCGATGCTGAATTAGCTTCTCCTCAGTTGGTGTTAGTTTTTCACGTATATTATCATTTTTAATCCGATCTCTTCTTACATGATCGCAACTCCGTCGCAGCATACACATGTCTGCTACGCTTATCTTCTAGACGTGTTGGTTTTTAGTAAGCCAACATTCTGCACCATACAACATCGCAGGCCTGATTGCTGTTCTGTAGAATTTTCCTTTAAGCTTCTGTGGAACTTTTCTGTCACGGAGAATGCTAGATGTTTGTCGCCATTTCACTCATCTCGCTCGAATTCTAAAACTAACATCTTCATCAATCTCACCATTACACTGCAACATTGATCCTAAATATCGAAAGGATATCTTCTTAGGAACTATTTGTTTGGCCGGAGTGATATCTCCATCCTCTGACCTGACACCGCTGAACTCGCACTTTATATACTTTTTTTAGTTCCGCTAAGCCTAAATCCCTTTGATTCTAAAGTCTATCTCCACAGCTCAAGTTGTCTATCAACCCCAATCCTACTTTCATTAATTAGCACAACATCATCAGCAAATAACATGCACCAATGAATCTTCTCTTGTATACCCTTCGTAATCTCATCCATCAGTAGGGCAAAAATGTAGGGGTTTAAATCTGACCCTTGATGCAATCCTATGTTAATGGGAAAGTCACTGGTTACACCATCGCATGCTCTGACACTAGTCACAACATCATCGTACATATCCTTAATAAGGGTAATATACTTTGTTGGAACTCTCATATTTTCCGAAGCGCACCACATCACTTTTCGCGGTACTTTGTTATAAGCTTTCTCCAAATCGATAAATACCATATGTAGATTCTTCTTTTGCTCCTTAAACCTCTCCATAAGTTGTCTTATCAAGAAAATCGTTTCTGTGGTTGACCTCCTGAGCATGAAGCTAAATTGGTTTTTTGAAACGCTTGTCATTCTTCTTAATCGATGTTCAATGACTCTCTTCCAAAGCTTCATCGTATGACTCATAAGCTTAATTCATCTGTAGTTTGTGCAACTTTAGATATCTCCTTTATTCTTAAAACTTGAAACAAATATGCTTTTCCTCCATCCATCTGACATCTTGTTGATTTGAAAATATTATTGAACAACTTAATTAGTCAGACTATCACTGTATTTCCAAGGCATCTCCACACCTGAATGGGATGCCATCAGGCCGCAATGCATTGCCTGCTTTCATCCGTTTGAATATCAATTAGTAAAAAAATAATATTTTTATTAGTTTTGTTTAATTAGTTAAAATATATCATTTTTAGTACATGCTTAGGAAATTAAAAGGGTACATGTCATTCTCCGCGCCATGTGTCAATGCTCTAGAATGTTTTGAACCTTTTTGTGCTATGCGTCAAGGCTTCAGGAGGACTTTGCTCTATGCTCTTATAGTTACTATGCCTAACATAAATTACACAATGCATGAATGGGTTGATGTAATTATTTTTGACATCTTTTATCAACTATATTCCATTCTTTGCACGTCTTCTAATAATATATATTTTTTGATTGATAATTCACTCAATTCTTAACATGCATTTGTGCGCATGCTATAAGATTCTAGAAGTAACATTAGTCCAAAAAATGTCGATGCGAGTCTAGCAATGTACAAGATTTGCTTTATATATATATATATTCATATTCTTTTGAGCGGACAGTAGTCATTTCGGCTCTCCACTCTCTCGAATAATCATTCTTTTCAAATCATCTTCAATTAGATTCTAATACAATACAGTGAGTGACAAGTTGAGTGACAAATTTTGGCATCGTTGAACCGTGAAAGAATCAGTTCTTTACATTTGATTTCTTCTCACATTATGTTGAGTAACCAATCATGATTATAATAGTTTGTACCTAAATTTCTTTTGAAATATTTTTTTTGGAGTCAAATCAATACAATGTGTTACAATTGATGTTTGGAATAATTGCTTTGGATTTTCAATTGGTAACTGTAAGAATGTTATGATTTGCCTTGTTAACTATTTGTACTATTCCATTTTCTCTAATGAAAGTATTGACTAGACTTGTTTTTCACATCAGAATTCATTGAAACAGGGGGCCGACGGGACGAAACAAGTGTAACACTTCATTCTCGTAATCTAAAAACATAGCTCTATATCAGCTTAGACCAGCGGTAGGGAAACAGTTACCCTTTAAATCATAAATGTACTAATACTTTGAAACTCATCAATAACATCCGTAGATTTAAGCATCGTTTCATGGGTTCATGCGTAAATTCATATTTTTTCTTCCATTTTGAGTGCTTCAACCATTACATATTAATGTACAACCATACACATCTCAGAAAATGGTATCTATGCCAATATGGTTATTCGTTTTTACTGCAATTCATATTTTGTTTCTGATACAAGTATTCTTCTGGTTTAAAGCATTTCTAGAAGGGTGGCGATTTTTAGGATGAGCAAGGAAAAACGTCAATTCCACCCACTCTACCAGCAGCGAGTGAGAGGAATTGTCCTTTTTTTAAAAGAAAAAAAAAACTATTAATGGTGTTCATAAAACCATTTATAGAACTTATACGGGTTTCAAAAACCCTATTTTTCTAAATTGTTTGTGTTTAAACCGACTTCAAAATACCCATATTCTTAAACGACTTTCTCAAAACCGTTTAGGGCATAAACGGTAAAACCATCTAAGAACTCACGCTCAAAAATAAAATGAAAGAAACTCCAACTTTTCCTTTTTTTTCCACGCTTAAATCCACACCGCTTGAGCGTGAAAAATTGAAAAAAAAGGAGCTTCCCCCATTTTCCAGCAAATTGGTCTAGCTGGAGATGCTTTTAATACATCACCATTCTTTTTTGAGAACCAAAAATAGTTGTGAGAATTAATATCTCATGCTTTATCTAAACGTATAACAGATGCAGTACAGAACATCATGTGTGTAGCGTAGATGCCATCTACTAAAAAAAATAAAATTAAGATACTTAAAATGATTGACATATTAAAGCATCTCCATTTGTTTCAAGTGGTTTTTCGTGTTTATACTCATAAAGTATAAGCTATCACTTGGAACGTAGTTACAAATTTTGATGTATTAACCAAATTCAGCAAAAGCAGGCAAGACCACCAAAGCAATATTATTTAAAAGATATCTATATTGCTTTTGCATATTCATATGTTGAATCAAACTCTGAACTAAAAAATGCATTTATATTATATATAAACAAATTTAACATAAGAGCAAGATTATTTGAAATTAAATTTTGATGTCTTAACCAAATTCAGTAAAAGCAGGTAAGACCGCCAAAGCAATATCGTTTAAAAGATATCTATAATGCTTTTGCATATCCATATGTTGAATTAAACTTTGAAACAAAAAAATGTATTTATATTATACATAAACAAATTTAACGTAATAGCAAGTCTATCTGAAATTATGGCCATTGGTGATAATAATGGAAATTGACCAACGTTAGTTATGTCTTTAATAACAATATAAGCAAACAAGTAGTATTGTGCGGATCGAAACCGCTTTGACGTTGAATGCATTAATTATGCATAAGTTTTGTGATGATCGAAGGTGATCAATTAGCTTTGTACATAGTTTGTCACATCAAACAATAACCAGTAAAAGAGTCATTGTTCTGGTCTTTATTACGGTCTACTTTCATTAGAGTATCTGTAGGAGGGCGGTGGCTTTTTGGGGGAGAAGGTTGAGAAAAAGCGTGAATTCCTCCCGTTCTTCTAGCAACGAGTGGGGGAAATTGTCTCTTTTTTAAAAAAGGAAAAATAATCTATTAACGGTGTTCATAAAATCGTTTATAGAGCTATATTGGGTACAACACTCGTCGGACGTGTTTGAAGAGATAAAATGAAGAATATAAATGGAAAATGAGGAAGATTTAACAAATACACCAATTGATAAAGAAGAAAATCACACAGAAAAGGAAAAATAATTTATTAATGGTGTTCATAAAATCGTTTATAGAGTTATATTGGGCACAACACTCTTCGGATGTGTTTGAAGAGATAAAATGAAAAACATAAATGGAAAATGAGGAAGATCTAATAAACACACCAATTGATAAACAAGAAAATCACACAGAAACACACATATTTAGAGTGGTTCGGCGTATGGCTTACGTCTATTATGAAATGGCCGACTTTTGTTGATTTTTGCTTGCTGGTTACAACGAGTTACAACAGTAAAATTCGAGTACAATAGTGATTTCGGTAGAGTCTGGACGTAGAAGAGCCAAAAAGTTGAGACTCAAAATTGACCTCCTCCGATAATAGAGATGCCGGCCATCGCGGCCGAAGTCACAATTCCAGCTCCAGATGAGCTGCCAAGAGCAATCTTCATTGCGTATCACCAAGATTCTGTAGCATTCAATGTCTCCGAAGATATGTTGGGAAGAATCTGCTTAAGACATGGTCTACCATTAGATGACGTTCTGCTACCAGAACCGAATGACCGATCACACTTTCCCCCAAAAGGATTCACCGCTTTTAACAGACATTCGTGCACAGCTGGAAAGCTTCCTCCATTTAACCAATATTTTCGTTAAGTGTTGGTTTTCTTTGGGATCGCTTCGTCACAGTTACATCCAAACGGACATGCATTGTTGAACAGTCTATTCATTGTTTTTATGGAGCATCTCTTACGGTCCCCGATCCCAGAGGAAGTCGGATTCTTGTTTAATGTCAAGAGTTGGGGAGGTAATCATTCATTCACATTTCCAGAGGCAGTTAGGAATTGTCAAGTGGTGACTGGATCCTAGACCAGACTTAGTTACTTCAAGACGGAGTGATTCTATGTTCTATTCCGCTAGGGTTTGCTAGACGGTGGTTGGTTAGTGTTGCAATTTCTCTAGTGGCTTATGTGATAGCTGTAATCGACATTGAATCTAAGATTTTCCTTTTTTTCTTATGGCCACAATTCCACGACCTGAAGGTGCTCACTTTAAAGAAATAGCGCGGATTCTCCAAGAGGTGCCTGGTGAGATGAGAGAAATTGACTCGGTGCCGACAGATGAAAATTTAAGGGCCATTGGGCTAATTGGTCAAGACTTGAGGGACCTCTTAGGGCAGCCCGGCAAGATGGGCTAAGCGTAAAGCTCCCGGGGTTGTAATAGCTGAGGAGGGCAATGAAGAAGACATGCCGGTTAAAGACAAGCACGTAGTCGAGCCCCCAAACAGTTCTCGGAATTTAGAGGGAAGGAGGAAAGACAAGACAGTTGCTCATAAGCGTCATAAGTCCTCAAGATGGAAATCCATGGTCGTGTCCTTGCCAGTCTCCGGTGTTAGAATTTCGGAGGCTCCTCCCTCACAAATGGATAATCTTTTCGAAGGACTCGTCGACATTTCAATTCCGGACTATGTGTCGCTCCAACATGACGTCGGATTGGAAGAGATTCAAAGTGCTTTAGATTTAAGCGAGTCACTTCCTACGAGTGTGGCCGACATAACCGATGTCGGGGGGTTTAGCACATGCATAAATACACTTCACGACACTACACGATTTCAATCATAAGTTGTTCATTTCTAAAGATTACTAACTCGGCTTCTCTTTCTATTTTACAACTACGATGACTAGGCGAGAATCTATGCTAGGAAGCCTTTGTTCGGCACGCCAGTCATCCAGTTCATATTACGAGTTCCGCAGAAGGGAAGCCGATAGAGACCGCGATCACGATTATTCTTGCCAGGAGCGTTATGAAAGAGAGAGGGACAAAGATAGAGAATATAGAATCTATCCCGATCACGCTTTCCGCCTCCTCGAGCTCCAACACAACCTTCTGGCCATGGCAAACAACCCTTGGAACCTCCACGCCAAAGGCCGCCTTCTCAAGCACAAAGGTCCGATTCACAGCGCCGGAGGACCGAAGTCGAAACTTCCACTATTACTGAGCAAGCTGTCACCAAACCCACTAGGGAGTGAGCGATCAGGATCGCCCAGCTTAAAACGGATTTTCCAAACATCTGTTTTGACGGCTTCATCTTTCCTACGCATCTAAAGAGAATTCCAGTTGAGGCGGAACAAACTATGCATGATTACATCCATGACGTTTATAGCCAATATCGGGAGTGGATGAAGACCGTAGACAAAGCATCGGCGGTGACCTTCGAGCGGGCGAAAATAGTTTAAAAATTAGAAGCTGATCTCGCTCAAAAGGACCGCATGATACAAGTGTTTAACAATGAGGCCGAAGCTTCCAGGAAATCGGAAATATAGGCCAACAAGAAAGCCGTCGAGGCAAATCAGTCTATGGAAAGGATGCGGCATTTGCATTTTGCCTTGGTTGAGGAGATGGGCCATCGAAACACCACTGTTATGGCCGGTAAGAGACGCTGCGTTGAAGGAGCTCGAGGAGCTTAAGGCCAAGTTTGCTGAAATCGTCAAAGAGAAAGACGATGCAAACAAAGCAGCCCAGGAAGCATATGAACAGGCTGTGGTTTTTAGAAGCGAGAGGGATGCAACAATACTAAAAGTCCAGGAAACTGAAATTAGAGTTGAGATTGGGTGAAGGCTGTGGAGAACAGGTTGGAGACCGACATAGAAGATCTTATCACATATAATGCCAACGTCTTGAAGCATCGAAATCTGACCTGGTTCGAAAACTATCCTTTACACTTGTATAATGTTTAGGGCCGCTTGGTGGAAGACGAGAAAGTCGAATCTGTTGATGAATTTGAACTAGAGAATCGGGTGCTGAGTGAAGACGAGAGAAGAGTTCTCCACGACATCACTATTACATATGAAAAGGAGAAACTCGGTACCCAGTACTTGAAGACTGGAGAGGGTTCTGGCGTTGAGCGCCATGACACGGGTTCCGAAACTCTTGTGCCAACCCTGTCTGAGTCTACTCCTGCGGTCAATCCTCAGTCTGTTCCTGCGTATAATCTCGATCAACCGCGTTGTCTCCAGCTCGCGAGCATGTTTCTAAAGCTGCTCTACCACCCGCGAGCCAAATTGAGTAAGGTACTCTGAACATTTTTTGTGTTCATTCGAAGTTGGAAACGTTGATTGAAGTAATCGCCAACTCTTTTTCTTTCTCTATTCAGTGATAGGAGCTACATCTGCTGCGTCTTCTGCAACTCAAAAGCCGCATCACTAGCAGGAGGTTATCATAAACGAAGCGGCCACTACAACGGCTACTGCACCAACCGATGGAACACAGGGAAGCACGCTTAACTTTGATTAGCAGATGGTGGAGGAACTTCTCGGTCATCATAATGATCCCTTTGCCGATCTGCCATTCGTCATGGGTGGAGGTGCACCAATGACCAGCTCTTTGGGCCCAATTACTAGCATTCCCAGCGATGCCCAAACAATTTACGAAGAGGAGATACTAGCTGAAATTAACGCCGAGATGGAAACAGCTGCGCGAACTAGTAGTTTTGGGGGTGGGATGACGGGCCTTGGTCCAGCCCCTCTACGAATGATTTCTCCTGGTGGCACGGTCGTTGACAAAGTGTGCCTCCTTCGTCTTCTAACATTGATCATATCCCTCCGACTCCGCCTTCAGGAAGCATTCCAATCCATGTGAGTTCGGAGGAAGAAGTTAACATAATGCCCCGACTGGAGATCAGCCGCCAAAAGGCAAGGGTTCAAAGAGGCAGCCAAGTGGCAGTTCCAGCGGATCGACGCCAAAGAAGAAACCAAGGAAAAAGAGATAATAGGCATGTCTTCTCGGCTCATTTTTGATAGATAGATAGAAATCCACTTTTGCTTTTTGTAGGCCGTGTATAGATGTGGGTTCAGCCCCCGCAAGTATGATTTTTGGAATAATTTTCTACTTATTCTTCTCTTTCAAAGAACATTTGAAATAAAATTTTATTTTGTCTTCAGCATAGTTTGTGTTCATTTGCTAAAGTATTTCAGCGCTTGAACTTCCATTCAATACACTTTTGAAGTTTTAGTCTTTGGATTCGGGCCGGCTTTAGTCGCTAAGCTCCGGAGTTACGGTTTCGGGTCACGATCGAGCGTTAAGTCGAACTCCGATGCTGCACTGTCTCAATCAGTGCCTGGTACTTAAGTTCTGCCCCCAGTTTCGGGGATAAGTTGAAAAGATTGGTTAGCAATCGCTGTTTGCCTTTAACACATCGATCTTAACTTTATGAAGTGAAACTGAAACAAGACGAGTTCGAGTAGTCGGACCACACTCGCTCATCAATTAGTAATTGCATCCACACTCTGTGGATTGCACTTGTTCGCCGACGGTCGATTATGCCCTCTTGAGATTTAGAGATACATCCACGTTTCGGGGACTTAGGTTACTTCATGAGTGGTCAGTCACACTCGTTTATTGTTTAGAACTTTGTCCACGCTCTAGGGACCCGGAGTTGTCTTATGGGTGGTTGCTTCACACCCGCGGGTAAACGTCGACGTGTTTGCCTGGACATATTCTGACATGTGTGGAATCTCCCCGAACATCGCGAGTCGCACACTGAACATTGACCCTCGGCATGTCCCGGTGAAGCAAAAAAGACGTGGTATGGATTCAGAGAGATCTGCCGCCCTTAAGTAAGAGGTAGATAAATTCAAATCAAACGGGTTTTTCCGAGATGTATTATATCCGGAATGGGTGTCCAATCCCGTACTTTTCCGAAAGCCAAACGGGAAATGGAGAACTGTAGAACTGGAGTATAAACATCGACTAACTTTAAAATCTCTAGAGGATAGATTGGAGTGTAAACGCAAACCAGGTGTGAAGCGACCACCTGTAAGACAACTTCGAGTCCCTAGAGCGTGGACAAAATTCTAAACATCAAACGAGTGTGTCTGACCACTCATGAGGTAACTTAAGTCCTCGAAACGTGGACGTATATCTAAATCTCAAGCGGGCATAATCAACTAACTCGGGAGGAAGACCGGATACAATAGCCATTCTATTACATTAGCAAATGACTAACCGGATCATTATATCCGAAATGGGTGTCCAATCCCGTACTTGTCCGAAAGCCAAACAGAAAATGGAGAACGTGCATTGATTACTCAGACTTGAATAAAGTTTGCCCTAAAGACAGTTTTCCACTTCACCGAATTGATCAGCTCGTAGATTTAACAGCTGGACATGAACTCTTATCCTTCATGGATGCGTATTTTGGCTACAATCAGATACCCATGCACTTGCCCGCCATGAGCATACCAGTTTTGTCACCGATCTGGGACTTTACTGCTACAAAGTCATGCCGTTTGGACTCAAGAACGCTGGAGCGACTTACCAACGTTTAGTTAATCGAATGTTCGCTAAGCAGATCGAAAAAACAGTGGAGGTATATGTGGACGACATGCTTGTGAAGTTACGGTTTTCCACTGATTATATCAAAGACCTGAAATCAATGTTTAACATCATCCGAGAGTATAAAATGAAGCTCAACCCATTAAAATGTCACTTTGGGGTCGCGTCTGAAAAATTCCTTGGATTTATCGTCAATCTTGGAGGGATCAAAGCCAATCTCGAGAAGATCTGAGCAATCAGAAATCTTGAGACTCCAAAGACTATAAAGCAAGTCCAAAAGCCTCAACGGAAAAACAGTAGCATTGAGTAGATTCATTTCAAAATCCATCGACAAATGCATTCCCTTCTTCGATCTGATCAGGAAAGAGAAACAAAAATTTAAATGAACTACAAAATGCGAGGGCGCATTCCGAGCACTGGTTCAACACCTGTCCACACCATCCATTCTGTCAAAGCCCATTGATCATGAGAATAGAACATCTACTTGGTGGGGTCAGAAAATGCAATCGGTGCTGCCCTAATTCGGGAGGAAGACCAGATACAACGACCAGTCTATTACATTAGCAAACGACTAACTGGAACAGAGAGATTATCCAAAGCTGGAAAAGCTGGCTTATTGTCTTGTCATTGCCTCAAGGAAGCTCTGTCCGTATTTCCAGGCTCATCCTATCACCGTCTATACCGACCAGCTGTTACGACAGGTCCTTACGCGACATTGGACATCTGGTAGATTACTCAAGTGGAATACCGAGCTGAGTCAGTTCGACATCACTTACACACCAAGGCGAGCCATTCAAGGACAAAGATTTCATCGCTGAATTCACCATCTCGGAGGAATTCCCCGAAACAAGTGAATCCCCTATGTCTGGAAGCTACATATTGATGGTGTATCAAATGACCGCTGCTCAGGTGTTGGAGTTGCATTTGAAACTCCTGAAGGCCGGTTCGTTAGCAAAGTTAGCCAGTACAGGTGAGACACAGCAAATGAGAATCATTCCCGTGGAGACATTATCTTCCTCGAGCATTGATCAGATGAAAACAAATTAGGTATTTGAGGTCATTCCCGATAAGGAGTCATGGATAACTCCGTTTAGGAACTATCTCGAAAATGGGACTCTGCCGGAGCGCAGGAGTGAAAAAAGACGAGTTCTTTGAAAGGCTTCGGGATTCACTATTCAGAATGGTGTCATGTATCGAAGAAGGTACTCCGTTTCTTTACCACGGTGTATCATCCATGATGAAATCAAACGAGTATTGCATGATGTACATGAGGGAGAATGTGGGGATTACACCAGGAGACAAGCTCTTGCCAAGAAAGTGCTCCGATATGGATACTATTGGCCGATTGTAAATCGTGATGCATCGGATTACGTCAGAAAATGTGACAGATGTCAAAAACACGCCCGGATTCCAAGAGCCACACCTACCGAAATAACTCAAATGATCAGTCAATGGCCATTTGCAGTATGAGGCAGTGACATTATTGGTTCTCTATCTTTAGCCAAAGGTGGTGCGAAGTACGCCATCGTTGCTGTTGATTACTACCAAGTGGGCGGAAGCTGAGCCCCTTGCTATCATCACAACGAAGAAAGCAATCAATTTTATGGTGCGCAGCATTATCTGTCGATTTGACCTCCCACATACCATCATCACCGATAGCGGAGTACAGTTCGAAAGTGTTGAATTTAAGAATTTCTACTAACGATTCCACATCCAAAAAAAATTCCGCAGTTGCACACCCTCAAGCGAATGGACATGTTGAAGCTGTTAATAAAGTTATGAAGTCTATCCTGAAGAAACGACTGGAAAAAACCAGGAGCAAATGGGTCAGTGAACTTCCCATGACTTTATGGGCTTATCGGACAACCCATAAATTCGAGACCGGTCACACTCCACTCTCTTTTCTACGGATCTGAAGTCGTTATTCCAGTCGAAATGGAAGTACCTTCTCATTGTGTGATCTATTATGATCCGAAGACGAATGCTATATTACTTGACGAATCTCTGGATTTATTGTATGAGAAGCGTGAAGAGGCTGATTCGAGGGCAGTCGCATGCCGAAGTCGAGTCGTCCGATTATACAATGCCAAGGTTCGACCTCGAGCCTTTGAACTCGGCGATTTTGGCCTCAAGAGAATTTGCCCGGTTCCTTCACATATGAAGCCAACGTGGGAAGGGCCGTATGTCATTGAACGAAGGCTCAGAGATGACACATTTAAACTATCGACCGTTGATGGTCTCACTCTGCCGCGAGACTGGAACAACGAGTTTCTTCATCGCTATTACACGTAACAAACTTTATTTATTCATTCAATCTGCTTTTCATTTGCAATTTGTTTCTGCATTTTGAAATTTGGATTTGTAACAAGGCAACTGACTTTGCCGTATTTTCTTATTTCTTCAATAAAATGCAATCTCTTCGAGCCAGAGCTGTGATTTTTTGAAATGCATCATACGACCATCACTATACACAGAGAGCCAAGTTCCACCATACGGTGAGATTTATTCAAATAGGGGGTGACTGCGGTATGATCGGTTACTTGCTAAGTGAAACCCGAGCTCGGAGATAAGTCATTACGCTGAAGCTCAAAAAAAGATTGATACATGACAAACCTCTAACTAACTCCAGATTCTTAGAGTGCGAACTGGATTATAAACTTACAACTTCCGTTTCGAAGAGGGTGGATCCGTCCATCTAACGACTTCGTCCGTATTCGAACCAAGTTCGAGGAGGATGGATTCGTCTATCTAACGACCTCACTGGTTAACTCGGTGGATGTGAGTCGACCATCCACGATCCTAATAGATCCGTCGTTCTCGGAGTGCGAACGAAATCCTAAAGCCTAAACAGATGTGACTGACCATCTGTCGGCCAACTTTGAAATCTCAAAGTGCAATCCGGAGTATAAACATCAACCAACTCCAGATTTTCAGAGTGCGAACCGGAGTATAAACATCAACTAACTTCGGATTCTCAGAGTTCGAGCTGGAGTATATCGACTAACTCTAAAATCTTCGGAGTGCATATTGGAGTGTAAATGCAAACCGGGTGTGAAACGACCACCTGTGAGACAACTCCCAGTCCCCAGAGCGTGTACAAAGTTCTAAACATCAAACGAGTGTGACTGACTACTCATAAAGTAACTTAAGTTCCCCGAAACGTGGACGTATCTCTAAATCTCAAGCGGGCATAATTGACTAATTCGGGAGGAAAACCGGATACAACGACCATTCTATCACATTAGCAAACGACTAACCGGAGCAGAGAGAAATTATCCGAATCTGAAAAAGTTGGCTTATTATCTTGTCATTGCCTCAAGGAAGCTCTGTCCGTATTTCCAGACTCATCCTATCACCGTCTATATCGACCAGCAGTTACGACAGGTCCTTACGCGACCTGAGACGTCTGTTAGGTTACTCAAGTGGAATATCGAACTGAGTCAGTTCGACATCACTTACATACCAAGGCGAGCCATTCACGGACAAGTCCTAGCCGATTTCATCGTTGAATTCACCATCTCGAAGGACTTGCCCGAAACCAATGAATCCCCTAAATATGTGTGGAAGCTACATACTGATGGTGCATCAAATGACCGCTGCTCAGGTGCTGGGGTTGTACTTGAGCTCCTGAAGGCCGATTTATATGCTATGACTTAAAGTTTGATTTTCGTGCGACTAACAACGAGGCCGAATATGAAGCCTTGCTCACCGGATTGAGACTTGCCAGAGATTTAAGAATTATTGCTGTGAAGATTTACTGTGATTCACAATTAGTCCTGTGTCATGTTCGGGAAGAGTACCAGACAAAAGATCGAAGACTGGCTGTTTATCTTGCTCGGGTTCAGGAAATATTGGATTAGTTCAATTATTATGTCGTTTATTGCATATCCCGAGAATGCAATCAAAAGGTCGATTTGTTAGCAAAGTTAACGGGTACGTGTGAGGCATAGCAAATGAGAATCGTTCTTATGGAGACATTATCTTCCCCAAGCATTGATCGGATGAAAACATATTAGGTATTTGAGGTCATTCCCGATAAGGAGTCATGGATGATTCCGTTCAGGATCTATCTCGAGCACATGACCTTGCCGGAGCGCATGAGTGAAAAAAGACAAGTTCTTCGAAAGGTTTTGCGATTCACTATTCAGAATGGAGTCATGTATCGAAGAAGGTACCCCGTTCCTTTACTTCGGTGTATCGTCCACGATGAAACCAGAGTATTCCATGATGTGCATGAGGGAGAATGTGGCGATCACACCGAGGGGCAAGCTCTTGCCAAGAAAGTGCTCCGATATGGATACTATTGGCCGACTGTAAATCGCATTGCATCGGATTATGTCAGAAAATGTGACAGATGTCAAAATCACGTCCGGATTTCAAGAGCTCCACCTACCGAAATAACTCAGATGGTCAGTCCATGACCGTTTGCAGTATGTGGCATTGGTATTATTGGTTCTCTACCTCTAGACAAAGATGGTGCGAACTCATCGTTGTTGTTGAATCGTTTATAGAGTTATATGTGTTTCAGAACCCCTTTACTTAATCGGCTTTCTGAAATCCATTTAGGGCATACACGGTTTTCAGAAAACCATGTGTAAACCTACACTCAAAAAATGAAATGTGAGAAACTCGATGTTGGAGCGTGAGGAATGGAAAAACAGGATGTTTTTCCATTTTTTACCAAATCAGTCCCGCTGGAGATGCTGTTTGCATTTATAATGGAGCAATAAATTTATATAGATTGGGGATTATCATGCTTCCCATTCCTTACACTCCACAAATTAGTGAACCTTATACATTATATTTGAATGAAAATAAAAAAATAACAATAATAATAATAAAGACAAACTGTATTTATTGAATTCATAAAACATAGCAGACAAATGTATGCAACCACACATGAATCTGCACAGTACACACATGATTGCTGTCGTATATGTAAACAAGGATTTATCCACAAACGGCAGTATTAAATATTCGGCTATAAGCATCCATGCAAAGGAAATTCAAATTAAATTTGCTTTTTTATAGCTAAAAGTTCAAGAGGAGTGCTCTTTTGCAAGGAAATTCCAGGTGCATCCTCCATGTCAATGTCTTCACGATTGATCCCAGAAGGCAACACCCAGTCAAAACCGTACAATAAATTGGCGAGCGCGAGCTCTACGACTGTAATCCCTGTATTCATAGCAGGGCAGATTCTTCTACCGGAACCAAATGGAATAAACTCAAAATCATGACCTTTGTAATCAATTGAACTATTCAAGAATCTATCTGGTATGAACTCTTCTGCTCTATCCCACGTCTTAGGATCTCTTCCTATTGCCCAAGCGTTTACATATACAATTGTGTTTTCCATTATGTCGTATCCTTCAATTCTACAATCTTGCATTACTTCTCGGGGGACAAGCAGTGGAACAGGTGCATGCAGTCGTAGGGTTTCTTTTACAATTGATTTGACGTACAGAAGGCTGTAAAGGTCTTCTTCATGAATTATACTTTGGTTTTTTTTGACATGGAGTTTTATCTCTTCTTGTGCTTTCTTCATTGAGTTTGGATCTCTTGCAAGCTCTGCCATCGCCCAAACTACTGTTGACGACACGGTTTGAGTTCCTGCTATAAACATATCCTGAAAATTGGCAATTTAGTTACTATTTTTTTACTTTATTATTTATTTTTCTTAAAAATTCTGCAAGACAAGATGGAAATACCATGAGAACTCCCTTAACATTTTCCATGGTGACACGTCCATCATCCTTTTCTGAACGAAGCAAAACATCAACTATATCTTCATGGTCATCCCTGCTCTTCTTGGAATGAAGATGATCCCTTATGATTTCTTCATAAATTGCATCAAGTTTGGCAATATTCTTTTCCATCTTAGAAATTCGTCCACTTATTTTATCGATCCAATATCCCAGTACAGGGAAATAGTCAGCAAGATATAATGTTCCCAGATTTTCCTCAAACTGGTCGAGGATGGTATTAAAATTTCCTTCTAACTTCTTGCCAAAAGCAACTCGGCTAATGATGCTATTGCCAAGACTAGCCATCGCTTTATTGATATTAACGGGCTTGGACATGTCAGAGGCCGCTGCAATCGACTGAACCATCAAAGAGACCTCTTCTTCTCTCACAAATCTGAACGTCTCCATCCTTTTAGCGCTGAAAAGTTCGAGAATGCATATCTTCCTCATCTGTCTCCATGATTCTCCATATGGCGACAAGCTCACATCCGAGTAATTATAAGCATATTTATCCCAGCTTAGAAGTTTTGGTCTGCTGCAGAAGTCAAGATCATGAGTTTTGAGCACTTCTTTGGCCATATGCGAAGAAGTAACCACGAGCACTGGTCTGAAACCCAGCTTCAGATGCATGAGTGGCCCATGCTTTTGGGAGAGCATCCATAACGATCGATGCAAAGGTGTGCCCAGTTGATGCAGATTTCCAATTATAGGAAGTGCTTTGGGGCCAGATGGAAGGTTTATTTTTTTATTGTTGTTTTCAGCTTTCTTTGTTAGACAAAAATAGAGAAGAAAGATCAACGGTGCAAGGAAGAGAAGCCATACTACAAACAGAGCCATTTTGTCTTGAAAAAAACTGTGGAATGTAAGAGAATTTATAAGAATACGTACATGTGCTATTTCTTTTTTTTGTTGATTAATTAATATGTCGAGTAATGACAATGCAAGTACAGTGACCATTACTAGTCCTGTTCCAGATCAACATCATCATCATCATCAGCATCCTCATCTGATCTTTACTAAACTATGCTAAGCTCATTTGTACAAGTGCACTCTAAATTCAGAGGTCGACGAGGTCCCTTATTAAGCTAACCAATCTTTTGATTGACTTCCATACATCCAGGCAATATTTGCTGACCAGTGTGCTGTTCATAACAGTGTCGGCAACTATCATCTGAACTCTTCAAATAAGATATTTGAAGGTACACGTTATAATTAATGTACTGGGGTTGGTTGATTATTTTTTATTTGTTTATATGGCAGCATATGGAATACAAGTTGACAATTTGTATGGACGTAAGTTGCTTAGAGTTGGAAAACTGTCCTTGTCAGACCAATTTAAAAATATTGGTTACATTTAATTAACTAAACCCTATATCCCTATCATTATATTTGAACGTTGATTATAACCGACGGTTATGCATGGTCTGAGTTGAGCATAGTCTTATAACATACAGAGAGGTTTATAAAAAACTTCATAGGCGTATATTTTGAGTGTGGTCCTGTTAAAAGAAGGGCGGTTCTGTGAATTATCGATATCATGTGCGGTGAGGATAATGACGCTGATGTAGAGCGTAGAGATTGTATGTGTAAGACAAGAGATTGTATGTGTAAGACAATCATATCCACAACCCTTTCGATGAGAATGGAGAAACAATGAAAGAGATCCATAGCTTCTCTTTTATATTGATCCTAGCTCTAGCGTTTTGTGTTAAATATTTTCAAAACGAAACAAAAATCTTGTGGTGGGTAGAATTATTTAGGTCATCAAATATTTTATAAAAATAAGAAAATTTAGCTAAAGCATGCAATACAGATAATTTGAGCTAATTTACCACGTGAATATAACAAAAATTTAGTGCATGAAGATAATTTTCACAAACTTGATTGCAATAAGCATATATACCATCTAAGAAAGAAACATATTTTGTATGAACCTGTGCAGTTAATGCGCTCGGCAGATTCAAAGAGGTGGATGTGCAAAAAGTCATAGCGGGGATATAGCGAGAATATAACGGAATATAGCGGATGACTCTAAAATAACATATAAAACTCATACTTAATGTTTTTACAAATATATAAACGGTAATTAAATGAAAAATCATCATTCAATTGAATTATAATTAATACGTAAATAATTTTAAATAAAAACATGTGCAAATGTACTTTAAATAAACGTAAAACTGTTATATAATATAATTGAATTTAGTAGAATATTAGAGTATTTTCATTTTTTAAAATATATTAAAAATTAAATCAAATAAATTAGTTTCATAATTTTAATAATGCACAAATGCAATTTTTCAATTCATTTTATTAAAGAAGATATAGCAGAAATAGCGAAATATAGCGGGAATAGCAAGATATATCGGAAATAGCGGGGCTTAAAGCGGAAAGACTATATTTTGGGGCTATATGAAAAAATTGTAGCGGTAGAAATCCGCTATAAGAAATAGCAGAGTTATAGCAGGGTAATAGCGGTGCATTAACTACACAGATAATGAACTTAATGAAATTCACATTTGTCAACAATCGCTGCTGCAAGATTAAAGACTTTTAACAGTTTCTCTATCAATATTTATTCCTAGCAAATCATCCATTGTCTTGTTGATGGTCTAGTAGCTTCCTAGATGAAAATTATCATTTCCTAGCTTAATACATGATAACTCGGTCTAAATAAGAGTTTGATTTTTATCAAACATACATTCTTTAATGTCCACTTAGCAGAATTATAGCATATAAAACCCAATATTACAGAAGCAGCAGAAACGCTATTAAACATGCATTATTCCACCCTCTAATTCACTTCAAGGTATGTCTTTCTTTTCTTTTTTCAATTTTTTTTCCTTCCTCGTCTGTTTATCTTCTAATTTTTTTCCGTGTTTTTTTAAAATATTTTTTGAAAAGTAAAAATCATCCTGAATCATTTTCTATAATCAAGTGCAGTCCAGTATTTTTGATATCAATTCTGACATTGACCTCGATTCCAGAAATGATACACAACAACAACTGTTAATCCATTATTCCCAAATGGGTCGGAACGTTCATACACACACACACATATATACACGTATGTATGTATATGAGCATTCAATAATATTCCAAATAGGGCAGCACTTCAAGTGCCCATTGACTTCTACCACGAGTTTTGATTTAAATAATTTTGGTAGTGTAAAGAGAGAATGAACTATTATTTAAATTGGAATTTACGGTGGAAATTGAGGCATTGATGGTGCTGCATTGTTTGGGTGCTATTGAACGCTTCTCATATGCGTGCGTTAGTTATTATGGACGTGTTGAGCAATAGTAAAATGATCCGCTTAAACGAATAAAGAAATTTGGTGCATTGGATAGTATTAATTAATGTTAATTAATAAATTTATATTTTTATAAGTTTATAAAATTAATAATTTGGACGAGTGAGGTCCGTTTGAGATGTGACCTTTTGCGTTGCAATCGTATCCCTTAACTTCAATCACATATTCCGTATTAAATAATATAGTTTCTCTTTCCTGAAGTGACAAAAGAGAAACTATATTATTTAAATTAGTTGAAATTAGAGGATTTGAGACGTAGCAATAATGAGAAGGAACCGATCCTTGTCGTATGTGTACTCACACATATACACATACGTTTGTACATATACATATATACATAAGCAATGGAGTCCCAACTTCAGCATTTTAAATACCCCTAGCTTCCACTGTCGGATTCACTACATTCATGGACGAATGCTTTTTTATCCAAATTCATTCATTGATTTGATGAATCAAATTGTGAAAGTTAATGGACAAATCAGCTAATGATTCAGCAATTCTGAGGCGAGATTCGCCTGTAAATAGGCATCCTACAACAATTAAAGAAAAACTTTTTTTAACTCTTTACTTATGTTTACGTAGAGCTGTTGTCAAATTCGAAATTAACCAACTTGAATCTCTGATTTGTGTTATAATTTCGGCTGTAGTTGTAAATCTAATTAGTAATAAAAGAGATAGTGGACATAAGCATTTGAATTAGGTCGAACCACTTAAAAAGCTTTGTGCGTTCTCTCTTTCTTCTTTAATATCTTACCGTTTTAATTCATTTTTAATCGCTCAAGGGCGTGTGCTTGTTTCAAGTGCAAACATCTTTTGATACTTTCATTGAGAGAGAGAGGAATTCAATGTCATATTTTGGTTGCTACTTGAATTCGAAGAAAATCTTAACTCAGATCTAAAAGTAACGACTCCTAGAAAAGTGTCCGCTAGATCAAGAGTGATCGTTAAAGAACATGAAGATCCAGACCACGAAGCAACTGAGTTAAATCAACAGAATAAAAGCGAGTCTTCTCAATTGCAAGTTGGCCCGTAAACATATTATTTCAGATACAGATAATATCATATCTGTATCCGTGTCAGATATCTTAGATCAGTTTACAACCAATAAATTTAAACAAATAAATAGAAAATTGTGATTTGTTATAAATTCATTTTTATACTAAATATATAAAAAATAATAAATACACCAAGAGAAATAATTTGAAGCTGTAAAAAATGATTTTCATATACATCTACTTTTTAACCGAATAAAATAGTAAACGACAATTCTTTTATGTACTAAAATACATAAAAAAACCAACTATTTTTAATAAAAATCGAATGGATAATTATCGAATATGGATATGATCATATCTGTATCCTTTTTCCTATATCGGATAATTTTTCATATTTTGGATATGGATACAGACAGATTTGAGATTTTTCGGATACTCATTGATAGCCCTAGTTGAAAGTTGTCACCAAAATTGAGTTAGACCGATGATGGCGGAAATGAAGAAGAAAAAGAAGATGATGAATAGTCAGATGTTCATCATGGATGAAATAAAGAAATGGTTTGCTAGGCCGGCACATCCTTTGAAGAGGAAGGGATCCCGCAAACATAGGAAGGATAGAAGGAATTCTTCATCTTCAGATTCAGATGAAGAGAGTTCATATTCGTCGGATCAAAATCATAGAGAAGACAAGTTGAAAATGCATGAGGGAAGTGCCGAAGCAACAAGGACATAGGTTGGAAGAGCTGGAGCAAATGCCCCAACGCCACGATCGACCGATCCAGAATGCAAGAGAATTTATAAGATCACATGGGTTGTTTCTTTAATTAACATTTAATTATAATGTGCATGAATTTATAGTTGCACACCTGAAAGTAGATTTGACAGTACCATTTCCAGACTAAACTGAACCTAAAGTAGTGCCTAAGAGGACCGAAACAACTGAAGAATGGTCATAGAACAATTTTTTTTATAATACTAAAGTTTTATCATGCATTTCTTTTGTTTTAGTATATTTTATACCATTGAAGATGGAAATAATTCGTGTACTTATACATGTATATGCTCTTTTATCTAATGTGGGCCGTGAGCAAAAGTATATCTAAACATATCATCATTTCACAATATGGCTTCATCTCTTCTTCTATTAAGGGAGAATTTAATGAATAATATTTCCACCGTGATTTTTGAAATTTTCTTGCAATCGAATTGATTACACTACTCTTCTATTATATTGAGTAAATAGTGAATGACCCAAAAGTTTTTGTGAACCTGTAAATCACTTGTACGACTCTTAACTGAAGCATATAGTTTATAGTTAAACTATGAAATATGGATATTGAAATTATATGTTAACTAATTTACTATAACATACATATAATATGGCGCCAACAAACTGAATGCAGATCAAAGATAGAAGAAACGATAGAAGAGTGATTATACAGCATGGATCAAAATCTTGTAGATTAAATATATTTTTATAATTAGAATTTCAATTTCAAAGCTTCAAATTTGAAAAAAAAAACAAATCTGAGATAAGTGCACTTAGCACCACTCTAAGAATAAACTCAGCTTATCAGAATCATAGATATTTAATCTGATTATTTCAAAAATATAGAGTGAATGACTTTTCTTGTTAGCTAGTACATGAGATGTTTGAATTAAAACATTACTTAAGCAATCTTTAATGGAAACAACAAAATATAACCACATGTGATGTAAACATCAGAACACGTGCATAAAAACATCCATGCTGATAACAAACACAAAAACATCCTATACCCATGATAACACAAACAAACACCCTATCAAGTAAATTATTTCATAGCTAGGTCATGCATCACCTACATCATTAAATGACAGACACAGTAGAAGGAGAAGGCATCAAAAAGAAAAAGGAGGAGGAACAACATCAACATCATAGTAGCCCTTCAAAATATCAGTCTCATCAGAAGAGAAACATAGCCACCTATGTTATTTCAAAGTCAACGAATGTGATATGTACCCCAATCCTAGAAAACTTGCAGAAACAAATATAGGCCTAGAAAATTTACAAATATGAAATCAAGTAGCCTTGGAAGCCATCCCCAACACTTGAATTTTAGAGCATCCTCAATTTTGTTGCAATGTCAAGTTGATGCCACATACATTATAGGAATTTTTGGTTTACATTTCTAATAAAAACATAAAATCCAATATTTTCATTTACAATGTCAGGAAATAATACTATTTATATCACCACAAATTATAGCAGATATTTATGATTATATCCTATGTAAGCATAATAAAGCCATATATGAAAGAAATAAGGATCGGTAAATACTTACTTATCAATTCAATCCTAATATCACCAATCCTTTTGAGAGCCAAGAAAATGGAGAATCTATATTAGCACCATCTTCCTAAATCAATAAGAAATTAGGTTATTATAGTGGCATGAATCACAACTGGTAGCTCAAATGCATGAATAAAATTATTGAAGATTCATATAGCATAAGAAACACCGACAATAAGTGAGCATAAAATGGTCTTTACAACATTATTATAATATCTTCATTGTAATATCTTTTACACTTTCTATATAAACTTCAATGGATTCAACTTCTACATGTGTGCAACCAACATCAGAAAAATGATGAGAAATAGTACAGGTACGTATACAATAAAAGGTGGTGGACCTCATCCTCTCTTAAATTTTCCTAATGGTTGTAAGTGAAGAAAAGGAGAAAGAGGCAAAACTATTTATGGACCTAAATTCACATGACCATGCCTTTTTCTTTGCTGGCTAACGTTCTGCATGCAATTTGGTTGGATAAGGTCTTTGACCATATAATCAAAACACAACTTTCTTATCATAAATTCATATTGTAAAGCCTTAACCATATCATCGTAGAGTAATACATTCATATCATATCATTAAAACTTTGTCCACAAAGTGACTCGTATCATAATATAGAACTTACTGTGAGATTAATATAAATATGCTTGCCGACTGAGATTGTTAAATATTTTATATGGAGGATGACCATACTGTAATTTGTATTGTGTTGGTATCAATGATCAATAAAGCAAAATGATAGTATTGCAAACTACAAAAGAATTTCATGATATTAATACTGCAAACCAAACTTTGGGAATTACAAAGATCAAAAAATTCAACATCAATTCCCTAATACTGAATTTGACAAAACGTTATAGAATATATTTAATGTAACATATGTGTGTGGCATTGAAATATATCTTTTAAAAAATGACACACTTAAGAAGAAGTTCTTTGTAGGAAGATAAGCCTAGAAATCTCAACTTATGTTACTTCAGACGCAATAATAAACATGATGAATTTGAATAAGATAGTCAGTAGGTAATTCTATGGAGTACCCTTATTCTTATTTTCAATGGTCCTGCAACGCAGTAGAAAAATAAGAATGATAATAATCTTGTTCATTGTAATTAAAGCAATATGTTAAAAATAAATGTTACTAAAGTTAAATATTTACTGCTGGCATAATGATTATAAGTTATGTAGCCGGTCAAATTATAATAACGGTGCGTGTCAACGAAAATGATATCAATCATAATTTAGTAATGCCACTTAGTGATATGGTTCCTTTTAACTTACCTATTAAAAAAAGTATAAACAAAAGTAATTTTAGTGTAAATGGATGCTACTTGAACTCTATGGATATGAATACCCAATCTCTATTTGAAGATTATTATGTTTCTGTGAGATGTCCACGGGTGCGGCGCAGTGGAAAGGAGGCTTGGGTTCTGATAAAAAGACCCAGGTTTCGATTCCTACCATGCGCTTCCCTATCCTATATAAATTTACCCGGGGGTATGGGGGATTGGATCAGCGTACGGCTTTACTATACCCCCGCCGGATTCTCCTGGGTTTTCAAAAAAAAAAAAATTTCTGTGAGATAACTATAGAACCCAGTGGGTGTTGCCATTTGTATAAGAAATTATAAAAAATGCTTTCTTTCTTCATAACCACGATAGCATTCAAAGTATAATAACATTTAATTTTCTAGCTGCTAAATGAGTAGCAAATCCCATGGCAAGTCCAATTTCAACTATACCACCAATCATTTGATCAATATTGTTACTTTTTGCTACCTCTATTATTTCAAGAGCTTCGAGAATATCAGAATTCATTAATTTAATGTCGATAACATAAGCTAATTTTCTATTTACAATTCGATGTGCATTATCTGCACTTCTATGGCATTCATCTAGAAGAACAGATATGTTTTATTTTTCCTTTATGACTTCACTAACATGGCGTTGTCCTTCCCACTTATCTCTATGAACTGATTGCTCGAAGAGTATAGGACTAAACCTTCAAAGTAAGTAATCCTTTTCATGTAGTTCATACTTCATAGGAAAATTTGTTTGTCTTGAATAAATTTGTTTATGGATATCATTATGTCCATGTGTTCATTATGAAGCTTATAATATACATATTGAACTTTTGGCTCTTTATCTCTGCCCATGTAATCTTGATCTTTAATATAGAGGGAAATAGTCTTGCTATTAGATCTAGGTCCTATGAACTGTATCAGTCCGGGATTTGAGTACTTATCATTCATTAGGAAATTTTTAGCATCGTGAAGCAACATCCTATGTTCATAAAATCAATCAAATAGTGCCATTTTCTTATTTTATTATTTATTTGAAGAATAGTTGGGCAGCTTTGACTTACTCATAGAGCTTTCCTTTTAAATGTACAACAATAGGTTGAAAGCAGCATTCTTGTAACTATCATCATCGCGTACACATATATTATGTAAAAAGAAAATGATATTTTAAGAGAACTAAGCATATGATATTATTGTATTAACATAAGGTATGTAGAAAGGACAACGGTGAAAGGAGCACCACCACATCACCATTTAGAAACTTGGTTTTTAAAATTGGTTGCTGTGACCGAGTAGACATTAACACCTGCTACAATAAGGTGGAAAGCGGTATATCGACATATGGTATCTGTATGAACGGACCTTGTTGTTGAACACATAGTCAAGCATGTTTTAGCACCTCATGGAAGGCTACGTAGGTTAAATTTTGTATAATAAATGTGTAGTATAAGTTAATTTGATATATGTACTTATATATATAAATAGAAATCACTTAGGCGATGCATGTTTAAACGCCTTATAGAAGCATTTGTGAATTTAATTAAAGTAGAAGCATGATCACCGATGTAGACAAAAGATTAAAGCATTCATATCACTAAACTTATCTAATGCATGAAATTCAACTTTGGAACTATAGGTGTAGTAGCAAGTTAACTAAAATGTTAAACATGAAATTAATCTCATGAGCTATATAATTCATAGCATGGTTATGTTTAGTAAACTTGGTATTTTTTATGTAAGGTTAGCTTAATAAGTACAGTTTGCTTTTACGTTAATATATTAAAATTTAGTGTAAATGTGCTTTTAGTGGTTACAATTACACAAAACATATACGTGCTTATTTTTAAACAGATAATGCAAAACTAATCTTTATAGCAAGGCACCTATATGATCAATAATGGTGAGTAGATTATCAATTGCAATCCATAAGACTCGTTTTTATAATCAAAAGAAAATAACTAACACTTGGTCAGTAATCAAGGCTCCATAATTTCTATGGAATTTTCTATAATCTACAGTAAGATACATGCTAAACATACCTTTTGAATTCAGGGTCTAAAATTTTGGGTGACCATGATGAAAAATGTCTTCAATCGCAAACCCCTTTGATGGAAGATCGAGTGTCGTCCTAAGCGAGGACGCGAAGGAGAATTAAGCGGAGGCAGAATTTCTGAAGGTGGAGGCCGATTAATAAGTAAGTGATGACGATCGATTAGGGTTTATCAATTTAGGTAAGATTAATGGAAATCGCTTAGTAATGGAATAGCAATAATAGCATATTAAGTTGATGATTTCATTGGTGTTGAATAGCCATGGAAGTGATTTAGGTTTAGTGATAATTTGGAGCAAAAATAAATCTGGGAAAGACGCGAGGAAATGATGATGAAGAGACAAACATGACTAAGGGCATTTTGGTAGTTTGAAAAGACACGATTGAAACCTCAGAGAATAGAAATTTTTTGTTGTTATCATATTGCTACAGTAGAGAGAATTTTTTGTTCTTGTTGTCATGCTGCTACAGTAGCTGCTACAATGTTTTCGGTTGTGCGCTACTTTAATGGCAACTTGGAGGATTTTGTCCCAAGGGTGCATTAAATGAATGCTTAATTAAGGAATTATGAAACTAATTACCTTTATCTTATTTATTATTTCAGAGTCTTCTAATTTTTTACTTAACATTCTGTAGTTATCTGTCTTAAGATTTTTACCAGTCATGGTAAAGATCCATATCAAAATCATGTTTTGTAGATCTATTTCTTTCGTCTTGTTGTACTAATATGTTCATCCATTCCTTATGGAATTGTTTTAGAAATCTTTGGCTTAAGATAATTTTTTATATTTTTTGTTAGCGTAAGATAATGAAATATGTCTATTTCATTTATTACGTTGTATAGGTTTAATGAAGAATCAGTTATGTCTATAAGTTCATTCACATACTTGTTTTTAAATGTGTTTGCAATAATTTATTGATCTTGCCGACTTATGTTTGTATGTTTTAGAACAAATAGCAATTTTGTAAGGAATTCTTCCTCTAAATGATTTTGTAAATATTCTATTAGAAGGTTTGTTATTTTGATAAGCTTGATATTATTTAGGAAAGCAGACGTGAATCTAGGAATACCAAGTTACGCAGGCACTATGTATAATATTATTCATTTTCTTCTTCAACCATTCAAGCATAAACCTTTGTTTAAAGAATCCTTTAAGTTGTCAATTCTTACCTTGTCACTCTAAGAGTTTCTTCCCCTAAACACCTAGCGTCCTCATGACTAACGGCTAAAATGGGTACTTTTCTCTTTCAAATGAGTTTACGTCTTTTGAATTAAACAACATACAAGATAATTTCAGAATTTAGAATAACATGAACATTACATCTTTAACCACAAACCAAGAAGAAAATGAATAAGAGTCTTACCTAGGCCGCTTCACCGTTTTTCTTTGATTCTCGTCTTAATTAATTAGCTCATGAAGGGACCAATGCTCGACATTAAAAAAGGTAAATACTAGCATTTCATTACAGAGGAATAAGATTACAATGGAAGAGATGAGTGTTTTGAAGGCCTTACATGTTTTTATATAGCCATGCTCAGAACACTCTCGAAATACAACATGATAACTTACAGCTGTAGGTTATGGGCCCACTTTACCAACACATAATGGCGCACTTAAAAAAGAAAAGATAAAAAGCAAGCATCCACCAGACTTTGTTTTTCCACGTATGTGCTTTTAGTGGATACTTTATCTGTGCGGTAGGTTTCTGTCACATCAGTCCATTATGTCTTCATCTTCTTTTGTCTTATTACTGTTGGTAGAACCTTCTTTGTCTTCTCCTGTTAATGACGTATGTAATTTCCTATAGATTTTTATAGTATTAGGCCTATGATGGAAGATTTCAAAAGGCCTGTATTCTGGTTCAAATTCTTCTATGTTTCTGGAGATGTATATTTTTGTCACTGGGGATTCAGCATGTAGTTTGAAATTTTTGTTGTCCGCGCTTGTCCAATTCAGATTTTGTCCAATTATGTAGGCTCTGTATTTTTCATAGTGCCGTTGATCATACATCTTGGGTGTTGAGTTGTTAAGAAAATTTGTAGGCTCTTCCCAAGTCGGGTAGTCATGATCAAAGCCATGTGCTTTGATTTTTATTATATGCCTTGCAGGATCAAGAATGTTGTTGCCATAGTGTGGAGGAACTATAGATATATCCAGGTGTAATTCTGTATCAAGGACCTCTATAAAATAGTCTGCTATTGAATGTAGAGGCTCTGGTAGTTCTGTTGGATGCCAACCATTTATATAGACATCTTTGACAAAACCATAGTTTAAGAGAGTAGTTGGATCTAAAGTAAATTTGTCATGAACAAGATATTTGTATTGTGACAGTTTAAGACTAACAAGTGGCATGGATGCAACAATCGTGCATCTACAGTCTGATAAGAATTCTTTGCAATCTGCAAATTGTTTAGTGCAAGGAATATTTTGGTTTCTCAGTATTTCCCAGTTTATTTTGAATCCAGGAATTTTTTGTGAAGATATTTTTGTAAGTAGGGAATAAATATCCTTGTATGTTGGAGCATTTTGCTTCTTTGTATTTTGTAGAAATTGTATTTCTTTATCAAATGTTTCAAGAAAAGAAATCTCCTGACTTTTTATTTGTATTAGAGAAGTTTATGGGATATGTCCAAGCTGTACCATTTTTTCTTTATTGTCCTCCTTTGTAATAGCTGCAAATGTTGTTTTGGGCTTTAAGCATGTTTCTGTAGGAGTTAGTACTTCTTCTTTTATCTGAACTCCCGAGGCTATATTTTGTATTTGTTTAATTGTGTCAGAGACTATGTAATCTGTTCCAAGAATTTTTTCAATAGCAATCTTGGCCGTCTCATAAGTGTAATAGCCTTTATAATTTGGTCTCCCATATTTTGGGTTTTGTTCAAGTTCCTTAAGTTTAGGAACCATTTCTTTCCAATCAAGATATATGCCAGCACTAGGTCCGTTGAACAGACAATAGTGTGTAAATTTCTTCGTGTTTTTTGTGTCTGTAAATAACTCAACCAAAGTATATAATATACTTAGCTTTTTTTTGTTTTCCCGTGGAGTGGTTGAGAGGTTCCATATGTTTTCTAATACCATCTGTTATTCTTCAGATAGTTGGGCATTTGTAAAAAATCTGTTTTGTGTGTATGTCTTCAGAAATCTTTTGCTGTTTGTTATCTGATTTGTAGTAGCCATTCCTATTTCTTCTTCTCTGTTAACAAAATCACATTCTTCAAAAGAGTTAGTACAATTTTCAGAAGAGTTTAGTAACCTTGGTAATTTGTCTGGTAGTATATTAGAAATACCTTTAATATGTTCCCATATTATCCTAGTTCCGCAGTTTAGTATTGCATTTTTAAACTTTAGCCATCTATTATTTATTATACTTTTCTCCTTTTTATTGTTTGCGTATTTTATTATAGACTCACAATCTGTTCTTATGGTTATTTCTTTTTGAGGTATTATAAAAAGTCTAAATGATTTCAAAACATATATTATGGCTAGAATTTCATAACTTAAAGAGGTCGTATAGCCCTTCTCTTTATATGTTCCTGAAGTGTATCTGCATATTTTCTCAATAGATTTAGGATCATTTTTGTAACTTTTACTTAATAATATTCCTCCCCATCCTAACGAAGAACCGTCCGTTTCTATAATCAAATAGTCTGTGGCCAATGGTAACGTTAGTGGATTTAAGTTTTCTGCTAATTCTTTAATTTTTTGGACTTGTTTTATGTCTTCACTATTGAATTCCCTTTTACCTTTAGGACTTGCTTTGTTATACAAGGGTCCAGTATATTTGGATAATTTTTTTATAAATGGTCTTGCATAATTTATGAGTCCAAGAAATGATTGTAATTGTTTTAAATTTTCTATTTTGTCTGGAAATTCTAATATTTTTCTGGATATATGGGGCTGGAGTTCTATTTGTCCTTTTCCTATTTTTACTCCTAGGAAATCTATGGAATTTTTAAATAATTCTATTTTCTTTTTAGAAATAATTAGCCCATGTGCTTCTAAGAGCTTAAATAGTGTGTATAAGTGTGATATATGTTCCTTTTTTGTTTTTGAAAAAACTAATATGTCATCTATATATACACATGTAAATTTACTGCAGTGTTTAAATATGTCATCCATTTTTCTTTGAAATATCTATGGGGCGTTTTTTTAATCCAAATGACATTACAAGCCATTCATAATGTCCTTTTGAACAGGTGAAAACTGTGCATGGTATAGAATCTGGGTGCATTTTAACTTGTCAGAAACCAGATTTTAAATCAAATTTAGAATACCAATAATTATTTTGTATTTTGTTGATTAATACATCTTTGCCAGGAATACAGTATCCATCTTCATTTGTATTATCATTTAGTCTGGTACAATCCATTACCATTCTACTCTGTCCTCTTTTTCTTTCCGATTTTTTTGTACTATGAAGGCTGAGGTTCTGTGTCTAGAGTCGGACCTTCTTATGATTCCTAGTCTATTTAGGATATCTATGTGCATTTTAAATTCTCCAATCATTCAGTTGTCATATTTGGGTGATCTGGTTTTGATAGTAATATCTGGGTTAATTTTGTCTAGTTTACAATAAACCGAGTCTTTTTCCCAATATTTTAGTGGTTTTTCTCCTATTATTTCTATTTTTTCGAGTAACCGATAATTTGGTTTATATCGTCAGTTGTTGAAAGAATATTGCTCATTTTTCTTGGTTGGATCAAATCTATTTCTATATCATATATATAGTAATTATCTATTTTCATGTCATGTATATTTTCATAACAATATAATTGTTCTGTTGTTATTTTACTAGTTTCTTTTTGTTGGCATTGTCCTGGAATGTCACAAGTACATTCTAGTATTTGGATTTGTGTATTGTTATCTCCACCACGCTTCTTAGGCAGAAACTCTGATATAAGAGGCGTTAATGTTGTTTTCTTGGCTATTTGTAAATTGTCTTTATTGAAGGAAAAACTTCTGTTTTCACTTAAGAGAAAATCTAATCCAAGTATTAGATTTATATTTCCTAGATTTAATTTAGTAACCCATAATTGTTTTAGGTTATAATGTGATGACCAATTATCACAAGTAGTGTGAAATCGTAATTGTACGTTAGTAATTATATCTGTTATAATGTTGGTTGTACCGTCAAACTGGGTACTTTGTTTTGGTTTATTAGCTTTTGTGACTAAGTATTGGGGTATTAATTCAGAATTTATTGTTGAGCTGGTTGCTCCCGTATCTATGAATGCTAATAATTTAATTTCTAATCTTTTAATGTTTATCAAGGTTAGTGTCCGAAGTTCTCTTAGACATTCAGGATTACATATTAAAGGGATTTGTATTACTTCATCTGTATTGGTGAGGTTATTTTCTTGTAATTCTGTTACAATATTTTTTCCTTTATTATGTTTGTCTGTTTCTTCTAATATCCTTTTTAGTTCATCTATTTCTATTTCAAAATTGTTCATTCTATCTTCTAAAGTTTTTATCCTATCTTCATTAATTTTGTTTTTATCAATATATTGTAATTTATGTTGGTTAGGAGTTTCTAAGTTAAAATAAGTCTTGGCGCATTTATAACATATTTCTGTGGTACATTTTATACACTTGAATCTTTTGTCAAAGGCTGGATACCAAGGACAAAAGTAGCATTTTGTAGTGTCAGTTCGCATTTTATATTTGAAATCATGTACACATTCTTCATGATTCATTAAATTCAAAAATTGTTCAATTGGAAAGTCTGTCAATCTTGCTTGTTCATTTGTTAGTTCTTCTATTAAAGAGTAGTCTGAATTAGAAGTGTTTTCCTGTTCTTCTAATCCTTCCAATGATACTATAGAGTATATTGTAGAAGTTTCAGATACGTCTGAAGCTACTTCAAGTAGATCTTCTTTAACAGAGTCAACTAGGTTTGATTCCCTAGTATATAAGTTGTGTTTTTAGGGCATGTTGAAGACAAATGTCCTTCCTCATTGCACTTGCATATGTATTCATTGGATTATATTTCCTAACATGTCTCTCTTTGTTTAAGTATGGTTTTCTCGCATTTGATTTTCTAAGGTAGTACTTCTTGGTATACTGTTTCTTAGGTTTATATTTTTTGACAACAGGGCTTTTAGATCCATATTGTTGAGGAGTATATATTTGTGAACAAAATACATAATTCTTTTGTTTTAATTCCCTTTGTATTTGTATATATGTACATTTCTTTTTTAATTCAAAAATGATGTGGGTTATTCTAATTCCTATGTTATCATAAGTTTTAGGAATGTTAGCATATGTTTCATTCCAAGATTTATGTATTTCTTTTCCTAAATCACGAAGCAGTTTAGAAAATAATCTATCTCCTATTTCTTTAGAATAATAGTTGCCGGAGGTTGTGGCATAATACAAAAATTCATTTAAGAATTTTATTATATGTTTCCAATCTAACAGTTGTATTTGTTCTAAGTCTCTCATTGCTTCTTGTTGTCTAAGAGTAAGTCCAGTATTTATTTCTCTTCCTGTTATTATTCTATGTATTAGGTAAGCAAAATTGTATATGTTTCCTCCTTGTGCTACTAGGGAGGCTACTTCATCTGGGAAATTACTTTTGTATGCTTACCACATTCCTTTAGCTATATCTCCTAAATAATTCTCTGCCATTCTAACCATTTCCTCTCTTGTTATTATATTTGTGTGTTTGGCTGAATAATCTCTAGCTATTGCAACAGTCCATTGTTCTAAATATGTATCTAATAGTTGAGGATGACATTCTGTAACATTAAGTATTACTGCATCTTTTCCAAAAAATGTTTTTTCGGTAGGTATTCTTTTTCCTATTGTTCTTAAATCTTTATTTTCATTGGTATATGGATTAACATTTACTCTAGGAGGGTGTCCTAGAGGATAATCCATTTTGTGAGGGGATTCTTTTGGATAGGTTACTGTAGAGCTTTCTCCTTGCCCTTCCATTAGTTCTATGTGGTATGTGTATTCACTTATTAAATCGTTATTAAGGTCTTCTGTTTTTTGTTTAATTGTTTCTTTGGAGTCTTTTAAGAAGGTTTCTAATGTAAGTATTGTTTTAATTCTAATATTACTTTCATCATCAATATAGATAAATATGTTATTGTCTATCCGGTTGTTCCTTTTAAGTTGTTGTTCCAATTCATATAGCTCGAATGGTCCAAGGACCATTCCTAATTCTTTAGGATATATTATTTTATCCATCACAAGTTTCTTTGGAGTTCAAAGTTTGATCCATCATCAGTGTCTATGTCTTTTTGGTTAGAAGGTCCACAGTCTTTAAATCTTAAGGCTATTGATCCATTAGGGTTTGTATAAGTTACGACATCATTTGATTTAAGCGTGTCCCTATTTTCATTAGGATTTTGGATAGTCCATTCATGTCCTGTTAATATAGATGAGTCTATTTCCATTGGTTTTAAAAAAATTATACCAGTAGATGTTAGTGTTTTTATTACCTCTTCAAGTTTTATCTTTATTTTGGGAGTATATTTTGTCATACATTTTTTCAGAAATGTTATATCAAGTAGTATATTTTCTGTAACAACCCGCATATTTATCGGTGGTATACTTAAATATACTTAAATATTTTATTTAAATATGACGTCGTTTGTCGGATTATGGTCCGAAAAGCTACTTTCTACAAACGGCCGAATTGGGACTCGAAACCATTTCCATTGAGTCCAAAATGTCGTTTGCGATCTTTTTGAGTATAATCTTTCATATGTTTGGAGTAAGTGGAATTTTGCTACTTTTTCTATTGGGTTTAGGGTTTGGGTTCAGCCCACTAGCTTAACTAATACCCTAACTCAGCCCTCTCCTCTCCATTCTCTCATTCCACTCTTCTAAACACAAGCTCCAACTGAAAATGGTGGAAGGGAAAGGGAAATAGAAATTGCAAACCCTAGTTCTTCTTGCTAGCTCTTATTCTTGCTCCAAAATCAAAGAGAAGCAATAGGTAAGCTTCATCTTCATCTTCTCCATCTCTTCTCCTCTTCAATTTCAGTAATTTCCTAACCCTAACTTAGGAAATACTTGCTTTGATTTTAGATTGAAGCTTGTAGTGTTGAAATGGAGTGTAGTTGGTTGATTCCTTGCATTTGTGCTTCTTCATCTTCTTTGTTTTGTGTAAAAGGTGAGTTTTTAACTCACATCTACCTCTCTTGCTATCATTGATGTTGGGTATGATTTCCTAACAAATATTCATGTGCTATTGCTTTGATTTGAAAAAGATTTGGAATTCATTTGATAAGGGCAAGAAGTGCTGGAAAACAGCCTTCGGCCGACCGAGCGCAGGCTCCGGTCGACGGACCTGCTGCCCCGAGCCATATTTTGTTTCCTGCATCTGGCCGGCCGACCGAGCCCTGTAGTCCGGTCGACCGACCTGCTCTGTTCTGCCTGTTTTTCCTATTTTGCATATTTGATTGAATTTCCGGATTTTATCGATTCAAATTGGTTTTTAGTGTTTGTTATTGCATCTTTGATTTTGATAACTTATTTTTGACTTCATTCACGGGTTTTATAAATAATCCCTCTAAATCGTATTAAAAGCTTCCGTCTCTAATTCATAAATTCCATTTATAATGCACACACACGATTTCGCCCTTCGAGCGAAGTGGAAGGAAGATTAAATGGTTAGGTAAAACACGTACCATGAATCCATGCATTTATCTTTCCGATTAGTCCCCGACCTATTCGATTGATTGTTTTGACCTTCGGGTTTAGTTTACCGATGATACGAGGTGAATTTTATACTGCTTTGAGTGTGAAATAAACTAACGGATAGTAAACTGTTTAGTGCGAACGGGTGGTTATGGGACTCACGTTACCACTTTTCGGATTCCTTTCTGGGAGTTTGTGACACATATCGCCTTTGGGATAGTGTCTTCGGACCGTCTCCTTCTGACTTGTTGCCTTTAGTATCGCTTTCGATGTTGGCTGTTATGCGCCACATGGGTGATATTGGGTTGCTATTGTATCGCTTCCGATGTTGGCCGTTATGCGCCACATGGGTGATATTAGGTTGCCCTATTGTATTGCTTTCGGAGTTGGTCATTCGTTACCGCTCGAGCAATTTTTATTGCTTTCGGAGTTGGTCATTCGTTACCCCTCGAGCAATTTTTATGATGTTTCAATTGAGATGTATATTCCCTAGGTATCGCCCCTCGGTGTAGGTCTTTTTGAACCACACGATATGTAGTGATCACCTTGTGAACTTGTATACCATATTGGTATTTGTTATTTGCCCTTTTGGCTTGTTTTGGGATATTCCTACCCTTTGTTTCTATGAGTTGCCGATGATATGAGGCTTGTTTGTTATGATATGATTCATCTTATGTTAGATGATTGTGTTATCTCTTTTAGAGATATTGATATATATTGTGACCTTGCAGGTTTATTGTTGTTCAGTTTATCTAACTGATTTGTTTAGCTAGACTGACCCGGGTATTTTATACTCGGGTCAGACCGAGATGTTTCAGGTTAGGTGCTTTGGACTTAGCCTCTTTTGCTTCCGCATGGACTATTCCGCTGACTCCTTTTTGTCTTAGCTTTTTGTGTAGTCCTTTCTGTTATAACTCTGATATGTATTCTATTGACTCGTCTGTATATTGTGGTTTGCCATACCACTTGACATGTATTATTTTGTATACTCTGTTGTGTATCTTTTATGTGTATATTATGATCGACTGTTCTGTGATGTGCATTACATTTGAGTTGTTATATTTTCTTCTAATAGATCCTATAGCCATTGTAGTTTTGCTTTAAATATTTATTGAATAGGTCGAATTTTAATGTGATTCTACTTTTCGACGTATTTAGTGAATCGTTAAGGTAAGATTACACATGTTCGCTCCTAAACAGCCTTATTCTCCGTGTTAGCAGACGGTATTATCTATTAATACTCTTTGCTAGCGTGGGTATAGAGGTGGGGCGTCACATTTTTACCATTGAAATTTTCAAATCCTTTTGTCTGAATAACTACTTTTATGTGTTTATAAAAATCTTGCAATGTCATTGTGAAGTTTGGTGAAATATAAACAATTTCAACGTTATTGTTCATATCAACTTCTATTGTCCCAAATATTGCTTTGTCTAAGTCTTGGTGTCTGTCATCAATTAGTACTATTAGTAATTTGGCTCCTATTTTCTGTCTGACTAATCCTCTTATTCCTATGACAATGAGTCCTAGGTGGATTAACTTATAATTTTGTATTCTTAATTGTTTAATAGCTTTGTTAGACATTAGGTTTATAGTTTGTTGGTTTCCATCACTTAGGGAAAGAATTTCCTCCCTATGATGTCTATATAACCCTGTATTTATGGTAAATATACCTGTTCTGTATAGTTCCCATGGGTTTAGAGCATTTAGTTGATTATTTGAGAATACTTCTAGGTCGTTATCTATGTTTATTATTTCTTCTAGTTGGGATTGAGAATTTATAGACCTTCTTAATATGTTGTCTACCCAGGTATTTGTGGCTAGGTTATTACTTTCTATAGGTCTGTACATTAAAATTCTGGATGGTCCTGTAAAAGATCTTCTATTCATCATATTGTATCTAACTTCTTGAATGTTAAAAAGCTGATCTTGGTCTTTTTGCCTTTGTCAGTATCTATTGATCCTAGGTTTAAATTTGATATTCTTTCAGTTAGCTGGTTGATATCATACTCTTATTCTTGTGTAGATTTATCTAAGTTGTTTAATTTTCTGTCTAGGTTTGTAATTTGTTTATCCATTAAATCTAGTTTATCTTGTATTTGGGTTAACATTGCTATTATGGTGTTGGCCATTAAGCATAATACATTATCTGCTTTACTTGTAAAACTATCTTTATTATATCATGCCGATAATGTATCAGTTTGTCTTAATGACATGTTAACATATTCTTTAGCTTCAGAATAATGTTTATTATCATATCCCATATTAGTTTAATTGTATATATTTTATTTCGTGTAACGTTTGCTCAAGTTTTTGTACTTGTAGTTCAAAATGTCTTTTATTTGCCTCTGATTGATTTTTAATCTGTAAGATTAAGTCTTTAGATTGTATTTCAATTTCTTTGGGCTTGTTTTCTTCAGTCATTTGTCTTAATGAAATTATATCTTGTTTATTTGGGAAATTTTTGAGTTGTAGCACTTTAAATTTCTTGGTTAGTTTTGTATGATATTATCAAACCCATCTATTTTTTGTAATCATGTTTTGAGATAATTTTGATTATCTTGTATTTGCTGTAATTTTTTGTTTCTAGAAGTCATACTTTCTGAAATAAGCTCGACTAGTCTATAGTACTTTTCATTGTACCAATGTAGAGAATCTCCTAGTTCAATGACTAGATCTGTTATGGAGTTTAGGTGATTTGATTCAGAATGTAGCATATGTTTGTAACTACTGTTTATATAACACGTATGTTTTTGTTTTTCTAATATGATTATTCTTTTTGAGAGATTGTTAATTTCTAAGTTTAGGTATTCAAATTTCTTATAACTAGTTGATTCAACAGGTTTTAGTTTATTCATATTCATTGATCTTTAGTTCTGATACCAAATGGAGAGACAGAGAACAGAAATTTTTTATTGCTATCATATTGCTACAGTAGAGAGAATTTTTTGTTCTTGTTGTCATGCTCCTACGGTAATTACTTTAACGGCAACTTAGAGTATTTTATTCCAATGGTGCATTAAATGAATGTTTAAATAAAGAATTAGGAACCTAATTACATTTATATATATATATATAGAGAGGTAGAGACGGACAATGTACTGCAACCATTATTTGTTCTGTTCCAGTGCTGAAATTGACATCACCGTCGTCATCATTTGCATCCTCATCCGATCTTTACAGAACTAATTGGAGCACGTGCATTGGAGCACGTGCATTCTGCATTCAAAGGTCAGTCAGGTCATTTACGAGGTTAACCATCTTTTGATCGACTTCCATACACCCAAGCAACGTGTGCGGACCAAGTGTGTTGTTCGTACCTTGTTAACGACTATCATCTCAACTATGCAAATAAGATATTCGAAAGGTGGTACACGTTATATAATTAATATACTGGGGTTGGATAATTATTTTTAATTTTTTATTTGTTTTCTACATGGCAGCATATAGAGTACAAGTTGACAATTTGTATGGACGTAAGTTGCTTGGAGTTGGAAAACTGTCCTTGTCAGACCAATTTAAAATTATTGGCTACATTTAATAAACTAAACCCTATATCCCTATCATAATAATTGCACGTTGATTATATCCGATGGTTATGTATAGCACCATTGTAGCTCTATCGTTTTGCATTAAATATTTTCAAAACGAAACAAAATTCTTGTGGTGGGCAGAATTATTTAGGTTAGGTCATCAAATATTTTATAAAAATATTAAAATTTAGCTGAAGTGTGTAATACGGATAATTTGAGCAAATTTACATGGACGTGAATATAACAACAATTTAGTGGACGAGGATCATTTTCACAAACTTGCACGCAATAAGCATATATGCTATCTAAGTAACATATTTTGTATGAACTTGATGAAATTCACATTTGTCAACAATCGCTGCTGCAATTAAAGACTTTTAACAGTTTCACCATCAATATTTGTTCCTAGCGAATCATCAATTATCTTGTTGACTCTGTAGCAGCTTCATACTTCATAGTTGAATATTCTCGTATCCTAGCTTAACACATGATAACTGCAGAGATTTTTATTTTATTTTATTTGAGCAGAAACGGTTATTTGTTCAGGATCTAATATTGCCTATTTAAATACCAATTACATTTAAAAAGAATTATACAGTCTTACAGAAAAAAAACAGAAACAGAAGACACAGAAGATTTAACGTGGTTTGGATATGAATATCCTACGTTCACGGAGACCCAACAACTTTTTATTTCACCAAAGAAAAGAGTACAAAAGAGGGAGGAAAGAACAATGGTGGATACTACAATTGCTTGTTCATATGAAGATAAAGTTCCTTCATTTATATAGACTTGATAATGAAGGGTTGCTTGGAGATTAAGCAAATCAATTTCTCGATTATCCAGATAATTTTCAATTTGCGTGATTTGATTTTAGTATAAATAGATGGCGTAATATTCATTTCCATATCTTTCCTTTATTCTTCATGCCTAATTATTTATTTCTTCATATAGCAGATATACATCGACTAATTAATTGATTGACTAATTAACTAGCTTCCTTCAAAATATTTTTTCATATATCAGCTAAATTAATTGATTTGATTGAATCAACTAGTCAATCTCTTTCCTCTTTAACGAATATTTGAATCATCAAATTCAACACTCCACCTTTATTCAAATATAACAATCTCTCTTCATCACCTTATCATCAAGTAATCAATATATAAGTTGTTGGGTCTAGCGCCCCATGGCGCTCAAGTAACAGGTATCAAACTGATCAAGTTTGAGCAATGCTCAAACTTGTCCTTAGGAAGTGACTTTGTCATCATATCTGAAGGATTATCCAAAGTACTCACCTTCACTAATTTGATCTTACTTCGTTCTTCCTCAAGCATAAGAAAGAAACCTCTAACATCAATGTGCTTCGTCCGTGAACTATAAGCTTGATTTTCTACAAGATGAATCGCACTCTGACTGTCTGAAAATAGCTCTAATATCTGCTGCACCATTGAAAGATCATCCAACAACTAAAGTAAGTATAATATCCTTCCTTTGTTGCTTCCACAATCGATATCAACTCTGCTTCGGTAGTCGATAAAGCTATGATAGATTGCAGCTTTGATCTCCATCAAATCGAGGCTATGCCAAGTGTAAAAACATAGCCTGACACTGACTTCCTAGCATCCCTATCCCCAGCGTAATCAGAATCACAGTATCCTCTAAGAAAGATGTCACCATCCACTCCACCATATAACAAGTCCACCGAAGAAGTGCCTCGAAGATATCTAAGAATCCACTTCACAGCTTGCCAATGTTCTTTGCGTGGGTTAGACATATATCGACTCACAACACCTACTGCATGGGCCAAATCTGGTCTTGTGCACATCATCGCATACATAAGACTACCAATAGCACTAGAATAAGGTATATCAGCCATATACCTCTTGTCTTCTTCCGATGAGGGAGATAGGTCTTTTGACAACTTAAAATGAGAGCCTAATGGAGTGCCAACCGGTTTAGCTTTCTCCATTCCAAATCGAGCGAGGACTTTCTCGATGTACTGCACTTGAGTGAGCCTTAAGTCTCTCCGCTTTTTATCTCTGCTTATCTCTATATCCAATATTCTTTGTGCCTTTTCCAAATCCTTTATATCAAATTCTCTACCGAGCTCCGCTTTCAACTCCTTAATTCTGACCATACTCCGAGATGCAATCAGCATATCATCAACATATAACAACAAATAAATCATATCACCATCACATCTTCTGAAATAAACACACTGGTCTTTGAAACTTCTGGAGTATCCATGTGAAAGCATAAACTTATCAAACCTCTTATACTATAGTCTAGGAGACTGCTTCAGTCCATATAGAGATTTGTTGAGTTTGCAAACATAGTCTGGCCTGCTACTATCAATGAACCCTTCCGGCTGCTTTAAATAAATCTCCTCATCCAGATCACCATGCAAGAATGCAGTTTTGACATCTAGTTGCTCTAATTCCATATCATAATGAGCAACCAATGCCAAAAGAATACGAATAGAAGTATGTCTAACCACTGGAGCAAAGATATCATGATACTCTACCCCTTTCTTCTGAACATACCCTTTTGCGACTAACCTTGCCTTGTATCTGAGATTACCATTTTCGTCGTCTTTCACTCTATAGATCCACTTGCATCCAATAGCTCTCTTGTCGGTGGGAAGAGGCACCAAATCCCAAGTATGATTTCTTTGCAATGATTCAATCTCCTCTTCCATAGCAACTAACCAACTGGAACTGTTAACTGATGCGATAGCTTCTTTATAATCACAGGGCTCATCATGGACAACATTCAAAGCATATGTTGCCATATCATCGAAATTAATATCTTCGATGCTCAATCCAACAAACTCATCAAGCCACTTAGGCTTTCTTCTTTGTCTGACAGGCCTAGGTTTCGAATGAGCTCCACCTTGAGTTTGATCCTCTGTACCAACATCGATATTATCCTCATCAACCATGGTGTCATCGGAAACACCATTTGAACGTCTATGGAAAGAATCAACAGATGACTTGCTTTGTGTCTGGTATTCTTCACATGTCCTCTCATTGTCATCCGATGAGGAAGGCTCCACCTTCAACATTGCCTTCTCATCAAAAGTCACATGCTTGCTCATAACGATTGTCTTGCTAATAGGACACCACAACCTATATCCCTTCACTCCTCTCCTATAACCTAGAAAAATACACTTGCGAGCACTAGGTTCCAGCTTCCCTTTTCTCTCATGCACATAAGCTGGACAACCAAACACTATGAGAAATGAATAGCCAACAGGCCCTTCTTTCCATACTTCTTCAGGGATCTTCATATCTATGCAGTGGAAGGTGTGCGGTTGATGAGGAAAGCCGCCATAAATAAAACTTCAGCCCAAAATCCCTTCTTCAATTTAGCAGTTAGTCTAAGACATCTTGTCCTCTCCAATAATGTCTGATTCATCATTTCTGCAACTCCATTAGACTAGAGGTCTCCTGGTGTGATGTAATGCCTCTTAATGCCTTTAGACTCACGATAATCGATGAATTCCTATGATACAAATTCACCGCCATTATCTGAATGGAGAACTTTCAATTTCTTTCCCGACTGCTTCTCAACCATAGATTTCCACTTCCGAAACTTAGCAAAGGTTTCACTCTTTGACTGAAGAAAGTATACCCATACTTTACGAAAGAAATCATCTATTAATGAAACAAAATATCTGGCTCCACCTAAAGATGGACAAGGGAAGAGACCTCAGACATCTGTATGAACATACTCCAAGACAACTTTTGCTTTATGCTCTCCTGTACCAAGAGAAATCTTCGTCTGCTTTCCAAGAACACACCCTTCACAAAAACCAAGTTTTGAATGATGAACTCCATCAATCAATCCTCGTTTTCTCAACTCATCCATGCTGCGCTCACCGATGTGACCCATCCGTAAGTGCCATAATCTGGAAGAATCTGAATCAACAGATGTAACAGAAGCTGATTCACCAATTACAGTAGTGCCCTTTAATAGATAAAGATTTTCTGCCCTCACGCCTCTCATAAAAATCATGGAATCCTTCGATATCTTCATTTTCTCTCCTTCCACTACAATCTTAAAGCCAAGTCTACTTAACGCCTCAATAGAAATTAAGCTCCTCCTCAAATCAGGTACATGTCTAACATCGGTGATCGTACGAATAACACCATCAAACATCCTAATCATCACTCTACCAACACCCACCATACGGCAAGAAGCATCATTACCAATCAGAACTTCTCCTCCATCAATTTCATGGTAAGTGGAAAAGCAGTTCCTATCAGGTGTCATATGATAGGATGCGCCAGAATCAATCAGCCATAAGTTGCTCTTCCCAGAAGAGCCAGAAGCTGTAAATACATCGGTGTCACTTTCTGTATCTGATTTCTCTACTGTAGAAGCTGAGGCTTGCTTTGGATCTTTTCTTCTACCTTCAAGCTTGGGGCATTGTGCTATGAAGTGCCCTGGTTTCTTACAATAATGACAAGTCAAATTCTTAGACCCCCTAGACTGAGACCGTGAATAATTCCGTCCTCCACCTTTCTTTGACCTGCTTTGGCCTCTACCTCTCTGAACAGATAAGCATTCAGTATCACTATCCAAGCTAGTGCTCGCCAATCTACCTCTTAATACTTCATTATGAAGACTAGCCTTTACATCAGACAGGCTAATTTTACTGCGGCCATAAATCATGAAATTAACAAAAGCAGTATGCTCCTTAGGAAAGGAACATAAGAGGATCACAACTTGAGCCTCATTAGTAATATCAACTTCCAATGCCTTCAGGTTCATAATCAAAGTCGTCAAAGCATCTACATGCTCCATGAGATCAGCTCCAGGCTTCATCTTGAACGAATAAAGTTGTTGCTGAAGAATAATCCGATTAGTGAGAGACTTGTCTTGATATGCATCCGATAATACATCCCATAGTTCTTTCGCCGTCTTCTTCTGAGAGAATTCTCTAAGAACTTCATCTGAAAGGCTCAACTGAATTGTTGTAAGAGCTTCATCTTCCATCTCTTCCAAATCAGCTGCATCAATGCCTTTCAATTTCTCAGGCGCAGAAACAACCTTGTAAGTCTTCTCCTTCTTCAATACTGCCTCCATCTTCATCTTCCAAGTACCAAAATTTCCTTTTCCTTCAAAACGTGTTACTCCATAATTGACACCAGATCTGCCAACAGACTTACTAGAAGTAGCCATTAACATCCAAACAGGAACAATAACACTAGCTCTGATACCAAACTGTAGTGGTTTTTTTTTGATTTGAGCGGAAGCGGTTATTTGTTCAGGATCTAGTATTGCCTATTTAGATACCAATGACACTTAAAAAGAATTATGCAGTCTCACAGAAAAAAATAACAGAAATAGAAGACACAGAAGATTTAACGTGGTTCAGATATGAATATCCTACGTCCACGGAGACCCAACAACTTTTTATTTCACTAAAGAAAAGAGTACAAAAGAGAGAGGAAAGAATAATGGTGGATACTACACTTGCTTATTCATGTGAAGATAAAGTTCATTTATATAGAATTGATAATGAAGGGTTGCTTGGAGATTAAGCAAATCAATTTCCCGATTACCCAGATATATTTCCAATTTGCGTGATTTGATTTTAGTATAAATAGATGGCGTACTCTTCGTTTCCATATCTTTCCTTTATTCTCCATGCCTAATTATTTATTTCTTCATATAGCAGATATACATTGACTAATTAATTGATTGACTAATTAATTAGCTTCCTTCAAAATATTCTTTCATATATCAGCTAAATTAATTGATTTGATTGAATCAACTAATCAATTTCTTTCCTCTTTAACGAATATTTGAATCATCAAATTCAACAATAACTCGGTCTGAATAAGAGTATGTTTTGTAGGTTTTTACATTTCAACTTTCTTTATTAATTTTTTAATATCTTCTAAATTTGATGTTGTTCGAACATGTTCTGTATTTTTTTTGCCTTTTTCTCAAATTTTTCTTTCAATTCCTTATTTTATTATTCTTCTTCTTCAAATTCCCTTCTAAATGTTCTTCAACCTCTTATTATGTCAAAGGACTTATTGAAAATATTTATTTTTAAATTAATATCAAAGTTGTCTGAATCTCATATCCCAATTTTTGAATCGAATAATTACATTTAAAGCAAAAAAAACAAATCAAGCCTTTCAAACCAAAAAAAATAAAATACTAGATGAATCATTTATCAAACTAGTGTATAATCCGTATATTGTGCACGATGATGTTATAAAAAAATGTCAAATATAAATAGTTCAATAGTAGATATATAATATAATATGTTAATATTAAACATATATTTGAGTAAGTCATGTGTTTCATTTATTATGCATATATATTAGTAGTTCTATTCCGTGAAAAATGGGCTGGGGTTATGAACTTGTAATCGAACAATATCCTAATTTTATCTATGATCACGAGTCTTTATAATCAGGAGCTATGGAACTATTTTAGTTCTCAATTCCCGAACAATCGTGCCAAAAACTCGAGTTCCTTTGGATTTTCTTCTTGATTAATGACAACCACTGCATTGTCATCATATCGTATTATCATAACGTTGTCACATTTGAGTTCTTTACATGTACGTACAATTACAGATCTTATTACTTCTGATCTTTCTAGAGGCATACTGGGCGTTGCTTCTTTAATTGCAGCAACAATAATGTCACCACTATGAGCATATCTATGATTACCAACTCCTATGACTCGAATACACATTAATCATCGAGCTCCACTGTTATCTGCTACATTCAAAAGGGTCTATAATAAAACACAAATTTCGAAAGAAAACAAACAACTTAAACAAGTGTAGCTTAATTAAATTGAATTAAAGAGAACGTTCCGAATAATTTATAAATTATACTTCAATATAGAGTGATAAGGAAAAATAAAAAGAACCTTCATTATTGCGCATGTTTATTATTACTATATATCATTTAAGAAAGAAAATAATAATATAAACTCGAATGTAACATAGTTGAAGTTAATTAAACAATAGAAAAATTTAGATAGAAACTATAAACAATATTGACCTGTATATAAAATACAAAATCGAAATAATAATAGATTTTGATTCTTAAAATTCATAAGTGAAATATAATTCCTTCTACCTTGCTATTATTTAATAAAATATATTTAATAAATCATTCTATTAATAATTTAGGTTACAGAAGAATAAATTATCGAAAATTATACCTATTATTATTTCGGATTATAAATATATACGTCTGAATTTAAAATAATTCTAGAAAAATGTTTTTGAAAACTAAATAAATTATATGTTAAGTATAGTATTTAATTAATTTATATGCATTGTAAATGACTATATAAATATATTAACAGAAAATTTATATTGCTATTATCATATCTTTATGTTAACATAATATTTTTGTTGTTGTAAAATAACTTAAAATAATATTTCTCAAATTATGTCAATTACATTTTAAATATCATACTTAAATAATTTATATGTTTAAATAATTATAAATAGTTGTAGATAATGTTATTTTCTGATTCTAAATATTCATGGTGAAATATACAGTTTTAAATTGTGAAAATTGGCTCACATCCCTAAAAGCAAACATAATACACAAAAACTCCCTCCGTTTGATACTTTATGAATTCGGTCCCTATTTTTGTTTCAGCTTAATTCTTTTCCATAACTACCTTTGTTTATTTGTCGCGGTTTTGTGAGTGCAGCCAATATTTGAAATCTACGATCCATTTAGCGATCTACTTTGTGAAATCATACTTTTGCTTTATTATGGCTTCATCATCTTTTAGGTAAAGATGAGATCAACTTTTTAATCAACAGTTTTTTTTTCCAATTGGCCGTGTTTCTTTTTTTATCAATTATTGTAAATAATTGTAAAATTTAATCAGTGTTTGTAGATCAAAATTTGATTCTAGTTGTAGAAGTTTTAATTGAATTATACTAGTTATAATTGTAAGTAAAAGCAGATTTATTTGCAAACATTGTAAATAATTCCAGACTTGTTTGTAAGAATTGTGAATAATTGCAGAAATGTCTGTAATTCTTTGTATATAACCGAAGGCTTGTGTGCAATTATTGTAAAACATGCAAACTTGTCTTTCATTAGTTGTTTATGATTTTTATGATTGTTTATAGGTTAAAAATCGATTGTAATAATAATATTGTTTTAAAACTGAAATTCTCGTATTTTTTGCAGATTTATCTGCGGTTTTTTTAATAATTATTGCATATTTATCAGTAAATAATCTATTTTCCACCTGCAATTTTTAACTGCATAACATATATGCAGCTAAAAATAATACGATTAATAACTTTATATTAGATATGTATACAAGTATATTAAGAATCTTACGAATTTTTAACTGCGTAAGTGAAATGCACTTCAATATTTGTATGATTCAAATGTAAATTTCAACCGTATATGTTCTATGCGGTTAAAAATTACATTTAACAGGTGCTATTTTTCACCGCATAACAGATATGCAGTTAAAAATAGTGCAATTTATAACTGCGTAAGGCGTAAGTGAAATGCAGATGTTCATATATAATTGCAAACAAGTATGCAACTATTCATAATAATTGCATATATGTCTGCAAGTATAATAAAAATCTTATGATTTTTAACTGCATAAGTGAAATTCACTTGAAATTTGCATCATTTGATTATATTTTTTAACTGCATCTTTTATATGTAGTTAAAATTTGCATATAACAGCTGTATTTTTAAGGTGCATATCAGACATGCATATAATTGATGTAAAATGCAGTTAAAATTTGATTTAACAACTATGTTTATTAACTTCATATCAAGTATACAGTTAAAAAACACATTAACAGCTACAATTTTTAACTATATAACATATATATAGTTAAAAATGATACAATTAATAACTTTATATTAGATATGTATGTAAGTATAATAAGAATCCTATGAATTTTTAACTGCATAAGTAAAATGCACTTCAAAATTTGCATGATTCAATGGTATACTTTAACTGCATATGTTACATGAAGTTAAAAATTGCATTTAACATGTGCTAATTTTCACTGCACAACATACATGCAGTTAAAAATGGTGCAATTATAAACTGCATAAGTGAAATACATTTATAAATACATTTGTTCATAAATAATTGCAAATAAGTATTGTAACGACCCGTATTTTTCGATAATTAAAATGTTAACTAAATAAGATTTTAGAATTTTATATTGAAAGAAAACTAAAATTTGTGATGTTATATTGAGAGTAATAACTAGAATGTTATGTTAGTAGTGTTAATATAAGGTAACGGGTAACTATTTTAATGTAATTCCAATCAATTGAAGTGACTGTAAAGTTATAATTGGTTATAAACTATAATAAGGAAAAACATTGAATGGTGAAAATACATGCAATCAATTAGAATTGGGTAATATTGAATATGAAATCAGTGATGTTGTTTGAATGCCGTTGATCACTATTTATTGTAATTTCAAGTGAATTGAAATAAATTGTAGGTTGACTTGGTTATAATTATAAATAATGAAATAAATTAAATGATGTAGTTAATGGTGAACTTGTATGTAATTAATTGATATAAATTAGTACTGAATACAAAACCTTTTTGGGTAAGCAAATTATAAGTGTAAAGAATAAGGTAATGGGTATGAATTATTATTATAAACGATTGTATTAACTATTTTCTCCTTAATTTATCCGTTTGAATATTGAATGGGTAATTAATTGAATTAAGGCAATTGAATGTTGGGTTTAATGTTGGAATTGTATGTCAGTATTTGAAATAATTGCAAAGTTATTTGGTGATAAGTTGAAATAAGGAAATGAATTAAATGTTATATAAAAAGAGAAAAATCATATGGAATTAATGGAAAATTGAGTATAATCAGAGTTGTGTAAGTAGTCATAACATTTGTTGTTGATAATAAACTTATAAATTTGATCAAGTAAGTAAAAAAGTAACATTTGTCATTTATTACCTATTTATTTAATCCGATGAAATTGAATAGAAAATCAAATGTAATTAATCTAATTACTTATTGCAGTTATTATGAATTAAAGTGATAACTATAGAAGATTGAGGCAATGAAATGGTAAGCTAACATTAAGTATATCCATAAGATGATAATTGATTGAATAATAAGATGAAAATCAAAATAAATATATATTGGAATTTAAATTAATTAATGAAATTATTGCCATTAATTTGACTTGGAATCTTTTAATAGAAGGGAAAGAGAATTTATTTGAAATTAATAGCGTTTAATGAAAGAATGTACGTTTGTTAGGATCCGTCCTAACGTGTAATTTTGAAATTAATTACAATTATGTCGATTTAGAATCTTTCAATTTAAAAGAAAACAAACCATTAATTTTAATTAATGGATTTAACGAAAGAAACATACATTATTATTAAAATAAAAAGGTTGTTTTAATGAAAACAAAATGAATGTTGTTATTTTTAAAGTAAGTGTAATTTTATAAAAAGAAAAAAATTGAATTTTGAAGCACTATTTTACGGTCGTTAAATAGCAGTCTTTGGCATATAGAGTGATTTTAATGCTAATCGTAAAATTTAGAATAAAATAAATATTTTATGTCCATGATTGTGTGCTAAGAAAAACGCCGATTTTGAATTTGAATTTAGAATCTTGGTTTACCTTTTCTTTTGTGTAGCGGTGGTCCCCGTTACCTTATTCGGCGTGTTCAAATTTTATTTATTGTATGTTAATAAAACTTTTAAATATGCGTAAAATTGAGTTGATTTTGGGTTAAAGAAATTAATTGAATTGAAAACATTTCCATATTGAATTAATGTAGGATTATATTCATTTTGAAGTATGAAAGGTGATGTTCATCATGAATTCACATTCATGCACGTTTCATATTCTATTGCTTTTGCTAACTACTATCTTATTCATATTTTTTTTACCTTGTTCACTTTCACATTTCAACTATTCATGTTAAAAAAACAAAACCTTTCTCTTTATTTCATAAAACTTTTATTTATTCTCCGTATATTTATTTTCCATTCTTATTGTTAGCTATACATTCTCTCACCTACTTTTATTTGGTCTAATTCATAAATACTTCTTGTATTTGCATCCAAGCATTTAATTTTACACGTTACAACTTTTAGTATTCACTCTTTTTCATAACTTCTGCCTGCACTAATTCATCCATTAATAATTCATACTTAGTGCACGTGCATCATTCATGCTTGCCTGTTCATGTTCATAAAACACATTACCCTATCGTTTATTTGAAAAGCCTATTGTATTCTTGTATTCTTTTATCACTTTCTCAATTTCCCATCTGTTGACTTTTCAATTTCCCATTAGAGAACAAAACCAATGTACGTACAAATTATTTCTCATCTCTCCATGTGAGCTTTCTGCTCACACTTCCTCCTTCTTCCTCAAAACTGCAGAAACTCTAAAATTTCTAAATTCACAAATTCCAAACTCCAAACTCCATCCCTCCTCTCGTTCAAACTCCAAACTCCATCCCTCCTCTCTTGCTTCATCTCTCTAAAAAGAAGAGGAAGAAAACTCAATTTGTTCGATTTGCATTGTCATGCTTTCCTTCACTATTGGATTGTTGCTATGGATAGGACTGGTTAGCTTGTCGTGTTTGGATTTCAACTAGGATCTATCTACTTGTGTTGTCAAAAAACTCTATAATATCGAAAGTTGAGCAATCACTCACAATTATCTTTTTATTGTTGGGTAAATAAACATCGATTGAAATGTTATGAGAAATGTTTGCTTTAGATAGGAATATGTGATATATGTTGTTATGTTTCCCTGGAATTTGTGTTATAATATTCACATGCAAATGTTGTTTTATATGTCTCAAGTAGCATGTTATGTTGATTTGATTTATTGTCGCATATGTATGTTAAATATGTCACATATGATAAATAAAAAAATGTGTTATGTTAGAAAAATATATTTATATATGTCATGCTGAAATACATCACATATGCTATGTTCAAAAAAATGTGTTAGTTAATAAAATCATATGTTGCACATGCTATGTTAATAATATGTCACCTATGCTATGTGGAAATAATGTGTTATATTTGTGAAAAATGATATGTCATGTTATTTTATTCTAAATCACCTTGTGTGTTCCTTGTATATATGTCGTGTTATATATTTATATGTTATGTTAGTGTATGACATGTTAGAATTTGAAATATTCACTTATGTTGTTTACGATATGTGACACATGTGATATGTTAGTTATGCATGTGTATATATTAAATTGTTAATTATGCATGCATGTTGGTCATTGGCATGTTATGTTATTTATATTATTATTATTCTCACACTTCAGTACCCTGATAGTTAGTAAAATCACTTTGGATCGAAATGATATATCCAATATAAAACCACTTTGGGTTTGAACAAGTTGATTTAGAAATAAAATTGGGATATTGTAAATTTAAATTTATGTTTGAACTTGAAATTATGAAATTAAAATTTAATTGATTTAATGGAAGTTTTATTGGATTTCTAGATTTAAACTTGTTGTTTGATTATAACTTCATAGCTTTAGGTGAAAAATTGAAATTCAAAGTTGGATTTAATAATGAATCGATTGGAAAATAAAATAAAGTTGGTATTTGAACTGAACCGATTTATAGTGTGAAAGATGATGTTTATTTAAACCTAAGCATTCCACTTATTGAGTTATCTATACATTTCACTTGAGTTGACTTGCTTACATAAGAATGTTAGTCCTGACTCGACTATTCTTGCTTTACTTTATGTTCGGGTCAGACCGAGTATTTTAGTTTAGCGAAGATACTTATTTCTGAAGATGAAGACGAAGTCAAGAACCGTATCTACTACTATTATAGCAATTGTTTATTCTACTTGGAAAAAATGTAAATTCTGATTTTTTTTGAAAAATAGTTTCATGAACTGGTTATGTATTTATTTTGTGTATTATATTTCATCCTTCCGCTGCGAGATTCAGTACTTTGTTCTTTTGAATCTTATTTCATTTGAACAATCCCTTTAGTAATCTTTCTTTTGAATGGTTTGAGTTAGACATGTGTGGTTTATTGTCGACTTAAACTGTCCAAAAAGACGGGTCATTACATTTAGTATCTTAGCTTTGGTTTAGACATACCTTAGCCGGTTGGGTTAACTATTTAGAGATAGGGTAGTAATATCCTAGAATGAGTTTTTCTGAGTGTGTATATATATGAGAGGCATATTTGTTAGTGTTATGAAAATGTTTTATATATGTTTTGAAATAAAATAATTTTCATAATATTATATGTTATATATAAAGGAAAATTTTATAACTAATATAGTTATTTGTAATGTATTTGTTTTATGAAATGATAATATTTAATTATTATCATTTATCGTTAACTTTTTGTATTTAGTCAAATTATAAACATCGGCTATTATTGTTGATTGAATTTATGGACTAAACACTAGTTTAATAATGGTGAATTAAAGAGAATGGAGTGGATAATTAGGATATTCAATATGAAATTAAAATGTTGTTGTGAATTTTGGTTGTTTGCGACTGGTAGTTTCAACTATTGAAATAAAATGGAATATCTGGATATTTTGGATAGTCCAAACTTCGAAATTAACATATCAGTTGAAATGTAGATTTTTTGTTGAATTATGCAGTTGAATTTGGTAACCTTAAATTGAAAGCAAGTGAAACAAGGTTAAATTTTTTATATCTATGTTTAGTAAATGAATAGAATTATTGTATACATTATTGACATGTAGTGTAATAATATACAAATGTGAACTTTAAGCCTTAGGATGTTTAAATTGAAATTGTGATTAAAAAAAATGCTGTAAATGAGATTAAATTGGAAAAAACTGTTTACAAACTTGATTAAAATTTATGAAATGTGTTATAAATAAATTTGAAAAGTAAAGGTGAAACTAATTAGATAAATAAATATGAACAAAGTGAAATGGTTGTAACTAAAGTCATAAGTTGTAAATTGTTTATGAAATAAATGAATGTTGCAATAAATGGTTATAATATAATTTGTGATAACTTTAAACTCGAATAATGTCTTATAAAGGAATTAAGCCTTTATAAATTGGTTATAAACCGAAGGAAATTTATCATGAAATGATTCTCAAATAAATATGATATTAATTGAGAAATATTACATGTGAACATGAATGTAATTTAAAATGAAGAGAAATATAAGCAATGTTGTGAGAATGAATATGTTAATGTTTTATACTGAATAGAGAAATTCTGTGAAAAAAATATAATGTATGAAGTGATACTTTGTTAAAACGAGATCAATAATGAATTTAAATGACATGTAATTGTGATGATACAAATTGAAATAATTACGTAAATTGTATGTATATTGTTTTATTCGCAAAATTAATTTGATCCGGATTTGAGTACACAAGTTTATATGAATTACACCACTTCATGTTATGATTTTTCATTCGATTCTTGATTGTGAATATCTGATACGGATTTTTGGTTTGATTCTAGAATTCTCTATCATAGTATATGGTTATGCAAGGAGAATGATGGTCTCTAGTCAAGAAACCTTATCGAAGTCCACATTAGGGAAGTCGAATGAAAAAAACTTGTTCGAAAGCGAACTTGTGTAATTGAGCGAGCGATCAAATGTGATTTTGCGAAATGATAACATATGTACATCTTATGTTCTAACATTATTGATATGCTTTGACGCTGAAATTGTAAGTTGTTGGATTGGATATATTTGTAATTTAAATTAGAATTTTTTTGTATGCAAAACTACTATTAATTTAAAACCATTTTACAAAACTATTTTCTTTTATTTTTCTTATACAAACAATCTTATTCTATTTTGTTTACAAAACTATTTTATTTATGAAACTATTTTACAAACTATTTTATTTACAATACCATTTTACAAACTATTTTATATACAAAACTATTTCAAAAAACAATTTTATATACAAAACTGTTTTAAATTCAAAAGTTTTTTTATAAAGAAAAGACGTTCAATTCCATATGGATTTTCATACAGCAAAATTGATTCTTGGAAATTTTTTGATTCTTGTATAAAACGGACTTTATATAAGTATAATATGATTTTGAAAACCGTTGATTTTTGAAGGTATTCGAGATGAAGAGATAAATCTTATATATAACGAAATTTATATAAGAATGGTTTGATATATTTGAGATTATTGATTTTGGAAAGTACTCTATTTGAGAATGAAATCTTATAAATATGGAATTTATATAGATGCAATATTTGAAGCTACGATTTTGAAACGATACTATATATAGTATGTTATATTTTGAAGTAAGAGGTATGGGGAAGTACCCTCTACAAGGAAGTATAATATGATATGCTTCGACCCAGATGGACTTGGGGAATCCAGGAATGGATTCGACCGATAGACCCTAATATACTTGGGTGAATTGAGAAATGGATTCGAACCGATGTGGTTGCCCGGACTTAAACTCACGAGTTTCTCGATTTTTTTCCAGGGTAGATGGTTCTTTTGTTTACTCAATGGAGGTGCTTTCGATCCTAGGATTTGTTGTTTATGGATCTTCCGGGAAGGAAGTGCATCCAATGCGTAAATCATTGAATCAGCAGTTGTCCTTGCAGTAGGGGTCGATGGTCCCTTGTTTACGAAATGGCTACGATATTTTTCTGGAATGCAGAAGGTGGAAGGATCTTGGAAATTTTATGTCCATTGCGTAAGCAATGGATCAGTAGCGGGCCACCGCTATAGTAACGTCATCATTTGACATCAGATTTTGAACGGTACTTCTCATACCGGTATTTTTAGTATTTTTCATTGGATGTTGAAACAAGTCTACTAAGTACTTAGAGATTACTAGTTTTACGCCCGATCAACGTACAACCAGATTCTGCAAGAACGAGGATAAACTTGTTAAAACATCGAGTTATAAAAGTATTTTGATAAAGTATTATATAAAGAATATTTTGGTCATTTTTTTCATTTCTAAAGACTTTAAAAATGTTTAAAATATTGTTTATTTATGTACAACATGGTTTAATAGTAAATTATTAGTGTTGTAAATATCGTGAGAAGTTATTAATTAAATAAAACATATTTAAAGTTAGTGATTATTGATTTATCAATGATGCTTGAAAGTATTTTGATATTTAAAACTAATAAAATAAATAATGGATTTAAGATTTTCAATAACTTCTTTTTAAATATCAGTAATGATAAATAATTATTTTCAAATAGTTTACATATATTTATAAAGATGTTATTTTTTTAAATGGTATTTATAAATGAAGCAAGAAATTTTACAAATGAATTTTTTGTAAAGTATTAAAGATGAATGATTTGCGAATGAAGTTTTCAAATGAATATTTCAAGTAAAATTTACATGAATTTCTCTAAATGTATAATTTAAAGATATTATATAAATGGACTAGATGTAAAAAAGAAATGTGTATTACAATTTTATAAAAAAATGATTTGGGAAATTTATTTATAATAAAATGCTTGAAATATAAATTGGTATCGCTATTTTTAAAAGTATGGTTCGAAATATTTCTTTGATTTCGAAGTACTAATAGTAAATTTAAAGGTTTATTTATCATCTAAATCTTGTATTAAACTAGGATAATTTTTTTGCATAATTTGAATATTAATTTTAAAATAAGTGTGTAAAATTAATCATGAAGATATAAAATATTATACTTTGTTTTGGATATTTAATGTAAGATTTGAGTATACAATTAATTTCAGTTTAATAATCTAGGGTTATACTTATTTACGAATATGAGTTTAATAAATTATCAGATTTGAGGAACTTTATGAAAAAAGGGGCTTATCATAATATTTTGATATAAACTTCTAACATTGTTTAAACTTTCGAAAAATTCTTGCATAATACTATGAAGATGTTTTAAGTATATCTTATATCCTTACTAAGTGAATGAGGTTAAATGTTTTAATTGAATTTTTAGATATATTGAAATATTTCTTATCTCTTCAAGGGTGAATACCAAAAACTTCTGAAACATTCAATCACATTCCAAAAATATGTATATAACTTACCAGAAATGTTTAATTAGTTGAAATATTAGTAGAATATCTAATAGAATATTATACAAGTAAAAATTAAGTAGTGCAAGTGTTCAATGAAATTATTTCTAAATAAGAATTTTGATATACAAGAAACGTTATGAACGTATGTTGAAATTATTGGTTGTTTTGGCTTTTGGGACGTTAGGAAAGGATACTTTTAACTATATAAGTATGTATAAATAATCAATCAAGTAATTATTTAAGGCAGTTGAGCATATGGTACACTTAATAATTTATTTATCATCTTGTACGATTGAAAGTTTCTAAACCCGAACAAATCATTAGTTTGGTTGCTATGGACGTATGATTGATTCCTTTGTTACATATAGTGGTCGTGTTGTTTGTTTGCATGTGACATTATTATTTTTGTTGATTTGTTTGTTATTAATTGAAACAAATTACATATAACTCTTTTCACGCAATTATTAACATCTTTGGATTTTATAAGTGAAGGACAGGTTTATAAAAGCAATAGTTACTGCTTTTGGTTTCATAAATTGAGCATTGTTTACCTGACAAATAAGTACGTTTTCACATTACGGGTTTCTAGAAATATTATATTGTTTTCTCGTGGTTTGGGATGTTTATTTTTGAAATATGATATATATATATGGTAATTATTGATATTATTATCTCTCCTGGACCTCTCCGTACAAAGGAGACTCTACCGAAATTTTTCAAAAAATTTAGACTTAGAATTTTTGTGAAAAGTGAAATATTTTCAAACTTTGGTAGACTTGAATATGAAGATTTACTTGCTATTAATTGTATATTGTATTTAAATTACTTAATTATGAAAATTAAATGTTTATAAATTGAATACTTTGAATAAAGTATATTGATTCCTTATTTCCTCTTTTTCCCCTTTTGAGGACGAAAAGTTTTGAATGGGAGAGAGTGTAACGACCCATACTTTTTGATAATTAAAATACTATTTAAATAAGATTTTAGAATTTTATAATGAAAGAAAACTAAAATTTGTGATGTTATATTGAGTGCAATACTAGAATGTAATGTTAATAGTGTTAATATAAGGTAATTGCTAACTATTTTAATGTAAACCCATTCAATTGAAGTGACTGTAAAGTTATAATTGGTTATAAACTATAAATAAGGAAATACATTGAATGGTGAAATTACATGTAATCAATTAGAGTTGGCTAATATTGAATATGAGATCAGTGATGTTGTTTGAATGCGGTTGATAACTATTTATTGTAATTTCAAATCAATTGAAATAAACTGTAGGTTGCCTTGGCTATAACTATAAATAATAAAAGAAATTAAATGATGTAATTAATGGTAAACTTGTATTTAATTAATTGAAATAGGTTAGTACTCAATACAAAACCTTTTTGGATAGGGGTTTTGAACCAAAGGTCCCTATTCTCAAAGCTCATGCATAAAAAGTCCCTACTCATAAACCCATGTAAATTCGGTCCATGTTTTTTTATTTTTTATCAAATTGTCCCCTTCTAGAAAATTGGCCCAACATTGAAATTATGGGAAAAAGTTGCATAAATTTGTCAAAATATAAAAATAGGGTCCAAATTTTCATAACTTTTTTAGGAGGGACTTTTCTTCCATCGTCTTTCAATTTTAGGGACTTGGCAATCATTCCTTGTTTTGGGAAACAAATTATAACCCTTACTTGTAAAGAATAAGTTAATGGGTATGAATTATTATTATAAATGATTGTATTAACTATTTTCTCATTAATTTATCTGTTTGAATATTGAATGGGTAATTAATTGAATTAAGGCAATTGAATGTTGGGTTTAATGTTGGAATTGTATGTCAGTAATTGAAATAATTGCAAAGTTATTCGGTGATAAGTCGAAATAATAAAATGAATTAAATGTTATGTAAAAAGAGGAAAATTACATGAAATTAATGGAAAATTGAGTACAATCAGGGTTATGTAAGTAGTCATAATTGTTGGTAAAAATAAACTTATAAATGTGATTAAGTAAGTAAAAAAGTAACATTTGTCATTTATCACCTGTTTAATCCATTGAAATTAAATTGAAAAGCAAATGTAATTAATCTAATTACTTATTGCATTTAATATGAATTAAAGTGATAACTACAGAAGATTGAGGTAATGAAATGGTAAGCCAACGTTAACTATATCGATAAGATGATAATTGATTGAATAATAAGATAAAATCAAAATAAATATATATTGTGTTATCCCATTTTTTGGTCAAAATTGAAATATCAATGTTGTGTTTGCATTTCCACCACCGAACCAGAAGCAAGGTAGACCACCACCGTACCTACTCACAGCCGAGCCAAAGCATCACCGGTCCAGGCACTACCGGTCCAACTCCATTTCCATGCCTAGCCGGTCCATTCACTACCGAACCAACCTACTTCCTCATGCCACCGAATCAATCCATCTCACCACTCTACACCAAACCACAACCAACCGAACCAAGTCCCACCGAACCTCCCCTCTTTCCATGTCTACCGAACCAACTCATTCTCCATCCACTGCCGAACCAATGCAACGCCGGGCCAATCAACGCTCCACCAACTACCGGACCAAAGTACTACCAAACCAAGGTTGCCAGGCCAGATCACTTCAGCCCAGGCCCACCACCAGCTATATACATCCAGGACCCCTACCCTCAGCCCCACTCTATAAATACAGGGGCAGGGGTACAACAATGGGGGACAAGTTTGAGAGCTCAGGCATGGATAGAACTTTCAAACAACTTTCAGTTACTTGTAATCAAAGCTTTGTACTTGTAATCTGAATAGAAAAGGAGAATAACATATAAAGTGGACGTAGGCACGTTCTGGCCGAACCACTATAAATCTGTGTGTCTTTTACAGTTTAGTCCCTGCTTTTTACATTTTTGCATAAATCATCCAAATCACTAAGAACAACTTAAAATCGACTAAATCATACGACTTGGAGGTGTTTGCCCATTTTTTGTGCAAACATATTGGAATTTAAATTAGTTAATGAATTTATTGCCGTTATTTTGACTTGAATCTTTCAATAGAAGGGAAAGAGAAATTATTTGAAATTAATGACGTTTACTGAAAGAATGTATGTTTGTTAAGATCCGTTCTAAAGTGTAATTTTGAATGAATAACAAATATGCCGATTTAGAATCTTTCAATTTAAAAGAGTAAAAAAAACGTTAATTTTAATTAATGGATTTAACGGAAGAAACATACATTGTTATTAAAATAAAAAGGATGTTTTAACTAAAAAAAACAAATGTTTTTGTTTTTAAAGTAAGTGTAATTTTATAAAAAGAAAAAAAATTGAATTTTGAAGCAATATTTTACAGCCATTAAATAGTAGTCTTTGGCAGTACAGAGTTGATTTTAATGCCAATCGTAAAAATTTAGAATAAATTAAATATTTTATGTTCATGATTGTGCGCTGAGAAAAATGCCAATTTTGAATTGGAATTTAGAATCATGGTTTACCTTTCATTTTATGTAGCGGTGGTCCCCGTTACCTTAATCGGTGTGTTCAAATTTTATTTGTTGTATGTTAATGAAACTTTTGAATAGGCGTAAGTTTGAGTTGGTTTGGGGTTATAAAAATTAATTGAATTGAAAAACATTTCCATATTGAATTAATGTGGCATTATATTCATTTTTAAGTATGAAAGGCGATGTTCATCATGAATTTACATTCATGCATGTTTCATGTTATATTGCTTTTGCTACCTACTATCTTATTCATATTTTTTTCTGCCTTATTCACTTTCACATTTCAACTATTCATATTAAAAAAAAACCTCTCTCTTTATTTCATAAAACTTTTATTTATTCCCCGTATATTTATTTTCCATTCTTATTGTTAGCTATACATTCTCTCACCTGCTTTTATTCGGCCTAATTCATAAACACCTCTTGTATTTGCATCTATGCATTTATTTTTACACGTTACAACTTTTAGTATTCACTCTTTTTCATAACTTCTGCCTACACTAATTCGTTCATTAGCAATTCATATTTAATCCACGTGCATCATTCATGCATGCCCGTTCATGTTCATAAAACACATAACCATACCGTTTCTTTGAAAAGCCTACTATATTTTTGTATTCTTTTATCACCTTCTTACTTTTCCATCTTCTCACTTTTCAATTTCTCACTAGAGAACAAAACCAAGGTATGTACAGATTGTTTCTCATTCCTCCATCTGAAGCTTTCTGCTCACACTTTCTCCTTCCTCAAAACTATAGAAACTCCAAAATTTCTAAATCCACAAATTTCCAAACTCCAAACTTCATCCCTCCTCTCTTCAAACTCCAAATTCCATCCCTCCTCTCTTGCTTCATCTCTCTAAAAAAACTCAATTTGTTCGATTTGCATTATCGTGTTTTGCTTTGCTATTGGATTGTTGCTATGGATATGATTGGTTAGCTTGTCAAAACTCTCAAAACCCGAAAGGTGAGCAATCACCCACGATTAACTTTTTATTGTTAGGTAAACAAACAATGATTGAAATGTTATGAGAAATGTTTACTTTGGATAGGAATATGTGATATATGTTGTTATGTTCCCTTGAATTTGTGTTATAATATTCACATGCACATGTTTTATATGCCACAAGTAGTATGTTATGTTGATTTGATTCATTGTCACATATGTATGTTAAATATGTCACATATTATATGTAAAAAAATGTGTTATGTTAGAAAAATATATTTATATATACCATGTTAAAATACATCACATATGCTATGTTGAAAAAAATGTGTTAGTTAATAAAATCATATGTTGCGCATGCCATGTTAATAATATGTCACCTATGCTATGTGGAAATAAGGTATTATATTTGTAAAAAATGATATGCCATGTTTTTTAATTGTAAATCACCTTGCAAGTTCCTTATATATATGTCATGTTATATATTTATATGTCATGTTAGTGTATGATATGTTAGAATTTAAAATATTCACTTATGTTGTTTACGATATGTGACACATGTGGTATGTTAGTTATGCATGCATATTGGTCATTGACATGTTTTGTTATTATTGTTCTAACACTCCAAGTACCCTGATAGTTAGTAAAACCACTTTGGATTGAAATGAAACATACCCGATATAAAACCACTTTGGGTTTAAATAAGTTGATTTAGAAATAAAATTAGAATATTTTAAGTTTAAATTTATGTTTGAATTTGAAATTAAGAAATTGAAATATAATTGATTTATTGAAAGGTTTAATTGGATTTTTAGATTTAAACTTGTTGTTTGATTATAACTTAATAGCTTTAACTGAAAAATTGAAATCTGAAGTTGGATTTAATAATGAATCGATTGGAAATGAACATATAGTCGGTATTTGAACCAAACAGATTTATAGTGTGAAAGATGATGTTTATTTAAACCAAAGAATTTCATTTATTGAGTTATCTGTACATTTCACTTGATTTGACTTACTTACATAAGAATGTTAGTCCCGAATCGATCGTTCTTGTTTTACTTTACGCTCGGGTCAGACTGAGTATTTCAGTTTAGCGAAGACACTTATTTCTAAAGACGAAGATGAAGTCAAGAACCGTATCTACTACTATTATAGCAATTGTTTATTCTACCTGAAAAATTGTAAATTCTGATTTTGTTGAAAAATAGTTTAACGAACTGGTTATGTATCTATTTTGTGTATTATATTTCATCCTTCCGCTGCGAGAATTTGTATTTTGTTCTTTTGAATCTTATTTCATTTGAACAATCCCATTAATAATCTCTCTTTTGGATGGTTTGAGTTTGACATGTGTGGTTTATTGTCAACTTAAACTATCCAAAAAGGCGGGTCATTACAAGTATGCAATTATTCATAATAATTGCATATATGTCTACAAGTGTAATAAAAATCTTATGACTTTTAACTGCATTAGTGAAATGCACTTAAAATTTGCATATAAGTATTTTACTATTTCAATGCATTAAATTAGGCATAATATTGTTTGTAGATGAATGTTTTTGAGCTTTTCTAACAAATATTTGCAATTTCATTAAATTTAGTTATTAAAATAGAATGAAAATTGGAATGACCAAATTTATCAACAGATAACGTTCGATTTTTTGATTTGAGTCGTTTTCATCTTCTAAATCTCAATTTTCTTCAGTTTTGGACTCGATTCGAACATCAATTTTCAAAGTTGGTACTACTTCCGATTTATAATTCAAGCGATTAGGGTTTTCTTTCTTTAAGATGCTGATCGATGAAATGAATTTGAAGAGTTCTGGGTTTTGTTCGAGAAAGACGTAAGGCTATTTAGGGAATTTTTTTGTTGCATTTAAAAATAAGGATGGGAAACTTATAATTAAAACGGATGGATGTTTTTTATATTTTCAAATCTACTAAGGATGTATGCCAAATGTTTTCGTTTCAAATTAGTCAAAATAAAGTTATATTTTAAAGTTTTATTAAGTTATATTTTAGATTATATGAAATGTTCAGATTAGATTTAAGTGAGAGTATAGTATATACACGCACAAAAAAACCTAAGAACGGTACTATTTCACGTTACAATATTTTGGACTTTTAATAGCGTTTAAAAAACGATGTTAAAGGCTTTTACAACGTTTGTATGAAAGCTGTATGTCAACATGCAGTTATAAGTCTGTGACTTACGATAGCAACACAAAAAACGTTGAAAATGAGATCTTTTGACAGCGTTTGGAAAGTGCTATAAATTGTTTTAATGACGTTTTTGCACACATGGTAAAAAACATGTTACAAAAAGGAAGGATTATTAGACAGCAAGAATAAAACGCTATAAAAGTTCCATACAATAGTGTGTTACCAACGCTATGAAAGCTCTCTTAACAATAGCGTTTTTTGACTGCTATTAACAATTGCATTTTATAGCGCTTTAAAAACGCTATTGTTACCTTTTACAGCATTTTTTAATGCTATTATCTTATTACATAAAATTTTCTGTGCTTCTTTTTGATGTTTCATTGCATATATGTATTACGAATTTAAATATCACTAAGATCACATTTGACTACCAATACGTTATATGTAAACAAATTAAATTACACCAAAAAAACATGTATTCATTATTTCCATAACTATGTTTGAAGATTACAAATGCAAGTAAACAAAACTAATATTATACATAAGCAATCTTACCAAAATGATACATAGATGTATTCAAAACACTAAAGATACACACGACACTATATATTACTTCAAATCACCTTGTTGCTGCTTGCTAGCACCAAATGTATTAGTTACATGTAAAGAAAAAGTTCCATAATTAGCCGTAATAGACATGATTCATGAAAAATATGCATATAAAGTGACTTTTGAACAACAATATATGACGTTTATGAACTTATTCAATTGTAAACCACCATTGTATTTAAATGAGTACAGATACCATTAATTTTGTTGAACTTATTTAATTTTTATAAAACTTGATTTATTTCCATAATACCTCTTTTATTTTTGGCAACTTAATTAACTTAGCTAAATCTTTATGATACATAATAAATTCTATTGAAACTTTGTTAATTTAGTTAAATTTTTATAAAACGCAATTTTTTTTTTATCAAACTTGGATAAATTTTACAAATTTAAGTCAGATGTTTATAAAACTTGGTTAAATTTATAATAATTAGTTAAATTTTATTAACTTGTTATTTTTACAAACTTAATTTATTTTAAAAACTTAATTAAAGTTTATAAACTTAGTTATTTTTTATAGACTTGCTTAATTTGTATAAAACTTATTTAACTTCTATAGAAATTAGTTAATTTTTTTATATTAGGTTGATTTTTATAAATTTATTTAATTTTTACAAAACTTAGATAACTTTGTTAAATTTTTATAAACTTAATTATTATTTTATAAAGCTGCTTACCTTTTACAAAATTTTGTCAATATTTAGATAATTATTTAATTTATATACAACTTGTTTAACTTATTTAAATTTTTATAGAACTTAGTTAATTTTTTATAAATTTACGTTTAGTTTTCTAAAACTTAGTTAAGATAGAAAATTATTTACTTTTTATAAAACTTGGTTAACGTGGTTAATTTTTATAATTTATCTAACTTAGTTTAATTTTAAAAAAAAGTAATTAAATTTTTATAAAACACAGTTAGCTTTTTATAAAACTTGGTTAAATTTTAAAAAATTAATAATCGGATGTTTATAAAACTTGGTCAAGTTTTATAAAACTTAATTAAATTTTATTAACTTTGTTATTTTTATAAATTTAGTCTATTTTGAAAACTTAAATTTACTTAATTTCTATAAAATCTAGTTAACATCTATAAAAATTAGTTATCTTTTATAAAGTAGGTTAATTTTTATTAATTTATTTAATTTTTATAAAACTTAGATAACTTTGTTAATGTAATATTTTGTTTTAAATACCTTACTCAACAATTGCATGTCGATTGTTATAACTTATTAATTTATATAGAACTTAGAAATTTTATAAACTTATTTAATTTTAAAAAAATTAGTTTGGTTAATTATTATAGAACTTAAGTAATTTTAAACTTAATTAGTTCATTATCCATATCTAGTTGAGAGGTACCACTCGCGAAAGCTTAACGAACTACTGTTGTATATATTTTTCACTTCTAATAGTGGAGAAATGACATAATATCAATTTGATAGTGGATATTTTAGAAAATTCATTGAAAAGGAAAAAATAATTACTTCAGGTGCTACTAATATTTGACTGCACTAAACTGAGCATGATATTCCTCCATCAGCTATAGTGATAAACATCTTCATTTACTATAACAAAAATACTAGATGTATCTTTGCATTGAATTGGTATTCATTATAGCAGATGTGCATGTGGTCAGTGGGCATGTTCCCAGAGAAATAAATCATGCAGCAAAGTTGATAAAAATACGCGGCTAATAAATTAATACAAGCACACCAATCGTTTATAGACAGGAACGAATGTGTAAAGTACCTATAGTAGTCGAAGGAGCACAATTTTGAGATAAAAGAAATATGTCAGGAAAGCTGGCACAAAGGAAGAAGGTAGAGGCAAGTCGGTAACCATGTACTACAGTCTACGGGCATTAATTTTTGGGATGAATACCGAGATTAAACAAGTTGGAAATTGTTAGTGAGTTATAACTTATAAACCTTCTCTTGGTTACAAATGATTGTGAATAGTCAATAGATGTAACCAGAAAAATGGTCAAGAGGTGTACGTTTAATTACCAAATGACGACAGTCATCATCATGCATATCAATAAGCCATCTCCCTGTCCTATGTAAAGTTCACGTAGCGGGTCACAAATCTACAACAACTCTTCCCCAAATTAAATAATCTGCAGACATGCAACCACTATTATGGACTGATAGTTTGAAGGAAATGTGGGTGATAATCATGGTCGAAATATTACTGGACATGGAAACAGACAAAAATATGTATGCATAAACAAGTAGTTCCTCAAACAATATATTGATGCTCTGTTTAGAGGACAAATAACATATGAGCATAAACAGAAGAAAACAAACAATTAACGTAGAAGGATCTAGTTGATATGTGGAGGACATACTCCAATAAAGACTACAATCCTATAGCTGTAAGGGTTACCATCAGTTACAACCATAGTAGCAGTTCAGTCATATAGGTATCCTATTATAAACCATAAATGTCGGTGCAACCGAAAAATTGAGTAACACATATAATCAAACACATTGTTTTTTTTGAAATGGTACTTTATATACAACAAATCATTGGGACAACATATCCCATGTCAATAAACGTTCGAAAGCAAGTTTCGAATCGGTGGGGAAGAAAGGTTATACGCATACATGTTGTTGGCACCAAAGCTCACACACAGGGAGGGAACCAAAATTGAGGAAAATCACCAATAATCCACCAATTAGCAGTGTTATGTCCAGTTAACATACGTCAACAGCCAAACATATGTAGGAAAGAATATGTGGCCAAATTGCAGGTATCCATCGGTGGAGAATAGCGTGGGGAAAAGGACGACAGTAGAGAGGTACATGACAGAAGGGAAGAAGGATTAAAAACGAACGTTATAACGGCGGTACCCAAACGATTACAAAACCGACGAATAGTAGGAGTACAAATTTTGAAAATTTAAAAGTAATTGTTAACTGATAGGATGGGAGAAAAAGAGATTGAGAAGAAAGAGTGCGAAAGGAAGTAAACAACAAGGGGGTTTTCACGTTAATATTTTAAATAAAGGATACTTAAGTTTGAATAAATATGCTAGCTCGGCTATAAGATTATCATATATAAACTATGTATGTACAACTAAAAATATTCATATATAAATATCCAATTACTATATATATTCAAATACATACTAAGTATGAACTTAGTATGTAACTGAACTACATATATGAGATTACATACTCAGTAACTAATGTAACACACACACACACACACACATTCTGTTGTACACCATAACTAAACTACATATATGAGATTACATGATCAGTAACTAGTTGGGCGTTCATACCAAACTGGATGTACAGAGCAGATACTATACATGCATAAAGATGTTTTTTGTTACTGATCATCGGATGCAATATGAATCATTCACAGTTTAAATTTCTGATGTATTTGCATAGAAAAATTAACTAATTTTATAACGAAAACATAAGTCAGAGTACGTACACAGATATATAATCATCATAGAATTTAAAGTGGAGCCATGTGTAGATGGTCTTCATGCGAGTTTTGCGCTTTGAGTCTTTTTTTCTTGTCCGTATTCTCGTGAAGTTAACATATCACCAGAATAGATGCACGGATATAAATATCATTGACCAAATAAAATATTCGATAAACATAGTACTATAGTGGAGACGTCAAATATTTGTTATCACAATCACTGTGAACCATCGATATGATAAATGACACAAATATTAAACAACTAATTATATAGTTGCACATGATATAACAACCAGTAATTCTAACTTGATAAGCACTCATGGAACATTAATGCACCTCTAAGTAGTTGGTATAGCTCGGGTACTTTTAGTTTGATGTAATTGGAGACTTTTCCGGCATGTTTATTTATATAACCACACTCAAATACTACTAAGTGGTTTTCCATTTTTAGTGATGATGGAAAGAAGGTACCAAAACAACTTTAAAATCAACGTTATAAAACTTGGAAGAAGAAAGAAACAAGTCAAACCTGTCATTTTGTCCTGCAATCCAAGCATACAACAAAGATCTGCAATTTGACGATATCTAGGGACGGCTGGGATTAATTTCCAAATCTCTTCTTCATTAAATTCGAAAGTAATTCTAAAAGTAGCCAAAAGATGTAGAAATGCATGTACTTCCAAAGAATTTCCACCATTTCCATTGATGTCAAGACCATCCAACTTCAACCTCCATTCACTGGCTGCAACCTTTGCTTGATCTATAATATCAGTAATTAAATACCAAGGTTACACATCCGAATATTTTGTAACTATGTGGCAGTATTATCACAATATTTACGGCTTGAGGAATGACAAAAAAATTGTAAACTTAGTTAATTTTTACGTCCTTTAATTAATTTTTATGTAACTCACTTAATTAACTTAGTCGAATATTTATAAGACTTAGTTTATAAATAAGTTTTGTTTGAACAATTTCACAAAAATGAAGTCCGCTGTGCTATTCTTTGTGTTTTTTCATGAAAATATATACAATTACACAAATTAACGACAACTAGTTACCAAAGACTGGACAGTTTAGAATATATCTATTAGTTTGATTTCCTAACACATAGATGCATCTAAACAACTTTATAAATGTCAGTAGAATAAATCTTAGTTAGCATAACTACAAGCTCTGTCTTATAAATGTCAGTGGGATAAAGCTTAGTTGGCAGAACTACAAGCTCTGTCCTAAACTAGGATAACTCGTATTTAAAGTTGTATTATGGATTATTACACTTAAGAACAAGTTTAAAAAAAACATATTAACATCACCGCACTAAACTATTTGAATTGCTATAAAATATCATAATTACTTTGAGTAATATAATGCAAGGTGCATGCATCTTCATTTAAGATACTATACAAGTTACCTGTTTAAAATTTCAAGCGTTTCAATTTACAATTTGTAAATAAAGTTTGTTGATTGATCATACCATTCCTACCGACTTCAAGTCTTAATATAATACTTCATAATGCATGATAATATACGACTTAATGTTTCAATCTACAAATGATAAAATACCAAGAGCCAACAGTTAGGTAGAAGTGAATTGATGAGTGGTCATCGATATGAGCCTGATATGAATATGAGAGTCTTTGATGCTTCCATTAAATTTTTCACTAGTTAAATAGAACAAAAAGTGTGGGAATCAAAGATACCTGCAGATTGCTGCTGCTGAGTCAATCAACCCATGCTTCTGCTAATAACCATCAGATTGCTGTTGTTGCGTCCTTACATACACGTATGCAACCTATAACTGAAAATGATATAGCTCCTGCTGCTAGTGCACATAGACCTACGCAGCCTTCCAGTACCCAACTTCAGATCATCATGTAGTTCTCATATTGTTTAACTCAAATCCATATGGCTTTTCACAATTTTTACTATAAAAAAAATAAGTTATGATAAGTTAGACATTGAAAGTTATTCATTATTCCATTATAAAAAAATAAGTTATGAATAACTCTGAACATACATTCAATCAGTTGCAACCAGCTTAGACAATGAAAGCTGTTCATTATTCCGTTATGAAAAAGTTATGGCTATACATGTTTCCGCACTTCACTCCTAGTCTCTAATAACAATTTCAGTTATCGAATAAGGCAGACTTCAATATTAAGGAACAATTCACATTACTATTTATGCATGTAAATCATTTCTCCAAATACAGTTACTCACCACACATGTGAATAGTATTTTATTTCTATGTTGATTATCAGGCGACATAAGAAACATATTTTTTTCCTTGTACGGTAAGTAAGTCAATAATAACCATTTAGAGTTATAGCTTGTAATAATTAGTGATTTACAATTTCATCTTGAAACTAGTGTACCAAAATTTAAAACAAAATGACAAATACCTAACTCATTTTACCAAACATTCCTTTGCTGTAATAAAGATAGAGGACGAGGAACAACAAATTTCCCAATAGTCATTAATGTGGACAGAATAAAGTAATGATGAAAATGGAATTCTATGTGATTTTCCATCACTACCAGTCCTAGTCCTATAAGTCTACTGCGCCTCCATCGTCAACTCTTCTGCATCTCCTCTCTTTTTACGTTTCCCACCGGTTTTAGTTTAGCATCATTCATGTCAGCTCAATACTGGATGAGCTCAATGTTCTCTTCGAGCAAGGTAGGAACGACCAATGGGATTGCTGGAGGATGGAGCAATCTCGGAGGAGGTGTATCACAACTTCTAATGTTATTGTTGTTCGATCTTATTACGAAGATGGGACCACTAAATTCACTGCATGGAGGATAGCCTTTTCCATTCCAAGCATCATGCAATACTATGGGTGTTATTCAGCTTTTGACCTTGAATCAAGACTTGCCCAATGGAAACTTCAAGAGGTTGGAAGAGGCTGGAGATAAACACAAAGACAATTTATCAATTGTTTTTAAGACATGATTTTTTTTATAGAGGTTGGATTATAGCCATGATATATGGGTACTGTTATTCAAAAAAGTAGCAAGTAGATATTTCAGGGTCTCTAGCATCTTTATATTCAAATGTGTAATGATACATCACTGTTAAATCAACTGTTGAAGCAAACATCATGAAATTGGACATCTAAATACATGAAGTCAATTTATAAGTTTTAGCTGTTCACTAACTAAGTTGCAAAACTAACAGTGATGTATCATTGAAAATTATAAATTGCAGTTTCTAGAAGCTAACTAATGGTTGCAATTTATTCTACAATCTAATAGTGATGTGTCATTAAAAATTACAAACTTATAAAAATTATGAAACGGGGTCAGTTTTATAAGTTTTATTCTACAAACTAACAGTTGCAATTTATTTTACAAAACTAACGGTTTTATTCTACAAACTGAGTTGCAAGACTAACAACTAGAAATAAACACCAACTTAGTTTTGTTTGCAATTTGTAATGTCACATTTGATTTTTATGGCCTCGATCAAGACTTGGACCAACTGAGTTGCAATTTGCAAAACCAAGTGCTTCTTAACTGTTCAGGATTTTATCAATTTATTGTCAAGTTTAATTCGACATCAAAAATTCACCAATCAAAAGTGTAAAACTCAATAAAATATCAATTTTTATGGAGGAAAAAGAATGAGCAAGGAGGTACTAGATCAAAGTCACAAATTTGCTGAAGAAGCTTCTATAATTGAGATGACTTATAATCTAGATCAGAGAGAATCAGAATGAGAGGAATAAAGTCGAGAGATAACAAATTGGAAAGAGAAAACTTTTAGGGTTCGTTCTTTCTTTTTATTTGGGTTTTCTTCGTTTTGGGGTTTTGAGAGACATTGAGATGGAGAAGAATGAAAGAGCGGGCAAGAAAAATTTTCACTGAAGTTTCAAGGAAAGGTACGCAGGAACATTCAACAGCGAGACATTATTTGGCTTTGTTTTATTAAATGGCTACCAATAGCGCTCATTGTTTAAATGCTTTTTTAAATTCTTTTATGCAGTGAATAAGAACTTTTCTTGTAGTGTTATTTTTCACTTACCAAAATTGTGAGATGCTTCATGACAAATCAATAGGGAGAATAAAGAAGAAATCTTAAAAAGAGAATGTAGAAGAAAATTATATTTTGTTCTATTTTACTATTATTTAATAGATCAATACTTAGATAAACGTAAATATTAATTTAATATATTAAATTATAAGTACCTATTTTTTTAGATTGTTAATAAATAAAATAATATATTTGGATTATAAAATAATTTTGAAATTCAAAAAATTAAGTATAATATTGACTAATTTTTAAAAACAGATTATAATTTATGTTTAAAATGTGATTTTTACAAGTAAGCGAGATTTATAAAGAGATAGAGTTATAAATAGGTTTTTATAAATAAAGAGATTTTATAAAAAAAAGTTTTATAAAATAGACGGAGTCTTGTAAAATATAGTTTTATAAATATGGAAATGATTATATTGCAATTCAAGTATGGATTTTTACCAAGAATGTATATTTATGTTTTAAAGGTTGTTTATTTATATTAATATTGTTCTAAAGTTGTTTATCAATATTTTTATATTTTGAAAAGTTAATTATTTAAATTATTAATATTGTTTGAAATTAATTATAATTATTTATCAATAAAGTTTTGAGAATTAATTATTATTATTTATAATAATGTTAAAGATAAATTATTATTGTTTTATTTAGAATGTTTTAAAATTAGTAATTATTATTTTTAAGGTATTATGAAGTTAATTACTATTTATTTATACCGTTTATTATTACACAATAGTGTTTTAAAGTAAATCATTAGAATTTATATAAAAATGTTTTCAAGATTTATAAATAGGGTTTTATAAACAAACGTGGGTTTTATTAGAGGAATCTTATAACATAGTTTGGAAAACTTAAAGGAAGATTTGAAAAAGGGTATAAAGAGTTTTATAAATAGTCATAGATATTATAAAAGAACTTTAGAAATGGGTCTATAGATTTATAAAAGTAGTTTATAAACGGTTTATCGATGATAAACGGGTTTAAGATTTATAAAGGAATTTATAAATTGATTCTAGAATTGTGTAAAAAGTTAATCTTCCTCTGTTTTGTGTACATACTTATATCATTGAGATAAGTATATAGATATTTTCCAATAATTGATAATAATAAGGGTTTCTAAATGAATCTTTGTAAAAGTATTTTGGTACAAATATTTACAAAATGATTTGAGTTAATGAAATGGTCTATTAAAAAAGGATAGTGGTTGCTTATGTACTTAACCAATGTTGTTTTTTCCTATGGAATAAAGTCTCCGATTTGAATGTTTTTTTATTCGATAGTTAAATAATCGATCATCAAATTTGGACTCAAAGCGTAAATTTTAAAATATCTGAGAGAAACGCGTAAGTTACATGGCACGTCATCTTCAATGATGCAATACTGTGCGTATGTGACGACCGCCCATGACTCCCGTACTAAAACAAGAGAATGGTGCGCTGAAAGGCGTGCCAGGCAGCCATGGACGATAGTCAGGGTAAGATAAAACAGAAACTCTATCGTACAACTCACAACGCATGGACAAAATACAATAGAGAAATATATGTATATAGTGAAGCCCATAACAGAATATCATCATATAGACTTCATAAAAATTTGATACAAGCATCTGAACAATCAATACATCAAGCCTCACTACATAACACTCAAAACATATACAAGCAGCGGAACATCCAGTACATATAGTTGGAAAACTAATATGCTAGCCTCCAGCTCGTCTTCGTCATCAACTTCGTAGATCCTAAAGAACAGCACCTGTCACCTGCTACCTAGTCTGCCCATCCCAACATGGATGAACAGCCCAAGGTAATAAGAGTTGAACATAAAACCTTGAGTCAGACAACAGTCTTAGTGAGCAGTAAATTAACTATCAAACATATCCAAAAGAGCATAAAGGATAAAAGGAATAGGAACTCAACCATCCCACTCCACCTCATTCTACAGTGATAGCCCCCAGACCCACTAAGCATAAACAAGCATAGCAAAGCAGACAATTTAAGTAAAGTAATTATCACTCGAGTCAAGGTCGATGTTTTCCAAGTACAAACCCCCAAGGCCTAAACCAAGATCAGATAAGCACCCAGAAAACACCGCTCTTGAGATCGAATGATGGTGCAACCAAACATCCATGACTGTGGCTATCACTGTTATCATTGCCTCGATTTCACCGTTAATTGAATGATCGACACCTTCTTTCAGCCGTCCGTCAAGGGCTAATGGCAACCCCGGTTCTAGACATAACTCCGCACGTCATCATGACCCGTGCCTAGGACTATCGCATCTGCCCAGAGTACTAACACGTCATCATGACCCGTGTCTGGAACGTCATCGTGACCCGTTCCAACGTACTCTTGCTTTGAGCATGCTAGAACCTTCAATAACGATAAGATCCAAGCCTCCTAGTCATCCTCCTCGACGACTATTCTCACACTAGCTCAAGCGCCTCTCGAGCCCACCATTATCAACCAACCCAGACCGCATCACCGAGTTATCAACATAGCTTCGCACGTCGTCGTGACCCGTGCTTGGAACGTCATCGTGGCCCGTCCCAACTCAACATCATGCTTTGCCTCATCGCATCATAGTAAAGTCCCATTTCAACATCATGGTTTGCCTCATCGCCTCATGGCAAGGTCCATCATCATCAAATCTATCCATATGAGCTTCCACATCCGCTTCATATGCCACATGCAGCTTTCACCATTCAAGAGCCTTTCCACTTAGCTTTTGAATCGTCCTCGACCAACTTGTCCAAATCAAGTTATCAATCAGCTAATCAATCAAATTAAACATTAATCCAAGTAATCAATCATTCAAACAAGATCTAAATAAACAATTACAACAATAATGGCAATTTCGTAAATAAAGTGTCCAAATCTAACATGCAATCTAACAAGCATGAATTATGAACAATATCTTTACAACTTGATGAATGAACTTGCATAAGTGATCATGTAGCAAAATAGGTGTCAAAACTTCATAGATGATAGATCTACATGCATACTTAAGAAAAATGCAAGAAATCACCATCTTTAACGCATAAACAAGCCACCAATCTAATATACTCCCTTGGGTCCGTGTGAGAGATAACTACCACTCACCGAAACACCTAAACAACCCAAAAACAATCAACTCCAGATCTGGACAGCGAAGAACAAGGCTTGATCCGGCAAAATCTCGCTTCAAACGATGAAATCTCTCTTTGTTTGATGAAGATCTTCAACTTTGGCTCCTGGATCTTCGATTTGATCTTCAATCTTGGATGGATGTTAACACTAGATTAGAGTGGAGAAAAGAAATGAAGAAGTGTTGTAGTCGAGCTCTCAAAATGGCAGCACTTCGTCGCTTCAAAATCTGGTGCCAAAAAGTGAGCCAAACCCCTCTATTTATAGGCTGGAAATCCCCTTAACTCGGTCGTCCCCCTTGAGTCGTCGCCGACCCACGACCTAAAACCAAGGCCGACCTAACTACTCAACACAACAGCCGACTCAACCTCCTAACGACCTAACACGCACGCGAGTTACGACCTACGACTTATCGGAGAGGCCGACCCAACTGCACACGACTCAAAAAGCCCCCTCGACCTAACGACTTAGCCCTAGTGCCGACCCAACACCCACGCGACCTAAAGCATGCACGCGACCTAACACGCGCGACTCAACACATATAACTCGTCCAACGACCTAATCTACCCAGAACCAAACTTAGGTCGCATACAACCTATCCTATGACTCGGCACAGCTGACCTAAGCTATTCACTAAGTCGCCCCAAACGACCTACCCTCCTTAGGTCGATAACTCTTAAACCGGTCAGTACTTAAGCCGGTTACCTCCTTATGTTGCTTACGACTTAAGCCCTTAGGTTATTAACCCGTCCACGACCTATCACTTAACTCGTTAACGACCTATCCCTCAACTTGCTTAAAATGCCTTGGTCGTTACTTCTATAAGTCGTACACCCCTTGACTCGGCCACACCCTAAGTCGCTCAACACCACTAAGTCGTACAACCGACTTATCTCCTACACGACTCAAGCTATCACACATAAACTGCTAGGTCGTAATCCTAAGTCGTTCACGACTTAAAACCATCTACGACCTAACCAAGAGCCGATCTAAGGACCCTATACAACCGAGTTAACTTCCTTATGAGCCATCTTTTACACGACTTAGGCTATGGATGCCATAAACAATTCTAACGACCTAATAATTCTACGATTTATCAACACGTAAAATACGGGTCGTTACATTCTCTCCCCCTTAGGAATTTCGCCCCCGAAATTCCAAACAAACAAGAGCAATCAAAATTATTCCGCATGCCTACCATCCATAGCAATCAACAAACCATGCATCCAATTACTAGCCTAGCATGTAGAATTCTAAGACTAGAACAAGTTACAAATTTGTGAGATGTCACGACACCTTAGGGCCATACCTCGAAGAGTTCAGGATGAGCTGCCTTCATCCTCTCTTCCTCCTCCCACGTACAGTCGTTAACGTCCTCACTCCATTGTACCTTGAGCAACGTAATCGTCTTCCTCCTAAGCTGTTTCGTGTCGGTTTCAACAACACGAAGCGGCTTACGAGGTCTCGTAACAACTGGATCAACCTCCAAGTCTTCACAGCTATCAGCAGAAACCACCGTATTCGAGTCATGCACATACTTCCGTAGATAAGATACATGAAAAACATTGTGCACACCCGCCATCTTTTCCGGTAACTCCAATCTATAGGCGAGCTTTCCAATTCGCTCAATAATCGGGAATGGTCCAACAAATCTCGGAGTTAACTTTCCTTTCTTTTCGAATCGAATAACATTCTTCAGTGGAGAAATCTTCACAAAAACCACATCTCCTACGTCGAATTCCAAATCCTTACGACGCTTGTCAGCATAACTTTTCTGACGATCTTGGGCTGCCTTCATTCGTCGTCGAATGATCTCTATACAATCCGTAGTTTGTCGAATCATCTCTGGCCCAAGTATCAACTTTTCTCCATTTTCCAACCAACATGTCGGAGAGTTACACGGTCTTCCATACAGTGCCTCATATGGTGCCATACCAATACTTGTCTGATAACTGTTATTATATGCAAATTCCACCAAATGAAGGTGATCTTCCCATGATCCTCCGAAATCCAAAACACATGCTCTGAGAAGATCTTCCAAAACTCGATTGACTCTCTCAGTCTAACCATCTGTTTGGGGGTGATAAGCTGTACTCAAACACAACTCAGTTCCCAAAACTTCCTGGAAGCTCCTCCAAAATCCACTAGTGAACAATGGGTCTCGATCGCTCACTATACTTTTCGAAACACCATGGAATCGAACTATCCACCTAACATACAACTCAGCCAACTTCGACGCAGTCCTAGTTGATCGAACAGGAATGAATCTTGCACTCTTAGTCAAACGATCTACGATGATCCAAATCCCTTCATTTCCTGCCCTGGTTCTAGGTAGACCATCGATAAAATCCATCGATATCTGCTCCCACTTCAATGTAGGAACCTCTAATGGTTGAAGCAATCCACTAGGCTTCTTCTGCTCAGCTTTTACCAACTGGCAATTCATACATTTGGAAATGAAATTTCCAACATCCTTCTTCATACCTTCCCAGTAATAGGTTCTCTTCATGTCCCGATACATCTTATTTCCTCCTGGATGAATCGTCAACTTCGAGTGATGACTTTCCCTAAGAGCTTCATCTCTCAATCCATCTATATCGGGAACAACTAGTCGTCCTTGCTTTCGAAGCCAACCCTCTTGATCGACTTCAAATCCTTTATCCTTTTCTGGATTTAATCCAGATTCCAAATCGCGGATAATCTTGACAAGCTTATCATCTCGCTTTTGGCTCTCGCCAATCCTTTCCACAAGAGTAGGTCTTATCGATAAGTTTGCCAACATCTCAGGTTCCAATTCACATCTAGGCCTGAAATCAAACCCAGCCAAATACTCGAGACTCTTCCATTCCGAAAACATGGCTCCCAATCCTGCATGTCTTCGACTTAACGCATCGGCCACTGCATTACCTTTTCCCGGAGTATAGGCTATATCAAAATCATATGATGCTAAAAACTCTAGCCATCGTTGCTGCCGAAGATTCAAATCCTTTTGGGAGAACAGATACTTCAACGACTTATGATCCGTAAACAACTCAAATCGAACTCCCAATAGATAATGTCTCCACATCTTCAGAGCAAAAACAATTGTCGCTAACTCCAAATCATGAGTCGGGTAATTCCTTTCATGCGGCTTCAGTTGTCGACTTGCATACGCAACAACTTTATCCTTTTGCATTAGCACTGCTCCAAGTCCAGTACCACATGCATGGTGTAAACCACCATCTCATCATTCCCGCTTGGAATAGTCAAAACAGGAGTACTTGTCAGTCGCTCTTTCAGGATTACGAAAGCTTGCTCACACTTATCATCCCATCTGAACACTTGGTTCTTTTTCGTCAATCCTGTTAACGGTGCAGCTATCTTGGAAAAGTCTTTGATAAACCGACGATAATATCCAGCTAATCCAAGAAAACTTCTCACATCAGATGCATTCTTAGGTCTAACCCAATCCTGGATTGCTGCCACCTTAGCGGGATCAACCGCTATTCCATTTCCAGAAATAACATGGCCTAAGAACCTCACTTCACTCTTCCAGAAGTGACACTTCGAAAACTTAGCCTTCAGCTGATGTTTCCGCAAGATTTCCAAAACAATACGCAAGTGTGTCTTGTGCTCTGCCTCAGTTCTGGAATAAATCAGAATATCATCCACGAACACAAGTACAAACTTGTTCAACTGATCTCTGAACACCCTATTCATAAGATCCACAAAATATGCTGGTACGTTAGTCAATCCAAACGGCATTACCAGCCACTCATAAAATCCGGATGGTGTCCTAAAAGCAGTCTTTGGCACACTATCCTTAGCCACTCTCAATTGGTGAAATCTCGTTGCCAAATCCATCTGAGAAAACACCTTAGCCTCGTGAAGCTGATCAAACAAGTCATCTATTCTCGGCAATGGATACTTGTTCTTTTTAGTCACCTTATTCAGCTCACGATAATCCACACACAACCTCAACGATCCATCCGCTTTGGTTGCGAATACAACTGGTGCACCCCATTCGGACACACTACGCCGAATGAATCCTTTCCGTAAAAGGTCATCAACCTGCACCATCAGCTCTTGTTGTTCTCTAGGCGCCATCCGTTTAAGAGGCATCACAACTGGTCTGGCTCCCTCAACTAGATCGATACGAAACTCGATCTCCCTATGCGGCGGTAACCCTTTGACCTCGTCAAAGACGTCCTCAAATCCATTCACAACCGGCATCGATGACAGTCCATCCCGTGGAACAACCAGCGAATACATGAAGCCCATGAAGACGCCTTCTTCATGCTTACATCGTATCACAACCTTTCTCCCTTCCACATTCCCGACTGTCACCTCCAGTTTCTCACAATCAACCTTTGCCGCATACTTCCTAAGCCAGTCCATACCCAAAATAATTCCGAACCCCGCAAAGTTCAGAACAAAACAATCACAAACAAAAGAGCAATCATGACTCGATACAACTAGACCACGGCATACCATACACAAACAAGACGAACCCCCAACTGGATTAGTCACAACCAATGGTCTATCAATAATTTCCGGTTCCAAACCCAACCGGCCTACCAAATCATCACAAACAAACGAATGTGACGCCCCAGTATCAAACAACACTCTAACTGGAACACCACAAATAGAAAGAGTACCTTGAACCACCACACACTTCCCCTTCTCCTCAGCAGTAGGAGCTTTCGAAGACGATGGCACAGCTCCCAAAGCATAAGCTTGCACAATCTGCTTATCTTTCCTCGGTTCTGGATAGTCCTTCTTGATATGTCCCAGCTTATCACAGTTGTGGCACTTCAACTGCACCTTTGGATTCTTGCAATCCCTAGAGAAATGGCCCTTCTGCCGACAATTGTAGCAGGTCACTTCACCCTTTGGCTTCTTCTGGCCATCCTTACCCTTCTGTTGCTGCTGCTTCCTTTTCTTGTTTCCACTCTGTTGTGGTTTGGACTCTTTCTTGGTCACAGCAACAACAGACTCTTCCTTAGGAAACAAACTCTCATGTCTGAGAGCTTTCTCCACAAGCTTCTCAAATGGATCGTCCAGATGATCCACCAATTGTCTCCCAAGATAATAGTCCAAGCCTGTCACAAACTTCTCATTCTTCTGGTAGGGAGATTCAATATACGACCGAGCGTACTTGGACAAAGCTTCAAACTCCGAAACGTACTCAAGAACTGGTCTCCCACCTTGCTTGAGCTCCACAAACTTCTTAAACAGAACAGATTTCTGCGCTGTAGAAATGAACTTAGCTTCAAATCTGACTTGGAATTGCTCCCAAGTAATCTCTTCCTTTGGAGTATCAATGGTGATAGAATTCCACCAATCCGAAGCTCTCCCTTGAAGCTGTCTTGATGCAAGCTTCCTCTTAGTTGCATCCTCAATCCCCAAATCACCAAAGATCCTTCTACAAGCATCAATCCATCTCTGTACTTCAATGGTTGATTCTGTCCCCAAGAAAACCTTCCCTCCAAGAGCAGTATAGTCCTTACACAACTTAGCAAAATCCACTGATCTTGGAGCTTGAACTTGAACTCCAACATCTACTGACGGTCCTGAAGTTGGTATCCTTCTCATGATCGAAGTCATCATAGCTTCGAACATTGCAGCATAGTCAGTAGCTCCCCCAACAGCACGGCTTTCCCTAGCAGCTTGTCTCTCTCTTCGACTCATCCTTAATATCTACAAAAAGGAATGATTTAGAACACCTTGAGAAACAACTACATAAGGAGTTCAAATCCTTCTAAACTACTATATTATATATAGTAATCATCCATCAAAATTACAATTACGTCTCTCATACGTAGTTACGCCAGCGAACGTTGGCTAAAATCGATTAACCAAAGCTCTGATACCAAATGTGACGACCGCCCATGACTCCCGTACTAAAACAAGAGAATGGTGCGCTGAAAGGCGTGCCAGGCAGCCATGGACGATAGTCAGGGTAAGATAAAACAGAAACTCTATCATACAACTCACAACGCATGAACAAAATACAATAGAGAAATATATGTATATAGTGAAGCCCATAACAGAATATCATCATATAGACTTCATAAAAATTTGATACAAGCATCTGAACAATCAATACATCAAGCCTCACTACATAACACTCAAAACATATACAAGCAGCGGAACATCCAGTACATATAGTTGGAAAACTAATATGCTAGCCTCCAGCTCGTCTTCGTCATCAACTTCGTAGATCCTAAAGAACAGCACCTGTCACCTGCTACCTAGTCTGCCCATCCCAACATGGATGAACAGCCCAAGGTAATAAGAGTTGAACATAAAACCTTGAGTCAGACAACAGTCTTAGTGAGCAGTAAATTAACTATCAAACATACCCAAAAGAGCATAAAGGATAAAAGGAATAGGAACTCAACCATCCCACTCCACCTCATTCTACAGTGATAGCCCCCAGACCCACTAAGCATAAACAAGCATAGCAAAGCAGACAATTTAAGTAAAGTAATTATCACTCGAGTCAAGGTCGATGTTTTCCAAGTACAAACCCCCAAGGCCTAAACCAAGATCAGATAAGCACCCAGAAAACACCGCTCTTGAGATCGAATGATGGTGCAACCAAACATCCATGACTGTGGCTATCACTGTTATCATTACCTCGATTTCACCGTTAATTGAATGATCGGCACCTTCTTTCAGCCGTCCGTCAAGGGCTAATGACAACCCCGGTTCTAGACATAACTCCGCACGTCATCATGACCCGTGCCTAGGACTATCGCATCTGCCCAGATTACTAACACGTCATCATGACCCGTGTCTGGAACGTCATCGTGACCCGTTCCAACGTACTCTTGCTTTGAGCATGCTAGAACCTTCAATAACGATAAGATCCAAGCCTCCTAGTCATCCTCCTCGACGACTATTCTCACACTAGCTCAAGCGCCTCTCGAGCCCACCATTATCAACCAACCCGGACCGCATCACCGAGTTATCAACATAGCTTCGCACGTCGTCGTGACCCGTGCTTGGAACGTCATCGTGGCCCGTCCCAACTCAACATCATGCTTTGCCTCATCGCATCATAGCAAAGTCCCATTTCAACATCAAGGTTTGCCTCATCGCCTCATGGCAAGGTCCATCATAATCAAATCTATCCATATGAGCTTCCACATCCGCTTCATATGCCACAGGCAGCTTTCACCATTCAAGAGCCATTCCACTTAGCTTTTGAATCGTCCTCGACCAACTTGTCCAAATCAAGTTATCAATCAGCTAATCAATCAAATTAAACATTAATCCAAGCAATCAATCATTCAAACAAGATCCAAATAAACAATTACAACAATAATGGCAATTTCGTAAATAAAGTGTCCAAATCTAACATGCAATCTAACAAGCATGAATTATGAACAATATCTTTACAACTTGATGAATGAACTTGCATAAGTGATCATGTAGCAAAATAGGTGTCAAAACTTCATAGATGATAGATCTACATGCATACTTAAGAAAAATGCAAGAAATCACTATCTTTAACGCATAAACAAGCCACCAATCTAATATACTCCCTTGGGTCCGTGTGAGAGATAACTACCACTCACCGAAACACCTAAACAACCCAAAAACAATCAACTCCAGATCTGGACAGCGAAGAACAAGGCTTGATCCGGCAAAATCTCGCTTCAAACAATGAAATCTCTCTTTGTTTGATGAAGATCTTCAACTTTGGCTCCTGAATCTTCGATTTGATCTTCAATCTTGGATGGATGTTAACACTAGATTAGAGTGGAGAAAAGAAGTGAAGAAGTGTTGTAGTCGAGCTCTCAAAATGGTAGCACTTCGTCGCTTCAAAATCTGGTGCCAAAAAGTGAGCCAAACCCCTCTATTTATAGGCTGGAAATCCCCTTAACTCGGTCGTCCCCCTTGAGTCGTCGCCGACCCACGACCTAAAACCAAGGCCGACCTAACTACTCAACACAACAGCCGACTGAACCTCCTAACGACCTAACACGCATGCAAGTTACGACCTACGACTTATCGGAGAGGCCGACCCAACTGCACACGACTCAAAAAGCCCCCCCGACCTAACGACTTAGCCCTAGTGCCGACCCAACACCCACGCGACCTAAAGCATGCACGCGACCTAACACGCGCGACTCAACACATATAAGTCGTCCAACGACCTAATCTACCCAGAACCAAACTTAGGTCGCATACAACCTATCCTATGACTCGGCACAGCTGACCTAAGCTATTCACTAAGTCGCCCCAAACGATCTACCCTCCTTAGGTCGGTAACTCTTAAACCGGTCAGTACTTAAGCCGGCTACCTCCTTATGTTGCTTACGACTTAAGCCCTTAGGTTATTAACCCGTCCACGACCTATCACTTAACTTGTTAACGACCTATCCCTCAACTTGCTTAAAATGCCTTGGTCGTTACTTCTATAAGTCGTACACCCCTTGACTCGGCCACACCCTAAGTCGCTCAACACCACTAAGTCGTACAACCGACTTATCTCCTACACGACTCAAGCTATCACATATAAACTGCTAGGTCGTATTCCTAAGTCGTTCACGACTTAAAACCATCTACGACCTAACCAAGAGCCGATCTAAGGACCCTATACAACCGAGTTAACTTCCTTATGAGCCATCTTTTACACGACTTAGGCTATGGATGCCATAAACAATTCTAACGACCTAATAATTCTACGATTTATCAACACGTAAAATACGGGTCGTTACAGCGTATAAATCTAGTTTCGTTCTCCTTAGACAAAGATAATGAAATTCATCCACTAATGGTTGGAGCGGATCTCTGCTCTTATCTTTGACTGTTTATTTCCTAAAGAACCGGGATTGAGTTTGCCAAAAATAATTGAAAGTTGTTCTGAAGAGATGTGGATCGGGTATGTTATCCGAAACCACTTCGATATAACTTAAGCATTTTGAAGTGAAGACATCTTGAAGATGATGGAATTGAAGACCAAGCTCTCAAGCGTTTCGTTTAGTCCTAGAAAGAACTTGTATGGATGGATGCTGAGGTCGTACTGTTGCTTGGAGGACAGTGTGAGCATTCTAAGTGGGAAGTGCTATATAAAAGGTAAAACGTAGCCTCAAACCTTATCAACTGGGAATGACTAAAATATGGGAGATGTAAAAGGGCAATATGGGTCGCTCCCAAGTAGGGTATGATCATCTCAATCTATAGTCGATATTATCTCTCATTTGTATGCTTCAAGGCCATTTAACGAAGGGGTTATCATATTCGGTACAGCTAGTCAAGTGGTAGGCCGGCTCTATGTTGGCAACGGATCCCGACGAGGTCCTCATTGTTATTTTATCTAAAACGCACCGTGATGGGCGGTAGCCAGTAGCCCAGTCAATATATGGAATACATTCTTCAATAAGCACCGTATAGACATAGTCGTTGTAACAACCCGAAATATAGCCCCTAATAGTTAATTCGTTAATTAATTAAATAATAAAACAACTTAGTGAAATTATCAGAATCAAACCACAGAAGTTGCAGCATTGTGTTTATGGTAATTTTTTGGTCAATTTCCATATATAGAACGTCAGAAACCGAGCTAATATGACCAAGTTAATATACATACATACATATACATGGCCAGGTCGACCAGCAGGTCGACCTGGGCAAAGGGGCGGTCGACCGTCCGGTCGAACCGCCTTGTAAAATGGCAGGTGAACGAATGATAATTTGTTCAAATGAATGAGAAGCATCAGAACACGTTAATAGCACCCATTTGTTTAATCCAGTCCCTCCGTTTCTGCATCTGATGGCTCCTATTCAGCCTATGATGTGGTTGTATCATATTCAATCTTCAAATCAAGCGGTCCGAGATCTACTTCTGCACATATAAATAGACTCCTGGACCTAACACTTTTTCTCATTCTAGATTTTCTCCGCTTAGGTTCACCTTTTTTGGAAGGACCCTAAAAGGAATATTTTTTCAAGGAGAGAATCATTCTAATAAAAATTATTTTACAACTCCAAGTGGATCTGGGAAGACCAAAGGAAGAGCTTAGGACCAGAGGTGAGTGATTGTAATTATTTTTAGATTTCTTTAAGTAATTTAAAATAATATGGTTTCCAATAGTTGTAGTTTTACTACGATTTTTAGAATAGCTTTCTTCGGTAATTATTTATAGTTTTTAATTTTTTTCACTCTATTAAGCTATTCCTTTCAGTAATTTTAGTATTATTTACGTTAATTATAAATTATTAGTGTTAAGCATAGCATTTATTAATTTACAGTCTATTTACAATATTTAAGTTTATTTACTCTTATTTATTTCTTATTTACATCTTTTCAACATTTCGGATTTTATGCAAGCGTCTATTCTCTTCATTCCCCTTTTCTACGCGTATTGATTAGAATAAATTGAATGCGAATAAGGATTTTATAAGTAAGAATATTCAATGAAGAAAATGAGATGTAAATTATAAAGACTGTAATAAATAATGGAACTAGACTGAAATTACGTCTAATTATAATTAGAATTGGACTAATTAAAGATAATTGACATAGTTATAACTTATAATTATAACTAAATAAAGTAAAAGATGAAAGAAGCTTATTTTCACACTTAGACCTTGGGTTAAGTAATAAGCATGATTATAACGTAGGTTATAATAAGAAAAAGACCAAAATGAGGTTTATTTTAAGACTTGGGATAAATTAATAAGTGTGGAAAGTAAAATGATAATAAAGGCTTATTTAAATAATTTATCTAAGTTAATAAGTAAAGATGAAAGTAGGACCTGTACCAAATAGCATTCCCTAGGGCAAACTTATGCTAAGAATGGTAGTAATTGGTCAAATAGAAGTCCAAGTCACGAGGATATGGATAAGGGGCACAACTAGATATTGTTTAGATGAAGGGACAGTACCAACAACATTTTCCCTATTTTTCTATGGACATACGGTGATCTCGTATTAGCCTGACGTGAGATGAGGGGCACGCTATGTTGTACGTTGGAGGTAATAAAAAGACTCAGTAGGTGGAGCAAAAGGTAGCATGAGCATGGTAGCAGTTACGCGTGTGACTTCCGTTTGGGTGCTCAGTAATAGCTATAAGTTTCAAGCGCTTAGTATGGTGTCTTAGTAGACACCATTGCCTTCTGTGTAGGGAGCTATATTTGTCATCCGAATCCTCAGTAGTTGCTTTGTGTATTTTTCATATATACCATTAGCTGCTGTGTAGGGTGTTATATAGCGGCTAGTCCACAGAAAGGTCTACGGAGTAGCAGGCCGATCAAAAAAATGTAGAATTAGGGTCGCATCCTAACTACAGGATTAGGAATTCAGCCTAATTAAATCAAAACAAGTGCAAGCAATTAAAGTTAACCTATCTTCAGCAATATTTAATCGTATTTATTTCCAATTTATCACTTTCTCATTTCCTTTGTTATCCTTATTTCACTACAAGGGGAGGGGGGATTTCCGACGGCTGAAAACCGTCGGCGGCCGTCGGAAGCCGTCGGCGGCCGTCGGAAAAAGCCGTCGGAAATGAAGGCGTCGGGGAGCAGTATTTCCGACGGCTACCGACGGGTGATGCCGTATACATTATCGACGGTTTCCGGCGGTTTCCGGCGGTTTCCGACGGCTTCCGACGGCCGTCGGAAACCGTCGGAAACCGTCGGAAATCAGGCCAATAAGCCGTCGGAACCCGTCGGAAACCGCCGGAAAATTTCGACCAATAAGCCGTCGAGAGCCGTCGGAAGCCGTCGGAAACCTGTTGTTTTTTTTAAAATCTGCTGCAAATAGAGCCTTCCAACCACATTTCTCTTCCAAACACTACAATATCAATACTGCACAATCAAATAAACAATAATCCAACCAAACATGCAAACCAATACTCCAAAATATTCAATAGACACAGAAATAAACTAAATTAGAATAAAAATAAAATACAAAATATACATAACATTCCAACATTAACAATAATACTAACAATAACTGTTCTAATCATGCATATCCTGATACAGCTACAGAACCAAGTGTATTATACATAATTATACATATCAACAATTAATTGTTCCTTCTACCAAATCATTGTAAACTAAAACTAAACATACCTGCACGAACGAATTAGAAAGCAATGAATCAATCTGCCCCAGATCCAGAGCCAGCCGATGAAGGGAAGCGGCCACCAAACTGCTGCATGTACTCAAATAACTGTGCCGTCTGCATGGCCTGTTGGCGGTTCTGCTCCTCCAACTGCTGAACTCTAGTCTGTAATTCTTCTATACTTGCTAGCTCGCTCTGAGGTCTACTCCGCCGTCTCCTACTCTGACTACTGGACTGCAATAATTGAAAAATAAATAAAATCAAAGTTTATTGTTTTGAAAAGGTAAGAATATCATATTTTAAGTATTTTAAGAAAAATTAAATTATTTACCGCTAAATTGCCAAATCCGTATCGTCGACCATGCTCTGGTGGACTCATAACGGACTCAAAAATAATGTCCTCTTCATCGGTCGTCAGCTGCTCTCGACCCGTATCAGAAAGGAGTTTCTGTCGCTGCTCCATAAACATCTCCTGCATTGACAAATTAATAATATCATATCTTATTTCATAATAATTTGACAACTAAAACAATTACTAATACTGAATAAAATGAAATATGCTTACATGGCTTTTACTGGATTTATCGTCCTGCCATGTGTACGAAACAGTCCCGTCTGGATTAACATGCTCAACAGCATGCGTACGGGTGAACACGTCCATATAGCTGACAGGACCATGTGCCTCGGCTTCCTGAAGTTGATTGTTACATACAATTATTATACATTTAAAATCATATAGCATAAACTATTTACATTTATTATTCAGTAATTAAATTTACCAACTCCTGCCGATACTGCTGAAACGACTTCGATCCTCCGCGATGAGTAACGGGATTCTTATTTCTATTTGCAGAGTTTCTATCTGACTCTGCCTGTACATTCAAAATTTGATACATTATTTTTCAATCACGTTAAATTAATAATTGAAAAAAAATTAGTATACTTGCCTTCGCCTCGTCCGTCTCCCAGTAGCTCAACCAAGCTTGCCACACGCTCTCCCCCATCCACCGTGGTCTCTTCCCGGATTTCTTAACCTCAGATATCGTGTCTCTGTAGTTCTTTCGCATCTTCCTCATCCAGTATGCTCGTGCCAGCTGCATATCATCTGTCTGGATGTCTATCTCAGCCTGTGTTAAAAAAAGATTACACTTTAAACGATAAACGGTAGAAAAACGACAAAAACGAATTAAAAATGGAAAACATAAAAATTACACATACTAGGACATCCTGCCATATGCACTCTATGATGTGCGGAGGGATGGTATCCCACTTTGGCCAGCACGCACTCATCCTACTACGATATGCTGCTCTGGAGACGTCCAACACTACCTTAGTGGGTAGTAGCTCGAACCCCCTGTTTTTAAGTACGATACAGATAAGTACATACGTATAGTATAGAAAAAATAAGATGATGAATAAGATTTAATTTTTACCCATCTGCTTTGGGGGCTAACGTAACAACTGGACGGTGTGGCGCTTGCGATGGGCCACTGCCATCGCCTCCTGAAGAACGGGAAGAGCTCCTCCCTCTATGTGACATAATGATAAACCTGTGACGTTTACACATCATTATATAAGAGAATAAAAACATGATAATGAAATATATTTCATATGAACATGACATCAATGGTATAAATTGCTTAATTATAATGACTGAAATGTAAATAGACATGTAAGTTTGTTATACCTGATTCATGATGGGTGTACTCTTCCTACGATAAGCAGAGTTCATTGCATTTTTAATAAAAATTGCTAAATAAATGACAAATTGAAATAACATAAAACAATAGTAAACGGATTTAGTTTCATAGTTACATCAATTTCATAATACATCAAGAATTCAACATAGTTACATCAATTGCAAAAAAACAGATTCAAATTTATATCAGTCATCATCGTCTTCTGATTCAGATTCGGTCTCGTTTTCGACGATATTTTCCTCTGCACTGTCAAACGCTTCTACCAAAACATTTGATTCATCGATCAAAGGACCAAAATCTGTATGATCGTCTGTAATTATTATTTCGTTATTTTGCTCAAGATCTGCCTGATAAGCTTGTTCGTCCGGAATATTCTTCCCATCGAATGTGAATCTGGCCTTTGTTTTAAAAACTGCAGACCAATCTGCTTTATCTCTTTTTAGAGACGGATAAGGAGCGTAATAAACTTGCAATGCTTGTTTGGCTAGTACAAAAGGATCATACTTGTGATAGTGCGATGTATGCTTTATTTCGATAAGATTATAATCCTTATGCACATTAATTCCAGAACCTGGAACATTGCTAAACCAATTGCATCTAAATAGAAACACCTCCTCCGCGGGTCTTGAGAAATATGTCAGTTGCAAAATTTGTGTTAGAACGCCATAAAAATCATTTAAATGGTTTTCTGGATCGTCACTACCTTTAACAAATACACATTTAAATTTGTGTTAGAACGCCATAAAAATCATTTAAACGGTATAAACGTGTTTGTTGAAACTATTTCGTTAACGACACTTTCAGACTCTACAGAAGTATTTGCTACAACTTCTCCATGCCGATCCCAAACATAATATTCGGGTGTGAAACCGTGTTGGCACAAATGAACTTTCACAATATCTGGTAACAAAAACTTCAAATGTCTACACCTACTACACGGACAACGAATTTCTGGATCGTTTCCGTTATTACTTAAGGCGAATTCAACAAACACGTTTATACCGTTATAAAAATCTTCTTTTATTGAGCCCCTCATTCCTTTTCTTTGGTACATCCATCTCCTTCGATCAACAAAATAATCAATCATTTTTCCTATTTGACAAAATGAGAAGTTCAAAATTTAATATTTATTTTGAAGAATACACATTCGAAAAAGATTATTTTCATGTTCGTATAATATTTTGAATTTAAAGAACAACTTCACAAATTTAAAAATATTTTCAAATAGGGCACATTTCATTTTTTAACGTACGTAACGATTAAAAATATATAATTTTTTTTCATTGGTCAGACATCCTACCTCCCATTACAAACACAGTAAGCATTTACATTTCGTATATTACTTCGTCCCAAACGATTCAATAAAATTTCGGCAGCATTTCCCTTTTGTTCCCTGCATTGTACACAAATGCGTGTACGCAGGAAACAAAAAAGAAAAGTTAGGGCGAAATTTTATGAACCGTTTGAGACGAAGTAGTATACAAAATGTAAATTCTTACTGTGTTCATAACTTGTCCAATACAGGGACAAATCCGACAAACATTGTACCAGATGAATATAAATGGTCGTTTTTCGAAAAAAACGACTATTTATACAACGATCATGTACAACACTCGTCAGACGGGGCCAAAAACTCTCTAAGGGACATTTGTCGGTTAACATGCGCGCATTTTACTCAAAAATACAGTTTTACTCACTGTTCACATTTATATATTAATTTCACACATTTATTCGACGTATTACGCATCAACTTAGGGCTGGTTTAACATTTTGTCATTTTTCAATACACACAATTATAATTTAGAGTAATGCATTTTTTTTGTGTCATAAGTAAAAACGTGCACAATATAATACTCCTAGTTCATTCAATCATTTTATCTTATTCCAAATAACGTATACAATCGTCGAATCAAGGCATACACAACAAAATACATATACATGAACATGCACAAATTATACGTGTTTATCACAATTTCACGATAAAAGATGAAATTGGTATACCATGTGATGCTATAAACCGTTATTACGCTAGTGGAAACAATTGCAATCATTAATTCGCCCTAATTTATCAATTTATGCAAATCTATAATTAGGGTAAAAACTGAATTTTTCATAAAAATAAGAGATTATACCTGAGATTAAGAGTACTGAAGCTTGATTAGAGTGCGTTGGAAGATCCGGAAGCTAAAAATTAGGGATTGGAAGCTTAGGGGTTGAATTTGGGGGGTTTTTTGGGTTTTTTTCGTATGAAATGGAGGAGGAAGAAAGGGCTCGGCTGGCTGGTATAATCGCAAATTTGCGACGGCTTCCGACGGCCGCCGACGGCCCGTCGAAAGCCGTCGGAAAATGGCCGTCGGAAGCCGTCGGTCTTGGCTGTCGGTATTCTGCCTTTTTCTTGTAGTGTTTATGCTAGAACTGTTGTAGAGTCTATTACTTTTATCTTTGTTAAAGACTCTAGTAATTACTATCATTCACCAAACTTTTAGTCTGACTCACTCCTCTATTTCCCCCTTTTTCCCCCTTAAGCAATCAAGGAAGAAGTTGGTAGATTGCCGCAGCTTGGAGTTCTTCTTAGAGAAGACTTCTTCTATGTACTTCTTTTATTTTCAGCTGTTGTTCTTGTATGCACTGGTTTATTTATGAGGGATATTGCATACTCTAATTTTGGGACAATGAAGTTTTATTTCATAAGATACTATGGGTTTTGAATGTTGTATTTTACAATTGTCTTATTTATGAATTAATTCTAAAGTTTTGTTTTATTTAGTTTCCGTTGTTTTTTACCTATTTATGTCTTATGAATCTTAGTATCTATTATCTTAGTTATACATACAATGCACCATGCCTTTTAATGTGTTCTTTTGGGAATACTAATGGGCGTGGCATGTTTCACTTGGTATAAGAGCCTAAGGTTATAGGATTCCAACATTTTATTTTGAAAGTATAATTTTTTTCTTTCAAAATAACTCATTTTAAAGCATTTTTCCGAAAAGAACTTTTGGAAATGATTTTAAGTATAAAAGAATTTTTATAAAAATCCCCTCATAAGTCCAGTTCAGTCTCCCTTTGACACTTTCCTAAACTACCTTTTTATTTTCGTAGAATGGTCGATGCCCCAAACCTTTCCGAGGGCATTCCAGTCTCAGCCTGGCTTCATCGGTACTTACAAACCACGACTCCAGAGGTGCACGAGCCTGCACCCTATCCTACTCCAGCGGGTGGGAATCCCATCAACCCATATGCGGCCATCAATTTCTCTAAGTTTTGTTAAAATTTTACGAGTTTGGGTGGGAGGAATTTTTTTGGCAAGGAGACTTTTGTGGAGGTGAGAACATGGCTTAGGGACACGGAGAAGATTTTTGGTCTTTTGAAATTGGATGGTCAGCAGTGAGTTCAGCTAAATGCTTGGAAGCTGAAGGAAGAGACATCTTATTGGTGGGAGGTGATTGAGTTGGAAGGAAGGGATATTACTTAGGATGGATTCCGGGAGCGATTCGATAGAAAGTTTCTACCTCAGGCAGAAGAGAATGTTCAGCTAAAGAAGTTTGTCAGTTTAAGGCAATAGAATTTGTCTGTCAAGGAGTATATCAATCAATTCAATGAGCTGTCGTAGTTTGGTATGAACTTGGTGAACACGGTGCACAAGAAAGCTATGAAGTTTGCGAAGGGATTGAATCAATCCCTTTAGGATTATAGCTGACTCATGTACCGATGGGGGATACTTATGAGTTTTTGGTCGAGATGGTGCTTATGTTGGATACGGTTAAGGAAGGAGAGTCTAAAGAAGAGAATAAGTCAAAAGGTCCAAAGAAGAAGTGGTGGGAAAAGAATAAGTGGAAGAAGAAAGGTGATGGTCCTGAGAAGCAGAATAAGAAAGGAATAAAATGCCATGTTTATGGTAAGGGTGGACATGTGGACAAGGATTTCTCAAAAGGAAAAGATGAAGGGTAAGTGTTATACTTGCGGGCAAGCCATTTATATGAGTTAGAGTTGTCCCTACAGGGCGAGTGCATCAGTTGTGCAGATTCAGGTGTTAGACACTGCGTCTTCTAGTAGCATTTCAGATAGAGGTAGGAAAATCACAATTAAAGGTTTGATTTCTATATCTGATTTTTCTATTCGGACTTTATTTGATTCTAAAGCATCACGCTCTTTTATCTCTAGCTCTCTAGTAGATTGTTTGCATTTGGACATATCATTAATAGTAGACCCCATTATTGTTTCAAACCCCATAAGAGGGTCGGCTCACATATCTCTGATTTGTAGGCGTTTGAAAATCTTTATCCTAGACGTAGAGTTTGACTGCGACACCTACATTTTTGGGATTCTCAGGGTATGGGATGATGCTAAGGATGGATTGGCTATCTACATACGGAGCTATCTTGGACTGGGAGAGAAGAGTCGTTAGACATGAGACTCGCAGTGATAGGACTTTAGAGGTATCCTACGGCCCGCAATGGTCAGTCATGTTGATTTTTCTCTATTCCCTCGATTCATTCTCATTGTTGCATTCGGTTCCTTTCGTCAGAGATTTTGCAGACGTTTATGAGGATGTAGGGGAATACCCCCTAAGAGAGAGATTGACTTTAGAATTTATTTGACCAAGAATTCCAAGCCAGTAGCGTTACTTGTGAGACACATGACACCTAGGGAAAGGAAAGAGTTGAGCAAGCATATTCATGAGCTCTTGGAGAAGGGATTCATAAGACGCAGCATATCAGAGTGGGGAGCTCCAGTCGTCTTCACCATTAAGGTAGATAGTTCTCTCCTACTTTGCATGGACTATAGAAAATTGAATAAGCTCACCAAGAAGAACTGAAATCCACTTTCTAGTTTTGATGATCTTTTTGACTAGTTAGTAGTTTCTTCGGTTTTCTCTCAACTTGATTTGGCCACGAAATTCCATCATCTTAGAGTCACTGTTGACAGCATAGATAAGACTTCCTTTGGGACAACGGAAGGATTCTTCGAGTGGTTGGTTATGCCTTTTGGGCTAACCAATGCTCTAACCTATTTCGTTGATTTGAAGGCTGCATTTTTTGGGATGTCCAAAATAAGTTTGTGGTGGTATTCATGGATGATATCTTGGTATTTTCCAAGAGTATGGAGGAGCATGCGGTTCATTTAAAAGAAGTTCTTCACACACTTTGTATCCATCATTTGAAAGCTAAGTTTTCGAAGTGTCATTTTTGGAGAGAGGAAGTTCGTTTCTTAGGGCATGTAGTCTCGAAGGAAGGTTTGGCTGTTGACCCCGCCAAGGTCATTACAGTACAAGATTCGAAGGCCCCCAAGAATGTTACTGGGGTTAGGAGCTTTCTAGAATTCGCAGGCTTCTATAGGAAGTTCATTAGAGACTTGGAGATGCTATTTTCTAAGAGAGAGGTATGAGCTTTTACCGACCATAAGTCTTTGAAGTACCTATTCTCGCGGAAGGGCTTGAACTTGAGGCAATAAAGGTAGATGGAGTTTATATCCTCGTATGATTTTGATATAGCTTATACCCCTGGTATGAATGCATTGAGTAGAAAGAAAGCAACCCTTAATTCATTGTTCGTAGAGTGGAGAAACTTGGAGTTTATTTATATTTTTGATTTTAAGCCCTCTACGGACATTACTCTCGAATTGTTGGCAACCTTAGAGGTAAGGCCTTCCCTTATAGATCAGATTGGCTCGACGTAGTGGGAGGATTATGAACTCATGGACATTATGGGTAGGGTTAGCCGAAGAGAGGTCTCAAGACATCTCCAACGCTATTCCATTGATAGAAGAGGGTGGCTTAGGAGAAATGGGAGGCTTTGTTTTCAATGTGCCGGTGACTTGTTAAGAGTTGATCTGGAGGAGGCGCACCATTCCCGTATGACTATTCATTTGGGTGGTGACAAAATATATCGGGATATGAAGAGGATGTTCAATTGGGCTGGTATGAAGAAGGACGTGGTAGAATTCATAGCTAAGCGTCTCATATGCCAAAGGGTAAAAGCAGAGCAGCAGAAGATCGGTGGATTACTTCAACCCTTAGATGTACCGGAGTGGAAGTGGGATAGTATTTCGATGGACTTCATTGATGGTTTACCCCGTTCTAGGAGGGGGAACTCTAGCATTTGGGTGATTGTTGATAGATTGACCAAGGGTGCTCACTTCATCGCAGTTAAGAGTAAGCGTACGACTTCATATTTGGCATTCTTGTATATTCTAGAGATAGTCCATCTACACGGAGTTCCTTCTAGTGTTGTTAGTGATAGAGACCCCATCTTCACTAATGAGTTTTGGAGAAGCTTGCAAGAGGCACTAGGGATGCAACTTAGGTTGAGTACGACCTATCACTCCCAAACGGATGGACAAACGGAGAGGGTAAGTAGAGTGCTTGAGGATTTACTACGGATGTGCATTTTGGACTTTGAAGGAACTTGGGATGAGGATCTTCCGTTAGTTGAGTTTGCATACAATAATAGTTACCAAACAAGTATAGGGATGGTACCATTTGAGTCTTTATATGGGAGACCTTGCAAGTCCCCATCTTGTTGGGTAGAGTCTACGGAGAAGTTACTATTTGGACCCGATATGTTTAGGGAGACCTCTGAGAGGGCGGAGTTGATTTGGCGAAGGATGAAGACGGCTCAAGACAAACAGAAGTCGTATGTAGATAGGCGGAGGAGAGACTTAGAGTTTGAGGTTGGAGACTTAATTTTTATCAAAGGATCCCGCTTAGGAAGGTGGTAAGGTTCAGATCAAATGGAAAGTTAGCCCCTAGATTTGTTGGGCCATTTCCTATCATAGAGAGAGTTGGGAAGATGGCTTACTGAGTGAATCTACCAGATAGGCTCGCAAGAGTGCATGACGTTTTCCATGTTACGCACTTGCGGAAGTGCTTACATGACTTGGCGGAGGTTGTAGAGCTTAGTCAATTAGAGGAGGTGGAGGTAGAAAAAGAAGCTTCTATTCGGCATATCCCCACAAAGATTGTTGGAAGAGATATCAAGTGACTAAAGCATATGGAGGTTCCACTTGTAAAGGTGCAATAGGGAGATGATGTTGCAGACGCCACATGGGAAGCAAAAGAGAAGATTCGCACTTTCCATCCTCATCTTTTTGATGGTAAGTTTTAGAATTCCTTTTTCCATCTTTAAATTTGAATAGGTTCTTTCCTTTATTATCCTTTGGGAGGGTAGAACTTAGGATTTAACCTATGGATGGTAGGATTTGATGTAAACATGTTAATAGAACATATTATGAATGATGTATGCTAGTGGGTTGTAAGTGTTTGCTAGTGGATGGTATGGACGCATATAGGTACACTAGGCACTATTATTCCTTAGGGATCAGTCTAACTAGAACGCTAGAGCATATGCATATGGATGTGTGTGCATTTTTATTTTATTTCCATGATTGCTATAAATGGATGTTTATCACGTGCTTGTTGCATTTGGATGATGTTTGTAACACGCATACAGAATTATCTGTATCATTAAGAAATTTTTGCATTCATTTGGATACATGGCACAAACCTGGTTGCATAAAAGGAGGTCAACTGAATCAGTGGACCGCCTAATCTTTTGCACTAATTAGCGACATTTACACTACACTAATGACATAAGTATCATAAAATGCATTAGAAAAACTTAAGGACAATGGATGAATGGTTGATGATTAAGTAGTTGGTTGTAGAATTGGATGAAAACATTTAGTATATTCTTTTATCCTTAAAGATTTCAGGGATAAAATCCCCTAAGGAGGGGAGAATTTAACAACCAAAATTTAACCCCTAATAATTAATTCTTAGTTAATTAAATAATAAAATAACCTTTTGAAATTATCAGAATCAAGCCACGGAAGTTGCACCATTGTTTCCGTGGTAATTTTCTGGTCAATTTTCATATATAGAACGTCAGAAAATGAGCTAATATGACCAAGTTAAAAAAATATATAAAATATATATACATGTAAGGCTGACCGACCGGTCGACCTGGGCAAGGGGGCGGTCGACCTCCCGGTCGACCCACCTTATAAAATGGCAGGCGAATGAAGGATAATTCGTTTGAACGAATGAGAAGCACCAAAACATGTCATTTGCACCCTTCTGTTTAATCCAGTCCCTCCGTTTCTACATCTGATGGCTCATATTCAGCCTATGACATGGTTGCATCCTATTCAATCTCAAAATCTAATGGTTCGAGATCTGCCTCTACACATATAAATAGACCCCTAGTTTTAACACTTTTTCTCATTCCAGATTTTCTTTGCTTGGGTTCACCTTTTCAGTAAGGGCCCTAAAAGGAATAATTTTCCAAGGAGAGAATATTTTTAACAAAAATTATTTTACAACTCCAACTGGATCTGGGAAGACCAAAGGAAGAGCTTAGGACTGGAGGTGAGTAGTTTCCAGTAGTTGTAGTTTTACTATGATTTTTGGAATAGCCTTTTTTGGTAATTATTTACAGTTGTTAATTATTTTCAGTCTACTCAGCTATTCCTTCAGTAATTTTAGCATTATTTCTACTAATTATAAATTATTACTGTTAAGCTTAGTTATTAATCTGCAGTCTATTTACGGTATATAAGTTTATTTACTGTTATTTATTTCTTATTTTATCTTTTCAACATTTTGGATTTTATGCAAGCGTCTATTCTCTTCATTCCCCTTTTCTGCGCGTATGGATTAGAATAAATTGAAAGCGAATATGGACTTTATAAGTAAGAATATTAAATAAAGAAAATGAGATGTAAATTATAAAGAATATAATAAATAATGGAATTGGACTGAAATTAGACGTAATTAAAATTTGAATTGGACTAATTAAAGATAATTGGCATAGTTATAACTTAGAATTATAACTAAATGAAGTAAAAGATGAAATAAGTTTATTTTCACACTTAGACTTTCGGTTAAGTAGTAAGCATGATTGTAACATATTTATAATAAGAAAAAGAACACAATGGGGCTTACTTTAAGGCTTGGGATAAATTAATAATTGTAGAAAGTAAAAATGGTAATAAGGGCTTATTTAAATAATTTATCTGAGTTGATAAGAAAAGATGACAGTAGGACTTGTACCAAATAGCATTCCCTATGGCACGTTGATGCTAAGAACGGTAGTAATTGATCAAATAGAAGTCCAAATCACAGGGATTTGTATAAGTGGTGCAACTAGATATTGTTTGGATGAAGAGCCAGTACCAACATCATTTCTCCTAATTTTCTATGGACACATGGTGATCTCTCACGATCCTGAAGGAGATGAGGGGCACGATATGCTGTACGTTGGAGTTAACAAGAAGACCCAATAGGTGGAGCAAAAGGTAGCATGGGCATGGTGGCAGTTATGCATGTGACTTCAATTCAGGTACTCAGTAATAGCTATGAGTTCCAAGCGTTTAGTATGGTGTCTTAGTAGACACCATTGCCTTCTGTGTAGGGAGCTATATATGTCGTCCGGATCCTCAGTAGTTGCTCTGTGTATTTTTCGTATATACCATTGGCTGCTGCGTAGGGAGTTATATAGCGGCTGGTCCACAGAAAGGTCTATGGAGTAGCACGCCGATCAAAAAAGGGTAGAATTAGGTTCACATCATAACTACAAGATTAGGAATTCAGCCTAATTAAATCAGAACAATTTCAAGCAATCAAAGTTAACCTATCTTGAGCAAAATTTAATCGTATTTATTTCCAGTTTATCTCTTTTCCATTCCCTTCGTTATCCTTATTTATGCTAGAACTGTTGTAGAGTCTATTACTTTTATCTTGCTTAAAGACTCAAGTAATTACTATCATTCACTAGGATTTTAGTCTGACCCATTCTCTATTTTCCACTTTCCCCCTTAGGCAATCAAAGAAGAAGCTGGTAGATTGCCGCGGCTTGGAGTTCTTCTTAGAGGAGACTTCTTCTATGCACTTCTTATATTTTCAGCTGTTGTTCTTATATGCATTGGTTTATTTATGAGGGATATTGCATACTCTGATCTTGAGACAACAAAGTTTTATTTCATACGATACTATGGATTTTGAATGTTTTATTGGGAAATTGTCTTATTTATGAATTAATTCTGAAGCTTTGCTTTATTTAGTTTCCGCTGTTTTTTTTACCTATTTGTTTCTTGTGAATCTTAGTCTCTGTTGGTCTTAGTTATACCTACGATGCACCATGCCTTTTAATGTATCCTTTTGGGTATATTAAGGGGTGTGTGGTGTTTCAGTTTTACCCAACTATGCTGAAACGTGAGATGAAAGCATTTCAGTTATATTCATATTTTTACTTTGACTCCTAGACATTACTATAATATCAATGGATTTTCTATCGTAATTGTTTTGTTACCGTAAGGTAAAAACCTGTCCATGTTTATGTGCGGTGTGGTCTGACGAGGTACTTTTATTTTTAAAAGATTTTTAAAACATTTAAAACTCTAATTGGTGTGTTTTCTCATGCTGGTTTTCCAGACTGACTCGGGTATTTATTTATTATAATGCTCGGGTCAGACCGAGGATATTATATATTTAGTTTGGATGCAATGGAGCTTCAAGAGACGAGCTGGAGGCCGAAGACGTATCTACATATTTCATTGTATTCCATTGTGTTGTCTTTTGGTTCTATTTGTCAGCAATTATTAGGATAGACTGTTATAACCGTCCAGATTGAAATATGTTAATATACCTGATTAATGTACGTATATAACATCTTTTCTTGTGTAAAAAATTGTTGTATATTATAGATTATCCGTTCCGCTGTGAGATTAGTGTGTTATTTCTTTTTATTCCCTCCTCTTTATTCTCCTTATTTCTGTTTTATTTTCCCCTAACAATCGAGTTTTCCGGCATTCGATTACTCGCACGAAATATAATGGACTTATTATTGTCGATTTTCGAAGGTCGAAAATCCTCGGCTGTTACACTTGGTATTAGAGTGCAAGGTTAAGCAAGAACCTTAGCTTTGGTGGGGCAACTCATTAAGAGATAAGTTAATGGAAAGCCTTATTATGAGTTTTGAGTATATTATGTATATGAGAGCATTTTTGTTAGTGATGTAAAAATATTTTATATTGTGTTAATCTATCCGTTGAGTGCCGTATAAATTCTGATTGGTATGTGGGACATCATGACATCGATAGGGATTTCTAAACACTTAAACCAGATAAATCGGCACAGTATTGTTTGAGAATTGGTAAATGAGATAATTTTACCTAAATTATATTGTATATATAAATGAATAAGTTTTCAGAAATTATTACAGTTATATGTGATGTGTTGGTTGTTACTGAATGATAATATTTGATTATTATCATTTTTTGTTTGTTGTTCTAATAGAAGTTTGATTATTATAATCTAAACAAGGATAAATATTGTAAAATGAGTTATATAACAAAGTAAATTTACAAATATGAATTATAGAATATTGATTATAATTAAAATAATCAACATTTATTAAATGGTGGTTCATAAGAAGTAAGATTATATAAATGTGAATCACAAATGTGATTTGTAAAGGGAAAGGAAATGAGATTGTATAATTAATTTTTTAAATATGATTTGTAAATGAAAAGTATTTAAAAGATGAGAATTTGAGAGTTTAAAATCTGTTGATTGTGGAAAGTGTTTTTCACAGGTTTTGGAAGTATAATAATAATATTATTTTGGAAAATGTTTAACTGGAAATATTTTTAATGGGATTTAAAAGAAATAGGCAGTATTGGACTCATTTCAGTCACTGAAAATAATTCTAGTGATGACTACAACATCATCGGCGTTTATTTTCGAGTTTCTAAGTGATGAATTGCTACCATTGGAGTTTTGTTTTGGTAAAACAAATTTTGATTTTAAAATCCAAAGTATGATTTGATAAATATATGAAAATAAGTTTCGAACTTATAATTTGAAAATGGTATAGATAAGAAAGGAAAATTTGGAATTGAGTTATGAAATTAAAATTTAACTTAATAAAATTAACTAAATTGAGTTAATGAAATGAATTAAATGAAACGAAGTTTAAGTTAAGAAAATGTTGGGTGAAACTGAATTGGATTTGAAATGAATTTGTGAATTAATAAATAAATTAATGGGGTGAATAATGAAATGAATATGAATTTGTGATATGAAATGGAATTCAATTTAAGTTACAAAATGAATTGAATATGAGCTTAAGTATTGAAGTGATAATAAACATTTGTGGTGTAGTATAAGATGTTTGTAATAAATTTAAGTAATTGTTGTATGAAATGGTTCATAAACAAACTAAGCATGCAATGAAATGTTGTTAAACAAAATTTGAATTTAAAGGGAATGTAAATAAATTGAAAAAGAATCAATTGAATGTTACTAAGAAATGAAAGTGTATAGATATATTGTTGACAATTTGAAAATGTAAGTTGATATGATGAGAAATAAATTGGAGAGATATTATTTGTTTGATGGTTTTTCTTGTTACATTTGCGTATAGATATTGTACTAGTACATGCTATATATTATATTACTATATATATATATATATGCTGTTATTGGTTGTTGAGTGATTGGTAGGTACGGATGGCGTATGCTCCACATTTGGGGCCCCCTTTCGCATTTTATGGGTTGTATATGCTAGCTAATATTAATAAAAGATACACATCTCGGATTACATATTTCATTTTTATATTTTTTCCTACGGGATGCCTCGTCCTCGAAGATGAGATGTATACTTATGATTATATACATATTGTAAATTTGTTCGATCGAGCTGCGCAAAAGACACGCAGGCGAACTTTTTCGTAAATTTAAGACGGTAGAATTTTTTTGAGAATTTTGAAAATTTGATCACTAAAACTTGATTTTGAGTTATAATCTGAAATGATTGAATGGATGAAAATTAGTTGGTATCAATGAATGAAGTTAAAGACTTAAAAGAATTTAGAAATCTATTACAACAGATTGGTTTTGAAAAGTTAATGGGTTGGGGAATTTTTCTTACCTCAGAAATTTCGAGGATGAAATTCTTTTAAGGAAATGCAACGATCAATAATTTCACTAATTTGAAATTGGAATACTTAATTTACTTTAAATATAAAGAAAACTAATTTTATAAGTTAAATAACTTGAGTTTCAAATATCGTGATTTATTTGATAATTAAATTTTTGAATTTAGTATTTGGAATTGTTTAAATAATTTAATCCTGAATTTAATGTGAATATAAATGAGTTTGTTTGAAAGTTGAATTAAAATTCTATTTAAATAAGAACGAAGGTAATAAACTTTTAGTTTATATTTAAAAGTGATTAATTTGGTTTTTATAATAATAAGTTTTAATTAACGTGTAAAATAGCCTTCCGATGCACTATTTCAAAAATGGATGAAACTAGTTCCATTGGATCCGTAATAATTAATAATTATATGTCGAATTTTATGGCGATTGGAGGTATCGTTTGGGCGTGCGAGATCGAAACGTGTGGAAATTAATTTTCGGAATTTATATAATATAATTGGATTTTTAAAACAATATTCTGTATATGATCGAATTAGGTCATAAGACTAGTTCCAATGTGTTCGGAATAGGGGATTACATATAGAATGCCAAGCGGCATGTCTCAACAGGAATTCGATATTTTCGGAAGCTTAAAGCTAGGTATTTTTAATATAAATACATACATACATACATATACATACATACATACATACATACATATATATATATATATATATCCATATATTATTCCCTGCCTAGCCCATGCCTAACTATTCAAGCCATCCTTCCCATTGTGCATACCATACTCCCCCCTTCTACTTATTATTACGTGTAAGCAAGAAAACAGGCTCTCTCCAAATTTAAAACAAAATTCAAATAGCTAATCCGATAGTCCACGTCCATCGGAACCACTCAAGGCCATTTCATTGGTGAAGCTCGGTAGCACACTAGAGGCGGTTAGGGGCAACGACTTTAGGGAAATTGAGGGGGCGAGGTTAGGTGGTGCTTCAGAGTTGTCATGGTGCTTCCCGATGGTGCTTTGCCATGGCGGCAATGCGAAGAAGTCAACGTCGAGATGGGTTCTTATTCACGTGCCAGGGTGGTAGAGCTCGCAGAAGGGGTAAGTTCGGTAATGTCGGCTAGGCGAATTGTCAACTGTGAAGGGATAACGAGGTGAAGTTCGGTCAGCCATGGTGTTTTGATTTCAGATGTTGGTGTGATGTAGATTTTGGGAAGATGATTTGTAATTGGGTAATTATATATGGTGATCGGTGATTTAATTACGTTTAAAATCAAAAACTTATATTGCGAATAACTTGCTCGTACAACGTCCAATCGAGACAATTTTTTTTGCATTGCACTCGTTATGGCAAAGGCTACACATGGAAATCTAACTGGCAGAAGTTGGAATTTGTAGAAATTTCTCACTAAATCGAATGCCGTTCGATTTAGACGAAATCCTTAAACGCTTCGGCGACAGTAGAAATATAGGTGAGCTAACTCACCTTTCCGGCCCACTTATATTTTTATGTAAGTGTGGATAATTTTATTGTTGATTGTTTTCTATTTGGATGATTTATTATTTTATTAGTTGGTTCAGATATATTTCTGCCTCTAGAGCGGATGAGTCCCTATTAGGCTACTGTGTAAGAGCGGACAACCCAGTGTATACAATCCCGGCTCGAAGCAATTGATTATATTATTTGGTTATATAATGTATGTTTATAGAGGGAAAAACTTGGAGGGATCCAACACGATCCCTCACACTATTGATTTTACTTTTCATATAATTTGATATATGATATTAGATGCCATAATTGATGACATAAATGGTTTTTCCCTATTTAGAGCTATAATTACTCTGGGCCATATTTTTAGTATTTTGAAATACTATAAAATGTAAAATTAGTTTTTTGAAAGATTTTTAGTGATTTTAGAATATATATATATATATATATATTAATAAAAATTCTCGAATCACTAAGGGAAGGAGTTTATTTTAAATAAAATTAAAGGTACGATTTTTAGAGATTGTAAATTTATAGTTTTATAAAATATTTGAAATAGAGATTTTTGAACTATGAATGAAGATTTTTAAAATGTTAAAAATAAGTTCGTCATTTATAGTAAAGAGATATGGTTTTAAAAAGAAGATGGAAATATTTTGATATAAAAGTATATTAACCATTTTATATAAAGTGATATACATATACATATACACATATACATATACATATACATATACATATACACATATACATATACATACATACATAGATATATATATATATATATGAACGTATATTATAATTCATTTATAAACGTAATAATTTATAAAAGTGATATTTTACAAATGAATTAAAGATTTTTAAAATTGTATTTTTGTCAATAAAAGCCTGGATTTATAAATGGTGTTTATAAATTAAGGAAAACTATTATCATTGGATAGATTGGGAAATAAATCACAAATTGTGGATTTATAATAAGATGTGGAATTTTGTTTTTGAAAAACAGTGGATTCTATTTAGGAATTTGAAAGTAAGGATATATTTGGATATGTTAAATGATATTTTATAATTTGAAAGGAATTTATAAAAGAAACCTATACATATAGAAGCAATGTCAAAAATGGATTGCGATTGATGTTTAAAATGGGATTTTTATAAATAAGCGAGATTTATAAAGAGATGGAGTTATAAATGGGTTTTTGTAAATAAAGAGATTTATAAAACGCAAGTTTTATAATATAGAAGAAGATTTATAAAATATAGTTTTATAAATATGGAAATGATTATGTTGAAATTTACGTATGGATTTTTATCAAGGAATTATATTTATGTTTTAAAGGTTATTTATTTATATCAATATTATTTTAAAGTTGTTTATCAATATTTTTATATTTTAAAAAGTTAATTATTTAAATTATTAATATGTTTTGAAATTGATTATAATTATTTACGAATAAATTTTTAGGATTTAATTATTATTATTATAATAATGTTAAAGATAATTTATTATTGTTTTATTAAGAATGTTTTGAAACTAGTAATTATTATTTTAAATGTATTTTGAAGTTAATTACTATCTATTTACATTATTTATTATTATACAGTAGTGTTTTAAAGTATATAATTAAAATTTATTTATAAATGTTTTTGAGATTTATACATAGGGTTTTATAAACAGATGTGGGTTTTATTAGAGGAATCTTATAACATGGTTTGGAAAACCTAAAGGAAGATTTGAAAAAGGGTATAAAGAGTTTTATAAATGGTCTTAGGTATTTATAAAAGAATTTTGCTAATGGGTTTATAGATTTATAAAAGTTGTTTATTAATGGTTTATGGATTTTTAATCTGGTTTAGAGATTTATATAAGAATTTATAAATTGATTCTAGAATTGTGTAAAAATGAAATCTTCCTCTCTTTTATAAATATACTTATACTGTTGAGATAAGTGTATAGATATTTTCCAAGAATTGAAAATAATAAGGATTTGTGAATGGATCTTTGTAAAAGTATTTTAGTATAAATATTTATAAAGTGATTTGTGTTAATGAAAGGATTTATTAAAAAAAGGCTAGTCGTCAATTATGTGCTTAACCAATGTTGCTTTTTCCTATGGAATTAAATCCTTTATTTGAATGTTTGTTTATTCGATAGTTAAATAACCGACTATCAAATTTGAATTCAAAATGTAACTTTGGAAATATTTAGGAGAAACATGTGAGTTATTTGATACAGTCATTTTTGATGATGCCGTCTATGCATATAAATCTTGTTTCGTTTTCCTTGGACAAATGATAAGGAAATCCATCCATTAATGGTTAGAAGGGGATCTTCACTTTTATCTTTGACTGTTTATTTCCTAAAGAACCGGGGTTAAGTTTACCGAAAATTATCGAAAGTTGCTTCGAAGAGACCGGGATCGGGTATGTTATCCGAAAACCACTTCGATCCAAATCAAGCATTTCGAAGTGAAGACATCTTGGAGATGATGGAATTGAAGATGAAGCTATTGAGTGTTTCGTTCAGTCCCAGGACGAACTTGTATGGATGAATGCTTGTGTTGCAATGTTGCTTGGAGGGCAGTGTTTGCATTCCAAGTGGAAAGTGCTATATAATAGGTAAAATGTAACCTCGAGCCTCATTAACCGGGAATGACTAAAACAGGGGAGATGTAGCGGGACTAAATGGGTCGCTCCTAAGTAGGGTATGATCGTCCCTATCTAGAGTTGATATTATCTCTCATTTGTATGTTTTGGGGCTTTTTAAAGGAGGGATGATCATATTCGGTACTGCTAATCAAGTGGTAGACCAGTTGTTCGTTGGTAGCGGATCCCGAGAAAGTCCTCGACATTATCTTATCTAGAGATGCACCGTGATTGACGGTACTCCAGTTGTTCAGCCATTGTATGGAATCCATTCTCCAATAAGCACTGTACGGACTTAGCTGTGTCCAACTATACTGAAACGTGAGATGCAAGCATTTCATCTATATTCATATTTTACCTTGACCCCCAGACATTATTATAATATCAATGGATTTTCTATAGAAATTGTTTTGATTATCGTAAGTTAAAAATCTGTCCATGTTTATGTGCGGTGTGATCTTACGAGATATTTTTATTCTTAAAAGACTTTTGAAATTAAAAATCTGGTTGGGTATTTTTCTAATGCTGGTTTTCAAGACCGACTCCGGTGTTATTTTATTATAATGCTCGGGTCAGACCGATCATATTACAGATTTAGTTTGGATGTGTGGGACCTTCACGAGACAAGCTAGAGGCCTAAGACGTATCTACGTATTTCATTGTGTTCCCTATGTTGTCTATTGGTTGTATTTATTAGTAATTGTAAGGGCATGCTGTTATAATTGTCCGGGTTGAAATAGGTTAGTACACTCTGATTAGTGTTTGTATATTACATCTTTTCTTGCGTAAAGATTTGTTGTATATTATAGATTATTCGTTCCACTGTGAGATTCTATGTTGTTTCTTTTCTTTCTTCCTTCTTCCTTCCTTCTTCTTTATTTTCCCCTATTAATCGGGTTTTCCGACATTCGATTGCTTGCACGCGATACAGTGGACGTATTAGGGTCAATTTTCGAGGATCGAAAGTTCTCAGCTGTTGCATTTTTGGTTCTCATACCTGACACTGAAGGACTCCAGCTACTCGTCTTCTTACATGTTGTAAACTTTTCTTTAAGCTTTATAGTCATTTCATCTCATTCTGGATTTTCTTAAATATACTTCTGCTTAAAACTTGCTTTCTCCTTTTGTCTTCCTCTAACCCTTTTTTGTGCTTAGCAGTTGAGATATATCAATTTGTTCAGATGTGTGAGGAAAAACAGGTTTGATGCGACCCTTGTTCTCCATTTCTACAGCACCTTCTGATTGAGGGATTATCTCTGTGGCAACATCTACGTCATCATTATTATGTTGTACATCTTCATTCATTTCGGTATTGTTAACTGTTGTAACTAAACAAGGAACTGGGCCAAAGTGGATTGTAGTTTCTACGACCTATTTATTCTTTTGTTCCCTCTTTGTTGTGCTTTGTATGTTCTTCGATCTATTTTTTACCTAATTATTTGAACTTGAATTTTTTTTAATTGTACGCAGGAGAACCCGACGGACTGGTGAAATCCTAATGGGAATAAAGCTACATCTGTCCGCTTCGACTCATGACACCTATAATTCCCAGGGCTTTATTTTTTTTGCAAGAAGTGTGTGCAATTCCATAACTTGCATTTCTTCAACCTTGATCCGATCGTCTTGATTAGTGTTTTACGAGCCACTGGGTTCTTGATCAGTGATGATACCTACTTGGCTCAATTGTCGATTTACATTAGAAGTTTCTCCGGTACGTCTACCATTTTGATTTGGTTGGAAGTTTTTGTTCGACATCTCATGGGTATTATTCTTACTACCCCGAGCATCATCTTGATTTTCTGGTTACCTACCTTTGGTACCCAGGCTTTTCTTGGATTATACTATAATTTTTCATGCCCAAAGCATTTACAAACCATCCATATTGGGGGAACACATTCATATTCTACGTTCTGAACAATATTTTCATAATTATACAGCGTTAATAAGATTTCTTCAGGTAATTCATCATCTGCAGACGCCTCTACTACAAGACGAGCATAAATCAATCTCATCTTCAAGGGCTTGGCTACATCTATTTTCATGGCTTTTCTAATAATGCTCGCCATGGCGCTAAACGCCTCACGATCCTATAATTTTAGATTTACACCAGGTAATCTAATCTATATTGGCATTAATGTGAGTAAGTTTCTGTCCAATGTCAAGGAATATATCGCCTCCTCACGATGATGAGTTTTTCGTTGTAAAAGTATGGACCATTTGTCAGAATAGCGTCACAATCTTTTGATTCTTCAAACTTCATGAAGAAGAAAACGCTTTCTCTTGGGTACATAGCGAATTCTCTTGCCGACATCCAAACTCTTTGAATGTATGATTTAAAATTTAAAAATAATATGATTTTCCCTCTATTACATACAAAAGAACTGAATTACTCCAGCATTTTTCTATTCTATTACAAACTGCCTCTTTTATCACTCCATTTTTTTGTTAATCATTACTGGCGACATGTAGATTGTCCTATTTCTCCACAAGTTCATTAGCAGAAATAGCCCTTATGGCTTGTTCGGAGAGAAGGCAGTCGTTCCCCTATGAGCAACCATGTCAGAGCTGGCACCATTATACAGAGGATAGGGGTATCTCATTTCCCCTCCACATTACCGTTATTGATAGGAGTCGATGATAGCTCCTTGAACCTTCATCTTGAATTCTCTTCTTTTGATGGTTTATTTTGAACGAGTCGAACCCATCTTAATCAATGATGATACTCTCATACGGCTTTATGATGTGAAGATTTTGATCCAGATAAGATGATCTTCCTAATGTTGATGTTTCGAGAATTTTTGAGGAGTTTTTTTTTGAAAATTACGACTTTCTCAATACGGCTTTCTCCATTGTTGAGAAAACCCTAAACATGTGGATCTGTTTTTTTTATTGGATGTGATTTTAAAATAATAAGATCTTATAAAGTGAGATCCCAAGCTAATGATCAGAAAAAATACGTCAGTTGATGACAAAAGCAGGAAAGAACCGGCAACCGATGATATTTGGATTTATGTTTTAGCTCTAATAACATTATGAGCGAATAAATATCCCAATACGGTCTAAATTGCTTTGTTATCGGATGTAATAATCATAATGGCGTTTTGCAAACGCAAAATCATAGCCTCAAAACATTAACTTGATGACCGAAAGTTGTCAGTTAGTTTGTCCATACTTCATGGTAAATTCAACAAATAATCAGGAAAACAGTCATTGTCCCCGTCTCTATTTTGTTTTTTCAATCACAACATCTATAGGTGACCGTTCTTCTCATTGTTTCGTACCCTCCACTATATACGATACATACAATATTAAATATTTCTTTTAAGCATCTGCGCAATATTAAATATAAATATTAAACATATCTTATTGTTTTTTTAGAGCTAAAAGTTCTAGAGGGATTTTCTTTTGCAAGGAAATCCCAGGTGCATCCTCCATATTAATATCTTCACGGTTAATCCCACAAGGCAACTCCCAGTCAAAGCAGTACAGTAAATTGGCCAGCGCGAGCTCTATAATTGTAGCCCCCGTACTCATAGCAGGGCAGATTCTTCTACCGGAACCAAATGGAATAAACTCAAAGTCATGACCTTTGTAATCAATCGAACTATTTAGAAATCTATCTGGTATGAACTCTTCAGCTTTATCCCATGTCCTAGGATCTCTTCCAATTGCCCAAGCGTTAACGTATACAAGTGTATTTTCCATAATGTCAAACCCTTCCATTTTACAGTCTCTCATCACTTGTCTGGGGAGAAGCAACGGGGCAGGTGCATGCAGCCGTAGGGTTTCTTTTACGATTGCTTTGATGTACTCAAGGCTGTGAAGATCTTCTTCATAAATTAGATCCTGGTCTTGTTTGATATAGAGTTTTATCTCTTCTTGTGCTTTCTTCATCGAGTTTGGATTTCTTGCAAGCTCAGCCATCGCCCAAACTAATGTTGATGATACTGTCTGAGTTCCTGCTATAAATATATCCTAAAAATCCATAAATTTAATTACTATTTTTTGCCTGTATTATTTATCTGTTTTATGAATCTCTGCAAGACAAGATAGAAATATACCATAAGAACTCCCTTGACATTTTCCATGGTGACAAGTCCGTCATCCTTTTCTGAGCGAAGCAAAACATCAACTATATCTTCATGGTCATCCCTCGCCTTGTTCGAATAAAGATGATCCCTTATAATTTCTTCAAAAATTGCATCAAGTCTAGCAATATTCTTTTCCATCTTTGCAGTTTGTCCATTTAGTTTATCAATCCAATATCCCAATACAGGAAAAAAGTCGCCAAAATAGAAACTTACAAAAATTTCCTCAAACTCTTCGAGGATGATACCAAAATCCCCTTTTACCTTCTTGCCAAAAGCAACCCGGCATATGATGCTATTTGCAAGACTAACCTGCAACGATTATCCAAGTCACATATTAAGCTTATATATTTCAGAACTCAAAGTTACTCTTTAATTAAAAAATATTCATGAGATATATATAAAGTAAGAAAGAAATATATGACGTATATTTAACAGTAGAAACGAAAGCTTTGAGTAGGAGCATCTGGAGATTTCTAATATCACCATGAAAAATTATTTCTAGAATTCTATTTAATCTACGTAAGCACAAAGTTTCAGTATATTCTTAATTATCAGCAAAGAAGTCAAAGAACCAAACAAGAAAACCCCAAAAGTTCAAACCGTACGCCTTCATGTATAGAAGAAAGGCGAGTTGATAGTCTTTTAAAGAGGGTGAATATGATTCTTAGTGTGAGAATGTTCTCAACTATGTATAAGCTTGGTTGATCCAAAAGTTTGTAATTTTCTTCTAACTTAAAAGTGTAAATTATCATCTCTAGTTGTTTTATATAAATCTTTAACTAGATGAAGAACGCATGTTGATCGGGACAAACCATCTCGTTCTTAATATTTATGGGCTGGGACATATTTGAGGCCGCTGCAATCGACTGAACCATCAAAGAAACCTCTTCTTCTCTTACAAATCTGAATGTCTCCATCCTTTTAGCGCTGAAAAGTTCGAGAATGCATATCTTCCTCATCTGTCTCCATGATTCTCCATATGGTGACAAGCTCACATCAGAGTAATTATAACCATATTTACCCCAGCTTATAAGTCTTGGCCTACTGCAGAAGTCAAGGTCATGAGTTTTGAGCACTTCTTTGGCCATATGAGAAGAAGAAACCACGAGTGCTGGTCTGAAACCCAGCTTCAGATGCATGAGTGGCCCATGCCTTTGGGAGAGCATCCATAAAGATCTATGCAACGGTGCGCCCAGTTGATGCAGATTGCCAATTATAGGAAGTCTTTTGGGGCCAGATGGAAGGTTTATTTTTTTATTATAGTTCTCAGCTTGCTTTGTTAGCCAGAAATAGAGAAGGGTGATCAATGGTGGGAGGAGGAGAAGACATACTACTGGCAGACCTGGAACCATCTTGTCTTGTAAAAATAGCGTGAAATGTAAGAGCTCATATAATAAGGTCGTGGTTTTGTGTTAATTAATTGACAGTGTAATTAATTGACACTGTGATGACAACGCAAATGCTTCTTCTGTCAACATCATCATCGTTTTCGTTTGCTTCTTATCTGATTTTTACCGCCATAAACAGTTGTAAATGTTTTTGTTTAGGAAGTTAATTTATTTAAAAAAATAAAATATAAAACGGGTTAACGGTAATATGTTTATAAATCATTATTATAATTGAGCCGTTACACCTGCACAATGATAATATATTTAGAGGGAGTTAATTTAAAGGACAAATATTTGTATATTTTTTGTCTCAAGGACACGACCTCAATATTTTTACCACAACGACAAACATTCTTCTAAAAATTATTCATAAGGACAAATATTTTTCAAAATTATTCATAAGTACAATAAAACTGCTACCGAACTAAAACTGATACCTAAAAACTGCTACCGATAACTACAAACTGATACCTAAAAACTGCTATCAATAACTAAAAACTGATACCTACAGAAAGTTGTCCTTCAGCATAAAATATTGAAGGTCTGTCCTTGAGGCAAAAAAGCTGTGAAATTTTGTCATCGACAATAATTTCCTGATATATTTATGTGACATTATTATTGAACCGTTACAAAAGTTAATGCTATTACAATATTGTTTTAAATGAGAATAAATTAAAATACATTAACATTTCATCACTTTAGTAACGTATACAATTTTCATTTTGTCTATTTAAATGATAAATAGACAGAAGAGAAATAAAAAAAAGAATAACAGACATTTTTCCTTTTTTTCTTCCTTCGACAAAACTAAACACCTTGAGCAATATTTCAGAATTTAAATCTGAATTGACTTTGTCAATGCAAACAGGTTGATATTTCTTCAGATTGGAGAGGCTGTTTTATCCTAAAGGCGGTGACGTTTGTTTTTTTAGAACTGCTTTGCACCTTCGAGCAGAACGTTGAAACGTCGTCAATAGAGTGACAACGTACACGACTCAGCCGAAGTTCATTGTTCCCAACAATTTGAAGACGTTCCAGACAACAATGACTTCTGCTGCAATTGATGGTATGTTTAAACTAAATGTTGAATGTAATAAAATGTCTGCTTCTGCTTATGTGTTGTGTGATTTTAATATCTGACACTCTAGATTATGTCGTGTGAATAAACATATAATTCATAGCATGAGTACCTTAGATCTTATCCCTAAAATGTCACAAATTGATTTTTTTAAATGTGCATTCTGTAGTCAACCAAAAATCACTAAGAAACTACATAAATCAGTTGACAGAGTTTTTGAACCTTTAGATTTGATTCATTATGATATATGTAGCTTGATGGGACTTTGACTAGACATAAACACCGTTACTTTATCACTTTTATTGATGGCTGTTCTGATTTTACTTATGTGTACCTTATGAAAAATGAAAGTGATGCATTTGATATGTTTAAATCATTTAAAATTAAAATTGAGAATCAATCTAATAAGAAAATTATGAGATCTCGTAGTGATAGGGGAACGAAATACGAGTCTAGTTTATTTCTTGATTTCTATAAATTGCATCGTATAATTCATGAGAGAACTGCACCTTTGTCCAAGTGGTTAATTGATTCGGCTTTGGTGCAGGATGTCACAAGTTCAAATATTGCTTTCGAACGTTTATTTGACATCGGATATGTTGTCCTAATGATTTGTTGTATATAAAGTACCATTTCAAAAAGAAAAAGAAAAAAGCTGAAAGAAAAAATAGAACCTTTACCGAATTAGTTGTAGCTATCTTATTGAATTCGGGTGCAGCAAAACATTGGTAGAAGGATATTTTATTGACTGTATGCTTTGTATTGAATAGAATACCTTAATCAAAATGTAAAATTTCACCATCTAAAATTTTAAGAAATTATAACAAATGTGTCTCATTTTAGAACTTGGGGATGTTTGGCATATGTTCGTATGCCAGACCCTAAGAGAATAAAATTAGCAAGTAGAGCATATGAATGCGTATATATTGGTTATGCTATTAATAGCAAAGCATATAGATTTTATGATCTGAATACACATAATATAATGGAATCTAATTACGTCGATTTCTATGAATCTAGATTTCCTTTTAAATTGAGGAATAGTGGTGGCACATCAAATAACACTACGTCTATTAGAACAGAACTTAATGAGTCTTCTAAAAATGAACCTAGAAGAAGTAAAAAAAACAAGAACCGCCAAAGATTTTGATTCAGATTTTTGTGCTTTTACTATAGAGGAGGATCCCTTAAACTTCCAAGAGGCCTTATCTTCCCTAGATGCCGATTTTTGGCAAGAGCCTATAAATGATGAAATGGATTCTTTGGAATCCAATTAGACTTGGCATTTAGTAGATCTACCACCTGGTTGTAATTCTATGGGATGAGTACTTAAAAATAAATTAAAAGCTGATGGCACAATTGATAATATAAAGCTCGTTTAGTAGCTAAAGGATTTAAGCAAAGAGAAAATGTAGACTTTTTTGACACATTTTCACTAGTAACTAGGACTACATCCATTTTTTTTGAAATGGTACTTAGATACAACATGTCACTGGGACAAAATAATACAAATCACATGTCAATATATGTTCGAATCACGCTACACAAGTTTCGAACTTGTGACCTCTCGCACTAAATTCGAATCACTTAACCACTGTGACAATGATGCTTATCAGGATTACATCCATCCGAGTACTAATTTCACTTGCATTTATTCATGATTTAATAATACACCAAATGGATGTTAAAACTGCATTTTTAAATGGTGAATTAGGAGGGGAAATTTATATGGACCAACTTGAAGGATTTTTAGTTCGTGGTCATGAACATAAAGTTTGCAAGTTAGATAAATCATTATATGAGTTAAAATAAGCACCTAAAAATGGCATAAAAATTTGATAACTTAATAATCTCACATGGTTTCAAAGTCAATGAAAGCGACAAATGCATTTACTATAATTCTGAGAATGACATTTGTACTATCATATATCTTTATGTGGATGAACTACTCGGGTCAAACATTCATGCCACAAACTCTGTTAAATCTTTGTTAAGTGCCAATTTCGATGTGAAACAACTAGGTGAAGCAAGTGTAATCCTTGATATTAAGATTACTAAGTCGAAAAGGGACTTTTTTCAGATCAATCTCATTATATCGAGATGATTCTAATGAAATACAATTACTTTGACTGTAAACCTACATGTACACCATACGATCCTAGTGTAAAGCGATTTAAGAACACTGGTGAATGTGTAAGACAGCCTGATTATGCGAGCATCAGTGGCAGCCTTCAGTATGCCACTGATTGTACTAAACCCGACATTGCCTATATCGTGGGATTATTATGCAAGTTTACTAGTAGACCTAATATAGAGCATTGGCACGCTATTGAGAAGGTCGTGAGATACCTAAAATGAACCATGAACCTTGGGTTATAATATGAAAATTTTCCAGCTGTCTTTCAAGGTTACACCGATGCAGACTGGAATACTTTATCTCATGATTCAAAAGCAACCAGTGGCTATATCTTTAACATTGCTGGAGGAGCTGTTTCTTGGAAATCCAATAAATAGACTACTTTGGCTCAGTCTAACTACTTTGGCTCAGTCTACTATGAAGTCTGAGATGATAGCACTAGCCACAGCTAGTGAAGAAGCGGAGTACTTGAGAATTCTGCTAGTTGAGATTCCTTTATGGGAAAAATCAATACCATCTGCGTTGATTCATTGCGACAGTACCTCGGCTAATGCAAAAGTAAAGAACCGTTGTTAGAATGGTAAGAGACGACAGATACGTCGTAAGCACAGTACTGCTAGAGAGCTACTCTATTCAGGTGTTGCTAAAGTGGATCACATACGTAATGATGAGAATTTGGCAGATCCTTTGAGAAAGGACTGACTAGAGAGAAAGTCCATAGAACTTCTAAAAGAATGGGACCATTGCCATTAGATTGTTGAGTCACGCACAATGGTAACCCAACCTAATGAATGGAGATCCCAAGAACTAGGTTCGATGGGTAAGAACAAGTTGTGAAGTGGTATTAGTTGAACATGCTATTTTTATATTAGAAGTATGTATTCCTGACGTGATTTGAGGATGAGTTAATAGAAACTCTTAATGAGATGTATGCTCTATTTGGAGTGGAGTACCTACCTTCAGAAGCACTCTTGATAGAATCACCTGTGTGAATGTGGAAATGTGGTTGTTTCCTATGGAGTTTTAGGCAAAATTCCTAGAGAATTCACTAAACTGGGATAGACGTGCATGACCATAAATGCAAGGACTTATTTGATTGCATTCTAGAAAGATTGTGTGTGGTATGATGTCAGGATTAGAGTTCAAAACTACGTGTCACTCTAGTAAAAACTGAGTCTCATCTACTATGCAAAGGTTCAAGTCAAAAGACAGATTTGCTTATGCACAATCTTATGTTTTTTGAAACTGCTCGAAAATCCTTTTAAAAAAAAAATTCAAGTGGGTGATTGTTGGAAATGTTTTTGTTTATGAAGTGAATTTATTCAAAAAATAAATAAATAACATATTAATGGTAATTTATTTATGAACTATTATTATAATTGATTCGTTGTAAGTTTATAACGATAATATATTTATGAATCATTATTATAATTGAGCCATTGTAAGTTTATAACGGTAATATATTTATGAATCGTTATTATAATTGAGCCGTTACACTTGCGTAATGGTAATATATTTATGTGACATTATTATTGAGCTGTTATAAAAGCTAATGGTATTACAATATTATTTTAAATGGGAATAAATTAATATCCATTAATATTCCATCACTTTAGTAACGTATACAATTTCCATTCTGCCTATTTAAATGATAGATAGATAGAAGAGAAATAAAAAAAGAATAACATTCAATTTTCTTTTTCCTCATCCTTCAACAAAACTAAACACCTTTGTTGGGAAATCAAATCTACCGTTTTGATGATAACAACTATGCAATGGAAATCGAATATGCATATATATATTTCTATTTACAAGTAATTGCTAAAGTAACATCACTAGAGAGACAAGAACAAGGCCCAAAGAACATTACAAGAGACTACAAGTCAATAGGATCAATAGAGCAATGACACAGAAGCACAAAAACAACATGCATAGGGATCAGACGTCTGGGTGCACTATCCAGACGTCTGAAGAAATCCTCTGGATTATAAACCAGACAGGATCAGATGTCTGGTTAATGTACTTAGACGTCTGAAAGACTACTGTATATAAAAAATATATAGAGTCAGACGTCTGAAACATATACCGACGTCTGAAACTGAACTCGGATTTTGAAATTCAAATAACAACTGCCGCACACGAAAAGCCATCTTCGCTTCTCTTCGCTGCAACTCTTCATCACCATCAGAAGCGACCACGGAACACTTGTTGATGGATGCAACTACTCAAGGAATCTCTCTACCACTATAAATAACATCAAGAATCAAAATAAAGAACACTGCTTACTTACCTGCGCTCTTTACTCTTATACTCTGATATATTTTTGATCTCTAGCAATCATATACTTGTATTTCACTCTTCCATATATTCAAGAACTCCTCAATCAACATTATCTTGATATATATATATATATATATATATATATATATATATATATATATATATATATATCGGAAGCATTTGTACTTAATAGTCAATATCCGTGTTATAGAATACATACTTGACAAGAACAAGCTATTGTAACCAAGCCTATTCCTCCGGACAAAGTGAGGGTGTTTGATAGTCGAGTTCCGAAGGGGAGCTTCGGGACTGGACGTAGGACGGGAGGTCCGAACCAGTATAAAATCCTGGTGTGCTCAGTCTACATTTTACTAGATTAATTTTATATTAGTTGCATCATATAGTTAGTTACATATACTTGCACATACACTACACGATCCATCATATAAACTTTCAATTAGTATCAAAGCAAGGTTTGATCAAAGTACAGTAAACCGTTTTTGAATCATTTTAATATGGCAAGTATTTTTCAAGAAGGACAATCAACAACACGACCGCCACTTTTTAATGGCTCTAACTATGCATATTGGTCAACACGTATGAGAATTTTTATGGAAGCTAATGGTCTAGAAATTTGGTCAACTACTCAAGATAAATATGAAGCACCTGCTACTGCTATGAACATATAGACCGATGCATAAAAAACAGCAGCTTCTAATAATGCCAAAGCTATGAATGTTTTATTTTGCTCATTAGATAAAAATGAATTCTCACGTGTCATGTTATGTAACACTGCATGTGACGCCCCACCTCTATACCCATGCTAGCCAAGAACACTACGGTGTAGTGCTGTCAACTAGCACGGAGAATAAGCCTATTGAGGAGCGACCATCCATGTGATTGCTTATCACACGGTGGCTATAAATAATCTTCGGAAACAAACATAGAAATAAGCATAACACAAATCAGCCACAGACATCTATATCACAAAGGCGGAAGAAGATATGAATATATAACTAACACACGAAAGTGTACATCAGAGTAGTGGTCAAAAAGATCCACAATAATACAAAAGAATAGCAACACGTGCTATACAAAAGAATACAACTATGAGTCTATATCTCAAGTGTATACAACAAAAACTGCTAATCTAAATAGTTAGCCAAAAGTCAGAGTAGCAAATCCCGGGAAGAAGTCAAGCAGAAGCACCTGTAACATCTCGGTCTGACCCGAGTATTATTTAAGAAAAGAATAAACGGATCAGTCTAGTTATAAATATCAGATGACATGGTATAAAATAAAAGATATGGCATAAACCTAAAATATCCATACTGACATACTACTATAAGTATGCAAATGATGATCAACATAAGATCAATCAATAAGAGATAAATCAATATCACAAGAATCTTCTCAAAGATCCAAAGAGGGCATCATACGCTAAACTTGTACTCATAACAGTTCAGTGACATATATTGCAGAAATCAACACAAGAAATCCAAAAATTACAGAAAAAGGGAAAGAGGCCTATCACATGATGATCCGAAAACCATGGGGAGCTACCCCATATGGGTGAGTCGGAATCACCCAGATGAGGTCTAGGCTAACCAAAAAGCAAAAAGGTATGTGTGAGTGGAATCACACAAATGGTGTCTAGCCTAACCTCGCAACAAAAAGGTATGTGTGAGTGGAATCACATAAATGGTGTCTAGACTAACCTTGCGGACAAAGAGATATGTGTGAGTCGGAATCACACCCACGAGGTCTAGTCTAACCTTGCAAACAAAGAGACATCGCACAATTGCTAGTCTAAATCATAAAATGATCGTCATGATCAACGAGAAGTGTCAATTACACTAAGCTAGTAAATATAAAAGTTTATCTTCGTGTCCCATAACCACTTGCTTAACTTAAATATTTACGAACAAACTGTAAATCTTCACAAGAAAATTGTCACAAGAGGTTCAATCGAACAAGTCCAAGAATTAACCGACGAAGTGAACGCAAGCGTTTCATACCACTTTTTTTACTAAGCCGTTTAATTAGATTTCTCATTCGAGTGAGGTAAAGGTTTGTATATACTAGTAGATTGGAAAACGGTCTAAGAAAAGAGCTTTGTTATTGAAAATAGAGTTGAAATCATTTTGTTGAAAGAGTTTTGATATTTACTACTAGTATTGAAACCTTCATATTTCTAAAGTTGTTATCCCGCCTTTTTAGCAAGGCCATGATACCATAAAATCGACCGAGAAACCAAAGATAGTTTGTCTCGAAGAATGGTCAACTCAGCATCTCAACAAAGCAAGTTATGTGAATGTTTTTCAGGTAAGATACAACGGGGGGGGGGGGGGGGGGGGTCCGGGGGGTGCGGGAGCAACGCCCCCGCTACGGGGTTCGACCTGCCCGGTCAAGTAGCGGGGGTCCAAGGGGCAGCGCCCCTGGCGGGGTGCGGGGCAGCGCCCCATCCAAAACGGTACGACCTAGTGAAGACCTAAGGGGAAGATAGGATCGAGCGACCTACGAGTATAAGGGGTCGAGCGACCCAGAGGTTGTTTGATGTGATTTTTTATTTGATGATAACAAAATATATATCAATATATATAGGTGTTTGCAGTTTGGACTATATACAGAAAGGAAGAAATATTCATATTGAATAATTATACTATTGCACAGAATTTATATAATTCAACCAGTATTTTTTATTCAATATAATATTTTATTACAACACTTAAACAATACAAAGTTTTCAGCTCTCTCTATATATACATACACCAGTTCATACATTTTACACTACAACACTCAACACTCAGTTTTTCACTCTGTCTGCACATCTACATCTATCTGCATTATCCAGCTCCACTTCTCGTCCTGTCTCCTGTGTACCTGTATAATTAGCAACTACAACAGTAATCTGAAATCAAACAAATTTGAATTTGCAAAAATAAAAATTTGTTTGTGTCTCAGATACATGGGTTATTGTCATCATCTTTGATTGTGTAATATCTGTGCATATCAGTGTTCTTACAGATAATCGTGAGTGGCTGCAATACACACGTGTACATATATACACGTGTGCACTGCCTCGCCAACTCGTGTGCGTTATCAACAAGAGCAATCAATACTTCAATGAATTCAACATGAAGCAGTGCAAACTCCCGAAGACACAACAGTGATGGAAACTGCACCAATGCCAATCAAAACAGAGAGTATATATATAGTGATGCATAGCAACTGCATAGCTGCTACCAAGCAAACAAAGACCAGACAGCACAGCATGTACAAGGATCAATGAATTGAATGAACACGACTAGACACACATGAACAGAACATCAACTGGGCAGAGACAAAACAACACAGTCAAGTCACAATGAAACTGCAGTAGACAAGTACACAACAAACCCGAATGTCACAAAGCATAAAAACATGTATGCAACATGGTGAGCAACACAAGGGCAGCTACAATGCAACACAGTGTATGCAAGTGAAATTCGAATTGTCAAAACAGTTTCAAGTTACAACAAAGAAGTCAGTGGCAGCTCCAAAAATCAAGATCAACATAACATGAAGCAGTTCAAATCCAAGTACAAACCCAAGAATATATGCATACACACATACATTTGTATGTATGCACATATATAGTAAACAGGTGAATGTGCAGTAGGGAATACAAAGACAGTGGCAAGTACAAGTCAGTGCAGAAATCAAGCCGAAGTTAAAGAACAAATTCGTATCTTTTGATTAAGTCTTTGATTAAGTCAAAGAAATCTAATTTGGAAAGAAATCTCTGCATCAAATTTCTCGAATTCATATATGGTCAGTATTAATTCAAATAGGGGCCGAGACAACAAATATAGGAAGCAATTTTCGAATTAATTAATTCGAAAACAAATATGGACAGCAATAATTCGAAATCAAATCAAGAAAGGAATACTCCAAATCCAGAACAATTTCAGGATAAATAATCAACGACGTGCAAAAATCAAATCTGACAGTGGTTATTAGGGTTTCAACCCTATAAATAAACCCCAAGAAATCATCATAGAACACAGAGAAATCGAGTTAAAAAGCAAGCAATAAAACGAGCAACAAAAGAAATAACATATCGAATCAACAACAACTCGATCATCAGAGAACGAGCAAGCCGAGCAACGCAATTTCAAAAGTCAACAATTAATCATCAGAAATCGAGCACAAGCAAGAGCCGAAAGCCTCAATTTGGATCGATAGCTTAAAGCCCTAATTTTATCAAAGACTCAAACCCTAATCTCAAAAGCAAGGCCGACATTGTTTTTACAAGCAAAAGAAGGAACGAAGTGGATCGGGTTAAAGAACATTAGGCCGGGTTATTTTAGTTATTAAAGGGGCTTTAGTTTTATTTAGGGTTTAAACTTTAGAAGTTTTTTTGTTGAGCAAAAATTAAGGATTAACGTTTATATTTTAATTTTTTGCTCTTGCATTTAATTTTGAAGTTTTTTTTGAGTCAAAAGAATTTGTAAATCACCACCTAGGGTTTAGGTGTTGTCAGATTGTCTAGTTAGAGTTAGTCCAGTTAGCAGGGTTTGCGAGTTTGCAAAACTCTATAGGCGGTAGCAGGGTTTAGAGTGTTTGTAAGCGGGAAACTGTTTAATTCTAATAGAAATCTGGGAATGCAGCAGTAGGCAGGGGTTGCCGAAGCTGGGTAAATTTTGTGTGTGATTTATTTTTCAGCATATTTATTTCTGCAGTTTGTTTCTGTGTTTAATTCGGAAAAATTTGCTATAACCCTATTCACCCCCCCTCTAGGGTTAATCTAGATCCTACAAGTGGTATCAAAGCTAGGTATTTTACTTTAACTCTAGAGTCATGAATCCACTAAATAATGCTTTTTCTGAGGGGCAATCCATTGCTAGGCCTCCCATGTTTAATGGGAATGATTATTCTTATTGGAAAGTTAGGATGAGTATTTATCTTAGTTCTGTCGATTATGATGTTTGGGATATTATTGAAACTGGCTATAAATCTCCCACTATAGTTATTGGTGATACTGAGATTCCTAAACCTAAGGATAGGTGGGATGCTAACGATAAGAAACTAAAAACTACAAATGCCAAAGCAATGAACGCTTTGATCTGTGCTCTTGATAAAAATGAGTTTAATAGAATTTCTCATTGTACAACAGCACAGGAAATTTGGCACACTTTGGAGGTGACACACGAAGGAACTTCTCAAGTCAAGGAGTCACGTCTAGCACTATTTAGCAATGAATACGAAAACTTTGTGATGGAAAAGGGCGAGAGCATAAAGGATATGTTTGGACGATTTTCAACTTTGGTGTACAATGCTAGAGCGCTTGGGAAGGTCTTCACTGAAGTAGAGCTTGTGCGGAAGATACTGCGAGTCTTACCAATGAACTTTGAGGCAAAAGTCACGGCAATACAAGAATCGAAAGATCTGAGTAAACTAAGCATAGAGGAGTTGATCGGAAACTTGATGACATATGAGCTTGAGCTAAAGGCAAAGGAGGAACGTAACAACTCCGAATCAAAAAAGAAGACAATTGCCTTGAAGAGCAAAGAAGAAAGCGATGAAGAAGAAGAAGATCCAATTGAAGAGCTTACGATGGCTGTCAATATCTTAGAAAATGGTCAAAATTCAGGCCACGCAAGAAGAAAACAAGTGGTAATAGGTCAAAAGATTCTGACAATTTCGATAATGAATTGACGTGCTTTAACTGCAAAAAGCCTGGCCACTTCAAACAAAAATGTCCACTTCTCAAAAACAACAAAGGAAAGAAAAAGAAGAAGAAGGCCTTTGCAGCAACTTGGGATGATGAAGAAGGAGAAGAAGTTTTGGATAATAGCTCAGAAGAGGCTAACTTATGCCTTATGGGAAAATCAGATTCAGAAACAAGTTCAGAGGAATCCAGTGAGGTACGTGACTATTCTTATAAAGAACTTGTTTTGATGTGTTATGATCTTACTAATACAATTGATACTCTTGAAACTAAAATTGAAAAATTGAAGTCTGACAGGAGAGAACTTGTTCATGAGAATACTAGGTTAGAAACTGAACTTGAAAATATTCAAAACCTAGACTGTAAAAAATGTAAAATTTTAGATTCAGAGATATCAAGACTTAAGAATAGCTTCGACAATCTTGAAAAAGAAAACTCAAGTCTTAAGGAAACCATTGACACTAGGAAAAAGGATTTTATAAATAGATGCACCACACTTGTAACTGAAAACACAACACTAAAAACCAAAGTCCAAAATCTTGAGAAATCTCTGAATAACTTTTCAAGAGGAGAAAAATCATTTAACATGTTATTAGGAAATCAACTCTTTGCTAATAACAGAAAAGGACTAGGTTTTGGGAAAACACAGGTTGATGATTATGCAAAAGGTAAGAGTGTCTTTGTTAGAAGTGAAATTGGACATCGTGTTGAAAATTGTAGTCATAGGAACAAGAACACAAAATTTATACAAGTTTGGGTTCCTAAGAATTCTACAAACAAATTTCATGTCTATAGGAACAAAAATGAAAGGACAAAACAAGTTTGGGTTCCAAAGGGATTATTTATTCACAATGCTTCAGTTACTAATATCATTGGACCTAAGAGTTTCTCTAGGTCATCCTTCTCTCTCTTTATGTAGGTCTGTTGGCGGGCTAAGGAGCAACAAGAATGGTTTCTAGACTCAGGTTGTTCTAGACATATGACAGGTGATAAATCTAAGTTCCTTAGCCTAGAGAATTTTAGAGGTGGAAATGTGATCATGGGAGACAATAGCAAGTGTAAGATTATTGGGAAAGGTGAAGTAAGTAACGGTAATTTTTCATTGACTAATGTTTTATACGTTGATAATTTGCATCACAATCTCATTTCTATTAGCCAACTATGTGACAAAGGTATGAATGTGGTTTTTGATAGTGATACTTGCAAGATCATTGATAAAACTTCTAATAACATAGTTTTTATGGGCAAAAGAAAAGGAAATGTTTACTCGCTTTCGTGTGACAATCTAAATCTTTCCAGATGTTTGGTAGCCACTGACGAAGAGGCATCTTTATGGCATAGGAGACTTGGACATGCTAGCATGAGTCTCTTAAAAAATCTTGAAATGAAAGAATTAGTCAGAGGGTTACCACATCAGAAATTTAAAGATAACAAAGTATGTAAAGCATGTTCCTTGGGCAAGCTTAGTCGATCATCATTTCGCCCTAAAAACATTGTTAGCACATCAAGGGTCCTCGAATTAATTCATATGGACTTATTTGGACCAAATGAAATTGCAAGCTTGAATGGAAAACGTTATAGTTATGTATTGGTTGACGATTATTCTAGATTTACATGGGTTTATTTCTTAGCCAAAAAGTCTGAATCTTTTGATTATTTTTCAAAATTTGCTAAACTTGTTCAAAATGAAAAAGGAGTTTCAATTAAAACTTTAAGAAGTGATCATGGAGGCGAATTTGAAAATTCGGAATTTGAAAACTTTTGTGAAGAAAATGGTTTAAAACATGAATTTTCTGCTCCACGAACACCACAACAAAATGGGGTGGTTGAAAGGAAAAATCGTACATTGCAAGAATTGGCTAGATCCATGTTGAGTGAGTATAAACTACCTCTAACTTTTTGGGCAGAGGCGGTGAATACTTCGTGCTACGTAATGAATAGAGTAATGATTAGACCAATACTTGGCAAAACGTCTTATGAAGTGTGGCATGAAAGGAAACCTAACATCTCTTACTTTCGTGTTTTTGGATGCCCTTGTTTCATTCTTAACACAGGTGATCAACTTGGAAAATTTGAATCAAAGGCCGATGAGGGAATTTTCATGGGCTATTCAACCAGGAGCAAGGCTTACAGGATATACAACAAACGAACAAAGACAATTGTTGAATCAATCAATGTGAAATTTGATGAATCTGATCTGGAAAGGACGACTGAAAAAACGATTGATGATGGGGTAGATCATGAAGGCATTAAAGAAGGGACATCTAGTGAGAAAGATGAAAGTAGGACTGTTGATGCTGATAGATTGAAGTTCAAAACCAATCATCCTCCTGAATTGGTTATAGGAGATCCTACGAAAGGTATACGCACTCGCTCTTCATTTGATAAAAATTTGTGTGCGTTTTGTTGTCATAGTGGTTTTATTTCTGAAATTGAACCTGATTCTGTTGAAATGGCTCTTAATGATGAAAGTTGGATTCTAGCAATGCAAGATGAACTTAATCAATTTGAGAGAAATAAAGTTTGGAAATTAGTTCCTAGGCCAAATGACTATCCAATTGTAGGAACTAAATGGGTGTTCAAAAACAAACTTGATGAATCAGGAAATGTAATTAGAAACAAAGCTAGGTTGGTCGCAAAAGGATATAACCAAATAGAAGGCATAGATTTTGATGAAATATTTGCTCCAGTTGCTAGGTTAGAAGCCATTAGGATTTTGCTAAGCTTTGCTTGTTATAAAGGTTTCAAACTTAAACAAATGGATGTAAAAAGTGCTTTTCTAAATGGTGATTTGAAAGAAGAGGTTTTTGTTGAACCACCCCCCGGTTTTGAAAATCACGATTTTCCAAATCATGTGTATAAACTTGAAAAAGCATTATATGGTCTTAAGCAAGCTCCTAGAGCTTGGTATGACTGCCTTTGTACATATCTTTTGGAAAATGGCTTTAAAAAGGGGAGTGCTGACACGACACTGTTTCTATTACATAAAGGAAGTGATTTTTTGATTGTTCAGATTTATGTAGATGATATCATTTATGGCGCTACTAATGAACTCTTGTGCGAGAAATTTGAACAAGTCATGCAGGCTAAATTTGAGATGAGCTTGGTTGGAGAATTGAAATATTTTCTTGGATTTCAAATCAAGCAAAGCAGTGATGGCATTTTCATTTCACAATCCAAGTATGTGTTGGAACTATTGAAGAAATTTGGAGTTGAGAACTCCAAACCATTGAGAACTCCTATGAGCCCATCAACAAAGTTGTACAAAGACGAGAAAGGAAGTGCTGTTGATCAAAAGAAATATCGAGGGATAATTGGTTCACTTCTCTATCTTACTGCTTCTAGACCTGATATTATGTTTTCTGTGTGTCTGTGTGCACGTTTTCAATCTAATCCTAAAGAATCTCATTTGAAAGCCACTAAACGAATTTTGAGATATCTTTCACACACAAACAAACTTGGGTTATGGTATCCTTCTTGTGAAAATTTTGATTTAGTTGGCTATTCTGATGCTGATTATGCTGGTTCATTGATTGACAGGAAAAGCACTAGTGGAACATGCTTTATGCTAGGACACTCGTTAGTTTCATGGTCAAGTCGAAAACAAAACTGTGTTGCATTATCCACCACTGAAGCAGAATATATTGCTTTAGGGAGTTGTTGTGCTCAAATTTTATGGATGATGCAAACTCTTTCTGATTTTGGCTTAGTTTATAAACAAGTTCCATTAAAATGTGACAGTAAAAGTGCAATAGACTTATCAAATAATCCTGTTCATCATTCACGCACAAAACACATTGATGTGAGACACCACTTTCTTAGAGATCACATTGCTAAGGAAGACATTTACATTGAATATATTTCAACTGAGACTCAACTTGCTGGTATTTTCACAAAACCACTCCCAGAAGAAAGATTTTCCAGATTACGTTTGGATTTGGGGAATATAGAAATTGACTAACCATTTTTCATTTTCTTTGTTGAAATATTCTTGGATATATACTTTCAACTTAAATTTCTAGGATTCAAACCAGTTTTGGATATTATCCAAAGATTGACTCGAATATGGTATTTAGTACTGGATATTACATAATATAATTAACTTGGTAACTTATTCCACGATCATTTCTATTTCTACCATCTTTCTATCGTTCATAATGGTTTTGTAAAATAAGAAGAGTGAAAAAAAAAGAAATATATATATATATATATATATATACACAATTATAATAATAAATAATAATAACTCTCATGCATCCATTCTCATTTAAACGTCCTTATGGTTATGCATGGATGGAGCATGTGAGTGAATTATTTTTATCATTACTCCATTCTCATTTAAAAGTCCTTATGGTTATGCATGGATGGAGTATGGTAACTAAGTATTCTGGTCTCACTTAAAAGTCCGGATGCTTAGACTAATAAGTAACTGCTAATCCCATTTAAAAGTCCTTATGGTTATGCGTGGTTAGTAAGTGCTTATTTTTGTGTGCTTAAATGTCAAATTAATGTTAAAATATCTCTCTTCTTAAACCGATCATCGATCCATTCTCTACAATGTGGAAGTTGTTATCTCGTTATGATATATTATTTTTTGTTCCTAATGTTCCATTCTTTTTTGTCAGTCTTTTGATAATGCCAAAAGGGGGAGAAAAGAACTAGATTTTGATAAGGAAGTAAATATTTTTTGGAATACTTCAACAATATTTGTTTAATGTTGTTAGATAATTTTCCTTAGTTCGTTTATTCATCAGTAATTTTTGTTATCTTCTAAATAGGGAGTGGTCTTGGTTGTAGGGGGAGCATTCAAATAGGGGGAGCTAAAACATTTCATGCTCAAACACATGTATTAGCATTTCAAAATCTTTAATATATATGTTTGTCATCATCAAAAGGGGGAGATTGTTTGATGTGATTTTTTGTTTGATGACAACAAAATATATATATCAATATATATATGTGTTTGCAGTTTGGACTATATACAGAAAGGAAGAAATATTCATATTGAATAATTATACTATTGCACATAATTTATATAATTCAACCAGTATTTTTTATTCAATATAATATTTTATTACAACACTTAAACAATACAAAGTTTTCAGCTCTCTCTATATATACATACACCAGTTCATACATTTTACACTACAACACTCAACACTCAGTTTTTCACTCTGTCTGCACATCTACATCTATCTGCATTATCCAGCTCCACTTCTTGTCCTGTCTCCTGTGTACCTGTATAATTAGCAACTACAACAGTAATCTGAAATCAAACAAATTTGAATTTGCAAAAATAAAAATTTGTTTGTGTCTCAGATACATGGGTTATTGTCATCATCTTTGATTGTGTAATATCTGTGCATATCAGTGTTCTTACAGATAATCGTGAGTGGCTGCAATACACACGTGTACATGTATACACGTGTGCACTGCCTCGCCAACTCGTGTGCGTTATCAACAAGAGCAATCAATACTTCAATGAATTCAACATGAAGCAGTGCAAACTCCCGAAGACACAACAGTGATGGAAACTGCACCAATGCCAATCAAAACAGAGAGTATATATATATAGTGATGCATAGCAACTGCATAGCTGCTACCAAGCAAACAAAGACCAGACAGCACAACATGTACAAGGATCAATGAATTGAATGAACACGACCAGACACACATGAACAGAACATCAACTGGGCAGAGACAAAACAACACAGTCAAGTCACAATGAAACTGCAGTAGACAAGTACACAACAAACCCGAATGTCACAAAGCATAAAAACATGTATGCAACATGGTGAGCAACACAAGGGCAGCTACAATGCAACACAGTGTATGCAAGTGAAATTCGAATTGTCAAAACAGTTTCAAGTTACAACAAAGAAGTCAGTGGCAGCTCCAAAAATCAAGATCAACATAACATGAAGCAGTTCAAATCCAAGTACAAACCCAAGAATATATGCATACACACATACATTTGTATGTATGCACATATATAGTAAACAAGTGAATGTGCAGTAGGGAATACAAAGACAGTGGCAAGTACAAGTCAGTGCAGAAATCAAGCCGAAGTTAAAGAACAAATTCGTATCTTTTGATTAAGTCTTTGATTAAGTCAAAGAAATCTAATTTGGAAAGAAATCTCTGCATCAAATTTCTCGAATTCATATATGGTCAGTATTAATTCAAATAGGGGCCGAGACAACAAATATAGGAAGCAATTTTCGAATTAATTAATTCGAAAACAAATATGGACAGCAATAATTCGAAATCAAATCAAGAAAGGAATACTCCAAATCCAGAACAATTTCAGGATAAATAATCAACGACGTGCAAAAATCAAATCTGACAGTGGTTATTAGGGTTTCAACCCTATAAATAAACCCCAAGAAATCATCATAGAACACAGAGAAATCGAGTTAAAAAGCAAGTAATAAAACGAGCAACAAAAGAAATAACATACCGAATCAACAACAACTCGATCATCAGAGAACGAGCAAGCCGAGCAACGCAATTTCAAAAGTCAACAATTAATCATCAGAAATCGAGCACAAGCAAGAGCCGAAAGCCTCAATTTGGATCGATAGCTTAAAGCCCTAACTTTATCAAAGACTCAAACCCTAATCTCAAAAGCAAGGCCGACATTGTTTTTACAAGCAAAAGAAGGAACGAAGTGGATCGGGTTAAAGAACATTAGGCCGGGTTATTTTAGTTATTAAAGGGGCTTTAGTTTTATTTAGGGTTTAAACTTTAGAAGTTTTTTTGTTGAGCAAAAATTAAGGATTAACGTTTATATTTTAATTTTTTGCTCTTGCATTTAATTTTGAAGTTTTTTTTTGAGTCAAAAGAATTTGTAAATCACCACCTAGGGTTTAGGTGTTGTCAGATTGTCTAGTTAGAGTTAGTCCAGTTAGCAGGGTTTGCGAGTTTGCAAAACTCTATAGGCGGTAGCAGGGTTTAGAGTGTTTGTAAGCGGGAAACTGTTTAATTCTAATAGAAATCTGGGAATGCAGCAGTAGGCAGGGGTTGCCGAAGCTGGGTAAATTTTGTGTGTGATTTATTTTTCAGCATATTTATTTCTGCAGTTTTTTTCTGTGTTTAATTCGGAAAAATTTGCTATAACCCTATTCACCCCCCCTCTAGGGTTAATCTAGATCCTACAGAGGTGTTCGCGACCTAACGACCTAAACAAGGTCGAGCGAGTTAAGGTGATGCGCGATCTAACATGTCTCGCGACTTAACGAAGGCAAGGCCGAGTGAGTTAGGGTGATGCGCGACCTAACGTGTCTCGCGACTTAACGAAGGCAAGGCCGAGCGAGTTAGGGTGATGCGCGACCTAACGGGTTAACGGTCTAACGACCCAAGGAAACAAGGTCCAACGACCTAAGGAAGATAGGGGTCATGCGACCTAAAGGCTTGCGACCTAACGGTGTTCGCGAGTTAAGCAAGACAAACGACCTAGTGGTTGCCGACCTAAGAGGGAATAAGGTCCAACGACCTAAGGGTTCACGCGACCTAAAGGGTAAACGACCTAAGGTCCAACGACCTAACTCATTCGAGCGACCTAATGGTTTAAAGGCCTAACCCATGCGAACAACTTAAGGTCATACGACTTAAAGGGGAACGACCTAAGGTCACGCGACCTAACGAGGTAGGCAAGGCCGAGCGAGCAAAAGGGGCACGACCTAAAGGCGAGCGACCTACGACTTACGACCTTGCGACCTTGCGACCTAACTCCGAGGCGAATTTTCCACCAGAACGACCTAATTCCGAGGCAGTGCGACCTAAGTGCGGGTTTTCACCAAAATCACTAAAAGTTGGAGCTTTTCGCCAATCCAATCCAAACCAAATGCAAATGTACATGCTAAAGTGATGGGGAATCATTCCCAACAGTCCAATATAGTTATAGACTAGAATTGTGAGATAAAAATCTCACCTTTGCACAAATTCAATGAAGAAGAAGCTTGAAGTCAATAGAGAAGCAACTACAAGCTTGAATCCAATGTCTTTACTTTGATTTTGGAGTTGGATGTTGAGTTTGCTAATGAACTTGGGCTTGGAATTTTAATTTCCCTTTCCACTCACCATTAATGCTAAAACTAGAGTTAGGTAGGAATTTATGAAGAGATGAGGAGAAGAGGTTGGAACTTAGGTTTAATAGGCTAAACCAACCCAAAGTCCAAAGCGAGAAAAGTTAGTGAAATTCCACTAACACCAAACATATCAAAGTTTATACTTAAAAAGATTGTAAACGGCATTTCGAACTCAATGGAAGTGGTCTCAGGTCCTAATTTGACCGTTTGCAAAAAGTAGCTTTTCGGACCAATATCCGATTAACGAAAAAATATTTAAATAAAATATTTAAATATAAAATCGATAAATATGCGGGTTGTTACACTGCATTTGATATTTGGCGTACTTTACAAGTCACACACGAAGGCACAAACAAAGTTAAACAAACCAAGATTTCAATTTTACAAAATCAATTTTCATCATTTAAAATGAAACAATGTAACGACCCAAAATTTTCGATCCCGAAAATTTCATATAGTTATGAAAAAGAAGAGGGAGATAGACGAAGAAGAAGATCAGAAAACATCAACATCTCACATTCGCGGCGGATAAAATATAATAATAAATATTATCAGTTTACAAAAGAATATTATATCTGTCGATTACATTTTAATACATCAGAGTTACACATATATATACAGACACTGAATATACACAATTATCATGTCACAAATATACAAACAATATAATACATCGGAAACACTCCATACGTTCTTACCATCCAGCTCGCCTCTTGAGCTCCAGAACGTACTTACCTGAAACCTGTAATACTTGGCCTGACCCGAGCATTACACCAAAGTAACACCCGGGTCAGGCTGGAAACCAGCGTGAGTAAACCCGTCCAACATGGAATACAAAGCATACAACTTATATATAACCCGGGGTAACTCGAATCAATTTACAAGTTCACAATATGCTATAAACATCACTTATTTCACACATAAGTTTCTAAGTACCAAAGGTTTAGATTTAAATAGTCCAATTCCTTTAAATCACTTCATTCTAATCTATAGATTTCACATATCAATCTATAAAAATCCGAAGTGGATTCTGGTATTTTCTAATACCCGACCCCGGTCTCTTCGAGTCTCATGTCATCCTAACCCAAATTATCCAAATGAAATACACAACATTTCATATCAGAGATATTAACTCATTCAAAGCATTCAATACCATTCAATCATCCATAAGCAAAGCTTGATCACTTCCAAATTAATTTAATTAATTCTAATTGAATTACTAACCTCAAACACTTAAATTTCTTTACTTAACATTAATTCCAATCAATTAATTAATCATCCCCTAATTATTCATCTTAATTAATCACCCTGGATTAATTATTCTTCAATTACATCCAAGTAATTATCTTTAATTAGTTACAAAAATTAGTTATTCTTGACCAAAAATAAAAATCAATTCTTTAATCACTTCACAAATTAATTAACTATAATTAGTTACATTAATCCTTAATTCACTATTAATCAATTTCTCATAAATCACTTATTATTGATTAATTTAATCTTAATTAATCAATCTTTAATTACATCATTAATTATATAAATTAATGATTTTCAATTATATTTTAATTTGTTCTAATCTAAATCATTTACTTCAATTCAACCACAATATTAATCTTTCTCGATTAATCTCAACCTGTAATTAACTATCTTTTTATTTACTTCATTAAATAAATAAATTACTCCTTAATTAATTATCTGAATAAATCTCTTGATTAATTACACAAAGTAATTATATTTTATTTATTACATTAAATAATTACTTATTAAACCACTCAATGATCATTCTAAATTAATTAAACTTAATTAATTAACCCAAATCATTAATTAATTGAATTAATTAATTATCCATTTAAATTACCCTACCTATTTAATGAATCACCAACCATTAAACCCTTATTAACTTTAAAATGAACCATTTTCTTATTTATGATTTAAGTTTAAAACAACTTAAAACCCAAATGCTTTGAGTCAAGCAATAATTAACTCGAGAACCAACCAAAACCAAAGTCACCAAATCATCAGTGCACATCAAATCAATTCAATCATTCAACCAATTATTTAAATTTAACCACTTAAATTTAAATAAAAATCCAAAGGAGTGAGATTAACTCACTTTTGATTTTGTTTTGCAATCCACTCCATTTCGACTCGTTTTCCATGATTTTCAGACCTTGAATAAATATTAATGGTTTTATGAATATTCGAACAATTTGGAAAAATCAATTTCTATTTAATAAATTTCATTTTACCTAATAAGTTAATTTCAAACTAATTTTCTGCTTATAAAATATTTTCTAGTTATCAAATAATTATATACGTTAGCTAAATAAATTGATTTCCATTTTATAAGTCTAATTTAACTAAATCTTTATATAAAAAAAATAATTAAATTTTCCTAAACTAATTTTCCCTTTTTTTCTTTTTCTTCTAAATCCTTACATATATCTCCCAATCCGAAAACTAATAATAGTTCATACCTAAATTTCAAATTTCATCACTGCAGTAAATAACAAAATAAATTTCTTTTCTTTCATGTACATATATTATATAAACTTAGGGAAATTAAAATAAAACAAATACTGTTAGACCTCACCTCGACCACCATTTCCTCAGCTCGACGTGCCGCCATTCGTCCCTACCCAATCGTGCTCCTCGACCCAACGTTCCCACGCCACCCGAAAATCGAACTTCACATCGCAGTCCAGTCATTGCAGTTCAACTATGTTGAGTAGCAGTAGATTTGCATTGCTCTTGATGGTTGCACACTTCATTCTGGCTAAAGCACCATCTTCTCTGTAGTTTCAGGAAAGTGCTACTGCTCAATCAAAATTTCAAGTCAGTCATCATTTGCATACCCGTTGAATGGAGCTTAGCTATCTTTATCTCTTTAATTGAAGCACTACAATTTGTTTTCAATTGCCTTCACCAATGCAGCTATCTTATGCCTTCAGCTCCAAGCATCGTTGGCCGTTTTAGTCCACTGTCTCCTCCTATACATCAGCTTGCATCAAGCATGGTGCATTCTAAAGTCCTGTTGGCCATTAAAACTTCAAGCGAGATAGGGGATTTGGGATTGCGTTGATAAAGAAACAAGGGATTTAGGGTTTTGGACGGGAGGACGAAGACGAAAGAGTGGTTTCGATTCGGTTTTGAAAGAAAACGATTGAATGATGATTTTTCTTTTGCGGCTCGAATTAATTTTGAAGAACAGAAAGGAAGAGAGGTAAAAAGAAGTATCGGCATAAAGCTTTTTGGGGAAGACAACAATTTAAAGTTGAGAAGGCGGCACATATCAGAGTGTAGGGTAGCCGAGGTGAAGGGTTAGGTTGGCTAATGAGATGTAATAGGGTTTGACTTAGGAATTTTATAATATTATTTAATTCCAAAATATCACGTTATGCATAACGCGAAATCTCGAACTCCGAATCAGACATGCCGACAGGCGTTTATAAGGTTTTACCCGTATTCCGAACACAATGGAACGTATTTCGGAGCCTAATTCGATCATATGAGCGAGTTATGGAAATAATCGATCAAATTTAAATTAAATCGATTAAAATAGTTTCCATGCGTTTTGAGTTGCCAGGGTCAAACGACAACTCCGATTGCTACGAAAATTGAACTCCGATAATAACTAACTATTACGGATCCAATGGAACTGGTTCGTCAAATTCCAAGACTGTGCCTCGGAAGGCTATTTTTAAATTCAATTTAAACGATATATTATTAAAACTGAACAAATCATCTTTAAATTAAATTTCAACCATTCTATTATCTTCAGTATCATCATTATAAATTTTATAAGCCTTCAAATTATTTTTAACAGGCTTAAAATTCCAGATTCAACATTTTACCCAATTTCAGTTTATTAAATCCAATAACTTAATTGCTATTAATAATAATATTTAAATTCAAGTTAAAAATTAATTTTTTTAAATATTCCAATTTAAATTGTTAGAAATTCCGGGTCGTCACATTCCTTCCCCCTTAAAAAATTTTGTCCCCGAAATTGCTAGTTAAGAAGAATGATTCAATATCATTGCTATTTTTCCCAAAACTTAACAGTTTTTATCAACTTGCCATAACCTATCTTTTATTAGACACCCACTATTACTTCAACCAACTTCCAAACCTTCCATGGTTTCCCACAACATTATTTACTTCATTTGTTCAAATCTAATTTAAAATTCAAATTTAAATTATCACAACTTTCTCAAAAAATTTCTAACTCTCTAAATTTTTGAAATTTTTTGCCAGCATCTCCTTTGCGCTGCTAGCTCGGTACAACTACAAAATGCCTCTACGAGCTCCCAAATTTCAAAAGAAAACAAAAGGCCAAGTGGCTAGATCAAAAATCCAATCCAATTTCATACAGAAATTTAAATACATACCTTTTAGTCGGGCCATTCAAATTTATCTTCCCAAATCAAAACCAATTTTCCTTTCTCTTTATAATACATGCATATCTTACTTAGCAATAATATCCAATCATAGCCTTAAAAATCATTTTATACATTTCCTTGCAGAAATTTTCATAAATACTTCTATTCAAATTAATTTTTCCTATTTCCATATGAACTCAATTTGTCTTCAATTCTGAATATTGAATTTTATCTTCCATTTGTAACTGATTCATATCATTATTTAAATTAGTTTCATTCACTGATTTATTTCAATTTCAAATTTGAAATCGTTTGTCGCTAACAAAAAATTTTTAACTCCCAAAATTTTCAAATTTTTTGGCAGGGTCTCCTTTGTATGGAGGAGCTTTTGCAATTTGATAGGAGGTATAAATATATATACATCGACCCATCCGGTCGAAAAAACAAAAACAGTTCATATTTCCTATTTTTATTGCGTAGGCGTACTTTTACTTAGCATTTTAAGCAAGCGGCCTATTATTTTAGCAATTAGCGCAATCAAATCCAGGCAAACGGCCTTCAGATACCTGTACTTACTCAATTAAATATGTAAGTGCCATATATAGAAAATTTATTAGCATTTCACTTACTTTCAATAGCTAAACACATGCATTTCATAAGCAACAAGCCAAACGCTTTCCATAAGCGATTTACATGATTTAAAGCTAATTCAATTGCTTCCAACCAATTCATATGCCATTTCATTCAATTTTAATGGTTTTCAACTCAATTTCTTACATTCAATTCATTTTTAAGCAAAACAAACTCATATTCACTTCAATTGATCTTAAAACCAATTTATTCAATCTTTATCAACTCATAAAGTTTTAATTACCTTTGTTTACGTCAAACGACGACTATTTTTATGTAAATTCGGCGATATTTGCTTAATAGAGTATCCATTTTAGTTTATAACTACTTTAAATTAATTTCAACTCATTCTGTATTTAATTCCATTACATTTCTAATTTATTCACTAACCATTTTAAAACTATTTCATTGAGCTTGACACATTCGATGCTTATATTAATATCATTTTTGTTTTTTTCCAATAAATTTAACCCAAACTTTTATTTAATAGTCTTCCATTCTTACTCGAAACCAAGCTTTTATTGGCTTGAGTAATTTTACCTCTGATTAATATGCTCCATAACTTAAGTTCATTCCGATAACCCAATTCCAATTAAAATTTTGATTTAATTTTTATTAGATCAGACTTCATCCATTTATTACTTAATTCAATTAACCCATTTATTCACCCCATTTTAAATTTTTAATTCACTTACTTAAGCCATTTTCAAATTTATTTTATTAATACAAAGCCATTCTCAATTTATTTCTACTCGCCTGGGTTTTGTTTGCAACTCAAACCATTTCTAATATAAATTCAATTCCATTTTATTTTTTTACAACATCTCCACTTATTTTAATTCATTATCAAATCCAAGTCGAATTCTGTTTATAATTCGAATTCATTTCTAATCCCATTATTAACTTACAATCCATTTTAATATACTCTATCAAATAATTTATTCAGCTAATTAGCTTACTTCCAACTTTTAAATCAATATTCGATTGTATTACAAAAATCACTTCATTAAATTTTCCCGAGTTAATTTTTTTTCTTTTTTTTCATGATTCCAGTTTGGATCTTCTTTCATTTTCCAAAATTCCAACATTTTTTTTATTTTAAAATTTTAGAAATACTTTTAAATTTACATAATACTATTAAAATAGCTTTTTATAAAAAATACTTCTTATAACTCGATGTCTCAACCAGTCCATCTTTGTTCTCACAGAAATTCAGTCATACGTTGATCGGGCGTAGGACAGAAATTCTATAAGTACTTGGTAAACTCGTTTTCAACATCCAGTGAAAATACTTGAAAAATAATTTTATTGAAAATATAGAAAACAGTTTTTGAAAATAGAGGAAATATCTTTGGTGAGAATGCTCTGGAAATCATCACCCCCATCCATGGTCGCAGTTACATCCTGGGTTACATTGCCATCGTAGCAAAAGTCCATGTAACTGTAGGCACTCCGCGCCCCTCGATTACGCCATGGAACCCACAACAGATCGCAGTTACATTCCAGGGTTACGTTGCCATCGTAGCAAAACTCCATGTACTGTAGGCATCAGCGCCCTCGATTTTCACTGTCAAAATAAAACTTCTCCACTCCTACATAGGTCGTAGTCTACCGATGTAAAATGAAATGTAGACTGTTAACTCTCAGTGGCATACATGACTTTCGTTATGTTGCCATAGGTCGCAGTCTACCGATATAAAATCAAACGTAGACTGTTGGCACTCAGCAGCACACACGACTTTCGCTATGGTTTGCAATAGATCGCAGTGACATCGAGTTACACTGTCGTCATAGCATAACCCAAATGCCTCCGTAGTCATCAGCGCCCCTCGACTTTCGCTACACGCTACTCAAAATCCTCAGGAACGAGTTTTGTTTGGACTCCTCACAGGATCAACTTTAGAACCCCCCTTAGGGTTCAAGGCAGCACTACCCGGTGGCACTTCTGAGAAGTTCATTTCAAGTGAGCGCCTTTTTCCCCAGAGCCATCATCAAGACACTTTATACTATACATGTAGTATCTTTCAAATCATATACCTAGTATGATCTCATACAAAGCTCCTTTATACAAAATCGATTATCCTAAAATCGATAATTTTCAAACTAGGCTTTCTGTGACATCCCGGAAATTTGGGGCAATATCAATTTAATAATCTGCGTAAAAATTAAATTAATTTGATAATAATTTGAATTGATTTAATAGTCTTCATTTAAATAAATATTTATCTGATGATTTTTCTTTTTAAAAGCTAATTTAAATTGCTTCTATTTATAACGTATATATGTATATTTGTATATATTGTAAATAGATAAGCTCAGTTTTAAATTTAATAAATAAAGATATGTTTTCTAATTTTAATATTATTGGTAATTATAATTTGGTTTAATATCTTTTAAAAGCTGTTTAATAATAACTGTATGGTTTAAAATACTTAAGATTTAAGTTTAATTTGTTTAAAATAATTTTAGCTTAAATTAAGTTTAGCAAAAGGTTTGTTTAATTTGTTTTAAATTTAGCTTGATAAAAATAAGTAGTTTATTAATAAAGAGATAAATTCTTTTATAAATCATTTTGATTTAATAATAAGCTATATTAATAATGTAGATCTTTACAAATGGATTTTAAATAAAATTGTTATTTCAACTTTAATTATATATGTGTGTTTGAATGAAAGTTATGATTTGGGAATTAAGAATAAAGGTTTTCAAAATGTTTAAATTAAAATAAACATTATTAATATTAATATAAGTACAAAATAAAATAATAATAAATAATTAAATAGTTGTTAGTCATAGTTAAAAACAAATGTAAATACAAATAAGAAATGAAGTGAAATACAAACTACAGGATAAACAAGCATACAACACAAACTATAAATTTGAAACCAAAGGATAAAACAAGAATAAAGTATAAAATAAAATAACCTCTTTTCACAAGAGCATCTACCTGCAAGATACAAAATAAAATATCTTCATTCAAAGTCAAATGAAATTAGTCAAAGTATGGAAATAACACCTCACAAAAGATGTATATTATAGTTCATACTAGAAACAATAAAACAAATATTTATAAACAAGTCGCTTCATATACAAGCTAAACTTTAACCTGCAGGTTGTACACTTACACACACATATCTTTTAGCAGCCAAACATAAATATACTTATGTCAACTAATAGAGAAACCAAGTATTAATTACTATCATTTCAGCACATTATTTTGTCAATTCAAGTGTATACAAATATGTACATTTCAGATACAAAAGTCTGTTATATCAAAAACAAGTAAACTTGTACATATGGTAACCTACAGCTGTTCAAAAGTTTTCCTATTTATATATCCTACTATTTTAGTTCGTTCACAATCACTTAACAAACTTAGTAAACCCAAAAGTATACAGGTAGCATTTCTATTTTGTTTACAACTGAAGCATCAACAACAAACTTCTTTATACAACTTGAATAAAGTTTGCAACTCAACTACAAACAAGAAGATTAAGGAAAATCAAAGAAAACCATTTTTCCAGTTTTGACATCCAAAGCTTTCCAAATAAAAGTGCTCCGTCCATCTCCATCACTGGTGAGTAACATCACATCTATAAATGTTTAAGTATATTTATTCTGCTATATGTTCTCTCTGAAATTTAGTTATTTGTGAGTATATTTTGTAAATATATCTCTGTGTTAAGGTATGGATATTTCTGTGTATCTTTCTCTGTTTGATTTCCAGTTTTCCTGTTTTAGATTTGAATTCATATTCTCTTCAGTTAATTGTTATTAGGACTTAGTTACAAACAAAAGCTGTTTGATTTATTATGCGTTTATGTTTATAAGCTTGATTAAGTTAAAATTCCAAGTCTGAGTGTCTCAGGAAGGTAAAAACAACAGTTTTTGATAAACAAAGTAAAATCTCAAAATTGTAATTTAGAGATCCAGTATTAAAAATTTGGAAACAACAACTATAATATGATTTTTGAACTAAACATCGTAATTTTTAGTTTAGGTTTTAGGGAGTAGTTCTGATTTGAACGAAATATGAGAATATGAGTTTTTCTGGTGATCAAGTGGACTGGAGGGGTCGGGGTTCTTCTGGTCGATGGAGAAGCGATCAACGATGCTAGGAAAAATGGGTGACGGTGATAAAGTTCACCGAGGAAGATGCGGCAGTGGGTTTTCTTCTAGAACCCTAAATGAAACGACCCGTAAATTTTCGATAATTAAAATAGCTAATTTAATAAGATTTCATGATTTAGTGTTAGAAAAAAATTGTAAGTCGTTTGGAATAATAATAACTAGAATGAAATGCAACAAATTTTATCTAAGTTAATTATTTATGAATTGAATAAAATCCCAAATCAATCGAAATGATATGTAGTCAAAGGTAATTGAATGAATTTGTATTGTATAGGTAATTGTGACGCTTGTTTGTAAATAATAAACTTATAAGTAATTAACAGTTAACGGTGATAATTATTTAAGTTACCTATTCATTTAGTTAGTCGAATTGAATTTGTGAACCAATTGAAATTGAAATGAAAGTTCATATATTAGTTGAGTGCATTATCTCCAACTGTTGATTAATAATAATGTAGAGTTCATTTGATGTAATATAGTAAATCGAATGATAATGAAATTTTTATTTAAAATCCAATAATGAAATCCGTCAAATATTGAAAAATTAAATTGTTTAAATTTAATATTTGGAATTTATTGAATTGATTAAATAACGGGAATTGAATAATTGTTTCAATGAAAATGGTTGTTCTATAATTTGAATTTGTTAAATTTTATAAGTTCGTTTGAATACTTCAAAAGATAGTGATTTAAGAATAATCAAATTTGTTAAATTTATTATTATAAATGTTTGAATAATTAAATTCCGAATTTGATATGATTAATTTGATATTGAAATTTAATATATGAAAATAGAGTGAATAATTAAAATTTGATTTAATATGATTCAAATTGGTTTCCAAAGTGAATGTAAGTTATATTGGGATTATAATAGAGTTAATAAGATTTTACAATAGGAATTTATTGGATAAATTGAATAACGGGTTTAATATGATTAAAAATGATTTGTAAAATTTTATTTTATCATATTAAAGTTAGAATGTTGTTGTAGAACTTTTAAAATCGAATTAAAAGTAAATTTGTGAAAATTGAATATTTTAATATTTAATTATCGACTGAAAAATAACCAATTTTCGAACAGTCTCAGAATTGGACGAAACGAGTTCCATTGGATCCGTAATAGTTAGTTATTATCGGATTTCAATTTTCGTAGCAATCGGAGTTGTCGTTTGACCGTGGCAGCTCGAAACGCGTTGAAATTGTTTTAATATTATTTTGGCGAGTTAAAATAGTCATTTTTTCAAACGGTCTCGGATTTCGACGAAACCAGTTTCATCGGATCCGTAAGTTGATATTATTGTAAGTTTTCAAATTTCATGTCAATCGGATTTAACGTTGGTCCGGGGCAAGCCAAAACGCTTAGAAATTAATTTGATCGATTTAATTTAAAATCGATCGTTTATTTCCGTAACTCGTACAGACGATCGAATTATCTTCCGAAACCTGTTCCATTTTGTCCGAAATACGGGATAAACCCTAGGAACGCCGGTCACCGCACGTAAATCGGAGTTCGAAAATTTGGAGTGAATAGTGTTCGATGATTTTCTATAAATAGACCTTTATTCACAAAAAAAAAAAAAAAATAAAATAGCTAGGGTTTCCTCTCAAATGGCCGGCCGCCACTTTCCTATTCTAAGGCCAGTAATTGTTCGTCTTCCTTCCTTAATTGCTTCAAATCCGTTCATCAATTCAAAGATTGTTCAACACGAAAGTTGTGGAGCTCATCAAGAGCTAGAGATTCATAAGGTGATGATGGCGTGAAGTGGAGCAGGTCAACGGCAAACGGGCCACGTTCGTATGCAGTTCACGCGCGTATCTCGAGGCGGTGGTGGCACCGGACGTCGCCGCACTTGGCATGGAGGTCGGGGGGGTGTTGGCGAACGTTCTGGTTGAAGTTGATCGATTTCCGGTCGCGTCGTGGTGGCTCGGCCATCGGGGATTCACGCGTGAGGGTGGGTTCATATGCGCATGTAAGAACTGGAGAACGAGGGAGGGGGAGAGGAGATGCACGGCTGGATTTTGTCTTGCGTGATCAACGGCCAGATTTGAAGGGTTTGGAAAATAAATTAAATAAATTGTAAATTGATTTATATTTAGTCGTGTAAACTTTAAAATATGATATCTTTTTCATACGAGGTCGGAATTCGACGAAACTTTTTACGTTGGAATCGTATTGGCGAGCACTATGCTATGGAATTGGATTGGAATCGTTTGGAGCTAGAGAAAATTAGGGTTAAATCGAACGCCGTTCGATTTGATTTAAAATCGTAAAAATCAAGGTGAGTGTTTTATAACGTTCACAACGTACTAAATATCTTTATGCTAGTTAAATTTGACGTTATGAAGTGTTATGATTTTATTTGTCGTTGTTTGATAGAATTTAATTGTCATATAGATTGTCATTTGAATTAACCGTTGAAAATTAAATTGATTGTTAAATTGAAATTGAAATTGAATTGCGATTAAATTACCTGACATTGATGACTATGAAATTACCATGAATTGTATTGTCTATTGGATGATTTATTTCGATGGATGCTATTGGTTGATATTTAAATGTTTGGATGTTTATTTGCTTATATATAACCTGTTATGCATACATATGATACTATGATTTAATTTAAGTAATATATACTCATCCCTGACATTTAGTTGAAATAAATAATTACTTGGCCATAGGATAGAAAATTATATACGGACACCGAATTGGCTAAATTAATAATTTTAAAAATCGTCGATTTGAAATCTGTTTAAATTTTTTGATTTAAAAGTTATAAATAGAAATCAATTTATAAAAATCGAATTTATCGAAAATTTGAGTTTGGAATGTTGAAATTAATTTTGGTTAAAAGAAATTGTTAAAAAAATTAAGTGGAGACTTTGGAATTTAAAATCAGGATATGATTGAATTTCGAAATTGATTTGTTTAAAGATTTAACCTTAATTCGAGCTTTGAATATTACTAAGTAAAAGTGATATAAAAATGATATTTTGAAATCGAGCTTGGAATTGAACCATATTTGAAATTTGGATTTAAACTTGAATATTGATGGAAAATTTGTTAAGTGTTATAAATGGATATTTTGAAATCAAGCTCCAAATCGATAAAAATTGAAATTGAATAAATTGAAGGTGAATGTAGAATTGAATTGATTTGAAGTTAAAGTTGACGTTGTTTTGAATTGAAATCGAAATTGAATCGGTAGAATGGAAATTGAAATTGATTTGAATTGGGAAGTTATAAATTGAAATGGATTGGTTTTGAAGCTGTTTTATTTGTTTTCCAAATTACTCGGTTATATAAACCATTTTGGATACCTAAACTGTTTTAATCTATTTTAAATCTACTTAACCCGATTTAAATTATTTTAAACTAATTTATCTATTTCACATCCATTTTAAGAGTTTAAGTATTTTAATTATTTAAACTACTTTTAAACTACTTAAAACTATTTTTCTAAGATTCCAAACTGGTTAATAATGTGAAATGTTTATGTTTAAATCTTGAATTTAAATACGAATTGAGTTAAATGAAGTTGCAACCTAAATTGAAATTCGAAATGATTTTGAAAACGAAATGAGATATTGATGCGAAAAATGATTTTTGAAACGGAATCTTACATTTGAATAGATATGATGATATTTGAAATGGACTTGATTTTTGAAGCGAATATGATATTTTGATATCAATTATGAATCGATTTGAAATATAAAAGAGCCAACGGTGTAATAATATGTAGTTATTAAAGAGACCGGGATCGGATATGGACATACTCTCTGTCGATACCGAACTCCACTTTAATAACTATTATACGCGGAGTGTTGATCCAGAATGAAGTGGATGGTTTGGTGAACGCGTTGACTGAAGAAAGAGAACGATATTGGATGACCCCTGACATGACTAAAACAGGAGCCGCGCCGGGCCATTGAGGTTCGCCACCTCTAGCGGACACGCTTCTTCGATACCATTTCTATTACATTTGTGATTCGATTTGGGTGCACCCCTTGATTTGGGAGTGGTGTTTCGCGGTGTTGGGGTAGCTGCTGGCTATGCTCCACATCTGTCCGGATCACGCAACTACTAGTATCCTAGTTGTTATCGCCTCATGTACCTTGTCATACTGATTATTCTATTCGTGACCACTACGTTATGTTGTGTTATATCTATGGGGTACCCTCTGATAACCATCAGTTTACGGTGGGGCTTACGGTGCTGTATAGACTATGACATTATAAAATGTGTTAAGGGGGATTATGGTGACGCCTTAACGCTATTTTGATACTTTATATTACTGATAGGCATTATCTACTTAGCGTATATTACTACATAGTAGATAGTTTAACGGATCCTTAAGAGATGGAAAAATCCCGTAACATCTCTTGAGTTATTGCACACACATTGACACTGGATAGGAGATGTCAAACCCCGTAAACATCTCCGACGCCGTTACACTCATATTTATTTACGATCGATTTAACTTTCATAAGGGTATTTTAGTCCTGACTCGAGTGTTTTGTCTTTTCATTACGCTCGGGTCAGACCTGAGTTTTTCAGATTTTGAAGATCTATTCTGGAGGACGAAGATGAAGATTTGGTATACTATTACTATTATTACCCTTGCATCATGCTACTGCTGCATTATTTTATTTGTTCTGTTGAATATGTATAACTCTGATAAATGTTGTATAAATAATGATCAAAGTATAGTAAACAACTTCATGAACTGTTTATTTGATTATTATATTTTATTGTTCCGCTGCAAGATTCTGTGTTGTTTCCTTTCTTTTTGTTCTCTTTCCTCTTCTTTTCTTATTTACCCCAATAACCATCTGCCCTTTTGAATGGTTTGCAATCGACATGTGTATTTGATCGTCGGTTTAAACTGTCCAAAAAGGCGGGTCGTTATAGTTGGTATCAGAGCTTTGGTTTAGCGATAAACCTTGGCTCTAGTGGGGAATAACTCATTGAAATAGAGGTAAACTATATGAATGAGTTGAGTGTATATGAGAGAGCGTACTTGTTATTTGATATAAAATGGTTTTATATTGTGTTAACTTTGTTCCGTTGAGTATTTATGAATTCTGCTCGATACTTGGGACGCCAACGCGTCGATAGGAATTTCTAAACACTCGAATAGGACAAACCAACACAATATCATTTTGGAATATATTTTATATAAAAGAATTATTTGAATATTTATTCATTTTGATTGAATTGATTGTTAGGAGATGATAATATTAGATTATTATCGTTATTGTTTGATCAGTCAATATTTACAACAATTGATTAAATAACAATGGATTTAGGAAAATGAAATCTTGTAAACATAATTGATAATGAATATAAATGAATTTTAACTTGGATTTGGGAATTTAAATTCCGGTGTTTGAAATTGACTTACAAGAATTTGAAAAATATAATATGAGTATTATATGGTAGTATAATTGAGTTGAAATTGTTTTCGAAGGATTTTTTTTAATGATAAGTGTTATATTCCCTTCTCTTGACGCTAGAAAATGATTTCGGTGATGAGTGCACGCATCATCGGCGTTATTTTCGAGAGTCCGAGTGGGGGAGACCACTTAATAGCTTGTCTAAACCATGTTTTGATTCAAATTTTATTTTATTTTGTATTCTCTATAGTACGATTTGATATATAAATTATATAAGTATATATTATTTCAAAACTTGATTTGAAATGAAACCGGGATTGGAATTCTTAAGTCCTTTAATAATTAATGATTTTTTTAAAATGATTGAAATGAATTTAGACTTGAATCATTAAGGAACTTCTGAATTGTGAAATGAGAAATGAACCTAAGAGCTAAGTGAAAATATCAATTGAAGTAGAAATCCTTAGAATTAGGAAATTATGAACTTAAAATAAAATTGAAACTGTAAACTCGCATAGTATTAAATTTCATTCTATAGCATAGATATAACTTACCAAACTATTTAAGAAGTTCAAAAATGTTATTTGAATTGTTAATTGGATAATATACAAGTATAGGTTTGAATAATGAAATATGCATTTAATTAATGGTTGCAAATATAAATAAAATTGTTAGTAAATAATTGGAATTTAAATTAACATTTAAAGGTAATTCATAATTATGTTAATATAAAATGGAAATACTATATGTGAATGTAAATGTGAAATTAAATTATAGTAAAATTTAAGTAATGACTTAAGAATTAATTAATTGAAAATTCAACTTTAAATGAAAAGAAGTGTATGTTGTTTAACTACATTCTATTTGAATAACTATGACTTACCAAATACTTAAAAGGTTCAAAATGCTAATAAGGATAGGTAGAGAAATAATATACCAGCGTGAGAGTGAATAATAAAATGTGAAGATCTATTGATAGTTGTAAATATAAAAGAAATTTAAGCTGTAAAATGAATGATATATCTAAGTGAATAAATAAAATTTAAAATTAATGAAAAATGAAATTGGTAAATGGAAACCAATTAAATTTGAATATAACTAAATGTCAATAAACTTGGAAGTGTATGAAAAAAAAAATTGACTTGGAAATGTATAATTGATTTAGTGTAGATTTTGGATGGATGTTAATGTTTGATATGCATTGGTTGTTAGATGGATGAAAATTGATTAAGTAGAATTCATTAGTGTTAATGGAATTGAATAAAAGGAATAAAATTTTAAAATAATTAAATTCAAATTTGAAGCAAAGTGAAATTAAATATAATTGAATTCAATTTAAATTGAAGCAAATTGACTTGAATTTAAAATGTGAATGAAACAAACTTGAATAAATCGGAAACAAATTGAATGTAAACCTATTGCATGGATGAATTAGAAAATAAATGACTTTGTGTTTATGATTGTTCTTTAGAAAATTTGAAGTTTTGATGGTTTGCACTTTGAAATAATAAAAGCAATTTTTTGGGAAAAATCCAAATTTGTCCAATATATGCTGAAACGAAAACAACCATAACTTTTAAATGGCTGAACGAAATTCGACGATCTTTGACTTTTAGGAATTCTTAGAAATTATAGCACAACTTTTGTTTAGATAACTTGAGAAAATTCCTTCGTCTACTACGTTAAAAACTTGAATGTTACTCACTGTCCTGTGTAAAAATAAGTAAAATCAGTAGTATACACCCTTAGTATTTTCGCCATATCTTTTGACTGGTTTATCGGATTTTGATGAGCTTACATTTTCTGGAAAGCTAAGAACTTAAGATAAAACTTTTGTTTTAAGTATTTTGTGTTTTGATGTCGTTTAGAAGGTAGAAAACGCGGGTGAACGTTGCTGACCTGCGCATTTCATTGCCCAGGCTGAAGCGTATCCTCTAAGTAAAACGGCCATAATTTTTGAACGTATGGTCCGAATTCGATGATTTTGGACATTACGGAAAGCCTGAAATAAATGCAACAACTTTTGTTTAGATTCTATTGCCGAATTTTACGTTTATGTGTCCTAAAACTAAGATTTGTTTGCTATGCTGAAATTGGAATCTCAGTTTTGAAGCTAAATATGTTATATATATGTTCTGTAGGCTAAGTATATCGATCTATCTTTATATGCATGGTTCTAATTTAGTTACTGAGTGTTTAGTAGGTGCGGATTTCGCTTGCTTCGCATTTGGAGCTCGCTTTCGCGCTATATTAACCGTATATGCTCGCTAACAATATATAAGGTACATATCTCGGATTACATACCGTACTTTTACACTTTTTCCTTGCGGGATGCCTCATCACTTGATGAGATGTATATCTGTGATATATATACTGTCATTTTTTTTCCGATCGAGCCGCATAAAGGAGACTCTGTCGAAATTTTCCGTAAAATCCGGGTGTTAGAAAATTTTTCAAGTTTTAATTTTTTTTTATAACTTGTTTTGTTAACTAACTTTTAGAGTTAGGAGGCCGTTTGGAGTAACTTAGTGGAAGCGTAGTTATGACTTTATAAATGGAATTTCATTGTTTATAAGCGGATAATTTTGAATAAAATATATCAAATGTTGAATTCTTTACTTAGTTCCTTTTCCCTTCTTTTTCCTTTTCGGGGACGAAAAGTTTTGAGTGGGGGAGAGTGTAACGACCCGTAAATTTTCGATAATTAAAATAGCTAATTTAATAAGATTTCGTGATTTAGTGTTAGAAAAAAATTGTAAGTCGTTTGGAATAATAATAACTAGAATGAAATGCAATAAATTTTATCTAAGTTAATTATTTATGAATTGAATAAAATCCCAAATCAATCGAAATGATATGTAGTCAAAGGTAATTGAATGAATTTGTATTGTATAGGTAATTATGACGCTTGTTTGTAAATAATAAACTTATAAGTAATTAACAGTTAACGGTGATAATTATTTAAGTTACCTATTCATTTAGTTAGTCGAATTGAATTTGTGAACCAATTGAAATTGAAATGAAAGTTCATATATTAGTTGAGTGCATTATCTCCAACTGTTGATTAATAATAATGTAGAGTTCATTTGATGTAATATAGTAAATCGAATGATAATGAAATTTTTATTTAAAATCCAATAATGAAATCCGTCAAATATTGAAAAATTAAATTGTTTAAATTTAATATTTGGAATTTATTGAATTGATTAAATAACGGGAATTGAATAATTGTTTCAATGAAAATGGTTGTTCTATAATTTGAATTTGTTAAATTTTATAAGTTCGTTTGAATACTTCAAAAGATAGTGATTTAAGAATAATCAAATTTGTTAAATTTATTATTATAAATGTTTGAATAATTAAATTCCGAATTTGATATGATTAATTTGATATTGAAATTTAATATATGAAAATAGAGTGAATAATTAAAATTTGATTTAATATGATTCAAATTGGTTTCCAAAGTGAATGTAACTTATATTGGGATTATAATAGAGTTAATAAGATTTTACAATTGGAATTTATTGGATAAATTGAATAACGGGTTTAATATGATTAAAAATGATTTGTAAAATTTTATTTCATCATATTAAAGTTAGAATGTTGTTGTAGAACTTTTAAAATCGAATTAAAAGTAAATTTGTGAAAATTGAATATTTTAATATTTACTTATCGACTGAAAAATACCCAATTTTCGAACAGTCTCAAAATTGGACGAAACGAGTTCCATTGAATCCGTAATAGTTAGTTATTATCGGATTTCAATTTTCGTAGCAATCGGAGTTGTCGTTTGACCGTGGCAGCTCGAAACGCGTTGAAAATGTTTTAATATTATTTTGGCGAGTTAAAATAGTCATTTTTTCAAACGGTCTCGGATTTTGACGAAACCAGTTTCATCGGATCCGCAAGGTGATATTATTGTAAGATTTCAAATTTCATGTCAATCGGATTTACCGTTGGTCCGGGGCAAGCCAAAACGCTTAGAAATTAATTTGATCGATTTAATTTAAAATTGATCGTTTATTTCCGTAACTCGCACAAACGATCGAATTAGCTTCCGAAACCTGTTCCATTTTGTCCGGAATGCGGGATAAACCCTAGGAACGCCGGTCACCGCGCGTAAATCGAAGTTCGAAAATTTGGAGTGAATAGTGTTCGATGATTTTCTATAAATAAACCTTTATTCACAAAAAAAAATAAAAATAGCTAGGGTTTCCTCTCAAATGGGCGGCCACCACTTTCCTATTCTAAGGCCAGTAGTCGTTTGTCTTCCTTCCTTAATTTCTTCAAATCCGTTCATCAATTCAAAAATTGTTCAACACGAAAGCTGTGGAGCTCATCAAGAGCTAGAGATTCATAAGGTGATGATGGCGTGAAGTGGAGCAGGTCAACGGCAAACGGGCCACATTCGTATGCAGTTCACGTGCGTATCTCGAGGCGGTGGTGACACCGGACGTCGCCGCACTTGGCATGGAGGTCGGGGGGTGTTGGCGAACGTTCTGGTTGAAGTTGATCGATTTCCGATCGCGTCGTGGTGGCTCGGCCATCGGGGATTCACGCGTGAGGGTGGGTTCATATGCGCATGTAAGAATTGGAGAACGAGGGAGGGGGAGAGGAGATGCACGGCTGGATTTTGTCTTCCGTGATCAACGGCCAGATTTGAAGGGTTTGGAAAATAAATTAAATAAATTGTAAATTGATTTATATTTAGTCGTGTAAACTTTAAAATGTGATATCTTTTTCATACGAGGTCGGAATTCGACGAAACTTTTTACGTTGGAATCGTATTGGCAAGCACTATGCTATGGAATTGGATTGGAATCGTTTGGAGCTAGAGAAAATTTGGGTTAAATCGAACGCCGTTCGATTTGATTTAAAATCGTAAAAATCAAGGTGAGTGTTTTATAACGCTCACAACGTACTAAATATCTTTATGCTAGTTAAATTTGAAGTTATGAAGTGTTATGATTTTATTTGTGTTGTTTGATAGAATTTAATTGTCATATAGATTGTCATTTGAATTAATCGTTGAAAATTAAATTGACAGTTAAATTGAAATTGAAATTGAATTGCGATTAAATTACCTGACATTGATAACTATGAAATTGCCATGAATTGTATTGTCTATTGGATGATTTATTTCGATGGATGCTATTGGTTGATATTTAAATGTTTGGATGTTTATTTGCTTATATATAACTTGTTATGCATACATATGATACTGTGATTTAATTTAAGTAATATATACTCATCCCTGACATTTAATTGAAATAAATAATTACTTGGCCATAGGATAGAAAATTATATACGGACACCGAATTGGCTAAATTAATAATTTTAAAAATCGTCGATTTGAAATCTGTTTAAATTTTTTGATTTAAAAGTTATAAATAGAAATCAATTTATAAAAATCGAATTTATCGAAAATTTGAGTTTGGAATGTTGAAATTAATTTTGGTTAAAAGAAATTGTTAAAAAAATTAAGTGGAGACTTTGGAATTTAAAATCAGGATATGATTGAATTTCGAAATTGATTTGTTTAAAGATTTAACCTTAATTCGAGCTTTGAATATTACTAAGTAAAAGTGATATAAAAATGATATTTTGAAATCGAGCTTGGAATTGAACCATATTTGAAATTTGGATTTAAACTTGAATATTGATGGAAAATTTGTTAAGTGTTATAAATGGATATTTTGAAATCAAGCTCCAAATCGATAAAAATTGAAATTGAATAAATTGAAGGTGAATGTAGAATTGAATTGATTTGAAGTTAAAGTTGACGTTGTTTTGAATTGAAATCGAAATTGAATCGGTAGAATGGAAATTGAAATTGATTTGAATTGGGAAGTTATAAATTGAAATGGATTGGTTTTGAAGCTGTTTTGTTTGTTTTTCAAATTACTCGGTTATATAAACCATTTTGGATACCTAAACTATTTTAATCTATTTTAAATCTACTTAACCCGATTTAAATTATTTTAAACTAATTTATCTATTTCACATCCATTTTAAGAGTTTAAGTATTTTAATTATTTAAACTACTTTTAAACTACTTAAAACTATTTTTCTAAAATTCCAAACTGGTTAATAATGTGAAATGTTTATGTTCAAATCTTGAATTTAAATACGAATTGAGTTAAATGAAGTTGCAACCTAAATTGAATTTCGAAATGATTTTGAAAACGAAATGAGATATTGATGCGAAAAATGATTTTTGAAACGGAATCTTACATTTGAATAGATATGATGATATTTGAAATGGACTTGATTTTCGAAGCGAATATGATATTTTGATATCAATTATGAATTGATTTGAAATATAAAAGAGCCAACGGTGTAATAATACGTAGTTATTAAAGAGACCGGGATCGGATATGGACATACTCTCTGTCGATACCGAACACCACTTTAATGACTATTATACGCGGAGGTTGATCCAGAATGAAGTGGATGGTTTGGTGAATGCATTGACTGAAGAAAGAGAACGATATTGGATGACCCCTGACATGACTAAAACAGGAGCCGCGTCGGGCCATTGAGGTTCGCCACCTCTAGCGGACACGCTTCTTCGATACCATTTCTATTACATTTGTGATTCGATTTGGATGCACCCCTTGATTTGGGAGTGGTGTTTCGCGGTGTTGGGGTAGCTGCTGGCTGTGCTCAACATCAGTCCGGATCACGCAACTACTAGTGTCCTAGTTGGTATCGCCTCATGTACCTTGTCATACTGATTGTCCTATTCGCGACCACTACGTTATGTTTTGTGTTATACCTATGGGGTACCCTCTGATAACCACCAGTTTACGGTGGGGCTTACGGTGCTGTATAGACTATGGCATTATAAAATGTGTTAAGGGGGATTATGGTAACGCCTTAACGCTATTTTGATACTTTATATTACTGATAGGCATTATCTACTTAGCGTATATTACTACATAGTAGATAGTTTAACGGATCCTTAAGAGATGGAAAAATCCCGTAACATCTCTTGAGTTATTGCACACACATTGACACTGGATAGGAGATGTCAAACCCCGTAAACATCTCCGACGCCGTTACACTCATATTTATTTACGATCGATTTAACTTTCATAAGGGTATTTTAGTCCTGACTCGAGTGTTTTGTCTTTTCATTACGCTCGGGTCAGACCTGAGTTTTTCAGATTTGAAGATCTATTCTGGAGGACGAAGACGAAGATTTGGTATACTATTACTATTATTACCCTTGCATCATGCTACTGCTGCATTATTTTATTTGTTCTGTTGAATATGTATAACTCTGATAAATGTTGTATAAATAATGATCAAAGTATAGTAAACAACTTCATGAACTGTTTATTTGATTATTATATTTTATCGTTCCGCTGTAAGATTCTGTGTTGTTTCCTTTCTTTTAGTTCTCTTTCCTCTTCTTTTCTTATTTACCCCAATAACCATCTGCCCTTTTGAATAGTTTGGAATCGACATGTGTATTTGATCGTCGGTTTAAACTGTCCAAAAAGGTGGGTCGTTATACTAAATTTTGCTGTGTTTGAGGAATCGATCGCCACGGCCGAAGTAGGTGATCGAGAGCAGTGACTTTTGGGGTGGTGATAGTTGGATTGTAGTCGAAGAAGAGGCCGAAGTTATAGACCCTCATATGGTTGGAGAGTGGAGAACTCGATGATGACAGGTTTTGAGGTGGGAATGTGTTGGTGTTTCCAGGTTGTAGAGTGGTGATTTCAGTTGGGTTTGATGCTCAAATTTGTCTCCGAGGATGCGTGAAAGTCTTGGGGGTCAGAACTGGGGGAGGCAGTGGTCGATGACTTATGGAGGTCGTCAAAGATGGTCGGAGTTAGGTGGTTGGACTGTGCATGTGCATTGTGCACATTGGTGTTGATGACTGTTGTTTTTTTTTTGGATTGAGCAGAGTGTTACTCGAGTGTTACTCGAGTAGTTGGAGTGTCTGGCTTGAAGGAGTTTGGTTAGCGACTCGAAGCAACTTTGTTTGGTCTCGGGTAGATTAGTTTCAGGTTTATAACCTGACAGTGTTAGTTTGTTTTTTAATATAAAATTAAGTTGTTCAGTTTAAACCTTTTTCTTATAAGTAGCTGATATAAATAATGAATGCTTCTTGCATTTATTATAAGGTTTATAAATTTATTTAAAATAGGTTAAATGGTTAAACATTTTGAATCTTAAGTTAAAAATGGAATTTGAATTTTAAATTTAGAAGTATAATGTTTTAAGTACACTTAAGTGTTAATGAAGTTGTTTGGATTTGGATTGGTTCCAGGTTGTGAACGGTCACTGTTTTTGGGTGTGTAGAGTTTTAGCTTGGGAAATCTCGGGTTATTCGAGCGCATAACTCGAAGTAAGGGGAAGAATGACTCGGAGTAATTGTTGTTTGGCTCGGTAGTGTTGTCTCAGGCTTTGTAAACCTGGAAGCAAAAAAATCTGTTTTCAAATCAAATTCTAGAGAAACTTTAAATTGTAAACTAGATTTAACAAAGCTCAAATCCAGATTTAAGTTTGAATTCAAGTTTATTTTTGAATTCAAATTTGAAATGAAATCAAAGTTTAAAATTATTTAAATGTGGGTTTCAGGTTTACAAACCAGACCATTTTCAGGTTTTAAATGTCAATTTAAAATTTGAAAACTGAAATTCAAACAGAGGTTTAAATTCAAAGTTAAGTATAGATTCAAATGAACTTTTGAATCTAGGGTTTTAAAAAAATAAATTTGGATTTTAAATCAAGAATTAAAAACCAAGTTTTCAAAAGCAAGCTAAATGTAATGTAATGTAAAAAGCTTAAATTTTTATCAAAAAAATTAAGTAGTTAAATTTAAAGGCTTTCTTATATAAGCAATAAATGTTTTTACATTTCTTTTTAAAGTTTATAAATTGAATTTAAATTGGGCTAATGTTAAACGGTAAATCATTTTGAAATCTTAAATTCAAAATGGAATTCTAATTTAAATTTTAAAAGGGGGTAATGTCTAAAATACACTTTAATATTTGTTTAAATCAGTTTAAAAAGAATTAATTATCTTAGAAATAATCAAGATATTGAAGTAAATTAACTAATAAGTTAATTAATGGATGACTTATTTATTTAATTTATAATTAATAATTTGTAATTAGAAATTAATTAAGAAGTAAATTTAGAAAGATTATTAGTTAATGAAGAAAATTAACTAAGGATTATTAATTAATTTATTAATGTGCTTAATTTTATTAATTAACTAGATTAATTAATTTAGAGAATCAATTGTAAAGTGGTCAAGGAAATCACTTGATAAAAGTAATTAAGAGATTAATTACTTATTATAATTAATTTTGATAAAATGATTAATTTAATTTAATGAATTTATTTTAATTAATTTAAGAAAATCATTTGATGAATTGATAAGTATAATTACTTAGTGTATTCAATGGAGCACAATTACTTAAGGAAGTAATTAATGTTAATTACTGAACGTAATTAGTGAAAGATGATGTATTAATAAAGTAATTTGGATAATTACTTTTGTAATTAATCAAAGAATTAATTAATGGAGATAATTAATTATGGGATGATTAATTTACTAATATAAGTAATTAAGGGTAGTTAATTTCTGGTGGATATTAATCAGGGGTGATTAATAATTGTGTTGGATTAAATTAATTGCTTAAGGTAATTAATTTAAATAAAGTAATTTAATTTAAATCTAAATTAAAGATCATTAACTAATAATTAATGATGTAATTAAGAATTGGTTAATTAAGGAATAATCAATAATAGGGTGATTAATTTATGTAATTAATTAAGAATAAATGTAATTAAGTAAATGAAGAAATAAATGTTAATTACTATAAATGATTAGGAAAATTAATTTGGGAAATTAAATAAAGACTAATTACTTATTGTAGTTAGAAGATGACTAATCAAAGGTGTTTAATCAAGATGAATATCTAGAGAATAATTAATTAATTTAATTTATAATTAATTAATGACTGTGTAAGCAGGATTTATAGATGAAGTAATTAATTTAATTTACTTCAAATTAATTAGAGATAGAAGTAGTTAATTTAATTCATTTTAAATTAATTACAAATGGTACGATTATAAATCATTGCTTATGGATGAATGATATTGATATTTCATTTGATGATTGTGAACTTAGATATGAGATGAATAATATCTATGTGACTTGGATATTTGGTTTAAGTATGATAGTATATTATTATCTGATTGGGTTGATAATTTTGATTTTCTGTTTATGATGATGATATGATTATCTACTGTGATATTATGAATTATCTACCTGTGTGTGTATTGAATTATTTTGAATTAAACTGTTAAGACTAAATAGACAACTTGGCCTTAAAAGACACGTATTAGATTTCGATGAGACCGGGATTGGTTTTCCTTATTTGGAACATCCGAAAACCACATCGATTCCAAATTAACGATAGGTCGTGCATCTAAAATGAAGATGAAGATTTAGAGTGCAAGGGTTATCGTCGTTAACTCTGAGAGTGATTCCAAAATGAGTGTAACAAGATAATGCCTTCGGTTTTGTTCGAACCGGGAATGAACTTGTATGGATTGAATGCTTTCAACACATCGTCAGGTGGGCGATGAGCATTATAAGAAATGTATTCTATAAAGGTAATCGCAGCCTCAAGCCTCATCAACCGGGAATGGCTAAAACAGGGGAGATGCAGCAAGGTTAGGTGGGTCATGCCCAAGCAGGACAAGGTATTCCCCTGTCTAGATGTCCCTTTTTATTCGGCTGTGTGGGCGGTTGGATGTACACCAACTGCGGGGTTATCTTGTTCGGGACTGTTCAGTAAGGAATGGTTCCGGCCTTGTGTTGCAGGGGGTCGGGAGTGATCCTCGGTACGTTGATCTAGGCCACGTACTGTGACGGGCGGTACCCCAGTAACCCTACGATTGTATGGAATCCACAATCCAATAAGTGCCAACGGTTTTGATTGTATTACCCACTTTTGTGGCTAGTAGCTGGAATTTAATCATGTAATAATTTCGGCTATTTTCTATTTACTTGAAAACCCTAGACCTATTATAATATCACTGAATTTCCTATCAAATGTTTTGGTTAGCGTAAGGTAAAAACTTACCCATGTTTATTTGTGGGGAGTCTTACATGATACTTTTTGTATTCAAAAGATTTTCAAAGTTAAGCAACTTTAACCTGTTACTTATACCAGACCCATGTCTGACCCGGAGTTTATTCTTGTTTTTCATAAACTCTCGGGCACCCAAATTTTTACGGGTAGCCAAGAGATTCAGGTTAGCTTTGACGAATCCTAGAGGAGCAATGGAGCAGGAGGCTTTAGCGTTGTAGATATATATATAGTTCCGCTGTGTTGGTATCTTTGAGTTATTTGTTTGAGTTGTGTTGTATTAACTAGACAAGTGTTTATAACTGTCTAGTACGTGATGTATTATCTGTATAACTCTGATTGATGTTGTATATTATGTTAATACTTATGTGATTATTATAATTTATTCGTTCCGTTGTGAGATTCTGTTGTTGTTGTTCTTTCTTCTCCATCTTTTCTAATTTCTCACCTGTTTCTTTCTTCAAGACGAAACGGTTTTCTGGCACAGGAAGCCGGGTCGTCACACTTTCCAAATTCCAACATTGATTTTATCCAAAAATCAAAAGCCTTTCCAAATCGAAAGGTTCCCAAAACCTTTTTCCAAAATCCTCATAAGATCCTTTATCTATATAGATATATATAAAATCGTTGATAAAAATCTTCGGATAATTTTAAACTTGTATAAAACCCTTTCTATACTTCAATTATTTCCAATAATCCATTTTCTTCTGGCTATAAATTCAACAAGGGGAGTTTCATCTTATATAACAAAGACATATAACTTTTATTTATTCAAAATCAAATATTAAAATTTGATTACTCTTTCCAATATCAATTTCATTCAAATCTATACGATGTACACTTAGCATCCGTATGCTATACCAATCTGATCGCTCACTCGATCACACGATTTCACTTCCAAACTAGTATCGTCCATCCGACTTCCTAGTGCGGACACAGATCTGGCTTCTTGATTAGAAACCGTCATTCTCCTTGCATAGCCATAACTATGATAGAGAATATCCAGAACCAATCAACAATCCATATCTAGGTTCACCGTCGAAAATCAAGTGAAAAATTCCAACTCGGATCTATATAACCATCTCGAAATTCTGTGCTCGAATCTGGATCAAATCACTATGTGAATAGAATAATATACGTACATCCTGTGTATTTATTTTCATCGATTATTAGCCAAATCAATTTCCTTTCTATTCACATTCACCTAAATTTTCATTCACTTATTTACAATTGCCTCAATTCCATTGGATTATCACTTCAATCCTCATCTCAGTTGGGTATTTAATCAATAACAGTTTGCACTCCGACCAGTTTATATTTAGAAAATAGCTTGAAAATTTTAAAAATACATAAGTAGTTGAAAAATAATTATTAGTTTGCAAAATAGCTGTAAAATAGTTAACTAATTGTAAAATAGTTGGAAAATAGTTAAATAGTTTCAGAAATTTTAGATAATTGCAAAATAGTTGTAAAATAGTAATTAATTTGTAAAACAGTTTGAAAAATTGTTAAATGGTTCCAAAAATAGTTGTAAAACAAATATAAAATAATTTGGCTTTAAAAAGAAAGGTTGTATTTATTAAATAGCTTAGAAAAATAAGTTTATATTAAAACAATCTATATTGAAAATAGTCCAGAGTCAAAGCTGTTCACTTCCCTAATAATTCAATTTAAATTTCCACTTCCATTTAATTGACTCAAATCCAATTTAAATAATCTTCAATTTCCAGTTTGAAATTGATTTGAATCAATCTTGATTTCTTTCCAAATTCAAATCAAATTCCATTTGATTTTAATCCTACTCACTTTAATTACAATTCCAAATTATTCCAATCAATTTTGGACTATTATCAATTGAACCCACTGCAAATTCAAATCATTTCAATTTAACTCAAATTCAAATTTTCCATTAAAGTTTTTAAACTTACTTCACTTTGGGTTTCACATCACATTCCAAGGAAAATTCAGAATTCAACCTTAGAGTATATCTCATATCTATTTCCTTTACACACCAGGTTACTTTAAAATTTTAACCACTTTTGGTTTTAAATTTAAACAAATTACTTTTAAAAATTTCAAACGATTCTTGTTGAATCAAGCTCTATCATTCAAATCATATTACATAACATTATTTATTATTTCTTCACTACTTTGAAACAAAATCTTCAAATTCAAACCATTCCGAATTATATAAATTCGAGTTAAATTTTTATATGTTGCTTTAATCCTTTAAATCAAATCAACTTATCTCTTTAAACCATTTAATTCTGAATCCATTTCAAACTTATCTTCATTTAATTTTAATTTGGTTGTGTTTCTATTACCACTTATTTAATTCCAATTCAAGATTTCAATTTGGTTATATTATATTACTTCTTTATTTAATTCCAATAATTTAACAACCAATCACCTTAATATTTATTAGAAGGATATATTGCTTCACATATATCAAATATATTTTTATATAAAATCATTTAAAACCTTTATATAAGAAAATAACAAGTACGCTCTCATACACACACACACACACACACACACACTCAACTCATCTTAGAGTACTGCGGACTCTACTTAAGGGGAATCCACACCAAAACCAAGGTTCTCGCTTAACCTTTCAGCTCTCATACCAACTGTAACAACCCGAAATTTTCGATCCCGAAAATTTCAGATAGTTATGAAAAATAAGAAGGAGATAGAAGAAGAACAAGAAGAAGATCAGAAAACATCAACATCTCACATTCGCAGCGGATAAAATATAATAATAAATATTATCGGTTTACAAAAGAATATAATATATGTCGATCACATTTTGATACATCAGAGTTACACATATATATACAAACATTGAATATACACAATTATCATGTCACAAATATACAACAATATAATACAGCAGAAATACTCCATACGCTCTTACATCTAGCTCGCCTCTTGAGCTCCAGAACGTCCTTACCTGAAACCTGTAATACTCGGTCTGACCCGAGCATTACACCAAAGTAACACCCGGGTTAGGCTGGAAACCAGCGTGAGTAAACCCATCCAACATGGAATACAAAGCATACAACTTATATATAACTCGAATCAATTTACAAGTTCACAATATGTTATAGACATCACTTATTTCACACATAAGTTTCTAAGTACCAAAGACTTATATTTAAATAGTTCAATTCCTTTAAATCACTTCATTCCAGCCTATAGATTTCACATATCAATCTATAAAAATCTGAAGTGGTTTCGAGTATTTCCTAATACCCGATCCCGGTCTCTTCGAGTCTCATGCCATCCTAACCCAAGTTATCCAAATAAAATACACAACATTTCATATCAGAGATATTACCTTATTCAAAGCATTCAATACCATTCAATTATCCATAAGCAAAGTTTGATCACTTCCAAATTAATTTAATTAATTCTAATTGAATTACTAACCTCAAACACTTAAATTTCTTTACTTAACATTAATTAATTCCAATCAATTAATTAATCATCCCCTAATTATTCATCTTAATTAATCACCCTGGATTAATTATTCTTCAATTACATCCAAGTAATTATCTTTAATTAATTACACAAATTAATTATTCTTAACCAAAAATAAAAATTAATTCTTTAATCACTTCACAAATTAATTAACTATAATTAATTACATTGATCCTTAATTCACTATTAATTAATTTCTCATAAATCACTTATTATTGACTAATTTAATCTTAATTAATCAATCTTTAGTTACATCATTAATTATATAAATTAATGATTTCCAATTATATTTTAATTTGTTCTAATCTAAATCAATTACTTCAATTCAACCACAATTAATCATTCCCGATTAATCACAACATGTAATTAACTATCTTTTTATTTACTTTATTAAACAAATTAATTACTCCTTAATCAATTATCTTAATAAATCTCTTGATTAATTACACAAAGTGATTATATTTTATTTATTACATTAAGTAATTACTTATTAAACCACCCAATGATCATTCTAAATTAATTAAACTTAATTAATTAACCCAAATCATTAATTAATTGAATTAATTAATTATCCATTTAAATTACCCTACCTATTTAATGAATCACCGATCATTAAACCGTTATTAACTTTAAAATGAGCCATTTTTTTATTTATGATTTAAGTTTAAAACAACTTAAAACCCAAATGCTTTGAGTCAAGCAACAATTAACTCGAGAACCAACCAAAATCAAAGTCACCAGATCATCAGTACACAGCAAATCAATTCAATCATTCAACCAATTATTTAAATTTAACAACTTAAATTTAAATAAAAATCCTAAAGGAGTGAGATTACCTTACTTTTGATTTTGTTTTGCAATCCACTCCATCTCGACTCTTTTTCCATGATTTTCGGACCTTGAATAAATATTAATGATTTTATGAATATTCGAACAATTTGGACAAATCAATTTCTATTTAATAAATTTCATTTTACCTAATAAGTTAATTTCAAACTAATTTTCTGTTTATAAAATATTATCTAGTTATCAAATAATCATATAAGTTAACTAAATAAATTGATTTCCATTTTATAAATTTAATTTAACTAAATTTTTATTTAAACAAATAATTAAATTTTTCTAAACTAATTTTCCCTTTTTTTCTTTTTCTTCTAAATCGTTACATATATTTCCTAATCCGAAAGCTAATAATAGTTCATACCTATATTTCAAATTTCATCACTGCAGTAAATAACAAAATAAATTTCTTTTCTTTCATGTACATATATTATATAAACTTAGGGAAATTAAAATAAAACAAATACTGTTAGACCTCACCTCGACCACCATTTCCTCAGCTCGACGCATCGCCATTCGTCCCTACCCAATCGTGCTTCTCGACCCAACATTCCCATGCGCACCCGAAAATCGAACTTCACATCGCAGTCTAGTCATTGCAGTTCAACTATATTGAGTAGAAGTAGAATTGCATTGCTCTTGATGGTTGCACACTTCATTCTGGCTAAAGCACCATCTTCTCTGTAGTTTCAGGAAAGTGCTACAGCTCAATCAAAATTTCAAGCCAGTCTTCATTTGCATACCCGTTGAATGATGCTTAGCTATCTTTATCTCTTTAATTGAAGCATTACAATTTGTTTTCAATTGCCTTCACCAATGCAGCTATCTTATGCCTTCAGCTCAAAGCATCGTTTTCCGTTTTAGTCCACTGTCTCCTCCTCTACATCAGCTTGCATCAAGCATGGTGCGTTCTAAAATCTTGTTGGCCATTAAAACTTCAGGCGAGATAGCGGATTTGGGATTGCGTTGATAAAGAAACAAGGGATTTAGGGTTTTGGATGGGAGGACGAAGACGAATGAGGGGTTTTGATTCAGTTTTGAAAGAAAACGATTGAATGATGATTTTTCTTCTGCGGATCGAATTGATTTTGAAGAACTGAAAGGAAGAGGGGTAAAAAGAAGTACCGGGCATAAAGCTTTTTGAGGAAGACAACGATTTAAAGTTGAAGAAGGCGGCTCATATCAGAGTATAAGGTAGCTGAGGTGAAGGGTTAGGTTGGCTGATGAGATGTAATAGGGTTTGACTTAGGAATTTATAATATTATTTAATTCCAAAATATCACGTTAAGCATAACACGAAATCTCGAACTCCGAATCATACATGCCGATAGGTGTTTATAAGGTTTTACCCGTATTCTGAACACAATGGAATGTGTTTCAGAGCCTAATTCGATCATTTAAGCGAGTTACGGAAATAAACGATCAATTTTAAATTAAATCGATTAAAATATTTTCCATGCGTTTTGAGCTGCCAGGGTCAAACGACAACTCTGATTGCTACCAAAATTGAAATTTAATAATAACTAACTATTACGGATCCAATGGAACTAGTTTCGTCAAATTCTGAGACTGTGCCTCGGAAGGCTATTTTTAAATTCAATTTAAACGACATATTATTAAAACTGAACAAATCACCTTTAAATTAAATTTCAATCATTTCTATTATCTTCAGTATCATCATTATAAATTTTTTAAGCCTTAAAATTATTTTTAACAGGCTTAAAATTCTAGTTTCAACATTTTACCCAATTTTAGTTTATTAAATCCAATAATTGCTATTAATAATAATATTTAAATTCAAGTTAAAAATCAATTCTTTAAACATTTACAATCAATTAAATATTCTAATTTAAATTGTTAGAAATTCTGGGTCGTCACAAACAAAATGAATCTATAGTAGATATGTACTCTAGATTTCAAACCATTTAACATGATTTAATGGCACTTGGAGTCAAATTCACAAATTTTGATTTAGTATCTAGAGTACTCAATTCTTTAACTCCAGAGTGGGAGAGAAAAGTATTAGTTATCGAAGAAGCTAATGATCTCTCAACACTCTTAGTTGAAGAATTGACAGGAAATTTAAAGTCCTATGAAGCTAAATTGCAGGCATGAAAAGAATTAAATTTGGAAAAGAAGAACATAGCATTCCCAGTAACAAATGAAGACTCCAACTTAGACGAAGAAGCAATTGTATTTATTGCCAAAAATTACAAAAAAATCGAGAAGTTTAGGAAAATGACTAAATTTCAAAAATGAGGAAAATCAAGCTCAACGAATCAAACATCAATCAAATGCTAGGAATGTGGTCAATTTGAACATAGGAAGAAAGACTATCCCAAGCTCAATGATGATAAAAAGAAGAATAAAATTGAAAAGTTCAAAAAGAAGAAGGCTTTCAAAGTAACGTGGGATGACTCGGATTCTTCATCATCTGAAAGTGATGGCGATAGTGACGGTGAACAGGCTTATGTGTTTTTTGTGGCACAAACTGATGATGTATGTTGCGAACTTAGCCATGACGAATTATTAGAACTTAGCATGTAATTAGATGATAAATTTAGACAAATTAAAAAATTGAACAAAGAACATATAGCCAAAATAAATAGATTAGAACTTGAAGTAGGAATATTAAAAGATGAAAAAATTATCTTTGAAGAAGAATTAGGATTATCTCAAGAAAAAATTAAAAATAATCTGGTAGAAAGTAAGGCTGTTGCTATTGATTTTTATAAAACTAAAATAGTAAAGGATAATTTGTTAGAAGAAAATGTCAACTTGAAGAGCAATATTGAAATATTGAAAATTGAAAATTGAAAATTAAGAGAAAACTTAGATAAAATTACAAATAATGTTTCAAAATTTAAAAAAGGAAAACAAGATTTGGAAAATCTTATCAAAACTTCAAAACCATCAGTTAATGGAATAGGATTTTAAAAAATCTCTAAACAAAAAGAAAATGATGCTAAGAATTATAGTTATAAAAAGACTAAAAGTTTACCTAAGTTTAATATGAATACCAAAAATATGATAATTTGGATTTCTAAGACAAACAATAATTTGATTAGACAAAAACATATCAATAATTTCTTAGAGAATGTAGTCTTTAATAAAATTATATTTATAAAGGTACCAAACCGTCTTAGGTATGGCTACCTTCTTCTAACATCTAGGACCCTAACAAAGTATATGAGTACCAATAAAACATATTTTATTTTGCAGGTATCCAAAATAGAAAATAAGGAGAAATGGATACTAGATAGCGGATGCTCCAAGCATATGACCTGAAATTCGAAAATGTTATCAAATATAACATACATCGATGGTGGAACTGTAACATTTGGAGATAATTCAGAAGGATATGTAGTAGGCATTGGAGAAGTCATCAACTCTATATTTCTAATTCTCGTATTATTACAAATGTTTTATTAGTAGAAAATCTAAAACACAGCTTACTAAGTATTAGTCAATTATGCGATAAAGGTTTTCAAATAAATTTCAAAAAATATAGATGTAATATTTTCGATAATAACAAACAATTTATATTTGAAGGTTTCAGAAACAAAAATATTTATGTATTAAACATGAATATAAATAAAAATTCAAATTTATATTTAACCGCCAAACATGATGATCCATGGTTATGGCATAAACGATTTTGTCATATCAATTTTAAATTTATTAATAAATTGGCAAAATATGAGCTAGTTAGAGGTTTACCTAAAATAAATTACAAAGTAGAAAATTTATGTGACGATTATCTAATTGGAAAACTAAAGAAAAGATCTTTTAAATCTAAAAATAATATTTCTACAAAAAAACCATTAGAATTATTACATTTAGATTTGTTTGGTCCAAGATAAGTATAATCTTAAATCACAACAAATATGTTTTCGCAATAGTTGATGATTTTTCAAGATATAGGTGGACTTTATTTTTAAAACATAAAAGTGGTATCTTTGGTATGTTTAAAATACTTGCTAAAATAATTAAAAAACAAATGGACTTGAAAATTAAAAACATTCGAAGTGACAACGGAGAAGAATTCGAAAATGATTGTTTTGCTAATTTTTGCAATAAAAAAGGAATAAGCCATAAATTTTCTTTTCCTCGCACACCTCAACGGAATGGTGTAGTAGAAAGAAAAAAATCGTACGTTACAAGAATGTGCACGAGCACTACTGAATGTAGTGGTCTACCAAAACACTTTTGGGCTGAAGCTATTGCCACAGCTTGTTATGTGTTAAATCGAGTAACCATACGTCCTATGAATAAACAAACTTGTTTTGAAATACTTTTTGAAAGAAAACCTAAAGTATCATACTTTAAAACTTTCGGATCAAAATGTTTTATATTAAATACAAAAGATAATTTAGGAAAATTTGATCCGAAGGCCGATGAAGGAACCTTTGTTGGATATTCGGATCAAAGCAAAGCATATAGAATTTTTAATAAACGAAATAATACTATTGAAGAAAGTTTACATGTTTCATTTGACGAAAATTTTATTGATCATCATACTAATGATGATGAAGAAATAATTCCAATAACAAATACAACAAACTCTATTAATAATGATACAAATGTGCACAATAATATTCTGATATCATCCCCTAAAATTCTTAAGGATCATCCAAAAGATAATATCATTGGAGATCTAAATTCTAGAGTAACTAGAAATTGAAATCAGACTATTTCAGACATCTGAACTTTGATCCAGACGTCTGAGTTATGTCTCTGCCATCAAGTTTTAAAAAATTTAACCTATTTCAGACGTCTGAAATTTTACCCAAACGTCTGGAAAAACTCTCCGACTATCAATTTTTTTTAAAATTCGATCAAACCAGACGTCTAGCAGATAAACCAGATGTCTTAAGTTATCTACTGTATTTGAATCAGGGCAAACCAGAGGTCTGATTTCTCTTTCAGACGTCCGAAATTCAACCGATGTTTTTAAATCATCCAGATAACGTCATTTTTTTAAAAACTTTCATTTCTATTTTCAACTACAAATTATCTGCAGGCAATTTTTCCTCTTTACTCCAAACGAAAACAAGACCAACCAATGTAATCCTCAAACCCTCAAGTATGCTCGGATGATCAAATCGAAAGATGGATGAATTGAGCACCATACTCAATCAAGAGATATGAGGATATACAAAAGAAAAAGCTTCACACAGGTTCATTTTATAACCTACTTAAATTTCCAATGTATGATTTGGATGAAATGTGTGAGAACCCTGGACTAGAAACATTTATATCGTTCACTCCCAATGACATCAAAATTGATTAATTGGCAATATTTCTTTTTTATGCAAATTTTGATAGCACTTCAGTATGGAACACTGAAGATGAAGATAATTGGCTATAGTCTAGCGTTATGGAAACACGATTAGACTCACTCCAGGCATAATAGGTAGAACTCCATGATGTTCTGACACAGTGAAGATTTATACATTATTCCCGATATGCGCTTCAAACCAAGGAATAATATAACACATCAAATTTGGGAGGATGAAATGCCAAAATTTGTCTCTAAATATCTACGTCCAAAAACACGACTTCTTACTCGAATGATAATCAATACCATCGTTCCAAGAATGGGAAGTCATGAGCAAATAACCGAGTTAGAGCACAAAGCCTTATATGCTCTATTTAGCGGAACAAGAGTGAATTGGGCCAAATTTATATTTGACGAGCTCAAACATTTTTGGACTCGATCACGACCATCAATCATCTGTCCCAAATACATCATGCGACTTCTATGTGCACACAACATCCCTTCCTACCTATCAACTTTTGAAGAAATCTCTTCAAAATATGCTTCCACCAAGTTTTTTTTTCACTAATGCACTTATCGGAGATTCTCCCGAATTTATGTCTTTTGAAGATTGGACGCACAATCGTCAAACCATACAAGTTGAACCTCCACCTCAACCACAAATTGAACCATCACAAGAGGAGGAACAACATTGTGAGACAACTCCTCCTCCTCCTACACCATTTGACTATCCAACCCAGGATGAGATTGTCGAGACTCGAATAGAAACAAATCTAAATGAAAGCGTCTGAGATATCACCCTCAAAAATCAACATATATTGTCTCAAAACCAAAAAGTTTTAGCTAAGCGAATTGATAGCTTTGAATCTTCTTTTGCCACACGCCTAGCAACAGTTGAAGAATCACTTTCAGCTGTCCTATCTGTTCCCAAAGAAGTACTTCAACGGGTTCACGGTCCGACACCTCCTTCTGAAGACTGGACAACCCCAGTACCTTCTCGTCCCACGAAACATTCCAAACTTTCTAAGGATGAACCTCTAAAACAAGCTTCGACATCTCCAACAAAGCCTAGCTCTTCCCACAAAGAAGAAACAGGAGATGATCAAGAAAAAGCTTCTCTGAAGGAATCATAGATTTTAGGATTTTCGATTTTCAACTCTTGTATTATTGACAAAATCTGTGAATGCAATCAATTTCGAATTATTAATGAAATTTTCTTTTGTGTGTTATCTTTGACGATTGGCTAAAATTTTATAATTCTTTTTGGTAATGCCAAAGGGGGAGAAATGTAAGTATAATTATAAAACATTAGAAATAAGCATATATTCAGGGGGAGATCTGTAAATTATATATAAGTACATTGTATAGTTGTCATCATCAAAAAGGGGGAGATTGTTAGGAAATCAAATCAACGGTTTCAATGACAACAACTATACAATGGAAATCAAATATGCATATATATATATATATATATATATATATATATTTCTATTTACAGGTAATTGCTAAAGTAGTATCACTAGAGAGACAAGAACAAGGCTCAAAGAACGTTACAAGAGACTATAAGTCAATAAGATCAATAGAGTAATGACACAGAAGCACAAAAACAACATGCACAGGGATCAGACGTCTGGGTGCACTAGCCAGACGTTTGAAGAAATCCTCTGAATTATAAACCAGACAGGATCAGACGTTTGGTTAATATACTCAGATGTCTAAAAGACTACTGCATACAAAAAATATATAGAGCCAGACGTCTGAAACACATACCAGACGTCTGGAACTGAACTCGGATTTTGAAATTCAAATAACAACAGCCGCACTTGAAAAGCCATCTTCGCTTCTCTTCACTGCAACTTGTCATCACCATCGGAAGCGACCATAGAACACTTGTTAATATATGAAACTACTCGAGGAATCTCTCTACCACTATAAATAACATCAAGAATCAAAGAGAAGAACACTGCTTACTTACCTGCGCTCTTTACTCTTATACCCTGATATATTCTTGATCTCTAGCAATCATATACTTGTATTTCGCTCTTCCATATATTCAAGAACTCTTCAATCAACATTCTCTAGATATATATCGGAAGCATTTGTACTCAATAGTCAATATCCGTGTTATAGAACACATACTTGATAAGAACAAGCTATTATAACCAAGCCTATTCCTCCGGACGAAGCGAGGGTGTTTGATAGTCGAATTTCGAAGGGAAGCTTCGGGACTGGACGTAGAACGAGAGGTCTGAACAAGTATAAAATCCTGGTGTGCTTACTCTGTATTTTACTAGATTAATTTTATATTAGTTGCATCTGTGGAATATGCAAGTATATGATTTTTGTTTGATGATAATAAACATATATACATTCATTTAAATGTATTTGTTAATGTACTATTCTATTTTTCATAGATTAAATAGATATTTGTTGAATAAAATAAATTACACAGAATTTGAATGGAATTTGAATTCAAACAGAAATTTTATTCAAACAAATTTTTGTTACAATCTTGAATAGTACAAATTCATGCTCTCACTATACATATACATTTTTGAATACATCACAATTCAATTTACATTAATAACCTCACTACATATCACTCACACTCGTATTTTATCTTCAACTGCATTCAAGTTTGAATCCAGCATCTGAACAATCTGCAAAAATATTCACCAACGCGGTAAAATTGAAAAAGAAATATTTTTGCAATATAAAATGAAATATGATTTTTGAAAATATGATTTGCCTCAGTTATTTGGGTTGTTCGTCATCATTCACACTTGAATTCATCACATACGAACAGTGTGTCTTGCACAGTGTATTACTGTACATGCCACAAGGCCGTGCACATCGATATATACTTGATAATGCTACAGGTACAGGTGAGCACAGGTCAAACCCAAATGAAAAACCGGGTTCAACTCACGTGCAATATATTGAAAATCACGACACGAGCACAAGGTCAAACCCGAGTTTTTAAAACTAGGTTCAACACAAGGCACAATAAACTAAATGCAAAGGTCAAGTCATTGTGGTCATGACTCAACTCGAATGCAAAGCTTTGATAAATCAAAACTGCATCAAAGCATCAATAATGCATGAAACAATGAAACAGCAATGAAAGCGACATGACCAACAGATCACACTATGCAGTGTACAAGAACAAATTTGTCGAAGATTGCCACAAAGTACAACAATGCACAAGTGACACTACTGAACCATCAAAGATATGCACAGGCAGTCCAGATAAACAAACCAAAGTGTGAAAGTGCACTAATAACCAGAATGATGCAAGACCACAAGTACTAAAACTCCAGACCATGCTACAGAATGGATGCAGTGATACAAGACTCAAGTGAATGCAACATGGTGTGCAAGCACAGCCTCAAACTAGCATCATGTGTTGAACAACATGAAAAGTGACACAACAGTATGAATGCTATGTTCAAACATGAAACAAGACCAAAACCAGGCAACAGTGAATGGGAAGACACACGTGAACATGAAACCAAACAATATCAAGTTCAAATGACATCATAGCAATCATGACAACAGCCAGTTGCAACAAAGACCAAGCTACAGCATACCAGAGGTGCAGACAACTCAAATGAACACAATGCACATGCCAACAATAAGTCCAGCAACATGAACACGTGGAGAAGTGGCACAGCAATTTTTGAGAAGAACCAACAGAAACATGGAAATAATAACAAACAAATGAATGCAAGTTCATATGTACAACAACTCAACAACAATGCATGCAAGTGGCAGGTTGAACAATTATAAACATCAACTACAAGCCCAAGTGAAACCAAACCGCAAAGTCAAGCATGATACAGGAGAACAGAAGACAAGTGCACAACAAACCTGAATGTCACGAGTACACAATATAGCATGTGCAACACAGTGAAGATAACAAGTGCATCATGATACAACATACAAACAAGCACATGAGCTAATGAAGACTGCATCATGAGACAAGGCCAGAGACTGCAATGTCAAGGAGCAACTGTGAAAACTCAAATGAGCAAATGCAACAGTGAAGCCAGAACAAATGGAATCAAACAGTAATTCCAAGTCCAAGTCGAAATCATGGAAGTATACAAAAGTCAAGAAGGGGATTCGTGAATGCATACTGAAAAAAATCAAAAACATTTCTTTGAAAAAGTCATAATGTAAAAGAGGAAAGTTCTTTGTCGTGTGAATCAAGTAAAATTGAACATTACATAATCAAGGCCGTGAGCATCAAGTAGTAAGTATATCAGGAAAGCCGTATGTATCAAGTTGTAAAAAATTAGGAAAGTGATGAAGTCGCGTTAATGAACACGAACGAAATCAAGTGTCTTGAATTCATATAAATACTGAACCCAAAACTCATCGTCGGCATGGAGTTCAATTGAAGCAAGCAATTAAACCAGCAAAGAGATTACATACCGCAACAGTGAACTCAATCAAAGGAGCAGCTGCGAAAGGGCCCAAGCAACGAAAATCAGAGAATCGATCAACAGAGGAGCAACGCAAACCAGGCATACGTTCATCAGAGAAGGAGCGACCAACAGAGCAAGAGAATCTAACATTTACAGTCGCAATCTCCATATTCAGAAAACCCTAATTTCTGTAACAAAGGATCGGCTGCCATTTTTGCAATTGAAGATGAAAAAGGAACGGGCTAGAGAATAAAGCAATTGGGTCGGCCTTGTTTGTTTAAAGGGGATTTGGCTTATTTTATTTCAAATAGGGTTTTTGGGTTTAACCATTTTTTTTATTTGTTATTTTTTCTTTTCGAGTCATAGTATTGGTAAATCACCACCTAGGTTGTAGGTAGTGTCAGATTGTCTAATTAGAATTAGTTCAGTGAGCAGGGTGTGCGAGTTTGCAAAACTCTATAGGCGGGAGCAGAGTTTGCGAGTTTGTGAAACTCTATAGACGGAGCAGGGTGTGCGAGTCTATGGGAGTGTTTGTGAGCGGGAGCAAGGGTTTGCGAGTCTAGTAGAGTGTTTGTAAGCGGGATACTGTTTAATTCTAATAGAAATCTGGGAATGCAGCAGTAGGTGGGGTTGCCGAAGCTGGGTAAATTTTGTGTGTGATTTACTTTTCAGCATATTTATTTCTGCTGTTTGTTTCTGTGTTTAAATCAAGTAAATTTGCTATAACCCTATTCACCCCCCCTCTAGGGTTAATCTAGATCCTACAAGTGGTATCAGAGCACGGTATTTTTTTCTTTAACTCTAGAGTCATGAATTCAACAAATAATGCTTTTTCTGAGGGGCAATCTATTGTTAGGCCACCCATGTTTAACGGGAATGATTATGCTTATTGGAAAGTTAGGATGAGTATTTATCTTAGTTCCATTGATTATGATGTTTGGGATATTATTGAAACTGGCTATAAATCTCCCACTATAACTGTTGGAGATACTGAGATTCCTAAACCTAAGGATAGGTGGGATGCTAACGATAAGAAATTAAAAACCACAAATGCTAAAGCCATGAATGCTTTAATCTGTGCTCTTGATAATAATGAATTTAATAGAATTTCTCACTGTAAAACTGCACAGGAAATTTGGCATACCTTGGAGGTGACACATGAAGGAACTTCTCAAGTCAAGGAGTCTCGTCTAGCCCTATTCAGCAATGAATACGAGAACTTTGTGATGGACAAAGGCGAGATCATAAAGGACATGTTTGGACGCTTTTCAACTTTGGTATACAATGCTAGAGCGCTTGGGAAGGTATTCACTGAGGTAGAGCTTCTGAGGAAGGTGCTTCGAGTCTTACCGATGAACTTTGAGGAAAAAGTCACAGCAATACAAGAATCGAATGATCTGAGTAAACTAAGCATGGAGGAGTTGATTGACAACTTGATGGCATATGAGCTTGAGCTAAAAGCAAAGGAGGAACGCAACAACTCCGAACCAAAGAAGAAGACGATTGCCTTAAAGAGCAAAGAAGAGAGCGATGAAGATGAAGAAGATCCAATTGAAGAGCTTGCAATGGTTGTCAATAATCTTAGAAAATGGTCAAGATTCAAACCACGTGAGAAGAAAACATCTGGTAATAGGTCAAGAGAGTCTAAAAATTCCGATAATGAATTGACATGCTATAACAGCAACAAGCCTGGCCACTTTAAACAAGAATGCCCACTTCTCAAAAACAACAAAGGAAAGAAAAAGAAGAAGAAGGCTTTTCCAGCGACTTGGGATGATGAAGAAGGAGAGGAAGTTTCGGATAGCAGCTCAGAGGAGGCTAACTTGTGTCTTATGGTGAAATCAGATTCAGAAACAAGCTCAGAAGAATCTAGTGAGGGAGGTAACTATTCCTATAGAGACCTTGTTTTTATGTGTCTTGATCTCACTAAAGTAGTTGATGCTCTTGAATTTAAAATTGAAAAACTGAAATCTGATAGGAGAGAACTTGCTCGTGAAAATTTTAGGTTAGAAACTGAACTTGAAAATATTCAAAACCTAGAATGTAAAAAATGTAAAGTTTTAGATTCAGAATTATCAAGACATAAGAATAGCTTTGAGAATCTTGAAAAAGAAAACTTGAGTCTCAAGGAAATCATTGACGCTAGGAAAAAGGATTTTATAAATCGATGCACCTCACTTGTCACTGAAAACACAACACTAAAAAGCTAAGTCCAAAATCTTGTAAAATCTTTGAATAACTTTTCAAGAGGCGAAAAATCTTTCAACATGCTATTGGGAAATCAAATTTTTGCTAACAACAGAAAAGGACTAGGCTTTGGGAAAACACAAGTTGAGGATAATGCAAAAGGTAAGAGTGTCTTTGATAGATGTGAAATAATTGGACATCATGTTGAAAATTGTAGTCATAGGAACAAGAACACAAAATTTATACAAGTTTGGGTTCCTAAGAATTCTATAAACAAATTTCATGTCTATTGGAACAAGAATGAAAGGACTAAACAAGTTTGGGTTGCAAAGGGTTTGTTTATTCACAATGCTTCAGCCACTAACAATCATGGACCTATAAATAGGTCACAAAAATCTTTCATCATGTAGGTATGGTGGCAGGCTAAGGAACAACAACGGTGTTCTCTGGATTTTGGCTATTCCAGAAACACAACGGGCAACAAAGCAAAAGTTTCTTAGCCTAGTACAATGGTGACAGAATCACAATGGGCAATCACGAAAAATTATCATAAAGATAAAACAGATAAAGGTATATTTATTTGATCGATAAATTAATTGTGATAATCTGCACCATATTCTGAATGAAATCAGCCAATATTGAGATGTTGTAAAGAGATGATTTTTTGATTCTGACTTGTTCGACATAGTTGGCCAATTATATTTATGCCAAAAACACTATTCTTTGAATTACTTCATACATATATATTTGGATTAAAAATAATGTTTTGTTGGATACATTTGGTCATAATTCGGCTAACTCTATATTCTCAGTTTCTGATTGTTTACATGGCTTCAATTCAAATTCAAAGAATGTAATTTAAATTGTTGTTAAAGTTGGGTTTGAAATTTTTGATGCACACTTCATGGTCTGGTTTATCAATTTTAGTTAGTGATATTTTGGATTGAAAGAGAAACTCAGATGTAGATTACACTGGTAATCTAGTTGATAGAAAAACTACTAGTTGAACGTGATTTTTGAAACATTCATTTGTTGCATCGTTTTTCAAAGAAAATATCTGCATATTTTTCATTGCAAATAAATTTCAAATAGCAATTTTTTTTTTTCTCATATAACCCTTCGAGAAAATCATTTTTGACCATGTTTTCAGATTAGTCATTTTTATTTGATTTTAAATGACAAATTTTGACTAATCCGACTCTCTACTAATTATCAAAAAGATAAATAGTGATTGAAAAGGTGATAAGTGCTGATATTTAACATACATTACTCAAGAGAGTATATTTGGAAAATTTCTTTAGGAATTAAAATAAGAATTATAAAACTTTTTGTTGGGTAAAGATTCCATGACCATTTCTATATCTATCATTATTTCTATGGATCATGGTTTATCAAATATTCAATATAGTTTGTCGATATGTGGTACTATATTCAGGGATTGTTTGTTTTTCATTTCACATTTTTTTGTAAAAATAAATAAATATCCAAAGTATTTACTCTCATTTAAAAGTCCTCACGGTTATGCATAGGTGAATTACTTGGATTTTTGATTATGTGCTTCCATGCTCATTTAAAAGTCCTCACGGTTATGCATGTATGGAACGCATATCAAAAGTAATTGATTTAATAGACAAGTTGATTCTAATCCCATTTAAAAGTCCTCACGGTCATGCGTGGTTAGAAGATACGTGATTTCATTTTTTAAAATTAAATTGGAATACTACTAATCTCATTTTAAAGTCTTAACGGTTATGCATGATTAGTAGATATTCAAATTCCTCATATAAATGTACCACAAGTAGATACAACTGAATGATTTTGTATGAGAACATCATTACCATCATTTCTAATATGCTCCTAACAAGGGTAGTTATGGTTTTTGTTTGATTCTTATTGGAGTTTAATATTTATATTCAATTTGAGTTTTAATGTTGGATTAATATTGATCACTTTATCTCTATTTTCTCTAACACTATTATTCTTTTGCTGATAACAAAAGGGAGAGAGAAAAGTTAAGATTTTGTCAAAAAGAATCAAGCAAAGGTCAAATAATTTTCCATTTGCATCTAGGCTCATTTATATATTTCTATTTATATGCATATATGTAGGGGGAGCATCTTGTAGAGAGGAAGCATTTAAATAGGGGGAGCAATTAGTGTATATCATTGATCAAATACATTTAACGCAGTCAAAATCTTAAATATATGTTTGTTATCATCAAAAGGGGGAGATTGTGGAATATGCAAGTATATGATTTTTGTTTGATGATAATAAACATATATACATTCATTTAAATGTATTTGTTAATGTACTATTCTATTTTTCATATATTAAATAGATATTTGTTGAATAAAATAAATTACACAGAATTTGAATGGAATTTGAATTCAAACAGAAATTTTATTCAAACAAATATTTATTACAATCTTGAATAGTACAAATTCATGCTCTCACTATACATATACATTTTTGAATACATCACAATTCAATTTACATTAATAACCTCACTACATATCACTCATACTCGTATTTTGTCTTCAACTGCATTCCAGTTTGAATCCAGCATCTGAACAATCTGCAAAAATATTCACTAACGCAGTAAAATTGAAAAAGAAATATTTTTTCAATATAAAATGAAATATGATTTTTGAAAATATGATTTGCCTCAGTTATTTGGGTTGTTCGTCATCATTCACACTTGAATTCATCACACACGAACAATGTGACATGCACAGTGTATCACTGTACATGTCATAAGGTCGTGCACATCGATATACACTTGATAATGCTACAGGGACAGGTGAGCACAGGTCAAACCCAAATGAAAAACCGGGTTCAACTCACGTGCAATATATTGAAAATCACGACACGAGCACAAGGTCAAACCCGAGTTTTTAAAACTGGGTTCAACACAAGGCACAATAAACTAAATGCAAAGGTCAAGTCATTGTTGTCATGACTCAACTCGAATGCAAAGCTTTGACATATCAAAACTGCATCAAAGCATCAATAATGCATGAAACAATGAAACAGCAATGAAAGCGACATGACCAACAGATCACACTATGCAGTGTACAAGAACAAATTTGTCGAAGATTGCCACCTAGTACAACAATGCACAAGTGACACCACTGAACCATCAAAGATATGCACAGGCAGTCCAGATAAACAAGCCAAAGTGTGAAAGTGCACCAATAACCAGAATGATGCAAGACCACAAGTACTGCAACTCCAGACCATGCTACAGAATGGATGCAGTGATACAAGACTCAAGTGAATGCAACATGGTGTGCAAGCACTGCTCAAACTAGCATCATGTGTTGAACAACATGAAAAGTGACACAACAATATGAATGCTATGTTCAAACATGAAACAAGACCAAAACCAGGCAACAGTGAATAGGAAGACACACATGAACATGAAACCAAACAATATCAAGTTCAAATGACATCACAGCAATCATGACAACAGCCAGTTGCAACAAAGACCAAGCTGCAGCATACCAGAGGTGCAGACAACTCAAGTGAACACAATGCACATGCCAACAACAAGTCCAGTAACATGAACACATGGAGAAGTGGCACAGCAATTTTTGAGAAGAACCAACAGAAACATGGAAATAATAACAAACAAATGAATGCAAGTTCATATGTACAGCAACTCAACAGCAATGCATGCAAGTGCCAGGTTGAACAATTATAAACATCAACTACAAGCCCAAGTGAAACCAAACCGCAAAGTCAAGCATGATATAGAAGAACAGAAGACAAGTGCACAACAAACCTGAATGTCACGAGTACACAATATAGCATGTGCAACACAGTGAAGATAACAAGTGCATCATGATACAACATACAAACAAGCACATGAGCTAATGAAGACTGCATCATGATACAAGGCCAGAGACTGCAATGTCAAGGAGCAACTGTGAAAACTCAAATGAGCAAATGCAACAGTAAAGCCAGAACAAATGGAATCAAACAGTAATTCCAAGTCCAAGTCGAAATCATGGAAGTATATAAAAGTCAAGAAGGGGATTCGTGAATGCATACTGAAAAAAATCAAAAACGTATCTTTGAAAAAGTCACAATGTAAAAGAGGAAAGTTCTTTGCCGTGTGAATCAAGGAAAATTGAACGTTACATAATCAAGGCCGTGAGCATCAAGTAGTAAGTATATCAGGAAAGCCGTGTGTATCAAGTTGTAAAAAATTAGGAAAGTGATGAAGTCGCGTTAATGAACACGAATGAAATCAAGTGTCTCGAATTCATATAAATACTGAACCCAAAACTCATCGTCGGCATGGAGTTCAATTGAAGCAAGCAATTAAACCAACAAAGAGATTACATACCGCAACAGTGAACTCGATCAAAGGAGCAGCTGCGAAAGGGCCCAAGCAACGAAAATCAGAGAATCGATCAACGGAGGAGCAACGCAAACCAGGCATACGTTCATCAGAGAAGGAGCAACCAACAGAGCAAGAGAATCTAACATTTACAGTCGCAATCTCCATATTCAGAAAACCCTAATTTCTGTAACAAAGGATTGGCTGCCATTTTTGCAATTGAAGATGGAAAAGGAACGGGCTAGAGAATAAAGCAATTGGGCCGGCCTTGTTTGTTTAAAGGGGATTTAGCTTATTTTATTTCAAATAGGGTTTTTGGGTTTAACCGTTTTTTTTTATTTGTTGTTTTTTCTTTTCGAGTCAAAGTATTCGTAAATCACCACCTAGGTTGTAGGTAGTGTCAGATTGTCTATTTAGAATTAGTTTAGTGAGCAGGGTGTGCGAGTTTGCAAAACTCTATAGGCGGGAGCAGAGTTTGCGAGTTTGCGAAACTCTATAGACGGAGGAGGGTGTGCGAGTCTATGGGAGTGTTCGTGAGCGGGAGCAAGGGTTTGCGAGTCTAGTAGAGTGTTTGTAAGTGGGATACTGTTTAATTCTAATAGAAATCTGGGAATGCAGCGGTAGGCAGGGGTTGCCGAAGCTGGGTAAATTTTGTGTGTGATTTACTTTTCAGCATATTTATTTATGCAGTTTGTTTCTGTGTTTAAATCAAGAAAATTTGCTATAACCCTATTCACCCCCCCTTCTAGGGTTAATCTAGATCCTACAACATCATATAGTTAGTTACATATACTTGCATATACACTACACGATCCATCATATAGACTTTCAACCTTGAGCGGTATTTTAGAGTGCAAATCAGAATCGACTTTGTCGGTGCAAATAGGTTGATATTTCTTCAGACTAGAGAGGTAGCTTTATCTTAGAGGCGACGATGTTTTTTTTTAGAACTGCTTTGCATTTTCGAGCAGAACGCTGAAACGTCTTCCAGAGAGTGACAACATACATGACTCAGCCAAAGTTCATTGTTCCCAAGATAAGCTGAGCTCAGTTGGCAAAATACATTCTATACTCAAAGGTCAGTGAGTCACTTATTTAAGTTAACCTAACGTTCTTTAAATTGACCTCCATACGTCCAAACTACACGTTGTCACCAGGTAGGTAGGTTATTCATGCATTGTTAGCAGCTATATATCATTTAAACTATACTGCAAGTAATATTTGAAGGGTACACATTATTATATGATGGTTGGGTTGGACATTTCTTTATTTTATTTATTTAAAGTGTTGAGAATCAAATTTAGGATCACTTATTATGTTTATGCATTACGATTGTTATGGTACACGTTTCGCATGTGAATCATTTTTCTACAAATTATAAATGCTTAACACATTCAGTAGAAAATGATTTGTACAAATATTTAGCTATAATTTTAGGTGAAATCATGTATAATTAGTTCCAATTTTTATTTCTAAGTTTAAACATCAATTGTCTAGTTTGATTTTTTGTACTATTAATTAATAAAGAACAGATTTGTAAAAAAAGCATATTTGTAAGATAATATTTTTAAGTGATATTAAAATTTGGTAATATTTATACAATGATGTTTTGAATTTATAAATGAAGTTTAATTGTTAAATCCATTTTTTAAGTGATATTAAAAGTTGATAATATCTATAGAGAAGCATTTTTGGTAGTTCATACCGACATCAAAAAAGTGTGACATCAAAGGTATCGCAATTATTATTAAAGATTAATTAATAAAGGACGAATTTACAAAATAAGTTATCTGTTAGATAACATTTTTAAGCAATATTAGGATTTGCTAATATTTGTACAATGGCATTTTGAATCTGTAATGGAAGTTTATTTTTTAGACCCTATTGTTAAATGATATCAAGATTTGGTAATAATCGTAGATGGACATTTTTGATAGTTCATGTTGACATCAGAAAAGTACGACACCAAACGTATTACAATTATTATTAAAGCTAAAAATTAATTAATAAAGAAAAAAATTGTGAAAGAAGTTTATTTGTTAGATAACATTTTCAAGTGATATCAAGATTTGCTAATTAATATGTGTATAATGGCGTTTCAAATTTGTAAAAGGAAGTTTAGTTGGTAGATATATCCTAGTTTTAAATGATAATAAAATTTGTTAATATATTGAGGGGCTATTTTGGTAGTTTAAGTTGATATAAAAGTGTATGACACCAAAAGTTTTGTAATTATTATTAAAGAAAGATAAGATAAAGATATGAAAACAGCAGCGTGGTATTTTCTACTAACTATAAATAATCAAATAAGATTAGAAATGAAAAGGCTTATATTTGCACGTACAACATATGTGCATATGATAACCCCTTATAGAATTATTAAATTCAAAATTTCTATGCAGTTCAATAAAAACAAATTGAAAAATATTAAAAAAAAATTGGAATAGGATTTTGAACATGTAATCTTGTTTATATTTCAAAATTTATATTTAAAGATATATCTTAAAAAAAATTTCAAAGTGGAATTCAAACTTCTGACGTTTTGTTTACATATATTTGCATTAGGGTACTTGGAACTTCACGGTCGAAACAAAAAATTGTGTTTCTATTGCAACTATTAATAAAGATATGGACGAGTAACGTTGGTATTTGTGTGGCGTCAAAAAAAAATTGATAATGTTCTGATTGAATGTGGACAACATGATAACCTTCTTTATACTTAAAACCGACTTTAAGCATGAAAACATAATATTGTTCGATATCTACTTAAATCAGAAATGTGTGAATTATAATGGTGCCTTTAAGCATGAAGTTAAGGCAAGGAAGCATTTTAAAAGCGTCGACTCCTCGTGCTTTTCCAGCAGTCGAATGGGAGGAAATTAGTTTTGTTTTACATCCATAAATGGATTTCTGAAAAATGTTTATGGATATAAACGGTTTTCAGAAATCTGTTTATAGAATCTAAGGGTTTAAGAATCTTATACAACATTTTACCCTTTTGTTTATATGGTAATGTGAAACCGCTTAAGGTTCAAAAAACTGTTTATACCATAAATGATTTGTAATTACCGCCAAAGGATCGCCTCTTAAAAAATCAAGAAAATCCTTACTTCTTTTCATTCCTCATGCTTGGATCGACAAAATTTAACATAGGGAATAAAATAAGCATGGATTCACACCATTTTATTATTTCGGCTCTACTGAAGATGCTCGAAGTAGTTATTATTTTGCTAGTCATGGTGATGCCATAATTGATTGACATTCCATTTTGCATCATTTGAAACACACAGTTAAAATAAACCTTAGCATCAGAAGCATTCGACGCATCTGATGTTAACGATTCATTGGCAAATTCCGCCATATCCCTTCCTTATATAATCACTCCTCTTTCTCCTCCTTTCACCAACATCTCTCACCAATTTCGAGCACATCAAGTTATTCCAATCATTGCTTGAGGTTTTTTTTCATGACTTATTTCAATTTGTACGTCATTCTTTTTTCTTTTTGAATCTTTCTACTTTTATTCTTTACTTTACAGCATGTCTATTGCTTTATTTGATTTTGTTACCTTTAGAGCCATTGCCGACTGGATTGGAGAATGAACTATAACTTTCATTGATCTATGAGTGGAGATGATCAAGAGTCGGGCTAGGCTTGCTGGTCTTTGGAACAGCCAGGTCGCACTTGCTTTTAATGCCAAGAAGGCCTAAACCAAAACGTATTTCAAATAAAGAACAAGCAGGACAATCTCAAGCACATATGTTCTTCCTGAAACAAATTGTTGCAAATTGAAGGGGGTGTCTGGAACATAGAAAATAACACCCTAAATGGAGATGAAAAACGGTGGAATACCAAGGTCGAACACTAAAAAAAAAAAAAAATCAGACTGCAATCTCCATCAAAATTCCGAGAGATGAACATGATGTACGGTGGTTGTATTGAGACGCCACAGCGCAAATATATCATCCCTCTATCTCCTTTAGCAATTTCAACACTCAATTATGTGTCATGGGTTGGAGATATAATTAGGTATTACTAGACTACAACAGAGACAACCATGGAGAGTACTTCATCATCCATGTCTAGACGATCTAGATCGACGTCCATTAATCCGGTAAGGACACCAAGTTTGATCAAATGATCAGTGTATAGCATTAAGGGAGCTTGATGACATTTATATGAGCTGATAATTTTCATATATTTTAATGTACCAAGAGACGTATCACATGCTTGTCCATAATATGTTCCATGCTACAAACATTAGGAAGATGTTGAATTTTCCAGTGAAAAATTTTCATGCTAGTCCTATCCATCATTAGTTCTTTGTATTTTTCTGAATTGCAGTGGATTAGTTTTTTCTAATTGTAATGTATCGGTTTTTTTAATTAAGTGTTTGTTGTTTTAAATTATAATTAATTATCAATTATTAAAAATTATTCTGCAGTATTTATAAAAATAAAGAAAAGAATGAAATTAAAAAATAACAAATATTCGCCTTTCATAATACTTCTTTTGTAACAAAAATACACATACCTCTTTCAAAATATCCCTTTCAGAATGTCCATTTCGTTAAAAAAAATGTGCAGCCAGAGTAATGTTGGCTGGGTGGCATTCAAAACATCAATAACATTCAATGGAGAGTGGCAGCATGAATCACCTTTCTTTATATTTAAAACTAGTTAGACCCACTTTTAATGAATACTAAGTGAATTAGGTATGAACACTATCCACTTTTAATGAATATAAGTGAATTAGGTATGAAGCACTTTATATTATGTCTAATAGTCATGTGATATGATTTGCATTTCTTTTTAATATGCATGATCATCGTTTGCTTAATTGTTTAATAAAGAGTTTATAAAAAGCTTCATGGATATATATTTTAACAGAATTAGAGAGAATGCCAAACTTTAGAAAAAACATTGGTTAAAGGACATCAAGTGTTTTTTAAGACTAAAGGACAAATGCTAGTTATAATTTGTATTACATACAATTTTTACACTACAATGAATACTAGTTATAATTAGCATTATATTCTATTTTACACTACACAAAATGCTAGCTATAATTAGCATTGTTCTTTAACCTATAAATTCTTATTATCTTTCAGGCCAATATTTTTTCAAAGTTTGTCGCTTTGTCTTTTTTTTTTTTTTTTGTTTAAAAAATTTCATTGACATAGACGAGAAAGTAAATGTGTAAAGTGATCTTATTCACGGCACACCGTAATGGAGGATCCATAGCTCATCTTTTATAGAAGTGGCCCCCTACAACGGAAGTAGCTGATCTTGTTCGTTATTATAGTCCTTTCATTTACTATTCGGAGCTACATTTTTTTGGCAAATGTTCCGCATTATCACGGGGTAAGTTTATATATAATTACCGTCTGCGATTACAATTTTCTAACTCTAATTACAATTTAAGAGTTATTTCTAGATGCCTCTGCCACCTTGATTTTTGATTGCATAAGACCAAAAAACAGATCTCTGACAAAAGAAGTTTAAACGAGTAATCTCAATAAAGCCATGCCATATCTGAAAGTTTATAGGAATTTGTTTGCAAGCATAAATGTAAGTAATTGATTATTATGGTGTCTCTATGATTAACTTTTGTTGGCATGTCATGCTGATAACTCCTACTACTACTAGTAGTAATCGAAGCACCAACCTCGTCTTTTAGTTAGCTACGCTCCTTAAATGTGTGTCACAAAATTTGTATCATTTTTATATCACTATTGATCTTTAGATAGATGCAAAGTCTTGAATATTGTTTAGTTTTCATATTTTTACAGCTTGAGTGGAATTGAGTTTAAAGAAACCGACCTCGGCTTCATTAGTCGACTGTTATTTGTTCAGATCTCTCTTGGTAATTTAATGAATAATGATTTATTACTCCAAAACATATGTAGGAGCTAGCTAGATTATTATTACACAATTTATGTCGCTGGGTAGATGAACTTACAAAGTATCCTAGGGCATGTTCAGTTCAAATTCGAGTTTGTGCTTTCAATATGTATCAAAATGCATGAAAAAGGATCAGACAGAAAAAATCTTTGTAATTATAACAAAAATTATAAAAAATGAAGAAAAGAAATAAAGGTTTTAATATTTTCGAAAGGTGGGGGCAAAACAATTTTTTTTTGCAATTTTATACGTTGAAACCATATTTCAAATTCATTGTTTTCTACTTTGCTTTTTTCTATCATATGCCTATTGAAATAAATTTTGAAAATACAGAATACAACTACAGATCAAATCAAAAAATAAAATAAAATTATTCATTAGATGTATATTCTATTCTAATTCAATTACATTTGATTAATATAGGGAACTTGAATCCAGTTTAGTTCTAAAGCGAAATGACGCATTTATCATACATAATACAAAGAAGTTGACATCTTTGTATAGTTATATAAATTATTCCACTTGTTCGGATTTTACTTTGAATTTATACCCAAATTCTCCACAGAGGTTACCAAATTAAATCATCGGTCTAAGATCCAGTTGCCATTGGCATAATTTAATTGATTTGGAGCATTTTCGATGGATTCAATCACTAACATTCAATTGGTTGAAATATCAAGGGTTGAATCGTAGTGAGACGTCCAACAAACGAGCGTTGATTTAATAAGCATCTACCTATGTTTTGAATGCCTGTTAAATAAGCGATTCAAACGCAAATGCATGTACAATAAGCTTTTGAGTCTCAAACACTTATTTAATAAGCGTGTGATCATCATACATGCTCAAGCCTTGTCAAATAACCTTTAAGGCTAGAAGCCTACAGAACTCCCTTTTTCACTTATATTTTTCATTTTGGTACAAAATTTCTACTTTTCAACGAAAAAAACATCGCAGCGTAGATGCATCTAAATAAAATTATTTGCTGAACATTCTGTAGGTAGATTCAGGATGAAACTAATTAACATCGCTTCGACACCGGCTGCGTCGATTGACAATCTACAGATCATACATAAACTTTCAACTCGATACGAGCATTTGATGTATATCGTTTTAGACTCCAAGAAAGTATAATTATATGACTTTTTGGTTTAATCATTACTTTTAGTCATAATTAAAAGCTTGAGTTGATGATGAGAACTACTAGAAAACAGTTAGAATAAACTAATTGTACATTAATTATGCGCATGATTATTTATTATATAGACCCAATTCATTAGTAGTTGTGGCAGTTGGTCCAAGAGCATTGTACAGTTTTAAAACACTCTCTCATATGTTATTGTAGCTAGGCCCCAGGCTAGTTCATTTCCCTAGTTCTTAAAGACTATCCATGTACAATCACTAAACCGTCTCCTCATTCAAGCACCATTTAAAAGGTGACGTCCTATACCCATACATTTCAAATTTTCAATTTTTAGTTGGGCATTACTCGTACCGATTCATATATATATATATATATATATATATATATATATATATATATGTTAACAGTACAAATATTAGGGCATTTGGTTGGAGAGCTTTTTCATTCGATGATGCATATGAGTCTCCATAGTCCAATACTATTTTTTCCGTTTTGTGATGTTGGAGTTGTTAACAAGTAGCAATGGTGTTGCTTCTTTGACATATTGCAGCAACATTACATTACATCATACACATAGAACATATATGAATGATGCAGTCTTGCACGTCTTTCGATTATATTTATTTTGGTTCATTATTATAACAACCCGCATCTTACCGGACCTGATTATTCGACTAAATCAAATACCCAAGTTTGTTAGGGTATGGATCATTAGTATTGTAATCAAAGCGCAATCTATACTAACTCACAATGCAATAATAAAATATAACAAAACATATATACTGGCAAAGGCTTCTACCTTAAAACAAGTATTATTCCTTGGATATCTAGTTGTCTTATCAGTGTTGGGCATGAATGAGAAAACCTGTCCACCAACTGTTTCATCCTTGCATCGGTATTATGTTCCTTCAATTCTACCATGTGAGTTGTAATGAGGAGGAGATTAGAAAACCGTTCTGGTGACTTGTAAATTACATACTTTATCTATAATACTAGTTTATGTCAATTGATCTCCATTACGTTTATGTCCATTATCTAGATTAGTCGTTTGATTCCATACATGCGTATGATACATCCAACCTACCCGAGGTATATATGTATGTATATATAAGTATATATATATGTATGTATGTGTGTATGTATGTATATATGTATGTATGTATCATCACTTTTAGGCATGTCAATGGATACTTTCAAATATGTATAGTGCCATATCTGTATCTACATCCGAAATTATTTTTGGATATCAGATATCAACATCCGTAGATACGGATGAATATCGGATAATTATCCTATCCGATTGTTAGTGCTTGAGATGAAGGTTTTGATGACAACAACCTTAGAATATGATTATAAAATTAAATACTAACATTATAGTTTAGAAATATATGTATATGCAGGATTTAACCATGCAGGTACCAAGGATGAAGACTGTGCAGTATAGAGATTCAAGATATCAAGATTGAAGACTCATGATTATCAAGAATATCAAGATTATCAAGAGTTCAAGATTTCAATAATAAGTAATTTAATTAGGAATTTTGTTAAAACTCCTAGAAAAGTACTAGCATCTTAAAATCCAATTTATTCGTGGAATGAAATCCACTTCGAGCCCGTTAAAAGGATGGAACCCTAAGTAGGATGGAACCTATGAAAAATCAAGTGGAACATTGTTTTGCATCCACTAACCTTTTGTTCAAATGTTTTTACAAAATTATACCTTGTTTTCAAAATGATTTCAAAACCTTTTTTTAAAAGAATAAAAAACATGTATCCTGTTTTTAAATATTTTAGCCTCAAAAATAATCTTTATTTTCAAAATCAAGTTATCCTTGTTTTTAAACTATCTTTTAATAATAATATATTTAACTTTTAAATATTTATACTTAGATTTAAATATAAAATTATAGTAAAATTTTATATATACCAAAATATTATTCTCTGTACTTATTTATGTATTTTAACTATAGTTAAGTATATTTATAAAGTTTAAAATAGTTTTAATACAAAATAGAAGTTATTTTCAAAGAAAAACAAATCACCAAAATTTTCTTTGGGATGTCAACATACCCAAAATACCCATGTCGGCATAGTGGCGGTTGATTTCAAAATTTTAAATTTCAAAAGAAGTGTCTATTCGTATATCCCATCACGAATGGACATGGCTGTTGTTCTTCTATAAATAGGGGTTGTTTTGAACGAATTTCAATTCATATTTTTCTGTTTTTCACTCCTCTTCTTCTTCCACATTTCTTTATACATATTCTTACCATTACTCTGCCGAAATCAACGTTGAACCTAACTAGATCATTTCTAGTTTGATTCCCTATCACTATCTCAACAAGATCTCAGTGCTATTCAGAGTTATAGACTTATTTGTAATCAATTTAGCGAGAACATGTGTGATTGCAGCCTCGGAAATCAATCAAGCGAGAAAAGTTGTGATTGTGGCCTTGGAAATCAATCAAGCGAGAAAAGGTGTGATTGTAGCCTAGGAAATCAATTGGGTGAACTTGTTTCCCCTGAAATCACGTATCTCTACCCAGAGGATTGTGAATCTGGAGAGTGTACCTCATAGCCTTGAAATCGAGGGTGTAATTATACAATTTCTTTTGAAAGGAAATCCGTACTTATGTGCGGAACTAGATGTAGGGTAACTCCTAAACAGTATAAAATCCGGTGTGTTCTTTCCTTTACTGCTTTTACTTTATTTCTGCATGTGTGTTTGTTTCTGTGATCATATCTGTGTCTGAATATTGCATACATTTGTTTTCAAACTAAAAAAACTCAAAAAGATTTAGTAATTCCTTTAAACACTATTCACCCCCTCTAGTGTTAATCTTGGCCTTAAGATCCGTATTCCGCATTTCTCACATTTGGTATCGGAGCAAGGTTTTCAAAGTTTCGTAATATGATTTTTGAAAAAGCTTTTAAAATGGCTATGTTTGTTAATACTAGTTTAGAAATATTCATATCATCATTGTCTCTTGAGTCTGCATAAATCAATGTTCAAATTCAAGTTATCTACCAAAATTGTTTGATGTGCAGGAAACATGCTTTATGGGGGTTAAGGAATCAATCCACAACGGACAAATTGTGCAGATCAAAAAGAACATATGGATACTCGATAGTGGATGCTTTAGACACATGACTGGAAATCCAGATATGCTGAATGATGTAATATACAAAGACGGAGGGCCGGTTAACTTTGGAGACAATTCAAAAGGATATGTGATTGGCATCGGCAAAGTCGGTAACTCTGAAACTCCTATTATTACTAATGTTTTGCTAGTTAAGAATCTGAAACATAATCTGCTAAGTATAAGTCAACTCTGCAATAAAGGATATAAAATTAAATTTGAAAAAGATAAGTGTTATATTGAAGACAATAATTCAACCATAATATTTGAGGGAATTAGGAAAAAGAATATTTATATTCTTAGTATGAAAGTTTCAAATGATAACTTGTGTCTGTTGGCAAATACAAGTGATCCTTGGATTGGGCATAAAAGATTTGGGCATTTGAATTTCAAACTCTTATCTAGACTATCTAAACATGATCTAGTAAGAGATCTCCGTAAAATGAATTTTAAAGTAGATAGTCTATGTGATGCATGTCAACTAGATAAACTTAGAAAAAGTTCCTTTAAATTAAAAGATATGATTTCAACCTCAAAACCTCTTGAATTATTTCACCTTGATTTATTTGGTCCATCGCAAATTCTATCAATAAATCATAGTAAATATGTTTTTGTAATTGTAGATGATTATTCTAGATTTTCATGGATAATATTTTTGAAACATAAAATTGATGCTTTTAAATGTTTTAAGAACTTTACAAAAAGGATTCAAAATCAACTTTCTCTAAAAATTATAACCATCCGTAGCGATCACAGTGGTGAATTTGAAAATGAAAAGTTTGAGGAATTCTGCAATAAAAAGAAAATAACTCATAATTTTTCATTTTCAAGAACTCCACAACAAAACAGAGTAGTAGAATGTAAAAATAGGACGATTCAAGAGTGTGCGAGAACTATGCTTTCAGATGGTAAATTACCAAAGTATTTTTGGGCAGAAGTAGTTGCTACCGTCTGTTATATTTTAAATAGAATTTTAATTAGACCTTTAACTGATAAGAAATCTTATGAACTTCTTCACTCAAAAAAACCTAAGGTGTCTTATTTTATAATTTTCAGAAGTAAATCTTTTATTTTAAATACAAAAGATAATTTAGATAATTTTGATCCTAAACCCGACAAAGATATCTTTATGAATATTCTAATAGAAGTAAAGTTTACAGAGTGTTTAATTTAAAAACTAATACCATCGAGGAAATAATGCATGTTTCATTCGATGAAAATCTCAAAATTTTTGAAGATTCAAATGATGAAGAGGATTTAATCACTCAAAATCAAAAGACAACTGAAACTAATAATGAAATTAATCATCCTAATAAAAGAATTAAACTTTTAAAAGACCAGCTTATTGAAAATGTATTTGGAGATATGCAATCTGTTGTTAAAACTATAAATCAACTAAGTCAAATGAGCAATGTAGCTTTTATATCAACTATTGAACCCAAAAATCCAAAAGAAGCATCAATTGATGATTCATGGATTTTGGCTATGCAAGAAGAATTAAATCAATTCAATAGAAATGATGTTTGTAAACTTGTTCCTAGACCTGAAAATAAAACTATAATGGGAACTAAATGGGTTTATAAAAATAAAATAAATGAACAAGGAGAGGTTGTTAGAAATAAAGCCCTGTTAGTCACTCAAGGTTATTGTCAAGAAAAAGGAATAGATTTTGATGAACCTTTACTCCCGTAGCAAGATTAGAAGCCATTAGGATTCTACTTGCTTTCGCAAATCATAATAATTTCAAACTATTTCAAATGGATGTTAAAGTGCCTTTTTAAATGGATTTGTAAAAGAGGAAGTATATGTTGAACAACCACCACTTTTTGAAAATGAAAAATTACCAAATCATGTTTACAACTTAAGAAAGCTCTATATGGTCTAAAACAAGCTCCTAGAGCCTAGTATAATAGACTAAGATCTTATTTATTACAATCAAATTTTGAAATTGGTAAAGTAGATAATACTCTTTTTATTAAAAGAAAAAAAATGATATTCAACTAATACAAATTTACGTAGATGATATCATTTTTGGATCAGCTAATTTTGAAATGAAGAAAGAATTTTCTGAAATAATGACAAAAGAATTTGAGATGAGTCATATGAGTGAATTAAACTTCTTTTTAGGATTACAAATAAAATAATGGTATCTTTATTAGTCAAGAAAAATATGCTAAAGACCTAATTAGTAAATTTGGTTTGACTACTGCGAGTGGAAAACCCACTCCCATGGCAACCAATGATTACCTTAGTAAAGAAGATCTCTCGAAAGATGTAGATCAAAAATTATATAGAGGAATGATTGGATAACTACTCTATATCACCGCTAGTAGACCTGATATCATGCATAGTGTTGTCTCCGTGCAAGATATCAATCCCAACCTAAAGAGACCCACTTAAAAGCCGTAAAACGTATCATAAGATATGTTAAACACACCTCTGATTATGGCTTATTTTATCTTAAAAATAATTCTTTTTACTTAATATCTTACTGTGATGCTGATTATGCTGGTTGTAAATCAGACCGAAAAAGTACAAGTGGAACTTGTCACTTTTTGGGGCATTCTCTGATTTCTTGGTTTAGTAAAAAGCAAAATACAGTTTCTTTATCAACAACCGAAGCAGAATATATTTCTGCTTCTTTGGCTTGTTCTCAAGTAATATATATGCAACAAACTTTAAAAGATTATGGTTTAAATATCTCAAAATCACCAATTTATTGTGATAAAACTAGCGCGATAAATTTATCCAAAAGTACTACTCAATATGCTCGAACTAAACATATTGATATAAGACATCATTTTCTCAGAGATAATATGAATGAGGAAGTAATTACTCTAGATTATACTAATTCCGAGAATCAAATTGCTGATATATTAACACAACCCTTAAATGAATCTATATTTACTAAATTAAGAAGAGAATTATGATTTTTTTCAATAACTGAAATGTAAAAATATAAATAACAAGGTATAATTAAAAATTAAATCAAAATAAACCAAATAGTAAAAATTTCAAGGACCATGTCGACATACAACGATTTTTTATTTTTAAAATTTTTCCCACCAAAATTCAAATAATTGGTTATATATTCTTCTTATTATCGAAATTTTGATCATTCTCTCTATTCTCTCTCTGTTCTAACTTCTGAAATAAATTAAACCATGGCCTCCTCTTCCAAATCAAAGAAAAATTAAACCATTTCATTCCCTTCTCCTACTTCTGGACCGTTTCAACGAACTGCGCTCGCTCGAGTGACAAAAATGGAGGATTCTCTTAAGCATGCACTGCAATTATTGACTGAAATTCAGGTGGTACAACTTAGAATGGCCAAAGAACAAGAGAGGCAAGGCAAAATCCTTAGGAATTTGCAAAAATTTCTAAAGGACAATCATGCTAATCCAATCTTGATTGACGAAGATTCTTCAAGAGATCAAGTGCAAGAGGGCAGCGAGGAAGAAGAAGCCTTCATGGAAGAAGAGCACGTTGAAGAAGATGACAAAGTTCTTTGTGTTGGCGAAGTGTGCTTTGAAAAAGATGGAAATCTTGTCAAATAACGTGGAAATTTCTGTTTCCATTATCCAAATTGTTCGGTTCATAGATCTCCCATTTTCAAACTCACTCATTAGTTTCTTTTCTCTTTTTCCTATTGTTGTACGTTCTTTCTTATGTTCTCTACGAAAATGTAAATATAACTTTATGATTAATAAATAATTCGTATTCTTATATGTGTTATATTAAAAGTAATATTATATGGATACTTAGTTAGGATAGTTAGTAGTTCAGGACTAAGTTCTAAGTTTTAGAGTTAAGTGTTGATTATATATGATAACACTATCATTATAATCACATGTCATAGAGTATTAGATTAAGGGGAGTTATATAGTTTCAAGTTAGTTTTTTGTTGATGACAAAGGGGGAGAAATATAAAATAGGATAGTTAGGCATAGATTAAGGGAGAGTTCTTTGTTTTAGGGGGAGTTATTAGGATAGAAGTAATATTTTATAAACAAAGGTTTCCATCACCAAGAAGGGGGAGATTGTTAGTCCTTGAGATGATGATTTTGACAACAACAACCTTAGAATAAGATTATAAAATATAAATACTAACATTATAGTTTAGAAATATATGTATATGCAGGATTTAACCATGTAGGCACCAAGAATGAAGACTGTACAGTATAGAGATTCAAAATATCAAGATTGAAGACTCATGAGTATCAAGAATATCAAGATTATCAAGAGTTCAAGATTTCAATAATAAGTAATTTAATTAGGAATTTTGTTAAAACTCCTAAAAAAGCACTGGCATCTTAAAATTCAATTTATTCATGGAATGGAATCCACTTCGAGTCTGTTAAAGGGATGAAACCTTAAGTAGTATGGAACCTACGAAAAATCTAGTGGAACATTGTTTTGTATCCGCTAACCTTTTATTCAACTATTTTTACAAAATTATATCCTGTTTGCAAAATGATTTCAAAACCTTCCTTTTAAAAAATCAAAAATATCTATCATGTTTTTAAATATTTTAGCCTCAAAATAATCTTTATTTTCAAAAACAAATTATCCTTGTTTTTAAACTATCTTTTAATAATAATATATTTAACTTTTAAATATTTATACTTAGATTTAAATATAAAATTATAGTAAATTTTATATATACCAAAATTTTATTCTCTATACGTGTTTACGTATTTTAAGTATAGTTAAGTATATTTATAAAGTTTAAAATAGTTTTAATACAAGATAGAAGTTATTTTCAAAGAAAAACAAATCACCAACATTTTCTTTGGGATGTCGACATACCCAAGATACCCATGTCGACATAGTGGCAGTTGATTTCAAAATTTTGAATTTCAGAAGAAGTGTCTATTCATAACCCTTCACAAATGGACATGACTGTTGTTCTTTTAGGAATATGGGCTGTTTTGAACGAATTTCAATTCTTATTTTTCTGTTTTTCACTCCTCTTCTTCTTCCACATTTATTTATACATATTCTTACCATTACTCTGCCAAAATCAATATTGAATATAGATAGATCATTTCTAGTTTGATTCTCTATCACTATCTCAACAAGTTCTCGGTGCCATAGACTTCTTTGTAATCAATTTAGCGAGAAAAGGTGTGATTGTAGCCATGGAAATCAATCAAGCGAGAAAATGTGTGATTGTGGCCTTGGAAATCAATCAAGCGAGAAAAGATGTGATTGTGGCCTTGGAAATCAATCAAGCGAGAAAAGGTGTGATTGTAACCTAGGAAATCAATTGGGTGAACTTGTTGCCCCTGAAATCAAGTATCTCTACCTAGAGGACCGTGAATCTGGTGGGTGTATCTCGTAGCCTTGAAATCGAGGGTGTAATTGTACAATTGCTTTTGTAAGGAAATCTGTACTAGTATGCGGGACTGGATGTAGGATAACCCCAAACCACTATAAAATCCGGCGTGTTCTTTCCTTTACTGCTTTTACTTTATTTCTGCTTCTGTGTTTGTTTCTGTGATCATATCTGTGTCTGAATATTGCATACATTTGTGTTCAAATTAACAAAAACTCAAAAAGATTTAGTAATTCCTTTAAACGCTATTCACCCCCCTCTAGTGTTAATCCTAGCTTTAAGATCCATATTCCGCATTTCTCACACCGATAACGATCGATAAATCAAGAAATATAAATAGAATATTTTGGTTTAACATAAAAAAATTTCCATCACATTTATTATAAAAGTATGCAAAATCAAGAAATATGATGATAATAAATAGTTTTGAGCAGTTAATACATGTCAAATGCATATAATATAAAATATATATGTGACGACCTGCCCATCTCGACCCTCGAAAAATCGGCGCAAAACACTCCATAGTATAATATGATCAAGTGCCGAAAAAGACAGATTGTTGAGGAAAAAGAAAGAAGGTAGAAGAGAGAAGGAACTAACAATAATAGAATCTCATAATCGCAGCGGAACAAAATATAATAGTCAATAACAGATCTTTACACAAAATGAAATCTTTATCTGTTTTTATATATTACATCATCATCAGAGTATCACAAACAAACAACAATTACCAGCTTGACAATTTCATACAATCGCAGCAGCGGATATAAACAAGTATAGATAATACATCTCGGTCTCCAGCACCTCTCCTGAGCTCCATAGCATCCTATCCTGAACATATAATACTCGGTCTGACCCGAGCATTATAATAAAATAACACCCGAGTCAGTCTGGAATACCAGCGTGAGAGAAATACACCCAAATTGATTATTAAAGCTTCAAAATCCTTTGAAAACAAAAGCATCTCGTAAGACCACGCCACAAATAAACACGTCGGGTTTTACCTTACGATAGCTAAAACACTTTTTATAAAAATCCTCTGATATTATAATAGGGTCTATTTACAAATACTTATTAAAATAGCCGAAATTGTTCCACGATTAAATTCCATCTACTAGCCAAAAAGTGGGTAATGCAAACAAAATTCGTAAAAGGCGTGTAGGGAGAACGAATTTTCAACTAATTATTAGGCACTAGAGTACCACCTGTCACAGTACATGGCCTAGATCAACGTACCGAGGATTACTCCCAATCCCCTGCAACACAAGGCCAGGACTACCCCTTACTGGATAATCTCAAGTAAGATCACCCTACGGTTGGGACCAGCAACCGCAACACTAAGCCGAATAAAAGGGACATCTAGACAGGGATGACCTCACTCTAATGTGTGCTACCCACATTGCCTTGCTGCATATCCCCTGATTTTCAGGCATTCCCGGTTGATAAGGATTGAGGCCAAGCCTTACCTTTTAGAACGTTTCACTTAGAATGCCCACCGTCCACCTGACGATGTCCCAAAAGCATTCATCCATACAAGTCCATCCCGGGTTCGAACGGAACCGAAGGCACTACTCCTACTACAACCGTTTTGGAAACATCCTTAGGAATAATAGCAACCAACCCTTGCACTTCACTGCTCCATCTTCGACTCCGAACTCGTTTTTCCCACAAAAACGTACAAATTAGATCGAAGTGGTTTTCGAGAAATTAATCCTGATCCCAGTCTCTTCGAAACGATCAACGCATTGACCAATATTGATAGTCGGTGATTTAACTATCAATTAACATTCACAAACATCCATTAAACGTAAATAATTTCCCAAATTATTTATTACTCTCAAAATATCTTCACAAGATATATTTCCATTTTCAACCCCTTTTGAAAATGGTTTTAAACCATACTCTTGTCGTGGAATAGACTTCCCACTCAAACAACCAAGACCAAACACTTTATTCAAAAATATGCCTTAAAATATTTAAATTAAACTACTTAAACATTTTATTCAAAAATATATTTTAAAAATATTTAAAGCAAACTACTTTATAAAATGTAAACTAATTTTAAAATAAAGGTTAAGTTCAAAACCAAACTTTTAATGAGGAGTTACCAAAATTCTATACTAGTTTCAAATAAAACTTTAACCAAACTATTTTGAAAATAAATCCATTTTATAAAATATCAGTATTAATATATTCTTTTAAAACATAATTCCAATTACCCCTTTAAAATAATCATTACTATAACTAATTTAGTATATCTTTACCTTTAAATTTTTTACAACTTAAATAAGAATTTTCGTAAAACATTCTTTTAAAAACAAATTTAAAACTTTTAACTCTTACTTAAAAATCTGCATTAAAACGTACTTGGCTTTTTAGTGAAATACACTTCCATTTCAAAATAAACCAAACAATCCTTTTATAAATCCTGCTTGATTTATCTTAATTCGAATTTATGTTTAAATCCTGCAAATTCTTCCAACACTTTAAAAATAAACACCTTTTATTTTTAAACACATTTCCCATTTCCTGGACAATCACTTTCAAATATATATACGTATATTATTTAAAATAAGTTGTTAAATTCTTTATTCAAATATATACTTTTGAAAATCTATAAAAGCCTTGGGTAACTTAAATCAAAAATTGCCCTTTAATATAAGTTATTATATCAAATAGTTGAAATAAAATTTCCTTTAGAAAACCTAATACAGGTTTACCTTTAAAATAATTAAATACCATAATTAGTTAATTAAATATTTACTTTCACTTAAAAGAAATTAAAAATAGTATTTTCTTCTAAGAGATTCTAAAAACACATTTTAAACTTCTAGTTTGTACTTCGAAAGTTTTTCTTTGAAAACATACTTAGTTTTCCAGGAAAATACACTTTCCGTCTTTTTTTAAAAATAATCCCACTATTACTTTTAAAACACTTTGCACCTTCTTATAGAAGTTCCCACTGGAAATTTATGCTTTCAAATTTATCCCCCGATAAATATTTCATTTCATTTATAAACCCAGTTTATAAATTTCAATTTCTCATTCCTTTTTAAATCACAATTTCAAAAACACTTCAAATTCCAAACCAATTTTCTGAATTTAATTTCCTCAAAATCATTACTCAAAATCCTTTTCAATTCCCTTTTTTTAATCCCAAATTATTTTATTTATATTTAAAATCCCAGATTATATCCATCCAACCATATCACAATATAACTAAAATTTCAAATTAAACTACCATGGAATAATTAATAAGGTACATCACAGGTAATGATGATAATTTCAACATTGTGAGGAATCCGGTTGGATCACTCCAACATGTTTCCTGCATCCACAGACGTTAGCATAACAGATAAAATACCATATCCAGACTGATAACAATATTTACATTCAACCAATCAATCATTCATTTAAATGTCAACTAAATTAACTGGAAATTCCAGATGTGAGTGAGATTAACTCACCTTGAATTCAACGAGCGTGCCAGTTTTAAATTATATCGAACCGTTTGATTTAATCCAAAATTTCCGCTTGCTCAAAACGATTCCAGGCCTACATCACAACGTGTTGCTCGTCGCTGCAATTCCGGCGCCACCAAATTCGTTGGAATCTGACCAAGCATGCACAATTTATGGATTGATAAATTTTGTATAGAGTTTTAAAACAAATTTTCTTTTTTATATATTATTACCATCGGCCGTTCGTATCAAATGAAAAAAAAAATCAGGCCGTAACTCTCATCTTCAATATCGCGCACTTAGGGTTGTTTGAACCCATAAATCGATTTAAATCAATCAATTGCCGCTGCCTACACATTCAACTTGAGATCGATCAGGCTCCTCCATCTCGAAGGTCCACGGCCCTCCACCATCTCCCAGAACTTGGTTGAACTCGGCTATCCCAAAGCCTCGCAATACCCATTAAAAAGAGCGATGAAAAGGGCCCAAATTCGCCACCAATCTATGACATTAACTTAGATCCACCGTTGGATCTGATGAGCTCGATTCACTCAAGATTATTGTAGTTGATGATTTTTGCTATAAATCTACAGATTTAAAGAAAATTGAGGAGGAAGATTATTACCTTTCGGCCATAGATAAAAGAAGCGGCGGCTAAAGAAAGAAACTAGGGTTTCGGCCCTTACGTGTATATATATACGTGCAATCTAATTATTTTATTATTTAATTCACTTTTAAACATTTTTCTCAAACGATCTCCAAATAATGCGTGCCGACAGATGATTATAATGTTTTACCCACTTTACGAACACAATGGAATGTGTTTCGAAGGCTAATTTGATCATATGTGGAAGATAGCGTTTTGAATCGATTTAAAATATTAAATTATCGATTTTAATTTCAACGCGCTTCTCGCCCGTACGAGCAAACGTTAATTCCAAACGCTACGAAAATTGAAACCCAATAATAAATAACTATTACGGATCCTATGGAACTAGTTTCGTCGAATTCCGAGACTGGGCCTAGGAAGGCGATTTTAACTCGTCGATAAATTCGAGCGATTTTTAAAATCGTCGAAATCACTTAAAATTTCACTTTTATAATTTTACTGACTTAATAATAAATCATATAGAATTTATATTCTAGCTAGAAATCATTCTGACTCATTTCGAATCAAAATCTGATTATTTCATTATTATATGATTAAATTCCATTATAAAGTTAATAAAAAATTCTAAATTCAACTTATCGACTTTTAATTCCATCTAAAAATCCAATAGAAAAATTCAAATCAAACTAAACTTAAAGTAAACCTTAGAAACCATTTTCATAACTATTTACATCCAGATTCATAAATTATCCCGATTCCAAATATTTAATTATTATTCAAATTTTAATTGAATTTCCATATTGAAAATTATAGCTAAATTCTATTGATTTAACAAAATCCTTATTTCAAAATCAATTCAAAATCCACATTTAACATTTAAAATGAATTAAATGTTCAAAATCTAACGATCAAAATTCTGGGTCGTTACATTCCTCCCCCTATAAAGATTTCGTCCTTGAAATTTGCTAAGGTATGAAAAATGCTACTAAACTCATTTACTGACCCAAACTTACTTAGTTAAGACCTCAAAATCATTTTACCAAAACCTTTTTGCTCAATTTCGAAAACCATTTGCTTTTATTTCTAACTCAAAAGCTTGTTTTCAATATCACTTCAAAAATCACTTTCCCAGTTAACCCAAAATTTTCAAAATTTCCAAAAATTTTCTAACTCCCAAAATTTCAAGAAAATTTTGGCAGAGTCTCCCTTGTACGGAGGAGCTTTCGCAATATCACAATAGATATAAATATATATACATCGACACACACGGTTGGAAAACCAAATATATCATAATATATATATATATATATATATATATATATCATTTTTTCAATTTTATTTCGTAGGCGTACCTTTTATTAGCATTTTAAAAGCAAGCGGCTAAATAATATTGCATATACGCACTCCAACTCTATCTATTGCCTCTCGTACCTGTACTTACTTAAACAAACACATCGGTTTTCAATAGTTTGAGAATTTATTAACATTCTATTCATTAAACTAGACAAACACATCAATTACATAGTTTAAACAAGTAAACTTCATAATTTAACATGTTAACCATATTTTATCAGCAATCCAAAGATTTCAATCACCATTTTAATTTCCTTACAAATCCAAACTTCATTTTTAATCTCCTCGAATGATTTAAATTCAAGTTTACTTTTTTTACAATTCATATTTACTACAACCAATTCACTCTCTCTTCAATATGATTAACATATGCATTACTTACATCAATTTATTCCAATCCAATTCCAAAATTGATTCACATTCAAATTCTTATTTTAAATTTGATACCTTTGCATTTCTTTTATGATCTACTTTCATTTTTATGCAAAACCACTTAATTATATTACACTTATTCCAATTGAGTCAAAACCAACTTTATTTGCTTCTTCAAATCAATCCACTTCCGTTTACAACAAACGACCAATTTCTATGCAAATTTAAAGTTATCCATGCAAGTAACCATCACTTAAGCTTATAACCATTAAAAATTAATTCCAAATTAGATTTATATTAATATCATTCCATTCAATAATATTTTCAACTCATACATTCTTATTTCATCACGATAAGAATTTAAAATTCTTTCACTTATTTTAAAATTTTATTATCTAAACAAATTTCATTCAAGACCCCATGTAAAGCTCGACCACAATCATTTTCCAATTTGTTTAAGTTATTTCAGTAACAAAATAACTCCATTTCTTCTCACCTTAATCTTATTTCCATTTACTTTGATTCTTATTCAATCAAATTCCAATCCGTTACAAATTTTAATTCAATTTGTTTACTTACTCAATCCATTTTAAATTTATATTCACCTCCTTAATTCACTTTTGGACTTATTAATAACATAACCATTCCAATTATTCTAAACTAGAACTGGGTTTTATTTTGCTTTTTAAATTTTCAACAAGCTGTCAAAATTTCATTCATCCCATTACTCTTTTCATTTAATTTAGCTTATGCTAAATTCATTTTCATTCAATTCCTTTGGATTTAGTTGAGTGAGCATTTACTTCATTCAATATCATTTCAACTAAATTAAATTTTCTTTCAATTTAATTCTTTTCCAAATTTAATTCAAGTTTAACTAAAATTTATTTGGCCAACTTAAATTCATTCCACTTCCTTTACTACTTAAATAAGAATTGAATGTCATTCAATATTATTTATAACACAACTGAATTTTGATTTTAATTCAATCCAGATTTAACTCAATCCCCTCTTTATTTAAGTTAAATCTAGATTAATATAGATTCCTTTACTTCACAGTATAATATGTTGACGATCAAGTGCCGAAAAATACAGATTGTTGAGGAAAAAGACAGAAGATAGAAGGAACTAACAATAATAGAATCTCACAATCGCAACGGAACAAAATATAATAGTCAATAACAGATCTTTACACAAAATGAAATCTATATTTGTTATTATATATTACATCATCATCAGAGTATCAAAAACTAACAACAATTACCAGCTTGACAATTTCATACAATCACAGCAGCGGATATAAACAAGTACGGATAATACGTCTCGGTCTCCAACACCTCTCATGAGCTCCATAGCATCCTATCCTGAACACATAATACTATATCTGACCCGAGCATTATAATAAAATAACACCCGAGTTAGTCTGGAATACCAACGTGAGAGAAATACACCCAAATTGATTATTAAAGTTTCAAAATCCTTTGAAACCAAAAGCATCTCGTAAGACCACGCCATAAATAAACATGTTGGGTTTTTACCTTATGATAACTAAAATACTTTTTGTAAAAATCCTCTGATATTATAATTGGCCTATTTACAAACACATACTAAAATAGCCGAAATTGTTACATGATTAAATTCCATCTACTAGCCACAAAGTGGGTAATACAAACAAAACTCGTAAAAGGCGCGCAGGGAGAATGGATTTCCAACTAATGACTAAGCACTGGGCTAACACCTGTCACAGTACATGGCCTATATCAATGTACCGAGGATTACTTCCAATCCCCTGCAACACAAGGCCGGGACTACCCCTTACTGGATAATCCCGAGTAAGATCACCCCACGGTTGGGATCAGCAACCGCACCACTAAGCCGAATAAAAGGGACATCTAAACAGGGATGACCTCACCCTAATGGGTGCTACCCACATAGCCTTGCTGCATATCCTCTGATTTTAGTCATTCCCGGTTAATGAGGCTTGAGGCTAATCGTTACCTTTTAGAACATTTCACTTAGAATGCCCACCGTCTACCTGACGATGTCCCGAAAGCATTCATTTATACAAGTCCATCCCAGGTTCGAACGGAACCGATGGCACTACTCCTACTAAAACCGTTTTGGAAACATCCTCAGGATTAGTAGCGACTAGCCCTTGCACTTCACTGCTCCATCTTCGACTACGAACTCGTTTTTCCCACGAAAACATACAAACCGGATCGAAGTGGTTTTCGAGAAACCAATCACGATCCTGGTCTCTTCGAAACGATCAACGCATTGGCCAATATTGATAGTCGGTGATTTAACTATCAATTAATATTCACAAACATCCATTAAATATAAATAATTTTCTAAATTATTTATTACTCTTAAAATATCTTCACAAGATATATTTCCATTTCAACCCCTTTTGAAAATGGTTTTAAACCATACTCTTGTCGTGGAATAGACTTCCCACTGAAACAACCAAGACCAAACACTTTATTCAAAAATATGCCTTAAAATATTTAAATTAACTACTTAAACGTTTTATTCAAAAATATATTTTAAAAATATTTAAAGCAAACTACTTTATAAAATGTAAACTAATTTTAAAATAAAGGTTAAGTTCAAAACCAAACTTTTAAAGGGGAGTTACCAAAATTCTATGCTAGTTTCAAATAAAACTTTAACCAAACTATTTTGAAAATAAATCCATTTTATAAAATATCAATATTAATAATATTCTTTTAAAACATAATTCCAATTACCCCTTTATAATAATTATTACTATAACTAGTTTAGTACATCTTTACCTTTAAAATTTTTACAACTTAGATAAGAATTTTCTTAAAAACATTCTTTTAAAAACAAATTTAAAACTTTTAACTTTTCCTTAAAAATCTGCTTTAAAACGTACTTGGCTTTTCAGGGAAATACACTTCCATTTCAAAATAAACCAAAGAATCCTTTTATAAATCCTGCTTGATTTATCTCAATTCGAATTTACGTTTAAATCCCATAAATTTCTTCCAACACTTTAAAAATAAACACCTTTTATTTTTAAACACATTTCCCATTTCCTCGATAATCACTTTCAAATATATATACTTATATTATTTAAAATAAGTTGTTAAATTCTTTTTTCAAATATATACTTATGAAAATCTATAAAAGTCTTGGGTAACTTAAATCAAAAATTTCCCTTTAATATAAGTTATTATATCAAATACTTTTAATAAAATTTCCTTTAGAAAATCTAATACTAGTTTACCTTTAAAATAATTAAATACCATAATTAGTTAATTAAATATTTACTTTCACTTAAATGAAATTAAAAATAGTATTTTCTTCTAAGACATTCTAAAAACACATTTTAAACTTCTAGTTTGTACTTCGAAAGTTTTTCTTTGAAAACATACTTAGTTTTCCGGGAAAATACACTTTCCATCTTTTTTTAAAAATAATCCCACTATTACTTTTAAAACAATTTGCACCTTCTTATAGAAGTTCCCACTGGAAATTTATGCTTTCAAATTTATCCCTCGATAAATATTTCATTTCATTTATAAACCCAGTTTATAAATTTCCATTTCTCATTCCTTTTTAAATCACAATTTCAAAAATACTTCAAATTTCAAACCAATTTTCTGAATTTAATTTCCTCAAAATCATTACTCAAAATCTCTTTTCAATTCCCTTTTGTTAATCCCAATTTATTTTATTTATATTTAAAATCCCAGATATATTCATCCAAGCATATCACAACATAACTAAATTTTCAAATTAAACTACCACGGAATAATAAATAAGGTACATCACAGATTCTACATTGTGAGGAATCTAGTTGGATCCCTCCAACCTGTTTCCCTGCATCTACAGACGTTAGCATAACAGATAAAATATCATATCCAGACTGATAATAATATTCACATTCAACCAATCAATCATTCATTTAAATGTCAACTATTTAAATTAATTGGAAATTCCAGATGTGAGTGAGATTAACTCACCTTGAATTCAACGAGCGTGCCAATTTTAAATTAAATCGAACGGTTCGATTTAGTCCAAAATTTCCGCTTGCTCAAAACGATTCCAAGCATATGTCACAACGTGCTACTCGTCGCTGCGATTTTGACGCCCCTAAATTTGTCGGAATCTGACCAAGCCTGCACAAGTTATGGATTGATAAAGTTTGTATAGAATTTTAAAACAATTTTTTTTATATTATTACCATCGACTGTTCGTATCAAATGAAGAAAAAAATCAGGCCGCAACCCTCATCTTCTACATCGCGCACTTAGGGTTGTTCGAACCCATAAATCGATTTAAATCGATCAATTGCCGCTGCCTACACGTTGAACTTGAGATCGATCAGGCTTCTCCATCTCGAAGGTCCATGCACCCTCCACCATCTCCCAGAACTTGGTTGAACTAGGCTATCCCAAAGCCTCGCAATACCCATTAAAATGAGCGACGAACGAGGCCCAAATTCACCACCAATATATGACATTAGCTTATATCCACCGTTGGATCTGATGAGCTCGATTCGCTCAAGATTATTATAGTTGATGATTTTTGCTATAAATCTACGGATTTAAAGAAAATTGAGGAGGAAGATTATTGTCTTTTGGCCATAGATAAAAGAAGCAGTGGCTGAAGAAAGAAACTAGGGTTTCGGCCCTTACGTGTATATATACACGTTCAATCCAATTATTTTATTATTTAATTCACTTTTAAACAATTTTCTCAAACGATATCCAAACAACGCGTGCCGACAGACGATCAGAATGTTTTACCCACCTTCCGAACACAATGGAATGTGTTTCGGATGCTAATTTGATCATATGTGGATGATAGCTTTTTGAATCGATTTAAAATATTAAATTATCGATTTTAATTTCAACGCGTTTCTCACCCGTATGAGAAAATGGTAACTCCAAACGCTATGAAAATTGAAATCCGATAATAACTAACTATTACGGATCCATTGGAACTGCTTTCGTCGAATTCCGAGACTGTGCTCCGGAAGGCTATTTTAACTCGTCGATAAATTCGAGCGATTTTCAAAATCATCGAAATCACTTAAAATTTCACTTTTAAAATTTTAATGACTTAATAATAAATCATACAGAATTTATATTCTCACTAGAAATCATTCTGATTCATTTCGAATCAAAATCTAATTATTTCATTGTTATATGATTAAATTCCATTATTAAATTAATATAAAATTCCAAATTCAACTTATCGACTTTTAATTCCATCTAAAAATCCAATAGAAAAATTCAAATCAAACTAAACTTAAAATAAACCTTAGAAACCATTTTCATAACTATTTACACCCAGATTCACAAATTATCCCGATTCCAAATATTTAATCATTATTCAAATTTTAATTGAATTTCCATATTGAAAATTACAAGTAAATTCTATTGATTTAACATAATCCTTATTTCAAAATCAATTCAAAACCCACATTTAACATTTAAAATGAATTAAATGTTCAAAATCTAATGATCAAAATTTTGGATCTTTACAATATACTTAACAAAGTGATAAATATACATCTTTCATTGTATTAAAATACACATAAAATAAAGTGCAATCTTAATAAAAACCAACTTGATAATTTTCAAATGCAGATGTCTTCATATCTGCATCCATATCTGCTTTTTTGAGTATCGGATATTTATTTGCTTTTCGAATGCTTATGTAGACAGACATCAGATTTTTCCGATACTCATTGACAACTTTAGTCGTTATACTTGATGAATAAGGGTATACAATCAATGTCTAGGCCTAATTTCCCCCAATACATTGAGTGATTCCCCATTAGTGTCTGTAACCATGAAAGGTTTATAAAAAGCTTTATAGACATATATTTTGAGTGTGGTATTATGAAAACATAGTGGTTTTGTAGGCGGTGAAATTTTCATAATAGGTATGTGAAAACAATGTCATTGATGTAGATGAGAAAGTAGATGCTGGAGGCTACCATCATGGTGCTATAAATGGTGCTAAATATGTGGGGCTATTGATCCTAGCTATATACAGACCAATGTTTCAAATCTTGAATTTTGAAGAAAATCTTAGGAGATATCTTGGTTGAGACGAAGGAGATTTAAAACTCTGATAACTACCAAACCGTCAAGTCTCGGATTTCGAAAAAATATTGGACCGATATCACGGGTATGATGAAGAAGATTTAAAACCATGATACACACCTATGTAACTTCTATTTATGAAATAACTCTTTTGCAAATGTCAAATTGATAATTAAAAATGTAAAGAACACATTTGGTAAGATGATAAAGAGTGATTTATAATTATGCTTTGTATTTTGGTAACAAAATGTCCTTCATTAGATTTTACCTAAAGACATTAATAACCAGATGGTTTCTATGACAACTCACACCTCCAACACACTAATCCAAAGTCTAGGGTGACTTTTCGACTCTCGTCGGTGTAAAGAAATACGAGCTGTTTGGGTTTTTTTCTACATTGCGGTGACTAAAGATAAACAAATATGATCTAAGATATACCATAATTTCAGAATCCGTAGCGGAAGGCAACAAAATATAAATATAGGAAATAACCACCTCTAAAAATATCTCAAAACACAGTCTTAGAAAAACCATATGTAGTCTAATCCAGAGTACACAGAAACATGATACATAGTCCGATAAATACCAAGTACTGAATAAGATAGATAGTTACATGGAGAGTAATATAAAATAACTAGCAACTCTAATCATAAGCTTGCCTCTCTACGTACTAACCACGGGCCTATCACATGCTGCTCTATCCATCTATGGTAGGGGAAAAAATAAAGGAAAAGGGGAGGGTCAGACAAAAGTCTAGTGAATAAGTACATCATTAATATATGGCGATCACATGTAGTTGACTTTGATAATACTCTATGTAGCCTAGGGTGTTCTACAATTATTTATTTATTACTAGATTTCTTTATTTAAGGGGTTTAGCAAAATACACACCTACGCTAACTACTTGTGCAGGCCCATACTTAAGATTGAACAATCGATCGAACCTCTAAACATCTGCTGATCGGCTAGTAGCTATTGGAACTATTCCACATAGGATTACCCTACCATTTTCTACATTATGACCATACGTAACTATTTCGACGTAAATTTCCCTACAATTTCTACCATGGGACTAAGTTTTCCACAACTACGCCTACCCGTACCTTCGTTATGCATTGAGTGGAGGCCTACAATGCCAACTCGTTGAAGTGTCTCATTGCTACATCTGTGTCCACCAGTTAATGGAAACGTATTGCCTCTTATTGCACACATTGGGATCCAACAACAACACAACATCACATCGCGTCAGAATCTGAGAATACCAAGGAACTCCCATTATGCTTGGCCCGCACACTTCATCAGACATTAGTCGGTGTCGTGCATCTACTATAGAGCCTCCAATGAGTGCCGTTCATGATAAAATCACCCCCAATTGAATATCAACCCTTGTTGGATAAGTAGCATTTACTCGGTTCTGCAACGTCCTAATGTCGCCTTGTAAGGAACGGGATTCCTTAATTCAAACAATTCACATACACAAACTAACTATATGTATACATTTACACTAAAATAGTTTTATTTATAAGCTAGGTCTTAGGATGATGTTTAGACTGTGCTTCTAGAAAGAAAAAGGTCGACCACCTGCTCCCGAAGCGGTCGACCGCCTGCTCCCGAAGCGGTCGACCGCCTGCTCCCGAAGCGGTCGACCGCCTGCTCCCGAAGCGGTCGACCGCTTGTTGTCGACCTCTCCACTAGGTGTGGTAGATCGGTCGCATTGTAAATTTTAGTTCAATGTTTGTTGTTTAGTTCGATTTTAATTTAATAATGGTTTAATCTATGCTCGAGCAGTAAACATATAATAACCTTTCAGGTTTAACAATTTTTGCAATAAAAGGGTATTAGTCCAAACTTCTAATCAATTTGATCTGGGGTTTAACATCAATACTATTAAGTTATATTAACTGATTATAGGACTTTCTGTTTGATTACAAAAGGGTTTAACCTAGATCAAACGCTATATTTGCTAGTTTATACCAACATAATTTATAAGTCAATTTCATATTTAAACAATATGATTCTCCAATTTAGTTTCTAATAACCCAGATCAAATAGTGTATATTAAAATTAACTACATATAGTCATCTTATTAAAAATGTGCCTAATCACCTTAGATCCAAGCTCTTGCCTTTGAATTTTGTTTGGAAATCTTCCCCCCGTTTGTTCGCTCTTCGCTTGATTCATCCTTCTTAATCTCTCTACTTTTATTTATTTTATTTTTGAAAAATTAAGGTTTGGAGAGGAAAGAATTTGGCAGAGCTTGGGGATACAGAGTAATTTTCTAATGAATTAGAGTTTAGTTCGGTTATGTATTTATAGAGGTTCTGGATCAATAGTAACCATTAATCGACTCTAAGAGAATATTTTCTTACATCCTGTATGTTAAACTTTAACTTCGCACCCAAGTAAAAATATTTCATTAAATCTAGGCTGTTGGCCTCTCAAACTCACCAATTTAACACGATAACCAGTTGACCGCTAGGTCTTCACCGATTGATAGCTAGGTTTCGATCGACAACCCCATGGGTGTCAACCACTTTTTTTTTGTTAATTAATTTCCTTCCAAATTTACACGTTTAATTATTTTCAACTATGAGTTTTCAAACGTTTATAACTTCATCATACCAGTTCCGATTTCAAATTGTTATGTATGAACATCGTCCAGAAAATCACTATGAATATAATGTTGCAAGTTTCGTAGCCAGATTCGAACGTTTATAAAAATTACATTTTTACCCTTATTATATTTTAAATTTAATTTTTTTTATTAAATTCTGACTTAAATTTTCGAGTTGTTGCATTCTTTCCCCTTGAAAGGATTTCTTCCTCTAAATCTCCAAGGATGGAAATTTGTAACTCATACGTGCAAAATTCAATAACTGCAGCTATCTACTCATCCATCATCCACTGACAATCATTTTCATTGGTTAAGTTTTTAGTATGTACATGAAAACATGGAATGCACATAAATCTATACGAATGCAAAGAGTAGGCAACCGTCTTATCTAGTCGACTTCCTTTAATACATGTGCTTATGCCATGTATCTAAAGTGTATGCAATATCCTATGTAAATATTATTGCAATTCTATATGTACGCGCAACCATTCAATATATATGTAGCACCATATTCATATAAATTAATAAAATCAAACATGTGATGACTAGTTATGATGTGAGTGCTTATGTTGACTAGAGGACGTGCTTACCTAAGTGTACAAAAACCCAATCCAATAAATACATCCACTGATATTCATCATCCATAACATGTCCTAGTCACACGTTAGCAACCATTCCTACCATCCAATGATCTCTTTCTAAGGTGTACACTAAACTAAATCCTAACATATAAGTAGTCTATACTTCTTCAATTAAATTGGAAACATACCAGAAAAGGGTTGTGGGCAGGTAGCTCAAATCCACTCCTCAGGCTCCTATGTGCTCTTTACTAGATCATCTCCCCACTAAACCTTAACAAGCTTGATAACCTTGTTGCGGAGTCAATTTGTACCATGCACAAGAATACAAGTTGGGGCACGTGGAATAAGTGAATCCCTCATAAATTCCACCTCATTTAGTTGACTCGACTTAACTGCGGTAGCTATATCATGTAAGCACTTTCGCAAGTGTGACACATGGAAAACGTTGTGTACTCTCGCTAACTTCTCAGGAAGCTCTACCCTACAAGGTAACTTCCCAACCCTGCCAACAATCGGAAAAGGCGCTACAAACCTCGATTCTAGATTTCCTGAACTACCAAATCTCACAACATGCCTAAGCGCTGATATCTTCACAAAGACCATGTCATCCATTGCGAACTCTAACTTCGTGCATCTACTATCAGTGTAAGATTTTTGCCTATCTTGCACGGTTTTCATCCTCGTACGGATCAAGTCTACCTTCTCTAATGTCTCCCTCACCATGTCTAGCCCAAGAATAATTATATCTTAGTGTCCCACCAAAACGACTGTGATTTAAAGGGTCTCCGGTATAACACCTCGAATGGTGCCATCTTGATACCCGTCTTATAGCTGTTATTATATGTGAGCTCCACTTGTTATAAGTGATTCTCCCAAGAGCCTCCAAAATCCAATATGCACATCCAAAGTAATTCCTCCAACACCTAGTTCATCTCTCTGTTTCTTCGTTCGTCTATGGGTGATAAGCAGTACTCAAGTTCAACTAGGTGCCCAAAGCCTCCTATAGACTCCTCCAAAACTCACTGGTGAAAAAAAGATCTAAATCGCTAACGATGGTAGAAGGAACTCTATGTAACCCGACGATCTCTCTCACGTATAGTGTGGTTAAGGATGCCATGGTTCTCGTACTCCTCATCGGAATAAAATGAGCGCGTTTGGTCAGCTGATCGACTATAACCCAAATACTCTTATTCCCTCTCCTACTCCTAGGTAGTCCATCAATGAAATCCATATAAATACTCCCCCACTTCCACGTGGAATATCCAATGGTTGTAATAATCCTCCCGACTTCTTATATTCTGCTTGTACTATAACAACTCGCTTTTCTATACAATTCAAGCTGACAAAAAACCACAAATGTCCAACCCAAATCAAATAGAAAGACGGATAGTTAAGAGAAAGAAATAAGAAAGAAGAAGAGAAAAGAAATTAAAAACAACATATAATCTCACAGTTATAGCAGAACAATATATAATATAATATCAATGATCTTTATAAAAGAGAAACAATTATCTACATACATCCATCAGAATACAACAAAAATCAGAATCATCAGTCTAGACAGCTATATTATCTTGTCCATATAATTGTAGATAATTTCAATAATATGGCAGCGAAAAATAAGCATATATGTGTATACACCTTGAAGACCTCCAACCTTGTCTCCTAAGCTCTAATGCATCCAAAACAATCTGTAAATGTGCTCGGTCTAACACGAGCATTATAATAAAATAACACCCGAGTCAGCCTGGAAAACCAACATGAGAAATAAACACACCCAACTGAACTATTAAAGTTATCGAAACCTTTCAAGAATCAAAAGTATCCCGTAAGACCACGCCGCACATAAACACGGATGAGTTTACCTTACGATAACCAAAACATTTCATATGAAATCCTCTGATATTGTGATAATGTCTAATATAAAAATACTTATTAATCATAGTCGTAATTGTTATATTAATTAAGTTCCAGCATGCTAGGTTTCCAACTATAAAAGAGTAAGGGTCAACGCACCGAATTCGTACACCTCGAGTTAAAACGTACAGGATACTACAACACGTTGCACCTCTTTTGCTTAGGACCAAAACTAACCCCTTCTCGAGTAGCACCAAATATGATCACCTTACGGTTGCATCAACAAACACAATGGGATCTCGAAGCACGTCCTGCTTAGCCCTGCCGCATGTCCCTGCTTTATTCATTTCCCAAGTGTGAGGCTCGAAGAGGTCATGCTCTTACCATTTATGTAGCACTTCCCACTTGGAATGCAGGCACTACCCTCCAGGCAACAATGCAATATCATCATTCATCCATACAAGTTCTTTCTGGGACTAAACAAAATATTTGAGAGCTCCGTCTCCAATTCCATCATCTTCAAGATGTCTTCACTTCGAACACTTAAGTTGGATCAAAGTGGTTTTGTGATAACATATCCAATTCTGGTCTCTTTGAAACAACGTTCGACGGTTTCCGATAAACTCAGTCCCGGTTCTTTAGGAACTAAATTGTCAAACATAAGATCAAAGATCACCCCCTAACCATTAGTGGATGGATTTCCTTATCATTGTCCTAAAAGAACGAAGCGAGATTTACACGCATGGTACAGCATCACCGAACATGATTGTGCGGTGTAACTCACCAGTTTCTCCTAGATATTGACAAAGTTACTTTTGGGTCCAAATTTCGATAGTCGGTTATTTAACTATCGAATAACAAATATTCAATCAAGGATTTATTTCCATAGGGAAAACCAACATTTGGTCAAGCATCAAGCAACACCAAGCCTCCTTAAATAAACTTTCATTAATTAAAACCATCTTGTAAATGCTTGTATCAAAATACTTTTAAAAAGATATATTAACAACCCTTATATTTTCAATACTTAGAAAATATCCATATACGTATATCAACAGTATAAGTATATTTGCCAAACACTGAGAAAGATCTCCCTTTTTACCAAATTCAAAAATCATTTATAAGCTTCATTATAAATTTCTAAAACCATTTATAAACCACTTATAAATTATTTCTTAAGCCATTTCTAAACCCTTAAAAAATCGTGCAATTATTTATAATTTCTTTTTTAAAAATCTATAAATCCATTTCTAAAGTTCGCTTCTAAATATCCATCTATTTATAAACCTCTTTTCTTTGTAAATAATTTTTTTTAAATCTTAAAACTGTTTTATAAGTTTCTCTTATAAAAATAAAAATCCGTTTACAAAACTCTATTCATGAATCTTGAAAACATCATAAATAAGTTCTACTCATTTTCTTTAAAACACTACAATATAATAGTAATTATCTATGATAACATCATAAAAAAATAATAATTCAAAACATTATGAATAATATAATCGTTAATCTTTACCGTAAAAATAATAATGATAAATTACCAAAATACTATTAGTAATCATTACTATTAATTTCAAACTATATTAATAGTTTAAATCATAAACCTTTCAAAATATTTAAATATTAACCAACAAGTTTAAATAATATTAATATAAGTAACAAACTTTTGGAACACGATATATTTCCTTCAAAAAAATCCATATTTAAATCTTTAATCCAATCATTCCTATATTTATAAAACTATACTTGAGATTCACCTCTAATTTATAAAAACTTCTTTCCATAAAACCCATTTTATTTATGAACTCCATTTATAAATCTGTTTCCTTTATGAATCTCACTATTCATAAATTTCGTTTAAAACATCAATCACCATCCATTTTAATGCTACTTTCATATGGATAATTCCTTTTATAAATTCCTATCTATTCATAAAAATATTGTTTAACATTCCAAATTTATCCTCACCTTCAATTCCTAAAATAGAGTCACCCATTTCTAAAATATCAGTCTATGTCTTATAATAAATCCACCATTTGATGTATTCTCCAATTTATAAATGATAATCGTTTTCTTTAATTTATAAACCCCATTTATAAATGCATACGTTATTAACAAAATGTAATTTTAAAAATCTTTGCTTCATTTGTAAAATATTACTTTTATAAATTATCACAATTACGAAATTTCACATTTGTAATTAATCCTTCATATATGTACACATATACATATATACATATACACACACACATATATATTACTTTGTATAAATTGGTTAATAAATATTAATGTAAAAATATTTTTAATTTCCTTTTAACCATATCCCTTCATTATAAAAGAAGGACTTATTTTAAGATTTTCAAAAATCATATTTTACAGTTTGAAACTATTTAAAATATTTTATAATCTATCAATTTATAATATCCAAAAATTATACCATTAATTTTTAAATAAGTTATTCCTTCAAATAATTCAAGGCTAATTGTCTGAAACATATATGATTTCCAAAATCGCTTTGAAATCCCTTTAAATCAAATCATTATTTATAGTATTTTAAATACCAAAAACGAGGCCCGATGCTACTAAAGCACTAGTTAAGAAAAATCATATACATGTCATCAGTATGACATTCAACAAATCATATATCACCATATATAATTGAAAATAAAATCAAAAGTGTGAGGATTCCCGTTGGATCCCTCCAATCTGTCCCCCCGCATCACATACAATATATATAATCATAAAAATATAAATGAACCGTAACGAGGCAGGACTCGTATACAAAGAGTCATCCGCTCTTATACGGAAGCGTATAAGGTCTCATCTGCTCCAATAGGCAAGATTATATCCATTTCAACTAATAATAATTAGTAAATTATCCAAAAAACCAATAACTATCAAAACTAAATATCCAAACATCTAATAGATAATTTTTATCAACTAATATTTTTCTAGTTAACCAAAAAGGTGAGATTAACTCAAATTGATTTTTAATCGTCAAAACTTTCCGATTGGACTAAAATCGAATGGCAATTTGATTTTTGCATAAATTCCAACAAGCTCCGAATTCATCTAATCCAACACTATAGCATAGTGCTCGTTGGTACGAATGCAATGTGACTCATCGCGTTGTGATCTTAACCGATCTCGTATGAGAAAGTTACGATTTTACAAACATTTGATATAATTAATTTATATTTAGCTAAACTTAACAAACTATAATTTTAAATTACCTTTCTTCCATCATCCCCCTCTTCCTTACGCATTCATGGCTGCACGCCCTCGATATTATTTATTTTCGTGCTCAAACGATTATGCCTAACCTGACCACCATGTGCCGCCACCTGCGCCATGTCGTGCCATGCTCCAGCCACCTCGCTCATCACCTTGAATGTGCTATGCGCGCACGAATGCGAAAATCACTGTGAAACCCGTGAAACTGCAGATGAACGGAGGGCCTTGGCCGCTGTAACATCCAGTATTTAGAGGCCAAAAGATAAGCGCTACGGATGCTGCAGTCGTCCATAGTATTAACTTCTGGTGACGAAATACGGTAATGCTAGTGGTATCCATAAAATCAGAAGCACTTGAATATGAACAGAATCACAGATTTCCAAAACAATAATTTCAATGATTACATTTCAAATAAAATTATATCCAAGTTACAAAAATCCCAAATGTATTCCCTGGCAATAATCAAATATAATTTACAACAATGCGCTAAGAGCGACATATGAAGATGCCTCCTTGGATAATCAAAGCAATATAGACATAATTGTCTTAGTATACAGTGTAACAAATAAAAGATTCCTAATTTAGCTATCCGTCAGCCACCTACTTGTCTTCATATGCTTTATTCGCCAAAATTGCTAAAATGTTAAAACCTAAACCCTCAACCTTCTCAAATTAAATTTTGAGCACCCAAGAGTTTAATGGGAAAAAAATTTCAAATCAGACATAAAGCCCGGTATGAATAATTCTATTGCATATCTGTTTACTGATATTTAGTGAGATCACTCCACTTAGCAGAACGGGTTTCCCCTCACTAATATCTCTTTCAAAACATATATTTGTAAATCCTTTCCTACAACCAAACTAGTTAATAATTGGTTACAATAATAATATAGAAAATCCATTATGTTAGAAACAAGAAATAAATGGACTAACTGTCTGAAATCTGGGCCAACTGCCTTCTACTGGACTAACTGTCCTAATACTAATTATAGCAAAATAGCAATATTCTTTATGCTAATAAATGAACTATTTTTCCATAAAACAGGTAAAAAGGTGGACTAACTATCCTTAAAATGTAGCAAGGTCTGTTATGCTAACAAATGAACCAACTGTTCAAAATAGGGGCTAACTGCCCTTAATTGGACAAATTGTCCTCTAGGCTGACCGCCCTCAAAATGGACTAACTGTCCGAATTTAGATGAGCTAACTGCTCAAATTTTCTTTGGGTCAACTACTCTTTAAATTTTCATTCAAAACCTTTCTCAAAATGGTTTAGTCCGTCAAATCATATATAAACAAGGAAAATATATCTTTAGCTTTACTCTAAGCTATTTTTGTCATTTTATATATACTTTACTCAAAATAATGTTGATGATGTTCAATAAGGATTAACTATTCTTTTAAAATAAGTTAAAGTCCTTCATAACTTAAATACTTATGCTATTTTGCCTACTCTTTACATTCGAAACCTTTGTTTAAAACCTTTCAAAACCCTTTCAAAACCATAGAAGGTAACCCTTTTGAAACCACTGAAAACCCTTGAAAGTACCCCTTTTGAAAAAATCGAAGGTAACTTCTTCGAAACCAATAAAAAGTCTTTCCATTAGAAGCTTTAAAATATATGACATCCACCTTTAAAAATAGTTAAATCTCGATTTCAAAAACACTGGAATAACCTTCCTTTTCATGTTTGTCGAAACCCTGGGGAACCACCCCTTTTGAAAGCATCAAAACTAAACTCTTTTGAAAGCATCAAAACTAAACTCTTTCGAAAGTACTTTGGGTTTAATTTAAAACAAGTGGATACCTTTCGTAACCATTTGAAGTTATCTACTTCGAAACCATTTAAAATGTTTCAACCTATAACATTTGAATTATGCCTTTAAGTAGAGCAAAGGATCATAAAAACATTAGAGTTGAAAGAAACTGCTTCGGAACCTTTTGAAACTAACTCTTTCAAAATCATTTCATAAACAATGAAGTAATGGTGTCAAAACCATCCCTTCGAAAGAAATGGAGAGGTGACACTTCTAGAAAACAAAAGGTCCCCTTCGAAAGTAGCTAAGTTTTTGACAATGTCGAAAGCAATCATTTAAAACAGGAAAGCAACCTAATCAAAACTTCTGCTTTTAAACCATTTGACTTAATCGAAAGCATTTAGGTTAAAAGCAACTTAATTGAAAGCAAGCATACGTAATTTCCTTAAAATCAAAACAAAGTTTCACCTCTTTCAAAACCCCTTGGTTTCGACCCTATACCTTTCGCCCTCTTCTACTTTTCTACGTACTAGTTACCTGATACCATGTGCATTGGTTTCGACTGTGTCGGAAAGTGAGGAACAGATGCAGGACCTTGTGCCAAAGGACACGAAATAATAAAAAGGATGTTTATTTGTACTTTAAAACTATGCTTTTGTACCTAACCAACCTTGTTTTTCAAAATCTGATTGGTTATCAGATTTTTAAATTCAAAAATGCTACCATCTTTCAATTTTTGGAAATTTAAACATTTTGGAAAAAAGCTCCTTCTCCTATATAATTATATAAAACATTTAAGTCTCATACCTTAAATAATTTTATATAACCATTAAAACATCTGGAAAAATCTGAAAAAATTCCAAAAAATCAGTTTTTATATGTTCTCTAACATATAAAAATTTCAGATCCAAATAATTAATTATTTTCCCGTAAATAATTTGTAATCCAAAATACCATTTTCTTTACTTAAAAATTCATATTAAATCCATAAAAATTCAAAAAAAATCTGAAAATTGAAACCCATCTCTAAAATATCTTTTTAAATCTTCAACAAGTACATATAACCATTCTGTCACTCAAAAACATGGCAAATCAATTACAAAATATTTTGATTTAATCCTAAAATCGAAACCAATAAAATTTTGAGATGTAAGCATTATTCATCGTAGCTTTAAAGATTAAAGGAGCATGGGAATTGAATGGACTTGATTTTGAATTAGCTTTCCTTTAGCTTTTCTTACTTCTTTTCCCCTTTCCTTGATAATGGTGGCCTCTTTTTATAAATTTTTTTAAATGAAATGAACTTGTACATCATGCACGACCTAGGTTTGGAGATATAAGAATGAGCTCTTTCCCATATCACTCCTCCTCTAATTCATTTTAAACCCATCTTTAGTTTATTTATTTTAAATGGCACTGCTACCTTAATTAAAATCAAATCTCAATCCCCTAAGCAATACATTATTTTATTTAGTTTAACTAGCTAAATATCCTAAATAATATTATCAATAATCTAGAGTGTTATAGCCACCGCCTCGGTTCGTCGTTCGACGATCCAACCATTGAACAAGCTCGTATCGATGCCCTCTACATTTCCCTAGTTGAAGTCGCCTGCTAATTCGGCCCCTAGAGGCTTCGAACGACGATGGCAATTGGATTGTTTAGTTTAATGGCGGCTAGAAATTTAGGGTTTTCAAATGGATGAAAGTTGAGGACTATTTATAGAAAAATTTCAAAGTACTATTGATATGAAATTTCAGACTCCAAACAAAGTTTGCTTTTTGGTGTTCTGTATGTTATATCCTCATTCCAAACACAATGGAATATATATCGTTAGCCGTTTCCATCATATTCAGAAGTTAGCTTTTTAAAATCAAATTATTTAATTAAAATTCCTTTAATGAATGTTTACACGTTTCGAACCTGCACAACCAAACGATGCATCCAATCGTCACAAAATTCGACGGTATAAAATAATTTACTATTACGGATACGACAAAACTTGTTTCGTCAAAATCCAAGACTGTACCCTGAAAGGCTATTGTGCATGTTATTTAAAATGAGCAATTTCCAAAATTAGTTGAATCACTTTTAAATCTAAAATTAAAATTTCACTGTCTTCCTTATTATTTAAATAGAATTTAAATCAAATTTTGGAATCATTTTAATAAACAAAAATTCAAGATTCAATTATTTTAATAATTCTAAATATTAAATTCAAATACTTAATGGTCAAATAAATCGTTATATTTGAAATTCAGGTTATTTAATTTATAAAAATAACTTTCCAATATTTATAATCAATTAAATATTCTAAATTCAAATGACTGAAATTCTAGTTCTTTACATTCTCCTCATTAAAAAGAATTTCATTCGAAATTACCAAGTAAGAAAGATGTCACAAATCTATTAACTTTCCAAAACAATTAGTCAAAATAGACTACCAAATTTCTATGTCTTTCAACTCAATTAATAGTTACTAACTAGTACCATTCCAAGTTATAAAACCTAAAATCCAAATTTAAGTTATCAATTTTTTATCCAAAATTCTCAAAGAAATTCTAAGGCCTTAAATTTTTGAAAAATTTCGCGTGCGGTTCGGTCTTAAAATTTATCTACATATATAATCATAAATATATGTAAAGACCCGCAAATTCATTCTATTCAAAGTCGACAACAATCGCACATTTCCAGTCCCAAACCGAATGGAAACACGGATAATCATAAGAAAGAAAGAAAAGAGAAGAGAAGAAGAAGAGAAGAAAAGAAAGAAAGAAGAAAAAGAGAAGAAAAAAGAGAGGAGGGGAGAAGAGAAGACAAAGTAGAAGAAACTAAAACAGTAACAAAATCTCACAATCGCAGCAGAAAAACATATAATATCATATCATTTACAAAACAGAAACTATAATATAATATACATCCATCAAAGTACAACAATCAATCACTAATCGTCAGCCTGGACAGTCGTAAGAAGCCATCCTTAAAATTGCTGATAATTTGACAACAATGCAGCGAAAAATAAACATATACGTTAATACGGCCTAAAGACTTCCAACTCGTCGGCCGAAGCTCCAAATCATCCAAAACTATACTTGTAAATATGCTCGGTCTGACCCGAGCATTAAAAGTGAAGAACGCCAAGATCAGTCTAGTAAGCCAACGTGATAAAAACACATCTTAAATTTATTTTAAAGTTATCAAAACTTTTATTTATAAAAAAAAGGTATCTCATAAGACCACACCACACATAAACACAGACGGATTTTTACCTCACGATAAACAAAACATTTCATATCAAATCATCTGATATTATACTAGTCTCTAGTATACAAATAATATTCATCATAGCCAATATCATTGCATTATTAAATTCCAGTATACTAGCCGCAATGTGAGTTTTACAAACAAAATGGCAAGTACGCGGTGGAAAATGTATTCCATATAAATGACAAGGTAAGGGACTACCTTTCATACAATACATCTCGAGAAAAATGCACCTAGGGTCCAGATACTGAACTCCTAAACCAACATAGAACCTGTAAACCCCTTCGATGGATAGTACCGAATATGAAATTACCTCGGTCGTTCCCAACTTATCCGTGGCCACAACATAAAAATATTCGACATATAAATGGTAATCTAGAAGGGTAATGATCATATCCTTATGTGAGCGACCCACATAGCCCTGCCGCTTCTACCCTGTTTCTGTCATTTTCGGATGAGGCATAAGGTGACGATTACCTTTGCAAAGCACATTTCACTTTTAATGCCACATTTCCATTCCTTTGATCACTATTGACTTTAAAAAACATACAACCTTTGAGCACGTACGTCTTAGAGAAGGGTGTTAAGCTAAGAGAAGTGGCCTTCTCCGCCACCAAACAAATGTACATTTATAAAATTCAACGATGTAATCTCAGAAATGCAATGTCAGACATCCATCCATATGAGTTGTTCAAGAATAGAAAAAACCGAAGGTACTATCCTACCTCATTTTATCACGAATTACCCCTAGAATTAGTAGCGAAAAGTACTTGCATATCATAGATTTTCATAACGAAGCACTACCGCCACCATAAATATATTAAAAGGTAAATTTCATCTCGAGGGACTAGTGGCAAAAAACCCTACATCATGAAAATCTTCATCTTCAAAATTATAATCATAACCCAGTACTTTTGAATGCATACAATTGTCCGAAGTGGTTTTCGGATAAATCCGACCCCGGTCTCTTCGAACCAACAATGATAAAGAGGCCAAATTTGATATTCGGTTATTTAACTATCAAAGCAACAACAATATATAGCACATAAGCAGTCACCAGGCCATTTAATTGATCTTTCATTAATTAAATCATTTCCTAAATATTTACTTCAAATTATCTTTAGAAAGATATATCTTCAAAACCATTTCAATCTTTCAATATTGGAGAAACATTTCCATATACTTACAGCAACAGTAAGTGTATTCACAAATCAATTTATTTTCAACACTTAGAGAATACCTTCATATACTTAAATTCATAATAAGTATATTTACAAATCATTTTAGGAAAACTTCATATTTTTCAAAACATGCTTTATTAGGTCAAAACGAATGTTGCGTAAAATATCATTACGACAACACAAAAACATTAGTATATGGTTTGGATTAAAAATATAAAAATCCCGTATACTATATAAAAAGTTTCCTTTTGGAAATCATTTACTATAACAACTGCGTTATAGTCCATGTCTTCCATACTTTTTCGAAAACGTCTATTACCACAATAAACATTGAAATCCGTGTTTTTGATACATATCACATTTCAAAACATTTTTCAAACTATTAAATTCCATTTGGAATTACTACTTCCTAAAACATTACTTTAAAATGATAATTTACTTTTCAAAGCCATTAGTTTCTCCAAAACATCATTTTCTAAAAAATCCTTTGAAAGATTGTTAAACCTTAAAAACTCAAATATAAATTCTTTATATAAAAATAATATTTAAATCTCAACAAAAAGCATTTTCTTATTAAAAAAACTATGTTTATAAATCTCCCTTCTATTTTATAAAACTTCTATTTTATAATATTACTTTATTTATAAATTCTATTTATAACTCATTCTTTTATAAACACTTGTTTCACTATCAAAATCCATTTATAAATTCATTTTTTTATAAATCTAATTTATTTATAAAAATTCATTTATAAGATATTTCTTTATAAAATATATTTATTTATAAAATCTATTCATAAATCTATTTACCAAATAAACTTCAAATCCATTTAAAAAATATTTGCAACTTTGATTTTAAATCTATTTCTTTATTTATAGAATACCGCTTTTAAAAATCCTTTGTAAAATATTCAAAAATCTCCATATAAAACTTTCTCCAAAATTATATTTTCATAATATCAAAAATGATATTTTATTTATTTAAATACAAATTCATGTTAGTCCTTGAGATGTTGGTTTTGATGACAACAACCTTAGAATAGGATTATAAAATATAAATACTAACAATATAGTTTAGAAATATATGTATATGTAGGATTTAACCATGCAAGTACCAAGAATGAAGACTGTGTAGTATAGAGATTCAAGATATCAAGATTGAAGACCCATGAGTATCAAGAATATCAAGATTATCAAGATTTCAATAATAAGTAATTTAATTAGGAATTTTGTTAAAACTCCTAGAAAAGCACTGGCATCTTAAAATCCAATTTATTCGTGGAATGGAATCCACTTCGAGCCTGTTAAAGGTATGGAACCCTAAGTAGGATGAAACCTACGAAAAATCTAGTGGAACATTGTTTTGTATCCGCTAACCTTTTATTCAAATGTTTTTACAAAATTATACCATGTTTTCAAAATGATTTCAAAACCTTCCTTTTAAAAGAATAAAAAACATCTATCCCGATTTTAAATATTTTAGCCTCAAAATAATCTTTATTTTCAAAATCAAATTATCCTTGTTTTTGAACTATCATTTAATAATAATATATTTAACTTTTAAATATTTACTTAGATTTAAATATAAAATATAGTAAAATTTTATATATAAAAAAATATTACTCTCTATACTTATTTATGTATTTTGGCTATAGCTAAGTATATCTATAAAGTTTAAAATAGTTTTAATACAAGATAGAAGTTATTTTCAAAGAAAAACAAATCACCAAATTTTCTTTGGGATGTCGACATAGTTGCAGTTGATTTCAAAATTTTGAATTTCAAAAGAAGTGTCTATTCGTCATATCCCTTCACGCATGGACATCGCTGTTGTTCATTTATAAATATTAGCTGTTTTGAATGAATTTCAATTTATATTTTTCTAGTTTCTCACTCCTCTTATTCTTCCACATTTCTTCATACATATTCTTACCATTACTCTGCCGAAATCAACATTGAATCTAACTAGATCATTTCTAGTTTGATTCTCTGTCACCATCTCAACAAGATCTTAGTGCTATTCGGAGTTATAGACTTCTTTGTAATCAATTTATCGAGAAAATGTGTGATTGTAGCCTTGGAAATCAATCAAGCGAGAAAATGTGTGATTGTGGCCTTGGAAATCAATCAAGTTAGAAAAGGTGTGATTGTAGCCTAGGAAATCAATTGGGTGAACTTGTTGCCCCTGAAATCAAGTATATCTACCCAGAGGATTGTGAATATGGAGGGTGTACCTCGTAGCCTTGAAATCGAGGGTGTAATTGTACAATTGCTTTTGAAAGGACATCCGTACTTGTATGCGAGACTGGATGTAGGGTAACTCTGAACCAGTATAAAATCCGGTATGTTCTTTCCTTTACTGCTTTTACTTTATTTTTGCATCTGTGTTTGTTTCTGTGATCATATCTGTGTCTGAATATTGCATACATTTGTGTTCAAATTAACAAAAACTCAAAATGATTTTGTAATTCCTTTAAACACTATTCACCCCCACTCAAGTGTTAATCCTAGCCTTAAGATCCATATTCCTCATTTTTCACATTTGGTAACAGAGCAAGGTTTTCAAAGTTTTCATAATCTGAATTTTGAAAATTTTTCAAAATGGCTACCAACACTGGTACTGTTAACACTACCAACACTGGTTCTATTATCCTCGTCACTAGTTCATTTATAGAAGGTCGGTCTACTGTCAGACCACCACTTTTTAATGGCAGTAACTATGCATATTGGGAATGTATGATGAAAATATATTCACAATCTATATGATTAGACACTTGGAATGTCACACATACTGAATATTCTGAACCCACAACTGATTTTGCACAGTGGACTGCTGAGCAAAAGACTGTTGCACGAAATAACTCTAAAGCTATGAATATTCTGTTTTGTTCACTTGATAGAAATGAATTTAATAGAGTGTCAGTTTGTAAGTCTACATATGAAATCTAGATAACTTTATAAGTTACTCACGAAGGAACAAGTAAAGTTATACAGAACAAAATTTCCGTGCTCATAAACCAGTTTCAATTGCTTAAAATGAATTCTAATGAGTCTATTTCAGATATGTATAGTAAATTTTAGAACATTGTGCATTCTCTAATATCCTTGGAAAAGGAATTTTCGGAAGAAGGTCAAGTCAGAAAAATCTTAAATTCTCTTACTCCAGAATGGGATCAAAAGACACTTACGATCGAAGAGGAAAATGACATCAGTACCTTAAAGATAGAAGAATTAATTGGAAATCTAATGTCGTTTGAAGTCCAAATGATTGGGAGAAGAGAATGTTAAGCATCTGAAAAGAAATCAATGGCATTCAATGCATTGACCAATTGATCAAACTAAAACAGCGATAATGATGAAGAGATAGCCTTTATGACCAAGAATTTTTGAAAATTCCTGAAATACAAAAAGATGACCAATCTCAAGAGAAACAACTATAAGAACTCTGGAAATCAGAATGTAATGCCAAAAAATATCAAATGTTTCAACTGTGACGAACCAGGCCATATCAAAAGAGACTATCTATATCCAGATGGGCAAAATCCTCCTATTAGCAGTGATTCCGTAAAGAAACGAAAATGTACATTTACTACTACTCTAGATGATTCAGACTCGTCCTCAAGCGATGATGATCCGAAGACAGATTATTCAAATATGTGTTTCACAGTAGTTCACGACTTCGACGAATTCAGAGAAACAGACTCAGAAAAAGGTACATATTTACAATACAATTGGTTGAAACTGCATGCTTAGATTTGGATGCTTGATTGCTTGATTGATTGATTTTGAATTGGTGTGTTGTTTGAATTTTAAAATTTTTATTTTTACTATTATTTTATGATTATTTTTTTAATAGTATTATAATATTTTATACAATATACTATAATTTCAAAATTATTCCAGATATATATATATATACACACATTAAAAATAATAAGTATATATATATTAGAATAATTAGGAAAAATAAATCAAAGAAATTCAAAGACACGTGTCGACATGATCCCCACCATGATGTCGATATGGGTACAGAATTTGAAATTCAAAATTTGAATTCAAATGGTTGAATTTCCCTCCACCTTTTCACTTCATTCAATTCTCTGAAAACGCATCTTTTGACCAGAGAACATGTCCTTTGAGAATCTATTTGTTCACTATCTTTTATCACTTCTTTTCACTCTCATTTTCAAATACAAACTCTCTCTTCAAAACTTCAAGCTCTCTACTCTCTACTATAATGGCTTCTTCAACCAACCCCTCCACCATGAGAATTTCCAGAAAGATAAAAGAGCAACTCTTCAATGATCCGGAGGCCATAAAAGCATACATCAATTATGCTAACTATGGAAAAGTCCATCCTGGAAAGTTTTCTATATTTCAAGATTTCTCTTCTTATGAAATTGATTCTCTTTTTGCAAACAATCAAATTCTTAGTTCTTATTGATGCTTCTCAAAATGATTTCGTTTGTTATCCAAATCTTGTTAAAATTTTCTATGCAAATTTAAAACGTGGATTTTATATTGGAAATGATGATGAAATTTGGAGTAGTGTCAAAAGCAATAGAATCGTTTTAAAATGTGATCTTTTGGGTACCATTCTCAATTGCAAAAGCATGGGAATGGATCTTTCTAGTTTTAAAATCGATGAAAATGATCGTGAGACATTTCATCACATTTTCGAAGGAAATGATAATTTTGAATTAAAAAAATCGAAACTTTCAATCAAAAGCTAGAACCGTTAATCTTCTTTTACAACATACTTTGACCCCAAGATTGAGTAATTTTAACAATCCTACGTCAAAAATTTGCAAAGCACTTTTTGCTATTTTTGGAATTATGATATTAATTGGGCGCAAGTTAATTTGGATGAGTTTCGTCCCAAAAATCTTGAAATGGGTGAAGACACTTTGTATCATGGAATCTACTTCACTTGGATTTTTAACTATTTTGGAGTGGATTTCAAAGGAGAATAATTTATTTCAAGAAAGGTTTTTAATCACTCAAACATTTCTCTTATTAAAATTCTATTTGTTTTTCAACCTTATGAGACTCTTGCCAAAAAGGAAGAGCGTTTGGCTCATGAGGAGATGAAAGAGGAGGAAGAGGAAGAAGAAGAAAGGGATGAAATGGAAATTGAAGAAGAAGAAGAAGGTGAAACCTCTTTGGAAAGCATTGACCGTCCTCCTAATCCAACCAACAAAACCCTTGTCAAAAACCAAAAGACCATTGTTGTGAATCAACGGATTCTTAGACGATCCGTTAGTGAGAAGTTGGATGAAATTTCATCCAAGATGAACAAGTTTTTTTCCAAGCAAGAAGCTTGGATTATCTTCATCTTCATCATCCTCTAACTAGTTCTATCTTTTCATTTCATGTTAGTTTAGTTCGTTTTAATTTAAAAGTTCATATAGTTCTTTGTGTTTAATCATTGTATCGTGTTATCATGAAATGAAATTGATTTTCTTTCTGTTATCTAACTTATCTTATCTCCAGAATAAATGTTAGTATATTATATAAATAAATAAATATATATATATATATATATAATTATTCACAAAATCAAAATAAGCAATCAAAATTCACTACACCATGTCGACATCCCCCTATGACCATGTCGACATGTACTGGTCAGAAATGATACTTAATTTTAAATTTGAAATTTGAATAATTACCTTATGTCTACTCATTTCAAACGAATTTCTACACCTATAAATACCTATTTCTTTCAGAATTCATCACTCAATATTATTTCTTATCTACTTTATCTCTCGTTCTTCTCACAAACTCAAATATGGCCAATCCAATTCATAATTTAACCGACAATCTTGAAGAAACTCTTATTTTTTTTCAAGAATATTCTTTCGTTCATTCTTCGTAACCAGCGACACTTAGAGTTGAGTCAAATACAGATGATCAAGGAGCAAAAAATGTATTTCGATGCGATACGATGGATGATTTGCTCCCTACATAAGGATGATAACGAAGCACATCCTCCAGTCTCTCTCACCAATGACAATGAAAATTGGGATGCCATTATAGTAGACCCTATATTTGGAGAAGAAGGATGGGTGGAAGTTCCTCGTAATATCTGATTTCATTTGATTGCTTTGTTTAATTTGAATTGTTTGCTTTGATTGATTTGATTTCATTTGTTTTAATTTGGTTTGATATAGATTGATAATATGTGTGGATTGATGTTTGTTGTAAAAACATATATAAATACACATTGATGTGTATATGATCTTTGATTAATTATCATGTCTATCAGTATAATATCTCTTAATCTATCTATTATATACTCCATTGTATACTTTATTAATATAGGCGCTTTAGTACAAGAATGAGGGGGAATTATATAGTTTAGAGATTGTATAATTTGGAGTTAGTTTTTGTTGATGACAAAGAGGGAGAAGTATAAAATAGGATAGGTAGGCATAGATTAAGGGGGGAGTTATTAGTTTTAGAGGGACTTATTAGGATAGAAGTAATATTTTATAAACAAAGGTTGTCATCATCAAAAAAGGGAGATTGTTAGTCCTTGAGATGATGGTTTTGATGACAACAACCTTAGAATAGGATTATAAAATATAAATACTAATATTATAGTTTAGAAATATATGTATATGCAGGATTTAACCATGCATGTATCGAGAATGAAGACTGTACAGTATAGAGATTCAAGATATCAAGATTGAAGACTCATGAGTATGAAGAATATCAAGATTATCAAGAGTTTAAGATTTCAATAATAAGTAATTTAATTAGGAATTTTGATAAAACAGCCAGAAAGGCATTGGCATCTTAAAATCCGACTTATTCGTGGAATGGAATCCACTTCGATCCTGTTAAAGGGATGAAACCCTAAGTAGGATGAAACCTACGAAAAATCTAGGGGAACATTGTTTTGTATCCACTAACCTTTTATTCAAATATTTTTACAGAATTATATCCTGTTTTCAAAATGATTTCAAAACCTTCCTTTTAAAACAATCAAAAACATCTATCCCGATTTTAAATATTTTAGCCTCAAAATAATCTTTATTTTCAAAATCAAATTATCGTTGCTTTTAAACTATCTTTTAATAATAATATATTTAACTTTAAATAGTTATACTTAGATTTAAATATAAAATACAGTAAAATTTTATATATACGAAAATATTATTCTCTATACTTATTTATGTATTTAACTATAGTTAAGTATATTTATAAAGTTTGAAATAGTTTTAATACAAGATAGAAGTTATTTTCAAAGAATAAAAAATCACCAAAATTTTCTTTGGGATGTCGACATACCCAAGCTACCCATGTCGACATAGTGGCAGTTGATTTCAAAAATTTGAATTTCAAAAGAAGTGTCTATTCGTCATATCCCTTCACGAATGGACATGGCTGTTGTTCTTCTATAAATAGGGGCTGTTTTGAGCGAATTTCGATTTATATTTTTCTGTTTTTCACTCCTATTCTTCTTCCACATTTCTTTATACATATTCTTATCATTACTCTGCCGAAATCAACATTGAATCTAACTAGATCATTTCTAGTTTGATTCTCTATCACTATCTCAACAAGATCTCAGTGCTATTCAGAGTTATAGCTTCTTTGTAATCAATTTAGCGAGAAAAGGTGTGATTTTAGCCTTGGAAATCAATCAAGTAAGAAAAGGTGTGATTGTGGTCTTAGAAATCAATCAAATTAGAAAAGATGTGATTGTAGCTTAGGAAATCAATTGGGTGAACTTGTTTCCCCCGAAATCAAGTATCCCTACCCAGAGGATTGTGAATATGGAGGGTGTACCTTATAACTTTGAAATCGAGGGTGTAATTGTACAATTGCTTTTGAAAGGAAATCTGTACTTATGTGTGGGACTGGATATAGGGTAACTCTGAACCGGTATAAAATCCGGTGTGTTCTTTCCTTTACTGCTTTTTCTTTATTTCTACATCTGTGTTTGTTTCTGTGATCATACATGTGTCTGAATATTGCATACATTTGTGTTCAAATTAACAAAAACTCAAAAAGATTTAGTAATTCCTTTAAACACTATTCACCCCCTTTAGTGTTAATCCTAGCCTTAAGATCCGTATTCCGCATTTCTCACAATTCATTCCTTTTTATACTTTAAAAATTATTAAGAACATATACTTCCAAAATCATTTGAAAATCTTTTCAATTCAAGATCATAAATTTTCTAGTATTTCGAAAATACAAAAATAAGACCAGTGCTACCATAGCACCAATTAAGCAAATCAAATCCATGTCATCAAATATGGTGTCCAACGCATCATATATCAAAATATTTGAAAATAAAAACAACAGTGTGAGGAATCCTGTTGGATCACTCCAACCCGTCCCACTGCATCAAATTAAACATATAATCAAATTATAAAAATCAACCACTTCAAGGCAGGATTCGTATATAAAACGTCATCCGCTCATACATGAGATTGCATAATGTCTCATCCTCTCTAGTAGGCAGAAATATATCCAAACCGACTAAAAAATATAACGTATCATCCAAACAAGCATTAAACAACATAAATAAAATTATTCCCAATTATATAAAAATATAAACAGGCCAGAGAGGTAAGTTTACTCATAAAAATTTCAGGAATAGCCAAAGCACTCCGTTTTGAATTAAAATTGAACGGTCGTTCAGTTTAACTCAAATTTCCAACTAGCTCCAAATTCGTCCAATCGAATTCCATAGCATAGTGCTCGCTAATACGAACGCAATGCACTTGTCGCGCTTGAAACAGACCTCGTACGAACAAGTTATAAATTATCAAACATTTTATAATTAAAATTATATTTTGAATTAATTTAATTCAAACTTTTACCCCTTTACGTTTTTCCTTCCCAGGCTTTCAAGCTACAACCCACGCTTCCTCTTTTTTTGCATCGCGTTCGAAGAAATTACACCTGCTACCACTCGAACCATCATACGGGCTTCCGCCCTCCGCCTTCTCACCGAGCCGCCCAAGCCTCCACGCGCTTGTGCCTGCACGTGTCTTGTGCGTGGATCTCGCCTAACAAACCCATGACTTAATGGCGATCGAATACCGATTTCAACCGCCTCGGTGGACGATCCGTCAATCCAACCGTACAATAGCTTCATATAACGTGCTCTACATTTCTCTAGTTGAAGTCATTGGCTAATTTGGCTCCTAAAGGCTTCGATCAATGTCGGCCATTGGATGGAGTTATTTTAATGGCAGTTGAAATCTATTTAGGATTAAGTTTTGCAAAATGAAAGAAGTTGAGGTCTATTTATAGAAAATAAACATAACACTATTCATTCGTGAAAATTCTGAACTCCAAACGAAGCGTGCCACATGGCTTTCCATATGTTATACCCCTATTTTGAACACAATGGAATATGTATCGGAAAAAAATTCCATCATATTCAGAAGATAGCTTTTCAAACCGAGTTATTTTAATTAAAATTCCTTTAATCGATTTCAATGCATTTCAAACTCGCACGATCAAACGATAAGTCCAATCGCCACGAAATTCGACAGCATGCTATAATTCACTATTACGAATCCAAATGAAACTAGTTTCGTTGAAATATGAGATAGTTCCCAAAATGACTATTTTTACATGTTTAATTAAATCAAGAAATTTCTGATTTCCTTTTCACTTTTATATCAAAATTAAAAAATTTACTATCTCCATTCTAATTTAAATAGAATTTAAATCAACTTTATAAATCATTTTCGTTCATTTTAAATTCAAGATTCAATAATTTAAACAATTTCAAATATTAAATTTAACAATTTAAATATCCAAATAATTCGCTATATTCAAATATTCCAAAATTGAATGATTGAAATTCTGGATCGCTACAATATACATCTCATCTTCGAGGATGAGGTATCCTTTACGGAAAAATATAAAAACACAGTATGTAATCCGAGATGTGTACCTTATTATAGTATTAGCAAGCATACACAACGAATATAATACAAAAGCGAGCTCCAAATGCGAAGCAAACACCATCCATACCTACTAAACACTCAACAAACAATGAGAATATGTATGTGGAAAGTAATATAAATATATAACATATATTAATACAATAACTATATGCAAATGTAACAAATGCAACAAGAGAAACCATCAAACAATTAATATTCATCCAATTAATTCATAACCCTATAAGTTTACATTTTTCAATGCCAATATTAAATTTAGCAAAGCCCGTACGATGTTCATATATCATCCGTATGCAAAACTATACTTGATTGCTCATTCGATCACACAATTTCACACGATCACACGATCACTCTATTGCAGACTCAGATTCGGTTCCTTGATTAGAAACTGTCATTCTCCTTGTATAGCCATATACCATGATAAAGAATATCAGAATCAATCAAAAATCTTTATCCAATGTTCACCGTCAAGAAATCGAGTGAAAAATCCTAACTCGAATCGGTATAAATCATCTTGAAATTGTATATTCGAATCTGGATCAAATAGTTATGCAAATAAAATAATATACGTACAACTTACGTATTTATTTCAATTAGTTTCTTATTAACATGCAATTGATTCACCTCTCATTTATTCACATTCATTTTACCTACATTTAGTTTAAAAAAATTCCATTATTCATATTAATTTCACTTACATTCCACTCATTAACATTCACTTATTCATGTTCACTTTAAATTCAATTTATATTTAACAACATTTCATTCCATGTTCAATTCATTTATGGATCATTCATAAAATAATTTCCTTTTAACTTTTTCTATGTTAAATTTTATTTTATCCCTTTTCTTTTTTCGCGTAGTATATTTTTCAATACTAATATTATTTATGACCATTCCACCAAAATTTTACTTAAGTTCTTTATAAACATTTTATACCACATTCTGCGGTTTATTTTCACTCTACAATTCAAGTTTATATTTATGTCTAGCAAACAACATTTCGAAACATATTCCAATCACTAACTCATTTCATTAGCTCAATTCAATTCATTCATCACGTTAATGCATTTTACTAGTTCATTTCACTAATTTATTTTATTAGTCCATTTACTAATTCATTACTCATCAAATTCATCTTCATTTATTTCATTACATTCCCCCACTTGAATTTCATTTCAAAATTCATCTTATTTAACTTAACTTAAGTTAAATTTAATTACCTATCTCTATTTATGATTTTCATTCCTTAACCTTCATATTTAACAACTTTAAAATTTGGTTTTAGCTCAATACTCCTCAAATCTATAAGTTATGCATTCATGAAATTCATTTGACTCAAGTTTATTTACATACTATATCTACAATTTAGGGTTATATGATCGCTTTGCAACTTAAGTATATATTCATTTCATTATTTTATCTATTTCAATTCAAATCCCATTTCAATTTCATTTAACCCTTTACTCAATTTATTTAACTTAACCTAAGTCAAATTTTAATTTCATATCTCGATTCTTGATTTCTCTACTTATTTACTATTTTCAAATTATAAGTTCAAAAACTTATCATCTTAGAATTTCTCAAAACAATAAACAAAATTTCAGGTTTTTAAATACCTCGTTTTATTTCAAATCATTTTGAAATCATACACACACACATAACTCCTTTATATGTCAAATCACACTTCTGGAATCTAAAACAAATTTTTTTATCAAAACAAAACTTCAACGGTAGCAATTCCTCACTTAAAAATTCGACAATGAACGTCGACGATGTGCAGTCATCACCAGAATTATTTCCCAACGACCGAAGTGAGTTCGGTGCTTTCTATTTCTTTTAAATCCCATTTCAATTTATTTATAACCAAGATAAATTTTTTATAATACTATTATTACTTTCCAACCCTTTGAAAAATTATTCTTATATATATAATATAATTTAGGTAAAATTATTTCATTTACCTACTTTCAAAACAATACTGTGTCGGTTTGCCTTGTTTAAGTGTTTAAAAACCTCTATCGATAACATGGCGTCCCACATACCGACCAGAATTCATAAGCCACTCAACAAATAAATTAACACAGTATAAATCATTTTTACAATCACTAACAAATAAGAGCTCATATATATACACTCAAACTCATCTTAGGGTCTCGCTTACCCTATCTCAAATGAGTAAATTCCTAACAAAGCCTAGGTATTCGCTCAACCTAAGCTCTAGTACCACATGTAACAAACCGCTTTTCTATACAATTCAAGCTGATAATAAACCACATATGTCCGACCCAAATCAAACGGAAAGAAGGACAGTTAAGTTAAAGAAGAAGAGAAGAAGAAGAGAAAAGAAACTAAAAACAACACAGAATCTCATTATCGCAGCTTAATAACATATAATATAATATCAATGATCCTTACAAAGAGAAACTGTTATCTACATACATCCATCAGAGTACACCAATAATCACAATCATCAACCTGGACAGGTATAACATCCTGTCCTCATAACTGTTGATAATTTCAGTAACAAAGCGGTGGAAAATAAAAACATATGCGTATACGCCTTGAAGACCTCCAACCTCGTCTCTTGAGCTCCAATGCATCCAAAGAAATCTGTATATATGCTCGCTCTAACCCGAGCATTGTAACAAAATAACACCCGAGTCAGTCTGAAAACCAGCGTGATAAAAAAACACCAAGTCGAACCTTTAAAGTTATCGAAACTTTCAAGAATCAAAAGTATCTCGTAAGACCATGCCTCACGCAAACACAGACGGGTTTTTATATTACGATAACCAAAACATTTCATATGAAATCCTATAATATTATAATGATGTATAATTTACAAAATCTTATTAATCATAACCGAAATTCTTATGTTAATTAAAAGCCAGCATACGTGGTTTTACAACCAAAACCGATTGCTCATATTGGAGAACCACTATTAAAGGGTGAGGGTCAAACCACCGAATTAGTACACCTCTAGATAAAATGTACGGGAGGCTACAACACGTTGCACCTCTGCTACTAAGGACCGGTACTACCCCATTCTCGAGTAGCACCAAATATGATCACCCCATGGTTGCAATCAACAACCACACAATGGGATCCAGAAGCATACATGAGTTTCGCTCTAGACTTGGGATGATCATACCCTACTTGGGTGCAACCCACTTAGCCCTGTCGCATGTCCTTAGTTTATTCATTTCCGAGGTGTAAGGCTCGAAGAGGTCATGCTCTTACCATTTATATAACATTTCCCACTTAGAATACTAACACTATCCTCCAGGCAACAATACAATATTGGCATTCATCCATAAAAGTTCACTATGGGACTGAACGAAACAATTGAGAGCTCCATTTCCAATTCCATCATCTTCAAGATATCTTCACCTTGAATACTTAAGTTGGATCGAAGTGGTTTTCGGATAACATATCCAATCCTGGCCTCTTCGAAACAGCGTTTGATAGTTTTTGGTAAACTTAACCTCGGTTCATTAGAAAATACATAGGCAAAGATAAGATCGGATATCACCTCCTAACCGTTATTGGACAGATTACCCTATCATTATCCAAGAAGAACGAAACGAGATTTACACACACAATACAACATCATCAAAGATGACTATGCCACATAACTTATGAGTTTCTCCTAGATATTTCCAAAGTTACTTTTGGGTCTAAATTTCGAGAGTCGGTTATTTAACTAACAAACATTCAATCAGGGATTTAATTCCGTAAGGAAAACCAGCATTTGGTAAAGCACCAAGCAACGCCAACCTCCTTAATTAACCTTTTCATTAATTAAGACCATCTTGTAAATGCTTGTATCAAAATACTTTTACAAAGATATATTCACAACCTTAATGTTTTCAATATAAAATATCCATATACTTATCTCAACGGCATAAGTATATTTACTAAACACAGAGAAAGATCTCCCTTTTTACCAAATTCAAAAATCGTTTATAAGCTCCATTATAAATTTGTAAAACCTTTTATAAACAACTTATAAATTATTTCTCAAGTCATTTCTAAACCCTTTGAAAACCATGGAATTATTTGTAATTTATTTTTCATAAATCTATAAACCCATTTCTAAAATTCATTTATAAATATCCATCTATTTATAAACCTCTTTACCTTGTAAATAATTTTCCTCTAAATCTTCAAACCATTTTATAAGTTCCTCTTATAAAAATCCAAGTCCATTTACAAACTCTATTCATGAATCTAAAAACATCATAAATAAATTCTAATCATTTTCTTTAAAACACTATTATATAATAGTAATTATCTATGATAACATCATAAATAGATAATAATTCAAAACATTATGAATAAAAGAATCGTTAACCTTTACCATAAAAATAATAATGATAAATTACCAAAATATTATTAATAATCATTATTATTAATTCAAATCATATTAATAATTTAAATAATTAACCTTTCAAAATATTTAAATATTAACCAACAACTTTTGTAAACAATACTAATATAAGTAACCAACTTTTGGAACATAATATATTTCCATGATAAAATCCATGCTTAAATCTTCAACCCGATCATTCCCATGTTTATAAAACTGTACTTGAGAATCTCTTTCCAATTTATAAAAATATGCTTTCATAAAACCCATTTATTTATGAACTCTATTTATAAATTTATTTCCCTTATGAATACCACTTATTCATAAATCTCATTTAAAAACATAAATCACCATCCATTTTCATGTTACTTTCATATGGATAATCATAAAAATACCTTTTAACATTCCAAATTTATCCTCGACTTCCATTTCCAAAATAGAGTCAACTATTTCTAAAATATTAGACCATATTATATAATAAATCCATCGTTTGATTTATTATCCAATTTAAATGATAATAGTTTTCTTTAGTTTATAAACCCCGTTTATAAATTCATACTTTTATTAACAATACAATTTTACAAATCTTGACTCCATTTGTAAAGTATTACTTATAAATTATCACATCTACAACATCTCACATTTGTAATTAATCCTTCATATATGTACACACACAGACATACATATATATTAATTTATGTAAAATGATTATTAAATATTAGTGTAAACATATTTCTAATTTCCTTTTAACCATATCCCTTCATTATAAATCACGATCTTATTTTAAGATTTTCAAAAATCTTTATTTTATAGTTCGAAATCTCTATTTAAAATATTTCATAAATCTATCAATTTGTAATATCCAAAAATCATTCCTTTGATTTTTAAATAAATTAATCCTTCAAATAATCAAGACTAATTATTTAAAACATATATATTTTCCGAAATCGCATTGAAATCCCTTTAAATCTAATCACTGTTTTATAGTTAAAATACAAAAAATGAGTCCCGGTGATACTAAAGCACTAATTAAGCAAAATCGTATGGATGTCATCAATGTGGAATTCAACAAATCATATATCATCTTGTATATATGACAATAAAATCAACAGTGTGAGGAATCCTGTTGGATTCCTCTTACCTGTCCCACGCATGACATACGGTATATATAATCATAAAAATATAAATCAACCGCTTTGAGGCGGGATTCATATATAAAGGGTCATCCACTCTTATACTGGAACATAATATAGTCTCATCCGCTCCGTTAGGTGAGAATATATCCAGTCCAACTAATAATAATTAGTAAATTATCCAAACAATCAATCACTGCCAAAAATAAAAATCCAAACATCTGATAGACAATTTCTATCGATTGAAATATTTTCGCTTGACCAAAAAGGTGAGATTAACTCACTTTGATTTTTAATCGTCAAAACATCCTGATTGGACTAAAATCAAACAACCATTAAATTTTAGCATAAATTCAAACAAGCTCCAAATTCATCCAATCCAACTCCATAGCGTAGTGATCGGTGATACGAATGCAACGTGACTCGTCGCGCTCGAAATCGACCTCGTACAAGAATGTTACTAGTTTAGAAACATTTAATATAATTAATTTATAATTAACTAAACTTAATAAACTTAAACTTTAAATCACCCTTTCTTCCATCATTCCCCTCTTCCTCATGTGTTCCAGGCCGCGCACGCTCGATATTTTTATTTACGCCCTCGAACGATCACACCCAACCCGACCGCCATGCGCTACCACCTGTGCCATGCCACGCGCACTCCAATGCCCTTGCTCGCCACCTCACGCATGCCATGCGCGTACATATGCATAAATCGCTGGGAAACCCATGAAAACTACAGATGAATGGAGGGCCTTGGCCGCCGTTTCGGCTCGTCATTTGACGGTCTAACCATTGAACAAGCTCGTATCGATGTCCTCTAATTTCCCTAGTTGAAGTCGTCGACTAATTCAGCCCGTAGAGGCTCCGATCGATGATAGCCATTAGATTGTTTAGCTTAATGGCGGTTGGAAATTTAGGGTTTGCAAAAGGATGGAAACTGAGGGCTATTTATAGAAAATTTTCCAACGTACTGTTCGTCCATGAAAATTTTGGGCTTCAAACGAAGCATGTCACCTGACGTTTTATGTCTTATACCCCTATTCCGAACACAATAGAATATATATCAGAAGCCAATTCCATCATATTCAGAATTTAGCATTTCAAAATCAAATAATTTCAATTAAAATTCCTTTAGTTAATTTCTACCCGTTTCGAACCCGCACGACCAAATGATACGTACAATCGTCATGAAATTCGATGGCATATAATAATTTAATATTTTGGATTTAATGAAACTAGTTTTATCAAAATCCAAAATTGTGCCCGATAAGGCTATTTTTACACGTTATTTAAAACGTGCAATTTCCAAAATCAGTTAAATCACTTTTAAATCTAAATTTAAAAGTTCACTATCTTTCTTATTATTAAAATAGAATTTAAATCAACTTTTGAAATTATTTTAATTAACTTCAATTCAAGATTCAAATATTTTTAACAATTTTAAATATTAAATTCAGCAATTTAATGATCAAATAAGTCGTTATATTTGAAATTCAAGTTATTTAATTTATAAAAATAACTTTTCAACATTTTAAATCAATTAAATATTCATAATTCAAATGAATGAAATTATGGGTCGTTACATTTACCCTTTAGCAAGTCATACATTAGGCCACGTACTCTACCACAAGCCTCCTCATACCCAACCAATAAATGACTCTCTTCATGTCATGGTATATAATATCTCCGCTGGGATTAATTGTCATCCTTAAATGATGCGACTCGGCTAGTACCATGTCAATCAACTCTATAGTAAGAGGAATACACAATCCACCTTTCCTCCATAACCATCCCTTCGAATCATTGGCATAACACCTCAAATGACTTGACTACTCTTCTCTACCAATCCTCTCAAAGATACCCAATGGTTCCTTGTCCTGCTTTTGACTTGACCAAATGTGCTCCATAAGTGTAGGTTGTACGTCCTAAACCACTAACAATCCCGGAGCAATATCTGATAGAGATTGAAAGTCAAAATAAACTCCAAATGCTTCCGCTCCAAGAACATAAAACCGAACTCCACATGCTTCTTACTCAAGGCGTCGGCTACAACATTACCTTTGTCGAGAGTATAAGAAATTAAGAAGTCATACAATGCCAAAAATTCATCCACCCCTACCACCTTAGGTTCAAATCTTTCCGGAATAATAATAATTCAGAGACTTATGATCTATATACAACTCAAACCACTCTCCTAAAAGATATTATTTCATGAACTTAGTGCAAAGACAATGGATGCTAACTCAATATTGTGTTCTCTCATGGACCTTCAACTACCGACTAGCAAAGCTCACCACCTCCCTTAAAATGTCAACACTGGGCCCAAAATTCATACCACAAGCATCAGTATATACTGTGAATGCCTTCGTGCTATCGGGTAAAACTAGAATAGGTGCACTAGTCAATGCTTCCTCCATCTTAATAAAAGCATCCTCACACTTTGTGTTCCATGAGAAAACCAAAATCTTCTTGGTAAGGTTAGTCAGAGAGGTAGATATTTTAGCGAAGTCCTTAATGAACTTCCTATAGTATCCTATCAAATTAAGGTAACTACTCACTTCAATTTCATTCTTCGGCACATGCCAATCCTGAACTGTGACAACTTTACTTGGATTAACCGTTAGCCCACTTTCCAAGACAATGCCAAAAAGCTTACTCCTTACATCAACACTGTAGAATAGCTTGAAATACCGACGATCCTCGGCGATGGCTTCTGACAGCCTCATTGCAACTAAACGAGCCGTCGGAAGCATAATAATTTGCGTTACACAAGTCTTGACCGAGATCTTTCTTCCTCATTCTAGATGAATGAAAACAATTTTCTAAAATCCCTAAAACCAATTTTCAAGCTTCCAAAGCCCAAATTCAAGCTTTTGGATCTTGCATGGCTCCTTAATCACTCTTTATTGCTTCCAATCTTAGGTATGATCTCTAATTTTTGCAAAAAAAAAAACTAATTTTAACCTAAATCTAGATTTGCCTAATTTGATAAATTAGGGCTACTTAGTGATTCTAATTGTTTCTAATAGCCTAATTGTGGTTTATATTATCCCATGGAATATCTATTTCATTTTTTAGCTTTAAACTGTGAATAGTAGGTATAATTCATGACTTTGTATATATGTATAAAGCATTATATATATGTTATGTTTAGCATTGTCTTGTGTCAATTGAGGTGTTTATGTATTCATATATGTGTGTGTGTGTATGTGTTAATCATTATACACGTACATGCATATTAATAACAAAATAAATTATTTTCTATCAAAAACATTGTAACAATATTTTTTTACATATCTACTATAATACGCTGAATTAACCTTGTTCGATAAAATACATGGAATAATGTGGTAAATTAATAACTTTTTGAAATATATAAAATCAGTAAATTTTCAAATGTTTACAAACAACAATATATTATATAATAAATAAGAAGACAAAGTATAAAACTTCTAACTTTGTGTAGACTACTTTTTTATTACGTCCCTTAGAGAGTTTTTAGCCTCGTCCGATAAGTGTTGTACATGATTGTTATATGGATATTCGTTTTTGTCATAAAATGGACATTTACATTCATCTGTACAATACTTGTTGGATTTGTCCCTGTACCGAAGAAGTTATAAACACAGTAAACAATTACATTTCGTACATTATTTCATTTCAAACGTTTCAAAAAATTTCACCATCGCTTTTCTTTTTCATTTCCTGTGTACAAGCATTTGTTTACAATACAGGAAACAAAGAGGAAGTGCTGTCGAAATTTTGTTGAATCGTTTAAAATGAAATAATTTACGAAATCTAATTGTTTACTATGTTTGTAATGGAAAGTAGGGTGACTGACTATCAAAATAAAAAACCATAAACCAACATTTCAATATTGTATTCTTAAGTTGGGTAAAATTGGCATGTATAAGATTATGTCTTAATAAATTGAAAAATATAATGTCAATATCGAAAATAGATACTTGTTTAAATGGATGCATGTTGTTTTGGAAAGAGGACTTCACTCTTAGGAAGTGTAGGATATGTAACGAGGAAAGGTACAAAACAGAAAAAAGAAGGGAAAAGAAGCTCCAAACAAACGTATGCATTACTTGTCCATCACTCCTAGGCTTCAAAGATTATACACATCTTCTGTAACTGCACGTCATATGGATGACATAGTGTGAGAATAGAGGAAGAAGGTACGTTGACACATCCAGCCGATGGAGAAGCATGTAAGCATTTTGACAAAACTTATCCCAATTTTGCAACGAAGAGTCGTAATGTTAGACTTGGATTATGTACGGATGGTTTTTCACCATTTTATCAATTTGGTGCAAAATATTCATTTTGGCCCATTATCATCACACCTTATAATTTACCTCCGTGGATGTGTATGAAAACTCCATATATGTTTCTTACTGTTATTATTCCTGGTTCTGATAGTCCAACTCAAGGAATCGATATTTATTTACAATCGTTGATTGAGGAGTTAAAAACACTGTGGAAAGAAGAAGTAGAAACATACAACATTTCAAGAAAAAAATTCATATGTTTGCTTCTTTGTTATGGACTATAAATGATTTTTCTGCTTATGTAATGCTTTCAGGATGGGTTCATCTGGTCGTCTATCTTGTCCTTATTGCATGGAAGAAACACGGGTATTTTCTTTATCGAATGGTAAGAAAATTTCATGGTTTGACTGTCATCGATGTTTTCTCTATGTCAAACATCCCTTCAAAGGAGAGAGAAAAAACTTTTTAGCTAATAGAGTAGAAACCAGAAAACCACCAATGATATAGTCAAGCAACGACATATATGAACTTGTAAGGAACTATCCAAAGATACATGAAACTGGAGTATAAATTAAAATTGTAGGTAAATCGACTATTCATAATTGGTGCAAACAAAGTATATTTTGGGAGTTGCCTTATTGGAAAGATCTTTTGCTTCGTCATTGTACTGATACAATGCACAATGAGAAAAATATATTTGATAATATTTTTAACACCATTTTGAATGACAACGGGAAGACTAAGGACGATTTGAAATCAAGATGTGATATACAAGAATTATGCAAACATCCCGAGCTTATATGAAACCAAATGACAATAAAAAAAACCCAAAGCATGTTATGTGTTAAATAATAATCAATTTAAAGTTTTGTTAAAATAGGTGAAAGAATTTAGATCTCCTGATGGGGTTTCATTAAATATTCATAGATGTGTTGACTTTAAAAATGGTAGATTGAGTTCAATGACGAGCCATGACTGTCACATAATGGTGGAAAATTTATTGTCCGTTGTATTTAAAGAACTATTGCCCTTAAAAGTTTGGAAGGTAATAACGGAACTTAGTCTGTTTTACAAAGAGCTTCGTTCGACTACGTTAAAGTTCAATGTTTACGTAAACTTGAAGAAGATATTCCTATATTTCTCTGCAAATTGGAGGAAAAATTTCTACTAAGTTTTTTTTAATTAAATGGAGCATTTACCTATTCATCTTCCATCTGAAGCATGATTTCGAGGTCCTATGCAATATGGATGGATGTATCCATTCGAGAGGTATGAAATATGTTATATACTAATTTAATTACATTTGGAAGTTAAATTTAATGTAAATTAATTTTTTATGGATACTTAAATCTTGTGAAGAAAAAAAGTGAGGCAAAAAGCACGAGTTGAAGGTTCGATCTGTAAATCATACATCGAAGAAGAAACTTTGTTCTTTTTCTCTCATTATTTCAGCGACCATATAAACATATCATTTGAAAGTGTTCCACGTAATGATGAAGGCAACAAATAAAAGTCCTCTCAAACAATGTTATCTATTTTTAGATAACATCACGGACCTTTTGGAAAATGTGTAGAGGTATCGTTAGACGATAGAGCGCACACTTATATTCTTCCTAATTGTGCCGAGGTTGCACCATTTGTTAGGTAATATGAAATAATGATTCTTGATTTGTTTATTTCAATAATGCATGCGCATGTAGAATTTAATGCAATGTTCTATTTCTATATGTAGTATTTATGAAAGAGAACATCCACGTGGAGATCTCAGTAAAGAATTTTCTGATTGGTCTTCAAAGTACATTTATAAATCGTGAAATTGTGTGTTCGATGAAGGATAGAAATTTTTTGCTTTGGGATCAAAAAGAAATGTCAAGACATATCCAATATATTTCATCAATGGATATAAATTCAATACCAAAGAATATGGTGCTGAAGAATTAACTAATAGTATAGGTGTATTTGTTAAAGGCAGTAATGATCCAAAAAATTGCACAAATGATTTTTATGGCGTTTAAACCCAAATTTTGCAATTGACACACTTCTTACGACCCGTGGAGGATGTTTTTCTATTTATATGCAATTGGATAAACAATATTCCAGGTTCTGGAATTAATGTGCACAAGGATTATAATCTTATTAAAATAAAGCATACAACACATTATTCCAAGTACGATCCTTTTGTACCAGAAAAACAAGCATTGTAAGTTATTATGCTCCTTATCTTTCTCTAAAAAGAGATAAAGCAAATTGGTCAGCAATTTTAAAAAAAAGGCAAGATTTACGTTTAATGGAAAGAATATTCTAGATGAACAAGCTTATCAAGCAGATCTTGAGAAAAACAACAAAATAATAATAACAGACAATCGTATTGATTTTGGACCTCTGAACAATAAATCAAACATTTTGGTATGAGCATTTGAGAGTAGAGATAAAAATAATGTGGAATATGAGGCCGAATCTGAATCAGAAGACAATGAGGATTAATAAAAATATTATGTTGAATTCTGATGTATTATGCAATTTATGTAATTAAGGATATTTATTTTGCAAGTTATGCAATTTATGTCATTTATGAAACCGAATATGCTTATCGTCATTTACATAATTTTTGTCATTTATGTAATTTATGTCATTCACGTCATTTATACCATTTATGTCATTATTTAGCAATTTATGTTAAAAATGCTATATTCTGCTTATCACCGGAATATGAGACCCAATCTGAATCAGGTATATTTTGTAATTTATGTACTTTATGTCATTTATGTCATTATTATACAATATATCATTATTATGCTATTATTCTCTTATAAAATGATGTATCTATGACATATATCAGGTTGTCCAAAAGGGGAATCTCATTTCGTTCATCCGGAGGCGATGGCGACGGCCCATCACAGCCGCCACAGCGTCCAGCTGTGTATCTAGTGCCTAAAGCGGAGGGGTAAGTACTAAATTTTTTTAGCATCATAAATATTTTATGTATGATATTATAATCTTTATCATATTTAACATAGTGGGTTCGACCTATAGCCGTCAGCTGTAGTTCTATAAGTTTCTAGAGATTCATATAAGAGTATGATGACGGCTTGCTGGGCCAAGTGGAATAATATCCCATCCCACATCATGGAGTGTATATGGTCAGATTTCATTGTAAGTATAATCTTCTATTTTCCATTCTCAATTTGTTTGTCGCCTAACTATTGTTCACCTTATATTGTTTAATTATTTGTCGCTTGTTTATCCGAGAACGCAGGCTGCAGTTGACGTCTAAGCAGATGACATATAGCTGGTACGACACTAATAGATGTAGAAGATGAGGAAGAATTATCGGTATTCTATGTCGGCTATGAAACATAAAGGGGAGAAGCCAAACTAGATGGAAGCGAGTGTGTAGGAGGGTCGGCTGGCGCATTCGGAGAGTGACGAAGCGAAGGTAAGTGTATTAATTTTTTATTAATTATTTGATTAGTGTGAAAATATCAAAAAATATTTGGTAAGTAAATAATGTATTGTTTATTTAAATGTACAGACAGTGTCTCAGAGAAACTCCTCAAATAGGAACATGAATCATATCACTCATCGAGGAGGGTCCAAGTCATGCAACAATATCGCCAGGAGTTGGTAAATTTATTAACTATGAACTGTAAATAGTTATTATGCTGTATAATTTTGAATATTCTATAATAATACATAATAATCAATTTTAGAAAGCGGTGACGCATGGTCCCACATCGTACATGGATGTATTTACCTGTACTCAGGCCATCGAGCATGTAAATCCAAACGGGGCTGTTCCATATACATGGCATGACAATAAATCGTGGTAGAACCATGTAAGCATATTTTAGTTTATATTTTTTTTTTTAATTGTTTAAATTATTAAAGTATAATGAATTGAGATATTATGCTATTAATTTCAAATGTATTTTTATTTGTTTATGCAGGCACGATTTATGGAACAAAGTTAGAAACTCGTGGAGGAAACAGTCGAGAGCAGCTGACTATGGGCGAGGATGATGTCATTTTTGAGTCAATCATGGACCCACCTTCATGAAATAGGCATTACGGTTTTGGCAATCAAGCGGTAATTAATAATATTTTAGATGTAACAATTTAGTTATCTTTTAGTTCTAAAGAACTTCACATCGCTTTAGTTTCAATAATAAGTTTATAGATATAACTATTAAAATATTATGTTGTAGCTTCGATGTAAGATTATAGTAATTGAACTTCTACTAAATTAAAAGTATTGAATGGTAGACAGAGGAGAGCCAGCCAAAGCAAAGCTCAGATCGAGGAATTGAGAGCTAGGGTGGCGCAGCTTGAGAACCAGAACCATCGGCATGTCATTGAGATGACACAGCTACTGGACTAGCGTATTGTTGAGTACATGCAGCGGTATGGTTGTCACTCCCTATCTTCAGCTGGTTCTTGAGGTGATTGACATGAGCAATATGTATGTTTTTTTTGTTATGCAACATTATTTAGTATTGATTGATGATACATTAAGATGGTGCGGTTGGATACTTTGAGATGTTTTGTATATTATTTGATGGTACATTTGGTGATGGTCAGTTTGACATTTGTGAGTTGATGGTGGTGGGTTCTTGATGATGGAATTTGAGTTGTTGATGGTGTGAGATTTGTTGGTGTTTCACGGTGTATATATTATATGCTGACATGTATGTATATTATTTTAATGAATTGTTGCTTGGTTTGATGTTATGTGAGTTAAGGTTGATTTGATTTTCTTTATGTGATTTGAGTATATTTTTATGATTAGAGATTGTAAGTCTACAGAGTGGATCGTGTAGTGTATATACAAGTATATGTGGCAAAATATATGATGCAACTAAAACAATATTAATCCAGGTAAATATAGAATAATCACACCAAGATTTTATACTAGTTCGGACCTTTCGTCCTACGTCCAGTCCCGAAGCTCCCCTTCGGAATTCGACTATCAAACACCCTCGCTTCGTCCAGAGGAATAGTCTTGGTTACAATAAATTATTCTTGTCAAATGTATGTTATATAACATAAATATTGACTAATTAGTACAAATGCTTCCAATATATATCTAGAGAGTATTTTCTATGAAGAGATGAATATTTGGAAGAGTAAAATACAAGTATAGATTGCTGGAGATTAAGTATATATGACAGAGTGCGTAGTTAGAGAGCATAAGTAAGTAAGGTGAAGTGTTCTCTTGATTCTTGATAATATATATATTTGTAGAGGGGTTCCTTGAGTAGTTGCATCCATTAACAAGTGCTCTATCATAGCTTCTGTTGATGATGAAGAGTTGCAGTGAAGACAAGCGGAGATGTCAATTCGAATGTGGCAGTGGAAGTTTAAATTTAAAATCCGAGTTCGAAATCAGATGTCTGGCATTTGTATCGGACGGCTAATACTATATATTTTCTATATATAGTAGATTTTCAGAAGTCTGAGTGCAACTACCAAACATCTGGTTTAGTCTGTTTGTTTGTTCCAAAGGACTTTTCCAAACGTCTGGCTTGTACACCCAAACGTTTGAAACTTGTGTGTGTCTGTTTTGTGCATCTTTTTTGTTGCTTCTTTGATCCTATCGACTTGCAGTCTCTTGTAACGTTCTGCTTTGTTTTTGTCTTTCTAGTGATGTTACTCTAGCAAGTACCTGTATATAGAAATATATATGCATATTCGATTTCCATTGTATAGTTGTTATCATTGAAACCATAGATTTGATTTCCTAACATTCTCTCCCTTTTTGATGATGATAACCATACAATGTGCTTATATATAATTTTACAAATCTCCCCCTAAATTTGTACTTTCCATCATTTATTGTGATTTATATTATTTCTCCCCCTTTGGCATTATCAAAAAGGATTTATAACTTTTTAACTGCAGACATTATTTCCATTCCATTAAGTATTTGACCACTCAAAAATATATAAATAATAACACACCAAAAAGGAAATTTCATTAATCACATTGACTACATTCATCATATTTATACAAAAGATGGAATACTAAGAAATCTAAAAAAAATTTGGAGAAGCTTTTTCTTGATCATCTCCTTTATCTTCATCCTTGAAAGAACTTGCTTGTTTTTTAGGAGATGTCGGATTTTGTTCGAGAGGTTTATTCTCCTCGTCAAAAAGCTTTGTATGTTTCGAAGGAGGAGGAGAAGGCATCGAAGTTGGCCAATCTTCTAAAGGTGGTGTAGGACCACGAACCCTTTGAAGAACCTCCTTTAGAACGGACAATACGGTTGAAAGTGATGTTTCAACCGTGGCTAGGCGAGAAGCAAAAAACATTTCAAAACCATCAATGCGTATAGCCGACAATTTTTGATTTAGAGACAAAATAAGCTGATTTTGGAGAGTTAAGTCACGAACACTCTCATTTGGATTCGTCTCTGTATGAGTCTCCAAAATATCATCCTGGGATGTATAATCAAATGGTGCGGGAGGAGGAGGAGGAGGAGGAGTAGTTTCGTGATGTTGCTCTACCTCTTGTGATGGTTCAGGTTGTGTCTGAGGTAGAGGCCTATCTTTTCTGGCTTGACGACATTGCATCCACTCTTCAAAAGATATAAAATCCAAAGGATATTTCGGTAGGTGCATTAGTGAGAAAAATTTAGTGAAAGCATATTTTGGAGAAATTTCTTCAATAGTGGATAAATAAGAGGGGATTTTGTGAGCTCGTAGAAGTCTTATGATATATGTAGGATAGATGATGGATAGGCATGATCGAGTCCAAAAGTGTTTGAGCTTGTCAAATATAAATTTTGCCCAACTGACCTAGTTGCACTGAATACAGCATAGAGGGCCATATGTTCTAGTTCCGTTATCTGCTCATGACTACCAAGGCGAGGAAGGATAGTATTGATAATCATTCTAGTGAGAAGTCTCACCTGTTGGGGATGCGGATTAAGGATCTTAAGGCAGAAATAACACTAGAGGGGGGGTGAATAGTGTTTTAAAGAATATATGAACTATATGACTAAATTAAAACTTTCAACACAAATCTAAACAGAATTCTAACACAGAATGATCACAGAACATATAACAAATGCAAATAGTAAAGTAAAGCAAGTAAAAGGAAAGAACACACCGGATTTTATACTGGTTCGGAATCCTCCTACATCCAATCCTGCACCAAGGCAATATCCTTGTACAGATTTTTATAAGCCAATATCCAAATTACAACCTTCAATTTCTAAGGCCTTGAGGAACCCTCCTATCTCCGAGTCTGGGTAAACTCTCTTGATTTACGGGACACAAGATCACCCTAATACTTTCTAATAACAATCCTTTTGAATGGGTAGACTCTATGGACTTTTTGAATACAAATTAATCCTATAACTCTGAATAGCACTTTGATCTTTAGTAGAATGATGGTGAATCAAATAGAGAGAGTATCTAAATGATTTACTATTGAGAATTTGGCAGAATGATGGCACGATCTTGAAAATATGAAGTTTTATGGATATGGAATGGTGGAGAAGAAAGAGTGAAGAAAAATAAGAAAGTAGTTATTAAAAAGTTCATTTTGGAAGCCTTTATATAGATGCTCAACAGTCATAACTATTGGCGAAAGGTTTTTGAACGAATGGACACTTCTTTTGAAATTTGAATTTTGAATCCAACTGTCATCGTGTCGACATGGGGTATCCCCATATGTCGACATCCCTCGGTTCAAAATTGTAGAGATGTTGTTTTGTAAAAGCATTTGAATTTAAAACAAGTTGAAACTTCTCTGAAGCAAAGTAAAGTGTTTAAACAATATTTCGAGATAGAGAATGAATATAAAACATTATTTTAAATATATATATATAATTGATATAGACCGTTAATTATATAAGTAATATTTAAAATCAGAATAAGTTTTGATGTTTTAAAAATAGAAGTTTTAAAATCAGAATGGAGGAATATTTCAAGGCTAAAACAAAGTTTGAAAACATTTTTGAAAACATGATTTTGAAAGCTAAAACATTTTGAAAAACAGATTTAAAAACATTTTGAAAAATCTATTCAAACTGAAATTGCAAGAACCTTCCTACAGAGCTCCTCCATAGGACTCGAGAACTTGTACAAAGTAGTTTAAATGATTTTGATTTTCGTGGGTTTCTAAGCCACTTGTCGTTGGTTTGTAAGCTACTTGTCGTGGTTTGTAAGCCACTGGTTTCGATAGAAATTGGGTTCCATCCCAAAAGAAAATTGGAAGAAAGATGAGAGTGCTATTATGAAGTTTTAACAAAATACTAGACACTTATCTTGAGATCTTGAAATCTTGATTCTCTAGAGTCTTGAATCTCTAATCTTCATCTTGATGCTTGCGTCTTTATACTGATCAGTCTTCGATAATACCTACATATACTACCTATATACATATATATATATATCTATCTATATGAAAATGTTAGTATATATTTTATAAAGTAAAGTATAATAACTATATAAGGTTGTTGTCATCAAAACATCATCAACTCAGTTCCTAACAATCTCCCCCCTTTTGATGATGACAACCTTTATTTATAAAATATTCTTACCATACCATAACTCTCCATAACTCCCCCTTACTCCGTGACTTCTTCTTAAAACTACAACTTCCATTTATTCCATGACTCCCTCTTACACCAAGCACATATATTTTTATAACTTTCTCCCCCTTTGTCATCAACAAAAACTATTAATTACTTAAGAATTCAAGAATGATTAGTATGAACAAATAATATGTATAGAGCAAGCATGAAACAATGAGTATAAGTGAACACATTTTAGTTATTACAACATATATAAGAACATAATTAAACACGAACAAACAAAACAATTTAAAACAAAGAATAAAAAAGAAAATACGCTTCAATGGCGATCCTTAACTATAGGAGACTTATGAATCGAACAATTGGGGTAGTGGAGACAAAAGTTTCCACGCTGTTCAATTATGTTTCCATTAGTATCAACAAGGATCTCACCAACGCAAATAACGCTCTTGTCCTCATTTATAGGGACTTCGGGTTGAGGAAAAGGTTGATCTTCCTCTTGGTCTTCTTGTGGCTCTTCCATAGATTCTTCTTCCTCTGATTCCATGGCTTATGAAGAGTCTTCAATATTAATAGGATTTGTACGGTTATCCATAAGGAATTTTTGTACATTCCTAATAATATTCCCTTGCCTTTGTTGTTCTCTAGCCATCCTAAGTTGACTTACTTGAATTTCAGTCAATAATTGAAGGATATCTTTCATCTTCTCTTACAATTTGATCACTAGAGCGTGCGTAGATCGTTGAAATGGACCAGAATGAGGAGATGTGGGTGAAGTGGGTTCATTAGTAGAAGAGGAGGCCATTATTTTATTGTTTCATAAGTTATTTACAGAGAATATAGTGAAGAAAGAGGAGAGAAAACGAAATAAATAGATAAATAACCAAATAACTAACTTTGGAGGGAAATTCTATTTTCAAATTTTTGTTGGGTATGTCGACATCAGGGGATGGGGCATGTCGACATGTCTTTCAAAAAAAGTGTAAATTTTATTTTGAATTTTTATTGATTATTATATTATATTATTTTATATTTCAGATTTTGAACAAATACCTAATTCTCTTCTAAATTTAGTAAAATTCTGCTCGGTTAACGGTTTAGTTAATATATATCAGCAATTTGTTTTTCAGTATTTATATAATCTAGAGTTATTATCTCTTTAGTTATAATATCTCTAAGAAAATAATGTCTTATATCAATATGTTTAGTTCTAGCATGATGAGTTGGATTTTTAGATAGATTTATTGCACTAGTATTATCACAATATATTGGATATTTACTTATGTTAATTCCAAAATCTTTTAAAGTTTGTTGCATATATATGACTTGTGAACAGGACAGAGAAGCAGATATATACTCTGCTTAAGTTGTTGACAAGGAAACAGTATTTTGTTTCTTGCTGAACCAGAAAACCAGTGAATGTCCTAGAAAGTGACAAGTTCCACTTGTACTCTTTCGGTCTGATTTACAACCAGCATAATCAGCATCACAATATGATATTAAATCAAAAGTATTATTTCTAGGATAAAATAAACCATAAGCTAAAGTGTATTTTACATATCTTAAAATTCTTTTAACAGCTTTTAGGTGAGTTTCTTTAGGTTGTGATTGGTATCTTGCACAGAGACAAACACTATGCATAATATCAGGACGACTCGCTGTTATATAAAGTAGTGAACCAATCATACCCCTATATAAAGTTTGATCAATATCTTTTGATTTATCTTCTTTACTTAAACCTACATTTGTTGACATTGGAGTTGGTTTCCCACTAGAGGTACTTAAACCAAATTTATTGATTAAGTCTTTAGCATATTTTTCTTGACTTATGAAGATTTCATTTTCTAGTTGTGTAATTTGAAGCCCTAAGAAGAAACTTAATTCTCCTATGTGACTCATTTCAAATTCTTTAGTCATTATATCTGAAAATTCTTTATTCATTATGTCATTAGTTGATCCAAAGATTATATCATCTACATATATTTAAACCAGTTGAATATCTTGATCATTTCTTTTAATAAAAAGTGTTGTATCTACTTTACCAATTTCAAAACCAGATTGAAGTAAATAAGATCTTAGTCTTTCATACCAGGCTCTAGGAGCTTGCTTTAGACCATTTAGAGCTTTCTTTAACTTGTATACATGGTTTGGAAATTTATTATCTTCAAAAAGTGGAGGTTGTTGAACATAAACATCTTCTTTTACAAAATCATTTAGAAAAGCACTTTTAACATCCATTTGATATAATTTGAAATTATTATAATTAGCGAAAGTAAGTAGAATTCTTATAGCTTCTAATCTTGCTACGGGGGCAAAGGTTTCATCATAGTCAATTCCTTCTTCTTGACAATAACCTTGCGCGACTAAACGAGCTTTATTTCTTACGACCTCACCGTGTTCATTCATTTTATTTTTATAAATCCATTTAGTTCCAATTATACTTTTATCCTCAGGTTTAGGAACAAGTTCCCATACATCATTTATGGTAAATTAATTCAATTCTTCTTGCATAGCAAGAATCCATGAATCATCAGACGATGCTTCCTTTGGATTTTTAGGTTCAATTGTTGATATAAAGGCTACATTACTCATACTACTTAATTGATTTCTAGTTCTTACTACAGATTCAATATTTCCTAAAACATTTTCCATTGGATGATCTTTTGATATTTTAGATCTCTTATTAAGTTGATTTATTTCACTAATAGTTTCATTAGATTGATTTAAATTTATAAAATCTTCTTCATCATCTGTTTGTACAATATCTTTAAGATTTTCATCAAAAGATACATGCATAATTTCTTCAATAGTATTAGTTTTTAAATTAAAAACTCTAAATGCTTTGCTTCTATTAGAATAACCAATAAAGAATCCTTCATCAGCTTTTGGTTCAAATTTATCTAAATTATCTTTTGTATTAAGTATAAAACATTTACTCCCAAATACTTTGAAATAAGCAACTATAGGTTTCTTATTATAAAGTAATTCATATGGAGTTTTATTTGTTAATGGTCTAACTAAAATTCTATTTAATATATAACAAGCTGTAGCAACTGCTTCAGCCCAAAAATATTTAGGTAAATTACTATCAGAAAGCATTGTACGAGCACACTCTTGAATCGTTCTATTCTTACGTTCTACTACTCCGTTTTGTTGTGGAGTTCTTGGAAATGAAAAGTTGTGAGTAATTCCCTTATGAGTACAGAAATTCTCAAAATTTTCATTTTCAAATTCACCATCGTGATCACTTCGAATAGTTTTAATTTTGAAAGAATGTTGTTTTTGAATTCTTTTAGAAAAGTTTTTAAATATTTCAAAAGCATCTCTTTTATGTTTTAAAAATATTGTCCAAGTATATCTTGAATAATCATCTACTATAACAAAAACATATTTACTATGGTTAATTGATTGAACTTGAGATGGACCAAATAAATCTAAATGAAGTAATTCTAGAGGGCTAGAGGTAGAAATAGCATCTTTTAATTTAAATGAAGTTTTCTTTAGTTTTCCTAATTGACAAGCATCACAAATACTATCTATTTTAAAGTTTAACTTCGGTAGACCTCTAACTAAGTCAAGTTTTGATAGCCTAGATAATAATTTGTAATTCAAATGGTCAAATCTTTTATGCCAAATCCAAGGGTCACTTGTATTAGCCAAAAGACATAGGTTATCATTTGAAATTTTCATACTAAGGATATAAATATTCTTCTTCCAAATACATTCAAAAATTATATTAGACTTATCATCTTCAATGTGACATTTATCTTTTTCAAATTTAATTTTAAAACCTTTATCGCAAAGTTGACTTATACTAAGCAGATTATGTTTTAAGTTCCTAACTAATAAAACATCAGAAATAAGTAAAGTTTTAGAGTTACCGACATTGCCAACGCCAACCACATATCCTTTAGAGTTGTCACCAAAATTGACTAATCCACCATCTTCATAAGTAATGTCCTTGAGTATCTCGGGATTTCCAGTCATGTGCCTTGAACAGCCACTATCAAGTATCCATTTATCTTTCTCAATTTGCACGGTTTGTCCATTGGGTGTTGATTCGTCAAAAGCCATATAACATGTCTGTTCCTGCATAACACACCAATTCAGTAGATAACTTGATTTTTCAAAATAACTATATGCAGACTTATGAAACTTTGATGAAATGCATATATTCAAAACAGTTTTAACACAATTTTCCAAAAATGCCATTTTTATATTTTTCAAGTTTCAGATTATGAAAACAATGAAAACCAATGCTCTGATACCAATTGTTGGGGATGCGGATTAAGGATCTTAAGGCAGAAATATCACTAGAGGGGGGTGAATAGTGTTTTAAAGAATATATGAACTATATGACTAAATTAAAACTTTCAACACAAATCTAAACAGAATTATAACACAGAATGATCACAGAACATATAACAAATGCAAATAGTAAAGTAAAGCAAGTAAAAGGAAAGAACACACCGGATTTTATACTGGTTCGGAATCCTCCTACATCCAGTCCTGCACCAAGGCAATATCCTTGTATAGATTTTTATAAGCCAATATCCAAATTACAACCCTCAATTTCTAAGGCCTTGAGGAACCCTCCTATCTCCGAGTCTGGGGTAAACTCTCTTGATTTACGGGACACAAGATCACCCTAATACTTTCTAATAATAATCCTTTTGAATGGATAGACTCTATGGACTTTTTGAATACAAATTAATCCTATAACTCTGAATAGCACTTTGATCTTTAGTAGAATGATGGAGAATCAAATAGAGAGAGTATCTAAATGATTTCCTATTGAGAATTTGGCAGAATGATGGCACGATCTTGAAAATATGAAGTTTTATGGATATGGAATGGTGGAGAAGAAAGAGTGAAGAAAAATAAGAAAGTACTTATTAAAAAATTCGTTTTGGAAGCCTTTATATAGATGCTCAACAGTTATAACTATTGGCGAAAGGTTTTTGAACGAATGGACACTTCTTTTGAAATTTGAATTTTGAATCCAACTGTCATCATGTCGACATGGGGTATCCCCATATGTCGACATCCCTCAGTTCAAAATTGTAGAGATGTTGTTTTGTAAAAACATTTGAATTTAAAACAAGTTGAAACTTCTCTGAAGCAAAGTAAAGTGTTTAAAAAATATTTTGAGATAGAGAATGAATATAAAACATTATTTTAAATATATATATATAATTGATATAGACCGTCAATTATATAAGTAATATTTAAAATCAGAATAAGTTTTGATATTTTAAAAATAGAAGTTTTAAATTCAGAATGGAGGAATATTTCAAGGCTAAAACAAAGTTTGAAAACATTTTTTAAAACATGATTTTGAAAGCTAAAACATTTTGAAAAACAGATTTAAAAACATTTTGAAAAATCTATTCAAACTGAAATTGCAAGAACCTTCCTACATAGCTCCTCCATAGGACTCGAGAACTTGTACAAAGTAGTTTAAATGATTTTGATTTTCGTGGGTTTGTAAGCCACTTGTCGTAGGTTTGTAAGCTATTTGTCGTGGGTTTGTAAGCCACTGGTTTCGATAGAAATTGGGTTCCATCCCAAAAGAAAATTGGAAGAAAGATGAGAGTGCTATTATGAAGTTTTAACAAAATACTAGACACTTATCTTGAGATCTTGAAATCTTGATTCTCTAGAGTCATGAATCTTGAATCCCTAATCTTCATCTTGATGCTTGAGTCTTTATACTGATCAGTCTTCGATAATACCTGCATATACTTCCTATATACATACATACATACATACATATATATGAAAATGTTAGTATATATTTTATAAAGTAAAGTATAATAACTATATAAGGTTGTTGTCATCAAAACATCATCAACTCAGTTCCTAACATCAACTTAGGTCGTAGGTATTTGGATGTGATTCTAGGCATTTCATCTTCTTACATTTGATGTGTTATATTATCTCTCGGTTTCAGACGCATATCTGAAATATTATATAAATCTTCTCCAGTTCGGAACATCCGGGAGTTCGGCCTATGACACCTGGAGTAAGCCGAATTGTGTTGCCGTAAACACTAGACCATAGCCAATTATCATCGTTTTCAATGTTCCAAACTGCTGGGCTATCCAAATTAGCGTAGAAGAGAAATATGGCTAATTGATCTATTTGTATGTTATTGGGATTAAATGATATCAAAGTTTCTAAACCAGTACTTTCACACATTTCACCTAAATCGTACATTGGGAACTTGAGTAAATTATAAAATGAACCTATATGGAGTTTCTTCTTTTGAATGTCCTCTATCTATTGACCGAATGCGGTACACGATTCATCCATTGTTCCATTTGATCATCTGAGCAAACTTGGGGATTGGAGGAAGTTGCTTGGTCTTGCTTTCGTTTAGAGGTCTTAGGATTTTTTGTTTTAGGAGCTATCGAGTTTGATCAGACGTCCGGTTGGTTGTGTTAGACGTTTGGATTTGATAGATATGTAAATTGTGATAGTCAGAGAGAATTATCAGTCGTCTGTTTGTATTATCAAACGTCTGTAATAGGTCGAAATTTTACTTTTGTTGGACAGATAATTATCCCAGACGTCTGGATATAACATCAGATGTCTGAAAATGATCCGAGTTTTTTATAATATGGACTAGAGACTTTGTTCGGACGTCTGGTTCATAGTTCAGGCGTCTGAAATAGACTGGTTTCTAATTTTTATTAAGCAGAGGTAAATTTCAGATGTCTGGAAGGATTTATGAGATGTCTGATATATGAATGGTGGTTAAAAATTTATGTGATAGCAGAATGTCAGACGTCTGATAGCAATGTTCAAACGTCTGAAATGACCCATTTGTCTAAATATAGCCTAATTTTGAAGGGTGTTGCTTATTTTTCGAGCTTTTATTTTTAATAAAACATAGTATTATTATTTGTGAAACATAATTACAAATATACATAGATAAAAATACAATGAAAATAATTTAAATCTATTTAGATGACGATGGAGCATTGCGATATTCAGACTTTTCATCCCTCCGTGGCTTGAGTGGAGACCATATATTTCCACATTCGTAGGTTCTTGGGGTACCAGAGAATCGCCTAGGTGAAGGATCTAAAGGTGTACGATACGATGCATAGGGATCTAAAGAAATGCAAGGAATCGAAAGTGGTTCACGTACATCCTTCTTACGTGAATTACATAATTTTATCGCTACTTGCTCCAGAAAACTTAGCCGTCGCGCCGTGACTTTTTGCTCAAAGTACAATTCTCGTTGTAACTCTATTTGTTGCTTTTGATAGTGATGTATTTCATCGATTTTCTCGTTGGTGTTAGAGGAAATAAATAGAGATCGTTTGGACTTCTTTTTATCGGAAGTGAATCCCGTGTGGTAGGGGGACCATCTATACGTTGATTCCTGATTCGGTGTAGAGGTAGGAAGGTGGTGAGGTGTATCCGTAGAGCTATTCGTTGTTGGTGTCGAGAAGGACAGATGAGAATTGTCGGAAGACATGATGTATTTTTGTTTTATGAAATCTATATACTCTTTACTTCTGTGTTTTGTAAAGATATTTATATATGATCTTAATAATTATTTATTGGTAATTTCAGAAAACAACCACCTAAATAATTGAAGGTGAAGGAGTTATCAATTTTAATTTATGGATATTTTTTTAGCTAAACATAGAATAAATAAAGATGTATTATTAGTTTAGAAGATCATTAAGAGTGCATATTCCTAAACTGCGTCGCAGTTTAATAAAAGTTTGTTCGTTTAGTGGTTTTGTGAAAATATCTGCTATTTGTTTCTCTGTATTTACGTATTCTAATGTAACAATTCTTTTTCTACGTTGTCACGTAAAAAATGATGTCGTATATCTAAATGTTTAGTACGTGAGTGATTTACAGGGTTTTTTGATAGATTTATTGCACTCGTGTTATCGCAATATATTGGTGATTTATCGATGATTTTGCCAAAATCCGTAAGTGTTATTCCATGTATATCACTTGTGCACATGCTAGGGCTGCTGAAATACATTTGGCTTCGCAACTAGTGCTCTTATGATTGTCCGATAAAGTGACATGTTCGGTTAGTACTCTTACGATCTATTTTACATCCATCGAAATCCGCATCACTATATGAAACTAGTTCAAACGATGATCCCTTAAGATAAAACAAACCGTAATCTCTAGTACTAGATAGATATCGTAAGATACGTTTAACAGATCTTTGATGAGATTCACTTGGTTTTGCTTGAAATCGGGCATAAAGACATACACTCGTCACAATGTCGGGTCGACTAGCCGTCAAATAAAGTAAGGAGCCAATCATACTACGATATAATTTTTCATCAAAATCTTTTCTATTATTATCTTTTTCCAAGTGAACACTGGTACTCATCGGTGTTGGTTTACTAAAAGTTTTATCCATTTCAAAACGATGTATTAGATCGTTACAATATTTTTGTTGATGAATAAAGGTACCATTTTCAAGTTGTTTTATTTGTAAACCTAAAAATAAATTTAATTCTTCCATGTGAGACATTTCAAATTCGTTTTTCATAATATTTTAAAATTGATTACAAAGATTTTCATTAGTTGAACAAAAAATAATATCGTCTACGTATATTTGTACAACTAAAATGTCGTTATTTTCTCGTTTAATAAATAAAGTTGTATCGATTTTACCTATTTAGAAACCAGATGTAATTAAATAATTTTTAAGACGTTCGTACCAGGCAAGGGGGCTTGTTTTAAACCATATAACGCTTTTTGTAATTTTAAAACATGTTCGGGATATTTTGCGTGAACAGACAATGAAGGTTGTTCAACATATATGTTTTCTTTAATAAAACCATTTAAAAAAGCATTTTTGACTTCCATTTGAAATATTTTAGAATTGTGATGATTTGCAAAAGCGAGTAATGTACGTATGGCCTCAAATCTCGCTATTGGAGAAAAGGTTTCACCGTAGTCGATACCTTCTTCCTGATTATAACCTTGAAGACTAGACGTGCTTATTTTCTAACGATATTTTTGTTTTCGTCTGCTTTGTTTTTAAATACCCATTTTGTTCCTATAATCATTTAATTTTCAGGTCTTGGTACTCCAAACATTATTATATTCAAATTGATTTAATTCTTCTTACATAGCTATTATCTAAAAGTTATCGTTTGAAGCTTCTTTATAAATTTTCGGTTCAAAATTTGACACAAATGCTATATGACTTATTTGGTTAAGTTGATTTCTAGTTAATCTAGAATTGAGGTCTCCAGTGATATTATCCTCTAGATGATCTTTAAAAATTCTAGAAGATGATACTAAAGTATTATTTTATGCATTTGTCTAATAATTAAGAGAATTTGTTGTATTTGTTATTAGAATTATTTCTTCATCGTCAGTAGTACGATGATTAAGAAAATTTTCATCAAACGAAACATGTAAACTTTCTTCAATTGTGTTAATTGTTTATTAAAAATTCCATATGCCTTGCTACAATCCGAACATCCAACGAAGATTCCTTCATCGGCCTTTGGATCAGATTTTCCTAAATTATCTATTTTATTTAGTATAAAATATTTTGATCCCGAAAGTTTTAAAGTATGATACTTTAGGTTTTCTTCCAAAAAATATTTCAAAACAAGTATGTTTAGTCATAGGTCGTATGGTTACTCGATTCAAAACATAACAAGCCGTAGCAATAGCTTCTGCCTAAAAATGTTTTGGTAGACCACTACTATATAGTGTTCGTGCACATCCTTGTAACGTATGATTTTTCCTTTCTACTATACCATTCTGTTGAGGTGTGTGGGAAAAAGAAAATTTATGACTTATACCATTTTTATTACAAAAATTAGTAGAAAGATCATTTTCGAGTTCTCCACCGTGATCACTACGAATATTCTTAATTTTCAAATCCATTTGTGTTCTTATTCTTTTAGCAAAAATTTTAAATATACCAAAGGTGTCACTTTTATGTTTTAAAAATAAAGTCCATGTATATCTTGAAAAATCATCAGTGTTACGAAAATATATTTTTTGTGATTTATAGATCGTACTTGAGTTGGACCAAATAAATCTAAATGTAATAATTCTAATGGTTGTTTTGTAGAAATATTATTTTTATATTTAAAAGAGCTTTTCTTTAGTTTTTCATTTGACAATGGTCACATAAATTTTCTACTTTGTAATTTATTTTAGGCAATCCTCTAACTAGCTCATATTTTTCCAATTTATTAATATATTTAAAATTAAATTTGACAAAATCATTTATGCCACAACCATGGATCGTCATGTTTGGCAGTTAAACATAAATTTGAATTTCGATCTATATTCATATTTAAGACATAAATATTTATGTTTGTAAAACCCTCAAAGATAAGTTGTTTGTTATTGTGGAAAATATGACATTTATCTTTGTCAAAATTGATTTGAAAATCGTTATCGCATAAGTGACTAAAATACAAAGTAGGTTGTGTTTAAATTTTCTACCAACAAAACATTTGTAATAATAGGAGAGTTAGAAATACCAGAGTTGATGACTTCTCCAATGCCAACGATGTATCCTTTTGAGTTATCTCCAAAAGTTACCACTCCACCATCGATATATGTTATATTTGATAATATTTTTGGGTTTCCGGTCATATGCTTAGAGCATCCACTATCAATTATTCATTTCTTTTTATTTTTTATTCTGGGTACCTATAAAATAAAAGATGATTTAATTGGTACCCATATACTTTGTTAGAGTCCAAGATGTTAGGAGGAGTAGGTAGCCATACCCAAGAAAATTTGGTACCTTTATGAACATATTTTTTATTATAGATTACATTTTCTAAAAAATTATTAATATGTTTTTGTCTAATCAAATTATTATTTGTCTTAGGAATCCAAATTTTTATACTTTTGGAATTCGTATTAGACTTAGGCGATCTTTCAGTCTTTTCATAATTGTAATTATATTTCTTAATTTTATTCCCTTTTTGTTTAGGAATATTTTTAAATCCTATTCATTTTTATTACCTGATGGTTTTGAAGTTTTGATAAGATTTTTCAAATCTTGTTTTCCTTTATTAAATTTTGAAACATTATTTGTAATTTTATCTAATTTTTCTTTTAATTCTAAATTTTCGATTTTCAATGTTTCAATATTACTTTTCAAGTTGATATTTTCTTTTAACAAGTTATCATTTTATAGTCTAGTTTTATCCAAATCTATAACTATAGTCTCATTTTCAACCAAACTATTTTTAATTTTTTATTGAGATAACTCTAGCTCCTCTTCAAAAATAATTTTTTTCATCTTTTAACATTTCTACTTCAAGTTCTAATCTATTTATTTTGGCTATATGTTCTTTATTCAATTTTTTAATTTGTTTAAATTTATCATCTAATTCCATGCTAAGTTCTAATAATTCATCATAGCTAAGTTCGGGACATACCTCATTAGTTTGTGCCAAAAAGCATACATTAGCTTGTTCTTCGTCACTATAGTTGTCACTGTCTGATGATGATGAAGAATCCAAGTCATCGCATGTTACTTTGAAAGCTTTCTTCCTTTTGAATTTTTTAAATTTGTTCTTCTTTTTATCATTGTTGAGCTTGGGACAATCTTTCTTCGTATGTCCAAATTGGTCACATTCATAGCATTTGATTGATGTTTGATTTGTTGAGCTTGATTTTCCTCCTTTCTAAAATCCAGCCATTTTTCTAAACTTCTTGAATTTGTTGTTGGTTTTGGCAATAAATACAATTTCTTTTTCATCTAAGTCGAAGTCTTCATTTGTTGCTAGGAATGCTACGATCTTCTTTTCCGAATCTTTTTCTTTTCATGCCTGCAAATTAGCTTCATAGGACATTAAATTTCCTATCAATTCTTCAACTAAGAATGTTGAGAGATCGTTAGCTTCTTCAATAGATAATACTTTTCTTTCCCACATTGGAGTTAAAGAATTGAGTATGCTATATACTAAGTCAAAATTTGTGAATTTTACTCCAAGTGCCATTAAATCATGTTGAATGGTTAGGAATCTATAGTACATGTCTACTATAGATTCATTTTGTTTCATTTTAAATGATGAAAATTGATTTTGTAAAATTGAAATCTTAGTTTGTTTAACTTTGTTTGTGCCTTCGTGTGTAACTTGTAAGGTACGTCAAATATCATATGCAATGTTACACAACATGACACGTGAAAATTCATTCTTATCTAACGAACAAAATAAAGCATTCATAGCTTTGGCATTATTAGAAGCTGCGGTTTTTTGTGCATCATTCCATGTGTTCATAGCAATGCCTAGTACTTCATATTTATTTTAAGTGGCTGACTAAATTTATAATCCATTAGCTTCCATGAAAATTCTCATAAATGTTGACCAATATGCATAGTTAGAACCATTAAAAAGTGAAGGTCGTGCTGTGGTTTGACCTTCTTGAAAAATACTTGTCATATTAAAGTGATTCAAAAACGTGTTACTGTACTTTGATCAAACTTTGCTCTGGTACCAAATGTAAGTCTACAGAGTGGACGTATAGTGTATATGCAAGTATATGTGACAAAATATATGATGCAACTAAAACAATATTAGTCTAGGTAAATATAGAATAAGCATGCCAGGATTTTATACTAGTTCGAACCTCCGGTCCTACGTCCAGTCCCGAAGCTCCCCTTCAAAATTCGACTATCAAGTATCCTTGCTTCTCCAAGAGGAATAGGCTTGGTTATAATAAATTGTTCTTGTCAAATGTGTGTTCTATAACATGGATATTGACTAATTAGTGCAAATTATTCCAATGTATATCTAGAGAGTATTTTCTATGAAGATCTAAATATTTGAAAGAGTGAAATACAAGTATAGATTGCTAGAGATCAAGAATATATGATAGAGTGTGTAATTAGATAGCATAAGTAAGTAAGGTGCGGTGTTCTCTTGATTCTTGATGATATATATATAGTTGTCGAGAGGTTCCTTGAGTAGTTGCATCCATTAACAAGTGCTCTATAGTTGCTTCTGTTAATGAAGAAGAGTTGCAGCAAAGAGAAGCAGAGATGTCTATTCGAATGTGGCAGTTGAAATTTAAATTTAAAATCCGAGTTCGAAATCAGACATCTGGTATTGTATCAGACGTATGATACTATATTTTTTCTGTATATAATAGATTTCGAGACGTTTGAGTGCAACTACCAGACGTCTGGTTTAGTCTGTTTGTTTGTTCCAGAGGACTTTTCCAGACGTCTGGCTTGTGCATCCAGACGTCTGAAACTTGTGTATGTCTGTTCTGTGCATCTTTTTTTTTGCTTCTTTGATCCTATCGACTTGTAGTCTATTGTAACATTCTTTGAACCTTGTTCTTGTCTTTCTAGCAATGTTACTCTAGCAAGTACCTATATATAGAAATATATATATATGCATATTCGATTTCATTGTATAGTTGTTGTCATCGAAACCGTAGATTTAATTTCCTAACAGAGATTATATTGAATATATGAATTCGATATGTGCTTATATGTGACTACATTATATTTCTAAATTGTATATGTGAGGCTTGCATGTACCAGAATTTTGGAAAAATGCTTCAGGTATTCCGATGGATGGCAAGGCTTGTAGGCAACATTTTACGATGGCTGATGGCGGTTTTTTGCTTTATCTTGATCATCAACGTGTCTTCGATGGCCGTCTAGTGCCATTGGGTTTTTTGTCGACAGCCGTTGGAAAGTTTATGAAGGATGTTGTTCGAAGCCATCAAAAAAACTATGCGGTGATGGGAAAACTTCCTATAATTGACGCAAAGCCTAAAAGGACCATCCATCTTGGTGAAAAAGACGACTAGTGCTCCCTATCCTAAAATGCTCCTCCTAATAAACCCCTTCTCCAAAAGCTCTCTCAGTTGCTTGTTCAACTCTCATTTCTCCTTAAGGGCCATACACCTCAATAGTAAGACAATAGGTCTGGTGTTCTCCGTAAGATAAATTCAAAACTCGACTCTCTCTGGAATAGGAGACCGATAACCTCGAAAAAGTCATCGTGGTAACCTGTAACTGCAGGCACTGAATCTAACTCATCATGTGGTGTAATGAATATAGGTAACTCAACATAACTAAGCCTTTGGGATCGCAATAAATCTCTAGACTGCGTCCGCTACAAGTATCCAATCCGACAGCCTTCCTATCATAATCTAGAATTGCCTCATACATCATCCTCAAATCTATTCCTAAAATCAACCCAAACCCAAAAAGCCCCAAGACAAAAGCATTGCAATCAAACTCAACCACCAAAATAAACAATTTCAAACCCCTATATATCATTGACAAATAAGTCGATCCTCTAACTGGGTCTGATACAACCATAGGGTTTGTAACTATGCTACTGTCAAACTGCAACCCATCTACAAGTCTACTGGAAATAAAAGAGTGTGATGCCCCAATATCAAATATAGTACAAATGGATAAACCAGATAGAGTTAACACACCTTCAATCACGACCTTCTTCCCCTCAACCGCTATGGGAGGTGCACTCAAGCCAGAAACTTCATTCGGTGCGTAAGCGAACTACCTGGGTAGAGGTCTTTTGGGATGTTGGAAACGTCTCTTCATTTTCCTGAATGGATTGTAGTTGTAACAATTAATCCTCAGACTGTTCGTCTTACACTTCTTAGCAAAGTGCCCCTTCTTAATTAGTACATCTCTTGCACTATATATCATACTTCTTAATCTTTCCTTGGGTCTCATTCCTCCCTTGCGCTGATTCTGCTGTGGCACCATTCCTCCAGACTTCTTAGGTTCTTTCTTCTTTTCCTCATTGAAGATGGTATTTAGCAAGGCTTTCTCCACTAGACCCTTATATGTTACCCTCATAGGAATACAACTAAGAGCTAAACCTTGAAGAGGTTGGTTCAGCCCCTTCGCGAACTTCAGAGCCTTCTTATGAGGGGTATTAACTAGTACCATTTCAAATCTAGTCTATTCATTGAACCGATTGACATATTCTTTCACAAATCTGCCTCCTAGCTTCAGATGAATAAACTTCTCTAACTGCACTCCTTCTTTAGCGCTAGATAGAAAATTAATATCAAATCATTTCCTAATCTCTCACCAAGTGATATCTCCCTCACCAATCTTCTCCACTACTACCTCCAACATATCAGGGCATCTCCTGGTAAATGCCAAGTAGCAAATTGTCTCATCGCCTCTCCAGCAAGACCCATCAATCCAAAAATTCACTCACAAGTAGGAATCCATGTCCTTGAGTCAACATCAGACTCGATCCTCATATATGGCTTACCTTCTAGGCTCACAAAGTCCTTACCTAACATAGCAAAATTGGTAGTATGTGGGCAAGCAGAAACTACAGCTGGCGATCACTCCATGGGTCCTATATTAAGGTTGAGCTCGGCTTGTCCCCTTACCTGAAGATACCGGTAGGATGTATTCACTCCCAGAATCTCAACTGCATCTTTTGAGCCTGAACCGCTCATTTTCTATATGTGATTTAGGAATTTATTAGCATCTTTTCACATATAGCATTGCATGAATAAGGGAAAGAGTTATTCGTGTTATGAAATCTTTTAAAAAGCTACTATCTATGCATACGTACATACATACATACATGCATGCATGCATACATATATATATTGGGAACTCATTTTGAAAACCTTTTTGGAAATACATTTGTAAAACATTTGAAAAATTTATACTTTTCGAAAAAAATTTCAAGTACGTTCTCTCTAGCGCCCTTATTCCCTAAGAAATTACAAAACTAGGCTTTGATACACACTGTAATAACTCATACCTTCCAACACACCGATCCAAAGCCTAAAATGACTTTCAAACTAGGGTCGACGCTGAGAAATATGACCTGTCTAGGTTTTTTCTACATTTTCAAGACTAAAGATGAATAGATATGATCTAAGATTTACTACATTTTCAGAACTCAGAGAGGAATGCTATAAAATATATGTTGAATATGCGAGTATATGATTTTTGTTTGATGGTAATAAACATATATGTATATATATATTCATTTAAATGTAATTTTTAGTGAACCATTTTATTTTTCACATAATTAAATAAATATTTTCAGAATAAAATAAATAACACAAAGTTTAAATTCAAACGGGTATTTTATTCAAACAAATATTTATTAAAATTTTGAATAGTACAAATTTAAGCTCTCACTATATATATACAATTTCAATTACAATACAAATTTTATTACATCACAATTTTTCATTTACGTAACTATCCTCACTACATACCGCTCATCTCACTCGTATTTACCTTCAACTTCATTCCAGATTGAATCCAACATCTAAGCAATCTGCAAGATAAACACAAACGCAGTAAAATTGAAAAGAAAATATTTTGCAGTGTAAAATAAAATGTGTATTTGTGAAAATTTTATTTGCCTCAGTTATTTGGTTTGTCCGTCGTCATTAAAACTTGAATTCATCATACACGAATAACTTATGACATGCACAGTGTATCACCGTACATGCCATAAGGCCGTGCACACCAATATATACTTGATAAATCTACAGGGACAGACGACAACAAGGTCAAACCCAAATAAAAATCCAGGTTCAACTCAAGTGAAATACAAATAAAATCATGACACGAGCACAAGGTCAAAGCCGAGCTTTGAGTTGGATCAACTCAGGTGCAATACAAAACTATGTGTCGAGATACATACAACACAACCTCGACCAAAAATTCGGATGTACACTTGAACCCAGAGTGGTCAGAGAAACAAGAAATCAAAGTCAAATGCTTTTAAATGAACTTGACCAAATCACTCCAAATGAAACAAAGAACAGATTTGTATCAAAACAGTTCACCGGGCTCAATATAAAGTTCAACAGTAATGTAGCAGTTCAAGGTTTCAGATGCATCACAACACAAAACAAAACAGCAAAAACCAGGAACTCAATAATGACCATACCAATATACATGCTTGAATAATACACCTGACTCAATACAACAAAGCATTGGAACCAGACTCATGAAGGCACAGAGGCACCAAAGCATGCACAAGTCCATATGCAGACATGATAAAGGCAGGTGATAAAAATCACATATTTAAAGTAACCGAAGTCAGATAATATAAGAAATATGAACTGGAGCAAGTCCATCTACCACACGAAAGCAACCATACATATATACATGTGTGAAATAGCATGTATACATATAGGCAGTGCAAACTAGCTTAAAGCATTAACTAGAAATAACTCAATATCAGATACAAGGCAACAGTAGTGAACATGCATATGACTCGAGACCACAATGCAAACTTTAAATGAAACAGACCAGTGAACCAGTAAAAGACCACAAGGAAAAGCAACACTGCTTCATATACATGACAACCAGAGTACATGGATGAGTACTTATATATACATGAACACGAATGTACAGCATGCAACTGAGTCAAAATCAAATTGTACAAAACTGAAGTGATGAAACATAGCAGTGGCACCAAAAGTAACATCAATATAGTTCACATTCTAATATAGTGAATGCATCCAGATGACAATGATTATAGTGAACTAGACAAGTTAAATGAAGAAGAAACTCAACAAAAACCAAGTCGAAGCAGTGACAAGGCCGAAGTCAAAAAGGAAATATTTTTGTAGAGGAATAATTCGACCAAAAGAAATTCACATAGAAGTCTTATCAAAGTCGAACAGAGACGATGTCATGCCGTAAGTCAATCAAGTTCATCATAAGCAAAGTCCAGAAACCAGATATTTTCAAGTGGATGAAATCAACATCGTCAAATGTCAAGCCGTGGTGGGCACGAAATCGATCAAAGCCGTGTCAACCAAGTAACACAAATATATACGAAATTGAAGAAGTCAGAAGAATCACCATCATTCAATATTAATCAAATGGCCGAGACGAATTCAAGCTAAATTATTTAACGAATTCTTATAAAATATATGAAGAAAATATAGTGGTTCCAACCCTATATAAACGATGAACATCATCGGCAAATTAAGAATTCGAGTTCAAGAAACAAAGAACAATCATTCAAATCAAATCAAAATCGAGGGTAATATAAATTGAAAAGGGGACAAACGTACCAAATTCAAAGCATCATTCAACCTCGACGAATTGAAGTAGCCCAAAGCAAGACAGAGCTAGAGGGTCGATTGCCGAATCAAAACAAAGAAGTATCCACTATAGTCGACCAATATTCAAGCGGCGCCTTCAATTTTCACAAGCCCTAATTTCTCATAGAGGAACGAATGACAAAGGAAAAGGAAAAAGGACGGGCCAAAGAAATAAACGAAAAAGGGATTCGTATTTACTTTTATTTGGGCCGGCCTAGTTTTGGGTTTATAATTATATAAGGCTTTAGTTTTATAAATTAGGGTTTTTTGTATAATTGTTTTTGAATTGTTTTTATCGTAGTTTCATTTTTAAACTTGTGTAAATTTTAGTCGTGTGACTAGGGGACAAACTATGGTGGTGTAGTTCGAGAATTCGCAACTTAGTGGTAGGGTTTTGAGCATAGAGTTAAGGCTAGTCGATAGCGGGTGTCGTGAGTTTACGTGTGTAAGCATCTGACTGCTTAATTTCTAGTAGAAACCTTGGGGGCAGCACGTAGGCAGGGTTTTGCGGAAGCTGGGTAAATTCTGCGTTGTTCTATTTCTGCATTTATTATTCTGCTATTGTCTGTGCTGCTATTATTCTAATATATTGCATTGAAATTATTTTATACAAACTTCCACAATAAGTTTTATAATTGATAGTATCACCCTATTCACCCCCCTCTAGGGTGAAATTGATCCTACAAGTGGTATCAGAGCTAGGCACAAAAGCCATTTTTGTTTTAAAATTTTGATTTTTCAAAATCCAATTTTTGTTTTAAAAATTTAAAATTTAAAAATGGCATCTTTTAATACTGCTTTTGCTTAGGGTAAGTCTATATTTAGACCACCAATGTTCAGTGGTGAATATGCTTACTGGAAAAATAGAATGAAAATTTTTCTGAAAGCCATTGATGCTTGGAATATTATTTAGACAGGTTATAGAACGCCAACTATATTTGTATATAATCAAGAAATAGAAAAACCATTTGATCAATGGAAAAATTTAGAAAATAAGTTACAAAATGCTAATGCTAAAGCTATGAATTCTATTATTTGTTCATTGGATCGTATTGAATTTAATCGTGTCTCACATTGTCTAACTACGCAGGAAATATGGCACACACTAGAAGTGACTCATGAAGGAACATCTCAAGTCAAGGAATCTCGCATTGCCATGCTGAGTAGCGAATACGAGAATTTTACAATAGCCAAGGAAGAAAATGTCAAAGAGATGTACAGACGGCTTTCCAACATTGTATACAAATCAAAAGCTCTTGGAAAATCATATACGTAATTGGAAATAGTCCGAAAATTCCTCAGAGTCCTTCCATGAAGTTTTGAAGCAAAAGTGACTGCCGTTCATGATTCAAAGATTTGAAACAAATAAAAGTTGAAGAACTCATTGAAAATCTCACTATTTATGATCTAGAAATGAAATTCAAGGAAGAGCATGAAGGAGGAGATACTTGAAAGAAATCAATAGCTCTCAAAGGAACAACTAAAAAGTGATGATGATAACGATGATGATGGAGCAGCAGTGCTGGCACTATTAATGAAGAGATTCAAAAAGTGGAACCGCAAATACGAAAATCCAGCTCTAAATCAAAAATTAGAAAGCAGAATAGTCAAAGTTCTAGATAACCCATAAGAGCAATCATTTTCCACAAGTGCAATCAACCTGGCCATATCAAGTCTAATTGTCCTCGAAATCGACACGGCCAAGAAAAGAAATAAAAAAGAAGAAGTTTTGCAGCTACATGGAATACAAGTGATGAAGATAATAAAAGTACTAGCAGTGAGAGTGAGAAAGCAGATATGTGCCTTTGAGGTGATATAATTGATAGCGACGATGACGAGCCAAGCTAGGTATCAAAACGCACTCACTCGGAATTACTTATATATTTCCACAAAGTAAATGGCTGTTTTGAACGACTTAGAGATAAATATGCCAAACTTGAATCACAAAAAAAACTTTGATAGACTTAAATAAACAACTTTACCAATTAGTTATAAACTATCAAAGTAGGATCCCTAAGTGTGATAAGTGTCCATTATTCGAAGAAGAAATTAAAAAATCAAAAATTAAAATTAAATCACTTGAAAATGAAATTATGATTTTGAAGGAAACTAAAAATACTAGGAGAGAGAACTCTATTAAAAAGTGCACACAATTATTGAACGAAAATGAATCACCTAAAACACAAGTCCAACAACTAGCAATAACTTTAGAAAAATTCTCCAAAAGTGAAAAATCATTGAATATATTATTAAGGAAACAAGCTGTTAATACTGTTAGACAAGGACTTGGATATAATCAATCTGAATCTGTTAAAAGAAAAATTAATAAAGTCAAATCCGAGTGCATAATTTGTAGAAAAATTGGACACAATCAAAACAATTGCTGGTATAGACCCAAACACGTGAAAACAATACCAATTTGGGTTCCAAAAGACATAAATATAAAATCCCTTAAAGTTAAACAAATCTGGGTGCTGAAAGGAACATATATAAATAGCTTTGGGTCTCCATAAAATTATTTTTTAAAATCTGTTGCCACTAACAATTATGGACCTAAAAAACAAATAGATCACAAAAATCTTTCATTGTGTAGGTATAGTGGTAGGCTAAGGAACAACAACTGTGTTACTTGGATTCTGGCTGTTCCAAGAACACAATGGGCGACAAATCACAGTTCCTTAGCCTAGTATAAATGTGGCAGAATCACAATGGGCTATAATGAAAAATTATCGTAAAGGTAAAATAGGTATTTAATGTGATAATCTGCACCCTAGTCTGATTTAATCGGCTAGTTATGTGATAATAAAATAAATGATGATATTTATTCTGACTTATTCATATGACTTGTTCTTATTTATGACTTTGATTTGTGCTTAAATGTTGATCAATCATCTTTGAACTAATTCATATAAATCTATTTGGTCAAATGATGGTGTTTTATTGATTTCTAATTGCTCATGTTACACGTAGATATATATGTTCTAACACTGTGCCCACTGCTAATTTATTTGCACAGTTTCAATTCAAATTCAAAAGAATTTCATTTCAAAACTGTAAAAATGATTTCAAGGAATTTGTTGCAACTTCATGACCTGGTCTATAACTAATGATAACCTTGAGTGAAAGAAAATTCAGATGTAGATTAAACTGGTAATCTAGTTGATATAAAAATTACTAGTGGAACGTGATTTATGTTGAGACATTCAGTGGCTGCATCGTTTTTCAAAGAAAATATCTGCATATTTTTCATTTCAAATAATTTTTAATTTACTAGACATTTTTCTTATAAAAACCCCTTCCATAAAATATTTTTGTCGACCTTGTTTCAGATTAGTCATTTTTAGAAAATTGGATAATTATTTCTGAATTTGAGCTTAAATGATTACATTAACTAATTTGACTCCCTGTTGATTATAGAAAAGATAAATAGTGATTGAAAAAGTTATGAGTCTTGATATTGATCGTATATTATAACTCCAGACAGTATAATTAGTAAATTTCTTTAGAAATTTAAACAAGAGTTATAAAAACTTTTTATTGGTAAAAATTCCATGACCATTTCTATTTCTATCATATTTCTATCAACCATCACTCATCAAAATCCAATATAGTTTGTCAATATGTGGTATTTTAAACATGAAATCATTCGTTTTTCATTTTATATTTTTTCTTACAAAAAAAACCAAAGCATTCACTCTCATTTAAAAGTCCTCACGGTTATGTATGTATGGAACACATATCAAAATTGATTTATTAAATAGACAAGTTGATTCTGATCCCATTTAAAAGTCCCCATGGTTACGCGTGGTTAGAAGATACTTGAATTCATTTTTTTTTAAAATTTGAAACACTAGTAATCTCATTTAAAAGTCCTAACGGTTATGCATGGTTAGTAGATATTCAAATTCCTGAAATAAATATACCACAAACATACACAACTGTATGGTTTTATATGATGACATCATCCCAATCATTCTAAAAGTGGAATATGCGTCAACAGAGTATCAATGATTTTTGTTTGATTTTTTATTAAAATTTAATATTTATATTCGATTGAGTTTTAATGTTGCATTAATATCTATCACTTAATCTTTATTTTTCTAACACTATTACTCTTTTGTTGATAACAAAAGGGGGAGAGAAAAGTAAAGATTTGACAGATAAAGGTCAAATATTTTCTATTTGCATCTAGGCTCATTTGCATATTTTTATTCATGCATATATGAAGGGAGAGCTTTGTATAGAGAGGAAGCATTCAAATAGGGGGAGCAAATTGAATGATCAAATACATTTAACAAATTCAAAATCTTAAATATATGTTTGTTATCATCAAAAGTGGGAGATTATTGAATATGCGAGTATATGATTTTTGTTTGATGATAATAAACATATATATTCATTTAAATGTATTTGTTAATGAACTATTTTATTTTTCACATAATTAAATAAATATCTGCCGAATAAAATAAATAACACAGAGTTTAAATTCAAACTGATATTTTATTCAAACAAATATTTATTACAATTTTGAATAGTACAAATTCAAGCTCTCACTATATATACACAATTTTAGTTACAATACAAATTTGATTACATCACAATTTTTCATTTACATAACTATGCTCACTACATATCGCTCATTTCACTCGTATTTACCTTCAACTTCATTCCGTATTGAATCCAGCATCTGAGCAATCTGCAAAATAAACACTAACGCAGTAAAATTGAAAAGAAAATATTTGCAGTGTAAAATAAAATGTGTATTTGTGAAAATTTTATTTGCCTCGGTTATTTGGGTTGTTCGTCATCATTTAAATTTGAATTCATCATACACGAACAGCTTGTGACATGCACAGTGTATCATTGTACATGCCACAAGGCCGTGCACACCAATATACACTTGATAAATTTACAGGGACAGGTGAGCACAAGGTCAAACCCAAATGAAAAGATGGGTTCAACTTAAGTGAAATACAAATAAAATCATGACACGAGCACATGGTCAAACCCGAGCTTTAAGCTGGATCAACTCAGGCGCAGTACAAAAGTATGGGTCAAGATACATACAACACAACCTCGACCAAAAATTCGGATGTACACTTGAACCCGGACCGGTCAGAGAAACAAGAAATCAAAGTCAAATGCTTTCAAATGAACTTAACCAAATTACTCCAAATAAAACAAAGAATAGACTTGTATCAAAACAGTTCACCGGGCTCAATATAAAGTTAAACAGCAATGTAGCTGTTCAAGGTTTCAGATGCAACACAACACAAAACAAAACAACAAAAACCAGGAACTCAATAATGACCATACCAATATACATGCTTGAATAATACATCTGACTCAATACAACAAAGCATTGGAACCAGGCTCATGAAGGCACAAAGGCACCAAAGCATGCATAAATCCATATGCAGACATGATAAAGGCAGGTGATAAAAATCACATATTTAAAGTAACCGAAGTCAGATAATATAAGAAATATGAACCCGAGCAAGTCCAGCTACCACACAAAAGCAACCATACATATATACATGTGTGAAATAGCATGTATACATATATGCAGTGCAAACTATCTCAAAGCATTAACTCGAAATAACTCAATATCAGATACAAGGCAACGGTAGTGAACATGCATATGACTCGAGACCACAATGCAAACTTTAAATGAAACAGACCTGTGAACCAGTAAAAGACTACAAGGAAATGCAACGCTGCTTCATATACATGACAACCAGAGTACATGGATGAGCACTAATATATACATGAACACGAATGTACAGCATGCAATTGAGTCAAAATCAAATCGTACAAAACTGAAGAGATAAAACACAGTAGTGGCACCAAAAGTAACATCAATACAGTTCACATTCGAATATAGTGAATGCATCCAGATGACAATGAATTACAATGAACCACACAAGTAACATGAAGAAGCAACTCAACAAAAACCACGTTGAAGCAATGACAAGGCCGAAGTCAAAAAGGAATTATTTTTGCAGAGGAATAATTCGCACAAAAGAAATTCACATAGCAGCCTTATCAAAGTCGAACAGAGACAATGTCATGTCGCAAGTCAATCAAGTTCATCATAAACAAAGTTCAGAAACCAAAATATTTTCAAATGGACAAAATCAACATCGTCAAATGTCAAGCCGTGGTGGCCACGAAATCGATCAAAGCCGTATCAACCAAGTAACACAAATATATACGAAATTGAATAAGTCGGAAGAATCACCATCATTTAATATTAATCAAGTGGCCGAGACGAATTCAAGCTAAATTATTTGACGAATTCGTATAAAATATACGAACGAAAATATAGGGGTTCCAACCCTATACAAAACGATGAACATCATCGACAAATTAAGCATTCGAGTTCAAGAAATAAAGAACAATCGTTCAACTCGAACCAAAGTCGAGGGTAATATAAATCGAAAAGGGGACAAAAGTACCAAATTCAAAGCATCATTCCACCTCGACGAATTGAAGTAGCCGAAAGCAAGACAGAGCTAGAGGGTCGACTATCGAATCAAAACAAAGAAGTATCCACTGTAGTCGATCAACATTCAAGCGTCAACTTCAATTTTCACAAGCCTTAATTTCGCACAGAGGAACGAACGATAAAGGAAAAGGAAAAAGGATGGGCCAAAGAAATAAACGAAAAAGGGATTCATATTTACTTTTATTTGGGCTGGCCTAGTTTTGGGTTTATAATTATATAAGGCTTTAGTTTTATAAATTTAGTGTTTTGTGTATAATTGTTTTTAAATTGTTTTTATTGTATTTTCATTTTTTAACTTGTGTAAATTCTAGTCGTGTTACTAGGGGACGAACTATGGTGGTGTAGTTTGAGAATTCGCAACTCAGTGGCTGAGTTGTGGCAGTGTTTTGAGCGTAGAGTTAAGGCTAGTCGATAGCAGGCGTCGCGAGTTTACGTGTGTAAGCCTTTGAGTGCTTAATTTCTAATAGAAACCTTGGAGGCAGCACGTAGGCAGGGTTTTACCGAAGCTGGGTAAATTCCGTGTTGTTCTATTTCTGCATTTATTATTTTGCTATTATCTATGCTACTATTATTCTAATATATCTGCGTTGAAATTATTCATACAAACTTCCACAATAATTTTTATAATTGACACTATCACCCTATTCACCCCCTAGGGTGAAATCGATCCTACAATATAAATATAGGAAATAACCATCTTAGAAAATATCGCAAAACATAGTCTCGGAAAAACAGTACATAGTCAGATCCAGAGTACGCACAAATATGATATATAATCTGAAAATACTAAGTACTGAATAAGATAGGTAGTTACAAGGAGACTAATATAAAATAACAAGCTAACTGCAATAATGAGCTTGTCCTTCCAAATACTAACCATGGGCTTATCAATTGCTGCCCTATCCTCTTGTAGTGAGGAAAAAAGAAAGGAAAAGGGATGGGTCAGACAAATGTTTATTGCATAAGTACATCATTAACATATGATGATCACATGTAGTTGACTTCAATAATACTCTATGTGACCTAGGGTATTCTACAATTGTCACTCTATTACTAGATTTCTTTACTCAAGAGTTTTAGCGAAATACAAACCTACACTAACTACTTACGTAGGCTCTACTTAGGATCGAAAAACTAATCGAAGCTCTAGACATCTACTGATCGGTTAATAGCTATTAGAGCTATTCCACATAGGATTACCCTACCATTTTCCACATTACGACCACATGTAACTATTCTAACATAGGTTTCCCTACAATTTTTAGCATGTGACTAAGTTTCCCACAACTATGATTGCCCATACCTTCGTGATGCATTGAGGGGGAGCGTGCAATGCTGATCCGTCGAAGTGTCTCATCGTCTACATCTATGCCAACCTCTCAATGGTATTGTATTGCTTCTTATTGCATGTGTCGAGATCCAACAACAACACACATTACGTCGCGTCAGAATCTATGAATACCAAGGAACTCCCATTGTGTTGGGCCTATACAAGTCATTCAGGCATCAGTCAGTGTTGCATGTCCACTGTAGAATTTTCTTTGAGTGTCATTTGTGATAGAATCTTCCTTAGTCGAATATCGACTCGTGCTACATATAACATTTACATAGCTCCGTAAGATCCTAGTGCCACCTCGTAGTGAATTGGCTTCCCTACTCCTAACATCCACACGCGCGCGCGCGTGTGCACACACAGACACACACACACATTTACACTAAATAATTTTATTTATAACGTGAACCTTAAGCCGTGGTTTAGATTGTGCTTTTGGAATGACAACCGATCGACCGCCCACTCCTATAGCGGTCGACCGCTTGCTATCGATCGCTCCAGTAAGTGCGGTCGACTGCTTGCTATCGATCGCTCCAGTAAGTGCGGTCGACTGGTTGTGATGTAAAATTTTAGGTTAACATTTCTTGTTTAGTTTGATTTCAGTTTGATTATGGTTTAGTTCTTGTTCGACCATTAAACTTATAATAGCCTTTCAGGTTTAACAAGTTTTTAATGAAAAAAGGTATTAGTCCAAACTCCTAATCGGTTTGATCTAGGGTTTAACATCAACATTATCATTTTGTGTTAATCGATTATATGAATTTCAATTTGATTACAGAGGGTTTTAACCTAGATCAATCCCTATATTAACGAGTTTATATCAACATAATTTATAATCCAATTTCACATTTAAACAATATGATTCTCCAATTTAGTTTCTAGTAACCAAGATCAGATAGTATTTGTTAAAATTAACTGCATATAATCATCTTATTAAAAATGTGCCCACTTGCCTCAAATCCAAGTTATTTCTTTTGAATTAGGTTTGGAAATCTTCTCCCCATTTGTTCGCTCTTCACTTGATTCATCCTTCTTGGTCTCTTTACTTTAATTTATTTTATTTTTGAAGAATTTAGGATTGGAGAGGAAAGAATATGGCAGAGTATGGGGATACAGACTTATTTTTTAATGAATTAGGGATTAGGTTAGCTGTGTATTTATAGAGGTTCCGGATTAACAATGGCCATTGATCGACTCTAAAAGAATATTTTCTTACATCTTGTACGTTAAACTTTTACTTCACATCCATGTAAAAATATTTCATTAAATTCGGATCGTTGGATCGCTTAAACTCATCGATCTGACACAATAATTGGTTGTCCGCTATGTGTCAGCAAGCGACCCCCAAGGGTGTCGACCACTTATTTTTATCCATGTTAATTAATTTCCTCCCAAATTTACACGTTTAATTATTTTCAACTATGAATTTTTAACATTTATAACTTCTTCATATTAGCTTCGAGTTCAAAGTACTATGTATGAAAATCATCAAAATAATCGCTACAAACGCAATGGTACAAGTTTCATAACCATATTCAAAAGTTTTCAAAAAATATGTTTTTTGCCCTTATTATATTTAAAATTTAATTCTTATATTTAATTCTCTCTTAAATTTTTGGGTGTTACAATTCCATATAGATGTAGATAATCACTACAAGAAAATGACCATATTACAGCTAGTTATTTACAATGTTCACAAAACGACGGTTGTAATAACAAATTTTTAACAACCAGTTTTTCCTAATAGTTGTAATAAAGAGTTTTTAAAAACTATTTTTCCTGATAGTTGTAATGAACGTATTTTTAACAACTCATTTTCCTTGACAGGTTTAATAAATGTATTTTTAACAATTGTTTATTTATCCAATTGTAATACAGATCTATTACAACTTATTGGTTTTGACTGTTGTAAATATTAATATTTTCTTAAAGTTAAAAAAATCGAAAATTGATATTATTAAGTTATTTGGTCATGACTTTTATGGAAAATAAATATTTTCATTAAAAACAAGCCAGCAATCTGTTGTATTTAAAGTAAAATTTTACTATAATTTTAAATCAATAACAATTAATTAATATTTAAAAAAAAAATAGGTGATAATTTATAATTAGTAATTTATAATTGATAACTTATCACTGCAAAAAAGCAAAAAATAGTAGCAAAGTGTAGCGATGAAGTTTTTCGTCGCTAAATTTGCGATGGATTTTTGTGTGATTTACAATGGATAATTTTAAGTTTTTTGTTTCAAATTCTTCTATATTATCACCATTCACTTATTATATCTACCACTTAGTAGTTGCAAATCTCATTAATTTATCGACAAAATTCCTTTAATGCTAATCCCATTTCAAGTTGAGCAGAACACCGAGGTTACTTTTCAAAACTATTTTGCGGTGGATTTTTAAGGAATTAGCCGTGGTAATTATAATTTTTTACCAACTATTTTTTGAAAAGCTATAATTCATAAATTTAATAATTGATAATTAGTAATGATTAATTATTAATTAAGAAACAATATTTAATAATTAATTTTCAATAATCAATCATCACTATTAGATAATTAATAATTAATCATAGTTAATAAAAGATTATAAATATTAAATACTTACCATAAATGATTAATGATTAAGATAAAATAATTTGTACTTAATAATTCATATTGGTCATTTAATAATTTATAATTAATTATTACTATTATAATAAAGAAGTAATAGTTCATAATTCATAATTTATAAATGATAACTTTTATAGTTATAATTTATAACTTGCTATAATTAATATTATTAATAAATAATTTATGAATAATAATTTATAATTAATAATTATTATCTATAATTAATATTTTTTGTAATTTATAATTAATTATTTTAACAGATTATAATTAATAATTTATAATAATAATGTATAAATAATATGTGTATACAGCTTAATACTTATTATAGTATTTAATAACTTATTTTTTGAACATCCATGAAGAAATACTAGCGTGGAGTTGTTTCAAAAACAACAATCCGGAAGGCTAATAGCTGGAGAAATAATCAGTGTCGTTGATTTTCCATAAATCCAAAGGGTGATGTTAGCGGTCCGTGCCTTCAAAAGTTCACCTAAATTTTTTCTTCCATCATTATCTTTCTATTGCATTATTTTACCCTAAATGAAAAAAGCTCTAAATTCAGTTTAAATCCCATATCGAAGTAATCAAGACAGGGGGCAAATTGAAGAAGGGTTCTTTTGTCGATCCCCACAAACATCCTTCTCGACCAGATGAAACCGGAACCTTAGTCCACCGCGACTCAATCCCGCAAACACACTCTTTGATCACAACCGCACCAGCAAAACCTGAGCATTAAGGACTGGACGGTGGAGGAGTGATTGATGTTCTCAAAGCCTGCGTTGGAGTGCACTGAGTTGAGGAATAAGGATAGGCCATATCTGGGGTGCTGCTATCGTAGTTAATGAGGACGATCTGAAGTGCTGCTACTGTTGAGGTGTGACGTCTGCTGATGTTGTTTTGTGCTGTGCACGATTTGAAGATGTTCGACGCTTGCTACTTTGATGCATTGTCGATGTCGAGATCTAAAACTCCTGGTATGAGGAACTCAACTACACCTTGACATACTGCTTCGAGTTGGACACCATGTTATGAATTCGTGCTTGACAAGGTGAGAACTTTGTTCCTTCTAGATAATAAGGCATGTGATACTCTTTCTGACATAGTTAATGATTTTTGCGTGTGAGTTGACTAGAATCAACTAAGCCTTATTGCAAAGATGTTGCTTGTGTGATTTGGCTCTAATGTTGGGTTTAAAAGGAGATGATGATGACGACAAAGGTGGTTGTATGTTTCTCTTGATTGTATGAAGTTTTGATGAGATGGTAAGAAAGTGCACTAGGTGATTGAATATGTTATGTGATTTGGTTTTGATTGGAGGTTAGCAGTGGCGTAGCCAGGATTGGAAGCCGGCGGAGGCACAACTAAAAAAAGGCAGGAGTTCGGAGATGGCAGTCGACGAATTTTTATTTAACTGTCACTTGAATAGTTATGTGTTTGTGTGTTTTGATCCAATGTAAATTTCGCATATGTTATGCTACCAAAAAAATATAATTGATCTAACAATGCAAATATAAGTGCAAATTACATGTCAATGACAGAAGCATTCTGAGTCTCTGTTTATAATTTTGTCGTTCAGATTGAACCTAAATTAGATAAATAGATATATTGATAGATAAACATGAAATTCATCCTGAGTTGCATGAAGTAATGGACAAAAGAGAAGGACTCCAAAACGTTGCTTTTACGTCCGTTTCCATTCAAGCATTTCATCAGACAACTTACCTTCAACAGCACAAGCTTTTGTTTTGAAAAAAATACTACATAAAGTTTTGCATGCAAACTGCTTTTTTTTCCTCCAAATACTGGGGTAGGCACGTGCCTACCCCATATGCAAAGGGGCTCCGCCCCTGGATGTTAGAATCCTTCCCTTTCTAGACACGATTTCTATAAGGAATGTAATGCACTATCTAAAGTGCACTAGGTGATGACTATATTTCTAATCTTCTTACCAATTTTGATGTAGTTGGTGCTAAAAAAACAGGTTTTGTTACTTTAGCATAAGCAGTATATTTACTATTAGGTATGCTTAAGTAGAACCACTATATTGTAAAGATAACATGATCAAAATATGTATTCTATGATACATTATGCACCATTATAATATAATTTTATACTGCAACATCACTAATCTTCTTGTTTATGTTCTGTCAATAATGATCTACGAGCAATGCTAAGAATATGTATGTCAAAAATGGGGAAAAATCTGCATTGTCGGGTGATATGATGGTTTAGCCTTCTAGAATTATATTGTTATGTTTTTTTTCTTTAGATCTACTGCATGCGGTGACCTATGCTAGAATCTTATATATTTTGTTGGAAGATTGTGATTGAAATATTTAACTTGATGGTTAAAAATAAATAATTTGCAATAACAATAAACTTATTTATATGGTCTGTTGTGATATATGTCTCATTTTTATGAGGATCGTTTGATATATCTTACCTCCTTTTTCATTAATGGTTAAGTAAACATTCCTTGTTTTACAATATTTTGAACATGCACTAATATTTCAAATGTATAAAATAATATAAGTCGTGCTAAGCTGAACTGTAAAAGGAAATATCTAAATTTAAAAATAAATAAACGATCACAACATTTTGATAGAGAATTTGAACGTTAGGAAGACTGAGATTTTTGTTCATAATTAGACAATGCACATAGTTCTTGAGGGAAATGTAGGAGAAATAACAAAAATTTATTTTGTAAATTGTTTTGTATTAGAATTTTATTTGAATTTATTTGATATTTTCAATACATTATGGATGATATCACTTATGTGGCTATGCCTCGTGTACAAGTTTATTTTCAATGTAAATACCTCTTAAATATAGTGATTATAGTTCATTTTACAACTTAGAAACCACCAACTTATAGGATGTCCATTTTTTATTATCTAGAACCATATAATTATATAGATGATTTGTATGGACCGTTAAATCCTAATCCATCTCCATCTAGAACCCCAACTACATGGTACATCGAAATAGAAGAACAACATTACGAGAATATGAGTAAAAAGAGCTTGAATCGGGAATGCAACAATTGTGAATATACCATCAATAACAATAACTACCTATTCAGCCTATAAGAGTTACATCAAGCAGTACCATAAATACAAAATGTGACTGAGGTTGATGATGTACACTCCGCAAATGTTACGTGCTTCTATGATTACGAATCATCGATTGTAGTAGTACGAAATGAGGATTATGTTAGTCGTCGATACTTACGTTGTCCATTTTACCCCAATGGATGCGAATTTGGACAATAAATAGATGACTGATACCCTTCTTGGGCTATAACTTACATTTTGGAATTGGAAGAAGAGATTAGTGGGTTTCATAACTAACTCAATGGCGTTACGAACTAGAGCTATCTTCTTCATAGTCGTTCAACCTAGATATTCGTCCACTCCAGTGCTAACTAGTTTTATTCATGTATCTTTCATTTTTCATTTGATCCTAAGATAGAAGTCAATTGTTGAATTTCGGTATTTGTAATAATGTATCTTCTCATTATCTTAACATTTTAAGTTGAAATCATATGTTGAACAGATTATAAAGGTCATAGGTAACTTTTGAACCAAAGAGAAATACACATAATATTTAAATAATGGAATACATTGAAAAATCAAATAACACAAAGATACACGCGTACAAAAATACCACACGGAAATACAATAATACATATTTAACCTAAACGTGTAAGCCACTTGTATCGCAGTTCGAATGCCTCATGACCAACGAGTTCTGATTGGTACTTCAATATGCAACGCCAATCAAAAGTAGATCGATTTGCTTAAGTGTGCCTTCTTGTTCAATCTGAATGATTGTTGTAAACCTCGTTCACCAAGTTTCAGTACCCTTCATGACTTACATATACATCTCTACACAAACTCGATTCTTGCCTATGCTCAGCCTCAATGTAGGATTTCACGAGTATCAGCAACCCTGAAGATGACCAAGTAACGCTGGAAATTTTAGTAATACTTAAGTTTATCTACTAACTTTATACAAAAGTTTGATTCACAACAATCTTTATAGGTAAAGCAAATGATTTATGGCCCTTCAACGCACTGTCACAAGTAGACAAAATAACCAACTAAGGTCGATCAGTAAAAGATAGTACTAAACTATTACACCTATGTGACGATATGAGTAAATTACAAAAAATATTAGATACACACTATAGAAAAGATAGAAAATACCTACACTAATATCACAAATTGACAAAATTTCAACTTTACCAGTTAAGTAGAGGACGATTAAATAAGGCATAAAAATTAAACTTAACTACTAAATGGAATTCAAATTGATCTTCATTATAGCATACATAAGTTTCAAATGAAATTAAATTCGAAATAAATTAGTACAACATAAACAACGTTACACTTACTTATAAACATACAACATATGACTAATAATTGGATGAATCCCTTAAACTTGCTTGATATTCTTTAATTTTTCTCTGCATTCCCTTACGTTGTTTAGGTTCAAACTTAGAGAGGTCACAACTTAACATAGCCACTCTTCTTCTTCATCCTCATTTTCTCTCTTTTGAGTTCCAAATACTCTTCTTTGTTCTTCTTTCTCGGCCTTGCACTCATTCCATTTCTGCATTCTCCTCTGTTCCTTTTCTTCTTCCAACAGTTTTGTGTCTTTATGTACAGAATACATACATTCAACTATTCTATCATAGTGGATGTTGTAATCAATTTTATTCTTCAACCTTCATTTTCATATCGTCCCCCGCATTGTCACTATGAAATGTGGGGGTTTCTTGTTCTTTAACCGCCTCCGAGATATCGAAATCTTCCATATTGGAATCACGATTCATTCTTCTTCGTACAAACTATAATCCAGTGTGCTTTTTTGTTGTGCTCCATTTGTCTTCATCCTTAAGGAGATTGTAAATGTGTAAAAGATTGAAAGCAGCTTCCTTATTTTGTTGTACATTGGCCTCATGGGACTGTTCAAGCTGAAATTTTGAATAAAACATTAGTAATTATAATAATAAGTAATTTAACCCAAGGTGGTTGATTGACAAAATCCAACCAGTTAACATCCATAGCCCTACTTTGTTTTTTCGTCTCCATTATTGCCATGATCTCATTCCATTTTTGACAAGCCTCGTTCATACATCTGCATTGAGTTTTTAAAGATTCAACAGATTAGGAATACTGTTGGGTAGACGAGGATGAAAAGTGTTTGAAATAGACGTCTAAAAAGAAAACTCAGTTTGCAACTTACCTTTCTTTTCATCAATAGAAAATTGTAGCCAACAAATAGCAAGTTCCTCTTGTACTTCTTTTGACTATTTCCGTTGAGTAGAAGCATCATTTTTAGATGGAATTCCATCTATTTTGCAGTTGAAGACTCGTTTATGTTGATTTCTTCTGAATTTGGCCTTCTTTGAGTCCGTTGGGATTGTTAACTTTAATCGTTGTTTTATTCCATAAGATTTTATTTTCCACAAATTCTCCGTACTCATTTTGATTTTGATTGAAACCGCCGTCAACTGCTTCGAAATGAGAAGTTAAATTTCTGCTAGAGTTGTTATTTATTTGAGATTACCTCGCAAACCGCCTCTAAAATTTTGTAAACGATATTATGAACTAATATTCGGCTTGTGGTGGCTAAACTGATTGTTGTAGCCTTGACTCGTATGTTGTGACTGTTGTTGCAAACAAAATTGGGAGGTGTATTGAGAATTTTGTTGATAATTCCTATGGTTTGTCGATTTTGATAGTGAATTGTCGTAAACATCTTTTTTTATTATATTCTTAAAATCGTTGAAATGAGGAGGAGATAGAGTTTTTTCCCTTTCATTGTTTGACATTTCGTAATTAAACATATTTACATTGAAAAGGCGACGATAAAACAAATTTATTACCGTTGCCTTATGCATCATTAATAATACCGGATAAATCAAGGCAATATATCATCGTTTTGATTTATCCAGCATTAATAATGCCAGGTAAACCACTTTGGCTAGTAGTAGCGAGTCATACTGACAGAACTCCTGTTGGGGGGTCTGGCACTTGGGATGCTCTTAGGTTAACCATTTTCTGATTGGACCCTACATCCAAGCAACGTGCGGTGGCCAAGTATATTGTTCATGCCGTGTCAGCAGCTATCATCTGAATTGTGCAAATAAGACATTCGAAGGGTACACGTTATATTTAATTAATATAATGGGGTTGGATGATTTTTTATTTTATTCTTTATTTGTTTTCAATATGGCAGTATACAGAGTTAATGTTGACACTTTGTATGGGCGTAGGTGCTTAGACTTGAAGAACTGTTCCTTATCAAACCAATTTAAAAATATTGGTTACATTTAATTGACTAAACCCAATATCTCTAACATTTTTTAATGTTCAGTTAGCCGAATAGCAGCATATAAAACACAATATTACAGGAGCAGCAGGTATGCTATCAATTATTAAACATGCATTCTTCCATGCTTCCAATTTATGATAGCAGGTATGCTATTAAAATAGAAATGTTGGCCCTTGTAGGGTTGGCATTCCAAACATCAATAATATTCAGTGTACGGTGCAAGCATAAATCGCCTTTCTTTATTTACTAGGTATCCATGCTTCGCACACGGGCAATTGTGGAAAATGCGATAACTATATGAAATATGAAGATCAAACGACATGACCATACTTACAGAAAAGAAAATTCGTTGTTAACACAGTTTATCAATTTCAGTTGGCATCACAATATATGATCGATGACCATGTTAGAAGTTAAATATGTTCATCCACCTTAGCAAATTGTTGAACACCTAATGCCGATGCCATACTTTCATGTTCTCTTTTTATATTGAAATCCACATAGTAAGTTATTTATGGACATACCCCTGTAACACATGTAAAATGCATGAACAATGTTAGATCTTAAAATTAGTTAAGTTGAACATTAAGTAATCGAATAGTTAAAATTTAGTAGTAGAAAAATTGAGGATTCATTGCCATGTAATTTCATAGTAATACAACAATGTATAATATAATTATATTTCCTTTGATGTATCATGTTACGTTCAACACATTCACTGTATCTTCATGTACGGCAAGAAAAAAAAGGGTGATCAAACTTAGTTCACAGGCAGTAGCGCCAACTCTTGCCAGCACATAGTAGTCAACCAAAATTGTGCAATTTCAATGTTGTATGTGCCAGCAAATTAACATACGTATGTCGAACAAAACTAATGTAACTGTACCTTGATAAACCCAAGTGGTTCACTGAAAAGATTTGACTGTGCAAAATTTTCAATGTTAAAATTCAAGCATTGTGAAGCAGTAAAATACTGAATGGGAGTGAAACATAATCACAAGAAAGCCGAACATGCCTACTGGTTGGTACAAACTAATAACAGTTGCTACAAACTATAAGCAATGAAACACTAATTTAATTACCAATAGTTGGCAATCGCACACTTGCTCTGACTGCCCTTGCCTTTTCATCAGAGCTATAACTGTGTAAAACTAAAAATCAGTTAGAAAACGGTATGTTTACTGGTTGTCATGGCGAACAACCACAAACAGTTAAAAACAAAACATGTGTGAGGGAAGTTGGGAAAAGCAGTTACAAATTTAAGTAATCAAACACTAATTTAATCTTCACCGTTTCGGTGTTTTGTCATTTTTAGTTTTGTGTTTTCGTCAGGAAAACGTGCACATGACGCATGTATTTTAGAAAACAATCAATTTAAGAAATAAAGCTGAAATATAAAATAGAAAACAAATTTATTTACTACTTGTACTAGTTGTCCACAACGAACAACCAACACATATAAATTGCAGATATATATATATAAATATGTTCACATATGAGTAAACAATAGACAGTGAAAATCAGACGTGAAAAATTAAATGAATGAAATGGCATGGTAGAATTCAGAATCAAACATGGACTTTTAATTTATCCATGCTACTTGAAATGCCTTTCCAGGAAATAAGCTAACTAATTTTTCTTCTATTCATCGTGGCAGTCATTGACAAATCAGTTGGTAAGATTTTAATAGATAGAAAAAGATAACGTGACAAAGATAATATGCATAACATAATGTCAATTTATTTGGACATATATGTATGTAGTACTACAACAGAATGTTGCAGTCAAATAAAATTTTCAAAACTAATATCAGGAATAACTACTTTGCATTATAAGCAGGTCAGTACATGAAAATACATGGCTCTTGCTGTACTTGAAAAAATAACAACCATACAGTGAGAAGGAACATAAAATGAGCAAACTTTTTTCTATTAAGTCAACCGATAATAATTTTAATAGATTAAAGTACATATTCTGCAGGGTACGTTTATATCAATGCCTGAACGCTCAAATGTTTACCTTTTAGGTGTTTTTGTTTGTCAAAATGGATGTCAATGAAACTTGTAATGCCAATTGTAAACTTTGAGCCTATCATAGCATGCCAAATCAGTATGTGGTATCTGCACATGCAAACATAGGGTTTATAAGTAGTTCTGTCTGAAATGTGTTGTTTTAGATTGAAACAACAATGCACAGAACATACAATCATACATCTCAGTCTTATTCATTTGTAAGGTTAGATTTCCTGATGGTGTAACATAGTAAAAGATAAATGAGTTCTACCATCTAAGGAGCAATCTTAAATGGTAGGAAACGATAATTAAGGAAAAGATTTTGATATTTATGCATACACCGGGTTTCGTAGGGTATTTGATTTGACTAATGTGGCATTACACAAAACCAAGCAAAAAATTATAACATGCTACTTAGGCTAATTATCATGCGAAGATAAAAGGCAGTTGACATAAATTTCTTCTGTTGAACAACAACTGCTTACAGTTTTAGCCCAAGTTCTTGAAATCAAAATAACCTAAAATTATATATCATCTCAACCAACATATGTCGTACATCAAACGTAAATGGGATGGGTTCCGTTGTGGTTCAGTTAGTATTAAATTCCCAAACTGTGCTTTTCTACATATTTGGGATACTACAGGAGGATGAGTATAAATAAAATATGAAACCGTCACACGTGCTTAAGTACTACTGTGGAATGAATGCTAATTGGAAAATAACGTATAATAGTCAATTTTGAAATAGTGAAAACGGTCTTGCAAATGTGTACATAAAATTGATACCGAAGCATGATGTATGGTATGGAGTATAAATCCATTGCTGATATGAAACTATACATCCTTATGGATATATAAGTACTAAACTCCGTAGGGATCAAATTGCTGAAATGAATGGTTAAAAGTTATATCCACATATTTATTTGACATAAATACCACTAAACCTTCATTTGATGACAAAAATTATATTTTTGGAAGATTAAACCCACACATTTTTAATGACCAACAGATAATGACTTAATACCGCATGATCCATATGTAAAGCAATAGGCATATAGGATATTCCGAAGCTAAAATAGTATTTACATCGCTTGGGAATACCACATGATCCATATGTGCAGTATAAGGCAAATATGTAAGTCTGAAAATTTTGAAACAAACTAAGAACAAAATTAGCGCAAAGTTTTTGTTCAGATAAGACCTTAATAAACCGAGTTTTTTCCAACAGTATACGATCATTTTAATTGTCAAACGATGGATCCAAATGAAGTAACTATGCTTGGAAACAGCGGTGAACACACTTTTTCTGACCTAATAGATAAAATTACCGTCACAAATATTGTCTTCACAGCTACTGCATGTTGAATCGGTATTAAATACCCAAACTGCACTTATCCAAATTTTCTGGCATAATATAATTAATATGTTGACATAAAATGATTACCATATCCTACGATTTGCTTGCAGCTATACACATCATGTTTTGTATATACTTGCACTGGAGATAGATGAAGAGGTTTTATATGAATTCATAGACCATGTTAGATTGACATTCGACCACAATGTCCCCTACACATTAGGTTTTGCATTTTATAAACTATTACTTAGTTATATTCTACATATTTTCCAATTATGAAGTCTAAGCACAAAGGATTGACAACTAAGGTCCACTACACAAATCAATCGACAGAAATAATAAAATAAAATTCAAACTTTGCAAGGTACTTTTACAGCAATATCTAAATAGTTAAATGATTACCTTCATGAGTTTTGTACCTAATTTTTTGTTAGTTCGTGAGATGATTGTTTTGATGACAACAACCTTAGAATAAATTATAAAATATAAATACTAACATTATAAGTTTAGATAAATATGTATATGCATGATTTAACCATGCAGGTACCAAGAATGAAGACTGTACAGTATAGAAATTCAAGATATCAAGATTGAAGACTCATGAATATCAAGAATATCAAGAGTTCAAAAATTGAAGTAATTTATTCTTTAATTAGAAATTTTGTTAAAACTCATACAAAAACACTGGCATCTTAAAATCCAATTTATTCGTGGAATGGAATCCACTTCGAGCCTGTTAAAGGGATATAACTTTAAGTAGGATGGAACCTACGAAAAATCTAGTAGAACATTGTTTTGTATCCGCTAACTTTTTATTCAAAATGATTTTTCAAAACTATATCCTGTTTTCAAAATGTTTTTAAAACATTCCTTTTAAAAGCATCAAAAATCTCTATCCTGATTTTAAATAATTTTAGCCTCAAAATTATCTTTAATTTCAAAGTCAAAATTACTCCTGATTTTAAACTATCATTTAAAATAATATATTTAACTTTTAAATATTTATACTTAAGATTTAAATATAAAATTATAGTTAAATTATATATATTATTCTCTATATTTACTTATGTATTTTAACTATAGTCAAGTATATTAGAAAAGTTTAAAATAGTTTTAATATAAGATAAAATTTATTTTCAAAGAAAATCGAATCATCAAAAATTGCTTTGAGATGTCGACATGCCTATGGTGGCCATGTCGACATGGTGTCGGTTGAGTTCAAAATTTAAATTTCAAAAGAAGTGTCTATTCGCCATAACTCTTCATGAATGGACATGGCTGTTGTTCTTCTATAAATAGGGGTTAGTTTCAACGAATTTTAGATCAGATTTTCTGGTTTTCCACTCATCTTCTTCTTCCTCATTTCTTAATACATACTCTTACCATTACTCTGCCGAAATCAATATTGAATCATACTCGATTACTTCTAGTTTGATTCTCTATCACTATCTCAACAAGGATATCAGTGCTATTCAGAGCTATAGACTTCTTTGTAATCTATTAAGCGAGAAAATGGGTGATTGTGGCCTTGAAAATCAACCAAGCGAGAATAGCCTTGGTAAAACAATTGGGTAAACTTGTGGTCCGGAAATCAAGTATCTCTACCCAGAGGATTGAAATTCTGGAGGGTGTACCTTGTAGCCTTGAAATCGTGGGTGTAATTGTACAATTTCTTTTGAAAGGAAATCCGTACTTGTGTTGCGGGACTGGATGTGGGGTAATTCTGAACCAGTATAAAATTCGGTGTGTTCTTTCCTTTACTGCTTTTGTTTTATTTTTGCATCTATGTTTGTTTCTGTGATTGTCCCTGTATCTGTAGATTGCATACATCTGTGTCTAAATTAACATAAACTCAAAAAGATTTAGTAATTCTTTATAAATACTATTCACCCCCCATCTAGTGTTAATCCTAGCCTTAAGATCCGTAATCCGCATTTCTTTCAATTGGTATCAAAGCGAGGTTTTCAAAGTTTCATAATCTGATTTTTGAAAAGTTTTCAAAATGGCTACCAACACTGGTACTGTTACTAACACTAGTATTCCTATCATTAGTTCATTTGTACAAGGTCAGTCTACTGTCTGACCACCACTTTTTAATGGCAGTAACTATGCATATTGGGCATGTAGGATGAAAATATACTTACAATCTATAGGATTAGACACTTGGAATTTTACACAAATTGAATATTCTGAACCCACAACTGATTTTGCACAGTGGACTGCTGAGCAAAAGGATATTGCACACAATAATTCTAAGGCAATGAATATTTTGTTTTGTTCACGAAATGAATTCAATAGAGTGTCAGTTTGTAAGTCTGCATATGAAATCTGGAAAACTTTGCAAGTTACCCACGAATGAACAAGCAAAGTTAAACATACCAAAATTTCCATGCTCACAAATCAGTTTCAATTATTTAAAATGAATCCTAATGAGTCTATTTCAGATATGTATAGTAGATTTCAAAATATTATGCATTCTCTAATATCTTTGGGGAAGGAATTGTCTGAAGAAGATCAAGTCAGAAAGATTTTAAATTCTCTTACTCCAGAATGGGATCAAAAGACACTTGTTATCGAAGAGGCAAATGACATCAGTACTTAAAAGATAGAAGAATTAATTGAAAATCTAATGCCGTATGAAGTTCAAATGATCAGAAGAAGAGAAAAGAAATCATCTTAAAAGAAATCAATGGCATTCAATGATTGATCGATGGATCAGACTCAAACAACGATAATGATGAAAAGATAACCTTTACGACCAGAAATTTTAGGAAATTCCTGAAATACAGAAAGATGAATAATTTCAGGAGAAACAACTATAAGAACTCTGGAAATCAGAATGTAGTGCCAAATAATGTCAAGTGTTACAGCTGTGATGAACCATGCCATTTCAAAAGAGACTGTCTGTATCCAGATAGGCAAAATCCTCCTATGAACAATGATCCAGCAAAGAAACGGTAGCGTGCATTTACTGCTACTCTACATGACTCAGACTCGTTCTCAAGTGATGATGATCAGAAGACGGATAGTTCGAATTTGTGTTTCACAGCTGTTCATGACTCCGACGAATTCAAAGAAACGGACTCGGAAAAATGTACACGTTTACAATACAATTGGTTGAAATTGCTTGCTTAGAATTAGTTGCTCGATTGCTTGATTGATTGATTTTGAATTGGTGTGTTGTTTGAGTTTTAATTTTTTTATTATTGTCTTATTATTTTTTTATTTTTTAATAATATAATTTTTTGAAATATACTATAAACAGGAAAATAGGCACAAGGAAAAAGTTACAAAAAAATTTAGTCTCAGGGACGGTAAGTTTGTTTTTTAGTCTGAAGGACACTTTACAGTGTAGACGGAAAATGATAGCTATATCTATCATTCCGTGATTTATGCTACAAAGTGTCATTCAGACTAAAAACAAACTTGCTGTCCCTAAGACTAAACTTTTTTGCAACTTCTTCCCTGTGCCTAAAAACCCCTACTATAAATATACAGATATATATATAGACATTAAAATTAATAAGTATATTTATATATATATTTTAGAGAACTTAGGAAAAATAAATTATTAAAATTCGCTGGCACATGTCGACATGGTCCCTACCATGATATCGACATGGGTACCAGAATTTGAATTTCAAAATTTGAATTCAAATGTTTGAATTTCCCTTCATCTTTTCACTTCATTCAATTCTCTGAAAAGCTACTTTTTGACCAGAGAATACGTCCTTTGAGAATATATTTATTCACCATCTTTTATCATATCTTTTCACTCTCATTTTCAAATTCAAACTCTCTCTTCAAAACTTCAAGCTCTCTACTCTCTACTTTAATGGTTTCTTCAAGCAACCCCTCCACCATGAGAATTTCCAAAAAAATAAAAGAGCAATTATTCAATGATCCGGAGGCAATAAAAGCATATACCAATTATGCTAATTATGCCAAAGTCCATCCCGAAAAGTTTGCTATTTTTCAAGATATCTCTTCTTATGAACTTGATTCTCTTTTTGCAAACAATAGAGTTCTTAGTCTTATTGATGCTTCTCAAAATGATTTCAGATTTGCCATCCAAATTTTGTCAAAATTTTCTATGCTAATTTAAACCGAGGATTTTATCATGGAAATGAGGATGAAATTTGGAGTAGTGTCAAAGGCGCTAGAATTGTTTTGAATTGTGATCTTTTGGGTACCATTCTCAATTCCAAGTGTACGAGAATGGATCTTTCTAATTTTAAAACCGATGAAAATGATCGTGAGACATTTCATCACATTTTCGAAGGGAATGATAATTTTGAATTCAAAAATTGAAATTTTCGACCAAAGGCAAGGATTGTCAACCTTCTTTTGCAACATACTTTGACCCCAAGATCAGGGAATTTTAACAATCCTACTTCAAAAGTTTGCAAAGCTCTTTTTGATATTTTTGGAAATTATGACATAAATTGGACGCAAGTTATTTTGGATGAACTTCGTCCTAAAAATCTTGAAATGGGTGAGAATACTTTATATCACGGAATTTTCCTCACTCGGATTTTTAACTATTTTGGAGTAGATTTCAAAGGCGAAGAATTTGTTTCTAGAAAAGTTTTCAATCATTCCAACATTTCGCTTATGAAAATTCCATTTGTTTTTCAACCTTATTAGACCGTTGCTGGAAAGGAAGAGTGTTTGGCTCATGAGGAAATGGAAGAAGAGGAAGAGGAGGAAGAAGAAGAAGAAGGGGATGAAATGGAAATTGAAGAAGAAGAAGTTGAAACCTCTTTGGAAAGCATTAACTATCCTCCTAATCCATCCATCAAAACCCTTCTCAAAAATCAAAAGACGATTGTTGAGAATCAACGGATTCTTAAACGATCCGTTAGTAAGAAGTTGGATAAAATTTCATCCAAGATGAACAAGTTCATTTTCAAAGTCAGCAAGAAACTTGGACTTTCTTCATCATCATCATCCTCTAACTAGTTTTATCTTTTCGTATCTTCTTGTATGTGTTTTAGTTTGTTTAATTCGAAAGTTTATGTAGTTTGGTGTGTGTTTAATCATTGTAACATATTAGTATGCAATGAAATGAAATTTCTTTTCTGTTATCTACCTTATCTTATCTCCAGAATAAATGTTAGTATAATATACACACACACACACAATTATTCACAAAATTAAGTTGGTCATAAGTTTTCACTAACCCATGTCGACATCCCCTCTATGACCATGTCGACATGTACTGGTCAGAAATGACTATTGATTTTGAATTTGAATAACAACCATATGTCTATTCATTTCAAACGAATTTCTACACCTATATATACACCTATTTCTTCCAGAATTCTTCACTGAAAATTATTTCCTATCTTCTAATTCTTCATTTCTTTCACAAATTCAACTATGGCTAATCCAATTCATAATTTATCCGAAAATCTTGAAGAAACTCTTAATTCGTTCAAGAGTATTCTCTTGTTCATTCTTCGTATCCATCGACACTTAGAATTGAGTCAAATGCAGATAATCAAGAAGCAAGAAAGGCATTTCGATGCAATACGATGGATGATTTCCTCCCTACACAAGGATGATAACGAAGCACATCCTCCAGTCTCTCTCACCAACGACAATGATAATTGGGATGCTATTAAGGCAGATCCAATCTTTGGAGAAGAAGGATGGGTGAAAGTTCCACGTAATGTTTGATTTTTATTTGTTTGCTTTGTTTGAATTATTTGTTTGAATTAATTTGATTTGGTTTGGATTGATACTCGGTATGGATTGATATCTTAAATTGGTTTGATGGTTGCTACATAAAACATGTATATATATACATTGAAATGTACATAATCCTTGATTAATTATCATGTTCATAAGGATAATTATTTCTTAATCTATCTATTATATATTCCATTATATAGTTTATTAATACAGGTACTCTAGTCCAAGAATGAGGGGGAGTTAGTTTTTGTTGATGACAAAGGGGGAGAAATATAAAATAGGATTAGTTACGCATAAATTAAGGGGGAGTTATAGATTAAGGGGGAGTTATAGATTAAGGGGGAGTTATTAGGATAGAAGTAATATTTTATAAACAAAGATTGTCATCATCAAAAAGGGGGAGATTGTTAGTCCGTGAGATGATGGTTTTGATGACAACAACCTTAGAATAGATTATAAAATATAAATACTAACATTATAAGTTTAGATAAATATGTATATGCAGGATTTAACCATGCAGGTACCAAGAATGAAGACTGTACAGTATAGAGATTCAAGATACCAAGATTGAAGACACATGAGTATCAAGAATATCAAGAGTTCAAGAATTTAAGTAATTTATTTTTTAATTAGAAATTTTGTTAAAACTCATAGAAAAGCACTGGCATCTTAAAATCCAATTTATTCGTGGAATGGAATCTACTTCGAGCCTGTTAAAGGGATGGAACCCTAAGTAGGATGGAACCTACGAAAAATCTAGTGGAACATTGTTTTGTATCCGCTAACTTTTTATTCAAAATGATTTTTCAAAATTATATCCTGTTTTCAAAACCTTCCTTTTAAAAGCATCAAAAACCTCTATCCTGATTTTAAATAATTTTAGCCTCAAAATTATCTTTAATTTCAAAGTTAAAATTACTCCTGATTTTAAACTATCTTTTAAAATAATATATTTAACTTTTAAATATTTATACTTAAGATTTAAATATAAAATTATAGTTAAATTATATATATATATATATATTATTTTCTATATTTACTTATGTATTTTAACTATAGTCAAGTATATTAGAAAAGTTTAAAATAGTTTTAATATAAGATAAAAGTTATCTTCAAAGAAAATCAAATCATCAAAAATTGCTTTGGGATGTCGACATGTCTATGGTGACCATGTCGACATGGTGTCAGTTGAGTTAAAAATTTAAATTTCAAAAGAAGTGTCTATTCGCCATAACTCTTCATGAATGGACATGGCTGTTGTTCTTCTATAAATATGGGTTAGTTTCAACGAATTTTAGATCAGATTTTCTGGTTTTTCACTCCTCTTCTTCCACATTTCTTAATACATACTCTTACCATTACTCTGCCGAAATCAATATTGAATCATACTCGATTACTTCTAGTTTGATTCTCTATCGCTATCTCAACAAGGTTCTCAGTGCTATTCAGAGTTATAGACTTCTTTGTAATCTATTAAGCGAGAAATGGTGTGATTGTGGCCTTGAAAATCAATCAAGCGAGAAAAGATGTGATTGTAGCCTTGGTAAATCAATTGGATAAACTTGTGGCCCGGAATCAAGTATCTCTACTCAGAGGATTGAAATTCTGGAGGGTGTACCTCGTAGCCTTGAAATCGAGGGTGTAATTGTACAACTGCTTTTGAAAGGAAATCCGTACTTGTGTTGCGAGACAGGATGTAGGGTAACTCCGAACCAGTATAAAATCTGGTGTGTTCTTTCCTTTACTGCTTTTATTTTATTTCTGCATCTGTGTTTGTTTCTGTGATTATCCCTGTATCTGTATATTGCATACATTTGTTTCTAAATTAACATAAACTTAAAAACAAATTAGTAATTTTTCATAAAAACTAGTCACCCTCCTCTAGTGTTAATCCTAGCCTTAAGATCTGTAATCCACATTTCTTTCATTTGTCGCCACTTATAACCATACAAATACCAAAACCTAGGATTTTGGTACCCTGGGACGTACTACTGCTCACAGGAAGGTTGACAGTTGGGAAAATATCAAATTCATTACTCATTTTCAGACGAACAATCTATGATTCAGAATTTCAGGCCACTGCTTTGTTAATAGATAGATCACACTGTATACATATGCAGCAACAAATGGTTAAATTATTATTAAACAACTAAAAGCATGTAAAAGTCTTTTAACAGCATAAAGAGACCAAACATCAGTCATACTCAGTTTTATATGACATGGCAATGGTCCAAGATCAAGCGTCGGCCATAATATGTGGATTTAATAATGAGGTTTTCAAAAGTAAATAAAACATATCAACATGATTAGGTGGAATAAAATTTGAATAAATTTGCTTTAGTAAAACATATCAGACATCATTTTAAAGTTTCACTCCAGTACAGTGCACAGACAGTCGTGCCATTGAAAGTAAGAGCAATGGAAAACCCTAAAATTGTACTTTTATTTTTGATAATTCATAGTAGTATATTTCTAAATCAAGGATTCAGCAGCAAGAAGGAAGAAAATGTAAACAATCATTGCACCAGTTTATTTGTGAACCAAGGACTCAACATCGAGAGAAAAAAACAGTCAGGACATTTAGGAGTTTAATACCAAATTTATCGCCACTTACAACCATACAAATGCCAAACAAAGGATTTCGGTACCCAACAATGTACTGCTGCTTACTGAAATCTAGCGGTAGCCTGCGGCGGTGGAAAAATTAGAGAAATAGACAGAAGTGGAGGGGTAGCTGTTGGGAGGGAGAAAAATGAACAACGCAGCCTTCATATGAGGTTGATAATCAATTATACGACCGAGGAACACCAGCGTTAAAGATTTGGAGAAGGTAAAATTTGGTTATAAGGGGAGATGAAGGGTGGAAACGAAATTGAAGACAAAGAGTGGGGGAGGAATGGAAACGTGGAGGAAGAAGGGGGAACGGTTGAAAAAAAGGGAAAAAGGGAAGAAAAAAAGAAAAAGAAAAAAAGAATATGTAAAAGAGGGAATGATATTATGTGGAGTGGTTTCACAAAGGAGGAGAGATAACTATGAAAATTATACGCGGGAGAGTGCAGACGTGGGAAAGTAGCATTTTATTATTGAAAATGAAGGCGGAGAGATAATTGGTATGTGAGAATGATATGGGGGAGTGCAAACATGGGAAAGGTAGCAGTATTTTATTATTAAAAATAAACACAGAGAGCTAAAAAGTGAGAGATTGGTTAACGACAGTCAAGGGAAGAGCCATGTAAGAAGAATAAACATTGTGCTTTTATATTTAAGTAATAGATTTGAAACTAATTAGACCCATTTTCAATGAATAGTAAGTGAATTAGGTAGGAAACACTATCCCTTGTCGGTGACTCATTTATTCAGGTTAACCTGACATCCTTTAAATAGACTTCCATACATCCAAGCTACATGTCTTCACCACGTAGGTGTTATTCATACCATATCAGCAGGTATGTATTGTTTCAGCTCAATTTCTCTGTTTCCGTATTACTGTCCAGACGTGTCCAGTTCAATTCCGGCCCTTTATCATGTTATCTAATTGTTGAATGTATTCCACCGTGCTACTAAAATAATGAATTGATACAAAAATAAATAGTTGGGATGAACTTAAAATGGAAGCCGGATGAAACAAGATATCAAAACTTTGCAAGTGATATTTGACGGTTACTCGGTATTAATATGAATACTTCGTGAGTTATACTTGAAGGGTACGCGTTATTAGTACGATGGTTGGGCTGGGCCTTTGTTATTTTGTTTATTTACTTTTTGAAGTATTTGGAATCAAACTTTGGGTCACTTATTATGTCTACCCAGTATATACAGTAATGTCGGCACTTGTGCGACATCAAAAATATCAATAACGTTCAAGTTGAATGTAGATTAGCATGGATAACCTTTCTTCGTGCGTAAAACGGGCTGGACCCACTTTGTGTGAATTATAAGGGTACGTCTGCATTAATTTTTTTATCGACGTCAGTCGCTTCTGACGTGCCAAAGTTCCAATTTTCACCGTTTGAAGCATTCAACGTGTTGGACACATGTGATGACCCGGAATTTTGGCAATATCAATTTAATAATCTGAATTAAAAATTAAATTGATTTGATAATCTTTGTTAATAAGATTTGAATTAATTTAATAATCCAATAAAAATAAATATGTAATTGATATATTTTATCTTTTAAAAGTTAATAATTGTTTTATATTTAAAATGTATATAGAATATGTATACATTAGAAATAGATATTGCTTTAAACTAATAAATAAATATGATTTTGAATGCATAAGATAAATATTGAAATGATTTAAAATATGTTTAACTCAAGTTTAAATAAATAAGAATAAGGTTTATTTTGATTTCTTAAAAATATAATTTCTTTTATAAGTTATTTATAGTTATCAAATGTTGTTACTTTTAAAATATAATAATACATTGTTTTTGACAGAAAGATTTTTATATAAAAATAATTGTTTTTCAAAACTTAAATTGTGTAGTTATATTTGTAATTAAAATGGGTTTCAAAATTTAATTTGAACTTGAACTCAAAGCTTTGAAATCTAAAAGTATAAATGTTTTTAATTTGCTTTGATTTTGAAATATTTGTATAAGCTTCATTTTATAAACTAAATTTGATTTATTCATTTTAAAATTTATATACATGCAAGCATGATTAGCTAATTCATTTAAACATAAGTTTACATTCATCTTATAATAACATACTAAATTAATACTAATTAACTTTTAATAAATACTAAGTAAGCTTTTAATTAAATACTAATTGCTTTTATAAGACAAGTGTAATACATAAACATGATAAAGTGACAAGTGTGTAAATTGTAAGACAAGTGTCATTTATTTGTTTTTCTTTTATTTTTTTATTTCAGTTTTTACATATAAACAAATTCTCTTCCATTTTTTTTTCTTTTTTTTTTTTCTAAAAACTAAGAAACAATGGAAAAACCCAAATCTGAAACATCTTCAATCCACTCCACAAATCTGAAACAAAGCTTGCATGCAAATTCTTCTTACAAATCAATACAAAATCATTTTCAAAGCCTCCACATTTTTATGTTTAGAAAACATATCTGTCACATTTTGAAATCAAGAAGAAAATCACCTGCACTTCTGGAATTAGCCTGCATGCAAGCCAAAAAGCAATCTGCATTCAAGTAAACCTACATCAAAACTTTGCATTTCCTCCTTTCAAAATATGGAAATCCTGTAGTAGCTGCATGCAAAGCAAACCTGTCACCTTCTTAAGAAAAATCAAATTTCAATTCAATTCTGCAATCTCAAAGCCTGCATTTCATATGCAAGCAATACTGCATATTGTTGTTCAAATATAAAAGCTTCTGCATAGTTTTCAAATATAAAGGCATCTGCATCATTTAGCATCTGGAATCCTAGCAACTGCAGTTTCAAAATTAAAGAAACAAAGCATGCATACAAGAGCTCTGTAACAAGCAACTCAAAGTTTTAAAGCAAGCATTGGAATGAAAAGTTTTAAAAAGAATAGGGGTTTCCAGTTTTAAAAGCACTTCTGCAAAACCAAACTTTCAAACCTATGGAGGCTCTGTTTTCAAATTTAACAGGTGAGTAACACTTAATTTAAAGTAAATTAAGTAGGATTACTTGCTTGATTTTATACTGAGTTAAATGTTTGTACATGTTTTCATTTTTACTGCCTGTGCATATATGAATGCAATGCATGTATTGATTTCAGGGATCTGATAGCTATAGTTTAAGTTAAAATTTGATAAATAGTTTTTCTTGCATTAATCTGGTTGTTACCATGGATTAGCATTTGAATGTAAATGGGCTTATTACATGGTAAAATAAGTTTTAAGGCTATATAAGTTGATTTGTTTTCTGTGATGTCTGAAACCATAAAACATAAACTAAATTCTGTAAAAGAAAAATTTGGGAAATATAGGTATCATGAATTAATATTCAGATGTACTTATAGAATCATTAAGTGAATGCTAGAATCTTAAATCAAAAATTAAAGTTTATAGAGTCAAGCAAAAGGGCAGTTTCAAATGAACTGTATTATACATTTTGATCAAGATAAATTGATCTTTGCATTGGATTGGAGTGAAATTGGTTCTGGAATGAATGAAGCTATCAATGATCATAGAAAAATTATTGAATTGATTTACAATTCAAGCTTGAGAGTGGAATTTGGGATTTTAGGTGATGAACCCCAGTTTATGTGGGTTACAGATTTGGGTCGATTTTGAACTCCTCTGTGCATCGAGTTCAAAGATGTTTAGGGTATTGATGGATGGTGAAGTGATGAAGCTCGTGCCGGAGTTTGGATGTTGATAGTGGTCGGAGGTGGTTGATACTGGTGTTGACAGGTTGAGGAGGAAAACTGGGTTGTTTTGTTCCAGGTTTTGTAGTTGTTTGGGTTGCGGGGATTTCTGCCTCGGGTAGGTCTCGGGTTAATTGGGGAAAAACTCGGAGTAGCTGGGTAATTGACTCGAAGTCAATAAGAGACTTCTGTGTATTTTTGTTTCAGGTTTTAAAAACAGAAACTGTTCTGTTTTTTTTTTGAGTTTTGAAAGTTAAGTTTTAATTTAATCTGGAAATTTGAACTTAGGATTAAACTTGAATCTAAAAATGAATTCAAATTGCTTGAATTCTTATTTTGTAATTATTTAAATACAGAAATTTTAAATTGGTTTAAAATAAAATGTAGGAACAGGAAAACTATTTGCAGTTTTTAAATTTGAAAGTGAAAGTTTAAAATGTAAACTTAATTTGGACTTAGGCTTTAATAACCTGAATTTGAATATGAATTTCAATAAGTTTAAATTCTGTTCTTTTGAAATTATTTAAATTTAGCAAAATTTCAAAGTTTAAGTTTTTAAATAAAACAGAACTGTTTCTGTTTTAAATGAAAAGGTAAATTTAAATTTTGCAGGTGTAGGTTTAAACTGAGTGTAAGTTTGAAGTTTGAATATGAATTCAAATTTTGATTGTCAAAGAATTGAAACCATTTATGTTTTTAAATTCAAATTTGATTTTAAACCTTCAAGTGTAAATGCATTGTTGTTTTGCATTTGAATTGGAAGGTAAGTATGTAAACTAGGAATTTAAAATGAATTCAAATCTGAGTTCTTAAATCTATTTTTAAAACTTCAGTTTAAAATAAAGATTTAAATTTAAATTGCTTCAAATGATTTTCATTTGAATTGAAGGTGTAAATTGTAGAAAGTGTTTTAAAGAATTAAAACTAATTGAAAATGGGAGTTATATTTCAATTTTAAAATTTAAAGATGTTTTTAAAATTGATTTGAATTTGATTTGAATTGAAATTTAAATCCTTTTCAATTTATTAATTAAGTATATGTTTCTTGTAAACATATAAGATTATGTTGTATTGTTTAAAATCTTATTTTAAATAAGTTTGAGTCTTAAATTTAAAGAGAATGTTAAATGGAATTTGATGTAAATTTAAAAACATTTTGTTTTTTTAATGCATGATTTAATAAGAATGTTTTATCTTAAGATAAATAAAAATTAATGATTGGATTCATTAATTATTAAGGTAATTAAGATGAATATTAATTATCTAATTAAATAAAAATGTGGAAGTTTAATTAAATAATTAATGATTTTTAATTTAATTTGAGATTAATTAATTAAGTTTAATTAATCTATAATTAAGGATAGTTAACTAAATTTTAATTTATAATTAAGATTCATTAATCAAGTGATTAATGATAATTAAGATTTTAATTAACACTTAGTTAATTAATAATTAGAGATTAATTAAATAGTAATTAAATATTAATTACCTAATAACTAATGATGATTAATTTAAGTAAATTCTTAATGAAGTGATTAAGAAATGTTAATGAAGTTATTAACTCAAGATTTTTAAAAATTAATTAATGTGATTAATTTTTGATAATTAATTAGATTAATTAATTAATAATCAATTGTTTAAGTTTTAATTACTTAATGAAAGTAATTAGTGAATTAATTACTTAATGTAATTAATGAAGGTTAATGTGATTTGTTTAGATTAATTAATTAAGTTTAATTGATTTAAACATTTATGGATTGTTTGATAATTACTTATGTAATTAATGAATTTATAATTACTTAAGGAAGCAATTAATTTAATAATTACTGAATGTAATTAAGAATATTGTCATAAAGGTAATTTGGATTTTAAATTACTTTGAAATTAATCAAAGGGATTAATTAGATAATTAATTAAGAATAATTAATTATTGTATTGAGTAATTAATGTAGTTAATTACTGAATGATTATTAATCAAGGGTGATTAATATATGTGTAGGGTTTAATATAATTAACTTGTGTGATTAATATTAAATGCTAATTACGTATTGTAATTAGAGATAGTTAATCAGTAATGATTAATTGAATGATGATTTATAAATTGATTTGAAATCAATGGATGGTTAAGTTAAGTAGAAATTTAATGATGAAGTAATTAATTTAATTCATTTTAAATTAATTAGAGATTGAGTAATTAATTTAATCCACTTTAAATTAATTATTGAAGGTGTGATCATTAGATTATTTGCTTATGTTTGATGAATGATATTGGTTGATTGGTTGGTTTGTAATCTCAGTTGTGAGATGAGTAGTGGATGTGATATGGATGCATTGGTTGCTTCTGGATGATAATATAGATTATCTGATTTGATATGATTATCTGTTGATAATGATAATGTTGATTATCGGTTATGTTGTGAATTATCTATCTGTGTATATTTAGATAATGAATTGAATTGTTTTAAACTTAAAACAACTTGGACATAAAAGACACGCTTTGGTTTCCGATGAGACCGGGATCGGGTTTCCATATTTGGACATCCGAAAACCACATCGATTCCAAATAACGTTAGGTCGTTAATCCAAGTGGAGCGAGTGAAGACTCGAGGTGTAAGGGCTATACGTCAGTATAACTCTGTGGGTGATTCCGAAATGAGTTTGACGGAATAGCACTTATAGATTCGAGATGAAGAATTAGAGTGCAAGGGTTATCGTCGTTAACTCTGAGGGTGATTCCAAAACGAGTGTAACGAGTTAATGCCTTCGGTTTCGTTCGAACCCGGAACGAACTTGTATGGATTGAATGCTTTCAGCACATCGTCAGGTGGACGATGAGCATTCTAAGTGATGTGTCCTATAAAGGTAATCGTAGCCTCAAGCCTCATCAACCGGGAATGGCTAAAACAGGGGAGGTGCAGCAAGGCTTCGTGGGTAGCCCCCACTTGAGAGCAAGATTTTCCCCTGTCTAGAAGTCCCTTTTTATTTCGGCTTAGTGGGCAGTTGGAAAGCGCGCCGACTGCGGGGTTGTCTTGTTCGGAACTATTCAGTAAGGAATGGGTCCGGCCTTGTGTAGCAGGGGATGAAGGGAGTAATCCTCGGTACGGTGATCTAGGCCACGTACTGTGACGGGCGGTACCCCAGTAGCCCTGCCATTGTATGGAATCCAAAATCCAATAAGTGCCAACGGTTTTGATTGTATTACCCACTTTTGTGGCTAGTAGCTGGAATTTAATGAATGTAACAATTTCGGCTATTTCATATTTACTTGAAAACCCTAGACACTATTATAATATCATAGAATTTCCTATCAAATGTTTTGGTTAGCGTAAGGTAAAAACTTTTCCATGTTTATGTGTGGGAAGTCTTACGTGATACCTTTTCTTTTCAAAGGTTTTTGAAAGTTAAGCAACTTTAACCTGTTACTCACACCAGACCCATGTCTGACCCGGAGTTTATTTTTGTTTTCCATAAACTCTTGGGTACTCAAATTTTTTTCGAGTAGCCAAGGGATTCAGGTTAGCTTTGACGAATATTGGAGGAGCAATGGAGCAGGAGGCTTCGGCGTTGTAGATATGTTTAGTATTCCGCTGTGTACAATATCTCTGTGTTATCTGTTGAGTTGTATTATGTTGAAAATACAAGACAGGTGTTTATAACTGTCTAGTATGTGATGTATATGTTGTATATCTGTGTACTCTGATAGTGGTTGTAAACTATGTAATATTTTATGTTATTAATATACTTTATTCGTTCCGCTGTTTAGATTCTCATGTGTTGTTTCTTCTTCTCTTCTTTCTTTTCTATTCTCTATCCCTTTCTTTCTTTTTAGCGATGCGACTTCCTGGAGTGTAGGGAGTTGGGTCGTTACAGTGGTATCAGAGCATTAGGTTGAGTGAATACCTAGGCTCTGTAGTGGTGTCTTTCTTGAGAGAGCGTATTTGTATTTTTAATATATATATATATCTAATTCTACCTATTTGTTGGGCTACCTGTTCGGGTTTTCCAATATAGGCTATAAAGATAGATAAGATAGTAGTGTTTGTAACACGATTACTACCATTGGTTGGAGTTTGTATGTTGAGGTTGGAAGTGTGTTTGTCGAGACTGTAGACCTAATACTGTCTCGAGTAAGTTGTGCTGTAGTGTAGAAATTTCATTGATCTCTGAAGGAAACCTGTTAAGGTTCGGAGTTCATATTTGAAATGCAGAGTTGGATGAGTTGAGTTTGGATCTGTCGGTTGGGCAGAAACAAGTGAGTGATGGTATCTTGATACCTCAGGAAGTTGTAACTGCGTGATGAGATGCAGTGACTATGGATTTTTCCGAAGATGTTTTCTTTGGAACAATTTTGGGAAGTGTGGCTGTCCCGAAGTTGTGGCTGGATTCAGCAGGATGTTGTGGTGTTTTCTGTCTGCTTTGGAGTCAACAGTGCAGGTCGGAATGTTCTGTGTACCGACAGAGATGTCATAGCGGGGTAGTTTTTCTGTAGATGGAGTTTAGAAGTTGCTAAGTGATTCTGTTTCTTCAATGGATTGACTAGACCAATAAAAGCTGTTCTATTTGTTAAGAGAGAACAGTTTTCTTTGGAAATTTATCTGGGTGATCGCAAAAGTGACTTGCGATTGTTTGAATATTCTCTTGGACTATTGGAGATTTTATGGATGTCTTCTAGGAAGACAGAGATTTGTCTATATCTGGAATTGAATTCTCTTATCGACTAGTATTCCTGGAGTGGAACTGATAGTTCTGTTTAGTTGGAGAATGATTCCTAGAGATGGAGTTGATGGAGTAACTCAGGAATTTCTGAGTTTTTTTTTATGGATTGTAGAACTATATTTCTGGAGGTAGTGTCCAGTTGGTGCTTGTGTTCTTCGTCAGCTTTTTATTATCTACTTCGGATCAGAGTTGTGTAGCGGAAGCAGTTTGGGAGTGCTTTTGATTTATCTTTTCCGGATAAGGAGAAGTAAGTTCAGTCTTCTACTAGTTATGGAGTAGAATTGTGATTTGGTTTTGGGTTGATCTTGAGATGATCGTTGTGTTGGGTTATTTTTAGTTCTGATTGTTTCTAGAGGAATCAGCAAGGGTTAAGCGGATCAGTTGAATGTGGCAGTCAAGATTGTCTGAAGACTTTTGTGGATATGAGACAGAGAAATTTGGAATTCGAAGTTGGAGACTTCGTTGTTGTAGGAGTTTTCTCTGATCCAAGGAGCTATAAGATGAGGTAAGCTGGAAAATTAGCTCCGAGATGTTTGGATCTTTTCTCTATGTTTTGGTTGGATAAGTGTTTGGTTTTCAGAGTTGAATTGCCAATTTGGATAACTGGGATTCGGTGAGTTTCACGTATCTCTGAGGGAATACGTGTATGGTCTATCTCTGGTTTTGGAACCAGCAGTTTGGAAGGTATGGGTTGTTGAGTTAGACTCGTCTGTAGTCTAATATGTTGTCTAGTTCTGTAAATCTAGGTGAGTAGGAGCTCTATAGCTTATTAGTATTGAATTGTTTGAATTATAGAGAACGAGTATCTCGATATATATATATACCGGGGAAACTCGAGAAACTCTATCCAGAATTTTGTATGGATAGTTAGATTGTTTGATTGGATGAATTGATTGCTATGGTTGTTAGCATATTATTGGTATATGCTTGTGTTTTTTTTAAATTAAATCTGTAAATAGATTATTAAATTACCTTTGTTTTAAATTTCGGGGACGAAATTCTTTTAAGGGGGGAGGAATGTGATGACCCGGAATTTTGGCAATATCAATTTAATAATCTGAATTAAAAATTAAATTGATTTGATAATCTTTGTTAATAAGATTTGAATTAATTTAATAATCCAATAAAAATAAATATGTAATTGATATATTTTATCTTTTAAAAGTTAATAATTGTTTTATATTTAAAATGTATATAGAATATGTATACATTAGAAATAGATATTGCTTTAAACTAATAAATAAATATGATTTTGAATGCATAAGATAAATATTGAAATGATTTAAAATATGTTTAACTCAAGTTTAAATAAATAAGAATAAGGTTTATTTTGATTTCTTAAAAATATAATTTCTTTTATAAGTTATTTATAGTTATCAAATGTTGTTACTTTTAAAATATAATAATACATTGTTTTTGACAGAAAGATTTTTATATAAAAATAATTGTTTTTCAAAACTTAAATTGTGTAGTTATATTTGTAATTAAAATGGGTTTCAAAATTTAATTTGAACTTGAACTCAAAGCTTTGAAATCTAAAAGTATAAATGTTTTTAATTTGATTTGATTTTGAAATATTTGTATAAGCTTCATTTTATAAACTAAATTTGATTTATTCATTTTAAAATTTATATACATGCAAGCATGATTAACTAATTCATTTAAACATAAGTTTACATTCATCTTATAATAACATACTAAATTAATACTAATTAACTTTTAATAAATACTAAGTAAGCTTTTAATTAAATACTAATTGCTTTTATAAGACAAGTGTAATACATAAACATGATAAAGTGACAAGTGTGTAAATTGTAAGACAAGTGTCATTTATTTGTTTTTCTTTTATTTTTTTATTTCAGTTTTTACATATAAACAAATTCTCTTCCATTTTTTTTTCTTTTTTTTCTTCTAAAAACTAAGAAACAATGGAAAAACCCAAATCTGAAACATCTTCAATCCACTCCACAAATCTGAAACAAGGCTTGCATGCAAATTCTTCTTACAAATCAATACAAAATCATTTTCAAAGCCTCCACATTTTTATGTTTAGAAAACATATCTGTCACATTTTGAAATCAAGAAGAAAATCACCTGCACTTCTGGAATTAGCCTGCATGCAAGCCAAAAAGCAATCTGCATTCAAGTAAACCTACATCAAAACTTTGCATTTCCTCCTTTCAAAATATGGAAATCCTGTAGTAGCTGCATGCAAAGCAAACCTGTCACCTTCTTAAGAAAAATCAAATTTCAATTCAATTCTGCAATCTCAAAGCCTGCATTTCATATGCAAGCAATACTGCATATTGTTGTTCAAATATAAAAGCTTCTGCATAGTTTTCAAATATAAAGGCATCTGCATCATTTAGCATCTGGAATCCTAGCAACTGCAGTTTCAAAATTAAAGAAACAAAGCATGCATACAAGAGCTCTGTAACAAGCAACTCAAAGTTTTAAAGCAAGCATTGGAATGAAATGTTTTAAAAAGAATAGGGGTTACCAGTTTTAAAAGCACTTCTGCAAAACCAAACTTTCAAACCTATGGAGGCTCTGTTTTCAAATTTAACAGGTGAGTAACACTTAATTTAAAGTAAATTAAGTAGGATTACTTGCTTGATTTTATACTGAGTTAAATGTTTGTACATGTTTTCATTTTTACTGCCTGTGCATATATGAATGCAATGCATGTATTGATTTCAGGGATCTGATAGCTATAGTTTAAGTTAAAATTTGATAAATAGTTTTTCTTGCATTAATCTGGTTGTTACCATGGATTAGCATTTGAATGTAAATGGGCTTATTACATGGTAAAATAAGTTTTAAGGCTATATAAGTTGATTTGTTTTCTGTGATGTCTGAAACCATAAAACATAAACTAAATTCTGTAAAAGAAAATTTTGGGAAATATAGGTATCATGAATTAATATTCAGATGTACTTATAGAATCATTAAGTGAATGCTAGAATCTTAAATCAAAAATTAAAGTTTATAGAGTCAAGCAAAAGGGCAGTTTCAAATGAACTGTATTATACATTTTGATCAAGATAAATTGATCTTTGCATTGGATTGGAGTGAAATTGGTTCTGGAATGAATGAAGCTATCAATGATCATAGAAAAATTATTGAATTGATTTACAATTCAAGCTTGAGAGTGGAATTTGGGATTTTAGGTGATGAACCCCAGTTTATGTGGGTTACAGATTTGGGTCGATTTTGAACTCCTCTGTGCATCGAGTTCAAAGATGTTTAGGGTATTGATGGATGGTGAAGTGATGAAGCTCGTGCCGGAGTTTGGATGTTGATAGTGGTCGGAGGTGGTTGATACTGGTGTTGACAGGTTGAGGAGGAAAACTGGGTTGTTTTGTTCCAGGTTTTGTAGTTGTTTGGGTTGCGGGGATTTCTGCCTCGGGTAGGTCTCGGGTTAATTGGGGAAAAACTCGGAGTAGCTGGGTAATTGACTCGAAGTCAATAAGAGAGTTCTGTGTATTTTTGTTTCAGGTTTTAAAAACAGAAACTGTTCTGTTTTTTTTTTGAGTTTTGAAAGTTAAGTTTTAATTTAATCTGGAAATTTGAACTTAGGATTAAACTTGAATCTAAAAATGAATTCAAATTGCTTGAATTCTTATTTTGTAATTATTTAAATACAGAAATTTTAAATTGGTTTAAAATAAAATGTAGGAACAAGAAAACTATTTGCAGTTTTTAAATTTGAAAGTGAAAGTTTAAAATGTAAACTTAATTTGGACTTAGGCTTTAATAACCTGAATTTGAATATGAATTTCAATAAGTTTAAATTCTGTTCTTTTGAAATTATTTAAATTTAGCAAAATTTCAAAGTTTAAGTTTTTAAATAAAACAGAACTGTTTCTGTTTTAAATGAAAAGGTAAATTTAAATTTTGCAGGTGTAGGTTTAAACTGAGTGTAAGTTTGAAGTTTGAATATGAATTCAAATTTTGATTGTCAAAGAATTGAAACCATTTATGTTTTTAAATTCAAATTTGATTTTAAACCTTCAAGTGTAAATGCATTGTTGTTTTGCATTTGAATTGGAAGGTTAAGTATGTAAACTAGGAATTTAAAATGAATTCAAATCTGAGTTCTTAAATCTATTTTTAAAACTTCAGTTTAAAATAAAGATTTAAATTTAAATTGCTTCAAATGATTTTCATTTGAATTGAAGGTGTAAATTGTAGAAAGTGTTTTAAAGAATTAAAACTAATTGAAAATGGGAGTTATATTTCAATTTTAAAATTTAAAGATGTTTTTAAAATTGATTTGAATTTGATTTGAATTGAAATTTAAATCCTTTTCAATTTATTAATTAAGTATATGTTTCTTGTAAACATATAAGATTATGTTGTATTGTTTAAAATCTTATTTTAAATAAGTTTGAGTCTTAAATTTAAAGAGAATGTTAAATGGAATTTGATGTAAATTTAAAAACATTTTGTTTTTTTAATGCATGATTTAATAAGAATGTTTTATCTTAAGATAAATAAAAATTAATGATTGGATTCATTAATTATTAAGGTAATTAAGATGAATATTAATTATCTAATTAAATAAAAATGTGGAAGTTTAATTAAATAATTAATGATTTTTAATTTAATTTGAGATTAATTAATTAAGTTTAATTAATCTATAATTAAGGATAGTTAACTAAATTTTAATTTATAATTAAGATTCATTAATCAAGTGATTAATGATAATTAAGATTTTAATTAACACTTAGTTAATTAATAATTAGAGATTAATTAAATAGTAATTAAATATTAATTACCTAATAACTAATGATGATTAATTTAAGTAAATTCTTAATGAAGTGATTAAGAAATGTTAATGAAGTTATTAACTCAAGATTTTTAAAAATTAATTAATGTGATTAATTTTTGATAATTAATTAGATTAATTAATTAATAATCAATTGTTTAAGTTTTAATTACTTAATGAAAGTAATTAGTGAATTAATTACTTAATGTAATTAATGAAGGTTAATGTGATTTGTTTAGATTAATTAATTAAGTTTAATTGATTTAAACATTTATGGATTGTTTGATAATTACTTATGTAATTAATGAATTTATAATTACTTAAGGAAGCAATTAATTTAATAATTACTGAATGTAATTAAGAATATTGTCATAAAGGTAATTTGGATTTTAAATTACTTTGAAATTAATCAAAGGGATTAATTAGATAATTAATTAAGAATAATTAATTATTGTATTGAGTAATTAATGTAGTTAATTACTGAATGATTATTAATCAAGGGTGATTAATATATGTGTAGGGTTTAATATAATTAACTTGTGTGATTAATATTAAATGCTAATTACGTATTGTAATTAGAGATAGTTAATCAGTAATGATTAATTGAATGATGATTTATAAATTGATTTGAAATCAATGGATGGTTAAGTTAAGTAGAAATTTAATGATGAAGTAATTAATTTAATTCATTTTAAATTAATTAGAGATTGAGTAATTAATTTAATCCACTTTAAATTAATTATTGAAGGTGTGATCATTAGATTATTTGCTTATGTTTGATGAATGATATTGGTTGATTGGTTGGTTTGTAATCTCAGTTGTGAGATGAGTAGTGGATGTGATATGGATGCATTGGTTGCTTCTGGATGATAATATAGATTATCTGATTTGATATGATTATCTGTTGATAATGATAATGTTGATTATCGGTTATGTTGTGAATTATCTATCTGTGTATATTTAGATAATGAATTGAATTGTTTTAAACTTAAAACAACTTGGACATAAAAGACACGCTTTGGTTTCCGATGAGACCGGGATCGGGTTTCCATATTTGGACATCCGAAAACCACATCGATTCCAAATAACGTTAGGTCGTTAATCCAAGTGGAGCGAGTGAAGACTCGAGGTGTAAGGGCTATACGTCAGTATAACTCTGTGGGTGATTCCGAAATGAGTTTGACGGAATAGCACTTATAGATTCGAGATGAAGAATTAGAGTGCAAGGGTTATCGTCGTTAACTCTGAGGGTGATTCCAAAACGAGTGTAACGAGTTAATGCCTTCGGTTTCGTTCGAACCCGGAACGAACTTGTATGGATTGAATGCTTTCAGCACATCGTCAGGTGGACGATGAGCATTCTAAGTGATGTGTCCTATAAAGGTAATCGTAGCCTCAAGCCTCATCAACCGGGAATGGCTAAAACAGGGGAGGTGCAGCAAGGCTTCGTGGGTAGCCCCCACTTGAGAGCAAGATTTTCCCCTGTCTAGAAGTCCCTTTTTATTTCGGCTTAGTGGGCAGTTGGAAAGCGCGCCGACTGCGGGGTTGTCTTGTTCGGAACTATTCAGTAAGGAATGGGTCCGGCCTTGTGTAGCAGGGGATGAAGGGAGTAATCCTCGGTACGGTGATCTAGGCCACGTACTGTGACGGGCGGTACCCCAGTAGCCCTGCCATTGTATGGAATCCAAAATCCAATAAGTGCCAACGGTTTTGATTGTATTACCCACTTTTGTGGCTAGTAGCTGGAATTTAATGAATGTAACAATTTCGGCTATTTCATATTTACTTGAAAACCCTAGACACTATTATAATATCATAGAATTTCCTATCAAATGTTTTGGTTAGCGTAAGGTAAAAACTTTTCCATGTTTATGTGTGGGAAGTCTTACGTGATACCTTTTCTTTTCAAAGGTTTTTGAAAGTTAAGCAACTTTAACCTGTTACTCACACCAGACCCATGTCTGACCCGGAGTTTATTTTTGTTTTCCATAAACTCTTGGGTACTCAAATTTTTTTCGAGTAGCCAAGGGATTCAGGTTAGCTTTGACGAATATTGGAGGAGCAATGGAGCAGGAGGCTTCGGCGTTGTAGATATGTTTAGTATTCCGCTGTGTACAATATCTATGTGTTATCTGTTGAGTTGTATTATGTTGAAAATACAAGACAGGTGTTTATAACTGTCTAGTATGTGATGTATATGTTGTATATCTGTGTACTCTGATAGTGGTTGTAAACTATGTAATATTTTATGTTATTAATATACTTTATTCGTTCCGCTGTTTAGATTCTCATGTGTTGTTTCTTCTTCTCTTCTTTCTTTTCTATTCTCTATCCCTTTCTTTCTTTTTAGCGATGCGACTTCCTGGAGTGTAGGGAGTTGGGTCGTTACAACACACCTGATGCCAATGGTTTATTGGCCAACCGCCATATCTCCTCGCTGTAAAACCTCTCCTCTGGCCTCCTTTCCACCACCGTCTCCCCATCAATTCCAAGCGCACCAAGCTATTTCGAGCATTTTTAGTAACGGATTGAGATTTTTTTGCTATTTAATCGCGCTTGTTTTAACTTTTTTATACCTTTTTATATTTTTTGAGTTTTTCTAATTTTATTTTAGTCTACAACATGATCACCGCATCCTTGGATTCTATCTTCAAAGTCATTTGCCAATTGGACTGAAAAACGCACGATAACTTTCATTGATCCGTGCATGGAGATGATCGACAGTCGAGCATTTAATGCTGCTCTTTATAACAGCCAAGTCGCACTTGCTTTTAACACCCGGTAGACATTAACCTGAACGGTTTTCAAATAAACAACAAGTGGGTCAATCTTAAACGCATCTGGTCTTCTTGGAACAAATTGCTGCAAATTGAAGGTGAAGTCTATAACGTAGAATGATGCCTATAATGTAGAAAAAGATAGCGTGAATGGAGACGAAGAACGGTGTTGCAGCCAAACACTACAAAAAATTCAAACTGCAATCTCCATCAAAGTTCGAGAGATGAACATGTATATAGTAGTTGTATTGGGATGTGATAATGTAAATACAGCATCTACCATTTCTTTATTCTACAATTTAAAAGAAAAACAAACACAAAAAAAATAAAATAACTAACACTTACATTCTTCTTTGGTTAAATTGCCTCTTTCATAATAATGCTTCATTGTGCTAAACAAAAGATGCGGCCAAAGTAATTTTGGTCCTTGTCTGATTGTCATTCAAAGCATTAATATACAATAAATAGTGGAAATTAGGTTAAATGGCTTCTCATTATAAAGTATTAAGTTTTAAGGACAACACTTATGAATAATCAGTTTTAAAGACAATTTACAGAAAAATAATAAATTCATTTATTCTTTTTTTAGTTTCAAAAGTCCCATCCTTAAAAATTATCACCCTATACCAAAAACCCTTCGAGTGAAAATTCTCTATTAAATATTCAATGTCGAGTGAGATCATGAATCGTCGTTCTTTATATTTTAAAACTAATTAAACCAATAGTAAGTGAATTATGTATGAACTGTCCCTTGTCAAACCAAATTCCCTCACACACATATGTATGTATATGTATATAAATATGAAGAGCATTTAAAACACCTCAATTGCTTTCTATCACATTAGTGTTATTATTTAATTCGAAGCTTGTACCGGAAGTAAGGTGGTAGTTGAAGTGTAGTACTGTTTGGATGTTGTTGAAAGCTAGACATATATTCTGAGTGTGGTATTGTGAAAACAGAGTGGTCTTGTGAGCAGTGAAATATTCATATTAGGTGTGGTGAAAACAATGTCGTTGATGTACACGAACAAGTGGACGTGTAAAGTGATCTTGTGCACACACCACGTGGAGGGTCCATAGCTCATCTCTTATAGGACTGGATCCCCTAAGGCAGATGTAGCCCTACTCTTAAAGAGAATCTAATATTGCAGTCCTTTTATTTACTATTAGGGACTACATTTGCTTCATTGTCACAGGGTAAGTCTATATATAATTTCTTGCCCTGATTGCAAATATTTGGCTCTAATTACAGTTTAAGACTTATTTCTAGATGCCTCTACCACCTTGATTTTTGATTGCGTAAGATCAAAGAGCAGATCGCTGACAAAAGAAAGTTAAACAAGTAATCTCAAAGAAGCCATGCCATATCTGAAAGTTTATAGGAATTTGTTTGCAAGCATAAATGTAAGTAATTGATTATTATATTGTATCTGTGATTAAATTTTTGTTCGAATCTCTCGCAAACGCTTATAGCTACCGCTATTACTAGTAAAGCACCAACCTCCTTTTTTAGCAAGCTGTGCTCCTTAAATGTGTCACAAAATTTGCATCATTTTTTTATCTCTATTAATCTTAGGTAGATGCAAGGTCTTGAATTTGTTCTAGTTTTTATATTTTCACAGCTTGAATGGAATTGGGTTTAATGATAAACTAACCTCGACTTAGTCAACTGTTATTTGTTCCGATCTCTATTGGAATTCAACGACTAGTGATTTATTACTTTAACGCATATGTAGGAGCTTGCTAGGTTATCATTACACAAATTATGTCATTGGGTAGATGCAGTGACAAAGTACCTTAGGGCATGTTCAGTTCAAACTTGAGTTTTGTGTTTTCAATATGTCAAAATGCATGGAAAAGAATGCAAAAGAGAAAAAATTTAGTCATTATAGCGAGTGTACATTGCAACAATAGTAGGTATACAATCAAAACCGTTAAGGTACGTTCGCTAATTGTGTAGATTCCACAGAGGTGCCCTCAATACTTCGAGAATGGTCCTCCTACACAAGGATCAGAGATATCCTTCTAAAGCAACATACATCACATGTTGATGTACATAAGAAGTACATAACTGGCGACAACATGAGGCCGAGTGCACCACTCACACATGCATAATTGTAGGTATCTCTAGGTTAGAGTTCGCATGCACCCTTGAGTTAATTAAAGCCCTGTTTTATGCATCATATCTCTGTTTTTGGTCATATCCACTGGTGAGGCTATGTCCGATATTCTAGCACACGAGTCACAACTTGAATAGATCTCAGAACCACACATAGATTCTCATGTCTCAGTAGATATTGGAATCACACATGGATTCCCTCATCCTGAATAGATCATGAACAACTACATGTGTTCGAGCATTTCAAACAAATCTCGAATCTCCATATAGATTCAAGCATCTCAAACCAATCATGAACATATTTCAAAGCATAGAACACGTATATGGTTTTAAGAGTGGTTACGGTTTTAAGTCGTTGCATATAAGTATACTTCCTCGCTTACTAGACGCTCCGAAAACCAGTCGATCGATTTTCAGTAAATTCAACTCGGGTTCTTTTGGAAACAAACAAACAATATATAAGATCAGAGATCACCTCCTAACCGAATGGAGTTGGATTTCCTTATCATTTGTCCTTGAAGAGCAAGAAGGTGTTTATACGTGTAGTATAGCATCATCAAAGATAATTGTATCATATGATTTTCAAGTTTCTTCTAGATATTTCCATATTTATATTTGATCAATTTCAACAATAAATGAGAATAATTGCATCATGGAAACTCAATCCTATATACTTCCATAAGCAAGTAATACATAAAGCATGATCGAGATACACAAGCACGATCAAGTCGTATAAACGACTTCGAATCCTTTTTTAATTAATTTATTCTTTATTATATATCTTATATATAAAGCAAATATCTTAGTCAATTGGTCAAAGTGAAGTCTTTTTTGATTTTTGAAATTAACCTTTTTGTCAAATTTTCATAGGCAATTTTATAAGACTACTATTCCCGTCATTTAAAAAAGAAAGTGGTAGCCGAATTACAATCTCACGTTCTCATCCATTTAGCACGAACATGAACGCCACTTCTTCTGCAACTGACCCATCAAATGGAACCTTCGATTTTCTTTCTTTGGTAAATCATCACGATGCAAGTCATGTTACTTTACTCTAATTAAAGATCTCTGCTTCAGGTTTGTTCAAATTTTGTTATGTTTTCTTTCCACTTTGAATTCTCCCTTTTTAGTTCGGACTATCTCTATTCATCAATTACTTTTTTTCTTGCCTGATTTTTTTAAGGTTTGACCGCGTTCGATTATTTGATTTTATTGCGTTGATTTCAAAGTTTATTGTACCGATTGCTGAGTTTGATTACGAAAGAGGAGCCGATTTCATTGTTTACATAATTTCATAACTTACCATAAATTTATTATATAAACTAGAAGCAACTTAAAAATGATTTTGTCTTAATATATCTTACAATTCCACTCGAATTTCTTTAGCAGTCTTTAGGGATTTGATATGCATGTTGTTATTTTGTTGTCCATCTCATATAACTAATTCCTGATGGTAAACATTGTTGTATCCAAATCTACTGTCATTAATTTTCATAACTTATACAACAATTGTTATTGCCTTGAATATGTTTGCTAATATGTCTAAGAGGTGCGTGCATCCTGTATGATGACAATGTAATGTAACATGCATGAAAGATAATTTAACATGTACTAAATTGACAAAATACTGAAATTCAAAGCAAACATGATGTTGTGTAATATAATGTAAATAGAATTTGTTGCAAATTTTAGTTTAGTTCGCCATTTTAGTGAAAAAAATTGAACATGAAATGGTCAGTTTTTAAACCAAAGAAAAACAAAACTAATGCTACATTCACATTTCTGTAAAAAAGGTCTCTCATAATCTATGAAAATTATTTTTAGTTAATTTTACTTCTACTATCTGTTACACATCAGAGGAGGTTTCCCTTCGTCCACGTTAATCTCTCGACCAGTTTCCACAAAAGTTCATCCTTATTAACTCTGCTGCATTTTTCTTCCATATAGGTTCTGTGACCCAAACACAATAGGGATTCCAGTTGAGATTGAAACACCAGGTCATCATTACTATCATGCATGCTACATCTGGAAATTGACTCAAGATTTGAGTTTGCATTATATGCTGAACCAATTTGCTGTCAAATACATATTTTATACCTATATGTTTACCTCCGTAGGTTGCATTTTTCACTAAAGAAAAATAGAGGCTAAATAAGAGTTATGTTGGTTGTGTACGGATTACTTTACCCGATCTCAAATTATGTAAAATGCACATGTTTTCAATTTCAAGTCGTGTTCGACGATTACGTGACAACATTTGAAGCATCAAAGGCCTTTGTGAAATAAAGTGAGCTACAATTGAGAGGTACAAAATAGTTGATTCGAATTTATCCAATTTGATAAATTTCTCATATTTTGACCGTCATTTTGGTTGGGATATTGTTTTATTTTTTCTTAACCACAGATACGCAAATGGTGTTAGCCAAATTATACATGTGATATGACCATAAGGTAATAATTTTACCCTTAACCTTTGTATTTTGGGACATTGCATATGTAAATTAAGGTGAAGTATTGGTTAATCCACCAAGATGCGTTTGCATTTCTTAATGATTTGACTTAGTTGAATTTCTAATTAAATAGAGTTACCCTTTGTATTTCAAGAAAAGAAATCTATGCATAACAAAATATACATACTTGATGCTATCCATTCCAATCTTGAGTGCTTGGACTGTTGTAGTGTCTGGAGTATTTGTTCTTGCTTTTCTTTGGTTCTTCCCTGTTGTGTGCGTGTTATTGCATTAGTACTTGAGCCCTTATCAAGGCATGCGTGCATTGAGTACCCGAGAGCTTATTTCCCCCGTTCTTGCTATTATTTTGTAGAGCTACTATATAATATTGCATGTATCAAGGCTTGCGTGTTCCGTTCCTATTCTGTTTAGATCTTGCTTCTATTGCAAGTTTACTTGCCTAACTAGAATTCTAAGTTCGGATAAAAGAATATGTAGTATGTTGTAATTGAAATCAAAGAAAGTAATGAGTTTCCCACAGTTGTTTTGAAATGTAAATTATTAATAAATTTATAAAAGGTTATGAGATTAGTAATTTATGGGAAAAATATAATAATTATCAATTATTTATTTTTAAGTGTTTGTTTGTGTTTCAATTATATATATATATATATGTGTGTGTGTGTGTGTGTGTGTGTGTGTGTGTGTGTGTTGTGTGTGCGTTTTCATGTGTAAGTGCATTTATATATAATCAATTGTTTCACTTTGCTACTGCTTACTACAAGAGTACTTACTTTTCCAAGCTCACGAGTCATCATCCATATTTATTTAATTGTATTGCTTGCATATGTAAACCATTATGTGCAGTAATATGTATCTTTACTTTTGTGTTTCATTATACTATATCTACTAAAGTTACAATAAAGAGATTATTAAATTGCCGTGAATAATTTAGTTTATGCAAATATGCTGCGTGGTCTGTGAGCCTGCATATCTTAATATTCTTGCCATGCTATGCGTGTCCATGCATGTCTAACTTACTTTAAACCTGAAGGTTTATATTTTCATATGTAACCACTATATATATGATACATATATATATATATGATACATATACATGCATATATATATATATATATATATATATATATATGATACATATATACAGGGGCGGAGGCACATTATAGTTGGGGTGGGCACGTGACCACCCCAGGATTTATTAACATTCTGCACACTTTTGCAACCCAGTTCACAATTTACATCAGCAATATTCAAACCATTAATTTCAAACCCAACCACATTTCCATAAAATAAAAACGCAGTCTATAACCCTTCTCTTTGTTGAACCATACCAAATCACTCATCGATCTATTCAACATTAAATTTAATGGCAATATTCTTACTTCGTGACCACCTCAGGTTTATTTTCTGGCTACGCCACTGCATATACATATATATATTTATATATGAAGTGGTAGTTTTGGAAGTTTGAAAAAGGCTTCACTATCCAAGTATTTGCATTATAGTACACACACACATATACACTTTTTCAAACTTCTGAAACTACCACTTCATTCGTTCTATGGAGAAATCTATCAAAAAAGATTCATTTGTCTTTTTAACATATACGTTTCCAGTCGGTTTCTACCCTCACGTTCTCACCCAATTTACAATCCTCCCCTGACCTATTTCTTCTACCTTTCGCCTTCCAATTAAAAAAAATTACATCCAAAATTGAAGCAACGATTGATTTGAAGTTCACTCAGATCTGAAATCCAAGTATCGTTTATTTTTGAAGTACTTGCTCTACGTTGATTAACTGATTGCAAACAGAGGGTTTGTGAAAGATTTTCTACGATACTTTTTATTTAATTTTAATTTACAAACAGTTTTAGTTAAATGCGTAATAAAAGCCTCTAATTTTCACTGGCATCAAAAGTGCTCTATGTTCCCTGATTTGTTAATTCATTTTGATTCATTCAGTCCCTAATTTGCTTCTGAAAAGGTCATTATTTCATTTTTGTACGATATTCATCTCATAGCCATTGGTTTTTTTTATACCGTACCTCCAACAATCCATTAGTGGAGGGGGAATTACACATCCAAGAATGTCAGAATTGACGATAATTTTGATCCATACAATGCAGACAGTTGTAAGTTTACCATCAAATATTATGTATATAACTTTAATAATTGTTGTGTTGCTTACTAAGCTTTTTTTTATCTAAAACAACGGTCATAAATATAGTTTATTTGGAATAAACGTTGATGAAAGCTTTTTAATAGTTTAAGCTAATCAAAACCCAAATTTCTTCAGTATTCTTTCATTCTTTTGAAAAGCAAGCCTAAATAATTAGGATACTTAGAGTAATTAAAGAATTAAAATTGGCACTGTAGTTGTGGAGTTTAGTTAAATTGTTAGAATTAGTTGGATGTATGGTACTGCTATTACATATTCTTCTCCATTATTAACAGACTGCCATTTCTTTTACTCTTCGCACCTGAATGGATGTGGAAGCATTATCATCAAAAAATTAACAATGATGAAAAAAGAGAAGGAGCATACAAGCAATTGGAATATCCCAAATTAGCCAAAGGTAAACAATTTAGTTACCACGGTTTTTCTGGATTGTATACATATCCGATTATGTTTCATCTATATTTTGAAATATATGACTTATTCATGTCTTTTGATGACAATCATGTAAGATATATTACCTTCTCAAAGAAGATCCATAAAATTCATGTTCTACAAAGAATCAATTACTGATGCCGTAACATCCACTTTGAGAGTATTCCCATTGTTACATTTATATTTTATTTAACTATGCAGGTAAAGGAATTGCCTACATATTCCAAGCAAGGAGTTGTGAAATAAACTTATAAATTGGTACACTCTCAGGTCAGATCAATGTTCTTACGAGTTACTAACAATGCTTCTACCTATTACATTTTGACTATCACTCATCAAGGTATTTTCATTTGAAGTATGGAGTTTTGTAGAAGGAAAATGAATTTAAGAGTTAGACTAGCCGGATACAAATTAATTGAGGGAAAATACTTTAGTTTGTCATATTATCGCATGCGATAATATTTTGCACTAAAACAATCTTGCGTGCCAGCAATAATATAGTTTTCTCACTTCCAAGTTGATTGTAGTGGTGTTGCATGCGTTGTAACTTTATCTTATAGGTAAATGACTTGATTTTCAGCTATTAACGTATTTTCTTACACACTTGGTGCCTCCTACTTTCCTCAACTATCGAGGAAGTACCCACTTAAAGGTATTTTAGATTTATTTATTTCACAAGCATTTGCAAGAATATGCGATGGATCTTTTAACTATTTTATATAATCTCCAAGAATACAATCTACTACTGTACAACTACACAACCATAGCATTCTTGTGATTTTAACTTCTATTATTTACTACATATAGGAGGAATAAAGTACATATACATAGTCAATTGTAGTTAGATTTCAATTAAAGATTCAACTTCATTTGAAGCAATTGTTGCTTCATTCGGAGCATCAACTGGTTGGAGTAGAGATGACACATAGCAAAATTTAGTTATGGAATTTTCTTTGTTAGTATCTTTTGGGTCCTCTTCAAAGTTTTTTCCTCATCGTAAATAAACTTTGGCGGCTTCCACATCAAATCCTCTTTCTCAGTCTCTGCCAAAGCTCTGCAATTTTTCTGAAATTTGATTTATTTTACTTGAGTTTTTGATAATTTCGAAAGAATCAAATAGCGAGTTTAACAAAGTGATTTTTTTTTAGATACTTAATTACTATGGGTTATGTTTCAATTGTTAGGATGAAAAGGCAATAAATTTCCTTTTTTGTTCTTACTTATTGGATCAACATTTTTAGTACTCTAAGGCAACTTTCTGTTTTGTTCTTTGATTAATAAGCTTTAGTGAAATTATAAATTCAGTTTAGGTTCCTTGATAAAGATTCTATCCCGGTCTAAATAACAACATATGTGCATTCTGTAGTTATTTACTAATTAATTTATTTTGATGAATGAGAAGGGTATTTGAGTCTTTCTAGATTGTGTGATTATTGTACAGATTCATGTTAAGCACTCATATATTAGTCATTTGGAAAGTTATGTTTTCTTCTTAATGTTATTATCATATATATTTTTATCATGATGTTAAGAACTTGGTTTCTTCGAATTTCAATTCCAATAAATATGATGACACAGTTTTTTTGGTTAATATTCTTGTAGGATTATCAATACGCCATGATCTTTCAGTTGGTAAAAGTTAATGCATCCTTCATATAAACACTACGGTGCTGTGGAAGAGGCTTTGAATGTAAATACATGGTGGTTTTTTTATGAGTAGTAAGAAAAATGATTGTTTCATTCATGAGCTTGCAAATTGCAAGGATAAGTGGTGGTAGAAGAATGTGGTGGTAGGGTAAAAGTGTACTACTGTGTGTTGATCTTTCAGAAACCTGATATAGTGCGCGCGCATAGAGAGTCTTGATTAAAATATCCATTCCCATCCTTTCTTCTCTACAATGCTGGCATCATTCATCCACCACTCCCGTTTCATCTTGCCACACCTGTACATGGAACATTTGCCAGGCACACACATGGTTTTCCAAGCACAATTCAACCAACGTACTTTGCATGGGTTTCTATCAGCATATATGGGTCTCTTCCAGCACACATGCCTTACGATTTTTCAGCAAACTTAATGTGCCAGATGGTAAAGGCATCAAGTATCAGAAATATGCACATCAAGTCTTCTTCAGCAACGCCATGTTTCTTCACCAAAGCCTTGGAGTTTCTGAAGCTAAAGTTAGCTTCCAAATTTCTGATGTCATTCTACAACAATATCATGCTCCCATGGGTGTTTCCACTCAACATCACATCCATCTTTTAGCAGTAGTTCGCCATATGATTCCCTTGCAACAACCATGGCTAGCATCCAATGCATAAGTGCAGCAGCACACTGCCTCCCATTACCAGATCTCACCTCTGCCTCCCTCCACATTTTAACCAACAATTGATTTGTGCCTTCATATATGTAAAAGCATACAATAGTTAAAAGTACTATTGTAAGATCCAAAAATCTTATAAACGATGTTTATTAATACCTATTTTTCATATGTACGTGCATCGCACGTGCCAAAGTACTCGTGTGTGTGTGTGTATAATATCTATACAAGGGTATATACTAGTATTCTCCGATTTCCTATTCATTTGTACTCTTTCAATACTTCAAAAAGTATTCGCATACTTATCTAAACGGTATAAGTATATTAACAAATCGTTAACATGATTTACGTACTTTAAAATATAATCTAAGAGCTTAACAACAAATGTTGCTTACACATTGTTACTATAAATCTTTTCTCTCTTTTATACTTCAAAACTGATATATACTTTTTTTTATGATTTTCAAAAGATTCTATACCTGTTGTTATTTTTAAAATTCCATTATTAAAGATCTAAGTATTTCATAAAATCGTTTAACAATATTTTACCACTTTAAAATATTGTTCAAGGGTTTAAAATCAGATGTTACTAAAACATTGTTTACAACACACTTCACTCAATCATTTTCTTTGAAACTCTCTTATTGAAGATCTAATTCCATTTATAAGGGTTTAAGACAATTATCACCTTATAAAAGCACTTCGCTTCATAAAACTCCTTTACTTTAACAAAAAGGATTAAAATTTAATTCTTCTTTTATCACTTTATAAAAGACTTAACTTACCTTTCCAAACTTCCATATTTACTAAAAACCTTTATAAACTGATATATATATATATATATATGTATATATATAGTATTTTATTTAAAAGCTAGGATATTCAATAAAATTGTAAAAAAAATTAAAAGATATTTATATTACATAAGCTTCAAATTACTTTAATAAAACCTTAACACATTTTGTAAAACTATATATATGCACTAGAAACACTTTAAAATACTTATAATATGGTTTAAAATATTTATTTAAGATATTACTTGAAATTACATATTTTATAATTTACCTAAAACTATAAAATTCATGTTTATTAATTTAGAACTCTTTACTTTAAAATTTAGAAATAATTATAAAACATGTTTAAACTCCAAACTTTATTTTTAAAATACTTTAATATTTTTCATGAAAAATCCTTTAAATGGACTTGGAAAAATATATAAAGCAGAAGCCCTTTATACTTTACTAAAAACTGAGATTTTCAACATAACTTCGTTTCAAAATTTCATTTACTTGCTAAATCAATTCCTTTAGGTCAAACAACGCAAAATATGTATATAGAACCGCCCAATATATATTTCCACAATATATTCACATTTCACCAATTTAATAAGTGTTAAATACAAGGGATTTCAAAGTGCGTTCGTAGCGACCATTTTGCTTCAACCATTCGCACACACTTTCCAACTTTATCAAACAACAATACCAAACATGCAAACAAGTCCAGGCCACGATACATGTTTTAGAGAGTTAAAAGAGAGATTTTACTACATATAATGATGTCACTTGATTTACAAAGCAAGGAGGGGTCCAAAAGTAATGACTTGCATTGTTATTATTTTTTACACAATAAACAATTATATCACAACAATATACAAACCAACTAGTGAGTAAACTCACAGAATCCCAAGCCAACCCAAGTCGTAGAAAAACCCCCTACGAATGCAGCGGCAAAGACACTGTCTCGATTGGACCTCATATGGAAAAGTTATTGAGTTTGTAAGATTTTGATATTAATTAAATTAATTAATTACTTAATTAGTCAATAATTACCTCTTTAATTTTTCATCCATCTTTCCCCAAATTCAAATGCACGTACACGATATACCTAATACCCATTGTCGATCCTTCTCCCTACCCTAACTCCACCGTTAATTGACAGAATCACAAATTTGCTTCACCAACAAACTCCTCTTTGAAATCTCTCCACCCCAGACACAACAGGTAGAAGCTCGAACCACCATTGAAAATAGTGACCCGTCTTCCCCATGCTACAGTGAAACGACGCGACCACCTATGCTTGATCGGACATGCTGAAAATTGGTTGGGAGGTGTGCTGCACGAAGAGAAACTCAACGGTGCCATCAGTATCGGCTAACTCCGCTTCGACCAACCACAAAACCCAACTCTAGATGCACAAAAAAATTATCGCACACCATAAACCCGATCGCACATGTTCTCCCCACTATAGATTCAATGATCTCTTCACTACGAGTTCAACGGATCCGACAATGGCCTCTAACGATTCCTGTAGCTCTAAAAAGAATTAAAGATGTGGTGGCGGTTGTGTTTTTGTTTTACAATAAAAAGAAAATCAAAAGTGAGAGACAAAAAGTGACGGGAGGGAAGTTTGGGTTTGGGTGGGTTATTTATAATAAAAGAATATTATTATTAAATTCAACCAGAACTGTTTTACATTTTGAGCTCGCATGACCACACGACATGTCCGATGGTCACGAAACTCGATGGCACGCAACAACTCAATATTCTGGTCTCGATGACTCTAGTTTCGTCCAAATTCGAGATAGTGTCCTGAGACAATATTTTCATGCGTTTCTATATTGTTTTATATTTTCGATCGCGTTATCAATATTTATTCGAACTATTTATTTTTATAAATAAATTTCGAATATGAATTTTCTTATCATTAGTTAATGTAAAAAAAGGTTAACAATGTTATTAAATCAATTTACTCACATTAAATTCGATATTTAAATATTTAAATAATCCAGATATTTGTATACAAAGTGTTCCGAATTCAGCGTTGTTACATTCTCCCTTCTTAGAATATTTCGTCCTCGAAATACTGACATGAGTAACAAAAATAGAAACCGATTAATAGCTAAGGGTATTGCAATCACTAACAATCAAAGAAACAATAACATAAAAACACCACACAGTACTAAAATCACCATAGCCAAAGCTTATGGTTTGCCTTTATTTAAAGACTGCTCATCACATAAGAATGGTAATTAACCTACTAAGTGTATCTTAGGCTCAACAAGCTCGGGTATTACTCAGTCGACCACTTATGTTACCCCAAACAATTCGAAGAGTCATTCCTCAAACTCTCCACAATCCAACACATAGAGTATATAATTTATATTACATCTCATACGTTGCACATAGACCATCCGCACATAATATCAATTCCGATCACTTGCTCAATTACATAAATTTCACCTCCAAACTAGCATATCTCACTTGACCTTTCTAGTGCGGACTCTATTAGCACCAAAATTGGTCACAAACACCCGTTGAATTTAACAGACATCAGAGAATTAATGAAATCTAGAGAACAAAGCATAAAAGTAAATAGACACAAAGATTTTATAGTGGTTCGGCAATCTCGGCCTACGTCCACTTCAAATTTCATTCATTCTTCATTTGATTACAATTACATGAGTTGTTGGATTGGCTAGAATCCATTGATACGAGTTTATAAGAAAAATAGCCATTGCAAAGTCTCTCTGGAGTTCTCCCAAAAAAAGTCCTTTCATCTGTACCCCTGCCTCTCTACTTATAGACGAAGATAGGCTAGACTCCTTGCGCAGGCTCAAGAACAAGGTGATTTGGTCCATAGTAGGCAATTTCTATGCACCGATCCAGGCATACCGAACGATTGAAAACAGAACCACTCGGTCCGACCCAGTCGCGCCGAACTACATGCACCGACCATCTCCCCTTCATAATCTTGACCAAACCACTTAGGCCAACCCAGCTAGGCCGACCCTATCCGTCTGGACCGATCCATCGTTACTTTCCTTCCTTGGACGAGCGGGAACTGTTAAACCATCTAGGCCGAACCGGAGTTAGCCGGACCACGAACAAAGAAACTCATGTGTCCGAGCTGTCTTTGCTAACCTCCCTCGACTGAGCGATACATGCCGATCGACGACGACTCAACTGACCGAACGATGCATGCCGAGCGATCTTGACTGAGCGACGTGTGTCGAGTTACCCAGACCGAGTGATGTGTGTCGAGTTACTCATATCGAGCGGCACACACCGTACTGTATCGAACCACACATAAATGCCGAAACATGTCGATTACATCAAACCCTTATATCTTCAGGCTCTTCTTGGTCAGAATCTTGTCTAGTGCTAACGATAATATCTTCAACTGTCGTTTTGTAGCCGGGCCAAGGTGCCGGGTAACATTTGCCGTCCAAAGTGTGTCGTGTGAAGAAACACGACACGCTTTGAATTTGCGAGTATTCCTTGTTTCTAGAAAGAAATCCATCATGTTTCCTGGATAGTCATTATCCTTCAATTTTATCCTCCCAGGGTGTCGTATCCTTCTTTGGTCGTCATGTCACTTGGTCGATTCCCAATATTATAAATCCAGGGTTGTAGTTCATCAGTGGCTGCCCGTGTTCGGTTCTACAGGGCTAGCAAGCTTCGTCTATCTGATCCAGTCTTTTCTTAATAACCCTAAGTGTGAATTCAAGTTCTATTGATTTCAAGAAGTCGAACTTTTTGGTTGTGCGCATGCATGTTTAGGTACATGTTCTTGCCATTGGCTCTCGGATGCGTTTTATATGCTCATAAGTCATCACCAATTCCATCTAGTTTAATTGCAATTCAATTGCGATTCCCTATTTGTATTTTTTGCGAAATAAGGGTTGTAATCAGCACTTGATGAGAGGGGACTTCAAGTTTTACATAGATGATGACCTCAGAGCATTAAGCAAGGGCGAATGGAGTATGACCAGGCACAGACTCATGTGTAGTTCTATAACCCATAATGCCGTTGGGAGTTCATCTATCAATTTACCTCAAGCCTTTTCCAAACCTCTTTTCAGAACAGACTTTATGATTTTGTTCACAGCTTCAACCTGTCCATTTGCAGTTATAATGGATCATGGAAGGTCATAAGGACAGATCACGTTACGGACAATGAAGTTAATTATTTTCTTCATCTTGTTCGTGGTTAAAAGTTCTCATCTATCCGTTTGGTGAAGTAATCAACTACTATGGTGGCGTATTTCGCACCACCTTTAAGATAGGCAAGAAGATGATGTCAATGCCCCCAAGTGGCAAATGGCTATGGACTATCCATTTGAATAATTTCCATCGGTGGGGCTTCTGACTTTTTTGCAAATATCTTGCACTCATCGCATTGTCTAGCATGATCAACTGCATCTGGATTGATAGTTGGCCAATAATACCCATAGCAGAGTATTTTCTTTATTAGGGTTTTCCCCCTGATGTAATCGCCGCATTCTTCTTCATAGACTTCGCTCAAGACTCATTTGATATCATCATGGGCGATACACCGAAGCATGGGAATGGATAAACTCCTTTCTACATGCGACTTCTTCTTGGATGATTTGGCGTGAAGCTTTGAGGAGGATCTGTCGTTTTCCATTGCTCGATTCAGTAAGAATTCCTTATTGTAGATAGTCTTTGATAGGAGTCAACCATGACCCATTTTGTGGCTCTGTCTCCAAGATCTAGCCGATCTCCATCCGTCAATGCTTGGAATATTAAATATTTCAACTGAAACAACGTATGTCCATTGCGCATCCCTAAAACTGGCCCGCTTGGACAGTGACTGGACTCTTTTCATTTTGTTCGTTGAGCATGTGTGTAATGATGTAATACGTGAAGTCGGCTAGTAGCTCTTGGACCTGGCCGAGATAAGGAGCAAGACAATGCCCCTTAGCAAGATCAACTTCCTTAACTTTGCATAATACCAATAAGGAATCACAAAAGATATGTAAAGTTTCCACTCGAAGTCCTCTAGCAAGTTTGAGGCTGGCTATCGAGGCTTCATACTAAGCATCGTTGTTTGTTATAGGGAATTCGAGTTTCAGGACGTATCAGATCGATGGTTCCTCAGAAGTCATTAACATAACCCTGCGCCATAATACTAATCACTGGATACTCCATCCGCGTACATTTTCCATCCGTTGGTTGGTTCTCTAGTCATCTGATGCAGTGAATTTGGGTATGAGGTCTGCTAATTTCCATTCTTGGATAGCCCTTCGAGGGAAATAAGTGATATCGAATTGGCTTAGTTTGATATTCTATTTAAGTAGTCTTTCAAACGTCTCAGGTCATTGTATTCCCTGTTGCAATGGCTGGTAGGCATAGATGTTGATGAGGTGAGCCTAAAAGTAAGAATGGAGCATTCATGATGAAATCAATAGATATTGCGCTAGCTTTTGTAGCTTTGGGTCGATATCCAATGCATGGCTTGCGATAGTCGGTGAAATCGCACAAGCATGTCAGAATGGGTCCAAGGGAACATATCATCATTTATTCAGAAAAATTCAACTAATTCTTTTATCATCCTTGCACTGAGCTATGATCTGATATTCAGCACCCGTGAAGGGTCGCCATGGCTAACTATAATGTCGCCTGTCAACTTAGCGGGTGCAATCCCAGATTCTTTGAGTTTAGATGTAATTATTTTGCATAGCAATCAATGTGAAATATGGTTCGGACGGTCAATGTTGATGGTTACTCTGGTCGAATCCTAGAGTCTTGTTATGAGTTATTAAGTCTAATAGTGAAGGGCTCTGAATGCTCTAATCGATTATCTGCAAGTGGCCAAAGATCAGGATTGAAAGCACGTTGAAGGAAATATCGAGTAGGGGTCAGCCTCGAGTTGCATGCAACTACATAGCTGGATCTTGCTATGAGTTTGAATTTGCTTGTATATTCGAGTAATGCACTTTCTATTCAATGCATTCATGATCCTTTACCCGTCCTTCGGGTTGGAGTGACAGTCAATTGCCCATGAGCTTAGGTATTGATTTAATGATTCTATCTCTAAGCATTCTTTCGATCGTAGCCTTGAGTAGTTGTAAGCACTATATATAAGTTTCAATATTGAGCTATCGTAGCAAGCCTTTGGATAACCATGCGTCTGCTCCTAATCTCGGGTTGATAAATGTACTGCATGGGCGGTTGAGTCCTGCACTACTTATGTTTATATTCCCACCTAAATTCCAAAGACATAGTGTTGATCGGTGAATAGTCGGTTCACATTCATCCTACTTCTCGCTTGTACCCAAAGGTTTGGGGCATATATCGATAAGTAGGAAGGCCAGCCATGCCCACTTTAGCTTTACTCTCTTTCTCGTTGAATCGTGGGATCAGGTCAGTCGATGGGAGGTCGGGTCTCGCTTATCCTAGATTGTATTGTGGTTTTTCATTCCAAGAGGAATACTTGGACGCCTCGTCAGTTTTAGGGCGTAATTTGGGTATTGGACGGTCAGCCATGTCCACTTTGATTCATGTTCTCTAATCAGATCTCGGTGTAAAGTTGGCTCAAGTGTAGTCGGGTCATGCTCATCCAGTTTCATACTCCTCCTGACGGATCGAAGGAGGGTGCTGGAGAATTTATGACCAAGTCTTCATGGTTTACTCTCCTTTCCATACTCTGGAGGTAATAGTTTTTCAAGGGACGTCCGGATCACATTCATATGTGCTTGGTGCAGATTGGTATTGATCCTCGATCTAAGGTATGATATAGTCGGTCGGCTGTACCTTTGGATGCCGTTTCGAATGGTTTTGTATTGAGGCCTCCCTATAGTTGTTGCCTTAAGTTGTAAAGAATGGCAAGCTAGAGCTATAATAAGCTATTGTATTCAGCTTTTAGTGATTTGTACTCCTGCTCCCAACATTGATTTAGCCAGGCCACTAGTCGGATGGTCTAACTCCATCCTTAGCGAGTTAATACTCCTCCTGTCGATTTCAGGCCGAAGTTTGCAGAATAGAGAACGGTCAGAATCCACTCATCCATTTATCGATGTTTATACACCACTCTTCATTCTGGTGACTTCGTGTTCCCAGTCGAATCGCGTCCAATTTGTGTTCATGCTTTGATCCACGCTCCGGGGACTTAGAGATTTGTCGAACGGTTTATGCTTTTGTCCACAGTTTGGGACGTAGAGATTTTCCTCAATTCGTTTATACTCTAGTCCGCACTTCGGGGACTCAGAGTACTCTAGTCCGTGCTCCATGGACTTAGAGATTTTTGAGTCGTTTATACTCTGGCCCACACTCCGAGGACTCAGAGTACTCTAGTCTGCTTTAGGGACTTAGAGGGTTTTCTCTAGTCGTTTATAATCTAGTCCATGCTCTAGGGACTTAGAGTACTCTAGTCCACTTCAGGGACTTAGAGATTTTTCTTAAGTCGTTTATACTCCAGTCTAGGCTATGTGGACTCAGAGTACTCTAGTCCGTGCTCCGAGGACTTAGAGATTTTTAAGTCGTTTATAATCTAGTCCCCCCTCCGGGGACCCAGAGTACTCTAGTCCGCGCTATGGAGATTTAGAGATTTTTAACTCGTTTATACTCTAGTCCGCACTCCGAGGACTCAGAATACTCTAGTCCACGCTCCGGGGACTTAGAGATTTTTGAGTTGTTTACACTCTAGTCTGCACTCTGGGGACTCAGAGCACTCTAGTCCGCGCTTCGGGGACTTAGAGATTTTTAAGTCATTTATACTCTAGTCCGCACTCTGGGGACTCAGAGTACTCTAGTTCACGCTCCGAGGGCTTAGAGATTTTTAAGTCGTTTATACTATAGTCCACGCTCTGGGGACTCTGAGTACTCTAGTCCGCTTTAGGGACTTAGAGATTTTTCTCAAGTCGTTTATACTCTTGTCCATGTTCTAGGGACTCAGAGTACTCTAGTCCGCGCTCCCGGGACTTAGAGATTTGTAAGTCGTTTATGCTCTGGTCCGCACTCCAGGGACTCAGAGTACTCTAGTCCGAGCTCCGGGGACACATAGATTTTTAAGTCGTTTATACTTTAGTCCGCACTCCGAGGACTCAAAGTACTCTAGTTCGCTTCAGGGACTTAGAGATTTTTGTTGAGAGCAATCATGTTTCCACCCGTTTAATTTGTATTTCATTTATCATATCGAGGCTAATGTTGTCGAATGAACGATCGAACCACGTTTACTCATAGAATGAGACTCTTCTCCCAACATAAAGGATGAAACTTGAAAGATGGACGGTCGATTCTTGTCCACTTGGTGGTTATACATCTTCCAATCAAGTCAAGGAAGGAGGTATATGATAGATGGTTGGATCACATCCATGCTGGGGTTGGATAATCTAGTCTTGTACAATTTGCTTCGTATCTCTTTCTAGAAAATAAGGATAATGGATTATTAAGTAGATAAAGTAAGTTGCATGTATTTCAAGGTGCAGTCATGTCCCTGTATTGAGAGCGATGGTTTACGAGTAGGTAGTCCATCACAGCTACTCCTAGTCGGGCTTTCGAACTACTTTTTGTTTTCAGGGTAGGATTTGATGTGTAGATGATCAAATCACATCTACTCTAGATAGATCCCGACGTCACTGAGCTTCAGGAGAGGCATTTGTATTTTTTTTGAACTTTGTTCTATGACTCGATTTGAGTGGATGATCGGGCCATATTCATTCCAAGCCTTGTTTAGGTCTCCAAGTCAAATGTGGAGTTCGATGAATGGATAGTCAGTCATGTTCGCTTTATATTAGGCTCTGACCGTGATAAGCTTTTCAATCTCTAGTCCTTGGCCCCAAATTAAAGGCACATGGTTGATGATGAGCGGTCGAATCATGCTCGTCATGATGAAACTCCACAAATCTGATCAAGATCTACGTAGATTGGTTGGCGGTCAACTCCGAGTACCGTGTCACCTGCATCATTTTAGAAGAAGTTTAGTTCAAGTCAGTCGTAATTCAAGGCACAATTAAAATTAAAATAATCCAAAGAAGATTGGTATAAATCTCATTGATAAGGGGAGCAACATCGTGTGCTCGCTATTCAACTCTGTCGCTTGCCCCTTATTGCTGGATGTCGACTGCCAACAATCCAATTGATAATTAGATTTATTTATTGATGGGCATCCAAAGTTCCTGGTTCGCCATTTTTCTAGGCTTGCATGTACTATTGAAGCTTTCCTTTCTGAATCAGCTTTCCGATCACACCTTGGAGGTGTTTGTAAACGCTAGTGTTAGGATCAGTGTGCGTCTTGGAATATACAACATTCCCTTGATTTTGTCTGGACTTCAATAGACTCTCTCAAGGTTGATTTTCAGTACCACTCTGAGTCGCAAGTCTCCAAGCAGAGGCCATCGATTGAATCTGTCAAAGAGCATATGAGTCAAATTTTGTCTACTAGAATCAGAGTCCTTAGCCAACGGGCCTGCATTGTTATTTTTCCTAGTCTGCTCCACTCCTCCTCACTTTGGTTCTGATTCATTTTGTAACAGAAATAATCCTTGGTCGTATGAGGCTCTCCAGCTAACTAGTTGCCAAAATATATCTGGAGGTCGACTCTCCTCATACACGATCAGTATGATATCCTTATTAGCATTTGGAATAAATTGCTTAGAGCCAAACATTGGTCTGCGTGGAATCACTAAATTTGAAGTGCTGGGTCAGTGTAGAATGGTGCTTAGAGTCATCTTGGCGTTTGCCTATAGTTATATCATCTATGTTCTCCAACCTTTAGGAGTATCGTTTGAGTAGCGGTTGCTTGTTGTTGCTACTCAGAAGCTGCCGCTTGATCCTTTATACCCTGGTTGGTCATAGGATCTAAGGGAAGTGGATAGAATGTTCCTTTAAGTTGATTTTGAATTCATTATGCGAGTGCTCTACGCTGCGGCCAAAAGTGGCTCGACCAAGGTGGATCGGCCAAGAGTGGCTCGGCCAAGGCTAGCTTGGCCAAAGCGGTTTGGCCAAGGTGGATTGACCTAGAGTGGCTCAGCTAAGGCGGTTCGACCAAGGTGGATCGGCATACACTGGATCGATCAGTATACTATGGGTCGGTATACACTGGGTCGGTCGGTATACTCAGGGTCGGTCGGTATACTCTAGATCGGTATACATTGGGTCGGTCGGTATACTCTGGATAGGTATACTCTGGGTCGGTCGGTGTACTCTGGGTTAACATACACTGGGTCGGTCGGTATACTCTGGGTCGGCATACACTGGGTCGGTCGGCATACTCGGGGTCGGCATACACTGGGTTGGTCGGTATACTCTAGATCGGTATACTCTGGGTCGTTCGGTATACTCTGGGTCGTTGTACACTGGGTCGGTCGGTATAGACTTTTTCTGGAGCGGTCGACATTTGCCTTTTCCAGAGCGGTCGGCATAGGCCTTTTCTACGGCGATCGGTATACGCCTTTTCTAGAACGATCGGCATATGCCTATGCCTTTTTTAGGGCGATCGACATACGCCTCTTCTGGGATGATCGGATGAATTGCCTTCAGAGGAGGGTCAGCCTTCATTCAATTTGAGTGTAAACTAGAACATTCAATCTCAGATCTTGCGAACATCAGTGAATCCAATCCTTTCACATGAACATGAACAATTGATTAACTTTAAACAAAAAAATTAGCATAATTAAATCTTCCAAAAACAGGGGCAGTAGAGTTAGTTTCTCTGACTATGACTATCAGCTTCCTTTAGATTTCTTTCAAATCTGAGTAGAATAGGAAGTTTTCTAGTAAAAAAATGAATCTATCTCATGCACATGGAATCCACTAGTAGACGGTGAGATCCAATCAAGATGAGAATTCAATTCTCAGTGAAAGCACCAAAATGTTGGCATCAAAATTGGTCAATAACACCAGTAGAATTTAATAGACATAAGAGAATTAATGGAATCTAGTGAACAAAGCATAAAAGTAAATAGACACAACGATTTTATAGTGGTTCAGCAATCTCGACCTACGTCCACTTCAAATTTCATTCGTTTTTCATTTGATTACAATTACATGAGTTGTTGGATTGGTTAGAATCCATTGATACGAGTTTATAAGATAAATAGCCATGGTAGAGTCTCCTTGAAGTTCACCCAAAAAAGGTCCCTTCATCTGTACCCCTGCCTCTCTATTTATAGATGAAGATAAGCTGGACTCCCTACGTAGGCCCAAGAACAAGGTACTTCGGCCTACAATAGGCAACTTCTGTGCACCGAGCCAGGCGTATCGAACAGTGGAAAACCAAACTACTCGGTCCGACCCAGTCGTGCCGAACTACTTGCACTGGGCTATCTCCCCTTCATCATCTTGGCCAAAGCACTTAGGCCAAGCCAGCTAAGTTGACCCTATCCATCTAGACCTCCATCGTTCCTTTCCTTCCCTGGCCGAGCGGGAACTGTTAAACCATCTAGGCCGAACCGGAGTTAGTCGAACCACGAACAACGAAACTCATGTGTTCGAGCTGTCTTTTCTAACCTCCCTCGACCAAGCGATACATGCGAGTGACGACACTCAACTGACCGAATGATGCATGCCGAGCGATCTTGACAGAGCGACGTGTGTCGAGTTACTCAGACCGAGCGGCATACACTGAACCGTACCTACCGAATCGCACATAAACACCAAAACATGTCGAATGCATCGAACCCTTATATCTTCATGATCTTCTTGGTCAGAATCTTGTCTAGTGCTAACGATAATATCTTCAACTATCGTTTTGTAGCCGGGCCAAGGTGTCGGGTGACAGACTCCAACCAGATTCCTTGACTAGAAACCTTCGTTTCTCTTACACAGCCACGTATTATGATAAAAAACTTCAGGATTATATCAAAAATCCATGTTAAATGTTTGCCGTCGAGAATCGAGTGAAAAATCCTAACTCAGACCGGTGTGAATCACATCGAAATCATGTACTCGAATCCTAGATCAGAAACTGTCATGTGAATAAAATAATCTACATACAACTTACATACTTTATTCCAATTGGTTCCATAACTACACCAATTACTTTTCATTTTAATTCACATTCATTATCACTTATAGTTTTTCTTATTTAATATTAAATCACTTATGAATCATTTCATATAACTCTACTTAAGTTTATAAACATTTTAAGACTTAAGTTCGAATTCATATAATACTTCACTATATCCTAAGAGTATATACTAAAATTTTCTCATTCATTTTACTTAACATGGATATTCAATCAATTTAAACTTTTTTAAACTCTACTATATTCCAATTTAAGAGTCGTAAAATCTCAACTTTTATATTTTCACAAAAACAGTTAGCTTTAATTCTATATCCATTCGGAAGTTTCCGATTGTCCAAAATCATCGAAAATCCCATTTTATTTTAACAAATGAAAACTACCAAATGACACATCATAACAAGATGCACAACCAAACTACCATACTGCATAGGATACACAGTCCATAATATGACTTAATAAAAAACTTAAGGACTAAACACCAGATTTTGTCTCAATTTTTTTTGAAATAATACATACTTATAACTTTTTTTTATACCAAACCATGCTTTCAATATTTAAATCAAAATCTGATTTACCAAAACAAGTATGAAGCAAACTACTATGGTAGCATTTCCCACTTTGAAACTCGAAAATGAACGCCGATGATGCTGCAGTCATTATTAGAATTATTTTCCAGCCACAAAAGTGAGTTCTATACTTTCTATCTCTTTTAAAACCCTTTTGGAAACATTTCTATTCATAAATACTTTCAAATAATACTACTACCATTTTCTTTTCTTAAACTTTTGAAAAACAATTTTCAAAAATACTGGGATTTAAGTTCTCAAATTCTCAATTTAAATCCTTTTTATTTATAAACTAAATTTTATAAACCATACTCATATAAAGTTACTTCCTTATCTAAATCATTTCACAAATGTATATCTTTGTTTAAATTATAATAAATGACTTTTATTAAGATTAAATTTTGTCCCAACATTATCATTGAACTCCTTAAACGGTGAAACCGAATTCATGAGGTGTTTGTTTTAATGTTTGCATAAGTTACTATCTATCCAACCCATGCGGTGAAAAAGTAAAACTACTCATAAACTAGCCGAGCACAACTAATCAAACAATAATTGAACATTATCATTTTGTAACAAACAAACACGTCATAAATAACTATATCAATTTTCAAAAAATATTCTTTTATATATAAAATATAATCCTAGGTAAAATTATTTCATTTACCAATTTCAAAAATAATATTGTTTTGGTTTGTCTTATTCAAGTGTTTAGAGATCCCTATCAATAATGTTAGCAACATGTATTGACCAAAATCTATAAACCACTCAACATATCAACCAACAAAATACAAAACATTTTTTATCACAATAACAAATATGCACTCTCATATATATAATACACAACTCATAATAGTGCATTACGTTGCCTTATCTCTTAATGAGTTATACGCTACTAAGCCCAGGTTCTCGCTTAACCTTCTGCTCTGATACCAATTGTAACAAACGGCCCTTTCGACCACCGAACGTTGATACTAGTATTCTCGTGCCGAACACCCAAGTGCTAGAAAGATAGAACATTAGGGTAAAAGAAAAAGAAAAAAAAAAGAACAAGAAAGGAGAACACAGTATCAGAATCTCACCGGTGGAACGATAATATATAATATCTCAAAAGACCTTTACCAAAATAAAAACTTTAATATAAATACAACAATCAGAGTAAACTAACCTATCATCGCTTAGACAGTTGCAACAGCATGTCCTCATAAATGCTGATAGATACAAAACAAGAGTTGCAACGGAAAATAAATATGTGAATAGGTCTTGGAGACATCCAGCTCGTCTCCTGAAGCTCCAAAGCATCCAGCTAAATATTAAAATATACTCAAAGTTGACCCGAGCATTATAAGAAAATAACGATCGAATTAGTTTGGTAAACCAGACCGAGAAACTCAAATCACATGGATTTTTATATTTATAAAACCCTTCAAAAATAAGGTTATCTCGTTAGACCACGCCGTAAATAAACACGGATGAGTTTTTACCTTACGATATCCAAACCATCTCTATTAGAAAATCCAGTGATATTATAATAATGTCTAGGGTGTGAAATATATATAATTAAGTAGATATGATGCATGCGAGTGTACATTCAAACAATAATAGGCATACAACCAAAACCTATATGGTGCGTTCGCTAAATTGTATAGGATTCCACGAAGGTGCCCTTAATACTTTGAGAATGGTCCGCCTGCATAAGGATCAGAGATATCCTTCCAAAGAAATATACATCTCTAGCTGATGTATATAGGAAATACATAGCTGGCCACAACATGAGGCCGAGTGCACCACTCACGCATGCATAAATGTAAGTATCTCTAGGGTAGAGTTCTTTTGCACCCTTGGGTTAGTAAAACCCCTAGTTTATGCATCTTATCTCCAATTCTAATCATATACTCTAGCGAGGCAACATTCGATATTCCAGTACACGAGTCACAATTCGAATAGATCTTGAAACCACACATGAATTATCATATCTTAACAGATCTCGGAATCACGTATGGATTTCCATATCTCAACAGATCTTGAAATCACACATGGATTCCCACATCCTGAATAGATCACAAAAAACCACATGTGTTTGAGCATCTCAAAGAGATCTCAAATCTATACATAGATTCCAGCATCTCGAACCAATCATGAAACTCTTCAAAAGAATAGAACATGTATATGGTTATGGAGCAGTTACGATTTCAAGTTATCTCATATAAGTACACTCCTCTGCATATCGAGTGCTCCAAAAATCAATCGATCAATTTCTAGTAAACTAAACTCCAGTTCTTTTGGAAATAAACAAATAATACACAGAAGTGGAGATCGCCCCCTAACCGAACAGGGTCAGATTTCTTATCATTTATCCTAGAAGAGAAAAACGAGTTCATACGTACTGTATAGCATTACCGTAGATAACTGTACCGTGTAATTCCCATGTTTCTTCTAGATATTTCCAGAGTTATATTTGGTCAATTTCAATAATAAATGAGAGTAATTGTATAAGGGGAACTAAATCTTGTATACTTTCCATAAGCAAGTAATATATAAAGCTTGATCGACACACACAAGCACGATTAAGTCGCGAGTTATATAAACAACTTTGAATCCCTTTTCTTAATTAATTAATCATTTATTAATTAAAATTTCCCTTTTCCTACTTGTGTGTGTGTGTATTTAAAATATCTTTACAAGGTATATACAAGTGTTCTATAATTCCCTATTCATCTGTGCTCTTTCAATACTTCAAAAGGTATTCATATACTTATCTCAATAATATAAGTATATTCATAAATCATTAAAAGATTTACTTACGTAAAAATATAATTAAAGAGGTTAAAAATAAATGTTGCTTACACATTGTTACAATAAACCTCCTCTCTTTTATACTTTAAAACTTATACTTTTATATGTTTCCTAAATGATTCCATACTTGTTATTGTCTTTAAAATTCCATTATTAAAGATCTAAGTATTTCCTAAATCATTTAACAATATTATGCCGCTTAAAAATATTATTTAAGGACTTAAAAACAAATGTTACTAAAATATTGTTTATAACAAATCCAAAACACTTCATTTAACCATTTTCTTTGAAACTCTCTTTTTAAATATCTAATTCCATTTACAAGGTTTAAGATATTTATCACTTTATAAAAACACTTCACTTCACAAAACCCTCTTATTTTAACAAAAAGGGTTAAAATATAATTCTTCTTCTATCACTTTATATTTCAAAAATTCAATATTTACTAAAAACCTTTATAAACTGATATATATATATATATATATATATATATATATATAGTAATTTATTTAAAAGCTAGAATATTCAACAAAATTATAAAAATAATTTAAAAGGTAATTATATCATATAAGCTTCAAATTACTTTAATAAAACCTTTAACCCATTTTCTAAAACTATATATATACATATAAAAACACTTTAAAATACTTATAATATGGTTTAAAGCATTTATTTAAGATATTACTTGAAATTACTTATTTATAATTTGCCTAAAGACCATAAAAATCATGTTTTTGAGTTTAAAACACTTTACTTTAAAATTCAGAAATAATTATAAAACATGTCTAAACTTCAAAATTCTTTTTAAATACTTTAATAAGTTTTCATGAAAACTCCTTTAAAAATATTTGGAAAAATATCTAAAGCAAAAGCCTTTTTACTGCTAAAAACCAAGATTTTCAACTCAACTCCTCTTAGAAATCTCTCCGTCCCAGACACAACAAGTCAAAGCTTAAACCACCAGGGAAAGTCATGACCGTTTTCCCTTACACTACAATAAAACAATGCAACCATCTATACTTGATTGGACATGCTAAAAATTTGTAGGGAGGTGTGCTTAGCGAAGAGAAACTTAACTGTGCCATCGACATCGCCTAACTCCGCCTCGACCAACCACATAACTCAACCATAGATGCGCGGCAAAACTATTGTGCACCTTCAAACATGACTGTAGATGTCCTCGCTACTATAGATTCGATGCTCTCTCTACAGCGAGTTCAATGGATCCGATGATGGCCTCTAACAATGCATGTAGTTCCGAGAAGAATTAAAAATGTGGTGACGGCTGTATTTGTTTAATTTATAGTGAAATGAAAAAGAAAAGTGAAAGAGGAAAAGTGATGGGAGGGAAGTAAGGGTTTAGGTGGCCTATTTATAATAAAAGAATATTATTATTAAATTATCAATTAGAATCGCTTTACATTTCACACTTACACGACCACACGGCACGTTCGATCGTCACAAAACTCGACCGTATGGCACAACTCAATATTCCGGTCTTGACGACATGAGTTTTATCCAAATCTGAGACCGTGCCCCATAACGATAATTTCACGTATTTTGATATCGTTTTATATTTTCGATTACATTATCGATATTTATTTCGAACTATTTATTTTTGTAATAAATTTTGGAAACAGATTTTTCTTTTCACTAGTTATCATAAAAAAAGGTTAACAAGGTTATTAAACCAATTTACTCACATTAAATTCAATATTAAATTATTTATATAATTCGGGTATTTAAATACAAAGTGTTCGATATTCTAGGTCGTTACATATATATTATATTTCGCTTCAATTACATTTGATCAATATAGGGAACTTGAATCCAGTTTAGTTCTAAAATGAAATGATGCATTTAACATACATAATAAATAGAAGTTGACATCCTTGTATAGTTAAATAAATTACTAGACTTGTTTGGGTTTTGCTTAGAATTTCTTACCAAATTCTCCTTAAAGGTTACCAAATTAAATCATGGATCTAAGATCCAGTTGTCATTGGTATAACCTTGGTTAATTTAGAGCACGTATGATGGATTCAGTCACTAACATTCAATAGATTGAAATATCAAGGGTTGAATTATGGTGAGATGTTGAACAAACGAGTGCCGATTTAATAAACATCTATCTGTATTTTAAATGCCTATTAAATAAGTAATTCAAATTCAATTGCCTATTAAATAAATTTTTTATTCTTAAACGATTATTTAATAAGCATTTGATCATCATGCGTGCTCATGCTCTTGTCAAATGAGTGCTTAAGGCTTGACGCCTATAGAACTCCCTTTTCCTCTTGTATTTTTCATTTTGGTCAATTTTTATCTACTTTTCAATAGAAAAAACAATGCAACGCAGATGCATCCAATTAAAATTGCTTGGTGATTAGTTCGTAGGTATATTCAGGATGAAGCTAATTCACATCGCTCCAACACCGGTACAATGATTGACAATCTATGGATCATACATAAATTTTCAACTCGATACCCCATCTAATATATATTGTTTTAGACTTCGAAAAGGTATATTTATATGACTTTTCGGTATAATCGTTACTTTTAGTTGTAATCGAAATCTTGAATTGATGATGAGAACTACTAGAAAACTATTAGCATAAGCCAACTGGATATTAATTATTCATTGTTATTTATATTATATAGACCCAATACATTAGCTATTGTGACGGTTAATCCAAGTGCATTGTACAGTTTTAAAACACACTCTCATATGTTGTTGTAGCTACAATCATTAAATCATCTCCTTATTCAAGCACTAGTTAAGAGGTGGTATCATTCCACCCACACATTTCAGTTTTTCGATTTTGAATTAGGCATTACTCCTAAACATTTTTATATGTTAATGGTACAAAGGTTAGGGTATTTAGTCAGAGAGCTTTTACACTCGATGATGCATATTTGTCTCTATAGTCCAATACTATTTTTTTTTTCCTTTTATGATGTTGGAGTTGTTAACAAGTGGCAATGGTGTTGCTACCTTGACATATTTATAGCAACATTACGTTACATCATACAAAGATAGAATAGATACGAGCGATGCAGTCTTGCTCATCTTTATATTATATTTATTTGGTTCGATATTGTAACAACCTGCTTTTTAATGGGCCCGATCCTTTGACAACATAAAAAACCCAAGTCTATTAGAGTACAGATCATGGTGTTGGTAACTTGAAATAAACATAAGTATATCAAAGAGCTATCTATATGAACTCACAACAAAATAGTAAATATAAAAAAACATATATACTGCCTAAGGATTCTACCTTGGAACAAGTATTATTCCTTTGATATCTAGTTGCCTCATCAGTGTTGAGCATGAACGAGAAGACATGTCAACCAACCGTTTCCTCTTTGCGTCAGTATCATGTTTCTTTAAATCTACCATGCGAGTTGTAATGAGGAAGAGGTCAGAAAAATGTTCTGTGATTGGTAAATTACATACTTTATCCATAACACTAGTCTATGTCGATTGATCTGTAGTATATGTTACATCCATTATTTAAGTTAGTCATTGATTTCATATGTGCGTATGATACGTCCAACCTAACCCAAGGTATAAATATAAGTATATATATACACGTATAAAATCACTATTAGACCTGTCAACAGATACTTTCGAATATGGATAGTGTCATATCTGCACCCATATACGAAATCATTTTTGGATATCTGCATCCGCGGATATGGATTGATATCGAATGATTATCCTTTCCGCTAACGATTTATATAACAAGAAATATAAATATAATTTTTTTTAACATAAATGTTATTCAATTACATTTATTATTAAAGTATACAAAATAAACAAATATGATGATATTAAATAGTTTTGAGCAGTCAATATACATTAAATGCATATAATATAAAATATTAACTTAATAAAACAATAAATATACATCTTTCATTATACTAAAATGCACATAAAATAAATTATAATCTTAACAAAAACCAAACAGACATTACCGAATTTTTTTAGCAAGGCTAACTAGCTTTTAAGTGGGTCGTCTACTTTTATAAACGAATTAAGGAACATGTGTTTGACGTATGCACTGAAACAACTAAACAAACCAAAAAGCCCAGGATATAGGATAAATACCTATACCACTACAACAAACACGACATTAGTCCCCTTCCGAAGAGGAGGATCCATACCCATCTTCAAAAGAGGCAGGGCGAATGATATGAAAGTACCTCGAAAAAAGAGAAACTAAAGAAGGAGCATATTCTATCAAATCAGCACCACAAAAATACTTCCCATCTTAAAAGTCATCTGCCAACGCAGACCTATTATTAGCACCAAGATCGCCCATAACACATAGGGAAAGCACTTCACCTTCCACCTAAGGTAGAAGTCATTTGTTGAATTTTGATATTTGAATCATGTATCTTCTCATTATCTAAACATCTTAAGTTGAAGTCATATATTGGACAAATTATATTGGTCAAAGATAAATTTTGAACCAAAGACAAATACGTATAATGCTTAAATAGTAAAATACATTGAAATATCAAGTAACGAAAAGACACACGGATACAGAAATACCATACAGAAGTGCAATGATACATATTTAACCTAAATCCATAAGCCAGTTGTATCATAGTTCGAATACCTCATGACCAACGAATTATTATTGGTACTCTAATATGTAACGTGGATCAAAAGTAGATCGATTTGCTTGAAACGGGTCTTCATCTTCCACCACTTGAGTTATTTTGCAACACCTATCGCAAGCTGCCATAAATTCACCAAATTTTTTTTGGTCTCCAGAGATGCACGCTCCTTGTACAATCTCGATGATTGTTGTAAACATCATTCACTAAGTTCCAGTACCGTTCATGATTTACATACACACTTTTACACAAACCCAATTCATGTCGACAGTTAACCTCAATATAGGATTTCACAAGTATCGGTAACTCTAACGATGACCAAGTAATGTCAGATATTTTGGTAATACTTAAGTTTATCTACTAACTTTGTACAAAACATTTGGTTGAAGAAAACTTTTATAGGTAAATTAAGTGATTCATAGCCCTTTAATGCACTATCACAAGTAGACAAATTAACCAGCTAAGGTCGATAAAAAAAGGACAGTACTATTCCGCAACATGACCATTTTAGCTATTACACTTGTGTGATGATATGACTAAATTTAAAAGAAGTATTATATACACACCATATAAAAGATAGACGATACCTATAATAATATCACAAATTGACAAAATTCCAACTTTTCCAGTTAAGTAGAGGACGATTAAATGACACATAACAATATAAACTTAGTTATTAACTGAAATTGAAATTAATCTTCATCGCAGCATATATAAGAACATAAACCACGTTACACTTACCCATGAACATACAACATATGACTAACAATTGGATGAACCCCTGGACTTGCATGATATTCCCTAATTTTTTTGCATTCTCATGTTGTTTAGGTTCAAACTTAGAGAGGTTAATACTTAACATAGCCAAAATGGACTCTTCTTCTTCATCCTCGTTTTCTCTTTTTTGAGCTCTAAATACTATTGTCGCAATAGAAGATCTAATCTTCTTTGTTCTTCTTTCATGGCATTGTGCACATTCCATTATTGCATTCTCCTTTGTTCCTTTTCTTCCTCCAATGATTTTTTGTCTTTAAGTACCGAAGACATACATTAAACTATTCTATCATAATGGGAGTTGTATTGAATTTTATTCTTCAATATCTATTTTCCTACTGGCCTCCCTACATTATTGCTATGAAATGGAGGGGTTTCTTGTTCTTTAACTTCCTCTAGGACATCGGAATCTCCTGTACTAGAATCATGATTCATTCTTCTTGATACAAATCAAATTCCAGAGTGTTTCTTTTTTGTTGTGCTCCATTTGTCTTCATCCTTAAGAAGATTGTAAACATTCAAAAGATTGAAAGCAGTTCCTTTGTTTTGTTGTGCATAGGCCTCATAAGCCTGTTCGAGCTAAAAATTTGAATAAAACATTAGTGATTTGTAATAATAAATAATTTACTCCTAGGATGGTTGATGGACAGTTCCTACCAAGTGAACATCTGCAGCCCCACTTTGTTTCTCGTCTCCATTGCTGCGATGATCTCATTCATTTTCGACATTCCTCATTCATACGTTTCCATTAGGTTTTTAAATATTTAATCGATCTAGAAATATTATTGGGTAGACGAGAATGGAAAAGGTTTGAAATAGACGCCCAAAAAGAAATTTCGATTTGCGACGTACCTTTCTTTTCATCAACAGAACATTGTAGCCAAGAAATATCAAGTTCCTCTTGTTCGTCTTTTGACCATCTTGAGTAGAAGCAATATTTTTAGATGGAACTAAATTTACTTATGGAATTGGGGACTCGTTTATGTTGGTTCATCCTAGATTTGCCCTTCTTTCAGTCCGGTAGGACTGTTGACTTAAATCATTGTTTCCATTCCATCAGATTTCATCTTCCACAAATTCTCCATATTTATTTTGATTTTGATTGAAACCGCCGTCAACAGCTTCAAAATGAGAAGTTAAATTTCTACCAGAGTTGTTACTTTGTACGAAATTACCTCGCAAGCTGCCTATAAAATTTTGTAAACGATATTGTGGACTAATATTCAAGCCATCTTTGCTAAACTCATTGTTGTAACCTTGATATGTATGCTATTAAACATGCATTCCTCTACACTTTCAATTCAGTTAGCAGGCATGCTATTAAAATAGTAATGTTTGTCCTTGTAGGGTTGGCATTCTAAACATCAATAATATTCAATGTAGACCGCGACCATGATTCACCTTTCTTTATATTTAAAACTAGTTACACTCACTTTCAATGAATAATAATTGAATTAGGTATGAAACACTATTCCTTGTCAAATCAAATTCTCACGCACGTATGTATATTTGTGTGTGTAGTGTTTGTCTATATACGTATGTACATATGTATGTATGTATGAAAGGTTTATAAAAGGCTTCAAAGACATATATTCTAAGTGTGGTATTGTGAAAAAAAAGTGGTCTTGTGAGCCGTGAAATATTTATATTAGGAGTGCTGAAAACAGTGTCGCTGACATAGACGAACAAGTGGATGTGTTAAGTGATCTTGTACACACCACAACGGAGGATCCATAGCTCATCTCTTATAGGAGCGGATCCCCTATGGCGGAAATAGCCCTACTATTAAAGAGAATATACTGTTGTAGGCCTTTAATTTACTATTAGGGGCCACATTTGCCTCATTGTCATATGGTAAGTTTATATATAGTTTCTTGCTCTAATTACAATATTTGGCTCAAATTACAATTTAAGACTTAATTCTGGATGCCTTTACCATCTCGATTTTTGATCGCCTAAGATCAAAGAACGTATCTCTGATAAAAGAAAGTTAAACAATTAATCTCAAAGAAGCCATGCCTTATCAAAATTTTTATAGAAATTTGTATGCAAGGATAAATGTAAGTAATTGATTATTATGGTGTCTCTATGATTAACTTTTTCTTGGCATGTCTCGCAAATGCAGATAACTACCACTATTACTAGTAATTGAAGCACCGACCTCATTTTTTAGTAATCTGTGCTCCTTAAATGTGTGTCACAAAATTTGTATCATTTTTTATCTGTATTGATCTTAGGTAGATGCAAGGTCTTGAATTTTGTTTAGTTTTTATATTTTTGCAGTTTGATTGGAATTGATTTTAAATATAAACCAACCTCAGCTTTGTTAGTCAACTGTTATTTGTTCTGATCTCTCTTGGTAATTAAGTGAATAGTGATTTATTACTCCACGCATATGTAGGAGCTTTCTAGGTTATCATTACACAAATTATTCCATTGGGTAGACGAACTGACAAAGTATCTTAGGGCATGTTTGGTTCAAACTTGAGTTCCGTGTTTTACAATGTGTCTCAAAATGCATGGAAAAGAACATAAAAGAGAAAAATCTTAGTCATTATAACATAAATTATAAAAATGAAGAAAAGGAGAAACATTAAGGTTTTAATATTTTCAAAAGGTGGGGGAAAAATAAAAGGGTTTTGCAATTTCATACGTTGAAACCATATTTCAAATCAATTGTTTTCTACTTTTCTTTTTTCCGCAAGCCTTTTGAAATAGATGTTGAAAACAAAAAATACAACTAAAAGTTCAAATGAAAATATAAAATAAAGTTATTTGTTAGATATATATTCTATTCTGATTGAACTACATTTGATCAATATAGGGAACTTGAATCCCATTTAGTTCTAAAATGAAATGATGCATTTATCATACATAATACATAGTTGATATCCTTGTATAGTTAAATAAATTACTAGACCTATTTGGCTTCTACTTAGAATTTCTAACCAAATTCTACTTAAAGATTACCAAATTAAATCATGGATCTAAGATCCAGTCGTCGTTAGCATGACTTCAGTTGATTTGGAGCATCTATAATGGATTCAATTACTAAAATTCAATAGGTTGAAATATCAAGGGTTGAATTATGGTGAGATGTCCAACAAATGTGTGCTGATTTAATGAGCATCTATCTTTATTTTAAATGCCTATTAAGTAAGAATTCTAACTCTAATGCATATTCAATAAGCCTTTGAGTCTCAAATTCTTATCTAATAAGCGTCTAATCATCATGCCTGCTCAAGCTCTTATCAAATAAGCATTTAACGCTAGACACCTACAAAACTCACTTTTCCCTTTATATTTTTCATTTTGTATAAAAAACGTCGCAATGCAAATGCATCCAATAAAAATTGCTTGGTGAACAGTTCGTAGGTAGATTCAGGATGAAGCTAATTCACATTGCTCTAACATCGATTACGATGTTTTACAAACTATGGATCATACATAAAATTTCAACTCGATTCGTGCATCTAATATATATTATTTCAGACTTCAAGAAGGTATATTTATATGACTTTTCAGTTTAATCATTACTTTTCGTCGTAATCAAAATCTTGAATTGATGATGAGAACTATTAGAAAACTATTAGCATAAGCTAATTATGTATTAATTATGCATTGTTATTTATTACATAGACCAAATACATTAGCTATTTTTGGTTGATGTAAGTGTATGTACAGTTTTAAAACACACTCTCATGTATGTTATAGCTAGGCTCCAGGTTAGTCCCTTTCCCCAGTCATTAAAGACTAGCCATATACAACCATAAATCTATTTTTCAATTGAAAAATATGTTAAAATGCTAATGCATTTAATTGAAATTGATTGGTGAGAAGTTCGTATGTAAATTCAGGATGAAGCTAATTCACTTCGCTCTAACATCGGCGATGACGGTTGACAATCTACAGATCATATATAAGCTTCCAACTAGATATGCACATCTGATGTACTTAGTTTTAGATTCTGAGTAGGTATATTTATATGACATTTTGGTTTAATCAATACTTATAGTGTTAATTAAAATCTTGAATTGATGATGTGAACTATTAGAAAACTATTAGTATATTATGTTAAGCTAATTGGATATTAATTATGCATTGTTATTTACTATATAGACCCAGCACATCAGTTGTGGTGGTGGTTTGTCCAAGTGCATTGGACGGTTTAAAACACAATCTCATATGCCATTGTAGCCAGGCCCCAGGCTAGTCCCTTTACCCAGTTCCTATAGACTAGGCATATGCAATCACTCAATTGTTTCCTCGTTCAAGCACTAATAGAGAGGTGACATCCTACCACCCACATATTTCAGTTTTCAATTTTGATTTGTTTATTACTCCTACCGATTTTTACGTGTTGAATATATATATATATATATATATATATATATATATATATATATATATAGTCGGAGACCTTTTCCATTAGATGATGCATATGAGTCTCCATAGTTTAATTTTTTCCCCTTTGTGATGTCGGGATTGTTAGCAACAGTGTTGCTGCTTTAACGTATCTACAACCATAGTACATGTTATCATATAAAGATAGAATAGATACAAATGATGTAGTCATTGTGCGTCTTTCGATTATATTTATTTGGTTCTCTAGGATCAATTTCACCCTAGAGGGGGGTGAATAGGGTGATGCTAATAATTATAAAAATTAATGCAGAAATATATAGAATAATTACAGCACAGATAATAACAAAATAATAAAGGTAGAAACAGAACAACACAGATTTACCCAGCTTCGACAAAACCCTACCTACGTGCTGCCTCCAAGGTTTCTAGTAGAAATTAAGTAGTCAGACGCTTACACACGTAAACTTAGAACACCCGCTATCAACTAACCTAACTCTATGCTCAAAACTCTACCACAATATAGCCATTGAGTTGCGAATTCTCAAAATACACCACCGTATTTCATCTCCTAGTCACACTAATAGAATTTTATAAAAGTTTAAAGAATTACAAATAAAAACAACTCTAAAACAAGAAACTCTAAATTGAAAAATAAAAACCAATAGTATTAAAAAACCGGCCTAATAAAAAATGTCCCCTTTTCTTTTTATATTATTGGCAGCTTTCTCTTTCGTTCAATCCTTCGTTCCTCTTTCACGATTTAGGGCTTCTGGAAATTTGAGGCCGCCAATTCAAATTTGTTTATGAAATATGATATTTATCTGGTTTATTTCATTAATCAACTTGTCGCTTTGATTTGCATATGACTGCTTCTCGATCAAGTTCAAATTGAATGAACTAGTATGTGATTTCCTTTATTTATTCTCGTTGATATGCTTGAACTCGATTATTCGTATGCCGATGATGTTAATGGTTTAAATAGGGATTGATTCTCTTAATTTCCGTTCAAATTAATTCATTTGAATTTGTTGGTTAATTTTTCTCCATCGTTCGATTTTTCTTGATTGTTGGTGATGTTTTCTGACTTTTTCAATTCATATATTTTCCTATTATGCTTGCTTGGTCCCCATGGCTTGCATTTTCTTTGGAATTGGTTCCTTTCTTTTCTCTGTTGACTTCGACCACTTTGAATTTTTGATAATATTTTGAGATGAAAATTTTCTTCGACTTGTTCAATTGTGTGTTACCTGCTGGTTACCTTCCTTGACTGATTCCTGACCCACGGCTTGATTTGTGTTCTTTCATCTTTGTTATTTGAATTTGTGATATTGTGGATTTTGCTTCATATAGACTACTAGCTTTGGTTGATTGTCTCCATACATACATACATACATATATGTATGTATATGTGCATGATTGTACTTTGGTATTACCGTCTTGTTCATCACTGCATATATGCTGTTTCAGCTTGAAAACTGCTGCATACTTCAAATGTCCAAATGTTGCATGTGTTTTGAGCCAATGCATATGAACTTGTATGCTTGGTTTATACTTATGGTCTGATCATTTCATTTGAGTACTTTGTTGCATTTAGCGTTTGTTGTCTTTTCATGTCCTTAGTCAGTGTACATTTGTTTGTCTCTCTGGTCATACATTTGGTTGAGTCTGATTGCATTTCATGTGAGCTTTAAGTGCTCCTTTGTGTAATCTTGCATTCCACTCTGTTGCATACATGTTGACTTCTTCATCCCTCTGGTTTTGTTCAGGCGGCTAAATGTATATCGGTTTAGAAAATAGCCGAACAAATTTTGAAATAAAAATAACTGCAAGCGCATGGCGTACTATCATAGTACGTGGCGAGTACGGGTCGATCCATAGGGAATTGTTGATTTTAAATATTTATTCAATCAAATTAACCAAAGATTTAGAAAGTGATTAGCTAAAAACAATGAGAAAAATGACAAACTAGCAAAAGAAAAGAGATAAAAATATGAGAGTATAGAGGCAATTTAGGGATAAATCCACTCTCTAGATCACATAGTTCAACACAATATGAAATTATGATCTTTTTTTTGGTCATTAGTTAGTTTGATTGATGTGTTTATCATAAGTATGGCCTATTTGCGCTATTAATTAGCTCAACATAAACCATCAAACTATAACACACCCCTTAGACCACTATTTACTCTCATTAAAAATTACAACAGGTTGAAAATGAAATCTATTTTAACCATGGTCTATTAACTATTGTTTAAAAATATAGGCCGTCAAATTTTAATTTCAAAATCACTTCATTACCATAATCATATGTAAATGAAGAGTTAATTTTTGTGATTTATATGACTAATCATATCCTATTTGTTTTGAACAACATAAGCCATCAAATCAATAATAAACATAAAATTACATAAACATCATTTTCCATTAAGCAAAACAAGAGAGAAATAATTATCGAAATGTTGAAGCTATGTAATTAGAGAGCTTCATTACCTCTAAATTGAAATAGTTTAGCCTCTCATATTTGTTATTAAATCAACAAATATAGCTTGCAACATGAAAGAAAAAGAAAAGGAAAAAGAGAGCAAAGTAAGAAAAAAAAACTATTCTAGTTGCATGAAAATAAATCTACACTTCTAACATGAAAGTAAATAAACCAAAGAAGCATGTAAAAGAAAGAGAGCATTAATTAACATTGCATAAAAAAAAGTTACATGAAAATAAATATGGCTAAGTAGCCATGGAAAAGAGAAAGAGAGCTTTGATTTATTTTCTAAGCTAAAAACTAACTAAGAGAGACTAAGGAAAAGACTAAGGAAGAGAGTTACATGAAACATAAGGGGTATTTTTACAAGTTAGAAACCCTAATGAATATTTTCAGTGAATACCCAAAATGCCCTTGTAGGAAGTGTTGTGGCCAAGTTATTTTTAGTTTCAGTAATCCCCCACTTAAATGTACATAAAGCTTTAATGGCCTTTTAGCATGTGCATTAGCTCCTAATTGAAAGTCAAGGTAAGTGGGTGGGGTCCTCCATGTTCTTCACTTTGAATAATTTTCATCTTCATTCTTTTGTATCTTCTTTGTGCATGCATATTTCTTCATGAAACCACTTGTAATTGAGTTTAAATTCCTACAAAATAATATAGAAATTTCCAATTAAATTTTCTCAATTTAATATATGCACAAAAATGGCCATTTTTCCCTTATATGAAGATGAATATGTGACAATTTAAAAATAATTCGAATTTGGTTTAAACAAATTAAAATACCCGATATGATCATTTATTTAATTTAAATAGATTAAATATGGTGGTAAAAATATGCACATTTACGTGCACATCAAATGCCTCCACACTTATCTTTTTATTCGTCCTTGAATAAAGAAAACTAAGATAAATCCATTTTCGTAGGGAGCATGATTGCATTGAGCGTATGCAACAAGCCGTTAAACCACTGGGTGTCTCCAGTAGGACGAGTGTTGTCTCCAGAGGGTTTTCAGTGGATACTACCCACAAAATTCAAGTGCAGGACGAAAATATTTACAAAATGCTAGATTTATTTACAAAGAGATGAATGCGAGTTTTTGAAAATATTTACAATGAAGGATTCACTTTTAAATCGACACAAATAAGTTAAATATAGGTTTCAGTCATGATCTTGAAAATTTAAGTCATTTACTAGTCAAAACTTCCAACAAAAATTAAGTTATCACAAAAAATAGACTATATTTTAACTTGTTGTTTCGGTTGTTAACAAAGTGTAACTATAAAAGGGATCATTTGTTGATTATCAAAGTGGTATATTCATTTCTTTTCAATAACAAGTCAAATCAAATAAGTGAAAATAGTGCTAGGATTGCTTACTCTCTTTTATTTTTTTAAATTTTTATTGATATTTACAATATTTATATGTGCCTAACTCCGATAAACTGAGGCCAGATATATTACCCATGCACTGCCTTGTGGACTTATGTGAGGGTAACACAGAGTGTGGCGAGTGAACACACGAGTGGGAACACCTATTGACTGTAGGCGTTATTAAAAAGAAATTTTATATATACACCTAGCTCAGATAAACTGAGGCCAGATATACCAATCGTGCACCACCTTTCGTGCTTACATGAGAAACGAACATAACATGGCGAGTATACACACAAGTGTGTACATCTGTCGACCGTGAGTATTAATAGAAAATATTTACATATATACAAATGTCTTATTTTTTTGAAAGAGAGAGTTTTGCAAAATAATCTTAGCACCACTTAACTTAGGAGACAAAAAAATGTTATATCCTTTACTTTAAACCAACAACTTTTTAAAACAAAGATTTTTAATTAGGATGTATTTCATAATTAACACATATGAATCTTCCTATATACTAGTTAAACCATTGTTATTTGTAATCAAACTTCATTTTTATTTTTGTTAAGACGAATAAATTTACAAAAATTTTAATTTAATAAAACAATACCATATATTTATCTTATAGCATTTCTTAACTATAAATCAAAATGCTATTTTTTTGAATATATATATATATATATATATATATATATTGAGTTTTGGAAGAAAAATGAAGAATTAATCATGAAAAATCAAAAAGAAGATGAGTCTCCCCCACACTTGATTTTGACTATGTCCCCACAGTCAACGCAAGTGGAAGGAGAAAAATAAAAATAAAAAGATGACCTTTATTTAAATGAAAACTAATGGTATTTATACGAGATCAGAAAGTATATCGTCAAAAAGTAAATGAAACGGTCTTCCAAAGACCGATTCATTTTTCTCGTCAAGTATGCGAGACACAACTTAAGCTCGAAAAATCAAACCGTAAAAGGCCTCGAAGTTGAACATTGATTTGGTAAAACAGATGTCGTTTTATTAAAAATCGTACGAGTTGTTTTACTTTCGATGATTTTTGAGGTTGATAAAACAATTTATTGAAATTCAAGTTTATTTCCACCAAGTTGAAGTTCAAACTTATCATTGAAAACTTCTTCAAAATTATCGATTTCAAAATCAAAATGGTGACGTAAATCATCCCCTTCAGAATTTAACAACTCATTTTCGAAAATTCCAAAGAAATCGCGTTCATTGAATTCGACTTCCTTTATTGAATTGTTAACAACATTATTACATGTATTAGGTTCAAAATCCAAAGTTGTTGTATTTAAACTTTTGAAACCGAGAAAAGGAAAGTCGAATTTTAAATTTGGTTCCACGCCCTCAAAAGAATTGAAATCCAACTTAATTTCCATGTTTTCAACAACTTCGTTAAGATTTTCATTTTCAATTTCAAAAGTTGTTATTTGAAAATCGTCGATTTGGGTAAAAGATGGATTATCACTCGACTCGTCACACATTGGAATTTTATTTTGTTTTTCACGTTGTTTTACATATGTTTCAAACAACGAATCCGTGTAATCATCGTAAATTTCGTTTGTTTGCTCAACAAAATCCAATTTATAGTTATTAACTTGAGAATTTTTGATTTGGATTTGTGGAGAACAAAATTTTTCGCTTGTATCATAATCAAGATTATTCCCACTGCCAAAAGTATTTGAAAAGTGGATCACATTTTTGTTTTGATTTTGAAATTAATTTCGGATTTCAAAATTGAATAGGCATGGGCTATGCTTGAAGTCATTTGAATTTTGAAGTGAATTCAAATTTTGATTATTTTGAAAATTTTGACTTGAGTTATCACACAAATAAGAATTACACAAATCATTTATCTCTTGATTTTGTTGTGTAGAGAGTTCGAGTAAAGATGAAATCATTTCAATGCTATTTTCGAGAGTCAAAGGTTGGTCATCGTTTTGAATTTTTTTTCGAAATTCGAATCATTTGCACAATAGTCGTTGTTAAAATATCCATTCGAATTTGAAGAGAAATTATATGGATTATACTGATTTTCACATCTATTGTAAAATTCAAATGAATATGGAAATTCGGACATTTTCAAGAATATTTTTGGTTTTTTTTTCTTTTTTTAACAAAGGAAAAATATATACAAATAAAATTTATTTTACAAAAGGGAAATTGATTTTTTTTTCAAATTTTTTTCTTTGTTTTTGAGAAGGTTTTAATTTTTTTTTGGATTTTCTAAATTTCGAGGAAAAAGGATTTAAAAATTCCAAAGGAAAGGGAAAAGGGAATATTTATAATTTTTTTAGATTTTGGTTTTGAATTTAAAAAAAATATACTCATGGACTAATGTAACTAAATGAATGCAAAGGTTTAATTATAGAGTAGTTCTAAGTTAACCTAAAATTGTATAATCATAATTTGTCTTAAATGAGGAAGATAGTTCTCAGCCAGATAACAGACACGATTTATCGGTGCACCACGAATCACCGTAGCAATGCAGCCGAAGGTTTAAGTACCTTCAGAGAAACAACCACTATAATATTTACGAATCACCATAATATTTATAAATGGTTATTGCTCTGTCGTAGCCTAGACATCAAGAAATTACACTGTTCAAAGAAACAACTTGTCAATATACAATTAAGTGTTATCGATGTCTAACCGTTATTATTAATCAAAATTCTAGAGTAATATGCAAAGCATAAATTAAACGTGAATTAACAATGCAACTACAAATGGATTTTTTTTAAATGCAAGCAAACAATAATGCAAGACAAACAAATACAATAGATATGTACAACGCAAAGCAGAAAAAAGGAAAATTATAAATAAGCAAGAAGTTATTTTTTTGGCAAGCTTGGCAAGGCAAGCAATTTATTTTAGCAAGCACTTATGCTCCTTCTATAATTTTTCTTTGGCAACCTGAAATTTAGAAACAAGATATATACATTTTTTCTTTGTTTTTTATATGTTTATCAAAGAAGAAAACAAAACAAGTGAAAAAATAAAAATAAAAATAAAATAAATGAAAACTAAAACAAGTGAAAACAAATGTGCTAGCATCAGAATTGTTCACTAACACCCTTGAGAAAGATTGTGTAGAGAGATTAATGAAGAAAGTAATTAAAACAGAGAATTGTATGCTAAGTTAACTGCAAAGATAAGAACACCACATTTATAGTGGTTCGGCGTAACTGCCTACGTTCACTTTGAAGTCAATCTTTATTGCTTCACTCAACGATTGATTACAGATACAATCCGTACACCAACTACTTGAATATAATTGCTAAGTAAAAAGAATGAGCCTTGAATGCGGTAGTTTCTCCCTAGTGTTCTCGAAAAAAGGTCCCTTCCACTGTGCCCCTACGCTTCTATTTATAGAGGAAGATGGGTTGGACTCCCCTCATGGGCTTAGGAGTAAGATATCTCGGCTCGTAGAAAATGGATTCTGCACGCCGAGCCACAAATGCCGAACAACAATTGCCGAACCACATACCCAAGCTGAATGGCATTTGTATGCCGACCAAGGAAGATATGCCGAACGGTATCTGCATGCCGATAGAGATAGTGTGTCAAGTGAAGAGTGTAGAACGAACCCTACCTGATGTCGGTCGAGAGGAGATGCCAAACGACCTACTTATGCCGAGCGAGGCTTCATTCCGAGCGAGGCTGGAATGCCGAGCGAGGTTGGAATGCCAAACGAGACTGATGCCGAACGACGATGCTATGCCGAACGACCCTTCCATGCCGAACGAGGCTCTATGCCGAGCGAGGGAAGGTGTACCGAACGAGGCTGGAATGCCGAACGAGGCTGGAATGCCGAACGAGCCTGATGCCGAACGACCATGCTCTGCAAACGACCCTTCCATGCCGAATGATGCTCTATGCCGAGCGAGGGGAGGTGTGCCGAACGAGGCTTATGCCGAGCCTCTTGGTCAAACAACCGGGTAACACTTGGTCCCCAAAGTGTATCATGTGGATGAACATGATGCGCTTTGAACCATGAGCACCCCTTGTTTCCCTTAGAGTCTTTGCTTTGTTTCTTCAATAGTGTTCCCCTAAATGCCAAACGAGGTCTCGATGCCGAACGAGGCCTTGATGCCGAACGACATAGCGATGCCGAATGACCCCTCAATGTCAAGTGTCATGTTGATGCCGAACGACACATCGAATGCCGAACGACATATTGAATGTCGAACAACATTGATACCGAGCGATGGAGGTGCCTTGACCGGTTCTACCGGTCGCTGACCATTCGCCTTCCTTCTTTCTATCTATAAAAGTCGATACTTCACCCCTTCTTTCCCTTTTACTTTTTACCTCCACTCTAATCACCCTCACGAGCTCAACTTTTCCCAAACCCCTGTTAATACCTCAACAACTCCTTTAATCCCGAGTCTCTTTGGTTACTTCTCGATTGCCTTCAACAACAACCCCGAATAGATCTCTACTTCCAATTCGAGTATCTTGCCAGATTCTGACCCCTTCTCTTAGGTACGAAACTCTCGCATACCCGACCTTCTTTGATTATAGACTTTGGACAAGACTTGAATTCTTGACCTTCCTTTAATCCATAAATAACGAAAGTCTCGTAGATAAGGAAGGTGGATTCGAAGTTTAAACAAGCCTCAGGACTAAATGGAGAGGAAGATGGAAGAAGTTATTGGCCCAGTGAGAGCCGATGAGGGTTGAGTTGTCCGGTCGCAGGTGTCATGCGAGTTGAAGTGTGGGAGTATAGGTGTAAAGTAGAGGTTGGGCTTTTCATGGCGAGCGATGTGGTTTGATATAGCTACATCTTGGCACGACCCTCTATGCCGAACAGTGTTAGTGGGAGTGCAGGTGAAAAGTGGTAGATGGGTAGAGTGCCGAACGAGGCAGCTCGGCATGACTTGCTGGATGACTCGACTATGCCGAGCGGTAGAGAGGATGTGTAGGAAGGGAGTTGGTGTTGAGGGTAAAGTGCTGAGCGATGCGGCTCGGCATGATTGCGGTTCGGCATGTCTGGCCGCATGCCGAACGGTAATGATGGATGGTAGGAGAGTGGTGTACAACAACAACACTAGTCGAACATAATGCATAGTTGACTCAACCTATCCTTTATACCCAAATATATGACAGTGACAAGTACATGGACTTAAGCAATTAAGCATATTGGACAATCTAGATTTGATAAATCCTCTGTTTTGACAACTATAAGCTTGAATTTAACTTGATTAAAATGGATAATAACCTTTAACGCACAGTGACGATGTTGAGTTCGAAACATAAACCATCTTATGACAAGCTCCCATTGACGGTCAGCCATGACGGTTCTAATGTAACTAATGTAACTAAATGAATTCATTTAAAAAATATACGCATGGACTAATGTAACTAAATGAATGCAAAGGTTTAATTATAGAGTAGTTCTAAGTTAACCTAAAATTGTATAATCATAATTTGTCTTAAATGAGGAAGATAGTTCTCAGCCAGATAACAGATGCGATTTATCGGTGCACCATGAATCACCGTAGCAATGCAGCCGAAGGTTTAAGTACCTTCAGAGAAACAACCACTATAATATTTACGAATCACCGTAATATTTATAAATGGTTATTGCTCTGTCGTAGCCTAGACATCAAGAAATTACACTGTTCAAAGAAACAACTTGTCAATATACAATTAAGTGTTATCGATGTCTAACCGTTATTATTAATCAAAATTCTAGAGTAATATGCAAAGCATAAATTAAACGGGAATTAACAATGCAACTACAAATGGAATTTTTTTAAATGCAAGCAAACAATAATGCAAGACAAACAAATACAATAGATATATACAACGCAAAGCAGATAAAAGGAAAATTATAAATAAGCAAGAAGTTATTTTTTTGGCAAGCTTGGCAAGGCAAGCAATTTATTTTAGCAAGCACTTATGCTCCTTCTACAATTTTTCTTTGGCAACCTGAAATTTATAAACAAGATATATACATTTTTTCTTTGTTTTTTATATGTTTATCAAAGAAGAAAACAAAACAAGTGAAAAACAAAAAAAATGAAAATAAAATAAATGAAAACTAAAACAAGTAAAATTAAAACAAGTGAAAACAAATGTGCTAGCATCAGAATTGTTCACTAACACCCTTGAGAAAGATTGCGTAGAGAGATTAATGAAGAAAGTAATTAAAACAGAGAATTGTATGCTAAGTTAAATGCAAAGACAAGAACACCACATTTATAGTGGTTCGGCGTAACTGCCTACGTTCACTTTGAAGTCAATCTTTATTGCTTCACTCAACGATTGATTACAGATACAATCCGTACACCAACTACTTGAATATAATTGCTAAGTAAAAAGAATGAGCCTTGAATGCAGTAGTTTCTCCCTAGTGTTCTCGAAAAAAGGTCCCTTCCACTATGCCCCTGCGCTTCTATTTATAGAGGAAGATGGGTTGGACTCCCCTCATGGGCTTAGGAGTAAGATATCTCGGCTCGTAGAAAATGGCTTCTGCACGCCGAGCCACAAATTCCGAACAGCAATTGCTGAACCACGTACCCAGGCTGAATGGCATTTGTATGCCGACCGAGGAAGATATGCCGAACGGTATCTGCATGCCGATAGAGATAGTGTGTCGAGTGAAGAGTGCAGAACGAACCCTACCTGATGTCGGTCTAGAGGAGATGCCAAACGACCTACTTATGCCGAGCGAGGCTTCATTCCGAGCGAGGCTGGAATGCCGAGCGAGGTTGGAATGCCAAACGAGACTGATGCCGAACGAATCTTCCATGCCGAACGAGCCTTCCATGCCGAACGAGGCTCTATGCCGAGCGAGGGAAGGTGTGCCGAACGAGGCTGGAATGCCGAACGAGGCTGGAATCCCAAACGAGCCTGATGCCGAACGACCATGCTCTGCAAACGGCCCTTCCATTCCGAATGATGCTCTATGCCGAGCGAGGGGAGGTGTGCCGAACGAGGCCTATGCCGAGCCTCTTGGTCAAACAACCGGGTAACACTTGGTCCCCAAAGTGTATCATGTGGATGGACATGATGCGCTTTGAACCATGAGCACCCCGTGTTTCCCTTTGAGCCTTTGCTTTGTTTCTTCAATAGTGTTCCCCTAAATGCCAAACGAGGTCTCGATGCCGAACGAGGCCTTGATGCCGAACGACATAGCGATGCCGAATGACCCCTCAATGTCAAGCGGCATGTTGATGCCGAACAACACATCGAATGCCGAACGACATATTGAATGTCGAACAACATTGATACCGAGCGATGGAGGTGCCTTGACCGGTTCTACCGGTCGCTGACCATTCGCCTTCCTTCTTTCTATCTATAAAAGTCGATACTTCACCCCTTCTTCCCCTTTTACTTTTTACCTCCACTCTAATCACCCTCACGAGCTCAACTTTTCCCAAACCCCTGTTAATACCTCAACAACTCCTTTAATCCCGAGTCTCTTTGGTTACTTCTCGATTGCCTTCAACAACCACCCCGAATAGATCTCTACTTCCAATTCGAGTATCTTGCCAGATTCTGACCCCTTCTCTTAGGTACGAAACTCTCACATACCCGACCTTCTCTGATTATAGACTTTGGACAAGACTTGAATTCTTGACCTTCCTTTAATCCATAAATAACGAAAGTCTCGTAGATAAGGAAGGTGGATTCGAAGTTTAAACAAGCCTCAGGGCTAAACGGAGAGGAAGATGGAAGAAGTTATTGGCCCAGTGAGAGCCGATGAGGGTTGAGTTGTCCGGTCGCAGGTGTCATGCGAGTTGAAGTGTGGGAGTATAGGTGTAAAGTTGAGGTTGGGCTTTTCGTGGCGAGCGATGTGGTTTGATATAGCTACGTCTTGGCACGACCCTCTATGCCGAACAGTGTTAGTGGGAGTGCAGGTGAAAAGTGGGAGATGGGTAGAGTGTCGAACGAGGCAGCTCGGCATGACTTGCTGGATGACTCGACTGTGCCGAGCGGTAGAGAGGATGTGTAGGAAGGGAGTTGGTGTTGAGGGTAAATGCTGAGCGATGCGGCTCGGCATGATTGTGGTTCGGCATGTCTGGCCGCATGCCGAACGGTAATGATGGATGGTAGGAGAGTGGTGTACAACAACAACACTAGTCAAACATAATGCATAGTTGACTCAACCTATCCTTTATACCCAAATATATGACAATGGACAAGTACATGGACTTAAGCAATTAAGCATATTGGACAATCTAGATTGATAACTCCTCTGTTTTGACAACTATAAGCTTGAATTTAACTTGATTAAAATGGATAATAACCTTCAACGCACAGTGACGATGTTGAGTTCAAAACATAAACCATCTTATGACAAGCTCTCATTGACGGTCAGCGATGACGGTCTTCGAATATGATAGTTTAAAGCTTAATTTTATTTCATCAACTCTATGACTTTTAATTCCTTGGCACTTATATTTGAATGATCGCACTAGTTCACACACTACACGGGGGGAGTATTTTTGTTGTTAAGTCTAATGTCGATCATTTTTCAAGTATAGTTCAAATAGGTGTTTCGTCAGATTCAACATTCACTAGAGAAGTCTAGGAAATCTAGCTCTGCCACGATCTCGGACAGACCCAGGCCATTTTCTCAACAAGAAGTAGTCGGAACTTCAAATTCGTCGACTACTCCTGTACAAGACATGCCGAGCCCCACGATCGCATCTACCGACTTGGCTCCCGATGCCTTGGATGTAGCGATAGTTTTAGATGATCCGATCGATTCCCAAGCCTCAAAGATTAATGAAAACATGCTTCACCGGATATGCTCGGTACATGAGATTCCTTTCGACGATATGTTAGTTCCGTAGAGACGGGATCGTCCTCACTTGCCCCCAGTAGGGTATACAGCCTGCAACAGATTCATGTGCTGGGTCGGTAGCGTTCTGCCATTCAACTCCTTTCTTCATGACCAGTTGCAGTATATCGAGATCGCCCCGTTGCAATTACATCCGAATAGCCACTTGTTCATATACGGCACTTGCATTCTCTTCATGAGTGTCCTTTCCAGGCTCCCAACTCCTGGCTATATCTGCTATATCCGTCGCTTCAAGAGACGGTCAGATAGCCCATCTTTTGTATTTCTCGAGCCGCATAGCAAGTGTCAAATCCTGACCGGGGCGTGGAGAAAATTTTTCGAGTATAAGCAGGAGTGGTTCTATGTGCGCTGCCCTCCCAGCTTTGCGAGGAGATGGGTGGAAGGGAGTAAGTCTTTTTCTGGATCAATACTCATTTTTGGCGAAAACTGCATCTTTTCTAACTCCCTCTAATTTTATAGGTATCAACCCATGCCCCAAAGGCTCCGGGTATTCTAAAGCTGTCGAAGCCATTCGAGCTCTCCCTGTAGAAGACCGGGACATCAGATCTCTTATTTCGAATGAAACAGTCTAAGGATTTAGCTGCTAGCAGAAGGTCGCCGAATAAGCCTCCCTTAAGGCGTCACCATAACCAGGCCTGCTTCTGGCAAAGGAAAAAGTAGGCTGGGTCTTCAGCACGTAATGCCCTTGATACACTAGAGGAGGGGGAGATTAAAGAAGCTGAAATGCCCGAAGTACAGGGTGAAAATGTTAGTACCGCTCGGGACCCGATAGTCGAGGTTCATGATATACTAACGATGCCTTCCCCTTCGAAGGGAAAGAAGAAAATGACCTACAAGCCGAGGAAGAAAACAGTGGGTGGAACTTATAAGGTCACCTTTATTCCAATGGAAAAAGAAGCTTCCTCACAACACTTAGAAAGCTCTCTAAAAGGCCTGTCAAACCTCACTATACCCGATGATCTGCTTAACTATGGTTTCGATGATCCAGTGATCCTTAAGCTTCATTCGCCTGCGAGAGATGATGCAAGCGCTCAAGCTCAAAACCAGGGAGAAAAAACTCCTATTAGTAAGGAAACTGGTCCGTCGGGGGAAAACACTAGGACACACACAAACACGTGCACTACACCCTGCACTTCAATTTTAGCCATTACTCTACTTTTTGCTAACTTGTCGTTATTTAAATTCTGTGCAGGTGACATGGGACATACACATGGACTTGACCGTCTTTGTGGTTCATCTATTTTTCACCAATTTGGCCAGGATTCGGGTTCCGGCAAACGCCGAGACAGAGATGACTCTGGAGACCGAGACTACGGCCCACGAGAGTTAACTTATCGAAGGAAAACATACAGCTAGTCCTCATATTCTCGTGATCATCCTTCTCAACCAGAGCAAGGCAGGGAGAAGTCTACGCAGAAGGGGTCCCAGCCTGAGGACCATCGAGATCAACATTTCAGTTCCTCAAGCACCAGGCAATCTCGGAAACCCCATAAAACGTCTGTTATTTCCAGGCATACTCCTCCCACTCATGTACCCGATCCGTCGGTGGTAGAAAGACTTGTTGAGCTCAAGTCCATGTTCCCAAAGATATGCTTTGATGGCTTGAAATTTCTCCCGGCGATTCGTCACATTTTGGAAAACGTCAAACAAAGCGCTATTGCTTGTACCAACGGCGTTTATGTCCAACATGATGCATTTGTCCATCTAGCTGAAAAGATCTTGGAAGTCTCAGTTGAGCGTCAACATGAAATTGACTGCCTGAAGCTCGAAGCCATTCACGATAATGACATTATCAAAGCTCAGGATGAAGAGCTCACTGTGTAACGTTCCCAGTTTAAAAGACAAATTTAAATTTGGGATTAAATTAAATTCTTGGGTTAAATCGCAGATTTATTTGAATTTATCAAATTTAATGAGATGTATACTTATTTGTTTTTGAATTTGATTTGAAACTCAAAATAAATTGAATTGGAATTATAGATTTTACTTTGGAAGAATAATATGTATGATTATTTGTTAAATGTATAAATTGTGTTTTAATCCATTTTCCTTATGAAGTTATAAAATGTATAAAATAAAAGTATATGGTCATATGGCAATATAAAATCAAACCAATAACAAATTATACATACAAAATAAGGTATAAAAATATATATGTGTAGATATACAAGACAACTAGTATGTGAGTTAAATAAATGTTAAATTTAACAAATAAATAAAGTGAGGACAAGTAAGATAAGCATATACACATAGAAATAGAAGACAAAGAAAAAGATAAACATATGTATAAAAGCTTGTCAAAGAAGACACTAGTATAAATAAATAAAGTGAGGACAAATGAAGTAAATGCAAACATGTAGACCTGGAAGGAAACAGGGAAAGAAAAAAAAGTAAATAATTGTTCATGTAAAAAGCAATTAATGCTAGCAATATCATCAGCCTCCAAAACAAATGAAAATATCTATGATATAGTACAAAATAATATTACATTGTACAAAATATATTATCGCCTATACAAACACCTTTCTCTCTATATATACACATCTATATGGTTCCAGTTCGTTCAAGAAAACATAATTTAGCAAGCAAAAGAAAATAAACATCATTACAAACTTAAATATCATTCAAAAATCAAAAGTAATGGAAGATTTACAGGAAACTCAAAACTGTAGCTCTTCAACACAAAATTTGTTCTTTGTTTCAACAATATTTCAGGTGAGCAAACTCTATTCTTTCCTATCAAGTGAGTAAATGACCTGTTTTCAAGAATTAAGTTGAAGTCTAATATGTATGTATCATTCATGATGCAAATAGAGTTTGGTTTGAGTGTTCTCTTCAGCTTGCTTTCACTCTGTCTACATATACAACATGACTGTGTACTTCTGCTCTCTGTTCTTTTTCGTTTCCAGGGTAGAAAATCAGTAAGAAATCCAACATCTCTTTGTTTAATCACCATTGGACTTTGAAGTTAAACAAAACAAGTTTGTTTGTACTTGTATTAAAATCTGGAAACAGTCTTAGCAGCTTGGTATTTTGAAGCATCAAGAAAAATATTTTGTTTACAGGGAGGTTTCAACTTTTGGTAAATAAAAAAAAATTCGAATACAACGATTTGATACTTCAAGCATATAACTCGAATCCTCATTAAAAAATAAGATTTTTAAACCTGGTTTGATGATTTTTAGGCATGTGGTTCAAGAGCAGATCGTCAACGAACGGAAAATGGTTTTTGGTCAAACGGCGGTGGTTGGAGGCACTAGAGGGCTGGAGTTTCTCGAAGAGGTAGAGGAGCTTACGGGGTATCGGAGAAAAATATTGGGGTGGTCGGCAGGTGAACGTGGCGGCGGCGGCGAGTGATTTATTTTTGAAAACCTAGTTTTGGTCGAGGGTATTGGTTTGATTCGTTTTCCCTCTGTGGTTGATCGAGTGGCATATGGTCTTGGGGAATGATGGCTGAGTGGATGATGAGTCGTTGGCCGGAGTTGGGGACCTTCAGGTGATCAGAGCAGTGAATTTGAGGTGAAGTTAGCGACTGGGTTGGTTTGGGTTGGTAGTGAGAGAGCTCGATTTTGATTCGCTTTTGAATTCGAACATCGGTGAGGTTGGAATGCTCGTGGAGATCGACAGTGATGTGCTGGAAGTCTCGGAGATGGTCGGCGACCATCCAATCGCCTGGACACGTGCACACGTCGACCTGCGTATCAGCGAGAGCTGTGAGTTTGGGGAAGATGTAGTTTCCTCGGGTTCGAATCGAAGCATCCTACGCGTTTACTCGAAGACATGAGGGATGGCGAGTGTCTCAGGTCTGCACTCGTGAATTTTGAACTTTTTCTCTGGTTGGTGGGTTTCAACTGAGTGTTTCTAATAGGCTTCCAAATTTTAATTATAAGTAGATAATTTAAGTTAAGTATTTAATTAACATTAAAGTTTTGTAGGTAGTAATAATTTAACTTTCAAAATTTAAGTAAGGTTTTTAAAATTGTTAATTAAGACAAATAATTATTAATTGTTAAAAAGGGTAATTAATAATGGATAATTAACTAAAATTTTTAATTAATTAAGTAACTAAAGATTTGTCGAGTTGGAATTAAAAATTTGATTAATTCACAATTAAGTGTTTAATTTATTTGTAATTACAAATTGTTAATTAGATAATTGAAGATAATTATTGATTAGTAGTTAATTAAGATAATTAATTTAGGAATAATTAATTAACGTAACAACAGTTAATCATTGATTTAAATAAATCAATAAAAATAGTTATATGGTTAATTCTGTTAATCACCTTCACCTTAAATTGAACATGATTGATTGTCATCAAAAATCGTGTACTGGATTGATATTTCTGTTCGTGATTGTGATAGTGTGTGATATAGATTGCGAATTGCTGAACTGTGAACTGTGATTGTTTCCGTACATATATGTGAAACCCCTTTTGCCCGTAAAACGACATTTAAATTTCGAGGCGACAGGGAGTCGGATTCTAGTTGGTTATCCGAAACCCACATCGAATTGTGATGGTGAACCTTTGTGATTGATAAATTTACCTTATCCGTGAATCTGTGAATGAAGATAAACGTTATAGTTCATGCCGCTTATCGATATTAATATATCTGTGATGATTGATGTTGTGCACTATTGTGTAAAAACCCTTGTACTACACTTATACACACACAAATATGGATTGCACGTGGAGATCGGTTGAGTCATAGATATTTGAATTTAATTCAAAATAGTTTTATAAGTTGAATTTTAAATCCAAACGGTTTTGGAAATGTAATTTGGTTAAAGTGAAAAGTTTTTGAAAAGGTGTTCTAAAAATGAAAATTATTTTGAATAACTAATAGAGATTTGGAAATTTGAATAATTTGATTCAAAATGAATTCAATATTTGAAATTGAATTTTATATTTGGTATTTATGATTTAAAAAGGATTATACAAGTTTATATGAGTTTTAAACCATTTTTTAAAGTGTTGTTTTTGGGAATTGAATTAACCCAAAGTGTTTAACTTGTATAAATGAAATCGGATTTTCCGAAATGAAAACAGTTGTTTTCAAATTAAAGCTTTCATATGAGAAATGAATTTCCAATTTATATTAAAGGAATTCCAAGTTTGAATTGAAATAGTTTTCCAAATTATGGATGAATATGTGGAAACGAGTTTTGAAAGCTATAAGTTAAATCTTGACATAAAGATTTAAATGAATTAATCCAATTGAAATTGTTTTGAAATCCGTAAATGGATCTTTGTGAACTGGGTGAACTTTGTGAAATAAATCTTTTTTTTCAAAAGATTTGAAATGGTAATTGGTTTAAACCACTTGAAAGAATGTTTGGAATCATTAAGTTGTGACTAAATTGAAATCCCATATCCATATGTTTTAAACATTGCGCTCATTATTCGGTTTAGCCGGGAGAGACCTTTGTGTCATATAACCATTCTGAATAATGATACGTCGTTATTGACGCAGCGGATTAATCAAAACAAACTTCAATTGGTGAAAGTAGCGATCGATGGAATGAAGATACCGAATTGCCCAAATTCGTTGATCCGAAGATACCGAATTCTAGCTATCTCAAACACGTTGATAGCGCACTATACCGTGTTCAAAGATCTACGATTCTTCGTACGTTGATCTAGCGCACTAGATTCCGTGAATCGGCTTCAACAAACGTGGATTCGAGCGCACTCGAATGACGTAAGTGGAGACAGGAGATTACACTCAACTATCAATTAGAGAAGAAAGCACAAAGCAATCAACAAGGAATTTTATTTCAAAATCAACTCTCTCTTTTCAAATGTACAACACACCCCCTATTTATAGTGTTTTCAACTACTGACCCTTAAGTCGTGACCGACTCATGCCTCACGACTCAACTAGGTCGTTACCGACCTAACAGACACTACCCGCCTCAATTACAACACAACACAAGCAACCGACTCAACAGATGACAACGACATACGACTCATCAGCTGTCATGACTCACGACTTATCATATCAGATGACTCAAAATATGTACAGACTCGATTATAGTACACGACTCAAGAAAACTAGCAGTTTACAACACCCTGTCACGACTTACGACTCATCACACAACGACTCATCACTTAGGTCGTATCCCGTCCCCGACTTATGGCCTTCAATTACTAGAATTCCCTTTTGTTTCTTGATGAGTCGTGGACGACTCATAGCTATGTAGTTAGGTCGGGTATGACTCATCAATCCAGAACTATTGAAACTCCCATTGAGTCGTAACTCGTGCCCTTCCTCTGACTCAAGATCTTTACTTGCTGAAACTTTATCCTTCTTCATGTTAAGTCGTAAACGACTTATGGATGAACCGTTGAGTCGTGTGCGACTCATCAAGCACGAACGACTTAAGCTGTTAAGAGTCGCCACTTTCCCATATGACTCCTTCACCTGAGTCGTGAGCGCCTTACGGGTTAAACCCGAAACTCCTTTAGATTGTGCTACATCATCCTCCCCTGGTTGAGAAAAATTCGACCTCGAATTTGTAAATTCTTTCTCAACAATCTCACCTCCGCGATATGGAATTAAATGTTTGACGTTAAAAACATCAAAAGTATAAACATCATCTGGTAGTTTTAATCGATAAGCATTCTCATTGATTTTCTTCAAAACTTCAACTGGACCAAATTTTCTGGCTTTCAGCTTATTATAAGCGCCCACTGGAAAACAATCCTTCGTCAACACAGCATACACCAATTCGCCTTCGTTAAATTCAACATTTCGTCGTTTCAAATTTGCAAATTTCTTATATTTCTCATTTGACTTTTCCAATCGTTCCTGAACGATCTTATGACATTCAGTTAATTCATCAACAAAATCAACAGCTCGTTTAACTGTCCCCTTCGGTTGTGGTACCACTGCTAAATCCAACGGCCCCCTTGGTAAATTTGAATATACAATCTGAAATGGACTGAATCCCGTACTGCGATTTATGGCATGATTATGAGCAAATTCTGCTTGGCATAATTTCATGTCCCAACTTCTCAAATTATCCTGTACAAGACATCGCAACAAATTTCCCAATGACCTGTTTACAACTTCTGTCTGTCCATCAGTTTGCGGATGATAAGCGCTACTAAACTTCAGCTTTGTTCCTACCATCTTCCACAAACTTAACCAAAAGTGACTCAGAAAACGAGTATCCCTATCTGACACAATAGATTCTGGCAGTCCATGAAGTCGATAGATCTCCTTAAAAAATAACTGAGCGACACGAACAGCATCCGCCGTCTTCTTGCAAGCAATAAAATGTGCCATTTTAGAAAATCTGTCAACCACTACATATATAGAATCATTACCACGCTGTGTTCTCGGCAATCCCAATACAAAGTCCATACTCACATCAACCCATGGTCTAGCCGGTACAGGCAACGGCATATACAACCCAGCATTGGTCGCGGTTCCTTTCGAAACTTGGCAAATATGACATCGCTCCACAAACCTTCCCACTTCTTTCCTCATCGACGGCCAAAAGTAAGACTGTGAAATCAATTACAAAGTACGATCACGGCTCACATGCCCTTCTTCATGCAACTCCTTGATAATTTTCATTCTCAAGCTACAATCCGGTATGCATAAACGATTCCCTTTAAACAGAAAACCATCCACCAATATAAACTCATCAGCACTTTCTTCCTTTATCTTTTCAACAAATTTCACAAAATAAGGATCTTCTTCAATCAGCTCTGGCAATAGCTCAAAACCTGTCACTTCCACTTTCATTGTTGTCAACAAATGACTCCTCCGACTTAAAGCATCAGCTACCCGATTCGTCGCCCCAGATTTGTGCTTAACAACAAAGGTAAACTGCTGTAAATATGCGATCCATGATGCATGTCTCGCTGAAATCTTGTCCTGTCCCTGCAAATGCTTCAACGCCTCATGATCAGTGTATAGAACAAACTCCTTCTGAAATAGATAATGTCTCCAATGTTTAATCGTTTTCACAACAGCATAGAATTCAATGTCATATGTACTGTATCTCATCTTTGCCCCTGACAACTTCTCACTGAAATAAGCAACGGGTTTCCCACTCTGACTCAAGACTCCTCCAATTCCCACCTTCGACGCATCAGTGTGCAATTCAAACAACAACTGAAAATTCGGTAAAACAAGAATTGGTGCTGTCGTCAATAGTCTTTTGATTCGTCCAAAAGCAACTCCCGCTTCCTTTGACCACACAAACTGTTTCCCCTTCATGCAATCAGTAACTGGTGCCATCACACTACTGAAGTGTGGAATAAACCTTCGGTAGAATGACGCCAATCCATGGAAACTTCTAATTTCAGTGATAGTTCTCGGCTGTGGCCAATTTCTGACTGCCTCAACTTTATTCTGGTCTACTTGAATTCCTTTCTCCGAAACAACATACCCCAGAAATAAAACACTTCTTGTCATAAACACACATTTCTTTGTAGCAGCATAAAATTGTTCTTCACGAAGAATAATCAACACTTCCCTCAAATGTAGAACATGCTCCTCCATACTCCTGCTATATATCAGAATATCATCGAAATAAACCACCACGAACTTCCCAATGAATGGTCTAAAGATTTGATTCATCACCCGCATGAATGTACTAGGTGCATTTGACAAACCAAATGGCATAACCAACCATTCGTATAACCCTTCTCTCGTCTTGAAGGCTGTCTTCCATTCGTCACCTGGTCTAATTCGAATCTGGTGATAACCACTCTTCAAATCAATCTTCGAAAAGATAGTTGCCCCACTCAACTGGTCTAACAAATCATCCAACCTCGGCATAGGAAATCTGTAACGAACAGTAATCTTGTTCAAAGCTCTACTATCTGTACACATTCTCCATGTTCCATCCTTCTTCGGCACCAACAAAGCTGGTACTGCACAAGGACTCAAGCTTTCCTGAACACGTCCCTGTTCTAATAACTCTTCCACCTACCTTCGTAACTCTTCATGTTCCTTCGGACTCATTCGGTAATGTGGTCTATGTGGTAACACTGCTCCCGGAACAAGATCAATTTGATGTTGAATGTCTCTCAATGGTGGTAACTCCTTAGGCAACTCCTCTGGAAATGCATCTTCAAACTCTTTCAAAACTGGCTTTTCTTCTTCAGGAATTTCAACCTCTTCACTGCTCTCACGCCCAATCAACACGTATACTTCAGGCTCCTCTTCAACCTCCTTAACAAACTCCTTCAAAGATAATAAAGTTTTCAATTCCTCAATCTCCTCTAGCTTGCTCTCCTTCTGTTGTTGCTTCTTGGGAACCAAAGTGATTTTAGTACCCTCGAACATGAAACTGTAGCTATTGGTACGACCATCATGTTGAACTGATCTATCAAACTGCCACGGTCTGCCCAACAACAGATGACATACGTCCATGTCTACAACGTCACACCAAATTTCATCTTTGTACTTCTTCCCAATAGAAAAATTAACACAAGCCCTTCGACACACCTTCACTTCACCTCCCTTCCTTAACCATGCTAACTTGTACGGTTTAGGATGTTTCTCAGTTTTCAATTTCAACTTCTTCACAGCCTCGGTAGAAATAATATTATCGCAACTTCCAGCATCAATAACGAACTTGCAAACTTTTCCCAGAATAGTGCATGTCGACTGAAATATGTTACTTCTCAACCAACTACAATCCTCCTCTTGCTTTGGTGTAAGACATGACCTCCTCATCATAAGATTACAACCTTCATCTCCAGATAATTCTTCTTCCTCCTCATCATAAGGTGCATTTAAACATTCTGCCTTCTCATCATCATCCTCAATCTCAGCAACCATTGCTCTCTTCTTCGGCTTCGGACATTCATTGCTTTTGTGACCCAACTCCTGACAATTATAACATTTGAAAACACTGTTAACCTTTGCCTTCTCAGCCTCTTTCACCACTGGCTTATTGACAGGTTTAGGAACATTAGAACTTCCACTAACACCCCTCGCTTGATTATTGGAATTAGTAAACACACCACCTCCACGCCTTCCTTGCTTCTCCCAAGCCAACGCTTTCTGATGTGCCTCTGCCACTGATCTAGGATCAAACATATTAACCATATCCTGGATCTGCATTCTCAACCCCCCAATGAATCGAGCAGTTAGCTGTTCTTCCGTTTCCATAATATCATTCCTGGCAATGAGTTGGTAAAATTCGTCAGCATAATCATTAACAGACTTCGTCCCTTGCCTCAGATTCTGCAATCTCTGGTACATAAGTGATTGATAGTTGTATGGTAAGAATGTAGCTCGCATCAATTTCTTCATCTTCTTCCACGTTTCTATCTTTGACTTCCCCATTCTCTCCCTGGTAAGTTTAGTTTGTTGCCACCATGCCAAAGCTCTCTCCCTCAACCTAGTAGCAACCAACTTTACTTTCCTATGCTCAGGAACCTCCTTAAAATCAAAGATCTCTTCAACATTTGACACCCAATCAAGAAATTCTTCAGCTACCATTCCTCCTTTAAACTCTGGTATTTCCATCTTCATACCCGATTCCCAACGTCGATCTTCATCAATAACCCGATACTGACGTTGTCCCTGATCTCGGTCTCTGAAATGAATACTTCCCCTCTCACCATCAAACTCCTCATCAAAGTCTGATGCATATCGTTGTCTTTCACGCCCTCCAGCATCTCTACCACCACTCCTACTACCCATATCTCTTCGATCACGACCATCATCATTCCTCCTACTTCGATTATCAACACTCCGTTGATCCTGACTCTCTCTCCTCTCCCGATCTGAATGATGTGAAACTCTACTTCCTCCACGAATGGATTCAGGTGAATTTCTTCTTCTACTTTGATTCATATCAATCATAAGCTTCTCCAACCTACCAATGCCTTCATCAATCTTCTCATGCATACGTTGTTCCATTTGATCGGCCTCTTCTCGTCTATATAATGCTTCAACATTTTGATGGCGATTAGCTCTCCTTGGCGGCATGATTGAATCAACACAACACTTCACAAACAACAATAAGTCACGGCTCAACCTTCAACTTCAAACAACAATGCTCGGCTCAATCTTGTCTCGGCTTGATCTTCACGACTTAACTTGGCTCGGCTCAAGGTTAAGTCGGCTTCAATTCAAACATAAGGCACGGCTCACACTCTTCTATACTTGGCGTGCAAAAATCTCCTCACAAATTCAAACACTCTCCAACACCTTGATTCAAAATGTTATAGATCAAATACTCCAAACTTGTTGCAACTTCAAGATGAACACAACGAACACACCTTCAAATACTTGGCTCCAAGAATCAACTTAGCTATGATTGGCTAAGTATGGCTCTGATACCAATAATGACGCAGCGGATTAATCAAAACAAACTTCAATTGGTGAAAGTAGCGATCGATGGAATGAAGATACCGAATTGCCCAAATTCGTTGATCCGAAGATACCGAATTCTAGCTATCTCAAACACGTTGATAGCGCACTATACCGTGTTCAAAGATCTACGATTCTTCGTACGTTGATCTAGCGCACTAGATTCCGTGAATCGGCTTCAACAAACGTGGATTCGAGCGCACTCGAATGACGTAAGTGGAGATAGGAGATTACACTCAACTATCAATTAGAGAAGAAAGCACAAAGCAATCAACAAGGAATTTTATTTCAAAATCAACTCTCTTTTTTCAAATGTACAACACACCCCCTATTTATAGTGTTTTCAACTCCTGACCCTTAAGTCGTGACCGACTCATGCCTCACGACTCAACTAGGTCGTTACCGACCTAACAGACACTACCCGCCTCAATTACAACACAACACAAGCAACCGACTCAACAGATGACAACGACATACGACTCATCAGCTGTCATGACTCACGACTTATCATAACAGATGACTCAAAATATGTACAGACTCGATTATAGTACACGACTCAAGAAAACTAGCAGTTTACAACACCCTGTCACGACTTACGACTCATCACACAACGACTCATCACTTAGGTCGTATCCCGTCCCCGACTTATGGCCTTCAATTACTAGAATTCCCTTTTGTTTCTTGATGAGTCGTGGACGACTCATAGCCATGTAGTTAGGTCGGGTACGACTCATCAATCCAGAACTATTGAAACTCCCATTGAGTCGTAACTCGTGCCCTTTCTCTGACTCAAGATCTTTACTTGCTGAAACTTTATCCTTCTTCATGTTAAGTCGTAAACGACTTATGGATGAACCGTTGAGTCGTGTGCGACTCATCAAGCACGAACGACTTAAGCTGTTAAGAGTCGCCACTTTCCCATATGACTCCTTCACCTGAGTCGTGAGCGCCTTACGGGTTAAACTCGAAACTCCTTTAGATTGTGCTACATCAGTTATGGATAGCATTTGAAGACCGGTGGTGAAGACCAGGTATTTGCAAGAACGAAAGGATGACCTATCGATTGTCTCTGCACTGAGTAGCTACGGTATATAGATTTCCTAAGTGATGGGAAGTCCGATCGGGATTGTGAATACCCGGATTGCAAGGGCTTCATCGGAAGTGCCTTCGGTTCTGTTCGAACCCGGGACAGACTTATATGGTTGTATGTCTGACACTACGCTTTGAGATATACATCAGATTTCTTTCAAATGCATATCTGTTGGCGGCGAAGAATTTACTCTATTAGCTTAACACCCTTCTCTGAGACGTATGAGCTCAGAGGTTGAGTAGTTGAAGGTTATCAGCGATATACTCCCAATTTGGTAGTGTGGCATGCTAAGTGCTGCTGTGTATTGATGATCATTTGTGATCAAAGCATGGCTTTAGTGTAAAGCGTAGCTTTGTGGATGAAACCTCGTCGAGCCTCACAAACTGGTAATGGTCGAAACAGGAATGATGCGCCAAGGTTTCAGGGGTAGCTCCCCTAGAGTGTGACCATTCCTTCTGGAAAAGGGTAGTATCATGGTATGGAGCCCAGATACTTACTCATGTGGGCACTGTAGTATCTTTATTACTGTGTGATGTTATTGGTGTTGAGAGCTCCCGGATAAAGGTCCCAAAGGACCGGAGGTGGCATATCTGTAGGTATTACTCCAGGGCAGGGAGGAACCCGGCCTTGTGTTGGCAGAGAGCCAGGTAGGTTCTCGGGGCATCCCGCTAGAGGCGTTCCCATGTGGCAGTAGGAAGTTCCTTAGCCTGACCATTTGTTGGAAATCCATTCATCCTTGTACGATTTTAGTTGTATTTCCTGACATCTACTTATGGTGGCCCCCCACTGTTTGGATGGTAGCTATAGTAGGCATAGTTTGAAATGTCTATGCTGGCTAAGATTAATATTATAATTTCGAAATGTTTTCCACTATGCACTAATAATAATAATATCAAAATGGTTTCCGCGTATCAAGCATGTTTGACTATCATAAGGAGAAACCTCCTTTAATTCTGCATTTGCATGGTGTGTGTGGCGGGAGGCCTTATGGTAGTTTCATTTTCCAAAAGCATTGCGGATTTCAAATTTAAAATCTTTTGATTGTTTTTATAAGACCAAATGTTTTCGTTTTCTCACACCAGTCCCATGACTGACCTAGAGTTTATTGTTCCCTTCCTAAACTCTGGGTGCCCATAATTTTCCACACGAGCAGTCTAGAGTTTGGTTTTTCAGATAGTCAGGTCTAGTAGATTATCTGGAGCTAGTTCAGTCCGTGGAAGACTGACCTTGCTTGTCTTTGTGCAATGGTGATGATGGATCGAGCTTGAAGTTTTGGAGCTTTGTCTTTGGAGTTTTTGGATCAGAGTTGCAGTATTGGATTCTGTGAAGACTTATCTCATATTATATCGTGTTCCGCTGTATTCTGTGTTATATATTCTCTCATGTTGATGATTATCATTGTATCAAACTGATGCATTGGATATTGTATTCATGTTGTATTGGTGATATCATCTTTTATTTTCACTGTGTTATTTATCATCTAATGGGTGTTGCAAGCTCCCGCGATACGAATTTGATGTTGTTTGTCGGACATCGAGTTCGGGTCGTGACACTCTGCGTACAAGTCTCATCTCGAAGCCGCCCAACAAAGTGCTAAAGATACTGCGGAGGCCGTCAATCTTCTGAAGACAATTCATAAGAAAGAACTTGACGAAGCGGTCCAACGCTGTGGGGCCCTGGCTTTAGAGATCAGTTCAGAAGGAAAGGGATGCATTTTCCCTCCAGGTCAAAGAGCTGGAAGATCAACTCCGCAAAGAAAGAGAGGAGTAAACTGCTATCTAGGAAGAGTCGCAACGATATTATGACGAGATCATTGCTATGCGACTCCTGAAGGAAAACCTCGATGACTAGCTCTCTAAGGTCGGGATGCTAAAGGACGAAGCCGGTGAAGAGGGCAAGAGAATAACATATGCGAAGATTGACTCTCGCCTTGAGGCGGCTACATAGGCTGGCAGGGAGGAGATTAAGTGCATGTTCGACCCACTTATAGCAGAATATAACGCCCATGCCCTCAGGCATCGGGACTTAACTTTTCTTGGCGAGGACTACCTCGAATCTCTAGCTGAGGCATGAGAGACTTTAATAAAGATCAGGAAAGTCGAGCTAGGCACCAAAGAGGTTGACGGGGAGGCTTTGGTGCAAGAATTTCTAAAGGGGAACGAACCTTCAGACTTGTCTGCGGCGAAGGCTCTCTACTGCAAAGGTTCCTCCTCATCGAAAGGGAAAGATGTCATTGCCGGTCCATTTGGAACCGAGTCTGCAGCACCTGATCCTACTCAATCGGCTGATCGACTAGTACTTGATCCATTCGAGCAGCATGTTGGTTATAACCCAGAAGACCCTGGTCTCGGCATCCACGTTCTATCTCCCATTCGTAGGGTGAGAATCCTCGGACGGTCGAGGGCTAGCAAGAAGCCGGTGCATAACTCTTCTTTTTAAAGTTCAAAGAGACGTCGTTTTTGGCGAAAGATTGTTGTATTCTAATGTTTGTTTCCTGTGATTTTACGCATGCTATTCTGATCCTGAACCTACTCCAAGGAATGATGATGCCAAGGAGGAAAAGGGGAAAACAAGCGAGGTGACTCACGCGGGAGAGATTCCCGGTCCAAATGCTTAAGTTGTTGAATATGTGAGTATATGATTTTTGTTTGATGATAATAAACATATATATATATATATATATATTCATTTAAATGTATTTGCTAATGTACTATATTATTTTTCACATAATTGAATAAATATTTGGTGAATAAAATAAATAACACGGAATTTAAATTCAAACAGATATTTTATTCAAACAAATATTTATTACAATTTTGAATAGTACAAATTCAAGCTCTCACTATACATATACAATTTTGATTACAATACAAATTCAATTACATCAAAATCTATCATTTACAAATATACCTCACTACATATCGCTCATTCACTCGTAATTTATCTACAACTTTATTTCAGATTCGATCCAACATCTGAGCAATCTGCAGAAATAAACACTAGCGTAGTAAAATTGAAAATAAAATATTTTTGTAGTATAAAATTAAATGTAATTTTGAAAATATTATTTGCCTCAGTTATTTGTGTTGTTCGTCATCATTTAATTTTGAATTCATCATACACGAACAGCTTGTGACATGCACAGTGTATCACTGTACATGCCACAAGGCCATGCACACCGATATATACACTTGATAAAATTACAGGGATAGGTGAGCACAAGGTCAAACCCAAATCAAAAGCCAGGTTCAAGTCAAGTGCAATATAAATAAACTCATAACATGAGCACAAGGTTAAACCCGAGCTACTAGCTCGATACAACACAGGTGCAATTCCAAAAATCTAGATGAAGTTCAAGTGAAATCAAATTGAAAAGTGACGTGCACAAGAACATGTCAGAGAAGCAAGTGCACCACAAACCAAACAGGAGCAAAACTGCAAACAAAGTCAACACAACTACAAGCAACTCAGAGGATCAAGTACAGTGAAACCAAATCTTAACCAAACTGCACAGGCTCAAAGATAAATGAAAATAAATTGCATCAATACACATGAGGACCAATTCAATGCACATGTTCAACCAAGTTAATATGTCAACATACACAGTGGAAAAGATGAATGCATATAAGACATACACAGGCAGTGCATACATGTACAAGACTCAAGATTGCACATCAAAACTAGACCAGACTACAAATCAATCATATACAAGTTCAACTGACTCGAAGGAGCAAGCATATAGAACAATGGATAGCACAATACAGACTCAATAGGCACATGAATGTACAACTACAGACCCCTTGAAGTGTGTCGACCAAATAACTCAATACAGCAGTACAAAGGTCATAGGCTCTCAAATCAGCAAACCCCAAGCAATACATGAACAAAGTAGTTCAAGCATGCACAACAGAGATGAGAAAGTGCACTAAAGACCAACAACAAGTGTCGACTAAACAAATGTACACAAGTGAATGTAAACTACAAACTGCACATAAACTACATGACTTGAAGTTCAGTAAAGTAAACAAATATATCAACCAGAAAAGCAACAACTCAAGTGAAACAAACATCACAGCTTCAACTGGCCGAAGTCATGAAACAGTAAGACTACATAAATAAGATTCGAGTACAATGTGCAGACACACAAGAATAGTCAGGCAATGAACAAAGGCAGAACAAGGTTAACACAGTTTCAAATCAAGTCAATGCAGGAATTTCAAATTGAGCAAGACAGTGGCCAAAGTCATCAGAAAAATGAATGTATAATTCTCAACCCAAAATACTTTCACAAAATCAATTTTATCAAGGCCAAGCTTAAAGCAAAGCATAACCGAAGTCAGCAAAAAATCAACGCCGTGATGACCAAGGCAACAATGAACGGATCGAACAGTTCAAAATCAATACCGTGGTGACAAGAGAAATCAAACTGTGTCAACCAAGTAAAGAAAAAATGTACAAATTGAAAGAGGTCAGAAATCATCATCAACGTCCAAGCAAAATCGTACAGCCGAGAAAAAAATCAATTGACGAATTCGTATAAAATATACGAACGAAAATCAAGGGGTTTGAACCCTATATAAACAAGTAACATCATCGGCAATATCATCGAGTTCAAGTAAGGAAAAATAGTAAAGAAAAATAACAAATTACATACCGGAGCAATATCGAACTCGATCAAAATTGAAGGATCCGTGTGCAAAGGAAAGAGAGCATCGATCGACGAAGCAGGGATGAAAATAATCATTCGATCGAACTGATTAAAGTCGGCTTCTTCGATTTTATACAAAGCCATAATTTTGTTTAAAGAGGAAACGAACGAGAATAGCCATTTTCAAGGAGTCAGGCCGGAGGAATAAAGAAAGCACAAGAACAATTTTTATCAGTATATTAAGGGCCGTTTTGTATTTAGGCTTTAGAAATTTTAAATTAGGGTTTTTATTTAAATTGTTTTTAAATTGTATTTTTCTGTTGAAAATCGTGTATTTACAAGTCGTGTGACTAGGGGACAAACTACGTGGCGTAGTTTGAGAATTCACAACTTAGTGGTTGAGTTGTGGTAGGGTTTTGAGTGTAGAGTTAAGGCTAGTCGATAGCGGGTATCGTGAGTTTACTTGTGTAAGCGTCTAATTGCTTAATTTCTAGTAGAAACCTTGGGGCAGCACGTGGGCAGGGTTTTGCCGAAGCTTGGTAAGTTCTATGTCATTCTATATCTGCATTTATTATTCTGCTATTATATGTGCTGCTATTATTTTGATATATCTATGTTGAAATAATTTTATATAAACTTCCACACTAAATTTTTATAATTAATAGCATCACCCTATTCACCCCCCCTCTAGGGTGAAATCGATCCTACAAGTGGCATCAAAGCTAGGAGTAGAAGTCAACTTTTGTTTTAAAAATTCGTTTTTTTTTCAAAAACCAATTTTTTTAAAAAAATTTGAATTTTTAAAATGGCTTCGCTTAATAATGCTTTTGCGGAGGGTTAGTCCATAGTTAGACCACCAATGTTCAATGGTGAATATGCTTACTGGAAAAATAAGATGGAAATTTTTCTGAAAACCATTGACGCTGGGATATTGTTGAGACAGGGTATAGAGCACCTACTATAATTGTAAATAATCAGGATATAAATAAACCAAAGGATCAATGGACAGATCTAGAAAATAATTTGCAGAATACTAATGCCAAAGCTATGAATTCGATTATTTGCTCATTAGATCAGTTTGAACTTAATCGTGTCTTATATTTTCTAACTGCGCAGGAAATATGGCACACACTAGAAGTGACTCACGAAGGAACATCTCAAGTCAAGGAATCTCGCCTTGCCGTGCCGAGTAGCGAATACGAGAACTTACAATGGCCATGGAAGAAAATGTTAAAGAGATGAATGGACGGCTTTCCAACATCGTACATAAATCAAAAGCTCTTGGTAAATCATACACGAAATTGGAAATAGTCCGAAAAATACTCAGAGTCCTTCCATGAAGTTTTGAAGCCAAAGTAACTGCCATTCAAGAATCAAAAGTTTTGAAACAAATGAAAGCTGAAGAACTCATCGAAAACCTCACCACTTACGAGCTATAGATAAAATTCAAGGAAGAGCGTGAAGGAGGAGATATTCGAAAGAAATCAATAGCTCTCAAAGGAACAACTGAAAGTGATGATGACGACGACGATGATGGAGCAGTAGAGTTGGAAATGGTAATAAAGAGATTAAAAAAGTGGAACCGCAATTACGGAAGTCCGGCTCTAAATCAAAAATTAAGAAGCAGAATAATCTAAGTTTTAGATAACATAGAACGGTAAAAAATCATCTATCATAAGTTCAACCAACCCAGACACATCAAGCCCAATTATCCTCAAAACCGACATGACTTTGAAAAGAAATCAAAAAGGAGAAATTTTGCAGCCACATGGAATACAAGTGATGAAGATAATAAAAGTACTAACAGTGAGAGTGAGAAAGCAGATATGTGCCTTCAAGGTAATATAACTGATAGCGACGATGACGAGCCAAGTGAGGTATCAAAAACTCACTCACTCAGAATTACTTATATATTTTCACGAAGTAAATGGCTGTTCTGAACGACTTAGAGAGAAATATGCTAAAATTGAATCACAAAGAGGTAGTTTGATAGAAGTAAATGAACAGCTTAAAAAATTAGTTAAAAACTATCAAAACAAGTGCCCTAAGTGTGATAAGTGTCCAACATTCGAAGAAGAGGTTAAAAAATCAAAAATCAAAATTAAATCGCTTGAAAATGAAATTCTAATTTTGAAAGAGAGTGAAAATACTAGGAGAGAAAATTTAATTAAAAAGTACACACAATTATTGAATGAAAATGAATCTCTTAAAACACAAGTCCAACAATTGTCTATAATTTTGGGAAAATTCTCCAAAGGTTAAAGATCACTAAATATGCTAATAGAAAAACAAACTGCTAATATAGATAGATAAAGACTTGGATATAATCAATCTGAAAATATTAGAAACGAAATTATTCAAGTCAATTCAATGTCCACAATTTGTAGAAAATTTGGACACAATCAAAACAATTGCTGGTATAAACCCAAACACGTGAAAACTATACCAATTTGGGTTCCAAAAGGCACAAATATAAAATCTCTTAAAGTTAAACAAACCTGGGTGCTGAAAGGAACATATATAAATAGTTTTGGATCTCCACAAAATTGTTTTTCAAAATATTCCGCCACTAACAATCATGGACCTATAAAAACAAATAGGTCACAAAAACATTTTATCGTGTAGGTATGGTAGAAGGCTAAGGAACAACATCAGTGTTATCTTGGTTTCTGGTTGTTCCAAGAACACAACGGGTGACAAACCAAAGTTCCTTAGCCTAGTACAAAGGTGATAGAATCACAATGGGCAACAATGAAAAATTATCGTAAAGGTAAAACAGGTAATGGTATATTTTGAACGATAAATTAAATGTGATAATCTACACCGTAGTCCGAATTAAATCAGCCAATATTGTAATAGAATCATTCATTTTTCATTTTATATTTTTTTTTAAAAAAAAAAACCAAAGTATTCACTCTCATTTAAAAGTCCTCACGGTTATGCATGGGTGAATTACTTGGAATTTTTTATGTGCTTCCATGCTCATTTAAAAGTCCTTACGGTTACGCATGTATGGAATGCATATCAAAATTAATTAATTAAATAAACAAGTTGATTCTAATCCCATTTAAAAGTCCTCACGGGTAAGCGTGGTTAGAAGATACTTGAATTCATTTTAAAAAAAATAGAATACTACTAATCTCATTTAAAAGTCCTAACGGTTATGCATAGTTGGTAGATATTCAAATTCCTGGAATAAATATACCATAAATAGACAACTGTATGGTTTTATATGATGACATCATTCACATCATTCTAAAAGTGGAATATGCGCCTAGCAGAGTATTTAAGATTTTTGTTTGATTTTTTATTGAAATTTAATATTTATATTCGATTGAGTTTTAATGTTGTATTAACGTCTATCATTTTATCTCTATTTTTCTAACACTATTACTCTTTTGCTGATAGCAAAAGGGGAAGAGAAAAGTTAAGATTTTGAAAAATGAAGGTCAAATATTTTCTATTTGCACCTAGGCTTATTTGCATATTTTTATTTACATGCATATATGAAGGGGTAGCTTTGTGTAGAGAGGGAGCATTCAAATAGGGGGAGAAAATTGAATGATCAAATACATTTAACAAATTCAAAATCTTAAATATATGTTTGTTACCATCAAAAGGTGGAGATTATTGAATATGCGAGCATATGATTTTTGTTTGATGATAATAAACATATATATATATATATATATATATTCATTTAAATGTATTTGTTAATGTACTGTTTTATTTTTCACATAATTGAAAAATATTTGGTGAATAAAATAAATAACATGGAATTTAAATTCAAACGGATATTTTATTCAAACAAATATTTATTTCAATTTTGAATAGTGCAAATTCAAGCTCTCACTATACATATACAATTTTGACTATAATACAAATTCAATTACATCACAGTCTATCATTTACAAATACACCTCACTACATATTTCTCATTCACTCATAATTTATCTACAACTTTATTCCAGATTGAATCCAGCATCTGAGCAATCTGCAAAAATAAAGACTGATGCAGTAAAATTGAAATAATATATTTTTGCAGTATAAAGTAAAATGTAATTTTAAAAAAATTATTTGCCTCAGTTATTGGGGTTGTTCGTCATCGTTTAATTTTGAATTCATCATACAAGAACAGCTTGTGACATGCATAGTGTATCACTATACATGCCACAAGGTCGTGCACACCGATATATACACTTTATAAAATTACAGGCACAGGTCAGCACAAGATCAAACCCAAATCAAAAGCCAAGTTCAACTCAAGTTCAATACAAATAAAGTCATAACACGAGCAAAAGGCCAAACCCGAGCTACTTGCTGGATTCAACACAGGTGCAGTTCCAAAAATCAAGATGAAGTTCAAGTGAAATCAAAATGAAAAGTGACGTACACAAGCACAAGAACATGTCAGAGAAGCAAGTGCACCACAAACCAAATAAGAGCAAAACTGCAAACAAAGTCAACACAACTACAAGCAACTCAGAGGATCAAGTACAGTGAAACCAAATCTTAACCAAACTGCCCAGGCTCGAAGATAAATGAAAATACAATTCATCAGTACACATGAGGACCATCTCAGTGCACATGTTCAACCAAGTTAATATGTCAACATACACAGTGGAAAAAATGAATGCGTATAAGACATACACAGGCAGTGCATACATGTACAAGACTCAAGATTGCACATCAAAACTAGACCAGACTACAAAAAAATCATATACAAGTTTCACTGACTCGAGCAAACATATAGAACAATGGATAACACAATACAGACTCAAGAGGCACATGAATGTACAACTACAAACCACTTGAAGTGTGTCAACCAAACAACTCAATACAGCAGTACAAAGGTCATAGGCTCTCAAATCAGGAAACCCCAAGCAATACATGAACAAAGTAGTTCAGGCATGCACAACAGAGATGAGCAAGTGCACCAAAGACTAAAAGCAGTAAAGAAAAATAACAAAATAACAAAATAATCATTCGACCGAACTGATTAAAGTCGGCTTCTTCGATTTTATACAAAGCCCTAATTTTGTTTAAAGAGGAAACGAACGAGAACAGCCATTTTCAAGGAGGAGTCGGGCCGGAGGAATAAAGAAAGAACAGGAACAATTTTTATCACTATATTAAGGGTCGGCATATATTTGGGCTTTAGAAATTTTAAATTAGGGTCTTGTTTATTTAAATTATTTGTAAACTGTATTTTTCTTTTGAAAATTGTGTATTTACTAGTCGTGTGACTAGGGGACAAACTACATGGCGTAGTTTGAGAATTCGCAACTCAATGGTTGAGTCGTGGCAGGGTTTTGAGTGTAGAGTTAAGGCTAGTCGATAGCGGGTGTCGCAAATTTACGTGTGTAAGTGTCTGAATGCTTAATTTCTAGAAGAAACCTTGGGGGTAGCACGTGGGCAGGGTTTTGCCGAAGCTGGGTAAATTCCGTATCATTCTATTTCTGCATTTATTATTCTGCTATTATATGTGCTGCTATTATTTTGATATATCTATGTTGAAATAATTTTATATAAACTTCCACAGTAAATTTTTATAATTAATAGCTTCACCCCATTCACCTCCCCTCTAAGGTGAAATCGATCCTACACAAGTGATTGAGGCGCTTGATGAGGATAAGTTTGAGAATTCATCTCCCGTCGAAGAAAGTTACGAAATCAAGATCACAAGCGCCTCTAAACATAATTCTAAAATGAGCATGAAGGAGCAGCTCACGGAGGAAAAGAAAAAGTCAGCTGAAATCAAAGTCGATCCCCGAGTCGTGGACCTAGATGATCCTCTGAGCAAGCCTTTAAAGGTCATCCCCCATGGTGGGTTCAGGCCATTAGAAGTCCCTCGTTCTTTCTCAGTTGTCACCTCCCCATTAAGCAAAACTTTCAAGAGAAAATGCATGGAGGAGGAGTCGTCAGAGAAGACGAAAGATGAAAAGAAACCGAGAAAGTCAAAGAAGTAGTTGTTACTCTCGTTCCATGAGAGTTAGTTTAGATTATGTAATTATTTTTATTTATTTTCGTAGTCAATGTAAATAAACTTTTGACTCCGAGGTTTAAAGGAGTTGTAGTAGAACCTTATTTTGGATAAATAAAAAAGTCATTTGTATCCTAGTCTGAACTCCGAGGACTTAGAGGATTTTAAACCGTTTATACTCCAATCCGTACTCTGGGGACTTAGAGCACTCCAGCCCACGCTAAGGGGACTTGGAGATTTTAGTCGTTTATACTCTAGTCCGCACTCTGAGGACTCAGAGTACTCCAGTCCACACTCAGGGGACTTGGAGATTTTAGTCGTTTATACTCTAGTCCGCAATGTGGGGACTCAGAGTACTCCAGTCCGCACTCAGGGGACTTGGAGATTTTAGTCGTTTATACTCTAGTCCGCACTCTAAGGACTTAGAGTACTCCAGACCACACTCAGGGGACTTGGAGATATTAGTCGTTTATACTCTAGTCCGCACTCTGGGGACTCGAAGTGCTCCAATCCATGCTCAAGGGACTTAGTGATTTTAGTCGTTTATACTCTAGTCCGCACTCTGGGGACTCAGAGTACACCAGTCCGCACTTAGGGGACTTGGAGATTTTTGTCGTTTATACTCCAGTCCGCACTCTGGGGACTCAGAGTACTCCAGTCCGCACTCAGGGGACTTGGAGATTTTAGTCATTTATACTCTAGTCCACACTCTGGGGCTCAGAGTACTTCAGTCCGCACTCTGAGGACTTAGAGTACTCCAGTCCACACTTAGAGGACCTGGAGATTTTAGTCGTTTATACTCTAGTCCACACTCTGTGGACTCAGAGTACTCCAGTTCGCACTCAGCGGACTTTAAGATTTTAGTCATTTATACTCTATTCCGCACTCTGGGGACTCAGAGTACTTCAGTCCGCACTCAGGGGACTTGGAGATTTTAGTCGTTTGTACTCTAGTCCGCACTCTTGGGACTCGGAGTACTCTAGTCTGCACTCAGGGGACTTAGAGGTTTAAGTGTTCGTGGTGTTCGTACGTCAGACAGAATAATGTAGCTCTAGTGGTTTGCCATAGAATTATCATACACAGAAACATTAGTATTTCATGGGAAAATATGGCTTCAAGCCTTTATGAATGAAAAAAGATAAATTGTCTTATTACATTCCGAAAACTAAGAATAAAAATACGTTGGAAAATAATTGCAACAAGAATATGAAAGAAATGGACCAAGTATAATAATGCCGCAAATGCTTGCTATTCCTTGCTCGGGGGAGTTTCGCACCATCATCGGTCGCTAGCTTGAAGGTTCCCTCTCCAAGCTTCCGTTCAATGACGTATGGACCTTCCCATGCGGGATTCATATGCGATGGGACTGGAAAAACTCGTTTCAAAACGAGGTCACCCACATCAAAGATTCTCGGTCGGATCCTTTCATTATAATATCGAGCGATTCAGTGTCTGTATGCGGCCGCTCTTAATTCAGCTTCTTTACGTTTTTCATCAATGAAGTCCAGTGATTCCAGAAAAAGAACCCGATTCAACTTGGGATCGTAATGAGTTACCCGATGTGATGGAACTTCAAGTTCTACAGGTATAACAGCTTCCATGCCATATGCCAATACGAATGGAGTGTAGCCAATTGCAGACTTGTGGGTGGTTCTATAAGCCCGAAGCGCTGTTGGTAGTTCATCCACCCACTTGCCTCTAGCCTTTTCCAAACGCTTTTTCAATATGGACTTGATTATTTTGTTTACGGCTTTCACTTGTCCATTCGCTTTTAGATGATCAACTGCTACAAACCTTTTTTCAGTGCCATATTTTTACAAAATTCTTTAAGCTCTTTGCTTTCGAGTTGAGTTCCGTTGTCTGTAATAATAGTCCGTGGAAGGCCAAAAAGGCATACAATGTTTCGTACGATGAAATTAATGACCTTCTTGGTGGTGATCGTGGCCAAAGGCTCTGCTTCTGCCCACTAAGTAAAGTAATCGACCGCAACTATCGCATATTTTGCACCATCTTTGGATGTGGGTAAAGAACCGATTATGTCGATTCCCCATATTACAAATGGCCAGGGACTAACCATTTACGTGATTCCGTCGACGGAGCTCTCAGGATTTTCGCATACTTCTGGCATTTGTCGCATCTCCTTATGTAGTCTGCAGCATCTTGATTTACAGTTGGCCAATAGTATCCATAGCGGAGGATCTTCTTTGCTAATGTCTACCCCCAGTATGGTCACCGCATTCTCCTTCATGGACTTCCTTCGGGATTCATTTTATCTCATCGTGGGCAATGCACCGGAGTAAGGGGGTCGAGAATCCCTTCTGATACATTGCTCTGTCCTGCATTACATATCACGAAGCCTTATGAATGACTTGTTGTCTTTCGCTCTTTCTTTAGGGCATGACCCCGCGTAGCAAGTATTGCTTAAATGGGATCATCCACGATTCCTTCTCGATTTCTATTTCTAACATGAAATCTACCTCCATCATATTTATACTCGGAGCATGTAAGGTTTCGACGGGAACCAATCCCATTTGCTGTGCATCATCAGTGCTAGCAAATTTTGCCAATGAATCGGCTGCTCTATTTTGTTCACGTGGGACATGCGAAATATCGTAATATTCTAGATTTGCTAGCAGCTCTTGAAATTGTGCAAGGTATGGGTCAAGTCTCTGTCCCTTCGCTTGATAGTCCCCTGCACCTGGTATACTACCAGTTGTGAGTCACAAAAGATTTCAACTGACTTTACCCCCAGTTCTCTGATAAGTCTCAAGCCAGCAATCAATGCTTCATACTCGGCTTCATTATTTGTCGCTGGAAATTCGAGCTTCAAAGCATAACAAACTGATCAGTTTCAGGAGTCACAACAACTATGCCAGCTCCCGAGCAACGGTCGTTATATTCCCCATCGGTGTACATCTTTCATCGAACGAGAGGTATGACATTGTTACCGTCTGATTCTTCTAACGTGGTGACTTCAGCAATGAAGTCTGCTAACGCTTGCCCTTGAATGGTCCTTCGTGGAAGGTGGGTAATATCGAACTGACTCAATTCAATATTCCATTTTAACATCCTTCCAGAAGTTTTCGGTCTTTGGAGTACCTGCCACAAGGGTTGATCAGTATAAACACTGATTGAGTGTGCCTAAAAGTATGGCCGAAGATTGCATGATGCAATCACCAAGCAATAGGCTAGTTTCTCAATCTTAGGATAATTTCTTTCTGCCACCGTTAAACATTTTCTGATATAGTACACTGGCTTCTGAACTCGGTCCTCCTCACGAACCATAACCGTACTGATAGCATGCTAGGATACAACCAAGTACACATACAACATCTCATGGTCTACCAGTTTCGATAGTACCGAGGGACTTTCTAAATGCCTTACCAGAGCTCGGAATGCTTCCTCACAGTCTGATGTCCACTCAAAATTTCTCTTTCCTTTCTTTATTACATCGAAGAAAGGAATACACTTATCTGTAGCTCTGATATGAATCGACTCAGTGCGGCCACCTTCCCATTCAAGTTTTGTACTTGTTTTGTAGTTTTAGGCACTTGTATGTCTCGAATAGCTTGGATCTTCTCTGGATTAGCTTCGATTCCCCGCGCATTCACAATGAAACCCAAAAACTTACCTGACACAACGCCAAAGGAACACTTTAAAGGATTGATATTCATCCTATAATGTCTGGGTATGTCAAACATCTCCGCTAAGTCCCGAATGTGGTCATTTGACTTTCATGACTTCACGAGCATGTCGTCCACATAGACTTCCATTGTTCTACCAATCTGGTCTTTAAACGTTTGATTCACCAGATGATGATAAGTCGCCCCCACGTTTTTCAATCCGAAGGGCATCACTACATAGCAATATAACCCAACGTCTGTGATAAAATTGGTGTGTTCTTGGTCGGGAACGTGCATCGGGATCTGATTACATCCCTAGTACGCATCCATAAATGACAGTAACTCGTATCCAGCCATTGAGTAGACAAGCTGGTCGATTCTGTGTAAAGGAAAACTATCCTTCGGGCATACTTTCTTCAAATCGGAGTAGTCAACGCAAATTCTCCACTTCCCATTCACTTTCCTTACTAGCACAAGGTTGGACACCCATTCAGGGTAAAGGGCGTCGCGGACGAACCCATTGGCTTTGAGTTTGTTCACCTCCTCTTTGAGAGCAGCGGACCTCTCAGGGTCCATGCCTCTCCTTTTCTGTTTTACAGGAACGTACTTCGGGTCTATGTTCAGCATATGACTTGTAATAGCAGGAGAAATCCCACACATATCAGAATGTGTCCAAGCGAAAACATCCAGGTTCGCTCGAAGGAAATCAGTGAGATCCTCGGCCATTACAGGTCGAGTTGTGATCCAATCTTGAGTATGTTGAATATGCAACTATATGATTTCTGTTTGATGATAATAAACATATATACATTCACTTAAATGTATTTGTTAATATACTATTTTATTTCCGCAGATTAAATAATATTTGATGAATAAAATAAATAACACAGAATTTGAATTCAAACGGATATTTTATTCAAACAAATATTTATTACAATTGTTGAGTAGTACAAATTTCAAGCTCTCGCTATATATATACAGTTTCAATTACAATACAAATTTGATTACATCACAATTCACATTTTCATTTGCACCTCACTTCATATCACTCACACTCGTATTTATCTTCAACTTCATTCCAATGTGAATCCAGCATCTGAGCGATCTGCAAAAATATACGTTGACGCAGTAAAATAGAAAATAAAATATTTTTGCAGTATAAAATAAAATGTGATTTGGAAAATAATATTTGCCTTAGTTATTTGGGTTGTTCATCATCATTTAAATTTGAATTCATCGTGCGCGAACAGCTTGTGACATGCACAATGTACCACTGTACATGCCACAAGGCCGTGCACACCAATATATACGCTTGAAAAATTATAGGGACAGGTGAGCACAGGTCAAACCCAAATGAAAAGCCAAGTTCAACTCGCAATAAAAAATAATGTCACAATATCAGCACAAGGTCAAACCCGAGCTTTAAGCTGGATTCAACATAGGTGCAAATGGCCAAAACTCAAAAATCAAGCCTCGACCAAAGTTCAAGTCGTTCACATGATTTTAAATCAGTACAAAAGTGATGATCTACAACTCAGTGCAGCACAACCAAACTGCCCAGGCTTAAAGACCAGAGAACCGCTAGTCGAACTGACCACACAAGAAAATGCATCAATACCAAAGTATAACCACCACTGACTCAATTCAAAAAGTCAGGCAATGTCAAAAATCAGAACAATGCAAAACTTCCAGATGAACACATAATGAAGACAAGCTACTGAACTCCAAGCAAAACTCAAAGGCAAGTACAACTCTAACTGGAAGCACACAAATGAACATACCAGACATGTCAACTAGTCAAGGGATGCACCAGTAAACCAGGCTTCACAATGAACACTACAACATGCAACATGTAGACGATGTTAATAAAACTCTGCATGTACATGAAGAGCAGACAGCAAAACAATCATATAGAAGTTTCACTGACTCGAAGGAACAAGCCAATATGTCAACAATGCACACACAGTTCAAATAAACATCACATGCAACAGCGACAGTGAAGGCAACAAAGATTAGTTCAAGCATACCATTGAATCACACAGCAGTTCCAAACTAATGATATACAGCAAGTTCGAAATCATGGATCAATAGTTGAATCCCAAAAATGATCAAAGAGGCATTAAACACAAATGGCCAGAGTCGAGCACAAAGTGTCAGCAACCACTAGATTATCAAAAATTCCAAAATGGCCGAGCATTGAAAATGCTATAGTTTTAGGCAAAGCCGTGGGTCATCAAAGTGGTTTTCAAACTAACAGTAATGGTGACAGCAGAATATCAAGTCAAAAAACACAAAGAAAGAAATCATCGTCACAGTAAAATCAGAGCCTTGGCAATCAAAGGATCACACCAAGTCAGAAATCAAAACCGTGTTACTCAAGTAAATTGAAAAAGTCAGTAATCAATCTCAAGCATCCAAACGAAGATCAATGGCCAACGCAAATCAATTGACGAAATCAAACAACTCTCAAACAAACGAGAAAGTAGGGTTTTGAACCCTATATAAACATTATCATCATCGGATTTCAAATCCATCGGGTTGAAGTACGCAAAATCCGAAAAAGAAAAGGTAATAATTTACATACCGAAGCAACTTCGAATTCGATCAAAATTGAACAAGCCGAGTGCAAAGAGAAGAAAGCATCGATTTGAAGTAGCCGAGAACGATCGACAGAGAGAAGAGAGGAATCAAAGCTTCAGAATTCAAGCGGCGCACTTCAATTTTCGAAACCCTAATTTCAGAAGCAAAGAGGATCGACAACCATTGTTAAACAAAGGAACGAGCCGACATAGTAATAAATAAAAAGGGGGCCGGCCTTTATTGTTAACAATTATAATTGGGCTTAATTTTTCAAATTGGGTTTTGATTGTTTTAAATTTGTTTTAAATTTAAATTCTTCTGTAAAACCGTTGTAAATTCTAGTCATGTGACAAAGGGACAAACTACGTGGCGTAGTTTGAGAATTCGCAACTCAGTAGCTGAGTTGTGGCAGAGTTTTAAGCGTAGAGTTAAGGCTAGCCGACAGCGGGTGTCGCGAATTTACGTGTGTAAGCGTCTAACTGCTTAATTTCTAGTAGAAACCTTGGGAGCAGCACGTAGGCAGGGTTTTGCTGAAGTTGGGTAAATTCTGCGTCGTTCTATTTCTGCATTTATTATGCTGCTATTATATCTATGTTGAAATAATTTTATAAGCTTCCACAATAATTTTATAATTAATAGCATCACCCTATTCCCCCCCTCTAGGGTGAAATCGATCCTACAAGTGGTATCAGAGCTAGGAATATAAGTCAACATTTGTTTTTAAAAATTCGATTTTTTTTCAAAAACCAATTTTTGTTTTAAAATTTTAAAATGGCTTCTTTTAATAATGTTTTTGACGAGGGTCAATCCATAGTTAGACCACTAATGTTCAATGGTGAATATGCTTACTGGAAAAATAGGATGGAAATTTTTCTGAAAACCATTGACGCTTGGGATATTGTTGAGACAGGGTATAGAGCACCAACTATAATTGTAAATAATTAGGAAATAAATAAACCGAAAGATCAATGGACAGATCTAGAAAATAAGTTACAGATTACTAATGCCAATGCTATGAATTCGATTATTTGTTCATTAGATCAGGTTGAAATTAATCGTGTCTCACATTGTCTAACTACATAGGAAATATGACATACACTTGAAGTGACTCACGAAGGAACATCTCAAGTCAAAGAATCTCGTCTTTCCATGCCAAGTAGCGAATACGAGAATTTCACAATGGAAAAGGAAGAAAATGTCAAAGAAATGTACGGACGACTTTCCAATATCATACACAAATCAAAGGCTCTTGGAAAATCATATACAGAATTGGAGATAGTTTGAAAAATCCTCAGAGTCCTTCCATGAAGTTTTGAAGCCAAAGTAACTGCCATTCAAGAATCAAAAGATTTGAAACAAATGAAAGTCAAAGAAATCATCGGAAACCTCACCACTTACGAGCTGGAGATGAAATTCAAGGAAGAGCGTGAAGGAGGAGACACTCGAAAGAAATCAATAGTTCTTAAAGGGACAACTGAAGTGAAGATGAAGCTGATGATGATGGTGAAGCAGAACTAGCACTATTAATAAAAAGATTCAAAAGGTGGAACCCCAAATATGGCAATCCGGTCAAAAATCAACGAGTAAAGAGCAGATTGAACAAAGCACTAGACAACCTAGAAGAGCAGAAAATCATTTGTCACAAATGCAATAAACCCAGTCATATCAAGCCAAATTGTCCCCAAAATCGACTCAGCCAAGGAAAGAAACTGAATAGGAGAAGTTTCACAGCTACTTGGGATGAAAGCGACGAAGATGGAAGTGATAGCACTGGAAGTGAAAGTGAAAAAGCAAATTTGTGTCTTCATGGTGAAACAACTGACAGTGACGACGACAAGCCAAGTGAGGTATCAAAACTTACTCATTCAGAATTACTTATATATTTTCACGAGGTAAATGGGTGCTTTGAATGACTTAGGGAGAAATATGCTAAAATTGAATCACAAAGAGATAGTTTGATTGAAGTAAATGATCAACTTGAACAGTTAGTTAAAAACTACCAAAATAAGTGCCCTAAGTGTGACAAATGTCCATTGTTTGAAGAAGAAATTGAAAAATCAGAAATTAATATAAAATCACTTGAAAATGAAATTCTGATTTTGAAAGAAAGTGAAAATACAGAACGAGAAAACTCTATTAAAACACAAGTCCAACAACTATCAACGACCTTTGATAAATTTTCAAAAAGTGAGAAATCATTGAAAATGCTATTAGGAAAACAAACTATGAATACAGTTAGACAAGGACTTGGGTATAAACCTGAAATTGTTAGAAATAAGATTAATCAAGTAAATTCAATGTGCACAATTTGTAAAAATTTGGACATGATCAAAACAATTGCTAGTACAGACCCAAACACGTGAAAACGATTCCAATTTGGGTTACAAAAGGCATAAATATAAAATCTCTAAAAGTTAAACACATTTGGATGCCAAAAGGAACATATATAAATAGTTTTGGGTCTCCACAAAATTATTTTTCAAAATCAATTACCACTAACAATCATGGACCTACAAAAACAAATAGGTCATTGAATTCTCTTTTTGTGTAGGTATGCTGGCAGGCTAAGGAACAACAGCAATGGTACCTGGATTCTGGCTATTCCAGGCACATGACAAGCGACAATTCAAAGTTCTTTAGACTAGAAAAGTACAGAGGTGACAGAGTCATAATGGGTAACAATGACAAGTGTAGAATTGTCGGTAAAGCAAAATTCGAAGCAAAAGCCGATGAACGCATATTCGTGGGATACTCTCTAGAAGCAAAGCTTATAGAGTCTACAACAAAAGGAATAAAACAATTGTGAAGTCAATCAATGTGAAGTTTGATGAAGGCATTAATGAACAAGAAATGGTCAAAAGCAATGTTGAAGAGGTGAACGAAAAAGATGAGAGCAAAAAACCAAACGAAACTGCAACAACAAAAGAAGTCCGAAGGAATCTAGATCCAGAGAGATTGACATTCAAAGCAGATCATCCTCCAGAATTGATAATAAGAAATCCTATCACAGGTGTTCAAACTCGTTCCTCCTTTAGAAATTTGTGTGATCTGTGTCAATATAGTGGATTTATTTTAGAAATAGAACCCAAAGACATAGATACAATTCTTAATGATGAAAATTGGTTTATGGCTATGCAAGAAGAGCTAAATCAATTTGAGAGAAATGATGTTACAAAATGGATTTTCAAAAATAAATATGATGAATCTGGAAATGTGATTAGAAATAAATCTAGATTAGTCGTTAAAGGATATAATCAAATTGAAGGAGTTGATTTTGATGAAACTTTTGCACCAGTAGCTAGAATAGAATCAATTAGGATATTGCTAGCTTTTGCTTGCTACAAAGGATTTAAATTAAGACAAATGGATATTAAAAGTGCCTTTCTTAACGGAATTTCAAAAGAAGATGTATTTGTTGAACAACCAGATGGTTCTGAAAGTCTTGAATATTCTAACCATGTATATAAGCTTAAAAAGGCACTATATGGATTAAAACAAGCTCATAGAGCTTGGTATGAATGCCTTAGTACATATCTTCTTGAAAATGGGTTCAAAAAGGGCTGTGTAGACACCACACTATTTATGTTGCATGAAAATGATGATCTTTTGATTGTTCAAATATATGTTGATGACATCATTTATGGTGCTACTAACAATTTGTTGTATGAGAAATTTGAAAAAGTTATGCAGGAAAAGTTTGAAATGAGCTTGGTTTCAGAGTTAAAATTCTTTTTAGGATTTCAAGTCAAACAAAGCGATAAAGGTACATTCATTTCTCAAACAAAATATATCAGAGAACTTGTCAACAAATTTGGATTAAAAGATGCTAAACCAGCTAGAACCCTCATGAGCACAACAATTAAACTTGAAAATGATGAAAAAAGTAAGGTAGTTGATCAAAAGCAATATAGAGGTATGATTGGATCACTCCTTTATCTTACCGCTTCTAGACCTGGCATCATGTTTTCTGTTTGCTTCCATGCACGATTTCAGTCTAATCCAAAAGAATCTCATTTAAAAGCCATTAAAAGAATTATTAAATATTTGTTGCACACCCCACGATTTGGTCTTTGGTATCCAACAAATGATAATTTGGAATTAAAAGGATTTTCAGATGCAGACTATGCTGGAAGTCTAGTTGATAGAAAAAGTACTAGTGGTGCATGCTTTATGTTAGGGCATTCATTAGTTGCATGGTCAAGTAGAAAACAGAACTGTATCGCATTATCCACCATAGAGGTAGAGTATATTGCTCTGAGTGGTTGCTCTGCTCAAATCTTATGGATGGTACAAACTTTGCAAGACTATGGTCTAAATTTTAAATGTGCACCACTAACGTGTGATAGCAAGAGCGCAATTGATCTCACAAATAATCCTGTACATCACTCACGAAGAAAACATATAGATGTTAGACATCATCTTATTAGAGATTATATTTCCAAGGAAAATATCTGATTAAATTTCATTTCAACTGATTCTCAATTGGCAGACATTCTAACAAAACCCCTACCAGAAAATAGTTTTTGTTAACTACGTCTCAGCTTAGGTGTTTTAGAAATTTGATTTTCTAAATATTTAACATTTTTTCTCCCTACTAATTATCGAAAAAGTAAATATTAATTGAAAAAGTGATGAGTGTTGATATTTATCATATATTATGACTCGAGACGGTGTAATTAGTAAAGTTATTTAGAAATTTAAACAAGGGTTATAAAACTTTTTGTTGGTAAAAATTTCATGACCATCTCTATTTCTATCATATTTCTAACGACCATCACTTATCAAAATTCAATATAGTTTGTCGATATGTGGTACTTTAAACAGGAATCATTCGTTTTTCATTTTATATTCTAAAATAATAATAATAATAATAATAATAATAATAATAATAAAATCCAAAGTATTTACTCTCATTTAAAACTCCTCACGGTTATGCATGAGTGAATTACTTGGAATTTGTTATGTGCTTCCATGATCATTTAAAAGTCCTCATGGCTATGCATGCATGGAACGCATATCAAAATTGATTTTTTAAATAAACAAGTTGATTTTAATCCCATTTAACAGTCCTCGCGGTTATGCGTGGTTAGAAGATACTTCAATTCATTTTTTAAAAATAAAATTGGAATACTACTAATCTCATTAAGTCCTAACGGTTATGCATAGTTGGTAGATATTCAAATTCCTGATGTAAATATACCACAAATAGACACAACTGTATGGTTTTATATGATGATATCATTCCCATCATTCTAAAAGTGGAATATGCACTTAACAAAGTATTTATAATTTTTGTTTGATTTTTTATTGAAATTTAATATTTATATTCGATTGAGTTTTAATGTTGTATTAATTTTTATCACTTTATCTCCATTTTTCTAACACTATTACTCTTTTGCTGATAACAAAAGGGGGAGAGAAAAGTTAAGATTTTGTGAAATAAAATCAAGTAAAGGTCAAATATTTTCTATTTGCATCTAGGCTTATTTGCATATTTTTATTTACATGCATATATGAAGGGGAAGCTTTGTGTAGAGAGGAAGCATTCAAATAGGGGGAGCAAATTGAATGTTCAAATACATTTAACAAATTCAAAATCTTAAATATATGTTTGTTTTCATAAAAAGGGGGAGATTGTTGAATTGCAACAATATGATTTTTGTTTGATGATAATAAACATATATACATTCACTTAAATGTATTTGTTAATATACTATTTTATTTTCACGGATTAAATAAATATTTGATGAATAAAATAAATAACACAAATTTTAATTCAAACAGATATTTTATTCAAACAAATATTTATTACAATTTTTGAATAGTACAAATTTCAAGCTCTCACTATATATATTCAATTTCAATTACATTACAAATTTGATTACATCACAATTCACATTTGCATTTTCACCTCACTACATAACACTCACACTCGTATTTATCTTCAATTTCACTCCAATGTGAATCCAGCATCTAAGCATTCTGCAAAAATATACGTTAGCGTAGTAAAATTGAAAATAAAATTTTTTTTGCAGTATAAAATAAAATGTGATTTTGAAAATAATATTCGCCTTAGTTATTTGGGTTGCTCGTCATCATTTAAATTTGAATTCATCGTACACGAATAGCTTGTGACATGCACATTGTATCACTGTACATGCCACAAGGCCGTGCGCACCAATATATACACTTGATAAAATTATAGGGACGGGTGAACGCAGGTCAAACCCAAATGAAAAGCCGGGTTCAACTCAAGTGCAATAAAAAATAATGTCACAATATCAGCACAAGGTCAAACCCGAGCTTTAAGCTGGATTCAACACAGGTGCAAATGGCCAAAATTCAAAAATCAAGCCTCGACCAAAGTTCAAGTAATTCACATGAATTTAACTCGGTACAAAAGTGATGATCTACAACTCAGTGCAGCACAATCAGACTGCCTAGGCTTAAAGACCAGAGAACACCAAGTGGAACTGACCACACAAGGAAATGCATCAATACCAAGGTATAACCACCACTGACTCAATTAAAAAAGTCAGGCAATGTCAAAGATCAGAACAATGCAAAACTTCCAGATGAACACATAATGAAGACAAGCTACTAAACTCCAAGCAAAACTCAAAGGCAAGTACAACTCTAATTGGAAGCACACAAATGCACATACCAGACATGTCACCAAGTCAAGGGATGCACCAGTAAAACAGGCTTTACATTGAACACTACAACATGCAATATGTAGACGATGTTAATAAGACTCGGCATGTACATGAAGAGCAGACAACAAAACAATCATATAGAAGTTTCACTGACTGGAAGTAACAAGCCAATATGGCAACAATGCAAACACAGTTCAAATAAACATCACATGCAACAGCGACATTGAAGGAACAAAGATCAGTTCAAGCATATCATTGAATCACACAGCAGTTCCAAACTAATGATATACAGCAAGTTCGAAATCATGGATCAACAGTTGAATCCCAAAAATGATCAAAGAGGAAGTAAACACAAATGACCAGAATCGAGCATAAAGTGTCAGCAACCACCAGATTATCAAAAATTCCAAAATGGCCGAGCATTGAAAATGCTACATTTTTAGTCAAAGCCATGGGTCATCAAAGTAGTTTTCAAACTAACAGTAATGGTGACAGTAGAATATCAAGTAAACAAACACAAAGAAATAAATCATCGTCACAGTAAAGTCAGAGCCTTGGCAATCAAGGAATCGCACCAAGGCAGAAATCAAAACCGTGTTATTCAAGTAAATTGAAAAAGTCAGTAATCAATCTCAAGCATCCAAACGAAGATCAATGGCTAACGCAAATCAATTGACGAAATCAAACAACTATCAGACGAATAAGAAAATAGGGTTTTGAACCCTATATAAACATTATCATCATTGGCTTTCAAATCCATCGAGTTGAAGTATGCAAAATAAGAAAAAGCAAAAGTAACAATTTACATACCGAAGCAACATCAAACTCGATCAAAATTGAACAAGCCAAGTGCAAAGAGAAGAAAGCGTCGATCTGAAGTAGCCGAGAACGATTGATAGAGAGAAGAGAGAAATCGAAGCTTCGGAATTCAAGCGGCGCACTTCAATTTTCAAAACCCTAATTTCAAAAGCAAAAAGGATCGTCAACCATTGTTAAACAAAGAAATGGGCCGACATAGAAATAAATAAAAAGGGGGCCGGCCTTTATTGTTAACAATTATAACTGGGATTAATTTTCCAAATAGGGTTTTGATTGTTTTAAATTTGTTTTAAATTTAAATTCTTCTGTAAAACCGTTGTAAATTCTAGTCGTGTGACTAGGGGAAAAACTACGTGGCATAGTTTGAGAACTCGCAGTTCAGTGGCTGAGTTGTGGAAGGGTTTTGAGCGTAGAATTAAGACTAGTCGATAGGGGGTGCCGCGATTTTACGTGTGTAAGCGTATGACTGCTTAATTTCTAGTAGAAACCTTGGGGGCATCATGTAGGCAGGGTTTTCCCGAAGCTGGGTAAATTCTGTGTTGTTCTATTTCTACATTTATTATGCTGCTATTATATCTGTGTTGAAATAATTTTATAAGCTTCCGCAATAATGTTTATAATTAATAGCATCACCCTATTCACCCCCCTCTAGGGTGCAATTGATCCTACAAAGTATTCATAATGGGTCATCTCGGCTGACTGGAATGTCAATCGTCAGTTCAGCCGGTGCTGCTTTTGCTTCCCTTGGTTGCCCATCATCATCTCTCGGATCCATGTCTTTATAGATCCGAGAATGTCGCCCGAGCCAGAGCTTATGCACCACTTGTCAATCGTCGGTATTCTGGACACAGACGAAGTTGTCTGCAACCTTTCCTTTCTCTCTCTTTTGGGCCTCTCTCATCTCAGCCACATAGCATGTGCGATCGGTCGCCTGATCGCTATGCACCACACCAACTCCTTTATCTGTCGGGAACTACAAAGTCAAACACCACGGGGCCAAAGCTGCCCTAAACTCCGCCAGGTCCGGCCAACCCAGAAACACATTATACGTAGAATCAACATCCAACATTATAAACGGTAGGATTCGCACCCTCCTATGCTCACCTTCTCCCAGTTCAATAGGCAACTCAACATAACCCACTGCATCAGTGTGGCGACCCAATTTCATATATCCGAAAAGTCGCATCGCTAATTAAGAAAAAAGGGATAGAAGAAGAAAAGAAAGAGAAAGAAGAAACACAACAACATCAGATAACTCACAGCGGAACGAATGAAATATAATATATTGCATAAAATATTACATAGTATCATATTACATCAGAGTACGCAACTTATACAACACATATTAGACAGTTATAAACATCTGTCTAACTATACAACTCAAGAAACACAGATACAGATACCAAACAAACACAGCGGAACCAATATATATCTACACGTGGAAGCCTCCTGCTCCATATCTCCTCCAGAATTCGTCAAGCAAACCTGAAACACTTGACTACTCATACATAATATGAGTACCCAAGAGTTTAATAAAACAGAAAATAAACACTAGGGTCAGACAAGGGTCTAGTGTGAGTAAACGGTTAAAATTGCTTAGCTTTAGAAAAACCTTTGAAAAGAAAAGGTATCACGTAAGACTTCCCACACATAAACATGGAAAAGTTTTTACTTTACGCTAATCAAAACATTTGATAGGAAATCCAGTGATATTATAATAGTGTCTAGGGTTTTCCAGTAAGTAAGAAATAGCGAAATTGTTACATGATTAAATTCCTGCTACTAGCCACAAAAGTGGGTAATACAAACAAAACCGTAGGGTCTCGTAGGAAGAATGAGTTTCCATCAATAGCAGGGCTACTGGGGTACCGTCCATCACAGTACGTGGCCTAGATCAACGTACCGAGGAGTACGCCCGCTCCCCTGCAACATAAGGCCGGAACCGTTCCTTACTGAACAGTCCCGAACAAGACCACCCCATGGTTGGCGCGACCAACCACACACTAAGCCTAAATAGAAAGGGACCTCTAGACAGGGGTAAATCACAGTCTCAAATGAGGGCTACCCACGAAGCCTTGCTGCACCTCCCCTGTTTTAGTCATTCCCAGTTGATAAGGCTTGAGGCTGCGATTACCTTTATAGAACACATCTATCTTAGAATGCTCATCGTCCACCTGACGATATTCTGAAAGCATTCAATCCATACAAGTTCGTTTCGGGTTCGAACGAAACTGAAGGCACTATCTCGTTGCACTCATTTTGGAATCACCCTCAGAGTTAACGACCATAGCCGTTGCACTCTGAATCATCATCTCGAACCTATAAGTACTATTCCGTCAAACTCATCATGGAATCACCCACAGAGTTATACTGACGTATAGTTCTTACACGTCGAGTCTTCATTAAGCTCCACTTGGATTCACGACCTAATGTTTAATTGGAATCGATGTGGTTTTCGGATCCCAATCATGGAAACCCGATCCTGGTCTCACCGAAACCAAATGCCATTTTAATGTCCAAGATGTACTTAAGGGTTTTAACAATTTAAAATCATGTTCAGGATGAGATAACAGATAGATGAATTACATTATCATAATAGATAATTCATAACAACTACTCATCTCACAAAGCAGCATATCACATATCATAGATATCCAAATCAGCCAGTATCAACCAATATCAATCACCCAATATCAATCACTCAATATTGATCATCCAGTATCAATCAATCAACCAATATCAATCAATCATCCAAAGCAGAATTGATTAACTCTTAATCAATTGGATTACCTAAATCCTTCTCCATTGATTTATTTCAAATAAATAAATTGATCATCTCTTAATGATCTTCCTTAATTAATCTTTCTTGATTAATCATCTTTAATTACATTCAAGTAATTATTCTTAATCATATGCAGTAATTAACTTTTAATTACTATCATTAATTACAATAATTAGTGATCCTTCATTTGCTTCCATTAATTAATCAATTATAATTAATTACCTTAAACCTCAATTAATTACAATTAATTAATCACACTTAAATTAATTACTTTTATTAATCAACCTTGATTAATATCATTTATTATATTAGTTAATGATCCTTATTAATTAATAATTAGCTTGTAATTAATCATCTCATTTAAATAGTAATTAACAACTTGTAATTACTTATCTTAATTAATTAACTTCTTAATTTAATTATATTAACCTTTGATTAATTAATCTAATTAATTAATCTTTAATTACTTCATTAAGTAATTATTAATCAATTAAATTAATAAATAATCCTTAATTAATTACTTATTAATTAATCACATCTTTAAATTAATTACCCTTAGTAATTAATCTTAAATTAATCACATTTGTTAATTAATTAATCACATTAATTAATTAACTAAACTGATTAAGTAATTAACTCTTAATTACTTACATAAGTAATTATCTCTAATTACTTCATTAATAAATCTTGATTACTCTCTTAATTAATTACCTAACAAGTAATCAATTCCATAATTAAACAATCCTTAATACTTTAATTAATTAATTACTCCATAATTAATGAACTTCAACAATTATATTAATCAATTCCTTAATTATCATCAAGTGATTATTCATTAATCACTTCAACTTTAATTACTCTCATGAGTAATTTCTACTAGTTACTTTCACAAGTAATTATCATTCAGTTACATTCAATAATTCATCATTAATTACTTCATTAAGTAATTACACTTAATTAATCCATAATTAAGTGATTAAATAAACAATTACTAATTATTTAAAATGAATGAATTAATTAACTAACTAACTTCTTATATATAAAAAAATCCTTAATTAATTTAAGTATACCATAATTCTTAATTAAATCTTTACTTACTAACAAATTATAACAATTAAGCATTTTAAGTTTAAAACAAAATAATTTAATCTTATTTATCTTCATAAATAAATTACTTGAAATAATCAAATTTTAATAACTTAAAACAAATTATTCAAATTTGGTTTATAAATTATAACTTAAACTTAATTTGAAATTTAAAGCATTTAAAAATCAAATTAGAAATTTAAAAATACTTTAATTATCTAAGTCAAACTTTCTCATTTTAAATAAAATTTGAAACTTAAGTTTTTAAACGTTACTTAATACCTTGATTTAATACTTAAAATTTCAACACTTCTTTTTAAAATTCAAACATTTCTTTAAATTGAAATTCAACATCTACTTAGATAATTACTTCCAAATTCATACTTCTTAACAAACTAAATTTAAAATAAATTCAATTTAATACTTTTTAAAGTTTTGATTTACTTTATTTCCAAAACAACAAGTTTGAATTTAGTTTTCTTTATAAACTTGTTTATTTCTTAATGCTCGATTCTTAAATTATTCAACTCAAGTTTATATTGCAACTTAGTATTATACCAAACTACCAAAACATCAAACTAAAAACCCGAGGCAACAATGAATCCACCCGAGACAACCCCGAAGCAAGCCCAAACTCCATCATCTTCGAGTCGCCTCCGAAAACAATGCGTGCAACCCTTCGAATTTCAAACGTCTTCCCAAACGAAATTTTCCAGTGCACACGAATGTGCACGGTGCACATGCGCGACCATCTCCGGTGCCGTAGTTCGTCGTCGATCGACGTCGTCGATCACAAAATTACACTCGAGCACGATAACGCACCCAGATCCAACAACCCCACACCGAATCAAAAATTCGACCGAAAGCGCGAAACTGCAGAAGCAACTCGTCACAAAACCACCCACATCGCCGACACCACGACGCCGTCCACTTCGCCGACCCTACCATCGAGTCGCCACACCCAAGAACATCAACTTCTCTAAGTGCGCACGCCTTCGGTCATTCATTCGTGATGCAATCAGCTTCAACAGCAAGCCGAACAATAAGCAAGTATAAACCCTAATCCAATCGATTTCGAATGAATCTGCCATTCGAAAATTCCAATCACATTTTTCCCATAATCAACAACATACAAACAAGCTACGATCAAAATTTCAAACCTAATTATTGAATATATCATCGGCAATTCGTCAAATTGCCGATATAGATCAACTTAAAATTCCCAGTTGATTATCACATTAAAAATTATGATTTGCATATTAAAGTTCATGATTTTCAAACACGAATACATCCTATAATGTAAATTTAAAATTTAGCAAGTTGATTCTTGTGAAAAATTGGGGCTCTCGCTGTCATTTTACAAATTCGAACTGAATACTTAATATAAATTCTTGGAATGATTTTTGGTAATGAAGATACATGATTTCAATCAATTCTTGTTTGCAAACCACAAAATAACAATGATTCAAGAAGATGATATTGAATTTAAAATGAAAAATCAAACCTGTATAAACGACAGTATTAATATCCAGGCATTCAATATATATTTTTTATTTATAAACATACACTCAGGTAAACTATCATTCATCATCAAAGCCAAATTCATTTGCATGCAACATTCAATCATATATTATATCAAAACTGTTTCTAAAATAGAATTTACTCACAGATTATGCAGAGCAGATTTTCTGTATTATTCCAGGCATTGATATGCTGATGAAAAATCCATTTGCATGCTTCTTATTTAATGTTGAACTGCAAGTTACTTGCTGTTGCCCTCAAATGAAATGCAGGTTGAAGTTGATGTTGCAGTTGAACACCCATTTGCATTTGCATGTTGAGGCTTTTTAATTGAATACAGATTGAAGGTTGCAGATTCATTGATGTTACAAGTTTGAGGTTTTGCAGATTTTAATTTACTTCAAATTTTGATTTTGTGTTTAAATTTTTCAAATTTGAAAAAGATTGCTGGCTGCCATTGAATAGAGTTAAGAAATGAAGACAAAGAAATAAAAATGTTTGAGAAAAAAGAATTTCTTCTTAAAAACATTTATTAAAAATTAAAATTATATGTTGCCACTTGTCTTCAAGCATTTACATTTGTCATTAAATTTGTTTGATTGTTTTACAAGTGTTATTAAGGGTGTTTATTATGTTTACATATATCTTTAAATATTTTTAATTAATTTACATTTAATTTAAAAGATAATAGAACTTACTTATTAAATTTACCATATTAATAAATATAAGTTTACCTTTAAAAGAAATATGCTAAAACTAATTATAAAATGTAACGAACCGAAATTTTCGACTTTCGAAAATTCAACATCGATACTCACTTTATCGACTGCCGTGAAATCGAAGGCCAAAAACCCAAAATGTTATGGTTTTAAGAAAAAGAATTTAAGAAAAGAGAAGAGAAAAAGATAGAAAATAGGGAGGAGAGAAGATAGAACATTTTAAAATAAAAGGAAAAGAGAATAGAGAAGAGAAAGAAAATGGAGAAATTAGAATAGAAAAGAAAACAACAGAACAACATCAGAATCTCACAATTCGCAGCGGAACAACATATAATAATAAATGAATAATCTTTAAACAAAGAACTATATTAGTTATTACATTTTATACATTACATTTCATCATATCATCAGAGTGTACAACATCAAACAAACAACAACAGTGCAGCGGAAAAAGAAATACTATATAGCTAGTAATACGCCATGCCATCCAGCTTGCCTCCAGCAACTCCAGAATATCCTGATAAACCTTACTCTTGACTGCCCGTGTGGAAATTGGTGGGCACCCAGAGTTTAGGAAGAAAAACAATAAACTCCAAGTCAGTCATGTGACTGGTGTGAGAACTCAAAACAGTTTATTTATCTTTAAAATAAAAATAGGGGAATATTTTTAAATTCAATTCGCAATGCTTTTAAAAATGAGACTACCATAAGGCCTCCCGCACACACACACAATGCAAACGCAGAATCGGAGGAGATTTCTCCTTATGATAGTCAAAGATGCTTGATACGCATTTAAAAGAACATTTCATATTATTATTAGTGTATAGTGTAGGAAAAATTCATTTCGAAAGTAGAATATAAATCTTAGCCAACATAGACATTTCGAACTATGCCTACTATAGCTACCATCCAAACAGTGGTGACCACCATAAGTGAATGGCAGGTTCTACAACTAATACCGTACAAGTTTCGTATTGGGAATTGGATTTCCAACAAATGGTCAGGCCAAGGAACTTCCCATTGCCACATGAGAATGCCTCTGGAAAGACATCCCCGAGAACCAAACCGGAACTCTGCCAACACAAGGCCGGGTTACCCCTAACTGGGTAACTACTGACACGAGCACGCCATTCCCCGATCGTAAACGACCTTTCTCACCGGATCCCGAAAACCAACAACCACAAAGTAATAAATTCGTAGTAACCACATAGGTTAAATATCTGGGCTCCATACCATGATACCACCTCATCCAGAAGGAAATGTACATACCCTAAAGGGTGCTACCCCTCATAACCTTGCCGCATCTTTCCTGTTTTGACCATTTCCGGGGTGTGAGGTTCGACGAAGTCACGTCCACAAAAACATACTTTATACAAAAGCCATGCTTTGGGTCAACAAATGATCAACACGATGATCACCAAGATAGACGATCAAATAAACGGTCCTATCACAATAATCAACACAATGATCATTTACAGCATCACTCAGCATATCACATTACCAAATTGGGAATATATCGCTGATAACTTCAACTATATAACCTCTGAGCTCGTACGTCTCAGAGAAGGGTGTTAAGCTAAAAGAATAAATTCTCCGCCACCAACAGAAATATATTTGAAAGAAATCGGCTTTATATCTCAAATTGTAATGTCAGACATACAATCCATACAAGTCTGTTCCGGGATCGAACAAAACCGAAGGCACTTACAAAGAAGTCCTTGCAATCCGGATATTCACAATCCTGATCGGATTTACCATCACATATGGAGAACTCAATACCGGAGCAACTCGGTGCAGAGTAAATCGACAGGTCATCCTATCGCTCTCGCAAATACCGGGTCTTCAACACCGATCTTCAATGCAATTCATAACGACGTATCACATATTCGAAATGGGTTATACGACCCCATGGTCCTTTCCCGGTTAACCCGAATAGTGAGCGCTTATTTAAAAATAAGTGTAGCATTCACATTCAAACAAATCACATCAATTACCCATTCAAAGGGAAATATTGATAGTCGGTTATTGAACTATCAATGGATATGCACACATCACCAGATTCCAAATAATTTTCCAAATTATTTATTTTCCAAAATATCTTCACTAGATATATAAATTCAAAACTTCAAAAATAAATCAATATTTATTTTTAAACAAATTCTCCTTTTCATTCATAAATTCCATAGTGAATTTATAATCCAAAATATCTATGAATATTCAATTTCGATTATTCATTTCAATTTATCTTCAAAAAGATAAATTCTCTAATATTCACTTTATATTGGAAAAAACATTTCCATACTTATTTATTCATAAGTAATTCACAAATTTTATTTATTTTCAACACTTAGAAAATATTCAATATACTTAAATCGAAATTAAGTATATATTTCATTCTTTAAGGAAATCATTCTCATAAACATATTTATTTGGGCCAAAACGAATGTTGTGTAAAACATCGTTACGACAACCCAAAATCACTAGTATAGGGATTCGAAATTAAAATAGATATATAAATCCCAATACTATACAAAACATTTCCTGTAACGACCTGATAAATTTATGATTTTTTATAAATTTAATTTATATGTTTGCTAATTTAATCCAGTATAAAATTAAAGTCTTAGGATTTTTAAAGGGATGAATGTAGGAGTTAGATAGTAACTGTAATTACAGGTAGAGATTTAGAAGGTTATATGATATAGATTTGAAAATAACTGAAAGTTGTGTTGTAGTTATAAGTCTTAATTTGTTGGTTTAATGGTATTAATGTAACAATAACTGAATTGGATTACATACACACAAACATTTGAAAATTTATTAGGTGGACTAAATTGGTTAAAGTTCATAAGTTGTGCATTTCAATTTAGTAGAAATTCTAAACGATAAACGAAGATTTAAATAAACGCTAAATTAAAACTATGTAAAATGGTGACTTAAGGCCTAGTTATAGGAATTGGAATATAATCCAATTTGAATTAAGTATAAAAAGGATTTGATTTATATGTAAGTTATTTTTCAGAGTATTGAATAAAAATTTGGAATCCAATTTTAATTAATGAAAATAACGTTAGTATTAGTAATAAATAGATTTCAACGCAGTAACCAAATGAATGGGATAAAATGAATATATATTGAATAGAAATGAAATAAAAATGGGTCACCTTTAGATGGAGTAAAATTTAAGAAACCTATAAATGTGGAATTAGTAAACATTTGTAAAAAAAAATATTGCCTAGAATAAAATTCATTTAATATAAGAATTCAAAGGTGGAAGATTTACATTTGGATTGAAAGGTATGATTAATTGAATTGGTGATTTGGGGAATTTAATCCAAGGGTTACTCTAAAAATAAATACGGATAAAAAGAGGTTAAACTAAGGAGGGGCATTAATTGATTTTAAGGCTTATTTAATACGTTAATAGGCAAGACTCCGCATTCATACATTTATACAAAGCTAAATAGAAGCACAAGTGTGATATAATGTAAATAGATGGGTATCAACCTTTATTTATATGTTAAAGGGGATTTAATTTCTATTGTATAAAAACCGCAATTTAATGAAGATTGAAATAGCTAATTCATACGTTAGTTGATTTAGCTGGAATATGAAGATATTTAACGGAATAGTGAAATCAAATGGGAATGGGTTTCCATTGTTCATTTGAATTCACATTCATCATAAAAAAAAAAAAAAACTTATTTGAAAACCAAAGGAATAATAAAGGAATCAAGACTTAATTAGTAATTTGGATTTAAGACATGGCAATTTGGATTTATGGCAACATTTAATACCATAGAATTTAGTAAAGCTTATTCAAATTTCAGTTGACCATTTGTGATATAACTTTTTGAAAACAAGACTTTATTTATGAATTGAGTATTTGATTCAACGAATGGTAATTACTTCATTTAAAAATGGAATTTAACGTAAATTAGTACGTTATTAAAGTTAAATGAAAGCTGTAAACATTTGACTTAGAGAACAATTGAGTGAAATCTTAACTAATGTAAACTTCATCATATTGACATCCATAACTGTGAATCATAGGAAGAAGGTAAATAAATGAACTTAACCAAACTATTTATGTTGAATATTGAAAATTTGAATAAATAAATAGTTAAGAAAATTAAGGGAATGGGAATAAAAATTTATTTATAATTTGGAATTTTAATTACGGTGAAAAGGGTTAACTGCAATTAAAAGTAAGTTGAGATGGAAATCAAGTTATTTATTTAATTTGGTTTAAGATGAGAGTGTATAAGTATAAGATTAGGTAATTTGTGAGAATAAATTTATAATTCCCAATTAATAAGAAAGTGCAGGAATTAAAATTGCAAATTTATATACCTATAAATTTTTACTCACATCCAAGCTTGTTAAATTTATTGGGATTAATTGAACTATCTAAGTAATGAAATTTGGCCAATAATAGGAGTTGAAACATAAAAATTGATTTTTTTTATGATTTATTTAATTGATTTAATAATATTAAAAATAGCCATTTTTGTCACGGACTCGGATTTCGACGAAACCAGTTTCATCGGATCCGTATCGGTGAATTATTATAGGATTTCAAATTTCGTATCGATCGGACTTGTCGTTTGATCGTACGGACGATAAACGCCTTGAAATCAATTTTATTAAAATCAATTTGAAATCAATTTGGAAATCTTGTTTTCAGCATAACTTCTTCATACGACCAAATTTGGACGTGAAACTTTTTCCATCGCGTTCAGAATATTTTAAAACACCTATTTGGATATATAGTTTTAACAAATTCGATTCCGGAGGCATAGCGGGCTTTTTGGGCCGTGTTTTATTCCGTACGTTCGCTTATCCAGTCCATCTTCTCTATCTCTAGCCTACCTATATAAGCATGGCTATAAACCCTAGCCCCATTTTATTTGCTTATGCTGTACGTTCATTCTTCAACCATTCTTTCTTCCTCAATGGATGCTCCTCAGATCCAATTTCAAATTGCAAAACAAAGTGAAAATTCAAAGTCTTCAGAAAATTCCCAAAAATTTATATGTTGTAGATTTCTTCAATACGAATCTATATGTGACATCTGTTTTTGCAATCGATGCTCGAATCGTCCTGGAAACTCAGTCAAAGGTCAGAAATTCGAAAACCCTAAGGTTTGATTTAGGGGTTTTTGATTTTTCATCAAATCGGCAAAATCAAGATATGGGTTTGGTGGAGATTCTTGTGGGGAGTTCAACGACGTTGGTCTGGTGGAGTTTAGTGACCGGTGGTGGTCAAATTTGGCGTTTTAGGGTTTCGAAACCCTATTTCTAGGCGGCGGCGGCGGCCATTTCAGGCAACCGGGATGGGGGCGGCCGATAGCAGGGGTCAAGGCGGAGTCAACGGCCATGGTGCCGAGGCGAATGGCGGCCGGTGGTGGCCAGGGGAGGCGGTCAAAGGTGCGGCTGTAGGTGGTGTTGGGGTCTCGTGTTCCTGTAGCCGCGTTCTGTGAGGTAGAGAGGATGATGCAGGGATGACGTGGCAGTTTATGAGTGGTTTGTTTTGTTTTAATTTAAATTTGAATTTCGATCACGTTTTATCCAATAACTTTCTCATACGAATTCGGATTCACACGATTTTTTTTGCGTTAGGATCGTAATTTAATTCCGGACTTGATGACGCTGGTTTGGACAAATTCTGAGACGGGCGAATTTTTGGGTTTAAATCGGGTTTAAATTCAATTTAAATTCCAAAGGTGAGTGTTTTAACCCACTCACAATTACTAGAAGCTTTTATGTTTGTTAAATAAATTTTAGAAATGAATAGAAATTTATTTATGAGCTTTTGGGCATGTTATTTCATCCATATCTGTTGAATTGCATTTTTTTGAATTTAGCTGTTAATTTAAATTGATTGATTGCATATTAATTGGCTGTTAGAAATTATTGTTTGCATAAGAACTGCTAGTTAACAGTTATGTAAATTATTATTGAGTAAACTGTTAGATAAATAGTTGATAAATTTAATTTGGGAAAAAACTGACAGTTATTACCTGTTGTATATGTTCATAGATATATACTGTTATTGATTGAAATTGGTTGATGGTTGCGATTGGATGATGGATGTTGTTGATGAATGAATGTTTATTGCATATCATTAAATTTGCAAATTTATCATGCATATTTCATTTTTCGGGATTGTGGTTTGAAATGATAAAACCGCAAAGTTTTATTTTTAAATTGCGGATTGAAATGATAAATATCCGTATCACTTGACCATAGGATAGAAAATTATATACAGGCACCGCGGTCTATATATAACTATTTTAATGTGATTTCTATGGTTTGGATGGAATACGGTTTATAATAATCTTAAATTTTATACTGTATAAATATTTTTCTTCCGTATTTATGTACATGAAAAGTTGGAAATTTTGAAATAAAAAAGGTGTATAAATTCCCTTAGTAAAATGGAAGAAAATTTAGAAAATGGAGTTGGATAAATTTATATCATATGTTTAAATGTTAAGTTTGGAAATTTAAGATATGATATTTATAATTGGATTTTTCCCAAGAAAAAAATTGAAATGAATATTCTAATATGAATTTGAATTGGAAAAATATTCTAATATAAATTGGAATCGAAAAATACATATGTTTTATTACTAGAAATTGGAGTTGTTTAAGGATTTATGTGAATATTCAAACTAAATAATAAAACATTTAATTTGTTGAAAGAATATATTCCAATTTTAGTTTTTGAATATTAATACTCCAATGGATTTATATATATGGAAATTGAAATGGTTTTGGAACTTAAGAGTGATATCTAAATTATGGTCTTAACTTTAGATAAAGAAATATTTCCATAAAGCCATATAACTTATTTCTTTACAAAGTGACAGTAAAGTTAAGCCCTTGAAATTCATATACCGTTGAATATCCAAACCATTTGAGTTTTAAAAGTTATGGTTTGAAATTATGGATTTCCAAAAATATTATGCTTTGAAAATATTCGATTTTCAGATATTATGAAGTTAAAGCCTTTTTATTTTTGGAAAGAAATTATATTTGGGATAAGTGGTAAAATATGGTTTTGGGTTTTGGAATGATATCGTAATATTATGGTTTTGAAATGGATTATATTCTGGTTTTAAAAGTATAAACTGTTTTAAATAACCGCGGTGTTATAATAACGATGGGTTGGCAAAGAGACCGGGATCGGATATGGACATACTCTCTGTCGATACCGAAAACCACTTTGACTAACCGTGTACGCGGTGGAGATTCCAGAATGAAGTAGGTTGGTGGCGACGATTCCTGTAAGGTAAATACGTGGACCCGACTCCCGTGAGTTGGCATAAGGTGGCTAAAACAGGAGCGATCGACGGGTTAATGAGGTCATTCCTCTGATCGGACACTCCTCTTCGATATTATACTATGACTTTGGATTGATTCAGTGGCCACTTCTATTTTTTTGATTTGGGGAGTTGTTTCGAGGTGGGCGGTTGCTGCGGCTTCGCGTTACCATCGGCCCGGAAGCGTAATTGGTATATCTACCCTGGCATTGCCTAGTTGTGCCGTGTCACCTACCCTATCGCGCCTTGTACGAGTTTGGTTTTCTCCCGTAGCCCGTGTGGTATCCTCTAGTGGCTTCCCGATCAGGAGGGACTATGATATTGGATGGACTACTGGGACTATTACGTGTTAAGGGCTATATGGGTAACCCCTTAACGCTATTAAAAAGTAAGTTTATTTTATAAATAGACACTATTATAATAACGCAATATACTACATAGTAAATAGTTTAACGGATCCTTAGGAGATGTAAATCCCGAGCATCTCTTGAGTTACTGTACTCATATTTATTTCTGTTTATTTAACTCACATAAGATATTCTAGTCTGACTCGAGTGTTTTTGTCTTTTCAAATTCGCTCGGGTCAGTCCGAGCGTTTCAGGATAGCAGGTTTTAGCTTTGGAGGACGAAGACGAAGATTCAGTATTATTTTATATATAGTATTGCACTACACACTCTTTCTATTCCGCTGCATTGTTGTATTTGGTATGTGTAACTCTGATATTCATTGTATAAGAAAAATCAAGCTTTTGTAAACTGTTTATGAACTGTATACTTGTTACTATATTTTATCCTTCCGCTGTGAGATTCTATTTTCGTTTTATTTCTTCTCTATTTTTCTTATTTACCCCATAACACTCCTCCCTTGCGTATGCTTTGAATCGGCACGTGTGTCGTTTAAAGTGTGCGAAAAGGCGGGATGTTACAGTTGGTATCAGAGCTTTGGTTTAGCGATAAACCTTGGCTTTGTGGGGTTTGACTCTTTGTTAATAGGGTAGAAATATCCTATGGGAGTCGCTGAGTGTATATATGAGAGAGCGTACTTGTTAGTATTAATAAAAATTTTTGATATTGTGTTAATCTGTTCCGCTTTGTATTTATAAATTCTGGTTGATGCATGGGACGCTATGCCATCAATAGGGATTTCTAAACACTTAATAGGACAGGCCGACATAATATTAGTTTTTAATATAGGTGAATGAAATAATTTTGCCTATCATATTTTCTATATATAAAAATATTTTATAAAGATATATATATTTGGTTGCTATAGATTGGATGTTAGGCAATAAAAATATTTATAATAACTGAAGCTAAGTTGAAATTATGATAAATCAAATGGGAGATTTTAGAACTTAAGTCCGGGATTTTTGAAATGTGCTTTCAAAGAATTTATGAAAAATAATGATTTGGTTTATAAGAAATTTCTTATATAAAAAGTATAATTTGGAAGTATAATAATATTGTCATATATATGTTTTCCGATATGAATATTCCGTTTTAAATTCGGGAAATTTGTTTTAAAAGAAGATTTTGGGGAAATAAATTATGTACTTTTCTCTCCGTCGCTGGAAAATAAATTCGGTGATGACGGCCGCATCATCGACTTTCATTTTCGAGTTTCGAAGGGGAAAGGCCGCTGTAGTAAATACTACTACAGAATTGTTTTGAATTTATTTGAAATTTTAATTGTTTAAAGATAATTGGAGATATAAGAGTTGTAAGAAATTATATTATCTATTATTTTAAAGTAATTTTGAAATTTGACCCGGTATTAAATTCTTAAATTTCCATTAATAAATTGTTTAAAATTATGTTAGTGAAAAAAAAAGGGGTTAAGTAATAAATAAATTAAAACCTCTAATTTAATTAAGAGAATTATTGCAAGGATATAAAGAGAAAGTGAATACGTAGGAGAGAGAATAGTAATAAGGATTAACATTGAATTGAATTAAAGAATGGAGATTTAACTTGTATAAGTTCAATTGCAATTTCTTTAACATAAATAACTTACCCAAATATAAAAGTTGAAATGTTAAATAAGAAACTAGAATTGAATATTTTACAAGTAGGAATTTAGGAAAAATTGAAGTATTCAATAAACGACTGTATAAATAAGAATTTAATGGTATAAACTTAAGTTATGATTGAAATTTTACTAAAAAAAAAAAAAAAAATTAAGTTAAGAATTACTAATAGGTGATATGAACTTAAAGTAAATAAAATGAAATTCTAAATAAGAATTGATTGTAGGATTATTAACTTAAGTATGTTTTAATTTCCTCTATTCCAATATAATGGAAACCTCCACATTAAATAAATGAATGAGATTAAAGGTAAGTAACAAATATATATATATTAATTAAAGGAATTAAGAAGAAACATGTAAATTGTCACTTACATTCTTAAAATATATATAACTTACCATAAAATAAAGGTTGAAATGTTAGTAAGAATATGTAAAAGAAAATCTTGCAAGTAAAGCTTGAAGCAATAAAGGTATTCAATAAATTGCTGTTATTAATGAGAATTTATTTTATAAACTTAAGTAATAAAAGGAAACTTAAGTAATAAAAAGGAAATACAAATATAATGAATTTGGTGATAATTGGAAAATAAACTTGTAAGAAACAAAGAAATCCCTCATAAATGAAGGAAAGAAAAATCAAAACACTGAATTATGAAATAAATGTATAATGAGACATTTTGGTGTTGATTTGAATTGTTGGTTGATGTATGTTGTTGGGTAAGGAATTATGGAGTTGTTAGATTTACAAATAATCTATCTTTGTTCCATCTTAGGCTGTTGAGCAACGGATGTACTTGATAGTTATTCTTCATTCGTACAACTTCAGAATTTGAACCCGAACAACTAATTGTTGTTTGATTAAATGATTGTTTGTTGAATGTGGTGTGTGCTGTTGAGAAAAAAATTGTGGTTGTTGCATTTGATTGGATATGAATGATTGAATCCACCTAAACCTTTCACTGTAAAATAAATATTTAACCTTTTAGATTTTATAAGTGAATACAGGTGTTGGAAGCAACTGCTACTGCTGTTGGTTCCAAAATAATAAAGCGTATATTGCCCGACAATAGGTACGTTTTCGGATTACGTTTAAAGCGATATTTTATATATTTTTCCCGTGTTGGGATATAATATTTTGATTATATATGTAATATACTTGTATATTTGGATATTATATTTTCTCCAGAGTCCCTCCGTACAAAGGAGACTCTGCCAAAAATTTTCGAAAATTTTGGACTTAGAATTTTGTTAAAATATTTTTCCAACTTTAATAACTCAAGTATTAAAGGATATAATGATTATAAAACAGGAATATTTCATTTAGGAGGATTAATCCAGGAAAATATTGTTTATAAATTAAAAATTGAAATAAAAAGTACTGTTTATTCTTCCTCCTCCCTTCTTTACTTTTCGGGGACGAAAAGTTTTGAGTGGGGGAGATTGTAACGACCTGATAAATTTATGATTTTTTATAAATTTAATTTATATGTTTGCTAATTTAATCCAGTATAAAATTAAAGTCTTAGGATTTTTAAAGGGATGAATGTAGGAGTTAGATAGTAACTGTAATTACAGGTAGAGATTTAGAAGGTTATATGATATAGATTTGAAAATAACTGAAAGTTGTGTTGTAGTTATAAGTCTTAATTTGTTGGTTTAATGGTATTAATGTAACAATAACTGAATTGGATTACATACACACAAACATTTGAAAATTTATTAGGTGGACTAAATTGGTTAAAGTTCATAAGTTGTGCATTTCAATTTAGTAGAAATTCTAAACGATAAACGAAGATTTAAATAAACGCTAAATTAAAACTATGTAAAATGGTGACTTAAGGCCTAGTTATAGGAATTGGAATATAATCCAATTTGAATTAAGTATAAAAAGGATTTGATTTATATGTAAGTTATTTTTCAGAGTATTGAATAAAAATTTGGAATCCAATTTTAATTAATGAAAATAACGTTAGTATTAGTAATAAATAGATTTCAACGCAGTAACCAAATGAATGGGATAAAATGAATATATATTGAATAGAAATGAAATAAAAATGGGTCACCTTTAGATGGAGTAAAATTTAAGAAACCTATAAATGTGGAATTAGTAAACATTTGTAAAAAAAAATATTGCCTAGAATAAAATTCATTTAATATAAGAATTCAAAGGTGGAAGATTTACATTTGGATTGAAAGGTATGATTAATTGAATTGGTGATTTGGGGAATTTAATCCAAGGGTTACTCTAAAAATAAATACGGATAAAAAGAGGTTAAACTAAGGAGGGGCATTAATTGATTTTAAGGCTTATTTAATACGTTAATAGGCAAGACTCCGCATTCATACATTTATACAAAGCTAAATAGAAGCACAAGTGTGATATAATGTAAATAGATGGGTATCAACCTTTATTTATATGTTAAAGGGGATTTAATTTCTATTGTATAAAAACCGCAATTTAATGAAGATTGAAATAGCTAATTCATACGTTAGTTGATTTAGCTGGAATATGAAGATATTTAACGGAATAGTGAAATCAAATGGGAATGGGTTTCCATTGTTCATTTGAATTCACATTCATCATAAAAAAAAAAAAAACTTATTTGAAAACCAAAGGAATAATAAAGGAATCAAGACTTAATTAGTAATTTGGATTTAAGACATGGCAATTTGGATTTATGGCAACATTTAATACCATAGAATTTAGTAAAGCTTATTCAAATTTCAGTTGACCATTTGTGATATAACTTTTTGAAAACAAGACTTTATTTATGAATTGAGTATTTGATTCAACGAATGGTAATTACTTCATTTAAAAATGGAATTTAACGTAAATTAGTACGTTATTAAAGTTAAATGAAAGCTGTAAACATTTGACTTAGAGAACAATTGAGTGAAATCTTAACTAATGTAAACTTCATCATATTGACATCCATAACTGTGAATCATAGGAAGAAGGTAAATAAATGAACTTAACCAAACTATTTATGTTGAATATTGAAAATTTGAATAAATAAATAGTTAAGAAAATTAAGGGAATGGGAATAAAAATTTATTTATAATTTGGAATTTTAATTACGGTGAAAAGGGTTAACTGCAATTAAAAGTAAGTTGAGATGGAAATCAAGTTATTTATTTAATTTGGTTTAAGATGAGAGTGTATAAGTATAAGATTAGGTAATTTGTGAGAATAAATTTATAATTCCCAATTAATAAGAAAGTGCAGGAATTAAAATTGCAAATTTATATACCTATAAATTTTTACTCACATCCAAGCTTGTTAAATTTATTGGGATTAATTGAACTATCTAAGTAATGAAATTTGGCCAATAATAGGAGTTGAAACATAAAAATTGATTTTTTATGATTTATTTAATTGATTTAATAATATTAAAAATAGCCATTTTTGTCACGGACTCGGATTTCGACGAAACCAGTTTCATCGGATCCGTATCGGTGAATTATTATAGGATTTCAAATTTCGTATCGATCGGACTTGTCGTTTGATCGTACGGACGATAAACGCCTTGAAATCAATTTTATTAAAATCAATTTGAAATCAATTTGGAAATCTTGTTTTCAGCATAACTTCTTCATACGACCAAATTTGGACGTGAAACTTTTTCCATCGCGTTCAGAATATTTTAAAACACCTATTTGGATATATAGTTTTAACAAATTCGATTCCGGAGGCATAGCGGGCTTTTTGGGCCGTGTTTTATTCCGTACGTTCGCTTATCCAGTCCATCTTCTCTATCTCTAGCCTACCTATATAAGCATGGCTATAAACCCTAGCCCCATTTTATTTGCTTATGCTGTACGTTCATTCTTCAACCATTCTTTCTTCCTCAATGGATGCTCCTCAGATCCAATTTCAAATTGCAAAACAAAGTGAAAATTCAAAGTCTTCAGAAAATTCCCAAAAATTTATATGTTGTAGATTTCTTCAATACGAATCTATATGTGACATCTGTTTTTGCAATCGATGCTCGAATCGTCCTGGAAACTCAGTCAAAGGTCAGAAATTCGAAAACCCTAAGGTTTGATTTAGGGGTTTTTGATTTTTCATCAAATCGGCAAAATCAAGATATGGGTTTGGTGGAGATTCTTGTGGGGAGTTCAACGACGTTGGTCTGGTGGAGTTTAGTGACCGGTGGTGGTCAAATTTGGCGTTTTAGGGTTTCGAAACCCTATTTCTAGGCGGCGGCGGCGGCCATTTCAGGCAACCGGGATGGGGGCGGCCGATAGCAGGGGTCAAGGCGGAGTCAACGGCCATGGTGCCGAGGCGAATGGCGGCCGGTGGTGGCCAGGGGAGGCGGTCAAAGGTGCGGCTGTAGGTGGTGTTGGGGTCTCGTGTTCCTGTAGCCGCGTTCTGTGAGGTAGAGAGGATGATGCAGGGATGACGTGGCAGTTTATGAGTGGTTTGTTTTGTTTTAATTTAAATTTGAATTTCGATCACGTTTTATCCAATAACTTTCTCATACGAATTCGGATTCACACGATTTTTTTTGCGTTAGGATCGTAATTTAATTCCGGACTTGATGACGCTGGTTTGGACAAATTCTGAGACGGGCGAATTTTTGGGTTTAAATCGGGTTTAAATTCAATTTAAATTCCAAAGGTGAGTGTTTTAACCCACTCACAATTACTAGAAGCTTTTATGTTTGTTAAATAAATTTTAGAAATGAATAGAAATTTATTTATGAGCTTTTGGGCATGTTATTTCATCCATATCTGTTGAATTGCATTTTTTTGAATTTAGCTGTTAATTTAAATTGATTGATTGCATATTAATTGGCTGTTAGAAATTATTGTTTGCATAAGAACTGCTAGTTAACAGTTATGTAAATTATTATTGAGTAAACTGTTAGATAAATAGTTGATAAATTTAATTTGGGAAAAAACTGACAGTTATTACCTGTTGTATATGTTCATAGATATATACTGTTATTGATTGAAATTGGTTGATGGTTGCGATTGGATGATGGATGTTGTTGATGAATGAATGTTTATTGCATATCATTAAATTTGCAAATTTATCATGCATATTTCATTTTTCGGGATTGTGGTTTGAAATGATAAAACCGCAAAGTTTTATTTTTAAATTGCGGATTGAAATGATAAATATCCGTATCACTTGACCATAGGATAGAAAATTATATACAGGCACCGCGGTCTATATATAACTATTTTAATGTGATTTCTATGGTTTGGATGGAATACGGTTTATAATAATCTTAAATTTTATACTGTATAAATATTTTTCTTCCGTATTTATGTACATGAAAAGTTGGAAATTTTGAAATAAAAAAGGTGTATAAATTCCCTTAGTAAAATGGAAGAAAATTTAGAAAATGGAGTTGGATAAATTTATATCATATGTTTAAATGTTAAGTTTGGAAATTTAAGATATGATATTTATAATTGGATTTTTCCCAAGAAAAAAATTGAAATGAATATTCTAATATGAATTTGAATTGGAAAAATATTCTAATATAAATTGGAATCGAAAAATACATATGTTTTATTACTAGAAATTGGAGTTGTTTAAGGATTTATGTGAATATTCAAACTAAATAATAAAACATTTAATTTGTTGAAAGAATATATTCCAATTTTAGTTTTTGAATATTAATACTCCAATGGATTTATATATATGGAAATTGAAATGGTTTTGGAACTTAAGAGTGATATCTAAATTATGGTCTTAACTTTAGATAAAGAAATATTTCCATAAAGCCATATAACTTATTTCTTTACAAAGTGACAGTAAAGTTAAGCCCTTGAAATTCATATACCGTTGAATATCCAAACCATTTGAGTTTTAAAAGTTATGGTTTGAAATTATGGATTTCCAAAAATATTATGCTTTGAAAATATTCGATTTTCAGATATTATGAAGTTAAAGCCTTTTTATTTTTGGAAAGAAATTATATTTGGGATAAGTGGTAAAATATGGTTTTGGGTTTTGGAATGATATCGTAATATTATGGTTTTGAAATGGATTATATTCTGGTTTTAAAAGTATAAACTGTTTTAAATAACCGCGGTGTTATAATAACGATGGGTTGGCAAAGAGACCGGGATCGGATATGGACATACTCTCTGTCGATACCGAAAACCACTTTGACTAACCGTGTACGCGGTGGAGATTCCAGAATGAAGTAGGTTGGTGGCGACGATTCCTGTAAGGTAAATACGTGGACCCGACTCCCGTGAGTTGGCATAAGGTGGCTAAAACAGGAGCGATCGACGGGTTAATGAGGTCATTCCTCTGATCGGACACTCCTCTTCGATATTATACTATGACTTTGGATTGATTCAGTGGCCACTTCTATTTTTTTGATTTGGGGAGTTGTTTCGAGGTGGGCGGTTGCTGCGGCTTCGCGTTACCATCGGCCCGGAAGCGTAATTGGTATATCTACCCTGGCATTGCCTAGTTGTGCCGTGTCACCTACCCTATCGCGCCTTGTACGAGTTTGGTTTTCTCCCGTAGCCCGTGTGGTATCCTCTAGTGGCTTCCCGATCAGGAGGGACTATGATATTGGATGGACTACTGGGACTATTACGTGTTAAGGGCTATATGGGTAACCCCTTAACGCTATTAAAAAGTAAGTTTATTTTATAAATAGACACTATTATAATAACGCAATATACTACATAGTAAATAGTTTAACGGATCCTTAGGAGATGTAAATCCCGAGCATCTCTTGAGTTACTGTACTCATATTTATTTCTGTTTATTTAACTCACATAAGATATTCTAGTCTGACTCGAGTGTTTTTGTCTTTTCAAATTCGCTCGGGTCAGTCCGAGCGTTTCAGGATAGCAGGTTTTAGCTTTGGAGGACGAAGACGAAGATTCAGTATTATTTTATATATAGTATTGCACTACACACTCTTTCTATTCCGCTGCATTGTTGTATTTGGTATGTGTAACTCTGATATTCATTGTATAAGAAAAATCAAGCTTTTGTAAACTGTTTATGAACTGTATACTTGTTACTATATTTTATCCTTCCGCTGTGAGATTCTATTTTCGTTTTATTTCTTCTCTATTTTTCTTATTTACCCCATAACACTCCTCCCTTGCGTATGCTTTGAATCGGCACGTGTGTCGTTTAAAGTGTGCGAAAAGGCGGGATGTTACATTTCCTTTCGGAAATCATTTACTATAACAATAGTGTTATAGTCCATCATCTCCTTCTATTTCTCGAAAACGTCTATTTCAACAATCAATGTTGAAATCTATGGTTTCGAATCTCAACACATTTTAAAACATCGTTAGATCGTTTTAATTCTATTTCAAATATCACATTCAAAACAATTTTCTTTAACATCTTATTCACTATTTATAAACGTGAATATACTTCATTAACAATTTCATCCTTTTATTCATTTTATTTTAAAGTATTATTCACAGTCAAAAACGTGAATATAACTCCATCAATAGGTTTCAACAATTTACTTATCAAAATAAGTCATTTTCGAATTTATAAAACAACGTTTATAAATCCCTTTTCTATTTATTTTATAACAACTCCTTTTATAAATTCCTTTATTAACCTATTCGATTTATAACTCAATTATAAAACAAAGGTTCATATTATAAGTTAAATACTTATAATTTATTCGTTCACAAAAATCGTTCCTTTGAACTTCATAATTATAAATCTTATAACTTATAAGATTCAATTATTTATCCAAAATTTATTCTTTCAATAACTTTATAAATTTTATAAACCTACTGTTTATAAAATTCCATTTATAACTTCACTGTTTAAAATTCTATAAATTCCATTCAATTATGAAATTCGTTTTCACTTCATTCAAACACTTATAAAAACTCGTTTTATAATGTCCATATTTCAATTTATAAATATCCATTTATAAATCTCTTAATATAAATCAATTTATATTATTCTTTAAAACGTCTTTAAACTCCTTTATAATTTCATCATTTTGATTCATAAAATAATTAAATTTTATAAATCCTATATTTAAACTTTTCATAATAAATTCAAAAATCCCGATTAAACTATTTTATAAAATCATTAGCATCATATTCTCAAAAATTAGTTTTTAACTATATTTCTCAAAAATCATAAATTTTTATAACATTAAAAATTATAACGTTTATTTATTTAAAATGGATCAATTCCAAAAATATAGTATATTCTCAAAAATCACTTTGAAAATCATTTTAAAATCCCAAAATTTGGTCCAATGATGCTACACACCAAATAGTCAATCACGACAACAACGATATCATATATCAATATGAAAATCCATCAAATATCAAAATATCTGAAATCAAATAAAAACTGTTGAGGAATCCGGTTGGATCCCTCCAACCTGTTTTCCTGCATCCAAAAACATTAGCACAATACCAATTTCGCTCCAGTACGAAATTATCGCGGTATATGTTCTTATTAAATATTATCCGCTTAATAACGGCGTAATAGGGTCTCATCCGCTAAAAAATGCGGGAAATCAACAACTGCAATATATACATATGCCAATATATATATATATATTGATATTATATATAATACCAATTTCACTGTCTATGAAATATTCGCGGTATATGTTTTTAATAAATAACATCCGCTTACTAACGGCGTATAATGTCTATTTTAACAATCAATAGATATCAATCAACATTCAAACATGCATTCAAATATTTTAAATCTAACTATTTAAAATAAAATCGAAACTGATTCGATTGAGTGAGAAGTTCTCACCTTGATTTTAAATTCCGTTTTAGCGATTTATTTCGAATAAAATTAAACGTGCGTTTAATTTTACCCAAAATTCTCACTAACTCCAAACGACTCCAAACCATCTCCATCTCGTAGTGCTCGTCCATACGATTCCAACGCAAAAAATCTCGTCCGAAACGGACCTCGTATGAAAGAGTTACGATATTTTAAAGTTTACTCGAATTAATATTTATAAATTACAACATAATTAAAAATTTTAAACCTCTCTTTAAATCATGGCCCTCCATCACAACCCCAACTACATCAGGCCGTCCCCTTCTATCATCTTCCCTCTCCACGCAACAAGCTCCAGTAACACGCACGTATAGCCGAACCCAAACATACCTATTAGGGTTTCCATTTGCATCCTCATCTCTCGACTATACTCGATCACATCACCGCCATCGCGAAGCCCTCGTCCCAAGCTATGCTCGGCCTGAAGCATGTGGAGCTCGGCTCTCTGATGAGCCTCGAATTGCGTGCCAAACGTGAGTCGAACGCGGCTCCTAATCTCCCTCCTCGCGACGCCATATCCGATCATAACCGTTCAACTTGAAGCTCTCATCGTGCTTAACAATATTGTAGTTGAAGATTTTAGCTAATTGCTGATGGATTGAGAGATTTGAATGGAAGAAGGAAGATCATTTCTGGCCATTGGTTTGAAAGAGGCGGCTAGGGTTTTATTAGGGTTTTTTTTTTTTTTTAAATTATGAAGGCAAGGGTCTCTATTTATAGAAGAAAATCGAACACTATTCATCCGGAAATTCCGAACTCCAATTTACGCGCCGTAACTGACGTACCTAGGGTTTATCCCGCGTTTCGGACACAATGGAACAGGTTTCAGAAGCTAATTCGGACATCTGTGCGAGTTATGGCTAAAAACGTTCAATTTAAATTAAACCGATTTAAGCGATTTTCTAGGCGTTTTAATTTGTACAGGACAAACGGTAAATCCAATTGACTTGAAATTTGAAACCTTACAATAATATCACATTACGGATCCGATAAAACTATTTTCGTCGAAATCCGAGACTTTTTGAAAAATGGCTATTTTGACTCGCCAAATTTAAATTAAAAATAATTCGATGCGTTTCGAGCTGCCACGATCAAACGATAACTCCGATTGACACGAAATTTGAAATCCGGTAATAACTAACTATTACGGATCCAATGGAACTAGTTTCGTTCAATTCTGAGACTGTTCAAAAATTGACTGTTTTCACTAGTCGATTTAAATATTAAAATATTCAATTTTCACAAATTAACTTTTAATTCGATTTTAAAAGTTCTAAAATATCGTTCTAACTCCCATATGATAAAATAAAATTTTACAAATCATTTTCAATCATATTTAACTATATTTTCAATTATTTCCATAATTTAACATATTAAATTATCGATTTAATTATTCAATTAAATCCAATAATTCAAATAAAAATTTATTCGACTCATAAATTCACTTATTAATATTTATAATTAATTAAATATTCAAATTTTAATTTCTAAAAATTCTGGGTCGTTACAATCTTCCCCACTTAAAAGAATTTCGTCCTCGAAATTACAAGTAAGAAAAGTTACAGAATTTATTAATTTTCCAAAATTCATAATTAAACTTCTTATAATACTTACTAAGTTTTCCAAATCATACTTAGTTATCTTTTCAAAAACAACTACTATTGTTTAACTTTCAACTTCAAAACTAAGTTAAAGTTTTCACAAAATTTCCAAATTTTCTCAAATTTTTTCTAACGCCTTAAATTTCTGGAAAAATTCGCCATAGTCTCCTTTGCGCGGCTCGATCCGAAAAAAAAAATGACAGTATATATATCACAAATATACATCTCATCAAGTAATGAGGCATCCCAAAGGGAAAAAAGTGTAAAAGTACGATATTTAATCCGAGATATGTACCTTATACTTTATTAGCAAGCATATACGGCTAATATAGCGCAAAAGCGAGCTCCAAATGCGAAGCAAATGCGATCCGCACCTACTAATTACTCAACAAACAACATGAGAATCATGCATATAGACAATAATCTCAATATACAACATATAGCAACATAATAACTATATATGCTAACATAGCAAATGCAACTAAACAACAAATGCAATATATATTCAACCATCAACCAACTAACATCCATAACCATTAAACATTCATTCATATTTTCATTAATATTCAATGAATTGGTTTTCAATTTAATCACATTTGATTCATTAACATTGGATGTTTACTATCATTGATTTTCAATTAGTTTATATTCACTAATTCATATTCAAGTTGGTTCACTTCCAAATTAAATTCAATTTTATTCAAATTTATTTACTTCTAATTTGAATTCAATTACATAGCTTTAAATTTCACTAATTCACTTTCATTAATACTTAATGAATTTTATACAATCAATCAACTAATAACCATATAACAATCAATGTATATTAATTACAACCAAATTCCTTTGCTTATACTCATTCAATTTGATTTAACACCATCACTTTCAATTGGTTTAATTAAATTGATTTTCATTCAATCTATTCATTCAATTCAATTCTAAAGTAAATTTCCATTTAATCTTTAAATTCATTTTTATTTACAACTCATATTCATAAATATATTCATTAGTTTCACTTCTTATATGTATAAGTTTATTTCACAATTGTAAATCACTTTAATTATAATTTAATTCTTATAATTCTTTTGCTTATACAATTATTCTTTTATTTAGATTATTCAAACAACTAACAATCAACTTATATACACTTTAATCATTCTGAAAAATTATTTCTTCATATATAAAATATACTCAAGGTAAAATTATTTCATTTACCCATTTTTAAAACCATATTGTGTCGAATTGTTCTATTCAAATGTTTAGAAACCCCTTCGGCATAGTCTTGCGGACCACGCTGACGAAAGTTCATATGCCACTCAATAAACCAATCATCACAATATAAAACAATTTATATTCACTAACAAATACGCTCTCATAGCTATTATTACACTCAAACTCATTCTAGAGTACTACTGACTCTATCTCTAATGAATTATACCCAACAGAACCATGGTTGTCGCTTAACCATAAGCTCTGATACCAAATGTAACGAACCGAAATTTTCGACTTTCGAAAATTCCACATCGATACTCACTTTATCGACTGCCGAGAAATCGAAGGCCAAAAACCCGAAATGTTATGGTTTTAAGAAAAAGAATTTAAGAAAAGAGAAGAGAAAAAGATAGAAAATAGGGAGGAGAGAAGATAGAACATTTTAAAATAAAAGGAAAAGAGAATAGAGAAGAGAAAGAAAATGGAGAAATTAGAATAGAAAAGAAAACAACAGAACAACATCAGATCTCACAATTCGCAGCGGAACAACATATAATAATAAATGAATAATCTTTAAACAAAGAAATATATTAGTTATTACATTTTATACATTACATTTCATCATATCATCAGAGTGTACAACATCAAACAAACAACAACAGTGCAGCGGAAAAAGAAATACTATATAGCTAGTAATACGCCATGCCATCCAGCTTGCCTCCAGCAACTCCAGAATATCCTGATAAACCTTACTCTTGACTGCCCGTGTGGAAATTGGTGGGCACCCAGAGTTTAGGAAGGAAAACAATAAACTCCAAGTCAGTCATGTGACTGGTGTGAGAACTCAAAACAGTTTATTTATCTTTAAAATAAAAATAGGGGAATATTTTTAAATTCAATTCGCAATGCTTTTAAAAATGAGACTACCATAAGGCCTCCCGCACACACACACAATGCAAACGCAGAATCGGAGGAGATTTCTCCTTATGATAGTCAAAGATGCTTGATACGCATTTAAAAGAACATTTCATATTATTATTAGTGTATAGTGTAGGAAAAATTCATTTCGAAAGTAGAATATAAATCTTAGCCAACATAGACATTTCGAACTATGCCTACTATAGCTACCATCCAAACAGTGGTGACCACCATAAGTGAATGGCAGGTTCTACAACTAATACAGTACAAGTTTCGTATTGGGAATTGGATTTCCAATAAATGGTCAGGCCAAGGAACTTCCCATTGCCACATGAGAATGCCTCTGGAAAGACATCCCCGAGAACCAAACCGGAACTCTGCCAACACAAGGCCGGGTTACCCCTAACTGGGTAACTACTGACACGAGCACGCCATTCCCCGATCGTAAACGACCTTTCTCACGGGATCCCGAAAACCAACAACCACAAAGTAATAAATTCGTAGTAACCACATAGGTTAAATATCTGGGCTCCATACCATGATACCACCTCTATCCAGAAGGAAATGTACATACCCTAAAGGGTGCTACCCCTCATAACCTTGCCGCATCTTTCCTGTTTTGACCATTTCCGGGGTGTGAGGTTCGACGAAGTCACGTCCACAAAAACATACTTTATACAAAAGCCATGCTTTGGGTCAACAAATGATCAACACGATGATCACCAAGATAGACGATCAAATAAACGATCCTATCACAATAATCAACACAATGATCATTTACAGCATCACTCAGCATATCACATTACCAAATTGGGAATATATCGCTGATAACTTCAACTATATAACCTCTGAGCTCGTACGTCTCAGAGAAGGGTGTTAAGCTAAAAGAATAAATTCTCCGCCACCAACAGAAATATATTTGAAAGAAATCGGCTTTATATCTCAAATTGTAATGTCAGACATACAATCCATACAAGTCTGTTCCGGGATCGAACAAAACCGAAGGCACTTACAAAGAAGTCCTTGCAATCCGGATATTCACAATCCTGATCGGATTTACCATCACATATGGAGAACTCTATACCGGAGCAACTCGGTGCAGAGTAAATCGACAGGTCATCCTATCGCTCTCGCAAATACCGGGTCTTCAACACCGATCTTCAATGCAATTCATAACGACGTATCACATATTCGGAATGGGTTATACGACCCCATGGTCCTTTCCCGGTTAACCCGAATAGTGAGCGCTTATTTAAAAATAAGTGTAGCATTCACATTCAAACAAATCACATCAATTACCCATTCAAAGGGAAATATTGATAGTCGGTTATTGAACTATCAATGGATATGCACACATCACCAGATTCCAAATAATTTTCCAAATTATTTATTTTCCAAAATATCTTCACTAGATATATAAATTCAAAACTTCAAAAATAAATCAATATTTATTTTTAAACAAATTCTCCTTTTCATTCATAAATTCCATAGTGAATTTATAATCCAAAATATCTATGAATATTCAATTTCGATTATTCATTTCAATTTATCTTCAAAAAGATAAATTCTCTAATATTCACTTTATATTGGGAAAAACATTTCCATACTTATTTATTCATAAGTAATTCACAAATTTTTTTATTTTCAACACTTAGAAAATATTCAATATACTTAAATCGAAATTAAGTATATATTTCATTCTTTAAGGAAAACATTCTCATAAACATATTTATTTGGGCCAAAACGAATGTTGTGTAAAACATCGTTACGACAACCCAAAATCACTAGTATAGGGATTCGAAATTAAAATAGATATATAAATCCCAATACTATACAAAACATTTCCTTTAGGAAATCATTTACTATAACAACAGTGTTATAGTCCATCATCTCCTTCTATTTCTCGAAAACGTCTATTTCAACAATCAATGTTGAAATCTATGGTTTCGAATCTCAACACATTTTAAAACATCGTTAGATCGTTTTAATTCTATTTCAAATATCACATTCAAAACAATTTTCTTTAACATCTTATTCACTATTTAAAAACGTGAATATACTTCATTAACAATTTCATCCTTTTATTCATTTTATTTTAAAGTATTATTCACAGTCAAAAACGTGAATATAACTCCATCAATAGGTTTCAACAATTTACTTATCAAAATAAGTCATTTTCGAATTTATAAAACAACGTTTATAAATCCCTTTTCTATTTATTTTATAACAACTCCTTTTATAAATTCCTTTATTAACCTATTCGATTTATAACTCAATTATAAAACAAAGGTTCATATTATAAGTTAAATACTTATAATTTATTCGTTCACAAAAATCGTTCCTTTGAACTTCATAATTATAAATCTTATAACTTATAAGATTTAATTATTTATCCAAAATTTATTCTTTCAATAACTTTATAAATTTTATAAACCTACTGTTTATAAAATTCCATTTATAACTTCACTGTTTAAAATTCTATAAATTCCATTCAATTATGAAATTCGTTTTCACTTCATTCAAACACTTATAAAAACTCGTTTTATAATGTCCATATTTAAATTTATAAATATCCATTTATAAATCTCTTAATATAAATCAATTTATATTATTCTTTAAAACGTCTTTAAACTCCTTTATAATTTCATCATTTTGATTCATAAAATAATTAAATTTTATAAATCCTATATTTAAACTTTTCATAATAAATTCAAAAATCCCGATTAAACTATTTTATAAAATCATTAGCATCATATTCTCAAAAATCAGTTTTTAACTATATTTCTCAAAAATCATAAATTTTTATAACATTAAAAATTATAACGTTTATTTATTTAAAATGGATCAATTCCAAAAATATAGTATATTCTCAAAAATCACTTTGAAAATCATTTTAAAATCCCAAAATTTGGTCCAATGATGCTACACACCAAATAGTCAATCACGACAACAACGATATCATATATCAATATGAAAATCCATCAAATATCAAAATATATGAAATCAAATAAAAACTGTTGAGGAATCCAGTTGGATCCCTCCAACCTGTTTTCCTGCATCCAAAAACATTAGCACAATACCAATTTCGCTCCAGTACGAAATTATCGCGGTATATGTTCTTATTAAATATTATCCGCTTAATAACGGCGTAATAGGGTCTCATCCGCTAAAAAATGCGGGAAATCAACAACTGCAATATATACTTATGCCAATATATATATATTGATATTATATATAATACCAATTTCACTGTCTATGAAATATTCGCGGTATATGTTTTTAATAAATAACATCCGCTTACTAACGGCGTATAATGTCTATTTTAACAATCAATAGATATCAATCAACATTCAAACATGCATTCAAATATTTTAAATCTAACTATTTAAAATAAAATCGAAACTGATTCGATTGAGTGAGAAGTTCTCACCTTGATTTTAAATTCCGTTTTAGCGATTTATTTCGAATAAAATTAAACGTGCGTTTAATTTTGCCCAAAATTCTCACTAACTCCAAACGACTCCAAACCAACTCCATCACGTAGTGCTCGTCCATACGATTCCAACGCAAAAAATCTCGTCCGAAACGGACCTCGTATGAAAGAGTTACGATATTTTAAAGTTTACTCGAATTAATATTTATAAATTACAACATAATTAAAAATTTTAAACCTCTCTTTAAATCATGGCCCTCCATCACAACCCCAACTACATCAGGCCGTCCCCTTCTATCATCTTCCCTCTCCACGCAACAAGCTCCAGTAACACGCACGTATAGCCGAACCCAAACATACCTATTAGGGTTTCCATTTGCATCCTCATCTCTCGACTATACTCGATCACATCACCGCCATCGCGAAGCCCTCGACCCAAGCTATGCTCGGCCTGAAGCATGTGGAGCTCGGCTCTCTGATGAGCCTCGAATTGCATGCCAAACGTGAGTCGAACGCGGCTCCTAATCTCCCTCCTCGCGACGCCATATCCGATCATAACCGTTCAACTTGAAGCTCTCATCGTGCTTAACAATATTGTAGTTGAAGATTTTAGCTAATTGCTGATGGATTGAGAGATTTGAATGGAAGAAGGAAGATCATTTCTGGCCATTGGTTTGAAAGAGGCGGCTAGGGTTTTATTAGGGTTTTTTTTTTTTTTTTTAAATTATGAAGGCAAGGGTCTCTATTTATAGAAGAAAATCGAACACTATTCATCCGGAAATTCCGAACTCCAATTTACGCGCCGTAACTGACGTACCTAGGGTTTATCCCGCGTTCCGGACACAACGGAACAGGTTTCGGAAGCTAATTCGGACATCTGTGCGAGTTATGGCTAAAAACGTTCAATTTAAATTAAACCGATTTAAGCGATTTTCTAGGCGTTTTAATTTGTACAGGACAAACGGTAAATCCAATTGACTTGAAATTTGAAACCTTACAATAATATCACATTACGGATCCGATAAAACTAGTTTCGTCGAAATCCGAGACTTTTTGAAAAATGGCTATTTTGACTCGCCAAATTTAAATTAAAAATAATTCGATGCGTTTCGAGCTGCCACGATCAAACGATAACTCCGATTGACACGAAATTTGAAATCCGGTAATAACTAACTATTACGGATCCAATGGAACTTGTTTCGTTCAATTCTGAGACTGTTCAAAAATTGACTATTTTCACTAGTCGATTTAAATATTAAAATATTCAATTTCCACAAATTAACTTTTAATTCGATTTTAAAAGTTCTAAAATATCGTTCTAACTCCCATATGATAAAATAAAAATTTACAAATCATTTTCAATCATATTTAACTATATTTTCAATTATTTCCATAATTTAACATATTAAATTATCGATTTAATTATTCAATTAAATCCAATAATTCAAATAAAAATTTATTCGACTCATAAATTCACTTATTAATATTTATAATTAATTAAATATTCAAATTTTAATTTCTAAAAATTCTAGGTCGTTACATAAAATAAATTCCTTATACATGTATTTACAATCTAAAAAATTTATTTTTATACATTTATAACCATTTTAAATTCAAGCATTTTAAAAGAAAACAAAAATAAACTTTTTTAAACTATCATTAAAATAAACATTCATCTTATTTTTGAAAACAACTTAGTTAATCTAAATTAACTTTTAAAAAATATTAAGTTTTAAAACAAAGCTTTAAATTACAATTTATACATATATAAATTACCAATAGATTAAATTAAATTTCAAAACAACTCAAATTATAACATATACGTAGATATGTATTACAATTTGAAAATTCATCTTTTATTTAAAACAAAGGATATTCTATTCACAATATATATCAAATATATATATTATAAAAAGAATAAAATTTATTAGTTTTGAAATATAATTCTTATCCATTTTTAAACTGTTAAAAAGATATTGATCACAATCATCAGATTAAATATTTATTAACCTTTAAAAAGAATAAATTTACCAATTTAAATTGAAATTATAAAGAAAAATGACCAAATCAATTAAATTATTAACACAGATTATTAAATCAATATTTCCTAAAATTCCGGGTCGTTACGATCCTCCCCCTTAAAAGAATTTCGTCCCCGAAATTTAAAAGCAAAGGTAATTTAATAACCCAGCAAAGATTATAATTTAAAACAACAAAGCATTCCTAACATCCAGTTATTAACAACCATAGCAATCAAACAACAAACATGCCCAACTAATTATCCTGACATAAATCAGAATAAATCTCTCTAACTATCTCGAGTTTCCCAAGTATAAATCATCGGGAGACTCGCTCTACAGAAGCTAAACAAACTACACCACCAAAATCCAGAGCTTCTCTCATCTCTAGATCCATCAATCTGAACAGAACATCAGACAATACTCAAGTCTAGCTCATCTACCAATCCAACTGAACTACAGATTCAACAACCAACAATGAATCATGCATGTACTTCCTCAGAGATACGTGAAATACAATGAAACCCAGCTATCCAAACTGGAAATTCAATCTTATCCTATCAAAACACAGATAAGAAATCTCAAATGCCTCAGAACTAGCCATCCAATCTTACCCAATTACTGTTCTCTTAACCAGAGAAATCTTAACAATAATGAAGTCTCCAACTTCGAATTCCAAACTCCTTATCTCATAGCTGCATAACTCAACCGACATTCCTGGGCTGCCCATCTCCTTTCCTGATCAGCTCAACCTATGCTGATGCTTCCAGAAGCAACTAGACCAAAGCAAACCAGTTTCTAGATCCTATCCAACAGAAAAGTCTTCCAAGATCCGTCGAAATCCAGAACACAAGCTCTACTTCCCAAGCAATAGTAAACTGAACTTGCTTCCTTTCTTGTACAGCTGCTACTTTGCTTCTGCTGCACAACTCTGATTCTGAAATAGATGAGAATACTATTGATGAACACGAATACAAACTTATCCAATATATCCGGGAAACTTTGTTCATCAAATCCATAAAATTTTTGAGCTGCTACACCAACTCTTCTACTAGGATAACTACCAAAATTGCTTCTAGAACCAAAACAATTATGGAACTCAACTCCAGATACAGACAAACTTCTGATTACATCAGTAGCTCCTACTTCCACATGAGAATCCTTAGTCTCAAACAAAAGATAACCCAAGAAAATTTCCCAAACTAACCGCAAGTCACTTTTGCGATCCAACCTAGTTTGGACTCCAAAGTAAGCGTCCTCTCTTTACCAATTAGAACAACTTTAAGCTTCTCCAAACAAGGTTGACTCTTCAAGATAAACCTCCACCAACTGCCCGGACTGCTAAAAGAAGAACCACAAAGATTCCTGAACCATCGGAGAAACAAGCTACACTGCTGCTTCCAAACTCTACTCGATGATACTGCAAAACTAAAAGACCTTCTCGTCAACACATCGAATAATTCGAGTGGCACTGCTACCCCAGCTAACTGAGGACTTCTAATCCAAAGGTTGCTCAAAAACCAAAATGATTAACAAATCTCACAACGGACCTCTGAGATTGCAGACATCCTCTAAAGAAATTCGGGGTCCAAACCAAGCATTAACATCTCACTCTCCTTAAGAAATGACAAATGAGACCATGTCGAAGCGAAATAACTCATAGACCTTAGTCTCATATTCCAAAACAGCCAATCTCCTTGCTAAAGATCCAGATAACTTCTACACGTAAGAATCTTTCCAGCGGCAGGTAAAGACTGCTCCTCAACTACTTCTAAAACTGCTTCAAGGGAAAATATCTTCGGAAATATCCAAGGATACTGCATCACATCACGCAGTTACCAAGATATCATCACTCACTTCTGCACTTCCGACAGATCCAAACTCACACTTCAAAGATAAACACCGAATCTTTAAAAAGATTTCTTTCGGATATCAGAGAAATTCTTACTCCAAACTACAAATCTCACTCGAGACGGTATCAGGTCCACAGTCTCGACAAAAACTTCCAACGTCAACATACAAACCTCTTCCATTAGTGTTAGTCGTGTGTCACACACACCACTACTCCATCTACCTTTAAAACTTATGTTGGAAAATCCGAATAGATAACCCAACAGATCAGGTAGATATAGATATATAAATATATATAGTTATAAAAATTAAAAGTACGCTCTCTCAAGAAAGACACCTCTCCAGAGCCTAGGTATTCACTCAACCTAATGCTCTGATACCAACTGTGGCGACCCGACTTCCTATCTCCAGAAAGTCGCATCGCTAATTAAGAAAGAAAGGGATAGAAGAAGAAAAGAAAGAGAAAGAAGAAACACAACAACATCAGATAACTCATAGCGGAATGAATGAAATATAATATGTTGCATAAAATATTACATAGTATCATATTACATCAGAGTACACAACTTATACAACACATATTAGACAGTTATAAACATCTATCTATCTATACAACTCAAGAAACACAGATACAGATACCAAACAAACACAGTGGAACCAATATATATCTACACGTGGAAGCCTCCTGCTCCATATCTCCTCCATAATTCTCAAGCAAACCTGAAACACTTGACTACTCGTGCATAATATGAGTACCCAAGAGTTTAATGAAACAGAAAATAAACACTCGGGTTAGACAGGGGTCTGGTGTGACAAACGGTTAAAATTGCTTAACTTTAGAAAAACCTTTGAAAAGAAAAGGTATCACGTAAGACTTCGCACACATAAACATGAAAAAGTTTTTACCTTACGCTAACCAAAACATTTGTTAGGAAATCCGGTGATTTTATAAAAGTGTCTAGGGTTTTCAAGTAAATAAGAAATAGCCGAAATTGTTACATGATTAAATTTTAGCTACTAGCCACAAAAGTGGGTAATACAAACAAAACCGTAGGGTCTCGTAGGAAGAATGGGTTTCCATCAATTGCAGGGCTACTGGGTACCGTCCAACACAGTACGTGGCCTAGATCAACGTACCGAGGAGTACGCCCGCTCCCCTGCAACACAAGGCTGGAACCGTTCCTTACTGAACAGTCTCGAACAAGACCACCCCATGGTTGGCGCGACCAACCACACACTAAGCTGAAATAGAAAGGGACCTCTAGACATGGGTAAATCTCACTCTCAAGTGGGGGCTACCCACGAAGCCTTACTGCACCTCCCCTGTTTTAGCCATTCCCGGTTGATGAGGCTTGAGGCTGCAATTACCTTTATAGAACACATTTATCTTAGAATGCACATCGTCCACCTGACGATGTTCTGAAAGCATTCAATCCATACAAGTTCGTTCCGGGTTCGAACGAAACCGAAGGCACTATCTCATTGCACTAATTTTGGAATCACCCTCAGAGTTAACGACCATAGCCGTTGCACTCTGAATCATCATCTCGAACCTATAAGTACTATTCCGTCAAACTCATCATGGAATCACCCACAGAGTTATACTGACGTATAGTTCTTACACCTCGAGTCTTCACTAAGCTCCACTTAGATTCACGACCTAACATTTAATTGGAATCGATGTGGTTTTGGGATCCCAATCATGGAAACCCGATCCCAGTCTCACCGAATCCAAACGCCATTTTAATGTCCAAGTTGTACTTAAGGGTTTTAACAATTTAAACTCATGTTCAGGATGATATAACAGATAGATGAATTATATTATCATAACAGATAATTCATAACAACTATTCATCTCACAAAGCAGCATATCACATATCATAGATATCCAAATCATCCAGTATCAACCAAAATCAATCACCCAATATTAATCACTCAATATTGATCATCCAATATCAATCAATCAACCAATATCAATCAATCATCCAAAGCAGAATTGATTAACTCTTAATCAATTGGATTACCTAAATCCTTTCCATTAATTTATTTCAAATAAATAAATTGATCATCTCTTAATGATCTTCCTTAATTAATCTTCCTTGATTAATCATTTTTAATTACATTCAAGTAATTATTCTTAACCATATACAGTAATTAACTTTTAATTACTATCATTTATTACAATAATTAATGATCCTTCATTTGCTTCCATTAATTAATCAATTATAATTAATTACATTAAACCTCAATTAATTATAATTAATTAATCACACTTAAATTAATTACTTTTATTAATCAACCTTAATTAATATCATTTATTATATTAATTAATGATCCTTATTAATTAATAATTAGCTTGTAATTAATTATCTCATTTAAATAGTGATTAACAATTTGTAATTACTTATCTTAATTAATTAACTTCTTAATTTAATTATATTAACCTTTGATTAATTAATCTAATTAATTAATCTTTAATTACTTCATTAAGTAATTATTAATCAATTAAATTAATAAATATTCCTTAATTAATTACTTATTAATTAATCACATCTTTAAATTAATTACCCTTAGTAATTAATCTTAAATTAATCACATTCGTTAATTAATTAATCACATTAATTAATTAACTAAATTGATTAAGTAATTAACTCTTAATTACTTACATAAGTAATTATCTCTAATTACTTCATTAATAAATCTTGATTACCCTCTTAATTATTTACCTAATAAGTAATCAATTCCATCATTAAACAATCCTTAATATTTTAATTAATTAATTACTCCATAATTAATGAACTTCAACAATTATATTAATCAATTCCTTAATTAATATCATCAAGTGATTATTCATTAATCACTTCAACTTTAACTCTCATGAGTAATTTCTACTAGTTACTTTCACAAGTAATTATCATTCAGTTACATTCAATAATTCATCATTAATTACTTCATTAAGTAATTACACTTAATTAATCCATAATTAAGTGATTAAATAAATAATTACTAATTATTTAAAATTAATTAATTAATTAATTAACTTCTTATATATAAAAAAATCCTTAATTAATTTAAGTAAACCATAATTCTTAATTAAATCTTTACTTATTAACAAATTATAACAATTAAGCATTTTAAGTTTAAAACAAAATAATTTAATCTTATTTATCTTCATAAATAAATTACTTGAAATAATCAAATTTTAATAACTTAAAACAAATTATTCAAATTTGGTTTATAAATTATAACTTAAACTTAATTTGAAATTTAAAGCATTTAGAAATCAAATTAGAAATTTAAAAATACTTTAATTATCTGTGTCAAACTTACTCATTTTAAATAAAATTTGAAACTTAAGTTTTTAAATTACTTAATACCTTAATTTAATACTTAAAATTTCAACACTTCTTTTTAAAATTCAAACATTTCTTTAAATTGAAATTCAACATCTACTTAGATAATTACTTCCAAATTCAAACTTCTTAACAAATTAAATTTAAAATAAATTCAATTTAATACTTTTTAAAGTTTGATTTACTTTATTTCCAAAACAACAAGTTTAAATTTAGTTTTCTCTATAAACTTGTTTATTTCTTAATGCTTGATTCTTAAATTATTCAACTCAAGTTTACATTGCAGCTTAGTATTATACCTAACTACCAAAACAACAAACTAAAAACCCGAGGCAACAATGAATCCACCCGAGACAACCCCAAAGCAAGCCCAAACTCCATCATCTTCGAGTCGGCCCCGAAAACAACGCGTGCAACCCTTCGAGTTTCAAACGTCTTCCCAAACGAAATTTTCCAGTGCACACGAATGTGCACGGTGCACATGCACGACCATCTCCGGTGCCGTAGTTCGTCGTCGATCGACGTCGTCGATCACAAAATCACACTCTAGCATGATAACGCACCCATATCCAACAACCCTACACCGAATCAAAAATTCGATCGAAAGCACGAAACTGCAGAAGCAACTCGTCACAAAACCACCCACATCGCCGACACCACGATGCCGTCCACTTCGCCGACCCTACCATCGAGTCACCACACCCAAGAACATCAACTTCCCTAAGTGCGCACGCCTTCGGTCATTCATTGCGACGTAATCAGCTTCAACAGCAAGCCGAACAATAAGCAAGTATAAACCTTAATCCAATCGATTTCGAACGAATCTGCCATTCGAAAATTCCAATCATATTTTTCCCATAATCAACAACATACAAAGAAGCTATGATCAAAATTTCATACCTAATTATTGAATATATCATCGGCAATTCGTCAAATTGCCGATATTGTTCAACTTAAAATTCCCAGTTGATTATCACATTAAAAATTATGATTTGCATATTAAAATTCATGATTTTCAAACACGAATCCAATCCTATAATGTAAATCCAAAATTTAGCAAGTTGATTCTTGTGAAGAATTGGGGTTCTCGCTGTCATTTTACAAATTTGAACTGAATACTTAATATAAATTCTTGGAATGATTTTTGGTAGTGAAGATACATGATTTCAATCAATTCTTGTTTGAAAACCACAAACTAACAATGATTCAAGAAGATGATATTGAATTTAAAAAGAAAAATCAAACCTGTATAAACAACAGTATTAATATCCAGGCATTCAATATTTTTATTTATTTATAAACATTCATTCGGGTAAACAAATATTCATCATCAAAGCCAAATTCATTTGCATATAACATTCAATCATAGATTATATCAAAACTGTTTTTAAAATAGAATTTACTCACAGATTATGCAGAGCAGATTTTTCTGTATTATTTCATACATTGATATGCTGATGAAAAATCCAGTTGCATGCTTCTAATTTAATGTTGAACTGCAAGTTACTTGGTGTTACCCTCAAATGAAATGCAGGTTGAAGTTGATGTTGCAGTTGAACACCAATTTGCATTTGCAGGTTGAGGCTTTTTAATTGAATACAGATTGAAGGTTGCAGATTTCATTGATGTTGCAAGTTTGAGGTCTTGCAGATTATAATTTACTTCAAATTTTGATTTTGTGTTTAAATTTTTCAGATTTGAAAAAGATTGCTGGTTGCCATTGAATAGAGTTAAGAAATGAAGACAAAGAAATAAAAATGTTTGAGAAAAAAGAATTTCTTCTTAAAAACATTTATTAAAAATTAAAATTATATGTTGCCACTTGTCTTCAAGCATTTACATTTGTCATTAAATTTGTTTGATTGTTTTACAAGTGTTATTAAGGGTGTTTATTATGTTTACACATGTCTTAAAATATTTTTAATTAATTTACATTTAATTTAAAAGATAATAGAACTTACTTATTAAATTTACCATATTAATAAATATGAGTTTACCTTTAAAAGAAATATGCTAAAACTAATTATAAAATAAATTCATTATACATGTATTTACAATCTAAAACATTTATTTTCATACATTTATAACCATTTTAAATTCAAGCATTTTAAAAGAAAACAAAAACAAAACTTATTTGAACTATCATTAAAATAAACAATCATCTTATTTTTGAAAACTATTTAATTAATCTAAATTAACTTTTGAAAAATATTAAGTTTTAAAACAAAGCTTTAAATTACAATTTATACATATATAAATTATCAATAGATTAAATTAAATTTCAAAACAACTCAAATTAGAACATATACATACATATATATTACAATTTGAAAATTCATCTTTTATTTAAAACAAAGGATATTCTATTCACAATATATATCAAATATATATATTATAAACAGAATAAAATTTATTAGTTTTGAAATATAGTTCTTATCCATTTTTAAATTGTTAAAAAGATATTGATCACAATCATCAGATTAAATATTTATTAACCATTAAAAAGAATAAATTCACCAATTTAAATTGAAATTATAAAGACAAATTACCAAATCAATTAAATTATTAACACAGATTATTAAATCGATGTTGCCTAAAATTCCGGGTCGTTACAATCGGTCGCTGAGCCATTAAATTCCATGGATACGGGCTTTAGATGGTTTGAAATCTTTCATCTCCATCTTCGTTTGGTCGTATGCCTTCTTGAAGATGATGTTAACGGGACTTCCACAATCAATTAAAACTCTCTTTACATATGCCGGCCCGATCACCGCAGATATGACCACCGGGTCGAGGTGGGAGCCTCCACCTTTTCCGCGTCTCTGCCCTTAAATACTATATCATCTGTCATCATGCGTTGCTGTTTTGTGGGGTTCCCATCCTCCACATTCGAACAACACTCATAATCCGCATGGCTTAAGGAGTTAGCATACTGCTCCATCTTCTGCCAATTCTTATCTGTAGGGTAAGGTCCATCAACTATCATGTTTGTGACCAATCTACTCACGGTTCAGGAAGGTTCCTCTGGTTGGCGTGGAGCCAGCCCGCGTCCGGGGTCTGATGTTCCTTGCCTACCCTCCTATGGGTTCTTGACAAACTCCTGAAGTTTTTTCTGTCTGATCAACTTTTCTATGGCGTCGTGGAGGTGTCTACACTCCTCTGTATTATGCCCATAAGTCTCATGGAAGCGACGGTACTTCCCCGTCCGCTTTTGTTCCTCTATGGACTCCTTTGGGCTTGGCTTTCTGTATTGAAAAGTGTTACAGGTTGATAGGTAAATATTCTCAAGAGATGCATTCAGTGGGATGTATTCATTGTAGGTCGAAATCCTTGGCTTCCATTTCCTCGCTTCTCCTTTCTTTTCGAGATATCCTCCTTCGGACCCTTTCGATTGCCCGGGCTTATTCGGTACATTGACTTGAACTTTTCCTGAGTTGTCGTCGGATTGTTTTACGGCGATGTTGCTTTTCACAGTCTCATGAACAGGCTCTGGCGCCTTATCTCGCCTTGTCCATCTGGCCTCCTCCCTCCTTATGAATTGATGAGCCTTTGAATAGAAACTCTCTAGCGTAATTGGAGGCTTTCCTGCCAACCAGTCTCCAAACTCTGAATCAGGATCCACTCCTCGTATTACTGCCATCAGAATGGCATGGTCATTAGGATTGCTAACTTCAGTAGCCGCAACATGAAATCTTTGCAAGTACTCCTTCAATGACTCCTCCGGAGCCTGGATTACACTTGATAAGGACATCACATCCTTAGCACGAATGGCATGTATCCTGAACTACTCCATAAATTTCGTTTCCAATTCGTCGAAGCTGGATATAGACTGTGGGGGAAGTCTAGTGAACCACATAGTGGCGATTCCGGATAAATGAATTAGAAAGCATCTACACTTGGTCGCTTCATTTGCTCTGGTCGAATCCATCATCCATTCGTACCTCATCACATGCTGCCTGGGATCGGTCTTTCCTTCGTAGGCCGGGATAGTTGGCATGCTAAACTTCCTGGGATACTCAGTCTGTAGAATGGTATCGGTGAATGGAGTATGACTCATGGATATCCCCCATTCTTCATTGGTTAAGCCTTGATTTTCTCTCATTAACTACCTAACATAACTGATAAGTCTAGAGTTTGTATGGAGGATGGAAGGTTGGGCTCTGTTCTACGGGACCGCTCGGGTTGATGTCCCCTATGTTGATGATCTGCCAAACGTGTATCTTGAAGACCAGCTTCATTAGGGCCTTGGTGAGCCGAGCGTCTGGTCCTCACACGTGCTCCAGCTCCTAAGTTTCCTGTTCCGGCTCGAGTGCGGTCTCCAAGATGTGAGTGAACCCTTGTTGATCGATCAATAGCACCTGCTTGTGCAGTTTCAGTTTTACGACGTCTATGCCTGGAGGTTCATTAAATAAAGTCGAGCTATCAGATGAATAATAAGGACCAGGGCTACCTCCAGCTTTCTTATGCTATTGCTGAGTAAGCTGAGTCATGAGGTTAGCGTTAACTTGAATCTGCTCAGCAAGTTGCCTTCTACTTTCCATGAGTTCCCTCATCAAGTCGTTGAACTCTGTCCTAATGACGACTTCCATTTGATTTTGGGTGGTAGTCCCTGCACCTAGATTTTCTTGTTGATTACTTGGTCCTACTTGTTGTACGCTAGCAGTTTCGTTGACATCCGCGTTATGAGAGGCTGATCTAGTACGTGGTCTTTCCATAGTAGAGTTATTAATAGGAACTCTGGGTAGAATCAACGGTCGTCCTGTGAACGGTTTGATCTCCTTCGAGGGATTTATTCAATCCAGTAGCTACAAAGCAGATCCTAACGACCCGAGAATTCGATTCTCAGTGAAAGCACCAAAATGTTAGCACCATAATTGGTCACTAACACCCTTGAGAAAGATTGTGTAGAGAGATTAATGAAGAAAGTAAATTAAAACAGAGAATTGTATGCTAAGTTAAATGCAAAGACAAGAACACCGGATTTATAGTGGTTCGGCGTAATTGCCTACGTTCACTTTGAGGTTAATCTTCATTGCTTTACTCAACGATTAATTATAGATACATTCCGTACACCAACTACTTGAATACAATTGCTAAGTAAAAAGAATGAGCCTTGAATGCGGCAGAGTCTCCCCAGTGTTCTCGAAAAAAGATTCTTTTCACTGTGCCTCCTGCCCTTCTATTTATAGACGAAGATGGGTTGGACTCCCCTCATGGGCCTAGGAGTAAGATATCTCGGCCTGTAGAAAATAACTTCTATACGCCGAGCCACAAATGCCGAATGACAATTGCCGAGCCATGTAGCCAGGTCGAACGACATTCGTATGCCGACCGAGGAAGATATGCCAAACAGTATCTACATGCCGATCGAAACAGTGTGCTGAGTGAAGAGTGTAGGTCGAACGAGACCTGATGCCGGTCGAGAGGAGATGCCAAACGACCTACTTATGTCGAGCAAGGCTTCATGCCGAGCGAGGCTGGAATGCCGAACGAGGCTGATGCCGAACGACCATGCTATGTCGAACGACCCTTCCATGCCGAACGAGGCTCTATGCCAAGTGAGGGGAGGTGCGTCGAACGAGGTTGGAATGCCGAACGACCATGCTATGCCGAACGGCTTTTCCATGCCGAACGATGCTCTATGCCGAGCGAAGGGAGGTGCGTTGAACGAGGCCTGTGCCGAGCCTCTTGGTCAAACAACCGGGTAACAAAATGAAAAAGGAAAATTTAAACAAAGTGAAACTTGTTTTTTCATAGACTAAGACAAATGGAAAACAAAAAAATTGAAACAAAATAAACAAAACAAATGAACAAGGTAAATTTTTGTTTTTTTTAAACAAATAAATACTTAACCAAATATATGTTTATTTAATTAACTACGCTTGGGCCTGGCCCAAATCAAAACCACGGCTTTTAAATTTAATTATAAGAATCAACTTCTCCCTTCATTAATTTGAGCTGCAAATCTCCTCTTTTTTCTTTTCAAAGTCAAATCAAAAATCGATTTCACTACCTTTCGAATTTTAGTGAATTGGGTTTGGGTAGGGAATGCGATCACTTGGCTCGCGGGTTGCAGTGGAGTTACAATATTCAAGGAGATTGCATAGGGTCGAGAGGTTTGTGTTTTGGCATTCGATTGGAGATGTTGGATGCGAATTGAACTTGGAGGCGAGGGGATTGACGTTGAAGGCGCTAGGATGCATGAGTTCGACTGGTTCACGATGTTCAACTTTGGGTTTTGAAGTGTCCATAAGCTTGAATTTGAATTGCAGGCAAGCTGATTTCAGGTTGTTAGGCGAGTGTTGCGTGGAGGTCGCATGGTGGTTGATGGCTTAAGGTTATGGCGGTTTCGGATTGGGAATGAAGTCGACTTGGTTATTGGATGAGGACTGTGAATCATAGGTAAGTTTGGGATAGAAGATAGTGGCGATGTCTAAAGTGTAACAGTAAGCTGGGGGTATTTGATGAAATTGGAGATGATAGTGTGCTTTATGTAAGAGAAGTTTGCACTATGTGATTGGCAGGTCTGAGTTAGGAAGCTCGTCAAGAGGTGTGGGGTGGTGAATTAATTGAGCGGTGGAGAGGGTGGTCGCATTTTCTATTGTCTGGAATGTGATTGCAGCTTGTAGGAGGATGGTAGGTTAAGGGTATGAGATGATGTGAGTTATTGAAGGAGATGGCAGTTTGACATTGCGATGGGGGTTATCTGGCATGGTTTGGTGGTTTGTCGAGGCAGTGAGATGAAGTTTATTGTTTTGGTGTGGATATGTAGCGGAAATAGTATGAACTGATGTAAGTTTATGGAGGTGTAATTCAGGGGGATAGTTGTCAGGAAGTGGAGCTGCTGTAGTTGGAAGTTAAGGGAAGGCAATTAGAAGGTGGAGGAAGTGTATTGTTGTGTTGATGGAAGCACTGGTGCTTATTGATGTTGTGACAGTATGGTGGTTATGCAATGCAGTAGAAGTATGTTGAACAAGGAGTTATGTAGAAGTGGTGCTGTGGTATATTGTGCGGTAGGATGGTGATGTAGTTGATTGTTGTAGAGCAGTTTGAAGGATGGAGTTGTATTGAGACAATTGTTTGTTGGTTAGTGGAGATGGAGTAGCAGTTTGATGATGGTCAGGGTTGGAATGAGGTGGATGGCTTGGTTTTGAAGGCAGTTTTGAAGACAATTTTGACAGTGCTTGTATGTAGATAGTGGATGTGGGGAATGTATGTGGAGGTAGAGAATTGTTCTAGTATGTTGTGAGTGGTGAGGGAAAGTGTGGGGGGGAGTCTGGTTGTTGCTCTGGTGAAGTCAATGGGCTGGATTGATGGAGGGGCAGTGGTATGGATGGGATGTAGCAGTGAGTATAAGTCGTATGAAGGTTTGGAAGTGAATGCTTCAGGGGAAGTGATATGTGGTCGAATCAGTAAGGTGAAGTTGCACAGTGAAAAGAGGATGATAATGTATGTACAGATGTAAATGTGAATGACAATGTAAAATATAAAATGTGAAAAAGCAATGGAATTTCTTTCTTTTTCAAATGGAATTATGTAATTTTTTTTAATAGGAATGCAAATGCAACAAAAACAACAAGCACACAACAAAAATAAAACGAAATTCAGGCCAACACACAACGCAAAAAAATTAACATATAAAACAAACAAACAATAAAATCAAACACCAATAATTTGAAGAAAATAAAATAAAATCAAAACAATTCCCCGACAACGGCGCCAAAAACTTGTTCGGACGGCTAAATGTTTAACGGTTTAGAAAACAGCCGAACAAATTATGAAATAAAAATAACTGCAAGCCCACGGCGTACTACCGTAGTACGTGGTGAGTACGGGTCGATCCCAGGGAATTGTTGATTTTAAATTTTTATTCAATCAAATTAATCAAAGATTTAGAGAGTGATTAGCTAAAAAAATAAGAAAAATGACAAACTAGAAAAAGAAAATAGATAAAATTATGAGAGTGTAGAGGCAATTTAGAGATAAATCCACTTTCTAGATCAAATAGTTCAACACAACATGAAATTATGATCTCTCTTTTTTGGTCATTAGTTAGTTTGATTGATGTGTTTATCATAAGTATGGCCTATTTGTGCTATTAATTAGCTCAACATAAGCCATCAAACTATAACACACCCCTTAAACCACTATTTACTCTCATGAAAAATGACAACAAGTTGAAAATGAAATCTATTTTAAGCATGACCTATTAACTATTGTTTAGAAATATAGGCCATCAAATTTTAATTTCAAAATAACTTCATTATCATAATCATATGTAAATGAAGAGGTAATTTTTGTGAATCATATGACTAAGCATAGCCTATTTGTTTTGAACAACATAAGCTATCAAACTCAATAATAAACACAAAATTACATAAACATCATTTTCCATTAAGCACAAAAAGAGAGCAATAATTATCAAAATGTTGAAGCTATATAATGAGAAAGCTTCATTACCCTAAATTGACGGGGTTTAGCCTCTCATATTCGTTATTAAATCAACAAATATAACTTGCAACATGAAAGAAAAAGAAAAGAAAAAAGAGAGCAAAACAAGAAAAAAACTATTCTAGTTGCATGAAAAATAAATCTACACTACTAACATGAAAGTAAATAAACAAAAGAAGCATGTAAAAGAAAGATAGTGCTAATTAACATTGCATAAAAAAAATGAAAGTTACATGAAAATAAAAAGGGCTAAGTAGCCATGGAAAAGAGAAAGAAAGCTTTAATTTATTTTCTAAGCTAAAAGCTAACTAAGAGTGACTAAGGAAAAGACTAAGGAAGAGAGTTACATGAAACATAAGGGGTATTTATACAAGTTAGAAACCCTAATGCATATTTTTGGAGAATGCCAAAATGCCCTTGTAGGAAGTGTAGTGGTCAAGTTTTCATTAGCTTTAATAATCCCCCACTTAAATGTACATGAAGCTTTAATGGCCTTTTAGCACGTGCATTAGCTCCTAATTGAAAATCAAGGTAAGTTGGTGGGTCCTCCATGTTTTTCACTTTGAATTATTTCCATCTTCATTCTTTTGTATCTTCTTTGTGCATGCATATTCCTTCATGAAACCACTTGTAATTGAGTTTAAATTTCTACAAAATAATACAGAAATTTTCAACTAAATTTTCTCAATTTAATATATGCACAAAAATGATCATTTTGCCCCTATATTAAGATGAATATGTGACAGTTTGAAAATAATTTGAATTTGGTTTAAACAAGTTAAAATTCCCAATATGATCATTTAATTTAAATAGACTAAATATGGTGGTAAAAATATGCACATTTACGTGCACATCAGGTTTCGTGTGCATGTCTTGTTGTCACTGCATATATACATGTCTGAACTCTTAAGTCTGGTCTGGTGGAAGCTTTGCATTCATGTTATGTTGACTAGTTTCACTTTGTATGCCGTATTTGCATTTGTATTGAGTAACTCACTGTCTTGCTGTGTGGTTCCTGCTTCTGGATTGACCTTGGTTAGTTTTGCATTTGCTTCGAATCACCATGCTTGTAGCTGAATTCTGATTTTGATGCATGTGTGTGTCTGCGTTTCAGTGTACTGACCTGGTTATTGTAGTCTGGTTCTACATGTTGTATATGTTGAATCTTTATGTGTCTAGTGCTATGTTCCATTTGGTGGTCTAGTTCCTTGTTGCATTGAGTCCAATTTTGGTCTGGGTTGATAAAACTTGGATTGTTTCAAGTTGAATTTGCAGTTGCTTTAAGTTATTTCATTTCTTGGTCTATGTTGCATTGTGTGGTGAGTTGCTATCTTGGTTGCATATAGTTAGGTTCCTTTTGAAGCTGACATGTCTGAGGCTTTTTGCATTCATGTATGTTGTCATTCGACTTGTCAGTCTGGCCATTTGAGGTTTTGTTTGTTCTTGAAGTCACCACTGTTGACATGTGCATTTTGGTTTCTCTCACCAGTCTAGGTTCAAGTGTACATTGAGTTGGTTTGTGCAGTCAAGTCTGCACTAAAATGTTGTGTACTGCATGTATATTTTTTGCTCCATTGTTATGCACTTGACCATTTGTATCTGGTCTATTCTATGTTCTCACTTGAAGTCTAGTTTAGTTGATCTGGTATTATAGTCTGGTTGCTTCGAGTACATATATATGATGCCTTTGTTTCACTGGTGGTCTTGTAATCTGGTTCACTCCAAACAGTTGTGTCTATTGCATGTTTTGAACTGGTTCGGTGTGTGTGATCTTAATGTGTTCGAGCTTGTTCCAGTCATTAAAACTTTACCATTCTATTTTTGTTTTTGTATTGCACCTATGTTGAACCTAGCTTTAGCTCGGGTTTGACCTTGTGCTCGTATCGTGACTTTATTTGTATCGCACTTGTGTTGAACCTAGCTTTTGACTGGGTTTGACTTTGTGCTCACATGTCCCTGTAATTTTATCAAGTGTATATCGGTGTGCACGGCCTTATGGCATGTCTAGTGATACACTATGCATGTCACAATTCGTTCGTGTATGATGAATTCAAAATAACGGTGACGAACAACCCAAATAATCGAGACAAATAATATTTTCAAAACATATTTTATTTTACACTGCAAAAATATTTCTTATTCAATTTTACTGCATCAGTGTTTATTTTGCAGATAGCTCAGATGTGGATTCAAATTGGAAAATAGTTGAAGAACAAATATGAGTGAACGAGTGATATGCAGCGAGGTGCAAATATAAATAACGATTGTATAGTGAAAATTGTGTTGTAATTTGAAATTGTGCTGTAATTGAAATTTTGTATATATAGTGAGAGCTCAAATTTATACTATTCAAAATTGTAATAGAATATTTGTTTGAATAAAAATTCTGTGTTATTTATTTTATTCAGCAAATATTTATTTAATTATGTGAAAATAAAATAGTGTAATTACAAATACATTTAAATGAATATATATATATATATGTTTATTATCATCAAACAAAAATCATATACTTGCATATTCAACAATCTCCCCCTTTTGATGATAACAAACATATATTTAAGATTTTGAATTTATAAAATGTATTTGATCATTCAATTTGCTCCCTCTATTTGAATGCTCCCTCTCTATAACAAATCTCCCCCTTCATTTATGCTTAAAGATAAATGAACGTAGACGAGAATATGAAAATATAATATTTGACCTCTATTTTCTAAAATCTTCACTTTTTTCTTCCCTTTTTGTTATCAGCAAAAGAGTAATAGTGTTAGAAAAAAAGAGATAAAGTTATAGACATTAATACAATATTAATACCTAATCCAGTATAAATATTAAATTTCAATAAAAAATCAAACAAAAACCATAATAATATGTTAGGCATATATTCCACTTTAAAATGATAGGGATGATGTCGGTATATAAAATCATATAGTTGAGTGTATTTGTGGTATATTTATATTAGGAATTTGAATATCTACTAACCATGCATGATCATTAGGACTTTTAAATGAGATTAGTAGTATTCCCAATTTTTTTTAAAATGAATTTCAAGCATGTTCTAACCACGCATAACCGTGAGGACTTTTAAATGGGATTAGAATCAACTTGCCTATTTAATAATCTATTTTGATATGTGTTCCACACATGCATAATCGTGAAGACTTTTAAATGAGCATGAAAGAACATATACAAATATTCCAAGTAATTCATCCATACATAACCATGAGGACTTTTAAATGAGAGTGAATACTTTAGATGTTTTTATTAAAAAAAATGAAAATGAATAATTTCCCGTTTAAAATACCGCATATTGACATACTACATTGGGTTTTGATGAGTGATGGTTGATAGAAATATGATGGAAATAGAGATGGTCATGAAATTTTTACCCATCAAAAGTTATTATAAAACTTGTTTAAATTTTTAAAGAAATTTACTAAATATACTGTCTCAAGTCATAATATATGATTAATTTCAAAACTCATCACTTTTCCAGTCACTATTTATCTTCTCGATAATTAGTACGTAGTCAGATTAGTTAATGTGGTCATTTAAAATTATAAAATCAAATTTTCTAAAATGACTAATCTGAAGCAAGGTCAACAAAAACTATTTACTAAAAGGGGTTTTATAAAAAATGTCTGCTATTTGAAAATTAGTTGAAATGAAAATTATGCAGATATTTTCTTTGAAAATGTGATGCAACTAATGAATCTCTCTACATAAAACATGTTCCACTAGTACTTTTTCTATCAATTAGATTACCAGTGTAATCTACATCTGAATTTCTCTTAGACTCAAGATTATCATTAGTTGGATATCATAGACCAGATCATGAAGTTGCAACAAATTCCTTAAAATCCTTTTTACTGCTTTTAAATGAAATTCTCTTGAATTGGAATTGAAACCTTGCAAATAAACAAACAGTGAACATAGTATCAGATCTAAAAGCAGTAAGATAAACAAATATATCCACGTGTATCTAGAGTAATTAAAACCCAATACAAGACAATATCTCTTATCACCTAAACTTGCAATATAGTTAGTTTAAACGAATCTATATGAACTAGTTCAGTAACTCTAGAGGCACTTATAGTGTTCTTGGCATAAAAAGATAATTGGCCAACAATTTTCATAACTCAAAATCAAAATCAACACTTATCTCCTTATCGTATAACTGGCAGATTTAATTCAGATTATGGTGTAGATTTCAACATTTAATAAATCGTTCAAGATAAATATACCTTTACCTGTTTTATCTTAACGATAAATTTTTGTTTTTGCCTATTGTGATTCTGTCACCTTTATACTAAGCCAAGGAACCTTGATTTCCATCGTGTGCCTGGAACAGTCTGAATCCGGGTAACGCTGTGGTTGTTCCTTAGCCTGCCGCCACACCTACATGAAAAATGATTCCTGTGACCTATTTGTTTTTATAGGTCCATGGTTGTTAGTAGAAAAATATTTTAAAAAATATGTTTGTGCAGACCCAAGACTATTTATATTTGTTCCTTTTGGCACCCAAATTTGTTTAACTTTAAGGGATTTTATATTTATGCCTTTTGGAACCCAAATTGGTATGGTTTTTACGTGTTTGGGCCTATACCAACCATTGTTTTGATTGTGTCCAACTTTTCTACAAATTATGCATTTGGATTTGATTTGATTAATTTTGCTTCTAACATTTTCAGATTGCTTGTATCCAAGTCCTTGTCCAACAACATCAACGGTTTGTTTCCCTAATAGCTTATCTAACGATCTTTCTCGTTTGGAAAATTTTTCTAAAGTTGTAGACAATTGTTGGACTTGTGTTTTAAGAGATTCATTTTCATTCAATAATTGAGTGCACTTTTTAATAGAATTTTCTCTCCTCGTGTTTTCACTTTCTTTCAAAATCATAATTTCATTATCAAGTGATTTAATTTTAATTTCTAATTTTTTAATTTCTTCTTTGAATGATGGACACTTGTCACACTTAGGGCTTTTATTTCGATAGTTTTTTACTAATTGGCTAAGCTGTTTATTTAATTCTATCAAAGTATCTCATTTTGATTCAGTTTTAGTGTATTTCTCCCTAAGTCTTTCAAAACAGCCATTTACTTCGTGAAAATATATAAGTAATTTCGAATGAGTAAGTTTTGATACCTCGCTTGGCTTGTCATTATCACTGTCAGTTGTTTCTCCTTGAAGACATAAATTTTCTTTTTCACTCTCGCTGCCAGTGCTTTTATCAGCTTCATCAGTTTCATTCCACGTAGCTGCAAAACTTCTCCTTTTCAGTTTCTTTCCTTGGCTGAATCGATTCGGAGGACAATTGGCTTGATATGACCGGGTTTATTGCACTTGTGAAAAATGATCTCCTGCTCTTCTGGGTTGTCTAGAACTTTGACTATTCTACTTTTCAGCTGTTGATTTAGAGTTGGATTTCCATACTTGTGATTCCACCTTTTGAATTTCTTTATTAATAGTGCCAATTCAGCTACTCAGTCATCATCATCATCACTTTATGTTGTTTCTTTGAGAGCTATTGATTTCTTTCGATTATCACCTCCTTCTCGTTCTTCCTTGAATTCCATTTCTGGCTCATAAGTGGTGAGATTTCCGATGGGTTCTTCAACTTTGATTTGTTCCAAATCCTTTGATTCTTGAATGGCAGTAACTTTTGCTTCAAAATTTCGTGGAAGGACTCTGAGGATTTTTCGGACTATTTCCAATTATGTGTATGATTTTCCGAGAGTTTTTTATTTGTATATGAGATTGGAAAGTCGTCCTACATCACTTTGACATTTTCATCCTTGGCCATTATGAAGTTCTCGTATTCGCTACTAAGCATGGAAAGTTGATATTCTTTGACTTCAGATGTTCTTTCGTGAGTCATTTCATGTGTGTGCCAGATTTCCTACGTAGTTAGATAATGTGAGACACAATTAAATTCAATTTGATCCAATGAACATATAATAGAATTCATAGGTTTAGAATAAGCATTCTACGGTTTATTTTCAAGATCTGTCCGTTGGTTTATCTATTTCCTGATTATCTATCATAATAGTTAGTGTCCTGTATCATGTCTCAACAATATTCCAAGTATCAATGGTTTTTAGAAAAAATTTCATTCTATTTTTCCACTAAGTATATTCACCATTGGACATTGGTGATTTAGCTATGGCTGACCCTTAGCAAAAGCATTATTAAAAGAATCCATTTAAAAAATCAAAATTTTAAAACAGTAATTTGTTTTTGAAAAAAATCAAAATTTTAAAATAAAAATTGACTTTTGTTCCTAACTCCGATACCGCTTGTAGGATCAATTTTACCCTAAAAGGGGCGGGTGAACAAGATGATACTAATAATTATAAAAATTAACGCGAAAATATATAAAATAATTGCAGCATAGATAATAGCTGAATAATAAAAGCAGAAATAGAACAACACGGATTTACCCAGCTTCGGCAAAACCCTGCCCACATGCTGCCTCTAAGGTTTCTACTAGAAATTAAGTAGTCAGATGCTTGTACATGTAAACTTGCTACACCCTCTATCGACTAACCTAACTCTACATTCAAAACTCTACCACAACTCAAGCCACTGAGTTGCAAGTTCTCGAACTATACCACTGTAGTTCATCCCCTAGTCACACGAGTACAATTTTACAAAAGTTTGAATGAGAATTACAAATAAAAACAACTCTAAAACAAGAAACCCTAAATTGAAAAATAAAAACCAATAGTATTAAAAAACCAGCCCAATAAAAAACGTCCCCTTTTCTTTTTATATTATCGGCAGCTTTCTCTTTCGTTCAATCCTTCGTTCCTCTTTCACGATTTAGGGCTTCTGGAAATTTAAGGCCGTCGATTCAAATTTGTTGATGAAATATGATCTTTTTCTGGTTTATTTCTTTAATCAACTTGTCGCTTTGATTTGCATACGGCTGCTTCTTGATCGAGTTCAAATTGAATGAACTGATTGCGATTTCCTTTATTTATTCCCGATGATATGCTTGAACTCAATTACTCATAAACCGATGATGTTAATGGCTTAAATAGCGATCGATTCCCTTAATTTCTGTTCAAATTAATTAATTTGAATTCTTCGGTTAATTTTGCTCTACCGTTCATTTTTTCTTGATTGTTGATGATGTTTTCTGACTTTTTCAATTCGTATATTTTCCTGTTATGCTTGCTTGGTTACCACGGCTTGCATTTGCTTTAGAATTTGGTTCCGTTCTTTTCTCTACTGACTTCGACCACTTTGAATTTGTGATAATATTTTGAGATTAAAATTTGCTTCGACTTGTTCAATTGTGTGTTACCTGCTAGTTACCTTGCTTGACTGATTCCTGACTCACGGCTTGATTTGTGTTCTTTCATCTTTGTTACTTGAATTTGTGATATTCTGAATTTTGCTTCATATAGACTGCTAGCTTTGGTTGATTGTCTCTGTACATATATACATACATATATGTATGTATGTATGTATGTATGTATATGTGTGTGGTTGTACTTTGGTATTGCAGTCTTGTTCATCACTGCATATATGATGTTTCTCTTGAAAACTGCTACATACTCTGAATGTCCAAATGTTGCATATGTTTTGAGCCAATGCATATGAACTTGTATGCTTGGTTTGTACTTATGGTCTGATCATTTCATTTGAGTACTTTGTTGCATTTAGTGTTTATTGTCTTTGCATGTCTTCAGTCAGTGTACATTTCTTTATCTCTTTGGTCAAACATTTGGTTAAGTCTGATTGCATTTCATGTGAGCTTCAAGTGCTCCTTTGTGTAGTCTTGCATTCCACTCTGTTGCCTACATGTCGACTTCTTCATCCCTCTGGTTTCATGTGCATATCTTGTTGTCACTGCATATATACATGTCTGAACTCTTAAGTCTGGTCTGGTGGAAGCTTTGCACTCATGTTATGTTGACTGGTTTCGCTTTGTATGCCGTATTTGCATTTGTATTGAGTAACTCACTGTCTTGCTGTGTGGTTCCTGCTTCTAGACTGACTTTGGTTAGTTTTGCATTTTCTTTGAGTTACGTGCTTGTACCTGAATTCTGATTTTGAGGCATGTGTGTGTCTGCATTTCAGTGTATTGACCTGGTTATTGCAGTTTGGTTCTACATGTTGTATATGTTTAATCATTATGTGTCTGGTGCCTTGTTCCATTTGGTGGTCTGGTTCCTTGTTGCGTTGAGTCCAATTTTGGTCTGGGTTGATAAAACATGGATTTTTTCAAGTTGAATATTCTATTGCTTCGAGTTATTTCATTTCCTGGTCTGTGTTGCGTTATGTGGTGAGTTGCTGTCTTGGTTGCATATGTTGGGTTCCTTTTGAAGCTGACATGTTTGAGGATTTTTGCATTCGTGAATGTTGTCATTGGACTTGTGAGTCTGGCCATTTGAGGTTTTGTTTGTTCTTGAAGTCACCATTGTTGACATGTGCATTTTGGTTTCTCTGACCAGTCTGGGTTCAAGTGTACATTGAGTTGGTCGGTTCAGTCAAGTCTGCATTAAAATGTTGTGCGCTGCATCTATATTTGTTGCTCCATTGTTATGCACTTAACCATTTGTATCTGGTCTATTCTGTGTTCTCAGTTGAAGTCTAGTTTAGTTGATCTGGTACATTGTAGTCTAGTTGCTTCAAGTACATATATATGATGCCTTTGTTTCACTTGTGGTCTTGTAATTTGGTTCACTCAAACAGTTGTGTCCTCACATCATTGGGACAACCTAGCGTATTATTTTCCCTAAATGAGATGATGGAGACTATGTAGTATGTATAAATGTTCTTATAAAGGTTAGGCATGACTTGATGGTAGACTTGATGTAGGTGTGGAAAATGCACAGTGCTCGTCCTTTGAGGATCGCATATCTTGTGTCAAGTTGCATAATAACTTAGCATACATTAAAATTTCCTTTTATGGTATCCGAGTACTAGTGATCTACATATACCTATGGATCTATTACCATGAGAAGACATGTTCGGTAGGCATAGGAGTATAAGATCATAGTATATCTTGACTCTTAGAGAGGTCAAGTGGGTAGACTTTGAGACCTTCTTGGTTGCAAGGGATTTCAACACATATTATTCTAAATTTGCTCCACATCGTTACATGTTACCGGATTATCCAAACAATGTGTACTTAGATCATGTAACGACTCACATTTTTACATATCGAAAGGTAAGTAAAATATAATTTACATAATTAAATGATATTAGGATGATCTAAAACTTTGGAAAATTATATAATTTAACATTTTTGCACATTAGAATACAATATGTATATTCTCAAGAATGAAAACTTGCAAACTCCAAAGACGAACATAGTTTGGACTCGATTCTTATTCTAGATGAAAGATTTAGTAGTTTCTCTTTCCATAAGTGGTCATATAACGATTTGGTCTAGTTATTTGAGAAATATGTCTATTTTAATTTCAATCAGATTTTGTAGTTAAGGCCGAAAGTAGGTCTCTCAACGAATAGTTTTGGATGCAGATAATACCATATATGCATTTGCATCCGAAATCATTTTTGGATAATAGATATCTGTATTTAGGATACAAATGAATATCGGATAATTATTCTATCCACTAATGATTGATAAATAAATAAAATTTGGTTCAACATTTTTTTTAATTCCACTGGTTATAAGAGTACGTAAAACCAAAATTATAATCATAGTAAATAGTTTTGAGTAGCTGATATGCATTAAATTCATATAATATAAACTATTAACCTAATAAACAATAATACATATCTTATACTGTACTAAAACAAGCATACTATCAGATATTAATGGTGACTGCCTGTAAGCGCTTTCTCCCTTCCATTATTGTCACCTACATCTAAAATCCTTTCCCATAACGCTTTGTGTTCCACATAATCAACTCGCTTCAACCTCTTCTTCTCTATGCCTTAAAAGAAGAAAGCATTGCATCAATACTACGATTCTTTCGATTTAGATCCACTTTTATTGGACTCTTCTCTACAGCGCTCCAGTCGTCGATACTCCTCAACTATACTTGCCTCTTCTGACGGTGCTTCAGATCCATGTTCAGATCCAATGCTACCTTTTGTTATTAGGATGCATTCTTCTTTTTCGAAGACTCTACCTGTTTCCCCTATGGCAACTTCCACCGTGACTCTTTTGTTTGACGCACACACAACTGTTTGTGCAAATCATATTGTCGGTAATTCTTTTCCTACTCTTATGGTACCTATAATTAATAAACCAAACATTACTATAGTCAATGTTGGGAACTTTTCACATGATTATGTAGCTAGCTCGCAATTTCCTTTTGGTGCAGCTGTGTGTCGTTTGTATAGAGAATTGGCAGTGAGTGTTGCTAGTGTGACAACCCATACCTTCAGGCACACCGATCCAAAGCCTATGGTGACTTTTAGACTTGCATCGTGTCAAGAGATACGAGTTATCAGGTTTTAAAACATTACAAAGATTAAGTTCATAAGGTAAATATAAGACGTTTTATGCTTTTAAATCTTATGGTGGAAGGCAGTAAAATATAAGTATAGAAAATAATCATCTTAAAAAATAACCAAGAAAACATAGTCTCAAAATATACGTAGACAAAATGTAGGGTTTACAAACTAACAACATATAGTTTGACAACTACTAAATATGACAGATAGTTACATGAAGAGTGATGAAAAGTAATATGAGAATCTAACTCCAAGCTCACTCTTCCGCGTACTAGATCTGAGCCAATCACCTGCTGCCCTATATTCCTGTGGTAGGGGAAAACAGAAAGGAGTGGGTCAGACAAATGTCTGGTGATTGAGTTACGTCATTAATATATAGTGATCACATGCAATTGACTTCATTTATAATCTATATGACCTAGGGTGTCCTACTTGTCTTTGTGAACTACTTACGAAGATTGGCTTTATTAACCTAAGGAACATTGCATTAAATACACATACATCCAAACATCTCGTGAATGTTTATAATTAGGATCAAGCAACTAATCGAACCTTGAATCAATGATGAATCAGACCAATAACCTTTGCGACTACTCCTACCACAGGATCGCATACAGTAACAACCTTGGGACTACCGTTCCCCAAACTATGACTATAATATATTATACTTGCGCATTGAGAGGAACGCACAGTGCCGACTCACGACGAAGATGTCTTAGGGTTCGCTGCATCCACGTCCAAGCTCAATGGTAACACCACTTATTTCAGCGCAGCGGGCATCCAACAATAGTGTTATGTATCCATTGAGGAACCTCCCGTTAGTGCCAGACCATGCACCAAGCCAAACATCCACCAACAGTGTTGTGTAGACTGATAGAATTGGGGATATGCCTTAGGGGAAATTCCATAATTTATTGTAAGTTAGTTAACTCCATAATCAATTCTAATTGTAGTAAAGATGTTTTTTTTTCTATTATATTTTTATTATAATGTCTTATTGATAAATAAATGTTTAATTAAAATAAATTTAACATAAAATCCATAATGTGTTTGTGATAATAATTACAAATAGTTATAATCTTGTGTATTATATCACAATATTATAAAACACGTCATTCTAAATGTTCCTAGTCAAGATGCATCGAGATAGCATATCGATGTATTGTTGAGACTAGAGTACAAAATTCTCTCGAAATATTAGGTATTGTATTACTCACGACTGCTGGGGGCATCAAGAGATTATGTACTGATAGTTATTGGATAACTATAGAACGACTCACTCGATATTTTTATGTTGGTTAATATAACTAAGGTCAAACATAAAATATCGATGTGACTGATATACACAGTTCTCCTGACTTGAGAATACCATCGACCTTTAATATGAATGCTCATCTTTGTTTAAAGTAAATCATGACACAGCGTCGATCGAGTGACATAGTTGGATTGAGTGGAAGTATTGGAAGTGAAGCACTATTCATGAGAGGATTCGTCTTCTCAATTACACGAGGTTAGTATCATAGTCAACTTAAATCAACCTAGAGTAGTATGACTAATAAAAATTGTTACTATTAAACCAAGGACTTTGTATTTGGGCTATAGAGTTGAATATGGACGATGTTGGAATTTTGACTACTATCAGATTCCATAAATCCAAAGTGATATAGTTTTGATGAAGAGAATTAGAGTAAATAAAAGTTAAAATTGGGTAACGCTTACTAAAGTGAAAATGGATTTTACCGAAACAAAGTAAATGATAAATTTGGCCAAATGTCACACCCCTACTAAGTGATGTGCGAACATTAATATTTGAATAGTTTGATGTTAATCGTTGATTACATTTACACCTGACGAGTCATACAACCGGAATAATGAATTCTCTTTGGATTAAATGATTTAATTAGTTTATAATTATTATAAATTAACTAATTTAATTAATATCCATGAAATATTAATTACAAAATTCTGAATACGATTTGAGGAATATATGCTATAAAATATATTTATAACAGTTATAAATATATCAATCAATTTGAGATATCGATAAGCAATCAGATATGATTTAATTAATAATATTTATTTGGGATTAAATGAGATATTAGCCCATGATGATAGGTTGATAATTTTGGCTATTATGAGGGCTATAGAGGGCAACTAAAAATAAATTAGAGTGGCTAAAATGATGGTTTGGATTCAGTGAGAATTGGTATGAGATATAATCTATAACTTTCTCTCTTTCATCCACTATTTAAAGACCTCTAACCCTAATTGTTTAAGATATTTTACTGCCACTGTCCCCATCCATTGTTGGCCGATTTATTCAGCTATGAGCTCAAGCAAATCCTGCTCAAATCAATTCAAAAGACAATTTTTATTTGTTAGTCAAAATTTTATGGTTCAAGGATTAACCGTTTGCTGAATCGAAACGCTTTCAAAGGAGAGAGAGTTCATCATTATTAGGTATGCTTTAAGGCATTAGTTTTAGGTATGTTTTTACTGTATTATATGGTTTATAATTTCTGAATAATATTTTAATATTCATATATATTATTATACTATTAGTTAGGTGACGATTCTTGTAGTATTGATGTTGTCATATACTAGATTGGTTATAAGTATATATTCATTTAAAAAACATTTTTTTACATATGAATAGATATACATAGCCAAATATTTTATTTATAATAATAATAATTATTTTATAAATTAACATATACATATTAATATGTCATTTAATTATAATTGTATGCCTTGTATTTAATTATATCATCATTTTATGCTAATAATTGAAAAATTAATTTATACTATATATTTAAATTAATTATAATTTTTGATAGCTGTAAATTATTTTTAAATAATTATTCAAATCAACACAATAACTAAATAATTTATATAAAATAAAATATTTTTCAAAAAATAACTTTTAAATTTTGTAAAATTATTTTATCATGAAATAAACTCTCGACCAAAAAATGAGAATTTAAAAATAATATTTTTGTATTTTTAAAAATTATTAAAATAAACGTCCAAAAATAATTAATTATTAAAAAATAAATTTTTACCAAGAAAAATTATGGAAACTTTTTCCAGACCTCAAAATATTATGATAGATTTTATAAAAAATTAAAATTTTAATAATATGTCATGAAAAATAATTTAATTGAAATTTTATTATTTTTGGACTAATTGATCAATTTATATATATTTTAGTATAATAAAATTATTATAATCGTTTTGCTATGCATATGATCTGGAAGTGTTAAAAAAATTAAAATAAATTTTATATTTAATTTTATTAATATATACAAATATATATATATATATATATATATATATATTGCGATATTATAAATATGCTTATATATATAAATGAATAAAAGAAAATAATTATTTTTCCTCTGTAACACATAAATATATATTAGTTCTAATTGAAAATACTTTATATTATGTGTATGTCTATAAATTTCTTTAATATTTATTACAATAATACATTGATATATATATATATATATAATGAGTTAATTAATATGTTACTTATATATATATGTTGTGTGTGTATATATATATATAAGTAGATTTATAATATTTATGTCTATAACAAATTTACATTCATACATACATTTGGACAACATATAATACATATAAGATAAGCTAACATTTCCATTGCGATGTAAATCCCAACATCTATGTACGGGCATGTTATACCTTACACGGGTTATCATGTTATACATGCGCATACATACAAATATGTATATGATACATATGTGTACATATATTTTCCTAGAATATAGATTTAAATAAAATTGTATATAATTTACAAATTTAAATAAAATAAGAGATTCTGTTAAAATAAAATTTAGAAATGTTCTAAATAAATCAGACTTCATAGGCCCAATATAGATCCAATAAGGGAATTTTTAAAATTTCATCAAGAACTTCCGCTGTAGGTTAGCGTAGTTCTAACATAGACATTGAGGAACCTCCTATTAGTGTCATATGCTTAGCACATCCTCACGATCGAATCAACTTATCTCGAATGTCAAATTCGTTAGACAGATAGTGTGTGGGCCTAATTGTTTGCGCACACATCTACTAAGTCCCGTAACATTAAGAGTCAAGAATTAGGGAACTAATTTCCCCACTAATATAATATTATATATATAACCCATTCCTCCCTCTATCCCCCTTCACTTTGCCCTACTTCCTCTTCTGCTCCCCATACCTCTGGCCTTACCTCCCTATCTCTTCCACCTCACCCTCCTAACCCTCTCCCTTCAGCTCCTCCGGAACCCTTTCCTCCCCTTCCTTCCTTCTTCTTCTTCTCTTTTATCTTCTTTTAACTTCCTACGCTCTCACTTCTCTCACTTCTCTTTCTCCCTCTTTTGCTGGTTATGACGTCAATCATGTTAATGTTGCTTTAGGTGATCAGTTATCTATGCTTCCTGCTATATCTACCAAGTGGTCTTCTCTATTTCATGGTAAGTCCAGTAATGCTGGTACTTATGTTTTGATTCAGTTTGACCTTTCTTACTCTGGTAATTCTCTCCCCTCTACATGATGTTATTAATGCTGGTATTCAGACTTGGTCTGATTACCTAGTTGGGTTTTTCCTTGGTGCAACTGTTAATTATATGGATGTTGAGGCTTATTTAGATAAAGTTAGAAGGCTTATTTGTGATGCCGTCTGATAAAAAAATTATTATTTCAAATTCTCTTGTCATGAAGATAGGTTGAGTGCCCTACAAAGAGATCCAGTGTTCATTGGAGGCCAAATGTTTATCATTACTTCAAGGAATCCTTCTGAATCTACACAATCAACCATTAAGAGTGTCCCATTCTAGGTGCATCTATATAGAATTCCTTTAATGACATGGACCCTAATAGGAATCAACTGGTTATCTTGTCACCTTAGACAGTTAATACGTTTTGATGAAAATACTGAAAGGATGAAGAGATTTGAATATGCCAAGTGCATGATGGAAATTAAGCTCGATAAAGAGCTCCCCGATTATATTTGTGTTGGTGATGATGATTGTCCTAATATGGTGGTTGTATATTCTTGGAAACCTTTGTTATGTATTAATTGCAAGGTTTTTGGTTATGCTGCAACAAGTTATGAAACTAGTAAAGTTAACAACAATGATACAAAAACGAATAAGGTTAATGATGATGGTTGTGATAATGTGGAAGTGAAAGATGATAAAAAATGATAACGTTGATTCTCATTTTATGAAGTGAGGAGGAAACCGAAAACTAATCAAAAAGTTTGATGGAAAGTCAAGGATGCTAATGTTAGTTCAAAACAAAATAATGATTCTAAATTTGATGGAAAATTGACTAACGATGGAAATAGTGATGTGATTATAACTCCAATGATTTTGGAAATATTGATGTTTGTATAGTGGATGAGGCGGTTAACCATGATAATGCTAATTACAATATTATAGAAAGGTTAAGTGAGCATATATAATAGGATATATTTGATATAATGGGTTATATTAGGATATATTTGATATGACAGGTTGTATTATGATATATTTGATATGGTGGGTTATATTAGGATATATTTTTTGGAATGACTGGTTGTATATTTGATTATATAATTTAGGAGATTGATAAGGATATATTTTCTGGAATGACTGATTGTATATTGGGTTATGTATTCGAGGAGTTTGAATGGAAATGCTATGTTATCTTTCTCCAAAAATTTCCCGAACTAATCAAGGTATTAGAGCCTCTTAAGTTAAGGCATAAAAAATAGTTTTTTCTCTCTCTCTTTCTGGTTCATGGTCCGTATTCCAAAAAGTTAGTTTTGTGTGCTGTGGATTTGTGGTGTATGCTTGTGTTTCAAGCGGAGGTTTGTTTTCGTTTTCACGGTATAGAAAAGATTTGATTTTGCGATGGGTGAAGACAAGCAACCTCCGTCATCGTCGTCATCATCTCGGTATGAACCTTTTACCCCTTCGAGCTATACGAGTGAGGTGGATCGTGCTTCGTTACCCACTCTCACTGATGCGCAAGTGCAGCAACTCATCGCAGCTCGCAAGACTTCCTTAGCCGTGTCTTCTACTCCAAAGTTGCATGGTAAGAAATTATCGGACCAATGGATTATTGATACAGGAGCTTCAAACCATATGTCGGGTAATCTTGACTTGTTTGTTGATATCAAAGAAATTGCTTCAGAACCCGTTGGTTTTCCAAATGGAAACATCAAACTGCCACTAGAGAAGGTCGTATTAAATTTAGCCATGACTTAATTCTTGATAATATTTTATATGTACCTACCCTTAATTGCAATTTGCTGTCTGTGTTTCAATTGCTTGGAAAACAAAAATTTATTGTATTTTTCACTAACAAACTATGCACTATTCAGGACCGGATTTTGAGGAACCTGATTGGCACAGGGGAGCAGTGTAATAGGGTCTATCTTTTCCGACCAGTTCGTAGTATTCAAGCAAATAACTCCACAGTTGCAAACTCCGCTCAGTTATGGCATAGACGGTTGGGTCATCCTTCCATGAAAGTGGTTCGTTCTTTATTACCTGTTGGAAGTAGTAGTAGTATGAATAAATTTTGTAATGACAATTATGATGTTTGTTTTATGGCTAAATAGCCTCGTGACTCTTTTCCATTAAGTACAAGTAAAGCAACTGATTCGTTTGATTTAATACATTGTGATATTTGGGGTCCTTATCGTTTGCTTCTAGTTATGGAGCTCATTATTTTTTGACCATAGTTGACGATTCTTCTCCTGCTACATGGATATATTTGATGGCCGGTAAATATGAGGTTGGCAGATTGATTCAAAATTTCTTTGTTATGGTCAAAACGAAGTTTAAAAGGCTAGTGAAGGTTTTGCGTAGTGATAATGGACAAGAATTTAAATGTTTAAAGGATTTTTTTGTTCAACAAGGCACCTTGCATCAAACCTCTTTTGTCGATACTCCCCAACAAAATGGTAGAGTAGAACGTAAACATAAACATGTTCTAAATGTTGCTCGTGCCCTACGCTTTCAAGCTTACTTACCTATTGATTTTTGGAGGGAGTGTGTCTTAACTGCCCGTCACCTTATTAATTGGATTCCCACACCTATTTTGGATGGTAAAACTCCCTATGAAATGCTTTTATGCTCGAGTCAGACCGAGTTGTTTCAGGTTAGGTCGCTTTGGACTTAGCTTACTTTACTGCTTCCGCTTTGGATACATCCGCTATACTATAGATAGCTCTACTTTTTATCCAACCTTTATGATACTCTGATATTATGACTATCTTGTGTATATTATTTTGACTCACGGATGTGTGAGTAGTGGCTTTGTACCCACTTTAATATTTGGATCTGTACTTGATGTTGTATTGTGCTGAGACTATTTGCTTATTATCTGATGTTTTTCTGTGATGATGTTCATTTTGCTGTTATGCTTTGTTCTGATAGATCTTTTAGCCATTGTGTGAAGACCCGCAAATCCGTACTCCTTGAATAAACACTAATCTCCATTGATTAACTCAAGATGAACGGAAATACGTATTCTCAGGGTTTTAGAAAAAAAGAAAGAGGTAGAAGAATAGAGAAAAGATAGAACAGAACAGAAAGAAACAACAGAACAATATCAGAATCTCACAATCGCAGCGGAACAACATATAATATATAGATGAATAATCTTTAAACAAAGAACTATATCAGTTATTACATTACATTACATTTCATTTCATCATCAGAGTGTACAACTATCAAACAACAACAAACAGCGGAAAAGAAATACTATATACCAGTGATACGCCATGCCATCTAGCTTGCCTCCAGCAACTCCTGAATTCCAGATATCCTGATAAACCTTAACTCTTGACTGCCCTGTGGAAATTGGTGGGCACACAGAGTTTAGGAAGGAAAACAATAAACTCCAAGTCAGTCATGTGACTGGTGTGAGAACTAAAAGAGTTTATTTTTATCTTCAAAAACAAAATAGAGGAATATTTTTAAAGTAAATTCGCGATGCTTTTAAAAATGAGACTACCATAAGGCCTCCCGCACACACACACACAATGCAAACGCAGAATCGGAGGAGATTTCACCTTATGATAGTCAAAGATGCTTGATACGCATTAAAAAGAAACATTTGATATTATTACTAGTGCATAGTGTAGGAAAAATCATTTCGAAAGTAAAGTTATAAATCTTAGCCAACATACGACCATTATCGTATGCCTACTATAGCTACCATCCAAACAGTGGAGCGCCACCATAAGTGAATGATAGGTTCTACAACTAAAACCGTATACGATCTTATTGTTTCTTTGGATTTCCAACAAATGGTCAGGCCAAGGAACTTCCTATCGCCACATGGAAATGCCTCTGGAATGACGTCTCGAGAACCAAATCGGATCTCTGCCAACACAAGGCCGGGTTACCCCTAACTGGGTAACTACTGACACGAATATGCCATCCCCCGATCGTAACCGATCTACATCCAAGGATCCTCGATTTCCAACAACCACAAAGTAATAAGTTTGCAGCAACAACATAGGTTAAGTATCTAGGCTCCATACCATGATACCACCTCTATCTAGAAGGAATGACATACACTAAAGGGCGCTACCCCTAATAACCTTGCCGCAACCTTCCTGTTTTGACCATTTCCGGGGTATGAGGTTCGACGAAGTCTCGTCCACAAAGCCTACGCTTTGGTACAAAGCCATGCTTTGGGTCAACAAATGATCAAAGTAATGATCACAAAGATAAATGATCAAACAAATGATCATATCACAAATGATCAAACAATGATCATTTCACAGCAACACTCAGCATGTCACATTACCAAATTGGGAATATATCGTTGATAACCATCAACTACATAACCTCTGAGCTCGTACGTCTCAGAGAAGGGTGTTAAGTTAAGAGAATAAATTCTCCGCCACCAACAGAAATATATTTGAAAGAAATCAGCTTTATATCTCAATTTGTAATGTCAGACATACAATCAATACAAGTCTGTTCCGAGATCGAACAGAACCGAAGGCACTTACAAAGAAGTCCTTGCAATCCGACTATTCAATAATCACGTTCGGACTTCCCATCACATATGGAATTTCTATACCGGGGCCATTCGGTGCAGAAACATTCGAGGGTAATCCTTCCGTTTTCAAAAATATCCGGTCTTCAACACCGGTCTTCGAATGCAATTCATAACGACGTAATCACATATTCGTAATGGGTTATACGACCCCACGGTCCTTTTCCGGTTAACCCGAATACTGAGCGCTTATTCAAAAATAAGTGTGGCATTCAATTCAAGCAAATCACAACAAATACCTATTCAAAGGTACATATTTATAGTCGGTTATTGAACTATCAATGGATATGCACAACATCACCAGATTCCAAATAATTTTCCCAAATTATTTATTTTCCAAAAATATCTTTACTAGATATAAAATTTTCACACTTCAATCAATTGAAAACAATTTTCAAATCACTTTTCATCTTTACCACTTTTGAAAAACAAATTTCAAACATTTTCCTTACGCGAAAATAACTTTCATTTCAGCATGGTTCATTTAAACCAATTAAATAAATCCTTAACGATTTACTTTATATTTACGTTCAAAATCCGTAAATTAATTCCCACATTTCAAAAATAAATCAATGTTTATTTTTAAACAAATTCCCCTTTTCATTTATAAATTCCATAGTGAATTTACATTCCAAATATTTATGAATACACAATTTCAATTATTCATTTTCAATTTATCTTCAAGAAGATAAATTCTCAAAATGTTTCATTTCACATTGGAAAAACATTTCCATACTTATTAAATAAGTAATTCACAAATCCATTTATTTTCAACACTTGGAAAATATTCAATATACTTAAATCGAAATTAAGTATATATTTCATTCTTTAAGGAAATCATTCTCTTAAACATATTTATTTGGGCCAAAACGAATGTTACGTAAAACATCGTTACAACAACCCAAAATCACTAGTATAGGGATTCGATTAAAATAGATATATAAATCCCAATACTATACAAAACATTTCCTTTCGGAAATCATTTACTATAACAACAGTGTTATAGTCCACCATTTCCTTCTATTTCTCGAAAACGTCTATTTCAATAATGAAATCTATGGTTTCGAATCTTAACACATTTAAGAAACATCGTTAGATCGTTTTAATTCTATTTAAAACATCACATCCAAAAAAAATTCTTTAACATATTATTCACTATTCAAAAACGTGAATATACTTTGTTAACCAATTTCATCATTTCTATACATTTTATTTTAAAGGATTATTCACTATTCAAAAACGTGAATATAAATCCACTAATAAGTTATAACAATTTACTTATCAAAATAAGTCGTTTTGCGGATTTATTAAACAATGTTTATAATTTCCATTTCTATTTATTTTATAACAACTTCCTTTTTATAAATCTCCTTTATTAACCTATTTCAATTTATAACTCAATTATATACCAAAAGTTCATATTGTAAGTTAAATAGTCATAATTTATTTGTTTACAAAATCGTTCTTTTAAACTTCCCAAATTATAAATCTTATAACTTATAAGATTCATTTATTTACCCAAATCTACTCTTTTAACAACTTTACAAATTTTATAAACCTACTGCTTATAAAATTCCATTTATAACTTCACCGTTTATAATTCTATAAATTTCATTCTTTATGAAATTCATTTACACTTCATTCTAACACTTATAAAAACTCGTTTTATAATTCAAATATTTTAATTTATAAATATCAATTTATAAATCTTTTATATAAATCAATTTATACTATTATTTTAAAACGTCTTTAAACTCCTTTATAATTTCACCATTTTCTTTGATTTAAAAAATAATCAAATTTTATAAATCCTAAATTTAAACTTTTTATAATAAATTCAAAAATCCCGATTTAAACTATTTTATAAATTCATTAACCCCATATTTTCAAAAATCAACTTTTAACTATATTTCTCAAAATTCATAATTTCTATAACATTAAAATTATAACGTTTATTTATTTAAAATGAATCAATTCCAAATCAAAATATTTTATAAACGTATACTTTCAAAAATCAATTTTAAAATCCTTTTAAAATTCCAAAATTGGCCCAATGATGCTACACACCAAATAGTCAATCTCGACAACAACGACATCATATATCAATATGATAATCAATCAAATATCAAAATATCTGAAATCAAATAAATAATGTTGAGGAATCCAGTAGGATCCCTCCAACCTGTTTTCCTGCATCCCCAAATATTAGTACAATACCAATTCCGTTCAGTACGGAATTATCTCGGTATATGGGATTTAAAATATTATCCGCTTAATAGACGGCGCAATAGGGTCTCATCCGCTATATAATGCGGGAAATCAACTCCAAGTACATAAATAATACCAATTTCACTGTTTATGAAATATTCGCGGTATATGTTTTTAATAAATAACCTCCGCTTACTAACGGCGCATAATGCCTATTTTTAACAATCAATAGATAACAATCGTCATTCAAACATACAATCAAGAATTATAAATCTAACTATTTAAAATTAAAAATCGAAACCGATTCGATTGAGTGAGAAGTTCTCACATTGATTTCAATTTCGTTTTCAGCTTTTATTTCGAATAAAATTAAACGGGCATTTACTTTTACTCGAAATTTTTGCTAGCTCCAAATGACTCCAATTCCATAGCGTAGTACTCGTCGATACGAACCCAACGCAACTGGTTTCGTGCGTTTTCGACCTCGTATGAAAAAGATACGAATATTTAAAATTACACGAATTTTTAATATAAAATTTACAACATAATTTTTATTTTCTTAATACCCTAAACAATCAGGGCCGTTCATTTCTGTGACTTTGCATCTGGGCCGCATCTTTCCTTCTCCATCCCCTTTGTTTTCATGTAACAGAGAACCCATTGTCGCCACCATAAGTCGAATTATCGCGACCAACTCGAACAAAATGAAGATGATCAGGGAGTACCACTCAAATGCCTTCGACAAGAGCTGCCTACGGCCGCAATATGGCAGAGCTCGGCCTCCCCCTAGCCGAGAACAATGAACCCAAAACCTAGAAGAACGCGACCCCTTAGCTTCCTCGTCCAGCCACCATATTCAATCCCCACCGTTGATCTCGTGGAACTCGATGTGCTCTATAACTTCGTAGTTGAACATTTCTTGAATGGGTTTGTAGATTGTGAAATAATTGAAGAAGGAATTAAGAGAATTTTGGCCATAGATGATAATAGAAGCGCCGGCCTGAAGAGATGAAACCCTAGCCTGTTTTCTTTTTGCAATTTGTGAATTATAAGTCCTTATATAGAAAATTCCAACGAACACTATTCATCCCGGATTTTCCGAACTCCAAACGAAGCGTGCCGGTTGGCGTTTCTAAGGTTTACCTCGCGTTTCGAACACAATGGAACATGTTTCGGGAGCTAATTCGATCATCTGTACGAGTTATGGCAATAAACGTTCGATTTTAAATTAAATCGGTAAATCAAATTTCTAGGCGTTTTAGCTTGCACCGGACAAACGGTAAATCCGATTGACATAAAATTTAAAATCATATAATAATATCACATTACGGATCCGATGAAACTGGTTTCGTCGAATTTTGAGACTTCTTAAAAAATGGCTATTTTCACTCGCCAATTAAATAGTAAAACAATTTCGATGCGTTTCGAGCTGCCATGATCAAGCGAAAACTCCAATTGCTACGAAAATTGAAATCCGATAATAACAAACTGTTACGAATCCAATGAAACTAGTTTCGTCCAATTCTGAGGCTGTTCGAAAATTGGCTAATTTCACTAGTCGATTTAAATATTAAAATATTCAATTTTCACAAATTAACTTTTAATTTGATTTTAAAAGTTCTAAAACATCATTCTAACTCCAATATGATAAAACAAATTTTACAAATCATTTTCAATCATATTTAACCAAATTTTCAATTATTTCCATAATTTAACATATTAAATTATCGATTTAATTATCCAATTAAATCCAATTATTCGAAATAAAAAAATTTCGACTTATAATTTCACTCATAAATATTTAAAATTAATTAAATATTCAAATTTTAATTAATAGAAATACTGGGTCGTTACATACTTCCCCCCTTAAAAGAATTTCGTCCTCGAAATTATCAAGTAAGAAAAGTTACAGAATCTATTAACTTTTCCAAAATTCATGGTTAAACTTCTTATAATAACTTTACTAAGTTTTCAAATCATACTTAATTATCTTTTCAAAAATAACTACTATTATTTAACTTTCAACTCCAAATCAAAATTATGGTTTTCACAAATTTTCCCAATTTTTTCTCAAAAATATTCTAACGCCTTAAATTTTCGAAAAAATTCGCCATAGTCTCCTTTGCGCGGCTCGATCCGAAAAATAATGACAGTATATATATCACAAATATACATCTCATCAAGTGATGAGGCATCCCGCAGGGAAAAAAGTGTAAAAGTACGGTATGTAATCCGAGATATGTACCTTATATTTTATTAGCGAGCATATACGGCTAATATAGCGCGAAAGCGAGCTCCAAATGCGAAGCAAACGCGATCCGCACCTACTAAACACTCAACAAACAACATGAGAACATGTATATAGACAATAGTATCGATATACAACATATAGCAACATAATAACTATATATGCCAACATAGCAAATGCAACAAAAGCAATATATTCAACCATCAACCAACTAGCATTCAACTAACATCCATAACCAATAAATATTCATTCATATTCTCTTTAATATTCAATGAATTGGATTCTCAATTTAATCACGTTTGATTCATTAACAGTGGATGTTTTTACTAACATTCATTTTCAATTAGTTTATATTCACTAATTCATATTCAAGTTGGTTCACTTCCAAATCAAATTCACTTCTATTTAGGATTCACTTAAGTTCCAATTGGATTTCAATTACTTTAGCTTTCAATTTCATTAATACTTAATGAATTATACACAATCAACTAACAATAATATAACAACCAATGTATATTAATTACTACCAAATTCCTTTGCTTATATCCATTCAATTTGGTTTAACACCTTTACTTTCAATTGGTTTAATTAAGTTGATTTTCATTCAATTATTCAACTTCCAATAACACTAGATTTTAATGAATTACACTTACATTCATTATTTCATATCAATTATTTACATTTAATTGATTAACATTCAATCCATTCATTCAATTCAATTACTAACGTTGAATTTCATTTATATAACTCAAGTTCATATCCATCACTTAATTTTATTAATTTACTTTGATACCAAAATCAACTTCATTCAACATCACTTAAGTTATATTCCATTTAAACATTATTTATTTAACTTAACTTAAGTTTCCACTTATAAATTCAATTCAGATTTCAATTCTAAAGTAAGTTCCATTTAACTTCCAATTTTATCAATTCAACTTTGTTTAAATACAACTGAATTCATTTATTTATTTATTTATATCAAAATACAATTTGGATGAAATTATTTCATTCATCCCTTTTGGAAAACAATATTGTATCGAATTGTGCTATTCAAGTGTTTAGAAACCCCTTCGGCATAGTTATGCAGACCGTGCTGATGAAGGTTCATATGCCACTCAATAAATCAATCAACACAATATAAAATCATTTTATAGTCACTAACAAATACTCTCTCATATCTATTATTACACTCAAACTCATTCTAGAGTACTACTGACTCTATCTCTAATGAGAAATACCCAACAGAGCCATGGTTGTCGCTTAACCATATGCTCTGATACCAGATGTGAAGACCCGCAAATCCGTACTCCTTGAATAAACACTAATCTCCATTGATTAACTCAAGATGAATGGAAATATGTATTCTCAGGGTTTTAGAAAAAAAGAAAGAGGTTGAAGAAGAGAGAAAAGATAGAACAGAACAGAAAGAAACAACAGAACAATATCAGAATCTCACAATCGCAGCGGAACAACATATAATTTATAGATGAATAATCTTTAAACAAAGAACTATATCAGTTATTACATTACATTACATTTCATTTCATCATCAGAGTGTACAACTATCAAACAACAACAAACAGCAGAAAAGAAATACTATATACTAGTGATACGCCATGCCATCTAGCTTGCCTCCAGCAACTCCTGAATTCCAGAATATCCTGATAAACCTTAACTCTTGACTGACCGTGTGGAAATTGGTGGGCACCCAGAGTTTAGGAAGGAAAACAATAAACTCCGAGTCAGTCATGTGACTGGTGTGAGAACTAAAACAGTTTATTTTTATCTTCAAAAACAAAATAGAGGAATATTTTTAAAGTAAATTCGCGATGCTTTTAAAAATGAGACTACCATAAAGCCTCCCGCACACACACACAATGCAAACGCAGAATCGGAGGAGATTTCTCCTTATGATAGTCAAAGATGCTTGATACACATTAAAAAGAAACATTTGATATTATTACTAGTGCATAGTGTAGGAAAAATCATTTCGAAAGTAAAGTTATAAATCTTAGCCAACATACGACCATTATCGTATGCCTACTATAGCTACCATCCAAACAGTGGGGCGCCACCATAAGTGAATGATAGGTTCTACAACTAAAACCGTACAAGATCGTATTGTTTCTTTGGATTTCCAACAAATGGTCAGGCCAAGGAACTTCCCATCGCCACATGGAAACGTCTCTGGAATGACGTCCCGAGAACTAAACCGGATCTCTGCCAACACAAGGCCGGGTTACCCCTAACTGGGTAACTACTGACACGAATATGCCATCCCCCGATCGTAACCGATCTACATCCGAGGATCCTTGATTTCCAACAACCACAAAGTAATAAGTTTGCAGCAACAACATAGGTTAAGTATCTAGGCTCCATACCATGATACCACCTCTATCCAGAAGGAATGACATACACTAAAGGGCGCTACCCCTAATAACCTTGCCGCATCCTTCCTGTTTTGACCATTTCCGGGGTGTGAGGCCCGACGAAGTCTCGTCCACAAAGCCTACGCTTTGGTACAAAGCCAAGCTTTGGGTCAACAAATGATCAAAGTAATGATCACAAAGATAAATGATCAAACAAATGATCATATCACAAATGATCAAACAATGATCATTTCACAGCAACACTCAGCATGTCACATTACCAAATTGGGAATATATCGCTGATAACCATCAACTACATAACCTCTGATCTCGTACGTCTCAGAGAAGGGTGTTAAGCTAAGAGAATAAATGCTCTGCCACCAACAGAAATATATTTGAAAGAAATCAGCTTTATATCTCAATTTGTAATGTCAGACATACAATCAATACAAGTCTGTTCCGGGATCGAGCAGAACCGAAGGCACTTACAAAGAAGTCCTTGCAATCCGAATATTCACTAATCACGTCCGGACTTCCCATCACATATGGAATTTCTATACCGGGGCCATTCGGTGCAGAAACATTCGACGGTAATCCTTCCGTTTTCAAAAATATCCGGTCTTCAACACCGGTCTTCGAATACAACTCATAACGACGTAATCACATATTCAGAATGGGTTATACGACCCCAAGGTCCTTTCCCGGTTAACCCGAATACTGAGCGCTTATTCAAAAATAAGTGTGGCATTCAATTCAAGCAAATCACAAAAAATACCTATTCAAAGGTAAATATTGATAGTCGGTTATTGAATTATCAATGGATATGCATAACATCACCAGATTCCAAATAATTTTCCCAAATTATTTATTTCCCAAAAATATCTTTACTAGATATAAAATTTTCACACTTCAATCATTTGAAAACAATTTTCAAATCACTTTTCATCTTTACCACTTTTGAAAAACAAATTTCAAACATTTTCCTTACGCGAAAATAACTTTCATTTCAACATGGTTCATTTAAACCAATTAAATAAATCCTTAACGATTTACTTTATATTTACGTTCAAAATCCGTAAATTAATTCCCACATTTCAAAAATAAATCAATGTTTATTTTTAAACAAATTCCCCTTTTCATTTATAAATTCCATAGTGAATTTACATTCCAAATATTTATGAATACACAATTTCAATTATTCATTTTCAATTTATCTTCAAGAAGATAAATTCTCAAAACGTTTCATTTCACATTGGAAAAACATTTCCATACTTATTAAATAAGTAATTCACAAATCCATTTATTTTCAACACTTGGAAAATATTCAATATACTTAAATCGAAATTAAGTATATATTTCATTCTTTAAGGAAATCATCCTCTTAAACATATTTATTTGGGCCAAAACGAATGTTACGTAAAACATCGTTACAACAACCCAAAATCACTAGTATAGGGATTCGAAATTAAAATGGATATATAAATCCCAATACTATACAAAACATTTTCTTTCGAAAATCATTTACGATAACAACAGTGTTATAGTCCACCATTTCCTTCTATTTCTCGAAAACGTCTATTTCAACAATGAATGTTGAAATCTATGGTTTCGAATCTTAACACATTTAAGAAACATCATTAGATCGTTTTAATTCTATTTAAAACATTACATCCAAAACATTTTTTTTAACATATTATTCACTATTCAAAAATGTGAACATACTTTGTTAACCAATTTCATCATTTCTATACATTTTATTTTAAAGGATTATTCACTATTCAAAAACGTGAATATAACTCCACTAATAAGTTATAACAATTTACTTACCAAAATAAGTCGTTTTGCGGATTTATAAAACAATGTTTATAATTTCCATTTCTATTTATTTTATAACAACTTCCTTTTTATAAATCTCCTTTATTAACCTATTTCAATTTATAACTCAATTACAAAAGTTCATATTATAAGTTAAATACTCATAATTTATTTGTTTACAAAATCGTTCTTTTAAACTTCCCAAATTATAAATCTTATAACTTATAAGATTCATTTATTTACCCAAATCTACTCTTTTAACAACTTTACAAATTTTATAAACCTACTGCTTATAAAATTCCATTTATAACTTCACCGTTTATAATTCTATAAATTTCATTCTTTATGAAATTCATTTACACTTCATTCTAACACTTATAAAAACTTGTTTTATAATTCAAATATTTTAATTTATAAATATCAATTTATAAATCTTTTATATAAATCAATTTATACTATTATTTTAAAACGTCTTTAAACTCCTTTATAATTTCACCATTTCCTTTGATTTATAAAATAATCAAATTTTATAAATCCTAAATTTAAACTTTTTATAATAAATTCAAAAATCCCGATTTAAACTATTTTATAAAATCATTAACCCCATATTTTCAAAAATCAACTTTTAACTATATTTCTCAAAAATCATAATTCTATAACATTAAAATTATAATGTTTATTTATTTAAAATGAATCAATTCCAAATCAAAATATTTTATAAACGTATACTTTCAAAAATCAATTTTAAAATCCTTTAACAATTCCAAAATTGACCCAATGATGCTACACACCAAATAGTCAATCACGACAACAACGACATCATATATCGATATGATAATCAATCAAATATCAAAATATTTGAAATCAAATAAATACTGTTGAGGAATCCAGTTGGATCCCTCCAACCCGTTTTTCTGCATCCACAAATATTAGCATAATACCAATTCCGTTCCAGTACGGAATTATCGCGGTATATGAGATTTAAAATATTATCCGCTTAATAGACGGCGCAATAGGGTCTCATCCGCTATATAATGCGGGAAATCAACTGCAAGTACATAAATAATACCAATTTCACTGTTTATGAAATATTCGCGGTATATGTTTTTAATAAATAACCTCCGCTTACTAACGGCGCATAATGTCTATTTTTAACAATCAATAGATAACAATCATCATTCAAACATACAATCAAGAATTTTAAATCTAACTATTTAAAATTAAAAATCGAAACCGATTCGATTGAGTGAGAAGTTCTCACATTGATTTCAATTTCATTTTCAGCTTTTATTTCGAATAAAATTAAACGGGCGTTTAATTTTACCCAAAATTTTCGCTAGCTCTAAACGACACCAATCCAATTTCATAGCGTAGTACTCGTCGATACGAACCCAACGCAACTGGTTTCGTGCGTTTACGACCTCGTATGAAAAAGATACGAATATTTAAAGTTACACGAATTTTTAATATAAAATTTACAACATAATTTTTATTTTCTTAATACCCTAAACAATAAGGGCCGTTCGTTTCTGTGACTTTGCATCTGGGCCGCATCTTTCCTTCTCCATCCCCTTCGTTTTCACGTAACTGAGAACCCATCGCCGCCACCATAAGTCGAATTATCGCGACCAACTCGAACAAAATGAAGATGATCAGGGAGTACCACTCAAATGATTTCGACAAGAGCTGCCTACGGCCGCAATATGGTAGAGCCCGGCCTCCCCATAGCCGAGAACGACGAACCCAAAACCTAGAAGAACGCGACCCCCTAGCTCCCTCGTCCAGCCACCATATTCAATCTCCACCGTTGATCTTGTGGAACTCGATGTGCTCTATAACTTCTTGAATGGGTTTGTGGATTGTGAAATAATTGAAGAAGGAATTAGGAGAATTTCGGCCATAGATGATAATAGAAGTAGCGGCCTGAAGAGATGAAACCCTAGCCCTTTTTCTTTTTGCAATTTGTGAATTATAAGTCCTTATATAGAAAATTCCAACGAACACTATTCATCCCGGATTTTCCGTACTCCAAACGAAGCGTGCCGGTTGGCGTTTCTAAGGTTTACCCCGCGTTCAGAACACAATGAGACGTGTTTCGGGAGCTAATTCGATCATCTGTGCGAGTTATGGCAATAAACGTTCGATTTTAAATTAAATCGGTAAATCAAATTTCTAGGCGTTTTAGCTTGCGCCGGACAAACAGTAAATCCGATTGACACGAAATTTAAAACCATATAATGATATCACATTATGGATCCGATGAAACTGGTTTCTTCGAATTCCGAGACTTTTTTAAAAATGGCTATTTTCACTTGCCAATTAAATAGTAAAACAATTTCGATGCGTTTCGAGGTACCACGATCAAACGAAAACTCCAATTGTTACGAAAATTGAAATCCGATAATAACAAACTATTACTGATCCAATGGAACTAGTTTCATCCAATTCTGAGACTGTTCTAAAATTGGCTAATTTCACTAGTCGATTGAAATATTAAAATATTCAATTTTCACAAATTAACTTTTAATTTGATTTTAAAAGTTCTAAAACATCATTCTAACTCCAATATGATAAAACAAATTTTACAAATCATTTTCAATCATATTTAACCAAATTTTCAATTATTTCCATAATTTAACATATTAAATTATCGATTTAATTATCCAATTAAATTCAATTATTCGAAATAAAAAATTTTCGACTTATAATTTCACTCATAAATATTTAAAATTAATTAAATATTCAAATTTTAATTAATAGAAATACTGGGTCGTTACACATTGTAGTTTTGCTTTAAGTATTTATTGAATATATCGAATCACATGAGATGAACAAAAAAAATAGATTCCACTTTTCGACGTGTCCAGTAGATAGTCAAAGTAAGATTACACATGGTCGCTTCCATTATACTCTATTGTCCGCATTAGCAGACTGTATTATCATATAATACTCTTTGTTAATAAGGCCCTCGGAGTGGGGCGTTACAGTTATTTTGTACTTCTTGGTCGCTCTCCTGTTTTCTGGAAAACTTAGAAGCAGCTGACTGTTTCTCGTTTATCTGCGGCGGCAGAATACCGTTCTATGGCCATTGCGACTTGTGAACTTAAATGGATAAAATCATTGTTGCGTTCTCTTGGTGTGATTCATTGCAAGCCCATGCGGCTGTTTTGTGATAGTCAATCCGCTTTGCATATTACGAAGAACCCGGTGTTTCATGACTGCACCAAGCACATTGAAGTTGATTGCCACTTTGTTCGCGATGAGTTGCAAGGTGGAAATATTACTGTTTCGTATGTACCTACTGGTCATCAGTTAGCCGATATTTTGACTAAGGCCTTTGATTGTCAACAATGTGGTTATTTGTTACGCAATTTGGGCATTTGTGATTTGCGTGCTCTAACTTGAGGGGGAGTAATATGATATATTTGATATAATGAGTTATATTAGGATACATTTGATATGATAGATTGTATTAGGATATATTTGATGTGGTGGGTTATATTAGGATATATTTCATGCAATTTCTGGTTGTATATTTGGTTGTATATTTTAGGAGATTGATAATAATATATTTCTTGGAACGACTGATTGTATATTGGGTTATATATTCTATGAGTTTGAATGGAAGTGCTACATTATCTTTCTCCAAAAATTTCCTGAACTTATCAATATATATGGTTCAGCAAATGTGTGCGATGCACCAGGCCCATGCTCTTCTATTTCTGGTCCCAATGGTCAAGTGGTTTGTTCATCTATTCAGCAGCCTTGCTTGCAAAATAAATTTGCAGCACTGAATGATATTGAAGAAGGGGAGTTTTCTCTTACAATCGTTGCTGATCCCTGTTTGAATTCTTAATCTACCATTGCTAGTAAATCCTCCCACTATATTTTACACCATCACACTTTAACCTCTCCTTCTAATACAGTTCAAAAATGCCATAACTCTCAAATGCAATCTTATGTCTTATGCACTAAAGCAGGGACATGCACAGTGATGTGCAAAACATTCAGTCCACTCAAAATGTCATTATCCCTCCTCCTCTTAATTGCTTATAACATCCAACTTCTATTCCTTCCAATTCATTCTCTCCTCTGCTATATTCCCCTTACTCTTCTCTTAAACTCATTCATGATATCTTCTCTGACGCCATTCATCATTCTCCTACCCATGTTGTTCCCAATGTTTCTTCCTCCTCTAAGAATAAGAGGGGAAGTCCTAAGAAAATTCTTTGTCAGCTATCCCTTCCATCTGATCTGGATATGGATATATCTTATACTATCGATCAAACTGCTTTATGTCAATCAAATTCTTAAAAATTTGGTTCTCCTGGTGTTAAAACCAAGTCAATTACTAACTCTCTTATTCTTGAAATCAAACACTTAATTCACTCCCACAATATCAGATTGCTCATTGCTTGAAATCAGATTAGTTAAGTGTTTGAAATCAGATTCAGCAATAGTAAGTGTTTGATTGCAAAGCAATATCATGAATGAGTGACATAATTTCCTCATTGCTTGAAATCAAAGCTCAGTCATTGCTGAAATCAGTTAGTAACTTGAAATCAAACACTTAATGTGTAACTTGCTGAATATTGCTGAATCAGTTAGTAACTTGAAATCAAACACTTAATATGTAACTTGAAATCAAACACTTAATATGTCAAGCAACTTGAAATCAAACACTTGATTCACTCCCACAATATTCAATTAATGATCATTGCTAAATCTAAGCTCAATCATGCTTCTACCTTTAATGTTACTTCTACTATTGATCCTGCATAGTTTGTAGTTCATAATCTTGCTCAAGCTTTTTTTGGCAGACTTTTTATTATATGTAATCCTTGTGTTTTCTGTCTCCTCTATTCAAATGTATAGGCAATTCATCCATTCCAAAATTACTCATTCTCCTTCCAGTCAATATTTTTTCCTCGCCTTTGCATGTGCTAAAAATAATAAAGCTCATAGACAAATTCTCTTTGATTCTACTCCTTCTTTGAACCATGGTCCCTCACCTTAGTTGTGTTTGAGGGACTGGAACTGTATGCAATTCTCAAATGACAAATGTGGGGGTAATCCTTTATCTCTCAATGTCACCAAGCCTCTTAATAATACAATCCTTTCCTCTGATCTTATCCAGATCAATGCAATAGGGTGCTTTTACACATGGAATAATAGTAGCGGATCTGGGATTAGAACCCTTTGCAGAATTGATAGAGCATATTATAACATTCATTCTTTGTCGTTATGGCCTAATCTTATCACTCATATTCCCCATCTATTTCTCTCTGACGACTCTTCCCTTATTTTGGATTGGGGTAAAACTGCCACCAATGGTCGTTCCTCTTTTTTATTTTTTAATAGTTGGTTTGATCATCCTAACTTTATTAACGTTGTTGCAGATAGATGGAAAATTTTTGTTGCTGGGAATCCTCTGTTTATCTTGCAGGTTAAACTGAAGAATATTAAAGTGAAATTAAAGAATTAGGCTAATTCTACGTTTGGTGATGGTTTTAAAATTTCTTCTGATATTAGATGCAGACTTTTATGGTTCGTTCTGAAATTTTATCTAACCTTTTGAATACTACTCTGTCTAAGGAGGAATAGATTGAATGTCAAGCTCTCTAGAGCTGTTGTTAGGAAAATAAAATGCTAGACAAAAATTAAAAATCAATGGCAAATTCATAGAGATAAAAACTCCTCTTTTTTAATAGCTCTCTGAAAATTAAGCACGTTTCTTCTAATATTGTTGAAATGATATGAATGGCCATGCTTGTACATCTTATGTGTCTATTCAAAATGCCTTTCTGGGTTATTATCAAAGCCTGCTTGCCAACCAAATCCTAGTTCCCTCTTCCCCTGCTCTCTGTAGCTCATTTCAACCTTTCCTCCATCTTGGATGATGATAGCCTCTCCTTAATTAAAGAAGTATGCTTTGAAGAAATTAAGCATACTGTTTTCAGCATGTATTCTTCTAGCTTTCCCGGTCTTGATGGTTTTAATGCTATTTCTTTAAAGTGTCTTGGGACATTATTGGTTCAGATGTGATCAAAGCTGTCAAGAAATTTTTCAAGCACAATAAAATGATGTCTGGCATTAATGCTACAAAGCTTGCCCTTATCCCTAAAATTCCTAAACCTTCTTCTGTTGCTGACTCTAAGCCTATTGCTCGCTGCAATGTAATTCACAAGTGTACTTCTAAGATCATGGCTGCTAGACAGATAAATGTTTTATCTTCTATTATTTCCTCCAATCAGAATGCCTTCCTTCCTTCTAGAAATATTTATGATAACATTCTTATCTATCAAGAATTAATTATGGGTTATAACAGGAAGATCATCTCTCCTACATGTGCTATGAAGATTGATATTAAAAAGGCTTATGATACAGTTCAATGGAAGTAAGTCATATATATTTTTCACTTTATGAACTTCCCTATTCCCTTTCTAGCCTGGTTATACACTTGCATTTCTACAGTAAAGTACTATATAAGTTTGAATGGAAGTATTTTTGGTTACTTTGCTGGTACTCAGGGCATAAGGCGGGGGATCCTTTAATCCCCTACCTCTTTATTTGTATGATGGAACTTCTTACCTCAATGATAAACAAAGCTGTTTCCTTGAATATCTTCAGGTTATGTGCAAATCTCCTAGAATTACCGCCTTCGATGTTTGCTGATATTTGATGCTTTTTACTAAACCAAATTTTAAATCCATAAGTAATATTATGATTACTTTGGAGAATTTTTTTATACTATAACTGGGCTATCCATTAATAAGAGTAAGTCTAAAATATTAATCGTTGGAATTTAGAAGACTCAAAAGATTAATATCGTCAGCTTGTCAACCTTGTCTCCCTTGAATGCTAATGAAATCTATCTTGGTGCTCCCCTTGCTACTGCAAGGATTAAAGCTAGTGATATGATAAAATCATGGATAAACTATTTTCTTGGCCTGTTTCAAATTTTTTTATAGCTGGTAGGCTTATTATAGTAAAAGCTATTGCCATCTCCATATGCTCATACTATGCTAGAATTTTCATTTTGCCTGCTAGGCTCATTAGTATGGTCAACTCCGCTCTCAACCATTTTCTTTGGCATGGTAATCCTTATTCTAAAAGCTAATCCCTATCTCCTTTAAGTTTATTGCAACTCCTCTAGATAAAAGTCGTCTTGGCATTATGAATCTTAAATGTTGGAATAGAACTGCTTTCTCCTCTCATATTAATAATCTTATGAAAAATGATTATAATCTTTGGGGTAGGTGTACTATAAGGAAATTTGACCGTTTTGTAAGGAAATTATTGCGAAAACATTAATGAACCGTTTCCTTCCTCATTATGTGGTACATTAATTGACCGTTTCCTTCCTCATTATGTGGTACATTAATGGACCGTTTCCTTCCACAAACGTTTCCTTCCTCATTATTTGGTCAATAGAATCTAAATGGTTTTCCTATTAATATGTTAATAAATAAAACGGTTATAATCTAGAGCATTAATTTCTCTCATCTTGATCTTGATGGACGATCAAGATTAAGTCTATAAATTTGAAAAGTTGGTCCTCTCTACCTATAAATATTAACTTTTGCCCATCACAAAGGATATAGAAAAAACATAAAGAAAGATATAGGAAAAGAGAGAGAAACCATTTCCTTTCTTCATTGAAACAGCTTTCGACAACAACCATTGCTGATTTGTATACAAAATGTCTGGAGGTATGTTTTATTAATTCATTACATATGTGATAATATGTAATTCTAGATCTTAGGGTTTATATTATTCGCAAGATATAGATTACATGTGGTATCGGAGCAAGGTTTTAGAATTCATGATTATCCATCAATATATAAAACAAAACTAGCATAGATATATGATATGATGTTTGTAATTTTACTATGATGATGATAATGATTATTGGTGTTAATATGATTCAAGTTTAGTATTCATATTATTTAAGTTACTATAGTAATCATGATTATCAATATTGTTCTATTTACTGTATGCTTAGATCTGGATCTGGAAAATTTATATTTCCGTAAAAATTGATTTTTTCTACTTTAATGTTTGACCTACTGTATAATATGGAACAACTTATTGTATGCGAATACTTTTCAGAAAGTATACATATTGAAAACAGCTGTTTCCTAGTTTGACATTAAATTCATGACCTGGAACTTGCAAGATAATTGTCTATACATGATTTGCAAAATAATTATTTATATGTTAAATTCATGTATGGAATTTACTTGGAGTTACTAAACATTTATTATCCTTGCTATGGATTACTTGAAAGAATGACAAATGTTTATGCAAAAAAAACATTAATGTTTATCTCTTTTCTCTCTTGTTTTACTTTTCGCTTCCGCGCTTAATTTTCTTGTTTCCTCTGGAGTCTGATGCATGCAGTCCTGTCCACAGGCGGCTGCTGCTTGCACAATAACGCATGAAACATTTGTTAGCGTCAAAATTGGTCACTAACACACTTAGAGAGTTTGTGTAGAGAGATTAATGAAGAAGATAAATTAAAATAGAGAAGATAATGTAAATTAAAATGCGGGAGACGAGAACACAGAATTTATAGTGGTTCGGCGTTGTAGCCTACGTCCACTTTGAAGTTGATCCATTATTTCTTCACTTTAAACTTGATTACAGATACAATCGGCTTTTAAGTATTAAAATACCATTGTGAAATAAAAGTAGAAGTCTTGGATGCGGCAGAGTCTCCCCTGTGTTCTCTGAAATCTCCTCCCTCTTTTCTGTGCCCCTGCCCCTCTATTTATAGACGAATGTGGGTTGGACTTGCCTGGTGGGCCAGATGACTAGACAACTCAGTCTAGATAGGACGCGCCCTGCATGCTGAGTGGAACATGCCGAACGGTCGGCATGCCGAGCCCTCCTTTCCAAGTCGATGGATCTCTCTGTTGAATGGAGGAAGCGGGCCGAACGATGCTGGGATGCCGAGTGAGGCGTGGATGCCGAGTGAAAGGATACGCCGAGTAGAGGGAATGCCGAACACAGGACATGCCGAGCAAAGGATATGCCGAGCACAGGATGTGCCGAACAAAGGGTATGCCGAGTGAAGAGCAGGCCGAGTGGAGGGAGTGCCGAGTGAAATGCTGAAGGTCTTGTGCCGAGTGCAAACCTGGATGGACGTACGTTCTTCAATGCCGAGTACAACCCTTGACTGCCGAACGTTCAAACGTGTCGAGTGCTCATTTGTGCCGAGTACGACCCTGCATGCCGAACGTTCTAGTTGCCTGGTCGATTCTCCAGGTAACAACATTAATGTTTATCATTCTTTCATGAGTATGGTTCTACTGCCTACCCACAGGGGGCGCTAAACCTAACCTCTTATTATGACATGTGTTTTATTCTAATAAAGAAGCCTACATTTCTTTTATATCTGCAGTTGCAATGCCCTCAAACCTTAATTCGTACGCTACGTCTATCGTCAGACTCAATGGAACCAACTACTCAAAATGGAAAGAGCAAGTTGAGTTTTCTTTATGCTTACTTGAACTGGACATGTCTCTCCTAAAGAAAAAGCCAGCTCCACTTACTGACACAAGTACGCCTGAGGAAAACAAACTCCATGATGATTGGGAACGATCTATTAGGCTCATCATGATGTTTATGCGAATAATGATTGATACCAACATCAAAACCTCCCTACCCAAAACTGAAAGCGCAAAAGAATATTTGCAATCCATTGAAAATCGGTTCAAGACTTCTGACAAATCCCTTGCTGGGAAACTTATGGCAGATCTTGTAACCATGAAGTTTGATGGTTCTCGCTCAATGAGCGCTCATATCATTGAAATGATTAACCTTGCTGCCAAACTTAAGAACTTGGGATTGGTTATGGACGATGCTTTTCTCGTCCAATTCATTCTCACTAGCTTACCTCCTCAGTATGAACCATTCAAAATTCATTACAACACTATTACGGAAAAGTGGAGTCTAAATGAATTGACTGACAAACTGGTTCAAGAGGATTCTAGGCAAAGCTCGCAAAGCATTACAGTTTCACTCAAGGGGTTGGAAAACAAGCTGGCAAAAAGAATAACTCACGGCATAAAAGAGAAACCACATGTAATCTATATCTTACGAATAACATAAACCCTGAGATCTAGAATTACATGATTATCACATATGTAATGAATTAATAAAACATACCTCCAGACATCTTGTATACGAATCAGTAATGGTTGTTGTCGAAAGCTGTTTTAATGGAGAAAGGAAATGGTTTCTCTCTCTTTTCCTATATCTTTCTTTATGTGTTTTCTACATCCTTTATGATGGGCAAAGGTTAATATTTATAGGTAGAGAGAGGACCAACTTTCCAGATTTGTAGACTTAATCTTGATCGTCCATCAAGATGAAGATGAGAGAAATTAATGCTCTAGATTATAACCGTTGTATTTATTAGCATATTAATAGGAACACCGTTTAGATTCTATTGACCACATAATGAGGAAGGAAACGTTTGAGGAAGGAAACGGTCCATTAATGTACCACATAATGAGAAAGGAAACGGTCCATTAATGTACCACATAATGAGGAAGGAAACGGTCCATCAATGTTTTCGCATTAATTTCCTTACAAAACGGTCAAATTTCCTTACAGTCTACGACTTGGTCAATAGTAAAATCCATTAATGTTTTTTCGTATTAAGGTCATAAGGCGCGCATGATATGCTAAACTTTTCTTTAGTCAGTTATCATAAGTGTCTTGGCTAATCTAGTGGTCAATGAAAGTCATGACGTGTACATGTTATTTTACAACATGCTTACTTCCATGTACTATGACATTGACAACTTTCATAACTAGACCGTAGATGAGCATAACTTAATGGTCACATAATGTCTTGAAGCAAAAGACTGTTTCTGTTATCATTTATCTAAATATAAATGTGTACACATTATAAAACAGAAATAAAAGATGTCCAAATTATTAAGAGCTCAATAATTGTCATGTCTAGATAAGTACAAAATAAATGGCATAATAAGAAGATAATTAGGAACTATCTGCAAGACCCATGCTATCAGTATGTCTCTAAAGGGTCATTGGAGGTAGTCCTTTCGTGAATACGTCTGCCACTTGTAAGTCTGTACTAGTCGATTCAACAATAATTTTCTTTAGTTTAACATCTTGCTTCAGTAGTAGGTATTTAAGGTCCATGTGTTTGGAACCTTTGGTTATCCTATCATGCTTGGAGAAAAAGGTTGCAGCTTCATTGTCGCAGTAGACAGTTAATGGTTTAGAGATAAAACTTAAAGTGTCAAATTGTGAGACGAAATTACGCAGCCACGTTCCCTTAATTGAAGCCTCATAACATGCTACGTATTCAGCCATTATGGTGGATCCGAAAAGCATCTCAGATTTCTGGCTTCTCCATGATATTGCACTCCACATAAGAGGTACACATAGCCAAGAGTGCAGATCCTAATGTCAGGACATCCAGCAAGGTCTGAATCAGAATAACCAGTTACCTGTAGGTAGCTTGATTTTCTATAGGTGATCATGTAATTCTTTGTTCCCTTTAGATATCTCAGTACCTTCTTTGCAGCTTTCCAATGAGCGATCCCTGGGTTACTTTGAAATCTACCCAGCATACCAACTGCATGACTGATATCAGGTCCTGTATAGACCTGTGAATACATCAAACTCTCTACAAAAGATGCATAAGGATATTTGGTCATTTCTTCTCATTCTATAGGAGTCTTTGGGCACTGCTCAAGAACAAGTTTGTCTCCTTTCTGCAGCGGGACAGGACTAGAGGAACAATTTGTCATGCCAAATCTCTCAAGAATTTTGTCAATATATGCTTTTTGAGATAATCCTAGAATTTCTTGTGATCTATCACGGAATATTTCTATTCCTATCACATAGGAAGCCTCACTTATATCTTTCATTTCAAAGTTCGTTGAGAGATAATCCTTAGTTTCACATAATAAACCAAGGTCGTTGCTTGCTAATAATATGTCATCAACAGACATAATCAAAAATATAAACTTGCTCCCACTGAACTTGAGGTATATACAAGGGTCAACTATGTTTTCTGTGAAATCGAAAGCGGTAATGATTTCATGAAACTTTAGATACCATTGTCTAGAAGATTGTTTCAGTCCATTTATTGATTTCTTAAGTTTGCAGACCATGTCTTCCTACCCTTCAATTACGAAGCCTTCAGGTTGACGCATGTAGACTTCTTCTTCCATGTCTCCATTTAGAAAGGCTATTTTCACATGCATTTGATGTAACTCGAGATCATAATGAGCTACTAATGCATGATAATGCTAAGAGAATTTTTCCTGGAAACAGGAGCAAAATTTTCATTATAGTCAATGCATTCTTTCTGATTAAAACCTTTGAAAACAAGTCTAGCTTTATATCGTTCAATTTTACTATTGCAGTCACGTTTGGTCTTGAAGACCCAATTACAACCCACTGCTTCATGTCCTTGCGGCAATTGAACGATTTCCCAAACTTGATTATTATCCATAGATTTCAGTTTATCTTTCATGGAATCAATCCATTTAATAGAATTAACATCCTTAATGGCTTGTGAATAAGAAATTGGGTCCGTAGTTCCTTCAGATTCTATTAGATAAAGCATATAATCATCAGGAATAGTTGATCTTCTTTGTCTTTGAGATCTTCTTAATGCCAGTTCCTATGATACTTCATCAACATTATGATTGGTGATAATTTTATTATGGAGTTGTTGATTATTTATTGAGTTTTCCTCATTGTGAACAGGTTCAACAATGGGATGATTCCCAATATCTTTCGAAATAGAGGGTGAGATAATGGGTACCCTTATTTCATGAATGACCACTTCTTGTTGTTTTGTACTCCCACTGATTTCACCATTCTCGTAGAATTTGGCATTGCCGGGTTCAACAATTCTTGTACTATGGTTAGGACAATAAAATCTATATCCTTTAGATTTTTCTGGGTAATCTATAAAGTAACCACTGACTGTCTTAAAATCCAATTTCTTTTCATTTGGATTGTACAGTCTAGCTTCAACTGGGCAACCCCAAATTTGGAGATGTCATAAACTAGGTTTCCATCCTTTCTAAAGTTCAAAAGGAATCTTTGGAACGGCCTTACTTGGAACTCTATTTAAGATGTAGACAGCTGTTCATAATGCATCCATCCATAATGATATAGGTAAATTTACATGACTCATCATGGATCTAACCATTTCCCTGTATGTACGATTTCTCCTTTCAGCTACACCATTCTGCCATGGAGATCCAAGCGTTGTGTATTGTGCAACAATTCCAAGTTTTTGAAGAAGTCTAGCAAAAGGTCCAAGATATTGTCTCGTTTCATCATACCTTCCATAGAATTCACCACCCCTATCTGACCAAATGATTTTCACTTTTCTTTCTAATTGCCTTTCGACTTCAGTAATGGACACTTGTACAGCATCCATTGATTGAGATTTTTCATGCAACAGATAAAGATAGCAATAACGTGAAAAATCATCGATAAAAGTGATGAATATTTCTCTCCTCCAAAAGTTGGAACATCAAAAGGTCCACAAATATCTGTATGTATTATTTCAAGAAGTTGTGTACTTCTTGTGGCTCCTTTCTTTGTGTTTTTATTGTTTTTCCTTTAATACAATCAACACATGCTGTAATGTTAACGAAGTCTAAGTCCAGTAGGACACCATCTTTCACTAACCTCTTGATTCTTTCACTGGATATATGACCCATTTTTTATGCTACAAGAAGTAAGAATCATTCTTGGATGACTTTCTTTTAGTTTCTTTTCCATGCAGGGTGAGTTGGATTTCAGCATTTTGTTTAAGATGAAGTTTATAAAGTCCATCAATTAATATTCTAGAACCAATAAGACTAGAATTTTTAAATAAACTAAAATTTCCATTTCCAACTTCAAAAGAATATCCAAATTTATCAAGTACACTTACAGAAATCAAATTACGGGAAATAGACGGAACATAAAGAGTTTGACATAAATATAACTGAAAACCGCTATCTAAAATAAGACGAAAAGTTCCAATAGCTTCAACTGGAGTTTTATCTTTATTCCCCATGAAAATGAAATTCTCACTTGGGTTTGTGGTTTGGATCGTAATGAATCCCTGCATAGAATTCGAAACATGAACGTTAGCAGCAGTATCAATCGACCAAGTAGAAGAAGGTACATTAGTAAGATTTGATTCGAAATGACTTACGAAACCCATTGGGTTACCTTTCTTTTCGAACCATGCTTTGCGCTTAATGCAATCTGCGTGGAAGTGTTCAGGTTTCTTGCAGAATTTGCAGACATCATCCTCCTTTTTCTTCTAGGATGGTTGAGTGGCGTCATCAGATTTGGGTGGTGCTCTTTTATGCTGTGAGTTATTCTTTTTGCCAGCTTGTTTTCCAACCCCTTGAGTGAAATAAGAAACTTTAATGCCTTGCGAGCCTTGCCTAGACTCCTCTTGAACCAGTTTGTTAGCCAATTCATTTAGACTCCACTTTTCCGTAATAGTGTTGTAATGAATTTTGAATGGTTCATATTGAGGAGGTAAGCTAGTGAGAATGAATTGGAAGAGAAAATCATCGTCCATAACCAATCCCAAGTTCTTAAGTTTGGCAGCAAGGTTAATCATTTCAATGACATGAGCGCTCAATGAGCGAGAACCGTCAAACTTCATGGTTACAAGATCTGCCATAAGTTTCCCAGCAAGGGATTTGTCTGCAGTCTTGAACCGATTTTCAATGGATTGCAAATATTCTTTTGCGTTTTCAATTTTGGGTAGGGAGGTTTTGATGTTGGTATCAATCACCATTCGCATAAACATCATGCTGAGCTTATTAGATCGTTCCCAATCATCATGGAGTTTGTTTTCATCAGGCGTACTTGTGTCAGTAAGTGGGGTTGGCTTTTCCTTTAGGAGAGCCATGTCCAGTTCAAGTACGCCTAAAGAAAACTCAACTTGCTCTTTCCATTCTGAGTAGTTGGTTCCATTGAGTCTGACGATAGACATAGCGTACGAATTAAGGTTTGAGGGCATTGCAACTGCAGATATAAAAGAAATGTAGGCTTCTTTATTAGAATAAAACACATGTCATAATAAGAGGTTAGGTTTATCGCCTCCTATGGGTAGGCAGTAGAACCATACTCATAAAAGAATGATAAACATTAATGTTTCATACGTTATTGTGCAAGCAGCAGCTGCCTGTGGACGGGACTGCATGCATCAGACTCCAGAGGAAACAAGGAAATTAAGCGCGGAAGCGAAAACTAAAACAAGAGAGAAAAGAGATAAACAATAATGTTTTTTTTTTCATAAACATTTTCCATTCTTTCAAGTAATCCACAGCAAGGATAATAAATGTTTAAGAACTCCAAGTAAATTCCATACATGAATTTAACATATAAATAATTATTTTGCAAATCATGTATAGACAATTATCTTGCAAGTTCCAGGTCATGAATTTAATGTTAAACTAGGAAACAATTGTTTTCAATATGTATACTTTTCGAAAAGTATTCGCATACAATAAGTTGTTCCATATTATATAATAGGTCAAACATTAAAGTAGAAAAAATAAATTTTTGCGGAAATATAAATTTTCCAGATCCAGAACTAAGCATACAGTAAATAGAACAATATTGATAATCATGATTACTATAGCAACTTAAATAATATGAATATTAAACTTGAATCATATTAACAATAATAATCATTGTCATCATAATAGTAAAATTACAAACATCATATCATATATCTATGCTAGTTTTGTTTTATATATTGATGGATAATCATGAATTCTAAAACCTTGCTCCAATACCACATGTAATATACATCTTTTGAATAACATAAACCCTAAAATCTAGAATTAAATGATTATCACATATGTAATGAATTAATAAAACATACCTCCAGACATCTTGTATACGAATCAGCAATGGTTGTTGTCGAAAGCTGTTTCAATGGAGAAAGGAAAAGGTTTCTCTCTCTTTTCCTATATCTTTCTTTATATGTTTTCTGTATCCTTTGTGATGGGCAAAGGTTAATATTTATAGGTAGAGAGAGGACCAACTTTCTAGATTTGTAGACTTAATCTTGATCGTCCATCAAGATCAAGATGAGAGAAATTAATGCTCTAGATTATAACCGTTTTATTTATTAGCATATTAATAGGAAAACCCTTTAGATTCTAATGACCACATAATGAGGAAGGAAATGTTTGAGGATGAAAATGATCCATTAAGGTACCACATAATGAGGAAGGAAACGGTGCATTAATGTTTTCGCATTAATTTCCTTACAAAACGGTGAATTCTATGGAAGGTATGATGAAACGGGACAACATCATGGACCTTTTGCTAGACTTCTTCAAAAAGTTGGAATTGTTGCACAATACACAACACCTGGATCTCCATGGCAGAATGGTGTAGCTGAAAGGCGAAATCGTACATACATGGAAATGGTTAGATCCATGACAAGTCATGCAAATTTACCTATATCATTATGGATGGATGCATTACGAACAGTTGTCTACATCTTAAATAGAGTTCCAAATATGGCCATTCCAAAGACTCCTTTTGAACTTTGAAAAGGATGGAAACCTAGTTTGAGACATCTCCAAATTTGGGGTCGCCCAGCTGAAGCTAGACTGTACAATCCAAATGAAAAGAAATTGGATTTTAAGACAGTCAGTGGTTACCTTATAGGTTACCCATAAAAATCTAAAGGATATAGATTTTATTGTCCTAACCATAGCAAGAATTGTTGAAACCGGCAATGCCAAATTCTATGAGAATGGTGAAATCAGTGGGAGTACAAAACAACAAGAAGTGGTCATTCATGAAATAAGGGTGCCCATTATCTTACCCTCTATTTCGAAATATATTGAGAATCATCCCATTGTTGAACCTGTTCACAATGAGGAAAACCCAATAAATGATCAACAACTCCATAATGAAATTATCACCAATCATAATGTTGATGAAGTACCACAGGAACTGGCATTAAGAAGATCTCAAAGACAAAGAAGATCAACTATTCCTGATGATTATATGCTTTATCTAATAGAATCTGAAGGAACTACAGACCCAATTTCTTATTCACAAGCCATTAAGGATGTTAATTCTATTAAATGGATTCCATGAAAGATGAACTGAAATCTATGGATAATAATCAAGTTTGGGAAATCGTTCAATTACCGCAAGGACATGAAGCAGTCGGTTGTAAGTGGGTCTTCAAGACCAAACGTGACTACAATGGTAAAATTGAACGATATAAAGCTAGACTTGTTTTCAAAGGTTTTAATCAGAAAAAAGGCATTGACTATCATGAAACTTTTTCTCCTGTTTCCAGGAAAGATTCTCTTAGAATTATCATGGCATTAGTAGCTCATTATGATCTCGAGTTACATCAAATGGATGTGAAAACAGCCTTTCTAAATGGAGAGTTGGAAAATGAAGTCTACATGCGTCAACCTGAAGGCTTCATAATTGAAGGGCAGGAAGATATGGTCTACAACCTTAAGAAATCAATATATGGACTGAAGCAAGCTTCTAGACAATGGTATCTAAAGTTTCATGAAATCATTACTGCTTTCGATTTCACAGAAAACATAGTTGACCCTTGTATATACCTCAAGTTCAGTGGGAGCAAGTTTTTATTTTTGATTCTGTATGTTGATGACATATTATTAGCTAGCAGCGACCTTGGTTTATTATGTGAAACTAAGGATTATCTCTCAATGAACTTTGAAATGAAAGATATGGGTGAGGCTTCCTATGTGATAGGAATAGAAATATTCCATGATAGATCACAATTAATTCTAGGATTGTCTCAAAAAGCATATGTTGACAAAATTCTTGAGAGATTTGGCATGGCGAATTGTTCCTCTAGTCTTGTCCCACTGTAGAAAGGAGACAAACTTGTTCTTGAGCAGTGCCCAAAGACACCTATAGAACGAGAAGAAATGACCAAATATCCTTATGCATCTCTTGTAGGGAGTTTGATATATTCACAGGTCTGTACAAGACCTGATATCAGTCATGCAGTTGGTATACTAGGTAGATTTCAAAGTAACCCAGGAATCGCTCATTGGAAAGCTGCAAAGAAGGTACTGAGATACCTAAAGGGAACAAAGAATTACATGCTCACCTATAGAAAATCAAGTTACCTACAGGTAACTGGTTATTCTGATTCAGACCTTGCTGGATGTCCTGACACTAGGATCTGCACTCTTGGCTATGTGTACCTCTTATGTGGAGGTGCAATATCACGGAGAAGCCAGAAATCTGAGATGCTTTTCGGATCCACCATGATGGCAGAATACGTAGCATGTTATGAGGCTTCAATTCAGGGAACATGGCTGCGTAATTTTGTCTCGCAATTTGGCACTTTAAGTTTTATCTCTAAGCCACTAACTGTCTACTGCGACAATGAAGCTGCAACCTTTTTATCCAAGCATGATGGGATAACCAAAGGTTCCAAACACATGGACCTTAAATACCTACTACTGAAGCAAGATGTTAAACTAAAGAAAATTATTGTTGAATCGACTAGTACAGACTTACAAGTGGCAGACGTATTCACGAAAGGACTACCTCTAATGACCCTTTAGAGACATACTGATAGCATGGGTCTTGTAGATAGTTCCTAATTATCTTATTATTATGCCATTTATTTTGTACTTATCTAGACATGACAATTATTGAGCTCTTAATAATTTGGACGTCTTTTATTTCTGTTTTATAATGTGTACACATTTATATTTAGATAAATGATAACAGAAACAGTCTTTTGCTTCAAGACATTATGTGACCATTAAGTTATGCTCAACTACGGTCTAGTTATGAAAGTTGTCAATGTCATAGTACATGAAAGTAAGCATGTTGTAAAATAACGTGTACACGTCATGACTTCCATTGACCACTAGATTAGCCAAGACACTTATTATAACTGACTAAAGAAATGTTTAGCATATCATGCGCGCCTTATGACCTTAATACGAAAAAACATTAATGGATTTTACTATTGACCAAGTCGGAGACTGTAAGGAAATTTGACCGTTTTGTAAGGAAATTAATGCGAAAACATTGATGGACCGTTTCCTTCCTCATTATGTGGTACATTAATGGACCGTTTCCTTTCTCATTATGTGGTACATTAATGGACCGTTTCCTTCCTCAAACGTTTCCTTCCTCATTATGTGGTCAATAGAATCTAAAGGGTTTTCCTATTAATATGCTAATAAATAAAACGGTTATAATCTAGAGCATTAATTTCTCTCATCTTCATCTTGATGGACGATCAAGATTAAGTCTACAAATCTAGAAAGTTGGTCCTCTCTCTACCTATAAATATTAACCTTTTCCCATCACTAAGGATATATAAAACACATAAAGAAAGATATAGGAAAAGAGAGAGAAACCATTTCCTTTCTCCATTGAAACAGCTTTCGACAACAACCATTGTTGATTCGTATACAAGATGTCTGGAGGTATGCTTTATTAATTCATTACATATGTGATAATCATGTAATTCTAGATATTAGGGTTTATATTAGTCGCAAGATATAGATTACATGTACAAGAAGAAATATCATAAAAAATCATAATTTTTGGTCCATGCCAATTCCAGTGCTTTGTAGCTGGACTTGGAGAAGCTTGCTTAAGCTCAGGCCTATCTTTCATCCTTTGTTTCAGAGAATAATGAAGAACTCTCACTTAATATCATTCTCGCATGATCCATGGGTAGCTAAAGGATCCATTCTCTCTGCATTTATGGAATACAATTTGCATAGTCTGGCTGGTATTCCTTAAAATGCCATTATATTTCCTTACCTTAATAGTGAAACTGCCAACCTGCCATACTCTAGTTCAACTATAGCGAGATCAATCTGGTCTTAGATTGATATCAAAGTGTTCGATAATGATCAATGCTCGTCTAGGTAGTGTGAAAAGGCTCATTCAATTTTGACTGTGTATAAACAAATGTCTAGGCTAGCTTTAGTGCTAGGTTTTACTAGGCACTCTCGTATTTGGACTAATGAATCAACTCCTAAGAAGAATTTTTTGTTGTAAAATGTTATCGTGAATGGTTTACAAACTCAAGATTATTTGGTCTTCAAAGGCATGTTGCAAATCTCTTTATGTATTCTCTAATGTAAAATAATTCTCACTTGTTCTTCTCATGTGATTACTCTTTCTTTATTTGGATGATAATTCTTAGGCATTTTAAGATGCAAAACCCCATCATTGATTCTAAAGTGGATTGGTTTAACACTTTTAATGGAACGGGATGGAGATCCTCAAAGGAACTTTCTTGCTGAAGTTATTAAAAAGCTTTATTTGGCTATTATGGGAAGAGAGAAACTCTAAGGTTTTTAATGTCAAGTTCGCTTCTGCACGATCTCTTTATATCTCTCTTTTGAGATGTTTTCCTACCCAAATTTAAAAATCATATCAATCTAGTTTTTTTATTTATTTTGGTATTTGGGTAGGTAAGATGGCAATTGTGTATGGTTATTTTGTGTAGTTTCATTTTGTTTCTTTTTGGTAGGGTTTTCCCTCTCTCTCCTTTGTATTCTTTGCATTTTCAATAAAATGGTAAGGGTCTATTCAATCCCATTGGCTTTGCCAATTTTTTCATAACTTGTGCCTTAGGCCGATGTCAATCTGAGCCTAAAAATCAATGACCAGTCGACCGTTGGATATTGTACCGATCAATCGCTTGTTGTCGATCGACTATAGTAAGCCTGTTAACCGGTCGATGCTATTTCTATAAAACGTTAATTTTTTTAATTTGGTAATTAACCACACCTTTTACTGTATAATTTAAATACGAACCCTATTTCATTTTCACTACCCCAGTTTTGTAAATTCCGTAATTAATTTGTATATTAGTATCTCATTCTCATTCAGGGTAAAATCAACATCAATGGGTATAGTTATTTACACATTAAATTCCAGATTCAATATTTGAGGTGGATAGAAATGGTTTTATATTATAATCAAACTCATATCTATAGTTTTACTTTAATCATTAAATAGGGATCATATTCAATAATTTAGATTTCTATCAAATTCCCAATTTGTTGCAATTTCTAGATAAACAATATCTATGATTAAATTGGAAAAATTCTAGATCAAATAAGTATAGATAAATTTGATTACATATAAACCAACATATTTAATAACGAACCCACTCACCTCTTATTAGCTTTTCCCTTTTAATCCGCCTTAAATCTTCTCCACTTCGATTCGTTATTCTCTCTCCTCCACGTCTGCCTTTGTCCTATATTTGATTATCTTCTCTTCTTCTAATCTTTGATTTAAATTTTTGTTTTGAAGAATAGGTTGATTTGGAGAAAAATGGAGAGTTTTGAGAGAGACATAGTTTTGGAGCATATAGGACTAGATTAGGGTTCTTAATCTTAGATTAATGTTATATTTATAGAGGCAGAAATCGATTTGGGTCGTTAGATTTAATTATATAAAATCTAGGCCGTTCAGTCTAGGCAAACCATGTTGGAACTGGACCAGTCTATAGTGGAAATTATGGGTGAATTTCGAAAAAATTCCTTTATTGAATCTTTATTGGACATATGAAGTTTATTTTATTTAGAATATTTCTAAATTTTATTTAAATAAAATCCCTTATTTTATTTATATAGTAATACACATAAATATACACATTTGTATGTATGCACATGTGAAACATGATAACCCATGCAAGGTATAACATGTCTGCGTATAGATGTTGGGATTTACATCCCAGCGGACACGTTAGCTAATATGATATGTATTATATGTTGTCCAAAATAATGTATTGTTTAAACTTGTTATTATATAAATATTATAATAGGGGCATTTCAGTTGAAGGACAAATATTGCAGTCCAATTAGTTTCTAGGACATACATCCATTAATTTCAAGGCCAAAAGTTAGCAGAATATTACTTTTAAGGACAAAGTCAGCAGTCCAATTACTTTCAAGGACATAATTTCATAGGTTTTTAAGCCTTAGAAACTAATTATTTTTCATTTTGTCCTTAAAAGTAATTATTTCAGTTGTGTGTCCTAAAAACTAATTGCACTTGCTAAAGAGGCCCATGTGGCTAATTTTCAATAATATATATATATATATATATATATATATAAATGTATATGTTAATTTTGTTTAAACAATTTTATGTAAATGAAAATATTTAAATGTACATAAATATATGTATGTATGTATATTCATGAAATTTATAAATAAATAAATACACATACACATTTGTATATGCATATTATTATAATATATATATATATATATATATAATAACTTAATTTTTTTAAATGAATAATGTTTGAACCAAATATATATATATATATAAATACATTTATAATATATATATATGGGGGAATTAATTTAAAGGACAAAATTTTGTATATTTTTAGCTTCAAGGACACGAACTCAACATTTTTACCACAAGGACAAACATTATCCTAAAAATTATTCATAAGGACAAACATTCTTCCAAAATTATTCAAAAGGACAAACATTCTTTCAAAACTTCTACCGAACTAAAAACTGATACCTAAAACTGCCACCGATACCTAAAACAGATACCTAAAAACTACTATCAATAACTAAAAACTGATACCTAAAGAAAGTTGTCCTTCAGACAAAAATACCGAAGGTCTATACTTGAGGCTAAAATGCTGAGAAATTTTGTTCTTGACAATAATTTCCTGATATCCTGATATGTATGTATGTTTGTATGTATGTATGTATGTATATATATATGTATGTATATGTATGTATGTACTAATTAACAAAATAAAAAATTTAAAATTCAAATTGTATGTACAACAGTAAAATAATTTATTATTAATTTTAATTATTTTAAAATATATATTCATTGAACATTCTTATAATAATACACAAAATATTAATAAAAAATTATTTTCGAAACATTTTCCAAATTTTAAATTTTCGAGAAATCATATATGATATTTTGACGTTAAAAATGTTTTCATAATTTTTCTTTATCAGATTATATTTTTTATTAATTAATTAATTTTTGACCGATTATTATAGTAATATTTAAAAAATGGAAAAATGAATTTTTGTAATTTTTATTTTCTAGCTGAGAGTTTATCTTATGATAAATTATATTGAAAATTTTTAAAAATAATTTTCGAAACATATTTAATTTTATATGATTATTTAGATAGTATATTGATTTAAATAATATAAAATAATAATTAATATTTATAATAATTATTTTGCTGCTATTGAAAATTATTATTGCGATAAAGATACATGTATGAAATTATATTATTAATTTAACCATGGAAATATATTGTATTAAATATAAACCATATATGTATAATTAAATAATATATAAATATATATAAATTAATAGTTAATTATATCTAAAATAGGAGGCTGTACAGATCTATCTTGTATATAGAAAAATTGATTTTTTTTTCTATTTTAAATGAATACCTACATATAACCTATCCAACTTGTGATAACATTAATACATATTAGAATCGTCACGGAAATGACAATATTATAATAATATATAAAATGAAATATTGCTGAAGAAATTTTAAACTATAATTCAACGTAAAACATACCTAAGAACCAATGCCTTGAAGCACACATTGAAACGATGAACTCCCTCTTTTGAAAACTTTTCGATTCGGCAGATTGCTAGTCATTGAACCGTTGACCTTCAACTTTCGGATAGTGATCAACTTTGAATTCATTTGAGCTTGATATGATGGGTTACTAAGGAGTTATTTCGGCGAGAGATGGAATGATAGAGTGGTGGCCAAAAAGTTATTTTAAATTAGGGTAAAGGAAGTTTAGATAGTGGATGGAAGAGGAAAAACAGTGGATCACATCTTATACCAATTCTCCTTCAATTTACATCATCCAAATCCAACACCTAAACCAATATTTGAGCCGCCACTTACTGCCATACTGCAGCCAAAATTCTCAACATCATGATAGCCTAAAAATCATATTTAAGCCCAAAGAAATATTATATAATTAAATCTAATTTAATATGTTATCGAATATCGATTAATATATTTATAACTATTATAAATATATTTAATAATATTTTTCTTCAAATCAAAATTTTACAATTAATATTTATGGAATATTAATTAATTTATAGCATTTATAAACTAATTAAATCGTTTGGTCAAAAGAGAATTCATCGTTTCGATTGTATGACTCGACAGGTGCAAATTTGGTTAGTGATTAATATCTAACTATTCGAATACTAACGTTCACACATCAGTTAGCAGATGGTGTGACATTTTGGCCAAATTTATTGCTTACTTGGTTTCGGTACAATTTAATTTCACTTTGTTAAGCGTTACCCGATTGTGACTTTTATTTAATCGAATTCTCTTCGTCAAAACCATATCAGTTTAGACTTATGGAATTCGATAATGTCAAAATATCAATATCGTCCGTATTCTCTATCCAAACACTAAGTCCTTGGTTCAGTAATAATAATAATTATAACCTAACTACTTTGACTAGAGACTTTGACTTTGAGTTGACTTGAGTTGACCGTGATACTAACCCCATGTAATTGAGGAGACGAATCCTCTCTTTAATAGTGCTTCATTTCCAATACTTTCACTCAACCCAACTACAATCACTCGATAGATGCCATGCCATGATTTTATTATAATCAAAGAGGAACTTTCATAATTAAAGATCTACATTATTCTCAAATCGAGAGAACTATGTAAATCTGTCATATCGATATTTTCTATTTGAACTTAATTATATTAATTAACAGAAAATTATCAAGTGAGTAGTTCCATAGTTATCGACTAACTATCAATATGTAGCCCCTAGGTGCGCCCAACAGTCATGAGTAATACACTACCCAACATTTAGAGAGTGTTACATACTCTAGTCTCAACGGATACATTTATATCCGATCTCGATGCATCTTGACTATGAACATTTAAAATGTATATCTGTTTTCATTGTGATGAATTATCACGGTTACAAACTTTGTAACTACTATCACAAACATATCATTTATGGATTTTATATTAAATGTATATTTAATTAAATTAACATAACACATTATATAAAGTATAAAATAGGAAGAAAACACCTTTATTTTGAACAAGATTGGTCAACGAGTTAGATATATGTAATGATTTACATAATTGCCCCTAGAGCACACCCATAACTCTACCAAACTCTAGTCGATAACCCATGATCGATCGATCAGTGGATTCGGAGCGGTCGACCGCTAGTGGTTAACTGGTCCCAACCAACAACTGGTTGAATTTCCTATTTTATTTTATTTCTTATCCGTATATTTTTAATTATTTTCGATTTCGAATTCTTAAACTTTAATAACTTTTTTATACAAGCTCCATTTATAAAAATTTATACATAAAATTTGTCCAAAAATTGCTACAAACAGAATGCTACAAGTTTCATAGCCAAATTCGAGCATTTGAGAAAATTTATTTTTACCCTTTTATAATTAAATTTTATTTCTTTTATTAAATTTTCAATTAATTTTTCCGGGTGTTATAGTTGGAAAGCAATATTGTGCCAACTATTCTAATATGGATCCTATCCTAAATGCACTCATTATGTTTGTAATAATGCACATGCCAATTTCCAAGCATTATCATCACCCTCTGTCCGTGCAACTCCCCTAGACCTTTATACCAGGTAAACTTTAATATTTTCCCAGTTAGTGTTGATCCATTGAATCCTATTGTACAACCGAACCCTCCTACACAAGTTATAAAATGGACATCTCTGTTTAAATCCTTAACCTCGAAATGACGGTGTGTACTTACCCAAAACGTTTGAAACACTTGAGATGGACGGAGTCTGGGTTCCTCCTATAAAAGTGGTACGCAGGTATAGATTTTTGGTTGGATTATTTAGTTGGGTTTTTCCTTGATGCAAATCCTCATTACAACTCGGTTAGAGACCGCTGTCGCAAAGTATGGAAATCTAAGGGTAGATTGCTAATGCACTTCTTCAACTTAATATTTTACTTCAAATTCTCTAATTCGGATAAGCACCAGCGCATCCTTAAAGCGAATCCGATCCTCATAGAAGGAAATCCTTTCATCATAACTACTTGGAACCCGTCTTTGGACAGCGCTAGATAGCAAGTCCTATCTATCCTTGTATGGTCATATTTCTCTCACATTCCCTCTATCTTGCAACCTATGATTAGCCTAGATTGGCTGGCTGGCTTAGTTGGAAAACTTAAGTGCTTTTTCACTATCCCTGTAGCTAGGAAGTAGTTAGTATAAGTGAAGTCCATGATTGAAATTACTCTGGATAAACCTCTACCTTTCGAAACTCAAAGTAAAGCTTGCAGAGGGACATGTGGCAATTGTAGATGTTTGTTATAACTAGGCTCCTGGAATATGCTCCACCTGCCACTCCTTTGGACACACCGTCAATAACTGCAAACGAGACAAACTTGAATCCCCTATCACAGTCTCTGACAGAATTCCACTTCCTATGCATCCGATCAGAAGATGGGTCCCTAAGGTTAAACGCCCCAAAAATGACCCCTATTGTTAACACTACTCCTCCTAATTCTTGGCCGGTTACCATAGGTTTTATTTCTGATCGAGGTTGGTCCTTCTTTTGACCATATACCTTGGCATTCTACTGAACTTGTTTGGCACCACAACAGGACTCCTATAAGATATGACCCAAACTTTTGCATTTTCTATAAGTACATTGGTGAACCTGGGGATAACATAGGCCTTTGTTACATTGATATTAGAGATGGACTCACTCTTTCTGATAAGGGCGACCTTAGGGAAAGGAACCGTAGTATTTTAGCTGATGACACATGGGATATGCAATACGTTTTCTACAACTGACAGGACGATCCTCGATCAGGGCAGTTTATCAGGGTATCTACATGTTCTTAGGCCTATTTCTTCATCTGATGGTGGTGGTACCTCCTTTTTAAGGAGGAATAATTTGTTTTCGTTTGTAGTTGAGACACGTATTGTCCCGCTCTAGTGTTGTTATGTTGAATGTAGTCGCTGAGGCGTCTGTGCCTCACACCCGAGTCTGTCTTATTCAAATGGTACGACCAATATAATATGGTTCATATATGCAAAATAATATTATTTTGTCCCTTCAAAATAAACATAATATAAACTATAATCTTGAAAAAATCAGATAGATAATTTTTGAATTACTTGTACTAAAATAACTTAATATAAACAATAATACAAGCCTTCGTATCTCCATTCATATAATTTTTTGGAATATCATATATTGGTCCGCTTTACGGATACGGATGAAGAAAGATTTTTGATTTTTATATATCCTTTAATAGGTTTAGCTCAAAGCCCATATTTTTTTAGGCTGCTTTAGTTAATTTAGGATTTCGAGGATAAGCGGTAACGGAACCAGTCCAGTTTCCATTGTGTTAAATGGGTGAATTAAAAAAATTCTATTTCTTGGACCTGTGAAGTTTTACTGATTTTAGATCCAATCTAAAATTGTTTTAAATAAAATCTTATGTTATTTAATTATTTTTGTGAGAAATGCGGATTACGGATCTTAAGGCTAGAATTAACACTAGAGGGGAGGGGGTAAATAGTGTTTTAAGGAATTACTAATTCTTTTAGAGTTTAAATTAATTTGAACATAAATGTATGAAATATTCAGACATAGATATGATCACAGAATCAAACACAGATATAGATATAAAGTAGAAGCAATAAAGGAAAGAACACACCAGATTTTATACTGGTTTAGAGTTACCCTACATCCAGTCCCGCAACACAAGTACAGATTTCCTTTCAAAATCAATTCTTATAATTACACCCTCGATTTCAAAGCCACGAGGTACACCACTCCAGATTCACAATCCTTTGGGTAGAGATACTTGATTTTACGGGCAACAAGTTCACCCAATTGATTTTCCAGGCTACAATCACACCTTTTCTCCCTTGATTGATTTTACAGGCTACAATCACACCTTTTCTCGCTTAATTAATTACAAAGATATCTATAACTCTGAATAGCACTGGGATCTTGTTGAGATAGTTATAGAGAATCAAACCAGAAATGATCTAGTTAGATTCAATGGTGATTTCGGCAGAGTAATGGTAAAAATGTATATAAAGAAATGTGGAAGAAGAAGAGGAGTGAAATCAAGAGAAAAATATGAATATAAATTTGTTTAAAACAGCCTCTATTTATACTAGAACAACAGCCATGTCCATTCGTGAAAGGATATGACGAATAGACACTTCCTTTGAAATTCAAAATTTTGAAATAAATTGTCACCTTGTCGACAAGGGTATCTTGGGGTTGTCGACAAGCCTATGTTATTTTTGATAATTTGTTTTTCTTTGAAAATAACTTCTATCTTGTATTAAAAATATTTTAAACTTTATAAATATACTTAAATATAGTTAAAATACATAAATAAGTATAGAGAATAATAAAGATATAATTTTTCTATAATTTTATACTTAAATCTAAGTATAAATATTAAAAGTTAAATATATTATAATTAAAAGATAGTTTAAAACCAAGGATAATTCTAATTTTGAAAATAAAGATTATTTTGAGGCTAAAAGTATTTTAAAACCGGGATAGATGTTTTTGATTCTTTTAAAAGGAAGATTTTAAAATCATTTTGAAAACAAGATATAATTTTATAAAACATTTGAATAAAAGTTAGTGGATACAAAACAATGTTCCACTAGATTTTTCGTAGGTCCCATCCTACTTAGGGTTCCATCCCTTTAACGAGCTCGAAGTGGCTTCCATTCCACGAATAAATTGGATTTTAAGATGTCAGTGCTTTTTTAGGAGTTTTAACAAAATTCCTAACTAAATTACTTATATTGAAATCTTGAAATCTTGATAATCTTGATACTTATGAGTCTTCAATCTTGATAACTTCAGTCTTGAATCTCTATATTGTACAGTCTTCATTCTTGGTACCTACATAGTTATATCATGCATATACATATATATCTAAACTATAATGTTAGTATTTATATTTTATAACAATTCCTAAGGTTGTTGTCATCAAAATCAACTTCTCAGGGACTAACAATCTCCCTTTTTTTGATGATGACAACCTTTGTTTATAAAATGTTACTTCTATCCTAATAACTCCCCCTAAAACTAATAATTGCCCCTAAAACTATGCCTAACTATCCTATTTTGTACTTCTCCCCCTTTGTCATCAACAAAAACAAACTCCAAACTATATAACTCCTCTTTAATCTAATACTATATGACATGTGATTATAATGATAGTGTTATCATAAATAATCAACACTTAATTCTAAAACTAAAACTTAGTCCTTAATTAACTATCCTAACTAAGAATCCATATATGATAATACTTATAATAGTGATAATGTGAGAAATCAAATATAAGAACACAAATCATTTATTAATTATATATTGTTATATTTACAGTTGCGTAGAAAACATAAGTAAGATCAAATAATGATAAGAAAGAGAGAAATGAAACTAATGTGTGTCCTTGAAAATGGGAGATCTATGAACCGAGCAATATGGGTAGTGGAAACATAAATTTCCACATTGTTCGACTAGATTTCCATCCTTGTCAAAGCACACTTCGCCAACGCAAACAACTTTGTCGTCGTCTTCTGGGTGCTCTTCTTCCATGAGGGCTTCTTCTTCTTCTTCCTCGTTGTCCTCTTGCATTTGATCTCCTGAAGATTTTTCATCAATCAAGATGGGATTGGCGTGATTTCCCATTAGAAACTCTTGCAAGTTTCTAAGGATTTTGCCTTGCCGTTCTTGTTATTTGGCTATTTTGATTTGCACTACTTGAATTTCAATCATAAGTTGCAGTGCATCCTTCAAGGAATCCTTCATTTTCATCACTCGTGCAAGCGTAGTTCGTTGAAATGGTCTAGTAGAAAGAGAAGGGAACGAAAAGGTTGAATTTTTATTTGATTTAGAGGCGGAGGCCATTGTTTTATTGTTTTCAGAAGTTAGATTAAAGAAAGGACAGAAAGAATGAACAAAATTTTGAAATAAGAAGAATATATAACCACTTATTTGAATTTTGGTGGGAAAATTTCGAAATAAAAAAATCGTTATATGTCGACATGGGTAAAGGAGGATTGTCGAGAAGGTACCTATATTTTTACTATTTGATTTAATTTAATTTAATTTTTTAATTGTACTTTGTTGTTTATATTTTATATTTTAGTTATTGAACAAATACCTAATTTTTTTCTTAATTTAGTAAATATAGATTCATTTAAGGGTTTTGTTAAGATATCCGCAATTTGGTTCTCAGAATCGATATAATCGAGAGTAATTACTTCCTTACTTATATTATCTCTGAGAAAATGATGTCTGATATCAATATGTTTAGTTCGAGCATGATGAGTATGATTTTTGGATAAATTTATTGCACTAGTACTATCACAATAAATTGGTTATTTTGAGATATTTAAACTAAAATATTTTAAAGTTTGTTGCATATATATTACTTGAGAACAAGCCAAAGCAACAGAAATATATTCTGCTTCGGTTGTTGATAAAGAGACTGTGTTTTGCTTTTTACTAACCAGGAAATCAGAGAATGCCTCAAAAAGTGACAAGTTACTTGTACTTTTTCGGTCTAATTTACAACCAGCATAATCAACATCACGGTAAGTTATTAATTCAAAAGAATCATTTTTAGGATAAAATAAGCCATAATCAAGGGTGTGTTTAACATATCTTATGATACGCTTTACAGCTTTTAAGTGAGTCTCTTTAGGTTGGGATTGATATCTTGCACAGAGACAAACACTATGCATGATATCAGGTCTACTAGCAGTGATATAGAGAAGTGATCCAATCATTCCTCTATGTAATTTTTGATCTACATTTTTCGAGAGATCTTCTTTACTTAGGTACTCATTGATTGCCATGGGAGTGGATTTTCCACTTGCAGTAGACAAACCAAACTTACTAACTAGGTCTTTAACATATTTTTCTTGACTGATAAAGATACCATTATCTAATTGTTTTATTTGCAATCCTAGAAAGAAATTTAATTCATCCATATGACTAATCTCAAACTCTTTTGTCATTATTTCAAAAAAATTCTTTATTCATTTCAAAATTAGTTGATCCAAAAATGATATCATCTACGTAGACTTGTACTAGTTGAATATCATTTTTATTTCTTTTAATAAAAAGAGTATTATCTACTTTACCAATTTCAAAGTTTGATTGTAATTAGTAAGATCTTAGTCTATCGTACCAGGCTCTAGGAGCTTGTTTTAGACCATATAGAGCTTTCTTAAGTTTGTAAACATGATTTAGTAATTTTTCATTTTCAAAAAGTGGTGGTTGTTCAATATATACTTCCTCTTTTACAAATCCATTTAAAAAGGCACTTTTAACATCCATTTGAAATAATTTAAAATTATTATGATTCGCAAAAGCAAGTAGAGTCATAATGGCTTCTAATCTTGCTACGGGAGCAAAGATTTCATCAAAATCTATTCCTTCTTCTTGACAATAACCTTGAGCGAATAATCGGGCTTTATTTCTAACAACCTCACCTTGTTCATTCATTTTATTTTTATAAACCCATTTAGGTCCAATTATAGTTTTATTTTTAGGTCTAGTAACAAGTTCCCAAACATCATTTCTAGTTAATTGATTTAGTTCTTCTTGCATAGCCAAAATCCATGAACCATCAGTTGATGCTTCTTTTGGATTTTTGGGTTCAATAGTTGATATAAAGGCTACATTGCTCATTTTACTTAGTTGATTTCTAGTTGTAACAACAGATTGCATATCTCCTAGTATATTTTCTATAGGATGATCTTTTAAAAGTTTAATCTTTTTATTTGAATGATTAATTTCATTATTAGTTTCAGTTGACTCGTGATTTTGAGTGATTAAATCCTCTTCATCATTTTTATATTCAAATTTTTGAGACTTTCATCGAATGAAACATGCATTGTTTCTTCGATGGTGTTAGTTCTTAAATTAAACACTCTGTATGCTTTACTTCAATTAGAATATCCAATAGAAATACCTTTGTCTGATTTGGGATCAAAATTATCTAAGTCATCTTTTGTATTTAAAATAAAACATTTACTTCCAAAAATTATAAAATAAGATACCTTAGGTTTCTTTGTATGAATAAGTTCCTAAAACATTCAAAAGTATCACTTTTGTGTTTCAAAAATATTGTCCATGTAAATCTAGAATAATCATCTACAATTACAAAAATATATTTACTGTGATTTATTGACTGAATTTGAGATGAACCAAATAAATCAAGATGAAGTAATTCAAGAGGTTTTGAAGTTGAAATCATATCTTTTAATTTAAAGGAACTTTTTCTAAGTTTTCCTAATTGACATGCATCACATAAACTATTTACTTTAAAGTTCATTTTAGAGAGACCTCTTACTAGATCCTGTTTTGACAGTCTAGATATGAGTTTGAAATTCAAATGCCCAAATATCTTATGCCAAATCCAAGGGTCACCTGTATTTGCCAAAAGACACAGGTTATCATTTGAAACTTTCATACTAAGAATATAAATATTCTTTTTCCTAATTCCCTCAAATATTATGGTTGAATTATTATCTTCAATGTGATACTTATCTTTTTCAAATTTAATTTTATATCCTTTAACGCAAAGTTGACTAATACTTAGCAGATCATGTTTCATATTCTTAACTAGAAAAACATTAGTAATAATAGGAGTTTCAGAGTTACTAACTTTGCCGATGCCAATCACATATCCTTTTGAGTGGTCTCCAAAGTTAACCAGTCCTCCATCTTTGTATATTATATCATTCAACATATCTGGATTACCAGTCATGTGTCTAAAGAATCCACTATCGAGTATCCATTTATTATTTTTGATCCGCATAATTTATCCATTGTAGATTGATTCCTCGACACCCATAAAACATGTTTCCTGCACATCATATAATTTTGGTAGACAACTTGAATTTGAATATTGATTATATGCAGACTCAAGAGACAATGATGATCTGAATATTTCTAAACTAGTATTAACAACTTTTTTAAACATAGCCATTTTAAAAGCTTTTTCAAAAATCATATTTTGAAACTTTGAAAATCTTGCTCCGATACCAAATGTGAGAAATGCGGATTACAGATCTTAAGGCTAGAATTAACACTAAAAGGGGGCGAATAATGTTTTAAGGAATTACTAATTCTTTTAGAGTTTATATTAATTTGAACACAAATAAATGCAATATTCAGACACGGATATGATCATAGATCAAACACAGATGCAGATAGAAAGTAAAAGCAATAAAGGAAAGAACACACCAGATTTTATACTGGTTCGGAGTTACCCTACATCCAGTCCCGCAACACAAGTACGGATTTCCTTTCAAAATCAATTCTTACAATTACACCCTCGATTTCAAGGCCTACAGATTCATAATCCTCTGGATAGAGATACTTGATTTTACGGGCAACAAGTTCACCCAATTGATTTCCAGGCTACAATCACACCTTTTTCTTGCTTGATTGATTTTACAGGCTATAATCACACCTTTTCTCGCTTAATTAATTACAAAGAAATCTATAACTCTGAATAGCACTGGGATCTTGTTGAGATAGTGATAGAGAATCAAACCAGAAATGATCTAGTTAGATTCAATGGTGATTTCGGCAGAATAATGGTAAAAATGTATATAAAGAAATATGGAAGAATAAGAGGAGTGAAATCAAAGAAAAATATGAATGTAAATTCATTTAAAACATCCCCTATTTGTAGTAGAACAACAGTCATGTCCATTCATGAAAGTATATGACGAATAGACACTTCCTTTGAAAATCAAAATTTTAAAATAAACTATCACCTTGTCGACAAGGGTATCTCGGGGTTGTCGACATGCCTATGTTATTTTTGACAATTTGTTTTTCTTTGAAAATAACTTCTATGTTGTATTAAAACTATTTTAAACTTTATAAATATACTTATCTATAGTTAAAATACATAATAAGTATAGAGAATAATATACATATATAATTTTACTATAATTTTATATTTAAATCTAAATATTAAAAGTTAAATATATTATAATTAAAAGATAGTTTATAACCAAGGATAATTCTGATTTTGAAAATAAAGATTATTTTGAGGCTAAAAGTATTTTAAAACCAGGATAGTGTTTTTGATTCTTTTAAAAGGAAGATTTTTAAAACAAGATATAATTTTATAAAATATTTGAATAAAAGTTAGTGGATACAAAACGATGTTCCACTAGATTTTTCGTAGGTTCCATCCTACATAAGGTTCCATCCCTTTAATGAGCTCGAAGTGGATTCCATTCCATGAATAAATTGGATTTTAAGATGTTAGTGCTTTTCTAGAAGTTTTAACAAAATTCCTAACTAAATTACTTATACTGAAATCTTGAACTCTTGATAATCTTGATACTCGTGATTCTTCAATCTTGATATCTTCAGTCTTGAATCTCTATAATGTACAATCTTCATTCTTAGTACCTGCATAGTTATATCCTGCATATACATGTATATCTAAACTATAATGTTAGTATTTATATTTTATGACAATTCCTAAGGTTTTTGTCATCAAAACCAACTTCTCAGGAACTAACAATTTTAATTTATTTATAAAGGTGTTTAATCTAATTTTAATTAAGTGTGTTACTTACAACGCATCAAATACACTCATAGGTGTATTATCGATGTGCAACATGTAAATTGTGTACATGGTTAATGTGTACTTATGTGCTGGAATTTACACCGTAACAGAAATATTTAACGTTTATTTATGCATTTTGTTGTCTATAGTTTTATTTAATAAACACACACATATAACTATAAATAAATTTTGAAATAACAATAATAATAGTGGTCATATATATGATTAAAAGTAATTCAAACTAATTCATATATTTTGAAACTAAAACTAATAACTTAAATTCTAGTTTTAACTTACTAAAATTTTGAAAATCTATAATTTTGAATAAATTATTCATAATAGATTTCGAGTAAAATAAATAATACACACACATATACATATACATATACATAAATTCATGAAAACTAGTTTATATTATATATATATATATATATATATATTGAAATGTGTTCTTTATTTAGTGACGTATAAAGAAACATCGCTAAATTTTCCTCCTTAAAAAACCTTACCAAAGTAGTAAAGAAAAAGAGTGTGACATCCAAACGATATACAGTACAACATAACGCAACAAAGAATTACAACACATCTTCTCAATACAAGCCCAACAGCCTATCTACCCAGAATAACAAACACCAAAGATAATAAAAGACCACTAAAACCTTGCCACAATCCTTCAAGTCAACTTCCCAACGAGCTAAAATAGTCTACACTATAATGGCGTCGTTCTCTACTCCTTATCACCTGAAAGATAATTTCTTTTTCGGTAATCTTCATTCGATGATTGCTTGCAAGCTTCCGCTACTCAAAAATCCTCCTATTTCGCTCCGTTCAAATGTGAAATACCAGTGTATCAAGAGTAGCATAAGTAAGCCATTGTAAGATGCCCTGATAAGAGAATAAGGAAGGAAAAATTCCGATTTCGTCTTCAAAGTTGCTGATTGGTTGTAGAGGAATATTTAGTTTGCTCATAAAATGGTAAAGTATAGACCTAAAATACATACATACATACATATATATATATATATATATATATAATTAGATTTATTTGTAAATATGATAACAATAATATTAAAATAATAGAGAACTATGTATGTTAAAATATTTTAAATGTTTATTTCCGGCCGTAAGATTTTTTTAAAGAATATCTTTTTAAATTCCGTGTGAAAATTGATTTTTTAAATAAAACATATATGTATTTATATATATTTCAAAAATTATTTTAAAATTCCTTGTTAACCATTAATTTACGAAAATAAGTTAGAAAAAATTCAAAGTCAAAAGCATGTATAAAATTAATTTTAAACAAATATGTAGCCTCTGTGTGTGTAATTGAAAAGATAAAAAACATGGCGGAGCAGGCTGTCATGACAGGAGAAGATACAGGAGACAAACCACCACCCACGTCTCCAGCCCAGCTCTAGATCCAGGGCCGACACCAGTCATCAACGATTCTACAGGGCAATGGAGACTTGGATCTCAAACTTGGGCTAAAGCAATAAAGAAATATGGAGCATCTAACATCGAGGAAACTGAATCCAGTCTGAAATTCATAACACCCATTTGTGTGTAGTGAGAAATTTGCTTTGCGGAAGCTTTTCTCAACAGATCTTTTATCATCCAAAACACAAAGAAATAAATTTGGATAGAAAATAAACGGACATGAAATCAGAAATCAATACAAAAGAGATTCCACCCAACCACTATCTTTATTGATTCACCAAAATTTGTTTACAACTAAACCGAACAAAATTAAGGTAAACAAAATACAAATTGAACCAATATCCAAAATGAGAAAGAGAGTCTTGATTTCTGTGACTAAAATTGTTGGAGGAGAAGAACAAAGATGGAAGAAGAGAGAATTAGCAAATAGATTTCCACACCTTCTACACTCTCTCTTCTAATCTTATTTATAACATCAATTACTTAATGCCCAAGTTAATATTAAATCGCAAAAAATAAATTGATTAGCCAATTAGAGAGAGAAGTAATCATAATCAAATATGCCTATAAATTAGAGGAAACAAAATTACCTCTTTCTTTCTTTTTCATATTTATTCTCTTCTATTTATGATTTTGCATCGCCAAAATTTAACACCCACCTTACCTTGATGCAAAATCACATATCTCCAACATATCAAGCATGCCATCTTTAGATCTATCACAACCTCCTATGTCTCAATCATACCAAATTACAAACCTCTACCACCTCCTACAAGTGATGCATCTCTTACCATGAGGTGCACCACACTAGTCAGCCTTAAAAGCGTTTACAATACCACAAAGACTTCCATATAGTCTTTGTGGATTTTCCTACTTGACACCCGTTTACCACTCGAACTAAGCTCATTACATGATCACTATGGATCTCTAGAGCATCATCAACATGAAGACCCCTGTCTAAAATATGATCCTCAACATGATCATCATAAGCAGTGAACACAATAGCCTCTCCACCTGCCTGTGGACTAGGCTCTCCAACAACCACTCGCTTTCCATAGTCGACCACATGACTAACCAGACTATAAAGGAATCGTTCTTCCAATACTGTCATCCCTATAAGGCCATCCTTCTTTACTCTCAAAACTCCACCTCGAGTCTCATAAGTGCAACCATGGCGATCCAACTAATCGAGAGAAATAAGATTATGTTAACTAGAAAGAACACGCCTTACGCCCGAGACTTCTCTAATCACACCATCATGCATACGAAACTGGATAGATTCAATACCACAAATCGATAGCTCTACTCCATTGGCGGTCCTAATCATGCTGACACTCTTCTCATAAGAAGAGAAACAATTCACATCTCTACAAATGTGTAAACTGGCTTCCGAATCCATCTTCCAAGGCTTCTCTTCACTAATGAAGACATCACAAGAAGTATCACTGTTGCTACCTTCAGCTATGCCTGCCCGTGTATCACTGTCACTGTCACTATGTATAGCCTTCTTTTGATCCCTTTTATATGCTTCACACCTATTGCACATATGCCCTTTTTTATGACAATAATAACAAATGATACCTTTTGATATACCTTTACCATTAGCGACTTTCTACTTCGGACTTGTATCCTTCTTCGAGTCCCCAGCTACCATAGCCTCATCTTGAACCAATTTCACACATGACCCTTTTCTTCTAAGCTCCTCATTTAAATACTACTTCGAACAGTTTCTAGTGAGATAGTTCCATTAGCATTGGAATTAATCAATGAAACAACCAAAGTTTCTCAACTTTCTCAAAGTGAACTCATCAATAAAAGAGCTTGTAATTCATCATCGAATTTGACATTCATATTTTCCAATTGATTTATTACATCTTAAAATTCGTTCAAATGCACTGCAAACAGAGTTCTCTCTATCCAATCTCAGTTGAACCAACTTTCGAACAAGAAAAGCCTTATTTATAGCACTCTTCGACTCATACAATGATACCAACTTATCCCACAAAGCCTTCGCGGATTCACAACAAGCCACATGATGGAAGACTGAATCATCAAGATACTGATGATTCAACAGCAATTGCCTTCTTATTCATTTTCTTCCATTTTCCCTCCTCCACATTAGAAGGCTTCTTTCGATCTCCATCAATCAGATCATGACGATCATTGAGGTACAAAACATCTTTCATCTCATGCTTTCAAATACTCCAAAAATTTTCATCTAAAATAACCATCTTTGAAAAAGAAATAACATCCGACATCCCAATAATTTTTCAATTCCAAAATTATTCTAAGTTTGCAACGACCTTACTTCGATACCGATCTATAGTTAAAAATTTGTTTTGCGGAAGCTTTTCCTAATAGATCTTTTATCATCCAAATCACAAAGAGATAAATTTGGATAGAAAATAAACGAACATGAAATCAGAAATCAATACACAAGAGATTCCACCCAGCCACCCTCTTTATCGATTCACCAAAATTTGTTTACAATTAACCAAATAAAATACAACTTGAACCAATAACCATAATGAGAAAGAGATTCTTGATCTCTGAGGCTAAAATTGTTGAAAGAGAAGAACAAAGATGGAAGAAGAGAGAACTAGCAAATAGGTTTCCACACATTTTACACTCTCTCTTCTAATCTCTACTTATAACATCAATTACTTATTGCCCAAGTTAATATTAAATGCCAAAAAATAAATTAATTAGCGAAACAGAGAGAGAAATAAACATAATCAAATATGTCTGTTATTAGGAAAACAAAATCTTCTCTTTCTTTCCTTTTCATATTTATTCCTTCTATTTTTTATTTTGCATCACCAAAATTTAACATTGTGAATTAGTGGTATACATGTTAGATTTGGTAACAAAGATAACAGTTTCAAATATGCTAATACATTGGTTGCATATGCAATGGGCGGAAGGCCTATGTATGAGCAATTTAAGAATTTTGTTCAGAAAGTTTAGCAACTAGTTTCTATGTTTGATATCTATTACAAATCCAACGGTTTCATTCTCATTAAGTTCTTTTCGGCTGATGATCTAACTAGAATTCTGAACGGAGGCCCATTAACATTTAACTCGAAAATATATATTACAATGATAAATTTTTTAAATTATTTATTTCTCACTATGTTTATATATATTAAATCGGACAACGCATGCACATATAAATTTGTTGTAAAATATAAGGGATCTAATCTGCATAATCGATGTATGTGATTAAATTGAGATAAGATGACTACCTAAAGAAGTTACATGTGATTCGCGCCTTGAACGGATGAAAGATTCCTTGATTTGAACCACCTCGTAAACTGCACTGATCTAAAGTACCACCTTTTTTATTTATTTTATTTGATTTTCTCTCTCGAAGTTTTGGCTATGGAGGACTCCAGGAACCACGGTCAAGCTTGGAAAAAATGGAGCAAGAAAATGAACGTGTAATGGTGAAATTTAGCGTCATTTAGAAGAGATAAAAGTGGAGATATTTTCTCTCTCTTTTACTCATTATTTTCTTACCATTTCAAATAAAATTTGAACTATTAAACCCTCACTTCTACAATCCTAGCTCAACCACGGATTAGGTCTAGATGGACCTACAAAAGTCCTACGTCCATTTAATGAAAAGTTGTTTTAAATCTTAAATTCACATTGAAAACGTATATCGATACGCACATGTAGAACTTTTATATACACACCCAATAATTAATTATGACTTCGGAAAAATCAAATAAAAGTTGAGAAATAATATTTCATAAATATTAATTAGTTTAATTAATTTACAACAATTATAAATTGATTAAATCGTATGGTTTTTCAAAGTATTCATCATTACGGTTATGTGACTTATAAGTGTAAATTAAGCAACGATTAATATTGAATAATTCGAGTATTAATGTTCATGCATCACCTCAGGTATGGTGTGACATTTTGATCGAATTTATCGTCTATACATCTTTTCGGTAAAATTCAATTTTATTATTTAAGCGGTACCCTGTAGTAATGATTATTTACACTAATTTTCTTCATCAAAACTATATCACTTAGGACTTATTGAATTTGGTTTTAGTTAAAATTCCAATAACATATCTATTCAACTTGGTTAGTCTAAACTCAAAGTCCTTAGAGCAATAATAACAATAATTATTAACCACACTGCTCTAGCCAATGGCTTTAACTTTGAATTCACTACAGTTGATCGTGATACTAACCTCATATAATCGAGTAGATGAATTCTCTATTGAATAGTATTTCACTTCCAATGCTTCAACTCGAACCCAACTATAGCCGCTCGATGGTCGTCATACCTTGATTTAACTACAATCATAGGGGAGTTTCCTTATTGAAGTGTAACAACAGTCTTAAGTCGAGAGAACTATGTAATGTCGTCGCTACGAGATTTTCTGTTTGACCATAGCCATAGTTATATTAACCAACAAAAAACTCTTGAGTGGTTCATTCCATTGTTATCTAATTATTAACAATACATAATCCCTTAGTGCCCTCGGCAACTATATGCAATACGCCGTCCAGCATATATAGAGTATTACGTACTCTAGTCTCAATGGGTGTATCGATATCCTATTTCGAAACATCTTGACTGGAAATTTTTAAAATAACATTTAATTTTTAATTTTATAAGTTTCTCATGATTATAGTACATTTAAATTACTACCGCATAACATATCATTGAAGGATTTTCTTTTAATATACTTAAATGAAATAATTCTTAATATATATCATAACATGACAAGTATATAACAAAAAGAAAAAACACCTTTTATTTTGAGTGATATTTTATTACAGATTTAATAGTTTACATTAAATTAAAGAATTTACCTTAGGGCATACCTCTAACTCTATCAATCTCTCACTTGCACTTAGCGCTCATTAAGGAATTTCAATCTCATACCTTCAATCGGTTTGCTGTTATCGAAAAACTCTTTAATAATATGGAACTTTCAAAGAATGTACCTTAACTTCTTGTGAGCTCTTGGTTCATTTGCGATCTACATCGCAACATTATTGTTATAATACCATGTCATTGGATTCCAATTGCTTGGAATCATCCCTAGCTTAGTCATAAGTTTGCGCATCTAGATCGCTTCTTTAGCTACTTCGTTAACGAAGATGTATTCGGCCTCCATCGCTAAATCAATTGTTGCTTCCTATTTAGAACTTTTCTAACTAATCGACTCACCATTCAAAGTAAAACCTAACCAAATATAGACTTGTTGTCATCGATATCACTGTAAATTCCAGAATATGTATACTCATTCATAAGGAGGTTTCCATTTTCGTATATGAGGCATAAGTCCTTAGTATTTCTTAAATACCTAAGAATAAATTTTATAGTCGTACCATGCTTCTCACTAAGATTTGACTGATACCGGCTTACACATGGCTTACGCATCTTAATGCATAAATCATGTCCAGTTTGGTACATAGATAACTTACATTATGTAACTGATTACAGATACATATGGTATCCTTTTCATATTCTCCTTTTCCTCGTTAGTACGAAGAGGGTCCATCTTAGAAAGGACGATTCTAGATAGTATCATAATATTTTTGTGCTTGGGATTCTCCATACAAAATCTTTTCAGTATGGAATCTAAGTACAGGGATTGCGACAATCTTAGCAGTCTCTTGGATCCATCTCCACAGATCCTATATCAAGTATGTATGTTGCTTCTCCCAAGTCCTTCATGGAGAAGTTCTTGGATAATCTCGCTTTAACCGATTGTAACAATAGGATGTCATTACCAACCAGGTGTAGGTCATCGATGTATAGGACTATGAAAATAATAACACTTCCCTATTCTTTTCGATGCTCACACGCTTCCTCTGTATTCTGATAAAAACCAAACTATTTGTTTACTTTATCAGAACAGTTATTCTAACACCTTGGAGCTTGCTTAAGACTATTAATGGATCCTAACAATTTACATACCTTTCCTCGCTCTCACTGACCTTGAAACCCTCGGGCAATGACGTATAGATGGTCTCTTCTAAATCACCATATAGAAATGTTGTCTACACGTCCATTTGCCATTGTTTCATAGTCATAGAATGCGCTCGATGGAATATATTATCCAAATGGACTTAAGCATGACTAAGAAGGAAAATGTTCTGTCAAAATCAACACCTTGAATTTGACTAAACCCTTTTGTAACTAGTTTTGCCTTTTAGGTCTTTACTTGTCCATCTGCATTTAGATTTTTCTTAAAAATTCATTTGCAGCTGATGGGTTTTATCCCTTGACATATGTCAGCCAAAGTCCATACTTTGTTGTCGTGTATGGAATCCATTTTAGATTTCATAACTTTAAGATGAAGGGCGGACTCCTTAATCTACAATGTTTGTTGGAATGGGGATGCAATCCTCTTTCTCGTCATCCATGAGAAAACCTTGGTATATCTCTAATGCATGAGATTCCATATTAGACCTTCAAATAGGTTGTGTATTTTCGTATAATGGTGTATTTGATTCTCCTACGGGCTCAACCTCTGTGTGAATTTCTCGAATTCCATATAAGTCTACAATCTCACTGTTAATTTCTTGTGAGAAATTTCCTTTTCAAAAAGATAGCATGTTAAGAAACTACTTAGTTCGTTGGATTTCGTCTAAGTCTACATGTGATAAATTTCTCATGAACTTTTGTTCCTTGGTATTTTACAAAATGATAGCATTAGCGGTATTCCCTATGGGTAATTTTATACTTTATTGTAAATTATTAACTCTATAGTAAAATCTCAATCGAATTAAAAGATGTTTTTCTTTCTATTATATACTTGTCATAATGTGTTATATTAATTAATCATATTTTTATGTATATTCAATTGAAAACCCTTAAATGATATATTACGTGATAGTAATTACTATGTTTTTTAATCATGAGAAATTTATCACAATAAAAATACCTTATTGTTTTAAATACTCCTTGTCAAGATGTTTCTCGACGGGATATCGATACATTCATTAAGACTAGAGTATGCAACACCCTCTAAATGTTGGACAGTGTATTACTCATACCTATTGGGAGCGCCAATGGATTATTGGATAACAATGAAATGACTCACTAAATGGTTTCATGTTGTTTAATACAATTAAGTTTAAATAGAGAATACCAAAGTGATGATATTACACGGTTTTCCCGACTTGAGAATACTACTGAACTTCAATGTTGACATTCCACTTTGATTATAGTTAAATCATGGCATAACATCTATCGAACAACTATAGTTTGGTCCGAGTTGAAGAATAGGATGCGAAACACAATTTAATAGAGAATTCGTCTCCTTTGTTATATGCGATTAGTTTCACGATCAACTATAGTCAGCTCAAAGTCAAAGTCTTTGGCGATAATAATAATTATTATTGAACCAAGGACTTTTTGTTGGAATATACAATGTAGACGACATTGGAATTTTGACTAAAACCCAATTCCATAAATCCAAATATAATATAGTTTTAATGAAGAGAATTAGTGTAAATAATCGTTTCTACCCCGTACCATAGTATAATTGGATTTTACTAAAAAATGTGTAAGCGATTAGTTTGGCCAAAAAGTCACACCACCACTATGGTTGACAGAGTTAGGGGTTTGCCCTAAGGGCAAGTATGTAATTTATTACATATATCTAACTCGATAACTAATATTATTCGAAATAAAAGTTGTTTGATTTCTGTTATATACTTGATATAATGTGTAATATTAATTAATTAATTTAATTAAAAGTATATTTAATTAAAAATAAATAAATGATATACTTTTAATAGTAGTCACAAATTATTGTAATCGTGAGTAAATTATCATAATGAAAATAATGATACCATTTTAAATATTCTTAATCAAGATGCATCAAGATTGGATATCGATGTACTTATTGAGACTAGAGTACGTAATGCTTTCCAAATGTTGGGAAGTGTATTATTCATGACTTCTGGGGGCACCAAGAGGTTACATATTGATAGTTATTGGATATCTATGGAAAAAAAATCACTCGATAGTTTTTTGTTTGTTAATATAACTAAGGTTAAACAGAAAATATCGATGTAACTGATTTACACAGTTCTCTCGACTTGAAAATACCATTGGCCTTTAGTATGGAAACTCTGCTTTGATTATAGTCAAATCATAAGATGACATCCATCAAGTGACTATAGTTGGGTCGAGTTGAAGTATTGGAAGTGTACCATCATTCGAGAGAGGATTTGTCTCCTTAGTTATACAGGTTTAATATCATGGTCAACTCAAAGTCAAAGTCTTTGGCTATAGTATTTTGGTTAATAATAATTGTTATTATTGAACCAAGAACTTTATGTTTGGACTATAGAGTTGAATATGGATGATATTAGAATTTTGAACATTACCAAATTCCATTAGTGCAAAGTGATATAGTTTGATGAAGGGAATTAGTGTAAATAAAAGTCACAACTCGGTAATGCTTAATGGAGTAATGTAACAACCCGGTGTTTCGCATCAATTTATAATTGACATTAAACGATTAATATTTTTGCTAATTACCAATTGAAGTTTTTTTAAATTGAGTTAAAATTCTTTTATAAAATTGTTAAAAAGATTGATGGGTTTTAAAAATTAAATAGTGGCCCATGTTTTTAATTGGGCCATGAAAATTTGCAAGGCTAATACCCGTTGTTCCCCCCCCCCCCCTTTTTTTTTCATTTTTCATTCGCAACCTAAAAATAAAAATCGAACGAAGGATAAAAATGGCGGCCGCTCTCTCTCGTTCGTTCAGAGTTTAGGGCTTTTCAGTGCTCGATCGAACGAAGATTTCTGGCCTTGCTTTGGCTATCGATTCCTTCTTTGCTTGTCTGGCAATCGAATGCTCCTTCAAATTGAACACGACACCTTCTCTTCGTTTGTTTCCTCGATTTCTTCAGCCTCGTTTCGACTGCTTCAATTCGTGGCAAAGGTGAGTAATTTATATTACTCATATCTAATTCGAATTTGTTCGACCTTGTTTGCTTATTCTGTTCTTGTTGTCTTCGGTTTCGACTTGATTTTATTTACGTTGATTTGTTTCGACTTTGGCACTGACTTGTTTGATATCTGTCTTGGCATTTTTGTGACATTTGATTTCTGTTTTGTTCTAGTTCGTGCTTTTCTATGGTTAACTAATTGATGCTCACGGTTTTGATTTCTTTGGTTAAACCGTATTTTGATTCCATGAATTTCTCCTGTGACATCATTGATATCATCATTCGACCTTGTCGAACACTGCTTTGGCTTCGTTCGAACTTGTTGCCACCTCTCTTGAACTTGTTTCACTGAAGCATCGAGCTCAGGTGGTCTTTCCTTATGTGCAGTCTGTATTTACATTTCCTCTGACCTTTTGACACATATACTATAGTTCATGTTAATCTTCACTGTAACATGCTGCACCGTGTATGTTTAATTGCTTATTGTATCACTTGAGTCTGCAGTTGTAATGTTTTTGGCTTCAAGTATGGATGCCCTGACTGTCATAGGTGCACTCACTATCACTTGCTGTTGTGGTTTTGTTGCTTCACCAATACTTTGGTCTTGATTTGTATATGACACTCCATGATGAGTCAGTTTTGTTATGTGAGTCATTTGAATTTGTAGATTGTTGAACTGTTAGCTTCAATCTGGAACACTGTTTTCTCAAGCCTGCATATATTTGTTGGATTCACACTGTGCTTGATGGACTGATTAATTCTAGTTGCATCGAGTACAGCCGAAAATGCACACTGTCTTTTTCATTGTACCTGTTGCAACTACATTTTTCATTTGCAGCATACATTCTCTACTACTCTGATTTATCACTTGCTGATGCTTGAGTTAGCCATCCACTTCATTTCAGTGTTGTAGTTGTTGCCATTGAATTGGTACAGAAGTTTGCACTATGCATTTAGGTGTACTTCGTTCACTTGCAAACTGTCTGCTCCATACTACATTTGCATTTGGTCACTTGTTAGGAACTGATACCTTGCACTGATGTCTTGTCTTCATTGCATTTGGTCACCATTGCATTCATGTGTTGGTGTGCTGTGGTGCCATACCCCTGGTGCCCTCACCCTCCTTCTATTTTCGTACCTGTACCACTGCTTTGTGCTTTGGTGCTGCAGTTGTGTTGAGTCAGAGACTTGACCTTCTTGCATTTCGTGGTAGTTTCCTACCTTCTCGAATTTGCAGTGTTATTGCATTTACTTGGTGGCAATTGGTTTGCATACCATTTACACTGTGCAGCCTTACCCCCTGCTGCATTCGTTTGATTATTGTATCTGGGTTTTTGGCTACAGTTTGTTGTCATCTTTTCTTGACCAATTTGGCATTTCTCTGCCTTGTTCGAACTTGTTTGGTTGCTGTTGCTTGAGGCAGCCAACCACTTCAATTCACTTGGTTAAAGCTTTTCACTACTGTCACTTGCTTGTTGCATTTGTTGGCACTGTGAATTCTTGAGCATTGGCCCTTGTGCCTTGGTGCTATTTCTGTATATGCTGTTGTGGCAAGGCTGCATGCGTACACTGCAGCCACACAGTATCGACATTATGAATTGATATTTTAATTACTTGAATTGTTTTGTGTATTCAATTCAGATATAGTTTAATTTGATGTTTCCTAAATTATCTTCATTGATTTTGGTTCGTTGATCTTTTGTGTACATCATCACTGTAGTGGCAATACAGTGCACGCAAGCGTGTACTGCAGCCACACGGTATTGCTTTTATTGATATTCTAATTGCTTTTGATTTATGGATCTTTTGCGTATTTCCATATGCCGTAGTGGCGAGGAAGTACACGCGTGCGTGTACTGCAGCCCTACCCGTGTTGACCTTTTAATTGATGTTTCATGTGTTTGAATTGTCTCGTGTGTCCAATTCAATAATTTGAATTTGTTGATTTGTTGTTTAATACCGTTATGTGTTATATTTACCGTTGTACGATTTCTTTATTCAAGAATCAGATAGGTAAATTTATTGTGAATGTCGTCTATTTGATTATTTAATTATTATTGCTTCTGCGCACTAATAACTGAGTTTGAATTAGACTGGCGCGTGTATTATTTTCTTTTGAATTTAATACTCGGGTCAGACCCGAGTTATTTCAGGTTGTAGATATCTTGCTTTGGGTTGCTGTTTGATCTATGAAGACTTTTCATATCTTTTGGAATTGTCGCGTCATAGTATAGGTTGAAATGTATTCATGTATATTAGTCGATAATGTACTTGTATATATAACTTCCTAAGTCGACTGTTGTAGTTGTATCATATGTATTGTATCACATGTCTTGTAACTGACATCAGTTATTATATATATGAGACTTTCTGTTTTATGTGTTCCACATTTATTTATATTATCTGCGTTATTATTCTATATTTTGTCCTAAACTAATATAGCCACTGTGTAGTATCTTTGAGTTTGTATCGGTATGTCGGATTTTCCTCCTGAAATAAAATGCATGTTTTACTATCTGACATATCGGTGCTCGCACAAAGCAATTACACGGATGGTCACTCTTCAACAGCCTTATTCTCCGTGCTAGTTGACGGCATTACACCGTAGTGTCCTTGGCTAGCGTGGGCGTAGAGGTGGGGCGTCACAGCTTGGTATCAGAGCCTGGGGTTTATGGACATAATATAAAACATCACTAGACGGAACATGTGTTACAACTAATTGTCGATGTTTTATCTCTCATCTTTGCCTATGATTATCTTTGATGGTTAGGTATGAATTCCTAACGTTTATTCTTGTGCGTTTGACTTTGTTTTCGTGAAATTGCTAGTTTCTTGATTTCCAAGACTCTTGACTTTGTTTGCCATTGAATTCTTTGATGAGGATGTTGATTCGTTTTGTACTTGACTGTGGCCAATAATTGTTGACTTCGGCATTGACTTGATTTTTATTTTTGTTGAAGTCATTTATGCATTTATGCTCGTTTCGCTTTGTTTTTTCCAATTGTTAATCGATTATTCTTTTCCGATTAGTTGTTATAACTTCTATTTCTGGAATTTTTGGGTATTTCTACTTTGATGGATTTGGAATCGAATTCTTTGGATTTTATTCATGTCTTCGAATGTGAATTTTAGTGAATTGATTTGGTTTCCAAATTTAATCGATTCATGTTAATTCCCCGATTTGCTGCTATCATTTATTAGCGACTTTAGTGACATTTTCTTCGGGATTTTCGTGAACATACCTTTTGAAGGATTCGGTATCGATTTCTTTGGATTCTATTCAATCTTCGTATGTGAATTCTTGTGATTGATTGTTTCTACAATCACTTTTATGCTTGTCACTTTAAAAATATAAAGGTTTTCTATACTAGTAGTAAATATCAAAACCCTTTTCTCCAAACAATTTCAAAACTATTTTATTACAAAGCTCTTTACTTAAACCATTTTCCAATCTACTAGTATATACAAGCCTTTACTTCACTCGAATGAGAAATCGAATTAAACGGCTTAGTAAAACAAGTGGTATGAAACGCTTGCATTTGCTTCGTCGGTTAACTCTTGGACTTGTTTGATTGAAAACTCTTGTGACAATTTTCTAGTGAAGATCTACAGTTTGTTCGTAAATATTTGAGTTAAGCTAGTGGTTATAGGACATGAAGCTAAACTTTTATATTTACTAACTTAGTGTAATTGACACTTCTTGATGATCATGACGATCATTTTTGTGATTTAGACTAGCAACTCTGCGATGTCTCTTTGTCTGTGAGGGAGACTAGACCCCACTCTTGTGATGTTTCGCCCTCGCATTTGTGTGATGTTTCGCCATCACATATGTGGGGTAGCGCCCCACGGTCTTCGGACCATTCGTGTGTCAAAATTTAATGGTTGGCTACCATGAGATAGCGTCTCGTTTTGTGATATCGGTTGGTGAGTTTTCATGCTCCCATTTTGTGATAGGCCTTCCCCTTTTTATGATTTAGACTAGCAATTGTGCGACGTCTCTTTGTTTGCAAGGTTAGACTAGACCTCATGGGTGTGATTCCGACTCACACATATCTCTTTGTCCGCAAGGTTAGTCTAGACACCATTTGTGTGATTCCGCTCACACATACCTTTTTGTTTGCGAGGTTAGGCTAGACACCATTTGTGTGATTCCACTCATACCTACCTTTTTGCTTTTTGGTTAGCCTAGACACCATTTGTGTGATTTCGCTCATACATACCTTTTTGTTTGCGAGGTTAGGCTAGACACCATTTCTGTGATTCCACTCACACATACCTTTTTGCTTTTTGGTTAGCCTAGACACCATTTGTGTGATTCCTCCCACACATACCTTTTTGTTTGCGAGGTTAGGCTAGACACCATTTGTGTGATTCCACTCACACATACCTTTTTACTTTTTGGTTAGCTTAGACCTCATCTGGGTGATTCCGACTCACCCATATGGGGTAGCTCCCCATAGTCTTCGGACCGTCGTGTGATAGGCCTCCCCCTCTTTGTGTTTTCTGGATTTCTTGTGTAGATTTCTAGAATTTGTGTTTTTTGGATTTCTTGTGATGATTTCTAGAATTTGTGCTTCACCAATTTTCGTGATTTCTATTGATAAGTTTTATCAATTTTTGTGCATTGGTGAATTCATGTGTCATTGACTTGTTATGAATACAAGTTTAGGGTATGATATCCCTTTCTATCTTTGAGAAGATACTTATGACATTTTTGATGAATGAAAATTCATTGGTATTATATTTTGATGCCAATTATCTTGATGAGATTTTGACGTATTAACTTCAGTAACCGTCAATTTTAAAATGAATTTTCAAGCGGTTATCCCGCAATGCTGATTTTGTTGTCCGTTTTTACGGTATTTTGAGAAGTGAAATTTCCTTGTCGAAGTTGCTACCGATGTTGCTGTTTTAATCACGTGTTTTAAAAAATTTGTTATTTTTAAAAATTGTTTCAAAATATAAATCAAAATTGTTTTCAAAATTTGTACAGTTTACGCTTTCAAAAGAATGAGGAAGCGATTTAAATGTTTCAGAAAAATCGAGGACTATGACCCCTTTCTTTTACTGATTCGCTTAATTCCGGACTTGTCCGTTTGAGAATGTGAAATGTTATTTTTAAAATACACAATTATGCACTTTCAAGAAAACGATGAAGTGAATTAAACGATTTAGTAGAACTCGTGGTTATGAGACATGTGCGTTTGCTATTTCGGTTAATTCCGGACTCGTTAATTGAATATTTGTGATTTCTGATTATCGTTTTTGATAATCGGATGTTTGTGGTTTCTGATTATCGTTTTTGATAATCGGATGTTTGTGGTTTCTGATTATCGTTTTTGATAATCGAATGTTTGTGGTTTCTGATTATCGTTTTTGATAATCGGATGTTTGTGATTTCTGATTATCGTTTTTGATAATTGGATATTTGTGATTTTTGATTATCGTTTGAGATAACTAAATATTTGTGATTTAAAATTTAATTATCGTTTTTGATAATTAAATATTTGTGATTTGAGATTTGATTATCAATTATGATAATTAAATATTCGTTGATTTGTGATTTCTGATTATCATTTTTGATAATCAGATATTTGTTGTTCCTGATTATCGCTTGTGATAATTAGATATTTGATATTTAATTATCGTTTGTGATAATTAAATATTTGTGATTTGAGATTTGATTATTAATTGTGATAATTAAATATTCGTTGATTTGTGATTTCTGATTATCGTTTTTGATAATCAGATATTTGTTGTTTCTGATTATCGCTTGTGATAATTAGATATTTGAGATTTAATTATCGTTTGTGATAATTAGATATTTGTGATTTAAGATTCGATTATCGTTTTGATAATCGAATATTTGTTGATTTGAAATTTGATTACCGTTGTGGTAATTTCTAATTATCGTTTTTGGTAATTAGATATTTGCATTTTTGCGACTTGTGATTTTTGTTTTCTAATTATCTTTGTTGATAATTAGATTTTGCTGTCTTCTAATTATCGTATCGATAATTAGATATTGCTGTTTTGCGATTTCTGTATTCTGATTATCTATTTGATAATTAAATTTTGTAGAGAATTTGTGAATTTCTTTTATGAAATTAAAAGATTTCTTTTGTGTTGTTATGTTTTTGGGTTGTTACTTTTTGTCCATTTATCCCTTAAGATTGCGAGGATGCTATTTCTTTAAGGATGGGAGTCTGTAACAACCCGGTGTTTCGCATCAGTTTATAATTGACATTAAACGATTAATATTTTCGCTAATCACCAATAGATTTTTTTTAAATTGAGTTAAAATTCTTTTATAAAATTGTTAAAAAGATTGATGGGTTTTAAAAATTAAATAGTGGACCATGTTTTTAATTGGGCCGTGAAAATTTGCAAGGCTAATACCCGTTCTTTTCCCTTTTTTTTTCATTTTTCATTCGCAACCCAAAATTAAAAATCGAACGAAGGATAAAATTGGCGCCTCTCTCTCTTGTTCGTTCAGAGATTAGGGCTTTTCAGTGCTCGATCGAACGAAGATTTCTGGCCTTGCTTTGGTGATTGATTCCTTCTTTGCTCGTCTGGCAATCGACTACTCCTTCAAATTGAACACGGCACCTTCTCTTCGTTCGTTTCCTCGATTGCTTTGGCCTCGTTTCGACTGCTTCAATTCGTGGCAAAGGTGAGTAATTTATATTACTCACATCTAATTCGAATTAATTAGACCTTGTTTGCTTATTCTGTTCTTGTTGTCTTCGGTTTTGACTTGATTTTATTGACGTTGATTTGTTTCGACTTTGGCATTGACTTGTTTGATATCTGTCTTGGCATTTTTATGACATTTGATTTCTGTTTTGTTCTAGTTCGTGCTTTTCTATGGTTAACTAATTGATGCTCACAGTTTTGATTTCTTTGGTTAAACCGTATTTTGATTCCGTGAATTTCTCCTGTGACATCATTGATATCAGCACTCGACCTTGTCAAACATTGCTTTGGCTTCGTTCGAACTTGTGGCCACCTCTCTTGAACTTGTTTCACTGAAGCATCGAGCTCAGGTGGTCTTCCCTTATGTGCAGTCTGTATTTACATTGCCTCTGACCTTTTGACACATATACTATATTTCATGTTAATCTTCACTGTAACATGCTGCACCGTGTATGTTTAATTGCTTCTTGTATCACTTGAGTCTACAGTTGTAATGTTTCTGGCTTCAAGTATGGATGCCCTGACTGTCATGGGTGCACTCACTATCACTTGCTGTTGTGGTTTTGTTGCTTCACCAATACTTTGGTCTTGATTTGTATATGACACTCCATGATGAGTCAGTTTTGTTATGTGAGTCATTTGAATTTGTAGATTGTTGAACTGTTAGCTTCAATCTGGAACACTGTTTTCGCAAGCCTGCATATATTTGTTGGATTCACACTGTGCTTGATGGACTGATTAATTCTAGTTGCATCGAGTACAGCCAAAAATGCACACTGTCTTTGTCATTGCACCTGTTGCAACTACATTTTCCATTTGCAGCATACATTCTCTACTACTCTGATTTATCACTTGCTGATGCTTGAGTTAGCCATCCACTTCATTTCAGTGTTGTAGTTGTTGCCATTGAATTGGTACAGAAGTTTGCACTATGCATTTAGGTGTACTTTGTTCATTTGCAAACTGTCTGCTCCATACTGCATTTGCATTTGGTCACTTGTTAGGAACTGATACCTTGCATTGATGTCTTATCTTCATTGCATTTGGTCACCATTGCATTCATGTGATGGCGTGCTGTGGTGCCATACCCCTGATGCCCTCACCCTCCTTCTATTTTTGTACCTGTACCATTGCTTTGTGCTTTGGTGCTGCAGTTGTGTTGAGTCAGAGACTTGACCTTCTTGCATTTCGTGGTAGTTTCCTACCTTCTCGAATTTGCAGTGTTATTACATTTACTTGGTGGCAATTGGTTTGCATACCATTTACACTGTGCAGCCTTACCCCCTGCTGCATTCGTTTGATTGTTGTATCTAGGTTTTTGGCTGCAGTTTGTTGTCATCTTTTCTTGACCACTTTGGCATTTCTCTGCCTTGTTCGAACTTGTTTGGTTGCTGTTGCTTGAGGCAGCCAACCCACTTCAATTCACTTGGTTGAAGCTTTTCACAACTGTCACTTGCTTGTTGCATTTGTTGGCACTGTGAATTCTTGAGCATTGGCCCTTGTGCCTTTGTGCTATTTCTGTATTTGCTGTTGTGGCAAGGCAGTGGACGCGTGCGTGCACTGCAGCCACACAGTATCGACATTATGAATTGATATTTTAATTACTTGAATTGTTTTGTGTATTCAATTCAGATATGGTTTAATTTGATGTTTTCTAAATTATCTTCATTGATTTTGGTTCGTTGATCTTTTGTGTACATCCTCACTGTAGAGGCAAGGCAGTACACACAAGCGTGTACTGCAGCCACACGGTATTGCTTTTATTGATATTCTAATTGCTTTTGATTTATGGATCTTTTGCGTATTTCCATATGCCGTAGTGGTGAGGCAGTACACGCGTGCGTGTACTGCAGCCCTACCCGTGTTGACCTTTTAATTGATGTTCATGTGTTTGAATTGTCTCGTGTGTCCAATTCAATAATTTGAATTTATTGATTTGTTGTTTAACACCGTTATGTGTTATATTTACCGTTGTTCGATTTCTTTATTCAAGAATCAGATAGGTAAATTTATTGTGAAGTCTATTTAATTATTATTGCTTCTGCGCACTAATAACTGAGTTTGAATTAGACGGACCCGTGTATTATTTTCTTTTGAATTTAATACTCGGGTCAGACCCGAGTTATTTCAGGTTGTAGATATCTTGCTTTGGGTTGCTGTTTGAGCCATGAAGACTTTTCATATCTTTTGGAATTGTCGTGTCATAGTATAGGTTGAAATGTATTCATGTATATTAGTCGATAATGTACTTGTATATATAACTTCCTCAGTCGACTGTTGTTGTTGTATCATATGTATTGTATCACATGTATTGTAACTTACATCAGTTATTATATATATGAGACTTTCTGTTTTATGTGTTCCGCATTTATTTATATTCTCTGCGTTATTATTCTATATTTTGTCCAAAACTAATATAGCCACTATGTAGTAGCTTTGAGTTTGTATCGGTATGTCGGATTTTCCTCCTGAAATAAAATGCATGTTTTACCATCTGACATATCGGTGCTCGTACAAGGCAATTACACGGATGGTCGCTCCTCAACAGCCTTATTCTCCGTGCTAGTTGACAGCATTACACCGTAGTGTCCTTGGCTTGCATGGGCATAGAGGTGGGGCGTCACAAGTAAAGTAAAATTGGATTTTATGGAAACCAAGTAAGCGATAAATTTGACCAAAATGTCACACCAAAATGTCACACCAACTGCTAATTGATGTATGAATATTAAATTCGAATAGTTTGATACTGATCGTAGACCAAATTTACATCTAACGAGTCACATAATCGAAGTGAGAAATTCTCTTTTAACCAAATGATTTAATTAATTTATAATAGATATAAATTAGTTAAATTAAACATTTATGAAATAATATTTATAAATTTTATTTTGATTTGACAAATGAATATTAAATGTATTTATAAAAGTTATTAATACATTAATCGATATATGATATCGATAAACCTTTTGAATTAGATTTAAAATGCACAATATTCATTCGGACCTTAAATGGGTTTAAGGCTCATCATGAGGGCTAGTAATTTTGACAACAACAAAGGCTAAGGGGAGGCTCATTTAGGGTTAGATAGGTCCAATTTTGGATAGCTTGGATTGAAGGAGAAAGAATAGAAGATTAGATCCAATTTTTTCTTCTTTTTATCCACTACATGAATAACCCTACTTAGATATGATCTTTTGTTGCTTTCTCTTCCCTTCTTGCTGGCCAAAATTTTATCATTGCCTCTCCATGAACAAACTCAAATTAATTCAAATCTAATTGTTATTCGATAGTTGAATGTCAACAATACAAAGACTAGCAATATACTGAATCAGAAAAGATTTCAAAGAGGAGAGTTTAAATTTTCAAGGTGTACTTTAGGGCTTTGGGATTAAGATATGATTTTATAGTTAATAATTATTAGTATAATGTTTTATTATATATGTATATGCATACTATATTATTAGTTAGATAATGATTCTAGTATGCAAGCAATGTTGTCACAAATTAGTTGGGTTATATGCATGTATATACTTATGCTTTAAAAAAGTTCAATCATATATGTCAAGTTGGTAAAGGCATATAAAGTAATATAATTTTTATATTTCATTAAATTAATATGTATATTATTTAATTACATATATATAGCTTATAATCTGTTACAACGTCGTATCATTGTTAAAATTAGTTGTATTATAATAATATTAATTTTCGGTTTTAAAAATTAATTTTTATAAATATGTTATTATTATTTAATATTATTTAACTTAATTTACTTCATTAGTAAATTATATTAATTAGAAAATATCAAGAAAAATTATTTTTAAATTTTATAAAATCATATTAGCACCAGATAAGATTTCGACCAAAAAATAAAAAAAATTATTTTTCCTAATTTAAAATTTAATTTTTTAAAACGAAAATAAATAAATTATTAAAAATAGATTTAAGTTGAAAAAATGAGGCAATTTTTTTTCAAATCATAAAATATCGGTTAGAATTTTATGGAATTTTAAAATTTTAAAATTTGAAATAAAAGTTTCAAAATTAGTGTTTCTCAATATTTTATTAATTTTGAACGAATATTTAATTAAACATGCATTTTAAAATAAAAAATAAAAAATAAAAAATATTTTTTTCTCTGCACATGAGCTGGAAATAAAATAATAATAATAATTACAATAATTTATCTTGAATAATTTTATTAATATATATATATATATATATAATTTAGTTTATTATTATGTATTTGTATACACATATTATTCACGACTTATAAAATATAAATCTATATTTTAATATTTTAAATAACTTATATATTTAAACTAATATATCATAATAATATATATATATATACACACATTGTTAATATTTTGTTTATAAGGTAATATATATAAATATATTTATTAATATATTTTAAATATATTATATATATAATTTTTTTTTATTTTTTTTTAAACCCTACTCCAGAGAGTAGAGCTAGCGAATACAGCTGCGGGACTCGAACCCGCAACCTGTAGGAACTTTGACCCGTGGTTGCAAGGTAGTCCTCAACCAGCTGAGCTATGCTCACGGACGACATATAATTATTAAAACTAGCTAAACATATATATAATTTATAATAATTAAATAAAATTATAGCTTATATACGTACATACATATATGTGAACAACATATTCTTACATATTCAATGTACTAACGTGCCCGTTGCGATGTAAATGCCAACCTCTATACACAGGCATATTATACCTTATATGAGCTATTACTTTAAACATGCACAAACACACACATATATGTGTATATAATACACGTGTGTGTGCATCAATATATAAATTTAATAAAATTATATAATTAATAAATTTAAATAAAATAAAAGCTTTTATTTAAATAATATTTAGAAATGTTCTAAATGAACTAGACTTCATATGCCGAATATAGATCTAATAAGGGATTTTTTTATGGAAATTCACTTACAACTTCTGCTGCGGGTTGGCTCAATTCCAATAATGGTATCGGAGTCCAATAGCTTACGCGATCTAAATTAGTCATGTTAACGTTAAAACTCACAGCTTAGATAGTTAGGTGTCTAGGAAGGTAGTATCGAAGGATTGAGTTTGGATAATCAAGTACTCCGCACTACCTGGCTACCAGCCTAGTCCTAACAAATATGTGAGCCTAAAAATTGTTCCTAATAGAAAAGTTCCAATTTAAATTGGACCTTGGGCTAATTTTTAAAACTGTTTGAAAATTTAAAATATAAGATTTTAGATTTAATAGTTACATTTAAAATAATATATATAAACATATTATAAATGTTATAATATAAGAAAAAGTTTCAAAATGTTTGAAAATTAATACAAATTAATTTCAAAATTTATAAAATTAATTTCAAAATTAAAAAATATCAATGAGGTTAATAAAATATATTAATTAAAAAGTTAATTAATTAATAAATATATACATGTATTATTTATTATGATATATGTTATGCTGTTTTAAAATATTTAAATAAAATAAATATACATGTGTGTACGAAATTAATATAACATAATTAAATTTCTTAATTAAATAAATTAATTAAAATGTTAATTAATTAAATAATAACACTACACCGTATTTGCAGTTTCGCAATGCACAATGCGGAAGAGTCGCAACGGCTTTGAGCTGTTGCAAAATAGCAACGGCTTTGAGCCATTGCAGAACAATTTGCAACGGCTTCATGCCGTTATAATCTTGCAACGGCTCAAAGCCATTGCAAATATTTTTAATTATTTTAATTTCTTTACCACTTGCATACACCCTCCGTTCCCAAAATGATACGCTTCTCTCACAATTAACTTAAGTGTGCCCTCATTACGTCCCCCCTCTCGTCTGATTTCATATTCCACATCCAGTTCAAACTCATAATATTCGTTTTCATATTCCAGATCCATGTGTGAATTCTAGCATCTGGTTTCACAATCCCAAAGGGATCGGCATATTGTCGAATCAGTTCCAAAAGAATCGACTCATCTCATAATATCGAAATTTGCAAACGATCCGGTCAAGGTATATAATCAGGCCTGACCCAAGGTGGAGTCGGGTGAGCCCGTCGACTAAGGGCAATCGATGGTATAGGGGCAAGAAATTGAAATTAATTTTATCTAAATAGGTTTCAGCAACAAGTTTCCGTGTTGGTGTAGTTGTAAGGTGGTAAACAACTGGCAATTTTAGGCATCGACTTGGGTTCAAGTCTGGAAAACTTGCATTTTTTTTCCTATAAACAATTCGCTTTTTCAAAAGTTGACTAGGGCAACAAAAACATTCGGACCGGCCATGTATATTATAATAGGATTCGATTTTTATTTTTATTCATTATGAATGGTTCGTTATGAATGATTTCATGGTTGTTTTTTTCGTATCTTGAAATAATTGTCATTTATCCATGGGAGCAAACTTTCATGATTATTTTTGTTGTATACTTGCAGTTGTTGCAATCTTGTTCATATTCTTGGTTTTACATCAAAGATAATGTAGCAAAAGCAAAGGAAAGCGTAATATCTTATGTTATAATATGCATAAAACCCCTTGATGTTTTTTCACTTGAATATCAATTTTCACTTTTTTTTATTGCTATAACCTGCATTTCCAAATGTTTGTACTTATTTGCTGACTTCTGATTCTGCATCATTTTCTCCTTGCATGAATTTTGAATCTCGTCCATGCTGAAATTTGCATTTTCACTATTTAAGTCCATCTATGATATTTGTTGAGAGACTTCTGATATTGTCTGCGGTTTTTTATAGAGAAATATCATAGTTTATTGCTTTGCACTAATGATGTACATAGCTATTCATAGAGATTGAGTCGCAAAAGAAACAAGTGCAGTTTTATTTACATTAGAATTATTAAGTGCGAACAAATTGATTTTAGTTTGTGAAATAATAATATAACAAAAAGTTTTTTATTGTTCAATTAGTGAGAGTTAATCATAAGGTTAAAATCAGTGAGTTACAGTAATGCAGGAGTCCAGTCAGTAAATGCTACAAATATTAGTACATAGGATGAGGTAGGTAGTTGCCACTTTTGCTGCAATAACAGTTTTTGCACTTTTTAACCTAGGTTGAGTTTAAGCTTTTAGTTGATGGTTCAAATAAGTGAATAACAGCGGGACTTAAATCTTAAGGAAATTTGAATATAATTTTAATTGGTTCTTTGTGGTATAATGTGTTTTGATCGAATTGACAAGATTACTTACAGCGCGACTACAAAAGCAGAACTAATAAGTGTTGCATATGCATTTTTCAGCTAGCTTATTAGAGTTTGAATTTTATAAAAGTTCTATATTATATTCTTAAACTCATACAAATGACAAACTACAGTGATATTTGATTCAAAGAACTGTCGAAGTCTTACTTTCTTCAATATTATTTGATCTTCACAGTTGTGGTTTATTTATTTATTTATTTTTCACTTAATAATATTTTGATAAAATAAAAGCAAATAGGGAACTTTTATACACAGCAAACATCAAAGGATTACAAACTTGTTTCTTTTTTTCACTGTAACAAGTATTGTAGCACACTAGTTCTTCTAGGTCCTTTTTCAGCCCATATGAGTTCCTACCGTTTCACTGTGTTTGGATATCTTCTAAAGCGACCTAGTTGACCTACTCTTTTTATGTACCTGTTGCATAAATAGTTACAAACCATCAGCAATGTATATAGTAGATTCAGTTTGTTTGAAATATTGATGGAAAAACCTATGTATCTTAGTAAAGGTGGTATGGGACAGTGTGATAATTAATAGTCTTGTTGAGGAAATAAAATGTAGAAGATATATGAGAATAATCAGAAATCTTCTTATTAAACGCTTAAACAAGTATGCCATTTATAGCTACAATAAGACTCCGCACACAAACAGAAAGACACTTCACAACCAACCATTTTAAACAGAAAGACACTTCACAACCTGACTTTTTGTTTCTCTAGCCTGTTACATGAACCTAAACATGTATTAAATAATTTTGTCTCGCATAATTATATAATATTTTTGGTGCAATTTAATTTAATCCAACAATGTCTCCCTTAAATTAAACTTGCTTCTCACTCCCAAACTTTCTGCTTTTCTCCTGAAACTTTGTCCCCTAAGTGGCTTCGTGAAGATTCCGCCATTTGATCTTCTGTTTTGCAATATTCAACCTGGACATCACCTTCATTCACAAGATCCCTCAAGAAATGATACCAGATGCGGATGTGTTTGGTCCTTCCATGAAGAACGGGATCCTTCGTGACTGAAATAGTTGAAGTATGACCACAAAATAAAATTGTTGGCTTCTTTTGCTTATGATAAAGACTTTCCAAAATACCACGCAACCAAATCAATTGACATCCTGCAAAAGATGCAGCGACATATTCAGCTTCCGTTGTAGAAAGTGCAACAATTTGTTGTTTCTTCGAGCTCCATAAGACAACTCCACTTCCAAGGTGAAAGACATAACTAAACGTGCTTCTGCTATCATCAATACTCCCTGCTAAGTCACTATCTGTGTAACCAATAAGGTTAACCGGAGTAGTAGCTTCATAAAAAATTCAATGGTCAATGGTTCCTTTCACATATCTCAGTATTCTTTTGGCAGTCCCCAATGGTTAGAATAAGGTTTCTCCATGAATCCGCTCACAAAGCTGATAGCGTACATAATGTCAGGTCTTGTGGCAGTTAGATACATCAGATTTCTGACAGGGCTCCCAAACATGGTAGAATTAACAAGTTTGCCTTCACCTTCCTTAGATAGCTTCAAACCTGTAATGCATGGAGTTGAAACTGGATTAGCATTTTCCATCTTGAACTTCTTCAAGATATCTTTTGCATAGCTCTCCTGAGAAATAAAAGTTCCTTTCTTGGTTTGTTGCACTTCAATGCCAAGAAAAATGATGACGTTCTCCCGAATCTGTCATCTTGAATTCTGCCATCATTGAAAGCTTGAACTCATTCAACATATTCACGTCATTTCCTGTAAATATTAGATCATCAACGTAGAGACTAAAGGTCATGAACTTTCCTTGAGAATCGTCTTTGATATAGAGAGTATGCTCATATGGACATTTTCGAAATCCATGTTTCTCAAAGTAGGAATTGATTCAGCCGTACCACGCTCGTGGTGATTGTTTTAACCCGTACAAAGCCTTTTTTAACTTGTAAACTTTATCCTCTTCGCCTTTCTTGACAAACCTTGTGGTTGATCCACACACACTTCTTCTTTTAGCACACCATTCAAGAACGCAGATTTTACGTCCATTTGAAATAATTTCCATCTATTTTGTGCAGCAAGAGAAATTATTAATCGAACTATTTCAAGCCTTGACACAGGAGCAAACACTTCTGTAAAATCTTCCCCTTCCTTTTGCTTATACCCTTTCGCTACCAATCTTGCCTTATGTTTATCGATAGATCCATTTTTCTTCTTTGTTTTGTATATCCATTTTATTCCAATGGATTTTATGTGAGGTGGCAAATATGTAAGCTCCTATGTATCATTATCTTCAATTGAGCCAATTTCTTCTTTCATGGCTTTTTTCCATACTTCTCTCTCATATGCATCTTCAAAAGAAATTGGATCTTCTCCTGCAAAGCGTAACAACCCATAAATTTAAAACGGTTTTAATAACGTATTTAATTGAATTTTTGAGAAATTTTAAATAATAATATTTTTAAATAAAAATTTAATATTTGGATTACGTATAATTAAGTATAGCAAATGGTAAATTTTCAATTAATTATATGAAAGTTTATTTTACTATGTAATCCTATTAAATTTAAATCAGTTAATAATTGATGATACTACATTTACTTCCAAACCTGAATATTTTTCTATAGAAAATTTCTAAATCCTCTCCTAAGTGAGACGGCATCTTTCGTTTTTCGAAATTTGAACCCCTTTTGCTCCGTTTATCTTAATTCTGACAAAATAGCAGCATTTTTGGGTACCAATTATCGACTTTTGGTCGGATGATTGTACCACCAATATCTGTATACCGTTTTGATTGCCTCGTCATGCTGATCTCTACGGTATATTCATTTTTGTATTTTAAGGTTCGGTATGCGACAGAAACAATAAAATATTCGTTGTAACGGTACTTTTAATTGTGACTTTATTTGTTTCCTTCGGTTTCAAATATTTGAAATGCACTATCCAATCAACCCATCAATTGTTTTAGTAATTATTTTGCGGAATTTAAGAGACAACTGTCACCATTACCATCATTTCTATTTATTCTCGAACGGTCCATTTTTCACTTTTCTTGGCAGAAATCCTGCTCACGTACCATTCTATTTCTTCCCTCTCAGCTGTTTTCCTTCCCCTTCCTCTATTTATTCTTCTTCCTTATAAGCTACTCATTCACGAAAATCTCAAGATCATATCAGGTCCACGCAAATCTCCTATCCTATTACCATCGCCATTCACCTGAGGCGAGCCAACCTAGCGAATCCACCTCTTTCCGAGCCACCGAACCCATGCATTTGCGTTGAGCCTCCACGCCTCGAACCACCCACTGCCCTCAACCAATCCTCTCCCTTCATCAACGCGAGCACCCGTGCCCCCTCCTTGACAGAGATCCGCCTCCTCCTTCACCGTGCTGTGAGCCCCTGACCACCCTCTTCGACCTGACCTCCTTCACCGTGTGCCAAGCTGTTTTTTTTCCCGATCTCAAGCTTCCAGAAAACTGCCTCCATCTCCACCACTTCTCGGCTGCCCAGCCTCCCACTTCCCCTCAGTCTCCCTTGGCCAAGGTGAGCAGTCTCTCGACCTTGGTTTTCTCTAACTTTATTTTTCTTCTTCACTGTTATATAAGTCGGTATGAATGAGTATATATAAGTATATATACATATCTTATACGATGAAATAGTTGCTATTCGCCTGAGGTTATATGCAGGCTATTTGTTAATCTATATAATATAATAAGAGTGGTTTGATTTACACTATATTGTTGTTCGAAAGCATGAAGCTACATTTATTAGTATATGTCTAATAGATCTCACGTGTAGTATATATACTAAACGTTATATACATATATATATGTATTTTATTTGGGTTTTTTGTTTTATATTTATATGTTTTAATATATATGCTGCCGTATATTCTTGTATTTTCAGTTATAAAAGTTATATTTTAGTTTATATGCATTATACTATAAAGATATTTATGTAGTTTTATTTATTCATAACTTGTTTATGTAAATATTATTCCATCAGTTCTGGAGTTATCTTTATACGCTATATATGCGCATGCATATGAGGCTTATCTGTTTAGATATGCTGTTTGAAGAATTTTTGCATGTTGTAGTAGTTTATATATTAGTATTTATATATATTTATAATATTCATATTAAACTATTATATATATATTAAAAGGGTATGAAAGTTATCTAAGTTATATATCAGTTTAAATAACGTGTATAACTTATCAGTTACTATATGTGTTCTGGATAGATTGTCTAATGGTATTTGGTTTATTTTAGAAATTTGAATACATATCTTAATATTCTCAATAAATATACATAATATATATGTATATATTTTGTATTTTTAAATAAGTATACGTAGATAAGTATTTATTTCAAATTTTATTATGTATATAGATTTTTTTTATGTGCTTGATTTAAAACAAGGATTTTTTAGTTATATATATATATGTTATTTTAATATTTGTTTTAAATTAAGCATTGTTTTCAAGAAAGTATTAATAATAATAATAATAGTGTATATATATTCCATTTATATCAAGCTAATTCAAATTTGTTCTCATCGATTTCCTTTTTATCAGTTTTTGGTCCGTCGTGCCTATTTTATTCATCGATTTGGTTCTGAATTGATTTCGTTTCCATTTATCAGCTTCGTTCGTCGATTCGAGTTTGATCTTGCCGTTTTGTGGTTCGTGCCTGCATTTCGTAACTCAATTACTTGTCTATCCTCTCTAGCCTCGAACGGTGAGCAATCACTCACGACTAACGTTCTTGTATTTTATTAAATTTGATTTCAATTGAAACGACAATTGAAATATAATGTTGTAGTTATTTTGTTATATATGTTATTATATGTAACTGTTCACCTGTGGGATATGACATCCATATCCTGTTGTTTATATTTTATTTAAATTATTGATGATATATGCCTGTTATTATTTTATTATCTACTATCACTCTGCAAGTTCCATGTTAGTACAGAATTCACTATGGGTTGAAATGATACATACCCGAATGGACTTTAGAATAGGAGAAAATCGTTATGGGTTGAAATGATAAACCCAAGCGATTTTCATTTGAATTGAATTGGGATTACGGGTCGAAATGATATCTACCCGTATATATATACACACACTTAATTACGGACTGAAATGATAAATATCCGTATCACTTAACCATATGATAGAAGTATATACAGACGCCTTTGGTCCATATATAAATATTTTGAAATGATTTTCTATGGTTTTAGGAGAAATATAGGGTTTTAGTTAATATTGGAAATATTTTTATATATAAATATGTTTAATATAAGTAGATTTAATAGTAAACTATAATTTAATAAAGTTTGATTTAATTAATAGAATATGTTTATTTTATTTTACATAGATTTCCAATGTTTGTATATGTTAAGGAAGATAAAATTGAATTGATTGGAATGGTATTTAATTAATAATTTTGTTTAATTAAATCAAATTCGAAACTTATTGAATTTGAAAACTTAAAATCTAGTTCATAACATAACTTTGACTTTAGTGATTTAATGAATATTCACGTTTAAAGAAATTGAAGGCAAATATAATGAATTGTAATATAAGGCTATATAAGTAATCTTGAGTGGATATTTCAAGAATAAATAATAATGAAGTTATTTCAAGATCTATTTGAAACTGTTAGGTTTAGTTTGAAATGTTGAAGCTTTGAAATACAGGACTTAAATAGTTAAATTGTGATTCAGATCTGTATTTGAAATTTATAAAATTTGAATTTGTTCTTTAGAAGACTAAATTGAATGGAAATTGAAATTTGAGATTTAATTTAATCTGAATAGGAAAGTCGAGTTGATTTTTGAAGTGATAGTGAAACTTGAGGAAATTATAAATACTTTACTTTATAAAATTTTCAATATATATATATATACTATTTTTATATTGAAGTGAAAATGATATTTTGGTTTTGAAATATAAATTAATTTGAAAGGACCACGGTGTTATAGTGTATATTTCTACCTTGTAGATAGTTCTGCAGATCCTTAGGGGATGGTTATCTCAAACATCCTTTAAGTTACTTGTATTTCAGTTGATATTTCACTTGAGTTGGATTTATACATATAAGAATGTTAATCCTGACTCGAGAGTTTTTTTGTGTTTTGCTTTACGCTCGGTCAGACTGAGTGATAAGCATTTGAGACTCACCTTCGAAGTTGGAGCTTTGCTTGAAGATCCAGCTATTTATCCTTTCAGTCATCCAGTTGATTGGTTCAGGGAAGTCATCTGCTCGTACTGAAGACTTCAATGTGTCTGAGATATCCTGTTGTATTTTATTCCTAACTCTGATGTTTATATAGTAGCTTCATGAACTACTATTCATTTATTCCGCTGTGTATTATTGTACTACTCTGTATCTGTGATTCTATGATTGATTTATTTACTGTATAGGTTAAGTTTGCCAAATTTAAATTAACAATCTGATATTTTGAGTAATTCAAGTCTGGCATGTGTGGATGCGAATGATTAAAAATACCAGGCCGTTACAGTTGGTATCAGAGCTTTGGCTCTAGGCAAATTTAGCATGTATGGAAAATTTAATTACGGAATCACTTTCGTTCGGGCTTGAACTCCTTTCTCTTGATTGGAAGTTCTATTGAATTTTGGAATGTTCCTCGGTTTCGAAATTCATTCTTGTCTCTCCCTGTTTATATTCGTTTGATTCTGCAGTATCCCATAACTCCACTAAATGATTTGAAGAAGGGTGGAACTCCTTTACAATAACATCAATTCACCGAAGACATATATATCCTCGGTTTAGATGTTGCTATCTCTGGTTATGCCGAATCCTATCTCTGGCAGTCGAATGTTGAGTTGCCTTAGAATTCCGCATTGATCATATTCCTGAAGTCATGGTTGACCCGGTTAAGGTCGTCCGCGATTTATATAAGTATATCCATCTTCTATTTTGAAATTTAAATTGTCCCATCTATGAAGAGCCTATCTTCGAACCAGAATTCTATTTGATTAGAATTCCGTTATTTTGAACCTTTATCTTGTTTGACTTTGGTCTCCTTGAATGATAGGAAACTATTTTGTAAATGGCAAAATCGGAAGAGCAGAAAGCAGCCCGTCGAGCACGAAGAGCACTAGCCCGTAAGGAACGGGAGGAAGCAATCGAGGAGCAAGAGAGGCTATGGAGAGAAAGGGCAGAACCTGGTCCTTATGACCATGTTATTTGTTATCGGTGTCAGGAAATGGGCATTATGCAGCCATGTGCGGGAAGAGAGATGAAGGAAAGAAGAAGAAAGCATTTTCGATCCAAGATCTTCTATTTTAAATGCCGTAATATGTGGCACTTTCCCAGTCGCTGCTAGAAGGTGAAGAAAGTAAAATCTGCACCCACTGCATCAGTCGACCAATCAACCATTTGCTATCACTGCAGGATGCCTGGGCATATAGCCAGGAATTGTCCTGTGAGGAAGTACGGAAGGAAGGCTGCGTTTCCGCAGTTCGTTGGGGAGGATGGGAGTGTCGTGCATTTATGCAAGAAATGCAGAAGTTGGTGCCATATTGAGGGGGAGTGTTCTGGACCCGTTGAAGTACCACCTGGTAGAATTAATACCGATGCTTTGTTTATGTAGGGCGTTATTCTATGGATCTGTTTGTTTTCAGCAGTTGTTAGGTTGCTTTCGGTGAACTCTATTGTATCTTTTGCTTAGCTGAAGTTCTCAAACTAAGATATTCATGTTCCTGTTTTCATATGATATGAAATTTGAATCTCTATTTGTTTTGAAATCTATCCTCGAATTATTCTTTGGAAATTTGTGTTTGGTTGTGTTTTGAAATTCTTCATAAATCGAAATTTCTATTTTGATAACTATGATTTTATTCTATACATAAAAGTGAAATATTTTCGATAAGGATTATATATCTTTTAAAAAAAAGTCTGAATTTTGAAAGGATGTGAAATTTTGTAATTTTATAAGAAATGGATTTATAAAAAAAATAATTTATAACTGAAGGGTTTTAATTGGAAATTTGAGAGATTGAACTCCGGTGTTTTGAAATTGGTTTTAAGATTTTGGAAAGAAAAAATATATATAATAATACGATTTAAAAGATATTTTACGAATAAGAAATGTTTCAAATGAATTCGAATGAATTCCAATGATTTCGAGGAGATTTTTTTTAAAAGAAGTTTCAAGAAAGTAGAAGTCCAGAACTCACTTTTGTCACTGGAAAATAATTTCAGTGATGGGTGCATGCATCATCGACATTGATTTTTGAGTTTTAGAGTGGGGGAGAGGCCACTCTAGTAGATTTGCTATGCGAGTGATATTGTGATTCAAATTTTGATTTCAAATTCCGAAGTATAGTTCGATATTCGAAAGATATATGTATATATATTTAAAATAATTTAAAGGAAGCCGGTGTTCAATCCTCTAGTTTTCGATTTGATTTAGTATTACTCTATTTATAAAAATTAAATTACTGATTTGTTTGGATTTGAAATTTGTTTTCACCGACTATTTTGAAGGTTCGAGCACTTCCAAATCAAGGTTTAAAATTTTAAAACTAAGAAATTCCGAAGAGTATAAAATATTTGATCAAGAATATAAGTTTAGTTTTGTATGTTTAAAGTATGAAGAGTATGACTTAAGTAAATTTGAAACTTTTGTTAAATAGATAATTTGAAAAAGGAAAAATTGGATTTTTCATATAGAAATAAATAGTTTAAAGGTTTTAAAGGGATAATTATAAATTTGGAAACCATTTTGAGTATAACTGATTTTGAGAAAAATATTTGGTTTTGAAATTAGATTAGAATTAAAACCAGTACTTATAGGGTGATTTTGGAAATAAATTTGTTTGGCTTGAATTATGTTAAATTGGAAACTGCGATTGTTTTCTAAACCTATTATTTTGGAAACTTTGAAACTGAAGATATTTAATTTAGAAGAAATGATTTGGTGAAATCATATATGATTTTGAAACTGAATTGATATTGAAATAGATTGAAATTTGAGAACCATATGTTACTAAATACTTGATTTGAAAGTTATCGAACTTATATAAAATGGATTTGTATAAGAAAGATACTCAATTTTGAAAGAGAAATCTTATATAATCGAAGTCTATATAAGTATGATTTGATATACTATTGATTTTGGAAAGTATTCGATTTGATAATGAAATCCTATATAATGGACTTTATATAAGTACGACATTTGAAAGTGATTTGAAAGGTACTATATGATATATATTTTTGAAGTAAAAATATGGGAAATGCCTTCTGCTTGATATCCGCTTTGTGGCCACATTGTGGATTCATTCTATCGATATTATTCTCTCTGAATTTTGATTTTCCGGATGTGATACTCGAGTGTCCCACTGTGGCGTAACCCACGGTTTTTCTTATGAGCGCGACTGCATAGCACAACTGCCTGGCTGAACTGGCCCAGGGGTATGGATTGTTTCCTGGGGGAATCCAGGCGTAACCATTGTGTATCATGCACTCTATGTAGGTCGCATTAGTAACGAAACCGCCTGGCTGAGACGGCCTAGGGGTACGGATTGTTTCCTGGAGGATCCAGGCGTAACCATTATGTATCCCACACTCTACTAGTCATCATAGCGTAACTCGCAGGGCTGAGAAAGCTTACGGATATGGATTGTTTCCTGGAGGATCCAGGCGTAACCATTGTGTATCTACGAACCATGGTTAGACAAAGGTTTTGGTTTGGTTGTTTTGTTTGGATTGTACTTTCCATATCTGTTTTAAAGGTTTTTCAAGTATTTTCATTAGGTGTTGAAACAGGCCTACTAAGTACTTGAAGAATTCTAGCTATGCGCCTGATCAACGCATGACCAGAGTCTGCAAGAACGAGGATAAACTTGTTGAAATATCGAGTTATAAAAGTATTTTCGAAAAGAAAATTGGTTTCAATATAAAAGTATTTTATTATAAAGGTATTTCCAACAAAATAATTTGTATTAATATTTAAAATTGAAATTCTTATGGTTTGAATTAATTATTCAGGCCCGATACTATTCTTTTGAATCTACTTTATCTACTCAGCTTTATTTATTCACCTATATTCTCTTTTCCGAATCTATCTTCTTTCCTTCTTTCCCTCCTTTGAATATATCCTTTAAAATATTGTTTATTTATATACTACCTGGTTTAATAGTAAAAAATTTAGTATTTTATAAATAATTGATCTCATAATTAATTGAATGGATTTAGTAAAATAAGCTTAAACAAACTATTAAATATTAACTAATTTAAGTAAAAATTTATATGGTTTTAAATAAATTGTTTATTTTGTTTTCCAAATCTAATCGTTTCTATTCTCCTGCCTCCTTCCCTTTCGGGGACGAAAAGTTTTGAGTCGGGGAGAGTGTAACAACCCATAAATTTTAATAGGTTTTAATAACGTTTTTAATTGAATTTTTGAGAAATTTTAAATAATAATATTATTAAATAAAAATTTAATATTTGGATTACGTATAACTAAGTGTAGCAAATGGTAAATTTTCAATTAATTATATGAAAGTTTATTTTATTATGCCCTATTAAATTTAAATCAGTTAATAATTGATGATAATACATGTATTTCCAAACCTGAATATTTTTCTATAGAAAATTTCTAAATCCTCTCCTAAGTGAGACGACATCTTTCGTTTTCTAAAATTTGAACCCCTTTTGCTCCGTTTATCTTAATTCTGACAAAATAGCAACATTTTTGGGTACCAATTATCGACTTTTGATCGAATGATCGTACCACCAATATCTGTATACCGTTTTGATTGCCTCGTCATGCTGATCTCTATGGTATATTCATTTCTGTATTTTGAGGTTCGGTACGTGACGAAAATAATAAAATGTTCGTTGTAACGATACCTTTAATTGTGACTTTATTTGTTTCCTTCGGTTTCAAATATTTGAAACGCACTATCCAATCAACCCATCAATTGCTTTAGTAATTTATTTTGTGGAATTTAAGGGACAACTGTGACCATTACCATCATTTCTATTTATTCTCGAACGGTCCATTTTTCACTTTTCTTGGCTGAAATCGTGCTCACGTACCATTCTATTTTTCCCTCTCTGTTGTTTTCCTTCCCCTTTCTCTATTTATTCTTCTTCCTTATAAGCTTCTCATTCACAAAAATCTCAAGATCATCTCAGATCCACGCAAATCTCCTATCCTATTACCTTCTCCATTCACCTGAGGCGAGCCAACCTAGCGAATCCACCTCTTCTCGAGCCACCGAACCCAGGCATTTGCGTTGAGCCTCCGCGCCTCGAACCACCCACTGCCCTCAACCAATCCACTCCCTTCATCAACGCGAGCACCCGCGCCCCTTCTTGACGTAGATCTTCCTCCTCCTTCACTGTGTCGTGACCTAGAAACCAATCCCATGCCGTAAGCCCCTGACCACCCTCTTCGACCTGACCTCCTTCACCGTGTGCCAAGCTATTTTTTTCCCGATCTCACGCTTCCAGAAAACCGCCTCCATCTCCACCACTTCTCGGCTGCCCAGCCTCCCACTTCCCCTCAGTCTCCCCTGGCCGAGGTGAGCAGTCTGTCGACCATGTTTTTCTCTTACTTTGTTTTTCTTCTTCACTGTTATATAAGTCGGTATGGATGAGTATATATAAGTATATATACATATCTTATACGATGAAATAGTTGTTATTCGTCTGAGGTTATATGCAGGCTATTTGTTAATGTATATAATATAATAAGAGTGGTTTGATTTACACTATGTTGTTGTTCGAAAGCATGAAGCTATATTTATTAGTATATGTCTAATAGATCTCACGTGTAGTATATATACTAAACGTTAGACACACACACACACACACACACATCTGTATTTTATTTGGGTTTTTCGTTTTATACTTATATGTTTTAATATATATGCTACCGTATATGTTTGTATTTTTAGTTATAAATGTTATATTTTAGTTTATATGCATTATACTATAAAGATATTTATGTAGTTTTATTTATTCATAACTTGTTTATGTAAATATTATTCCATCGGTTCTGGAGTTATCTTTATACGCTATATATATGCGCATGCATATGAGGCTTATCTGTTTAGATTTTCTGTTTGAAGAATTTTTTCATGCTGCAGTAGTTTATATATTAGTATTTATATATATTTATAATATTCATATTAAACTATTATATATATTAAAAGGGTATGAAAGTTATCTAAGTTATATATCAATTTAAATAACGTGTATAACTTATCAGTTACTATATGTTTTCTGGATTTATTGTCTAATGGTATTTGGTTTATTTTAGAAATTTGAATACATATATTAATATTCTCAATGAATATACATAACATATATGTATGTATTTTTTATTTTTAAATAAGTATATATAGATAAGTATTTATTTCAAATTTTATTATGTATATAGATTTTCTTTATATGTGTTTGATTTAAAACAAGGATTTTTAATTATATATATATATATATATATGTTATTTTAATATTTGTTTTAAATTAAGTATTGATTTCAAGAAAGTATTAATAATAATAATAGTAGTAGTAGTGTATATATATTCCATTTATATCAGGCTAATTCAAAATTGTTCCCATCGATTTCCTTTTTGTTAGTTTTTGGTCCTTCGTGCCTATTTTCTTCATCGATTTGGTTCTGATTTGATTTCGTTTCCATTTATCAGCTTCGTTCGTCGATTCGAGTTCAATCTTGCCGTGTTTTGTGGTTCGTGTCTGGATTTCGTAACTTAGTTACTTGTCTATCCTCTCTAGCCTCGAACGGTGAGCAATCACTCACGATTAACGTTCTTGTATTTTATTAAATTTGATTTCAATTGAAACGACAATTGAAATATAATGCTGTAGTTATTTTGTTATATATGCTATTATCTGTAACTGTTCACCTGTGGGATATGACACCATATCCTGTTGTTTATATTTGATTTAAATTATTGATGATATATGTCCGTTATTATTTTATTATCTACTATCACTCTGTAAGTTCCCTGTTAGTATATAATTCACTATGGGTTGAAATGATACATACCCGAATGGACTTTAGAATAGGAGAAAATCGTTACGGGTTGAAATGATAAACCTAAGCGATTTTCATTTGAATTGAATTGGGATTACGGGTCGAAACGATATCTACCCGTATATATATACACACACTTAATTACGGATTGAAATGATAAATATCCGTATCACTTAACCATATGATAGAAGTATATACAGATGCCGTTGGTCCATATATAAATATTTTGAAATGATTTTCTATGGTTTTAGGAGAAATATACGGTTTTAGTTAATATCGGAAATATTTTTATATATAAATATGTTTAATGTAAATAGATTTAATAGTAAACTTTAATTTAATAAAGTTTGATTTAATTAATAGAATATGTTTAAGTATTTTATTTTAAATAGATTTCCAATGTTTGTACATGTTAAGGAAGATAAAGTTGAATTGATTGGAATGGTATTTAATTAATAATTTTGTTTAATTAAATCAAATTCAAAACTTATTGAATTTGAAAACTTAAAATCTAGTTCATAGCATAGCTTTGACTTTAGTGATTTAATGAATATTCACGTTTAAAGAAATTGAAGGCAAATATAATGGATTGTAATATAAGGCTATATAAGTAATCTTGAGTGGATATTTCAAGAATAAATAAGAATGAAGTTAAATCAAGATCTATTTGAAACTGTTAGGTTTAGTTTGAAATGTCGAAACTTTGAAATACGGGACTTAAATAGTCAAATTGTGATTCAGATCTGTATTTGAAATTTATAAAATTTGAATTTGTTCTTTAGAAGACTAAATTGAATGGAAATTGAAATTTGAGATTTAATTTAATCTGAATAGGAAAGTCGACTTGATTTTTGAAGTGATCGGTGAAACGTGAGGAAATTATAAATACTTTACTTTATAAAATTTTCAAAATATATATATATATATATATATACTATTTTTATATTGAAGTGAAAATGATATTTTGGTTTTGAAATATAAATTAATTTGAAAGGACCACGGTGTTATAGTGTATATTTCTACCTTGTAGATAGTTCTACAGATCCTTAGGGGATGGTTATCTCAAACATCATTTAAGTTACTTGTATTTCAGTTGATATTTCACTTGAGTTGGATTTATACATATAAGAATTTTAATCCTGACTCTAGAGTTTTTTTGTGTTTTGCTTTACGTTCGGGTCAGACTGAGTGATACAGCATTTGAGACTCACCTTCGAAGTTGGAGCTTTGCTTGAAGATCCAGCTATCTATCCTTTCAGTCATCCAGTTGATTGGTTCAGAGAAGTCATCTTCTAGTACTGGAGACTTCACCGTGTCTGAGATATCCTGTTGTATTTTATTCCTAACTCTGATGTTTATATAGTAGCTTCATGAACTACTATTCATTTATTCTGTTGCGTATTATTATACTACTCTGTATCCATGATTCTGTGATTGATTTATTTACTGTATATATGTTAAGTTTGCCAAATTTAAATTAACAATCTGATATTTTGAGCAATTCAAGTCTGGCATGTGTGGATGCAAATGGTTGAAAATACCAGGCCGTTACACAAAGAGAGCAAAGAATACAGCGTTATCTTGTTCAACTTCATCAGTTATATCATACAACTCCCGAAGACTTCTCATCCTTCTTTGTGGACTTGGAGAGGAATTTGTGATGCTTGAATAAACTGGGGAAGCAGGAACATTTTCTTCAACAGTGTCATCCTTTATATTTTCTTCCTCTATTTCAAAAGGAAAAATGGAAAATTCTCCTTTTCAGCTTCTGTGTCCTCTAACAAGGAATTTTCATCAAACCGAACATCCCGACTTATCACAACCTTCTTGGTCATAGGATTATACAACTTGTATGCCTTGCTTCTTTCACTGTAGCCAATGAAAATACATTTTTCGGACTTGTCTTCTAACTTATTTCTCATTGCATCTGGAACATGAGAGTAAGCAGTGCTCCCATATACTTTCAGATGATGAACACTAGGCTTTTTACCATACCATGCTTCATGTGGTGTACAATTTTTTTGGACCCTTGTGGGTGACCTGTTAATAAGGTAAGCTGCACAAGAAACAGCTTCAACCCAAAATCTTCTTTACATCCTCTTCTTTTTAAGCAAACATCTAGCTATCTCCATAATTGTTCGATTCTTTCTTTCACACACACCATTTTGTTGTGGTCTATGACGAACTGTCATTTCATGCCGAATACCACTGTCTCTGCAATATTTTCAAACATATTTGAAATATATTCACCTCCACGATCAGTCCGCAACGTGTTAATTTTTAGCCCAATATAATTTTCAACTTCTGCTTTAGAATCTTTAAAATTTTGGAAAGATGCAGATTTTTCTTTGACAAAATACACCCAAACTTTTCATGAGTAATCATCAATGAATGATATAAAATAACGATTACCTCCCAAAGATGTCATTGGCATTGGGCCACAAAGATCTGAATGAATAAGTTGTAATGGTCTTTTTGCTCGCCATGCGAATTACAAAGGAAATGGACCTCTGTGTTGCTTTCCGAACTGACATGCTCACAAACTTCGTTAAGATGATTAATTTTTGGCAAACCTGTGACCATCATCTTACTTGAAAGCATCTCCAAATGTCCATAATTTAGGTGGCCATATCTATCATGCCATAGACTTGAAACACCTTTATCAACACCAACAAAACATGATAAATTCTGATTTTGAAGACTGGGTGAGAATAGATTATTTGAAGCGACTCCGACCTTTGCAATAACTTGATTTTTTCTTGACAAGTAACACATCATATCACGAAAATGGACATCATGTCCCTTCTTCAAGAGATGACCCAAACTGAGCAAATTATTTTGAAGGCCAGGAGCAAAATACACTTCACCCATTTTCTCCATATTTCCAGCTTTCATGATGAAAGCAATCTCACCAACACCACTAATTTTATATGACTTTCCATCTCCCACTTTAACTTCTCCATAATCAGCTTCAAGTAATTTTGAAAATAATTTTTTGTTACCTGTCATATGCTTGCTGGCTCCAATATCTATGTACCAAACATCATCAAAGTCTTCGCCGTGAGATACGAGCAACAAAGTCTCTTGATTATGATTTTCTTCATTTTTATGTCCATGCACCATATTTGCTTCATGCTTTTCTTTCTCCTTGAACCAGCAATCAATTGCCAAGTGACCGGTTTTGTGGCAATTATAACATTCAAAATAGCCCCGTCCTTTTCCTCTTTGATTTCCACGTCCTCTTCCTCTTTAAGAACCTCTGAAATTTTGATTCAGGCCATTTTCTCCGCTTCCATAATTACCTCTTCCACGAGCATATGATCCTCAACCTCTAAAATTTCTTCCTCTTCCATGACCACATCCTCTGCTTCTTTGATTTTTGAACTCTTCATTCTTCTCATTTAAAGATAACTATGATTGGAGTGCTTGCTCCATGCTTGTTTCTTTCTTATTCTTGTTTAACCTCTCTTCATGAGCTTGTAACAAGCCTGTGAGTTCATCAATGGTCATGGCGTCCAAGTCCTTAGATTCTTCAATGGCTACCACCTTGTAGTCAAATTTGGAATCAAGAGAACGAAGGATTTTTTTTCAATGACACGAATATCATCCATAGTTTCACCATTCCTTTTTATTTAGTTTACTACAAATAATACCCATGAACAATAATCTGAAACAGGTTCTGAATCTTTTTGATGCAAGCCTTCAAACTCCCCTCGAAGAGTCTATAACCGAACTCTTTTTACCTTTTCATCTCCTCTGAATGAATTTTCAAGGATCTCCCATGCTTGCTTTGTTGTTGTAGCAGCAGCTATTTTCTCCCAAGCAGCTTCATATGTTTGTACTCCTTAGTAGATCCAAAACATGGCCTTTTTGTCTTTCTTTCTTGACTTTCTCTGATTTTGTTTTTGAGCATTTGTTAATTCTCCTTCATTTTCAACATCGCCATACCCATCTTCGACTATATCCCAATCCTCTTGAGATCCAACAAGGGCCTTCATTTGGATACTCCATTTACCATAATTTTCTTTGGTTAATTGAGGGATATAAGCGAGAGGAGTAGAATTGCTCATTTCGACTGAACAATGCTCTGATACCAATTTGAGGAAATAAAACGTAGAAGATATATGAGAATAATCAAAAATGCTTCTTATTAAACACATAAACAAGTATGCCATTTATAGCTACAATAAGACTCTTCACACAAATAGAAAGACACTTCACAACCAACCATTTTAAACAGAAAGACACTTCACAACCTGACTTTTTGTTTCTCTAGCCTGTTATATGAACCTAAACATGTATTAAATAATTTTGTCTCACATAATTATATAATATTTTTGGTGCAAGTTAATTTAATCCAACACTTATATCAATATTGTTGCCATGATAATGCTTCATATATTGAATTTTAAGCTGGGTGAAAAAGTTATATGCTCATCCTAGCAATCTAGGCTATAAAATATTGTATTCCCTGTATAATAAACCAGTAAAATCAGTAATAGCATTACAAACATGCAAGGACATATTTAGAAGGACTAAAAATGCTTCATGACACTGATAAGTGGTATATCAGATTATAATTTGTGATATTGTTGGGGATATTTCATGAAAGAATATGTTCCATCTTTATTTACCATTCGTACTCAAAAACTTGAGTTCTCTCCCCCTTTTAATCCTAATATCAGTAGTAGTAATTCTTGCTTTGATTTATGCATACCCTACAATGTAGATCACATTCATGTTTATCTAGTGTACCCTTATCTATTCCGACATATAATCTTGAAAGTTGAAGCATGCCAGTCAATTTTGGGCAGGTGGAAATTTTTTTAAGTTCTTATTTTTATGAAAATGCGAAGGTCATGAATGAATATTTGAAAAATATAATATTATTCATGTTTTCTTCTTCTATTTTCGGCATTTTCAAGAGCATGTTGTAAATGTTTGGGAATTTACAGAATGACTGTTCTTATATTAAAATTTTAATCAAAACCGAAATTTGAATACAGAATCAGAAAACAGTAGTTAACTAACTCTTAGGGATAAACAATAAGGAAATTAGTTAGGATCTACCTAACTTTCATAAATCAAATTATAACAACTTCAAGTCAAGATAATGAATATTCAAAGTCAAAGAAGCTGAGTATAAAACTGCACAAGATTGCAACAGGTTGTCATGTACGTGATAGTGATTAAGATTTCACTACAGTGCACATAATATCATACATTATATACATATGATCTCCGCCATGTGTATATACATGGTTTGAAGTTTCACCAAGCACGTCGGAATTTCGATTATTTCGGTCCAGTTCCGACGATGACCAGACCAGAATTTGAATATAAATCCCTTTCTGGTAGCGAAACCCAAAAAAACAATCAAAGCCCTAAATAAATGAGAAGAGGGAGAATGAGAGAGGCATCAAACTGAGGGTGGCATGATTTTGTGAGTGTAGAAGAGAGAAGAAGTGGATAAGGAAGAAACCGATGAGGAAGAAAGCGACTATCTTTGTTTTGTTGACTAGGGTTTTCTTAAAGCAACGATAGTTTTGATTTGGACGAGCCTTGTTTTAGTAGGCTCAATTCTTTTCTTTTATATGTGTTTATTTGTAAATGTTGATTGATTAATATATATTAATAATTAGTTTACATTATAGTAATATATTGTTTAGGCTAATTTTATAACTTAATGTAATTTTTTTAAATAATTTAAGCAATTTGTTATGCAAATCTCCATGATGCTCAAAAAATGAAGAAAATTAGAATTAAAATTCTTACGAAGGTTAAAAAATAATTTTTCTTGCTGTTAAATTTTTTAAATGCTATATATCTTTGTATCAAAGTAAATCTTTTTTAGTAACCGAAAGAGTTTATAATGTAGTTGTGAAAAAAATACCGGAATTATCAAACCGGAATTAAAACGGAATATTTGAAATCTGCGAAACGGAATCGAAATGTCGAAGTTTCTCAATGATCGAAACGGAAACGGAAAGCTGAATTTTGAACCTTGCTTGAAACATACTATTGCTACACACACGGCATATATCTCTGTGTGTGTGTGTGTGTGTTTATTTACTTGAATTTACGTGCCATGTACTCTAGCTTAAACCAATATTGATCCTACAGTCAAATACTAATGTTTTACTATTTTACTTTTCATGTTTTTAAAAATATAACTGGTACGCGTTAACAATCATTTTGTCACTGTTCTAAGATTAAAGTGCAGAAATGTATCTTATAAGGGTCCAATTTTTTTCCATCATTTTGTATTGAATATTTGAATGTAAGATAATTATGGAGATTACGATTAAAAAATGCTGCTATCTAACTTAGGACATAAGTTGTATATTATGAACGTAACGAAGATAGAAATGACCTTATTTATATGATATATTGATCATTCCATCAACCTTTTTAATTTGTAAAGCGATCATAACTAGTATTAGTTAGAATGAAAAATATGCGGTGTAACATTGTTTTATCTTTTAAGACTGGGTACCGGTATCAGGTTCTAGGCTAATAGAACCGACCTAATACAATTCATTTCGACTGTATATATATTGATGCAATGTTGTAAAGAGAACTATCAATAAAATCAACATTTCATTTCAGCAATTACTCTTCATCTCTGATTATACAATCTTCTCAATATTTCTATTAAATCTGCTATATCAATTTACAAAAGAATTCTATTTTGGTATCGGAGCAGCAAAATCTATCAAGCGACAGTAGCTAAAGTCTGATCATCATCAGATTCTCATCAGAGAATCGCTGTATCATCACTGAGCCATCCAAAGGAGGTGTCAAATAGATATCATCACTCACCATCCTGGTTGCTCTCAGATTTTAGCTATCTCATCATCTGAGAGTTAAAGTTTACCTGTTTCTGAACCAAGAATTCTCAGTAAAAGTGCCTCTCCAAGATTCTTGAGCCAAGAAAGATGGTTGCACCATAGGAACACTCATATCAGAAATTTCAATAGCATTTCCTCATAATCCACCATGGCAGGAGATGATGACACTACATCATCAACAACAAGTGGAGTTAAGAATCAGGAAGGGTCAAGATCAAGAAATCAAGATTCATCAACCATTGAAATAAATTCCTGCAAGATTATAAAGCCAAAAAATTATTTATAACAACAATACTTGATGAAAATAACTTCATATTATGGAAGTATCAAGTTGAAACCAGTATAAGAGGGTATGGACTGGAAGACTTTCTATATGGAACTACTACTATACTTGCAAGAATGATAACTGATAGCACAAGAGAAAGGATCATCAACAAAGAATTCATCAACTATCAGAGACAAGACAACCTACTGGCTGCATGGCTACTTTCATCTATCAGTTCAGGGCTAATATCACAGATTGTTGGATGTAAAACATCATTTGAAATATGGCCTGCAATACGACAAAATTTCAACACACAGTCAGGTGCAAGAATTATGTATTACAAGAGGCAACTGCAGAATCTCAAGAAAGAAAACATGTCAATGAGAGAATATTTAACTAAGGTGAAATCATACTATGATATTCTTGACACAGCAGGACACAAAGTATCTGAAACTGAGCAGATACTAATGGTCTGGATGGTGAATATGAGTCTGTAGTAGCAATTATTTCATCACAACAAGATCTACCCAATATGCAGTATGTTAACTCAATACTGTTAGCACATGAAGGAAGAATTGAGCATAGGAAAGAAAGCAACACATAATTATCTCTTAATTATGCATCAAATTCAAGAAATAGAAATCAAGGGAAGAAGCAAGAGAATCAAAATACAACTTCAATCAAAGAGGTAATGTAGCACAGAGAGGTAAAGGGAGAAATGGAAGATGGAATAATAACAGAACAAAATGTTAGATTTGTGAAAAATCTGGACATACAGCCAGATAGTGTTACTTTAGACTCAACACTAAATACTACCCAAATCAATCGAATCAAAGAAATCATAATTCTAGTGCAAACGTAGGACATATAGATCAAATGCAAGGCAGTCATTCATAGAGTTCAAGAATTCAAAGTTTAAACTCAAAAAGACTTACAAGATATGAGGAGATAGCAAAAAAGGACTGGTAACCAGATTCAGGTGCAACCAATCACCTCACAAACAACCTATAGAAACTCAATCTTGGTAATAAAGAATATATAGGTATGCATTCTATTCATATGGGGAATTGTGAAGCTCTAAAAACCACACATGTTGGAACCAGTAGTCTTCCAAGTAAAAGACTTCTCTATCTCAATAATTTATTGAGAGTGCCACAGATTAAGAAAAATCTATTGAGTATATCTCAATTTGCTAATGATAACAATGTGTATTTTGAGTTTCACCCTAAATTCTGTTTATTTAAGGATCTACTAAATCAAGACATATTGTTACAGGGTAAACTGGACAAGGGATTATACAAATTCAATCTTGGGAATACAAGAAAGAGCAATATTAGAAATATGTGGTGTAACGACACTGAGTCTCATGTCATAAATGATCAAGAAACATTTACTCAATGGCATTATAAACTAGGACATCCCAATGTAAACACTGTAAAACAAGTTCTTATGAGTAGTAATATCTCTTTTGATGTACCTCTGCCATTTGTATGCACTTGCTGTCAATTAGGCAAGAGCCATAAATTGACATTTGCAGATTCAACAACAGTTATTAGCAAACCACTGCAATTAGTTGCAACAGACTTATGGGGACCATCTCCTATAAGTTCAGACTATGGCTACAGGTACAATATATCATTTGTTGATTCATTTTGTAGATATACATGGATATATTTTTTAAAATCAAAATCAGATGCACAAAAGGCTGTAATACAATTTATAACTCAAGTAGAGAAACAACTATGCAATGAGGTCAAGATTATACAAATAGAGGTGGCAGTGAATATAAGCCACTAAAGGAATATTTCCAAGAAATAGGTATTATTCACTAAACAACTTGCCCACACACATCTGAGAAAAATGGAATAGCAGAAAGAAAACATAGACACATAGTGGAAACTGGCTTAACTTTACTGGCACATGCTTATTCACCTTATGAAATTCTGGCCAGAAGCCTTTAATACTGATGTATACTTGATTAACAGACTTCCTACTAAAGTTCTTAAGCATCTGATTTCCATAGAAGTGCTATTTGGGGTAAAACCCGACTATAAAAGCCTAAATACATTTGGCTACTTATGCTTCCCATGTACCAGACCATATAACAAGCATAAATTAAGTATTAAGTATGGCCCATGCACCTTTATAGAGTACAGAAATAATCAGAAAGGGTACATATGCTTAAGCAATGATGGTAGGATCTATGTCTCAAGACATGTGGTATTTAATGAGAATATTTTTCCATTTTCAGATAAGAATGTAAAGACAACTAAGAATGTGCACAGTAAAGACAGCTTCTCAATACCTTCTATACCTATTATACCTGAATGGGATAATGCTGATGGAAGTGTGCAGAGAGACCAAGGATCACAACACACTCTACCCATCAGTGGCACTAGATCAGGTCATGATTTACCTAAATCCTCCAGCTCCTTCCATAATGCAAGTCAAAAGAGTGATGTCAATCCATGTCAAGAAGAATCCTCCTCATCCATGTCTCAACATACTGATGAAAGCACACATAATCAAGAGCCACCACCTGAAATTTCTGGACATCATATGATTACAAGATCAAAAAGCGGAATATTCAAACCAAAAGGATACAATGTTCAACTTGATTCAACTGAGCCAAGAAATTACAATGAAGCCATAACAAACAGCAAATGAAAACAAGCCATGGACAATGAACATGGTGCTCTTATTAACAATAAAACCTAGAGTCTAGTTCCACTACCCAAAGACAAAAACATTGCGGGATGTAAGTGGACCAACAAAGTCAAAAGAAATCCAGATGGAAGTATTGCAAAATATAAAGCAAGGCTAGTAGCTAAGGGCTATAATCAACAATATGGTTTTGATTTCAATGAAACATTCTCCCCAGCTGTCAAGCCAGAGTTATGTTAACCATAGCCCTTCACAGAGGATGGAAGGTCAGAAAACTTGACGTAAATAATGCTTTTCTTAATGGAGACTTAAAAGAGAATGTATTTATGGAGCAACCAGAGGGTTACAAAAAGGAGGTAAGCAACAATCTAGTATGCAAACTACATAAGGCTATTTATGGATTGAAATAAGCTCCTCGTGTATGGAATGAAAAACTTAAGTCAGCATTGATAGATCTGGAATTTACACCAACAAAATCAGATAATTCCTTATACATGCAATGCAAACAAGAAAGAGTCACTTACATATTAGTATACGTGGATGACATCATCATCACTAGTAATGACAAACAGACTATGAATCAGACAGTCAAACATCTTGACAAAATATTCTCTATAAAGGATCTAGGTGACTTAATTACTTTCTTGGAATTGAAGTCACTAGGAAATCTGATTCAGAAATGTTTCTATGTCAAAAACGATATATACAGGATTACTAAAAAGAGAAAACATGGATCAGAAAAAACCACTTCCCACTCCTATGATTAGTAGTCTTAGACTATCAAAAGACTCTGGAGAAGCCATTACAAATGAAAAACAGTACTGAAGTATTATAGGAATGCTACAATACACCACGATAACTAGGCCAAACATAAGTTACAGTGTAAAAAAAGTCTATCAATTCATGCATAATCCACTAAGTCATCATTGGAAAGCAGTAAAATGTATATTAAGATACCTTAAGGGAACTATGAATTATGGACTACATCTCAACAATAAAAAGGTTTAAATATACAAGCTTACAGCGATGCAGATTGGGCCTCGACCCTGACGATAGGAGATCAACTATAGAATTCTGTGTATACCTATGTAGCAACCCAATCTCATGGAGCTCGAAGAAACAAGCCACCATCTCATGCTCCAATATTGAAGCCGAGTATAGAGAAATCGCCAGCACTACAGCAGAGATTACTTGGATTATGTCACTTCTCAACGAAATCCAAGGCAAACCCTCAAACACCCCGATAATCTGGTGCAATAATCTAAGCCCAGTCTCACTCTCATCAAATCCGTTCATACACTCACGAACGAAGCACATTGAAATAGATTTGTACTTCGTTTATGAGAAGGTTTTAGAGTGAAAACTGAGAGTTAACCATGTTCCAGCTCATTTTCAGAGAGCCGATATACTTACGAAGCCATTGTCAACAAAGAATTTTACACGATTGAAGGAGGACTTAAGAGTTGAAGATGGCGGTGCAAAAATGGGGAGAAAAGAAGAAAACCCTAGATAAAATTGAAGGGGGGAGTTAGAATGACAAGCATGCAGTGTAACATTGTTTTATCTTTCAAAACTGGGTACTGGTATCGGGTTCTAGGCTACCAAAACCGGCCCAATCCAATTCATTTCGACTGTATATATATTGAAGCAATGTTGCATAGAGAACTATCAATAAAATCAACATTTCATTTCAGCAATTATTCTTCATCTCTGATTATACAATCTTCTTAATATTTCTATTAAATCTGCTATATCAATTTACACAAGAATTCTATTTGTATTATTGTTTATGCTACAAAAGTTCAGTTGATGAAGGAGCGATCAGCAAAAGTGTCAAATTAGTCGCTGAAAAGTCTTGCGGTACGATCAACTAATTTTAAAATGATCAAATATTATCGAATCAGTATCACTTGCAAAATTTTCGTATTGATGCTTCATACATGTTACATTACTCACTTCAGTATGAATTAGATGAGATGACAGAGAAAAATAGAAAAGCAATTTTGAATTATTTTTGTAAAAAGATGGGTGGGCTCAGCAGTTATGGAGGTTGAAAAAGAATAGGATTGCCCAGCCCTACCACAGTTGAAGCATTTCCACTTGCCACCCTTTAGTTCCTTACATTCCTTATTAATATGACCACTCTTGTTGCAATTAAAGAGTCTTGGATCCTATTTGCCTTTCTTTTGGTTAGCTTTCTTCCAAGACTGTTTCTTACCTTAGTTATCCCTCATTCTCTTGCTACTTCTGCCTACTTGCGGTTTAGCTTCTTCTTGAAGAACAACGACCTATTACGCTTGCATTTAAGCACCACTATCCACTGTCCCTGTAGCTCCTCTTTGGACTGCTCGCATTACGCTCACCATCGTATGAATCAACACTGCCTACACATCCAGGTAATTTGCTATCCTTGTGACCCTTCCATACTTAGCTTCCCTTGGAGAATTCCTAGTATGCATGTCCATTCTTACAAACTTACTCTCAGGTACCATATATAATTTTGTAAACCAAAATATAACGAGTATGTTCTTTTATATATTGCTCAATCTGTTCTAAGCGATAACTTCTTCCTTATTTTTATGGATCTAAGTATCAACTTAGGTTTTCTACGCAACCTAACCTCTAACACCAAATGTGACGGTCGTCTTACACCATTGGTACCTAATGTACATGTATAGTGCACTTTGGAGGTACCCAGCCAATGTAAGAGGGTAGCCAAGGGTGTAAAGTAAAAAAAAAACCAAATATAGGACCTGTAGAAGATCTCACAACGCAGAAACAAAATATTATAATCAAATGGATGTAAAAAAAGAAGAAATAATATAGCTTAGTAAACCAGAACAATCAGAGTACATCGGTTCATCACAGTTATACAAAACAAAATAATAGAGTTCATACATCTCAATCTCCAAAATAAACTCTACAGCTGTCTCTAAATAATTAAAGTATAGAAAAAGCTCATAGCACTACATAATAGCACATAAGTGACGGTAAGCTCCAAAGTATGATATAGGAAAACATAGCCTTCTGTTGACACTCCGTACAACTCCATCTGCTCACTATTGTAAAAATCCTTTTAGGCTTCCGCCTAGGCCTTACCAAGGCGCTAGGCTAGGCTTACCACCTAGCCATGTTCCTAGACTCGCTTAGACAAGTTTTATCGCATCATGTAAGAATCAAAACATGTATTTAGTCACTGAGTAGAACTTATTTAAGGTTCAGTGTCCCATATAAGATCAATATACTACTCTTAGGTGATCCTTCTCTTTAGCTACTCCTAAGCACGTTCAAAATTCTATAATTCCAATTTAGATCAATTCACACTAGATAAAACACTAATATTTTGTCCAAAATATACGTATTATCAAAAATTCCTATTTCCAATTAATTCTCGATTAATCCCCCACCTAAACGATTAATCTCTAGTCCGTACTACCTGCATAGCATCCGCTTAGCGATTTTTTACCACGACAAATTTAGCTTATTACAACTTTTGTATTTAAAACGTTGTAAAAAAACACCTTTTACAATGTTTTTTGGAAAAAAATTGCCAAAAACATCTTTTTTACAACGTTGTTTGAGAAAACGTTTTAAAACCTGACATTTTACAACCTTTCCTACAAAAAGGTTGTAAAAAACTTCTTTTTTACAACTTTTTATGCAAACGTTGTCATAGTTACCTTTTAACAACAGTTTCAAATAGTTGTAAAAAAACATTATTTTGTGCAACAGATATTAGTTAATTACAACTTTTTTAGCAGTAACTTTACTCATAAGTTTTCTTCAAATTTTTTGAATATGTTTAGTATTGCTTAATTTTTTTTAATAATTTATAACTTATAATTAATAACAAATATTTAAAATTTAACACTAAACAGGGAGATAATGTATGTATTAAAATTGATCTTCAAAAAGCGTATGATAAGGTAAACAGACATTTTATTCATCATATTATGAAATGTATGGGGTTTCCAATAAAGTTTTGTGTCTTAGTGTTTGAGTGTATTAATACTCCTACTTTCTCTATTCTAATTCAAGGTAAGGCTGAAGGATTTATTAAGTCTAATAGGGGACTAAGGCAGGGGGACCCCCTTTCACCTTATCTTTTTGCTATTGTAATGGAATATTTTTCTATCCTTGTCGAAATAGAGTGTATTAAGGGTAAAGTTCACCCTATAAATAGAATCCAGCCATGTGTTAATCATCTGATATATGCTGATGATCTTATGGTGTTTTTAAAAGCCAATAAAGAAAATGTAGACTCTATAAAATCCATTTTTGATAAATTAAAAACTCATGCTGGGCTTCAACTTAATGTAAATAAGTGTAAAGCTTATTTCAGTAAGGCATGTAAGTTCAAAAGAGAATTCTTAAATGTATTACAAATAGAAGAGGGGTTTCTTCCAATCAAATATTTAGGTCTGCCTCTTTCTACAAATATGACTAAGGATTCAGATTGTTCTATTCTTATTGAAAAAATTTAGGATAGAATGGAGACTTGGTCGTGTAAATTACTATCCATTGCTGGAAGACTTGAACTTATTAAGACGGTGATTTATGCTATCATATTATACTGGCCGCAAACTTTTCAAATCCCAGCTACAACAATTAAAAAATTGGAAAGTATGTGTGCTGATTTTTTATGGAAAGGTAAATATCATAAAATTAGTTGGGAGAATGTTTGCAGACCTAAGAATGAAGGGGGTCTTGGCATTAGAAATATTAAGGATCTGGGTACTACATGCCACTTAAAATTACCTTGGAGATTCATTAGTTCTGAATCATTGCGGGCTAGATGGATGAGATCCAAGTACTTGAAAAATGATAATTTATGGTCTACAGTTAATAGGAGTAACCAATCAAATACTTGGAAACAAATGTTAAATAGTAGGGAAACTGGTAAATCATTGATTGAAAGAAAATTTAAAAATGGTAAGGATACAAGTTTATGGTTTGATCCTTGGTTCAATAATGAGTCATTTATAAATAGAGTTGGGTGGAATAGCCTTGTTATATGTGGTGGATCAAATAATAAAGTATCTGATATTATAATTAATAATCAATGGCAACCACAAATTCATCCTATTACTAACCCCCATAAAAATGATATTTGCAAAATTCAATTTGATAATGATGCAGAGAATGACTACTGGGAATGGAAAGCTAACCACAGAGGGAAGTTTTCCTTTAAATAAACTTGGAATTTTACTAGAATCAGATTTCCAACTGAGGAGTGGTATAGTTGCATTTGGAGTAGAGTGAATTGTCCCAAGATGGCTTTTTGTACTTATTTTGCAATCAAAAACAGATTGCCAACTTGGGATAGATTAAATAAATGGGGAAACAATATGAATTCACTCTGTTCCTTTTGCAACTTATGTAATGAAAGTGCTAATCATATTTTTTTTGAATGCAGCTACTCATATTTTATATGGAATCAAATCAGAGTTTCCCTAAACATAGATGACAACAGGCATATGGATCTTATGAATATTATCAAAATTATCAATAGCAACTTCAGAGACAAATCTAAAGAAACAGATTATCCTCACATTCTACTTACTACGGCTGTGTTCAACTTGTGGAAAGAAAGAAATTTGCGTGTGCACAACAAGTGCAGCAGAAGTAAAGAGCAAGTTTGGTTAACTATTAACACGGATAGCAAAATTATTCTGCAAAAATCTAAGAAAGTACTGAAAAACCAAACCAAGTTTGCTTCCCTTGCTGAAGACTGGAGATCTGAAGCTGGTAGCAAACATTTAGAAGGATATCTTTTGCACTCGAAATGTCTGCAGACCAGCATCCATAGTGTCAACCAACAAGAGGCTGCTGGAATTGCTGAAGAATTTAGGTTCCTCGAGTCTACGAGTTACAACGCTAATCCTCACCAAGCCACTGCCATCAATCCCTCTAATATTGAAGATAATTTGGGTAATAACATCAGCTTGAGGATAGCATCGTCAGATCTAAGTCATGTTGATGTTAGATCTAACAATTTTGTGGAAACCAGCAAGCAATATCAAAGAAACCGTGAGAATCTGGATGGTATTAACAAAGCTCAGAAGTTTTCGTCAGATATAGGTCATAATGACTCTAGATCTAACAATTATTTGCATCTCAACAACAATCGTGATTCTTCTAGCTGGTTTAAAAGAGATAGAGGCTTGAGAAATAGCTTTAACGAAGCTCTTTCATATTGGGAGCATTTGGAAAGTAGTGGGGTGAAGACCGACAACGAAGTGGTATAGAAGATCAGCATCCATTTTTGTGGCTTTCCTTTTCTTTTGGAGCTTCGAGTGTTTGAGTGAGAATGTGGAGGCGCTAGGGTTTTGAGTGAGTTAGTGACTTCGGGTTTCAATATTTACCCGATTGTTTTGTTTGTAAACTTTGGCCTGGGCCAGGCCTTTTACCTTTTTTCAAAAAAAAAATCAAATCTCATCAACATTCCTCACCACCTTCAGTCTTCAACACCCAACTTGCGCTCCAACTGAAGCAACTCCTCCCTCACAGCAACGACGCAAACTAGTACATCAGAGCCTCACCTGCATAGCATTTCATCCGCACGCAACCTCTGCCTAATCTACAAAGCTACACCAGAGCCGAATAGCCCTTCACCATCAGAGACACCACGCAAACCACCAGGAGACCACATACCCGAATTCCAAACAAATATCCCCAAGCTTCCTTCCAACAGCTGTCACCGTGTAACTGCAACTCCTACACCACCGCAGGCAGCGCATCTGGTGGAGGGCGCTGCGCTGCTTCAAGGATGAGATGCCTAACTTCCTAACTAAGAAGTGGAGCAACAATTTTGGGGTGAGCGGTGGTGCATAGAATCAAATGGTGCAGAATCAGGCGGGGTGAGGGAGGAGGGCATGTTGCAGAGGATAAGGGTAGGTTGTGTTTGGGCGATGCAATGGCTGCTAGTAGCATATATCCTTATCAGATGAAACAAACATGGTTGGGCTCATTTATCTTATTTTACAGAATTGGTTAACATGTAATTTGCTTTACATAATTTGTTGAATGATAAGTTCTATGCATCGGCACTTTACCATGTAGATTCATAAGTGATAAATGCATGCAGTACTTGCTATTAGTTATCACATGGTCCATTTGTGTAATATAATATAAATTAATTTTATCAGGCAGTGGTTACTGATCTTCAGCTACTAATGGAAAAGCTAGAAAAAGGAAAGTTTGATGCCTTGGGTGAAATATGGAGAATAGTTTTGCAACTTGCTGCACCTCCTCAATTGCTATGTACAGTATTTCTTATATAACAGAACTCTCTGTTGAATATGCGCTTTGCGCTTATACGATTTTTGTTTGATGATAATAAACATATATATATATATATATGTGTGTGTTCATTTAAATGTATTTGTTAATGTACTATTTTATTTTTCATAGATTAAATAAATATTTGCTGAATAAAATAAATTACACAGAATTTGAATTCAAACAGAAATTTTATTCAAACAAATATTTATTATAATTTTGAATAGTACAAATTCAAGCTCTCACTATACATATACAATTTTGATTGTAATTACATCACAATTCAATTTACATAAATGCCTCACTACATATCACTCACACTCGTAGTTTATCTTCAAGTTCATTTCAGTTATAATCCAGCATCTGAGAAATCTGCAAAAATATTCACTAACGCAGTAAAATTGAAAAAGAAATATTTTTGCAATATAAAATAAAATATGATTTTTGAAAATATGATTTGCCTCAGTTATTTGGGTTGTTCGTCATCATTTACATTTGAATTCATCATACACGAACAATGTGACATGCACAGTGTATCGCTGTACATGCCACAAGACCGTGCACATTGATATACACTTGATAATGCTACAAGAACAAGTGAGCACAGGTCAAACCCAAATGAAAAGCCGGGTTCAACTCACATGCAATATATTTAAAATCACGTCATGAGCACAAGGTCAAACCCGAGTTTTGAAACTGGATTCAACTCAAGTGAAATTTCAAAAATCAACATGAAATGATCAAGAACCAGACAGAGACCAAGTTCATACATACAGTGATACAATGCAATTTAAAGTGTCCAGACAACAACAAACTAAAGTATTAGTGAAACAGAGATATGCTACAGGATGGTCAGCCACCATAATGATGAAAACGTCATGCTCAATGCAACACAATGGCAACTACAAGATGCAGACATAAACAAAATTGACCGAGATCAAAGTGTTAAACAAATCTCAAAGTCCAGTGATGCAAACAGTGAATAGCATGGCAATGTCGAATGCATGAACAAGTGAAGCATTTGTGTCAAAGCAGAGCAAATGTCAACAGTGAAGTAAAATCAGGAGACAAAGCTCAAAGTCAAAGATGAGAAATAAACTTGTTCGAAGTCGAAAGCAATACCCAAGTTCATCGAGAAATACAAAACTGACAAGTACATAGCCGTATAACCAAGTCAAAGCCAGTGGTAATCAAATGTCTCAAATTCAAGGTATCAAGTCAAGCAAGGAAGCATACTGGAGTCAAGTCAAAAAAATTCATGAATGCAAACAACCAACTACATGCAGGTGAACAGAAAATAATTGAACAACTACAAGGTCAGGGAAGCAACAAGAATACCAGAGACTACAAATAAAGCAAGTGCAAATACAAGTTGTACAAGATTGCCACCAACATAACAGCAAAAATGAAGATTGCAAGAAGTATGCAATTCGAAGCTTGCAGTGGTACAAAGCAGACATGAATGCAACAACAAACCCAAATATGAAAACCACAAAGACAATGCAAATATACAGAAACAACACAAACCAAGCTACGACCACCAAGTACAACAATGCACAAGTGACACAACGAACATGAAGCATGCAAGCTCGAGCACAAGATATGGAAACTGCAACAATGCAATCTACAAATGCAACGATCAGACACTTCATTGAGCTACAAACAATGATGCAAGTATTGAAATCAGACTCAATGGAAAAACAGTGCACATAATCCAGAGAACAAACTACCATGGAATCACATGGAAAAGTTCGAGCAATATAAAGAACCAAAGTCACAGTGTACAAAATCAAGAAAAACGTTTCGAACAGGTCAAACATGCTATAAGGATGAACACGTTTGCCAAAGTCAATTTTTTCTCACAGTGGTACTCGAATCAAAGCAGTAATTGACCAGTGAACAACTGCAGTTAAATGTCAACGCAATGGTAATGGCAAGTCATGGAGTCGCATTCATATAATCAGATGACAAAGTCAAATATTCAAGTGCGTATCATTGAAAAAGTCCAAAATCAAATTCAAGTAAAAGAGGAAAGTTTCTGCCGTATGACTCAAGTAAAAATCGAACGCTACAAAATCAAGACCATGCGCATCAAGTCACAGAAATCAGGAAAGCGAAAATTAGGAAAGTATCGAATTGATACGAACGTATTAAAGGAAATCGAAATCCATATATAAACCCACAATCATCATTGGCAATGATCATCGAGTTCGAGTACGAAAATCAGAAAAGCACAAACAAGGAAATTACATACCGAAGCAAACAGTGAACTCGATCAAATAGGAGCGGCCGACATCATCTCAAGAGACGATCAACAAATAAAGCAAGACAACCAAGTTCAATCGAGCAGGAAAAATCACGATCGTCTATATTTACTGGAAGCCCTAATTTGGACAAAGAACGAACGAAGAATCAAAGCCGCCATTTTCTTCACAAGCCAAAAGATAAAGGAACGGGCAAAACAATTGGGCCGGCTTTGTTTTATAAAGGGGGCTTTAGTTTATATTCAAATAGGGTTTTAGTTTTAAATTGTTTTTAAGTTTATTTTAAATTTTCTTATAAGGTTCAAATCTTGGTAAATCACCACCTAGGTTTTTGGTTGTGTCAGATTGTCTAGTTAGAATTAGTTCAGTGAGCAGGGTGTGCGAGTTTGCAAAACTCTATAGGCGGTAGCAGGGTGTGCGAGTCTGTTAGAGTGTTTATGAGCGGGAGACTGTTTAATTCTAATAGAAATCTGGAAATGTAGCAGTAGGCAGGGGTTGCCGAAGCTGGGTAAATTTTGTGTGTGATTTACTTTTCAGCATATTTATCTCTCTATAGTTTGTTTTTGTGTTTAATTCGAGAAAATTTGCTATAACCATATTCACCCCCTCTAGGGTTAATCTAGATCCTACAAGTGGTATCAGAGCAAGGTATTTTTCTTTAACTCTAGAGTCATGAATTCACCAAATAATGCTTCGATCTGTGCTCTTGATAAGACTGAATTTAATAGAATTTCTCATTGTGAAAATGCACAGGAAATCTGGAATACTTTCGATGCAATATATGGTGCAAAAGTCAACAGCAATGAGAAATCCTCCACAACCAACTCAGTTGAAGAAATGTGCTTAACAGGATTTGTAAAAAGCATTTGTGATGAGGATGATGATGATGGAGCAGCTGAGCTGGGTTTAAAATGAAGAAATTCAAAAGGTGGAACCACAAATATGGAAATCCAACTCTAAATCAAAAATTAAAAAGCAGAATAATCAAGGCACTAGACAACTCAGGAGAACACGGGATCATTTGCAACAAACCCGGTGATATCAAGCCCAATTACCTCCGAATTCAACGCGATTTTGAAAAGAAAGCAAAACGGAAAAATACTACAACCACGTGGAATACAAGTGATAAAGATAATCAAAGTTCTAGCAGTAAGAGTGAGAAAGCAGATATGTGCCTTCATGGAAATATAACTGATAGCAACGACGATGAGCCAAGCGTGGTATCAAAACTCACTCACTCTGAATTACTTATTTATTTCCACGAAGTAAAAGGCTGTTTTGAACGACTTAGAGAGAAATATGCTAAACTTGAATCACAAAAAGTTACTTTGATAGAATTAAATGAACAACTTGACCAATTAGTTAAAATCTATCAAAGTAGGATGCCTAAGTGTGATAAGTGTCCAACATTTGGAAACGAAATTAAAAAATCAGAAATCAATATAAAATCACTTGAAAATGAAATTCTGATTTTGAAAGAGAGTGAAAATACTAGAAGAGAGAATTCTATAAAAAAGTGCACAAAATTGTTAAACGAAAATGAATCTCTCAAAACACAAGTCCAACAATTGTCAACGACTTTAGATAAATTTTCAAAAAGTGAAAAAGCGTTGAATATGCTATTAGGAAAGCAAACTGTTAACACGAATAGAAAAGGGCTTGGATATAATCAATCTAAAATTGTTGAAAACAAGATTAATCAAGAAAATTCAATGTGCACAATTTGTAGAATATATGGACACAATCACAATAATTGTTGGTATAGACCCAAACATGTGAAAACTATACCCATTTGGGTTCCAAAAGGCACAAATATAAAATCTCTCAAAGTAAAACAAATTTGGGTGCCGAAGGGAGCAATTATAAATAGTTTTGGGTCTCCACAAAATTATTTTTCAAAATATTCTGCCACTAACAACCATGGACCTATAAAAACAAATAGGTCACATGAATCTTTTTCCGTGTAGGTGTGGTGGTAGGCTAAGGAACAACAATAGTGCTACTTGGATTCTGGCTGTTCCAAAAGCACATCGAGCAACAAAGCAAAGTTCCTTAGCCTAGTACAAAGGTGACAGAATCACAATGGGCAACCACGAAATATTATCGTAAAGGTAAAACAGGTGAAGGTATATTTATTTGATCGATATATTAAATGTGATAATCTGCCCCGTATTCTGAATGAAATCAGCCAATATTGAGATGTTGTAAAGAAATGATTTTTTCTGACTTGTTCAACATAGTTGGCCAATTATATTTATGCCAAAAACACTATTCTTTGAATTACTTCATACATATTTGTTTGGACTAAACATTGTGTTTTGTTGGATGATAATGCATTTGGTTATAATTTGGCTAACTCTATATTCACAGTTTCTGATTATTTACACGACTTCAATTCAAATTCAAGAATGCTGTAAAAATTTGTGAGTTTGAGTTTTCATGCACACTTCATGATCTGGTCTATCAAATTTAGTTAGTGATATTTTGGAGTGAAAGAGAAATTCAGATGCAGATCATACTGGTAATCTAGTTGACAGAAAACTTACTAGTTGAACGTGATTTATGGTGAGACATTTAGTAACTGCATCGTTTTTCAAAGAAAATATCTGCATACTTTTCATTACAAATAATTTTCAATTGGCAGAAATTTTTTCTCATATAACCCCTTCGAGAAAATCATTGTTGACCATATTTTCAGATTAGTCATTTTTATTTGATTTTAAATGACAAATTTTGACTAATCTGACTCCCTACTAATTATCAAAAAGATAAACAGTGATTGAAAAGGTGATAAGTGTTGATATTTAACGTACATTACTCAAGAGAGTATATTTGGAAAATTTCTTTAGGAATTCAAACAAGAGTTATAAAAAATTTCGTTGGGTAAAGATTCCATGACCATTTCTATATCTATCATATTTCTATCGACCATTGTTTATCAAAACTTAAATATAGTTTGTCGATATGTGGTACTATAATCAGGGATCATTTGTTTTTCATTTCATATTTTTTTTGTAAAATTAAATAAATATCCAAAGTATTCACTCTCATTTAAAAGTCCTCACGGTTATGCATGGGTGAATTACTTGGATTTTTGATTATGTGCTTCCATGCTCATTTAAAAGTCCTCACGGTTATGCATGTATGGAACGCATATCAAAATTGATTTATTAAATAAATAAGTTGATTCTAATCCCATTTAAAAGTTCTCACGGTTATGCGTGATTAGTAGATACTTGAATTCATTTTTAAAATTAAATTGGAATACTACTAATCTCATTTAAAAGTCCTAACGGTTATGCATGATTAGTAGATATTCAAATTCCTGATATAAATGCACCACAAGTAGATACAACTGTATGATTTTATTAGAACATCATTTCCATTCATTCTAAAAGTGGAATATGCGCCTAACAAGGGTAGTTATGATTTTTGTTTGATTTTTTTATTGAAGTTTAATATTTATATTCAAATTGAGTTTTAATGTTGGATTAATATTGATCACTTTATCTCTATTTTCTCTAACACTATTATTCTTTTGCTGATAACAAAAGGAGGAGAGAAAAATTAAGATTTTGTCAAATGAAATCAAGCAAAGGTCAAATAATTTTCCATTTGCATCTAGTCTCATCTGTATATTTCTATTTGTATGCATATATGTAGGGGGAGCATCGTGTAGAGAGGAAGCATTTAAATAGGGGGAGCAATTAGAGTATATCATTGATCAAATATATTTAACACAGTCAAAATCTTAAATATATGTTTGTTATCATCAAAAGGGGGAGATTGTTGAATATGCGCTTTGCACTTATATGATTTTTGTTTGATGATAATAAACATATATATATATATGTTCATTTAAATGTATTTGTTAATGACTATTTTATTTTTCATAGATTAAATAAATATTTGTTGAATAAAATAAATTACACAGAATTTGAATTCAAATAGAAATTTTATTCAAACAAATATTTATTACAATTTTGAATAGTACAAATTCAAGCTCTCACTATACATATACAATTTTGATTGTAATTACATCACAATTCAATTTACATAAATGCCTCACTACATATCACTCACACTCGTAGTTTATCTTCAAGTTCATTCCAGTTATAATCCAACATCTGAGAAATGTGCCAAAATATTCACTAACGCAGTAAAATTGAAAAAGAAATATTTTTGCAATATAAAACAAAATATGATTTTTGAAAATATGATTTGCCTCAGTTATTTGGGTTGTTCGTCATCATTTACATTTGAATTCATCATACACGAACAATATGACATGCACGGTGTATCATTGTACATGCCATAAGGCCGTGCACATCGATATACACTTGATAATGCTACAGGAACAGATGAGCACAGGTCAAACCCAAATGAAAAGCCGGGTTCAACTCATGTGCAATATATTTAAAATCACGTCACGAGCACAAGGTCAAACCCGAGTTTTGAAACTGGATTCAACTCAATTGAAATTTCAAAAATCAACATGACATGATCAAGAACCAGACAGAGACCAAGTTCATACATACAGTGATACAATGCAATTTAAAGTGTCCAGACAACAACAAACTAAAGTATTAGTGAAACAGAGATATGCTACAGGATGGTCAGCCACCATAATGATGAAAATGTCATGCTCAATGCAACACAGTGGCAACTACAAGATGCAGACATAAACAAAATTGACCGAGATCAAAGTGTTAAACAAATCTCAAAGTCCAGTGATGCAAACAGTGAATAGCATGGCAATGTCGAATGCATGAACAAGTGAAGCATTTGTGTCAAAGCAGAGCAAATGTCAACAGTGAAGTAAAATCAGGAGACAAAGCTCAAAGTCAAAGATCAGAAATAAACATGTTCGAAGTCAAAAGCAATACCCAAGTTCATCGAGAAATACAAGACTGACAAGTACATAGCCGTATAACCAAGTCAAAGCCAGTGGTAATCAAATGTCTCAAATTCAAACATCAAGTCAAGCAAGGAAGCATACTGGAGTCAAGTCAGAAAAATTCATGAATGCAAACAACCAACTACATGCAGGTGAACAGAAGACAATTGAACAACTACAAGGTCAGGGAAGCAACAAGAATACCAGAGACTACAAATAAAGCAAGTGCAAATACAAGTTGTACAAGATTGCCACCAACATAACAGCAAAAATGAAGATTGCAAGAAGTATGCAATTCGAAGCTTGCAGTGATACAAAGCAGACATGAATGCAACAACAAACCCAAATATGAAAACTGCAAAGACAATGCAAATATACAGAAACAACACAAACCAAGCTACGACCACCAAGTACAACAATGCACAAGTGACACAACGAACATGAAGCATGCAACCTCGAGCACAAGATATGGAAACTGCAACAATGCAATCTACAAATGCAACGATCAGACACTTCATTGAGCTACAAACAGTGATGCAAGTATTGAAATCAGACTCAATGGAAAAACAGTGCACATAATCCAGAGAACAAACTACCATGGAATCACATGAAAAAGTTCGAGCAATATAAAGAACCAAAGTCACAGTGTACAAAATCAAGAAAAATGTTTCGAACAGGTCAATCATGCTACAAGGATGAACACGTTGGCCAAAGTCAATTTTTTCTCACGGTGGTACTCGAATCATAGCAGTAATTGACCAGTGAACAACTGTAGTTAAATGTCAACGCAATGGTAATGGCAAGTCATGGAGTCGCATTCATATAATCAGATGACCAAGTCAAAAATTCAAGTGTGTATCATTGAAAAAGTCCAAAATCAAATTCAAGTAAAAGAGGAAAGTTTTTGCCGTATGACTCAAGTAAAAATCGAACGCTACAAAATCAAGACCGTGCGCATCAAGTCACAGAAATCAGGAAAGCGAAAATTAGGAAAGTATCGAATTGATACGAACGTATTAAAGGAAATCAAAATCCATATATAAACCCACAATCATCATTGGCAATGATCATCGAGTTCGAGTACGAAAATCAGAAAAGCACAAACAAGGAAATTACATACCGAAGCAAACAGTGAACTCGATCAAATAGGAGCGGCCGACATCGTCTCAAGAGACGATCAACAAATAAAGCAAGACAACCAAGTTCAATCGAGCAGGAAAAGTCACAATCGTCTATATTTACTGGAAGCCCTAATTTGGACAAAGAACGAACGAATAATCAAAGCCGCCATTTTCTTCACAGGCCAAAAGATAAAGGAACGAGCAAAACAATTGGGCCGGCTTTGTTTTATAAAGGGGGATTTAGTTTATATTCAAATAGGGTTTTAGTTTTAAATTGTTTTTAAGTTTGTTTTAAATTTTCTTATAAGGTTCAAATCTTGGTAAATCACCACCTAGGTTTTAGGTTGTGTCAGATTGTCTAGTTAGAATTAGTTCAGTGAGCAGGGTGTGCGATTTTGCAAAACTCTATAGGCGGTAGCAGGGTGTGTGAGTCTGTTAGAGTGTTTGTGAGCGGAAGACTGTTTAATTCTAATAGAAATCTGGGAATGCAGCAGTAGGCAGGGGTTGCCGAAGCTGGGTAAATTTTGTGTGTGATTTACTTTTCAGCATATTTATCTCTCTGCAGTTTGTTTTTGTGTTTAATTCGAGAAAATTTTCTATAACCCTATTCACCCCCCTTTAGGGTTAATCTAGATCCTACACTCCCAGTATGTTATATGTATGTCTGTATTTATGAAATGTATATGCGTGTAATCCTTGATTTCGGTATATATTTTCTTAACCAAATAATACATACAATCTATCAATTGCCTTGAGGAGTAACATAGTATAAAAAGTCATATCCCGCATAATAGTTTTGTAAAATTGTTTTTCTTTGACCAAAATTCATTAATATTAACTTAAATAAATGTAGGGTGCTTAAGGAATGCCCTTACCTAGATGACAAGCTGCGATTAAAGCTGAGCCATGAGTTGGGACTTAAACCTCGTCAAGTCAAATTCTGGTTCCAAAACAAACGCACTCAGATGAAGGTATCATTTATGTTAACATACTAAAAAAGTAGAGAATTTCAAAAGATAAATAATAAAAATAAAAATGAAGAAAAACTATCAGAACAAAAAGTTTTAGGTTGAAAATTTACATATTAATTATGGATATATGTTGTGCTGTAGGCACAACAAGATAGGAGACAATGCGATACTTAGTGCTGAGAACAAATCCCTTAAAAATGACAATTACAGGCTTCAAGCTGCATTAAGAAACGTGTTGTGCCCTAATCGTGGTTTGCCTGGCATTCTTGGAGAAATGTCATATGATGAACAACAGCTCAGACTTGAAAATGCCCACCTCAAAGATCAGGTATATTTATACACAATAAGTACCGCATATCTAATTCATCTGCAAAGGAGATTCTGCATGATTTTTAATATCGTGGTTCACTTATATCTTGGCAAATTCATTTTTTCAACATCTCGAACATATGTCTTGCTTTATCTCACAATACACAGGCCAAGTTCAGATGCAATCATTGGGGCTTACATAGTCTCCGATGATGCCATCACTAGAGCTCGATATAAATACTTATTCAAGGCATTTCATTGACCAACAACAAGCAATGGGAGTTTGTAATGATATAGCTCAAATTCAAAATAGTATTTTGATCATGGATCAAGGTAAGGTAAAGGATTGGCCTTAGATTTGGCTTTTACAGCATCTGAATACTTATTGAAGTTATGTACAATGAATGAGCCTTCGTTGGTTAATAGTAATGGAGGAATTGTTAATGAAGTCTTGGATTATGAAGAGTATAAGACATTGTTTAATTGGCCTGTTGAACTTAAGCAATAAAGTGAAGAAGTTAGAATTAAAGTCACAAGAGATAGCGGGATTGTTATGATGAATAGCATTACTTTGGTTGATGCCTTCTTCAATGCTGTAAGTTACGAATATGTTATATACATTGCTTTTGGTACATGATTATGTATGATATCTATTTAAATTTATGTTTTGGATTTGTATTTTCTATAATAAGTGGATGGAGTTATTTCCTACTATCGTGAGCAAAGTGACAATGCTAAAGGGATATCTAGTCATGGCAACGGCTCTCTTCATTTGGTACTTATCAAACCTTTGGTCATACTTAATTTTCGTGGAATGCTGCAATATTGTTAGTGTTATGTCATGACTTGAATTATAATTTTGACTTGTAAAGATGTCTGCGGAATTTCAAGTTCTATGACCATTGGTGCCTCAATGTGAGGCTCACTTTCTTAGATATTGTCAACAAAATGTCGATGAAGGAACTTGGTTGACTGTTTTCCTATTGATGGATTTCATGGACTCGAAATGTCCCTGACTCGTTATAGAAGGCGGCCATCTGGATGTATCATTTAGGACATGCCTAATGGTTATGCTAAGGTAAGCAGGCTCATCTTTTCATTTCATTATTTACTGTTAGGAAATTTTACTTTTTCTTTTAAGACTCGAAAGACCAAGTTTTGTTTTACATCCTGAGGGATTTATGTTCCCTTAATATACATTTATATCTCTGATCCATAACATATGTATGCTAATAATTTTCTATGTTACAAACACATACTCATTTCTGCCATATATATGGTAAAAATCAATGACCTTTGATTAAATTTTTTTTTATCTATAGCTGACATGGGTCGAACACGGAGATGTACAAGATACCCAAGTCCATCAAATATTTGACAAACTTGTTAACAGTGGTGTTGCCTTTGGTGCAACGAGATGGTTCTTCCTCTTGTGAACATCAACAAGCATGGAGGAAATTAGTCGACAAATATTCAAATTGCATGCATTGACCGTGCAACCTAAACAGAACCATACACTCTCCTTTATGTTCAGCACGACAACCTTACTCTTACAACTACAATCACACATACAAAACTTTTCCAACTCTATTCCATTATCCAGTCATGTGTAGCCAAGCCCAAAACCATCACTTTGTCTTGGTCCCATTCATGGCCTCAGGCCACATGATCCCCATGCTCAACATAGTCTGTCTCCTCTCCAACCGCACAATCCATGTCAGTTTCATTGCAACTCTAGTAAATGCAACACGTATAAAACCCATACTCCATAACACCAATTCCAACAGCAAACTCATTAACGTTGTAGAGCTTAACTTCCCATGCAAAGAGTTCGGGATACCCAAAGGCTGTAAAAATGTAGACTTGATCACCTCTGCTGAACACTACCTACTTTTCTTCCATGCAGCAAGCTCTCTTGCACAGCAACTTCATGGCTATATAAAGGATGCATGGCTATGAACAATAGAGTAAATTGAAAACAGAGCTTTTGTTTATTGAGAATTATTGTACAGAAGTATTTTTACAATGATATGAATTACTCTGTATAGCTTACATGTATTCGGTATTTATACAAATTGATGTAATAAGATTTGGGCCTAATAATAAAGCCCATGGCCTATATTCAAAAGAACTTTGATAATGTGATGTTATCTTCATATTACTACTTCGGTCTTGTAATATGTCATAAACTCCCCTCTCAAACCTAGCTTCAAGTCTAAGGTTTGCAATCTTCGTGAGAAAAATTGCGCCGCCATTGAGAAAATACTCAAAACAACTGAGATCTGAAGCAAATAACTCAGATCTAAAGCAAAGTCAGGATCTTTACAGTGTTTCATGAGTATATAAGGAAAAGATAAGGAGATTATGTGCTGCTGAAAAGATTGCTCATGGAGTTCCAGATCTGATATAAAGTTGAGCCCTTTTTAACTTTTACTCGAACACTTATACAAGCTTTGCTGACCTAGGTGTATTTTGTAAGATATTCTTGGAAAATATACCTATTGTCTTAGAGTTGAGGCTGATAGTAGCACATGAGAGATCTAAGAAGGAAAATTCTTTCAATCCTTTGAGTTTGAGAATCATGATTCAGGAGATTAAAGATTACTTCTTCAAAAGTGAAGGATACTTGAGGATAAATATACTGCTGAAGTACGAACGTTCATCGTTCGACTGATGATGCTTGTTGTAGCTTTGACTCAAAGTGAAGTAAGTATCATGTTCTGTCTGACATTTGAGATCTGTAACTCCAAGCTTATCTCTGAATCGGGTGAGGTTCAACTTTGATAGTGGTTTTGTTAGAATATCAGCAACTTGGTAAGTGGCAGATATGTGATTAATATCTAGTTTTCCTTTGGCTACTTGCTCTCAAACAAAATATAAATCTAGCTCTATGTGTTTTGTTCTGGAATGCAAAACTGAATTTGCAGTGAGTGACATGGTACTTAATTATCACACCATAATGTAGTCTTGCGATCGGTTCTGATCTGTAGTTCATTCAGTAATGACTTTATCCATATTATTTCTGCCACTGCATTAGCAACACTTCTATATTCTGCCTCTGTTCTAGACTTGGATACAGTTGTTTGTTTTTTTGAACACCATGAAACTTAATTTTTGTCCTAAATATATGCAGTGTCCACTTGTTGATCTTCTGTCATCTATATCACTTGCCCAGTCTGCATCTGCATATCCAGTGATACTAATAGTTTGACATGCTTCAATAGTTAAACCATAATTTAATGTTACCTTGAGATATCTCAATATTCTTTTGACTGCTCTCCAATGCTCATCTGTTGGACATTGCATAAATTGACTTACTTTATTTACACTGAAGGAAATTTCTGGTCTGGTGATTGTTGCATACCGAAGTGCACCTACAATACTCCTATATTGACTGTCATTTGCGATTGCCTCTCCTTTTGTCTTTGATATATGAGCATTGGTTATCATAGGTGTTGAGATAGGATTTGATTGATCCATTTTGGCTTTATTGAGAATTTCATTGATATATTTTTTCTGGCTGAGATGTATTCTGGATTCTGAGAATTTATTCACTTCAATTCCTAGAAAATAGCTTAGATTTCCAAGGTCTTTAATTGAAAATTCTTTTTTTAGATGCTTGATAAGATTGTTGATTTCTTGATCATTGTTGCCTGTAATAATAAAATCATCAACATAAATTAGTATATAAGTAATAGCATCAGAATTAAATTTTGTAAAGAGAGAATTGTTTGATTTTTTGCTGTTGTAGCCCAATCGGAATAATGTTGTCTTTAGTTTTTCAAACCAAACTCTTGGTGCTTGCTTGAGGCCATAAATTGCTTTGTTCAACTTGCATACTAGTTTTTCATTTCCCTTCTTTATAAATCCATGGGGTTGCTCCATATAAACTTCTTCCTGCAAAACACCATTCAAAAAAGCATTATTTACATCAAGTTGCTTTATATTCCAGTTTCTATATAAGACAATATTAAGTACAATTCTAATAGTAGAGGGTTTCACAACTGGAGAGAAAGTCTCAGTAAAATCAAAACCATTCTGTTGTGAATATCCCTTTGCCACTAGTCTTGCCTTATATTTGGAAACTGAACCATCAGCATTTTTTAATCTATAAGTCCATTTACAGCCTACTATATTTTTATCATTAGGTTGAACAACAAGATCCTAAATCTTGTTCTTCATGAGAGCCTCATATTCTTCATCCATTGCTGTCTTCCATTTGTCATTTTGTATAGCTTGCCAGTATGTGCTTGGTTCTTCATTCTAAAGCTGCATTGTATAATTTTGGTTTGAATATACCACTTTTTGCTCTAGTGATCATGTGATGTCCAGTCCTTTTAGTAATTTGTTGATGACTATTGTTGTTTGCTTCAGTCTCTTGAGATACATTAGGTGATTGCAAATCACCTAATCTCTGACTTGAGCTTTGCTATATTAGATTATCTGACTGTTGCATTTGAGATGATGAATTAGGTGATTTAGATTGTCCATGACCTGGTTCTGGAGAGGACACTATGTGTTGTGGACTTTCATTACCTTGAACTTTATCTTCAGTGATGTGAGTTGTTTTGCCACTTATCACAGGTATTGGTACTAAAGAATGTCTTGCAATGTATACTTTCTGAGAAGTTTTAATTGCTGAATTGCTAAAAGGAAACACTTGTTCATTAAAGACAACATATCTAGAAATAAATATTCTGCCATTACTAGATAAACATCTGTAACCTTTTCTGTTTGCTGCATATCCCAAAAATGTGCATGGTGATGATCTATAGTTTAACTTGTGAGAATTATATGGTCTGAGATAGGGAAAGCACAACCAAATACTTTTAGACTGTGATAATCAGGCTTGATACTATAGAGTATTTCTAATGGACACCTTAATTTTAAGACTTTTGTGGGTAACCTATTAATTAGAATAACTGTAGTAGCAAATGCATCAGGCCAGAACTTAAGTGGTAACGATGCATTCGCTAGCAGTGTCAAGCCTTTTTCTATTATGTGTCTATGCCTTCTTTCAATCAGACCATTCTATTCTGATGTGTAGGGACAAGTTGTCCTGTGTATAATACCTTTTTCTTGAAAGAATTTCTTTAGAGATAAAAACTCTGTACCATTGTCTCTCTGCAGTGTTTTTAGTTCACAGTTTGTTTGTTTTTCTTTCTGTACTATAAATTGCTGAACTGCACAATATGTTTCAGACTTTGTTTTCAAAAAATATATCCATATATATATCTAGAATATGCATCAACAAAGGAAATGTAATATTTGTACCCATAGTCAGTTGATATAGGTGCTGGACACCATAAGTCAGTTGCAACAAGTTCCAATAGTCTGTTGTAACTAGTTTTGGAGTCCATAAATGGCAATTTGTGGCTTTTGCCCATTTCACAATAATGCAAATATGTGGTGTTGAAATATTGCTAAAAGAAATATTGTTCTCATTCAATACTTGCTTAACAATATTTACATGAGGATGTCTTAGTTTACAACGCCAAGTATCAAAGGTCTTACAGTCATTCACGGTTTTGATTTCAGAGTAATTACACCATTTTTCTCTACATCCTGAGATTCTTGAATTAGCAACATTGAAAGTATACAATCCCTTAACTTCTCTACCCTGTAAGAGAACATTTTTAGTTAGTATGTCTCTAACTAAACAGTGATTTGGGTAGAATTCAAAAAACACATTGTTGTCTTTAGCAAACTGAGATACACTTAGTAATTTTTTCTTGACAGATGGTACTCTTAATAAGTTATGTAAGTATAGTTGTTTCTTTGCTGATATGTAACCACTACCAGTGTGTGAGATTTTAACAGCCTTACCATTACCCATAAGTAATTTTTGTGTACCTTTATACTCTTTGTTGTCGAGATTCAAATTTGTCAAATTGTTGGTGACATGATTTTTTGCCCCAGAATCAGAATACCAGTTGTTGTCATGAATATCTTTAATTTTTGCACTTTCATTGTTGTTGCTGTCACTTTGACTTCCAATTTCTTGATTAGCACTTATCAAGTTTGCACTTGGATTGTTATTTCTTGCATTATTGTTGTTTTGCTAAGATACAGTGTAATTGATGTCAAATCTGAAATAGCATTTATTAGCAATATGACCAACTCTTTCACAAATATGACATCTGAGTCTGTTATTTCCATTATTGTTAGACCATCTTCCACCTCTTCCTCTTGATCTGTAGGACTGACCACCCCTCTGATTGAAGTACTGTTGATTTCTGTTATTTTATGACTTTGTTTGTCTTTTGTTTTTGCTGTTTGAGATGAAATTCAGAGACATATCTGATATAGTTGATTTATTTTTTGTTCCAATCTACCCTCATGAGCTAGAAGAGTAGAATGAACATATTGAATTGTTGGTAGGGTTTCTTTTGATGATATAACAGCTACTACTGATTCATATTCGTCATCTAGCCCTCCAAGAATTGACAAAACATGCTCCGTGTCACTTACTTTGTGTCCTGCAGAGGAAAGTGATCACATAATGTTTTTACCTTTACAAGATAATCTCTCATTGACTGATTTTCTTTCTTTACGTTTTGTAATTGTCTCTTGTAGTACATGATCTTGGCTGTTGATTGAGTACTAAAGATTTGCTCTAGTGTGGACCAGATCTCATGTGATGTATTACATCCAATTAACTGTGGAAGAAGATTAGCACTAATAGGTGATATTAGCCAAGAACTGGCTAAACTGTCTTGCCTTTGATGCATTATAAATTCTTGATTACTAATAAGTTTCCCATCCTTATCTGCAGTATATTTGGGTGGAGTGATTATAGTGCCTTAAATATATTGCTCTAATCCATAAGCTCTGACTGCTGTTTCAACTTGAAACTTCCAAAGTAAAAAATTTGTTTCATCAAGTTGAATGGACAACAATTGGCTCTGAGGCTTGATAATCTCTTTCATGAGTTCTTCAATGGAATTCAGCCTGGCATTGGTGTGAGTGTTGGAGGAGGAACACATGTCTTGATCTCCTTCAGCCATAGATTCAAGAAATCAAGATGAGTGATTAAAGAACAGAAAGCTACTTTTGAAACAAAGAAACAGAAGAGGACTATGCCGCTAGGAAATTCTTGATCTCCTGGGCAAGGCACAACAAGATATTTGATAGATGGCCTCTGAACAGGTATGTAAAACAGAAGCAGTGATGATGGAAAGTATTTTATCTCCCAGATGATTCCAAACTTATGTTCTTTGATCTTGAAATGACGATGATAAATCTGATCTTGATCATAAAACAGAGAAATAGCAGAAATCTGAAGATGAGAACTCTAGGTTCTAAAATGATTTGGATATACTGCAATTGATCAAGAAATGATGATACTGTGTCTGATCTTGATCAAAGAATGAAAAAGTAACGATGATGAGGACCTTCTTGATTCTCAAATGATTCAGATAACAAATGCAGCCTGATCGAGAGGTGATGATATTGTATCTGATCTTAATCACTGGCACGGCATTATGCTGTTAGGCGATCAATGCTTTGATACCATATGAACAATAGAGTAAAATGAAACAGAGCTTTTTTTTATTGAGAATTATTGTACAGAAGTATTTTTACAATGATATGAATTACTCTGTATAGCTTACATGTATTCGGTATTTATACAAACTGATGTAATAAGATTTGGGCCTAATAATAAAGCCCATGGCCTATATTTAGAAGAACTTTGATACTGTGATGTTATCTTCATATTACTACTTCAGTCTTGTAATCTTTCATAGTAAAGTACACACTATCGCATCATGGTAGTATTAGTTTCCAAAACAGTCATATGCGGTTGCTTGGCACAAGGATTTCATCGTCGTTGCCGATTAGACCGTTGTGAGTTGGTATGTTTTGATCTTTTTGTTTGTATATATATGCATGCGTTTGTATTGGAAACTATGATATTTTGTTTGTGTTGTGTTGAAAGCAATGATATTTTATTTGTATCATATTTTACCTGTATTGGAACATGTGTTAGATTATTTCGAATGAAGCGATTTGGAAAGGTGTTCCATTTTGTTCATGTTTTATATATTTAATTTACTACGGTAGCGTTATTTTATTTGCTGTAATACTATTCTGAGATGTAGGTGGGGCTTGGAATGCATATACAGCTTTTGAAAAAATTACAGTAAATATTTCACAATATTCAAAAAACGTTGTAAAAAAAACGTACTGCAACAGCAATAAAAATTTGTAAAAAAACTGTATTACAACGTTTATAAAAAGTTGTGATAAGATTTTACACAACAGTTTGTTGAAGTTGTAAAAAGGGTTTTCAATATTTATATTAGTGATTTACAACATCAAATAAAAGTTGTAAAAGATTTTATTGCAACATCTCAAAAAAGTTGTAGCAAAGTTTATTGCAACGTTTTTATACAACGCTAGAAAAAAGTTGTAAATTACTCTGATTCTATTATAATTTAGCCTAAGACGACGTTTGTAAAAACGTTGCGAAACCCTTATTACAACATTTTTTTGATGTTGTAATACGATATTTTTGTTGTAGTGTTTACAGCCTTGCATACGCTATCCAGACCTGCTATCCACACCTGCTATCATTTAAAAGTGCCAGAGAAAATAAGAGACAAAGTATGAAACCTTGGGTCAGACAATAGTCTAGTGTAAGATATACATCATCTTAAACTACTACAAAAATCGTACATAGTAAATATGAGCATTTGGTTTGAAGAACCGTACATGACTTGTAACGACCCATAATTTAATGATCGTGTATTTAAATAATTTATTTAAATATTGAACCGTTATTTAATAGACTGTCCTAAAAATATGATTTTTTGCATACGATCGAATCAGGACACGAGACCACTTTCATTGAGTTCGTACCGACGTTGCAAATTAAAATAAGTATATGGATCACTATACTTGAAAATTGGGTTCTCCGATAGTCGAAACGATCTCGAAAAGCGTGAAATTATCATCTCGACGTGCTGTCTCGGATAGAGACGAAATTTATACCATCGGGACCGAAAAAATGAGGTGATTCACGCAGATGAGTTTCATGGCGATCGGGTGCGTTATTTGATTGTAAGAGCTCAAAATGCGCACCGTTTTATTTGACAGAATTAAATAAAAAGAGAATAAAATAATATTATAAACAAAACCCTCTTATCCAAACCCTTATTTTCTATTGATCGATACTGTTCTATCATCCCCGTCTTTAGGAAATGGCCGCCATCCCTTTTCAACTTCAGAAAACCAATATTATATGAAATACTCCACGATAATTCCCCAAACACTTACATTACACTCATATAGATGAGATCTTCATGCCTATGTCCACTTTGGAGAGTGCGGTGACAGTTCTAGCAACGGTTGCGAATAGCTTGTCAACTGAGCTTTTAGTTCATCAGAGATTGGATCGACGATACGCGAAATGAATGGTGCCATCATTTTTCTCCTAACGATATGCTCCTCCCTATATCGATTATTTGAGGTCCAATCACCTAAGAGGAACCGTAACCTACGTTCGGCTAAAGCAAGTACAAACGGACGCGATTTGACTTGAGGGTTCAGGGTCCAAGGTTTTAGTGCCGGGAGGTCGAGCATTCGAAGTGAAACGCAAAAGCGCAGATGACGCTCGATTTCGTGAAGTGTAGCTCCATATCATGGTGGAAACGTCCACGGTTGGACATGGGTAATGCACGTATAGGTTATTTTGGATTTGGGGAAGAAAGGTTAGTGTTAATTAATTTACAATTATTTAATTAATTAAGTTATTAAATTGTTTATTTACTTTGTTATCTTATATTACGCGTATGTTTTGCATACAACGTTCGCTTCGGATGCCGTTTCTTGCGTTGCGCTCATGATGGAGAGCACTTCGATTTAGCACTAATATGGATAGATTTAGATGAGATGGGTGATATTGTCCCTCACTCATCGAGATTGGTAGGTCATTTTTCGATATTGAAGAGGATAAAGAATCTAGCATATAGAGTCAGCTTACCTCAGAAGATGACAAGTGTGTGCAACATATTCCATGTCTCTCATTTTGCAAGGTTTATTCATGACTCGAGCATGACTATGACACCGAATCAATTAGATGATAATGTAGTTGAAACTGAACCTTAAGGTCTTGGAAGCTGATTCATAAGGTCAGGTAGAATACGAGATACCTTAAGAGGAAGATGGTGCAGTTGTTAATGGTTTAGTAAGGTTAATGTGATAGCGATAATATTCAAAAGATTGAGAAGAGTAAAGGACCACTTATGCAGAGCTCTTTACTTGGTCAGATTCCATTTTTATTATTGGCTTTCACAATTGGTATTTTATTTCATTTAGATCAGTACCATACATTCTAGGGTTTGCATAGGATTTATTGCCTACTATGTGTGCATGTTTGATGATTGGTATCCTTGTTTGATTGCTAGACATGCTTAGCATCTAGATTGACTATGCTTGTTGGTTGGAATTTCGAGGGCCAAATTCCTAAAGAGGGAGAATGTAATGACCCATAATTTTACGTATCAGAGGATCATGAAAAATACTACTTTTAATATCAAATTGGGTTCAAATTTAATATAACTTTGAGAAATGTTATCTAGTGACATTTTTCACCCGTAGGGGTTTCATTAGACAATTTTAACCATAAAAAAATACTGTAAGACATATAACTTTTAATAGATGTCGAATTAGAGTCTCAAACCTCTTTCAAATGAAAGATATGACAATTTTCCATTCATAAGAGTGGTCATAATAGATTTTTGGACTTACAGTTTAAGAGAAAGAGTAGTTTGAAGTTATGACAGATTATAGGTAGATTAGTGGGTAATTAACTCCTCCCGTGATTAGGTATGCTAGTTAATCTTAGGATTAGGGTTAGTGCAGCCCTTATAGTTGTCCCTAATCACTATAACTACATGTCTAAACCTTCCCTAATCCTTCTTAATTAGCCTACATTGACCATCGTCTACTTAAATTCCAATCATTCTTTCATTAAAAATCCACCTAAATCAATTTATAAAAAGGGGATTAAGCAAGTGATTTGCAAGTAACGCTTTGAATATGAAAATTTATGTATATAAAAGCATGTAATTGCTGTCCAAATCTAGATCCACCAATGTTTTGGTGAATCCATGCCTTTTTGATGGTTTTTGCTGATTCTATGCCCTAGGTGAGTAATTATATTATTTCACATTATTAGAGTTATTAATATATATTTTAAAAGTGTTTTAAAAATGTTTCAATCTAAAAAATATGATTTTAAATGGGATATTTGCTGTAATTATTAGATTTGCCTCGATTTGCATGTTTTTCATCGACTTTTGGACGATTAGTGATGGATTTACCATCTCTGAACATGTTATATATGTATCTATAAGTTTTGACATGTTTTGAATCTATTTTTGAAGTAAAAAATATGTTTTGTTGCAGTTTTTCAAATTAAAATTGAAAAAAAATTGAAATTAAAGTGATTAAAAATGATTTAAAAATGTTATTTTGATGTATAATTATTTATATAAATGTTAGATTGGACTATGAACATGTTTTGTGATAAATTGCTATAATTATATGTATATTTAAATGTTTGAATGATGATTGTATGCTGTTGTTGTATATTTATATGTTTGATTTTCATGATTTTGATGCTACTCGTATGTTTGGATGCTTAAAATGCTTATCGGAGCGAACTGGGGGTTGTAATCGATTGTATAGTCGAGGGTCTCTATGTAGAAGTAGGGTTTTACCCTTTGAGTCGATACACAAAGGTTAAGAGATCCGCCAATGTAAAATTGAACTTTGAAGAATCCATCCTATATCTTTGGTGTCGTATCGATGCATTGGCATAACTCGCAGATCAAAGTGACAAGTGTAGTGATCGAATAATGTAGAAAATAAAGTGCTGGAATGCTCTAAGACGTTTTTTGGGAGGTTATGTTCGACATGGGGTGTTTGTCATAAACTTCGCGTAGGGGAATAAGAAACTTCGGGCAAGGCAATGGCGGTTGTGGTCCAATGGTGGTTGGGCGATGTTGGAACTACCAGACAAGAATCCGTATCCAGTAATGGATGGATTTGGTGTGGTAATAATTGGTTCGATGCATGACTGGTGTGGTTGTAGCTTGGACTTACGGTGTAGGAGATTAGATGAGATTTTAGGTTCGGTGGTTGGGTAATAGGGCTGATCTTGGGGTTGGAGTTTTTGCATGGTTACTTCAGGACTTTCATCAGATGGCTTCGGGGTTTCAAAGGGATTGCTTCAGGCTTGTCTAAAGCCTACTTTGGGAAATTTAGATGATGACTAAAGAAAGTTCGAGACTTCAATGACTCAACAACATAGGTAAAGGTAGTTGAACACTAAGTATAAAGTGTTCGTAGTATCTGGGGAAGGTCCAAGGAGGTATATTGGATATGGAATGAGCTTGTGGAGTATAACACACGGTAGTTTCTACTAAGATCATCCAAGGAGGCATGTTCGATACAGAGTGAACTTGTAGAGTAGAACATATGGGGTTTCTAATATTAGGACTTATGCAGTAGAATATACGAGGGTTTCTACTATCAAGACTTATGTCAAAGGGATCGTACATAACGTAGAGGCCTTGAGAATGCTCAAGAAGTAGGGGACGTTGGGGACGCTCATTATATATCGACACGGGGTAATTCGTTTATCCGAGGACCTAGATGAAGTGGTCAAGTTTCCTAGCCTAACAGAGTTGCATGAATTCAAGCATCGATAGGGCTGCAACGGTATGTAGTCGCTGATCAGTACAGGAGATCATATTAGTTATCTTATGTCAAAAGGCTTTGAGTTGAGATATGTGAGATCTTTTGATGGTTGTTATGTTTGTTATGCTTGCTATGGTTGATATGGATGCCATACAACATATGTATTATTACGTATTATACCTAGGAACCCTATACTGTACTTGATTCATAGTACACCCATATAATGATGATACTAGATTAGTATATATCGATGTTATGTGCTAATTTGTTAGATGTAGGGACATGTCGCGTATGATTCTCTATACCTCATGTTCCTATTTAGTATGTTGATTTTATAGTATTTTAAGATTATAGATCGCTCATACCAGACTATTTTCCAACTCAAGGTTTTATGCTTTGCTTCTTATTATGTCAGGTACTCTTAAATAAGTAGATTAGAGATAACAAGTTTGAGATAGCGTGTGGATCTGTACAGAGGATGAGCAGGTTGCTAGTGCTTTATTATATATTGGATCTATTATTGTTATTTAGCTGTGCAGTATCGTGGATCTATTATCAGTACTTATTTATTAAAGATAGCTTTCTGTTTAAATTTTATTTGATTCGACGTATAAACTCTATTTCCACTTTGTTTTATATAATTATGATGGACCAATGTACTCTGATTTATCTTGCTTTATTTGTTATACTACTGTCTCGCCTGTTTATACTTGTGTAGATTATTATAATTTATTCTATGTGCTGTGAGATATAGGGTAAGTTATGTATTGGATTGCTATATTTTACCCTTGATTGCCGCTCTACATCGGTAGGATATTATGGCAGTGCGCTATTTATAGTATTTGGTATCAGTGGTGTAGGTTGGTCATCACATCTGGTATCAAAGCTTAGGTTAAGCGATTCCAAACTTAGGTCGATCGCTAGAGTCTAAGTTGACGCTTAAATTCATTGGAGATAGAGTATGAGATATTACTTTAGAATGGATTCAATGATATATGGGAGAGCGCACTTGATATATATTTTGGTTTTCAATACTATGTAGTAGTATATATAGTTATAAGTCGCATTGCACACATGAGTACCAATTATGCCGCGTTCATTTTTGAGAGATTGATCATTCTTATTACTTTTTGTGAGAATGAGCCAGGGAAACAAGGAATACTACTATGAAATTTTCTTCAAGAGCTGGGATTAGAGTAGGAAATGGGGCAGTTGCGAACCACAATATGTAGATAATATTCAATACTATGATGATGAACATGATACAGAAAGGCCAAGTAGACGCTCGAGTACTCCAGCTTAAGCACAATGTGCTGATTTTTTTCAATATAAATAAGGACTTTATTAGTCATGGGGGAAAATCGTTCCTTGGAACAAAATCGGTTGTTGAAGTGCATGATGGATTGGATATCTACGAATGCATCTTTGAGGACTTAGAATCAGAGGATGCAATGAAGAGAAAGTTGGCCTCTAATCATTTTCAAGGAAAAGCAATGAATTGTTGGACTACCCTTAGAGCTGCTACTCTTGAGGGCCATTTTACTTTGGATCAATTTAAGATAAGATCTAAAGAGATGTTTATAGTGGCAGCCCGAAATTCGGTGTTATTTAAAAGATTCGCTGATGTGAAATAAGGGGATTTGCTCATTTTAGAATATGTGGCATAGTTCGACATTGTAACACCCCTAATTTTTGTGTAGCATTATTCAAGAGGTTTAATTAGATAAATTAAATAGAATAAAAATAATGTATGGTGTGATAAGGGAATAAAATTTGTTAACTAATATGGGTTATGCCTCAAGTAATCAATTAATAAGAATGATTTAAACATAAAATAGAAAGGAATGTATGGGATGGGAAAAATGGGAATAATTCCTTATTTCATTCCCCAAACCCTTCCTCCTTTAATTCATTCTTATTTTCATTACAAAACAATCAAAACTAAACAAAGAGGCCGACCATTACCAAAAACAAAAAGAAGAGAAATCTAAAGTATTCAAGGGAAAAAGGCTTATGGGATTAATCAACGTCAAATTTCAATATCTCTTATCAAATCTAATATGAATAATAGTATCAATCTTATTTATTTATGCTTTTTTTTGACCTATATTTGATTTTTCAATTGATTGTGAATATATGTCATGCTTGGATTGATGATTATCATTATTGGATTGAATGATGATTTATTGGAATTTTTATGAAATTGTTTTAATAGTATTTAAAGGAAAACCTGAGATTTTAATCTCCAATTGATTTGAAATTTTGAATATGTTGTAAAATATTATTTTGGAAATGGATTTTTAATTTAATTATTTTTCATGATCTTATGAATATTTTATGAATTTTCTAAAGGAAAAATATAGTTTATTTCGGGTTTTAGTTATTGAAAATAATTAAATAATTATTTTGGCCTTGAAATTTATATATGTGAAAGAAGAAGTAAATTCAGATTTGGTGATTTTTTGGGGTTTTTTTCTAAGTGGTTATGCTTTTCTATGAATTGATTATGCTAGAAAAGCTTTTAATTAATATTAACTAACGATGTTAATTACTAGGGTTTGCTAATTATTTTATGATGGAAAAACATTACCTTCCAGCAAATTTCTAAAAAGAGCATGAAAAGTAATTTGTTAACCAATCATATTTTGACAAGAGGCAAGAGTTGGTATAAAGTATTAGCTTAAAAAAGAAATAAAATAGTTTTAAACTTATTTACTGAAATGCAATTTTAGATATTCGGCACACTTGTTATATTGATGTTTGACATCTATAATAGATGATATCTAGAACAACTACTTTATAGTTATATGAGGTATCATATTTATAGGATCGACATCTATATAGGTTGATATGTGCAATATCTACTTGGTAGATATGTGATTTACATGCTTGTGTAGAAGTGTGACACCAAGTATTGTAGAGGTTTGATATCTCATGTTGTAGAGGCAACCTATGGTTTTGAGACTTGATACTGTTCTATTTAAAGGTTCAATACGTTCTTTGTTTTATGGATTCGATAACCTCAAGCTTTCAATGTTTTAACACCAACGAGTTTTAGGGGCTCGACACCTATGTTTTGTGACATGGATGCCAAAGTTTTACAAGCTCAATACCTATGTTATAGGCACGATAGCCTTATGTTTTGGAAATCGAAAAGCTATGTTTTTGTGGGTCGACATCCCATGTTATAGAAATTCGATAGCCATGTTTAAACGGCATTATAGCCATATGATTTATAAACCAAACTAGTATGTTCAAGTGTTCGACATTCAAAGATTCAATACCTATATTTTAACGGCATAGATGTCGCATGTTTATAAATTGAATAGCTTTATTTAGTAGCTTGTTTTTAAAGACTCGGCAACCTCATTTTCATACGGAATGATTAAAAGAAGCTAATTAAAGATGGTTGTATTTTGGCACAGGATGTAGGCTATTGGGCTATGTCTTCCTTGTTTTAAGGAATGATTTTAAGTGGTTAATCGTTTATAAAGAGAAATGTTTTCAAGGAAATAAAACTATAGTTTGCCCAAGTTTTATATGAATTTGCCAAAGGAATTATTATTTGAGTTTAAGTAATTTTGCGATGCCAATGACTATTGATTGAACATATGTTAATGAATGCTTTTATATGTTCTTATTACCATTTGATCAGTTATATTTGCACATTTATCTTGGTCGTACTCACACCATTATGACGAAACATGCATCTTGGGATTTTAGGGCAGAATTACCATTTAGGTTGTCCCAGTAGTGAGTATGGTCAGAGTAAACACTTGAGTGGGTAGATTTGCATCTAGGAGATCAGATAGATCAATTGTGTTAGGACGCTTTATACCAATCAAAAGATATATGATTTGTGGATTTAAAACCAGATAGGTTGACTACTTACCTATGAAATCTAGTAGGTTCATTATAAGCCTAGGAAAACTATGAGACAGATAGTCCATATGATTTCGGATAAGGTTGATTAGTTGCCAATGAAAATAGTAGATTCAGAGTGACCCTAAGAAAACTATGATTGCAGATAAGGTTGATCAGTTACCTACGAAAACTGGTAGGTTCATAGTAACCCTAAGAAAACTATGATACAGAGACAAATAGTCCTCTATTTCGGACAGATGGTCCAGTTTTACTCTTAACTCTATTTGGAGATTTTGGAATATCTGGTTAAAAGTTTAAGCCTGAGTCAGCTTGATAGATTATTTGTTGGCCTGCAAAACCGTTAGGTTCACAGTGACCCTAGGAAAACTATGATTTGAGAAAACAGTCTATTTTTGGAAGGGGTAAACCTTGGGTGTGAATAACCATAGGATTACAGACTAGTCAGACTTACCAATGTTGCATGCATGCATATGAGCATGTTATGTTTGTTCTAACCATTGTGGCTGCAGCTGCATGATTTATGATTGACCTATTTGGATAAGGCACTAGTGAGGGAAAAACCCATTCCGCTTAATGGTGTGGTCTCACTAGATATTTGTTTTGGTTCAAGATGGTATATTATTATTCATATCAGCCTTTTTGTCCGACCTGAAGTTTTTTCCCTTAAACTCTCGGTACTCATTTGAGTAGGTCAGGAGTAGGGATTTTCAGGTTAGAGCATAAGCTTCTGAAGACATGTTGGAGGCAAGCTAGCTAATATTAGGAGTTTATTTTCGCTGTGTTGTCTTAAAGCCCATTCTATGTTTGAATAGATGTAATGGCATGATTTATAACTGTCAAGTAGCTGGAATCTGGTTGCTCGTAAGGGGCATCTTGATATGTCATTCTTGGATTATAATTATAATTATTATATTTTCTCCGAAAGTGGAATCGATGAGACTATATAATGAACATGAAAGTTATTAATGAAATGTGTTTTGAATGTTTTCATATTCATGTGCACTTAATGTTATAGATATAATTAATCGATCTCATTTTGTCACCGAAAAATAATACTGTTGATGACTGCAACATCGATAGCGCTTATTTTCAGACCTTAGAATGGGGGTTGTTACAGACAGGTTGCCCAAATACGATATTCCTTTATTGACCCTCCCTTAAAGAAGAACGAGAAGTTCATAATTGGATTAAATGACTATTTGGAAGAGAGGCTAGTAGACTACATTGAAGAAAGCTTTGAGAAGGTTGTCAAGAAAGCTTTGAGGCACGGAAGTTTATACCCATAACCGAAATCTACTATTGTTTAGAAGGAGAAGTCTAAACCTCAAGGGGGTTGAGGTGGGAATAGAAAATGGAATGACAAGGACAAGAAGCAGGCTCAGAACAAATATGATTAGAAGAAAGGAAAATTCGACCCTACTTGCTTTAACTGTGGGGCGAAAGGTTATCTAAGAAAGAATTGCAAGAGTATAAAGAAGATGTGTTACAAATGTAACAAGCTTGGACATATTAAGAAGGATTATCCATAGACATTGAACGAGGAGCATGTTGTGAAGGCATATCTTCTCAATGTTGTTCCGACTTCGTCGAGTGCCCCATCGATTAAGGAGATGGGAAATGGCATTATTATCCAAGGTATGCTTTCTATTTATGAAGTACCTATCATTGTTTTATTTTTGATACCAGGATTCACATTAATTTATATCTAGTGACCATGTGGATAGATTAAACTTCAAACCAAACCTAGTAGATAGACATTCAATAAGTCGAACTTAGTAGGAGGTTTGACTAGTTTATCTATGATTTGGCAAGATGTAGTCCTATCAAGTCATGAATGCATGTGTGTTTGTGATTATTTTGTACTTGCTTTTGTAGGGTTTGCTATTATATTGGGGGTGGACTAGCTAGAGAAGAATGGAGCTGTAGTGGATGGCAAGAGGTTGTTGGTGAAGATTGGTATAGATGGTGAGCATAGACCAGAGTTGGATTATGTGCCGATCGTTGAGGTGATGGTTTACTTTCTATATTTACTCGAGATCTTGCATGATGAGTCGTCATTAACACTTATAGCTAGAAAGTATCCGAACATATTAGATGAGATGACTGGATTACCATCATATAGCGAGGTAGAATTCCATATTGATTTAGCGAATGATGTTAGGCCAGTAGTTATGCGATTGAGGCATATGGCGATCCAAGAGTAAAAGGAACTAAAGGTGCAAACAGATTACCTATTACGAAGAGGGTTCATCCATAGGAGTATTTAAGTGGGGAACACCTGTAGTATTCTCCATTTGGGAGGATAGCCCTTTAAAACTTTGTACGGATTACCGGGAGGTAGAAATGTGAGGAAGAAGAATAAGTATCTATTCCCACATATTTTGATGACTTATTCATGTTTAAGTTATTCTAAATATTCAGATATATAATTTTCAAACATAAATAATCATGTTTTTACGATAAATAAAAATGATAAACTTATTTTTAGAATTGGTTTACAAAAATAAGAGATTTTGGATTTTCATCGTAAAATTGACAAAGCCGATTTTCGAAAATTTTTAATATACATTTGAATAATTATTGTAAATGATAAATAACTCCTTTTATTAGTTATATAATGATTTTGTAATAGTATAAATTTGATTTATAATAATTTTATAAACATCTATACTTGTTGTATAATGATCGACAAATTTTGTCGCACGATGACAAATTGGCTTCGTATTTTTATAATATTGGATCTTAATATTATTTAATATGGTTTTATAAATAAAATAAACTTGTTTAATTATTTAAAGATGATAAGAAACTTATTTTCAAGTTTTGTTTACATAAATAAATAGTTTAATAAAAACGTCAAAATGTGACCATAAAACATTTTTTCGAAAATCAAGGTTTTGTTCAATATATTTTATCGCAACGTTATTGAACCTTTGTTAACTTGTTTTGACACACACACATACACACACACACATATACATATAAACAAACACATTTTACAACTAATCAAGTTTACTTATATTAAGTATCGTTAGGAAATTCTACAATGTCATTAGTAAAAGTAAGTAAGGTAATTAAAGAAGTCAAAAAGCAAACATCAAATCAAATCTCATCAAAATCAAGGCAAATCTTCACTTTAATCCACTTTTTCATCCAAATACATTCCTTAAGTATAAGGTTAAAATGACATGAAGTGATGAAGTGATGAATGATGGTAAGTGTTGAAAAAGGTAAGTTTACTTTAAAGTTAAAGAATGATATTTTGGTAATTTGGTAACTTACCACTTCTTTCTTTTACTGTAAATACCCAAGCTTCCTTCTCATTTCTATACACTTCATTACGTTCTTTCCTAAAGCTTTTTCTTTCTTCTTCCTTAGAGCTTTAATGGTTTCCATGGCTTTCCTACTTCTCTCCTTACTAACTTTTTCAAAACAATGTTAAACGAAGTTAAAACACCTTCAGACTTGGCCAAAGTCATTAGTTCATCATTAGAAGATTGTATGCTAAGTTTAGAGTCAAGTCAAGAAGGTTAGGGGGTCCAACCACCCAAGGCTGTGAGTTATGAGGAGAGGAAGGAGGACTTCGGGCTTATTTTGGTTTAGTTTCGAAGCATGGTAGGAAGTATGGTTTAGATCTTAAGTTCCTTGCCTTAAAGTTTGATAGAGTGGAATCCAAAGTGAGTTATTTCTTATTTTAAGTTCATTAAAACCACTGCTAAGTTGAAGGAACTTTAAGTTAGGTGTTGTTTGAAAACCCTTGTTGAATGCTTGTTTACTTTGTTTGCTAAAACAAAGGTTTGATTTCCTTGTTTGACTATGTTAGGATGGTTAATTAAGTAGTTTAAAATTTAGAACTTAAATATTTAATGGGGTATGCAAAAATGACTAATACACATGTTTCATCTGTGAGATCCAAGGAGACTTGGGTGAGGGACGGAGCATGTCGAAAGGAAAGCCTGGATGCTTCAAAATAAATTTCAAACCGTTTTTCCCAAGATAAAATAAAAAGTGGTATGAATATTTGATAAAATGAAACGTTGATTTATCATTTATTATAGTGTTTATTTCATTGATTGTATGTTTGAATTAGGCTCGATCAGTTTATGAGCAGTTTACATTTTTATATGCATGGGTTGGGTAGATAATAAATTGAGAATGATTAAATATGAAGATCTTATGATTAGATTTCACAGTTTGACTACAAGATGTTTGATAAAAAATATATTGGTTATGCACGAATTATAATAAAAGATGTTTGTAATAATTTTGGAAATAAAAGATATTTTATCTTTTAAATGAAATGGTTTCTTTTGAAAGGAAATTGAAATATTGGAGAATAAATATTTTTGAAGTGATTATATAAGAAAAATGATTTATATAAAGAATGGTTTATAAAAGTGTTTTATAAACGAAGAGAATTTTGAGGACTAAAAAAACCCAGTGTTTGAAAATGATTTCAAAAGGTTTTGGGAAATGAAAATACTATAACTGAAAGTATTTATGAATATTAGTGAAAATAATTTATTGCTTCGGGGTATAAAATGATTTGTTATGTTACCAATGATTCGTGTAACCCATAACTAAAATGTGGGCATATGTTTTGGTATAATCCGCTCTTGGAATAGAGGGATGTACCTATTTATCGATTGTATGAAGCCTGGGACCCAATTGTCATGTTATCAGGAGAAACTTCCCGATCTGGTTGCATATGTTTTGATATTCCTTATTACAGTATTTGGGATTTCCAAATAAACTTTTCAAAAGTGATTTGAATCTTGAAATAAAATATAATTTGATACAAAGGATGTATATATTATTTCAAATGTTTTGAAATTCAATCCGGAGGTTTGGTTTGAAGAGATTATTTTCGAAAAGAATTATATATTGAAAGTAATAAAGTTAATTAGATTTTAAAAATCTAAATTTAAAGATTAAGCCCAAGTGAGTAGGAATTGCATATTTTTTGTTACGTTGTAGACTCCATGGGTTCTATTTGTAGTATAAGAACTACGTTGGCTTGATCCTGTATCTAATTAGGTACTAATTGGATAAGGGCATGTAGGCAGTCAAAAGTGGTAGTGATATAGCCCCAATAATAATACATATTTCCTATTTATTGTTTGTTATTTATCATGTGTAGATATCTCTTTTTTGCTTACTATATTTTTCCACATTTGACATGTTTACCGAGTTTGCAGAAATGGCTAATGTTATCACTCTTATTAGAGTTGTGCAACATTAGATACTTGTATCTATATTTGGTATATATTAAAGCACACCTAGTTGGTTAAATTTATTACCTCGATAACTTCTATAACTAAATTTGTATGCTATACATTAAATAGTGTTGATTATTTATCAAATATTGTATATTAAAATGGTAGTTTTCATCTTTAGTTTTAGAATGGACGAGTTTTTCGGTGATTTTAACTGGTCCAAAAAATTTGGACCGTTACAAAAGGTGTTTTCTTAGTTGGATTTAAGGATGAAGATTCAACCAACTGAGAGTAGCGAGGGAGAGTGTACCGACTATTATGTCTCATACATTATTAGGATTCGACGGGTGGTTGGTTGAGCCATTAAGGCTAATCAATGCACTGGCATACTTTGTTGGTCCGATGAACCATGTTTTTAGAGATCGACTAAATGAGTTGGTACTTGTGTTCATTATTGGTATTCTTGTCTATTCACAGATGGAAGAAGAACATAAGACAACTTGAGGATCGTGCTAAGGGTGTAGAGAAGGCACCAGTTGAGGAAAAAGTTTCAAAGTGTCACTTCTGAAGGAAGAAATCATGGGTTTAAGGTCATGTTGTTTCGAAGCTGGAAGGTAACGACAGTCCAAGATTGGGCATGACCTAATAATGCTACAGATGTAAGGAAATGAAGCAGTACAAACTCGATCGAGTTGGCTAGCTTTGTAAAGTTGGTGGACTATTTGTACCTGGTATTGATGGATCAAGGGATGAAGATGAACATCGAGACATTCATTTTGAAGTATATGAACTTTCAGTTAGTGAGGGTGGATCAAAAAAAGCCAAATTGTTTGCTAAAACCACTTGAAGTTCCCCAATGGAAGTGGGAATGGCTATTGATGGATTTCATAGGAAATTTGCTAAGGACTGGAGGACGATATGATACCACTAGAGTCACAATCGATAGATTGATGAAGAGTATGAAATCCATAACCATAAAGTCTAATAGAATGACATCAAAGTTGGCTAAGTTGTATGTGAGGTGGACAACACAATTCCATGATTTTTCAAAGAGTATGGTAAGTGTTCGAGACCCATTATTGATGAGCTGATTTGGAAGAGCTTACGCGAGGCAATAGTGGCGGAGCTGCATCTAAATACACCTTATCACCCATAAACTAGTGATCATACCGAGAGAGTGAATTGTACATTGAAGGATTTAGTTTGGTTTAGTAATAAAGAGAAGTTGATATCGAAATTGGTAGGTCCTTTTTCGATATTGGAGAGGATAAAGAACCTAACATATAGAGTCAGGTTAGCTTAGAAGATGGCGGGTGTGCACAACATATTCGGTGTCTCTCATCTTGCAAAGTTTATGCATAACTCGGGCATACCCATGACTCGAATCAACTAGATGATATTGTAGTTGAACCTGAACCGTCAAGGCCTTAGAAGCTGATTCATATGGTCAGGTAGAATATAAGGCACCTTAAGAGGAAGATGGTGCACACGTTAAAGGTTCAGTGAGGTTAAAGCGATAACGATAATATTTAAAAGATTGAGAAGAGTACATGACCACTTATGCAGAGTTCTTTACTTGGTCAAATTCCATTTTTATTATTGGATTTCACAATTGGTATTTTATTTTAGTTATATTAGTACCTTACGTGCTAGGGTTTGCATAAGATTTATTGCCTACTATGTGTGCGTGTTTGATGATTGGTATCCTTGTTTGATTGCTAGACATGCTTAGTATCCAGATTGACTATGCTTGTTGGTTGGAATTTCGAGGGCCAAATTCCAAAAGGGGGAGAATGTATCAAACCACAATTTTACATATCGAGGGATCACAAAAAATATTATTTTTAATATCAAATTGGGTCAAAATTTAATATAACTTTGAGAAATGTTAACTAGTGACATTTTTAACCCATAAGGGTTTTATTAGACACTCTAAAAAACATTGTAAGAACTATAACTTTTGATAGGGTTTGAATTAGGATCTCAAACCACTTTTAAATGAAAAATACGACAATTTTCCATTCAAAAAGTGGTCATAATAGATTTTTGGACTTACGGTTTAGGAGAAAGGGTTGTTTGAAGTTATGAGAGATTATAGGTATATTAGTGGGTAATTAACTCATTCCGTGATTATCCATGCTAGTTAATCTTAGGAATAGGATTAGTACAGCCCTTATTGCAGCCCCTAATCACTATAACTACGTCTCTAAACCATCCTTTATCCTTCTTAATTAGCCTCCATTCACCATCTTCTACCTAAATTCGATCATTCTTTCACTAAAAATCAATCTAAATCAATTTATAAAAAGGGGATTAAACAAGAGATTTGCAAGAGACGTTTTGAATATCAAAATGTATGCATAGAAAAGCATGCAATTGCTGTCCAAATCTTGATCTACCTTTGTTTTGTTGAATCTACGCTTTTTTGATGGTTTTTGCTGATTGTACGCCCTAGATGAGTAATTATATTATGTCACTTTACCATAGTTATTAATATATGTTTTAAATTGTTTTAAAAATGTTCTAACTAAAAAAATGATTTTTAAATTGGATATTTGCTATAATTATTGGATTTGCCTCGATTTGCATGTTTTTCATCGACTTTTGGATGATTAGTAGTGGATTTACCATCTCTGCTGTATATGCATTTATAAGTTTTGACATGTTTTGAATCCATTTTTGAAGTCAAAAATATGTTTTGTTGTCGTTTTCGAATGAAAATTGAAAAAAAATGAAATTAAATTGATTTAAAATGATTTGAACATGTCGTTTTGATGTATAATTATTCATATAAATGTTAGATTAGATTGTGAACATGTTTTGAGATAAATTGCTATAATTTTATGTGTATTTACATGTTTGGATGATGATTATACGTTGTTGTTGTATGTTCATATGTTGTAATTTCATGATTGAATGTTACTTGTATGCTTGAATGCTTGAGAACGCTTATCGGAGCGAACTAGTGGTTGTAATCAACCCTATAGTCAAGGATCTCCATATAGAAGTAGGGATATAATCTTTGAGTTGATACACAAAGGTTAATAGATCTACAAATGTAAAATTGAACTTTAAAGAATCCACCCCCAAATCTTTGGGGATATATCATTTTCAAAGTAGCAAGTGCAGCGATCGAACAATATAAAAAATGAAGTGCTGGAATGGTATAAGAAGTTTTTTGGCAGGTTATGTTCGGCACGGGGTGTTTGGCATAAACTTCAGGCACGTGAAGAAGAAACTCCAAGTAAGATAAGCGCAGTTGTGGCCTGGTGGTGGCTGGTCGGTGTTGGATGCACAAGACAAGAATTTGTGTCGAGTGATGGATGGATTTGGTGTGGTAATAGTTGGTTCGATGCATGACCGGTGTGGTGTTAACTTGAACTTACAATGTAGGAGATTAGATGAGATTTTAGGTTTGGTATTTTCCTTTGGTTTAGTAGTTGGGTAATGGGGAAGATCTTGGAGTTGGAGTTTTTTGCATGGTTACTTCAGGACTTTCATTGGACGGCTTTGGGGTTTCAAAGGGATTGCTTCAGGTTTATACAAAGCCTATTCAGGAATTTAGGTGATGACCAAAGAAAGTTCTAATGACTCGACGACATAGGTAAATTAAGTGGAACACTTCAAGTGTAACCTATTCGTAGTATCCGAGGAATGTCCAAGGAGGTATGTTGGATATGGAGTGAGTTGTGGAGTAGAACATTCTGTGGTTTCTACTAAGATCATCCAAGGAGGTGTAACGACCTGTAATTTCACTACTTCGAAAACGAGAGATTTTACTTATTTTTAAATTTAAAAGGATTTTAAATCTTAAATAAATATGTTATATATAGTAAATAAATTATCTATTCTTATAGTTAATAAATTAAAAGTATAAATTTGGATTTTAGAAAAAATCGACAAAAGTTAAGTTTTGTTAAAAATAAATAAAGGCTTAAATAAATGAATTTAAATATTTATTTAAAAAAGGTAAATCTTATTTAAAACATCTAATAAAGATAATAAAAGTAAATATATATATTTAAAAGTATATTAAAAATCGTTTTATAAACATAACCAAAATTTGTCGCATTTTGTCAGTTTTACATACACTGTAAAAATAAAGATTTTGATATTAATTAAATATGATTTTTAAATATAAAGAGATTTGTTTTAATTTATTTAAGGAAGTAAAAAAGTTTATTTTAAAGTTTGGTTTACTTTAATATATAGCTTAATAAAAACGTCAAATTTTGACTGTATAATTTGTCGTCAAAAACACCGTTTTCAACCAAAATAAGTTGTCGACAAGTTGTAACTTGATACGCTTTCTAACTTATAAATACAAGTTTACAAACTATTTAAATACTTTATATTTAGCACTAAAAGACAAAATGAGTTTACTTTTGAAAAGTTTAAATAAATGTACAAAAAAGTGAAAAGTATGATTTGACAAATTTAAAAATAATTAAAGCTTTTATAAAACAACATCATTACCTTACTTTTCATCTCATTAATGAGATGTTATGCTTATACATAGAAAAAAAGCAAATGGAAAGTGAAAAGAAAGCTAACCTAGGGAATTAATGACACATACATCATGCATTTAATGCAAATCAAATCAACACAAAGTCTTCTCTTTAAAATGCAAAATTTAAGAAAGTAATCATTTCTATTTGTACCATCACCATAAATGCATATACAATCTCTCTTTTCATATAAAAGAAAATGTATATTAAAATTCAAAATGAAAGGGTATTAATGTCATTTACCACTAAAAATCTTCACTTAAAAATACAACCACAAATCTCTTCATTTCCACTTCACTTCATTTCACAAAATTTCTAAAAAAACCTTCTCTACTTCCACCATTTCTCTTCTATCTTCAAGATATCACCTCTATACTCCAAACCATCACCTTACATCACCAAAACCAAGATTAACTTCCACCTACCCATCTCCTCCTCACCCAAAACCCACAAACCCAAGCACCCTAGCCAAGCCAAGCCCCTAAACCCCAAGGCCGAGCACCACACACTTGAAACCCGAGCCTACGCCCTCCTACACGCCATACCCAAGGCCACACCCTCCTCCACACCAAGGCCGTGCCCTCCTCTCCATATAAAAAAACAAAAGAAAAAAGAGAGAGAAGAAAAGAAAAGAAAAAGAAAGGAAAAATAGAAGTGTTAGGAAAGAAAACGGCAAAAGACGAGACGTTGGAAATAGCACGTTAGCGAGAGACGGAAATCTTACGTTAAAGTTTGATGGAGTGGATATGAAGGTGGGAAATTCTCACCGCTTTTTTGAATTATATTGATTATCATGTTTAATTGTTATGTTAGATGAACACTATTTGATGATATGGATGTTTGATTGATTGTTTGAATATGTTGGATAATCCATAGTAATGTTATGACATTTACCTCATTGAATATGCTAGTATTATATGATTGTTGTATGGTTGTGATGATAATTTGGACATCAAATTCCAATTAATTAAGTAATCCCTTTATTTAAAAAGAGCATATTTTATGTGACACCCCACCTCTATACCCACGCTAGCCAAGAACATTACGGAGTAATGCTGTCAACTAGCACGGAGAATAAGGCTGTTGAGGAGCGACCATCCGTGTAATTGCTTTGTGCGAGTACCGATATACCGGATAAAAATATAACATGCATTCTTTCGAGAGGAAATCCGACATACCGACACAAACTCAAAGCTACTACACAGTGGCTATAATATCTTCGGAAACAAATATAGAAATAAACATAACATAAATCAGTCACAGACAATTCATATCACAAAGGCGGAAATAGATATGAATACTACACATAAAAGTGTACATCAGAGTTGTGGTCAAAAGGATCCACAATAATACAAAGGAATAGATACAAGTGCTAGACAAAAGAATAAGTATACATCAAGGAGTCTAAATCTCAAATGTATACAACAAAAACTACTAATCTAAGTAGTTAGCCAAAAGTCAGAGGGATCAATCCCAAGAGAGAAGTCAAGCAGAAGCACCTGTAACATCTCGGTCTGACCTGAGTATTATTTAATAAGAAAATAATAAACGGATCATTCTAGCTATAAATATCAGATGAAGTGACATATAATAAGAGATATGACATAAACATATAATAATCACAATGCCAAGCTGTGATAAATAAGTAAATTGGAAATCAACAAGAGATTAATCGATATCACAATAATCTACTCAATATAAAAAGGAATGTCATACTCCTAATTTCATTCACCAAGCCACAATAAATGACATATATCAATGCCCATCGTAAAAGTTAGTGAAACATAAATTCCAGAATTCAACACACAAGATCCAGAAATCACAAGGAAAGGATCAACGACGTTGTACAGCGGGACATCCGATGAACCAAATCACAATCAAAGGGAACAACGACGTCGTACAGCGGGACGTCCGATGAACCAAATCACAAAGACATAGCACGATGCTAGTCTAAAACCTAAAATGATCGTCATGATCAAAGAGAAGTGTCAATTACAATAAGCTAGTAAATATATGAGCTTAGCTTCATGTCCCATAACCACTAGCTTAACTTAAATATTTACGAACAAATTGTAGATCTCCACTAGAAAATTGTCACAAGAGATTCAATCGAACAAGTCCAAGAATTAACCGACGAAGTAAACGCAAGCGTTTCATACCACTCGTTTTACTAAGTCGTTTAATTAGATTTCTCATACGAGTGAGGTAAAGGTTTGTATATACTAATAGATTGGAAAACGGTTTTATAAACGAATTTGGTATTAAAATAGTATTGAAATCGTTTGAGGAAAGAGTTTTGATATTTACTACTAATATAGAAAACCTTTATATTTTTAAAGTGACAAAGCACAAGGGGGATTGTAGAAACAATCAATCACAAAGATCACATTCGAAGATGTGAATAAAATCCAATGAAATCGATAAAGGATCCATCGAAGTGGATATATCTAAAATTCCCAAAGAAAATAAGTCATCAAAGATGATAATAAATGATGACAATAAATAGGATCATCACAAATCGATTTAAAAAGGAAATTCAATCCAAAAAGGCAAATTGGACTCAATCAGCAGGTTCAGTCGACTGAACAGAGATTTTCAGTCGACTGACCCTGTACCTGGAAATTTTCCAGGTTCAGGAAACTTTCTGTTTCCAGTTTCAGTCGACTGTGCAGAGTTTTTCATTCGACTGAATCATGCCTGGAAACTCTCGGGTTTCAGGTTCAGTCGACTGAACAGAGTTTTCAGTCGACTGAATCATGCCTGGGCTGTTTTTCAGCCTTATTCAAATGAAGAGCAAACTCTTCCAAAATGCAACCGGACGAACATTGGCTCTAAGGGTTTATGCCAATCGGTGACCCGGCCCTATATGCTCCTCGATGCATCACCAAAAGCATGATCAAACATCCATAAAAGGATTTTACACAAATTTGACTTAAAAAACCCAAAAATTGGAATATTCACAAAACCAATTAAAATCAAGAGCAAATGCACATGAATAAGTGTTAGGAATTCATACCCAACAACCAAAGATAATTATAGTCATAGATGTGAGATAAAAATCTCACCTTTGAACTAAATTTATGAAGATGAAGCTTGAAAGCAATGGCAAGAACAAGCACTCTTCAATCTCAACACTAGAAGCTTGAATCTAAGCTTAAAAGAGAAACATTCCCTAAATTAGGTTTAGGAAATTTCTGAAATTGAATGGAGAAAGAGTTGGAGAAGATGAAGGAGATGCTTACCAATGGGTTCTTCTTGAGTTTGGAGCAAGAACTTGAGCTAGCAAAGGAAGCTAGGGCTTGGAGTTTTAATTTCCTCTTCCACCCTCCATTAACATAAAAGCTTGGGTATTAGGAAAATAGAAGAGAACTGAATGAAGAGGAGAGGGTTGGAACTGAGTTAGTAAGTGGTTAATTGGCTCAGCCCAAACCAAAACCCTAAGCAAAAAGTAGCAAAATTCAACTTTCTCCAAACATATCGAAGCTTATACTCAAAAAGGTCGCAAACGGCATTTTGAACTCAATGGGAGTGGTCTCAAGTCCTAATTCGACCGTATGCAAAAAGTAGGTTTTCGGACCAAAATCCGACGAACGATAAAATATTTAAATATAAAAATCGATAAATATGCGGGTTGTTACAGACTCCTCTTGTAACGATCGCGATTTTTCGTTGCCGAAAAATCGAACCGTTAGGGTTTTAGAAGAAGAAAGAGGTAGGAGAAGAAAGAAAAGAAAGAGAAGAGAAAACAGAAAAACAAGTAACAGAACGAGAAACAATAACAGAATCTCACAGTCGCAGCGGAACAACATATAATAGATAAATGAATATTCATTTAAAACAAAGAACTATACATTTTATACATTACATCACATTACATTACATCAATCAGAGTGTACGACAACAACAGCGGAAAGAAATACTATATACAATAGATAATAGACTACGCTATCTGGCTCGCCTCCAGATCTGCACAGCAACTCCCGAATCCAGAATAACCTGATAACCTAACTCTAGACTGCCCGTGTGGAAAATAGTGGGCACCCAGAGTTTAGGAAAGGAACAATAAACTCCAGGTCAGTCATGGGACTGGTGTGAGAACTCAAAACAGTTTATCTTTAAACACGCAACAAGAAAGTTTAAATTTTGAAATCCGTAATGCTTTTTGGAAAATGAAACTACCATAAGGCCTCCCGCCACACACACAATGCAAACGCAGAATTGGAGGAGATTTCTCCTTATGATAGTCAAAGATGCTTACTACGCGAAAATCAAATCATTTTTGATATTATTACTAGTGCATAGTGTAGAAAACAATTTCGAAAGTAGAATATAAATCCTAGCCAGCATAGACATTCCGAACTATGCCTACTATAGCTACCATCCAAACAGTGGTGACCACCATAAGTGAATGGCAGGTAATACAACTAAAACCGTACAGGGCGCGTATTGGATGAATGGATTTCCAACAAATGGTCAGGCTAAGGAACTTCCTACTGCCACATGGGATCGCCTCTGGCGGGACGTCCCGAGAACTAACGTTACGGTTAGATCTCTGCCAACACAAGGCCGGGTTACCTCTGTAACTAGGTAACTACTACACGAATATGTCATCCCCCGGTCCTTTGGGACCTTTATCCGAGCGCTCGATACCAACAACACCACACAGAAATAGATATAGTGTTTTCCACATGAGTAAATATCTGGGCTCCATACCATGATACCACCCTTTTCCAGAAGGAAATGACATACCCTAAAGGGCGCGACCCTCATAACCTTGCCGCATATTCCTGTTTCGACCATTTCCGGGGAGTGAGGTCCTGACGAAGTCTCGTCCACAAAGCTACGCTTTGTGCAACAAAGCCATGCTTTGGGTCCACAGATGACCAAAGCAATAATCACAAAGATAAATGATCAAACAAATGATCATATCCAAACGATCAACCAATGATCATCACACAGCAGCACTCAGCATGCCACATTACCAGATTGGGAAATATCGCTGATAACCTTCAACTACATAACCTCTGAGCTCGTACGTCTCAGAGAAGGGTGTTAAGCTAAGAGAATAAATTCTCCGCCACCAACAGAAATGTATTTGAAAGAAATCTGCTCTATCTCTCAAAATGTAATGTCAGACACGTAACCATACAAGTCTGTTCCGGGTTCGAACAGAACCGAAGGCACTTCCAAGGAAGCCTTTGCAATCCGGGTATTCACAATCCCGATAAAATTTCCCATCACAAAGGAAATCTCCATATCGTAGCTAACAATGCGGAGACAATCGATAGGTCATCCTATCGTTTTCACAAATACCCGGTCTTCAACACCGGTCTTCAAATGCAATCCAAACGACGTATCGCATATTCGGAATGGGATATATGACACAAAGGTCCTCTCCCGGCTAAACCGAATAGCGAGCGCTTATTTTAAAAATAAGTGTGCATTCAATTCCAAACAAACACAATCAATACCATCCAAGGGTAAATATTGATAGTCGGTTATTTAACTATCAATAAAGATGCGCCACATCATCAGATTCCATATAATTTTCCAAAATTATTTAATTCCCCAAAATATCTTTACAAGATATATATACACAATTTCCAAATAATTTCTCAAAGTTATTTGGTTTACCAAAACACCTTTACACGATAAAATTTCCACACTTAACCATTTGAAAACCCATTTCAAATTACACAACTCAACCATTTGAAAACAAATTTCAAATCACACACCTTAACCATTTGAAAACAAATTTCAAACTACAATTCATCTTTTATACCTTTTTGAAAACAAATTTCAAATCAACAAATAAATCCTTACCGATTTAATTTAACTTACGTTCCAATTTCGTAAATTTTATTTCCATATTTTAAAAAATAAATCAACATTTATTTTTAAACAAATTTCCCTTCCTATAAATTCCAACGTGAATTAAATCCCAAATACCCATTCATATTTGATTTCAAATCGATTCCAAAATATTCGCTTACACTTTTACCTTTAAAAGGTGAATTCACAAAAACGTTCCATTCCATATTGGAAAATCATTTCTAAACTTATTTAAAAAATAAGTAATTCACAATTCAATTTATTTTCAACAATTCGAAAATATTCCATATGCTTAAACCATAGTTAAGTATTAATTTCATTCCTTTAAAGAAATATTCTTTTATTCACATTTATTTGGGTTAAAAACGAATGTTGCGTAAAACATCGTTACGACAACCCAAAACACTAGTATATGGATTTGAAATTAAAAATAGATATATAAATCCAATACTATACAAATTATCCCCTTCTGTTTCTCGAAAACGTCTATTTCAACAATCAATGTTGAAATCTATGTTTTCAATACTCAATGCATTTTAAAACACCTTTAATTCGTTTTAAATTCCATTTAAAACATTCCTTTCCCAAAAACAAACCCATTTTATTTAATAATCTATTCAATATTCAAAATAGTGAATATAGCCCACTTAACAAATTCCCATATTTCAATTTATCAAATTCGATGGATTTCAAATTTATAAACATAGTTTATAAATTCCATTTCTATTATAAACCCCAATTTTATAAATTCCTTTATTAATCCGATGCAACTTACATAACCCAATTTCATACCCAAAAGCCATATTGTAAGTTAAATACTTATAATATTATTTATTTACCAAATCGTTCCTTTGAACTTCACCAATTTAAAATCTTATCACTTACAAGATTTCTTTATGGTTTATAATAATTTCAACTAATGAAATCTTCATTTATTAACAATTTCTATAAAATTCCCCTTTTTAATGCCCAAATCCATTTCTATAAGTTAATAACTTATAAACTTAAAATTTTCCAATAACCGTTCGTTTTACAAATTTCACATTTATTAATCTATAAATCCTAGTGAAATTCATGTTATACATCAACTTAACACTTTATAAATTTATCCTATAACTTCAATAATTTTTATTTAAAAACATCCATTTATAAAATCCTTTATATCAACCATTAATAATAATAACTTCCCAAAAACCAAATTTAACTATTTTATAAAAACCTATTATTGTTAAAAATTTCTTTTAAGTTATATTTTATAAAAATATAAATTTTTAAAACATAAAAATTTTATCCATCTATTTATTTTAAAATTTAATCAATTCAAAATTTTTTAATAAACCATATTCTTTGAAAAATCGATTTAAAACCCCTTTTAAATTCAAAACCGTTATTTTTAATTTAAAAATTAGAATCCGATGATGCAACGACATCGAATGGTCAATCATGGGAATAACATCATATAACAATGTGATTATCAACAATCAACATAATATTCATAAACAAATAAATATGTGAGGAATCCAGTTGGATCCCTCCAACCTGTTACCCTGCATCCACAGACGTTAGCACAATACCAATTCCACTTCGAGGTGGAATATCGCGGTATATGGGATTTTATAAATATTCCGCTTAATAACGGCGCAATAGGGTCTCATCCGCTATACGAGGCGGGAAATCAAATCCAATATATACATATGCCAATATATATATATCGCTATATATAGTATATATCCTACTATATCTACTAACACAATCAATCAGCAATCAACAATCAATATTAACTATTCAAAATTTTAAACAAAACCTTTCGATTGAGTGAGGAGTTCTCACCTTGATTTTGTTTCCGTTTTCGCGTTCGTTTCGAATAAAATTAAACGAACGTTTAATTTTACCCGAAATTCAAACGAGCTCCAATCAACTCCAAACTGGTTGCATCGCGAAGTGCTCGACGATACGATTCCAACGCAAGTCGTTTCAGCAATTTTCGACCTCGCAGCAAAAAGATATGCATTTTTGAAGTTTGTACATGCTATAATAAAATAAAATCAACGTTTACTTTTTATTTTTCACCTCAATCATCTGGGCCGCACATCTGCTTCTCCCTCTCCCTCTCTAACTTCACGCGCCTTCATCCCCAGGAAGAAACACACGCGTATGAACCCAAACATCCACATCTAGGGTTTGAATTCGCGACCACCACACTCGCCTTTGCATCGATCAGAGAGCGCCACTTCGTAGCCCACGACAAGAGCCACCTTCGGCCAGAGCTAGGCCAAACTCGGCCCCACCTGGTGCCTAGGGTTGCGTGCGCAACATCAGGGAAACGCGGCCCTGTAGCTTTCAATCCATCGCTCCAATCCCGATCTTAACCGTTGGATAACGAGATCTCATCATCCTCTACGACTTTCATGTTGGAACTTTTGTGAATCGATGCATGGATTTGGAGAAAATGGGGGAGGAAGATAGGATATTTTCGGCCATTAACCCTATATGGTGGCGGCTGGTGATAGTAGGTTAGGGTTTAGAAGTGAAAATGTTAATATATTATATGTTATTTATATTATTTTAATAATAAAATCTCCAATTTAACACTTATGCAAACGACCTCCAATCTACGCGTTCCGACAGGCGATTCTAAGGTTTTTCCACATTCCGGACACAATGGAACAAGTTTCGGAAGCTAATTCCATCATATGTGTGAGATACGGTAATAAACGCTCGATTTAAATTTAAACCGATTTAAGCGATTTCTAGGCGTTTTGGCTTGTACCGGACAAACGGCAAATCCAAACGACTTGAAATTTGAAATCTTGCAATAATATCACATTACGGATCCGATGAAACTGGTTTCGTCGAAATCCGAGACCGTTTGAAAAATGGCTATTTTAACTCGCCGAATTAAAATTAAAACGATATCGATGCGTTTCGAGCTGCCACGGTCAAACGACAACTCCGTTTGCTACGAAATTTGAAATCCGATAATAACTAACTATTACGGATCCAATGGAACTCGTTTCGTTCAATTTTGAGACTGTTCAAAAATTGGCTATTTTTCAGTCGATAATTAAATATTAAAATATTCAATTTTTACAAATTAACTCCAAATTCAGTTTTACAAGTTCTAAAATATTTCTATAACTTCAATATGATAAAACAAAATTTTCCAAACCATTTTCAATCATATTTAACCCAATATTTAATTATTTCTGGAATTTCACTATTAAATAAATCGATTTAATTGCAAAATTAAATCCAAAATTCAAAATAAAATTTATTCGACTCCAAAAATTCACTTATTAATATTTAAAATTAATTAAATACTCAAATTTAAATTACTAAAAATTCTGGGTCGTTACAATCTTCCCCCCTTAAAAGAATTTCGTCCTCGAAATTGCAAGTTAAGAAAACGATTCCTTAATCCGTTTATTACTCTTCCAAAACTAATTAGTTTTATTAACTTTTCAAAACAATCCTTTTTATTAAGGATTTACTATCATTTCAATTAGCTTTCCCAATTCAATTATAAGTTTCAAACAACTTCGTTTACTTAACAATTTAAATTTAAATTTAAATTCAAATTTCAAACTTTCAAAATTTCTCAAAATTTCTCTAACTCCCTAAATTTTTGAAAAATTTCGCCAGAGTCTCCTTTGCGCGGCTAGATCGGTACGACTACAAAATGGCACTACGGCCCCTCAGAATCAAAAAGAAAAGAGAAAGCCAAGTGGCTGGAGAAGGAAATCATCAATTCTCATACTAAAAGTGAAATACGTACCTTTTTGTTGAGCAATTCAATTTAACTTCATAACCAAAATCCCAATTCCATTATATACCTGTATATCATACTAGTAATAGTATCCAATTCCAACATCAACATTCAAATCATTTTGCCAATTCAATTACAAAATTTCCAATACATGCTTCTTATACATTTTTGGTTTATTATTGAAGTTGCATATTCAATTCATTCGTTTCAATTAGTTACATTCACTAATTAAATTCACATTGGTTCATATTCAGCCCAAATCAAATTCAATTCTATTCAAATTCATTTACTTTACATTCAATTTGAGTTCAATCACATAGCTTTCATTTTCGCTAGATTATTTCCATTAACACTTAATGTATTTACATATAATCAATCAACAAACAAACAACATCTAATGAATATCCAATAGAGCCAAATTATTATTTTACTTACATTACATTCAATTTGGTTCAATAGTTTTAATTCGAATTGGTTTTACATTCAATTGACTTTATTTAATTATTCTACTATTTTCAAATGAATTTACACTTACATACATAATTTCATATCAACTTATTTATATTCGATCGATTAACTTTCAATCATACTTTAATTCAATTGCTAATTCTTTTTACAAATAAAAATTGAATTTCATTTATATATCACAAGTTCACATCATTTAATTCACTTGATTATTTAACTTTGATGCAAAGATCGATTTTTTATTCAACTTCACTTAAGTTATTCCATTTAAACATCATTTGTTAATTAAACTTAAGTTTTACTTATCAATTCAATTCGGATTTTAAATTCCAAAGTAAATCCTATTTAACTTTTACTTAAGTCAAATTCATATCAATATTCAAATTCATATTCCATTTTACTTAACTTAATTGTTTAACCACTTCAATAACTGGTTTCACTTACATTTTCCCATTTAATAAGTTATAAAACTTATTATTCAACTTCTAACTTATATTATAAGTTCAAAACCTTTTTCACTTATATTTATCAATTTCAAATTGAATTTTAATTTCAAATTGGTTTATTACAACAAAACTTCAATTTTTAATTCATTTTTGTAGCAAATCCATCACATAGAAACTCGAAAATGATACTGATGATGCTGCAGTCATCACCCTTATTATTTCCCAGTGACAATAGTGAAATCAATGCTAATTATTCTTTCAAAAAGTTTTCTTTCTATTCATAAATCACTTTTATAAACCTTTTACTTATATAATTTTTACTTCTTATATACATACATGATTATCTTACAATTGTAAATCATCATTAATTATTATTTCATCTTATGATTCATTGGTTTATACCATTATTCTTTTACAATAGTTGCTTTTATTAGCTTATTCAAACAACTTTTAATTATTTTATATATATATATATATCATTTACAACAACCAAGCAATCAATTATATACATACTTCAATAATTCTTGAAAAATTATTTTCTTTTTATATATAAAATATAATCGAGGCAAAATTATTTCATTTACCCAATTTAAAACAATATTGTGTCGAATTGTTCTATTCAAGTGTTTAGGAACCCCTTCGATTCAGTTTTCGAGGCTGCGCCGACGAAGGTTCATATACCACTCAACAAACCAATCATCACAATATAAAACAATTTTATACTCACTAACAAATACGCACTCATATCTATTATTACACTCACACTCATTCTAGAGTACTGCTGACTCTATCTCTAATGAGTAACACCCAACAGAGCAGGTTGTCGCTTAACCATATGCTCTGATACCAAATGTAACGATCGCGATTTTTCGTTGCCGAAAAATCGAACCGTTAGGGTTTTAGAAGAAGAAAGAGGTAGGAGAAGAAAGAAAAGAAAGAGAAGAGAAAACAGAAAAACAAGTAACAGAACGAGAAACAATAACAGAATCTCACAGTCGCAGCGGAACAACATATAATAGATAAATGAATATTCATTTAAAACAAAGAACTATACATTTTATACATTACATCACATTACATTACATCAATCAGAGTGTACGACAACAACAGCGGAAAGAAATACTATATACAATAGATAATAGACTACGCTATCTGGCTCGCCTCCAGATCTGCACAGCAACTCCCGAATCCAGAATAACCTGATAACCTAACTCTAGACTGCCCGTGTGGAAAATAGTGGGCACCCAGAGTTTAGGAAAGGAACAATAAACTCCAGGTCAGTCATGGGACTGGTGTGAGAACTCAAAACAGTTTATCTTTAAACACGCAACAAGAAAGTTTAAATTTTGAAATCCGTAATGCTTTTTGGAAAATGAAACTACCATAAGGCCTCCCGCCACACACACAATGCAAACGCAGAATTGGAGGAGATTTCTCCTTATGATAGTCAAAGATGCTTACTACGCGAAAATCAAATCATTTTTGATATTATTACTAGTGCATAGTGTAGAAAACAATTTCGAAAGTAGAATATAAATCCTAGCCAGCATAGACATTCCGAACTATGCCTACTATAGCTACCATCCAAACAGTGGTGACCACCATAAGTGAATGGCAGGTAATACAACTAAAACCGTACAGGGCGCGTATTGGATGAATGGATTTCCAACAAATGGTCAGGCTAAGGAACTTCCTACTGCCACATGGGATCGCCTCTGGCGGGACGTCCCGAGAACTAACGTTACGGTTAGATCTCTGCCAACACAAGGCCGGGTTACCTCTGTAACTAGGTAACTACTACACGAATATGTCATCCCCCGGTCCTTTGGGACCTTTATCCGAGCGCTCGATACCAACAACACCACACAGAAATAGATATAGTGTTTTCCACATGAGTAAATATCTGGGCTCCATACCATGATACCACCCTTTTCCAGAAGGAAATGACATACCCTAAAGGGCGCGACCCTCATAACCTTGCCGCATATTCCTGTTTCGACCATTTCCGGGGAGTGAGGTCCTGACGAAGTCTCGTCCACAAAGCTACGCTTTGTGCAACAAAGCCATGCTTTGGGTCCACAGATGACCAAAGCAATAATCACAAAGATAAATGATCAAACAAATGATCATATCCAAACGATCAACCAATGATCATCACACAGCAGCACTCAGCATGCCACATTACCAGATTGGGAAATATCGCTGATAACCTTCAACTACATAACCTCTGAGCTCGTACGTCTCAGAGAAGGGTGTTAAGCTAAGAGAATAAATTCTCCGCCACCAACAGAAATGTATTTGAAAGAAATCTGCTCTATCTCTCAAAATGTAATGTCAGACACGTAACCATACAAGTCTGTTCCGGGTTCGAACAGAACCGAAGGCACTTCCAAGGAAGCCTTTGCAATCCGGGTATTCACAATCCCGATAAAATTTCCCATCACAAAGGAAATCTCCATATCGTAGCTAACAATGCGGAGACAATCGATAGGTCATCCTATCGTTTTCACAAATACCCGGTCTTCAACACCGGTCTTCAAATGCAATCCAAACGACGTATCGCATATTCGGAATGGGATATATGACACAAAGGTCCTCTCCCGGCTAAACCGAATAGCGAGCGCTTATTTTAAAAATAAGTGTGCATTCAATTCCAAACAAACACAATCAATACCATCCAAGGGTAAATATTGATAGTCGGTTATTTAACTATCAATAAAGATGCGCCACATCATCAGATTCCATATAATTTTCCAAAATTATTTAATTCCCCAAAATATCTTTACAAGATATATATACACAATTTCCAAATAATTTCTCAAAGTTATTTGGTTTACCAAAACACCTTTACACGATAAAATTTCCACACTTAACCATTTGAAAACCCATTTCAAATTACACAACTCAACCATTTGAAAACAAATTTCAAATCACACACCTTAACCATTTGAAAACAAATTTCAAACTACAATTCATCTTTTATACCTTTTTGAAAACAAATTTCAAATCAACAAATAAATCCTTACCGATTTAATTTAACTTACGTTCCAATTTCGTAAATTTTATTTCCATATTTTAAAAAATAAATCAACATTTATTTTTAAACAAATTTCCCTTCCTATAAATTCCAACGTGAATTAAATCCCAAATACCCATTCATATTTGATTTCAAATCGATTCCAAAATATTCGCTTACACTTTTACCTTTAAAAGGTGAATTCACAAAAACGTTCCATTCCATATTGGAAAATCATTTCTAAACTTATTTAAAAAATAAGTAATTCACAATTCAATTTATTTTCAACAATTCGAAAATATTCCATATGCTTAAACCATAGTTAAGTATTAATTTCATTCCTTTAAAGAAATATTCTTTTATTCACATTTATTTGGGTTAAAAACGAATGTTGCGTAAAACATCGTTACGACAACCCAAAACACTAGTATATGGATTTGAAATTAAAAATAGATATATAAATCCAATACTATACAAATTATCCCCTTCTGTTTCTCGAAAACGTCTATTTCAACAATCAATGTTGAAATCTATGTTTTCAATACTCAATGCATTTTAAAACACCTTTAATTCGTTTTAAATTCCATTTAAAACATTCCTTTCCCAAAAACAAACCCATTTTATTTAATAATCTATTCAATATTCAAAATAGTGAATATAGCCCACTTAACAAATTCCCATATTTCAATTTATCAAATTCGATGGATTTCAAATTTATAAACATAGTTTATAAATTCCATTTCTATTATAAACCCCAATTTTATAAATTCCTTTATTAATCCGATGCAACTTACATAACCCAATTTCATACCCAAAAGCCATATTGTAAGTTAAATACTTATAATATTATTTATTTACCAAATCGTTCCTTTGAACTTCACCAATTTAAAATCTTATCACTTACAAGATTTCTTTATGGTTTATAATAATTTCAACTAATGAAATCTTCATTTATTAACAATTTCTATAAAATTCCCCTTTTTAATGCCCAAATCCATTTCTATAAGTTAATAACTTATAAACTTAAAATTTTCCAATAACCGTTCGTTTTACAAATTTCACATTTATTAATCTATAAATCCTAGTGAAATTCATGTTATACATCAACTTAACACTTTATAAATTTATCCTATAACTTCAATAATTTTTATTTAAAAACATCCATTTATAAAATCCTTTATATCAACCATTAATAATAATAACTTCCCAAAAACCAAATTTAACTATTTTATAAAAACCTATTATTGTTAAAAATTTCTTTTAAGTTATATTTTATAAAAATATAAATTTTTAAAACATAAAAATTTTATCCATCTATTTATTTTAAAATTTAATCAATTCAAAATTTTTTAATAAACCATATTCTTTGAAAAATCGATTTAAAACCCCTTTTAAATTCAAAACCGTTATTTTTAATTTAAAAATTAGAATCCGATGATGCAACGACATCGAATGGTCAATCATGGGAATAACATCATATAACAATGTGATTATCAACAATCAACATAATATTCATAAACAAATAAATATGTGAGGAATCCAGTTGGATCCCTCCAACCTGTTACCCTGCATCCACAGACGTTAGCACAATACCAATTCCACTTCGAGGTGGAATATCGCGGTATATGGGATTTTATAAATATTCCGCTTAATAACGGCGCAATAGGGTCTCATCCGCTATACGAGGCGGGAAATCAAATCCAATATATACATATGCCAATATATATATATCGCTATATATAGTATATATCCTACTATATCTACTAACACAATCAATCAGCAATCAACAATCAATATTAACTATTCAAAATTTTAAACAAAACCTTTCGATTGAGTGAGGAGTTCTCACCTTGATTTTGTTTCCGTTTTCGCGTTCGTTTCGAATAAAATTAAACGAACGTTTAATTTTACCCGAAATTCAAACGAGCTCCAATCAACTCCAAACTGGTTGCATCGCGAAGTGCTCGACGATACGATTCCAACGCAAGTCGTTTCAGCAATTTTCGACCTCGCAGCAAAAAGATATGCATTTTTGAAGTTTGTACATGCTATAATAAAATAAAATCAACGTTTACTTTTTATTTTTCACCTCAATCATCTGGGCCGCACATCTGCTTCTCCCTCTCCCTCTCTAACTTCACGCGCCTTCATCCCCAGGAAGAAACACACGCGTATGAACCCAAACATCCACATCTAGGGTTTGAATTCGCGACCACCACACTCGCCTTTGCATCGATCAGAGAGCGCCACTTCGTAGCCCACGACAAGAGCCACCTTCGGCCAGAGCTAGGCCAAACTCGGCCCCACCTGGTGCCTAGGGTTGCGTGCGCAACATCAGGGAAACGCGGCCCTGTAGCTTTCAATCCATCGCTCCAATCCCGATCTTAACCGTTGGATAACGAGATCTCATCATCCTCTACGACTTTCATGTTGGAACTTTTGTGAATCGATGCATGGATTTGGAGAAAATGGGGGAGGAAGATAGGATATTTTCGGCCATTAACCCTATATGGTGGCGGCTGGTGATAGTAGGTTAGGGTTTAGAAGTGAAAATGTTAATATATTATATGTTATTTATATTATTTTAATAATAAAATCTCCAATTTAACACTTATGCAAACGACCTCCAATCTACGCGTTCCGACAGGCGATTCTAAGGTTTTTCCACATTCCGGACACAATGGAACAAGTTTCGGAAGCTAATTCCATCATATGTGTGAGATACGGTAATAAACGCTCGATTTAAATTTAAACCGATTTAAGCGATTTCTAGGCGTTTTGGCTTGTACCGGACAAACGGCAAATCCAAACGACTTGAAATTTGAAATCTTGCAATAATATCACATTACGGATCCGATGAAACTGGTTTCGTCGAAATCCGAGACCGTTTGAAAAATGGCTATTTTAACTCGCCGAATTAAAATTAAAACGATATCGATGCGTTTCGAGCTGCCACGGTCAAACGACAACTCCGTTTGCTACGAAATTTGAAATCCGATAATAACTAACTATTACGGATCCAATGGAACTCGTTTCGTTCAATTTTGAGACTGTTCAAAAATTGGCTATTTTTCAGTCGATAATTAAATATTAAAATATTCAATTTTTACAAATTAACTCCAAATTCAGTTTTACAAGTTCTAAAATATTTCTATAACTTCAATATGATAAAACAAAATTTTCCAAACCATTTTCAATCATATTTAACCCAATATTTAATTATTTCTGGAATTTCACTATTAAATAAATCGATTTAATTGCAAAATTAAATCCAAAATTCAAAATAAAATTTATTCGACTCCAAAAATTCACTTATTAATATTTAAAATTAATTAAATACTCAAATTTAAATTACTAAAAATTCTGGGTCGTTACACCTCTCCTTAAAGAAATTGCGTCCTCGCAATAAGTAAGAAGGAAATATATGAAGTAACAACCATAGAAGCATATTAACACAAAAGAAAATTTGAAATAGGAAGTTCACCCTAAAGTGCACAAAAGAGTTAGCAAGAAATCTGGTGAAACTTCAATCTCCACATTAACACCGGGCTCAAGAATGAAAACCGGAATCCCTAAGGCATTCCCGTAGATAAAAGACGTGGGGAACGTCAAGAATAGCAGAAAATTGAGCCGGTGCAATGGCGTAGTACAAAAACGGTACGTCCGAAAAACTAGAAACTCAAACAATTTGGGACATCAGCGTAGTACAAAAACGGTACGCCCAATGAACCAAAGCAAAGACATCGATGTAGTACAAACGGTACATCCGATGAATCAAAAGCAAAGACATCGATGTAGTACAATGGTACATCCGATGAATCAAAAGCAAAAACATCGATGTAGTACAAACGGTACATCCGATGAATCAAAAGAAAAGACATCGATGTAGTACAAACGGTACATCCGATGAATCAAATAGCAAAGACATCGATGTAGTACAACGGTACATCCGATGAATCAAAAGCAAAGACATCGATGTAGTACAACGGTACATCCGATGAATCAAAAGCAAAGACATCGATGTAGTACAAACGGTACATCCGATGAATCCAAAGAAAAGACATCGATGTAGTACAAACGGTACATCCGATGAATCAAATAGCAAAGACATCGATGTAGTACAACGGTACATCCGATGAATCAAATAGCAAAGACATCGATGTAGTACAACGGTACATCCGATGAATCAAATAGCAAAGACATCGATGTAGTACAAACGGTACATCCGATGAATCAAATAGCAAAGACATCAATGTAGTACAACGGTACATCCGATGAATCAAAAGCAAAGACATCGATGTAGTACAACGGTACATCCGATGAATCAAAAGCAAAGACATCGATGTAGTACAAACGGTACACCCGATGAATCAAATAGCAAAGACATCGATGTAGTACAACGGTACATCCGATGAATCAAATAGCAAAGACATCGATGCAGTACAATGGTACATCCGATGAATCAAAAGCAAAGACATCGATGTAGTACAAACGGTACATCCGATGAATCAAATAGCAAAGACATCGATGTAGTACAACGGTACATCTGATGAATCAAAAAGCAAAGACATCGATGTAGTACAACGGTACATCCGATGAATCAAAAGCAAAGACATCGATGTAGTACAAACGGTACATCCGATGAATCAAATAGCAAAGACATCGATGTAGTACAACGGTACATCCGATGAATCAAATAGCAAAGACATCGATGTAGTACAACGGTACATCCGATGAATCAAATAGCAAAGACATCGATGTAGTACAAACGGTACATCCGATGAATCAAATAGCAAAGACATCGATGTAGTACAACGGTACATCCGATGAATCAAATAGCAAAGACATCGATGTAGTACAACGGTACATCCGATGAATCAAAAGTAAAGACATCGTTGTAGTACAAACGGTACATCCGATGAATCAAATAGCAAAGACATCGATGTAGTACAACGGTACATCCGATGAATCAAATAGCGGAGACATCGATGTAGTACAAACGGTACATCCTATGAATCAAATAGCAAAGACATCGATGTAGTACAACGGTACATCCGATGAATCAAATAGCAAAGACATCGATGTAGTACAAACGGTACATCCGATGAATCAAAAGAAAAGACATCGATGTAGTACAAACGGTACATCCGATGAATTAAATGAAAAGACATCGATGTAGTACAAACGGTACATCCGATGAATCAAATCCTAAATAATTCGGAACACTGACGCAGTACAAAAACGGTACGTCCAATGAACCGAAGACCGAATGATTTTCGGAACACCGACGTAGTACAAAAACGGTACGTCCAATGAACCGAACACAATAAAAGGACATCGGACGCTAGTCCTTAAAAGGAATGATATAAAGCTCAATAAAACGAAGTATACCAAAACGCCCGATGAACTTGATAAAAAGATAATGTCATTCGGTCATCAACAAAGAAACAACCCCTTATTGCTTACGACTAAACGCATTGGCAACACGATTTCCCCTTCGGGAATAAAAAGAATATCAAGATCATAGGAAGCTAGGAACTCGAGTAAACAAGCAGTTCCTTAAGAGAACATAAATATTCCAAAGATTTATGATCGTGATAGAGAACAAATTTCTCATCCAAATATGATGATGCCAAATTCCAAAAGCAAAAACATTAGCCGAGAGCACTAGATCATAAGTGGCTATCTAGTCTCGAGAAGCTATAATGATTTAGAAGCACAAGGGATAGCACGTTCTCCTTTGCAAGAGAATGGCATTCCAAACCAATACGACTAGTATCGGTACAAATAGCAAAGTCTAGGTTCCCCTTCAGGAATCACAAGAATAAGAGTATTGAAAGGAAGGGTTCTTTTAAATAATTCTCTTCCCCGAAAAGTTAAAACTTTCAAAATTACACTTTTACTTTTATGTAATAATCTTTCTACAAAAATTTAAATTTTTACAAATCAATATATCGTGTCTGATTGTCACATCAAAGCGTTTAGGAAATTCCTATCGATAACGTTGATCAAGCGCATCGACCAAAATTCTTAAAGCACTCAACGGGCAATACAATCACAAAGTCATCTTTTCTAGGATAAATCAATCTCTTAAAAAGTTTTAAGAATATTCTTTGCTCGTTTTAAGAGCAAAAAATCAAATTGCACTTATAATTAAATCTTATGAAAAAGATTTGCAAAATTTTAAATTTCTATTTCCATCCAAAATCCATAAATAAGAATTTTCATAGAATATTGGATTTATAAAACGGATGAAATAAGTTGGACAAATTGAATGACAAAATAAGTCATTCATAAGAATCATGACGAGTGCGGAATGCGGTAAGTGGAATGCTAATTTCCGCAACTCGTAGCAAATGAAAACCGGTGGTAAAGTCAAACTGAAAAGACCTTAACACCACACAAAAGATTTCTTAGGTGATAATCCTAAGACAAACTCAAAAATACCGGAAAATTTCTCAAACTACATGAATGAGAGAAATAACACTTTCCTTATAAGTGGGCTTAAGGAATAAAATGATGCCATCAAGTTGGAATCAAAATCATAAAGGAAAAATAGAAATCTGCTTAACAGATTGAAAATGTCGAAGATGAATAGTCCACTCGAAAAATAGGATATGGACTTCACAATGATTAAGTCGATCCTTTCAGAAAGGTCAATTCCGAAGCCAAAGCAAAAATATCGGCTTGGAAAGAAAAGTCACATAAAACAATCTTGACATTTAAACAAAAGCAAATCGAGTGTTGCGGGTCTACCATCCGGATTCACAATACTCAAAGAAGTCATCAAGCCCAAAATATTCAAAGAAAAAGAATCGACAAGTTCTTTTGATATAAAAATAATGAGATGAAACCCATATCAAAAAGAACTCAAATAGAAAGTTCACGAATTAAAACAATGCCATCGAGGATTGAATGAAAATACCTTGACCAAAAGTTGCAGCTTTCCTTCTCACTTGCTTGGAAGCTTAGGACACGAAGATAAAAGATGACCCGAACCTTTGCAATAACGGCAAAAGAGGGGTTTCGGGCACTCCCTTACATGGTGGTATGTGGAACCACAATTGTAGCATCGTCCACGACTAGAGGTAGGAACATTTGCTACCTGAGTTTGTTGCTTTCCTTTCTTATTAGAATCGGGGCCTTTGAATTTGATAGGCCTCTTCAAGTTATTGTCGAAGTTCTGTTGGGCACGCACAACTTCAACATCACCTTCATTATCGGCCTCTTCAAGACGAAGAGCGATATCAATAAGCTGATCAAATGAAACCTCAAGTTTCAGAAGTAATGGCTTCTTAAGATTCTTATTCAAGCCATAGACAAGTCTCTGATTTTTCTTCAATGGGGTATTAATATACTCAACCCCGTATTTGGAAAGAGATTCGAAAGATGCGACATAGTCTGTCACAGAAGATTCACCTTGAACAAGGTCTATCATTGTAAGGACCCGATTCTTCGTCTTTCGAAAATTCAACATCGATACTCACTTTATCGACTGTCGAGAAATTGAACGACGGAAAACCGAACACTTAGGGTTTTAAGAAAAAGAAAAAGACAGAAAAGATAAGAAGATAGAAAATAGAGAGAAATAGAAAACAGCACAACAATAACAGAATCTCACAATCTCAGCGGAACAACATATAATAATAAATGAATAATCTTTAAACAAAGAACTATATCAGTTATTACATTACATTACATTTCATTACATCATATCATCATCAGAGTGTACAACCTCAAACAACAACAAACAGCGGAAAAGAAATACTATATATTTATAATACGCCATGCCATCCATCTTGCCTCCAGCAACTCCAGAATATCCTGATAAACCTTAACTCTTGACTGCCCGTGTAGAAATTGGTGGGCACCCAGAGTTTAGGAAGGAAAACAATAAACTCCGAGTCAGTCATGTGACTGGTGTGGGAACTCAAAACAGTTTATTTATCTTAAAAAAATCAAAATAAGAGGAATATTTTTAAAGTCAATTCGCAATGCTTTTAAAAAATGAGACTACCATAAGGCCTCCCGCACACACACACAATGCAAACGCAGAATCGGAGGAGATTTTTCCTTATGATAGTCAAAGATGCTTGATACGCATTTAAAAAGAACATTTGATATTATTACTAGTGCATAGTGTAGGAAAATATTTCGAAAGTAGAATATAAATCTTAGCCAACATACGACCATTATCGTATGCCTACTATAGCTACCATCTAAACAGTGGTGACCACCATAAGTAAATGGCAGGTTCTACAACTAATACCGTACAAGGTTTCGTATTGGGAATTGGATTTCCAACGAATGATCAGGCCAAGGAACTTCCCATTGCCACATGAGAATGCCTCTGGAAGAACATCCCCGAGAACCAAACCGGATCTCTACCAACACAAGGCCGGGTTACCCCTAACTGAGTAACAACTGACCGAGTATGCCATCCCCCGGTCCTTTGGGACCTTTAACCGAGCGCTCGTCACCATCATCACACAATCATAACAAAGTGTTTTCAACATGAGTAAGTATCTGGGCTCCATACCATAATACCACCCTTTTCCAGAAGGAAATGCACATACCCTAAAGGGCGCTACCCCTCATAACCTTGCCGCATCTTTCCTGTTTTGACCATTCCGGGGTGTGAGGCTCGACGAAGTCACGTCCACAAAAACATACTTTATACAAAAGCCATGCTTTGGATCAACAAATGATCATAGAAATGATCACCAGGATAGACGATCAAATAAATGATCCTATCACAAATGATCAACACAATGATCATTTCACAGCAACACTCAGCATGTCACATTACCAAAATGGGAATATATCGCTGATAACATTCAACTACATAACCTCTGAGCTTGTACGTCTCAGAGAAGGGTGTTAAGCTAAAAGAATAAATTCTCCGCCACCAACAGAAATATATTTGAAAGAAATCTTCTTTATATCTCAACTTGTAATGTCAGACATACCATCCATACAAGTCTGTTCCGGGATCGAACAAAACCGAAGGCACTTACAAAGAAGTCCTTGCAATCCGGATATTCACAATCCTGATCGGATTTCCCATCACATATGGAGAACTCAATACCGGAGCAACTCGATGCAGAGTCAATCGACAGGTCATCCTATCGCTTTCGCAAATACCGGGTCTTCAACACTGATCTTCAATGCTATCCATTACGACGTATCACATATTCGGAATGGGTTATACGACCCCATGGTCCTTTCCCGGTTAACCCGAATAGTGAGCGCAATAATTTAAAAATAAGTGTAGCATTCAAATTTAACAAATCACAACAAATACCTTTCAAAGGTAAATATTGATAGTCGGTTATTGAACTATCAATGGATATGCACACATCACCAGATTCTAAATAATTTTCCAAATTATTTATTTCCCAAAGATATCTTTACAAGATATATAATTTTCACACTTCAAAAATAAATCAATATTTATTTTTAAACAAATTCCACTTTCTTTTATAAATTCAATAGTGAATTTATATTCTAAAATATCTATGCCTATATGATTTCAATTATTCATTTCAATTTATCTTCAAAAAGATAAATTCTCAAAATATTCACTTTATATTTGGAAAACATTTCCATACTTATTTATTAAGTAATTCTCAAATCCATCTATTTTCAACACTTGGAAAATATTCAATATACTCAAATCGAGATTAAGTATATATTTCATTCTTTAAGGAAATCATTCTCTTAAACATATTTATTTGGGCCAAAACGAATGTTACGTAAAACATCGTTACGACAACCCAAAATCACTAGTATAGGGATTCGAAATTAAAATAGATATATAAATCCCAATACTATACAAAACATTTCCTTTCGAAAATCATTTACTATAACAACAGTGTTATTGTCCACCATTTCCTTCTATTTTTCGAAAACATCTATTTCAACAATGAATGTTGAAATCTATGGTTTCGAATCTTAACATATTTAAAAAACATCGTTAACTTGTTTTAATTCTATTTAAAACATCAAATCTAAACATTTTCTTTAACATATTATTCACTATTCAAAAACGTGAATATACTACGTTAACAATTTAATCATTTCTATTCATCTCATTTTAAAGGATTATTCACAGTTAAAAACGTGAATATAACTCCATTAATAAGTTTCAACAATTTACTTATCAAAATAAGTCGTTGCGAATTTATAAAACAACGTTTATAAATTCTATTTCTATTTGTTTTATAACAACTTCCTTTATAAATTTCTTATTAACCTATTCAATCTATAACTCAATTATAAAACAAAAGTTCATGTTATAAGTTAAATACTTAGAATTTATTTGTTTGCACCATCGTTCCTTTGAACTTTATAATTATAAATCTTATAACTTATAAGATTCAATTATTTATCCAAAACCATTCTTTTAATAACTTTATATATTTTATAAACCTACTGCTTAAAAAATTCCATTTATAACTTCACCGTTTATAATTCTATAGATTTCATTCATTTATGAAATTCATTCACAATTCATTCTAACACTTATAAAAACTCGTTTTATAATTTCAATATTTTCATTTATAAATTATCAATTTATAAATCTTTTTATATAAATCAATTTATATTATTCTTTTAAAACATCTTTAATTTCCTTTATAATTTCACCATTTTGATTCATAAAATAATTAAATTTTATAAATCCTATATTTCAACTTTTCATAATAAATTCAATTAATCCCGATTTAAACTCTTTTATAAAATCATTAGTCTCATATTTTCAAAAATCAACTTTTAACTATATTTCTCAAAAATCATAATTTTTATAACATTAAAATTATAACGTTTATTTATTTAAAATGGATCAATTCAAAAATATTTTATAAACGTTTTCTTTCAAAAATCACTTTGAAATCCTTTTAAAATTCCAAAATTTGGTCCAATGATGCTACATACCAAATAGTCAATCACGACAACAACGATATCATATATCGATATGATAATCCATCAAATATCAAAATATCTGAAATCAAATAAATATTGTTGAGGAATCCAGTTGGATCCCTCCAACCTGTTTTCCTACATCCACAAACATTAGCACAATACCAATTCCGCTCCAGTACGGAATTATCGCGGTATATGGGATTTAAAATATTATCCGCTTAATAGACGGCGCAATAGGGTCTCATCCGCTATAAAATACGGGAAATCAATAGCTCCAATATATACATATGCCAATATATATATATATATATATATATATATTGCTATTATATATAATACCAGTTTCACTGTTTATGAAATATTCGCGGTATATGTTTTTAATAAATAACATCAGCTTAATAACGGCGCATAATGTCTATTTTAACAATCAATAGATATCAATCATCATTCAAACATGCATTCAAATATTTTAAATCTAACTATTTAAAATAAAATCGAAACCGATTCGATTGAGTGAGAAGTTCTCACCTTGATTTCAATTTCGTTTTAGCGATTTATTTCGAATAAAATTAAACGGACGTTTAATTTTACCCAAAATTCTCACTAACTCCAAACGACTCCAATCCAACTACATCGCGTAGTGCTCGTCCATACGATTCCAACGCAACTGGTTTCGCGCGTTGTCGACCTCGTATGAAAAAGTTATGCATTTTACAAGTTACATGAATTTATTTTTATAATTTTACAACATATATAATTATTTTATAAACCTACACTAACATATGCCGTTAGATCTCACCCCTATGAAATCATAGCCGTGCGCACTATCTCCTACTTCCTCTCGTTCACTTCTACAGACATCATCACGTACAAATAAACCCATACAACAAGCAACTAGGGTTACATATTACGACTTCCACTTCGACTTCTGCAACGATCAGAATGCGCCAAATCGAAGCCACGACCAAGAGCTATGCTCGGCCCAAGGAGCATGAAGCTCGGCCCCTTGATTTGCCTCGATTTCCGTGCGCAAGCCCCAACCCATATCTCACAAAATACAGCTCCAATCTCGATCTCCACCGTTGAATATAAGGATCTTGCCATGCTCTACATCTTTCATTTAGAAAGTTTGTTGAATCGTTGCACGGATTTGAAGAAAAGAGAGGAGAATCGAAAGTGAATTCTGGCCTTTGAATATGTTAGAGGCGGCTGTGCATATTAGGTTTAGGGTTTTTAGTTTTTTTTTTCTTTGTGAAGGGTTGGTCTATTTATAGAGAACGAACGACACTATTCGTTCCGGAAATTCCGAACTCCGATTCACGCGCCGTAATCAGCGTTTGTAGGGTTTACCCCGCGTTCCGGACACAATGGAACAGGTTTCGGAAGCTAATTCGGACATCTGTGCGAGTTATGGCAATAAACGTTCAATTTAAATTAAATCGATTTAAACGATTTTCTAGGCGTTTTAATTTGTACCGGACAAACGGTAAATCCGATTGACACGAAATTTGAAACCCTACAATAATATCACATTACGGATCCGATGAAACTGGTTTCGTCGAAATCCGAGACTTTTTGAAAAATGACTATTTTAACTCGCCAAATTAATATTAAAAATAATTCGATGCGTTTCGAGCTGCCACGATCAAACGATAACTCCGATTGCTACGAAAATTGAAATCCGGTAATAACTAACTATTACGGATCCAATGGAACTAGTTTCGTCCAATTCTGAGACTGTTCAAAAATTGACTAATTTCACTAGTCGGTTTAATATTAAAATATTCAATTTTCACAAATTAACTTTTAATTCGATTTTAAAAGTTCTAAAATATCGTTCTAACTTCAACATGATAAAATAAAATTTTACAAATCATTTTCAATCATATTTAACTCAATTTTCAATTATTTCCATAATTTAACATATTAAATTATCGATTTAATTATCCAATTAAATCCAATTATTCAAATAAAAATTTATTCGACTTATAAATTCACTTATTAATATTTAAAATTAATTAAATATTCAAATTTTAATTACTTAAAATCCTGGGTCGTTACAATCTTCCCCCCTTAAAAGAATTTCGTCCTCGAAATTAACAAGTAAGAAAAGTTATAGAATTTATTAACTTTCCATAATTTATAGCCAAACTCCTTATAATAACTTACTAAGTTTTCAAATCATACTTAGTTATCTTTTCAAACCAAACTACTATTTTTTAACTTTCAATTCCAAAATCAAAGTTAAAGTTTTCAAAATTTTCCAATTTTCTCAAATTTTTTCTAACGCCTTAAATTTCCTGAAAAATTCGCCATAGTCTCCTTTGCGCGGCTCGATCCAAAAAAAAAAATGACAGTATATATATCACAAATATACATCTCATCAAGTAATGAGGCATCCCGCAGGGAAAAAGTATAAAAGTACGATATTTAATCCGAGATATGTACCTTATATTTTATTAGCGAGCATATACGGCTAATATAGCGCGAAAGCGAGCTCCAAATGCGAAGCAAACGCGATCCGCACCTACTAAACACTCAACAAACAACATGAGAACCATGTACATAGACAAGAGTATCGATATACAACATATAGCAACATAATAACTATATATGCCAACATAGCAAATGTAAACATCAACCAACTATCATTCATAACCAATATATATTCATTCATATTCTCATTAATATTCAATGAAATAGGTTTTCAATTTAATCATATTTGATTTATTAACAGTGGATGTTTCTAACATTCATTTTCAATTAGTTTATATTCACTAATTCATACTCAAGTTGGTTCACTTCCAAATTAAATTCAATTCTATTTAAGATTCACTTAACTACCAATTGAATTCCAATTACTTTAGCTTCCAATTTCATTAACTCTTAATGAATTATATACAATCAACTAACAATCATATAACAACCAATGTATATTAATTACAACCAAATTCCTTTGCTTATATTCATTCAATTTGGTTTAATTAATTGATTTTCATTCAACTTTCAACTTTCAATAACATTAAATTTTAATGAATTAACACTTACATTCATTACTTCCTATCAATTTTATTTACATTCAATTGATTAACATTCAATCCATTAATTCAATTCAATTACAAAGTTGAATTTCATTTACATAACTTAAGTTCATATTCATCACTTAACTTTATTAATTTTCTTTGATACCAATATCAACTTCATTCAACACCTCTTAAGTTATATTTCCATTTTATAAACATCACTTGGTTTTACATAACTTAAATTCCAACTTATAAATAAATTCAGATTCTAATTCTAAAGTAAATTTCCATTTAACTTTAAATTCATTTTTATTTATAACTCATATTCATAAAAATATCCATATAGTTTCATTTCTTATATATATAAGTTTATTTCACAATTGTAAATCACATTAATTATAATTCAATTCTTATAATTCTTTTGCTTATACAATTATTCTTCAATTTAGATTATTCAAACAACTAAACAATCCACTTATATACACTTTAATAATTCTGAAAAATTATTCCTTTATATATAAAAATATAATCAAGGTAAAATTATTCCATTTACCCAATTTAAAACAATATCGTGTCGGTTTATCTTGTTTAAGAGTTTAGAAACCCCTTTCTACGATAGTTAGCTAGACTACATCGACCGAAATCTATAAACAATCAACCGATAAGTCAACACAATACAAAACAATTTATATTCACTAACAAATACGCTCTCATAGCTATTATTACACTCATTCTAGAGCACTACTGACTCTATCTCTAATGAGTAATACCCAACAGAACCATGGTTGTCGCTTAACCATATGCTCTGATACCACATTGTAAGGACCCGATTCTTCGTCTTTCGAAAATTCAACATCGATACTCACTTTATCGACTGTCGAGAAATTGAACGACGGAAAACCGAACACTTAGGGTTTTAAGAAAAAGAAAAAGACAGAAAAGATAAGAAGATAGAAAATAGAGAGAAATAGAAAACAGCACAACAATAACAGAATCTCACAATCGCAGCGGAACAACATATAATAATAAATGAATAATCTTTAAACAAAGAAATATATCAATTATTACATTACATTACATTTCATTACATCATATCATCATCAGAGTGTACAACCTCAAACAACAACAAACAGCGGAAAAGAAATACTATATACTTATAATACGCCATGCCATCCATCTTGCCTCCAGCAACTCCAGAATATCCTGATAAACCTTAACTCTTGACTGCCCGTGTAGAAATTGGTGGGCACTCAGAGTTTAGGAAGGAAAACAATAAACTCCGAGTCAGTCATGTGACTGGTGTGGGAACTCAAAACAGTTTATTTATCTTAAAAAAATCAAAATAAGAGGAATATTTTTAAAGTCAATTCGCAATGCTTTTAAAAAATGAGACTACCATAAGGCCTCCCGCACACACACACAATGCAAACGCAGAATCGGAGGGTCCTTATGATAGTCAAAGATGCTTGATACGCATTTAAAAAGAACATTTGATATTATTACTAGTGCATAGTGTAGGAAAATATTTCGAAAGTAGAATATAAATCTTAGCCAACATACGACCATTATCGTATGCCTACTATAGCTACCATCTAAACAGTGGTGACCATCATAAGTAAATGGCAGGTTCTACAACTAATACCGTACAAGGTTTCGTATTGGGAATTGGATTTCCAACGAATGATCAGGCCAAGGAACTTCCCATTGCCACATGAGAATGCCTCTGGAAGAACATCCCCGAGAACCAAACCGGATCTCTACCAACACAAGGCCGGGTTACCCCTAACTGAGTAACAACTGACCGAGTATGCCATCCCCCGGTCCTTTGGGACCTTTAACCGAGCGCTCGTCACCATCATCACACAATCATAACAAAGTGTTTTCAACATGAGTAAGTATCTGGGCTCCATACCATGATACCACCCTTTTTCAGAAGGAAATGCACATACCCTAAAGGGCGCTACCCCTCATAACCTTGCCGCATCTTTCCTGTTTTGACCATTCCGGGGTGTGAGGCTCGACGAAGTCACGTCCACAAAAACATACTTTATACAAAAGCCATGCTTTGGGTCAACAAATGATCATAGAAATGATCACCAGGATAGACGATCAAATAAATGATCCTATCACAAATGATCAACACAATGATCATTTCACAGCAACACTCAGCATGTCACATTACCAAAATGGGAATATATCGCTGATAACATTCAACTACATAACCTCTGAGCTTGTACGTCTTAGAGAAGGGTGTTAAGCTAAAAGAATAAATTCTCCGCCGCCAACAGAAATATATTTGAAAGAAATCTGCTTTATATCTCAACTTGTAATGTCAGACATACCATCCATACAAGTCTATTCCGGGATCGAACAAAACCGAAGGCACTTACAAAGAAGTCCTTGCAATCCGGATATGCACAATCCTGATCGGATTTCCCATCACATATGGAGAACTCAATACCGGAGCAACTCGATGCAGAGTCAATCGACAGGTCATCCTATCGCTCTCGCAAATACCGGGTCTTCAACACCGATCTTCAATGCTATCCATTACGACGTATCACATATTCGGAATGGGTTATACGACCCCATGGTCCTTTCCCGGTTAACCCGAATAGTGAGCGCAATAATTTAAAAATAAGTGTAGCATTCAAATTTAACAAATCACAACAAATACCTTTCAAAGGTAAATATTGATAGTCGGTTATTGAACTATCAATGGATATGCACACATCACCAGATTCCAAAAAATTTTCCAAATTATTTATTTCCCAAAGATATCTTTACAAGATATATAATTTTCACACTTCAAAAATAAATCAATATTTATTTTTAAACAAATTCCACTTTCTTTTATAAATTCAATAGTGAATTTATATTCTAAAATATCTATGCATATACGATTTCAATTATTCATTTCAATTTATCTTCAAAAAGATAAATTCTCAAAATATTCACTTTATATTTGGAAAACATTTCCATACTTATTTATTAAGTAATTCTCAAATCCATCTATTTTCAACACTTGGAAAATATTCAATATACTCAAATCGAGATTAAGTATATATTTCATTCTTTAAGGAAATCATTCTCTTAAACATATTTATTTGGGCCAAAACGAATGTTACGTAAAACATCGTTACGACAACCCAAAATCACTAGTATAGGGATTCGAAATTAAAATAGATATATAAATCCCAATACTATACAAAACATTTCCTTTCGAAAATCATTTACTATAACAACAGTGTTATATTCCACCATTTCCTTCTATTTTTCGAAAACATCTATTTCAACAATGAATGTTGAAATCTATGGTTTCGAATCTTAACATATTTAAAAAACATCGTTAACTTGTTTTAATTCTATTTAAAACATCAAATCTAAACATTTTCTTTAACATATTATTCACTATTCAAAAACGTGAATATACTACGTTAACAATTTAATCATTTCTATTCATCTCATTTTAAAGGATTATTCACAGTTAAAAACGTGAATATAACTCCATTAATAAGTTTCAACAATTTACTTATCAAAATAAGTCGTTGCGAATTTATAAAACAACGTTTATAAATTCTATTTCTATTTGTTTTATAACAACTTCCTTTATAAATTTCTTATTAACCTATTCAATTTATAACTCAATTATAAAACAAAAGTTCATGTTATAAGTTAAATACTTAGAATTTATTTGTTTGCACCATCGTTCCTTTGAACTTTATAATTATATATCTTATAACTTATAAGATTCAATTATTTATCCAAAACCATTCTTTTAATAACTTTATATATTTTATAAACCTACTGCTTAAAAAATTCCATTTATAACTTCACCGTTTATAATTCTATAGATTTCATTCATTTATGAAATTCATTCACAATTCATTCTAACACTTATAAAAACTCGTTTTATAATTTCAATATTTTCATTTATAAATTATCAATTTATAAATCTTTTTATATAAATCAATTTATATTATTCTTTTAAAACATCTTTAATTTCCTTTATAATTTCACCATTTTGATTCATAAAATAATTAAATTTTATAAATCCTATATTTCAACTTTTCATAATAAATTCAATTAATCCCGATTTAAACTCTTTTATAAAATCATTAGTCTCATATTTTCAAAAATCAACTTTTAACTATATTTCTCAAAAATCATAATTTTTATAACATTAAAATTATAACGTTTATTTATTTAAAATGGATCAATTCAAAAATATTTTATAAACGTTTTCTTTCAAAAATCACTTTGAAATCCTTTTAAAATTCCAAAATTTGGTCCAATGATGCTACATACCAAATAGTCAATCACGAAAACAACGATATCATATATCGATATGATAATCCATCAAATATCAAAATATCTGAAATCAAATAAATACTGTTGAGGAATCCGGTTGGATCCCTCCAACCTGTTTTCCTGCATCCACAAACATTAGCACAATACCAATTCCGCTCCAGTACGGAATTATCGCGGTATATGGGATTTAAAATATTATCCGCTTAATAGACGGCGCAATAGGGTCTCATCCGCTATACAATACGGGAAATCAATAGCTCCAATATATACATATGCCAATATATATATATATATATATATATATTGCTATTATATATAATACCAGTTTCACTGTTTATGAAATATTCGCGGTATATGTTTTTAATAAATAACATCCGCTTAATAACGGCGCATAATGTCTATTTTAACAATCAATAGATATCAATCATCATTCAAACATGCATTCAAATATTTTAAATCTAACTATTTAAAATAAAATCGAAACCGATTCGATTGAGTGAGAAGTTCTCACCTTGATTTCAATTTCGTTTTAGCGATTTATTTCGAATAAAATTAAACGGATGTTTAATTTTACCCAAAATTCTCACTAACTCCAAACGACTCCAATCCAACTACATCGCGTAGTGCTCGTCCATACGATTCCAACGCAACTGGTTTCGCGCGTTTTCGACCTTGTATGAAAAAGTTATGCATTTTACAAGTTACACGAATTTTTTTTTATAATTTTACAACATATATAATTATTTTATAAACCTACACTAACATATGCCGTTAGTTCTCACCCCTATGCAATCATAGCCGTGCGCACTATCTCCTACTTCCTCTCGTTCACTTCTACAGACATCATCACGTACAAATAAACCCATACAACAAGCAACTAGGGTTACATATTACGACTTCCACTTCGACTTCTGCAACGATCAGAATGCGCCAAATCGAAGCCACGACCAAGAGCTATGCTCGGCCCAAGGAGCATGAAGCTCGGCCCCTTAATTTGCCTCGATTTCCATGCGCAAGCCCCAGGCCGTCGGCCCCCATATCACACAAAATACAGCTCCAATCTCGATCTCGACCGTTGAATATAAGGATCTTGCCATGCTCTACATCTTTCATTTAGAAAGTTTGTTGAATCGTTGCACGGATTTGAAGAAAAGAGAGGAGAATCGAAAGTGAATTCTGGCCTTTGAATATGTTAGAGGCGGCTGTGCATATTAGGTTTAGGGTTTTTAGTTTTTTTTTTCTTGTGAAGGGTTGGTCTATTTATAGAGAACGAACGACACTATTCATTCCGGAAATTCCGAACTCCGATTCACGCGCCGTAACCAGTGTTTCTAGGGTTTACCCCACGTTCCGGACACAATGGAACAGGTTTCGGAAGCTAATTCGGACATCTGTGCGAGTTATGGCAATAAACGTTCAATTTAAATTAAATCGATTTAAACGATTTTCTAGGCATTTTAATTTGACCGGACAAACGGTAAATCCGATTGGCACGAAATTTGAAATCCTACAATAATATCACATTACGGATCCGATGAAACTAGTTTCGTCGAAATTCGAGACTTTTTGGAAAATGACTATTTTAACTCGCCAAATTAATATTAAAAATAATTCGATGCGTTTCGAGCTGCCACGATCAAACGATAACTCTGATTGCTACGAAAATTGAAATCCAATAATAACTAACTATTACGGATCCAATGGAACTGGTTTCGTCCAATTCTGAGACTGTTCAAAAATTGACTAATTTCACTAGTCGATTTAATATTAAAATATTCAATTTTCACAAATTAACTTTTAATTCGATTTTAAAAGTTCTAAAATATCGTTCTAACTTCAACATGATAAAATAAAATTTTACAAATCATTTTCAATCATATTTAACTCAATTTTCAATTATTTCCATAATTTAACATATTAAATTATCGATTTAATTATCCAATTAAATCCAATTATTCAAATAAAAATTTATTCGACTTATAAATTCACTTATTAATATTTAAAATAAATTAAATATTCAAATTTTAATTACTTAAAATCCTGGGCCGTTACAATGAAAAGCCGGGCTAAGGTTACTTTTTCAGCCTCCGGCACAAATTTCAATTCGAATCTTCCCCGGAATTGCTCCCAAGTAAGATCCGCCTCAACGATTTCAAAAATTAAAAGCTCATACCAATCCAATGCTCTTTCTTGGAGCATGCTAGAAGCTACTTGGACTCGATGAAGGTCAATAAGGTTCATGCGAGAAAAGATGCGATCGCATGATTTGAGCCAAGCTTGAATTTCTATAACACTCTCGGATCCCGTGAATGGCCTTCCACCCAAATCAGTGTAGTCTCTGCACAAGCGTGCAAAACCGGATCTAGGATGAGTAGGCTCCTGATTGGGACCCGCTGTTTGAGCGTTCTTGACAAGATCTAAAAGCTGTTGGGCAGACATAAAAACTCCATCCTGGGGAGTAGCACTAGATTGACCGGCGCTGAGACGGCCAGGTCTAACCATTTCTCTTCTTTAAGAAAGAAAGAAAGAAGAGGAAGAGTTATTCTCAAAATAATTTTCAATCAAACTTGATTGATAAAACAAGGAATCATAAAGAAAATAGGATAGAACGGTACGAAGACCCGAATAAAATCCTAAAGCACAAATCCTAAGATGGACTTAAGACGATGATCCTTGTTATAATATTCCATATTGTTCCGAAGTTTGGCTCTGATACCAAGCTGTGATAAATAAGTAAATTGGAAATCAACAAGAGATTAATCGATATCACAATAATCTACTCAAGATAAAAAGGAATGTCATACTCCTAATTTCATTCACCAAGCCACAATAAATGACATATATCAATGCCCATCGTAAAAGTTGGTGAAACATAAATTCCAGAATTCAACACACAAGATCCAAAAATCACAAGGAAAGGATCAACGACGTCGTACAGCGGGACATCCGATGAACCAAATCACAATCAAAGGGAACAACGACGTCGTACAGCGGGACGTCCGATGAACCAAATCACAAAGACATAGCACGATGCTAGTCTAAAACCTAAAATGATCGTCATGATCAAAGAGAAGTGTCAATTACAATAAGCTAGTAAATATATGAGCTTAGCTTCATGTCCCATAACCACTAGCTTAACTTAAATATTTACGAACAAATTGTAGATCTCCACTAGAAAATTGTCACAAGATATTCAATCGAACAAGTCCAAGAATTAACCGACGAAGTAAACGCAAGCGTTTCATACCACTCGTTTTACTAAGTCGTTTAATTAGATTTCTCATACGAGTGAGGTAAAGGTTTGTATATACTAATAGATTGGAAAACGGTTTTATAAACGAATTTGGTATTAAAATAGTATTGAAATCGTTTGAGGAAAGAGTTTTGATATTTACTACTTTTATAGAAACCTTTATATTTTTAAAGTGACAAAGCACAAGGGGGATTGTAGAAATAATCAATCACAAAGATCACATTCGAAGATGTGAATAAAATCCAATGAAATCGATAAAAGATCCATCGAAGTGGATATATCTAAAATTCCCAAAGAAAATAAGTCATCAAAGATGATAATAAATGATGACAATAAATAGGATCATCACAAATCGATTTAAAATGGAAATTCAATCCAAAAAGGCAAATTGGACTCAATCAGCAGGTTCAGTCGTCTGAACAGAGATTTTCAGTCGACTGACCATGTACCTGGAAATTTTCCAGGTTCAGGAAACTTTCTGTTTCCAGTTTCCGTCGACTGTGCAGAGTTTTTCAGTCGACTGAATCATGCCTGGAAACTCTCGGGTTTCAGGTTCAGTCGACTGAACAGAGTTTTCAGTCGACTGAATCATGCCTGGGCTGTTTTTCAGCCTTATTCAAATGAAGAGCAAACTCTTTCAAAATGCAACCGGACGAACATTGGCTCTAAGGGTTTATGCCAATCGGCGACCCGGCCCTATATGCTCCTCGATGCATCACCAAAAGCATGATCAAACATCCATAAAAGGATTTTACACAAATTTGACTTAAAAAACCCAAAATTTGGAATATTCACAAAACCAATCCAAATCAGGAGCAAATGCACATGAATAAGTGTTAGGAATTCATACCCAACAACCAAAGATAATTATAGTCATAGATGTGAGATAAAAATCTCACCTTTGAACTAAATTTATGAAGATGAAGCTTGAAAGCAATGGCAAGAACAAGCACTCTTCAATCTGAACACTAGAAGCTTGAATCTAAGCTTAAAAGAGAAACATTCCCTAAATTAGGTTTAGGAAATTTCTGAAATTGAATGGAGAAAGAGTTGGAGAAGATGAAGGAGATGCTTACCAATGGGTTCTTCTTGAGTTTGGAGCAAGAACTTGAGCTAGCAAAGGAAGCTAGGGCTTGGAGTTTTAATTTCCTCTTCCACCCTCCATTAACATAAAAGCTTGAGTATTAGGAAAATAGAAGAGAAGTGAATGAAGAGGAGAGGGTTGGAACTGAGTTAGTAAGTGGTTAATTGGCTCAGCCCAAACCAAAACCCTAAGCAAAAAGTAGCAAAATTCAACTTTCTCCAAACATATCGAAGCTTACACTCAAAAAGGTCGCAAACGGCATTTTGAACTCAATGGAGGTTGTCTCAAGTCCTAATTCGACCGTATGCAAAAAGTAGGTTTTCGGACCAAAATCCGACGAACGATAAAATATTTAAATAAAATATTTAAATATAAAAATCGATAAATATGCGGGTTGTTACATTTTAGTAGTGTGAGATATTGTGAAAAAATAAGTCTCTTTTCATTTAGAAGTGAAATTAAAGTTAAAATAAAATAGAATTTGAAATTTGAAGTGAAACGGATTTGAAAAGGATAGCTAATTAGAAATTGAAATTAAGATGAATAGTGAAATTCAAATTGAAATCGATTTTGAAAAAGTGAAGTTTAGTTTGAGGTTGGATTGAAGTTTAAATTAAAATTGGATTTGAAATATAAGTTTTGAATGAGTTTAGTTTGAGATTAGAATTGAAATTGAGTTAAAATTGGAATTTAATATTTAATATTAAACTAATGAGAATATAATAACATTATAAAATGTTAAAGGTGAAAATATATTTTAAATACTTTATAAAGTGAAAATATTTATTAAAATAATTTGTTATGATTTTATAAGTGTTGAAATCCAATTTGAATATATTATTTAAAATATTGAAGAATAAGTTAAAACTAGGTGCGTCGCACAACGGTAGTTCGCGATTTCGCGTCGAAAAGTTCAAATGAGTGTATAGAGTGGAATATAGCTCGAAATTCTTCGAGATAAGAAAATTCCAGACTATTACATCCGTATCTTCTAAACGAAGAAAGAAAATCACAGTTTCATTGAGTAGATTTAGAAATAAGTCCAAATCAATTTTTCAGAAAAATCGCGTCAGTGCAGTCAAGTGACCGTAACAGGAAATCTGCTTAAATGGATGTTTTTGATTATGGAAAAATATGGAATAAATTAGATAAATCTATTTAAATGATTTAAAAGAGATTTGTATTGGAAAACATGAATTACTGAATGTTTAAAAGTTGTTTAATTTAAATAAGCTTATTTAGCACTTTCCGCAACACTTTTCTGCTGCGAATTCTATAACTTTTGGAATATGAGTTTAAATGTAACGACGTTTCCCAGAATAAATTGTGAATGTTTTAAAAAGGATAATTAAGCGTTTTTGAAAGATAATTTGGAATATTTATAAGCAATTCCAAAATAAAGTTGAAAATCTAAGTATGCGGAAACGACTAGTATATTTGTCCCACTTGTGAGATCTGAGAAAATTAAACAAGGTGTTTAACTAAGGTTAGGGATGGAGCTACCAGTGCCCTGAACTTACCTGGCCTATGTTTTTTTTCTTAGGCGAGGGGTGAAATAGATAGAAAGAAAAGCCCGGATGCTCTTAAATAAAAGGATTCTGTTAATTTTTTCAAAATAAAAGAAGATTGGTATTATCCAAAAGTTAAAAAATCTCCAAAATGAATGATTTCTATGATTCTATTTACTTCAAATTGTTTGTTAAGATTGATTTAGGGTTTATCGTAAACGATGTCTAAGATAACATTGTTTTTGACCCGACTAAAAAGTAAAGAAATTTGGATCAAGAATTAAGTAAGGAAATTTGAGATATTTTCCAAAGCAAAAGAATGAATTTCTTAGAAATTATCCTAAGTCAAAAGAAAGAGAATTTCGAAATCATCTGAAAAGAATTAAAGTGAAAAGAGACTTAATAAATCCTGTATACTCATATTCACTTTCTATCGATATTGAATTTCAAAGGAACAGGGGTCAGATTTGGGTAAATCCCATCCGTAAACCACTTCGAACCAATGTTTACGTTCGAACGTAAAGACATGTTGAAGATGATGATTATTGAAGACCGTGGATCTTTATAGTGTGAGGACTGCTTGTTGACTTGCTCTGGGTAGCTCTCTAGTTATTTATAGCAGTGGTCTCCTCGTTGTGGAGATTTCTTTTGGATTGCAAGAACTACTTGCTACTGGTGGTATAAGAGAGTGCCTTTAGTTTATCCTGTTCCTGGACAACTTGTATGGATGTTTTTTTGACATTGCATTTCTAAAGATTATGTACATTGGATTTTACAAACGTACATTAGTGGTGGCGGAGAAGACAACTTCTCATAGCTTATAACCCTCCTTGAAACGTGCGAGCTCAAGGGTTGTATTTTTATGGATGGAAATTAGTAGTTAACGGAAATGGCAATGTAGCATTCAAAGATGTGATATGTGCTTTGTGAAAAGGTAATCGTAGCCTCAGGCCTTATCAAACCGAAAATGATCGAAACAGGATTAGATGCAGCAAGACTAAGTGGATCATTCCCAATTAGGATATGGTCATCCTCTTCGAGATATATTTCTTCCCGCTATGACGTCGGGGTGTAAATTAATGTGGTGTATGCTATGAGGGCCCTCGAATAAAGGTTGGTAACGACCGAAGGATGATATATTCGGTACTATCTATTTACAGCGGTAGGCCGATCTTGTGTTGGTAGAGGATCCTTTGTGATGGTCCTCGAGACATCCATCTAGAGGTGTACCCCTTCGGAAGGTAGATCTCGCGCCTGGTCATTTGTATGAAAATCTATTCTCCAATAAGAACATACGTTTTATTTTTATTGGCGTAGTGAATAGCCTTAGTGAATAGCCTTGAAATGCTATATGGGTAACCATTTAGGATAAGATTAGTAAGTTTATTTGCAATTGTTTTCTAAGAGATGTCATTAGAAATAATATCAAAGGTTTTGAGATAAAAATGTTTTAGTTATCATAAGGTAAACCCCGTCCGTGTTTATGTGTGGGCGTCTTCATATGAGATACTCTTTATTTTCAAAGGATTTATAAAAAGGCTCATATATGACACTGTCATCTATTATTGAGTTTTTCTCACGCTGGTTTATCAAGCCTGATCTGGGTATTTTCAATACTCAGGTCAGATCCGAATAGTTTCAGGTTTAGTCGAATATTGTTGGAGTTTTCGGAGGAGAACTGGAGATATTCATCGGCGTATGGACATATTCTATTATCCGCTGTACTTAGTGTATTTTGTTTGATGTTTGTCAGCAATTGTAAGGACAGATGTTTATAACTGTCCATACTGAATTTAGGTTAGACCCTGATATATGTATTTAAAAGTTTTCCGCTGTAGAAATATTTGTTCAATATTATATATTATTCCATTTGAGTGAGATTCTGCTCTGTCTACTTTTCTTTTTTACCCTTAAAGATCCGTCTTTTCGTGCAATTTGAGTTAGACATGTGTGGTTTATTGACGATTCATAGAATACAAAAAATGGGACTTTACATTTGGTATCAGAGCTTTTAGATGAGTGAATACTGAAGCCTGATAGGGGTAAGTCTCATCAGAGATAGGATTAGTAATATCCTAGGATGAGTAACTCATTAGAGATAGGATTAGTAACACCCTAGAATGAGTTATGAGAGTATTATATATATGAGAGCGTATTTGTTAATTTTATAAAAATGGTTTTGTTTTTAAAAGAAATTAGTAAATGAAATAATTTTACCTTGGGTTTATATTTAAATATTAAAGGGGATATTATTATCTTTTAGGTTAGAAATTAAGGATTGATTGTAAATTTTCTTAGCAAAACCAAAATATGAATATCTTGTGATTAGAATTGTACGATTTGACTATAAGATATTCAATATAGAATCAATTAGTTGAAAGCTAGAATTTAGAATTTTGATTATATACCCCCAGACCTTTGGTTATTAAGAAATAATAAGGATTAAGTGATTTTCATAATGGATGGATTTAAAAGCTAAGTACAAATATCTTGTGAAGTAAAATTCACAATTTGGCTATAAGATATTTAATGGTAATATTGAAGCTACAAGTTGTAATTAGAGAAAGTAAAGAGAAAATGTACATAGAGGAAAAAAATTTGTTATCAATAAAATAGAAAAAGATAAGTCAAAATTGAAATTTTGGGTAAATATAATATGAAAGTAAGTTCTATAACTTATAAAGAAGTTAAGTTAATTTGAAATTTAGACACTTTGACTAGGTTAAAATCAAAGTGAAATTTAGGAACAAAAGATATAAGAAATATCATCCTAATATAAAAAATTGAATTAGTGATACATTTAGGGTAACATTTGTAATTCAAAATGAAGTAAGATTAGAAGGAGATAATTTTTTGATAGGTTGAATGTTGGATGAAAATGTTTAATTAACAAATACCATGTGAATTAAGTTTCACAATTTGACAATAAGATATTTGATGGATTTAAGATTAAGAAATTTGATTTAGAAAATGGATAGGTAAGTAGTTAATCATAGAATCAGTGAGAAAAAGGTGTACACTTAGTAAAGTTGCCTTATTAATATATGGATTGGATAAATAATATTAGCTAAATAAAAACCTTAGATAAAGAAAGCTAAGGGTTGAGTTTTATAACTTATTAATTTGAGATAATAGTAGAGTTTCATATTAGTTAAACACTTTAGTTGAAGTAATAACAATTTGAAGTTTGGGGATATGTATATATACTCTTAAGAAGTAAAGGTATATTATACAAGTTTAAGTCATATCTGTATGCTTAAGTAATAATGTATTTAGAAGAAAGTAAATGGTTGTGAAATAAACTTGGATTAAATAGAAATTTTGAAGAAATGTATTAGGTAAAGATGAATGTGAATAAGTACATAAGTTAAATATAGATCATTTCAGCACATAAATTTTTGATCTAAGATTTGAGAACATAACTTTGAGGTGTTTACACCAATCCGAAAAAGGATTTATCACTCGATTCTTGACGGCGAGAATTGATGAGAGTTTATGATTATATACACGAGTTTTATATCATAGTTGAGAGCTATGCAAGGAAAGCAAGGGTTTATGATCAAGAAGTCTGATCAAAGCCCGCACTAGAAAATCGAGGGATCGATACTAGTTCGAAAGTAAAGTTGCGGATTTGAATAATAGATCGAATCAAATATCACATATAGTATGATGTTTTGGATTTGTCTACTTAGTAGTTGGATAGTTATCTCAAATAGTAGGCACTAAGATATAGTGGTTGGACTAATGTTGTGGTATGTATATATAGACCTCAAGCATAGTACATGCTCAGGTCAGATAGTGAGTTATGTGGTGGTATTCGTTTATCTTGATATAGTATCAGTGTAGTTGTATTGAATGCATAATCTTATTTGGTTGTTGTATATATTATCTTAAATGTGCAGTATGCATTATGAGGGGTAGGATAGAAGTTTGACTTGATGTATGTGTATATAATCGTAAGTACGTGATATGTACTCAGGTTAGTGTGGGGAATCGCTATTTGTATGTTTGACATCATTTGCTTTTAGTTTGTTATGATATCGACCTTCTTCTTTTCTATCATCAGTAGAAATAAGTCAAATTATTCGAGGATATGAGTATGAGATAGATTCTTTTATCTAACTTTCATTTCGAGGACGAAATGCTTTTAAGTAGTGGAGAATGTAACGACCTGTAATTTCGCTTCTTCGAAAATGAGAGATTTTACTTAGTTTTAAATTTAAAAGGATTTTAAATCTTAAAAAATATGTTATATATAGTAAATAAATTATCTATTCTTATAGTTAATAAATTAAAAAATATAAATTTGGATTTTAGAACAAATCGACAAAAGTTATGTTTTGTTAAAAATAAATAAAGGTTTAAATAAATGAATTTAAATATTTATTTAAAAAGGCAAATCTTATTTAAAACATCTAATAAAGATAATAAAAGTAAATTTATATATTTAAAAGTATGTCAATAATCGTTTTACAAAAATAACTAAAATTTGTCGCATTTTGTCAGTTTTACATACACTGTAAAAATAGAGATTTTGATATTAATTAAATATGATTTTTGAGTATAAAGAGACTTGTTTTAATTTATTTAAAGAAGTAAAAAGTTTATTTTAAAGTTTGGTTTACTTCAATATATAACTTAATAAAAACGTCAAATTTTGACTGTATAATTTATCGTCAAAAGCACCATTTTCAACCAAAACAAGTTGTCGACAAGTTGTTGCCACTTGATACGTTTTCTAACTTATAAATACAAGTTTATAAACTATTTAAACACTTTACATTTATCACTAAAAGACAAAAGGAGTTTACTTTTGAAAAATTTAAATAAATGTATAAAAAAGTGAAAAGTATGATTTGACAAATTTAAAAATAATTAAAGCTTTTATAAAACAATGTCATTACCTTACTTCTCATCTCATTAATGAGATCTTAAGCTTATACATAGAAAAGGAGAAAATGGAAAAGTGAAAAGAAAGCTAACTTAGGGAATTAATAACACATACATCCATTCATTTAATGCAAATCAAATCAACACAAAGTCTTCTCTTTAAAATGCAGAATTTAAGAAAGTAATCATTTCTATTTTTACCATCACCATAAATGCATATCAAATCTTTTTTTCATATAAAAGAAAATGTATATATAAATTCAAAAATTAAGAGGGTATTAATGTCATTTACCACTAAAAATCTTCACTTATAAATACAACCACAAATATCTTCATTTCCACCTCACTTTCATTTCATAAAATTTCTAAAAAAACATTCTATACTTCCCTCATTTCTCTTCCATCTTCAAGCTATCACCTCATACTCCAAACCATCACCTTACGTCACCAAAACCAAGCTTAACTTCCACCTACCCACCTCCTCCTCACCCAAAACCCACACCATACCCCCCTACATCCCCACGGCCAAGCCCAAAACCCACAAATCCGAGCACCCTAGCCAAGCTGAGCCCCTACAGCCCAAGGCCGAGCACCACACACCCGAAACTTGAGCCTACACCCTCCTACACGCCATACCCAAGGCCACACCCTCCTCTACACCAAGGCCGTACCCTCCTCTCCATATAAAAAACAAAAGAAAAAAGAGAGAGAAGAAAAGAAAAGGAAAAAGAAAAGTGTTCGGAAAGGAAACGACAAAATGTGAGACGTAGGAAATAGCACGTTAGCGAGAGATGGAAATCTTACGTTAAAGTTTGACGGAGTGGATATGAATGTGAGAAATTATCACCGCTTTTATGAATTATATTGATTATCATGTTTAATTGTTATGTTAGATGAACACTATTTGATGATATGGATGTTTGATTGATTGTTTGAATATGTTGGATAATCCATAGTAATGTTATGACATTTACCGTATAGAATATGCTAGTATTATATGATTGCTACATGGTTGTGATGATAATTTGGACATCAAATTCCTATTAATTAAGTAATCCCTTTATTTAAAAAGACCATATTTTAGTAATATGAGATATTGTGTAAAAATAAGTCTCTTTTCATTTAGAAGTGAAACTAAAGTTAAAATAAAATAGAATTTGAAATTTGAAGTGAAAAGGATTTGAAAAGGATAGTTAATTAGAAATTGAAATTAAGATGAATAGTGAAATCGAAATCGAAATCGATTTTGAAAAATGAAGTTTAGTTTGAGGTTGAATTGAAGTTTAAATTGAAATTGGATTTGAAATATAAGTTTTAAATGAGTTTACTTTGAGACTAGAAATGAAATTGAGTTAATATTTGAATTTGAAATTTAATAATAAAATAATGGGAATATAATAATATTAGAAAATGTTAATAGTGAAAATATATTCTAAATACTTTAAAAAGTGAAAATATTGATTTAAAATGATTTGTAATGATTTTATAAGTGTTGAAATCCAATTTGATTAGATTATTTCAAATATTAAAAAATAAGTTAAAACTTGGTGCGTCGCGCAATGGTAGTTCGCGATTTCGCGTCGAAAAGTTCAAATGAGTGTATAGAGAGGAATATAGTTCGGAATTCTTCGAGATAAGAAAATTCCAGACTATTATATCCATATCTTCCAAACGAAGAAAGAAAATCAAAGTTTCATCGAGTAGATTTTGAAATAAGTCGAAATCAATTTTCCAGAAAAACCGCGCCAATGCAGTTAAGTGACCGTAACAGGAAATCTGTTTAAATGGATGTTTTTGATTATGGAAAAATATGGAATAAATTTGATAAATCTATTTAAATGATTTAGAATAGATTTGTATTGGAAAACATGAATTATCTAATGTTTAAAAGTTGTTTAATTCAAATAAGCTTATTTAGCACTTTCCGCAGCACTTTTCTGCTGCGAATTATATAACTTTTGGAATATGAGTTTAAATGTAACGATGTTTCCCAGAATAAATTGTGAATGTTTTAAAAAGGATAATTAAGCGTTTTTGAAAGATAATTTGGAATATTTATAAGCAATTCCAAAATAAAGTTGAAAATCTGAGTATGCGGAAACGACTAGTACATTTGTCCCGCCTGTGAGATCTGGGAAGATAAAACAATGTGTTTAAGTAAGGTTAGGGATGGAGAAACCAGTGCCATGAACTTACCTGGCCTATGTTTTCTTTTCTTAGGCGAGGGGTGCAACAGATCGAAAGGAAATCCCGGATGCTCTTAAATAAAAAGATTCTGTTAAGTTTTCCAAAATAAAAGAAGATGTATTATCCAAAAGTTAAGCAATCTTCAAAATGAATTATTTCTATGATCCTATTTACTTTAAAATATTTGTTAAGATTGATTTAGGGTTTATCTTAAACGATGTCTTAAATAACATTATTTTTGACCCGACTAAAAAGTAAAGAAATTTGGATCAAAAATTAAGTAACGAAATTTGAGATATTTTCCAAAGCAAAAGAATGAATTTCTTAGAAATTATCCTAAGTCAAAAGAAAGAGAATTTCGAAATCATCCGAAAAGAATTAAAGTGAAAAGAGACTTTATAAATCCTGTATATTCATATTCACTTTCTATCGATATTGGATTTCGAAGGAACCATGAGGGGATTTGGGTAAATCCCATCCGTAAACCACTTCGAACCAATGTATACGTTCGACCGTGAAGACATGTTGAAGATGATGATTATTAGAGACCGTGGATATTTATAGCGTGAGGACTGCTTGTTGACTTGCTCTGGGTAGCTCCTGAGTTTTGTAGAGCAGTGGTCTCCTCGTTGTGGAGATTTTTTTCGGATTGCAAGGACTACTCGCTACTAGTGGTAGTAGGAGAGTGCCTTCGGTTCGTCCTGCTCCTATACAACTTGTATGAACGTTTGTCTGACATTGCATTTCTAAAGATTATGCACATTGGTTTTTACAAACATACATCGGTGGCGGCGAAGAAGACAACTTCTCTTAGCTTAACATCCTCCTTGAGACGTACGAGCTCAAGGGTTGTATTTTTGTGGAAGGCATTTAGTAGTTAACGGAAATGGCAATGTGGCATTCAAAGATGTGATGTGTGCTTTGTGAAAAGGTAATCGTAGGCTCAAGCCTCATCAAACCGAAAATGACCGAAACAGGAGCATGGCTATGTGGGTCATTCTCAATTAGGATATGGTCATCCTCTTATAGATATATTTCTTCCTGCTATGACATCGTGGTGTAAATTAACGTGGTGTATGCTGTGAGGTCGCTTGAATAAAGGTCGGTAACGACCGAGAGATGATATATTTGGTACTATCCAGTTACAGAGGTAGGCCGGTCTTGTGTTGGTAGAGGATCCTTTGTGATGGTCCTTGGGACATCCATCTAGAGATGTACCCTTTCGGAAGGTAGATCCTGCGCCTGGTCATTTGTATGAAAATCCATTCTACAATAAGAACTTATGGTTTTGTTTGTATTGGCGTAATGAATAGCCTCGAAATGCTATATGGGTAACCATTTCGGATAAGATTAGTAAGTTTATATGCAAATGTTTTCAAAGAGATGTCGTTAGAAATAATATCAAAGGTTTTGAGATAAAAGTGTTTTAGTTATCATAAGGTAAAAACCCGTCCGTGTTTACGTGTGGGCGTGGTCTTATGAGATACTCTTTATTTTCAAAGGATTTATAAAAAGGCTGATATAAGACACTGTCATCTATTATTGAGTTTTTCTCACGCTGGTTTATCAAGCCTGATCCGGGTATTTTCAATACTCGGGTCAGATCCGAGTAGTTTCAGGTTTAGTCGAAGATGGTTGGAGTTTCCAAAGGAGAGCTGGAGATATTCATCGACGTATGTACATATTCTATTATCCGCTGTACTTAGTGTATTTTGTTTGATGTTTGTCAGTAATTATAAGGACAGATGTTTATAACTGTCCAAGCTGAATTTAGGTTAGACTCTAATATATGTATTTAAAAGTTTTCCGCTGTAAAAATATTTGTTCAATATTATATGTTATTCCATTCGACTGAGATTCTGTTCCGTCTACTTTTCTTTTTTACCCTTAAAGATCTGTCTTTTCATGCAATTTGAGTTAGACATGTGTGGTTTATTGTCGATTCAAAGAGTACGGGAAAACGGGACTTTACAGGGGGCAAGTTCGATACAAAGTGAACTTGTCGAGTAGAACATATGGGTTTCTACTATTGGGACTTATGTTGTAGAACATATGAGGGTTTCTACTATTGGGACGTATGCCAAAGGTATCATAGATAACTCAGAGGTCTTGTGTATGCTCGAGAAGTTGGGGATGGCGGGACGCTCACTACAGATTGATATAGGGTAATCCGTTTATCCCTAGACCTACACAGGGTGGTCGATTTTTCCTGGCCTTACGGAGAGCATGGATTCAAACATCGATGAGACCGCGATGATACATAGTGATTGATCAATATGGGGTATCATATGAGTTATCTTATGTCCAAAGGCATTGAGTTGAGAGATGTGAGATTGTTTGATGGTTGCTATGTTTGTTATGCTTACTATGGTTGATATGGATGCCACATGATGTAGGTATTATGTAGTATACCTAAGAACCAAATACCATATCTAGGTCATTGTACATCCATATAATGAAGATAATTGGTTAGCATATAAAGATGTTATGGGCTAACTTGTTGGATGTAGGGACATGTCAAGTATGATTCTCCATATCGCATGTTCCTATCATCGATTTTTGTAGTATTTTAGATTATAGATCGCTTATACCATACTGCTATCTGACTCGAGACTTTATGCTTTGCTTCTTATTATCTCCAAGTATTCATAAATAAGGAGATTAAATATAACAGATATAAGATAACATATGGAGATCTTCAGAGGATGAGTAGGTGACTAGCACTTTCATATATTATATACTAGAGCTATTATTGTTATTCCATTGTGCGGTACCATGGAATTATTATTAGTCCTTATTTATTAGAGATAGTTCTCTAGTTAGAATTTGTTTGATTTGATGTATAAACTCTATTTCCACTTTGTTTTTAACTATGATTGACCGATGAACTTTGATTTATCTTGGTTCATTATGTTATACTGTTATCTCGCCTGTTTTATATCTATACTGATTATTATATTTTATCCTATGAGTTGTAAGATATATAATAGGTTATGTGTTGAATTGTTTTATTTTACCCTTGATTGTCACTCTACATTGACCCGATACCATTGCAGCTCACTATTTATGGTATTTGGCTATCAATGAGGGTAGTCATCAAACCCAATCTTTTGGATTTACCAAGACTACTCCTACTCCAAAATCATGGTGGTCTTAGATGAACCATCCATATCTAATTTCCATTTACAGAGTTCAACCATCTTCACTTCCACCTCGTCATTCGAATAGTAAATTCAACAACGAAGTTTTCCAAAGCTTGTACATGAATCTCCTTTCTAGGATGATAAGTTATCTTGTACCGACTCATCTCAATAACCATCCAGAAGTCTTGGAGCAATGCAATACTTATCTGAGAGGTTGATCATTCAACACTCTTGTTGGATGAACCTAAAAGCATAGTTGTAACTTCCTCGAGGCTATTAGTAAATAGTTAGCTAGTTTTTTCAGTTTAGGTTGATGCTTTTCCATGAATATGAACCGTTTAATAATATAATATATCGACCTTTGAATTTTTGCCTCCTTGCACTAGTGATGCACTCAATGCATGATATACCATAAAGTAGATATACAGATCCTCTCCTTCCAAAGGATTTGATAGAACTAGTGGTTCTTAGAGATACTCCAGTATTTGTTTAAAAGCAGCATTACATTCATCTTTCCATTGAAATTTCCCTTTTCCTTCTTAAGGGCATCAAAGAATGATATGCGCTTGTCGGTTGCTTTTGAGACGAATCTTTTCGAAGCGACAACCTTGCCATTCAAGCTCTACCTTTCGCTAATAGTCTGTGGGAATGTAAAATGTCTCAATGTTTCAATTTCCTGTAGGTTAGCTTTAATGCCCCTAGAGTTCATGATGAACCCTAAAAACTTTCCAAAGGTGTTTATAAAAGAACATTTCAATGGATTCATTTTAATTTTGTACTCTCGAAGAACGTCAAACATTTTCGATAAATATCCCACGTGGTCTGTTGATCTACTTGACTTTACTAGAATTTCATCCACATGATCCTCCATTGTCCGTCCAATTTGTTCAAAAAACATCTAGTTGACCAAGTGCTAGTAATTAGACCTACCATTCATGAAATCGACAGACATTACCTTATAATAATACAATCTTTAGTCTGTTATAAATTTTATATGCTCTTAATCATGGATATGCATTGCAAACTGATTGTAGCCATAATAGTTCTCCATGGAAGATAGTAGTTCTTGTTCAGTAGTTCCATCCAATCCAAGGAAGTGGAAAACTGTCCTTTAGAATATTTATTCAAATATGAATGGTCAATGCAAGTCTAACATTTTCCATTAGCCTTCCTAACCATCATGGGGTTTTCTTCCTAATTGGGGTAGAGTGCTGTAACATCCCATATCTTGAGGCCAAAAGATAAGCGCTATAGATGCTGCAGTAATCGATAGTATTAACTTCTGATGACAAAATATGGTAATGCTAGATACATTGACACACAGAAACACATGAATATGAAATTTTTTAAAACATCAATCAAATTCCATATTCTATTTCAAAACATTTCAAATTCGTTACATAATCCCAATACGAGAACCACGTTTAAAGAAAATATGCTTATTACAACATACGCCAAGACCGACATATGAAGATGTCCCTTGGATGATCAGAGTATATATGTAAGCAATTTAACAACTTTTCCTTTACAACAACAACATAGAAGAATTGAAATAAAAGAGAACTCTAGATATCTATCATGCCACTTGCACCTCTCCGAAAGCTTATTCGTCTAAAGAGGTGCCTGAAAACCTTAACTCTCAAACTACTCAAAATCAATTGAGTACCCGAGAGTTTAAGAGGAAAACATAAACTTCGAGTCGGATATAAATCCTGGTATGAATAATAATCTACCATCTCAAACCATATAGATATCTAGTGAGACCACACCACTTAGTGAAATGGGTTTTCTCCTCACTAGTATCATAAAACCTTTATGAAAAAATATGCTGTGCTCCTGCATCCTCAATGGTTAAAACATCTCAAAATTATATGATGATGTACAAAACAAGTAAATCAATTCGAGAATACCCATTTTTGACTATCTGTCTCAGTTATAGTTTCTAAGGTTACTATTAGCTTAATAGTTTTCGTGGGCTGACAAATAATCGATTGAATGTTTATGGACTCCCGGCCTATTTCATAGTTTTCATGGGATCTAAGAACCTATTGACTCTTGCCAATATCTTTGTTGTTTCATGGGTTCTCCCTGAACTTATTGGTAACTCTAATATCTTTTCTCTTATCCTAGTTTTCATGGGTTAACTAGGAACCTATTGACATCTATCAATATCTTATTTCAGATATATTTTTCATGGGTTCACTACAAACCTATTGGCCCCTGCCAATATCAAATCATAGTTTTCATGGGCTAACTATGAACCTGTCTTACTGACATCTTCGTTTATACATAGTTTTCCTGGGTTTACTATGAACCTATTGGCCCATGCCAATATCTTTTCCTATAAAAAGTTTTCATGGACTTACTGTGAACCTATTAGCCTCTGCCGATATCTTTTCATATTTTAGCATCCTATACTCTGGTCTTCCTGACCTCCTGGATGCAATTCTACTCATTCAGGAGTTAATATATATCCACTACTGGGTCAACCTAACTGATCATTCTGCCCTTTCCCAAGATACCGTTATGAGTTCATTACATTGTGAATATATTAAAATACACGTATGAAGAAGCAAACATAATAATACCAACCCCTGTGGTTTAATTTCCTTGAAATCATTTTATATAAAACTTGGTTAATCTTTTTAACCCATTAATCAAGGAAAACTTCTTTAGAACTCCATTTCACAATACTTTATTTATGCCATTTTTCTTTTAAAATGAGATTGGGTTATTTTTTTTTGAAAACTAAGGCTTTCGAAACCTTAAAACATCACTTTCGAAACCTTGGATAACCTCCTTCGAAAGCATAGAAAACTTCTTTTCAAAACATAGCATATATACCTTTCAAATCTTTTTAATCATCTCTTTCGAAACCAAAATATACCTTTCGAGTATCAAAACATTACTTAATAGTCTTTAGAAACATAGCTATGAAACCAATTAAAGTACCCCTTTCGAAACCATCGGGTTTACTTGAAAACTTCTTTGTTGGTCAAAATGAATATATACAAAAGTATCTCTTTCGAAACCCTTAATCTTCATATAAAATTGTTTGGGGAAAATTTGATGGCATTGGCACCATCCTTTCGAAAGCTTCAAAACTTTTAAGTAAAACATTGGATGTTAGCGTTGAAACTTTCTTTCAAAGCTACTACCTTCGAAACTCTTGAACCCTTTCAAAAGCATTTAGGAAGAGGCTTAGTAAATCTTTAAATCAAAAGCTACCCTTCAAAAACATTGATGACTTTAATACACTCGAAAGGCAAAAGAACGGTAGTAGGCTTTCGATTAGATCGAATCCACCGTTTTCGAAAGCATTGTTTTGTAAACAAGGAACTCATTCGAAAGCTTATACTTAAAAATGAAAGATGACAACCTTCTTCAAAAGCTATTTAGAAAATCCCTTTCAAAAGCATGTTTTTCATCTTCTTCGAAAGCTTTAATAAAACAAGGCAGGTGCTCTTTCATTTGAAAGTAAAACTAAGATTTCGAACCCATCGGAAGCTATGCTTTCGACATTATGCCTTCTGCCTTCCTCCAATCCACTACGTACCATCTAACTGATACGGTATGTATTGGTTTCGGCTTTGTGGGGTTTCGACTTGATTGAAGATTGAAGCTGTGGTTGAAAGTTGCTTCTAATAGAGGCAGAACTCAATTTTCTGGGTAAGCCTGATTTAATACGAATTAAAGCAAACACTTTCTAACTAACTTGCCTACGTGTAATCATATGATTATTTACCTTGGATTTTCAAATCCTTTAAACAAAATAACTGCCACATAATTTCAGATCTAAACCAATATTAATTTAGTAAATAAGCCCATCCATTAAGCAAACCAATAATGCAAATAAGTCCTTCTTCTATAATAGTATAATTTGCATAGCAAATCATTTAGCAAAAGTCACAAAAATTAAAGAAATTCACTTTTAGTATATTATTTAACATATCTAAATTTCAGACCCAAATTCTTCCTAAAATAATCGAAAATAATTTCTAACACGATTTTATCATATTTTCTTTTGAAAATTCATAATAATCTTTCCATAACTTGAAAAATTGTCAAAATTAAAGCCCAACTCCAAAATCATGTTTTACATAATATAAATATTTTCCATGGAATTCAAAGATCATTTACAATCGGTTATACCCTAAAACCATATAAATCCTTATTTTAAATATTTTGATTTAAATCAAACATATTCTAATTCAAGCATATCATCATCCAAAACATCATAAAAACGAATTTAATCTTAAATCCAAAAATATATAGTCATAAAACAAAATAGAGATGGTATAAATTATTATCCATCTTGATTAGGATAAGGAGATTGGATTGAGATTAATTTTTCCTAAGCTTGAATCCCTAGCTATTGATTGAATTCCTCTTTTCTTTCTTTGTTAATGGTCGACTCCTCTATTAGTTTGCATTTTGATTGTTTTTGTGAAAATGAGAAAAATGAACATGAATGGTATAAGGAAAAGAAATATATAGGGGTTATTGTAACAAGTGCGACTAATTCTCAATATGCCCTTATGTAATTTAATTAACTTACAAACCATTCTTAATCCCATTAAATTTATTGAGCATGGCCTGTTTATTGCCATATCTCAATCCCCTTAACACTCTAATTATTTACATTATTCTATTTAATTTATCTAATTAAATCTTCTAAATAATGTTATCAAAAATTAGGGTATTACAAGCTCCTCTCCTTAAAGAATTTCTTCCTTGAAATTCAGTAAGGTCTAAATACTGAACATAGCAATCTTCTGTAACCAGTCCTAACAACCATACAAGCCTACCTAACTAGCTATTATATATATAAATCTAATAAAGTCATACCCTCAAAGCAGATCAGGATAAATATCTCTAATTATGCTTTCTGTCTCCCAAGTACAGTCCTTCTCGTTGTTTCTCCACTAAACTTTCACTAACTCGACTGTTTTGTTCCTTAATCTTTTCTCATCTCTCACTACAAGCCGAACTGGTTGTCTAACAAAAGCAAATTAGGCTTTACTACCAAATCTTCCAACCCTGTCGAAGGAATAGTAGTCTCTGGATCATGCATATACTTATGAAGATGAGGCACATGAAATATATTATGGACACCTGCCATACTGCTCGACAACTCTACTCTATATGTGAGCTTTACAATCCTCTCTATAGTTTGGAATGGACCAACATATCTCGGTGCCAACTTTCCTGACTTTCCAAATCGTACCACATCCTTCGTCGGTGATACCTTAATGAAAACCTTGTCTCCAACTAAGAACTCAAGGTCTTTAAGCCTCTTGTCTGTGAAACTCTACTGTCTGAACTGAGCTTCCTTCATCCTTTGTCAAACCAATACAATCTTCTCTAACGCCTCCCTAACCAAATCTAACCTAAGACTAATCTGTCTCCGGTTTCCAACCAACATGCTGGTGATTTACATGGCCTTCAATACAAAGCTTCAAAGGCATTATTCTTATACTAGTCTGATAACTATTATTGTAGGAAAACTCAATCAAATGTAGGTGTTCTTCCCAAGATCCACCATAGTCCAATACACAAGCTTTTAATAAATCCTTGAGTATCTTATTGACTCTCTCTGTCTGCTCATCCGTATGAGGGTGATATGCAGTACTCATTTTGAGCTTAGTGCGTAACACATCATGTAGACTCTTTCAGAATTCGCTAGTGAACAAAGAATCTCTGTCACTGACTATGCTACTAGGAATCCCATGTATTCTAACTATGTTCTTCATGAACACCTTAGCTAAAACAGGTGCTATCCTGGTTGACTTTACTGGACTGAAATGGGCACTCTTAGTCAATTTGTCCACTATGACCCATATACTTTCATTCCCTCTATTTGATCTTGGCAACCCGTCTATAAAATCCATGGATATCGAATCCCATTTTCAAATTGGAATCTCCAAAGTTTGAAGCAATCCACTTGGCTTCAGATGTTCCGCTTTCACTTGTTGACGGTTTGCACACCGCCTAACCCACAAGCCAACATCCCTCTTCATACTTTTCGAATAGAAGCTCATCTTCATATCTTGATACATCTTGGTCCCTCCAGGATGAATCGTAAATTTAGACTGATGACATTCTTCAAGAACTTCTTTCCTTAAGTCCTAAACATTCGAAACACACAATCATTCTCAAACATCCTCTTTAGTCAAGACTAAAACCCTTCAGATCATCGATCTCGGTTCAAACCTCAAGTCTTATAATCATCTAGGCTAATACTGGATCCTCTTTCTACTTACAAGCAATCCCCTCAATCAACACTGGTCGAACTTCTAAACAGGACAACATGGCAGTGCTCTGACTAGAACTAGCAGTCGATCTTAACTGCACACTAGTAGTAGTCAAAGCTTCTAAATCCTTCCATTCTGCCAACATAGCTAACACCACATTCTGATGTCTTCTACTAAGAGCATCCACTACTTTATTACCTTTCCCAGGTGTATACTCTATACCAAAATCATAAGCGGCAAAAAACTTCAACCATCTCTGTTGTCTCATATTCAATTTCTTTTGAGAGAATAAGTACCTTAAAGACTTATGATCTATGTATGGCTCAAATCTCTTCCCTAAGAGATATTTCATCCAAATCTTCAATGCGAAGATCACCGTAGCCAATTCTAAATCATAAGTAGAATATCTCACTTCATGCGGTCTAAGCTGTCGCGAAGCGTAGACAATCACTTTACCCTTCTGCATCAACATAGCTTCCAATCCAGTTGCACATGCATCAGTATACACCACCAACCCTTGATTTCCATCTGGAACTACAACACATGTGCATTGGTCAATAAATGCTTTATCTTAAGGAATGCTTCCTCACATTTGTCTGACCAAACAAACTTCACCTCCTTCCTAGTTTGCATAGTCAAAGCGCTGCTATCCGTGAGAAATCCTTGATGAATCTCCAGCAATAGGGGATAAGTCCAAGAAAACTTCTAATCTCAGTCACCATCTCTGATCTCTTATAAGTATTAACAGCTTCGATCTTATCTGGATCGACTGACAAGCCCTTCTCTGAAACCACGTTGACCAAGAAATTTAACCTCTTTCTTCCAAAAACGATACTTGAAAAACTTTGCTTTTAGCTGATGCTGCCTCAGCGTCTCCAGCACCACTCTAAGATGATCTTCATGCTCTCTTTCATCCTTAGAGTACACTGAAATGTCATCTAAAACACCAACACGAACCTATCCAAGTACTCTTGGAAAACTAAGTCCATCAAATCCACGTAGAAAGCAATTGCATTTGTTAGCTCGAATGGCATTACTATCCACTCATATGAACCATACCTAGTCTGAAATGCTATCAAAGGAACACTGTCCTCTGCCACTCTCAACTGATGGAAACCTGTCGCCAAGTCCAACTGGGAAAACACTCTTGCTCCGCATAACTGATCAAATAGATCATCTATTCTCGGCAAAGGATACTTATTCTTAATCGTCCTTTCGTTCAACTTACGATAATCGATTCACATCCTCAATGACCTATCTAGTTTCTTCATGAATACCAAGGCGAACTGCTTTGTCTAATAAAATTACTTCCTTCTAGATCCACTAGCAGCACTTTTAATTCTCTCATCTCGGTCGGTGTCATCTGGCTAGATGGTCTACTCACAAGTTCAACTCCTAGCATAAGATCTTTCTCAAACTCAACAGCTCGTTTCGGTGGTATTCCTATGATCGGCTCGAAGACATCTGCAAAATCTTTTGCTACTCGAATCTGACTTAACTCTTCTCCCTCTTCCATAGCACTTAACAAAGCATAATTACTCCAATCAGAATTCTCCACTGAGAATACGATTCGATTATGACTATCAGGGTGTTTTAGTGATACTTCCCCATCATGGCAAAATATCCTAGCCTCATACTTACTTAACCAATCCATACCTAAAATTATTCTGAAATCTACGAATTCGAAAACATACAGACTGCATGCAAACTTATGACCTGACAAGTCAAGTTCTAACAGATCACATCTCATCCCCAGAGTTTCATACCCTCCTACTAGATTCACAACCGTTAAGGAAGTAAAAAGGTATGTGGGTACTAAGCATAACCTATCAACCAAACACTGGGATATAAATGAATGTGATGCAACAGTATCATATAGTATCCTAACTGGTATACTCTGAATCAAAAACGTACCTTTCATCATAGTTTTCCCATTTTAGCTGCGATTGGCTTAACAAATGATGGTCCAAAAATAAAAATCTTTCCCTTTCTAGCCCTGACTGGCTCTGGACATTAGTTCTTATAATGCCCAACTTGATCACGGTTAAAGCATTTCACATTCTTCTTATCTGCAGGGTTCTTCCCTTTGCCTGGCAGGTGCTCATTTGAATGATGACCCTTCCTGTCACACTTAAAGCAAATTAAATCAGCCTTTGCCTTCTTGGTTGCATCTTCCTTCTAGGCTCCCTTCTTCTTAAAGAATTTTCTTTTTTTTCCCTGAGAACCTTGGGTTTCAACTGGCTTCTCTTTAGCACAAACAGAAAGCATCTCCTTATGGCGAATTGTCATCTCCACCACTACATTACTAGGATCACGAAGATGTGGCAGGGTCTCCCTTGCAATCCTCCTCCAAAACTCTGACAGTAACACCATTTCACCAATGAAGCGCTAACCCTTGCAACCGCTTAGAGGCCAACCTTCTCTTCTTCTCATCATCTAAACCCAGATCAGCAAATATTCTCTCACAATGCAACAAACAATTCTCTACCTCTATGGCATTCTCCATTCCCCTAAATGGCTTTCCACGAAGAGTGGTGTAATCCCTGCTCAGCTTAGCATAATTATTGCCAACTGGAGCCACATGATTAGCTCCTCCAACATTTCCAGCAACTCCAGCATCTACTCCTACTTGCATCATATTGACGAAGAACTAATACATACACTTATATCTACTGGTGGATTTCCAGCACCCACATTGGCATCAACGTTTTGGTTAGCATTAGCCTGTCAATCCGAGTTTCTTCTGGTGGGTCGAGCATTTACATTAGTTGTGGTGCTTTCTCGATCGAGATTTCCTCTTCCGTTTCCTACTTCCATATCTTCTTTCTCGTAAATCCGCATACAAGCTTTAGTAACATACTAAAGAACGGTCTAAAAGAGAGGGGAAAACGTATACACACACACACCCCAAATACAAGTACATTACTATAGCGTTAACCCATACCCTGATCTTATATTCAGATTCATTGGATTATATTTGAAAATATTTCAGGTTTAAAATTCTTTTAGGTTTCATAAACCCATGCTCTGATACCAACTTGCAGCATCCCCATCTTGAGGCCAAAAGCTAAGCACTACAGATGCTGCAGTCATTCATAATATTAATTTCTAGTGACAAAATACAGTAATGCTAGATACATTGATACACAAAAACGTATGAATATGGAAAAATTTAAAATGTCAATCAAATTCCACATTCTACTTCAAAACATTCCAAATTCAATACATAATCCTAATACAAGGATCACGTTCCGAGAAAATATACTTATTACAGTATACGCCAAGATCGACATATGAAGATGCCCCTTGGATGATCAGAGTATATATAGGCAATTTAACAACTTTGCCTTTACAACAACACAATGGAATCAAAATACAAGAGAACTCCAGATATCTATCATGCCCCTGCACGTCTCCGGAAGCTTATTCATCCGAAGAGGTACATGAAAACTTCAACTCTCAAACTACTTAAAATCAATTGAGTACCCAAGAGTTTAAGAGGAAAACATAAACTTTGCGTCGGACATAAAGCTTGGTATGAATAATAATCTACCATCTCAAACCATATAGATATCTAGTGAGACCACACTGCTTAACAGAATGCATATTTCCCTCACTAGTATCATAAAAACCTTTATAAAACCATATATTGTGCTCCTGCATCAACAATAGTTAAAGCATCTCAAAATAATATGATGATATGCAAAACAAGTAAATTAATTTTGGATTACCCATCCTTATTTAATTTTGACTATCTATCTGAACTATAGTTTCTAAGGTTACTATTAGCTCAGTAGTTTTCACGGGCTAATTAATAACAGGTTAAACGTTTATGGTCTCCCTATCCTATTTCATAGTTTTCATAGGATCAGTTAGAACCTAATGGCACCTGCCAATACCTTTATTGTTTCATTAGTTCTTCCTGAACCTATTGGTAACTCCAATATCTTTTTTCTTATCCTAGTTTTCATGGGTTGACTAGGAATCTATTGACAACTATCAATATCTTATTTTGAATATAGTTTTCATAGGTTCACTACAAACCTATTTGCCCCTGCCAATGTCAAATCATAGTTTTCATTGGCTAACCATGAACCTGTGTTACTGAAATCTTCATTTATACATAGTTTTCATGGGATTACTATGAACCTACTGGCCCTTGCCAATGTCTTTTCCTATACACAGTTTTCATAGGCTTACTGTAAACCCATTGGCCACTGCCAATATCTTCTTTTAATATTTTATCATCCTATACTCCGGTCTTCCTGACCTCTAGGATGCAATTCTACTCATTCAAGAGTTAAGTTAATTTATATTCCTACGGAGTTAAACTAACTTGTTATTCTGCCTTTCTCCAAGATACCATTATGGGTTCATTACAATGTGAATATATTCAAATACATGTATGAAGAAGCAAACATAATAATGTCAACCCCTATGGTTTAATATTCTTGAAACCATTTTATATAAAACTTGGTTAATCCCTTTAAACCTTCAATCAAGGAAAATTTCTTCAAAAACCCATATGAAAATACTTTATTTATGCTATGGTTTTCTTTTAAAATGGGATTAGGTCATTTTTTTTGAAAACTCAGGCTTTCGAAACCTTGAAACGTCACTTTCAAAACTCCTGGATAATTTCCTTCGAAAGCATAGAAAACTTCTTTTCAAATATTACATATATACCTTTCGAAGCTTTTTAATTACCTCTTTCAAAACCAAAATATACTTTTCGAGAGTATCAAAACATTACTTAATAGTCTTTACAAACATAGCTTCGAAACCAGTTAAAGTACCCCTTTAGAAACCATTGGGTTTAGTCAAAAACACCTTTTGAGTCAAAGTGAATATATACACACACACACACGAAAGTATCTCTTTCGTAACCCTTAGTCTTCATATAAAATTGTTTAAAGACAATTTGATGGTGTCGGCACCATCTTTTTGAAAGCTTCAAAACTTTTAAGTAAAACATTGAAGTTTAGCGTTGAAACCCCCTTTCAAAACCATTGCCTTTGAAATCCTTGAACCCTTCCAAAAGCATTTAGAAAGTAGCTTAGTACATCTTTAAAACAAAATCTTCCCTCTGAAAACATTGATGACTTTAATACACTCGAAAGGCAAAAAAACGGCAGTAGGGTTTTGACTAGGTCGGAACCACCATTTTCGAAAGCATTGTTTTGTAAACAAGGAACTCATTCGAAAGCTTATACTTAAAAATGAAAGATGACAATATTCTTCAAAAGCTATTTAGAAAACCACTTTCCAAAAGCATATATTTCGTCTCCTTTGAAAGCTTTAATAAAACAAGGCAGATGCTCTTTTGTTTGAAAGTAAAACTAAGATTTCGACCCCATCGGAAGCTATGCTTTCGACACTATTCCTTCTGCCTTCCTCCAATCCACTACATACCATCTAAGTGGTACCTTATGTACTGATTTTGGCTCTGTGGGGCTTTGACTTGATTGAAGGCGGAAGCTATGGTCGAAAGGTGCTTCTAACAGAGGTGGAACTCACTTTTCTAGGTAAACATGATTTAATACCAATTAAAGTAAACACTTTCTAACTAACCTGCCTACGTGTAAGCATACGATTGGTTGCCTCAACTTTTCAAATCCTTTACACAAAATAACTGCCACATAATTTCAGATCTAAATCATGATTAATTTAGTAAATAATCCCTTCCATTAAGCAAAATCTGTAATGTAAATAAGTCCTTCTAAAATAATTTAATTTTGATATTAAATAACATAGAAAAAATTCCCAAAAATTATAGAAATTCACTTTTAATATGTTATCTAACATATCTAAATTTCAGACCCAAATTCTTCCTAAAATAATCGAAATTAATTTCTAACCCAATTTTATCATATGTTCCTTTGAAAGTTCATAATAATCTTTCCGTAGCTTGAAAAATTATCAAAATTAAAATCTAACTCCAAAGTCATGTTTTACATATAATTTTTTTTCAATGGCATTTAAAGATCATTTACAATTGGTTTTCCTCTAAAACCGTATAAATCTATATTTAAATATTTTGATTTAAATCAAACATATTATAATTCAAGCATATCATCATCCAAAACATCATAAAAACGAATTTAATCTTAAATATGAAAACATATGATCATAAAACAAAATAGGGATGGTATAAATCATTATTCACCTTGATTGGGATAAGGAATTTGGATTGAGATTAATTTCCCCTAAGCTTGAATCCCTTGCTTTTGGTTGAATTCCTCTTTTCGTTCTTTGTTAATGGCTGGCTCCACTGTTAGTTTGCGTTTCGATTATTTTTGTCAAAATGAGAAAAATGAACATGAATGGTATAAGGAATGGTAATATATAACGGATATGGTAACAAGTGTAGTTAATTCCCAATATGCCCTTGTGTAATTTAATTAGCTTACAAACATTCTTAAGCCCATTTAATTTATTAAGCACGATCTTAGTTTATTGCCATATCTTAATCCCCTTATCACTCTAATTATTTACATTATTATATTTAATTTACCTAATTAAATCTCTTGAATAATGTTATTAAAAATTACGGTGCTACAAGTGCTTCACGGATGAAGTTGCTAGCCAACATCTTATCTGCTTCCTCCTTCAAGTCTTCAACATCGTGGATCTCTTCGGTTCCATACTATGTCTCTCCTGCTTCATAGGAATGCATGTTGGGCCGACACTCTATGCATGGCATGCAACTTTAGATGAAATCCTGCATATGTGAGATTGATTTCATGCGAACACATCTCGATTCACTCTCAAGAACCCGGTTAGATTTTTTTCATCCTCAGGCCGAGTTGAGATCCAATTTTAATGATTTTTGTTGAATCATCCACATCCACTTGGATTTTATTCTTCATCTCTGCAGTCCCTTCCTATCGTTTTTCTACTCTTTCCTTAGTAGGTTGATGTCTATTAGACTCGAGTCGAGGCTTGGATGGCAGTTTCTATGTGTTTAGAGTTTGATGCAGAGAGCCTTCTCTGCACCTTTTCCTTTCTCCTTATGTCATGCTTCCTACAGTTTGACGATTCCCTTCCAGTACTTTGATCACTTTGGATTACTCGAACTCCATCATTCATGAGAAATACAATAATCAAGAACCATGGAGCTAGAGCAATCTTGAATACCATGAGGGTCGACCATCACAAGAATGCATTGTAGATAGAATACCCATCCACAACAACAAAGTCTTACACCTACTTCACCTTATGGGGTTTTTTTCTAGAAGCTGCACCGTCAAATTAATACATCCAATTGGAAATGTTAGCTCTTCAGTAAAACCCCGAAGTTAGGATTTACAAGGCAAAAAATCCATTCCATCCAGTTACATTTTGATTAAATTCTCTATTAAATAGAATTTTCATCGAGTTTCCACTATCAATCAGCACTCGACGTCGACCCAATCACTTTTGCAATGACCATTGGATCAAATAGTGGTGCTTCGACCCCATCGTCTTAGCTATTTCTAAAAATAATGTTATCATTCATTCTTTTTTGTTACTTAATGAGAGTGTCATCATTAATAACATAACACTTTTTTATGGAGCATGCTTTAAGGAACTCCCATAACATTACATCTCATTCTAGCTTTTCTTTATGTGATGTGGACCTCCCGATATCCGGTTAATCACCAAATCATGCCTATGTAATCTTGGGTCCTCTCCACTAGTCTTGTCCATATCGCCTCAGGGGTGATTTTGGGGTTGACTATATTTTGATTTGCCTTCCTTCGGATTCCTGACGTATTGACGCAGTTTTTTCTTTCCAATCAACACCTTTATCATATCCTTTAGACGTCTACACATTGGTACCATTCCCATGTGTCTTATGGAATCGACATTACTTCCCATAGTGCTTCTCTTCCTCGGTAGCTTCTCTTAGAGCGGGCTTTCTATATCTGACTATGCCGTGGGTCGTAAGGTAAATGTTTTTTATGAAATCGTTGAACTCCATATACTTTCCATTTTGAGTGAACCAAATGCATTTCTTAGGGTCCTAATTTGTACCTCCAGTGTTGTGTTCTTCCTTCTATTATCATTATAATTACTTCAGCTATTATCATCCTATTTAGCAGCCTTGACATTTTTCCTCATGCTAGGTGGTATAAACTGACCATCAACATTTAACCTCTTCTCCATCTCTACCTCTTCCAAGCACATAAACTAATTTGTTTTCTCATAAAAATTCAATGTAGTCGGCTTCTTCATTTTCAACCATCTTCCAAAATCAGATTCTCTATCTACAATGCCAACTACTGCCATTAAAACCAAGCTGTACTTTTGATTTCTAACCTTTGCTACAATCCTTTTGAACCTCTTTAGATAACTCTTCAACATTTCTCTATTCCTCTATCAAATGTCTACGAATGATAGCGTATTCGTGGGTTGCAAAGAGTGAACCATAATACGATTCAAGAATTTATTTGCTAATTGGTCGCGATGAATCCTAATATGAGCATGTAGAACCACATTAATGCTAATCCTTTTAAGAAAAATGGGAAGAACCTACACATCATGCAATCACTCACCCTGGCACTACCTGATGTGTCAATCATACTTTAGTAAGCGTTGTAGAGGATTCGTCAATCCATTGTAACTTAGTATCATTGGCGTCACAAATTTCCTCAAATACTATGCCACTCTATTCTCTATTATAAATGGATTCCTATTAGAGGTGGTTTCTCAATTTCCACATACTTATCCTTCTAAACCAATCTGTAGATTTCCCCGGTGATCATTTCATTAATTATTCATTTTGTCCTAGAATATAGTCATTTAGTACATTTCATGTGCCAATTCCATAAGGGTCCATTACAGCCTTTGTCTGAGCATTAATGACTATCATCACGACTTCTAGGTATCCTTAACTCTGAGGAGTCCATTTGTCCTAGCCGCATATGTTATCCATCAGCACTTTGTCCTCTACTTTACTTCTTTTATGAGCATCTCTCTCTGTATTTCTTCAAGTTCCTCCTCTAGTTAGACCCACAACAAGATTTTCACCATCATTGATATAACTTCCACCATCTTACTTCTCCTTAATGGATAGGTATTGATCCACGATCGATCAATACTGATCAATCATAGGGCCCAAGCATTGGCTCTAGTTCAATTATCTTCTTTTCTTCCAGCGTTGGCATCTTTGTCTCTAGATTTTGCCTTTCCTAGTTTGCGTATTCTAATAGAAATCCCATCAGCTAATCCAGTTGGAGATTTCCCCCTAACTCCATGATCCTTTAGGTGATACCCTTATCCTTAAATATGTTGCCTTAATGATGAAAATTGTTTTTCAAACTTTACCGTAACAGATTGCTACATTTCTTCTATCTGTTGGTTCACTGCAGCAATCATTCCATCCAACTCTTGCCTAGTCACGAGATCCAGTGAAGGTCTTGCAGTTCCACCATACCTTCCACTATTTGTTCTAATGGATATTTCATCAATGTCTACCCTTCCAGGATTCTTCTTTGGTCTTATATGCATCAAATTCCTTTAGGAATTTCCTTCAAATCCTAGTTGCAATAGATATCTAGTATAATATTTTATCTCTTAGTGAAAGCACCAAAAATTAGGTCTAACGCCCAGATATGTAGTTTCAAGATATAATTTTTTCTAGATCATAGAATCATATATCGATAAGTAAAATGAAAAGTAGAAAGAATAAAGCAGTAAAAAAGAATAAAGGCATGATCTCTTGTAGTTGTTTGAAAATTTTCTACCCTACATCCACTTTATTAATATTTTATTACTTGATTCAAACTAATTCTACTAATGATAACAAAGATGGTTAGAGATTCAATCTCAAAGTTAAAAAATGCAGAGTTTCCTCCATATTAGAATAAGCAATGTCCACATCCTTTTTTATTAGAGATATCCTCTTATTTACAAGTGTAACTAGTTGTTTAGAGGCCTAAGATTCTTTAGGTCACAATAAATTTTATTGGTCGACCAAATCCAACATAGTTGGAAAGAGAATATGTGAAAAGTAGACAAAATCTCGAGTCCTAATGGATCGATACCGGTCCATCCATGAATTGACACCAATCTATGGATGGATCGACATTGATCTATAGCCTTGGCACAATTTATCATATTTTGCTCCAATATGCTATGATCTCATGCTCTTGACTTTAGGGGAAAAAATTATCCTTGGGATGGATTAGTATCTATCCATTTATGAATCGTCATCGATCCATGGACTTAGCCAATTTCGCTTCCCTTCTTCTTTTGTACTTGATCTTCTTCAAGTTTAGAGTCCATTCCTTAATCATTTCTGTAACACCCCATAGTTTGGAGAGTCTATGGTATGTGGAATCTATTGATACCTAAGTTATTGATTTTGATGATAACAACCTTGATAACAATAATATGCATTCACATAAAATATGGATACTAATGTTTTGCCAAGTTACATAGTATATAGTGCAGGATATTATACCGGTGTTGAATCGAAGACTGTATAGTTTAAAGACTCAAGAAATGGACATAAAGACTAATGAGTATAAAGACCAAGATATGAAGATATCAAGACTTAATGAATAAAGTCATAGAATTTTTAAAAAATCTCGGGTAGCAATCTTTAGTCTCCATCTGTTATTTTCTTATCTTATCTTCCCTGGTCGAAATCATTGATCTCTCTCTACCATTTTCTTATCTTTTATATTTTCAAACAAAATATATTTAAAATATTTTATAAAAAGATTTTCTATAACAACCCGCAAAATTTCTAAAATATTTTAAATGAAAATTCGTTGAAATGTTCAACATAATTATTTTAAAATTTATAAATTTGGAAATTTAATGTATAATTTTGGGATTTGATGTGAAATGTTCTTCCAAATTTAATAAAATAAATATTTTTCTTAAGTTTCAAATTTTGGTCAACTTTGTTCAAAGTTTGACTTTCTGTGAAAATTTTAAAATTGGAATATTGAATTCTTACTCTTTTTTATGAAGATGAATTTAATTCTAGTATTTTCTTTGTTTTTCGTTTTGTAAAATTTTGATTTCTACTTCTCAAAATTTACAACTTTTGGCGTATTACATGGTGTTATTTTTCATTTTTCATTTATCTTATCCTTATTTTGAATTGGTCGGGCTTATACCATTGGGATAGAAAACCCTTTAATTAGATGAGAAGCCTATATAATATCCTAAGGTTTTCTAGACTCCTCATTCTTCATTTGTGCCTCCGCAAAATTTATGTAAGTCTTCTTCTTCTTCCTCCTCATCTTCTTCTTCTCTAAAATTTTTTTGCTTTGCCTCTACAAATTTCCTCCTCCTCACCTCAAAATTTTCGGCCACACTTATCTCCTCTTCCTCCAACCACAAACCCTAGCCAAAAACCACTTCTCCTCTTTTTTTCCCCTTCCCCCTTCACAAATTTCGGCCTCCAAATTTCGGCCTCCACCTCCTCTTCCTCCAACCTAAACCCTATAGCCAAACTATCTCATCTCCTTCCCCTTACTTTTTCCTTGGCCATAACCACCATCACCACCACCAAACCCTATCCTCGTCGAACCCACACCCCTAGGCCGAGCCTTTTCCATCTAAACCCTAACCCTAGCCTAGACCGAACCCAAACCCTAATCCTATGGCCGAACCCAAACACCCCTATGGCCGAGCCTATTTGCCCCTTTGACAAGCCCTTTCATATGTTTACAAATATACAATTTTCTACTTTTATTTTCTATGTGAATTATTTATTTACATATAAAATTTATTTTATTTTCAAAGCTTTGGATTTGGATTCTCCTCCCATCCAAGCTTGTCTGTAATTGTCGTGCTTGTTGTAGTCGTTATGTTGTGTTTGGAATCACTTCTCTAACCAAAGAAGGTGAGTAATCACTCTTGATAACATACTTATATTTTGGTAAATTGACGACAATTGAATTGTATGGATTTGTATATGTAAGTTGAGAATTTCACCTATGTTTATATTATGTTATTTCATATGATTTTATTATGGTATTTCATGTGCTATTAAACCTGTTGTGATTGTATGCCATGATATGTTATTTATTGTTCAGTTTATTTCATATTACGTTCTCACACTACAAGTTCCTTCACTATGGTTTGAAATGATACATATCCTAACGATCTTTAGATTAAGGAAAATGGTTATGCGCTGAAATGATAGACCTAAGAAATTTTATTTGACTTGGGATTGCAGGTTTGAAATGATACAAAACTCGAAAAATTAAAAAATTGCAGATTGAAATGATATATGTCCGTATTTACTTGACCATAGGGTAGAGAATTTTATACAGACTCCATGGTTGATTTAAAATGATTTTGCTAAAAATTATTAAGTATTTTGGATTTTTATATATGAATCTCAACTAAAATTTAATGTAATGATTTCTGTAAATTTATTTATAGGTGTTAAAATTTCTATAAGAAATAAATAGTTGGAAATGTAAATTTTGGAATCTAATTTACAGTATGAAGGTAAATTAAAATTTAATAATCCCGTTTGACTTAATAATGGTATTTTATTCTAACGTATAATTGTAAGTTTTAATTCATGTAATAGTGATTAAAATGATAAATTGTTTTTTTGTGGATAAAAAGTAAGTTAAAACGTACATTTGACAAGTAAGTTTTAACTAATGTAAATGGTATTTCTTGGGTAATAAAAATGATAAATGTTATTTACTGAAAAGAAAATAAAGTGTAAGTTAATAATGTACTTTTAACTTAACATAAGGATTTTAGCTTTAAAATTTGACATTGTAGTAACAAAGCTATTTAACTAAAGGTGTGGTTTCTTAATGTACAAATAGCTAAAATTAGAGTAATATAATAGTAATGATATAATGAATATGATAAAAACTGCAAATATATGTACTATGTGATTATAAACTATTGTTGTAGGAAGTATTACGGTAACAATTCAAAACTGCTGTGATTTCTTATGGTAACAATTCAAAACTGCTGCGATTTCTTACGGTAACAATTCAAAACTGCTGCGATTTCTTACTGTAACAATTCTGCACTCTGTGGATTCTTACAGTAATAATTCTACACCGTTGTGAATTCTTACAGTAATAATTCTATACTGCTGCGAATTCTTATATAGAATTTCTATACTCCTGCGTTTTCTTAAAAGTGACATTTCCAGAATACAAAATTTTCTAACGAGTTATAGTTCCAAATGTTATGGTTCTAAAGGTTACATTTTTAAAGTGCTATGACCTCTAAAATTTTATGTTCCAAGGGGTTATAATTAAATGAATTTGGAAGTTTTACGACTTTGGAAAAATGAATATTATTTTAAAAAGAATAATGATAAGGAATTTATCTGGTTTGAAATGAAAATGTTTGATATGAAATATAAACCATTTGAAATTTATAACACCATGGGTTTTAATAACGATTGGTTGTTAAAGAAACCGGGATCAGATATGGGCATACTCTCTGTCAATACCGAAAACCACTTTAACAACTGTGTATGTGGTGGAGATTTCAGAATGAAGTAGGATGGTGGCGACGATCCTGAAGGTGTATTTACGTGGACCTAACTCCCATGAATTAGCATAAGGTGGCTAAAGCAGGAGAAATTGACAGGCCAAGTGAGGTAGCTCCTCCGATCGGACACTCTTCATCGTTAGCTATTTTATTACATTGTGATTGATTTGGTGCGCACCTTTGATTCGGGAGTGTGGATCGAGTTGGGTGGTAGTTGCGGCTATGCGTTGCTAACAGTTCGGAAGTGTAATTGGTATATCTACCATATCGTTGCCTAGTTGTGCCATTTCACCTACTCTAGCATGCCTTTTACGAGTTTGTTTTGTACCATACCTATGGAGTGCCCTCTGACGGCGTCCAGTACGGGCGGGATTACGGTACTGTATAGACTATGGAAATATATAAAGTATGTTAAAGGGGAAAATGTAACGCCTTAACGCTATTTTAATAGTTTACTTTACTTTAGACATTGTTATAATAGCATATATTACTACATTGTAGATAGTTTAACGGATCCTTAGAGGATGGGCGATACCAAGCATCCTTCAAGTTACTGATGCATTTCTTTTGTAGTTCACTTGATTTGATTTACATTTATAATGTTTGCGCCAAAATTGGTCACAAACACCCAAAGTCGTGAAAGCACCCGTTTACGTACTCAACTCAATAATAATCAACACAGAATTCAGCAACAATAAATATAGAATTCAGTTCTAAGTAACAAATCACAGTAATTCACGAACAACGATCACAAACACAGGATTTATAGTGGTTCGGCGTTCGCGCCTACGTCCACTTTGAAGGTTTTCTCTTTATTGCTTTGCTTGATTCAATCGATTACAATGGATTACAGTAGATAATAGCTTTGAAATCTGAATACAACAGTGATTCTGGTGAATAGATTTGAATCCGGTAGAGTCTCAGCGTTCAATGGCAGAAGTTCTCCGAAGCCCCCCTTTCTGAAGGCTTCAGGGTGCTATTTATAGGCGTTGGAGGCCCAGATCTGGCTGAAACTTCGGGAGACCTCTTCTGGCACGTGAGTGGGCCCACGCGACCGACCCCACCAAGTTTCGTCTTGATCTGACATCGGTTCGAAGTGATTTCGAACCCATCAAGAAATGGTCCAATCGAGCTGAAACTTGGCAGGGACAATCTTTACCTCATATGAAAGCTACTGTGAAAATTTGGTTGCATTTGGATTTGTGGTTAAGGAGATATGCTCGGTTCGAAATGGGGTTTTCTCGGTTGGCTGTGTGTTTCGAAACCATGACTTCGAACCCATGAGTTCGAACCCATGAGTGCACGTGGGTTTGCAGTGACGTGGCGCGTATCTTTCGAATCGATCCTAACTTATCTCCGAATGGACCGCTTCTACTCCGTGAACTACGACGAACACGTCATCCAAACCAACTGACTCGGTGGATTCGAACTAAGGAGTATTCCTGGCTTCGAACGTGACCGATTCGAATCAAGGAATCCCTATGGGTTCGAACTTGATCGGTTCGAACTGGGTCGCTCGATGGGTTCGAATTAAGGGCTTGCATGGATTCGAAGTAAGGGTGCGAAGCTGAGTGAAGTCATGGATTCGAAGGTAGGCCATTGTGGTGGATTCGAAGGCGATGGAGTCGAAGGCGATGGAGTCGAAGCAGGTACTAGCTGATGGGTTCGAACGTGGCTTGGGTTTGAACTTCATGGTTTCGAAGGCAAGGGCGTGGATGGGTTCGAACTAGATGGGTTCGAAGGAGAGACAGTGGATGGGTTCGAAGCAGAGACAGTGGATGGTTTCGAAGTACTCCAGTGCGATGGGTTCGAAACAGACAGTGACCACCTTTCTCACTTTGAATCCATCCTATCTTGAGCATACGAACTCGGATTGACTTGAAATTTGAAATGACGACTCCTACGACCTTTCTTGTCATGTCCTATCAATTGTGGCTTGATCCGGACTCAGACAAAATTCATCGATATCCATAGCAAAGTGAAGTATAACCAATCTCTGAGACGAACTGTCTTTCGTTTTCGACCAATCTTTTGGTATCACGACTTTGCCAAAAAGCGGGATAACATTTTGCCCCCCAAAACATGCCTTGCGGTAGGAAGGTGTGTTTTGTAATGCTTTGAGTTGGATGTTCTTATCCTGTCATCGACCTGTAAAGAATTTAACAGTTTCATATGGCCTCAAATGACGATCGTTCGGGATCAAGCCATTTGGGACGAAGCGCGGCCGTTCATGGTCGAGCGCTTAACTTCAAATGACGATCGTTCGTGATCGAGTCATTCGAGGTGAAGTGCGACCGTGCGCGGTCGAGCGTATAAATCCATGCATCGATCGTTCGGGATCGAGTTATCTGTGGTGAAATGCGACCGTTCAAGGTCAAGCGCCCAACTTCAAATGACGACCGTTCGGGATCGAGTCATTCGAGGTAAAGTGCGACCGTGCGCGGTCGAGCGTATAAATCCATGCATCGATCATTCGGGATCGTATGCTGCTTGAGGTGAATCGGGACCGTTCGCGGTCCGTGCCGTTCATGGCATAGGATGAAATAGGACCGTTCGCGGTCGATGCCGTTCGCGGCAAATGATGAAATGGGACCGTTCGTGGTCGATTGTTGTTCGTGGCAAATGATGATCGTTTGCGACCAAGTGCCGTTCAAGGCGAATGGTGACCATTCGAGGTCGGGTTTCATAATTAGTGAACCATGACCGTTCGCGGCCGATGGCGTTCGAGGCAGAAAGTGATCGTTCGCGATCGTGTGCCGTTCGAGGCGAATTTGTGACCGTTCGCGGTCGTGTGTCGGACCTCAAGTGACGATCGTTCGCGATCAAGCCATTTGAGGTGAGGCGAGTTGTGACTGTTCGAAGTCGGGTTGTGATCGTTCGCGATCGGGTGCCGTTCGAGGCGAGTTGTGTGCCCGGGAGGGCTTGATGTTATCGATGTCAGGGTCACGTTCGGGTGAGATCCTGGATCGTTTGTCAGGGCGGTTCATCGCCATCTCAGAGCATGCCTAAGGATCGTTCGCGACCCCGTACATGTGTAAGTAGCTTAGCCATTCCAGAGTTATCAGAATCAAATATCTATTACACGGATGGGTTTCAAAAACAATGTCCAAACAAACAGAGTCTAAATGTTCAAATTGAAATGACATGAAAGCAAAGCATGGATGTCAAAGTGTAAGTTCCCACTACGAAACGGTCAATGATCATCCAGAGCATGCCTGGAGATCGTTCGCGATCCCGCACATGTGTAAATGATTTGATTGCGTTAGTGGAAGCTTACAACTTGTTCATCGTTATCTTACTCAATTGATGACCAAACGGTGCCTCGGTTCAGGATCGCCCCTAGCTGATGTGGACGGTGGTCGTTCTGGTTCCGCCACAGGAGCTCGCCTCCTTACATATTGAAGGAGCACACCGTTCCTGATATGCCCTTCCACTTCGTCCTTCAGGTGCCTACAATCATTAGTGTTATGACCATTTAATTCATGGAATACACAGAACTTATCTGATTTCCTTTCGTCAGAGGTAGGGTCCCTCCGCATTGGCCTACGATACGGAATCTGCTCTTTGGTATCCTGATAAATTCGTTCCACGCTCTCGTTCAGCTCAGTGTAGGTGGTGAATCGCGGCTCCCTCCGTTGCCGCTTTGATATGTCTCTGTCATTCTCAATCCTTCTTTTACCTTTATCCTTGTCCAAGTCCCTTCTAGGGGGCTTTTCATCTTTGAGTGCATAAACTTCTATCCCATCTCCTTCTTCTCTTTCTGCATTCGCATCTTCTAATCGCAAAAACTTTTCCGCCTTATGATAGAATTCTCCCAGATCTACGGGTGGATCCTTAGTTAATGAATTTTTGAACTCCATTCCGTCTGCTATTCCGGACACAGCCGCCATCATAACCATGGATGGATCCGGTCTATCCACCGAAGATGTCGCCGCATTGAACCGTGTCAGGAAACTTCTCAATGTTTCTCCAGCCTTCTGTTTTAAAGTCGCTAACGTCATCACATCCTTGGGTCTTGTAATGTGAACCCTGAATTGCCTCATAAATCTTTCAGTTAAATCGTTCCATGTTCCGATGGATCCGCTATCCAATTGCCTGAACCATAACGCCGCAATATCCGCCAAGTACAGTGGAAAACACCGGGCCATAACTTCCTCTGATGCCCCCAGCACTTCCATATGCCTCACATATTTTTTCAGATGGACCGTGGGGTCCGTTCTCCCGTCATACATATCCAACGATGGTAATTTGAAATCTGGTGGGTTTCTAGCTCGTCTGATTGCCGGAGTGAAAGGACTCCTATTAACATCCTCTAGGTCTTTGTTCACCAAACTGCCTCTCATCGCTCGCCTAACCATCTCTGCCAACTTGTCGGTGTCTCCAAGATGTAACCTTCGTTCGTTACTTTCATCCTGCCCCCCGAGTTCACGAGGGAACTCTGAGATCTGCCCCCTTGACTGAGCGTTCATTCCTCTACTACTACCGGGTTGCGCAGATCCTTCTCTCTCTCTTTCCAAGATTGGGTCAACGTTTTCCATATGCATGCCCCCTAGCTCTGGTGCTATGCCGGATGGTCCTGCTCCGTTCTGGACTCCATTGGCTTCCCTATTCTGTGCTCCCAGCTGTCCTATCTGTTGGAATAAACTCTGGATCAATTCCTCTTGCCTCTTCATCATCGTCTCCATCTCGTCCCTAGTGATGTATATCGATGGTTGATTCGCTCCTGAGGAAGCCTCTTGACTTCCTTGTGGTTCGCTTCTCTCAGGCCTTGGCTTTCTACTCGATTGTCTTGCCATAATTCCTAGATCTGAACTCCTGGATTTTCAAATTCAACTTCTTCCTGAATCAATTCTTAGTGAAAGCGCCAAAATGTTTGCGCCAAAATTGGTCACAAACACCCAAAGTCGTGAAAGCACCCGTTTACGTACTCAACTCAATAATAATCAACACAGAATTCAGCAACAATCAATATAGAATTCAGTTCTAAGTAACAAATCACAGTAATTCACGAACAACGATCACAAACACAGGATTTATAGTGGTTCGGCGTTCGCGCCTACGTCCACTTTGAAGGTTTTCTCTTTATTGCTTTGCTTGATTCAATCGATTACAATGGATTACAGTAGATAATAGCTTTGAAATCTGAATACAACAGTGATTCTGGTGAATAGATTTGAATCCGGCAGAGTCTCAGCGTTCAATGGCAGAAGTTCTCCGAAGCCCCCCTTTCTGAAGGCTTCAGGTGCTATTTATAGGCGTTGGAGGCCCAGATCTGGCTGAAACTTCGGGAGACCTCTTCTGGCACGTGAGTGGGCCCACGCGACCGACCCCACCAAGTTTCGTCTCGATCTGACATCGGTTCGAAGTGATTTCGAACCCATCAAGAAATGGTCCAATCGAGCTGAAACTTGGCAGGGACAATCTTTACCTCATATGAAAGCTACTGTGAAAATTTGGTTGCATTTGGATTTGTGGTTAAGGAGATATGCTCGGTTCGAAATGGGGTTTTCTCGGTTGGCTGTGTGTTTCGAACCCATGACTTCGAACCCATGAGTTCGAACCCATGAGTGCACGTGGGTTTGCAGTGACGTGGCGCGTATCTTTCGAATCGATCCTAACTTATCTCCGAATGGACCGCTTCTACTCCGTGAACTACGGCGAACACGTCATCCAAACCAACTGACTCGGTGGATTCGAACTAAGGAGTATTCCTGGCTTCGAACGTGACCGATTCGAATCAAGGAATCCCTATGGGTTCGAACTTGATCGGTTCGAACTGGGTCGCTCGATGGGTTCGAATTAAGGGCTTGCATGGATTCGAAGTAAGGGTGCGAAGCTGAGTGAAGTCATGGATTCGAAGGTAGGCCATTGTGGTGGATTCGAAGGCGATGGAGTCGAAGGCGATGGAGTCGAAGCAGGTACTAGCTGATGGGTTGGAACGTGGCTTGGGTTCGAACTTCATGGTTTCGAAGGCAAGGGCGTGGATGGGTTCGAACTAGATGGGTTCGAAGGAGAGACAGTGGATGGGTTCGAAGCAGAGACAGTGGATGGTTTCGAAGTACTCCAGTGCGATGGGTTCGAAACAGACAGTGACCACCTTTCTCACTTTGAATCCATCCTATCTTGAGCATACGAACTCGGATTGACTTGAAATTTGAAATGACGACTCCTACGACCTTTCTTGTCATGTCCTATCAATTGTGGCTTGATCCGGACTCGGACAAAATTCATCGATATCCATAGCAAAGTGAAGTATAACCAATCTCTGAGACGAACTGTCTTTCGTTTTCGACTAATCTTTTGGTATCACGGCTTTGCCAAAAAGCGGGATAACATATAAGTATGTATATCCTGACTCAGGTGTTTTGCGTTTTGCTTTGCGCTCGGGTCAGCCTGAGTTTCACGGCTTTGGTTTCATCCTTTTGGATCTAGAGATCCGTCGGGGATTTAGCTGTCTACCTGATATTTCCATTGCAGTTATTTCCACTCATTTTTTTGCTTTTGTAGTGGAGAACTTATGTATCTAACTTTCTATTGTATTTGTTTTCAGACTTGGGTATTACGTATTAGTTTGAGACTATGTATCTAGGAGCTTCATGAACTCCTATGTTTATTTTATTCCGTTGCGAGTTATTATGATATTCTGTGTCTGTGATTCTATGATTGATTTTATTTGCCCCAAATTTTATTAACAATCTGTTGTTTTGAATTATTCAAGTCCGACAAGTGTGGTTTTATTATCGATTTGAATGGTCCAAAATGGCGAGATGTTAATTTGCAAAGTTTAAAATATTTATAAACTATGTTTAAATTATTTAAAAAGTATCAAATTATTTTATGAAGTGTAGTATTTTCAAAATGTTTTAAAAAGAAAAGAGTTTTCAACTTTCATAAGCATATGTCAACATATGTTTGTGATGGTATGTCGATATACATGTTGCAAATCAGATCTTCAAAATTCTAAATTGTAGTGTCCATTCATTGCAACTCTTTGCGAATGGAAACATCTGTTTGTACACTATATGTATAGGGTTTTAAATGGATTTTTATTTATCTTATTTTCTTTCCATCTCTTACTCTCTTTTGAAAACTCCATTGAAATTATACTCTTTTCTCTTCAAAATCAAATAGAATTAATCCAACTTCTTTGTATTGACTCAGTATCACTTTCTTACTATTATAAATCATCTCTCTCACAAATCAAAGATCAAAGTGCTGTCCAAAAAGCTATAAGAAATATCCAAATTCGAGAAATTTTCTTTGGAAATAAGATCAAACTCTATTTGTATCGCTTGGGGTGTGATTATAGCCTGTTCAAATCAATTGCGTGTGCTTGGTAGCTTAGGAATCTGAGTGGGTGTGCCTGTAGCCCTTCCAAATCAAGTGGGTGTACCTTGAGCTTGGAAAATCATAAGGGTGTGTCTCGTAGCCTCAGAATCGAGATTGTAATTTGTTTGCCTTTTCCCGTTTAAAGATTGGCATTTGAAAAGAAATCTATACAAGTAATTGTATGGGACTAAATGTAGGAGAAATTCAAGCCGATATAAAATCTCCGGTGTCATCTCTTTAACTCTCTACTTTGCGTTATTACTTTTATATTATCTGTTATTGCGTTTGTGACTGATTGTTGATAGAATTCTGTCTTAAAAATTTATGATTTAATATTAAGCTTCAAAGAACTTTTAAAGACATACAAAAGTTAGAAAACACTATTCACCCCCTCTAGTGTTTAATTAGCCTTAAGATCCATAATTCCGCAACCCATATTTGATATTAGAGCACTAGGTTTTCATAAACTTGGTATTTGGTTTTTAAAAAGTTTTAATGGCTAACAACATAGTTAGTACACTTGTTAACGATTTTGTTGAAGGACAATCTGCTGACTCCTACTTTTTAATGGAAATAATAACAATTATTGGTTATGTAGAGTGAAAAATTATTTACAGTCTAATGGCGTAGATATTTGGAATGTTACATGAAATAAGTAAACCGAACCCAGCCTAACTTTGCACGGTCCAAAAGACACTTGCACAGAATAGTTCCAAAGCTCTGAGTATTTTTTTATTCCCTAGATAAAAATGAATTTGATAGAGTCTCTATTTGTAAGTCTGCATATGAAAATTGCAGAACATTACAAGTTACACATGAGGGCACCAATAAAGTTAAACGATCAAAATTTCCTTGTTAACTAACCAGTTTCAACTGTTTGAAATGAATCCAAATGAGTCTCTTTCTGACATGTATTATAGATTTCAAGAAAATGTGCAGTCTTTAATAGCATTAGTACAAACTTTTTTGAAGGGGACCAAGTTAGAAAAATCTTTAATTCACCCTCTTTAAAGTGGGATCAAAAGCCATTGGCAATAGAAGAGGCTGATGATATTAGTACTCTAAAAATTGAAGAGTTGATAAGTGGTTTAATGTCCTATGAAGCACAATTGTAGGGCAGCAGGGAAAGCAAGGCAACAAAACAGAATTCCATCGCTTTTAATACAATAATTGATGATCAAGGTTCAGACAATGAAAATGATGAGGAAATTGCTTTCATGACTAGAAATTCAAAAGGTTCTAATATAAAGAAAGATGAATAACTTTCAAAAACCTGAAAACAAGACTCCATGATCTAGAAATGCGACTAGATGCTTCAACTTAGATGAACCCAACCATTTTCAGAGAGACTGTCCACAACAAAATAAATTAAAGATCTCAACAATTATTGATTCATCTAGAAAAAGAAATGAGATCACACAACAACATTAGATGATTCAGATACTTTCTCAAATGATAATAAACAAGAGTTTGAGAATGTGAATGTGTGTTTCACGACAATGACAGACTAGTCGAAACCGATCAACAAAAAGCAGAAAAAATGGCACCTTTTATTTAATAATTTTTATGTCATTTTTTGGTTGATTTTGGTTTTTTTGGAACAACCTATAGATTAGTAATAATATTAGATGAATTTAATAGTGTGTGTGTAGAAATATATTATCTTAGTTTTATTTTTGAAACTTTCGGGCAATATGTCGACATACCACTAGCATATATGTCGACATATAGGCCAGGACTTTGAAATATTTTTTCAAATTCAAAGTTTGAATTTCTCGCACTTTGCATTTATTCAAAAACTGAAAAAGCATCTTTTCAAAAATGAAATATCAGTTCTTTCTTTATTAATTTTCCCTATCTCTATCTATTCAATCACACACTTTATTTCAAAATTTAAAACATCTTTTCATCATCTTATCTTCTCAAAAGCTCAAAAATGGCCTCCTCAAGTCAAACTCCTAAGAACATAAGGCTCTTTAAGAGAACCAATGGTTTTCTCTTCAGTGAAAAAGAAGCCATTGCAACCTTTATGAAGTACACTACTTTCAGAAAAGCTTTTCTTAGAATATTTGCTAAATTTGAAGATTTCTCCTCTTATAGTTTACAAGGTCTTTGTTTTGAAAATGATTTTTTTTATTTAATCGACTCTTCTCAAAATGATTTTGTTTTTTATTAGAATTTGGTCAAAATGTTTTATGTGAATTTAAAAGGAAATTTTTTTCTAGAAGAAGAGGAAGAAATTTGGGGTATGTTAAAGGCACTCGAATTGTTTAAGTTGTAAACTTTTGGGTTATATACTTGGTTGCAAATCTAGTGGAATTGGCCTCCCCACTTTTCAAACTGATGAACAAAATTGTGAATTTTTCCATGACATTTTCTTAAGTGATGAAGAATTTGATTTTAAACACAAGAATCTTTGATCAAAATCGAGATGTATGAATCTCATTTTACAACAAAGTATCACTCCGATGACGGGTAATTATAGTAACCCTACACAAATAGTTTTTAAAGCTCTTCCTTCAAATACATTCAAATGAACATTTCTAGACATGGGAATACACCCTACAATGAGGTGTATTTTGCTAGAATTTTCATATATATTTTGATGTTGATTTAAGAGGAGAACAAACTCTTCCTTGAAAAATTTTCGGCAAGGCCAACTTCTCTTTCATGCACATTCCACATTTTTCAAACCATATGAGAAACTTCCTGAAAAGGAGCAAAGGTTGGCATATGAAGTGGAACAATAAATTCAACAACAAGAAGAAGAAGGGAATGAGATGGATATGGAAGAAGAAGAGGAGGAGGAGGAAGAAGTAGAGATTTCTTTGGAAAGTTTGTCAAACCATCTCACCCCTTCAACAAATAGATCCTATGAAACCAAGAAAAGCTTCTTAAAAACCATAAGAAGCTTAAGAATTCATTCGTAAAAAGTTCACTTCTCTTTCCAACAAAGTGAACAAATACTTTGGAAAGATTATTCACAAGCTTTGTGGAATTTCATCATCATCATCATCATCATCATCTTTCTAAGCTTATCTAGCTATTTCCTTATGATATCTAGCTTTATATGCCTTAATATTGTGTGATTTTATTTTAAGTTCATGTCACTTTCATGTATTTTTTCTTTGAAAATCAATGTACCTTTCAATTTTAAGTGATGAAATATATTTCTTACTGTCTTATACTGTTTATTAGTCTCTGGAAGTTATAAATATATAATGGTATAAAGTAGAAACAAAAACTATAACAAATAGACGAGTTTTTGAAATTTTAAGTTTGTATGTTGACATATATACTATAGATATGTCGATATATAACGACCAATTGGCAAAAAAAATTAAAATTCAAAATTAGAATAACTACCACCTATTCGATCATTCCACATGACTTTTTACTCGTATGAGCCTATTTCTTCAATAAAACTCACTCATCATTATATTATATACTCTCTTTTCATTCTCAAACATTTTTTTTACAAAAATGTCTTCTCTACACCAGAAATTATGTGAAAAGCTTGAACAAACTCTTCAATCTTTCATGGATATTCTCTCATTTATCTTGAGAAATCAAAGGCATTTAGAGTTAATTCAAATGCAGCTGATCAAGAAACAAGAAAAGCATTTCGTTGCTCTTCGATGGATGATTTCTTCCTAAATCAAAGATGAACCATCCAACAACCCAGAGTGCACTATTAACAAGGATAATGAAGACTGGGATGCCATCAAAGCAGATCCATTCTTTTTTGTCCAACAACTGAGTTGATGTTCCACGAAATTCCTAGTAATTAGGTTTGGATTTGATGTATAAATATACATACATACATACATACATACATATATATATATATATATAGGCGCACATACACTTTGGATTTAATTTGGTCTGGTTTGGTGTATACAATTGCATTGGATTTGTTTATCTTAAGTTTGGTTTGTTATAATTTACATTTGGAATTGTGTGTTTTGAATGTTTGGATTTATTGTATGAGATTGATATTAAATTAATCAAAAAAAAAGGTTGTGTTATCTTATTACGTCATGTATCATGCTTGGCATAAGATAGTATAGTTTCTAAGAATATCATATGATCATTATATCTTATTTATCATATATATACCATAATCATCATATGTATAATATTTTATATACTTAATAATTTCAGTATTTAGTTATTGATTTTGACTCTATAATTTCTATGTATTTGATTTAGGTTAGAGTATTTTTATTCTTTTCACTCATTTTTGTTGATGACAAAGGGGGAGAAAAATATAAAATATACATACGCATACATTCAGGGGGAGCTATCCAACTCAAAGGGAGTTATATGATATTTTATACATAGGATATTAAATGGTTGTCATGATCAAAAATTAGGGAGATTGTTAATACCTCAGTTATTGATTTTGATGATAACAACCTTGATAATAACAATATACATTTATATAAAATACGGATATAATATTTTGCCAAGTTATATAGTATATAGTGCAGGATATTATACAGGTGTTGACTCGAAGACCATACAGTTTAAAGACTCAAGAAATGCACATGAAGACTCATGAGTATAAATACCAAGATATGAAGATATCAAGACTTTAATATAGTGTATAGAGTTATAGAATTTTGTTAAAGTCCCTAGCAGCAATCTTTGATCTGTATCTACTATTTTCTTATTTTTATATTTTCAAACAAAATAAATTTTCAAATAAATTTTATAAAAATAAATTAAAATATTAAAATGTTTATAAACTTTATTTAAATTATTTTACAAAGTTTATTATTTTCAAAATGTTTCAAAAAGAATAGTGTTTTCAAATTTCATAAGCATATGCCGACTTATACCTAGATGACACGTCGACATATGTACCACAAATTAGTTTTTCAAAATTCTAAATTGAAGTGTCTATTCATCACAACTCTTCGTGAATAGAAAGGTCTGTTTATGCACTATATATTAGAGGTTTCAAATGAATTTTTACTTAGTTATTATCTTATTTTCTTCTTTCCTCTTACTCTCTTGAAAACTCTATTGAAATTATACTCTTTTCTCTTTAAAACCAAATAGAATTAATTCAAACTTCTTTGTATTGAATCAATATTACTTTCTTACTGTTTTGAAATCATCTCTCTCAAATCAAAGATCAAAGTGCAATCAAAGAGGTTATATGATCCATTGTATCTAAAATTTTAAGAAATTGTCTTTGGAAAAACCATCAAACTATATTTGCATTTGCTTGGGTGTGATTGTAGCCTGTTTAAAAAAATTGGATGTGCTTGTTAGCTCGAAAATTCGAGTGGGTATGCTTGTAGCCCATTAAAATCAAGTTGGTGTACCCTAAGCCTAGAAAATTAGGACCGTGTGTCTCATAGCCTCGGAATTGAAATTGTAATAGGGTTTGCCTTCCCCCCATTTAAAGATTGGCATTTGAAAACAAATCTATACAAGAAATTGTATGGGACCGGATGTAGGAGAAATCCGAACTAGTTTAAAATCTATGGTGTCATGTATCTAGCTCTTTACTTTACTTATTGCTTTTACTTTATCTGTGGTTGCATCTGTGATTGATTGTTAATATAATTGTATGTTGAAAATTTGTGATTTAATATTAAACTTAACATAAATTTAAAAAAGATATACAAAAGTTAGAAAACACTATTCACACTCATTTAGTGTTTAATTAGCCTTAAGATCCATAATTCTGCAACTCACATGTTTGCAACAAATATTGGCACAAACACTCAATAAAGATTTTGTAGGTTAGTAAATGAAGAATGATAAATGTAAATAGAGAGAATATAGTAGTAAAGAAATAAGAAATAAGAAAATAACAGAGACACGATATTTTATAGTGGTTCGGCGTTGTTGGTCTATGTCCACTTTTAGGAGAGCTTTATTAATCACTTTGTAAACTGAGAACAAGAGGGATCAGATGAAAATCCTTAGTTACAAAAGAATATAAAGCAACAAGCAGTGCGAAGGTCCCGAAAATGAAGAATCAAGTCTTTATTTATAGGGGAAGTTGAGAAAAATCTTCTTGAAAATTCAATGGAAGGATCTCCAAAGTCATAGGGTCCCATATGAGGGACCATATGGCCCAAATCCCAAGAAGTAGTGATTCGGCTCGGTCCCTATTTTAATGAGTTTAGGGGTGAGATCCCTTTGGGACCTTCTCCTTGTTGTATTATACTTAGCCTCCAAGTTTCATGCCAATTGGATTAGTAGAACTTAAGTCAACATGTTGCATAACACGATTCTGGACGATCCCTCTAGAGGGAAGAGGGAAGAGGGAAGGGGCAAGAGGGTCGATCCCTCTTACTTCTTCATTCTAGGGTGTGATCCCAAGGGTGGACTCTATAGGGTCCCCTCTTCTTGTTCCCAAATTTTTAAGTGTATTGGACTTCTGGATTTTGAGATATCGATCATTTTTCGTTTAGTTGCATTGTTGGGCTGGATACGATCTGATCCTTTTTATACGATCTCTTTCATAGGTGATGTAATTTACCCGTTACTTGAGCATATAAACTCCAAATGAATTGAAATTTGAAATTTAGTCTTGTGGGGCTTTCCTTGTCACTATATATAAATATCACCTAGTTTGGAACAAAAATTGAGGATATGTACCGATCCCCTAGGGTTGGAGATAGGCACCGATTTCCTGCCCGAGAAAGGTACTAATCCGTACTTAGAATACTATAGAGAGTCTGTCTCTTGGTCTCGGTTGATCATCACTTCATATCATTGCCTGCACTTAATATTTGGAACTCACATTCATCACTTTGAGCTATTGGACTTAAGACAGTCGAGTCTAACTTGTTCAGTTTGTTAGGATATAGCCGGGTCAAAATGCCGGATAGCACCACATAATTAAATTAAATTAATAATAATAAGTGATTATCAAAAGAATAATAAATTGATTTAATTTCAAGGACCGCCTAAGGTAATTTTGATTAATTAAGTGTGGGACACTTTATAAGGTTGATTGAATGGACAAGGAGTAATTATTGCAATTAAAGTTGGCTTTGTTAATGAAGATAAATAAATTAAATTTTAGAGTGAGACGGATCTGTATTAGAGGAGATGGATTGGTGAGACTAAACTAGAAGGATATTAGCCCAAGCCAAAATCACTAACCTATTTTCCTTCACCATATTCCCTCATTTCACACTGTTTTCATTTACAAAACTAAATCCCTAAACTCAAGTAAGACCGACCACCTTTTTTAGCAAGAGAAGAGAAAATCAAAGCTAGAAGAGTTCAAGCTTTCAACTTTAAGATTAAAATAAGGTTTTCTTAACCAAGGCGAGTAAAATTTCCCCAAACACCTTCCAAACCAATTTTGGTTAGGATTGTTCTAATTGGATGATTTTGATGATGGTAAATATGTTTAAATGACTAAAACTTATTTGGAATGTGATTTGAAATTTAAATGGATGGAATTTGCTCATGTTTTAGAGTAAAACATGATTTAATCACATTTATAAGCTTCGAAAATTTAATATGATGTTTACAATGATGAAATAATTATAGGATTTTAATATCACGATTTATGAAATTTATTCGAACGATGTAAAGATTTTCTTTGTTGAGAAAGTGGTTAATTTCGAGAGAGTTAATTACTAAAATTAACAAAATAACTATTTTGACCTAAAATTTTGATGTAAAATATGATAAATTGATTTTTGGCGAATTTTTTTGGATTTTTTTCATCGGTTCTCAATTTTATTGGAAAAATAATGATGAATTAATTACTAATAATTAATTAATTAAAAGAAATGTAAATAACAAATTCTGAAAAGAAACTGAAAAGGTAATGTAACCAATAGGATTTCGACACTAGATGGGGTTTTGTGTAAAGTATTAACAATGTAATAAAATTGTTTTCAAGTTATTTATAGAATTGCCACTTTAACCTACGACAACCCCTATGAATAATTAACTTACAATAGCTATTTATGCTACCAACTTGTGGTTGCCAACTAGTTGTCAACTTGTGATAGTTATTTGAAACTAATGAGCAATAACCCATACAGTTTAAGTCACGATAGCTATCAACTGATTATACCTCTACCTCTTAAACTTGCGAAGGCATGAAGGGGGCTTAACATGCGATAACTTGATAGGCGCTCAATTTATGATGGCTTGAGAAGTCAATTTGCGATGGCTAAGGGGGCATCAACATGCGATAACTAATGAAGTTTTCAACAAGCGACTACTAGGAGAAGTGGAGACATTGGTTAATGTCACGACCCAAATTTCAGCATTCGAAAATCGACATCCGTACTTCACTTGTACTTGAATGCCACAGATTCAACCGTTGAAATCCGATTCGTGCCGGAGCTTATAATACATTAAGTACAACACATAGCGGAAGAAAATGAATAATATATATATATCATTGATACACAATTGGATACAAGTGAATATCAATATAAATCAGAGCCAAACGATATACAATAGCGGAAGACAACACCAGAAGATGGTCTAGACTTTGCAACCATCGACAGCGGAAAGATAACTTCAGTAGAATTTTCAAGTGAGAAAACTATAATCCAACATCAAGCGACTCCATTACCAAAGCTCCAAAGCTAGAAAGACTCTAAACCAAAAAGCGAGAACCACCATCAATTCTGAAGTGAAGCAACTCGATCCTAATGCGATCGCCAATATCCAGAGATTGAATGCTATACAATTCTACACCTACTATTTGATTATCTAAAAAACCCAACTCTATACTGCCCGTGTGGAAAATTATGGGCACCCAGAGTTTAGGAAGGGAACAATAAACTTTGACTCAGTCATAGGACTGGTATGAGTAAACAAAAACAGTTTTCTTCAAACAAAACAAACAAAAGAATTTAAAAAGTTGAAATCCTCCATGCTTTTTGGAAAATGAAACTACCAAAAGGCCTCCCGCCGCACACACCACACAAACGCAGAATTGGAGGAGATTTCTCCTTGTGATAGTCAAAAATGCTTCATATGCGAAAACAAATTTGATATTATTATTAGTGCATAGTGGAAAACATTTCGAAAGTATAATATTAATCTTAGCTTACATACAACATTTTGTCGTATGCCTACTATAGCTACCATGTTCAATAGCAGGTTGCCGCCATATTCCATGGCAGGTTATACAACTAAAACCGTACAGGGCGCGTATTATTTCTTTGGATTTTCCAAAAAATGGTCAGGCTAAGAAACTTCCTATTGCCACATGGGAATGCCTCTGGAGGGACACCCCGAGAACCTACCCAGCTCTCTGCCAACACAAGACCGGTTTTCTCCCTTCCCGGGAGTAACACCTAAGATATGCCATCCCCGGTCTTTGCGACCTTTATCCGAGGATCCTCAACACCAACAACCACAAAGCAATGTATTTGTAGTAACCACATAGGTTAAATATCCAGGCTCCATACCATGATACCACCCTTTTCCAGAAGGATTGGACATACCCTAAGGGCGCGACCCCTGCAACCTAGCCGCATCTTTCCTATTTCGACCATTTCCGAGGAGTGAGGTCTTACGAGGTCTCGTCCATAAAGATACGCTTTTCAAAAAATCCTTGCTTCGATCAACAAATGAACAGCAACATACAACAGCACTCAGCATGTCACACTACCAAATTGGGAATGTATCACTAGTAACCATCAACTACATAACCTCTGAGCTCGTACGTCTCAGAGAAGGGTGTTAAGCTAAGAGAATAAATCTCCGCCACCAAACATAAATGTATTTGATAGAAACCAGCTTTACATCTCAAAGTGTAATGTCAGACATACATCTATATAAGCCTGTTCGGGGTTCGAACAGAACCGAAGGTGCTTCCAAAGAAGCCCTTGCAAATCTGGATTATCCCTAATCACGTTTGGACTTCCCATCACAAAGGGTGATCAAATATCTACACCAGGGATCAGCCGGTGCAGAGACATTTGACGAGTTATCCTTTCGCTTTCGAAAATATCCGATCTTCACCACCAGTCTTCAAATACGTCGTATCATTATTCGGAATGAGTTATATGACAAAAAGCCCTGTCCTGGCTAAATCGAATAATGAGCGCAATATTTTAAAACATACGGATATGGGATCTCAGTTAAGTCACAACTTCAAAACCCAAAACCTTTCTTCAAATGGATTAATTTTTTTTAGTATTTTTAATCTTTGTAAACAAAAAGATTCACTTCACAAAGTTCAACCATCTTTCACAAAGATTCATTCACAGCTTTTCAAGACAATTTCCTTTTCAAATTGGGTTATCTCATCCAATTATTAAATCAAAGACTCAATTTATAGCTTTCAAAACTATTTTCAAAGATCCATTCATAACTTTCAAAACAATTCCCATTTTAAATCTTTTATATATAAAAGATACACCATTTAAAATCCTCTTCGATTTCAGAATGAAGTTTAACAATCTTTCACAAAGATTCATTAACAGCTTTCAAAACAATTCCCAATTCAAACCATTTATACAAAAGATACACCTTTAGGATCCTCTTATTTAGGAAACAAAGTTCATTAATCTTTGACCCGGATTCATTAATAGATTTCAAAACAATTTACAATTCAAACTTGAAATCTTTTTAACACAAATTAGAAATCCTTTCTTTATATGAAAGCTATTATTATTTGAAAGCAAACGATTTTCGTTTCGAAAAAATCCGATTAGATTTGCACAAGTTAAAGCCCTTCAAGAATAAAACTTGGGTTAAATTTAAATTCTCAAAACAATACTTATAAAATTTTAACCCATATAAATACATTTATAATTTGTATAACCTTTTTAAACCATAATTTCCAAATATAGAATTCAGTTTCAAATCTTGAATTTAAATTAAAATCAAATTATTTGAATTTCAAAACTTAATCAAGTTATTCAAAAATAACTTTTATCTTTGAAACTCCTTTTTCAAAAGCTTTTCGTTTTTAACCCAATTCCATTTCCAAAACTATTTGAATTCAAATTTCAAATTTAAAACCATTTCAAGAATCAGTGACTTAACCAATTTCCTCGTGCAATCCATATTTGTATGTGTATGGTGTAGTCCAGGGATTTCACACAATAGTGCAACATCATCCATCATCACAGATTCAAGCACATCAATATCGATAAGCGGTATATTCCTATAACGCTTATCTTCCATTCACAGATTCACAGATAAATAATATACATTCATCACATATAAAATAAATTACATTCATCACATCTCGAATCAAAATAATTCATATCACAAAGCATCACACATCAGGGATAATAAACAATTGAGCATTCAATAGGATTCAAACATCCATAAGTCAGAAAAATTAGTCATTTGATTAATTTAAACTAGATTGATTACTTATGAATAAATCATGAATCCTGATTAATAAATATTAATTAATTACAAACCTATTAATTAATTAACCTTTAACCCTTTTTTATAATTAATCATTAATTAATTAACCTTAATTAACAAATAAATTAATCTTAAATCATTAAATAATTAACCCTTAATTATTTATCCTTAATTGATTACATTAGTTAGTTAACCCTTAATTAATTCATCATTCTTTAATCACTTTCATTATTCCTCAAGTCATTATTGAATTAACCTTAATTATGTAATTAATTAACCTTAATAAACAAGTCAATTAATCTTAATCATTAAATAATTAATTATCATTAATTAGTTACCTTTGATAAACCATTAATTTAGTAATTTCTTAAATCAAGTAATTAATCTCTAATTACTTAAGACTTTAATTAAATTAAAAGAAAATCCTTTTATCTTAACTAATTATGTTAATTATCATTAAAAATCTTCATTTAATAAACTTGTGATTAGTTATCATTAATAAATAAATTAACCTAGATTTTGAAGTTAATTAACAATTAAACATCTTTTCATAATTAACTTCTTAATATTAGTAAGTTTATTTAAAAACAGCTTTCCTAAACAAAGGATATATATATATATATATATATATATATATATATTGAAACATTTTTAAACTTAATTAATTAAGATAGATCATTTAAAAAATTTTTTATTTAATCTTAAACTTAAATAAGATATTTACTTTCTTAAAAACTAAACAAAATTTACTTTATAATTTTAAAACATAATTGTATTTTTAAAACCTGGATCATTTTAAAATCTGGTAAGTTACCAGATTAACTAACGCGAAACAATTCGATTGAAAACCCGAGCCATTTTTTTATTTTCTCGAGCTAAACTCGAGTATCTCGTCCCCATCCATGCTTCGAGTCAACATGCAGATTCCCTCGAAAACGACCCGAGCAACACCCCTTCTTCCTAAATTACCACAACATAACCAGATACAACGTGTATCAGTGCATCATGCACACCATTACAGCCACCTCCGATCGACCATGCTACCTTTGACACATCACCGACATCCTTGCCGACTACCACAACCTCTTAGAACCCATCAACTCGCCGTAGATAAAATTTTGAGCAACTCACGCGAATACTGGAACCCATCGATCAATCGAAAAATCATCTCGCCTGAACATCTCCGATAAACTGCAACCACGTCGTCGTAACCACAACCTCATCATACAACAACGAATCATCCCCCCTCGGTCCGACCAACCATCAAGCTTCAACGACGAAGAAATTTATTCAAAAATGACTGCAACCCAAACGTGATTTTAAACCCTAAATCTACTTTGCACGACCACCTTGGCAATTTATATTTTTTTCGATGATTTTTCCGATGATCCTCTACTACAACCCTACCCTGGCCTCAATCTCGACTCACCACACATCGTCGTTCAACGGATAATGACAAAAAGGGTTTTTTTGGTCATCTTGAAAATTCCATCTCGAATTAAAACTAAAAATTATGATATTAATGTCAAAAATCATCATTTTATAATACAATTCCATTTAGATAATCAAAGTCTGAAATTATGACCACTGATTTTCAACATAAATTTGGTTGTTGCTGAGAATTCTTATTTTTTTTAAGATAATCAATTAAAATATCTGAAACCATTTTTAAAACTTGAATCTTGTTAATCTGAACATACTTTGTTTAACAACCAAGCCTAAAAAAGAATAGGAAGAAGAGCTTTTGAATTTTGAACAGGTTTTTAACTTGTAAAGTAAGAACAGAGGAGTATTTTTGCTTGTGCACACAACATATACAGGCTTGCAAACATAACCTCGCCCATATCAACATTTTTACAGCATATTTTCAAGCATTACTCATATGTAAACCAGAGATAATCGGGTCTAGGGATATGCTCACCAGTCATGTGAAGAACAGAGGAGCTCTGAAAACCTGGAAAATGTGATTTGAATTTGAAAATCTGGAACTCTGATTTTGATGTTGTTGATTTTATCCTGAGGTTGAAGATTGTTTTATGGTTCAATTTCTTTAATTTGAGAACTTGTTTTCAAAGTCAAATCTGATCTGGATCCTGATTTGTTTGAGAAGGTAGTTGATCTTGCATGCTTGATCTTGTTGAAGCTCGAGCTATTTGATCTCAGGCTTTTAATGTTGAAGCAGATTTTTGTGTTTGTTTGTAGATTGTTTCCAAGTTGAAACTTGAATACTGATTTTGATTTTACTTTGATCTTGTTGCCTTTTGATTTCTAGGTTTTAGACGGCTTTTTTAGTTCTGTAGCTTCTTTTAAAATTGTATTTCTCAGGTTTGTAAAGTTATTAAAACTGAGAAAACTTTTTGAACTACAAATGTGCAGCCTGGTTAAACAATTTGATTTGTATTTACTTTTTTGTTATTTTTTTCAAAAGAAAACATCTTTTCCACTTGTCTCTACATATTTTAAACCCTTAACACTTGTCTCTTTTCATGCTAATTTGATTACAAATGTTCAAAATGTATTTTTATGTTGAGATCCTGGTACAAATCATATTTATACATTTATAATATAGAAACTATTTTTATTTATTCAAAGAGAAAATAAAATTTTAATCCTTAATTAAATCTCACTTTACATATTTTCAAATCCAATTTATTTAAAAATATTTATCTTGAATCTCGAATCCAATTTCAAATTAATCCATATACATGTATTATTTGAAAACAAACTTTACTAATTTAAAATATAGAGTTTTAAATCCAATTTTTATTTTCAATTCATTTATATTTTAAACTTAAGATAATAAACTTATTGACAAATACTTATTTTAAAATTTTAATTTTAAACTTAAGTAATCATACTTATTATATTTTTGTTTCAAATATAAAAGTTTCTTTAAGTCCAATTAAATTTCAATATATTAACATTTGAATTTCAAATTCAAATTTCATATTATCATATACATATATAAACATAAAACAAGCATATATCTTTATAAAATTTGGAAAAACTCATATTAACTCACCATTAATTCACAATTAAATTCAAAAATTTATATTAATTATTAATTCAAATTTGACTTAAAACCGGGATTGTTACAGTTAACCACTGGGGCCCAATGTTTTGATTGCTTGGGAAGCTATTAAATTGCGATAGCATATAGAAGCTCGACTTGCAATAGCTAAAATATGCTACAAACATGCAATGGCTATTTGAGGATCAACTAGCGATGACCTAGGAAAGTCAACATGCGATGGCTTTGGGATAGCCAATATGTGATAGCTTGGCTTGACTTATGATGGCTTTGGAAAAGAAAATTTGTAATAGCTAGGGTCATGGTGCACTATCTTAGAAAGCTAATTTTTTTAAGTAAACTAAGAAATACTTAGTTCACTTAGGGAGATAGTTTCCAAGTGTAGATTGACAATTTCATAGTGATGAAATAAATGAAGAATTTTATAAATTAAAATCGTGTTAACTTATTTGAATGGAAAGAATGGATAGGGAAGCTAATAAATAATATGGTATCATTTAAATTTTAAGATAAAGATGTTTTATCTAAAGAATGTACAGGGTACACGATAAATGAACGAAAGGAAAGGATGGAACCATGTTCATAAAAGTATACTGGCTCATAGAGTTATTGGATGGTAGGGTGCCTTGGCTATTAAATTTAAGTCTAATAGTATATGGCAGTTTGCCACGATAGGGTCCAACCTAAGAACAATTTAAAATTCTAAGGTGATTTACGATAGGGTGCCAAAACATTAGGGTGGCGTTATAGATAAAATAAATCAGCTATTTGCGCAAAAAATGGGCAAACACCTCAAAGTCGTACGATTTAGTTAATTATATGTTGTTCTTAGTGATTTGGGTGATTTATGCAAATATGTAAAAAGCAGGGACTAAACTGTAAAAGACACACAAATTTATAGTGGTTCGGCCAGAACGTGCCTACGTCCACTTTATATGGTATTCTCCTTTTTCCCTTCAGATTACAAGTACAAACCTTTGTATACAAGTATATGAATGTTGTTTGAAAGTTCTATCCGTGCTTGAGCTCTCAAACTTCTCCCCCATTGTTGTACCCCTGCCCCTCTATTTATAGAGTGAGGCTGGGGGTAGGGGTTATGGATGTATATAGCTGCTGGTGGACCTGGGCCGAAGCAATCTGGTCTGGCAACGTTGGTTCGGCAACACCCTGGTTCGGCGGTGAGTGGAGTGTTGGTTGAACCGGTAGTGGTTGGTTTGGTGGAGGTTGACTCGGTGGTGAGTTGGTTCGGTGTGGCCTTGGACCGGTGGAGCTTGGTCCGGTGGAGGTGATTCGGTGGAGCTCGTTCGGTAGTACATGGAAGTGTGGTTGGTTCGGCTAGGAAGGGAAGTGGAGTTGGTTCGGCAGTGAGTTGGGAATGCCGAATGAACTTCTATATTTGGGAGTGCCGAATGAGCTCTTGTATTGGGAATGCCGGATGAACCAAGGCATATTGAATGCCGAATGAGATTTCGCTCTACATTCCCGAATGAAACTTTAAACCTTTGATACCAAATGGACTTTTACACTTGAATCATGAGTGAAATCCCAGACTTATATACGCTTGCTGGCTGCTTCTTCTTGGTTCGGTCGTGGTGGAAATGCACACAATATTGATATTCCAGTTTTGACCAAAAATGGGATAACACTTTGCCCCCCAAAACATGCCTTGCGATAGGAAGGCGTGTTTTGTAATGCCATGAGCTGGATGTTCATATCCTGTTGATGTCCTTGCGGTAGGAAGGCGTGTTTTGTAATGCCATGAGCTGGATGTTCATATCCTGTTGACAACCTGTAAAGAGCTTGATATTTTATATGGCCCCAAATGACGACCGTTCGAGATCGAGCTATTTGGGATGAAGCGCGGCCGTTCATGGTCAAGCGCCTAACTTCAAATGACGACCGTTCGCGATCGAGTCATTTGAGGTGAAGTGCGACCGTTCGCGGTCAAGCATCTAAATCCATGCGATGATCGTTCGAGATCGAGTCATTTGCGGTGGAATGTGATCGTTCACGGTCATGCGCTTTACTTCAAATGACGACCATTTGGGATCGAGCCATTCGAGGTAAAGTGCGACCGAGCCCGGTCAGAGGGCAGACCTCAAATGGCGACCGTTCGCGATCAAGCCACTTGGGGTGAAATGTGACCGTTCACGGCCGGTGCCGTTCGCGGCAAAAGATGAAATGGGACCGTTCGCGGTCAAGCGCCTTACTTCGGATGACGATCGTTCGAGATCGAGCCATTCGTGGTAAGGTGCGACTGTTGGCGGTCAGGGGGTGGACCTCAAATGGCGACCTTTCGCGATCGAGCCATTTGTGGCGAGATGAGTTGTGCCGTTCGAGGCAAGTGTGTGACCGTTCGAGGTCGGGTGCCGTTCGAGGCGAGTTGTGACCGTTCGAGGTCGGGTGCCGTTCGAGCCGAGTTTGCGACTGTTCGTAGTCGGGTGCCATTCGAGGCGAGTTTGCGACTGTTCGTAGTCGAGTGCCGTTCGAGGCGAATTGTGTGTGCCCGGGGGGGACTTAATATTATCAGTGTCAGAGTTATTGTTTGGGGGAGTTTCCGAATCAAAGACTTCGGCAGTTCACTGCCATGCAAGAGGCGCTCGTGGACCGTTCGCGATCCACGGGCATACAAGTAATTTTTCCATAGAATTGTAAATGTTAAAGCAATAATCATATGAACCTTACGGCAGAAATGTCCAAACAGGAAGAATTTAAATGTTCAAATCAAAATCAAAGCAAAGAGCAGAATGAAGATGTCAAAGCGTAAACTCTTACTATAATGCGGCTGGTAGTCATTCAGAGCATGCCTATGGATCGTACGCGATCGCTCACATGTGTAAATGATTTAACGTGCTAGTGAGAGGTTTGCGACTTGTTCATCGCTTTCGACCTGCCCCCCGAGTTCAGGAGGGAATTTTACCTGCCCCCTGGATGAGCGTTCGTTCCTTACCAGGTTGCTCAGAGGCCCTTATCTCTCTCTCTGGGATTGGATCAACATGCTCCAAGTGTGGTGCCCCCTAGTTCTGGTGCTACGCCAGATGGTCCTGCTCCGTTCCGAACTCCAGTTGCTCCTTGGTTTTGTGCTCCAAGTTGCCCAGTTTGCTGAAGCAAGTTCTGGATCATCTCTTCTTGTCTTCTCATCATAGCCTCCATCTCATCCCTGGTGATGAAGGCTGAAGCTTGGTTTTCTCCTGACGAAGCCTCTTGACTCCCTTCCTGTTGACTCTGCTCTGGCCTTGGCCTTCTGCTTGATTGTCTCGCCATGACTTTTCCAAATCTGAATCTGTAAACTCTCGAATTCAACTTCCAAGCGGTAGGTTCTTGAGTTCAATTCTCAGTGAAAGCACCAAAAATGTTTGCGCAAAAAATGGGCAAACACCTCAAAGTCGTACGATTTAGTTAATTATATGTTGTTCTTAGTGATTTGGATGATTTATGCAAATATGTAAAAAGCAGGGACTAAACTGTAAAAGACACACAGATTTATAGTGATTCGGCCAGAACGTGCCTACGTCCACTTTATATGGTATTCTCCTTTTTCCCTTCAGATTACAAGTACAAACCTTTGTATACAAGTATATGAATGTTGTTTGAAAGTTCTATCCGTGCTTGAGCTCTCAAACTTCTCCCCCATTGTTGTACCCCTGCCCCTCTATTTATAGAGTGAGGCTGGGGGAAGGGGTTCTGGATGTATATAGCTGCTGGTGGACCTGGGCCGAAGCAATCTGGTCTGGCAACGTTGGTTCGGCAACACCCTGGTTCGGCGGTGAGTGGAGTGTTGGTTGAACCGGTAGTGGTTGGTTTGGTGGAGGTTGACTCGGTGGTGAGTTGGTTCGGTGTGGCCTTGGACCGGTGGAGCTTGGTCCGGTGGAGTTGATTCGGTGGAGCTCGTTCGGTAGTACATGGAAGTGTGGTTGGTTCGGCTAGGAAGGGAAGTGGAGTTGGTTCGGCAGTGAGTTGGGAATGCCGAATGAACTTCTATATTTGGGAGTGCCGAATGAGCTCTTGTATTGGGAATGCCGGATGAACCAAGGCATATTGAATGCCGAATGAGATTTCGCTCTACATTGCTGAATGAAACTTTAAACCTTTGATACCGAATGGACTTTTACACTTGAATCATGAGTGAAATCCCAGACTTATATACGCTTGCTGGCTGCTTCTTCTTGGTTCGGTCGTGGTGGAAATGCACACAACATTGATATTCCAGTTTTGACCAAAAATGGGATAACATCAGCAACATGAATGATAGCGGTTCAAGGAATAAGAGGGGATATTGATGCTTAATAAGGAAGCTTAATGGAATGTATTTAGGGGGCTTACTTTAAACTCTCAGGAGAGTTAGAGTAGCTCTAGTCATGGTGGCACCCTTGGTGTAATGAGTGGCCATTTAATTAGGTGACGTGGTTCAAGAAAAGACAAATTAGTAATAGATAGGCATAGGGAGGTTATCACTAGACCGAAGATGAACCTTAATTAACAGATTAGGTGATGTTTGGATGGATGGTTTGCTATGTGACATGGTACATAACTAGATGTTAAGTATAAGGTATACTTAATTTGAATTGAAAATATAAATATGACTTGGTTCATAATTGGATAGTAAGTGACGGGTACACTTAAGGGTTGAATGTAATGCACATAGCTACTTTTGATGTAATGCTTTTTACATGATATAATGCAATTGCTATGATGGTAAATTGAGGGGAAAACCTGTTCCGTGCTATAGAGGCTTGGTCTCATTACGATTCCTTAAGGTAAGATTTTACTCATGCTAGACTTTATATTTGACCCATGATTTCATATTTTTCCATAAACTCACGGGTACTCATTCGAGTAAGCTGAGTTTATGGATTAGACGGGCTCATTTTGAAAAGATGAATAACGATCCGGAAGATGAAGCAGGAGGCTTCTCCAACAAATAAAATTTATGTTGAAAATTCTGCTATGTAAAACCAGGAATTATAATCGATTATGTTTTGTGTTGGCATCTTCATATGTTGGACATGACAATACTCTCATTTTCTTATTGTATTTACCTCTTTGTAGGAACGAAAAGGGTTAATGATGATATAAGGAATCTTAAAAAAAAAATTGTGTGCTAGAAATTTATTTAGCTGCTCTTTTTACTTAATGTTGTGAAAATAATACCGAACTCACTTTATCGCTTGAAAATGATTTATGATGATTACTACAACATCATCGACCTTTATTTTCAAGTCTCGGGGGGTGGGGGATGTTACAATGTGGTATCAGAGCTAAGGTTAGGTCAACACTTAAGTAAAATAGAGCTAAGTAGAAACTAATGATTAGAAAATGAACACCTTAGGGAGGGTATATGCTATATGTATATAAAAATATGTATGTATGTATATTTATATATGTGTACTTGTATTTTGATATTGATATATAGCAGGATATATCTATCACTTTGCGATTAGTCACACTCTCTCTACTTCTTTTTTCTTGTGAACCATAACTTATGCCGAAGGAAAGAATGGACCTATGTAACTGACACTTGATCATAGGAAGTATAGAGCGAATCTTTATAGAGAAACCGACAGTACATGGATTAATGACCAAGGAGGGGAGGCAACCTCGAAGTTTCTACCAAAGCCGAAACTCAAATGCTTGCTTTGGCTAAATGAGGAATATACATGAATGATTTGTTCCTTCAGTTTATGACGGAGATGATAAGGCAATGGATAGTTGAGGTTGTTGAGTTGAGATCGGTAGTAGCTAGAGGAGTGGACTTTTTTAAGATGACACAAGATTACAGGAACCATGGAGGGAAAATATTTACGGGAAAGGTGTTCACTTTGGAAATGTTGAATTTTTTGAAGGTATGTGAATGTATCCATAGAGATTTGGGGTATGATACTCAAAAGAGGAGGTTGAATTCTCATCAGCTTATGGAGGAGGCATTAGACTAGTCGGAGGCTGTAATTGCCGATGTCCTAATGGAGGACATAACCTATGAGAAGCTTAAGAAGCAATTCGAGGTTCGGTTTATCAACAACTAAACGTTATTATAACACCACAGTCATTTTATTTCAAATAGTTTTTACTTCATATCAAATATCATATCACTTCAAAACCATATCAATTCGAGACCATTAGTCACTTTAAAATAATATACATTTCACAATTCATAACACTTTCCAAAATTATAACTCTTTCGAAATTATAAACCTTTTAAAACCATAACACTTTGAAATCATAATACTTTCCTCTTAAACAGTTTAGATATTAATGATAGTACATAAAATATATAGTCAATAAAATAGTTTATATAATAAAATAGTTTATATAATAAAATAATTAGTATATTAAAATAGTTAACAATTAAAATAGTCTATAAATTAAAATAATTAGTATATTCAAAATAGTTAAAAATTAAAAATATCTTATATTAAAATAATTTATAAAGTAAAACACATTAAAATAGTTTTAAATATATTTTAAAAATACTTTATATAATAAAAATAGTTTCCTCAAATTTCACAAATCGATTCAAATCAACTCAAATTGCAAAATTCAAATTTAAATCAAATCTCATATCCTCCATTTCAATTAAAATCTCAATAAACCATTTTATATTGATTTCAAATATAGATATAAACGACAAATTAAACCATTTCAACTTCAATAGATTTCAAAGCTTTAAATATTCAAACATTTACGAACTAATTTAAATGTATTTGTTAATGTACTATTTTATTTTTCACATAATTAAATAAATATTTGGTAAATAAAATAAATAACACAGTACTTAAATTCAAACAGATATTTTATTCAAACAAATATTTATTATAATTTTGAATAGTACAAATTCAAGCTCTCACTATACATATATAATTTTGATTACAATACAAATTCAATTACATCACAATCTATCATTTACAAATACATCTAACTACATATCGCTCATTCACTCGTAATTTATCTTCAACTTTATTCCAGATTGAATCCATCATCTGAGCAATCTACGAAAATAAATACTGACGCAGTAAAATTGAAAATAAAATATTTTTGCTGTATAAAATAAAATGTAATTTTGAAAATAATATTTTCCTCTGTTATTTGGGTTGTTCGTCATCATTTAAATTCAAATTCATCATACACGAACAACTTGTGACATGCATAGTGTATCACTGTACATGCCACAAGGCCGTGCACACCGATATATACACTTGATAAAATTACAGGGACAGGTGAGCACAGGTCAAACCCAAACGCCGGGTTCAACTCAAGTGCAATAAAAACAGTGTCACAATATAAGCACAAGGTCAAAGCCAAGCTTTAAAGCTGGATTCAATACAGGTGCAAATTAAAAATGAAATGAAACAAGAACTGCCAAAAATGGTGACCCAATAAATGAACCAGATCAACAAAGACTAGAACTAGATAGTCCACGCATGCATACCTGTCAACCAGGCAGCGAGCAAAGTCGACAAGTACTTCAAGTACGAATGCACAATTGGATACATGAATAACACTCAGACTTGGAGTGACGAATATGCGAAGTCAACATGTATGCAACAGTGAAATGAAGTGGACTGTACAACCCAATTCAACATGCTTAGTTCAAATGGTCAAGACAGTCAAATTAAAATGCAAACTAACTTGAAGGAACAAACACATGAATGTACAACTACAAGTGTGTCGACCAAACAACTCAATGCAGCAATACATACATACATACATGCATACATACATACATACATACATACATACATACATACATACATATATAACAAGCATACTGCACAGTCAAACTACAACAGAAGTGTAGTTATATGAAGACTCCAAACAGACCACATCTAGTAAGAGTAAACAAAAAGGCAGTGCAATAGGATTCAACTTGAGTATACGCGAAAACAAATGAACGAAGAGCACACATATACCCATAACAATGAAATAGGCCAGAGGTGAGAACAAAACAACACACTGGCTCAAATCAAATACAACCAGAAAAGTTTTCAATCGCAAACCAAAGTTCAAAATGCAAGTTCAAAACATAAGCTAACATATACATATATACATACATGTATGTATGTACATGATGCAAGACCAGTGAACTGCAAAAGTCAACCAGGCTGCACAATGAACTCAAGCTCAAGTGAATACAAGTACAGCTAGCAAAACCAAAATGGACAGCAGCTACAATACATCAAATGAAACAGTACCAGCATAAGCAAGTGACACAGCTAGTTCGAAAAAGTATACATGTACCAGAGAGTATATGCAGAGTATAACAAAGTCAAGGCCGCAAGTAAATCAAGTGCATAATGGCCGAAGCCAATACACAAAGAAAATGCAAAGTCGAAGTCCGGTGAAGACATGAAACAAATTAAAGTCAAGCTAAAAAATCATCACAGTTTCAACTGGCCGATGAAACAGCAGTGTCAAACCAAAAATAATGTCACAAGGGATTTCAAAAATAGCCTAAGTCATAGCATTAAGTTCGAACCAAAAATAATGGTCACAGAGAAATAATTCAAAGCAACAGCCGAAGTCCAAAAATCAAAATATCTTCAAATGGCCAAATTCAAACAAATTCATGAAGCAGCAGTTTCAAATCAATGCAACAAAGTGAAATCAAAAGTGAACAATGCTTCAGACGAGTTCAAGAATACAAGTCCAATATAGGTTTTACAAATGGCAAAGTCGAACGAAATCAACATCGTCAAACCAGAATCGGAGCCGTGATGACCAAGAAAATTGAACAGTTCAAAATCGACACCGTGGGAATCAAGTAACAAATACATGTAATTGATAAAGTCATAAATCATCACAAACATCCATACGAAGATCAACGGGAAAGCACAAAAATTATTAGACGAATTCGAAAATTAATTCGAACGAAATTATAAGGAATCAAATCCTATATAAAACCAAATCATCACCGGCCAAAAATGCATCGAGTTCAAACAAACTAACGAGAAAAGCAAAAAGGCATAAATTACATACCGAAGTCCAAATCGAACTCAATCGAATTGAAGCAGCCACATGAGAATCGAGGAAACGATCGATTGCCAAAGCAAAGAAGTACAATAGCCATTGTAATCAACCAACAATCAATCGGCGTCTCGATTGCCAAAAACCCTAATCTCAGAACGAGGAACGAACGAAGTAAAGACGCTGAAGCCCTAGCCAATCTCACAGGAGCGAAGACAAGGCCGAAGCACCAACTAACCTCACAGGAGCGAACGCGAGGCCAAAGCCCTAATTTCAAAGCAAAAGAGGAAATAGATCGAAGCAGCCATTCTTTGTTTTTCACAAACAAAGAAGAAAGTGGTCTGGCATATATTAAAATAAAGAGGGAGATATTTTTAGGCCATCTTTACTTAGGGCTTATAATTAGGGTTTCATTGTTTACTTGTTTTTAAATTTGCAATTTCTTTTAAACATTTGTAATTTCTAGTCATGTGATTAGGGGACAAACTACGTGGCGTAGTTTGAGAATTCGCAACTCAGTAGCTGAGTTGCGGCAGAGTTTTTGAGCGTAGAGTTAAGCCTGGTCGATAGCGGGTGTCGCGAGTCTACGTGCGTAAGCGTCTGACTGCTTAATTTCTAGTACAAACCTTGGGGGCAGCACGTAGGCAGGGTTTTGTCGACCCTGGGTAAATTCTGTGTCGTTCTGTTTCTGCATTTATTATTCTGCTATTATCTGTGCTGCTATTATTTTGATATATCTATGTTGAAATAATTTTATATAATCTTTCGCAATAATTTTTTTATAGTTAATAGCATCACCCTATTCACCCCCCTCTAGGGTGAAATCGATCCTACAGAGTTGTGCTCTGGGGTTCTCGGCTGCTTGCGGAGGAAAGGAAAAGGCACAGGGCAATGGTTAATGTGGTGGCCGAGGGTTAGTTAGCAGTTGATGGTGGAGCGGCCAGAGAAGGTGATGGTTTCGAGTAGTTGAGGCCGAGGTTACAGAGTAAGAGAGGGTCACGAGGTTATGGCGTGCGAAGGGTGTAGGCTAGCCTTAGCACTGGCTAGGCGAGCTTGGGTAAGATGATCAGTGGGTGTGCATGAAAGAAATGATGGCTAGGGAATGTGCGGAGAGGAGGTTAGCCATGGCTGTGCATGGATTGAGTAATGAAGGAGAATGAAGGCCGAACAAATGCTGGGGGAAAGAAGAGCTCACGTGAAAATAGGAAATGAAGAGACTAAAGAAAAATGAATGGATCATCTTATAAAATGGACATAGGGAAAAGATAAATCACAACTTGAACTCTGGGATTTGAAAAAGGCTAGAGGCTATTAATATTCTGATAGACAAATGAAAAGACAAAGGAAATTCAAAACTCAAAATACGGAACCGGTATGTAATAGTTCCGTAGATTTTGCTATCTCCTGGACTTCGAAACATACAAACAAATATACCACGGAGATCAGCACGACGTGGCGATCAATATGGTATACATATATTAGTGGTACGATCATGTAATCAAAAGTCGATAATCGATACCGAAAATGCTACTAAAATGCCATAATTAAGATAAACGGAGTAATAGCAGTCCGAATTTGGAGAAACGAAATATGACGTCTTACTCAGATTATGATTTACAAATTTATTATATAAAAATATTCAGGTTTCGAAAATATTTTATTATCATCTAATATTAACTGATTTAAATTTAAAAAATAAAATGATCTTCCATATTATCAGATGAAAATTTACCATTTACTATATTTAAATAGACGCATTCAAAATATAAATTTTTTATTTCCAAATTCAATTATTTAAAATTTCACAACAATTCAGTTATTTACGTTATTAAAATCATTTAAAATTTACGGGTCGTTACACTCTCCCCCACTCAAAAATTTTCGTCTTCGAAAAGGAAGGAGGTAGGAGAATAGAACAACCAAAAAGAAAGTTAGATTGAAAAACAAAATAAAACAATTAATTTAAACCATATAAATTTCAATTTAAATAAATTAATATTCAACAATTTGGTTAATCCATTTGATTTCACTTAAGTTAATTTCACTATAATTAAATCTTAACTATTCAAATTCATATTTATTTATTTATTTATTATCTTATTATTCAATTTATCTCAATTAACATTTTCTATAAACATAAATTAAGTACATGGACACTTATTATAACCATTCAAATTTATTAATAAATTCCTTTAACATCATTTTATATTGTATGCTATTCAATTACATATTCAACTTCTGAATAATTTAGGTAAGTTATATTGGAATGCAATTGAGTATTATGCCAATAAAATTTCCCCAATTCAGTTATTTCTAATTTATAATATTGATTCAAAATTTTGGTTTCATTTTATAATTGAAATCATCCCTTAACAAAATTTAAGAATTAAATTCCAATTCTCTTCAACCGTTTAGAGATAAATGTGTGTGTGTGTGTGTGTGTCTATATATATATATATATATTGTATATATTATATCAATTCTATAACATGTACCTATATATATATTATATGTCAAGTCTTACTTAAGAAATTCAAATCAAATTCATTTTCCAAAACAAAAGCGTAGCAAAGCTACGAATTGGTCTCTCTATTTTGACTAAAAATGAATGTCGATGATGCCGCTGTCATTACCAAAATTATTTTCCAACGACAAAGGAGGAGAGTACTGATTTAAAACTTTTAAAATTCTTTGAAAATGATTTCCATTCGAAAATATTTAAATAATATACTCTAAAATTTAAAACCAAATTTTCTAAAATACTGGAAATTTAATTCTTAAATTCTTAGTTCAAATTCATTCCAATTTCAAATCAATTTACAACTATGCTTTATAATTTCATTTATTTATATGTTGGAATAGTCAATAATTTACAAAACAATAAATGATAATCAAATATTATCATTTCTAACAACCAATTCATTTAACTACTAAAATTTTCAGAACTTATACTTATATATATATATATATATAATATAATCATACAAAAATTATATTTCATTTACCAAATTTGAGAATGATATCGTGTCAGTTTGTTCTGTTCAAATGTTTCGATAGCGTTGATCAAACGAATCGATCGAAACTCGAAATCAACCTTAGCAACTCAAACACAATTATAGAAACATTTTAATATTAATTACAAATATACTCCCTTAGGATGATTATAGAATGGATTTCAAAATAAGGATAAAGATTCAAATTAGAGGAACCCAAATCAAAGAGAAATCTAGCTAAGAAGATAGGCTTGAATGGGAGATAAAATAATTCAATTTCAAATAGGAAGATGATATACTGATATTAACCGCGGGCGACCTTAATTGGGTCAACCGTGATTTCAGGAATAAGATCGATATAGAATTCTAAGGCAGATCGATACCTGATCATAAGAGAATTACCTTGGCCGTCTACTAGAGAACATTCAGGCATAGCAAGAGATAGCAGCATCTAAACCGAGGTTACAGAAATCTTTGGTGAATCAATGCTGTTGTAAAGGAGTTTCACCCTTTTACAAATCATACAGTGGAGCTATGGGATGCTCCAAAATCAAGGTAACACGAATAGTGAGAGGCAAGAATGGATTTCAGAACGAAGGGGAAAGTTCCAAAATTCGAAGGAAACTGAGTCAAAGAGGAGAACTCAAGCTCGAACGAAGGTGATTATGTAAATAAATTTACTTTATATGCTAAGCTTTGCTTAAAACTAGAGCTTTGATACCACATGTAACATCCCAATATTTTATGCCATTAGCATCAGCACATGTCAGACTTGAATTGCTCAAAATATCAGATTATTAATTTATATTTGGCAAAACTTAGCATATACTGTAATCAATCACAGAATCATAGACACAGAGTAATATAACAATAAGCAGCGGAAACAAATGAATAGTAGTTCATGAGGCTACTATATATATAACAGAGTTAAAACAAGATACAATAGAAGTCTTGAATACGTAGAAGTCTCAATACATTAGTCAAGTAACAAAATCCGAATATATTACCGGAGTCAACTGAATAACTAAAAGCTGACTACATATAGATAGATCTCCAAGCGAAACTCCAACTCTAAAGTTGAGTCTCAAATGTTGTGACGCTCAGTCTGACCCGAGCATAAAGCAACACAAAAAACACTCGAGTCAGGATTAACATTCTTATATCAATAAATCCAACTCAAGTGAAATAGCAACTAAAATTCAAGTAACTTAAAGGTTGTTTGGGAGGCCCATCCTCTAAGGATCCATGGAACTATCTACTATGTAGTGATATACGATATTATAATATGTCTACAATAAAGTAAATTATTAAAATAGCGTTAAGGCATTACCCATATCTCTCTTAACGCATTTTTATATATTCCCTAGTCTATACAGTATTGTAATCTCCCTCATATTGGAGGTCGTCAGAGGGCACTCCATAAGTATGGTACAAAACAAACTCGTAGTGGTCTCGATAAGGTAGGTGACACGGCATAACTAGACAATGCCAAGGTAGATATACCAATTACTCTTCCGGGTCGGTGGTAACACATAGCCCACCTCGATCCACACTCCCAAAAATTCAAGGGTTCCCCCAATCAATCCCAAAGTAATAGATTGTTAAGTGTGTCCGATAGGAGGAGCTACCCCACTTGGCCCGTCAATAGCTCCCATTTTAGCCACCTTAAGCTAACTCAAGAAAGTCAGGTCCACGTATATATTTCATATAGGATCATTGCCAACCATCCTACTTCATTCTGGAATCTACACCGCGTACACATTTGTTAAAGTGATTTTCGGTATTGGTGGAGAGTACGACAATAACCGATCCCGGTCTCTTTAACAACTAAACGTTCTTATAACACCGCAGTCATTTTATTTAAAATATTTTGTACTTCATATCACATGTCATATCATTTCAAAACCGTATCAATTCGAGATCATTACTCACTTTAAAATAATATACATTTCAAAAATCATAACACTTTCCAAAATTGTAACTCTTTTGAAATTATAAACCTTTTAAAACCGTAACACTTTGGAAATCATAACACTTGGAAATCATAACACTTTAAAATCATAATACTTTGAAAAATCATAACACTTTGAAATTATAATACTTTCCTCTTAAATAGTTTAGATATTAATAATAGTATATAAAATAAATAGTTTATATAATAAAATAGTTTATATAATAAAATAGTTCATATAATAAAATAATCAGTATATATAAATAGTTAAAAATTAAAATAGTTTATAAATTTAAATAATTAGTATATTAAAAATTGTTAAAATTAAAAATAGTTTATATTAAAATAATTTATAAAGTAAACTAATAATAATAATTTTAAATATATTTTAAAAATACTTTATATAATAAAAATAGTTTCCTCAAATTTAACAATTCGATTCAAATCAACTCAAATTCCAAAATTCAAATTTAAATCAAATCTCAGATCTTCCATTTCAATTCAAATCTCAATAAACCATTTTATATCGATTTCAAATATAGATATAAATGACAAATTAAACCATTTCAACTTCAATAGATTTCAGAGCTTTAAATATTCAAACATTTACAAACTAAATTTGACAATTTCACATATACATACACACATACATACATATATATATCAAATTCACCTTACTATTATTTAGTTTTGAAATATTTACTTAATCATTCCAATAACATTTAATTAAAACTTCAATTACGAATTCAAATAAACTAAATATCCCATTTCAATTTATGTAAATTTCAAAATATTTATTTAAATCACTTTTAATCAAAATCAAGTTATAAAATCATATCTTTAAAATCTCGAATTTGATAAATTTCAAATCAAACTTATTTGAGTGTAATTCTTAAATAAATACAATTTCAAACCAATTTCTATTTCTCTTTCCAACCTTAATTTATTAAAAATTGTTATAACCTCTATATTTGAAAATAAATTTTAAATAAATACTTAAACATATTATGTTTCAATTAAATCAAACTTCACTAAATTAAATCTTATTATTAAACTTATTTTATATTAAAACTTAATATATATATATATATATATATATATATTTAAAATAGTAAAATTATAAGTAAAATCTTAAAATTAATAATTTTCAAATCTAACTTATAATCGATAAATTTCAAAACATATAATTTAAAAAAAATCTAAAATTTTAAACATATATAAAATAACATTTACATATAATAAATCAATATTTATATAAAACCATATATATTTCCTTTTCAAAACCCTGGACAACATTTTAATATAAATATATATATATACACACACACACACACCAACGGTGTCCGTATATAATTTTCTATCCTATGGTCAAGTGGTACGGATATTATCATTTCAATCCGCAATTTAAATATCAATGGGTGTATATCTTTCTAACCCGTAAATCCAAAAATCAGTTCAACGAAAATCGCTTGGGTTTATCTTTTCAACCCATAATGATTTTCTCCTATTCTACAAGATCGTTAGAGTATGTATCAGTTCAACCTATAGAGAATTCTAAACTAACAGGGAACTTACAGAGTGAGAATAAATATAACATATCAATAACAGGCATATATCATTAGTGATAAAATATGAACAACAGGATATGGTGTCATATCCCACAGGTGAACAGTTACAGATAATAGCATATCAAATATGGCATTTAAATAATTAACAGTTCAATTTAGCAGCATAATTCAATTGTCGTTTCACGTGAAATCAAATTTAATAAATATAAGAACGTTAATCGTGAGTGATTGCTCACCTTTCGAGGCTAGAGAAAATAGGCAATGAACCGAGTCACGAATCCAAGCACGAATCGAAAGCAAAGCTAGATTAGCACGAATCCTGACAAGCTAATAAATAGGAATTGATGAGAACATATATATATATATATATATATATATATATATATAATTTAAAGTCTAATATTAACTCATATTGAAATAAGATAAAATAAAAATCTTTATAATATACTTCAAAATCCATATTTAACTTACACACATATTAAACAGAACAAACCTTTATAGTATACTTGAAAAATCAAACATTATCAAAAATCAAAATATGTATCATTTCTCTAAATCAATATATATATATATAAATATATGCATATTATATTGCTAAATATGTATATATAATATGTATTATCCCTCCAAAAAGTCAACATAACATATCATATATAATATGATTTATATATATATATATATATATATATATTTAAACACATACAAAAATACATTGTGTATATATTACATATAAATAAACACGTCGAAATTTCTATATTATAATTTGAAATCAAATAAGAACTTTTATAACTTTATATACTTTATAATATAAACTGTACAACTTTATAATATGCTACAGCTATTCTAATTATATCTCCGTACGAACCACATTATAATATATATATAAACAGCTTGATATGTATAAACTATATAACTTTTATAACTATATATATACAAAAAATCATATAACTTAAGTACACCTTTTATCCTTTATATATAAAAATAGAACTCATGTACTATTATGAACTAATGTGTATATATATATATAACTGTTGAAAATTTATATGTATACAACTAACATATAATATATATATTATGTAACTTATATGTATATACAAACAGTATAAAACAACACACTTATATATATGCAAACTTGATATGTCAAAAACAACAACCATATATATAACTAACCTATATATATACGCATAAGAAGATGGAACATCAGAGTAAGATGCAAGACAGAGCACAACTGGTGGGTTTGGCCGAAGTGGAGGAGGGTGGAAGGCGAGTTTGGCTGTGCGCTTGGGTTTGTGGAGAGGTGAAGTACACAGTAGAGAGAGGACGAGTTGTTTGAGGCCTGAGTGGAGTTGTGCTTTAGGGTTTTTGACTACTTGCAGAGAAGAGGACAAGGCATGGGACAGTGGTTGATGGGGTGGCCAAGGGTGAGATAGCAGTTAATGGTAGTGGTGCCGAAGAAGGTGATGGGTTCGAGTAGTTGAGGCTGAGGTTACTGAGGAAGAGAGGGTCTCAGGGATATGGCATGCGAAGGGTGTAGGCTAGCCTCGACGCTGGCCAGGCATGCTCGGGTGAGATGATCAGTGGGCGTGCATGAAATAAGTAGTGGCCAGGGAATATGTGGAGAGGAGGTTGGCCATGGCTGTGCGTGGATTGAGCAATGGAGGAGAACGAAGGCCGAACAAATGCTTGGGGAAAAGAAGGAGCTCATGTGAAAATGGGAAATGAAGAGACTAAAGAAAAATGAGTGGACCATCTTATAAAATGGACACAGGGAAAAGATAAATCACAGCTTGAATTCTAGGAATTGAAAAAGGCTAGAGGCTGTTAGTATTCTGATAAACAAACGAAAAGACAAAGGAAAGTCAAAACTCAAAATACGGAACCAGTATGGTAGTAGTTCCGTAGATATCGCTGTCTCCCAGACTTCGAAACACACAAACAAATATACCATGGAGATCGGCACGATGAGGCGATCAAAACGGTATACAGATATTAGTGGTACGATCATCCAATCAAAAGTCGATAATATGTACCATAAACGCTGCTAAAACACCGCAATTATGATAAACGGAGCAATAGTAGTCCAAATTTGGAGAAACGAAATATGACGTCTTACTCAAAAGATGATTTACAAACTTATTATATATAAATATTCAGGTTTGGAAAATATTTTATTATCATCTAATATTAACTGATTTAAATTCGAATAAAATTACAAAATAAAATAAATTTCCATATTATCAGATAAAAATTTACCATTTACTATATTTAAATAGACGTATTACAAATATAAATTTTTTATTTCCAAATTCAATTATTTAAAATTTCATAAAGATTTAGTTATTTACATTATTAAAATCATTTAAAATTTATGGGTCGTTATAGGGAGAGAGGCTAATGTTTGGCCCATTGGAAGGCATAAGAAGAGATCCAATCCGTATTAGAAGGGTAGATAAAATCAGAAGGGAGGAAAAGCCTTTGAAGGAGCTTAGAAGCCAAATATGGTGGATATTACTGATTTTAACTGTGAATAGAAGGGACACTATTCCACTAAGTGCACCCATCTATAGAATAAAGATGAGAACAAGTGCTTTATCTATAATAGCCTTGGCCATAAGAAGATGGATTGCCCGAAAGCTAAGAGGCAAACATTTATTCTTAAGGACATTCGTATGAACCGACTATAGATGAAAAGGGAAAGGGTGTGCTTAGAGGTATGATTTCATTTTTTAGTATATCAATTAGAGTTCTATTTGATACTGATGCTACTCACTCTTTATTTTTGAGAGATGTGGTTAATAGGTTTGTTAACTCGCCTTTAGTCAAGGCCATGAACAGGTAGATTCAACCTAACCAACTTCACGATTATCGAGGCTAGAATAGGATGGATTCGGTTTAAAAGAATGAAGTTCACTTGGATATGTCATTTGGTCAAGAAATGGGTGGTTTCCCGGCTCGGTCTTGATGATAAGCTCCAATCGGCATACCTTCCCTCGGTCGGCAGACCTCCCCTCGTTCTGCACACCTCCCCTCGATCGGCACACCTCCCCTCGGTCGGCATACCTCCCCTTGTTCGGCATACCTCCCCTCGATCGTCACACCTCCTCTCATTCGGCACACCTCCCCTCGTTCGGCACACCTCCCCTAAATCGGCATACCTCCCCTCGTTTGACACACCTCCTCTCGATCGACATACCTCCTCTCACTCAGCACACCTCCTCTCGCTCGGCAAGGAGCCTCGGTCGGCATTGGATGTCGCTCGGCTTCGCACCTCGCTCGGCATCGCACCTCGCTCTGCGTCGTACCTCACTTGGCATCGTACCTCGTTCGACGTACCAACTGCTCAGTGTCGGTCGGCATAATGAAGTAGGGTTCGGCTTGGCCTTGGTGGGCCCAAACTACTCAGGAGGCCCAACAACCTAGTTTTTCCTCTAAATACAACATGTGGGTCTCCAGATGGAGGATCTTCTTCTCTCCACTCTCTAACTTCTATTTTCTAAGGCTAATGGTGACTCTATCAGTTTGTAACTGTAATTGATTCGAACATCAATAAAAAGAAAACTTCTAAAGTGGACGTAGGCCGGAGTTAACCGAACCACTATAAAATCCGTGTTCTTTACTGCTTTCATTTTAATTTCAACTTTTCTTCATATTATTACTCTCTACATATATTCTATCTGTTATATGTTACCGCTAGTTGGTGCTTTCATTTACATTTGGGTGTTAGTGACCAATTTTGGCACTAATTTTTTGGTGCTTTCACTGAGAACGCAAACATTCGGGAATTTTGAAGCTAGGAACTTTGATTCTAGAAAAAAATGGCTAGACCGTCAGCAAGGAAGCGAGTGACAAAAAGAAGTAATCAGAAGGGAAGTCAAGAGGCTTCCTATGGAGCTGGAGCAGGTCAAGCATCCATCTACATCACGAAAGATGAGATGGAAGCGATGTTGAAAAGACGAGAGGAAATGATGCAGGCTCTTCCCAGATAATTTGCACAAGTAGGAAATGCGGAGCTCAGATCCATGGAGCTGGATCAGAAGCGCTCAACCAGTAAGCAGAGGGAATGGCTCAGCAGGGGCAGCCCCCAATCAGCAGACGGCTAATAATCTAGATGGACCTAGACTCGGGGGCACACCACTAGGAAATGTTGGACCAATACATGGAGGGATACCAGATGACGCTGTGCAACCCAATACCAACAGGAGTGCAGGAGTACGAGATGAGGAGTATGTGCCTGAATTTCCTCATGAACTCGGGTGGCAGACCGGAGGCAACATACAAGGATTACAACTTGGCGACAACGACAGACTGGCGACGATAGTTAGACGAGCTATGAGAGGTGGATTGGTAAACAAAGACTTGGAGGATGTGAATAGGAGTCTCTTTACTCCTATTATCAGGCAAGCTAGGAACCCACCGGATTTTAAGCTACCATCATTGGAGATGTGTAATGGGAAGACGAATCCTACGGTTCATCTGACAAAGTATATGAGGCATATGGAAATGCTGGGGGCATCAGCGGAAGCCTTGGCCTGATGCTTTCCATTGTATCTGATAGACATAGCAGCACTATGTTTTAGACAATTAGAGAGCGGTTCCATTGGAATGTGGACCGAGTTGACTGGGAAGTTTATGAGGCAGTTCAGAGTTCACATTTCGATACCTAATAATGTAATGAATTTGGCAGCGCTAAAGCAGAGGATCAGGGAATCTTTGAGAAGCTTTCTGACGCGATTCAATGCAGCGGAAACATCAGTGGATCGACCAGATCCATCCATGGTCTTAATGGCAGCTGTATCTGGCATAACTAATGGAATAGAGTTCAAAAGTTCACTGATAAGGGATCCACCTATGGATCTAGGGGAGTTTTATCATGAAGCCAAAGGAATTCGACGGTTAGAGGATGCAAATGCTGAGAGAGAGGAAGGAGATGATGTTTATGTAGTCAAGGGTGAAAATCCTTCTAAAAAAGATATAGGAACTGATAAAAGGAAACGGAAGGCCAGGGATAACGACGATGTACCAATGCGACCACGAAAGGAACCTAGGTTCATCTCTTATTCAGAGCTGAACGAGACTTTGGAATGAATTTACCAAGACACTAGGGAGCAGATTCCCTATCGAAGGCCAATGAGAAGGGATCCGACCAACAATGAAAGAAGATCGGACAAGTATTGTTTGTTCCATGAACTGAACGGTTATAGCACAATGATTGTAGGCACTTGAAGGATGAAGTTGAGGGGAATATCTGGAATAGTCTGCTATCCCAATATATGAGAAGGAGGGCCACGACGGTGTTATAAGAACGACCACCACCTGCACCTATTGGGGATGGCTCAGGATCAAGGCGTCAGCTTATTATCAACTGATTGAAATAATGATGAATAAGTAGCAAACTCCACACCAACGCGATTAAGTCATTTACACTTGTACAAGACCGTGAATGATCCTCAGGCATGCTCTGTTACGACTATAAATCCATTACGCCATAGATGGCCTATTGCAACGAAAATACAAGATGTTGCTAGCTACAATGTAATGATAGCTATGCTGATTTTTGTCTATTACAACATTAGCTTTAGGATGTTAGCATAGACATCAACACTATGTTGCAGTTGCTATAGACTTATAAAAATATTATAAAAAATGAGTGCGGGCTGAAAAAAAGCGGGCTGAAATAATTTTTAACGCGGGAAGCAAAAACAAAGCGACAAAAGTTAACAAAATATTGAAGGGTTTCACTCAAATACTTAACAAAATACGTACTCCGCCGCTCAACCTCTCAAACACTCAAACACTCTGCGATTTCAATTAGGGCTAAAAGTTCTAAGTTTACAAGCTTAATTGGGGTTCGATTACGGCAATTTCAAGTTCAAGTTCAATTAGGGCTTCGGTGTTTCAATTAGGTCTTCAATTAGGGTTCGTTTGGGTTTTTTCCCTCCATTGCCTCTCTCTTTTCATCTCTTTTGATTCGCTCATGATTAATCAATCTCAACCCTACCAGTAACTGCAAACCTCCACAACCACAACCCAACCAGCACCCGCAATCCTACTAGCACCAACATATCATGACTTCGACTGCTATAAAGAAACTAAATTAAATCTGCGTGATTTCGATTTGGATTATGGCACAATTAATTTCGGCACAAGACACTGAAGCAAGCTTCGCAGAGAGTGGGCATCGATTTGTCTTCAGTCAATATCGATCCAATCATTTTTCTTCTTGGGGAAGATTTTGGAATCAAAAGGTAAAATGGAAAACTAAACCTTCTTTTTGCAAAACATTAATTTTCAGTAGTTTATGACTTTGTCAATTTGAAATACCATCAGGTTTCATTAAGTTTGATCCTAATATTTAATCATATATTCTAAGTAAAGTGAACTAGATAGTAATGTTTTCAACATGTGTAAACTATATGATTGATGAATGTATTCATTTACTTATAGCAATTTCTTATGATGAAACTATGAATTGGTTAATGAGGAGTTGGGAGGGTGTTAAGGAAATTATGATCTGTGAAAATATGTAGCATGTTTGTGATAGTGTAGGAAGAGATACTAGCATGGTGGAATGTTTGATTTTTGAGAAAGGATTCTATTCTTGAAATTTTGTAAAGTGATGAAGGGACGATGGTGAATTTATACAAGAAATAGAGGTGGACAGATTCTGACTTTATGATTGACTCTAACTGTGCAAAATTTGTGGAATGAATTGTTCAATGTTTCTAATGTCAGTGGACATGAACAATTTGTGCATTATTGGTTGAATATCATAAGTATATGCTATGTTTATTGTGTATTGATTTAATAATTCGTTAATTTTTCAGACAATAATAGTTTATATATTCATTAACTTCTCTTAATTTCTTACTTCTGTTTTGGGTTTGTAGCATTAACTTGATATGGATTTATTCAACTTATGTGGTCTTAAGAAAATTTTGTTGTGAAGCACTAATGGTTTATTTTATCTATAGATGAATATTGAATTACATACCCGTTCTTTCTTTGTCATGCGCATATTTTCCATTTATGTAGTTAAGGTGTTTGATGTTTGATATAATTGTGTTTTATATAAGGAAAGTGTATTATCGCCTGGTGGCTTTAGATTGATGTTAATATGTCTACATATCATACGCCAAATATTTTTCTATACACTTGGCTCTTTAATAGTTGTACTGCTATGGTATTTGTTAACTGTTAAGCTATTTATATATTTAATTCTTTTATCATACATTTGACTATTTTACTAAGTTTGTATTTATTATATGATAGCTTCAATGATGCCTCTTATTTTTGACTGACTGAGATGCGGATTGAATTGGATAATGATGAACGAGGTAATAACACATTTGGTGAGTTTTCTTTCCTGTATAATTTTGTAGTAGATTAAACGTTAGAAGAAAAGATATTGATAAGGTTTTAATATTGTATAGAAATGAACATATTCTTTTCCTAAACTACATGTTTGTTAAATAATTCATATAATTGGATTTCAAGTTACTGTCCAAATATTTCCCTAAGTGGTTAAACTTAGACCGTGAATTGATTTTATTTTTTTCCTTTCTATTTGAGCATATTACATCAACCACTTATTATTTCTTATTAATAACTTTTGTTTCTTTGAATCATTGATAATTTAGACCTCGAATCCACAGACACATTTGGAAATGTTTCCATGGCAATGAATATGCAATGAAGAAAATGATGAAGTTGTTGATAACATAACCTCAAAAGGAAGTAGAGGTGGCAGAGGTCGTGGTGGTGATCCATTTAGAAACGTGTTGGAGCTGTTAGCATGGGTAAGTCTATCCTCTACATGATTAGTGATATATGTTCTGTTTATGATATAGAAGTTTGTAACTAAAAGAATAACAAGCAGGCTATGTAATCTGATCTGTCACATTAATCATCCAGCAAATGTTTTATTTCAATTTTAATGTATTAATTTTTATTGTATCTGTTTATTATTTTTGCATTTTACGACTCAATAGTTATTAATAACATTTGATAAAAAAGTACATAAAATCTATAAAAATATAAATGAGCCTTGCTTTGCCCCCTTTGGCATAGGAAACTCAATTCTTCTTTTCCAAACCAGTGTCCATCATGCTCATGCATCTGTACGCATTTGGTTAATATACGTCTGCAAATTAGATGCATATTAAACATTAAATATGAGTCCAATCCATCTATATGGAAATTAAGTAATTTGTAAACTATTGGATACACTCTTAATTCTTAAGCATATGGATGTCAAGTTGATGCCTGTCTTTTGTCTGCTGTATGTTGATGGCTTTACTGCCTTGCTAAGCTTAAATCGTTTTAGTATTATATATATATATATATATATGTGTGTGTGTGTGTGTGTGTGTGTGTGTGTGTGTGTTCATGGATCATGGGTTAATCATGGGGTAATCTTAGTTTTGCATCAGAATCTAAGATGAATCATGAGATATTTGTTATCTCTTTGCTTACAGTTAATAATCGGAAAGCATAGACATATGGGATATTTACTATGCAAATTTTCCTTAGCTCAGCCTTGAATTTTGCAAAACTGATACATCACTTGATACTATGCTTGAAAAAGCTTTGTTATTGTTGCTACATATATTGTGATTTTATACTTGTTGTTTCTTTATTTTTGCACTTGTAAGCTGCTTGAGAACTTACTGTTGCTCCATTTTTGCATCTGTGAGTTGCTCGAGACTTTTAGCTTGTGTGCACTTGTGGTTTCTGTTCTTCATTTGAACCGAGATTTGTTTTTATGTAAAGGCGATCATATTTACCTTATTTTTGCTTTGAATTTGAGTACAATTTCTGAATTGATTAGTGATATATGTTCTGGAAAAATTGGTTTGATATCCTTTTGCTGTCTAACTTTTTTCATTTAATTTGTGCCAGTCCAACGAATCAGATGGAGAACTTTTTGTTAAAACTCGCAAGCGGAAAGAAGGAAAGGTGTACAAGACTGATACTTCAGTAATAAAGTACAGAATTGTAAGAATATTATTTTCTCTTCAATCAGATGTCAAAAAATGCTACATTTTGCACATCGACATTTTTGTAGAATTAGATCCCGTTTGTTGAAACCTATAGCAGGATATTATCAGAATCCATTTTAAAACTGTAAATAGATATTGCAAAATAATTCTTGTTTAAGAAACTTGTTTCAGAATTGTTAATTTTATTTAATGTCACATTTTGAAACTGCTTTATTTTGCAGGATAAGATTGAAAAAGCAATAGGTGAAGGAGGAAGTGATTGAGCTGTTCAAGAAATAATTTATGATGGAAAGTCGCATGGTCCATCTTGGCTTATAGGACGGCACACAAAGTCTGCAGAAGTTTCAAAATATGCCCCAACAACAAGCACATACATACAGGAGCTGGCAGCGAAGAGAAGGGAAAATATGGCCGACGAAGTTGAAGCAAAGGTGAACAAGAAGTCCAAAATGAATTTGATATAAAGGTGAACCAAAAGTTCGGGAGAACTTGACATGGGTGCTTAAGAAATTAGGCGAAGCAAACCCTGACATGCAAATTGATGTTGGGGATCTTTGTGCGACCGTCTATAGTGATGGCACTGGAGGCACTGGAGGCACTGATGGCACTGGAGGCTCGCAAATATGAATGTACTGTTAATAAGTAGAATTTAGTATGTACTGACTGTAACTATGAATACACTGGCTATGTTTTTAAGTAAGTTTGTTATTTTGTACTTGGCTAAGTAAAACTTGTGTTGCTGGTTATTCTGAAATGAAAAGTTCTTTGTTGCAGTGTAATGTTGCCATTAGATATGATATAATGCTGTAGTATAATGTTGCCATAGATATGATATAATGTTGCAGTAGTATAATGTTGCAGTACATTTCCAATTTAAATTGCAAAAGGTGTTGATATAGATATGATATAATGTTACAGTATGTGATGTTAAATGTGGTAATAAACTGGCAAAGTGTTGCCATTGGATGGTAAAAGTTTTACCATAGATTAATGAATATGGGCCCCACAACAGGGTTTCGTAAAGGTGGGCCACAGAATTAGTGAGCCCCATAATGTGGGCCCACATGTTGGGACCTAGATTGCGGGGCCCACTTTTTAGTAAATTTGGTATATGTGGCAACAACAGAACCGGTGTTGCCCTAGGGCCGCAAAGATGTTGCCTTTGACTCTAGGCAATGCGGCAAAATGCATCACTGAGAAAGTGCTTCCTTTGCCCTTTTTTAGCCTACATCAACATTTTTTGGCACTTCCTGCATCACTTCTTGGGTGTTGTAGTATGCAATCTATGGCGTAATGCTCGCATCAATGTAGGTGTTTGCACTTCGACGTCCCTGTTTTTCTTTTATTTTCCATTTCTCATGTTTGGACTTGATTTTGTTTGACTTTTCTATTGAAAGACTTATTTTGGACGAAAGTATGCCATCTGTGATTCCATAATGGCTAAACCACTTACTCATGTAAGAGATCGCAAACGGCCCTCAGGCATGCTCTAAGATGGCGATAAACCACCATAACAAACAAGTCAGAAATTCACTCGAACGTGAAAACTGGCATTAATAATACTATGTCCCCCCCGGCACACACAACTCGCCTCGAACGCACCCGATCGCGAACGATCACAAATCGCCTCGAACTACGCCATAGATGGCCTATTGCAACGAAAATACAAGATATTGCTAGCTACAATGTAACGATAGCTATGCTGATTTTTGTCTATTACAACATTAGCTTCAGGATGCTAGCATAGATATCAACACTATATTGCAGTAGCTATGGACTTATAAATATATTATAAAAAATGGGTGAGTCTGAAAAAAAGCGGGATGAAATAATTTTTAAAGCGGGAAGCAAAAACAAAGCGGCAAAAGTTAGGGTTTCACTCAAACACTTAACAAAATACATACTATGCCGCTCAACCTCTCAAAATAGTACTAACTCTCCCTGTTCCGTTAAAAATAAAAATAAATAAATAAATGAAATCAACCAGAAATCGCCAAAGACTGGCAAAAGGAAAGAAAAACAGTTAATTTGTAATTCGAATCGTCAATACAAATCACGGAATTTGGGGAAATTTTGGTTTGACGTTGCGGTGGTAGCATTTTGATAGAGGTAAGGAAACTGAGATGGAGGCGATTTGGGGTTAAAGGCTGCGATTATTAGCGAATTAAGGAAGTGGTTGGTTTCGCGTCTGGAGGCGATGCGATTTGAGTTTCTGAGGTGGTCCGCGATTTTGGTATAGGGTTGTTGTTGCTTCGGAGCAGGGTGGTTCGAAGTGATTTGAAGGTGTGGTTTGCTGGTTGTACAGAGTTAGGCAGAGGAGATAATTTGTGTTGATGGCGAGGCACACAGTTAAGAGGTGAAGTACTGGAGGTGGATGGGAATTGTTTTGGAGTGATGGAGCTTATGGTGGTAGCTCGGTGAGGCGGTGAGACTGCAGAGGGTAGTGCAGTTTAGCTTTAACTCAGATGATTGGGTGAGGAAGTGGTAGCTATTCGATGTTCACTGGGTTGAACGGCAGAGGGTATTGTAATGGTCAGATTGTATATGTTTGAAGTTGAAGCATGGCCTGTCGTTGCAATTCCTTTGGTGGAAGGTAGTAACAGTGATGAGAAGTGAGTTGTAGTGTTTAATTGATTGTGGTGTGAAATGAATTGTAAGTGATGTAAGTAATGGTGGTTGGTTTGAACAATGCATGTATGGTCTCTGGTTTGTTGACTGTGCACTGTTGAAATGGTTGTGATATATGAGGAAGGAAGATAGTATTGGCAAGACACTGTTGAGATGACTGTTGAATGTCAGAAATGGCTGTTGAAATGGTTTCTGGTGGCTGTGTTGTTGTCAAGTCTGGTGTGAAATCGATGACATATACAAGGACTTCACCTTGTACAAATTTAGAGTACCTGTGACTGGTGTAATCATCTTGGATGAGAGCTATGAAAGGGTATGCTCACATTTACAAGTTAATATCCATTTAGTTATGCCACTGCTTCAGCAGTAAAGCAAGCTTCTCTTTATCGATCATTTAGTTAATAAATATTATAGTATTTCACATTGGAGTGTAATATAGCAATGAATATTTGAATTGGTACTAGTCGTTAGAATATGATGCTTTCTGTCCCTGTTCATATTTGATGAAGATCAACATACACATGAGATTCAATTCAAAATACTTGGTACGAATCATTGTTTTTTCCTCTTCGGTGTGTGTGTGAATCATTGTTATGTTTTTTTGTCGGCGCGTTTGCGTGCGTGTTGTTATTTTTGTTGCTGCTGCTGCTGGTGATGTTTCATAATATCTAATATCCCTATGTTACAGCCCCCAAAAGTTAGCCAAGTAGTGAACATCATGATATTGTCAAAAAATCTCTTTGCTTTACCTGAACTGTCTTGGGCATTTTACATATATTCATCATATTTTATGAGTGAAACACAATTCCTTGAGGGTTTCCATTTTTTAACATCGAATTGCTCGTAGTTATGGCACACTAGCATGTGTGGTTTCATGTTAATATTCATTGCTTGGATTAATTATGTTTTTACACTTAAAAATGGTTATGTTAGCTTTTAGTAGGAGTAGCCAAGGTTGTGTTTGTTTATGTTTGCAAAAAGATTTTTCAATCTTTTTTGTGTGATCATCCTTTTGTTTATGAGGTGCTGTCATAATAGTAAACACAAAACTTATGAAACTGATGAAGAGAGGCTTGAAAATAGGCCGGACGAAGTTCCACTTGCGGATTTCAGAGTACTCTTGATGTATTGGAGAGGTGAAAAAAATTCAGGTATAATTTAAGTTTTATCACAGAATTTTTTCCGTTTTTATTCATTCAAATCAGGCAGATAAACATCTTTATTTCATGTTTTTGTAGTCCAAGGCCCTTACAAATTGTGCAAGTTAGAAATCGTATACAGACACACACACTGCTGGTCCAAAACTTTCCAATTCGACATAAGATGGTATGTATTTTGCTTATTTTTATGGTTGGCTGGAGGTATGCATTTTATTTTATCTAAAATTCCTCTCCTTATTTAACAAAGCGATATATGTTCCAAAATAAAATATCACCTCACTCAAACAAATAAGAAAAATAAATATTAGTGATATATGTTCTGTTTATGATATAGAAGTTTGTAACTAGAAGAATAACAAGCAGGCTATATAATCTCATCTGTCACATTAATCATCCAGCAAATGTTCTTATTTCAATTTTAATGTATTAATTTTTATTGCATCTCTTTATTATTTTTGCATTTTCACATTAATTTACGACTCAATAGCTATTAATAACATTTGCTAAAAAAAGTACATAAAATCTATAAAAATATAAATGAGCCTTTATTTGCCCCCTTTGGCATAGAAAACTCAATTCTTCTTTTCCAAACCAGTGTCCATCATGCTCATGCATTTGTACGCATTTTCTCAATATACGTCTGCAAGTTGGATGCATATTAAACATTAAATATGAGTCCAATCCATCTCTGTGGAAATTAATTCGTAAACTATTGGATACACTCTTAACTCTTAAGCATATGGATGTCAAGTTGATGCCTGTCTTTTGTCTGCTATATGTTGATGGCTTTACTGCCTTGCTAAGCTTAAATCGTTTTAGTGTTATACACATGTTCATGGCTCATGGGTTAATCATGGGGTAATCTTAGTTTTGCATCAGAATCTAAGACGCATGGGATATTTGTTATCTCTGTGCTTACAGTTAATAATCTGAAAGCATAGACATATGAGATATTTACTATGCAAATTTTCCTTAGCTCAGCCTTGAATTTTGCAAAACTGATACATCACTTGATACCATGCTTGAAAAAGCTCTGATATTGTTGCTACATATGTTGTGATTTTATACTTGTTGTTTCTTTATTTTTTCACTTGTAAGCTGCTTGAGAACTTACTGTTGCTCCATTTTTGCACTTATACATCACTGGAGGCACTGGAGGCACCGATGGCACTGGAGGCTCACAAATATGAATGTGCTGTTAATAAGTAGAATTTAGTATGTACTGGCTGTAACTATGAATAAACTGGCTATGTTTTTAAGTATGTTTGTTATTTTGTACTTTACTAAGTAAAACTTGTGTTGATGTTATTCTAAAATGAAAAGTTCTTTGTTGCAGTGTAATGTTGCCATTAGATATGATATAATGTTGCAGTATAATGCTGCCATAGATATGATTTAATGTTGTAGTAGTATAATGTTACAGTACATTTCCAATTTAAATTGCACCATAGATATGATATAATGTTGTAGTATGTGATGTTAAATGTGGTAATAAACCGGCAAAGTGTTGCCATTGGATGGTAAAAGTGTTACCATAGATTAATGAATATGTGCCCCACAACAGGGTTCCTTAAAGGTGGGCTACAGAATTAGTGGGCCCCACAATGTGGGCCCACATGTTGGAACCCAGATTTTGGGGCCCACTTTTTAGTAAATTTGGTTCCTGTGGCAACAACAGAACCGATGTTCCCCTAGGGCCTCAAAGATGTTGCCTTTGACTCTAGGGCAACGCGGTAAAATGCATCACCGAAAACGTGTTGCTTTTGCCCTTTTTTAGCCTACAGCAACATTTTTTGGCACTTCCTGCATCACTTCTTGGGTGTTGCAGTATGCAATCTATGGCGTAGCGAACGACACCCGACCGTGAACGTTCCCAACTCGCCTCGAACGGCACCCGATCGCGGACGATCATAAGTCGCCTCGAACGGCACCCGATCACGAACGATCACAAATCGCCTCGAACGGCACCCGACTGCGAACGGTCCCAACTCGCCTCGAACGGCACCTGATCGCGAACGAGCACAAATCGCCTCGAACGACACCCGACCGTGAATGTTCCTAACTCGCCTCGAACGGCACCCGTCGCAAACGATCACAAATCGCCTCGAACGGCCCCCGATCGCGAACAATCACAAATCGCCTCGAACGGCACCCGATCGCGAACGATCACCATTCGACGCGAACGGCACCCGACCTCGAACGGTCACATACTACCCCAAATGACTTACGATCGCGAATGATCATCGTTCGCGATCAGATAAGACTATCAGTTTCTTTGCAGGTCATTAACAGGATACGAACATCCAGCTTATTAAGCTGCAAAACACACCTTCCAATAGCAAGGTATGTTTTAGAGGGCAAAGTGTTAACCCGCCTTTAGTCGAGGCCATGAATAGGCAGATTCAACTCAACTAACTTCATGATTATTGTGGCTGGAATAGGATGGATTCGGTTTAAAAGAATGAAGTTCACTTAGATATGCCATTTGGTTAAGAAATGTGGGGGTTTCCTAGCTCGGCCTGGAAGATAAGCTCCGATCGGCATACCTCCCCTCGGTCGGCATAACACCTCTCGTTTGGCACACCTCCCCTCGATCGCATACCTCCTTTCGGTCGGCATACCTCCACTCGTTCGTCACACCTCCCCTCGTTCGGCGCACCTTCCCTCGTTCGGCGCACCTCCCCTCGATCGACGAACCTCCCCTCGATCGGCGCACCTCCCCTCGCTCGGCAAGAATCCTCGCTCAGCATTGAACGTCGCTCGGCATCGCACCTCGCTCGGCGTCGTACGTCGTACGGCATACCAACTGGTTAGGGTCGGTCGGCATAATGAAGTAGGGTTCGGCTATGGCCTTGGTGGACCCAAACTACTTAGGAGGCCCAACAGCCTAGTTTTGCCTATAAATACAGCATATGGGTCTCCAAATGGAGGATCTTCTTCTCTCCACTCTCTAACTTTCTATTTTCTAAGGCTAAAGGTTACTCTATTAATTTGTAATTGTAGCTGATTCGAACATCAATAAAAATGAAACTTCTGGAGTGGACGTCGGCCGGAGTTAGCCAAACCACTAAAAAATCTGTGTTCTTTACTGCTTTCATTTTAATTTCGACTGTTCTTCATATTATTACTCTCTACATATATTCTATCTATTATCTGTGGCCGCTAGTTCGTGCTTTCATTTACATTTGGGTGTTAGCGGCCAATTTTGGCGCTAACAAGGTTAAAGTTGGATACTAACTATTTGATTATGTACTTGCGTGTGGTTAATCGATTGGTACGCCACTCTCGGATTAAGGTGAACTCACCTTGAGTTTGATTTGTGTGGACATTTTTTTTGTTTATGACCCATATGTGTTTGAATTCTTAAAATACGTGAAATTTTGGGTAGGAGTGGTTAGTATGTGATGACATTAGGATCTATTGTGTGGATAGAATCATCACCTTACATGAATCATAGAGGTGGAGAGATAATTTATATAACTTTGGATGTAATAAATGAGAAGTCTGACTTGAAGTAATGTTCTATTAAAGATGGTGATGGGATCAGTATAATACAGGTGGTTAGGAATTCACAAATTTTTTCAAACCTATAATAGGATTGCCAACAAGAAGGGTAATCAAGTTCTGAATAGGCTTAATGCCTAGAAAATCTGCACTCCACCTTGTAAAAGAAAGACGAACTACCATTGTTACAATTTAATTTGATTTTAATTTGAATTTTCTTGTTTTTTCTTTTAAAGGAAAAGAATGGCGTCATGATTTTGGGAGGTGGAGGAAATTTTTTGTAAAGAAAGAATGAATGAAGGGATTTGTTTTAATGGGATAAAAGGAAACTTTCTCATTCTCTTCATACAATCTTCTTATTTATTCCCTTTCAAATTTCAATTAATCAATTACTTCATTCCCTTAAATTATGGTGGCCAAAAATGCTTCATTGAGGAGCAAAGTTTCCAAAAAACCCTCCTTTTTTATTGTTTAAACCTCATTTAAAAATATACTGTTAAAATATACCAATATTTACTAATATAATTTTTTACATGCATTTATATAATTAACAATAACATTCAAACATCAAATAAATTAATAAAAATTAATATTTATTAAATATTAATTAGTTTGACCAATTTTTAACATTTGATAAAGAAATTAAACCATGTCGTTTTCATCGAGAAATCACAAAATCGGTTGTGTGACTCAAAGGTTGAATTCAGTCAACGATTAGTATTGAAAATTTCATATATCAATGTTCACATGTCAACATTGCTAGTGGTGTGACAGTTTGCCAAATTCATCACATATAAGTCTTTCCAATAATATCCAATTTCATAATTTCTTAAGTGATACCTTATAGTGATATACTTATAAGTGTTCCACATTCAACTTGTTTTGTCCATAAACAAAGTCCATAGTTCAATAATAATATTTATTATTAAGGTTACTGCTCCAGCTAAAGATTTTGACATTGAGTTCGCTATAGTTGACCGTGATACTAACATCGTATTACCTAGGAGATAAATTCTCTATTAAATACTATATCACTTCCAATGCTTCAACTCAGACCCAACTAAAGTCGTTTGATTGACGTCATGCCATAATTTAACTATAATTAAAGTGGAGTTTCTATATTGAATTTGATAGTATTTTGTAGTCAAGAGAACCGTGTGATATCATCATTCAAGATTTCTTGTTTGACCTAGTTTTTATTAACCATAAGGAAACTACGGAATGAATCATTCCATAGATATCTAATAACTATCAATACGTAACCCCTCGATCCCCCCAGGTTATGAATAGTACACATCCCGACATTAAAAGAGCATTACATACTCTAATATCAATGTCTGTATCAATACCCTTTCTCATAACATCTGGACTAGGAATATTTCAAATCAAATGTTATTTTATAGTGCGACTAATTACTCATGATTGCAATTATTTGCAAATACAAGCACATAATATTTTATTTAAGGATTTTATTATTTACATACTTTAAATTAATTAATTGATAGTATCCCTATATAACAATTTGTATAATAGAAAACAAATACCTTTATTATGAACAACATCAGTCATAAAGTCAGAAATATATATATATTATTAATGATAATGATAATTCATTGAATATGAATTCAACCGTGTCTTTTTGGAATACCCAAAATACCCTCCTCCTTTTTTCACATTCTGTGTCTACCCATTTGTCCCATCTCATTTTGCTACAGAAAAAAACCTAAATTGGCTCTCTCACTTATAATGGCGATTATCCATTAACAATGTAGCTCAAGGATCGATTTTCGTAAGATTCCATACTCAAGTTATTATATGCCGATATTCAATTGCTTATGATTATGATTAGTATCCTTTCTACATTCTATTTCCCCATATTCATCATAATATAATATTGATGCGATCTTTCTTTTATTTTTTTCGCTTGCTATAGGAAAAATAAAACCCCTAAATCAGCGATCTAGCCTCTAATGGCCATTGTCGACCACTTAAAATTCATTAGACTTCAGACTCAGGTAACTACTTGCTGATTTTCATTAATTTCTTTTGATTTTGATTAGACTGATAGTCGATTAGAATCTGCAATGGAAATTAGACGATTGAGCAAGAATTTCTTAGGATTTTGAGTAGTATCTGTCACAGATCTGATATCCTTCAGACTTGAATTTCACGTAACAATTCACTATTTTCATTACTTTAGATTATGGGTAATTATCGGTATACTTAGTGTTTCACAAAAAGAGTAGGCTATTTATTGTTTTGTTTTACTACTTTCTCTTTAGTGCACAAATTGGAAATAATAGTTTCAGTGTCAATTCAACCAAAATCCCAAAAAATAGAAAGGAGAACCCCTGTAAGTGATTGTAATAAAAAATCAACTCCACCACCGTGAATAAAAAAGAATAACATATTTAATGAATATCTAAAAACATAATAAACTTTTTGTAGATAATGAAAAGATATACGCATAATTGGTTCTGGCCTGCTAAAGACTTAAAGCTGCTTTGGGTGTGTTTTGAGCGTATAAAAGATAAATATAATTATTAATTAATTTTGAGCTTATATAAGGAAGAAAGAAAAACATATTGCAGCTCCAAAATTTATGTTTTTGAATGAAGAAAGTAGAGAGTAGCAAAATATATTATCACTTATATCTACATGGAAAAGACATATGGAATTTGATTTATATGTGACCACCAAATATGAGAAGAAAACAAATATGTATGGTATTGTTTTATACGTTTATCAAAACTTTGAGATATGTTTATTATTTTCCAATTTTGCTTCATGTTTATTTCAAGTATAATGTATATTGCTATATATATATTTGACGAGGAATTTTAATTTTTTGCCAGAATTTATGAGGAGACAAATGTAAAGAAGTAAATATTTATAGTGAATTTTTTTTAATTTGAGCGGAAGCGATTTATTTTTTTAGGATCTAGTATTGCCTATTTAGATACCAACGACACTTAAAAAAATTCAATTATGCAGTATCACAGAAATAATAACAGAAATAAGAGACACAGAAGATTTAACGTGGTTCGAATATTAATATCCTACGTCCACGGAGACCCAACAACTTTTTATTTCACTAAACAAAAGAGTACAGAAGAGAGGAAAGAATAATGGTGGATACTCTCACACACTTGCTTGTTACATATGAAGATGAAATTCCTTCATTTAAGTAGACTTGATAATGATGAGTTGCTTGGAGATTAAGCTAATCAATTTCCCAATTACCCAGATATCTTTCCAAATTGCATGATTTGATTTTAGTACAAATCGATGGTGTAATCTTCGTTTTCATATCTTTCCTTTATTCTCCATGCCTAATCATTTATTTCTTTATATAGCAAATATATACTGACTAATTAATTAATTGACTAATTAATTAGTTTCCTTCAAAATATCCTTCCGTATACCAGCCAAATTAATTGATTTGATTGAATCAATTAATCAATTTCTTTCCTCTTTAACAAATATTTGAATCATCCAAATTCAACACTCCACCTTGATTCAAATATAACAATCTGTCTTCATCATCTTATCATCAAGCAATCGACATATAAGTTGTTGGGTCTAGCGCCCCATGGCACTCAAGTAACAGGTATCAAATTGATCAATTTAAGCAATGCTCAAACTTTGGAAGTGACTTAGTCATCATATCTGAAGGATTATCCAAAGTACTCACTTCAATAATTTGATCTTGCTTCATTCTTCCTGCATACGAAGAAACCTCTACCAATAATATGCTTCATCCGTGAACTATAGGCTTGATTTTCTACAAGTTGAATCGCACTCTGACTGTTTCAAAATAGCTCTACTGTCCACTGCACCATTGAAAGATCATCCACAATGAAGTAAGTATAATCCTTCCTTTGTTGCTTCCACAATCGATATCAACTCTGCTTCGGTAATCGATAAAGCTACGATAATTGCAGCTTTGATCTCCATAAAATCGAGCCTATCCCAAGTGTAAAAACATAGCCCGACACTGACTTCCTAGCATCTCTATCCCCAGCGCAATCAGAATCACAGTATCCACTAAGAAAGATGTCACCATCCACTCCACCATATAACAAGCACACCGAAGAAGTGCCTCAAAGATATCTAAGAATCCACTTCACAGCTTGCCAATGCTCTTTGCCTGGGTTAGACCTATATCGACTCACAACACCCACTGCATGGGCCAAATCTGGTCTTGTGCATACCATCGCATGCATAATACTACCAACAGCACTAGAATAAGGTATATCAGCCATATACATGTTGCCTTCTTCCGATGAGGGAGATAAGTCTTTTTACAACTTAAAATGAGAGCCTAATGGAGTGCTAACTGGTTTGGCTTTCTCCATTCCAAATCATGTGAGGACTTTCTCGATGTACTGCGCTTGAGTGAGCCTTAACTCTCTCCCCTTTCTATCCCTGCTTATCTCCATAACCAATATTATTTGTGCCTTTCCCAAATCCTTCATATCAAACTCTCTACTGAGCTCTGCTTTCAACTCCTTAATTCTGAACATATTCCGAGATGCAAGCATATCATCAACATATAACAAAAAATAAATCATATCACCATCACATCTCCTGAAATAAACACACTGGTCTTTGAAACTTTTGGAGTATCCCTGTGAAAGCATAAACTTATCAATCCTCTTGTACCATAGTCTAGGAGACTGCTTCAGTCCATATAGAGATTTGTTGAGTTTGCAAACATAGTCCAGTCTTTTACTATCAATGAACCCTTCCGGCTGCTTTAAATAAATCTCCTCATTCAGATCACCATGCAAGAATGCAGGTTTGACATTTAGTTGATCTAGTTCCATATCATAATGAGCAAATAATGCCAAAAGAATACGAATAGAAGTATGCCTAACCACTGGAGCAAAGATATCATGATACTCTACCCCCTTCCTCTGAACATACCCCTTTGCGACTACCCTTGCCTTGTATATGAGATTTCACCGTCTTTCACTATATAGATCCACTTGCATCCAATAGCTCTCTTGTCGATGGGAAGAGGCACCAAATCCCAAATATGATTTCTCTGCAATGATTCAATCTCCTCCTCCATATCAACTAACCAACTGGAACCGTTAACTGATGCGATAGCTTCTCTATAATCACAGGGCTTATCATGGACAACACTCAAAGCATATGTTGCCATATCATCGAAGTTAATATCTTCGATGCTCAATCCAACAAACTCATCAAGCCAATTAGGCTTTCTTGTTTGTCTGACAGGCCTAGGTTCCGAAAGAGCTCCACCTAGAGTTTGATCCTCTGTACCAACATTGATATCATCCTCATCAACCACTGTGTCATCGAAAACATCATTTGAACATCTATGGAAAGAATCAACAGATGACTTGCTTTGTGTTTGGTATTCTTCACATGTCCTCTCATTGTCATTCGATGAGGAAGGTTCCACCTTCAACATAGCCTTCTCATCAAAAGTCACATGCCCGCTCATAACGATCTTCTTGCTAATAGGACACCACAACCTATATCCCTTCACTCCTCTCTTATAACCTAGAAAAATACACTTGCGAGCTCTAGGTTCCAGCTTCCCTTTGCTCTCATGCACATAAGCTGGGAAACCAAACACTCTAAGAAATGAATAGCTAACAGGCTCTCCTTTCCATACTTCTTCAGGGATCTTCATATCTATGGCACTAGAAGGTGTGCGGTTGATGAGAAAAGCCGCCATAGTTAAAGCTTCAGCCCAAAATCCCTTCTTCAATTTAGCAATCAGTCTAAGGCATCTTGTTCTCTCCAATAATGTCCGATTCATTCTTTCTGCAACTCCATTAGACTGGGAGTCGCCTGGTATAGTGTAATGCTTCTTAATGCCTTCAGACTCACAATAATCGATGAATTGTTGTGATACAAATTCACCGCCATTATCTGAACGGAGAACTTTCAATTTCTTCCCCGACTGCTTCTCAACCATAGATTTCCACTTTCGAAACTTGGAAAAGATTTCACTCTTTGACTGAAGAAAGTATACCCATACTTTACAAGAGAAATCATCTATAAGTGAAACGAAATATCTAGCTCCACTTAAAGACTGACAAGGGGAGGGACCCTAGACATCTGTATAAACATACTCCAAGACAGATTTTGCTTTATGCTCTCCTATACCAAAAGAAATTTTCGTCTGCTTTTCAAGAACACACTTTTCACAAAAACCATGTTTTGAATGATGAACTCCATCAATCAATCCTCATTTTCTCAACTCATCCATGCTACGCTTACCGATGTGACCCATCTGTAAGTGCCAAGATCTGGAAGAATCCGAATCAATAGATGTAACAGAAGCTGATTCACCAATTACAGTAGCGCCCCTTAATAGATAAAGATTTCCTGCCCTCACACCTCTCATAACAATCATGGAACCCTTTGATATCTTCATTTTCTCTCCTTCCACTACAATCTTCAAGCCAAGTCTACTCAATTCCCCAACAGAGATCAAGCTCCTCCTCAAATAAGGTACATGTCTAACATTGGTGATCGTACGAATAGCACCATCAAACATCCTAATCAGAAATTCTCCTCCATCAATTTCACGGTAAGTGGAAAAGTAGTTCCTATCAGGTATCATATGATAGGATGCGCCAGAATCAATCAGCCATAAGTTGCTCTTCCCAGAAGAGCCAAAAGCTATAAATACATCGGTGTCACTTTCTGTATGTGATTTCTCTACTGTAGAAGCCAAGGCTTGCTTTGGATCTTTTCTTCTACCTTCAAGCCTGGGACATTATGCTATGAAGTGCCCTGGTTTCTTACAATAATGACAGTCAAATTCTTAGGCCCCCTAGACTGAGACCGTGAATAATTCTGTCCTCCACCTTTCTTCGACCTACTTTGGCCTCTACCTCTCTAACAGATAAGCCTTCGGTATCACTATCGAAGCTAGTGCTCGCCAATCTACCTTGTAATACTTCATTATGAAGACCAGACTTTACATTAGACAGGCTAATTTTACTGCGGCCATAAATCATGGAATTAACAAAAGCAGTATACTCCTCAGGCAAGGAACATAAGAGGATCACAGCTTGAGCCTCATCGGTAATATCAACTTCCGCTGCCTTCAGGTTCATAACTAAATCGTAAAAGCATCTACATGCTCCATGAGATCAGCTCCGGGCTTCATCTTGAACGAATAGAGTTGTTGCTGAAGAATAATCCGATTAGTGAGAGACTTATCTTGATATGCAGCCGATAATGCATCCCATAGTTCTTTCGCCGTCTTCTTTTGGGAGAATTCTCTAAGAACTTCATCTGAAAGGCCCAACGGAATTATTGTGAGAGCTTCATCTTCCATCTCTTCCAAATCAGCTGCATCAATACCTTTCAATTTCTCAGGCACAGAAACAACCTTGTAAGTCTTCTCCTTCTTCAATACAGCCTCCATCTTCATCTTCCAAGTATCAAAATCTCCTTTTCCGTCAAAACGTGTTACTCTATAATTAATACTAGATCTACCAACAGACTTACTAGAAGTAGGCATTAATATCCAAAAGGGAACAATAACACTAGCTCTGATACCAAACTGTAGTGAATTTTATTTTAATTTGAGCGGTAGCGATTTATTTGTTCAGGATCTAGTATTGCCTATATAGATACCAATGACACTTAAAAAAAATTCAATTATGCAGTATCATAGAAATGATGGCAGAAATAAGAGACACAGAAGATTTAACATGGTTCAGATATTTATATCTACGTCCACGGAGACCCAACAACTTTTTATTTCACTAAAGAAAAGAGTACAAAAGAGAGGAAAGAATAATGGTGGATACTCTCACACACTTGCTTGTTACATAGGAAGATGAAATTCCTTCATTTAAATAGACTTGATAATGAAGGGTTGCTTGGAGATTAAGCAAATCAATTTCCCAATTACCCAGATATCTTTCCAAATTGCATGATTTGATTTTAGTACAAATAGATGGCGTAATCTTAGTTTTCATATCTTTCCTTTATTCTGCATGCCTAATTATTTATTTCTTCATATAGCAAATATATATTGACTAATTAATTGATTAACTAATTAATTAGTTTCTTTCAAAATATCCTTCCATATACTAGCCGAATTAATTGATTTGATTGAATCAATTTCTTTCCTCTTTAACAAATATTTGAATCATCCAAATTCAACAATATAAAGGAGAAGTATAAGATATATTTTCTAATGTTGGAAACAAGTTTAGGAATTATGCAATCACCGTTCATTCTTTACATCTGAATACCAAATTTGAGAAGAAAACGAATATATATGGTATTGTTTTATTAGTTTCTCAAAATTTTGAGATATGTTTAATGATTTCAAATTTTGCTTCAAAGTTTATTTCGAGTATAATACATATTTCTATTTATATATTTAGTTAGGAATTTTAATTTTGTACCAGATCTTATTAGGTGACAAATGTAAAGAAGCAATTATTAAGGGGATGTACAAGATATATTTTTTAAATTTGGAAACAAGTTTAGGGAATTATGCAATCACTTTTCATTTTTTACATATAAATACCGAATATGGGAAGAAAATAAAATATATGGTATTGTTCCATTAGTTTCTCAAAAATTTGAGTTATTTTTACTGTTTTCAAATTTTGCTTCTAAGTTTATTTCAAGTATAATATATATTGCTATTTATATATTTGATAAGGAGTGTGAATTTTCTACCAGAATTTATAAGGTGACAAATGTAAAGAAGTAAATATTGAGGAGAAATATAGGATATATTTTTTTCTAACGTTGGAAACATGTTTATTATGCAATCAATCTTCATTCTTTACATCTAAATATCAAATACGAGAAAAAAACGAATATATATGGTTTGTAAATTAGAGTCCCTTTAATAATTTGTGCATTGCACATAACTCGATTATCTTCCACTAGGTTCAGTGAAACAAATCATGGTGTGAGTTTTCTCCTGAAGAAGACTAGAATTGTCAGGTTTATCCTTTTGGATTGTCTTCTTTAAACATTATCTTATCCGGATTATTCTTCCACATGTACTACAAAAATGTGAATTATTTTGAAAGCTTATTTGAACATCTATTTCTATCAAATTTTGTTTTATTTACCCCTCTTTCGGTCTCATTCGCCACAACTTAGTATTGTTGTTACTCGCATTATACAAGAAGCGTGGTCAATTACTACTGTTTTGAACGTGGATTTTGAAGGTTTGACTATAATTTTAATTTGGTTCGTTACTGAAGCGTTTCCATCTTTTTATAGTTAAAACCTTTTAAAACTAATTTTGTAGATAGAATTTTATTTTATGTGGTCATAGTAAATATATGTTCATATTCAATGATAACTATCACTTTATACAAATGCCTTCTACACTTAGAGGAAAAGCTGTATATATGATCAGCTGGTGCTTGATTTTTCTTCCTTAATGCAAATCAACTGTATGTAGAAAATGAATGTCTAATGTTTAAGTTTCTTTTTAATCCCTTATTTTTTTTCAATTATTCAATAGAGGATTAAAATGTGAATAAATAATCAGTCTGTTATATTTGGTTCCAGCAACATTTGTGATCTTTCCTTAAGTGCTGATTTTTCACAAGACTTTTTCTTTCAATGCAATATGCTCATTCAATTTAATGTAATAAGACTATAGAATCGAAACAAAAAAAGATTTTTGAATATTTACATTCAATAATAATGTCAACTCAACTTAACAATGTGGTTCGTATTTAAATGACTGCTCATTTATTACTAAGAATTCATAATAGTGAATAAATAGACATCTAATGACCCTGACATGCATATAATACTCAATAAATAACTGCTCACCAAATTTTAATGAGTATTAAATGACTATTTATCAATTTCAAAAGACTATGCTCATTAACGGTCAATTGTTCTAAAATGTATAGTATTTTATTTTAATGAGCATAGTCAATATTTACCGTGTCCAAGGTAAATAACTAAATAACTATATATGGTCTTTAACAATGTGGTGGTTTCAGAATGTTGGATAATTAAATATGAAAAGCATCGTGTTTTTTATTATGTCAAATTAGAGATAAGGGATAAATTCATACTTAAGTTGTTCCATATCATGTAAGTTCTAATATATCAAATAATAATAATAATAATCAACCCTAACTAACCTTCTACTCTTCCTCTCAATTGTTTTTACTTTATATTTAGTTTATAACGCCCGATTTAAACCGCCTGACTTCTACAACTTGCCAACGATTCACCAACCCCCTTATTCTCCCTATTTTCGCTTCCGATTAAATTAACAGCTGCTTATTCAACCCGCCTGACTTCTATAATTTGTCGATGCATCGTCCGCTGGTTAACTTCTTCTCCTTCTTTTGATAACCCTTCTATTTTTCCTTAATGAAAAACCTTCATGGATTCAAGCATCACTTCAAGCATCATTGGTAAATGGGTGAGTTTTATTAAAATAATCCATTATTATTTCATTACATGTTCGTTGATTATATAACATCATAGATTCATACATCGATATCCTGATTGCTTGTGATTTAATCAATCCGATGAATATTTAGTCTTCTATCGGTTCCCTGCTTAATGTTCCTAACTAATTACCATGATAAATTCTAAATAATAAATGTTAGGTTGATGACTGTTGTGACAAAATAATTTGCAACAAAGAAGTGCCAAAGAAATGTTTGGTCCAACACACATAAATTTTTTAAGAAATTTCTTCATAGAAGCTGTATTTTAATTGAACGGTATAGTTCTTAAGTGGTGTTATAACACATTCCTACGTTTTATCTTTCAAAATTAAAACATATTCAAAATTTATTGTTGATGAAGTAGTTACCTCGTTCGAAGCCGCGACCTAGCCTCCTACCGATTCACGACTCATTCCTTTGCCGGCCTCCACCCTAAGTCCACGACCTACGACTCATAATTGCGGCCGACCTATGACTCATCCCCTCCACGACCTACGACCCACCTCCACTTCCATCTCCAATTTAAATCAACACCGCGACTCAAGACCTAACCCCTCCACGACCTACGACTTATCCATCACCCACGACCTAAACCTAAGTCGTCACCGAGACACGAGACATAACCCTTTTCCCTCAATTCTATAAGTCGCGAATGACCTAAACCTAAACGCGAACATCATTAAGTCGTTTTCCCCAATTTCTAGTAGGACGTGAGTTCTGTGCGTACTCTAACTCTTAAGTCGCGAGTATGTGTCGTTGCCGAACCGCCATAAGTCGCGAACGATCTAAGAAATGCTTCCAGTGAGTCGCGAAATTTGCATCACCGCCTTCTGTTAACTCGCGAGACATTGATGAGTCGCGTGAAGAATTTGAGTCACCTCAATTAAGTCGTAGCCGAGTTAGCATGAAATGTTTTAAGGCGCAGCTTGAATTTCTTTATGTCGTTTGTTTGTAAACCGCTTGTGTTGTAAATTTTAAGTCGTGTGTTGAGTTGTAAGCCTATAAATAGGCAAGTCGTGTCACTAGTAAAGTTGTTGATTTTTGAATAAAAATTCCATTTGATTGCTTTGTGCTTTCCTCTAATTGGTAGTCGAGTGAAATCTCTTATCTCCACCTACATCATTCGAGTGCGCTCGAATCTTCGTTCGTGAAGCCGACTCACGGAATCTTGTGCGCAAGATCAACGTTGAAGAATCGTAGATCTTTTTCCCGGTATCTTCGGATCAACGAGTCAGAGATAGCTAAAATTCGGTATCTTCGGATCAACGAATTTGGGCATTGCAGTATTTTCAATTCACCGATTGCTAATTCCATCGACATATCAAGCTTTTGTTAAATCCGCTGCGTCAATTTTGGTATCAGAGCCCGTTTTAGCCAATCAAAGCTAAATCGGGTCTTGGAGCCAAGTGTTTGAATTTAAAGCGTGAGTCGAGGGTTGAAGCGTCAGTTTTGGAGATTTGTTGAATTATTTGTGAAGTTCAATCATGCCACCGAGACGAGCTCAACGACATCGCAATATTAATGCTTTGTATGGAAGAGAAGAGGCTAATGAAATGGAACAACGAATCAACGAGAGCTTCACTGAGAAGTTGAATGAAGGAATTGATCGCTTAGAGAGAATGATGCTTGAAATGAATCAAAGTAGAAGAAGAGTTTCACCTGAATCGAGCCATGGGAGAAGTAGAGCTTTGATACATTCAGATTGGGAGAGAAGAGAAGATCATAGAAGTATTGACAATCGTGATAAGGATGTTGATCGAAGGAGTGGTAGTAGAGATGTTGGAGGTCATGATCGACATCGATATACTTCAGATTTTGATGAGGAGTTTGATGGTGATAGGGGAAGTGTTCATTATCGAGATAGAGAGCAAACACGACGTCAGAATCGAAATGTAGATGATGATCGTCGATGGGAATCGAGAATGAAGATGGAAATTCCATAGTTCAAAGGTGGAATGGTTGCTGAAGATTTTTTGGATTGGTTATCTAATGTTGAGGAGATCTTTGATTTCAAGGAGGTTCCTAAAGATCGTCGAGTGAAGTTGGTTGCTACTAGATCGAGGGGAAGAGCTTTGGCGTGGTGGCAGCAAACTAAACTTACGAGAGAACGGATGGGGAAGTCAAAGGTTGTTGAGTGGGATAAGATGAAGAAAATGATGAGAGCTACATTTTTACCATACAACTATCAGTCACTTATGTACCAAAGATTGCAGAATCTTAGACAGGGGACGAAGTCAGTTAATGATTATGCAGACGAATTTTACCAACTCATTGCTAGAAATGACATTATGGAGACAGAGGAACAGCTGACTGCTAGATTTGTTGGACGATTGCGAATGCAGATCCAGGATATGGTTAATATGTTTGATCCGAGATCTGTGGCTGAAGCGCACCAGAAAGCGTGGGCTTGGGAGAAGCAAGGAAGACGAGGAGGTGGTGTGTTTACTAATTCTAATAATCAAGTGAAGGGTGTTAGCGGAAGTTCTAATGTTTCTAAACCTGTTAGTAAACCCGTAGTAAAGGAGAGTGAGAAGGCGAGGGTTAACAATGGTTTCAAATGCTACAATTGCCAGGAGATGGGTCATAAAAGCAATGAGTGTCCAAAACCGAAGAAACGAGCTATGATAGCTGAAGTTGAAAGTGAGGATGCTGTTGAGGGTGAAGATAGTCCAGTTGAGGAGAATGAACAGGATATCGCATCGGGAGATGAAGGGTCTAATCTAATGATGAGGAGGTCTTCTTTAACACCAAAGCAAGAAGATGAAGCTAGTTGGTTGAGGAGTAACATCTTTCAGTCGACATGCACTATGTTGGGAAAAGTTTGTAAATTTGTGATTGATGCAGGAAGTTGTGACAATATTCTTTCTACAGAAGCGGTGAGAAAATTGAAATTGATAACGGAAAAACATCCAAATCCTTATAAGTTAGCGTGGCTGAGAAAAGGAGGAGAGGTGAAGGTGGATAAACGAGTTCGAGTTCCATTCTCTATTGGGAAGAAATATAAGGACGAAATCTGGTGTGATGTAGTTGAGATGGATGTTTGTCATTTGCTTTTGGGAAGACCGTGGCAGTATGATCGAGCAGTGCAACATGACGGTCGGACCAATAGCTATAGTTTTATGTTTGAAGGCGTTAAAATTATTTTAGTCCCAAAGAAGAGACAACAGGGAGAGAGTAAATATGAGGAGATTGAAGAGCTGAAAACATTGCTATCTTTGAAGGAGTTTGTTAAAGAAGTTGAAGAGGAACCTGAAGTCTATTTGTTGATTGGACGAGAGAGACATGAAGAGGTTGAGATTCCAGAAGGAGCGAAGCCAGTTTTGAAAGAATTTGAGGATGTATTTCCAGAAGAGTTGCCTAAGGAGTTACCGCCACTGAGAGACATTCAACATCAAATCGATCTTGTTCCGGGAGTAGTATTACCGCATAGACCACATTATCGAATGAGTCCGAAGGAACATGAAGAGTTACGAAGGCAGGTGGAAGAGTTGCTTGAACAGGGACGTGTGCAGGAAAGTTTAAGTCCATGTGCTGTGCCGGCTTTGTTGGTACCGAAGAAGGACGGGACGTGGAGGATGTGCACTGACAGTCGAGCATTGAATAAGATTACCGTGAGATATAGATTTCCTATGCCGAGATTTGATGATTTGATTGATCAGTTGAGTGGGGCTGTTGTGTTTTCCAAGATTGACCTGAAGAGTGGATACCATCAAATTCGTATTAGACCGGGTGATGAGTGGAAGACTGCTTTTAAAACCAGGGAGGGTTTATACGAATGGTTGGTTATGCCATTTGGTTTGTCAAATGCTCCTAGTACTTTCATGAGAGTGATGAACTAGATTTTTAGACCATTTGTTGGGAAGTTCGTGGTTGTTTACTTTGATGATATTTTGATTTATAGTGGAAGTATAGAAGAGCACATCCAACATTTGCGAGAAGTATTGTTAATTCTATGACAAGAGCAGTTTCATGCAGCAACAAAGAAGTGTGTGTTTATGACGGACAGTGTTTTGTTTTTGGGGTATGTTCTGTCGAAGGAAGGTATTCAAGTGGACGAGAATAAAGTAGAAGCTGTCAAAAGTTGGCCACAACCGAAGACAATTACTGAAGTGCGAAGTTTTCATGGATTGAAGATTCATTCCTCACTTTAGCAGTGTGATGGCTCCAGTTACTGAGTGCATGAAAGGGAAACAGTTCGTATGGTCAGAGGAAGCGGAAATTGCCTTTGAGAAGATTAAGACACTCTTGACGACAGCACCCATACTGGTACTGCCAAATTTTCAGTTATTATTTGAATTTCATACTGATGCCTCGAAGGTTGGAATTGGTTGAGTGCTGAGCCAGAATGGAAGACCAGTTGCTTATTTTAGTGAAAAATTGTCTGGAGCCAAGTTGAGATATAGTACTTATGATGTAGAGTTTTACGCGATTGTTCAAGCTGTGAAGCACTGGCGACATTACCTGTTTCAGAAGGAATTTGTTCTTTACACTGATCATGAGGCGTTGAAACATCTACAAGGGCAGGACAAGATTTCAGCGAGACATGCTTCGTGGATAGCATATCTACAACAATTTACTTTCGTTGTGAAACACAAATCAGGGGTAACAAATCGTGTAGCGGATGCTTTGAGCAGGAGGAATCACTTGTTGACAACGCTGAAGGTTGAAGTGACAGGATTCGAATTATTGCCAGAGCTGATTGAAGAAGATCCTTACTTTGTGAAATTTGTTGAGAAAGTCAAGGAAGGAAGTACTGATGAATTTGTGTTGGTTGATGGTTTTCTGTTTAAAGGAAATCGGTTATGTATTCCAGAGAGCAGTTTGAGATTGAAGATTATCAAGGAGTTACACGAGGAAGGACACGTGTGTCGAGATCGTACTTTGCAGTTAATTTCTCAATCTTATTTTTGGCCGTCAATGAGGAAGGAAGTCACAAGGGTTGTGGAGCGATGTCATATCTGCCAGGTTTCGAAAGGAACTGCGACCAATGCTGGATTGTATATGCCGTTACCTGTACCGTCTAAACCATGGGTTGATGTGAGTATGGAATTTGTTTTGGGTTTGCCAAGAACTCAAAGGGGTAATGATTCCATTTATGTTGTGGTTGATCGGTTTTCGAAGATGGCACATTTTATAGCCTGTAAGAAGATAGCGGATGCAGTTCGAGTGGCACAATTATTCTTTAAGGAGGTGTATCGATTGCATGGTTTACCAGAATCTATTGTTTCTGATCGAGATACTACATTTTTAAGCCATTTTTGGTTGAGTTTGTGGAAGATAGTCGGAACAAAGCTGAATTTTAGTAGCGCTTACCATCCACAAACTGATGGGCAGACGGAGGTGGTTAACCGATCGTTGGGAAATTTACTGAGATGTCTCGTGAAAGACAATTTGAAGAGTTGGGATTTGAAGTTGTGTCAAGCTGAATTTGCTCACAATCATGCAAATAACCGAAGTACAGGTTTCAGTCCATTTCAGATTGTATATTCAAGTTTGCCAAAGGGACCGTTGGATTTAACGATAGTGCCACAACCAAAGGGGACAATTAAGCGGGCTGCTGATTTTGTTGTTGGTTTAACAGAATGCCATAGAATCGTTCAGAAACGATTGGAGAAAACAAATGAGAAGTATAAACAAATGGCGGATAAGAAACGAAGAAGTGTTGTCTTCAAAGAGGGAGATTTGGTATATGTCGTTTTGACGAAAGATCGTTTTCCGGTTGGAACTTACAAAAAATTGAAAGCTCGAAAGATTGGTCCAGTAGAAATCTTGAAGAAGATCAACGATAATGCGTATTGCTTAAAGTTACCGGAAAATGTTCATACTTCTGATGTTTTCAATGTCAAACATTTAATTCCGTATTGTGGGGAGGATTTCATCGAAGATGACGAGAGTGTGAATTCGAGGACGAATTCTATCCAACAAGGGGAGGATGATGAAGTAGTTACCTCATTCGAAGCTGCGACCCAGCCTCCTACCGATTCACGACTCATTCCTTTGCCGGCTCCATGACCTACGACTCATAATTGCGGCCGACCTACGACTCATCCCCTCCACGACCTACGACCCACCTCCACTTCCATCTCCAATTTAAATTAACACCGCGACTCAAGACCTAACCCCTCCACGACCTACGACTTATCCATCACCCACGACCTAAACCTAAGTCGTCACCGAGACACGAGACATAACCCTTTTCCCTCAATTCTATAAGTCGCGAATGACCTAAACCTAAACGCGAACAACATTAAGTCGTTTTCCCCAATTTCCAGTAGGACGTGAGTTTTGTGCGTACTCTAACTCTTAAGTCGCGAGTATGTGTCGTTGCCGAACCGCCATAAGTCGCGAACGATCTAAGAAATGCTTCCAGTGAGTCGTGAAATTTGCATCACCGCCTTCTGTTAACTCGCGAGACATTGATGAGTCGCATGAAGAATTTGAGTCGCCTCAGTTAAGTCGTAGCCGAGTTAGCATGAAATGTTTTAAGGCGCAGCTTGAATTTCTTTATGTCGTTTGTTTGTAAACCGCTTGTGTTGTAAATTTTAAGTCGTGTGTTGAGTTGTAAGCCTATAAATAGGCAAGTCGTGTCCCTTGTAAAGTTGTTTATTTTTGAATAAAAATTCCATTTGATTGCTTTGTGCTTTCCTCTAATTGGTAGTCGAGTTAAATATCCTATCTCCACCTACGTCATTCGAGTGCGCTCGAATCTTCGTTCGTGAAGCCGACTCACGGAATCTTGTGCGCAAGATCAACGTTGAAGAATCGTAGATCTCTTTCCCGGTATTTTCGGATCAACGAGTCAGAGATAGCTAAAATTTGGTATCTTCGGATCAACGAATTTGGGCATTGCAGTATTTTCAATTCACCGATTGCTAATTCCATCGACATATCAAGCTTTTGTTAAATCCGCTGCGTCAATTATTTTCTTTTCAATTGTTTTTAATATGTTTTCAATACCTACAACACTACTAATTTTAGGAAATAGCTAATTTATACAAAAAAAAACTCAGTATAGAGCAAGGAAAAGTCTTGGTTGCTTAGTTCAGATTCAAGGTTATGCAAATATTTAATCAAACGTGTCAATGACAGACCCCAAATCATGCCAATATTGTGCTATGAATGACTATCATGTTTTACATCAAACTCCATGGAGCACCCATCAAACATTTCCATCCTTTTATTTTATAGAGGACATTTATAATGTCTGGATGAAGCCAGTTTCACACTCAAAGAAGACATTGTTTTACATGACTCGGTTCTAACACCTCACATGTTTCATATGGATAATGCATTTGTTACTAATTAAACAACACATAATTTATTAAATAAAAATATGCAACACGCCATGTTATGCTATTTTTGGTTTTAAAATATTAGTACCACACACCGTACTATCAACATTCTATTGATTATGATAATTTTTAACAATTATAATGGTGTCATTCACTATGAAACTGCTATTTTTGCGAGTGGTTATAGTGATACACTAAATTTCCTCACCACTATGTATGATACCCAAAGTGAATAATTCCTTGAACATTCCATTTATAGTATAATAATACATCTTACGAATGTGTAATGCATTTAGAATGAATCAATACTTCCGTGCCACCATAATATGTTTCAATGATAATTCCCTTTTAAGTAACCAATAAATTAGGTACTACTCTCATTGATTACATGCTGATTTCATATAACTTTGGGTTGTAATATCGTTTCATATTGATGATTTTCTCATCCCAAAATATAATATGTCTATATTATCTGTCAATATCTCTTATGCAAACATTTGCTCATCCAGGAAAGAAAATGAGCCAAAAGGGTCTTATGAGAGGACAATCAAAGTGAATGGATTCTCTAACAACAATAAATACGAGGGTGGTATCGACAATTTTTCAGCTATCAGCTATGTTGCTACCACTACACCGACCATGGAGAAACACATAGAAGAAAAAGTAGGCAGAATCTACCGATACGAAAGAGAAATTCTGACCCATTTTAAATGGAATGTAAGACCGAAGGAGGTATGGGATACAGAAAAACAGTTATAATCAAATCTTATGAAGTTGGAGCTAATAAAAATGTAACACCAGAAGCTATACTCAATCTATTTGGGTAGCTATCATAATTTATTTGGATAACTATCATATAAGTACCAAGGTAGCGCTTTCTTATACATTTTACTATAGGAAACTGCACTGAATCATGTTTGGGAGTCTGGATTGCTTAGTGATGGGTTTGGTACTACATATGGAATGATAAAAAATGATCTTATTTGAGTTGCGACAATAATCCATGTCCAAGTTTATCAGTATCCCACGTGGAGAGTTCTTATTTTTCTTTCTTTCTTTCTTTTTTTACATTAAGAAAAAGAGACCCTAATATATTCAAAAGAAAAAAAGTGTGCACCTACATTCATTATCTTAACTGAACTGTATTAAATGAAGAACAAATTAACCATTCCTAGACCCCTTGAATTTTGAATTAAAGTCGGCATATATTCTTTCCAAAAGCATCCAATTACAGAGAGTTGCTTGCGTTTTTACTGTGTATTCATATAGAAAATGTAGACGATAAGCTAAATAAAGCTAAAATATTGTCTTTTTGGATGATCATTAGGGGTGAGGTATTGGAGATTGATATATGGGCAGGAACATTAGGAAAAAATGGAATGAGAAGGGATTGGTCAATCTAAAAGCCACTTTAGTGGACAAATATGTGCATGAGGAACAGGATGAGTTCAACTTTGCATTCGTTTTAATAAATAAAGGTTAATTAGATTATACAACAATAATGTAGTAATGTGTGCACATGCTCATGATATGCAGTACTTGGGTAATGATGAATTGGCATACAAGCGCCTTTCGAAAATGCTTGAAGTATTAAGAGGTGATACTTCACCATGGTTCTTGGATAGGCAAGTGATTAAAGAATATGTTGTTGAGAAAAATAATCAAATTAGATGAAAATGCTTCTTACAAAGATTTCGATCATAAGGTACACTTTAATATTCCTTGATGACACTTTTGTTAATACATGTTCATATTCCTGCAAGCAAAAATATTTCTTCTCCCTGTCCAACCATCAGATAACAAAATTCAGATTCAAAATAAATTATGTAATTCTCCCATCACGTTGGAACTTAGATAATACTGACTTAAATCACCATCATACCATTACCCAAATTATAATCACCATCAGAGTTTATATACTCAAATACACCACCACCAACTCTACGAAACCCACCGATCTGCCTAAGATGAATTATGTCGATTACGCTTGAAATTAGTACCAATCCTAAAGTTTTATCATTGATTATACACAACTGCTACCTGCATCTATGGTGGCTGACTTACTCCAATAAGTTTCTAAATAATGTTTTGCAAAAATTTACTTTGTGTTAGATAATTATACTGTAAATAGTAGAATATATTCCTATGACTTGATGCCTAAGATCATGTTGTTATCCATTGTCATAGTTTATAAAGATATAGAAATGAAGTATGACTCTTTAACTTAATTATCATGAACCTCATTTGTCTGCACTTACAAAGAAACTTCTTTATTATTTCTTTTTGTTCAATAAAATGGAGACTAGGTAAGCCCGACGATAAGCATAGTATAGAAAGATGATGAGTAAACTGGAAGGGCCAGTAAACGGTGTCCACAGGTAGGAAAGTTAATATTTAATATTGCCGCATAAACTAGCAGGCCTTGAAGGATTTCTTAAGATGTACTCTACTTGGTAATTTCTTTGTCCTTGAATTTTATTGCACTTTTCCATAGTGTACAACGATATATGTGCGTATGTTTCTCTCTCCATCGCTCCCCCAAATGTGTTTATATGTGTGATAGATTTTTCTTTGCTGCAGTAGGAAGTACGTGGAAACCATATATAGATTAATTTTAGAGCTGAATGATAGCTTAAAGCAACTTAAGATGTTTTCTATTAATATTTATTAATGTTTTTATTGTATTTTTGGGTATTATGACTGTACTTAAGTATTTCATTGTTTATTAACAATGTTTTTTTGATTCAGGCAGCTTCAGTTGAAGCTATTTGTGTGGAAGAGTCTTCAATTTGTTTGAGGCTTGGTAGAGAATTTCATCATTCAGGCGTTTCAAGCTATGCGCGAAATGATTAATGGTTGGAATTAGGTGTCCTATTTGGAAATGGGGTAACACATGATACTTATTTGATTATTGAATGTGCATAATATTTTAAATGATGTGCTATATGGAATCAACATCTCTTATGATAATTTAGGCCCTTCACTTAACATGTATAATGCTTTCAGGATATATGACGTGGAGTGATGGGAGTGGAGACATTGTAGATGGCATGGGAGTGATGGGAGTGGAGGGAATTCTCAAAAGATGTTGTGAAGAAACTCTCTCTATAATGAGAATGAACAAGGAAGCATTGTTGATTATCATAAAGTAAGACAAAATAGTTGCATTTCTTTTGCCGTTTATACATTCCTCTTAAAAACAAAACTGAAATAATATATAGGTCTTAATCCATGATCCCCTATATAAATGGGCTTTTTCACCTTTAAAAGCTTTGCAACGGCAAAAGGTATGTTAACAAATTCTATATATTAGTTAACCATCTTTTAATTCTCCAGAAACTGATGTAAATTTACGTTTGGAAACTCGTATATAATTTATATGAGTTACATATATGAGATATAGTAAAAAAAAGTGCTTGGGCTATTTAAACATCGGTTTTCTGCTTTCAACCACCGTATAAGATTAAAATTTTCAATACACACACACACACACACACACACACATATATATATTGTTATCCCGCTTTTTGGCAAAGCCGCGATACCAAAAGATCGATCGAAAACGGAGAACAGTTCGTCTCAAAGATTGGTCATACTTCATTTCGCTATGGATATCACTGAATTTTGTCCGAGCCCAGGTTGAGCTACAATTGATAGGACATGACAAGAAAGATCATAGAAGTCGTCATCTCAAATTTCGAGTCAATCTGAGTTCATACACTCAAGTTATGATCGATTCAACTTGAAGGCAAAAAACACTGGTTTCGAATCCATCATGGTAGGTGTCTTCGAACCCATCACCAAACACCATTCGAACCGATCACCTTCGAATCGATGGACCTCGAACCCATTGGAGTGCCTCGGTTCGACTCCATCAACTTCGAACCCATCTAGTTCGTGTCAGTGGGACTCATGTCCATGGAGAGGTTGCAAAGCTCGTATCCATCAAAAAATCCTTGTTCGAATCCACCAAGCATTAGTTGTTCGAACCCATAATTGGAGTCTTGTTCGAACCCATCTGTGAAGCTTCGTTCGAATCCACTAGGTCAACTAGCTACGATGACGTGTCATCCATCGGTTCGAATGCGCCGAGATACATGGAGTCGAAGCAGTCAACTCGGAGTGAAGACCGGATCGGTTCGAAGTTTGCGCTCCACGTCACCACGAAGGTGCGTTCCACCATCGATTCGAAACCATCGATTCGAATGGATGGTTTCGAACTAAACAACCACGCAATGGATCCCATCTCGAATCCATCATATCTCTCAATCCACTGATCCAAATGCCATGAAATTTTCACAGAAGCTTGCATTCATGTCGAAGAATGTCCAAACCAAATTTCACCTCGATTGGATGAATTCTTGATCGATTCGAATGGAGTTTGAATCGATACCAAAGTGGGCCCAAATTTCCTGAGGCTGGGCGTGTGGGCCCCCTCACGTGCCAAAAGAGGTCTCTCGAGTTTTCAGCGAAATATCAACATCCTAAGCCTATAAATAGAGCCCCAGAGCCAATAGAAAAAGGATCTTTCGACTCTCAAGCGCCTAGACTCTGCCGGATCAAGATCTCCATCATCCTATATCATATACTTGCTGTCAATTTCGAATTTCCAGTTGTAACTTGCGGTTGATCGCTATAACAACTTGTAATCATTGAAAGAGAATCAATAAAATACCAAAAAACTTCACAGTGGACGTAGGCAACACGCCGAACCACTATAAATCGCTTTTCCACGCATTTACTTTACTGTTGATTGGAGTTTTTGTTAGATAATATTCGTGTTGAATCTATATTCTTCATTATTATCTCTTCAACGACTCCCGAAAAATGCTGTGACCAATTTTAGTGCAAACACTTTGGTGCTTTCACCGAGAAAACCCAGATTTTCTCCCGCTCGTTGGATCTGTCATCGATACCGGATTGAATAAATCTAAGAGAGAGATCCAGATCATTAAATCCAACTTCCTTCCCTTCTATTCAGATTTGTATAAAGTCTAGGAAAGGAATTCAACTCTCAAGATAGTTAGCACAAGAACCACCTCAAACGCTGTCAATCAAGAAGAACACGATAGACAGAATCCTATGCCTCCACCTCCATCTAATCAGGATGCTACTGGGCACTCTGAACCATCCGGTCCGGCTACTCGACAAGAGTTGCAGTTGCTACTCTAAGAGCTGACCCAGAGTCGGCAACAACTAGAAGAACAGCTATGTGCTAACACTGAGCTCATCAACAAGCTGGATCGCCAGAAGCGAAAGAGATCTAAGAAAGACCACGCTTCTTGCTCCTCCAGCGAAAGTTCTTCATCTTCTGATTATCACAATCGATCTCCACGACCCCGACTAGACGGGTGTCGCATCCCAGCTGCTGGAGATCAACCCACACTGACCGTTGGACAGTTGAGGGTTGGCCCATCGACGAGTTTCCAAATTGGACCCTCCTCCCGAGGAGGTTCCATCCCTCACCACACTACAGAATACCGCACTACTAACGTTGCGGCTGAACCAGGGGTCGACGTCCAAGATCAGCCGCAACAGGACCGTCGTCATAGTGGACGTACTCCTGAACCATACGTCCCAGAGGACTATGAGCCAAGAAGGCAAGACTTGGACCGTCGACGATATCCGGTTCAAACCCAAAGTATGGAACGTGATCATACTCCGGCGCAAATGCCGGATCTTTCAACCATGATACATCAGATGATCCGTGAGAGCCATGGATTCACAAATGACGATTAGGGAGTCTCCCGAAGCCACACTCCTTTTACGGACGATATCCTTACTGCTGAACCCCCACGGCGATTCAGGATGCCAACTCTACCCATATATGAAGGAAACTCCGACCCCAACCAACATATTCTGAAATATGAATGGTCGATGACTGCTGCCAGAGTCGACGATGCAGTGAAGTCTCGTAGTTTCCCTATATCCTTGGAGGGCATCGCTACCATGTGGTTCACTCGATTGCCACCTCGATCCATCTCTTCATTCGATCAGTTAGCCACAAAATTCGTTGAGCAATTCCGCATGCACGTCGCAAGGCCAAAAGATGTCAACACTCTATCTAGTGTCACGCAAGCTCCCGGAGAGACACTCAGACACTACTTAGAGAGATTCCATACTGCATGTGCGGAGATTAGTAATCCAAACGATAACTCCATCCTTATGGCGTTGACTAAGGGGATCGAACCCGATTCTGAATTTGGCAGTTGGCTAGCTGGAAAACCACCTGCATCATCGGACCATTTCCACGCCAAGGCGGCTCAATTCCTGAGACGGGAAGATGCGAAACAGTCTAGGAAGCAAGCTGATGCAAGATCGAGTACGGAAAGGATCCAAAGCAATGTTGCAATCAAACAGTCCGGCGAGAGCTCCGGAAAAGTTCAGTTGAACGTTAAAAACAAACAAGCTTGGCGAAGAGAGAGCGTGAATCAAACTAAAAAACAAGATCAAAATCGTGGCCCGCAGCGCAAGAATCCAATGTTTGACAGTTACACTCCTCTAAATACATCACTAGAGGACTTGTACTTACAAACCTGTGACACAATTCGATATCAAAAACCTGCACCAAGACCGTCGTCAGAGAGACAAATCCAGACGGGAAAGTTTTGCAGGTTCCATGAAAGCTACGGGCACAATACGAACGAGTGTCGTCACTTACAAGATCTCGTTGAAAAACTGATCAGAGAAAGGAAGCTGGAACGGTTTGTGCGGATACGCAGCCCAGATAAGCGGGCCCATCAAATCAAAACAATGAACCCAATCGACCGAGACAGGAGGACTCGACTTGTCCCCATGGGAGATTGGTGATAAATGCCATCAGTGGCGGACCTACTTACTCAGGAGCCAGGAACGACGAAGATCCTCGTCACTATCACACATGACAGGCTCATTCAATCTACGAATACTTTACAGTTTCCTTTACATTCTGAAATTTGAATTTGTAATAAGGCACTGACTTTGCCATATTTTCTTATTTCAGCAATAAAATACTATCTCTTCAAGCTAGAGTTTTGGTTCACCGAATACGACATTCAACAATCACGACGCACGAAGAGCTAAGTTCCATCAAACAATGGAATTTATTCACATAGTGAGCGACTGTGATACGACCGGCCACTCACTAAGTGAAACCCCAGCTCGGGGGCAAGCCAACACATCAAAGGCTGAACTGGACCAACACACCACAGTCCTACCAATAACTCGCTCCTAGAGTGCGAAGGGACTCCAACTTCCCAGAGTGTGAATTGGAGTATAAACATTCAACAAGTCGTTCCCGGAGTGCGAACGGACTTCAACTTCCCAGAGTGTGAATTGGAGTATAAACATTCAACAATTCGTTCCCGGAGCGCGAACGGACTCCAACTTCCCAGAGCGTGAATTAGAGTATAAACATTCAATAACTCGTTCCCAGAGCGCGAACGGACTCCAACTTCCCAGAGTGTGAATTGGAGTATAAACTTTCAACAATTCATTCCCGGAGTGCGAACGGACTCCAACTTCCCAGAGCGTGAATTGGAGTATAAACATTCAATAACTCGTTCCCAGAGCGCGAACGGACTCCAACTTCCCAGAGTGTGATTGGAGTATAAACATTCAACAATTCGTTCCCGGAGTGCGAACGGACTCCAACTTCCCAGAGTGTGAATTGGAGTATAAACATTCAACAAGTCGTTCCCGCAGTGCGAACGGACTCCAACTTCCCAGAGCATGAATTGGAGTATAAACGTCGCATCCATCGTTCCCAGAGTGTGAACGGACTCCTAAAAAGCCCACATAGATGTGACTGACCATCCAGCGGCTAACTCCAACTTCGCAAAACGTGAATGGAGTATATACATAAATTACAGGTTCCCGAAGCGCGAACCCAAACATACATGCTATCCCCAAATTCCTGGAGTGTGAATTGGGGCACAAATACCAAGTCAAAGTTCCCGGAGTGTGAACTGAAGTATCAATACTAACTCCAAGTTCCCAGAGTGCGAAGTGGAGTATAAACATCAATTCCAGGTTCCCGGACCGCGAACCGCATTACAAACATCGATAACTCTCAAATTCTTGGAAGTGCAAACCAAGTTATCGATCTCAAATTATCCTAAGTCCCCAGAATGCGGACATGTGCTTAAGATTTGCAACAAGTGCGATCAACCACCAAAAATACAAGTGTTGTTCCCCAAAACTGGGGGGCAAAAAAAAAGGCTAAGTGTTAATCACTAACCAAAGTGATACAACGTCTGAAGTTCAATTATTCATCGATCACAACTTGCGACCAAGATTCTCAGACTTGGCAAATAAAACGAACTCTACTTGACGGTAAAAACACCACAGTACACCGGACTGAAAACAAAACACTACAAACACTTGAGCACAAAAGAAATGAGAATTGAAACAAAGAAATTAAATTTTATTTCAACTAACTGGAGACAAGAACTTACATGCAAAAAAGTTCTTCCAAAAAAAAGAATTCCTACTTGCAGGGGCCAAACCTGCATCTATACACGACCTATCTACCAAAAAATCTGCTTAAACGGCCCATCTACTTCTTCTTTTTGGATCTCCTTATCAGCGGTTCGTCTTCGGACTCGCTGGAGACAGAGATCCTTCGTTTGGAGTGCTTCCTCTCCGGTGGCTGCTCCTCGGCTGGGGGCATAATGTCAATGTCTTCCTCAGAGCTCGAATCCACATGAAGGCTTTCCACCGGAGGAGTAGGAGGGACTGGATCCGTAACGAAAGATGGGATAGTGTCACCCGATGACACTATCCCTACAGGTGTTGAGCTATGCGCCGCCGTGCTGCCACCAATACTAACACTTTTCCCCGCAGCCTCAATTTCGGCGTTGATCTCGGCCAGAATTTCCTCGTCACGAGTCGCTTGGGCCTGGCTGGGGACATCCGCAGTCTGCATTGAAGAGCTAGAGGCTGGCGGGAGGTCACTAATGGTGAACAGCAGATCTGTGGAGAAGCCACCTTGCACACCGAGCAGCTCGCTCACCATTTGTTCATCAAGAGATAATCCGCTCCCCTGCGCCGCCTCAGTTGATACTGCTGTTACGACAGTAGTCTCAGTAGTGATGGCCTTACCCCCTTTACTTGATTCTTGGGTCGCGGCAATCGGCGCAACTCCAGTCACTAAGCAAAGATAAGAAGAAGTTATTAGCAACCGCTTCAAAACAAACGCTCTAATGAAAACACACTTGAGATATGTTCGGAGTACCTTCCTCAGTATGCCTTGCGGACAGCTGAGCGGCCTCAGAAGTATGCTCCTGAATAGGAGATAACCGCGGCTGTTATGGGTCGTAAGATGGAACGGATTGGGAATCGACCGCATATACATGCTCTAATGGAGGTGGAGCGGTGAATTCAAGAACGGTGGCTTGATGCTCAACACCTGATCCCTCTCCAACCTCCAGAGACCGGCCACCAATCACCTCCTTCTCATGAGCAATAATAGCGTCATGGAGGATCTTCTTCTCGTCGTCTGTCAGCAACCGGTTTTCGAGTTCGAATCGGTCAACCGATTCATCCGGATGTGCTTCCTCTTCTTCCTCAACCAATCGACCCCACGCGCTACGGAGGTGTACCGGGTAATCTTAGAGCCATGCCAAATTTCTGTGTCTTAACACATTGGTATTGTAAGTGATGAGAAAATCTTCAATATCGGCCTCCAGCCTGGCCTCCGCTTGTTGAACTTTCTCCTCAACCTCCGTCTCGACCGCCTGGGCCTTGGCTACTGCCGCATCCCGCTCAGTACGAAGCACCACGGTTTGCTCACATGCCTCCTGGGCTGCGATGTTCGCGTCATCCCTATCCTTGGCTATTTCAGCAAATTTGGACTTAAGCTCGTTTAGCTCCTTCAGGGCTGCGTCCCTCTCGACAGTAACCATAGTGTTTCGATGGCCTATATCCTCTACCATGGCATAATGTTCACGTTTCATCCTATCCATCGTTGCTTGGGTTTCGTCGGCTTTTTTGATAGCCTCCATTTCAGATTTCCGAGAAAATTCAGCTTCAGTTTTTAGCACCCCAATAATATGGCTCTTTTGAGCTAACTCAGCCTGCAATCTCTCGATGGTGGCCCCACACTCAAAGGCCAATGCCGACGCTTTGTCAGCTGCTTTCGACCACGCTTTGTACTGAGCGTAAAAATCATGTACGTAGTCATGTACTAATTGCTCAGCTTCCTCCGGGATTTTCTTTAAATGTGGAGGAAAGATATAGTTGTCGAAGCAGATGTTTGGGAAAGCTCTCTTCAGCTGAGCAAGCCTAATTGCTCCTTCCCTTGAAATTTCCACAGGGGGCTGTTCTGTAACGGCACCAGTAATAGTTTCGCCCCTAGAATGGCGGGATTCATGCCTAGAAGATTGAGAGGCCGACATATAGTGTGAAGATTCAGAAGGACGGGAGACATGAACATGGGGTTGTTTGGGATCTCTGGGAGGAGAAGGAGTACGCGATCGGGATCGACGCTTATAGCCTCTATCAGTGTCATATCTCTCTTGACCAGAGTACCCAAAGCGTCCCTGGTCGTAGTCTCTGTCCCCTTCCCGTCTGCGCGACCCGTGATATGAAGACTTGCGCGCGTGTCGGACACTCCCTAACATAGAACCTCGCCCGGGCATGGTATCTGCAGAACAAAATAAAGTAGGATTAATCACTCTTCAATACAGGTGGTTTATAGTCAAAGGTTATGCAGTGTTGTCAAATATGTATGAATGTGCAACCCCCGACCAACCGGATGTGTCTGCCACACCAGTGGGAAAAGACTCGCTCAAAACTAAAGTTTCTGAAAGCTCTTCCAATCTGGCATCATGCTGCAGGGACACATCGTCTGAAATTGGAATATCGGCAAGCCCTTCATAAAGACTTTCAGTTCTCGGAGGAGACATCTCCAAAATTCTAACTCCGGGAGAGGATCGGGCCGTGACAACCGATTTCCATCTCCCTTTCTTAGTTGACGTGACGACGGCTGCCTTGCCTTTTCTTTGCTCTGCGACATCCTGAACCACGTCTGTAGGCTCCAACAACGGCTCGTCGTCAGTATGAGTTCTTTCAGAATTAGCCTCCTCGGCTATAATAACTTTGGGCTACTTGTGCTTGACTCGTTTCTTCGAAACGGTCCTTAATGCCTCGTTGAACTTTATGCTCTGCCCTTGTTCAATCAACCCGTAAGTCCGGAGATTCCTATCGGTCAAAAGCGACTCGATATCCCTATCTTCACTCGGGGCTTCTCGAAGTACTCGCACCATCTCCTTAAAGTGTTCGCCCTCAGGTCGCTGAATCGTCGCTGTAAAAAGGAAAAAACATAAGTTTCACTTTGACTGCAATTGCCTTAATAATTACTTGATAACTCAGCTACACTCACGTCTGAATAACCATCGCCGGGCAAACCCCGTAGGACATCTGACATAGAACCATTCCGTCCTGTTGTAACTCAACATGGTCCATGACCCAGTGACCACTTGGCAATTCCTCACTGCTTCAAGAAATGTGAACGAAGGGTAATCACCTCGGGTTTTGAAATTAAATAGATATCTGATCTCGATCGGGATCGGTGGTCTATGCAGATACTCCATGAAGACGATGAATAAACTGTTCACGGAAGCATATCCGTTCGGGTGTAGTTGAGATGGAGCGATCCTCAAAAAAGACAACACTTCCCTTATATACTCGTTGAACGGAGGAAGCGTCCCGACCGCACACGCATGGCGGTTAAATGCTGTATACCCTTCCGGCGGGTTATGTGGTCTATCGTTCGGCCCCGGCAATAACACGTCATCCAACGATAGGCCGTGCCTCAAGCATATTCTCCCCAACATATCTTCAGAAATATTGGATTGAACGGAATCCGACGGATTGGCAATGAAAGACGCATTGGGAAGTTCGTCCGGGGCCGGACCGACGATCTCAGGTTCAATATCTGGAACCTCTAGTCTCGGAGTAACCGTGCTTTGAACTTCCTGCTGTTGCGAACTTGAAGGTTCCATGACTAGCTAACTCATGAGAAACCATCGTTAGACGACAAAGGACCCGTGCGTTCCCCAGTGTAAAGTGTATGAATGTATGTTGTACAATGCCATGCATTACTTGAATGAATATCGCAGAATTAAAGGAAATATGCAAACGACAAAGCTACGAGATCCAATAGTAATGACCGTCATCGCTGACCATCATCACTAAACCGTTTGTATGATGGAATTTGATGTGGATAGAAGTTGCTATGGTTCCATCGACGAGCTTCGAAAGGTGGTCAAGTATGCAGTTTAATTATCAAGTCCATATGTGTAAGGATGAAGCTCGTTGGAATTATGCTTAGAAAATGTCAAACTTTGGTATCCATCATAGAGGGTTCGAACCGATCACAAGGAGCTCATTCGAACCCATCATAACATCACTTCGAATTGATGCAGAAAGGCGCGCTTCGAATCGATGATCAGGTGTCATATTCGAATCGATCATTGAAAGATGACTTCGAATCGATCCTTGGTTAACTGGTTCGAACCGATAAGGAAGCCTTCAACTTAACATCGACCATGTTCGAATCGATACCCTCCGTGTCGATGTAAAGTCAAGAGCTTCGAACCGATAGCTGATGGATTCGAATCCATCGATTCGAATGGACCCATCAAAGATAGTCAATCGGTGCGAACTGCATCACCCCTATAAAGTCATTCCAAGGATCGATGCGAAGTCCAAGGAAAAATGACGCCGCCATCATCGATTCGAACTCGAATCCATGCATCGATTCGAAGCTTTCCCCAAACCAGATCTGGTTTTGCAATCACCAGAGTGGACAACCGATGAAGAAGAGATAGGTTCGAAATAACCTTGCCGTTTGGATTCGAGGCTAATTACCTAATTTGAGTGATGGGTTCGAAGAATTAAAGACTTGGATCTTGAATGGTTCGAATACGTAACACAATGCCTTCTTCTATGAAGTTTCGAGACGATGCAGAATGCAGTAAACGCAAGGCAAGAGTAAAAAAAGTAAAAATTGGCAAGCCAACTGCTATTTATATGGAGCTTTGGGATTGACCGAGATGATTCCCCTTCCGATAAACTTGACCGGTCGCAAGCAGTCAAAGTGTGGATCGGTTCGAAATCTCCATTCGAAACCATTTGCCTAATGCCTTGTGGGTTCGAAGTTAACATCATATTTCATCGATTCGAAGCGCATGGCAAAACATCGAGTCGCATCGATGCGAAACAAACAGTGGGCACATTGATTCGAGAACCCAGTTCACATCAGCAAACCCACAACTCCATCCACAACTGACCGATACGAACAGAGATTTCGTATCCATCACATCTTATCGATACGAACGACTGTTTCGTATCCATCATTTCCTATCGATGCGAACTACTATTTCGTATCCGTTCTTTCTCATCGGTACGAATGAACGTTTCATACTCATCCAAGCCATCGGTTCGAATGTCAGATTCGCACCCATCATAACATAAGCGTACTCCGTCCATACGAATGTAGATTTCGAATCCATCAATGCTCCCACACATCGGTTCGAAGTATTACATTCGCGCAACCCAAAATTGTTTTCTTCGACCTTCTATATCGGTTCAGGAGTGGATCGATACGAAGGGACTTTTCAAAAAAACCATCAAGCGTTGTCTCAACTCAAATTTCCGAATCAGTTCAGGAGAGAATCGATACGAAATTCAATAGCGAACAAAACCGACAACGACTCGTGGACGCACGACGTTAACAAGGGTCAAACTGACATATGTGCATACATGTCGAACTAACATTCGAGTTTAAACATTTGCAGGGATCGAATACTCATCTTGTTACAAATACAATAGCCAACGGCTAAAGCACTATTATACAGCAATCAATCATATCAACGCAAGGTTACAACAATACAGAGTACGAGTCTCAACAAAAAAAAGAGCAATGATTGTTCAGAGAGAAATTGCAGCTATTCAAAGCACGTCATGTTCCCACAAGACGTACTTTGGGGGGCAAAATGTTATCCCGCTTTTTGGCAAAGCCGCGATACCAAAAGATCGATCGAAAATGGAGAACGCTTCGTCTCAAAGATTGGTCATACTTCGTTTCGCTATGGATATCACTGAATTTTGTCCGAGCCCATGTTGAGCTACAATTGATAGGACATGACAAGAAAGAATATAGTAGTCGTCATCTCAAATTTCGAGTCAATCCGAGTTCATACGCTCAAGTTATGATCGATTCAACTTGAAGGCAAAAACACTGGTTTCGAATCCATCATGGTAGGTGTCTTCGAACCCATCACCAAACACCATTCGAATCGATCACCTTCAAATCGATGGACCTCGAACCCATCGGAGTGCCTCGGTTCGACTCCATCAACTTCAAACCCATCTAGTTCGTTTCAGTGGGCCTCATGTCCATGGAGAGGTTACAAAGCTCGTATCCATCAAAAAATCTGTGTTCGAATCCACCAAGCATAAGTTGATCGGACCCATAATTGGAGCCTTGTTCAAACCCATCTGTGAAGCTTCATTCGAATCCACTGGGTCAACTAGCCACGATGACGTGTCATCCATCGGTTCGAATGCGTCGAGATACATGGAGTCGAAGCAGTCAACTCGGAGTGAAGACCGGATCGGTTCGAAGTTTGCGCTCCATGTCACCACGAAGGCGCGTGCCACCATCGATTCGAAACCATCAATTCGAATGGATGGTTTCGAACTAAACAACCACGCAATGGATCCCATCTCGAATCCATCATATCTCTCAATCCACTGATCCAAATACCACAAAATTTTCACAGAAGCTTGCATTCATGTCGAAGAATATCCACACCAAATTTCACCTCGATTGGATGAATTCTTGATCGATTCGAATGGAGTTCGAATCGATATCAAAGTGGGCCCAAATTTCCCGAGGCTGGGCGTGTGGGCCCCCTCACGTGCCAAAAGAGGTCTCCCGAGTTTTCAGCGAAATATCAGCATCCTACGCCTATAAATAGAGCCCCAGAGCCAACAGAAAAAGGATCTTTCGACTCTCAAGCGCCTAGACTCTGCCGGATCAAGATCTCCATCATCCTATATCATATACTTGCTGTCTATTTCGAATTTCCAGTTGTAACTTGCTGTTGATCGCTATTACAACTTATAATCATTGAAAGAGAATCAATAAAATACCAAAAAACTTCACAGTGGACGTAGGCAACACGCCGAACCACTATAAATCACTTGTCTACGCATTTACTTTACTGTTGATTGGAGTTTTTGTTAGATAATATTTGTTTTGAATCTATATTCTTCGTTATTATCTCTTCAACGACTCCCGAAGAGTGTTGTGACCAATTTTAGTGCAAATATATATATATATATATATATATGTGTGTGTGCGTGTGTGTGTGTGTGTGTGTGTGACTTCATGATGTGTTTGTGTGTGTGTGTGTGTGTGTGACTTCATGATGGGTCTTTCAAAAACTTTTTTCCTTTTGAACCTTTGTCAAAATTAGTTTAAGTTCTTTAAACCTTTAAACAATTGTTTTCAAAATCTGATGTACCAATGAAATTAAACAATGATGTGAAATATGCACTAAATATGAATTTTTTTCTTTTTCGTTCTTCATATTGTTACGATATGCACATCATCTGATGCAGCTCAGAACAAAGAGGAAACGCAACCAAGAACTCTACCAGAGATGAGTCGTACACGACTCATGGAAAGCTTAAGCCGTGTGAAGAAGGCTACGTTTGAGTCGTTTGGGAATATAAGTCGTATACGAGTTAATTAAGGGGACTTGAGTCGTTTGCGACTTAACAAAGCGCGACGGAAAATGTTCCGACCTAACGACACTGCCATAAGTCGTCTACGACTTATCATGAAGCAAGGGAAAGCTCCATCTATTGAAGGCCATGAGTCGGAGGAAGTTGAGGCGGCAAGGAGTTAAGTCGACTGGGTGTTGAATCGGTTGAGTCGTATTGTAATGAGTCGCATTGTATGTTGAGTCGTGTACTGTTTGTTTGTTTCTTGAGTCGTAAGTCGTGACATATGTTGAGTCGTATGTCGTGTAATCTGTTTTGTTTGTTGAGTCGTAGTGTTTTAAGTCGGTACGAAAATGAGTCATGAACCGGATGAGGCGTTGTTGTGTTGCTGTGAGCCGGTGTGTATGTGCTATGATAATGAGTCGTTGCCGACTTAAGAGGGTCATGAGTCGAAGAGGCTTAAGTCGTATACGACTTAAAGGGGCTGTGTTGAGAAAAGGCTATAAATAGGGAGTGTGTTGTAACTTTGTGGTGGTTGATTTGGGAAATAAAAATTTCTTGTTGATTGCTTTGTGCTTTCTTCTCTAATTGGTAGTTGAGTGTAATCTCCTATCTCCACCTACGTCATTCGAGTGCGCTCGAATCTTCGTTTGTGAAGCCGATTCACGGAATCAAGTGCGCTTGATCAACGTCTAAGAATCGTAGATCTTTATTTCTCGGTATCGTGCGCAATCAACGAGACGAAGATAGCTAGAATCCGGCATCTTTGGATCAACGGATTTGGGCATTACAGTATTTTTCAAATCACCGATTGCTACATTTCATCAATTGAAGTTTGTTTTGGAATATCCGCTGCGTCAGTTTGGTATCGGAGCCATACTTAGCCAATCATAGCTAAGTTGATTCTTGGAGCCAAGTATTTGAAGTTGTGTTCATTGTGTTCTTATTGAAGTTGCAACAATTTTGGAATATTTGATCCATAGCCTTGTGGATCAAAGGGTGCAAAGGAGTTTGAATTTGTGGGGAGATTTTTGCGCGCCAAGTGTTTGAAGTATTGAGGCCGAGCTAGTGATTGGAGCCGTGCCATGTTGTTGTTTGCATTAAGGGGTTGTAGTAGGTGGCCGAGCCAAATAAGGTTGAGCCGTGAATTGTTGAGGCCGATCTAAGTTGTAGCCGAGTCAAGGAGTTAAGCCGTATAGAGCAAGCCGAGACAAGTGTTGAGGCCGTGATTTGTTTACTTGTGTTGAAGCTTGTGTTCGACTTGTTGAAGTCTTATTGGAACTTGAAGATTTTTGAAGTGACTTATTGTTGTTTTGTGAAGTGTTGTGTTGATTCAATCATGCCGCCAAGGAGAGCTAATCGCCATCAAAATGTTGAAGCATTATATAGACGAGAAGAGGCCGATCAAATGGAACAACGTATGCATGAGAAGATTGATGAAGGCATTGGTAGGTTGGAGAAGCTTATGATTGATATGAATCAAAATAGAAGAAGAAATTCACCTGAATCCATCCGTGGGAGTAGTAGAGTGTCATCACATTCAGAACGGGAGAAGAGAGAAAGTCAAGAGCCTTGAAGTGTTGATAATCGAAGTAGGAGGAATGTTGATGATCATGATAGACGGAATGTTGGTAGTAGGAGTGGTGGTAGAGATGTTGGGGGGCGTGAAAGACAACGTTATGCATCAGACTTTGATGAAGAGTTTGACGGTGATAGGGGAAGTGTTCATTACCGAGACCGAGATCAGAGACAACGTCAGTATCGGGTTATTGATGATGATTGACGTTGGGAATCGGGTATGAAGATGGAAATTCCAGAATTTAAAGGAGGGATGGTAGCTGAGGAATTCTTAGATTGGTTATCTAATGTGGAGGAAATCTTTGATTTCAAGGAGGTTCCGGAGAATCGAAGGGTGAAGTTAGTTGCTACAAGGCTGAGGGGAAGAGCTTTGGCATGGTGGCAGCAAACTAAACTTACTCGTGAACGAATAGGGAAGTCAAAGATAGAATCTTGGGATAAGATGAAAAAAATGATGAGAGCTACATTTTTTCCATACAACTATCAATCACTTATGTACCAGAGGTTGCAGAACTTGAGGCAAGGGACGAAGTCAGTCAATGATTATGCCGATGAATTTTACCAACTCATTGCAAGGAATGATATTATGGAGACGGAAGAACAGCTGACTGCTAGGTTTGTTGGAGGGTTGAGAATGCAGATCCAGGATATGGTTAATATGTTCGATCCAAGATCTGTAGCAGAGGCACATCAGAAAGCGTTAGCTTGGGAGAAGCAAGGAAGGCGTGGAGGTGGTGTGTTTACTAATTCTAACAATCAAGTGAAGGGGGCCAGTGGAAGTTCTAATGTTCCTAAACCTGTCAGTAAGCCAATTGTGAAGGAAGGTGAGAAGGCGAAGGTTAATAGTGGGTTCAAATGTTATAATTGCCAGGAAATGGGTCACAAAAGCAATGAATGTCCGAAGCCGAAGAAGAGAGCAATGGTTGCAGAAGTTGAGGAGGATGATGGTGAGGAGGCAGAATGTTCAAATGCACCTTATGTTGAGGAGGAAGACTTGTTATCGGGAGACGAAGGATATTTACTGATGATGAGGAGGAGTTGTTTGACACCAAAGCAAGAGGAGGGAGACAGTTGGTTGAGGAATAACATATTTCAGTCTACTTGCACTATTCTTGGAAGAGTTTGTAAATTCGTTATTGATGCTGGGAGTTGTGATAACATTATCTCTACAGAGGCGGTAAAGAAGTTGGAATTGAAAACCGAGAAGCATCCTAAACCGTACAAGTTAGCTTGGTTGAGGAAAGGAGGTGAGGTGAAAGTTGGAAGGAGAGCTTGTGTTAAATTTTCAATTGGAAAGAAATACAAGGATGAAATTTGGTGCGATGTTGTAGACATGGACGTATGTCATCTGTTGTTGGGCAGACCATGGCAGTTTGATAGAGCAGTTCAACATGATGGTCGTACTAACAGCTATAGTTTCATGTTCGAAGGTACTAAAATCATTTTAGTTCCCAAGAAGCAACAACAGAAGGAGAGCAAGCTGGAAGAGATTGAAGAGCTGAAAACTTTATTATCTTTGAAGGAGTTTGTTAAAGAAGTTGAAGAGGAGCCTGAAGTCTATTTGTTGATTGGGAGAGAGAGTAGTGAAGAAGCTGAAATTCCAGAAGAAGCAAAGCCAGTTTTGGAAGAGTTTGAAGATGTGTTTCCAGAGGAGTTGCCTAAGGAGTTACCACCATTGAGAGATATTCAACATCAAATCGATCTTGTTCCGGGAGCAGTGTTACCACATAGACCACATTACCGAATGAGTCCGAAGGAACATGAAGAGTTACGAAGGCAGGTGGAAGAGTTACTTGAGCAGGGACGTGTTCAGGAAAGCTTGAGTCCTTGTGCAGTGCCAGCTTTGTTGGTACCGAAGAAGGATGGAACTTGGAGAATGTGTACAGATAGTCGAGATTTAAACAAGATTACTGTTCGTTACAGATTTCCTATGCCGAGGTTGGATGATTTGCTGGATCAGTTGAGTGGGGCAACTATATTTTCGAAGATTGATTTGAAGAGCGGTTATCATCAAATTCGGACTAGACCTGGAGACGAATGGAAGACAGCGTTCAAGACGAGAGAGGGGTTATACGAATGGTTGGTTATGCCATTTGGTTTATCAAATGCACCTAGTACATTTATGCGGGTGATGAATCAAATCTTTAGACCATTCATTGGGAAGTTCATGGTGGTTTATTTCGATGATATTCTGATTTATAGTGCAAGCACAGAGGAGCATGTAGAGCATTTGAGAAAGGTGTTAATTATTCTTCGTGAGGAACAATTTTATGCAGCTACGAAGAAATGTGTGTTCATGACGAGAAGTGTATTATTTTTGGGATATGTTGTTTCAGGAGAAGGTATTCAAGTTGACCAGAGTAAAGTTGAAGCTATTAGAAGTTGGCCACAGCCGAGAACTATCACTGAAGTTAGAAGTTTTCATGGATTGGCATCATTCTACCGAAGGTTCATTCCACACTTCAGTAGCGTGATGACACCAGTTACTGATTGCATGAAAGGAAAACAGTTTGTATGGTCAGAGGAAGCGGGAGTTGCTTTTGAACGAATCAAAGAACTATTAACGACAGCACCAATTCTTGTTTTACCGAATTTTCAGTTGTTGTTTGAATTGCATAATGATGCTTCGAAAGTTGGTATTGGAGGAGTTCTGAGTCAGAATGGGAAGCCAGTTGCTTATTTCAGTGAGAAGTTGTCAGGGGCAAAGATGAGATACAATACATATGACGTTGAATTCTATGCTGTTGTGCAAGCTATTAAGCATTGGAGACACTACCTGTTTCAGAAGGAATTTGTTCTTTACACTGATCATGAAGCTTTGAAGCATTTACAGGGGCAGGATAAAATTTCAGCGAGACATGCATCATGGATTGCATATTTACAGCAGTTTACCTTTGTTGTTAAGCACAAATCGGGGGTGACGAATCGGGTAGCTGATGCTTTGAGTAGAAGGAGTCATTTGTTAACAACATTGAAGGTTGAAGTGTCGGGTTTCGAGCTATTGCCAGAGCTAATTGAAGAAGATCCTTATTTTAAGAAATTTGTTGAACAAGTTAAGGAAGGAAATGCTGATGAATTCATATTGGTGGATGGTTTTCTATTTAAAGGAAATCGTTTATGCATTCCGGATTGTAGCTTGAGATTGAAAATTATCAAGGAGTTACACGAGGAAGGGCATGTGGGCCATGATCGTACTTTGCAATTGATTTCACAGTCTTACTTTTGGCCGTCGATGAGGAAAGAAGTGGGAAGGTTTGTGGAGCGATGTCATATTTGCCAAGTTTCGAAAGGAACCGCGACCAATGCTGGGTTGTATATACCGTTGCCTGTACCGGCTAGACCATGGGTTGATGTGAGTATGGACTTTGTATTGGGATTGCCGAGAACGCAGCATGGTAATGATTCTATATATGTAGTGGTTGACAGATTTTCTAAAATGGCACATTTTATTGCTTGCAAGAAGACGACGGATGCTGTTCGTGTTGCTCAGTTATTTTTCAAGGAGATCTATCGACTTCATGGATTGCTAGAGTCTATTGTGTCGGATAGAGATACTCATTTTCTGAGTCACTTTTGGTTAAGTTTGTGGAAGATGATGGGAACGAAGTTGAACTTTAGCAGCGCGTATCATCCGCAGACAGATGGTCAAACCGAAGTTGTGAACAGATCATTGGGAAATTTGTTGCGATGTTTGGTGAAAGATAATCTGAAAAGTTGGGACATGAAGTTATGCCAGGCAGAGTTTGCTCATAATCATGCAGTGAATCGTAGCACAGGATTCAGTCCATTCCAGATTGTATATTCAAATTTACCCAGGGGACCGTTGGATTTGGCAGTAGTACCACAACTGAAGGGGACGGTTAAACGAGCTGTAGACTATGTTGACGGGTTGACGGAATGTCATAAGATCGTTCAAGAACGATTAGAAAAGTCAAATGAGAAGTATAAGCGGGCTGCTGATTTGAAACGACGGAGTATTGAATTTAAGGAAGGTGATTTGGTTTATGCTGTGTTGACGAAGGATCGTTTTCCGGTGGGCACTTATAATAAGTTGAAAGCCAGAAAATTTGGTCCAGTAGAAGTTGTGAAACGGATCAATGAGAATGCTTATAAGTTGAAGTTGCCGGAGGATGTATACACTTCTGACGTATTCAATGTTAAGCATCTTGTGCCATATTATGGAGATGGACAATCTGATGGGGAAAAATTTACAAATTCGAGGATGAATTTTTCTCAACCAGGGGAGGATGATGCAGCTCAGAACAAAGAGGAAACGCAACCAAGAACTCTACCAGAGATGAGTCGTACACGACTCATGGAAAGCTTAAGCCGTGTGAAGAAGGCTACGTTTGAGTCGTTTGGGAATATAAGTCGTATACGAGTTAATGAAGGGGGCTTGAGTCGTTTGCGACTTAACAAAGCGCGGGGGAAAATGTTCCGACCTAACGACACTGCCATAAGTCGTCTACGACTTATCATGAAGCAAGGGAAAGCTCCATCTATTGAAGGCCATGAGTCGGAGGAAGTTGAGGCGGCAAGGAGTTAAGTCGGCTGGGTGTTGAATCGGTTGAGTCGTATTGTAATGAGTCGCATTGTATGTTGAGTCGTGTACTGTTTGTTTATTTCTTGAGTCGTAAGTCGTGACATATGTTGAGTCGTATGTCGTGTAATCTGTTTTGTTTGTTGAGTCGTAGTGTTTTAAGTCGGTACGAAAATGAGTCATGAACCGGATGAGGCGTTGTTGTGTTGCTGTGAGCCGGTGTGTATGTGCTATGATAATGAGTCGTTGCCGACTTAAGAGGGTCATGAGTCGAAGAGGCTTAAGTCGTATACGACTTAAAGGGGCTGTGTTGAGAAAAGGCTATAAATAGGGAGTGTGTTGTAACTTTGTGGTGGTTGATTTGGGAAATAAAAATTTCTTGTTCATTGCTTTGTGCTTTCTTCTCTAATTGGTAGTTGAGTGTAATCTCCTATCTCCACCTACGTCATTTGAGTGCGCTCGAATCTTCGTTTGTGAAGCCGATTCACGGAATCAAGTGCGCTTGATCAACGTCTAAGAATTGTAGATCTTTATTTCTCGGTATCGTGCGCGATCAACGAGACGAAGATAGCTAGAATCCGGCATCTTTGGATCAACGGATTTGGGCATTACAGTATTTTTCAAATCACCGATTGCTACATTTCATCAATTGAAGTTTGTTTTGGAATATCCGCTGCGTCATCATCCATGGTTCAACCGAGCTATGGTACCCACACCCAAACCTAGCATGTTATAATCACCAACCATATTGTACCTTAGTGTAGTAACATCACCAACCACGCCTAACTTTAAATTGGTACCATCAGCATCCTTGCTCCACCATAGTTTGGGCAGCGAAATCAATTTTATTTGATTAAAATGGAACAGTTCTACCTTAAATCATTCAATTCGAACTTAGAAATTTATGAACTGTAATTGAACGTTTAAGCCAATAAATTATAACAAATGAATTGGGCATTAAATTAAAGATTACAAGTTTTCAGAGAACAAAGAATATTTTTTTGTATAGAAAAAATCATTGCACCAAATATGCTAAGCTCTAGGTGTTAACCAAATTCAATAGCATTATACATGTTCAACGTGACAGTTGGATCACATTATTTCCTAGGAAATAGAAGAAGTTTAATCAATGAGGAATTTTGAAGTTCCTAATGGAATAATTTGTTTAACATTACATATGTATTAAGCTTTTCGTACAAAACTTAAGGAAGACTTCCTCTATTATATTTGTTCCCCAGCACAAATATTGCAAATGGAAGAGGGTTTAAAAAAATTATGCTAAATCCATTTTCTTTATGATGATTTTGGCTACAATTTGATCATGCAACTTTCATTTAGTTACAGAAAACAGTCTCTACATTGTAGTGATACGATTTTGTATACAATTCATTGATTTGCCTATTATTATTTTACTACTTTCACATCTTAGATTTTATTTTCTAGAATCTGTTACATTAGTTTCAGTGGTTGTTGTTGTATGAATATGGAGTTTCTAGAATCCATTGAATATTTTCTATGCACGCAAGAATTTTAGTTTAAAAGTGCTTCTTTACCCTAACATCAAGATGCCATTGTATTAATATATGAATATATCATGCTATTTTTATGTTTAGCATTACATTTGTTATATTTGTAGATTACATTTGTGGTGTTGCCTTAAATGCAGATTAGATTCTATTGCTAACTTTTTTGTCCCTTTGGCGTAGACTGGAAAGTAATTGCAGTAGTAGTAGCACCAAATCTTCATGCTCAAGGTACTAATATATGCCTATATTCACTACAATTCAACTTGCATTTAAATCATATGTGTATTACTGTAGTCTATATTGGGATGTCATATAAACTTTTAAAATGCAAATATTATCATCTATGCGGAAGAAATTTAGCCTATGTTGGTTCTCTATTGTTAGAATTTTAATATGGTAAATCTGTCAAATCATGAGTACCTTTGAGATAGAAATGAGTGAGTAATTTTCACTGGACAAGCTAATTACATGATCAGCATTTCTTCTTGATCTACTAAGTAGGAGGCATCATGATCCATATTTAACACAGCCATAATATGTCGTTGTTCAGCAATCTTTTTTTAGCAGTGTTATATATAGAGAGAGGGAGGGAAAAGATCCAAATCCTCAATCATATAATTCCGACAAACTTCCCATATTGATTTCCTTTATCTATATATATTTCATATTTGGGTAAAATTTCGTAGATGTGGTTTCTGTATCATATAGATCAATTTTACAATTTTTCAGATCATTCCAAAACTCTTAACCCTCTAAAAATCATAAGTTAATATTAATCAATATATATTTACTATAGTAAAATTAGTAATGTTTGGTTAAAACCAGTATTAAATAGTATAGATTTAAGTGTAATAAATGTTATTAACGTACGTTTGTTTTCAATAAGTCAAGTGTTAGAGAGTAGGTAAAGTCATGGATTACCCTGATTGAGCTAACAGTACTATGCACAGTGCAGTATAGTAACCATACACTGTGTGTATTCTAAACACCTGTATAATGTGCATTCTATGTATATTGTATTTTATTTGAATTTATTTCTAGACATATTTTGTTCAACATACACATACTGTACAGAATACAATTTTAGCATGCATTTTCTAAAAGCGCAATATAACAAGCATTTTCCATTTGTATGCCATTTTACTTAAATTTATACCATAAAACGTGCTTCTAAAAGTGAAAAGAAATGTGCATTTTATTTCTATATATGGTATTTCACGCACCTTAAGCAATAGCAACGATCAAGCCAATCCCATTTTATAGACATTTGCAGTTGAAAACACTGCATCCATACATGATATCAAAGCTATCTGCTCTCAGTTACAAGACATTTCACCACACCATAGGTTCTATTTCTTTCTTTTTCATCTGATCAATTAGCAACTTATGATTAGTATACTTTCAGGTATATGATAAAAGTGTATGCTTCTGAAGCTCATAGTTCAGCAATAAATATTGGTAGCAAGATCGCAAATAGTATGGGTTTAAAAGATTACTCTTTTGAAGGATGGGGGATGTTAAGGCCGATCAAATATAACTTCAGTGAAGAAACAGTTGGGTCTATTTCCTTTGTAACACACACCGACTCTGGACTTTTACCAGCGCTTCAAGAGATGAAGTGGTCAGTGGGTTGAGATGATGGACAAGTCTGGAAATTTTTACAATGTAGATTCTATTCCAGACTGTGTTCCTAGGCAATGTTGCAAAGGTAATTTTCATAGTATAGAATGTAACCATGATAAGCATGAAGTTGACACTAGTGTATTGTATTTTTGAAGGCATGGAGCAATTGGAGATTGCATAACGTGAAGCACATCGTAGTATGCAAGGATGTTGTATATAAGCATGAAGGATTGCACCACTTACGAAGTGTGCAAAGAAGTTAACTGTATCAAGAAGTTTACCTAACTATGAAGCAATGGGTGATCAAGAAGTTAACCCATCTCAGATTGTTACTAGATTAATATAAGCTTTGAAATTGAAATTTTAGTTATCAGATATTTAATCTACAAGATTTTGATCCTCTACAAGATTATCCTTACTATATGATCATCCCCCTATCGTTTTCTTCAATCTTTAATCTGCATTGATGCCAAACTATGTATATTAAAGTAAATTAATTAACATGTAGTTTCAATATCCATATTTCACAGTTCAACCATGCTTCAATAAAAAGTAGTGCAAGTGATTTATCAAGTTCACAAAAACTTTTGGATCATTTGCTATTTAGTCAATATTAATAATTGAAGTGGTGTAGTCAATTTGATTGTAAGAAGTTGCAAAATATAAACAGTCATACAATCTTTCACATTTTAAAATTGCAAAAAACCACAGTGAAAGTCTTATACATTGAATACTCCCTATTACTAGACTAGAAGAGACAGAAAAGATGAAGCCATGTTGTGAAGTGATGATGCATGTTATATGTTTTCACATTTGCTAAAAGAGCACATGGATGTACAAGTACAAGTATCATTCCATTTCGAGCAGTATAAAGTAAACTAAAACAAAAGAAACGAATGATAAAATTTTAGTATTATAAAAAAATTGGTACATGGATGTTCTTTAGTAGTTTTGGTTTACTTAAATGCTGCTTTAGGTTCAGTTTACGTAGACAATGGTAATGTCAAATTTACTTTTAGGGGTATAACTATAAATGCATGCATATTGTGATTTACAGGCCCACCTAGACGTGCATATACACTCGTGTATGTATGTATGTATGTATATAATTTCCTCTCAGACATATTCCTAACTGTATTAATTTCCCACTTGTACTTAGGGTCAGTTATGGAATCTTCCCATTCCTCGAATCGGTTTTCTCAAAACAACTGAGCTAGTCCCTTAGCGAACAGATATGATATGTTGTTATAATTTCTACTTTGGTAATTAAATCTCTTTGATGTTGTTAAAATGCCCTTATGATATGGAACTTCTTGGATTATGTTTCTTGACTTCTATTAAGTACTAGGTTCTTTCATGATCCATATCACAACATTGTTATCATATAACAATATTATGAGATTCTCAACGTTCGGAATCACCCCTAGCCCAATTATAAATTTGTGCATCTATGTATACACATTCCTTTTATTATTGCACTTGTTCAAGGTGATGTACATAGCCTATTGGTTGAATTAGCTACAATCTCTTATTTGGAACATTTCCAACTTAAAGTTTCTTAACTAAGATTGACTATGAATTTAGGATGACAATGAATTTAGGATTTGCATATTATACTCGATATCACCGATGAAGTTCGAGTTTGAATATTCATTCATAAGGAATTTGTTGTTTCTATAAACAATTCTTCAGTATTTTGTAAATACTCGAGAACACCCTTACCTATTAGTGATCTTAATTCATATTTGATACTTTCTCAATATACTAATTACATCAGCGTTTAGCGATATAGTAGACATCATTGAATATACGATAATTCTTATTGTTAATGCATAAGGAATCTATATCATATGCTACACATTAAATATTTGAATATATTATCTATATATATATCATATAAGACAATCCTTACATCCTTTTGTATTGTTTATAAATGATCTCATTTTCAGATCTAATGTCAAGTACCAAACAACCAAACTAAAATGATTGTAATAAGTTTGTGCATACATATTCCAGTACCTTTATAGTCTTTCTTACAGACACGTACTTCCTCTGCATTTTGATTAAAATTTGAACTATTTGATTTTTTTAATCAAGATATTTGGTTAACTTAGATTCTTGTTGAATAATACTTTTGTACAAGTTCTTAGATCATATCCAAGTCCCACAAACTCAGTATCGCTCTTACAGACTTTGAGACATTTTGGTATTATGTGTAAAGAGTATATTCCAAATCATTATTTAGAATTTCTGATTTAACATATATGTACTAAAAATAAAAATAATATCGAGCGATAATATTTCCAGTAAAATCCAAATTAATTTTAGCACATTAAATGATGAATTTGTTGCATCAATTTTAACAATTGAATTTATGATGTTATTCTGTTAACATCGCTTATTGTATTCTAACTACATTGGTCTTTTTTCTAAAGACATTTTTTTTGTTGATGTATCATATCCTTTCAAGTGCAACTATCAAAATCATATTTTGATAGTTTACTTAGAATCCATTTCAGATTTGCACATCACGTCATATAACAGAGTCAATACTCCTCATGGCTTATTGACAATGGAGGAAATTCTTTTATTGACGTCGATAAGAAACTCATATTTTTCTTTGATGTTTGAGAATTTTTATTAGACATTCTAATATGTTATATCTATTTTTGGTTTAGTTAATTTCAGTTTGTCTTATGCAATCATTTTTATCTTTGGATCATATCCAAATCTATTTTCCATCCAATAATATCTAAAAGAAATTCATTCATTATAAAGTTGGAAATTCTTGAAACACGGTTTTTTCTCAAACAACTGAATAGGAATTCAAAAACATTTAATGCACTAGCTTTATATATATGCACAAATCTAACTTAGTTTTAGTGTACAAAACTCATGTAACATAAATTGGTTAATCAATATTGGTCTTCCCCAAACTACTTTAGGGTTATCCACACAAGATCCTCCATGAACGAATATTACGTGCAGCCTCTCGACTTACACAACCTGTCAACTTCTTCACCTAGGACATGCAGGGTTTCTTATAAATTTTTATCTTATATTACCTCATAAACTATGCTTTGGTAGAAACTAATTTTAATCCACATACTTACACTTAAGCTATAACACCCTGCCTTTTTGTACACTTTAAATTGATGATAAACCACACACGTCAGATTTAAACCATACAGAAGGGCAAATTGTTATTGGGGTGAATAAGAAAAGCAGAGAAAGAAATAAAACAAACTAGAATCTCACAGTGGAATGACAAAATATAATAATCAAATAACGGTTCATGAAGCTGTTTTACAAAATATTTGATTATACTTATACAACACATATCAGAGTTACACATACCAGAGAATAATAAATAATGCAGCGAAACAGTATGAATGCAGTGGAATATTATAATAAATAATAGTAATACAATCTTCGTCTTCGTCCTCCAGAAATAAAGTCTTCGAATCCTGAAATTCTCAGGCTGACCCGAGCGAATTGAAAAGACAAAACACTCGAGTCAGAACTAAAAGATCTTATGTAAGTTAAATCAACAATAAATAATATGAGTGGAACAGCATCAGAGTTGTTTACGGGATTTGACATCTCCTATCCGATGTCTAACGTGAGTGAAGTAACTTAAGAGATGCTCGAGATTCACATCCCCTAAGAATCCGTTAAACTATTTACTATGTAGTAATATTTCGCTATTATAATAATGTCTATAGTAAAATAAACTTACTTTTAAATAGCGTTAAGGCTTTACATTTTCCACCTTAACACATAATAGTCCCAGTAGTCCATCCAGTATCATAGTCCCTCCTGATCGGAAGCCACCAAAGGATACTCCACGGGCTACGGAAGAAAACCAAACTCGTACAAGGCACGCTAGGGTAGGTGACACAGCACACAAGGCAATGCCAGGGTAGATATTCCAATTACGCATCCAGGTAGATCATAAATTTCAAGTCAATTCAGTTTCCAAATGAACTATGCCAAATTTTATCAATTTCAAAGCATATTTGATCCATCGAACAAACCATTTCAAACTTTAAGTATTCAACAATTTCAAAACTAAGTTTGATAATTTCATATATATCAAATTCAATTTTCTATTATTTAGTGTCGAAACATTTACTTAATAAATCCATTATCATTTAAATAAATCCTGAATTTCAAATAACTAAATATTTTCTTTAATTTATTTATACTTGAACCATTCATTTATTTCACTTTAACCCAAAATCAAGGTATAAAATCATGCCCTTTTAAAATTTCCAATTTAATAAATTTCACATCAAACTTATTTGAGTTCAATTCTTAAATAAATTCAAATTCAAATAATTTCCAATTTATCTTCCAACCATAATTTATTTAAAAATCATTATAAACTCCATATAAAAATCTAATTTATATAAATACTTAACCATATTTCATTTTCAATAAAATCAATCTTTATTTTAAACTTGTTTTATACCAAAAAAATTTATACATAGCTAAAAATCAAGAATTTAACTATATACATAAAGTAACATTTATATAATATCGGAAATCAATATTTCTATAAAACCATATATTTCTTTTCAAAACCATAGAAATCATTTCAAAATATTTTTATATATAGACCACGGTGTCAATATATAGTTTTCTATCCTATGGTTAAGCAATACGGATATTTATCATTTCAATCCTCAATTTAAAATATAAATACGGTTATATATCATTTCAAACCGCAATCCCGAATGAAATAAAATCCATAACAACTTGCAGTTTATAACGATATAAAATACAACATCCATTTATCCAATGTAAATCATTAAACATTTGTCACAATCATCATCCAGTTCAATAAATAACATCAATATAGAACCGATAATAAATAACAGGCATTTACTGGCAGTTTATATTGAATGATGAATTAAATAACAATTTAACTGGTGGTTTATATGCAATAATAAATTAAATAACACTTTAACTCAAATAAATTCAATTTAACCGAGATGATGATTAAAATATGCCAAACGGTCGTAAATAAATTTCTCATCACATCATAAATCAGTTTAACGAACATAAGAAATTTTAAAAGTTGTGAGTGGGTTAAAACACTCACCTTTCGAATTTAAATTGAATTTAAATCCAAAAATTGAACAGTCTCATAATCTGTCCCAACTATTGCCAAAATGTCTGGAATTCTAATACGATCCCAACAAAACAAATCGCGCTTGAATCCGAGCTCATATGAAAAAGGTATGAAAATTAGAAGATTGGAAAATTCTGGTCCTGGGTCGACTTCAGGTTCAACTTCAGTCCACCGTCTCAAATCCCCGGTGCTTGCTCTAACTTTTTGCCAAAAAACCCGTAGCGACCCGAGTAATTTTCTTCCTAACCCGAAGTTGATGCAGCGCTTTTGCCTCTGAAACTCAAAGCGCGACCCGAAGTTGCTGCAGATCCACAATTTTTTTTTTTGGAATTAAAATTGGATTGGGAAGATTATGATTTTCAGCCATTGAAAAAGAGGAGCAGCAGAAATTTTTGTACGTACAGAAATAAGAAATAGAAAGGCTGCTAGGATTTATAACGATATATATATATATATATATATATATATATATATATATATATATATATATAAAGGCAGAACAAAATAGAAAGAAATGGACCCGATTGTATTGTGTTTTTAACGATAATTGACCCGAAAAGCCCATTTCGATTCCGAAATGGAAATGGGTCAACCCATATATCAAAATTTATGTTTTTAAATATTTTAAACGCAATGGAAAAGATTTCAAGTCCAAATTCCATCGTATTAAGAAGTTATGCTATAATCAAGTTATTTCAAATTGATTTCAGTTGATTTCAATTAATTGATTTCTAGCCGTTTCAAGCCTGTACGATCAAATGACAAGTCCGATCGCTACGAAACTTGAAATCCTACAATAATTCACTGTTATGAATCCGATGAAACTGGTTTCGTCGAAATCCGAGTCAGTGGCCAAAATGGCTATTTTTACATTAATTAAATAAATTAATAATTAATTAATTAAATCAAAATTTTAATTTCGATCCTATAATTGACTAATTTTATCGTTTTTAAATTTCTTAATCATTTACACAAATTTAAATAAATTTAGATGACAATTTAGAGTTGATAAATTTATCAATTTCAGTGTTAATCTTAATTTCATTAAATTCATAAATTATAAGTTTAATTTCCAATAATTCCATTTAATTCACTTTTCATTCTATTATTCAATTCATTGCTGTCAGCCGGAAGAAATTAACATTGGATTCATGATCTATTACATTAATATTCTCACATTCCATCAAAATTTCAATTAGCGTAATATTTAGATATTAAATTTCATTTAATTGCAGTTAATCCAATTATTATAGTTCAAATCCCAATAAATTGATAAATCTTTATTTCCATTCCTTTAATTCAACAAATTGCCCTATTATGAATAACATTAACATTATTCCAAATATTACCTTAATTAACATTAACGTAATATTTAATTTAGATTTATTGCAATTGATTCAATTCAATTTAACGGATTAAAAATATATCGGTAACTTATAATAATTGTTGCCACTAACTCTTAATCATACTTCATTATTAACAACAAATATTATACTTACATATCTAACATTGATTTTATCAAAATACAGTTTATTGCGTATTATTTCATCAATTAATATAACTTTGAATTATTTTTAAATTTACTTTTTACATTCAATTATAACCCTACCAATGTTTCAATTAATTGGGGTCTGCATTAAATTAGTTATTTATTAACTTGCATTAACATTATTACCTTGATTTACATTCAGTTACTAGTAATCAATATATTATTTCATTGGTTAATTCAATACTTACTTTTATTTACTTATTTTCAATTTTATAATCAAGTGCAACAAATTTGCACTATTTCATTATTGGGGTTTCACTCTAATTGTCAATAATTAATTTTAATTACCATTGCTACATTTCATTTTAGTGTTCATTTCAATATTAAATTATAAAGTTTTTTCTTTCGAAATTAAATTACAAAATCTCGTTAAAATAAGAAATCTTATTTTTGGAAATTTACCAGTCGTTACACTCTCCCCCACTCAAAACTTTTCGTCCCCGAAAAGGGTAAAGGAGGGAAAAGAAGGAATGGAGTAAACAATACATCTTATTTGAGAATATTAACTTTATAAACAAATAAATTTACAAAATTAATTAACTTAAATAAAATATACCAAATTATAACCATTAAATCTTTTTATACTTAAATTATTAAGGTTTGGAGAACATTTTCCAAAAAATTTCTAAGTCCAAAATTTACGAATTTTTTTGGCAGAGTCTCCTTTGTACGGAGAGGCTCGAAAGAAAAAATAATATCAAACATAACAATATATATCACAATATCTCAAAATAATATATCCCAACAACGGGAAAAATAATATAATAACGCTATAAAACCGTAATCTAAGAACGTACCTATTTATCGGGCAAACAAACGCTTATTTATAAAACCAAAAGCAGTAGCAATTGCTTTCGTAACCTGCATTTCACTTACATAATTTAAAAAGAGTTAATAATTATATAAAACGAAATATTTAAAGTTGTTTCAATTAATAGCAAACAAACCAATATAAACAACTATTACTTGCAACAAAGCATACAACCATCACATAAAATCAATACAATCAATTATCCATTCATATCAAACACACAAATAGTTGTTTGGGTTCAAAAACTTCAAATGGTACAGAATGGAAAATTACAACTAAGTGCACCATTTACTCAACAATCTTAGATGAAACTAGCTAGATTATTCATACATCCAAACAAATTTTGAAGCATGCTTGCCCAAACAACCATAAATCAAACAAACAACAAATTCTAACATTATTTAAGTTTATTATTATAATTTTTTTTTCATTCATGCAATGATTCCTCTTTCTACTTATTTTCATTGTAAATAATTTTAACATTTACTTAAGTTTATTATTATTTATTTATAACCTTTCTATTATATTTAATTAGCAGCATTTTAGTCATAACTTAAGTTTATAACAATTATAGCATTAAATTCTTATTTATAAAGCAAATCCATTGAACACTTTCATTACATAAGTTTACTTGCACAATTTCCATTACATCTTCTTATTAGACATTTTAACGTTTAAATCCTTTGTTAAGTTATATATATGCTTATTAAAAATGCAGTTGACATTTATACAAGTTTATCTCATTTCTTTTAAATTAATTTAATGTTCAAAAATCATATCTTTTGTTTTTTATAGGTTACAAATTTCAGCTTTATTGTTATTTCATTTATAACCTACCATTTAATCTCTCATTTCATTTAGAGGTTCCAATTATTAATTAGTTACATTCCATTTCACTACAATAATTGAAACTATTAATTAACGGAACTTAAGAGCTAAATACCGGGTTTAATTTCAAATCATTTTAAAATAATAGATAAATATATACTTACAACTTATATATCCAATTATATTTAAAACAATTAAAAATTTATATTTGGTTATCAAAATAAATCCGTAGTAAAACTACTACAGTGGCCTTCCCACTTCGAAACTTGAAAATGAATGTCGACGATGCGTGCACTCATCATCGAAATTATCTTCCAGCGACAGAGAGGAGAGTACAGAACTTATTTCTTTCCTTAGTTTCTTTAAAGCAATTCTTTCAAATTATATTGAATTATTTATATCAGAAAAAACTTATAAACAATATTATTATATTCCAAAAATCCTTTGAAAGCAAATTTTTTCAGAATCCCAAAACTAATTTCTTAAATTTCCAATTTTATTTATTTTATTTTGAATCTTATTTCCAACCAATATATAAATTTCACTACCTAACAATCAATATATTACAACCAAATATATATCATTTATAAAAAAATTATTTTACATATATAGAAAATATAATAGGCAAAATTATTTCATTCACCTATATTTCAAAACAAATATTGTGTCGGTCTGTCCTATTGAGTGTTTAGAAATCTCTATTGATGTCACGTCCTATGCACCAACCAGAATCTATAAATACAAAACGGAACAAATTAACACAATATTAAAACTCTTTTATAACACTAACAAATACGCTCTATCATATATATACACTCAACGACTCATCATAGGGTAATACCACCCTATTAGTAAAGAATCAGACCCCACAAAGCTAAGGTTTATCGCTAAACCAAAGCTCTGATACCAGATGTAACATCCCGCCTTTTTGTACATTTTAAATCGACGATAAACTACACATGTCAGACTTAAACCATATAGAAGGGCAGCTTGTTATTGGGGTGAATAAGAAAAGCAGAGAAAGAAATAAAATAAAACAGACAGAATGACAAAATATAATAATCAAATAACAGTTCATGAAGCTGTTTTACAAAACATTTGATTATACTTATACAACACATATCAGAGTTACACATACCAGAGAATAATAAATAATGCAGCGGAACAGTATGAATGCAATGGAATAATATAATAAATAATAGTAATACAAGCTTTGTCTTCGTCCTCCAGAAATAAAGTCTTCGAATCCTGAAATGCTCAGGCTGACCCGAGCAAATTGAAAAGACAAAACACTTGAGTTAGAACTAAAAGATATTATGTAAGTTAAATCAACAATAAATAATATCAGTGAAACGACGTCAGAGATGTTTACGGGATTTGACATCTCCTATATAGTGTCTAACGTGAGTGCAGTAATTTAAGAAATGCTCGGGATTCACATCCCCTAAGAATCCGTTAAACTATTTACTATGTAGTAACATTTCGCTATTATAATAACATCTATAGTAAAATAAACTTACTTTTAAATAGCATTAAGGATTTACATTTTCCATCTTAACACGTAATAGTCCCAGTGGTCCATCCAGCATCATAGTCCATCCTGATCGGGAAGCCACTAGAGGATACTCCACGAGCTACGGGAGAAAACCAAACTCGTACAAGGCGTGTTAGGGTAGGTGACATAGCACACAAGGCAATGTCATGGTAGATATACCAATTACGCATCTGGGCTGGTGGTAACGCGTAGCAGCTACTACCGCCCACCTCGAGCCACACCCCAAAATCAAAAATTAAAAGTGGCCACCAAAACATTCCAAAGTTAGAATATAATATCGAAGGAGTGTGTCCGATAAGAGGGGATACCTCCTTGACCCGAGAATCGCTCATGTTTTAGCCATCTTATGCCAATTCACGGGAGTTGGGTCCATGTATATACCTCAAAGGAACGCCGCCACCAACCTACTTCATTTTGGAATCTCCACCATGTACACGATTGTTAAAGTGGTTTTTGGAGTTGGCAGAGAGTATGACAACTTTCAATCCTGGTCTCTTTAACAACCAAACGTTATTATAGCACCGCGGTCATTTCAAAATAATTTACACTTCAAAACCAGAATATACTATCCATTACAAAAACCAACTCAATATAATATCTTTTTTATTTCAATTATATCCTTTCCAAAAATCATAGCACTTTCAAAGTTAGACACTTCGAAACCAATCACTTGAAATTATAAACTTTCAAATCATAATACTTTGAAACTTGAAATTTTAAAACATAACTTCACCCCTTAAATGGTTTAAATATTGGAATACTTTATATAATAAAATAGCCTCTTAAATTTCACAAATCAATTCCAAAACAACTCGAATTTTCAGATTTTAATTTAACCAAATCCCAAATCATAAATTTCAATTCAATTTAGTTTCCAAATAAACTATTCCAAATTTTATCAATTTCAGAACAGATTTGATCCACAAAATAAACCATTTCAAACTTTAAGTATTCAACAATTTCAAAACTAAGTTTGATAATTTCATATATATCAAATCCAATTTTCTATTATTTAGTTTCGAAACATTTGCTTAATAAATCCATTATCACATAAATGAATCCTGAATTACAAATAACTAAATATTTCCTTCAATTTATTTATACTTGAACTATTCATTTAATTCACCATAACCTAAAATCAAGGTATAAAATCATACCCCTTTAAAAGTTCCAGTTTAATAAATTTCACATCAAACTTATTTCAGTTTAATTCTTAAATAAATTCAAATTCAAATAAATTTCCAATTTATCTTCCAACCTTAATTTATTTAAAAATCATTATAAACTCTATATGAAAATCTAATTTATATAAATACTTAACCATATTGCATTTTCAATAAAATCAATCTTTATTTTAAACTTGTTTTATACCAAACAAATTTATACATAGCTAAAAATCAAGAATTTAACTATATATATAAAGTAACATTTATATAATATCTGAAATCAATATTTCTATAAAACCATATATTTCTTTCCAAAACCATAGAAATCATTTCAAAATATTTTTATATATAGACCGCGGTGTCTGTATATAGTTTTCTATCCTATGGTCAAGTGATACAGATATTTATCATTTCAATCCGCAATTTAAAATATAAATACGGTTATATATCATTTCAAACCGCAATCCTAAATGAAATAAAATCCATAACAACTTGCAGTTTATAACAATATAAAGTACTGTGACGACCCAAACTCGATGTTCGGTAAACAACATCAAATTCGCATCGCCGGAGCTTATAACAACAATTAGATGAAGATAAAACAGCGGAAAAAAATCAATATCATAAATAACATCACTGTTACAACATCAACATAATATCCATACTGCAATAGAGTACATAATACATACACTACAACTCCAGTACAACATCATGATAATACAACAGTGAACATATATCCAAAAGTTCTCAAATGAGAGAGATGATCACGAACTCCCAAAAGCTAAACACCTGTAATCCCCAAAAGCTCCTAAGATAGCTCCAAGATGAGAGCTCCAAAATACTGCTACTCCAAAATATAGAAACCTGCTACTAGGCTGCCCGTGTGGAAATAATGGGCATCCAGAGTTTAGGAAAGAAAACAATAAACTTCGGATCAGTCATGGGACTGGTATGAGTAAACAAAACAGTTGCATTTAAATAAAACAAGATTTATAAAAGAATTTTCGGAATGCTTTTAAAAATGGAACTACCATAAGACCTCCCGCCACACACACAATGCAAACGCAGAATTGGAGGAGATTTCTTCTTATGATAGTTAAATATGCTTGGTACGAGAAAAGAATTCTTTGATATTATTACTAGTGCATAGTGAATTAAATCATTTCGAAAGTAGAATATTAATCTTAGCCAGCATAGACATTCCGAACTATGCCTACTATAGCTACCATTCAAACAGTGGGGCGCCACCATAAGTAAATGGCAGGTTCTACAACTAAAACCGTACAAGTCTCGTATTGTTTCTTTGGATTTCCAACAAATGGTCAGGCCAAGGAACTTCCCATTGCCACATGAGAACGCCTCTGGAAGGACGTCCCCGAGAACCAAACCGGATCTCTACCAACACAAGGCCGGGTTACCCCTAACTGGGTAACTACTGACACGAGTATGCCATCTCCCGGTCGTAACCAACCTTTAACCGGGGCCCCAGCAACAAATCACAAAATCATATATATATATATATCTGCGATATCCACATAAGTTAAGTATCTGGGCTCCATACCATGATACCACTTCTATCCAGAAGGAAATGTACATACCCTAAGGGGTGCTACCCCCAATAACCTTGCCGCATCTTTCCTGTTTTGACCATTTTGGGGTGTGAGGTCCGACGAAGTCACGTCCACAAAAACACACTTTATACAAAAGTCGTGCTTTGGGTCAACAAATGATCATAGAAATGATCACCAAGATAGACGATCAAATAAATGATCCTATCACAAATGATCAACACATTGATCATTTCACAGCAACACTCAGCATGTCACATTACCAAATTGGGAATATATTGCTGATAACCTTCAACTATATAACCTCTGAGCTCGTACGTCTCAGAGAAGGGTGTTAAGCTAAAAGAATAAATTCTCTGCCACCAACAGAAATATATTTGAAAGAAATCGGCTTTATATCTCAATTTGTAATATCAGACATACTATCCATACAAGTCTGTTCCGGGCTCGAACAGAACCGAAGGCACTTCCAAAGAAGTCCTTGCAATCCGGATATCCACAATCCTGATCGGATTCCCCATCACATATGGAGAACTCTATACCGGAGCAACTCGGTGTAGAGTCAATCGACAGATCATCCTATCGCTCTCGCAAATACCCAGTCTTCAACACCGGTCTTCAATTGCTATCCATAACGTCGAATCACATATTCGAAATGGGTTATACGACACAAAGGTCCTTTCCCGGCTAATTCGAATAGTGAGTGTCAAATTTTAAAACATGTGGATGTCATTCACAAATATTCACAGGTTCGATGTGGGTTTAGGATAACAAACTGAAATCCGATTCCCTGTCGCATCGATATTTAAATGCCGTTTACGGGCACAAGGTTTTCACATCAATACAGAACAAATCACAATCACAGTGCAATAACTTGGCAATTACATCATACAGAATTATAAACAGAACAGAGATATCAATATAAGTTAACAACAATAGTTAATTATTTACTAATCAAAACGAATGAGATAAATTAACCAAATATTATTTTATTGATTTTTCAATCAATTATTACTTACAATTAATTACAGTTGATTAGATCTTAATCATTTTCATAAATTTATCACTTATTTATTTATTTCAAAAACAATTCATCTTAATTATTAGTTTATTAAATCTTAATTATCTTTTAATTTAAAAACTTCAATATTAATTAATTTACTAGATAATTTTTTTCTTAAGGGATTATAATAACTAATCATTAATTGTTTAAATGAACCAAAGGATAATTTAAATTGCTTTGATTATCTCTTTTAAACCATGTTCAATAATTCACCTCAATAAGTTGAAATTTAGTTTTAAACAACATTATATTTTAATTTTCTTTTAAATTATATTATTTATTATTTATGACTTTATAATGATGTATCAAAATTAAATAAATTAAGATTTAATTATTATTTTGTTAACTCCACATTCCATTAACAAACAATCCTCATTTCATAAAGAATGCTTAAAGAAAAAAAATTGTTTAAACTCAAGTTTTCTACAGCTTCAAACAAATATGCTGTTTCAGGTGGCCAGCCCGAGTCTCCCCCGAGTCACGCCCGAGTTCGAATGCTTCCTGCTTCGAGTTTCACCCCAAAGCTACCCGTGTAATAAAAATTTTCAAAATTTGTTTAAGTTCGTATTTCATCCCGATACAACCCTGAAGCCACTCGATTCCCCCTTCGAGTTTCTGCCCTATTTCCCCGATCAGAACTTCGAGTCACCCACATGAGTGCAAACCTGAAATGCTTCAGGAAATCAATTTTTTTTTTCCAGGTCATAAATTCGTGCACGTATACGTGCACAACGCCATTGATGATCTTCAGGCGTCGCTGCATCGATGAGTAAGTCAAAAATCCTTCCTAGTTCAATCCCCGATCCCCTAAATTCCTTTATCATCTCGAATTCAAAATTTAGTTCGAGCACGCAAACCTGCAACATACACTGGAACTACCACCGTCCCTGTCAACGCCTCGCCACGCCACCTGACGCCGCCAGAAACCCAGCAACTTCGTCCATAGTTCGACAACACCCCATGCTATCATCACCCACAAAATCTTCGAACTCGATGCATCCAAGGTAGCGTACGCATCAAGTTTACAGACCATATCAATTTCGAAAACTAAACCCTAATTCGAGCTCGTACTCCCAATTCACGCAATAGAAAAATTAATTTGTATTTTTCCCAACATTATTGAGTATTAAACTAGCTCCACGCGAAATTTCAACATTCAAAAATCTTTTGATTAACATGAATTGATTTAAAAGCAACATTTGTTAAAATATGAACTGCTCCTAAGATACCCAAGTAAAAATCATCATATTTAGTTTAAAAATCCCATTTTTGTATACTTCCTTGAATTATACAATCAAATCAATGATTTATCATACTTGAATTTATCATCATTTTGATTTACTGTAAGGTTTGAGGTTGCACAGCCAAAAGTTTTCACTTCAAACTTAAAATAAAATTTTAAACTGTGAGTTAAGTTTACACAACATATTTTGTTTTAAGAATCCTAAGTTAAAAATGTTCGTATGGAAATGTTTTGATTTTTATTTTTCTACTTCACTCTGTTTTAAAACCAAAAACTAGAAGAACAGATATCACAAACATATGTAGAGTTATCCTTTAAAACTTACATAGCTAAGCAAGCTGTTCATAAATCTAATACACTAAATTTTAATATCCAAGCAGTAAATCTACTCACCTATTTGTTTTGAAACAGAAAGCACTTTGGTTTTGGAAGACTGTAGTTTAATTTTTTTCTGGTTTCTCTTTTCCAGGTTTGCAGAAATTTGTTGAACGAAATAAAGAGGTAGGTTGATGTGTATATATAACAGATTTTGTACTGAGGCTTATTAAAACAAGTACAGAATAAACCCATGCTGGAAGTAAAAGCATTAAATGTAAGTATGTTGCTTTGGAGAGGCTTGCATTTAATGTAAGCATGTTTTTGTGATGCTTCTATCCTGTGTACAGGTATATTACAGCATGGTGTCTGGTCTTCTTATTTTTTTTTTTATTAGCTAATGTTTTGTTTTTATTTTATATATATATATATATATATGTGTGTGTGTGTGTGTGTGTGTGTGTGTGTGTGTGTTGTTTTGTTTATTTTGCTAATGTAAGAGTTTGTTTTATTTTATTTTATTTTCTTTTGCTTACATATTTTAGTTTACTGGTTTGTAGTTACTTTGCTAATTTCGGCATATTATGTTTTGTTTTAGTTTCTTAGACTTAACTGATTTGATTTATTAACATGTTTATTTGTTTAGATGTTACATTATTTGTTTATTTGTTTAATTATTTGTTTATTTGTTTAAATGTTAGATTATAATGATGCGATTTAAATTTTAAAATTTTATCATAACTTACATTAACAATTTTTTTTTCTATTAAAAGATCACCTATCACAATTTATTATTTTACTTTGTTAAAAAGAAAAGTGGTTTTAGTTATTAACATTAAATGACTATGTGATTTTATTACAATATTTGTTTTAATTCTATTAAAAGTTTTAACTAAAAACACTAAACTTTATCCATATTTCATTTCTTTATAACTTTTCAATTTTTATTTCAAAAGGTTCAAATATATTACTAAAATTTAAATTCATAATTTTCGGGATGTTACAAGTACAACATCCATTCATCCAATATCAATCATCAAACAATTATCACAATCATCCTCCAATTCAATCAATAACATCAATATAGGACATATAATAAATAATAGGCATTTACTGGCAGTTTATGTTGAATGATAAATTAAATATAAATTTAACTGGTGGTTTATGTGCAATAGTGAATTAAATAACAATTTAACTTAAATAAATTCAATTTAACTAAGATGATGATTAAACTATGCTAAACGGTCATAAACAAATTTCTAATCACATCACAAATCATTTTAATGAACATAAGAAATTTTAGAAGTTGTGAGTGGGTTAAAACACTCACCTTTTGAATTTAAATTGAATTTAAATCCAACCTAAACCCAAAAATTAAACAGTCTCAGAATTCATCTCTACCAATGCCAAAATGTCCAGAATTCTAATATAATTCCAGCAAAAAAAACTGCGTATGAATCTGAACTCGTATGAAAAAGTTAAGAAAATTAGAAGATTGGAAAATTTTGGTCCTGGGTCGACTTCGGGTTCAACTTCTGTCCACCGCCTCAAATCCCCGGCGCTTGCTCTGAGTTTTTGCCAAAACGACCCGAAGCGACCCGAGTCATTTTCTTCCTAACTCGAAGTTGATGCAGGGTTTTTGCCTTTGAAACTCGAAGCACGACTCGAAGTTGCTGCGGATCTGCAATTTTTTTTTGGAATTAAAATTGGATTGGGAAGATTATGGTTTTCAGCCATTAAGGAAGAGGAGCAGCTGAAATTTCTGTATGTACAGAAATGAGAAATAGAAAGGCTGCTAGGGTTTATAACGATATATATATATATATAGGCAGAACAAAATAGAAATAAATGGGCCAGACTGGTTTAAGTTTTTAACGATAATTGACCCGAAAAGCCTGTTTCGATTCCGGAACGGAAATGGGTCAACCTATATATCAAAATATATGTTTATAAATATTTTAAATGCAACGGAATAGGTCTCAAGTCCAAATTCCATCGTATGAAGATGTTATGCTAAAATTAAGTTATTTCAATTTGATTTCAATTAATTAATTTCTAGGCGTTTCGAGCCTGCACGATCAAATGACAAGTCCGATCGCTATGAAACTTGAAATCCTATAATAATTCACTATTATGAATCCGATAAAACTGGTTTCGTCAAAATCCGAGTCAGTGGCCAAAATGGCTATTTTTACATTAATTAAATAAATTAATAATCAATTAATTAAATCAAAATTTAATTTCGATCCTATAATTGACACATTTTATCATTTTTAAATTTCTTAATCATTTACACAAATTTAAATAAATTTAGATGTCAATTTAGAGTTGATAAATTTACCAATTTCAGTGTTAATCTTAATTTCATTAAATTCAGAAATTATAAATTTAATTTCCAATAATTCCATTTAATTCACTTTTCATTCTGTTATTCAATTCATTGCTGTCAACCGGATGCAATTAACACTGGATTCATGATCTATTACATTAATTTTTCACATTCCATCTAAATTTCAATTAACGTAATATTTGGATATTAAATTTCATTTAATTGCAATTAATCCAATTATTATAGTTCAAATCCCAATAAATTGATAAATTTTTATTTCCATTACTTTAATTCAACAAATTGTCCTATTATGAATAATATTAACATTATTTCCAAATATTACCTTAATTAACATTAACGTAATATTTAATTTAGATTATTGCAATTGATTCAATTCAATTTAATGGATTAAAAATATATCGGTAATTATAATAATTGTTGCCACTAATTCTTAATCATACTTCATTATCAACAACAAATATTATAATTACTTATCTGACATTGATTTTATCAAAATACGGTTTATTGTGTATTATTTCATCAATTAATGTAACTTTGAATTATTTCTAAATTTACTATTTACAATCAATTATAACCCTATAATTGTTTAAATTAATTGCGCTCTGCATTAAATTAGTTATTTATTAACTTGCATTAACATTATTACCTTAAACATTCAGTTACTATTAATCAATATAATATTTCATTGGTTAATTCCTACTTACTTTTATTTACTTATTTTCAATTTTATAACCAAGTGCAACAAATTTACACTATTTCATTATTGGGATTTCACACCAATTGTCAATAATTAATTTTAATTACCATTGCTACATTTCATTTTAGCATTCATTTCAATATTAAATTATAAAGTTTTTTTTTCTTTCCAAATTAAATTACAAAATCTCTTTAAAATAACAAATCTTATTACTGGAAATTTATGGGTCATTACATAAGCACACATCCTAAACGAAAGAAGTTAACTTAACTTCACTCATTATAATTTGTTATTTGTCCAACAAAGTCTGATTACTTCTTATCGATGCCTCATTATTTATCATAAGATGGAGTGGCTTTCGAAGTACAATTTTGTTCACTTTTAAGTACATCGGGAACCCTTTCTAATAAACTCATCTATTTGATCTAATCGAATGTTTATTTTCTTCTCATGTTATGTTTTTCTATTTCTGTTTTATATTCAATGAATTTATCATAAATACTATGTATCAAATACACATATTCACTTCTATGGTAATTTATATGTAAATTTAATGAAGTAAGTGGATCCATTTTGGTACTATTACATCTTTATGCTTCAATTCAGAGAGTTCATTAACTCTTTTGTCGCTCCCACTAAAAGAGTGCTTTGCCCTCAATATTTTGAGATACAATTTATTAGTACCAAGTGATTCATAATAAATAATTATTGATTGTTTCTCAATGAAAGGGCTTTGTAATGACTTGCCTCCTCGACCCTTAGTAATCGACAACGATACATCCTTAGTATTCACATGCCATAAATCCAAGTGTCAGAGAGGCAGATTATCATAGGGTAAAAGAAAATAAAGATAGAAGACAAAACAAAATAGAATCTCACATCGCATTCAACATTAATTATACATATGATTAGTACATGCAATTACTCCAAATTGCTCCATCAGAGTATTGGCGAATACTAATCCAGCCAATATAGTTATAAATGCCTATCCTTACAAGTGCCCGTAGACACTTAATGCAAAAGACAACAAAATTAGAAATAGATAACTTTCTACATATGACCCTCCAGCTTCATCCTCCATCCAAAATGCTTTGATCTTCTCCCAAAATGTTCCACGCTACCTAAATACTTGGCTGCCCAAAAAAATAGGCACCCAGAGTTTAAGGGAAAAAGAAAATAAACTTCGGATCAGTCATGGAACTGCTACGAGAAACTCAAAATACGGATATTTGAAAAACAAAGGGCATCTCATAAGACCACGCTACACATAAACACGAAACAAGTTTTTACCTTATGATAACCAAAATCTTTACTATGCAAAATTTGATAATATTATTTTTAATGACATTCTTTTGAAAACACTTCTCAAGTAAATATACATAATCTTAGCCGAAATGATCATATTGATTAAATTCTAGCATAATAGGTTCTACAATTAAGTCCGTAGGCACTTATCGAATAATGGATTTCCATACAATGGTAGGTAAGGAACTACCTTCCATATAGTACATCTCTAGAGGAATTTACCAAGGATCGACAACTTTGAAACCTCTGCAGCTGGCAAAACTGGCCTACGCACAGACCTAACTCGGTGGTGGATAGAACCAAATAAGACATCATCTCTGTTGTAACCGACCAATTCGGGATCCTATAGTATACACATCATACTCGATATATATAGAATAATCTAGAAAAGTGATGACCATACCTTAATGGTTGCGAAGCACATAGCCTTACGACATTGCTTGTTTAAACCATTTCTAAATGATGAGGCCTAAGGTAACGATCACTTTTCACATAGCACGTTCCATTTTGAATGCCACCATGCCAATTCCATCACACACCATTGATTTCTACAATTGTATAACCTTTGATTTTTTATTTAAATCATTTATTTAAACTTTTTAAAATAAATTATAAAACTTTCGAATCATCTTTAAAATACTTAACTATTTATTTGAAAACATTTATAAAAGATTTGGAAAGAAAACTTAAGTTTAAAGCCATATTATAAAAGTTATTACAAGTGCTGTAAAAAAGTGCTGCGAATAGTAATGCTAATAGTGTTTTCAAAGCTTATTTGATTAAAAATGTAACAACCCGCATATTTTACGATTGAATATTTAAATATTTTTATTTTAATATTTTATCGTTGGTCGGATTTTAGTCCGAAAAGCTAGTTTTTGCAAATAGTCGAATTGGGATTCAAGACCACCCTCATTGAGTTCAAAATGACGTTTGTGATCTTTTTGAGTATAAACTTTGATATGTTTGGAGTTAGTGGAATTTTGCTACTTTTTCACTTTGGGTTTTGGGTTTGGTTTAGCCCATTAGCCTAAACTATTTACTCTAGCTCAACCCCCTTCCCTTCATAACTTACTTTCATTTCCTAACACTCAAGCTTCATCAAAAATGGAGGATGGAATGGGAAATTAAAACTCCAAACTCAAGCTCATTTGCAAATCCAACGTCTAACTCCAAATTCAAAGAGAAGCCATTGATTCAAGCTTCTTGTGTAGATATTCAAGTGTGGGTGATTCCTCCTTTGCTTTTAGGCTTCTCCTTTATTGATTTTGTGTAAAGATGAGATTTTTATCTCACATCTTTGTCTATAACTATCTTTGATTGTTAGGTATGAATTCCTAACACTTATTCATCTGCATTTGCTTTTGGTTTGGATTGAATTGGTCCCAATTTTTAGTGTTTTGGGTTCAATTCTTTAAAAATCCAATCTTTTGATGTTTAAACACGTTTTTGGTGATGCACCGAGGAGCCAATACGACCAGGAGGCCTATAGGCATAATCCCCTAGCGTCCGTGCTCGATCGGTTGCAAATTGGGAGAGTTTTTGCACTCCAAACCCTTAGGTCGCTCGGCCTGCAGTTAGGTCGCGCCAACATAGGTCACAACCCTTAGGTCGTTAGGTCGCTCGGACCATTAAGTCTCGCTTGCACCTTAGGTCGTTGATCGGCCTTCTTTACCCTTAGGTCGGTAGGTCGCTCAGCCTTGTTTAGGTTGTTGCTCGGCCATGTTTCATTAGGTCGCTCGGCCTTGTTTAGGTCGTTAGGTCGTAACTCCCTTGGTCGCTCGGCTTGTTTTCTGGTTAGGTCGCGCTTTCGGCCATTAAGTCGTGCTGCCGCTTAGGTCGCGTCGTGCTAGGTCGTTGCTCGGCCTTGTTTAGTCGTTAGGTCGCCCGACTTTCCCCCTTAGGTCGCTCGGTTAGGTCGCGTCATATAGGTCGCTTGCCTTGCTTTTGAGTCGGCCTGCCTTAGGTCGTAACTCCCTAGGTCGCTTGGCCTGCTCGCTCGAGTTAGGTTGCTCGGCCCATTAAGTCGCGCGTGCTTTTTGGTCGCGCCATATTAGGTCGCGCCATGTTAGGTCGCACCATTTTCTAAGTCGCTCGGCCTGCTTTTCAACTTAGGTCGTTTCCAATCCTTATGCCGCTACGCTTTAGGTCATCGCACCATCCCTTAGGTCGCTCGCCCCTGCACTTATGTCGCTACCTCTTAGGTCGCTCATCTACTAGGTCGCTCCGTGTCGTATGGCAAGGGTATGTCCACTTTGATGAATTTGGAATCGTATTCTTTGGATTTTATTCACGTCTTCGTATGTGAATTTTTGTGATCGATCGTTTCTACGATCATTTTTATGATTTGTCGTTTTAAAAATATACAATCCTTTACCTCACTCATACGAGAAATCTAATTAAACGGCTTCGTAAAACAAGTGGTATTAAACGCTTGCGTTTACTTCGTCGGTTAATTCTTGGACTTGTTCGATTGAATCTCTTGTGACAATTTCGAGTGGAGATTTACAGTTTGTTCGTAAATATTTAAGTTAAGCTAGTGGTTATGGGACATGAAGCTAAGCTCATATATTTACTAGCTTACTGTAATTGACACTTCTTGATGATCGTTGACGATCATTTTTGTGATTTAGACTAGCAAATGTGCAATGTCTCTTTGTCTACGAGGGAGACTAAACCCCGTTTTTGTGGAGCCTCGACTCAATTTGGTGGGGTAGCGACCCATGATCTTCGGGCCGTTTTGTGGAGCTTCGACTCAAAATTAATGGTTAGCAACCATGGAATAGCGTTCCATTTTGTGATACACGTGTTGGTGAGTTTTCATGCTCCCGTTTTGTAATAAGCCTCCCCCTTTTTGTGATTTCTGGATTTCCATTGATGATTTCTGGAATTTGTGTTTTCACCAATTTTCGTGATTTACATTGATAAGTTTTATCAATATTTGTGCATTGGTGAATTTGTATGTCATTAACTTTTTGTGAATAAAAATATGAGTATGTCATTCTTTTTTATCTTTGAGAAGATTCTGGTGATATTGATTAATCTCTTGTTGATTTTCAGTTACATACATATCACAGTATGGCTTTATGGTTATCATATATTTATGTCATATCTCTTATTCTATATCATTTTATCTGATATTTATAGCTAGAATGATCTGTTTATTATTTTCTTATTAAACAATACTCGGGTTAGACCGAGATGTTACAGGTGCTTCTGCTTGACTTCACCTCTGGGATTGTCACCTTAACTTTTGGCTAACTACTTAGATTAGTAGTTTTTGTTGTATACATTTGAGATATAGACTCATTGGTGTATCAATATTCTTTTGTCTAGCACTTGTAGCTATTCTTTTGTGATATTGTGGATCTTGTTTGACCACTACTCTGATGCACACTTTCATGTGTTATATATTCATATCTATTTCCTCCTTTGTGATATGGATGTCTGTGACTGATTTGTGTTATTTTTATTTCTATATTTGTTTCCGAAGAATATATATATAGCCACTGTGTAGTAGCTTTGAGTTTGTATCGGTATGTCGGATTTCCTCCCGAAACCAGATGCATGTCGTACTATCTGACATATCGGTGCTCGCACAAATCAATTACACGGATGGTCGCTCCTCAACAGCCTTATTCTCCACGCTAGATGACGATATAGTGGGTATAGAGGTGGGGCGGCACAGCTTGGTATCAGAGCCTAACTTCGGAACAATGTAGAATAATCTAGCATAGATCATCATCCTAAGTCTATCTTAGGAGTCGTGCTTTAGGATTTAATTCGAGTCTTTGTACCGATTCATCCTATTTTATTTATGATTCCTTGTTTATCTATCAAGATTTCTTGATATTCAATTGGTGAATATCCTTATCCTTCTTCTTTCTTTCTTTCAAAAGGAAGAGAAATGGTTAGACCTGGCAGTCCCAACGCCGGTCAATCTCGTGCTACTCCCCAAGATGGAGTATTTATGTCTGTCCAACAGCTTCTTGATCTATTAAGGAATGCTCAAGCAGCCGGATCTAATCCGGAGTCTACTCACCCTAGGTCTGGATTTGCATGTTTGTGCAACGATTATAACAATTTGGGTGGAAAGCCATTCAAAGGTTCTGAAACCATTATTGAAGTCCAGGCTTGGCTGAGATCGTGTGATCGAATCTTCTCTCGCATTAATCTTATTGATCTTCACCGTGTTCAGGTGGCCTCTAGTATGCTCCATGAAAGAGCATTAGACTGCTACGAACTTCTGATTTCTAAAATAAATGAAGCGGATCTTACTTGGGAGAAATTTCGGAAACGCTTCGAATTAAAATTTGTGCCAGAAGCTGAGAAGGTGACTTTGGCTCGTCGTTTCATAGACATTGTTCAAGGTGAATCTTCCGTGACAGACTATGTCGCATCATTCGAGTCACTTTCTAAATATGGGATCGAATACATAAACACCCCATTTAAGAAGAACCAAAGATTTGTTTATGGCTTGAATAAAAATCTCAAGAAGCCATTACTTCTAAAGTTAGAAGTTTCTTTTGACCAACTCGTTGATATCGCTCTTCGACTTGAAGAGGCAGATAAAGAAAGTAATGTTGAGGTTGGGAGTGCTAAACCGGACTTCAACAACAAGAAAAGGCCTAATAAGTTCAAGGGTCCTTATTCCAACAATAAGAAAGGGAAGCAAGCCTCTCGGGCAATTAAGACTTCTACCTCAAGTAGTGGGCAATGCTACAATTGTGGTTCTAAGGACCATTATGCGAACAAGTGTTCAAAGCCTCGTACTTGTCGCTATTGCAAAAGCCGGATCATTATTTATCTTCTTGTCCCAAACTTCAAAATAGGAAGGAGGGAAAGCTTAATGTTGCTCAAGCCCCTGGCAACACATCTCGTGGTAAAGGTATTTCTCATTCTATCCTTGATGGCATTATTTTATTTCATGATCATCCTATTCGAGTTCTTTTTGATACGGGTGCGTCCCATTCTTTTATTTCAAAAGAACTTGTCGATACTTTTTCTTTGGATGTTTTATGTTTAATGACTTCTTTGATAATTGCGAATCCGGTTGGTGGATCCACAACAATCAGTTTATTGTGTAAAGATGTCGAGATTGTTTTGTGTGATTTTTCTTTCCGAGCCAATTTGCATGTTATGCGCTACTTAGGCTTTGGAATGATTTTGGGAATGGATTGGCTTAACCACTATAAAGCCCAAATCCTATGTCCTGAGCAGACTATTTATCTTTGACATCCTCAATCTGTTAAGCAGATTTCTATTGACCTTAAAGATTTGGATTCCAGCTTAGTTGCATCTTTATATTCTTTAAATCCTCATGATGACGATAATGATGAGGAGGAGGATATTATTTCTCTTATTCATGTTGTTCGTGAGTTTTTCGACATATTTGAGCCCATTTTAGGATTACCACCTAAGTGAGCAATTGAGTTCAGAATTAGTCTCATCCCTGGAGCTCAACCTATCACTCGTCCTCCTTATCGTATGTCCAATAAAGAAAATGAGGAGATGCGTAAACAATTATCCGAATTGGAGACGAAGCAATTTATTCGCTTTAGTTCCTCTCTTTGGGGAACTTTGGCTATTTTGTGAAGAAATTCGATGGTACACTTAGGCTTTGCATTGACTACCACAAGCTTAATGATCTTACTGTTAAGAATAAATATCCTTTACCTCGGATTGATGATCTATTCGATCAACTTAGTGGTGCTAGAGTCTTTTCACAATTAGACTTAGCTACCGATTTTCATCAGCTTTGTATTGCAGAGGATAGCATTCCTTTGACATCGTTCCATACTCGTTAGGGATCTTATGAATGGCTTGTTATGCCGTTTGGTTTAATGAATGCTCCGGCTTATTTGGTTGACCTTATGAATCGAGTTTTCAAAGACTTCCTCAATCGGTTTGTTCTCATCTTTATTGATGATATTCTTGTGTATTCTAAAACCGAGGAGGAGCATGAAAAGCATCTTCGGATTGTGTTGGAAACTCTTAGGAGCAATCAATTGAAAGCAAAATTTTCTAAATGCCATTTTTGGCAATCTCGTGTGAAATTTCTTGGTCATATTATTTACGAATCCATAATTTCCATGGATCCTTCAAAGATTGAAGCGATTCAAAATTGGAAGAGTCCGGAGAGTGTGACGGAGATCCGTAGCATCCTTGGATTGGCGGGCTATTACCGTCGTTTTATAAAAGATTTTTCAAAAATTTCCGTGCCTCTTACTAGTTTGACCAAGAAGGGAGTTAAATACATTTGGTCGGACAAATGTGAAGCTTCTTTTCAGAAATTAAAAGAACTCCTTTCCGATGCTCCTATTCTTGTGATTCCTGAGGGAAACCAAGATTTTATTGTTTATACCGATGCTACGCGCGTTGGTTTGGGTGCTGTTCTTATGCAAAGAGAACGTGTTATTGCTTATGCTTCTAGGCAATTGAAGCCAGCCGAGACTAGATATGCCACTCATGATTTAGAGCTCGCGGCTATTGTTTTTGCCCTTCGTATTTGGCGTCATTATGTTTTGGGAGAGAAGTTTATTCTCTATACCGATCATAAATCTTTGAAGTATTTATTTTCCCAAAAGGAACTTAATTTGCGTCAACAACGTTGGCTCGAACTCCTTACAGCTTATGATCTTGATATTCTTTATACTTCCGGAAAGGGAAATCGTGTTGCGGACGCACTTAGTCGCAAGCAATAAGCGGTTGTTTCTATGATGATATTCGAATGGAATGATCTCGGGGCCTTATCCACTTGTGAGATTCGAGATCGTGTTTCCGAATTGTGTTCATCTCTTGTTTTATGTAGCCGTGAGGCTCATCCTTCTCTTATAGACCGCATTCTTGAAGCTCAAAAGCTAAATCCCGAATTGGCTCTTCTTGGCCAAAATTTTAGGGATAAAATTGATATTGAAGGTTCGAAAGACTTTGATATTGATTCTCGTGGCAGTATTCAAAAATTTGGTAGACTTATCGTGCCAAATGTTAGTAATCTTCGTAAAGACATTTTAGAAGATTCTTATCGTTCTAAATTTACCATTCATCCCGGTAGTAGTAAAATGTACGCGGATATGCAGCGACTTTATTATTGGGAGGGAATGAAATTTGATATTGCTAACTTTATTAAGTGTTGCATTACTTGCCAACTTGTCAAGGCCGAACACCAAAGGCCTGGTGGGTTATTGCAACCTTTAGAAATTCCAATTTGGAAGTGGGATCAAATTTCCATGGATTTTATAGACGGCCTTCCCCGTTCTCGTTCGGGTCATGATAGCTTATGGGTGATAGTTGATATACTTACTAAATCCACCCATTTTATTCCCGTTCGGTCCAATCGAACCTTTCCTCTTTTAGCCAAACTCTTTATCAAAGAAATTGTTAAATTGCATGGAGTTCCTACTTCTATTGTCAGTGATCGTGATCCATTGTTTACTAGTGGATTTTGGAAGAGTCTTCAAAAAGCTTTGGGAACGAAGTTAAATTTTAACACACTTATCATCCCCTATCCGATAGACAAATTGAGCGTGTGAATCAAACTCTTGAAGATCTTCTTCGTGCATGTGTTCTTGATTTTGGTGGAAGTTGGGAAGATCATATTTCTCTTGTTGAGTTTTCCTATAATAATAGCTTCCAATCTAGTATTGGTATGGCACCTTTCGAGGCACTTTACGGAAGGCCATGCCGATCTCCTTCTTGTTAGCTTGAGGCCGGTGAGAAGCTGGTTTTAGGTCTAGATTTTATTCATGATTCCACAGAGAAGATTGACCTTATTCGTCATAAGATGAAAGAAGCCCAAAGTAGGCAAAGATCTTATGCCGATAACCAGAGAAAGAAATTAGAATTTTCCGTGGAAGATCTTGTGTTTATTCGTGTTTCACCTATGAAGGGTGTTGTACGTTTCAGTCGATCGGGAAAATTAGCGCATCGATATATTGGTCCATTTCCCATCATCGAACGTATTGGTTCCGTGGCTTATCGAGTTTTATTGTCGGCTCAGTTTTCTTCTATTCACGACGTGTTTCATGTTTCTCTATTACAGAGTGCCTTCGAGATTCCGATTCTATTCTTGGTCCCGGTGTTGTGGAAGAAATTGATGTTTCACCTAATTTAACTTATGAGCAACATCCTATCCGTATTATTGCTTCGGAGGTCAAGTGCCTTCGAAATAAAGATGTTCCGCTTGTTAAAGTCCAATGGTCCTCAAACCCTAAGGACTGCTCTTGGGAATCTAGAGGATTCATCGAGCGAACACATCCGGATTTACTTTCCCATGCTCTTTGAGGTGAACTTCTTATTTCAAATTTCTTTTGTGTTGAATATGCTTTTATGGTTGTTACTATATTTTTTCTTCTTAAATATTGCGAGGACGCAATTTCTTTAAGGAGGGGAGTCTGTAACAACCCGCATATTTTACGATTGAATATTTAAATATTTTTATTTTAATATTTTATCGTTAGTCGTATTTTAGTCCGAAAAGCTACTTTTTGCAAACAGTCGAATTAGGACTCGAGACCACCCTCATTGAGTTCAAAATGATGTTTGTGATCTTTTTGAGTATGAACTTTGATATGTTTGGAGTTAGTGGAATTTTGCTACTTTTTCACATTGGGTTTTGGGTTTGGTTTAGCCCATTAGCTTAAACTATTTACTCTAGCTCAACCCCCTTCCCTTCATAACTTTACTTTCATTTCCTAACACTCAAGCTTCATCAAAAATGGAGGAAGGAATGCGAAATTAAAACTCCAAACTCAAGCTCATTTGCAAATCCAACATATAACTCCAAATTCAAAGAGAAGCCATTGATTCAAGCTTCTTACGTAGAGATTCAAGTGTGGTTGATTCCTCCTTTGCTTTTAGGCTTCTCCTTCATTGATTTTGTGTAAAAGTGAGATTTTTATCTCACAACTTTGTCTATAACTATCTTTGATTGTTAGGTATGAATTCCTAACACTTATTCATGTGCATTTGCTTTTGGTTTGGATTGAATTGGTCCCAATTTTTAGTGTTTTGGGTTCAATTCTTTAAAAATCCAATCTTTTGATGTTTAAACACGTTTTTGGTGATGCATCGAGGAGCCAATATGACCGGGAGGCCTATAGGCATAATCCCCTAGCGTCCGTGCTCGATCGGTTGCAAATTGGGAGAGTTTTTGCACTTCAAACCCTTAGGTCGCTCGGCCTGCACATGCAAGATTCTCGGCCTGCAGTTACGTCGCGCCAACATAGGTCGCAACCCTTAGGTCGTTAGGTCGCTCGGACTATTAAATCTCGCTTGCACCTTAGGTCGTTGATCGGCCTTCTTTACCCTTAGGTCAGTAGGTCGCTCGGCCTTGTTTAGGTCGTTGCTCGGCCTTGTTTCGTTAGGTCGCTTGGCCTTGTTTAGGTCATTAGGTTGTAACTCCCTTGGTCGCTCGGCTCGTTTTCTGGTTAGGTTGCGCGTTCGGCCATTAAGTCACTCTGCCGCTTAGGTCGCGCCGTGCTACGTCGTTGCTCGGCCTTGTTTAGTCGTTAGGTCGCTCGGCTTTCCCCCTTAGGTCGCTCGATTAGGTCGCGTCCTATAGGTTGCTTGCCTTGCTTTTGAGTCGGCCTGCCTTAGGTCATAACTCCCTAGGTCGCTCGGCCTGCTCGCTTGAGTTACGTCGCTCGGCCCATTAAGTCGTGCGTGCTTTTTGGTCGCGCCATGTTGGGTCACGCCATGTTGGGTCACGCCATTTCCTAAGTCGCTCGACCTGCTTTTCAACTTAGGTCGTTTTCAGTCCTTATGCCGCTATGCCTTAGGTCGTTTTCACTGTTGAGTCACACCATCCCTTAGGTCGCTCGCCCCTGCACTTATGCCGCTACCTCTTAGGTCGCTCATCTACTAGGTCGTGCCGTGTCGTGTGGCAAGGGTATTTCCACTTTGATGAATTTGGAATCGTATTCTTTGGATTTTATTCACGTCTTCGTATGTGAATTTTTGTGATTGATCGTTTCTACGATCATTTTTATGATTTGTCATTTTAAAAATATACAATACTTTACCTCACTCATACGAGAAATCTAACTAAACGGCTTCGTAAAACAAGTGGTGTAAAACGCTTGCGTTTACTTCGTCGGTTAATTCTTGAACTTGTTCGATTGAATCTATTGTGACAATTTTCGAGTGGAGATTTATAATTTGTTCGTAAATATTTAAGTTAAGCTAGTGGTTATGGGACATGAAGCTAAGCTCATATATTTACTAGCTTACTGTAATTGACACTTCTTGATGATCGTTGATGATCATTTTTGTTATTTAGACTAGCAAATGTGCGACGTCTCCTTGTCTAGGAGGGAGACTAAACCCCGTTTCTGTGGTGCCTCGGCTCAATTTGGTGGGGTAGCGACCCATGGTCTTCGGGCCATTTTGTGGAGCTTCGGCTCAAAATTAATGGTTAGCAACCATGAAATAACGTTCCATTTTGTGATACAAATGTTGGTGAGTTTTTCATGCTCCCGTTTTGTGATAGGCCTCCCTCTTTTTGTGATTTCTGGATTTCCATTGATGATTTCTAGAATTTGTGTTTTCACCAATTTTCGTGATTTACATTGATAAGTTTTATCAATATTTGTGCATTGGTGAATTTGTGTGTCATTAACTTTTTGTGAATAAAAATATAGAGTATGGCATTCTTTTTGATCTTTGAGAAGATTCTGGTGATATTGATTAATCTCTTGTTGATTTTCAATTACATATTTATCACAGTATGGCTTTATGGTTATCATATGTTCATGTCATATCTCTTATTCTATATCATTTTATCTGATATTTATGGCTAGACTGATCCGTTTATTATTTTCTTATTAAATAATACTCGGGGAGATGTTACAGGTGCTTCTGCTTGACTTCACCTCTGGGATTGTCACCCTAACTTTTGGCTAACTACTTAGATTAGTAGTTTTTGTTGTATACATTTGAGATATAGACTCATTGATGTATCCATATTCTTTTGTCTAGCACTTGTAACTATTCTTTTGTGATATTGTGGATCTTGTTTGACCACTGCTCTGATGTACACTTTTATGTGTTATATATTCATATCTATTTCCGCCTTTGTGATATGGATGTCTGTGACTGATTTGTGTTATTTTTCTATCTATATTTGTTTTCGAAGAATATATATATATATAGCCACTGTGTAGTATCTTTGAGTTTGTATCGGTATGTCGGATTTCCTCCCGAAACCAGATGCACGTTGTACTATCTGACATATCGGTGCTCGCACAAAGCAATTACACGGATGATCGCTCCTCAACAGTCTCCGCGCTAGATGACGGCATTACACCGTAGTATCCTTGGCTAGAGTGGGTATAGAGGTGGGGTGTCACAAAAAAACTTCTCAATCATTTAGAAATCTATTTTTATAACTCAAATAATTTTTTTAAAAGATTTATAGAATTTATTTCATATTTTTGAAGAACGGAAAATCTCCATTTTAAAGAATTAATCGCCTTGATTTTAGAACTGCCAAACGGCGACTATTTTGAAAACTTGTTTTTCTTATATTTAGAAACATACTAAACGAAATCTTGAACATTTTCTTTTGTTTTAAAACTTTGATTATAAGAGTATGAAAAATTCTTATTACAGAGAATTCTGACTCCAAAGCCATCATATAAATGGATTTAACTTTTACGGTGCGAAATCGCGAACTACCATTAAGTGACGCGACTTAATTTTCATAACTTGTCAAAACTTCACCAAAATGGATCCAGTGTTCAAAAGAATTTATATATCATTTTAAACCATTTTAAAGAGGTTTAACATCTCATATACACCATTTCATTTATTAAAGGAAAGTGGTTTCCTCTGTGATATTCGACATGTATTAAACATGAATCATTTCAACATCGAAATAAACATATAATCAACATCCTAACTGGATGATAAAACATAGTAAATAACCATAGAAATCATATCACATCATCAAATTATATATATATATATATATATATATAAAGTTTCTTACTTGATTTTCGATCGCACTAATTTTAAAACGGCTATACCTCTGCTATCTGGAAATCGGAGCTCACGATTACTAGCTCAATTGCTCTTGGGGGTTCGACCTTGGTCTTGGATGCTTGGAAGGCTTGGTGTGATGCCCCCCTCTATACTCACACTATCCAAGAACACTACGGGGTAATGCCATCGACTAGCACGAAGAATTAATCTACAGAGGAGCGACCATCTATGTAATTGCCTTGTACGAGTATCGATAGGTCAGATAGAAGGCCATGCATTTCATTTCAAGAGGAAACCTGACATATCAAATGCAAACTCAAAGCTACTGCATAGTGGCTATGTAGCCTTCGAAAACAAATATAAACCAAGCATAAGATAAACTAGTCATAGATATCCATATCACTAAGGCGGAAATAGATATGAATATAACATAAAGAAGTGAATAACATAGTAGTGGTCATAAAAGATCCACTACATGCCAAAAGAATAGGTGCATGCGCTACATAAAAGAATAAGTATACATCAAGGAGTCTCTATCTTGAATGTATAAAAGAAAAAAATACTAAGCTAAAGTAGTTAGCTAAAAGTCATATGCTAGTCCCTGCTAAGAAGTCAAGTGAAAGCACCTGAAACACCTAGGTCTGACCCGAGTATTAATTAAAAAGGAAAATAATAAACGGTTTAGTCTAGCTATAAATATCATATAAGATAAGATAGGATAATATATATGACAAAAAATTATATGATAACAATAATTCCATACTATGACAAGTATATATTTGATAACAATGAAAATCATACAATATCTCAAGTCTCGTCGAATACCCAAAAAGAATATCATATTCTTTAGCTTATTCAGTAATCCTCACATACTGACAAAACATATCAATGCAAATCGCAAAAATTGGTGAAACATAAATTCCAGAAATCATCAATTAGAAATCCAGAAATCACAAAAAAGGGGAGGCCTATCATAAACGGAAGCACGAAAACTCACCAACATGTGTATCATAAACAGGACACTGTTCCATGGGTTGCTAGCCCATAAAAATACGGAGTATAGCCCCCCTTAAGGACGAATGAGCCGAACATCGACGCACCCTGAAAGATACGCCTCATGCATTGAAACCTTTGTATTTTAAAGTGACAAATTATAGAAACAATTGTAAAAATTATCTATCACCAAAAATCCATATTTCAATAACGTGAATCAAAACCATGGAAATCGATATCCAATCCATCAAATCGAAATACCAAAAATCCAGAAAAGAAGTCATCAAAGTCGTATTGATTGACAATAGCTATTCAGATCGTCGAAGATCGATAAAAATTGGAAATCCACCCAAAAATAGGCAAATAGGTAGAATTTAACAGGACCAGACATTTGGTTGGTCTGACCAGACATCTGACCCTAGGCTCTGCCATTTTTTCCTACGTTCGTTATTTTTTTACAGAATCCCCTACCAAACGTCTAGTTGCCTGAGCAGGGCAGAAAATTGCATAGGCCATTGATGGCCAAATCAACTCGAAAGCGATCGAACGAGCGATGGAGGCTATGGATTTATGCCAAGCGACAAGCCAGCCCTATAGGCTTTTCGATACATCCCAAACAACATGTCCAAACATTCAAGATAGGATCTTTAAAGATTTTGACTTCAAAATACCAAAATTAGGAAATGCGCCAAACGAATTCAAATCAAGAGCAATTGAACATGAAATAGATATTAGGAATTCGTACCTAACAACAATCGAAGCTATTGACATAGATATGAGTTCAAGAACTCACCTTTAAATCAAAAACAACAATTGAGAAGCTCTAAAACAAGGAAAGATCAACTCCACTTCAATCACCACTCTAAATGCTCTAATCTATTATCATATGCAAATATTTCCTAAGTTAGGTTATAGGAAACTATGAAAATTGGAGAGAAAATTATGAAAATTGGAGAGGGATTGAGATGGAGAAGTTGAAGAGGGTGCTTACCTAAGCTTCTCGTTGATGTTAGACTAGAACTTGAATTGCTAAGAGAAACCAAGGCTTAGGGACTTTAATTTCCTCTTCCCACCATTTTTTCTAGGGTTTGAATGTTAGGAATTTAGAAAATGGAATGAATGAATGAAGAGGAGTGGAGTGGAGTCGGAGCTATTAGGTAGAAGAATTTGGGTTATCTTGTTGGGTTAGTGGGCTAAAACACAACCCAAAACCCAAATGAAAATACCAAAATCCTAATCAACTCCAAACATATCAATGTTTATACTTACACAAGTTGTAAACGTCGTTTTGAACTCAATGAAAGTGGTCTCGAGTCCGGATTCAATTGTTTACAAAAAGTCACATTTCGAACTTTAAATTCAACTAATGATGCTATATTTAAATAAAACATTTAAATATATAATCGTAAAATATGCGGGTTGTTACAGACTCTCTCCTTAAAGAAATTGCGTCCTCGTTATATTTAAGAAGAAAATAAAGAGTAACACCACTCTAATGCATAATAACACAAAAGAAAAAAAATTGAAATGAGAAATTTACCTTAAGGAGCACGAGAGAGTAAATCTGAATGTGTATGCTCAAAGAATTCTCTGGATTCCCAAGTACAATCCTTAGGATTTGAGGACCGTTGAACTTTCAAGAGCAAAGCATCTTTATTACGAAGGCGTTTAACCTCCATAGCAATGATGCGAACAGGATGTTGCTCATAAATCAAATTAGGTGAAACCTCAATTTCTTCAATGACATTAGGTTCAAGAATAGAATCAGAATCCCTAAGGTATTCTTATAGTTGGGAGACATGAAATACGTCATGAATAGTGGAAAATTAAGCCAGTAACGAAAGACGATAAGCCACGGAACCAATGCGTTCAGTGATGGGAAATGGGCCAACATATCGAGGTGCTAATTTTACCGATTGACTGAAACGCACAACATGTTTCATAGGTGAAACAAGAATGAACATCAAATCTTCCACAGAAAATTCTGCATTCCTCCTTCGGTTATCAGCATAGGATTTTTGTCTACTTTGAGCTTCTTTCATCCTATGACGAATAAGGTCAATCTTTTCTGTGGCATCATGAATAAAATCTGGACCTAAAACTAGCTTCTCATCGGTTTCAAGCCAACAAAAAGGAGATCGACATGGCCTTCCGTAGAGTGCCTCGAAAGGTGCCATACCAATACTAGATTGGAAACTATTATTGTAAGGAAACTCAACAAGGGAAATATGATCTTCCCAACTTCTACCAAAATCAAGAATACATGCATGAAAAAGATCTTCAAGAGTTTGATTCACACGCTCTGTTTTTCCATCGGATTGATGATGATAATCGGTGCTAAAATTAAGTTTCATTCCAAAAGCTTTTTGAAGATCTTTCTAAAAACCACTAGTAAACAATGGATCACGATCACTAATAATAGAAGTTGGAACTCCATGCAATTTAATAATTTCTTTAACATAGAGTTTATCCAAAAGAGGTACGGTCTGGTTGGACCGAACGGGAAGAAAATGAGCGGATTTGGTAAGTCTATCTATAATCATCCATAAACTGTCAAGACCCAAACGAGAACAAGGAAGACCATCAATAAAGTCAATGGAAACCGGATCCCACTTCCAAACGGGAATGTCCAAAGGTTGCAATAACCCACCAGGCCTTTGATGCTTGGCCTTTATGAGCTGGCAAGTCATGCAACGCTTCATAAATTTAGCAATATCAGATTTCATTCCATCCCAGTAATAAATTCATTTCATGTCCGCATACATTTTACTACTACCGAGATGAATGGTAAATTTAGAATGATGAAATTTTATAAAATGTCTTTACAGAGATAACTAATATTTGGCACAATAAGTCTATCAAATTTTCGAATGCCCCTACGAGCATCGATTTCAAAGTCTTTCAGAGTATCAATATTAATTTTATACCTACAACTTTGGCTAAGATGAGCCAATTTGGGATCGTGCTTTCGAGCTTCAACGATTCGGTCTAAAAGAGAAGGATGAGCCTCAAGGCTACTTAAAAACAAGAGATGAACATGAATTGGATTCACGATCTCGAATCTCACAAGTAGACAAAGTCTCGAAATCATTCCATTCGGATATCATCATGGAAACGACCACTTGTTGCTTTCGACTAAGGGCATCGGCAACACGATTTCCCTTGCCGGGATTATAGAGAATATCAAGAACATAAGATGCAAGGAATTAGAGCCAACGTTATTGATGCAAATTAAGTTCCTTTTGAGAAAATAAATACTTCAAATATTTATGATCAATGTAGAGAACATATTTCTCTCCCAAAAGATAATGACGCCAAATTCTAAGAGTGAAAACAATGGCCTCGAGTTCTAGATCATGAACGACATATCTAGTCTAGGAAGGCTTTAATTGTCTAGAACCATAAGCGATAACGTGTTCCCTTTGCATGAGAACGTCTCGCAAACCGATACAACTAGAATCGGTATAAATAGTAAAGTCTTGGTTCCCTTCGGGAATCACAAGAATATGAGCATCGGAAAGGAGTTCTTTTAATTTCTGAAAAGCAGCTTCACATTTGTCCGACCAAATGTACTTAACTCCCTTCTTTGTCAAACTAGTAAGAGGCATGAAAATTTTAGAAAATTCTTTTATGAAACGACGATAAAAACCCACCAATCCAAGAAAATTATGGACTTCCATCACACTTCCCGATCTCTTCCAATTTTGAATCGCTTCAATCTTTGAAGGATGCACGGAAATTCCAGATTCAGTAATAATATGCCCTAAAAATTTCACACGGGATTGCCAAAAGTGGTACTTAGAAATTTTTTCTTTCAATTGATTGCTTTTAAGGGTTTCCAACACAATTCGAAGATGTTTTCCACGCTCTTCCTCGGTTTTAGAGTAAACAAGAATATCATCTATAAAGATGAGAACAAATCGATCGACGAAGTCTTTGAAAATTCAGTTCATAAGGTAAATGAAGTAAGCTGGAGCATTTGTTAAACCAAATGGCATAAGAAGCCTTTCATAAGATCCATAACAAAGACGGAATAATGTCAATGGAATACTATCCTCTACAATTTGAAGCTGATGGAAACCTGTTGCTAAGTCTAACTGTGAAAAGACTCTAGCACCACTTAGTTGATCGAATATATCATCAATCCAAGGTAGGGGATATTTATTCTTGGTGGTAAGATCATTAAGCTTATGGTAGTCAACGCAAAGCCTAAGTATACCAATCGATTTCTTCATAAAGATAGCTGAAGCTCCCCAAGAAGAGGAACTAGAACGAATAAACTATTTTGCTTCCAATTCGAATAATTGTTTACGCATCTCCTCATTTTCCTTATTGGACATACGATAAGGAGTATGAGCGATAGGTAGAGCTACTAGGATTAGATTAATTCTGAACTCAATTGCTCGCTTAGAGAGTAATCCTAAAATGAGCTCAAATATATCGGGAAATTCACGAACAACGTGAATGAGGAAAATGACATCTTCCTCATCAGCATTATCGTCATCATGTGGATTTAGAGAATATAAGGATGCCATCGAATTGGAGTTTGAATCTTTAAGAACAATAGAAATATTCTTAATAGATTGGGGATGTCGAAGATGGATAGTCCTCTCGGAACATAGGATGTGGTCTTCATAACGGTTAAGCCAATCCATTTCCAAAATCATTATGAAACCTAGGTAGTGCATAACATGCAAATCGGCTCGAAAAGCATGATCACATAAAATAATCTAAACATCTTTACAAAGTAAACCGAGTATTACGGGTCCACCAACCGGATGCAATTCTTAGTTAAGTCAATAAGCCCATAATATTTAAAGATAAAGTATCAACAAGTTCCTTTGATATAAAAGAGTGAGATACACACGTATCAAAAAGAACTCTAACAGGATGATCATGAAACTAAATAATGCCATTAAGGATATAATGAGAAATACCTTGACCAAGAGAAGTGTTACTAGGGGCTTGCACAATATTCAGCTTTCCCTCTTTCTTGCTTTGAAGTTTGGGACATGAAGATATAGGATGACCCGAACTTTTGCAATAGCGGCAAGAAGGGACCTTAGACACTTATTTGCATAGTGGTCCTTAGATCCATAAATTTTTGCATTCTCCTCGATCATGGTTAGGAATCTTTGCTACCGAAGTTGCTTGCTTTCCTTTCTTGTTAGTATTAGGTTTGAAATTGTTATCGGGATGCCTCTTCTTGTTGCTATTGCAGTTCTTCTTGGCACCCACAACTTCAACATCACTTTCTTTATCAGCCTCTTTAAGTCGAAGAGCGATATCTACAAGCTAATCGAAAGGAACTTCTAGTTTCAGAAGTAAAGCCTTTTTGAGATTCTTATTCAACCCATAGATAAACATCTAATTTTTCTTCAATAGGGTACTAATATACTCGACCCCATATTTAGAGAGGGTTTCAGAAGATGCGACATAATCTATCACAGAAGATTCACTTTGAACTAGGTCAATAAAGCATCGAGCTAAATTTACCTTTTCAGCTGCCGGCACAAACTTCAACTCGAACCTTTCTCGGAATTGCTCCCAAGTAAGATCCGCTTCAACAATTTTCGAAATCAAAAGCTCATACCAATCTAATACTTTCTCTTGGAGCACGCTAGAAGTTACTTGGACTAGATGTAGATCCACAAGATTCATGCAAGAAAAGATACGGTCGCATGTTCTAAGACAACATTGGACTTCTATAACGCTTTCAGATCCTTTGAATGGCTTTCTGTTTGTCGACGAAAGTTCTATCGGTTTAGAAAACCGTCGAACGAATTTAAATTTAAAAATTACTGCAAGTGCACGGTGTACGAATGTAGCACGCGGCGAATACGGGTCGATCCATAAGGAATTGATGATTTTTAAAATTCTATTCAATCAAATTATACCAAAGTCGAAGAGGATTTGTTAACTAGAAATTATGAGGCTAACACTAGAAAATGTGATTCAAAAATCATTAGACTAAAGAACAATTTAAAGGCAAATCCACTCTCAAATTTTTGTAAATCAACAAACACATAATTTATTATCTCTAGCTTTGATATTAAGTGAAATAATCATTGAATTTATCATAAGTATGGTTTGTTTATGTTATTAGTTAACATAACTCAAACCATCAAACTATAATACAATAATTATACCACTTACAATTCTCATGAAAAAGAAGCCAAAGCAAAAACTATTTTAAGTATGATCTATTTACTATTGTAACTAGTAACATAGATCATCAAATTTCATTTTTACTTTCATTTCATAATCAAAAATTAATTAGCAAATGTTGATGTAAATTGTGTTTATGTTGAGTAAGAATAGCTCATTTGCATAAGCAATATAAGCTATCAAACCCACTTGTATAAACTTACATCAAAATTCACATTCATGAAGCATAAACAAAGAGATCATACATCATAAAAATGTTGAAATTACATAAAGTTAGAGAGCTTCATCACCCCTAAATTGAAGGGGTTTAGCTACTCATTTGTGGCATTGAAGCAACACAAACAAATTTCAACATTAAAAAAGAAAAGAGAATAGAAAATAAGCAAAGAAAGCAAAAGAGATTAGCTACTTACTACTTGCATAAATGTAAATCTAAGCTATGAACATAAAGGAAAAGAGAGCATAGAAATAAAACATTAACAATAAAACAAAGAAAAGCATGTAGAAAAGAGAGAAGAAAGAGGCTTGGAAGCCATTTTTATTTCATAGAACATTGAGCTTACACTTTGATTTCTTAATTTCCTAAGTAAAATGAAAGAGTAGATGATGATTTGTTCATGTACATAAGAGGGCTATTTATACATGCATAAAACCCTAATTCCATTTTTAAGGAGCTTCCCAATTTGCCCTTGAGATAGTGTGGCCGCCAAGTAATCATTAGCATAGGTTAATTCCCCATTTAAATGCACATGAAGCTTTAGTGACCTTTTAGCATGTGCTTAGCTTATAATTGGAAATCAAGGTAAGTGGGTGGGGTCCTCCATGATTTTGAACTTGAATTATTTCCTCCTCATTCCTTTGTAGTTCCTTGTTCATGCATATATCTTCATGAATCCCTCTTCCATATGTATCAAAATATCCTATAAAAATCATAAAAATGTCTAGGTAAAAATTCTTATATTGACACATGCACAAAATGACCGTTTTGCCCCTGAATGAAGATGAAAATAAGATGGTTTGAAAATAATTGAATTTTGGTTTTAAACATGTTAAAATTCCCAAATATGATGATTATTTTAAAAAAAAGATAAAATATGGATGAAAATATATGCACGATTACGTGCACATCACTTTCCACCTAAATTGGTGTAACACAAGCATGCGAACCTAGATTTAGGATGAGTAGGCTCAGGAATGGTTCCGGCAGCTTGGGCATTCTTTACAAGATCTAAAAGTTGTTGAGCAAACATAAATACGCCATCCTGAGGAGGACCACTGGATTGACCAGTGCTAGGATAGCCAAGTCTAACCATTTCTCTTTTGTAAGAAAGAAAGAAAGAAAGAAGAGGAAAAAGTTTACTCTCATAATGAATTCAAATAAACTAGTTGATAAAAAAAGCATCATAAAAAATAGGACAGAACATGTCCTAAGACTCGGATTAAATCCTAAGGCACGATTCCTAAGAGAGACTTAGGACAATGATGATTGTCATAATATTATATATTGTTCCGAAGTTTGGCTCTGATACCAAGCTATGACGCCCCACTGCTATACTCACACTAGCGAAGAACACTACGAGGTAATGCCGTCGACTAGCACGAAGAACTGTTGAGGAGCGACCATCTGCGTTACTGCCTTGTGCGAATACCGATAGGTCAGATAGAAGGTCGTGCATTTCATTTCAGGAGGAAATTTGACATATCAAATACAAACTCAAAGCTACTACACAGTGGCTATGTGGCCTTTGGAAACAAACATAAAATAAGCATAACATAAATCAGTCACAAATATTCATATCACTAAGGTGGAAACAAATATGAATATAACACAAAGAAGTGAACATCGTAGTGATGGTCATACAAGATCCACTACATGCCAAAAGAATAGGTACATGTGCTTCATAAAAGAATAAGTATACATCAAGGAGTCTCTATCTCGAATGTATAAAAACAAAAACTACCAAGCTAAAGTAATTAGCCAAAAGTCCGAAGCTAGTCTCTTCTAAGAAGACAAGTGGAAGCACTTGAACACCTCAGTCTGACCTGAGTATTACTTAAGAAGGAACATAATAAACGGAACAGTCTAGCTATAAATATCATAAAAGATGAGATAGGATAAGAGATATGACAAAAAATATATGATAACAATAATGCCATACCGTTACAAGCATATATTTGATAACAATGAAAATCATACAATATCTCAAGTCTTCTCAAATACCCAAAAAGAATATCATATTCTTTAACTTTTTCAGCAATACTTAAATATTGACAAAAAATATCAATGCAAATCGCAAAAATTGGTCAAAAATAAATTCCATAAATCATCAATTAGAAATCCAGAAATCACAAAAAAAAGGGGAGGCCTATCATAAATGAGAGCATGAAAACTCACCAACACGTGTATCATAAACGAGAAGCTATCCCATGGGTTACCAGCCCATAAAAATACAGTGTACAGCCCCCCTTAAGGACGAATGAATCAAATATCGATGCATCCTGAAAGATACGCCTCATGCACAGACTCATTGGGGTACAGTCTCCCCTTGAGGATGAATGAGCCAAGCATCGATGCACCCTAAAAGATACGCCTCATGCACAAACTTATTGAGCCGATTGCTCCGCGAACGGTCAAAAGACCATGGGTCGCTACCTCACCAAATTGAGCCGAAGCTCCATAGAATGATCATCATAGATCAATAAGTTTAAATTACACCAAGCTAGTAAATAAATGAGTTTAGCTTCATTTCGCATAACCACTGGCTTAACTTAAATATTTATGAACAAATTGTAGATTTCCACTCAAAAATTGTCACAAGATTTCAATCGAACAAGTCCAAGAATTAACCGACGAAATATACACAAGCGTTTCATACCACTTGTTTTGCTAAGTCGTTTAATTGCATTTCTCATACGAATGAGATAAATATTTGTATATACTAATAGATTGGAAAACGGTTTTAAAAATGAACTTTGTATTAAAAGTAATGTTGAAATCATTTTTGTGAAGAAGTTTGAGTATTTACTACTAGCATAGAAACCTTTGTATTTTAAAGTGACCAATTATAGAAACGATTGTAAAAACAGTCTATCACCAAAAATCCACATTTCAATAACGTTAATCAAAACCATGGAAATCAATATCAAATCCATCAGATGGAAACACCACAAATCCAGAAAAGAAGTCATCAAAGTCGGTATTAATTGACAATAACTATTCTAATCAACTCCAAACATATCAATGTTTATACTTAAACAAGTTTTAAACGTCATTTTGAACTCAATGAAAGTGGTCTCGAACCAGGATTCGACTGTGTACAAAAAGTCACTATTCGGACTTTAAATTCAGCTAAAGATGCTATATTTAAATAAAACATTTAAATATATAATCATAAAATGTGTGGGTTATTACACTCGGCCTTGCTTGTCAAATGGTGGTGGAGAGTGTTGTAATGACCCATAAATTTTAGTGGTATGTTAATCTAATTAACTGAATTTTTGTGAAATTTTAAATAATAAAATTTTGAATTGAAAATTTAATATTTGGAATATGTCTATTTAAACATAGAAAATGGTAAATTCTCATCAGATAATATGAAAGTTTATTTTATTATGCAGTTTTATTTTCAAATTAGTTAAAAATTGATGGAAATAAAATGTTATCCAAACTTGAATACTTTTATATAGAAAATTTGTAAATCGTCTTCTAAGTGAGACGTCATATTTCATTTCTCTAAATTTTTACTGTTATTGCTCCGTTTATCTTATTTCTGGCAAATTTGCAGCATTTTTGGTACCAATATTGACTTTTGATGGGATGATCGTAACACTGATATCTGTATACAATTTTGATCGTCTTATCATGTTGATCTCTATGGTATATTCAATTCTGTGTTTTGGATTTTCAGTACCCGGCAATATCCATGGAATGGATAACTGTATCGGTACGTTTCTATAGTCTTTTGGTTTCATTGACCATTCATGTATCCACCGAGTTATACCAATAGCCATTGTTTTTTTCCAACCGTACAAACCCAACAGTCATTTGCTTTATTACCACCTGAATTCACGTGCGTGACTTTTAATATTCTACTGGTTGCTTTATTTCTCTGGTTTAGGTACTCTTTTCTTTCTTTGTCCACCGTTCATTTCATTTGAGGAAAAATTTATAAATAACTGTACAGCTCGCACGTATTATTCCCGTAGCCTGTTCATTTATTCGATTCACCTTCCCTTCATTGGATCTCGATCTCCACCACTCGCCAGTTGCTTTCCACCTCCCATTCTTCTATCACCAGGCAGACACCAAACTCCACCTTTCAGTTTTCCTCCCCTCCACTTCTTTTCCCACCCACCTCCTCACCTTTTCAACTGTCCTTCATCTCTTCCATCACATCAACTCGCGTGCATCGCCGCCTCCATGGTCGATTCGAGCCTCTTTCTCCTCGGATAACTCACTTCGCCTTCCCTTGCAGCCTTTGTTCTGCTAGTGAGTATGTATATAGTTAACTATATATATTGTTTTATGTATATCGGCTAGTTAATTTTAGTATAAATTGCTGAGACTATATATATATATATATATGTATATATTTAGGCTGTTTGAATATTTTGTTCATATTCGTGGCAAGCATATTTGTGGTCTAATGATTGTATACTAACTAGTAAATTTATATGTAAGTATGTATATGTGTGAGTTTATATATATTGTATGTTGATTTGTATATATACAACTTTTACAACTTTTATATATATTTATATAGTGATAGATATAAATATATAAATAGGAATACGTAAGCTTCGTTCTGCATATGTGTTTTGATTTTTAAGTTAAAGGTAATATGCAGATAAGTTTAATGTTTGTATAACAGTTTTGTTATATATATAAAAAATTTATATAAGTTTTATATAATTTGTTCAAATTGTGACATATATACACATACGTGTTTCGGGTTTTAAAGTTTTTGTGTTTACAATGATTTGTGTAAAGCTAATAGTATATATAATTGGTTATATATATATTACTGTTGGGCATTATATATATATATATATATATATATATATATATATATATATATATTTCATAATAGTTGACAGTATATGTATTCATTTCAGTTATATAAGATCTATATATATTTGTTTATGGGTTACAGTATATTTATATATTATTTTATATAAACTTATCCTTATATGTTGTATAGTATATATATTTTATTTATGAAAGTTTTGTTAACTGTATATGATTTTATAGGTTTGGCTGCTGTTATATTTACATATATATATATATGTATGTATATATAGTTATAGTTTTAATACGTTGGTTTATATATCTTTTCTGCAGCTTTATATGTATGTTTATAGATCTTGTTTACATCAAAATATATGTTACAATAGATTAGCTAAGTATATAAGTGTATATATATTAGTTTTTATAAATATGAGTTTGGGTTTTGTATAATTATATACGTAAGTTCTGATGATATATAAAGTTATATAATCTTAGTTGTTATATTATACATACACAATAGTTAATTTTGCACGTAAGTTATATTCTAAAGCATTATGTATACTATTTTATAAAGACTTATTCGGTTGGTTTTATCATTAGATCTAATGTAAGGTAAAGGGATATAGTACATATAGGCTTATATATTTGCTAGTATGAACTTATGCCTTCATGTATTTGAGCTATATGAGAAATATATGCTCTATTTGCATAAGCCTATATATATAAAATTGTACATATGTATATGAGTCCATAGGTTTTTATATATTGATTTCGATTTCGATGTGTATTTTAGAAAGTCTTATTGATTTTAAAGTATAACATACATATCGACGTGTCCATTTCTGTACATGACATATATGTATCGATATTTAGATTTACTTTAGATATAAAGTTTTAAAATATATTATATTGTAATTAGATAAGTACAGATGATATTATTTTAAAATGTTTTATATGAATAGATACTTGAAAGAAACGATTTTTGAATAATATATATGGTGATTTTATTTTCGACATGGAGTTTAAATGAAATATCAATTTTTAAATATATGTTTATTTCCTTTATATCAGGTTGTTCTGATTTGTGTTTTCATCGAATTTGGATAGATTTGCTTTGCTGTGCCGCTATCCCGTTGTCACTTCGTGCTTATCCATATCAGTTCGGTAATTTGTCAATTATCCATGCTTGTTTGTGCCCGTTTTCACCTTGTCTCATTTTTCTCTAGCTTTGAAAGGTGAGCAATCACTCACGATAATGTTCTTATATTTATTAAATTTAATTTCAATTGAAACGACAATTGAAATATGATGCTGTTAGATAGATACATTGCTATATATATATATATATATGTGTGTGTGTGTGTTGTTATCTGTATTTGTTCACCTGTGACATCTCACACCAATTTATGTCATTTATATTGATGATATATGCCTATTATATTATTATCATATCTGTTATGTAACATCCCAATTTTTATCAAAATTAAAAATTAGTAATCAATATAATTTTCTAGAATTAATTTGAAATTAATTTGAAAATTTTCAAAACAAAGGAGAGAAGTATTAATATATATATATATATATGTATGTATGTATGTATGTATGTATGTATGAATAGATTTGAATTTGGATTTGAATTTAAATTCAAAAATAAATATCCTAGAAAAAAATACTTGGATTTAAAAATAATTTATGTAAGATTTTTATTAGTATATAATTAATTTAAAAATCATTTTTGTTTTAAGGTTACATATACAAATAAAGAAAATATATTTATAAAGTAGAAAATACAATTTAAAATAATATATATATTATTCTCATGCAAAAATACAAGTGTAAACATATAACATGGACAAATTAACAAGTGTTGTAATATTAACCTATAGTTTAACAAGGGTAATAATGTTATCATTAAGTTTTCCAAATGTCACTATGATTTTTATTTTTGAGAAAATTAATATAAATAAGAAACAAGAGTATATAAACACAACATCTCCCTCTTTCTCATTTCTTTTGTCTTCACCACCAAAAATCAAAAGCCTGTAAAAATTTAAATCAGAAAAACATCAAAAACAAAACAACTTCTTCAACATTTAAACTAAAACAAACAAAAACAAATTTCCATTAAAACAAAAATCTGAAGTAATCAAAGAAATAAAGATTCATAGCTCAAGTCTGTAAACAAATTTCAAACAAGTAAAGATTTCAACTCAACAAACATCAAGCATCCCAGACTCAAAACAAAACGATTAAAGCAAGATCAAACTTAGGTTTTTAAACTCAAGAACAAAATCAACTTGTAGGTTCTTGTGATGACCCGAAATTTTCAAGCAATTAAAGTCGGAATATTTAATTGATTTTAAGTATTCAATAGAGCAATTTTAACTTGAATTACGAATATCACAATTTATTTGATGATTAATTATTAAATTAAATAATTAGAAGTTGAGTAAAATGTTGAATTTGGAGTTTTGAGCCTGTTGGAAATAAATTGAAGACTTATGAAACTTATATTGATATTACTGGAAATTTATAAAGGTGTTAAAATTTAATTTAACAGTGGTTTTTTTAGTTTTAAAAATTTAAATCGTTTAAATTGGATTTAAAAATAGCCTTCCGAGGCACAGTCTCAGAATTCGACAAAACCAGTTCCATTGGATCCGTAATATTGAATTATTATCGAATTTCGAATTTCATGTTGATCGGAGTTAGTGTGTGAGTGTACGATATATAAACGCGCTGAGAATTTATTGAACAAAATCCAATGATATTTAATTTAAATGGTCAAGCTTCTCTAATAAGCTTCTTCGTTTCATTATTAAAAAGGGGTAGATATTTTTCTTCGTTCTGGAAACAAAACGAAGCCGCTCTTTCTTTCTTCATTTTGAATCCAAGCTAATGGCTGCTTTCATCTATTTGCAAATCGAAGCCGAGCCCTTCATTTCCCTTCTTCTTCTTTTTTTTTGTTCGACCTTAAGTCCGATCCCTCTCCCCTCTTCAATTTTGAATCGAACCCTGTTTATTAAAAAAAAACCTATCGATGCGATCGAATTCGCGATTTAGAAAAGGCGACTCGAGCGATTCGTGGGAGCTCGTCAGGGCTGCATGGAAATGGAAAGTCGACGGAAATCGACGCCTTCGTCGAACTGCAACGAGGCGTGTGAGGGTGGAGAGCGCGGCGAGATGGATCCTCGGTCGTGGGGAAACGGCTAGGGTTTGGGTCACGATCTCCAGTGTCGCGTTAGGGAAGAGACGATCTTATGGAGGCTCGTTTTGGTATGGATTCTCGCGAGAAACCGTAGCAGTGAGTTCGGCATGGGTTCATCGACGATGTGAGTTCATCGGCGACGTGAAAGCCGCAAAGCTGAGAAGAAGTGGTATCGGATTGGGGAGCTTTCGTGTATATGCTGGGTTGAAGTTTTGGCTGCTAGGTATTGCTTTGATAATTTATTTAATTTAGTTTCTAAAATTTGGTTGTTAACCTTGACAGTAATAATAATAATTACAACAAAGTCTGGACAGTTTTAGTTTTAAGATTTAATCAGTTATGTATATATATACAGGAAAGCAAAGTATATTGTTTCACTATCAAATGCAAAATTTTTTAGTATGTATATGTATATAGGATCTTGAAAAAAATAAGGGGATTTATGTAAAAGCTAGATCTTTGAAAATCTATGATTCTGTTTTTATAAAAATATATAGGTGGTCTCAAAATGAAAAAAAGAAAATTTAAAATTAGTTTAATTAAATTTATTTAAAACGGTAGATAATCGTTCGATTAGTTCGGATATTAATAAAACCATATAATTGTTTATACAAGGTCAGAGGTCGGGAAACTAAGATGAAATTGAAGTGGAATGCAAACAAATGCAAAGGTGAGTTAATCTCACTCAGTTTAAATTTAAATTTAAAATGATTAAATTTTAAATAATTGTTTGAATGGTTGAATAAATTGATGTGATATAGTATGATATTTTGGAATTGATATATTATATTGTGCCGACGTTTGTGGATGCAGGGAAAAAACAGGTTAGAGGGATCCAACTGGATCCCTCAATATTTATTTAAATTATTTAAAACCCTCTGTTGTGATTTATTTGATATCCTATGATGATCTTTATTGAGATATTGAATGCCATGGTTAGATTGGATATCATTGGGTATGATGAATTACCAAAAATATATAAATTGGATTTTGGTAAGATAATATAAGAAGTGTAATTGTAAGTGTAATAAGTATAGAAATTTGAATAAATTTTTAAATGAATTGGAAAGAAATAAAGTGACTTTAAAATTCTACTAAATAGATCTTGGTATAGAATGGAAATTTGAATAAACAGGAAGTTAATGAATTTTAATCTTCAATGATATTAATTAAAAGAAAAAAAAACATATATTTAAAATGTAAGATTTAAAATTTTGAGGAAAAAATAAAGAAGAGGTTGGGAAAAGCTGAAATTTGTATATTTCAGTTAAAAGATTTAAAATCAAATGGACAATAATAACAATAATTAAGTGAATAATTAATGAAATTTGAAATGAATTGAGTAACTAAAGAAAATTAATTCAAGTAGTATAAACTGGAAACCAATTTGGAAAATTAATCTAAGTGATTGAAGTTGGAATTCTCCCTGGATAACCAAGTACGTTTTTAAAGTAAATTTTTAAATATAAGTTAAAGGTTTTAAAGTTGTGTTAAAAAAAACAAGTTTTGGAAAGTTTCTTATTTCTAATAGTTAAATTCTAAAGTAGGTATTTTCTCTTAATCTATTGTATTAGTAATTATTTAAAGAATGACTTAATATTATGTTTTTAAAAGTACAAATATGGTTTTATGTTTATGAAGTAACCTTATTTTCAAACATTCATATGGTATGGTATTTTTACTAAATTATTGATGTAGTTTTAACTTAAATGTTTTAAAGTATATTTCAAAGTAAAGTGTTTTAAATTATTTTAAAATATAATTTTGTGCTTGGTGATTTCAGAGGAGATAGGAAATATTTGGGAAAGTTTATTCAGAAAGAAAGATGGATTTGAAACTGATTTCAAAGGACTGAAAATAGAAATATATCTTGTGAAGATATTTTGAGATTCATAAATAATTTAGGAAATTATTTATTGTTGGATGGATGTTTGTGGATATAAATTGATAGTTAAATCACCGACTATCAATATTGGACAATTACGTTGATCGTTTCGAAGAGACCGGGATCGAGATTTATTTCTCGAAAACCACTTCGATCCGGTTTGTACGTTTCGTGGAAACGATTTTGAACGCGAAGATGGAGCAGTGAAGTGCAAGGGCTAGTCGCTACTAATCCTGAGGATATTTCTAAAATGGATGTAGTAGGAATAGTGCCTTCGATTCCGTTCGAACCCGGGACGGACTTGTATGGATGAATGCTTGCGAAACATTGCTAGGTGGACGATGGGCATTCTAAGGGATATATTCTTAAAAAGGTAACGCTTAGCCTCAAGCCTCATCAAATGGGAATGACTGAAAATCACGGGTTATGCAGCAAGGCTAGGTGGGTAACACCCAAGCAGGGTGAGGTCATTCCAGTCTAGATGTCCCTTTTTATTTTGGCTTAGTGGGCGGTTGCTGATCCCAACCGTGGGGTGATCTCACTCGGGATTATCCAGTAAGGGGTTGTCCCGGCCTTGTGTTGCAGGGGAGCGGGCGTACTCCTAGGCACGGTAATCTAGGCCCCGTACTGTGACAGGTGGTACCCCAGTGCTTAGTCATTAGTTGGAAATCCATTCTCCCTACGAGCCTTGTACGAGTTTTGTTTGTATTACCCACTCTGTGGCTAGTAGCTGGAATTTAATAATGTAACAATTTTGGCTATTTTATAAGTATTTGTATATAGACCCTATTAAAATATCAGAGGATTTCTATAAAATTGTTTTAGCTATCGTAAGGTAAAAACTAGACATGTTTATTTGTGGCGTGGTCTTACGAGATGCTTTTGTTTTCAAAGGATTTTGAAACTTTAATAATCAATTGGGTGTGATTTTCTCACGCTGGTATTCCAGACTGACTCGGGTGTTATTTAACTGTAATGCTAGGGTCAGATCGAGTATTATAGAATATAGGATATGATGCTGTGGAGCTCAAGAGACGAGCAGGATGACGATACGTACTCTCGTACTTGTTTATATATATATTCCGCTATGTTGAGTTGATGTGTATTCAGTTGTATGTTATTGATGTTGAGCTGAGATTGATGTACTATGATGATGTAAAATATGTAAGCAGATATATTTGATTTTGAGTAAAGATCATATATTATCTATTATATTTTATTCCGCTGCGATGGTTAGATTCTGTTGTTGTTTTCTATTTTTCTTCTTCTACCTCTTCTTCTTTAACCCAAACAGCTCGTATTTCTGTACAACTTGAGTCGATTTAGATAGAATAATGTTGACTCAAGGGTTACGGATTTGCGGGCTGTTACAGTTGGTATCAGAGCTTAGGTTGGAGATAACCTTGGCTCTGGTGGGAATTACTCATTTAAATTAGAGTCTGTAGTACTCTATAATGAGTTTGAGCGTATTAATAAATATGAGCGCGTATTTGTTAGTGAATATAAATTGTTTTAATATTGCGTCGATTGATTTATTGAGTGGCATATGAACCTTCGTCGACACAGTCTGCGCAACTGTATTGAAGGGGTTTCTAAACACTTGAATAGAACAATCGACACGATATTGTTTTAAATGTGGGTAAATGAAATAATTTTACCCAGAAATATATTTTCGATATAAAGAAAGTTTTTGTAAACTATTTAGATAATATATGGTTGCTTGGATGTTAGAAATAAAAATATTAAATTATTATCATTATTGAGTGGAAATTTAACTAGAAATCGAAAAAAATATAACTAAAATTTAAGGGAATAAATTCATTTTAAAATAAAATTTATAAATATGAATTATGAATGTAATTTATAAATTGAAATACAATCAAATGAGAATTTGTATAAGCATAAATTATACAAATGCATTATACTTAAAATTTGAATTAAAATAGAATTTGGAAATTTAAAATCCCGGAGATTTTGGAAGTATTTTGAAGATAAATAGGAGCATTGTTGTTTTTGGGGTATTTCTGAAAGGAAAATTGTTTTAAATAAATTTTGGGAAGAGATTTAGCATTGAATTCCCTTCAATCACTGAAAAATAACTTCGGTGATGACTGCAGCATCATCGATGTTCATTTTCGAGTTTCTAAGTGATGAATTGCTACCAAATTGATTTGTACATGAAAATCTGTTTGTTTTTGAAATCTCAAAGGAAATTTGTTGGGAATAAAACCAGGATTGGTTTAACTTTTGAGAAATGTGATTTGAGATGTTGGAGATTTCAAAATGATTTGAAACCAAAGCCGGGAGTTTAAAAAAATCCTGATAAGATGGGTTGTAAGCTTATAAATTGAGATGATTTTTAAATCAGGAATGGAATATAAGCTTTGAAGGTTGGAATTTAAATTTAAAGTGAGAAGTTAAAAATGAGATTTACTTGGATTGATGAATAAAATTGAATCGAATTGAGTTAAATAAAACCGAATTCAAATAAAATTGGATTGGAATAAGAATTCAATTGAACTATGAATGGAATTTATATTCTTACTTAAATAAATGAAACATAAATTGAATGAGGATTGGAATTGAAATAAATAAATTAGAATAACTTGTAAGAGAATTAAAAGTCCATAGAAATAAACTATGCTTGGGCTATAAATAAATAGAAGGCTTGAGTTAAAAATAAAAGATGAATATATTCAAGCCTATAGTGGATGGAATTGTGTAAAAAATAAGTTGTGGCTTATAAATTTTGAAAGTGGAATAGAAAATCCAAAATAAATATTGTTTGATGTTTTGGATAATGAAAAGAAAATCAAAACTTGAATTATTAACTAAATTGAACCAAGAAAATTAAATAAAGTGATATTTGGGATTAAAGATCAAGTATTGAACTATAAATACAAGAGAACTAATTTGTTAATAAATTGGTTAATGAAATGTTAAATAAAGCTGAATTGTGAATTAATAATGAAGTTTGAAAATAAAACTCAAGTTATAAATCAAATTCGACCTGGACCGATGGTGAAGTAAATGTAATTAAATTGTGGTTAATAAAATTTGATGGTAAGTTAAAGGTGAATGGAGGAATCAGAACTTGAGTTATAAATAAAAATTGACTTGAAGTGTGAACAAATTAAATATAGTTGGGAATGTGTCGAATAAAGGAAAATGAAATTGGATTAAAATAATAATGGTTTGTATTGCGAATAAAATCCAAATATGTGGAAATAAATTGGAAAATGGCCATGTAATAAATCGGGTGAGTTGAATCTGGAAAGTTAAATTCTATAATAACTGATCAAATGAAATTGCAGATTTTAAATGAGATCTAATTGAGAGAAAATTAAGTTGAATTGGAAAGCAAATTTACTTGTAAAATGAAAAGGAACTTATGTATAAAATTTGTATAAATTAAAGTAAATTAACTTAAGCTAAAGCATGGAAAGGAGTTGAATTGAATTCAATTTAAAATTAAGATTAATATTAGTGGATTGGATTTAAATCAAGTGAAAATGAATTTTAATTGAAGTAAAATTCGGTGAGTTGCCGATAATATTTAATGGAATGAAAAGTCTTAAATAAATAATTGTAAACCATTTAAAATATTGAGGAATTGAAATAATTTGGAGACAATATTAACAATTGAATGTTTTCAAGTTTAATAGAATAGTTTTAAATGAAACGCTAATGATTGGGTTGAGAATAAAATTTAATTAAAATGTGTCAAGCTAAATAAATGGTTGTGAATGGATTAAAATAAAAGGGAAATTTAATTGACAATTAAGATGAACCTAGGTTGTAAATGGTTTGAATGAACTAGTTGGTTAATATAATGGAATGCAAGTGAATGTATTCAAATTTGAGATGCAATGAAATGAGAATATGAAGATTGTGAATAAATTTGAAATGAAATAGAATTAAGCATAAATTGAGTTGAAATCAATTTAAATTGGTTATGAAACATAAATACATGTTTATTCACATAGATCTCGTCAAACTGCATAGAATGAATTGTCATTGGATGCAAATAGGAGTAATTAAAATCCAATGAATTAATAGAAGTAAAATGAATTGATTTTGAGAGGAATTAAATTAAATATGAGTTCAGTTTTCTTAAAAGTAAATTAAATGTAAGCGATTTAGTTTTAAACCATTCAAATTGATGAAGTTGCCTACGAATGGATTGAAAACCATTCAAATTGAATGAAAATGGTTTGTAAATTAAGTTGAAACAGTTGAATTAGCATGGAAACTATATAAATTGCTTACAGAAAGTGTTTGGTGTGCATTTCTTTTAGAATTCATATGTTTTCACTATTGCAAATAAGTGATATACTGTTAAACTGCATATATTTGGCACATACATGTTTAAATTAAGTAAGTACAGGTACCTGGAAGCCGTGTGGCTGGATTTAGTTGTGCTATTTGCTAAAAATAATAAGCCGCTTGCTTAAAATGCTAAATAAGTTACTCCTACGCAATAAAAATAGGAAATATGAACTGTTTTTGATTTTTCCGACCGGGTGGGTCGATGTATATATTTATCTCTTTTGTCAAATTGCAAAAGCTCCTCCGTACAAAGGGGGCTCTGCCAAAAAATTTCAGAAATTTTGGGAGTTAGAAAATTTTTGAAGATTTTTGAAAAATTTAGTTAACAGCAAAACGGTTTCAAACTGGAAGTTGAAATATGTTAGTAAATGAAACTAATTAAAATATTGACATGAATTAGTATAAATGAAAGATAAAATTTAAAATTTAGAGTTAAAGATAAATTTGAATTCATATGGAAATGAAAGAATCAATTTGAATAAAAATAGATATAAACTAAAATGGAAGATAAAATAAAGATAAGGAACATATAAAATGCTTATGTTAACTTAAGTAAGGAATGGTCAATTCTTAATTGGAAATTGAATATTGCAAATATATTCTAAGTTGATATTTGGATGAATATTGACATTTGGTAAGGAAATCGATAAAATGTTTTTGGGATGTTGTGATTGGATATTAGTGCTAAGCAGGTTATGCAGGTATTATAAAAGGGAAAAGAGAATTTGTTTTTGATTTCAAGAAGATAAATTTGAAATGCTCGACAAAAAGGTATGCATTTAAATTTGGTGTGAATTTGATTGGGAATTTGGATTGAGCCACTTAGCCTTTTGTTTTCTTTTTGGATTTGGAAGGCCGTAGAGCCATTTTGTAGTTGTACCGAGCTAGCCGCACAAAGGAGACGCTGTCGAAATTTTTCGGGAATTTAGGGTGTTAGAGAAATTTTGAGAAAATTTTGATAATTCAAAATTTGATTTTGAATTGAAACATGAATGGTTGGGCAAATAGGATTGTTTGCAAACTAGGGAAAGATTTGGAAAGTTAGTAAGAATAATAATGGGTCTTTTACAAAAAGATAGTTGGTAAGTTGTTGAATTGTTAGAAACCGTTTGGTCTCGGAGAAAAGTAAACGGGTAATGGATCATTCTTCTTAACTAGTAATTTCGGGGACGAAATTCTTTTAAGGGGGGAGGAATGTGATGACCCGAAATTTTCAAGCAATTAAAGTCGAAATATTTAATTGATTGTAAGTATTCAATAGAGCAATTTTAACTTGAATTATGAATATCACAATTTATTTGATGATTAATTATTACATTAAATAATTAGAAGTTGAGTAAAATGTTGAATTTGGAGTTTTGAGCCTGTTGGAAATAAATTGAAGACTTATGAAACTTATATTGATATTACTGGAAATTTATAAAGGTGTTAAAATTTAATTTAACAGTGGTTTGTTTAGTTTTAAAAATTTAAATCGTTTAAATTGAGTTTAAAAATAGCCTTCCGAGGCACAATCTCGGAATTCGACAAAGCCAGTTCCATTGGATCCGTTATATTGAATTATTATCGGATTTCGAATTTCGTGTTGATCGGAGTTAGTGTGTGACTGTACGATATATAAACGCGTTGAGAATTTATTGAACAAAATTCAATGATATTTAATTTAAATGGTCAAGCTTCTCTAATGCGCTTCTTCGTTTCATTATTAAAAAGGGGTAGATATTTTTCTTCGTTCTAGAAACAAAACGAAGCCTCTCTTTCTTTATTCGTTTTGAATCCAAGCTAGTAGTCGCTTTCATCTATTTGCAAATCGAAGCCGAGCCCTTCATTTCCCTTCTTCTTCTTTTTTTCGTTTGACCTTCAGTCTGATCCCTCTCCCCTCTTCAATTTCGAATCAAACCCTGTTTATAAAAAAAAGTATCGACGCGATCGAATTCGCGATTTAGAGAAGGCGACTCGAGCGATTCGTGGGAGCTCGTCAGGGCTGCGTGGAAATGGAAAGTCGATGGAAATCGACGCCTTCATCGAACTGCAACGAGGCACATGAGGGTGGAGAGCGCGACGAGATGGATGCTCGGTCGTGGGGAAATGGCTAGGGTTTGGGTCGCGATCTCCGGTGCCGAGTTAGGGAAGAGACGGTCTTATGGAGGCTCGTTTTGGTATGGATTCTCGCGAGAAGCTGTAGCAGTGAGTTCGGCATGGGTTCATCAGCGATGTGAGTTCATCGGCGACGTGAAAGCCGCAAAGCTGTGACGAAGTGGTATCGGATTGGGGAGCTTTCGTGTGTATGCTGGGTTTAAGTTTTGGCAGCTAGGTATTGCTTTGATAATTTATTTAATTTAGTTTCTAAAATTTGGTTGTTAACCTTGACGGTAATAATAATAATTACAACAAAGTCTGGATAGTTTTAGTTTTAAGATTTAATCAGTTATGTATATATATACAGGAAAGCAAAGTATATTGTTTCACTATCAAATGCAAATTTTTTTAGTATGTATATGTATATAGGATCTTGAAAGAAATAAGGGGATTTATGTAAAAGCTAGATCTTTGAAAATCTATGATTTTGTTTTTATAAAAATATATAGGTGCTCTCAAAATGAAAAAAAATGAAAATTTAAAATTAGTTTAATTAAATTTATTTAAAACGGTAAATAATCGTTCGATTAGTTCGGATATTAATAAAACCATATAATTGTTTATACAAGGTCAGAGGTCGTGTGACGACCCGTCCTCCTACGCCCAGGAAGACGTTTCGTCTTGAAGAAAGAAAGGGATGCGAAAATAGAAAAGATAGAGAAGAAAGAACAACAACATCAGAATCTCATAGCGGAACGAATAAATTATATTAATCACATAAGTATTTACATAATATATAACATCAATCAGAGTTATACAGATAATACATCACATACTAGACAGTTATAAACATCTGACTAGTTAATACAACATAACTCAAACAATACAGAGATACCAACACAGCGGAACTATATATATATCTATAACGCTGAAGCCACCTGCCCCATTGCTCCTCCAGAATTCGTCAAAGCTAACCTGAATCCCTTGGCTACCCGTAAAAAAATTGGGTACCCGAGAGTTTATGAAAAACAAAAATAAACTTCGGGTCAAACATGGGTCTGGTATGAGTAACAGGTTAAAGTTGCTTAACTTTTGAAAATCTTTGAAAACAAAAGGTATCACGTAAGACTTCCCACACATAAACATGGAAAATTTTTTACCTTACGCTAACCAAAACATTTGATAGGAAATTCTGTGATATTATAATAGGTCTAGGGTTTTCAAGTAAATAGAAAATAGCCGAAATTGTTACATTCATTAAATTCCAGCTACTAGCCACAAAAGTGGGTAATACAATCAAAACCGTGGGCACTTATTGGATTGTGGATTCCATACAATGGCAGGGCTACTGGGGTACCGCCCGTCACAGTACGTGGCCTAGATCAACGTATCGAGGATCACTCCCGACCCCCTGTAACACAAGGCCGGAACCATTCCTTACTGAACAGTCCCGAACAAGATAAACCCCGGAAGTTGTTGCAATCAACCGCCCACACAGCCGAAAAATAAGGGACATCTAGACAGGGGAATATCCTTGTCCTGCTTGGGCATGACCCACCTAACCTTGCTGCACCTTCCCTGTTTTAGCCATTCCCGGTTGATGAGGCTTGAGGTTATGGTTACCTTTAGAGAACATAATTCTTAGAATGCTCATCACCCGCCTGACGATGTGTTGAAAGCATTCAATCCATACAAGTTCGTTCCGGGTTCGAACGAAACCGAAGGCATTATCTCGTTACACTCATTTTGGAATCACCCTCAGAGTTAACAACGATAACCCTTGCATTCTGAATCTTCATCTTTACTTCAGATTCACGACCAATCGTTAATTTGGAATCGATGTAGTTTTCGGATATTCCTAATGCGGAAAACCGATCCCAGCCTCATCGAAATCCAAAACGTGTCTTTTAAGGCCAAGTTGTCTATTTAGTCTTAACAGTTTAATTCAATATAATCAATACACACACAGATGGATAATTCATAATATCACAATAAATAATCTCAGATAATCTCATAAACAAAGAATAAATATTATTATCTAAACAGATAACCGAATATTATCATATTTAAACCAGGCATCCATGACACATAGATATAATTCATGCTAGACCACAATCATCAAATGAAATATCAATATCATTCATCCATAAGCAATGATTTGTAATCACACCATTTGTAATTAATTTAAAATGAATTAACTACTTCAATCTCTAATTAATCTAAAGTAAATTAAATTAATTACTTCATCTATAAATCCTGCTTATTCAACCATTAATTAATTACAAATCAAATTAATAAATCAACCTCTAAATATCCATCTTGATTAAACAGCTTTGCTTAATCATTTTCTAATTACAATAAGTAATTAGTCTTTATTTAATTTCACAAATTAATTATTTTAAATCATTTATAGTGATTAACATTTAATTACTTCATTTATAATTTATTACATTTATCCTTAATTAATCACCACATTATTAATTATGTCTTTATTAACCAATTCTTAATTTCATCGTTAATTAAATTAATTAATGACCTTTGATTTAGATTTAAATTAATTTGCTTTGATTAAATTAATTACATTAAGTAATCGATCTTTAATTAAACATAATTATTAATCACCCTTGATTAATATCATTCCAGTAATTAACTACCCTTAATTATTCATATAATTTAATTAATTATCCCATAATTAATTATCTCCACTAATTAATTCCAAGATTAATTATAAAAGTAATTATCCAAATTACTTTATTAACACATCATCTTTCATTAATTACATTCAGTAATTAACATTCATTATTTCTTAAGTAAATTCTGCTCCATTACATACACTAAGTAATTACACTTACCAACTTGTCAAATGATTTTCTTCAATTAATTAAACTAATTTAATTAACTTAAATTAATCATTTATCAAAATTAATTACAAGAAGTAATTAATCTCTTAATTACTGTTATCAAGTAATTACGTTTAACCATTTACAATAGATTATCTAATTAATCTGATTACTTATCAAAAATTAATCACATAAATTAATTAGTAATCTGTAGTTAATTTCTTTATTAACTAATATCATCTCTTAATTTACTTCTTAATTTATCTTTATCTTTAAATTAATCTAAATTATTCATTTATAAATTACCATTTCTTATTATCTTATTAATTAAATCATTTAATGCCTTAATTATCCTTAAAATAATTCATTTCTTATTTAATGACTTAATTAATATAAAAGTGTATTAGAACATTACACTTTTAATTGAAATCCAAATTTAATTCTAAATTTAAGATTCAAAAGGATTATTAATTAAACATTATTCAAATTTAAATTCAATTTATAATCTTGTAAATAACATCAATCTCTAATTTAAATTTCCAAAATACATTATTATTTGACTTGCAAATTTTCAAGCTAAACAATTTATTTTTCTTTTCATTTAACAAAACTTTCTTAACAGATTTATTTTCAAAACTGTTTTATTGGACTTATTCTTAATCACATGAATCTATTAATTATAACATTGATTTTAAAACTTTGTTGAAAATCTTGATTATAAGTCTTGCTTAGAAATCCAAATTCATTCTGAAAACTTTAAATTTCAAAAGTTTCATCTAAGATTACTTAAAACTCTGGATTCAAACATTGTTCCAATATTGGTTTATATTTTAAACCAAGTTTAAAACATAGCATAAAATCCTGTTAAGAATTTTGGACCAAAATAAAACCTGAGTATATCAGGTTTATTACAACCTGAATTCCCCCCCTCTTCCTCGAGAATAAACCCGGCATGCACCGAGTCACACACGAAATTCCACTAGAACGATCCCGAGTCACTCCTCTTCTTCCTTGTCGAACTCACTTCCCAGATACGTGAGGTGCACGGTGCACGTATACCCACGAATTCCGATGCTCCGACCTACTTCGCCAGCCTCGTCACATCGCCGGCGATTCCTACTTCCCTTCAGACCACCCAGCTCGAAGAATCTCACCACCAGTCCAAATCGAACAATTCGAACACCCCAGACCCAAACCTGGAAACTGAAGCCACCATCATACACAAACCTGTCGTCATCGAGTTCTCCACTCTCCGACCATTTGAGAGTCTATAGCTCCGGCCCCTTATTCGACTACAACCCCACTTCCACCACCCCAAAAATCACTGCACTCGATGAACTAGAGGAACAAAGCCGATCGAAAATCAAAACCAAGTCAAAACTAGGTTTACAAACCCATTCGACCAACCACCATCGCCACAGTCATCTGCCCCCACTATCACCATTTTTCCTACCCTCGCTGATTGCTCCACCACCAGCAGGAAGAACCCGAACCCTTCCAGTCGCCCAGATCATCAGGGGCAACCCATAACTCCCCAATTGATCAAGCGCGAACCGCTCTTCCTCCCTTAATCTAAAAATAGAGATTTTAATTTCAAAAATCAAGTTTTTGTTTGAGTATTTGATTTTCGTGCCTGAACCCATGATTTATAAATATTGAGTTTTTACTTATTTAGGCTTCCACTGTTGTTTTGAAATTTCCAGACTAATACAACTTTTTTTTTAAACAAATTCCTAGATTCAAGTCCATGTTTAACAAACATTTTCGTTTTTGTTCGAATCTTACATCTTATCAAAGTTTGGGTTGAGAGCAGATGAACATTTGCTGAGAATTTAACCCTGGAACTAAAATCAAAGGAGATGAAACAGGGATCAGTAGGCACACTAATTCATTCATACATAAACATAGAAAAATTCTTATAAATATATTCAACCACATTTGTTTCAGGGATGAATATGCAACATAATTATATACTTAAACCATTTATGTTGTGATATTACTCACTGAGAATACAATATGCAGTAACCCCATCTCACCAATGCCCAGATAAAGAAATAATATAAACTGTTCACACAAATATGTTAAGCATCCAAATATTAGCATGCAACAAATTAAAAAATTAAGTAATTTTTTTAAAAGTGATACTCACCATATTTAAAAATGGCAGAGCCTATCTTGTTTGAAACCAGTTTTGAAGAATGAAGATAGTGCTTTGAAAACTGAAATTCTCCTACTTTTGATTGTTGAAGTTGTTCAAGTTTGTTAAAAAGAAAGCTTATTTTTTTTTCTTTGCTTTTCTGGTTTGCTAAACTTGGAGAACAAATCGAAATAAGAACATGTATATATATAGAAATATAAGTTTGTAAAGGGTGTAGGCTTTTACTAGTGCAAGCTTTACTTTATTTTGTTTTATCAGGCAAGATATTTATTTTGGAGGCTGAGTTGAGTTAATCATTTCGGCTGAAATAATTTTTATACATTTCTAGTAGACCAAAGGGTGTGCTCGAATTAAATGAAATGGTACTTATGTTTTTATGCTCATCTTATCTTTGTATGTAGATAGATCTTTTGCACTTTGTTTTATTCTCTTTTTCATATTTTGTTGTTGTCTGCATCTTTTACAGGCAACATTCCTACAAAGCCTGGTACAAATTTCTTTTATTTTGTTTCTTAACTTGATGTTTTGTACTTGTTTGAACCTAAATTTACAAGCTACTAACATTTTATTTTATGTTTTCATACTTGTCTTCTTTTCTACTCTTTGCATACTTACTGTACTATGCATTGTGAACCTGACTTTGCCATGTTTACTTTTATTATTTTACATAGATATTTATGTTTCTTTCCTTTTTTTTTTAGCCTTGCATTTTATTTTTATTTTATTCAGTTGCCAACATAATTGTTGTGTAGACATGATTACATGTTTCTACATTTTACCTGCACATTTCAAAATTTGTTTTAGTTATTTGCTTTCTTAACTATGCTTTGCATTCCTTTATCTGACCTGCATATGTTTAGATATTTTCTTACTTATTTTGTTTTATTCTTGATGTTTATACATGTCAGAATCTAAACCTTACAAGCTACTAACATTTATATTTTATGTTTCACACTTTGCTTTGCATTGCATTTTATTTTATCTATTACTTTGTTTATACATTTACTTCTATACTTACCTGATTTGTTTTGTACCTTACTTTGCATTATCTTAACCTTGTATTTCTTTTACTACTTGCCTGCATAGTTGCTTACAGCAGCAAACATATTCTACATTCCTGAAACACTTTACTTTGTTTATATTCTAGTTATTATTTATGACTTTACTTATGTTAAATATCATACATTTAATTTGTTCTTAAGTTTAATAATTATAAAGTTTACTTTATTTTAAATTTACAAACCATAGCTTTTCAAAATACTTATATATATATATATAAATGAATTTAAAATAATAATTTCTTTTATATTAAAATCTATTTATAAAAATATTGCATTATTTTTATTGTTTAAAAATCACTCATTACTAATTTAAAATAATTCATAAATGAAATCACTACATAAATGAATTATCTATTACTTATATAGGAAAACAGAAACCAGTCGTTTTATAGGATGACACGTGTCTCATAACCCGTAGCAATCATCTACGGCATCTCAAACCGGTCCGTCTCCCAACTTTCGAATTCCCTAACCGCAATCATTTCCATTCTCTACACCACGTTTCCTCGCCCTTTCTTCCCTGTCAACACAAAACCGCTTCCCTTTCCTCCCACCAATCCTTCCATACTCCATAATGGAGTCCGATCCTCTATTTACTGTATGAGAACAGTTGTTGTGTGCTACTAAAACTGACTGTAAACATTTCAATTTCCCAAATCACAACCCGTACCCCTTTCTTCCTCCTGACATAAAATCCGCCTCAGTCTCCTCCCACCAACCCTTTCGTACTCCATAATGGCGTCAGAACCTCTATCCTCTATTTACTGCATGACTAAAGTTGGTGTGTGCTACTAACAATGACTGTAAATCTAGGGAAGGCGACGATTGGCAGCAGAAACAACAACACCTAATGGTATGACTCATTTGTCTTCAATCACTCCCAATTTATGACTTTTATTTATATTCGTTACTATATTTCTGATTTGGTTTTGTATACTTATTTACGCACTTTAAAACGTTGCGCAAAATTAGATCTTAGTTAAAATTTATTTTACAGTAATGGGAAATCAGTTATGTCGATGCTCCTTTTATGTAAATTGTTGGTATGTGTACTGATACAAAATATAACGCTGTCTAATATATTATAACATCCTAATTTTTCCTATTCCCAAATGTTGGACTTGGACCTATGAAAACTTAGCTATTTTTTTCCAATTTATTTCAAGCAAACTGAAATAGTTCCTCCTGAACAATTTTAATCCACTGTTTCAGCTTTATACTCAATTACTGTAGTGAAAATTTAAGTTCATTTCTATTCTATTTTCTACAATTTTAACATGCTTTCATGGGTTTTTCCTCAACAAAGTATGGAAGTTACAATGATCGTATAACCTATCATTTTGACTGCATTAGTTTTGATTCGCTACTATTATGTTTTACGGAGTAAAAATTCTATTTACATCCAGTCTAATGTATACATAATCTTGGGAACATTTCGATTCTTTTTTACGATTGTATTTTACTATTGATATTTGAATACCTCGATTCTATTTTACTTTAACTTCTGTATTCTATTTACAAAAAATCAAAATAACTGCTTAACGAATATTATAATGTAATTTTTATTGGAGAAGGTGGTTGGCTAGGTCCATGAACTGTAAAGGTTACACTTTTTTCGTAACGTCCACTACCTTCGTACTGTCACTAAACTAAGATGTATATTCCCATACTGAGATAGCATTGTGGATATAAAACATATGGGAGTATGACCTTCCGTGAAAATAAATTTTGAAACAATATCAACAAAACTACCCTCTATTGCCTCAAAGCTATAGAAAATTAAAAATTTATGAGAAATCCCAGATTTGGTAAATGGATGATGATTCTGATTTATCATGTGATGTAATATCGATCTTGAAGATGCCATTTTGTAGTTGACCATCTTTTTTCTGTTATGCATCTCTTTCAACTAAAATAATTTTAACATATCTTTGACATGCGTGTTATCCATTATGTAAATAGGGAACGAGAAACCAACCCTTTAAATTTCTTCCATACGTCGCCTACGATATCCATATAATTTTCATTTTAAATTGCAATTTTCACCCAATTTAAAATACCACAAACAGTTGCCATTGTCTCCTTTTCCCCGATGGTCTTCCCCTTTCTTCTTCCAAACATAAAATTTCTTCAATCATCATATTGTTCACACACAAATTAAAGGGCTCTCTCTCTTTCCCTTATTCGAAACATATCAACATAGGCTATCCTAATTTTTACAGATCCCTGAAATTATTTTGGTTGTTATTACAGCGTTCCATGAACACTATGTAAATGACTGGGTATAACATGCTGATTTTGATTTATGGCTATTACGTATTTTCTTATTCCAAATTAACGATTATCGTTTGCAACAGATGGAAGCATTTGCTGGTCATGATACGGGTAAATTGAACGTTGGTAAAGATCATCACAAAGGTATTAGCCAAAGTAAAATTTTATCTTCCGATATGCAATTTCTGTTAATGATTTGGTTTTTATTATTGTCGAGATTGAAGTTATGATAATGCATTGAGCTGGTGTTTCTTATGAATTTAGGACATTTGCTTTAAATTCATGTCTAGATTCATGGAGTTATTAAGGTTGCTTTAAAATATTTTTCTGGTGTCAATTATATGATAAACCAATTAATGATTAGTATAGCCCATTAGTGAAGTTATATAATTTACTTCTATCACCTTCCCAGTCTCAAATTAAATCACTTCAAATTCCTACTTTTTCACAGTTTATTCTTTTTATGTTGTCTGTCCTTCTTGCCTTAATCATGAAGGAAGGGAACCTCCTTTCTATAAGCCCAAACCAAAAAATGTCACCTAATTTGATCGATGTTTTTCCTAACCTAATTACTGGAAGCTTTTCACTGTAGCACCCTATCACTATCTTACCTTCTTCAATTTCGTGCTCCTCGCCTTTGTAATCAAGTTCATCTCCGCCAATGTCGCTTCCATTTTTGTATAACCTCTTTGTGCAACCTTTTAGGATTTTTATGTGCAAAGACAACCCAGTATACATACAAGTATCTTACTACAGATTGTTCATGTTAATATGCTTTGATCAATATCTGATGTTTGCTGAATAAAGTTATGCTTGAAACTGATGGCAACGTCAAACTGCAGGTATTCACGTTCAAGATGTCAAATTGCTGCAACCATTCCTACATTGTTTGTTAGGAGCAATGACGCAAAACTAAATAGGAAAAGGCTTTCTTACTTAGAACAATGGTAATAATCTCAACAAACCTTACTTCAGAGCTGAGACGACCACCTGGTTCGAAACATTTATAATCTTCTTCAGTTTTTCATTTTCTTAATATCAGCAGGTATGCTATTTGATACTGATTTACATAATGGTTTCTATACTTTCTTCACTTTTGTTGCTTTCCTTATTTTGGTATTAAAAGTGAGTCAGCATCCAGTTCTTCATTATTTTTTTGAGTTTTAATGATGATATTGTATGCCCATATGAATTAACCTTTTTATACTGCATGTTTCTGTTTATGTGTCTTTAATACTTTGTGTACATATGTGTTTGTATTGTGGAATGAGTTAAGTGCACAATAGTTACATATTTCTTTTTAAATTATGACCAATAAAAATATATCTAATCCAATAGAAAAATAATATTATTTAAGTATTACAAATATAAATAAGCAGTAAAGGTAACTTTATGCAAGCACCACATAGACAGAAGGTTAACATATTTATCCCCTTAACAACGCGTGACATTGAGTTTGGATTAGGCATACATTATGTCACAACTTAAGCACATTTAAAAATATGGGTGCGACTAAAATATTGAGTAATTCACGTCTGTGATATGATCTTAATGATTAAAACCTATCAACTGTTTACTATGCAAGAAGAGAAATGAGGTGAGGGATGCAATTTTAGAGGATATAAATCTTTGCATATTGAACCTAAGGTAATGCAAAACAAGATTAAGTGGGACATATAAACACTCCACAAACCATGACAATGATGTCCACTTAAGTGTGATTAATGTCCTTTTTGTGATATTTACTGCCAACTATTTGTTTACGTACTTAAATCTTGAGCTATGACTTTTTTTTACTGGTAGCTTTTCGCTAATCTTTCTAAATTATTAACTTATTTGATTTGGAGCACCTAAGAAGAAGTTATTCACAAAAGAAATTTTAGTTTAAAAAACAGCAAACCCTCTAACCTTTTCCACATCCCCTCATCTCCCACCACTCTTTTATTACAATTAAGAACTGAAAACTCAAAATTTATTTTGAAGCCAAACGGGGAAAACAAATTAAACCTTTGCAAATTTTCATTTGTACATAATGAAATTTGAAGTGAATAAATTGAAGGCATAGAAGATAGTTTGGTTTTATTAAATATGATTTCAGTTTTTTCAATACAATATTGTCTTGCTTCTGTAACCACACTAAAGGAGCAACCACACACATGTCAACTGAATACTGAACAACATCTTCCTTCTACTACCATCCACTTTCATCTTCTGTAACCACCCATTTCTCACATTTACTTCATGTTCACCCCTATCTTCACTTACTATTAGTACTTCGGTTGTACCATCGTGCTTATTTCATGCTCTTCCTTCTCTTCCCCTCCTTCTCGCTACTTCTTATCCACTTGATCTGAAAGTTCTAATTTTAATAATTTGCTAACCACAGTGGTGAGTAACCTCAATTCACCGATTGTTCTTCTCTATTGCTTTGTATAAGAATTTTTTTCACGGTTCCTATTCTGGACTGCATTATGCGTACATTTAATGTCAACCATTTTCAGGTATGAACAGTAACTTTTAATATAAAAGTATTCTTTGAACACTGTTAGAACTGAAGTAAATTATAAAATTGCTGTTTTTGTCAGCACAACGTTTATGTCAATTGAGTTTTAGATTTAAGAGGCTACATTCAGTTAGAGATCTAATTTTCTAAGCTATGTATTAGGTACTATAACAGAAGGGTGCTCTGAAATTCTATTCTTAGAGGTAATGAAACTCACAGCATGATCTTTAATTTTAATTTCAAACTTACTGTAATAGACCGTGTTATGGCTACTATTTTAGTTACTTTCACATATATATTGAATCTCAGAAGGGGTTTTTATTAAATCACTGTATTGCAAATTTTGCTGTTTTAGGCTTAATTTTGCACAAGATAACAAGAATAGGCGAGTTGTAAACATATTCACACTTACAGGTCACTTTTGACCATGTTGGATGCTGACTGGGTTTTTCATTGTTCCTCCAAAGACGACATTTCAAAAATCGCCCTTATTACCTCTTTTACTACATGTTGTTTCAACCAATGTTACTCACTAATTGATCTTTATGGTACTAACTACTATCCAACTTCTACGTATCTTCAGTCTTTTCTACTTTATTACACTATACAATATGAGTGGCGTCAACTTCTAAACAGAATTTTGATCAATATCTTATTTCAATTTTTTTTACTATGCGATTCACTGATAACTTTGTACAAAAGAATTGCATCGTTGTTGTATTTGATGATTTCTTTTTCATTTCTTCCGAGTTTAGTTTATGTTTGTTGTATGTGTTTTTAAAAGAAATTATTGAATGTGCTAGAACACGGTTTGTAATTGACTACCATTTTGCTCGATGCATTTTTCTTAACCCACATGACATAAATTTATGTTCACCTTAGAATCTACAATTTTTGGATGATAAACATTGGCTGGATCTTCCAACTGAGATCAGTCATACCTATTCTGTTTGCTCTATTATCTTCACCTGATTTTTAAACTGCTGATTTAGGCAAACTTTTTCCCTACGATTCAAGGTACTGCATAAATGTTCTTCTTATCTAATTTTTTCTTCGATCAACCATGACATCAATGTTTTCAAAACGGGATTTAAATCGTATATCGTAAAATTCATACTTTAAATTGTAACGAGAATCAGATCATAAATCGTATGTTCAAAAGGTTCGTAAATGAAGATTCTCACACAATTTGAAATTGATTTTGATGTTTAAAGTTTAAACTTCTACAGTTATACATGAAACTCAATTTTGTCTCTTATTACAGTTTTATTTTATTTTGAAAACATTGTCATTTTGTGAATCCAAATGATTATATCAAATATGTTATACTGATAAGAATGTTTCTTATTTGCGGTAAATTTGAATCGTCATGTAAATCAAATCGTTAAGGAAGAGATCCGATCTAAATAGTGATTTAAATCGTAGAATTTTAAGATTTTTGACAACAATGTATGACATGATGTTACAACGAAGAGAAGTCAGGGACATTTACTGAAAGTGCACACATGCAAGTGCTTTTCTTAGATGCATCTTTGATCTTCAAGATTATGCTCTTCCACTTCATCTTTGACTTTATAATGGTAGAATTTATAGTTCATTGCAACCATCATACGAGTAGGCTTACTTATAAATGTCTTATGTGTTTCTTACACTTTCATGTTACCTAAATATTGATAATTTTTGTTTTGCAGAAACTCAAATTAACTTTATTCACGTAAAAAGATTTTGTACACAAACCGACCAACAGTTTACACCTCCAAAGATTTTGTACTTAAATATTTAGTAATACTTAAATATTAAAATTAATTTTGTTTGTAAAATTTAATCCGAAAGTTATTCTTCTGTCTGTAAAAATCTATTAGTATTTTAGAAGTTTTTCAACATGAAAACCATGTAGTACATAGGATTGGTTGTATGCAAGCTTTGGAAATTTTATCTCCTTTCTTCCTGTCTTTTTATCCCAATGCAAGTACATCATATTTTAAAATTAGTTGAGATGCGTTATGAAGTTTGCTTATCAATGATCTTACTAAATTATATCTTAATTATAGGCTCTAATTGAATTCCATTTCTCATGTCCCTATGTAATAAAGTCAATGTTCAGGATACTTCCATGAATGTTTTTGGATGTTTAAATCATATAACCGTTGGTAAGATTCCCATTCTATCTTCCTTTTTAAGAAAAACTTCAAATCCATTTGAATTTCACACCATCTCCATTTGTTGTATAAACCTCTTTTTTAGAACCAAGAAATCAGTTTTAATTTGACTGGTCTTTGTTTGGAGTTATATGTTTCTAAAGGCATAGGTAAAAAACAAGAGACATACCACCATTTTTTAGATTGGTTCACGATAGGTTCTTGGCTTATTCATGGGTGAGACAATTAGGCTTTGCTAAAGGTGGACATATGCAAGATTCTATGAATTCGAACTTATATATTGTGCATTTAAAGAGGTATGGTGGTACCTATTTCATGGATGAACTTAATAGACATAGATATAAGGTATATTTTTGGCTCATGTTGTTCTGAATCTGTTATTTTGCAAGTTTTTGGTTTGCTACAAAAATATTTAGAATCTTTCCATTTTTCCTAAGAATTTTCAATGGAAACAAATAGATATTTTTAATTCCTTACCATCTATCATTGTGAATTTCATTTTATTCATTTCTACAAAATAAAATTACTCTATCCGCAAAACCGTAAAAAGAAAAAAAGCCGATTACCTTTTCCACAGTTGGTTAAAGTGCTAAAAAAATTTCAAGAATGTGGTTTCATCACCCGTAATTCTCAGCAGATATACGCATTTAGGGAATGAGATTAAGTAATATTTGAGAAGTTGTTGTATGTTGATTTGCTGCACTCAAGTACTAACCCATATGATCTACGTATAAAGATAAGTATGATAGAACTGTTACTACATCCACTTGTGGCGTTATTTAAATAAGACAGTAAAACCCAAATCACTAAGTTGTCTACTTCTCAACCATTGTTCACGTATATCATAGTTATTTTTTACTATCTAAAATTGAAAAGCACTTATCACCCCATTCGCCATTTCTTCTCCTTCTCCACTACAAAATTCACACTAATAATACATGTTTGCACTTTTCAGTTCGCAAACACCTATGTTCAGTCACCAATATTGCCTATATTTCATCACCATGGTGTAACGCCCCGAAAATTTTCGACTTTCGAAAATTCAACATCGATACTCACTTTATCGACTGTCGAGAAATCGAAGGCCAAAAACCGGAATGTTATGGGTTTTAAAAAAGAATTTAAGAAAAGAAAAGAGAAGAAGAGAGAAGATAGAAAATAGAGAGAAAAGAAAATAGAAAAGAGAACAGAAAATTTAGAAGAGAGAGAGGAAAGATAATAGAAAACTTTTAAAATAGAAGAAAATAGGACGGAATAGAAAACAACAGAACAACATCAGAATCTCACAATTCGCAGCGGAACAACATATAATAATAAATGAATAATCTTTAAACAAAGAACTATATCAGTTATTACATTTTATACATTACATTACATCATATCATCAGAGTGTACAACATCATACAATAACCAAATCCCAGCGGAAAAAGAAATACTACATAAACTAGTAATACGCCATGCCATCTAGCTTGCCTCCAGCAACTCCAGAATATCCAGAATATCCTGATAAACCTAACTCTTGACTGCCCGTGTGGAAATTGGTGGGCACCCAGAGTTTAGGAAGGAAAACAATAAACTCCAAGTCAGTCATGTGACTGGTGTGAGAACTCAAAACAGTTTATTTATCTTTAAAATCAAAATAGAGGAATATTTTTAAAGTCAATTCGCAATGCTTTTAAAAATGAGACTACCATAAGGCCTCCCGCACACACACACAATGCAAACGCAGAATCGGAGGAGATTTCTCCTTATGATAGTCAAAGATGCTTGATACGCATTTAAAATAACATTTGATATTATTATTAGTGTATAGTGTAGGAAAAATTATTTCGAAAGTAGAATATAAATCTTAGCCAACATACGACCATTATCGTATGCCTACTATAGCTAACTATGTTCAATAGCAGGTTACCGCCACATTCCATAGCAGGTTATACAACTAAAACCGTACAAGTCTCGTATTGTTTCTTTGGATTTCCAACGAATGATCAGGCCAAGGAACTTCCCATTGCCACATGAGAATGCCTCTGGATGGACATCCCCGAGAACCAAACCGGATCTCTACCAACACAAGGCCGGGTTACCCCTAACTGAGTAACAACTGACCGAATATGCCATCCCCCAGTCCTTTGGGACCTTTATCACCGAGCGCTCGTAATCAATTCACACAATCATAACAAAGTGTTTTCAACATGAGTAAGTATCTGGGCTCCATACCATGATACTACCCTTTTCCAGAAGGAAATGGACACATCCTAAAGGGTGCTACCCCTCATAACCTTGCTGCTTCTTTCCTGTTTTGACCATTCACGGGGTGTGAGGCTCGACGAATTCACGTCCACAAAAACATACTTTATACAAAAGCCATGCTTTGGGTCAACAAATGATCAACACAATGATCACAAGGATAGACGATCAAATAAACGATCCTATCACAAATAATCAACACAATGATCATTTCAGCATCACTCAGCATGTCACATTACCAAATTGGGAATATATCGCTGATAACATTCAACTACATAACCTCTGAGCTCGTACGTCTCAGAGAAGGGTGTTAAGCTAAAAGAATAAATTCTCCGCCACCAACAGAAATATATTTGAAAGAAATCGGCTTTATATCTCAACTTGTAATGTCAGGCATACAATCCATACAAGTCTGTTCCGGGCTCGAACAAAACCGAAGGCACTTCTTACGAAGCCCTTGCAATACGGGTATTCACAATCCCGATCGAATTTCCCATCACTTAGGAGATCTCTATACCAGGAGCTACCCAGTGCAGAGACAATCGATAGGTCATCCTATCGCTTTCACAAATACTCGGTCTTCAACACCGATCTTCAAATGCAATTCATAACGACGTATCACATATTCGGAATGGGTTATACGACCCCATGGTCCTTTCCCGGTTAACCCGAATAGTGAGCGCTTATTCAAAAATAAGTGTAGCATTCACATTCAAACAAATCACATCAATTTCCCATTCAAAGGGAAATATTGATAGTCGGTTATTGAACTATCAATGGATATGCACACATCACCAGATTCCAAATAATTTTCCAAAATATCTTACTTTCCAAAAATATCTTTACTAGATATATAATTTCCCACTTCAAAAATAAATCAATATTTATTTTTAAACAAATTTTCCTTTTCATTTATAAATTCCTTAGTGAATTTATATTCCAAAATATCCATGCGTATCATTTCAATTATTCATTTCAATTTATCTTCAAAAAGATAAATTTTAATTATTCACTTCATATTGGAAAAACAATTCCATACTTATTTAATAAGTAATTCACAAATCTTTTTATTTTCAACATTTAGAAAATATTCAATATACTTAAATCAAGATTAAGTATATATTTCATTCTATTAAGGAAATCATTCTCTTAACATATTTATTTGGACCAAAACGAATGTTGCGTAAAACATTGTTACGACAACCCAAAATCACTAGTATAGGGATTCGAATTTAAAATAGATATATAAATCCCAATACTATACAAAACATTTCCTTTCGAAAATCATTTACTATAACAACAGTGTTATAGTCCACTATTTCCTTTCATTTCTCGAAAACGTCTATTTCAACAATAAATGTTGAAATCTATGGTTTCGAATCTCAACACATTTTAAAACATCGTTAGGTCGTTTTAATTCTATTTAAAACATTCAAATCTAAACCATTTTCTTTAACGTGTTATTCACTATTCAAAAATGTGAATAAACTTCGTTAACAAATCTCATCCTTTTATTCATTTTAATTCAAAGGATTATTCACGATTCAAAAATGTGAATATAACTCCATTAATAGGTTTCAACAATTTACTTATCAAAATAAGTCATTTGCGAATTTATAAAACAACGTTTATAAATTCTATTTCTATTTATTTATAAAAACTTCCTTTTTATAAATTCTTTTATTAACATATTCCAGTTTATAACTCAATTATAAACTAAAAGTTCATATTATAAGTTAAATACTTATAAAACGATTATTTACAAAATCGTTCCTTTTAAACTTCATAATCATAAATCTTCTAATTTATAAGATTGTTTATTTATCCAAAATTCATTCTTTCAATAACTTTATAAATTTTATAAACCTACTGTTTATAAAATTCCATTTATAACTTCACTGTTTATAACTCTATAAATTCCATTCACTTATGCAATCCATTTGCACTTCATTCAAACACTTATAAAAACTCGTTTTATAATTTCAATATCTCAATTTATAAATATCCATTTATAAATCTCTTATATAAATCAATTCATATTAATATTTTAAAACGTCTTCGAATTCCTTTAAAAACTTCATCCTTTTGATTTATAGAATAATCAAATTTTATATATCCTATATTTAAACTTTTCACAATTATTTCAGAAATCCCAATTTAACTATTTTATAAAGTCATCAATTCCTTATTTCCAAAAAATCAGCTTTTAACTATATATCTTAAAAATCATAATTTTTATAACTTTAAAAATTATAACGTTTATTTATTTAGAATGGATCAATTCCAAAAATATTTTATATTTTATATTTTCAAAGATCACTTTAAAAATCATTTTAAAATCCCAAAATCTGGGTCCAATGATGCTACACACCAAATAGTCAATCACGACAAACAACGATATCATATATCGATATGATAATCCATCAAATATCAAAATATCTGAAATCAAATAAAAACTGTTGAGGAATCCAGTTGGATCCCTCCAATCTGTTTCCTGCATCCACAAACATTAGCACAATACCAATTTCGCTCCAGTACGAAATTATCGCGGTATATGTTCTTATTAAATATTATCCGCTTAATAACGGCGTAATAGGGTCTCATCCGCTAAACAAATAAATGCGGGAAATCAATAACTGCAATATATACATATGCCAATATATATATATTGCTATTATATATAATACCAATTTCACTGTTTATGAAATATTCGCGGTATATGTTTTTATTAAATAACATCCGCTTACTAACGGCGTATAATGTCTATTTTAACAATCAATAGATATTAATCAACATTCAAACATTTATTCAAATATTTTAAATCTAACTATTTAAAATAAAATCGAAACCATTTCGATTGAGTGAGAAGTTCTCACCTTGATTTTAATTCCGTTTCAGCTTTTATTTCGAATAAAATTAAACGGACGTTTAATTTTACCCAAAATTCTCACTAACTCCAAACGACTCCAAACCAACTCCATCGCGTAGTGCTCGTCCATACGATTCCAACGCAACTGGTTTCGTGCGTTTTCGACCTCGTATGAAAAAGTTATGTAATTTACAAGTTTACTCGAATTTATTTATATAAATTACAACATATATAAACTTTTCAAACCCACACAGATCATAGCCGTAGATCCCCCATCCTTGCATCTGGACCGCACGCATCTTCTCCCTCTCCCTCACGTTTCCATCTCCAGACAACTTCCCGTAAACAAAACCCATTAGCATATAACTAGGGTTTAATATTGCAACCACAAACGACGACGAGACTCCATCATACCACCTTCATTCTCACCGCCTACGCGAGAGCTATGCTCGGCTGCAACCATACGAAGCTCGGCCCCCCTAGCCTTGGAAAATCGTGCCTAAACCGAGCACGAACGTGCCCAGTTTCCTCCCTTCACGTTGCTCCAAAACTCATCAACTCCGTATAGATTTAAAGATCTCATCACACTCTTCAATTTTGTAGTTGATCATTTCGCGTGAATGTTTGTGGATTGGGAGAGATTAAGGAATGAATGAAACTAATTTCTGGCCCTTGGTTTTAGCATAGGCGGCTAGGGTTTTGAGATGTTTTATTATTATTATTTTTTTAATGAAGGGTGGGGCTATTTATAGAATTTCAAACGACACTATTCATCCCGGAAATTCCAAACCCCGATTTACGCACCGTAACCAGCGTTTCTAGGGTTTATCCCGCGTTCCGGACACAATGGAACAGGTTTCGGAAGCTAATTCGGACATCTGTGCGAGTTATGGCTGTAAACGCTCAATTTGAATTAAACCGATTTAAGTCGATTTCTAGGCGTTTTAATTCGTATCGGACAAACGGTAAATCCAATTGACTTGAAATTTGAAACCTTACAATAATATCACATTACGGATCCGATGAAACTTGTTTCGTCGAAATCCGAGACTTTTTGAAAAATGGCTATTTTAACTCGCCAAATTTAAATTAAAAACGATTCGATGCGTTTCGAGCTGCCACGCTCAAACGATAATTCCGATTGACACGAAATTTGAAATCCGGTAATAACTAACTATTACGGATCCAATGGAACTGGTTTCGTTCAATTCTGAGACTGTTCAAAAATTGGCTATTTTTACTAGTCGAATTAAATATTAAAATATTCAATTTTCACAAATTAACTTTTAATTCGATTTTAAAAGTTCTAAAATATTTTTCCAACTCCTATATGATAAAATAAAATTTTACAAATCATTTTCAATCATATTTATCTCCATTTTCAATTATTTCCATAATTTAACATATTAAATTATTGATTTAATTATCCAATTAAATTCCAATAATTCAAAATAAAATTTATTTGACTTATAAATTCACTTATTAATATTTAAAATTAATTAAATATTCAAATTTTAATTTCTAAAAATTCCGGGTCGTTACAATCTTCCCCACTTAAAAGAATTTCGTCCTCGAAATTATTAAGTAAGAAAAGTTACAGAATCTATTAACTTTCCATAAATCCATAGTTAAACTTCTTATAATACTTTACTAAGTTTTCAAATCATACTTAGTTATCTTTTCAAAAACAATTACTATTGTTTAACTTTCAATTCCAAAATCAAAGTTAAAGTTTTCAAAATTTCCAATTTTCTCAAAATTTTTCTAACGCCTTCAATTTTCGGAAAAATTCGCCATAGTCTCCTTTGCGCGGCTCGATCCAAAAAAAAAATGACAGTATATATATCACAAATATACATCTCATCAAGTAATGAGGCATCCCGAAGGGAAAAAAGTATAAAAGTGCGATATTTAATCCGAGATATGTACCTTATATTTTATTAGCGAGCATATACGGCTAATATAGCGCTAAAGCGAACTCCAAATGCGAAGCAAACGCGATCCGCACCTACTAATTACTCAACAAACAACATGAGAACATGCATATATGACAATAGTATCAATATACAACATATATCTCCATAACAACTATATATGCTAACATAGCAAATGCAACATATTCAAACATCAACCAACTAGCATTCATAACCAATATATATTCATTCATATTCTCATTAATATTCAATGGATTGGGTTTTCAATTCAAATCACATTTGATTCTTCAAATAATTTCACCAAATTTATAAATCTTACTATTTATAAATTTCATTTATATAACTCAAGTTCATATTTCATTTTATAAACATCACTTTTTATTTACAATTCACATTCATAAATATATTCATATAGTTTCACTTCTTATATATGCAAGTTTATTCACAATTGTAATTCACATTAATTATAATTCAATTCTTATAATTCATTTGTTTATACAATAATTCTTTAATTTAGATTATTCAAACAACCTAACAATCAACTTACATACACTTTAATAATTCTAAAAAATTATTCCTTTATATATAAAATATAATCAAGGCAAAATTATTTCATTTACCCAATTTAAAAACAATATTGTGTCGAATTATTCTATTCAAGTGTTTAGAAACCCCTTCGGCATAGTTGTACATACCGTGCTGACGAAGGTTCATATGCCACTCAATAAACCAACCATCACAATATAAAACAATTTTATATATTCACTAACAAATACGCTCTCATAGCTATTATTACACTCAAATTCATTCTAGAGTACTACTGACTCTATCTCTAATGAATTATACCCAACAGAACCATGGTTGTCGCTTAACCATAAGCTCTGATACCAAATGTAACGCCCCAAAAATTTTCGACTTTCGAAAATTCAACATCGATACTCACTTTATCGACTGTCGAGAAATCGAAGGCCAAAAACCGGAATGTTATGGGTTTTAAAAAAGAATTTAAGAAAAGAAAAGAGAAGAAGAGAGAAGATAGAAAATAGAGAGAAAAGAAAATAGAAAAGAGAACAGAAAATTTAGAAGAGAGAGAGGAAAGATAATAGAAAACTTTTAAAATAGAAGAAAATAGGACGGAATAGAAAACAACAGAACAACATCAGAATCTCACAATTCGCAGCGGAACAACATATAATAATAAATGAATAATCTTTAAACAAAGAACTATATCAGTTATTACATTTTATACATTACATTACATCATATCATCAGAGTGTACAACATCATACAACAACCAAATCCCAGCGGAAAAAGAAATACTACATAAACTAGTAATACGCCATGCCATCCAGCTTGCCTCCAGCAACTCCAGAATATCCAGAATATCCTGATAAACCTAATTCTTGACTGCCCGTGTGGAAATTGGTGGGCACCCAGAGTTTAGGAAGGAAAACAATAAACTCCAAGTCAGTCATGTGACTGGTGTGAGAACTCAAAACAGTTTATTTATCTTTAAAATCAAAATAGAGGAATATTTTTAAAGTCAATTCGCAATGCTTTTAAAAATGAGACTACCATAAGGCCTCCCGCACACACACACAATGCAAACGCAGAATCGGAGGAGATTTCTCCTTATGATAGTCAAAGATGCTTGATACGCATTTAAAATAACATTTGATATTATTATTAGTGTATAGTGTAGGAAAAATTATTTCGAAAGTAGAATATAAATCTTAGCCAACATACGACCATTATCGTATGCCTACTATAGCTAACTATGTTCAATAGCAGGTTACCGCCACATTCCATAGCAGGTTATACAACTAAAACCGTACAAGTCTCATATTGTTTCTTTGGATTTCCAACGAATGATCAGGCCAAGGAACTTACCATTGCCACATGAGAATGCCTCTGGATGGACATCCCCGAGAACCAAACCGGATCTCTACCAACACAAGGCCGGGTTACCCCTAACTGAGTAACAACTGACCGAATATGCCATCCCCCGGTCCTTTGGGACCTTTATCACCGAGCGCTCGTAATCAATTCACACAATCATAACAAAGTGTTTTCAACATGAGTAAGTATCTGGGCTCCATACCATGATACTACCCTTTTCCAGAAGGAAATGGACACATCCTAAAGGGTGCTACCCCTCATAACCTTGCTGCTTCTTTCCTGTTTTGACCATTCACGGGGTGTGAGGCTCGACGAATTCACGTCCACAAAAACATACTTTATACAAAAGCCATGCTTTGGGTCAACAAATGATCAACACAATGATCACAAGGATAGACGATCAAATAAACGATCCTATCACAAATAATCAACACAATGATCATTTCAGCATCACTCAGCATGTCACATTACCAAATTGGGAATATATCGCTGATAACATTCAACTACATAACCTCTGAGCTCGTACGTCTCAGAGAAGGGTGTTAAGCTAAAAGAATAAATTCTCCGCCACCAACAGAAATATATTTGAAAGAAATCGGCTTTATATCTCAACTTGTAATGTCAGGCATACAATCCATACAAGTCTGTTCCGGGCTCGAACAAAACCGAAGGCACTTCTTACGAAGCCCTTGCAATACGGGTATTCACAATCCCGATCGAATTTCCCATCACTTAGGAGATCTCTATACCAGGAGCTACCCAGTGCAGAGACAATCGATAGGTCATCCTATCGCTTTCACAAATACTCGGTCTTCAACACCGATCTTCAAATGCAATTCATAACGACGTATCACATATTCGGAATGGGTTATACGACCCCATGGTCCTTTCCCGGTTAACCCGAATAGTGAGCGCTTATTCAAAAATAAGTGTAGCATTCACATTCAAACAAATCACATCAATTTCCCATTCAAAGGGAAATATTGATAGTCGGTTATTGAACTATCAATGGATATGCACACATCACCAGATTCCAAATAATTTTCCAAAATATCTTACTTTCCAAAAATATCTTTACTAGATATATAATTTCCCACTTCAAAAATAAATCAATATTTATTTTTAAACAAATTTTCCTTTTCATTTATAAATTCCTTAGTGAATTTATATTCCAAAATATCCATGCGTATCATTTCAATTATTCATTTCAATTTATCTTCAAAAAGATAAATTTTAATTATTCACTTCATATTGGAAAAACAATTCCATACTTATTCAATAAGTAATTCACAAATCTTTTTATTTTCAACATTTAGAAAATATTCAATATACTTAAATCAAGATTAAGTATATATTTCATTCTATTAAGGAAATCATTCTCTTAACATATTTATTTGGGCCAAAACGAATGTTGCGTAAAACATTGTTACGACAACCCAAAATCACTAGTATAGGGATTCGAATTTAAAATAGATATATAAATCCCAATACTATACAAAACATTTCCTTTCGGAAATCATTTACTATAACAACAGTGTTATAGTCCACTATTTCCTTTCATTTCTCGAAAACGTCGATTTCAACAATAAATGTTGAAATCTATGGTTTCGAATCTCAACACATTTTAAAACATCGTTAGGTCGTTTTAATTCTATTTAAAACATTCAAATCTAAACCATTTTCTTTAACGTGTTATTCACTATTCAAAAATGTGAATAAACTTCGTTAACAAATCTCATCCTTTTATTCATTTTAATTCAAAGGATTATTCACGATTCAAAAATGTGAATATAACTCCATTAATAGGTTTCAACAATTTACTTATCAAAATAAGTCATTTGCGAATTTATAAAACAACGTTTATAAATTCTATTTCTATTTATTTATAAAAACTTCCTTTTTATAAATTCTTTTATTAACATATTCCAGTTTATAACTCAATTATAAACTAAAAGTTCATATTATAAGTTAAATACTTATAAAACGATTATTTACAAAATCGTTCCTTTTAAACTTCATAATCATAAATCTTCTAATTTATAAGATTGTTTATTTATCCAAAATTCATTCTTTCAATAACTTTATAAATTTTATAAACCTACTGTTTATAAAATTCCATTTATAACTTCACTGTTTATAACTCTATAAATTCCATTCACTTATGCAATCCATTTGCACTTCATTCAAACACTTATAAAAACTCGTTTTATAATTTCAATATCTCAATTTATAAATATCCATTTATAAATCTCTTATATAAATCAATTCATATTAATATTTTAAAACGTCTTCGAATTCCTTTAAAAACTTCATCCTTTTGATTTATAGAATAATCAAATTTTATATATCCTATATTTAAACTTTTCACAATTATTTCAGAAATCCCAATTTAACTATTTTATAAAGTCATCAATTCCTTATTTCCAAAAAATCAGCTTTTAACTATATTTCTTAAAAATCATAATTTTTATAACTTTAAAAATTATAACGTTTATTTATTTAGAATGGATCAATTCCAAAAATATTTTATATTTTATATTTTCAAAGATCACTTTAAAAATCATTTTAAAATCCCAAAATCTGGGTCCAATGATGCTACACACCAAATAGTCAATCACGACAAACAACGATATCATATATCGATATGATAATCCATCAAATATCAAAATATCTGAAATCAAATAAAAACTGTTGAGGAATCCAGTTGGATCCCTCCAATCTGTTTCCTGCATCCACAAACATTAGCACAATACCAATTTCGCTCCAGTACGAAATTATCGCGGTATATGTTCTTATTAAATATTATCCGCTTAATAACGGCGTAATAGGGTCTCATCCGCTAAACAAATAAATGCGGGAAATCAATAACTGCAATATATACATATGCCAATATATATATATTGCTATTATATATAATACCAATTTCACTGTTTATGAAATATTCGCGGTATATGTTTTTATTAAATAACATCCGCTTACTAACGGCGTATAATGTCTATTTTAACAATCAATAGATATTAATCAACATTCAAACATTTATTCAAATATTTTAAATCTAACTATTTAAAATAAAATCGAAACCATTTCGATTGAGTGAGAAGTTCTCACCTTGATTTTAATTCCGTTTCAGCTTTTATTTCGAATAAAATTAAACGGACGTTTAATTTTACCCAAAATTCTCACTAACTCCAAACGACTCCAAACCAACTCCATCGCGTAGTGCTCGTCCATACGATTCCAACGCAACTGGTTTCGTGCGTTTTCGACCTCGTATGAAAAAGTTATGTAATTTACAAGTTTACTCGAATTTATTTATATAAATTACAACATATATAAACTTTTCAAACCCACACAGATCATAGCCGTAGATCCCCCATCCTTGCATCTGGACCGCACGCATCTTCTCCCTCTCCCTCACGTTTCCATCTCCAGACAACTTCCCGTAAACAAAACCCATTAGCATATAACTAGGGTTTAATATTGCAACCACAAACGACGACGAGACTCCATCATACCACCTTCATTCTCACCGCCTACGCGAGAGCTATGCTCGGCTGCAACCATACGAAGCTCGGCCCCCCCTAGCCTTGGAAAATCGTGCCTAAACCGAGCACGAACGTGCCCAGTTTCCTCCCTCCACGTTGCTCCAAAACTCATCAACTCCGTATAGATTTAAAGATCTCATCACACTCTTCAATTTTGTAGTTGATCATTTCGCGTGAATGTTTGTGGATTGGGAGAGATTAAGGAATGAATGAAATTAATTTCTGGCCCTTGGTTTTAGCATAGGCGGCTAGGGTTTTGAGATGTTTTATTATTATTATTTTTTTAATGAAGGGTGGGGCTATTTATAGAATTTCAAACGACACTATTCATCCCGGAAATTCCAAACTCCGATTTACGCGCCGTAACTAGCGTTTCTAGGGTTTATCCCGCGTTCCGGACACAATGGAACAGGTTTCGGAAGCTAATTCGGACATCTGTGCGAGTTATGGCTGTAAACGCTCAATTTGAATTAAACCGATTTAAGTCGATTTCTAGGCGTTTTAATTCGTATCGGACAAACGGTAAATCCAATTGACTTGAAATTTGAAACCTTACAATAATATCACATTACGGATCCGATGAAACTGGTTTCGTCGAAATCCGAGACTTTTTGAAAAATGGCTATTTTAACTCGCCAAATTTAAATTAAAAACGATTCGACGCGTTTCGAGCTGCCACGCTCAAACGATAACTCCGATTGACACGAAATTTGAAATCCGGTAATAACTAACTATTACGGATCCAATGGAACTGGTTTCGTTCAATTCTGAGACTGTTCAAAAATTGGCTATTTTTACTAGTCGAATTAAATATTAAAATATTCAATTTTCACAAATTAACTTTTAATTCGATTTTAAAAGTTCTAAAATATTTTTCCAACTCCTATATGATAAAATAAAATTTTACAAATCATTTTCAATCATATTTATCTCCATTTTCAATTATTTCCATAATTTAACATATTAAATTATTGATTTAATTATCCAATTAAATTCCAATAATTCAAAATAAAATTTATTTGACTTATAAATTCACTTATTAATATTTAAAATTAATTAAATATTCAAATTTTAATTTCTAAAAATTCCGGGTCGTTACACATGGCCTCACTGTTCTTATTCCTTCCATGCTGTAGCTTCTCCAGCCATGGCTACTAAATTATTTCAGGTATGAATACTTTCTGATCTCTAACTGGTATAATTATCTAATTGATGATTTAGGTTCAACACTATCTTTTTATTTAAGATTAACTTTATGTCCAAAGTTGATTCTTACATTTAATTATGTAGATCCAAACACCTATTACGTATAATTGACCCAATCGCCCTTAAATTCAATGATTTTTATTGACAGCCAGGAGTCTTTCTTGAATTTTTATAATACTCAATGACCTCTATCCATTTTCCACTAATAAAAGTATTCTTTATTTATACTGTTAATTTAAAGCTGTATAGCTTGATAACATATGTAGATTGCAATCTCAACATGAATTTGATAGAAAAATTGTAATATAAATAAACTCTTTTTAACTTCCACCTTTTATTCTAATGAAAAATTCTATGCAGCGTCAAAGTCTCATTGTGCTTTTCTTCTTTTGGCCAGTACGTATATATTTCCTAAACGAAAAAAATGGAATATAGTTTGGTCACTAAAATATTGTGCGCGTAATTATTTTTCACTCTTTCTCAAAAATATTGCAATATTAAATTTCCGTGAGTCAGGTTAGTAGTATCCAGTAGCATAGTAGATTTACTATGATATCTAAAAATTAGACCGTGGAAAGGTCCAGTTTAGAGGAGTACTTAATATTACTATGTATTGTAAAATTGCATAGAAGCACTGTCATTCTAATTTAGAATTCAAATTGATAATGAATTGTAAACTTAGGCATTCTGCATGAATCATAGTCCAATATGAGCTACCAATTTTCTCCATCGTTATCAGTTATAGCAATTATTATCCCATTGTACCATTGTATGTAGCATTTATTATACTCATATATTTTAGGCTGTATACACGATTTTTTAACAAATTATAAAAAAAAATTAATTTTACAGTTAGAAATGTGGACATATCTATTTTTGAGTATAATCACTTCTTTAATTTTATTAGAACTGAACAACAATAGTCATTAAATTAGTTACTGCCTTTGATTATGGTGTGTCTTGGTTGGGTTTCAATACATCATTGGTTGATAACATTTCATTTTTCAATTAATCAACGAATTTTTTGGTTATTTATATGATTTAAACCAAGTAAAATGATCCATCTTTAATCTATTACAAAACCTTAACGGGTTTAGTTTCAAAAAAAATGAAGGTTTCTGACTGAATTGCCTTTATCCATCGTTTTATTTTTTGAAAATTTGCACCTAACCTAATTCTGGGAAACTCACACCAGAAAAACCTGAGGGCCCGATTGGATTCAAAATGGATTTTGAGTTTTTTGCTTTCATTTTGTACTTCAAATGGCGTGGTAGAAGAGTGCGGCATCGAGAGGAGGAAAGGGGAAAGGAGAGGACAAAGAGCGAGTTGTTGAAAACAAAATTTTCTTCTTTTCCGCTTTTTTAGGATAACGAAAATCTCCCTCTAACCCTTTACACATCCCCTCATCTCCCACCACTCTTTTATTACAACTAAAAACTGAAAAGTCAAAATTTATTTTGAAGCCAAACGGGGCTTAACAAATTAAACCTTTGCAAATTTTCATTTGTACATAATGAAATTTGAAGTGAATAAATTGAAGTCATAGAAGATAATTTGGTTTTATTAAATATGGTTTCAATTTTTTCCACACAATATTGTCTTGCTACTGTAACTATAACAGTTATGTAAAATATGATTGATATGACAGTACAAAGATCATGAATATTGATGGGTATAAAAAAGATTTGGATAAATCATGTGGATATATGCATTAAAATTGATTGCAAGTGCTAATTTACTATGAACAGAAATTTGAGCAGGAGTTAAAAATGGATGTAAGCCTTACGAAGTGACTATTATTGTTTATTTTCGCTTTTTTCGCTCTTCTTACACCAACTGTAATATGTTTTTCCACTGTCTTTTCTGTGTCAAAATATCTCATTTTTCTCTCCGACCATTTTGACTTCTTTTCTACAAATGGCCAATGGCCAATGACCAAAGTTGCACCAAGTATGGCTGTGGATGATGATTCCAAGCTACAGGAAAAGGAAACTCACAGTTTCATAGTTTATAGATCAAGTAAACACTTAAATAAGTTTTTCTTTAGAAGCTTGGCAAACCCACCATGAAATATGAAGATTTTACTGCTTTCCTTCCTAAGAATGAATAAATGCACGCACACTTTTGACTTTGGTTTTTTCACAACTGCGAATTTTCAGCAATATTTTTTTCATTGCATGGTTTCCTGGTACCGCAGGAGTGAAGAAAAAGCTGCAGGAGTAAAGAACAAGCGCTTTGCAGAATGCTTTAATATAGAATTGGATTGCATTCAAGTGGAGCTACAATTACATGCAACTGATCTAAGTGAGATGGATGTAGATGATACTCAAATTCGCACCAGTTGGCTGTGCAATTATCTTGTATTGTGGTTGTTTTTACTGTATTTACAGCAACTGCATGCCATAAGTGCTGTTTATTATTGTTTTACTGTATCCTTCTTTTACATTATGCGAAACTTATGACATGCAATGACTCGTTTATGTGTGTCTGTTTGTATCTTGAGATGTGCTAGCTAAATAAACTAGATGTAACACTAAGTTCACATATTGTAAAGTGGACGCTGTTCTTTTTCTGAAAAAAAAAGTAGTATGTTTGTCCAACTGTCATCTTTTGTGTTTGATACGTTGATGATTTTGCATGGAGTTTTCAACAAGTTCATTGAAAACTCAAGTAATACACTAATAAAATTGTTTTATTCCTGTTTGAGATCAAATTTATGAAACATTGATGAAGAATATATGGGAATCAATGATATTTGATTGATCTTCTTACTCTGACTTTTGAAGTTATGTAAGGTTAACTTTCTTTGTAAATTAAGACAAAGTTATTGTGCTATTGTTATCTTAGAAAAAATAACCTAAAGTCTTACATTCTGTTTAATTTTCAAACATTCTTTTTTCTTATATATTTTTTTAGAAGCGGTGGTATTCTTAATTATTTTATTACTACCAACACATGACCTTTTTAAACCACCTGTTTGACTAAACTTAAATTGTTGGTCTACTAAATTACCATATTGTAGATAGAATGAAGATGTCAACTTATATTAAAAATCTACTATATTAATAAACCAAGCCATATATATAATATATGTGTGTGCACATATACATTACATCTGCATACACACATCAAAATATTATTCAACTCAACCTTTACCTCTATATAAAATTCATTCATTCAGGTTATATTCTAAAAAACTTTTAACATCAACCTAAATAATCTTTCAACTATTCAGCGACCATTATAGATAGTGAAAATCAAATATCGCTCGAATCCTACTAAATCTACAACACTAGACACACTACGATAATTGCGCATACACATTATAATACAGTAAAACTGTACATACCTCTACAATATTTTATTCATTTATTTTATTAGATTATATTTTCTATCAACTTTCAATGTCAATTCTGTTAAAATCAATGCCCGTGTGCGTAGCACGGGCCACGCACTAGTTTATTTTATAAAGTTGAAGTAAAAAGACAAAACAATTCTTTATTTAAATTTTAACCTATACTTGAATACTTTTTAAACAAATTATATTTATCTAGAGTATTTTTAAGATCTTACTATTATTTATACAATATTAAATTCCCAAATTATCCAAAATAATAGAATTAGAAAATATAAGTTTATCTATTAAAATTTAAAAACAAAACTGATCTATTTATAATATATACCAATATATATACATACATACATACATTATAAATAGAAACAATTTAAATTAGCCTTTAAAAGATAAATTATCAGTTAAATATTTATTGAAAAGGAGATTTTTAAATCAATTCAAATATTATTAACAAATATTATTAAATCAATTTAATTTTTAATGTAGATTATTAAATTGATATTGCCTAGATTATTAAATTGATATTGCCCCAAATTTCCGGGATATCACATTCTTCCCCCCTTAAAAGAATTTCGTCCCCGAAATTTAAAACAAAGGTAATTTAATAATCTGCTTAAATATTTAATTTTTAAAAACACAAGCATATATTAATCATATGCTAACAAGCATAGCAACCAATTCATCCAAACAAACAAATCTAACTATCCAGACAAAATTCTGGATAGAATTTGCTCGAGTTTCCCCAAGTATAAATACTGGGTTACTCGCTCTATAGAATCCAAACAAACAATACTACTAAGCTACAGAACTTCTACTCGTCTAGATCTACAAAACAAGACAGAATATCAGATTACAGGCAAGTCTGAATCAATAACTTCAACTCCCTGAATTGCTGATTCTACAACCAGAGATAGATCCTACACGTACTCCCTCAGAGATACGTGAAACACAACAAATTCTAGCTATCCAAACTGACAATCCAATCCTGAAGACCAAACACTTATCCAAAATCGAATTTTCGATTTCGGAATCTAAATTCCTCCGTATCTTATCCACAAAACTCTTCGAACGATCCTGGGCTTCCTTCATCCTTACAGATCAGCTCAACTCTTGCTGATGCTCCTAAAAACAAACTGAACCAAAGACAGTCCAACAAAATGATCTTTCCAAGATCGACCCAAAACTCAGAGCACAAACTTTATTCCAAATTAGAAAACAGAACTCACTTCTCTCATCTGGAAGAGATAAAATAGGTGCACTCCAATCTGGCCTCAGATTTTGAAAAATTTCCTGTAGAACTCTCCAATCCAAACATTGCAACATCCAATTGCTTCCAAACTAAAACAGCTACCACCATGCTTCCACTGCGCAACTCTGACTAAACAGATAAAAGTGCTGAAGATGAACTCAAGCACAGACTGGACAACACATTCCAAAAATAAAGTACACATATCCCAAAAGAAAACTCCGCGATTTCTTCAAAACCTGAGCTACTTCATCAAACTCATTCTCAGAAAATCATCTTACTGAACCGTCGGTACCACTCCTGGAATCCAGTCGATGCCAAATTCAATCTCTAGATACGAACAAAATTCTAACTTCCTGAAGACATCCAGAAAAATCAGACCAAAGAGAACTCAAACAATCACAAGTCACTTTTGCGATCAATCTAGCCCACTATCAAAAAAAATTTGTTCTCTCTTTACCAAACAGAACAGCCTATGCTTAATTAGCCAATCCATTAAAGAAACAGAATCACTCTGCTGTTTCTGAACTCCACTGCTGATGCAGAAGTTAAAAATTTCCTTACCAACACCAATGCCAAGAAATTCCTAATCCAGAGTTCTTTGAGAAACTCGGACCTCAAACCCACAGTAACATTTTATTGAACTCAGCCCCAACACCGAAACAGTCACATTTCCTTACTTGTTTCCAAAGAAACATCTTTAGAGACATCCATAGTCACTGTGTCTCATCATATAGCTACTACACCTTGATGTATCAAAATATCATGACTTACTTCTGCCCAGCCGACAGATCCAAACTCTAGCTCAATCAAATTACACCTCAAAAGATGAACTCCGAACCTTAACAGGTTTCCTTCAGAGATCAATGAAATCCTTACGCCACCCAAAGTTTACTCGAGACGGTAATAGGTCTACAGTCTCGACAATTACACTGCCAACCATTGATAGTTGTGTTACACACACCACTACCTATCTACCCTTATTACTCATTGGAAAACCCGAACAGGTAGCCCAACAGATAGGTAGAAACAAATATATAAATATATATATCAAAATTACAAATACGCTCTCTCGGGGAAGAAAACACTCAAGAGCCTAGGTATTCACTCAACCTAGTGCTCTGATACCAACTGTGACAACCCGTCCTCCTACGCCCAGGAAGACGTTCCGTCTTGAAGAAAGAAAGGGATGAGAAAATAGAAAAGATAGAGAAGAAATAACAACAACATCAGAATCTCACAGCGGTACGAATAAATTATATTAATCACATAAGTATTTACATAATATATAACATCAATCAGAGTTATACAGATAATACATCACATACTAGACAGTTATAAACATCTGACTAGTTAACACAACATAACTCAAACAATACAGAGATACCAACAAAGCGGAACTATATATATATCTATAACGCTGAAGCCACCTGCCCCATTGCTCCTCCAGAATTCGTCAAAGCTAACCTGAATCCCTTGGCTACCCGTAAAAAAATTGGGTACCCGAGAGTTTATGAAAAACAAAAATAAACTTCGGGTCAGACATGGGTCTAGTATGAGTAACAGGTTAAAGTTGCTTAACTTTTGAAAATCTTTGAAAACAAAAGGTATCACGTAAGACTTCCCACACATAAACATGGAAAAGTTTTTACCTTACGCTAACCAAAACATTTGATAGGAAATTCTGTGATATTATAATAGGTCTAGGGTTTTCAAGTAAATAGAAAATAGTCGAAATTGTTACATTCAATAAATTCCAGCTACTAGCCACAAAAGTGGGTAATACAATCAAAACCGTGGGCACTTATTGGATTGTGGATTCCATACAATGGCAGGGCTACTGGGGTACCGCCCGTCACAGTACGGGGCCTAGATCAACGTACCGAGGATCACTCCCGACCCCCTGCAACACAAGGCCGGAACCATTCCTTACTGAACAGTACCGAATAAGATAAACCCCAGCAGTTGTTGCAATCAACCGCCCACACAGCCGAAAAATAAGGGACATCTAGACAGGGGAATATCCTTGTCCTGCTTGGGCATGACCCACCTAACCTTGCTGCACCTCCCCTGTTTTAGCCATTCCCGGTTGATGAGGCTTGAGGTTACGGTTACCTTTAGAGAACATAATTCTTAGAATGCTCATCGCCCGCCTGACGATGTGTTGAAAGCATTCAATCCATACAAGTTCGTTTCGGGTTCGAACGAAACCGAAGGCATTATCTCGTTACACTCATTTTGGAATCACCCTCAGAGTTAACGATGATAACCCTTGCATTCTGAATCTTCATCTTCACTTCAGATTCACGACCTATCGTTAATTTGGAATCGATGTGGTTTTCGGATATTCCTAATGCGGAAAACCGATCCCGGTCTCATCGAAATCCAAAACGTGTCTTTTAAGGCCAAGTTGTCTATTTAGTCTTAACAGTTTAATTCAATATAATCAATACACACACAGATGGATAATTCATAATATCACAATAAATAATCTCAGATAATCTCATAAACAGAGAATAAATATTATTATCTAAACAGATAACCAAATATTATCATATTTAAACCAGGCATCCATGACACATAGATATAATTCATGCTAGACCACAATCATCAAATGAAATATCAATATCATTCATCCATAAGCAATGATTTGTAATCACACCATTTGTAATTAATTTAAAATGAATTAACTACTTCAATCTCTAATTAATCTAAAGTAAATTAAATTAATTACTTCATCTATAAATCTAGCTTATTCAACCATTAATTAATTACAAATCAAATTAATAAATCATCCTCTAAATATCCATCTTGATTAAACACCTTTGCTTAATCATTTTCTAATTACAATAAGTAATTAGTCTTTATTTAATTTCACAAATTAATTATTTTAAATCATTTATAGTAATTAACATTTAATTACTTCATTTATAATTGATTACATTTATCCTTAATTAATCACCACATTATTAATTATGTCTTTATTAACCAATTCTTAATTTCATCATTAATTAAATTAATTAGTGACCTTTGATTTAGATTTAAATTAATTTGCTTTGATTAAATTAATTACATTAAGTAATCGATCTTTAATTAAACATAATTATTAATCACCCTTGATTAATATCATTCCAGTAATTAACTACCCTTAATTATTCATATAATTTAATTAATTATCCCATAATTAATTATCTCCACTAATTAATTCCAAGATTAATTATAAAAGTAATTATCCAAATTACTTTATTAACACATCATGTTTCATTAATTACATTCAGTAATTAACATTCATTATTTCTTAAGTAAATTCTGCTCCATTACATACACTAAGTAATTACACTTACCAACTTGTCAAATGATTTTCTTCAATTAATTAAACTAAATTAATTAACTTAAATTAATCATTTATCAAAATTAATTACAAGAAGTAATTAATCTCTTAATTACTATTATCAAGTAATTACGTTTAACCATTTACAATAGATTATCTAATTAATCTGATTACTTATCAAAAATTAATCACATAAATTAATTAGTAATCTGTAGTTAATTTCTTTATTAACTAATATCATCTCTTAATTTACTTCTTAATTTATCTTTATCTTTAAATTAATCTAAATTATTCATTCATAAATTACCATTTCTTATTATCTTATTAATTAAATCACTTAATGCCTTAATTATCCTTAAAATAATTCATTTCTTATTTAATGACTTAATTAATATAAAAGTGTATTAGAACATTACACTTTTAATTGAAATCCAAATTTAATTCTAAATTTAAGATTCAAAAGGATTATTAATTAAACATTATTAAAATTATATTCAATTTATAATCTTGTAAATAATATCAATCTCTAATTTAAATTTCCAAAATACATTAATATTTGACTTGCAAATTTTAAAGCTAAACAATTTATTTTTCTTTTCATTTAACAAAACTTTCTTAACAGATTTATTTTCAAAACTTTTTTATTGGACTTATTCTTAATCACATGAATCTATTAATTTTAACATTGATTTCAAAACTTTGTTGAAAATCTTGATTTTAAGTCTTGCTTAAAAATCCAAATTCATTCTGAAAACTTTAAATTTCAAAAGTTTCATCTAAGATTACTTAAAACTCTGGATTCAAACATTGTTCCAATATTGGTTTATATTTTAAACCAAGTTTAAAACATAGCATAAAATCCTGTTAAGAATTTTGGCCAAAATAAAACCTGAGTATATCAAGTTTATTACAACTGGAATTCCCCCCCTCTGCCTCGAGAATAAACCCCGCATGCACCGAGTCACACACGAAATTCCACTAGAATGATCCCGAGTCACTCCTCTTCTTCCTTGTCGAACTCACTTCCCAGATACGCGAGGTGCACGGTGCACGTATACCCACGAATTCCGATGCTCCGACCTACTTCGCCAGCCTCGTCACATCGCCGGCGATTCCTACTTCCCTTCAGACCACCCAACTCGAAGAATCTCACCACCAGTCCAAATCGAACAATTCGAACGCCCCAGACCCAAACCTGGAAACTGAAGCCACCATCATACACAAACCTGTCATCATCGAGTTCTCCACTCTCCGACCATCTGAGAGTCTATAGCTCCGGCCCCTTATTCGACTACAACCCCACTTCCACCACCCCAAAAATCACTGCACTCGATGAACTAGAGGAACAAAGCCGATCGAAAATCAAAACCAAGTCAAAACTAGGTTTACAAACCCATTCGACCAACCACCATCGCCACAGTCATCTACCCCCACTATCACCATTTTTCCTACCCTCGCTGATTGCTCCACCACCAGCAGGAAGAACCCGAACCCTTCCAGTCGCCCAGATCATCAGGGGCAACCCATAACTCCCCAATTGATCAAGCGCGAACCGCTCTTCCTCCCTTAATCTAAAAATAGAGATTTTAATTTCAAAAATCAAGTTTTTGTTTGAGTATTTGATTTTCGTGCCTGAACCCATGATTTATAAATATTGAGTTTTTACTTATTTAGCCTTCCACCGTTGTTTTGAAATTTCCAGACTAATACAACTTTTTTTTTTAAACAAATTCCTAGATTCAAGTCCATGTTTAACAAACATTTTCGTTTTTGTTCGAATCTTACATCTTATCAAAGTTTGGGTTGAGAGCAGATGAACATTTGCTGAGAATTTAACCCTGGAACTAAAATCAAAGGAGATGAAACAGGGATCAGTAGGCACACTAATTCATTCATACATAAACATAGAAAAATGCTTATAAATATATTCAACCACATTTGTTTCAGGGATGAATATGCAACATAATTATATACTTAAACCATTTAGGTTGTGATATTACTCACTGAGAATACAATATGCAGTAACCACATCTCACCAATGCCCAGATAAAGAAATAATATAAATTGTTCACACAAATATGTTAAGCATCCAAATATTAGCATGCAACAAATTAAAAACTTAAGTAATTTTTTTAAAAGTGTTACTCACCATATTTAAAAATGGCAGAGCCTATCTTGTTTGAAACCAGTTTTGAAGAATGAAGATAGTGCTTTGAAAACTGAAATTCTCCTGCTTTTGATTGTTGAAGTTGTTCAAGTTTGTTAAAAAGAAAGCTTATTTTTTTTCTTTGCTTTTCTGGTTTGCTAAACTTGGAGAACAAATCGAAATAAGAACATGTATATATATAGAAATATAAGTTTGTAAAGGGTGTAGGCTTTTACTAATGCAAGCTTTACTTTATTTTGTTTTATCAGGCAAGATATTTATTTTGGAGGCTGAGTTGAGTTAATCATTTCAGCTGAAATGATTTTTATACATTTCTAGTAGACCAAAGGGTGTGCTCGAATTAAATGAAATGGTACTTATGTTTTTATGCTCATCTTATCTTTGTATGTAGATAGATCTTTTGCACTTTGTTTTATTCTCTTTTTCATATTTTGTTCTTGTCTGCATCTTTTACAGGCAACATTCCTACAAAGCCTGGTACAAATTTCTTTTATTTTGTTTCTTAACTTGATGTTTTGTACTTGTTTGAATCTAAATTTACAAGCTACTAACATTTTATTTTATGTTTTCATACTTGTCTTCTTTTCAACTCTTTGCATACTTACTGTACTATGCATTGTGAACCTGACTTTGCCATGTTTACTTTTATTATTTTACATAGATATTTATGTTTCTTTCTTTTTTTTTAGCCTTGCATTTTATTTTATTCAGTTGCCAACATAATTGTTGTGTAGACATGATTACATGTTTCTACATTTTACCTGCACATTTCAAAATTTGTTTTAGTTATTTGCTTTCTTAACTATGCTTTGCATTCCTTTATCTGACCTGCATATGTTTAGATATTTTCTTACTTATTTTGTTTTATTCTTGATGTTTATACATGTCAGAATCTAAACTTTACAAGCTACTAACATTTATATTTTATGTTTCATACTTTGCTTTGCATTGCATTTTATTTTATCTATTACTTTGTTTATACATTTACTTCTATACTTACCTGATTTGTTTTGTACCTTACTTTGCATTTTCTTAACCTTGTATTTCTTTTACTACTTGCCTGCATAGTTGCTTACAGCAACAAACATATTCTACATGCCTGAAACACTTTACTTTGTTTATATTCTAGTTATTATTTATAACTTTACTTATGTTAAATATCATACATTTAATTTATTCTTAAGTTTAATAATTATAAAGTTTACTTTATTTTAAATTTACAAACCATAGGTTTTCAAAATACTTATATATATATATATATATATATATATGAATTTAAAATAACAATTTCTTTTATATTAAAATCTATTTATAAAAATATTGCATTATTTTTAATGTTTAAAAATCACTCATTACTAATTTAAAATAATTCATAAATGAAATCACTACATAAATGAATTATTTATTTTATAAAGTTGAAGTAAAAAGACAAAACAATTCTTTATTTAAATTTTAACCTATACTTGAATACTTTTTAAACAAATTATATTTATCTAGAGTATTTTTAAGATCTTATTATTATTTATACAATATTAAATTCCCAAATTATCAAAAATAATAGAATTAGAAAATATAAGTTTATCTATTAAATTTTAAAAACAAAACTGATCTATTTATAATATATACCAATATATATACATATATACATACATTATAAATAGAAACAATTTAAATTAGCCTTTAAAAGATAAATTATCAGTTAAATATTTATTGAAAAGTAGATTTTTAAATCAATTCAAATATTATTAACAAATATTATTAAATCAATTTAATTTTTAATGTAGATTATTAAATTGATATTGCCTAGATTATTAAATTGATATTGCCCCAAATTTCCGGGATATCACAGGTCGGGAAACTAAGACGAAATTGAAGTGGAATGCAAACAAATCCAAAGGTGAGTTAATCTCACTCAGTTTAAATTTAAATTTAAAATGATTAAATTTTAAATAATTGTTTGAATGGTTGAATAAATTGATGTGATATAGTATGATATTTTGGAATTGATATATTATATTGTGCTGACGTTTGTGGATGCAGGGAAAAAACAGGTTGGAGGGATCCTACTGGATCCCTCAATATTTATTTAAATTATTTAAAACCCTCTGTTGTGATTTATTTGATATCCTATGATGATCTTTATTGAGATATTGAATGCCATGGTTAGATTGGATATCATTGGGTATGATGAATTACCAAAAATATATAAATTGGATTTTGGTAAGATAATATAAGAAGTGAAATTGTAAGTTTAATAAGTATAGAAATTTGAATAAATTTTTAAATGAATTGGAAAGAAATAAAGTGACTTTAAAATTCTACTAAATAGATCTTGGTATAGAATGGAAATTTGAATAAACAGGAAGTTAATGAATTTTAATCTTCAATGATATTAATTAAAAGAAAAAAAACATTTATTTGAAATGTAAGATTTAAAATTTTGAGGAAAAAAATAAATAAGAGGTTGGGAAAAGCTGAAATTTGTATATTTCAGTTAAAAGATTTAAAATCAAATGGACAATAATAACAATAATTAAGTGAATAATTAGTGAAATTTGAAATGAATTGGGTAATTAAAGAAAATTAATTCAAGTAGTATAATTGGAAACCAATTTGGAAAATTGATTTAAGTGATTGAAGTTGGAATTCTCCCTGGATAACCAAGTACGTTTTTAAAGTAAATTTTTATATATAAGTTAAAGGTTTTAAAGTTGTGTTAAGAAAAAACAAGTTTTGGAAAGTTTATTATTTCTAGTAGTTAAATTCTAAAGTAGGTATTTTTCTCTTAATCTATTATATTAGTAATTATTTAAAGAATGACTTAATATTATGTTTTTAAAAGTATAAATCTGGTTTTATATTTATGAAGTAACCTTATTTTCAAATATTCATATGGTATGGCATTTTTACTAAATTATTGATGTTGTTTTAACTTAAATGTTTTAAAGTATATTTCAAAGTAAAGTGTTTTAAATTATTTTAAAATCTAATTTTGTGCTTGGTGATTTCAGAGGAGATAGGAAATATTTGGGAAAGTTTATTCTAAAAGAAAGATGGATTTGAAACCGATTTCAAAGGACTGAAAATAGAAATATATCTTGTGAAGATATTTTAAGGTTAATAAATAATTTGGGAAATTATTTATTGTTGGATGGATGTTTGTGGATATAAATTGATAGTTAAATCACCGACTATCAATATTGGACAAATACGTTGATCGTTTCGAAGAGACCGGGATTGAGATTTATTTCTCGAAAACCACTTCGATCCGGTTTGTACGTTTCGTGGAAACGATTTTGAATGCGAAGATGGAGCAGTGAAGTGCAAGGGCTAGTCGCTACTAATCCTGAGGATATTTCCAAAATGGATATAGTAGGAATAGTGCCTTTGGTTCCGTTCGAACCCGGGACGGACTTGTATGGATGAATGCTTGCGAAACATCGCCAGGTGAACGATGGGCATTCTAAGGGATATATTCTTTAAAAGGTAACGCTTAGCCTTAAGCCTCATCAAATGGGAATGACTGAAAATCAGGGGTTATGCAGCAAGGCTAGGAGGGTAGCACCCAAGCAGGGTGAGGTCATTCCAGTCTAGATGTCCCTTTTTATTTCGGCTAAGTGGGCGGTTGCTGATCCCAACCGCGGGGTGATCTCACTCGGGATTATCCAGTAAGGGGTAGTCCCGGCCTTATGTTGTAGGGGAGCGGGCGTACTCCTCGGTACCGTGATCTAGGCCCCGTACTGTGACAGGTGGTACCCCAGTGCCTAGTCATTAGTTGGAAATCCATTCTCCCTACGAGTCTTGTACGAGTTTTGTTTGTATTACCCACTCTGTGGCTAGTAGCTGGAATTTAATAATGCAACAATTTCGGCTATTTTATAAGTATTTGTATATAGACCCTATTAAAATATCAGAGGATTTCTATAAAATTGTTTTAGCTATCGTAAGGTAAAAACCAGACATGTTTATTTGTGGCGTGGTCTTACGAGATGCTTTTGTTTTCAAAGAATTTTGAAACTTTAATAATCAATTGGGTGTGATTTTCTCACGCTGGTATTCCAGACTGACTCGGGTGTTATTTAACTGTAATGCTCGGGTCAGATCGAGTATTATAGAATACAGGATATGATGTTGTGGAGCTCAGGAGACGAGCAGGATGACGATACGTACTCCCGTACTTGTTTATATATATATTCCGCTGTGTTGAGTTGATGTGTATTCAGTTGTATGTTATTGATGTTAAGCTGAGATTGATGTACTCTGATGATGTAAAATATGTAAGCAGATATATTTGATTTTGAGTAAAGATCATATATTATCTATTAAATTTTATTCCGCTGCGATGGTTAGATTCTGTTGTTGTTTTCTATTTTTCTTCTTCTACCTCTACTTCTTTAACCCAAACGGTTCGTATTTCTGTACAACTTGAGTCGATTTAGATAGAATAGTGTTGACTCAAGGGGTACAGATTTGCGGGCTGTTACAGTTCTTTACTCAAATCAAATCAGGTGAGTAAACCTTTTGAAATTCTAGAATTTAACCTGTTGTTTAAGTTCATGCTAGAAGTAAGTTTGAAAATTGTTTGCATGTATATATATAAGTGTAATCCCTGTATATATTTATGTGTTTGAAGTGTCCATGTCTGCATACATGTGTATATCTATGTTTCATGTTACAGATTTTTAAAATTTAGATCAAAATTCAAAATTCTCTTCATCTATTGTATGATAGGTTCTGGTTTTCAAACAAGTTAGGTTTATTTAAAAATAATCTTGGTTTTAAAAATATATTTAAGTATGAAAAGTTTAAATATCATCTAGAAATGGAAATGGAAGTAAGAACTTTGGAAATATGTTAAAATTCAAATACCACGATCCTTTGATTTTCTTATATAAACTGAATCACCATCAAAAAACATGATTTTTAAAATTGAAAACACAATTTATAGTTTGGGATCAAGTGTGTAATTCGATGTTGACTAGAAAGTGGACTTTGAGCGATTTCTGGTGGCCGGAGGAGTCGGGGTGGTCGGGGTCTCCATGGAGGTAGAGGGAAGTTCGGCGAGCTCGGCAAAAATGTCATGTGAATTTTCAGATCACCAAGGCGGCGTTGCGGCGATGGTTTAGGGTTTAAGCCCTAAGTTTGGTCGAAGTACAGAACTAGGTTGCTGTGTCGTCTCTGGTGGATCGGAGTTCATCGGACTTGAGGCGATGGAAGCATGGATGGCTGGCGGAGCTTAGCCGGAGTTTCGACGTTTCTGGTGGCCTGAGGCGATGGAGTGAGGTTGTTTTTGGTGATCCAGTTTTGGATCCAGGTTACCACGAGTTGTTCGATTACAAGTTCGTCATTTGTTTCGCGGTGCTTGGTGGTTACCTGGGGTGAGGTGATCATCGACGAGTTGTGAGTGGTCTCGGTGAAGATCAGACGTGACCAGAATGGCGTGCGTCGTGCACGTGTATGTTTGAGCAAATTTACAATGATTGAGGAAGAAGGATATTCCTCGGGGTCGAACTTGAAGTCAAGCAGGGGTAAGCTCGAAGACGCGAACGTGAGATTTTTCTCGGAGTATTGTTCGGGTGTAACTCGGGTGAGACTCGGGACTGGAAAGTTTTGATGAAATATCAAGTTTTAAAAATTTAAAACTAATCATGATTTAAATTTAAATAATTTTCATAACTTATTTCTTTTAAATAATTAAGGTTTTGTTTAAGTTTGGATTAGTGAAGGTTTTTATAATTTAATTTAATTAAGTTTAAAATGTTTTTGAATAATATATAACCTTTATTTTTAAATTAACTTAATTTGTTAATTAAGGAGTTGATTAATTCACAACTTCTTTTCTAAATGCAAGTTACTTAGGGAAGTTAACTGCACTAATATAGCTCTAATCCCTAAAGTCACTCCACCTACTAGTGTCTCCTCTTTCGGGCCTATTTCTTGTTGTAATGTAGTATATAATGTATCACTAAAATTCTTGCAACCCGGTTGGTCAGTGTTATGCCAACTGTTGTTTCCAGCAAACAAGCTGCCTTTCTACCAACCAGAAATATACTTGATAATGTGCTTCTTGCTCAAGAATTGCTAAAAGGTTATAGTAGAGGAAATGTAACCCCTGCTGCTGCACTTAAAATTGATATATCAAAAGCCTATGATTCAATTCACTGGGCATCAATTGTTAGGATAATGGTTGTGATGTGATTTCCCAAAAATTTTGTGTCTTGGATTCATGTGTGCATTTCCACACCATCCTTCTCTGTTGTAATAAATGGTAGACCTGTGGGTATCTTCAGAAGTAGCAAAGGCATTCGACAAGGAGATCCTATATCATCTTACCTATTTTTGTTGGTTATGGAAGTATTTACTGTTATACTTAAGTCTAGATACACTCAGAAGATTATTAAATTCCATCCTAAGTGCTCTCAGCATCAAATAACCTCTATTATGTTTGCTGATGATGTTATGTTGTTTACCAAGCCTGAATTTCCCTGCTTGACTGGTTTATTGGAAGCATTGCAGTCCTTCTATTGTATGACTGGTCTCTCAATTAATCAAGCCAAATCTTCCATGTTACTTGTTGGTGTTAGTGATGTTCATGCAGCTGCCCTACATCAGCACATTGGCTTCTCTTGTATGGGCAATGATATGAGGTATCTTGGTTTTCCATTAATATCTAAAAGAATAACAAATGCTGATTGTTTACCATTATACAATAAAATGACTTCTACTTTGTGTGCTTGGGCTAACAGGCAATTGACTCAAAGTGGTAGGCTTGTCCTAATTAAACCTGTTGTATTTTCCTCTTTAGTCTATTGGGCCCGTACATTAATTCTCCCATCAAAGCTGTTGCATCTTGTTAGGTCTGCCATGAATAGATTTTTTTGGACTGGTAGTATACACAACAGGAAGTTGCTGCCATGCTCATTTTCTAAATTTGAAACAACCATGAGATTGGGAGGACTTGGTGTAATTAATGCTAGGAGGTGGAATATTGCAGCGATTAGTAAGCACTTCGATGACCTCATCAATAAGAGAGGTAGTTTATGGGTTAATTGGACATGGCAACACAATATAAAGACTAATTATTTTTGGTGTATGGATATTCCTTAAAATTGCAGCTGGAACTGGAGAAATATGTTAAAGCTAAGAGAAGTTTATCTCCCTATGATACAATATCAAGTAACTGCAAATTCTGATGTAAGCTTCTGGCATGATCCATGGTTTAGCAAAGGTCTAATCCTATCAAAAGTGTGTGATTACTCTCAGATTTTACAATCTGGAATACACGATGATGCAAAGGCTAATGAATTTTTACATGAAGGAAAAATGCAACTTCCATACAGTAGTAATCAGTTGCTTAGGCAGTTGTGGACTGAAATACAACAAAACTTCTGCTCTGCTCATCAAATGGACTCTGTTTCTTGGGACAAGAAGCCACACACTGTTAAAGGTGTGTACAACTTTGTATCTGCTGATGCTCCTCTGCCTGCTTCCAGGTGGTGCTCTGTTATTTGGACTAATGATTCTGTTCCAACTGATAACCTGATGTTGTGGAAAGTTATTAATCAAGCATTACTAACCAGAAGTGTTTTGATCAAGTATGGATTGGCATGCTCTCCTTTGTGTCTATTTTGTGAGTTGCATGAGGAAACTTCTGAACACCTCTATTTTGACTGTTCTGCTCTCTGCTAATTCAAACATAGTCTGGAGTATTATCTATAAAGCCACAAAATGGAGAAATGATGGATCTAGAGTGTTAGCTGTTTGCTTGAAAATTTACTTGAGTGTTATATGGAGGGAAAGGAATGCGATAGTATTTGAAAATCAAAGGAAGAAGTTAGAGGTTCTTTGGCATGAAATTAAGAATGGCACTCTCAGGCAATTGAAGAATAGTAACAGAGCACACCCTGATTATTTGATTCTTGGATGGGTTTGATTGTTGTTGTTTCTTCAATTGTTTTTTTCTTGTTTGTTTTTCTTCTCTTTCTTTTTGCTAATTTTCCTTTTTGCTTGGTTCAGGCAAGATTGTACTCTTTTATTGTGTTGCATAAAACTGGTAGGGGTCCAGTCAACCCCGCTAGCTTTGCTAAAAAGAAGATTAAATGTTTTTAAATTATTAATTAACTTGAATACCTTAAGTTAATTTATGTGTTAATGTAAATTAATTATAAATTTATTAAATAAAGATTTTTATAATAATTAAATGATTAATCAAGATAAATGATTTATAATTAATTAATAATTAAAGAATAACTAATTAAAGGTTAATTAATTATTAATTTAAGGTTAATTAATTATTAATTTAAGGTTAATTAATTTATAATTAAGGATTAATTAATTAACGTAATTAATTAAGAAATATTTAATTAATTAAAGTGATTAAGATTAATTAATTAATAATTAAGGACTAATTAATTTATAATTAAGAATAATTAATCAACGATTAAAGATCATTAATGAAAATGACTATATGATTAATTAATTATAATCACACGAGTAATTCATCTCACTTGTAGATGATTGATTATTATTGAATGCCTTGAATGGGTTGATACCTCTGATATGTGATTGTGATACTTCGTGATGTAAATTGCTGTGAATTGATCTGTGATATCTGTGATATATTTCTGTGTGAATGTGAAAATTGTTGGCCATTAAACGACATTTGAATTTCGATGCGACAGAGAGTCGGATTCCAAATGGTTATCCGAAATCCACATCGAATCTTAATGGTGAATCTTTGTGATTGATATATCCACGTATTTTAAAATAAGCGCTTCTTTTTCGGTTAAGCCAGGTGAGGACTTTGTGTCATAAAACCCATTTCGAATAATGATACGACGAAATTGGAGTGCATCTGAAGATGGTGGTGAAGACCGGGTATTTTCGAGAACGAAAGGATTACCTGTCGATTGTCTATGCACTAAGTTGCTCTGGTATAGAGATCTCCATATGTGATGGAGAGTCCGATCGGGATTGTGGATTCTCGGATTGCAAGGGCTTCTTCCTTTATTGGACGAAGTGCCTTCGGTTCCATTCAGACCCAGGATGGACTTGTATGGCTGTATTTTTGACATTACACTTTGAGATATAAAGCTGATTTCTATCAAATACATTTCTGTTTGGTGGCGGAGAATTTATTCTCTTAGCTTAACATCCATCTCTGAGACGTACGAGCTCAGAGGTTATGTAGTTGATGGTTATTAGTGATATACTCCCAATTTGGTAGTGTGGTATGTTGAATGCTTCTGATCATTTGTTGATTGAAGCATGGATTTTGTGAAAAGCGTAGCTTTGTGGACGAGACCTCGTCGAACCTAACAACCCAGAAATGGTCGAAACAGGAATAGATGCGGCAAGGTTATGAGGGTCGCACCCTTTAGGGTATGTGCATTTCCTTCTAGATAATAAGTCATATTCTGGTATGGAGCCCAGATAATTTTCTTTGTGGTTGTTGGTGTTGATGGCCCTCGATAAAGGTCGATTACGACTGGGAGATGGCATACTCGTGACAGTTAGTTACCTAGTTACAGTGGTAACCCGGTTGTTTTGGCAGAGACTAGTTAGGCTCTCGGGGCGTCCCTCCAGAGGCGTACCCATTCAGTGTGGGAAGTTCCTTATCCTGACCATTTGTTGGAAACCTAATCACCCAATACGAGCCCTGTACGGTTTTAGTTGTAGAACCTACCATCTAATATGGTAGCTATAGTAGGCATACTATAATGGTACGTATGCTGGCTAAGATTAATATTATACTTTTGAAATTTTTTCTACACTATGCACTAATAATAATATCAAGAAGTGTTTTGTTGTATCAAACATGTTTGACTATCATAAGGAGAAATCTCCACCAATTGTGTGATTGCATTGTGTGTGTGCGGGGAGGCCTTATGGTAGTTTCATTTTCCAAAAGCATGAACGGATTTCTTTATAAATTGTTTTTGTACAAACAACTGTTTTTGTTTGCTCATACCAGTACCATGACTGACCCGGAGTTTATAGTTCCCTTCCTAAACTCTGGATGCCCATAATTTTCCACATGGGCAGCCTAGAAGCAGGTTATCCGAGTTCTGGAGCTAGTTTAAATTTGGAGCTAGGAATCTTTGAAGTCTTTTGGAGTCTTCGGTTTGGAAGCTGTCGGATTTTGGAAGCTTTTTTGTTTGGAGCTTTAAAGTTGGATTAAAGGTGCTTATTTTGGATTCTCTCTCTCGCTCTCGCTCTCTTTTTGAAGACCCATGTTATGTTGTTTTGTTTTCGCTGTATTCGTGTTGTATATATGTGAATATCTGATGATGGTGGTTATTGTTGTAATCAAATACTATATCCATGTTGTATATGTGATGTTTATTAATGAAATCATCTTTTATTTCCACTGTTTTATATTCATCTAACGTTGTTATAAGCTCCATTGAATATGAGTTCAACGTTTGAATCTCCGACAGTCGAATATAAGTGAGGTATTTGATGTCAATTTTCGAATGCTGGATTTCGGGTCGTGACATGTTATCACTCTACAAGTTCCCTATTAGTATAGAATTCACTATGGGTTGAAATGACACATACCTAAACAATCTGTAGAATAGGAGAAAATCATTATGGGTTGAAAAGATAAACCCAAGTGATTTTCAATGGATTTGGGATTACGGGTTGAAATGATATATATATATATATATATATATATATTCGTATATATTTAAATTACAGATTGAAATGATAAATATCTGCATCACTTGACCATAGGATAGAAAATTATGTACATACACCATGGTCTATATATAAAAATATTTTGAAATGATTTCTATGGTTTCGGAAAAATATATGCTTTTTACATAAATATTGATTTTAAATATTATATAAATGCAATTATATATATATATATAGTCAAATTTTTGATTTAAGCTATGTATAAATTTGTTTGATATAAAATAAGTTTAATAATAAAGTTGATTTTATTAAAATATAATATGGATAAGCATTTAGTTAAATTATATTTTAATATAGAGTTTATAATTATTTTTATAAATTAAGGTTGAGAAGATAGTTTTGAAATTGATTTGAAATTTTATTTAATTAAGAATTATATTTAATAAGAATCCATTTGGAACTTATTGAAATTGAGATTTTAAAAGAATATGGTTTTATAACTTAATTCTGGTCTAAGGTGATTTAAATGAATACATCAAGTTTAAATAAATTGAATGAATATTTAGTTATTTGAAATTTGGGGATTATTTAAATGATATTGGATTTTATTATGTGAAAATTTCAAAGCTAAATAAGATTAAGGAAAATTTGATGAATATACGAAATTATCATATTTAGTTTTGAAATTTTGGAATATAAAAGCTTTGAAATATATTGAAATTTAAACGTTTATTTTGTGGTTCAAATCTGTATTTGAAATCGATATAATTATGAATGGTCTATTTAGAAGCTAAATTGGAATTAATGATTTGAGATCTGATTAAATTTGAATTTTGGAATTCGAGTTGATTTGGAATTAATTTGTGAAATTTGAGGAAACTAATTTTATTTTATATACTATTTTAATATTTAAATCGGTTAAGTGGGAAGTATTATGATTTCCAAAGTGTTTTGATTTAGAAAGTGTTATAACTTTGAAGTACTAAGATTTTGTGAAATGGATATATTTGAAATGGATATATTTCCAAAGGGTCAGACTGAGCGATACAGCTTTTGAGACTTACTTTTGGAGTTGGAGCTTTGTTTAGAGATCCATCTGCATCTTTTCAGCCTGCAGTTATTCAGTTGATTTCAGTGATATATTCTGATCTTGTACTTGACTATTTTATTTCAAATTTCTATTGTATCTTATTTAACTCTGATATGTATATAATGCTTCATGAACTATTATTCTTTTGTTTTCACTGCGTATTGCATATTATTCTGTGTCTGTGATTATGTGATTTGTTTATTACTGTATATGCTGAGTTTGGCCATATATAAATTAACAATCTGGTATTTTGAGCAATTCAAATCCGGCCTGTGTGGATGCGAATTGTTGAAAATATCGGGATGTTACATTTGGTACCAGAGCTTTGGTTTTAGGCAAAACTTAGCATATGTTGTAAATTTGATTACAGAATTACTTTCGTTCGAGCTTGATTCCCTTCCTCTTCGACTCAGTTTCCTTTGAATTTTGGAACGTTCCCATCGGTTCCAAAATCCACTCTTGTCTCCCTCTATTCGTGTTTTCTGACTCTGGAGTATCCCATAACTCCACTTCGAATGATTTCTTTGATAACTCGATGGTCTCTCCAATCATCGAATGATTTGTAAAGGGGTGAACTCCTTTACAATAAGCATTGATTCACCGAATATTTCTGTATCCTCGGTTTACAATGCTATTTATCTCCTGCTATACCTGCATTCTATTCCTTGAGATCTGATGTCGATTTGCTTTGGAATCCTGCATCGATTTCATTCTTGAAGTCATGATTGTCCCAGTTAAGGTTTCCCGTGATTTATATAAACTTATCCATCTTCCTATTTTGTTATTCAATCATCTTATCTTTGTTTCGAACCTATCTTCGAACCAAAATTCTCTTCGATTTGACTCCATCAAATTTGAATCTCTATCCTTGCTTTGAAATCCATTCTTGTATCGTCGAGCGAGGAAGTATATTTGTAAATTAATATAAAATTTGTTATATATATTGTGTTGTTTGAGTTGTTGATGTTGATTTGGATTTTCGATCGATTCGTCTGATATACGCTATCGATAGGATTTCCAAAACACTTGAACATAGCAAACTGACACAATGTTATTTTCAAATTTATAAAATAAAATTTTGTGTGATTATATTATATATAAGTACAATTTTCTGAAATTGTATAGGTAAATGAATTGGTTGGTAGAAATAATAATATTTGATTTTCATTTATTGTGTTATAAACCATTGATTTTACCAACATAAAAATAAATGGAATTTTAAAACTTGGTTTATAGAATTATTTAGATATTTAAATGAATTTAAAATAAAAATTTGAGAATTTAATTTCCGAAAATTTCAAACTTTGGTTTTAAATTTTTAAATGTATTATCTAAGGTATTTTCGAATAGAAATTGTTTTCAAAGAATTTTAATAGTTATAAATCAACGCTCTCCGCTTTTGTCGCTGGAAAATAATTTCGGTGATGACGTCGCATCATCGGCATTCATTTTTGAGTTTCGAAGTGGAGAGACCATTAAGTAGTTTTGCTACACTTTTATTTTGGAAAATAAATTGATTTGAATTTCTAAAGTATGACTTGATTTATAACATATATATTATATACTGGTATATGATTATATATATTTGATTTGATACATATAGATATATTTATCTCTAAATTATTAAAATGAACTCGAAAATTTAATTCTTCAATTTTGTTAATGGATGATTTCAAATTTATAAAATGAAATCAAAATTTTGAATAAATATTTAAACTTGAAGTAATTGAATTGACGAAAATTTTGCTCGTATAACACTCAATTGCATTTCCAATATAACTTACCTTAATCATTCAGAAGTTGACTATGTAATTGAATAATTTAAAGTGTAAAATGATTTTAAGAAAGTTATAAATAAAATTTGAGTAGTTATAATAAATGTTATACAGTTAGATTTTAATTATAAAAATGTTAATAGAGATAAATAGAATAATAATTTGATTGGATAAAAAATGAGACAAATTAAATAAAAGTCTGATTGAAGAAACCTTTTGTATCAAATATTTATAAATTGAAATTTAATCAACTCAATGAAATACATTGAATTTAAAGATCAATTATTGAATATTAATTTGTATAAATTAAAATTTATATAGTATAAATTAATTGTTTTATTTTGTTTCAATCGATTTTCCTTTTTGGTTGTTTCTATTCTCCTACCTCCTTCCTTTTCAAGGATGAAAAGTTTTGAGTGGGGGATAGTGTAACGACCCGTAAATTTTAGTGGTTTATTAATCTAATTAATTGAATTTTTGTGAAATTTTAAATAATAAAATTTTCAATTAAAAATTTAATATTTGGAATACGTCTATTTAAACATAGAAAATAGTAAATTTTCATCAGGTAATATGAAAGTTTATTTTATTGTGCAATTTTATTTTCAAATCAGTTAAAAATTGATGGAAATAAAATGTTTTCCAAACCTGAATATTTTATATAGAAAATTTGTAAATCATCTTCTGAGTGAGACGTCATACTTCGTTTTTCCAAATTTTGACTACTATTGCTTCGTTTATCTTATTTCTGGCAAGTTTGCAGCATTTTCGGTACCAATATTGACTTTTAATGGGATGATCATACCACTAATATCTGTATACTGTTTTGATCATCTTGTCGCATTGATCTCTATGGTATATTCAATTATGTGTTTTGGATTTTCAGTACTAGGCATATCCGTGGAACGGATAACCGTATCGGTACGTTTCTATAGTATTTTTGGTTTCATTGACCATTCATGTATCCACTGAGTTATACAAATAGCCATTGTTTTTTTCCAACCGTAAAACCCAATAGTCATTTTCTTTATTACTACCAGAATTCACGTGCATGACTTTCAATATTCTCCCAGTTGCTTTATTTCTCTGGTTCAGGTACTCTTTGCTTTCTTTGTCCACCGTTCATTTCATTTGAGGAAAAATTTATAAATAAGTTTACAGCTTGCATGTATTATTCCCGTAGCCTGTTCATTTATTCAATTCGCCTTCCCTTCATTGGATCTCGATCTCCACCACCCGCCAGTCGCTCTCCACCTCCCATTCTTCTATCACCAGGCAGACACCAAACTCCACCTTTCAGTTTTCCTCCGCCTCCACTTCTTTTCCCACCCACCTCCTCACCTTTCCAATTGTCCTTCATCTCTGCCATCACATCAACTCGCGTGCATCACCGCCTCCATGGCCGAGCCAAGCCTCTTTCTCCTCGGATAACTCACTTCGCCTTCCCTTGCAGCCTTTGTTCTGCCAGTGAGTATATATATATATAGTTAACTGTGTCTGTTTTATATATATCGACTAGTTAATTTTAGTATAAGTTGCTGGCACTATATATATATATATATATATATATATATATATAGGCTGTCTGAATATTTTGTTCATCTTCGTGGCAAGCATATTTGTGGTCTAATGATTGTATACTAACTAGTAAATTTATATATAAGTATGTATACGTGTGAGTTTATATATATTGCATGTTGATTTGTATATATACAACTTTTACAACTTATATATATATATATATATATATATATATATATATAGGAAAACATAAGCTTCGTTCTGCATATGTTTTGATTTTTAAGTTAAAGGTGATATGCATATAGTTTAATGTTTTATAACAGTTTTGTTATATATATAAAAAGCTTATATAAGTTTTATATAATATGTTCAAATTGTGACATATATACACCTACGTGTTTCGGGTTTTAAAGTTTATGTGTTTAAAATGATTTGTGTAAAGCTAAAAGTATATATAATTGGTTATATATATTACTGTTGGGCATTATATTTATATATTTTATAACAGTTGACAGTATATGTATTCATTTCAGTTATATAAGATCTATATATGTATTTGTCTACGGGTTACAGTATATTTATATTATTTTATATAAACATATACTTATATGTTGTATAGTATATATATTTTATTTATGAAAGTTTTGTTAACTGTATATGATTTTATAGGTTTGGCTGCTGTTATATTTACGTTTATATATAGTTATAGTTTTAATATGTTGGTTTATATATCTTTTCTGCAACTTTATATGTATGTTTATAAATCTTGTTTACAACAAAATATATGTTACAATATGTTAGCTAATTGTGTAAGTATATATATATATATATTAGTTCATATATATATATATGAGTTTGGTTTTGTATAGTTATATACATAAGTTCTAATGATATATAATATTATATAATCTTAGTTATTGTATTATATATATACATTAGTTAATTTTGCACGTAAGTTATATTCTAAAGTATTATGTATATTATTTTATAAAGACTTACCTGGTTGGTTTTATCATTATATCTAACGTAAGGAAAAGGGATATAGTACGTATAGGCTTATATATTTTCTATTATGAACTTATGCCTTCCTGTATTTAAGCTATATAAGAAATACCTGCTCTATTTGCATAAGCCTATATATATATATATATATATATATATATAATTGTACGTATGTATATGAGTCCATAGTTTTTTATATTTTGATTTCGATGTATATATTAAAAAGTCTTATTGATTTTAAAGTATAACATACATATCGACGTGTCCATTTATGTACATGACATAGATATATCGATATTTAGATTTACTTTAGATATAAAGTTTTAAAATATATTATATTATAATTAGATAAGTACAGATGGAATTGTTTTAAAATGTTTTATATGCATATACATTTTATTTATTTAATGTGTTGTAAGAAAGAAATGATTTTTGAATAATATATATATATATATATAGTGATTTTATTTTTGACATGGAGTTTAAATGAAATATCAATTTTTAAATATATGTTTATTTCCTTTATATCAGGTTGTTCTGATTTGTGTTTTCATCGAATTTGGATAGATTTGCTTTGCTATGCCACTATCCCGTTGTCATTTCATGCTTATCCATATCAGTTCGGTGATTTGTCAATTATCTGTGCTTGTTCGTGCCTATTTTCACCTTGTCTCATTTTTTTCTAGCCTCGAAAGGTGAGCAATCACTCACGATTAATGTTCTTATATTTATTAAATTTAATTTCAATTGAAATGACAATTAAAATATGCTACTGTTAGTTAGATACATTGCTATATATATGTTGTTATCTGTATTTGTTCACCTGTGACATCTGACACCAGTTTATGTTATTTATATTGATGATATGCCTATTATATTATTACCATATCTGTTATCACTCTTCAAGTTCCCTTTAAGAATAGAATTCACTATGGGTTAAAATGATACATACCCGAATGATCTGTAGAATAGGAGAAAATCGTTATGGTTTGAAATAATAGACCCAAGCGATTTTCATTGAATTTGGGATTACAGGTTGAAATGATTTATACCCGTATATATTTAAATTACGGATTGAAATGATAAATATTCATATCACTTGTCAATAGGATAGAAAATTATATACAGACACCGTGGTCTATATAAAAAATATTTTGAAATGATTTCTATGGTTTTGGAAAAATATATGGTTTTTATATAAATATTGATTTCAGATATTATATAAATGCTATTATATATATATATAGCCAAATTCTTGATTTAAGCTATGTATAAATTTGTTTGATATAAAATAAGTTTGATAATAAAGTTGATTTTATTAAAATATAACATGGATAAGTATTTATTTAAATTATATTTTAATATAGAGTTCATAATGATTTTTATAAATTAAGGTTGAGAAGATAGTTTTGAAATTGATTTGAAATTTTATTTAGTTAAAAATTGTATTTAATATGAATCCATTTGGAACTTATTGAAATTGAGATTTTAAAAGAATATGGTTATATAACTTAATTCTGGTTTAAGGTGATTTAACTGAATACATCAAGTTTAAATAAATTGAAGGAATATTCAGGTATTTGAAATTTGGGGATTATTTAAATGATATTGGATTTTATTATGTGAATATTTCAAAGCTAAATAATATTAAGGAATATTTGATGAATATATGAAATTATCGAATTTAATTTTGAAATTTTGGAATATAAAAGCTTTGAAATATATTGAAATTGAAACGGATTATTTTGTGGTTCAAATCTGTATTTGAAATCGATATAATTATGAATGGTTTATTTAAAAGCTAAATTGGAATTAATGATTTGAGATCTGATTAAATTTGAATTTTGGAATTCAAGTTGATTTGTAATTAATTTGTGAATTTTGAGGAATTTTTTATTATTTTATTACTATTTTAATATTTAAATCGGTTAAGTGGGAAGTATTATGATTTCCAAAGTGTTTTGATTTACAAAGTGTTATAACTTTGAAGTACTAAGATTTTACGAAATGGTTATATTTGAAATGGATATATTTGAAATAGAAATGATACTGTGTTTGGGTTTGAAATGGAAATGATATCGTATTGTTATGGTTTTGAAATAGAAATGATTTTTTGGTTTTGAAGTATAAACTATTTTGAAATGACCGCGTGTTATAATAACGTTTGGTTGTTAAAGAGACCAGGATCGGAAGTTGTCATACTTTCTGCCAATTCTGAAAACCACTTTAACAACCGTGTACGCGGTGGAGATTCTAGAATGAAATAGGATGGTGGTGACGTTCTTTTAAGGTATGTACGTGGACCCGACTCCCGTGAGTTGGCATAAGGTGGCTAAAACAGGAGCGATTCCGGGCCAATGAGGTAGCTCCTCTTATCGGACATACTCCTTCGATACCATTCTATTTCTTTGTGATTGATTGGTTGCACCTTTGATTTTGGGAGTGTGGCTCGAGGTGGGCGGTAGTGGCTGCTATGCGATACCACCACTTCGGATGTGTAATTCATATATCTATCATGGCATTGCCTAGTTGTGCCGTGTCACCTGCCCTAGTGAGCTTTACTACGAGTTTGATTTGCACCGTACCTATGGAGTATCCTCTGTTGGCTTCCAGATCAGCAGGGACTACGGTACTGTATAGACTATTAGCACTATATAGGTGTTAAGGTGGAAAATGAAAAGCCTTAACGCTATTTTTAAGTAAGTTTATTTTACTTTAGACATTATTATAATAGCGTATATTACTACATAGTGGATAGTTTAACGGATCCTTAGAAGATGGTTATCCTAAACATCCTTTGAGTTACTTGTATTTCAGTTGTTATTTCACTTGAGTTGGATTTATTGATATAAGAATGTTAGTACCGACTCGAGTGTTTTGTATTTTTTTTTTATGCTCGGGTCAGACTGAGTGAGACAGCTTTTGAGACTCACCTTTGGAGTTGGAGCTTCGTTTGGAAATCCATCTGCATCTTTTCAGCTTGCAGTTATTCAGTTGATTTTAGTGACGTATTCTGATCTTGTACTTGACTATTTTATTTGAGACTTCTATTGTATCTTTTTAACTATGATATGTATATAGTAGCTTCATGAACTACTATTCTTTTGTTTCCGCTGCATATGGTATATTACACTCTGTCTGTGGTTCTGTGATTTATTTATTTACTGTATATGTTGAGTTTTGCCAAATATAAATTAACAATCTGGTATTTTGAGCAATTCAAATACGGCATGTGTGGATGCGAATGGTTGAAAATATCAGGATTGTTACAAGTGTGGTTGCACACCACCTTAGTCGATGAGAAAGAAGAGATTACTAACTTGAACTTTCGTTTGAAGAGTTATAGATTTTGATGGATTTTGGCGTAACTTTGTTTTGATATTTTGTAATTTTTCTTTCTTAGGCTATGGAAGCCATTAGTGTAGAGAGGAAGAAGATGAAATATCTTAGGAATTTATGAAGAAAATTGTAAATGAAATGAAGAGAGGTGGGTGCTATTTATAGGCAAAAACAAGAATGGGAATATCATGATATTATACATAAATGCATCAACATTATATCACCACCACTTCCCCCTTCCTATCATCATGTTTCGGGCGAACATGCCCCCTCCCTATGTGCATCACCATGTACTTGTACTTGGTGTGTAAGGGTTAACTTTGATTTTGCTTAAGGGTGAAGTATATGGAAAATATCTTTATATTTTGTAATATATATATATATATATATTTATATATATATATATATATATATATATATATATATATATTTAATGTATAAGTATATTTTATGTGTATATGTGTTCATTTGCATGTGAATGTGTCCATGTATGTATACATGTATGTATGCATATGTATATCTCAAATGATTCACAACGTTGCACAACTTTTCTACGTTGAATCGTTATGGATTCCGATTCCGATTCCGATTCCGATTTTCGGTCATATTTTCACTTCTTATATATATATATGTTTGTAAACAAAGTTTGATAATGATACCTCTATCATTATATAATAATTAATAGGGCTTATTAAATAAGTGAAATAATTATTAAATCATTTAGCTCAGTTTAAATTCAAAAATCAATTATTCCATAGTGATATCATTGATGATGTAATAAAGAGATTTTATTTTCAAATAAAAAAATAATTTTATTAAATATTCTCACTCATATACATAAATGAGTGTATCCAGCTCCATTCATGATGTCGTAAGGTATAAGAGCTGTTTATTGATAAAATGGTTCTTGGTCATTTTATCGATATAACTTCCACAATATATAATTTTGTAAATATTTTTGTTCAAAATAAGATTACCTATATTATTTATTGTTCAAAATTTATCATTTATGTTTAAAATTTTTATATTCGAATATTTTATAAAATTTATGAAATAATGAATTTGCAGGTCGTTACATACTTCCTCTCTTAAAAGAATTTCGTCCTCGAAATTAAGGATAAGAAGAAATTGAATCGAAAATGAATATATATTTGATAAGGGGAAATATATACAAGACTTGATAAGTGATTCCACAACAGGCGGCGAGTACACTATCTCGATACCACATGCAAACATACATCAACCCTAAATTTAGGACAACCTTTCCTCATTTTATATTCTATTTCTCATATGTAGTTTTCGACATCTCCACTCCATTAAAATTTAACCAACCTTATCTCCTGCCTTTTCAATCGCTTCTCATCATGATCTACGATTCGAACTGGCTATTTGATAACTACCAAATTGGTTCTACTTCTAAATCTTCCCAGTGGCTCTTTCTATATTCTATTCCGAATCATGCACATATTTCTGTAGATGGGATACGTGAAAGACATTATGCACTCTAGATAACCTTTCATGCAATTCCATATAATAAGCTAATGGACCAATCTACTCAGGAATGGGAAACAGTTTAATCGAGGTGTTAACTTCCCTGCCTGACCAAATCTTAGCACTCCTCCCATCGGAGAAACTTTCAAGAATACAAAATGTCCAACTGAGAATTCCAACCGCACCTTTGATCAGCGTAACTCTTCTGCCTGCTCTGGGCTTCATCTTCTTTTTGATTAAGTCTACATTTTTTGAGGCTTCTCGAATCATATCAGGACCAAGTACTAACCAATCCCTGGTTTCGATCCAATATTAGGGATCAACATGGACGACCATATAAAGTTTCATGCATAGCTATGTCGATACTTCCCTGATAGCTGCTATTGTAGGAGAATTCCATAAGATGAAGATAGTTTTCCCATGAATCTCCAAATCAAAGATACAAGCACTCAGGAGATCTTCTAATACTCGATTTACCCTCTTAATTAGCCCATCCGTCTGGGGATGATATATGCTGCTTATACCCAGCTTCATTCCTAAAGTTTTTTGTAATGCCTCCTAGGGCTTACTGTTAAAGATTGGGTCTCGATCACTGACAATACTGCTCAGGACACTATGCAATCGAACTATTTCTTTCATGTATATTTCTGCAAGACTTGCAATTGTTCTCGTTAGGTTTATTGGGATACAGCGTGCGCTTTTGGTCAATTGATCTATGATAACCCAAATGCCTTCATTTCCCTTTCATGTTCGAGGCAAGAGATCGATGCAATCCATCGATATTTGGTACCATTTTCAAGTCGGAATATCAAGAGGTCGTAGTAATCTAGCAGTCTTTTGCTAATCACTTTTAATCTGCTAATAATTTGCACATCTGTTAACATGGATAAAGATACTTCTCTTCATGCTTTCTCACTAAAATGTTCATTTTATGTCTTTGTACATTTTGTTAACTCCAGGGTGAATATTAAGCTTGGACTGATGGCACTCAGTGAACACTTCTTGTCTTGTGGTCAATATTTGGAACACAAATTCTTCCATTTAACCATAATATCCCATAGTTATCTACTTCAAAGCTTGAATTCCGCCCTCTACTTATATCCCTAATCATTTTCCTTAGATGCCGATCTTCTCTTTGTTTACTGGCAATTCTCTCTAGAAGAGTCGGAGTCACTACGAGATAAGCTATAATTACACGATTTCTGCTTAATGCATCACTACTACATTGACTTTCCTAGGTGTATACAGAATATCTAGAACATATGACATGAGAAATTTTTGCTAATAGTGTCGTCTCATATTTACATCCTTCGGAGTGAAAAGATACTTCAAAATTTTATGATATGAGGAGTTTGAACTTCTCACCTATTTAAAAAAGGAATATTATTTACCAAGGTCAAACAAAATTTATCAAAATAAACTATGAGAAATTCTTACCCAGTAAATAATGTCTCCAAATCTTTAGTGCGAACACAACGACCAATAGTTTTAAATCATGTGTTGCATAATTTCGCTCATGCATCTTTAACTGCCTACTAGCATATACGGTAACCTTCCCATGTTGCATCAATACCATGCCCACTTTTCAACAAGCATCAATACAAATGAGTAAACTACCATTTTCTTCAATAATAGTCAGGAGTGGAGTGGCTATTAGCCTTTTCTTAAGTTCCTGGAATGGTTCTTCACATTTTCGCGCCCATTCAAACTTAACATCCTTGATAGTCAACTTCGTTAAGTGATAGAAATCCTCGCAGAAGTCCTGAATAAATCTCTAGTGGTATCCTGCCAATCCTAAGAAGCTGCGAATGTTTTTTGGAGTTTGTGGTTGCTTCTAGTCTAAAATGGTGGTAATTTTCTAGGATCAATTAAGATTCCTTCCTTTGACCCAACATATCCAAGGAACGTTACCTTTTCTTCCCAGAAGTGGCATTTTAAAAACTTATCCTTGAACACATTCCTTCTCAATATTTCTAGTAAACTCTCTAAATGTCTTTCGTGCTCTTCTTTGGTCTTTGAATATATAAGAATATCATCAATAAAAACCAATATGAATTATGGAGAACATCTCTAGACACTCTATTTATAACGTCCAAGAAATAAGCGGGAGCATTGATTTGCCCAAAAGGCATAACTAACCACATGTAGAAATCATTTGGTCCTCTAAACGCAGTCAAAGGAATGAATACTTCTACTATCCTTAATTGATGGAATCATGTAACTTGGTCCATTTGGGAGAATATTCGGGAACCATGAAGTCGACCAATCGAGTCATCAATATGGGATAAAGGATACTTGTTCTTAATCATTTTCTTATTGAGGTCCCGATAGTCTACATAAGTCTTAGGAAGTCCTCTGACTTTGCAGCAAAAACTACTACCGAGCCCTAACTTGAGCGACTTGTTCTAGTTAATCCCTTATTTAACAATTCATCTATTTGATTCCTTGATTTATTCACTTCCTTTGGGACCATTCTTCGAGAAGAATGAAAAACAGACCTTGCATCGGAAATCAAGTCGATTCAAAACTCAATTTCCCTATGTGGGGGTAAACTTTTAACTTCCGTGAAAGCATCTGAAAATTCCTTAACAATTGGCATTTTTTCTAGTCATTTCTGAAATGAATTTTGGATATACATATAACTCTCCATTGCTGGACTTGATTCTTCACACGTTATTTTAAAAGTTCACTTATTTTATGTTCCAATTGCACCATCCTTTAAACATAATCAAGAACAGCCTTATTTTCAGAGAACCAATCCATACCGAGTATAATCTCAATTCAAAAAGGTCAAGGACTATTAGGTTACGTGAAATTTTTATGAATAGGTAGGCAACTTGCACTTTTCAAAATCTATACCGAGATTAGTTTTACCACCTATGGAATTAGAGACATAGATAAGTATACCTAATTGTTAGAACCACTATTCTATGATTTCGATGATAACAACTGTACAATCATACACATTCAATATATATTCAATCTACTTGTAGGAAAAAGCTTTCAAAGTTCAACTTGAAGACAACTAACAAAGGAGAAGAATCATTGGTTTTAGAAATGCCAATATATAGTTGTTATTGTCAGAAATATAACTTGTAAAGTCTTCGTTAGTAGTTATTTTTAAATACAAGTGTGACACCCCACCTCTATACTCACGCTAGCCAAAAACACTACGGAGTAGTGCCGTCAACTTGCATGAAGAATAAGGCTGTTGAGGAGCGACCATCCATGTAATTTCTTTGTGCAAGCACCGATACGTCAGATAGTATAACATGCATTTCATTTCAAGTGGAAATCCGACATACCAATACAAACTCAAAGCTACTACATAGTGACTATGTGGTCTTCGGAAACAAATATAGAAATGAACATAACATAAATCAGTCATAGATATTCATATCACAAAGGCAGAAATAGATATGAATATTACACATAGAAGTGTACATCAGAGTAGTGGTCATACAAGATCCACGACATCAAAAAAGAATAGGTACATATACTAGAAAAAAGAATAAGTATACATCAAGGAGTCTCTTTCTCGTATGTATAACAAAAAAAAGCTACTAAACTAGAGCAGTTAGTCAAAAGTCAGATAATGTTTCCAGTAGAGGAGTCAAGCAGAAGCACTTGTAACATCTCGGTCTGACTCGAGTATTGTTTAATAAGAAAATAATAAACGGATCAGTCTAGCTATAAATATCAGATAAAATGAGACAGAATAAGAGATATGACAAATATAAACATATGATAACAATAATGACATACTATGAAATGTATACATTAGACAACACAAAAATCATACAATATCTCAAGAAATCTCAAAGCACTAAAAAGAATGTCATATTCTTTATTTCATTCACCAAACCCCAAATATCGACAAACATATCATTGCCAATCACAAAAAGAGGTGAAACACGAATTTTAGAAATCGTCAACTAGAAATCCAGAAATCACAAAGGGGGGAGACCTATCACAAAACGGAAGCATGAAAACTCACCAACACATGTATCACAAACGAAATGCTATTCCATCGTCGCTAACCATAAATTCAGAACATCGACGCAGTAAAATAATAGTATGTCCCCTGAACCGAAACTCAATTGAATCAGAACATTGATGCAGTACAATAACGATACGTCCAATGAACCGAAAAGCCGGGACATCGATGTAGTACAATAACGGTACACCCGATAAATCGAACAGTATAAAAGAACATGGTCGTTGGCCTGTAAAAGAAATGAGACGAAGCTCAATAGAACGAGGTACTGTCCCCATGTAGACAAAGAGACAACGCACATTGCTAGTCTAAACCATAAAAATGATCATCATTGATCATCAAGAAATGTCAATTACACTAAGCTAGTAAACAAATGAGTTTAGCTTCATGTCCCATAACCACTGGCTTAACTAAAATATTTACGAACAAATTGTAGATCTCCACCCGAAAGTTGCCGCAAGAGTTTCAATCGAACAAGTCTAAGAATTAACCGAAAAAGTAAATGCAAGCGTTTCATACCACTTGTTTTGCTAAGTCATTTAATTGGATTTTTCGAAGGAGTAGGTTAGAAAACGGATTTTTATAAATGAGCTTTGTATTAAAAATAGAGTTGAAATCGTCTTTGTGAAATAGTTTGATTATTTACTACTAGTATAAAAGCCTTCGTATTTCAAAGTGACAAGTTGCAGAAATGATTGTAGAAACAATCAATCACCAAAAGTTCATACATGAAGACGTGAATCAAATCCATAGAAATTGATACCGAATCCATCACAATGGGCATTCCCAAAAATCCCAAAAAAGAAGTTATCAAAGTTAAAAAAGGTGATAACAACTAATCAGAGAAACAAGAATCGATTAAAAATTGGAAATTCAAACACAAAAGGCAAAATAGGCTGAGACAGCAGATTCAGTCGACATCACTAGGGTGGCCAGTCGACTGACACAAATCATGGAAACTTTTTGTTTCTAGGTTCAGTCGACTGAAATATGCTTGGAAACTTTCAGTTTCCAGGCTCATTCGATTGACCCAGAGTGGTCAGTCGACTGATACTGGCCTAGGAAAATTCCTGGGTTCTGGTTCAGTCGACCGAACTGGAAATTCCAGTATTCTCAGCCTAGCCCCTAAGGGGAAAAATCTCAAACAATTTACGATCGGTCGAGCGATGGACGCTTGGGGTTTACGCCAATCGGCAACCCAGCCCTATAGGCTCTTCGATATGCCACCAAAAGCATGATCAAACATCAAAGCTAGGATTTTTAAAGATTTAACTTCAAAACACCAAAAATTGGAATACTCCTTAAACCAATCCAATTCAGTAGCAAATGGACAAGGAATAGATGTTAGGAATCACTTCCTAACTACTATCAAAAATATAGACATTGACATGAGTTCAAAAACTCACCTTTTACTCAAAAACAATGAAGGAGAAGCTTTTAAAACAAGGCAAGATCAATTCCTCTTCAATCTTAACTCAAGGAGCTTTAATCTAAGCTCATAAAAAATATTTCCTAAGTTAGGTTATAGGAAATTTCTGAAATTGGAGAGAGATTTGAGATGGAGAAGAAGAAGATGATGCTTACCTAAGCTTCTCTTTGAATTTGGAGCTAGAACTTGAATATGCAAAAGAAACTAGGGGCTTAGGATTTTAGTTTCCAATCTCTTCCCCCATTTTTGCTAAAGCTTGAAGTGTTAGGAAAATTATAGAATGAATGAAGAGGAAAGGGGGTGGAGTTAGAATATAAGATGAGTTAGGTTATTGGGCTGAACCCCAAACCTAAAGCCCTAAGTGAAAACATCAAAATTCTAGCTAACTCCAAACATATCGGTGTTATACATAAAAAGTCGCAAACGGTATTTTGAACTCAATGGAAGTAGTCTCGATTTCTAATTCGACTGTTTGCAAAAAGTAGCATTTCAGACTTTAATCCGACTAATGATGCTTTAGTTAAATAAAATATTTAAATATACAATCGTAAAATATATGGGTTGTTACAGACTCCCCTCCTTAAAGAAATTGCATCTTCGCAATACTTAAGAAGAAAACAAAGAGTAACAACCATAAAAGCATATTAACACAAAAGAAAATTTTGAAATAAGAAGTTCACCTTAAAGAGCATGAGAGAGTAAATCCGGATGTGTTTGCTCGATGAATTCTCTAGATTTCCAAGAGCAATCCTTAGGATTTGAGGACTATTGAACGTTCACAAGCAGGACATCTTTATTTCGAAGGCGTTTAACCTCTATAGAAATGATGCAAATAGGATGTTGCTCATAAGTCAAATTAGGCGAAACTTCAATTTCTTCCACAACACCAAGCTCAAGAATAGAATCGGAATCTCGAAGGAACTTCCGTAATTGAGAAACGTGAAACACATCATGACCAGCAGAAAATTGAGCCGGTAATAAAAAAGGATAAGTCATGGAGCCAATGCGTTCGGTGATGGGAAATGGACCAACATATCGAGGCGCTAATTTTCTCGATCGACTGAAAAGCACAACACCCTTCAAAGGTGTAACACGAATAACACCAAATCTTCCACAGAAAATTCTAATTTCCTTCTTCGGTTATCAGCATAGAATTTTGTCTACTTTGAGCTTCTTTCATCCTATGGCGAATAAGGTCAATCTTTTCTGTGGAATCACGAATAAAATCTGGACCTAAAACCAGTTTCTCACCGGCCTCGAGCCAACAAGAAGGAGATCGGCATGGCCTTCCATAGAGTGCCTCGAAAGGTGTCATACAAATGCTAGATTGGAAGCTATGATTATAGGAAAACTCAACAAGAGGAATATGATCTTTCCAACTTCCACCAAAATCAAGAACACATGCACGAAGAAGATCTTCAAGAGTTTGATTCACACGCTCGGTTTGTCCATCGGACTGAGGATGATAAGCGATGCTAAAATTAGGCTTCGTTCCCAAAGCTTTTTGAAGATTCTTTCAAAATCCACTAGTAAACAATGGATCACGATCACTTACAATAGAAGTAGGAACTCTATACAATTTAACAATTTCTTTAACATAGAGTTTGGCCAAAAGGGGGACGGTCCGATTAGACCGAACGAGAATAAAATGGACGGATTTTGCAAGTCTATCCACAATCACCCATGAACTATCATGGCCCGAACGAGAACGGGGAAGTCCGTCAATATCCATGGAGACTTGATCCCACTTCCAAATTGGAATGTCCAAAGGTTGCAATAACCCACCGGGCCTTTGGTGCTCGACCTTAACAAGTTGGCAAGTCAGGTAACGCTTAATGAAGTTAGCAATATCAGATTTCATTCCATCCCAATAATAAAGTCGCTTCATATCCGCATACATTTTACTATTACCGGGATGAATGGTAAATCTAGAACGATGAGAATCTTCTAAAATGTCTTTACGAAGATCACTAATATTTGGCACGATAAGTCTATCAAATTTTCGAATACCGCCACGAGCATCAATATTAAAGTCTTTCAAACCTTCAATATCAATTTTATCCCTACAATTTTGGCTAAAAAGAGCCAATTCGGGATCTAGCTTTTGAGCATCAAGAATGCGGTCTAAAAAATAAGGATAAGCCTAAAGGCTACATAAAACAAGAGATGAACAAGAATCGGATTCACGATCTCGAATCTCACAAGTGGACAAAGTCTCGAGATCATTACATTTGGATAACATCATAGAAACAACTGCTTGTTGCTTACGACTAAGGGCATCAGCAACACAATTTCCCTTTATGGGAGTATAAAGAATATCAAGATCATAAGACGCAAGGAACTCAAGCCGACATTGTTGATACAAATTAAGTTCCTTTTGAGAAAATAATTGCTTTAAAGATTTATGATTGGTATAGAGAACAAATTTCTCTTCCAAAAGATAACGAAGCCAAATTCTAAGGGCGAAAACAATAGCTGCGAGCTTTAGATCATGAGTGGCATATCTAGTCTCGGCAAGCTTTAATTGCCTAGAAGCATAAGCAATAACACGTTCCCTTTCATTGAGAACAACTCCCAAACCAACACGACTAGCAATGAAATAAACAATAAAGTCTTGGTTCCCCTCAGGAATCATAAGAATAGGAGCATCGGAAAGGAGTTATTTTAATCTTTGAAAAGAAGCTTCACATCTGTCGGACCAAATGTACTTAACTACTTTCTTTGAAAAACTAGTTAAAGGCATGGAAATTTTAGAAAAGTATTTTATAAAACGATGGTAAGAACCCGCCAATCCAAGAAAACTACGGATTTTCGTTACACTCTCCAGTCTCTTCCAATTTTGAATCGCTTCAATCTTTGAAGGATCCATAGAAATTCCGGATTTAGAAATAATATGGGCGAGAAATTTCACACGAGATTGCCAAAAATGGCACTTAGAAAATTTTTCTTTCAATTGATTGCTTCTAAGAGTTTCCAACACAATCCGAAGATTCTTTTCATGCTCTTCCTCGGTTTTAGAATAAACAAGAATATCATCTATAAAGATAAGAACAAATCGATTGAGGAAGCCTTTGAAAACTCGATTCATAAGGTCAAAGAAATAAGCTGGGGCATTCGTTAAACCAAATGGCATAACAAGCCATTCATAAGATCCATAACGAGTACGGAATGACGTCAAAGGAATGCTATCCTTTGCAATTCAAAGCTGATGAAAACCGGTTGCTAAGTCTAATTGTGAAAAGATTCTAGCACCGAAAAGTTGGTCAAATAAATCATCGATCCGAGGTAAAGGATATTTATTCTTAATGGTAATATCGTCAAGCTTGCGATAGTCAACGCAAAGCCTAAGTTTACCATCAGATTTCTTCACAAAAATAGCCGAAGCTCCCCAAGGAGAGAAACTAGAACGAATAAATTGCTTCGCTTCCAATTTGGATAATTGTTTGCGCATCTCCTCATTTTCCTTATTAGACATACGATAAGGAGGACGAGTGATAGGTAGAGCTCCAGGGGTTAAATTAATTCTGAACTCAAATGCTTGCTTAGGTGATAATACTAAAATGAGCTCAAATATACCAAAAAATTCACGAACGACGTGAATGAGAGAAATGGCATCTTCCTCATCATCATTATCGTCATCTTTGAGGGTTTAGAGAATATAAGGATGCTGCCAAATTGGAATCCGAATCTTTAAGAACAATAGAAATCTGCTTAACATATTGAGGGTGTCGAAGATATATAGTCCGCTCAGGACATTGGATATGGGCTTCATAACGTTTAAGCCAATTCATTCCCAAAATCATTCCGAAGCCTAAGTAACGCATGACATGCAAATCGGCTCAGAAAGAAAAACCACATAAAATAACCTCGACATCTTTACAAAGCAAACTGAGTGTTGTGGATCCACCAACCGGATTTGCAATTCTCAAAGAAGTCATCAAAGCCATAACAATTAAAGAAAAAGTATCAACAAGTTCTTTTAATATAAAAGAATGTGATGCCCCATGTCAAAAAGAACTCGAATAGGATGATCACGAAACATAATAATGCCATCAAGGATAGAATGAGAAATACCTTGGCCACGAGAAGTGTTACTAGGAGCTTGCACAACATTTACCTTTCCCTCCTTCTTGCTTGGAAGTTTGGGGGCATGAAGATAAAAGATGGCCCGAACTTTTGCAATAACGACAAAAGAGAGGTTTTAGACATCTATTAGCATAATGTCCCTTAGAAGTACAATTGTAACATTACCCACGACTAGAGGTAGGAGTCTTTGCTACCGAAGTTGCTAGCTTCCCTTTCTTGTTGGGATAAGTACCTTTGAACTTATTAGGCCTCTTCTTATTGTTGTTGAAGTTCGGTTTGGCACTCTTAACTTCAGCATCACTCTCTTTATCTACCTCTTCAAGTCGAAGAGCGATATCAACAAGTTGATCAAAAGAGACTTCCAGTTTCAGAACTAATGGCTTTCTGAGATTCTTACTCAAGCCATAGACAAATCTATGATTTTTCTTCAATGGGGTATTTATATACCATATTTAGAGAGGGATTCAAAAGATACGACATAATCTTCCATAGAAGATTCACCTTGAACAAGGTCAAAAAACGACGGGTCGAAGTCACTTTTTCAGCTTCTGGTACAAAGTTCGATTCAATTCTTTCCCGGAATTGCTCCTAAGTAAGATCTGCTTCAATAATTTTAGAAATCAGAAGCTCATACCAATCTAGTGCTCTTTCTTGGAGCATACTAGAAGCCACTTGGACACGATGCAAATCAATAAGATCCATGCGAGAAAAGATGTGATCGCATGTTCTAAGCCAAGCTTGGGCTTCGATAACGCTTTCGGAACCCTTGAATGGCTTTCCACCAAATGGGTATAATCACTACACAAGCCCGCAAACCCAGATTTAGGGTGAGTAGGCACTGGAATGGGTCCGATAGCTTGAGCATTCTTTACAAGATCTAGAAGCTGTTGGGCAGACATAAATACTCCATCTTAAGGAGTAGCACTAGATTGACTGGCGATGGGATGGCCTGGTCTAACCATTTCTCTTCTTTAAGAAAGAAAGAAAGAAAGAAGAAAAAGGCTATTCGTAAAATGAATGTCAAACAATCATGATTGATAAAATAAGGTATCATAAAATAAAATAGGATAGAAAAGGTCCTATGACTCGGATATATCCTAAGGAACGATTTCTAAGAAGGACTTAGGACAATGATCCTTGCTAGATTATTCTACATTGTTCCGAAGTTTGGCTCTGATACCATGCTGTGACGCCTCACCTTTATACTCACGCTAGCTAAGAACACTATGGAGTAATGCCATCAACTAGCATTAAGAATAAGGCTGTTGAGGAGCGACCATCCGTGTAATTGCTTTGTGCGAGCACCGATATGTCAGATAGTATAACATGCATTTCATTTCAAGAGGAAATCGGACATACAGATAAAAACTCAAAGCCATTACAAGTGGCTATGTGGTCTTCGGAAACAAATATAGAGATAAACATAACATAAATCAGTAACAGATATTCATATCACAAAGGCAGAAATAGATATGAATATTACACATATAAGTGTACGTCAAAGTAGTGGTCATACAAGATCCACAACATCACAAAAGAATAGGTACAAGTACTAGACAGAAGAATAAGTATACATCAAGGAGTCTCTATCTCGTATGTATAACCACAAAAACTACTAAACTAGAGTAGTTAGTCAAAAGTCAGATAATGTTCTCAGAAGAGGAGTCAAGCAAAAGCACCAGTAACATCTAGGTCTGTCTCGAGTATTATTTAATAAGAAAATAATAAACGGATCTGTCTAGCTACAAATATAAGATAAAATGAGATAGAATAAGAGATATGACAAATAAAAACATATGACAACAATAATGCCATACTATGAAAAGTATACATTAGACAACACAAAAATCATACAATATCTCAAGAAATCTCAAAGCACTAAAAATAATGTCAAATTCTTTATTTCATTCACCAAACCCCAAATATCGGCAAACATATCATTGCCAATCACAAAAAGAGGTGAAACATGAATTCTAGAAATCATCAACTAGAAATCCAGAAATCATAAAAGGAGGAGGCCTATCACAAAACGGGAGCATGGAAACTCACCAACACGTGTATCACAAACGGAATGTAATTCCATGGTCACTAACCATAAATTCAGAATGTCGACGTAGTACAATAACGGTACGTCCCCTGAACCAAACTCAATTGAATTGGAACATTGATGCAGTACAATAATGGTACGTCCAATGAACCGAAAAGCCGGGACATCGATGTAGTACAATAATGGTACACCCGATGAGCCGAACACTATAAAAGAACATGGGTCGCTGGCCCATAAAAGAAGTGAGAAAAACTCAATAGAACGAGGTGCAGTCCCCACGTGGACAAAGAGACATTGCACATTGCTAGTCTAAACCATAAAAATGATCATCATCGTTCATCAAGAAGCGTCAATTACACTAAGCTAGTAAATAAATGAGTTTAGCTTCATGTCCCATAACCACTGGCTTAACTAAAATATTTATGAACAAATTGTAGATCTCCACTCGAAAGTTGCCATAAGAGTTTCAATCGAACAAGTCTAAGAATTAACCGACAAAGTAAATGCAAGTGTTTCATACCACTTGTTTTGCTAAGACGTTTAATTGGATTTCTCGAACAAGTGATGTAAAGGTTTGTATATACTAATAGGTTGGAAAACGGGTTTTTATAGACGAGCTTTGTATTAAAAATAGAGTTGAAATTATCTTTGTGAAAGAGTTAGATTATTTACTACTAGTATAAAAACCTTCGTATTTCAATGTGCTAAGTCGCAGAAATGATTGTAGAAACAATCAATCACCAAAAGTTCACATACGAAGACGTGAATCAAATCCATAGAAATCGACACTGAATCCATCAAAATGGATATTCCCAAAAATCTCGAAAAAGAAGTTATAAAAGTCGACAAAGGTGATAACAACTAATCGGAGAAACAAGAATCGATTAAAAATTGGAAATTCAAACACAAAAGGCAAAATAGGCAGAGACAAAGGTGATAACAACTAATCGGAGAAACAAGAATCGATTAAAAATTGGAAATTCAAACACAAAAGGCAAAATAGGCAGAGATCGTAGATTCAATCGACTGGACCAGGGTGGTCAGTTGACTGACACAAATCCTGAAAACTTTCTGTTTCCAGGATCAGTCGACGGAAATATGCCTGGAAACTTTCGGTTTCCAGGCTCAGTCGACTGACCCAGAGTGGTCAGTCGACTGATACTGGCCCAGGAAAATTCTTGGGTTCTGGTTCAGTTGACTGACTTTCTGGTTCAGTCGATTGAACTGGAAATTTCAGTATTCTCGGCCTAGCCCCCAAGGGGCAAAATCCCAAATAATTTGCGATCGGTCGAGCGATGGGCGCCAGGGGTTTACGCCAACCGGCAACCCAGCCCTATAGGCTCTTTGATATGCCACCAAAAGCTTGATCAAACATCAAAGCTAGGATTTTAAAAGATTTAACTTCAAAACACAAAAATTGGAATACTCATAAAAACAATCCAATCAAATAACAAATGGACAAGGAATTGATGTTATGAATCACCTCCTAACTACTATCAAAAATATAGATATAGATGTGAGTTCAAAAACTCGCCTTTTACTCAAAAACAATGAAGGAGAAGCTTTTAAAACAAGGCAAGATCAATTCCTTTTTAATCTCAACTCAAGGAGCTTCAATCTAAGCTCATAAGAAAATATTTCCTAAGTTAGGTTATAGGAAATTTCTGAAATTAGAGAGAGATTTGAGATGGAGAAGAAGAAGATGATGCTTACCTAAGCTTCTCTTTGAATTTGGAGCTAGAACTCGAATTTGCAAAAGAAACTAGGGCTTAGGATTTTAGTTTCCTATTTATTCCCCCATTTTTGCTAAAGCCTGAAGTGTTAGGAAAATGATAGAATGAATGAAGAGGAAATGGGGTGGAGTTAGGATATAAGATGAGTTGGGTTAGTGGCCTGAAGCCCAAACCCAAATCCCTAAGTGAAAACATCAAAATTCTAGCTAACTCCAAACATATCGATGTTTATACTTAAAAAGGTTGCAAACGACATTTTGAACTCAATGGAAGTAGTCTCGAGTTCTAATTCGATTGTTTTCAAAAAGTAGCATTTCGAACTTTAATCCGACTAACGATGCAATATTTAAATATACAATCGTAAAATATGCGGGTTGTTACAACAAGCATTGCAAAAAAAATCTTTTAATATTTCATATATCAAAAGGCTGAAATAAAGAAAACAATAGATGCCAGACGTTTGACATTTCATATCAGACATCTGACTAAAGTCCCTGGTTTTACAAATAAAATTACATCAGACGCCTGATAAAACTTTCAGACGTCTGTTTATGGCATATGGCTAAAAAATTATATTCAAGCACAAACGTCTAAACTTATAGCCAGATGTCTGTACCGAGCAACGACCTTATACACTGAAAAGACATTTGCTTCAATCTAATGGTTGCTTTTACAACTCTTCACCACACCTCTTCCTTCTCAATGATTGCAACCTTTAGATTAAAATAGAAAACTCTAATGGATATTACTCTTTACAAAACTCTTCACCATCTATATATATGTGAAAATTTTAAGAATTGAAGCACATGAATTTTTTGAATCCTATTTCTACATTCTTTTGCATACTCCGATTTCTATAAGCAAACCATATCAGTCTCTATCACTTCCTGAAATAAAAATCTTCACATACACATACTACTCAATAGAAATTATAGGAAGATTGTAATGTGCAGTCAAAATTAGTGTCTTTTTAGAATACATATATGTCTTAGAAAGAACTTTCGCATTAAGCCTATTCCTATGAACAAAGCGAGGGTTGTGTACTAGTTAAAGCCGAAGAGGAGCTTTGGAACTGGACATAGGACGAAAGGTCCGAAAAAGTATAAAAATTCTAGTGTGATTGTTCCTTTACTATTATTTACTTTACTCTGTTATTCATAAGTTAGCATTTCACTACACTTGCATATTAGGTATAAAGATACGATCCATACACTTTTGCATTTGGTATCAGAGCACGGTTATTTCAATTCACAGTAACATGTAATTGAAACATAATTATTATGGCAAGTACATTTCAAGAAGGACAATCAACTACACGTCCACCACTGTTTACTGGATCAAATTATGCTTACCGGTCTACACTCATGCATATTTTTATGGAAGCAAATAGTTTAGAAATTTGGCAAGCAATGCAAGTTAAATATATAGCACTAGAAATAAATATAAGCACTTGGACAGATGCCCAAAAGAACATAGCAACAAAAAACGCTAAAGCTATGGATGTTTTATTCTGTTCACTTGATAAAAATGAATTCTCATGCATTATGTTGTGCACTACTACATGTGATATATGGCGTACACTACAAATCACTCATGAAGGCACTAACAAAGTTAAGCAAACAAAGATATCTATTTTACAAAATCAGTTCTCTTCATTTAAGATGAAAGCAAATGAATCTATTGATGATATGTATGCTAGCTTTCAAACTATTCAACACGATCTCATGGTACTTGGAGTTAAATTTACAAATTTTGATTTAGTTATCCATATTTTAAATTCCTTAACAAATAAATGGGAATGAAAAGTATTGGCTATTGAAGAAGCAAATGACTTATCACAACTAAAAGTCGAAGAACTAATAGGAAATTTGATGTCATATGAAAAAAATATGCAGGCAAGAAAAGAAAAAATCAATGAAAAGAATAATACAGCCTTCTATGCCAATGATAATAACTCGAACTTAGATGGAGATTATAACAATCCAAAATTTAAGCTATAATTAATTAACGAATAAATGAAATGATAAAATAACTTTGTGAAATTATCACAACTGAGTCACGGGAGTTGCACCATTGTGCCCGTGGTAATTTTCTGGTCAATTTTCATATGTTGAACGTTAGAATCTGAGCTTATATGAGCAAGATATGGAATTAACAAGATGAGCGATATATATATATATATATATATATATATATATATATATATATATATATATATAGGGAGGTCAACCATCCCAAGGTCTAGGTCGACCAGACGGTCGACCTAGCACTATAGGCGGTCGACCCGCCTACGTTTTTTAGGTGAAGGAATTTTTCCTTCTTGCCGTGCGATTTTAGCATGTCAATTTCATTCTTTTGTTCAATTCGGTCCCTTCGTGCTTCCATCTGATGGCTCCTATTCAGTCTATAACGTGGTTGCATCCTATTCTATCTTAAAATCTAATGGTTTGAGATCCACTTCTACCCCTATGAATAAAACCCTTGGCCTAACACTTCTTCTCACTCTAGGACTTTCTCCAATTGAGTTTACCTTTTCAGGAAGGATCATAAATAGAATAATTTTACAAGGAGAAAATTGTTTTAAATTAAAATATTTAACAACCCTAAGCGGATGCGGGAAGACCTAAAAGGAAGAGCGTACGACCATAGGTGAGTGATTGTAATTATTTAGATTTTTTAAGAAATTTAAAATAATAGATTTTCCAATAGTTGTAGTTTTATACAATTTTGGAAATACCTTTTTATCAGTTATTTTCAGTTTTATATTTATTTTCAGTTTATTTCTTATTAGATATTCTTTTAAGTTATTTGTAGTTAATTTGTGTCAATTATAGCTTTTCTGTTTAATTACAGTTATTTACAGTACTTTTAATTAATTATTTACTGTTATTTATACTTTATTTTACATCTTCTCCTATGCTTTGGATTTTTTTTCTATTTTAAGTTTTCCTCTATTTCTCCTTTTTCTTCACGAATGGATTGGAATGGATTAAACGCGAATTTGGATTAAATTAAAAGAATACTGAAATAACGGAAGGTAAGATGTAAAATGTAAAGACTGTAATAAAAGTGGGACTGGACTAAATTAAAGAAATTGGCCTAGCTATAACTTAGAATTATAGCTAAAATGAGTAAAAGATGAAAGAAGCTCATTTTCACACTTAAACCTTGGGTTAAGTAATAAGCATGATTATAACTTAGGTTATAATAAGAAAACAGAACAGAATGAGGCTTATTTTAAGACTTAGGATAAATTAATAAGAACAAATAGTCAGAATAATAAAAAAGACTTTTTTAATTAATTTATCTAAGTTAATAAGTAGAGAAATAAAGTAGGACCTATACCAAATAGCATTCCCTATTAAACAAAAAGGTGGTCTCACATTAGCCTGAAGTGAGAGTGGGCACACTTATGCTAATAATGGTAATAATTGGTCAATAAATAGAGGTCAAATCACCGGGGGTTTGGGCAAGAGGCGCAACTAGATATTGTTTGGATGATGGGCCAGTATCAACAGCATTTCCCTTATTTTCTATGGACACGGTGGTCTCACATTAGCATGAAGTGGGATGAGGGGCACGCTTTGTAACGACCCGCTATTTTGAACCATTCAAATCGATCATACACTCATGTCGAACTTGAATTGCTCAAAACAACAGATTATTAATTTATGTTTGGCAAAACTTAGCATATACAGTAAATAAATCAATCACAGAATCACAGACACAGAGTAATATAACGATAAGCAGCGGAATAGATAAATAGTAGTTCATGAAGCTACTATATAAACATCAGAGTTTAAAGTAAAATACAACAGAATATCAAATACAAATGAATCTCTAATACATAAATAACTGACAAGTTTGGAATAAACTAAAATGACAGAAAGCTGGATAGACTAATGGATCTCGAAGCGAAGCTCCAACTCCAAAGCTGAGTCTCAAATGCTGTAAAACTCAGTCTGACCCGAGCATAAAGCAAAACACAAAATACTCGAGTCATGATTAAAATTCTTATATTAATAAATTGAACTCAAGTAAAATGTCAACTGAAATACAAGTAACTTAAAGGATAGTTGGGATTTCCATCCTCCAAGGATCCGTGGAACTATCTACTATGTAGTACAATACGCTATTATAATAATGTCTACCGTAAAGTATTAAAATAACATTAAGACGTTAACCACATCCCCCTTAACACATTTTATATATTCCAATAGTCTATACAGCACCGTAATTCCTCCGTAAACTAGAGGGCTATCAAAGGGCATGTCTATTGGTGGAATTTCTATCGAGTTAGAAAACCGTCGATAAATTTTGAAATAAAAATAACCGAAAGCGCATGGTGTACGAATATAGCACGTATGCGAGTGCGGGTCGGTCTACAGGGAATTGTTTAGATTTTAAATTTCTAATCAATCAAAATTAAACCAAAGTCGAGGGATTGTTAACTAACTAAAAAAATTAAATCAAGCTAGAACTAAGGAGAATAAAAATATGATATTAAAGAGCAATTTAGAGGCAAATCCCCTCTCATGATCACATAAATCAATATAATGAAATTATGATCTCTTTTTGGTCATTTGTGAGTTTAGTTGATGCATTTATCATAATCATGGCCTAATTGTGTTATTAATTAACACACTTATACCATCAAACTTTAATGCACCTCTAGCCCACTTAATAACTTTGATGAAAATGACATGAAATTAAAAGTAGAATCTATTTTAAGTATGGCTTACTAACTATTGAATTAGAAACATAAACAATCAAATTTTGATTCTAAATCCACTTCCATTACCATGATCATATGTAGATGAAGAGCTAATTAGTGATTCATATGACTAAGCATGACCGATTTGTTTTGAACAACACAAGCTATCAAACTCAATATTAAACACAAAATCACACAAACATCTAACTTTCCATTAAGCACAAAAGAGACATAAACGAGAAATTATGTTGCATCCACATGATTCAAGAGAGCTTTATCACCCCTAAATTGAAGGGATTAGCCTCTCGTTTGTGCTAACATATCAACACAAGTAGAAAGCAACATGAAAACAAAAAGAAGAGGAAAATGAAAGCTAATGGAAATGAGAACTAATCTAATTGAATAAAATAAAATCTACACTATTAGCATGAAAGGAAATGAACATGTAATTAAAAGGAAACAATAATTACATTGCATAAAAAGAAAAGAAAATTACATAAAATAAAAATGGCCAAGCAACCATGAAAAGAGGAAGGAAGCTTGTCTTTTTCTTTTGAGCCTAAACTAAACTAAGAGAGACTAAGGAAGAGAGCCTAAAAGAGAGACTAAGAAAGAAGGTTACAAGAATCATAAGGGGTATTTATACAAGTTAGAAACCCTAATGCATATTTTTGAGGAATGTCCAAAATGCCCTTGTAGGAAGTGTGGTGGCCAAGTTATCATTAGCTTCAATATTCACCCACTTAAATGTACATGAAGCTTTAATGGCCCTTTAGCATGTGCATTGGCTCCTAATTGAAAATCAAGGTAAGTGGGTGGGGTCCTTCATGTTCTTCACTTTGAATTATTTCCATCTTCATTCTTTTGTATTTTCTCAGTGCATGCATATTCCTTCATAAAACCACTTGTAATTGAGTTTAATTTCCAACAAAATAATATAGCAATTTTCAATTAAATTTTCTCAATTTGATGTATGCACAAAAATGACCATTTTGCCCCTATATGAAGATGAATATGTGACAACTTGAAATAATTTGAATTTTTTGTTTAAACAAGTTAAAATACGTGATATGATCATTTATTTAATTTAAATAAATTAAATATGGTGGTAAAAATATGCACATTTACGTTCATATCAAACACCGCCACACTTATCTTTTTATTCGTCCTCGAATGAAGAAACTAAGATAAATCTGTTTTCGCAGGGAGCACGTGTGACGCCCCGCCTCTATGCTCGCAATAACAAAGAGTATTAAAAGAAATACTGTCTGTTATCACGAAGAATAAGGCTGGATAGGAGCGGCCATCCGTAGTTAGGCCTTACACTAGTATTGGTTACCTCGATAGGAGTGATTTATATTTTTCATTTTTCATCTCTTATCTATTTACTCCCATCGACATACCCAATTCCAGTATAAAACGAACTACGATGGTTCATAATAGTTTAGGACAATATATATAATAATAACACAGATAATGTAAATGCGGAACACAGATATAACAGAAAGTCTCATATATATATAACTGATGTCAGTTACAATACATGTGATACAATACATATGATACAACTACAACTGTCGACTCTGGAAGTTACATATACAAGTACATTATCGTGAATAATATACATGAATATACAACATCCTATACAAATACACTGACTACTAAATAACAACGGAAACTCCAAAAGATATGAAGAGACTTCATAGCTCTAACAGCAACCCAAAGTAAGATATCAACAACCTGTAAATACTCGGTCTGACCCGAGTATTAAATTCAAAAGAAAATAATACACGGGTCAGTCTAATTCGAACTCAGTTATTAGTGCACAGGAGCAATAATAATTAAATATGAATGGATGACAATCATAATAGATTCCGTCTACCCAACTCTTCTAGAAGAGAATCGGATAACGGTAAATATAACACGTAATAGTGTTAAACAACAAATCAGCAGATTCAAAATATCAACAAAGTTGAATGAAAAGAATATCAATGAAGATATATTTAAAAGAAAACATCAGAATTGCCTAATTGGCAATTAACACAAAATCTGATTATTTAAATAAATAATTAGAAACTCATAATCTAATTATCAAATAGATAATTAGACAACAACAAAATGATTAAATCAAACCAAATCAGAATACAACATCAAAATATTGAATAGACAACATAAAACAATTTCATCAATTGAAATCAATCAATTTAAAACGTTAGATTCTGTATTGGCTGCAGTACACGCACGCGTGCACTGCCTCGCCAATACAGTGATGAAATACACAAAAACTCAATAAAAGCTCACAAACGAGCGCAAGGTCAAATCCGAACTACAAGCTGGATTCAACTCAAGTGAATTCGAAAAACAAATAAAATGCAAAGGTCAAGTCACTGCTGTCATGACTCAACTCAACGCAACAGTTCAAGTTCCGAAATGTCAAGAAAAGATGACACCAGTGGTACAACTACAGGGAGATAGCCAACTGGAGGTGAGAGCACCAAGGATATGGCACCACAACACACAACAGGAGAAGACGCAGAGCAACCTCACTTAAAATAATGTCACCAGTGAAGCACAGTGACCAAATGCAAATGAATACAATGCATCAATGCAATGTATCAGAGATTGGACAAGACAGTCAAGATAATGCACAGGTAACCGAAACAGTGAACATCACTGTCCCAAAGCCACTCGGCTAGAACAGTGGATACAACAAGGCTACAACCCAAGACTACAAGCACATTGAAACAGGCGGTGGCAACACAATGATGAAGTATATAAGTGTAGATGCACAGTGCAGCAGATATGAATGTTCATATTCATGTGCAACATGAAAACAACTCGATATGTAGACAAAGATTGCAGTAAAGACTTCACATACAAATGCTCATGAAAAAGACAGAGCTCGAAGTCAAAGCCTAAACAAGCCAGCAACCATCAAGATTCAAAATCAGTAATACAATGAAGCCAAAATCAAGTTCAATTCAAAAAAGGAAAATGCAACAACATGCAAGGAGAGACCAGAAAGGCAAAGACTTGAACATCAGATCACAAGTCAAAACCATACACAAATACAGCATAAATCAGACTATCAAAGAATGCATCTGTCCAGATATGGGTCAACAACAAGTTTCGACCAAGAAAATACCCATCATATTTGCATTGACTACAATGAACAAAAGATCAAAGGAAGCAGTAATGAACTGAACAGAGTAAATGCACCATGCTAATGAACTCGACCAGTGAACCAGGCTATACAATAAAAATCAGTGTAACCTGATTTGCAAATTGACAAAGCTATGAACAACTCAAAACTACAACAATTCGAACTGCAAATGCAATCCAGATCAGTTCAGGTATGAACATACTCAAAGCTCAACTACCAATGTGCTATCATTAAACAACGTGACACTACAAATCAAAGAAGCAAACTAGTTCAGGTAGTACCAATGTAAAGCAAATGCAACTTGAACCAAACAGTGTACTAGTAAGGTTAACAAGACAGGGCATGTACATGAACACAACAAACTAGGTGCAACATAGTGCAACAGGGGACAGAGTTAAGGCTACAACTCACAACCACACGCCAATTGAAATGGCTGTGGATATAAATGCATCACTGTGACAAAGTGGATGCAAACAAATACATGTGTACAAGTCAGTGAAAACCCAATTAAAATGACCAAGGTTTTATCAAATGAGCATGGTAACACTGCAGACAATTGCACAGTGGATTACATGAAAAACTTGTATACGGTGGCCAGTGAAGAACTAAATGAAATTGTACCAAATTCAACTCAAATATAAACTTTATCACACCTGATGCAGTAACCCTATGGATGCAAGCAATTACATCTACTTCATGTACATGAAAAGAGTGAAGTCAAGATTGATGCCAACAGTTAATGGCCAATGTAATGGAATTTCATAAACCAGTTAAGTGTGCTACTGGGAAAATGCAACAATATATACAGACTTGAGAAGATAGTGTTTAAGATTTAAGCTAACAATTCAGATTCATATGTAGGCAATGCCAAACAACTCGTGCAGGTAAAATTGAACAAGGATCGAAGTGCTACCAGTAGCGGTAACGATGGAGCTAAAGTCGAACGAAACAACATCATCAGACTCAAATTCAAAAATCATCAAGGCCGTAATTTCTTCCATTTATACAACTCGATAAAGGCAGAGAAACCTCAAGCATTTGCATATGAATAAAAATCAAAGAATTTAAAGCCTTGGAAATCACCATAAAAATGCGACTAAAATCAACTGTCTCAAAATCAACTCAAGGCAGGAAAAGTATCAACATCGACTAAGAAATCAAATCGAAGCCGAAGACCACGAAAACAGAACAAGCAAATGAATTCGAACAGTTCGAATAAGATGTGAGTAACATAAATTACTCACCTTGCTTCGAAGTGGCAACGAACTCGATCTGACAGAAACGGTCGAGCATCATAGAGACGAGTGAAATCAAAATCGAAGCCCTAATTTGGACGAAGAGGAACGAACGAACGAAGTGCCGCCATTTTTTTTCTTTTTCGTACGTTTAGGTTTAGGGTTGTGAACGAATGAAAGTAGAGAGGGGTGGGTATTGGCCTTGCTAATTACCACAGCCCCAAAAACACATGGCCAAGATTGAATTTTCAAATACCACTACACTTAATCAATTTCTAAACGAATTTGCAACTGATTAAAACACTTAACAGTAATTAGCAACAAGATTAATCGTCTAATGATGATAATACAATAATCGTAAAATCCCGGGTTGTTACAGACTCCCCTCCTTATAAAAATTGCGTACCCGCAATTTTCATAAGTAAAGTCGTCAATAACACTTATTTATCTAACATAAACTGGTTAAGCTAGAAAAATAAAAGTCGGGAATACAAACGCCAAAGAAATATTTTAATTTCATAAAAGAAATTCACAAATTCTCAACAAAAATCTAACTATCAATAGATAGTCAGAAAACAACAAAGGCCTAATTATCAAAAACGATAGTTAGAAATCTCAAATCGACAAATATTTGATTATCTCAGTCGATAATCAAATTTCAAATCAGCAAATATTTGATTATCTTTAGCGATGATAAAATCTCAAATCAGCAAATATTTAATTATCAAAAGCGATAATTAAATCTCAAATCAGCAAATATTTAATTATCAAAAGCGATAATTAAATCTCAAATCAGCAAATATTTAATTATCAAAAGCGATAATTAAATCTCAAATATCTAATTATCACAAGCGATAATCAGAAATCTCAAACCATCAAATGAACAAATCAACTAATATCGGATTATCAAAAACGATAACCAGAACTCATATCAACAAATATTCGATTATCAAAAACGATAATCAAATCAACAAATATTCGATTATCAAAAACGATAATCAAATCAACAAATATTCGATTATCAAAAACGATAATCAAATCAACAAATATTCGATTATCAAAAACGATAATCAAATCAACAAATATCTGATTATCAAAAACGATAATCAGAACTCATAACATCAAATATCTAATTACCTGCAGATAAATAGATTCAACAAATATCTAGAAATCAATTAAGATACTCTAGAAAATCAACATAAAAGGTTGGATCGATCCCATCATATGGCGAGTTTTAGCTACGCCGCACGTGCATCTCAGAGTGGCCGAAGCCTACCAAGTACTCAACATAAATTTTGGCGCCTATCAGATTGACCCGAAGGTCCGCAGAGTGACCCGAAGGTCTAGTACTGGTATTTGACCCGGAGGTCCAGCAGAGTGGCCCGAAAGCCCAACAAATGACCCGGAGGTCCAGCAGAGTGGCCCGAAAGCCCAACAAATGACCTGGAGGTCCAGCAGAGTGGCCCGAAAGCCCAACAAATGACCCAGAGGTCCAGCAGAGTGGCTCGAAAGCCAAATAAAATCATCAGATATTCAATTAACGAGTCCGGAATTAACCGAAAAAGCAAACGCACATGTCCCATACCACGTGTTTTACTAAATCGTTTGATTCTCTTCATCGTTTCCTTGAAAGTGCAAAATCGTGTATTCCAAAAATAACATTTCACAATTTCAAACGGACAAGTCCGGAATTAAGCGAATCAGTAAAAGAAAGGGGTCATAGTCCTCAATTTTTCTGAAATGTTTAAATCGCTTCCTCATTCTTTTGAAGGCGAGAAATGCAAAACTTCTGAAAACAATTTCATTTATTTCATAAAAGTAATAATTTACATTCTCAAACGAACAAGTCCGGAATTAAGCGAATCAGTAAAAGAAAGGGGTCATAGTCCTCGATTTTTCTGAAACGTTTAAATCGCTTCCTCATTCTTTTGAAAACATAAACTGAAAATTTTTGAAAACAATTTTTATTTTGAAACATTTGAAAAACCGTGTTCAAAACAGCAACATCTGAAACAATTTCGATATGGAAATTGTATTTCTCAAAACATCGTAAAAACGGATCTCAAAATCAGCATTGCGGAATAACCGCTTGAAAATCCACTTTAAAATATGACGGATACTGAAGTCAAAGCGACAGTAATTTTTAAACGTCAAATTCTCATCTAAATAATTTGCATCAAAATATAATATCAGTGAATTTTCATTCATTAAAATGTCAACAAAACACCGTACTTCAAAACGTAGCACTAGTGTGAAAATCCCGTTATAAAAATAACGGCAACAAAATACGTTTCATAATCAAGCATCGGTTCAACGTAAAATTAGTGTAGTAACGTGCAACTCATGTTTGCATGCACACTACTAAATAAACAAAGAAATTACTCAAATATATCTTCAATGAAGATAATTTAAAACAGCAAAAATCTAATCAGCATGCGATTTGTATTAAAGAAAACCAGTATAAATTTCAACAAAATTTCAAAACCTTAGTTTTGACTCAAAGCACATATAAAACATCAACAATTAGTTGTAACACATGTTTCATCTAAGTTATGTTTTATATTATGTCCATAAACCCCAAGCTCTGATACCAACTGTGACGCCCCGCCTCTATGCTCGCAATAACAAAGAGTATTAAAAGAAATACTGTCTGTTATCACGAAGAATAAGGCTAGATAGGAGCGACCATCCATAGTTAGGCCTTACACTAGTATTGGTTACCTCGATAGGAGTGATTTATATTTTTCATTTTTCATCTCTTATCTATTTACTCCCATCGACATACCCAATTCCAGTATAAAACGAACTACGATGGTTCATAATAGTTTAGGACAATATATATAATAATAACACAGATAATGTAAATGCGGAACAAAGATATAACAGAAAGTCTCATATATATATAACTGATGTCAATTACAATACATGTGATACAATACATATGATACAACTACAACTGTCGACTCTGGAAGTTACATATACAAGTACATTATCGTGAATAATATACATGAATATACAACATCCTATACAAATACACTGACTACTAAATAACAACGGAAACTCCAAAAGATTTGAAGAGACTTCACAGCTCTAACAGCAACCCAAAGTAAGATATCAACAACCTGTAAATACTCGGTCTGACCCGAGTATTACATTCAAAAGAAAATAATACACGGGTCAGTCTAATTCAAACTCAGTTATTAGTGCACAGTAGCAATAATAATTAAATATGAATGGATGACAATCACAATAGATTCCGTCTACCCAACTCTTCTAGAAGAGAATCGGATAACGGTAAATATAACACGTAATAGTGTTAAACAACAAATCAACAGATTCAAAATATCAACAAAGATGAATGAAAAGAATATCAATGAAGATATATTTAAAAGAAAACATCAGAATTGCCTAATTGGCAATTAACACAAAATCTGATTATTTAAATAAATAATTAGAAACTCATAATCTAATTATCAAATAGATAATTAGACAACAACAAAATGATTAAATCAAACCAAATCAGAATACAACATCAAAATATTGAATAGACAACATAAAACAATTTCATCAATTGAAATCAATCAATTTAAAACGTTAGATTCTGTATTGGCTGCAGTACACGCACGCGTGCACTGCCTCGCCAATACAGTGATGAAATACACAAAAACTCAATAAAAGCTCACAAACGAGGGAAAGGTCAAATCCGAGCTACAAGCTGGATTCAACTCAAGTGAATTCCAAAAACAAATAAAATGCAAAGGTCAAGTCACTGCTGTCATGACTCAACTCAACGCAACAGTTCAAGTTCCGAAATGTCAAGAAAAGATGACATCAGTGGTACAACTACAGGGAGATAGCCAACTGAAGGTGAGAGCACCAAGGATATGGCACCACAACACACAACAGGAGAAGACGCAGAGCAACCTCACTTAAAATAATGTCACCAGTGAAGCACAGTGACCAAATGCAAATGAATACAATGCATCAATGCAATGTATCAGAGATTGGACAAGACAGTCAAGATAATGCACAGGTAACCGAAACAGTGAACATCACTGTCCCATAGCCACTCGGCTAGAACAGTGGATACAACAAGGCTACAACCCAAGACTACAAGCACGTTGAAATAGGCGGTGGCAACACAATGATGAAGTATATAAGTGTAGATGCACAGTGCAACAGATATGAATGTTCATATTCATGTGCAACATGAAAACAACTCGATATGTAGACAAAGATTGCAGTAAAGACTTCAGATACAAATGCTCATGACAAAGACAGAGCTCGAAGTCAAGGCCTAAACAAGCCAGCAACCATCAAGATTCAAAATCAGTAATACAATGAAGCCAAAATCAAGTTCAATTCAAAAAAGGAAAATGCAACAGCATGCAAGGAGAGACCAGAAAGCCAAAGACTTGAACATCAGATCACAAGTCAAAACCATACACAAATACAGCATAAATCAGACTATCAAAGAATGCATCTGTCTAGATATGGGTCAACAACAAGTTTCGACCAAGAAAATACCCATCATATTTGCATTGACTACAATGAACAAAAGATCAAAGGAAGCAGTAATGAACTGAACAGAGTAAATGCACCATGCTAATGAACTCGACCAGTGAACCAGGCTATACAATAAAAATCAGTGTAACCTGATTTGCAAATTGACAAAGCTATGAACAACTCAAAACTACAACAATTCGAACTGCAAATGCAATCCAGACCAGTTCAGGTATGAACATACTCAAAGCTCAACTACCAATGTGCTATCATTAAACAACGTGACACTACAAATCAAAGAAGCAAACTAGTTCAGGTAGTACCAATGTAAAGCAAATGCAACTTGAACCAAAAAGTGTACTAGTAAGGTTAACAAGACAGGGCATGTACATGAAGACAACAAACTAGGTGCAACATAGTGCAACAGGGGACAGAGTCAAGGCTACAACTCACAACCACACGCCAATTGAAACGGCTGTGGATATAAATGCATCGCTGTGACAAAGTGGATGCAAACAAATACATGTGTACAAGTCAGTGAAAACCCAATTAAAATGACCAAGGTGTTATCAAATGAGCATGGTAACACTGCAGACAATTGCACAGTGGATTACATGAAAAACTTGTATACGGTGGCCAGTGAAGAACTAAATGAAATTGTACCAAATTCAACTCAAATATAAACTTTATCACACCTGATGCAGTAACCCTATGGATGCAAGCAATTACATCTACTTCATGTACATGAAAAGAGTGAAGTCAAGATTGATGCCAACAGTTAATGGCCAATGTTATGGAATTTCACAAACCAGTTAAGTGTGCTACAGGGAAAATGCAACAATATATACAGACTTGAGAAGATAGTGTTTAAGATTTAAGCTAACAATTCAGATTCATATGTAGGCAATGCCAAACAACTCGTGCAGGTAAAATTGAACAAGGATCGAAGTGCTACCAGTAGCGGTAACGATGGAGCTAAAGTCGAACGAAACAACATCATCAGACTCAAATTCAAAAATCATCATGGCCGTAATTTCGTCCATTTATACAACTCGATAATGGCAGAGAAACCTCAAGCATTTGCATATGAATAAAAATCAAAGAATTTAAAGCCTTGGAAATCACCATAAAAATGCGACTAAAATCAACTGTCTCAAAATCAACTCAAGGCAGGAAAAGTATCAACATCGACTAAGAAATCAAATCGAAGCCGAAGACCACGAAAACAGAACAAGCAAATGAATTCGAACAGTTTGAATAAGATGTGAGTAACATAAATTACTCACCTTGCTTCGAAGTGGCAACGAACTCGATCTGACAGAAACGACCGAGCATCATAGAGACGAGTGAAATCAAAATCGAAGCCCTAATTTGGACGAAGAGGAACGAACGAACGAAGTGCCGCCATTTTTTTTTCTTTTTCGTACGTTTAGGTTTAGGGTTGTGAATGAATGAAAGTAGAGAGGGGTGGGTATTGGCCTTGCTAATTACCACAGCCCCAAAAACACATGGCCAAGATTGAATTTTCAAATACCACTACACTTAATCAATTTCTAAACGAATTTGCAACTGATTAAAACACTTAACAGTAATTAGCAACAAGATTAATCGTCTAATGGTGATAATACAATAATCATAAAATCTCGGGTTGTTACGGCACGATTGCATTGAGCGTATGCAACAAGCCATTAAACCTCTGGGTATTCCTCGTAGGAAGAGTTTTGTATCGTGAGGGTTTTCAGCGGATACTACCTACAAAATCCAAATGCAGGATGAAAATATTTATAAAATGCAAGATTTATTTACAAAGAGATGAATGCGAGTTTTTGGAAATATTTACAAATGAAAGATTTACTTTTAAACTGACACAAATAAATTAAATATAGATTTTGGTCATTATCTTGAGATTTAAGTCATTTACTCGTCAAAGTTTCCAAAAAATAAAGTTATCATAACAAATAGACTATAGTTTAACTCGTTATTTTGGTTGATAACAAAGTGTGACTACGAAATGGATCCTTAGTTGATTATCAAAGTTTATCAAGGTGGTATATTCATTTATTTTGAATAACAAGTCAAATCAAAAAAGTTAAAATAGTGCTTGGGTTTCATTTGCTTACTCTCTCTTATTTTTTTGAAAATTTTATTGATATTTACATATGCCTACCTCAGAGGCCAGATATATTATTCATGCACTGCTTGCGGACTTATGTGAGGGGAATATAGAGCGTGGCGAGTGAACACACAAGTGTGAACACCTATTGACAGTAGGCATTATTAAAAAGAATTTTTATATATACACCTAGCTCAGATAAACTGAGGCCAGATATACCGATCGCGCACTGCCTCTCGGGCTTACGTGAGAAAGGTACATAGCATGGCGAGTGTACACACAAGTGTGTACACCTATTGACCGTAGGTGTTAATAGAAAATATTTACATATATACAAATGTTTTTTTATATGTTTTTTTCAAAATTTTATTTTATTTGTTTGAAATAGAGAGTTTTGCAAAATAATCTTAGCACCACTTAACATAGAAGACAAAAAAATGTTATATCTTTTACTTTAAATCAACCGCTTTTTAAAACAAAGATTTTCAATTAGGATGTATTTCATAATTAACAAGTATGAATCTTCCAATATACTAGTTAAACCATTGTTATTTGTAACCAAACTTTATTTTTATTTTTGTTAAGACAAATAAACTTTCAAAAATTTCAATTTAGTAAGCCGAAACCATATATATGTCCTATAATGTTTATTTAAAAATAAATCAATAATGCTTAAATAAAATTGTTTTTTTAAAGATTTTTCTTTAATTTTGGAAAGAGAATGTAAAAGTAAATATGAAAAATTAAAAGTGAAGATGAGACTCCTCCTACACTTGATTTTGACCATGTCCTCATAGTCAACCCAAGTGAAAGGAGAAAAAAAAATAAAAATAAAAAAAATGACCTATATTTACATGAAAACAAAAGGATTATTATTTACAAGAGTTCAGAAAGTATATCGTCAAAAAGTAAATGAAACGGTCTTCCAAAGACCGATTCATTTGTCTCGTCAAGTATGTGAGACACGGTTCAAGCGCAGAAAACCAAACCATAAAATATTTTGCAGTTGAATGTTGATTTGGAAAAACAAATGTCGTTTTATTAAAAATCGTATGAGTTGTTTTATTTTTGATGATTTTTGGGGTCGATAAAACAGTTGGTTGAAGTTCAAGTTTATTTTCACCAAATTGAAATTCAAGCTCTTCATTGAAAAATTCTTCAGAATTATTGTTTTCAAAATCAAAATGGTGATTTAAGTCTTTCCCTTCAGAATTCGACAACTCGTTTTCACAAAGTCCAAAGAAATCGTGTTCGTTAAATTCATCTTCCTTTGTTGGATTATCAACAACTTCATTGCATATATCATTTTCAAAGTCCAAAGTTGTTGTATTTAAAATTTTGAAATCGAAAAAAGGAAGGTCGAATTTTAAATTTGGTTCCACACCCTAAAAAAGAATTGAAATCCAACTCAATTACCGTGTTTTCAACAACTTCATTAAAATCATCATTTTCAGTTTCAAAAATTGTTGTTTGAAAATCATCGGTTTTGGTAAAAGATGGATTATTACTTAACTCATCACACATTGGGATTTGGTTGTTATTCATATTGTTTCATATAAGTTTCAAACAACGAATCCATGTGATCATTGTTACTTTCGCTCATTTGTTCAACAAAATCCAATTTGTGGTTATTAACTTGAGAGTTTTCGATTTGGATTTGCTGAGAACAAAATTTTTCAATCGCATCGTAGTCGAGATTATTCCCATTGCCAAAATTATTTGAAAAGTGGTTCACATTTTCGTTTTGATTTTGAAATTCATTTTGGAGTTCAAAATTGAATTGGCATGGATTATACTCGAAATTATTTGAATTTTGAATTAAATTCAAATTTTGAAATCCTTAACTCGAGTTATTACACAAATATGAACTACACAAATCATTTATACTTTGATTTTGTCGTGTAGAGAATTCAAGTAAAGTTGAAATGCTATTTTCAAGAGTTGAGGGTTGTTCATCATTTTGAAAACTTTGTTGTTCAAAATTCGAATTGTTAAAGAATAATTATCGTTAAAATATCCATAAGAATTTGGAGTGAAATCATATGAATTTTATTATTGATTTTCACACCTATTGTAAAATTCATGTGTGTGTGGGAAACTCGGACATTTTCAAGAATGTTTTTGTTTTTGTTTTTTTATAAAGGAAAAATATTTACATATAGAATTTATTTTTCAAAATTGAAAATTGATTTTGTTTTGTTTTTGGTTTTTCAAACTTTTTTTCGTTTTTTGAAAAGATTTTTTATTATATTTTTTTTGGATTTTTGATTTTCTAAAAAAACTAAGTAAATAATTTTTTTTTTGAATTTTTGGAATTTTGATTTGAAAATTTTCAAAGCAAAAGGAAAAAAACTAAGTTAAGAAACATTTACAATTTTTTATTTAGTTTTGGATTTTGAATTTTTTTTAAATACGAATGAACTAATGCAACTAAATAAATGCAGTGGTTAATTACAGATGATTTAAGATAACTAAAAATTGTATGATCACACATTTTCTTAATTCAACGAGATAGTTCTCAGCCTGGTAACGGGCAGGATTTATCGGTGCACCACTAATCACCGTGGCTATGCAGCCGAAGGTTTAAGTACCTTCAGAGAAATAATTCAGTATAATATTTATGAATCATCGTAATATTTATAACTTATTATTGCTCTGCCGTAGCCTAGACACTGAGAAATTAAATTGTTCAAAGAAGATAACTTGTCAATATACAATTAAAAGTTATCGATGTCTAATCGTTATTATTAATCAAAATCCAGGATGAAATGCAAACTAAAATTAAATGTGTATTACAATGCAACTCCGATGAATTTTGTTTTTGTTTTTGGTTTTTTTTTTGAATTTTTTTATATAAATGTAAATGCAAGCAACCAACAATGCAATACGAATAAAAACAAGAGATAAGAGTGCAAATTTTCTTTTAAGCAGTAGTTTATTTGGCAAGCAGAGCGGTATTTTTCAGCAAGTTAATCCCTTCCTTTTATTTCCTGTAACCTAAAAATCAAAAACAAAATATACACAAGTTTTTTCAATATATATAATGTCAATGAAGTAAGTAAATCAAAGAAAAGCAAAACAAGTGAAAACAAAATGAACAAATTGAAAACAACACCAATCGAAACTTGTTTTTTTTAGAGAGGAGAAAGATTTAAAACTCAAACAAATTAAATAAAAAAAGAAGAAATAAAATAAAATAAAAAGAAAGAATCAACTCTACAAACAACCCGACCCAAACATAGATCTACCTGACGCACTTTATTAAGCACGCACCCACTCACGAATTCTCCCAGAATTTCTATAACTAAAACTAATTTTGCAAACAAAATTTCGAAAATGAAACCGATATTCCAGTAATCACGAAATCGACAATCCCAAAAATCACGAGAACGAATTCGAAGGTTGGTAAGTTGATTTGGTTTGGGGATAGTCGCGACTTTATTTTGAGAGTGAACTTGGGTTTAGTCGAGGTATTTGGTAGAGGATGTGGTCAAAGTCTTAGAGTCAGATATCGGTGATGCTTGATTTCGAATTGGATGAAGGCTGAGGTTGCGGTCGGTTGTCGCTTGAAGTTGCGGTCGTAAATTATTTTTTGTATTGTGATTCATGATGTGCAGCAGTTCGTGATGGGCAGCAGTTCGTGATGGAGGTTGACTAATGATTGATGGTTTTGGCTTTGATCGTGGTGGAAAGAGGCAGTGGAGTTGAATTGTTGTTTGTGGGTGAAGTTTTGCGACAGTTTGTACTTTGGTGTGGATGTGTTTGTATGATGAATTGATGGTCAATATATGTTGTTGCGGTGAAATTAGTGGAAGAAGTGGGTTTTGGCAGATTTGCGAGGCAGTTGTAGGTTTGGGTCGAGTTGAAGTAGCTGCTGTCCTCGTTTTAGTTGAAGTTGCAAGCAAAAGTTAGCTGATCATAATGGTGCGGTGCAATTGTAGATATATATGGCACTGTTGAGGGAGGTGTTTGGAGGGAGGAAGGAAGTTATGGATAGTTTTGTGGCTGTGAAATATGTTTGAATGGTGAGGAAGGACTGTTATGATGTTAGCAGAATTTGAAGTGTTGTAGTTGTAATGTTGAGGGAAGATATGGAGATGGTTGAGGCAAATGGAAGCTGTGTGGTGGTTGTACTATGGTATGAAGCAGTTTGGGAGGTGGTTGTTTTGGTATGCAGATGAATGTGGTTGAGTTGCAAGCAGATTGATTTTGTTGGTTGCAGTTTGATGTTGTTGTAGTGATGTTGATGGTGGGTGGGTTTGTGTATAAAGAAGTGGTGAAGCAGTGATGTTCTTTGGTGGTAGAAATGAGGGGATGCTTGTAATCAGATGATGCTTGTGAGCAGTCAAGGTTGGCTTAGGATGGTGAATGTATGGATGTGCACTGATGTGCAGAAGTGGATGTGATGTTGTATTAGGCAGAGAGTAGTTATCGGTATTTTGTGATGTTTTGCAAGGAGGAGTTTGTTTTGGTGGATGAAGTGACAAGGATGTGGTGTGTATTGGGGCAGAAATGAGGGAGTGAAGTGGTCAGTGGTTGAGTAAGTCAGAGATTTTGACAAAGTGGATGAGCAACTGATGGTTAGTAGATGAGAAGGTATGCCAGAAGTTTGTAACAGAAGTGTAGAACTATTGTTTTGTGAGTTTGGGAACTGAAATGTAAATAGAGATGCAATACAGGTGGAATCAAGATGCAACAGAGATGTAAATAAAGATGCACAGTATCTGTGCACAGTTTGCAAAAAAAAAAAATTCCTTTTGTAAATGTAAACAAAGAAAAGAAAATGTAAATGTAAGAATTGGAAATGAAATGATTTTTTTTCCTTTTCAAATGGGATTGTGCACTTTTAACCTTTTTTTTTAAGTGAAATGCAAATGAAAATACAACTAGACAAAAACAACTAGCACTCAAACAAAATGCAACAAAAATCACACAAATACGCAATTTTTTTTAAATACAAGCACACAAAATAAAAACATACAAAAATCAAAAGAAAATAATTCAAAGAATAGAAAATTAAAATCAAAACTATTCCTGTGGATCGACCCGTACTCGCATATGTGCTACATTCCTACACTATGCGCTTGCGATTATTTTTATTTCAAAATTTATCGGCGGTTTTCTAACTCGATTGAAATTCCGCTGTTAAAAAGTTTTTGGCACCGTTAAACAAGTTAAATAGATTAAATATGATGATAAAAATATGTACATTTAAGTGCAAATCATGGCACTCCATAGTTATGCTACAAACCAAACTCATAGAAGGCACGATAGGACATGTGACAAGGCACGTGAGGCAATGCCAGGGTAGATATACCGTTTGCGGATCCGGACTGGTGGTAACGCTACAAGCTACTACTGTCCACCTCAAGACACACTCCCAAATCAAAGGTGCACCTAATCGAATCACAAAGTAATAGAATGATATTGAAGAAATGTGTCCGATCGGAGGAATGACCTCACTTGGCCCAGCATGCCTCCTGTTTTAGCCACATCAAGCTGACTCACGGAAGTCAGGGCTACGCTAAAACCTCACATAGAATCGTAGTTAAATCATCCTATTTCATTCTAGAATCTCCACCACGTACATAGTTGTTAAACTGGTTTCCGGTATTGGCAAAAAGTATGACAATATCCGATCCCGGTCACTTTAACAACCAAACACTTATTTCACATCATGGTCATTTCATTTCAAATAGTTCATACTTCATATCAAAATATCGTATTCATTTCAAAACATATCAATTCAATATCGTTATTCACTTTAAATAATATTCATTTCCAAAATCGTTACAGTTTCAAAATTATAACACTTTCGAAATCATAGCACTTTCGAGATCATAACACTTTTGAAATCATAAAACTTTCCAACTTAATCAGTTCAGATATTGAAAATAGTATATATATTTAAATAGTTATCAATTAAATAGTTTATATATTAAAATAATTTGTATATTAAATAATTGTAAATTAAATTAGTTTATATTTATTTAAAGAGATTATACTGAAATAGTTTCCGAATTAAAATTGTTTCTTCCAATTCTACAAATCAATTCAAATCAACTTAAATTCCAAAATTCAAATTTACATCAATCCCAGTTCAACACTTTCAATTTAAAAGGTTAAAGATTCAATTCATATTTTCAATAAACCATTTCAAGTTTTATAGATTTCAAATCCACGTTGACTATCACTTCATTTCCAATAAGGTTCAAAGTTTAAATATCCAACATTTACAAATATAAGTTTCATTTATTTTTCAACATTTAACTTTAATTTTATTCAAATTGGAAAATATTCACTTAATCATTTTAATAACAATTAAATAGAATATCAATTTATAAATTTAAATTAATATTAAATATTCAGTCTCAAAATTATTTAGAATTGAGAATATTCATTTAATCATTTTTTATCAAATCAAGTTATAAATCATATCTTTCAAAATCTCCAAATCGATAGTTCGAATCAATTCTTATTTAAATTCAATCTTTTACCAATTTAAATTCCAGGTTAACATTAATTTATCTTCCCAACCTTTATTACATTGAGTTATTAAAATTTATTTTTAAAATACTAATATAAATTTAAATGAATGCTTAAACATGTTATATAATAATTAAATTAATTTTTTTATTTAAGTTAAATCTTATTAGTAAATTTATTTTATATTAAATCTTATTTTTATATATTTTTTAAACAAAAAAATTATAAGAAAAATCTTAAAATTTATATTTACCAAACTAACTTATAAATTAGAATTTCCTAAACATATTATTTTGAAAAATCTAAATTTTATACATATATGAAAATAGCATTTATATATTTCATTTTAAAATCAACATTCATTAAAATCCGTACGTTCCTTTCAAACTTTGGAAATTATTTTCAAAATATGGACCAATGGTGTCCGTATATAATTTTCTATCCTATGGTCAAGTAATACGGATATTTATCATTTCGATCCGCAATTTAAATTTAATATTTATGGGTATATATCATTTCAATCTACAATCTCAAAATTTCAAAATAAATGAAAATTGCTTGGGTTTACCATTTCAACCCATAACGATTTTCCCTTAATCTATAAAATCGTTCGGGTATGTATCATTTCAACCCATAAAGGATTCTAAACTAATAAAGAACTTGCAGAGTAAGAACAAATATGATAAAATATAACATATCAACAAAAGACATATGTCACAAGTGATAAATTTAAATATAATATATATAACAGGTTATGGTGTCATATGTCAATTAACACAGGTTAACAAAATTTAAATAATAACATATCATATTCAATAATTAAACAACTAAAAATTCTAATCTAACAACATATTTCAATCATCATTTCAAGTGAATAAAATTTCCTAAATATAAGTATGCTAATTGTGAGTGATAGCTCACCTTTCAAGGCTAGAGAGATTTGACAATGAAATGAGTTACGAATCCAAGCATGAATTCCAAAGCAAAGCAAGATGGACATGAATTCGACGAACAAAGCTGATAAATTGGAATCAATGGGGAAAATCAAAAATCAGCTTGATATAATTGATACAAAATGTATATTATATAAAACCAAAATTAAATTTAGAAATACACATTTAAAAATAAAATCTCCATATTATATATATTTAAGCGTAACACATTAACAAAAATCTATATACATTATATTATACAATCATTACTTAATTTAAAACACATATATTTTAAAATCAAACATATATAAATAAAACAGGATGACAAAAACAATCAATACAATTCACTGAACTAATATATACATATATATATAAGCACCTGATATACATATATTGTGATGACCCGTAAATTTTTAACATTTGAAATTGAAAAATTTAATTGATTTTAAATATTTGAAAGACGGTTTAACATGAATTTCAATTATAACTATGTATTTGGAAATTTAATTATTGAATTTAATTTATTAAAGTTGGGTAAAAATTTGAATCCTCAGTTTTAAGCCGGTTAAAAATATTTCGAAGGCTTGGAAAATTTATATTGACAATACTGAAGATAATGAAAGCTCCAGATTGAAAGAAAATTTTTTAGTTTTGAAATTATATTGTCTAAATCGATATTTAAAAATAGCCTTCCATGGCACAATCTCGGATTTCGATGAAACCAGTTCCATTGGATCCATAATATTGTATTATTATCGGATTTCAATTTTCGTAGTGTTTGGAATGATTGTTTGGCCGTACGATAAGCAAATACGCCAAAAATTATATCGAAATTTAATTTAATAGAAGGTTTCAAAAAGCTATCTTCTCCATACAATCGAATTTGGACCCGAAACCTCTTCCATTGCATTCAGAATGGGCGTATAACATTATGAACGTCTGGCGGCATGCTTCGATTGGAGATCAAAATTTTGAGTCGTGGAAATCGAAACGATTTGAATTTAAATTTAAATTTAAATGCAAATATAATAATTGTTTTACAAGATAAATTTTACATTAGTTTCTTTCACTCCAACACCTGTGCAAAAGAAGCACCGTTTGTCATTCATGCAATGGTATTTAAAACACGTTGTAAGCAAATAAAAAAATATACGTCTCTCGTTTAAAAGAAAGAAAAATCAAATTAAAAGAAATTTTTATCTTCGTTCGTTTATATACAAAATATTGGCCGATTGATTTTCATTTTCCCTCTTTATCTAGGAGAAACGAAATCATGGCCGCCCCCTATTCAAAATGAAAAAATCATATAGCTTGTTCAAGAATCAAAACTTCCATCTCCAAATCAAAATCAAATCGAAGTATTTTCGCGATAGACTTCGCAAATTCATGAAGGGAGGGGGATTACGGCGACTTTAGCTTTAGGGTGACCATGGAATTCGAATTACATCCCAAATTTTTCACGAAATCGATTATTCGTGAAGCTCGATCGAAGGGTGATGGCGACGCGTTTTCGCGCGCATAGGAGTTTGATTGAGAGTCGCGGCAGCGAGCTTGGGCGAGCTCGTGGACTGGAGGGTAGAATGGAGCAAACCGCGTAGAGTGCCGTCGACATCGTGGCTATGGAGCGGCGCCATGGAGTGCGTCGTTGTCTGGGGGATAGCACGCGAGGATGATTAGTGACTGGGGGACGTGGCGGCCAGCAATTTCAACTACAAGCATTTCGACGTGGATTTGCACGCATATGCGTGGCTGCCCTAAGCGTGACGACGACCGGATATTGTGGCGGAGCTGTGTTCGTCGGCAGTGAGTAGCGAGGTATAAATCTATTTTTAATTCAAAATACATATAATTATATGTATAAATGTGTTAGGAAAATTAGTCAGTAAGGTATGTATATGTATAAGAAGTTAAATCCAGATTTTTTTTACAAACATATGTATATATTAAAAAAATTTAAACCGTAAATATTTATGGAATAAGATTTTTTTAAATGGAAGATTTAAATATATGAAAGTTTATATAGATTAGATTTTTGTGAAATCTATGTAGATTATTTCATAATTAATATATATATATATATATATATATATATATATTTCACTTACTAGCCCAAATTCTAAAATAAAAAATAATATTTTGGAGATTAATTTGGTTAATAAATATATTTAATTATTTTTATTTACTAAAAATAATTTATTTATAAGGAAGAATAGTTTAAAATTAAAATTATTAGTTTAATTAAAATTATAAAATGGCAATTGAATTATTCGATTTATTTCGAATACTAATTTAATCATCTAATATTATACGGGGTTAAAATCGTGAAAACAAGCTGGAATGGAATCAGATTTGCAAATAAAAGGGTAAAGGTGAGATCTTCTCGCTCAATCGAATTTTTCAATTTAATTTTAAATGGTTAAATTTAAAATTGTTGATTATGCGCTTGGATGATAAATTATTATTAGTTGCATTGGATTAGACCACATGCGCCGCATAATAGCGGAGGATATTATATAAACACATATAACGCGATATTCCACCTCAAAATGGAATTGGCATTATACATGTATTTAGAGTGATTGATTTCCCGCATTATATAGCGAATGAGACCCTATGCACCGCATAATAGCGGATGATTTTATATAATCTCATATACGGCGATATTCCACCTCAAAGTGGAATTGTATTTAATTGTTGTGCTAACATCTGTGGATGCAGGGAAACAGGTTGGAGGGATCCAACTGGATTCCTCAAATAATTGAATTTGTTTCAATATTGTATATTGATTTATCTATAATCTGTGTATGATTATATTTGTGATTGAAATCGTTGAAGGCTACAGTTTAGTCGAAGTATATTTTTGGTATCGTAGGATACCAGAAATAAATAAAAATTGGATTTTTGAAATTTAAGTAGAAAATCTATAGTGAAATCCTATTGACTAAATTCCAAAATATGGGAAAATATTTTAATAAATGGGGTTTGAGTAATATTGCTCAATAGTTGAAGAATTTATTTAAAATTCAGATTTTAAATAGTTTGGAAGAAATAAAAGAATTTGTTTTAAAAGATAATAAATGTGGTGTTTGAATGAAAATTTGTTTCGTGTTTGAAAATAATTCTTTGGAAAATCGATTTGAAACTGATTTGGTGCTTTAAAATAAATCTTTGGGAAATTGATTTGGAGTTTGAAATAAATGTTTGGAAAATAAATTTGGAATTTGATTTGGTGTTTGAAAGTGAATATTTGGAAATCGATTTGAAAATCGTATATTAGTGGATATTTGGAAATTTAAATTCACAATGGGAATTTACAAGGGAAAGAGAAATTTGTTTTCAAAATAAATATTGGTTTATTTTTAAAAATGTGGAAAGAAATTTAAGGATTTGAAATGTAAATTTAAAAATAAATCAAGAAGGATTTATTAATTGATTTAAACGACCATTTTGAAATGGAAAGTGTATTCTCCCTGGAAAGCCGAGTATATTTTCAAAGTAACTTTTATATTATAAATTTAAAGTTTAAAAGTTGGTTTTTTTAAAAGAGTGTATTGGAGAAATTATTTTCTTAAGTTGTTTTTAAATCTTTAAAGTAAAAGATTTATTTAGTGAATTATAGAAGTGATTATTTAAAGATTAAATTGATATTTGTTTTAGAAAATGGCTATTTAAATAGTTATACCCTATCTGCTAATTTTATTTTAAAATTAGTTTGGACTTGAAGTTTTATATTAGATATTGGTATAATGTTTTCATAGCTAATATTTAAATTTGTGTTTAGAAATAGTTTTTTATTCTAAACGTTTCCAAGTATATGTTGGATAAGTGATTTAAATTATTTTGAAGTATTTGAACTCGATAATTTTCAGTGGAAATGAACAAATATTTGGAAATATATTCCGCGTAAGGAAAATGATTTGAAATTTGTTTTCAAAGGATTGAAATGCGGAATTAATTTGAAATTTGTTTTCAAAACGGTAGAAGTGTGAAAATATATCTTATGAAAATATTTTGAAAATAAATAATTGGGGAAAAATTATTTGAAATCTGGTGATTGTTGTGTATGTTGATTGATAGTTAAATAACCGATTATCAATGTTGGCCTTTAAATGGAATTTGAATTTCGATGCGACCGGGGGTCAGATTCCAAATGGATATTCGAAAACCACATCGAACCTTTGTGATGGATCTTTTGTTTAAAAGATCAAAGTGGAAATTTGTTGTGATTTGTTTGAAATCCGAATGTAACACTTATTTTTAAAATAAGCGCTCGTTATCCGTATTAGCCAGGAGAGGACTTTGTGTCATAAAATCCATTCCGAATAATGATACGACGAAATGAGATTGCATTTGAAGATGGTGTTGAAGACTGGGTATTTTCGAAAGCGAAAGGATTATCTGCCGAATGTCTCTACACTGAATTGCTCCGATACGACTTTGTGTCATAAAACCCATTTCGAATAATGATACGACGAAATGATATTGCATTTGAAGATGGTGTTGAAGATCGGGTATTTTCGAAAGCGAAAGGATTGCTTGTCAAATGTCTCGGCACCAAATTACTTGGGTATAAAGATTTTATCACTCTTTGTGATGGGGATTCCGGACGTGATTAGTGAATATCCGAATTTGCAAGGGCTTCTTTGAAGTGCCTTCGGTTCCGTTCGATCCCGAAACAGAATTGTATGGATGTGTGTCCGACATTACACTTTGAAATGTAAAGCTTATTTCTATCAAATACATTTCTGTTGGTGGCGGAGAATTTATTCTCTTAGCTTAACACCCTTCTCTGAGACGTACAAGATCAGAGGTTATGAAGTTGATGGTTACTAGTGATACATTCCCAATTTGGTAATGTGGTATACGAAGTGTTGCTGATCATTTTTTGATCGAACCATGACTTTTGTGAAAAGCATAGCTTTGTGGACGAGAACTCGTCGGACCTCACAACCCAGAATGGTCAAAACAGGAAGGATGCGGCAAGGTAGTTTGGGGGTAGCGCCCCTTAAGTGCATGTTCATTTCCTTCTCAAAAAGGGTTGTATCATGGTATAGAGCCCAGATATTTAACCTATGTGGTTACTGCAAATTTATTACTTTGTGGTTGTTGCTTTGTGGTTGAGGATCCTCGGATAAAGGTCGGTAACGACCGAGGGATGGCATACTCATGTCAGTAGTTATCTAGTTACAAAGGTAACCCAGCCTTTTGTTGGAAGAAAGATGGTTAAGTTCTCGAGGCGTCCCTCCAGAGGTGTACCCATGTGGCCCAAGAAGTTCCTTTGCCTGACCATTTGTTGGAAATCCAATCATCATTACGTGTCTTGTACGGTTTTAGTTGTAGAACCTGCCATTTAACATGGTAGCTATAGTAGGCATACTATAATGGTACGTATGCTGGCTAAGATTTATATTATACTTTAGAAATGTTTTTCACACTATGCACTAATAATAATATCAAAAAGATTTTGCGTATCAAGCATGTTTGACCATCATAAGGAGAAATCTCCACCGAGTGTGTGATTACATCGTGTGTGTGCCGGGAGGCCTTATGGTAGTTTCATTTTCCAAAAGCATAGCTGATTTGTTTTCCTTTTCTTTGTGAAAATAACTGGTTTTAAGATCTCATACCAGTCCCATGACTGACCTGGAGTTTATTTTTCCCTTTCTAAACTATGGGTGCCCGCAATTTTCCATATGGGCAGCCTAGAGTCAGGTTATCATTATCCTGGAGCGAAGTCAGAAAAGTATGCTGTGGAGATCTGGAGCAAGCTGGATGGCGAGGCGTATCTATAGTATATGATATTTCTTTTCTACTGTTGTGTTGTTGTAAACTCTGATGATGTATGTATAAACGAATATAGTTCTTTGTTTTAAAGATATTCATTTATCTATTAAATGTTGCTCCGCTGCGAAATGTAAGATTCTATTATTATTTCTGTTTTCTTCTTTTATCTTCTTCTTCTTTAACCCTAACGGTTCGATTTTTCGGCATTCAACTATGCAGCAGTTGGTACTGTGGACGTATTGATGTTGACTTTCGGGCGTCCGAAAATTGGGTCGTTACATTTTGGTATCAAAGCAATTGGTTAAGCGACAACCTTGGCTCTGGTGGGGGATTACTCATTAGAGATAGAGTCAGTGGTAGTCTAGAATGAGTTTGAGCGTAATAATAGATACGAGCATGTATTTGTTAGTGAATATAAAATTGTTTTATATTATGTTGATTAATTTGTCGAGTGGTATATGGATTCTGGTCAATACAAGTAATCAATGTTATTGATAGGGATCTCTAAACACTTATGTAGAACAATTCGGCACGGTGTTGTTTTAAAATAGGGTAAATGAAATAAATTTTTTCAAATTATTTTCGTATATAAAAGGAAATAATTTTCTATAAATTATCATAATATATGATTGCTTGGTTGTTAGGAAGTGATAGTATTTAAACTATTATCATTGATTATTGAATAAGAAATTGAAAACATAACCAAAGGTTAAGAAATAAATTTATATACAAATGATATTTGTAAATATAAATTGTAAATGTGATTTATAATTTGAAATAGAATTCCAGAGAAATATTTGAAAGAATTTGAAAGGATATGAAAATTTTGAAATTTGGAAAAGATTAAATCCCTTTTGGTTTGGAATGAATTTCAAAGGTTTTGGAAAAAATAACGGTGATATTATTTGGGGAATTTTTTTTGGATATGAAATTCGATGAAGTTTGAAATTTAAAAATATTTGGAAAATGTTTCGGAGGGATAAAAGCACTAAACTCTTTTCGGCCGCTGGAAAATAATTCCGATGATGATCACGACATCATCAATGTTCATTTTCAAGTTTTCAAGAGACGAATTACTGCCAAATCATTTAAAATTTGAAGTTGTATGGAAAACCAGGGTTGGTTTTGGAAATTAAAAAGATAATTTGAATTGATTTCAAAAGTGGTTTTGGAAAGATGGAAAGACTCTGGAATCCTATATAAAATATTTATAGAATATAATTGAGTTTGACAGCTTTTAAATTTGAAATTGTTAGAATAAAATCTAACTTGAAAGGAGCTAAAATTAAATTAAGTGTGTAATGTAGATAAGTTGGAAAACTTATCGAAGCTTAAAATTTGGATTAAAATTGAATATTTGGATTGAGTACAATTAAGTGAAATGGAAATTTGTCAAGTTGGATTAAATGAAGCAAGGTTTTGAAATGAAATTAGTAAGTGAAACTAATTAAAGGAATGACAAAGTAAATATGGTTTGAAAATGAATTGAATTCAATCATTATAAATGAAAGGTAAATTGAATTCATATAGAATTTGAAATTCAGTTAAATATAAGTGGATATTAACCGAAGTGGTAAATTGAGAATAAATATAAGAAGTTATATAAAATATTTGCGTTGAACTTAAGAAATGAACTGTGACATTCTTAAGTAATTTTTTTAGTTGAGAACATATTCTGAAGTAATAAGTGAATGAAGATTAAACTGGAAATTGTGAAATAGTAATTGTGAATAAGGGAATGAAAATAGTCAATGTGAATAAAAGAAAATTTATGTGGCTAATAATCAATTGAAATTAATACGTAGGATGTACGTATATTATTCGCATAACGATTTGATCCAGAATTCGAGCATAGAATTTCGAGATAGTAATATCGATCCGAGTTGGAATTTTTCGCTCGATTTTCCACGGCGAACCTGGATATGGATTTTGGGTTGATTATGGAAATTCTCAATCATAGTTTAGAACTATGCAAGGAGAATGACAGTTTCTGATCAAGAAACCAAATGTGAGTCTGCACGAGGAAGTCGGGTGGACGATACTAGTTTGGAAGTGAAATTGTATGATCAAGTGAGCGATCAAATTTGGTATTGCGTACAAATGGTATAAGTGTATCGTACGGGCTTGAATGAATATGGAAACATTTATAAAGGAATGTGAAAAATAAATTTGGATGTTGTAATTGGATATTATGGCTAGTAGGATGTACATGTGTCATAAAGGAAAATGGAATTGGATTTGATTTCAGAAGATAATTTAAATTGGTCAACAAAAAGGTATGTATTTGACTTTATATATGAAATTTATTGATTTTCTTGTCTAGCCACTTGACTTTTTGTTTTCTTTTGAAATCTGGGGGCCCATTGTGGCATTTTGTAGTCGTACCGAGCTAGCCGCGCAAAGGAGACGCTGGTGAAATTTTTCGAAAATTTATGAAGCTATAAAATTTTTGAGAAATTTTTTAAAAATTTAAATTTAAATTTGAATTGTTGAGAAAACAATTTTGTTTGGAAACCGTGGAAGATTTTGCAAAAGTTAGTTGAAGCGATAATGGGTCTTTTGTTTTGACAAGTTGTTGAAACTATTTGGTTTTGGGAAAATGATAAATGAGTTATGGATCATTCTTCTTAACTAGTAATTTTGGGACGAAATTACTTTAAGGGGGAAGAATGTGATGACCTGGAAATTTTGAACATTTGAAATTGAAAATTTTAATTGATTTTAAATATATGAAAGATGGTTTAACTTGAATTTCAATTATAACTATGGATCTGGCAATTTAATTATTGAATTTAATTTATTGAAGTTGGGAAAAAATTTGAATCATCAGTTTTAAGAAGGTTAAAAATATTTCAAATTCTTGGAAAATTTATATTAACAATACGGAAGATAACGGAAGCTTCAGAATTGAATTTCAAAGCAAATTGTTCAGTTTCGAAATTATATCGTTTAAATCGATATTTAAAAATAGCCTTCCGGGGCACAGTCTCGAATTTTGACGAAACTAGATCCATTGGATCCATAATATTGTATTATTATCGGATTTCAATTTTCGTAGTGTTTGGAATGACCGTTTGCCATACGATAAGCAAACACACTAAAAATTATATCGAAATTTAATTTAATAGCTGGGTTCAAAAAGCTATCTTCTCCACACGATCGAATTTAGACCCGAAACCTTTTCCATTACGTTCGGAATGGCATATAACATTATAAACGCCTCGCGACACCCTTCGATTGGAGATCGAAATTTTGAGTCGTGGAAATCGAAATGATTTGAATTTAAATTTAAATTTAAATGTAAATATAATAATTGTTTTACAAGACAAATTTTACATCAGTTTCTTTCACTCCAACACCTGTACAAAAGAAGTAACATTTTTCATTCATGCAATGGAATTTAAAACACGTTGCAAGCAAATAAAAAAATATACATCTCTGGTTTAGAAGAAAGAAAAATCAAATTAAAAGAAATTTTTATCTTCATTCGTTTATATACAAAAAATGGCCGATTAATTTTCATTTTTCCTCTTTATCTCAGAGAAACGAAATCATGGCCGCTCCCTATTCAAAACGAAAAAAATATATAGCTCGCTCAAGAATCAAAACTTCCACCTCAAAATCAAAATCAAATCGAAGTATTTTCGCGATGGACTTCGCAAATTCATGAAGGGAGGAGGATTACGGCGACTTCGGCTTTTGGGTGGCCGTGGAATTCGAATTGCATCCCAAATTTTTCACGAAATCGATTATTCATGAAGCTCGATCGAAGGGTGATGGCACCGTGTTTTCACGCGCATGGGAGCTTTATCGAGAGTCGCGATAGCGAGCTCGTGTGGGTGTGTGGACTGGAGGGAAGAATGGAGCAAAGTGCGCCGAGTGCCGTTGACGTCGTGGCTGTGGAGCTGCATCGTGGAGGTTGTCGTTGTCTAGGGGATAGCACGTGCGAGGATGATTAGTGATTGGTGGACGTGTCGGCCAGCAATTTCAACTGCAAGCATTTCGATGTGGATTTGCACGCATATGCGTGGATGTCCTGAGTGTGGCGACGACCGGAAATCGTGGCGGAGGTGGGTTCGTCGGTAGTGAGCAGCGGGGTATAAACCTATTTTTAATTCAAAATACATATAAATATATGTATAAATGTGTTAGGAAAATTAGTCAGTAAGGTATGTATATACGTATATATATATAAGAAGTTAAATCCAGATTTTTTACAAACATAGGTATATATTAAAGAAATTTGAACCATAAATATTTATGAGAACAAGATTTTTTTAAAATGGAAGATTTTAAATATATGAACGTCCATATAGATTAGATTTTAGTGAAATCTATGTAGATTATTTTATAGTTAATATATATATATATTTTTCACTTACTAGCCTAAATTCTTAGAATTTTTTTTGGAGATTAATTTCGTTAATAAACCAATTTAATTATTTTTAATTGCTAAAAATAATTTATTTATAAGGAAGAATAGTTTAAAATTAAAATTACTGGTTGAATTAAAATTGTAAAATGGCAATTGGGTTGTTCGATTTATTTCGAATATTAATTTAATCAGCTAATATTATACAAGGTTAAAATCGTGAAAACCAGTTGGAATGGAATCAGATTTGCAAATAAAAGGATAAAGGTGAGATCTTCTCACTCAATTGGATTTTCCGATTTAATTTTAAATAGTTAAATTTAAAATTGTTGATTTTGTGCTTGGATGATAAATTATTATCAGTTGTATTGGATTGGACCTGATGCGCCTCATAATAGCAGAGGATATTATATAAACCCATATACCGCGATATTCCACCTCGAAGTGGAATTGGTATATATGTATTTGGAGTTATTGATTTCCTGCATTATATAGCGGATGAGACCCTATGCGCTACATAATAGCGGATGATTTTATATAATCCCATATACCGCGATATTCCACCTCGAAGTGGAATTGGTATTTAATTGTTGTGCTAACATCTATGGATGCAGGAAAACAGGTTGGAGGGATCCTACTGGATTCCTCAAATAATTGAATTGTTTCAATATTGTGTGTTGATTTATTTATAACCTGTGTATGATTATATTTGTGATTGAAATCATTGGACGCTATAGTTCAGCCGAAATATATTTTTGGTATCATAGGATACCGGAAATAAATAAAAATTGGATTTTTGAAATTTAAGTAGAAAATTATAGCGAAATCCTATTGAATAAATTCCAAAATATGGGAAAAGATTTTAATAAATGAGTTTTGAGTAATATTGCTTAATAGTTAAAGAATTTATTTAAAATTCAGATTTTAAATTGTTTGGAAGAAATAAAGGAATTTGTTCTAAAAGATAATAAATTTGGTGTTTGAATGAAAATTTATTTGTGTTTGAAAATAAATCTTTGGAAAATCGATTTGAAATTGATTTGGTGTTTTAAAATAAATCTTTGGGAAATTGATTTGGAAATCGATTTGGTGCTTGAAATAATTGTTTAGAAAATAAATTTGGAATTTGATTTGGTGTTTGATAGTGAATATTTGAAAATCGTATATTAATGGATATTTGGAAATTTAAATTCACAATGGGAATTTATAAAGGAAAGGGAAACTTGTTTTAAAAATAAATATTGGTTTATTTTTGAAAATATGGAAAGAAATTTACGGATTTGTAATGAAACTTTAAAAATAAATCAAGAAGGATTTATTAATTGATTTAAGTGGCCATTTTGAAATGAAAAGTGTATTCTCCTTGGAAAGCCGAGTATGTTTTCAAAGTAACTTTTATATTATAAATTTAAAGTTTAAAAGTTGGTTTTCTTTAAAAGAATGTTTTGGAGAAATTATTTTCTTAAGTTGTTTTTAAATCTTTAAAGTAAAAGATTTATTTAGTGAATTATAGAAGTGATTATTTGAAAATTAATTTGACGTTTGTTTTAGAAAATGGTTATTTAAACAGTTATACCTTATCTAATTTCATTTTAAAATTAGCTTGGACTTGAAGTTTTATATTAGATATTGGTATAATGTTTTCATAGCTAATATTTAAATAAGTGTTTAGAAATAGTTTTTTATTCTAAATGTTTCCAAGTATATTTTGGATAAGTGATTTAAATTATTTTAAAGTATTTGAACTCAATAGATTTTCAGTGGAAATGAACAAATATTTGGAAATATATTCCGCTAAGGAAAGTGATTTGAAATTTGTTTTCAAAGGATTGAAATGCAGAAATTGATTTGAAATTTGTTTACGAAATGGTTGAAGTGTGAAAATATATCTTATGAAGATATTTTGAAAATAAATAATTGGGAAAAAATTACTTAAAATCTGGTGATTGTTGTGAATGTTGATTGATAGTTAAATAACCGACTATCAATATTGGCCTTTAAATGGCATTTGAATTTCGATGCGACCGGGGGTCGGATTCCAAATGGAAATTCGAAAACCACATCGAACCTTTGTGATGGATCTTTTGTTTAAAAGATCAAAGTGGAAATTTGTTTTGATTTGTTTGAAATCTGAATGTAACACTTATTTTTGAACTAAGCGCTTGTTATACAGATTAGCCGGGAGAGGACTTTGTGTCATAAAACCCATTCCGAATAATGATACGACAAAATGGGATTGCATTTGAAGATGGTGTTGAAGACTGGGAACTTTCAAAAGCGAAAGGATTACCTGTCGAATGTCTCTACACCGAATTGCTCCCGTATAGAGATTTTATCACCCTTTGTGATGGGTATTCCAGATGTGATTAGTGAATATTTAGATTTGCAAGGGCTTCTTTGAAGTGCCTTCGGTTTCGTTCGATCCCGGAATGGACTTATATGGATGTGTGTCCGACATTACACTTTGAGATGTAAAGCTGATTTCTATCAAATACATTTCTGTTGGTGGTGGAGAATTTATTCTCTTAGCTTAACACCCTTCTCTGAGACGTACGAGCTCAGAGGTTATGAAGTTGATGGTTACTAGTTATACATTACCAATTTGGTAAGTTGGCATACGAAGTGCTACTGATCATTTGTTGATCGAAGCATGGCTTTTGTGAGAAGCGTAGCTTTGTGGACGAGACCTCGTCGGACCTCACAACCGGAATGGTCAAAACAGGAAGGATGAGGCAATGTTTTTGGGGGTAGCGCCCCTTGAGGGTATGTGCATTTTCTTCTAGAAAAGGGTTGTATCATGGTATGGAGCCCAGATATTTAACCTATGTGGTTATTGCAAATTTATTACTTTGTGGTTGAGGATCCTCGATAAAGGCCGGTAATGACCGGGGGATGGCATATTCGTATCAGTAGTTACCTAGTTATAGAGGTAACCCGGCCTTGTGTTGGCAGAGAGATGGATAAGTTCTCGGGGCATCCCTCCAAAGACGTACCCATGTGGCCTAGGAAGTTCCTTTGCCTGACCATTTGTTGGAAATCCAATCATCGATACGCGCCTTGTACGGTTTTAGTTGTAGAACCTACCATTTAACATGGTAGCTATAGTAGGCATACTATAATGGTACGTATGCTGGCCAAGATTTATGTTATACTTTCGAAATATTTTCCACACTATGCACTAATAATAATATCAAAAAAAAAATTCATATCAAGCATGTTTGACTTTCATAAGGAGAAATCTCCCCCAAGTGTGCGATTGCATTGTGTGTGTGCCGGGAGGACTTATGGTAGTTTCATTTCCCAAAAGCATAGCCGATTTCTTTTCCTTTTATTTGTGAAAATAACTATTTTTAAGATCTCACACCAGTCCCATGACTGACCTGGAGTTTATTATTCCCTTTCTAAACTTTGGGTGCCCACAATTTTCCACACGGGCAGCCTAGAGTCAGGTTATCATTATTCTGGAGCGAAGTCAAAGAAGTATGCTATGGAGATCAGGGGCAAGCTGGATGGTGAGGCGTATCTATAGTGTATGATATTTCTTTTCCGCTGTTGTGTTGTAAACTCTGATGATGTATGTATAAACCAATATAGTTCTTTGTTTTAAAGATATTCATTTATCTATTATATGTTGTTCCGCTGCGAAATGTGAGATTCTGTTATTGTTTCTGTTTTCTTCGTCTATCTTCTTCTTTAACCCTAACGGCTCAGTTTTTTGGCATTCAACTGTGCGGATTTGGTACTGTGGACGTACTGATGTCGACTTTCGGGCATCGGAAAATTGGGTCTTTACATATATATGAGCTTCAGAATAAAATAGAAGTAACTGCTTATTGAATCATACATATGCAAAATCAAAAAATATATATATCATTTTCTCTAAATCAATACCTAAATAAACTTATATATATATAAGCTAGATATATATATATATATATATAATATAAATTTATATATAGCTTATATAGATTTATATATAAACAAACAGGTTGTAAATATATTCTTATATAAACTTATATATAACCCAACTGATCAGATGTATAAACTTATACAATATAAAAAGCTAATATATAAACAAACTTATCCCTTACATATATATAATATTTGAAGAATAATCTTTTAGATTCGGAAACACCGTAAAAATTTCCAAAAAAATTACATATATAAACAACTATATAACTTATAAAACAGCTAATATATATAAACAATATATAACTTATACATATATAACGAGATGGCTTAGATATATAACATACTGAATTATATATAGACATACAATAGACTTATGTGTATGTGTGTGTGTGTGTGTGTATATATATAAACAAACTGATTTTATACGTAAAATCTATATACATTTCAAAAATCCAAATATCCATATATACTGTATATTGAACACATGCAACAGTATAAATATTAGCAAGAAGAGGAAAGAAAGATAGAACAAAATATAATCACTATATATATATATACACTGGCATATTATTTCATGGAATCAAGAAACTGCACACGATAGCATGTTGGAGGAGGAAATAAGCATGGTAGAGAGAGGAAGCATAGGAGCAGTGTTTCAGAATACATAAACTTACATATATTTTTGTTTCTTTTTTTCTTTTTAGTCGCATGCGAAAGAAATGGAACAACATAGAGTTCAAAAAAGGTTGTGTGGCGAGTTTGGAGGGTGAGTGGGCTGTTGTGCCACCTGGGGCGGATGGTGGGCTATGTGGTTGGTGGAGAAGGAAAGCTTGGAGGGAGGAGGTGGAGCAAAAGTGGTGACTGATGGATCAGAGGAAGGCATTAGTGGAGAGGCTCGATTGGGGGCTCGGATCTTGTGGCGTGATGGAGTTTGGCTGATGGTTTGATACATGGAGACTGCTGACATAGGAAAGGAGCTATCGTTGTGGTGCTTGGTCACGAGTCTGGGTGGTGGATGGAGGGTCGGCGTGTGAAGAGTTTGTTGTTGCATGAAAGGTGGTAGTGAGAATGGAGCAATGGTTCGGAGGCATGGGTTTAAAGGTAGAAGAGCGGGCTTTCCCTCTGAAACAAATATATATATCATCTTGTAAAAAAAATATTTTTCTTTTCTAATGTAGTAGAATGAAAAAGGAAGAGGAAGTAGAGACTGAGAATATGAATGAACCAAATAAATATTGAAACCAGATAGGAATGACAAAAGTCATAGCTTAAATCTCTGAAAATATTAAAAGCCATTGTCCATTGGTTTACAAGGTGGATAATGAAAGGACAAGGAAACTGAAAAGGCTCAAACGGGCACCGATATGGTTACCGTTTTCACAGATTCCGCCACGTACCGGACTCGGAAATGCATAGACGAATATACTGCGGAGATCAGCACGACGAGACGAATAGAATGGTACACAGATATCAGCGATACAACCATCCTATCGAAAGTCTATTTTCGTTGCCAAATTGCTGCTGTTTTGTCGAAAATAAGCTATACGGGGCAATAGCATTCCCAATTTGGTGAAACGAAATATGTCGTCTCACTTAGCAAATGATAAAAAAAATTATATTATAAAAATATTCAGGTTTTGAAAACATTTTATTTTCACCAAATTAACTTATTTTAAATTGAAATTGAAAGTTAAACAACAACATTAATTTTCATAATTTCCAATAAAATTTACTATTTGCCATGTTTGTATAGACGCATACCAAATATCAAATTTTTATTACCTAATTCAATTGTTTAAATTTTCAGAAAAAATTCAGTTAATTTCGTTATTTAAACCGTTAAAATTTAAGGGTAGTTACACGTTTATGTAGGAGCTTGAGGTAATAAGAAGACCCAATAGGTGGAACAAAAGGTAACATGAGCATGGTGACGGTTACACGTGCGACTTCCATTTGGGTGCTCGATAATCGTTATGAGTTCCAAGCATTTAGTATTTGTGCCTTTCCTAGGCACCATTGCCTTCAGTGTAGGGAACTATATATCATCTAGTCCTCAATAGGTACTATGTATATCTTTTGTAGAAACCATTTCCTTCTATGTAGGGAGTTATATAGTGCCTAGTCCACAGTAGGTACTATAGAGTAGCAGGCCGATCAAATAGTAGAATTAGGATTTCAGCCTCAGCTATCAAGACAAGTACAAACAACCAAAGTTAACCTATCATATTAATTTAGCAATAGTTAATTCGTACTTATTTCTAGCTTTATCTTTCCTTCTATTCCTTTGTTTCCTTTTTAATATTAGAAATGTTGTAAAGCCTATTACCTTTACTTTTCTTAAAAACACTAGTGATTACTATCACTCACCAGACTTTTAGTCTGACCTACTCCTCTATTTTCCCATTTTCCTTCCTAGGCAACATGGGACAAGGAAGTAGATTGCAGATTCGTGGAGACTTCTTTGGCAGAGATTCTATCACGTATTCCTTTTCTTATTTCCAGTTTTTAGTTTCCTTCGTTGTAACTGCCACTTTTTGGGGAAGTTGTACTCTGATTTATTTGAGACTACGGTTTTTAGATTTCACGAGACTTGTATGGGTATTTTGACATATGATGTATTTGGTATTTGGTGACTTATTCTTACCATCTTATATTACGGAGTTTGATTTTTAGCAAAATACTATAATTATTTCCGCTGTGTTATTATTATTATTATTATTATTATTATTATTATTATTATTATTATTATTATTATTATTTAGTTTTTGTCTTATGAATCTTAGTCTCTACTAGTTTTAATTATACCTACAACGCATCACACCTTTTAGTGTATCCTTTTGGGTATCCTAAGGGTTGTGGGGCTTTTCAAAGATGAGATCATATTTATTGCCAAAAATTACAACAAATTCAAGAAATTCAAAAGATGATGAGACCTTAAAATGGAGAGAATTCAAATTCATCCAACCAAACTTCAATCAAATGCTTTGGGTTTGACAAGTTCGGACACATGAAGAAACAATGCCCAGAACTCAATAATGATAAAAAGAAAGGAAAGCTCGAGAAATTCAAGAAAAGAAAACGGGCTTTTCAAGTAACTTGGGATGACACAGATTCGTCTTCATCATCAAACAGTGGCAGTAATAGTGATTCTGAGCAGGCTAATGTCTGTTTCATGGCAAACATTGAGGACATATGTCCTGATCTTACTTATGATGAAATTTTAGAACTTAGCATGGAATTAAATGACAAATATAGGGAAACAAATAAAACTAAATAAAGTGTACGTTGCCAAAATTAATCATATGGAACTTGAAATAGGTCTATTAAAAGATGAAAAAACCATTTTAGAAGAAGAATTAGAAACTTTACAACAGAAAAATAAAAATTTATCTATTCAAAATGACTCATTATTATGTGAATAGGAAAAGTTAAACTAGAAAATGATGATAAAAGAAAACATTATATTAAAGAATGATGTAGAAGCATTAAAATCTGAAATTTCTCATCTTAATGATAAGTTAGACAAGATTACCAACAATGTTTCAAAATTTAATAAAGGAAAGCAGAACTTGGATTAGCTTGATCAAAATTTCTAAACCACCTAGAAATCGAATTGGATTAGGATTTAAGAAATCTTCAAAACATAAAAACTATAGTTCACTATATAATAGGTTCAAGAAGTTAGATACAGCAGAAAAGATGTCTAATTCCCAAATAATTAAAATATGGATTCCAAAATCCAATAACAAACTAATTAGACAAAAACTCATAAATAACTATCTGAAAAATGTTGTTCATAAAAAAATTATCTTTTTAAAGGTCAAAAACCCTCTTGGGTATGGCATCCATCTCTTTTTAACACTTAGGACCCTAACAAAAGAAGTGGGTACCAATTAAACTGTTTTTATCCTGCAGTTACCGAAAAGAAAATCAAATAACAAGGAGAAATGGATACGCAATAGCGGATTTTCCAAAAATATGACATAAAATGCACAAATGTTATCAAATATAACATTCAAAGATGGTGGTACTGTAGTATTTTGAAGATAATTCAAAAGGATTTTTCATAGAAATTTGAGATGTCATCAATATTGGTATGCTCACTTCACATTTTATTACAAATATTCTTTTAATTAAAAATTTGAAACATAATCTTTTAAGCAGTAGTCAACTTTGTGATAAACGATTTAAAATTGATTTTGAAAAGAATAAATGCAATATGTTTGATCAAAATAAAAATCTGATTTTCGAAGGATTAAGGAAAAGAAACATCTATGCTATAAATTTGAAATTTAATAACTCAAGTGATTTATGTCTAACCGTGGATTTTAATGACCCATGGATATGGCACAAAAGATTATGTCACATAAACTTTAAGTCCTTATACAAACTCGCCAAACACAGTTTTGTTAGAGGTCTCCCTAAAATAAATTATAAAGTTAAACATTTATGTGATGCATGTCAATATGGCAAATTGAGAAGGAGTTCTTTTAAATCAAAGAAGGAAATTTCTACCAAACAACCTTTAGAATCATTACATCTTGATTTATTTGGACCTACTCAAATACAATGCATAAATCATAAAAAATGTGTTTTTGTTATTGCAGATAATTTCTCACGTTATACATGGAAAGCGTAAAAGCGATAGTTTAGAAATGTTTGAAATTTTTGCTAAAAGAATTAAAATTTAATGTATCTTAAAATAAAATGTATAAGAAGTGATCATGGGGGTGAATTTGAAAATGAAATTTTTGTAACAAAAAGGGAATTACACATAATTTCTCATTTCTATGAACACCGCAATGAAATGATGTTGTTGAAAAGAAAAATCGTACATTACAAGAATGGGCACGAACTATGCTTAACGGTAGTAATCTACCAAATTTTTTTGGGCAGAAGCTGTTGCTACTGCTTGTTACGTCCTTTAACTAAAAATACTTGTTATGAAATGCTTTTTGGTAAAAAAAACCTGAAGTATCGTATTTTTGAATATTTGACTGAAAATGTTTTATACTAAATACTATGAATAATCTTTGAAAATTTGACTCAAAAGTTGATGAAGGTATCTTTACTGGATACTTAGATCGTAGCAAAGCTTATAGACTATTTAACAAACATTCCAGTACCATTGAAGAAAGTCTGTACATTTCTTTTGATGAAAATTTTTCCATTACCAAAAACAACGATGATGATGAATTTTTACTAAAACCTTCTGAAGATAACACAAATATACGCATCAATAATGAAAATATGGTTGATAATAATAATTCATTAAGATCACCACCTCGTATTCTGAAAAATCATCCAATTAACAATATAATCGGCGATTTAAATACAAGAGTTTCTATAAGACATCAATTAAATCAAATGAGTCACGTTGTATTTATTTTCAATATTGAACCTAAGAATTATAAAGAAGCTTCAAAAGACGAATCATGGATTATCGCGAGGCAAGAAGAACTAAATTAATTCGAAAGAAATGAAGTGTGGGAACTTGTCCCAAGACCTATGGATCTATTCATAATCGAAACTAAATGGATATATAAAAATAAAACTAACTAAAATGGAAACTTTGTTCATAATAAAGAAAGATTAGTAGCTCAAGGATATTGTAACGACCCAGAATTTTTATTAATTTAAATTTGAATATTTAATTAATTTTAAATGTTAATAAGTGAATTTATAAGTCAAATAAATTTTTATTTGAATTTTTTGGATTTAATTGGATAATTAAATCGATAATTTAATATGTTAAATTATGGAAATAATTGAAAATAGAGTTAAAATATGATTAGAAATAATTTGGAAAATTTTATTTAATCATACTGGAGTTATAGAAATATTTTAGAACTTTTAAAATCGAATTAGAAGTTAATTTGTGAAAATTGAATATTTTAATATTTAAAAATCGACTAGTGAAAATAGTCAATTTTTGAACAGTCTCAGAATTGAACGAAACCAGTTCCATTGGATCCATAATAGTTAGTTATTACCGGATTTCAATTTTCGTATCAATCGGAGCTATCGTTTGATCGTGGCAGCTCGAAACGCATCGATTTATTTTTAATTTAAAATTTGGCGAGTCAAAATAGCCATTTTTCAAAAAGTCTCGGATTTCGACGAAACCAGTTTCATCGGATCCGTAATGTGATATTATTGTAAGGTTTCAAATTTCAAGTCAATTGGATTTACCGTTTGTCCGGTACAAATTAAAACGCCTAGAAATCGACTTAAACCGGTTTAATTTAAATTGAACGTTTTCTGCCATAACTCGCACATACTTCCGAATTAGCTTCCGAAACCTGTTCCATTGTGTCCGGAACGTGGGATAAACCCTAGGTACGCTGGTTACGGCGTCTAAATCGGAGTTCGGAAATTCCGGGATGAATAGTGTCGCTCGTTCCTTATAAATAGCCCCTACCTTTCATAAATTTGATAAAAATTATCACTAAAACCCTAATTCCTTCATGTAGCCGCCACCCCCCTGTGTATGGCCAGAAATCATTCTTCTTCATCTCTCAATCTCTCCCAATCTACAAGGAATTTGAAGAAGTGTTCAACACGAAAAAGGTAGAGCATGAAGAGAGCTTGAAATCCATACGGATATGATCATGTTTGGAGCGACGTGGAGTGAGAAATTTGGGGCCGTGTGCTTCAGTTTTGCACGCACTTCGAGAGTGGAGGGTGGGGCCGAGTTGGCCATGGTGGCTGGTGGTGGTAGTTTGCGTCGTGCTCTTCGTCGTGGCGTTGGTGTGATGAAGTATCGTCGTGTGAATGGAGTGCAAATTGAAACCCTAAAATTGAAGTCATGGGTTCATAGTTCGGCCCTCAACCTGGAGATGATAACGTGAGGAAGATGGAGGGTATGCACGGCCAGGATTTTCTCAAGTTGGATCTAGTGGCTAGGATGAGTTGTATGTTAAATTATAAAAGTTATGTTGAATTTAAGTTTATAAAATTGTGTACAAACTTGTAAAATTAATAACTTTTTCATACGAGGTCGAAACTGCGCGAAATCAGTTGCGTTGGAATCGTATGGACGAGCACTACGCGATGGAGTTGGTTTGGAGTCGTTTGGAGTTAGTGAGAATTTCGGGTAAAATTAAACGCGCGTTTAATTTTATTCGAAATAAAAGCTGAAACGAAATTAAAACCAAGGTGAGAACTTCTCACTCAATCGAATAGATTTCGATTTTATTTTTAATAGTTAGATTTAAAATATTTGAATGCATGTTTGAATGATGACTGTAAATTATTAATTGTTAAAATAGACATTATGCGCCGTTAGTAAGCGGATGTTAATTAATATAAACATATACCGCGAATATTTCATAAACAGTGAAATTGGTATTATATATAATATCAATATATATATTGGCATATGTATATATTGCAGTTGTTGATTTCCCGCATTTTTGTTTAGCGGATGAGACCCTATTACGCCGTTATTAAGCGGATAATATTTATTAAGAACATATACCGCGATAATTTCGTACTGGAGCGAAATTGGTATTGTGCTAATGTTTTTGGATGCAGGAAACAGGTTGGAGGGATCCAACTGGATTCCTCAACAGTTTTTATTTGATTTCAGATATTTTGATATTTGATGGATTATCATATCGATATATGATATCGTTGTTAGTCGTGATTGACTATTTGTTGTGTAGCATCATTGGACCCAGATTTTGGGATTTTAAAATGATTTTAAAAGTGATTTTGAAAATATACTATATTTTTGGAATTGATCCATTATAAATAAATAAACGTTATAATTTTTAAAGTTATAAAAATTATGGTTTTTGTGAAATATAGTTAAAAGGGCTGATTTTTAGAAATACGATTAAAAGTCGATTTTTGAGAAATATGAACTAATGATTTTATAAAATAATTTAGATTGGATTTTTGAATATATGATAAAAGTTTAAATATAGGATTTATAAAATTTGATTATTTTATAAATCGAAATGATGAAATTATAAAGGAATTTAAAGACGTCTCAGAATAATAATATAAACTGATTTATATTAAGAGATTTATAAATGGATATTTATAAATTGAAATATAGACATTATAAAACGAGTTTTTATAAGTGTTTGAATGTAGTGAAAGTGAATTTCATAAATGAATGAAATTTATAGAATTATAAACTGTGAAGTTATAAATGAAATTTATAAATAGTAAGATTTATAAATTTGGTGAAATTATTTGAAGAATAGATTGATTAAATAAATAAATCTTATAAGTTATAAGGTTTATAAATTGAAAAGTCTTTAAAAAGAACGATTTTGTAAAATAATCGTTTTATAAGCAATTGACTTATAATATGAACTTTTAGTTTATAATTGAGATATGAAATCAAATAGGTTAATAAAGGAATTTATAAAAAGGAAGTTTTTATAAATAAAAAGAAACGGAATTTATAAACGTTGTTTTATAAATCCGCAAACGACTTATTTTGATAAGTTAATTGTTATAACTTATAAATGGAGTTATATTCACGTTTTAGACAGTGAATAATCCTTTAAGTTAAAGTGAATAGAAATGATGAAGTTTGTTAACGTAGTTTATTCACGTTTTTGAACAGTGAATAACACGTTAAAGAAATTGTTTAGAATGTGAATGTTTTAAATAGAATTAAAACGATCTAACGATGTTTTAAAAGGTGTTGTGATTCGAAACCATAGATTTCAACATTCATTGTTGAAATAGATGTTTCGTGAAATAAAAGGAAATGGTGGACTATAACACTGTTGTTATAGTAAATGATTTCCGAAAGGAAATGTTTTGTATAATATTGGGATTTATATATCTATTTTAATTTCGAATCCCTATACTAGTGATTTTGGGACGTTGTAACGATGTTTTACGCAACATTCGTTTTTGGCCCAAATAAATATGTTTAAGAGAATGTTTTTCTTAAAGAATGAAATATATACTTAATTCGATTTAAGTATATTGAATATTTTCTAAGTGTTGAAAATAAAAGATTTGTGAATTACTTATTTTTAATAAGTATGGAAATGTTTTCCAATATGAAGTGAAAAATTAGAATTTATCTTTTTAAAGATAAATTGAAATGGATAGTTGAAATTGTATATGCATGGATATTTTGAAATATAAATTCATTATGGAATTTATATGTGAAAAGTGAAATTAGTTTGAAAATAAATATTGATTTATTTTTGAAGTGTTGAAATTATATATCTTGTAAAGATATTTTGGAAAATAAATAATTTGGAAAATTATTTGGAATCTGGTGATGTATGCATATCCAGTGATAGTTCAATAACCGACTATCAATATTTCCCTTTGAATGGGTATTTGATGTGATTTGATTGAATTTGAATGCACACTTATTTTTGAATAAGCGCTCACTATTCGGGTTAACCGGGAAAGGACCATGGGGTCGTATAACCCACTCCGAATATGTGATACGTCGTTGTGAACCGCATTTGAAGATCGGTGTTGAAGACCGGTATTTGCGAGAGCGATAGGATGACCTATCGATTGTTTCTGCACCGAGTCGCGCCGGTATAGAAACTCCCTAAGTGATGGGAAATCCGATCAGGATTGTGAATATCCGGATTGCAAGGACTTCTTTGTAAGTGCCTTCGGTTTTGTTCGAGCCCGGAACAGACTTGTATGGATTGTATGCCTGACATTACAAGTTGAGATATAAAGCCGATTTCTTTCAAATATATTTCTGTTGGTGGCGGAGAATTTATTCTTTGCTTAACACCCTTCTTTGAGACGTATGTGCTCAAAGGTTATATAGTTGAAGTTATCAGCGATATATTCCCAATTTGGTAATGTGACATGCTGAGTGATGCTGAAATGATCATTGTGTTGATTATTGTGATAGGATCATTTATTTGATCGTCTATCTTAGTGATCATTGTGTTGATCATTTGTTGACCCAAAGCATGGCTTTTGTATAAAGTATGTTTTTGTGGACGTGAATTCGTCGAGCCTCACATCCCGGAAATGGTCAAAACAGGAAAGAAGCAGCAAGGTTATGAGGGGTAGCACCCTTTAGGATGTGTCCATTTTCTTCTGGAAAAGGGTGGTATCATGGTATGGAGCCCAGATACTTACTAATGTTGAAAACACTTTGTTATGATTGTGTGAATTGATTAGAGAGCGCTCTCGGATAAAGGTCCCAAAGGACCGGGGGATGGCATATTCGGTCAGTTGTTGCTCAGTTAGGAGTAACCCGGCCTTGTGTTGGTTGAGATCCGGTTTGGTTCTCGGGGATGTCCATCCAGAGGCATTCTCAGTGGCAATGGGAAGTTCCTTGGCCTGACCATTTGTTGGAAATCCAATTCCCAATACGAAACTTGTACGGTATTAGTTGTAGAACCTGCTATTCACTTATGGTGGTCACCACTGTTTGGATAGTAGCTATAGTAGGCATACGATAATGGTCGTATGTTGGCTAAGATTTATATTCTACTTTCGAAATGAATTTGTTATACACTATGCACTAATAATAATATCAAATGTTATTTTAAATGCGTATCAAGCATCTTTGACTATCATAAGGAGAAATCTCCTCCGATTCTGCGTTTGCATGTGTGTGTGTGCGGGAGGCCTTATGGTAGTCTCATTTTTTAAAAGCATTGCGAATTGATTAAAAATATTCCACTATTTTGATTTTAAAGATAAATAAACTGTTTTGAGTTCTCACACCAGTCACATGACTGACTTGGAGTTTATTGTTTTCCTTCCTAAACTCTGGGTGCCCACCAATTTCCACACGGGCAGTCAAGAGTTAGGTTTATCAGGATATTCTGGATATTCTAGAGTTGCTGGAGGCAAGCTGGATTGGCATGGCGTATTACTAGTATATAGTATTTCTTTTCCGCTGCACTGTTTGATGTTGTATGTTGTTGTACACTCTGATGATTTGATGTAATGTAATATAATGTGATGAAATGTAATAACTGATATAGTTCTTTGTTTAAAGATTATTCATTTATTATTATATGTTGTTCCGCTGCGAATTGTGAGATTCTGTTGTTGTTCGGTTGTTTTCTGTCCGTTCTATTTTCAAATTCTCTTTTTCTATTTTAAAATTCTCTGTTTTCTAAAAAAAAATCGTCTATCTTCTTTTCCCTCTATTTTTCTTTTTCTTTCTTCTTTTTCTCTCTTCTTTCTTTTCTTTTCTTTTTAAAACACATAACATCTCGGTTTTCGGCCTTTGATTTCTCGGCAGTCGATAAAGTGAGTGTCGATGTCGGATTTTCGAAAGTCGAAAATTCCTGTTTGTTACATTTGGTATCAGAGCATATGGTTAAGCGACAACCATGGTTCTGTTGGGTATTATTCATTAGAGATAGAGTCAGTAGTACTCTAGAATGAATTTGAGTGTAATAATAGCTATGAGAGCGTATTTGTTAGTGTATATAAAATTGTTTTATATTGTGATGATTGGTTTATTGAGTGGCATATGAACTTTCGTCAGCGTGGTCCGCAAGACTATGCCGAAGGGGTTTCTAAACACTTGAATAGAACAATTCGGCACAATATTGTTTTAAATTGGATAAATGAAATAATTTTACCTTGAGTATATTTTATATATAAAGAAATAATTTTCAAAAAATTATTAAAGTGTATATAAGTAGATTGTTTAGTTGTTTGAATAGTCTAAATAAAAGAATAATTGTATAAGTAAATGAATTATAAGAATTGAATTATAATTAAAGTGTTTACAATTGTGAAATAAACTTATATATCTAAAAAGTGAAACTATATGAATATAACTTAAGAGATATTGAATTAAGTTGATTTTGGTATCGAAGTAAATAATCAAGTGGATTAAATGAATATGAACTTGAGTTATGTAATAGAATTCAACTTTGTAATTGAATTGAATGAATGGATTGAATGTTAAAACAATTGAATGTAATTTAAGTTGATAAGGAATAATTAATGAAAGTGTTAATTCATTAAAATCTAATTTTATTAGAAGTTGAATAAATTGGAATGGAAATCAATTTAATGTTAAACCAAATTGAATGAATATAAGCAAAGTAATTTGGTTGAAATTAATGTACATTGTTTGTTACTTGATTGTTGATTGATTGTATATAAGTTCATTAAGTGTTAATGAAATTGAATTAATAAAATTGGAAGCTATGTAATTGAATTCAAATTTGGAGTAAATAAATTTGAATAGAATTAAATGTGAATTGGATTTAAATTAGTAAATGTTAACTAATTGAATTGAGAATGAATGTTGATAAAATCCAATGTTGATAAATCAAATATGATTTAGAGTGAAAACCAATTCATTAAGTATTAATGAGAATATGAATGAATTTGTTGAATGTTAGTTGGTTGATGGTTGAATATATATTTCTATTGTTGCATTTGCTATGTGACATATATAGTTATTATGAGATATATGTTGTATATTGAGATTATTTGCATATGTGCATGTTCTCATGTTGTTTGTTGAGTTTAGTAGGTGCGGATCGCGTTTGCTTCGCATTTGGAGTTCGCTTTAGCGCTATATTAGCTGTATATGCTCGCTAATAAAATATAAGGTACATATCTCGGATTAAATATCGCACTTTTATATTTTTTTTTCCCTTCGGGATGCCTCATTACTTGATGAGATGTATATTTGTGATATATATACTGTCATTTTTTTTTTCGGATCGAGCCGCGCAAAGGAGACTATGGCGAATTTTTCCGGAAATTTAAGGCGTTAGAAAAAAATTTGAGAAAAAATTGGAAAATTTTGAAAACTTTAACTTTGATTTTGGAATTGAAAGTTAAACAATAGTAGTTGTTTTTGAAAAGATAACTAAGTATGATTTGGAAAACTTAGTAAAGTATTGTAAAAAGTTTAACTATGAATTTTGAAAAATTAATAAATTCTGTAATTTTCTTACTTGTAATTTCGAGGACGAAATTCTTTTAAGGGGGAAAGATTGTAACGACCCAGAATTTTTATTAATTTAAATTTGAATATTTAATTAATTTTAAATGTTAATAAGTGAATTTATAAGTCAAATAAATTTTTATTTGAATTTTTTGGATTTAATTGGATAATTAAATCGATAATTTAATATGTTAAATTATGGAAATAATTGAAAATAGAGTTAAAATATGATTAGAAATAATTTGGAAAATTTTATTTAATCATACTGGAGTTATAGAAATATTTTAGAACTTTTAAAATCGAATTAGAAGTTAATTTGTGAAAATTGAATATTTTAATATTTAAAAATCGACTAGTGAAAATAGTCAATTTTTGAACAGTCTCAGAATTGAACGAAACCAGTTCCATTGGATCCATAATAGTTAGTTATTACCGGATTTCAATTTTCGTATCAATCGGAGCTATCGTTTGATCGTGGCAGCTCGAAACGCATCGATTTATTTTTAATTTAAAATTTGGCGAGTCAAAATAGCCATTTTTCAAAAAGTCTCGGATTTCGACGAAACCAGTTTCATCGGATCCGTAATGTGATATTATTGTAAGGTTTCAAATTTCAAGTCAATTGGATTTACCGTTTGTCCGGTACAAATTAAAACGCCTAGAAATCGACTTAAATCGGTTTAATTTAAATTGAACGTTTTCTGCCATAACTCGCACATACTTCCGAATTAGCTTCCGAAACCTGTTCCATTGTGTCCGGAACGCGGGATAAACCCTAGGTACGCTGGTTACGGCGTCTAAATCGGAGTTCGGAAATTCCGGGATGAATAGTGTCGCTCGTTCCTTATAAATAGCCCCTACCTTTCATAAATTTGATAAAAATTATCACTAAAACCCTAATTCCTTCATGTAGCCGCCACCCCCCTGTGTATGGCCAGAAATCATTCTTCTTCATCTCTCAATCTCTCCCAATCTACAAGGAATTTGAAGAAGTGTTCAACACGAAAAAGGTAGAGCATGAAGAGAGCTTGAAATCCATACAGATATGATCATGTTTGGAGCGACGTGGAGTGAGAAATTTGGGGCCGTGTGCTTCAGTTTTGCACGCACTTCGAGAGTGGAGGGTGGGGCCGAGTTGGCCATGGTGGCTGGTGGTGGTAGTTTGCGTCGTGCTCTTCGTCGTGGCGTTGGTGTGATGAAGTATCGTCGTGTGAATGGAGTGCAAATTGAAACCCTAAAATTGAAGTCATGGGTTCATAGTTCGGCCCTCAACCTGGAAATGATAACGTGAGGAAGATGGAGGGTATGCACGGCCAGGATTTGCTCAAGTTGGATCTAGTGGCTAGGATGAGTTGTATGTTAAATTATAAAAGTTATGTTGAATTTAAGTTTATAAAATTGTGTACAAACTTGTAAAATTAATAACTTTTTCATACGAGGTCGAAACTGCGCGAAATCAGTTGCGTTGGAATCGTATGGACGAGCACTACGCGATGGAGTTAGTTTGGAGTCGTTTGGAGTTAGTGAGAATTTCGGGTAAAATTAAACGCGCGTTTAATTTTATTCGAAATAAAAGCTGAAACGAAATTAAAACCAAGGTGAGAACTTCTCACTCAATCGAATAGATTTCGATTTTATTTTTAATAGTTAGATTTAAAATATTTGAATGCATGTTTGAATGATGACTGTAAATTATTAATTGTTAAAATAGACATTATGCGCCGTTAGTAAGCGGATGTTAATTAATATAAACATATACCGCGAATATTTCATAAACAGTGAAATTGGTATTATATATAATATCAATATATATATATTGGCATATGTATATATTGCAGTTGTTGATTTCCCGCATTTTTGTTTAGCGGATGAGACCCTATTACGCCGTTATTAAGCGGATAATATTTATTAAGAACATATACCGCGATAATTTCGTACTGGAGCGAAATTGGTATTGTGCTAATGTTTTTGGATGCAGGAAACAGGTTGGAGGGATCCAACTGGATTCCTCAACAGTTTTTATTTGATTTCAGATATTTTGATATTTGATGGATTATCATATCGATATATGATATCGTTGTTAGTCGTGATTGACTATTTGTTGTGTAGCATCATTGGACCCAGATTTTGGGATTTTAAAATGATTTTAAAAGTGATTTTGAAAATATACTATATTTTTGGAATTGATCCATTATAAATAAATAAACGTTATAATTTTTAAAGTTATAAAAATTATGGTTTTTGTGAAATATAGTTAAAAGGGCTGATTTTTAGAAATACGATTAAAAGTCGATTTTTGAGAAATATGAACTAATGATTTTATAAAATAATTTAGATTGGATTTTTGAATATATGATAAAAGTTTAAATATAGGATTTATAAAATTTGATTATTTTATAAATCGAAATGATGAAATTATAAAGGAATTTAAAGACGTCTCAGAATAATAATATAAACTGATTTATATTAAGAGATTTATAAATGGATATTTATAAATTGAAATATAGACATTATAAAACGAGTTTTTATAAGTGTTTGAATGTAGTGAAAGTGAATTTCATAAATGAATGAAATTTATAGAATTATAAACTGTGAAGTTATAAATGAAATTTATAAATAGTAAGATTTATAAATTTGGTGAAATTATTTGAAGAATAGATTGATTAAATAAATAAATCTTATAAGTTATAAGGTTTATAAATTGAAAAGTCTTTAAAAAGAACGATTTTGTAAAATAATCGTTTTATAAGCAATTGACTTATAATATGAACTTTTAGTTTATAATTGAGATATGAAATCAAATAGGTTAATAAAGGAATTTATAAAAAGGAAGTTTTTATAAATAAAAAGAAACGGAATTTATAAACGTTGTTTTATAAATCCGCAAACGACTTATTTTGATAAGTTAATTGTTATAACTTATAAATGGAGTTATATTCACGTTTTAGACAGTGAATAATCCTTTAAGTTAAAGTGAATAGAAATGATGAAGTTTGTTAACGTAGTTTATTCACGTTTTTGAACAGTGAATAACACGTTAAAGAAATTGTTTAGAATGTGAATGTTTTAAATAGAATTAAAACGATCTAACGATGTTTTAAAAGGTGTTGTGATTCGAAACCATAGATTTCAACATTCATTGTTGAAATAGATGTTTCGTGAAATAAAAGGAAATGGTGGACTATAACACTGTTGTTATAGTAAATGATTTCCGAAAGGAAATGTTTTGTATAGTATTGGGATTTATATATCTATTTTAATTTCGAATCCCTATACTAGTGATTTTGGGACGTTGTAACGATGTTTTACGCAACATTCGTTTTTGGCCCAAATAAATATGTTTAAGAGAATGTTTTTCTTAAAGAATGAAATATATACTTAATTCGATTTAAGTATATTGAATATTTTCTAAGTGTTGAAAATAAAAGATTTGTGAATTACTTATTTTTAATAAGTATGGAAATGTTTTCCAATATGAAGTGAAAAATTAGAATTTATCTTTTTAAAGATAAATTGAAATGGATAGTTGAAATTGTATATGCATGGATATTTTGAAATATAAATTCATTATGGAATTTATATGTGAAAAGTGAAATTAGTTTGAAAATAAATATTGATTTATTTTTGAAGTGTTGAAATTATATATCTTGTAAAGATATTTTGGAAAATAAATAATTTGGAAAATTATTTGGAATCTGGTGATGTATGCATATCCAGTGATAGTTCAATAACCGACTATCAATATTTCCCTTTGAATGGGTATTTGATGTGATTTGATTGAATTTGAATGCACACTTATTTTTGAATAAGCGCTCACTATTCGGGTTAACCGGGAAAGGACCATGGGGTCGTATAACCCACTCCGAATATGTGATACGTCGTTGTGAACCGCATTTGAAGATCGGTGTTGAAGACCGGTATTTGCGAGAGCGATAGGATGACCTATCGATTGTTTCTGCACCGAGTCGCGCCGGTATAGAAACTCCCTAAGTGATGGGAAATCCGATCAGGATTGTGAATATCCGGATTGCAAGGACTTCTTTGTAAGTGCCTTCGGTTTTGTTCGAGCCCGGAACAGACTTGTATGGATTGTATGCCTGACATTACAAGTTGAGATATAAAGCCGATTTCTTTCAAATATATTTCTGTTGGTGGCGGAGAATTTATTCTTTGCTTAACACCCTTCTTTGAGACGTATGTGCTCAAAGGTTATATAGTTGAAGTTATCAGCGATATATTCCCAATTTGGTAATGTGACATGCTGAGTGATGCTGAAATGATCATTGTGTTGATTATTGTGATAGGATCATTTATTTGATTGTCTATCTTAGTGATCATTGTGTTGATCATTTGTTGACCCAAAGCATGGCTTTTGTATAAAGTATGTTTTTGTGGACGTGAATTCGTCGAGCCTCACATCCCGGAAATGGTCAAAACAGGAAAGAAGCAGCAAGGTTATGAGGGGTAGCACCCTTTAGGATGTGTCCATTTTCTTCTGGAAAAGTGTGGTATCATGGTATGGAGCCCAGATACTTACTCATGTTGAAAACACTTTGTTATGATTGTGTGAATTGATTAGAGAGCGCTCTCGGATAAAGGTCCCAAAGGACCGGGGGATGGCATATTCGGTCAGTTGTTGCTCAGTTAGGAGTAACCCGGCCTTGTGTTGGTTGAGATCCGGTTTGGTTCTCGGGGATGTCCATCCAGAGGCATTCTCAGTGGCAATGGGAAGTTCCTTGGCCTGACCATTTGTTGGAAATCCAATTCCCAATACGAAACTTGTACGGTATTAGTTGTAGAACCTGCTATTCACTTATGGTGGTCACCACTGTTTGGATAGTAGCTATAGTAGGCATACGATAATGGTCGTATGTTGGCTAAGATTTATATTCTACTTTCGAAATGAATTTGTTATACACTATGCACTAATAATAATATCAAATGTTATTTTAAATGCGTATCAAGCATCTTTGACTATCATAAGGAGAAATCTCCTCCGATTCTGCGTTTGCATGTGTGTGTGTGCGGGAGGCCTTATGGTAGTCTCATTTTTTAAAAGCATTGCGAATTGATTAAAAATATTCCACTATTTTGATTTTAAAGATAAATAAACTGTTTTGAGTTCTCACACCAGTCACATGACTGACTTGGAGTTTATTGTTTTCCTTCCTAAACTCTGGGTGCCCACCAATTTCCACACGGGCAGTCAAGAGTTAGGTTTATCAGGATATTCTGGATATTCTAGAGTTGCTGGAGGCAAGCTGGATTGGCATGGCGTATTACTAGTATATAGTATTTCTTTTCCGCTGCACTGTTTGATGTTGTATGTTGTTGTACACTCTGATGATTTGATGTAATGTAATATAATGTGATGAAATGTAATAACTGATATAGTTCTTTGTTTAAAGATTATTCATTTATTATTATATGTTGTTCCGCTGCGAATTGTGAGATTCTGTTGTTGTTCGGTTGTTTTCTGTCCGTTCTATTTTCAAATTCTCTTTTTCTATTTTAAAATTCTCTGTTTTCTAAAAAAAAATCGTCTATCTTCTTTTCCCTCTATTTTTCTTTTTCTTTCTTCTTTTTCTCTCTTCTTTCTTTTCTTTTCTTTTTAAAACCCATAACATCTCGGTTTTCGGCCTTTGATTTCTCGGAAGTCGATAAAGTGAGTGTCGATGTCGGATTTTCGAAAGTCGAAAATTCCCTGTTTGTTACAGATATAATCAAGAGGAAGGCATTGGGTATGAAGAAATGTTTTCTCCAATTGCACGCATAGAAGCCATCTAACCGTGCATGTCATCATAATTTTAAACCTTTCCAAATGGATGTAAAAGTGTTTTTTAAATGGTTTTATAAAAGAACTAGTGTATGTTGAGCAACCCCCATTGGTCATACATGAAAAATTCCCTGGACAAGTATATAAACTATTAAAAGATGCATAGTCTAAAACAAGAACCTAATGCTTAGTATAATAGACTAAAAACTCATTTAATAAATTTTGATTTTCAAGTTGGAAAAATAGATACAACCTTATTTATAAAAAGAAATCAAAATCAAATTTTAATTGTTCAGATATGTGTTGATGACATAATATTTGGATCAACAAATGAAAACCAATGTAACGAGTTTGTAGATATGAAAAATAAATTTGCAATGTCACATATGGGAGAATTAAAAAAATTCTTAAGATTATAGATTAAACAGTCAGAAAATGGTATTTTTATAAATAAGAAAATATTGTCACAATTTGGTAAAGCGATTTGGAATGGAAAAAACATCTAGTAAACAAACCCCCATGAGCACAACTGCATATTTAGATAAAGATGAAAAGGAAAGGATTTTGATCAAAAGTTATATCGAAGTATAATAGGGTAACCATTATACTTAACGGCTAGTAGACCTGATATCATGATGAATGTGTGTGTCTATGTGCAAGATTTCAAGCATAACCTAAAGATTCACACTATCGGGCAATTAAATGCATTTTACGTTACTTAACCGGAACTACGAATTATGGTTTTTTCTATCCTAAAGATAGCTCCTTTGAACTTGTATCCTATAGCGATGCGGATTTTGGTGGTTGTAAAACTGATAGGAAAAGTACAAGTGGCACCTGTCACTTTATTTGTCTCTCTCTAGTTTCGTGGTTTAGTAAAAAACATAATTCAGTATCACTTTCAACTTATGGAGCAGAATATATTGCTGCTGCTTTAGCTTGCTCTTAAGTAATATATGCAACAAACACTTAACGGTTTCGAAAAAATTATATACAAGTCTCCATTTTTTTGTGACAAGACTGGTGCACTAAATCTATCAAAAAACCAAATAAATCATTCTTGAATGAAATATATAGATATTCGTCATCACTTTTTAAGAGATAATATCGAAAAGGAAACAATAACTCTGGAATTTGTAAACATCAAAAATTAAATTACCGATACTTTTACAAAACCTCTAGGCGAACAAAATTTTTGTGTCATTAAATGATCTATAATAGGATATGCTGTTTCTACTAAATTATATATTTTTTACTGCCTAAAATTTCAACTATTTTTTAACCACTTATTTTTCTTAACTAGCTAATGTTTTATGGATGATATTGTTTTCCAAAAGATAATCAGAACATACTCTTTAAATAGTATATATAGTTTCATACACACACACACACACGAACTTCATTAAGAATTTTATCCAAATTTTATTTAACCAACAAAACAAGCTTTCAAAACTAGTATATCAAAAATGTCTTCGGGTCACGATTCTACATACTTTGCTATAGACTATACCTAAACCCTCCTCTGGAAGTACTTATACTTCTCCGTCTAAATTCTCGCCTAAGTCGTCTCCATCACTTAACATCATTCCATCACCAACATACCGTACTGGCTACTCTCCAAATGGAATGAAAGCAAAACATGGAATTGATCTTCAATCAGCTTCACGATCTGACAAAGTTGACGATATCCATCATTACCAACCAGAAATGATAGGAGTTCAAAGAGAGATGTACTACGAACAATGACGTCAGGGGGCTCACCTGAATTTCCTTGAGAAATGTATCCTCGCCATATGTGGCCACTCACCAACAAAAGACTGTGTCCACACATGGTCTCCTTGTTTAAGGAAAACTCCTACAAGAGCGCACAAGATCACTCCACGACAATTATGGGGTGAAGGGACGTCACGAGAACAACATAATCCCATACCTCCTTACTAATCATCATTTCGGCCATCAACCGACTACACTAAGGTAGGGTCAAATTCTGGGGAAAAATAAAATAATTTTTCTTCTGACTTCTCAGCTAACGAGTAAAGGAGAATTTATTGACGATTAATATATATATATATATATATATATATATGCGTTTCAGTTATCGGTTTTTCTTCATTTTTAATCAAAAATTTATATAAATAAATTCAAAGAGTTAAAAAGTTATGTTTTTCTCCAGTAAGACGTCTGAAAGGAAAAGGAAGACATCTTGACATATACAACAGTATCTATTAACAATTGAATACAAACGTCTAGATAGGAAATTGGAATTTCAATGTTTTTTCCTTTCTTTCAACGCAAACGTCTGTCAAAATCAATAGACGTCTATTCACACTCTCTGGAAGGAAAACCTTTTTCCAGCACAGACGTCTGAACTTAAAGGTCAGATGTCCATTTGAACTATTTGTTAGACAATAAAATGATTGTTACAACACAGACGTCTATGTATACCATCAGACGTCTGTATCTATGCTCTAGAAAATTTACAATCTCAAAGACACGCATTTGTAGTGCTATCCAGACATCTAATAAACTTCTCTAACTACAAACAATACCATGATCAGATGTCTGATCCACTACCACCAGACGTCTGAACGTACATTCTGCCTCCCCATTTACCCCTCCTATAAATTATCGTTTTCATCTTTCTTCACTTTCATCGTTCATTTTTGCCAAACCCTCAAAACCCTAAAACCCCAATCCTATTTTCTCTCAAAATTCCCAAATCAATGGCCCCAAAACAAAGAAATGCAGTACAAAAACATCGCAAACCTTCCACGAGACAAAGCTCTCGGCCACCTTCTCAACAATTTGTAACAGATCAACATATTGATGAATGGATTGTGGATAAGCAACAAGGAAAACAACGGCCTTAGGAATTGAAGAAAAAGCCCTTCCATACAGGACCTTTCTATCCTCTTCAATGGTTCATCTACTATGATGTCGGAGAACTGCTTCAAGATGCTGGAATCTACCACCTTGTCAACTATGACGACAATGCCACAAAATTAACAAACTAGCGGTATTTCTTTTCTTCGTTAAGTTTTGATCATTATCACTTTGGAATCCTTCGAATGAAGATAATTGGATTTGGACTAGTGTTTATGGTTAATTGATAAAAGTTAATGTTGACACGATTGACCAAATGCTTAACTATTCGTATGAGGGAATTCGATTACGAGAAGTTCCTGAGAAGCGCTATTTCACCAAAGATGCTATTACTCATCTAATCTAGGACGACTACTTTCGAAAATTAAAACCATCTAATTTCCGTCCACAAGCATGACTTCTTGACCGAATGTTAATAAACAATGCCATACCTAGATTAGGAAGTCATGAACAAGCCTACGATAACGATCATAAAGCTTTATATGTCATTTTTGGTCAAATTAAAGTAAATTGGGCACAAAATATTTTTGACCAAATAAAAAAAATTTGGACTCCAACCCGTCTTAGCATTGCTTATGCTCCATACATCATTAGAATTCTACGGTCATTAGGAATTCTTTCATATCTCTCCCAATATTAAGACATATCTATAAAGGATAGTGGCATTAGATTTCTCTTTTAAATTCATCTTCCAGAGACACCGTCAAACATTATTCTATTTTCCTAATATCAAGCACCTCAACAACATCAACAATCACGAACAACTTGGCCATCTTAACTACCTAGGGCTTCAACATCTACAGAGTATTACTCTGATACTGAAGTATAGGAAGCTAGAATAGCAGCAGGTTCAAGAAAGAATTATCGAGATATTGCACTACAGAATCAACGCCTTCTCTCCCTAAATCAACAGGTGCTAGACAAAAAGATGTCACGTTTAGAATGGTCTTTTTCTACCTTTATGACCAAAGTAGAAAAAAAAACATTGGATAAGGTTGTTTCCACCTTGGGAAAGGTTCTCCAAAAGGTTCACGGTCGTTCTTCCTCCCGCTCATCCTCTTCTCTGTCCCCTACACCACCACTACCACCAATTTTCTACACAGTCCCATCTTCAGGTGCAAGGCCTTCACAAGAACCTCCACAGCACTCTCATCCTAGAAAAGCGCCTATTTGTCTAGACACTGAAGATACTGAAGGTTTATTGTTCCCTCTAAAAGATCCTCATGCTTCACATGACCCTCCACGACTATAGTTATTACCTATCATTCCAGGGTCTCTCCATTCATGAAGATGAGGAATATGCTGACCTGTCTTAAAGGCGACAAGGAACATATGATGAAGACTCATGAAGCTTCTAGGTATATGATAACTATTAGCGAGATTTTTAGATCGATCGGTCATATTTATTCATGTCTCTCTATTATTATATGTTGCATGCCTGTATAATTGTTTACATTTTTCTTTGTTTGACTGTGGACTTATATTTTTAGTTATTCGTCTATATTCCTTTTTGATTATGCCAAAGGGGGTGAAATACGTATTACATGTATATAGAGGGAGGAACCACATTCAGGGGGAGTTATATGTTTATCAAACGGTTGTATAGTTGTCATCGTCAAAAATGGGGAGAATGTTAGAAACACTTTTCTATGATTTCGATGATAACAACTATACAATCATAAACATACAATATATATTCAATCTACTTGCAGGAAAAAGCTTTCAGAGTTCAGGTTGAAGACAATTAATAAAGGAGAAGAACCATTAGTATTAGAAATGCCAATATAGAGTTGTTATTGTCCTAGATATAACTTGTAAAATCTCCTTTAGTACTTATTTTTAAACACAAGCATTGCACAAAAAATTCTTTTAATACTTCATATATCAAAAGGCTGAAATAAAGAAAATAACAGATGTCGGATGTTTGACATTTCATATCAGACGTCTGACTAAAGCCTCTGTTTTTTCAACTAAACTTACATCAGACGTTTGATAAAACTTTTAGATGTCTGTTTATGGCTTCTGGCTTAAAAATTATATTCAAGCACAGACGTCTAAACTTATAGCCAGACGTCTGTGCTGAGCAACAACCTTATACACTAAAAAGACATCTGCTTTAATCTAATGGCTGCTTTCATGAATCTTCACCACACCTCTTCCTTCCTAATGATTACACCTTTGGATTGAAATAGAAAACTCTAATAGACAGGTGTCTTCACAAAAAAATTTCACCATCTATATATATGTGAAGATTTTAAGAGTTAAAGCACTTGAATTTTCTGAATCCTATATCTACCCTTTTTGCATACTCTATTTCTATAAGCAAACCATATCAGTCTTTATCACTTCCTGAAATCAAAAGCTTCATGTCCACATACTGCTTAAAAAAGATTATAGGAAGATTTGTACTATGTAGTCAAAATTAGAGTTTTTCAAAACAACTTGCCTCAGAAAGAACTTTTGTACTAATGTATTTTTCTTTAAATGAGTGTCTATAAGACCCGGCCCAAAACGGGACAATTCATCAAACTTGTTGGAATATTCTTCTACCAACGTCTTTCCTTGTTTTAAATCCATAAATCCCCGATAAAGGCGGGATTTTCCTTCAGCTGACATATATTGTTTGTTCAAGACTTCCTTGAACCATTCCCATGAGAAATTATATTCTGAATCATTCAGAGTTATTGACTCCCATAATGCTAAAGTCCCTTCTTATAACTACCAAAAATCTAAGAACCTTTTCTGTTCATTCTCGATATTCCATCCTTTAAAAGTTCTTTCATAAGAGAGGATTCAAGCCTGAACTTCAATAATGGACTTCTTTTCTTTGAATGGTTTACCACCTAAACTTGTGTAATCTTTGCATAGAGTAGCAAAGTTACATTTGATCGACAGTTGGTGGCCATTATTTTGCTATCTCCCTTTTGTCCTCTTCTATTACTCATCTCCTACTATATGCATATAGTAAGGAAACATATTTAGAAATATAGACGAAATTATCTTAGGGAATGGTATAAACTAAGATATACTTATTTAGATAAAATTTCAAATATGCCCTCTCTCTAACTAAACTCATTCTAGGGTATTGTTAACCTTATCTCCAATGAGTTGACCCCATCCAGCTTAGGTATTTGCTCAAACATAAGCTCTGATACCAACTGTGATGACCCATCTCCTCGACTCTTAGAAATCGACACCAATACATCCTTGATATTCACTTACTATAAATCCAAGTGCTGGAGGGCAGTTTATCATGGATTAAAAGAAAATAAAGATAGAAGACAAAAAAGAATCTCATATCGCATTCAATATTTAATTATACATATGAGTAGAACATGCAGTTACTCCAAATTGCTTTATCAAAGTACTAGTAAGTACTAATCCAGCCAAGATAGTTATAACTGCCTATCCTCATAAGTGTCGGCAAATACTTAATAACACAGTGGAATTTGAAATAGATAACTTTCTACATAGGACCCTCTAGCTTCATGCTCTATCTAAAATGCTTCGAGATTCTCTCAAAATGTTCTATGCTACCTAACTACTTGGCTGCTCGAAAAAATAGGACACCTAAAGTTTAAGGGAAAAGAAAAATAAACTCCGGGTCAGTCATGGAACTGGTATGAGAAAATCAAAATACGGATATTTGAAAAACAAAGCGTATCTCATAATACAACATCGCATATAAACACAGAATGAGTTTTTACCTTATGATAGCCAAAATCTTCACAATGCTAAATGTGGTAATATTACTTTTGGTGACATTCATTTGAAAATACCTCAAGTTGATATACATAATCTTAGCCGAAAATGTTACATCGATTAAATTCCAACATACTAGGTTCTACAATCAAGTCTGAAGGAACTTATCGAAGAATGGATTTCCATACAATGGCAGGTAAAGAACTACCTTTCATATAGTACATCTCTAGAGGGATGTATCGAGGATCAACAACTTTGAAACCTCTGCACCTGGCAAGATAGGCCTACCCATAGACCTAACTTTGTGGTGGATAGCACCGCATATGACATCACCTCAATCCTAACTGACCTATCAGGGTTCCCATAGCATACACAATTGACATATATAGAGTAATCTAGAAAGGTGACGACCATACCATAATGGTTGCGAACCACATAGTCTTACGGCTTGCCCTGCTTAAGCCATTTTCGAGTGATGAGGCCCGAGGTAACGATTACCTCATATAGCACATTCCACTTCGAATGCCACATTGCCAATTCTATCACATATTGATTTCTACAAATGTACAACCTCCGAGCTCGTACATCTTAGAGAAGGGTGTTAAGTATAAGAGAGTTACTTCCTTCACCACCAAACAGATATACATTAGTAAAAATCAATGTACACGTATGTTGAAAATGCAATGTCCAACAATCGCCCTTACAATTTATCGAGGAACAGGACAAACCAAAGGAATTCTCCTATCACATCCTACTAGGAGTCATCCCTAGGATTAGTAGTGAGCAGCCCTTGTATCAAAGATCAAATGAAGATACTACTACCACATATATATGATATGAGAAATTTCCCCCGAGGGTCTGTGACAAGCAGCCCTTCATTCTATTTACTATCATTCCATGTCTTTACTTAGAATACATAAATGGGTTCGAAATGGTTTTTGGATAAGAATCACTCAAATCCAACACTGGTTTCTTCGAATCAATCATCGATAAAAAAGATGTTAGGTAAATAGGTGCTTATCATTTGATTAATTACTTCCCTTTTATCAAAAATATCTTCTAGAGATATATATCTTTAAAAAAATTCTGAAATGATGAATTCACGAGTTATTATAAGCTTTGTCCATTATTCGAAAATAATAGTAATAAAATTTTAGATACTTTTGTTATGAAAATAAATACCATTATTATAGTTTTATCTTATAATGAATAATCATAATATTCATGTCAAAATAAAACCATATCTATTTGTGGCCAATACTGAAAACGATTATATTCATAAATAATATTTGTTATATTTACGAAAGTAATTTTTTTGATTTGATGCGTTTACTAAAAAGTATTGGTATGATCACATTATTTATACCACTGCTACAAAAGCATACGAAATATGAAGCTCTATTCAAGCACTTGATATGAGCTAATTATTTGATTTACTATAAAAAGTTTGCAGTTGAGAGTTTAAGATCAAATATTTTAAATATAAAGAAATAAATCTCGTAGAATAAAATTTTCAAATGAAAATAAATTTTGAAATAAAAATCATATTTTTTATTCCATGTTAAGTATCTACTATTATTTTATACAATTCTTGTCTCCAACGGTTCTTCATGAAGTAGAACTAACCATTTACTCTCTTTATCTCTACCATATCTAAGTTACATCCACTCACATACGTTTGTTTTCCTTTTAAAATGGTCAAACCATTCAAAGGAAACTCAAATACTTGACTTAGTCGAACTCTTTACAAAGATACATTCGGTCATCCTTAATATTTAAGGATATCAAATAAGTTGTACCTTATGCAAACTGATCAAGTTGACATTTCAATGATTGAATTCCTAGGTCCATCATTTAGCCCTTGGTCTAATGCTATGTACATGTAACATAAAGATCATTATTTTAGTCAATCGTATTGAATATATGATCCCGCATTATGGTTTACTTGCTTATTTTGAATGAACAAATTTCATTAAAGTTTCAGTGTTACGAATTGTGATTGTTTACCATATAAAATTTAAACTGGTCGAATACGAATTAAATATTCATATTCTTGTATTTCTTAAATGTTTCAAATGTATAAAAGACAATATATGGTCTTATACAAATGAACAGTCAGCGATAGAGGAACTTTAATGGTCAGCCTTTTTGACCTTCGAATATCAATACTAACACATCCATGATATTCACGTGTCAACCAGCTAAGTGCCTGAAAGATAGAACATGAGGGAAAAAGAAAATGAAAAAGAAATAAAACAAGAAAGAAGAATACAACATCAAAATCTCACATGCAGAACGATAATATATAATATCTCAAAAGATCTTTAACAGAAAGAAAACTTTGATATACAAACATCAATCAGAGTAAACTAACCTATTATCAGCCTGGACAGTTATAACTGCATATCCTCGCACATGCTGATAGATATAAAATAACTAATGCAATGAAAATAAAATAAGGTAAGAAATCATCCAGCTCCTCTCGAAGAGCTTCAAAGAACAATGGTAAATATGGAAATATACTCAAGTTGGCCCAAGCATTATAAGAAAATAACACTTGGATCAGTCTGGTAAACTAACGTGAGAAACTCATATCATATGGATTATTATATTTGTAAAACCCTTTAAAATAAGAGTATCTTGTAAGACTATGCCGCAAATAAACATGAAAGGGTTTTACCTTACAATAACCAAACCATTTCTGTTATTAAATCCAATGCTATTATAATAATGTCTAAGGTGTGAAATATAAATAATCATATAACCATGATGCATTTGAGTCTATATCGGAACAATAATAGGCATGCAATTACAACCGCTAAGGCGTGTTTGCTAATTGTGTAGGATTTCCACGTAGATCTTCTTGGATCAAAGCCGATTTCGATCTACTGAACAAAGATTAGAGATATCCTACTAAAGAAGCATACATTCCTAGTAAATATACTATAGGAAATACATAGCTAGCCAAACTAGCGGAGTGTATTGCCCTCGCATGCACATTTGTAAGTAAATCTAGGATGGAGTCCAACGCAGTCTCATGGGTTTCTAGCCCTTTGGCCATGCATCCTACCTCTTGCTTAGTGATATCCATAGTAAGGCTGCGTCTAGCGTTCCAACACACGATTCACCATTCGAATAGATCTTCCATAAGAGTCCCTAACTAGAAAAGATCGCAAAACTACACATGGATTCCCATACCTCAACATGTCTTGGAATCACACGTAGATTCCCATATCTCAAAATAGGTCATGCACAACTACAGATGTTCGAACATCTCAAACAGATTTCGAATCTACATATAGATTCCAACATCTCGAACAAATCATGAAGCTCTTCCAAAGCATAAAACATGTATATGGTTTTGGAGTTGTTATGGTTTCAAGTCACCTCATATAAGTACACACCCCCGCTTACTGGGCATTCCAAAACCAATCGACGGATTTTTGGTAATCTCAACTCCAGTTCCGTGGGAAATAAACAGACAATACATAATATTAGAGATCGCCTCCAAACTGTTTAAGTGGATGAATATCCTTATCATTTGTCCTAGAAGAACAAAAAGAGTTTATACGTATAGTATAACATCACCGAAGATAACTGTACCATATAATTCCCTTCTTTCTTCTAGATACTTCCAGAGTTACATTTTGGTCAAATCTAATAACAATGAGAATAATCCCCTTTATAATTAATCTTCTAATCCCCTTTTTAATTAATCTTCCTATATTAATTAAAAACCTTTTTCATTAATAAAACCCCTTTTTACTTAATAAACTTCTTTATAAATGAAACTCCATTTATTAATTAAACTTCACTCATCATTTCTACAGGTTTCAATACTTGTCATAGAGTATTCATATGCTTATCTCAACCATATAAGTAAATTCGCAAATCAATTTCAAAGGGCTTAAGACAAATATTACTCAAACATTATCACTACAAACCTAAAACCATTTCACTTGTGATTATTTTAAAACATTCTTTTTAAAGATATATTTATATTTTGGATTTTGGTCTATCCTATTATAAGGATCCCGTATACCAAAATTATTCCGAAACTCGTACTAAATCAACCTATCAATTAGTAATGGGAAGAACAAATACTATAAGAATAATAAAACGGGTTAAATACGACTGTTATTAACACGTTGTCGTAATAAACCCAAACCAATTCATACTTCTTATTCTCTTTAAAATTCCATTATTAAAGATCTAAATATCTTCTAAAATCATTTAACAACATTTTACCACTTTAGAATATTATTGTTAACCAAAATTATAGTCAACACCCCAAAGAATCCAAGTAGGTGGAATTACTGGAAAATGATGGAAAGTTGAATCTCTAAGAAGATCAATAAATGTCTTGTTAATTCCCCAAAATTACTCTAAATGGTGGGATTGAGCCGATCTATACTGTAGGGTTGATAATCTTCGGAATTATATTTGTACCTCTACTTGGAAATAAACTTTGAATCTGACCTTTCGATGTGATCAAAAAGGTCTTTACACAAGATTAAAGAAACCTTCCGGCTTTGCTGAGTTAGTGTAAAATATCCACTGTCTTAGTTGAACCCTTATAAGATTTCCCACGAAAGTTATATTCTTGATTGGGAGGGAATTTCCTTAGTTTTTTCTATAAGGAGAGTTGATCTTGGTCCATGTCGGAAGAATAGGCAAATAACTGTTTGGGATTCGGAGGGTTATTAAGGGTTGCAATATGATAGATTATGAACCTTATCGAATGGTTTTATCCACAGCCTCTATGACTTCGGAAGGTTTTTAGGGATGTCGATTCAAATAAATTTCCCATGTAGTCGAAGGGTTTAGATCGTAGGCTAGAGGCCTCTGAAGGTGTGTAAGGATTGTATGAAAAGGAATATTATTATCTTTGTCGACAAGAACCTTCCGAAGAGACTCAACCTGAAAATTGGAATTAAGCCAGCAGAGAATTTAAGTAAACAGTAGAGTAATTCACAAAGCTTAAGACTTCCCTCTTTTTCTAACAAAAGACTTCACTTTATTAAAATCCCCAAATCAACACCGAATTAGGCTTACAAAGCTATGATTAAAAAGTTACAAGATTGGAATGAGAGAAAACCCGCCCCCTAAACAAGACCTCTTGGGTCTTATTTATAAATCTCGGTGGCTATTCTTTCGTCCTTGTGCCATCGACCGAGGGTCGAAAGGTTCCCCTCTTATATGTAGTTGCTAACATTTCAACTTCGTCGAAACGTTTTCCTTTCACATGTCATCATGGATCCTTGAGCGTTGCCGAAGGGTCTTCTCTTCTATTTTCTTTTAGGGACCTTTTGTTCTTGTCAGAAGGTCTGTCATCTATATGGTATGTGAACCCTTCGGCTGTGTTGGAGAGTTTCTCTCTTACTCGACTACTGTGAACCCTTTGACCTTGTCAGAAGGTTGCTTTTTTACTTGAATGTTGATGAGAATCGAGCTTTCCTTGAATGTTGTCGTAAGATTATCTTTCATTCTTTGCTAATTTATGAATTTGCCTTTATCATAAACCTTTCGACGCCGTCAAAAATTATTTAATAGGTGTTCCAATCGGCCCGAAAGGCTTATTATGCTTCCAAAAAAGTTGTTATAGAGTTGCATGCCCTTGTCTTGACTTCTTTGCTCTCTTCGGAAGGTAAGAGCTTCTTGAATACTATGGAGTGAAACCCCATCCCCTCCAAAGGGTCTTGAATTGGTTCATATTGTTGACCACATCCCTTTGAATTCTTTGGAAAGTCTGATCTGAATTGCTTTCCTTTAACCCTTTGCTTAAAGACCTTCTGAATTAGGCGGAAGGTGGATATTTTTAAGTAACATTTTCCCCTACCCATGCGAAGGGATGCTCTTGACTTTCCAAGTCATCTTCTCTGAAAGCTAAAGAGTTTCCAGCTTCTTTTTCCTGCAAACATAATTACCAAGTACAAGTAAAAGATTTCTCTCAAACAGCTTGGCTTCTTTTAAAACAAAGAAATCACTTTCTAAATTCGATTTAAAACTAGATTTTCTTTCCCCCTCACTCATTTTTTAGGTAGGATTTAATAATTGTATCTTGCATAGGGTTAGGGTAGCTTGGAACTCATCTAGGTATAATTTTGGTAACTTAAAACAACCTTTCCACCCCTTCGAAGGAGATTAAGGTGATAATTATGGATCTACTCCTTTTGAACCATTCGACAAGATCGAAAGGTATTCTAACTTCAACTTTCCCTTATTGTCGGAAGATCTAAATAATTTAGTGGTTAGACCTTTCGACAACATGCTCTCGTCGAGGTCAAAGAGTTCCAAACCTTTTGATTCCTTTTTGTGTAGCAATACATCATATAACAAAGTACCAAACAACTAAACACATTTTCAGCTGCACAACATCACTTCAGAAATTTAATTAAACTAACATACCAAAATATTTACTTATATATTGTCCCATGTTACATTTTTCAAAATAATTTGTCAGTATACACATATTCAAAATGGCATTAACATCTTAGGACTAAACACCAAAGACGATTAGCAAAACAGTTAGATGATTTCCAATTTCATAGCTCATTTGGAAGAGGTGGCAAGTCTGGAGCCAAATTGACTGGGTTGATGATGATGGATTTAACCCAAATTGGTTGATAAGGTGAATATGTTATCAGCGCAAGGTTTTCTCCAGAAGCGTCCCAGATGGCCAAATCCAACCAGAGCATATTTCTAGCCAAATCATAAAGCATGGAGTATGTTGTTATTATGTGAGGATTAAAGAGATTAGGCTGTATATCAATCATATTGTTGGACTATGCACTATTTATTTCTTTTGCTTCTTGCGATTGTTTCAATATTCCTAATGCATAGCAGCAGCAATAATGCGACGCTTCAGCGCCAACAAAATCAGGGTGAATTTGGTGGAGGCTACAGGCTGCCATTGGTTTTTTCTCTTTTGTATTTTAGAGATAAATGCTTATATAATGATAATTAAAAGTGAGAAGGGAGAATACGAATGGATTCTAATCGGGACCTTGGTTGGAAAATTGAGACATTCTCTCTCGTATTTCTAGAGATTATCATTAAATAATTTTGTCATTTTGTATAAATACAGTTTTCATTTTGATTTGAAAACAAACGATGGCTAGGAATTATCAGTTGAGGTTTTGCATAAGACAGCTTTGGTATGATGCTTCGCGAAAAAGAATGGTGAACTCCCAACCCCACTCTGGACGATAGGTAGAGAAAGATATTTTGACTAATTCTGTATAAAGTGTATTATTGTCACTCCGCTATGGAACTTTTATATTCAGGTGAATTTCAGTGGGGGCTTACTTAAGTATTTATCTATTTATGTAAATTAGGACTTGGCCTAAATCTTGGTGCAGGTTGTAATTTTCTTTGATATAGATTGATTTCTCAAAAAAATTCCTTAAATGCTTCAAGCATTATAGGCATAAATTTATTTTTGAGTTCTTTTCTAAGTCCATTTCATATATGCTAGGGGAGTGATCACAAATAGGTAAGAAGCAATTGTATTGTAAATGTACATTTTTTTGTTACATATTTTAGTATAGCTTATCTATACTATGTTATTCCAGACTATCTATTTTTTAGAACATGCCATCCTAGGAGACCAACTAAGCCAATATGCTATATAAAGGAAGGCTTTCTTAAAAAATGACTCAATATTGAAGATCTTGTTGTTAATGATTTTATACATAGAATACCCTCGCTTCTCGTTAGGCTTACTCGGAGTGTAGAAGGAAAATTCCTTTTAAAATAAATTAGAATATTTTATTCAACATTGATTAGTGGCTATGTTGTGATAACCTTTTAGCTGAGAAGTGGGATTATAGTAAATATACACTAGTTACCATTCTGAATGGGGTTATTGTATATAACTAGCAACAACATATCTCAATTTGACACATACTTTAATATGCATTCCTATTGTTGAAATAAAGAAATTTGATTTTTAGTTTCGCTTGTTCATATAAGAGATTCAAGCAAGATTAATTTTACTTTCCAAATCCCTTGTTTCGGAATTTGTAATGATCAAGGATAGATTAAGAGTGGAGCTCAAACAAAGTTAATTTAACAAAGATTCTCTTATTTCTAAGCTCTCTGATAACCTTGTTGCAAAGGAGTAGAATAAAGAAAGTATCTCTTTCAATGCTACATTATTCGAGAATTCTTCAAGGGAATTGAGAGTTTAAAGTTAAAACTTTAAGGTAAGGGACTGAGATACTAAAGTTTTAAAACATTCAATTGGTGAAGATACTTGTATCAATCTTGACTTCGGATGACCAAATTTTATAAGAAGATTGATGACTTCGAAATAAAATTGAAAGGTAGTTGGGCACTACGAAAATCTTCGAAATCCATATTTGGGAACTCAGTTTCGAGTGCTAATCCTTTAATATCTATGGTTTTGCAAGAATGGTTGATCAAGTCACAAGAATCTTAATATGTATAGGATATATTTTCCATACCTTAGTAATGATATATAACATGATGCAATGTAATATTTATAAATTTGTAAATACTACCTGTTTCGTTGCTTTTGTTTGCACCTTATTTGTCTTTTCATTTGGACGTGTCTCCTGAAGACTGATGCACTTCTCGACTTTTCGTATTAGTTCACTACTCCTCTCTTGGTGAAGTGAATCAAGATTTTTCGTCATTCTGACTTTTCCGAGAAACATGTAGCAAACATTTTTTTATGTTTAGCTCGGAATGGACATATTAATCTAAGCATATCATTTGACTAGATTAGCAAATCATTTTGACAATTATATGAAAAGCAATTCAATTAAAATGTTAAGATCTCTTCTTTATCTATAATGAGGGATGATCGTAGATTTAGCTCCTTCCACTTGTTTGGCACGTCTAAAATTAGTTTGTAATAAGCTGCATATAGCTATCGAAATTTAACGTTTACTCAATAAAGAACCAGATGGGACATCAATGTATGAAATTTTGATATGGTAGTTCTCTGATCCATTCCTTGTTGTTAAGGGAATCTGTGGACAAAAAACTGAGGTTCTCATTCGAAGATTCTTTTAGCAGGGATCTTCTTCTTATAATATTCTTTGACTCGGGTCAAAATACTTGAGATGAATAGAAATCCAAGGATTTTATACCCAGATTAGGGTTTTCAATAAACATTAGTGTTGACATCCAAATTTTGGTATTAATAATGGAGTTTTACGAGGTGTCACCAGACACAGATTCATGTATTAGAAAATATTAAGATAATTCAAAAGTCACTTTTCAGTACCCTTTTATAATAAGTGATATAGAGTTAGAAGGCCGATTTTAGCAAAAAGGAATACCAGAATGTCGTAATGCCTTTCCTTGGTAATTAGCAATAGAAACTCCAATGTATCATTTCCGATGATAGATATCATAAGGACAGAAAATCATATCCGCTGACAGGATAACGAGATCTATAATCTAGAATTAATACTAAAAGTGCGAAGAGCCATATGTGGTAATTACGCAATAGAAGATCAGATTCCCATTTTCAAGGATTAATAATAGAGAACCAGAGAACCAATCTGGCAATAAGTAATAGGGGTCCAAAATACCATTTCTGATAATAAGTAACAGAAGGCCTAAACATCATGTCTGGTAATAAGTAGCAGAAGACCAAAACACCATTTCTGGTAATAAGTAATAGAAGACCAGAATACCATTTTCGGTAATGGGTAATCGAAGACTAAGATACCATTTTTGGTAATAAGTAATAGAAGACTAGAATACCTATCTGGCAGATGTTTACGAAGAGAAGTTAGAGAATTCATTCTGATTCTGTTTGTTGAATGTGTCGTCTTCATGCTTTGAGGATGTCTTGCATGCTTTTGCTTTCTCGGGCCCGCGTTTTCTTTGTCTATTTACTTTGGCCTATTTCAACCGGGGACTCTTTAGTCCAATTTTGTGCTTATTTAAAAAGAGCCCATTTCGGTCTGTTTGTCATTTTAGATGTTGCCAATCTTTTGGCATTTGCCTTTTTAAGCGATGCTGATTTCTGGCGATGCCTATTTCAGGCATGGACATTCCTTAGTCCGCTGGACATTTCATCTGGGTTTTCGGTACGCTCTGCTAGCTTATTTTGAAGCAGCGCCCGAGGACTTACCTGCCCTTCAGAAGGCGCCTTATCCTGGCCATAGCATGATGCGGTTAAGGTCTTGTTGGGTACCTTGGCCAGACCATAGCGGGGCAGGACCAAGGGATTACCCATCCTCCCTCTAGAAGGTGCTTTTTCCTAGCCATATGTGACGCAAATAAGGGCTTATGCTGCTTAATTTGGCCATTTCTGACTTTGGCGTGGATAAAGGCTTACACCCTCCCTCCAGGAGGTGCCTTTACCTCGCCATCTTGGCGCGACCAAGGGCTTTCTACCATTATTGGTAGTAGGTAGTCCAAGTTTTAAGGAGAGTTTTACTCCCAACCATGTAGACTTCTTATTTTATGAATAGATTATTTATTCCATAATTTGTTCGATCCCTTACAAATTGCTTCAGTTTTGCCTGTCTTAGAAAGTGTAGGATCATTTTCCTAAGTACCATACAATGATTTGTATCATGTCCGTTTATGAGGTGAAAGTTGCAATATGATCCTTTAGATCTTCTTCTAAACCCTGGCTTCTTTTTCTAGGAAGGCCAATAATTCAATTCCTCCTTGGTTCTTATATAAATGCTTCGATTGATGCCGTAAGATTATATTCTCCATGAAGTCTTAACTTTTGAGCCATTTTTGACTGGCGTCTAATTCTTTTGTAGCTTGGCTCAAATACTTCTTCTTGAGGAGTAGGTTTCCTTTTTATTGCCCATTGGTCTTCTTTCAAGGGTCTTTCTTTCAATTTCAAGATTTCGATTGGAAATTTCTTAATAATTTTTATATTCCTGCTAGGTAGTTCCTTTATCATCCTTATTTCTTCAGTTGTAGATTTTTCTGTGTCCGTAGTTCTCCCTTGAATGACGAGCCTCGTTTATAACCTTACTCCACTTATGCATGAAACTATCATAATCCTTTATCATCTCTTTTTCAAAAACATTCCCTTGGGATTATGACTGAATAGTTCTTCTTATTTGGTTAAAAATGTTTTCGCTTCCACTTATTCATTTTCCAAGTGCAAAAATGGAGGTTGGCCCCATATAAATGGGGTTCAAACTCCATTTCTCAGGGTCATAAGATTTTGCCTTCTTTTTGTTTATAATCTTCAAGGCTTCGAGTCTTAATTTTTATTCCTCATTCTCATTGGAATGTTTAATGTTTACATAGGAGTATTTTGTTAAGTGTGGTTGAAGATCCCAGTTCAGACCTCTTAAATCTTTTGGCCACGATCAAACCAAAATAAGTGAATTTGATGTGGAATTGGTCCAATGGGAATCAAAGAATTGTATTGTTAAGGAATCAACCAAGTCGAAGGTTCAAGCCCTCCTTCTAGTGCCAAAGATGTTAACCAAAATTATTGTCAACACCCCAAAGAATCCAAGTAGGTGGAGTTACTGGAAAGCAATGGAAAGTAGAATCTCTAAGAAGATCAATAAATGTCTTGTTAATACCCCAAAATTATTTCAAATGGTGCGATTGAGCTATCCATACCGTGTGGTTGTAATCTTCGGAATTACCTTTGTATCTCTACTTGGAAGTAAATTTCAAATCATACCTTTCGACGTGGTCAAAAAGGTCTTGGCACAAGATTAAAAAAAACCTTCCGACTTTGCTGAGTTAGTGTAAAATGTCCATTGTCTTAGTTAAACCTTTATAAGATTTCTCCTGAAAGTTATCTTCTTGATTGGGATGGAATTTCCTTAGTTTGTTCTATAAGGAGAGTTGATCTTGGTTCTTGCCGGAAGGATAGGCAAATAACTATTTGGGATTCATAGGGTTATTAAGGTTGTCGGATTATAATAGATTATGAACCTTATCGAAAGGTTTTATCCACAACCTCTATGACTTCGGAAGATTTTTTGGGATGCCTGTGACAGCCCACAAATCTGTACCCCTTCAATCAACACTATTCTACCTCCACTAACTCAAAAGGCACAGAAATACGAACCATTCGGGTTGAAGAAGAAGAGATAGAAGAAGAAGAAGAAACTAAACAATATCAGAATCTCACAGTCGCAGCGGAATAAAATATAATAGTAAATATAGAACTTTACACAAAATGAAATCTATTACTGTTTATACATCACATCATCAGAGTATCTCATACATCAACAATTACCAATCAGACATACCATACAATCATAGCAGCGGAATATATATATAAATACGAGTAATACGTCTCGGACTCCAGCTCCTCTCCTGCTCCATAGCATTCTGACCTGAACAAATAATACTCGGTCTGACCCGAGCATTATAATGAAATAACACCCGAGTCAGTTTGGAATACCAGCTGATAATAATGCATCCAAATTGATTATTAAAGTTTCAAAAATTCCTTTGAAAACAAAAGCATCTCGTAAGACCACGCCACAAATAAACATGTCGGGTTTTTACCTTACGATGGCTAAAAACTTTTTATAGAAATCCTCTGATATTATAATAGGGTCTATTTACAAATACTTATAAAATAGCCAAAATTGTTACATCTATTAAATTCCAGCTACTAGCCACCGAAGTGGGTAATACAAACAAAACTCGTAAAAGGCTCGTAGGGAGAATGGATTCCAACTAATGACTAGGCACTGGGGTACCACCTGTCACAGTACGTGGTCTAGATCACAGTACCGAGGACTACTCCCTTCATCCCCTGCAACACAAGGCCGGAACCATTCCTTATTGAACAGTCCCGAACAAGATAAACCCCGTGGTTGGCGCGACCAACCACCCACTAAGCCAAATAAAAAGGGACATCTAGATAGGGAAAATATCTTGTCCTGCTTGGGCATGACCCACCTAACCTTGCTGCATATCCCCTAATTTTCAGTCATTCCCGGTTGATGAGGCTTGAGGCAAAGCGTTACCTTTAGAACGTTTTCACTTAGAATGCCCATCGCCCGCCAGACGATGTTTCACAAGCATTCATCCATACAAATCCGTCCCGGGTTCGAACGGAACCGAAGGCACTACTCCTACTACATCAATTTTGGAAATATCCTCAGGATTAGTAGCGACTAGCCCTTGCACTTCACTGCTCCATCTTCGACTCCAAACACGTTTTTCGCACGAAACGTACAAATCAGATCGAAGTGGTTTTCGAGAAATGAATCTCGATCCCGGTCTCTTCGAAACGATCAACGCATTTGTCCAATATTGATAGTCGGTGATTTAACTATCAATTTATATTCATAAACATCCATAAGCATCCATCACACAATAAATAATACTCCACATTATTTATTTGCCCCCAAATATCTTTAAAAGATATATTTCAAATTTTCAAAGCTCATTTGAAAACAATTCCTAAAGTTCTTCCTTTACAAGGTAAATCCTTTACCATATATTCCCATTGGAAATACCCAAGTTTAAAACAATTTAGATTTTAAAACAGCTAAAATACTTAATTCTGAAATATACTTTGAAATATGTAAATTACTGCTAGTTATTACTCAAAAATATAATTTCAAAATATTTAAAATAAAACCATTTAATAAGTTATAAATCTTGATTTAAAATAAGGGTTTTAGTTTAAACTAAACTTATGAGTAGAGTTTTAAACGGTTAATACTAATTCCAAATGACTTAAGTCAAAACAGCCTTTAAATAAATTCATTTATAAAAATAATTACTAATGAAATCGAAAATAACCATTATTGCTAATTTATTAATTAGCTTTTAAAATTTTCCAAACACTCGTTTAAAACAAGTTTTAAACTTAAATTTACTTTTAATAAAAATCTGTTTAACCTCGAACTTGGTCTTTCCCAGGAAACTCATTTCCACTCAAATATCTCAAAAATCATTCTTATAGATTCTGTCAATTTATTTAGATTCAGGTTTAATTTTTAATAACATAAATTTATTTTCACATTTATCAACTGATAACGTTCTCTTTGTTTATCATTCCAGATTTTACAAATTTTAAATTTTCATTCCAAATAGATTTCAAATTTTAATTCTTTTAAATTCATTATTTAATAATATCTTTTATTACTCTAAAATTCAATTTATCCATTTATAATTAAATTATGGATTTATAATTTATCCAGCAATATTCCGATACAATTTTATTTCAATTTTCCATCCAAACAGATTCTAATTTTTAAATTCTTTAAAATTCCTTATTTATTAATTTCTTTTGATAACCCAATTTAATTTCTTTATAATTAAACTCCAAATTTCTTTATAATTAACATTCTGGCTTTGTAGTTTATCCCACAATATCACAATACAATTTGATTCCAAATTTATCAATCACAATATATAAACAGGCATCATCATCAACTATAAAAATATTACTACATTGTGAGGAATCCAGTTGGATCCCTCCAATCTATTTTCCCTGCATCCACAGATATTAGCACATCACATATATAAACATTAATCCAGGCTGATATAAATAACATTTCAACCGATCACACAATTATTTAAATATTAACTACTAAAATCAGCTAACATTCCAGATGTGAGTGAGAATAACTCACTTTGAATTTCGGCGAGCGTTCGAAATTTAAATTAAACCGAACGATGTCCGATTTAACTCAAATTTCTACTTGCCCGGAATGACTCCGGATCTGCACCACTGCGTAGTACTCTCTTCTGCGATTCCGGCGCTACCGAATTCGTCGAATTCTGATAACGTATGAGCAAGTTACGGATTTTTAAAGATTGAATAACAATTTTAAAACAAATTTTCTTTTTAATTTTAAATTTCTTTTACCACGCATAACAGGCCGTCCCCTATGCTTCTTCCTCTACACCTCATTCGCGCCCAGCTAAAAGAAACCGAACCCATCCCAAAAACTAGGGTTTCGAATCGCCTCGACTTCGTTGAGTTCGACGACGATCAGATGCCGTCACGTGAAAACTCGTCGCAGCCTCTACCCTTCCCCAGAATTTTGCCAAACTCGGCCTCCCCCTGTACACGAGAATCACGCTCGAACGCAAGCACAACGCGGCCCCGTCACCCCACCAAACGACGACCATACCTACGATCTACCGTTGGATTTGAAGTTCCCCTCATCCTCTACGACATTCCAGTTGGAAGAATTTCGAATAGATGCGTGGATTGATGGAAAATTGGGAAAGAACATGGATCGCTTTCAGCCATTAAACCTAAACAGCGGCGGCTCCTGTTTAAGCTAGGGTTTGGAGGGATTAAATATATATATATATATATATATATATATATATATAAGGGTTTTAATATTATTTAATTAATAAAATCTCTCAATTTAACCGTTTACGCAAACGACCTCCAAACTTCGCGATCCGACAGGCGATTCTAGGGTTTTTCCGCGTTCCGAACACAATGGAACAGGTTTCGTAAGCTAATTCGGTCGTATGCGCGATTTACGGAATTAAACGATCAATTTAAAATTAAATCGGTTAAATCGATTTCTAAGCGTTTCGTGCTGCCACGGTCAAACGACAACTCCGATAGCTACGAAAATTGAAATTCGATAAAAACTAGCTATTACGGATCCAATGAAACTGGTTTCGTCGAATTCTGAGACTGTGCCTCGGAAGGCTATTTTCACTCGTCTATTAAATCAAGCGATTTTCAAAATTGTCGAAAACGCTTAGAAATTTACTTTTAAAATTTTTATTAACTTTACAATACATCATATATCATTTAAAAACACATTAACAATCATTTTGACTCATTTCGAATCAAAATCCGATTAATTGCATTTTTATATTATTAAATCCTATTATTAAATATAAAATCCCAAATTCAATCTATTAACTTTTAATTTCTTCCAATGGTCCAATATTAAAAATCAAACCCAATTAGACCTAAATTAAATTTTAGAATCTAATTTTATCTCCATTTACACTTGAAATTACCAATTACCCCAATTCTAATATTGAATTAATATTATTCAGTTACCAATTAAATTCCCGATTCAATATTTAATTATTGTTCTCAATTATTTGAAATTGAATAGAATTACTATAACTAAAAATTATAGCTTATTTTATTTCAAGATTCAATTTATAATCCATATTCAACATTTAAAATGAATTAAATGTTCAAATTCAATGGATTAAAAATACGGGATGTTACATTCCTTCCCACTTATAAAAATTTCGTCCCCGAAATTTGCTAGGGTAGAAAATACCCTTCAACCCATTTACTTACCCAATTTGCTTAGTTAAAAGCATATATTTACTTTCCCAAAATCCTTTAGCTTAATCCTAAACTCATTTGCTTCATTTACTCTAAGTCTTTAATTTTTAACTTATAACTTTCCAAGTTAATAAAATTTTCAAAATTTCCAAAAATTTTCTAACTCCCAAAATTTCCGAAATTTTTTGGCAGAGTCTCCCCTGCACGGAGGAGCTTTCGCGATATCGCGATACAAATAAATATATATACATCGGCCCACACGGCCGGAAACCAAAATATATCACAATATATATATTATTTTCCTAATTATATTTGCGTAGGCGTACCTTTTAGCAAATTTTAAAGCAAGCGGCTAATATCTTAGCACATATATGCGCTCCAACTCTATCGAACGCCTCCCGCACCTGTACTTACTCAAACAAACTCATCAGTTTTCAAAGATATGAACGTTTTAACAACATTTCCAATATAAATATAAGCCAACATATCAATTTCATAATCCATTCAACAATTTTGCATGATCTCATGAGTAAATCACTTTTTATAACATGCACAAAGTTCCCTTTTCTAATGTCAATTACCATTTTATTTCACACAAAAGATTTACAAACAAGCTTCGCCATTCCAATTCACACTATATAAAATGTTTGAATTGATTCACCAAGCAACTTTTATTTCAATTTGCAACATTTGCCTTTCTATTATGATTCACTTATATTTATACTCAAATCCATTTATTAAGATTTTAGCCCATTCTACTTTCATCCAACCAAACTTCATTTTACTTTACTTAAATGATTTACGTTCAAGTTTACCATATGCCTTACTTACATTTCTTTATTTTAACTTACATTCCCAATTTTATTTACAATCAAATTTCATTTTAAACTTGAAACATTTGCATTTATTTCATGATCCATTTCCATTCACACTTTCACTACTTATTTACCAAAATTAAATCCCATACCACAACTGGATTTTTATTAACTTCCCAAATTTTAACCAATTATCAAAATTCTATTCATTACAATGCAAATTCGATTTAATTGTAATTCAATTTAGTCTCTAACCTAATCCATATTAGGTTTTTAATACACTTTCCCAATTCATACTAAACTTATTTATAATACAACCATTTCAATTGTTCTAAATAAGAACAAAGTTCCCTTTTACCCTTCCTTTCCACTCCTTTAAATAGGATCTAAATTTCCTTCAATATAATTTATTACACAACCGAAATTAAATTTCAATTTCATTATTAAAACATATTTTTTTTCCATACATAAATTCAAGATTTATCTGCTAACTTAAGAATATCCACCTTTATATTCTCATTTTGCTTCCTTACACTTTACATTTCATTTATGGTCAAATTTTGAATTTGCCACAACATTCAACTCTTTCTATTAATGAATTATAATTCCACTTCTATTCAAGAGTTTAGATTGCTTATCTAAGTCCATTTCCATTTTATAATCACAAATTCAAATTATAACACTTAATAACTTAAGAATATGAATTTCATTATGCAATTCTAAGCAATTTACATTCCACCTTATATTCAATTCAAATTCTCAATTTTTAATCTCCGTATACAAGTTCAAAACATATTTACTAACTTAAGTTCATTCACTTCTTTTATATCTCACTTTACCTTATTTCAATTTACATTTCATTTGAGATTTAAGTATGGACTCACCATACCATTCAACTATTTCCCAATTGTGATTATAATTTCATTCTTATTTATATAAGTTCACCAACTTACTTATTTAGAAGTTTATATTGCTCATTTAACTCCATTTACATCTTATAATCACAATTTCAAAGTTATAATTTTTCAACCTTAATCCTTTGCAAATTGTCAAATCCTCAATTCTAGATTATATGTATAACACTTAATAGCTTATGGGTATAACTCATTTCTCAATGACTCACAATTTCAAGTCATCTTACATTTCAATTTAACCCAAGTCAAATTTAATTCTAAACCCAATTTATTTAACTTATCCAAGTTAAATTCAACTTTCCATTCATTTCAATAATTTCATTTACTTCCATTCACCTACGTTAAATTTAATTTTAAGATTAAATTTTTTCATTCTTTCCTTCTTATTATTATCAACTTCACTTAATTAATTCAATAGTTAATTTATTTTAATTTTACACATTATTCAATTAGAATTTTCCCAGAATTCATTTTACCCGGTTTTATTTCAAAACCATTTTGAAATATATCAATTCATACCCATTTGGTATATCAAATCAAATCCCAGATATCCCAAAACAATTTGTTTATACCAAACAAATTTTCCCATTTGAAATGTCCAAAACAACTGTTATACCCAACCAGTCCAAACAATACCATAACCAAATATTAGGGAAGCAATCCGTCACTTTAGAAACTCGAAAATGAATTCTAATGATGTGGCCAGCATCATCAGGATTATTTTTCAACGACTGAAGTGAGTTCAATGCTTTCTTACTTTTCTAAATTCATTTCAAAACAGTTTCCATTTAAAATATTTCCCAAAACAATATTCCAACATTGCCTTCAAACACCTTCAAATCTCAACAAACATTTCAAACTTTCCCAGGATTTTAAATTTCCAAACTTGGTTTTCAATACATTTAAAATCTTTTCAAAACTTCCGGGATTTAAACTCTGGTTTAATTTAAATTTAGTTACTCTCTTTTGTATAATTTATGCTTACAGAATTTATTTGATTATAACCATTTCAAAGTTTAGATTAGATTTTAGATTCTTATTTAATTATTGTATTAACAACCAATCAACCAAATATATATAATAGTTTCAGAAAATTATTTCTTTTATATCAAAATATAATTTTGGGTAAAATTATTTAATTTACCCACCTTTAAAAACAATACTATGTCGATTTATCTTGTTTAAGAGTTTAGAAACCCCTATCGATACGGTTGTACTTCCCGTACCGACCAGAATTCATAAACACTCAACCGATAAGTCAACACAGTATAAAAACAATTTTATATGCACTAACAAGTACGCTCTCGTATCTATTACTACGCTCAACTCATTATCGAGTACTATTGACTCTATTTAATGAGTAATTTCCCCGCCAAAGCCTAGGTTGTTGCCAACCTAAGCTCTGATACCAAGTGTGACAGCCCGCAAATCTGTACCCCTTGAATCGACACTATTCTACCTCTATTAACTCAAAAGGCACAGGAATACGAACCATTCGGGTTAAAGAAGAAGAGATAGAAGAAGAAGAAACTAAACAATATCAGAATCTCACAGTCGCAGCGGAATAAAATATAATAGTAAATATAGAACTTTACACAAAAAGAAATCTATTACTGTTTATACATCACATCATCAGAGTATCTCATACATCAACAATTACCAATCAGACATACCATACAATCATAGCAGCGGAATATATATATAAATACGAGTAATATGTCTCGGACTCCAGCTCCTCTCCTGCTCCATAGCATTCTGACCTGAACAAATTATACTTGGTCTGACCCGAGCATTATAATGAAATAACACCCGAGTCAGTCTGGAATACCAGTTGATAATAACGCATCCAAATTGATTATTAAAGTTTCAAAAATTCCTTTGAAAACAAAAGCATCTCATAAGACCACGCCATAAATAAACATGTCGGGTTTTTACCTTACGATAGCTAAAACACTTTTTATAGAAATCCTCTGATATTATAATAGGGTCTATTTACAAATACTTATAAAATAGCCGAAATTGTTACATCTATTAAATTCCAGCTACTAGCCACAGAAGTGGGTAATACAAACAAAACTCGTAAAAGGCTCGTAGGGAGAATGGATTCCAACTAATGACTAGGCACTGGGGTACCACCTGTCACAGTACGTGGTCTAGATCACAGTACCGAGGACTACTCCCTTCATCCCCTGCAACACAAGGCCGGAACCATTCCTTACTGAACAGTCCCGAACAAGATAAACCTCGTGGTTGGCGCGACCAACCACCCACTAAGCCGAATAAAAAGGGACATCTAGACAGGGGAAATATCTTGTCCTGCTTGGGCATGACCCACCTAACCTTGCTGCATATCCCTTGATTTTCAGTCATTCCCGGTTGGTGAGGCTTGAGGCTAAGCGTTACCTTTAGAACGTTTTCACTTAGAATGCCCATCGCCCGCCTGACGATGTTTCGCAAGCATTCATCTATACAAGTCCGTCCCGGGTTCGAACGAAACCGAAGGCACTACTCCTACTACATCCATTTTGGAAATATCCTCAGGATTAGTAGCGACTAGCCCTTGCACTTCACTGCTCCATCTTTGACTCCAAACACGTTTTTCGCACGAAACGTACAAATCGGATCGAAGTGGTTTTCGAGAAATGAATCTCGATCCCGGTCTCTTCGAAACGATCAAGCATTTGTCCAATATTGATAGTCAGTGATTTAACTATCAATTTATATTCATAAACATCCATAAGCATCCATCACACAATAAATAATACTCCACATTATTTGCTTGCCCCCAAATATCTTTAAAAGATATATTTCAAATTTTCAAAGCTCATTTAAAAACAAGTCCTAAAGTTCTTCCTTTACAAGGTAAATCCTTTACCATATATTCCCATTGGAAATACCCAAGTTCAAAACAATTTAGATTTTAAAACAGCTAAAATACTTAATTATGAAATATACTTTGAAATATGTAAATTACTGCTAGTTATTACTCAAAAATATAATTTCAAAATATTTAAAATAAAACTATTTAATAAGATATAAATCTTGATTTAAAATAAGGGTTTTAGTTTAAACTAAACTTATGAGTAGAGTTTTAAACGGTTAATACTAATTCCAAATGACTTAAGTCAAAATAGCCTTTAAATAAATTCATTTATAAAAATAATTACTAATGAAATCGCAAATAACCATTATTGCTAATTTATTAATTAGCTTTTAAAATTTTCCAAACACTCGTTTAAAACAAGTTTTAAACTTAAATTTACTTTTAATAAAAATCTGTTTAACCTCGAACTTGGTTTTTCCCAGGAAACTCATTTCCACTCAAATATCTCAAAAATCATTCTTATAGATTCTGTCAATTTATTTAGATTCAGGTTTAATTTTTAATAACATAAATTTATTTTCACATTTATCAACTGATAACGTTCTCTTTGTTTATCATTCCAGATTTTACAAATTTTAAATTTTCATTCCAAATAGATTTCAAATTTTAATTCTTTTAAATTCATTATTTAACAATATCTTTTATTAATCTAAAATTCAATTTATCCATTTATAATTAAATTATGGAGTTATAATTTATCCAGCAATATTCCGATACAATTTTATTTCAATTTTCCATCCAAACAGATTCTAATTTTTAAATTCATTAAAATTCCTTATTTATTAATTTCTTAATTTCTTTTGATAACCCAATTTAATTTCTTTATAATTAAACTCCAAATTTCTTTATAATTAACATTCTGGCTTTGTAGTTTATCCCACGATATCACAATACAATTTGATTCCAAATTTATCAATCACAATATATAAACAGGCATCAACATCAACTATAAAAATATTACTACATTGTGAGGAATCCAGTTGGATCCCTCCAACCTGTTTTCCCTGCATCCACAGATATTAGCACATCACATATATAAACATTAATCCAGGCTGATATAAATAAAATTTCAACCAATCACACAATTATTTAAATATTAACTACTAAAATCAGCTAACATTCCAGATGTGAGTGAGAATAACTCACTTTGAATTTCGGCGAGCGTTCGAAATTTAAATTAAACCGAACGATGTCCGATTTAACTCAAATTTCTACTTGCCCGGAATTACTCCGGATCTGCACCACTACGTAGCACTCTCTTCTGCGATTCCGGCGCTACCGAATTCGTCGAATTCTGATAACGTATGAGCAAGTTACGGATTTTTAAAGATTGAATAACAATTTTAAAACAAATTTTCTTTTTAATTTTAAATTTCTTTTACCACGCATAACAGGCCGTCCCCTATGCTTCTTCCTCTACACCTCGTTCGTGCCCAGCTAAAAGAAACCGAACCCATCCTAAAATCTAGGGTTTCGAACCGCCTCGACTTCGTTTAGTTCGACGACGATCAGATGCCGTCACGTGAAAACTCGTCGCAGCCTCTACCCTTCCCCAGAATTTTGCCAAACTCGGCCTCCCCCTGTACATGAGAATCACGCTCGAACGCAAGCACAACGCGGCCCCGTCACCCCTCCAATCGACGACCATACCTACGATCTACCGTTGGATTTGAAGTTCCCCTCATCCTCTACGACAGTCCAGTTGGAAGAATTTCGAATAGATGCATGGATTGATGGAAAATTGGGAAAGAACATGGATCGCTTTCGGCCATTAAACCTAAACAGCGGTGGCTCCTTTTTAAGCTAGGGTTTAGAGGGATTAAATATATATATATATATATATATATATATATATATATATAAGGGTTTTAATATTATTTAATTAATAAAATCTCTCAATTTAACCATTTACGCAAACGACCTCCAAACTTCACGATCCGACATGCGATTCTTGGGTTTTTCCGCGTTCCGGACATAATGGAATAGGTTTCGTAAGCTAATCGGTCGTATGCGCGAGTTACGGAATTAAACGATCAATTTAAATTAAATCGGTTGAATCGATTTCTAAGCGTTTCGTGCTGCCACGGTCAAACGACAACTCCGATAGCTACGAAAATTGAAATCCGATAATAAATAGCTATTACGGATCCAACGAAACTGGTTTCGTCGAATTCCGAGACTGTGCCCCGTAAGGCTATTTTCACTCGTCTATTAAATCAAGCGATTTTCAAAATTGTCGAAAACGCTTAGAAATTTACTTTTAAATTTTTTATTAACTTTACAATACATCATATATCATTTAAAACACATTAACAATCATTTTGACTCATTTCGAATCAAAATCCGATTAATTGCATTTTTATATTATTAAATCCTATTATTAAATTAATATAAAATCCCAAATTCAATCTATTAACTTTTAATTTCTTCCAATGGTCCAATATTAAAACTCAAACCCAATTAGACCTAAATTAAATTTTAGAATATAATTTTATCTCCATTTACACTCGAAATTACCAGTTACCCCAATTCTAATATTGAATTAATATTATTCAGTTACAAATTAAGTTCCCGATTCAATATTTAATTATTGTTCTCAATTATTTGAAATTGAATAGAATTACTATAACTAAAAATTATAGCTTATTTTATTTCAAGATTCAATTTATAATCCATATTCAACATTTAAAATGAATAAAATGTTCAAATTCAATGGCTTAAAAATACGGGATGTTACAATGCCGAATCAAATAAATTTCCCCTGTAGTTGAAGGGTTTGGATTGTAGGGTAGAGGCCTCCGAAGGGGTATAAGGATTATCTGAAAAGGATATTATTATCTTTATCGACAAGAACTTTCCGGAGAGACCGCTAAAAATCGAAATTAAACCAGAAAAGATTTAATTAAACAGTAAGTAATTCACAAAGCTTAAGACTTTCCTCTTTTTCCGAGAAAAGACTTCACTTTATTAGATTCCATTAATCAATAACCAATTAGGGTTACAAAGCTATGACTAAGAAGTTACAAGATTGGAATGAGAGAAAATCCGTCCCCTAAGCAGGACCCCTTGGGTCTTATTTATAGATGACGTCGGCAATACTTTCATCCTCGTGCCTTCGACCGGGTCGAAGGTTTCCCTCTTATATGAAGTTGTTAACCTTTCGACTTCGTCGAAAGGTTTTCCTTTCACATGTCATCGTGGATCCTTGAGCATTGCCAAAGGGTCTTCTCTTCTATTTGCTTTCAGGGACCTTTTGTCCTTGTCAGAAGGTCTGTCATCTATATGGTATGTAAATCCTTTGGTTGTGTCGGATGGTTTCTCTCCTACTCGAAAACTGTAAACCCTTTGATCTTGTCGGAAGGTTGCTTTTTTTACTTGAATGTTGACGAGAGCCGAGCTTTCCCCGAATGTTATTGAAAGGTTATCTTTCATTCTTTGATGACTTATGAATATTGCCTTTATCATAAACCTTTCGACACCGTCGAAAGTTATCTAGTAGGTGTTCCAACCGCCCTGAAAGGCTTATTATACTTTCAAAAAGATTGTTATAGAGTCACATGCCCTTTTCCTGACTTCTTTGCCCTCTTTGGAAGGTAAGAGCTTCTTGAATACTGTGAAGTGAAACACTTCGTCCCTTCCGTTGGGTCTTGAATTGCTTCATATTGTCAACTGCGTCCCTTTGAATTCTTCGAAAAGTCAGATTTGAACTCCTTTCCTTTCGTCCTTTGCTTAAAGACCTTTTGACTTATGCAGAAGGTGGATTTTTTTTGAGTAACAATTATTCAAGTGTTTAAAAAAATATTACTAAAACATTGTTTACAACAAACCCAAAACACTTTACGTAACCGTTATCTTTTAAACTCCATTTTAAAGATCTAATCACTTTTCAAAAGTATGGTTAAATGGGTTAAAACAAATGTTCCCCAAACATCGTTACCATAAACCTAGAATCACTAGTATACTTGCCACTAACTTTAGAACACTCATTTAAAGTTCTAAGTACATCTTCACTTATTAAACAAGGCAATATACCTTTCTGACCAATTTACAAAACCATCCATCATAACATAAGTGTTATAATCTATAAAGAACTCCATTACAAAGTACTAAACTTCTTTTCCAAACTTCCAAATATACCAATATACCTTTAAGGTATGTGTGTGTATCTATGTATGTATACATATATTAATTTATTTATGAAACAAAGATATTTAATAAAATACTATAAACAATTTGAAAGATATTATAATATAAAAGCCTTTTATTTCTCAAATAAAATCTTTAACAAATTTTATAAAACTATATATACTAAAAATATACTTTAAAATGCTTATGCTATATTTTAAAACATTTTCTTAAAATACCACTTAAAAATATTTATTTTACAGTTTATTTAAAACCTATTTTCTAATTTAAACCACTACTTTAAAAATCCATAAATGATTATCAGTAATATATTTAAACCTTGATATTTTTCGATAATAAGTACACTTGCCGTACTTACTAGAAAATAGAAAGTATCCTTAGGATGTCTTCCAAAGATAGCTTTAAAATCGTTGGTCACAACAATTTCAAAGTGCATCCATAGAGACCTTTAAGCTTCTACCATTTACAACTTCCATTTTCAATTCTCATAAATGTCCAAACCAATTCCTCCATGTCAAATACACTAAAACATGTGTATCCAAATATATATAATTATATATTTCCATAATATATCACAATTTTATCTGATTTAACATATGTCAAATATCAAGGATTTCAAAGCATGTTTATAATGACCATATTGCTTCAAACATTTGCAACATAATTTCCAACTTAATCAAATAGCAATATCAAACATATAAACAAGTAGTTCGAGCCACGATATATGTTATGTAGGATCGTTTTCACCCTAGAGGGGGGCGTGGGAGTGAATAGGGTGATACTAATAATAATAAAAATTAATGCAGAAATAAAAACAATCACAGATAATAATGTAGAATAGATCACACACAAATTTACCCATCTTCGGCGAAACACTCCTTACATGCTGCCCCCAAGGTTTCTACTAGAAATTAATTAATCAGATGCTTACACACGTAAACTTGCGACACCCGCTAATGACTAATCAACTCTACGCTCAAAACACTGCCACAACTCTGCCACTGAGTTGCGAATTCTCAAACTACACCACCGTAGCTCATAACCTAGTCACACGACTAGAGTTTCACAAATTTTAAAAGAATATCACAAAATAAAACAAAACAATTAAACAAAACCCTATTAAAAACTTTAAACCCAAAGTAATGTGACCGTCCCACTCAATTTAAAAAACAAAGTCGTCTCCCTTTCGTTGTATATGCAGCTGTTCCGTTTCTTTTTGTTCCTCTTTAAAAAATTAGGGATTCGTAAAAACATGAAGCCGCCGATTCTTATAGATTGATTGACCGTGTCTTTGCTTCGTGTTACTTCGTTAATTCGTTTTCTGTCTTTGATTGATTTACGGTAGCTCCTACTATCGAGCTCGAATGTATTAGATTGGCATGTGATTTTTATCCTTTTCTCAATTTTTGATTGTGCTCGACTTTGTTTCGAGTTTTGGATTGTTTTTTGTGATTCGTTCTAAGTATGCTCTCTGATTTTTTCTAAACTCGAATGCCTAATTGCCGATGATGATTATGGGTATTTATAGGGATTGAAACCCTTAATTTTCGTCGTATATTTCTCAATTGAATTCTACAGTGAGTTTTTCTTGGTCGTCTTTTTTTAATCGAACGATGGTGTTATTTGCTGAATTGTTCCATAATTGATGATTTTGAATTTCTTGAGTCGGTTCCATTACTTTCTCTGATGTATTTGAATTTGGGTTCCGTAGTTTTCTGTTATGACTTTAGCATCGTGAATTTTGAGATAAACTTGACTTCGACTTGTTCAATTCCTTTCTGCTCTGACTTGTTCATCGTGCTAGTATACATACGAATTTGAAATGTCTTTGAATAAGTTTGACCCCTGTTGATTTTTATCTCAGCCTTGACTCATCGAATCGCTTATGTTTTGTTACTTTGACTACATATATATATATATATATATATATATATATATATATTATATTCCTTGGTTGACAAGTTCAAAACTGTTGCTGTTAATAACTAGACTTGGTAGCCTTGCATTCCATTATTGCTGCATTTGCTTCGAGCATATGTGCATTTATATTCTCCGTTGCATTGCATTGAATTGAGTTTTGACATTATTATGCTGCAGATTTGAGCTTGTTTCATGTTCTACTGGTTCACAATTTCGAGTCTACACCATATGTTGAAATTGAGTATGTCTGGTGCTTTCTTTCTGCCTTTGTGTGTTTGGAGTCTTGTTGCATTGTACTTGGTCTTTTGTTGTACATTTGAAGTGCATGTGTGCTGGTTCTTCTTGAAGTCTGGTACAATAGTGTTTCATGCCTTGTATTGAACTGGCTGAAGCTTGTTGTCCCATTTATAAATGTCTGGTTTAATTTTTTTGTTCTCTCTGTTTCATGTTGGTTTGTACATGCTGTTTTAAGCTGAGGTTGTGTGTTGGTTGGGCCTGATTTCATATGAAATTAAATTCACCACTTTTTTCAAACTGAACTTGCTTTGCATTCATGTGTGTGGGGGGTTTCATTTAGTCTGCATTGTCATGTGGTCTTGTAGTCTAGGCCTATTACTTTGTACATCTCTCTCAAACCATGTCTCTACTCTTTGGGATCACTCTAAGTCTTGTTTTCATGATACATGCCATTTCTTTGAGTCTGGATGCTATTGACCTTGTTTGTGTTCTTGTAGTCATGTTCATGCCTGAACATTTACTTTGTTTAGTTTATATGCATATACATTTTGGTTGAGTTTAGTTGCATATGTGTGTGAGTTCATGCCATGCTATAGTTTCATTCTTGTTTAAATTCATATGTGGAACTGGTCTTGTTTTGGTTGGAGTCATTCTGGTCTTGTTACTCTTGTGTCTTTGAGCTTCTGACAATTTTATTGCACATGTACATGACTGGTTCTGGTTCCACTTTTCCATTGTTGTCAGCATAGCCATTGCATTGAACTTTTACATGATGGTTGCTATATTTGGTCATGTTGTACGCATGTAGAACTTGAAGTCATTTGGAGTCTGTTTTTGCATTTGCACTTGAGTTGAATCCAGTTTTTACTTGGGTTTGACTTCATGCTCATATGCCCCTATAGTTTTAACAAGCAAGTGTATATCGGTGTGCACGACCTTGTGGCATGTACAGTGATACACTGTGCATGTCACAAGTTGTTCGTGTAGGACTAAAAATAAATGAAGATGAATAACCCAAATAATTGAGGCAAATAATATACACATTTTATTGTACACTGCAAATTGCAGATAGCTCAGATGCTGGATTCAAGCTGGAACAAAGTTGAAGATCAAATATAAGAGCATTGAGTGAATATGTAGTGAGGTTTAAATTGTAAAGTGAAAATTGTTTTGTAATTGAAATTGAATTGTAATTGGAATGTAGTAAGAGCTCGAAATTGTAATAAAATATTTGTTTGAATATGAATTCTGTGTTATTTATTTTATTCAAAAAACATTTATTTAAATATGTGAAAAAATAAAATAGTATGATGACAAATACATTTAAACAAATATATATGTTTATTACCATCAAACAAAAATCATATACTAGTACACTAGCATATTCTATAACCTCCTCCTTTTGATGATAACAAACATATATTAAGATTTTGACTCTATTAAATGTATTTGGTTTTGATGGATTCTATTAGCTCTCCCTAATTGAATGCTCCCTCTACAACAAAGCACCCCCTACACAGATGCGTGTAGTTAAAACTAAAAAATTAATTAAAAATAACTTTGAACAAAAACACTCTCTAATATTAGTTAGAATATTGCTTAGGAATCAAAATCTTAATCTCTCTCCCTCTTTTGTTGTAACAGCCCTAGTTTTTAGCCATTATTTTATTTTAATTATTTAATTTTTAAATATATTTTATATAAATTGTGTTTAACAATATAGTTTAATTATTTAATTTGAAGATATATTTATAAAATTGTATATGTCAATAAAATTTAATAATAACGGTGAAAATTTAAGCTATGTTTGAACTGTTAAATTTCGCGTTTAAAAGACGCGTCAAATATAGGGTATAAGTGACGTAACAAAACGTGTGTTTTTAAAATGTTATTTTTATGAAAATTTTTGATGTTTTAGATTACGTCTGTTTAGCGTAGTGTAAAAATCATATTTTCAAATATTTTTGAAGAAAAATATCAGTCAGAGATTTTTGGCTAACGTTACGTTATTTTAACTGACAGTTTGGTTTAAATATAAATTGGATACATTTCTACACAAAATTTACCATTTGTATTTAATATTTTCAAACTAAAATCAAGTTTTTAAAACTCAAAATGAATCACACATGATACGTTCAACCTATACTTTCTCTGGTTGACAAGAAAATCAGTTGCTTAGATCACGCAAGACATTTATCCTCACAAACCCATTTTCTCTGCCTTTTTCAAATTTTCGAATAATTAATCAAACTTTATAAGTGGGAAATTTATTCTTTTGCAAAAAAAAAAAAATGAAATGAAAACAAACATAAAAGTAACATACACAACTTGGTAACCTGACTTATATTACGCACACATATTCATATTTTGTAACTGAATGAAGGTTTCAACTGGAAATTTATATATCTTGCATTTATCACGTGAGTAAACACCAGAAACTGATACCTTAACTCGAGTCTATTTGGGGTGTTACTCTCGGCCATTGAAATTCATACGAAGATCTAGCATAAGTGAAACATAACTGATCAATATTCATCAGTAGACCACGCTCCCATATTTATAAATTTATATCTTTACCTGGTAACTTAAACCCATTGCTTAGGAATCAAGCTTTAACCGTGTGTACAAAGAAAAAAGTAACGTTCAAACATAGAGAACTGGAAAGTAATCACCAAAGTAATCACCCATTTTTTTTTTCCGCTTGCCTCTTCACCTTTAATTTCGCAAGTTTTATCTATAAATACTCTTCCTCATTCACATAAGCTTTCATACCTCCTGATCTGATTTTCTCTGGAACAAGCTTCTATCAGGTAATAGTTTTCATTGCTTTTTCTTTTCTTCTTCCAGTGTCCTTCCTCCTTCTTGTATTCTTCCATTTGCTTTGCTCGGCTCCACCATGGCACGACCCTCTAAGTTTCCATAACCAAGCTTATATCCAAAACATAACCCTGTTTATGATTGCACTGACCGCATGATCAAGATCCGAGTGACTAGCCTAGCAGTGGTGTTTTCCTTTTTAGATTGACTAATACAAATGCATGTAATGGCATAAGCATGCGATTAGGTTTTGTTTTGGCCGAGACCTTTTGTTCACTTGAAAATTTTACTGTAAAGAAACTTAAAGAAAAAAAACAGAGGAATTTAGTGGCATAGTTTAATGGTGTAGGCTGTATGCCAAATCCCTACCCAGTTTTCCTAGCATGTTGGAAATGTGTGCCTTCAGATGGACAATGACCGAGTGCTATGGTACTAGGGTAGTTAAGATGTTATGAGTGGTATTAAGGATGTATATATCAGAATTGTTGTGTGCATTAGCTTTAATGATACTGAGTTTTGATTTATAAGACAAATTGGATTTTAGTTTGGGCAGGCACGGATCTAAGCAAGGGGTGCTGTGATGCATGTATAGGGTTGTGGGTAGTAGGCTGGGTTGTTAGTGCAGTGTGCATATTGGGTTTTAAGTGAGAAGATTTGGCGGTACATTTGGAGAAATTGGTGACTATAGTAGTAAGTTTCCAGAGTTGCATTTAGGATTGGATAAAAGTCTGCATATATATATATATATAGAATTGGTATTAGGCTGCATATGTAGTTACACATTGGGCTGTGCACATCTGGTGTCACTGTGTGCACACATGTGTTAGGGAGTATCAGAGGGATGAGAAACAGGTGTGCACGTGTGCATCTTTGTACCACTGCAAGCATATGTTCAGGAGCAGAGATGCATGGCTGAAATAGTTGATACCAGGAATAGAACATGAACATACCCAGCATCACAAGTGCACTGCGCCACCTTACTTTGTCCAGCTGGACTTAGCTTTCCATCAGCAGTTGGAGGATTTCAGGAACATGAAGAGAAAGAAAAGGAAGGAAACAGTGGTTTGCATATTTGAGGATTGGTGAGTGCTCGGGCGATGTAGCAGACGAGGTGGGTGCATACATGTAGGCTGGACGTGAGGGCAGCATCAATGTTGCAAAATAGACTCGAAGATATTGCATAGTTTTCCCGAAGATCTTGTATAAATTTCTCGAAGCATATGTGGAGGTGACTCGAAGTAATTAGTAGATGTCTCGAAGCAGTGGTTTGCCTGTACAGAAAAGCCTGGAAGTATAAACTAAAGAGGAGTTGAAGGGTAGATGAGTTGTAAAAAAATGTAGGTAACAATTTAGGCAGAAGTCTGGGAAAGCTTGAGCATAAATGTGTGTGAGTGGTAAAGAAATGATGTACCCAAGCTTAAATAAGCATAGGCCGAGAGTTTATCCTCTTTGATGAGCTTCAGCACGTGCATGTGATACATGAGTGCACACATGAAACTGAGAACTATTTTACCTATTTAGAAATGCATACATACAAGCTCTGGAAAGAAGTAAGAAAAGAAATGTAACTGGGATAGATGAAGTTAGTAATGGGTGATAGGATGTTTTGGGTCAGGATGTATAAGAAGGCATTATACACAAAAAAATTTTAGGCTGCATTTATAGGTGACGTGTGTACGTGTGCATGAGCAAGGGAATTAAGTCGTGCACGTGCACCGGTACATGCTACGGCATAATAAGAAAGATCCACCTTTGGCCTTAGTTGTTTAGAAAATTTTGCCGTAAATTTTAGGGACAGCCCGGTTCACATTTTGGTACACTCTGGTCATATTACACGGTGGAGTGGTCGAGCAAAACAAACAAATTTTCGTTCTATTTTAATTTTTCTTTGACCGTAAATTCTAAAGTCGCGTATTCTATATTTTTACTTTTGTTCTAGATTTGAATCTAGGCGACATCCGAGAAATTTTATCGGTACTCTCTGTCGGTCTGTACCGGTGAATCGTCGTTTTAAAATTCAATTTTCTGCAACATCCAGGTGAGTATTTCTCCCCAGACATACGTATTTATATTTCGTAAATTATTGCAAGTGTATGTGTAAAATTTTATGTCACTATTATCTGTCTGTAGTGTAATATAAAATGATGAACCCCATTTAAATTGACACCTCATCAGTTATTATCTGTTGTATTATATCTGCAGTTATATTATGTTATTGTTTATTTACTGCTTAAATCACACTGCAAGTTCCCTGTTATACGTAGATTGTTATGGGCTGAAATGATAGGCCTAAATGATTATTATTGTTAAATTATGCTGTTAACTGTTAAACTGTTAAACTTGGGATTGCGGGTTTGAAATGATAGGACCCGGGATATTTGTAAACTACGGATTGAAATGATATAAATCCGTACCACTTGACCTAGGCTAGAAAACTATATACAGGCCCGTGGTCCTTATAATATTTTCTGAAATATTTAAAATCATTTTGGAAGTTAAATATTTGATTTATATCTTTAAAGGAATTTATATTGATTTTTAATAAGTTATAAATAAAGAAATAAATAAATATTTGAATAAATTTATGGAATATAACTTATTTGGTAAATCGGGATTTTGAAAGAATAAGATTTCAGTTAATAAATGAATAAATAAATAGGTTATATTTGGAAATATTTATCAAGTTAAACAATCTATTACAGCATTTAAATGCTGTCTTTTGAAATTGGACTAGTTTTACCCATAACTTTAGGTAGCATTTCCTAAGTGTTATGGAATCTAGAATTTGATTGCTCTAAAATTTATGGAATTTGATAAATTTTATTTTACCTTAAGTTTTGGAAAAACTTAAGACATAATATTTATAACTGTATTTTCCTAAATAAATTAAAGATAAATATTCTGGTATTAAGTAAATTTTGGGAAAAATTTAATGGTTAAAATTTGGAGTTTTATTTATGGAAATTATGGGAATATTCAAGACTAAAAATATAAAACATTGATTTGTGAAAGAATAAAACCCAAACTAAGTTTTGAATAGTAAATACTCCAATTGGATATATATAAAAATTGAAATGGTTTTGGGAACATAAAGGGATATTTAAATTATGGTTAAACTTTAAATAAAGAAATATATTTGTGAAGCTATGTAAATTATCTTCTTTACAAAGTAACCATAAAGTTAACCCATTTATATATATACCGTTGAATGTCCAAACCATTGTGTTTGGGAGTTATGGATTTAAGTAAAGTTTCCAAAACATTATCCTTTGAAGATATAATTCAATATTTGGTCTCCAGATATTATAAACAGTATGGTTTTGGAAAGAATTATATTTGAATATAACGATATCCTATTGTTTTGGGTTTTAAAATGATATCGTATCTATAGTTTTGAAATGGAAATGTTTATTCTGATTTAAAGTATAAACTGATTTAAATAACCACGGGTTATAATAACGAAGGGTTGGCAAAGAGACCGGGATCGGATATGGACATACTCTCTGTCGATACCGAAAACCACTTTGACTAACCGTGTACGCGGTGGAGATTCCAGAATGAAGTAGGTTGGTGGTGACGGTTTCTTGAAAGGTATATACGTGGACCCGACTCCCGTGAGTTGGCATAAGGTGGCTAAAACAGGAGCGATTCTCGGATTAATGAGGTAGCTCCTCTGATCGAACGCACTTCTTCGTATACCATTCTATTGCTTATGTGATTGTTTGGGTGCACCCTTTGATTTGGGAGTGTTGTTCGAGGTGGGCGGTTGCTGCGGCTTCGCGTTACCACCGGTCCGGATAGCAATTGGTATATCTACCCTGGCATTGCCTAGTTGTGCCGTGTCACCTACCATATCGAGCCTTGTACGAGTTTGGTTTTCTCCCGTAGCCCGTGTGGTATCCTCTAGTTGCTTCCCGAGTAGGAGGAGCTATGATATTGGATGGACTACTGGGACTATTACGTGTTAAGGGCTATATGGGTAACCCCTTAATGCTAAGAAATAAGTATGTTTACTTTATAAATAGACACTATTATAATAGCGCAATATACTACATAGTAAATAGTTTAACGGATCCTTAGAGGATGGGCGGTCCCAGGCATCCTTTGAGTTACTTGCTATATATTACAGTACACTTGATTTAGCTTACATTATATAAGTATGTATGTCCTGACTCGAGTGTTTTGTTTTATTGTACGCTCGGGTCAGCCTGAGTTGCAGCTTCAGTTTCTTCTCCGTAGCTAGGACACTCAGTAGATCATTCGTGCTATTGGAAGTTGTTTCAGCCTTTATCCTTTCTGGAATTCAAGACTTTGAAGACTCTCTATCTGTGTATGTTAAAATTTGTATTGAGGATTATAGACAATGTAAGTTCTGTTTTGTAAAGATGTATCAGTGGCTTCATGAACCACTAAATTTTTAATTTCCGCTGCGAGATTCTGATATCTGTGTATGTGATTCTGCGATTTATTTACTGTATATTTCGAGTTTTGCCAAATTTATTCTACAATCTATTATTTTGAACTATTCCAGCTCGACATGTTCTATTATTGTCGAATTCGAATGGTACAAAATAGTGGGTCGTTACAGCTGGTATCAGAGCTTTGGCTCTAGGCAAAACTTAGAATGTATGGTAAATTTGATTTACAGAATCACCATCATTCGAGCTTGAATCTCTTCCTTTTCGAATTTTGGAACATTCCCTGTGATTCCAAAGTTCATTCGTGTCCCTCACTTATCATCTACTTTAGATTCTGCAGTGTCCCATAACTCCACTTCGGATGCTCTTATTAGTGAATCAGCGGTCTCGCCATTATTCTAATAAAGTGGTGAAACTCCTTTACCATTAGCACTGATTCACCGGTGGTTTATATTTATCCTCGGTTTATATGCTAGTATCTTTAGTTATTCCGAACTCTATCTCTTCGGACTTACCCGAATACTCTTTAAGTCACGGTTGACCCGGTCAAGGTTGTCCGCGACTTATATATCTTACCCAGTTCCTTATTTTGTTAGTTAATCATCAGATCTTCCGATCCCAACTTATCTTGGATTCTATTTGATTTAAGTTCATCAAAACTTGAGTCTCTATCCTTGTTTTGAAACATTTATTCCTATATTTGAAAGAAAATCTAATATATACACAAGTATGAGTTTCAGAATTTTATAATTACTCTAACTAGTTGTCAAGAGATAATAGTTTTGATTTTATTTATGGTGTTGTAAGCCATGTGTTTGTCTAATAAATAAGTGAATATAAAACAATGGTTATAAATTAATTTGGAAACAGAAATGAATTTAAAACTAAAACTTGAGAATTCAATTTCTGATGATTTCAAACCTTGTGTTTAAATTTTAAAAGGATGTTATAAGTATTTTGTATAGAAATCTGTTACCAAAGAATTTCAAAATTAGTGCTTTTCTCTTTGTCGCTGGAAAATAATTTCGGTGATGACTGCAGCACCATCGACATTCATTTTCGAGTTTCGAAGTGAAAAGACCATTCTGTAGTCTGGCTACAGTGTTTCCTTGAGATTTTAATTGATTTAAATTTCTAAAGTATGACTTAATATATATATATATATATATATATAATTTAAATTTGATTGACATATTATGAATATATACTTATTTATCTGTAAATGGTTTGAGGGGAATCAGAAATTTAATTCTTAAAATTTTATCTTAAGAAAATTTCAATAAAAGGAAAATAAAATTTTGAATAAGAAGTTCCAACTGGGGATAATTGAATTAGAAAGTTTTAGTTGTATAATACTCAATTTCATTTCAATATAACTTACCTTGATTTTCAAAAGTTAAAAATGAATTTGGATAATATACAATATAAAAAGGGATTTTATAAATAAAATTTGGGTGGTTATAATAAATGTTATACACTTAAATTTTAGTTATAAAAGATTAATATGGAACCTTAGATCTAACCAAGAGATTTTAATAAAAATTCTTTTCCTGAAAGGAATATGTTTATAAATTATTGAAGAGATATTTTGTAGTAAGGATTATTTATCTTAAAAATCATAGTTAGTTGATGAATAAATATGTAATAAAATTTGATTGTTATATTTGCTATGATAAATATTTATTTATGAAATAGACATGTCTTGAAAATGAATAATTAGGATTTAAATAGTTAAGACATATTTTAATATCACAAAAATTTGATAATTGAGAATTTGGTTTTTCAAATGGAAATTTCAAGTATAATTTATTAAAGGAATACCTTATAAAATAGGTATTTTAAAATAAAGTGTTAGTTTATTTGTTAAAATTAAGAGTTAAGTAAAATAAGGAACTTTGACTTAATAAATGAAGTTGGATATTCCATTCATAAAAGTTGTTTTATAAAATATAAGTAAATCATATCCAAATGAATATTTCAGAAATTTAACTAATTTGAAATACTATTATATCTACTGTGGCATATTATAAGTGCTGCTGTTTCTCAAAATAAAATATTTTGCAAATTTGTAATTGAATAAATGAGGATTATTTTAAAAATGTTATGATTTTAGTAGTATGATTTCCAAATGATAATTTCTATAAAATCTTAATGATTTTCAAAATATTATGATTTCAAATTTATTACCTTATTTTGTTTTCGAACTATCTTTGAGTGTCCTTGGGTTCCCTATCTGCTACAGAATGGGAAGGCTATCGCTTATACCAGTCTATTTAGAAATCTTTCTATAATCTTTCAAACCCTTTGTTACTCATCAGGACCCTGAGCATCCTAGGCTGACGGTCAAACTGAAAGGAGTAAAACCGATTCTAGAGGATCTTCTTCGTGCTTCAAATCCGGAACTATCTATCTAAGATTCTTGTTTATCCAGCTTATCTTCTTTTGTTTCTCTTCTTCCGTTCCTTTTCGAGGACGAAAAGTTCTTAAGTGGGGGAGAGTGTAACAGCCCTAGTTTTTAGCCATTTATTTTATTTTAATTATTTAATTTTTAAATATATTTTATATAAATTGTGTTTAACAATATAGTTTAATTATTTAATTTGAAGATATATTTATAAAATTGTATATGTCAATAAAATTTAATAATAACGGTGAAAATTTAAGCTATGTTTGAACTGTTAAATTTCGCGTTTAAAAGACGCGTCAAATATAGGGTATAAGTGACGTAACAAAACGTGTGTTTTTAAAATGTTATTTTTATGAAAATTTTTGATGTTTTAGATTACGTCTGTTTAGCGTAGTGTAAAAATCATATTTTCAAATATTTTTGAAGAAAAATATCAGTCAGAGATTTTTGGCTAACGTTACGTTATTTTAACTGACAGTTTGGTTTAAATATAAATTGGATACATTTCTACACAAAATTTACCATTTGTATTTAATATTTTCAAACTAAAATCAAGTTTTTAAAACTCAAAATGAATCACACATGATACGTTCAACCTATACTTTCTCTGGTTGACAAGAAAATCAGTTGCTTAGATCACGCAAGACATTTATCCTCACAAACCCATTTTCTCTGCCTTTTTCAAATTTTCGAATAATTAATCAAACTTTATAAGTGGGAAATTTATTCTTTTGCAAAAAAAAAAAAATGAAATGAAAACAAACATAAAAGTAACATACACAACTTGGTAACCTGACTTATATTACGCACACATATTCATATTTTGTAACTGAATGAAGGTTTCAACTGGAAATTTATATATCTTGCATTTATCACGTGAGTAAACACCAGAAACTGATACCTTAACTCGAGTCTATTTGGGGTGTTACTCTCGGCCATTGAAATTCATACGAAGATCTAGCATAAGTGAAACATAACTGATCAATATTCATCAGTAGACCACGCTCCCATATTTATAAATTTATATCTTTACCTGGTAACTTAAACCCATTGCTTAGGAATCAAGCTTTAACCGTGTGTACAAAGAAAAAAGTAACGTTCAAACATAGAGAACTGGAAAGTAATCACCAAAGTAATCACCCATTTTTTTTTTTCCGCTTGCCTCTTCACCTTTAATTTCGCAAGTTTTATCTATAAATACTCTTCCTCATTCACATAAGCTTTCATACCTCCTGATCTGATTTTCTCTGGAACAAGCTTCTATCAGGTAATAGTTTTCATTGCTTTTTCTTTTCTTCTTCCAGTGTCCTTCCTCCTTCTTGTATTCTTCCATTTGCTTTGCTCGGCTCCACCATGGCACGACCCTCTAAGTTTCCATAACCAAGCTTATATCCAAAACATAACCCTGTTTATGATTGCACTGACCGCATGATCAAGATCCGAGTGACTAGCCTAGCAGTGGTGTTTTCCTTTTTAGATTGACTAATACAAATGCATGTAATGGCATAAGCATGCGATTAGGTTTTGTTTTGGCCGAGACCTTTTGTTCACTTGAAAATTTTACTGTAAAGAAACTTAAAGAAAAAAAACAGAGGAATTTAGTGGCATAGTTTAATGGTGTAGGCTGTATGCCAAATCCCTACCCAGTTTTCCTAGCATGTTGGAAATGTGTGCCTTCAGATGGACAATGACCGAGTGCTATGGTACTAGGGTAGTTAAGATGTTATGAGTGGTATTAAGGATGTATATATCAGAATTGTTGTGTGCATTAGCTTTAATGATACTGAGTTTTGATTTATAAGACAAATTGGATTTTAGTTTGGGCAGGCACGGATCTAAGCAAGGGGTGCTGTGATGCATGTATAGGGTTGTGGGTAGTAGGCTGGGTTGTTAGTGCAGTGTGCATATTGGGTTTTAAGTGAGAAGATTTGGCGGTACATTTGGAGAAATTGGTGACTATAGTAGTAAGTTTCCAGAGTTGCATTTAGGATTGGATAAAAGTCTGCATATATATATATATATAGAATTGGTATTAGGCTGCATATGTAGTTACACATTGGGCTGTGCACATCTGGTGTCACTGTGTGCACACATGTGTTAGGGAGTATCAGAGGGATGAGAAACAGGTGTGCACGTGTGCATCTTTGTACCACTGCAAGCATATGTTCAGGAGCAGAGATGCATGGCTGAAATAGTTGATACCAGGAATAGAACATGAACATACCCAGCATCACAAGTGCACTGCGCCACCTTACTTTGTCCAGCTGGACTTAGCTTTCCATCAGCAGTTGGAGGATTTCAGGAACATGAAGAGAAAGAAAAGGAAGGAAACAGTGGTTTGCATATTTGAGGATTGGTGAGTGCTCGGGCGATGTAGCAGACGAGGTGGGTGCATACATGTAGGCTGGACGTGAGGGCAGCATCAATGTTGCAAAATAGACTCGAAGATATTGCATAGTTTTCCCGAAGATCTTGTATAAATTTCTCGAAGCATATGTGGAGGTGACTCGAAGTAATTAGTAGATGTCTCGAAGCAGTGGTTTGCCTGTACAGAAAAGCCTGGAAGTATAAACTAAAGAGGAGTTGAAGGGTAGATGAGTTGTAAAAAAATGTAGGTAACAATTTAGGCAGAAGTCTGGGAAAGCTTGAGCATAAATGTGTGTGAGTGGTAAAGAAATGATGTACCCAAGCTTAAATAAGCATAGGCCGAGAGTTTATCCTCTTTGATGAGCTTCAGCACGTGCATGTGATACATGAGTGCACACATGAAACTGAGAACTATTTTACCTATTTAGAAATGCATACATACAAGCTCTGGAAAGAAGTAAGAAAAGAAATGTAACTGGGATAGATGAAGTTAGTAATGGGTGATAGGATGTTTTGGGTCAGGATGTATAAGAAGGCATTATACACAAAAAAATTTTAGGCTGCATTTATAGGTGACGTGTGTACGTGTGCATGAGCAAGGGAATTAAGTCGTGCACGTGCACCGGTACATGCTACGGCATAATAAGAAAGATCCACCTTTGGCCTTAGTTGTTTAGAAAATTTTGCCGTAAATTTTAGGGACAGCCCGGTTCACATTTTGGTACACTCTGGTCATATTACACGGTGGAGTGGTCGAGCAAAACAAACAAATTTTCGTTCTATTTTAATTTTTCTTTGACCGTAAATTCTAAAGTCGCGTATTCTATATTTTTACTTTTGTTCTAGATTTGAATCTAGGCGACATCCGAGAAATTTTATCGGTACTCTCTGTCGGTCTGTACCGGTGAATCGTCGTTTTAAAATTCAATTTTCTGCAACATCCAGGTGAGTATTTCTCCCCAGACATACGTATTTATATTTCGTAAATTATTGCAAGTGTATGTGTAAAATTTTATGTCACTATTATCTGTCTGTAGTGTAATATAAAATGATGAACCCCATTTAAATTGACACCTCATCAGTTATTATCTGTTGTATTATATCTGCAGTTATATTATGTTATTGTTTATTTACTGCTTAAATCACACTGCAAGTTCCCTGTTATACGTAGATTGTTATGGGCTGAAATGATAGGCCTAAATGATTATTATTGTTAAATTATGCTGTTAACTGTTAAACTGTTAAACTTGGGATTGCGGGTTTGAAATGATAGGACCCGGGATATTTGTAAACTACGGATTGAAATGATATAAATCCGTACCACTTGACCTAGGCTAGAAAACTATATACAGGCCCGTGGTCCTTATAATATTTTCTGAAATATTTAAAATCATTTTGGAAGTTAAATATTTGATTTATATCTTTAAAGGAATTTATATTGATTTTTAATAAGTTATAAATAAAGAAATAAATAAATATTTGAATAAATTTATGGAATATAACTTATTTGGTAAATCGGGATTTTGAAAGAATAAGATTTCAGTTAATAAATGAATAAATAAATAGGTTATATTTGGAAATATTTATCAAGTTAAACAATCTATTACAGCATTTAAATGCTGTCTTTTGAAATTGGACTAGTTTTACCCATAACTTTAGGTAGCATTTCCTAAGTGTTATGGAATCTAGAATTTGATTGCTCTAAAATTTATGGAATTTGATAAATTTTATTTTACCTTAAGTTTTGGAAAAACTTAAGACATAATATTTATAACTGTATTTTCCTAAATAAATTAAAGATAAATATTCTGGTATTAAGTAAATTTTGGGAAAAATTTAATGGTTAAAATTTGGAGTTTTATTTATGGAAATTATGGGAATATTCAAGACTAAAAATATAAAACATTGATTTGTGAAAGAATAAAACCCAAACTAAGTTTTGAATAGTAAATACTCCAATTGGATATATATAAAAATTGAAATGGTTTTGGGAACATAAAGGGATATTTAAATTATGGTTAAACTTTAAATAAAGAAATATATTTGTGAAGCTATGTAAATTATCTTCTTTACAAAGTAACCATAAAGTTAACCCATTTATATATATACCGTTGAATGTCCAAACCATTGTGTTTGGGAGTTATGGATTTAAGTAAAGTTTCCAAAACATTATCCTTTGAAGATATAATTCAATATTTGGTCTCCAGATATTATAAACAGTATGGTTTTGGAAAGAATTATATTTGAATATAACGATATCCTATTGTTTTGGGTTTTAAAATGATATCGTATCTATAGTTTTGAAATGGAAATGTTTATTCTGATTTAAAGTATAAACTGATTTAAATAACCACGGGTTATAATAACGAAGGGTTGGCAAAGAGACCGGGATCGGATATGGACATACTCTCTGTCGATACCGAAAACCACTTTGACTAACCGTGTACGCGGTGGAGATTCCAGAATGAAGTAGGTTGGTGGTGACGGTTTCTTGAAAGGTATATACGTGGACCCGACTCCCGTGAGTTGGCATAAGGTGGCTAAAACAGGAGCGATTCTCGGATTAATGAGGTAGCTCCTCTGATCGAACGCACTTCTTCGTATACCATTCTATTGCTTATGTGATTGTTTGGGTGCACCCTTTGATTTGGGAGTGTTGTTCGAGGTGGGCGGTTGCTGCGGCTTCGCGTTACCACCGGTCCGGATAGCAATTGGTATATCTACCCTGGCATTGCCTAGTTGTGCCGTGTCACCTACCATATCGAGCCTTGTACGAGTTTGGTTTTCTCCCGTAGCCCGTGTGGTATCCTCTAGTTGCTTCCCGAGTAGGAGGAGCTATGATATTGGATGGACTACTGGGACTATTACGTGTTAAGGGCTATATGGGTAACCCCTTAATGCTAAGAAATAAGTATGTTTACTTTATAAATAGACACTATTATAATAGCGCAATATACTACATAGTAAATAGTTTAACGGATCCTTAGAGGATGGGCGGTCCCAGGCATCCTTTGAGTTACTTGCTATATATTACAGTACACTTGATTTAGCTTACATTATATAAGTATGTATGTCCTGACTCGAGTGTTTTGTTTTATTGTACGCTCGGGTCAGCCTGAGTTGCAGCTTCAGTTTCTTCTCCGTAGCTAGGACACTCAGTAGATCATTCGTGCTATTGGAAGTTGTTTCAGCCTTTATCCTTTCTGGAATTCAAGACTTTGAAGACTCTCTATCTGTGTATGTTAAAATTTGTATTGAGGATTATAGACAATGTAAGTTCTGTTTTGTAAAGATGTATCAGTGGCTTCATGAACCACTAAATTTTTAATTTCCGCTGCGAGATTCTGATATCTGTGTATGTGATTCTGCGATTTATTTACTGTATATTTCGAGTTTTGCCAAATTTATTCTACAATCTATTATTTTGAACTATTCCAGCTCGACATGTTCTATTATTGTCGAATTCGAATGGTACAAAATAGTGGGTCGTTACATTTGTTATCATCAAAAATAATAATAGTAATTGAAATAGCTACGATTTTGATTAAGAATATAAATCAAATCAATAGGGAAATGTTAATTTCAAATTCCAATTAATCAAATAACAATCATAATATTTTATTAATTAGAAACAAACTCCACTTTAGTGAAATGGTAGAATTATGGAAAATTTTATATAGTGACAAGAGTTTGATATTTTCAATAAAGCATTTTCTCTTTTCAAATATTATACCAAAAAATATGAAGCACTTACTAACCATGCATAACCATTAGGACTTTTAAATGAGGTTAGTAATTACCCCTTTTTTTTAAAAATATGTTAAGTATTTTCTAACCATGCATAACCGTGAGGACTTTTAAATGAGATTAGACTATACTTGATATTTATCCTTTTCTTATATGCGTCCTATCCATGCATAACTACGAGGACATTTAAATAAGAGTGAATACTTTAGGATATAATTATTTTACGAAAAAATATTTCCTTATTTTGAAATACCAAATTCTTCACACTATATTATGATGTATGGATTGACATCAAGGTGAAAGTGACAGAAATGATCATGGAATAAGTACTAATCTAATTTTTTTTTTAAATTTTCATGAAATTATAAAATTATTCTTCCTCTTGTTATGAAATATAACTTAATCACTATCCATCACTTTTCAAGCACTACAATAATTTTAATGAGTTCCAAATGAATCAATTAGTCAATGATTATCTTTTCTAGAGTACATCTCTTATCGAAATAAAATAGATTATTTTTAACATGATGAAAACCCAAGTTTCAAAAATTAAAATAAGTGAAAATCAATTTTCTGTAAGGGGGTTTTGTGAAAATGACTTCTAGCTGAAAATCAATATAAATAATTAAATAATTGAAAAATTGATTTCAACATGAGATGATATCAGATACCATTTGTATTTGAGATATATATTGTGATATACAATGGTATATAAGAAAAAATATGTACTCCTCACACTCGAATTTCTTTTTGAAATTTTTCAGCACGTCCACAAGTAAAGTAATCTAAAATTGAGCATAAACACACATTCAAAAAATTCGTTAAAGCAGTTTTTATGACATTCCAAAGTGAACCAATACAAACTAAAAACAGAAAAGTTGTAGCTTTATCGGTGAGCTTTCTAAAACTTCAAAATTTTCAAAAATAAAAGTTGAGATGTTCAAGATATGGCAGAAATACTTAAACAATGTCGATGTGAACAAAATTGAGTTAAGAGATCATACCTCACTTTCCTTTGATTCCGTGATATCTGAAATACGATGATCTCCATCTAAACTTTATAGTCTAAGGAACATCTAAATTTTAGTTTATCAATCACCTAGAACAAATCGAAATCTATCTCCATCAAATTTGTTCCTTAGCCCACTTATGTGTCTAAGTTTTGGAGAAAGAAAGTGGTCTAAGGATGTAGGACCACTATTATTATCTTTTGAAATCTCTGGTACCCAAATTTGTCTATGTAACAAACTGTTAGCATCTACAATTGTACCCTTGGGAATCAAAATTTGTTTAAATTTCAAACCATTTATATTCGTACCTTTTGGAATCCATATTTTTTTAACGGTTTTGTGTTTGTATATATTTTGACAATTATTCTTGCCATGATCAATATTTACACACTTTACGCATTTGGGTATCACACTTTTCCCCTTAACGTTGTTATTAGTCGTTTGTTCATATTTTGACACTTTTGCAAATCCAAATCCTTTCTTTTTATTCTCGAAGAGTTGATTTTCTAAGAGCATATTAAATGATTTTTCTCTAGTGAAAAATTTCCAAGTGATCAACTCAAGTTTAATTACTTTGGATTTTACAAGTTTATTTTCTTTCATTATCTTCGAACAATAATTAATGGTACTATATCTCTTTTCCAAATTATTAATTTTCAAGCTCATATTTCCATTTTCCGTCTTTCTAATTTTAGTCTCAATTTCTAGCATCTCAGTTTCAAAGAGTTGGAGTTTTTTAAATTCAAGTTTTACAAAATCCTTGATTTTTTAAATCTCCTTTTCAAACTCGTGATAACGAATAATTTCAGATTTTCTCAAAAAATCACATTTTCTTTTTCAATGGTTTTGAAATTTTCATTGGCCTCATTTAATTTTATTTCAAATATCGCACATTTAGAACTTTTCGACATCTTAAAACTATCCAACTCTTTTTGCAAAATATTATTTTTACAAATCAACTCAGTTTCGTTCTTCTCTCGAATTGAAATTTCTTTTCTAACTTTTGAAAGTTTTCTTGGAAACAGTTAAATTCACTTCAATTGTCCAGACAATTTTTGCAATTAGAATTTTTATTTTTCTTAATATTTTTAAACTCATTCTGCAAATCATTATTTTTCTAACACGGTTTAGATTGTTCTCTTTTCAACTTATTATTTTTCATCTTAAGAGTTTAATTATTTTCAATTAATTTTCGGCATAAGAGAACCAAATCATTGAATGAAAGATCACTTATCTCATCAACTATTGAATCTTTATCACCGCTGTCTTTTGCAAATCCTATCCAGCACGTTTCTTCAACTGAGTTGTTTGTGGAGGATTTCTCACCGTTGTTGACTTTTTTTCCATATATTGCATCAAAAGTATTCCAAATTTCCTGTGCACTTTCACAATGGAAGATATAGTTAAAATTATCTCGATTAATATAAGAATGTAGTATATGCATAGCAAGATCATTAATCGAAGTATTTTTCTTGTCTATTATATAATACCCATTTTTAATAATATCCCAACATTAGAATTAACAGATTTTAAATAAAATTCCATTTTTAATTTCCAATTTAAAAAGATCCATTCCATCAAAAATAGAAGGAAAAATACCGGACCGACTCTCGTTAGATTTGCAACTAGGTTAGACATCCTTGCTATTAACCTACTCTGATACAACTTGTAGGATCGCTTCACCCTAGAGGGGGGGTGAATATGGTTATACTTATAATAATAAAAATTAATGCGGAAATAAAAACAATCACATATAATAATGCAAAAGAGATCACCACAAATTTACCCAGCTTCGGCAAAACCCTACCTACATGCTGCCTCCAAGGTTTCTACTAGAAATTACGTGGTCAAACGCTTACATATGTAAACTTGCGATACCCGCTAATGACTAACCTAACTCTATGCTTAAAACCTTACCACAGCTCAGCCACTGAGTTGTGAATTCTCGAACTACACCACCGTATTTCATAACCTAGTCACACAACTAGAGTTTCATAAATTTTAAAAGAAAATTACAAAATGAAAAGAACAATTAAAAAAATCCTATTTAAAAATTTAAGCCCAAATTGAATATAACCAGCCCACTCAATTTAAAAAACAAAGTTGTCTCCCTTTCTTTGTATATGTGGTCATTCCGTTTCATTTTGTTCCTCTTCAAAAAATTAGGGCTTCGTGAAAACTAGAAGCCGCCGATTCCTATAGATTGACTGAACTGTGTCTTTGCTTCATGTTACTCGTCAATCGATTTGGTTTCTTTGATTGATTCATAGTATCTCCAAATGTCGAGTTCAAATGGTATTAGATTGGTATGTTATTTTTGCCCCTTTCTCAATTTTTGATTGTGCTCGACTTCGATTCTAATTCTGGATTGTTTTTTGTGATTCGTTCTAAGTATGCTCTCTGATTTTTTCTTGAACTCGAATGCCTAATTGCCGATGATGATTATGAGTATTTATAGGGATTGAAACCATTAATTTTCGTTCGTATATTTCTCAATTGAATTCTTTAGTGAGTTTTCCTTGGCCATGATTTTTTAATACGATGGTTTTGTTTGCTGACTTGTTCCATAATTGATGAATTTGAGTTTCTTGAGCCGGTTCCATTATTTTCCCTTATGTATTTTAATATTGGTTCTGTAGTTTTCTATTATGATTTTGGCATCATGAATTTTGAGATAAAGTTGACTTCGACTTCTTCAATTCCTTTTTGCTCTGACTTGTTCATTGTGTTAGTATACATACGAATTTGAAATGTCTTCGAGTATGTTTGACTCCTGTCGATTTCTATCTCGGCCTTGACTCATCGAATTGCTTCTGTTTTGTTACTTCGACTACATACATACATACATACATACATACATACTTACATATATATATATATATATACATACACACATATATACTTTGAGTATATTCCCTGGTTGTGTGACGACCCATCCTTCTACTACTAGAAAGACGTATCATCATTAAGAAAGAAAGGGATAGAAAATAGAAAAGAAAGAGAAAGAAAGAACAACAACATCAGAATCTCACAGCGGAGCGAATAAATTATATTAATCACATAAGTATTTACACGATATAATACATCAATCAGAGTTATATAGATAATACATAACATACTAGACAGTTATAAACACCTGTCTAGTTAATACAACTCAATACAATACAACTCAACCAATATGACTCAGAGATACCAACATAGCGGAACTATATATATATCTACAACGCTGAAGCCTCCTGCTCCATTGCTCCTCCAGAATTCGTCAAAATAACCTGAATCCCTTGACTACCCGTAAAAATTTGGGTACCCGAGAGTTTATGAAAACAAAAATAAACTCCGGGTCAGACATGGGTCTGGTATGAGTAAACGGTTTAAAGTTGTTTAACTTTGAAAACATTTGAAAATAAAAGTATCACGTAAGACTTCCCACAAATAAATACGGGTAAGTTTTTACCTTACGCTAACCAAAACATTTCAAAGGAAATCCAGTGATATTATAATAGTGTCTACGGTTTTCAAGTAAATAGAAAATAGCCGAAATTGTTACATGATTAAATTCCAGCTACTAGCCACGAAAGTGGGTAATACAAAACAAAACCGTAGGGTCTCGTAGGGAAAATGGATTTCCAACAATGGCAGGGCTACTGGGGTACCACCCGTCATAGTACGGCGCCTAGATCACCGTACCGAGGATTACTCCCTTCATCCCCTGCAACACAAGGCCAGAACCATTCCTTACTGAACAGTGCCGAACAAGATAAACCCCGTGGTTGGCGCGACCAACCACCCACTAAGCCGAAATATATATAAGGGACATCTAGACAGGGGAAATATCTTGTCCTGCTTGGGCATGACCCACCTAACCTTGCTGCATCTCCCCTGTTTTAGCCATTCCCGGTTGATGAGGCTTGAGGCTGCGATTACCTTTAAAGAACATATCACTTAGAATGCTGATCGTCCGCCTGACGATGTGGTGAAAGCATTCAATCCATACAAGTTCGTTTCTGGTTCGAACGAAACCGAAGGCATTATCTCGTCACACTCATTTTGGAATCACCCTCAGATTCAACGACGATAACCCTTGCATTCTGAAAGCACCATCTCGATCTTCATTTCAGGATTCACGACCTAACGTTTAAATTGGATCGACGTGGTTTTCGGGAAATCAAATTTGATTCTTCCGATCCCGGTCTCATCGAATCCAAACGCCATTTTAAGGGCCAAGTTGTCTAATTAACTTAACAGTTTTTAAATAATTTAAATTTAACAATTGAATTAACATAGCATTAATTACAGATAAAACATTAACAAACATCATACATATAACATAACATATCACAGAGCATCACAGAGTATCATCACATAATTATCACAATCAGATATTCAACACCATAGTCCATAAGCAATCACTTTGAAGTCTTATTTGTAATTAATTGTATTTAGAATTAATTACCTGAGAGTTACACACTTAACTCTATTTAATTTATCATTAATTAACAATCAATTACTTATTACATTTCAAATTGTTTAATTAATGATTTCTTTATTAATCCTTAAGTCTTAATTACATAATTGTTTTATTTCACATTATCAATTACTTAATTACTTCTTAACCCAGTTATTTACTTTAATTAATAGTCTTAATTATTAATCAACTTAATTACCCATTTATTAACTGCTAATTACTTATTTAACCATTTATTTACTCTAAATTAATTTACTCGACTAATCAACTATTAATCATTCATAAAATTGACTTTAAGTAAATAATTTCCAATTTTACCCCTTCCCTTAATTATTTACTCGATCTCTGCTTGTAAAGTAATTACTCTCAATCGACTCCCACCAAGAATTAATCTACCGTTAATTCTAATTTAAAAAGTATTTGTTAATGATTTATTTATCTTATATGTTCAACTTAATTAAATATGTAAAAGTCTTCTTTTAAATTGTATAATCAAATATAGTATTAACTACAACATTAATTATTAGTTAACCTAACACTTAATTTAAATTAATTCTATAATTTAGATAACAGCTAAAAATTTTGAAACATTGTGAAACGTTAATTTCATAATTAAAACAGTATTAAATTTTATCTTAATTTGTAAAATATTTCCACTGAAACGGCAGATCAAAGGATCCGAGACTTCCCACTAAAAACCCGAGAATAACCTTATCCTCACTCGAGAGTTACTTCGAGTTCCCACGCAAAACTTCCTGAGTTCCCCTGAACATCTCCTCCTTCTTCATATTTTTATTTCTTCTTTCAATAATTAAGTTTAAGTTAAGGTAAACTAAAATTAGCATCAGGACTTCCACTCGAACACAAACCCGGAGTAAACCCAGCAACGACACGAGCGCGACTCGAGAGAGAGATCACGCGACTGTTATGGCCACTACAATCCGGACATTCATCACCACCGTGCACATGCACGGTGGTCCGCCTTGCTTCCGGTGACCCATGACAATCTCCACAAACTCCAATTCGACTCCCCACACGAATTCAACAGCCAACTCGAATCAAAGATCACTGATTCGAAAAAATACCCCTTTGGTTGAACTGCAATGGAACAGCGACAGAGGAATTTCCTCATCCTCCTAGCGCCGACCACAGTTTGCATTGCGCTTCCTGCCACGCATCACCCATGTCCTACTCCTCCATCCCTCAAACACACTTCCAACTCGGTCGTTCATTGATGAAGAAATCATCGAGTAAAACAGACCTATCAGAAACGTGACTAAACTCTACTCTTACCTCTACTGCAAAATCTAAGCATTGGAAATTTTTTTAAGTATTTTTCCTGTGTTAATACTACTTCTACCTTGCTTCATACTAAATTTTAGAAATTAAAATTATCTTGACCTTCCAAAATTGACAAAAATGCAGTAATACTTCTTTTTAAAACTGCTCCGAATATCTTTGCTCATAAATCAAAAAATTTATGCTAAAAATCCTAATTATGCATACGAATTCTGATTATGTTATTAAATTTTCAAATTTAAACATTCAAACTTTAAACTTTAATTTTCTTTTCTTGATACTTGAATAAACAGCATGGGTAAAATACTGTTAAACCTTAAAACTATATTGTAAGCCCTTTTTATTTTGATAACAACTTAAGTTTGCATTAATATCCAAGTTTTAAAACATCTATATGAAGAATTATTTGCAATTTCATTGCTTTACTCTGTTCAGTTATTCAAAGCCCTGAAGAACACCATACATATACTACAGAGCAATATGAAGTACTCAAAGTTAATCATTCAAGCAGATATTAAACACATACAAATTGAAAACTAAAAATACAAAATTTAAATTGAAAATAATTAAGTTTACTCACTTATGACATGTCTGAATAAAGAATAAGTTGAAGTTGATCAACTGGAACATGAATTGTTAAATCTGCAGTTGAAGCTGCTTGAATTTCCTGTAACGTTTTCTTGTTTCCTGAATTTGATTTGACTTGCAAATATAAAGTTTTGTTTATTTTCTTTTGCTTCTTCTCAGTTTTGTTTTCATAAGTGCATGACTGAACTAAATGAATATAGAAATGTTGAATACATATATAACTTGAACAAGCTGCCTTCTTCAATAAGCTTTCACTCTAAAATATCTTGCTTTATTATTCTTTTTCATGTACTAAAACCTAAGATGTATTAAAAATTTCGGCTGCAAATTTGTTCAGAAAGAAAAGTTTGCTAATTTATGTTTATGTCCTCACTTAAGTTAACACAATCAATATTTTTCTTACTGACACAACATCTTGTACAAAGATATTGCAGGTTTGCTTGTACTAATGTGTTCATTTGGGCTAACATAATATTAATGTTTGCTGACACCGTCATTTATACAAAGATATTTGCAGTATATTGGTTTAAATATATTTATGTTAGCATATAAACAAAATGTTTGCAAGCTTGTCTTATTATTTTGAACACAAATTTATACACTAATTTTGACCAATTTCATATGTCTACAGATAAGTTAATCTCTGTTTAAAGGTACTTGTCTCTTTATTTACAGATTATGTATATTTGTCTTTACATAGCTAATACTTTTATTTATATCTTATTCACATCATATTTTGTACTTACGTTTATGATCCTACTTTTATGTTATATTTATGCTAAATATATAGAAGCTCATGTTTATAATCATATTTATAAGTATTTATATTTATATAGAAGCTTATTTTAAATATTTATAAGCTTATTCTATTTTAGTTATAATTAATAAACTTATATTCATGAGTTTACTTATTTGTTTATATTCATATTTTTGACTTACATAAATATTAACATTTTGTATTGAACATCATCATCAATTTATAGTTTATACCTTATATTTTCTATTTTAGCCATTAATATTTGAATTAGAGTCGTAAGTTATATTTACACTTATTCTCATTTTTATGGTTCATTTGTATTTATTTACATTTAGATTTGATATTGCTAGAATTAAATTTTAAATTTCAAACATTATTATCTATGTGTATTATTTCATATTAAATATAAATAATGTAAAGTATTTTAAGTAATTATATAAGATAGATTGTTATTGTGAATATTATTGAAATACTTATTTCAATTTTCCAAATCAATCTCCCTTTTTAAAAATACAGTTTATATAAATAGATGACAATATTTCCAAAACCATATTCATTTAAATATGATCAATTCACATTTTATATTTAATTAGATTAAACATTTATTAAAATAACCGGGCCGAAATCCAAGGTCGTTACATTCTTTCCCCCTTAAAGGAATTTCGTCCTCGAAATTTTAAACCAAGATAATTTTAAAAGCTGTTAGGCCAATCATTCAAACATAAATATTATTTATGTATTAACAACAACCAAACCGTTAATCTTAACTAACAACACTAGTTATCCGAACACAAATCCGGATAACTTTCCCAATTTTATTGACTTGTTTACAGAATTTCAATATCTATTCAATCAAGCCCGTACGATGTACATATACTATTCGTACGCAATATCAAATCCGGTCGTTCGCTCGATCACACAATTTCATTTTTCGAACTAATATCGTCCACCCGGCTTCCTAGTACGGACTCAGAACTGATTTCTTGTTCAGAAACTGTCATTCTCCTTGCATAGTCATAACTATGAGAGAGAATTTCTAGAATCAATCAAAATCCAAATCCATGGTTCGTCGTCGAAAATCGAGTGAAAAATCCTAACTCGGATCGATATAACTATCTCGAAATTCTATGCTCGAATCTGGATCAAATTGTTATGCGAATAAAATAATATACGTACATCCTACGTATTTATATCCATTGATTATCAATCATATCAAATTTTCTTTTATTCACATTATCCTGCTTCTATCCACTTGGAATAAATTTTTCCCAATATAAAATTTTACTTAAGAGTTTCACCATCTATTTCTTAAGTTTTAATATAAGCATTATATATTCCCGTATATTATTACTCTACCACTATAGCCTTTATATCCTCTTATATTCACTTATTTTCAATTTAAATTTCTAATTCCATGTGAATTCAAATTTTCTTCAACTCTGAACATAAAAATTTCTATTGACTATCTTCCATTCATAACTGATTTCTATTATTATTATTTTTTTAAATTAGATTCATTCATTAGTTTATTTTAATTTCCAATTTGAACTTGTTCTGTTTCTAATAATTAAAATTTTAAATTTTTTTTCAAATTTTGAAAAGTTTTGACAGAGTCTCCATCACATATTTTCATAGGCACATATGTAAGGTTTCAATCCTCAACAAATTAACTTTAATCAATTCTCAAACCATTCCCTTTAATTAAAAGGAATTTACAACTTACTTGCTTATATAATCCATTTAAGCAATACAAACTCATATCCAAAATCATCTTATTTTGCTTCCAATAATTCATAGAATTTTATTCAATCTCATTTACTTCAAACATCCCATTTTCTTATGCAATTTAACAATATCATTGTGAATAAATAATCACTTAATCTTTATGACCATTTTAAATTGATTCCATTTCAATTTTACACTTGACTCTACCACATTAAATTTAGTCACAGTCCTTTCATTGCATTTTCGTCCATTTCAATCAGGTTTGATTCCAAACCATTTTATTAAACACAACAACCAATGTTTTAAATAATCATTTCACAATTTACTTAAGTCATAATTTACTTCAAATTGTTTCACCCAATAACTTAAGTTTATTCTATTCCACCAATTTCCATTTAAATCTTTGATTTGATTTTCCTTTAATCAAATCCCAACTATTTACTGATTAGTTTATCTTTTATCCATTCTTAAATTTTTAATTTACATTAACAATTCATTATTGAATTTTTTCATAATAAGGTTATTCAATTTATACTTGAATTAGATTTGTTTACAACTCATACCATTTATATTTAAATCCAATTCAATACTTTGGTTTACATTTACTCATTTACATAAGAATTTTATTTCATTCAATATTATTTATAACTCGACTGAATTCATTCAAACTCAGTTTTACTTCAACTCAACTTCAGTTAAATTTATCTACTTACCATTCTTTTAAATTTATTTCTCTCTATATGAGTTCAAAGCTTATTTGTTTTCTTAAAAGTTTATATCACTCATTCAAGCCATTTTACCTTATAATCATAATTTCAGATTATATATATATATATATAGCACTTACTGTCTTAAGATATAAATTTTTATTTCACAATTACAAGCATTTTACCTTCAAATTTTATATCCAATTAAGTTCATTTTGAACATGTCAACTTTACTTTATAAGTTTAATAATTGATTCATCTAAACTTACACATTATTAATTAAAATTCTTAGAATTCAATTGCCCGGTTCTCATTTCCAAAACCATTTTAAACTGATAACTACACTTACCCACTTGGTATAGCAAATCAAATTTTCAAACACTTGTTTTCACCAAAACAAATTTCCCTTGAATTTTTTTTTTTAAAACAACTTGTATACCCAACAACTCCAAATATCATGCCCAATTATCCTGGCAGCAATCCATCACTTTAGAAACTCGAAAATGAATTCTAATGATATGGCCAACATCATCAGGATTATTTTCCAGCGACTGAAGTGAGTTCAGTGCTTCCTTACTTTCACAAATTCTTCTCAAAACAATTTCCATTCAACAATTTTTCCTAAAACAATATTCCATCATTGCCTTCAAATCTTTGGAAAAACATTTCAAACATTCCCAGGATTTTAAATTTCCAAATTCCTTTGTTTAAATTCATTTAAACACTTTTCAAATTCCCGGGAATTAAATTCTGATTTAATCAAATTTTAATTATATTCTTCTTCCTTTTTTTATTTAAAAAATCATTCTTAAATAATTTTATTTGGTTATAAACCACTCACATTTAAATTTTTATTTGATTGTACTATTATCAATCAAACATCCAAGTATATATAGTTATTTCAGAAAATATTTCTTTTATATCAAAATATAATTTTGGGTTAAATTATTTCATTTACCCTACCTTAAAAACAATACTGTGTCGGTCTATCTTGTTTAAGAGTTTAGAAATCCTTCTCGATGAAATGGCGTCCCACACATCGACCAGAATTCAGAAACACTCATCAGATAAATCAACACAATATAAAAACAATTTTATATTCACTAACAAATACGCGCTCATATATATTAATACACTCAAACTCATTTTAGAGTTTTACAAACTGTATTCTATGAATACTTTCCTACCAGAGCCAACGTTATCACCAACCTATGCTCTGATACCAACTGTGACGATCCGTCCTTCTACTACCAGAAAGACGTATCATCATTAAGAAAGAAAGGGATAGAAAATAAAAAGGAAAGAGAAAGAAAGAACAACAACATCAGAATCTCACAACGGAACGAATAAATTATATTAATCACATAAGTATTTACATGATATAATACATCAATCAGAGTTATATAGATAATACATAACATACTAGACAGTTATAAACACCTGTCTAGTTAATACAACTCAATACAATACAACTCAACCAATATGACTCAGAGATACCAACACAGCGGAACTATATATATATCTACAACGCTGAAGCCTCCTGCTCCATTGCTCCTCCAGAATTCGTCAAAATAACCTGAATCCCTTGACTACCCGTAAAAATTTGGGTACCCGAGAGTTTATGAAAACAAAAATAAACTCCGGGTCAGACATGGGTCTGGTATGAGTAAACGGTTTAAAGTTGTTTAACTTTGAAAACATTTGAAAATAAAGTTATCACGTAAGACTTCCCACAATTAAATACGGGTAAGTTTTTACATTACGCTAACCAAAACATTTCATAGGAAATCCAGTGATATTATAATAGTGTCTAGGGTTTTCAAGTAAATAGAAAATAGCCGAAATTGTTACATGACTAAATTCCAGCTACTAGCCACGAAAGTGGGTAATACAAAACAAAACCGTAAGGTCTCATAGGAAAAATGGATTTCCAACAATGGCAGGGCTACTGGGGTACCGCCTGTCACGGTACGGCGCCTAGATCACCGTACCGAGGATTACTCCCTTCATCCCCTGCAACACAAGGCCAGAACCATTCCTTACTGAACAGTCCCGAACAAGATAAACCCCGTGGTTGGCGCGACCAACCACCCACTAAGCCGAAATATATATAAGGGACATCTAGACACGGGAAATATCTTGTCCTGCTTGGGCATGACCCACCTAACCTTGCTACATCTCCCCTGTTTTAGCCATTCCCGGCTGATGACGCTTGAGGCTGCGATTACCTTTAAAGAACATATCACTTAGAATGCTCATCGTCCGCCTGACGATGTGCTGAAAGCATTCAATCCATACAAGTTCGTTCCGGGTTCGAACGAAACCGAAGGCATTATCTCGTCACACTCATTTTGGAATCACCCTCAGAGTCAACAACGATAACCCTTGCATTCTAAAAGCACCATCTCGATCTTCATTTCAGGATTCACGACCTAACGTTTAAATTGGATCGACATGGTTTTCGGGGAATCAAATTTGATTCTTCCGATCCCGGTCTCATCGAATCCAAACGCCATTTTAAGGGCCAAGTTATCTAATTAACTTAACAGTTTTTAAATAATTTAAATTTAACAATTGAATTAGCATAGCATTAATTACAGATAAAACATACACAAACATCATACATATAACATAACATATCACAGAGTATCACAGAGTATCATCACATAATTATCACAATCAGATATTCAACACCATAGTCCATAAGCAATCACTTTGAAGTCTTATTTGTAATTAATTGTGTTTAGAATTAATTACCTGAGAGTTACACACTTAACTCTATTTAATTTATCATTAATTAACAATCAATTACTTATTACATTTCAAATTGTTTAATTAATGATTTCTTTATTAATCCTTAAGTCTTAATTACATAATTGTTTTATTTCACATTATCAATTACTTAATTACTTCTTAACCCAGTTATTTACTTTAATTAATAGTCTTAATTATTAATCAACTTAATTACCCATTTATTAACTGCTAATTACTTATTTAACCATTTATTTACTCTAAATTAATTTACTCGACTAATCAACTATTAATCATTCATAAAGTTGACTTTAAGTAAATAATTTCCAATTTTACCCCTTCCCTTAATTATTTACTCGATCTCTGCTTGTAAAGTAATTACTCTCAATCGACTCCCACCAAGAATTAATCTACCGTTAATTCTAATTTATAAAGTATTTGTTAATGATTTATTTATCTTATATGTTCAACTTAATTAAATATGTAAAAGTCTTCTTTTAAATTGTATAATCAAATATAGTATTAACTACAACATTAATTATTAGTTAACCTAACACTTAATTTAAATTAATTCTATAATTTAGATAACAGCTAAAAAATTTGAAACATTGTGAAACGTTAATTTCATAATTAAAACAGTATTAAATTTTATCTTAATTTGTAAAATATTTCCACTGAAACGGCAGATCAAAGGATCCGAGACTTCCCACTAAAAACCCGAGAATAACCTTATCCTCACTCGAGAGTTACTTCGAGTTCCCACGCAAAACTTCCTGAGTTCCCCTGAACATCTCCTCCTTCTTCATATTTTTATTTCTTCTTTCAATAATTAAGTTTAAGTTAAGGTAAACTAAAATTAGCATCAGGACTTCCACTCGAACACAAACCCGGAGTAAACCCAGCAACGACACGAGCGCGACTCGGGAGAGAGATCACGCGACTGTTATGGCCACTACAATCCGGACATTCATCACCACCGTGCACGTGCACGGTGGTCCGCCTTGCTTCCGGCGACCCATGACAATCTCCACAAACTCCAATTCGACTCCCCACACGAATTCAACAACCAACTCGAACCAAAGATCACTGATTCGAAAAAATACCCCTTTGGGTGAACTGCAATTGAACAGCGGCAGAGGAATTTCCTCATCCTCCTAGCGCCGACCACAGTTTGCATTGCGCTTCCTACCACGCGTCACCCATGTCCTACTCCTCCATCCCTCAAACACACTTCCAACTCGGTCGTTCATTGATGAAGAAATCATCGAGTAAAACAGACCCATCAGAAACGTGACTAAACCCTACTCTTACCTCTACTGCAAAATCTAAGCATTCATATTTTTTTTAAGTATTTTCCTGTGTTAATACTACTTCTACCTTGCTTCATACTAAATTTCAGAAATTAAAATTATCTTGACCTTCCAAAATTGACAAAAATGCAGTAATACTTCTTTTTAAAACTGCTCCGTATATCTTTGCTCATAAATCAAAATTTTTATGCTAAAAATCCTAATTATGCATATGAAATCTGATTATGTTATTAAAATTTCAAATTTAAACATTCAAACTTTAAACTTTAATTTTCTTTTCTTGATACTTGAATAAACAGCATGGGTAAAATACTGTTAAACCTTAAAACTATATTGTAAGCCCTTTTTATTTTGATAACAACTTAAGTTTGCATCAATATCCAAGTTTTAAAACATCTACATGAAGAATTATTTGCAATTTCATTGCTTTACTCTGTTCAGTTATTCAAAGCCCTGAAGAACACTATACATATACTACAGAGCAACATGAAGTACTCAAAGTTAATCATTCAAGCAGATATCAAACACGTACAAATTGAAAACTAAAAATACAAAATTTAAATTGAAAATAATTAAGTTTACTCACTTATGACATGTATGAATAAAGAATAAGTTGAAGTTGATCAACTGGAACATGAATTGTTAAATCTGCAGTTGAAACTGCTTGAATTTCCTGTAACTTTTTCTTGTTTCCTGAATTTGATTTGACTTGCAAATATAAAGTTTTATTTATTTTCTTTTGCTTCTTCTCAGTTTTGTTTTCATAAGTGCATGACTGAACTAAATGAATTAAGAAATGTTGAATACATATATAACTTGAACAAGCTGCCTTCTTCAATAAGCTTTCACTCTAAAATATCTTGCTTTATTATTATTGTTCTTGTACTAAAACCTAAGATGCATTAAAAATTTCGGCTGCAAATTTGTTCAGAAAGAGAAGTGTGCTAATTTATGTTTATGTCCTCACTTAAGTTAACACAATCAATATTTGCTTAGTGACACAACATCTTGTACAAAGATATTGCAGGTTTGCTTGTACTAATGTGTTCATTTGGGCTAACATAATATTAATGTTTGTTGACACCATCATTTATACAAAGATATTTGCAGTATATTGGTTTAAATATATTTATGTTAGCATATAAACAAAATGTTTGCAAGCTTGTCTTATTATTTTGAACACAAATTTATGCACTAATTTTGACCAATTTCATATGTCTGCAGATAAGTTAATCTCTGTTTAAAGGTACTTGTCTCTTTATTTACAGATTATGTATATTTGTCTTTACATAGCTAATACTTTTATTTATATCTTATTCACATCATATTTTGTACTTACGTTTATGATCCTACTTTTATGTTATATTTATGCTAAATATATAGAAGCTCATGTTTATAATCATATTTATAAGTATTTATATTTATATAGAAGCTTATTTTAAATATTTATAAGCTTATTCTATTTTAGTTATAATTAATAAACTTATATTCATGAGTTTACTTATTTGTTTATATTCATATTTTTGACTTACATAAATATTAACATTTTGTATTGAACATCATCATCAATTTATAGTTTATATCTTATATTTTCTATTTTAGCCATTAATATTTGAACTAGAGCCGTAAGTTATATTTACACTTATTCTCATTTTTATGGTTCATTTGTATTTATTTACATTTATATTTGATATTGCTCGAATTAAATTTTAAATTTCAAACATTATTATCTATGTGTATTATTTCATATTAAAATATAAATAATGTAAAGTATTTTAAGTAATTATATAAGATAGATTGTTATTGTGAATATTATTGAAATACTTATTTCAATTTTCCAAATCAATCTCCCTTTTTAAAAATACAGTTTATATAAATAGATGACAATATTTCCAAAACCATATTCATTTAAATATGATCAATTCACATTTTATATTTAATTAGATTAAACATTTATTAAAATAACCGGGCCGAAATCTAGGGTCGTTACAGGTTGACAAGTTCAAAACTGCTATTGTTAATAACTTGACTTGGTAGCCTTGCATTCCATTATTGTTGCATTACTTCGAGTACATGTGCATTTATATTCTCTGTTGCATTGCATTGAACCGAGTTCTGACATTATTGTGTTGCAGATTTGAGCATGTTTCATGTTCTACTTGTTCACAATTTTGAGTCTGCACCATATGTTGAAATTGAGTATGTCTGAAGCTTTGTTTCTGCTTTCGTATGTTTGGAGTCTTGTTGCATTGTAGTTGGTCTTTTGTTCTACATTTGAAGTGCATGTGTGCTAGTTCTTCTTTAAGTCTGGTACGATTGTGTTTCATGCCTTGTATTGAATTGTCTGAAGATTGTTGTCCCATCTATAAATGTCTGGTTCAATTTTGTTGTTTCCTCTGTTTCATGTTGGTTTGTACATGTTAGTTTAAGCTGAGCTTGTGTTTTGGTTGGACTTGATTTCATATGAACTTGTATTCACCACTTTTTTCAATATGAACTTGCTTTGAATTCATGTGTGTGGGGTTTCATGTAGTCTGCATTGTCATGTGGTCTTGTAGTCTAGGCCTACTGCTTTTTTACATGTCTCTCAAACCATGTCTCTGTTCTCTTGCATCACTCTAAGTCTGGTTGTCTTGATACATGCCATTGCTTTGAGTTTCGATGTTGTTGACCTTATTGGTGTTCTTGTAGTCATGTTCATGCCAGAACATTTCCATTGTTTGGTTTATATGCATATACATTTCGGTTGAGTTTAATTGCATATGTGTGTGAGTACATGCCATGCTATAGTTTCATTCTTGTTTGGTTTCATACGTGGAACTGGTCTTATTTTGGTTGGAGTCATTCTGGTCTCATTACTCTTGTGTCTTTGAGCTTTTGACAATTCATTGCACATGAACATGACTGGTTCTGGTTCCACTTTTCCATTATTGTGAGCATGTCCATTGCATTGAACTTTTACATGATGGTTGCTTTGTAAGTGGTCATGTTGTATGCATGTAGAACTTGAAGTCATTTGGAGTCTGTTTTTTCGTTTGCACTTGGGTTGAATTACTCGGGTTTGTCCTTGTGCTCACCTGTCCCAGTAGTTTTAACGAGCAAGTGTATATAGGTGTGCATGACCTTGTGGCATGTACAGTGATACACTGTGCAAGTCACAAGCTGTTCGTGTAGGATTAAAAATAAATAATGACGAACAACCCAAATAACTGAGGAAAATAATATACACATTTTATTGTACACTGCAAAATAATTTCTTTTTCAATTTTACTGCGTCAAGGTTTATTTTGCGTATAGCTCAGATATTGGATTCAAGCTGGAATAAAGTTGAAGATCAAATATACGAGTGTTGAGTGAATATGCAGTGAGGTTTAAATTGTAAACAAAAAATTGTTTTGTAACTGAAATTGAATTGTAATTGGAATGTGGTGAGAACTTAAATTTGTACTATTCGAATTTGTTATAAAATATTTGTTTGTATAAAATATTTGTTTGAATATGAATTTTGTGTTATTTATTTTATTCAACAAATATTTATTTAATTATGTGAAAAAATAAAATAGTACGATAACAAATACATTTAAACATATATATATATATATATATATATATATTATCATCAAATAAAATCATATACTAGTACACCTCCATATTCTATGTGTTATAGATGATTACAAGGGATAGTATACTACATAATAAATTTGTCACTTGTTTTACAAAACAAGAAAACAAGGCGGGGTCCAAAAGTAATAACATGCATTGTTCATTATACTATTCATATTTTAATACAGCAACAATTATACAGACAATAATGTACAATCTACTGGTGAGTAAACTTACCTAAGTCTAAACCAATCCTAGATGTAGAGAATCCCAATATGAGTGCAATGGCAAAAACGGCATCTCGATTGGGCCTCGTATGCAAAAGCTACAAGTTTTATAACATATCAAATTATAAATTAAATTAAATTAAATTACTTAATCATAATTACCCTTACTTTAGTTATTTCTCCCTCCCACTAGTCTCCCTACTCATCCCCTCCTTCACCCATGCACGCTAATACACATCCGTCCTAAATTCCAAAATGTGCACACAGCGATACAGAGTATCGCACGACGATATCCAAGTTGTCTTCTTCGTTGATTTCCTCTCTACGTGCTCAACGTGATGGTACCATCAATTTCAGGTCTGAGCGTCCCCATAAAAAAGCGACATCAGGCACCACCCATGGCACCATAAGGTCGTGAATATCCTTGGACCACTAGAGCTTCCCTAACCACCGCCAATCAACATCTCATTGCACCTTGAGTTTAACCCCATTCTTGAAAGCACCTATGACCACCATAAATTCACTGCTAGCCGCTCCTAGCTACATGACAATCAAAATGTTGCAGCCGCTAGTCGTGAGCCCCACTTCCTCAAACTAGCACCTGCCTACTCGCCTTCGCCTAATGAGCACCATGCTACCCTTTGATTTTTTTATTGGTACTCCAAGCTCTATTTAGCTTCAGCCCTAGGCATGACCAAGACGTCAAGTTTAGGCCATCGCCACCAGATCCAACTTTGCTTATACAAAATTGAAGCTCTCTCTTCTGCGAGTCTAATGGATTCGAAATGACTCAATTCCACTTACTATAATACTCGATATAATTGATGGAAGAAAACCTAATGGCGTCAGCTATAAAAATGGTAAACGAAATTAAAGTGAGAGAGGGAGAAAGAATTAAGGATTATTTATAGGAAAATATACATCGTATTATATTCTCTTGATTTAAACTCTACTCATTTCGAACTCACATGACCGCATAGCATGTCCAATCATCACGAAACTCATCGGCGTATAACAACTCGTTATTCCGAATCCAATGGCACGGTTTCGTCAAAATCCAAGACAATGCCCCGAAATGATAGTTTCACACATTAATAACAAAAAGAGTTATTATTAAAACCAGTTTAATCACTTTTAATTATAAATTAAATGCTTACCATTTCATTTCTTATTTAAAAAGAAATTGAATAAGCTTTCAAAATCATTTTCATTCACATTAAATCCATAATTTTGATATTTAATCTTTTTGATATTCTATTGTAAAACATTCCAAAATCTGGTTCGTTGCATTCTCCCCCACTCAAAATATTTCTTCCTCAAAATATCGACACAAACAACAAATGCAACAATAACACGTCAATACCTAACGGTATTGCAATCACTAGTAACCAAAGAAATAATCATATAACTATACTACACGGTACCCTAATAATTAGCAACAATAGCTTATGGTTCGTCGAGGTTCATAACCTTCTTAACTCACAAGGATGACAACCAATCTACTATGCGTACCTCAAGCTCAACAGCCTCGAGCATTACTCAGTCGATCACTCATGCTACCTTAGACAATTCAAAGAGTCGTTCTTTAAAACTCTCTACAAGCCAACAAACATTGTATATAATTATGCTAAAGCTCGTACGATATACATATATCATTCGTATGTGATATCCAATCTGATCACTAGCTCGATCACATAAATTTTACTTCCAAACTAGTATATCTCACTTGACCTCTCTAGTATGGACTTCGATCAGGTTCCTTGATTAGAAACATCTGTTCTCCTTATATAGCCATATAGTATGATAGAAAACTTCGAGATCGTATCAAGAACCCACATCAAGTGTTCGCCATCAAGAGTCAAGTGAAAAATACTAACTCGAACAGGTGTAAATCATCTCAAAATCCATATACTCTAATCCTAGATAAAAAATTGATATGTGAATAAAATGATCTACGTACAACTTACGTACTCTATTCAATTGGTTTCTTAATTACACCAATTTCTTTTTATTCTAATTCACATTCATCATCACTTATAACATTCCTTACTAAATACTAAATCACTTATAAATCATTTCACAAAACTTTACTTCAAGTTATTAAAAATTATATAACTTAAGTTCATACTCATATAATACTCCAGTACATCCTAATAGTATATACAAAGTCATCAAATTCATTTTACATAACATGGATGTTCAATAATTTAAAACTTGTTTAAAACTTACTACCTTTTCAAATCAATCATTATATAAAACTTAACTTTTATAAAAACTTGGCTTCAATTTCTTACACAAATTTCAAAGTTTCAACTGTCCAAAATCGTCGAAAATTCCATTTCATTTCAACTATTGGAAACTACTAAACAACGTATCATAATGAGATGCGCAAACCAAACTACCCAGATGCATAGGATACATGAGTCCATAAAATATCCTAATAGAAAACTAAAGAACTAAACACCCAATTTTCATTTTAAATCATTTTGGAAACACATATAACTTTTGTATATCAAATCATACTTCCAAGATTTAAATCAAAACTTATTTTACCAAAACAACTTTGTAGCATGGCTACTACAACAGCATCCACCAATGCGAAACTTGAAAATAAAAGTCGACGATGTTGTAATCATCACAAGAATTATTTCCAAGTGATGGGAGTGAGTTCGGTACTTTTAGCCCATGCCTTTCGGATTTAACCAAAATCATTTCCAAAATGGTAGAAATACTTCATAAATATTACAAAGTATCATGATATCAATTTCGTAAACCAATTTCCTAATTATTTACTTTCAAATAATACTAGTATTATTTTCCAAATTCTTGAAAAACAATTTCAAAAACACTGGGATTTAAGTTCTCGAATTCTCATTTTAAATCCTTGTCATATTTATAACTATACTAAACCAAATTTATATAAATCGCTTTCTTATATAAAACTATTACACAAGTATTTGTTCCATAATATCTTATCTTTCTCAAAGTCTGTAACAAACAACTTCTTATAAAGTTAAATTTTTAACCTAACATTATCATCAAATGCCTTATAGTCAAACTATGACTTCACAAAGTGTTCATTTCAATGTTTCTACAAGATACTATCTGCCCAAACAATGCAATGAAAAGCTAAAACTTCCTATAGATTGGTCAAGCACGACTATTTAAACAATAAATGATAATAATTGAATATTATCATTTCCAAAAAACAAACACATCATAAATAACTATATCATTTTTTTTTCAAAATTATTCTTTTATATATAAAATATAATCCTAGGTAAATTATTTAATTTACCAATTTCAAAAACAATACTATGTCAGCTTGCCTTATTTGAGTGTTTAGAGATCCTTATCAATAACGATGGCAACTTGTATTGATTAAAATCCATAAGCCACTCAACAGAACAATCAACACAATATAAAACATTTTTATAACAATAACAAATACACACTCTCGTATATAAAGTACACTCAACTCATACTAAGGCATTCCGTTACCCTATCTCTTAATGAGTTATACCCATCAAAGCCATAGTTCTCGCTTAACCTTCAGCTTTAATACCACATGTAATGATCATCTCTTTTTAAAGGGCGTGACTACAAATGGTAACCCTATTCCTGATTTTACGATGGCTTCTCAACTTCCACAACCAACCCGTAAAGGGACGTGTAGGGGTAAAAGACAAAGCTTCGTTACAAATTCACCAATGTGAGAATCTCCTATCGCACACACAAAGTCTAATGCAAGCATGGTAATATATAATATCCCAAAAGGTCTTAACCAAAAAGAAAACTTTTATATATATATACATCAATTAGAGTAAACTAAGCAATCATTAGCCTAGATGGTTATAACCTCCCGTTCTCACAAATGCTGATAGGTACAAAATAATTAATGCAGTGGAAATAAAATACGGTAGGGAATCATGCAACTCCTTTCCAAGAACTCCAATGAACCACAACTAAATCTAGAAATATACTCGACCTGACCTAAGCATTATAAGAATATAACACCCAGATCAGTCTGTTAAACCAACATGAGAAACTCAAATCGTATGGATTATTATATTTTTAAAACCCCTCAAAATAAGGGTATCTCATAAGACCACGCCGCAGATAAACACGAACGTGTTTCTACCTAACGATAGCTAAACCATTTCTATTATAAAATCTACCGATATTATAATAATGTCTAAAGTGTGAAATATAAATAATCATATAACCGTGATGTATGTAAGTGTACATCACAACAATGATAGGTATACAATCACAACCGCAAAGGCACGTTTGCTAATTATGTAGGATTTTTACGTAGATCTCCTCGGATCAAAGCTAACTCCGATTAACTACACAAGGATCGGAGATATCCTTCCAAAGCAACGTACACACTAGTGTATGTACCATAGGAAATAAATAGTTAGTCAAACTAGCCGAGTACATCAACCCCGCATGCATATCTGTATGTAACTCTAAGATGGAGTCGCATGCACCATCAATGGTAGCTAACCCTTTGGCTATGCAACCTATCTCCGGCTTTAGTCATATCCATTGTTAAGGCTATGTCCAGCATTCCAGCATATGGGACACCACTTACATAGATCTTCCATATGAGTCCCCAACACGAACAGATCTCGGAATCACACATGGATTCCCATACCTCAATAGGTCTTAGAATCATGCATGGATTCCCACATCTCAAGATTGATCATGAACAACTACATGTGTTTAATCATCTCGAACAGATCTTGAATCTCCATATAGATTCCAATATATCAAACCAATCATGAACCTCTTCCAAAGGATATAACATGTATATGGTTTTGGAGTGGTTATGGTTTCAAGTCATCTCATATAAGTGCACTCCCCTGCTTATTGGGAGTTCCAAAACCAATCTATGGATTTTCAGTAAACTCAACTCTGGCTTTGTGGGAAATAAACATACAACACATAAAACCAAAGATCACCTCCTAAACTTTTAGGTGGATGGATTTTTTTATCATTTCTCCTAGAAGAGAAAAATGAGTTTATACGTGTAGTATAGCATCACCACAGATAATTATACCATATAATTTCCGTGTTTCTTCTAGATAATCCACAAGTTATATTTTGGTCAAATTTAATAACAATGAGAATAACCGCATATAGGAAACTAAGTCCTGTATATTGTCTACAAGTAACACACAAAGCATGATCGAAACACAAAAGCACGATCAAGTCATATAAATGGCTTCTAAACCCTTTTTTAATCAATCTTCCTTTATTAGTTAAAAACCATTTTCATTAGTAAAACTCCTTTTTACTCAATAAATTTCTTTATAAATGAAACTCTATTTATAAATTAAACTTCACTATTCATTTCTACATGTTCCAATACTTCTCATGAGTATTCATACACTTATCTCAACCGTATAAGTGTAATCACAATTCAACTTCAAAGAGCTTAAGACAAATGCTGCTCAAACATTGTCACTATAAGCGCAAAACCATTTCACTTATGATTATCTTTAAAACAATCTTTTTAAAAATCTGTTTATATTCATAAGTATAATTAAAATGGGTTAAAGATGAATTCTATTAACACATTGTCACAATAAACCCAAAACCATTCATACTTGTTATTCTCTTTAAAATTCCATTATTAAATATCTAAGTATTTTCCAAAATCATTTAACAATATTTTTCCACTTTAAAATATTATTCAAGGGTCTAAAACATTGCTTATAACAAACCCAAGTCACTTTACTTAACTATTATCTTTAAAACTCCATTTTAAAAATCTAATCACTTTTCAAAAGTATAATTAAATGGGTTAGAACAAATGTTGCCCAAACATCGTTATTATAAACCCAAAATCATTTTTATACTTGCTACTAAGGTTGAAACTCATTTATACTTCTAAGTACATCTTCACTTATTAAATAACGTAATATACCATTTTAATAAATTTACAAAACCATCCATTATAACATAAGTGTTGTTAACAAACTTATCAACACTCCAAAGTAGAATTTTAGATATAGATGTTCCAATTAAACCACCTTTCGATTAGATAATTATAATTTTCACCTTTCTACTTCCTTGGGTTTACCTTTCAAACGAGTAGTAATGGTTGGAATTTCTTAATTGTGGCCTTTCGACTTAATCGATATACCTCAATCCTCTTTTCAACACCTTTTGAATTTGGTGAATTGACTTAGATCTTATCGAAACCTCCCTTTCGAAACGTCTATGGTAACTCAAAGGTTAGCTCTACTATTTAAGGGTATGGGTTAAATGGATTGGTTTCGAGTTTGTCGAAAGCTTACTTCTTTAATAACTTCTATTTTTGATTATTAAACCGCCGAGTTTATGGAGATTTATGGTTTGGAGCTAAAACCTAAGTGTTTTAGGCAAAGTAAGGGCTTTTGACTTAGTTGAAAGGTATCCTTTCGATGAAGTCAGCAAAGGGAGAACATAATTTGACCTAGAAGAAGTCTCTAAACAATAGCATAATGAAAAAAATATAAGAACTTCCTTTCCTTTTCTATTGATGTACACAATGACTAATTTCCTAATTTGATCCCCAAATTAGGGTTACAAATTTACAATTGAAAAAAAGTTTAAGAATAGAGTGAATGAATTCGGATCCCCCAAACCAGACCCCTAGGGTCTTATTTATAGATACGGGGTGGCACCTTTCGACTAAGAGCTTTTGACCTAGTCGAAAGGTGGCTTCATATACCTTCCATCTCCTTTGACACCTGCGAATCCCTTTACGATGCTTTCGAATGGGTTTGAGTGCTTCCTTCCTCATCGAAAGGGGTGGACACGCCTTTTCCTTTGTAATGCTTTGCCATTGCAAGTATGTAGAAGTAAGAGCTTTTGGACTATATCGATAGGATGTTCTCTAGAGTTTTGTAGGTGTTGATGGTTTCAACGTAGTAGGTAGCTTTTGAATGCATGCTTGCAACTTGATATTGAACCTTCCCTAGATGTTAATGGCTTCGACCGGTTCGAACGACTTGATTATGATTTCAAAAGGTTTGTTCTGATCACGACATCTTTCTGAGTATTTTGAAACCTTTGGTTTCAAAAGGTTTGGCACGCATGTCGCCTTTGAAAGGTACCCCGTCTCTTGTTCAAAACGTCTTTATGTATGCGAAAGCATCTATTTCGAAATGTAGACATTGACGCGAAAGGGAGTTTTCGACCACATTGATCCTTTCGAAACTTTTAACACGTTGACTTTTGGCAGTAGCATCCCTTCGACTCCTTGGAAAGGGTTTGTTGGTGTTGTTATCTGTTATTGCTTTTTCCTTTTAATTATTTTGGTTTCAACAAGGTTGAAGTAGGAATTGGTGGTGACATTGGCCCCACATCTTGCAAAGGGATGCTCTTGACTTTCAAAGTCAACTCTTTCGAAACCTATTAAACTTCCCACATTTTCATATTCATGCGCAAATCATAGCTATTCATTTAAATTTAATCGTATAGTTTGCCATCCATGCTGACTTTTCTTATAAAGCAAGTTCTCTTCTTCCCCTCCTTCACTCATCTGCAATTAAAAGAAATTTATAGCAAGAATCAAATTTTCAAATTCATAGATAATTCCTATTTCCAACAGTAGAAATTCAAATCCAAAGTAAGCTTTTATTATCTCTGCTTAACTTTTCATATTAATCTTCGATTTCTACATTCGCCCAATTTTGGATTCAAAATTATGCATAAATCATGTAGAAATAGTTCCAAGTTTTTGTTTACGAAAATATGCATTAATTTGTTTGTATGGCTTACTGGTTTCATTTCTTCCTTTAATTCATTTTCTGAACTCATCCGAAATGTAATTTTTTAATTTCATTGTTATCCTATTTTTTGAAAGAAAAACAAGGTTAAAATTGAATTTAGGAAGAAGGGTATTTCTAATTAATTCGCAAAGAAGTTTTGAGCTATACAAATCAGAATTTGGCATTACAATTTTACCTTTTTACCCCTTCGAAAGGGATAGAGGCGGCAACTTTTATTTCAAAAGGTATTTTAGCGCCTCATTTATTAGGCCTTGTCGAAAGGTTGTGTAGTTAATATGAAGTGGACCTCTTCAAAAGCATAATTGTACTTTAATGTATTTTGGTATCTTTCAAAGAAGTTGGCTAATGTGTCTTACCAAATGATTATCTAATACATACTTTTGAAAGCATAATCTTTGTTTTATAGGTTTCGAAACCTTTAGTACATGCTTACTTCCAACCAATTTTAGGAAACATGTAAAGTTAGAGATACATATATTTTATAAATTGGATTAAAGAAAGCATACTTTGTATATGTCGTAAATCAAATCAAAAGTTTCAACCTAGTAGAAGCCTACCATATTGATTTTTTTTATTAGTATGCTTTCGAAACCATTGTCCTCTTTTCAACTATATCGAAACCTTTTGTAACTAATCGAGATTCAATCATCTTTTACCAACATTGCAGAAACAGCCCAAGTCCTTTTATTTTAATCAATATGATTAAAACTCAAAACCATTTGACTTAATTGGCATATTAAGTTTCGATAGCATTCATATTCCCCTAGAAAAATTAGTCCGTAGGTCTCGATAGTGTCATATGGTTCTTTCACCTTGTTTATTGAATGTGGTGTAACAACCCGTATTTTTAACTATTTTAAATTATTAAATTTAATATAATTATTAAATATAAATGATTGGAAATAAAAATTTATGTTTTATTTATGTAATTTATTTAATACGAAATTGAATAAAATGTTGAAATAACAATTTCAATAAGATTAAAAAAAATTATTTATATTAGAGTGAAGTTCAATATATTTAATATGTTATAATCAATAGTATGAATTGAATAATAAATGTTGAATTAATTAGATGAGAAGAAAATAATTTATTTATAACTAGTATTCATTTAAAATCTAATATTGATTCGTTGCAAATTGAATTATTACGATGCTTTGATTTAAGATGTGGAACTAAGTGTAATAGTTATTTTGTTATTTGAGTTCATTTTAAAAGTTAAATTTTATTAAACAAGAATGAAAATTGTTAACTTTTAAAATTGAATTTAAAAGTGAATAAATTTATTTTGGAAATTTCTCGTTTTAATTAACGTGCAAAAAAAGACTTTTTGGCCACTGTCTTGGATTTCAAAGAAACTAGTTTCATCGGCTCCGTAATCATGAATTATTATAGGATTTCAAGTTTCATAACGATCAGACTTATCATTTGGTCGCGTGAGCTTGAAACGCATAGAAATCAATTAAAAGAATTTAATTAAAATAATTTGATTTTGAAAAGCTATCTTCTGAATATGATGGAAGCGGCTCCAGAGACTAGTTCCATTGTGTTTGAAATAGGGGTATAATATATAGAATGCTAAGCGACACGCTTCGTTTGGAGTTTAAAAGTTTCTCGGATAAATTGGGTCGGAAATTTATATAAAAGGTCATGTCGTGTTTTCATTTTCAAAACCCTAAACTAAAACATCAACCATTCTCTTTCACCGATGTTAATAGCCTAAATCACTCAATCTTCTCTCCTCGTTTGCTTCCAATTCGCTCAATAAAATCGAACGACGCCAAAAGGAGAAGCGTGGATCTCAATGAGCTCAACATATCATGCAGTCGAATCAAGGTTGAATTAAACTTAAAACGAATACTTTGTGAACTCTATTTCACGAAGCGTTCGATAATTAAACTGAATTGAAATCTAATTACAATAAGAATTGTTTGCAATATCGTAAATTAACTAAATGTTTTCATAATAAGGTAATGGAATTATATTAGTATACCTATAATATAACTTACAAATAGATAGGTTTTAAAAGTTGAGAATTTGAGAACTTAAATCCCGGTGCTTTTGAAATTGTTTTCCAAGATAGTGATATAATAATTAGTATCATATAAAAATATTTATGAATAAAAGTGTTTCAAAAGGAATTAGGAGGAAATAATTCTTGTACTCCCCTCTTCTATCACTAAAAAATAATGTTGTTGATGACGGGCGCATCATCGACATTCATTTTCGATTCTCAAAGCGGGGGAGGCCACTTAGTAGCTTTGCTACTCATCTGGTTTGATAAATTGATTTTGATTTAAAATTTCTATATATGATTTGATATATAAAAGATATGAGTGTGTGTGTGTGTATTATTTCAAAATGATTTGAAATGAACCCGGAATGTAAATTCTTAAGTTCCAGTTAATTAATGATTTTCAGTTGTAGGAATAAGTGAATTTTTTGAATAGTTGGAACTTCTAAAATGACAAATAAGAAACTGAAGCTATGTATTTAAATAAAATATGAGAAGTTAAATTATAGCTTTTAAATTTCAAGATAATGGAATTTTGAACATATGAAAATTACTGAACATTCTTGTTAACTAAAATGAATAGGATAAATATGTATAACACTCAATTACATTCTAAAAACATATATAAAACTTACCGAAAATGTTTAAAAAGTTGAACTATTATATATGAATATGTAATAGAATATTATACAAGTTTGAACTTAAGTAATAAAAATGTTTAAAAAGTTGAACTGTTATATATGAATATGTAGTAGAATATTATACAGGTTTGAACTTAAGTAATAAACATGTTTAACATTGAAATTGTGTTTAAAGAAATGTTAATGAAAAAATTAAATTACGTTGTTGTAAGAAATGTTATACACATAGATAATGGTCTAAGAAATGTTAAATGGATAATCTGAGTAGTTAAAAAAGAAAGTACTATTTTTATGAACTTAAGAGAAGGTAAGAAAATAATAAATTAAAACTTATCTTTATAAATTGTTTGTGAAAAAAATATAAATAAATTTGCAAAGGATGTTTAAGAATAAGGTGTAGCTTTATGAGATAATTATGATTTGAATAATATTGTGTAATAAAAAAAATATGTTTTTATAAAATGATTATAAACTTTAGAAATGATTAATGAAATAAAAAAGTTGAAATTTGGATTATGAAATGTTACTTAAGTCAAGTTGAATGGAATGAATTAATGAAATAAGTTACTGAAATAATTATAAGATGAAAGTTAACTTAAGAAAAGTCGAATGAAAGTGATTGTGATAAAAAGAAAAATTTATTAATATGAATTTGAGTTATAAAGTAAGATTTAATTAAGTATAGTTAAGGATATTAGTGAAATGAACTAATGAACTGAATCAATGAATTAATATGAACTTAAGTTAGGAAGTAAGAATAAACATGAGTTGCGTTTATAAAATGTTTATAATAAACTTAAATCATTTTATGAAATGGTTTATAAATAATATTAGTATTAAAGAGAATATACTAAATGGTAATAAAATAAAATTCAACTTAAATAAGGTTAAATGAAATGATTCATAAAATGGTCCATAACATGAATTGATATGAAATGTGATAACATAAAGTGAAATAAATGGAATTTGAATAAATTGAATGTAAATGAAATAGATGTAAATAAATTGGTAGTAAACCAATTAAAGGTTAATAAAGAATGGATGAATAAGAAATGAAGTGTATAAATTAGCTATGGACAGTGGATAATGTAAATTCATATTGTTATGAATTACTTGGATGAATTTAATTATTGGATCATTTCTTTAGTTGCAAACCATTGTTATTACTGCTTTTGATTGCATATGATTTGTGATGACGGGGCAATTTTTGGCCCCCGGCAATCGATACTAATACGTCCCCTGTATAGAGTGCCGAACAATTGAGTGTCAAAAACCAAGTTGTTAGGGTTTATGAAAATGAGATAGAATAAGAAACAGAAATAACAGCATAGAAACTCACAATCGCGGCGTGACAAAATATAATATACAATAACAGCGTTTACACAAAAGAAAGCTACAACTATTATTATACATTCAAGTTATCCATGTACAATCATCACATATTCAAATCTGCACAGTTATAATAGCTTGTCACTAAATATTGAACATATAATCTGCAATACACAACGGAATATAACCAAGTACGTTCAATTCGTCTCTGCCATCCAGCTCGTCTCTGGAGCTCCAAAGCGTTCTAACCTGAAATATGTAATACTTGGTTTGACCCGAGCATTACAATAAAGTAACACCTGAGTCATGCTGAAAACCAGTGGAGTAACTCGCTTAATTTGAAATATTTAAGTTACTAAAATCTTTTGAAACAAAGGCACCTCGTACAACACGAGGAGTTTTATCTGATTATATCCAAAACACTTTACAGAAATCCATTAATATTATAATAATGTCTAAGTACATTTGCTTTTTTGAATAATCGAAGTTATTAAATTAATTGAATTCCAACCTATTAGGATCAAAAATCAAAACCGTAGAGGTTTGTAGTGATTGTCAAATTGAAGTAGTTCTGGATAACACTGATATCCGATCCCGATCTCTTCGAATCCAATGATAAATTTAAAGGTAAATTTTTTAAAATAAACAATTTATATTTTAGAGTGACAATATTTATGTGTGGGAATGTATTACAGATGTTTAAAACGTATCCTCGTTTTTGTCTAACTATTTTAACTCGTTTGACCGCTTGATGGCACAAATAAAGATAATTTAAATGAACATCCAAAATAGTTACGCCAAGGTATAGATGTTAACTAATTTAAACATTAAATAACCAATATCAAACAATCCATTCCAAGGATTTTATTTACCCTAATTAACCATATCCATTTATATTTAAATCCAAGTTAATTAAAAATTTAAGAAATTACAAAACAATTTATTTTTAGTTAATTAAAATCAAGAAATCCAATTAATATCTAAGTCTTTTATTTATTAACTTAAGATTTAATAAATTAAGAATCTAATTAATTACTTACTTTAATTATTATAAAATAATTAAATTTTGCTTTACATAAAATAATTTTAAGCTTAAGATATGGGAAGGTAAAACTATAGTTCAAGGATATAAGTTCAAAATTCCTTTTCCTTTTTACCTATTTTCCATTTCTTTTTCCTCATCCTTTTCTTTTCCCCTCATCTTTCGGCCCATTTTCGGCCCAACTCTCTTTTCCTCCTTATCTTTTCTTTTCTAGTTTCTATTCCTTCTCCTTTCTTCACCTTTATTTCATATGCCTGAAAATGAACATGCACACATGCGTGCACGTATACGCCAACTCCGGACATCGACTCTAGTCGCCGACTACCCACGCAAAACAACATCAACCACCTCCACGCGTACCACCGCCTGAAAAATCGCCAAAATCCTCAACGTAGATTCGCATACCTCAACCCAAAATCTGATGAAAATTCTAATCCCTTCAAACTCCCCACTGTGCCACCACATACCACCGGCCGCCACCAGAATTTGCCTAGAGCACCGACACATCCTACTCCTCGTAATCCCCTTGGTGCTCAAGTCCCTATCTCCCTCGCCACTCAACAATTGCATCATACCCAAAGCTAAAACAAAACCCATCCTAAACCCTAAAACCGCCTCGCCTGGCCATCTCAGGCCATAGAAAAATGCCATGCTATTTTTCCTCGATCTCCCATCATCCCACGCTTCCTCCTGCCAATTCCCTCGCCATGACAAACACCCTATCACCGAAATTTGCCCGAAACCCAATTTCTTTTCATCTTGGCATTACTTTCCCCATGCTTTACTAAAAATTCCCAAACTAAGACTAAAGTTTGTGTTTTCCAATAACAAACAGGTCTATATAATCCAATCATTAAACCATGCCATTCGAATTTTAACCAAACCTAAACTACTTATTGTAAAATACGATTCCCTCTCTCTATACTTCATGGAATAATATATTCTATACTCAAAAACTAATAACTTTTGTTTTGGGATCATATCTCAAAATAGAATGGATAATGAGATTTTGATTTTCAACATTGATGATTACTGCTTTTGAACAGGGAACATGTAACAGAGTTGTTTTTTCCTAGGAAGAAGTACAGGGTGAACTACCATTCCTAACTTATATATATATATATATATATATATATATATATAAACTGAGTCATGTGCATTCTGCAGATACATGTATTCTTATCATGTTACAAAGATCCATCCATATTTCAGTTATGCTGATATATATTTTTTAACTAACAAATTTAAATGGTTTACTCACCGTTTTGAACAGAGATGGACTGCTACTTTGTTTAATCTTCCTTCTAGCTTCAACTTTACGGCCTTGATTCTTGTTTAGTTTTGTTTCTATTTTTATACTAGTAAACCAGGATGTATATAAGAAAGCAACAAGCAGGTGATAGGTATGTGTATATATATATATATATATATATAGAGAAAGATGGAAGTGTACATAGTGGAGTATAGAGGGTGGCTAGTTTACATAGGGTGGCTGCAGATTTTGTTTACATGCTTTTTACATTTTTATTTTATTATCTTGATTTGATTTCATATGAAAAGATATGATTTTTTCCTTGATTTTATTTATTTTCATGGATTTGATCTTTTATGGCTTGACTTTGATTTTGTTTTGACATTGATTCAATGTTTTGTAAACTTTGAATTAAATGCTTGCCATGATGATGTTTCTTGCACACAAACATGTAGACAAATATATATATATATATATATATATATATATATATATATATATATATATATGTATATGTATATGTATTTATGTATGTATATGTATGTATATATATAGATTTTTCATTTACACTAGTTTTGACCATATATTCATATACATCTACTTATGTATATTTTTATCATCATAGTTATATTGATACACTTTCATATTTACAAATACCATATACATCTTAACTTATGTGTGTGTGTGTGTGTGTGTATATATATATATATATATATTTTCCATCATGAAGCTTTTACATGTACACACACAGATATATATATCCTATATATACTATTTTACATAACATATATACATACACATTTACTTACATATGTTTGTCATCCCATATATATTTACATTTATCACCATACTATTCCATATAACATATATACATATACTTATGCATAATTTTATCATTATATGTATTTACATATATATCTTCACATTATTTCCTATTTACCTATATATTACTTCATATGGGCATATATACATACTTGTGTACTTATATATATATATATATATATATATATATCTCATAAGCTTGTCTATATTTATATATACAAATATATAGATATTTTATATTAAGTTTAAATGGTGGAGTTTACATACACATTTTGTAACAACCCGGGATTTGCATTACCAATTAATAAATAAAAGTTAGGATTTTCATCTATTTTAATGAAGCATGAAAGGATTTGGAATAACAAAATTTATTTGAAAAAGGCTATTTTAATTAAATGGGAAATGTGGGATTTTAAAATGAGGATAAAATGTTATTTTGGAAAGCTAAATATTTTAGGAGAGATTTAAAAACGGGTTTGGATAAGAAAAATGAGTTTTATAAACATATATGAACACTTAGACTAATTTTTGAAAGCATGTAAATAACTCTCTTCTTATTGGGTTACTAAACCTAGCCCAATAACCCACCCTAAACCTCCTCTATAAATTATCTCAAACTCTCCTAACCTTATTCATTCATCCCTAATCAAAACCCTAATCATTTCCTAAAGCTTTCTTAACAAAAATGGCCTCTATCTTCATCTCCTTCTAGTTTTAGCTTATGCAAGTCATTCTATGCAAAGGTAATGCAAATACCCACCTCAAATCCGTTTTTATATCTTTTCTAATTTCTGAAATTTATTTGGTAACACATGTTTTATGTGTTTTTTTGATCTGATAGCCTCCTAATTATCTTTTGCTAACTTGGGTTGATGCTATAGTGGACTTTGTTGCCTTCTAGAGAGGTATATTGCTAAAAACCTCTTCTAATATGTGTTTAATCCTCTTTTGATTTCGGTAATCATTTAGTAACACAGTTTTATTATGTAACATGTGAATCATAGCTCTTTGATCATCTTTGCTTTCATTTTGGGGTGTGCACATAAGGTGCTTGTGATATTGCTTCCTAAGGTAATGCTAAGCTTTGGCCCTTTGTTTCCTTTAATATAGTATAGTAATCATTATATGGTAGTTAGTGATTGTTATTGGTGAAATTTGATGCCAAAAACTTGAAAAAACACCCCAAAATCACCAAAAACAGCATTTTCAGCTGGCTGGAATGCTTCAGCCTGAAAAAAGGCTGAAATAGTGGTCTGAGTGCACCAGGGCGGGCCTGTGTTGCACCCAGGCAGCTGCTCGGGCGCAGCAGGCTAGCCCGGTTGGGCTAGCCGGTAGCAGGCCAGCCCTAGTGGGCTGGCGCGAAATTTCAGCGCGCGGGCGCAGGTCCCGCGCGACTCGGTGGCAGACGCGGGCTGAAGCCCACTTCCCCAGCCCACATGGGCTGGGGCTTGCCAATCCCCCCCCCCCATGCGGGCTGGGGGTTGGGGGGGGGGGGTTTGTTATTTCTCCCCAGCCCGCATGGGCTGGGGCTTGCCAATTCCCCCTGGCCCATGCGGGTTGGGGGGGTTTGTATTTCTCCCCAGCCCAAGCTTGCCAATTCCCCCTGGCCCATGCGGGCTGTGGGGGCTTGTATTACTCCCCAGCCTGCATGGGCTGGGGCTTACCAATTCCCCCCTCCCCCCATGCGGGCTGGGGGGTTTGTTATTTCTCCCCAGCCCGTATGGGCTGGGGCTTGCCAATTCCCCCCGGCCCATGCGGGCTGGGGGGGGGGGGGGGGGTTTGTATTTCATGGGGCTTGCCAATTTCCCCCGGCCCATGCGGGCTGGGGGGGCTTGTCATCTCTCCCCAGCCCATGCGGGCTGGGGGGGGGGCGGGGGGGTTTGTTGTTTCTCCCCTGCCCATGCGGGCTGGGGCTTGACTGAACTAGCTGCACCGCACGGTGCAGCCTGGTTCACAGAAACGGGCTGCACCATGCGGTGTAGCTGGCTTCTATGCAATGGGCTGCACCCATTGGGTGCAGCCGGGTTCCGACCCACCGGTTGCACCATTTTGGTGCAACCGAGTCCGGGTTGCACCATTTTGGTGCAACCGCTTCAAATTGATTGTTTCTTTGTCGAACTTTGGTTCACAACCATTCGCAATATTTTTTCCAACATGAATATTGGTTTTCAGTGATTTTTCTAATTTATCGATTTCTTTGAGATTTGTCTCTAGATTTCGTACACGGGTTTTATGAACTATTTTAAAAGGATTTTTCACTCCTAAATGGCTTTCGAAATTATTTTATAATGTTATTTTCAAATTATTAAACTATTTACTCCATAATAGGAGAGTTTTCAAAAGCCGTTTTAAAGTGATTTCTAAACCAATTATGAATCAGTTTCGCACCGTTATTTTCTATAATAAAAATCTCACACTCACTTTTTAGCACGTCGAGCGAAGTGGGAAGGTGCTTAAACGGTTAGAAAATCTCCGGCCTATGGAACCGTGTGTATTTTCTTTCCGGTTAATCCCCGACCTATTCGATTGATTGTTTTAACCTTTGGGTCTAGTTTACCGATGATACGAGGTGGACTTTTTATTGTTTGGAGTGTGAGCTTGCTATCGGATAGTAAACCGTTTAGTGCGAACGTGGGGTATGGGACTCATTGTTAACACTTTACGGGTTCCTCTCCAAGAAGTTTGTGACACATTAGCCTACGGGCGGCCAGTACTGGACCTCTGGGTCACCACGCCTCTGGGCAACCGTCTCTGGACACCTGCTCTATGGAGCAGTTTTTCGGCATGTGCCTCTGGGCCTTTATCCTTCTGGGAAGGATCTCGCCGTCTCGCGCGTTCCGCATCTGTGCGAGTGATCGATCACAAGTCTATAGTACTTGTCAATAACGACTCTGGTCGGTGCACGTGCTATACTTGTATTATCTGATGATTTTTATATCCATTCGAGTACCGCCCTTCGGTGTTGGTTCTATGGAACCATACGATGTAAGTGCGATTACCTTGTGGATTCACAGTGCCTCTGGACACTGCTTTTCAGTATTCGATTTCATTGACTTTTCAGTATGTCCCTATTGCTCTTTGGAGCATCGATCTTTGCTTGGGCATTGATTACAGACTCTGGTCACTCTTAGGATTATTGCCTATGGGAAACTTTATATGGCTTTAGCTACGCCGATGATATGAGGCGATTTTATTTATTCGACACTTTGGTGTTGATATTCTTTTTGGAGATTTTTATTGTTTATAGATGATTGGGGATCGTCATTTTATTCATGTGGTCCATAATACTCTCCTCTTCGGAGAAGTACTGTTTTATTTATGTACGGCATTCTTATATATCTTAGTTATTACTGATTGTTTAGCTAGCCTGACCTGAGTGTTTTCGCTTGGGTCAGACTGAGTTGTTTCAGGTTAAGTCTCTGGACTTAGCTTATGTGCTTCCGCTTGGACATTATCTGCTATGCTGATAGATAGTTCTTTATATTTGTCCACTATTTTGATACTCTGATTATTCGGCCTCTTATGTATATATTTTTGACTCACATGTCTGAGCGGTGAGTTTGTATCCACTTTCTTTACGTTTGGACTTGTATTGACGATATGATGTACTTATACTCTGTGATTGTTCTGTGATGGATATAGTATCGTTGTTATTATGTTTGTTCTGAATCTATTTTGTAGCCATTGTAGTTTCGTTATAAATATCTATTGGATATGTCGAACCACTTGAGAAAAGTAAACTACCTATTCGACGTATTCAGTAGTTAGTTATAGCTTGATTACATATGGTCGCTTCCATTATACTCTATTCTCCGTTCTAGTAGACGGTATTACTCCATAATACTCTTTACTAGAGTGGGTCTTGGAGTGGGGCGTTACTGTTTGGTATCGGAGCCAGGTTCAGAACTAAGTATAATAAACAAAGAACGGTAACACTTAGTACAATACATCCTAGTATGATTCAAGTATTACAATGCCCTTTCCTCATGACATTGGATAGATAAGTTTGGAATATGTTTAGGAATACATTTATATTCCGTAGTATTCCATCTGAATTATCTATCTTTAAATCATGCTTAACTCGTATCTTATCTTATCTTATCTTTCAGTATGGTTGGGAGAGGTAGGAATCTACGTTCTGCTGATGCTGGACAGTCCAGCAACCCTCACCCAGAGGGCGTGTACATGACCACGGACCAGATCATGGAGCTGGTTCGTAACTCTCAGTCGCACTCTTAGTCTCCTGCACCAGTTTCTGATGCACCGCGCAAGTCTGCTTTTGCGCGCCTCTGCAGCGACTTTATTCATCTTGGAGGGAAGCCGTTCAATGGCTCTGAGACTGTTCTTGAGGTCCAGGCTTGGATCAGAGTTTGCGAGCGTAATTTCACTTGCATGACCCTTCCTGACCATGACAGAGTTCTTGTTGCTTCTAGCCATCTTGAGGGCCGTGCCTTGGATTGGTACGAGCTCCTTATTTCTGAGACCGATGAGGCCACTCTCACTTGGGATCAGTTCCGAGAGCGCTTCTTGCTCAAGTTTGTCCACGAGTCCGAGAAGATAGCCCTTGCACGCCGTTTTATTGACCTTAAGCAAGGGAAGACCTTTGTTGCTGACTATTCATCATCTTTCGAGGCCCTGTCCAAGTATGGCCTTGAGTTCATTACCTCTCCTTATAAGAAGAATCTCAAGTTTGGAGAAGGCCTGAAGAAATATTTGAAGAAACAGCTTATGCTCCAGCTTAAGCTCCCTTTTGATGAACTAGTTGACGCAGCGCTTCACCTTGAAGCGGTGGAGCATGAGAGAGACAGCGATGGGGATGCTGAGGGTTCCAAAAACCCCAATCAGAAGCGGGGTCCATTTCAGAAGACAAAGCCTTGGAACAAGAAGAAGAAGACTGGCAGTTCTACTTTTCAGACTCAGCCTCAGACTTGTCCTCAGTCCCAGAATCCTGCTCAGCCTAGTGGGACACGTCCCCCGAAGAAATGCTTCAACTGCGGTTCTCCAGATCACTTTATTCGAGAGTGTCCCAAACCTCTCTATTGCACCTTCTGCAAGAAGGAGGGACACAAGATCTCCACTTGTCCTACTGCACCTCCTAGATCTGGCAAGCTTAATGCTGCCAAGGCTCCTACATCTTCATCTCAGCCTCGAGGTACGCATCCTTCCGTTCTCGAAGGTTCTATTTTATTTCATGGTAGATCTTGTAGAGTTCTCTTTGATACGGGTGCCTCTAACTCATTCGTATCAAAGGAACTAGTTGATACTTTATCTTTGGATATTACTTGTTTGGTTTCTTCATTAAGGATTGTGAATCCCATCGGCGGATCCATGACCTTTAGCTTGCTTTGTGAGGATATATATATTGATCTTTGTGAATTCTCTTTGCGTGCAAATCTGCACGTTATGGAGTATTTGGGATTTGACACGATTCTTGGTATGGATTGGCTCGCTCGGTACGATGCAAAAATCATTTGTTCGGAGCGGATATTATTTCTTCGTCATCCTGACTCGTCTGCTCCGTTAGCTATTGCTCTTCAGGATGTTGGGACTTCTGATATTATTTTATTTTCTCTTAATTCACGAGATGAGGACTTGGACTTATCTCGTATCCCTATTGTTCGGGATTTCCCCGATATATTCGAGCCAGTATCAGGCCTGTCCCAAAGCGGGCCATTGAGTTCCGCATTGATCTCATTCCAGGTTCTCATCCAATTGGACGTCCTCCTACGAGAATGTCTACTAAGGAGAATGAGGAACCCAGGAAGCAGTTAGTTGAGCTTGAAGCGAAGCAGTTCATTCGATCCAGTTCTTCGCCATGGGGTGTTTCTGTGGTCTTCGTTAAGAAGGCTGATGGCTCTCTTAGGCTTTGCATTGACTATCGCAAGCTCAATGAGTTGACCATCAGAAATCGCTACCCACTTCCTCGGATAGACGATATGTTTGACCAATTGAGCGGTGCAAAGGTCTTCTCTCAGCTCGACCTTGCCACCGGATTCCATCAGCTACGAGTCGCAGAAGACAACATTCCTCTTACAGCATTTCGCACTCGTTATGGTTCTTTTGAGTGGTTGGTCATGCCATTCGGCTTGACGAACGCTCCGGCTTTCTTCGTCAATCTCATGAATCGAGTATTCCGGGAATACATCGATAGATTCGTTCTGGTTTTCATCGACAATATTCTTATTTATTCTAGATCCGAGGCAGAGCATGCTCATCATCTGCGGATCGTCTTGGATACTCTTCGTCAGCATCATCTTAGGGCCAAGCTCTCCAAGTACCATTTCTGGGAGAGCAAGGTCAAGTTCTTGGGCCATATTGTATCATCTGAGGGTATTTCTGTCGATCCTGCCAAGATCGAAGCCATTCAGAATTGGAAGCAGCCCGAGAACGTTCATGATATTCGCAGCTTCCTTGGTCTGGCAGGTTATTACCGTCGGTTTATCAAGGATTTCTCTCGAGTTGCACTTCCCCTTACGACGCTTACTCGTAAGGGTGTTCGCTTCATTTGGTCTGATAAGTGTGAAGCTTCTTTTCAGCGATTGAAGGAACTTCTCACTCATGCTCCTATCCTTGTGGTTCCTGAGAGTAACCAGGATCTTGTTGTTTACACTAATGCTTGTGGTAGCGGCCTCGGTGCTGTGCTTATGCAGAAGGATCAGGTAGTTGCTTATGCTTCTAGGCAGCTACGTCCAAATGAGGTTCGCTATCCGGCTCATGATCTTGAGTTGGCAGCTATCGTCTTTGCCTTGAAGACGTGGCATCACTTTCTATTAGGCGAACGCTTCACTCTTTACACCGATCATAAGCCTCTGAAGTATCTTTTCAGCCAGAGAGATCTCAACATGAGGCAGCAACGATGGCTTGAGTTTCTCGCCTCATATGATTTAGATATTCAGTATACCCCTGGCAAGGGGAATCGTATTGCAGATGCGCTCAGTCGCAAACACTCGGCAGTTGTTTCTATGATGATTGCCGAGTGGAATGTTCTTGAGACTCTATCTTTATGTGATATTAGAGATCGAGCTCCATCTTCTGATGCTCCTGTCTTATTATCCAGCTTGGAAGCTCGTCCCATCTTGTTGGATCGCATTGCCCATGCTCAGCGCCATGATCCAGACCTATTGCATTTCATTCATCTTCTCGAGTCAGGATCCAGTGATGAGACCTTGCTGGACTATTCTATTGATTTTCATCGGTGTCTTCGGAGGAAGAACCGTATTGTTGTGCCATCTGATTCATCTCTTAGGCGTGACATTCTAGACGAGTGTCATCGCACTAAGTACACTATTCACCCGGGTCGAGTAAGATGTATGCCGACATATGTCGTCTATTTTATTGGGAGGGCATGAAGAGTGATGTTGCAAGTTATGTAAGCCGTTGCATGACTTGTCAACAGATCAAAGCCGAGCATCAGCGTCCATCTGGTCTTCTTCATCCGCTAGAGATTCCATTGTGGAAATGGGATCAGATATCCATGGATTTTATTGACGGTCTGCCTCGATCAAGGTCAGGCCATACTTCTATTTAGGTCATCGTCGATCACTTGACCAAATCAGCTCATTTCATTCCTATTAGGTCCACTCGGACTGCTCCTCAGCTTGCCAAGCTATATGTGCAGGAGGTCGTTCGACTTCATGACATTCCTAGCTCTATCATCTGTGATCGAGACACTATCTTTACTAGTCACTTCTGGAAGTGCCTACAGTCAGCTTTGGGCTCAAAGCTGAATCTCTCGACTGCTTATCATCCTCAGACCGATGGTCAGACAGAGAGGGTAAATCGTGTTTTAGAGGATCTTTTGCGCTGTTGTATTCTGGATTTCGGAGGTAGTTGGGAGGATCACTTACCGCTTGTAGAGTTCCCCTACAACAACAGCTTTCAGTCTAGTATCGACATGGCACCTTTCGAGGCTTTATACGGAAGGCCATGTCGCTCTCCTTCTTGTTGGTTAGAATCTGGCGAGAAGCTCATTCTTGGTCCAGATTCAGTTCGGGAATCTTCTAAAAAGATTGTTCTTATCCGTCAGAGAATGAGGGAGGCACAGGACCGTCAGAAATCCTACGCGGACAACCGTAGAAAGCCTCTTGAGTTCTCCATTTGTGATTTTGTCTTCATTCGGATTTCCCCTATGAAAGGGGTTGTGCGTTTCAGCTCTACAGGAAAATTGGCTCCTCGCTATGTTGGACCATTTCCTATTACGGAACGCATCGGCCTCGTTGCTTATCGTGTGGCTCTACCTGCTCATTTTTCCGGAATGCATGACGTGTTCCATGTTTCTCAGCTTCGCAAGTGTGTTCGCGATCCTGATTCTATCATTGAGTCGCATGTCGTGCCTGATTTAGAGATCTTACCTGATTTATCTTTGGAGCAGCAACCTCTTCGTGTGCTTGATTCGGAGGTTAGACGCCTTCGCAACAAAGAGGTTCCACTCATGAAGATTCAACGGTCACCGAATCCTAAGGACTGCACTTGGGAAACCAGAGAATCAATCGAGCGCTCTTATCCTGGCTTTCTCCCATCTTCTTCTGCGGGTAAGAATTCTCTATTTTATCTCTATCACTTCTTTTGTGGATTTGACGTTATAGACGACATCTATCTTAAGGAATTGCAGGGACGCAATTTTCTTAAGGGGGAGTCTGTAACAACCCGGGATTTGCATTACCAATTAATAAATAAAAGTTAGGACTTTCATTTATTTTAATGAAGCATTAAAGGATTTGGAATAACAAAATTTATTTGAAAAAGGCTATTTTAATTCAATGGGAAATATGGGATTTTAAAATGAGGATAAAATGTTATTTTGGAAAGCTAAATATTTTAGGAGAGATTTTAAAATGGGTTTGGATAAGAAAAATGAGTTTTATAAACATATATGAACAATTAGACTAATTTTTGGAAGCATGTAAATAACTCTCTTCTTATTGGGTTACTAAACCTAGCCCAATAACCCCACCATTAAACCTCCTCTATAAATTATCTCAAACTCTCCTAACCCCATTCATTCATCCCTAATCAAATCACTAATCATTTCCTAAAGCTTTCTTAAAATAAATGGCCTCTATCTTCATCTCCTTCTAGTTTTAGCATATGCAAGTCATTCTATGCAAAGGTAATGCAAATACCCACCTCAAATCCATTCTTATATCTTTTCTAATTTCTGAAATTTATTTGGTAACACATGTTTTATGTGTTTTTTTGATCTTATAGCCTCCTAATCATCTTTTGCTAACTTGGGTTGATGCTATAGTGGTCTTTGTTGCTTTCTAGAGAGGTATATTGCTAAAAACCTCTTCTAATATGTGTTTAATCCTCTTTTAATTTCAGTAATCATTTAGTAACACATGTTTTATTATGTAACATGTGAATCATAGCTCTTTGAGCATCTTTGCTTTCATTTTGGGGTGTGCATATAAGGTGCTTGTGATATTGCTTCCTAAGGTAATGCTAAGCTTTGGCCCTTTGTTTCCTTTAATATAGTGTAGTAATCATTATATGGTAGTTAGTGATTTTTATTGGTGAAATTTGATGCCAAAAACTTGAAAAAACACCCCAAAATCGCCAAAAACAGCATTTTCAGCTGGCTGGAATGCTTCAGCCTGAAAACAGGCTGAAATAGTGGTCTGAGTGCACCAGGGCGGGTCTGGGTTGCACCCAGGCTGCTGCTCGGGCGCGGCAGGCTAGCCCGGTTGGGCTAGCCGGTAGCAGGCCAGCCCTAGTGGGATGGCGCGAAATTTCAGAGCTTGGGCGCAGGGCCCGCGCGACTCGGTGGCAGACGCGGGCTGAAGCCCGCGTCCCCACTTCCCCAGCCCGCATGGGCTGGGGCTTGCCAATTCCCCCCCCCCCCCCCCCATGCGGGCTGGGGGGGGTTTGTTATTTCTCCCCAGCCCGCATGGGCTGGGGCTTGCCAAATCCCCCCCTCCCCCCATGCGGGCTGGGGGGGTTTGTTATTTCTTCCCAGCCCGCATGGGCAGGGGCTTGCCAATTCCCCCCGGCCCATGCAGGCTGGGGGGGTTTGTATTTCTCCCCAGCCCAGGCTTGCCAATTCCCCCGTCCCATGCGGGCTGGAGGGGCTTGTATTTCTCCCCAGCCCCCATGGGCTGGGGCTTGCCAATTCCCCCCCCCCCCCCCCCCACCATGCGGGCTGGGGGGTTTATTATTTCTCCCCAGCCCGCATGGGCTGGTGCTTGCCAATTCCCCCCGGCCCATGCGGGCTGGGGGGGTTGGTATTTCTTCCCAGCCCGCATGGGCTGGGGCTTGCCAATTTCCCCCGGCCCATGCGGGCTGGGGTGCTTTTCATCTCTCCCCAGCCCATGCGGGCTGGGGGGGTTTTTGTTGTTTCTCCCCAGCCCATGCGGGCTGGGGCTTGACTGAACTAGCTGCACCGCATGGTGCAGCCTGGTTCACATAAACGGGCTGCACCATGCGGTGCAGCCGGCTTCTATGCAATGGGATGCACCCATTGGGTGCAGCCAGGTTTCGACCCACCGGTTGCACCATTTTGGTGCAACCGCTTCAAATTGATTGTTTCTTTGTCGAACTTTGGTTCACAACCATTCGGAATATTTTTCCAACACGAATATTGGTTTTCAGTGATTTTTCTAATTTATCGATTTCTTTGAGATTTGTCTCTAGATTTCGTACACGGATTTTATGAACTATTTTAAAAGGATTTTTCAGTCCTAAATGGCTTTCGAAATTATTTTATAATATTATTTTTAAATTATTAAACTATTTACTCCATAATATGAGAGTTTTCAAAAGCCGTTTTAAACTGATTTCTAAACCAATTATAAATCCGTTTCGCACCATTATTTTCTATAATAAAAATCTCACACTCACTTTTTAGCACGTCGAGCGAAGTGGGAAGGTTCTTAAACGGTTAGGAAATCTCCGGCCTATGGAACCGTGTGTATTTTCTTTCCGGTTAATCCCCGACCTATTCGATTGATCGTTCTAACCTTTGGGTCTAGTTTACCGATGATACGAGGTGGACTTTTATTGTTTGGAGTGTGAGCTTGCTATTGGATAGTAAACCGTTTAGTGCGAACGTGGGGTATGGGACTCATTGTTAACACTTTACGGGTTCCTCTCCAAAAAGTTTGTGACACATTAGCCTACGGGCGGCCAGTACTGGACCTCTGGGTCACCACGCCTCTGGGCAACTGTCTCTGGACACCTGCTCTGTGGAGCATTTTTCGGCATGTGCCTCTGGGCCTTTATCCTTCTGGGAAGGATCTCGCCGTCTCGCGCGTTCTGCATCTGTGTGAGTGATCGATCACAAGTCTACAGTACTTGGCAATAACGACTCTGGTCGGTGCACGTGCTATACTTGTATTATCTGATGATTTTTATATCCATTCGAGTACGCCCTTCGATGTTGGTTCTATGGAACCATACGATGTAAGTGCGATTCCTTGTGGATTCACAGTGTCTCTGGACACTGCTTTTCAGTATTCGATTTCATTGACTTTTCAGTACGTCCCTATTGCTCTTTGGAGCATCGATCTTTGCTTGGGCATTGATTACAGACTCTGGTCACTTTTGGGATTATTGCCTATGGGCAACTTTATATGGCTTTAGCTACGCCTATGATATGAGGTGATTTTATTTATTCAACACTTTGGTGTTGATGTTCTTTTTGGAGATTTTTACTGTTTATAGATGATTGGGGATCGTCATTTTATTCATGTGGTCCATAATACTCTCCTCTTCGGAGAAGTACTGTTTTATTTATGTACTGCATTCTTATATATCCTAGTTATTACTGATTGTTTAGCTAGCCTGACCCGAGTGTTTTCGCTCGGGTCAGACCGAGTTGTTTCAGGTTAGGTCTCTGGACTTAGATTCTGTGCTTCCGCTTGGACATTATCTTCTATGCTGATAGATAGTTCTTTATATTTGTCCAGTATTTTGATACTCTGATTATTCGTCCTCTTATGCATATATTTTTGACTCACATGTGTGAGCGGTGTGTTTGTATCCACTTTCTTTACATTTGGACTTGTATTGACGATATGATGTACTTATGCTCTGTGACTGTTCTGTGATTGATATATTATCGTTGTTATTATGTTTGTTCTGAATCTATTTTGTAGCCATTGTAGTTTCGTTATAAATATCTATTGGATATGTCGAACCACTTGAGAAAAGTAAACCACCTATTCGACGTATTCAGTAGTTAGTTATAGCTTGATTACATATGGTCGCTTCCATTATACTCTATTCTCCATTCTTGTAGACGGTATTACTCCATAATACTCTTTACTAGAGTGGGTCTCGGAGTAGGGCATTACACATTTCTACAAAATTTATCATGTCCGAAAATTTATAATATAAAATAAATATAATTTTTAAATCAATACATAAATTTAGATATATAAATATCAGAAAATTTATCAATTTGACTTATAAAAAACAAAATTTCAATAATTAGAATTAGTTAATTATCCCAATAACCGACGTCAAAAAATCCGGGTCGTCACATGATTGTTATGGTTGTATATTAATGCTTATGATTTGGATTCGAAATTCATGTTATATAGTTCTATTAAACTTATACATGTTTCTAATCCTTTTACAATTGACTAATATTCAAATTTAGTTGAGATTGGTATATACGAAGACCGTTTGAACGTATACATGGTTTGACTTTCTTTTGCTTGCTTGATATGAGTGAGCTCGCTCATATTCATAATAAAAAGTACATATCTCGGATTACATACCGTACTTTTATATTTTTCCATACGGGATGCCTCATCATTGAGATGAGATGTATATTTGGTATATATATTATATTGTAAATTTTTACGATTGAGCAGCGAAAGGAAACGGTGCCGAAATTTTCGATAAATTCGGGTGTTAGAAATATTTTAAGATTTTAAAATTTTATTACTTGTTTTTATAAATAAGTCGTAATTTCTGAAAAGTCGGTATTAGAGTGGCCTAGTAGAAGCATAATAAAGGTTAAGATTTTAATGTTTGTAAGTTAATAATTTTGAGTAAAATATATCAAATTTTAGATTCTTACTTAGCCCTTTTTTGAGAACGAAAGGTTTTGAGTAAGGGAGATTGCAACGACCCACACTTTTAACTATTTTAGATTATTATATTTAATATGATTATCGAATAAAAATGGTTCGTAATAAAAATTTATGTTTTATTTATGTAATTTATTTAATAATAACTTGAATAAAATTTTGAAATAACAATTTCGATAAGATTTAAGGAAATTATTTGTATTAGAGTGAAGTTCAATGTATTTAATATATTGTAATCAATAGCATGAATTGAATAATAAATATAGAATTAATTAAATGAAATGAAAATAATTGATTTATAATTAGAATTCGTTTAAAAATTAATATTGATTCGTCGCAAATTGAATTATTGTGATGCTTTGATTTAAGAAGTGGAACTAAGTGCAGTAGTTGTCTTGTTATTTGAAATCATTTTAAAGGTTAAATTTTAAAAGTCAAGTAACTTATATTTCAAGTAATTTATTGGATAATTAAATTTTTTAAATTCAATATTGAAATTATTCGAATAACTGAATCTTCAATTTAATATGAACGAAAATGATTTCGAAAGTTGAGTTAGATTTTATTTAAACAAGAATGAAAATTGCTAACTTTTAAAATTGAATTTAAAAGTGAATAATTTTTTTTGAAATTTATGTTTTAATTAATGTGTAAAAATAATATTTTGGGGCACTGTCTCGGATACGATGAAACTGGTTTCATCAGATCCATAATAGTGAATTATTATTGGATTTCAAGTTTTGTACCGATTGGACTTATCCTTTAGCCACGCGAACTTGAAACGCATATAAATCAATTAAAGGAATTTAATAAAATAATTTGATTTTGAAAATCTATCTTCTGAATATGATGGAATTGGCTCCCGAGACTGGTTCATTATATTCAGAATAGGGGTATAACATATAGAACACTAGGAGGCATGATTAGTTTGGAGTTTGAAATTTTCGCAGATAGATTGGATCGGAAATTTATATAAAAAGTCACGTTATGTTTCATTTTCAAAACCATGAACTAAAACATCGGCCATTCTCTTTCAATGATTAATGGCCAAAATCGCCCGTTCTTCTCCCCTCGTTTTCTTCCAATCTACTCAACAAAATCGAACAACACCAAAAGGATTAGTGCGGATCTCGACGATCTCTACATATCGTGCGGTTGGATTGAGGTTGAATTAAACTAAAAACGAATACTTTGTGAACTCTATTTCACGAAGCGTTCGATAATTAGATTGAATAGAAATCTAATAACAATAAGAATTGTTTGTAATAACAAAGATGTAAATTTATGAAATGTTTTTGTAATATGGTAATTGAATTGTATAACTATATTTATAATATAGCTTATAAATAGAACGTATTTAAAAGCTGAGAATTTGAGAACTTAAATCTCGGTTCTTTTGAATTTGTTTTCTAAGATGGTGATATAATAATTATTTAGTATTATTTAAACCTATTTAAGAATAAAAGTGTTTCAAAAAGATTTAGAAGGAAATAAGTCCATGTAACATCCCAAATTTTATCAAATTTAAAAATTAGTAATTAATATAATTTTAGGAAATTAATTTGAAATTAATTTGAAAATTTTCAAAACAAATGAGATAAGTATTGATTTATATATATATATATATATATGTATATGTATATATATATATGTATGAGTAGATTTGAACTTGGATTTGAATTGAAATTCAGAAATAAATATTTTAGAAAAAATACTTGGATTTAAAAATAATTTATGTGATATTTTTAGTAGTATATAATTAATTTAAAAATCATTTTACTTTTAAGATTACATATACAAATAAAGAAAATGTATTTATAAAGTAGATAATACAATTTAATATATATATATATATATATATATATATATATATATTATTCTCATGCAAAAATACAAGTGTAAACATATAACATGGACAAATTAACAAGTGTTGAAATATTAATCTATAGTTTAACAAGTGTAATAATGTTATCATTAAGTTTTACAAATGTCACGTTGATTTTTATTTTTGAGAAAATTAATAAAAATAGAAAACAGGATTATATAAACCACTACATCTCCTCTTTCTCATTTCTTTTATCTTCATTTTCAAACTCAAGCCTAAAAAAAAATTCAGAAACTAGAAATTTTAAAAACAAATCAAACCTGTAAACATTTCAAACCAGATCAAAACAAAAAGCCTGTAAACTTTCTCAAACCAGAAGTTAATTCAAAGCAATAATCTTTTCAAAAGCAACAAATATTTTTAGTTCAAAATCAAAGCAAGTTTCAAGCATTTCAGTTTGAAAATCAAGGATAGTTACAAGATCAAACAACAAATAATTCAACTCAGTACAATCATCTCGAACAAAAGATGAAAGTACGATCAATCTCAGTTTTCAAACTTAGGAACAAAAACATTTTTTTCCAGGCTTTCTGTTTCAAAACTACAGGTGAGTAAACTTTTTAAAAATCTAGATTTTACTTATTGTTTGAAATCATGCTTGAAGTTAAGTTGTACAATTGGTTGCATGCATACAAATTATATATCTGTGTGTGGATATGTTTTGTGCATGTCTGGAAAACAAGAATTTGGCTCTGTTCTAGGTTACAGGCTTCAAACCTATTTAAAAATTCAAATCCTTCTTCTTTTATTCTTGTTAGACTTTAGGATCTAAACCAAATTTGTTTGTTTAACCATGTTTTAAGTTTTAAAATAAATTTAAGCAAGATCAATTATTTTTTTTATGGAAATTGGAAAATACAGGCAAATTCAAAATATGTCGAAATTTCAAACATCATAATTTCTGGTTTCAGGTATACCATCTGAAATGTTTTGGAAAATAATGATTTTTAAAAGTAAAATCAGAATTTTTAATGAAGTATTAATCGACAAATTCGAAGCTGAACAGAAAAGGGTTTATTGGCGAATTATGGTGATCGCGATAATGATGGACCTCGTGGTCATGGCTCGAGGAAGCATATATGGTGGTGATTTGGGGAAAAATGCTCAATTTTTTTTAATTGATCGTGGTGGTAAAACATGGTCGATCTAGGGTTTAAACCCTTGTTTTGGTTGAAGCCGAAAATCTGATTGTCGCGGCTTCGTCAGAGCACCGGAGTCGATCACATCGGCGGCAATCGAAATGAGGGAAGTAGGCAAAGCTCTGACCAGAATTTCATGACCTTTGGTGGCCCGAGGCGATAGAGAGAGGCAGTTTTGGTGATCGAAGTTTGTTCCAATTTGAGTCAAGTTCCTCGATTTCGAATTCGATAGGGATTCGTCGATTTCGGTGATTTGAAGGTGTAGGTAGATGGACGTCGACATGTCAAAGGCGGTAGGGTTGATTGGAGTTCGTCGGAGCGGTGTGCAACGTGCACGAGTTCTGGGTTGTGTCCGTAAGTAGGATTGAGGAAGAAAGGTTTGGGACTCGATGTTTTTCTCGAGGAATTCACGTGCTGGCTCGAGATTAGGATCGGGGAATTTAAAATATGTCCCGGGTATTAAAAACATAAAAAAAAATCTAAGTTTTAAAAATAAAATTTGAGGTTGGCTCGACGAAGACTCGAAGGAAACAGCGTTTTGGCTCAGGGAACACTCAAAGAGGTTTTAGATTTAACATAAAAATAGGTTTTAACTTTAAAACCAAATTTCAAATTTTAAAACATTTTTAACCCAGGTTTTTAAATAATTGTTTTAATTTATGTTTGGATAATAAAGGTTTTAAGTGAATTATTTTTAAAGTAATTAAGTTTAAATTTATTACTTATGTAACCATTATTTATAAATAAGTTCTTAATTTGTTTTAAATAAATAATGTAATTAAAAAGTTAATTAAGATGAAATATTGTTTTAATTTTTAATTGACCTTAATCTCTTGAATTAATTTATGTGTTATTGATGATTAATCATGAGGTTTATTAATTAAAGATTTAAATAATAATTAAATGATTAATTAAGATAAATGATTTATAATTACTCAATAACTAAAGAATAATTAACTAAAGGTTAATTAATTATTAATTTAAGGTTAATTATTTTATAATTAAGGATTAATTAATTAATGTAATTAATTAAGAAATATTTAATTAATGAAAGTGATTAAGATTAATTGGTAATTAAGGACTAATTAATTTATAATTAAGAATAATTAATCATTAATTAAGGATAATTAATGAAAATAATTATGTGATTAACTAATTATAATCACACGATTAATTCATCTTGCTTATAGATGAATGATTATTATTGAATTCCTTGAATTGGTTGATACCTCTGATATGTGATTGTGATACTTTATGATGTGAATTGCTGTGAATTGAACTGTGATATCTGTAATATATTTTTGTGTGAATGTGAAAAATGTTGGCCTTTAAATGGCATTTGAATTCGATGCGATAGGGAGTCGGATTCCAAATGGTTATCCGAAACCCACATCGAATCTGAATATTGAATCTTTGTGACTTGTGTATCCACGCGTTTTAAAATAAGCGCTCATTATTCGGATTAACCGGGAGTGGACTTTGTGTCATAAAACCCATTTCGAATAATGGTACGACGAAATTGGAGTGCATTTGAAGACCGGTGGTGAAGACCGATACTGGAGCCACACATAGCTTGTGTGCAAAGAAAAATGAGTTTTAGAAGGTAATCTTGTTATTTATGATAGAGTTATTAGGGTTTCTTTCGATACTGGAGCCACACATAGCTTTATCTCCCAACAAATCGTAAATGAATTAAAACTTGAATCTGAATTTGTCGACGAACCCATTTGTGTGAAGAATCCAATTGGTGGCCCTGCGAATCTTTGTCTACGATGTAGAGAAGTTCCTATCTCGTATTCTCATCATCAATTTCCTATCAATCTTTTTGTCCTCGACTTTGATGAATTTGAAATCTTACTCGAAATGAATTGGTTAACGAAATACGAAGCTAAACTAGATTGCAACAATCGAACGATTTCGGTTAGAACCAAATTTGGGAATTTTATCGAAATTTTTTGTAAGGATCCGAGTCCTAAGAGAGATAAGCTGATGTATACTTTGGGATATCCTGAACTTAGTTTGGAGTCTATACCTATTGTCCGGGAATTCTCAGACATATTCGAAGAAGTTAAATCTTTACCTCCACACAAAGAAATTGAATTCAAAATCGACTTAGTTCCCAATGCTCGTCCTATTTTTCATGCAAGCCACAGGATGGCACCAAGGGAAAGAATAGAACTAGTCAAGCAAACCGTAGATTTGTTGGAAAAAGGATTAATACGTCCCATTGTTTCAAGCTGGGATTCAGTTGTTGTCTTCATAGCCAAGTCTGACGGATCCTTGAGATTATGCGTGTACTACCGCGATCTCAATAAATTAACCCTCAAAAACAAATTTCCTTTACCCAGAATCGATGAATTGTTCGATCAACTACATGGCGCTCGATTCTTTTCAAAGACGATCTAGCCCGGGATTCCATCAGCTAAGAATTGCTAAAGACTGTATTCACTTAACTGCTTTCAGGGGTTCAGACACATTCTATGAATGGTTAGTTATGCCTTTCGGACTAACCAATGCTCCTACATATTTCGTAGACTTAATGACCCGTGTATTCCGAAAAGTATTGAATAAATTCGTTCTTGTATTTATTGACGATATTTTGATATACTCGAAAACTAAAGAGGAGCTTGCTGAACATTTGAGAATTGTTTTGAAGTTATTGAGGAAGAACATTATATTCGCCAAATTTCCTAAGTGTCATTTTTTTGGTCAAAGAAGTTAGATTTCCCGGACATATTGTCACCGAAGAGGGAATTTCTATAGACCTGAGCAAGATTTCCGCTATCTTAGACTGAAAGCAACCCACAACGCCGAAGGAAGTCAGAAGTTTTCTAGGATTTGCCGGATATTACAGAAAATTTGTCCAGGATTTCCCCAAGTTGGTCAGTCCGCTGATTACGCTGATAATGAAGAATGCTAAATTCGATTGGACTCTGAAATGCGAAGAAGCGTTCCAAGAGTTGAGGAGATTGACTTCTGCTCCCGTTCTCGCTAGTATTAACGGGAATCAAGGCTTATCTGTTTATACAAATGCTTGTGGTGAAGGTGTGGGTGCTATGCTAATGCAAAATGATAGAGTGATTGCCTACGCGAGTAGACAATTGCGACCGCATGAGAAAAACTACCCAACTCACGATCTCGAACTTCTAGCAGCTATTTTTGCTTTAAAAATCTGGCATCATTATCTTCTGGGTGAAAATTTTGAATTGTTCACCGACCATAAATCTCTGAAGTATCTCTTTACCCAGAAGGATTTAAATCTAAGGCAGCAACATTGGTTGGAATTTCTTGTGAGAAATGCAGATTACGGATCTTAAGGCTAGGATAAACACTAGAGAGGGGGTGAATAGTGTTTTAAGGAATTACTAAATCTTTTTGAGTTTATATTAATTTGAACAAAATGTATGCAATATTCAGACACAGATATGATCACAGAAACAAATACAGGTGCAGAAATAAACTAAAAGTAGTAAAGGAAAGAACCACTTGATTTTATAATGGTTCGGAGTTACCCTATATCCAGTCCCGCACACATATGCGGATTTCCTTTCAAAAGCAACTGTACAATTACACCCTCGATTTCAAGGCTGCGATGTACACTCTCCAGATTCACAATCTTTTGGGTAGAGATACTTGATTTCAGAGGCTACAAGTTCACCCAATTGATTTCCAAGGCTACAATCACACCTTTACTTGATTGATTTCCAAGGCTGCAATCACACCTTTACTTGACTGATTTCCAAGGCTACAATCACACCTTTACTTGATTGATTTCCAAGGCTACAATCACACATTTTCTCGGTAAATTGATTAAAAAGAAGTCTATAACTCCGAATAACACTGAGAACTTGTTGAGATAGTGATAGAGAATCAAACCAGAAATGATCTAGTTAGATTCAATGTTGATTTCGGCAGAGTAATGGTAAGAATGTGCATAAAGAAATGTGGAAGAAGAAGAAGAGTGAAAACTAGAAAAATATGAATTTAAATTCGTTCAAAACAGCCCCTATTTATAGAAGAACAACAAGCATGTCCATTCGTGAAGGGATATGACGATTAGACACTTCTTTTGAAAATTAAATTTTTGAAATCAACTGCCACTATGTCGACATGGGTATCTTGGGTATGTCGACATCCCAAAGAAAATTTTGGTTATTTGTTTTTCTTTGAAAATAACTTCTATCTTGTATTAAAACTATTTTAAACTTTATAAATATACTTAACTATAGTTAAAATACATAAATAAGTATGGAGAATAATATTTTGTATATATAAAATTTTACTATATTTTATATTTAAATATAAGTATAAATATTTAAAATTTAAGTATATTATTATTATTAAAAGATAGTTTAAAAAAAAGGATAATTTGATTTTGAAAATAAAGATTATTTTGAGGCTAAAATATTTAAAATCAGGATAAATGGTTTTGATTCTTTTAAAAGGAAGGTTTTGAAATCAATTTGAAAATAGGATATAATTTTGTAAAAACATTTGAATAAAAGGTTAGCGGATGCAAAACAATGCTCCGCTAGATTTTTCGTAGGTTCCATCCTACATAGGGTTCCATCCCTTTAACAGGCTCGATGTGGATTCCATTCCATGAATAAATTGGATTTTAAGATGCCAATGCTTTTCTAGGAGTTTTAACAAAATTCCTAATTAAATTACTTATTGTTGAAATCTTGAACTCTTGATAATCTTGATACTCATGAGTCTTCAATCTTGATATCTTGAATCTCTATACTGTACAATCTTCATTCTTGGTACCTACATGGTTATATCCTGCATATACATATATATCTAAACTATAATGTTAGTATTTATATTTTATAACCTTATTCGAAGGTTGTTGTCATCAAAATCATCATCTCAAGGACTAACAATCTCCCCCTTTTTGATGATGACAACCTTTATTTATAAAATATTACTTCTATCCCCAAAACTAATAGCTCCCCTTAAATCTATGCATAACTATCATATTTTATACTTCTCCTCCTTTGTCATCAACAAAAACTAACTCGAAACTATATAACTCGAAACTATAGAACTCCCCCTCATTCTTGTACTACCTGCATTAATAAAATATACAGTGGAATATATAATAGATAAATTAAGAGATAATTATATTGATAGACATGATGATTAATCAAAAATCATATAAATATCAATGCATACATATACATGTTTTGCACACCAAATATCAACCCAAACCAAACCAAATCAAATCAATCCAAGCAAACAATTCAAATTAAACAAAGCAATCAAATGAAATCAAACATTACGAGGAACTTCCACCCATCCTTCTTCTCCAAATATAGGGTCTGCTTTAATTGCATCCCAATTTTCATTGTCATTGGTGAGAGAGACTGGAGGATGTGCTTCGTTATCATCCTTGTGTAGGGAGGAAGTCATCCATAGTATCGCATCGAAATGCTTTTCTTGCTCCTTGATCATCTGTATTTGACTCAGCTCTAAGTGTCGCTGGTTACGAAGAATGAACGAAAGAATATTTTTGAAAGAATTAAGAGATTCTTCAAGATTCTCAGTTAAATTATGAATTGGATTGACCATATTTGAGTTTGTGAGAAGAATGAGAGATAAAGTAGATATGAAATAATATTGAGTGATGAATTCTGGAAGAAATAGGTATTTATAGGTGTAGAAATTCGTTTGAAATGAATAGACATAAGGTAGTTATTCAAATTTAAAATTTAAAATGAAGTGTCATTTCTGACCAGTACATGTGGACATGGTCATAGGGGGATGTCGATATGGTGTAGTGAATTTTGATGGCTAATTTTGATTTTGTGAATAATTGTATATATATATATATATATATATATATATGTAATATACTAACATTTGTTCTGGAGATAAGATAAGCTAGATAACAGAAAGGAAATTCAATTTCATTGCATAATAGAATGATACAATGATTAATCATAAAGAACTACATGAACTTTCAAATCAAAACTAACTAAACTAGTACAACACAACATAAAAAGATAGAATTAGTTAGAGGATGAAGAAGATGAAGATAATCCAAGCTTCTTGCTGACTTTGTAGAAAAACTTGCTCATCTTTGATGTCATTTTATCCAATTTCTTACTAACGGACCTTTTAAGAATCCGTTGATTCTTGACAGCAGTCTTTTGATTTTTGAGAAGGGTTTTGTTGGTTGGATTGGGAGGATAGTCAATACTTTCCTAAGATGTTTCACCTTCTTCTTCTTCTTCTTCTTTTATTTCCATTTCATCCCCTTCTTCTTCTTCCTCTTCCTCCTCTTCCATCTCCTCATGAGACAAACACTTTTCCTTTTCGGCAAGAGTCTCATAAGGTTGAAAAACTAATGGAATTTTCATAAGAGAAATGTTTGAGTGATTAAAAACCTTTCTTGAAACAAATTCTTCTCCTTTGAAATCCACTCCAAAATAGTAAAAATCCAAGTGGGATAGATTCCATGATACAAAGTGTTTTCACCCATTTCAAGATTTTTGGGACGAAATTCATCCAAAATAACTTGCACCCAATTAATATCATAATTTCCAAAAATCACAAAAAGTTCTTTTCAAACTTTTGAGGTAGGATTGTTAAAATTTCCTGATCTTGGGGTCAAAGTATGTTGTAAAAGAAGATTAACAATTCTAGCTTTTGGTCGAAAGTTTCGATTTTTGAATTCAAAATTACCATTTCCTTCGAAAATGTGATGAAATGTTTCATGATCATTTTCATCGATTTTAAAACTAGAAAGATCCATTCCCGTACTTTTGCAAATGAGAATGGTACCCAAAAGGATCACAATTTAAAACGACAAGTGCCTTTGGCACTACTCTAAATTTGATCATCATTTTCAATATAAAATCCATGGTTTAAATTTGCATAGAAAATTTTAACCAGATTTGGGTAACAAACAAAATCATTTTGAGAAACATCAATAAGACTAAGAATTTGATTGTTTGCAAAAAGAGAATCAATTTCATAAGAAGAGAAATCTTGAAATATAACAAACTTTCTGGGATGGACTTTTCCATAGTTAGCATAATTGATGTATGCTTTTATGGCCTCCGGATCATTGAAGAGTTGCTCTTTTATCTTTCTGGAAATTCTCATGGTGGAGGGGTTGCTTGAAGAAGCCATTAGAGTAGAGAGTAGAAAGCTTGAAGTTTTGAAGAGAGAGTTTGAATTTGAAAATGAGAGTGAAAAGATGTGATAAAAGATAGTGAATAAATAGTTTCTCAAAGGACATGTTCTCTGATCAAAAGATGCCTTTTCAGAGAATTGAATGAGGTGAAAAAGTGGAGGGAAATTCAACCATTCGAATTCAAATTTTTAATTTCAAATTTTGTACCGACGTCGACATCACGGTGGGGACCATGTCGACATGTGTCTTTGAATTTCTATGATTTATTTTTCCTAAGTATTCTAATATATATATATATACTTATTATTTTTAATGTATATATATATATCTAGAATAATTCTGAAATTATAGTATATTCTATAAAATATTATAATACTATTAAAAATAAAATAAAAATAATAATAATAATAAAATAATAATAAAAAATTTCAAATTTCAAATTCGAACAACACACCAATTCAAAATCAATCAATCAATCAAGCATCCAAATCTAAGCATGCAATTTCAACCAATTGTATTGTAAATATCTACCTTTTTCTGAGTCCGTTTCTCTGAATTCGTCGGAGTCGTGAACTGCTGTAAAACACATATTTGAATTATCTATCTTCTGATCATCACCGCTTGAGGACAAGTCTAAATCATCTAGAGTAGCGGTAAATGCACGTTTTCGTTTCTTTACGGAATCACTACATATAGGAGGATTTTGCCTATCTGGATACGGACAGTCTCTTTTGATATGGCCAGGTTCATCACAGTTGAAACATTTGATATTGTTTGGCACTACATTCTGATTTCCTGAGTTCTTATAGTTGTTTCTCTTGAAATTGTTCATCTTTCTGTATTTCAGGAATTTTCGAAAATTCTTGGTCATAAGGGTTATTTCTTCATCATTATTGCTGTTTGAATCTGATCCATCGGTCAATGCATTGAATGCCATTGATTTCTTTTCAAATGCTTTGCTTTCTCTTCTCTCAATCATTTGGACTTCAAACGACATTATATTCCAATTAATTCTTCTATCTTTAAGGTACTGATGTCATTTTCCTCTTCGATCGCAAGTGTCTTTTGATCCCATTCTGGAGCAAGAGAATTTAAGATTTTTCTTACTTGATCTTCTTTCGAAAATTCCTTTCCCAAGGATATTAGAGAATGCACAATGTTCTGAAATCTACTATACATATCTAAAGTAGACTCATTAGAATTCATTATAAATAATTGAAACTGGTTTGTGAGCATGGAAATTTTGGTCTGTTTAACTTTGCTTGTTCCTTCGTGAGTAACTTGCAAAGTTTTCCAGATTTCATATGCAGATACTCTATTGAATTCATTTCTATCAAGTGAACAAAACAGAATATTCATAGCTTTAGAGTTATTTTGTGCAACAGTCTTTTGCTCAGCAGTGAACTGTGCAAAATCAGTTGTGGGTTTAGAATATTCAGTCTGTGTGACATTCCAAGTATCTAGTCCTAAAGATTGTAAATATATTTTCATTCTACATGCCCAATATGCATAGTTACTGCCATTAAAAAGTGGTGGTCTGACAGTAGACCGACCTTCTACAAATGAACTAGTGATAGGGATAATAGAACAAGTATTGATAGTGTTAACAGTACCACTGTTGGTAGCCATTTAAAAAAAAATCAAAATACAGATTATGAAAACTTTAAAAACCTTGCTTTGATACCAAATGTGAGAAATGCATATTACGGATCTTAAGGCTGAGATAAACACTAAAGGGAGGTGAATAGTGTTTTAAGGAATTACTACATCTTTTAGAGTTTATGTTAATTTGAACACAAATGTATGCAATATTCAGACACAGATATGATCACAGAAAAAAACATAGATGTAGAAATAAAGTAAAAGTAGTAAAAGAAAGAACACATTGGATTTTATATTGGTTCGGAGTTACCCTACATCCAGTCCCGCACACAAGTACGGATTTCCTTTCCAAAGCAATTGTATAATTACACCTTAGATTTCAAGGTTACGAGGTACACCCTCCAGATTCACAATCCTCTAGGTAGAGATACTTGATTTCAGGGGCAACAAGTTCACCCAATTGATTTCCAAGGCTACAATCACACCTTTACTTGATTGATTTCCAAGGCTACAATCACACCTTTCCTCGCTAAATTGATTACAAAGAGGTTTATAACTCTGAATAGCACTGAGATCTTGTTGAGATAGTGATAGAGAATCAAACCAGAAATGATCTAGTTAGATTCAATGTTGATTTCGACCGAGTAATGGTAAGAAAGTGTATAAAGAAATGTGAAAGAAGAAGAGGAGTGAAAACCAGAAAAATATGAATTGAAAATCGTTCAAAATAGCCCCTATTTATAGAAGAGCAACAACCATGTCCATTCGTGCAGGGATATGACGAATAGACACTTCTTTTGAAATTTAAATTTTTGCAATCAATTGCCACTATATCGACATGGGTATCTTGGGTATGTCGACATCCCAAAGAAAATTTTGGTGATTTGTTTTTCTTTGAAAATAACTTCTATCTTGTATTAAAATCATTTTAAACTTTATAAATATACTTAACTATAGTTAAAATACATAAATAAGTATAGAAAATAATATTTTGGTATATATAAAATTTTACTATATTTTATATTTAAATCTAAGTATAAACATTTAAAAGTTAAATATATTATTATTATTAAAAGATGGTTTAAAAACAAGGATAATTTGATTTTGAAAATAAAGATTATTTTGAGGCTAAAATATTTAAAATCAGGATAGATTTTTTTGATTCTTTTAAAAGGAAGGTTTTGAAATCATTTTGAATACATGATATAATTTTGTAAAAACATTTGAATAAAAGGTTAGCAGATACAAAACAATGTTCCACTAGATTTTTCGTAGGTTCCATCTTACTTAGGGTTCCATCCCTTTAACAGGCTCGAAGTGGATTCCATTCCACGAATAAATTGGATTTTAAGATGCCAGTGCTTTTTTAGGAGTTTTAACAAAATTCCTAATTAAATTACTTATTATTGAAATCTTGAACTCTTGATAATCTTGATACTCATGAGTCTTCAATCTTGATATCTTGGATCTATATACTGTACAGTCTTCATTCTTGGTACCTGCATGGTTAAATCATGCATATACATATATATCTAAAATATAATGTTAGTGTTTATATTTTATAATATTATTCTGAGGTTGTTTTCATCAAAAACATCATCTCAAGGACTAACATTTCTAGCGTCATATGACCTGGATATTCTGTATACGCCTAGAAAAGACAACGTGGTAGCCAACGCCTTGAGTAGAAGACATGTTGTTCTTGCTTATATTGTTGTCACTCCTACCCTTCTTAAGAAGATTGCAAGAAAGCAGAAAGAAGACGAGTTTCTTCGAGAAATCTATAAAAGAATATGTCGAGGTGAAGATACCAGTTTTGAAGTCAATAATAAAGGAATTATAAGACTGAAGGGCAGGATCTGTGTCCAAGATATTTCGGATTTAAAACAGGAAATTTTGGACGAGTGTCACAAGTCCGAACTTATTATCCATCCAGGAGTTAATAGGATGTATCGAGCTATCAAAAGGACATACTGGTGGAAAATAGTGAAAAGGGATATATCTATTTATATCAGTCGTGGTGTAACTTGTCAGTAAATCAAATGTGATCAAAAGAAGATGGCGGATTTACTCCAACCATGGGAGGTGCCTAAGTGGAAATGGGATTAAGTGTCTATGGAATTCATAGACAGGTTGCTACGAACTCAGAAAGGTAATTTAGCAATTTGGGTTACCGTCGATCGTCTAACTAAGACTGCCCACTTTGTCCCAGTAAAGTCTCACCGAACAGCAGCAAGTTTGGCAAAGTTGTATGTGAAAGAAATTGTTCATCTCAATGATATACCGAGTAGTATAGTGAGTGATCGTGACCCGATCTTCACTAGCAGATTTTGGGAGGAATTTCAAGCCACATTAGGAACCAAGTTAAACTTCAGCACTGCTTACCATCCGTGGTCTGATGGGAAAACTGAAGGATAAATCGAATCTTAGAAGACCTTTTGCGTGATTGTAATCTAGACTTTGGTAGTTCATAGGAGGGCCATTTGCATTTGGTTGAATTTTCATATAATAATAGTTATCAGACCAGTATCGAAATGGATCCTTTCGAAGTATTATATGGTCGTCCGTGTCGATCACCTGCATGTTGGATTGAGTCAGGTGATAGACTCGTTCTTGGACCAGATATGATTAAAGAAGCTACTGAGAAAGTTGATTTTATTCGAAAGAAGTTGAAAACGGCTTAAAGTCGTTTGAAGAGTTATGCTGATCTCATAAGAAGAGATTTAGAATTCCAGGTTGGAGATCCCATTTTCCTAAAGGTTTCTCCAATGTGAGGAGTGTTGAGATTTGGAAAGACCAGTAAGCTGGCACCGCGATATATAGGTCCTTTTCCTATCATGGAGAGGATCGGTCCTTTGGCTTATCGTGTCCAGCTACCCAATTGGTTATTTGGCATACACAATGTGTTTCATATTTCTCACCTTCGAAAATATGTGCACGATCCAGACTGTATTATTGAGGAAGACGCTCGGCAGGATTTAGAAATCACACTAAATTTGGCAGTTAAGAGAGAACCGTTAAAGATCATTGATTGAGACAAAAATAAGCTGAGAAATAAAATTGTGAAACTAGTAAAAGTATAATGGAGCGGTGACCTGGGAAACAGAGGATAGTATGCAGAAGTTCTATTCCAATTGCAGAGTGGATGTTTCGGCTTAACCTCGTAAGCCATTTCTCTATCTTTTTATGTGTTCTTATATTCTTTGTTTGTCTCTCTCTCTTTCAAATTTTGAGGACAAAATTTTCTTAAAGGGGGAATCTCTAACATCCTAATTTTTACCAAATTTAAAAATTAGTAACTAATATAATTTTCTGAAATTAATTTGAAATTAATTTGAAAATTTTCAAAACAAATGAGAAAAGTATTGATATATATATATATATATATATATATATATAAATAGATTTGAATTTGGATTTGAATTGAAATTCAAAAATAAATATTTTAGAAAAAAATACTTGGATTTAAAAATAATTTATGTGAGATTTTTATTAGTATATAATTAATTTAAAAATCATTTTTCTTTTAAGATTACATATATAAATAAAGAAAATATATTTATAAAGTAGAAAATACAAATTTAAATGTGTGGATGTATATATGGACAAATTAAAAAGTTTTGAAATATTAACCTATAGTTTAACAAGTGTCATAATGTTATCATTAAGTTTTACAAATGTCACTTTGATTTTTATTTTTGAGAAAATTAATAAAAATAGAAAACAGGATTATATGAACCACTACATCTCCTCCTTCTCATTTCTTTTATCTTCATTTTCAATCTCAAGCCTGAAAAAAAAATCAGAAACCAAAAATTTAAAACGAAATCAAACCTGTAAACATTTCAAACTAGATCAAAACAATAAGCCTGTAAACTTTCTCAAACCAGAAGTTAATTCAAAGCAGTAATCTTTTCAAAAGCAACAAAGATTTCCAGTTCAAAATCAAAGCTAGTTTCGAGCATTTCAGTTTTCAAAATCATGAATAGTTACAAGTTCAAACAACAAACAATTCAACTCAGTACAATCATCTCAAACAAAAGATCAAAGCAAGATCAATCTTAGTTTTCAAACTCAGGAAGAAAAACATTTTTTCCAGGCTTTCTGTTTCAAAACTACAGGTGAGTAAACTTTTTAAAATCTGGATTTTACTTATTGTTTGAAATCATGCTTGAAGTTAAGTGGTACAATTGGTTGCATGCATACAAATACATGTCTGGAAAATAAGAATTTGGCTCTGTTCCAGGTTACAGGTTTCAAACCTGTTTAAAAGTTCAAATCCTCCTTCTTTGATTCTTATTAGACTTTAGGATCTAAACAAAATTTGTTTGTCTAACCATGTTTTAAGTTTTAAAAATAAATTTAAGCAAAATCAATTAAAGTTTTTTTCTAGAAATTGGAAAATACAGGCAAATTCAAAATATGTTGAAATTTCAAACATCATAAATTCTGGTTTCAGGTATGCCATTTGAAATATTTTCAAAAATAATGATTTTTAAAATTAAAATCGGAATTTTTAATGAAGTATTGATTGACAAATTCGAAGTTGAACAGAAAAGGGTTTATTGGCGAATTCTGGTGATCGCGGTAGTGATGGACCTCGTGGTCATGGCTGAAGGAAGCCTATATGGTGGTGATTTGGGAAAAAATGCTTGAAATTTTTTTAATTGATCGTGGAGGAAGAAGATGGTCGATCTAGGGTTTAAACCCATGTTTTGGTCGAAGCCGTAAATCTGATTGTCGTGGCTTCGTCAGAGCACCGAAGTCGATCGCATCTGCGGCAATCGAAACGAGGGAAGTAGGTGAAGCTCTGACCAGAATTTCGTGACCTCTGGTGGCCTGAGGCGATAGAACAAGGCAGTTTTTGGTGATCGAAATTTGTTCCAGTTTGAGTCAAGTTCCTCGATTTCGAATTCGACAGGGATTCGTCGATCTGGGTGATTTGAAGGTGTAGGTAGATGGACATCGACATGTCGAAGGCAGCAGGGTTAACTGGAGTTTGTCAGAGCGGTGTCCAACGTGCACGAGTTCTGGGTTGTGTCAGTAAGTAGGATTGAGGAAGAAAGATTGGGGACTCGAAGTTTTCCTCGAGGAATTCGCATGCAAGCTCGAGATTGGGATTGGGGGTTTTCAAGTATGTTTCGGATATTAAAAACTTAAACAAAAATCTATGTTTTAAAACGAAAATTTGAGGTTGGCTTGGGGAACACTCGGGGAGGTCTCGGGTTTTACATAAAAACATTTTTTAACTTTAAAACCAAATTTCAAATTTTAAAACATTTTTAACCTAGTTTTTAAATAATTATTTTAATTTAATTTTGGATTAATAAAGGTTGTAAGTGAATAATTTTAAAGTTATTAAATTTAAATTTATTACTTATGTAATCATTATTTTTAAATAAGTTCTTAATTTATTTTAAGTAAATAATGTAATTAAAAAGTTAATTAAGATGAAGCGTTATTTTAATTTTTAATTAACATTAATCTCTTGAATTAATTTATGTGTTAATGATGATTAATCATGAGGTTTATTAATTAAAGATTTAAATAGTAATTAAATGATTAATTAAGATAAATGATTTATAATTACTTAATAATTAAAGAATAATTAATTAAAGGTTAATTAATTATTAATTTAAGGTTGATTAATTTATAATTAAGGATTAGTTGATTTATGTAATTAATTAAGAAATATTTAATTAATGAAAGTGATTAAGACTAATTAATTGGTAATTATGGACTATTAATTTATAATTAAGAATAATTAATCATTAATTAAGGATAATTAATGAAAATAATTATGTGATTAATTAATTATAATCACACGATCAATTCATCTTGCTTATAGATGAATGATTATTATTGAATGCCTTGAATTGATTGATACCTCTGATATGTGATTGTGATACTTCATGATGTGAATTGCTGTGAATTGAACTGTGATATCTGTGATATATTTCTGTGTGAATGTGAAAACTGTTGGCCTTTAAACGGCGTTTGAATTTCGATGCGACAGGGAGTCGGATTCCAAATGGTTATCGGAAACCCACATCGAATCTGAATATGGAATCTTTTTGACTTGTGTATCCACGTGTTTTAAAATAAGCGCTCATTATTTGGATTAGTCAAGAGAGGACTGTGTGTCATAAAACCCATTCTGAATAATGATACGATAAAATTAGAGTGCATTTGAAGACCGACGGTGAAGACTGGGTATTTTTGAGAACGATAGGATTACCTATCGAATGTCTCTGCACCGAGTAGCTACGGTATAGAGATCTCCATATGTGATGGGGAGTCCGATCGAGATTGTGGATTCTCGGATTGCAAGGGCTTCTTCCTTTATTGGACGAAATGCCTTCGGTTCCATTCAGACCCAGGATGGACTTGTATGGTTGTATGTCTGACATTACACTTTGAGATATAAAGCTGAATTCTATCAAATACATTTCTATTTGGTGGCGGAGAAATTATTCTCTTAGCTTAACACCCTTCTTTGAGACGTACGAGCTCTGAGGTTATGTAGTTGATGGTTATTAGTGATATACTCCCAATTTGGTAGTATGGCATGCTGAGTGCTGCCGATCATTTGTTGATCGAATCATGGCTTTTATGAAAAGCGTAGCTTCGTGGACGAGACCTCGTCGAACCTCACACCCCGAAAATGGTCGAAATAGGAATAGATGCAGCAAGATTATGAGGGTCCGCCATTCAGGGTATGTGCATTTCCTTCTGGATAATAAGTGGTATTCTAGTATGGAGCCCAGATAATTTGCTTTGTGGTTGTTGGTGTTGAGGGCCCTCGATAAGGGTCGGTTACGACCGGGGGATGGCATACTCGTGACAATTAGTTACCTAGTTACAGAGGTAACTCGGCCTTGTGTTGGTAGAGAGCTGGTTAAGTTCTCGGAGCGTCCCTCCAAAGGCGTACCTATTCAGTGTAGGAAGTTCCTTAGCCTGACCATTTGTTGAAAATCCAAACAAAATAATATGAGCCATGTACGGTTTTAGTTGTACAACGTGGCATTTACTTATGGTAGTGACATGCCGATTAAATGGTAGCTATAGTAGGTATACCATAGTGTGGTATGCTAGCTAAGATTAATATTATACATTCAAAATGTTTTTTACACTATGAACTAATAATAATATCAAAAAAAAAATTCACATATCAAGCATGCTTGACTATCATAAGGAGAAATCTCCTCCAATTGTGCGATTACATTGTGTGTGTGGCGAGGCCTTATGGTAGTTTCATTTTCCAAAAGCATGAACGGATTTCTTTTTAAAATTGTTTTGTTCAAACAACTGCATTTATTCACTCATACCTGTCCCAAGACTGACCCAGAGTTTATTGTTCCCTTCCTAAACTCTGAGTGCCCATAATTTTCCACACGGGCAGCCAAAAAGCAGGTTATCCGTGTTCTGGAGCTAGTTCAGATTTAGAGCTAGGAATCTTTGAAGTCTTTTGGAATCTTTGGTTTTGGAAGCTACCGGATTTTGGGAAGCTTTTTGCTTTGGAGCTTTAATGTTGGATTAAAGGTGCTTATGTTGGATTCTCGCTCTCGCTCTCTTTTTGAAGACTATGTTGTTTCTCCGTTGTGGAGTTATATTTTGATGTTGTATCATGTATAGCACTCTGATAATAGTGTTCAATTGTTGTAATCAAATTCTATATCCATATTGTATCTATGTTGTGATAAATGAAATCATCTTTTGTTTCCGCTGTGTTATATTCATCTAATGTTGTTATAAGCTTCACCGAACTGGAATTCAACGTTTGAGTCTCTGGCATTCGAATACAAGTGAGGTATTTGATGCCGATTTTTGAACGTTGGATTTAGGGTCGTGACAGTCCGGTACTCCCCTCTTCTGTCATTGGAAAATAATTTCGGTGATGACGCCATATTGTCAACATAAATTTTCGAGTCTCAAAGCGAGGGAGGTCATTTAGTAGCTTTGCTACGCATTTGGTTCAATAAATATATTTTGATTTGAAATTTCTAAATATGATCTGATATATATAAAAGATATGGGTATATATATTATTTCAAAAATGATTTGAAATGAACCCGGTATTTGAATTCTTAATTTCCTGTTAATTAATGATTTTCAGTTGTAGGAATAAGTTAATTTTTTTAAATAGTTGGAAATTTCTAAAATGAGAAATAAGAAGTTTAAGCTAAGTGCTTAAATGAAATATGATAAGTTAAATTATAACTCTTAAATTTCAAGATAATGGAAATTTAAACATGTGTAAATTATTGAGCTTTATTGTTAACTAAAATGAATATGATAAATTTGTATAACACTCAATTACATTCTAAAAACATATATAAAACTTTCCAAAAATGTTTAAAAAGTTGAAATGTTAAATGTGCATATGTAATAGAATATTATACAAGTTTGAACTTAAGTAATAAAATTGTTTCAAAATGAAATTGTGTTTAAAGAATTGTTTATAAGAAAAAATTTAATTAAACTGGTATAAGAAATGTTATACACTTAGTTAATGTTCTAAAAAATGTTAAATGAATAAATTTAGTAGTAAAAAGGAAAATACTATTTAGATATGAACTTAAAAGAAGGTAAACACATAATAAATTAAATCATATCTTTATAAATTGTTGGTAAAAAAATATAAATAAATTTGCAAAGGATGTTTAAGATTTAGTTGTAGCTTTTTGAGATAGTTAAAATTTGAATAATATTGTGCAAAAGAAGATACGTTTATATAAAATAATTATAAACTTGAGAAATGATTAATGAAATAAGAAAGTTGAAATCTGGATTATGAAATGAAATTTTACTTAAGTCAAGTTTAATGGAATGAATTAATGAAATAAGTTAACGAAATGAATTATATGATGAAAGATAACTTAAGAAAAGTCGGTTGAAAGTGACTGTGATAAAAAGAAAATTTTATTAATATGAATTTGAGTTATAAAATAAAATTTACTTACGTAAAGTTAGGGATATGAATTAATGAAATGAACTAATGAAGTGAATCAATGAATTAATATGAACTTAAGTTAGGAAGTAAGAATAAACATGAGTTGCGTTTTATAAAATATTTATAATAAACTTGAATTGTTTTACATATGGTTTCTAAATGATATTAGTATTAAAGTGAATATACTAAGTGGTAGTAAAATAAATTTAACTTGAATAAGGTTAAATGAAATGATTAATAAAATGGTCCATAAAATGAATTGATATGAAATGTGATAACATAAAGTGAAATAGTTGGAATTTGAATAAATTGAATGTAAATGAAATAGATTTGAATAAATTGGAAGTAAATTAATTAAAGGCTAATAAAGGATGGATTTTAATAATAAATACAGTGTTAAGTTAGCTATGGGTGGTGGATAATGTAAATTCACATAGTTATGAATTAATTGGATGAATATTAATTATAGGATAGTTTCTTTGGTTGCAAACAATTGTTATTATTGCCTTTGATCGTATATGATTATTATGGTTGTGTGTTAGTTCTTGTGCTTATAATTTGGATTCAGAATACATGTTATATGGTTCTATTAATCTTATACATGTTTCTACATCCTTTTATAAGCGACTAATATTCAAATTTGAGTTGAGATAGGTACATACGAAGGCCGTTTGGATGTATAGCGGTTTGATTTTTCTTTTGGTTGCTTAATATAAGCGAATTCGCTCATATTAATAATAATTAGGTACGTACCTTGGATTACATACCGTACTTTTATATTTATCCCTACGGGATGCCTCATCATGGAGATCAAATGTATAATAAGTGACACATCCCTATAATCAAACTTAATACATAAACATTCCCTAAAAAAAAGATTTAAATTACATCCCTATTTTCAAACATTGCAATTTTCTTTCCTGAAATAGCCCTCTGCTCCATTGCTAAATGTTGATTCTTTATATGTGGATGTTATTCTCACATCCATAATTAAATTTGCATCTCATTAATTATCAATCTTTAAAACGCAATAACTTTCTGTAGAAACGACGGATTAATAAACCATTTTCACCATTAAATCATAAATTTTATTATATTTCTAATGAGTGGAATTGTGCATATGTAAATATAACGGCAGAAAAAATTTATAAATTGATGTTTTCTTAATTTTTCAACAATTATATAGTATGATTGCAGACAATTGAGCAATTATGTGCAATAACTGCAGAAAAGTCTACAATTATATAGTATGATTAGAGACAATTAAGCAATTATATGCAATAATTGCATAAATATCTATAATTATTTGATATAGTTGCACTTTTCTATGATTATTTGGAATAATTGCAGTGTCTTCTGCAATTATTCAATATAATTGCATAAAAGTTTACAATTATATGGAATAATTGCTAATATTTGAAGAAAAATTGATGGTCATTTCATATAATTGCAGAAAATGGAAAGTATACTGAATAATTGAAGAAAAGCCCGCAATTATATTGAATAACAGCAGAGAAGTCTGCAATTATTGCATATGATTCCATAAAAGTCTACCATTATTCCATATATTGCATAAAAGTCAGCAATTATATGGAATAATTGCTAACATTTGAAGAAAAATCGATGATGTTTAAAAATTGTAGAATTCTCTGCATATATATGGAATAATTGTGGCCTTACTGCAAATACGATTTTTTTTATATCAACAATGGATATTATTTTAAAGATCATAAAATTTATGATATTTTGGTGAAAACGGTACGCTGATTCGATGTTTCTACAGAAAGTTATACGCGTTTGAAATGCTAAAAACGTAAAAGGTATTTGTATCTTTTGGCGCAGGAGGATTTGAAAAAAGGGACTATAAATGTAAGTTTGGTTTGGGGAGGATGTTTTCTCTATTTTGAAACTTAACAAGGATGTGAGCCAAACTATCTCTGTATTATATTGCAAATTTTCACAATCGAGCCGCGTAAAGGAGACGCTGTCGAAATTTTCCATAAATTCAGGTTTTAGAATTTTTTTGAGATTTTAAAATTTTATAACTTGTTTTAATAAATAAGTTCTAATTTCCATAAAGCCGGTATCCGAGTAGCATAGTAAAATCATAACAAAGGTATTCAAATAAGATTTTAATGTTTATAAGTTAATTATTTTGAATAAAATATATCAAATGTTAGATTCCTTACTTAACCCCTTTTCGATGACGAAAAGTTTTGAGTGGGAGAGATTGTAATGACTCGTATTTTTATATATTTTGAATTATTAAATTTAATACGATTATTGAATAAACATGGTTGGAAATAAAATATTTATATTTCATCTATGTAATTTATTTAATACGAACTTGAATAAAATTTTGAAATAAAAATTTCGACAAGATTTAAAGAAATTATGTGTATTAAAATGAAGTTCAATATATCCAATATGCTGTAATCAATAGAATGAATTGAAAAATAAATGTTGAATTAATTAAATGAAAAGAAAATAATGTATTTATAACTAAAATTCATTTAAAATCTAATATTAATTCGTCGCAAATTGAATTATTGTGATGCTTTGATTTAAGAAGTGGAACTAAGTGTAGTAGTTGTTTTGTTATTTGAATTCGTTTTTAAGGTTAAATTTTAAAATTTAAATAACTTATGTTTCAAGTATAATGATTCATTGGATAATTAAATTGTTTAAAATATTGAAATTATTTAAATAATCGAATCTTGAATTTAATATGAATGAAAATGATTTCAAAAGTTGAGTTAAATTTTATTTAAACAAGAATGAAAGTTGTTAACTTTTAAAATTGAATTTAAAAGTGAATAACTTTATTTTGGAAATTTATTGTTTTAATTAACATGTGAAATTAGTCAATTTTTGTGCACTATCTCGGATTTCGATGAAACCAGTTTCATCGGATCTGTAATAGTGAATTATTATTGGATTTCATGTTTCATAGCGATTCGACTTATCGTTTGGTCAAGCGAGCTTGAAATGCGTAGAAATCAATTAACGAAATTTAATTAAAATAATTTGATTTTGAAAAGCTATCTTCTGAATATGATGGAATTGGCTCTCGAGACTAGTTCCATAGTGCTCGAAATAGGGGTATAACATGTAGAACGCCATGGGACACGATTCGTTTGGTTAAATTTTCGTTGACAGATCGGGCCGGAAATTTATAAACTTATATAAGGTCACGTTGTGTTTTCATTTTCGAAATCCTAAACTAAAACATCGGTCGTTCTCTTTCAACGATTTTAATGGCCGAAATCACCTGATCTTCTCTCCTTATTTTCTTCCAATCCGCTCAATAATGTCAAACGACACAAAAGGAAAAGTGTAGACTTCAATAAGCTCTACACATTGTGCGGTTGGATCAAGGCGAAAAGGCCGGGCTTGTATTCGCAGGATCTAGATCTAAGTTCGTTGCGAGTTTTCTTGATTTCTGTGAAGATGGCGGTAGCGGAGTCGACCAGATTTTGGCCGTTTGTGGAGGATCGTAAGGCGCGCGTTGCGGTAAGGTTTGATGGGGCTCCGAGGGTCCCTAGGGTGGCGCACGTCGAAGTTGGTTGGTGGCATGATGGGGTTCGATCGCGTGTCGCCTCGATATCGAGCTAAGAGAGGGAAGAAAGTATCATTTTAAATTTTGTTAATTATACTGTTAATTTTATTTCAGCTATATCGAATGTTTAAAATTTCATATCTTTTTCGTGCGAGGTCGGATTTGAGCGAAAAAGCCGTATTGCAGTCGTATCGACGAAGGCTACGACATGGAGTTGGATTCATATTTATTTGAACCTAAATTTTTTTCAGTTTCAGATAAAGGTGAGTGGCTAGCTAAACCTACTCATGAAATACTAAATTATTTAGATGTTAATTAAATTTAAATCATGAAGTGATTTACTTTTACTGACTGTTGTTTGGTAATTTAACTGGCATTTAAATTGACATGTGAATTGAACTGATAGGAATTTAAATCAACAGTTAAATTTGGAATTGGAATTAAATTGCTAGTTAAACACCTAAATTGATAACTAGTTAATTGTTGTGATTTATTGGCCGATTTGGATGTTGATTGTGATGGATGCCTATTGGTTGACATTTTGGATGATTGGGTGTTTATTTATTTCATATATATCCCGTTGTCACCTTGTATATTATTAACAGTACCGTAAATTAAATTTTTTCGAATAAATTAAGAAATAGGTTGAAATGATATATACTTATGACTTTTATTTTGGATTGAAATGATATATTCATCCCTGAAATTAAAATTGAAATAACTATTCACTTGGCCATAGGATAGAAAATTGTAATATAGATACCAGATTGGTTAAATTAAATAGTTTTAAAATTTTTGGTTTTGAAATTATGATATCGTTTCAAGGAATAAAATAATTGACTTATGGAAATTGAATTATTTTCAAACTCGAGCTCGAAATGTTGAAATTGAATTTGGAAGTTCGAAGTTATAATCGAGATATGATTTGAATTATGGAAATTGATTTGTTTTAAAAGATTCGAACTTTGAAATATACCGAAGTAGAACTAATATAAAGGGAAACTTTTAATTTGGGCTCGAGATTGAAGTATTTTGAAGATTTGAACATTAATTTGAATGTTGAAGTTTAAATTTTATTTAAGTGATTTAAATCAATAAATTGAAATTCAACTTGAAATTTATATAAATCGAAATGGTTTAAAATAAGAACTGAATTAAAAGTTAAACATTGAATTTTGTGATGACCTGCAAATCCGTACCCCTTGAATATACACTAATCTCCGTAGATTAATTCAAGATGAACAGAAATACGAATTATCAATGTTTAAGAAAAAGAAAAAGGGAGAAGCAGAAGAGATAAGAAGATAGAAAATAGGGAGAAAAGAAAATAGATAGAGAGGAAAGAACATAGAAAATAGAACGGAATAAAAACAGCAGAACAACATCAGAATCTCACAATTCGCAGCGGAACAACATATAATAAATAAATGAATAATCTTTAAACAAAGAACTATATCAGTTATTATATTACATCACATTACATTACATTACATCAGAGTGCACAACAACAAACAACATCAACAGCGGAAACGAAATACTATATACTACGCCATGCCATCCATCTTGCCTCCAGCAACTCCAGAATATCCTGATATCCTGATAAACCTAACTCTTAACTGCCCGTGTGAAAATTGGTGGGCACCCAGAGTTTAGGAAGGAAAACAATAAACTCCGAGTCAGTCATGTGACTAGTGTGAGAACTCAAAACAGTTTATTTTTCTTTAAAATCAAAATAGAGGAATTTTTTTTTAAATTCAATTCGCAATGCTTTTAAAAATGAGACTACCATAAGGCCTCCCGCACACACACACATGCAAACGCAGAATCAGAGGAGATTTCTCCTTATGATAGTCAAAGATGCTTGATACGCATTTAAAAGAACATTTGATATTATTATTAGTGCATAGTGTAGAACAAATTCTTTCGAAAGTAGAATATAAATCTTAGCCAGCATAGGTACCATTATATTATGCCTACTAATAGCTACCATATTAGATGGCAGGTTCTACAACTAAAACCGTACAAGTCTCGTATTGTTTCTTTGTGATTTCCAACAAATGGTCAGGCCAAGGAACTTCCCATTGCCACATGAGAATGCCTCTGGAAGGACATCCCCGAGAACCAAACCGGATCTCTGCCAACACAAGGCCGGGTTACCCCTAACTGAGTAACAACTAACCGAATATGCCATCCCCCGGTCCTTTGGGACCTTTATCCGAGAGCTCTCTAATCAATTCACACGATCATAATAATAAAGTGTTTCAACATGAGTAAGTATCTGGGCTCCATACCATGATACCACCCTTTTCCAGAAGGAAATGCACATACCCTAAAGGGCGCTACCCCTCATAACCTTGCTGCATCTTTCCTGTTTTGACCATTTCCGGGGTGTGAGGCTCGATGAAGTCTCGTCCACAAAAACATACTTTATACAAAAGCCATGCTTTGGGTCAACAAATGATCATAGAAATGATCACCAAGATAGACGATCAAACAAATGATCCTATCACAAATAATCAACACAATGATCATTTCACAGCAACACTCAGCATGTCACATTACCAAATTGGGAATATATCGCTGATAATCTTCAACTACATAACCTCTGAGCTCATACGTCTCAGAGAAGGGTGTTAAGCTAAGAGAATAAATTCTCCGCCACCAACAGAAATATATTTGAAAGAAATCGGCTTTATATCTCAATTTGTAATGTCAGACATACAATCCATACAAGTCTGTTCCGGCTCGAACAGAACCGAAGGCACTTACAAAGAAGTCCTTGCAATCCGGATATCCACAATCCTGATCGGATTTCCCATCACATATGGAGAACTCTATACCGGAGCAACTCGGTGCAGAGTCAATCGACAGGTCATCCTATCACTCTCGCAAATACCGGTCTTCAACACCGATCTTCAAATGCAATTCATAACGACGTATCACATATTCGGAATGGGTTATACGACCCCATGGTCCTTTCCCGGTTAACCCGAATAGTGAGCGCTTATTCAAAAATAGTTGTGGCATTCAAATTCAAACAAATCACATCAAATACCCATTCAAAGGGAAATATTGATAGTCGGTTATTGAACTATCAATGGATATGCACAACATCACCAGATCCCAAATAATTTTCCAAACTATTTATTTCCCAAAGATATCTTTACTAGATATATAATTTTCGCACTTCAAAAATAAATCAATATTTATTTTTAACAAATTCCACTTTCTTTTATAAATTCCTTAGTGAATTTATAATCCAAAATATCTATGAATATTCGATTTCAATTATTCACTTCAATTTATCTTCAAAAAGATAAATTCTCAAAATGTTCACTTTATATTGGAAAACATTTCCATACTTATTGAATAAGTAATTCACAAATCTTTTATTTTCAACCTTTGAAAAATATTCAATATACTTAAATCGAAATTAAGTATATATTTCATTCTTTAAGGAAATCGTTCTCTTAAACATATTTATTTGGGCCAAAACGAATTGTAACAACCCGCATATTTATCGAGTTCATATTTATATATTTTATTTAAATATTAAATCGATAATCGGATTTTGGTCCGAAAAGCTACTTTTTGCAAACGGTCAAATTAGGACTCGAGACCACTTCCATTGAGTTTGAAATGCCGTTTACAACTTTTTTAAGTATAAACTTTGATAGGTTTGGAGTTAGTGAAATTTCACTAACTTTTCCCGCTTTGGACTTTGGGTTAGTTTAGCCTATTAAGCCCAAGTTCCAACCCTCTTCTCCTCACTCTTCATAAATTTCCTAACTAACTCAAGCTTGGGCATTAATGGTGAAGAGAATGGGAAATTAAAACTCCAAGCACAAATTCAATTGCAAATCCAACATTCAACTCCAAATTCAAGTAGAAGATATTAGATTCAAGCTTTGGATTGCTTCTCCTTGCTTTCAAGCTTCATCTTCATAAATTTTAGTACAAAGGTGAGATTTTTATCTCACAATTCTAGCCTATAACTATATTGGACTATTGGGAATGATTCCCTATCATTTTTGCATGCATATTAGCACTTGGTTTGGATTGGATTGGCGAAAAACTCCAATTTTTAGCGTTTTGGTGAATTTTCAGCACTTAGGTCGTTCTGGCCATTTTCTGTGCTCGGAGTTAGGTCGCTCGCGACCTAACCCTTAGGTCGCTCGCGTGTTACCGCGCTAGGTCGCACTGCCTTGAATTAACGTCTTCGGATTTAGGTCGTTTGGCTTTTAGGTCGTAGGTCGCAGGGATTTAGGTCGTTCTAGAAATATGGGCACTTCGGAGTTAGGTCGCTCGCAAGTTAATACCGTAGGTCGTTTGGCTTGTAGGTCGTAGGTCGTGGGGAGTTAGCTCGTAGGTCGCTCGCCTATGTCCTCTGTCCATTTTGTCCTTAGGTCGCAGACCTCTAGGTTGCGGGTACCCTTAGGCCGCTCAGCCTTGTTTAGCGCTAGGTCGTTGGACCATTTAGGTCGTTTGACCCTTAGGTCGTGGGTTTTTTTTTAGGTCGCATAACCTTAGGTCGTTGGACCTCCTTAAGTACCGATAGGTCGCTGGACCTTAGGTCGTCCCACATTAGGTCGTTGCTGGCCTTAGGTCGCGTGACCTTGTTTAGACCGTATGTCGTTAGGTCGTAAGACCTTAGGTCGCCTGACCACTTAGGTCGCTTGACCTATTCAAATGTTAGGTCGCGAGTTCCTTAAGTCGCTCGTCTCTCTTAGGTCGCTCGCTTCTGCTAACTCGCGAACACCACTAGGTCGCTTGACTCCTTAGACCCCTAGGTCGCAACCATTAGGTCGCTCGACCCTATTCCCCTTAGGTCGTTAGACCTCATTTTGTCTTCACTAGGTCGTACCGTTTTGGTCGGGGCGCTGCCCCGCACCTCGCCGGGGGCGCTGCCCCCTGGACCCCCGCGACCTGACCGGGCAGGTCGAACCCCGTAAGCGGTGGCGTTGCCCCCGCACCCCCACCTTGGGGGGTTGCCACCCCCCTGGACCCCCCTCCGTAGGGGATCTTATCTGAAAAGCATTCAACAGAACTTGCTGAACTGATTTCCTTGGATTTTTATCACATCTTCGAATGTGATCTTTGTGACTGATTGTTTCTACAATTGCTTCTGTGTTTTGTCACTTTATAATATAAAGGTTTCAATACTAGTAGTAAATATCAAAACTCTTTTAACAAACAATTTCAACTCTATTTTTAATAACAAAGCTCTTTTCTTAAAACCATTTTCCAATCTATTAGTATATACAAACCTTTACCTCACTCGGATGAGAAATCTAATTAAACGACTTAGTAAAACAAGTGGTATGAAACGCTTGCGTTCACTTCGTCGGTTAATTCTTGGACTTGTTCGATTGAACCTCTTGTGACAATTTTATTAGTGAATATTTACAGTTTGTTCGTAAATGTTTAAGTTAAGCAAGTGGTTATGGGACATGAAGCTAAACTTCTATATTTACTAGCTTAGTGTAATTGACACTTCTCATTGATCATGATGATCATTCTGATGATTTAGACTAGCAACTGTGCGATGTCTCTTGTTGCGAGGTTAGACTAGACACCACTTGTGTGATTCCTCTCACACATACCTTTTTGCTTTTTGGTTAGTCTGGACCTCAATCTGTGTGATTCCATTCACACATGTGGGGTAGCTCCCCTTGGTCTTCGGACCGTCATGTGATAGGCCTCTTTCTCTTTTCTGTGATTTCTGGATTTCTTGTGTTGATTTCTGGAATTTATGTCATTGACTTGTTATGAGTACAAGTTTAGGGTATGATGCCCTCTTTGGATCTTTGAGAAGATTCTTGTGATATCGATTAATCTCTTATTGACTGATCTTCTGTTGATCATTACTTACATACTTGTAGTGGTATGTCATTATGGATATTTTATGTTTATGCCATATCTTTTATGTTATATCATGTCATCTGATATTTATAGCTAGACTGATCCGTTTATTATTTTCTTAAATAATACTCGGGTCAGACCGAGATGTTACAGGTGCTTCTGCTTGACTTCTTCCCAAGGATTCATCACTCTGACTTTTGGCTAACTGTTTAGATTAGCAGTTTTTGTTGTACGCACTTGAGACGTAGACTCATAGTTGTATTCTTTTGTATAGCACGTGTTGCTATTCTTTTGTATTATTGTGGATCTTTTGACCACTACTCTGATGTACACTTTCATGTGTTAGTTTTATATTCATATCTTCTTCCGCCTTTGTGATATGGATGTCTGTGACTGATTTGCGTTATGATTATTTCTATGTTTGTTTCCGAAGATTATTTATAGCCATCGTATGATAAGAAATTACATGGATGGTCGCTCCTCAACAGCCTTATTCTCCGTGCTAGTTGACAGCACTACTCCGTAGTGTTCTTGGCTAGCGTGAGTATAGAGGTGGGGCGTCACACGAATGTTACGTAAAACATCGTTACGACAACCCAAAATCACTAGTATAGGGATTCGAAATTAAAATAGATATATAAATCCCAATACTATACAAAACATTTCCTTTCGGAAATCATTTACTATAACAACAGTGTTATAGTCCACCATTTCCTTTTATTTCTCGAAAACATCTATTTCAACAATAAATGTTGAAATCTATGGTTTTGAATCTCAACACATTTAAAACATCGTTGGATCGTTTTAATTCAATTTAAAACATCACATTCAAAACAATTTCTTTAACATATTATTCACTATTCAAAAACGTGAATATACTACGTTAACAAATTTCATCCTTTTATACATTTTATTTCGAAGGATCATTCACAGTCAAAAATGTGAATATAACTCCATTAATAGGTTTCAACAATTTACATATCAAAATAAGTCGTTTGCGAATTTATAAAACAACGTTTATAAATTCCTTTATCAACCTGTTCAATTTATATCTCAATGATATACTAAAAATTCATATTATAAGTCAAATGCTTATAATACGATTATTTTACGAAATCGTTCCTTTAAACTTCATAATTATAAATCTTATAACTTATAAGATTCAATTATTTATCCAAATATATTCTTTAATAACTTCACAAAATTTATAAATCTTACTATTTATAAATTTCATTTATAACTTCACCATTTATAATTTTATAATTTCCATTCACTTATGCAATCCATTTTCACTTCATTCAAACACTTATAAAAACTCGTTTTATAATTCAAATGTTTTAATTTATAAATATCAATTTATAAATCTTTTAATATAATCAATTTATATTATTCTTTTAAAACATCTTTAATCTCCTTTATAATTTCATCATTTTGATTTATAAAATAATTAAATTTCATAAATCCTATATTTAAACTTTTATAATAAATTCAAAAATCCCAGTTTAAACTATTTTATAAGATCATTAATCCATATTTCTCAAAAATCAATCTTTAACCGTATTTCTCAAAATCATAATTTTTATAACTTTAAAAATTATAACGTTTATTTATTTAAAATGGATCAATTCCAAAAATATTTTATAAACGTATACTTTCAAAAATCACTTTTAAATCCTTTTAAAATTCCAAATTTGGTCCAATCATGCTACACACCAAATAGTCAATCACGACAACAACAATATCATATATCGATATGATAATCCATCAAATATCAAAATATCTGAAATCAAATAAATACTGTTGAGGAATCCAGTTGGATCCCTCCAACCTGTTTTCCTGCATCCACAAACATTAGCACAATACCAATTTCGCTCCAGTACGAAATTATCGCGGTATATGGGATTTAAAATATTATTCGCTTAATAGACGGCGCAATAGGGTCTCATCCGCTATACAAATGTGGGAAATCAATAACTCCAATATATACATATGCCAATATATATATATATATATATATATATATTGCTATTATATATAATACCAATTTCACTGTTTATGAAATATTCGCGGTATATGTTTTTAATAAATAACATCCGCTTACTAACGGCGCCTAATGTTTATTTTAACAATCAATAGATAACAATCATCATTCAAACATGCATTCAAATATTTTAAATCTAACTATTTAAAATAAAATCAAAACTGATTCGATTGAGTGAGAAGTTCTCACCTTGATTTCAATTTCGTTTTAGCGATTTATTTCGAATAAAATTAAACGGACGTTTAATTTTACCTAAAATTTTCACTAACTCCAAACGACTCCAATCCAATTCCATCGCGTAGTGCTCGTCCATACGATTCCAACGCAACTGGTTTCGCGCGTTTTCGACCTCGTATGAAAAAGATATTGATTTTACAAGTTTACACGATTTTAATAACTATAATTACAACATTAATTTATAATTAAAACCCTACATTCAATATAGGCCGTAGGATCCATCAACATTCCATCATAGCCGTGCGCAACCCCCCTTTTTCTTCTTCGTTTACGTTTACAGCCGAACCCATGAACGCCTTCATCATCGAATTTTGCACGCCACAAACATCGACTAAACCCCCATCATCTCGACACCATTCGAACCACCTCGCCTTGCTTCTCCACCGCCCAGAACGCGCGTCCCCCCAGCTTCATCACCACGCTGAAAACATGACCGAAGTCGCCCCCTTCAAACCTAAATTCGCGACAATCCGTGAAAAGATAGGATAAATCGACCGTTGGATTTATAGATTGTAGTGCCCTCTACCACTTTCTAGTTGAAGGTTTGTCGAATCGATGAACGGATTGGAAGAAATAGGAGGAGAAAGATTGTTAACTCCTGGCCCTCGGTTTCTATGGTGGCGGCCGGCTAGGGTTTAGAGATTTTTTTTTTTTTTTGTGAGGGTTTAGGGTCTATTTATAGGAAATTTTTCAATCACTATTCATCCGGGAATTCCAAACTCCGATTTACGCACCGAAACTGACGTTCCTAGGATTTACCCCGCGTTCCGGACACAATGGAACAGGTTTCGAAAGCTAATTCGGACATCTGTGCGAGTTATGGCAATAAACGTTCAATTTAAATTAAACCGATTTAAACGATTTTCTAGGCGTTTTAATTTGTACCGGACAAACGGTAAATCCAATTGACACGAAATTTGAAACCATACAATAATATCACATTACGGATCCGATGAAACTGGTTTCGTCGAAATCCGAGACTTTTTGAAAAATGGCTATTTTAACTCGCCAAATTAATATTAAAAACAATTCGATGCGTTTCGAGCTGCCACGATCAAACGATAGCTCTGATTGCTACGAAAATTGAAATCCGGTAATAACTAACTATTACGGATCCAATGAAACTGGTTTTGTCCAATTCTGAGACTGTTCAAAAATTGACTATTTTCACTAGTCGATTAATATTAAAATATTCAATTTTCACAAATTAACTTTTAATTCGATTTTAAAAGTTCTAAAATATCATTCTAACTCCAACGTGATAAAATAAAATTTTACAAATCATTTTCAATCATATTTAACCCAATTTTCAATTATTTCCATAATTTAACATATTAAATTATCGATTTAATTATTCAATTAAATCCAATTATTCGAAATAAAATTTATTCGACTTATAAATTCACCTTTTTACATTTAAAATTAATTAAATATTCAAATTTTAAATAATAAAAATTCTGGGTCGTTACAATCTTCCACCCTTAAAAGAATTTCGTCCTCGAAATTAACAAGTAAGAAAAGTTACAGAATCTATTAATTTTCCTAAAATTTATAGTTAAACTTCTTACAATACTTTACTAAGTTTTCAAATCATACTTAGTTATCTTTTCAAAACAACTACTATAGTTTAACTTTCAATTCCAAATCAAAGTTATAGTTTCCAAAAAATTTCCATTTTTTCCAAATTTTTCTAACGCCTTTAATTTTCGAAAAAATTCGCCATAGTCTCCTTTGCGCGGCTCGATCCAAAAAAAAAAATGACAGTATATATATCACAAATATACATCTCATCAAGTAATGAGGCATCCCGCAGGGAAAAAAATGTAAAAGTACGATATTTAATCCGAGATATGTACCTTATATTTTATTAGCAAGCGTATACGGCTAAAATAGCGCGAAAGCGAGCTCCAAATGCGAAGCAAACGCGATCCGCACCTACTAAACACTGAACAAACAACATGAGAACATGCATATATGAAAATAGTATCGATATACAACATATAGCAACATAACAACTATATATGCCAACATAGCAAATGTAGTAAAACAACAAATGCAAACATCTCTTAAGTTATACTTCCATTTTAAACATCACTTAGTTTTACATAACTTAAATTCCCACTTGTAAATAAATTCAGATTTCAATTCTAAAGTAAATTTCCATTTAACTTTAAATTCATTTTTATTTACAACTCATATTCATAAATATATTCATATAGTTTCACTTCTTATATATATAAGTTTATTTCACAATTGTAAATTACTTTAATTATAATTCAATTCTTATAATTCTTTATACTTATACAATTATTCTTTTACTTAGATTATTCAAACAACTTAACAATCAACTTACATACACTTTAATAATTCTGAAAAATTATTCCTTTACATATAAAATATAATCAAGGTAAAATTATTTCATTTACCCAATTTTAAAACAATACTGTGTCGAATTGTTCTATTCAAGTGTTTATAAACCCCTTCGGCATAGTTTTGCAGACCGTGCTGACGAAGGTTCATATACCACTCAATAAACCAATCATCACAATATAAAACAATTTTATATTCACTAACAAATACGCTCTCATAGCTATTATTACACTCAAACTCATTCTAGAGTACTACTGACTCTATCTCTAATGAGTAATACCCAACAGAACCATGGTTGTCGCTTAACCATATGCTCTGATACCACCTATGATGACCCGCAAATCCGTACCCCTTGAATATACACTAATCTCCGTAGATTAATTCAAGATGAACAGAAATACGAATTATCAATGTTTAAGAAAAAGAAAAAGGGAGAAGCAGAAGAGATAAGAAGATAAAAAATAGGGAGAAAAGAAAATAGATAGAGAGGAAAGAACATAGAAAATAGAACGGAATAAAAACAGCAGAACAACATCAGAATCTCACAATTCGCAGCGGAACAACATATAATAAATAAATGAATAATCTTTAAACAAAGAACTATATCAGTTATTACATTACATCACATTACATTACATTACATCAGAGTGTACAACAACAAACAACATCAACAGCGGAAAAGAAATACTATATACTAATAATACGCCATGCCATCCATCTTGCCTCCAGCAACTCCAGAATATCCTGATATCCTGATAAACCTAACTCTTAACTGCCCGTGTGAAAATTGGTGGGAACCCAGAGTTTAGGAAGGAAAACAATAAACTCCGAGTCAGTCATGTGACTGGTGTGAGAACTCAAAACAGTTTATTTTTCTTTAAAATCAAAATAGAGGATTTTTTTTTTAAATTCAATTCGAAATGCTTTTAAAAATGAGGCCTCCCGCACACACACACATGCAAACGCAGAATCGGAGGAGATTTCTCCTTATGATAGTCAAAGATGCTTGATACGCATTTAAAAGAACATTTGATATTATTATTAGTGCATAGTGTAGAACAAATTCTTTCGAAAGTAGAATATAAATCTTAGCCAGCATAGGTACCATTATATTATGCCTACTAATAGCTACCATATTAGATGGCAGGTTCTACAACTAAAACCGTACAAGTCTCGTATTGTTTCTTTGGATTTCCAACAAATGGTCAGGCCAAGGAACTTCCCATTGCCACGTGAGAATGCCTCTGGAAGGACATCCCCGAGAACCAAACCGGATCTCTGCCAACACAACGCCGGGTTACCCCTAACTGAGTAACAACTGACCGAATATGCCATCCCCCGGTCCTTTGGGACCTTTATCCGAGAGCTCTCTAATCAATTCACACAATCATAATAATAAAGTGTTTCAACATGAGTAAGTATCTGGGCTCCATACCATGATACCACCCTTTTCCAGAAGGAAATGCACATACCCTAAAGTGCGCTACCCCTCATAACCTTGCTGCATCTTTCCTGTTTTGACCATTTCCGGGGTGTGAGGCTCGATGAAGTCTCGTCCACAAAAACATACTTTATACAAAAGCCATGCATTGGGTCAACAAATGATCATAGAAATGATCACCAAGATAGACGATCAACCAAATGATCCTATCACAAATAATCAACACAATGATCATTTCACAGCAACACTCAGCATGTCACATTACCAAATTGGGAGTATATCACTAATAACCTTCAACTACATAACCTCTGAGCTCATACATCTCAGAGAAGGGTGTTAAGCTAAGAGAATAAATTCTCCGCCACCAACAGAAATATATTTGAAAGAAATTGGCTTTATATCTCAATTTGTAATGTCAGACATACAATCCATACAAGTCTGTTCCGGCTCGAACAGAACCGAAGGCACTTACAAAGAAGTCCTTGCAATCCGGATATCCACAATCCTGATCGGATTTCCCATCACATATGGAGAACTCTATACCGGAGCAACTCGGTGCAGAGTCAATCGACAGGTCATCCTATCGCTCTCGCAAATACCGGTCTTCAACACCGATCTTCAAATGCAATTCATAACGACGTATCACATATTCGGAATGGGTTATACGACCCCATGGTCCTTTCCCGGTTAACCCGAATAGTGAGCGCTTATTCAAAAATAGGTGTGGCATTCAAATTCAAACAAATCACATCAAATACCCATTCAAAGGGAAATATTGATAGTCGGTTATTGAACTATCAATGGATATGCACAACATCACCAGATCCCAAATAATTTTCCAAACTATTTATTTCCCAAAGATATCTTTACTAGATATATAATTTTCGCACTTCAAAAATAAATCAATATTTATTTTTAACAAATTCCACTTTCTTTTATAAATTCCTTAGTGAATTTATAATCCAAAATATCTATGAATATTTGATTTCAATTATTCACTTCAATTTATCTTCAAAAAGATAAATTCTCAAAATGTTCACTTTATATTGGAAAACATTTCCATACTTATTGAATAAGTAATTCACAAATATTTTATTTTCAACCTTTGAAAAATATTCAATATACTTAAATCGAAATTAAGTATATATTTCATTCTTTAAGGAAATCGTTCTCTTAAACATATTTATTTGGGCCAAAACGAATGTTACGTAAAACATCGTTACGACAACCCAAAATCACTAGTATAGGGATTCGAAATTAAAATAGATATATAAATCCCAATACTATACAAAACATTTCCTTTCGGAAATCATTTACTATAACAACAGTGTTATAGTCCACCATTTCCTTTTATTTCTCGAAAACATCTATTTCAACAATAAATGTTGAAATCTATGGTTTTGAATCTCAACACATTTAAAACATCGTTAGATCGTTTTAATTCAATTTAAAACATCACATTCAAAACAATTTCTTTAACATATTATTCACTATTCAAAAACGTGAATATACTACGTTAACAAATTTCATCCTTTTATACATTTTATTTCGAAGGATCATTCACAGTCAAAAATGTGAATATAACTCCATTAATAGGTTTCAACAATTTACTTATCAAAATAAGTCGTTTGCGAATTTATAAAACAACGTTTATAAATTCCTTTATTAACCTGTTCAATTTATATCTTAATGATATACTAAAAATTCATATTATAAGTCAAATGCTTATAATACGATTATTTTACGAAATCGTTCCTTTAAACTTCATAATTATAAATCTTATAACTTATAAGATTCAATTATTTATCCAAATATATTCTTTAATAACTTCACAAAATTTATAAATCTTACTATTTATAAATTTCATTTATAACTTCACCATTTATAATTTTATAATTTCCATTCACTTATGCAATCCATTTTCACTTCATTCAAACACTTATAAAAACTCGTTTTATAATTCAAATGTTTTAATTTATAAATATCAATTTATAAATCTTTTAATATAATCAATTTATATTATTCTTTTAAAACATCTTTAATCTCCTTTATAATTTCATCATTTTGATTTATAAAATAATTAAATTTCATAAATCCTATATTTAAACTTTTATAATAAATTCAAAAATCCCAGTTTAAACTATTTTATAAGATCATTAATCCATATTTCTCAAAAATCAATCTTTAACCGTATTTCTCAAAATCATAATTTTTATAACTTTAAAAATTATAACGTTTATTTATTTAAAATGGATCAATTCCAAAAATATTTTATAAACGTATACTTTCAAAAATCACTTTTAAATCCTTTTAAAATTCCAAATTTGGTCCAATGATGCTACACACCAAATAGTCAATCACGACAACAACGATATCATATATCAATATGATAATCCATCAAATATCAAAATATCTGAAATCAAATAAATACTGTTGAGGAATCCAGTTGGATCCCTCCAACCTGTTTTCCTGCATCCACAAACATTAGCACAATACCAATTTCGCTCCAGTACGAAATTATCGCGGTATATGGGATTTAAAATATTATCCGCTTAATAGACGGTGCAATAAGGTCTCATCCATTATACAAATGCGGGAAATCAATAACTCCAATATATACATATGCCAATATATATATATTGCTATTATATATAATACCAATTTCACTGTTTATGAAATATTCGCGGTATATGTTTTTAATAAATAACATCCGCTTACTAACGGCGCATAATGTCTATTTTAACAATCAATAGATAACAATCATCATTCAAACATGCATTCAAATATTTTAAATCTAACTATTTAAAATAAAATCGAAACTGATTCGATTGAGTGAGAAGTTCTCACCTTGATTTCAATTTCGTTTTAGCGATTTATTTCGAATAAAATTAAACGAACGTTTAATTTTACCCAAAATTTTCACTAACTCCAAACGACCCCAATCCGTTTCCATCGCGTAGTGCTCGTCCATACGATTCCAAAGCAACTGGTTTCGCGCGTTTTCGACCTCGTATGAAAAAGATATTGATTTTACAAGTTTACACGATTTTAATAACTATAATTACAACATTAATTTATAATTAAAACCCTACATTCAATATAGGCCGTAGGATCCATCAACATTCCATCGTAGCCGTGCGCAACCCCCCATTTTCTTCTTCGTTTACGTTTACAGCCGAACCCATGAACGCCTTCATCATCGAATTTCGCACGCCACAAACATCGACTAAACCCCATCATCTCGACACCATTCGAACCACCTCGCCTTGCTTCTCCACCGCCCAGAACGCGCGTCCCCCCCAGCTTCATCACCACGCTGAAAACATGACCGAAGTCGCCCCCTTCAAACCTAAATTCGCGACAATCCGTGAAGAGATAGGATAAATCGACCGTTGGATTTATAGATTGTAGTGCCCTCTACCACTTTCTAGTTGAAGGTTTGTCGAATCGATGAACGGATTGGAAGAAATAGGAGGAGAAAGATTGTTAATTCCTGGCCCTCGGTTTCTATGGTGGCGGCCGGCTAGGGTTTAGAGATTATATATATATATATATATATATATATATATATATATTTGTGAGGGTTTAGGGTCTATTTATAGGAAATTTTTCAACCACTATTCATCCGGGAATTCCAAACTCCGATTTACGCGTCGAAACTGACGTTCCTAGGGTTTATCCCGCGTTCCGGACACAATGGAACAGGTTTCGAAAGCTAATTCGGACATCTGTGCGAGTTATGGCAACAAACGTTCAATTTAAATTAAACCGATTTAAACGATTTTCTAGGCGTTTTAATTTGTACCGGACAAACGGTAAATCCAATTGACACGAAATTTGAAACCATATAATAATATCACATTACGGATCCGATGAAACTGGTTTCGTCGAAATGTGAGACCTTTGAAAAATGGCTATTTTAACTCGCCAAATTAATATTAAAAACAATTCGATGCGTTTCGAGCTGCCACGATCAAACGATAGCTCCGATTGCTACAAAAATTGAAATCCGGTAATAACTAACTATTACGGATCCAATGAAGCTGGTTTCGTTCAATTCTGAGATTGTTCAAAAATTGACTATTTTCACTAGTCGATTAAATATTAAAATATTCAATTTTCACAAATTAACTTTTAATTCGATTTTAAAAATTCTAAAATATCATTCTAACTCCAACATGATAAAATAAAATTTTACAAATCATTTTCAATCATATTTAACCCAATTTTCAATTATTTCCATAATTTAACATATTAAATTATCGATTTAATTATTCAATTAAATCCAATTATTCGAAATAAAATTTATTCGACTTATAAATTCACCTTTTTACATTTAAAATTAATTAAATATTCAAATTTTAAATAATAAAAATTCTGGGTCGTTACAAATTTAATCATTGAATTGAATCTAGAGTTGAAATGAACGTTTCAAAATTGAAGTTAATTCAAATTGAAATTGAAATCGAGTTGAATTGAATTTAAATCGAAATTGAGTCGATTGAATTAAAAGAAAGGAAACTGAATCTATTTGATTTGAAATTTAGACCTAGGTCCTGATTTTTTGAAATGGAAAGAAGCAGTTTGATTTGAAACTATTTTCAGAATAAATTATTTTAATATAAATTTTTTAAAATTTATCTTTTTAAATATTCAAAATATTTGATTTTTCAAACTATTTTACTATATAAACCATTTTCAATACTCAAAACATTTTATATCAAACTATTTTAAATCTTTAAACTATTTAAACTATTCTAAACTATTCAAGCTACTTTCTAAAATTTCAACTGTGCAAAGTTAGAATGTAATATTTAATCGTGGATTTAAATGCGAATTTGTTTAAAATGAAGTTATAGCCTAAGTTGAAATTCGAAATGATTTTGGTAGTGAAATTGAAATATTAGAGTGAAAAATGATTTTAAGTAAAATTAAGATATTTTAAGCAAATATGATGATTTTGAAGTAAAAAGATTTTTAAAGTGAATATGATATTTTGATATCAAGTATGAATCGTTTTGAAATGTAAAAGAACCAACCAGTGTGTAAAACGACGTTTGGTTGTTAAAGAGAACGTGGCCTCTTATTGGCGTACTCTCTGTTAATATTGGAACCACTTTAATAACTGTGTACGTGGAGGAGAATCCAGAGTGAAATGCTTGGATTTGGCGTACGTTGCTGGATTTGAAAATGAGAAGATGATGGATAGCCCCGACATTTGTGCCAATTTGAAATGACTAAAACAGGAGCCGCATCGGGCCAATGAGGTTAGTACCACTAACGGACACACTCCTTCATATTCTATCTTTTGTTATTGATTGGTGATCACTTCTTATTTTTGTAGTGTTGCGATGGGCCGTTAGGGGTTACCATCAGTCCGGATCAGGAAAACTGGTAGTATCCTACCTTAGGCATTGCCTCACATGCCTTGTCATACTCCTATCCTTATATGAGACCACTACGATTTTGATTTAGTGTTGTCGTATTGTAACATCCTGCCTTTTTGTACGTTTAAGCATACACACGTGCCAACTAAAACAATACAGAAGGGTGGATTGTTATGGGGTAAATAAGAAAAAGCAGAGAAAGAAAAAAACAAAATAGAATCTTACAGCGGAACGATAAAATATAATAATCAAATGTACAGTTCATGAAGCTATTTTACAAAATATTCGATTATACTTGTACTATACATATCAGAGTTACGCATACCAGAGAATAATAAATAATGCAACGGAATAATATGATGCAGTGGAACAATATAGTACATAATAATAATACAATCTTCGTCTTCGCCCTTCAGTAATAGGGTCTTCACATCCTTAAATGCTCAGGCTGAGCCGAGAGAATTGAAAAGACAAAGCACTCGAGTCAAAACTAAAAGATCTTATGTAAGTTAAATCAATGTAAATAATATGAGTGGAGCGACGTCAGAGATGTTTAGGGGATTTGACATCTCCTATTCAGTATCTAACGTGAGTGTAGTTACTTAAGTGATGCTCGGGATTCACATCTCCTAAGGATCCGTTTAAACTATTTACTATGTAGTAATATTTCGCTATTATAATAGTGTCTAATAGTAAAATAAACTTACTTTTAAATAGCGTTAAGGGGTTACCCATATGGCCCTTAACACGTAATAGTGCCAATAGTCTATACAGTACCGTAATACCTCCTGATCCGGAGGCTACCAGAGGATACTCCATAGGTACGACACAAATCAAACTCATACAAGGCGCGCTAGGGTAGGTGACACGACACACAAGGCAATGCCAGGGTAGATACACCAACCACACATCCGGGCCGGTGGTAACGCGTAGCAGCTACTACCGCCCACCTCAAGCCACACCCCTAAAAATCAAAAGTAAAAAGTGGCCACCGAATCAATCCAAAAGTCAGAGTATAATATCGAAGGGATGTGTCCGATAAGAGGGGCTACCTCCTTGGCCCGAGAATCGCTCCAGTTTTAGCCACCTTATGCCAACTCACAGGAGTCGGGTCCACGTATATACCTTAATAGAACCTCGCCACCATCCTACCTCATTTTGGAATCTCCACCATGTACACGGTTGTTAAAGTGGTTTTCGAAGTTGGCAGAAAGTATGACAACATCCGATCTCGGTCTCTTTAACAACCAAACGTTATTATAACACCGTAGTCATTTCAAAATAATTATACTTTTAAAACCAGAATTTAATACCCATTTCAAACCCATACAAATACGATATCACTTCCGTTTTAAAACCTAAATCAATATGATATCATTTTTATAAACACAAATCAATATGATATCATTTTTATTTCAAATATATCCTCCTTCCCAAAATCATAGCACTTTCAAATTTATAATATTTCGAAACCAAACGCTTGAAATATAACATTTCAAAACATAATACTTCGAATATCATAGCTTCTAAACCGTAACTTTCGACTTAAATGATTTGGATATTCAACAGTATAGAAAATAAAATAGTTTGAATTTAAAATTTCTTTATAAAGTAAAATAATTTCCCTGCCTTCACAATTTTATTCACTTCAAATTAAATCTCAATTCATAACTTTCGATTTCAATATATTTTGGCTTAAGTATTAAACCATTTCAAAACTAAGGTTGGTAATTACGCTTCAACAATTCCATTTCTATTATTTAATTTTGAAATGTTTGCATAATAAATCCATTATCATTTAAATAGAATTCAAATTACAAACAACTAAATATTTCCTCCAATTTATTTATACTTGGAGTATTCGTTTAATTCATCTTAAACCAAAATCCAGTTATAAAAATCATACTTTTTAAAATCTCAATTTTTATTAAATTTCAAATCAATTTCATATTTGTCTTTCAAACTTATTCTCATTTGAGTCATTATAAACTCCAGAAATATAATTTAAATAAATACTTAACCATACTGTATCTTAATAAAATCATACTTTATTATTAAACTTATTTATATTTTAAACCAATTTTATACATAGCTGAAAAACCAAGAATTTAACTATATATAAAATAACATTTATAAATATCCAAATCAATATCTCATAAAACCATTTATTTCTTTACAAAACCATAGAAATCATTTCAAAATATTTATATATAGATCACGGTGTCCGTATATAATTTTCTACCTTATGGTCATGTGATACAGATATTTATCATTTCAATCCGTAATTTAAATAAAAATACGGTTATATATCATTTCAAACCGCAATCCGAATGAAATAAAATGCATAAAAACTTGCAGTTATAACAATATAAAATGCAACATCCATTCATCAAATATCAATCATCAACCATATATCACAATCATCATCCAATTCAAACAATAACATCAATATAACAGATAATAAACAACAGGCATTTACTGGCAGTTATATTCAATAATAAATTAAATAACTATCTAACTGGCAGTTTATATGCAATAATACTTAAATAACTATTTAATTCAATAAATTCGATTTAACTGAGATGATGAATAAAAATATGCCAAGCAGTCATAAATAAATTTCTAATCACATCAAAAATTTAGTTTAACATACATAAGAAATTATAGAAGTTGTGAGTGGGTTAAAACACTCGCATTTTGAATTTAAATCCAATTTAAACCTAAAATTTGAACAGTCTCCAAATTCGCCCAAACCCAAGCCAAAATGTCCAGAATTCAGATACGATCCTAACAAAAGAAACCATGTGTAAAACGGATATCGTATGTAAAACTTATAATGATTAGAAGATATAGGTTTCAAATTTAAATTAAATAAAATAATATAACTTTTACCATGTCATCATCTCTGCTATCACACGCAACAGTTCGTAAAGCCGAACCCTAGCGGTTTTCTCGTTCGAAAGCACGAAGCGCCGCTGCAAATTCTCGTCACGAACGATGATCGCGCCACACGCCGCGGCTATGGCCGGGCTCGCCGTCCCCACGAGACTCACCTCGACCTTCCCTCAGCGTCCCTACATCGACGATCGGGCCTAAAACCTACAGCCACCGCCATTAACTCAAACTTAATCCAATTTTAATGCCAAATCCAACCGTTGATTCGACGCAAAACCCGTACAGATGCACTCCACTCGTTGCTCTCTACCAAGCTGTAACCTCGATTTGACGATCTGACACAGTTGATCGTGGCACAATGAACTGCCGAGAATAAACAAGCCGATTCTGGCTACACAGAAACCTAGATCCAAAAACAAATTACATATTTGACTTGCGCTCATCGAGAGCTCCAAATCCATATATAATTCGATATAGTTTGAAGAGATTAAATTTTTTGCTTTGAATTTTATTTGGAACTGCATTTTGGGATTTAGGGTTCTGTCTGCCATTGAGGAAGAGGAGAAGCAGAATGAATTGTATGTACAGATAAATAACAATGAGAAACAATCAGGGTTTTTAACGAGGTATATATAGATAGGTCAGAAAATGGAAACAATTGGTTCGAATCGGTTAGAAAGTTAAACGCTACACGGCCCAAAAAGCCCATTTCGACTCCGGAACGAAATTGGATCAACCCATATATCGAAATAGGTGTTTTTGAATATTTTAAATGCAATGGAACAGGTTTCACGTCCAAATTCTATCTTATGAAAAAGTTATACTAAAATCAAATTATTTCAAATTGATTTCAATTGATTTCAATTAAATTGATTTCAAGGCATTTCGAGTCCGTACGATCAAACGACAAGTCCGATCGCTACGAAACTTGAAATCCTACAATAATTCACCGTTACGGATCCGATGAAACTTGTTTCGTCGAAATCCGAGTCAGTGGAAAAATAGCTATTTTCACATTAATTAAATAATTTAATATTAAATTTATTAAATCAAGTTTCAGTTCAATTTTAATAAATCACAATTTATCTCAATTCAAATTACTTGGACATTTACGATAAATTAAAACAAATTTTTGACATCAATTCAAAGTTAATTAATTTACCAATTACAGTGTTTAACTTCAATTTCCATAAATTCAGTAATTATAAATTTTATTTCAAATAATCCATATTCTTAACCCATCTAGTTATTCAACTGATTTCATTTTTCGGTATAATTATCATGGTTTATACCATAGTGCATTAATATTCCTATTTTATCTTAATTTCAAATAATGTAGTAATTGATTTCATTCACAATAAATTCAATTAATTATAATTTATTCAATAAATTAACTTGATTTAACTTCAATCCTTTTTATCTAATCAATTATTATTCAATAAGCAAAGATACCATTTGTTTTACCCTTCATTACATTAATATGTTCAAATTTCCATCTTTTCTTTGTATCAACTACCCTATTTTCATTTTATTATATTTTTGCCATTATATACTCTAATTGTGATTAACATTCTAAATTAATTCATTTACTTGGGTTCATACTCTTCATTATATCAATTACTACATTATGAATAAATTTACTATTCCATTTATTTCATTACATTCCCACCTTCCGTTACTACACAAATTTTCATTAAAACATTAAAGATTTCCTATTTTAATTTAGTAGACCAATTAAATATAACAATCGTTACAGTTAACTTTACAATACACTTAAGTTTATTATTTTCAGCTAATTATTATGATTACTTGTGTAACACTGAATTCATCCAATTACCATTAATTATACTAATTCATTTACTTATGCAACACTTTCCATTATTTACTTATTTCAATTTTATAACCCGATGCACCAATTTACACTTTCATTACTGGGATTTCACTTCGATTATCAATAATTAGTTTAGTTACCATTGCTACTTTTCATTCTTAACATTTACTTCAACATAAATTATATATTTTTTATTTCTTTCTAAATTTAATTACAAAATCTTATTAATTTAACCAATTTAATGATCGAAAATTTATATGTCATTACACGTATCAAGGCGCATCCCTATTCATCGACGGTTTACTGGTGTTTTATATGCAAACTGTACGGCAATGCTTAAAACCACGTTAAGGGGGATAATGGTAACGCCTTAACATTATTTTAATATTTTATGTTACTGATAGACATTACATATATAGTGTATTCAACTATATATATTGACGGTTTCTTAAGAGACGGAAAATTTTATAACATATCTTGAGTTATTGGATGCACATTATACACTGAATAGGAGATGCAAAACCCCTTAAACATATCTGATGCTATTACACTCATGTTATATGTGATATTGATTTGATTTACATAAGAATATTTTAGTTCCAACTCGAGTGTATTGTTTTACTTTATGCTTGGGTCAACCTTGGGTATTTTAGTGCATTGAAGATTATTTTTTAGAGGATGAAGATGAAGATTTGGTATATTATATTACTACTATTATTTCCACATCATGTTGTTTTGCTACATTAGTTATTTTGTCTCTGTTGTATGTATAACTCTGATTGATGTTGTGAAATTTTAATCGAATGTATAGTATAAACAGCTTCATGTACTGTTTATGTAACTATTATATTTTGTTATTCCGCTACGAGATTCTGTGTTTGTTTTCTACTTTTCTTATTTTTCTTAATTAACCCCATTGATTATCTATGTTTCGAATTGTTTTGAGTCGAACATGTGTGGTTTATTGTCGACTTAAACCCTCCGAAATTTGGGTCGTCACAATTGGTAGCATATATTCTACTCAAATTTTTGTGTAGGTTTCGATTACTTCCTTTTAATAACAAAGCTTCCCTTGAGCTTTCAACATTGTTGAAGGGAACTTGTTAGGAGTCGGCCTCTATTTTTCGACTTTGTTAAAAGCTCAATAAATTTCATTTTTCTAACTTTAACATTCTTTCAAGAATATGTGATTTCAAATTTTTGTTTAATATTCTAATTGTCATAACAGGTTTTTAATATCTTTGAAAGAATGTTAATTTCATAACAAACTATAATTTCTAACTGAAATGATTCACCTGGAAAAATCATGGGTTCACCCAAGAAGATTAAAGCCACCTCCGAACATTCCTTAATATCCACCTAGGATGAGGTGGATGGGATTCTCAATGACTTTAGCATAACTGGGATAGAAGATTTTCCCCCTAATGATAATGACACCATTCATAGCCCTCTGAAGGGTACTATGCCTACAGAGCAATCCATATTTGGCATGGAGGATTCCTTCCCTTTCCGGACTTCTTTCCAAATTCTTGACCTATCTAGGTATCGTTCCTATACAAATATCATCCAATATGTATACACATCTTCTATCCCTGGAGCTCATAGCATTGGAGTCCGTCATTCCCTCTCTTAATGCTGAAGTGTTGAATTATCTTGTTCGATTGGTTAAGCTTAGCAACTTGAACAACTAAATCTTCAAAGTCAATCCCCCCGAAAAGCTAATATCTGAGAGGGTGAAGAAACTCAAGGACTAGGAAACATAGTTCTTCTTTATTAAGCGCTTTCCTAATATTAATAGGGTTTTCTCTTCTCCCTGTAAGTTGATCTCATACTTTACTTTAACATGTAATTATTTTCCTTCGCTAATCTATGTTTCTTCATCTGGTGCTTCCGTTAAAGAGCTGAATAAAGAAAATAAGAGAACTGTGAAGTCGCTGATTGTCGCTTCAAGTAGGATTGGTAACAGGTTAACTCTGTTGAACCCCTCCAATTTACAAAAGCATTCCTTCCTGCCAGTTGGAGAGAGTGTACTTGGCAAACCTTCTCTCATCCAACATACATCTTAGAGAAAGCGCTTCCTTTCTTTAGGAGATCCAAAGAACTTCTCCCCACTATGACCAATTTGCCCCGATCACTCTGGTAGGCTTGAATGTCATGATTGTCGTTTTTTTCTACTCCACTTCTTAAATTGCTTTACTAACTTATTATTTGTATAAATTTTGTACAGTTGCTCCTCAGGTTAAACAACCTACAAGTGATCCGGCTCTTCCTTCTTCTACTTCTCGTATGCCATCTTTATCCCATGTCATTGTTAGGTCGAAGATGGTCGCCAAAGAAAACTAGAAAAAGTGGTCGTGGTGGAACCATCCCCCAAGAAAGCCAAAATTATAGAAGTTCCTGATTCTCCATCACGAGAATGGGAGGAGTTTGTAAACACTAATAAATCTTTACAAAGTCCAGCTATCAAAGTTCCTCTTGATCAATCTAAGAAGACACCCTCTAAGGTTGATCCTCTCTCTCGCATTGTCATCTCGAGCTCTCCTAGTGTGAATGAGCAGATGTAGAAAGATCTAGGGACTTCCACTCCTTCCTAAGAGCTAATTCCTTCTCTCCATCTTCTCATATGCCCTTAAGCGATTTTGGAAAGATATTCCAACCTATCTTGAATTCTTCATCTTTTGCCTCTATTCATCCGCTTTCCTCTGTTTCTAATCTCGCGGGTTATTACTGGTTCCTTATAGAACAACTTTTGGTATGTTTCACTTTACTAAACTTTAATACTATTGTTTAACCTTAAGTTTTTGACTTATGCTGTACTTTTTCTTTCAGATTTCCAAGAGCTGTCTTTTATTGCATGAAAGCATGACAAAATCCTCCGTTGAGTCATCTAAACTTTGAGGAGAAATTTCAAACTTAAACAATCAAGTTTCCACCTTGTCCGTGGAGAAAATTGAAGCTATGATAGAATTGAAGCGATTGAGGTCCTCTCTTGCCCAATCTGAATCTATTATTTCTAAGGAGAGGAAAGCTCATCAACTCCTCGCTGATGAGAATCCGACCTTGAAAATGACCCTTAAAGAATCCAAGGACGAAAAAGCTCAGATTGTAACAAAACAATCTTCTTTAAAGAAAAAGCTGAAGAATAATAAAGATTCTCTAAAATTCGCTATCGACACTATTTCCGATGCAAAATAATGGGTGTCTCAATTCCTCGATACTTCTCTTGATGATATCATTGTCAATTCCTTTGAAGACGGTATGATGCTCGCTTATGCCGACAACGTCGATAAATGCTCAGAATTGAACTTTCCCTCACTCAACCCTTCTCTTGTCAATAGGGTTGCGGAAAAAATTAAAAAGATGGAGGAGGGGGTTGAAGTCATTGAAAGAGAGGAGATTGATGCCTCTAAAATTCAATCTTTGAAAGTCTGTTTCTTCAAAATTGACTCCGACTTCGAAGATGAAGGTGACAAAGGTGAAGTTACTAAGGAAGAGGGCGGCAATAATGATGATGGTACTCATCATGATAACGATGATGATAATGATGATGACAACATGGATGAAGGTTAAGGATCAAGTGGCGGTAGGGGTGGTCACACTGACGCTCCTGAAAAAGATGGCAATGACAACATATTAACCTCTAAAATGGTCAATCCTGATCCATCATTTCATGACGCGAGCCTATCTAAACCCTCTGCACCTTCTGGCCCTCAGGAGGAGCCTACTTACATTAGTATGGAAGAACCAAGGGAGAAAAACAAGCTTCTCAAGCATCTATTCACGTCACTCAGGTATGAGATTCTTTGTTTAAACACCTTTCACTTCGAAGATAGGAATAGTTTAAATCCTTTATTTTAAACAAAGAGGACACTCATTCATCCCTATAAAACTAAGCTTGAAATAAAATAAGCAGAAATAAATAGTTTATATTGGGAGTTAGATAAACAGCTGAAAGAACACGGCATTCTTTCGGATAAATATCATAGGCTTAATAGAAGTGCGGTAGTGTTAGCATCCTTCAAACATTAAGAAGCTACCCCACGACTGAGGAGGGTGTGTCATCGATATGATGTCTTCTAAAAGAGAATCGGGATTTGATCATGCTCTTTTAGATGTTGATTGAGGATAGAAACATTTTTCTAGACTTCCTATACAAATCTTATTGTAGACACCCAAGTGTAGATTTCTCATACTTAGGTGAATTTAGTGGAGGTTTACTTAGGCGTTTACATAAGAGATACTTGGACAAATTCAGATCTAACCCGCATCCTGGAGCATAATGGAACTTACCACGAGTCAAATCGATTCCCCAAGAACTACCTCCTGATAAAGTCAAATATTATAAGGACAAGTTTATTATAGAATTATTCACAAAGTCACTTTTGTATGAACTAGATGAACAGTCGTAATTATGTAACAATATTGATTTGTGAATTTTTTTTCTTTTATCTTCCTTCTATACTTGGTTGTATTTTACTACGTTATCATAGAATGAACATCCCTCTGGTAGCTTTGTTTCTAAAGATTATCTAAGCAAGTATGTTAAACTAAGAAGAGATTATCTCGAAATGACGTCAATTTTGAAATCTTCAAAATAGCCAAATATTGCTTTCTGAGAGATTTGCAAAAAACTTTATATGCAACATCCTTGTCTCCGTTTCAATTTTATTAGTGAAGAAAAAGAGAACAACTTAAGGAAATCTGGACATATCATACCAAGTAATATGTGGTCGTGATAGTCCTCCTGTCGAGGAATGGGACTATAGCAAATATCCTCCAGTTATTACTTCGGAAGGACTTGATGTTCCTTTTGGTTCAACAGTTATTCTTTCTGCTAATTCATTAAATAAAGTTAGAAATGAAGTTTCCCAACTTTAGATGTAAAACAATTGTCTAATTGTACTTTTTAGTTTCATTTTTACTTAAATTGTAATCTTCTATTGTTATAATAAAGAGATGGATTATTCAAGTCTTGACTTTATTTCCTTTTCTTTGTTTGTCTAAATAGGAATTATAGCTATCTGCAATGCCACTCTCATTAGATTCAACATCGCGCTATATCAATATTAAAGATAGGTTGTTAGCAGATCTTGAAAAGAGTAAGCTCCTTGACAATCCTTTATCCGCTTGTTTCAAGGGTAATACTAAAGCACTAAAGTGGCATAGGAGATTTTTGCTTCAGAAAACAACTGTTAGAAATCTGAATGATCAGATCACCAATTTAGAGGCGGACGTTAAGAGAAAAAATGAAACGGTTTCCTCATTAAAGCGTCAGATTACATCAAATCCTTCAATCGATTTTGGCCATAAGATGTTGAGCTCCTTCAGCAAATTAGTGACTCGGAGATTAAGTTAAAGGATAGTCAAGCTCAATGTGAATCATTAGAATTTATTATGGGGAATAATATCTCAAATATTGATTTACCAGTTTCTCTTGTTATTTTGTCAGTAGCAAAATCAACACGGTCTACTTCCTTTGCCATGCAGAAGTTCTCTATTACTACTAATCCTCCTCTAGGCTTAGACGAGAAGGTAGTAGGAGAATGCTGCAGGAAAGTTAAATTTGAAATAATGAAGTATTTCGATGAACAACAAAAAATGAGATATTCACAATGCATTAATGAATACGCTGCTAGAATCCGAAAGCTTGAACGCGAAAAGTATCTCCTTCTGAAGCGCATTGCTAACTTAGAAAAGGAAAATAAACCCCTTAATGGTGCAAATAAAGATTTTAGTCGTGTTTTGAAGACCAACATCGAGGCCACTGATGATGAAGACAAGATGAGAAAAAAAAGAGAAGAAACTTAAATAAGTCCTTCGTATATTTATCCGTCATATTGTAGACCCTTTAATTGCCGAGAATCTGAATACTGTTCAAGACTTATGAACAATTTATATTAATGAAATGTATGCATTTGTTCAGTATACTTGTAAATAATTTCATAAATTATGTAAATTATGAATACTTTGTAAATATCACCTGATTTTTAATCCTTTCTTGTAATGTTTTTTCTAAATAATCCCTTTGATAACTTGTACCATGATTTCTTTATTTGTTATCCCGCTTTTTGGCAAAGCCGTGACACCAAAAGATCGATCGAAAACAAAAGACAGTTAGTCTCAAAGATTAGTTATACTTTGCTTCACTATGGATATATATGAATTTTTCCCGAGCCCAGATCAGGCTACAATTAATGGGACATGACAAGCAAAGCCATGAAAACTAGCATTTTGAATTTCAGGTTAATCGGAGTTCGTATGAACGAGATATGATCGATGCAAGTTAGCTAAAATACGCTGTTCGTATCCATCAAATAGTTGAGGAGATGCCCTTTTCGAATCCATCGGATTCGTATCCATCGGACTGGCATCGCCTCAGTATGTTCGTATCCATTGAGTTTAGAGCATTCGAATCCATCATTCGCATCCATCAGGAAATCATGCATCGGTGCACCCTACTTTGAATCAAGCACTCTCGTATCCATCACCGCGTCACAGCTTGCATCGATCTACTTCGTATCCATCCACACGCACTCGTTCGTATCGATCGGTTTCGTATCCATCAGCAGATAGTACGTTTGTATCGATCATTCAATACAAAATTCATATCCATCGAGGAGGCACTTGGTCGAATCCATCAGAGAACCTTGGTTCGTATCCATAAGTTGTTCTCACTTCGTATCCATCACAAATATGCTTGTTCGTATCGATTGAATGGAGACAACTTCCATCGATGCGAACAAGGCCACCTCCATCGATACGAAGTGGGAACCCTGCAAACCGATGCGAAGTACACGTTATTGGTGGATTCAAGCTATGCAACGGTCATCCATACAAACGAGGCGAAACTCATGGAGTCGAAGCGGTCAACTCGGAGCAAAAGACGGATCGGTGCGAGATGTGCGTGCCACATCGTCTCGAAGGCACGTGCATCCATCGATCTGAAGGCATGGAATCGAAGTGATCGACTCGAAGCGAACAACCAACCCAGAAAATCCAGCTCGTATGGATCATACGTCCCAAACCACAAGTCCAAATGCTACAAAATTTTTACAAAAGCTTCCATATAAGGTAAAGAATGTTCCTGCCAAGTTTCAGCTCGATTTGAACATTTTTTTGGGGATACGAAATCATTTCGTATCGATCACAGATCGAGTCGAAACTTGGTGGGGTCGGTCGCGTGGGCCCACTCACGTGCCATAAGAAGTCTCTCGAAGTTTGAGCGTGATTTCGGCCTCCTACGCCTACAAATAGCCCCCTGAAGCCTACAGAGAAGGGAACTTTTGGCCATTCGACGCCCAGACTCTGCCGGATTCAATTCTACGTCTTTCTATCACCATTGTAATCAAGTATCAAAGCTATAACTTGCTGTAATCTGCTGTAACAGATCGATATCATCAAAAGAATCAATAAAATCATAAGCTTCAGAGTGGACGTGGGCAAGATCGCCGAACCACTATAAATCATGTGTTTCTGATTGTTATTGCTGAATTACTGTGCTTGATATTGCTTAGATATGAGATTTGTGTTGAATATTGTTGATTTGTATTCATATACGGGTGTTTTCACGATACTGGGGTTTGTGACCATTTTTGGCGCAAACACTTTGGTGCTTTCACTGAGAAGGTTGATTCAGGAGAAGTTGAATTTGAAGATTTAAGAACTCAGACTTAAGGAGCTATGACAAGACAAACAAGTAGAAGACAAAGGCCAGAGAGAAGTGAACATGAAGGAAGTTAAGAGGCTTCCTCAGGAGCGAATCAGGTGTCAGTCTTCATCACCTGGGATGAGATGGAGACAATGATGAAGAGACAGGAGGTGTTGATCCAGAGTTTGTTTCAACAAATTGGGCAACTAGGAGCACAAAATCGAGGAGCAGATGGACTTCAGAACGGAGCAGGACCATCCGACGTAGCACCTGGATTAGGGGGCACACGCTTGGAGCATGTTGATCCAATCCCAGAGAGAGAGAGATAGGGGCATCCGAGCAACCTGGAGGTAGCATAGGAATGAACGCTCAGCCAGGGGGCAGATTCCAGAAGGCTCTCATGGACTCGGGGGGGCAGGTCGACAGTGACGAACGAGGATTGCATCTTGGAGACAATGATAGATTGGCGGAGATGGTCAGGCATGCCATGAGAGGCAGATTAGTGAACAGAGATCTTGAAGACGTGAACAGGAGTCCCTTTTCTCCTGCTATACGACGGCTAGGAACCCACCAGAGTTACAGTTACCATCGATGGAGATGTACGATGGGAGGACGAACCTCACGGTCCATCTGACAAGGTACATCAGGCATATGGAGGTGCCGGGGGCATCACAGGAAGTTATGGCCCGGTGCTTTCCATTATATCTGGCGGATATCGCAGCGTTATGGTTTAGGCAGCTGGAGAGTGGCTCCATAGGAACATGGGCAGATTTAACTGAGAGATTCATGAGGCGATTTAGGGTTCACATTGTAAGACCCAAGAATGTGATGAGTTTGGCAATTTTGAAGCAGAAAGCTGGGGAGTCTTTGAGGGGTTTTCTAACGCGATTCAACGCGGCAGCAGCATCGGTGGATCGACCAGATCCATCCATGGTTATGATGGCAGCTGTGTCCGGAATAGCTGATGGCATAGAGTTCAAAAATTAGTTGACTAAAGATCCACATATGGATCTAGGAGAATTCTATCCGAGCAGAAAATTTTTTGCGATTGGAAGACGCAAGTGCAAAAAGAGAAGAAGGAGAAGAGCTTAATGTTTATGCGGTCAAAGATGGAAATCCCCCGAAGAAAGGGACAGAAACTAGCAACGGAAAACGAAGGCTGAGAACAACTATAACAGATCAATGCGGCCACGAAAGAAACCAAGATTCACCACATACTCAGAGCTGAATGAGAATTTAGAGCGAATCTATCAGGATACCAGAGAGCAGGTTCCATATCATAGACCAATACGAAGGGATCCAACTTCTGACAAGAGGAAATCAGATAAGTATTGCATATTCCATGAAATGAACGGTCATAGCACTAATGATTGTAGACATCTGAAGGATGAGGTGGAAGGGCATATCCGGAATGGTATGCTACTTCAGTATGTGAGGAGGCGAACTCCAGCGGTGGAGCTAGAGCGACCGCCGTCTACATCAGCTAGAGGTGACCCTGAACCGGGACAACGTTTGATTAACAATTGATTGATTGATTTAAATAATGATGAACACGTCGTAAACCTCTCACTAGCATGGTTAAATCATTTACACATGTAACCGATCGCGAACGATCCATAGGCATGCTCTGAATGACTACTAACCGCACTATAGTAAGAGTTTACGCTTTGACATCTTCGTCTTACTTTTTGCTTTGATTTTGATTTGAACATTTGGACTTAGTTTGTTTGGACATTTCTGTTGTGGAATTCGTATGATTCTTGCTTTGATATTTGCAATTCTATGAAAGAATTTACTTGTATGCCCGTTGGATCGCGAACGGTCAACGAGCATCTCTTGTATGGCGATGAACCGCCAAAGTCTTTGATTCAGAAACTCCCCCGAATGTGAAATCCGGCATCGATAATACTAAGTCCCCCCAGGCACACATAATTTGCCTCGAACGGCGCCCGACCTCGAACGGTCATAATTCGCCTTGAACGACCCACGATCGCGAACGATCACAATTTGCCTCGATTGGCACCCGACCGCGAACGGTCACGATTCACTTATTATGATATTCGACCTCAAACGGTCACGATTCGCCTCGAACGGCACACGATCGCGAACGATCACAATTTGCCTCGAACGGCACCCGACCGCGAACGGTCACGATTCACTTAGTATGACACACGATCGCGAACGACCATAATCTGCCTCGCACGGCACCCGACCGCGAACGGTCGCAACTCACCTTATATGACATTTGATCGCGAACGATCGCATTCTATCTCGATTGGCACCCGACCTCGAACGGTCACAGTTCACCTTGAACGGCATCCGACCTCGGACCGTCTCATTTCACAACTCGCCTTGAGCGCCACCCAACCTCGAACAGTCACAATCCACCTTGAACGGCACTCGATCGCAAACGATCAACATTTTCCACGAACGGCCTCCGACCACGAACGGTCTCATTCCATAATTTGCCGCGAACGGCATCCGACCGCGAACGGTCCCGTATCACCATTTGCCGCGAACAGCATCCGACCATGAATGGTCCCATCCCATTCTCTGCCACGAACGGCATCCGACCGCGAACGGTCCCGTCTCATCATTTGTCGCGAACGACATCGACCGCAAACGGTCCCGATTCACCTCAAGTAGCACACGATCCCGAATGATCGTCATTCGAGGTCATATGGAACTATCGAGTTTTTTACAGGTTGTTGACAGGATATGAACATCCAGCTTATGGCATTACAAAACACACCTTCCTATCACAAGGCATGTTTTAGGGGGCAAATATTATCCCACTTTTTGGCAAAGTTGTGATACCAAAAGTTCGATCGAAAACAAAAGACGGTTCGTCTCAAAGATTGGTTATACTTTGCCTCACTACGGATATCGATGAATTTTGTCCGAGCCCGAATCAGGCTACAATTGATGGGATATGACAAGCAAAGACATGAAAGCTAGCATTTCGAATTTCAGGTTAATCGGAGTTCATATGAACGAGATATGATCGATGCAAGTTAGCTAAAATACGCTGCTCGTATCCATCAAATAGTTGAGGAGATGCCCATTTTGAATCCATCGGGTTCGTATCCATCGGGCTGGCATCGCCTCAGTATGTTCGCATCCATTGAGTTTAGAGCAGTTTGTATCCATCGTTCGCATCCATCATGAAATCATTCATCGGTGCACCCTACTTCGAATCGATCACTCTCGTATCCATCGCCGCGTCACAGCTCGCATCGATCTACTTCGTATCCATCCATACGCTCTCGTTCGTATTGATGCGAACAAGGCCACCTCCATCAATACGAAGTGGGAACGCTGCAAACCGATGCGAAGGACACGTTATTGGTGGATTCGAGCTATGCAACGGTCATCGATACAAATGAGGCGAAACACATGGAGTCGAAGCGGTCGACTCGGAGAAAAAGACGGATCGGTGCGAGATGTGTGTGCCACGTCATCTCGAAGGCACGTGCATCCATCGATTCGAAGGCATGGAATCGAAGTGATTGACTTGAAGCGAATAGCCAACCCAGAAACTCCAAGTCGTATCGATCATACCTCCCAAACCACAAGTCCAAATGCTACAAAATTTTCACAGAAGCTTCCATACAAGGTAAAGAATATTCTTGCCAAATTTCAGCTCGATTGGATCATTTTTTGATGGATACAAAATCATTTCGTATCGATCACAGATCGAGTCGAAACTTGGTGGGATCGGTCGCGTGGGCCCACTCACGTGCTAGAAGAAGTTTCCCAAAGTTTGAGCGCGATCTCGGCCTCCTACGCCTACAAATAGCCCCCGAAGCCTACAGAGAAGGGATCTTTTGGCCATTCGACGTCCAGACTCTGCCGATTCAATTCTACGTTTTTCTATCACCATTGTAATCGAGTATCAGAGCTATAACTTATTGTAATCTGCTGTAACAGATCGATATCATCAAAAGAATCAATAAAATCATAAGCTTCAGAGTGGACGTAGGCAAGATCGCCGAACCATTATAAATCCTGTGTTTCTGATTGTTATTGCTGAATTACTATGCTTGATATTGCTTAGATCTGAGATTTGTGTTGAATATTGTTGATTTGTATTCATATACGGGTGCTTTCACGATACTGGGGTTTGTGACCATTTTTGATGCAAACACTTTATTTGCTGGATCTTTTTTATTTTTTTGCTTTCCCTGAAAAGCATGAAGTAAACAATATTTCTTATCATTATCTTGAAATCTATATATAAATCTATTCATGCCATTTGTAGATTTTAACAAAATCATCATGTTAGCATATGTAAAGGAACCCCGTAATTGTATTGGATTAAATGTCTTGTAATCCATCTTTGGTGACGGTGAAAGATAACAAAGAATTGCACTCCAATTATATCTCGAGATTATTAGAAGCTCAATGGTAGAAAACCATTGATTCAACCAAGGATTTAATTATAGACGTTTAAAAATCCAACTTTTGGAGATAAATAATAGAAAATTGATAATGATCATGTAATAGAAGTCAATCGATCCAGATTCGGGTATTAATGAATTATTGGCATCAAAATTGACCATCAACATCCAATTTTACGTGAAAGCACCAATATCCAGTCACAGATCATGGATGGTATGTAATGTAGAGAATATATATGAAGAATAACCAAATTAAAATGAAAGCACGTAAAAGAGACAAGATTTATAGTGGTTTGGCTTACTTCGGCCAATGTCAACTCCAGAAGAATCCTTTTTAATATATTGAAATTTGATTACAGTTATAATCCAAAATTCCAGAATAAAAATGGCAAAGCATCCCCTAGGTGGAAGATGAAGAGAAGCCGAATGAAGGTCTATTTTCTTACGCCATGCTTGTTGTATTTATAGGTGAAACTTCGGCTACTGGACCTTCTCATCCATATAGGCCCACCACTGGAGCGCTAGGCCCAACTCTTAGTAGAGAAGGATCGATACTGATCCCTCCATATGTTGAGTTTGGGGTAGCAACCCCTATGGTAGCCTCCTTATGCTCTGATATGGTGGTGTTGCAAATGCCATGATGATTAGATGCATGATGCCCGAGTTATTGATTGTTGAACATAAGAATGTACTTGTTGCATTGATAAGCATCGACCCTTATCAACAAAGTCCCGATCCAGTGCATCCAACCATGCCGACCCCTCCATCTTGCTGAGCTAATGAAGTATACCGATTCCTCTAGAACCCACCATGTCGATCCACACTTCACCTCGTCTTTACCAATCCCTCGTGCAATCAGTTATGCCGATCCCTATGATGCTACCAAGCTATGTCGTTCCATGCTACTTCTCAACGCTATGTGGATCCCTTCTACTTCATGAAACTATGCCAATCCCTCATATGCCATGAAGGTATGGCGATCCCTCCTATGCCATGAGACTACGTCGATCCCTCCTATACCATGAAGGTATGTGATCCATCCTATGCCACGACACTACGTCAATCCATCCTATTCCATGAAACTACGTCGATCCCTCCTATAATATAAAGGCATGCCGATCTCTCTTATGCTATGCTGACCCCTTCTATACTATGTCGTTCCCTTGGGTTCCAAGATAACATCCTTATTTCAAGCATCCTGCATCCTGCATCCTTTATCTATTAACTCCATCCAACTCTGGCTTTGTATAACCATTTGTACTTTACCTTTGGGTCCTACAACCATCTATTTGCACTCATCGGCATCACTAATCATGAAGCCCATTAGGTTAAATCCGCCTGCTTACTGCCTTGTCAAAAGGCGGGTTAACACTTTGCCCTCCAAAACATGCCTTGCGATAGGAATGCGTGTTTTGAATTGCTATAAATCCAAAATCCGAAATCATTTATCCACTGATAGTCGTATTTTCCAATCCAGAATTTGTAATATCCCGGAATTTTGGACAATTTAAATTTAATAATCTGTGTTTAAATTTAAATTGAATTGATGATTTATGTTAATAAATTTGATTTGATTTAATAATCTTCTTTATTTAAAATATTTAATTTGTGAAATTATTTTTAATAAGTTAATAAATTGTTTTATATTTATTAATGTACATGTATATTTTAAATAGGAAAGTTGTTTTCAATTAAAATTAGTATAGCATAATTTTAATATTTTGAAATTAGAAATTGTGATTTATTTTTAATTTAATCTTTTCAAACATATTTAATAAAATACTATATGTTTTTTAAATATGAGAAAATGTTTTATTTGTTTAAAATTCATTTTAACTTAAGTTGTATATTAAAATAAGTTATAAAATGTTTGTGTTAATTCTTTTTAAATGTTGATTGATAATTTTGATTTGTAAATGTAATTTGAAAGTTCAAATAAAATTTTAAAATAAGAACATGCATTCATTAAGCATAATTTTCTTTAACACTTAATTAAATAACTAATTACTTGAAAAGAGACATGTGTATATAATTTAAAATTTAAGTAACATGTGTTAAAAATTTATGTAAGTAAATTAACATGTGTACATTCTTTTTACATGTGTCAAATTTTGTTTTCCTTTAATTTTAATTTAAATCAAACATTTTTATTTAAAACTTGCATATATTCATTTCTTTAGATCTTTCTCATTCTTCATTCTAAAAAGAAATCTGAAATTTTGTTCAAACTGCATTTCTCAAATCTGTAAACAACTTGCATTCAACTCCTCTTTTTCAAACATTCAAAAACCTGCAAAAATAAAAAAATCAAAACCTGTAACTCCTCTTTAAAACTGCAAGCAACAAACTACAACCTGCATTTGATCTAGAAACAAAGAAAGGCCTGCATTTCAATTTTTTTTTGTCAAGAAAAATCTGCATTTCATTTGCAAGCATGAAGCCTGCATGTATTCAAAAACAACATGGGGGGAATTTGCATCTGCATTTTCAATTAGCAACCTACATTTCATCTGGGAAAAGGCAAGATGTCTGCATGCAAAGATTTTTAAAAATCCGGGCTCTGCAATTTTAAAACAGTGAGTAAATCATTTTTAAATTATTAAGTAGGTAAAATTATGCATGCTTTATAAATTACAAAGGAACATATATGGAATTTGCTATGAATATCTTACCTGTAAATATTTGCATTTATACCTAATTTAACTGTACCATGACTGTGTCTCAAAATCCTACCACCTGTTTGATTTTTGAATTCTTTCTTTAACTTGTTTGTTATGACTTGACTTTGTGAACAAAGCCCTGTTATTCTAGAATAGAGCAAGTTTAAAATTTTATATAAATCAAACACAATTATCTGTAACCTGAGATATCAAGTTACACAAAGCAAATTAGCATAAGAAAAATTCAAACATTATAAGTTAATGTTTCTGATTTATAAATAGAATCATCAAGTAAATACATGAATTTTAAATAATATGCTATAATTTTTAGTGATTTAAATGAAGAGCAGATTTGGATTGACTGTATTTTACATATTGGTCAAGATCAGCTGATTCATGCTTTTTATTTGGGTGAAATTGTTTCTGGAGATAGTTTAGCTACCATATATTATAGGAAAAATATTGAATTGGATTAGAATTAAATCTTGCTGTTGCAAATTTGGGTTTCTAGGTTTAGAACCCTAGTTTACTGAGTGTAAGTAAATTGAGTGATGTGGTCTCATAAAGTGATCGAGTTCAACTAGGGTTGGCGTGTTGGTAGCAGATGCATTGATGAAGTCTTCACCGGAGTTTCAAGAGTAATAGTGGCCGGAGGCGTGTGGGATCGTCGATGACAGGTTGGTGGTTTTGGGATATGGACTGTTTCCAGGTTTTGTTTTGAAACCTGAATTCAAATTCGAATTGAATTATGGAATTTTGAAGGTGGAAGGTTGTTGTGGGGTTGCTGGTCGATGGAGGATGGCCTGAGATGATGGCCAGTGATGGCCGGAGTATGGGAGTGGGTGCACAGGGGTTTGTGCATGTTGGTGATGATGGGGTGTGTTATTGGGTTGCAGGGTTATTATCTCGTGTTTGTCTCGGGGTAAATGGGGTTGGAACGTGAAGTTAGGGAGTGATTTACTCGAAGTAAATTATGTGATGCTCGGGTATAATCTAAGTTTCAGGTTTAGGTAGAAACTTGTTTTCCAGGTTTCTAAGTTTTTAAAATGAAAGTAAATTTCAAACAAAAATCTGAAACTAGGTTGAATCTGAATTTAAATATAAAATTCAATTAATTAAATTTTGGGTTTTTGAAATAATTTAAATTTTAAATTTTTTAAATTAGTTTAGAGTTTGAATAGGAAACCAGTTTTTCCAGGTTTTACAAATTGATGTAAAAAGTAAAATTTAAAAATTTAAAGGATGAAGTTCAAACTGGAATTTTTTTTTTAACCTGAAACTTAAATTTGAATTCAATAATTTAAATCTGAGATTTTGTGACACTTTTGAATTCAAATGTAAGATGATTAAACTAGACAGAAAACTGTTTTCTGTTTAATTTAAAAGCAAATTTTAAAATGCATCTGAAAACTTAAAACAAGTTTAAAATCTGGAAAACAGGATTATGGAACCTGTGTTTGAATTTAATTTAAATCTGGAATTTAAATTTAGATTTTAAACTTTTTAAAGTATAATAGAACATTGGTTTGTATTTAAAACTATAAGTTTTTAAATTATGAAACAAGAGTTTAAATTAAGTTTAAACTCCGTTTTAAACCTGAAATGTGATTTTTATGGAAGTTTTTAAAATTAAATAAGTTTTAAATTTAAATTTGTTTAACTATTTTAGAAAGTTTAAATAATTTGAATTTGAAAATGAAGATGGAGATGTAAGTAAAGTTTTAAATATTTAAGATTTAAATCTGGAATGAAAATTTGAATTGTGTTTCAGTTTTAAATTTAAAAAGAAATTTTTAAATTTGAATGTTTGTTGAAACAATTTGTTTAAAATACTTTGTATAAAAAAATAATGTTTCTTAATTTTGAACTTAAGAAAATTGGTTTCATTTAAATTATTAAATTAATTTAAATGGAATATTAATTATTTAATTAATTATTAATGTGGATCTTTAATTAAGTAATTAATAATTTTTAAGTTAGATAATTAAGATTTGAGATTAATTAATTAAGGTTAATTAATCTATAATTAGGGATGGTTAATTAAATTTTAATTAATGATTAAGATTTATTTAATCAAGTGTTTAAAGATAATTTAGACTTTAATTAACACTTAATTAATTAATAATTAGAGATTAATTAAATTGTAATTAAATATTAATTAATTGATAATTAATAATGATTAATATAAGTTAGTTTCTTAATTAAGTAATTAAGTAATGTTAATGAAGGTCATTAACTTAAGATTATTTAACAATTAGTTAATGTGATTAATTTGTGATAATTAATTAGATTAGTTAATTAATTGATTAAGTTTTAATTACTTAATGAAGGTAATTAATGAATTAATTACTTGGTGTAATTAATTTGATTGATGAAATTGGTTTAGATTAATTGAGATTAATTAATTTAAACATTTGTTGATTGTTGATAATTACTTTATGTAATTTAGGATTTGTAATTACTTAAGGAAGTAATTAATTAATAATTACTGAATGTAATTTAGGATATTTATTATAGAAGTAATTTGGATTTAAATTACTTCGGAAATTAATCAAGTGATTAATTGAGATAATTAATTGAGAATAATTAATTGATGGGATGAGTAATTAAAGCAGTTAATTACTAAATGGTTATTAATCAAAGGTGATTAATACATATGTGGTTTAAAATTGAAGATTAATTACTTATGTAATTAATTTATATTTAGAGATTTATAAATGTAATTTGAAATCATTAATTAATTAATGATGTAATTTGGAATTGATTAATCAAGGTATAATTAATAACGAATAATTGATTAATTAATTACAAGTTAATTATCTGCAAAGGGTTTAATTTAATTAACCTGTGTAATTAAAATTAAATTCTAATTACTTATTGTAATTAGATATGGTTAATCAGTAATGATTAAGTGAAATGAATTATGAGATGATGATTATTTAAATTTATTTGAAATCAATTGATGATTAAGTTAAGCAGAATTTTAATGATGAAGTAATTAATTTAATTCATTTTAAATTAATTAGAGTTTAGGTAATTAATTTAATTCATTCTAAATTAATTATAAATGGTGTGATCATTAGATCATTGCTTATGTTTGATGATTGGAATTAATTGCCTGGTATGGATTGTAATCTTAGTTATGAGATGAGTAGTGTATGTGATATGGATGCATTGGTTGCTTTTGGATGATAATATGGATTATCTGATTTATGATATGAATTATCTATTGGTAGTGATAATGTTAATTATCCATTGTGTTGTGAATTATCTATCTGTGTATATATAGATAATGAATTGAATTGTTTTAAACTTAAAACAACTTGGCCCTAATAAGACAAGCTTTGGATTTCGATGAGACCGGGATCGGGTTTCCATATTTGGAATCCGAAAACCACATCGATCCCAAATAACGTTAGGTCGTTAATTCAAGTGGAGCAAGTGAAGACTCGAGGTGTAAGGGCTATACGTCAGTATAACTCTGTGGTTGATTCCGTAATGAGTTTGACGGAATAGTACTTATAGATTCGAGATGGTGATTTAGAGTGCAAGGGTTATTGTCGTTAACTCTGAGGGTGATTCCAATACGAGTGTAATAAGATAATGCCTTCGGTTTCGTTCGAACCCGGAATGAACTTGTATGGATTGAATGCTTTCAGAGCATCGTCAGGTGGACGATGAGCATTCTAAGTGATATGTCCTATAAAGGTAATCGTAGCCTCAAGCCTCATCAACCGGGAATGGCTAAAACAGGGGAGGTGCAGCAAAGCTTCGTGGGTAGCACCCACTTGAGAGCAAGATTTATCCCTGTCTAGAGGTCCCTTTATTTTTGGCTTAGTGGTGCGGTTGTTGATCACAACTGCGGGGTTGTCTTGTTTGGAACTGTTCAGTAAGGAACGGGTCCGGCTTTGTGTTGCAGGGGATTGGGAGTAATTCTCGGTATGGTGATCTAGGCCACGTACTGTGACGGGCGGTACCCCAGTAGCCCAGCCATTGTATGGAATCCAAAATCCAATAAGTGCCAACGGTTTTAAATTGTATTACCCACTTTTGTGGCTAGTAGCTGGAATTTAATCATGTAACAATTTCGGCTATTTCTTATTTACTTGAAAACCCTAGACACTATTATAATATCATCGGATTTCCTATCAAATGATTTGGTTAGCGTAAGGTAAAAACTTTTCCATGTTTATGTGTGGGAAGTCTTACGTGATACCTTTTCTTTTCAAAGGTTTTTCAAAGTTAAGCAACTTTAACCTGTTACTCACAGCAGACCCATGTCTGACCCGGAGTTATTTCTGTTTTTTTTTATAACTCTTGGGCACTCAAATTTTTACGAGTAGCCAAGGGAATTCAGGTTAGGATTCAGGATTAGCTTGACGTATTGTGGAGGAGCAATGGAGCAGGAGGCTTCTGCGTATAGTTATATAGTTTTCCGCTGTGTTGTATCTCTGAGTGTTTGTCTGTAATGTATTGAGTTGTAATAACTAGACAGGTGTTTATAACTGTCTAGTATGTGTTGTATATGTCTGTGTAACTCTGATATTTGATGTATACTATGTAATACTTATGTTGTTAATATAATTTATTCGTTCCGCTGTTGAGATTCTAGTGTTGTTTCTTCTTTCTCTTCTTTCTTTTCTCTTTCCTATCCCTTTCTTTCTTAAAGATGATGCGATTTTCCGGGAGTGGAAAGTATGGGTCGTCACACTTGGTATCAGAGCATTAGGTTGAGTGAATACCTAGTCTCTGTAGTGGTGTCTATCTTGAGAGAGCGTATTTGTATTTTTATTATATATATATATATATATATATATAATTATTTATACCTATTTGTTGGATTACCTGTTCAAGGTTTTCCAATATAAGTTATAAAGGTAGATGAGGTAGAAGTGTGTATAACACCACTACCATTGGTTGGAGTTTGATGGATAAGGTAGGAAGTGTATTGGTCGAGACTGTAGACCTAATACCGTCTCAAGTGAGTTTTGTTGTGATGAAGGACTTCATCGATCTCTGAAGGTAACCTGTTAAGGTTCGGAGTTCATCTTTGAAGTGCATAATTGAGTTTGGATCTGTCGGTAGGGCAGAAGCCAGTGAGTGGTGGTATTTTGATATCTCAGGAAGTAGTAGCTGCATGATGAGATGCAGTGACTATGGATATTTCCGAAGATGTTTCTTTGGAACAAGAGTAAGAAGTGAGTCTGCTCGGTGATGTGGTTGAGTTTAGCAGAGTATTCTGAATTGGTAAGGAGTCTTCTGGCTGAGTAGTCTCTCTGAAGTGGAGTTCAGAGGCAGCAGAGTGGATCTTTTCTCTGGTAAGTTGGCTAAGCCAGCATAAGCTGTTCTGTTTGGTTGAGAGAGAGAGCAGTTTCTTTGGATATAGGCTAAGTTGATCGCAAAAGTGACTTGCGATAGTATGTTCTTTTGGATTATTGGAGATTGTCTGGATTTTCTTCCAGGAAGTCAGAGTTTGTCTGCATCTGGAGATCGAGTTTTCTTTCCAGGAATGGAACAGGTGGTTCAGTTAGTATGGATGGTTCCTTGAGATAGAAGTTGGTGAAGTAGCTCAGGTTTCAGAGAAACATCTGAATTTTCTTATGGATATATGGAACCATATTTCTGTGCTGGGTTGTCTAGTCTGTGCTTGTGCTCTTCTTCAGCATTTTCTTCTATTTCGAATCTGAGCTGAGCAGCGGAAGCAGTTTGGGAGTGTTTCTGTTTTCTTTTTCCAGATAAGAAGAAGTTTGTTCTGTCTTCTGTTGTTGAGAAGTAGGGTTTGCGTTCTTGGTTTTTGAGTGATCTTGAGGAGATCATTGGATTGTTTTGATTCGGTCTGTTTTTAGTGGAATCAGCGTAGAGTTGAGTTGATCAGGATGGATGTTGATAGCCCAGGATCGTCCGAAGAATTTTTATGGATAAGAGACGGAGAAATTTGGATTCTGGAATCGGAGATTTGATTTGGGATAAGTTTTTCTCTGATCCAAGGAGCTATAAGTTTGAGAAGCTAGCTCCGATGTGTTTTGGGTTTCTTCTGTGTTTTGGTAAGATCAGTGTTTGGTTTTCTAGAGTTGAATTGCCAGTTTGGAAAACTGGGATTCAGAGTGTTTTCACGTATCTCTGAGGGAGTACGTGTTTGATATTTCTGGTTGTAGAACCAGCAGTTTAGGATGGTTTATTTGTTGAGTCAGACTCGTTTGTAGTCTGATATTCTGTATAAAATTGTTGTTAGGAGCTCTATAGCTTAGTAGTATTGATTGTTTGGATTCTATAGAGCGAGTATCCCGATACACACACACACACACACACACACACATACCGGGGAAACTCGTGAAGTTTTATCCAAAAGTCTTTTGGGTAATTAGATTTGTTCTGATTGTGTGAATTGGTTGCTATGGTTGTTGGCATATGATTAACATATGTTATGTTTTAAAATAAAATCTGTAAATAGATTATTAAATTACCTTTGTTTTAAATTTCGGGGACGAAATTCTTTTAAGGGGGAAGGATTGTAATATCCCGGAATTTTGGATAATTTAAATTTAATAATCTGTGTTTAAATTTAAATTGAATTGATGATTTATATTAATAAATTTGATTTGATTTAATAATCTTCTTTATTTAAAATACTTAATTTGTGAAATTATTTTTAATAAGTTAATAAATTGTTTTATATTTATTAATGTACATGTATATTTTAAATAGGAAAGTTGTTTTCAATTAAAATTAGTATAGCATAATTTTAATATTTTGAAACTAGAAATTGTGATTTATTTTTAATTTAAGCTTTTCAAAAATATTTAATAAAATACTATATGATTTTTAAATATGAGAAAATGTTTTATTTGTTTAAAATTCATTTTAACTTAAGTTGTATATTAAAATAAGTTATAAAATGTTTGTATTAATTCTTTTTAAATGTTGATTGATAATTTTGATTTGTAAATGTAATTTGAAAGTTAAAATACAATTTTAAAATAAGAACATGCATTCATTAAGTATAATTTTCTTTAACACTTAATTAAATAACTAATTACTTGAAAAGAGACATGTGTATATAATTTAAAATTTAAGTAACATGTGTTAAAAATTTATGTAAGTAAATTAACATGTGTCCATTCTTTTTACATGTGTCAAATTTTGTTTTCCTTTAATTTTAATTTAAATCAAACATTTTTATTTAAAACTTGCATATATTCATTTCTTTAGCTCTTTTTCATTCTTCATTCTAAAAAGAAATCTGAAATTTTGTTCAAACTGCATTTCTCAAATCTGTAAACAACTTGCATTCAACTCCTCTTTTTCAAACATTCAAAAACCTGCAAAAATAAAAAAATCATAACCTGTAACTCCTCTTTAAAACTGCAAGCAACAAACTACAACCTGCATTTGATCTGGAAACAAAGAAAGGCCTGCATTTCAATTTTTTTTTTGTCAAGAAAAATCTGCATTTCATTTGCAAGCATGAAGCCTGCATGTATTCAAAAACAACATGGGGGGAATTTGCATCTGCATTTTCAATTAGCAGCCTGCATTTCATCTGGGAAAAGGCAAGATGTCTGCATGCAAAGATTTTTAAAAATCCGGGTTCTGCAATTTTAAAACAGTGAGTAAATCATTTTTAAATTATTAAGTAGGTAAAATTATGCATGCTTTATAAATTACAAAGGAACATATATGGAATTTGCTATGAATATCTTACCTGTAAATATTTGCATTTATACCTGATTTAACTGTACCATGACTGTGTCTCAAAATCCTACCACCTGTTTGATTTTTGAATTCTTTCTTTAACTTGTTTGTTATGACTTGACTTTGTGAACAAAGCCCTGTTATTCTAGAGTAGAGCAAGTTTAAAGTTTTATATAAATCAAACACAATTATCTGTAACCTGAGATATCAAGTTACACAAAGCAAATTAGCATAAGAAAAATTCAAACATTATAAGTTAATGTTTCAGATTTATAAATAGAATCATCAAGTAAATACATGAATTTTAAATCATATGCTACAATTTTTAGTGATTTAAATGAAGAGCAGATTTGGATTGACTGTATTTTACATATTGGTCAAGATCAGTTGATTCATGCTTTTTATTTGGGTGAAATTGTTTTTGGAGATAGTTTAGCTACCAAATATTATAGGAAAAATATTGAATTGGATTAGAATTAAATCTTGCCATTGCAAATTTGGGTTTCCAGGTTTAGAACCCTAGTTTACCGAGTTTCCAGGTTTAGAACTCTAAATCACCATCTCGAATCTATAAGTAAATTTGTGATAATTAATTAGATTAATTAATTAATTGATTAAGTTTTAATTACTTAATGAAGGTAATTAATGAATTAATTACTTGGTGTAATTAATTTGATTGATGAAATTGGTTTAGATTAATTGAGATTAATTAATTTAAACATTTGTTGATTGTTGATAATTACTTTATGTAATTTAGGATTTGTAATTACTTAAGGAAGTAATTAATTAATAATTACTGAATGTAATTTAGGATATTTATTATAGAAGTAATTTGGATTTAAATTACTTTGGAAATTAATCAAGTGATTAATTGAGATAATTAATTGAGAATAATTAATTGATGGGATGAGTAATTAAAGCAGTTAATTACTGAATGGTTATTAATCAAAGGTGATTAATACATATGTGGTTTAAAATTGAAGATTAATTACTTATGTAATTAATTTATATTTAGAGATTGATAAATGTAATTAGAAATCATTAATTAATTAATTAATTAATGATGTAATTTGGAATTGATTAATCAAGGTATAATTAATAATGAATAATTGATTAATTAATTACAAGTTAATTATCTGCAAAGGGTTTAATACAATTAACTTGTGTAATTAAAATTAAATGCTAATTACTTATTGTAATTAGATATGGTTAATCAGTAATGATTAAGTGAAATGAATTATGAGATGATGATTATTTAAATTTATTTGAAATCAATTGATGATTAAGTTAAGCAGAATTTTAATGATGAAGTAATTAATTTAATTCATTTTAAATTAATTAGAGTTTAGGTAATTAATTTAATTCATTTTAAATTAATTATAAATGGTGTGATCATTAGATCGTTGCTTATGTTTGATGATTGGAATTAATTGCCTGGTATGGATTGTAATCTTAGTTATGAGATGAGTAGTGTATGTGATATGGATGCATTGGTTGCTTTTGGATGATAATATGGATTATCTGATTTATGATATGAATTATCTATTGATAGTGATAATGTTAATTATCCATTGTGTTGTGAATTATCTATCTGTGTATATGTAGATAATGAATTGAATTGTTTTAAACTTAAAACAACTTGGCCCTAATAAGACACGCTTTGGATTTTGATGAGACCGGGATCGGGTTCCATATTTGGAATCCGAAAACCACATCGACTCCAAATAACGTTAGGTCGTTAATTCAAGTGGAGCAAGTGAAGACTCGAGGTGTAAGGGCTATACGTTAGTATAACTCTGTGGGTGATTCCGTAATGAGTTTGACGGAATAGTACTTATAGATTCGAGATGGTGATTTAGAGTGCAAGGGTTATTGTCGTTAACTCTGAGGGTGATTCCAATACGAGTGTAATAAGATAATGCCTTCGGTTTCGTTCGAACCCGGAACGAACTTGTATGGATTGAATGCTTTCAGAACATCGTCAGGTGGACGATGAGCATTCTAAGTGATATGTCTTATAAAGGTAATCGTAGCCTCAAGCCTCATCAACCGGGAATGGCTAAAACAGGGGAGGTGCAGCAAAGCTTCGTGGGTAGCACCCACTTGAGAGCAAGATTTATCCCTGTCTAGAGGTCCCTTTATTTTCGGCTTAGTGGTGCGGTTGCTGATCACAACTGCGGGGTTGTCTTGTTTGGAACTGTTCAGTAAGGAACGGGTCCGGCTTTGTGTTGCAGGGGATTGGGAGTAATCCTCGGTACGGTGATCTAGGCCACGTACTGTGACGGGCGGTACCCCAGTAGCCCAGCCATTGTATGGAATCCAAAATCCAATAAGTGCCAACGGTTTTAAATTGTATTACCCACTTTTGTGGCTAGTAGCTGGAATTTAATCATGTAACAATTTCGGCTATTTCTTATTTACTTGAAAACCCTAGACACTATTATAATATCATCGGATTTCCTATCAAATGATTTGGTTAGCGTAAGGTAAAAACTTTTCCATGTTTATGTGTGGGAAGTCTTACGTGATACCTTTTCTTTTCAAAGGTTTTTCAAAGTTAAGCAACTTTAACCTGTTACTCACAGCAGACCCATGTCTGACCCGGAGTTATTTTTGTTTTTTTTATAACTCTTGGGTACTCAAATTTTTACGAGTAGCCAAGGGAATTCAGGTTAGGATTCAGGATTAGCTTGACATATTGTGGAGGAGCAATGGAGCAGGAGGCTTCTGCGTATAGTTATATAGTTTTCCGCTGTGTTGTATCTCTGAGTGTTTGTCTCTAATGTATTGAGTTGTAATAACTAGACAGGTGTTTATAACTGTCTAGTATGTGTTGTATATGTCTGTGTAACTCTGATATTTGATGTATACTATGTAATACTTATGTTATTAATATAATTTATTCGTTCCCCTGTTGAGATTCTAGTGTTGTTTCTTCTTTCTCTTCTTTCTTTTCTCTTTCCTATCCCTTTCTTTCTTAAAGATGATGCGATTTTCCGGGAGTGGAAAGTCGGGTCGTCACAGAATCCAACCCGTTGCCAATCAAAATCCATGATCTCTCTGGATCGTTAGTGAAATCCATGACTGTTCTGAGGTGGTATCCAATTCTGAATCCATTCTAAATCCATTAACCAAACCCACGATCTCTTTTGATCATTTTATGCAAATTCGAGACCGCTCTGGGTCCTTATCAAAATCCATAGACCACTTTGGGTCATTTTATCCAAATCTGGGACCGCTCCGGGTCCATATCCAAATCCATAGAACACTCGGTGTCGTTTTATCCAAATCTGGGACCGCTCCAAGTCCATATCCAAAATCCAAATCTAGGACCGCTCCAGGTCTATATCCAAATCCATAGAACTCTCCGGGTCGTTTTATCCAAATCTAAGACCGCTCGGAACCATATCCAAATCCGTAGACCTCTGCAGATCGTTTTATCCAAATCCGGGACCGATCCGGGTTCATATCCAAATCCGTAGACCTCTTTGGGTCATTGGCCTAAACCAAATCGTTGATCTCACTAGATCCTTTCCAAACACTATTCATACTCGGCGATTTGAGTAGGCTGATCCTGTCGCTTTCCAACGAAGCGGCCTACCCCTTGCCAGGCATAGTCCATACCCGATGATCTTGATCTCTCTGGATCCTTGTCGAGCACAATCCATACTCGATGACCTATTGGGTTTTATTGTTCGGCCTCGATTCTCTGGTCAAGGGCTTAATCTGTGGGGTATTCTTCTTTGGCCTTAGTTCCCAATTGAGGACTTAATCCGTGGGGATCCTTCTTCGGCCTCGGTCCCTAGTAGAGGACTTAATCCGTGGGGTATCCTTTTCCATCCTCGATCCTCGGTCAAGGAATTAATCTATATGGTATCCTTCTCCGTCCTCGATCCCCGGTTGAGGACTTAATCCGTGTACAAATTCATCATGTTGCTCTTCAAGGAATAGTCTCGTACCTTACGGTTACTGCCCCGTCTCTCTGGTCGGGGCCATAACCGTGACTGTATTATTTATTACATTAATCCAGACTTAAGCAACCCTAAGTCCATAAAATGTCATTTTGTATAACCAATAAACCAAAGTTCAAAGAAAATGAGAATAAATAAAACGAATTTCACAAATCTGAGCGCAAAGGTTTATCGTCATCTCAAAGCATGCTTAGGGACCGTCCTCGATCCCATACATGTGTTAGTGACTTAGCCTTATCACTACGGAACTTATTACTTACTACGTGCCATCCCGATCATTTGATGAAAAGTTGATGACGATGCCTTGATCTAGTTCCATTTTCGTTCGAGACGGACGGCGGCTGCTGCAGTTCCACTACCACAGCCCGTGTCCTCACGTATTATTACAACTGACCGCTCCTCACATATTCCTCGACTATATCCTTCAAATGCCTGTAGTCATTTGTATTGTACCCATCCAACTCATGGACTAGGCAGTGTTTTCCTGATGCCCGCACACGTTCGAAGGGTTCCCTCCTTGCTGGCCTTCGATATTGAAGGCGTCCGCGAGTATCTAAGCAAATCCTTTCCAGAGATTCAGTCAATTCCTTATAAGAAGAGAATTTTGCTTCTCTCCATTGCCTCTTTGACTCACTAGTGCCATTATTCATTTTCTATTTACCTTTATTATTCTTGTTTACTTCTCCTGGTGATCCTCCATCTTGCATAACATTTAACTCTGGTTTGTTTGCTCGTGCGTCTTCCTGCCGTAGAAACATTTCACCTTCATGATAAAACTTCCCGAGATCCATAGGTGGATCCCACGCTAATTAACCCTTGAACTCCGTGCTATCAGCAATTCCATACACAGCTACCATCAAAACCATAGATGGGTCTGAACGATCCACCGATGTTGCCGCGACATTCAATCGTGTAAAGAAGCTCCTCAGGACTCTCCAGTCCTCTGCTTCAGTGTAGCCAAACTCATCACATTCTTGGGCCTCGAGATGTGAACCCTAATTTTCCTCATGAACCTCTCGATCAGTTCCACCCATATGCTAACGGAGCTGCTTTCCTATTGCCTGAACTATATTGTAGCTATATCCATTAGGTATAATGGGAAGCACCATACCATGACTTCCTCTAATCCCCCCAATACCTTCATGTGCCTTATGTATATTGTCGGATAAATAGCAAGATCAATCTTCCCAACATATGTCCTAAGTATCGGTAGTTTGAACTCCGACGAATTCCTAGCTTACCCGATATTCGGAGCGAATGGACTTCTATTTACATCCTCCAAATCTCTGTTCACTAATCTTCCACGCATCACTCTCCTTATCATCTCTGTAAACCTATTATTGTCTTCCATTAGGACTCTCCTATCATCATGCCCAAGCTGCCTCCGAGTCAATAAGGGAATTCTAGGACGTACTCCTCTGGTTGTGCATCCAAATTTTGTTTCGCACCAGGCTCCATGGGATTGATCGTAGGTCCTCCAGCATCACGATCACCCAGACTCGAGGGCATGCTCCCTAGCCTTTGGGGATCGATACTGATCCCTCTTAGATGGCAAAGGACTACCCCAGGCTGCTCTATTCCACCCCTTCGCCTATTAGATCTGTTTCCATGGTTCTATATCTGGATTTCCTCAGCTCCTGCTGCTCCAACACTGTGATCCATATTTATAATATTCCCTGCTACTCCATTTCCCTGGTTTTGCACTCCAGCTTTTCCAATATGTCGGAGTAGGTTCTACATCATTTCCTCCTATCTCTTCAGCATCCTTTTCTGCCTAACATCCATTATTGTTTACATCTCATCTCTGGTAATGAAGATTGAGATTTGATTAGCTCTTGAGGAAAGCTCCTGACTTCTTTCATGATGGCTCCTATCTATTCTTTGTCTCCTTGTTGATGGCCTATCCATTGCTTCCTAGATCCAAGTATCCAAGCTTCTAAATCCAAGATCCTAATTTCCATATCCACTGGTGCAAGCCTTCTCAGTGAAAGGACTAAAAAGTTGGCATCAAAATTGACCACCAACACTCAATTATATGTGAAAGCACTAATATCCAATCACAGATCATGTATAGTATGTGATGTAGAGAATATAATATGAAGATTAACCAAATTAAAATGAAAGCAAGTAAAAGAGACAAGATTTATAGTTGTTTGGCTAACTCCGGTCTACGTCCACTCCAGAACAATCCTTTTTATTATATAGAAATTTGATTACAGTTATAATCCAAAATTCTAGAATAAAAATGGCTGCATATCACCTAAGTTGAAGATGAAGAGAAGTATAATGAAGGTCCATTTTTCGATGCCACGCCTGCTATATTTATAAATGAAACTTCGGTCAGTGAACCTTCTCATCCATATAGGCCCACCACAGGGGGCGCTAGGCCTAACTCTCAATGGAGAGGGATCAGTACCGATCCCTCTCCATTGAGAGTTAGGCCTAGCGTCCCCTATGGTAGCCTCCTTATGCTCTGATATGGTGGTGATTCAAATGTCATGATGATTAGATGCATGATGCCAAGTTATTGATTGTTGAACGCAAGAATATACTCGTTGCATTGATAAGCGTCGACCCCTATCAATGAAGTCCATCGATCCAATGTATCCAACCAAGCCTACCCCTCCATCTTGTCAAGCTAATGAAGTATATCGATCCCTTTAGAACCAACCACGCCGATCCACACTTCACCTCGACTTTACCGGTCCCATATGCAAACAGTCATGTCGATCCCTCTGACGCTACCAAGCTATGCGGTGTTAGTCCTTGAGATGATGGTTTTGATGACAACAATCTTAGAATAAGATTATAAAATATAAATACTAACATTATAGTTTAGATATATATGTATATGCAGGATTTAACCATGCAGGTACCAAGAATGAAGAATGTACAATATAGAGATTCAAGATATCAAGATTGAAGACTCATGAGTATCAACATTATCAAGAGTTCAAGATTTCAAGTAATTTTATTAGGAAATTTTTTTAAAACTCCTAGAAAAGCACTGGCATCTTAAAACCTAATTTATTCATGGAATGGAATCCACTTCGAGCCTGTTAAAGGGATGGAACCCTAAGTAGAATGAAACCTACGAAAAATCTAGTGGAAAATTGTTTTGTATTCTCTAACTTTTATTCAAAATGTTTTACAAAATTATATCTTGTTTTCAAAATGTTTTCAAAATATTCCTTTTAAAAGAATCAAAACATCTATCCTGGTTTTAATACTTTTAGCCTCAAAATAATCTTTATTTTCAAAATCGAATTATCCTTGGTTTTAAACTATCTTTTAATAATAATATATTTAATTTTTAATATTTATACTTAGATTTAGATGTTAAATTATAGTAAATTTTTATATATATCAAAATATTATTCTCCATATTTACTTATGTATTTTAACCATAGTTAAGTGTATTTATAAAGTTTAAAATAGTTTTAATATAAGACAGAAGTTATTTTCAAAGAAAAACAAATCACCAAAATTTCCTTTGGCATGTTGACATACTCAAGTACCCCATGTCGACATGGCAGCAGTTTATTTCAAAATTTTGAATTTCAAAGGAAGTGTCTATTCATCATCGTAGGATCGATTTCACCCTAGAGTAGGGGTGAATAGGGTGATGCTATTAATTATAAAAATTTATTGCGGAAGTTTATATAAAATTATTTCAACACAGATATATCAAAATAATAGCAGCACAGATAATAGCAGAATAATAAATGCAGAAATAGAACGACATAGAATTTATCCAGCTTCGGCAAAACCCTGCCTACATGCTGCCACCAAGGTTTCTATTAGAAATTAAGCAGTCACACGTTTACACACGTAAACTCGCGACACCCGCTATCGACTAGCATTAACTTTACGCTCAAAATCCTGCCACAACTCAGCCACTGAGTTGCGAATTCTCAAACTACGCCACGTAGTTTGTCCTTTAGTCACACGACTAGTAAGTACACAATTTTCAAAAGAAAAATACAATTTAAAAACAATTTAAATAAAACAAAACCCTAATTTTAAAACGAAAGCCTTATATAATTAAAACCAAACATGGTCGGCCCAATAACATTGAAGAGATAAAAATAGATCGTCCCCTTATTCTTTTATCTATGTCGGCCCGTTCCTTGTTTGTGAAAATGGCGGCTCGTCGCTTGCTCGAAAATTAGGGCTTCGTGTTGAAGTCACGGGTTAAATTGATATCTGATGCTTCGATTGCTTCCTTCGGTTGATTCGTTCGCGGCTTCAAGTTGTCGAGTGCCTTTACTTGATTGAAAGATTGGTACGTGAAATTCCTTTTTCGATTTATACTATACTCGACTTGATTCGAGTTCCTAATTGGTGTTGTGATCTGTGGTATGCTTGAACTCGAATTCTGATTTGCCGATGATGTTTATTATTTGTATAGGGTTCGAAACCCTTGATTTTCGTTCGTATACATTTATTTGAATTTTTCAAATTTTCTTATCTCGGCCATTCGATTTTGTTTTGATGTTGATGATTTCTCATACTTTGTCAATTCGTATAATTTGATGATGGCTTGTTCATCACGGCTTCGAATTACTTTAGCAACCGTCACGGCTTGTTTGATTTGGTTTCTTTTTGACTTCGGTCATTTGTGACTTTGGCATTAACTTGTTCAACTTGAAAATGTTTTGATTTCTGGCACTTTGTTCAATTTTGTGGCATACTTGACTTGTACCTGCTGTTGCATGACTTCGGCATTTATCATGAAACTTCATTTACCTGTCCACTTGTGTTGTGGTTTGATGTACTTCATTGAGGGTCTTTGTATCTGCAGTGTGCACTGTCCGGTTCAGGTTGAAGTGTTGTTTTGTGTACTTCATGTGTAGTTGAATATGTACTTGATTATTTGATTTTTCGTTTGCTTCAGAATAGGCTTCGGCCTGACTTTATTATACTCTGCATATACTCTTTGATTCATGTATACTTGTTCGAACTAGCTATGTCATTTGCTTATGCTGGTACTGTTTCATTTGATGTGTTGTAGCTGCTATCAGTTTTGGTTTTGCTAGCTGTACTCATTGTAACTGTTAATTTGGTTTTGGGCTTGCTGCCTTGATCATATTGACTTCATGTGTATAGTTGCCTTTCACTTGAAGTAGTTTTATTTGCTGCATGTATTTGTGTCTCAGTGATGCATTGAGTTGCTTCACTGATCTTTGCTGTATTGAGTTGCATCACTGGTCTTCTGCTTTACTTGGTTTTGTATTGTCTGCACTTTATTCATTCGAGCTAGTTCACATTGTATTGGTTTATTGTTTTCATACTTCGTGTCATCTGGACTTGAGAGTTGGTTTGTATATGACACTTCCATTTGTGTCTGCACTGTGATATGCACTATATAAATTCCAGTGTGCCTTTATACATTACTTTTATACTTTGTTCATCCTGTCACTTGTAGTTGTATATGCATATTGGTTTGGTTTCATTGTGGTCTACTGCAACACTGTTGTCATCTTCTCTTGATATTTTTGAACTTGATTTTGTCTCAGCTTATGCTACTTGCTTTGCATATTTTCTTCAATGTGCAGTCTAGTAGACATGTATGTTGTCACTGCATACTCTGGCATGTTTCACTGACATGTGTATATATGTGTACTTTGTCCATGTTATACCGCTCTTTCATCAAAACTGCCACTTGGCTTGAACTTTTAGCTATGATATTGAACTTGATCATTTCATGAACTTGCACCTGTGTTGAATGCAGCTAGTAGCTCGGGTTTGACCTTGTGCTCGTATTGTGACATTATTTTTATTGCACTTGAGTTGAACGCGGCGTTTTGGGTTTGACATGTGCTCATCTGTCCTTGTAATTTTATCAAGTGTATATATTGGTGTGCACGGCCTTGTGGCATGTACAGTGATACACTGTGCATGTCACAAGCTGTTCGTGTATGATGAATTCGAATTTAATGATGACGAACAACCCAAATAACTGAGGCAAATACTATTTTCAAAATCAACATTTTCTTTTATACTGCAAAAATATTTCCTTTTCAATTTTACTGCATCAGTATTTATTTTTGTAGATTACTTAGATGCTGGATTCAATCTGGAATAAAGTTGTAGACAAATTACGAGTGAATGAGCGATATGTAGTGAGGTGTATTTGTAAATGATAAATTGTGATGTAATTGAATTTGTATTGTAATCAAAATTGTATATGTATAGTGAGAGCTTGAATTTTTACTATTCAAAATTGTAATAAATATTTGTTTGAATAAAATATCTGTTTGTATTTAAATACTGTGCTATTTATTTTATTCACTAAATATGTATTTAATTTGTGAAAAATAAAATAGTACATTAACAAATATATTTAAATGAATATTATGTGTTTATTATCATTAAAAAAAATCATATACTCGCATATTCAACAATCTCCCCCTTTTGATGATAACAAACATATATTTAAGATTTTGATCTATTTGAATGATTCCACTCTACACAAAGCTCCCCCTTCATATATGCATACAATTAAAAATATACAAATGACCCTAGATGCAAATAGAAAATATTTGACCTTTACTTGATTTTATTTGACAAAATCTAAACTTTTCTCTCCCCCTTTTGTTATCAGCAAAAGAGTAATAGTGTTAGAAAAATAGAGATAAAGTGATAGATATTAATGCAATATTAAAACTCAATCGAGTATAAATATTAAATTTCAATAAAAAATCAAAAAAATCATAAATACTCTATTAGGCGCATATTCCACTTTTAGAATGATGGGAATGATGTCATCATATAAAACCATACAATTGTGTCTATTTGTGGTATACTTATATGAGGAATTTGAATATCTAATAACCATACATGACCGTTAGGACTTTTAAATGAGATTAGTAGCATTCCAATTTTATTTTAAAAAAAATGAATTCAAGTATCTTCTAACCACGCATAACCGTGAGGACTTTTAAACGGGATTAGAATCAACTTGTTTATTTAATAAATCAATTTGATATGCATTCCATACATGCATAAACGTGAGGGCTTTTAAATGAGCATGGAAGCACATAACAAATTCCAAGTAATTCACCCATGCATAACCGTGAGGACTTTTAAATAAGAGTGAATACTTTGGATTTTATTTATTTTATTATTATTATTATTATTATTATTATTATTATTATTAATTTAAAATATAAAATGACAAATGAATGATTCCTGTTTAAAGTACCACATATCAACAAACTATATTGAATTTTAACGAGTGATGGTCGTTAGAAATATGATAGAAACAGAGATGGTCATGGAACTTTTACCAACAAAAGGTTTTTACCACTCTTGTTCAAATTTCTAAAGAAATTTACTAAATATACCATCTCAAGTTATAATATATGATTAATATTAACACTCAACACTTTTTCAATCACTATTTATCTTTTCGATAATTATTAGGGAGTCAGATTAGTCAATGTAATCATTTAAAATCATATTCAAAAATATTATAAAACCAAATTTTCCAAAATGACTAATCTGATACAAGGTCAAAAATGATTTTCTAGAAGGGGTTTTATAAGAATTTTTTTTGCTATTTGAAAATTATTTGAACTGAAAAATATGCAGATATTTTCTTTAAAAAATGATGTAATTACTGAATGTCTCAACATAAATCACGTTCCACTTGAAAATTTTCTGTCAACTAAATTACCAGTGTAATCTGCATCTGAATTTTTCTTTCACTCGAGATTATCATTTGTTGAATGTTATAGACCAGATCGTGATGTTTCAACAAATTTCTTAGAATCCTTTTTTTTTACTTTTTAAATGAAAATTCTTTTGAATTTTAATTGAAGCCATGTAAATTGTCAAAAATGTGAATATAGAGTTAGCCGTAAAATAACCAAATGTATTATCATTTACCAATAAAACACTATCATTAATCCAAACTATTACATATGAAGTAGTTTAAAGATTCTAGATATTTTTATAATGTTCTTGGCATAAGAAAATAATTGGCAAACAATTTCGAATAAGTCGGAATCAAAATCATCATTTATTTCCTCATCACATTACTGGCTGATTTAATTCAGACTACGGTGCAGATTATCACATTTAATATATCGTTCAAAATATACCATTTTCCGTTTTACCTTTACGACAATTTTTCGTTGTTGTCCATTGTGATTCTGTCACCTTTGTACTAGGCTACGGAACTTTGCTTTGTTGCCCGTTGTGTTTCTGGAACAACCAAAATCCAGATAACACTGTTGTTGTTCCTTAGCCTGCCACCAAACCTACACGATAAAAGGTTTTTGGGACCTACTTGTTTTTATAGGTCCATTGTTGTTAGTGGAAAAATATTTTGAAAAATAATTTCATGAAGACCCATAACTATTTATATATGTTCCTTTTCGCACACAAATTTGTTTAATTTTGAGAGATTTTATATTTGTGCCTTTAGGAACCCAAATTGGAATAGTTTTCACGTGTTTGGGTCTATACGAACAATTGTTTTGATTCTGTCCAAATTTTCTACAAATTGTGCACATTGAATCGACTCGATTAATTTCATTTCTAACATTTTTAGATTGATTATATCCAAGTCATTATCTAACTGTATTAGCAATTTGTTTCCCTAATAGCATTTTTCAACGATCTTTCACTTTTTGAAAATTTATCTAAAGTTGTTGACAGTTGTTGGACTTGTGTTTTGAGAGATTCATTTTCGTTAAATAATTATGTGCACTTTTAATAGAGTTCTCTCTCCTATTATTTTCACTCTCTTTCAAAATCAGAATTTCATTTTCAAGTGATTTTATATTAATTTCTGATTTTTTAATTTCTTCTTCAAACAATGGACACTTGTCACACTTAGGGCACTTATTTTGATAGTTTTTAACTAATTGTTCAAGCTGATCATTTACTTCAATCAAACTATCTCTTTGTGATTCAATTTTAGCATATTTCTCCCTAAGTCGTTCAAAATAGCCATTTACTTCGTGGAAATATATAAGTAATTTAGAGTGAGTAAGTTTTGATACCTCGCTTGGCTCGTCATTATCGATTTCAGTTATATTACCTTGAAGGCACATATCTACTTTCTCACTCTCACTGCTAGTACTTTTATTATCTTCATCATTTGTATTCCACATGGCTGCAAAATTTCTCCTTTTTGATTTCTTTTCAAAGTCGCGTCGATTTTGAGGACAATTGGGCTTGATGTGTCCGGATTGGTTGCACTTATGACAGATGATTTTTCGCTTTTCTGTGTTATCTAAAACTTTGATTATTCTGCTTTTTAATTTTTGATTTAGAGTTGAATTTCCATATTTGTGGTTCCACCTTTTTAATTTCTTTATTACCATTTCCAACTCTGCTGCTCCATCATCATCGTCGTCGTCATCATTTTCAGTTGTTCCTTTGAGAGCTATTGATTTCTTTCGAGTATCTCCTCCTTCACACTCTTCCTTGAATTTCATTTCAAGCTCATAAGTGGTGAGATTTCCGATGAGTTCTTCAACTTTGATTTGTTTTAAATCTTTTGATTCTTGAATGGAAATTACTTTTGCTTCAAAACTTCGTGGAAGGACTCTGAGGATTTTTCGGACTATTTCCAATTCTGTATATGACTTTCCGAGAGCTTTTGATCTATATACGATGTTGGGAAGCCGTCCATACATCTCTTTAACATTTTCTTCCTTGGCCATTGTAAAATTCTCGTATTCGCTACTCAGCATGGCAAGGCGAGATTCCTTGACTTGAGATGTTCCTTCGTGAGTCACTTCTAGTGTGTGCCATATTTCCTGTGCAGTTAGACAATGTGAGACACGATTAAATTCAAATTGACACAATGAACAAATAATCGAAATCATAGCTTTGGTATTAGTATTCTGTAACTTATTTTCTAGATCTGTCCACTGATCCTTTGGTTTATTTATTTTCTGATTATTTACAATTATAGTTGGTGCTCTATACCCTGTCTCAACAATATTCCAAGCGTCAATGGTTTCCAGAAAAATTTCCATCCTATTTTTTTAGTAAGCATATTCACCATTGAACATTGGTGGTCTAACTATGGATTGACCCTCAACAAAAGCAGTATTAAAAGAAGCCATTTTAAAAAATTCAAATTTTTTAAAAAAATTGGTTTTTGAAAAATCAAACTTTTTAATACAAAAATGGCTTTTGTTCCTAGCTTTGATACCACTTGTAGGATCGATTTCACCCTAGAAAGGGGGTGAATAGGGTGATGCTACTAATTATAAAAATTTATTGCGGAAGTTTATATAAAATTATTTCAACACAGATATATCAAAATAATAGCAGCATAGATAATAGTAGAATAATAAATGTAGAAATAGAATGACATAGAATTTACCCAGCTTTGTCAAAACCCTACCAACGTGCTGCCCCCAAGGTTTCTACAAGAAATTAAGTAGTCAGACACTTACACACGTAAACTCGTGACACCCGCTATCGACTAGCCTTAACTATACGCTCAAAACCCTGCCACAACTCAGCCATTGAGTTGCGAATTCTCAAACTACGCCATGTAGTTTGTCCCCTAGTCACACGACTAGTAAATACACAATTTTCAAAAGAAAAATACAATTTAAAAACAATTTAAATAAAACAAAACCCTAATTTTAAAACAAAAGCCTTATATAATTAAAACCAAACAAGGCTGACCCAATAACGTTGAAGAGATAAAAATAGATCGTGCCTTTATTCTTTTATCTATGTTAGCCCGTTCCTTATTTGTGAAAATGGCGGCTCGTCGCTTGCTCGAAAATTAGGGCTTCGTGTTGAAGTCGCCGGTTAAATTAATATCCGATGCTTCGATTGCTTTCTTCGGTTGATTCGTTCGTGGCTTCAAGTTGTCGAGTGCCTTTACTTGATTGAAAGATTGGTACGTGAAATTCCTTTTTCGATTTATACTATACTCGACTGATTCAAGTTCCTAATTGCTGTTGTGATCTGTGATATGCTTGAACTCGAATTCTGATTTGCCGATGATGCTTATTATTTATATAGGGTTCGAAACCCTTGATTTTCGTTCATATACATTTATTTGAATTTGTCAATTTTTTATCACGGCCATTCGATTTTGTTTTGATGTTGATGATTTCTCTGACTTTGTCAGTTTCGTATAATTTGATGATGGCTTGTTCATCACGGCTTCGAATTACTTTCGTGACCTCCACGTCTTGTTTGATTTGGTTTTTTTTTTTGACTTCGGTCATTTGTGACTTTGGCACTAACTTGTTCAACTTAAAACTGTTTTGGTTTCTGACACTTTGTTCATTTTTGTGGCATACTTGACATGTATCTACTGTTGCATGACTTCGGCATTTATCATGAAACTTCATTTACCTATCCACTTGTTGTAGTGGTTTGATGTACTTCATTGAGTTGCTTTGTATCTGCAGCGTGCACTGTTTGGTTTAGGTTGAAGTGTTGTTTCGTGTACTTAATGTTTACTTGAATATGTACTTGTTTATCTGATTTTTCATTTTCTTAAGAATAGGCTTCTGCCTGACTTTATTATACTATGCTTATACTCTCTGGTTCATGTATACTTGTTCGAACTAGCTGTGTCATTTGCTTATGCTGGTACTGTTTCATTTGATGTGTTGTAACTGCTGTCCATTTTGGTTTTGCTAGTTGTACTCATTGTAACTGTTAATTTGGTTCTAGGATTGTTGCCTTGATCACATTGACTTCATGTGTATAGCTGCCTTTCACTTGAATCAGTTGTATTTGCTTCATCTATTCGTGTCTCAGTGATGCATCGAGTTGCTTCACTGGTTTTTGCTGTATTGAATTGCATCACTGGTCTTCTGCTTTACTTGATTTTGTACTGTCTGCACTTGATTCATTCGAGCTAGTTCACATTGTACTGGTTTATTGTTTTCATACTTCGTGTCATCTGGACTTGAAAGCTGGTTTGTACATGACACTTCCATTTGTGTCTGCACTGTGATATGCACTATATAAATTCCAGTGTGCCTTTATACATGACGTTTATACTTTGTTCATCCTGTCACTTGTAGTTGTATATGCATATTTTTTTGGTTTCATTGTGGTCTGCTACACCACCGTTGTCATCTTCTCTTGATATTTTTGAACTTGATTTTGTCTCGGCTTATGCTACTTGCTTTGCATATTTTCTTCAATGTGCAGCCTGATCGACATGTATGTTGTCACTGCGCACTCTGGCCTGTTTCACTGTCATGTGTATATATGTGTACTTTGTCCATGTTACACTGCTCTTTGATCAAAACTGCCACTTGGTTTGAACTTTTTGCTATGATATTGAACTTGATCATTTAATGAACTTGCACCTGTGTTGAATCCAGCTAGTAGCTCGGGTTTGACCTTGTGCTCGTATTGTGACATTATTTTTATTGCACTTGAGTTGAACCTGGCGTTTTGGGTTTGACCTGTGCTCACCTATCCATGTAATTTTATCAAGTGTATATATCGGTGTGCATGGCCTTGTGGTATGTACAGTGATACACTGTGCATGTCACAAGCTGTTCGTGTATGGTGAATTCGAATTTAAATGATGACGAACAACCCAAATAACCGAGGCAAATATTATTTTCAAAATCCACATTTTATTTTATACTGCAAAAATATTTCCTTTTCAATTTTACCGCGTCAATATTTATTTTTGCAGATTGCTCAGATGCTGGATTCAATCTGCAATAAAGTTGTAGATAAATTACGAGTGAATGAGCGATACGTAGTGAGGTGTATTTCTAAATGATAAATTGTGATGTAATTGAATTTGTATTGTAATCAAAATTGTATATGTATAGTGAGAGCTGGAATTTGTACTATTCAACATAGTAATAAATATTTGTTTGAATAAAATATCTATTTTAATTTACATACCATATTATTTATTTTAATCACCAAATATTTGTTTAATTATGTGAAAAATAAAATAATACATTAACAAATACATTTAAATGAATATATATATATATATATTATCATCAAACAAAAATGATATACACGCATATTCAATAGTCATATCCTTTCACGAATGGACATAGCTGTTGTTCTACTATAAATAGGGGTGGTTTTGAACGAATTTGTGATCATATTTTTCTGGTTTTCACTTCTCCTCTTCTTCCACATTTCTTTATGCGCATTCTTTCCATTACTCTGCCAGAATAAACATGGAATCTAACTAGTTCATTTCTGGTTTGATTCTCGATCACTATCTCAACAAGATCTCAGTGCTATTCAGAGTTATAGACTTTTTTGTAATCAATTTAGCAAGAAAAGGTGTGATTGTAGCCTTTGAAATCAATCAAGTAAAGATGTGATTGCAGCCTTGGAAATCAATCAAGTAAAGGTTTGATTGTAGCCTCGGAAATCAATTGGGTGAACTTGTTGCCCCTGAAATCAAGTATCTCTACCCAGAGGATTGTGAATCTTGAGTGGTGTACCTAGTGGCCTTGAAATCGAGGGTGTAATTGTATAATTTCTTTTGAAAGGAAATTCGTACTTGTGTGCGGGACTGGATGCAGGGTAACTCCGAACCAGTATAAAATCCGGTGTGTTCTTTCCTTTATTGCTTTTACTTTATTTCTACATCTGTGTTTGATTCTGTGATCATATCTGTGTCTGAATATTTCATACATTTGTGTTCAAATTAACAAAAAGTCAGAAAGATTTATTAATTTCTTTAAACACTATTCACCCCCCTCTATAGTTAATCCTAGCCTTAAGATCCATATTCCGCATTTCTCACATTTGGTATCAGAGCAAGGTTTTCAAAGTTTCATAATATGATTTTTGAAAAAGTTTTTAAAATGGCCATGTTTAAAAAATTTATTGATACTAGTTTAGAAATATTCAGATCATCATTATCTCATGAGTCTGCATATAATCAATATTCAAATTCATGTTGTCTAGTAAGATTGTTTGATAAGAAGGAAACATGTTTTATGGGGGTTGAGGAATCAATCCACAACAAACAGATTGCGCAGATCAAAAAGAATAAATGGATGCTTGATAGTGGATGCTCTAGACATATGAGTGGTAATCCAGATATGCTGAACGATATAATATACAAAGACGGAGGACTAGTTAACTTCGGAGATAACTGAAAAGGATATGTCATTGGCATCGGCAAAGTTGATAAATCTGAAACTCCTATTTTTACTAATGTTTTGCTAGTTAAAAATCGGAAACATAATCTCCTAAGTATTAGTCAACCTTGCGGTAAAGGATATAAAATTAAATTTGAGAAAGATAAATGTCACATTAAAGATAATCATTCAACCATAATATTTGAGGGAATTAGGAAAAAGAATATTTATATTCTTGGCATGAAAGTTTCAAATGATAACCTATGTCTTTTGGAAAATACAAGTGACCCTTGGATTTGGCAAAAGTGATTTGGGCATTTGAATTTCAAACTCTTATCTAGACTGTCAAAACATGATCTAGTAAGAGGTCTCCCTAAAATGAATTTTAAAGTAGATAGTCTATGTGATGCATGTCAATTAGGAAAACTAAGAAAAAGTTCCTTTAAATTAAAAGATATGGTTTCAACTTCAAAACCTCTTGAATTACTTCATCACGATTTATTTGGTCCATCTCAAATTCTATCAATAAATCATAGTAAATATGTTTTTGTAATTGTAGATAATTATTCTAGATTTACTTGGACAATATTTTTGAAACATAAAAGTGATACTTTTGAATGTTTTAAGAATTTTTCAAAAAGGATTCAAAATCAACTTTCTGTAAAAATTATAACCATTCGTAGTGATCACGGTGGTGAATTTGAAAATGAAAAGTTTGAGGAATTCTGCAATAAAAAGGGAATAACTTGCAGTTTTTTATTTTCAAGAACTCCACAACAAAATAGGGTAGTATACAGAAAAATTGGACGATTCAAGAGTGTGCGAGAACTATGCTTTCAGATAGTAAATTACCAAAGTATTATTGGGCAGAAGCAGTTGCTACCACCTGTTATATTTTAAATAGAATTTTAATTAGACCTTTAACTGATAAGACATCTTATGAACTTCATTACAGAAAGAAACCTAAGGTATCTTATTTTAGAATTTTTGGAAGCAAATGTTTTATTTTAAGCACAAAAGATAACTTAGATAAATTTGATCATAAATCCGACAAAGGTATCTTTATCGAATATTATAATAGAAGTAAAGCATACAAAGTGTTTAATTTAAGAACTAACACCATCAAAGAAATAATGCATGTTTCATTCAATGAAAAATAAAATAAAATTGAAGATACAAATGACGAAGAGGATTTAATCACTCAAAATCACGCGTCAACTGAAACTAATAATGAAATTAATTATCTTAATAAAAGGACTAAACTTCTAAAAGATGATCCTATAGAAAATATATTAGAAGATATGCAATATATTGTTAAAACTAGAAATCAACTAAGTAAAATGAGCAATGTGGCCTTTATATCAACTATTGAACCCAAAAATCCAAAAGAAGCATCAACTGATGATTCATGGATTTTGGCTATGCTAGAAAACTAAATTAGTTTACTAGAAATGATGTTTGGAAACTTGTTCCTAGACCTAAAAATAAAACTATACTTGGAACTAGATGGGTGTATAAAAATAAAATGAATGAACTAGGAGAGATTGTTAGAAATTAAGCCCGGTTAGTCGCTCAAGGTTATTGTCAAGAAGAAGGAATATATTTTGATGAAACCTTTGCTTCCGTTGCAAGATTAGAAGCCATTAGGATTCTACTTTCTTTCGCAATTCATAATAATTTCAAATTATATCAAATGGATGTGAAAAGTGCCTTTTTAAATGGATTTGTAAAAGAGGAAGTATATGTTGAACAACCGCCACTTTTTGAAAATGAAAAATTACCAAATCATGTTTACAAACTTAAGAAAGCTCTATATGGTCTAAAACAAGCTCCTAGAGCCTGGTATGATAGTCTAATTCTTATTTATTACAATCAAATTTTGAAATTGGTAAAGTAGATAATACTCTTTTTATTAAAAGAAATAAAAATGATATTCAACTAGTACAAGTCTACGTAGATGATATCATTTTTGGATCAACTAATTTTGAAATGAATAAAGAATTTTCTGTAATAATGACAAAAGAGTTTGAGATGAGTCATATGCATGAATTAAACTTCTTTTTAGGATTACAAATTAAACAATTAGATAATGGTATCTTTATTAGTCAAGAAAAATATGCTAAAGACCTAGTTAGTAAATTTGTTTTGTCTAGTGCAAGTGGAAAACCCACTCTCATGGCAACCGATGAGTACCTGAGTAAAGAATATCTCTCGAAAGATGTAGATCAAAAATTATATAGAGGAATGATTGGATCACTACTCTATATCACTTCTAGTAGACCTAATATCATGCATAATGTTTGTCTCTGTGCAAGATATCAATCCCAACCTAAAGAGACCCACTTAAAAGCCGTAAATGGTATCTTAAGATATGTTAAACACACCTCTGATTATGGTTTATTTTACCCTAAAATGATTCTTTTGACTTAATATCGAAATTTAAAAGATTTTGGTATAAATAACTCAAAATCACCAATTTATTGTGACAATACTAGTGCAATAAATTTATCCAAAAATACTATTCATCATGCTCGATCTAAACATATTGATATCAGACACCACTTTCTCAGAGATAATATAAGGAAGTAATTACTCTCGATTATATCAATTCTGAGAATCAAATTGCTGATATTTTAACAAAACCTTTAAATGAATCTATATTTACTAAATTAATAAGAGAATTAGGATTTGTTCAATAACTGAAATATAAAATATAAATAACAAAGTATAATTAAAAATTAAATCAAAATAAATAAAATAGTAAAATTTCAAGCACCATGTCGACATCCCCCATACCCATGTCGACATATAACGATTTTTTATTTTTGAAAATTTTCCCACAAAAATTCAAATAATTGGTTATATATTATTCTCATTTTCGAAATTTTTATCATTCTTTCTGTTTCCTTTCTGTTCTAACTTCTGAAATCAATAAAACTATGGCCTCCTCTTCCAAATCAAACAAAAATTCAACCTTTCATTTCCTTCTCCTACTTCTAGACCATTTCAACGAACTACGCTTGCAAGAGTAATGAAAATGGAGGATTCTTTGAAGGATGCACTGCAATTAATGACTGAGATTCAAGTAGTGCAACTTAGAATGGCAAAAGAACAAGAACAGCAAGGCAAAATCCTTAGAAATTTGCAAAAATTTCTAATGGAAAATCATGCTAATCTGATCTTGATTGATGAAGAGTCTTCAAGAGATCAATTGCAAGAGGACAGCGAGGAAGAAGAAGAAGAAGCATTTATGGAAGAAGAGCATGCTGAAGATGAAGACAAAGTCGTTTGCGTTGGCGAAGTGTGCTTAGACAAGGATGGAAATCTTGTTGAACAACGTGGAAATTTCTGTTTCCACTATCCAAATTGTTCGGTTCATTGATCTCCCATTTTGAAGGACACACATTAGTTTCCTTCTCTCTTTCTTATTATTGTATATTTTTTACGTTATTTACGCTCATGTAAATATAATTATATAATTAATAAATAATTTGTGTTCTACTAAAGTATTATTATATGGATACTTGGTTAGGATAGTTAGTAGTTTAGGACTAAGTTTTAGTTTAGAATTAGGTGTTGATTATTTATAACACTATCATTATAATCACATGTCATAGAGTATTAGATTTAGGGGGAGTTATATAGTTTTGAGTTAGTTTTTTGTTGATGACAATGGGGGAGAAATATAAAATAGGATAGTTAGGCATAGATTAAAGGGGAGTTGTTGGTTTTAGGGGTAGTTATTAGGATAGAAGTAATATTTTATAAACAAAGGTTGTCATCATCAAAAGGGGGGAGATTGTTAGTCCTTGAGATAATGGTTTTGATGATAACAACCTTAGAGTAAGATTATAAAATATAAAAACTAACATTATAGTTTAGATATATATGTATCTGTAGGATTTAACCATGCAGGTACCAAGAATGAAGAATGTACAATATAGAGATTCAAGATATCAAGACTGAAGACTCATGAGTATCAAGATTATCAAGAGTTCAAGATTTAAAGTAATTTTATTAGGAAATTGTGTTAAAACTTCTAGAAAAACGCTGGCATCTTAAAATCCAATTTATTCGTGAATCGAATCCACTTCGAGCCTGTTAAAGGGATGGAACCCTAAGTAGGATGGAACCTACGAAAAACCCAGTGGAACATTGTTTTGTATCCGCTAACTTTTATTCCAAATGTTTTACAAAATTATATCTTGTTTTCAAATGTTTTCAAAATCTTCCTTTGAAAAAAATCAGAACATCTACCCTGGTTTTAATACGTTTAGCCTCAAAATAATCTTTATTTTCAAAATCCGATTATCCTTGGCTTTTAACTATCTTTTAATAGTAATATATTTAATTTTTAATATTTATACTTAGATTTAAATATAAAATTATAGCTAAGTTTTATATATATCAAATATTATTCTATATATTTTCTTATGTATTTTAACTATGGTTAAGTGTATTTATAAAGTTTAAAACAGTTTAAATATAAGATAGAAGTTATTTTCAAAGAAAAACAAATCACCAAAATTTCCTTTGGCATGTCGACATACTCAAGTACCGCATGTCGACATGGTAGCAGTTTATTTCAAAATTTTGAATTTCAAAGGAAGTGTCTATTCGTCATATCCTTTCACAAATGGACATGGCTGTCGTCTGATATAAACAGGGGTGGTTTTGAACGAATTTGTAGTCATATTTTTCTGGTTTTCACTCCTTTTCTACTTCCACATTTCTTTGTACACATTCTTACCATTACTCTGCCAAAATCAACATTGAATCTAACAAGATCACTTCTGATTTGATTCTTTATCATAATCTCAACAAGATCTCAGTGCTATTAAGAGTTATGGACTTCTTTGTAACCAATTTAGTGAGAGAAGGTGTGATTGTAGCCTGGGAAATCAATCAAGTAAAGGTGTGATTGTAGCCTTGGAAATCAATTGGATGAACTTGTTGCCCCTGAAATCAAGTATCTTTACCCAAAGGATTGTGAATCTAGAGTGGTGTACCTCGTGGCCTTGAAATCGAGGGTGTAATTGTACAATTGCTTTTGAAAGGAAATCCGTACTTGTGTGCGGGACTGGATATAGGGTAACTCCGAACCAGTATAAAATCCGATGTGTTTTTTCCTTTATTGCTTTTACTTTATTTCTGCATCTGTGTTTGATTCTGTGATCATATCTGTGTCTGAATATTGCATAAATTTGTGTTCAAATTAACAAAAACTCAAAAAGATTTAGTAATTTCTTTAAACATTACTTACCCATCCTCTAGTGTTAATCCTAGCCTTAAGATCCATATTCCGCATTTCTCACATTTGGTATCAGAGAAGGTTTTCAAAGTTTCATAATATGATTTTTGAAAAAGATTTTTAAAATGGCTATGTTTAAAAAAATTGTTAATACTAGTTTAAAAATATTCAGATCATCATTGTCTCATGAGTCTGCATATAATCAATATTCAAATTCAAGTTGTCTACTAAGATTGTTTGATGAGCAGGAAACATGTTTTATGGGGGTTGAGGAATCAATCCACAACAGACAGATTGCGCAGATCAAAAAGAATAAATGGATACTTGATAGTGGATGCTCTAGACACATGAGTGGTAATCCAGATATGCTGAATGATATAATTTACAAAGACGGAGGACTAGTTAATTTCGGAGATAACTCAAAAGGATATGTGATTGGCATCGGCAAAGTCGGTAACTCTGAAACTCCTATTATTACTAATGTTTTGCTAGTTAAAAATCTGAAACATAATCTGCTAAGTATTAGTCAACTTTGCGATAAAGGATATAAAATTAAATTTGAGAAAGATAAAAGTCACATTGAAGATAATAATTCAACCATAATATTTGAGGGAATTAGGAAAAAGAATATTTATATTGTTATCATGAAAGTTTCAAATGATAACCTATGTCTTTTGGCAAACACAAGTGACCCTTGGATTTGGCATAAGAGATTTGGGCATTTGAATTACAAACTCTTATCTAGACTGTCAAAACATGATCTAGTAAGAGGTCTCCCTAACATGAATTTTAAAGTAGATAGTCTATGTAATGCATGTCAATTAGGAAAACTTAAAAAAAGTTCCTTTAAATTAAAAGTATGATTTCAACTTCAAAACCTCTTGAATTACTTCACCTTGATTTATTTGGTCCATCTCAAATTCTGACAATAAATCATAGTAAATATGTTTTTGTAATTGTAGATGATTATTCTAGATTTACTTGGAAAATATTTTTGAAACATAAAAGTGATACTTTTGAATGTTTTAAGAATTTTACAAAAAGGATTCAAAATCAACTTTCTCTAAAATTTATAACCATTCATAGTGATCACGGTGGTGAATTTGAAAATGAAAATTTGAGGAATTCAGCAATAAAATGGAAATAACTCATAATTTTTCATTTCTAAGAACTCCACAACAAAACAGGGTAGTAGAACGTAAAAATAGGACGATTCTAGAGTGTACGAGAACTATGCTTTCAGATAGTAAATTACCAAAGTATTTTTGGACAGAAGCAGTTGCTACCGCCTATTATATTTAATTAGACCTTTAACTGATAAGACATCTTATGAAAGTCTTTATAGAAAGAAACCTAAGGTATCTTATGTTAGAATTTTTGGAAGCCAATGTTTTATTTTAGATACAAAAAATAACTTAGATAAATTTGATCCCAAATCCGACAAAGGTATCTTTATCGGATATTCTAATAGAAGTAAAGCATACAGAGTGTTTAATTTAAGAACTAACACCTTCAGAGAAACAATGCATGTTTCATTCGATGAAAATCTGAAAATTTTTGAAGATACAAATGATGAAGATGATTTAATCACTCAAAATCAAGAGTCAACTGAAACTAATAATGAAATTAATTATCCTAATAAAAGTACTAAACTTTTAAAAGATCATCCTATAGAAAATATACTAGGAGATATGCAATCTATTGCTAAAACTAGAAAGCAACTAAGTAAAATGAGCAATGTGGCCTTTATATCAACTATTAAACCCAAAAATCCAAAAGAAGTATCAACTGATGATTCATGGATTTTGGCCATGCAAGAAGAACTGAATCAGTTTACCAGAAATGATGTTTGGGAACTTGTTCTTAGACCTGAAAATAATACTATAATTGGAACTAAATGGATTTATAAAAATAAAATGAATAAACTAGGAGAGGTTGTTAGGAATAAAGCACGGTTAGTCGCTCAAGGTTATTGTCAAAAAGAAGGAATAGATTTTGATGAAACCTTTGCTCCCGTAGCAAGATTAGAAGCCATTAGGATTCTACTTGCTTTCGCAAATCATAATAATTTCAAATTATATCAAATGGATGTTAAAAGTGCCTTTTTAAATGGATTTGTAAAAGAGGAAGTATATGTTGAAAAACCACCACTTTTTGAAAATGAAAAATTACCAAATCATGTTTACAAACTTAAGAAAGCTCTATATGGTCTAAAACAAGCTCCTAGAGCCTGGTATGATAGACTAAGATCTTACTTATTACAATCAAATTTTGAAATTGGTAGAGTAGATAATACTCTTTTTATTAAAATAAATAAAAATGATATCCAACTAGTACAAGTCTACGTAGATGATATCATTTTTGGATCAACTAATGTTAAAATGAATAAAGAATTTTCTGAAATAATGACAAAAGAGTTTGAGATGAGTCATATGCATGAGTTAAACTTCTTTCTAGGATTACAAATTAAACAATTAGATAATGGTATCTTTATTAGTCAAGAAAAATATGCTAAAGACCTAGTTAATAAATTTGATTTCTCTACTGCAAGTGGAAAACCCACTCCCGTGGCAACTAGTGAGTACCTAAGTAAAGAAGATCTCTCGAAAGATGTAGATCAAAAATTATATAGAGGAATGTTGGATCACTACTCTATATCACTGCTAGACCTGATATCATGCATAGTGTTTGTCTCTGTGCAAGATATCAACCCCAACCTAAAGAGACCCACTTAAAAGTCGTAAAACGTATCATAAGTTATGTTAAACACACCTCTGATTATGGCTTATTTTAACCTAAAAATGATTCTTTTGACTTAATATCTTGCTGTGATGCTGATTATCCTGGTTGTAAATCAGACCGAAAAACTACAAGTGGAACTTGTCACTTTTTGGGGCATTCCCTGATTTCCTGGTTTAGTAAGAAGCAAAACACAGTTTCTTTATCAACAATCGAAGCAGAGTATATTTCTGTTGCTTTAGCCTATTCTCAAGTAATATATATGCAACAAACTTTAAATGATTTTGGTTTAAATATCTCAAAATCAATAATTTATTGTGACAATACTAGTGTAATAAATTTATCCAAAAATACTATTCATCATGCTCGAACTAAACATATTGATATCAGACACCATTTTCTCAGAGATAATATAAGTAAGGAAGTAATTACTCTCGATTATATCAATTCTGAGAATCAAATTGCTGGTATTTTAACAAACCATTAAATGAATCTATATTTACTAAATTAAGAAGAGAATTAGGTACTTGTTCAATAACTCAAATATAAAATATAAATAACAAAGTATAATTAAAAATTAAATCAAAATAAATCAAATAGTAAAAATTTCAAGCACTATGTCGACATCCCCCTATACCCATGTCGACATATAACGTTTTTCTATTATTGAGAATTTTCCAACCAAAATTCAAATAAGTGGTTATATATTCTTCTTATTTTTGAAATTTTTATCATTCTTTCTGTTTCCTTTCTGTTCTAACTTTTGAAATCAATAAAAACTGTGGCCTCCTCTTCCAAATCAAACAAAAATTCAAACTTTTCATTTCCTTCTCCTCCTTCTGGACATTTTCAACGAACTACGCTTGCAAGAGTAATGAAAATGGAGGATTCTTTGAAGGATGCACTGCAATTAATGACGGATATTCAAGTGGTGCAACTTAGAATGACAAAAGAAAAGAACGGCACGGCAAAATCCTTAGAAATTTGCAAAAATTTATAATGGAGAATCATGCTAATCCGATGTTGATTGATGAAGAGACTTCAAGAGATCAAGTGCAAGAGGACATCGAGGAAGAAGTAGAAGTCACATTTATGGAAGAAGAGCACGCTGAAGATGACGACAAATTCATTTGCATTGGCGAAGTGTGCTTTGACAAGGATGGAAATCTTGTCGAACAATGTGGAAATTTCTGTTTCCACTATCCAAATTTTTCGGTTCATGGATCTCCTATTTTCAAAGACACACATTAGTTTCTTTCTCTCTTTCCTATTGTTGTATATTTTTTACATTCTTTACGCTCATGTAAATATAACTTATATAATCAATAAATAATTTGTGTTCTTGTATGTGTTCTATTAAAAGTATTATTATATGGATACTTAGTTAGGATAGTTAGTAGTTTAGGACTAAGTTTTAGTTTTAGAATTAAGTGTTGATTATTTATGCTAACACTATCATTATAGTCACATGTCATAGATATTAGATTTAGGAGGAGTTATATAGTTTCGAGTTAGTTTTTTTTTTGACAAAGTGGGAGAAATATAATATAGGATAGTTAGACATAGATTAAGGGGGAGTTATTAGTTTTAAAGGGAGTTATTAGGATAGAAAGTAATATTTTATAAACAAGGTTGTCATCATTAAAAGGAGGGAGATTGTTAGTCCTTTAGATAATGGTTTTGATGACAAAAAACTTAGAATAAGATTATAAAATATAAATACTAACATTATAGTTTAGATATATATGTATATGCAGGATTTAACCATACAGGTACCAAGAATGAAGACCGTACAGTATAGAGATTCAAGATATCAGGATTAAAGACTCATGAGTATCAAGATTATCAAGAGTTCAAGATTTCAGGTATTAGGAATTTTTTTAAAACTCGTAGAAAAGCATTGGCATCTTAAAATCCAATTTATTTGTGGAATGAAATCCACTTCGAGCTTGTTAAAGGGATGGAACCTTAAGTAGGATGGAACTTACGAAAAATCTAGTGGAACATTGTTTTGTATCCGCTAACTTTTATTCAAAATGTTTTACAAAATTATATCTTGTTTTCAAAATGTTTTCAAAATCTTCCTTTCAAAAGAATCAAAACATTTATCCAAATTTTAATACTTTTAGCCTCAAAATAATCTTTATTTTCAAAATCAAATTATCCTTGGTTTTAAACAATCTTTTGATAATAATATATTTAATTTTTAATATTTATACTCAGATTTAAAAATAAAATTATAGTAAAATTTTATATATATATCAAAATATTATTCTTTATATTTACTTACGTATTTTAACTATAGTTAAGTGTATTTATAAAGTTTAAAATAGTTTTAATATAAGACAGAAGTTATTTTCAAAGAAAAACAAATCACCAAAATTTCCTTTGGCATGTCGACATACCCAAGTACCCCATGTCGACATGGTAGTAGTTTATTTCAAAAGTTTGAATTTCAAAGGAAGTGTCTATTCGTCATATCCTTTCACGAATGGACATGGCTGTTGTTCTACTATAAATAGGGGTGGTTTTAAATGAATTTGTAATCATATTTTTCTGGTTTTCACTCCTCTTCTTCTTCCACATTTCTTTGTACACATTCTTACCATTACTCTGCCAAAATCAACATTGAATAACTAGATCATTTCTGGTTTGATTCCCTATCACTATCTCAACAAGATCTCAGTGTTATTCAAAGTTATAGACTTCTTTGTAATCAATTTAGCAAGAAAAGGTGTGATTGTAGTCATGGAAATCAATCAAGTAAAGGTGTGATTGTAGCCTTGGAAATCAATCAAGTAAAGGTGTCATTGTAGCCTTGGAAATCAATTGGGTTAACTTATTGCCCCTGAAATCAAGTATCTCTACCCAGAGGATTGCGAATCTGGAGTGGTGTACCTTGTGGCCTTGAAATCAAGGGTGTAATTGTGCAATTGCTTTTGAAAGGAAATCCGTACTTGAGTGCGGGACTGGATGTAGGGTAACTCCGAACCAGTGTAAAATCTGGTATGTTCTTTCCTTTGTTACTTTTACTTTATTTCTGCATCTGTGTTTGATTTTATGATCATATATGTGTTTGAATATTGCATACATTTGTGTTTAAATTAACTAAAACTCAAAAAGTTTTAGTAATTTCTTTAAACACTATTCACCCCCTCTAGTGTTAATCCTAGCCTTAAGATCTTTATTCCGCATTTCTCACATGCCGATCCATGCTACTTCTCAACGCTATGCTGATCCCTCCTACTTCATGAGACTAGGATGATCCCTTCTATGCCATGAAAGTATGATGATCCCTCCTATGCCATGAGACTATGCTGATCCCTCTATTTCCACAAAGGTATGTCGATCCCTCCTATGCCATGAGACTACGCCAATCCCTCTTATGCCATGAAGGTATATCGATCCTTTCTATGCCATGAGACTACATCGATCACTCCTATGCCATGAAACCACATCGATCCCTCCTATGCTATGAAGGCATGTCGATCCCTCCTATGCTATGTCGACCCCTTCTAGGCTATGCCGATCCCTTGAGTTATAAGCTAATATCCATATTTCAAGCATCTTGCATCGTTTATCTACCAGCTCCATCCAACTTTGGCTTTGCATAACCATTTGTACTTCACCTTCGAGTCCTACAACCGTTGTTTTGCACTCATTGACCTCGGTAATCATGAAGCCTATTGGGTCAAATCCGCCTGCTTACTGCCTTGGAAATAGGCGGGGTAACATGAATGAAATTGAAAAATTTGATGATCCAAAACCCAGATTCGGGTATTTGTGGATGAAGACCATAAGTCCATAATAACAATCTTTTTAATAGAGATCTTTAGCCCAAATTCAGGAATTAATGAGTGAAGCTTAGTAATTAATGGTTATATTTTCGAAATCCGAATTTGGGATTGATGAAGACCGTAAATGAGAAAGCCCGAAACCTTGATTCAAGTATTAATATGTGAAATCCCAAACGCAATAATGAATGACTCAAAACCCAAATTTGAGTATTAATAAGTGAAGTTTGGAAATTCTTCTTTGATGATTAGTTGGAGGCTATGGATTTTTAGTTAAGCCTTGTATGTAGCTGCTATTTGATCAACTGCTTTTTAAGCTTGGGCAGCTTTGTCCATCATTTGATATACCATTTCTCGGGCTCGGATGTCTTAGTCTGTTGTCTAATATGCTGCTTCTCAGGCTTGGACGTCTTAGTCCGTTGTTTGATATGCCGCTTCTTGGGTTCGAACATCTTAGCCTACAATTTGATATGCCGCTTCTTGGGATTGGACGTCTTAGTCCATTGTTGTCTGGTGTGCTTGGTTAGCTTATTTCTTAAGATGGAACCAAGGACTTATCTAACCTCCCTCCAGGAGGTGCCTTGACCTGGCCATAACGTGGTGCAGCCAAGGGCTTGTCGATGTTTTAACCTGGCCATAGCATGGCGTGGATAAAGGCTAACTCTAACTCACTCCAGGAGGTACCTTGACCTGGTCATAGCATGGTGTGGCCAAGGGCTTGTCGATGCTTTATCCTGGACATAGCATGGCATGGATAAAGGCTTACATTTCTCCCTTTAGTAGGTGCATTAACCCGGCCATAACATGGCGTAGCCAAGGGCTTGTCGATGCTTTATCCTGGCCATAGCGTGGCACGGATAAAGGCTTACACTCCTCCCTCTAGGAGGTGCTCTTCCCTGGCCAACTTGGCGTGGACAAAGGCTTTGACTAGTTAAACTAATGTTCAATTGAAAGGAGTATTTCACTCCTAACCATGTAGATTCTTTTTAGTAAAGTAGTTCTTTATTGACTTCATTTAGGACCTCTTTACAAACTAATTAATTTTTCCCTGTCTACAAAAGTTAATTATTGTTACTTCAAGCACTCTGCAGTGATTGGTTTCATGTCCATTCATGATATGATTGCGGCAATAGTATCCTTCCAAGTTCCTTTTATTTTTAGGCTTTTTCTTTTAGGATGGCTAATAATTGAGTTCCTTGGTTGACAAGTACACATTCTCAATAGATGTTGCTAACTTGCATTCTTTTGGAAGTCTTGACTTGAAGCTTATTTAGGGCTCTGGTGTAGGTAGTGTCCCACTTATTACTTGACCTCAATTGTATGCAAAGGCACTGTAGTCAACCATTATTCCTTTCTCAAAGATGGCGCCTTTGGTATAATGTTGAATTATTTTCCTCGTTGATCAAATAAGTTGTCACACCCATTTTTCTTTTCTCCTAAGGCAAAGATTGGGGTAGGGCCAATATTAAAGGGTTTATCATTTAAATGGATCATAGGCTTCAACTTTTTTTTCATATGATCCCTAGCCTTCATCCTTAATGGTTGTTCTTTTTGTATATTCCTAACATTAATTATTTCATGGGCAAATCCAATCAGATTTGGCTTCGAGGAACCATGCTCGGATCTTTCGATTTTGAAAATCATGATGAAGTAAAGTCCAAAGTGGGCAAGCTTGGGATATAATTGGGTTAGAGGAAAATGTTGTGGCTATTAACCATAATGTCGGAGGTTCAAGCCCTTCTTCTAGCACCAAAATGTTAATAAGAAAACTTTTCAACACCCCAAAGTAGAATTTTAGATATAGATGTTCCAATTAACCACCTTTCAATTATATAAGAATAGTTTTCACTTTCTACTTCCTTAGGTTTACCTTTCGAACGGGTAGTAGTGTTTGGTATTTTTTAATTATGACCTTTTGACTTGATCGATACACCTCAATCCTCTTTTAAATACCTTTCGAAGTTGGTGAACTAAGTAGGATCTTATCGAAACCTCTCTTTCAAAATGGCTATGGTAACTCAAAGGTTGGTTCTAGTGTTTAAGGATATGGGTTAAATGGACGGGTTTCGATTTTGTCGAAAGCTTACTTCTTTAATAACTTTGTTTTAGATTATTAAGCCTGGGGATTTAGCTGAGTTTATGGTTTCGACTCACTAGAAAGATGAGCTTTTGGAGATTTGTAGTTTGAAGATAAAACCAAAGTGTTTTTGGCTAAGTAAGGAGTTTCGACTTAGTTGAAACGTATCCTTTTGATGAAGTCAACAAAAGTAGAACATAATCGGATATGGTAAAAGTCTCTAAACAATAGCATAATAAAAAATATAAGAATTTACTTTCCTTTTCTATGGATGTACATAATGACCAATTTCCTAATTGTATCCTCAAATTAGGGTTACAAATACAATTGTAAGAAAGTATAAAGGTAGAGTGAATGAAATTCGGATCCCCTAAACCAGACCCCTAGGGTATTATTTATAGATGCAGATTGACATTTTTCGACTTAGGGCTTTTGACCTGATCAAAAGGTGGCTTTATATTCCTTCCGTCTCCTTTGACATCTATGCATCCCTCTACGATGCTTTCAAATAGGTTTGCATGCTTTTGTCCTCAACGAAAGGGGTTGACATGCCTTTTCCTTTGTATTGCTTTGTTGTTGTAAGTGTGTAGGAGTAAGAGCTTTCAACTATGTTGATAGGTTGTTCTTTGGATTTTCGAAGGTGTTGATGGTTTCGACATAGTAGGTAGCTTCCGAATGCATGCCTGCAATTGATTCGGAACCTTCCTGGATGTTAAAGGCTTCGACCGGTTCGAAAGGCTTGATTATGCTTTTTGAATGGTTGTTCTAATAAAGGCATCTTCCTAAGTAGTTTGAATGAAGGCGACCTTCAAAAGGTACTCCTCTTATTTGAAACGCCTTCATGTAGGAGAAAGCATCTATTTGGAAATGTAGACGTTGACACGAAAGGGAGCATTCGACCACATTGATCCCTTTGAAAGCTTTTAACACATCCATCTTTTGGCTGTAGCATCCATTCGACTCCTTTGAAAGGGTTTTTTGGTGTTGTCATCTCTTATTCCTTTTTCCTTTTAATTATTTTGGTTTTGACAAGGTTGAAGTAGGAATTGGTGGTAACATGTGTCATAATCTAAAAAACTCCTTTAGAAACTACTAAACTTCTTTTCCAAACTTCTGAATATAATAAAAATAACTTTAAATATATATATATATATATATATATGCTAATTTATTTATAAAACTAAGATATTTAATAAAATACTATAAACAATTTGAAAGATATTATAATATAAAAGCTATTTATTTCTTAAACAAAATCTTTAACAAATTTTCTAAAATTATATGTACTAAAAATATACTTTAAAATACTTGTACTATATTTTAAAACATTTATTTAAAACACCCTATAAAGATACTTATTTTATGTATTATTTTAAACCATAAAACTTGTTTTCTAATTTAAAACCATTACTTTAGAAACCCGTAAATGAGTACTATATTAAAACCTTGATATTTTCTGATAATCATTATGCTTACAGTAATTATTATAAAATATGAAGAAGCCATAGGGTCTTTTAAAGTTAAACTTTTAAATCATCGATCACAGTGATTTCAAGTGCATTCATAGCGATCTTTTTGCTTCTACCATTTACCACTTCCATTTTCAATTCCCACAAATATCCTAACTAATTCCTCTATGTCAAACACACCAAAACATATGTAGCTAAATATATATATTTCCATGATATATCATAATTTATCTAATTTAATATATGTCTAATATCATGGATTTCAAAGCACATTTATAACGTCTATATAACTTCAAACATTTGTAACATAATTTCCAACTTAATCAAATAGCAACATCAAACATGGAAACAAGTAGTCTGGGCCACGATACATGTTATATATGATTATAAGTAAGGTTATACTACATAATTGTATTGTCATTTGTTTTACAAAACAAGACAAGGTCCAAAAGTAATAACTTGCATTGTTTGTTATACTATTTATATTTTAATACAACAACAATTATATAGACAACAATAAACAATCAACTGGTGAGTAAAAATCAATCCCAGACATAGAGAATCCCGATACGAGTGCAATGGAGGAAAGGCATCTCGATTGGACCTCGTATGAAAAAGTTATGAGTTTTATAAGTTATCGAATTATAAATTAAAATAATTAACTTAATTATAATTACCCTTACTTTAATTATCTCTCCCTCTCACTAATCTTTCTACTCAGCCCCTCCTTCACCCATGCATGCTAATACACATCCGTCCCAAATTCCAAAATATGCACACAGCGATACGGAGTATCGCTCGACGATATCCAACGTCTTCTTCTTCATTAATCACCTCTCTGGCGCTTGAAGCGATGGTACCATCAATTTCAGGTCAAGGCCTCCCCATGAAAAAGCGACATCAGCCACCACCCACGGCCTCATAAGGGCGTGAATCTCTTTGGGCCATAAGAGCTTCCTAACCACCGCCAATCAACATCTCATCGCACCTTGAGCTCAACCCCATCCTCAAAACTAACTACGACCACCATACATTTACGATGACCTGCTCCTAGCTACATGACAATCGAAATGTCACAACCACCAATCGTCAGCGGCACTACCTCAAACTAGCACCCACCTACTCGCATTTTCTTAACGAACACCACGTTACCATTTGATTCTTCGATTGATGCTCCAAGCTCTGATTAGCTTCAGCCCTAGGCACAACCAAGACGTTAAGTTTCATCTATAGCCACTAGATCCAACTTTTCTTAAACAAAATTGAAGCTCTCTCTTCTTTAAGTCCAACAGATCCGAAATCACTCGATTTTTTTAACATTGCCCTCAATTTAATTAATGAAAAAACATAATGGTGGTGTCTATGAAAATGATGAACGAAAATAAAGTGAGAGAGGGAGAAAGAACTAAGGATTATTTATAGGAAAATATATATTATATCATATTCTCTTAATTTAAACACTGCTCATTTCGAGCTCGCACGATCGCACAGCTTGCCTAATCTTCATGAAACTCGTCGACGTATAATAACTCATTATTTCGGATCCAATGGCACTAGTTTCGATAAAATCCGGGACAGTGCCCTGGAAATAATTTTACACGTTAATAATAAAACGAATTATTTTTATAACCAGTTTAATCACTTTTAATTAAATTAAAAGCATACCATTTCATTTCTTATTTAAAAAGAATATAAATTAGCTTTTGAATTTTTTTTTATTCACATTAAGTCCACGATATGAATATTTAAATAATTCTGATATTCAATTATAATACATCAAAAATCTGGGTCGTTACAAGTTCAAATGTTTTTATGGTTATATAAATTGGTTCTCGCATGGGTCTAGATGTAAAAATATGCTAAAAGATCTATTAAGTATATTTTATATTTCATTATCTATCTTAATTTAGTTAATTTGTATATTTAAACAGATAAACATTTTATCAATCATATTAGTTAAACAAATTTATTGTATAACATATATTTTTACAATATTAGTAAGGTTAAATGTACCATTTCATTTTTCTAATAAGGCTCTCGCTAAACTTTTATGTTTCTCAATGCCCTAAGAGAAAACATGGAAATCTTTCAATTTTTCTGGTGGGTGTTAGGGCTCACTTACCTTTGGATTATAGCCTTGAGGAAAGCTCAACAAATCGTAGGTATGCATGCGATAGATAACACCTTATCGGTTGTATCATAAAAAACTTCTAGCTTGTGGTCTCCATGCTAATCTCATCTTGACCTTGAAGAAAGCTCAAAAAATCAAAAGTGATTATTCACTCGTACCCACCATTTCACGACGATCTAAGTATAATATAATACCTTGAGGAAAGCTCAAATACATGCATGTATCTTACCTTATCCAATCAGTATATCAATAGTACTACACGTAACATCTCTAACTTGAGGAAGCTCAACAACTAAAGGGACATGTAGATAATCTATTAATATATAAATGGTAGAGGATGACTTATATATCAAAGATTCATAATCTTTTAATATATACTTTTAATTGACTGATATCAACTTATGGAATAATGTATTTCTTATGAAATACCATCATTACTCAAGTGTCAAATACATCTGAAATCACGGTATACATTAAATATGCAGTTCTTATTCCTTAAATTTGAGTTTGGATTCTTATGGTTCCATTTATGTTAACACATATATAGTTAAATAAGTTTTAATTTATCGGTAACTTTTACAACTTAATTTACTTATATAATATATATGTTTGTGCACGCGTATGTGTGTGCGTATGCGTGTGTATGTGCATGCATATGTTTATATGTATGTATGCATGCATGCATGCATCTTCTTAACTAAACCACGTTTAATTAGTTTTAATTTTATTTATTAAATCATATTTAATTAATTTATTTTATTTTATGTAAAATTTCTAAAATCTTTTGTTATTCACCTTAAACTATAATGTTTATAGTTTGTTTATATATACATATCAATATATGTATACATATTAATTAGTTAACTTTTAGTTTATTTTATTTAATAAATTCATTTATTTAATTAAAAAATTAATTGAATGTTTAAACTAATTCAACAGTTTAACAGATTAATATAATTCATTTTAAATAATAAATATATAACTGTAACAATTATAGCTACATAAAAATACCAGTATATATATATATATATTTATATGTGTGTGTTATTTAATTAAATTTTAATTAATTACTTAATTTAGTTAATAAATTAATAAATATATTAAAATTTAAAAATTGATTATTTTAGTTTCTTAAAATAGTTTCAAAAAATTTAAATGTTTTTGTAACATTCACAAGAATTTTCCTTTTATGCTTTAAACTTACTTTTAAATTTAAATATATCTTAAATTATCAAACTTAATTTCAAAAATTAGCCCAAATTCCAAATAAATTTGGGCCTTTACAATTAGGCAAGCCTTTTGGAGTTACTCTACCTATTGGGCCAGGCTGGTAACTAGGGATGGGAGAATACTTGATTATTCAACCTGAAGCCTAGACACTACTTTTCTAAACACCCATAAGATACGTAGGTTTAATTAGTTGATCCTAAAATTTCTGATTAGATTGGATAGACCATTTATTTTGTATACCATTGAAGGAACCAAGTATATTCTGTAGTAAGTGAAATGAATATATTTGAAAAAATTCCTTGTTTTGATCGTAGTAATCTTATAAAGTCTAATAGGCTTTTCACTAGATCCAATCTTGTTATTATTAATAAAATCCTTCTTTATTAATATTGTTCTGTTTAAGTTAATTAATCATATTAATTGATTTTAAGTTAGTAAATGTTAAGATATCAACTAAATATTTTATTGGGAATGCACCATATATACATTCAAACATATAACAACATAAATAACTAAAATAAACATGTGTACAAACAATGAGATTTACGTCTATTGTATATACATATATATTATACTTACATGTACATGTAATATTTTCACATGCGTATTGGGAATATAAACAATAAACATATATTTGAGTACTGCGATATATGTATATGGTTTATGTTAAACCGCTTCTTGACCAAGCAGTTTTTATCTGGACTTAGAAGGCCAAATGGGAAAGAAATGATTCATGAACTTAGAATAATGCTTAGAAGAACAAAAGAATCACACCTAAATTTTTTTAAGGAAAAATAGATCTAAATGGACCATTCAGTAGCAAGAGGAACCTCTCGGTACCTAGAAGGACCTCTCGCTACCTAAAGATTTTTCTTCCATTTGTCACCTCCCAATCTCCTTATACTTCAAGTACAATTTCAACATATCAATGTCAAGTGCTTTTTTGGAGAACATACATGCAACCTTGGGGATTGATGAGAAGAAAGCAAAGGAAATAGGAGAAGACAAGTGATATCAAGCAAATCAGTAGGAGGAACTTGATCTTCATGAAAAAGAGTTTGGAATGCATCGAAATGGAGATAGAAAGGCAAGATTAATAAGGTAAAGGGTTTTCATCCAGAAAAAACCACTTGGCACCGAGAGGAACCTCTCGGCACTGAAAGGTTTTTATTAGAGACTGGGCCAACGTGTTTCCTCCTTAACACTTGGGCATGCATTTGGACGTTAGTCTACTTGGGCTCCTAAGTCTGCAAACAAGTTTTTCTATATATACCAGCTGTATAACAACTAAAGGAGGATGGACACTCTACATCTTATTCAGTCTTATCCCTTACCCAAATATACTCTAGAAACTCCATTGTATATTTGAGGTCCACTAGATTATGGTCAGATCTGATAAAATTAGTTGTAATCCTGAAAGAAAATGATTAATAATAAAGATTAAAGTGAACATCGGCCGGAAAATTCGCCGAACCACTATAAAAATTATGTATCCTTCTATGATTTTAGGTTTGTTTTATTTGATTTGGTACTTTAATATGATATTTGGGTGTTGGTGCCATTTTTGTCGTCAACTGTTTGTACACACTTATTGATAGTAGCACATATATATAGTTTAGACATATATTTACATATATGTAATCTGGTTGCCATTTATATATTTTATATGCAAATATAATTATAAAGGTATAAAAATAATTCACAAAAAGTAGATTTTCCAAAATAGAGTAAATTAAAAGAATGAAGATGGAAAGGTACTTTATGTTATAATTAATCTAATAAAACCTGAGTTAAAAGGGGGAATGATCATAAATTGCAATTCTACTTTACTTTTATTGTACAATCGCCAATGATAAATTGCCACGTCCTTACGGGTTTTTTATTTGGGTTTTTTATTTTATTTTATGAAATTTTTGGAATGTTTTCTGTTACCAGCGAACTTTCCCTAGTCTCAAAACAGACTCAAACAGATAGGCTAGACTATAGAATAATGAAGGAATAGATACATAGACTTGGAGAATATCAAGAATGATGAATCGAAGGAATGCAAAAAGTTTGATGAAGCTTGGAACAACGAAATCATACCGGTACCGACATGATTTGGCCGGTATTGATATGATTCTGCACTTGGATTGGTAAAGCATGAAGTAAGAAATCTCAAGCATAGAGGAAAAATGGTCTTTATATGCCAAAATTCACGTCGGTCCTTTTTGGCACCTAAGACTTTTTTATCTTGGAAGATCCCTACAACTATGAAGGAAAAATGGCCTATAAATAGCAAGATCCCTACAACTATGAAGGGTCCTTTTTGGCACCTAGGACTTTTTTATCTTCTTCTACCATTAACTCTTAAGAACTCTACAAAATCCGAGATCTACTAGGTTATGGTCGGATTTGGGTTGTATTGTATTCCAGAGAGAAATAATCAAATAATAAAACTAAAGTGGACATAGGCCCAAGTATTTGCCGAACCACTATAAAAATCAGGTCTTTTTTGTTGTTTAGATCATTTTTAGAGTTGTTAAATTTTGATCTACTTGATATTCGGGTGTTGTTTTAGTATTTGGCATAACGGTTTTAAATATGATATAATTAAGATGTTTAATGAATTTTGTGATGGTATATTACAACTAGGCAGGTTTAATTTCAGTACTGTAATTTTACTACATAAGAAAGTAGGAGCGGATGAGTTGAAAGTCTTAAGGACTATTTCATTATTAAATTATTATTTAAAATTATTTGTAATATTTTAGCTAATAGGTTAAATAATAAAATGAATGTATTATTAATAATACTCAAATTGTTTTTATGAAGGTAGAAATATTACTGATAGGGTAGTGGTAGTTCATAAAATTACCAACTGTTGTTGTAAAAATAATATCACTTGTGTGCTTTTAAAACTTGATTTTGCAAAAGCAGTTAATTCAATTGATTAGGATTTTCTTATTGATCTATTACTGGCTAGGGCTTTCGATGTTAGTTCAGTTGGCTGGATTATGTCTTTACTCAAGACTAGAAATTCAAGTATTATGGGTAATGATATATTAGAAGAAAATTCAATCGATACGTGGACTTAGGCAACGCGACCCATTATCACCTTTTTGTTTAATCCAGCTGCATATGTTTTTGCTAGGATTATCAAGCTAGCCACTAGTAACAAGATTTTATACAATATCGAAAATGAGATTACGAGTAACGACCACTTTGTTATCTAATTTATGGATAATACCATGTTCTTTACATCTCATTTACCTAGGCACATTAGGGAGCTTAAGTTTATTTTGTACAGTTTTGAGTTACTTTCTAGATTAAAGATTAATTTTGATAAAAGTTTTGTGTTAGTACCGAATGACATAGACAAGGTAGAGAATTAAGTCACTTATATGCTGAATTATAAAGTTATGAAATTTCCTATAACATACTTGGGATTTTTGGTAAGACCAACGAAATTTAAACATGATGATTAGTTAACAATAACTAAAAAAAATAACAAAAGGTTATCTAAGTCGAATGGAAATTTTTTATTAAGGTGGGTAAGATAGTTCTTATTAATTTTATTTAATTAGCATTACCCATATATTGGAATGTCTTTTTATCCTTTTCAAAAATGGGTAACTGAGATATAGAAAAATCAGATAAGACTTTTATAATGTGGAGTTAGTGCAAGTAGTTGTTCAAAATGTCTCGTTAGGTGGGAAATAATGTGCAAATCAAAAGAAGAGGAAGGGTTAGGAATGTTAATTTACAAAATTTAAATATGTCTTTATTAGGAAAATGATTATGGAAATTTAATACTGATAATGATAATTTAAATTGGAAAGAAACAATCTCAAATCAAGTTTATGGAGGCACAAATAATATATATTATATTAGCCTTACTAGAACTTTTTCTGCTTTTGGAAATTAATTTTAAAAAGGTTTGGTAGTTTAAAATTAGTACTTAATAATATAGTACGTTTAGGGAATAGCACATTATTGTAGGATGATTGCCGGTTATCAGCTATTCCTCTTAATAGAGTTCTGAGAGCTTTTTGAAATTAATAATTTTAAAAATGTTACAATTTTAGAAGTTTTAGGCAAAATGAGAGTTTTCCCTTGGAATTTCGTCTTAATCGTACTTTAGAAGGAATCATTCTTTCACAATTTGCTTTATTGTGTGCAAAATTGGAATCATATGACATACATAATGATAATTATATTAAGTTAGTGTTGGGATAAGAGAAAAAAATTTCAATTCTACTTCGTTTTATAAATTTTAATTTTTTTTGAAAACTAAATCAATTTTTTTTTAATTTATTTGGAAAGTGAATTCCCCACTTAAGCCTAAACTTCATATGCGGTTAATTTTACATATGAAACTAAGTGCTACTGAACTGTAAAAAAGAAGATTGTGATCATTGATATAAAATGTACATTTTGCAATATATTAATAGAAACTAACTCACGGTTTTATTATGACAATCATGTCACTAGTTTCATTCCTTTTAATATCCTTAATATTTTCGAGTTTACTGAAACTAATAATGATTTTATTATGATTATTATTGGGGCAGTTTTAGATTTGACTTTGCTAGTGATAATTGGTTTTTACTGGACAACATTTTCACTAACTCATATTGGTATATTTGATCTGAAAGAAACCAACGAATGTTTTATAATATTGATAGTTCTTTGGGAAATTTGATACATGTAATTGCTTCATTTAGTTTTAATTGGATTCCGAGCCCAGTTATAAATTAGCTAAAAAGTTAGTTTTAAAGGGTTTCTTAAAAAAGTAAAATCACGTATTGATATTTCAAAGGAAAAAGTCGATTTTAAAAATAGAAATAAAATAGTACTCTAAGTATAGTTTTTTACATGTTTTTCCTTGTGACACATCTGCTATTTTATTTTTAATAGGAAAGTACATTTGAATTACGGTGTTTTCGCTCTTGATACGCCTTTTATCACTTTACTTTACTTACATGATTTTATTTTGATTGATCTATGTTATAGTAATGATTCATTTTTTATTCGATTGCTTTTCCTTTTATTTTACTTACTTTATATAGTCTCTCACCTTTTTTAATCATATTATTGCCTTTTTAATTATTACCAAATTATTATACTCTTACGCGCACACAAACACACATATACATATACAAACATACATATATACATACACACACACACAGATATATATATATATATATATATATATGAATTTGTCTTACATTTGTTATTAAGCTCTTTTTGTAAGTTACTATCATGGTTTGGATGGATATAGCTGTTTCGCGGATTTGATCGCTTATCATTTTCATTAGACTCTTAATTTTTGGAGTGTGGGATTTTTATCTTTATTTTATATTATAAGGGATGTATCACTGCCTGCTACGCTTGATGGCAACTTCGTTTTTTTAATGTAGAATAAAATGTATGAGTGATTCCCGCTTTGAATAGAGGATTGCTCATTTTTCATAATTTTTTTATACCACATTGAATTCCTCACTTAATTAAATAAAACATCCAAATTACTGAAAACTCAAAAGAAATTTATGTTATATATAAAAATAATGAAAAGCATATAATTAACAGAAAAAAAATTCGAAAGTTTTACTATTTAATTTATTATCCCTAGTGACATAATTTGATCTAAAACATGACACTTATATCTAAGTACATACATTTATGTAATAAATTATAGTTTAACTTTAAAGCATGAAATTGAATTAATTTAAAAAAGAGTAACCGAATAAAAGATTTAGTTTTAATATTGGTTTACAATTTCAAGGTATGAAGAAAAATTGATTAATCATTTTTAATAACGATAATGAAAATATCTTGTAACAAAAATAGTAACTTTATATATATATTTATATATGTGTGTGTACAATTTTTATAATTCAATTATAGAAATCAGATCCATTGAAAAGGGAATAACATATAACAATAATAGTAATTTATTGAAACAAAACAGATGTATAACAACCCACGGTTTTAGATTCAACAAACCAAAGGATATACTTTAGATCTCAACTGAAATAAAATAAAAATTGTTTGATGAAATAAAATTACTAAGCAATTATGATAATATATGAAAATTTGCTAACCAATTCCACAATAATTAAATAATTCTGATCCAATTAAATCACGAACAGAAAACCATATACAAAAGAATTTACATTCAATCATAATGCATAGAAGCGTTTTAAATAGATCTTGATAAGTGGCTACAATATATTTGTATGAACAATCATCATTTAACATTATGAATAAATTATAAATAAGAGAAACATACCCGAAAACCTTGCCTTTTATCGTACCTTGATTTATAGCTTCTCCATTAGATTTTATGTGAATCAGCGCTCCACTTTGCAATAGAAGAATGAACCATCATTGTTATAATTTAATTTGATATGATTCAACTTTTCTTGTCTTTTTTGTTTCAGGGAAAAAATGGCGGATATTATTTTGGAAAGTAGGACGAATGAAGAGATTTATTTTAATGGGATAAAAGGAACTTCACTTCATTCAATTCCTTTATTTGATTCCCTTTAAAAATTTAATTAATAAATACATTCATTCCCCTATGTGTGGCTGGCAATAACTTGCTTCTTTAAGGAGCAAAGTTTCCAAAAAAACCATTCAATCACAAAACGTTTCATTTAAATATTTTCTTATTTATATACTTTAAATTAATTACTTAACTAATTATAGCATTGTATAACAAAGTATATCATAGAAATCAAATAGTTCGATTATAAACAAGATCGATCATATTGTTAGATATATGTAACAAATTACATAATTGCTCATATGGTGTATCCTTAACACTCTCAATTAGGGTTTTGACATATGACCTAATCCTAGAGGTCTAAGTGACAAAGTTTGAATGTAGAGACAAATGTGCAAAAATTCGTCGCATATGGCTAAAACTATAAAAAAAAGTTATGACGTAGGACTTCAACTGGACAATCAATAAGCATATAGCTTCATGGCCATTAATGTGCTTCGACAAAGTCGGCACAACTTTTGATATTTAAGTAGTTTCAATAATAACCATGGACCGAAGTCACACTATCAATCACGAAACAAATTTTTTTTATAGTGGAACTAAATGCTGTAATATAATAATTTAGAAGTATTTAGAATTATTATGGAGATAAAATATATGTATAATTTTTATCATATCTATCTGAATGATTTAATATTTTAAATCGCCAAGATTTGGGTCAAGTTTGCATAGTTGTTGTATATATTTTATTTCATTTAACTATGTAATTTAAATAATTAAGTAGGATAATGTAATATATATATATATGTATGTATGTATTTATTCCATGTATTGACTAATTAATATATATATTAATTGATTTAAATATGTTCGATCTAATGATTGTTAGAGGAAGGGTCAAAAGTGTTTGCTCTAAGTGGAAAAATAAATGGAAGTCTGGTATATATATTATATATTAATAGCCGAATAAAATATAAATCATATTTGTGTTTGTTTAAAACGGTTGGTTATATAAGGAAAATCAAAGGGTCAAAAATGGAGAAATAAATGAAATTTATTTTCCAATATAAACGACCCATAGTTTCTCTTTCTCCTAGATAAAATTCGTACCAATTTTGATTAGGAAAAATAAACAATAATACATGCATATATATATATAATATTAGATAATTTGTGATACGAAATTTTACTTTAAATTTAAATCAATGTATAAATCCAATATATTAATAATTAGACCATTACCAGAAGATTAATTATTTATCATGTCAAACAAGACATATATCGCCAAAAGAATAAGAAACTGGTGAATCCTGACTTTTTTGGTTTTGATGACACAACTATATATATCTAAATATTTTACAAGTATATTTCTTATAGGATATTGTCAAAAGAAGACGACTAGCTACTACAAATAAGGGATTGAAGATCAACTGTCAAGTACTGTTGTCATATTAAGTCTAGAATATGGTGTACAATATCCTTTGACGATCACAAACACCCAAAATCAATTTTAATGACCAAAAATAAAATTTCTCAAGCCTAAATCATTTTCCATGATCACTAGAAGTTTGACGTCTAACCTATTCTATTAGACGTTTGAGTATTTTAAAATCATAAATTTTTAATAAAGGCAGATGTCTAAATGAATTTCTAGGACGTCCAAATTATTTAAAAATAGCCTATAAACTCTCGGGTAGAAACCTTGTAAAATTTTAGACGTCTGACCTATTTAATTATAAGTCTGAGGTCCCTTAATTTTTGTGGTTCTTAAAGCAAATCAGATGTCTGATTAGTTCAACCAGATGTCTGATGAGGATATCAGACGTCTGATTGATCCAACTAGACGTTTGACCTTATATAAACAAATTTTTATATAACAGAAGATAAAAGACTTAATCTTAGGGCCATACGTCCAAATTAGGTCAAAATACACCTATTCCTTTTGGGAATACATTCAGACATCTGATACTAAATATTTAGATGTCTAAAGTTATTTTAAATTATTTTTTCAAAATAAAGAGTCAGACATCTAACCATTCAGCCAAACATCTAAGATGCTAAAATGACCATATTTTTGAACCGACGCCAATTTTTGAATAGAAGCATATGTTGGTTAAAGGACTTGATCTCTTGAATAATCATTATCTTCCAGTAGATCTTTCCACTGCTATGAATAGGGGACGCATTCATTCTTTATTCAACCTATTGTCGCTCTCTAATTCATTATCTACCAATTGATCTTTTATTCAACTTCCTATATCAATGCACAATCAATTCATGAATCATCAAAGTACATTATAGTAAGGGTGTACTAAAGTGTGACCTAGCCATGTAGGTAAGAACACATTGAAATCGATAAATATTTCTGCTTTGAAGTTGGCTAAAGTCCTATTCGAATGTTCAGTCAGTTGTAAACATATTCCTCCGGGTGATGTGAGGATTGTTGCTAGTGAAATTCCAAAGTGAAGCTCAGAGACTAGACGTTGGATAGTAGGTCCAAACTAGTATTAAAATCCTAATGTGATCGTATTTTTTACTTTACCTTATTTGTCTGCTTGACGGCTTATAGTTAAGACATATTACATATTATACAAGATCCTATATAATCTAATTTGATCTTAAAGGTCTTCACTAAACCATTACAAAGTTAATGATATTCTAAGTAATATGGATAACACCAATACCACATATGCTGAAGTTCAGTCCACTGCACGACCACTACTATTCACTAATTCAAACAATGTTTATTGGTTATAGCATGAGAATATATATGCAAGCAAGTGGATATGAAATATGGAATATTACACGAGTATAATATGTATACCCGCTACTGATGATAGTACCTGAAAAGCTGCTTAAAAAACTGATGCTACTAACAATGTTAAAGCTATGAACATAATAATTTGATCGTTGGATAAATTGAAGTTTATAGAGTTAGTGTATGCAAACCGCGTATGAGATATGTCGTACTTTGCAAGTTACTCATGAAGGCACAAATAAGGTTAAACAGAGCAAAATTTCTATGCTAAAGAATGAATTTTCAACTTTAGAAGGAAATCAAATGAAACCTTGGGTAACATGCATTCAAGTTTTGAAGACAATATCCATGCACTAATAGCATTAGGAGAAAACTATTTGGATTTTGATACAGTATCAAAAATACTCGGCTCTTTAGTGGATGAGTGGGAGAGAAAAATATTGGCAATCGAAGAGGCCAATGATCTTTCGAAACTCAAACTAGAAGTGTTGATTGAAAGTCTTAGGTCATATAAAGTAAATTTGCGGGCCAAAAGAACACAGGCTCAAGAAGAAAAGGCCATCGCAATTCAAGCTGAAGATGACTTTGAAATTGAGGAAGACAACATTGTATTTCTTGCCAAAAACTTCAAAATGTTTTTGAAATATAGAAAGAATAAACGTTTTGGTAAAGAGCAAAATTTCTTCCTCCTTAAAATGTTATGAATGCAATAAGACCTGTCACATCAAGAGAGATTGTCTAAATCTTCAAAAAGAAAAAAACTTTAAAAGAAAAAAATGACAAACAATTTGGAAATAAGAAGCAAGCTTTTCATGTAACTTATGATGATTTAGATTCATCTTCTTTGTAAGACAGTTAGAGCTATTCGAAGCAAGCTAATGCATGCTTCGAGGCCTCAAGTAATGATGTAAGTTAAAAATCCCCTATGATGGTTTATTTTATTTAAATTTGAAATTACTTAATAAACGGAAAGCGAGTACGAAAATGAATAAAGACACTATTGGAAAATTGAATAGAATTGAATTAGAAATAGAAATGGTTAAGGTTGAAAAATATATTTTAGAAGCAAAGCTTCAAAAATCCTAAATTATTGTACAAATTTGAATTCTCAATTCAATATTTTGGAAAACGAACAACATATATATCAAGATGAGAAAGTCAAACTAACCAAATAAAATTATGATTTAAATTGCACTGTGATGACCCACCTCCTCGACCCTCGAAAATCGACACTAATACATTCTCGGTATCCACATGCCGCAAATCCAAGTGCTGGAGAGGTGGTTCTTTAAGAGTGAGAAAGAAATAAAGGTAGAACAAAATTTTACACTAATGGAATAACATATATATTATTTCAATATATATATATATATATATATATATCTTTACAGCGAAAATTTTAAATACATTTATCAGAGTTTAACTTAACATCAATATGGATAGTTATGAATATATGTACTTACAAATGCGGAATGCATTAGTACATGTGTGTGGTGGAAATGGATAACAATCTTCGGAAAGATCTTCTAACTCCATGCTTCGAGCTCTTCTCAAATGCTATAAACAAATCCTAACTACTAGGCAACCAGAAAAATAGGGCATGCATAGTTTATGGAAAGAAAATAAACTCTGGATCAGTTATAGGAATGGCGTGAGAAAATCAAAATACGAGTACTTGGACAATAATGGGCATCTCATAAGACCACTCCGCATATAAACACTGAACGATTTTTACGTTATGATAATAAAAACATTTGCTATGCAAATCAAGGATACTACCTTTAATGAAATTCTATGAAAATCCTTTCAAATATCATATTAATCTTAGTTGGAATTATTACATTTGTAAATTCGATAGCATAATAGGTTACAACTAAAACCGTAAAGGCTCGTATTAGAGAATGGATTCCATACAATGACAAGGTAAGGGACTGCCTTCCGATAATACATCTCCAGAAAAATGTACCCGAGGCTCCAACCTCTACCAATATAGAACCAGCCTACTTATATTATAGATATTACCTAATATGACATCACTTTGGTCATTCTCGGCCTATCCGAGAGCTCTCATAGCATACACAACATACCCAATATATAGAGGGTGATCTGGAAAGGTGAATACCGTATCCAAATGGGAGCGACCCACTTAACCCTACCGCATCTACCATGTTTTTGTCATTCTCGGATGATGAGGCTAGAGGTAACGATTACCTTTCTCATAGTACATTCACTTTGAATGCCACATTGTCAATTCCATCACACACCATTGATTTCCACAAACGTAGAACCTCTGAGCTTCTATGTCTCAAAGAAGGGTGTTAAGTATAAGAGAGTTACTTCCTACACCACTAAACATGTGTACGTTCGTAAGAATCAATGCACGTGTATGTTGAAAATGCAATGTTAGACATTCGTCCATACAAGTTGTCCAAGAATAAGACAAATCGAAGGAACTCTCCTACTAAATCATGTCGAGAATTACCCTTAGGATTAGTAGTAAGCAGCCCTTCCATCGAAGATCAAATGAAGATACTACTACCATATATATATGATATGGAGAATTTTCCCCGAGAGTCAGTGACATGCAGCCATTCACTCCATGTCTTCACTTCAAATACGTAAATTAATTTAAAGTCATTTTAGATAAGAGTCTCTCAAATCCAACCTCAGTTTCTTCGAATCAACCATCAATAAAAAGATATTAAGTAAATAGGTGCTTATCATTTGATTAATTGCTTTCTTTTATCAAAAATATCTTATAGAGATATATATCTTTAAAAAATTTCTTTCTAGCATATACGGAATCATTAAACTTCTCTTTAAGAGTAGAAATACCAAATCATTTTCGTAAGTCATATTAGAAAATATTATTGAGTTAAGAAGGGTCGATAGAAATTATAATAATTCTACTCAACATCCATTTTCATATTCAATCTTTATTATCTGTCAAATAATGGTGAAATCACCTTTTAAATGCACATGGATAGTATGGGTTCCCTCCACGGAATTTTAATACCATGTGTAAGAAGACTATCTCTGTACAGTACAAGTTGTATTAAATTAAATTTGAAAAATTGAATCTTTTATACTTGTCTCATTTCCGACATTTTGACCTTACCTATTCCTCACCCAGGAAAGAGATCAGGTGATCCAAAGGACTGGTCGCTCCTGAACTTCTCCTTATTTTAAGCACCTCACATCTAGATCTCACGAATAGAAAAATCTAGTCTACTCATCGGCTTTTAGAGCCAAGATTAGATCACTTGATTTTAACAGATTTTCTTTAAATCATTTATTTAAACTTTTTAAAATGACTTATAAAACCTTCAAATCATCTCTAAAATACTTAATTATTTATTTTAAAAAACTTATAAAAGATTAGGGAAAGAATACTTAAGTTTAAGTCATATTTCAAAAGTTATTAAAAGTGTTGCAAAAAGTGTTGCAAATGGCGGTTTTAAGGCCTATTTGATCAAAACAACTTTTTTATCATTTACAAATCCATTTTTATAACTCAAATCTCTTTTAAAATATTTATAGAATTTATTCCATATTTTTAAGGAAATAAAAATATCCATTTTAAAGAATTTATCGCTATGGTTTTTGAACTACCAAACCGTGATTATTTAGAAAATTTGTTCTACTTATATTCCAAAATCTACTAAACAAAATCTTGATCCGTCTCTTTTATTTGAAAATTATGATTATAGGAGTTCGGAAAATTCTTATTGCAAAGAATTCCAACTCTAAATCCATCGTATAAATGGATTTAACATGGCGTGAAATCGCGAACTGCTGTTACGTGACGCGCCTAATTTTGACTTAATTTTCATAACTTGTCAAAACTTAACTGAATTGGATTTTAGTGTTTATAAAACATTTACAAACCATTTTTCAAAAGATTTAACAATCTCATATGCACCATTTCATTTATTAAAGAAAAGTGTTTTCCTTTGTGATATCCGACGTGTATTAAACCTTACTTGTTAATACAATCAAACAATCATACCATCATTATCCAAATATGATTAAAAAACCATAATAAACAAGCATAGAATACCATGTTACATTATCCAATATATATATATATATATATATATATATATATATAGAATTTCTCACCATAATCCAAACCAACTTCCAACAACATTCTTTTCAAATAACCATTCACTAACACTTCCAAATCATCACCAAAACAACTTCTCTAATGCTTTCGGCCATCCTTCTTCCACCCCCATAGCTCATGGCACAAGGATCTAGGGTCAAAGAGCTCGGCCATTGAAAAAGAAAGAGGTCTTTAGTTCACAAATTTGAACCTAAAAATGGGTCACCTTTGTTCGAAGTTTTAGCTACCGTGCACTCTGAATTAGAAAATGTTGTCAAAAGAAAAGCTCTAGAAAATTCTCTCCTCTTGCATTTGAAAAAAAGAATTACTAAATTTCGAGTCTTATAAGGGTGATATGTTTAAAAGAAGAAGAGGCATTCTCGTATTCCCAAAAAATCAAACCAAGAATAGGTCAGTTTCTAACTTATTTTTGGACATGTCGCTCAAGGAATGTTGTTTGTCGAAGGGAAAGCTTTGGAAAAAAAATTCCCTACAATTTAAAAAAAGAAACACTTGATTCTGATTAATTTTGAGGGAGATATGATCAAAAGAAAAATAGGTATTCTCGAACCTAAAATCTAGGCCCGAAAATGCACTGCAAAGAAGTGAGATTTTGACATGGCTAAGCTCAAAATTGGAAGAAATGGTACACTTAAAAGTTGTAGTCACTGGAATTTTACATAGATTAAAAAATTGAATTACTTATTTGTTTCATTTTTGAAGAAGTTATGATAGAATGAAGAAAATGGAAAAATTAGTTGTGAAGGTGGGTATTATAAATTATCATGATATTTTGGCTACCCTACATCACCACCCCACACCTTCCTTATTTCACCCTACATAGTTTAAATGACCCCCACCGCCATGTGCATGTACTCAAGTGCGTCCTTTGGTGTAAGATGGTTGACTTATGAATGCTTAAGTATTAAGTTTACCAAAATATCTTAGATATTTTCATATGTATATGTATATATATATATAAGTGTGTACAAGTATATTTGTATGTTTATACATGTTGATGTGTGCATATGTATCCATGTGATATATATATGTGCACAAGAGAATAAATAATGTTTCAACGACTTTGAACAACTTCCGTTCGTTAAATTGTTGAAAATCGAGAAACCGATTCCCAGCCACATTTTCACTTATTAACTAAATTACATATAAATGTAAACATAATTTGAAAATACATTTTTATGCATTACTACTTAATTAAAATGATTATAATTTAATTATAAAACCATATAAATTAATATAAACAATTATTTACAAAAAGTGTTATTATATCGATAAAGTGATATCAATTTTCCTTGTAATTTCAAATTGTTGGGCGAGTTCTCGTTACTGGTCCAAGGCTTCTCCAACTACCATTGACCGAACCAAACAACTACCGGTTGAAAGCCTCTCCATGTCCATGCCTAGCCGAATCAACCTCTGCCGAACCAAGCCACGCCGAACCAAGCTTCGTACACTCGCCACCGGACCACCTCCCTGCCGAACCAACTCGAAGTAGCCACCACCGAATCAACCTACCTACCGAGTCAAAGCATGGCCGAACCAACCCATCCCTTCACTCACCACCGAATTAGATCCAACTCCATGCTCCTACCACCGAACTAAGAGTTAAAGCTACTATCACCAGTCCAAAGCTCCACCGGTCCACTCGTCTCCTACCACCGAACCAAAGTAAACCGAACCAACTCTACCAGGCCAGATTGCTTCAGCCCAGGCCTACCAGCAGCTATATACATCCAAGACCCCTACCCCCAACCTCACTCTATAAATAGAGGGGCAGGGGTACAACAATGGCAGACAAGTTTGAGAGGTCAAGCACGGAAGGAACTTTCAAACAACTTTCATATACTTGTATACAAAGCTTTGTACTTGTAATCTGAAAGAAAAAGGAGAATAACATATAAAGTGGATGTAGGCACGTTCTGGACGAACCACTATAAATCTGTGTGTCTTTTACAGTTTAGTCCCTGCTTTTTATATATTTTCATAAATCACCCAAATCACTAGAAACAACATAAAATCAACTAATTCATACGACTTGGAGGTGTTTGTCCATTTTTTGTGCAAACATTTTTGGTGCTTTCACTGAGAACAGAAGGAGCTCGAAGCTTTAGCTTCTCCCACTCAACCCTTTTTCTATCAACACCGTTCATTGCTTGGAAAATATGGCTCCCGGACGGAAGAAAGATACTAACAAAGGAAAGAACGTTGCAACTGGCAGTATCCCAGATCCAGTGATCAGGGACCAAGACAATCGTTAGGTTCCAACGGCAAATTTAAATCAGGCAAATTCGATAGCCCCCGCTATGGAACAACCAATTACAAGGGCGGATATGGACAGGATTATGGCTGAAGTAACTAACCGCTTCGCATCTCAACAAGAAGCCTTGGTGGACCAACTTATGTCACGCTTAAGGGATGCTGAAGAATCCAACCGTAACACTGAATCATGGGGTGAGTCCCAGTCTGGAGGATCTAAGAGACGACAAGGGTCTTTCTTCTTCGAAGAGGCCAACAACAGAAATAGCCATGGTAGGAGCTGAGCCCGGACTCAGCCTGAATTCCGACCCAAGGAAAAACTTGGAACCGAACCCAACGGAGGAGGTGCCAGGCAGGGGTCGGATGTGGCTGAGCCTGTCATGCTACCTAACCATGAAAACACCAATAGACGGGGCCGAGCTGGAGTCCGGCCCGAAGTTGGACCCGAGGAAGTGCTGAGAATAGAACCCAGCAGGGGAAGATCATGACAAGGGCCAACTGTGGCTGACCCCAGCATGCCCCCAGAAGACCAGAGGCGGCCATTGGAGAATGTTAGGAGTGACAGACGATACCATCCCTACAAGCCGTCTGGACGGAATCAGTCCCGCAGGGAAGAACCAAACTCATTTCTATCCGCTCCAAGTTCCGATGAAAGGATGGCGTGATTGTTCAGAGAGTGCGTCCAACTGGAGCAAAGGGATCGGGGGATAGGTGCTAGGGTAACCAGCCCCTTCACCCGCTATACCGAAACCGCCATCACCCCCCGGGAATGGAAAATGCCAACAATGGAACCTTACAAGGGAACCTCTGACCCCATAGTACACTTACAGAGATACACCCAGCATATGCTTATGAGCGGAGCAACGGAGGGAGTATTGTGTAAATGCTTCCCACTCTTCTTGGCAGATCTAGCTACCTCCTGGTTCTGCCACCTACCCCAAAGGTCTATCAGCTCATGGGAAAGGTTGAAAGAAAAGTTTATCAGCCAGTTCCGCATTCATGTGGAACAACCCAAGGACGCTTATTCCTTATCTAATATCGAGCAGAAACCCGAGAGACAGTGCAACAATATCTCACCCGATTCAACGCTGCGGCGGCCGCAGTTCAAGATGCCGACGAGAAACTTATCCTAATGGCTCTCTGCAGTGGTGTACATCCGGATACTAAATTTTCTAGAAGATTAACCAAAGAAAAGCCAGCTACTTTACCTGATTTCTTCCATGAAGCTGGAAAGTATATGAGACTTGAAGACGCTGCCACAGAGAGGCAGTCGGGGCAACAGGCTAAGACAGCTACAGACAGGGTTCCCGTTGCAGCAAAGGATGTTCGGAGAAGTGACTCTAGAGACAATGCTGGGGGCAAGAAGGGAGAAAAGCGCTTATATCGACCAGGACCAAGATTTGACTCCTACACTCCTTTGAATGAAACAATCGAAAACATCTTCCTATCCACACAAGACGAAGTTAGATACAAGCGGCCCCCGCACAACAAGGAATCAGATAACGCACTCAAGTCTGGAAAGTTCTGCCGCTTCCACGAATCCCATGGACATGACACCAATGAATGCCACCATCTCCGGGACTTGATTGAAGAACACATCAGAAGGAAGAGACTGGAACGCTATGTAAAAAGCCAGAACAGGACTTCGACTCCTGCCAATGAGAATCCTGGGCTACCCCTCCCAGAAGTAAGCAGAGGAAATCGCAACACCAGCGGCTCTAGTCAAGAGAAGATAGTGGTCCATACCGTATCAGGAGGACCACACATCGCCGACAAAAGCTGGGCGGAGATGGAAAGATACGGTAAGTCACTTAGAAACGATGAAGGCTACGTTAACTCTGTTATGGAAGAACGCCACTCGAAACGGAAAGAGAATGACGACACCACATTCAGTAGGCGTGATCTAGAGGAAAGGCAGTACCCACACATGGATCCTATGGTCATCTCTGCCTGGTTCGGTCCGGCCAAAGTTTTTCGAATTTTAGTAGACACTGGAAGCTCGGTAAATATCCTATTCAAGCATGCTTTCGACAAAATGAAGCTGTCAATGAAGGATGTGTCTCCCTGCAACAAACCACTGCATGGTTTCACTGGAGATACGAAGACGCCCTTCGGGCAACTCGACCTTTTTGTTGAAATAGGAAGTCATCCCCGCTCCGTTATGCAAAAAAAAACATTTGTGCTAATAGAAAGCCACTCGGCCTACAACGCCTTTTTAGGAAGACTAGCCTTATCTGACTTCCAAATTGTCCTAGCCCCATGGTGCCTGAAAATGAAATTCCCAATAGATAACGGAGTAGGAGAAATAGAGGGAGATCAAGACGCCACTCGAGATTGCTATGTAACTGAGCTTCGCAATAACCGCAGGAAGGATAAAGGAAAGGATGCAGAGACTTCTCTCTGCAATAAAAGCCTGGAAGCATAGAAATTAAAGAAATCCCCTCCTCTTCGATATACAAGCGATCCTTTCAACGAATTAGACCCCAGGGACAAACAGGAGGAGGCCACCACCGAGCCTGCAGAGGCTATGGAATTTGTATCTGTAGACAAACACGACCCAAGTAGACTGCTGAGAGTCGGGTCTCAGTTAAGAGCGGAGTTGAAAGACCAACTCGTCGATTTTCTTCGCCACAACATGGATGTATTTGCGTGGACGCACGCCGACATGACAGGAATCTCTCCAGATGTAGCATGCCACATACTAAACATCGATCCCACCAAGGTGCCAGTGAAGCAGAAAAAGAGGAGCATGGGGGCAGAACGATCAGCAGCCCTCGAGGAAGAAGCAAAGAACTTACTTACCAATGACTTCATACGAGAAGCCATCTACCCAGAATGGATCGCCAACCCGGTACTGGTAAAGAATGCTAATGGGAAGTGGCGAACGTGCATCGATTTCTCCAACTTAAATGACGCTTGCCCGAAAGACTGCTTCCCACTCCCCTGAATCGACCAACTCGTGGACAGCACAGCCGGACACGAACTCTTATCCTTTATGGACGCATACTCAGGATATAACCAGATCCCTATGCACGCACCCGATCAAGACCACACTAGTTTCATCACTGACCGGGGATTGTACTGCTACAAAGTAATGCCTTTTGGACTTAAAAACGCCGGAGCTACTTATCAGCGCCTCGTCAACAAGATGTTTGCGAAATTAATAGGGCGAACTATGGAAGTTTATGTGGATGACATGCTGGTAAAATTAAGGAAAGCCAACGATCATATAAACCACCTGAACGAGATGTTTCAAGTACTTCGCCAATATGGAATGAAACTGAATCCTCTAAAGTGCTCCTTCGGAGTATCATCGGGAAAGTTCTTGGGATTCATCGTCCATGCCAGGGGGATTGAAGCGAACCCCGAACAAGTCCGGGCCTTGCAAGATATCAAGATACCATCCACTCGAAGAGAGATGCAAAGCCTAAACGGGAAGGTGGCTGCCCTAAGCAGGTTCATCTCTAAAGCAACCGACAAATGCATCCCTTTCTTCGAAGCTCTTAAGAAAGACAAAGGAAAGTTCGAATGGACTGACGAATGCTCGACAGCCTTCCTTAACTTAATCGAACACCTCCAAAGACCACCAGTGCTCTCAACTCCAAATGAAGGCGAGGAACTATACCTATACCTTGCTGTATCGTCCCATGCTTTAAGCGCCACTTTGGTGAGGGAGGACAACCACGCACAGCGACCCGTATACTTTGTAAGCAAGAGATTTACAGAGGCAGAAGCCAGATACCCTAAACTTGAAAAGCTAGCATACTTTTTACTAATCACGTCACGGAAACTGCGACACTATTTCCAATCTCATTCCATCAGAGTTTTAACCGATCAACCGCTAAGGCAGGTACTCCATCGCCTCGACACTTCTGGGCGACTACTTAAGTGGTGCATTGAACTGAGTCAATATGATATTACCTACCATCCTCGCACCGCTATCAAGGGACAAGCCATAACTGATTTCATTACCGAATTCACTACTAACGAAGGTAAGGAGCAATCTGAAGTAGCAGAAAATATCAAGTGGAATCTCTTCGTTGATGGAGCATCAAATGAGCAAGGCTCGGGGGCAGGTGTTGTGATAATCACCCCCAGGGGAAGGAAGCTGCACTACACCCTAAGGTTGGAGTTCGCTGCCACTAATAATGACGCAGAATACGAAGCAGTGATAGCCGGATTAGAACTTGCCCTGGAGATTGGAGTCAGTTCTTTATGTCTCCATAGTGATTCTCAACTTATTGTAAATCAAATACTGGGAGAATTCCAGACTCGAGGAGAACGACTCACAGCATATCTAAAGAAGACCAAGCTGCTGCTCAATCAGTTGGATCACTATTTAATCAAACACATTCCTCGAGAAGAGAATCAGGAAGCCGACGAATTGGCAAAGCAAGCTAGCATGAAGGACGGCGCCGCTTCCCGAACAATAACCATCTCACAGCAACTAGCCCCGAGTTACGAGACAATGAACATGATAGCTGCAATCGAAGAGGAAATTTGGATGACTCCTATCCGAAAATATTTACAAGATGGCACCCTGCCCGACGGACGTAACGAAGTCAAGAAAATCTTGAGGAAAGCTTCCCGCTACACGATACAAGAAGGCATCCTCTATCGACGCGGCTTCTCTAATCCCTTATTAAGGTGTGTCGTTGGAAGGGAAGCCAAGGAGATTTTATCCAACATACATCGAGGAAGTTGCGGAGATCACACTGATGGGCAGACTCTGGCAAAGAAGATACTCCGATATGGATATTACTGGCCCACCTTAAACAAAGACGCCCTAGACTTCGTCAAAAGATGTGACAGATGTCAGAAATTTGCTAAAATTCCTCGACTACCAACAAACGAGATTACTCAAATGACCAGCCCTTGGCCCTTTGCAATATGGGGAATTGACTTGATTGGCGAACTGCCAGTGGGCCGAGGCGGAGCCAAATATGCCATAGTAGCAGTTGACTATTTCACTAAATGGGTGGAAGCGGAGCCTATAAATAAAATATCTTCGGCAAAAGTTATTAACTTCTTGATCAAAAATGTTTTATGCAGGTACGGGGTTCCACTCAAAATCATATCGGACAATGGACTTCAATTTGACAGCGAGGAATTTGCCGACTGGTGCCAAGAGCACGGAATTCACAAATGCTTCTCATATGTGGCTTACCCCCAGGCAAACGGACAAGTCGAAGCTGTCAACAAAATCCTCAAAACCCTAATCAAGAAGAAACTTGAAAAATCAAAAGGCGCTTGGGTGGATGAACTTCTACGGCACTTTGGGCCTACCGCACATCTTACAGAACATCAACAAGGCATACTCCTTTCTCTTTGGCGTATGGATCGGAGGCCATGCTCCCAGTTGAAACTGTAGTGCCTTCCCACCGTAGGATCCACTACAACCCAGAAGAGAACGAAGAACTCCTCCACATGTCTTTGGATCTAATTGAGGAGAGAAGAAATGATGCAGCACTCAAAGCAGCAGCTCACAAGCAAAAAGTGGCAGCACAATACAACTCCAAAGTCAAGCACCGCAGCTTACAAGAAGGAGATCTTGTCCTCAAGCGGATCTTTCCGCGCCCCGAAGCGCTAGATCCAATCTGGGACGGACCCTATGTAATTCATAAAGATCTCCGCAACGGAGCCTATACTTTGTCAACAGTGGACGAAGAGGTGTTCCAGATGGCATGGAACATCCAACACCTCTGTCGATACTTTTCTTAACTTGCACTGCCCATATGAAGTGAATTAACAAAGAGAATCAGTGGACGTAGGCATTTTCGTGCCGAACCACTTTAAAAATCTTGTCTCTTTTTAACTTGTTCATTTATATCTTGGCTGCTTGTTAAGTTTTATCCTTTGCTGTTGAACAAAATCATGTATAACGACATTTCCACTCTGGACACTTCACGGCGCAACTTCACCTGGACAAGACCCAACAGGTACTATGCGAATCTATGCACTCGCCAATGAGACACTTTTGCTCCAGCATCCCTCTGCTGCGGGTTAACTCATTGCTCGCGACTGCCCTCAAAGCCAACTGTAATGAGCCGATCATAAGCCATCAAGAAGGCTGACTATAGCCGATGGCAGCTCATTACGGCGTTCGGCTCGCCGGCAACTGTGAACCTACTTTAATCCCCAACATAAGGTGTGGCCAGCCAGGGGTAGTTCACGGTTGACGATCGACACCCACGCTAGCCGGCCATAGTAAATCGAATAATACCCACGATTACGGGCCATAATGGCTCGGGTAGTTATTGTGCGCGATTTCGGCTCCGATATGTCTTAAGTGCGGCTGTGGTAAAAAAGATAAACTCCCCGCAGAGGCGTAAGATGGGTGACAAATGTCTCCAAGACCCACAGCTAGGGAAAGTGACTACAAAAGCCGTTTGCCACGAACTTAAGCATATCGACGGCCTTCCGTGACTGGAAGTTTTACTGTTTCTCATATTTCCATTTCATTCAAAAACTTTTCTCCTATCCTATATAACAATCCTTAAAGTACAGGTCACAAAATAGGGGAACTCTCGCTTGTGGAAATATGAACTCACATTCGGATGACGGAACACTTAGCTACATTCCATACTCAGTCACGCAAGACATTCAAAGCAACCCTCTACAACTAAAACACGAAGGGCGGTACTATCTTCTCTTGTATACAAATATGTAGCTTTAATTTATTCACACATCATATTGGCATTACAAGACATGAAACAATATTTTGAGCAGAAACTTAGCATCAAATGCGATTAAGTTACATGCATAAACACGCAGCTGTATTTCTTATGCAACATATCAAAATAACAACCACATTCGAACATAACAGAATCAGCTTATGTTATAGAATTATATAAAGTCATTCTTTAAAAATAATATAATTACAAATTTCATTAATGTTTCGGACTAACATAGACAGCAACCAAAATATGTACAAGTCAAGTCAAAGAATTGGGGCTTCGCCTCCATCCCGCTAGCCCTTCGGATCTACTTAACTGCAGGGTCAGAACTCCCCGCATGTACTCCAGAGATCCCGCCTGCCCAATTCAGAAGAGAGTCCATCAGTATTCACGAAAGATAAGCGATCAAATCATGAAAATACTAGAAAGGAAGACTTACCAGCGTCTTCTCCCTGATCATCATCATCTAGCTGCACGCCTACCTCATCCGCAGCAAGCAGCCGCATGCCCTCCTTAACCGCCACCTTCTCTTCCTTAGTGAATTGGGTCGTAACCACATCCATCCTGAAAGCCGCACCACCTTCCTTATCTACATCGGCCTTAGCTTCCTCCAAAGCCCGGATATATATCCTAGCCATAACCCAGGGATAATCGTCCATCCAGGACAGGTTGCCCTGCCTCCAAGTACGGAAATACATGTCCTGGAGCATCTCATCCATCATCCCCTCGTTCTCCTCAAACTCTTTCATCCGGGCCTCGGAAGCCGACAGCCGTGCGACAGCAGCATCTCTCTCCAATCGGTATCTCGAGCAGTCAACCTGAAGGGACTTCCGCATATCTTCCATCTCCTCCTTCTGCTTGGCCTGAGCAAGCTCTGCGGCCTCAAGTCTCCCAGATAACTCCTCTACCTGCTCAAGATCCGCTCTCCGAACCTCGTCCACCGTTGCGATGGCCATGTCAATCTGTTCCTTGCAGGCAGCCTCCATCTTTCGTAATTCTCCCTTACTAGCCTCTTCCATAGTCTTCTTCAACCGCCTGGAGGCTGCCTCATGCTGAGAAATCTGAATGGCTTGATCGGCGAGCTGCTTGGCCTGGTCAGAAACCATTAACCGTAGTCGGATGTTGGCACTCCCAATCTCCTCTCCAGCCTTGACCAGACGGGCATGATGCCCCATCAACTTCCTGGTCTCCTCCGTGACCTGGTCAATATTAGCCTTGGCTTCGTCCCCCATGGTAACTATCCGAGTAGTAAGCAAATCGAGGTCTAAGGACTTAGCCTCATCAAGCACCCGTACCATGGGATTGCGGGGAAGAAGATGCTCACCTGTGGCCTCGTCAAAAGAGATGTCCTGAAAACTCGGGTCCAGATCTGGATGGCCGGCAAATGGGTTGCGAACCAAACCAGGATGGTCTATCGGGGTGACGGTTGGATTTTCGGACGGATGTGGGGAAGGCAAAAACTCAGTATCCTCCTCAGTAATATCATGGATAGGCTGGACTGGAGGCTGAGGGCCAGGCAAAGGTTCAAGCGAAGATCGGCCCCTCTTTCTCTTTTGCATATCTTCTTCAATAACACCGAGAAGAGGGCGATATCTAACCGCATCTCCAGGACGGCTAGTTGACGGCTTTGGTTCGGCAGAAGTTTTGAGTAACTTATACTGCTCAAGGCGGTGCCGAATATCTGATGTCTTGGCCACCTTACCCATTCCTGGAATAAAAACCAAGTGTTACGAGCATGCATGAAACTATAATTCAAGAAATGTGACAAGTTAAAAGGAGTAGGAAGACGCGTTTATTTTACAAACCCTGAGGGGAAGTGGGATACTGCAATAAGTCCTGAATCTCATTCCAGGACGGGAGCTGGCCATAAAATATTACTAAGTCCTTATCATAAAGTGAGTCTGCAGAAGTTGAAAATTCACCTTGAGTTACCCTAGCTGAAAGATCCTTAGAAGATGGATCGGCACCAGTCCCAGTCTTATCAGCCTTCTTCGCCTCCTCCACCGAGGCTGATCCTTCCTCTAACCCCTCAAAAGCCTGGCGGAAGGCATCATCTGTCCACTCCTGGATCTCCCCTGCCTGCTCGGAAGACAAAGCCCCGGCACCACTACCACCATGTCCTTCACCTTCTCCATCCCCTCCGCTCTCCTCCTCGCCTCTTTCCTCCTCTCCACCTTCCTCCTCCGGAATATCTGGACATGTGCTAGGGGAGGGTCCGTCAGACTTCTTAAGCTTTTTCCCCCCGACAACTGGAGGTATCGAGAAGGGTCTCCTCTTCCTACTCTTCACAGTGGCCCCGTCTTTAGCTTTGGCAGCCCTTTCCTCGGCTGTATCTCTCTGCTTAACCACGGATTGACGTGGCAGAATCAGGTTGTGCTCCAGGAGAGTGGTATTCCTGATCAGGTAAGAAGCCGACCTATCCCTTCCAGAGATAGCCTCTATCTCCGCGGCCATCTGTACCAGGCGATCATTCTCCACACCGCAAAGCCACCTGTCGCTAGCAAGAAATAAAAGCATATAAGAGGAAGCGTTGCAGTCGGGACAAAGAAATTACAAATGGAATTCAACTTACAGCCAGAAGTGAGAAGGCGAAAAGAAACGGAGTCATCCTTGACGAAGAACCATTCCTTCTTAAACATGGTAAACTTCAAGTATAAGTCTAAGACCAGCTTGAAGGACACGGCCGACTCTAAACTAATGTACGGAGACCCCTTCTTGTAGCCCCTCAGATTATATAGATATCGGATTTTCCGGTTAGAAGGGGCGCCCATATCTCCTTTGGAAGATAACGAATAGACACACTAAGATGGCATAGGAGTTGGGATGAAGCTGAAAAGGAGCCACTTTCAGGTAAGTACTGAAGCTAACTATCCACGCATTGATCGGAGGAATGGCCCCACACATGCAATGGTATCGGCTATACGCGAAGTGTCCTTCAGGGGGATTATATGGCATGACCCCCTCCCGTGGCAACAGCATGCATGCTCTATCAATCCCAAAGGAGCGGGAGATAACGTTAAGTTGCTCCTCTCTGAGAGAGCTCGGAAAGCAATCAGGAGGAGAATTCAGAAGCTCTTGGGGACCATACCCGTCTACTAGCGACCTCGGGGTGGGTCCACGACGTTCCGGTCCTGGCTGGGCTGGGGGCACAACGGGGGACTCTCGTCTATCCGTAGATTTTCTCTTTTCTGATCGAGTTTCCACTTTGCGAGACATTTATCTGTAACACCGGAAAATCATATTGTTAGAGCAGAGGAAATAAACAAGCAAGTGTATATAGTCTGAAATTTCACTCATAAATCAAAACGCCCAGAACTCTTAGTATCATTCGGCAAAGCCGATACAAAGGTTCATCTGGTTTTAAGTCCATTCGGCATTCTCAGTATAAAGCTCATTCGGCATCCCAACTTTCAAAATGAATTCGGCGATCGAACCCTCAATCTCATTCGGTAGTACAGTATAAAAATTGATTCGGCGGGAAAGGGGTCTCACCTGGTTCGGCTAGCGCTTTGGTTCGGCGAAACTAAGAGTTTGATTCGGCAAAAGGTTCGGCCCGTTTGGTAAGGAATAACGAAGGCACGTGACCCCTATTTATAAGCAAACCTCAATGACCGGACCAGATGGCTCGGCGCTTAAAACCGAACGAGACTATCCCAGCAAAACAAAGCGCGACACATGCAGGCATGTGCCCCACTTTGGGGGGCAGATGTTGGGTGAGTTCTCATTACTGGTCCAAGGCTTCTCCAACTACCATTGACCGAACCAACCAACTATTGGTTGAAAGCCTCTCCATGTCCATGCCTAGCCGAATCAACCTCTGCCGAACCAAGCCACGCCGAACCAAGCTTCGTACACTCGCCACCGGACCACCTCCCTGCCGAACCAACTCGAAGTAGCCACCACCGAATCAACCTACCTACCGAGTCAAAGCATGGCCGAACCAACCCATCCCTTCACTCACCACTGAATCAGATCCAACTCCATGCTCCTACCACCAAACCAAGAGTTAAAGCTACTATCACCAGTCCAAAGCTCCACCGGTCCACTCGTCTCCTACCATCGAACCAAGGTAAACCGAACCAACTCTTCTAGGCCAGATTGCTTCAGCCCAGGCCCACCAGCAGCTATATACATTTAGGACCCCTGCCCCCAACCTCACTCTATAAATAGAGGGGCAGGGGTACAACAATGGCAGACAAGTTTGAGAGCTCAAGCACGGAAGGAACTTTCAAACAACTTTCATATACTTGTATACAAAGCTTTGTACTTGTAATCTGAAAGAAAAAGGAGAATAACATATAAAGTGGACATAGGCACGTTCTGACCGAACCACTATAAATCTGTGTGTCTTTTACATTTTAGTCCCTGCTTTTTATATATTTGCATAAATCACCCAAATCACTAGAAACAACATAAAATCAACTAATTCATACGACTTGGAGGTGTTTGTCCATTTTTTGTGCAAACACAAATCAAATATATATCTTTATAAAACTATTATACATGATTTATTATCACTTTATAACTATTTAAACTGAATTATTATCATTTATAACGATTATTAGTATAATTATAATAATCATCGAATCATTAAACCTCAGTTTAAATTCATAAATCAATTATTAAATAGGATGTCATTATTGATGATGTCATAAATACATTTTATTTTTCGAAAATAAAACAAATAATTTTATTTCATGTTCTTGTTTAAATGGATAAATAAGTGTATATATCCAATTCTGCTTGACTTCTGAAAATTATAGAGTTGTATATTGATAAAACGGTTTTCGACCATTTTATCTACATTTTTCCAAAGTTTATATTTTCATAAATACTTATTCAAAACACGATTACTATTATTATTTATTGTTCAAAACATCATAATCTATGCTTTTAAAAGCTTATATTTGAATATTTAAAAATAATTACAATTTATCAAATTGATAAATTTGCAGGTCGTTACAACTACTGTAGACTCTTAGCAATGAAGTTAAAAATCATAAATATAATTTTAAAAAATTGCAACAAGTCTTTCTAATTTTAATAAATGAAGAGGATGATTTTAAAAAACTACAAAGTCTTTAAAACCAACGACAAGTAAAAAAGTGTTTAGGCATCACTAGTAATACAAAGAAATCTTCTAAATATAGTTCTTTATATACTAAGTTTAAAATGGGAAATAATTTTAGTTCTGAGAAACCGATAAAATCTTAGGTGGCTACAATTAAACTATGGATACCAAAAACAAATGATAGAAGTATTAATAAAAAAGTGTTTAGGCATCACTAGTAATACAAAGAAATCTTCTAAATATAGTTCTTTATATACTAAGTTTAAAATGGGAAATAATTTTAGTTCTGAGAAACCGATAAAATCTTAGGTGGCTACAATTAAACTATGGATACCAAAAACAAATGATAGAAGTATTAAAAATAATTATATGAAGGATTTCTTAAATAATGCTCATAATAACAATGATTTCAATTTTTAAATGGAACATCAAACCCTCTTGGGTATGGTTTCATAAGATCTAACTCTTAGGACTCTAATATAGAAAATGCGTACCAATTCAAACTCTTTTTTTTTTAAATTACTGACAAGAAAAGGTAGAGATGGATCCTTGATAACAAATGTTTTATACACATTATGAAAATAAACACTACTTTGGAATACCAAATATACAGATGACAGCACTGTCACTTTTGGAGATAACTTCAAAGGATATGTCACCGGTCATTCTCCTTTAATTACTACTGTCCTATAATGGAAAATTTAAAACATAATCTACTTAGCATTAGTCAAAATTGCGATAAAGGATTTACAGTTTATTTCGAAATTGATATATGTAATATTTTTGATCAAAAAAACTAATTTTTGAAGGAATAAGATAAAGAAATATCTATGTTTTAAATATGAAAATAATAATAATAATAACAATAACAATAACTTGTGTCCTTTAGCCAATGATCATGATCCATGACCATGGCATAAAATATTTTGTTATATAAACTTCAAATATATTAAAAGCTTTCCAAAAACAATTCGGTAAAAGGTTTACCGAAAATGAGCTTCAAATTTAATAATATATATGATGCATGTCAACTAGGAAAATTCACAAAATCATCTTTTAAATCTAAAAAGTTATTTCAACTCTTCAACCTTTAGAGGTACTTCATTTAGATCTTTTTGGACCTACTTAAGTTAGGTCATTTAATCATAAAAGATATGTATTTTTCGTTGTAAATTATTTTTCTAGATAGACTGGACATTATCCTTGTAACATAAAAGTGACACTTTTGAAATCTTTAAAATGTTTTCAAAAAGTATTCAAAACTTAAATAATTGAAAAATTATAAATATTAGAAGTGACCATGTTGATGAATTTGATAATGAATTACTTAATAATTATTTGTAATAATAAATGTATAAGTCATAATTTTTCCTTTTCTGGAATACCTCAACAAAATGATGTTATAGAATGGAAAAATAGAACATTTCAAGAATGTGCAAGTACATTAATAAGTAACAATCAATTACCTAAGAACTTTTGGACGGAAGTTGTGGTTATGGCTTGTTATGTTTTAAATCATGTATAAGACCATTAACAAAACATACACCATATGAATTATTTGCTAGTAGAAAAACCAACTGTATCATATTCTATAATTTTTGGTTTAAAATGTTTTATACTTAATATAAAAGAAAATTTATGAAAATTTGATCTGAAAGACGAGGAAGGTATTTTTATTGAATATTCGGAGAGAAGTAAAGCATATAGAATATCTAATAAAAAATCAAATACTATGGATGACATATCATTTGAAGAATATTATAAAATAAATATTGATAAAGATGAGAATATTTCAGTAAATCAACTAACAAGTTTGAAATTACCCTCAAAACAAAAATGTTGATAATACATTAAAATCACTACCTCGTAATCTAAAAGATCATCCACTCAATAATATCAAGTGAAATTTACACTAGAATCAAATCTAGAAATTAGCTAAATCAAATGGGACAAGTTGCTTTTATTTTGAATATAGAACTAAAAAATATTAAAGAAGCATCTAAGATGGCTCTTGGATTTAACAATGCAAGAAGAATTAAATCAACTTGAGTGGAATGACATTTGAGAATCAGTTCCAAGACCAAATAATCAAACTGTAACTGGTAAAATATGGGTCTTTAAAATAATAGATAAAATTGGTGACAAAGTAAGAAATAAAACTAGATTAGTAGCTCAGGGGTATATCAAGAAGAAGGTATCGATTATGAAGTAAATTATGCTCATGTCGCTACATCAGAAGCTTTTAGAATCTACTTGCCTTTTCTTATCATCAAAATTTAAAATAAAAAAAATCAAGTGGATATTAAAAGTGCATTTTAAATGAATTTATACATAAAAACGTCTTTGTTGAACAATCTCCCTTATTTGAACATGAAAATTTTCAAATAATGTATTTAAACTTAAGACAGCTTACAATAATCTTAAATAGGAGCCATGTGTTTGGTATGATCGATTAAAAATTATCTCCTAGAATTGGATTTTAAAATTGGAAAAGATGACTCTGCTTTATTTACTAAAAAGAAAGATTATATTTTAATAGTTCAAATATATGTAGACGATAATAATTTTGGTTCCATAAATGAAATGTTATATAATTAATTTTTAAATACTATGAAAAAGGAATTTAAAGCGTCGCCATGTGAGTTAATCTATTTTTGGGTTTATAGATTAAACAATTGAATAACGGAATTTTTATTTATCAAGAAAAATGTAACAAACCAGAATTTGACCACATTAAAATATAATATTTAAAATTATTCTAAATGTAAATTATTTATTTATGATTTAAATGATACAATATAGGATTTGCAAAGAGAAATATACACAAAAATAGGAATAATTACTCATATCGACAAAAGTGACAAAATCCTGATTTCAGAAAAGTAAGTTTTAATGGTTAAATAAATTATTTTAATTAATTAATGAGTTTTAAAATTTTTAAATTTAGTTTACATAAATAAATAGTTTAACTAAAATGTCAAAATGTGACCGTAATACATTTTGTCAAAAATCAACGTTTTGTCGATTTACAGTTGTTGCAACATTATTGCACCTTTATTTTCTTATTTATGAATATATATTCAAATAGTATAAGTATTAATTAATTCACTAATCAAGTTTTCTTTTACTAAACATACTTAGAAAATTCCAGAATGTAATGAACAAAAAGTAAGCGTAAAAAGACAAAAAGTGTTATAAAAGTCAAAGAGTAAACATTAAATCGAAAAAACGTAATTATTATATTCTTTACTTAATGCTTAAGTGAAAATGACATAAATTAATGATTTGAAATGTGATATTAAGTGTTTAAAAAATTATTTTGCTTAAAGTATAAGTTAAGAATATTTTGGTCTTCTTACAAAATATTATTTTAATCCAAAATTTTTCCTAAAATGCCAACACACTTTCTCACTTTTTTTATACATATTTCTTCTCCATGTCCAAGCTCTTCTTCTACTCTTCAATGGGTTCCATGCCTCTCTTAAAAAATTCCAAAAGTATAACAAAGTTATGGCAAAAATAATCGACAAAAGAGTATACCACTTAAGTCATGTTCGAGCTAGTGTTCCATCCACCCAAGGCCATGCCCACCTAGAAGCCATCTCCACCTTTTTTCATATCAACTTCTAAGGTAGCAGAGCTATAGCCGGATTTCAAGAATTTTGGAAAATAGTAGCAAAGCTATATTCAAAATCCATAGTGACAAAGTTAGTAAAATTGGTAGGAAGTATGGTTTAGATCTAGAGTTTCTTGTCTTAAAGTTTGACAGAGTGAAATCCAAAGCGAGTTATTCCTTCCTTTAAGTTCATTAAAACCATTGCTAAGTTAAAGGAACCTAAGTGTTGTTTGAAAACCCTTGTTGAATGCTTGTTTACTTTGTTTGCTAAAACAGTGGTTTTATTTCCTTGTTTGACTATTTGGATGGGTAATTAAGTATTTTAAAATTTAGAAGTCACATAATGGGGTATGCATAAACGACTAGTACATGTGTTTCGTCTATGAGATCCAAGGAGACTTGGGCAAGGGACGGAACATGTCGAAGGGAAAGCCGGGATGCTTCAAAATAAATATCAAAGAGTTTTAACCTAAGATAAAATAAAACGTGTTATAAATATTTGATAGAATGGAGCATTGATTATCATTTATTGTTGTGTTTATTTTATTGATTGATTGTTTGAATTAGGCTCGGCCAGTTTATAAGCACTGATTATTATTTATTGAGTGTTGAATTTGCTCGACCAGTTTATGAGCGATGGGATGGGTAGAAAATAATTGTTGGCTAGCACCTTGTGATTTATTTCACGATTTGACTAAAAGCTGTTTAGCATTAATATTGTTTCATTTAAATTGTTATAATTAGTTATAATAATTTGACTTCAATGGAATTGTTTTTAAACTTGGTTTTCATAAATAAAGTTTATGAAATGTTTAAATAAATAGAAATATTGGAGAATAAATATATTGAAGTGATTATATAATAAAAGTGATTTATATAAAGAATGGTTTTATTACAATGTTTTATAAAACGGAAAGATTTTCGAGGACTAAACCAAAAGGTTTAAAATGATTTTTGAAAGGATTTGGAAATAGAATTTGTTATAGATTTGAAGTAGTTGTAACTATTAATGTAAATGATTTTTCCACTTTGGGATATAAAGTGATTTGTTATGTTACCGATGATTCGCGTAACCCATAACTAAAAATGTGGGCAAGGCAGGTGAAGATGTTCTATAGCCTCAGTATAGTCCCTCTCCTTGAAGAGGGTTATATTTATTTTTCGGATGGTTGGGACCCAATTGCCTTATTATCGCTAGAAGTCTCCCGATCAGATAGCATATAGTTTTGTATGTTTGTATATTGATATCATTTCGGAAAGGTGATTTTTTTTCAGATCCCAAAGCAAAAGACTAGTTTGAATATAAAAGGTATACATATACATAGTTCAAAAAAATTGAAATAAGAATACGGGAATAAAGTCCAAAGAGATAATTTTTGTAAAGATAATTAGATTTGGAAATCTAATTGTGAAGCTTAAGCTAAGTGGGTAGATTTGGAACCTACATTTGCATGATATATGCTATGTAGTTTGGGAAATGAATATTCATTGTTGCATCGTAGGCTCCATGAGTCCTGTTTATGGTAGGAGAACTACGTTGGCTTGATCATGTATATAATTCAATACTCAATTAGTTAGGGGTACGTTGGCAGTCACAAGTGGTAGTGATGCAACCCCCAAAATAATATAACCATTTTTCGGTATATCAGTTAGTGGTTGTTGTTTATCATGTGTTGTTGTATCTTTTCCACTTGCTATTTAATTCCACATTTACATTGTTTATGGAGTTCACAGATAAGGATATCGTTGTCTCTCTCATCAGAGTGTGCAGCAGTAGCTTTATTGCGTATGAGTTCGATATGCACACGTTTTAGAATAAATTAATTAATTACTTTGATAAGTTGTATAATTGAAATTGTATCCTTAAATTGAAATGATTCCTTTAGGATGAAATGTTTTCCTCTAAGATTTTTTTATAGAAATAAATGTTTAAAGTGAATATATATAAAGAAGAATTTTTAAAACATAAACGTTTTTGAATAGTTTTCATAAAGATTTTTGAATGTTAATAAGTATATATGAGGTATGTAGATCACTTCGTCATACGATTTTGATCTAAGATTTGAGTACGGAACTTTATGGTGTTTACAACCAATCCGAAAAAAGATTTATCACTCGATTCATGATGGTGAACATTGATGAGGGTTTCTGATTGGGTACTTGAGTTTTCTATCATAGTTGGGGGCTACGTAAGGGAAACAAAGTTTTCTGGTCAGAAAGCCTGATCAGTTTCCGCACTAGAGGATCAGGGGATCAATACTAGATGGAAAGTAAAGCTATGGATTCGAATATCAGATCAAATCATATCTTACGTATAGATGATCTATATACATTTTAAAAATAAATAGTTTTGGTAACTACCTTTGTGTTTTGTTTTGGCTGTAACTTCGATGACGAAATTCTTTTAAAGAGGGAAGTTTGTAACGTCCCGCAAATTTATCAACTTAGTAAATTATATTTATTTTTAAAATATTCAAATATAAGATTTTTTAAAATATATGATGATGTTTTGAACAATAAATAAAATGATAATCTTATTTTGAATAAGTATTTACGAAAATATTTCCTTTGGAAATTTATCGATAAAATAGCCGAAAACCGGTGTATCGATAAGCAACTCTAAAATCGTAAAACATCGCGTATGGAACTGGATACATACACTTATTTTTATAATTGAACAAGAATATGGAATAAAATTATTTATTTTATTTTTGGAAAATTAAATGTATTTATGACATCATCAGTGATGCCATTATATTTAATAATTGATTCATTGAGATTTAATAATTTAACGATCTAATAATTATTTTAATTATTCAAATAATTGTTTTAAATGATAATAATTCATTTTAGATAGTCATAAAGTGATAATAAATAATTTATAATAATTTATGAAGATATATGTTGAATTGAAAAATAGAAGAAAATTGCTATCGCTTTATCGGTATAATGGTAGTTTGTATAAATAATTGTCAATATTAATTCAAATGGTTTTATAAATAAAATAAGATCATTTTAGTTAATTAATAGCGATGAGAAATTTATTTTCAAATTTTGTTTACATGTATACTTATATTAAATAAAAGGTGAAAATGTGACTGGGAATCGGCTTACTAACTTTCTATGGTTTAACAAACGAAAGTCATTTCAAGTTGTTGCAACATTAAAAATGACACTACCACATATTTATATGCATATATACATATCACATACTCACATGCATATACATATATCATATACATAAATATATATATATACATATACATATCTTAAAAATATCTAAGATATTTTAATTTTCTTCATCCTTAAGCAAACTTAACTCAACCTTCTCACACCTAAGTACATGCATCATGGGAGCACATGGGAGGTGGTCTTTTCGGCCATGTGATGAGAGAAGGAGGTGTAATGGTGATGTGAAGTATCACAAAAATATCATGATATTTTCCATATTCAAGCCTATAAATACCCCACCTCTCTCTTCTCTCCCATAGATCTAAGCTTCTCGAAGCATTCCGGAGCCATCTAGCAAAGCCCTGTTGTCAACGGAGCTCGTCTACACCCAGTTATAGGTCATGTCCAAACTCAAAGTGGAGAAGAGGAGTTTAAAAGCTAGTTCGTGTAGTGGAATCTCCATCGGATCATCTAAAGAAGCTAGGGCAAAGGAGGGAGCAAAGATTGTGAGATCTCGAGAAAACGACATCTATTAAAAGTTTAAATCATCTTTAAAATTATTTATGCAAGTTAATTAGTAAGTACTTGATAAAAGTTGCCCCTTTATGATGATGAGTTAATTATAAGTTGTTTAATAATGATATGTGTGACGAAATAATTGTTTATGTGCTTGGTTGATAATATGTATGCATATTGGTTGATTGATAGCCTTAGATGATTTCTTGTTTGCAAAACAACAATGAATTATCAAGAATGAATTATTAATAATCCAATGTGAAATTTGAATGGATATGGTTAGTTAATTAACCAAGAATGAATTTGGAAGAATAATCAGGTGTATGGAAATCCTTATCCTCGTATAGTGAATATAAATGAAAAGGGTTTGAAATGACGTAATGGGTTCATTTTGAAAAGAAGATAACGTTTTGATATAATTTGATAATATTAAAGGAATATTGTTTAATTTATATCGAATATAAATTAAATAATTTAGAAAATAATTTCTATGTCGAAAAAAATTAGAAAGGAATTTAATATGATTTTTATAATCATATATAGAGTTGTTTATAATATTATAATAATATAAGTTAAAATATTGGAAAATAATATTTTAAATTATAAAAAGCAAAAAAATAAATGTTTATAATGTTTTATAATCATGTATAAATTGTTTGGAAGTGTTACAGACAAGTTCCGCAACATTTCTCCAAACGGTCAAAATTGAGCACTTTCCATAACAGTAGTACGTCACGTCGTGATCCGTAAATTCAAACGGGTAGAATGCATTTCAAGTTGGAATAACTTGAAATCGGAATATTTTTTGTCTGTAAAATTGATATTTTTCATATGAATCCGAAAAATCAAGATTTCGATTTATAAATCTCAAGTTATGAGTAAATCAGTTTTCGTAAAGGTCGCTCTATAGCGACTAAAGTTCAAAATTTTATAAGTGGCGTTTTATAACTCCGAAAAATAAAAAATAAATTTTTGTATTCATTTTTAATATAATAATGAATTTTTGAAAGATAAAAATGGATTTATATTTAGTTAAAAGTATATTTTTGGAAATTGACTTGAAAATCACTATTTATTAGCGATATGAAAAATTAGATTTTGAAATAAAGAGATTAAAAGAATTTTTTCAATCAAGTCTTTTGCAAATGTTTTTATAATAATTAATTATGGTTTTAAGATTTATTTGGCAATTTTATGAGGACTTAGAAAAATGATCAAATTTTTGAGTCGAATGAATTGTTTAATTAATAAACAATATTTGAAAATAAACTCAGAAGTGACATTTGACTTCGAGGTATGGAAGCAACTATTATTTAACGGATAAAGAATATGATCGAACCAAGTTCTGAGAGGGACAGTTCTCCAACTTGGAAGGCCTCATTGTTTACTGATAAATAACTTAAGTTTGAAATCGATGACTTAAGTTGCGAATGAGGTATTATCTCTGAATGAGAATTAAAGTAAATAAAAGAAAGAGGTATGCGGTATACCTAAGAGCATATCGTGTCCCGCCTGTGAGATCTGAGAAAGTAAACAAGGTAGTTAACAAAATAGAGAAATCCATCTAACCTGGTTTCTTTCTTGGATGAGGGGTGGAACGGATCGAAAGGTAGATCCGGATACTTGACAAAGATCAAGTAAAAGTGTTGAAAAGCAAAACGAAATGATTTGGAATCATTTTTATTCCTATACTTTAAATTAATGGTTTTGGGTTTATAGAAAATTATGTCTTAAATAACACTATTTTTGACCCATTTTAAAAGTTATGATTAAGAAATCTTTGTAAAGATTTAAATGAAATGATTCGGAAATTTCTTCCTAAATAAAAGGTGAAATGGTTTGGAATCATTCCTTGATTCAAAAATGTTTAATTAACCAAAAGGATATAATGAATGAGGGTTAATGATTCCATATACTATTAAGAAAATAAATGGAATAATTTAAAATAATATGCCTCTCTGAGATATTTATGAATGAAAAAATGAATGAATTAAATTGAATAATGATGGATAATCACATATGAAATTAACTTTTTTTTAATCGATGATTAGTTTGGAGGAACCAGGATCGGATTTGGGTAACTCCTATCCAAAAACCACAACCAATGTATACGTTCGGAAGTGAATGCATGCTGAAGATGATGATTATTGAAGACAAAAGATCTTCATAGTGAAAGGAATGCTTGTTGACATTCTCTAGGATGCTCCCAATATAGAAACATTTATTATAGCAGTGGTCCTATTGTGTTTTGAAATATTTGGATTAGAAGGACTACTCGCTACTAATGGTAGTTTGAGGAGTGCCTTCAGTTTCATTCAGTCCCAGAACGAACTTGTATGGATAAGTGTCTAACATTGCATTTCTAAATCAAAAACATTAATTTTTACAAACGTACATCTATTGGTGGCATAGGAGGCAACTCTCATTAGCTTAACACCCTTCTTCGAGACATACAAGCTCGAAGGTTGTATTTTTGTGTAAGTCAATTAGTGATAAACGGAAATGGCAATGTGGCATTCAAAGTGGAACCAGTTGATTAGTTAGAGTGTAGCCTCATGAGCCTCACATCCCAGGAATGATATGAGATACTATGTGGTCTGAAAAACACATTCGGGCTGTTGGTTGATGTATCTAGTGGTGTCCAGTAGGAGGACCCATTGGGTGAAGGCATCCTTCAAGGCATTTATTGCCTCATTTATTAAAATATAGTGGCTAGCCTGCAAAAAGTGATAAGGCTACCGGATATTGGTAGTCTAGCAAGTACAGTTTCAGGCGACTTGCTTGAGAAAAGCGACTAAGTCACCGGGGGAACTATGTTTGTTATGCGTGGATCGAAGGAAAAGGCTACTAGTTCCCTATCATGTTGGAGATCTGATCCCAATACGATCTTTACTGTTTTGATTGTAGTCCAAAAATAGCTGTAATTCTTTACAAACATTTTGGCTACCTCTTTTGGTATCATATATTATGTCTGGTATATACCGTTTGACCTATTCCAGATTTTGTACCATACACTTTGTCTGGGTATTGATACTTTTTTATATATTGTTTTGAAAATTGTTTTCAAAACCAATATCATTAAAGATAATATTAAAGTGTTTTCAGTATAAAGTATTTTTATTATCATAAGGTAAAAACCCGTTCGTGTTTATATGTGGTGAGGTCTTACGGGATACTATTATTTTCAAAGGTTTTTTAACTACCCATTTATGACTCTGTCATATGTTTATGGTTCGAGTATCTTACACAGGTTTATCAAGCTTGATCTAGGTATTTTTTATACTCGGGTCAGATCCGAGTAGTTTTAGGTTTAGTTGAAGACGCTTAGAGTTTCCAAAGGAGAGCTGGAGATCTTTATCTATGTATGGATGTATTCTATTATCCGTTGCATATACTGCATTTGTTTTGTTTGGTTGACAACATTGTAAGGACAGGGGTTTATAACTGTTCAGGCTGAATCTAGGTTAAACTCTGAAATTGTATTAAAAAAATTCCGCTGTAAAGATATTTTTTGAAATAATATATGTTATTCCATTCGTGTAAGATTACGTTCTATCTTTATTATCTTTCTCCCTAATAATCGGGGTTTCCGGCACTAGGATTTTGTGACGATCCGGATTTTCGGACCAGTTAAAATTGCCGAAAAATGGAATCCGTTCTAAAACTACTAATGAAAACTACCAACTTAATACACCATATTTGATAAACATACCAAATTAACCATATTTGGTAAATATTCAATATTGCTAAATGTATAGGATACAATCTCAATTATACAACGTATCATAGTAATTAATTTATTTATTAATTTTACAAAGTGTGCTTTAATACATACAAAATACAATGACTATAATTCTACCACCGCACAACTCTGATGAGAGAGACAACTCTATCCTTACCTATGAACTCAATAAACAATGTAGATCCAGAATAAAATAGTAAGCAGGAAAGATACAATAACACAAGATAAACGACAACCAATAACAGATAAACATGAAATGGTTATATTATTTTAGGGGTTGTGCCACTACTAGTTGTGACTACCTACGTACCTCTATCTAACTGGGTACCCAATTAGATACAGGATCAAGCCAACATAGTTCTCCTACTGCAAATAGGGCTCATGAAGCCTACGACGCAACAAACAATATGCAATTCCTAAAACTACCCAATTAGGCTTAATCTTCAATTTTAGATTTTCAAATCTAATTACCTTTACAGAAATTCTCTTTGGATTTTATTCTCGAATTCTTATTTCAAAACTTTTGAAATATATATATATATCTTTATATTCAAATTATTCTTTACTTGGGGATCTTAAATCAAATCACTTTTGAAAAGTTTATTTGGAAATCCCAAATATTATAATAAAAACATATCAAACCATATGCAACCAGATCGGGAGGTTTTTCCCAATAACAAGGCAACTCGGTCCCAGCCTTCATACAATCGATAAATAAGTACATCCCTCTATTCCAAGAGCGGACTACACCAAAAACATAAGCCCACTTTTTAATTAGGGATTATCTGAATCATTGGTAACATAACAAATCATTTTATATCTCGAAGCGATAAATCATTTCAAACTAATATTCACAAATACATTCAAATCTATAATAATTTTCATTTCCAAAATCCGTTCAAAAATCATCTTAAAACCATTGGGTTTAGTCCTCGAAATTCTTTTCGTTTCATAAAACATTTTTATAAAAACATTCTTATATAAATCACTTTTATATAATGTAACTTCAAAATATTCATTACCAAACTTTCTATTTCTTTTAAAGGGAAAATATTCCATAATATATCTTTTTGAAAACCAATTTTCAAAACAATTCATTAAATTGAAGTGAACCAAATATTACTGCTAAACACCTTATAGTCAAATTATGAAATAAATCACAAGGTGTTAGCCTACAATTATTTTCTACCCAGCCCATGCATATGGATAATTAATTGCTCAAAAATTGGTCGAGCAAAGTCAACAATCAATAAATAATAATCAATGCTCATAAACTAGTTAAGCGCAATCCAAACAATCAATGAACAAAATAAAACAACAATAAATGATAAATCAACGCTTCATTCTATCAAATATTTATAACACTTTATTCTATCTTGGGTTAAAATGGTAGATATTTACTTTGGAGCATCCGGACTTTTTTTTCAACATGTTCCGTCCCTCGCACAAGTCTCGTTGGATCTCATAGACGAAACACATGTATTAGACATTTCCGCATACCCCATTAAGTTTTTAACTTCTAAATTTTAAATTACTTAATCAACCATCCAAACATAATATCGAGCAAGGAAATCAAACCATTATTTTAGAAAACAAAGTAAACAAGCATTCAACAAGGATTTTCAATCAACACTTAACACATAAAGTTCTTTCAACTTAGCAATGGTTTTAATGAACTTAAAATAAAAAATAACTTACTTTGGATTCCACGTTGTCAAACTTTAAGGCAAGGAACTTAATATCTAACGCATACTTCCTACCATTATTCAGAACCAAATGAAAATAAGTCCAAATTCCTCCTTCCTAATGCTTGGCCAAGAATTGAAATGGAGATTGGCCAAAAGTATAGAGAAGAAGTGGTAGAGTTTTGAAATTGAATTCTCAAAACTAGACCCAAAAAATAGGCCATCTTCTCTCTTGTTTTCGACTCTCTTACTCTCAAAATTTGAAAAACTTGTTAAATGAAAAGTTGTTGAAAATTCGTTTCTCTTGAATATAAAAAAAAGAGTCACTTGATTTTGATTAGCTTTGCGGAAGATATGGTCAAAAGAAAGAGAGCTATTCTCAGATTCACAAATATAAAGCCCGAAAATGTACTTCAAAGATTTGAGTTTCAGGTATAGCAAACCTCAAAACTGGAAAAAGTGGTCAACATAAACGTTGTAGCTACTGGGATTTTATACCGCATAAATAAAAGAATTTTTTAACTTGGATCTATTATGATCATGTTTTGATCAAAACAAAATGATCTATTCTCTGGTTTAGAAACTGGGCTAGAGAATGCACTGGAAAGAAGTGGATTTTTGACATGATTAATTTTAGAATGAGAACAATATGGTCAATACGAAAGTTGTAGCCACTGGAAAAATATATGATTTAAAAAAGAATTTGCATTTTGGTTCTGTTTTGAAGAAGTTATGGTTGAGAGAAGAAAAAGTAAAATATGGAGAATATATGAGTTTGATTTCAAGAGAATGAACATTGATTTCTTTTGAATATTTTGTAAATATTTCAACATTATTTCTTTCTATTTTTTTGTTATGGCTTGAAGCCATTAAAGAGAAGAGAAAGAAGATGAAGAAGCTTGTGAAAAGAAGAAGAAGAAATGTGAATGAAAGTGAAGAAGGAGGTGCGTATTTATAGAAAAAGAAAGAAGTGATAATTTTACCAAAATTACCTCTTACCAAATTACCAAACTAACCTTACTTCAATCTAAAGAAATCTCCACTTTTTCAATAATTAACATCATCTTTCACATCCTTACTTTATGTCTTAGTCACTCAAAGATTAAATAAAGAATATCGTAATTTTGTTGGTTTGTCATGTGATATTGATTTGATGTTCACTTTTTCTTACTTTTGTTAATTTTTACTCACTCCTACTAATGACTTCTAGAAGTTATGTAATTATATTTAGTATAAGTAAGCATGTTTACTTATTAAAATATGTAATATATATGTTAAAACATGTTAACAAAGGTGCGACAACGTTACGACAATTTATTTTGAACAAAACGTGATTTTTGACAAAACGTTCTACGGTCACATTTTTGACGTTTTATTTAAACTATTTATCTATGTAAATAAAAATTCAAAAATGATTTGTTATTATATTTATATAGTTATATAATTTATACTTGACTTAAAAAATAATATCCAAATCTATTTGTAAAAATACAACATCGATTTAACGTTATGCGACGAAATTTGTCAATTTTTTATAAAACAAGTTTAATATATTTATCAAACCATTATAAATTAAATTAATATTATTATCAAATAAGTTTGATATCGATTATATATATATATATATATATATTTAAAAGGAAATATTTATCCTTTAAACAAATTTCATGAATATTTATCTTCTTTATTGGAATCCGACTTTTGTCAATTTTACAATGGAAATCCAAAATCTTTATTCAATATCAAAAATAAGTTTACCATTCCTATTTATCATATAAAACTTGATTTTTTAATTTTAAAAATTCTACATTTGAATATTTAATTAAAGTAAATATTCTATTTCAAAGTGGTAAATTTACGGGTCGTTACATTCTTCCCTACTTAAAAGAATTTCGTCCCGGAAATTACCCTGAACCTAAACCCACAATTTTTTTCCTAAATTATTATTTCACAAACTTAAACCCAAAAGATGTACCCAAATCATCCGTATATAATATCTGATATGATCTTCTATTCGAATCAACAACTTTATTTCTAAACTAGTATCAATATCCTGATCCTCTAGTGTGGACTCTGATCAAGCTTCTAGATCAGGTACACTTGCTTTCCTTGCATAGCTCTCAACTATGATAGAAAACTCAAGTAACGAACCACAAAACATCATCAATGGTTGCCGTCAAGAAATCGAGTGATAAATTCTTTTCCGGATCAGTGTAAACACCTCAAAGTTCCATACTCGGATCTTACATCAAACTTTGTGTGACAAAATGATTTACGTACAAATTACATATTTATTCCTATTAGTTTTTTCTCAGTTATACCAAATTCTCTTTATTCACATCCTTTATTGTTTTTTCATTCATTTTTTAAGTATATTTTCTTTAATATTAATATTGTTTATGAACCATTTCATAAAATTATTTCTTAAGTTTGTTATATCTTATGAACACAACTATGTAAATCCATCACTTTTAAAAACTTAAGTCCAAATCCTTAACTAATGGTAGAATTCATTAATAAAACCTTTTCCAGGTTATAATTACATTTTAAAGAGTCATGATTTTACTTAAGTGTATAAATAGTCCATGACTTAAATCTAATTTTGTATAATACCTTTTTACATCCTAACAGTATATATATACACATCCTAAATTCCCGATCGGTTTTATATCCGGGTGAATTATAGTTTATGGTAGGTTGCTATCATTTCAGATCATAATTACAAAATTTATTTCTGATTTAATGCTATTATAAATTTATCCACTTTTAAATCCTTTTATTTATAATTAATTTATAAATTATACTTATCCACATTTACTTAAAAGATTTCACAATGGTTTATCTTTTACCAAAACGTTTCATAAATTTCTTAGCTTTGAGTTTGGTGTGATTCATAAATTTTCGACTGTCCAAAATTGTCGGGAATCCCTCTTTATCTTATCAATTAGTGATTTCAAATTTATCTTACGTTTAAACACTTTTATAAATATTACTAATCAATTTATCAATTAATGATTTACATTATCTCTTTAACTTAAGAAAATTATATAGATCGAGTAACTCCTAAATAATACCAAGGAACTAGGTACTACCAATAGTATTATATATCATCTTAACAAGAACAGTAATACTTAAGAGAAGTGTTTACCATCCAAACACATTTCTTGCACATTTTTTAGTTTATTTTTGAGCCATTCGAAATAGTTATCATAAAATATCTCCTTTTATTTGAAATAATACCCTTTACAAAATCCTTTAGAGATTACTTTTGTTTGTAAAACCTATTTTATAAATCCTTTTGTAAATTCGTCGTATATTAATTAACTTCATTTAAATCATCACAATTCTTTTAAATTACTCGAATTTTTAACTTTCATTCCTTTTATATTTTCCTTTTACATAGTCATTTTATATTATATCATTTTTATATTATATGTTCATTCCTTAAACCAATCTTATTATCAAACACCTTATAGTCAAATCGTGAAACTTAATTCATAAGATATTTGTACTTTAACTTTTAAATTAAACAAATGATCAATTTATGATAGTAACTGTTAGCGCCAAAAATGGTCACTAACATCCAAATCCAGATGAAAGCACCAAATCACAGTCACAACTCACAGACAAGGTGTTTGTAGAGAGTATTAATATGAAGAATAACATAAATTAAAATGAAAGCAGTACAAAACACAGAATTTATAGTGGTTCGGCTGACTCCGGCTTACGTCCACTCCCGAAATTCCCTTTTTATTGCTGTAACAATCGATTACAATTACAAAATGATAGACTAGCCTTAGTCTTAGAAAGTAGGAAGTCAGAGAGCGGAAGAGAAGAAGATCCCTTTTCTGAACCCCCACATGGTGTATCTATAGGTAAATCTCGAGTTGCTGGACTTTCTGAGTAGCCCGGCCCATCAGGTTCATAGCCACACCATCCTACCGACCCGCGTAGTCCTGCCGACCTGCATTCCTGCCAACCTGCATTCCTGCCGACCTGCATTCCTGCCGAACTGAATTCCTGCTGACCTGCGTAATCCTGTCGACATGAATTCCTGCCGACCCGCATAGTCTTGTCGACCTGCATTTCTGCCGACCTGTATTCCTGTCGACCTGAATTCCTGCCGACCGACCCTCATCTTCTAGACCGACTCTCATCTTCTAGATGAGTGACAACGAGCGATACCTATGACGAGTGACAATGCCGAACGACTCTCATCTTCTAGACCGAGCCGTCCATGTCGAACGAATCACAACTTCCAGACTGAATGACATATCCGAGTGGACTTCATCCTTTTAAACTTAATCCATCATATTCCAGCCACGATAATCGCGATGTAAGTCAGATTGAATCCTCCTGTCTATGGCCTTGACAAAAGGCGGGTTAACACCGAGCGAGGTCCAATGCCGAGCCGTACTACCAGAACCGAAACCCTCACTAAAGTTGTGCGGCATGATCTTATCATAATGCCGAACGACTCCTAACTTCCAGTCTGAACCAATTTCTAGACCCAAGTTATAGTCGATCCATCTTTATCCAATCCAATTTCCATCTTCCAAGCGCGTTGTGTCATCCATCCATCTAGTCGAATAACTCCATCGTACACCAGCCTCGACGAACGAGTAGTCGATAATGTTAAATCCGTCTGTCCATAGCCTTGCTAAAGAGACGGTTTAACACTTGCCCCTCAAAACATGCCTTGCTGTTGGAAGGTGTGTTTTGAATAGCCTCAAATTCAACATCCAAAGTCCGTCTTTCGTCCATATCCAACAACCAATAACCGAATCCAGGACCTCTCCGGGTCAATATCCAAACCTTTTGTCGTTCATAGCCGATATTCGTATCTGTAACCTCTCTAGATTCTTGTCAAGCACAATCCATACCTAACGACCGTGCTCCAGTGTCCCTGAACGTTGAGTAATGCCATAGCCTAAGTCCTAAGCCAAATCCTGCTCGCTCCGGACCCTTGCCGAGCGTTGTCCATACTCGACGACCTGAAGCAATAACCGATAATATAGGGCCTAAGTCCTAGGCTGAATCTTGGTCTCTACGGACCCTTGCCGAGCATAGTCCATACTCGACGACCTGATGTAGTAATCGATAATATGGGGCCTAAGTCCTAGACCGAATCCTGATCTCTCCAGACCCTTGCCGAGCATAGTCCATACTCGACGACCTGAAGTAGTAACCGATAATATGGGGCCTAAGTCCTAGGCCGAATCCTGGTCTCTCTGGACCCTTGCCGAGCATAGTCCATACTCGACAACCAAAATAAGTCAATTCGTCGTGCTTGGACAAAGCGACTTACCCCTTGCCAGATATAATCCATACATGTCGACCATTTACTAAAAACCAGATAAAAAATCCAATCGAAAGCCGATCCAAAATCTCGATCAAATTATAAAACAAAAAATCCAAACCAATATCCAAACTAGAAAAAAATCATCCAAATAAAAGTCCAACGAAGAAACAAACAAAACCATAGGTTCGAACCAAATAAAGATAAAGCAAATGTCCAAGCCAAAAAAGAGAAAGCAGATTGCACAAACTAGAGCATCGTGGTTTATCATCATCTCAGAGCATGCCTAGGGGCTATCTCGGTCCCTGTACATGAGTAAGTGACTTAGCCGTTTGCATGTAGTTTGCTACTTATTTCATAATATCCCAGTCAATTGATAACCAATCAACCATCATTCCTGTGCCTCGCAGCATCACTGTGTGAGGTAGGCGGTGATTGCTCTTGCCCCACAGCTGCATTCCGAGCTTCGACGTATTGTCGCAACTGTCCATTCGTTACATGCTCCTCAATTATGCCCTTTAAGTGCCTGTAGCTGTTGGTATCATGCCCGCCCAAGTCGTGGAAGAGGCAGTGTTTTCCTGATGCCCTCTCACGTTCGGAGGGTTCTCTCCTAGCCGGCCTTCGGTATGGCAGGCGATCCCGTGTCTCCAAATAAATCTGTTCCAACGTCTCGTTCAATCCAGTGTAGGTGGAAAATTTTTGCTCTCTCAATCGCTTCCTAGCCTTTCCTAATTCGTCATCCAGCTTTCCTTTTCCTTTATCTTTATCTTTTTCCAAGCCTCCGCTAGATGGCCCTCCATCCTTAGCCACGTTCACCTTCTTTAACTTCATATCTGAGTGTGCATCTTCCTGCCGAAGGATTCTCTCAGCTTTGTGAAAGAATTCCCTAAGATCCATCGGTGGGTCCCGTATTAAAGATCCCTTGAAATCTAAATTCTCTCTGACCCTGATACTGCTGCCATTAAGACCATCGATGGATCCGGTCGATCCACCGAAGCGAGCTCTGCATTGAACCGAGTTAAGAAAGCTCTAAGCGATTCCTCCGTCCTTTGTTTTACCGATGTCAGCGTCATTACATTCTTTGGCCTTTTGATATGTACTCGAAACTGCTTCAGAAACCTGTCCACCTACTCTGTCCATGTCCCGATAGATCCTTCTTCCAGCTACTTGAACCACATTGCCGCTATGTTCGTTAAGGATAAAGGAAAACATCGAGAAATAACTTCTTTCGATGCCTCCAGCACCTCCATGTGTCTTGTATATCTCATCAAGTGATCTGTTGGATCGGCCTTTCCATTGTACATTTCCACGTTAGGTAGCTTGAAATCTGGCGTATTATGAGCTATCCTGATTTCATGAGTGAACGGACTCTTGTTTACTCCTTCCAGATCTCTATTGGTCAAACCTCCGCGCATAGTTCGCCTGATAATCTCAGCCAATTCGGCGTTGTCTATCAACGATTGCCCCCCGAGCCCCCAAGGGAATTCCATTACATACTATTCATCCCGCGCTCCTACATCCCTATCAGCATCTTGTTGTGTAGTGCTAACTGGAATCCCTCCATGAATTGATCCAGCATTTTCTAGTAGTGTGCCCCCGAGCCTAGGTCCTTCCAAGTTGGTAGCTATCTGCCGATTGGGGGCTGCCCCCTGTTGAGTCACTCCATCAACCTGCTGGTTGAGTTCCTCTAGTCCAACCCTAAGACCTTGAGTACCTGCAGTTCCTGATTGTCCAAATTGCCTAAGAAGAGCATGCATCATCTCCTCTTGCCATTTCATCATCGCTTCCATCTCCTCTCTGGTGATGTAGACGGATGCTTGACCTGCTCCATTTCCAGAGGAAGCCTCTTGACTTCCCTCCTGATTGCTTCTTACGGTCACTTGCTTCCTTATTGATGGCCTAGTCATTGCTTTCCAGAATACAAGTTCCTAGCTCCAAAATCTCCGAGTGCTTGCCTTCTCAGTAAAAGCACCAAAATGTTAGCGCCAAAATTGGTCACTAACACCCAAATTCAGATGAAAGCACCAAATCACAGTCACAACTCACAGGCAAGATGTTTGTAGAGAGTATTAATATGAAGAATAACGGAAATTAAAATTAAAGCAGTACAAACACAGAATTTATAGTGGTTCGGCTGACTACGGAATACGTCCACTCTAGAAATTCTCTTTTTATTGCTGTAACAATCGATTGCAGTTACAAAATGATAAACTAGCCTTAGCCTTAGAAAGTAGAAAGTCAGAGAGCGGAAGAGAAGAAGATCACTTTTCTAAACCCCCACATGTTGTATTTATAGGTAAATCTCGAGTTTCTGGGCTTTATGAGTAGCCCGGCCCAGCAGGTTCATAACCACACCATCCTGCCGACCAGCGTAGTCCTGCCGACCTGCATTCCTACCGACATGTATTCCTGCCGACCTGAATTCCTGCCGACCTGTATTCCTGCCCACCTGCATTCCCATTGACCTGAATTCCTGTCAACCTGTATTCCTGCCGATCTAAATTCCTGTCGACCTGCATTCCTGCTGGCCACGTAGTCCTGCCGACCCGCGTAGTCCTACTGACCCACATTCCTACCGACCTGCATTCCTGCTGACCCAAGTTCCTGCTGACCTGAATTTCTGCCGGCCTGTATTCCTTCCGACCTGAATTCCTGCCGACCTGTATTCCTACCGAACCACGTAGTCCTGCCGACCTGAATTCCTGCCGACCTGTATTCCTGCCGACCTGTATTCCTGCCGACCTGAATTCCTGTCGACCAACCCTCATCTTCTAGACCGACTCTCATCTTCTAGACGAGTGGCACCGAGCGATACCTATGACGAGTGACAATGCCGAACGACTCTCATCTTCTAGACCGAGCCATCCATGCCGAACGACCCACAACTTCCAGACTGAACGACATATCCGAGTGGATTTCATCCTTTTAAACTGAATCCATCATCTTTCAGCCTCGTAAATCGCTAAGTAAGTCAGGTTGAATCTGCCTGTCTATGGCCTTGACAAAAGGCGGGTTAACACCGAGCGAGGTCCAATGCCGAGCCGTACTACCTGAACCGAAACACCTCACCAAAGCTGAGCGGCATGATCTTATCATAATGTCGAATGACTCCTAACTTCCAGTCCGAACCAAATTTCCTAGACCCAAATTATAGTCGATCCATATTTATCCAATACAATTTCCATCTTCCAAGCGTGTTGCGTCATCCATCCATCCAGTCGAATAACTCCATCGTACACCAGCCTCGACGAACAAGCAGTCGATAATGTTAAATCCGTCTGTCCATGGCCTTGCTAAAATGGCGGTTTAACAGTAACTTAACATTATCATTTCTTAATTTATTATTTTGGAATAAGTATCAAATATTTTAATTACCTTATCAGATTTCTAACTTATTGATTATCTTTATGAAACATCTTATAGTTAAACTGTGAAATTCTAATCACAAGATGTTCATATTTAAATTTCACTAATCTTGATTTCTAACTATATATATTTTCAAATATATACTTTGTAATCAAAATATAATCCTAGGCAAAATTATTTCATTTACCAATTTTTCAAAACAAAACCTTTATATATAACATTATCAAATACGTGCTCATATATAATACTTTTAACCCATTCTACGGTATTACTAACCTATCTATAATGAGTTACTCATCCTAGGGTATTACTAATCCTATCTTTGATGAGCCTTTACCCCACCAAAGCCAAGGTTCTCGCTTAACCTTCAACTCTGATACCACGTGTGACGATCCGGATTTTCGAACCAGTTAAAATTGCCGAAAAATCCGTCTTGTTCTAAAACTACTAATGAAAACTACCAACTTAATACACCATATTTGATAAATATTCAATAATACTAAATGTATAGGATACAATTTCAATTATACAACTTATTAGAGTAATTAATTTATTTACTATTCTACAAAGTGTGCCTTAATACATACCACATACAATGACTATAAATCCACCACTGCACAACTCTAATGAGAGAGACAACACTATCCTTACCTACGAACTTAATGAACAATGTAAATGCGGAATAAAATAGTAAGCAGAAAAGATACAGTAACATAAGATAAATAGCAACCAATAATAGATAAACATGGAAGGGTTATATTATTTTACGGGCAGTGTCACTACTACTTGTAACTGCCTACGTACCCCTATCTAATTGGTTACCCAATTCGATACAGGATCAAGTCAACGTAGTTCTCCTACCGCAAATAGGACTCATGGAGCCTATGATGCAACAAACAATATGCAATTCTTAAAACTACCCAGTTAGGCTTAATCTTCAATTTTAGATTTCAAAATCTTGTTACCTTTATGGAAATTATCATTTTGGACTTTATTCTCGAATTCTTATTTCAAAACTTTTAAAATATATATATATATATATATATATATATATATATATATATATATATATATATATATCTTTTATATTCAAATTATACTTTACTTCGAGATCTTAAATCAAATCACTTTTGAAAAGTTTATTTGAAAATCCCAAGTACTGTAATAAAAATGTATCAAACCATATGCAATCAAATCAGGAGGTTTTTCCCAATAACAAGGCAATAGGTTCCCAGCCTTCATACAATTGATAAATAAGTACATCCCTTTATTCCAAGAGCAGACTATACCAAAAAAATATGCCCACTTTTTAGTTATGGGTTACCCGAATCATCGGTAACATTAAAGATCATTTTATGTCCTAAAGCGATAAATCATTTCACACTAACATTCACAAGTACTTTCAAATCTATAATAATTTTCATTTCCCAAATCTATTCAAAAATCATCTTAAAACCATCGGGTTTAGTCCTCGAAATTCTTTTCGTTTCATAAAATATTTTTATAAAACCATTCTTATATAAATCACTTTTGTATAATATAACTTCAAAATATTCATTACCAAACATTTCTACTTCTTTTAAAGGGAAACATTTCATAATATTTCCATTTGAAAACCAATTTTCAAAACAATTCATTAAATTGAAGTGAACCAAATATTACCGCTAAATATCTTGTAGTCAAATTATGAAATAAATCACAAGGTGTTAGCCTACAATTATTTTCTGCCCAGCTTATGCATATGGATAATTAATTTCTCATAAACTGATCGAGAAAAGTCAACAATCAATAAATAATAATCAATGCTCATAAACTGCTCGAGCGCAATCCAAACAACCAAACAATCAAATAACAAAATAAACACAACAATAAATGATAAACCAATGCTTCATTCTATCAAATATTTATAATACTTTATTTTATCTTTGGTTAAAATGGTTGATATTTATTTTGGAGCATCCGGGCTTTCCCTTCGACATGTTCCATCCCTCGCCCAAGTCTCCTTGTATCTCACAGACGAAACACATGTACTAGTCGTTTCTACATACCCTATTAAGCATTTAACTTCTAAATTTTAAATTACTTAATTAACCATCCAAACATATATCGAGCAAGGACATCAAACCATTGTTTTAGAAAACAAAGTAAACAAGCATTCAGCAAGGGTTTCCAAACAACACTTAACACTTGAAGTTCTTTCAATTTAGCAATGGTTTGAATGAACTTAAAATAAGAAGTAACTTAATTTGGATCCACTCCGTCAAACTTTAAGGCAAGGAACTTAAGATCTAACGCATACTTCCTACCATGCTTCGGAACCAAATGAAAATAAGCTTGAATTCCTCCTTCCTAATGCTTGGCCAAGGGTTGAAATGGAGGTTCCTCCTTCCTTTCTAATTTTTTTCTATGGCTTGGAAGTCATTAAAGAGAAGAGGAAGAAGATGAAGAATCTTGTGAAAAGAAGAAGAAGAAATGTGAATGAAAGTGAAGAAGGAGGCGGGTATTTATAGAAAAAGAAAGAAGTGGTAATTTTACCAAATAACCTCTTACCAAATTACCAAACTAACATTACTTCAACCTAAAGAAATCTTCGCTTTTTCAGTACTTAACATCATCTTTCACATGCTTACTTTATGTCTTAGGCACTTAAAGATTAAGTAAATAATATCATAATTTTTTTAATTTGTGATGTCGATTTGATGTTACTTTTTCTTACTTTTATTAATTTTTACTTACTTTTACTAATGACTTCTAGAACTTATCTAATTATATTTCGTAAAAGTAAACATGTTTTGGTTATTAAAATGTGTAATATATATGTTAAAACATGTTAACAAAGGTGCGATAATGTTGCGGCAACTTATTTTGAACAAAATGTGATTTTCGACAAAACGTTTTACGGTCATATTTTGACTTTTTCTTAAACTATTTATCTATGTAAACCAAACTTCAAAATTGATTTGTTATTATATTTAAATAATTAAAACAATTATATTTGACTTATAAAATAATATCCAAATCTATTTGTAAAAATACAACATTGATTTATCATTATGCGACGAAATTTGTCAATTTTTTATAAAACAAGTTTTATATATTTATCAAACCATTATAAATTAAATTACTATTATCATCAAATAAGTTTGATATCAATTATATACATATTTAAAAGGAATTATTTATCTTTTAAACAAATTTCATGAGTATTTATCTTCTTTATTGGAATCCGACTTTTGTCAATTTTACAATGGAAATCCAAAATCTTTATTCAATATCAAAAATAAGTTTACCATTTTTATTTATCATACAAAACTTGATTGTTTAAGTTTGAAAATTCTACATCTGAATATTTAAACAAATTTAATATTCCATTTCAAAGTGGTAAATTTACGAGTCGTTACAGATTTGCAGCACGTGAATACCGATGATGTATTAGTGTCAATTTTCGAGGGTCAAAAATCCCGGTCGTTACATTTTTCGACTTTTAATAAGCTCTTATTATCACATTATTATCATATAACAATGTTTAGTATTCTTAATACTTGGAACCATCCCTACCTCGGTTATAAATTTATGCATTTTTATATGTACTTCGCTTTTATTGCGGCGCTATTCAATGCGATGTAGGTAACATTTCCATTGAATCAACCAGAACATTTCATTTGGAATATTTCAACTTAAAGCTTCTTGACTTGAATTATTATTGACATATTACACTCAATAACACTTACGAAATTTGAGTCTGAACACTCTTTCATAAAAGGTTCGTTGTTTCTGCAAACAGTCTCTAGTATTTCATAAATATACGAGAACGCCTTGAACAACGATTTAGTGATATTAATTTGGATTTGATATTTGCTTCATGTATTAAATACACAAAAAAATCACGATAATGTAAACAACGTAACATGTATTCTAATTCCTACTACCAATACATAACGAATCCATTTCGCATGTTCCTTATCAAACACTTTAGTAAGGTATTTCTGCATATTGTTTGGGACATTCCCAATGTCCATTATATTATCTATGAAAGACATCATTTGCAAATCCAATGTTGAGTAAAATGACTAAAGCTGATTTTAACAGAAGTACATTGTTGACAATCAGTAGGTTGTTTACTTATGGTTTAGAAATATCTATGTTCCTTTTAACCTTCTTTCTTATGAACACATGCTTTCTCTACATTTTGACTAACAATCAAACTATTTAATATTTCTACTAAAACACTTGTTCAATTTTGATGCATGTCGAATGACACTTTCATATTTGTTCTTTGTTCATATCCAAAAAAACATAATCTAAATACCATTTCAACTTACTTCGAGACACTTTGGTGGTTATGTACAAATAGTCAATTCCGAATCATTATTTAGAATTTTATATTTCAATACATATGCATCAAAACACAAATTAATACCAAGCGATTATTTTACGAGTAATCCAAATTAACTTGAGCATGTTGAATAACGAATTTATTGCACTAATTTCAATAACTGAAAATTATGAGTTTATTCTTATCAACGTTGCTTACTAAATTTCAACTACATTAATCTTGCTCTTAAAGACACAATCGCGACCAATGAATCACACCCCTTTAGATAAAACTATCAAAATCATATTTCGATACTATATTTGGAATCCATTTCGAATTTGCACATTATACCATACATATAGCCAACATACTTAATGGATCAATTGACGATTAAGCATTATCTATTCTTGACGTGGATAAGAAACTCATACTTTCTCTTCAATGTGTGAGAATACTTATTAAATACTTTAATGTGATGTGTTTTTTTTAGGTTAAGTTAATTTCATTTCATCCCACGTATTCAGTTTTATCTTTGAATCGTGTCCAAATCCATTTTAACACCAACAATTTCTCAAAGAAATTCCTTCGTTGCGATGTCAGTATTTCATAAAGCAATAATTTTTTTTAGTGCAATAGAATCACACTTCATAAACACTTTATGCATTGCCTTATATAAAAAACTAATTTGAGTTTTAGTTTTCAATGCCTACATTTAAATAAAAAATTGTCCATCCAATGGCAATCATTCCCAACCTCCTTTTGAGTCGATTCATATAAGATCTCTCGCGTACAACCATCACATGTAATCTTTCGCCTCACACAACTTACCAACTCTTTGGCCTAGGATATGTTAGAGTTTCTTATAAAAAAATTATCTTGTATTGTGACGACCCACCATTTTGGATGATTTAAGTCGATAATAAACCACACATGTCTAATTCGAACCATTCAACTGAATGGATTATCAATGGGTTTAATAAAAAAACTAAGAGACAAGAAGGAAAGTAATACACGGAATCTCACAGTAGAACGAAAAAATATAATAATCAAATAATATAGTTCATGAAGTTGTTTTACAATATACAGTTGATTACACATTTTCACAACATCAATCAGAGTAAAATAAACAAACATAGCAAATAATGTAACGGAAAAATAATAATAAATACAATCACCAATCTTCATCTTCGTCTTCAAGGAATTCAAACGTTGAAACACTCGAACTAACCCGAACATAATGAAAAAACAATGCACTTGAGTCAGAACTAAAAATTCCTAAGTAAGTCAAATCAATATCACGTAAAATATTAGTATAATAGTTCCAGAGACGTTTACGAGATTTCCATCTCCTAATCAAAATCCAAATACCAATTTAAATCGCTTTAATTGAAATAAATCCAAAGTTTAAAATTAAAACTTAGGCCTTTTAAATGATTCAGTTCTAATATATACATCATACCTCAATTTCAACTTTAATTCCAAGTTAAATCCTTTAAACAATTTCATTTAAGCAGTTTCAATTTCAACTTTTCAAAGCTCAAATTAGAAATAATTAAACTCATATAAATACGAATTCAATTTAATCCAATCCGGTGTCCATATATGATTTTCTACCTTATGTACAAGTGATCACTTTTTTACAAATTCAATTTTATGGGTAGATATCATCTCAACCCATAACTAGAATTGTTATGGGCATCCAATTTTAAAATGATTCAAACAACCATTTAAATGATATCAATAATATAAAAGGTGATATAAGGTGTGACGCCCCACCTCTATACCCACGCCAGCCAAGGGCACTACGGAGTAATGCTGTCAACTAGCACGGAGAATAAGGCTGTTGAGGAGCGACCATCCGTGTAATTTCTTTGTGCGAGCACCGATATGTCAGATAGTAAATACATATTTCATTTAAGGAGGAAATCCGACATACCGATACAAACTCAAAGCTATGACACAGTGGCTATATATAATCTTCGGAAACAAATATAGAAATAGACATAACATAAATCAGTCACAGATAATTCATATCACAAAGGCGGCAGAAGCTATGAATATATAACTAACACATGAAAGTGTTCATCAGAGTAGTGGTCAAAAAGATCCACAATAATACAAAAGAATAACAACACGTGCTATACAAAAGAATAGAACTATGAGTCTATATCTCAAGTGTATACAACAAAAACTGCTAATCTAAATAGTTAGCCAAAAGTCAGAGTAGCAAATCCTAGAAGAGAAGTCAAACAGAAGCACCTGTAACATCTCGGTCTGACCCGAGTATTATTTATAAGAAAATAATAAACGGATCAGTCTATCTATAAATATCAGATGACATGATATAAAGTAAAAGATATGGCATAAACATATAATATCCATAATGGCATACTACTATAAGCATGCAAATGATGATCAACAAAAGATCGTTCAATACCACAAGAATCTTCACAAAGATCCAAAAAGGGTTTCATACCCAAAACTTGCATTCACAACAAGTCAATGACACACGAATTCACCAATGTACAAAAATTGATATATCATATCAATGAAAATCACTAAAATTGGCGAAGCATAAATTCCAGAATTCAACACACGGAATCCAGAAATCATAAAAAGAGAAAGAGGCCTATCACATGACGGTCTGAAGACCATGGGGAGCTACCCCATATGTGTGAGTCGAAATCACACAGATGAGGTCTAGACTAACCTTGTAGACAGAAAAGATACGTGTGAGTCGAAATCACACAAATGGTGTCTAGTCTAACCTCGCAGACAGAAAAGATATGTGTGAGTCGAAATCACACAAATGGTGTCTAGACTAACCTCGCAGATAAATAGGTGTGAGTCGAAATCACACAGATGAGGCCTAGTCTAACCTTGCAGTCAAAGAGACATCACACAATTGCCAGTCTAAATCACAAAAAATGATCGTCATGATCATCAAGAAGTGTCAATTGCAGTAAGCTAGTAAATATATGAGCTTAGCTTCATGTCCCATAACCACTAGCTTAACTTAAATATTTACGAACAAATTGTAGATCTTCACTAGAATATTGTCACGAAAGATTCAATCGAACAAGTCCAAGAATTAACCGACGAAGCAAACGCAAGCGTTTCATACCACTTGTTTTAATCCAAAACTTGTGAAGCAAATTCCAGAAATGCAAAAGTCTCACCCTGGAAACAAGAGCTTCAGTTTGGGCCAGAGAAATCCTGGTTAATGACCTTCATTAACCATTCTTTAATTATTTTATAAGGTAATTAACTTAAATTAATTACCAATTAAATTATCTTTAATCATTTATTTATTAAAGTTAATTATAAAGTTAATTACCCTTAATTTAAAACTTAATTACATAATTAATATTCATTTATCATTAATTAAAATTTAATTAATGATCTTAATGAATATTAATTATGTAATTAAGTTTTAAATTAAGGGTAATTAACTTTATAATTAACTTTAATAAATAAATGATTAAAGATAATTTAATTGGTAATTAATTTAAGTTAATTACCTTATAAAATAATTAAAGAATGGTTAATGAAGGTCATTAACCAGGATTATTATTAAATTAATTAATCTAATTAATAAATAAAATTAACCAAATTAATTAATTGTTAAATAATCCTGCAACTTTATAATTTATTTCCAGAAAAATCAAATTCAGATTTAAACTTAGTTTAAATTTTTAGTTTACACTTTTTAAAACTTGTTTTTAAAACTTAATCTTTTATACTTTAAAAGTTGTTAAAACTAGATTCAAATTTCAAAATTTAAATTATTTCAAATCCTAGGTTTAAACTTACTTAAAGTCAGATTCAAACTTGGTTTAAAGCTTAGTTCAAAATTTTGAATTCCATAAAAAAACTTCAGTTTAAATTTTAAAAACCAACCTTCAGGTTTTTGGAAAGTACAAAAAAAACTGTAACATTGTTCCAACCCGAGGCAATTTCACTTTACTTCGAGTAAAAACATCCCATACTTCGAGTCATAACGAGATTTACCCGAGTACAAAACTAATACCACATGCACGTTGAACATGGTCGTGCACCTGCACGTTGTTTCTTTATACTTCCAGTGAGATTTTGAAGTTTATTTTACATCTGAGTGAGGTAAAGGTTTGTATATACTAGTAGATTGGAAAACGGTTTAAGAAACAAGCTTTGTAATAAAATAGTGTTGAAATCATTTTGATGAAAGAGTTTTGATATTTACTACTAGTAATGAAACCTTTATATTTTTGAAGTGACAAATCATAGAAATGATTGTAGAAACAATCAATCACCAAAATTCACATTCGAAGACGTGAATAAAATACAAAGAAATCGATACTGAATCCATCAAAATGGATATTCCCAAAAATCACGAAGAAAATGTCATCAAAATCAATGATAAATGATAACAACAAAAGAGAATCAACATAAATCGATCAAAGTTTGAATTCTCAAGCAAATAGGCAGATAGGCAAAAGAGTACAGATTCAGACATTTGAAATTCCAGATTCAGACGTCTGAATTTGGAAAACCAAATTTTGTTAGAGTATATTTTAGACGTCTGAACCTTATATTTCAGACGTCTGAAATAGGCAATTTTTAGCCTATTTCCTTTCTGGTTCAAAATGAACCAATTCAGACGTCTGGATAATATGATTCAGACATCTGAATCCTGGGGAATAAAAATTCCCAGTATAATATTCAGACGTCTGAATACTACGTTTTAGACGTCTGAATCTGGGGTTCAAGGCATTCCCCGAACCTATGCCAAAAATGGTCAAACGAATATCGAAAGCGATTTGGACGAGCAAATGACGACTAAGGATTTACGTCTAGCGACAACCCAGCCTTAACGGCTCTTCGATACTCCTCTAATATCAATGTCCAAATATCCATAAAAGGATTTTCATAGATTTTGATTTCAAAACATCAAAAATTGGAATATACACCAAATCAATCCAAACCAAAATCAATTGCACAAGAATAAGTGTTAGGAATTCATACCTAACAATCGAAGATAATTATAGACAAAGATGTGAGATAAAAATCTCACCTTTGAACCCAAAGAACAAGTAAGAAGAAGCTTGAAAGCAAAGGGAGAATCATCCACTCTTCAACACAACTCAAACGAGCTTGAATCTATGCTCAAAAAGAAGAACATTCCCAAAGTTAGGTTTAGGAATTTCTGAAATTCAAGAGAGAAGGAGTTGGAGAAGATGAAGAGAAGGCTTACCAATGGGTTCTTCTATTAGTTTGGAGCTAGAGCTTGATTTGCAAAAGAATACTAGGGCTTGAGTTTCAATTTCCCGTTCCACTCTCCATTGTTATAAAAACTTGAGTATTAGGAAAATAGAAAGGAAGTAAATGAAGAGGAGAGGGTTGGGACTGAACACATAAGTTGAGTTATTGGGCTCAGCCCAAACCAAAGCCCTAAGTAAAAGGTGGCAAAACACCTCTAACTCCAAACATATCAAAGTTTATACTCAAAAAGATCGCAATCGGTGTTTTGAACTCAACGGAAGTGGACCCGAGTCCTAATTCGACCGTATGCAAAAAGTAGCTTTTCGGACTAAATTTTGGAGTATCGATAAAATATTTAAATATAAAATCGACAAATATGCGGGTTGTTACAGACTCCCCTCCTAAAATAAATTGTGTCCTCGTAATATTTAAGAAGAAGATATATATTAACAACCACGAGAGCGTATTCAACACAAAAGAAATCTGAAATAAAAGGTTCAGCATAAAGAGCACGGGAAAGTAAGTCCGGATGTGTTTGCTCGATGAACTCTCTAGATTCCCAAGAACAATCCTTAGGATTTGAAGACCATTGAACTTTCACAAGCGGGACATCTTTATTTCGAAGGCGTTTGACCTCCGAAGCAATAATTCGAATAGGAGGATGCTCATAAGTTAAATTAGGCGAAACTTCAATCTCTTCCACAACACCGGGCTCAAGAATAGAATCGGAATCTCGAAGACATTTCCGTAATTGAGAAACGTGAAACACGTCATGAATAGCAGAAAATTGAGCCGGCAATTCAAGGCGATAAGCCACAGAACCAATACGTTCAGTGATAGGAAATGGCCTAATATATCGAGGCGCTAACTTTCCCGATCAACTGAAACGCACAACACCTTTCATAGGTGAAACACGAATAAAAACAAGGTCTCCAACAGAAAATTCAAATCCCCTTCTTCGATTATCCGCATAGGATTTTTGTCTACTCTGGGCTTCTTTCATCCTATGTCGAATAAGTTCAATCTTTTCTGTGGAATCACGAATAAAGTCTGGACCTAAAACTAGCTTCTCACTGGCCTCAAGCCAACAAGAAGGAGAACGTCATGGCCTTCCGTATAGTGCCTCAAAAGGTGCCATACCAATACTAGATTGGAAGCTATTATTATAGGAAAATTCAACAAGAGGAATATGATCTTCCCAGCTTCCACCGAAATCAAGCACACAAGCACGAAGAAGATCTTCAAGAGTTTGATTCACATGCTCGATTTGTCCATCGGACTGGGGGTGATAAGCGGTGCTAAAATTAAGCTTCGTTCTTAAAGCTTTTTGAAGACTCTTCCAAAATCCACTTGTAAACAATGGAGCACGATCGCTGACAATAGAAGTAGGAACTCCGTGCAATTTAACAATCTCTTTGATAAAAAATTTGGTCAAAAGAGGAACGGTTAGACCGAACGGGAATAAAATGGGAAGATTTAGTAAGTCTATCAACAATCACCCATAAGCTATCATGACCCGAACGAGAACGGGGAAGGCCATCAATAAAATCCATGGAAATTTGGTCCCACTTCCAAATTGGAATTTCTAAAGGTTGCAATAACCCATCGGGCCTTTGATGTTCGGCCTTAACGAGTTGGCAAGTCCTGCAACACTTAACGAAGTTAGAATTGTCAAGTTTCATTCCCACCCAATAATAAAGTCGCTTCATATTCGCATACATTTTACTAATACCGGGATGAATGGTAAATTTAGAACGATGGGAATCTTCTAAAATATCTTTTTGAAGATCACTAATATTTGGCACGATAAGTCTACCAAATTTCCGAATGCCACCACGTGAATCAATATCAAAGTCTTTCAAACCTTCAATATTAATTCTACGCTTGAAATTTTGGCCAAGAAGAGCCAAGTCGGGATCTAGCCTTTGAGCTTCAAGAATGCGGTCTAAAAGAGAGGGATGAGCCTCAAGGCTACATAAAACAAATGATGAGCATAAATCGGATACGCGGTCTCGAATCTCACAAGTGGATAAGATCTCGAGATCGTTCCATTCAGATATCATCATAGAAACAACTGCTTGTTGCTTACGGCTAAGAGCATCGGCGACACGTTTACCCTTACCGGGGGTATAAAGAATATCAAGATCATAAGGAGCAAGGAACTCGAGCCAATGTTGTTGACGCAAATTAAGTTCATTTTGAGAAAATAAATACCTCAAAGACTTATGATCGGTATAAAGAACAAATTTCTCTCCTAAAAGATAATGATGCCAAATCTAAAGAGCGAAACCAATAGCCGCGAGTTCTAAATCATGTATGGAATATCTAGTCTCGACCGACTTCAATTGCCTAGAAGCATAAGCAATAACACGTTCTTTTTGCATAAGAACGGCACCCAAACCAATGCGACTAGCATCGGTATAAACAATAAAATCTTGGTTTCCGTCGGGAATCACAAGAATAGGAGCATCGGAAAGGAGTTCCTTTAATTTTTGGAAAGAAACCTCACATTTGTTCGACCAAACGTATTTAACACCTTTCTTTGTTAAGCTAGTGAGAGGCACGGCAATCTTAGAAAAGTCTTTAATAAAACGACGGTAATAGCCCGCCAATCCGAGAAAGCTACGGATTTCAGTCACACTCTCAGGTCTTTTCCAATTTTGAATCGCTTCAATCTTTGAAGGATCCATGGAAATTTCGGATTCAGAAATAATATGACCGAGAAACTTCACACGAGATTGCCAAAAATGGCATTTAGAAAATTTTGCTTTTAAATGATTGCTCATAAGAGTTTCCAACACAATCCGAAGATGCTTTACATGTTCCTCCTCGGTTTTTGAATACACAAGAATATCATCAATGAAGATGAGAACAAATCGATCGAGAAAATCTTTGAAAACTCGATTCATAAGGTCAATGAAATAAGCCGGAGCATTCGTTAAACCAAATGGCATAACAAGCCATTCATAAGATCCATAACGGGTACGGAACGATGTCAAAGGAATGTTATCCTCAGCAATACGAAGCTGATGAAAACCGGTAGCCAAGTCCAATAGTGAAAAGACTCTAGCACCGCTAAGTTGGTCAAATAGATCATCAATCCGAGGTAAAGGATATTTATTTTTGATAGTAAGATCATTAAGCTTGCGGTAGTCAATGCAAAGTCTAAGTGTACCATCGGATTTCTTCACGAAAATAGCCGAAGCTCCCCAAGGCGAGGAACTAGAGCGAATAAATTGCTTCGTCACCAATTCGGATAATTGTTTATGCATCTCCTCATTCTCCTTATTAGACATGCGATAAGGAGGACGAGTAATAGGTTGAGCTCCAGGGATAAAATTAATTTCGAACTCAATTGCTCGCTTAGGTGGCATCCTAAAACGGGCTCAAATATGTCGGAAAATTCATGAACAACGTGAATAAGAGCAATGACATCTTCCTCATCATCGTTATCGTCATTACGAGGATGTAAAGAATATAAAGATGCAGTCAAAGAAGAATCCGAATCTTTAAGAACAATAGAAATCTGCTTTACAGATTGCGGGTGTCGGAGATAAATAGTCCGCTCGGGACATAGGATGTGAGCTTCATAACGGTTAAGCCAATCCATTCCCAAAATCATTCCAAAGCCTAAATAACGCATGACATGCAAATCAGCTAGGAAGGAAAAATCGCATAAAATAATCTCCACATCTTTACAAAGCAAACTAAGAGTTGCGGATCCACCAACCGGATTCACAATTCTTAAAGAAGTCATTAAAGCAACAACACTTAAAGAAAAGGTATCGACAAGTTCCTTTGACATAAAAGAGTGGGATGCACCCGTATCAAAGAGAACTCGAATAGGTTGATCACGAAATATAATAATACCATCAAGGATAGAATGAGATATACCTTGACCACGAGATGTGTTGCCAGGGGCTTGAGCAACATTTAACTTTCCCTCCTTCTTGCCTTCAAGTTTGAGGCATTGATGTATATAATGATCCGGGCTCTTACAATAGCGACAACAACGGGGTTTTGAATACTTGTTCGCAAAATGGTCCCTAGACCCATAGTTGAGGCATTTCCCACTACTAGGAGAAGGAGCCTTTGCAGTAGGGGTTGCTTGCTTACCCTTTTTGCTAGGATAAGGGCCTTTGAATTTACTGGGCCTCTTTTTGTTGTTGACGTTTGGTTTGGAACCCACCACTTCAACATCACTTTCCCTATCCGCCTCTTCAAGACGAAGAGTGATATCAATGAGTTGGTCGAAGGGAACTTCTAATTTTAGAAGTAATGGCTTCTTGAGATTTTTGTTTAAGCCATAGACAAATCTTTGGTTCTTCTTCAATGGGGTGTTGATGTATTCAACCCCATATTTGGAAAGTGACTCGAAGGATGCAACATAATCAGTCGCAGAGGACTCACCTTGAACAAGGTCTATGAAACGTCGAGCCAATGTCACTTTCTCTGCTTCTGGCACGAATTTTAATTCGAAGCGTTCCCGGAATTGCTCCAAGGTGAGATCCGCTTCATTAATCTCAGAAATAAGAAGTACGTACCAGTCCAATGCTCTCTCTTGGAGCATATTGGAAGCCACTTGAACACAGTGAAGATCGACGAGATTCATGCGAATGAAGATTCGATCACAGGTCCTCAACCAAGCCTGGACCTCGATGATAGTTTCAGAACCTTTAAATGGCTTCCCACCCAGGTTGGTGTAATCATTGCACAAACGTGAAAACCCAGATTTAGGGTGAGCAGGTTACGGATTAGAACCAGCTGCTTGAGCATTCGTGACAAGGTCAAGAAGTTGCTGGGTAGTCAAAAAAACTCCATCTTGGGGTGGAGCACTAGATGGTCCAGCTCTGGGACGACCAGGTCTAACCATTTCTCTTCCTTAAGAAAGAAAGAAGAGAAAGAAGAAGATTATTCACTAATGAATATCAAGCAATCTTTCTAGATAAAACAAGGAATCATAAAGGATATAGGATGAATCGATACGACGACTCGAATTTATCCAAAGACATAACTCCTAAGGTGGACTCAGGACGATGATCCTTGTTAAGTTATTCTACATTGTTTCGAAGTTTGGCTCTGATACCATGTCGTGACGCTCCACCTCTATACCCATGCTAGCCAAGGACACTACGGAGTAATGCTGTCAACTAGCACGGAGAATAAGGCTGTTGAGGAGCGATCATCCGTGTAATTTCTTTGTGCGAGCACCGATATGTCAGATAGTAAATACATATTTCATTTAAGGAGGAAATCCGACATACCGATACAAACTCAAAGATATGACACAGTGGCTATATATAATCTTCGGAAACAAATATAGAAATAGACATAACATAAATCAGTCACAGATAATTCATATCACAAAGGCGGAAGAAGATATGAATATATAACTAACACATGAAAGTGTTCATTAGAGTAGTGGTCAAAAAGATCCACAATTATACAAAAGAATAGCAACATGTGCTATACAAAAGAATAGAACTATGAGTCTACATCTCAAGTGTATATAACAAAAACTGCTAATCTAAATAGCTAGCCAAAAGTCAGAGTAGCAAATCCCAGAAGAGAAGTCAAACAGAAGCACCTGTAACATCTCGGTCTGACCCGAGTATTATTTATAAGAAAATAATAAACGAATCAGTCTATCTATAAATATCAGATGACATGATATAAAGTAAAAGATATGGCATAAACATATAATATCCATAATGGCATACTACTATAAGCATGCAAATGATGATCAACAAAAGATCGTTCAATACCACAAGAATCTTCACAAAGATCCAAAAAGGGTTTCATACCCAAAACTTGTATTCACAACAAGTCAATGACACACGAATTCACCAATGCACAAAAATTGATATATCATATCAATGAAAATCACTAAAATTGGCGAAGCATAAATTCCAGAATTCAACACACGAAATCCAGAAATCATAAAAAGAGAAAGAGGCCTATCACATGACAGTCTGAAGACCATGGGGAGCTACCCCATATGTGTGAGTCGAAATCACACAGATGAGGTCTAGACTAACCTTGTAGATAGAAAAGATATGTGTGAGTCGAAATCACACAAATGGTGTCTAGTCTAACCTCGCAGACGGAAAAGATATGTGTGAGTCGAAATCACACAAATGGTGTCTAGACTAACCTCGCAGATAAATAGGTGTGAGTCGAAATCACACAGATGAGGCCTAGTCTAACCTTGCAGTCAAAGAGACATCGCACAGTTGCTAGTCTAAATCACAAAAAATGATCGTCATGATCATCAAGAAGTGTCAATTATAGTGAGCTAGTAAATATATGAGCTTAGCTTCATGTCCCATAACCACTAGCTTAACTTAAATATTTACGAACAAATTGTAGATCTTCACTAGAAAATTGTCATGAAAGATTCAATCGAACAAGTCCAAGAATTAACCGACGAAGCAAACGCAAGCGTTTCATACCACTTGTTTTACTAAGTCGTTTAATTAGATTTCTCATCCGAGTGAGGTAAAGGTTTGTATATACTAGTAGATTGGAAAACAGTTTAAGAAACAAGCTTTGTAATAAAATAGTGTTGAAATCATTTTGATGAAAGAGTTTTGATATTTACTACTAGTAATGAATCCTTTATATTTTTAAAGTGACAAATCATAGAAATGATTGTAGAAACAATCAATCACCAAAATTCACATTCGAAGACGTGAATAAAATCCAAAGAAATCGATACTGAATCCATCAAAATGGATATTCCCAAAAATCACGAAGAAAATGTCATCAAAATCAATGATAAATGATAACAACAAAAGGGAATGAACATAAATCGATCAAAGTTGGAATTCTCAAGCAAATAGGCAAATAGGCAAAAGAGTACAGATTCAGACGTCTGAATCTGGAAAACCAAATTTTGTCAGAGTATATTTCAGACGTCTGAACCTTATATTTCAGACGTCTGAAATAGGCAATTTTTAGCCTATTTCCTTTCTGGTTCAAAACGAACCAATTCAGGCGTCTGGATAATATGATTCAGTCGTCTGAATCCTGGGGAATAAAAATTCCCAGTATAATATTCAGACGTCAGAATACTACGTTTCAGACGTCTGAATCTGGGGTTCAAGGCATTCCCTGAACCTAGCCCAAAAATGGCCAAATGAATATCAAAAGTGATTCAGACGAGCAAATGACGACTAAGGATTTACGTCTAGCGACAACCCAGCCTTAACGGCTCTTCGATACTCCTCTAATATCAATGTCCAAATATCCATAAAAGGATTTTCATAGATTTTGATTTCAAAACATCAAAAATTGGAATATACACCAAATCAATCCAAACCAAAATCAATTGCACAAGAATAAGTGTTAGGAATTCATACCTAACAATCGAAGATAATTATAGACAAAAATGTGAGATCAAAATTTCACCTTTGAACCCAAAGAACAAGTAAGAAGAAGCTTGAAAGCAAAGGGAGAATCAGCCACTCTTCAACACAACTCAAACGAGCTTGAATCTATGCTCAAAAAGAAGAACATTCCCAAAGTTAGGTTTAGGAATTTCTGAAATTCAAGAGAGAAGGAGTTGGAGAAGATGAAGAGAAGGCTTACCAATGGGTTCTTCTATTAGTTTAGAGCTAGAGCTTGATTTGCAAAAGAAAACTTGGGCTTGAGTTTCAATTTCCCGTTCCACTCTCCATTGTTATAAAAGCTTGAGTATTAGGAAAATAGAAAGGAAGTAAATGAAGAGGAGAGGGTTGGGACTGAATACATAACTTGAGTTATTGGGCTCAGCTCAAACCAAAGCCCTAAGTAAAAAGTGGCAAAACTCCTCTAACTCCAAACATATCTAAGTTTATACTCAAAAAGATCGCAAACGACGTTTTGAACTCAATGGAAGTGGACCCTAGTCCTAATTCGACCGTATGCAAAAAGTAGCTTATCGGACTAAATTTCGAGTATCGATAAAATAGTTAAATAAAATATTTAAATATAAAATCGACAAATATACGGGTTGTTACATAAGGACATATTAAAATAAATAAACAATCATAAATCCAATATACCAATCAATAAGCATTCATTTCAAACAACATCCATATCAACCAATATATCACAATAGTTCATAGTTATCAATGTCGGGGGTTTAACTAGCAATAAAATTTCAGTATAAATTAAATGTCAATTCAATTTAATGTCAACTCAGATCCAATATCAATTCAAATGCCATTTAAATCAAAAAAAGCAATCAAAAATGTATATATCACATCATAAATTTTATTTAACTTGCAACAGAAATTCTAGTATTGTGTGAGTGGGTTTAATCACTCGCCTTTATCTATAGCCAATTAAAAATCCAACAAAATCCCAAAGTCTCAATCGTCTTCAAATTCAACCAAACCAGTTTATTGTTGTCTGGAATTTCAATGCGAGTCCAATGGAAGAAACCTCGCATCAATCGGAGTTTATATGCGGAAGATATTCAAGTTATTAGAATATTATGAAAATTAAATACAAAAACATGTACACACATTTTAATAATAAAATAAAACAAATCAGTTACGCACATTAAGAATTTTGAAGCCTGGTCATGTCTCCAAAGCCTGGAGAACCAACGAAAAAATGACACGGTGGCTCATGCATAAAGGAAGGAGGCTATAGGAAATGGTTTTGCAAACAAATGGAAAGATTGGCTTCATGAAAATAAGTTGCTCACATTTTTTTGTTTTTTTATAAGAGAAAGAAAACTTCAGGCAAAGAAGTAATGGAAGCAATTTTTGAAGTGGAAAGTTAGAGGAAGAGGTTTATGAAATAGGAAATGAATAAGTATAAAGCATGTTTGGAAATTGGAATATGAAAGGGAAGGATACAAGAAGATGTAAATTTGCAAAATGATACGAGACTAACATGAATGTAATTAACAAAAATGAAAGACACACATTGGAATTGGATAAGACATGTTTACATAGCAAGCAAATCGTTTGTTATAAAATTTCAAACGTACGCTGCCTCAATTAATTTCATTAACACTCAGGTAACATTTCAATGCAAGGCTAACGTGTAAATAAATAAAACTTGCTGAAAAACCTAAAGAGGCTTGTATTTAATAAAAGAAAGTAATAACAATAAAATAAAATAAATGAAAGCTTCGATTAAATTTGAAGAGGTAGACCGTATATGGAAACCACAACTCTAATATACTCAAATAAAAAAATGTACATTTTAACATATTTTATTAAACCCAGTACGCTTAAATTTACACACACAAGCACACACGCATATATATATTTGGTACATAGTAAATAAAATTAAACGCTGCAGTTAACGTAATAGGGACAACCACCACACATAATAAGAGATGAACCGGGACTCCAAATTCAAAGTTGGAACTAAATAAATTTCCTATGTAAATATGCTAACTATTCCAAATCGAAATTTTAACCGAACCTTCAAGTTGTTTTCTTATCATTTTATTATTGTTATTTTTTTATAAATTAAATTCAAATCAAGTTCGAATATTTAAATAAATCAAATATTCCAACTAGAAACATACAACAAAATTCAATTCTTTTGTTTTAATGAAATTAAATTTATATTCTCAAATGATACGTTCACTTTATTTGATAAAAATATTCTTTTCAATAAATCAATATTTTTCTTTTATTTTTATTGAAACATAAATTATTTTATTATACATTATTTTACAATTAACACCTCCCTTTTTAAAGCCAACTTATATTTAAAGATTATCCCATTAAAATGTTACAGAAATAATACATCATACAACCACGTCGTTTCTTTATCAATTGATTTCCTATTACCATTATATTTGTAACAAATTTGAGTACTCACAATTTGAACATAATATTTTTCATTGAAATTCACATTATATTTTTAACACAAAACGTAAGTTGCACATATCACCAATTAATTACCAGTTACTTATATTTCTTATTAATGTCAAGATTTAATTACCACTAATTACAATAATTAAATCTCAAAGCATCATGTAATGTAGAGAAGATAATTAGTCCAAATGTTTTCCTTTGAAATCCAATTTTTCATGTTAAACCTAATATCTATATACTAAATTAATTCCAACATTTAATTACAAATGTAATAAAATTATAGTTCATTACAATTTATTATTCAACACATTCTTTCTTTTAAACGTTCTTTATATTAAATCAAACAATATCTTATGTGTTTATTAAGCATAAGTTTCCATTTTATGCTCATTACTCTACAATTAGGTCCTTTATCATATTTCTGAAATATTTTAATTACATTAAATGCCATTGACTACCAAATTAATTTCAAATGGGATTAAACAACGAGATGAGAAATAAAAAAATTGTTACAACTTAGTAATTTATATATCTATAGATTTATTGTTTACGAACAAGGATTATAAATTTACTTACCAAACAATTGATTTCATATTCTATATTAAAAAACCAATTTCAATTAAATGACATATGATCTCTACTTTTGTATATTGTTTCTTTTATTCCTTATTTAACTCCACAATCATATCCGAATTAAACTTTACATTTATATTCCAATTAGAAATAAACAACCATTTCATCCTTTATTAATATATTTTTATTTACAATCAATGAAATTTACATTCAAACAGTTATTAATTATATTCAAATCAATAACATTAAATTATATTCTATTTGTGTTACCATCCTTACCTCATTGAACTTGTCGTTTTTAGAATTCATTTAAGATCAATTTATATATTCTAACCCATTTTTCATTAATAAATCATAAATTTTAATTTCTAACAATATTAAATCCTAAAATCTTATTAAATTTAATATTTTTAATTATAAAAATATGGGTCGTTATAATCTCCTCACTTAAAACTTTTCGTCCCTGAAAAGGAACAAGAAAGAATTAAAAGATATGATATATTTTATTCAAAATATTCGATTTACAAAAGAATTTAACTTACATTTTCAAGTTTAATATAAATCTGAATTTAACATAGCTTTAACAAAAAAATTCTAAGTCCTAAATTCATGAAATATATCGGCAGTATCTCCTTTACTCGATTAGGTTTGGAAAAATAATAATATCATATATATCATATTTCAATAATAAAGCATCCCAACCATGGAAAATAACAAAATACTGCTACAAACACCATAATTCGAAAACGTACCTATTTGTCGGGCAAACAACTTTTTATGAAACCAAAAGAAACAGATATTGCTTCCATAAACATGTATCTTACTTACATAATTCAAGAGAATTAAACGTGATAAAAGGACAATGTACTACTATTCTATCATAAATACCAATAACACACAAACAGCAGTCATATGCAATAAAGCAATGTAACACAACTGATAAGTATGATGCACTTCTAAAAGCAATTCTAATAGAATGTAACAGTTACATCCAACCAAAACAGTATAGCAATCAGAAGCAACAATCATAACACATGTAACGACCTGTATTTTTGACCATTTAAAAATATTTAATTTAATTTAATTATCGAATAAAGATGTTTAGAAACAAAAATTTATATTGCTATTAATGAAAATATATCGAAAGGAAGTGATGATCTAAATTAAATCTGTAAATGCAAAATTGCAATAAGAGAAGAGTTTTAATTAGTATCTGAATTGAAACAAACAATATTCAATTGTATTAAATTAATAACTGAAGTATGAACAAAAAATGTCATTTAAATAAAGAAATTGAATAAATCTACAGTAAGACAAAAGATGATAACAAATTTCAATATAATCTTTTGATATTGATTGGAAGAAATTAATAATAGAATTCGAATTAAAAAAAATTATTCTTAAATATGAGATTGATTGGATGTTAATAAAAGAAGTGAATAAGTAGAATAGATAAATTTTCTAATATTTGAAATATTTGAATCTATTAATTTTGATACTATATTAAATTTTCAAAATGCTAATTTCTGAATAAGAAGAAAAATTAGATATGCATGAATGTAAAATTCACCATTACCACTTATGATAAATGTGTATATATATATGCACACACATGCATAAACTTATGATGCAAATTTCAAACTTATGATGACAATATATATATATATATATATATATATATATATATATATATATATATTTGTTTATAAGAGTAATGTATATGTAAATATGTATATAGTAAACATATGTATATGAAAACATATATATCCATATATATGTGTATATATACATAGGAAGCATCATTGTGGCAAACATCAAAGCCAAGCACACAAAACATTCAATCAAGCCCACACACAAATCAAATCAACACATATAAAATCAAATCAAGCCATAATATCAAATCATCACACCAAAGGAAAAGCAAAAGAAAATGAAAAAAACAAAAATAAAGTGTAAAAAGAAGCCTATGTGTATACTAACCACCCTATGCTTGCACTATACACTTCCATACATACATACATATATATAGTCAAGCTTTGTTCACTTGTCCCTCAATATATCATAAAAAAATACAAAGACCTGTCATTAAAACATAAAAATCAATCATTCTAAAGCTTGAAGCAGGAGAAAACAAGGCAGTGTGTTCATCATTTTGTTACAGTGAGGAAAAAAACTTTACATTTATTAATAGGATATTACTTATTCTACATATATGACTATAGATGTAGGTAAATAGGTGATTTATGTAAAGTGTTTCTATGTTTGATATGTAATATGTGTATGAATGTGCGTGCTCAATATGTTTAATTCACCCTGCAACACAAAGAAAACACTATACTTCTTCTTTCTCTTCTCCGTTCATTGTTTTAATTAAAAACAGTTAGGCCTTTGTAACTTATAAAAAATCAATACCTCACCATTTACTCAGTTTTAAACTATGATTCCAAAACAAAGGCTGTTTTTTAGAGTATATAATATTTTAAAATTTGTTTCCTTTGACTTCATCAAGCATGGAGAGAGTGAATCTCATTTTACAGTAAGTAGGATAGTTATGTCAAAATTTCAAATATTAACAAATGGATTATATGGTTGTGATGGTAGTTAGAAAATATGATTTTTGAAGGTGGTTTGATGATTTTTAACATTGTGTAGAGGAAGGAATTTGGAGTTGAACGGAATTAGGGATTTGCCAAATCACGGCGATGAGGGAAGTTCTGGCGATGGCTATGGGTGTGGAGGAAGGTTAGGTGATGGCGCAGCTAGGAAAAATGGTGTGGTGATTTCTCGGCCGGACGTAGTTAAACTAGGGTTTAAGGGTAGTGGTTGTTGGTATCAGGTTCGATAATAATGTGATGACGTGAGAGAAGGAGGGATGTGTGCACTAGAAGGAAAAGGTTGAGGATGTTGTGGCGATGCTCTGGGCGAAGTCTAGTGGGTGATGGGGGTCAAGGTAGTCGTGGCGAGGCATTGGAAGGGTATGGTGGTGTTCCAGGTTTTCGTGGGAAGTTCGATTTCGAACTGAGGGATCTATCATGGGTTTCCAGGTGCGAGTCGTGGGTAGCTTGCGTCAGGGGTCGGCGGCCTGGTTCGATGATCAGAGGGTGTGTGCATGTGCACATGTTCGTGCACACCTGAGTATTCTCGAATGGAAGAAAGGAAGGAAAGAAACTGGGGAGAGGGGAAGAGAGGGGTTTGATTATATGGCCGGGTCTTGTTTCTGATGGGCTGGTTTATTTGTTAAAAAAATGGAAAATTAATTAATTCATTCATGTGAATATCAATAAATTTTCAAAGTCCTATTTCTTCTTCATTTTAAAACCAATCGACGTGCAATTTGTTGCGTTGTGATCTTATCGTCGAGTAGTTCCATCTGAATTATTTTTGTCAAGATTTCTACAGTGTGAAAATTCAATGATTTATAAAAATGAAAGTAAACAAATAGGTAAATTCTTATGTAATTAATTTTATGTAAATGAGTCGGTTACTTATTAAATGATCTGTTCAAATTTTAAGTTAACCAAAAATAAATTATTTTAATTAATTTCTTTGATTAAAAAGTAATATGGATTTAAATATAACTCAACTCGGTTAAGTTAAAACCGGATTCAGTTCTGATTTATAAATTAATTTAATATTAATTTTAAAATCGTAGATTGAGTTAATGATCTATATTGACTGATATTTCCCTTAAATGTTGATTCAAATTACCTATTGTTGGTGCCATTAAGTAGCCAAAAAATTAAAGTAATTAGAATAAAACATTAACATGTTTTATTGGAAGTAAATCGACTTGTACTGATCACTATTTTGAATTTTCGAAAATGTGATGATTACAGGCAAATTAATTTTGATGGACAGGTCATGATAAAGTAAACATATGGAATGAATTTCCATAGGTGAATATTAACACACTGATTGTAGAATTATTTATTTTAAACAACTTGGCCTTTAAAAATTTATCGTTTTGAATTCGATGAGACCGGGACCCGTCGTGCTTATGTGTGACGTGGTCTTACGAGACACCTTTGTTTTCAAGGATTTTAAAAATAGTAATTATTCAAATTGAGTGTGTTATCTTACACTAGTTTTCTAAACTGACTCGGGTGTTATTTTATTACAATGCTCAGGTCAGACTGAATATTACAGATTCAAGATAGGATGCTTAGAACTTAAGGGATGAGCTGGATGGCAAAAACATATTACGCATACTTGATTATATTCCATTGTGTATGGTAGGCAAAATATTCATCACTTGTGAGGAAAAGTCAATATAACTGTCCAGATTTCTATGTTGGTGGTTGTACTCTGATAATTTGTATGTGTATAAATAGTTATAGTTTTCTTTTGCATAAATCTGTTATTGTATATTATATTTTGTTCCACTGCGATTTTGAGATTCTATTTTTTTGTTACTTCCTCTATCTTTTTTTCGTAACCGCTAATGGTCTGGTATTTCCGCACTCGATTGCTCAGCATTTCATACAGTGGATGTATTTATGTCGATTTTCGAGAGTCAAAAATCCTGGTTCCTTACAACTGCTATCAGAGCTTTGGTTTAGCGTATACCTAAACCTATAGGATAAGCTTATTGAGTGTATATACGTATAAGAGGGAGCGTATTTGTTAGTGATATAAAAATATTTTGATATTAACAAATGAAATGATTTTAACTTGGATATTATGTAGAATATAAAAGAATGAATTCTAAAAACTGATAAAATCAATCGTGACTGTTTATGATGATTGGATGTTATCTTTGTGTTGATTGATTGTTTGATTTATATGGATGTGCATATTACCACTTATTGATAATTGATTCGTGCTCGACCAGTTTATAAGCACTGACTATTAGCGGTTGATTTTAGCATTTGATTATAGTTGGAAAATTTTGGTTTTTGAAAAATATTTAATCAATTGGTAAATTGCATGTCAAACACGGATTTTGAAGTGAATATATATTTGAATTTATCCCAGTATCATTTTAAAGAGTAATTTGAGAGTAATGTATGAAATATGATTATCTAGAAATGGTTAATAAATAAACAAAAAGTTATTCAAACTGGGAATTTGAGAGTTTGGATTCTGGGATTTTTTGAAATATGTTTTAAGATTCTGAAAATATATAATAGCATAATTTGAAATTATTTTCCTAATAGAATTGTTGTAAATGATTTCAAAGTGATTTCAAAAAGGTATTTTCAAAAGATTTAAAAGGAATAAAGCCCAAAAACTCACATCTATCACTGAAAAATAATTTCGGTGATGACTGCAGCATCATCGGCATTCATTTTCGAGTTTCAAAGTGGGGAAAGCCACTTTAGTAGCTTTGCTACTCAATTGTTTAATGAAATTTATTTGATTCAATTCCCTTAAGTATGATTTGATATTCGAAAGATATATGTATATTGTAACGATCCTGACTCGACCTTTGAATATCGGCACCCGTACTTCACTTGTACTCGAATGCCGCAGATTCAAACGTCGAATCTGCCTCGTCGGAGCTTATAACACATTAAGTACAACAACACAGCGAAAGAAAATGAATAGTATACCATTAATACAACAATGGATACAATATCTGATACAATAATATCAGAGACAAATATACAACAGCGAAATATGATAACAACGGAAGAGATAACTCAAATATGATCTTCAATGAAGAATGAATCCAAAATCTGTAACTCCAAACCAAAAGCTCATCCCAAAAGCTACAAGGACTCCAATCCAATAAGCTCGAACCACCATCATCGATGACTTAAGCAAGGTCAGTCACCCAAAGATTGAAGAAGATTTCCAAAGGCTGAAAGCTTCCGAATCTACACCAATTATTTGATTATCTGAAAAACCTAACTCTAAACTGCCTGTGTGGAAAATTGTGGGCACGCAGAATTTAGGAATGGAACAATAAACTCCGAGTCAGTCACGGGACTGGTATGAACAAACAAAAACAGTTTTTTTAAACAAACAACAAAAGATTTTAAAATGTGAAATCTACAATGCTTTTTAGAAAATGAAACTACCATAAGGCCTCCCCACACACACACCATGCAAATGAAGAATTGGAGGATATTTCCCATTAAGATATTAAAAACTGCTTGATACTGGAAAATGATTTTGATATTATTATTAGTGGATAGTGCAGAAAACCTTTCGAAAGTATAATATTAATCTTAGCCAGCATACAACCAATATTGTATGCCTACTATAGCTACCATCTAAACAGTGGGGCGCCACCATAAGTAAATGGCAGGTTACACAACTAAAACCGTACAGGGCGCATATTGGATGATTGGATTTCCAACAAATGGTCAGGCTAAAGAACTTCCTATTGCAACATGGGAACGCCTCTGGAGGGACACTCCGAGAAATTACCTAGCTCTCTGCCAATACAAGGCCGATTTACTCCCTTCCCGGGAGTAAAACCTAAGATATGCTACCCCGGTCGTTTGCTACTGTAACAACCCGCATATTTATCGATTTTATATTTAAATATTTTATTTAAATATTTTATCGTTAGTCGGATTTTAGTCCGAAAAGCTACTTTTTGCATAGGGTCGAATTAGGACTCGGGACCACTCCCATTGAGTTTAAAATGCCGTTTGCGACCTTTTTGAGTATAAGCTTCGATATGTTTGGAGAAAGTTGATTTTTTTGCCACTTTTTCACTTAGGGTTTTGGTTTGGGCTGAACCCACCTACTAACTCAGTCCCAACCCTCTCCAACTCTTCATTACTTCATTTCTAATTCCTAACTCCTCAAGCTTTAGCAAAAATGGTGGAAGAGAAAAAGAATTAGAAATTCCAAGCCCTAGTTCATTTGCAAAATCCAAGCTTTAGCTCCAAAACTCAAGAGAACCCATTGGTAAGCTTCCTCTTCTTCTTCTCCAACTCATTCTCTCCTTGAATTTCAGAAATTTCCTAAACCTAACTTAGGGAATGTTCTTCTTTTAAGCTTAGATTCAAGCTTCTAGTGTGAGATTGAAGTGTGGTTGATTTCCATTTGCTTTCAAGCTTCATCTTCATAAATTTTAGTTCAAAGGTGAGACTTTTATCTCACATCTATGTCTATATCTATCTTTGTTGTTAGGTATGAATCCCTAACATTAATTCATGTGCAATTGCTTTTGATTTGGATTGGTTTTGTGAATATTTCCATTTTTGGTGTTTGAAGCCAATTCTCTAAAAATCATAACTTTGATGTTTGATCATGCTTTAGTAGGTGTTTCAGAGAGCCTATAAGACCGGGTTGTCACTAGGCATAAATCCTTAGTCGTCGTTGCTCGTCCGATCGCTCCCGATACGTTTTGGCCACTTTGGCCTAGGCAAATTGTTGCCTAGACCAGGTGACCAGATGTCTGGTGACCAAGTCCAGACGTCTGGTTTGGACCTGGAAAGTAAAAATGTATGCACGCATATTATAAAAAAAAGCCAGAGACTATTTTCAGACGTCTGAACCATCAAACCAGACGTCTGGATAGGTCTCAGACGTCTGACTTGAGGTTTCAGACGTCTGAGTGTTCTCTGGGTTATTTCCAGAGAACAAATCCAGACGTCTGGATTCCAAATCAGACGTCTGGAGATGTTTATTTTTGCCTATTCAGGCTGTTTTGTGTGAATTTTCATTGTTTATCGATTTTAGCGATCCTATTAATCGTTATCACTTATTATCGACTTTGATGACTTCTTTTTATGGATCTTTTTGGAAATCTCCATTTCTATGGATTTGATATCGATTTCTTTGGATTTTATTCACGTCTTCGAATGTGAATTTAGTAATTGGTTGTTCTTACAATCTTCTTTGTGATTTGTCACTTTAAAAATATAAAGGTTTCAATACTAGTAGTAAATATCAAAACTCTTTCAACAAAATGATTTCAACTCTATTTTCAATAACAAAGCTCGTTTTCTTAAACCGTTTTTCAATCTATTAGTATATACAAACCTTTACCTCACTCGTATGAGAAATCTAATTAAACGACTTAGTAAAACAAGTGGTATGAAACGCTTGCGTTTACTTCGTTGGTTAATTCTTGGACTTGTTCGATTGAATCCCTTGTGACAATTTTCTAGTGGAGATCTACAATTTGTTCGTAAATATTTAAGTTAAGCTAGTGGTTATGGGACATGAAGCTAAGCTCATATATTTACTAGCTTACTGTAATCGACACTTCTCTTTGATCATGACGATCATTTTATGTTTTAGACTAGCATGTGCGATGTCTTTTCTTTTGATTCATTGGATGTACCGTTTGCACTACATCAATGATATGCTTTTGATACATTGGATGTACCGTTTGCACTACATCAATGTCTTTGCTTTTGATTCATTGGATGTACCGTTTGCACTACATCAATGATTTTCTTTTGATACATTGGATGTACCGTTTGCACTACATCAATGTCTTTTCTTTTGATTCATTGGATGTACCGTTTGCACTACATCAATGATATGCTTTTGATACATTGGATGTACCATTTGTACTACATCAATGTCTTTGCTTTTGATTCATTGGATGTACCGTTTGCACTACATCAATGATATGCTTTTGATACATTGGATGTACCGTTTGCACTACATCAATGTCGTTTCTTTTGATTCATTGGATGTACCGTTTGCACTACATCAATTATATGCTTTTGATACATTGGATGTACCGTTTGCACTACATCAATGACTTTGCTTTTGATTCATTGGATGTACCTTTTGCACTACATCAATGATATGCTTTTGATACATTGGATGTACCGTTTGCACTACATCAATGTCTTGGCCATCCTTTTATTGTGATTTCTGGATTTCTTGTGTTGATTTCTGGAATTTATGTTTCACCAACTTTTACGCTTGACATTGATATATATGTCATTTATTGTGGCTTGGTGAATGAAATTAGGAGTATGACATTCCTTTTTATCTTTGAGAAGATCTTTGCGATATTGATTAATCTCTTATTGATTTTTCAATTAGTTATTTATCACAGCTTGGCATTGTGATTATTATACGTTTAGTCATATCTCTTATTCTATATCATTTCATCTGATATTTATAGCTAGACTGATCCGTTTATTATTTTCTTCTTAAATAATACTCGGGTCAGACTAAGATATTACAGGTGCTTCCTCATGGCTTCCTATCTGGAACCATCTTCTGACTTTTGGCTAACTACTTTAGTTTAGTAGTTTTTGGTTGTATACATTTGATATACAGACTATGATGTATACTTATTCTTTTGTCTAGCACTTGTATCTATTCTTTTTGATATTGTGGATCTTGTTTGACACTACTCTGATATACACTTTCATGTGTAGTATTCATATCTATTTCCGCCTTTGTGATATGAATTGTCTGTGACTGATTTGTGTTATGTTTATTTCTATATTTGTTTCCGAAGACCTTTATAGCCACTGTGTAGTAGCTTTGAGTTTGTGTCGGTATGTCGGATTTCCTCTTGAGATGAAAAGTTATATTTTTATCCGGTATATCGGTACTCGCACAAAGCAATTATACAGATGGTCGCTCCTCAACAGCCTTATTCTCCGTGCTAGTTGACAACATTCACAGTAATGTTCTTGGCAAGCGTGGGTATAGAGGTGGGGCGTCACAGCTACCATTATCCGAGGATCCTCAACCACAAAGCAACATCACACAGTAATAAATATACAGTATCTATATGAGTTAAGTATCTGGGCTCCATACCATGATACCACCCTTTTCCAGAAGGAATGGACATACCCTAGAGGCGCGACCCCTACAACCTTGCCGCATCTTTCCTGTTTCGACCATTTCCTGGGAGTGAGGTCCTGATGCAGTCTCGTCCATAAAGCTACGCTTTTTCACAAAGCCAAGCTTCGATCAACAAACGATCGGCAGCACTTCGTATGTCACATTACCAAATTGGGAATGTATCACTAGTAACCATCAACTACATAATCTTTAAGGTCGTACATCTCAGAAAAGGGTGTTAAACTAAGAGAATGAATCTCCGCCACCAAACAGAAATGTATTTGATAGAAACCGGTTTTACATCTCAAAGTGTAATGTCAGACATACATCCATACAAGTCTGTTCTGGGCTCGAACAGAACCGAAGGCACTTCCAAAGAAGCCCTTGCAATCCAGGTATTCACAATCCCGATCGGACTCCCCATCACATATGGAGATCTCTATGCAGGCGTGACTCAGTGCAGAGACAATCGACGGGTTATCCTTTCATTCTCGTAAATACCGGGTCTTCAAATGCTATCCATAACGTCGTATCATTATTCGGAATGGGTTATATGACACAAGGTCCTCTCCCGGCTAGACCGAATAATGAGCGCAATATTTAAAAACATATGGATATTGGGATTTCAGTTAAGTCATAACTTATTACCCAAAACAAATGGTTTAAACAAATTACCCTTTTAAATCTTTTTAAACAAAAAGATTCACTTCACAAAGTTCACTTAACTTTCACAAAGATTATATCATAGCTTTCCAAAGCAGTTTTCCTTTCAAATTGGATTAACTCATCCAATCTTTAAATCAAAGATTTAATTCATAGCTTTCAAATCATTTCCAATTCAAATCTTTTATATAAAAGATACACCATTTAAAATCCTCTTCGATTTCAAAACAAGGTTTAATAATCTTTCACAAAGGTTGATTCATAGCTTTCAAAAAAAATTCACAATTTAATTTCAAACTTGAAATCTTTCGATACAAATTGGAAATCCTTTCTTTATATGAAAGCTATTATTATTTGAAAACAAATAGTTTTTGTTTTGGAAAAATCCAATTATATTTGATCAAGTTAAAGCCTTTCAAATATAAAACTTAGGTTAAATTCAAATTCCTAAACCAATACTTTTAAAATGGTTTAAAACACATTTACAACTTGTATACCCTTTTTAAACCATAATTCCCAAATATAGAATTCGATTTCAAATCTTGAATTTAATTTCAAATCAAACTATTTAAATTTCAAACTTTATCAAGTTATTCAAAATAAATTTTATCTTTGGAACTCCTTTTCAAAAACTTTTCAAATTAAACCCAATTCCATTTCTAAAACCATTTGTATTAAAAATTCGTCTTTTAAAACCATTTTAAAAATCTGTGACTTAACCAATTTCCTCGTGCAATCCATATTTGTGTGTGTATAGTGTGGTCCAAGGGGTTTTACACAATAGTGCAACAACATCAATCATCACAGATTCAATCATATCAATATCGATAAGCGGTATATTCCTATAACGCTTACCTTTATTCACAGATCCACATATAAATGTATCACAGATAAAATGAATGAATACACACAGCTTAATTCACTATCCAGAATATTACAATCCAGAGATAAAAATCAATTCAAGGCATTTCATACAATACAAAAATTCATAAGCAATCCAAGCATACAATGATCATTTATAAGCAGGATTAATTAATTATTTAATCCTAAACAAATTCAATTTAATATTATTATTATTATTTTCTTTAATTACTCATGAGTTAATTACTCAATCCTGATTAATTAAGTACAAATCATTTAATATTAATTAATTAATTAATTAATCCTTAATTATCCATCTTAATTAATTACCCTTAATTAATTAATTAGTCCTTAATTAATCACATTAATTAACATTAACCTTTAGGTTAATTACATAATTAATTAACCCTTAATTAGTTATCATTTAATTAATTATCCTTAATTGATTAAATTAATTAACCCTTAATTAATTAATTATCCCTTAATAATTTTTACTAATTAATTAACTTTTAATTAATTAACTATCCTCAAACTAGTTATGTAACGACCCAGAATTTTTAGAAATTAAAATTTGAATATTTAATTAATTTTAAATATTAATAAGTGAATTTATAAGTCAAATAAATTTTTATTTGAATTATTGGATTTAATTGAATAATTAAATCGATAATTTAATATGTTAAATTATGGAAAATATAGAAAATTGAGTTAAATATGATTGAAAATGATTTGTAAAATTTTATTTTATCATATGGGAGTTAGAACGATATTTTAGAACTTTTAAAATCGATTTAAAAGTTAATTTGTGAAAATTGAATATTTTAATATTTAAATCGACTAGTAAAAATAGTCAATTTTTGAACAGTCTCAGAATTAAACGAAACCAGTTCAATTGGATCCGTAATAGTTAGTTATTACCGAATTTCGTGTCAATCGGAGTTATCGTTTGATCGTGGCAGCTCGAAACGCATCGATTTATTTTTAATTTAAATTTGGCGAGCTAAAATAGCCATTTTTCAAAAAGTCTCGGATTTCGACGAAACCAGTTTCATCGGATCCGTAATGTGATATTATTGTAAGGTTTCAAATTTCAAGTCAATTGGATTTACCGTTTGTCCGTTACAAATTAAAACGCCTAGAAAATCGCTTAAATCGGTTTAATTCAAATTGAGCGTTTACAGCCATAACTCGCACATACTTCCGAATTAGCTTCCGAAACCTGTTCCATTGCGTCCGGAACGCGGGGTAAACCCTAGAAACGCTGGTTACGGCGCCTAAATCGGAGTTCGGAATTTCCGGATGAATAGTGTCGAACGAAACTCTATAAATAGACCCACCTCTTCATAAATTGATAAAAAAAATAACCCTAACCCTAATTTATAACTCCAGCCACCACTTTAGTATGTATGGCCAGAAATCATTCTCACTTTCCCCTCAATCTCTCTCAATCTACAAAGAATTAGCCTTAGGTTTCAACTAGAGAATGGAAGAGCACGACGAGATCTTTAAATCCATACGGTGATGATGGATTTTGGTGCAACGGAGGAGGAGATAGGAGGGGCCGTTCTCTACAGGTCATGCACGTGTTTCTAGGTGCTAGGGGAGGCCGAGCATGGTGGTGGAGTAGGGCTATGCACTGGAGCTTCCTGATCGAATTATCGTTGAGTGAAGAGGCTTGAATTTGTAACCCTAGTTCTAAGTTATGGGTTCATGTGCATTGGTGAGTTACTGTAAAGTGTGCGTGAGGGGGAAGAAGCAAAGGGACGGTGGAGATGCAATGGTGTTGGATCCAATGGCTTTGATTTAAGTTAGGTTTAGTTATGTTGTAATTTATGCATATAAATTCGAGTAAACTTCAATAATTCATAACTTTTTCATACGAGGTCGAAAACGCGCGAAACCAGTTGCGTTGGAATCGTATGGACGAGCACTACGCGATGGAGTTAGTTTGGAGTCGTTTGGAGTTAGTGAGAATTTTGGGTAAAATTAAACGCGCGTTTAATTTTATTCGAAATAAATCGCTAAAACGAAAAATAAAATCAAGGTGAGAACTTCTCACTCAATCGAATCAGTTTCGATTTTATTTTAAATAGTTAGATTTAAAATATTTGAATGCATGTTTGAATGTTAATGAATATCTATTGATTGTTAAAATAGACATTATACGCCGTTAGTAAGCGGATGTTATTTATTAAAAACATATACCGCGAATATTTCATAAACAGTGAAATTGGTATTATATATAATATCAATATATATATATTGGCATATGTATATATTGCAGTTGTTGATTTCCCGCATTTTTTGTTTAGCGGATGAGACCCTATTGCGCCGTTATTAAGCGGATAATATTTAATAAGAACATATACCGCGATAATTTCGTACTGGAGCGAAATTGGTATTGTGCTAATGTTTTTGGATGCAGGAAAACAGGTTGGAGGGATCCAACTGGATTACTCAACAGTATTTATTTAATTTCAGATATTTTGATATTTGATTGACTATCATATACGATATGTGATATCATTGTTGTCGTGATTGACTATTTGATGTGTAGCATCATTAGACCCAGATTTTGGAATTTTAAAATGATTTTTAAAGTGATTTTAGAAAGTATACGTTTTATAAAATAATTTTGGAATTGATTCATTTTAAATAAATAAACGTTAAAATTTTTAATGTTATAAAAAATTATGATTTTTGAGAAATATAGTTAAAAGCTGATTTTTGAAATTATGGAGTTAATAATTTTATAAAATAGTTTAAATTGGGAAATTTGAATTTATTGTGAAAAGTTTAAATATAGGGTTTATAAAATTTAATTATTTTATAAATCAAGAGAATGATGAAATTATAAAGGAAATTAAAGGTGTTTTAAAGAATAATATAAATTGATTTATATTAAGAGATTTATAAATGGATATTTATAAATTGAAATATGGACATTATAAAACGAGTTTTTATAAGTGTTTGAATGAAGTGAAAATGAATTTCATAATTGAATGGAATTTATAGAATTTTATACGATGAAGTTATAAATGGAATTTTATAAGCAGTAGGTTTATAAAATTTATTAAGTTATTAAAATAATGGTTTTGAATAAATGAATGAATCTTATAAGTTATAAGATTTATGATTTGGAAAGTCTTTAAAAGAACGATCTTTGTAAAATAATCGTTTTATAAGCATTTAACTTATAATGTGAACTTTAGTTTATAATTTAGTTATAAACTGGAATAGGTTAATAAAGGAATTTATAAAAAGGAAGTTTTTATAAATAAATAGAAATGGAATTTATAAACGTTGTTTTATAAATTCGCAAATGACTTATTTTGATAAGTGAATTGTTGAAACCTATAAATGGAGTTATATTCACATTTTTGAATAGTGAATAATCCTTTGAATTAAAATGAATAAAAGGATGAAATTGTTAATGAAGTATATTCACGTTTTTGAATAGTGAATAATATGTTAAAGAAAATGTTTGAATGAGATGTTTAAATTGAATTAAAACGATCTAACGATGTTTTAAAAATGTGTTGAGATTCGAAACCATAGATTTCAACATTTATTGTTGAAATAGACGTTTTCGAGAAATAGAAGGAGATGATGGACTATAACACTGTTGTTATAGTAAATGATTTCCGAAAGGAAATGTTTTTGTATAGTATTGGGATTTATATATCTATTTTAATTTCGAATCCCTATACTAGTGATTTTGGGTTGTCGTAACGATGTTTTACGTGACATTCGTTTTGGCCCAAATAAATATGTTTAAGAGAATGATTTCCTTAAAGAATGAAATATATACTTAATTTCGATTTAAGTATATTGAATATTTTCTAAGTGTTGAAAATAAATAAAATTTGTGAATTACTTATTTAATAAGTATGGAAATGTTTTCCAATATGAAGTGAATAATTAAAATTTATCTTTTTGAAGATAAATTGAAATGGATAATTGAAATGATATGCATAGATATTTTGAAATATAAATTCATTATTGAATTTATAAAAGCAAGTGGAATTTGTTTAAAAATAAGTATTTATTTATTTTTGAAGTATTGAAATTTAATATCTAGTGAAGATATTTTGGAAAATAAATAATTTGGAAAATTATTTGGAAACTGGTGATGTGTGCATATCCAGTGATAGTTCAATAACCGACTATCAATATTTCCCTTTGAATGGGTAATTGATGTGATTTGTTTGAATGTGAATGCCACACTTATTTTTAAATAAGCGCTCACTATTCGGGTTAACCGGGAAAGGACCATGGGGTCGTATAACCCATTCCGAATATGTGATACGTCGTTATAATAGCATTGAAGATCGGTGTTGAAGACCCGGTATTTGCGAGAGCGATAGGATGACCTGTCGATTGTCTCTGCACTGAGTTGCAACGGTATAGAGACTCCCTAAGTGATGGGAAATCCGATCAGGATTGTGAATATCGGGATTGCAAGGACTTCTTTGTAAGTGCTTTCGGTTTTGTTCGAGCCCGGAACAGACTTGTATGGATTGTATGTCTGACATTACAAGTTGAGATATAAAGCCGATTTCATTCAAATATATTTCTGTTGGTGGCGGAGAATTTATTCTTTTAGCTTAACACCCTTCTCTGAGACGTACGAGCTCAGAGGTTATATAGTTGAAGTTATCAGCGATATATTCCCAATTTGGTAATGTGATATGCTGAGTGTTGCTGAAATGATCATTGTGTTGATTATTGTGATAGGATCGTTTATTTGATCGTCTATCTTGGTGATCATTGTGTTGATCATTTGTTGACCCAAAGCATGGCTTTTGTATAAAGTATGTTTTTGTGGACGTGACTTCGTCGAACCTCACACCCCGGAAATGGTCAAAACAGGAAAGATGCAGCAAGGTTATGAGGGGTAGCACCCTTTAGGGTATGTACATTTCCTTCTGGATAGAGGTGGTATCATGGTATGGAGCCCAGATATTTAACCTATGTGGTTACTGCGAATTTATTACTTTGTGGTTGTTGGTTTTCGGGATCCCGTGAGAAAGGTCGTTTACGATCGGGGAATGGCGTGCTCGTGTCAGTAGTTACCCAGTTAGGGGTAACCCGGCCTTGTGTTGGCAGAGTTCCGGTTTGGTTCTCGGGGATGTCTTTCCAGAGGCATTCTCATGTGGCAATGGGAAGTTCCTTGGCCTGATCATTTGTTGGAAATCCAAAGAAACAATACGAAACTTGTACGGTTTTAGTTGTAGAACCTGCTTCCTCAGGAAGTAGCTATAGTAGGCATAATATAATGGTACCTATGCTGGCTAAGATTTATATTCTACTTTCGAAATGAATTTTTCCTACACTATGCACTAATAATAATATGAAATGTTCTTTTAAATGCGTATCAAGCATCTTTGGCTATCATAAGGAGAAATCTTCTCCAAGTCTGCGTTTGCATTGTGTGTGTGGCAGGAGGTCTTATGGTAGTCTCATTTTTAAAAGCATTGCGAATTGAATTTAAAAATATCTCTCTATTTTGATTTTAAAGATAAATAAACTGTTTTGAGTTCTCACACCAGTCACATGACTGACTTGGAGTTTATTGTTTTCCTTCCTAAACTCTGGGTGCCCACCAATTTCCACACGGGCAGTCAAGAGTTAGGTTTATCAGGATATTCTGGATATTCTGGAGTTGCTGGAGGCAAGCTGGATGGCATGGCATATTATTTATATAGTATTTCTTTTTCCGCTGCGCTGTTTGTTGTTGTTGTACACTCTGATGATATGATGTAATGAAATGTATAAAATGTAATAACTGATATAGTTCTTTGTTTAAAGATTATTCATTTATTATTATATGTTGTTCCGCTGCGAATTGTGAGATTCTGATGTTGTTCTGTTGTTTTCTATTCCGTCCTATTTTCTTCTGTTTTTTTCTTTTTCCTCTATTCTCTTTTTCTTCTATTTTAAAATTTTCTATCTTCTTTTCCCTATCTAAATTTTCTATCTTATGTTTTCTTTTCCCTCTTTATCTTCTTTCTTTTTCTCTCTTTTTCTTTTCTTAAATTCTTTTTAAAAACCCTAACTATTCGGTTTTTCGGCAACGAAAAATCGCGTACGTTACAAGTTACCTTAATTAATCACATAAATTAATTATCTTTTAATATAATATTCTTTGACCACTTGATTAATCAACCTTTATTGGTAATCAAATCTTATAAATTACTTTCATTAAATAATTACCTTAAAGTAAATAATTACCCTTTAATTACTTATCATTATTTAAACTTTTAATTACTCAATAAATTTTAAAAACAATTAACTTTTAAAATTTAACCTTAAAAATAAAATTTATTATTAGCCTATGTTTTAACTTAAATCCTTAAGTTAATTAAAACTGAAAAACATTTCTTAATTACACCATTTAATTTATTTTAAATAAACTTGGAAATTAACTAATATATTAAAGTTAAAAATAAATTATCAAACTCTTATTTATCCAAACCTTTTAAATCAACAAATTTTTTTTAAAAGTAATTTATTTTAAACATTCAACTTAAAAATTTAAAAATCTGAAACTTGTTTGAAAGTTTGATAAGTATTTGTTCATTTTTTTCAAACCCGAGCTCGACCCAAAGGAAACTCGAGACAAAACTCGAGTAACCTCCCCTGCTCCACTACTTCGAGCCTAACGCGAGATTATCCCTTAACCCAATCCAAGGCAGAAGCTTCTTCTTCCCAAACTCCATCCCCTGACAACACTGATACTTGTACACGTGCACCTGAGTTCGCTGCCGCTCAGGTCATCACTGCCATCACCAGTGAGTCGACTACGACCATCTCTAAACATTCGACCATCCAAAAAATCAAAACGATCGTGAAATCGAAAAACGAGCATGTCACAACCCATCAGGACAAAACCTGATCACCCGAACCTCCACGCACTGCCTAACTCCGACCACTGGTGACCGTGCCTTCGCATTCATAGTCGTGACACTTGCCTATGCTTCTAATCCCCCTAGTCTCATCAATCCCGATGCACAAATGTCACCGCAAACGTCTTGACAACCATCACTTACAAATCAATAAATTAAACCCTATATCGACACCGCCAAGCCACCACAACGATCAGAAAAATATAGCTCCATTTTTTCCTGTCCCCCATCTCTTCATCTCCCTCTGATCAGAACCCCGTGATCCAAAATCCTCTTGATCGCCATATTTTGACAAAAATTTGCTTCCCAGTCAACTCCATATTTCCAACAATTACAAGTTTAAAAATCATGAATTGATTATCTAAATTTATGATTTTGTAATATGAATCTGTTTGTCAAGCCAAAACATGAAATCAAAATCATTGATTTTTGACTTAAATTAAGTTATCACTATAAATTCTGATTTTTGAAATAATTATTCACTAAATCCACCTGAATTTATTTTAAAAATGATATTACAAAGTTACAATCATTTTACTTTTAAAGATTATAGCTTGAACATGTTTAGATAGGAAGCTATGATTTTTATTTGATGAAATAAGAGCCTGTAATATCAACAGAGAACTATATACAGGCATGCACCTCAATATATATCTATATATTCAAACATAGTGGCAAAATAAACACATCCTCATAGCACAATTCAAGTGTAAATCCAGAAAGCAAATAAGAGACAGGTTTAAGTGAGTTTTCTCACAGAAAAAAAAAATTAGTTAGGGGTTTGCTCACCTTATTTGATGAAGACAGGGGACAAAAGTCTGGAAAAAACTGGAAAGGATTTACTTTGAGTTTGGAATCAGGTTGAATTGTTGTTGATGCTTGATTCTTGCATGCATTTTTTTAATTTGCTTGAAGCTTCATTTTCCGATCCTCTGTACTTGTTGAAATTGCTTGAACTTGATTTGTTGAGTTATTGAATTGCCTGGAACTTGGTTTTAATATTGTGATGCTTTAGTTTTGTTTTTCTTTGATTTCTTGCTTCCAGGCTGAATTCTTTGATTTCCAGAGAAATTTTTTTTCTAATCTGGTTTTGATCTTTTGGAAACTTGAATCTGGCTGCATCTCTAGTTGCCTTGAATTTGAGTTTGTAGTTGTTTATTTACATTAGATTTAAGAGGATCTAAAACCTGCTTTTATTTTCATTTGGTTGGAAGGATGTTTTGATTTTTGTTTTCATTTTTTTTCTTTTGTTTGCAATTAGTTTTACAGGCTTTCTGAAATGCATCAAAAATAAAAGAGAAAGAGAGGAAGAGATATACATATAGCCTATCTCCTTACTTTATTTAAAAATGAAAAGGAAAAATAAATATTCATGACACTTGTACAATTCTTATGCTTCTTTAGTTAACACTTGTTTAAATGCATGAATTTCTTATTTTACAAATGTCCTAAATTTGTAATTTTATGCTTGTATCTTTTACAAATTTTATTTGTAAATTATGGTTTAAACCTTACTCTATTTTAATTTATAAAACATGTTTATCTATTTTGTTTCTTATATTCATATATTATATATATAGACACACAAATTTAGTTCAACAAATTAAAAAAAAGGTATATAAACTTTTTATTCAATTCTTATTTTAAACTTAAACTAAAGTTATTATAATTAAATTTATATTAAATAATATTAATGTTTGAAAATATTCAAATTTAACTTCTAGTAAATTATTTATATTTACAATTCTAGTTATATACATATATTAATTTTCAAAATATAACTTTCAAATCATCATATTATAAACACAAAATTCCTTTCTATTATTAATAAAGAGTTTTACTTTCAAATAACTTTCAAAACATAGATATACACATGTATTATAATTCGAAAATTTTTTTTATTAATTTTTATATTATAGAGTTTTCAAACTCAAATTTATTTTCAAAGGTTTTTATTTTGGAATTCACAAATCAAAATTTCTATTCATAATCTATTGGATTTCAAATCAATTCCTTTATTTACAATCTTTTGACATATATATATATATATTAAAATCTTCAAATTAATCCACAATTAAATTTATAACTAAAATATTATTCAAAATATTTATTTTTCGAATTTCCAAATTAGAAATTTTATTAAAAAATCACATATATATACATTTATAAAACAAATATCTGTTTAATTTGGAAAATACCAAACTAATTCACAATTTAATTTCAAAAATTAATTAATTTCCAGTTTAAATTTGATTTAAAAAAGAGAATGTTACAGATTCCCTCCTTAAGAAAATTTCGCCCCCGAAATTTTCCTGGAAGACAACAATGGATGGATATACAAAGATGGAGAATCGACTCATCAATCGAGCTGATTATCTATTCTGGATTTGGCTCACCAAATCGGAATGTCATCAATATGAGAACGAACTCATTCAATACTACACAAGATACTCGGGTCACCAAATGTACGAAATATGCAGGGGCGCTGGTTAGTTCGAAGAAATAACTAACCGTTCGTATAATATATCTAGACACAAAAGAACAACTAATGGATACCCAATCCAGATTGGAATATCCCAAGGTATATACTAACTTGTCCCACTTCAGACTTTGATCATTCACAAGAATTTCAAATTTGGTTGAAATCGTTTTATCGATACAAATCTTCATACTTTATTAACCAATTTAAAATTTCCAATTCATTTGAAGTTAAGACTGAAGATGAGAATACGAAATAGAACTTATCTGCAACGATTCGCCAGGCCAGCATCACACCGCAGCTCCTTCTTGTAGCTGCTACAAAGACATAAGAGAATTGAAAAGACGAATCAAAGGAGATTGATAGAGAAAGTTTCCTTGTTGTTGCAAGGCATCGGCCATTTTTAATGGTACTTCCCTGTCCCCTATCTTGTCCTCTTCTTGCCATCATACTTACTATCAGTGGATAGTAAGAGAATTTACCGAGGCATATGGACGGATATCTTAGGGATACTCATTCTAGGGTATATTTCACCCTATCTTTAATGAGTTACCTAATGTGTTAGACTCTTGTGCTAAAGTTTCAACCTTCATCTCTGATACCACGGCAACGATCCTGACTCGACCTTCGAAAATCGGCACCCATACTTCACTTGTACTCGAATACCGTAGATTCAAACTTCGAATCTGGCTCGTCGGAGCTTATAACACATTAAGTACAACAACACAGCAGAAGAAAATGAATAATATATCATTGATACAACAATGGATACAATATCTGATACAGTATGATACAACAATATCAGAGACAAATATACAACAGCGGAATATGCTAACAACGGAAGAGATAACTCAAATATGATCTTCAATGAAGAATGAATCCAAAATCTGTAACTCCAAACCAAAAGCTCATCCCAAAACCTACAAGGACTCCAATCCAATAAGCTCGAACCACCATCATCGATGACTTAAGTAAGGTCAGTCATCCAAAGATTGAAGAAGATTCCCAAAGACTGAAAGCTACCGAATCTACACCTATTATTTGATTATCTGAAAAACCCAACTCTAGACTTCCCGTGTGGAAAATTGTGGGCACCCAGAGTTTAGGAAGGGAACAAGAAACTCCGGTCAGTCATGGGACTGGTATGAGCAAACAAAAACAGTTTATTTTTAAAACAAACAACCAAAGATTTTCAAATTTGAAATCCGTAATGCTTTTCAGAAAACGAAACTACCATAAGGCCTCCCCGCACACACACCATGCAAATGCAAAATTGAAGGAGATTTCTCCTTATAATAGTAAAAAATGCTTGATACGCGAAAACAATTTTGATATTATTATTAATGCATAGTGCAGAAAACCTTTCGAAAGTATAATATTAATCTTAGCCAGCATACAACCATTATTGTATGCCTACTATAGCTACCATCTAAACAGTGGGGCGGCACTATAAGTAAATGGTATATTATACAACTAAAACCGTACATGACACGTATTGGATGATTGGATTTTCAACAAATGGTCAGGCTAAGGAACATCATATTGCCACATTGGAACGCCTCCAGAGGGACGCCCCGAGAACTTACCCAGCTCTCTGCCAACACAAGGCTGGTTTACTCCCTTCCTGGGAGTAAAACCTAAGATATTCCACACCTGGTCGTTTACGACCTTTATCTGAGGATCCTTAACCACAAAGCAACATCACACGGTAAAAAATATACAGTCTCCACATGAGTTAAGTATCCGGGCTCCATACCATGATACCACCCTTTTCCAGAAGGCATGGACATACCCTAGGGGCGCGACGCCTACAACCTTGCCCACCTTTCCTATTTCGACCATTTTGCGAGGAGTGAGGTCCTGATGCAGTCTCGTCCACAAAACTGCGCTTTTTCACAAGGCCATATTTCGATCGACAAATGATCAGCAGCACTTCGTATGCCACATTACCAAATTGGGAATGTATCACTAGTAACCATCAACTACATAATCTCTGAGCTCGTACATCTCAGAAAAGGGTGTTAAACTAAGAGAATAAATCTCCGCCACCAAACAGAAATGTATTTGATAGAAACCGGTTTTACATCTCAAAGTGTAATATCAGACACACATCCATACAAGTCTGTTCCGGGTTTGAACAGAACCGAAGGCACTTCCAAAGAAGCCCTTGCAATCCGAGTATTCACAATCCCGATTGGACTCCCCATCATATATGGAGATCTCTATACCGGCGCGACTCAGTGTAGAGACAATCGACGGGTTATCCTTTCGTTCTCAAAAATACCCGTTCTTCACCACCGATCTTCAAATGCAATCCACAACGTCGTATCATTATTCGAATTGGGTTATATGACACAAGGTCCTCTCCCGGCTAGATCGAATAATGAGCGCAATATTTAAAAACATATGGATATTGGGATTTCAGTTAAGTCACAACTTATTACCCAAAACAAATAGTTTAAACAAATTACCATTTTAAATCTTTTTAAACAAAAGATTCACTTCATAAAGTTCACTCATCTTTCACAAAGATTATTTCATAGCTTTCCAAAGCAATTTTCCTTTCAAATTGGATTAACTCATCCAATCTTTAAATCAAAGATTTAATTCATAGCTATCAAACCATTTTCAATTCAAATCTTTTATATAAAGATACACCATTTAAAATCCTATTCGATTTCAAAACAAGGTTTAATAATCTTTCACAAAGGTTGATTCATAGCTTTCAAAAAAATTCACAATTTAATTTCAAACCTTAAATCTTTCGATACAAATTGGAAATCCTTTCTTTATATGAAAGCTATTATTATTTGAAAACAAATAGTTTTTGTTTTGGAAAAATCCAATTATATTTGATCAAGTTAAAGCCTTTCAAATATAAAACTTAGGTTAAATTCAAACTCCTAAACCAATACTTTTAAAATGGTTTAAAACACATTTACAACTTGTATACCCTTTTTAAACCATAATTCCCAAATATAGAATTCAATTTCAAATCTTGAATTTAATTTCAAATCAAACTATTTAAATTTCAAACTTTATCAAGTTATTCAAAATAAATTTTATCTTTAGAACTCCTTTTCAAAAACTTTTCAAATTAAACCCAATTCCATTTCTAAAACCATTTGTATTAAAAATTCGTCTTTTAAAACCATTTTAAAAATCTGTGACTTAACCAATTTCCTCGTGCAATCCATATTTGTGTGTGTATAGTATGGTCCAAGGGGTTTTACACAATAGTGCAACAACATCAATCATCACAGATTCAATCATATTAATATCGATAAGTGGTATATTCCTATAACGCTTACCTTTATTCACAGATCCACGGATAAATTTATCACATGTAAAATGAATAAATAAATAAATTACACACACCTCAATTCACAGAACAGAATATTACAATCCAATGATAATAACCAATTCAAGGCATTTCATACAATACAAACATTCATAAGTAATCCAAGCATACAATAATCATTTATAAGCAGGATTAATTAATTATTTAATCCTAAATTAATTCAATTTAATAATATTATTTTTTATTTAATTACTCATGAATTAATTACTCAATCTTGATTGATTAATTACAAATAATTTAATATTAATTAATTAATTAATTAATTTATCCTTAATTATCCATCTTAATTAATTACCTGTAATTAATTAATTCGTCCTTAATTAATCACATTAATTAAAATTAACCTTTAGGTTAATTACATAATTAATTAACCCTTAATTAATTATCGTTTAATTAATTATTCTTAATTGATTAAATTAATTAACCCTTAATTAATTAATTATCCCTTAATCATTTTTATTAATTAATTAACTTTCAATTAATCAATTATCCGCAAATTAATTACCTTAATTAATCACATAAATTAATTATCTTTTAATATAATTATTCATTGACCACTTGGTTAATCAACCTTTATTTGTAATCAAATTTTCTAAATTACTTTCATTAAATAATTATCTTCAAGTAATTAATTATCCTTTAATTACTTATCATTAATTAATCTTTTAATTACTCAATAAATTTTAAAAATAATTAACTTTTGAATTTTAACCTTAAAATAAAATTTATTATTAGCATTTAGATTAACTTAAATCCTTAAGTTGATAAAACTGAAAAACATATCTTAATTACACCATTTAATTTATTTTAAATAAACTTGGAAATTAACTTAATATATTAAAGTTAAAAATAAATTATCAAACTCTTATTTATCCAAAACTTTTAAATCAACAAATTTTTTTTAAAAGTAATTTATTTTAAACATTTAACTTAAAAATTTAAAACCCTGAAACTTTTTTGAAAGTTTGATAAGTACTTATACTTGGAAAATTTGTTCTTTTTTTTCAAACCCGAGCTCAACCTAAAGGAAACTCGAGTCAAACCTCGAGTAACCTCCCATGCTCCACTACTTCAAGCCTAATGCGAGATTATCCCTTAACCCAACCCGAGGCAGAAGCTTCTTCTTTCCAAATTCCATCCCCTGACCACACTGATACTTGTACACGTGCACCCTAGTTCGTTGCCGCTCAAGTCATCACTGCCATCACCGGCGAGTCGACTATGACCATCTCTAACCATTCGACCATCCAAAAAATAAAAACGATCGTGAAATCGAAAAACGAGCATGTCGCAACCCATCAGGACAAAACCTGATCACCCAAACCTCCATGCACCACCTAACTCCGACCACAGGTCACCGTGCCCTCGCATCCATAGTCGCGACACTTTCCTATGCTTCTAATCCCCCTAGTCTCATCAATCCCGATGCTCAAATGTCGCCGCAAATGTCTTGACAACCACCATGTTCAAATCTATAACTTAAACCCTATATCAACATCGCCAAGCCACCATAACGATCAGAAAAATATAGCTCCATTTTTTCCTTATCCCCATCTCTTCATCTCCCTTTGATCAGAACCCCGTGATCCAAAATCCTCTTGATCGCCATATTTTGACAAAAACTTGCTTCCCAGTCAACTCCAGATTTCCAACAATTACAGGTTTAAAAATCATGAATTGATTATCTAAATTTATGATTTTGTAATACGAATCTGTTTGTAAAGCCAAAACATGAAATCAAAACCATTGATTTTTGACTTAAATTAAGTTATCACTATTAATTCTGATTTTTGAATAATTATTCACTAAATCCACCTGAATTTATTTTAAAAATGATATTACTAAGTTACAATCATTTTACTTTTAAAGATTATAGCTTGAACATGTTTAGATAGGAAGCTATGATTTTTATTTGATGAAATAGGAGCATGTAATATCAACAGAGAACTATATACAGGCATTCACCTCAATATATATCTATATATTCAAACATACAGGCAAAATAAACACATCCTCATAGCACATTTCAAGTGTAAATGCAGAAAGCAAATAAGAGACAGGTTTAAGTGAGTTTGCTCATAGGTAGAAAAAATTAGTTAGGGATTTTCTCACCTTATTTGATGAAGACAAGGGACAAAAGTCTGGTAAAAACTGGAAAGGATTTACTTTGAGTTTGGAATCAGGTTGAATTGTTATTGATGCTTGATTCTTGCATGCATTTTTTTAATTTGCCTGAAGCTTCATGTAACGACCCAGAATTTTTATTAATTAAAAATTGAATATTTAATTAATTTTAAACATTAATAAGTGAATTTATAAGTCGAATAAATTTTATTTCGAATATTGGATTTAATTGAATAATTAAATCAATAATTTAATATGTTAAATTATGGAAATAATTGAAAATTGGGTTAAATATGATTGAAAATGATTTGTAAAATTTTATTTTATCATGTTGGAGTTAGAATGATATTTTAGAACTTTTAAAATCAAATTAAAAGTTTATTTGTGAAAATTGAATATTTTAATATTTAAATCGACTAGTGAAAATAGTCAATTTTTGAACAGTCTCAGAATTGAACGAAACCAGTTCCATTGGATCCGTAATAGTTAGTTATTACCGGATTTCAATTTTTGTGTCAATCGGAGCTATCGTTTGATCGTGACAGCTCGAAACGCATCGAATTATTTTTAATTTTTATTTGGCGAGTTAAAATAGCCATTTTTCAAACAGTCTCGGATTTCGACGAAACCAGTTTCATCGGATCCGTAATGTGATATTATTGTATGGTTTCAAATTTCGTATCAATTGGATTTACCGTTTGTCCGATACAAATTAAAACGCCTTGAAAATCGCTTAAATCGGTTTAATTTAAATCGATCGTTTATTGCCATAACTCGCACAGATGTCCGAATTAGCTTTCGAAACCTATTCCATTGTGTCCGGAACGCGGGGTAAACCCTAGAAACGCCGGTTACGGCGCGTAAATCGGAGTTTACAAAATCCGGATGAATAGTGATCGTTTATTCTCTATAAATAGACCATTGAATTCACAAATAAATAAATAAAAGAAAACCCTAGGTCAAACTAAGCCATCCGCCACTTTGTTAATCAATGGCCGAAAATTGGTCACCTTCTCCCTCTAATCTCTCTTCATCTATTCAGTTTTAGCCAAAACTTTCAACATGAAAGTTGGAGAGGGGAGTGAGAGCTACAATCTGAACGGTTGTGATGTAAAACGAAGCAACGTGGAGGGCTAGAAGTGGCCACGAGCACCTACAGTACACGCATGTTTTCCCGTGCCTAGGTGGGGCCGAGTGCCACCATGCTCTGGTCGTGGGTGGTGGAAGCGACGAGCAACGTTGCGGCATCGAAGGATCAACTTATCGTCGAGTGTTGATGGTGAAAATTTAAACCCTAGTTGATATAATTTGGGTTCGGCGTGCGTGTTTTGTACTGGAGCAAATTGCGTGAACGAGGAAGATAGAAAGGTGCGGTCTTGATGATGCAGGCAGGATCCAATGGCTCTAAATTGATGAGGGTTTAAAAATTTTAATTTAAGTTGTAATTTGTGTATATAAAAATCGTGCAATCTTTGAAAAATCATAACTTTTTCATACGAGGTCGAAAACACGCGAAACCAGTTGCGTTGGAATCGTATGGACGAGCACTACGCGATGGAGTTGGATTGGAGTCGTTTGGAGTTAGTGAGAATTTTGGATAAAATTAAACGTCCGTTTAATTTTATTCGAAATAAATCGCTAAAACGAAAATAAAATCAAGGTGAGAACTTCTCACTCAATCGAATCAGTTTCGATTTTATTTTGAATAGTTAGATTTAAAATATTTGAATGCATGTTTGAATGATGATTGTTATCTATTGATTGTTAAAATAGACATTATACGCCGTTAGTAAGCGGATGTTATTTATTAAAAACATATACCGCGAATATTTCATAAACAGTGAAATTGGTATTATATATAATAGCAATATATATATATATATATATTGGCATATGTATATATTGCAGTTATTGATTTCCCGCATTTGTTTAGCGGATGAGACCCTATTGCGCCGTTATTAAGCGGATAATATTTTAAATCCCATATACCGCGATAATTTCGTACTGGAACGAAATTGGTATTGTGCTAATGTTTGTGGATGCAGGAAAACAGGTTGGAGGGATCCAACAGGATTCCTCAACAGTATTTATTTGATTTCAGATATTTTGATATTTGATGGATTATCATATCGATATATGATATCGTTGTTGTCGTGATTGACTATTTGGTATGTAGCATCATTGGACCAAATTTGGAATTTTAAAATGATTTTTAAAGTGATTTTTGAAAGAAAACGTTTATAAAATATTTTTGGAATTGATTTATTTTAAATAAATAAACATTATAATTTTAATGTTATAAAAATTATGATTTTTGAGAAATATAGTTAAAGGTTGATTTTTGAATATATGGATTAATAACTTTATAAAAAGAGTTTAAATTGGGATTTATTGAATTTATTATAAAGAGTTGAAAATATAGGATTTATAAAATTTAATTATTTTATAAATCAAAAGGATGAAATTATAAAGGAGATTAAAGATGTTTTAAAATAATAGTATAAATTTATTTTATAAAGGATTTATAAATTGATATTTATAAATTAAAACATTTGAATTATAAAACGAGTTTTTATAAGTGTTTGAATGAAGTGAAAATGGATTGCAGAAATGAATGGAAATTATAAAATTATAAATGGTGAAGTTATAAGTGAAATTTATAAATAATAAGATTTATAAATTTCGTGAAGTTATTAAAGAAAGGTTTTGGATAAATAATTGAATCTTATACGTTATAAGATTTATAATTATGAAGTTCAAAGGAACGATTTTGTAAACAAATAAATTATAAGTATTTCACTTATAATATGAACTTTAAGTATATCATTGAGATATGAATTGAGATAGGTTAGTAAAAGGAATTTATAAACGTTGTTTTATAAATTCACCAACGACTTATTTTGATAAGTAAATTGTTATAACCTATTAATGGAGTTATATTCACGTTTTGACTGTGAATAATCCTTTGAAATAAAATGAATAAAAGGATAAAATTTGTTAAACGTAGTATATTCACGTTTTTGAATAGTGAATAATATGTTAAAGAAAATGTTTAGATTTGATGTTTTAAATAGAATTTAAAACGATCTAACGATGTTTTAAAATGTGTTGAGATTCAAAACCATAGATTTCAACATTTATGTTGAAATAGACGTTTTCAAGAAATAAAAGGAAATAGTGGACTATAACACTGTTGTTATAGTAAATGATTTCCGAAAGGAAATGTTTTGTATAGTATTGGGATTTATATATCTATTTTAATTTCGAATCCCTATACTAGTGATTTTGGGTTGTCGTAACGGGGATTTACGTAACATTCGTTTTGGCCCAAATAAATATGGTTAAGAGAATGATTTCCTTAAAGAATGAAATATATACTTAATCTCGATTTAAGTATATTGAATATTTTCCAAGTGTTGAAAATAAATAAAATTTGTGAATTACTTATGAATAAATAAGTATGGAAATGTTTTCCAATATAAAGTGAATATTAGAGAATTTATCTTTTTGAAGATAAATTGAAATGAATAATTGAAATCGTATATGCATGGATATTTTGAAATATAAATTCAGTACGGAATTTGTGAATGAAAAGGGAAGTTGTTTAAAAATAAATATTGATTTATTTTTGAAGTGTGAAAATTATATATCTTGTAAAGATATGATTTTTGGAAAATAAATAATTTGGAAAATTATTTGGAAACTGGTGATGTGTGCATATCCATTGATAGTTCAATAACCGACTATCAATATTTCTCTTTGAATGGGTAATTGATGTGATTTGTTTGAATGTGAATGCCACACTTATTTTTTGAATAAGCGCTCACTATTCGGGTTAACCGGGAAAGGACCATGGGGTCGTATAACCCATTCCGAATATGTGATACGTCGTTATGAATTGCATTTGATGACCGGTGTTGAAGACCGAGTATTTGCGAAAGCGATAGGATGACTTATCGATTGTCTCTGCACTGGGTAGCTCCTGGTATAGAGATTTCCTAAGTGATAGGAAATTCGATCGGGATTGTGAATACCCGGATTGCAAGGGCTTCGTGAGAAGTGCCTTCGGTTTTGTTCGAGCCCGGAACAGACTTGTATGGATTGTGTGTCTGACATTACAAATTGAAATGTAAAGCCGATTTCATTCAAATATATTTCTGTTGGTGGCGGAGAATTTATTCTTTTAGCTTAACACCCTTCTCTGAGACCTACGAGCTCAGAGGTTATGTAGTTGAATGTTATTAGAGATATATTCCTAATTTGGTAATGTGACATGCTGAGTGTTGCTGTAAATGATCATTGTGTTGATTATTTGTGATAGGATCATTTGTTTGATCGTCTATCCTTGTGATCATTTCTTTGATCATTTGTTGATCCAAAGCATGACTTTTGTATAAAGTATGTTTTTGTGGACGTGACTTCGTCGAGCCTCACACCCCGTGAATGGTCAAAACAGGAAAGATGCAGCAAGGTTATGAGGGGTAGCGCCCTTTAGGATATGTGCATTTCCTTCTGGAAAAGGGTGGTATCATGGTATGGAGCCCAGATGCTTACTCATGTTGAAAACACTTTATGATTGTGTGAATTGATTGCGAGCGCTCGGTGAAAGGTCCCAAAGGACCGGGGGATGGCATATTTGGTCAGTTGTTACTCAGTTAGGGGTAACCCGGCCTTGTGTTGGTAGAGATCCGGTTTGGTTCTCGGGGATGTCCATCCAGAGGCATTCTCATGTGGCAATGGGAAGTTCCTTGGCCTGATCATTCGTTGGAAATCCAAAGAAACAATACGAGACTTGTACAGTTTTAGTTGTATAACCTGCTATGGAATGTGGCGGTAACCTGCTATTGAACATAGTTCGCTATAGTAGGCATAGTTCGAAATGTCTATGTTGGCTAAGATTTATATTCTACTTTCAAAATGAATTTTTCCTACACTATGCACTAATAATAATATCAAATGTTCTTTTTAAATGCGTATCAAGCATCTTTGACTATCATAAGGAGAAATCTCCTCCGATTCTGCGTTTGCATTGTGTGTGTGTGCGGGAGGCCTTATGGTAGTCTCATTTTTAAAAACATTGCGAATTGACTTTAAAAATATTCCTCTATTTTGATTTTAAAGATAAATAAACTGTTTTGAGTTCTCACACCAGTCACATGACTGACTCGGAGTTTATTGTTTCCTTCCTAAACTCTGGGTGCCCACCAATTTCTACACGGGCAGTCAAGAGTTAAGGTTTATCAGGATATTCTGGAGTTGCTGGAGGCAAGCTGGATGGCATGGCGTATTACTAGTATATAGTATTTCTTTTTCCGCTGCACTGTTTGTTGTTGTATGATGTTGTACACTCTGATGGTATGATGTAATGAAATGTGATGTAATGTAATAGCTGATATAGTTCTTTGTTTAAAGATTATTCATTTATAAATATATGTTGTTCCGCTGCGAATTGTGAGATTCTGATGTTGTTCTGTTGTTTTCTATTCCGTTCTATTTTCTATTTTCTTTCCTCTCTATTTTCTATCTTTTCTCTCTCCTTCTATCTTTCTCTTTTTAAAACCCTAACATTTCGGTTTTTCGGCAACGAAAAATCGCAATCGTTACACTTCATTTGCCGATCCTCTGTACTTGTTTAAATTGTCTGAACTTGATTTGTTGAGTTGTTGAATTGCCTGGAACTTGGTTTTAATATTGTGATGCTTCAGTTTTGTTTTTCTTTGATCTTTTGTGCTGATAAATTATATCGAAATTTAATATAATAGTTGGGTTCGAAAAGCTATCTTCTCCATATGATCGAATTTGGATTCGAAACCTTTTCCATTGCTTCGGAGTAAACGTACAATATTATAAATGTCTAGCAGCATGCCTCGATAGGAATTCAAAATTTTGTGCAATGAATTCAAAAACGATTTGAATTTGAATTTAAATGAACAAATATATTCACATTTAATAGGCAGATTTAACACGTTTCTTCTTCCTCAACACTTGACATTTGTTTCGACACGCGTTTAGTTTTAGAAAAAAATAATAAAAATATTTTAATTAAATGCAAACTGTAAATCAAAAGGAAAACCCAAAATCTCCTTTCCCTGTTATCTTGTTCAAACGAAATAAACCAAGAATAACAAACTGTAATTCAAAAGGAAGAAAAATTTAATGGCAGTCGAAGAAAAAAAAATCGAAGTTTCAAATCGCTAATTTCTTTCGTGCGATTTGACTCGAACCAAAGTCAGATCGTCTCATGACCGAATGGGGAGATCGATCGAGCGATATTAAAAAAAAGTGAATCCCAAATCGAGAACGGCAAAGGATCACGGCGCAAGGAAGCACGAGCTCGAGTGGTGGCGAAGGCATTGAGGCAGGCGGCAATTCGTAAGTGCGTGGAGCTCGAGCCGAGCAAGCGATGGAGTCGCGTCGCAATAGTAAGATCGGAGGTTGGAAATTCATGGCGCTCGGGTGCAGTCGTAGTTGTTGGGCATTGGATGAGGGCTTGCGCGAGCTAATTCAGGCAGTAAGGTATATAGCTAACTTCATTATTTTTTAAATAAATATATATATACCTATTTTAAAATATACACAGAGGAAAATATATTACAGTAAAATGAATCACTGATCGGATATTTTTAGAAGAGGAAAAAATTTATATACAGTTTTTCAATTTATAGTCAGGTGTAGGAATATTTTTTTACTATATGTAGTTAAGTCTGAAAAAGATAAATAAACAGATATTTTTAAATGTTGAAAGCTAATGTAAAATTTGTTTTGGAAACCGAGAAATTATTTTTAGCTTTAATTTGAAAAATAAATGTACATGCTTTAATTTACTAAAAATAATTTATTAAAGGAAATTCAGTTTAAATTTAACTTTTAGTTAAATAATTTATTAAAAGGGATTTGTTTAAAATTAAAAGTATTAGTTTAAATAAAATCACTGGTGAATTAAAGTTATCAAATGATAATTTATTATTCGACTTATTTGGAATATTAATAAATTGTATAAATGTTTATAAAAGGTCTGAAAACAAGAAGAAAGCAAGCTGATTTGGATGGATTGCAAAATAAAAAGCAAAGGTGAGATCTTCTCACTCATTAAAAAAAATGGTTATTGAGTGATTGTCTGATTGTGATAGTATATATAGTAGAATATATATATATATATATATATTGGAGTGATTGATTTCCCACATTATATGGCGGATGAGACCCTATGTGCCGCATAATAGCGGATGATTTGATATAATCCCATATACCGCGACATTCAACCTCGAAGTGGAATTGGTATTTAATTGTTGTGCTAATATCTGTGGATGTAGAAGCAAGTTGGAGGAATCCAACTGGATTCTTCAAAGTTGTTGAATTTATTTCATATGTTGTGATTGATTTGTTAATAATCTGTGAATGATTATATTGGTGTGAATGATTATATTGGTGGTTGAAATTTATTGAAGGCTATAGTTTAGCCGAATATATTTTTGGTATCGTAGGATACCAGAAATAAAAAATTGGATTTACGGAAATTAAAGTAGAAAATTTTAAGTAAATTATTTTAGAGAATTGGATAAATTTAAAAGGAGGAATTTTTTAAAAAAAGTAAAGATTAATCTTTGAAATCCTATTGAATAAATTCCAAAATAAGGGGAAAGATTTTAATAAATGGATTTTGAGCAATATTGTTTAAAGGTTGAAGAATTTACTTAAATTTTGGATTTTAAAATAGTTGGAAGAAATAAAGGAATTTATTTTAAAAATGAAATAAATTTAGAAATCAATTTGGAATTTGATTTAGTGTTTGAAATAAATTTAAAAATCAATTTACAATTTGATTTGGTGTTTGAAAGTAGATTTGGAAAATCAATTTGAAAATCGTATATCAATGGATATTTAGAAATTTAAATTCATAATGGGAATTTATAAAGGAATGGGTGATTTGTTTTAAAAATAAATATTGGTTTATTTTTAAAAGTATGGAAAGGAATTTACAGATTTGCAATGTAAATTGAAAAAAATCGAAAAGGATTTATTAATTGCAAAGTTAGTTTAAGTGGTAGTGGTCTTTAATAAAAAGATTTGTTCCGGCGATTGATAAAACTTTTTGGTTTTGGGTAAATAGTAAACGGGTTAAGGATCATTCTTCTGAACTAGTAATTTCGAGACGAAGTTCTTATAAGGGGGAAGAACGTGACGACCCAGATTTTTAGAACATTTGAAACTAAGATATTAAATTGATTTTAAATATATGGAAGTTATTTTAACTTGAATTTCAATTATAACTATGAATTTGGCAATTAAATTATTGAATTTAATTATAGAAATTTGGGTAAAATTTTGAATCTGCATTTTTATGCTTGTTAAAAATATATTTAAGGCTTAGAAAATTTATATTGATAATACTGAATATAATGGAGGCTTCAAAATTGGATTCGAAAATGTTTTGTTCAGTTTTGAATTATATCGTTCAAATCGACATTTAAAAATAGCCTTCCGAGGCACAGTCTCGGAATTCGACGAAACCAATTCCATTGAATCTGTAACAGTGTATTATTATTGGATTTCAATTTTTATAATGTTTGGAGTAATCGTTTGACCGTACGATAAGCCGCGTTGAAAAATTATATCAAAATTTAATATAACAACTGTATTCAAAATGCTATCTTCTCCAAACGATCGAATTTGGATTTGAAACCTTTTCCATCGCGTTCGGAATAGGCGTATAACGTTATAAACGCCTAGCGGCATACCTCGATAGGAATTTGAAATTTTGTGCTATGAATTCAAAAATGATTTGAATTTGAATTTAAATTGAATAAATATTTTCACATTTAATAGGTAGATTTAACACGTTTCTTCTTCCTCAACACTTGGCATTTGTTTTGACACGCCTTTTTTTAGAAAAAAATAATAAGAATATTTTAATTAAACACAAACTGTAAATCAAAAGGAAAACCCAAAATCTCCTTTCCCTGTTATTTCGTTCAAATGAAATAAATCAAGAATGCCAAACTGTAATTCAAAAGGAAGAAAAATTTAATGGCAGCCCAAAAAGAAAAAGAAATCGAAGTTTCAAATCGCTAATTTCCTTCGTGCGATTCGACTCAAACCAAAGTCAAATCATCTCATGATCGAATGGGGAGATCGATCGAGCAATATATTAAAAAAAGTGAATCCCAAATCGATAACGGCAGAGGGTCATGGTGCAAGAAAGCACGGGCTCGAGTGGTGGTGAAGGCATTGAGGCAGACGGCGATTCGCAGGCTCGTGGAGCTCGAGCCAAGCAAGCGATGGAGGCGTGTCGCGACAGTAAGATCGGAGGCTAGAAATTCGTGGCGCTCGCGTGCAGTCGTAGTTGTTGGGCATTGGATGAGGGCTTGTGCGAGCTAATTCTAGCAGTAAGGTATATAGCTAAGTTCTTTTTTCTGTTTATACACACACACACACACATCAACTTAATATTTTATAAATATACATAGAGGAAAATATATTACAGTAAAATGAATCACCGATATGATATTTTCAGAAGAAAAAAATTGCATACAGCTTTTCAATTTATAGTCGGATGCAAGAATATATTTTTTATAGTTAAGTTTGAAAAAGAAAAATAAATTGAAATTTTTAAATATTGAAGCTAATGTAAAATTTGTTTTTGAAACCGAGAAATTATTTTTAGCTTTAATTTGAAAAATAAATATATATGCTTTAATTTACTAAAAATAATTTATTAAAGGAAATTCAGTTTAAATTTAACTTTTAGTTCAATAAATTTATTACAAGGGATTTGTTAAAAATTAAAAGTATTAGTTTAAAATAAAATCACTGATGAATTAAAATTATCAAATGAAAATTTATTATTCGATTTATTTCGATTATTAATAAATTGTATAATGTTTATATAAGGTCTGAAAACATAAAGAAAGCAAGTTAATTTGGATGGATTGCAAAATAAAAAGCAAAGGCGAGATCTTCTTACTCAATTGAGAAAAATAGAATTTCAGTTATTGATCGTTTGTCTGAGTGTGATAGCATATATAGTAGAATATATATATATATATATATATATATATATATATATATATATAGACACACACACACATATTGGAGTGATTGATTTCCCGCATGAGACCCTATGCGCCACATAATAGCGGATGATTTGATATAATCCCATATACCGTGATATTCCACCTCGAAGGAATTGGTATTTAATTGTTGTGCTAACATCTGTGGATGCAGGGAAACAGGTTGGACAGATCCAACTGGATTTCTCAAAGTTGTTGAATTTATTTCATATGTTGTGATTGATTTGTTTATAATCCATGAATGATTATATTAGTGTGAATGATTATATCGGTGGTTGAAATTTATTGAAGGCTATAGTTTAGCCGAATATATTTTTGGTATCGTAGGATACCAAAAATAAAAAATTGAATTTTTGAAAATTAAAGTAGAAAATTTTAAGTAAATTAATTTTAGAGAATTGGATAAATTTAAAAGAAGGAATTTTTTAAAAAAAAAGTAAAGATTGATCTTTGAAATCCTATTGAATAAATTCCAAAATATGGGGAAAGAATTTAATAAATGTGTTTTGAGTAATATTGTTTAAAGGTTGAACAAATTTACTTTAATTTCAGATTTTAAAATAGTCGGGAGAAATAAAGGAATTTATTTTAAAAATGAAATAAATGTAGAAATCGATTTGGAATTTGATTTGGTGTTTGAAATAAATTTAGAAATCAATTTGAAATTTGATTTGATGATTGAAAGTAGATTTGGGAAATCGATTTGAAAATCGTATATCAATGGATATTTGAAAATTTAAATTCACAATGGGAATTTATAAAGGAATGGGTGATTTGTTTTAAAAATAAATATTGGTTTATTTTTAAAAGTGTGGAAAGTAATTTACGGGTTTGGAATGTAAATTGAAATAAATTGAAAAGGATTTATTAATTGATATAAATGAACCATTTCGAAATGGAAAGTGTATTCTCCCTAGAAAGCTAAGTATGTTTGCAAAGTAGCTTTTAAATTTTAAATTTAAAGTTCTAAAGTTGGGTTGTAAAAGAATGTTTGTGGAGAAATTATTTTTGTAAATTGTTTCTAAATTTGTATAGTAAATATTTATTAGGTTAATTATAGAAGTGATATTTTAAAGATTTAATTGCTATTTGATTTAGAAAATGGTTATTTAAATAGTTATACTCTATCTAGTAATTTTATTTTTAAATTAGTTTGGGCTTAAAATTTATATGAGATATTAGTATAATATTTTCATAACTAATGTTTTAAATAAAGTGTTCTAAAATAGTTTTTATTTTAAATGTTTCTAAGTATATATTTTTGAATAAGTGTTTTAAATTATTTTAAAGTATTCGGACTCGGCAAATTTTCAGTGGAAATAAATAATATTTGGAAAATTTATTCCGCGTAAAGAAAGTGATTTGAAATTTGTTTTCAAAGGGTTGAAGTGTGAAAATGCGAAGATATTTGGAAAAAAATAATTGGGGGGAAATTATTTAAAATCTGGTGATTGTTGCGAATATTGATTGATAGTTAAATAACCGACTATCAATATTGGCCTTTAAATGACATTTGAATTTCAATGCGACCGGGGTTCGGATTCCAAATGGTTATCCGAAAACCGCATCGAATCTATGTGATGGATCTTTTTCTTAAAAGATCAAAGTGGAAATTTGTTGTGATTTACTTGAAATCTGAATGTAACATTTATTTTTAAAATAAGCGCTCATTATTCGGATTAGCCAGGACAGGACTTGGTGTCATAAAACCCATTCCGAATAATGATACGACAAAATGGGATTGCATTTGAAGATGATGTTGAAGACCGGGTATTTTTGAAAATGAAAGTTACATGTCGAATGTCTCTGCACGGAGTTGCTTCGGTATAGAGATTTAATCACCCTTTATGATGGGGAGTCCGGACGTGATTAGTGAACATTCGGATTTGCAAGGGCTTCTTTGAAGTGCCTTCAGTTCCGTTCAAACCCGGAACAGACTTGTATGGTTGTATGTCTGACATTACATTTTGAGATATAAAGATGATTTCTATCAAATACATTTCTGTTGGTGGGGGAGGATTTATTCTCTTAGCTTAACACCCATCTTTGAGACGTACATCTCAGAGGTTATGTAGTTGATGGTTATTAGTGATATACTCCCAATTTGGTAGTGTGGCATGCTGAGTGCTGTTGATCATTTGTTGATCGAAGCATGGCTTTTTTGAAAAGCGTAGCTTTGTGGAGGAGACTTCATCGGACCTCACACCTCGGAAATGGTTGAAACAGGAAGGTTGCGGCAAGGTTATGGGAGCCGCGTGTAGCGACCCGACTTCCTACCCCCCAGTAAATCGCATCACTAGGAAGAAAGAAAGGGATAGAAGAAGAAAAGAAAGAGAAAGAAGAACACAACATCAATAGATAACTCACAGCGGAACGAATAAAATATAATATATCACATAAAATATTTCATAGTATCATAATACATCAGAGTTACACAACTTATAACACATATTAGACAGTTTTAAACATCTGTCTAATTCATACAACTCAAGTATACAAGATACAGACACAACATACACAGCGGAAACATAATATATCTACACGTGGAAGCCTCCTGCTCCATATCTCCTCCAAAACTCGTCAAGCAAACCTGAATCACTTGACTACTCATACATAATATGAGTATCCAAGAGTTTAATAAAACAGAAAATAAACACTCGGGTCAGACAGGGGTCTGGTGTGAGTAAACGGGTTAAAATTGCTTAACCTTAGAAAACCTTTGAAAAGAAAAGGTATCACGTAAGACTTCCCACACATAAACATGGAAAAGTTTTTACCTTACGCTAACCAAAACATTTAATAGGAAATCCAGTGATATTATAATAGTGTCTAGGGTTTTCAAGTAAATAAGAAATAGCCGAAATTGTTACATCTATTAAATTCCAACTACTACCACAAAAGTGGGTAATACAAACAAAACCGTAGGATCTCGTAGGGAAAATGGGTTTCCATCAATGGCAAGGCTACTGGGGTACCGCCCGTCACGGTATGTGGCCTAGATCACCGTACCGAGGAGTACTCCCACTCCCCTGCAACACAAGACCGGGACCATTCCTTACTGAACAGTCCCAAACAAGACAACCCCGGCGGTTGTCCAGAATTCAACCGCCCCACACAGCCGAATAAAAAGGGACTTCTAGACAGGAGTAAATCTTGCTCTCCAGTGGGAGCTACCCATGAAGCCTTGCTGCACCTTCCCTATTTTAGCCATTCCCGGTTGATGAGGCTTGAGGCTGCGATTACCTTTATAGAACACATCTATCTTAGAATGCTCATCGTCCACCTGACGATGTGCTGAAAGTATTCAATCCATACAAGTTCGTTCCGGGTTCGAACGAAACTGAAGGCACTATCTCGTTGCACTCATATAGGAATCACCCTCAGAGTCAACGACCATAGCCCTTGCACTCTAAATCATCATCTCGAATCTATAAGTACTATTCCGTCAAACTCATTACGGAATCACCCACAGAGTTATACTGACGTATAGCTCTTACACCTCGAGTCTTCACTTGCTCCACTTGTATTAACGACCTAACGTTCAATTGGAATCGATGTGGTTTTCGGATTCCAAATATGGAAACCCGATCCCGGTCTCACCGAAACCAAACGCCATTTTAATGTCCAAGTTGTACTGAAGGGATTTAACAATTTATCTTATATTCAGGATGATATCTAAACAGATAGATGAATAATATTTATCACAATAGATAATTCATATAAACCATTCATCTTACAAGCAGCCTATCACAACATAGATATCCAAATCATCCAATATCAACCAATCACTCAATATCAATCATCCAATATCATTCAACATCCAATATCAATCACTCAATATTAACCATTCAATATTAATCAATCACTCATAGCAGAATTGATTAACTCTTAATCAATTTAATTAACCTCTAATTAGATTATTACTATCCTTTAATCATTTGGACTATCCTAACTCCTGCTTCATTGATTTATTACAAATCAAATTCATTAATTATCTTCCTAATTAATCTTCCTCGATTAATTATTCTTAATTACCTTCGAGTAATTATCCTTAACCATATTCAGTAATTAACCTTTAATTGCTATCATTAATTACAATAATTAATGATCCTTCATTAATTAATTAACCATAATTAATTGCATTAATCCTTAATTAATTACAATTAATTAATCATATTAAAATTAATTACTTAAATTAATTACTTCATTAATTATATTAATTAATAATATTTATTAATTAATAATCCTTTAATTAATTAAATAATTAACTTGTAATTAATCATCTCATTAATCATAAACAATAATTAACAATTTGTAATTACTTATCTTAATTAATTAACTTCTTAATTAATTATATTAATCCTTTGATTAATTACTTTAATTAATAAATCTTAATTACTTCATTAAGTAATTATTAAACAATTAAATTAATAAATAAATCCCTAATTAATTACTTTATTAATTAATTACAATTTAATTAGTTACACTTAGTAATTAATCATAAATTAATCTCATTCTTTAATTAATTAATCACATTAATTAATTAACTAAAATAATTAAGTAAATAACTCTTAATTACTTACATAAGTAATTATCTCTAATTACTTCCTTTAATAAATCTTAATTACTCTCTTAAGAATAATTAATTCCATCATTAATAAATCTTAATTCATTAACTAATTAATTATTCCATAATTAATTAACTTAAAAACAATTATATTAATTAATTTCGTAATTAATAACATTAAGTATCCATCCATTAATCACTTCCAATTAATTACTCACATGTATAACTTCTCTAATTACTTCCATAAGTAATTACCATTCTAATTACATTCAAAAATTACCATTGATTACCTCATTAATTAATCTCACTTAATTAATCCATAATTAAGTGATTATTTAAAATTAATAAATAATTAACTAATTATTTAAAATTAATTAAACAATTAATTAATTACTTCTAATATATTTCAAAATCTTTAATTAATTAAGAAAACATCATTCTTAATTAGACTTTTACTTATTAATAAATCACAATTTAATTAAGTACCCTATAAGTTCATATCAAAACAAATTATTCATAATTATCCACATAGATAAATTATTTGAAATTAATCCAAATTTTTAATAACTTAAAAATAAACCTTTTCTATAGGTTTACAAAATTCATATCAATAATTCAATTTGAAAAGTAACATTTTGAAATAAATTTTAAAACTTAAAACATCTAATTTAAACTTATAAATTTCCAATAGAAATTTAAACTTAGTTTTTAAATCATTCCTTAATAACTTGATTTAATATTTTAAAATGAAAACATTCCTTTAAATTAAATTTCAAAACACACATTTTTTTTTTAAAATTGAAATTCAAAATCCACTTAAATAATTAATTTCAAATTAAAATTTCTCAATAATTTAAATTTGAAATTGAATTCAATTAATATTTTTCTCTTTTAAAAGTTGATTAACTTTCTACTTACATAAAACAAGTTCCAACCATTTATCCTTTTTAATCAAACCAATGTATTTACTGCCATTAAACACTACAGTACCAAAATCAAAACAACCCGAGTACAACCCAGGCACTACTCGCGTCTACCCCGAAGCGACTTGGCCCCCCCCCCCATCTTCTTCGAGTCATCCCCGAGTACAACTCGATCACCCACCCGAGTTTCCCTCGATTAACACGCGAGAACCCACCACGCTTCCCTTCGTCTTCCCCAAATGCAGAACTCACCTGATACCTATCGTGCATGGTGCACGTGCACCGCCAATCCACACAACTCTGGCCATCTTCCTGACCATCAACCCATCACACAAGTCCTCGTCAACCTATCCTACCTCCCAAATTCAAAAATCCAAGCTCAAACAAAAATTCGACTGCAGTTCGAAAACTACAGCAAACTCGCCCTCCAAAAACCCCCAAACGCCGACGCCACGACGACATTTGACCCTCGCCGTTCTCATCTCAGAAACGCCACCACATGAACTCCATCTTCCTCCATATGCGCACGGTTCCGGCCACACATTGGTGACGAGAATCCCAAAGTAACGTCGGCTTCAACTTCAGGAGCTTAAACCCTATCTCATCCAAATCCTTCCAATCCACTCAATAGAAAAATTATCTTTCATTTTCCCTATAATCATCCATCTATAAGCTAGCCTCGTCCACAATTACGAATCATTTACTTGTGCGAACAATCGGCAATTCGCCATAAACCCAAAAATGTTCCAACCAAGAATCCAACCTAATTACACAGTTAAAAATTATGACATCAACTCTAAAAATCCTAACTTTTCCATTGTAATTCGATTATAAATTCAAAACTAGAAATTTAAATGACAAATTTTTGCCCAAATTTGATTTTCTACTGTAAATTGAAAATTCTAAGAAACTCATCCATTTTTAAATCCTATAATTACTTTTAGATGATAAGTTATGTGATTACAAACAATTTTCATTTACAAGTCAATATCAAATTTGCATCCAAAATCAAGTTACTGATTTTTGAAGGATTTGAACTGTTTTAGTAAACACAGTATCTATTTCAAATTTTTACAGCCAATTCAACATTTTAATTCAACATGCATTCCAATGTAAAACGAATTTTCATATAACATAATATAGATTAACACATGCATCAACATTCAATCGCAAGTTATACCAAAACTGTTTTTAAAATTATTTACTCACCTGTTAAATTAAAGAGGCAGAGTAGTTTAAACTTTCCAGGTTCTTGAATCATTAAATCTGGAAAATACTTTAAATTCTTGCTTTGCTAATGAAGTGAATTCCTTTGCATGCTTTTGAATTGAAGTTGTACTTCATGCAGGTTGGATATTTACTTCAATTGTAGGTTGATGATGCATGTTGATTTGCATACTGCAGATTTTTAATTGTTGCAGATTTCTAATTTTTGCAGGTTGAAGATTATAGGTTGAAGTTGAGAGGAACTTTGATTTTGATTTTAAAATCTCAGGTTGTAAATGAATTTCTGGTTTTAGCCATTAATTGAAAGAGGAAACAAATTTTCTTCATATTTTAAGTTTAAAAAAAATTAAAGAGAATAAGATTTTAAAATAAAGACACTTGTCACATAAGTATTTAATGTTCTTACATTTGTTTATTAAAGAAGTTTGCATGTTAACACATGTCTTTAAGTATTTTAATAAATTTTCATTTAATTTTAAATGTAAATAAAAACTAACATATTAATTTACTAAGTAAACAAATACTTACATATATGTAAATAAGTTTACTTTTAAAAGAAAATATCCTAAACTAATTATAAGATAAATATAAAATTATACATGTTATTTTATATCTTAAACATTCATTTTTAATGTAAACATTTTAAAAGAAAACAAAACAAAGCTTGTTTAAATTCCTTTGAAACCATTCTCATTTTAAATACTTTAAAAGAGAAACAAAACAAAACTTTGTTTAAAACCCTTTTAAACTATCCTATTAAAATAAATAACAATCTTATATTTTGAAAATAAACGAATTAGTCTTTAGATTAATTTTTAAGCAAAAGCTTTAAATTATAATTTCATACATATTCAAATTATCAATAGATTTAAATTTCAAAACAATCCAAATTATAACATATACTTATATATATCACAATTTGCAAATTTAACTTTATTTAAAACAAATGATATTTGCTATTCACAATATATATCAAACATATATATTATAAATAGGATAAAATTTATTATCTTTTGAAAAACAATTCTAACCAATTTTTAAATTGTTAAAAGATATTGATCATACTTACCAAATTAAATATTTGTTATTCTTAATAAGATTAATTTCACCAATTTAAATTAAAATTATAAAGAAAATTTATCAAACTAATTAAATTATTGACACAGATTATTAAATTTATATTGCCCAAAATCCGGGTCGTTACAATCCTCCCCCCTTAAAAGAATTTCGTCCCCGAAAATTAAAAGCAAAGTTAATTTAATAACCCAGCAAAGATTTTAATTTCAATTTGCAAAGCATTCCTAACAACCAGTAACTAACAACCAAAGCAATCAATCATATAAACAAACTTAACTAATTATCCTGACATACGTCAGAATAAAACTCTAATACTATTCCGAGTTTCCCAAGTAAAAATAACCGGGAGACTCGCTCTACAGAAGCTAACAAACTAACTAAACTACCAAAATCCCGAGCTCCTCTCTTCTCTAGATCCATCAATCTGAACAGAACATCAGATTATCCTTAGATCCAGCTCAACATCCAACTCCAACTGAACTACAGATCCAACAACCAAAAATGAATCATACACGTACTCCCTCAGAGATACGTGAAATACAATGAATCCCAGCTATCCAAACTGGCAATTCAATCTCATAGACAGCAAATCTTATCTTATCAGAACACAGATAAGAAATCTCAAATGCCATAGCACTAACCAACCAATCTTACTCAATTTCTGCTCTCTTAACCAGAGAAATCTCAACAATGAAGTCTCCAACTTCGAATTCCAACTCTCCTTATCTCATATCTGTATAACTCGACAGACAATCCAGGGCTGCCAATCTCTTCCTTATCAGCTCAACCTATGCTGATACTTCCAGAAACAACTAGACCAAAACAAACTAGCTTCTAGATCCTATTCAACAGAAACGTCTTTATAATCCGTCGAAACCCAGAACACAAACTCTACTACTCAAGCAATAGCAAACAGATCTTGCTTCCTTCCTTGCACAGCTGCTATCTCACTTCCGCTGCATAACTCTGATTCGGAAATAGAGGAGAATACTGTTGATGAACACAAGTATAATTTATCCAATATATGAGAAACCTTGTTCATCAAATCCATATAATCTTAGTGACACATCCAACTCGGTCACACAACCTTACACAAAATCCAACTCAAAAGCTAGATCTAACCAAATCCAAAATCTAAAAATAAATTCTTGAGCTGCTACACCAACTCTACTTCTCCAAGAACCATCCTACAACCAGGCTAGCTACCATAATTACTTCTGGAACCAAAACAATATGGAACTCAACTCCAGATGCAGACAACCTTCTGATTACTCTAGCAGTTCCTACTTCCACATGAGAATCCTCAGTCTCAAACAAAAGAATGCTCAAGAAAATCCCAAATTAATCGCAAGTCACTTTTGCGATCCAAACTAATCCGATTCCAAAGAAACCGTTCTCACTTTACCAATTAGAACAGCTTTAAGCTTCTCCAACCTAGGTTAACTCTTCAAGAAAACATTCACCATCAGCTCGGACTGCTAAAAGAAGAACCACAAGATTCCTGAACTATCGGAGAAACAACCACAGTGCTGCTTCCAAACTCTACCTCGATGATACTGTAAAGGCAAAAGACCTTCTCGACAGCACACCGAACACTTCGAGTTGCATTGCTACCACAGCTATCCAAAGACTTCTAATCCAAATGCTTCTCGAAAACCAAAACCGTCAACAAACCCTACAATGGACCTCCAAGATGGCAGACAACCCAAAAGAAACTTGGGCTCCAAACCAAGCATCAACATCTCGCACTCCTAAAAATAATGACAAATGAGACCATGTCGAAGCGAAGCAACTCATAGACCTTAGTCCCATATTCCAGAATAGCCAACTTCCATACTAAATATCCAGATAACTTCTACTCAGATAAGTCTTCCCTAAGGCAGATAAAGACTGCTCCTCAACTACTTCTAAAACTGCTTCAAGAGAAAACTTCCCCGGAAAATATCCAAGGATACTGCATCTCATCTCGCAGTTACCAAGATATCATCACTTACTTCTACACTTCCAACAGATCCAAACTCAAGAATAATTCGCTCACCCGAGTGAATTCCAAACTTATTCTTCAAAGATAAACTCCGAATCTTTAAAAAGATTTCCTTCGGATATAAAAGAAATCCTTACTCCAAACAACAAAACTCACTCGAGACGGTATTAGGTCTACAGTCTCGACAAATACTTCCAACCTTAAACATATGGACCTCTTCCATCAGTGGTAATCGTGTTACACACAAACACCACTACTCCTTCTACCTCTAAAACTCATGTTGGAAAATCCGAACAGATAACCCAACAGATTAGGTAGATATAAATATATGGTTATATATAAAAATTACAAGTACGTTCTCTCAAGAAAGACACCACTACAGAGCCTAGGTATTCACTCAACCTAACGCTCCCTAAAGAAAGACGCTCTTCAGAGCTTAGGTATTCGCTCAACCTAATGCTCTGATACCAACTGTAGCGACCCGACTTCCTACCTCCAGGAAATCGCATCACTAGTGAAGAAAGAAAGGGATAGAAGAAGAAAAGAAAGAGAAAGAAGAACACAACAGCAACAGATAACTCACAGCGGAACGAATAAAATATAATGTATCACATAAAATATTTCACAGTATCATAATACATCAGAGTTACACAACTTATAACACATTAGCTATAAACATCTGTCTAATTCATACAACTCAAGTATATAAGATACAGACACAACATACACAGCGGAAACATAATATATCTACACATGGAAGCCTCCTGCTCCATATCTCCTCCAAAACTCGTCAAGCAAACCTGAATCACTTGACTACTCATACATAATATGGGTACCCAAGAGTTTAATAAAACAGAAAATAAACACTCGGGTCAGATAGGGGTCTAGTGTGAGTAAACGGGTTAAAATTGCTTAACCTTAGAAAACCTTTGAAAAGAAAAGGTATCACGTAAGACTTCCCACACATAAACATGGAAAAGTTTTTACCTTACGCTAACCAAAACATTTAATAGGAAATCCAGTGATATTATAATAGTGTCTAGGGTTTTCAAGTAAATAAGAAATAGCCGAAATTGTTACATCTATTAAATTCCAGCTACTAGCCACAAAAGTGGGTAATACAAACAAAACCGTAGGATCTCGTAGGGAAAATGGGTTTCCATCAATGGCAAGGCTACTGGGGTACCGCCCGTTACAGTACGTGGCCTAGATCACCGTACCGAGGAGTACTCCCACTCCCCTGCAACACAAGGCCGGGACCATTCCTTACTGAACAGTCCCAAACAAGACAACCCCGGCGGTTGTTCAGAATTCAACCGCCCCACACAGCCGAATAAAAAGGGACTTCTAGACAGGAGTAAATCTTGCTCTCCAGTGGGAGCTACCCATGAAGCCTTGCTGCACCTCCCTTGTTTTAGCCATTCCCGGTTGATGAGGCTTGAGGCTGCGATTACCTTTATAGAACACATCTATCTTAGAATGCTCATCGTCCACCTGACGATGTGCTGAAAGCATTCAATCCATACAAGTTCGTTCCGGGTTCGAATGAAACCGAAGGCACTATCTCGTTGCAGTCATATTGGAATCACCCTCAGAGTCAACGACCATAGCCCTTGCACTCTAAATCATCATCTCGAATCTATAAGTACTATTCCATCAAACTCATTACGGAATCACCCATAGAGTTATACTGACGTATAGCCCTTACACCTCGAGTCTTCACTTGCTCCACTTGTATTAACGACCTAACGTTTAATTGGAATCGATGTTGTTTTCGGATTCCAAATATGGAAACCCGATCCCGGTCTCACCGAAACCAAACACCATTTTAATGTCCAAGTTGTACTTAAGGGATTTAACAATTTATCTTATATTCAGGATGATATCTAAACAGATAGATGAATAATATTTATCACAATAGATAATTCATATAAACCATTCATCTTACAAGCAGCCTATCACAACATAGATATTCAAATCATCCAATATCAACCAATCACTCAATATCAATCATCCAATATCATTCAACATCCAATATCAATCACTCAATATTAACCATTCAATATTAATCAATCACCCATAGCAGAATTGATTAACTCTTAATCAATTTAATTAACCTCTAATTAGATTAATTACTATCCTTTAATCATTTGGACTATCCTAACTCCTGCTTCATTGATTTATTACAAATCAAATTCATTAATCATCTTCTAATGATCTTCCTAATTATTCTTCCTCGATTAATTATTCTTAATTACCTTCGAGTAATTATCCTTAACCATATTCAGTAATTAACCTTTAATTGCTATCATTAATTACAATAATTAATGATCCTTCATTAACTAATTAACTATAATTAATTACATTAATCCTTAATTAATTACAATTAATTAATCATATTAGAATTAATTACTTAAATTAATTACTTCATTAATTATATTAATAAATAATCTTTATTAATTAATAATCCATTAATTAATTAAATAATTAACTTGTAATTAATCATCTCATTAATCATAAACAGTAATTGACAATTTGTAATTACTTATCTTAATTAATTAACTTCTTAATTAATTATATTAATCCTTTGATTAATTGCTTTAATTAATAAATCTTAATTACTTCATTAAATAATTATTAAATAATTAAATTAATAAATAAATCCTTAATTAATTACTTTATTAATTAATTACAATTTTAATTAGTTACACTTAGTAATTAATCTTAAATTAATCTCATTCTTTAATTAATTAATCACATTAATTAATTAACTAAAATAATTAAGTAAATAACTCTTAATTACTTACATAAGTAATTATCTCTAATTACTTCCTTTAATAAACCTTAATTACTCTCTTAACAATAATTAATTCCATCATTAATAAATCTTAATTCATTAACTAATTAATTATTCCGTAATTAATTAACTTAAAAAAAATCATATTAATTAATTTCTTAATTAATAACATTAAGTGTCCATCCATTAATCACTTCCAATTAATTACTCGCATGAGTAACTTCTCTAATTACTTCCATAAGTAATTACCATTCTAATTACATTCAAAAATTACCATTGATTACCTCATTAATTAATCTCACTTAATTAATCCATAATTAAGTGATTATTTAAAATTAATAAATAATTAACTAATTATTTAAAATTAATTAAACAATTACTTAATTGCTTCTAATATATTTCAAAATCTTTAATTAATTAAGAAAACATCATTCTTAATTAGACTTTTACTTATTAATAAATCACAATTTAATTAAGTACCCTTTAAGTTCATATCAAAACAAATTATTCATAATTATCCACATAGATAAATTATTTGAAATTAATCCAAATTTTTAATAACTTAAAAATAAACCTTTTCTATAGGTTTACAAAATTCATATCAATAATTCAATTTGAAAACGTAACATTTTGAAATAAATTTTAAAACTTAAAACATCTAATTTAAACTTATAAATTTCCAATAGAAATTTAAACTTAGTTTTTAAATCATTACTTAATAACTTGATTTAATATTTTAAAATGAAAACATTCCTTTAAGGTAAATTTCAAAACACACATTTTTTTTAAAATTGAAATTCAAAATCCACTTAAATAATTAATTTCAAATTAAAACTTCTCAACAATTTAAATTTGAAATTGATTTCAATTAATATTTTTCTCTTTTAAAAGTTGATTAACTTTCTACTTACACAAAACAAGTTCCAACCATTTATCCCTTTTAATCAAACCAAAGTATTTACTGCCATTAAACACTACAGCACCAAAATCAAAACAACCCGAGTACAACCCAGGCACTACTCGCGTCTACCCCGAAGCGACTTGGCCCTCCATCTTCTTCGAGTCATCCCCTAGTAAACTCGATCACCCACCCGAGTTTCCCTCGATTAACACGCGAGAACCCACCATGCTTCCTTTCGTCTTCCCCAAATGCAGAACTCAATGATACCTATCGTGCATGGTGCACGTGCACCGCCAATCCACACAACTCTGGCCATCTTCCTGACCATCAACCCATCACACAAGTCCTCGTCAACCTATCCTACCTCCCAAATTCAAAAATCCAAGCTCGAACAAAAATTCGACTGCAGTTCGAAAACTGCAGCAAACTCGCCCTCCAAAAACCCCCAAATGCCGACGCCACGACGACAATTGACCCTCGCCGTTCTCATCTCGGAAACGCCACCACATGAACTCCATCTTCCTCCATATGCGCACGGTTCCGGTCACACATTGGTGACGAGAATCCCAAACTAACGTCGGCTTCAACTTCAGGAGCTCAAACCCTATCTCATCCAAATCCTTCCAATCCACTCAATAGAAAAATTATCTTGCATTTTCCCCATAATCATCCATCTATAAGCTAGCCTCGTCCACAATTACGAATCATTTACTTGTGCGAACAATCGGCAATTCGCCATAAACCCAAAAATGTTCCAACCAAGAATCCAACCTAATTACACAGTTAAAAATTATGACATCAACCCTAAAAATCCTAACTTTTCCATTGTAATTCGATTATAAATTCAAAATTAGAAATTTAAATGACAAATTTTTTCCCAAATTTGATTTTCTACTGTAAATTGAAAATTCTGAGAAACTCATCCATTTTTAAATCCTATAATTATTTCTAGATGATAAGTTATGTGATTACAAACAATTTTCATTTACAAATCAATATCAAATTTGCATCCAAAATCAAGTTACTGATTTTTGAAGGATTTGAACTGTTTTAGTAAACACAGTATCTATTTTAAATTTTTACAGCCAATTCAACATTTTAATTCAACATGCATTCCAATGTAAAACGAATTTTCATATAACATAATATAGATTAACACATGCATCAACATTCAATCACAAGTTATACCAAAACTATTTTTAAAATTATTTACTCACCTGTTAAATTAAAGAGGCAGAGCAGTTTAAACTTTCCAGGTTCTTGAATCATTAAATCTGGAAAATACTTTAAATTCTTGCTTTGCTAATGAAGTGAATTCCTTTGCATGCTTTTGAATTGAAGTTGTACTTCATGCAGGTTGGATATTTACTTCTATTGCAGGTTGATGATGCATGTTGATTTGCATACTGCAGATTTTTAATTATTGCAGATTTCTAATTTTTGCAGGTTGAAGATTATAGGTTGATGTAACAACCCGCATATTTATCGAGTTTGTATTTAAATATTTTATTTAAATATTAACTCGTTAATCGGATTTTGGTCCGAAAAGCTACTTTTTGCAAACGGTCAAATTAGGACTCGAGACCACTTCCATTGAGTTCGAAATGTCGTTTACAACTTTTTTAAGTATAAACATCGATAGGTTTGGAGTTAGTGAAATTTCACTAACTTTTCCCGCTTTGGACTTTGGGTTAGTTTAGCCTATTAAGCCCAAGTTCCAACCCTCTTCTCCTCACTCTTCATAAATTTCCTAACTAACCAAGCTTTGGCATTAATGGTGGAGGGAATGGGAAATTAAAATTCCAAAACTCAAATTCAATTGCAATCCATCTTTCTACTCCAAATTCAAGAAGAAGACATCGGATTCAAGCTTGTGGTTGCTTCTCCATTTGCCTTCAAGCTTTGTTCTTCATTTTCATTGGGTTTTGGAGCAAAGGTGAGATTTTTATCTCACAAATCTATTCTATAACTATATTGGACTGTTGGGAATGATTCCCTATCACTTTTGCATGCACATTTGCATTTGGTTTGGATTGGATTGGCGAAAAACTCCAATTTTTAGTGTTTTTGGTGAAAAACTGCTCTTAGGTCGTTTTGTCTTCATTAGGTCGCTCGGGGTGGAAAAGTCACGGCCTTCGTATTTGACTCACTCGGTTTTAGGTCGTAGGTCGCAAGCCTTTTAGGTCGTAGGTCGCAAGCCTTTTAGGTCGTAGGTCGTATGGTCGTTAGGTCGCTCTGCTTTGACTCTGGCCATTTTTGCTCACTCGCAGTTAGGTCGCTCACGACCTAGGACTTAGGTCGCTCGCGAGTTAGTGGCTTAGGTCGTTGGGTCATATAACCCATTAAGTCGCGCTCCTTTAGGTCGCACCTCTTTTAGGTCGCGCCTCTTTTAAGTCGCCCTTCTCTGGACCTTGTTAGGTCGCTCAACATTGACCTCGTTAGGTCGCTCAACACACCGTGTCGCTAGGTCGCTCGACTCTGGACCTCATTAGCTCGCTCAACCGTCTACCTTTATAGGTCGTAGGTCGTCTCCGACCTTAAACCACTCGGTCGCATTAGGTCGCGTACCTTTTAGGTCGCGTGTTGCACTAGGTCGTATGACCTTAGGTCGCTAGGTCGTATGGCTTTAGGTCGCTAGGTCGTATGACCTTAGGTCGCTAGGTCGTTGGGCCTCGTTTCTTCTTAGGTCGCTGCTTCTTATAGGTCGCTCGGCTCCTTAATTTCTTTAGGTCGTTTGAGTGTTAGGTCGCAAACCCATTTTAGGTCGCATGACCTATACCCTTTAGGTCGCTGGACCACTAGGTCGTGCCCCTTAGACCCCTAGGTCGCAACCATTAGGTCGCTCGACCATATCCCTCTTAGGTCGTTAGACCTCATTTTGTCTTCACTAAGTCGTACCGTTTTGGACGGGGCGCTGCCCCGCACCCCGCCTGGGGCGCTGCCCCCTGGACCCCCGCGACCTGACCGGGCAGGTTGAACCCCGTAAGCGGTGGCGTTGCCCCCGCACCCCCACCTTGGGGGGTTGCCACCCCCCTGGACCCCCCCTCCGTAGGGCATCTTATCTGAAAAATATTCAACAGAACTTGCTGAGCTGATTTCCTTGGATTTTTATCACATCTTCGAATGTGACATTTGTGACTGATTGTTTCTACAATTGCTTCTGTGTTTTGTCACTTTATAATATAAAGGTTTCAATACTAGTAGTAAATATCAAAACTCTTTTAACAAACAATTTCAACTCTATTTTTAATAACAAAGCTCTTTTCTTAAACCGTTTTCCAATCTATTAGTATATACAAACCTTTACCTCACTCGGATGAGAAATCTAATTAAACGACTTAGTAAAACAAGTGGTATGAAACGCTTGCGTTCACTTCGTCGGTTAATTCTTGGACTTGTTCGATTGAACCTCTTGTGACAATTTTATTAGTGAAGATTTACAGTTTGTTCGTAAATATTTAAGTTAAGCAAGTGGTTATGGGACATGAAGCTAAACTTCTATATTTACTAGCTTAGTGTAATTGACACTTCTCGTTGATCTTGATGATCGCTTTATGAATTAGACTAGCAATTGCGCGATGTCTCTTTCATTGCAAGGTTAGACTAGACACCACTTGTGTGATTCCATTCACACATACCTTTCTGCTTTTTGGTTAGTCTTGACCTCAATCTGTGTGATTCCATTCACACATGCGGGGTAGCTCCCCTTGGTCTTCGGACCGTCATGTGATAGGCCTCTTTCTCTTTTCTATGATTTCTGGACTTCTTGTGTTGATTTCTGGAATTTATCTCTTTGACTTGTCATGAGTACAAGTTTAGGGTATGATGCCCTCTTTGGATCTTTGAGAAGATTCTTGTGATATTGATATATCTCTTATCGGTTGATCTCCTGTTGATCATTATTTGCATACTTATAGTAGTATGTCAGTATGGATATTTTATGTTTATGCCATATCTTTTATTTTATATCATGTCATCTGATATTTATAGCTAGACTGATCCGTTTATTATTTTCTTATAAATAATATTCGGGTCAGACCGAGATGTTACAGGTGCTACTGCTTGACTCCTCCCCTAGTGATTCACTACTCAGACTTTTGGCTACTTGTTTAGATTAGCAGCTTTTGTTGTTTACACTTGAGATATAGACTCATAGTTGTATTCTTTTGTATAGCACGCGTTGCTATTCTTTTGTATTATCGTGGATCTTTTTAGACCACTACTCTGATGTACACTTTTATGTGATATATATTCATATCTCTTTCCGCCTTTGTGATATGGATATCTGTGATTGATTCGCATGTTATGCTTACTTCTATATTTGTTTCCGAAGATTATTTTATAGCCACCGTGTGATAAGAAATTACATTGATGGTCGCTCCTCAACAGCCTTATTCTCCGCGCTAGTTGACAGCACTACACCGTAGTGTTCTTGGCTAGCATGGGTATAGAGGTGGGGCGTCACAGTTGAAGTTGAAAGGAACTTTGATTTTGCTTTTAAAATCTCAGGTTGTAAATGAATTTCTGGTTTTAGCCATTAATTGAAAGAGGAAACAAATTTTCTTCATATTTTAAGTTCAAAAAAAAATTAAAGAGAGTAAGATTTTAAAATAAAGACACTTGTCACATAAGTGTTTAATGTTCTTACATTTGTTTATTAAAGAAGTTTGCATGTTAACACATGTCTTTAAGTATTTTAATAAATTTTCATTTAATTTTAAATGTAAATAAAAACTAACATATTAATTTACTAAGTAAACAAATACTTACATATATGTAAATAAGTTTACTTTTAAAAGAAAATATCCTAAACTAATTATAAGATAAATATAATCTTATACATGTTATTTTAAATCTTAAACATTCATTTTGAATGTAAACATTTTAAAAGAAGACAAAACAAAGCTTGTTTAAATTCCTTTGAAACCATTCTCATTTTAAATACTTTAAAAGAGAAACAAAACAAAACTTTGTTTAAAACCCTTTTAAACTATCCTATTAAAATAAATAACAATCTTATATTTTGAAAATAAACGAATTAGTCTTTAGATTAATTTTTAAGCAAAGCTTTAAATTATAATTTCATACATATTCAAATTATTAATAGATTTAAATTTCAAAACAATCCAAATTATAACATATACTTATATATATCACAATTTGCAAATTTAACTTTATTTAAAACAAATGATATTTGCTATTCACAATATATATCAAACATATATATTATAAATAGAATAAAATTTATTATCTTTTGAAAAACAATTCTAACCAATTTTTAAATTGTTAAAAGATATTGATCATACTTACCAAATTAAATATTTGTTATTCTTAATAAGATTAATTTCACCAATTTAAATTAAAATTATAAAGAAAATTTATCAAACCAATTAAATTATTGACACGGATTATTAAATTTATATTGCCCAAAATTCCGGGTCGTTACATCGCGCCTCTCAGGGTATGTACATTTCCTTCTGGATAAAAAGTGGTATCTAGTATGGAGCCCAGATATTTAACTTGTGTGGATTATTAAAGGTGATATTCTGGTATGGAGCCCATATTATATACCGTGCGGTTGTTGGTTGATGAGGCGCCTTGGATAAAGGTCGGTCTAGACCGGGAGGTGGCATACTCTTGTCAGTAGTTACCTAGTTACAGAGGTAAACCGGTCTTGTGTTGGCAGAGATCCGGTTAGGTTCTTGGGGGCGTCCCTCCAGAGGTGTTCCATTCGGTAAGGAAGTTCCTTAGCCTGACCATTTGTCGGAAATCCAAAGAAACAATATGAGCCCTGTACGGTTTTAGTTGTATTATCTTCCATGGAATGTGGCGGTAATCTGCTATTGAACATGGTAGCTATAGTAGGCATACTACGGAATGTGTATGCTGCCTAAGATTTATATATATTTTCGAAATGTTTTCCACACTATGCACTAATAATATTATTAAAAGTGATTTTTGTGTATCAAGCTGAATGGCGAGGCATATCACTTATATTATATAGTATCTGCTGCATATGGTTTGTTGCAAAGTCAATTTCCATGGGAAAGTTATAATAACGGTCAGTGTTGTATTTTGTTGTTGTAAACTCTGATGATGTATGTATAAACTGATATAGTTCTTTGTTTTGAATTATTCATTTATCTATTATATATTGTTCCACTGTGAATGTGAGATTCTGTTATTGTTTCTGTTTCTTCTTCTATCTTCTTCTTCTTTAGCACTAACGGTTCAGTTTTCCGGCATTCAATGATTCGGCATTTGATACAGTGGACGTATTGAAGTTGACTTTCAGGCGTCGAAAAAAATTGGGTCGTTACATCATGAGTTTCCTTCGACTCGGCTGCATAGAAAAATTCACAGGGCTGTGAAGGATTACGCTTACGGATGTTACCTGGAGGACCCAGGAGAAACCATTGTGTAGCTACGATCTATGGTCATTTTCGGTATAATCCGCTTGGGTAGAGCAATTGCCCTAAGGTACGGATGTTTCTTGTGGGAACTAGGCAAAATCATTGTGTAGTTCCGGTCCATATGGGGCAATTCGAGGGGGAAAATGATTACCTTGTGTCTATGGGTGATAGCGACATAACCACTAGTGTTACTATTAAGTAGACTACGATCCATGCAAGCGTTTTGTTTAGCGTAATTCGTAGAGCGGTGATTTCTCACAGGTACGGATGTTATTTGGGGGATATAGGCGAAAGCATTGTGTATCTACGATCCATGGTTGTTTTGGATGTCATGGCGTAAAATGTGAGACAGTGCCTGCCTAAAGTCACCCAAGGCCGCGTCGCTCTATCCTCTCGACTTAGCGAGAGAGCGACCTTAGGGACTGCTTTCCATGATGATCATGTTCGTTTGATTTTGGTGATTGGATTGTACTTTCCATATCTGTTTTTAAAAGTCTTTCCAAGTATTTTCATTGGGTGTTGAAACAGATCTACTAAGTACTTATAGATTTCTTGTCTTACGCCTGATCAACGTATTACTAGATTCTATAAGAACGAGGATAAACTTGTTGAAACATTGAATTATCAAAAGTCTTTTCTATATAAAAGTATTTTGTTATAAAAGAATTCTAACAAAGAAAATTTTCAAACATTTAAGTATTTTGTTATAAAAGAATTTTCTATCTTTCTGTTTATCTTTCAATTCTCTTATTCCGCTGTTTTCGAGGATGAAAAGTTTTGAGTAGGGGAGATTGTAATGACCCGTATTTTTTACCATTTAAAAATGTTTAGTTTAATTTAGTTATCAAATAAAGATGGCTAAAATCAAAAATTTATATTGTGATTAATGAAAATATATCGAATGGAAGTGATAATCTAAATTGAATTTGTAAATGACAAAATTGCAATAAGAGAAAAGTTTTAACTAATATCTGAATTGAAACAACAATATTCAATTGTATTAAATTAATAATTGAAGTATGAACAATAAATGTCATTAAATGAAGAAATTGAATAAATGTGCAATAAGATAAAAGATGACAACAAATTTCAATATAACCTTTTGAAATTGATTGTAAGGAATTAATAATAGAATTCGAATTAACAAATGTTTATTCTTACATACGAGATTGATTGGTGGTTAATAAAAAAAACATAAGTCGAATAGATAAATTTTCTGATATTTGTAATAATTGAATCTACTAATTTCGAAACTATATTAAATTTTCAAAACGCTAATTTCTAAATAAGAAGAAAAATTATATATGCATGAATGTAAACTTCACCATTTCAAACTTATGATATATATATATACACACACACACACACACACATGCATAAACTTCATAATGCAAATTTCAAACTTATGATGACAAAATATATATAAGTATATATATATATATATATCTCTGTGTGTGTGTGTGTGTGTATGTATGTATATGTATATTTGTTTACAAGAGTAATATATGTAAATATGTAAGTATGTAAATATGTAAGTATGTAAATATGTACATGGTAAACATATGTATATGAGAACGTATATATATATGTGTGTGTGCGTGTCTATCTATATACATAGGAAGCATCATGATGGCAAACATTAAAGCCAAGCACACAAAACATTCAATCAAGACCACACATAGATCAAATCAACACATGTAAAATCAAATCAAGCCATAATATCAAACCAGCACACCAAAGTAAAAGCAAAAGAAAATGAAAAACAAAAACAAAAACAAAGTGTGAAAAGAAGCCTATGTGTATACTAGCCACCCTATGCTTGCACTGTACACTTCCATTCTTATATATATATATATGTATGTATGTATGTATGTATATATAGAGTCAAGTCTTGTTCACTTGTCCCTCTACATATAATAAAAAAAACAAAGACCTACCATTAAAACATAAAAGATCAATACATTCTAAAGCTTTAAGCAGGAGAAAACAAGACAGTATATTCATCGGTGTTTAAAGCACTGTTCATCATTTTGTTACAGTGAGTAAAACAATGTTACATATATTAACAGGATATTACTTTATATATATATATATATATATATATATGACTATAGATATGGGTAAATATGTGATTTATGTAAAGTGTTTCTATGTTTGATATGTAATATGTGTATGAATGTGTATGCTCAACATGTTTAGTTCGCCCTACAACGAAAAAGAAAACATTGTACTTCTTCTTTCTCTTCTCTATTCATTTTTTTAGTTAAAATGGTTAGGCCTTTGTAACTTAAAAAATCGATACATCACCATCTACTCAGTTTTAAAGTATGATTCCAAAACAAAAGCAATTTGTTTTAGAGTATATAATATTTTAAAATTTGTTTCCTTTAACTTCATCAAGCATGGAGATAGAGAATCCCATTTTACAGTGAGTATGATAGTTATGTCAAAATTTCAAATATCAAAATTTAACAAATGGATTATATGGTTGTGATGGTGGCTAGAAAATATGATTTTTGAAGGTGGTTTGAATTTTTTTAACGCTGTGTAGAGGAAGGAATTTAGAGTTGAATGGAATTGGGGATTTGCCAAATCATGGTGACGTCGGCGAATTCCGATGATGGCGTTAGGTGTAGAGGAAGGTTAGATGATGGCGCAACTAGAAAAAATAGTGCGGTGATTTCTAGATTTGTGTATAGGTCGGATGTAGTCGAACTAGGGTTTAAGGGTAGTTATTGTTGGTATCGGGTTTGAAAATAATGGTGATGACGTGAGAGAAGGAGGGACGTGCGTACTAGGGGGAAAAGGTCGAGGAGGTTGTGGCGATGCTCTAGACGAAGTCTGGCGGGTGATGGTGGTCAGGGCGGTTGTGGCGAGCCATTGGAAGGTTATTGTGGTGTTCTAGGTTTTGGTTGGAAGTTCGATTTTGAATTGAGGTCTCTGTCGTGGGTTTCCAGGTGTGGAGGCAAGAGGGGTGGTCATAGGTGGCTTGCTTGAGGGGTCGGCGGCGTGGTTCGATGATCAGAGGGTGTGTGCATGTGCACATGTTCGTGCACACCTGAGTATTCTCGAATGGAAGAAGGGAAGGAAAGAAACAAGGGAGAGGGGATGATAGGGTTTGCTTATATGGGCTGGGTCTTGTTTTTAATGGGCTGGGTTATTTTTTAAAAAAAAGGAAAATTAATTAATTAATTTATGTGAATATCTATAAATTTTCAAAGTCCTATTTCTTCTTCCTTTTAAACCCAATCGACGTGCATTTTGTTGCTATAACGACCCATAATTTTCTATAATTAAATTTAATAAATTAAATAAGTTTTTGCGTTTAATATTGGAGAAAATTAAAAATATAAGATTCAGTAATGAAAAAATAACGAGAATGAAATGTAATAATGTTAATGTAAGGTAATGGATAACTACTTTAATGCAATTTCAATTAATTGAAATGATTGTAAATATAAAATTTGGTTATAAATTGTAAATAGTAAATGAACCAAATGTTGTAATAAAAAGAGAAATTATACGTAATTAATTGAAATTGGGTAATAGATTGATTAACTAGTATGTGAATTGATTTTCCTGATTTGTAAATAAATTTTCTTGGGTATGTGTTTGAATTAGTAATGTATAATAATTGTTTCAATTATCTTTTAGTTATCTAATCCGATAAATTAACATGCAAATCGATAAAAATTAATACGATTGAAATATTGCAATTAATCTAATTTAGTATTGCAGTAAGGATTAAGATGATAATTGTAGAGGATTAACGTAATAAATGGTAAACCAATGTTAACTGTGTCCATATAGCAATGATTGATTGAATAATAAGATTGAAATCAAAATAAGTTAATTTATTTGGATTTTAAATTATAATTAACAAATTTATTATGGTTCAAACTGAACACCGTAATTAGTGTAATATTTAACATTGAATTGATATGGAAATTTATTTTAAAAGATTATAAATTACTTAGTAATCAAAAATGAAAAAAAAACTAGTTATTAAATTTGAAATTAAAAAGTGATTTAATCAATTTAATAATAATTTATTTAATTAATGTGAAAATAATCATTTTGGCCACTCTCTCAGATTTCGACGAAACCAGTTTCATTAGATTCGTAATTTTGAATTATTGTAGGATTCAAGTTTCATAGCAATCGGACTTGTTATTTGATCATGCGGGCTCGAAAAACATAGAAATCAATTTAATTGAATCCAATTGAAATAAACTGATTTTAAAAGCTGACTTCTTCATACAAAGGAATTTAGACTAGATACCTACTTCATTGAATTTAAAAATGCCAAAAACATCTATTTTGAAATATTGGATGACCCACTTTTGTTTCAGAAGTGAAACGGGCTTTTCGGGTCGTTATTGTCATTTCGAACTAATTCAATGTGTTGTTCTTTCTTATCGTTCTTTGTTCATATAAATAGTGGTGTTCTAACCCTAGTAGCCTTTTTATTTCTCATTACTGTACATACAGAAATTTCTATCGTTCCTCTCTTCTCAATGGCTGAAAACCTAATCCCCAAATCAAATTTCAAATCAAAATCAATTTCAAAAAAATCAAACTCCTCCAAACCATGACATATTATATGCCATTTCGAAGCTCTCGACGGGCATAACTCACGATAACAATTCATTTCTCAAATTGAATCGCTGCTTGGCAAGCAATCAGCGATTTATTCTCGGCCATCCATAGGCCACAACTTCGTTTGACGGTGGATTTGCGACGAGAGTTCGATCAAGTGTCACTGGCATGGAGAGGGTGTCGAGGTAAGTTGATCCATAGAGTTCATGGTAGTCAGAGGCAAACGAAATTACCAGAAAGGTTTGACCTATCTAACAGCGGTAGAGGAAACTCTATTTATCTATAAGCATGCACGTGGTACCATCAAGGTCGGCCTGGCCTGGGGTGGTGTGGGCTCGCGTCTGATCGGAGTGCTAGGCGACGTGCAGGCAGCGATTTGAAGGTATAAGGTGGCGGCTGTAGTGAAAGGCACGATCACGATGAATAGTTGAGGGAGATAGGGTTTCGCATGTCCTGGCATTCTTTTCTTTTTATTTTTTTTTCTTATTTTTATTTTTATATTTGAATTCAATCCTTCTAATCATCATAACTTTCTCGTACGAGGTCGGTTCACGCGCGGTTTGTTCCCATGCGATCGCATCAAAATTCTAGACTTTATGGAACTGGTCTGGACGAATTTTAAGATTGTTGAATTTTGGGCCTTATTTTGGATTTCAAATCGATTTGAAATCAAATGTGAGTGTTTTGACCCACTCACAACTACTAAACTATCTTATGTTAGTTAAATTGAATTTATGATGTGATTAGATATTGATTGGTTGATGTTTGGTATTTTTAAATTCTAATTCCAGTTAAATCTGACTTTCATTAAATTTAGTCGCCAATTAATTTAATATTGAATTTTAAATTGCATGTTAATAACTGTTAGTGATAATCAGCCAATTATTGTTATTATTTGTTGATTTGAATGGTGATTATGATGGATGTTTGACTGTTGATATTGGATTACTAGATGTAATAATTATATGGTTATAACACTGCAAGTTCCCTATGGTTGAAACGATACATACCCGAACGATCTGATAGATTAGGGAGAAATCATTATAGGTTGAAAAGATAGACTCTAGAGATTTCATAGATTTGAAGTAATATTTGGGATTGCGGGTTGAAATGATATATACCCGTAAATTTTTGAAATTATCACGGATTGAAATGACATATGTCTATATCACTTGACCATAGGGTCGAAAATTATATGTGGACACCGAATTGATTAAATTAAATGATTTAAAAATCTTTAAAATTTGAATTTTGTTAAATGATATTTTGAAATAAAATTTGATTTATTAAAACTGAATTATTTTTGAAAATTCAAGCTTAAAATGTTGAAATCGGAATTGGTTTAAAGGAACTGTTCAAAAAAATTAAATTGAAATTTTAAAGTTGAAATTGAAGTATAAATGAAATTTATCGGAATTGAGTTATTGAAATGTCTAAAAATGTAACTTTGAAAGCTACTGAATTTGAAATAGTATGAATTTGTTATTCGAACATGGGTTTAAAATCGATATTGATTAAATAGTTTTAACTATGAATTTGAATTGAAAGACAAATTTTAGTTTGTTGATTTGATAGCGGGACATGGTCCAGATGTATTGAATGAAAGAAATTGTTTAATCTGATATTAATTTCAAATTTATTGTTTTAATATAAACTGTTTAAAAATATAATATTCTAAAAATCCTGATTTTTAAGATTTTCAAACTATTAAACTAATTTAATCCATTTTCAACTATTTTAATTTATCTTAATCTATTTTAACCTATTTTAAACTAATTACCTTTTTAAATATATTTTAAATCTATTTAATCTATTTTAAATCTATTTAATCTAATTTAAATATATTTAAACTATTTAAACTATCTTAAATCCACCTAAACTATTTTAATCTATTTCTAACTATTTAGAGTATTTAACTATTTGAAAATTTATTTTTAAAACTATGCTAAACTATTAAAACTATTTATAACTATCCAAACTATATGTTAAATTTCAGATTGTGTAAAGTGGAAGTGTTTATATTTAAATCCTTGATTTTAATGTGAATATGGTTAAATGATGTTATAACTTAAGTTGGTATTTGAAATGATACTTGTAGTGAAATGACATATTTGAGTAAATATGATGATTTTGAAATGAGGATTTAATTAACCTATCTTATCGATATGATTTCGAAAGTGAATATGATTTCAAGAGTGATATGGTTTGAATTGAATATGATATTTGATATCAATTAAGAAACAGTTTTGGAAATTTAAAAAAACCATTCGGTGTGAAATAAGCATTTGGTTGTTAAAGAGACCGGGACCGGATATTATCATATTCTCTGCCAATACTAAAAACCACTTTAACAATGTATACGTGGTGGAGATTCCAAAATGAAGTTGGATGGTTTGGCGATCGATTTTTTATGAGGTGTTTACATAGCCTTGACTCCCGTGACTCAGCTTGATGTGACTAAAACAGGAGTTACGCTGGGCCAAGTGAGGTCACACCTCCGATCGGATATGCTTCTACGATACCATATTATGACTTTGTGATTGTTTTGGTGGCCACCCCTCGATTTTGATTATGGGACTATTTTCCAAGGTGGGCAGCAGTAGCTGCTATGCGTTACCCCCAGTCCGGATCCGTAAAACAGTAGTATTCTACCCTAGGCATTGCCTCGCATGCCTTGTCAAATGCCTTATCATGCCTTCTACAGGTTTGGTTTGTGTCATGCCTATGGAGTGCTCCCTGATTGCCTACCATTTTACGGTGGAGTTTACAGTACTGTATAGATTACAACATTTATTTCAAATGTGTAAGGGGGATATGGGTAACGTCTTAAGGCTAGTTTAATACTTTACTTTACTGTAGACACTATTATAATAGTGCATTATACTATGTATGTAGATAATCTAATGGATCCTTGGAAGATGGAAATCCCAAACATTTTTTCCATAAACATCTCTAAAGCCGTCATACCCATATTTATTTATTTTGATTTAACTTACATAAGATCTTTTAGTTTTGACTCGAGCGTTTTATCTTTTCATTACACTCATGTCGGTCTGAGCTTTTCAGTGTATCGAAGACTGCTTTTGGAGGATGAAGGCGAAGATTTATATGCTATAGTATTTATTTTATCAATCCCACTGCGTTATGTTGTTCTGTAGCATATTTATTTATTACTGTTGTATGTACTCTGGTTTGTATTGAAAGTGTAATTAAATGTTATTTGTAAACAGCTTCATGAACTATTATTTGATTATTATATTTTGTCATTCCGCTATGAGATTTTATGTTTGTTTTATTTCTTTTTTTTTATATTTATCCCATAACAATCCTCCCTTTTTGAATGGTTTGAGTTTGAAATGTGTGGTTTATTGTTAATTTAAATCGTCCAAAAAGGTGGGTCGTTACATTTGGTATCGGAGCTTTGGTTTAGCGATAATCTTAGCTTTGTGGGATCTGACTCATTAGAAATAGGGTAGTAATACCCTAGAATAAGTCGTTGAGTGTGTATATATGAGAGAGCGTATTTGTTAGTGTTGTAGAGGGTTTCGTATTGTGTTGTTTAGTATTTATAAATTTTGATCGGTATATAGGACGATATGACATCGATAAGGATTTCTAAACATTTAATAGAGCAGACCGACATAATATTGTTTTGAAATATAGGTAAATGAAATAATTTTACCTGGTATTATACTTTGTCTATAAAAGAATAATTTTATAAATGATATAGTTTGATGTGATATGTTGTTTGTTAGGAAGTGAAATTTTGTAATATTGGTGGTAAAATAGAATTTACAAATAAAGTAAATATAAATTGGAAATCCGAGAACTTAAGTTCCGGGGTTGAATTTGTTTTCAAAAGATGTTTGTTATCCTGCCTTTTTCAGCAAGGCCGTATATCAAAAGATCGACCGAGAGAAGCGAGATAGCTCGTCTCAAAGATTGGTCAACTCAACATCTCAACAAAGCAAGTTCTGTTGAATGTTTTTTCATCTAAGATCCCCTACGGAGGGGGGGTCCAGGGGGGTGCCAACCCCCCAAGGTGGGGGTGCGGGGGCAACTCCACCGCGACGGTGTTCGACCCAACCGGTCAGGTCGCAGGGGTCCAGGGGGCAGCGCCCCCGGCGGGGTGCGGGGCAGCGCCCTGTCCAAAACGGTATACGACTTAAAGAATGAAGCGACCTATCTTCTACTCGAGGCCAGCGCCTACAACCTAAGAAGACCTCGCGACTTAAGACGTGACCAAGTTAAGCGACCTAGCGGCTTAACACGTGGAGCGACCTAAGCTGGACCAAGGGTCAACGACTTAACGGGTTAACCTATCGGCGACTTAAGGCATAAAGCGGCTCAACCGAGTTAATGAGCTAACAGGAGAAGCGGCTCAACGACCTAAGGCTAAACGAGTTAGCAACTCACCAGAAGGTCCGACCTAACAGAGTCCACGGCTTAAAGGAGTCCACGGCCTAACGACTTAACTATGTGGCACGACCTACGACTTATCTTAGGTCGTCCACACGACCTAACTCCTTAAGTCGTCCATGCCGACCTAACTCCTTAAGTCGTCCAAACGACCTAACTCCTTAAGCCGTCCCTGCCGACCTAACTCCTTAAGCCGTCCCTAACTCCTTAAGTCGTCCCTGCCGACCTAACTCCTTAAGTCGTCCACACGACCTAACTCCTTAAGCCGTCCCTGCCGACCTAACTCCTTAAGTCATCCCTAACTCCTTAAGTCGTCCTTGCCGACCTAACTCCTTAAGTCGTCCACACGACCTAACTTCTTAAGTCGTCCCTACCGACCTAACTCCTTAAGTCGTCCCTAACTCCTTAAGTCGTCCCTGCCGACCTAACTCCTTAAGTCGTCCCTGCCGACCTAACTCCTTAAGTTGTCCCTGCCTACCTAACTCCTTAAGTCGTCCCTGCCGACCTAACTCCGATTTCACCTATAAATACTCCATCAACTCCACATTCGAGGGGGACTTTTTCTGGATTTCAAGGCGCCTACACTCTGCTGATTTCTGGACTTTCCGAGCACCTCAACCATCGATGATTCTTCATCAAGAGATCTACTTCATCCAAGAGAGATTCGAAGAGCAATTCACCATCAACGTTCTAACTTCTTTCTCCGTTCATGTTGTAATTGTAAGATCGTGTTGTAAAGGTGTTGTAATCGAGAGATCATGCTGTAAAAGTGTTGTAATCTTTTAAAAGTGTGTACAAAGAAGATAATGAAGAATGAAAAGTGGATGTAGGCTTACTAGAAGCCGAACCACTATAAAAATCTCTGTCTCTTTTACTTTTCTGCGACTTTTCTTTTTACTTGGTTTCCCGTATAAACGGGTGGTGCTTTCACTTCATCACGAGATACACCGGGTGTTAGCGTTAAAGCTATTTTTACCGTTAACAATGTTGGAATATAACATTAGTAGTATTTAGAAGTATTTTCTGATATGAATATTCAATTTGATTTGAAAGAAATTTTTAAAAAGAATTTTTAAAAAGGAAAGAAGTTCCGTACTCCCTTCTCTGTCACTGGAAATAATTTCGGTGATGAGTACACGCATCATCAACGTTCATTTTCGAGTTTCAGAGTGGGAAGATCGCTGTAGTAGTTTTACTACACATTTGTTTTGATAATGAATCTTAAATTTTAATTCCTAAATATGATTGGATAAATATAAGTTATGAGTATACATATATATACACACTATTTTAAATGATTTGAAATGTAACCCGGAGTTAGTTCTTAAACTTTCTGATGATTTTTTTTTTTAGTTATTGTAATAGAATGAAATTTTAACTATTTTAATAATTGGAAGATCTAAAATGAAAATAAGAATTAGAAGCTAAGAAATTAACGGAATATACAAGAAATTAGAAATTTATACCTTGTAAATCAGAAGATATGAAATATTGAACATCTTGTTAACTAAATGAATAAGATAAACTTGGGTAACATTCAATTGCATTCTAAAATATATATATAACTTACCAAAATATTAAAAGTTGAAATGTTAAATAGAAATATGTAATGGAATATTATACAAGTAAACTATAGTATTGAAAGTGTTTAATGGAATTACTTCTATAAATAAGAATTCTGATGTTATAAATTGTAATAAACTTAAGTTAATAATTTAAAATGTTATTAATTAAATTAATAGAAAGAGTGAATACTCTAAGTAAACGATTATGAACTTAAGTTAATCTTGCGGCTATTTGTAATCAAAATGAATAGTAAAAGTGAATACTATATTAATTGAATAATTATAACTTCAAAAAAATGTTGAAATGATTTAGAAATGGATTTAATATTCAATAATAATGTATATGGAAGAAATGAATGTGAAAAAGAAATAACCTATTAATAGTGAATTAAATTGTAAAGAGATTTACATAATAATGGATAATCTAATAATTGAAATGGAAATAACTTATGTAGCAGTGAATGTATAGTAATGAAAAGAAAAAAATGGCATTGTATGAATGAATAGGAAATGAATTTGTAAGTAATAAAGTCAAATTAATAAAATAATCATTGTATGAATGAATGAAACTGAAGATCATTAAATGATGTGAAAAGAAAGTAATAAGAATAAACTTAAATAATAATTGGAATTCTTGGTTGTTTGGCTTGTGAGATGTTTGTGAGGTGATACTTTAAATTGTTTGGAATGTATAAATAACCTACTAAATTTTATCTAAGACTATTGAGTATATAGTATACTTAGTAGTTTATTTATCATTTTATACAATTACTGGTTTCTGAACTCGAACAAACGATGAATGGTTGATTACTTTGATTGTATGCAATGATTGTATGGTTTTGTTTGCAAGTGACGATTATTATGTTGTGTTGATTATTTGTTATCAATTGAAACAACTTAAATATTTCTCTTTTCACATAATTATTAACTTCTTTGGATTATATAAGTGTAATATAGGTTGTGGAAGCAATTGCTACTGCTTTTGGTTTCATAAATAAGCGTTGTTTACCAACAAATAGGTATTTTTCGGATTATGGTTTCATAGCGATATTATATTGTTTTCCCGTAGTTTGGGATATATTATTTTGAAATACGATATATATATATGGTTATTATGATATTATTATTTCTCCCGGACCTCTCCGTACAAAGGAGACTCTGTCGAAATTTTCCATGAATTTTGGACTAAGAATTTTTTTGTGAAAGTGGAAAAGTTTTTCAAACTTTTATTGAATTTGAATATGAAAGGATTTAATTGTTTATAAAATGATATATTTTATTTAAATTATTTAATTATGTAAATAAATTGTTTATAAATTGAATACTTTGAATTAAATATAGTAATTTCTCAATTCCTTCTTTTTCCTTTTCGAGGACGAAAAGTTTCGAGTGGGGGAGAGTGTAGCGACCCGTAATTTTCGAAAATTAAATTTAATAAATTAAATAAGTTTTTAGATTTAATATTGGAAAAAAATAAAAATTTAAGATTCAGTAATGAGAAAAATAACTGGATGAAATGTAATAATGTTAATGTAAGGTAATGGATAACTGCTTTAATGCAATTTCAATTAATTGAAATGACTATAAATATAAATTTTGGTTATAAATTCTAAATAGTAAATAAACCAAATGTTGTAATAAAAAGAGAAATTATACATAATTAATTGAAATTGGGTAATAGAATGATTAATCGGTATGTGAATTGATTAGCTTGATTTGTAAACAATAAGCTTGGGTATGTGTTTGAATTAGTAATATATAATAATTGCTTCAATTATCTTTTAGTTATCTAATCCGATAAATTAATGTGGAAATCGATAAAATTAAATACGTTTGAAAAATTGCAATTAATCTAATTAAATATTGAAGTAAATATGGATTAAGATTATAATTTTAGTCCATTAATGTAATAAATGGTAAACCAATGTTAACTATGTTCATAAAGTAATGATTGATTGAATAATAAGATTGAAATCAAAATAAGTTAATTTATTAGGATTTTAAATTATAATTAATAAACTTATTACAGTTGAAACCGAACATTGTAATTAGTGTAATGTTTAACATTGAATTGATATGGAAATTGGTTTTAAAAGATTATAAATTACTTAGTAATCAAAAATGAAAAAAATTGCTATTTATTAAATTTGAAATTGAAAAGTGATTTACTCAATCTAATAATAATTTATTTAATTAATGTGAAAATAACCATTTTGGTCACTTTCTTGGATTTCGACGAAACCAATTTTATCGGATCCGTAACGGTGAATTATTGTAGGATTTCAAGTTTCATAGTGATCGGACTTGTCGTTTGATCGTGCGGGCTCAAAACACATAGAAATCAATTTAATTGAATTCAATTGAGTTAACCTGATTTTAAAAGCTAATTTTTTCATACAATGGAATTTAGGCCTGAAACCTATTCCATTGAATTTAAAAATATCAAAAACATCTATTTTGATATATTGGATGACCGACTTTCGTTTCGAAAGCGAAACGGTCTTTTCGGGTCGTTGACGTTTTGAACTAATTCAATATGTTGTTCTTTCTTATCGTGCTTTTTTCATTTAAATAGTTGTGTTCTAACCTTAGCAGCCTTTTTATTTCTCATTACTGTACGTATAGAAATTTATGTTGTTCCTCACTTCTCAATGGCCGAAAACATATTCCCCAAATCAAAATTCAAATCAAAATCAATTTCAAAAAAATTAAACTCATCCAAACCATGGCATATTATATACTATTTCGAAGCTCTCGACGAGCATAACTCATGGTAATAGCTCGTTTCTCGAATCGAATTGGTGTTTGGCAAGAAATCAGTGATTTATTTTCAGCCATCCATAGGCCATAACTTCATTTAACGATGGATTTGCAATGCGAGTTCGATCGAGTGACATAGGCATGTAAATGGTGTCGAAGCAAGTTGATCCATAGGGTTCATGGTGGTCGGAGGCAAATGAAGTCACCAGAAAGGTTTGACCTATCTAATGGTGGCAGAGGAAACTGTATCCATCGATAAGTGTGCGTGGTACCAGCAAGGTCGGCCTGGCCTGGGGTGAAGGGGGCTCGCGTCTGATCAGAGTGTTAGGCGACGTGCAGGTGGCGATATGAGAGTATAGGGTGGCGGCTGTAGTGAAAGGCACGATCACGATGAAAAGTTGTGGGATGTTTCGTGTGTCCTGGTATATGGGGCACTCTTTTTATTTTTTTTTATTTTTTTATTTTTATATTTGAATTCAATCGTTCTAATCATCATAACTTTCTCATACTAGGTCGGATTCACGCATGGTTTGTTCCGCTGCGATCGTATCGAAATTGTCATTCCGGATAAATCTGATTTTTATTAAATTTAATCGCCATTTAATTTAATATTGAATTTTAAATTGCCTGTTAATACCTGTTATTGATAATCAGTCAATTATTGTTGTTATTTGTTGATTTGAATGGTGATTGTGATGGATGTTTGGCAGTTGATATTGGATGATTGGATGTTATATTTATACGGTTATAACACTGCAAGTTTCCTATGGGTTGAAATGATACATACTTGAATGATCTGATAGATTAAGGAGAAATCGTTATGCGCTGAAATGATAGACTCGAGCGATTTCATGGATTTGAAGTTAAATTTGGGATTGCAGGTTGAAAAGATATATACCTGTAAATTTTAAAATTATTACGGATTGAAATGATATGTGTCTGTATCACCTTACCATAGGGTAGAAAATTATATACGGACACAGGATTGGCTAAATTAAATGATTTAAAAATCGTTAAAATTTGAATTTAGTTAAATAAAATTTTGAAATAAAATTTGATTTATATAAACTGAATTATTTTTGAAAATTGAAGCTTAAAATGTTGAAATCGGAATTGGTTTGAAGGAACGGTTTAATGAAATCAATTGAAATTTTAAAGTTGAATTTAAAGTATAAATGAAATTTATCGAAATTGAGTTATTGAAACGTTTGAAAATGTAACTTTGAAATCTAATAAATTTGAAATTGTTTGAATATATTGTTCGAACATGGGTTTGAAATCGATATTGATCAAATGGTTTTAATTGAGAATTTGAATCGAAAGACAAATTTTAGTTTGCGGATTTGAAAGATGGACATGGTACAGATGTATTGAATGAAAGAAATAGTTTAATTTGATATTAGTTTCAAATTTATTATTTTAATATAAATTGTTTAAAAATATATTATTCTAAAAACCTTGACTTTTTAGATTTTCAAACTATTAAACAAATTTAATCTATTTTAAACTATTTTCTTAATCTATTTTAATCGATTTTAACCTATTTTAAACTAATTACCCATTTTAATATATATTTAATCTATTTAATCTATTTTAAATAAATTTAAACAAATTTAAAACTATGTAAACTATCTTAAATCCACCTAACTATTTTAATCTATTTCTAAACTATTTAGATGATTTAACTATTTGAAAATTTATATTTAATACTATGCTAAACTATTTATCACTTTCTAAACTATTTGCTAAATTTCATATTATGTAAAGTGGAAGTGTTTATATTTAAATCCTTGATTTTAAAGAAAATATAGTTAAATGATGTTATAACTTAAGTTGGGATTTGAAACGATACTTGCTAGTGAAATGACATATTTGAATAAATATGATGATTTTGAAATGAGGATTTAATTAACCTATCTTATAGATATGATTTCGAAAGTGAATATGATTTCAAAAGTGATATGGTTTGAATTGAATATGATATTTTGATATCAATTATGAAACGGTTTTGGAAATTTAAAAGAACCATCAGGTGTGAAACAAGTGTTTGGTTGTTAAAGAGACCGGGATCGGATATTGTCATATCTCTGCCAATAACGAAAACCACTTTAACAACTGCGTACGTGGTAGAGATTCGAGAATGGAGTAGGATCGTTTGGCGATCGATTATGTATGAGTTATTTACGTAGCCCTGGCACCCACGACTCAGCTTGATATGACTAAATAGGAGCCATGTCAGGTCAAGTGAGGTCGCATCTCCGATCAGACATGCTTCTTGGATACCATATTATGACTTTGTGATTGTTTTGGTGGCCACCCTTCGATTTTGATTATGGAAGTGTGTTCCAAGGTGGGAGGTAGTAGCTGTTATGCGTTACCACCAGTCCGGATCCGCAAAAAGGTGGTATCCTACCCTGCATATTGCCTTGCGTGCCTTGTCACATGCCTTATCGCGCCTTCTACGAGTTTGGTTTGTGTCATACCTATGGAGTGCTCCCTGATAGCCCACCAGTTTATGATGGAGTTTATAGTACTGTATAGACTACAACATTTATATAGAATGTGTTATGGGAGATATGGCTAATGCCTTAAGGCTAGTTTAATACTTTACTTTTACTGTACACACTATTATAATAGCGTATTGTACTATGTATGTAGATACTTTAATGGATCCTTAGGAGATGGAAATCTGGAATATCTTTTAAGTTATTGCACTCACATTAGACACTGGATAAGAGATGTCAAACCCTGTGAACATCTTTGACGCTGTCATACCCATATTTATTTATTATTGATTTAACTTACATAAGATCTTTTAGTTCTAACTCGAGTGCTTTGTCTTTTCGTTATGCTCGGGCCAGTCTGAGCTTTTCAATGTACCTAAGACTACTTTTGGAGGACGAAGATGAAGATTTATACACTATATTATTTATTTTATCTGTTCCAATGCATCATGTTGTTCCGCCGAATTTTTATATATTACTGCTATATATACTCTAATCTGTATTGAAAGTGTAACCAAATGTTATTTGTCAAACAGCTTCATGAATTGTTATTTGATTATTATATTTTGTCATTTTGCTGTGAGATTCTGTATTTGTTTTATTTATTTCTCTTCTTTTTCTTGTTTTCCCCCTAACAATCCACCCTTTTTAATGTTTTGAGTTTGACATGTAAGGTTTATTGTCAATTTAGACTATCCAAAAAGGTGGGTCATTACAGTTGTGTTGCGATGTTATCGTCAAGTAGTTCCATCCAAACTGTTGTCGTCAAAATTTCTGCAGTGTGAAAATTTAATGATTTATAAATTTGAAAGTAAACAAATAGGGAAATTCTTATGTAATTAATTTGTGTAAATGAGTCATTTAACTATTAAATGATCTGATTAGATTTTAAGTTAACCAAAATATATTATTTTAATTAATTTTTTTGATTAAAAAGTAATCTCGATTTAAATATAACTCAATTCGGTTAAGTTAAAACCAGATTCAGTTATGATTGTAAATTGATTTAGTATTAATTTTAAAATCGTTGATTGCGTAATGATCTATTTTGACTAATATTTCCCTTAGATATTGATTTCAATTATATATTGTCTGTGTCATTAAGTAGCTAAACAAATTAAATAGTTAGAATAAAACGCTAACACATTTTAGTAGAAGTAAATCGACTTTTACTGATCACTATTTTGAATTTCAGAAAATGTAATGATTACAGGAGGATTAATTTCGATGGATAGGCCATGATAAAGTACACATGGAATGAATTTCCATATGTGAATATTAGCACCCTATCTATAGAATTGTTTATTTAAACAACTTGGGCTTTAAAAATTTATCGTTTTGGATTCGATGAAACTGGGACACGTCGTGTTTATGTGTGATGTAGCCTTACGAGATACCTTTGTTTTCAAAGAATTTTAAAAGCAGTAATGATTCAAATTGAGTGTGCTTTCTCACACTGGTTTTCAAAACTGACTCGGGTGTTATTTTATTATAATGTTGGGGTCAGACCGGGTATTACAGATTCAAGATAGGATGACTGGAACTCAGGGGATGAGCTGGATGGAAAAAAACATATTATGCATTCTTGATTTTATTCCGCTATCTATTATAGGCTGAATATTCAGCACTTGTGATGACAAGTCATTATAACTGTCCAAATTTCTATGTTGATGGTGTACTTTGATAATTTGTATGTATACTAACAGTTACAGTTTTATTTTATAAAAAAATTTGTTATTGTATATTATTATTTGTTCCTCTGCGATCGTGATATTTTGTTTTTTATGTTTCTTCTTCTATATTTTTCTTCTTGACCCCTAATGGTCTTGTATTTCCGGCACTCGATTGCTCAGCATTTTATACAGTCGATGTATTTATGTCGATTTTCGAGGGTCGAAAATCCAGATTCGTTATAGCATAACATTTAATTATTAAAGATCGTACGATGTACATATATCTTTTGTACACAATATCAATTATGATCACTTGCTTGCATACACAAATTCCACTTTCGAACTAGTATTGATACCCGACTACTCTAGTGCAGACTCTAATCCGGGTCCTTAATTAGAAATCTCCATTCTCCTTTCATAGCCATAAACTATGAGTGAAAACTCAAATTCATATTAAATGTTCGCCGCCAAGAATCAAGCGAAAAATCTTAATTCGGACTAGTGTGAATTACTACAAATCATGTATTCAAATCTGGATCAAAACTATCATGTGAATAAAATGATCTACGTACAGCTTACACACTTTATTCTATTGGTTTTTTTAAAAAATCATTTACCTTTCATTAATTTTAAATACTCGTTTATTTATGTGAAGATTAATCACCTGCATAATTATTTTCCATTAAATATTTAAGTCATTGATAAATCATTTCATAAAATATAACTTAAGCTTCTACTTCATTTACTTAAGTTTATAACTTAATTTGATTATAGAATAAAAATTTAAGTTTTTGGTATTCGTCTTTAAAGAGGAAAGTAATATTTCTATATATCTTAAAATTCAACTAAAACATTTAACCTTATTCACTTAGTATATATATGTGATATATTTAAAACATCCTTATAGCATTATGCAAAGATTTACCAAAAGTTTAAATTAATGTTAGAAATTATATCCAAACATTTTAACAAGCTTTAAAAAAAAGTTCTTTAAATTCGATAATTTATTAGACTTATTATTTTATAATAAGTATAAATCTAAAGACTATTAAACTGAAACTAATAGTATTCTCAAATCTTACATTAAATTTTCAAATCAAAGTATAAAATTTCATATCTTCATAATTAACTTTAAAGTACTTGTTTTAAAAAGAATATTCAAATCATAGATAACATTTATTTTGGTTTAATACAAAATTCAAATAGTAAATAAACTTATAAATTTTATATTACCACTTCGAAAATCAAGTAAATATTTCAAACCATACTTTCAAAAGTAGGGATTCAATTTAATTTTCAAATATATACTATAAATAAAACTTCCTAAATCATTTTTTTTATTACAAAATTTTAAAATAGAATATTTTTTTTGTGTAGTTCATTAATATAATGTCTCTAAATTATTTGTTCAAAGAAGCTTATATAAATTCCATCTGAAACATTCATTTGTAAACTTCATTTGCAAATCAATCATCTTTAATACTTTAATACTTTACAAAAATTCATTTGTAAAGTTTCTTGCTTCATTTATTAATACCTAAATATTTTAAACAACATCTTTATAAACATATGTAAACTATTTTAAAATAATTATTTACATCATTACTTATATTTAGAAAGGAGTTATTGAAAACCTTGATCCACTATTTATAAATTTATTAGTTTTAATCTAAAAATACTTTTCAAACATTATTAATAAATCAATAATCATTAACATTAAATATGTTTTATTGAATTAATAACTTCTCACGGTATTTATAACATTGATAATCAACTTTTAAACCATGTCATATATAAATAAATAACCTTTTAAACATTTTAAAGTATTTAGAAAAGAAAGAAAAATAACAAAATATCCTTTATACAATACTTTTATAAAAATACTTTTATAACTAAATGTCTTAACAAGTTTATTCTCATTCTTACAGATTCTAGTCGTACATTGATCAGACATAAGATTGGAATGCTCCAAGTACTCGGTAGACTTATTTCAACACCTAGTGAAAATATTTAAAAACAGATATGAAAAGTACCGCTCAAAAATCTGATGTTAAATGATGATAATCGATTAACAGTGGCTTACTCATTGTTTACGCAATAGACACAAAACCTTCCAGAAGGTCCATCCACCTTCTGGATTCCAGAAGAATATCGTAGCCATTTCATAAACAAGGGACCATCGATCCCTGCCTCAGTGGTACGTTGATTCAATGATTTACACAATAGTTGCACTTCCTTCCCGGAAGATTCACAAACAACAAATCCCAAGATCGCAAGCGCATCTATTGGTAAACCAAAAAAATCATCTACTCTAAAAAAAATCGAGGAACTCATGAGTTTAAGTCCGGACAACCTATATCGGTTCGAATCCATTTCTGAATTCACCCACGTCTATTGGGGTTATCGGTCGAATCCATTCCTAGATTCGCCCAAGTCCATTAGGGTTCAAAGCATACCATACTATACTTCTTTGCGGAGGGTACTTCCCATATCTTTTACTTCAAAATGTATCATAATATATGTAGTACCCTTTTCAAAATCATAACTTCAAATATCATGTTTATATAAATTCCATTAGATATAAGGTTTCATTTCTAAATTGAATACTTTCCAAAATCAATATGTTTTTAGAAATAACTTCATACTTATAAAACCATTTTCATATAAGAGTAGAAAACTTTCAAATCGATATTTTTATAGAGTCAAAGGTCTTCGAAATCAATCAATTTCCAAATAACAGTTCGGTTTCAAATTCATATAGGATTTCAACAATCGTTTTCCTTTTACCAAATACCATTTAAAATTCAAAATTTCCACAGTCAATAGTTTTTAGATATAAATTCAACTTAATATTTTTGTCAAGCTTATAAATCAAGAATTTCTTTTCTAAACTAGTATGTTTTAGAAAAATAGCTTTGTGTACAAATTACTTTATAAAACATTACTAAGTTCATAAACATTTCCTGAAACAAAGTATCATTTAAAACATTTCAGAACTAAATTTCATAGTCATAGAATGCAATGATGACTAGCATAATCTGAATAGGTTTAAGCATGGCTACACGCAAAAAGGTTTTGTCATAATTAACACCTTGAATTTGACGAAATCCTTCTACAACTAGTCTTTCCTTATAAGTCTCTACTTCTCCATCTACATTTAGCTTTTTTCTTAAAAACCCATTTCAAGCCGATGGGTTTTAACCCTTTGGGTACCTCTGGCATAGTCCATACTTCGTTTTCGTACATGGAATTCATCTCGGATTTCATTGCTCCGAGCCAGAGTGCAGATTTTTTAATCTATAGTGCTTGTTGGAAGGATAAAGGAGTGTCATTATCTAAGGCATGGTCCTCCTTCTTGCCATCCATGAGAAAACCGTATTGTCTCTCTAGTGCATGAGATTTCCTACTAAACTTTAAAATATGTTGTGTGTTATCATATACTAGTGAAGTCGGTTCTCCCACTATTTCAGTTTCAGTGTTAGTCTCTCGGATCTCATTCAAATCAACGACTTCACTATTAATTTCTATTGATAGAAATTCCTTTTTTAAAAGACAGTGTGTGTGGAAACTATCACTTTTTATTCCTTTATGTTGTACATCTCCTAGAATTCTTAGAATATCATATAAACTTAACAAAGATGATTTCAGCTCAAGCTTATTAGGGCCAACATTCTTAACATAGGTCGGACAACCCCATATCTTCAAATAATGGAAGTGGGGTTTCTTCCCATGCCATATCTCATTTGTCGTCTTAGGCGTTGATTTAGTGGGTACTAAGTTTAGCATATGCGCTACGATTTCTATCGCATATCCCTAATAGGACAGAGGCAACTCAGCTTTACTCATCGTGGAATGAACCATATCTAATAAGGTTTGGTTCCTTCGCTCTAACACACCGTTGTATTATGGAGTATAGGGTGGAGAAACGTAAGAAATAATCCCATTATCTTTTAAATACCATTGGATCTCTTGTCCGGATTACTTCCTCAATCAGATTGTCAGAATTTAATCTTTTGGTTCTTTTGATTTTCAACTTTATTTTTATACTCCATAAAATTTCCCCAGACATTAGATTTGTGTTTCATCAAATAGACATATCCTAGTCTTGAGAAATCATGTATAAAGGAAGCAAAGTAATAAGTATTATCTTTGGTTACTATAGGCATTAGGGCACATACATCACTATGTGCTAGCCCAACGTGTTCACCAACTCTTTTACTGGTCCCACTAAATAGGTGCTTGGTCAGTTTTCCTTTGAGACACGACTCACATGTGTCAAATGATTTAGAATCAGTTGACGGTAAAAAAAACCTCCTTTTTTCAATTTGTGTAATCGTTTAACAGTGATAGGATCTAGCCTACAATGCCAAAGATAATGTTCATCTATATCGCTATTAGAATTACTCATAGAACATGCATAATTTGTATTGATTGTACATGTGACATTTTCAAGAGAACCAACATAGACTTTATCTCCGTTAAAACTAATATTCATAACATTATTTGCATAATGAAATATATATCCAGTCTCAAACAATCTAGAAACAAAATTATTCCACAAATAAAGTCTTTTACATAATAGCATTTATTTAATATCAAATCAAAACTACTAGGTAAACATATATGAAAGTCTCCCACTGCTGTCGCATCTACGGTAGACCCAATAGCAACTTGGAGTCTCATTTCGCCCTTTGCCACGCGATGCCAGTTCCCAAGCCTCTGTACTGAATTACAAATGCAAGTTCGAGATCTCATATCTAAAATACAAGACAATTTATTGATTACAAAACTATCTTGAATCATAAATGTACCCAATGGAGCGTCAAAACTGTTCTACTTTCTTTCTTTCACAATCTTGAGGTACTCAAAATAGTTTCTCTTCCACTATCCTTTCATATAGAAATGGTGACACTCACCCTTGTCATCAACAATTTTCTTACCTTTCTTACTTTTCTTTTTACCGTCTCTTTTTCGCTTCTTCAAAATTTTCAAAGATGACGTGACACTTTTAACTACAAGCATATTTAATTGATCCTTGGTTGCAACTTGGTTGACCTCATCATGTTGAGGAGCTCCATGAGATTCACATTCGTATTATTTATATTATAATTCAATATGAACAGTTCATACCGAGAGATCAATGAATCTAGGATCAAATCAACCTGTAGCTCAATTGTTATACTCACGTCCAATGATGCAAGCTTATCAATATAACACTTCATCATTAGCACATAATCATCTATCTTTTATCCCTTTTAAATTTTGGTGTCGAACAGTTTCTTTGTAGTCTTGTACCTCGTGGAATGAGATTTATCACTAAAAAGTGCCTTGAGACTATTAAATATCTCATGGACAGACATCAACTCATGTTGTCTTTGCAACTGCTTGTATAAAATTAGACAACACGAATACTTGGCCGATTTTGAGGTCACCTACCACCTACCATAAGAACATGCAGATCTTTGTGATCATCATCATTGGGTCTTGTTAGTAGAGCAAAAACTACAGATTACCAAACTCGCTCATATGTTAGAGTTGTCTTTATAGCTCATAGCTAGTCGACATAGTTGTTTGGTCTGGTTGATCAAGCGCTTTCATTAAAGAGTCTTGGATTCGACATTCTACAAGTTTGGGTGGGTAAATTATTAGTAAATTAGCATAATAGATGTTTTTATAATATTAGTAAGTTTAAACTTTACATTTCATTTTACTAATAAGTTCCCACTAGCGTTTTATGTTTCGCCGAACCCTAAGTCGAAACATAAAAGTCTTTCAACTTCACCAGTAGGTGTTAGGACTCGTATGCCTTAGGGTTCTGACCTTGAGGAAAGCTTAACAAATAATACTACCACATGCGATAAATAACTACTTGTCGGTTATATTATATACAACCCCTAACCCGTGGCACCTTGTCCTAATCTTGCCTTTACCTTGAGGAAAGCTCGATAAATAAAGTAGGATTATCACCTCGGCTCTACCATTTAGCGACAACATAAGCATAATGCATATTCCTTAAGGAAAGCTCAACAAATATGTATAGTTATATCACCTCGTCAATTTAATATTTTACTACTACCACACATAACATCTCTAGCTTGAAGAAAGCTCAACAATTAAATAGTACGCAAATATATATAATATATAAATGGTAGAGTATAACTTTATATTGAAGATTCATAGTCTCCAATATATTGCATTGAGTGATATCGAACTATGTAATTGTAACTTTTATGAATTACTCTCATGATTCAAATGTCTGACACCTCAGAAATCACAGTATACGTATATTTATGTATATATTTATTCCTTAAGTCTATTTAAAGTTTCTTAATGTTCCAACTTTAATTTATATATTCACATTATATAAGTTTTATTATTATATAACTTTTATACTTCATATTACTTACTAGTCTTATACATAATATTATACTAATAAAATCTTATTTAATTAGTTAACATTCAAATTAATTTTATATTATCTTAATACAACATTTATATTTGGTATTTATTATATACTATAACCTTTATGGTATAACACATATGTCATATACATGTGTAAATTATTTAATTGATTAACATTTTAATTAATTTACTTAGTTAATCAATTTTAATTCAATCTTATTAATTCCAAAAGTCACTTCTTATACATATATGTATATTTATGTTATTTTAAACATTATAATGCAACATATATCATAATGTATAATACATTTATATATTTATTAATTAATTAATTTTATTAATCTTATTAATAACTTTTTTAAAATTTCAAAGTTAATTTATATTAATTTTCAAACATTTTAAAAAACCTTGTTACATTATAACTTTTATAGTATGTATATATTTTATTTTAAATTAAACTATTAAATTTAAAATCTTATATTTTTAAATTTCAAACAATTTTGAAAATTAACCGAAGGCCAATTAAAATTGGGCCTTTTCTATTAGCTACAACCTTTGGGCTCACATATTTGTTCAGGTCCGGCTGGTAGCCAGGCAGGGCAGAATACTTGATTGTCCAAACCAATCCATCGACACTACCTTTCTAGACACCCTACTACTTGGGCTATGAGCTTAATAGTTAACCCTAACATGACTAATTTAGACCGCACATGTTATTGGGCTCTAATACCCCTGTTGGAACTATGCCAGCTCATAGCAAAAGTTACAGGTGAATTTTAATTTTTTTTATCCTATTGAATTTTTGTTGGGTCTGTGAAGTCTAATTCATTTAGAAGATTTCTATATTATATTTAAATAAAATCTTTATTGTATTTAAATTTATAAATTGATATAGTTTTATTAAACTTATGTCATGATATATAAATGTATGTATGTATGTATGTATACATATATCATATATACATATATGTGTGTGCATGTGTAACATATCAATCCATGCAAAGTATAACATGCACATGTATAGATGTTGGGATTTACATCGCAACAGACACATTAGCTCATCCAATATTCAAATATTTTATCTGAATGTATGTTTGTAAACTTTTTTTACATATATAAAATATGTTAAACATATAATATATATAAATTTAATTTATTATTTTTAAATATAAATGTATATAAATATATATATATATATACTTATAAACATAACTATACATTATTAACATTATATGGGTATATAATTATATGAATATATTTAAATCAACTATAAATATATGAAATAAAATAAATGACAATAATTTTTTTAATAAGACCGAAAGCAATTTATACATATATAATAAAATAATATATATATTAATTACTTATTTATAAATGTGTAATAATATATTAAAATATAGATTAATACTTATAAATACAAGAAAATATTTTTTAAATATTTACTGGGTCTTGCGCATGACTCTGAAATAATAATTTTGTTACATTTTAAATATTATTTCAAATAATTTTTATATGACTTTAATTTAAAATGTTGATATAAAATAATTTCGAAAGATAATTTTCAAATTTATATTTTTCAGTGAAATCTGAATTATATTCTGTACTTAGAAAATTTATTTCATAATTTTATGATTTAAAAATAATTTTACAATCAATCATTGATTTTGGCCTATAATTAAAAGATTTTTAAATAGTAAAAATATGTGTTTTTATTTCTTTGCCGAGCATGTATTTTGTGGTAACACATTTTATAAAATTTAGAACATAATTCTTTATACGATATATATATATTAGTATATTTAGTTTATGTAATTAAATGATTTAAATAATATATATAATATTTAATTACTATCAGATATAATATATGTATAAACATTATATATATAATTTATTTGACATTTATATATAAATCACGGTGAAGGAATTAATTATAAACTATTTTTATATGCATATATTTACAATATATATAAATACACACACATGTGTATATATATAAATAAAATAAATAAAAATGTTTTTTTAATTTCTAAGCCATGCCATTATAGGTATGAACATAATTTTTTTGTAAGTATATATACACATACATACAAAAATATAATTGTGACAATATATTTTACATATCAGAATCGTCACCTAACCAGCAATATATATATATATATGTATGTATGTATGTATTATGTATGTATGTATGTACGTAATAAAACATTACATCTGAGCATGGATAATTATATTTTTGTTAGAGATATACCTTACTTCCAATTCCTTGAAGTATACGTTGAAATGATGAAGTAACCTCCTTGAAACAATTTTCGATCCAAAAGAGTGTTGGTCCTTGAACTGTTGACCTGTTGACCATCAACTATTGAATGACAATTGAATTGATTTAATTTGAGCTTGAGAAAATGGAAGATGAGAGAGGGAATTTAGCCAGCAATGTGTAGGGATGAAGGCTCTAATAGATCTATCAAATGAAGGTAGAGACGCTTAAATAGAGGAAGAAAATGAGGGAATTTAGAATCTCATCTTTTACTCAATCTTCTCCATCTTAGCCATCCAAAATCAAGCCATTTTCTCTCCCACATTTGAGCTGCCTATAGCCCCTATATGAGTCGATCCTATCATCCCCTTAATGTGCTTTAAACCCATTTAGAGCTCAAATAAAATATTGTGTAATTAAATTCAATTTAATGCTTATTGATATCGTATATCGATTGATATATTTACAGCTGTTATAAATATATTTAATAATATTTATTTTCGAATAAAAATCAAATTTTATAATTAATATTTTACAAATATTAAATAATTTAATTAAGTTATAGCAATTACAAATTAATTAAATTGTTTGGTCAAAGAAGAATTCATCTTTCGGTTGTGTGACTCGTTAGGTGTAAATCTGGTCGGCGATTAATATCAAATTATTTGAATATTAATGTCCACACATCATTTAGCAGGTTGTGTGATATTTTGACCTAATTTATCACTTACTTGGTTTCAGTAAAATCCAATTTTACTTTGTTAAGCATGACCTCGTTGTGATTTTTATTTACACCAATTCACGTTGTCAAAACCATATCACTTTGGACTTATGGAATTTGGTAATGGTCAAATTCCAATATCGTCATATTCAACTGTATAATCCAAATACAAAATCATCGGTTCAGTAATAACAATTATTATTAGCCAAGTTACTTGGCCATAGATTTTAACTTTGAGTAGACTTGAGTTGACTGTGATACTAACCTCATATAATTGAGGAGACGAACCCTCTCTTGGATAGTGTTTCACTTCCAATACTTCCACTCGACCCAATTATAGTCGCTTGATGGACGCCATGCCATGGTTTGACTATACTTAAAGCGGAGATTTCATATTGAAGAGTGACAATATTCTCAAGCTGAGATAACTCTTAAATCGGCACATTGATATTTTCTGTTTGACCTTAGTTATATTAACTAATAGAAAACTATCGAGTGAGACATTCCATAGTTATTCAACAACTATCAATACATAACCCTCAGGTGTTTCTAGCAATCATGAGTAATACACTGCCTAACATTGGACAGTGTTATGTACTCTAGTCTCAATGGATACATCGATATGCAGTCTTGATGCATCTTGACTATTGACATTTAAAATGATGTGTTTAATATATTATGATACAATACTCATGATTATAACTAATTTTAATTACTAGCACAAACACACCATTTATGGATTTTATGTTAAATATATTTTAGTTAAATGTTTAATTATTTATAATACATTATAACAAATATATATAATAGAAAGAAAATACTTTTATTAGGAACGAGAAATGATTACAAAGTAATTAATTTACAACAAATTACTGATTTGCCTTTAAGGCATACCCCTGACTCTATCACATTATACCTAGTTATACATGAAAGCAATTTATTTTAGTGTGCCCAAAAGCTATGTATATTATTATACACGATAATATTGCATATATTTTAACTAAATGAAATGTCCATTGTATTATGCATGACAATATTGTGCACAACAATATATAGGTACATGATTGAACGTATGGAAACAAAATGAAAGCAGGATAACATAAAATATTTCACATGAAAGAAAAAGTAAAATAGATATAGGCCAACTCTAGTAAGTAGTCAAGAACTTGTACACTACGGCTCATGAAATACATAACATACAAAATGAAAGAAAATAGTGCACAAAGGCTCTACATGATATCACTCATGAAAGCATGCATACAAAGTTAAAATGAAAGTGATGTCTTCAATTGAATTTCGAATGCGATGACTATAAAACACGCTACGACCTTTATTTTTAACATGCGATGAGAACAAGAAATTTTAAGGTGTGATGGCCTATATTTTAACGTGCAAAAGTATATAATTTTTTATGACACGGTAGCTTGTGCTTTTTAAAAGTGAGGGATAGCTATTTTATAAAACTTGGAAGATTTTCACTTTATTCTAAGGCTAAATTTACCGAAACAAAAAGGTGCATATAAATTTGCTTTTAAATTAAACATATTTTTAATTGCTTATTGATATATTATATGTTCATTTAGTTGTTGGTCGGTTATTATTGCATATATACTCACATATTTGATGAATGTTTCATCCAACATTTGACCTTGGGAATTCGGGAAGTCATGGCCAGTTAGGGTAGACCCACTAGTGGGTATGGTAAGACTTAAATTCCTGAGTGAGTAGAATTACATTCAGGAGATCGGGATAATCAAATTATTTGGATGCCTTAGACTGATCACTTGACATTATTCCTTAAATATCCTTTGAAAATAAGATTTTTGGTAGAGACTAGGTTAGTGTCGCACCCTATCCTCTAACTGTTAATTCCCTGGTTGGTCACGTCCATGATTTCGATGCATAGGGCTTTGCTAATTAAGGCTAAATTTTGGGGATTACGCATCTGAGGGAACTCATAGCAGTTGGCTCACCTATGTTTTCTCCTATCAATTTTTGGTGACCATTATTCTTTTCTCTACTATTTTTAGGAGACCACTGTTATTTTCTCCTACCGACTTAGGAGATTGTTGATATTTCTTTCGACTTTATTGGAAGACTATTGAATTATCTAGTAAATATTAGCCCTTATCCTAAGTCAGCCGATAGGTTTTTAGTTAACCTAAGAAAACTAATATAGGCTGTAAGTGACCCTGGGAAAACTATGTCATAGACTGTTTTGAGATTGGTAATTATGGGAATGTGCAACCCTTTGACCTTAATGAATGCCAAACTATTCATTTTACCCATTATTGCATGTTTATGTTTTAATTATGTTCTAGTCATTTTGGTTGCAAAAATGATATGATTTTAATGATACTAGTGAGGGGAAAACCTATTCCACTTAGCTCCATGGTCTTACAGTGTATCTATTTTTGTTTGAGATGGTATAATATTATTTACAACAGACTTTTGTCTGACCCAAAGTTATTGATTTCCCCATAAACTCTCAGGATGCTCAATTTGGAATTGAATAGGCCGAGGGTAGAGCTTTTTCAGGTTTAGAGAATTAGCTTCCAAAGATGTAAAGGAGGCAAGCTATTATCTAGGAGTTATTTCCACTATGTAGTAGTTTAACTGCTTTTGATTTGTTGAGTGTATGTAACGACTGGTATGGTAATCGTTTAAGTAGTTAAGACTGATTATCCAAGGGGTCATCAAATGTCACTCTTAGAACTATATGTAATTATTATATTTCACCTGAAGTATTTGTGGGGTTATAGAAATGAAATGTAATGAAATTGCAAAATAATGAATGAAAATGTTTTGTTAAAAATTTGTAAATGCTAATGCTCTCGGTGTTAGTGATTCAATACCAGATCTCATTCTATTACTGAGAAATAATGCTAAGGATGACTACAACATCAATAGTATCTATTTTCGAGCTTCGGAATGAGGGATGTTAATAGTGAATTTTGTAGTTTGGTTAACTGATATTGGACTAAAATTAAAATTTGAATGTAACAAATTTATGTGCAGCTACAAGAATTAATGTTAAATGTAATAATATATGTCGTATTTTATTTTCTTATAGACTATATTCTACATTTATTTACAAAGATAATTAATATATTTTCATTAACAAACCATTAAAAATCAGGACCGAAACTAAATCCAAAACTGAAACTACCAAAATTTCCAAAATCATCTCAAATAAACAATATTTCAAATGGCCAAAACTGAGTTCTCGAACCTTGAAATAACTCCACTTTCTTTTATTCTCTACACATGTTAAAAAACACTAGCCTCCATTAGAATGACTTAGCGAAGCATAGAAGATGGGATTTGCACACCGTAATTACAAATATGGAAATAGGTGTTCGAAGAGGAAATTGCTAACCTCTAAAGGTCGAAAAATGGTAGGATCATAAAAAGGTAAATTTTTGTTTTTGAACATGGAAAGATATTCAAACAGATCAAACAACGAAATGAATTTCATCAGCTAATACTATGAGAAACAAGCCACCGGCTGAAATTTTACAAATGAAAAAAAGAGATAAAGGGAAGATAAAGGCATTGAAGAAGGCTAATAGAGGATAATAGTGATGATGAGGTACTATAACACCCCTCAAAATGCGAATAATAGTCCCACATAACAAAAAACACAATGAAGTAGGTGCTTATATGCCAAAGCCTTCCTCATAACAATGTCAAGGCCTTTTGAGAAACAAAACGCCATACCTTGGCATGGCCCATGCGGCAAAGGTGACTAAGTAGTGGACAATATCTACGTTAAGTGAGGTGTGGACTATTATAATTGGTATCAAAGCCATACCCAGTCGAAATTGTGGACTATATGTGTTACAGCTATAACACCAGGGTGGAGTCGTGTTAATGAGACAACGAGGACGTTGGGCTCTAAATGGGGGAAATTGTAACATCCCTTAAAAAAAGAATAATAGTCCTACATCATGGAAAAACACTATCAAGTGGGTGCTTATATACCAAATCCTTCCTCATAACAGTGTCGAGGTCTTTTGAGGAACAAAACCTTACAACTTGGCTTGGCCCAAGAGGTGGAGGTGACTAAGTTGGCGACAATATCTATATTAAGTGAGGTACAGGCTATTACAGATACATTATGGTGAGGAATTTGATAACAACATCTTATGTGCAGATAAAGGCAAAAACAAAGATCAATGCTTAATTTAGATGCATGGTTCCACATATGCGATCAAAAAAATCGTTTATTGATTATGAAAAGCAAATTACAATGTGGAATCTGCCGATGGTGGAGATTTACATGCTAATGGCATAAGTTCAGTTAGGCTAAAGAAGGATGATGGAAAGGTGGTGAGACTTATAGGAATTAGGCATATCTTTGAAATTAAGAAGAATCTTATTTCAGTAATACAATAGAAGAAAAAGGTTACAACTTTTCAACTCAAGGTGGAGTCACATGGGTGTGAAAAGAAAATAGGGAGGTTCTGTGCACAAAAGGAGAAGACAATATTATATATAAATTGCTTGGCAAAACTATGGAGAATACAGAAAGCTATCAAGTTGGAGTTGGAGAGGTAAACTTGTTTGAATCAAGATGAAGCATGCAATGGAAAATGAAAAATCCGGCATGGAGACCTTTGTGGTATTATAAGCAATTTTGATTATTCATGATATTGTGTTAAATTAGAAGGCATGCATGATTAGGTGGTTTTGAGGTTGGTTAAATTTTTACTGGGGATGGAGACATTTGTTTTCATTATAATATTGGATATTACTTGGAGCATGAGGATGTAGGTGGAGTTTGAAAGGCTTGTATAAAAATAAAGTTCAAGATGAAGATTGTTTGAATTGGTGATACAATATTTCCAGATCAAAGGAGAAGACACCATGATCGCATCGATGAAGACGACACATCATCTAAAGATGCGGAGAAGGAGCAACGGCAAAGAGGAAAAGGGGGTTAGAAGCTTATAGCATAAGCTAAAGGCTTTCGGTTGACTGGAATAAGCTATCAATCAAGTGAAACCCTTCCCAATCAATTGGTAGACTTTTTCAGTTAGCTTTTAGACTTTTCCAGTTGATTGGTAGACTTTTATAATTGATTGGAATGTTGGGCAATTCTGGTTTGATTGCACCAGTGCTTTCATTTGTTTGGAAATCTCTTCCGGTCAACTGGCACAAGTCAATTTATAAGATTTCCTATCGATTTGATCAACTTTTTATAGAGAAGTTAGGTTCGAGATTATATGGGCGTTTTCATCATATCAGGATGTTTTGGAGTTTCTACCGTAGATTTCTACAGATCTTTGATCCAATGGTAGAGATTACATCGGGCTATCATAAATAGACTTGTTTAGGGTTAGTTATAAGGAAGGAGTGTTATTACATTAGTGCTTTGGGACTAAGATTGATTCTCAATTTCAAGGGGTTTTCTTTGTAACTTTTGGTGAATTTAATAAATTTTTGTTTGAAAGAAATTGTTTTTCTACTGTTTTCTTTCACTTCTAATCTCTTCTCAAATCTAATTTTATAGGGAACCTTGAAATAACCCTAACACTTACCAGCCAATAGAACATGACTGCTATTTGAATTTTGGGTTTACTAATTTTATTTTGAGTTTATGATTTGAATAGAGTTTGAGTAATGTTGTTTGAGTTTGCTATCCGAGTTTGCATTTTCTGGTGATGTTTCGTATTTGAGATAAAGAATGCAATATGAATTTGAAAGACATATTATATATTTTGTTAATAATGAAAGAAGTTAAAGTGTCGCTTAACTTTGCTAAAAGGAAGTAGCAAGATATCCATTGGACATTTATACTATTATATTATTACTAAGTTGCATTTCAAGGGCGCAAAAGCCCCTTTGAATTTTGTGAAATGAAAAGTCGCGGCTTCCTTCTTTTTTCCTTGATAACTTCTCTTCTGACACCCTTTCAATTCTTATCCTTTCTATAATAAACCATCTTCCCTAATTCTTTTAAAACAAAAAAACTAAATGCCTGAAGTTCAAATCTCTTCATTTTTCTAAATCAAGCCTCAAGTTATGGAGTTCGCCTCATTATCCCATCGTCATGCCTTGAATTTGAAGGTTCGATGTGGTGGGTTTCCCTAATTTTTGTCTTGATTTGTTACCATTGTTTATAAAGTAAATCACTTAATCTATTGTTGGATTAATATAAATCACTAGTCAGTTTGTTTTTCTTTTTGTAACCCTCATAATTGTGTTCTTTTGTAGATCTCTAAGGAAATATTGGCTTTCTCAATTCAAAGAATCATTTCCATTCAGGCAAAAACTTTCTTTCTACTTTCTGATCTTGATGCTCTCTTAGTGTATAGTTTTTTTCCCTATTGTTGCCCGACTTGAGTGAGATTTGATGTTTATAGTATTAACAATATCATTTTTATTTGTTTTAATTTCTTTGGATAATTTGAACTTTGTCTAAGATTAGTCCTTTTGACTCCTAATTGTCATCTGTATACTTTTCAGCTGTAGTTTCATGATAGAAAATTATTTCATTACTGATAACTTCTAACCTAATAGTTTTTTGGGTTTTGATTCTATTGATATTTAACTTGAAAATTAACAAAGAATTTGGCAGCCTTATCAAAAATTGAAAAATATTAGCACTACAATATTGTTGTTTTGCATAAATGAAGTGTTGAAATTCAATACTTCACGATTTAAGGATTAATCTAACACACATATGAAACAAAACTGATATTTCATATATAGAAAAGTGTGTGATGAAACAAAATACATTAACTTACGTTGACTTTGAAAAATCATATATCGGTTATAATCCTGACTTTTTAGCATTTTAGTCTGTGTGCTTAGTCTTGTAAGTTCATTATATATATAAGGATCTGCAACACCTCATTTTGACTACACCCCAATTCCTTTGATTTCAACAACATGTTTTGATTTTAATAATATGTAAGTGATAGAAGAGAGAAAATATAACAATTTAAATTGGAACATGGGATTGAAATCAAGGGAAAATTGAGCTATTATCAAAATAAGCTGTAATCTTACTAACTATAAATTACTATACCTACATAATTTCCCTGTATTTTCAATTCAAAAGGGGATGTGCTCATGATATTGCAATCTTCATTTTTTATAGATTATTCATTTCAAAATCCTACACGAATAGGTGGTTGGAAGCTTACACTTAGATTATAATACAATAATTTCAGATAGTCTGATTACCAATTTTACCTATATTTCCCTTCCATGTTTATGTTCACACGGTCAATCATAATACTTTAACTTCGATGCTAATCTTTAAGAAATGATTATAAGTCTCAAAGTCTCATGAATTTATAGTTAGCTTATTAAATACCAATTACTCATCTAATTTAATTATCATGGTATTCATGTCCCCCTCTCTCCCTCTCTCTTTCATTGTTTGTTTGTGTGTATGTGTGAATTATAACTACTTGGACTAAGCAAAAGCTTCGAAAGATAATAAAAATGGTATGTAGGTAAGCTATATTTGATTTGTATTATTTATGACTAGATAATTTTAATATCTAGGAAAAGACAAATGTGAAGGTTTCATTACTATATTCTTTTATTTAACTGGGATGGAGATCTACTTTGGTCTCCCAAACACACATTGATTTCACAGGACATAGAGTTTAAGTGTGATTTAACATGTATGATTTGGTTAATGCTGATCTTGGAGTTATATTAACTTTCAGATAAAATAATAAAAGGCAAAAAAACATCACACATGGCCGCACTACTAATTTGCTTTGGGAGAGCCATGAAAACTATAAAAGTTGAATCATGAAATAAAATCATGATGTACGCCAAACTAGAGTTTCATTTCATTGTTTTCATATTTATCTTTATTGGTTATGTTTGTATTGATTTTTCAAAAATCATATTTTTCTCTACACACCATTGGTAATTACCTTTCTCGGGAAAAATGCTAAATTTCAATTATTTTGGCAAACGGACAATGAAAAGATTATGAAACCGCTTTAAAATGCAGCAAGAGGGTTTTATCTAAATATGGAAGGTAAATAAGAATCTGATTTCTTTAACTTTCTAAAATTTGCAAATTGTATCATTCCCAAAATAACATGAGCATGATAAAAAAGGTTCGCGGTCTTGAAGAAATGTAAAAGCTATCTAGAAGGGTAGATTAACTTAATTGTTATGATGATTTCTTTGTATGTAACTTTATTTAGTAACCTTTATTTTCACAAATTTAGTTCAGATATGTATTACCTCTCATATTTGCATCATTGGTAAAGACAAGTATAACATATGTAATTTTGCTTGATTGATGGTTCCAAATGTCACATGCATGGAACTTATTAGAAAGGCCTCTGTCACTAAAACGGAAGATGGAAAAATATTTTTTTCTAGCATATTATATTAGTCATCTTTTTTCATACTTATGCGAGTAAGTTATTACATACCCAATTTGCACAGTATATTTTTGTAACGACCCAGAATTTTAATTATTTAAAATTTGAATATTTAATTAATTTTAAATATTAATAAGTGAATTTATAAGTCGAATAAATTTTATTTTGAATAATTGGATTTAATTGGATAATTAAATCGATAATTTAATATGTGAAAATGCAGAAATAATTGAAAATTGGGTTAAATATGATTGAAAATGATTTGTAAAATTTTATTTTATCATATTGAAGTTAGAAAGATATTTTAGAACTTTTAAAATCGAATTAAAAGTTTATTTGTGAAAATTGAATATTTTAATATTAAATCGACTAGTGAAAATAGTCAATTTTTGAACAGTCTCAGAATTGAACGAAACAAGTTCCATTGGATCCGTAATAGTTAGTTATTATCGGATTTCAATTTTCGTAGCAATCGGAGTTATCATTTGATCGTGGCAGATCGAAACGCATCGAATTATTTTTAATATTAATTTAGCGAGTTAAAATAGCCATTTTTCAAAAAGTCTCGGATTTCGACGAAACTAGTTTCATCGGATCCGTAATGTGATATTATTGTATGGTTTCAAATTTCGTGTCAATTGGATTTACCGTTTGTCCGGTACAAATTAAAACGCCTAGAAAATCATTTAAATCGGCTTAATTTAAATTGAACGTTTATAGCCATAACTCGCACAGATGTCCGAATTAGCTTTCGAAACCTGTTCCATTGTGTCCGGAACGCGGGGTAAACCCTAGAAACGCTGGTTACGGCGTGTAAATCGGAGTTCGGAATTTCCGTAATGAATAGTGTCGTTCGATTCTCTATAAATAGCCTCCATTCACAAAAAAAAAAAAATAACCTAAACCCTAATTTCATCTTCAGGCCACCGCTTTCATATTGATGGCCGATGTTGTTCCATTCGATTCTCCTCAAAATCTTCCAATCCATTCAATATTTTTCAAAACTTTCTACATGAAAAACGTAGAGCTCGAGATGATCTTGAAATCCATACGGAGATGATGGGTTTTGGAGTAACGAAGTGGAGGGGAATGACCTGCGTTCGTGCTCGTATATGGCGCGTTTTCCTAGGTAACGACGTGGCCGAGCTCGAAGTTCTTCTGGCCGAACATTGAGGGGATGGAGGCGAGCAAGATGGTGGTAGTTGATCGTGTTGTAGCGTGGTGTGGTGGCTGATCACTCTGGAAGTCGACGAGGAGGGAGGATAATTCAAGATGGAAGTGGCGGCTATGGGTTGGAGGGGTTCGTGATTTTCACGAAGAAGAAGGAGAAAATGCGACGTGCGGCCTGGATAGCTTGGGGGTGAGATCGTGTGGCTCAGAATTGATGAAGGTTTAAATTATAAATAAAATTGTTGTAAATATTATAAATAAATTCGTGTAACTTAGAAAATTCATAGCTTTTTCATACGAGGTCAAAACGCGCGAAACCAGTTGCGTTGGAATCGTATGGACGAGAACTACGCGATGAAATTGGATTGGAGTCGTTTGGAGTTAGTGAGAATTTCGGGTAAAATTAAACGTCCGTTTAATTTTATTCGAAATAAATCGCTAAAACGAATTTGAAATCAAGGTGAGAACTTCTCACTCAATCGAATCGGTTTCGATTTTGTTTTAAATAGTTAGATTTAAAATATTTGAATGCATGTTTGAATGATGATTGTTATCTATTGATTGTTAAAATAGACATTATGCGCCGTTAGTAAGCGGATGTTATTTATTAAAAACATATACCGCGAATATTTCATAAACAGTGAAATTGGTATTATATATAATAGCAATATATATATATATATTGGCGTATGTATATATTGGAGTTGTGATTTCCCGCATTTGTATAGCGGATGAGACCCTATTGCGCCGTCTATTAAGTGGATAATATTTTAAATCCCATATACCGCGATAATTCCGTACTGGAGCGGAATTGGTATTGTGCTAATGTTTGTGGATGCAGGAAAACAGGTTGGAGGGATCCAACTGGATTCCTCAACAGTATTTATTTGATTTTGAATATTTTGATATTCATTGATTATCATATACGATATATGATATCGTTGTTGTCGTGATTGACTATTTGGTATGTAGCATCATTGGACCAAATTTGGAACTTTAAAATGATTTTTAAAGTGATTTTTGAAAAGTATACGTTTATACTATATTTTTGGAATTAATCCATTATAAATAAATAACGTTATAATTTTAATGTTATTAAAATTATGATTTTTGAGAAAAATAGTTAAAAGTTGATTTTTGAAAATATGGGATTAATGATTGTATAAAATAGTTTAAATTTGGGATTTTTGAATTTATTATAAAAAAGTTGAAATATAGGATTTATAAAATTTGAATATTTTATAAATCAGAAATGATGGAATTTCAAAGAAATTTAAAGATGTTTTAAAATAATAGTATAAATTGATTTATATAAAAGAATTGTAAATTGATATTTATTAATTAAAATATTTGAATTATAAAACGAGTTTTTATAAGTGTTAGAATGAATTGTGAATGAATTTCATTAGTGAATGAAATTCATAGAATTATAAACGGTGAAGTTATAAATGGAATTTTATAAGCAGTAGGTTTATAAAATTTGAAAAGTTAATTGAAGAATGGATTTTTGATAAATAAATGAATCTTATAAGTTATAAGATTTATAATTTAGAAAGTCTTAAAAAGAACGATTTTGTAAAATAATCGTTTTATAAGCATTTAACTTATAATATGGACTTTTGGTTCATAATTGAGATATAAATTGAATAGGTTAATAAAGGAATTTATAAAAGGAGTTGCTATAAAATAAATAGAAAAGGAATTTATAAACGTTGTTTTATAAATTCGCAAACGACTTATTTTGATAAGTTAATTTTTATAACTTATTTATGAAGTTATATTCACGTTTTAGACAGTGAATAATCCTTTAAAAGAAAATGTATAGAAATGATGAAATTGTTAACGTAGTATATTCTCGTTTTTGAATAGTGAATAATATGTTAAAGAAAATGTTTAGATTTGATGTTTTAAATAGAATTAAAAACGATCTAACGATGTTTTAAAATGTGTTGAGATTCGAAACCATAGATTTCAACATTCATTATTGAAATAGACGTTTTCGAGAAATAAAAGGAAATGGTGGACTATAACACTGTTGTTATAGTAAATGATTTCCGAAAGGAAATGTTTTGTATAGTATTGGGATTTATATATCTATTTTAATTTGAATCCCTATACTAGTGATTTTGGGTTGTCGTAACGATGTTTTACGTAACATTCGTTTTGGCCCAAATAAATATGTTTAAGAGAATGATTTCCTTAAAGAATGAAATACATACTTAATCTCGATTTAAGTATATTGAATATTTTCCAAAGGTTGAAAATAAATAAAATTTGTGAATTACTTATTAAATAAGTATGGAAATGTTTTCCAATATAAAGTGAATATTTTGAGAATTTATCTTTTTGAAGATAAATTGAAAAGGAATATTGAAACCTATTGAAAATCGTATATCAGTAGATATTGTGAAATATAAATTCACTATGGAATTTATGAATAAAAAGGGAAGTTGTTTAAAGATAAATATTGATTTATTTTTGAGGTATTGAAATTATATATCTTGTAAAGATATCTTCGGGAAATAAATAATTTGGAAAATTATTTAGAATCTGGTGATGTGTGCATATCCATTGATAGTTCAATAACCGACTATCAATATTTACCTTTGAAAGGTATTTGTTGTGATTTGTTGAATTTGAATGCACAGTTATTTTTAAATTATTGCGCTCGTTATTTGGATTACCCATTCCGAATAGTGATACGACGTAATGGATAGCATTAAAGATCGGTGTCGAAGACCCGGTATTTGCGAGAGCGATAGGATGACCCGTCGATTGACTCTGCACCGAGTTGCTCCGGTATAGAGTTCTCCATATGTGATGGGAAATCCGATCAGGATTGTGGATATCCGGATTGCAAGGACTTCTTTGTAAGTGCCTTCGGTTCTGTTCGAGCCCGGAACAGACTTGTATGGATTGTATGTCTGACATTACAAATTGAGATATAAAGCCGATTTCTTTCAAATATATTTCTGTTGGTGGCGGAGAATTTATTCTTTTAGCTTAACACCCTTCTCTGAGACGTACGAGCTCAGAGGTTATGTAGTTGAAGGTTATCAGCGATATATTCCCAATTTGGTAATGTGACATGCTGAGTGTTGCTGCTAAATGATCATTGTGTTGATTATTTGTGATAGGATCGTTTATTTGATCGTCTATCTTGGTGATCATTTCTATGATCATTTGTTGACCGAAAGCATGGCTTTTGTATAAAGTATGTTTTTGTGGACGTGACTTCGTCGAGCCTCACACCCCGGGAATGGTCAAAACAGGAAAGATGCAGCAAGATTATGAGGGGTAGCGCCCTTTAGGATGTGTGCATTTCCTTCTGGAAAAGGGTGGTATCATGGTATGGAGCCCAGATACTTACTCATGTTGAAAACACTTTATGATTGTGTGAATTGATTACGAGCGCTCGGTGAAAGGTCCCAAAGGACCGGGGGATGGCATATTCGATCAGTTGTTACTCAGTTAGGGGTAACCCGGCCTTGTGTTGGTAGAGATCCGGTTTGGTTCACGGGGAGGTCCATCCAGAGGCATTCTCATGTGGCAATGGGAAGTTCCTTGGCCTGATCATTCGTTGGAAATCCAAAGAAACAATATGATCTTGTACGGTATTAGTTGTAGAACCTATCATTCACTTATGGTGGCGCCCCACTGTTTGAATGGTAGCTATAGTAGGCATAGTTCGGAATGTCTATGTTGGCTAAGATTTATATTCTACTTTCGAAATATTTTTCCTACACTATGCACTAATAATATCAAATGTTATTTTAAATGCGTATCAAGCATCTTTGACTATCATAAGGAGAAATCTCCTCCGATTATGCGTTTGCATTGTGTGTGTGTGCGGGAGGCCTTATGGTAGTCTCATTTTTAAAATCATTGCGAATTGACTATAAAAATATTCCTCTATTTTGATTTTAAAGATAAATAAACTGTTTTGAGTTCTCACACCAGTCACATGACTGACTCGGAGTTTATTGTTTTCCTTCCTAAACTCTGGGTGCCCACCAATTTCTACACGGGCAGTTAAGAGTTAGGTTTATCAGGATATTCTGGATATTTTGGAGTTGCTGGAGGCAAGCTGGATGGCATGGCGTATTACTAGCATATAGTATTTCTTTTCCACTGTTTGTTTGTTGTTGTTGTACACTCTGATGTAATGATATGATGAAATGTAATGTATAAAATGTAATAACTGATATGGTTCTTTGTTTAAAGATTATTCATTTATTATTATATGTTGTTCCGCTGCGAATTGTGAGATTCTGTTATTGTTCTGTTGTTTTTCTATTCCGTTCTATTTTCTATTCTCTTTTCTCTCTATTTTCTATCTTTTCTCTCTTCTATCTCTTCTTCTCTCTTCTTCTTCTTTTTTTCCCTCTCCTTCTGCCTTTTTCTTTTTCTTAAACATTGATAATTCGTATTTCTGTTCATCTTGAGTTAATCTATGGAGATTAGTGTATATTCAAGGTGTACGGATTTGCGGGTCTTCACAATTTTGACTGAGATATATGCTTGTGGATTGTTAAAAGAAATGGTAACAGATGAGTCGTTAGAAAATAAAACGTGTAAATGGAACCGAATATAATACCATCGTTAGTGAATTTTGTTTTTTAAGCGAATCCAATATCAATTATCAATCGTATTATGGGTGTAAAAAATCCGCTCATTAGCATCGACCTCAAAAAAGCTATGGCGTAACATCATAAACATCTAACTATTATCTTAAGTATTTAACACACATAAAGTTATCTAAATATCAAGGAATAACACAGAAGTAATATATCATATAGAGTTACTAGATATTTGCTTCATTAATTTACTCAATTTAAAGCTCAGTTGAATTACTTTCATACTTTCTAAAAATAAGAAAGTTGAAGGAATTTTGCATGTTATAGTGTCCAATTTTGGGAAAAAGAAAAATAAGCGTTTTTTACTGTCATTATGATGATTGATTTGAAATGGAATGTTATTAAATTTTTATGCCTGTTTAATGAGATTATTAATTGTATTTTCTACCTTTAATAAATATGGTTATGGAGACAAGCACCATTGTCCAAGTGGTTAATTGATTCGGGTTTGGTGCAAGAGGTCACAAGTTCGAAACTTGCTTTCGAACGTTTATTGATATGGGATATGTTGTCTCAATGATTTGTTGTATAAAATGTACCATTTCAAAAAAAAATATCGTTATGGATTTTTTTTAGATAAAAATGTAATTATACATGGTATTTACTGGTAATTGTTATCTAAATATTTACATGCTATAAAGTTGTTTTTTTGTAAAGTATCACAAGCATATGATGCATCTCAAATTGCTAAATACACTAATAGAATAATCTAGTTACATACTATTTACAATTAGTTCTATTTCTATGATACTCAGTGCGGAGGTATAGAAGATATCAGATCAAAATCTTTTCATTTTTCATACATGTAAAAAACTATATATTCAAGTTCACCGATGTAAGTTTTCTTAACCATACTTTTGTTATTGTTGATAAGAAATTTTTTTCCTTGTTTCCTATTCATTCATGTCGATTCGATAGTAAATTAATTTCCTATTTTGCTAAAACATGCAAAAAAACTATACATCAACTCATTTGGTGGCAGTTATTTCTTTATATTTTCACCATAGAAGCCTCCATGTACGATACATTGCTACAAGCACCGTTGCGCCATCTGCCGATAGCACCATGGAATGTAACCCATCTTTCTAATTTTTTTATCTTAGTTAGTTCCTTTTTCTAAATTGGATCATATCTATATATAATATAAACAAACAAACTATGTTGATATATATTACTATATTCATCTATTGCATATTTTTTGAGAGAAATGTATGATCCTCTACAATAGAGGAGAGTACGAATGTACACATATATATCACCAAAATAAAGGAGCTGCCAACATTCTTGACAGGTAACAACTCATAACATATAAAATGAATATGTCTAAGATAACAAATCAACTACTCAAGGTACCTCTCAAATGAGCTCTGAAAAGCCACCATCCATTACACTTCAGTATCACACTCCAACAAGGCCACCGCCTGATAATGAAGTGTTAGAAGTACCCAATATAAGCCATTGTGCATCCAAATGCACAAATTAGATCAATAAGCTGCTCTGCTAGAGAATGAATGCCTCACAGCTACCGCAAATGATCCAAGTCCAAAATATGAAATCTCTCTTAACAACAGTCCTGTAAACAGCAACCCTACAACCTTGTAAACAACAAACCTAAAACCCTACAAACAGCAACCATACAACGTCTTCAACCTAAACCTGTACCTGTAGAGAAAACTATACAAAAATGTAATATAATATATATCTATATAGTTAAAATTAATATACATATATGCGCATTAAATAAAATAAAAGTACAAAACTAGAGCATACATTATAAGGCAACCCCAAACATATAATAGATGTTAGATTAATGATAAATTCAATCTCCTTAATCAACATCTAAGTCTACCTTTACGTTATGAGACAGTGATCATGAAATCAAAAGGCATACACACACACACACACATGTATATAAATATGAATTTATGTACTTGTATATTTTAAAACAAAATCATAAAATAATACTAACACTATGTTCCTGTGACCAAAAGTACATTAGAATAGTCCGTAAAATTATCATTTGAATTCATATTCTTCTATTGCATATATTTTGATAAACGTTATAATTTAGTCACCTTACGTATCGAATAGCTCAAAGAGAGGCATGGAATTTAATATGAGTCTTTGATGATGTTGAGCCTATTTGTTACATTTTTATGCTAATAAAATTCACAAACAGATAGAAAATTATATTCATAATTATATGCAAAGAAGATGAATTGAATGATCCTTAATCTTTCATTAGTTGAACTTTGGCAATTAGATGCTCATTACCTTCTTACTATCAAATTTAATTTGTGCGTCATTTTACCTCAGACGTAACGGACCATATTTACGGGAAAATAAAATAAAGTGAAAATAAGGGACACATCCCTAAAAGCAAACTTAATACACAAAACACCCTCCTTATAAAAAAATAATATAAATTGCATTCCTATTTTCAAATACTATAATTTTCTCCCCTACAATACCCCTCTTCTCCATTGCATCAAGTTAATTCTTCATATATGGATGTTATTCTCACATCTATAATTAAAATTTGCTCCCATTACTTATCAATCTTTAATAAGCAATATCCTCTTGTAGAAAAGACGGATTAACAAACTGTTTTCACTATTAAATCATAAATTTTATTATCTTTATAACAAGTGGCATTGTGCATATGTAAAAATAACAGCAGGGCAAGCTATTCAATTCAATTTCTTTGTACACAATTCAGTAATTATATGTAATAATTGCATAAATGTCTGCAATTATACCATATAATTGCAGACATGTCTGCAATTATATAAAATAGTTGCAACGTATGCAATAATTGCAGACATGTCTGCAATTATATCATATAATTGCAGATATGTCTGTAATTATATCCAATAGCTGCAACTGTATGCAACAATTGCAGTACCATACAATTGCAAAAATGTCTGCAATTATATGCAATATTTGCAACTATATGTGTAAAGGCCTATAAATCCGTACCCTTTGATTCGACCATAATTCACAACGGTTCAACCCAAATTGAACGGAAATACGAATCTTTAGGGATGAAGAATAAAAAGGTAGAGGAAAATAGAACAACAATATCACAGAATCTTATAATTGCAGTGAAACAAAATATAATATATAATAATAGATTTTTATACAAAAGAATCTGTAACAGTTTATATACTTACAATCATCAGAGTACAACAATTCAATAAATCAAAATAGACAGTTATAATAACTTGCCCTCACACCGCGGAAAATATAACCAAGTACGGAGATACGTCTTTGTCATCCAGCTCGTCTCTTGAGCTCCATAACATCCAATCTCATATGTGTAATACCCGGTCTGACCCAAGCATTATAATAAAATAACACCCGAGTCAGTTTGGAAACCAGCATGAGAAAAACACACTTAATTTGAATTATTAACTTTTATCAAAATCCTTTGAAAACAAAGGTATCTCGTAAGACCACACCACACATAAACAAGATGGGTCTTTACCTTACGATAACCAAAACATTCTTATCAAAATCGTCTGATATTTTAATAGTGTCTAAAATAGTTAATAGAAAATAGCTGAAATGCTTGCATCTCATGTTTCAGCATATTTTGGCATAATCAAAAACGTACGGCGCTTATTTGAGAGTGGATTCCATCGGATGATTGGCCATTGGGGTATTGCCTACCACATTACACCTCTAGAACAATGTACCGAGGACCATCACCGGGGTCCCCTACTACACAAGACCGGCCTAGCCCTAACCTGGATAGACCGAATATGTTATCACCCCAGGTGTTCCCACCCTTACTATCGAGCACTCCTTCTTCCATGCACAACAATATGCATAATATATAGGTTTTCGAGGACATCTAGAAAAATGATAACATACCCTACTTGGGTGCAACCCACTTAGCCTTGCCGCATCTCCTCTATTTTAGTCATTCTCGGTTAATGAGACTTGAGGCTAAGCGTTAACTTTCAAGGAACAATTCCTCTTAGAATGCTCATTGTCCTCCAATGACGATGTTTTGATAGCACTCATCCATACAATTTGTCCTGGGTCTGGAAAAACCAAATCACCATCTTTATCGTCTTCACAGTATTCAATCGTAACATTCAAAATGGATCCAAGTGGTTTTAGGATAATTAAATCTGATCCCGGTCTCTTCGAAATGATTAATAAAACATCCATAAGCAATCATCTGGCCTAATTATAATTCTCTAAAATATTCTCAAAATATCTTTATAAGATATATATATATATATATATATTCAAACCCTTCAATATTTCCATAGTGGAAATCAAACTTCAATTCTTATATCCTTAACAAGATGTTTTCAAGTCATTTCAATACTTAAAATATTTTTTTTCACTTCCAATTATAATTCATCCCTTTGAAAATATTTCTATATTTAAAATCTTGAAGTTAACTATTTTCAAATCCTTTCCCTCCAATACTTAGGAATTTTTATAGGTATATTTCCTAAGATTTTTTATCCCAATATTCAGGAAATGGCTCATTTATTTCTTATTCCCACAATTCTTTACAAATTTTATTTGTAAACACCTTAATATTTCCAAGGTCGAATGCACTTGCCTATATCTCCAAATACCCATTTTTAACCTCTTTTATGAATTCTAATTCATTTTCCAAATTTCTCATATTTCTAACACTTCGGAATTTTTCTTCAAGTTCCCAAAATCCCACTATAAGATTTCTCTTCTAAATTAACACTCGTTTAACAAACTTCACTTTCAATCTCGAGACGATTTATAAATAAAATTCAATCCTTTAAAACTATATATATAATAAGTATTTTTAAGGAATAGTAGTTTATTTTTAAGATATGTTTAAGTGAACCAAAACATTCAAGATAACATCGATAACTCATATCCAAATCATTTTTTATAACTAATTAATTCACAAGGCCGATTAATAAAATTAGAATTTATTTCAATAAATATTTAATATTATAATAACTAATCTCTCGGAATATTCTAAACAGGAAATTATTGTCAAGGGCAAAATTTCACAGCTTTTTAGCCTCAAGGACATACCTTCAATATTTTATCCTGAAGGACAACTTTCTATAGATATCGGTTTTTAGTTATTGGTGGCAGTTTTTAGGTATCAGTTTGTAGTTATCGGTAGCAGTTTTAGGTATCAGTTTTTAGCTTGGTAGCAGTTTTGTTGTCCTTATGAATAATTTTGGAAAATGTTTGTCCTTATGAATAATTTTTAGAAGAATGTTTGTCCTTGTGGTAAAAATATTAAGGTCGTGTCCTTGAGGCAAAAATATACAAATCTTTGTCCTTTAAGTTAATTCCTCCTATTCTAAATCTAAATAATATTTTAAGTTATATAGCATAGTAATTAAAAGTCCCATTTAAACAATTTTTAACATCTCGACAAAAATCTACTTTAAAAATCTAATATTTCCAAATTCAGTTTATAAATCCCTCTCGATTTGTACCGCATCGATTATATCTCAATTTTACCATTATTCTCACATGCAAAAATAGATTCCACTATTCCTTTACCCAAAAAGATTTCCATAACTCGATATAATTCACATCGTACTTATGTTCCAACTTATCCATTGATATCATTTTCCTTTATTTATAAACCTAGTTTTATAAATTTACAAACTCCCTTTGAGTTTCTCTTTTTATAAAACCAATTTTATTTGTAAAATTTCATTTTATAAATTTCTTCCTTAATAAATCCCATTTTAGTTTCAAATCTATTTTGATATAGATTTCAACTCCTTCCCATACTTTCAAAATATCATTTTCAAATTCCTTTATATAATTTTATTTAAAAATCTCCTTTTTAACAAATTTACGAGTAGTTAAGTATAACCCAAATCAAATTATACATATTTTTCATTCCACTTAATTTCCTTTAAAATAATCCAAATTTCCCTATAAATATTTTTATATACAAAACTCCCTTTTAATTCCTTAAATTTCAAAAATAACTATTTATGGTATTTAAAATACCAAATTTATCTGATAATCCAAATGAGTGGGTTTTTCTCACTTTTGATTTTTATTTTGCAATTCATTCCCAATTTATACCTTTCTTCTCAGATTCTGTTCGATTACCACATATGAGTTTAATATGGATTAATAAACCACAAAACAAATTATTGACAACTAACTTAGATTTAAAATAGCTTTAAATAATTTACCCTCTGCTCTCATCAATGATCACTCTACCCCATCACATCCCAGTTGATCGTGACTGCACTCAAATCATCGAGCCCTTGCTATCGAGCCACTCCTTTGAATGAGTACTGCACCATCTCCCTCTTGACTTCCCTACATCCACCTTCACTGCTCACGCCACCCAACCTTCACTATTTCGAACGTGACCTTCACTTCAGGTCGAGCACGAACTCGCGACCAAACCTCAAATCGACTACGGCATTGCCAGCAACCTCCTCCCTGACATCGACCGTGCCACTATACCACCCAGCTGACCAAGCTCGAACGCGAGCCCTCCCCCACCATCGCAGCCTCGCCACCTCCCATCGACCAGACGGCTATCCACCTGAAACGCGACATGCCATCGAGAATGAACACTCCTCCAAAAATCCAATCGAACGACGCTCCGCCTAGGACTCTGCTACCTCTTCGTGAAACTCCTCTGTCGTATGCAAGTCGAAGGTCGAGGCGAGAACGTATTCAAAATCATTAGCCACTATTTTTCGATTTCGTTCGATTTATATTATTTTTTCTCTACATTGACTTTTTTTGCAGTTCTAAATTTTGAAGGGGGAAATGGAAAATCAAATGTGATTTTTAGTAGCGGAAAGAGATCTGTGTCTAGGAAGGAAAAGAGCAGCGTGTTGGGGAAGGTTTGGCTTTGATTTGATTTTATAAATTTTTATTTAATTATAAAATATCTCATTTTAGCAACTTAAAATTTTGATCTCCTATCGAGGCATGCCGCTAGGCATTTGTAATGTTATATCCTATTCTGAACGTAATGAAAAAGGTTTCAAGTCCTAATTCAATCGTATGGAGAAGATAGCTTTTTGGACCCAATTATTTTATTGAATTTTCGATATAAATTTCAATGTGTTTGTGTCCCGTACGATCAAACGATAACTCCAAACACTACGAAACTTGAATTCCGATAATAATACATTATTACGGATCCGATGGAACAGGTTTCGTCGAATTCTGAGACTATGCCCCCGATCGCTATTTTAACACGTCGATTAAATTGATGATTTCGAAAATTCCGAAACCGCTTAAATTTTCAGTCTTAAAATCTTTCCAACTAAATTATAATTCAAATAGAATTTATATCGACATTATATATCGTTTCGGTTCCATATTCAACTCCAGTTTAATTATTTGATTGATTTCTAATTATTAACTCGGTAATTAAATTTATACATTAAATCACTATATTGGGAACTTGATTTTTATTACACTATTTTTGATCGATAAATTTCATATTGAAAACCCATTCTCATTTCAAAATTCAACATTTAAGATGAATTAAAATTTCAAAAATAACGACAAAAAATTTGGGTCGTTACATTCCTCCCCCTTAAAAGAATGTCGTCCCCGAAATTGCTAAGGTAGGAAGAATGCTTCAAACTCGTTACTTATTAAAACCCCACTTAGTTAAAAAACTCGATATTCCCTTTTCTAATTTTTTAGCTTCAACCAAAACAATTAGTTTCGATTCTAATTCTGAAACCCTTTATTTCAATTACATTGAAATCAAATTGTTGTTAACAAAATTTTTTAAAGATTTCAAATTTTTTAACACCCTAAATTTCCAAAAAAAATTAGCAGATTCTCCCTTGTACGGATAGCCTTTTTCAATATGACAAGAGAGATAAATATATTTACATCAAACCACATGGTCGAAAAATAATATATATATATATATATATATTGCGGTATTTAATCCAAAAACATGCCTTATTTTAGCCTTTTTAAGCATTATTAAGCAAGAAAGTTTACTTCATACGCAATTACGCAATCCAAATCTAGCCCGATAGCCTCCGGGTACCTGTACTTACTCAACTTAAACACATAAGTACCAAAATATGAAATTCACTAACATTTCACTTATTTAAATAGTTAAAACACATAAACTTCATAAGCAATACACGCTAAACATTTACTTATAAGCAATTACAGGGTCTCGATACTAATTTAATTACTTTCAAACAATCCATATACCATTTCATTCATTTTAAATAATTTACAACTCACTTTACATGCATTAAATTTATTTTTATACCAAACAACTGATATCCATTCCAAATTGATTTAAAAATCAATTTATTTCACTTCTATTAATTCATAGAATTTTATTTACTTCTGTTTACGCCGAAGAACAATTCCTCTGTGCAAATTCGACACTATTCATTTAATAGGATAATCATTTAAGCTTAAAATTGATTCCAAATCAATTTATATTTAATTCTATTCTATTTCAACTTTATTCTCAATCAATTCATTGTGTTTCATTAATATCCACATTCATTATATCCAATCCATTTTGTTAACTCGGAATCATTCCATTAAATTTACTTATGAATTATTTCATAGTTTTATTTGAGCCAAGCTCACCTCCAACATTAACTTAAGTTAGTTTGTTTGATTCTAATTGTTTCAACCTTATAACTTAAGTTTAGTTCATCTCACGTAACTTTCATTTCATTTACTAATTTATTTATTAGTTCATTCACTTATTCACTTTAGATTCAATTCCATATTTGAATTCATTTTTTGAATTCATTTAAATGATACCAAGGCCATGTTCAATTTATTTATACTCAAATTGAATTTATTTATAACTTAAATATTCTCTATTTCAAACCATTTCTATTCTATTTGACCACATTTCCAATTTTATTTAATTCGCTTATGATTAAGTCGAATTTTATTTATAACTTGAGTTCCATTTCTAATATCCACTTTTTATCCACAATCCGATTTTACTCAACCAAGTAAGTATCCATTATTTATTAAATTAACTAATTTATTATCTAATTAGTTCACTTCAAATTTATAACTCAATATCTAATTTTTTTTCTTCAAAACTCACCTCATTTATTTTTCTCGAGCCCAATTTCATTTAAAATTAAAGTTTGGATTTTTATTTTGGGTTTTCTATTTGACTTTCAATTTTTATAAGTTACACAACCTATTTTTCATATTTCTATCAATTCTATATTCGAAAATATTCACATTTTATTTTAAACTCGTGATTATACATTTATTTATAGCCCAAGTATATATTTTTATTTCATAATTTCAATTTTTTAAGCTATTCCAGTTATTTTATTCATAATCCCAATTCTTCACTTGAATTTTATTTCATTCAAAATTCTATCACTTATGGTTATAAAATTACTACCATTCAACGTTTATATTTACTTCAATCCAATATTATTTCTAATCCAATTCAAATTTTTATAACTTATAGTTATACAGTCAATTTATAACTCACCTTTACATATTTTAGTTCAATTCCATATAACTCAAATCCAATTTACCCTTTTATTTAAATTTTAATTCCTTTTAACCAATATTTCAAACCCATACTCGAATGATTCATACAAACTAATTTCACCCCAAAAAAATTTACTTTTAAATCATTCGATTTAATCAAGTTAGAATTTAATTCCAATTTCAAATCATAATCGATTAAGTTTTCTAAAATTTAATTTGTTCAACTTAGCTTAAGTTGAATTCCATTTAATTTTATATCTCAATCCAATTTTATTTTCAAATCAATTCAACTTCAGCTCAATTTTACTTAGCTTAAGTTAAATTTCATTCATTTTAACTTTCTCAAGTTAAAATTTAATTCCAAAATTCAAATTCCACGCTTTTCTCTCTTCTTTCAAATTATTCTCAATTTTATAAGTTCATACTTATTTCCTGAAGTTTTCTAAAATATTTTATATAAGGATTCCGAAATTCAAACACCTGGTATTTATTTCAAATCATTTTGAAATCACAAATATCCCAAATTACACTTTCTAAATTTAAACCAGCCTTGGTTTTTGTCCAAAACAAATTCCCTTGGAATTTCTAAACAACGTTTGTTTTCTAACAAAAATCTCCAAATCAATTATTTCAGTAGCAATTCGCTACATAGAAACTCGAAAATTAAAACTGATGATGCGGCTGTCATCATCAGAATTATTTTCCAGCGACTGAACTGAATTCAGTGCTAAATTACTTCCAAAATCCATTTAAAACATTTTCTTTCAAAAATTTCTCCAAAATAATATTACTATTATTTATTTCAAAATATTTTGAAAACTATCTCCAAAAATCTCTGGGATTTAATTTTCCAATTTCTGGTTTAAATCCATTTTTTTATTTTTTTAACTCACCTGTATAATTTAGTCTTATACAATCGAATTTGGTTTTAATAAACCATTTCAAATTTTATAATCTTATTTTGATTATATAATAACAACCAAACACATCACTATAATAATTTTCAAAAAATTATTCTCTTTCATACCAAAATATAGTTTGGAAAAATTATTTCATTTACCCGCTTCAAAACAATATTGTGTCGGTTTACCGTGTTCAAGTGTTTAGAAACCCCTATCGATTTAGTGGTGTCCTACTACTTAAATAGAATTTATATACCACTCAACAGATAAATCAACATAATACAAAACCATTTATTTTCACTAACAAATACGCGCTCATATCTATCATTACACTCAACTCATTCTAGAGTACTACTGACCCCATCTCTAATGAGTAATCTCCAAAAGGGCCAAGGTTCTCGCTTAACCTTCAGATCTGATACCAAGTGTAAAGGCCCGTAAATCCGTAATGACCATAATTCACACCAGTTCAGCCCAAATTAAATGGAAACACGAATCTTTAAGGGTGAAGAATAAAAAGGTAGAGGAAAATAGAACAACGATATCACAGAATCTCACAATTGCAATGAAACAAAATATAATATATAATAACAGATTTTTATATAAAAAAATCTGTAACAATTTATATACTTACAATCATGAGAGTGCAATAATTCAATACATCAAAATGAATAGTTATAATAACTTATCCTCACACAGCGGAAAATATATCAAGTACGGAGATACGACTTTGTCATCACGCTCGTCTCTTGAGCTCCATAGCATTCTATCCCGTATCTGTAATACTTGGTCTGACCCGAGCATTATAATAAAATACACCCAAGTCAATCTGGAAAACCAACGTGAGAAAAACACACTCAATTTGAATTATTAACTTTTATCAAAATCCTTTGAAAACAAAGGTATCATGTAAGACCATGCCACAATAAACAAAATGGGTTTTTACATTACGATAACCAAAACATTCTTATCAAAATCGTCTAATATTATAATAGTGTCTAAACCAAGTAAATAGAAAATAGCTGGAATGCTTGCATCTCACGTTTCAGCATAATTGGGCACAATCAAAACCGTATGACGCTTCTTGAAGAATGGATTCCATCGGATGACTAGGCCACTAGAGTACCACCCACCACAGTACACCTCTAGAACAATGTACCAAGGACCATCGTTGGGATCCCCTGCTACATAAGACCGGCCTACCCCTAACCTGGATAGACCGAATATGTTATCACCCCGGGTGTTCCGATATATCGAGCGCTTCTTCTTCCATGCGCAACCATATCCATAATATATAGATTTTCGAGGCCAACTAGAAAAGTGATAACATACCCTACTTGGATGCGACCCACTTAGCTTTGCCGCATCACCCATGCTTTTGTCATTCCCAGTTGATGAGGCTCGAGGCTAAGCATTACCTTTCAAGGAACAATTCATCTTAGAATCCTTATCGTCCTCCAATGACGATGTTCTGATAGCACTCGTCCATACAAGTTGTCCTGGGTCTACACAAACTAAATCACCGCCTTCATTATCTTCACGGTATTCATTCGTAACGTTCAAACCGGATTGAAGTGGTATTTGGATAATTCTATCTGATCCCGGTCTCTTCGAAACAATTAACGAAATTGCCAATATTGATAGTCAGTTATTTAACTATCAATAAAACATCAATAAGCAATCATCTGGCCTTATTATAATTCTCCAAAATATTCTCAAAATATCTTTGTAAGATATATATATTCAAACCCTTCCAATATATTTCCATAGTGGAAATCAAACTTCAATTCTTCTATCCTTAACAAGATGTTTTCAAGTCATTTCAATACTTAAAATATATTTTTTGCTTCCAATTATAATTCATCCCTTTGAAAATATTTCTATATTTAAAATCTCGAAGTTAACTATTTTCAAATTCTTTCCGTCCAATACTTAGGAATATTTAAATGTATATTTCCTAAGATCTTTTTATCCCAATATTTAGGAAATAGCCCGTTTATTTCCTATTCTCATAATTCTTTACAAATTTTTTTTGTAAGCCCCTTAATATTTCTAAGGTCGATTGCACTTGCCTATATCTCCAAATACCCATTTTAAACCTCTTCTATGAATTCTAATTCATTTTTCGAATTTCTCATATTTTTAACACTTTAGAATTTTTCTTCAAGCTCCCAAAATCCCACTATAAGATTTCTCTTCTAAAATCATACTCGTTTAACAAACTTCGCTTCCAATCTCGAGACGATTTATAAATAAATTCAATCCTTTAAAACTATATATATAAAATAAGTATTTTTAAGGAATTGTAGTTTATTTTTAAAATATGTTTAAGTAAACCAAAACATTCCAAATAACATCGATTACTCATATCCAAATCATTTTTTGTAACTAATTAATTTACAAGGATGATTAATAAAATTAGAATTTATTTCAATAAATATTTAATATTATAGTAACTAATCTCTCGGAATATTCTAAATCTAAATAATAGTTTAAGTAATATAGCATAGTAATTAAAAGTCCTATTTAAACAATTTTTAACTTCTCGACAAAAATGTACTTTAAAAATCCAATATTGCCAAATTCAGTTTATAAATCCCTCTCGATTTGTACCACATCGATTATATCTCAATTTTACCATTATTCTCACATTCAAAAATTGATTCCACTATTCCTTTACCTAAAACAATTTCCATAACTCGATATAAATTCACATCGTACTTATATTCCAACTTATCTACTGATATCATTTTCTCTTATTTATAAGCCTAATTTTATAAATTTATAAACACCCTCTGAGTTCCACTTATTTATAAAACCAATTTTATTTGTAAAATTTCATTTTATAAATCCCTTCCTTAATAAATCCCATTTTATTTTCAAATCTATTTTTAATATCGATTTCAACTCCTTCTCATACTTTCAAAATATCATTTTCAAATTCCTTTATATAATTTTATTTAAAAAATCTCTTTTTAAACAAATCTACGACTAGTTAAGTATAACCCAAATCAAATTATACACTTAATTTCCTTTGAAATAATCCAAATTTCTTTATAAATATTTTTATATTCAAAATCTTATTTTTAATTCCTTAAATTTCAAAAATAACTATTTATGGTATTTAAAATACCAAATTAAGGTCCGTGCTATTATAGCATTTAATAAATCAATATCATAGCAATAATCTATAATATATTATTCACACTAATCATACATCACTATATATGAAAATTAATCAACATTTTTGAGGAATCCGGTTGAATTCTTCCAACCTGTTTCCCTGCATCCACAGATGTTAATACAGCATAAAAATACCGATCCCATTTCGAGGAGGATATCGCGGTATATGGGGTCATCCGCTACTATGCGGGGAGCATAGGGTCTCATCCGCTATATTGTGTGAGAATATCACTCCAAATACTAATATATATACACTACTATATTTAATATATCATTCATCAGATAATAATTATTAAATCAATCAGGCATTCAATAAGTAATTTCACTATTTTTAAAATTTATCCGATAATCCAAACGAATGAGAATTTTTCTCACCTGATTTTTATTTTGCAATCCATTCCCAATTTATACCTTTCTCCTCAAATTCCATTCGATTCCGACCTCATATGAGTTTAATATGGATTAATAAACCACAAAATAAATTATTGACAACTACCTTAGATTTAAAATCGTTTTAAATAACTTACCCTCTGCTCTCATCAATGATCACTCTTCCTCGTAGCATCCAAGTCGATCGTGAATGCACTCAAATCATCGAGCCCCTGCTATCGAGCCTCTCCTTTGAACGAGTACTGCACCATCTCCCTCTCGACTTCCCCATAGCCACCTTCACTGCTCAAGCCACCCAGCCTCCACTATTTCGAACGTGACCTTCACTTAAGGTCTATCATGAACTCGCGACCAAAAACCAAATCGACTACGACATCGCCAGTAGTCCCCTCCCTGACATCGACCGTGCCACCATACCACCCAGTTGACCAAGCTCGCGACCAAGCTCGAAGGCGAGCCCTCCCCCGCCATCGTACCATCCCCACCTCCCATCGACTAGATGGCCATCCACTTGAAATGCGACATGCCATCGAGAACGAACACTCCCCCAAAAATCCAATCGAACGCCGCTCTGCCTAGGGTTCTGCTGTCTCTTCGCGAAACTCCTCCTCCTTCGTGCGTGGGTCCAAGGTCGAGGCAAGCATGAATTCGAAATCATTAGCCATTTTTTTCAATTTTGTTCGATTTATATATTATTTTTCTCTGAATTGAACTTTTTTACGGTTCTAAATTTTGAAGGGGAGAATGGAGAGTTGAACGCAATTTTAACAAAGGAGGGAGAGCCGTGTCTAGGAAGGAAAAGAGCAGCGTATTGGGGAGGTTTGACTTTGTTTTGATTTTATAAAATTTTATTTAATCATAAAATATCTCGTTTTAGCAACTTAAAATTTTGATTTCCTATTGAGGCGTGTTGCTAGGCGTTTGTAACGTTATACCCCTATTCTGAATGAAATGGAAAATGTTTCAAGACCTAAGTCGATCTATGGAGAAGATAGCTTTTTGGACCCAATTATTTTATTGAATTTTCGATATAAATTTCAACGCGTTTGTATCCCGTACGATTAAACGATAACCTCAAACACTACGAGCCTGAAATCCAAGAATAATAAACTATTACGGGTCCGATGGAACTGGTTTCATTGAATTCCAAGAATGTGCCCCGGATCGCTATTTTAACACGTCGATTAAATTGATGATTTGGAAAACTCCAAAATCGCTTAAATTTTCAGTTTTAAAATCTTAGCAACTAAATTATAATTCAAATAGAATTTATATCGATATTAGAAATCGTTTCGGCTCGACGTTCAACTCCAATTCAATTATTTAGTTGATTTCTAATTATTAACTCAACAACTAAATTTATAAATTAAATCACTATATTTGGAACTTGAGTTTTTTACACCATTTTTGATCGATAAATCTCATATTGAAATCCCATTCTCATTCCAAAATTCAACATTTAAAACGAATTAAATGTCCAAATCAACGACCAAAAATCCAGGTCATTACAGTATGCAACAATTGCAGACGTGTCTACAATTATACCATATAATTGTAGAAATGTCTACAATTATATGCAATAGTTGCAGATTTGAAGAAAAATCGAAGATGTTTAATATTTGCAGAATTGTCTGCAAATATATGGAATAATTTCACCTTTACTGCAAATATGATTTTTTGGTATCAACAATAGATCTCATTTTAAAGATCATAATTTATTTATTTTTTGGTGAAAACGGTATGCTGATCTGATGTTTCTACAGAAATTTATACGTGTTTGAAATGTTAAAAAGTAAAGGGTGTTTGGGTTTTGTGCACTCGTGAATTTGAAAACTGGGACTGGAAACTTACTAAAAGATGGAGGGATGTTTTGTGTATTTTCAAACCTTACCGGGGATGTATGCCAAACGCCCCTTAAAATAAAATCACGCAATGTATCTATGTTCATGTTTTTTGAATAGACAAACCAATCAATTTCATAGCAACTAGAAATATTAGGGCCTGCTTGGTTTGTAATTTTTAGCTTTGGATTGTCAGTTCAAAATCATTCAATGCATTGGATTTCAAAAAACAAACAACTCGAAAATGATTTTAACATATAAAATTGAAAATTATTTTTTTGTTTCCCGCAATTTCCTTTCCTCTTCTTTTTCCCTTCCCACGTCCTCCACACGGTCTTCCTATTCCACACCTTTTTGAATACATATTGAAAACGCAAAACTCAAAATTTTGTTTTTCAAACCAAACAGACTCTTATTGTTTACTAGCATAATATGAGCTTGCACTACAAACATTTCATTTGTAAATGTTTTTGTTCATAATGTATATACAGCTTTGTTATTGAATAATATGTTTTCATTCTAGTAAAAACAAGTATATACAGCCATAATATAACCGAGGTTTGTGTAAAACTTTTGTGTGTCGGTATGAGGTGGGGGTGGGTATGCTATTTAGGTCTACAAGTTTGACACAAGTTGTAACGCCCCGAAAATTTTCGACTTTCGAAAATTCGACATCGACACTCCCTTTATCGACTGCCGAGAAATCGAAGGCCGAAAACCGGAATGTTAAGGGTTTTAAAAAGAAAAGAAAAGAAAGAAGAGAGAAAAAGAAGAAAGAAAAAGAAAAATAGAGGGAAAAGAAGATAGAAATAGAAGGTAGAAAATTTTAAAATAGAAGAAAAAGAGAATAGAAAATAGAACGGAACAGAAAACAACAGAACAACAACAGAACCTCACAATTCGCAGCGGAACAACATATAATAATAAATGAATAATCTTTAAACAAAGAACTATATCAGTTATTACATTTCATTTCATTACATCACATCATCAGAGTGTACAACATCATACAACAACAAACAGTGCAGCGGAAAAAGAAATACTATATAAACTAGTAATACGCCATGCCATCCAGCTTGCCTCCAGCAACTCCAGAATATCCAGAATATCCTGATAAACCTAACTTTTAACTGCCCGTGTGGAAATTGGTGGGCACCCAGAGTTTAGGAAGGAAAACAATAAACTCCAAGTCAGTCATGTGACTGGTGTGAGAACTCAAACAGTTTATTTATCTTAAAATCAAAATAGAGGAATATATTTTTTTATCAATTCGCAATGCTTTTAAAAATGAGACTACCATAAGGCCTCCCGCACACACACACATGCAAACGCAGAATCGGAGGAGATTTCTCCTTATGATAGTCAAAGATGCTTGATACGCATTTAAAATAACATTTGATATTATTACTAGTGCATAGTGTAGAAAAAAATTCATTTCGAAAGTAGAATATAAATCTTAGCCAACATACGACCATTATCGTATGCCTACTATAGCTAACTATGTTCAATAGCAGGTTACCGCCACATTCCATAGCAGGTTCTACAACTAAAACCGTACAAGTCTCGTATTGTTTCTTTGGATTTCCAACGAATGGTCAGGCCAAGGAACTTCCCATTGCCACATGAGAATGCCTCTGGATGGACATCCCCGAGAACCAAACCGGATCTCTACCAACACAAGGCCGGGTTACTCCTAACTGAGCAACAACTGACCGAATATGCCATCCCCCGGTCCTTTGGGACCTTTATCCGAGAGCGCTCTCTAATCAATTCACACAATCATAACAAAGTGTTTTCAACATGAGTAAGTATCTGGGCTCCATACCATGATACCACCCTTTTCCAGAAGGAAATGGACACATCCTAAAGGGTGCTACCCCTCATAACCTTGCTGCTTCTTTCCTGTTTTGACCATTTCCGGGATGTGAGGCTCGACGAATTCACGTCCACAAAAACATACTTTATACAAAAGCCATGCTTTGGGTCAACAAATGATCAACACAATGATCACTAAGATAGACGATCAAATAAATGATCCTATCACAAATAATCAACACAATGATCATTTCAGCATCACTCAGCATGTCACATTACCAAATTGGGAATATATCGCTGATAACTTCAACTATATAACCTTTGAGCACATACGTCTCAAAGAAGGGTGTTAAGCAAAGAATAAATTCTCCGCCACCAACAGAAATATATTTGAAAGAAATCGGCTTTATATCTCAACTTGTAATGTCAGGCATACAATCCATACAAGTCTGTTCCGGGATCGAACAGAACCGAAGGCACTTACAAAGAAGTTCTTGCAATCCGGATATTCACAATCCTGATCGGATTCACCATCACATATGGAGAACTCAATACCGTAGCTACTCGGTGTAGAGTCAATCGATAGTTCATCCTATCACTCTTGCAAATACCGGTCTTCAACACCGATCTTCAAATGCAATTTACAACGACGTATCACATATTCGGAATGGGTTATACGACCCCATGGTCCTTTCCCGGTTAACCCGAATAGTGAGCGCTTATTCAAAAATAAGTGTGGCATTCACATTCAAACAAATCACATCAAATACCCATTCAAAGGGAAATACTGATAGTCGGCTATTGAACTATCAATGATATGCACACATCACCAGATTCCAAATAATTTTCCAAATTATTTATTTTCCAAAATATCTTTACAAGATATATATTTTCAACATTTCAAAAATAAATCAATATTTATTTTCAAACAATTTTCACTTTCTTTATAAATTCCATAATGAATTTATATTTCAAAATATCCATGTATATGATTTTCATTATTCATGTCAATTTATCTTTAAAAAGATAAATTCTAATTATTCACTTCATATTGGAAAACAATTCCATACTTATAAAAAAATAAGTAATTCACAAATATTTTTATTTTCAACCTTGGAAAATATTCAATATACTTAAATCGAATTAAGTATATAATTCATTCTTTAAGGAAATCATTCACTTAAACATATTTATTTGGGCCAAAACGAATGTTGCGTAAAACATCGTTACGACAACCCAAAATCATTAGTATAGGGATTCGAAATTAAAATAGATATATAAATCTCAATACTATACAAAACATTTCCTTTCGGAAATCATTTACTATAACAACAGTGTTATAGTCCACCATTTCCTTTTATCTCTCGAAAACGTCTATTTCAACAATGAATGTTGAAATCTATGGTTTCGAATCTTAACATGTTTTAAAACATCGTTAGATCGTTTTAATTCTATTTAAAACATTCACATTCTAAACAATTTCTTTAACGTGTTATTCACTGTTCAAAAATGTGAATAAACTACGTTAACAAACTTCATCATTTCTATTCACTTTAACTTAAAAGATTATTCACTGTCTAAAACGTGAATATAACTCTATCTCTAAGTTATAACAATTAACTTATCAAAATAAGTCGTTTGCGGATTTATAAAACAACGTTTATAAATTCCGTTTCTTTTTATTTATAAAAACTTCCTTTTTATAAATTCCTTTATTAACCTATTTGATTTCATATCTCAATTATAAACTAAAAGTTCATATTATAAGTCAATTGCTTATAAAACGATTATTTTACAAAATCGTTCTTTTTAAAGACTTTTCAATTTATAAACCTTATAACTTATAAGATTTATTTATTTAATCAATCTATTCTTCAAATAATTTCACCAAATTTATAAATCTTACTATTTATAAATTTCATTTATAACTTCACAGTTTATAATTCTATAAATTTCATTCATTTATGAAATTCATCTTCACTACATTCAAACACTTATAAAAACTCGTTTTATAATGTCTATATTTCAATTTATAAATATCCATTTATAAATCTCTTAATATAAATCAGTTTATATTATTATTCTAAAACGTCTTTAAATTCCTTTATAATTTCATCATTTCGATTTATAAAATAATCAAATTTTATAAATCCTATATTTAAACTTTCATCATATATTCAAAAATCCAATCTAAATTATTTTATAAAATCATTAGTTCATATTTCTCAAAAATCGACTTTTAATCGTATTTCTAAAAATCAGCTTTTTAACTATATTTCACAAAAACCATAATTTTTATAACTTTAAAAATTATAACGTTTATTTATTTATAATGGATCAATTCCAAAAATAGAGTATATTTTCAAAATCACTTTTAAAATCATTTTAAAATCCCAAAATCTGGGTCCAATGATGCTACACACCAAATAGTCAATCACGACTAATAACGATATCATATATCGATATGATAATCCATCAAATATCAAAATATCTGAAATAAAATAAATACTGTTGAGGAATCCAGTTGGATCCCTCCAACCTGTTTCCTGCATCCAAAAACATTAGCACAATACCAATTTCGCTCCAGTACGAAATTATCGCGGTACATGTTCTTATTAAATATTATCCGCTTAATAACGGCGTAATAGGGTCTCATCCGCTAAACAAAAAATGCGGGAAATCAACAACTGCAATATATACATATGCCAATATATATATATTGATATTATATATAATACCAATTTCACTGTTTATGAAATATTCGCGGTATATGTTTTTACTAAATAACATCCGCTTACTAACGGCGCATAATGTCTATTTTAACAATCAATAATTTACAGTCATCATTCAAACATGCATTCAAATATTTTAAATCTAACTATTTAAAATAAAATCGAAACCTATTCGATTGAGTGAGAAGTTCTCACCTTGGTTTTAATTTCCGTTTTAGCTTTTATTTCGAATAAAATTAAACGCGCGTTTAATTTTACCCGAAATTCTCACTAACTCCAAACGACTCCAAACCAACTCCATCGCGTAGTGCTCGTCCATACGATTCCAACGCAACTGATTTCGCGCAGTTTCGACCTCGTATGAAAAAGTTATGGTATTTTGAAGTTTACACGAGTTTTAATATATAAATTACAACTTAAACTTTAATAATTTTTTATACCTACTAACATGGGCCGTAGATCTAAACCCAGCCACATCCAGACCATTCACTCCTTCTCCTTCCACACGCGCAGCAACCATCTCCAGGAACTCACGCAAGTAACCCATTACTTAGGAATTTAGGGTAAATCACCGCACCACACACAAGCGTCAATAGCCCATCATTTCACCACCATTCAGAGCGCCTCGGCCACCACCACCTTCGGCCAGGAGGAGCTGAAGCTCGGCCACTTCTATACCTCAGAAAACGTGCTCGACTCCTTGACAAACGCGGCCTCATAACTCACCATTTTTAGCTCCAATCCACATCTTAACCGTTGGATATGTCGTACTCTTCGAGCTCTCCATTTTTGTAGTTGATAACCTCTCGTAATTGTTAATGGATTGAGCGAATTTGAGGGAGAAAGAATTGACAATTTCTGGCCGTTTATAATAGGGTGGCGGCTGTAACATAGAATTAGGGTTTTGAATGTTATTTTTTTTTTTATTTGTGAATGGTGCTATTTATAAGAACGAGCAAGCGTAAACACTATTCATCCCGGGAATTCCGAACTCCGATTTAGACGCCGTAACCAGCGTACCTAGGGTTTATCCCGCGTTCCGGACACAATGGAATAGGTTTCGGAAGCTAATTCGGAAGTATGTGCGAGTTATGGCTATAAACGTTCAATTTAAATTAAACCGATTTAACTCGATTTCTAGGCGTTTTAATTTGTACCGGACAAACGGTAAATCCAATCGATTTGAAATTTGAAACCTTACAATAATATCACATTACGGATCCGATGAAACTGGTTTCGTCGAAATCCGAGACTTTTTGAAAAATGGCTATTTTGACTCGCCAAATTTAAATTAAAAATAATTCGATGCGTTTCGAGCTGCCACGATCAAACGATAGCTCCGATTGACACGAAAATTGAAATCCGGTAATAACTAACTATTACGGATCCAATGAAACTGGTTTCGTTCAATTCTGAGACTGTTCAAAAATTGACTATTTTACAGTCGATTATTAAATATTAAAATATTCAATTTTCACAGATTAACTTTTAATTCGATTTTAAAAGTTCTAAAATATTTCTATAACTCCAGTATGATTAAATAAAATTTTCCAAATTATTTTCAATCATTTTTAACTCAATTTTTAATTATTTTCATAATTTAACGTATTAAATTATCGATTAAATTATCCAATTAAATCCAATAATTCAAATAAAAATTTATTTGACTTATAAATTCACTTATTAATATTTAAAATAAATTAAATATTCAAATTTTAATTTAATAAAATTCTGGGTCGTTACAATCTTTCCCCCTTAAAAGAATTTCGTCCTCGAAATTACAAGTAAGAAAAGTTACAAAATCTATTAACTTTCCAAAATTCATAATTAAACTTCTTACAAATCTTTACTAAGTTTTCAAATCATACTTAGTTATCTTTTCAAAAACAACTACTATTGTTTAACTTTCAATTCCAAATCAAAGTTTAAAGTTTTCAAAATTTTTCCAAAATTTTCTCAAATTTTTCTAACGCCTTAAATTTTCGGAAAAATTCGCCATAGTCTCCTTTGCGCGGCTCGATCCGAAAAAAAAAATGACAGTATATATATCACAAATATACATCTCATCAAGTAATGAGGCATCCCGAAGGGAAAAAAGTGTAAAAGTGCGATATTTAATCCGAGATATGTACCTTATATTTTATTAGCAAGCATATACGGCTAATATAGCGCTAAAGCGAACTCCAAATGCGAAGCAACGCGATCCGCACCTACTAAATACTCAACAAACAACATGAGAATCATGTATATAAAGCATAGTATCGATATACAACATATATCAACAGAACTACTACATAATATAGCAAATGCAACTAAAGCAACAAATGCAACCATCAACCAACTACATTCATAATCAATAAATATTCATATTCTCATTAATTTTCAATGAATTGGTTTTCACTTTAAATCACATTTGATTTATTCACATTGGATTTACTAACATTCATTCTCAATTTAATTAGTTTACATTTACTAATTAAATCTAATTCACTTTCAATTCTATTCAAATTTATTTACTTCTAATTTGAATTCAATTTCATAGCTTCCAATTTCATTAATACTTAATGAATTTTATAAACAATCAACTAACAACCATATAACAACCAATGTATATTAGTTACAACCAAATTCCTTTGCTTATATTCATTCTCATTCAATTTATTCAACTTCTAATAACATTTGATTTCAATGAATTTATACTTTCATTCATTATTTCATATCAATTTTATTTTCCATTCAATTGATTCACAATTCAATTCATTTATTCAATTCAATTACAAAGTTGAATTTCATTTACATAACTTAAGTTCATATTTCTTTTAATCTACTTGATTTATTTACTTCGATACCAAAATCAATTCCATTCAACAACACTTAAGTTATATTTCATTTAACCTTATATTCATTTTTATTTACAACTCATATTCATATAATTTTACTTCTTGTATATATAAGTTTATTTCACAATTGTAATTCACTTTAATTATAACTCAATTCTTATAATTCTTTTGCTTATACAATTATTCTTTTATTTAGATTATCCAAACAACCTAACAATCAACTTACATACACTTTAATAATTCTGAAAAATTATTCCTTTACATATAAAAATATAATCAAGGCAAAATTATTCCATTTACCCAATTTAAAATCAATATTGTGCCGAATTGTTCTATTCAAGTGTTTAGAAACCCCTTCGGCAAAGTTGTACATACCGTGCTGACGAAGGTTCATATGCCACTCAATAAACCAATCATCACAATATAAAACAATTTCATATTCACTAACAAGTACGCTCTCATAGCTATTATTACACTCAAACTCATTCTAGAGTACTACTGACTCCATCTCTAATGAGTAATACCCAACAGAACCATGGTTGTCGCTTAACCAACAGAGCTCTGATACCAAATGTAACGTCCCGAAAATTTTCGACTTTCGAAAATTCGACATCGACACTCCCTTTATCGACTGCCGAGAAATCGAAGGCCGAAAACCGGAATGTTAAGGGTTTTAAAAAGAAAAGAAAAGAAAGAAGAGAGAAAAAGAAGAAAGAAAAAGAAAAATAGAGGGAAAAGAAGATAGAAATAGAAGGTAGAAAATTTTAAAATAGAAGAAAAAGAGAATAGAAAATAGAACGGAACAGAAAACAACAGAACAACAACAGAACCTCACAATTCGCAGCGGAACAACATATAATAATAAATGAATAATCTTTAAACAAAGAACTATATCAGTTATTACATTTCATTTCATTACATCACACCATCAGAGTGTACAACATCATACAACAACAAACAGTGCAGCGGAAAAAGAAATACTATATAAACTAGTAATACGCCATGCCATCCAGCTTGCCTCCAGCAACTCCAGAATATCCAGAATATCCTGATAAACCTAACTTTTAACTGCCCGTGTGGAAATTGGTGGGCACCCAGAGTTTAGGAAGGAAAACAATAAACTCCGAGTCAGTCATGTGACTGGTGTGAGAACTCAAACAGTTTATTTATCTTAAAATCAAAATAGAGGAATATTTTTTTTTTATCAATTCGCAATGCTTTTAAAAATGAGACTACCATAAGGCCTCCCGCACACACACACATGCAAACGCAGAATCGGAGGAGATTTCTCCTTATGATAGTCAAAGATGCTTGATACGCATTTAAAATAACATTTGATATTATTACTAGTGCATAGTGTAGAAAAAAATTCATTTCGAAAGTAGAATATAAATCTTAGCCAACATACGACCATTATCGTATGCCTACTATAGCTAACTATGTTCAATAGCAGGTTACCGCCACATTCCATAGCAGGTTCTACAACTAAAACCGTACAAGTCTCGTATTGTTTCTTTGGATTTCCAACGAATGGTCAGGCCAAGGAACTTCCCATTGCCACATGAGAATGCCTCTGGATGGACATCCCCGAGAACCAAACCGGATCTCTACCAACACAAGGCCGGGTTACTCCTAACTGAGCAACAACTGACCGAATATGCCATCCCCCGGTCCTTTGGGACCTTTATCCGAGAGCGCTCTCTAATCAATTCACACAATCATAACAAAGTGTTTTCAACATGAGTAAGTATCTGGGCTCCATACCATGATACCACCCTTTTCCAGAAGGAAATGGACACATCCTAAAGGGTGCTACCCCTCATAACCTTGCTGCTTCTTTCCTGTTTTGACCATTTCCGGGATGTGAGGCTCGACGAATTCACGTCCACAAAAACATACTTTATACAAAAGCCATGCTTTGGGTCAACAAATGATCAACACAATGATCACTAAGATAGACGATCAAATAAATGATCCTATCACAAATAATCAACACAATGATCATTTCAGCATCACTCAGCATGTCACATTACCAAATTGGGAATATATCGCTGATAACTTCAACTATATAACCTTTGAGCACATACGTCTCAAAGAAGGGTGTTAAGCAAAGAATAAATTCTCCGCCACCAACAGAAATATATTTGAAAGAAATCGGCTTTATATCTCAACTTGTAATGTCAGGCATACAATCCATACAAGTCTGTTCCGGGATCGAACAGAACCGAAGGCACTTACAAAGAAGTTCTTGCAATCCGGATATTCACAATCCTGATCGGATTCACCATCACATATGGAGAACTCAATACCGTAGCTACTCGGTGTAGAGTCAATCGATAGTTCATCCTATCACTCTTGCAAATACCGGTCTTCAACACCGATCTTCAAATGCAATTTACAACGACGTATCACATATTCGGAATGGGTTATACGACCCCATGGTCCTTTCCCGGTTAACCCGAATAGTGAGCGCTTATTCAAAAATAAGTGTGGCATTCACATTCAAACAAATCACATCAAATACCCATTCAAAGGGAAATACTGATAGTCGGCTATTGAACTATCAATGATATGCACACATCACCAGATTCCAAATAATTTTCCAAATTATTTATTTTCCAAAATATCTTTACAAGATATATATTTTCAACACTTCAAAAATAAATCAATATTTATTTTCAAACAATTTTCACTTTCTTTATAAATTCCATAATGAATTTATATTTCAAAATATCCATGTATATGATTTTCATTATTCATGTCAATTTATCTTTAAAAAGATAAATTCTAATTATTCACTTCATATTGGAAAACAATTCCATACTTATAAAAAAATAAGTAATTCACAAATATTTTTATTTTCAACCTTGGAAAATATTCAATATACTTAAATCGAATTAAGTATATAATTCATTCTTTAAGGAAATCATTCACTTAAACATATTTATTTGGGCCAAAACGAATGTTGCGTAAAACATCGTTACGACAACCCAAAATCATTAGTATAGGGATTCGAAATTAAAATAGATATATAAATCTCAATACTATACAAAACATTTCCTTTCGGAAATCATTTACTATAACAACAGTGTTATAGTCCACCATTTCCTTTTATCTCTCGAAAACGTCTATTTCAACAATGAATGTTGAAATCTATGGTTTCGAATCTTAACATGTTTTAAAACATCGTTAGATCGTTTTAATTCTATTTAAAACATTCACATTCTAAACAATTTCTTTAACGTGTTATTCACTGTTCAAAAACGTGAATAAACTACGTTAACAAACTTCATCATTTCTATTCACTTTAACTTAAAAGATTATTCACTGTCTAAAACGTGAATATAAATCTATCTCTAAGTTATAACAATTAACTTATCAAAATAAGTCGTTTGCGGATTTATAAAACAACGTTTATAAATTCCGTTTCTTTTTATTTATAAAAACTTCCTTTTTATAAATTCCTTTATTAACCTATTTGATTTCATATCTCAATTATAAACTAAAAGTTCATATTATAAGTCAATTGCTTATAAAACGATTATTTTACAAAATCGTTCTTTTTAAAGACTTTTCAATTTATAAACCTTATAACTTATAAGATTTATTTATTTAATCAATCTATTCTTCAAATAATTTCACCAAATTTATAAATCTTACTATTTATAAATTTCATTTATAACTTCACAGTTTATAATTCTATAAATTTCATTCATTTATGAAATTCATCTTCACTACATTCAAACACTTATAAAAACTCGTTTTATAATGTCTATATTTCAATTTATAAATATCCATTTATAAATCTCTTAATACAAATCAGTTTATATTATTATTCTAAAACGTCTTTAAATTCCTTTATAATTTCATCATTTCGATTTATAAAATAATCAAATTTTATAAATCCTATATTTAAACTTTCATCATATATTCAAAAATCCAATCTAAATTATTTTATAAAATCATTAGTTCATATTTCTCAAAAATCGACTTTTAATCGTATTTCTAAAAATCAGCTTTTTAACTATATTTCACAAAAACCATAATTTTTATAACTTTAAAAATTATAACGTTTATTTATTTATAATGGATCAATTCCAAAAATAGAGTATATTTTCAAAATCACTTTTAAAATCATTTTAAAATCCCAAAATCTGGGTCCAATGATGCTACACACCAAATAGTCAATCACGACTAATAACGATATCATATATCGATATGATAATCCATCAAATATCAAAATATCTGAAATAAAATAAATACTGTTGAGGAATCCAGTTGGATCCCTCCAACCTGTTTCCTGCATCCAAAAACATTAGCACAATACCAATTTCGCTCCAGTACGAAATTATCGCGGTACATGTTCTTATTAAATATTATCCGCTTAATAACGGCGTAATAGGGTCTCATCCGCTAAACAAAAAATGCGGGAAATCAACAACTGCAATATATACATATGCCAATATATATATATATTGATATTATATATAATACCAATTTCACTGTTTATGAAATATTCGCGGTATATGTTTTTACTAAATAACATCCGCTTACTAACGGCGCATAATGTCTATTTTAACAATCAATAATTTACAGTCATCATTCAAACATGCATTCAAATATTTTAAATCTAACTATTTAAAATAAAATCGAAACCTATTCGATTGAGTGAGAAGTTCTCACCTTGGTTTTAATTTCCGTTTTAGCTTTTATTTCGAATAAAATTAAACGCGCGTTTAATTTTACCCGAAATTCTCACTAACTCCAAACGACTCCAAACCAACTCCATCGCGTAGTGCTCGTCCATACGATTCCAACGCAACTGATTTCGCGCAGTTTCGACCTCGTATGAAAAAGTTATGGTATTTTGAAGTTTACACGAGTTTTAATATATAAATTACAACTTAAACTTTAATAATTTTTTATACCTACTAACATGGGCCGTAGATCTAAACCCAGCCACATCCAGACCATTCACTCCTTCTCCTTCCACACGCGCAGCAACCATCTCCAGGAACTCACGCAAGTAACCCATTACTTAGGAATTTAGGGTAAATCACCGCACCACACACAAGCGTCAATAGCCCATCATTTCACCACCATTCAGAGCGCCTCGGCCACCACCACCTTCGGCCAGGAGGAGCTGAAGCTCGGCCACTTCTATACCTCAGAAAACGTGCTCGACTCCTTGACAAACGCGGCCTCATAACTCACCATTTTTAGCTCCAATCCACATCTTAACCGTTGGATATGTCGTACTCTTCGAGCTCTCCATTTTTGTAGTTGATAACCTCTCGTAATTGTTAATGGATTGAGCGAATTTGAGGGAGAAAGAATTGACAATTTCTGGCCGTTTATAATAGGGTGGCGGCTGTAACATAGAATTAGGGTTTTGAATGTTATTTTTTTTTATTTGTGAATGGTGCTATTTATAAGAACGAGCAAGCGTAAACACTATTCATCCCGGGAATTCCGAACTCCGATTTAGACGCCGTAACCAGCGTACCTAGGGTTTATCCCGCGTTCCGGACACAATGGAACAGGTTTCGGAAGCTAATTCGGAAGTATGTGCGAGTTATGGCTATAAACGTTCAATTTAAATTAAACCGATTTAACTCGATTTCTAGGCGTTTTAATTTGTACCGGACAAACGGTAAATCCAATCGACTTGAAATTTGAAACCTTACAATAATATCACATTACGGATCCGATGAAACTGGTTTCGTCGAAATCCGAGACTTTTTGAAAAATGGCTATTTTGACTCGCCAAATTTAAATTAAAAATAATTCGATGCGTTTCGAGCTGCCACGATCAAACGATAGCTCCGATTGACACGAAAATTGAAATCCGGTAATAACTAACTATTACGGATCCAATGAAACTGGTTTCGTTCAATTCTGAGACTGTTCAAAAATTGACTATTTTACAGTCGATTATTAAATATTAAAATATTCAATTTTCACAGATTAACTTTTAATTCGATTTTAAAAGTTCTAAAATATTTCTATAACTCCAGTATGATTAAATAAAATTTTCCAAATTATTTTCAATCATTTTTAACTCAATTTTTAATTATTTTCATAATTTAACGTATTAAATTATCGATTAAATTATCCAATTAAATCCAATAATTCAAATAAAAATTTATTTGACTTATAAATTCACTTATTAATATTTAAAATAAATTAAATATTCAAATTTTAATTTAATAAAATTCTGGGTCGTTACACAAGTGGTTGAGAATATTTAATGCTGTTAATGAATAGATTAAATTGGTTGTATATGGATATTGAATTGAAATAGCTGCTATAAAGTATACTGCCTTGCATTTTTTACTTTCTATGTTTAAACCTTAGTTAAAGAATATAGGTTGAAGTATAATTTTTAACAAGAAACTATGATTAACGTTTGTACCGCAATTATTAGGTATCACACATTGAAATTGTTCTATAAAGTTAATTTCTAAGAAATCAAGGTCTGCTTTAAAGACGCTGGAGAAACCCTAATTCGTTGAGGCGCCGATCTCCAATTTCCTCCACCCATAACCTGCCGCTCTAGCCTCTGATCCACAGTGCTCCCGATGCTTTCGCCACTGACGGCGGCTCCAACACCCAGCCGTCCCCCAGATTCGCCGTCTACATCCATGGACCCTCCACCTGGATTCCAGTAGCTTCCACGCACAAGCGAATCCCCTACTGACAAAGATGGCTACACCACGGTAGTAAGAAGAAAATGGAAACGAGATCCAAATCACTTGTCTCAGCCAAAAAATGGCGTCAAGAAAAGTTATAATTCACCCCACAAAGTTGCAAATCAACCTCGTCAACCCACAGTCACAAATACGAGTAAGAGTTTTCTAAATTCAGCAAATAAAAATGACGTCCACTCCTCACATAACGTATACAAATCTGGCCAAAATAAGTGGAACTTTACTACCACATCTAGTCGAGCGTGGAACGAAGTGGTAAAGGCAATAACATTCTTGTTTCCATCCCATTAAAAATTTATCAGCCTCGTGAATTAAACGCCATTCAATGTGCCAAAATGTCTGAAGAAGTTGTGATAAAAGCAAAAAAGCAATGGGATAATGCAATAGTTGTATACATTGTTGGCCCTAAACCATACTACCCATACTTTAAGGATTACATTCTTAGAGTCTGGAAACCAGATGATGATTTCTCAATCTATTCGAAAGAAAACGGTTTCTATGTGATATAATTCAACAACAAAAAAGACTATGACAAAATTCTAGAAGGAGGCCCATATTTCTATAAAAAAAATGATGATGATGAAAAGATGGTCTCTGGGAATGCAACTTAATAAGGAATTTCTACACACAATCCCAATTTGGATACGACTCCCTAACCTTCCCCTTGACTATTGGACAGAAGAAGGAATTAGCCGTATTGCCTCGGTTCTCGGCACTCCAATTAGATTGGACAAAGTTACTGAAGGTATTATCAAAATTGTTTATGCGAGAGTGCTAATTGAGAGAAATAACTCGTTTAAATTTCCGACTAAAATCCCCAAAATTACCGAAGATGATAAAATGATCTGGCAAGAGGTGAACTATGAATGGAGACCATCGCTGTGTTCAAACTATGCAAGTTTTGGCCATGCTGAGATGAACTGCCAATTTAATAAAGTGTGGCAACCTAAACCGAGAAAAGTAACACTTAATGAGGATAATTTTGAGATGATGATTGATAACAATGGGAACATTAAAGAAAATGAGTCAAACAATATTCATAATATTAAAGAAAATTCGCCTGATTCGACAATGATACAAGAGTTTACACAAATTGAAAATCCAACAGGTAATAATACACAAGTCACAGATAACATGGAACCCTCACAGTTTCTCTCTGATGCAATACAGAAAGTCCAATCAAACTCTGTAGGTTTGAATATTACTACAAATCCAAATGCTACAGATATGAATACAGAATCACTACCAACTCTACATAATACAAATGTTGACATAGAGGTGGCAAACAATGATTCTAATGAGAGGTACAAAACCAAACTGGTAGTGGACAGTAGCCACGAATCCACTGAGCAAAGCAACTCCTCTGCCCGAATCCCCAAATCCAATAACACGCGCAAAATTAGGACAGATGAAACTCCATTTGAATTCAAAGCTACCTCCAATCCATATGTTGCAGACAACCCTGCGTGGCATTCAATTGTCAGTCAACTAAAAGGTAAGAACAAAATCTCAAAAAAAGCAAAGATACTGGGGATGGATGCTCCCCTAGAAAACAGTAGCAACCCTGATAGCCACCAATAGATGGAGTTCCTCTTTTGGAACATAAGGGCTATGAATGCCCCAGCTAAACAACTGGAAATTAGTAGAATTTTGAGTAGCAACAGATTTTCGTTTATTAGTATTCTTGAAAATAAATTATCAGCAAATAATATTGATAGATTTATGAATAAAGTTCAACCTAAATGGAAGTTCTCACATAACATTTTAGATGGACAGAAAAGTCGTATTCTTACAATTTGGGATTCCAAACAGTGGTCTAATATTATCCTACACACAAATGACCAATTCATTACTGGTATGTTACATAGCTCTAGTGGATTAAGTGTGATGTGTACATCTGTCTACGCACACAATGAGGAATTGAGAAGAAAAGAGTTATGGAATTATATCATTGCTCTATCTATGAATGTTAACCTTCCTTGGATTATAGCAGGAGATTTTAACTCTATTCTTTCAACTACCGACATAATGAATAATGGCATATGCTCTGATGTGGGTGACCAAGAATTCATGGACTGCATAACCAAAACGAATATATTTGAACCAGAATTTTCAGGAAATTACTATACATGGAGGGGAGGTTTTCAATTTTCTATACATATTAAAATTGATAGAGTTTTTGTAAATTATCTGTGGTCTGGAAAATTCAAAAACTATGGAATAAACTTTGGTAATCACTCCATTAGCGACCATACCCCTGTTATGGTTAAGCTCTCTAATCAAATAATGAAGAAAAGAAGAATACCTTTCAAATACAATAATTCATGGCATCTCCAAAGAGGATATCAGAGCAGTATTCAACATGCTTTGGAGCAGGAGTTTCCAGGCAATGCACTTTACAAATTTCTCTGTAAATTAAAAGCAGCAAAGGTAAACCTGAAACTTTTGAATTCAAATAGAAACAATATTCATTCTGAACTAGACAAGTTAAAGGAAGAATCCAATGATATTTATAAGCGTTTAGTTCAAGACCCCTTAAATAATTATCTTATCGATGAATATGATATGAAAAATGACCAGATATATGAAATAATGAGGAGTATCGCGATAGAGAACGAGCAAAGAATGAAAATAAACTGGTTGACTAAAGGAGATAAACCCACAGAATTCTTTTTCTCGAAAATCAATAAAATTAATCCAACTAGGAGGAACAATCTCATACTCAACGATAATGGTTCTTGGTCATCAACATCAGAAAATATAGCTCGTTCGGAAATAAAATATTTTTCAGATCTGTTTTCTTCGCCTATAGACTCGGTTCAATTTCCAGACATAATTTTCAAGAAAATATTATCAGAAAATGCAAAATCAAATTTATGTAAACCCTTTCTTATGGAGGAAGTTAAAACAGCAATTTTCCAGATCAATGACAATAGTTCCCCTGGTCCAGATGGAATGAACTCCAAATTTTACAAATTGCATTGGGAACAAATCAAATATGATATATGGAATGCAATGAATAATGTTTTACAATCTGGGAAAATTATTAGAGAAATTAATCACACGTTTATCTGTCTAATCCCAAAAAACCAAATGCAGTGGATATGAGTGATTTTAGACCAATCTCTTTGTGTAACGTGTCATATAAAATTCTAGCTAACCTCCTATATAACAGAATGAAGCTATTGATGAATGATCTTATCTCCTATAACCAGAATGCCTTCATTCCGGGTAGAGTTATCACAGAAAACTCCCTTTTGGCTTATGAAATGATTAGAGGTTTCAACAGAAAAAATTCTAATAATTTATGTCTGAAAATTGACCTGAACAAGGCGTATGACAAAATTGATAGAGCTTTTATTCATCATAAGTTGATCTCTATGAATTTTCCCTCCCCATTCGTGGAACTCATATACGAATGTATCTCTACTCCCACATTCTCGATTTTAATAGAAGGGTCACCATATGGTTTCATCTCTAGTTCTAGAGGATTACGACAAGGTGACCCCCTATCACCATATTTGTTTGCCATCGCTATGGAATTCCTGACAATTAATATGGATATGGAATTTATCAAAGGTAACATCAAACCCATATACCAAACTGAACCCCTGATTACGCATCTGATGTATGCAGATGACATTCTCATCTTAACCAAAGCAACTATTGAAAATACTAACTGTATCAAGCAGGTGTTTCAAGAGCTGAATAACATCACAGGGTTGGAATTAAACAACAACAAAACCACTTTGTTTCTCAGCAAAGGTGCCACAAACAAAGCCCAAATTGCTCAAATCCTTAATTACAGGATTGGCAATCTGCCAATAATTTATTTGGGCATTCCTTTATCAAATAACAAATTAAGAGCAAGAGACTTTGGTTGGCTGATAGAAAAAATAAACAAAAAGTTTAATCATTGGCACAGCAAAATGCTTAATATCAGTGGAAGAGCTGAATTAATAAAAATAGTTATTTATCCTACACTACAGTTTTGGCTTCAGTTCACACAGTTTCCACTGACAGTAACACAAAGAATAAACTCCTTATGTGCTAATTTTTTATGGAAATCTAAAACCCATCAAATGAAATGGGAAGATGTGTGCAGAACCAAAGCTGAGGGAGGGTTTGGTATAAGGAAAATTGAAGACATTTCGAAAGCTGTGGCTTCAAATCTTCTGTGGAAACTGATTAATGGTGAGACACTATGGGCTAAATGGACTCGAAACAAATACTGCAAAAATGCAAACTTCTGGACTGCTAACATAGACCCTGCTGCTTCTTACACTTGGAACACCTTACTCAGAGCAAGACAGTGGTGCAAAGGACTTATTAACAAAAATATTGTTAATGGGGACTCTACAAACTTTTGGTTTGATCCTTGGATCAATGGCACCTCACTAATAGAAAAAAACGGATGGAATGCTATGGATGTGGTGAGAGGTTATGACAAGAAAGTTTCTGTTCTGATATCTAACGATAATTGGAAACAACACTTAGAATATGTCCCTATCCAGTTTCATCAAATTATCCATAATATCAACATTCAGCAACAAATGGGTAAAGACTACTGGAGTTGGACCCTCAGTAACAATGGTCAATTTACCCTAAAATCAGCTTGGAACCAAATCAGAAACAAAAACCCAGAACTTTTCTGGACAAAAATCATATGGGGGAAAGGCTGTGCGCCTAAAATGTCAACTTGTGCACTATTATCCATACAAGATAAATTGAAAACAAAAGATCGTGTCAGCAGATTGAACACAGATATTGACCAACGGTGTAACCTATGTTCTACTGACTTCGAAGACAGAGACCATCTCTTTTTTAATTGCCCATATTCTCGTAATCTATTGGAGACTATCATGCACAAAATCAACATAAAGGTAAATCGAAACTACAATATCAATGACATACTAGACTGCATAAGTAAGAAAAAAAGGAATCAAACTCTATTAACCCAAATTGATAGCATTGCCTTCACTTCCCTGATTTGGAATATATGGTGCGAGAGAAACAATAGGATCTTCAGAGGGGTGGAAATGCCTGCTACCATCAGAAGCACCCTGATAATTCAAGAGATTAGAACATTACTGCATCACTTAACCATGAATTATGAAATAAACGCATAAATAAATCGTATCTTTGAACAATGGAATGTCACTAAAAGGTCTCCTTTTCCTCATTAGCCTCCCTGACTTCCTACTTCCCCCCTCTTGCAACCGTGGTTGCTTTAGAGATTGGCTGTTTTTCATACTTACTGAGTTCTGACCCTCCGAGCTTCCCAGATCTATTATTTTGAAGAATGCGACATTCTCTCTCTTTTGGATGAAACAATTTCAAAATGACCCTATGCGGCTGTTGAAAACATTGCCTCCCCTTCACGTGATGTTTGGACTTTGTTTTTCTAATTTTTGATACACTTGTTATTTGTGAGGTTTGTTTCCTTTATTTGGGACCAAGTTGTTACTGCGGATGGTTTTGAGTGCGGTTTCTCGTTTGTTTTACTCCTCCATCTGTTAAACAACTTGGTTTTTGTATTTACTATATTGTAATGTTAATATATGGAAGTGATATGTACTCTTTTTCCTTGTAAGGCACCCGTTTAGGTTAGGGGGATTACAAGGTTTTAATGAGGCATATCATGAAAATATATGACTTTCTGTTAATAAAGTACTTGTTTTTCAAAAAAAAAACAGTTAATTTCTAAGATCATGGGTTTCATGGAAAAGTAAAAAGTATAGTGAATGGATCACTATGATAAGGTAATAAATTAAAAACATGTTTAGTATTAACATACGATAAAAATATGATAGGTTAGCTAGATAAATTTTTTTTGGTTCTCTATATTACCTTGCTAAATTGATAGTCACTTCTATTTCAAATCATTCATGTGATTGGTGGATTTTGAAAATAAATTGGTCCAATTATAATAGTTTAATGTTGTTATGCCAAATACCAACCACATGGGAAAGTTAAATCAACCATGGATGAACAACGTTGCATACGAGGAAATGAAAATATTCCCATATTTCCATATATTGAGTGAATCATCTTTTTATAGCAATATAAACTATTCAATTTTGTAAATGCTTGCTGACCAATAACACTGGCCTACTATAACACCTCCTGTCAAAACCAAAATATTCATTATAAGTAAAGAAACAAATGAATACAAACAATAGTTTCTTTGTTTTATTTTTGTCTGCAGATGTTAATGCTTGATTAATCTATGGGACATTTTAATTTTATGCCAAAGTAAGTAAGTCGCTTACTTTGTTGTTAATCAACATTTACTTTTATAATAGTTTCTTTGTTTATAACAATGTAAACTATTCAATGTATGACTGTCAAAGTCTGACTACAATTTCTTTATTTTATAACAATATAAACTATTCAATGTCTGACTGTAGATGTTACTGCTTGATTAATCTATAGGCCATTTTACTTTTATGCCAAAGTAAGTAAGCCGCTTATTTTGTTGTTAGTCAACATTTATTTTTGGTCCGTTGACAGTAAACAAAAAGCTCATATGTCCATGAAGGAGCTGAGCAATAAACTTGGAGTTGTCAAAGAGGATTTCAAAGCAAGGTAACATTACAGGAACGTCAACATCCCATTTTCCGTCTGCTTCATTATTTGACCACTAAGACCTTGTTATAACATATTTTACAACCAGATTGATTTATATGATGTACATCTTACATAAAACACCATGTGCAAGAAATAAATTTATACCAACTTCGATAATGAATGCTTTATTTGGATCATTAAATTTATAAATCTGTAGATTTTGATGTGGTTGCTTTATTTCTAATTGTTAACATTTTTCAACCCCTGATTTTCTTTCAATTTAATTATATTTTACTATTTATTTTTTTGTTACTCAAATATTATAGTCAGTTTCGCTTTTTTTGGGCTTGAGAAATTTGAAAAGGACCCGTGTAATCTAATAATAAATCAACTGTCTTTTATTAATTGCTTGTCGGACTACTGTAAATAAATTTTGTGCTTACGAACTGCACAATGTGTGAATGTTACATTCAATTTACATTAATTTTTCTTGGATTCTAAGTATGGATGTATTGTAATGTTAAAAGAGTTTTTCAGTTTAAACAATTACACTCTCTTTTCTCTTTTTATAAAACATTCTCCATTTTCATACGAATGTTTAAGGTAATTTACTGTGAGCGATTTTTTTTGTTTTACCATTAGTGGAACTATAAAATGTGATATTTTTTGAATCAAGTTGAAATATTCATTTTGAACTCCTATTGCAACCCGTTTCGATTAACTATCTTAATAATGCTAATAATTATATATTTTTTATGTTTATTATTTAATATATTCTCTGACACTGTTTTCAACATATATATCGAACTTATGTAAAAGAAATTTACTTGCATAAAAGTATTTTTAATATACTAACTATATAAAATAAAATGTAATGTGCACAACGTTATAGTCATTTCATTTTAAAGGTGGCTTTGTTTGCAAAGTTATTCATTTACATATTTGTTCTTTTTTTACGGTTCTCTCGGAATTCTTTACTTGCTACAATGGGAATTGAAAAGTTCATACTGATATTAAAATAACTTACCGATTCGAAAATAAAAAATGATTACAAATACATTATAAATAGTATATGTTAACAAGAAAATTTATCAACATCTCCAAAGCTATGTGAATGGAAAATGAGGTCATATAAGATAAGGATGTCAAAGAGATTGCTTCTTTCGAAACCTACCTTTCGACCTGATTGACCAAGTCGAAATAGTTTCGATGGTTAAATTAGGATTGCAGGCTAAGGAAGAAGCATTCAACTCGAAACCTTTCTTTTGGATGAGTCAAAGACAGTTATTCATATTGACTTTCCGTTCCTTTCGATCACGTCGAAAGGTTCATTCTTATTCTTTCGACCATGTTAGAAGGCATGACTTCTTATTAAGGTGAGATAACTGCTTTCAACCTCATTGGTCTCATCACTTTTGTTGAGTAACCCCTTTGGAAGGGTTGTAGATGTAGTGGAAGATAAACCCCTTTCGATGGATCCTTTTTACACATTCGCTTGCTAGCTACAAATTGGATTCCCTTTGGAAAACTCCTTTCGAAACAGATCCAGTTTATAGTTGCCTAAGCTTCATTCAGTTTACTCAATATAAGATCGGCATGGATATTCTTAAGTTATATAAACTCATCAATGTCGAAACATGATCACCATCCTTATTTTCCATCGTTTGATATAGGTTACGATGGTGATGTGTTTCGCGTGTTTACATCATCTTAATGTTTCTTATAGATAAAAAGAAGTTAAGAGAATGCGATAGAATCTTGTGCAATGGATCATTAGATTAGCTAATGATCATAATGATCTTCCTCATGATCGAAATCCTTATTGAATCTATGCATCTCTCCATTATTATTAATTCAAAATGAGTTACAATTATGAGAGCTTGTTCCCAAATTGATTTAGAGTCTATAAAGACTTTCATTGTTACAAAAAAGTAGAAGTAAAAGAAATAAGCTTAAGATTTCGAAATCCGGTCCCCAAAACTGGACTTCTTGGGTCTTATTATAGATAAAGTTCGGCCCCACTTCCGCGCCTATGCCTTCGACCTAGTTGAAATGCCCTTTTTACATCCCGCCTTATTCCTTTCGACACAGTCGAAAGGCCTCGCCTACCTTCGATGCAATCGAAAGGCATCTCTTTCGAGTCCTTTAACTCACCCTTGCGTTTCTCTCTTTATTCCAGACCTTTTGACCTTGTCGAAAGGGTCTTTTATCTACCTTTCGTCTTTGTCAAGTCTTTAGCGTTCCTTTTTCCTGCTTTCTCCTGAACTGCTTTCAATGTCGTCGAAAGGGCCTCAAATGCAAGGGCCTCAAATGCGCCTTTCTCTCCATGTTGCCTTGTTATCATTAAAACTAAAGGTAGGAACCTTCAATTCTGTCGATAGGTTGTCCACAAGGGCTTCGAAGATGTTGAAGTATCATTGCTTTCGATGTAGTAGGTAACTTTCAAATGCGTGTCTGAGGATTGATGCAGAACCTTCTCTAGATGCCGTTGGCTTCGACCGGCTCGAAAGGCTTGGCTATGCTTTCTAATGGGTTGTTTTGAGTAATTCGAACGAAGGCTTGTTTTTGAAAGGTTCGGCGTGCATATAAGAGGTTATCATTCATTGTCTTCAAAAGGGGTTTCGAAACTGTCTTTGCTAGTCCATTTATGTCGTGAGGTTTGAAAGAGGGGGAAGGGTAGCTCCGCTTTTCTTTTTGATAGTTTTTTCTCTATTTATCACTTGTGACAGCGCCTGGTTCCTGCGACTCCTTCAAAGCCTTTTCAATGCCTTCGGAACGCTCTGTCGTGACCTTTGTTGAAACCCATGCTTGTTATTTAAGTAGAACCCGTCATTTTATCAATCTTCTTTCATGACTTTGCTTTTAAGTGGGTTTTATGGTTAAAAGTATAAATAGTATTTCAATCATTTTTTTAATCAATATTTCATTATTTGAAACTTATGTATTGCTAAGATTTATCGTTCTAACCGATATTATATAATGCTCCCAATGTTTATCAGACTTGTCTACATCAAAATATGCCAAAACCTATTTGCTATAACGCTAACTTATACGATTTGTAATTTCAATATTTTTTCTAACTAAACGTAAATAAACTATGGCTTTTTCTTACAATTATCCATCACCATTCTATTTTTCACTAACAATTTCTATTTACATATATGAACTAAGCTCAGCTATTTAGATCCAAAAGGTGTCATTCTCTTTATGCTCAAGATTTCAAGACCTGCTCTGCTCATATAAGGCATAAATTTAATCATTTCAACATTTGCTTTTGACCTACATTCAATTTCTATCCTACACCATACAGTGTTTTGCTTCAAGGATTCTTTGATTTCATTTTAGACATGGTAGTGAATTTATATAATCCTCCGCTTACACACGTTTGTTCATTATCCAGATTGGTCTTGCTGTTTTTGCCAAGCTTTACAAGTCCGTTGTCTGGAAAAGCTGTTCACATTAATGTTGTATATTTCTTTTAAAGGAGAATTAAGTTAACATTTCAATTTGTTGGGCTGAGAGCGCATGGAGATTGAATTAAAAAACTTAACTCATAACCGTTCACGGGTTGGACAACTAATTACTATAAAAATTAATCTTTGTTCGACAATAATTCTTCCGACTCCTGTACCTCTTTTGTCCACTCTTATGTCATCTCATCATTTTAAAAAAAAAAGAAATTTTTTTCAGTTTGGCCCGATTTGCAAATGCGAATAACCCTATTTTAGAACCAACTCCAGATGCAGTTCTTTTTTAGCCAACTCAGCGCGGCCATAATAAACCGGCGCAATATCAAATTGTGACCATATGTTTTTTTTATGTATATTGGCGCTATTTGAGATTGTGCCAGTATAAAAAAAAACATGTGTATTGGAGCAGTTTCAAATTGAGCCAGTTCATTCTGGCCAACTCAGTGCTAAGTTGATCAAAATAGGACTACGTTTGTAATTAGTTTTGAAATAGGGCTATTTGCCTAATAAGCTTACAAAATCAGGCCAAATTGAAAGGAAATCCAAAAAAATATGTACAAATCGATTTTTCTTATACGGTACACACACACATATATATATTAATACTTAGTTTGGAAACGCAAACTTTTGGTCCGACTGCGAACTTTCAAAATTGCCCTTTATATATAATTCTTTATTAATAATTGTAATATGTTTGCTATCACCCTTTTTTGATATAAGCACGAAATACCAAAAATGCCTCTCTTAAAACTAGGATCTGACAATTAAGCTTCTTTTACAAATTCAATATTTTCTCTACAAATATTTACTAAGTCGTAATATCACTTAAAAATAGGATCTAGCAAACTACTTTACAAATTTATATTTTATTAATTAATAATATAAATAAAAGTTTAAACTCACAAAAAATTAGATATTGCAACTCAGAAATAAAATTTCAAATTACCTACGTATGATTCAACACAAACATATGACTAAATATATGTTGAAGTCATCTTCTTTTGAACGTATTAAATAAATACAATTTGTAGAAAACAATCTAATCTTTTTCATAATGCGCGAAACGTAACGCTCGTACAATATTGGTATTATCTATCTGGTGTCATCTGTCTCATACACGCACATTTCCTAATAAATTTATATACTTAGGATTGAGTTGAAATCAGTATCATACATTATTTCATCTGTTTTCAAAGCAGGGAACTAATAAGGCTAACATTGTCAACTATACATGTATTTTTTTCTTATTTTTTAACTATACCGCGATAAAACATAACTCACTTTAACGAAGAACATACTATATACTGAAAACATTACATTATTACTCTCTTTTATTCCTATTTTTATCAAAGCCCATTCTTTTTAGTGCTTGGTGCATCCGCTTTCTGTATTTTTCTTTGATCACCTACTACTGACAAGTACACTTTTCCATTTGCAACCTTTATCCTACAAATGTGTCTTACACCATTCGGTCCTATTATTAATACAATAACTCAATAAACATTGTGTACTTGGATTCATATTTATAATTGATATTGTACTCAAGTTTCACATTACTGCCTATAAATAAAATATTCTTATTATTTTAAAAATATCTTATTTTCTATACCTACAACTACACTATTTTTTCAATGTTCGTGTACGAAGCACGGGTTCGCATTAGTAAGAATAATATATATGAAAAATAAACATAGAAATAGAATAATCCTACGGAAATAAATTAAAATTGTAGGGTTGACCCTCTCGAATTGTCAAACTTATTCATACTCGATCTCACCAATCTTGATAATTGACTACGGTATACACATGTGTGTATGTATGTAGGAACGTCCAACTTTGTATGTGTGAATACCCGACATTTGAGTTCACCAACCTTGATTATTGACTAGGCTACCCACTCATATGGGTATGTATGTTGGAACAACCAACTTTGTATGTGTGAGTACCTAAATTTTTTTCCCTCTAAAGTATCTAGAGAACCAAGTTTCACTTATACACTCTAGAAAATTATATGTCAGTCAAGCATATGCTTCGGTTGCTTGTTATAAGGTTGTCAATATCGGTGCTTAAACTTGTAACCTTTTGGACTCACGGTTCATACTATTAACCAACTGCGACAACCCTATTAGGCTGAATACCCAACTTGCTATTGTATTGTGGGACATGCCCTTGTTGATTTAAGTAATTACAGTTAAATAGATTAAGTAATTGATAGATCTGATCGTCACAACAATTTTTTAGCAGAACGAAGCTGAATGTAGGATGTAAATCGATCAGACTAGATTGAACTGAGATGCATTTAGTTTGTGTTATATAAGAAATTCAGACTGACATGGATCAGACGAGGTTTTAGCTCGAACATCGTTCATGAACCGAACAACGGACAACTGAAAAATCAGCCGACAACTAGAACAAACGTGATTTTGTGTATTTTTCCTTGTTCTAGGTGAAAATCAGACTGGACACGAAAGAACATTTTTGGGCCTTGACAATGCACAGCCGTACAAATATTTTACAGCCCGAAGCGAACGTGCATTACTTGATCGTGATTCAGACAGATTAGATTGGGTCAAATTTGATAGTTACAGCTTGACCCGGCTGGCCCGCGTTAACAATCAAGAATCAACCATATTCTTTGGTGGCAACTAATTCATCTAGGGTTCCTTTCACGCCCACCACTTCTCAAGTCCTCCTACTTTTCAAGTCGTAAAAGGTAAACCCCGATCGTCTTCCTAATATACGCATATGACGAGTTCACCGTTCACAACATGTTGTAGGCACCGCTGAATTTAACTTTTAGTGATGATTACTGTTTCTACTTCATTTGTAGGAGTTCGACATTATTTTGCGAGACATTGTCCTTCAATTCCTAGTTTCGTAGATATAGTTGCCATTGGAATTTGTAGCTTGCAAGACATGGAATCAAAACTTGATGATTTACAAGTTCCAATAAACCAATCCATAGCTAACCAAGTTATAGATTCTTGTTCTAGCATCAATAATAAATGCAGCAGAAGTTCCTTAGATTTATATCATGGTGTAAGAAAAACAGCAATGGTGAATTAGGTTATGAGGCGTTCGACAGAGCAATACAACTGTTTTCTATAATGAAGGATATCATGGCAATTGATATTGCTTTGTTGGATCTTGAAAAAGAAGGTCATAGAATAAAACCTTAAACTTTTGTTTAAGTGGGTGAGATGTCTGTCAATTTAGGAAGACCAAAAAAGGTGGTTTCTTTGTTCAGGAATATAGAGAGAAGCATAAAATAAGTTTTGAAAGATGTGGAAATGAAGACTGGTCTAGTATCACTTCAGCTGTTCATGCTCTCTGTACTAAAGGGCATGTCGGAAAGCCCTTGGAATACTTTGGCATCATAAAGCCAAACTTGAAAATTACAAGATCAATCACCACAAGGGTCTTATTCTTCATGGCTGGTCTGTACATGGAAATGCTAAGGAGGCATGTGGTGTTATAGATGAAATTAAAAAGTCGTCAAAATGCCCATCATTAGCATCATATCATGACTTGCTTAGATGTATCTGTAATAGAAATATGAAGTTCAATCCTTCTGCTCTTGTTCCGGAAGCTATAAACATGGCAGAGATGAGATCATCGGTCATATATCCAACGACTACTTTACTTGACCGGGAGATTCAATAATGGGAATAAGATACTTTGCCAAATGTTCGAGGAGGAAGATAAAGGGAGAGTAAATCTGAAGGCAAGCTTGAAATTTTTTCCAAAATTTAATTGGTGTTCTTTGTGGTGGGATAAAAGAGGTTGAACATGCTTTCAAAGTGTTTGAGATGATGAAGAATAGATATAGACACTCTATCAAGGATTGTGGTCCTATATATGATTTGTTGATAAATTATCTTTGTAGAAATGGGAAGCATGACCTAAGTAGGCGTTTCTGGATTGAGGCGGTTGATCATGCTATCACACTTAAGCGCTCAAGTGATTTGTTAGATCCTTTGAAAGCGCCGCCACAATATATTTTCCGTATGGTGAAAAGTCCGGTTAAAGCAAGAAGGAAGGATATACAAGTAAAGAAGAAGTATACGTATGTACGTAGCAATAATAGGAGTAGAGGAAAGAAGGTTCATTGATGTCGGTAGCAGTGCTCTTTGTATCTTCGGGCTTACACAATGTGAAATACAGTATCGGGGAGATGGATGGAGCTTGAGGATATAAATTTGCATCATCAAAGAGTTCCTATGTTCTTGATTGTTTTATCGACTTCGGATATATATCACAAACATAATCTGTATTATATAACAAAAATTGTGAAATACAATATCTACACTCGTATTCCCATCTGTGGCTAGCAGTGGCACCCCGATGAATGCAAAAGAAATCATGAAAATTACCGGAAGTACTCATGAGATGGATGGAGCTTGTAAATGTCAAATTGCTCCAAAGGCATGCAATTTGCTTGTTTGAGTTTTATTTTTTCGATCCATTTAATACATCTATCTACTGTTCATCATAAGTAGACTTTATGGCATGTCTCCCTTTTCTTGCCTTATTGCAAGGAATGTTGGACTCTCATTAGCATCTATTTTCCTTTGTCGTATTTATCACATCAAGAAATGATCTGAATAAGATATATACTACAATTTAAAGATTTTTTCCCCATATGCTATTGACATCTCTTGAGAGACAAATAAAAGTGGAAATGTAGATCCGTCGCTTATTTTCAAGTTTGATGCGCAGAAAACCGTCCTTAAAAACATGTTTTAAATTACACCTTTAATTTTATTTTCGATTAATTTTTCTTTCTTTTTTTCCAAAATTAAATATGAAGTTAGCATGTTTCTATGATCAATTTTTTTTTTTGAAAAAGTGCGAATATTTATATTTCCAAACTTTTGCAGTTTTTGAAAGTACAAATATTTGCATTTTAAAGTGCAAATATTTTCAGTTTAAAGTGCAAATATTTGTACGTTAAAAGAGGTTGTTTCACATAGGTTTCCAAAATAAAATATACGATTCTTATAGAGATGCGCTGTGCAATAATTTTCCCACAGTCATATGATTGATTGAACTGTCAAGTTAACCTGAGCCTATCACAACATCTATTCACTTCATTCATCTTTTCACATTTTATTCAATAGTGTTCATAGTTTTCCATATTGATGCTAAGGACTGTTAACTGAAACCAACAGATATCACAATCAAATAATGTTTTTTAACCACTGAACTGCGTTAGTGTTACCATTCTGATTTAGTTGTACAATGTACGACACTTCCCTTTGTCGAACAAGAACATGCACTCGAACAGTTTTGATTGCTTTATATACTTGCTGTCTAGCTGGAACTTTCTTTCTCAATGTTATCCCGCTTTCTGACAAAGCCGAGATACCAAAAGATCGGTCAAAAACAAAAGACAGCTCGTCTCAGAGATTGGTTGTACTTCACTTCGCTATGGATATCGACGAATTTTGTCCGAGTCCAGATCAGGCTACAATTGATAAGGCATGACAAGCAAGGCCATTAAAGTCAATGTTCCAAATTTCAGGTTAATCGGAGGTCGTATGAGCGAGGTATGATCGATTCGAGTCAACTAAATAATGTCGTTCAAACCCATCCGGAGGTGGAGGAGATGCTCACTTCGAACCCATAGGATTCGAACCCATCACTGCTTGTCAAGTTCGAATCCATCAGCCAACATGTACTTCGAATCGATCGAGTTTGAATCGATCAGGCATGATATTGATCGCTTCGAATCGATCGGTTCGAATCCATCAGATAGGCATCACCTCAACAAGTTCGAATCCAACAGGCTCCATGTACTTCGAACCGATCACATTCGAATCCATCGGTCTCACGCCCAAGCACTGCTTCGCATCGACCTTCTTCGTACCCATCAGGTTCGAATCCATGGACAATCGCTCGTTCGAAACCACCAAGTCATCCATCGGTTCGAACGCGCCGATATACATGGAGTCGAAGCGGTCAACACGGAGAAAAAATAGGATCGATGCGAGGAGTGCGCGCCACGTCACTACAGTACCACGTGCTTCCATCGATTCGAACTGATGGGTTCGAAGTCATCGATTCGAACTTATGGGTTCGAAGTCATCGATTCGAACAGGACAGCCCTCGCGAGAAACCACAACTTGAATCGATCATATCTCCTAAACCACTGATCCAAATGCGACGAAATTTTCACAGTAGATTCCATACATGATAAAGATTGTTCCTGCCAAGTTTCAGCTCGATTGGACCATTTCTTGATGGGTTCGAAACCACTTCGAATCGATGTCAGATCGAGTCGAAACTTGGTGAGGTCGGTCGCGTGGGCCCACTCACGTGCCAGAAGAAGTCTCTCGAAGTTTGAGCGAGATCTGGGCCTCCTACGCCTATAAATAGCACCCTGAAGCCTTCAGAAAGGGGGAGCTGGGGGGGCTTCCACCATTGAACGTCCAGACTCTGCCGGATTGAATTTCATACTTTATTATCGCTGTTGTATTCAGATTTCCAAAGTTATTATCAACTGTAATCAATTAACATCATCAAGTGAATCAATAAAGAGAGAAACCTTCAAAGTGGACGTAGGCAAGATCGCCGAACCACTATAAATCCCGTGTTTGAGACTGTTATCTGTGAATTATTGTGATTGTTGTTGCTTAGATCTGAATTCTATATTAATTGTTGCTGATCTGTATTGGTAAACGAGTGCTTTCACGACATTGGGTGTTTGTGGTCAATTTTGACGCAAACATTTTGGTGCTTTCACCGAGAAGGCTGATTCAGGAGAAGTTGAATTCGGAGACTTAGGAGTTCAGATCTAAGAACCATGACGAGACAAACAAGTAAGAAACAAAGGCCAGAGAGAAGTGAACATCAAGGAAGTCAAGAGGCTTCCTCAGGAGCGAATCAAGCGTCGATCTTCATCACTAGGGACGAGATAGAGACAATGATGAAGAGACAAGAGGAGTTGATTCAGAGTTTATTTCAACAAATAGGACAACTTGGGGCACATAATAGAGAAGCCAATGGAGTCCAGAACGGAGCAGGACCATCCGGCATAGCACCTGGATTAGAAGGCGCACCCATGGAGAACGTTGGTCCAATTTCGAAGAGAGAAAGAGGAGTATCTGCGCAACCTGGAGACAGCAGAGGAATGAACGCTCAGTCAAGGGGGCAGATTTCAGAGTTCCCTCGTGAACTCGGGGGGCAGGTTGAGAGCAATGAACGAGGATTGCATCTTGGAGACGAAGATTAATTGGCACAAATGGTTAGGCGAGCCATGAGAGGCGGGTTAACAAACAAAGATCTTGAAGACATAAACAAGAGTCCATTTTCTCCTGCGATTAGGACGGCAAGGAACCCACCAGAGTTTAAGTTGCCATCAATAGAGATGTATGATGAGAGGACGGATCCCGCGGTCCATTTGACGAGGTACATGAGACATATGGAGGTGCTGGGGGCATCACAAGAGGTTATGGCCCGATGCTTTTCATTATATCTGACAGATATCGCAGCATTATGGTTTAGGCAACTAGAGAGCGGCTCCATAGGAACATGGGCAGACGTAACGGAAAGATTCATGAGACAATTTAGGGTTCACATTGCAAGACCCAAGAACGTAATGAGTTTAGCAATTTTGAAGCAGAAGACTAGAGAGACTTTGAGGAGTTTTCTGACGCGATTCAATATGGCTACAGCATCGGTGGATCGGCCAGATCCATCCATGGTTATGATGGCAGCCGTTTCCGGAATAGCTGATGGCACGAATTTCAAAAATTCATTAACGAAAGACCCGCCTATGGATCTAGGAGAATTCTATCATGAGACGGAAAAGTTCTTGCGATTGGAAGATGCGAGTGCAGAAAGAGAAGAAGGAGATGAGCTCAATGTTTACGCGGTCAAAGATGGAAATCCTCCTGAGAAAGGTACAGAAACTAGCAAGGGGAAGCGAAAGGCTGAGAGTGGCTATAACAGGTCAATGCGACCACGAAAGGAACCAAGATTTACCACATACTCAGAGCTGAACGAGAATTTAGAGCGAATCTATCAGGATACCAAAGAACAGGTCCCGTATCGCAGACCAATGCGAAGGGACCCAACTTCTGACGAAAGGAAATCAGATAAGTATTGCATATTTCATGAATTGAACGGTCATAACATAATGATTGCATGCATCTGAAGGACGAGGTGGAAGGACATATCAGGAACGGTATGCTCCTTCAGTATGTGAGGAAACGGACTCCAGCAGTGGAGCCGGAGCACCCACCGTCTACCTCAACTAGAGGTGGCCCTGAGTCGGGACAACGTCTGATTATCCATTGATTGACTGAAATAACGATGAACAAGTCGTAAACCTCTTACTAATACGGTTAAGTCATTTGCACATGTGAGCGATCGCGCACGATCCATAGGCATGCTCTGAATGACTACCAACCGCATCATAGTGAGAGTTTACACTTTGACATCCCTGCTTTTCTTTCTGCTTTGATTTTGATTTGAACATTTAGACTCTGTTTGTATGGACATTTCTGTTGTGAGATTCGTATAATCATTGCTTTTATATTTGCAATTCCATGAAAGAATTTATCTTCATGCCCGTTGGATCGCGAACGGTCCACGAGCACCTTCTGCATGGCGATGAACCGTCAGAGTCTTTGACTCAGAAACTCCCCCGAACATGAACTCCGGCATCGATAATATTAAGTCCCCCCCGGGCACACATAATTCGTCTCGAACGGCAAACGATCGCGGACGATCACAAATCGCCTTAAACGGCATCCGACCGCGAACGGTCACGATTCACTTATATGATAGTTGATCGCGAACGATCACAATCCGCCTCGAACGACACCGACCACGAACGGTCATGATTCACTTATTATAAAATCCGACCTCGAACGGTCACCATTCGCCTTGAACGGCACTTGATCGCGAACGATCACCATTTGCCGCGAACGGCAACGACCGCGAACGGTCCCATCTCTTCAATTGCCGCGAACGGCATCGACCGCGAACGGTCCCATTCAATCTTTTGCCATGAACATCATCGACCGCGAACGATCCTATTCCATCCTTTGCCGCGAACGGCGCAGACCGCGAACGGTCCCGATTCATCTCAAATAGCTCGATCCAGAACAATCATTATTTGAGGACATATGAAACCATCAAGTTCTTTACAGGTTGATGATAGGATATGAACATCCAACTCAAGGCATTACAAAACACGCCTTACTACCGCAAGGCATGTTTTGGGGGGCAAATGTTATCCCGCTTTCTGACAAAGCCGACATACCAAAAGATCGGTCAAAAACAAAAGACAGCTCGTCTCAGAGATTGGTTGTACTTCACTTCGCTATGGATATCGACGAATTTTGTCCGAGCCCGGATCAGGCTACAATTGATAAGGCATGACAAGCAAGGCCATTAAAGTCAATGTTCCAAATTTCAGGTTAATCGGAGGTCGTATGAGCGAGGTATGATCGATTCGAGTCAACTAAATAATGTCGTTCGAACCCATCCGGAGGTGGAGGAGATGCTCACTTCGAACCCATAGGATTCGAACCCATCACTGCTTGTCAAGTTCGAATCCATCAGCCAACATGTACTTCGAATCGATCGAGTTCGAATCGATCAGGCATGATATTGATCGCTTCGAATCGATCGGTTCGAATCCATCAGATAGGCATCACCTCAACAAGTTCGAATCCATCAGGCTCCATGTACTTCGAACCGATCACATTCGAATCCATCGGTCTCCCGCCCAAGCACTGCTTCGCATCGACCTTCTTCGTACCCATCAGGTTCGAATCCATGGACAATCGCTCGTTCGAAACCACCAAGTCATCCATCGGTTCGAACGCGCCAATATACACGGAGTCGAGCGGTCAACACGGAGAAAAAATAGGATCGATGCGAGGAGTGCGCGCCACGTCACTACAGTACCACGTGCTTCCATCGATTCGAACTGATGGGTTCGAAGTCATCGATTCGAACAGGACATCCCTCGCGAGAAACCACAACTTGAATCGATCATATCTCCTAAACCACTGATCCAAATGCGATGAAATTTTCTCAGTAGATTCCATACATGATAAAGATTGTTCGTGTCAAGTTTCAGCTCGATTGGACCATTTCTTGATGGGTTCGAAACCACTTCGAATCGATGTCAGATCGAGTCGAAACTTGGTGAGGTTGGTCGCGTGGGCCCACTCACGTGCCAGAAGAAGTCTTCCGAAGTTTGAGCGAGATCTGGGCCTCCTACGCCTATAAATAGCACCCTGAAGCCTTCAGAAAGGGGGAGCTGGGGGGCTTCCACCATTGAACGTCCAGACTCTGCCGGATTGAATTCCATACTTCATTATCGCTGTTGTATTCAGATTTCCAAAGTTATTATCATCTGTAATCGATTAACATCATCAAGTGAATCAATAAAGAGAGAAACCTTCAAAGTGGACGTAGGCAAAATCGCCGAACCATTATAAATCCCGTGTTTGAGACTGTTATCTGTGAATTATTGTGATTGTTGTTGCTTAGATCTGAATTCTATATTAATTGTTGCTGATCTGTATTGATAAACGGGTGCTTTCACGACATTGGGTGTTTGTGGTCAATTTTGACGCAAACACTCAACATCCCTTGAGTTTTTTCAGTAATATACAAATCATAATTATACTCTTACAAATTTAATAAATGCAATTTTTTTTGCAAGTTTGAACTGTATGTTGTATAATTTAATAAAATACAGCGCGAACTGATTAACAAGTAGCTATAAGCTTATATTTGACATCTGTTTGCTAAACAATATCAAATGATCAAACATTAAACGACCTAGTACAATTAAATGACATTCTATGCTTAAGGCATTGTGTTTACGATATTATGTTTATGATAATTATTACAAATGATTAAAAAAACGGATATCAATTAGGTAAAAAAAATATATTTTTAATAGTTTTGTTTAATTATTTATGATATGGAATAAATATATCATTTTTAGTACGTGCTCAGGAAATTAAAAGGGCACGTGTCATTTTCCACGTCGTGCGTCAATGCTCCAGGAATGTTTTACACCTTTTTGTGCCATGCTCCAAGGCTTTAGTAAGACTTTGCGCTATGCAACTATAGTTACTATGCTTAATATAAATTAAGCGATGGACGAATAGGTTGATGTGATTATTTTTGACATCTTTTATCAATTATATTCCATTCTTTGTATTGTCTTCCAATGATCACTCACTCAATTCATAACGGGTGTGCGTGCTAGCTACGAGATTATAGAAGTAACATCAATCCAAAAATTGTCGCGTGAGTCTAGCAATAGGCAAGATTTGCTATTTTTTTATTCTTTTGAGCGGCCAGTAGTAATTTCGGCTCCCATTCTCTAGAATAATCATTCTTTTTAAATCATCATTAGATAGATTCTATTACAATACAGTGAGTGACAAGTTGAACGACAAATCTTGGTATCGTTGAATCGTGAACGAATCAGTTCTTAACTATTGATTTCTTCTCACATTATGTTGAGTAACCAATCGTGATTATAACTTACAGTATGTGATAATGGTTTGTACCTAAATTTCATTTGAAATATTTTCCACAGTCAAATCAATACAATGCGTTACAAATGATATTTGGAATTATTGATTTGGTTTTTCAATTGGCAACTGCATGAATGTTATGATTTTCCTCATTGTTAACTATTTGTATGAATCCATTTTCTCCGATGAAAGCACTCACGCCATCCATTAAAATCATAAACATACTCAACACTTTGAAGCTCATCAATAGCATCCGTAGATTTATGGATCATTTCATGGGTAGAGTACATGTGTAAATTTATAATTTTTCTTTCATCAATAACGTCCGTAATTTTCTTAGATATGACCACAATGTAGTGGATCTCAAATTTACAATTATATTTTTAGAGAGTTTGAAAGTCACCGGTACTAAGAATTTGCGGATCTAAGTCCAAGTACAGCAAATGGTTGTTTTCTTGGTGGCTTAAATGGAGGAGAGGTTAGATGTGAATAAATAGAATGCTCTCAGCAGTTAAAGAATCCACCATCATTTTGGTTGTAGGTAGGCTTGTATTTATGGAGGAAAAAGTCGTGTCGGACCAAAAATCCACCTGCGGTAGAGTCCAAATGTCAGCCTGAAGTAGTGTGCAAAGTTGCAGAATCTCCCGATCTAACACCAGATGTCGACGTCGAAATGATCATGTCGGGGTTAACTTCTCACCGTAGTTCGAATCACTTCGATTCTTCTTGCATCCTTCATGCCACTTGATTTTAAAATGTTTCATGCTATTTCCATTGATCGTTGGTTGTCTAAAACAGATCGGTACCCATCTCTCTCCAAAACAGCTCGGTATTGGCCTTTTTGCCTAAGAGGTTGGTAATGAGCTCGGAATGACTTGTAATTTTTACAGCACTCTTGTGGTTCCATATGGAGGTGTCCCAATAAATCGCGACATCCACGAAGTTAACCAGAGAGGTCGGGGTTGACTTCTGTCCTTAATGTACTTTGAGCCCAATTTTCTTAAACACTCGTAGGATAGGCTAGACAATGATTCCTGTAAAGTTTGAGTGAGAAATAATAAACCAGGAGAAGGCATCACTGACATGATCATGTCGGCACCGAATTCTCTTCTTAGCATATTTTGGGGTGAAACTTCTCTAAGCTGTTTCTTCGTTTCATCTAAGAGGGCTTGCTAATTTTCAAGTCGTCTCGTCCTCGTTTGCATCTTCTAAATTCAGTTGAAATCTGATTTGCAAAATGCGGGTTAACATAAAGTATGTCCGTTTGTTTCAAGTGGCTTTTCATCTTTATACTTATAAAAGTTGAGTCTATTTGTACTCATAAAAGTTGAGTCTAAAATGTATAAGCTATCACTTGGAACATAGTTACAAAATTTACACGTGTTAACCAAATTTAGTGAAAGCAGGCAAGACCACCAATGCAATATTATGTCCATATGTTGAATCAAACTCAACTAAAAAATTGTATTTGTATTATATGTAAACAAATTTGACACAATTGCAAGATTATATGAAATCATGGCCGTTGGTGACAATAACGGAAATTGACCAACAACAGTTATGTCTTGGGTAACGATATAAGCAAATAAGTAGCATTGTGCGGATTGAAACCGCTTTGATATTGAATGCATTAATTATGCATTGAGTTTTGTGTTTAAAGTATGTAAAACACAAAATTGTAAAGCCAGCATCTTTACGTGATGATTGAAGGTTATCAATTAGCTTTGTGCATGGTTTGTCATATATTGAAGATAACCAGTCATCTTTGCTTGATGATTGAAGGTTATCAATTAGCTTTGTGCATGATTTGTCATATATCGAAGATAACCAGTAAAAGAGCCATTGTTCTGGTCTCTACTACGATCTCTATTTTCATTAGCATATATATAATGGAGCAATCACAAATAAATTTATATAGATTGGGGATTATTCATGCTTCACAGTCCTTGCACTCCACAAATTAGTGAACCTTAGACATTATTTTTAAATGAATAAATAAATAAAAACGAAAACTTGATTTATAGGATTCATAAAAGATAGCAGACATGTGTATGCAACCACACATGAATCTGCACAACACATACACAATTATTGTTCTATATGTAGACAAGGATTCATCCACAAAAGACAGCATTAAATATTCGGCTATAAGCATCCAAGCAAAGGAAATTCAAATTAAATTTGTTTTTTAATAGCTAAAAGTTCAAGAGGAGTGCTCTTTAGCAAGGAAACTCCAGGTGCATCCTCCATGTCAATGTCTTCACGATTAATTTCAGAAGGCAACACCCAGTCAAAACAGTACAATAAATTGGCGAGCGTGAGCTCTACGACTGTAATCCCTGTATTCATAGCGGGGCAGATTCTTCTACCGGAACCAAATGGAATAAACTCAAAATCATGACCTTTGTAATCAATCGAACTATTCAAGAATCTATCTGGTATGAACTCTTCTGCTCTATCCCACGTCTTAGGATCTTTTCCTATTGCCCAAGCGTTAACATATACAATTGTGTTTTTCATTATGTCATATCCTTCAATTCTACAATCTTGCATTACTTCTCGGGGGATAAGCAGTGGAACAGGTGCATGCAGTCGTAGGGTTTCTTTTACAATTGATTTGATGTACTGAAGGCTGTAGAGGTCTTCTTCATGAATTCTACTTTGGTTTTGTTTGGCATGGAGTTTTATTTCTTCGTGTGCTTTCTTCATTGAGTTTGGATCTCTTGCAAGCTCTGCCATCGCCCAAACTACTGTTGATGACACAGTTTGAGTTCCTGCTATAAACATATTCTGAAAATAGGTAATTTAGTTAGTATTTTTTTTTTATTACTATTATTGTTTATGTTTCTTGAAAATTCTGCATGACAAGATGGAAATACCATAAGAACACCCTTAACGTTTTCCATGGTGACACGTCCATCGTCCTTTTCTGAACGAAGCAAAACATCAACTATATCTTCATGGTCATCCTTGGTCTTCTTGGAATGAAGATGATCCCTTATGATTTCTTCATAAATTGCATCAAGTTTGGCAATATTCTTTTCCATCTTAGAAATTCTTCCGCTTATTTTGTCGATCCAATATCCCAGTACAGGGAAATAGTCAGCAAGATATAAAGTTCCCAGATTTTCCTCAAACTGTTCGAGGATGGTATTAAAATCTCCTTCTAACTTCTTGCCGAAAGCAACTCGGCTAATGATGCCATTGCCAAGACTAGCCATCTCTTTATTGATATTAACGGGCTTGGACATATCAGAGGCCGCTGCAATCGACTGAACCATCAAAGACACCTCTTCTTCTCTCACAAATCTGAACGTCTCCATCCTTTTAGCGCTGAAAAGTTCAAGAATGCATATCTTCCTCATCTGTCTCCATGATTCCCCATATGGTGACAAGCTCACATCCGAGTAATTATAAGCATATTTACCCCAACTTATAAGTTTTGGTCTACTGCAGAAGTCAAGATCATGAGTTTTGAGCACTTCTTTGGCCATATGCGAAGAAGAAACCACAAGTGCTGGTCTGAAACCCAGCTTCAGATGCATGAGTGGCCCATGTTTTTGGGAGAGCATCCATAAAGATCTATGCAAAGGTGCGCCCAGTTGATGCAGATTTCCAATTATAGGAAGTGTTTTGGGGCCAGATGGAAGGTTTATTTTTTTCTTGTTGTTTTCAGCTTGCTTTGCTAGCCAAAAATAGAGAAGAGTGATCAATGGTGTGAGGAGGAGAAGCCATACTACAAGCAGATCTAGAACCATCTTGTCTTGAAAAAAAAGTGTGAACTGTAAGAGATCATATGATAAGTTTTATGTGGTTTTCTGGAATTGGTGACAGTGTGCTGATAATGCAAGTACCTTACCTTTGTTACTTCATTTTCATCATCATTGGCTGCTTCATCTAATTTTTGTTAGGCACAGCTCGCAGCCAAAACTAACATGTTACCTTTTTTACTCATCGGACGAGTCAGATGTTCCAAATCAAAAAATTGAAACGTTGAGATCGTTGGAGTGAAAGGATACATTGGCGTCAGGTGCGTTGAATGCGTCATGCCTTTTCACCCCAGCGGCCGACTCCTTCTGGCTTCAACCTCCCTATAAATCAATCCCCCTTCAACCGGCATCAAAAACAGCCAGCACTTCTTCCTTTTCAATTTTTTTTGATCCATTCGTTCATGTTTTCAGTTATTTTTCTCCACTTTTATATTTTTTTCCTATCTATAACATATGTTTTTCTAAGATTTTTTTCTATTATTTGCATTTTTCAATTTTTAATATGGCGCATTTTTCTGGTTCTGCTACTGCTTCATCTTCATTTCAGCCCATTACTTTATGAACAACAGAAAGTGAGAATGTATTTATAGATCTTTGCGTTGAGTTTATGTCGGACAAAAGGAATTCGGTCAGCGGGTTTTGTTCGTTCGTTGCGGCCGCATTTAACGACAAGTTGAACCTGGATGGGGCCACATCCAAATGAAGAACAAATGAAAGAACCTCAAGCGCGTTTAGATCGATTGAGACAGACTTTTGCAGATAAAAGGAGGGATATGAGATCAAGAGATAGATCATTTGGAAGGTTTCGAGGAGTGGTGAAACACCACTATAGAAAGATATAAGAAGCTAAAAAAAATATTCTCCAAATAGAGATTTGGATGAGCTATTTGAAGGCTGTATAGGAAATGACACTTTCAAATGTCTGATATCTTCTAATCCACAAATGCAGCCTTTCGCTGCTGTCGATGCAGATCTGTACTTTCATCGAGTGGCCGGTGACGCTACATCTACTCAGTCCGAACGCAACAGACACACCGAGCATGAAAGCTTGAGCAAACCTGTCGGTGGTCCTTCGTTTAGACGTACCGTTTCAACAACGCTGTACAACGTTGTTTTTCTATACTATCTGCTTGTATATGTTCAGCGTTGGGAGATTATTCAGATTTTTCACGAAGATTTCATAAACTTGGATGTGGTTAAAACATGCCGAATGAGGAAGTGCAAAGATTTATGATGTACCACTTGATTCTATTCCGCAGTCGTCGTAACATACAATTATGTTTTTTTTTTTTTCAGTTTTATGTTTTTTTTTTTTTGCATGTATTTGAATTTAAAATGTAATAGTTTCTTTCAATGAAAAATCGCGTAATTTATTTTTTATCATTTACAATTATTAAACTCATATTACACAGTAAAAAGAATAATTAATAAATTATAAATAATAACAAAACAAATAATTAATTAAATTTCAATCAATTAAATTACAAATGATAATTTAAATACTCTGCACAAATATCTCATTCGTGGCTTCAAACGCAATTCCTGTTCACTCAAACGTCTCGTTCAAATGCTTCGTTTTCTTTCGTCCCACACGCATCCTTACTACTATAGCTGACCACAGTTAGCAGAATACACTCTACCCTCAAAGGTCAGCGAGTCACTTATTCAGGTTAACCAAACATTCTTTATATTTATATTGACTTCCACAGATCCAAGCTGGACGTCGTCATCAGTTGTTAGGTGTGTGTGTCAGCAGCTACATATCATTTAAACTGTGCAAGTAATATTTGAAGGTTACACTTTACTAATATGATGGTTGGGCTGGATGTATTTTTTCTTAAATATCGAGAACCAAATTTTGGATCACTTATTATGTTTATGCAGTATATATTATTATAAAGTAATGTTGGCACTTGTGTGGCATCAAAAATATCAATAATGTAGTTGATTTTGTATACCATGGATTATCTTTTTTTATACCTAAAACTGACTGGACCCACTTTGTCTGAGTTATAAGCATGCACCTGCATTTATTTTTCGGCCAATCATGACTTCAGACGCCTCTGACGTCATAATGGACTAACGTTCCAATTTGCACCGTTTGAACCACGCGGCTGAAATGAACTATCGGCCTCAGATGCATTAAACGTGTTGGACGTACCTGCGCCTGATGCCAATGGTTCATTGGCCAACCGCCATATCCTCTCTCCATAAAACCGCTCCTCCTCTTCCTTTCCACCACCATCACCCCATCAATTCCGAGCACATCAAGCTATTTTGAGCATTTTCAAGTACCAATTGAGGTTTGTATCTATTTAATTGCGTTTGTTTCAATCTTTTATACCTTTTTTTTATTTCTAATTTTAATTTTTAGATAACAACACGTCTACCGCCTGCTTCGATTCTGCCACCTCCAAAGCCTTTTCTGACTGCACTGGAGAATGCACAATAACTTTAAGTGATCTGTGCATGAAGATGATCGATAGTCGGAAAGTGAATGCTAATCTTTGTAACAACCAGGTCGCACTTGCTTTTGACACCCAAGAAGGCGTTAAACTGAACGGATCTTAAATAAAAAACAAGTGGGACAATTTCATACGCATTCGGTCTTTCTGGAACAAACTGCTGCAAATTGAAGGCGATGTCTATAACGTAAAAAATGATAGCGTGGATGGAGATGAAGAATGGTGGAATACCGTGATCAGATACTACAAAAAATTCAAGCCGCAACCTCCGTCAAAGTTCCGAGAGACGAACACGATTTACGGTGGTTGTATTGGAACGCTACAATGCAAATACATCCCTCCATCTCCTCTAATAGTTTCAACGCTTTATTATAAGCCAACATTCTCGATGGATTGGAGTCAAAACTGGATGCTACTAGACCCCACACCGTGCAGCAGAGACGACCCATAAAGGGTACTTCATCATCTAGGTCTAGACGATCCAGACTGACACCCACTAATCCAGTACTTGACACGAGTTTGATCAGACCGTTGATAGGTGTGTGGCATTAAGGGAACCTGGTAACATTTAGACGAGTTGGGAAATTTCGTATAATTCTGCCCACCAAGAGACGGATTACATGCTTGTCTGTAATATGTTTGTTCATGATATGTCTTGTGCTACGGACATTAGAAGTTACTGAACTACCTAGTGGAAATTTTGCGCGCTAGTCATATCTGTCATTAGTTCTTTTTATGTATTTTTTTGAATTGTATTAGTTTTTTTTAAATTGCATTATAATATTATTTTTATTCAATGTCACTTGTATTATATTACAAATAATCATCAACTAGTAGAAATTATTCTACAATATTTAAAAGAAAAACAAACATAAATAAAAAATAACAAACATTTTCCATTCATAATATCTATTTTGTAATACAAAAACATATTCTTCTTTCATTAACTTTCCTCTTTGGAGTGCCTCTTTTGGAATGCCTTGTTGTGCTAAACAAAAAATGCATCCATAATATTGTCAGTCTTGTTTTGCTGTCATTAAAAACATCAATATATATAAGCATCCCCAAGGGGCACCAATTTAGTCTTAATGTGTGTGTGTGTGTGGGAAGGGGTTGGAGGGGTGAGGGAGGGCAGGAAATGGGTTGATCAACGATGTTGATTATGCGTAATCTTCAAGGGCCAGTTCAGTATGATGAATTGTCGTCGGACGCCTAGGCTCCAACGCCAATTTATTATGCGCCCAGCTGTAGGCGCTTATTAAATAAAAGCATGAGGTTGCACGTCTATTAATTGAGCCCTCAAAGCCTTACGGTTGCCAAGCATACAACGACTACTTTAACAAGTATTTTTCCATCATCTTTTCAATAAATAATCCACTTTCAATTCTCAAAAATTCATCAAACTCTTCTCGATTTCTTCTTCTACACCACAATAATTTTATATCAAACTTGATCTGCATAATGTATTCACCATTCAGAGAGTTCTCATGTCCTTTGAATTCTCAATATTACATTTTCGAAGACGATAATGAGCAATGCGGTACTCCTCTGAGGCATCATTCATCAACCCATGGCGAAGCGACGAAGTCTACGACTTATGCAACATTTATTGTTATTATACTAAAGACCCAATCCAGGGCAACGACCAACCTGGCAATAAATTTCGAAAGAAAATGATGAATAACGTCAACATAAAGTATTCAGACAGCACATGTTCACTGTTAGCGATTCAAGGTCTATTTGGGAAAGTAAATCGACAATCAATTTTACAAATCGCATATTTATAAAATAAAGAAAGCTTGTCTTAGTGGAATGAGAGGCGAAGATCATTTGTTATATGTTTTTATTTTCAATTGTTCTTTGGTATGTAATCCTTTACTGTTTTCCTTTTTTCTTAGAAAAAAATAGCGAATGAGGAGTTCTTAAAGCTTTTTGCAAGGGAAAACGGTGGTAAAAACCACACCACTACCAATTTCCAAACTGTAATGAGTTATTGACAAGTCAACCGAAGTGGAATTCTAATAATGCAAAGAGCTTGAGAGACGGTCAAACCAAGGAGAGTGGAAAGAAAAAGCATCAAAATTATCGTACTACTCTAGTCTGGAAGACTCATCGGGTGGAGAAACGCCATTTGTGGTGGAAAAATGAGGTCGATGTGCTTACTTAGAAATCCGATGAAGATTATAGACTAATGAGGTCCAAAGCAGCAAAGAAAAAGAGTAAAGCTAAAGCCGACTTGAATTCTATAGTGAATGCCACGTATGAAATTCATGAAAGTAAACATCACGAAAGATCCAAGGAATCACAAGAGAAGATTGACATTATGTGAAAGTTTGCAGAGATTGAGCATAAAATATTAATCTTGGATGTTTGAAAGCGGAAACTGAACGTCAAAAATATGAACAATCGGTTATGGATTAGGATTTGATGAAAATGGATGAAGCTCAAGCCCAATATTGGATGAAGTGCAAAGATAAATAATTATAACTAAGTTCCCTTAGATGTAGTGTATTTTAAGCCTAGCAATTTGTATTATTAACATTGTACTTTGTATTTTTAGAAATTTGTTTTATGAGGTTATTAATCAATGTTCCACTATTATAAAATCCATATAAAAAAATACCACACAAAATGAATAGTTATATAAGGAAAAACAGTGCAAGTGCAGCCTAAAAGAAAGTATGAACATAAAATAAATAGGCATACAAATATGGTTAATTAGATCTAAAAGTGAACAAACATTCTTCAAAATGATTCCAAATGTGATTCATTAGATATTTTGAAGTCTATTGTGAAGCTGTGCATCTTGAAATGAAAGTTAACGTTCTACGTAGATGTTGAAAGCTTCTTTGGTTACAAGAGTGTCATCTCGAAAATATTTGGCATTTGCTTTACACCATCGTATTCGTAGAGATGATGATCCTCGTCCATATCTCTTTCAACTTCAATGATCATGTTATGTAGAATTATACAAGTAAACATGATTGTGGACATCTTTTCTCGTGACCATAATCGACAAGGATTACTAATCATTGGAAGTCTAGATTGAAGGACGCTTGAAGCTCTTTTTACATCTTTTCTTTGTCCCTTTAGCATCTCAGCAAACTTTGTCTGCTTTGCTATTATTAGATTTGAATATGTCTTCACAATTATGCTCCATTTTAGATAAATTCCATCTTCAAGATGTAACGATCCGTAAATTTTCAATAATTAAAATTATTAATTTAATAGGATTTTTGAAATTTAATATTGAAGAAAATATTAATTTGTGAATTATTAATAAAAATAATAACTAGAACGAACTGCAACAGTACGAATGTAAGTGAATGACTAATAACTTGAATGGAATTCAAATTAATTGAAATAGTGGAAACATTATAATTTGTTTATAAATGAAACATAAGAAAAACAAATGTAAGTATTGAACTAATTAATGAAATAATACAGTGTTAATGGTAATTAAATAAAATTGGTGTTATGTATGGAATTATAACCTGTGTTAGTAAGTAATAAACTTATAAATGTAAGTAAAAGTAAATATGTGACAATCAATATATGTTATTTATTTGTTTAGCGTGTTAAATAAAATTGGAAATCAAATTGCAATTAAAGGTAATTAAATAGTACATTAATTGAAATTAAGTTAAAATGGGAGAATATTAAGAACCAAGATTTAAAAGTAATGTTGGTTATATTCTTATTGTAATAAAGACTCGAATAACAAGGTTTAAAAATTTAATAAATGGATTTTGGAGTTTTAATTATAATTTATGAATTTAACGAAACTGGAAAATAACATTGAAATTGATGAGTCAATCAACTTTAAATTTGACATCTAAAATTGTTTAAGTTATTGTAAATGATTAAGGAATCACACTACAACAAAACAGTCATTTTACAATGGGCAATGCCCATTGTAATATGGATTTCGCAACGGGCATGCGCCCGTTGTATTAGGCCTCGTTGTAATAGGTCGACCATATTTTACAACGGGCAATGCCCATTGTAAAATATGGATTTCGCAACGGGCAATGCCCGTTGTAATACATGATATTGCAACGGTTTCTGACCGTTGCAAAGTAAATGCAAATTTAAAAAAAAATTACAGCAACATCCATGTAGTACATCCATACCAATAATGAATAATTTAACGAGTAATAAATATTATCATAAAACAACCAATTCAACATGCATTAAACATGTTGCATACTAATATGACCGACCTATACATGATAGAAAACAACATTACAGAGGCTAAAAAACACTTTAGGGGTGTCAACATGAGCTTAAGTGTTTTGCTGCAAGTATCTAGCGTGGCTGCTGGATGATGCGTCTTGGACCGAACTTTGGACTCACATACTGCATTGGCTTTTCATGCACTTTGTTGGTTCAAGCACTACCTTCATGTTCCCGTTTCTTGGTGTTTTCAAGCACAATGTTCTCATCAGTGCCTCCACATTATTCTCCCCTGTTATTTTCCAACAAAAGTTCAGGGTTAAAAATTGACTTATCTATGCATAGGTCAAGTGTTAAAAGCATATGCATAGCAGATTTCATGGTACCATAAGGATACATTGGCTCTTGTTCAATGATATCAAAAGCAGCATACATTGGCTCTTGTTCAATGATATCAAAAGCAGCATGGAACGCATCCTCGTCAGGATTGGAGAAATCAACGGTGATTCCAAGATCAAATGATTCCGGAAGCAAGTTAGCAACATCATCGTCGTCTTTACCATCGAATGTTTCTTGCTCTTGGTGCCGACGGAACCAGTGGTCACGAAGCCAACATTTTATAACCTATGCTTTGATTGTACATAAATGAAATTTGCAGGTGAGAACTAAACCATTGAATAATGTCAGAGTATATAAGAAAAATTACTTTACATACACATTGTTATATCATAGTGTAGCATGACTGAAGAAACATAAAAAATAGAAACAACAAGATAAAGTTATTTTATTATACAAGATAGAATATTGGTGCATTACGAACAACATATATCAATAATCAATTCCTTTCAACAAGAAGTCACATCCTACAAAGTAGCAAGTAATACTTGGTTATGTGAACTATTATGAAAGAAGAATGAAAATTTCATTTTTGGGTATTTATATTGCGTCTCTGCTGGATGCAGCTCCAATATACTTGAAATTTAATTACTACATCATTGATGGACTTAATTATTGCTAAAAAAGGACCGTCTTTTTTTTTCTAACTCTATGTTCACCAATTGTCGTGGGCTGCAGTGATAACATAAAAGTATCAATATATGATCAAAATCTCAAAAGAAACAAAATGTAGATATTTTTATCTGAAATCAGGTGTAAATCATAAATGATATGACCCAAAAGGTGAATTCATGCTAAATAAGTCTTTACCTCAAGCTAAGAAGCTCAGGTAGAAAGCATGTTTACCATGAATCGGTGCCATGGAAACTCGGGTTGAATGTAAGATTGATTTTATGATATGACATACTCATAGGCTGAGGATATATTCCTTAATTTTGTTTGCTTAAAGCATAGTTTGTTAGAAGATTAGCTTGATATAATATGTGTTTAACATAGTTTGTCCTACTTAGAAATGAATAGAGTGTCATAATATACATTGTTACAAATATCCAAAATACCTTTTTATGTTACATGCACTACAAAATGATATAATGCAGATAAAATATACTATTTAGTAAAGGGACATTGGATTCACTATAAATTGTTTACTTACAAAAAATGGATAAACAACTATCTCTAAATAAGATTCATATGCTTATGCAAAATCTAATTTTCATATATTTCACTAACAAAATGCATTAAGATACAAAGCGAATGAAATATAACATTAACTACAAAGGCATGTTCAATATAATCTCTTATACTTGAAAGGTGGAAAACAAGTATGATGTGAATGTTACAACAGTAATTTGTAAAAAAGAAAGCTCCACCGATAATGCGTCATTTTACCTTGTCAGGGATAGCACAACAAGTTTCCACTTGAAATACTGCCTCATATTCCAATATTTTGGGCAAGTCCGAAGTCAGGAAATATTCATACATTTTATTGCATTCGATATCATTAACCTCTCAATATCTATCAATAGATAAGTTTTCCAAGATTTGAGATTCTGGTAATTTTTCATTAGCTATAAGACGGAGAAACCCATCTCCTTATCAAAATATATCTTCTATTTCTGTAAGAGCAACGAAACAAATATAGAAACTTATAAACACTAGCTATATAGGACTGCAGCGTACACATGATGGTTTATATCAAATTATATATCCTTAAAATAAAATACCAATAACAATGGCACTCACGCAATCTTGTCGATCTTATAATACATATCCATCTTAACTTTATAAGCTAGGAGTTGCTTGTAAGCACTTGGGGAAAGAAAATATATTAAGGCTTTGTATGTCCTTTACAATATTCCCTCCCGTAAGGTTACTATATTTTTTTACACTAATGCAATATGATTAATCCATTAATATTGCAGAACCTAAATGCAGAAAATATTATATGATTATGCTATGTTAGTGCATAAACCATATTTTATTACTTAAAAGAATGTTTACATCAAAGCCATCCCATATTTTAGGATTTGAACTTCTTGAGTGAATACTCATCAATTTGAAGGTAGATGACTTGAATTCCAGGTCTTCGATTTTTTCCTCGAATTGGCTTTTGATTTGATAATAAACTCGATTTCGCCAATTAAATGTAAAAAACAAAGGGATAGTTTACATACTGCCTTTTGTTTCCAGATCCCAAAATGATAGCGAGATCCTAAAACCTAACTCGATCATAGGATTCTTTTACTCAAACTCGATTGCGACATTTCTTGAGTTGGCATATGATTGGAGAATAATAATCAGTTTCACCAAATTCTACCTAAAAAGCTTTACAAATCGAAATTTGGTTACCAAATCCCAAATCTACCAGATCCTTTAGCCCGATTCTTTGAATCTCATCGATTCTAGACTAATTGTTGAATTGGCATATGATAAGAAACTCGAATGCGATTTTTTCATTGACATGTAAAACAAGGTACACTCAACAGATCTAACTTGCAGATCCTATATCTAAAATTTAATTGCTAGAATACTGAATTCCTGTATCTTAGCGCCACTTTGATTCACGCACTTATAGTTAGAAGATACTGTTACTGACTATTAATGACCAATATACAAATCGCATCTACTTAAAAATCACTAATTCGATTTAGCTAATCCACTCAAATCGGTTCAATATGCTTAAATAACGCATAAAACTAGAAAAATCAAACAGAAATTAAATGAGAAACACCTGATCTACCATCAAATTCTCATCGAATGAGTTCTGAGAAAGCTGCGACTGAGAAAACGCCATCCCTTGGGAAAAGGACTGTTGTGACTGAGTTGAGATCTATGCCTGGAAAGATCTATGCCTGGAAAGAGGAGGAAGCACTGTGATTGAGTTGAGATCGCACGCTCTGTTGATTTTTAGTTTCGATTGGTCATTGAAATGGGACAAGATTACAGTAGGTGGGGAGAAAAAGAACGGGCTGAAGAGGCCAAACTTTCAAGGTTGGAGCCAAAATTTCAAGGTTAAGCCAAAATTAAAAGAATGGAGCGGAAACCGTTGTAATAGGACTATATTACAATGGGCCGAAAACCGTTGCAACAGAACTGTATTACAACGGGCCGAAACCGTTGTAATAAAGCTGAAAACTGATATCTATTACAACAGACATTTTTAGCCCATTGTAAAATTGATACCTATTACAATAGGCATGAGTGACCGTTGTAATAGCATTCTATTACAACGGGCAGTCATTGCCCGTTGTGAAATGGACATTGTATAGGACATCTATTACAACGGTCCTAAATGGACCGTTGTAATAGCCTTCTATTACAACGGGCAACTAGTGCCCGTTGTAAATAGGCGTTGTAATATGGTATTTTTGTTGTAGTTTCAAAAAATGATAGAAATCGTAAATAATAAAATTTAAATTGAAAAAGTGATTTAATTAATTAATTAATTAATTAATTAATTTAATAGCTAGAAAATAGCCATTTTGGCCACTTACTTGGATTTCGACGAAACCAGTTTCATCGGATCCATAACGGTGAACTATTGTAGGATTTCAAGTTTCGTAACGATCGGGATTATCGTTTGATCGTACGGGCTCGAAACGCCTAGAAATCAATTAATTGAAATCAATCGAAATCAATTTGAAATAAACTGAATTTTTGCATAACTTCTTCATACGATGGAATTTGGACTTGAAACTTGTTTCATCGATTTTAAAATATTTTAAAATATCTATTTTGATATATAGGTTGACCCAATTCCGTTCCGGAATCGAAACGGGCTTTACGGGTCAATTATCGTTCGATTTTTCCAAACCAATCAAGCCCATTTGCTTCTATTTTGTTCTGCCTATATATATGTCATTATAAACCCTAGCCTATTTCTATTTCTCATTTCTGTATGTATAGAAATTTATGTTGCTTCTCTTTCTCAATGGCAGACAAACCCTAAATTCACAACCCAGATTCAATTCAAAATTCAACATAAAAAATTCAAACTCCTTAATACATATCAATTTTATATCGATCTGAAGCTCTCGACGAGCGCATCTCAGATTTGAAATTCGTTTTCCAATTGGAAGCTGTAGTTGTCCAGAAATTGATGAACTATTCTCGGTCGTTCATCACGCGACGATCAACTTCAGCAGATCGTCGAATCGACCATACGGTATTGTAGAGGGGATCGGGGGAGTGCAGCAGCGTTATTCATTCGTCAAATCAACGTTGGGATTGCTCGCTAAAATTCACCTAGGGTTTAAGTAATATGGCGACGGCTATGGGTTTGTTGCCTATCGGTGTCGCGTGGTGGACGGTGACGATGGAGGCGGCTTGTGCATCGCGAGGCGAGGCCGGCATGGGAGAATGCGTCGCTCAGGTGGTGCGGCGTTGGGCTTTGACCGCACGCGTGCGATCGAAGGGGTGCTAGGGAGTACTGTGCGTATCTGAAGCGATGGAGGCGGTTGCTGTTGAGATGGTGACATGTCTGCTTCTGGTTGGTTCGTCTAGTTTATTTTATTTTTATTTTTATTTGTAATTTTGATTCCTATCGTGCAAACGCGCATAACTTTCACATACGAGGTCGGTTTTACGCGTGGTTTTCTCCGCTAGGTTCGTATTGGAACTCCGGATATTTTGGCACTAGTTTGGACGGAGTCTGAGACTGTTCAATTTTTGGGTTTAAATTGGATTTAAATTCAATTTAAATTTCGAAAGGTGAGTGTTTTAACCCACTCACAACTTCTAAAATTTCCTATGTGTTAAATTAATTTTTGATGTGATTAAAAATTTATTTACGACTGTTGGACATATTTTAATCATTATCTCAATTAAATTGAATTTATTGAATTAAATTGTTATTTAATTTATTATTGCATATAAACTGTCAGTTAAATTGTTATTTAATTTATTATTGAATATAAAATGCCAGTAAATGCATGTTATTTATTATCTGTTCTATATTGGTGTTATTGATTGGATTTGATGATGATTGTGATAAATGTTTGATGATTGATAATGAATGAATGGATGTTGTATTTTATACTGTTATAAACTACAAGTTGTTATGGATTTTATTTCATTCGAGTTTGCAGTTTGAAATGATATATAACCGTATTTATATTTTAAATTACAGATTGAAATGATAAATATCTGTATCACTTGACCATAGGATAGAAAATTATATACAAATACCGTGGTATATATATAAAAATATTTTGAAATGATTACTATGGTTTGTAAGGAAATATATGGTTTTATATAAATATTGATTTTAGATATTATATAAATGTTATTTTATTCTTGAATTTAAGCTATGCATAGAGTTGTTTTAATATAGAATACGCTTAATAATAAGTTTGATTTTTATTGAAGATAATATGGTGAAGTTTTTAAATTTTATTTTAATATGGAGTTTACGATGATTTAAATAAAATTAAGGTTGGAAGATAAATATGAAATTGATTTGAATTAAATTATTTAAGAATTAGACTCGAATAAATTTGATTTGGAATTTAGATAAAATTGAGATTTTAAAAGGTATGGTTTTTATAACTCGATTTTGGTTTAGAGTGATTTAAATGTATATCAAGTTGATTTAAATGAATATATCAAGTTAAATAAATTGAAAGAATATCCAGTTATTTGAAGTTTAAAGGTTTTACTTAAATGATATTGGGATCGATTAAGTAAACATTTCAAATCTAAATAATAGTAATTGCATTTTGATATATATGGAATTATCAAAGAATTAGTTTTGAAATGGTTTAATATTTAAACATTTAAGTGATGAAAGTTATGTTTCAAAGTTATGAGTTTCAAAGCATTATGATTTGAAAGTGTTATAATTTCAAGTGTTTGGTTTCGAAGTGTATGACTTTGAAAGCGTTATGATTTTGGAAAAAGGATATATTTGAAATAAAATGGTGCTATGTTGATTTGGGTTTTATAAAAATGATATCAGATCGATTTGGTTTTCGAAATGAAAATGATATCGTATTTATATGGTTTTGAAATGGATATTATATTCTGATTTTGAAGTATAAATTATTTTGAAATGACCACGGTGTTATAATAACGTTTGGTTGTTAAAGAGACCGGGATCGGAAGTTGTCATACTCTCTGCCAATTCCGAAAACCACTTTAACAACCGTGTACGCGGTGGAGATTCCAAAATGAAGTAGGATGGCGGCGACGTTCCTTTAAGGTATATACGTGGACCCGACTTCCGTGAGTTGGCATAAGATGGCTAAAATAAGAGCGATTCCGGGCCAGTGGGTTAGCTCCTCTTATCGGACACATTCCTTCGATACCATTCCATTATATTCTGACTTTGAGATTTATTGGTGGTCACTTTTGATTTTTGATTTTGGGGGTGTGGCTCGAGGTGGGCGGTAGCTGAGCGCTATGCATCACCACAAGTCCGGATAGTAATTGGTATATCTACCATGGCATTGCCTTGTGTGCCGTGTCACCTACCCTAACGCGCCTTGTACGAGTTTGGTTTTCTCCCGTAGGCCATGGAGTATTTAGGGTAGTCTCCCGATTTGGAGATACGCTGATACTGGATGGACTACTGGGACTATTACGTGTTAAGGTGGAAAATGTAAAGCCTTAATACTATTTAAAAGTAAGTTTATTTTACTATAGACATTATTATAATAACGAAATATTACTACATAGCAAAATAGTTTAACGGATCATTAGGAGTTGTGAATCTCGAGCATCTCTTGAATTACTGCACTCACGTTAGACACTGAATAGGAGATGTCAAATCCCATAAACATCTTTGACGCCATTCCACTTATATTATTTACTGTTGATTTAACTCACATAAGATCTTTTAGTTCTGACTCGAGTATTTTGTCTTTTCAATTCGCTCGGGTCAGTCTGAGCATTACAGGATTTGAAGACTTTATTTTGAAGGACGAAGACGAAGATATTATTACCATTATCTATTATATTATTCACTGCATCATGTACTCCGTTGCATTTTTATTATTCTCTGGTATGTGTAACTCTGATATGTATTGTATAAGTATAATCAAATATTTTGTAAACAGCTTCATGAACTGTTTATATGATTATTATATTTTATCGTTCCGCTGTAAGATTCTATTTTGTTTTTTTTTCTTTCTATGCTTTTCTTATTTACTCCATAACAATCCGCCCTTCTGTATGGTTTGAGATGGAACGTGTGTCTGCTTAAGCGTACAAAAAAGCGGGATGTTACATCTGGTATCAGAGCTTTGGTTTAGCGATAAAGCTTAGCTTTGTGGGGTCTGACTCTTTATTAATAGGGTAGCAATACCCTATGATGAGTCATTGAGTGTGTGTGTGTGTGTGTGTGTGTGTATACATACATATATATATATATATATATATATATATATATATGAGAGCGTATTTATTAGTGTTATAAAAGGGTTTTAATACTGTGTTAATTTGTTCTGTTTTGTATTTATAAATTCTGGTTGGTGCATATGACGCTATGACATCAATAGGGGTTTCTAAACACTTAATAGGACAGACCAACATAAAACTTGTTTTGAATATAGGTAAATGAAATAATTTTCCCTTCTATATTTTCTACATATATAATAATTTTTTTTAAAATTATATTTGGTTGTAATATATTGGTTGTTAGGTAGTGAAATTTATAAATATGCATTGGAAACAAAATTTGAAGAAAATAAAATGAATGAAAATTGGGAATTTAGAATCTAATTCCTGGGGTTTTTGAAAATTTCTTTCGAATGATCTTGTAATATAATAGTAATATTATTTAGAAGTATTTTCTGATATAAATATTTCAATATAAATTGAAAGAATTGTTTTAAAGAAATTTTAAAAAGAAATTAGTTCTGTACTTCCCTCTCTGTCTCTAGAAAATAATTTCGGTGACGAGTGCAGGCATTATCGACATTCATTTTCAAGTTTCAAAGTGGGAAGACCGCTGTAGTAGTTTTACTGTAGATTTATTTTGATAAACAAATATAAATTTTAATTGTTTTAATTATAATTGGATATACAAATTGTAAGTATATACATCTATCTATTATTTTTAAATGATTTGAAACGGAACCCGGTATCTAATTCTTAAGTTTCCGCTAATTAATAGTTTCAATTAGTATAGTAAAATGAAATTCAACTAATAATTGAAACCTCTAAATGAAATAAGAGATTTAATGCTAGGTTATAAATGAAAGTACAAGAAAGTTGAAATTTGTAACCTAAAAAACAAAGGATATGATTTTTGAACATTAAATTAATTAAAAGAAATAAGATGAACTTGTATAATTTTCAATTGCATTCTTAAAAGCATATATATATATATATATATAACTTGCCAAATAATAAAAGTTACAATGTTTAATAAGAAAACGTAATAACATATTATACAAGTAAAAATTTGAAATAATGAAAGTATTCAATGAGATTCTTTAATAAATAAGAATTTGATGTTGTAGTTGTTATAAACTTAATATAATTGAAAGGCTACTAATTAAATAAATTAAAAGGTAAGTATTATAAATAAATGAATAAATGAAATTAAGTAATATATGAATGAATAGAAAATGAAAATTTGCAAGAAATAAATGTAAATTAAAAGATAAATCATTATATGGATGAAAAGGAAATCAAACAACAAACGTTATGAGATGAAATTGATAAGAATGAACTTGATATATTGTTTATGAGTTGTTTGGGTAAAAGATACTTTTAATTGCTTAGATGTATGAATAATCTATTTAGTTTCATCTAAGGCTGTTGAGTAAATGGTGCACTTAATAGTTTACTTTCCATTCTGCACGATTTAAAGTTTTTGAATCCAAACAACTATTTGTGTGTTTGATATGAATGGATAATTGATTGTGTTGATTTTATGTGATGGTTGTATGCTTTGTTGCAATTGATTGTTGTTATATTGATTTGTTTGTTGGTGGTTGAGACAACTTTAAATATTTCATTTTATATAATTATTAACTCTTTTGTATTATATAAGTGAAACACAGGTTATGGAAGCAATTGCTACTGCTTTTGGTTTCATAAAATAAGCGTTAATTGTCCGACAAATAGGTACGTTTTTGGATTACGGTTTTATAGCGCTATTTTATTGTTTTTCCCGTATTGGGATATATATTATTTTGGAAAATATATGTTGTATATTGTTATATTTGATATTATATTTTCTCCCGAGCCTCTTCGTACAAAGGAGACTCTGCCGAAATTTTCCGTAAATTTTGGACTTAGAAATTTTTTTTGAAATTATTTTCCAAACTTTATTGATTTGAATATAAAAGATTTAATGGTTATAAATTGGTATATTTCCTTTAAATTAATTAATTTTGTAAATTATTTGTTTATAAAGTTAATATTTTTGAATGAGATGTATTGTTTATTTAATCCTTTCTTTTCACTTTTTTTCCTTTTCGGGGATGAAAAGTTTTGAGTGGGGGAGAGTATAACGACCCGTAAATTTTCAATAATTAAAATTATTAATTTAATAGGATTTTTGAAATTTAATATTGAAGAAAATATAAATTTGTGAATTATCAATAAAAATAATAACTAGAACGAATTGCAACAGTATGAATGTAAGTGAATGGCTAATAACTTGAATGGAATTCAAATTAACTGAAATAGTGGAAATATTATAATTTGTTTATAAATGAAATATAAGAAAAACAAATGTAAGTATTGAATTAATTAATGAAATAATACAGTGTTAATGGTAATTAAATAAAATTAGTGTTATATATGGAATTGTAACCTGTGTTGGTAAGTAATAAACTTATAAATGTAAGTAAATAAGTGACAATTAATATATGTTATTTATTTATGTAGTGTGTTAAATAAAATTGAAAATCAAATTGCAATTAAAGGTAATTAAATAGCACGTTAATTGAAATTAAGTTAAAATGAGAGGATATTAAGAACTAAGATTTAAAAGCAATGTTAGTTATATTCTTATTGTAATAAAGACTCGAATAACAATATTTAAAATTTAATAAATGGATTTTGGAGTTTTAATTTATAATTTCTAAATTTAACGAAATTGGAAAATAACACTGAAATTGATGGGTTAATCAACTTTAAATTTGACATCTAAAATTGTTTAAGTTATTGTAAATGATTAAGTAATGAAAAAATGATAGAAATGGTAAATAATAAAATTTAATCTGAAAAAGTGATTGAATTAATTAATTATTAATTTAATTTAATAGCTGGAAAATAGCCATTTTGGCCATTGACTCGGATTTCGACAAAACTAGTTTCATCGGATTAGTAACGGTGAACTATTGTAGGGTTTCAAGTTTCGTAGCGATCGGGCTTGTCGTTTGATTGTACGGGCTCGAAACGCCTAGAAATCAATTAATTGAAATCAATCGAAATCAATTTGAAATAAACTGAATTTTTGCATAACTTCTTCATACGATGAAATTTGGACTTCAAACATGTTCCTTCGATTTTAAAATATTTTAAAACATCTATTTTGATACATGGGTTCACCCAATTCCGTTCCGGAATCGAAACGGGCTTTTCGGGTCAATTATCGTTCGATTTTTCCAAACCAATGAAGCCAATTTGCTTCTATTTTGTTCTGCCTATATATATGTCGTTATAAACCCTAGACTATTTCTATTTCTCATTTCTGTACGTACAGAAATTTCTGTTGCTCCTCTTTCTCAATGGCAGACAAACCCTAAAATTCACAAACAGATTCAATTCAAAATTCAACATCGAAAATTCAAACACCTCCATACGTATCAAATTTTATATCGATCCGAAGCTCTCGACGAGCACATCTCAGATTTGAAATTCATTTTTCGATTAGAACCTCTGGCTGTCTAGAAATTGATGAACTATTCTCGGCCGTTCATCACGTGACGATCAACTTCAGCAGATAGTCGAATCGACCATACCGTATTGTAGAGGGGACCGAGAGGAATGCAGCAGCATTATTCGTTCATCAAATCAACGGTGGAATTGCTCGCTAAAATTCACCTAGGGTTTAAGTAATGAGGCGGCGGTTATGGGTTTGCTGCCTATTGATGTCGCATGGTGGACGGTGACGATGGATGTGGCTTGTGCATCGCGAGGCGAGGCCGGCATGGGAGGATGCGGCGCTCAGGTGGTACGGCACTGGGCTTTGGCCGCACGCGCACAATTGAAGTGGTGCTAGGGAGTACTGTGCGTATCTGAAGCGATGGAGGCGGTTGCTGTTGAGGATGGTGACGTGTCTGCTTCTGGTTGGTTCGTCTAGTTTATTTTTATTTTTATTTTTATTTTTGATTCCTATCATTCTAACGCGCATAACTTTCACATACGAGGTCGGTTTTACGCGCGGTTTTCTCCGCTAGGTTCGTATTGGAATTCTGGACATTATGGCACTAGTTTGGACGGATTTGGGTTTAAATTGGATTTAAATTCAATTTAAATTCGAAAGGTGAGTGTTTTAACCCACTCATAACTTCTAAAAAATTTTATGTGTGTTAAATTAATTTTTGATGTGATTAGAAATTCATTTACGACTGTTGGGCATATTTTAATCATTATCTCAGTTAAATTGAATTTATTGAATTAAATTGTTATTTAATTTATTACTGCATATAAACTGCCAGTTAAATTGTTATTTAATTTATTATTGAAGATAAACTGCCATTAAATTCATGTTATTTATTATCTGTTCTATATTGGTGTTATTGATTGGATTGGAGGATGATTGTGACAAATGTTTGATGATTGATATTGGATGAATGAATGTTGTATTTTATACTGTTATAAACTGTAAGTTCTTATGGATTTTATTTCATTTGGGATTGCGGTTTGAAATGATATATAACCTTATTTATATTTTAAATTACAGATTGAAATGATAAATATCTGTATCATTGAACATAGGATAGAAGATTATATACAGACCGTGGTCTATATATAAAAATATTTTGAAATGATTTCTATGGTTTGTAAGGAAATATATGGTTTTATATATTGATTTTAGATATTATATAAATGTTATTTTATTCTTGATATTAAGCTATGCATAGAGTTGTTTTAATATAGAATAAGCTTAATAATAAGTATAATTTTTATTGAAGATAATATGGCTAAGTATTTAAATTTTATTTAAATATGGAGTTTACGATGATTTAAATAAAATTAAGGTTTGAAGATAAATACGAAATTGATTTGAATTAAATTATTTAAGAATTAAACTCGAATAAATTTGATTTTGAATTTAGATAAAATTGAGATTTTAAATGGTATGATTTTTATAACTTGATGTTGGTTTAGAGTGATTTAAATGAATATCAAGTTGATATAAATGAATATATCAAGTTAAATAAATTGAAAGAATATCCAATTATTTGAAGTTTAAAGGCTTTACTTAAATGATATTGGATTGATTAAGTAAACATTTCAAATCTAAATAATAGTAATTGAATTTTATATATATGGATTATCAAAGAATTAGTTTTGAAATGGTTTGATATTTAAACCATTTAAGTGATGAAAGTTATGTTTCAAAGTTACGAGTTTCAAAGCATTATGATTTGAAAGTGTTATAATTTCAAGTGTTTGGTTTCGAAGTGTATGACTTTGAAAGTGCTATGATTTTGGAAAAAAGGATATATTTGAAATAAAATGATGCTATGTTGATTTGGGTTTTATAAAAATGATATCATATTGATTTGGTTTTCGAAATAGAAATGATATCGTATTTATATGGTTTTGAAATGGATATTATATTCTGATTTTGAAGTATAAACTATTTTGAAATGATCGCAGTGTTATAATAACGTTTGGTTATTAAAGAGACCGGGATCGAAAGTTGTCATACTCTCTGCCAACTTTGAAAACTACTTTAACAACCGTGTAAGCGGTGGAGATTTCAGAATGATGTAGGATGGCGACGACGTTCCTTTGATGTATATACGTGGACCCAACTCCCGTGAGTTGGCATAAGGTGGCTAAAATAGGAGCGATTCAAGGCCAGTGAGGTAGCTCCTCTTATCGGACACACTCCTTCGATGCCATTCCATATATTCTGATTTTGAAATTTATTCGGTGGCCACTTTTGATTTTTGATTTTGGGGGTGTGGCTCGAGGTGGGCGGTAGCTGCATGTTATGCGTCACCACCAGTCCGGATAGTAATTGTTATATCTACCCTGGCATTGCCTTGTGTGCCGTGTCACCTACCCTAGTGCGCCTTGTATAAGTTTGGTTTTCTCCCGTAGCCCGTGGTGTATTTAGGGTAGTCTTCCGATCTGGAGATACGCTGATACTGGATGGACTACTGGGACTATTACGTGTTAAGGTGGAAAATGTAAAGCCTTAATGCTATTTAAAAGTAAGTTTATTTTACTATAGACATTATTATAATAGCTAAATATTACTACATAGTAAATAGTTTAACGGATCCTTAGGAGATGTGAATCCCCAGCATCTCTTGAGTTACTGCACTCACGTTAGACACTAGATAGGAGATGTCAAATCCTGTAAACATCTCTGATGCCGTTCCACTCATATTATTTACTGTTGATTTAACTCACATAAGATCTTTTAGTTCTGATTTGAGTGTTTTGTCTTTTCAATTCGCTCGGGTCAGTTTGAGCATTACAGGATTTGAAGATCTTATTTTGGAGGATGAAGAAGAAGATATTATTACTATTATCTATTATATTATTCACTTCATCATGTATTCCGCTGCATTTTTATTATTCTTTGGTATGTGTTACTCTGATATGCATTGTATAAGTATAATCAAATGTTTTGTAAACAGCTTCATGAACTTTTTATTTGATTATTATATTTTATCGTTCCTCTACAAAATTCTACTTTGTTTTTTTCTTTCTCTGCTTTTCTTATTTACCCCATAACAATCCGCCCTTCTGTATGGTTAGAGATGACGCATGTGTCTGCTTAAGTGTTCAAAAAGGCGGGATGTTACACAAGATAATAGCCGTGTTCATAGACGATTTGGCCAAGAATAAATGTCATGGGAGTTACTTTGCCAAGTGCCAGATCATTGGATAAGTGTGAAACCACAATAACATTTAAGTGGTTATTAGATCCAGATGTTTCCAAAAAGGCATGCCAAATCCATAAATCATACGAAGCATCTGCTTCCAAAATAATAGTTTGTTTTTTTTCTTTATCGTTATAGGCTCCATGATATGCTTTGAGGCAGTTCTTCGATTTCCAATGCATACAATCGAGATTACCTAGCATTTCAGGCATCTATGCTTTCATGCATTTCTCTAACTAGACAATCCTTTGGAGATCTGAGGTACTTAGTGTCGTAAGAATATACCTACCATTGGCAGAATTTTTCAAGGATTTCTACTGTAGTACTCTCTACAATTTAGTTGCATCGTCTAGCACATCTGCTTAGGTGTCATGCACCAACATTCTCAAAGCTGTCGTCACTTTTTGCTCTCTCGTAGACGTTGGAATTTTGAAGCGTTTGGCTTCAAAATAAAGTATTTTTTGTTACTTTGAATACAATGTGTAATGACTTGTATTTTACATATTGTAGGATCGTAAAATATTTTTATTTTATTCATGTGAGGTTGTATGATTCTATAATTTTGGAATATAACTCTTAGGAACATTTTACGCCTATAATTTTTCCAAAATTTCTATGTGACTATTTTGACCGTGAAAATCTTGTCTGGGCTACAACTTTTGATAGGAGTTGATTAGGGTCATAAACAAGTTCCATTGCTTTAGGATGATTTTCCATTTCGTAGAGTGGTCATAATAGAAAAAAAGACTTACCATTAGGAAGTTGTGGCTATTTTAAGTTTTAATAGTTGTTGGCCAGGATTAGCGTGTGCTTACTTAAGCACATTAGTAAGCCCATTAGTCTAATTCGAGAATTACTATAAACAGAGGTTTGAAGAGTCAAATTAAAACTTTTCCCTCTCTCTTAAATTAGATCTAAAGCCCCATTAATCCTAGATTCAGGGCAGGAAATGGGATGACCAACAATGTTGATTACGCGTAATCTTCAAGCGCCAGTTCAGTATGATGAATTGTCGTCGGATGCCTAGGCTCCAACACTAATTTAATATGCGCCCAGCTTTAGGAGCTTATTAAATAAAAGCTTAAGGTTGCATGCCTATTAATTGAGCGCTCAAAGCCTTACGGTTGCTAAGCATACAACGATTACTATAGCAAGTATTTTTCCATCATCTTTTCAATAAATAACCCACTTTCAATTCTCAAAAATTCGTCAAACTCTTCTAGATTTCTTCTTCTACACCACAATAATTTTATATCAAACTTGATCCGCATAATGTATTCATCATTCAGAGAGTTCTCATTTCCTTTGAATTGTCAATATTACATTTTCGAAGACGATAATGAGCAATGCGGTACTCCTCCAAGGCAGCATTCATCAACCCATAGCGAAGCGACGAAGTCTACGACTTATGCAACATTTATTGTTGTTATACTAAAGACTCGTTCTAGGGCAACGACCAACCTGGCGATAAATTTCGAAAGAAAATAATGAATAACGTTAACATAAAGCATTCAAACAACACATGTTCATTGTCCGCGATTCAAGGTCTATTTTGGAAAGTGAATTGGCAATCAATTTTACGAATCACATATTTATAAAATAAAGAAAGCTAACCTCAGTGGAATGGGAGGCGAAGATCATTTGTTATGTTTTTTTATTTTCAACTGTTCTTTGGTATGTAATCCTTTACTGTTTTCCTTTTTTTAGAAAAAAATAGCGAATGAGGAGTTCTTAAAGCTTTTTGCAAGGGAAAATGGTGGTAAAAACCACACTATTACCAATTTTCAAATTGTGATGAGTTATTGACAAGTCAATTGAAGTGGAATTCTAATAGTGCAAAGAGCTAGAGAGATGGTCAAACCAAGGAGAGTGGAACGAAAAAGCATCAAAATTATCATACTACTCTAGTCTAGAAGACTCATCGGGTGGAGAAACGCCATTTGTGGGGGAAAAATGAGGTCAATGTGCTTACTTAGAAACCCGTTAAAGATTATAGACTAATGAGGTCCAAAGCAGCAAAGAAAAAGAGTAAAGCTAAAGCCGACTTGAATTCTATAGTGAATGCCATGCATGAAATTCATGAAAGTAAACATCAAGAAAGTTCCAAGGAATCACAAGAGAAGATTGACATTATGTGAAAGTTTGCAGAGATTGAGCATAAAATATTGATCTTGGATGTTTGAAAGCGGAAACTGAACGTCAAAAATATGAACAATCGACTATGGATCAGGATTTGATGAAAATGGATGAAGCTCAAGCCCAATATTGGATGAAGTGCAAAAGATAAATAATTATAACTAAGTTCCCTTAGATATTGTGTATTTTAATCCTAGCAATTTGTATTATTAACATTGTACTTTGTATTTCTAGAAATTTGTTTTATGTGGTTATTAATCAATGTTCTACTATTTTAAAATCTATATAAAAAAACAATGAATAGTTATATAAGGAAAAACAGTACAAGTGCAGCCTAAAAGAAAGTACGAACATAAAATAAATAGGCATACAAATGTGGTTAATTAGATCTAAAAGTGAATAAACATTCTTCAAAGTGATTCCAAATGTGATTCATTAGATATTTTGAAGTCTATTGTGAAGCTGTGCATCTCGAAATGAAAGTTAACGTTCTATAAGGATGTTGAAAGCTTCTTCGGTTACAAGAATGTCATGTCGAAAAGTATTTGGCATTTGCTTTGTACCATCGTATTCGTAGCGTTGATGATCCTCGTCCATATCTCTTTCAACTTCAATGATCATGTTATGTAGAATTATACAAGTAAACATGATTGTGGACATTTTTTCTTGCGACCATAATTGACAAGGATTATTAATCATTGGAAGTCTAGATTGAAGGATGCCAGAAGCTCTTTTTACATCTTTTCTTTGTCCCTTTAGCATCTCAGCAAACTTTGTTTGCTTTGCTATTATTAAATTTGAACATGTCTTCACAATTATACTCCATTTTGGATACATTCCATCTTCAAGATAACAACCATGTTCATAGACGATTTGGCCAAGAATAAATGTCATCGGAGTTACTTTGCCATGTGCCAGATCATTAGATAAGTGTGACACCTCAATAACATTTAAGTCGTTATTAGATCTAGACGTTTCAAAAAAGGCATGCCAAATCCATAAATCGTACGAAGCATCTGCTTCCAAAATAATAGTTTGTTTTTTCTTTATCGTTATAGGTTCCATGATATGCTTTAAGGCAGTTCTTCGATTTCCAGTGCATACGATCGAGGTTACCTAGCATTTCAGGCATTATGCTTTCATGCATTTCTCTAATCTAGACAATCCTTTGGAGATCTGAAGTACTCAGTGTTGTAAAAATATACCTAACATTGGCAGAATTTTTCAAGGGTTTCTATTGTAGTACTCTCTACAATTTGGTATGCATCATCTAGCACATCTGCTAGGGTGTCATATACCAACATTCTCAAAGTTGTTGTCACTTTTTGCTCTCCCTTAGACCCTGGAATTTTGAAGCATTTGCTTCAAAATAAAGTATTTATTGTTACTTTGAATACAATGTGTAACGACTTGTACTTTACATATTGTAGGATCGTAAAATATTTTTATTTTATTCATGTAAGATTGTATGATTCTATAATTTTGGAATATGACTCTTAGGAACATTTTACGCCTATAATTTTTCCAAAATTTCTATGTGATTATTTTGACCGTGAAAATCTTGTCTGGGCTACAACTTTTGATAGGAGTTGAATTAGGGTCATAAACTAGTTCCATTGCTCTAGGATGATTTTCCATTTCGTAGAGTGGTCATAATAGAAAAAAAGACTTACCATTAGGAAGTTGTGGCTATTTTATGTTTTAATAGCTGTTGGCCTGGATTAACGTGTGGTTAATTAAGCACATTAGTAAGCCCATTAGTCTAATTCGAGAATTACTATAAATAGAGGTCTGGAGAGTCAAATTAAAACTAATCCCTCTCTCTTAAATCAGATCTAAAGCCCTATTAACCCTAGATTCATCCATAATTACCCAAATTACTCTATAAATCAAACTAAATTGAAGATTAGTGAATAGATCATTGATTAAAAGATAGAGATCATCTATTTGGTTGATTTACATTACTTTTGATTGGGATCTACACTCAAATTGGTTGAATTTGGTAATTGGTGAGTGGTTTATGACTTCTCACTATCCCATCCATGTTTATATGGTAGAATTATAGGTTTTAACATGATTTCTAACTAAAAATAATAATCCTTTTTTAACTCTAACCGCTTGTTAACATATGTTTGTTATCTAAATTGAGAAATTTTAATACGATTTGTAGAAATGGTTTTGAAATCCACCTTGTTCATATTCATACGTTCATTGATTGTTTAGATTTGGATTAGAATTTGTTTGATTGGCATAATTCTATGAATTTCTTATTTGAATGGATGTAACTGCATGTTATTCTATGATTTTATGTTGTGCTTTGATGTTGTTTTCTAGTGTTTTGGATGTTTAGGAAGAAAAGTTGGTGAATTTGACAAATCAGAGGAAAAGATGATCGAAATTGAACGTAACTTGTAGGGGACGCTCTGGAGTATGGAAAGAGCATGTGGTTCAAGTTGCGAGTTCCAATTCATTAAGCTCACAAGTCGGTACCTACTTGTTTATGTCGGTGCCGGCATGTTTGTATTGAGCATATAACTCAGCGGTTTGGGGAACTGAAGAACAAGGCTAGTGGTGGTGAACCAAGGCAAAAGATAGGTGGTTGGCTAAGGCTTAAAGACTATACGGACTTGTTTTGTAGAACTTGAAGCAGGTGCTTTGGAGTGAGGACGGAGTTGTTTGGATGGATAGGTCCAGGTCAAAGCATCTAGGCATGAAGTACTAGAAGCAACGGAGGGAAGGAAATAAATTTGGCCAATAATTAAGTAAGAGGAGAGGTCAGCACTGACGTGAAGAGGTCGGTACCGAGTTGTCACGGTGGGTCCAATGAGGGTGAAACTTTTGAGGGATGAAGTAGAGGTCCCGTAGATCGTGCTGGAGGTGTTGGCTCATTCACATCCAGGTTGGATTGCAATATAAAAACATGACAAAAGCTTTATATCTTTAATATATGACTCGTGGTGGGAATATGTATCGAAGACTGCGACTCGATAAAGGAGGGAGCTGTAAAATGAGGAACGTGGTAATGGAAATTGGATTGAGCAATAAGAGGGTTTAGAATCCTAATGTGGCAATAGAGAGCTCGGATGTGAATATGATAAGGAATCTTTGATACTTGGAGTGTTTTCTTTTGTACCCAAAGCAAGGGTATTGTAAGTGAGGACGTCCATGGATTATGTCGGGATCTTTATACCTTAGACCAGCTGCTTTAGGTCTAGTGTCTAGCTTTGGCCTATGAGACACGTATCGAGCTTTAGGCTGCGTGATACGAGAGTATAATGTAAACTATGATTTCCTTTAGTGTTTGGCAATAAGGAGGCCATACGATTTATCATATATTCATAGCACAGGGATGAGTGATAGTGACTATTACTTGATGGTTTCTATGGTTGCTTTGGTTATTTTCTTTAGTGGGCCATCGCTTGGAAATATCATTGGGAGTAGGTACTAGAGCTAAGGATATTTGGATATTTATCATTCTATGTTGTACAATACCTTTGTGATATTATAGAATAGCATATTATAGTGTTACATGCTAACTCTTTGGTTGTAGGGACATGTCAGGTATATTTTATGTACTCTTGTTCCTTACCATATTTACATGTATAGTATTTTGAGACTCATTTACCGCTCACACTAGAATATTGTTTGACACAAGATTTGATGTTTTGCTTCTTATTATCTTAAGTTCTTGAATAAGTAGACTAGATAATAGGCTAAGTGACTTAGTAGCTGTTTGGAGGACGAGCTGGATGGAGCTATCTTGTATTATATACATATATGGATTTCTACACTTTTCCGTTGAGCAACACTGTGGATCCCATGACAATGCTTGCTTATTTCTATTTATTGAGACAGTTCGTTTGAATTGTTCCTATTGTATACTCTATAACGTTTGAGTATAACTCTGTGGATATTATACTCTGATGATTGGTTCACTTTATTATAACCGTCTCCTTTGTTGTACCTATGATATTATATTTTATTCATGCGCTGTGAGATATACGATAGGTTATGTGCTATATTTGTTATTATATATCTTGATGATTGTCCTATATCGGCCTGGCACGACTGCAGCATACTATTGTATACTATTGGCGTTGGTGGTATACGACGATCATCACATTTGATATCAGTGCATTTGTTACATGATTAACTGGAGTTGATACCATGATCTAGTGGAGATAGGGAAGATGTTATCTCCGACGACCCAACTTTTTGATCCTTAGAAAATGGCACTAATACATCTACGGTATTTACGTGCCACAATCCCAAGTGCCGAAAAGTTAGATTGTCAAGGGTAGAAAGAAAAATAAGAAAGAATAGAATCTTACTCGAATGGAATAACATATATTATTTCAATATAAAATCTTAATAGCGGAAAATCTTTTAAAACATATGTCAGATTCTAACCTAGATTTGGCTTGGATAGTTATAATACACCTGTCCATACATTTGCTGAAAAACAAACAACACACAATGCAGTGGAAAATAGATATGTCCATACGTTGGTAAAGATCTCCATCTCTCCTTTGTAAACTCCAAGCGTCTTCAGCTAAACCTGAAATTACTCGGATCTAACCTGAGTATAAAAATACTCGGATCATTTTGGGAAACCAACGTGAAAAACATGAATCTTAAATAACAGTGTCATAAGACCATGCCGTATTTGAAATTGGAACTCCAACATGACATGGAACTAGTAGCATTTTCCTTCGATCCACACATAACAACTATAGTCAACATTATCATTCCTTAATCGCACAACTGATTTCTATAAACATATAACTCCTAAGCTCGTACGTCTTAGGAAATAGTGTTAAACTAAGAGGAGTTGCCTCTACCACCAAGCAGATAATACGTTGATAGAGATCAATTAATATGATCAGAAATGCACTGCCAAACACTCATATATACAAGTTCATTCTAGGACTGAACGAAACCAAAGGCATTCCTCCTACCACATCTTTTAGGATCAACAGCAAGTAGTCCTTGCATTACGAAGATTTCAAAACACGATAGGACCACTGCTATAATAAATATCTCTATATTGGGAGCAATCTAGAGAATGTCAACAAGTAGTCCTCCTGCTATAAAGATTTTTGGTCTTCAATACAACGAAGATTTCAGAATGCAAACACCACTGCCATATAAATATAATATGGGGTTAAATCTTGGGACTCACGAAAGAAATCCTTACATTCTGAAGATCTCCGGTCTTCAGTAATCATCATCTTCAACACGTCTTCACTTCCGAACATATACATTGGTTCAAAGTGGTTTTTGAATAGGAATCATCCAAACCCGACGCGGTTACTCCGAACCAAATCACACAATATTCAATTAATTAACCTTTTCATTTAAATCAGATTTCTCTTAGAGACTGTTGAATCATGAGTTTTGATTCATGACAAAAAGCTTAAACGATCAGTGATGAGACTATACGATCAAGCGATAAAAAGAGAATGAGATATGCAAGCTATTAAACTACAAAGGAGATGAGACTACAAATCTAAGTATAGTATGATTATTTACTGAAGTTTGAGTCTTTGATATGGTTTGTTATTGTTAAAATCTATCCTCAAGTAGTTTGCACATACTCAAAGTAGTTTTAAAGTTCAAATTTTTTAAATATGTGCAAACTATGCACTGACGACTAGGTCAGTCGATTGACCGAAAACAACTAGTTGACTGAACCTATTCATGCATAGATATGCACCATTTTACATCGTTTTTGAATATTCAATTGACTGGTCAATTTTTCTCAGTCGACTGACCGACTGTAACGGCTATTTTTCCTGAAGTGTCACTTCTAATTGCGAATAGTTTCGGTCCAAATTGAAGAGATATGGCTGCACCTTTTGATTGAAACATTTTGTGAATAGTTGTAACTATTTGTTCACTATATAAACACGTTAGAATCACTTCTCAAAACACAAAATTTTTATTTTGATTTCTTGCTATATTCTCTAATATCTATATCTGCAATCTAAAAGCAATCACAATTTATATATTGCTTGAATCTTCGAATTTTCTTCGATTCAAAGCAATATCTTCCTTTTATGTCTTTACACACATAATATATAATTAAGGATTTGATTATAGGAAGGGTGTACTATTAAAGAGATATTCGTGTTATTTAGAACACAAGCGTCAACTATTTACTTGTACCAGTAGAAGTCCTATTCGGTTGTTCAGGCGGTAAAAGTCCTTTTCGCTGTTTGAGGCGGAAAAATCCTATTCGGCTGGTCAGGTGTTGTATACCTATTCCTCCAGGTTAAGAGAGGGGTTTATAGAGTTTAAATCCAGAGTGTAGTCTAGAACTAGACATAGAATGGGAAGTTCGAACCAGTATAAAAAGTCCTAGTGTGCTTATTTCATTTACTTTATTACTATTATCTATTATCTAGTTTATATTTCCATACTAATATAATATTCCATATTACACGATTCTAAGTGTTAATTAGCCACACAGCTTACACGCTTTCATTTGGTATCAGAGCAAGGACATCCTATAACCGTAACATAGTTATTTGATATGTTTAGTAATATGAAAAGTAACACCAACTCTAGCATTAACATTAACACTAGTTTCACTGAAGGACAGTCAACTACACGACCACCACTATTTAATGGTCTTAACTTTAATTACCGGTCTACTAGAATGAGAATATATATGCAAGCTAATGGTTATGAAACCTGGAACATTGTCCAAAAAGAATATATCATGCCAACAGAAGATTTTTCAACTTGGACTGCTGCACAAAAAACAGATGCTACTTCAAATGCTAAAGCTATGAACTTGTCATTCTGTACATTAGACAAAAATGAGTTTAGTAGGGTCAGTATGTGTACAATTGCTTATGATATATGGAGAACTCTAAAAGTAACTCATGAAGGAACTAACAAAGTTACACAAAGCCAAATCTCTATGTTGAAAAATCAAATCCAGAATTTCAAAATGAAACCAAACGAAACTATAAATGACATGTACTCTAGATTTAAAGATATATGTCACTCACTATTGGCACTAGAAAATTGAATTTGATATTTGTACAAAAATCCTCAATTCTTTAACGGACAATTGAGAACAAAAAGTGTCAGCAATTGAAGAAGCTAATGATTTATCAACCATGAAATCGGAAGAATTGATAGGAAATCTAATGTCATATGAAGTGAATTTGCAGGCAAAGAAAGTATACGCATAAGACAAGAAGAATCTAGCATTTCAAGAAGAAAAGATGATTCAGATTTAGATGAAGAGGATATGGCACTTATTGCTAAAAAATTCAAAAAGTTTTTGAAATTCAAAAAGAATAACAAATTCAAGAGTTACAAAAATAACTCCAACAACAACAATAATAGCAGTAAACCATCATCCTCTATCATGAATGTTATGAATGTCATAAAAAGGGTCATATGAAGAAAGAATGTCCAGAGAAAAGAAAAACAAATTCAAGAAGAAAGCATTTTCAGTAACGTACGATGATTCAGATTCTTCATCGTCATCAGATAGTGACAGCGACAGTGACATAGAGCAAGCAAATGTATGCTTCATGGCTACAAGTGATGATGTAAGTGAATTAGTTTTGAAGATCTGGTTGAAATTAATTCAGAGCTAGTAGACTTAGTAAAACAAATTAAAAAGAAAAATAACAAGTCACAAGGAAAACTAAATAGATCTAAATTAGAAGTTAGTATGCTAAGAGATGAAAAGAAAATTCTAAAAGAAGAACCTGAAATGACTCAAGAATCTAATTCTAATTTAACATCTCAACTCTCTATGGTAACTCAGGAATTAGAAATTCAGAAAAATAAAAATGATGATTTATCAATAGAGATTAATGATTTAAAATCTAACACTAAAGTATTAGAGTTAGAAAATTCTAGTCTCAAAACCAAGTTAGAAGATATTAATAAAAATATTTCTAACTTCAATAGAGGACTAGAGAATCTTTCTACAATAAAAGAAAACACTCAGTACACTTCAAATAAAATGGGACTTGGATACAAGAAAATTGAAAATCCAAAGAAATCTGAAAATTATAAAAATAAGATTAAAAACAAAATTAAGAAAGATACTAAGAAGACAGTTTCTAAAGATATTAAAACTATTAAGATATGGATTCCTAAAACAAATAACAATTTAATTAGGAATAGACATATCAAAACATTTATGAAAACTGTTCATAAAAATAAGAATTATATTTATAAAGGGAATTCTCAACCCTCTTGGGTTTGATTTTCGAATCCCTGACTCTTAGGACCCTAAAAGAAAGTGGGTACCAACGTAATCTTTATTTTTTGCAGGTACCATTTAAAAACAGAGGAAATAAGATCTCGGACAGTGGTTGCTCAAAACACATTACTGGTAATAAGGACATGTTAACTAACATTGTCTACTCAAATGGAGGATCGATCACTTTTGGAGATAATTCAAAAGCTTATATCATCGGCAAATGTGATGTGAGCAATAACTGTATCTCTAACTTACCTCTCATTTCTGATGTTTTGTTAGTTAAAAACTTAAAATATAATTTATTGAGCATAAGTCAATTATGTGATAAAAGTTTTAATATATCTTTTTCAGAAAATAAATGCAATATTTCTGATAAAATTCAAAATTTAATTTTGAAGGTATAAGAGATAGAAATATTTATATTTTAAATATGAATGTAAATCATAACACAAACATGTGTTTAGTAACTACAGAAAATGATTCTTGGCTATGATACTAAAGATTTTGTTATATACATATTAATACTATTAATAAAATAGCTAAAAATAAACTTGTTAAAGGACTACCTGATAGGAAATTCAAAATTGATAATATTTGTGATGCATATCAGTTAGGAAAATTAACAAAATCATCAAATCTAAGAAAATCATATCTACAACACAATCACTTGAACTACTACATATGTACCTCTTTGGACCTACTCAAGTTCAATCTACTAATCACAACAGATATGTATTTCTTATTATAGATAATTTTTTAAGATATACATGGACTATTTTCATGAAGCATAAAAGTGATACATTTGAAAATTTTAAAATTTTTATTCAAAAAATTCAATATATAAAGAATTTAAAAGTTAAAAATATTAGAAGTGATCATGGAGCTGAAAAAAATCATTCAGTCGACTGACGAATTTTGGTCAGTCGACTGAATCTGGAAACATAATGTTTCGAGAAAATTGATCAATTAACTAACCAAATTCGATCAGTCGACTAACCAAATTTGTAACGACCCGGAATTTTGACGATATATTTTAATAAATATTTAATCTAATTTAAATTAAATATAAGCTTGTCAATGTTTAAATTGATATTAAATATTTAATAGTTATGTATGTTTGTAAAGGAAAATTTAAAATTAAATACTTCAAAACCATTTAAAACAAAATCGGTTCTATTCAATAGAATCAAATCAAAGATTCATTATTTGATATATGATAAAATACATATAAATACAAGTATTTTAGTCAAACAATAATCTTTAGAATTCAAATTGTACAACACAACATCCTTAATAAAAATGTTAAAAACATCATATGAACAAGTATACAATTTCATATAAAATATAACTAACAAAATAAATAAACAAAAATGTTAATGATAACTTTTAGGAAATCATATCAGGAAGTTTGAAAAACATATAACCTGTATATGCAAGTGGAATGATGCAAGGAAACATGACAAGTTATACTTAACAAATGAAAACATTCAGGCATAAGAAAACAAAGTCCATTTCAATATAAAATAAGTTTCACTTTAAATATCAAAAAAATTAAAACCTGTATCTTACTAAACAGGTTTGGCCGAAATAATGATAATGTCTTGTACAACACAAAGTAAATAACATAAATATCTTTGTACAAAATCTCAACTGTCAGTAACAATTAATTAATTGCTATCATAATTAATAACATAAGCATTTATTAGCATAACATATTGTTTAAGTATAGTACACAGCCGAAATTCTCCTATATCATTTCTTTATGTAGAATTTTACTAGCCAATAAAAAGAAAATGACACAAATGGAACTGTCCAGCTATCACCTGTTATTCAGTAGCTTCAGCATTTATATATATTCACTTTCATATCATCTGTTCATTTATGCAAACTGAAGAATTAAAACTTAAAAAAGGAAAACCTGAGAAACATCTATTTGCTTTGCAAATATATATTAACTTAAAACAGAAAAACAAACTAATGAAAAGAAGAAACAAAGAGGGAGTTTTAGGAAAGCTTCATTTGCAGTGTCTTCTTCTACATACCTTATGTTCAAATTTGATCAAGTGAGTAAACAAACTAATTTCAACTTAGCTTGCATATTTTCTTCTTTAAGATATGTGTTGATATAGTTTAACATACTGTTATGTGTATGTTTGTTTGAACTGGAAACTTTCATAGCTGCTCTTGATCAATACTTCAAGCTTTGTACAAAGTAAAGCAAATAAATTTATAAATCTTATTCATATAAATATTTAAACTTTGTATTGTGTAAATTCAAGTTTGTTTATATGAAAACAAAGCCTGCAAAACATGTTTGAAGTTTAACAGTATGATATTAACTTTGTATTCAAACTACAGGTTAAAAAGAAAATCAAAGTTTAAAATTCAAATGTTGAAATTTGTAAATCCAATATTATATTTAGTTTCCATAAACATAATTACGATTTTTAACATAAAAATCTTGATTTTTAAGCAAGGATCGAAAGAGCAGTTTTAAAATGAATCGAAAATGGATTTTTGTCAATTTTAGGAGATTTAGTTAATTTTAACTTCTGTAAATCAACAGGAAGCAAGATTGTATGCTAATTGATTCTAGAAAAATGTCAATTTATTTTTTGAATGCATATGTTTTGTGTTTGAATCACAAGTAGGGTTTAAGCCCATATTTTTTCCAGGCTCTGTAAAATCGTGATTGCGATATCATCATGTAACTGAGTGGGTTGCGATTTTTGGTGGAGTTAGAGGAGGTTATGAGCGACGTACTGGTGGAGTTTCATCGCCTACGGTGATGGGTGGTGGCCGCACGAAGGGTTTTGACAATGGGGGTTTGTTGTCGTATGCTTGAGCATCTAGGTCATATTTTCATTTTCATCTCGAAATCGAAATCTGGGTTTTAATGTCGAGTCTAAGGGTGTTTTGTGGTTTGTGGGGATGGACGGGAGTCGCCGCAAGGGAGGCGGACCACCGTGCACGTGCACGGTGGCGGAAGTGTGTCAGTGACGTGAGTGATTGCGTAACATTGATGCTCGAGTGGTACTCGAGTGGTACTCGAGTAAGTTGGTATGTTGACTCGAGAGAGGAACGTGCGGTTGCGTGAGTATATTACTGCAGTTGAATTTTTTCAGCTTAATAAAAAAAAATGAGAAGAAGGTATAACTGGGAAGAAGAAGAGAGAGTGAGAGAGAGGGGGGACGCACGGAAGAGACACGGGAAGAGTAAGGGGAGCACTCGTGTCAGTCACGAGAAAAAGGGGAGTTGACCGGGTTCGTTACAAAGTGAACATACAATAAAAATTTGGTTTAGCATTTTATAACTAAGTTAGTAATTGATTAGTTAGATTGATATTAATCCATAGGTTTATTAAGGTAAGTATGTAAGACAGGTGATTAATAATAAGTAATTGAGGTGTTAATCAATTTATACTTGAAGATTTAAATTGATAACTTTAAATTTGTTAATTAAAATAAAACATATGTTAAAGTAATTTAAAGCTTAATAACGTCAGCTAATTACTGGAAGTTAATTAATGAAAATTAACTTAAGTGTTTAATTAGGACTTATGCTATTAAATTGATAATTAAAGTAATTTGTGATAATTAAATAATTAATTCATTTTAGTAAGTAAGTTATTAATTAATAATTAATAATTAAGAATCAACTAATTAATTAAGTAATTGAGTAATAGTTAACGAATAAAAGTTAATTAGTTTAAATAATTAATTTAAGATGAGATGATTAATAAATTAATTATTAATGAATAACTAATTAATAAATTGATCATTAATAAGCTAATAAATCAGTAATTAATTAAACAGGATAAAATAGTTTATTCTTAAGCAAATAATTTAGTTAAGTAAAACCAATCTGTTTGGTATGCATTGATAATTATGTTGATTGACTTTGATATCTGTTAATGATTATTCTGTGATATGTTGTTATATATTATGGATATCTATGATAACTGTATATGATTTATCTGATATATCTGTCATGTTAATTCTTGATATTAAATTAAACTGTTAAGGTAAATAGACAACTTGGCCCTTAAAATGGCGTTTGGATCCGATGAGACTGGGATCAGAAGAATCAACTTTGATTCTCCGAAAACCACATCGATCCAAATTAAACGATAGGTCGTAACTTATCAGATGGAGATCAAGATGGTGTTTCAGAATGCAAGGGTTATCGTCGTTAACTCTGAGGGTGATTCCAAAATGAGTGTAACGAGATAATGCCTTCGGTTTCGTTCGAACCCGGAACGAACTTGTATGGATTGAATGCTTTCAACACATCGTCAGGTGGACGATGAGCATTCTAAGAATAATGTTCAATTAAGGTAATCGTAGCCTCAAGCCTCATCAACCGGGAATGGCTAAAACAGGGGAGATGCAGCAAGGTTAGGTGGGTCATGCCCAAGCAGGACAAGATTTTCCCCTGTCTAGATGTCCCTTTTTATTTCGGCTTAGTGAGCAGTTGTTGGCCACAACTGCGGGGTTATCTTGTTCGGGACTGTTCAGTAAGGAATGGTTCCGGCCTTGTGTTGCAGGAGATGAAGGGAGTAATCCTCGGTACGGTTATCTAAGCCCCGTTCTGTGACGGACGGTACCCCAGTAGCCCTGCCATTGTTGGAAATCCATTTTCCCTACGAGACCCTACGGTTTTGATTTGTATTACCCACTTTCGTGGCTAGTAGCTGGAATTTAATCATGTAACAGTTTCGGCTATTTTCTATTTACTTGAAAACCCTAGACACTATCATAATATCACCGAATTTCCTATAAAATGTTTTGGTTAGCGTAAGGTAAAAACTTACCCGTATTTATTTGTGGGGAGTCTTACGTGATACCTTGATTTTCAAATGATTTTCAAAGTTAAGCAATTTTAACCTGTTTACTCATACCAGACCCCTGTCTGACCCGGAGTTTATATTTTGTGTTTTCATAAACTCTTGGGTACTCAAATTTTTACGAGTAGCCAAGTGATAGGTATTGGAAGTGTTGATTTTCTGGAGGAGCTATTTTGGGGAGAAGACCAGACGTATGTATCTATATATGTAGTTCCGCTGTATAGTTAGTAATGCTGTATTTTGGATGTATGTATGGACATATATGTATATGACAGTCCTGTTATATGATATTGTATGACTCTGATGTATGTGTAACTATGTAATAGTTATGTGATGTATTATATTTTGTTCCATTCCGCTGTGAGATTCTGATGTTGTTGTTCTTTCTTTCTATTCTTTTCTATTTCTATCCCTTTCTTTCTTAATGATGAAACGTCTTTCTGGGTTGAGAAAGGCGGGTCGTCACAGTTGGTATCAGAGCGCTAGGTAAAGCGAGTATCTAGGCTCTTGTGTATATTTATCTTGAGAGTGCGTATTTGTATTTTCAATATTATATATATACCTATCTAAATTGGTTGAGTTACCTGTTCAGGTGACCAGCATGAGTTCAGGAAGAAGAGGCAGAGTTAGGGCCAGTACTTCTACAGATAATGGACGGAGTCAGAATGTTAGTGAGGCTATCAATCCAGTACCATCTCAAGTTAGTTTTCCAGCTTTATGCAAGGATTTCAAACATCTTGGAGGCCAACCATTCAAAGGTTCAGAGTCAATAATTGAAGTTCAGGACTGGCTACGCTCTTGCGAACGTATTTTCAAGAGTATGAGATTGTCTGATAAGCGTAAGAGGCATATGGCATCGTGGCAGTTGCAAGGTGGTGCAGCAGCATGGTTTCAAATATTTCTGAGGATGATATTTCTTGGGACAGATTCAAGGAGATGTTTGAAGAGAAGTATGTGCCAACGGCAGGGAGAACCCAACTGTATCAGGATTTTCTGTATCTGAAGCAAGGTAGTATGTCTATTTCGGAGTACGAAACTAGATTCAATGAACTCTCTTGTTATGGACCAGGACTTATCGATACTCCTTTGAAAAAGAACGAGAAATTTGTGCAAGGGTTGAGGCCTGAATTCCATGGGAAATTGACAGTGCTTCTGAAGGGATCTTTTGTTGATTTGATTGATATGGCATTGAGGTATGAGAGTTTGATGAGTAAGAAACCAGTGGCTCCAGATGCAACTTCAAGTGGGAATTTCACTAATTCGAATACGCGAAAGTTTGATCCCAAATGGAGGAAACCGAATAAGAAGAAACCTGGGAATAACAACGGACCCCGGAAGTGCTACATTTGTCATCAGGAAGGGCATTTGGCAAATAAGTGTCCTAGGAAAGGATTCCAGCAGCAACAGCAACAACCGCATCAGAGTGGTCCAGGATCAGCTATGGTTCAGAAATCTTTGTGCTTTAATTGTCATCAGCCATGGCACATGATCAAGAATGTCCACTTCTGCAGAGAGCACCTCAGAATAAAGTTTTTGCTTTGGAAGCCGGACCATCTTCTTCTTCGATGGGCAAAGGAGTATTAGAAGGTACCTTACTTTTAAATGGAAAGTATATTAGAGTTTTGTTTGATGTGGGTGCTTCCTTGAGTTTTATTTCTTTGGACTCTGTTGAAAAGTTTTCTCTTACCCCTAGTTCAGTAGATAGTCCTATCTTGGTATCTAATCCTATAGGAGGGGTGACCAAATTAGACTCTATTCGTAAGGACTTAAAGATCTCTTATCTATCCCACAGTTTTTCTTGTGACCCGTATGTGTTGAATTTTACGGGATTTGATCTTATTTTGGGTATGGATTGGCTGGATAAGTATAAAGCCGTTTTGAATTGTGATGAGAGAACAGTTTCGTTGGAAACTGATCTAGGTAGAATTGCCAGAGTGTCGTGTGATAATTCTGGAATTCACTTGAGCAGTCTTCTGCATGGAATGGAGACTTCTGAAGAGAGTGTTGAAGACATCGATGTGGTTCAAGATTTTGCTGATGTTCTTGAAGAAGTTAAGTGTTTGCCACCGCATCGAGAAATAGAGTTCCGTATTGATTTGATTCCAGGAGCTGTGCCAGTGATTCAACCCAGTAGGAGAATGGCTCCCAGGGAAAGAGAAGAGTTGATTAAGCAGACACAGGATCTTTTAGAGAAGGGATTGATTAGACCTAGTTTTTCTTGTTGGGGTTCAGCGGCGGTGTTTGTGACCAAATCGGATGGATCACCGAGGTTCTGTGTGGATTATAGAGAATTGAACAAAGTGACTATCCGTAATAAATATCCTCTTCCTCGCATCGATGATCTTTTTGACCAGTTGCATGGTGCTTCTATCTTTTCTCAATTGGATCTAGCTTCAGGTTTCCACCAGTTGAGGGTAGCTGAAGACAGTATTCCCTTGACTGCATTTAGGGGACCGAATTGTTTCTATGAGTGGTTGGTTATGCCGTTCGGATTAACCAACGCTCCTGCTTATTTCGTTGACCTCATGAACCGAGTCTTTAGGGATGTATTGAATAAGTTTGTGTTGGTATTCATTGATGATATCTTGGTCTATTCCAAATCCGAAGAAAAGCACAGGGAACATTTGAGGATTGTATCGGAGACTTTGAGGAAGAATGTACTGAAGGCGAAGTTTTCGAAATGTCACTTCTGGAAATCGGAAGTTAAATCTTTAGAGCACATTGTTTCGGGTGAAGGCATTTCTGTAGACCCAGCGAAAGTTGAAACTATTCTGGAATGGAACAGCCAGAGACACCGACGGAAGTTCGCAGTTTTCTAGGATTGGCTGGTTACTACAGGAGATTATCAGAGATTATTCCAAGATTTCTTCGCATCTGACTAAGCTGACCAGAAAAGGAGCAAAATTCAAGTGGACACCTCAATGTGAAGAAGCTTTTCAGGAATTGAAGATAAGGCTCACTAGTGCACCAGTACTTGCTATTCCGGATGGGAAGAGCAAATTCGAGGTTTATACTGATGCTTGTATTGTTGGTTTGGGAGCAGTTCTGATGCAGAACGGAAGGGTTATTGCGTATGCTAGTCGACAGTTGAAGCCTCATGAGAAAAACTATGCTACGCATGATCTTGAATTGCTTGCCATTGTTTTTGCTCTGAAGATTTGGAGACATTATCTTTTAGGAGAGAAATTCGAATTGTTCACGGATCACAACCGTTGAAATATCTATTCTCTCAAAAAGACCTTAATCTGAGACATCAGCGATGGGTTGAATTTCTTGCATCCTATGATCTGGATATTCTGTACACTCCGGGGAAAGCGAATGTCGTGGCCGATGCTCTCAGTAGGAACGCGGTTTTATCTCTTCTGGAATTGGTTCCATCTCTTATTGAAAGGATATCAAGCAGGCAAGAATCTGATAAGAAGTTGAGGAGGATCATCAAAGGAGTCAGGAAAGGTCAGAGTCCCAGTTTTGAAATTGATGACCAAGGAACGCTAAGGATCAACGGGAGAATCTGTGTTCCAAATGACAAGGAGTTGAAGCAGGAAGTTTTATCAGAAAGTCATTGTTCCAAATTGAATATTCATCCTGGAATCTCAAAGATGTATAAAGATATGAGGAGAGCTTTCTGGTGGCCGGGTATGAAGAAGGATATTGCTAGATTTGTGAACAGCTGTGCCATTTGTCAGCAAGTTAAGGGTGATCAACAGAAATCTGCCGGGTTATTGCAACCTCTGGAAATTCTGAATTGGAAATGGGAAATGATCTCAATGGATTTGATTGATGGTTTGCCTAGAACCAGGAAAGGAAATGACGGTATATGGGTTATTATGGATCGTTTAACTAAGAGTGCCTATTTTATACCAGTAAAGGCAACCCGTACTGCAGTTTCTTTGGCGGAAATTTTCTTGAAAGAGATAGTTCGATTGCATGGAGTTCCAGTCAGCATAGTAAGTGACCGTGATCCTATTTTCACTAGCAAATTTTGGGAAGCTCTACAATCAGCGATGGGTACAGATTTGAGATTAAGTACAGCCTATCATCCTCAAGCGGACGGACAGACAGAGAGGCTGAATCATATTCTTGAGGATATGCTACGGGCTTGTGTTTTAGATTTTGAAGGATCTTGAGAGGACCATCTTCATTTAGTGGAATTTTCTTATAATAATAGTCATCAAGCGAGTATTAAGATGGCTCCTTATGAAGCTTTATACGGAAAGCTGTGTAGATCTCCAGCTTGTTGGATTGAATCGAAGGATCGTCTTGTGCTCGGACCCGATCTTATTCGTGAAGCTTCTGCGAAGGTTGAGCTTATCAAGAAAAGGATGAAAGCTGCTCAAGATCGTCAGAAGAAATATGCAGATAGAAGAGGAAGGCCATTGGAATTTGAGATCGGAGACTTGGTTTTTGTTAAAGTTTCCCCAATTAAAGGTGTTATAAGATTCGGAAAGACGGGAAAACTTGCTCCGAGATACATTGGACCATTCCGAGTGTTGGAGAGAATTGGAACTGTGGCCTACATGATTGAATTACCAGAGCGGATGTCTGGGATTCACAATGTGTTTTATGTATCGCATTTGAGGAAATTTGTTCATGATCCCTCACTGGTTGTGGAACCAGTAATTCAAGAAGATTTGGAAGTGGAACCAAATTTAACCGTAGTCAGAAATCCAGTTCAGATTGTGGACCGAGACGAGAAGCAACTCAGGAACAAAGTGGTGAAACTCGTTAAGGTGAAATGGAGTGAGGATCCAAGAGATTGTACCTGGAAAACTCTCGATAGTTTTAGTAGTGCTTATCCGGATTTATGTTCGGATAACTAGTGTTGTTTGTTAGCATAGACTGTTCGTTTGTTTGCTATTGTATGAATGATATGTATGTTTGGATTGTTAATATAAAAGTTTTTGAATTAACTATTGTTTAAATTTCTGGGACGAAATTCTTTTAAGGGGGGAGGAATGTAACGACCCGGAATTTTGACGATATATTTTAATAAATATTTAATCTAATTTAAATTAAATATAAGCTTGTCAATGTTTAAATTGATATTAAATATTTAACAGTTATGTATGTTTGTAAAGGAAAATTTAAAATTAAATACTTCAAAACCATTTAAAACAAAATCGGTTCTATTCAATAGAATCAAATCAAAGATTCATTATTTGATATCTGATAAAATACATATAAATACAAGTATTTTAGTCAAACAATAATCTTTAGAATTCAAATTGTACAACACAACATCCTTAATATTCAAATTGTACAACACAACATCCTTAATAAAAATGTTAAAAACATCATATGAACAAGTATACAATTTCATATAAAATATAACTAAAAAAATAAATAAACAAAAATGTTAACAATAACTTTTAGGAAATCATATCAGGAAGTTTGAAAAACATATAACCTGTATATGCAAGTGGAATGATGCAAAGAAACAAGACAAGTTATACTTAACAAATGAAAACATTCAGGCATAAGATAACAAAGTCCATTTCAATATAAAATAAGTTTCACTTTAAATATCAAAAAAATTAAAACCTGTATCTTACTAAACAGGTTTGGCCGAAATAATGATAATGTCTTGTACAACACAAAGTAAATAACATAAATATCTTTGTACAAAATCTCAACTGTCAGAAACAATTAATTAATTGCTATCATAATTAATAACATAAGCATTTATTAGCATAACATATTGTTTAAGTATAGTACACAGCCGAAATTCTCCTATATCATTTCTTTCTGCAGAATTTTACTAGCCAATAAAAAGAAAATGACACAAATGGAACTGTCCAGCTATCACCTGTTATTCAGTAGCTTTAGCATTTATATATATTCACTTTCATATCATCTGTTCATTTATGCAACTGAAGAATTAAAACTTAAAAAAGGAAAACCTGAGAAACATCTATTTGCCTTGCAAATATATATTAACTTAAAACAGAAAAACAAACTAAGGAAAAGAAGAAACAAAGAGGGAGTTTTAGGAAAGCTTCATTTGCAGTGTCTTCTTTTACATACCTTCTGTTCAAATTTGATCAAGTGAGTAAACAAACTAATTTCAACTTAGCTTGCATATTTTCTTCTTTAAGATATGTGTTGATATAGTTTAACATACTGTTCTGTGTATGTTTGTTTGAACTGGAAACTTTCATAGCTGTTCTTGATCAATACTTCAAGCTTTGTACAAAGTAAAGCAAATAAATTTATAAATCTTATTCATATAACTATTTAAACTTTGTATTGTGTAAATTCAAGTTTGTTTATATGAAAACAAAGCCTGCAAAACATGTTTGAAGTTTAACAGTATGATATTAACTTTGTATTCAAACTACAGGTTAAAAAGAAAATCAAAGTTTAAAATTCAAATGTTGAAATTTGTAAATCCAATATTATATTTAGTTTCCATAAACATAATTACGATTTTTAACATAAAAATCTTGATTTTTAAGCAAGGATCGAAAGAGCAGTTTTAAAATGAATCGAAAATGGATTTTTGTCAATTTTAGGAGATTTAGTTAATTTTAACTTCTGTAAATCAACAGGAGCAAGATTGTATGCTAATTGGTTCTAGAAAAATGTCAATTTATTTTTCGAATGCATATGTTTTGTGTTTGAATCACAAGTAGGGTTTAAGCCCATATTTTTTCTAGGCTCTGTAAAATCGTGATTGCGATATCATCATGCAACCGAGTGGGTTGCGATTTTTGGTGGAGTTAGAGGAGGTTATGAGCGACGTACTGGTGGAGTTTCATCGCCTACGGTGATGGGTGGTGGCCGCACGAAGGGTTTTGACAATGGGGGTTTGTTGTCGTATGCTTGAGCATCCAGGTCATATTTTCATTTTCATCTCGAAATCGAAATCTGGGTTTTAATGTCGAGTCTAAGGGTGTTTTGTGGTTTGTGGGGATGGACGCGAGTCGCCGCAAGGGAGGCGGACCACCGTGCACGTGCACGGTGGCGGAAGTGTGTCAGTGACGTGAGTGACTGTGTAACATTGATGCTCGAGTGGTACTCGAGTAAGTTGGTATGTTGACTCGAGAGAGGAACGTGCGGTTGCGTGAGTATATTACTGCAGTTGAATTTTTTCAGCTTAACTAAAAAAAAAATGAGAAGAAGGTATAACTGGGAAGAAGAAGAGAGAGTGAGAGAGAGGGGGGACGCACGGAAGAGACACGGGAAGAGTAAGGGGAGCACTCGTGTCAGTCACGAGAAAAAGGGGAGTTGACCCGGGTTCGTTACAAAGTGAACATACAGTAAAAATTTGGTTTAGCATTTTATAACTAAATTAGTAATTGATTAGTTAGATTGATATTAATCTATAGGTTTATTAAGGTAAGTATGTAAGACAGGTGAATCATAATAAGTAATTGAGGTGTTAATCAATTTATACTTGAAGATTTAAATTGATAACTTTAAATTTGTTAATTAAAATAAATCATATGTTAAAGTAATTTAAAGCTTAATAACGTCAGCTAATTACTGGAAGTTAATTAATGAAAATTAACTTAAGTGTTTAATCAGGACTTATGCTATTAAATTGATAATTAAAGTAATTTGTGATAATTAAATAATTAATTCATTTTAGTAAGTAAGTTATTAATTAATAATTAATAATTAAGAATCAACTAATTAATTGAGTAATTGAGTAATAGTTAATGAATAAAAGTTAATTAGTTTAAATAATTAATTTAAGATGAGATGATTAATAAATTAATTATTAATGAATAACTAATTAATAAATTGATCATTAATAAGCTAATAAATCAGTAATTAATTAAACATGATAAAATAGTTTATTCTTAAGCAAATAATTTAGTTAAGTAAAACCAATCTGTTTGGTATGCATTGATAATTATGTTGATTGACTTTGATATCTGTTGATGATTATTCTGTGATATGTTGTTATATATTATGGATATCTATGATAACTGTATATGATTTATCTGATATATCTGTCATGTTAATTCTTGACATTAAATTAAACTGTTAAGGTAAATAGACAACTTGGCCCTTAAAATGGCGTTTGGATCCGATGAGACCGGGATCGGAAGAATCAATTTTGATTCTTCGAAAACCACATCGATCCAAATTAAACGATAGGTCGTAACTTATCAGATGGAGATCAAGATGGTGTTTCAGAATGCAAGGGTTATCGTCGTTAACTCTGAGGGTGATTCCAAAATGAGTGTAACGAGATAATGCCTTCGGTTTCGTTCGAACCCGGAACGAACTTGTATGGATTGAATGCTTTCAATACATCGTCAGGTGGACGATGAGCATTCTAAGAATAATGTTCAATTAAGGTAATCGTAGCCTCAAGCCTCATCAACCGGGAATGGCTAAAACAGGGGAGATGCAGCAAGGTTAGGTGGGTCATGCCCAAGCAGGACAAGATTTTCCCCTGTCTAGATGTCCCTTTTTATTTCGGCTTAGTGAGCAGTTCTTGGCCACAACTGCGGGGTTATCTTGTTCGAGGCTGTTCAGTAAGGAATGGTTCCGGCCTTGTGTTGTAGGGGATGAAGGGAGTAATCCTCGGTACGGTGATCTAGGCCCCGTACTGTGACGGGCGGTACCCCAGTAGCCCTGCCATTGTTGGAAATCCATTTTCCCTACGAGACCCTACGGTTTTGATTTGTATTACCCACTTTCGTGGCTAGTAGCTGGAATTTAATCTTGTAACAATTTTGGCTATTTTCTATTTACTTGAAAACCCTAGACACTATCATAATATCACCGAATTTTCTATAAAATGTTTTGGTTAGCGTAAGGTAAAAACTTACCCGTATTTATTTGTGGGGAGTCTTACGTGATACCTTTATTTTCAAATGATTTTCAAAGTTAAGCAATTTTAACCTGTTTACTCATATCAGACCCATGTCTGACCCGGAGTTTATATTTTGTGTTTTCATAAACTCTTGGGTACTCAAATTTTTACGAGTAGCCAAGTGATAGGTATTGGAAGTGTTGATTTTCTGGAGGAGCTATTTTGGGGAGAAGACCAGACGTATGTATCTATATATGTAGTTCCGCTGTGTAGTTAGCAATGCTGTATTTTGGATGTATGTATGGACATATATGTATATGACAGTCCTGTTATATGATATTGTATGACTCTGATGTATGTATAACTATGTAATAGTTATGTGATGTATTATATTTTGTTCCATTCCGCTGTGAGATTCTGATGTTGTTGTTCTTTCTTTCTATTCTTTTCTATTTCTATCCCTTTCTTTCTTAATGATGAAACGTCTTTCTGGGTTGAGAAAGGCGGGTCGTCACAAAATTCGATTTGTCAATTGATTGGATTATGTGGGCCTATTAACTCCTGTTTCACCCACTTTTTAGCCATATATTCTATCTACTTCACTTTTACTCCTCATTTTTACTTTCTACCATCAAAATTTCAAAATCCTAACCCTTCAAAATTTCAATTTCCATTACTCAATTATTTATCATATGGCTCCAAGACAACCAAAATGCTCTAGAAAAGCTTCATCCTCAACCGCTGAACCTATAGTCACCTAAATAGCTCAATGGCTTTATGATGCCACTGCTATCCAAAGATGGAACAAGATGAAGGAAGCTCGCGTTTTAGAAGGATCATTTGTTATATTTCCTGACTTCGCAACATATAGAATTCAAGATCTTGGTAGAAGAAGTTGTCTAGAATCTTTTCTTGACTATAACCGGAACAATCTCAAGATAAATCATACAATGGTAAAACTCTTTTACGCTAACTTGAATTTGGTTCATCAAAATCCAAAAAACTGTAACAACTACGTATAGAGTTTAGTTTGTGGTCAACAAGTCTTCTTGTCATTAGATAGAATTGGACACATCCTTCAAACACCAACAAATGGTGTTCCACTAGAAGATTTGAATGTTGTTTTAGGGGAACGAGATGAAGTGATTCATAGATTTTTGGAGGACAACATGACAGAATTAAAATCTACCTCCTTACATCCTACAACCCAAATTATGCATCAAGCCTTAATGTGCACAATCCTTCCTCATACCGGGTCTTACGAGCTTGTCTACCTAGAGAATTATAGAGCTTTATATGCAATTTGGGGTGATGTTCAAATTAATTGGCCTAAGCTTATACTTGACGAATTCCTAGCCTTCAAGACAGATGAACATCATTTACTATGGCGAGTATATTGTGCGGCTCCTAATGAATCTACAAGTTCCAGTTTCAGAATCCAACACCTCAATAGTTAAAACACTAAATAGCCGCACAATTAGTTTGATGAAATTTCCTCCAAGACTGCTCACTATCATGTTATTCCAAGATTGGAAATCAAGGCCTCACCAACAAGCTGCTACTCCACAACAACAAGGAGATGAAATACGCACCACCACCCCATCCCAAAGTACCCGAGAGTCCATTGATCTCATTGCACGTAATCAATTGGATTCTCGCATTAAGAATCTTGACAAGAAGTTTGATAAGATCAAAAGCTTTTTCAGGATTCTATGGGATGCAATCTCTTGTTCTTCCTTGACCACTGCAGAATCTTCACATCATAATCCAGGAAAACACCCGGCATCTCATTTTACTTGGTCTACATCCAAAGAACATACAAGTTCTGACACTAGTGGAAATGGTGGTGGCAGACAATATGTGGAAAGCTCTTCACGAGGCAAAGAACCAGCAAGAAGAAGAGGAAGAAGAAACAGATTCAGACTCTGATGAGTGATGACGGTAATTCATGATGGTGGTAGTAAGTTACTTTCTTTTTAGTCCAAAACATTCTAGTATCGTTTAATTTCTTCGATGTTGATTAGCTTGTATAAATAGTCCGATAGAATTTGAAACAATATGTTTGTTAGTGATTGTAATTTAATATGCTATTAGTTCACAATGCTTATGTGATAACATATTATATGGTTGTTTATTTCCTTTTTATCGATAACAAAAGGGGAGAAATTTGTATGACTAACCAATTTTTGTAGGATGAGATATGTCGCCACATATTTAGGGGGAGAAATATATAACTTCCGGTATATAACTCTTAATATATAGCATCGTCAAAAACATGTTGTCATCAATCAAAAAGGGGAAGAATGTTGAATCATGAGTTTTGATTCATGACAAAAAGCTTAAATGATCAGTGATGAGACTATACGATCAAGTGACAAAAAGAGAATGAGATATGCAAGCTATTAAACTACAAAGGAGAAGAGACTACAAATCTAAGTATAGTATGATTATTAGTTGAAGTTTGAGTCTTAGATATGGTTTACAATTGTTAAAATCTACCCTCAAGTATTTTTCACAAACTCAAAGTATTCTTAAAGTTCAAAATTTTTAAATATGTGCAAAACGTGCATTGACGACCAGGTCAGTCGACTGACCGAAAACAACCAGTCGACTGAACCTGTTCATGCACAGATATGCACCATTTTACATCGTTTTTGAATATTCAATTGACTGATCGATTTTGCTCAGTCGACTGATCGACTCTAATGGCTTTTTTTCCTGAGGAGTCACTTCTAATTGCAAATAGTTTCGATTCAAATAGAAGTGATATGGCTGCATTTTTTGATTGAAACTTTTTATGAATAGTTGAAACTATTTGTTCACTATATAAACATGTTAGAATCACTTCTCAAAACACAAATTTTTTATTTTGATTTCTTGCTGTATTCTCTACTATCCATCTCTGCAATATAAAAGCAATCACAATCTATATATTGCTTGAATCTCCGAATTTTCTTCGATTCTAAGTAATGTCTTCCTTTCATATCTTCACACACACAATATATACTTAAGGATTTGAGTATAGAAAGGGTGTACTATTAAATACATACCCATATTATTCAGAACACAAGCGTCAACTATTTACTTATACCAGTAGAAGTCATGTTCGGTTATCTAGGTGGTAAAAGTCTTCTTAGGCTGTTTGAGGTGGAAAAATCCTGTTCGGCTGCTCAGGTGTTGTATACATATTCCTTTGGATTAAGATAGGGCTTTATAGAGTTTAAATCCAAAGCGTAGTCTGGGACTGGATGTAGAACGGGAAGTTCGAACCAGTATAAAAAGTCTTGATGTGCTTATTTCATTTACTTTATTACTATTATTATATATTATGTAGTTTATATTTCCACACTAATTTAATGTTCCATATTACACGATCCTAAGTGTTAACTAGCCACACAGCTTACACACTTTCAGAGACATATTCATTGAATCATTTCTTTATTTTTTCCAGAGTATATGGAATCATTAAGCCTCGTTTATTGAATCGTTTGGTTAATTAAACCCTTTTTAAATATTGGAACAATTCTAAATCGTTTCACTTTTTTACTTAGGAAATTTTTTTCCAAATTATTTATTGAAATCACATATTGGAAAGCATTATTGAGAAAAAAGGATCATGAAAATTATACTAATTCCACTCAATATCAACTTCTGTATTCAACCTTCACTATAAGTCGAATAACGGTGAAATCACCTTTTAAATTCACATAGATAGTACGGATTCCCTTCTCGGAATTTATTACCAAGTCTAAAAAGATTATTTCTATGCAATCCAAGTTGTTTGAATTTGGAAAATTATATCTTTTATACTTTGAGAAATTTTGATCCGAGCAAATCAAATTTACTAGCTTCTCCATCGGGCCAGTCCGGGTAGCTAGGGAGGGCATGCAACTGATTTCCTAAACCCAAGCCTAAAGATTACCTCTCTGTCACCCATAAGGTGGTCATATTATTTGATCAACTCTAAATCTTTTTACGTACATAATTTACTTTTAATTATTTTAGAGCATTCGGGCTTTCCCTTCGATCTGTTCCATTCTTCGATTGGATTTTTCTATGACACTTACAAATGGAACAAATGTACGTGTCGTTTTCGCACTCTCATTTAAAAACTCTTACCAATCTTTAAATTATTTAATTATTTATTTGAAAAGGTTCACAAAATATTTATGAAAATAATCAAGTTAAAATCATTATTTGCAAATGTTATTAAAAATACTGTGAAAACGTGCTATAAATAGTGTTTTAAAAGTTATTTGGTGTTACCCAGTAACTTGTCCTGGATACGTGGTTCGGCATACGATTGTCGTTCATCATAGATGGGTCGCTCGGCATGGAGCCTCGTTTGGCCTAGATGGGTTGCTCGACATGAAGCCTCATTCGGCATAGATGGGTCATTCGACATGAAGCCTCGTTCGGCCTAGATGGGTTGTGCACCATGAAGCCTCGTTTGGAATAGATGGGTCGCTCGGCATGGAGCCTCATTCGGCCTAGATGGGCCGCTCGGCATGAAGCCTCGTTCGGTGTAGATGGGTCGTTCGGCATGGAGCCTCGTTCGGCCTAGACGGGTCACTCGGCATGAAGCCTCGTTCGGCATAGATGAGTCGTTCGGCATGAAGCCTCGTTCAGCCTAGATGGGTCGCTCGGCATGAAGCCTCATTCGGCCTAGATAGGTCGCTCGGCACAGGCCTCGTTCAACACGGACCTCGTTCGGCACACCTCCCCTCATTCGGCACATGGATGTCATACGGCATGGAAACCTCGCTCGGCATACGAATGCCGTTCGACATAGTAACCTCGCTCGGCAAACGAATGCCGTTCGGCATGGAAACCTGGCTTGGCATACAAATGTCGTTCCGTATGGAAACCTCGCTCAGCATACTCTCTGTTTCGACCAACCTCACTTGGCAATTATCGTTCAGAATTCCTGGCTCGGTGCGTAGAAACTACTTACCATGGGCCGAGATACCTTGTTCGAAGCTCGCGAGGGAAGTACAACCCATCTTCATCTATAAACAAAAGGGTAGGGGCACAACGAAAGGGAGGTTTTTTCGAGAACACTGGGAAGACTCTGCTGCATTCATGACTTATTCTACCTCAGTTAGCACTTGTATTCAAGTCATTATAGTACGGATTGTATCTGTGTTCAATCATTTGTGAAAGCAATAAAGGTTAAAACTCAAAGTGGATGTGGCAGTTACACTAAACCAGTATAATATGGTGTTCTTGTTTTTGCATTTAATTTAGCATACAGTTCTCTGTTTTAATTTACTTTCTTCATTAATCTCTCTACACAATCTTTCTCAAGGGTGTTAGTGACTAATTTTGGTGCTAACATTTTGTGCTAAAATTTTGATGCTTTCACTGAGAATCGAATTCTCATGCCACTAGGATCTGCTTTATAGCTACTGCATTGAATAAATCCCCCGAAGGAGATCCAAGTCATTCACAGGACGTCCATTGATTGTACTTAGAGTTCCTATCAATAACTCTACTATGGGAAGACCACGTACTAGATCAGCCTCTCATAACGCGGAGTCAACAAGACTGCTAGCGTACAACAAATAGGACCTAGCAATCAACAAGCAAATCTAGGTGCAGGAACTACCACCTAAAATCAAATGGAAGTTGTCACCAAAACAGAGTTCAAAGACTTGATGATAGAACACATGGAAAGCAGAAGACAACTCAACGAGCGGATTCAAGCTAATGCCAACTTTATGACTCAGCTTACTCAGCAACAACATCAGAATGCTGGAGGTAGCCTCGTTCCTTACTCTTAATCTGATAGCGCGACTTCATCCGATGAACCTCTCAGGCGTAGACGCCGCAAAACTGAAACTACACAGCCAGGTGCCACTAATCGATCAACTAAGGATCGCTTACATCTTGGAAACCACGCCCAAGCCAGAACATGAAACTTAGCAGATGGAGCATGTGTGGAAACTAGACGCCCGGCTCACCAAGACCCTAATGAAGCTGGTCCCCAAGATGCATGTTTGGCAGATCGCCAACAAAGGAGACATCAACTTAAATGGTCCCGTAGGATAGAGTCCAACCTTCCATCCTCCATACAAACCCAGACTTATCGGCTATGGTTAGACAATTGATGAGAGAAAATTAAGTCTTGACCAATGAAGATTGGGGGATATCCAGGAGTCATACTCCATTCACAGATAATATTCTACACGCCAAGTACCCCAAGAAGTTTAGCATGTTAACAATCCCGGCCTACGAAGGGAAGATTGATCCTAGACAGCATGTGATGAGGTATGAATGGATGATGGATTCAGCTAGAGCAAATGACGCGACCAAGTGTAGATGCTTTCCAATTACTTTATCCGGAATCGCCATTATATGGTTCACTCGACTTCCCCCAGGGTCTATATCCAACTTTAATGAATTGGCGATGAAATCTGTAGAATAGTTCGGGATACATGCCACTCATCCCAATGACGAGATGTCCTTATCTAGTGTAATCCAAGCTTGGGGGAGTCATTGAAAGAGTACTTATAGAGATTTCATGTTGCGGCTATTGAAGTTAGCAACCCTAATGACCATGCAATTCCGATGGCTGTAATGCGAGCAGTGGATCCAGATTCGGGGTTTGGAGATTGGTTGGTAGGAAAACCTCCAACTACGCTGGAGCGTTTATATTCAAAGGCTCATCAATTCATAAGAAGAGATGAATCCAGATGGACAAGCAAGATAAGGCACCAGGGCCTGTTTAGGAGAGTGTGAAAAGTAACACCTTCGTAAAATAATCCGGTGACAACTCGGGAAAGGTTCAAGTCAATGTCCAGAACAAGCCTGGGCAATCTAAAGGGCACGGAGGAGGAAATTCCAGAAAGAAAAGGGGAGCAGGAAAATGGAAGCCAAGAATTCCAACTTACAATGAACACACTCCTCTGAATGCATCTCTGGAGAATATTTACTTGTCAACTTGTAATACTTTTCAATATGGAAAACCACACCTAAAGGAGTCAATAGAGGAACAAAAGCGGACTGGGAAGTACTGTCGCTTCCATGAGACTTACGGGCACAATACAGAGGAGTGTAGAAACCTCCATGATGCCATAGAAAAGCTGATTAGACAGAAAAAGTTGCAAGAGTTTGTCAAGAACCTGCAGGAAGGTAAGCAAAGAACGTCAGACCCCGGAAGTGGGTCGGCCCCACGCCATCCAGAGGAACCTGCTTGAACTGTGGGTAGACTAGTCATAAACACGATAGTCGGTGGACCTCATCCCGCAGATAAGAAATGGAAGGAAATAGAGCGGTATGCTAACTCCCTAAGGTATGCAGATTTTGAGTGTTTTTCAAATACCGAGGACGGGCCCCCAGCTAAGCAGCAACGGACGATGACAGACGATATAGTTTTCAGGAGCAGAGATGCTAACAATGTGGAGGCTCCTACCATTGACCCGATGGTCATCTCCACGACAATCGGGCCAGTGTTTGTGAAGAGAATTTTGATTGATTACGAAGTTATGTCAATATCATCTTTAAGAAAGCATATGACCAAATGAAGATGGAGACGAAGGATTTCAAGCCATCTAAACTCGTATTCATGGCTTTAATGGTGCAGCAACTGAAGCAGTCGGTTATGTTGAATTGCCAGTTGAACTTGGGCAAGGTGAACGTAGGAGGGTGCGAATCCTACCTTGCGTAGTTTTGGATGTTGATTCTCCATATAATGTATTTTTGGGTCGATCGGCCCTGGCAGAGTTTAGGGCAGCTTTGGCCCCATGGTGATTAACTTTAAAAATTCCGACAGACAAAGGAGTTGGTGTTGTGCAAGTCTATCAGACGACCGGTCGCGCATGTTATGTGGCTGAGCTAAGAAAGGCCCAGCAGAGAGCGAAAGGAAAGGTTGCAGACAACTCCGTCCACAACTGGATTACTGGAAATTGACAAGTAGTGCTGAGCCCTGGCTCAAGCAGCACGATCGGATCTATAGAGACATAGATCCGAGAGATGATGATGGGAAACCCAGGGAAGCAAATGCACCACCGACTGAGCTGATGATTGACATTTAGGTCATCCCAGATGACCTATCACGAGTACTTAAGATTGGATCACAACTCGACACCTTAGTGGCCGAGGATCTCAATGATTTCCTCCGAGCGAATCTAGATGTTTTCGCTTGGACACATTCTGATATATGCGGAATTTCTCCCGCTATTACGAGTCATATGTTGAACATAGACCCAAAGTACGTTCCTGTAAAGCAGAAAAGGAGAGGCATGGACCCAGAGAGGTCCGCTGCTCTCAGAGAGGAGGCAGACAAACTCAAAGCCAATGGGTTCGTCCGCGACGCCCTCTACCCTTAATGGATGTCTAACCCTGTGCTAGTGAGGAAAGTAAATGTGAAATGGAGAACTTGCATAGACTATTCCGATTTAAACAAAGCATGCCCGAAGGATAGTTTCCCTTTACCCGGAATCGACCAGCTGATCGACTCAACGTCCGGACACGAGTTGTTGTTATTTGTGGATGCGTACTCGGGATATAATCTGATCTCGATGCACATTACAGACCAAGAACACACCAGTTTTGTCACAGACGTTGGGCTATATTTCTATTTAGTGATGCCTTTCGAATTGAAAAGCGAGGGAGCGACTTATCAGTGTCTGGTAAATCGAATGTTTAAAGACCAAATTGGTAGAACAATGGAAGTCTATGTGGATGACATGCTCGTGAAGTCACGGTAGTCAAATGACCACATTCGAGATTTAACAGAGACGTTTGATATACTCAGATATTATGGAATCAAAATCAATCCTTCGAAATGTTCTTTTGGAGTTGCGTCAGGGAAATTTTTGGCTTCATTGTTAATACACGGGGAATTGAAGCTAACTCGAAAAATATTCAAGCTATTCGGGATATACAAGTGCCCAAAAACAATGAAGCAAGTACAAAGCCTAAGCGGAAAAGTAGCCGCGTTGAATCGTTTCATATCCAGAGCCACAAATAAGTGTGTTCCCTTCAGCCTAGATGGGTTGCACGGTATGAGGCCTCGTTCGGCATAGATGGGTCATTCGCATGAAGCCTCGTTCGGCCTAGATGGGTCGCTCGGTATGAAGCCTCGTTCAGCCTAGATGGGTCTCTCGGCACATGCCTCGTTCAATGTGGGCCTCGTTCGACACACCTTCCCTCGTTTGGCATACAAATGTCGTTCGGAATGGAAACCTCGCTCGGCATACGAATGCTGTTTTGCATGGAAACCTCGCTCGGCATACTCTGTTTTGACCAACCTCGCTCAGTAATTATCGTTCGGCACTCCTGGCTCGGTGCGCAGGAACTACTTACCATGGGCCGAGGTACCTTGTTCCTAGGTCCGTGAGGGAAGTCCAACCCATCTTCGTCTATAAATAGAAGGGCAGGGGCAGAGTGAAAGTGTCTTTTTTTCGAGAACACGGGGAAGACTCTACTACATTCATAACTTACTCTACTTTAGTTAGCACTTGTATTCAAGTCATTATAGTACATATTGTATCTGTATTCTATTATTTATGAACGCAATAAAGATAAAAACTCAAAGTGGACGTAGGTAGTTACGCTGAACCACTATAAATTTGGTGTTCTTGTTTTTGCATTTAATTTAGAATACAATTCTCTTTTTTAAGTTACTTTCTTCATTAATCTCTCTACACAATCTTTCTCAAGGGTGTTAGTGACCAATTCTGGTGCTAAGATTTGGTTAAAAAACTTTTCTATCATTTTTGAAATCCATATGTATAACTCATATTTTTTTATAAGATTTATAAAATTTATTCCATGTTTTTAAACATTTAAAAATATTCATTTTATATTAATTTCAAATTCGGGTTTTAAACTGCAAAACCGCAATTTTTCTAAAAACTTGTATTGGACTTATTTAAATATTTTCAAGATGAAATCTTGATTTTCTTTCTTTATTTAAAAACCTTGAATATAATAGTTCAAAAAATTCTTATCTAGAAGAATTCAGAACTATATTTCATCCTCTACACTTTTTTGAATTCTTGAACGTAAAATCGCGAACTACAATTATGCGACGCACCTTGTTTTGACATGTCAATTTCTATTCAAATTTCATGAAAACACTTTTAAATGTTTATAAAACATTTATAAATCATTTTAAACTCAAAATATTTTCATATTTCAAAATCATTTTCCATTTCATTTCATATTATAATGCTATTGTAACGACCCGAAATTTTCGAACCCGAAAATTCCAGATAGTTATGAAAAAGAAGAAAGAGATAGAAGAAGAAGAAGATCAGAAGCACCAACATCTCACATTCATAGTGGATAAAATATAATAATAAACAATAACAGTTTGCAAAGGAATAATATTCTGTCGATTACATTTAAATACATCAGAGTTACACAAATATTCAACACTGGACATATACAAATCAGCATGTCTCAGATTTACAATATTATAATACAACGGAAATACTCTACACGTTCCTGTCATCCAGCTCGCCTCCTGAGCTCCAGAACGTCCCTACCTGAAAATATGTAATACTCGGTCTGGCCCGAGCATTACACCAAAATAACACCCGGGTCAGGCTGGAAACCAGCGTGAGTAACCCAACTAACATGGAATACCAAAGCAAACAACTTATATAAAACCCGGGGTAACTCAAAACAATTCTACAAGTTCACAATATGTCATAAACATAAACCACACATAAGTTTTCCAAATTCAAAATTTAGATCAAATAGTGCGATTCTCTTAAATCATTTCATTCCAACCTATTAATGTCACATACCAATTTATAAGAATTCGAAGTGGTTTCGGGTGTTTCCCAATATCCGACACCGGCCTCTTCGAGTCTCATGTCATTCTAACCCAATTTATCCAAATGAAATACACAACATTTCATATCAGAGATATCAACTCATTCAAAGCATCCAATACCATTCAATCATCCATAAGCAAATTTGATCACTTCCAAATTAATTCAATTGATTCTAATTGAATTTCAATCCTCAATCACTTAGATTTCTTCTTAATTAATTAATTTCAAATCAAATAATTCAATCATCCCTTCAATATTCATCTTAATTAATCAACCTGGATTAATTATCCTTTAATTTCATCCAAGCAACTATCTTTAATTAACTTCACCATATTACTTATCCTTAACCAAATGATAAGTAATCTTAATTACTTCATGAACAAATTAACTGTTTTAGTTACATTAATCCTTAATTAATTATATATTGACTTCTCATAAGTCACTCATTATTGATTAATCAATATTAATTAATAAATCTTTAATTACGTCATTGATTATATAAATTAACGATTTCCAATTATATTTTAATTGACCCTAATCTAAATTAATTACATTAATTAAACCACAATATTAATCATTCTTTATTTATCTCAATTCTGTAATTAACTATCCATTTATTTACTTCATTAAATAAATCAAATTCTCCTTAATTAATCATCTTAATTAATCTCCTGATTAATTTCACAAAGTAATTATATTTTATTAATTTCATTAAGTAATTAATTTTCAAACCAACAAATGATTATTCTGAATTACTCACACTTAATTAATTAACGCAAACTTAATTAATTAATTCAAACCCTTAATTACTAAATTAATTAACCCAAATTATTAATTAATTGAATTAATTAATTATTCATTTTAATTACCCTACTAATTTAATGAATCACAAACATCAAGCCCTTATTAACTTTAGGATGAAAATATTTTCTTATTTGTGTTTTAAGTTTAAAATATTTTAAACCCCTGATACTTCGAGTCAAACACCATTTAACCCGAGAACCAATCATAGCTAAAATCACCAGATCATCAGTAAACATCCAACAATTCAATCATTCATCCAATTATTTAAATTTAACCGTTTAAATTTAAATAAAAATCCAACAGAGTGAGATTTACTCACCTTTGCTTTTATTTGCAATCCATTCCAGACCAGCTTGTTTCTTTTCAGATTCTAAACCTTGAATAAACATTATGCGATTTTATTAATATTTGACTAACTGAACAATTAATTTCCATTTAATAGATTGAATTAACTAATTATTAAATCCAAGCTAAATTTCCTTTTCTGCAAATATGTGAACACTGTCTATTCAATTAGATTTGATAAAAAGGAATCATTACCTTACTTCAGAATGACGAACTCGGTCTTCAACATCGAAGACCCCTACCAAAAATCTCGAAACCCGAGCCTTAACTTCTGCGATGCACAGAATCCCACGAGGGCATGCATCGCCACCCTACTGCTTCACCTTGACTGCCGTCATCGCGAAACCCTAACCGCCTTTACCTCGCCTTATCTTATCACGAACGCCAACCCCCACTTCTCGCGACTCACATCGAACATTGCATAGTTTCACCGTCCATCAAGACCAACCCTCCCCAATTCTACCTCGTGAACTCTAAAACACTGCATCGCAATCCCAAAACATCGACGCACTCCAACACCGCCGCGATAACCCTTCCTCCACGTGAAAACAGTAGCGACTTTGCTCGCGAGCTCGACCTGCCTCGGCTCAAAGTTCCCAAATCGATTTCGCCTCCCCTTCACGTGCGTACGCGAATCCACCATCGCGGCCAATTCAAATGGCATGAAATCGATCTGCACTTTAAGGACGTGATCATTTGATTCTTTGATTTTTGAACGAATTTCGTTCGAAATCTTAGTTCTGTCATTTTTATTTTATTTTATTTATAAAATAAAACGATATTTTCTGTTATTGGATAGAGGGTGCGGTGATAAAAATTTATTTGGGGTTAGCTTCTTGAATACGAGTGAAACTTAAATAATTAAATATTGAAAATATCTCTCTGCATAACGCGAAATCCCGAACCCCGAATCAGACATGCCGACAGCCGTTAATAAGTTTCTACCCGCATTCCTAACACAATGGAACATGTTTCGGAGGCTAATTTGATCGTATGTACGAGTTACAAAAGAAAACGATCAAATTTCAATTAAATCGATTAAAATAATTTCTAAGCGTTTCGAGCCGCCAGGGTCAGACGACAACTCCAATTGCTACGAAAATTGAAATCCGATAATAACTAACTATTACGGATCCAATGCAACTGGTTTCGTCGAATTCCGAGACTGTGCCTCGGAAGGCTATTTTTAATTATCGATTTAAACGATATATTATTAAAATTAAGCAAATTACCTTTAAATTAAATTCCAACTGTTCTATTATCTTCAGTATCATCATTATAAATTTTATAAGCCTTCAAATTACTTTAAACAGGCTTAGAAATTTCAGATTCAACAATTTACCCAATTTCAATTATTAAATTCAATATTTAAACTATATAATTCAATGATTTAATTATCAAGTAAATATACCTTTAAATATTTAAAGTCAATTAATTATTCCATTTTAAATTGTTCAAAATTCCGGGTCGTCACATTCCTCCCCCCTTAAAAGAATTTCGTACTCGAAATTACTAATTAGGAAGAATGGACCAATACCCATTTACCTTTCCCCAAAACCAACAGTTTTATCATCATCCTACCAGCTATCTTTTATTTAAAACCCACTATCACATCAACCAACTTCCCAAAACCTTCTATAGTTCCCAGCAACTTTATTTTACTTCACTTATTCAAATTTAATTTAAAATTCAAATTTAAATTATCACAACTTTCCCAAAATTTCTAACTCTCCAAATTTTCGAAATTTTTTGCCAGCGTCTCCTTTGCGCGGCTAGCTTGGTATAACTACAAAAGGCCTCTACGGACACCCAAATTTCAAAAGAAAACAAAAGCCAAATAGCTAGATCAAAAAGCCAATCCAGTTTCATACAGAAATTTAAATACATACCTTTTTGTCGGGCAACTCAAATTTATCTTCTAATATCAAATCCATTTTTTTTCTCCTTTTCTCTTTAATACCTGCATAACCTACTTAGCAATAATATCCAATCATAGCTTTCCAAATCTTTTCATACTTTCCTTACAGAAGTTTTCATATCCATTTCTATTCAAACTAGTTTTCCCCATTTTCATACGAATTTAACTTATTTTCAATTTTGAATTTTGAATTTTATCTTTCAAGTGTAACTGATTCGTATTAGTTTCATCTACTAATTTACTTTAATTTCCAATTTGAAATCGTTTTGTTGTTAACAAAAAATTTTCAAAATTTTCTAACTCTCAAAATTTTTGAATTTTTTTGGCAGAGTCTCCTTTGTACGGAGGAGCTTTTGCAATTTGACAAGAGATATAAATATGTATACGTCGACCCACACGGTCGGAAAAAGCAAAAACAGTTCATATTTCCTATTTTTATTTCGTAGGCGTACCTTATTTAGCATTTTAAGCATGCGACTTATTTATTTTAGCAATTAGTGCATCCAAATCCAGCCAAACGACCTTCAGGTACCTGTACTTACTCAATTTACACATATAAGCACTATATATATAAAGTTTATAACATTTCTCTTACTCAAACAACTATAACACTTCAATTCTAAAAGAAATGCATTCAAAATAACTTCCACAAGCAATTTATATGTTTTCAAACCTAATTCAATTGCTTTCAACCAATTTATAAACCATTTCATTCAATTTTAATGGTTTGCAACTCAATTTTCTTACATTCAATTGATTTTTAATCCAAACAAACTCATATTCACTTCAAATGATTCAAAATCAATATTATTTAACTTCTCTCAACCCATATAATTTTAATTACCTTTGTTTACAACAACGACAACTATTTTTATGAAAATTTTGGCGATATTTTCTTAATAAAGTACCCATTTAAGTTTATAACTACTTCAATTTAACTTCAACTCATCATGTATGTAATCCCATTTCAACTCCGCGTTGTTTCGATTTTTAAAACTATTTCAATCAGCTTGACAACATTCAATGCTTATTATTAATTTCCTTTTTTCCCAAATAAATTTAACCCAAGTCCTTATTTAATGGTTTATTATTCTCACTCAATCCAAGCTTTCATTGATTTAAAAAATTTTACTTCATATTTATTCGTCTCATAAATTAAGTCCATTCTGATAATCCAATTCCAATTAAAAACTTTGATTCAATTTTTTTTTTATATTCATCAGACTTCATCCATTTATTATTTAATTCAATTAACCAATTTATCCACCCCATTTTAAATTTTAAATTCACCTGTTTAACTCATTTCGAATATATTTTATTAATACAAAGTCATTCTTAATTTATTTCTATTCACTTGGGTTTTATTTGCAACTCAAATCATTTCTATTATAATTCACTTTCATTTCAATCGACAACACTCCTATAATATCTAATTTACTTGCAATTTACATTTGAATTTATTTATAACACACTTGAATTTTATTTGTAATACAAACTATCACTATTTGATCCAACTCTATTTTTATTTCTATTTTTATAGCATCTCCACCTATTTAATTCATTATCAAATCCAAGTCAAATTCTATTCACCATTCGAATTCATTTCCAAACTCCATTATTAACTTACAACCCATTTTATTTAACCGAGTTAAATTTTATCAATATACTATATCGAATAGTTATTTAACCAATTAGCTTATTTCCAACTTCTAAATCAATATTCAATTTAATTATAAAATCACTTTATTAAAATTCCAGTTTGGATTTCCTTTTATTTTGCCAAAATTCCAACACCTTTATTTAAAATTTTTAGAAATGCTTTTAAATTCACATCATACTAATAAAATATCTCTGTATAAAAAAACACTTCTTATAACTCGATGTCTCAACCAGTTCATCCTTGTTCTCATAGAAATTCGGTCATACGTTGATCAGGCGTAAGGCTGAAAATCTACAAGTGCTCAGCAGACTCGTTTTCAACATCCAGTGAAAATACTTTTGAAAATAATTTTATTGAAAATATTGAAAGCATTTTGAAATAGAGGAAATATCTTTGGTGAAAATGCTCTGGAAATCATCACCCCCATCCATGGTCGCAGTTACATTCCAGGGTTACGTTGCCATCGCAACAAAAGTCCATGTAACTGCAGGCTCTACGCGGCCTCTCGATTACGCCATGGAACCCACGACAGATCGCAATTACATTCCAGGGTTACGTTGCCATCGCAGCAAAAGTCCATGTAACTACAGGCTCTCTGCGGCCTCTGATTTTCGCTATCGAAATAAAACTTCTCCACTCCCACATAGGTCGCAGTCTACCGATATAAAATCAAACGCTGACTATTGGCTCTCAGCGGCACACATGACTTTCGCTATGTTATACACTACTCATAATCCCTAGGAACTAGTTTTGTCCGGACTCCTCACAGGATCAACTTTAGAACCCCACCGGGCTCAAGGCAGCACCACCCGATGGCACTCCTGAGAAGTTCATTTCGAGGGAGTGCCTTTTTCTCCAGAGCCATCATCAAAACACTTTATACTATATACATATAGTATCTTTCAAATCATACACCTAGTATGATCTCATACAAAGCTCCTTTACACAAAATCGATTATCCCAAAATCGATAATCCTCCAACTAGGCTTTCCAAATTCAAATATTGATTTTACCCAAAAATCAAAAGCCTTTCCAAATCCAAAGGTTCTCAAAACCCTTTTTCCAAATTCCTCATAAGATCCTTTATATATAAATAAATATATATAAAATTTTAAAACTTTGGATCATTTCAATCTTGTATAAAATTCCTTTTATACTTCAATCATTTTCAAGAATCTTTTCCTTCCAGCAATAGATTCATCAAGGGGAAGATTTATCTTATATAACAAAGATATATAGCTTTGTTTATTCAAAACAAATATTCAAAATTTGATTACTCCTTTAAATATCATTTTCATACAAATCCGTACGATGTACACTTATCATCCGTATGCTACACCAATCTGATCGCTCACTCGATCACACAATTTTACTTCCGAACTAGTATTGTCCACCCGACTTTCGAGTGCGGACTCAGATCTGGTTTCTTGATCAGAACCGTCATTCTCCTTGCATAGCCATAACTATGATAGAGAACATCCATAACCAATCAACAATCCATATCCAGGTTCCCCGTCAAAAATCGAGTGAAAAATCCCAACTCGGATCGATAAACTATCTCGAAATTCTGTGCTCGAATCTGTATCAAATCACTATGCGAATAGAATAATATACGTACATCCCACATATTTATTTTCATTGATTATCAGCCAAATCAATTCCCTTTCTATTCACATTTCCTTTAATTCTCTTTCACTTATTTACAATTGCCTTAATTCTCATTGAATTATTACTTCAATCTTTATCTCAGTTGGGTATTTAAATCAATAACAGTTTGAACTCCGACCAGTTTATATTTAGAAAAATAGCTTGAAATTTTAAAAATAATAATAGATAATAGTTGAAAAATAATTATTAGTTTACAAAATAGTTGTAAAATAGTTACGTAATTGTAAAATAGTTGAGAAATAGCTAAATAGTTTCAGAAATTTTAGATATTTGCAAAATAGTAGTAAAATAGTAATTAGTTTGTGAAATGGTTGAAAAATTGTAATTAGTTTATATAAACTGTTGAAACATTGTTAAATAGTTCCAAAAATAATGGAAAAACAAATATAAAATAATTTGGCTTTAAGAAAGAAAGGTTATATATATTAAATAGCTTAGAAAAATAAGTTTATATTAAAACCATTTATTGAAAATAGTCCAGAGTCAAACTGTTCACTTCCCCAACAATTCAGTTTAAATTTCCACTTCCATTTAAATTGACCCAATTCTAATTTGAATAACTCCAATTCCATTGGACTTGATTTATTCCCAATTCAAGTTGAATTAATTCTCAATTTCTTTCCAACTTCAAATCAAATTTCATTTGATTCTTACTTATTCAACTTTATTTACAGTTCCAAATTATTCAAATAAATTTGGGCTAATTTCAAATTGAATCCACTTCAATTTCATATCATTTCAATTACTACTTGAATTAGATCCCAATTCTCATTCAAATTTTAAACCTTCAGATTAATAACCTTTCCACTTAAGTTTAAAATTTGCTTTACTTTGGGTTTCACATCATACCACATTCCGAAGAAAATTCAAAACTCAATCTCAGAGTTAATTTCATATTTATTTCCTTTACACACCAGGCTACTTTTGAATTTTTAAACCATCCTTGTTTTTAACTTCAAAACAAATCCCTTAAAAAAATCTTCCAAACATTTCTTGTTTTAAAATATGACTATATTCGAAATAGTCCAAATTATATTATTTACTATTCCTTTGATTCTTTGAAACAATTGATTGTTTCTAGACTTAGGTTTTAAAACGTCACAATTTTAAAACCTACTTTAATTTAGAAGTTATACGCATCTTATAAATGTACTTCATTTGGCATACTTAATAACAAATATGTCATTATTAAACACAATAACTAATTATGATAATATTCAAGGCAATCATATCTAGATACCAAATTCCTTTTTAATATTAATCTTATTTCTATAAATTCAAGATAAAATTTCAGTTTGAATCCTTTTCAAACTTACCTTTATTTAAAGTTTTTAAACAATTTAATTTATGAGCTCAAATTCTAGAATTTCATTTCAATCAATTTAAATTTAATTTGGTTGTATTTCTATTACCACTTAATTTAATTCCAATTCAAGATTTCAGTTATGTTGTATTTTATTACTTCTTAATTTTAAATTTTAATAATTAACAACCAATCACCTTAATATTTATTAAAAATATTTATTAGAAGGAAATATTGCTTTATATATCAAAATATATTTTTATATAAAATCATTTAAAACCATTATATAAGAAAATAACAAGTACGCGCTCATACACACACACACACACACACACACACACAACTCATTCTAGAGTACTATGGACTCTATTTAATGAGTAACTCCCACCAGAGCCAAGGTTCTCACTTAACCTTTCAGCTCTGATACCAAATGTAACGACCCGAAATTTACGAACCCGAAAATTCCAGATAGTTATGAAAAAGAAGAAAGAGATAGAAGAAGAAGAAGATCAGAAGCACCAACAACTCACAATCGAAGCGGATAAAATATAATAATAAACAATAACAGTTTACAAAGGAATAATATTCTGTCGATTACATTTAAATACATCAGAGTTACACAAATATTCAACACTGGACATATACAAATCAGCATGTCTCAGATTTACAATATTGTAATACAACGGAAATACTCTACACGTTCCTGTCATCCAGCTCGCCTCCTGAGCTCCAGAACGTCCCTACCTGAAAATATGTAATACTCGATCTGACCCGAGCATTACACCAAAATAACACCCGTGTCAGGCTGGAAACCAGCGTGAGTAACCCAACTAACATGGAATACCAAAGCAAACAACTAATATAAAACCCGGGGTAACCCAAAACAATACTACAAGTTCACAATATGTTATAAACATAAACCACACATAAGTTTTCCAAATTCCAAATTTAGATCAAATAGTGCGATTCTCTTAAATCATTTCATTCCAACCTATTAATTTCACATACCAATTTATAAGAATTCGAAGTGGTTTCCGGTGTTTCCCAATACCCGACACCGGCCTCTTCGAGTCTCATGTCATTCTAACCCAATTTATCCAAATGAAATACACAACATTTCATATCAGAGATATCAACTCATTCAAAGCATCCAATACCATTCAATCATCCATAAGCAAATTTGATCACTTCCAAATTAATTCAATTGATTCTAATTGAATTTCAATCCTCAATCACTTAGATTTCTTCTTAATTAATTAATTTCAAATCAAATAATTCAATCATCCCTTCAATATTCATCTTAATTAATCAACCTGGATTAATTATCCTTTAATTTCATCCAAGCAACTATCTTTAATTAACTTCACCATATTACTTATCCTTAACCAAATGATAAGTAATCTTAATTACTTCATGAACAAATTAACTGTTTTAGTTACATTAATCCTTAATTAATTATATATTGACTTCTCATAAGTCACTCATCATTGATTAATCAATATTAATTAATAAATCTTTAATTACGTCATTGATTATATAAATTAACGATTTCCAATTATATTTTAATTGACCCTAATCTAAATTAATTACATTAATTAAACCACAATATTAATCATTCTTTATTTATCTCAATTCTGTAATTAACTATCCATTTATTTACTTCATTAAATAAATCAAATTCTCCTTAATTAATCATCTTAATTAATCTCCTGATTAATTTCACAAAGTAATTATATTTTATTAATTTCATTAAGTAATTAATTTTCAAACCAACAAATGATTATTCTGAATTACTCACACTTAATTAATTAACGCAAATTAATTAATTAATTCAAACCCTTAATTACTAAATTAATTAACCCAAATCATTAATTAATTGAATTAATTAATTATTCATTTTAATTACCCTACTAATTTAATGAATCACAAACATCAAGCCCTTATTAACTTTAGGATGAAAATATTTTCTTATTTATGTTTTAAGTTTAAAATACTTTAAACCCCTGATACTTCGAGTCAAACAACATTTAACCCGAGAACCAATCATAGCTAAAATCACCAGATCATCAGTAAACATCCAACAATTCAATCATTCATCCAATTATTTAAATTTAACCGTTTAAATTCAAATAAAAATCCAACAGAGTGAGATTTACTCACCTTTGCTTTTATTTGCAATCCATTTCAGACCAGCTTGTTTCTTTTCAGATTCTAAACCTTGAATAAACATTATGCGATTTTATTAATATTTGACTAACTGAACAATTAATTTCCATTTAATAGATTGAATTAACTAATTATTAAATCCAAGCTAAATTTCCTTTTCTGCAAATATGTGAACACTGTCTATTCAATTAGATTTGATAAAAAGGAATCATTACCTTACTTCAGAATGACGAACTCGGTCTTCAACATCGAAGACCCCTACCAAAAATCTCGAAACCCGAGCCTTAACTTCTGCGACGCACAGAATCCCACGAGGGCATGCATCGCCACCCTACTGCTTCACCTTGACTGCCGTCATCGTGAAACCCTAACCGCCTTCACCTCGCCTTATCGTATCGCGAACGCCAACCCCCACTTCTCGCGACTCACATCAAACATGGCATAGGTTCACCGTCCATCAAGACCAACCCTCCCCAATTCTACCTCGTGAACTCTAAAACACCGCATCGCAATCCCAAAATATCGATGCATTCCAACACCGCCGCGATAACCCTTCCTCCACGTGAAAACAGTAGCGACTTTGCTCGCGAGCTCGACCTACCTCGGCTCAAAGTTCCCAAATCGATTTCGCCTCCCCTTCACGTGCGTACGCGAATCCACCATCGCGGCCAATTCAAATGGCATGAAATCGATCTGTAGTTTAAGGACGTGATCATTTGATTCTTTGATTTTCGAACGAATTCCGATCGAAATCTTAGTTCTGCCATTTTTATTTTATTTTATTTATAAAAGAAAATGATATTTTCTGTTATTGGATAGAGGAGGCGGTGATAAAAATTTATTTGGGGTTAGCTTCTTGAATACGAGTGAAACTTAAATAATTAAATATTGAAAATATCTCTCTGCATAACGCGAAATCCCGAACCCCGAATCAGACATGCCGACAGCCGTTAATAAGTTTCTACCCGCATTCCTAACACAATGGAACATGTTTCGGAGGCTAATTTGATCGTATGTGGGAGTTACAAAAGAAAACGATCAAATTTCAATTAAATCGACTAAAATAATTTCTAAGCGTTTCGAGCCGCCATGGTCAAACGACAACTCCAATTGCTACAAAAATTGAAATCCGATAATAACTAACTATTACGGATCCAATGCAACTAGTTTCGTCGAATTCCGAGACTGTGCCTCGGATGACTATTTTTAATTATCGATTTAAACGATATATTATTAAAATCAAGCAAATTACCTTTGAATTAAAATTCCAACTGTTCTATTATATTCAGTATCATCATTACAAATTTTATAAGCCTTCAAATTACTTTAAACAGGCTTCGAAATTTCAGATCCAACAATTTACCCAATTTCAATTATTAAATTCAATATTTAAACTATATAATTCAATGATTTAATTATAAAGTAAATATACCTTTAAATATTTAAAGTCAATTAATTATTCCATTTTAAACTGTTCAAAATTCCGGGTCGTCACAGCTATTTTATTATAATATTCACTTCAACTCTTTTTAGATGTTTAAAACCAACAAGAGGCTAAACAACTCCATGCAGATGTTATTTATAAATTAAATTTCCATTTAATTAATTATGGCCAATTACTAACCATTTCATTTATCGTTTATCAGACCAAGTTATCAGACATATCACAACCATATAATATTAACCAAGTTATCACCCAATATCAAACATTTAATCATCCAATATATTTAAACTTTTAAATCATTATACTTGAAATAATTTAGAGACTAACTAGTAAAATGTGAGTACTCACCCTAAAATAAATCGATTCACTTTCTGCCAACATTCATTCAATCCAACACTTCACTTAAATTTTTGTTAACTTCAACCAATCATCGTCTACTCCATTCCTCCTTGCTTTATGCTCTCGACCATGCTTCCCTTATGTAACGACCCGCAATCTACACAACTCTAGTTGGCAATAAACCACACATTTCCAACCCAAATTGAATGGAAGGATGGATGGTTATGGAAAAGAAAGAAGAAAGAAGAAGAGGAAAAAAAACTAAAAACAATACAGAATCTCACAATTGCAGCGAGACAATATATAATATAATATCAATAATCTTTACAAAAGAGAAATTGTTATATACATACATCTAGTAGAATACAACAAAAAATCATAAATATCAGCCTGGACAGTTCTAACAACCCGTCCTCACAAATGATGACGATTTCAACAACAAGTAGCAGAAAATAAACACGTACGTGAATACAGCTTGAAGACCTCCAACTTGTCGCCTGAGCTCCAATGCATTCAATGCAATCTGTAAATACGCTCGGTTTGACCTGAGCACTATAATAATATAACACCCGAGTCAGTCTGGAAAACCAACGTGATAAAACACACCTCGATTGAGTTTTAATGCTTCAAAATCTTTGAAATCTGAGATATTCCATAAGACCACGCTACACATAAACATGGACGGTTTTTACCTTATGATAGCCAAATTATTTCATATGAAATTCTTTGATATTATACTAGCGTCTAAGTTATAATACTTATTAATTATAGCCAAAATTATTACATTAATAAAATTCCAACATAATAGGTATACAACTAAAACCGTAAAGGCTCGTATTAGACAATGGATTTCATACTATGACAAGGTAAGGAACCACCTTCGGATGGTGCATCTTTAGATAAAATGCACCGGTGTCTGACAAGAACGTCCTGTACTCCTACCATACTAGACTGTCCTACCACTTGACTAGTACTACCGAATATGATCACCCCTCCATTAATGGTCCCCGAAGCATACAAATGAGAGATAATATCGACTCTAAATAGAAATGACTATACCCTACTTATAAGCGACCCATTTGGCCCTGCTACATACCCGATTTTTGTCATTTCCTAGTTGATGAGGCTCGAGGCTATGTTTTATCTTTATGTACACTTCCCACTAGGAATGCTAACACTGCCCTCCAAACAACACTAAAATGCCAGCATTCATCCATAAAAGTTCATTCTGTGATTGACCGAAACACTTAAGAGCTGCATCTTCAGTTCCATCATCTTCAATATCTCTTCGGTTTGAAATGCTTGAGTAGGATCGAAGTGGTTTTCGGATAACATATCTGATCTTGGTTTTTTCAAAATAACATTCGATAGTTTCTGATAAACTCAACCGTGTTTCTTTAGGAAATAAACAATAAAAGATAAGAGCGGTGATCACTTCCTAACTGTTAGTGGACGGGTTTCCTTATCGTTTGTCTTAGGAGAACGAAACGAGATTTACACGCACAGTACAACATCATCGGAAATGACTGTGCCATATAACTCATGGGTTTCTCCTAGATATTTCCAAAGTTAAGCACATAAACAACCACTAGCATTTTTAATAAATCTTTCCATGAACTAAAATCACTATGTAAATATTTGTACCAAAATATTTTTACAAAGATTCATTCACAAACCTTTATATTTTCAATACATGGAAAATATCCATATACTTACCTTAATAGTATAAGTATATTCACAAAACAGAGAAAGATTTCCCTTTTACATAATTCTAGAACCATTTATAAATTCTTTTATAAATCTTTAAAATTCGTTTATAACTGAATTCATTAATCTCTAAAATCATTTATAAGCTCCCTTATATACAATCCTAAAATCATTTATAAGTCCTTTATAAATACATAGGACCATTTATAAAGCTCCTTTTATAAATCTCTAAAACCATTTCTAAAATTCTTTTATAAACATCTAAGGCCATTTATAAAACTCTTTTTTTCCCTTTTACAAATCTCTCTTTATGTTTTACAAACCATGTTATAAGATTCCACTTATAAACCCACATCTGTTTACAAAATACTGTTTGCAAATCTCGAAAATGTTTATAAATAAATTCTAATCATTTTCTTAAAACACTATTATATAATAATAAACAGTATAAATAAATAGTAATTGACTTCAAAGCATCTTAAGAATAATAATTTATAATTTCAAAACATGCTTAATAAACAATAATAATTTATCTTTAACCTTGTTGTAAATAATAATAATTATTTTCTAAAACCTTTTTGATAAATAACTATAATTTATTTTTCAACCATATTAATAGTTTATTTCAAAATATTAAAACATTGATAAACAACTTTAAAACAATATTAATGTAAATAAACAACTTTTAAAACATAAATATATTTCCTTCATAATAATCCATACTTAATTTCAACATGATCATTTCCATGTTTATAAAACTATATTTACAAATCTCCTTCTATTTTATAACATATCGTTTAACATCTCCTAAACCATTCTCACTTTAAATTCCCAAAATAGAATCAACTGATTTTCTAAAAACAACATTCCATATATTTTCCTAAATTCAGATTTTGATTTATTTTTCCCAACCTATCCAATGATAAAGGTTTCTTTTATTTATAAACAAGTTTATAAATCTATCATTTTATTTATAAATAATACGACCTCGCAAATCTTCACTTTATTTGTAAAATGCCACATTTATACATCATCTCATTTATAAATTCTCACATCGATAAATAAATCTTAATATATGTACATATTCATATATATATATGTATGTATGTATGTATGTATGTATGTATGTATATACATCGCTTTATATAAAACGACTAATAATTATTTATACCTAAATTATTTCTTTCTCTCAACCGTATTCCTTTATTATAAAGGGAGACTTACTCTTAAGATTTAAAATATCTTTACTTTATAGTTCAAAAATCTCTATTTAGAATATTTCATAAACTATATATTTATACTATTTAAAAATTATACTTTGAATAAATTCCTCCTTTTGCAATTCAAGAATAATATTAAAATATGTGAATTCTCGAAATTATTTTAAATTCAGTTAAAATTCTAAATCTTTACTTTATAGTATTTCAAATAGTAAAAACATGGCTCAATGCTAATATAACACTAATTAGGGAAAAATCATCTGTGTCATCAGATATGGCATTCAGCACATCATATATCAAATTATATGATAAATAAAATCAATACTGTAAGGAATCATGTTGGATCCCTCCAACCTGTCCCCCGCATCACATACAATATATAACCAATTAATATAAATCAACAGCTTTGAGGCGGGATCGTATATAAATGGTCATCTGCTCTTACATGGATACGTAATAGGGTCTTACCCGCTCCAAGGGTGGGAATATATCCAAATCAACTAATAAATACAGTTAATCATCCAAACATTCAATCAACAATTTTTATCAACTATACATCATACAAGTTAACTAAAAAGGTGAGTTTAACTCACTTTGACTCCAGTTGTCGCAAGCGCGTCCAGGTTCCATCTGAATTCGAACGACGTTCGAATTCAGCATAAAACTCCACTGGCTTCAATCTCTACCAAACCAATATCTTTTTGTAGTATTCATTGATATGAGAATATGCGACTGACCGCGTTCGATCTGGACCTAGAATGATCAGGATATTCAGTTTACAAATTATAACATAAAATATATATTGTTTAATTCATTAATCACATCATTAGTTTAATATTAAACCTTGTTTACTTAAGCCACTCAATTCTTTCATAGCCCTAATTAAATCTGCCTAATCCTATATCGTTCAACACCAGGTCGACTCCGTTCAACTTTGTATCCCCATTGTCACTGGCCACCATCGATCACCACTCCTCGTTAGAACGTAACCATATCTATAAGCTACCCCTCGTCACCATGAACTCCGCTTAGCATCACCCGAAACACCCCCAAGACCTAAAATAATGAAATCCGCCCCCTCGATTTACCGCTGCCTTAGACGATGAGAGACTTCCATGCCTCGTTCATAGCACTCCCCGACCACTACTGTCCCAATGATATTCTCGCTGACCTCCAACTTTGCCCCAAATGTCGTGTTGAGGTCGAACTCCACTTCGCCGTTCGTTTTGAGATTCTTGCCACCACAGGCGATTGCGCCTCATCTCCACCATTAATTAGCTTCATCACCTTAATGCGAATAAAATCCTAGTTGACCACCTTGCCTAAAATGGAACGAAATGGTCTCGATGAACATATGACGTTGGATTGAGGGAGGGGTTAAATTAAAAAAAGGAACGAATTATCGGATAAAAACATGATATATAAAAAGAAAGGAGAGGGGTATGGCTGGGTTCTGTGCCTGTATGTCTGGGTACGTGACAAATATGGTAAATACACACACACACACACAGATATATATATATATATATATATGTATATATATGTGTGTGTGTGTGTGTGTGTGTGTGTGTGTGTATTATAATATTTCATTCTAAGTGCTCAAAAATCTCGAACTCCAAATAAGGTGTGCCGCCTGGCACTCTATTAGTAATGCCCCTTTTTCGAATGCAGTGGAGCTAGTTTCGAGGTCTAATTTGATCATATGCAGAAGATAGCTTTTCAAACCCAATCTTATATAAATTTCTGAATTTAATTTCTATGAGTTTCCATCTCGAACGCGCAAACAAACATCCAATTTCCATAAAATTCGATGGCATATAATAATATACTATTCTGGATCCAATGGAATTGGTTTCATCAAAATCCAAGAGAGTGCCCCGAAAGGCTATTTCACATGTTAATTAAAAAGAATTATTATTAAAACCGGTTTAATCACTTTAGTTCTAGTTTAAAAGTTTACAATCTTCATTCTTATTCAAATAGAATTTAAATCAACTTTCGAAATCATTTTCATTCATATTAAATTCAATATTTAATAATTTTAAACAATTCCAAATATTAAATTTAATGATTTAATTATGAAATAAATCGCTGAATTCGAAATTCAAGTTATTCAACTTATAAAATTAACTTTTCAATATTTAAAATAAATTTAATATTTCAAATTCGCATGGCACAAATTCTGGGTCATTACACCTTGCCGGCTCATGCTCACGAAAATGTGCCTTCTTCCCCATAGTGCTCGGCCTCACCATGCTCCACCTCCTCCTCCATCATTCTTCGACTCTTAGATGCCAAACCACGTTTTAATAGTATTCTAAGGTCTTTGGCAAAGTTTTGTAGAATTTATAGTTTTTGATATAATTTTAAGAAAGTTAGTAAAGAAAGAGAAGAGAAGAAGACATAGATTTCAAGAAGAAAGAATAAGAGAGTGATTTGTGAGAGAATGAAAGTGGTATGAATGACTATTTATAGCCCTAGGACCCTTAACCCTTAAGCTTTGTCAAATGACACAAATACCATTCCGTAACCTTTAAGCGAAACATACTTTTTCAACACTTACCATCTTCACATCACATTATTACTTTATGTCATTTTTACTTAATACTTAAAGGATGAACCTTGTGGGAAAAGTGGACTAAGGTGGAGATGATTTGCTTTACTTTTATTTTGATGTGATTTGATTTGACTTGTGTTGGATTAAGTGAAAATATCTTCTTTTTGTACCTTTCTTTACTTGATTAAACACCTAGCTTAATTAATCCTTAGTTAATATAAATGAGGTGATAATTTCTTTGTCAATATGTTTGTTTAATAACTATTTAAGTTGCAAAACGTTTACACAACTTATACTAAGAAAAGTTGATTTTTACAAAACATTTTTGGTCACATTTTTGATTTTTAATCAAACCTTTAACTTAAAAATAAGTTTCTTATTATCTTTTAACAATTAAAACAAAATAAATTGAGTTACAACACCCTATTAAATAATATTAAAATTGTAAAAATACGACGTCGATTGGTCAATGTGCGACGAAGTTTGTCCATCTTTACAAAATATATATATATATATATATATTCATAAAATTTTTATCAATCAATTATTATCATTTTACAAAAATTTAAAGAATATTTATTTTCCATTAAAACAAAAATTGAACGTTATATCGAAAACTGGCTTTTGTCAGTTTTACGATGAAACTCCAAAATCTCTTATTTTTGTAAACCAATTCGAAAAATAAGTTCACCATTCTTATTTATCATATAAAACATGATTATTTAATTTTGAAAGTTCTATATTTGATTATTTAAAATCAATTATATTTCATTTAAAAGTTGTAAAATTACATGTCATTACATATTTCCCTTCTTAAAAGAATTTCGTCTCCGAATTTAAACCAAAACCTCAAAACTCTATAATACTTATTCAAAACAATGTTTAAACTCAATTTTGTACGATATACACAAATCATCCATATGCGATATCAGATTCGATCTCCTATTTGAATACATAACTTTATTCGAATTAGTATTGATCTCCCGATCCTCTAATGCGGACTCTGATCAGGCTCTTTGATCGGAATTCTTTGTTTCTCTTACATAGCTCTCAAGTATGATAGAAAAATTAAATACCGAACCAAAAACCCTCATCGATGTTTGCTGTCAAGAATCGAGTGACAAATCCTCTTTCAGACCGGTGTAAACACCTTAAAGTTCTGTACTTGAATCTTAGATCAAATCGTGTGACGAAATGATCTACGTATACGTATTTGTTCCTATTGTTTTTTTAACTATAAAAAATTCTTTTTATTCACATATTTTATTATTTACATTCATTTTTTTCCATAGTATATTTTATTTGGTACTAATAACACCTAAGAACTCTTCCCTAAAATTTTACTTATGTTTATAGACACTACAAACACAACTTTGGTTTAATCAACCCTTTAAAATTTAAGTTTCATAACCATTCACCTCATACTAAATCAAATTGTTTTACAAATTATTTACTATTACTTTTTGTTTATAAATACCCCGTTCATAAATCCATTTCTTAAAATCATCATAACTTCCTTTTAATTGTATTAGACTGAAACGACCCGCAAATCCGTACCCCTTGAGTCAACACTATTCTACCTAAATCAACTCAAGTTGTACAGAAATACGAACCATTTGGGTTAGAGAAGAAGAGGTAGAAGATGAAAATAGAAAACAACAACAGAATCTAACCATCGCAGCGGAATAAAATATAATAGATAATAAATACTCTTTACTCAAACATCAAATATCTTTGTTTATATATTACATCATCAGAGTACATCAATCACAGCTCAACATCAATGTCATACAAATGGATACACAACAACTCAACACAGCGGAAATATATATATACAAGTACGAGAGTACGTATCGTCATCCAGCTCGTCTCTTGAGCTCCACAGCATCATATACTGTATCCTATAATACTCGGTTTAACCCGAGCATTACAGTTAAATAACACCGGAGTCAGTCTGGAATACCAGCGTGAGAAAATCACACCCAATTGATTATTAAAGTTTCAAAAATCCTTTGAAAACAAAAGCATCTCGTAAGACCACGCCACAAATAAACATGTCGGGTTTTTACCTTACGATAGCTAAAACAATTTTTATAGAAATCCTCTGATACTATAATAGGGTCTATATACAAATACTTATAAAATCGCCGAAATTGTTACATGATTAAATTCCAGCTACTAGCCACAAAGTGGGTAATACAAACAAAACTCGTACAAGGCTCGTAGGGAGAATGGATTTCCAACCAATGACTAGGCACTGGGGTACCACCTGTCACAGTACGGGGCCTAGATCACCGTACCGAGGAGTACGCCCGCTCCCCTGCAACACAAGGCCGGGACTACCCCTTACTGGATAATCCCGAGTGAGATCACCCTGCGGTTGGGATCAGTAACCGCTCACTAAGCCGAAATAAAAAGGGACATCTAGACTGGAATGACCTCACCCTGCTTGGGTGCTACCCACCTAGCCTTGCTTCATAACCCCTGATTTTCAGTCATTCCCATTTGATGAGGCTTGAGGCTAAGCGTTACCTTTAAGAACAATATCCCTTAGAATGCCCATCGTCCACCTGACAATGTTTTCGCAAGCATTCATCCATACAAGTCCTTCCCGGGTTCGAACGGAACCGAAGGCACTATTCCTACTACATCCATTTTGGAAATATCCTCAGGATTAGTAGCGACTAGCCCTTGCACTTCACTGCTCCATCTTCGAATCCAAAATCGTTTTTCACGAAAACGTACAAACCAGATCGAAGTGGTTTTCGAGAAATAAATCTCGATCCCGGTCTCTTCGAAACGATCAGCGCATTTGTCCAATATTGATAGTCGGTGATTTAACTATCAATTAATATTCACAAACATCCATCCAACAATAAATAATTTCCCAAATTATTTATTAATCTCAAAATATCTTCAGAAGATATATTTCTGTTCTCAAACCCTTTGAAAACAGTTTCAAAACCATCTTTCCTTTCAGAATAAACTTTCCCAAGTATTTTCTATCTCTTCTGAAATTACCAAGCACAAAACTAGATTTTAAAATAATTTAAAATACTTTACTTTGAAATATACTTTAAAACATTTATTTTAAAACTACTTCAATGATTTGTAAAAAATACATACTATATGAATATTTGAAAATAAGATTACTAAATAAAACATAAAACTAGATTTTCATTTTAAAAAATAAAATACTAAGTCACTCTTTAAATAATTATTTCTATAATAGATTAAAAGGAAATACTTACTTTAGAATTAAATATTTAGAAATAGTAATTTTTTCAAAACATACTTCTTAAAACAACTTTAAACTTTTAATTTATATTTAAAAATTTACTTTGAAAACGTACTTGGTTATTCAGGGAGAAATTTCCAATCTCAATCACTTAAATAAATTTTCCAAATTGATTCCCAATTTATTCCATTTGAAATAAATTTCTTTACTTATCAGTTTATTTCAAAATTCATTAATTATGGACTTTATTATTATTTTCAGTTTGATTTTTAAATCCTTTAGTTGAAATATACAAATTTCAGGTTATTCCCAATTTTTTCTTTATTCTTCTTCAATAATTTAAAATCCTAAATTTAAAATAAATGTTTTGTTCTTTTAAACAATAACATTGAAGTTTAAGTTTCGACAACTTTATGTTTATTTAAATTTTCCTTCCCATACTCAAGATTTATTTATTAAAATTTTAAAGTCACTTTATTACCTTTCCAGTTCATTCATAAATTTATTCAACTTTTCTATAATTATTTTACTTACAACTTCACTTCTTTTATTTTCATTCCCGAACTCAAATTATATATTTGGTAATTCATTATTGCCCGATTATAACAATCAAGGCATAGCATTCAATATTTCCATATGATTCATTTCAGGATATCAAATATTCCGAACAGAGAATATTAAATAATTTAATAAAGTTGAGGGGTGCAGTTGGATCCCTCCAACCTGTTTTCCCTGCATCCACAGATGTTAGCACAATATAAAATGCAAATTTCAAATATATACCACACTACAACACATAAATCAATTCAACCATTTCAAACAATTATTTAAATTTAATCATTTAAATTTAAATTTAACCGAGTGAGATTAACTCACCTTTGATTTGTTGTTTGCAATCCGATCCAAACTGGATATTTCCTTCACGATTTTAGACCTTGATTTTTATTCGCAATCCATTCCAATTCTAAATTATTTTGTGCTGATCTCACAGCTACGAACCAAATATGACTTGTTTCATTTGTTTTTGGACGTCGTATGCAAATTTTATTAAAATTATTTAGCTATCTCAACTTTAAATTCTAAATAAAATATACTAATTGTATAATCAAATTTATTTACATAATTATCTCCACCATCTCGTTTGCGATCAGAAAACCAGACTGCCTCTTCTCCCTTCCACCTTCTCAAATGGCTATTGTGGAACAACAACAGGCGATGGGGAACCCATCTTCACTAGCAATCTCGCATTAGACGTCAAATCCTCAACTCCACTGTTGAAACTTGAATTCGGAAACCTCGAAGCCACACCTGGCAAAAACTTAACTAGAGATGCTGTTTAACTCAACGAACACACAACGAATGGCAGCGAACCCAATTGCTATGGCCATCCTATAACCTGATTCACTGAAGAACTCACGACCCCTTTTATTCACCTCCTTTTCACGAACTGCTCCTCCCAGATACCACCAAACCACACCCGAGCTTCCCTTTGAAACCATGACTTATGAAATCCATGCCGCGACAACACCAAGTTGCACCTCCTCTAGAGCCACCCCTGCTCCTCGTGTGCGGTTCCATATGCATGAAACTTTGTGAAAGCTCGAATCGCCAACATGCGCGATTTATCCCAGGTCGAAGTCGCGCATCCAGGCACCACCTCCCCTCGCTCGCATTCTTGCTTGATCGGATTGATTGATTTTTTTTTTGTTTTGTTTTTTTTACTGAGTGGTTCTGAGGTTTGAAAAGAAGAGAGGGGTTCGGCCCCTGTTGTACTGCTTTTCCTTTTTTTTTATTATACGCGGCTTACAGCTTCTACTAGAAGCCTCTTCCTCTATTTATCTATTTATTATATTATTATTATTACTATTTTAGTTTAGTTCAAGCATTTTGATTGTTGATTGAACGACTTAACATTGGGAAAGTATGTGATTAAATGACAGGAAGATGGCGTATACCAGAAGCTTGATTAACTAAATTAAATTTCATCAAATTATTACCAATTAAATTTTCAGCGTGTTTATATATCGTACGCTCACACAACAACTCCAAATGCTACGAAAATTTAAAATCCGGTAATAATTCAATATTACGGACCCAATGGAACTAATTTCATCGAATTCCGAGACTGTGCCTCGGAAGAATATTTTAAATTCAAATTAAAACGATAAAATTTCAAAACTTAACATATCGCTGTTAATTTCAATCTTAACGCTTCTATTTCCTTCAGTATTATCAATATAAATTTTATAAGCCTTCAAATTATTTTTAATAGGCTTAAAATCCTAGATTCAACATTTTATCCAATTTTAAATTATTTAAATTCGATAATTAAATTATCAAATAAATTGTGATATTCGTAATTCAAGTTAAAATTACTCTATTGAATATTTAAAATCAATTAAATATTCCAATTTCAAATGTTCAAAAATTCCAGGTCGTCACATTCCTCCCCCCTTAAAAGAATTTCGTCCCCGAAATTACTAATTAGGAAGAATGGTCCAATACCCGTTTACTTACCTCCAAAACCAAACAATTCAACATCTTACTAACTATCTTTTTATAAAATACCCATTATCATTCTTATTAACTTCTCAACTCTCCCATAGTTTCAAACTATACTATTTGTTTAATCATTCGAGTTTCAATTTAAAACCAAATTTTTAATTATCAAAATTTCTCAAAATTTTTTTAACTCCCTAAATTTTCGAAATTTTTTGCCAGCGTCTCCTTTGCGCGGCTAGCTCGGTACAACTACAAAATGGCTCTACGGCCTCCCAAATCCAAAAAGAAAACAAAAAGCCAAGTGGCTCGATCCAAATCCCAATCAAATTTCATACCAAATTTAAATACATACCTTTGTCGGGCAATTCAAATTTATCATCTGAAATCAAAACCAATTTTCCTTTTTCTTTATAATACCTGCATATCCTGCTTAACACTAATATCCAATCACAATATTCCCAAAACATTTTATCGACTTTCTCACTAAATGTCAATATCTATTCATTCCAATATTATCTTAGAATATATTTGTAGTGTCAATTTCCAATTAAGAATTCACCATTCCCTTCTTAAGTTAGTATAAGCATCATATATGTTTCTTATATTTATTTTCACTTCACCACTTTAGTTTATATTTATTTCTATTCAAATTGATTCTTTCATTTTCATATGAATTCAATTTATCTTCAACTCTAAATTTTTAAACTTTATTTTCCATTAATAACTAATTCATATCATTACTTTAAGTTGGTTTCCTTTACTAATTTAGTTTAGTTTCCAATTTGAATTCGTTAGTCGCTAACACAATTTTTCAAAATTTTCTAACTCCCAAAATTTCTGAAATTTTTTGGCAGAGTCTCCTTTGTATGGAGGAGCTTTTGCAATTTGACAAAAGAGGTAAATATATATACATCGACCCACACGGTCGGAAAAACCAAAAACAGTTCATATTTCCTATTTTTATTGCGTAGGCGTACCTTATTTAACATTTTAAGCAAGCAGCTTATCTATTTAGCAGTTAATGCAACCCAAATCCAGCCACACGGCTTCCAAAAACCTGTACTTACTCAATTTTAACATGTAAGTGACATATATGCAGTTTAACTATATTTCACTTAGCTGCAATGGTTAAAACATATGAATTCTAAAGAAATGCACATCAAACATTTTCCATAAGCAATTTTTTTTACAACTTTCATACTAATTCAACTGTTTCAATTTATTTATAAACCATTTTCATTCAATTTGAATGGTTTTCAATCCATTCGTACACAACTTCATCAATTTGAATAATTTAAAACTCAATCGCTTACATTTAATTTATTCTTAAGCAAACCGAACTCATATTTAATTCAATTGCTTTCAAAATCAATTTATTTTACTCCTATCAATTCATAGCATCTTAATTATTTCCATTTCAGATTTACTCACAATCTATATATTCTCATTCTCATTGCATTTTAAATTTGAATCCATTCACTTGCGTTTCATTTCATTAACCAAACTAGTTTCTTTATTCAAACCGGTTCCATTCGAAACCATTTGATCTAACTCGACACATTCTGTTTAAATTCCATTCACAATCCATTCATTTACAATTCATTCCAAAATTGTTCATTCCAAACTATTTTATTTAGATCAAAGACAATCCATGCTATTTCATTCAACAACCATTTCTCAACTTATTTAAACCATACTTCATTTGATTCTTATTTATCCCATCCATTATTTATTCAATATAATTAGTTTATCCACTCAATCCATTTTGAATTTACATTTTCTTAAATATTATCTATAATTTACCGAATTCTATTTCGATTCAAATTTATTTTCATATGATTTAAATTCAGTTCAATACCATTAAACTTGGTTTTAAGTTGAATTCAATTCAATTCTCCCCCTTATATTTAGCTTAAGTCAATTTATTTTGATTTATTCAAATTTTATACTTAAGCTCATTTCCATTTTACAAGTAAAATTTTCTCTTCTATTTAACTTAATTCTCTCTCAATTAAATCTCATTTTCAATCTACAATTTCGTTTGATTAGTTATTACAAAATTTAAATTTCTAGATTCAACCCATTCAATTGATTACATGGCCATTTCCAATTTATTTCCACTTAGTTGGATTTTATTTGCAATTCATACCATTTCTATTTTAATCCAATTTCATTTTTATCCAACACATTTCAATTATATCTAATTTGTTAACACTTCAAGTCGAATTTTAATTAATAGCTCAAGTTCTGATCCACTATCCATTTTCAATTTACCACCAAATTTCATTAACTCACAATTCAATTACATTCTCAATTTATTTAATTAATTCATTTAATTAATTGCAAGACCATTTCCAATTATATTTTCTTCACTAATGATTCAAGTCGAATTTGATTTATAATTTGAGTTTTATTTCCAAACTTCATTATTAACTCACAATTCAGCTTTATTTAATTACATTGAGTACTCATTACATATTTCATTATCTAATCATCATCTAAATAGTCTTTCACCAACTTATAATCCAGAACTTGATTTTGATCTCAAAATCTCTTCATTTAAATTTTTCTTAAGTTCAAATTTATTTTATAATTCAAGTTTTGATCTTCATTTTATTTTTCAATTCATCAAAAATATTTATTTTGGGTTTCTATCCCACTTTTTTTTCAAATTTTATAAGTCACAACTTATTATTTACACAATTCCATTCATCATACGCCTGAATATATCCTTCTTTTATTTTTAACTCAAGCCTTATGCTTATTTATAACCAAGCATATGGATTTATAATTTTTTTATAAGTTATTCCAATTCATTCCATCCAATAACTCAATTGAATTCTTATTTCAATTCAATTTTATTTAAACTCAGATTTATTTAATCTCAATTCGATTTCAACTTAATTCGAATACAAATGGGTATTATTTTCAGCCTATCCAATTTATTTCAATCCAGTTAAATTTTATTCCCCAATCCAAGATAATTTCATTTTTAACTTTTCCTTTAAATTTAAATTCCAACATCTAAAGCTTATATTTCCTTCCTGATTTAAAAATCATCTCAATTTATAAGCTTACAACCTATCTTATCAGGATTTTTAAACACCCGGTTTTTGGCTTCAAATCATTTTGAAATCTCCAACATCTCAAATCACATTTCTCAAATATTTAAACCAATCCTGGTTTTATTCCCAACAAATTTCCTTAGAAATTTTCAAAAACATCTAGCTTTTCTGAACAAATCAAATTTTGGCAGCAATCCGTCACTTAGAAATTCGAAAATGAATACCGATGATGCGGTCGTCATCATCAGAATTATTTTCCAATAATCCAAGTGATTTCAATGCTATATCACTTTCAAAATTCATTTAAAACAAATTTCTTTTCAGAAATATCTCCAAAACAATAATGCTATCATTTATCTTCAAATACTTCCAAATCTCCGGGATTTTAAATTTCCAAATTCTGCTTAAATCAAATTTAACTATAATTCATTTGCATAGCTTCCCATTTGATTATAATTCAATTCATAAATTACAGTTATAATTTATATTTATAAATTTCATTTTATAATGAATTTATTCCCTTAATTTTTGGTTGTATTTACAATTTCTAGTTAAATTTCCACTCAAAATGATAATAATCTAAATATCATCATTCCTAACATCCAAGCAACCATATATTAGCTAAATAGTTTTCAAAAACTTTTCTTTATATCAAAATATGTTTTTGGGTAAAATTATTTCATTTACCCACATTTAAAACAATATCATGTCAATTGTTCTATTTAAGTGTTTAGAAACCCCTTCGATACAGTTGTCCAGACTGTGCCGATGAAGGTTCATATGCCACTCAGTAAACCAATCAACACAATATTAAAACAATTTATATTCACTAACAAATACGCACTCATATCTATTAATACGCTCAAACTCATTCTAGAGTACTATGGACTCTAATTTAAATGAGTAGTTCCCACCAGAGCCAAGGTTATCACCAACCTAAGCTCTGATACCAAGTGAAACAACCGGCAAATCCGTACCCCTTGAGTCAACACTATTCTACCTAAATTAACTCAAGTTGTACAGAAATACGAACTATTTGGTAAGAAGAAAATAGAAAACAACAACAGAATCTAACCATCGCAGCGGAATAAAATATAATAGATAATAAATACTCTTTACTCAAACATCAAATATCTTTGTTTATATATTACATCATCAGAGTACATCAATCACAGCTCAACGTCAATGTCATACAAATGGATACACAACAACTCAACACAGCGGAAATATATATATATATATATATACATATATATATATATATATATACAAGTATGAGAGTACGTATCGTCATCCAGCTCGTCTCCCGAGCTCCACAGCATCATATCCTGTATCCTCTAATACTCGGTCTAACCCGAGCATTACAATTAAATAACACCCGAATCGTTCTGGAATACCAGCATGAGAAAATCACACCCAATTGATTATTAAAGTTTCAAAAACCTTTGGAAACAAAAGCATCTCGTAAGACCACGCCACAAATAAACATGTCGGGTTTTTACCTTACGACAGCTAAAACAATTTTTATAGAAATCCTCTGATATTATAATAGGGTCTATATACAAATACTTATAAAACAGCCGAAATTGTTACATGATTAAATTCCAGCTACTAGCCACAAAGTGGGTAATACAAACAAAACTCGTACAAGGCTCGTAGGGAGAATGGATTTCCAACCAATGACTAGGCACTGGGGTACCACCTGTCACAGTACGAGGCCTAGATCACCGTACCGAGGAGTACGCCTGCTCCCCTGCAACACAAGGCCGGGATTACCCCTTACTGGATAATCCCGAGTGAGATCACCCCACGGTTGGGATCAACAACCGTCCACTATGCCGAAATAAAAAGGGACATCTAGACTGGAATGACCTCACCCTGCTTGGGTGCTACCCACCTAGCCTTGCTTCATAACCCCTGATTTTCAGTCATTCCCATTTGATGAGGCTTGAGGCTAAGCGTTACCTTTAAGAACAATATCCCTTAGAATGCCCATCGTCCACCTGACGATGTTTTCGCAAGCATTCATCCATACAAGTCCGTCCCGGGTTCGAACGGAACCGAAGGCACTATTCCTACTACATCCATTTTGGAAATATCCTCAGGATTAGTAGCGACTAGCCCTTGCACTTCACTGCTCCATCTTCGAATCCAAAATCGTTTTTCACGAAAACGTACAAACCGGATCGAAGTGGTTTTCGAGAAATAAATCTCGATCCCGGTCTCTTCGAAACGATCAGCGCATTTGTCCAATATTGATAGTCGGTGATTTAACTATCAATTAATATTCACAAACATCCATCCAACAATAAATAATTTCCCAAATTATTTACTAACCTCAAAATATCTTCAGAAGATATATTTCTATTCTCAAACCCTTTGAAAACAATTTCAAAACCATCTTTCCTTTCAGAATAAACTTTCCCAATTATTTTCTATCTCTTCTGAAATTACCAAGCACAAAAATAGATTTTAAAATAATTTAAAATACTTTACTTTGAAATATACTTTAAAACATTTATTTTAAAACTACTTCAATGATTTGTAAAAAATACATACTATATGAATATTTGAAAATAAGGTTACTAAATAAAATATAAAACTAGATTTTCATTTTTAAAAATAAAATACTAAGTCACTCTTTAAATAATTATTTCTATAATAGATTAAAAGGAAATACTTACTTTAGAATTTAAATATTTAGAAATAGTAATTTTTCAAAACATACTTCTTAAAACAACTTTAAACTTTTAATTTATATTTAAAAATTTACTTTGAAAATGTACTTGGTTATTCAGGGAGAAATTTCCAATCTCAATCACTTAAATAAATTTTCCAAATTGATTCCCAACTTATTTCATTTGAAATAAATTTCTTTACTTATCAGTTTATTTCAAAATTCATTAATTATGGACTTTATTATTATTTTCAGTTTGATTTTTAAATCCTTTAGCTGAAATATACAAATTTCAGGTTATTCCCAATTTCTTGTCTATTCTTCTTCAATAATTTTAAATGCTAAATTTAAAATAAATGTTTTGTTCTTTTAAACAATAACATTGAAGTTTAAGTTTCGATAACTTTCTGTTTATTTAAATTTTCCTTCCCATACTCAAGATTTATTTATTAAAATTTTAAAGTCACTTTATTTCCTTTCCAGTTCATTCATAAATTTATTCAACTTTTCTATAATTATTTTAATTACAACTTCACTTCTTTTATTTTCATTCCCAAACTCAAATTATATATTTTGTAATTCATTATTGCCCGATTATAACAATCAAGCCATAGCATTCAATATTTCCATATGATTCATTTCAGGATATCAAATATTCCGAACAGAGAATATTAAATAATTAAATAAAGTTGAGGGGTCCAGTTGGATCCCTCCAACCTGTTTTCCCTGCATCCACAGATGTTAGCACAATATAAAATGCAAATTTCAAATATATACCACACTACAACACATAAATCATTCCAACCATTTCAAACAATTATTTAAATTTAATCATTTAAATTTAACTGAGTGAGATTAACTCACCTTTGATTTGTTGTTTGCAATCCGACCCAAACTGGCTATTTCCTTCACGATTTTAGACCTTGATTTTTATTCGCAATCCATTCCAATTCTAAATTATTTTTTGCTGATCTCACAGCTACGAACCAAATATGACTTGTTTCATTTGTTTTTGGACCTCGTATGCAAATTTTGTTAAAATTATTTAGCTATCTCAACTTTAAATTCTAAATAAAATATACTAATTGTATAATCAAATTTATTTACATAATTACCTCCACCATCTCGTTTGCGATCAGAAAACCAGACTGCCTCTTCTCCCTTCCACCTTCTCAAATGGCTATTGTGGAACAACAACAGGCGATGGGGAACCCATCTTCACTAGCAATCTCGCATCAGACTTCAAATCCTCAACTCCACTACTGAAACTCGAATTCGGAAACCTCGAAGCCACACCTGACAAAAACTTAACTAGAGATGCTGTTTAACTCAACGAACACACAACGAATGGCAGCGAACCCAATTGCTATGGCCATCCTATAACCTGCTACACTGGAGAACTCACGACCCCTTTTATTCACCTCCTTTTCACGAACTGCTCCTCCCAGATACCACCAAACCACATCCGAACTTCCCTTCGAAACCGTGACTTATGAAATCCATGCCGCGAAAACACCAAGTTGCACCTCCTCTAGAGCCACCCCTGCTCCTCATGTGCGGTTCCATATGCGTGAAATTTTGTGAAAGCTCGAATCGCCAACATGCGTGATTTATCCCAGGTCGAAGTCGCGCATCCAGGCACCACCTCCCCTCGCTCACATTCTTGCTTGATCGGATTGATTGATTTTTTTTTTGTTTTTGTGTTTTTTTTACTGAATGGTTCTGAGGTTTGAAAAGAAGAGAGGGGTTCGGCCCCTGTTGTACTGCTTTTCCTTTTTTTTATTATACGCGGCTTACAGCTTCTACTAGAAGCCTCTTCCTCTATTTATCTATTTACTATTATTATTTTAGTTTAGTTCAAGCATTTTGATTGTTGATTGAACGGCTTAACATTGGGAAAGTATGTGATTAAATGACAGGAAGATGGCGCATACCAGAAGCTTGATTAACTAAATTAAATTTCATCAAATTATTACCAATTATATTTTCAGCGTGTTTATATATCGTACGCTCACACAACAACTCCAAATGCTACGAAAATTTGAAATCCGGTAATAATTCAATATTACGGACCCAATGGAACTAATTTCATCGAATTCCGAGACTGTGCCTCGGAAAACTATTTTAAATTCAAATTAAAACGATAAAATTTCAAAACTTAGTGTTAAAATTGGACACAACACTCTTCGGGAGTCTTTTGAAGAGATAATAAATGGAGAATATGAATTGAAAATGAGGATTATCTAATAAACACTCCAAACAACAGTAAAGTAAAGACAAAGGCAAGTGATTTATAGTGGTTCGGCACGTTGCCTACGTCCACTGTGAAGTTTTAGCAATTTTATTGATTCTCTTTCAACGTTTACAAGCGATTATAGCAAGCAACAGCAGGTTACAACTGAAAATTCGAAATCAACAGCTAGTATACGATGTAGGATGATGACGATCTCAATCCGGCAGAGTCTGGACGCTTCAGAGTCTGGGCGCTTCAGAGTCAAAAGATCCCTTTTCTGTTGGTCCTGAGGCTCTATTTATAGGCGTAGGCTGCTGATATTTCGCTGAAAACTCGGGAGACCACTTCTGGCACGTGAGGGGGCCCACACGCCTAGCCTCAGGAAATTTGGACCCACTTTGGCATCGGTTCGAAATCCATTCGAATCGATCAAGAATTCATCCAATTGAGGTGAAATTTGGTGTGGACACTCTTCGACATGAATGCAAGCTTCTGTGAAAATTTCTTGGCATTTGGATCAGCGGATTGAGAGATATGATGGATTCGAGATGGGGCTCAATGCGTGGTTGTTTGGTTCGAAACCATCCATTCGAACCGATGGTTTCAAACCGATGGTGGCACGCGACTTCGTGGTGACGTGGAGCGCAAACTTCGAACTGATCCGGTCTTCACTCCGAGTTGACCGCTTCGACTCCATGTATCTCGGCGCATTCGAACCAATGGATGGCATGTCATCGTGGCAAGTTGACCCAGTGGATTTGAATGAAGTTTCACAGATGGTTTCGAACAAGGCTTCATGGGTGGGTTCGAACAAGGCTCCAGTAATGGGTTCGAACTACCGAAGCTCAGTGGGTTCGAACAAGGATTTTTGGATGGATACGAGCCTTGCAACCTCTCCATGGACATGAGGCCCACCGACGCGAACCAGATGGATTCGATGTTGATAGAGTCGAACCGAGGCACTCTGGTGGGTTCGAAGCCATCGATTCGAAGGTGACTGGTTCGAATGGTGTCTGACAATAGATTCGAAGACACCTACCGTGATGGGTTCGAAACCGGTGCTTTTCCCTTCAAGTTAAATCGATCATAACTTGAGTGTATGAACTCGGACTGACTCGAAATTTGAGATGACGGCTTCTATAATCTTTCTCGTCTTGTCCTATCAATTGTAGCACAATTCGACTCGGACGAAATTCAGTGATATCCATAGCGAAACGAAGTATGACCAATCTCTGAGACGAACTGTTCTCCGTTTTCGATCGATCTTTTGGTATCGCGGCTTTGCCAAAAAGCGGGATAACATTCTGCCCCCCAAAGTACGTCTTGTGGGAACATGATGTGCTTTGAATTGCTGCACTTTCTCTCTGAACAATCGTTGCTCTCTTTTTGTTGAGACTTGTACCCTGTATTGCTGTAAGCTTGCGTCGATATGGTTGATTGTTGTATGATAGCGCTTAGCCGTTGGCTGTTGCATTTGTAACAAGATGAGTACTTGATCCTTGTAAACGTTTAAAATCGAATGTTAGTTCGACATATATGCACATATGTGCGTCTGACCGTTGTTAACGTTGTGCGTCCACGAGTCGTTGTCAGTTTGATTTGCTATTGAATTTCGTATCGATTCTCTCCTGAACCGATTTGGAAATTCAATTTTGGAATAACGCTTGATGGGTGTTTTGAAAGGTTCCTTCGTATCGATCCTCTCCTGAGTCGATATGGAAGGTCGAAGGAAACTACCTTGGGTTGCGTGAATGTAACACTTCGAACCGATGTGTTGGATCATTGGTGGATTTGAAATCTACATTCGTATGGATGGAGTACGCTTATGCTATGATGGGTACGAATCTGACATTCGAACCGATGGCTTGGACGAGTATGGAACGTTCGTTCGTACCGATGAGAAAGAGTGGATACGAAATAGTAGTTCGCATCGATAGGTTATGATGGGTACGAAACAGTCGTTTGTATCGATTGGTTGTGATGGATACGAAATCCCTGTTCGTAATGGTAGGTTGTGGATGGAGTTGTGGGTTTGCTGGTGTGAACAGGGTTTTCGAACCGATGTGCCCATTGTTTGTTTCGCATCGATGCAGCTCGGCGCTCTACTGTGTGTTTCGTACCGATGAAGTGCGGGGGTAACTTTGAACCAATAGGGTCTTAGGCCGATGGATTCGAAGGTTGACCTCGAATCGATACGATAATGGACCGGTTGTGACCGGTTGAGTTAACTGGGATACGAAACGGCCCGGTCACTTCCTAGGCCTTATATAAATAGCAGGGGGTCTCACTTTTTTTACTTTTTACTTTTGCCTTGTCTTTTTTGCGCTCTGCATCATTTCGAGGCCTCAAAGAAGAAAACACTGTGTCGCGTCACTGAACCAATCAAGATTCAAGTCTTCAATTCCTCGAATCCATTATCCAAACTAGGTAATTAGCCTCGAATTCAAACGGCAAAGTCATTTCGAACCCATCTCTTCTTCATCGATTGCTCACTCCGGTGGTTGGCAAAACCAGATCTGGTTTGGGGGGGCTTCGAATCGATTCGTGGGCTCGAGTTCAAATCGATGATGGCGACATCATTTTCCCTTGGATTTCGCATCGATCCCTGGAATGACTTTATGGGGGTGACGTAGTTCGCGCCGATAGACCATCTTTGATGGGTCCATTCGAATCGATGGTTTCGAATCCATCAGCTATCGGTTCGAAGTTCTCAACTTTGCATCGATACGAAGGGTATCAATTCGAACATGGTCGATGTTAAGTTGAGGGTTTCCTTATCGGTTCGAACCAGTTAACCAAGGATGGATTCGAAGTCATCCTTCATTGATCGATTCGAACTTGACACCTGACCATCGATTCGAAGCGCACCTTTCTACATCGATTCAAAGTGACGTTAGTATGGGCTCGAATGAGCTCCCTTTGTTCGGTTCGAACCCTCTATGATGGATACCAAAGTTTGACATTTTCTAAGCATAATTCCGGCGAGCTTCATCCTTGCATATTTGGATTTGATAATCGCACTGCATACTTGACCACCTTTCGAAGCTCGTCGATGGAACCATAACAACTTCTATCCAAATCAAATTCCATCATACAAACGGTTTAGTGATGACGGTCAGCGATGACGGTCGTTATAACTGGGGAAACTAGCTTTGTCGTTTGCATATTTCCTTTAACTCTGTGACACTTATTCAAGTAATGCATGGCACTGCACAACATACATTCATACACTTTACACTGGGGAAATGCACAGGTCCTTTGTCGTCTAACGATGGTTTCTCATGAGTTAGCTAGTTATGGAACCTTCGAGTTCACAGCAGCAGGGGATTCAAAGTACAGTCACCCCGAGACTAGAGGTTCCAGACATTGAACCCGAGATCATCGGTCCAACTCCGGACGAACTTCCCAATGCGTCTTTCATTGCCAATCCGTCGAATTCCGTTCAATCCAATATTTCTGAAGACATGTTAGGGAGAATATGCTTGAGGCACGGTCTGTCACTGGATGACGTGTTATTGCCAGGGCCGAATGATAGACCACACAACCCGCCGGAGGGATATACATCATTTAATCGCCATGCGTGCGCGGCTGGGACGCTTCCTCCGTTCAACGAGTACATAAGGAAAGTGTCGTCTTTTTTGAGGTTCACTCCATCTCAACTACACCCAAACGGATATGCTTCCGTGAATAGTTTATTCATCGTCTTCATGGAGTACCTTGATAGACCACCGATCCCGACCGAGATCACATATCTATTTAATTTCAAAACTCGAGGTGATTACCCTTCCTTCACATTTCTGGAAGCGGTGAGGAACTGCCAAGTGGTCACTGGGTCCTGGACCAGGTTGAGTTATTACAGGACGGAATGGTTCTATGTTAGGTGTCCTCCGGGGTTTGCCCGGTGATGGTTATTCAGACGTGAGTGTAACTGATTTATCGAGTAATTATTAAGGCAATTGCGGCCAAACTGAAACTTATATTTTTTTCTTTTTACAGCAACGATTCAGCGGCCTGAAGGTGAACGATTTAAGGAGGTAGTAAGAATACTCCGGGGAGTCCCGGGTGAAGATAGGGATATCGAGCTGCTCTTGACGGATAGGAATCTCCGGGCTTACGGGTTGATTAAATGAGGGTAGAGCATACTGTTTGACAGGGCACTAAGGACTGTCTCTAAAAAACAAGCCAAGCACAAGAAGCCCAAAGTTATCATAGCCGAGGAGGCTGATTCTGAAAGGACCCATACCGACGATGAGCCGCTGACCGAGCCTACAGATGTAGTTCAGGATGTCGCGGAGCAGAGAAAAGGCAAGGCAGCCATCGTCACGTCAACTAAGAAGGGGAGATGGAAATCGGTTGTCACGACCCGATCCTCTCCCGGAGTTAGAATTTCGGAGATGTATCCTCCGAGAACTGAAAATCTTTATGAAGGGCTCGCCGATATTCCAATTCCGGACGATGTGTCCCTGCAGCATGATGCCGGATTGGAAGAGCTTTCTGAAACTTTAGTTTTGAGCGAGTCTTTTCCCACTGGTGTGGTAGACACATCCGGTTGGTCGGGGGGTTGCACATTCATACATATTTCACAACACTATATAACCCTTGACTATAAACCTCCTGTATCGAAGAGTGATTAATTCTATTTTATTTTGTTCTGCAGATACTATGTCTAGGCGAGGTTCGATGTTAGGGAGTCTCTGACAGGCCCGCAAGTCTTCATATTATGATTCGCGCAGACGAGAAGGGGACAGAGACTACGACCAGGGACGCTCTGGGCACTCTGGTCAAGAAAGATATGATACAGACAGAGGTTATAAGCGTCGATCTCGATCGCGTACTCCTCCTCCCAGAGATCCCATACAACCTCCTGTTCACGTCTCTCGTCCTTCTGAATCTTCACATCATATGTCGGCCAATCAATCTTCTAGGCATGAATCCCGCCGTTCTAGGAGTGAAACAATAACTACTGCCGTTATAGATCAGCCCCCCGTGGAAATTTCAGGGGAAGGAGCGATCAAGCTTGCTCAGCTGAAGAGAGATTTCCCAAACATTTGCTTCGACAACTATATCTTTCCTCCACATTTAAAGAAAATCCCGGAGGAGGCTGAGCAATTGGTACATGACTACGTACACGACTTTTATGCTCAGTACAAAGCATGGTCGAAAGCAGCTGACAAAGCGTCGGCATTGGCCTTTGAGCGTGAGGCCACCATCGAGAGATTACAGGCCGAGTTAGCTTAAAAGAGCCGTATTATTGAGGTGCTAAACACTGAAGCTGAATCTTCTCGAAAATCTGAAATGGAGGCTATCAAAAAGGCCGACGAAGCCCAAGCAACGATGGATAGGATGAAACGTGAGCATTATGCCACGGTAGAGGACATAGGCCATCGAAACACCCTGGTCACTGCTGAGAGGGACGCAGCCCTGAAGGAGTTAAACGAGCTTAAGTCCAAATTCGCCAAAATCGCCAAGGATAAGGATGATGCAAATAATGCAGCCCAGGAGGCGTGTGAACAAGCCGTGAATCTCCTGACTGAATGGGATGCGGCAGTAGCCAAGGTCCAGGCGGTTGAGACGGAGGTTGAAGAGAAAGTTCAACAAGCGGAGGCCAGGCTGGAAGCCGATATTGAAGATCTGCTCATTACTTACAACGCTAATGTGTTGAGGCACAAAAATTTAGCCTGGCTTCAGGATTACCAGGTACACCTCCGTAGCGCTTGGGGTCGATTGGTTGAGGAGGAAGAGGAAGCACGTCCGGGTGAATCGGTCGACCGATTTGAACTTGAAAACCGGCTGCTGACAGACGATGAGAAAAAGGTCCTTCATGACGCTATTATTGCTCATGAGAAGGAGATGATTGGTTGCCGATCTCTGGAGGTTGGAGAGGGATCAGGTGTTGAGCATTACTCTACTGTTATTGAAATCACCGCTCCACCTTCGTTGGTGCCTGTATCTGTGGTTGGTTCACAATCTGTTCCTGCTTATGACCCAGAACAGCCGCGGTTATCTCCCATTCGGGAGCACGTCTCCGAGGCCGTCCAACCGTCAACGAGTCAAACTGAGGAAGGTACTTGAACATATCTCGAGTGTGCTTTTATTAAAGCGTTTGTTTTGAAGAGATTGCTTATATCTTCTTCTCCTCTTTGCTCAGTAACCGAAGCTACTCCAGCATCTTCGGCTCAGGAGTCTATTCAAGGGCAAAAAGCCATCACCACTGAAACGACTGTCGTGACGACGGAAGTGTCTACTGAGATGGCGCAAGGGAGGTCCTTATCTCTTGACGAACAAATGGTGAGTGAGCTACTTGGCCAACAGGGTGACTCTTTTACTGACTTGCCATTCATCATCAGTGATCTCCCGTCGACCTCCAGTTTTGTGACGCAGACCACGGCTGCCCCTAGCCAGGCCCAATCATCTCGAGACGAGGAAATCTTGGCCGAGATCAACGCCGAAATAGAGGCTGCGGGGCAAAGTGGTAGTATCGGTGGTAGCACGGCGGCGCATAGCTCATCACCTTTAAGGGTAGAATCATCAGGCGGCATTATCACACCTTTAGTCGCGGACCCAGTCCCTCCTACTCCTCCGGTGGAAAGCCTTCATGCAGATTCGAGCTCCGAGGAGTACATTGACATTATGCCCCCAGCCGAAGAGCAGCCACCAGAGAGGAGGTCGTCCAAACGAAGGATTTTCGTTCCTAGTGATTCTGATGACGAACCGCTGATAAGGAAGCCAAGAAAGAAGAAATAGATCGACCTCCCAAACATATTTTTTGGTAGATAGGAACTTGTTTTCGTTTTTTGATAGTGGGCCGTGTATAGATGCAGGTTTGGCCCCTGCTGGTAGGGATTCTTTTTATTTGGAAGAACTTTTTTGCATGTAAGTCCTTATCTCTAGTTAGTTGAAATAAAATTCAGTTTCTTTGTTTCAACTCTCATTTCTTTTGTGCTTAAGTGTTTGTGGTGTTTTGTTTTCAGTCCGGTGTACTTGCGGTGTTTTTTACCGTCAAGTAGAGTTCGTTTTATTTGCCAAGTCTGAGAATCTTGGTCGCAAGTTGTTATCAATGAATAAGCTGAACTCCGGACATTGTGTCACTTTGGTTAGTGATTTAACACCTAGCCCTTTTTTTCCCCTAGTCTTGGGGAATAACTTTTGTATCTCGGTAGTTGACCGCATTTGTTGCAAACCTTTAGCACATGTCCACATTCTGGGGACTTAGGATAATTTAAAATCGATAATCCGGTTCGCATTTCGGGAACTCGAGAGTTATCGATGTTTGTAACGCGGTTCGCGCTCCGGGAACCTAGAATTGATGTATGTACTCCGACTCGTGCTTCGAGAATCTGGAGTCCGCTCGCACTCTGGGAATGATTCGCTGAATTTTTATACTCCAATTCACACTCTGGGGAGTTGGATTCCGTTCGCACTCCGGGAACGAGTTATTGAATATTTATACTCCAATTCACACTCTGGGGAGTTGGAGTCCGTTCGCACTCCGGGAACGAGTTATTGAATATTTATACTCCAATTCACATTCTGGGAAGTTAGAGTCCGCTCGCACTCCGGGAACGAGTTATTGAATATTTATACTCCAATTCACACTCTGGGAAGTTGGAGTCCGTTCGCACTCCGGGAACGAGTTATTGAATATTTATACTCCAATTCACACTCTGGGAAGTTGGAGCTAGTGTTTATACTCTAGTCCGCGCTCCGGGGACTTAGAGTTATTTCAATGTTTATACTCCAGTTCGCACTCTGGGAATCTGGAGTTAGTGTGAGGATTATCGTGTATCAATCCTTTTAAATATTAATGTGGTGACATGCCCCCAAGCTTGGGCTTCACATAGCGAGTGACCGGTCGTACACAGTCACTCCCTACTTGAATTAAATCCCACCGTATGATGGAACTTAGCTCTTCGTGCATTGTGATGTTTTGCGGCGTATTCGATAAATCACAGCTCTAGCTTGAAGAGATAACATTTTATTGCTGAAATGAGAAAATATGGCAAAGTCAGATGCCTTATTACAAGTTCAAGTTTCAAAATGCGAAAATAAAATGCAAAGGAAATAACGGGATAGAACTAATAAAGCCTGTCATGTATAGTAGCGACGGAGACTCTCGCTATTCCAGGCTCTCGGCAGAGTTAGACCGTCAATGGTCGATAACTTGAATGTGCCATCTCCGAGCTTTTGTGAAATCACATACGGTCCTTCCCAATTTGGGTTCATGTGAGAAGGAACCAGATAAATTCTTTTTAGTACAAGGTCGCCAAGTTCGAAGGTCCGCGATCGGACCTTGGCATTGTACATTCGGGCGACTCGACTCCGATATGCGGCTGCCCTTAAATCAGCCTCTTCGCGCCTCTCATCAAGCAGATCCAGGGATTCGGCAAGTAGTATAACACTTGTTTTTGGAGCATAATATGTCACACGATGATAATGAACTTCCATTTCGACCGGAATAACGGCTTCAGCGCCATAAGATAGAGAAAATGGAGTGTGGCCGGTTGCAGTTTTGTGAGTCCTCCAATAATCCCACAAGGCCATGGGAAGTTCATCAACCCACTTGCCCCCGGCCTTTTCTAGTCTTTTCTTCAGAATAGATTTGATGACCTTATTAACGGCTTCGACTTGGCCATTTGCTTGCGGGTGTGCAATAGCGGAGAATTTCTTATGGATATGGAATCGTAGACAGAAATTTTTGAATTCAGCGCTGTCAAATTGGGCTCCGTTATCGGTAATAATAGTATGCGGGAGACCGAACCGACAGATAATATTGCGTACTACAAAGTTGGTAACTTTCTTCGTCATGATTGTTGCAAGAGGTTCGGCTTCCGCCCATTTTGTGAAGTAATCGACTGCGACGATGACATACTTCGCGCCACCTTTGGCCAAAGGCAATGTACCAATTATGTCAATCCCCCATATTGCAAATGGCCATGGACTGACTATTTGGGTAATCTCAGTAGACGGGGCTCTAGGAATCCGAGCGTGTTTTTGGCATTTATCACATTTTTTGGCATAGTCCATGGCATCGCGATTTACGGTAGGCCAATAATGTCCATATCGGAGTATTTTCTTGGCAAGTGCTTGTCCCCCAGTGTGATCACCACATTCTCCTTCGTGCACATCGTGTAACACTCGTTTGATTTCGTCGTGCACGATACACCGGAGAAGAGGAATGGAATATCCCCTTCGATACATAACTCCATTTTGAATAACAAATCGTGAGGCCTTTCGTAGAATTTGTCTTTTCTCGCTTCGACGCTCGGGCAATACACCACGTTCGATATAATCTCAATAAGGAGTCATCCACGACTCCCTATTGGAGGTAGCTTCAAATGTGAGATCGGTCTCCCTTCGATCAATGCTCGGGGAGGATAGGGTTTCAACCGGGACGACCCCCAACTACTGAGCCTCACCTGTACTTGCTAACTTCGCCAACGAATCAGCTTTCTGATTATGCTCTCGGGGTATATTGAAAATGGCATAGTAATCGAATTGATCAAGCATCTCCAGAACTCGAGTTAGATAAGCGGCCAATCTTCGGTCTTTGGCCTGATATTCTCCTCGAACTTGACATACTATCAACTGGGAATCACAGTAGATCTCTACAGCAATGATTTTCAAATCACGGGAAAGCTTTAGTCTGGTAAGTAGAGCTTCGTACTCGGCTTCATTGTTGGTTGCGCGGAACTCGAACTTTAAAGCATAACATATGGATCGTCCCTCGGGGGTTTCAAGCACTATCCCAGCTCCTGAGCACCGATCATTTGACGCACCATCGGTGTACAGCTTCCAGATGTATTCGGGAGATTTGCTGGTCTCGGGCAAGTCTTCAGGAACGGTGAATTCGGCTATAAAATCTGCTAGGACTTGGCTGTGAATGGCCCTTCTCGGAGTATATGCGATGTCGAATTGACTCAGTTTGATGTTCCATTTTAGTAACCTACCAGACGTCTCAGGCCGCGTGAGGACCTGTCGTAATGGCTGATCGGTGTACACAGTAATAGGATGAGCCTGAAAATATGGACGGAGCTTCCTCGAGGCAATGACTAGGCAATATGCCAACTTTTCGAGCTTTGGATAGTTTCTCTCGGCTCCGGTCAATCGTTTACTTACGTAGTAGACTGGTTTTTGCACTCGGTCTTCCTCCCGAATTAATGCAGCACTGATTGCATTTTCAGATACCGCGAGATATAACTGTTCATGATCTACAGGCTTTGAAAGGATTGGCGGTACGAAAAGATGTTGGACTAGCGATTGAAATGCGCCCTCACATTCTGTAGCCCATTCGAAGTTTCGTTTCCCTTTTCGAATCAAATCGAAGAAGGGAATGCATTTGTCGGTCGACTTCGAGATAAACCTGCTCAGTGCTGCAACTTTCCCATTAAGACTCTGAACTTGCTTTATGGTTCTCGGAGTCTGAAGATTTCTGATAGCCTAGATCTTCTCGGGGTTGGCCTCTATTCCTCGGGCATTGACAATGAACCCAAGGAATTTTCCGGATGCAACTCCGAAATGACACTTTAGTGGATTAAGCTTCATCCCGTATTTCCGAAGGATACTGAACATTGACTCCAAGTCTTTGACATGATCAACGGAGTATCGTGATTTCACCAACATGTCATCTACATAAACGTCCATAGTCTTCCCAATCTGATCGGCAAACATTCGGTTGACTAAGCGTTGATATGTTGCGCCAGCATTCTTTAATCCAAAAGGCATGACCTTGTAGCAGTATAATCCCAAGTCGGTTACGAAGCTTGTGTGCTCTTGGTCGGGTACATGCATGGGTATTTGATTATAACCTGATAATAAGCGTCCATGAAGGATAATAATTCATGTCCTACGGTTGAATCTACCAGTTGATCGATTCGGGGAAGTGGAAAGCTGTCTTTCGGGCAGGCTTTATTCAGGTCTGAGTAATCGATGCACGTTCTCCATTTCCCGTTTGGTTTCCGGATGAGTACGGGATTGGACACCCACTCTGGGTATAAAACGTCTCTAATGAACCCATTTGATTTCAATTTATCGACCTCTTCTTTCAGGGCGGCAGATCTCTCTGGATCCATACCACACCTTTTTTGTTTGACCGGGACAAACCGCGGGTCAATATTTAGGGTGTGGCTCGCGATGTCTGGCGAGATCCCACACATATCAGAATGCGTCCAAGCAAATACGTCCAGATTTGCTTGGAGAAACTCGACCAATTCCCGTTGTGCTCGCAGGCTCAACTGAGACCCAATTTTCAACATCTTTGAATTATCGTTATCACTGATCGGAACATCGATTGTTAATTCAGCCGGTGAAGCCTGACTTTCTCTAGATTCATCTTTATTCTCATTATCTCGGGGGTCTAGATCCTTCTGGAATTGGTCGTGACGCCCGGGCCGAGGCCCAGGCGTTAATTGTCAATTGTCGGTGAAACGGACGCAGAGAGATTCCCCTACGCCCTTTCGTTTTTCTTTTCGCTGCGCCTCTCGCAACTCAACAACATAGCAAGCTCTCCCCGCAGCTTGATCTCCTTGTACAACCCCTATCCCGCGATCAGTAGGGAACTTAAGGGTCAAACACCATGGGGCTATAGCAGCCCTAAATTCAGCAAGGGTCGGTCGGCCCAAGAAAGCATTATACGGAGAAGGAATATCCAAGACAACCAATTGCAACATCCGAACTCTTCGGCATTCTCCCACTCCCAACTCCACCGGCAATTCAACCATTCCGGTTGGTATCGTCGCACTTCCGTTGAAGCCGTGGACTCGTGATTGACAAGGTTTTAAGTCCTTAGCTTCCATCTTCATTAAATCATATGCTCTTTTAAACAGTATGTTCATAGAACTCCCACTGTCTACCAGGATCCTCTTCATCCAAGCAGGACCAACTTGAGCGGATATAACCAGTGGGTCGATCGTGGGGGCTTCGATTCTATCGGCATCTCGACTTCTAAACACGATGTCGTCTGTCATCGTCTTCTGTTGTTTAGCCGGAGCCCCGTCTTCAGAATTGCTACAACACTCGAAGTCCGCATGCCTGATCGAGCTGGCATACGACTCCATTTCCCCCCAGCTTCTGTCTTCCGGATGGGGACCACCACTTATTGTATTGATAACCAACCTCCCGCCCGTACGAGCGGGTTCACCCTGCCTTTCCTGATTCTGCGTAGGATTTTGATTGGATGGGCCCGCCCTACCAGACTGCGGCGTTCGAACAAACTGATCCAACTTTCTCTCTCTAATCAACTTTTCAATGAGGTCTTGCAGATGCCTACACTCATTGGTGTTATGCCCATAACTTTCATGAAACCTACAGAATTTTCCCGTTTGAATCTGCCTCTCCGACGAAGGCTTCGTAGCAGGCTTCTTGTATTGCATAGTATTACAAGTCTGTAGGTATACGTTTTCCAGCGACGTGTTAAGCGGTGTGTAACTGTCAAACATTGCGGCCCTATGCCTCGGACCACGATTCTGATCCTGCTTCTTGATTCGGTTATCACCGTTTCTCGGTCGTTGAGTCTGTTTATTTTGAATATTCAACTCGACTTTTCCTGAAATTTCGCCGGACTGTTTAACTGCAACATTACTCTGAATCCCTTCACTGCTGGGCCTTGCATCGTCCTGCTTCCTAGACTGTTTCGCATCCTCTCGCCTCAAGAATTGAGCGGCTTTGGAATAAAAACGGTCCAACAATGCGGGAGGCTTTCCAGCCAACCAATTTCCAAACTCGGAATCAGGGTCGATTCCTTTAGTCAAAGCCATTAAGATAGAATTATCATTGGGGTTGGTGATCTCTGTGCATGCAGCATTAAACCTCTCTAAATATCGTCTAAGTGTTTCTCCGGGAGCTTGAGTAACACTTGATAAGGTATTAACATCCATAGGTCTGGCAATATGCATACGAAACTGCTCAACAAATTTGGTAGCTAACTGATCAAAAGAAGATATAGATCGTGGTGGTAGTCGTGTAAACCACATCGTCGCAATTCCCCCTAAGGAAATGGGAAGACTACGGCATTTTACTGTGTCATCATCTCTCGCAGCAGTCATCGACCATTTGTATTTCAAAATATATTGATTTGGGTCAGAATTCCCTTCATACATGGGCAGGGTTGGCATCCTGAATCATCGAGGAGGTTCAGCATATAATATGTCATCGGTGAACGGAGTATGACTTCGGGAGATTCCCCAATCGTCATTTGTTAAGCCCTGACTATCGCGAATCATTTGGCGTACCATGGCTGAGAGGTTTGGTGTTGCTACATTTTGAGGGTGGTGAGCCAAAGTGTGGTCGGGTTCCACAGTGCGAGATGGGATCGGACGCTGTCGACGATCTGTGTCTCGCCTCCTTGGCACAATGTCTTCCGGGACATATGGTTCTGGTGCTCGTTCCTGCTGGTGGTAATTCTGGTTGGAGTGATTTCGGGTATCAACTCCTATGTCAACCGCAGTAGTGGCGGCATGGTTATCCACGGTGTGTTGCGGAACAGCGCCCCCTCGGGATGAGGGCCCTGTATGAAAACTAGCGGATGGGCCGACTCTAATCTGTCCCACAGTCAATGCCGGCTAGTGGTCAACGACTTGTGCATAATTTCCCTCTAGCATGGGACGGGTGGATCTGTGATTGTAGTCGGATGAGGCAAAACTTTCCGTGGAGGAACGAGACGCATGATCCCTCCTGGATCTTCTACGCCCTTGGCGATCTAGTTGGTTGGCTAACTCAGTGTTGATGCGCAACTGCTCGGCTAGCTGTTGCCGACTTTGAGTTAGTTCTTGGAGAAACGTCTGGAACTCTTGCCTGGTGACCGGGCCTGATAGGTCGGAATGCCCGGTATCATCTTGGTTAGGTGGAGGTAGTTGCGTGGGATTTTGTCTATCCCGACCTTCTTGACCAGCGACAGATGCGGTTCTTGTGCTAACCATTTTAGATAGTGAACTCCTTCCCTAGACTTTGAAAAATCTGAATAGAATGGAAGGATTTTGAAGCTGAAATCTGGATCTCTCCCTTAGATTTATGCAATCCGGTATCGGCGACAGATCCAAGGAGCAGGAGAAAAACTGGGTTTTCTCAGTGAAAGCACCAAAGTGTTTGTACCAAAATTGGACACAACACTCTTCGGGAGTCTTTTGAAGAGATAATAAATGGAGAATATGAATTGAAAATGAGGATTATCTAACAAACACTCCAAACAACAGTAAAGTAAAGACAAAGGCAAGCGATTTATAGTGGTTCGGCACGTTGCCTACGTCCACTATGAAGTTTTAGCAATTTTATTGATTCTTTTTCAACGTTTACAAGCGATTACAGCAAGCAACAACAGGTTACAACTGAAAATTCGAAATCAACAGCTAGTATACAATGTAGGATGATGATGATCTCAATCTGGCAGAGTCTGGGCGCTTCAGAGTCGAAAGATCCCTTTTCTGTTGGCCCTGGGGCTCTATTTATAGGTGTAGGCTGCTGATATTTCGCTGAAAACTCAGGAGACCACTTCTGGCACGTGAGGGGGCCCACACGCCCAGCCTCAGGAAATTTGGGCCCACTTTGGCATCGGTTCGAACTCCATTCGAATCGATCAAGAATTCATCCAATTGAGGTGAAATTTGGTGTGGACACTCTTCGACATGAATGCAAGCTTCTGTGAAAATTTCGTGGCATTTGGATCAGCGGATTGAGAGATATGATGGATTCGAGATGGGGCTCAATGCGTGGCTGTTTGGTTCGAAACCATCCATTCGAACCGATGGTTTCGAACCGATGGTGGCACGCGACTTCGTGGTGACGTGGAGCGCAAACTTCGAACCGATCCGGTCTTCACTCTGAGTTAACCGCTTCGACTCCATGTATCTCGGCGCATTCGAACCGATGGATGGCACGTCATCGTGGCTAGTTGACCCAGTGGATTCGAATGAAGCTTCATAGATGGTTTCGAACAAGGCTTCATGGGTGGGTTCGAACAAGGCTCCATTAATGGGTTCGAACTACCGAAGCTCAGTGGGTTCGAACAAGGATTTTTGGATGGATACGGGCCTTGCAACCTCTCCACGGACATGAGGCCCACCGACGCGAACTAGATGGGTTCGAAGTTGATGGAGTCGAACCGAGGCACTCTGTTGGGTTCGAAGCCATCGATTCGAAGGTGACTGGTTCGAATGGTGTTTGACGATGGATTCGAAGACACCTACCGTGATGGGTTCGAAACCGGTGCTTTTCCCTTCAAGTTGAATCGATCATAACTTGAGCGTATGAACTAGGATTGACTCGAAATTTGAGATGACGGCTTCTATAATCTTTCTCGTCTTGTCCTATCAATTGTAGCACAATTCGGACTCGGACGAAATTCAGCGATATCCATAGCGAAACGAAGTATGACCAATCTCTGAGACGAACTGTTCTCCGTTTTCGATCGATCTTTTGGTATCGCGGCTTTGCCAAAAAGCGGGATAACACTTAACATATCATTGTTAATTTCAATCTTGACGCTTCTATTTCCTTCAGTATTATCAATATAAATTTTATAAGCCTTCAAATTATTTTTAATAGGCTTAAAATCCTAGATTCAACATTTCATCCAATTTTAAATTATTTAAATTCAATAATTAAATTATCAAATAAATTATGGTATTCGTAATTCAAGTTAAAATTACTCTATTGAATATTTAAAATCAATTATATATTCCAATTTTAAATGCTCAAAAATTCCGGGTCGTCACATAGACTTTCAAAATTCTTTTCCAAAATACCAGGATTTAAATTCTCAAAATTTATATCAAATACGTTCCACATTTGTCTTCACAAAGTAGTTTTATTTGTAAATCACGCTCATAAATTTGTTTATCTTAAATAAATGTCTTTACCTTAAACCATTATTATTATTCGACACTTTATAATCGAATTATGAAACTTAATTCACAAGGTGTTTGTGCTTTTTAATGAAATAATAAATCAATTAATGATAATAACTGAATATTATTACTCTTTAACAACCAATTACTTAATAAATAACTATATCATTTTGAAAATATCTTTTATATCCAAAATATAATCCTAGGTAATATTATTTCATTTACTATATTTTTCCTAAAACAAAAATCATTTTATATAACATTAACAAAAGTACACTCATATACGTAATACTCTCAACGTATTCTAAGGTATCACTTACCCTATCTCTAATGAGTTACTCATCCTATGGTATTACAAACCCTATCTATGATGAGTCTTTACACCTATCAGGCTTAGGTGTTCGCTTTATCTAAGCTCTAATAGCAAATATGATGACCCAACTATTCGATTCTTAGAAATCGACACTAATTCATCCACGGTATTCATGTGCCACAATCCCAAGTGTCGGAAAGGTCGATTGCAATGGGTAAAAAGAAAAGTAGGAAGATCAGAAACTTACACGAATGGAATAATATATATTATTTCAATATAAAATCTTTACAATGGAAAATCTTTAAAAACATATATTAGAGTCTAATCTAAATTCAGCTTGGATAGTTATAATACACCTGTCCTTATATTTGTTGAAAAACAAACAACGCACAATGCGACAGAAAATAGAATACATCCATACTTTGATAAAGATCTCCAACTCTGCTTTGGAAACTCCAAGCATCTTCAACTAAACCTGAAACTACTCGGATCCGACCCAGGTATAAAAATACCCGGATCAGTTTGACAAACCAGCATGAGAAACACGAATCTTGAATGATAGTGTCATAGATAAGAGATTGGTGACAAAAACCTTTTTGAAAAGAAAGAGTATCTGATAAGGTCACGCTGCATATAAACATGAACTGTTTTTTACCTTATGATAACTAAAATACTTTATACGGAAAATCACTTTGATATTAATGACATCAGTTTGAAAACACTTTCAAAGAAATATATGTACAAAGAAAATATAATACCCGGACAATGGTAATACATCCAGACTAGGTTAATGGAATATGCCAGACAGAATATATGATACCAAAAGGGGTAGCTGAAATGTTTGCAATGCATTACACGTATTTTTGGACTATAATCAAAACTTTAAAACTCATATTTGGAATTGGATTTCCAACATGATAGGGAACTAGTGCCTTTTCATTCGATCCATGCATAATAACTATAGCTCCTGCAATGACCTTATCACTTGTCTCAAGCCAACCACTTGGAATTGCACTTGCTACACTACTATGGTACAACGTATTTGCTTCGTTTCTTTACACAGTCTCCATTAGCCTCTAATACCTGTCTATATCATCATCTTAAGGCAATCGATGCCTTGTGGAAATAGATGCCTTTCGTTTCTCGTTACTTATAGCCCGAAATATATCCTACAGACCACATAGTATCCCGTATCATTCCTGAGATGTGAGGCTCGTGAGGCTATGTTTTTTTTCTTTCATAAAGCCATACTTTGTCTTTCACAAAGTCGTGCTTTATTTTTCCATAAAGCACATTCCACTTAGAATGCCACTTTTCCATTCCTTAATCCCACAAATGATTTCTACACACATATAATGTAACGATCCACTTTTTAGTACAGTTTAAGCGCAATAAACCACACACGAACCATTCAAATTGAACGGAAAAGCGGATAGTCAAGGGAAAGAAAGAAGAAAGAAGACAAGAAGAAAAATAACAACACATATTCTCACAGCAGAACGAATGATCTATAATATATAACAAATGTTTACACGAAAACAAAACTATAATATATGTATATATAGATAACAATCAGAGTATACCAACTTATTTTAGCCCGGACAATTATAATAACCTGTCCTCACCATTGCTGATAAATGCAATAATGAATGCAACGGAAAAAAACCATGTATGTGAATGTGTCTTTAGGCTCCAAATCATCTCCTGATGCTCCAAAACATCCAACTAACCTTAAAATATGCTCAATCTGAACCGAGCATTATAGGAAAGCAATACCTGAGTCAGTCTGGTAGAACCAGCATGAGAAACTCAAATCACAAGGAATTTTATTTATTATAACTTGTAAAATCCTTTAAAATCAAGGTATCTAGTAAGACCACGCTGTACATAAACATAGACAGGATTTTACCTTACGATAATAAAAATCTTTATATCAAAAAACCCAGTGATGTTATAATAATGTCTAAGGGTGAAAATAATAATAATCAAGTAGCTGTGATTCTCATGAGTGTACATCACAACAACATTGGTATAAAATCGAAAACCGATAAGGAATATTTGCTAATTGTGTAAAATTTCCATGGAGGTGCCCTCAGTACTTCAAGAAATGGTCCTTCTGCACAAGGATCGGAGATATCCTTCCGAAGCAGCATACATTCTTAGTGAAGTTCTTTTAGAAAGAGCCGATTACACTCTATGGGTTTATAAACCCTAATGGCCATGTCTCCTATCTCTGGTTTTAGTCATTACCGCTGATAAGGCTACGTCAGGCGTTCTAGTTCTTGCACTACCATCAAAAAAGATCATGGAATTCCACATGGATTCTAATACCCCAACGGGTGTTGGAATCACATATGAATTGCCATATCTCGAATAGATCATGGAATCACACACAGATTTCCATACCCCAACGGGTTGCGGAACCATAGATGGATTCCATCATCTCTATATATCATGAAACTCCTCCATAGAACCTAAATGATATTGGAGTGGTTAAGGGTTTGAGTCAACTCTTATGATTACACTCTTTCACTTCCTGGGTGCTCCACAAACCAATTGCTGATTTTCTAAATGCTCAATATCGGTTTTTTAAGAAATAATATAACAATACATAAGAGTGAGGATCACCCCCTTACCGTTTAAGTGGATGAATCTCCTTATAATTTGTCATAGAAGAATAAAACAAGTTTATACCTACAGTAGAGTACCACCAACGATAACTATACCATATAATTTCCATATTTTCCCTAGATATTTCTGGAGTAAAAATCCTTCGATGTTAAGTAGGGAATATTTCCGTACCACCAAAAATTAAGAAGGATTACATATTTAGGCCAAGATTTGATAGTCGTTTATTTAACTATCAAATAAACAAACATTCAACTCAAAGATTACATTTCCCATTAAAATCACTAAGCCTTATTTAATTAAGTTTCCGTTATTGTAAAATCACATTTCAAATACTTTGAAAATCATTTCCATATACTTATCTCAGTAGGATAAGTATATTCACAAAACACTATATTTCATACTTAGAAAATATAACCATATACTTAAATTAACGGTATAAGTATATTCACCAACCATTTAACTTTCCAAACATAGAAACTTGAAAACTCTTGAAAATAGATATAGAAAGTACCATTCAATATCGACCATGGATCGCAGCTTACACAAAGGTTATATTGCTATCCCAACGAATCCATAATAAACTGTAGGCAATCCCCACCTCTTGAATTATGCCATGAAAATCAACCATTTCTTTTCAAAATCTCTTTGTTTCATAAATGTCTCCCAATTTATTTATTAAGTTTCTTCATAAATCTCCAATCCATTATAATACAATCTTAATAAATCTCAAACCCTGTTTATAAAATTCCTTCTTTTCAAATCTTTAAAATTCATTTATAATTTCTTTTACAAAAATCCAAAACCATTTATAAAACTCTTCCCATATTTTAACAAACTTATTTAATAAACTCTTTAAATCAATAAGGTTCCTTTGATAACCCATACATTATTTAAAATAACTTTAAATTACTTCGAATAATAAGTTATTATTTAAGCATTCTTCTATTTCATTTAAATTAAATCTCATTTAAAATAATAACTTTAAAATCTCATTAATAATATATTAATTAATTTTAAACACTATTATTGTATTAATAAGTTAACTTCAAACAATATTAATATAATAATTAATTAACTTTAAGAAATTTATTAATACAATAATTGAAAAACTTTTAACTAATATAAATATGATAACGGATTAACTTATAATGTAAATAATACTTAAATTAATATAATTAATTAGCTTTAATTAAAAATTCAAGTATAGTTAAATCATTTTAAATAAATAATTAAAATAAAATTAAAACATTTTTAAACAATAACTAAATAACTTTAAAATAATAGTTATACATTCTTAAATAACATTTAAGATATAACCTTTAAGAATCATATTAATAAAATAATTAACTTTAAATCATTATTAAAAAAATTATAAATTATCTTTAAAATATTATTAGTAGTAAGTTATAACCATTTTAAATCTTATTACTAAACAATAATTATCTTTAAACCTTATAATAAGAATAATTATTCTTATAATAACTTTCAAATCAATGGTTAGCTTTTCGAATTTGAAGGAGGCCTAACGATCACCATAATACTTAAACAAGCTACCATATATTCAATTTAACTTTTCAAATTAATCATAGATATTTCATAATCCACAATTATGTAAATAAATCCAAAACTTAATCATCATTGGTTAATATATCGCTTATGTAAAGCGGTATATCAATTTACGATGTATAATCAAATGTCCAAAACTATAAAATAGCAGAACAGGAATTTATTCTGCTAATTAAATGTGATATTTATGTAATTAGCGGAATGGTTTTTTATTTCGCTAAACAAGTGTCCAGTTACCATATTCAATCCAGTTTAACTCAACAGTAATTGATTTAGCCAAATAAACATTAATAATTAAGGTATACAAATTTAAACGACGTTATTATCAAAATAACATAATTTAAATCCTGTCCGTTTTCATATATCATAAATTTATACTTGCCCAAAGCTACCAATAAGTTGCACTATAATGTTGTACTCATAATTTTGAGTCCAATGCAAGAATCCATGAGTACAACGGAACACGTATGAGCTAGTTATCTTATTAAACAATATACATACAAATTTAATAATTGTTAACCACAAAATTCACTTAGGAATAAAGGCATAAAGGAAGGCTCAAAAAAATGTTAAGCTCCATAAGAATTGAAGACAAGGGTTTCACCATAATTCAAAACAGTGTTTTGAAGGCATTAAGATAGGTTTAGAGGAGGTTAGGACAGAGTCGCAAGCACTTGGTGCACCTGCAAGTGTCAAGTGAAAGAAGTGCTTTCGAAAGAGTAAAAGTGAAAGCAAAGATACCCTTCTACCTCAGCTAGATCTTTTGACGTAGTCAAACCCACATATAAGAGAGGGCCTAGTATAGATTCGAAACACCTTTCGAATGTATTGAACAATAGTATCACACATAAGAATCAAACCCTTCAAAACAGTTGGTTTCGCCGTTTTCAATCCTCCGCTTAATGACATTTTACCAATGTGCACCTCTTGAAAGCAAGAATAAGCCTTTTGAAATGACTGGAACCTTCCGTAAGCATAAAGGAAACTCCACATGAAGCCAAGTGACCTTTCGCAATGATCCAATCATCATCTATTAACCCTTTCGAAACTATATGGAAGCACTCCTTACCCACTCAAATAATTACTCATCATGGCTAACACCAGACAATGCAACCAAAGGAGGTTTCGAAGGATAAGCTAAAGTTAGAGGCGCTTCCACTTACATCAAAACAATGTGATAGGGACCTTGACCCTTTCGTAACATACCTTTCGAAGGAGTTGAAAGGTTTAAGTTAACAATGAAAGCAATATTTAGGAATTTTGGAAGAACATCCACTGCTAGTACACTATTGATGAAGGAAAAAGGATGAATCCAAGCATAATAAGATACCCAAGCAGCCTCCTTTAAAGCTATGGAAGAGGAAGGATGACGGTGAAAAGATGAATGTGAAAGTCCAGGAGAAAAACCTTTAACCACTTCGAAATGATGGATGCGGAAAGGGGTCAACCTACGCCTATAAATACGACCCTTAGGATCCAAGTTGGGGGATGGATTTTAAATTCTGAATTCTCTTTCTTACTTTATAGCAAAATCAAACTTTTGTAACCCTAAATCAATTTGGAGAAAACTCTCTTGCTTGCAACCTAATTTGGATAAATGTAAAAGAGTGGATGGGCGGATCCAGTACCGATTTTAAATATGAGGAAGATCATTTCAGTCATTAGCTTAACTATTAAACAATTTCACATGATGCTTTTATTTTCGTAGATTTAATTTATGCAATGATACAGAATCAACTTAGACATTGTGATTTTGAATCATATTATCATTGGGTTTTGTAATATCAAATGTTAAATTGACATGATGATGATAATTTGATAGTAATAAGTTCATTGAACTTATACGATCTATCTAAGATATGGTCGAACGTGTCTATGCTCTGATACCAAATGAACGTGTGCCATGGATCGTGTAATATGGATATATGATAATAGAGAGTATAGAGATGACAGTAATACAATAAATAGTGTGGAATATAAAAGCATTATAATAAAAAATAACACCAGAGATTTTTATACTGGTTCGGAGCTTCATCCTATGTCCAGTCCCTGACTTTTTATGGAATTTCAAAAACAACAACCCACACTTAACCCGGAGGAACATGTCTATACAACCCCTGAGCAGCCGAACATGGACTTGAGCAGCAGAACATGATTTTGCCTCAGCAGCCGAAGAGGACTTCACACGCTTGAGCAGCAGAATAAGACTTCAATAAATACAAAATATTGTTTTGACCTTGTATGTTCTAATAACACGGATTTGTCACTCGTAGTACAACCTTCCTATAATCTTTTCCTCAAGTATGATGTGTATAGTTATATGTATATGAAGATTAGGAAGTTTCAAATTGCTTGAAGAATATGGAAATGAATACGTAAGCAATGAATGTATGAATTCAAGAGAGTAGTTAATTCAGAAAATATTATTCAAGTATAAGCAAGTAAGTGAAGTGATTTGATCTTAAAATTCATGCATATATATAGCAGTTAAGGAGTTGTAACTACTGGTGAAGAGATCTCTGCGAATAACAATGGTTGCAACCCTTGGGAGGAAGACAACTACTCAGAAAAGTGGTGTCTTTTCATAAAAAATGACAGTTGCAGGATTCAGTCGACTGAATACAGTCAGTTAGTCGACTGAATTTAAAACATGCACAATGAATGTTTAAATGCACAGGTTCAGTCGACTGACTGACTGTATTCAGTCGACTGAATTCTATTGTTAAGCAAAAACTATAGTAGCTTATTTGGTTAGAGTACTTGCCTTCTAAACTAGTGATCCGGGTTTGAGCCCCGTTCCATGCATTTTTTGAAAACTTGATTTTGATTAAAATATGCATGCAAGTTTATTTGAGTGTGAATGATGATTCTTGAGGCAAGATTTTAACAAAGCGCTAAATTAGACTTTATATACACATTTGATGACTCTTGTTAAAATATATAACTATACAAACCATATATTGAGCCGATGAGTCTGGATGTTATCGTAGTCGTAGATTCGTGAATTGTTGTGTCTTGTTAGCAATCAAAACCTATGACATTCTCCCCTTTTTTGATGATGACAACTTCATTTGCTACGGATGAATCTTCAACAAGCTTTGTTGACTTATCTCTCCCCCAGAATATATTCCTGTAATTATGCTATAGATTTCTCCCCCTGAATCTATGCTATATATTCCTATAAATAATTAATCTTTTCTCCCCATTAATCGGTGCATGCATTGTTTATTCCTACAAATAGTGTTAGAGCACTATCTTTCTCCCCCTTTTTCATCGACAAAAAAAGAGTTTATATGATGAAAACAATTATATTCCACATAGATGTCAACATAGAACAATATAGAACAAAATAACTACTACTTATAATGTAAGGTATCAAAAAAATAACATTTAAAGCATGCGATGCCTAAGGTTCTTATAGTTTCTTATTTTTTTAGGAAACCATACCCATTTGAGTGTGGTTGAATCTTTATAAATATAATTTTCATTATTAACTAGCATATCAAAATAATCATTAATGTATTTTTCTCTATTTTTCCAATTAGCAGGAATCTAAATACTTAGATAATTTTTATTCATATTTCCCATCAATGATTTTGTACTTCTAAAGAAATTATAAACATTATTCATCATAGCAGTATTTGAATTTCTATAAAAATTGGATTTAGACTTTACTCGTAATCTAGTACTAGCACTAACATATTTACTATACATGAAAGCAGGTCTAGTGCTATTTCTATGATCTGTTTTATTATATCCTAAACCACTTTTATCATGTAAAGGTCTAGAACTAGATAAAATCATGTTTATATTGTTTTGACCTTTATTAAATTTTGCGACTTCAGTGTTAAGTTTATCAAATTTAGCTTTAAAGTCACAATTATTATTTTCAAAAGAAATATTACTATTTTTCAAAATATCAATTTTCTTGTTTAATTTAGAATTCTCCTTTTTTAACTTACAGTTCGCATTTTTGAGAAGAAAAATTCAAGATTCTGAATTATCTAAAGATGATTGTAATAAATCATTTTGTCTTTTCAAATCCGTAATTTCTTTTGAAAAAATTTCTTTTTCTTTTTCAAACATAGTATTTTGTTCGTCTAGAAAATCTTTAAGAGCCTCAAAAATATTTTTTAAAACATCCTGTTGATTTTCTAAATCTAATTTCTCATTTTTAAATTTTTCATTTTCAAGTTTGATTGATTTCATCATTTGTAAAATAATAAAATTAAGCTTTGAGATCTTATCGCTTATACTAACTAATTCATTATTCTCATTTACTAAAATTTGTAGATCAGAAAGTACATTTTTACTGCCCTCATTGATCATTGCTCTGATAGTTTCAGGCCTTTTGCTTGTTGTATTTCGACCGGATCTTTTTCTGACCATTATTCTATAATGTTGTGACGATCGATAGAATTCCTGGCTTTGATACCAATTGAAAGTGTCAATGATCTAATACCAAATGAAAGTGTGCTATGGATCGTGTAATATAGATATATGATAATAAAGAGTATAATGATGATAGCAGTACAGTAAATAGTGTGGAATATAAAAGCAGTATAATAAAAAATAACACCAAAGATTTGTATACTGGTTCGGAGCTCCGTCCTACGTCCAGTCCCAGACTCTTTCTGGAATTTCACTAAAACAACAACCCTTACTTAACCCCGAGGAATAGGTCTATACAACCCCTGATCAGCTGAACAGGGACTTGAGCAGCAGAATGGGATTTCGCCTCAACAGCCGAAGAGGGCTTCACACGCCTGAGTAGCAGGACAGGACTTCAACAAATACAAAAGATTGTTTTGACCTTGTGTGTTCTAATAACATGGATTTGTCACTCGTAGTACGACCTTCCTATAATCTTTTTCTTATGTATGATGTGTGTAGTTGTGTGTATATGAAGATTATGAAGTTTCAAATTGCTTAAAGAATATGGAAATGAATACATAAGCAATGAATGTATGAATTCAAGAGAGTAGTTAATTCAAAAAATATGATTCAAGTATAAGAAAGTAAGTGAAGCGATTTGTTCTTGAAATTCATGCATATATATAGTAGTTAAGGAGTTGCAACTGCTGGTGAAGAGATCTCTGCGAATAGCAATGGCTGCAACCCTTGGGGAGGAAGTCAACTATTTAGAAAAGCGGTGTCTTTTCATAAAAAACGACACTTACAGGATTCGGTCGACTGAATATAGTCAGTCAGTCAAATGAATTTAAAAACATGCACAATGAATGTTAAAATGCATAGGTTCACTTGACTAAATGACTGTATTCAGTCGAATGAATTCTGTTGTTAAGCAAAAACTACAGTAGCTCATTTGGTTAGAGTACTTGCCTTCCAAACTAGTGACTCGGTTCGAGCCTCGCTCCATGCATTTTTTGAAAACTTGATTTTAATTAAAATATGCATGCAAATTTATTTGAACATAAATGATGATTCTTGAGGAAAGATTTTAACAAAGCACTAAACTAGACTTTATATACACATTTGATGACTCTTGTTAAAATATATAATTATACAAACCATATATTGAGCCGATGAGTCTGGATGTTATCGTAGTCGTAGATTCATGAATTTTTGTGTCTTGTCAGCAATCAAAACCTATGATCCAACAATGGTTCCATTGCATATTGAATTTAAATCTTATATATTTTACATTGAATCCATTCGAAAGAGTAAGGACTTTCTCGACTTGATTAAAAGGGGTTTTGAAAGGGGGGTACTGTATGAATATTAAGTTATGTTTACTGGTTGCACGTCTTCGAAAGGAGCTTGGATATTCCTAAACATAAAACCCCTCTCGAAAAAGTCTCTACCATGGAAGTAGAAGCCACACTTTTGAAAGTGGATTCCCTTTTTAAAAGGCAGAATAGTCCTTCGACTCATTGGAAAGGATATATGAACGATCCTTTCGACCCACTCAAAAGGAGATGTGAATGACCCTTTCAATCCACTCGAATGGGGTTAAGAATGAGTTGTTCTCTTCCTAATTGTCATTTCAAAGTGTTTATTGGGCCTCTTACCAACAATTAACACTTTTACAAGGCTACCTTTTGAGGATATCTATCCCTACCAACTCGTTCGAAAGGGGTTTTGAAAGGATTGTTCACTTCTAAAACTTTGTTTTGAGGTGTTAGCAAAATTTCTTGTTAACAATTAAACTTTGGGATGTTGACAAGATTTCTTATTAACATTTTTGGCACTAGAAGGAGGGCTCGAACCTCCGATCTTGTAGTTCCTATATAGACTAATTATGGACTGTTTAACTTGGTGTAGGAAAATGAAATCTAAAAGGCTTAGTCGAATGGATGAAGAAGCAGTAAATACCACAACTTTAGAAGAAAACATAACTTCAACTTTCAACTTGGAGGGAGCTGCGCTATGACAGCTGTCAACCCCAATACAACCAAACATAATGCAGTCAAGATAAAGCATATGAAGCAACAATTGCTGGAAATGTAAGGGCTCCTCAAAGCAGCTATATTTCAGAAATCTTCCAAAACTGCAAAACCAACAACTGGAGATGAGGTGGTCTCCCCAAGAAGAAATTTGAAAGCTCATACCTACAAGGGCTAGAACTAGATAGATCTAACATCACCATAAAAAAGAATGTCAACCAGTTACCTTTGATCATCAAGGAAGGATACCGGATAAATCTCTTGAGCAATCTAGAAGCTCGACCTCAAAAGAATACAACCGAAACTGAGAACGCTATCATGACACCGAAGCTTTTTTAAAATATGTAGCAGAAAAGGATGTCAGAGATATGCTAAATGCAAAAGGGAAAAGAACTTTAGATGAGCGAGCAAATGACAATGAACGAGTAACTCCTTTCATGGATGAGATCATGTCAGTAGTTATCCCATCTCATGTCATGATCTCAACCATGAAATATCATGGTACAACTGATCCTGATAACCATTTGATGGCTTTTGACAGTCAAATAGATCTGTATAATGCCTTTGGAGTTGTTCAATATAAATTATTCCCGGTAATACTTCAAGGGGCAGCTGCAAAGTGGTAACATCAATATCGTGAGAAGACTATCTACTCATGGAAATTGTTTTCTTATGAATTCTCCGTGCAATTCTGCATATGCAAGGATCCAACCATCGAGTATGTTGTTCTAGCAAACATTAAGCAAAGTCAGGTGGAACCACTAGGTGATTACCTTATAAGATTCAATACAGAAGCACTAAAAACCAAAGACATGAATGATAGGGATAAGCTCATAACGGTGCATTATGGGCTTATAGAGAATACACCATTTTGGAAGGAACTCTTCATGCATGGGTGTAAGAATTTACAAGATTTCCACTTCCAAGCCGAGAAATTCATTCGAATGGATGAATTATATTATGCAAAAAAGAAAGCTAATCCTAGAAAGGAGCATGGAAGATTTAGATCGGATTAGGGATATAAAAGAATAAGGTGGAAGGAGCCCAATACTAATTCAATCGCTTTAAACAAGCCATTATCTTATATATATATGCTATGACTAAAGAAAAGGTTAACATCCCAACTTCGTTCAAGACTTGAAATTACCCTAACCAGAGAAAGAGGGACGACTACTACGCTTATCACAAAGCGAATGGCCATCAAATTGATGAATGTCATGTGTTAGCTGGAATCTTTTAGAAATTAATTCGTGAAGGGCATTTGAAGAAATTCATCCAAGATTAAAAAAAGGCGCCTCGGACTGATGATGGTCCGCAAAAGTTTCCTAATAATGCTGTCAACATCTTAGAAGAAGAAGATCCATTAAGCTTGAGTCCTTCATTAAATAGTACTGATGTAATTCATAGGGGCCACATCTAATAGGGACTAGCAGGGAGCCAGAAACATATACATTAAAGAAGCTAGAGAGGGAGTATTCACCATCCAAGAAGATCCCACACTTAAAAGTCCATGACTCAACGTACCAATGATAGATCTTGTTTTTACTCCCCAAGAGCTAAAGAAAGGAATCCATGACAACCATAATGACCCTCTCATGATTGCGGCCCAAAGTGGACTTTCTATATTGTCCAAGATTCTTGTAGACACTGGGAGTGCAGTTAATATCATTTTCAAACATGCCTTTGATCAAATGGGAATTCCAAAAAACAAGCTAGAGCCTATCCTTGAGCCCATCTTTGGGTTCAATAACAAGGGGCCAATTTCAACGGGATAAGTGAAGTTGTTAGTGCAGATGGGAGTACTGCCATGCTGCAGGACTTTTGAAACTATCTTCGTTATCATCAATCAACAGTCATACTACAATGCTTTCTTTGGCCGACCCATACTTGATGAGGTGAACACTTTTGTCTTGCTAAAATATCTAATGGTAAAATTCTTAACTAAGAAGGGTTGGGGCACTATTCATGGAGAAAAATTCAGCTCCCAACAAATGTACTTTGCAACGCTTGATCAATATAAGAGGGAGTATTTTTCTTACTATGATCCTTCTACTATTTTTCAGCCTTTGGATGATGAATTTTTACATCCAACATTTGAAGCAAAATTAGGATCTAATAAAACTAATAAACGTAAGTTTGAAAGGTACATCTCTCTTGGGAGTAGGAGAAAGAAGACCGATGCTAACTCCATAGAATAAGGTGAAACATCAAAGAATTGGATTGCCATAGGGAAGTGGAAAGGATAAAACCTATAGAGGACCTTGAGGAAACATGTATAGACCCAAAAGATTCAACAAAAATAGTCAAAGTGGGAAAGGAGTTGGAAAACAGCTTGAAGGCAGACTTAATTCAGTTTCTTAAGTCTGACAAAGATGTGTCTACATGGTCTCATTCAGATATGGTTGGAATTGATCCATCAGTTATGTGCTATGCACTAAATATTGATCCAGAAGCGACCATTGTCCGACAAAAAAAGAGACAATTTGATAAGGTGCGATCCGACGTCCTGAAAGAGGAAGTTAAAAGGCTACTCAAAAATGGATTCATTCGGGAAGTCTTTTACCTAAAATAGCTAGCAAACCCAGTATTGGTAGAAAAAAGTCGAATGACAAGTGGAGAACTTGCATTAATTATAATGATTTGGACAAAGCATGTCCAAAAGATTGTTGCCCGTTGCCTTGGATAGACCAATTCGTTGATGCAACTAGTGGACACAAGTTGTTATCCCTCATGGATGCTTACTCGGGATACAATCAGATACCCATGTTCAAACCAGATGAAGAACATACAAGTTTCGTTTTCGATTAAGGAATTTTCTGCTACAAAGTAGTGCCTTTCCGGCTAAAGAATGTAGGAGCTACCTATCAATGATTAGTTAACAGAATGTTTAAGGAACAGATTGGTAGAAATATGGAAGTTTATGTTAACGATATGCTAGTAAAATCTTATGAAGCTTGGAGTCATGTTAAAGATACTAAAGAGATGTTTGAAGTATTACGAAAGTATAAAATGAAACCAAATCCCAAAAAATGCTCTTTTGAGGTTCATTCTGGTAAGTTTTTAGACTATATTGTAAGCGCTCAAGGGATTGAAGCCAGTCCAGACCAGAACCAAGCAATCAAAGACATATCTGAGCCCAAAACTAGAAAAACATGTGATGAGTTTGAACGATAGGATTGCTGCCCTAAGAAGGTTCATCTCCAAGGCAACTGATAAGTGCATTCCCTTTTTACATGTGATCAAAAAGAGAAAGAACTTTGAATGGGGAGAAGATTGTAAGAAAGCCTCCCATAAATTAAAAAACCGTTTGGAAAGGCCACCAATATTATCCAGCCCCGAGAATGGAGAAGTCTTGTACTTATACATAGCAGTTTTGAAACATGCGGTTAGTTCTGTTTTGGTTAAAGAAGAAAATGGGACTCAACTTCCTATTTATTATGTGAGAAGGCGGTTGAAGGTTGCAGAGGTTCGATACTTGGAAATAGAAAAATTAGCTTATTGTTTGATACTTACAGCACATAAATTTCGAGCATACTTTTAAGTGCATCCAATCAGAGTATTAACTAACTTTCCATTTAAACAAATCTTCAGTAAGCCTGAAACTTCGAGTAGGCTAGTAAAGTTGGGAAATGATCTTAGCCAATATGACATTGACTTTCAGCTACGAGCAACAATCAATGGACAAGCATTATCAGACTTCATTAATGAATGTACAAACTTTGTTAAAGAACAATCAGAGAAAGAAAAGGATTAAAAACTCGTATGGTAGTTATTCATGGATGGCGCATCAAATGAGCAGGGAGCCAGGGTAGGATATGTTATAATAACACCAGACAGACATTGCCTACACTACGTAATGAAGTTAGGGTTCCCCATAAAAAATAATGTAGTCGAATATGAATCAATGGTGGCAGGATTGACTCTAGCCTTAGAGCTCAAGATCCCAAGAATTCAAGTCTTTAGTGATTCTCAACTAATGGTAAATTAGATAATGCAAACATATCAGGCTAAGGACGCCAAAATATCCTAGTATGTACAGAAAGTGTTAAAAATGCTCGCCTTATTTGAAGATTTTTCTATACACCAAGTCCCAAGGAGGGAAAACTTTCAAGTAGATTTATTAGCAAAGTTGGCTAACTCAAGAGGAGCCCCAAGAACCCATATCGTACCAGTAGGGTACTTAGAAAATCCCAGTAACGGAGAGGCAACACCCGAATAAGGGAAAGAACTGTTAGTTCTAAATAGACCCTAAACCAAGGCACAAGAAAGAGAAGAAAGGGAAGTTGATAATGAAATCCCATATGAGGAATTTAATCATCCAAGGGCAAATGACTGCTATAATAATACTTGGATGTCACCTATTGTCGAATATCTTTCCAAGGGGATATTACCATCCGACAAAATGGAAGCTAGGAAAATCAGGAGGTAGGCTCCAACTTTCACAATGATAGATGGAATTCTTTATATGAATGGATATGTCTTACCTTACTTAAGACGTGTGAGTTTGAAGGATAGGATGAAATTGTTGGTGGAAGCGCACACATGAATGATTTTATAGAGACCATTCCGATGAAGTAAATTTAGAAAATAAAATAGCGAGAAAAGGTTTCTATTGGCCTCGAATGGCCGATCAAGTTATTGAGTATGTAAGGAAATGTGAAAGATGCTAGAAATACTCAAATATTCCTCGTTTACCACAAAGTCGATTAACTCCGATCTCTAGTCCATGGCCCTTCGATATATGGAGAATCGACTTAATCGGGCCATTGTCACTTCCAAAAGAGGAGAAAAATATGCTATAGTGGCCATTGAATACTCTACTAAGTTGGTAGAAGCAGAACCTCTCCCCAAAATCACTTCTTGGAAAGTGCTTAGATACGTCATTAAAAACATTGTTACCAGATTCATGATCCTTTATAAGATTATATCTGATAATGGAACACAATCTAAAAGTGAAGAGTTTTCTCGATTTCACCATAAGAACAGGATTATCAAAAGTTTTTCTTCCATGGCACATCCAAAGGCTAATGGAGCCGTTGAGGCAGTAAATAAGACTACTAAGACTATCTTGAAAATGCGATTGAATAAATCCAAAGGAAATTAGATAGAAGAATTGCCTTTGTACTCTGGATTATCATACCCCTTGTTCTCTAACATATGGGTGTGAAGAAATGTTGTCAATTGAAATTGAGATACCCTCATATCAAAGAATCACATATGCATTTGATCCAAATCAAGAACTGAAGAAAATATCATTAGATTTAATACATGAATTAAGAGATGAAGCACCTATTCGGACTGTAGAGTACCATAGAAGAGTCTCAAAATACTGTAACTCAAAAGTAAAAACAAGATCATTTAAAGAGGGAGACTTAGTACTCCAAAGGGTGATGGCAAACACAAGAAATCCTATAGATGGACCGCTAGGACCAATCTGGAAAGGTGTAATCGTATGCAAAGTAACTCCCCATGGAGCTTACAAGTTATGTCGACCAGATGGCAATATGGTTCCTAGATAGTGGAATCGGAACACTTATGACCATATTTTCTTACAAAAAAATGAATAAAGCACCTCTTCCTTAAATAAAAGTCTACATGGTTGGGATTGAAATTCTCCTTGAATTTGGAAATTACCTTAAACGATCGAAAGCCTTTGTCCATGCTAAGATAGCCAAGTCAAAGCGCCTCCTGTAGGGAGGTAAGAGTAAGCCTTTATCCATGCAACGCTATGGCCAAGTTAAAGCATCAAAAAGCCCTTGATCAAGCCATGTTGAGCCTTTATCCGTGCTGTGCTATGGCCAGGTTAAAGCATAACCAAGCCCTTGATTGTGGCATGGTATGGCCAGGTCAAGGCATCTTTTAAAGGGAGGGCGGAGTAAGCCCTTGGTCCCGCCACGCTATGGCCTGGCCAAGGTACCGAACAAGCCTTCCATCCTGCCTATAAGGCCTGGATGAAGGGCCTCCTAGAGGGAGGTTTGGTAAGTCCTTGGGTCTTGCTTGTGGATAAGCTAACCAAGTTCACTAGACAACAACGGACTAGGACGTATAAGCTCAAGAAGCAGCTTATCAAACAATAACAACAACAAACTAAGACATCCGAGCCCAAGAAGTGGCATATCAAACAATGACAACAACGTCCAAAGGATGGCACATGTCAAAAGAATCAGAATAAGGCAGAATATAAGGCGTAAGTAAGAATCTGCAGCCTTCGACTAATTTTCAAAATAGAATTTCAGAACTTCACTTACTAATCCCTGAACCTAGGTCTGGGAATTTTACTATTGATCTCTGGTCTTCATGATACCTGAATCTGGGTTTCAGGTCTCTTACTATTAATTTCAGGACTTCACTTATTAATACGAAAATCTGGGTTTTAGGTCGCTTATTATTAACTTTTGGACATCACTTATGAATACTCGGGTTAGTGTTTCGGGTCTCTAATTATTAGTTCCTGGATTTCACCTATTAATTCTCGAATATGGGATTTGGGACCTCCATTATTAAGACTTTTATCAGGGAACTCTAGATAGCATTTTGTTAAAACCTGAATCTGGGTTTTGAATCTTTTGCTATTAATTTTTCTTGATTTCATTTGTTAATGCCTGAATCTGGGTTCCAAGGTAGTTGATATTAAGATCTCAATGGACTTTTGATCTTCAATTAAAACTCTGGGCTTGTCTTACTAATACCCGAATCAGGATCACCAGATTACTACCACTAACTCATCAAAATCCGAATCTTGGTTTTAGGATTATTTTTATTTCCAATAGGGGTTTTCTAAATACCCATTATTTACCCCCAAATAAGGATTCATGGTTTTCAATGACTTATTCCCAGATGATAATTTATGGCTTTTTATTATCAGACACTTGTTATGATCCGAGGAGAAATCCTAGACTTTAATTATTAAAGTTAGATTCAGACTACATGCCTGACCTTTAATTAATATAACATGGGTTAGTTTAGAAACTTCATTTGTCATTTCTAAAATGTAACGGCGGGACATCTATTATTGCCAGAAAAAAGTTTTTGGTCTCTAATCATTTACAACTGTGTGATCCTTACCACTTATTAATTCAAGATGATGGTCAACTAATTTTCGTTATTTCCAAACTTTGAATTAAGGAATTCTATTATACTAACATTGTCTTCAATTATATTACAAACAAATAAATGAGCATATTTTATATAAATTTTGAACTAACAACAGAGAATGTTATTTATTTTGAACTTTGTAGGGAAATAAGGTCATTAAGGATGAAATGGTGCAAAAGGAAAGATATTAATTTTTTTTCCTAAAGAATAAATACCTCTTTCATACTTGGCGGGGTGGGGCAAAATGTTAATCATAAAATTCACTTCAGAATAAAGGCATGAAAGAAAGCTCATAAAATTGTTATGCTTCATAAGAATTGAAGAAAAGGGTTTCACCATAATTCAAAAACAGTGTTTCGAAGGCAATGAGATAGCTTTCAAGGAGGTTAGGATGGAGTCGCAAGCACCTGGTGCACCTGCAAGTGTCAAGTGAAACAAGTGCTTGCGAAAGAGTAAAAGTGAAAGCAAAGTTCCCTTCCACCTTAGCTAGACCTTTCGATGCAGTCGAATCCACATATAATAGAGAGCCTAGTATGAGTTTGAAACACCTTTCTAAGGTATTGGACAACAGGCTCACACATAAGAACCAAAACCTTCACAACAGTTGATTTCACCATTGTCAATCCTTCGATTAAAGATATTTTACCAATGTGCACCTTTCAAAAGCAAGATTAAGCCATTCGAAATGATTGGATCCTTCCGTAAGCATAAAGGAAACTCCACATGATGCCAAGTGGCCTTTCGTAATGATCCAGTCATTATCTATTAACCCTTTCAAAATTATATGAAAGCACTCCTTACCCACTCAAATAATTACTCATCGTGGCTAACACCAGATCAAAGAAACCAAGGGAGATTTTGAATGAGAAGTTGAAGTTGGGATGTGCTTCCGCTTACATAAAAACAACGTGACAGGGAACCTTGATCCTTTCGCAACATACCTTTCGAAGGAGTCGAAAGGTTTCAGTTAACAGCAAAAGCAATATTGGGGAATTTTAGAACAACATCCACTGCTAGTACACTTCTAATGAAGGCAAAAGGATGAACCCCAAACATAATAAGAGACTCAAGTAGCCACCTTTAAAGCCATGGAAGCAAAAGGATGAATGCGAAAGGATGAATGCGAAGGGCTGGGAGAATGACCTTTCGATTGCTTTGAAAGGATGGATGCAGAAGGGGATCAACCTGCATCAATAAATGCGACACTATGGGGTCCAAGTTGGGGGACGGATTTTGAATTTTGAATTCTCTTTCCTACTTCATAGAAAAACCAAACTTTTGTAACCCTAAATCAATTTGGGAAAAACCCTCTTACTTGTAACTCAATTTAGATAAATGTAAAAGGGTGGACAATTGGATCCAATATCGATTTTGAATATTAGGAAGATCATTTCGACCATTAGCTTGACTAGTGGCCAATTGCACATGATGCTTACTTATTTTCTTAATCCCTATTTGACTTATGCAATGCTATGGAATCAACATAGACATTGTGATTTTGAATCATATTATCATCACATTTCGTAATATCAAATGTTAAATTGACATAATGATGATAAATCGATATTAATAAGTTCATTGAACTTATACCATTTATCTGAGATATGATTCCATTTCATATTGAATTTAAATCTTACATATTGTACATTGAGTCCCTTTGAAAGAGTAAGGACTATTTAGACTTGATCGACAGTGGTTTCGAAAGGACTATATGAATATTAAGTTTGTTTGCCGGTTGGACATCTTCGAAAGGAGCTTGGATATTCCAAAACATAAAACCCTCTCGAAAGAGTCCCCACCATGGTAGCATAAACTACACTTTTGAAAGTGGATTCCCTTTTTAAAAGGTCGAATGGCCCATTCGACTCATTCTAAAAGGGATATGAACGATCCTTCCGACCCACTCGAAAAATGATGTGAATGACCCTTTCGATCCACTTGAAAGGGGTTAAGGAAGAGTTGTTCTCTTCCTAATTTTTGTTTCAAAGTGTTGATTGGGCCTCTTATTAACAATTAACACTTTCATAAGGATACCTTTCAAGGACATTCTGTCCCTATCAACTCATTCAATAGGGGTTGAAGAGACTGTTCACTTCTAAACTTTGCTTTGAGGTGTTAGAAAAATTTCTTATTAACAACTTAACTTTGAGATGTTAATAAGATTTCTTGTTAACAATAAGTAAATTTAATTTAATTTTCAAATGTTTCTTACCTAAATCCTAAAATGGAACAGCCCAAATCAACTTCCCATCTCCTTCTTCCCCTACCCAAAGCATACTCCCTTCTCTAAGCTCCCATTCGAATCATAACACAATCGACACCCCTTCCGCTTTTACGCCTAACACCCGAACCTAAGACCACACAATCAGATCCGAAACCAAGCCCGCACCCTTCATCTAACCAACCTAAAAAAACACTGCCTTCTTCATCACGATGATGACCTACTCCTAATCTTGCATATGCATACACGTGCATATGTGCACATGCATGACTCTCCGTTCACTCAATGACGACGATGAGAACACCCACAAACTCCGCTCCAACTTCCCATTCATCTGGCATTATCGCCTCGGGCACTGGTCCCTACAGTGAAACCCGATCTACATAGAAACGCACAAAGCTTGACCAAGCGAACAAACTCACAACCCTTATAATCATCAAATTCCACCAAAAATTTCAGCATTTGAAGCCCTCTCCTCCACGACAAGTTCCAAATCGCGAATCAATGACCAAATCTTCGAATTTACTTAACCTTAGCTATCAAAGAATGTTGATCGTTGTCACAGAATCACGTCGAAACTTTGCCAAAAATCCTATACTTCCGTATGACTTCAATGGAACAAACGGTGTCAATCAATTCGACTTGGATTGAGAGAATTCGTTTTTTAAAGATTATGAACATTTTTATTCCCTCTCAAATTTTCGACGATAACTCGATCAACACTCGACAAAATCAAGTGTCATTAATTTTTAAAAATAGCCAAGACTAAAATGGACAACTTTTTAGATCATCTTGGCTAATGGTGCTTGGAATGGAAGGTATCGATTTTAAAATGGTTGAAGTGGAGTTTTTTTCATGGTTTTGGACTTATAGAGAAAACAAACATGAAGAAGATGGAGAAGGCTCTGCTTCCTGAACATATCAATATATACACATGCTTACATGCTCACATCAAAACCAAAATCCATATTCATATCAAATCAAAGGGACAAGTGGGAAAAAGAGCTGCTAGGGTAAAGAAGAACAAGAGCAGGGGAGACAACTCCAGTATGTAGGAAAAAGGAAAAGCATTTAGTTGGATGCTATGTACTTGGATGTGTATAGACATATATTTATTATAAATAAATTATGGTACCTCGATACACAATATCATGTCTGTGTACGAGCTGCGGATGACAGAAAATAAAATTTGATTGCTTACAGAATTAGGACGTGATCACAAAACAATAATAAAATAGACAAGTTATTAAATTCTGCAAATTTTCAAAATACCAACGTTCGATGTAAAATACGTTAAACGCTAATGTAAATATTTTCCAAATTAAAAATCATGGAAAAATTATAGAATTTAAATTAAAAATACATCATTGGAAATCAAGTCTAAATTTGAAACATAGACTTTATTACATTATAGAAACCCAAATCGACTGTTTATAATTAATTAAATATTCCAAAAATCAAAGTGATAAAATTCCATGTCGTTACATATAACTCCTTAGCTCGTACGTCTAAGAAGGGTGTTAAGCTAAGAGGAGTTACCTCCTCCGCCACCAAGTAGAAAATACATTGATAGAGATTAGTTAATATGATCAAAAATGCACTGTTAGACACTCGTCCACACAAGTTCGTTCTAGGACTGAACAAAATCGATGGCACTCCTCCTACTACATCTTTTAGGATAAATAGCAAGCAGTCCTTGCATTACGGGGATTTCAAAACACGACATGACCACTGCTATAACAAATATCTCTATATTGGGAGCAACCTAGATAATGTCAACAAGCAGTCCTCCCACTATGAGATCTTTAGTCTTCAATACAACAAAAATTTCAGAATATTGATACCACTGCCATATAAATATAATATGGAGTAAACCCCTTGTACTCATGACAACAATCCCTACATTCTAAAGATCTCCAGTCTTCAATAATCATCATCTTCAACACGTCTTCACTTCTGAACGTATACATTGCTTCAAAGTGGTTTTCAAATAAGAATTGCCCAAATCCGAGCCTGGTTTCTTCGAACCAACCATTGATAAAAAGGCATTTTGGTATATAGGCGATTATCACACAATATTCAATTAATTAATCGTTTTATTTAAATAAAATTTCTCTTAGCGACTTATTCATTGAATCATTCCTTTATCTTTTTTAGAGTATATGGAATCATTAAGCCTCATTTATCAAATTCTTGGGTAATTTAAACCCTTTTTAAATCTTGGAATAATTCTAAACATTTCATTTTTACTTAGGAAAAACATTCACAAATTATTTATTTAAATCTCATATTGAAAACATTATTGAGTAAAATGGATCATGGAAATATACTAATTCTACTCAATATCAATTTTCGTGTTCAACCTTTACTACCTATTGAATAACGGTGAAATCACCTTTTAAATTGATAGGGATAGTAAAGATTCCCTCCTCAGAATTTAATACTTCAATGCAATCCAAGTTGTTTGAATTTTGAAATTATATCTTTTATACTTTGAGAAATTTTGATCTGGGTAAATCAAATTACTATCCTCTCTATTTGGCCAGTCTGGGTAGCTAGGGAGGGCAAGCAATTGGTTTCCTAAACCCAAGCCTAGAGACTATCTCTCTGTCAGCCATAAGGTGACCAAGTTATTTAATCGAATCTAAATCTTTTAACATAGTTTACTTTTAATTATTTTAGAGCATTCGAGCTTTCCCTTCGATCTGTTCCATTCCTGGGTCGGATTTTTCGATGACACTTACAAATGGAACAAATGTACTAGTCGTTTCTGCATGCTCATTTTAAAACCTCTTAATCATCTTTAAATTACTTAATTATTTATTTTACAAGGTCCACAAAAGATACGGGAAAAATAATTAAGTTAAAACCATAGCTTGCAAATGTCATTAAAAAGTGCTGCGAAGAAGTGCTACATATAGTGTTTTAAAAGCTTATTTGGTTAAAACAACTTTTCTATCATTTTGGAAATCCTTATGTATAACTCAAATTTCTTTTAAAACATTAATTTATTCTTTATTTTTAAAAATTTGAAAATTTTCATTTTAAATTGGTTTCAAATTTGGGTTTTAAATTGCAAAACCGCGATTTTCTTAAAACTTGATTTGGACTTACTTAAAAATTTACAAGATGAAATCTTGATTTTCCTTCCTCATTTAAAAATTGTGGATATAACAGTCCAAAAAATTCTTATATCAAAGAATTCCAAGCTATATTCCATTTTCTACTCTTGTTTGAATTCTTCCGCACAAAATCGCGAACTATCGTTACGCGACATTTAGCTTTGACTTGTTTTTCAACTTTTTTCAAAAGTTATGGAAACACGTTTAAATGTTTATAAAACATTTCTAAATAATTTTAAACCCATTTAAACACAAATAATTCTCATATTTCATACTCATTTTTCATTTCATCTCGTATTATAATATTATATTATTATAATATTCATTTCAATTCTTTTTAGATGTTTAAAACCAATAAGAGGCTAAACAATTCCATACATATATTATTTATCTATTAAATTTTCTTTTAATTAACTGCGGTTAACTACTAACCATTTTTCTTATCATTTATCAAACCAAGTTATCAATCATACCACAACCATATATATAATATCAACCAAGTTATCATCCAATATCAAACATTTAATCATCCAATATATTTAAAATTTCAAATCATTATACTTGAAATAATTTAGAGATTAATTAGTAAAATGCAATTACTCATCATTAACCAAATTGATTCACTTCCTACCAACATCCACTCGGTCTAACAATTCACTTAAACTTTTGTTAACTTCAACTAATCATCATCTACTGCATTCCTCCTTGCTTTATGCTCTCGACCATGCTCCGCTTACCTCCCCATGCTCATAGCCCCGTGACTTCTTCCCCATAGTGCTCAGCCTTACTATGCTCCACCTCCTTCTCCATCATTCTTCAACTTCTTAGATGCTAAACCATATTCTAATGGTATTCAAAGGTCTTTCGAAAAATTTGATAGAGTTTGGAGTTGGTTTATGATTTTAAGAAAGTTAGCAAAGATAAAAAAGAGAAGAGGCCATGGATTTCAAGAAGAAGAAGAAGAAGAAGAGAGTGATTTTTATGAGAATGGAAGTGGCATGCATGGCTATATATAGCCCTAGGACCCTTAACCTTAAGCTTTGTCAAATGATAAAAATACCCTTCCTTAACCTTTAAGTGAAACATACCTTTTCAACACTTACCATCTTCACATCACATCATTAATTTATGTCGATGAACCTAGTTGGAAAAGTGGACTAAGGTGGAGATTTGGTTTGATTTGCTTTTGTTTTGATGTGATTTGATTTGACTTGTGTTGGATTTGGTGAAAACATTTTTTGTACTTTTTTGTACTTAATTAAATACTTAGTTTAATTAATTCTTAGTTAATATAAGTGAGATGTTTATTTCTTTGTTAATGTGTTTATATAATAACTATTCAAATTGCAAAACGTTTACACAACTAATATTGAACAAAACGCTGATTTTTGACAAAACGTTTTCCTACCACATTTTTAGTTTTTAATCAAACTATTTATTTTTGTAAACAAAACTAGAAAATAAGTTTCTTATTATCTTCAAAACATTAGAAAAAGATTAATTCAGTTACAAAACCATATTAAATAATATTCAAATCCAATTATAAAAAATAAGACGTCGATTGGTTAAAGTGCAACAAAGTTTGTCTATCTTTACAAAAAAAGTGCATATATATATCTAACAATTTTATCAATCAATTATTATCATTTATAATAATTTTAAAAATAATTATTTATCATTAAAACAAAAATTGTACGTATATCCAATTTGATTAAGTGTGAACTTACTTGATATGGATGCAAGAAGAAAGGTCATTTGGTCAAGGACTTCAAGGTGAGCGATAAGAAGAAGTGCTACAATTATGATAAGTCTAGGCATTTGAAGAAGGATTGTCCAAAAACGATAAAGGATAAGGAGGTTTCAAAAGCATATGCTTTGGACGTAATTCTGACTTCTTTAAGTGATCCCTCGACGAAGAAGAAGAGAAAGAGAGTCGTTATCCATGGTATGCTTTCTATTTGTGAAATTCTTATTTGAGTTTTATTTGATACTGGAGCTTCACATTCATTTATATGTAGTGATCTATTAGACAAATTAGGATTGATACCCAAAATAGTAAACTAGCCCTTGATCATGAAAAACCATATTAGAGGCACTACTCGCCTTTGCATGGTTTGTCATAGCATAGTGTTATCAAGTTATGGATACTCTTTTATTTTTGATTGCTTTGTTTTGAATTTTGCTAGGTTTAGGATTATCTTGGGAATCGACTGGCTTAAGAGGTATGCGACGATAGTGGACTGGCTTAAGAGATATTTTCTCTCAAGAAGATCTCAACCTTATTCAGCAACGGTGTTTGGAGTTCTTGGTCTCTTATGATTTTGGTATTTTCTATACACCAGGTAAAGGAAATACAGTTGTTGATGCATTGGGTAGATAATATGCTAGTTTGGAAGCGATGTTTTGGAATGGAAGTAGATAGATTACATTGTTGGATATGATTTTAGGCCTCGTTGTGAGCTGGAACCAGAAATGTTAGCAAGTTTATCGATCAGAATTACTTTATTAAAAAGGACTGGTACTAGTCAGAAGTGAGATGCTAGGCTAGTAGAGATCATGGGATAACTATCTACATCTGGTAAAGTTAGCATACAACAAATGTTATCAGTTGATTATTGGTGTGGCTTCGTACGAAGCATTTTTTGATCGACCATGTAATGCTCCTGTTGGTGGGAAGCAAATGAGGGACTAATACTTAGTCCAGATATGATTAAAGAGACATCAGAGGAGACTGAAGTCATTCAGCAAAGAATGAAAGCTGCTCATGATCGACAGAAAAGCTGCACAAATAAGAGACGAAGAGATTTAGATTTTTCTATTGTAGATTTGGTATATGTGAAGGTTTCCCCTCTAAAGAATTTAGTTCGACTCAGTAGAAAGAGGAAGTTGGCATCAAGATTCGTAGCTCCTTTTCCAATAGTTGAGAGGATTGGAAATCTAGCATATAGGGTCGACTTACCTCAAAATATGGCAGGCATGCATGATGTTTCTCATATCTCTTATCTACAAAAGTTTTTGCACGACTTTAGCCAGATGATTACAACGAATTAGCTTGAAGATGTTGAGGTTGAACCATAATTTTCTAGATCTCGTAGGCCGCTTCGTATTGTTAAGTATGATATAAAAAAGCTTAGGAGAAAGTTGGTGAAGTTAGTGAAGGTACAATGGAGTGGAAGTGGTAAAGATTGTACATGGGAGACTGAGGAGAGCATGGGGACTGCATGTATGAAGCACTTTGAATGGTAAGATCCATCGTTTATCGTATCTTCTTTCACCATTGTATATTATATTTGATAGGTTAGTATTTCACATGCTAGGGTAAGTTCGGCTTTACTATTTATTGCATGACCGCTTGTTGAGATGTTTGATGGTTGCTTATGATTGGTAGGCATGTGAGATAACTATGGTTGCATATATTTTGGTTCGTTTATGGATTTCAGGGGCAAATTTCCAAGGGGAGGGAGAATGTAATGACCTATGTTTTATGTATCAGAGGATCGTTAAATATTTTTATTTTATTCCATTGAGGTCGTGTGACCTATAATTTAAGGATATGACTCTTTGGGATATTTTACACACCATATGGTTTTTCATGAATTTCTATATGATAACTTTAAAAAATCTTTTGTGGGCTATAACCTTTGATAAGAGATGAATTAGGATCTTAAACCAATTTCATTGCTTCAGGATGATGGTTTCTCATTCCATAGAGTGGTCATGATAGAAAAAAACCTACGTTTAGGAATTTATGGCTATTTTAAGTTTTAATATATGTTGGTCAGGATTAGTGTGTAATATTAAGCCCATTAGTAAGCCTAATTCGAGAATCACTATAAATAGAGGGCTGGAGAGTCAAATGAAAACTTTTCCCTCTCTTCTAAATCAGATCTAAACCCTCCATTAACTGTAGATTCATCCAAAATCACGTAAATTACTCTCTAAATCAAATCGAATGAAAGACTAGTGAGTAGATCGTTGATCAGAAGATAGAGATCATCAATTTGGTTGATTTGTATTGCTTTTGATCGCTGTCCATATTGGATCTACACTCAAATTGGCTGATTTTAGTAATTGGTGAGTGGTTTATGACTTCTCACTATCCTATGCATGTTCATATGGTAGAATTATAGGTTTTAACATGATTTTTGACTATAAAAATCCTTTTATAACTTTAATCATGTCTTAATATATGTTTATGGGCTAAATTGAGAAATTCTAATATGATTTGTTGAAATGGCTTTGAAATCCACCTTGTTCGTACTCATGTGTTCATTGATTATTTCGATTTTGATTAGAATTTGTTTTATTACTATAATTCTATGAATTGCTTATTTTAATGGATATGATTCATGTTATTCTATGATTGTATGTTGTGCTTTGACCCTGTTTGCTAGTGTTTTGGATGTTAGGAAGATAAGTTGGCGAATTTGGCAAATCGGAGGCAAACATGACCGAAATTGGACGAAACTTTTAGGGGACACTTAGGAGTATGGAAAGAGCGTATGGTTTAAGTCGCAAATTCTAATTCATTAACTCACAAGTTTGTACCTCCATGTTTATTCCAGTGCTAACTTGTTTGTGTTAGGCAAATAGCTCGACTATTTTGGGAAATTCAAGAGAAAGGCTAGTGGTGGTGACCCAAGGCAAGAGATAGGTGGTTGGCTAAGGGTTGAAGACTATACCGACTGGTTTTCTAGAACTTGAAATAGGTGCTTCGGAGTGAGGACTGAGTTATTTGAATGGATTGGTCATCGTCAAAGCATGTAGGCATGGAGTACTAGAAGAAAGGAAGAGGAGGAAAGAAACTTGGCCAATAATTAGCCAAGAGGAGAGGTCGGCACCAACATGAAGAGGTGGGATCGAGTTGTAACGTTGAGTCCAATGAGGGTGAAACTTCTAGCGAATGAAGTAGAGGTCATGTAGTTCGTGCTGAGGTGTTGGCTCATTCGCATCAAGGTTGGTTGGCGATATAACAACATGATAAACACTTCGTATTTTTAGTTTGTGACTCGTGGTAGGAGTAGGTTCCGAAGGTAGTGGCTTGATAAAGGAGAGGTTGTAGAATAAGGAACATGGTGTGATCATGGATAATGAAAATTGGATTGAGCAATAAGAGGACTCGAAATTCGAATGGTGCAAAGGATGGCTCAAATGTGAATGTGCTAAGGAATCATTGATACTCGGAGTATTTTCTATTGTAATCGAAGTAAGGTTATTATAAGTGGGGACGAATATGTATCATGTAGGATTTTGTATACCCTAGACTAGTTGTTTTAGGTCCGGTGTCTAGCTTTGAGCTACGAGACATGTATCACGCTTTAGGCTGCATGATACGAGAGTACAATGATAACCAGATTTCCATTAGTCCCTAGTAGTGAGGAGGCCATACGAGTTATCATATATTCAGAGCATGTGGATGAGTGATAGTGAGTATTGCTTGATAGATGATATGGTTACTTCGATTGTTTTCTTTAATGGGCTATCTCTTAGGGATATCATTGGGAGTAATAACTAGAGATAGAGATATCTGAAATCCATTATTCTATGTTGTACAATACCTTTTTGATATTGTAGAGTAACATATTATAATGTTTTGTGCTAATTCTATGGTTGTAGGGACAGATCAAGTATGGTTCGTGCACTCTTGTTCCTTACCATATTTACATGTATAGTATTTTGAGATTCATTTACCGCCCATATCAGACTGTTGACCGACCCATGGTTTTATGCTTTACTTCTTATTATCTTGGAAACTCATAAATGAGTAGACTAGATAACAATTCTAGGTGATGCAGTAGCTATTCGGAGGACAAGTTGGATGGAGCTATCTTGTATTATATATATATATATATATATATATATATATTTCTATGCTTTTCCATTGAGCAACACTATGGAGCCCATGACAGTGTTTGCTTATTTTATTTGTTATGACATTTTATTTGAATTAACCCCGTTGTATACTCTATAACATTTGATGCATAAATCTATGGATATTATACTCTGATGATTGGTTCGTATTGTTATTACCGTCTCTTTTGTTTTATCCATGATATTATATTTTATCCATGCTCTATAAGATATATGATATGTTATATGCTATGTTTGCTATTATTCATCTTGATGATCATCCTATATTGGTTGGGCACGACAGAAGTGCACTATTTATACTATTGGTGTCAGTGGTATAGGGCAGTCGTCGCAACCTATCAAAATCCTTAAGAATAAATCTCTTTGCATTCTTTGTCTTCTTCAAAACATATCAGACCTTTATGTATAATTTGGGTTGAAATATTCTTGCATGAGAGTTTTATGTATTGCAAACTAATTACAATTAACATGTTCCCTACAAACGATTGATCCATCATGCTTTTGGGATTTAAAGCCATAAGCTTCTTGGCATAGATCGACTATTTCTTACATTTTCTCTGCCTCCTCTCATTGAATCTCTTCCTCATCAGAATCAGTATTGAATCCCATAACATGTTTGAAAAAAATGAAGTATCCATTTTAGTATACAATTGCTTTATTTGTGAGTGGTTTATAATGTGATATTGGAGTACCGGAGATTAACGTTGGATTCCTTATATAAGTGAATTGGAATCTCAACTTAACAAGTGATAGAAAATTATTTTAGAGTGTAGTCATCTCAACTTTATCAAGTGGTAAAAAAATTATTTCAATAGTATAGTCATCTCGAATTCAACAAGTAGCAACATGGGTAGATAATTATTAGTGTAGTTATCTCAACTTTAACAAGTAATAGGCAATTATTTCTAAGTGTTGTCATCTCAACTTTAACAATTAATATGCAGTTACTTCAGAGTGTAGTTATCTCAACCTTATCAAGTGGCAGACAATTATTTTAGAGTATAGTCATCTCAACTTTGACAAGTGACATGGGTAGACAATTATTTTAGAGTGTAATCATCTCAACTTTAGTAAGTGGTAGACAATTATTTTAGAGTGTAGTCATCTCAACTTTATCAAGTGGTAGACAGTTATTTCAGAGTATAGTCATTTCAACTTTAACAAGTGACATGGGTAGATAATTATTTTAGATTGTAGTCATCTCAACTTTAACAAGTGATGATAATTATTTCAAAGTATAGTCATCTAAGCTTTAACAAGCCGCATGGGTATCCAATTATTTCATATTGTAGTCTTCAAAAATTTATCAAGTAAAGTGATAGATAATTATTTTAAAGTGTATCCATCTCAACTTTAACAAGCCACATGGGTATCCAATTATTTCATATTGTAGTCTTCAGAACTTTAACAAGTAAAGCGATAGATAATTATTTTAGAGTGTAGTCATCTCAACTTTAACAAGTAACAAATGGTAGACAATTATTTCAAAGTGTAATCATCTCAACTTTAGCTAGCGGCAGACAAGAAATACAAATAAACCAAAGGATACATAATGCATTGCATTGTAGAGATAGAAAACGTTACATGATACACTGCGTCAATACAAACCATTACTAACCACGTCGAATAAAAGGTGATGTAAGGTTTTTTTAAGTAGAATAATCTTATTACTTAAGTTTGAGGCTAATTGTTCAACACCTCGAGGAAGCAGAAATCTAGCTAATAGAAGTCCCCACACCTACTCTCAGGACATTTATAGTAATTACGTCCGATATTTGAATCAGTTGTTATCACTTTTTAATACAAGCCTTAAGACCAATGCTGTAGAAAAATAGGTTGAGTCTCATCTCTTTGATTGGATTTAACCCTCACTCTTGAACCATTTCTGGACTTACTTGATTTTGTGATAAAGCTAATTCCTTTTTCTATTTCGTTATATAGTCAACTGCATGTTGAGGTAGAGGGTCATCTATCCACTCAAGAAACCCACATCTATAGAATCAACATATTAGATAACGATGTCCAACATCAACGCAATATTTCACAACAGCCAATGGAGATTCATATGCATAGAAACAATAAATTATTGGTAAGTTTCCATTTATAACCCCTTCTTATTGTTGTTGCGAACATGTTATCTTTAACCTTGTTGGCCATATGGATAAGGGTTTGCACATATATTCGTTGACATTGTATGGCAAATGAAATTAGTTTTTCCTTATATAAGCTTGATAAGTGACTTTGAAATGAAGAACAATAACAATCTTATTTACAGAGTTTTGAAAACAAGAACAAGTATAACAGCCACATAACAGAACATATAACAATCATATAAAGAATTGGAATTGACTTCATGCTAATAGCCGTCATATAATAATATCAATGTACATCATTCCAACAATGGCCAATATACTATAATCAACTATGCTCATATAAACAATATTACTGTACATCATGCCATAAAGGAACATACAATAAAACAAATGTTCATATAATATAATGAACTAGAATAAAATTATACAGTGTGAATACAGTAACAAAACTCCAATAATATACATGTCTCTACATGACCGAATGAATGTAACACTCATCCCAAGTGTACAACACAGTTATCATCATTGTCATTGTAACGACTCGCCTTTTCAACTCTGAAATGTTAGCACTAATACATCCACCATATTCACATGCCAAGCATTCAAGTGCCGAAGAGATAAATTGTTAGGGTAAAATAAAAAGAAAAATAAAACGAACAAGAAAGAAGAGGATAAAACATCTGAATCTCACAATGGAACGATAACATATAATATCAAAAAGATAGTACAAACCGTCACTCTAAGATACATAGCATTTCATAGTTACAATCCTAAGTACTATCATCAACTTGGACAGTTATGACAGCATGTCCTCACAATTGATGATGTATACATAATAATTGTGCAGCAGAAATAAGAATACTATGGTAGACAAATGGAAGCATCCAACTCATCTCTTGAAGCTCCAAAGAATACCAACGAAGACCTGCCTTTCGTAGAATGCCTGAAAGTTCACCCAAGGATTTAGGGGAAAGATAAAACCACGAGTCAGACATTAGTCTGTTGTGAGAAATTCAAGAAATACATGATCAGTATCTTTCAAGACCACCCAAATCATCGGAATGGTTTTGCTCCTCCAAAGAACCAAAACTCATTTAATAAGTACATATGGCGACATAAAAGATAGTTGTAAAATATAGTATTTTATAGTTTTTATTTGATGATAATAAACATATATTATACTTTTAAATGTGTTTGTTGCAGTACTATTACAATATCGTAGAAAGAAATAAACAAATAAATTTTTTATTTCAACAAAATTTTTATTTCAATGAAATTTTAATAGAACAAACAATTAAGACGAAAGTTTCCACAATTTTCATAGACTATTCATATACAATAATTTCTACTCTCTTATACAACATATTTTTTTTCAAATACAATTATTTTTATAGTCAAAGTTATATTTTCATATACACCACTATAATTTCTACTCGAATGAAATGTTTATCTTCTTGTCTACTTTTTTCTAGACATCTACTTTGCATGTCAAGTAAAAACACAATAAAAAGCAAAAAAGGAAAAATTGAAACTGTAAAATATAAATATATTTGAACTTAACAGCGCATCATTTTATTGGTTTTTTGCTTTTCATATATTTCAACAGGCATAAAAAATAATGAACATGGACCAGTGTAACAAGTATTACAAGGATCAGTATAACAAGATTATGAGGGATATAAATTCAAATTTAAGCCAACATGTGCATGAGCAACTTGAGACATGCACAATTTGACATTATATGCCTTAAGGTCGCACAAGTATCACAAATCAATTCAGGCAAACCAAAAGTGCACAACATGAAAAGTGTACAACAACTCTTGGTCGAGCTCATTTGGATCAAGCAAACAAAAACAAGAATAACCCAAATAAATAGTTTAGAAATGCACAATATAACCAGGCACATGGGACAAGAGAAAGTCAGCCATGTACATGCATTCAAATAAGCAAAAACGCAAATAAAGGTAAGATTGAAGTTAAGCAAGCACATGGGTTAGGCAAAGTATACAAGAGTGTAAAAATCAATACAAGTCCATGCAAGTGGAAGTGCATACAAGGCCAACACAAGATTAAACACAGATCAGGTTCGAGTGGAAGTGCGTAAAGCAAATAAAAGTCACACATAGGCAAGCGCATGAGGTTAAGCCCAGATAATTCAGGCTTAACACAAGGCAGAAAATTCTCTAGATGAAAAAAAACAAACTCAGGTCTAAAAGCTCAAAGTGAAACACATTTGAATCAACATCCAAAATGTAGCAAGCAATATGCAAGTGCACACTCTAGAAAGTTCATGCACACACACAAAAGTCACATAAGCACACATCAAGTACAAGGTCAGGTGAACGTAGTCACTACAGGGACAAAAATGCATTCAAGCTAAACATAGCAGACATGCACCAAACTCAGATGCTCATAAGCAGGAAGCACACAAGACACATACACAGGACACTCACAAACAAGCTAGGCTAGAGTTTAAAGCATGCACAAGTAGAAAAGGCACAACAGTGCGCACCAATATATGTATATGTATAACACAAGTATATACGCACATAATAAAAATCGATGGAGTGTACAGAGAAGCATCACAGATCAAGCGGCAAGTCAGTTCTACAAAAGGAAACAAATGTACACAAGGATAAACATAGAGCAAACTCAAGTATAACAGTCAAGTATAAAGAACGTTTAAATACAAAAATTAGAAGTCAACAATATCAGGACTAGTTCGCTAGAAGCATGCAAGCCACAAAATCAGAACAACAAGCTCAACATACTAAAGAATGCATAATGTCATTTTAGAAATCAACAAGGCTTCAAAGAATAATCAGAGGATTACAACATTCAAATCAGAGTTGACTGATTCAAAGTAAGGACAAAAACAACATGTGCTAGAAATTCCAAAGGCCAAAGTTGACATATTCCATGATCATTTCTAATGCTATAATCTTTCTTACAATCCATATACCAAAATTCAATATAGTGTGCAGAAGCTGGTATTTCAAGAATGAAGAATAATTTTTTTGACCTGAATTAAATAATTAATTCTATCCCAAAGTATTCACTCTCATTTAAAAGTGTTTATGGTTAAGCATTGGTGAATAACTTTAATCTCTAAGATATATGCTTCCATCCACATTTAAAAGTCCTCATTGTTATGCATGGATGAAACATTTATACAAGAGAGGGATAAATGTGTAAGTAATTTCTATCCTAATTTAAAAATCCTAACTGTTACGCATGGTTAGAAAATACTTGACATTCTTTTAATTAACTACTAATCCCATTTGAAAGTTCTAACGGTTATACATGGTTAGAAAGTGCTTAAAATTCTTGGTTTAATTTTAAAAAATAATATAAAGAATTCTAAAAGGTTTTTTCCTTTATTAAAAATACCACACTGCATTCACTATATAAAATCATCCCTAAATGTAACATCCCCCTACTTATAGGCCAAAAACTAATGGCTACATATGCTGCAGTCATCCATAGTTATTAATTTTCGGCGATCAAATACAGCGGTGCTAGATTCATTGATACACAAATCACATAAATATTGATATTTTTTAACAATTCAAAAACACTTTTCCATAATCAAATCAAAACATTACATGTTCATTACAAAATCTCAAATTACGTTATCCACGTTTAGCAAAATATAATTATTACAAATACGCCAAGAGCGACATATGAGAATGCCCTCTTGGTTGATCAGAGTATATAGTAAGGCTCGTAAACTTGCCTTTTCAAACAAACACATAGCGAAAAATCATTAAATAATTGTCTACCTCCTACATGTCTCCAGAAGCTGTCTTCGTCTAAGAAGAGGATCCAAAAACCTTAAATCTCAAACTACTCAAAATCAATTGAGTACCCAAGATTTTAAGGGAAAAACAAAAAATTCAAGTCAGATATAAAGCCTGGTATGAATAATAATCTAACCTCTCAATCCGTTTGGACATATAGTGAGACCACGCCGCTTAGCGGAACGGGTTTTCTCCTCACTAGTAACCTGAAAACCTTTATAAACCATATACTATGCTCCTACACCCACAATAGTTAAAACATATAGTATTTCAAAACATTATGATGATATCCAAACAAGCAAATCAAATATGGATTCCCAACCCCATTTATTCTGACTATCTGTCTTAATTATAGATTCGGGGAGTACTATTAACTTATTAATTTTCATGGGCTAACTAATAACCGGTTAAATGTTTATGGACTATCTGAATCGGTTACATAGTTTTCATGGAATCACTAAGAACCTATTGGTAACTCCAATATCATTCGATTTATCCTAGTTTCAATAGGCTGACTAGGAACCTATTGATTATCTGTCAGTGTCATAATTCGAGTATAGTTTTCATGCGCTAACTATAAACCTATTGGCCTCTGCCAGTATCAATCATAGTTTTCATGCGCTTACTATGAACCTGTCTATCTTACATCTTTCTTGGCACATACTTTTCATGAGCTTACTATGAACCCGTCTATCTGACATCTTCCCTTAACATATAGTTTTCTTAGGCTTATTATAAATCTATCCATTTGACAACTTCTCTTAACACATAGTTTTCATGGGCTTACTATGAAACTATTAGCCCCTGCCAATATCTTTACTTTATATTCTAGCATCCTATGTTCTGGTCTTCCTGACCACGTGGATGCAAATCTACTCATTCAAGAGTTTAATCAATCTATATTCACTACTGGGTTAACCTAGCTAGTTTTTCTACCCTTTATCCCCAAAATGCAGTTATGGGTCCTTTATATAGTGTACATATTCATATTTGAAGAAGCAACATAACAATTAACAACACCACTCCTATGGGTTTAAGGTCCTTGATATATATATATATATTATATATATATATATCATAACATAGTTAACCTCTATAACTTATATCTTCATCAAGGAAATACTTCTTCAAAATCACATACTTAAAGCCATTATAAAACTCCTTTATACAAGCCATGGGTTTTCCTTTAAAAATTAGAGTTTGGGTTTTAAAAGCTTTCGATACCTTCGAAACCTAGCTTTCGACTTTATAGGATAACCTCCTTTGAAAGCTCTTAAAAAGATTAGGCTCATGCCTTATAATACTTTAAATTCTACCTTTTGAAACCTTGAAACCATTCAACAGTTTAAACCTTTTGAAAGTATTTAACTTTTATAACATAAACCTTTCGAAACCAGTGCATTAACCCTTTTGAAAACTTACTGGGTTTTAGTTAAAACATGTGTAAGGTCATCTTTTAAAACCTTTTGAATACTAAAGAAGCAACCTTTCGACCTTGATGGAAGGTCTGCTTCGAAAGCCTAAAACATTTCATTTAAAACAATAGAACTCCACCTTTTGAAGCAACTCCATCGAAAGCTTGGGTTATACTTCATTTATAATACAAGGGTAAATCATCTAAGTTGAAAGCCTTGAAACCTTTCGAAAGCAATGGGAGAAGCGGCAGGATTTTAAAGCAAGTAAACCTTTTGACTAAGCCGAAAGCTCCTACTTTCGACCCCTTCGAATGGTTTTAACAAAATAAAGGTGGAAGTTCTTTTCAAAATATCTTTAAATCAACCTTTCAAAACCAAACCTTTCAACCTTGTCGAAAGGTCTCTAAAATCTTTTCAAAATCTAACATAAAACAGCATATAAAAACCAAAACTTTCGACTACGTCGGAAGGTTTAGAACAGAACAATAATAAGTGGCAGTAACCTTTTAACTTTACCGAAAGGTTCAAAAACTTTCTTTAAACATTTGATCCAGTTGAAAGCAACCAATTCAAAAGCGGTAATCTGAAAGCAAAGTGGTGATAACTTTAGTTTATAAGACAAACATATCCCAACCTCTTTGGCTATCAACCTTTCGACTACAAACCCTTTGACTCTGTCCAATTCATTATGCACCAAGTACTTGATACTTGATGCATTGATTTGGCCTCGGCGAAAGGTTTAACCTTTCAACTTAGATGAAAGGTCTGGATCGGAAGCTATTATGCCTAAAATGGCTAAAACATGCTAAAAACACGACTTTCATGTTTTTAACTTAAAGATGGTAACTTTTTAACTAACCTGCCCTTTTTATCAAATTATCATTGGTTAACAATTACTTTTTAGAAAAATGCTGCCACTAGTTTCAGATTTAAATAATAATTTTATTTTATAAAATGCACCTTCTCCTTAAATAAATATATAAAACATTTAAGTTCCATACCTTATATAATTTTATATATTCATCAAAACACATAGGAATAATCTGGAAAATCCCAAAAAATCTATTTTAATATGTTTTTCAACATATAAAAATTTCAAACCTAAATAATCATTATTTTTGCCGTAAATAATTTTTGACCCAATAAATAATTTTCTTTACTAGAAAATTTGTATAAAATCCATATGCACTCGGAAAATTATAAGAATTGAAACCCATCTCCAAAATCATATTTTCTATAACATAAAATTTTCCCATGGCATTTAAAAATCATATCTTCTCGGTTTTTCCCTAAAACTACGTATATCCCTTATTAAGAAACCTTCACATAAATCATAAACAAGCATATCATCAATCAAAAATCATAAACAGATTTATCCTTAAATATTAAATCATTTGATGTGAAAATCAGTAGAGATGCAGAAATTATTATTCACCTTGCTTGAGATAAGGAGATTATAGATTCTTTGACATTGATTTTCCTCTAGCTTGAATCCTAAGTTTCCTTAAATTTGCTTCTTCTCTTCTATCTTACTATAGCCGGCCTTACTACTTCTTACGTTTATAGGTTTTTTTGAGATAAAATGAACGTGCAAAACCCAATGAGAATAGTATAAGGGTGGCGTATATGGCTATTTGGCCTAATGCCCTTGCGTTTAACTTCTTAACCATATATACAAGTTCATTTGATTTTAAATAAGCACGACCACCTAATTAATAAATCAACCTTAATCTCCTTATCTACATTATTCTATTTAATTTATTCTAATTAAAACTCTTGAATAATGCCAATAAAATTAGGGGTGTTACAGGCTCTCCTTCTTAAAGAATTTCGTCCGCGAAATTCAGTAAGGAATAACTAGCAAACATAGCAATCATCTGTAACATCTCCTAACAACTACACTAGCCTATCTAACTAGCAACAATCTATATGAATCTGGTATAGACATGCCATCAAAGCAGATCAAGATAAGCCTCTTGAATCCTATCCTCTATCTCCCAAATATAGTCTATCTCACTGTCGCTCCACTGAACCTTTACCAACTGACTATCTTGGTCCTCAGCCTATACTCATCTCTCGCTACAACCCGAACCGTTTGTTTAACAAAAGTCAAATCAAACTATACTACCAAGTCCTCCAACTCTGTCTGAGGAATATTAGCCTCTGGATCATGCACATACTTATGAAGATGAGACACATGGAATACATTATGGACACCTGCCAAACTGCTCGGAAACTCTACTCTATAAGCGAGAATTCCAATCCTTTCTATAATATTAAATGGACTAATACACCTCGGGCCAACTTTCTCGATTTCCCAAATCGTACCGCACCCTTCACCAGTGATACTTTAATGAAAACCCCATCTCCTACTGAGAACTCTAGGCCTTTACGCCTCTTATATGCGTAAGTCTTCTTCCTTGATTGAGCTTTCTTCATCCATCCTTGGATTAACTCTATCTACTCTGACACCTCTCTAACCGAATCTGGACCTAAGACGAATCTATCTCCAGTCTCTATCCAACATGCTAGAGATTTGCATGGACTTCTATAAAAAGCTTCAAAAGGCGCCATTCCTACACTAGTCTGATATTATTATAGGATAACTCAATCAGATGTTGGCGATCTTCCCAAAATCCACTGAAGTCCAACACACAAGCTCTCAATAAATCTTCAAATACCTTATTGGCTCTCTTTAACTTCCCATCCGCCTACGGGTGATATGATGTACTCATCTTGAGCTTGGTACCTAATACTTTTTGTAGACTCCTCCAAAATTCGCTAGTGGACAATGCATCTCTGTCACCGACTATGCTACTAGGAATACCATGAAGTCTAACTATGTTCTTTATGAACAACTTTGCTAGAACAAGTGTCGTCTTGGTTGACTTTACTGGAATGAAATGGAAACTCTTGTTCAACCTGTCCACTGTAACACATATGCTTTCATTTTCTCTTTTTGACCTTAGCAACCCGTCTATAAAGTCCATAAATATTGAATCCTATTTCCAAACTGGAATATCTAAAGGCTGAAGTAACCCACTTGGCTTCTGATTTTCAACTTTCACTTATTCACAGTTAATACACTCCCTAACCCACAAGCCAACATCCCTCTTCGTGCCTTCCTAATAGAAGCTCCTCTTCATGTCTTGATACATCTTAGTCCCTCCAAGATGAATCATAAACTTTGATCGATGACATTCTTCTAGAACTTCTTTCCTCAAGTTCTCTACATCTGGAACACATAACCGTCCCTTCTTTCTCAACCATCCTCTTTGGTCAAGATTAAAATCCTTTCGGTCATCAACCTTTGATCCTTCCTCAAGCCTTCTAATCCTCTCAGATAAAAATTGATCTTCTCTTTGCTTAAAAGCTATTCTCTTGATCAGCACTGGTCGAACTTCTAAACAAGACAACATGGTAGTACCCTGACTAGAACTTGCAGTAGATCTCAACTGCACACCACAACTGTCTAAAGCTTCTAGATCCCTCCATTCTGCCAACATTGCTAATACCACATTATGATGTTTTCTACTGAGAGAATCAGCTACCTTATTTCCTTTCCTAGGAGTATACCCTATACCGAAATCATAAGCAGCCAAAAAACTCGAGCCATCTCTGCTGTCTCACATTCAACTCCTTCTGAGAGAATAAATACTTTGATGACTTATGATCGGTATACAACTCAAATCTCTCTCCCAACAGATAATGCCTCCAAATCTTCAAGGCACAAATCACCGCAGCAAACTCTAAGTTGTGGGTAGGATACCTTACCTCATGCGGTCTACGCTGCTTAGATGCATAAGTGATAACTTTTCCCTTCTACATCAATACTTCTCCCAGTCCAGTCCCACATGCATCGGTGTATACTACCAATCCTTGGTTACCATCTGTAACTACTAATACTAGAGCATTGGTCAACAAATGCTTTAACTTAAGGAATGCTTCCTCACATTTTTCACACCAAACAAACCTCACATCCTTCCTTTTCAACTTAGTCAATGGTGTTGTTATCCGTGAGAAATCCTTGATAAATCTCCGGTAATAGCCAGCAAGTCCAAGAACACTTCTGATCTTGGTTACCATCTCTGCTCTCTTCCAATTATTGACTGCCTCAACCTTTACTAGATCAACTGACAATCCTTCCTTCGAAACCACATGACCAAGAAACTTTACTTCTCTCTTTTAGAAATGATACTTGGAAAACTTCGCCTTCAGCTGATTTTGCCTTAGCATCCCTAGCACTACTCTAGGATGAATCTCATGCTCTCTTTCATCTTTAGAGTACACCAAAATGTCATCTATGAACACCAACACAAACTTATCTAAGTGCTCTTTGAAAACTCGGTTCATTAAATCAACGAAGAAAGCAGGCGCATTCGTCAATCCATATGACATTACTAACCACTCATATGAACATACTTAGTTTAGAATGCAGTCAAAAGATTAAAGACTACTATCCTTCGTCTCTCTCAAATGATGGAACCCCGTTGCCAAATCCAATTGGGAAAATACTTTGACTCCACACAATTGATGAAACAGATCATCTATCCACGGTAGAGATTACCTATTCTTGATCGTCCTTTCGTTCAACTTACAATAATCGATGCACATCCTTAACGACCCATCTGGTTTCTTCACAAACATTATATCTGCTCCCCATGGCGAACTGCTTGGTCTGATAAAACTTCTTTCCTCAAGATCCACTAACTGTACCTTCAATTCCTTTATCTCTATCAGTGTCATTCTGCTAGGTAGTCTACTAATAGCTTCAGCTCCCGGTACAAGGTCTATCTGAAACTTAACAACTCATTTTGGGGGTAATCCAGTGACCGGTTCAAATACATGTGCAAACTCTCCAACTATACGAATCTGACTAAGCTCTTCTTCAACCTCCATGGCACTCAATAAAGCACAAACACTCTTATGGGAATTCTCCACTGAGAAAATGATTCAGTTATAACTATCCGGTTTCCTTTATGATATTTCTCGATCCTGGCAAAGTATCCTAGCCTCATACTTACCCAACCAATCTATACCTAAGATGATCTCGAAACCAACGAAATCATAAATATACAAACTATATGCAAACTTATGACCTAACAAATCAAGTTCTAACTGGTCACATCTCATCCCAAGAGTTGCATACTCTCATATTGGATTTGCAATCCTTAAGAAAGTAATAAGATATGTGGGTTCTATACATAACCTATGAACCAAACACTGAGATATAAATGAATGTGATGCATCGGTATCAAGAAGTACCCTAACAGATATACTCTAAATCAAAAGTGTACCTTCCATCATAGTCTTTCCTTTTTCTGCTATAGTGGGTTAGAATAAGATGGTGGTCCAATAGTAAACACCCACCCTCTGTCTATCCTGACTGGCTCTCGACACTGGTTCTTATAATGCCAAACTCGGTCACAGCTGAAGCATTTCACATTCTTCTTCTCTGCAGGTTTCTTTCCTTTTCCAGTTTTGCACTCATGGGCAAAATGGCCCTTCTTATCAAATTTATAACACACCAAATCATCTTTCGCCTTCTTAGTGGCCTCCCTTTTCTGGGCTCCTTTTTTCTTAAAGAATTTCCTTTTTCTTCCCTGAGAAACCTGGGACACAACTAGCTTCTCTCTAGCTGAAATAGCAAGCATCTCCTCATGTCTGACAGTCTTCTCCATCATCACATGATAAGGTTCTTTAATGTGAGTCATAGCCATCCTTCCTAACTCTGGCCTCAATCCTCTAATTAATCGCTCATTCCTCCTGACATTCGGGTCAACCAAAGCATAACCATATCGAGATAGCTCATCAAACATAGTAGCATACTCACAGACATCTGTCCTCGGACAAGATCCATAAACTTCCTCATTAACGCCAATTTGGCAACCTCAGACAAGAACCTCTGCTCAAACCACCTCCTGAAGTCAGCCTAAGTCAGCTCTTCCTCCGGCACCTCGGCTGTCACGCTGTTCCACCAATGAAGCGCTAACCCTTGCAACTATCTAGAGGCTAGCCTTCACTTATCTCCATCATTTAAGCTTAAATCGGTAAAGATCCTTTCACAATTCAACAACCAATTCTCTACTTCAACAGCATCTTCTATTTCATCAAACTACTTTCCTCCCAGAATAACATAGTCTCTACTCAGCTTAGCATAGTTATAACCGGTTAGAACTATAGGATTAGCTCCACCAATTTTCCATGAGCTCCTGCTTGCATCAAATTTGCCAACAATTGATACATCTCCGCATCTATTGGCAGTTTTCAAAACCTACATTGGCCTCAGCATTTTGATTAGCATTAGCTTACCGACCTTGGTTTCTTTGGGTATTAGGTCGAGCATTTCCATTGGTTGTGGTGCATCTCCACCCAGATTTCCTCTTTCGCTTCCTGCCTCCATATCCTCTATCTCGTATATCTACATACGAGCCTTAGTAAGCTATTGAAAAACAGTCTAACAGAAAGGGGAATACGTACTTAGATATATACCTGTATATCAAATACAAGTATGTTAATATAGCGTTAAATCAAACCCTGATGATATTTTTAAATTCATCAGATTATGTTTGAAAAAGCTTTTAGGTTTAACTTTTCTTTTAGAGTTCATAAACCTACGCTCTGATATCAATTCGTACCATCCCCTATTAGTCCTTACGATGATGGTTTTGATGACAACAACCTTAGGACTTGTAAAATATAAATATTAACGTTATGGTTTAGATAGATATATATATATATATATATATATGCAGAATATAAACATACAAGTACCAAGTATGAAGACTGTACAATATAGAGATTCAAGACTGAAAATATCAAGATTGAAGACTCATGAGTATAAAGATATCAAGAGTTCAAGATTTCAATAGTACAAGATAAGTATTGAGTCTAGAATTATGTTAAGACTTCTTGAAAGCACTTACATCTTTATTCAAAATTTATTCGTGGAATGAAATCCACTTCGAGCCTGCTAAAGGGATGGAGCCCTAGTGGGATAGAACCCATGACAATATGTAGTGGAACATATAGCGGTCCAATTTTGATATCCATTAATTTTGTAAAAATGCTTTTCAAAAACAGGAAAATAGGCATAGGGAAGAAGTTTCAAAAAAAAATTAATCTCAAGCATAACAAGTTTGTTTTTTAGTATGAAGGACACTTTATAGTGTAAACAGAAAATGATAGTTGCAACTATCATTCTGTGATTTACACTATAAAGTGTCCTTTAGACCAAAAGACAAACTTGTTGTCCCTAAGACTAAATTTTTTGCACCTTCTTCCTTGTGCATAAAATCCACTTTCAAAAATATATCTCTTGTTCTTAAAAAATGTTTTCAAAACTTTCTTTTCAAAAAGATATCTCTCATGGTTTTAAATATTTTAGCCTCAAAACCATTTTTATCATTTTTTGATTTTAAAATTGTCCTTATTTTAAACCATCTCTTGTTTTAAATATTTAGCTTTAAATATTTATATACCCAGATTTTAAATCACTTTATAGATTAAGATTATACATATTAAAAATTACTTTCTAAACTCTTTTATACGTTTAAACTATATTCAAATATATTTACAAATTTTAGAAATTGTTTTGACAAATTATAGAAACCAGTTTTAGATAAGAAAATCAAACCATCAATTTTGCCTTGAGCATGTCGACATCCCTCAACCCCCCATGTCGACATGATGTCCATTATTTTCAAATTTCAATTTTCAATAGAAATGTCTATTCGCCGTATCCTTTCACGACTAGATATGGCTGTTGCTCTACTATAAATGCCAGTAAGTTCTAAATGAATTTTTTTACCAGATTTCATTTATTTTCTCTCCTGTTCATCTTCCTCATTTATTCTAAAGAATCCTAAACTATCCTCTGCCGCAATACCAAGTGAATCAAACTTGATTATCCCTTGTTTGATTCTCTACCACTCTCTCCATAAGATCTCAGTGCTATTTAGAGTTATAGAATCTTTTGTAATCAAATTGTTGAGTAAAAGTTGCGGTTGTGCCTTGAAATAAATTGGGTGCGATTGTAGCCCCAGAAATCAATTAGGTGATCTGTAGTCTGGTTAAATCAATAGAGTTTGCCTTGGACTCGAATAAAAGAGGGTGTACCTCGTAGCCTTGAAACCGAGGGTGTAATCTGGGAAATTATTTTAATAAAAAATCTGTATGATTATACAGGACTGGATGTAGGGTAACTCCGTACCAGTATAAAATCCTGGTGTGATCTTTCCTTTACTGCTTTTATTTAGTATTTGCATCTGTGTCTGATTCTGTGATTATATCTGTGTTTGTGAATTGCATTTGTTGGTGATTAAATTACATAATTTTCAAAAAGATTTAGAAAATCCATAAAATAATATCACCCCTCTCTAGTGTTATTCCAACCTTAAGATCTGTAATCCGCATTTCTCACATTTGGTATCGAAGCAAGGTTTTGAAAGTTTAAAAAATGGCTACCAACACTAGTTCTGTTAACACTATCACTAGTTCATTTATAGAGGATCAGTCTACTGCCAGACCATCACTTTTTAATGGCAATAACTATGCATATTGGGCATGTAAAATGAAAATATATTAGTCAATAGGATTAGACACTCTAAATATCACACAAACTGAATATTCTCAACCCATAACTAGTTTTGCACAGTGGACTGCTGAGCAAAAGATTATTGCATAAAATAATTCCAAAACCATGAATACTTTATTTTTTTCACTTGATAGGAATGAATTCAATAGAGTATCTGTTTGTAAGTCTACATATGATATTTGGAAAATTTTGCAAGTTACTCATGAACGAACAAGCAAAGTCAAACAAACCAAAATATCGATAATCACAAATCAGTTTCAATTATTCAAAATGAATTCTAATGAGTTCATTTTAGATATGTATAGTAGATTTCAGGATAATGTCCATTCTCTAATATCATTGGGAAAAAGTTATTTCGAAGAAGATCAAGTCAGAAAAATTCTAAATTCTCTTACTCCGGAATGGGATCAGAAAACTCTTGCAATCGAAGAAGCAAATGATATCAGTACTTTAAAGATTGAAGAATTGACTGGAAATCTAACGTCGTTCGAAGTACAAATGCAAGGGAGAAGAGATACCAAGGCATTCGAAAAGAAGTCAATTACATTCAATGCATCAACAGATGGATCAGACTCAGGAAGCGATGACGATGAAGAAATAGCTTTCATGGCAAAGAATTTCAGAAGTTTCTAAAATACAAAAAGATGAACAACTTCAAAAAGAATGATCATAGGAATTCTGGAAATCATAATGAAGTACCAAACCACATCAAATGTTTCAACTGTGATGAACTAGGCCATCTCAAAAGAGACCGTCCACATTCAGATAAGTAAAAGTTTCCAGCAAGTAATGATTATAAAAAGAAAAGGAAAAGAGCGTATACCGCTACACTAGACGATTCAGACTTAGACTCACCACAAGCGATGATGATCAGAAGATGAAAAATTAAAATGTGCTTTACGGCTATTTATGATTCTGATGAACTCGGAGATACGAATCTAGAAAAAGGTACATATTTACAATATATTGGTTGAAATTGTTTGATTGGTTGATTATTTTTGAAATTTTTTGTTGTTTGAATTTTTATTTTTATTTTTATTTTTTTATTTTTATTTTTTAATATTATAATATTTTTTATTAAAAGAGTATTATTATATTTAATATTACTCCAGAAAATATATAGATATTAAAAATAATATATGTATATAGATAATAAAGCATATAGGAAAATATAAGTCACATGAATTCTCTGACCCATGTCGACATGGCCGTATACATAATGTCGACATCCCTGTCAGAAATTTGAAATTCATATTTGAATTCAAATCTTTGAATTTCCCGTCACCATTTCACCAAACCTAATGTTCTGGAAAGGTACCTCTTGACAAGACAACATGTCTATTGAATATGTAACGACCTGGAATTTCGATCCCGAAAATTCCAGATAGTTAGGGAAAAGAAGGAAAGAGATAGAAGAAGAAGAAGAAACAGAAACACCAAAACACAGATTCTCACATTCGCAGTGGATCAAAATATAATATCAAATTAAATAGCAGTTATACAAAGGAAAATTGTATTAGTTAATTTTCATCAATAGATCAGAGTTACAACATTTACACAAACCCTGGACAGTTAAAATCAACATGTCCAAGATAAACAAATATCTCACAGCGAAATACTCTATACGTTCCTGCCATCCAGCTCGCCACCTAAGCTTCAGAACGTCCTTACCTAAAAATCTGTAATACTTGGTCCGACCCGAGCATTACATTAAAGTAACACCCGGGTCAGGCTGGAAACCAGCGTAAGCAAACCGTATAATATGAAATACCAGGCTATATAACTCAGGTGAATTACCAGGGTAACTCGTACTTTACTACCAGTTCTAATCTTATTTAAGTCAATCATTTATCTCAAAACAATATCTAAGAATCGTTATACAGTTTAAATATCCATGATACTTAACTTATTTCATTCCAGCCTGTTTGCTTCTAAACTCAAAATTATAAAGAATTGAAGTAGTTTCGGGCATTTACTGATACCCGACCCCGGTCTCTTCGAATTTAATATCATTTCTAATCCAGGTTTTTAAGTTTTAAACAATACAATGCATATTCAGGATATCATACCACATAACAATTCATCATCGATAAATAACTCACAATATTACTGTTTAACCCATTATATCACAGCACATCTAAATTGTCTATCAGAGACATCAACAACCCAAGCAATCCAAAATTATTCAATCATCCATAAGTAAGATTTATTAGATGCATAATTCCTAATTAATTTAATTTATCACCAATTAAATTAATTGCCAACTTCAATCACTTGGATTACCTTAATCCTGCTTACCTAACATTAATTAATTTCAACCCAATTAATGATCCATCTTAACTAATCCTCCTTGATTAATTATCTCATAATTACATTTAGTAATTGTCCTTTAATTAATCACATAGATTAATTAACCTTAACCATTCACATTAATTAATCTTTAATTAATTAATGAAATTCATTAATGATCCTATAATCACTTCCAGTAATTAATTATTCTTTTAATAAATTACATTTAACAAGTAATCTTTAAATTAATCACATTCATTAATTAACCTTAATTAATCTCATTCAGTAATTAATTATCTCTTAATCATTACTTAATAAACCTTAATTATTAATTAATGAAACTTAATTACAAATTAAGCACTTCTTAATTTAATTAACCTCTAATTATTTAACTTGTAACCCTTAATTATTAATTATTAATCCTTAATCATTAATTAATCAAATTAATTAATTACTCTTAATTAATTACTTAATTAATCCTTTATCATTAATTAATTAAATTAATTAATTATACTTAAATTTCTTTATGAACTTAATTAATCTCAATTCATTAAGACCTTAGTTAACCTTAAGATAAAACTTTATCTTTATTAATGCCTTAATTATCATTAAAACAATTTATCTTTAATTAACACTTAATTTTAATAAAAAAAGTTAAGTTTGAAAATTACTTAAGCATTAACAAATTTAATTTAACAATTTATGTAACTTCTTTAATCAACTAATTTAAAAAAAAATTATCATAAAATAGTTTAAACTAGATTTAAAAACACCATTATCATGATTACCAATTAATTATATTACTAAATTTAGTTTAAAATAACATAGAAATAATTTTAACTTAAAATAAGTTAACCAATTATATAGCTTTTTAAATCAAATGCTAAAGGAAACATTTATAAAAGAATTTTATTTAAGAAAAACTTTAAACTAAATTTATTTAAATTTCAAAACTCGTTTTAAAAACTTTTTAAAACCTGGTTTAACCTTGCTTCGGGTCAAACCTGAAGATCACTCGGGTCTTTTGAAACCACTTCCTTCTTTCTTTCTTTTAAAAACTTAGTTTATTTTTAAGTTAAAAACTTGAAGCATGCTTATCACTCACAAACTACTCGAGTTTGTACTCGAGTCACTGCCCCAAACACCCGAGTTCCTCTTCGAGTCAAAACCACCACCCAAACAACTGATACCACAGAACCACCGTGCACATGCACCGATCAACGCCAGTGCTCCGACCATCCACGAAACCTTCGACACATCGACCATCGCCCAATCCATCGATCCTGACCACCAATTTACTAGCATAAGCCCATGATCTAAATCGAGGTTCACAGTTGAACCTGGAACCAAAACCATGCCAGAAAAGCACCTCGTCCAAGCGATTCCGACCACCAGAGGTCGAGCAACCTCGTCCCAAGCTTCGCCAGACTTCCATGCTACCAATGCCCAAGATCCGATGCACTCCGATCAACTAGAGACATCGCAGCAAACCATTTCCAGACCTCGACCCATTTTGGATTTTAAACCCTAAATCATCCAAATTCCAACGCCATGGGGATGAAGAAAATCATCCACCATTTTTCCTGGCCTCGACCACTTACCTACCACCTCTAGTCGAAATCCCGATCACCCTAGATCCTCCAGCCATCAGCATTTGCTCAAAACCCATATTCAGGTCAACCTAGAATTGCTCAAATGATTCCAAACTAAAAATTATGATTTTCATTTTAAAAATTGGATTTCTCAAAGTTGATTCAAGTTATAAACATGAATCAGCAAATTAAGATGTTTGGTTTTCAACATGTTTTTAAAAATCTACTGTATTTCCAAATTCTAGTAGATTTACAAACTTAAAGTACTTCAACATAATTTTAGCACTTAGATTTTGTTTAGATTAACTTTTATTATTTGAAAACTAAACCCTATCAGAGATCAGAAGATGAGATAATGCATTTTGATCCAGATTTTAAAATCCCGTAACAAGAACAGGGAAGAACAAATATAACTCAGACATGCACACCTGTATATTAACTATATACATTCAATTTATATACAAAAATACCACTTATATATACGAACAAGCATCACCCATCTCAAACAATTCACAAGCAACAGACAATTATTTTACTTATGTTTTCAAATAAATGTTTACTCACCTTGAATTAATAGAGAAGCTTGTATTTTGAAATCTGGAAATGTTGAAGAAAATGCTCGAAAGCTTGTTTTGATGGAAACTTGATGTTGAAATGATTAGCTTTTAAAACTGAATTGATGTTGCTTTGATATTCTATGTTTGATAATTTGTTTACAAGCTTACGAAAAATGCTTTGTCTATTGGTTTGAAAATTTTGTTACAGGTTTTGATCCGAGTTTGATAATTGGTTACAGGCTTTTCTTGAGTTTGAGAATTATAGGGTTTTGATTTTTTTGAGTTTCTGGTGGATTGAATAATGTTTTTGGTTTGTAAAGTTTTATAGGTTTTTTTCTTGCTTTTGAAAAGAGAAAATAGGAAAAAGAAATGAAGAAGGAAGATAATTGTTTATACAAAGTATATTAGGATTTATTAAAATTAAAGAAAATGAAAAATAAAAAAGTGCCACTTGTTATTTCAACTTACATTTGTCATTTACAATCCTTTATTAAATTACACATGTATTTAACATGTTTTAAAGCTAACACTTGTCATTATTCATTTTTATATTATTTTTGAATGTGAATAAAAAGCTTTAGTATTAAATTCCCTACTTTATAAGTAACTTTCTTAGTGTATATAAATAAACCCTTTTTAAAGAATATAAATAAAAACTAATTATATTCTAAATAAAATCACATATAATATATTTTAAAATCCAAAATATATTTAAGATATATATCTTTTAAATTTCAAATTTAAATCCAAATTTAAATTCAAATTCAATTCAAAATCCAATTTAAAATCAACCTAAATATATATATATATATATATATATATATATATATATATATATTAATTTAAACAAACATAAATTAAATTTTAAAATAATAATTCTATTTAAAATCTATTTTAAAACCACACATTATTATTTATTGTTTGAAAATAACCATTTACCAATTTTAAATAATTAATAAGGACATTATCAATTTTAAATTTCTTGAAATTTCGGGATATCACATTCCTCCCCATTTTGAATCTTTTTGTCCTCGAAAAGGAACGAAGCCAGAATTTATTAAAATACTTAATATTAGTTAATCGCTTTTTGATCATTTTTAAAACACTTTTAAAATCTATATAATATTGCTAAATTATTTTTTATAAAAATACTTTTTATAACTCAATGTTTCAACAAGTCCATCCCCGTTCTCATAGAAATTCGGTCATAGTTGATCAGGCGTAGGACTGAAAATCTATAAGTACTTGGTAAATCATTTCCAACACCCATTGAGAATACTTGGAAAATATTTATTGAAAATATAAAAAAAATTTGAAAATAGAGGAAACATCTTCGGTGAGAATACCCTGGAAATCATCACCCCCATCCATGGTCGTAGTTAACCCGATGGTTGCGTTGCCATTGCGGCAAAATCCATAGATAACTGTAGGCACTCCGTGCCCCTCGGTTACGCCATGTAACCCGCTACAGATCGTAGTTACATCTGGGATTACGTTGCTGCCACAGCAAAAACTCTTATAACTGTAGGCATCAGTGCCCTCGAATTTCACTTCCAAAATAATGAAACTTCTCCACTCGATCATAGATCGCAGTCTACCGATGTTACATTGCCTTCCCGGGAAAATCAAATGTAGACCGTTGACACTCACCTCCACTGTCATCATAGCATAACCCAAATGCCTCTGTAGGCATCAGCACCCTCGACTTCCGCTACCCAATAATCCTCAAGAACTTCAGTTTGGCCGGACTTCCTCACAGGTTCCACTTTAGAGCCTCCCCCTTAAAGATCAAGGCAGTACCAACCTATGTTACTCCTAAGAAGTTCATTTCAAGGGAGCGCGTTTTTCTCCAGAGCCATTTTCAAAATACTTTATACTATACACATATAGTATCTTCCGAATCATACACCTAGTATGAATCCCATATAAATGTCCTTTTCTCAAAATCGATTATTCCAAAATAGATAATTCTCAAAATGGGTTTTTCAAATTTCCAAAATTGATTTTTCCCCAAAAATCAAAGCCTTTCCAAAATCCATAGGTTCCAAAACCTTTTTCCAAAATCATTCTCATAAGATCCTTCATATATATATATATATATTGTTAATGCTTAAAATTGAATGCTAACACCCCGGTGTATGTAGAGTAAATGTGAAAGCACCACCCGTCAATACGGGAATCAGAAACAAGTAGAAAAGTCACAGAGAAAGTAGTAAAAGACAACAGTTTTATAGTGGTTCGGCTTCAGGTCAAGCCTACGTCCACTTTAATCTTCTTTATTGCTGAATCAATTACAACTTTACAACAATCTTCGATTACAATACTGATGAGACAAACAAATAGAACTCCGATATAGAAGAATTCTTTGAATCCATGTTGATTGTGTTAGATTTCCTCTAGAAGTTTGTTGAGATGTCTTTCGTGTTTGAAGTGTCGAGTGAGTCGAGAATTCAGCAGAGTATCGGTGTCCCAGAAATGAGCCAAAAAGTTCCCCTTTTAGTTGGAGTAGGCGGGGTATTTATAGGAGAGTTCGACATTAGGTCGTAGGTCGCAAGCGACCTTGGATAGGTCGTAGGTCGTCCGTGACCTAGTGGGAGTCGTTTACGGCTTAAATATGGTTCACTTGATCATTCTGGATAAACTAACAAGTCATAGGTCGTGGCCGACCTAGGTAGGAAGCGGCATAGGAAGTTCGTTTGGCATGTTCAGGTCATGAGCGACTTAGGAATAGGTTGTCACACCTTAGCTCGCTGCAGAACTTCTTCCCTGTTAGGTCGCTCTCCTTATTAACTCGCTAGGTCGTCCAACCCTTAGGTCGCTGTGTTGTAGGAGCCCTTAGGTCGTAATCTCTTTAGGTCGCTTTATCCTTAGGTCGCTAGGACCGTTCTATCTTTAGGTCGTTAAGACCGTTCCATCCTTAGATCGATAATACCTCTAGAACCTTTAGCTCGTTAAGTAGTTAGGTCGCGGAGTACTTAAGTCGTTAGGTCGCTGCCTGTTATAGGTTGTTAAGTCGCGGGCCTTAGGTTGCTAGATCGTTGAGCTCGGTAGGTCGCTACTTCCTCTAAATCGCAGGGTCGTAGATAGAAGAGGGTTAACACTTTCCCCTCGAAGTATACGCCTAAGAGTTAGCTCGTGTGCTTCGATATCTTTTAACCCGTGCTAGCTTAGGTCGTTAAGTCGCGGGTGACTTATGAAAGAGTTAGGTCGCTCGTGCCGATTCGTGTTCCTTTCTCTCCCCTATATAAGCCGTTAGGTCATTTCTTCTTCCTTCACCTTATTGTATTCTGCTGCCGCTATTACTATCTTTGAGCTCGAGAACTTTTTAAGCGAATCTACCTGTTGATTTGATCATCATCTCCTCAATCTCACTACGTAAGTGAATTCGACCATTATTCAACCACGACCACCCTCGAATTGTGAATCCCCCAATTTTTGACCCTAACCCGATTTTTCATGCTGCATTTTGCCGTGGATCATGTTATGATTAGCTTTTGATCATTTTTGAACACGTTGTCGCTGTGATTCACGAGAGTACAACAGGACATCGGGTTTGTGATGGATCTGAGGCGATTTGCGTTGGTGCTGGATGATCTGGTGGCGTGGAGATATGGTGGATTTTATTGTAGAGAGGCTAACAGGTTATTGGGTTAACGGGTTAGGTGATTTACTGAGAGAAGAAGAGTTAGCGAGTTAAGGGGAGTTAGGTCGTGCTCGACTTAGGAGCGTTGAACGACTTGGGGCTTTAGCGGTTCGAGACGTGAATCATGAGACTTAACTCGGCAAACGGCTTAAAGAATCGGCGCAACCTAAGGATCCTTATGACCCAAAAAGGGGCTGAGCGACTTAACTCATAGTGACTTAAACTTTAGATCGCGTGAGCGACCTAGTCTTTAGGTCGTGTAAATGACTTAGTGCCTAGGTCGTGTGAACGACTTAGGACTTAAACAATTTTTCACTGCCGAGTTGCTTCTTGCGACCTAGACCAATTTCAACCCAACCTGTTAGGTCGCGAGCGACCTAGGACTTAGAGAACTTCTTGACTCGGATTGTGACTTAAGGACTTGAACAAAACTTGAAAGCTTCAGAATTTTGATAGAACTTGATTGTACTTCTAACTTGAATTGCTAGAATGAACTGCTTGAACTTTGCTGCACTTCTTTACAGATTATATTCACTTGTAAGCTAGCAACCTGCTGAACACAACATTTACAGAAAACTAGGGCGAATATACTACCATTGATTGCCCACATCGAATGACAGATTAGTCGATAAAAGATAATCAACTTAAAGAAATTTTATGAAGTGCTATGAATCAACAAATTCAAGTGAAGTATTAAAGCAAAGCAATATCAATCAATTAAAACTGATTTGTTTGCATCAACACTGCACTTGCGTTTGGACTTAAAACAACAAAACCTGAAACTTTGTCACTGACAAATGCCTGTTAGTTTAATTTCAGTTATATTTTCTTGTCATTTTATTGGTTCCGCACAACACTTCACACATTTAGGAAACGTGCACCTTCATATTCGAATATCCAATTCCTTGTGTAGAATGTCTTCTCAAGAAGAGATAATAGAGCAATCTGAAGGGGTCTTCCCGATAGCCAACCCATTGGATAATCCTCTAGAAAGAACTCCAACAACCTGAGTCAGCGGGCATTCAACCAATTACGTATTCAATTTGGGATTGCCGAAGCGGATGCTATACTTCCTGGGCCAAATGATACTGCTGACAGGCCACCTCTCGGTTTTGTCGCCGTCAACCGTCAGATGTGCCTTTGTAGTGCCATCCCTCCTTTCAATGAATTTATTCATCAACTCCTTTTCCGACTAACCATCTCTCCCTTTCAACTGCATCCCAATGGCTACGCCATCCTGATGGGATTATGCGTTCTATTCAGGAGGACACTTAACCGTCTTCCGAGCTTCGAAGAAATCTGCTACTTATGCACATTCACAAAAAATAAAGACCACCCCTCCATCATACTCGTGAGAAGTGCTAGAAACTGTAAAATTTTCACCAATCTTTCCGAAAGTGCTCACGGTTTTCTGAATCAATTCTTCTTTGTTCGCTGCCCCCCAGGGTTTTATGCCATCTGGAGAGTAGGAGTTAAAAGATTGCTGATCCCCGTTCTTTCCGTTTCTGAGTTTTTCGAGATCCGGATTGCTAAGTGCTAATTTCTTTCTTTTCTTTTACAGCACTTCCTCCTCCCTCTAGAAATCCCAGTCACAAAACGACTTTTGAAAGATTAAGCATCGTGTCGGTTGAGGAAAGAAGTATTAAGTTTCTGCTGAAAGATGAACTTCTTCACCAGTACGGGCTTCTGCACCCCTCCCGTTCTACTCAACCTCATGAAGTCCCCGACTCTCCGGTAGAGACGTCGGATGCCCCAGTTTCCATCGGAGAACTTACGCCGAAAGAACATACTATTGAGGCTTCATTGGTAAAGTGTTCTACTTCAATTGATGTTGCGGGGTCATCCGGCAAACTTGCACTTGCCCCGGTCATCGAAGAAGAGGAACCTCCCCAACAATCCGGGAAATCTGGTGATGAAGGAACTGAGAGAGCAAGTCCCGCCAGGCATAGCGGTGATGATACTTTTGAGGGGTTGAGCACCTGATGATTACTTCACAGGAGCTTTTTAAAGATGATCCTATCACTGCTAAAGTTACTTCTCCAGCAGTTGAAGCGACATCCGTTCTGCAACAAACTCCATCAGCCCAAGAGTTGACACTGGCTGTAAAATCCATCATCACCTCCCAACCCAGGAGTGGTTCGTAGTTCGACACGCGTAGTTTTCATGTTACACACACTTAGGACTTTTCAGCACTTATATGCGTTCAACTTCCTGGCTTTGAAGATTTCTGTGTTTACTTTTCTTCATTTTCAGGTTCTCCAATGGGAAGAAGTGGCTCTTACTACGATGATTTCCAGCGTTATGGGAAGCGCGGTTCTTATGACCCCAGGAGGTATCTTCCTGCCTCTTGGGAAACTGACGAAGAAAGAGCTGCGAGGAAGGCTCGTGAGAAGCGCGCTTATGAAGAGCGCTACGGGAGACGGCACGAACGACATGATTCTTCCCAGAGAGAGGATGATTCCTACAAGCGAAAGCCCCGTGATGACAAGAGAAAAAACCATGTCACCGAGGACCCAAGTAAACGGGCCAAACTTGGTGAAAAACTGACATCCGAACTCTCTGAAAAGCCTGCTGCTCCCGTCTCTTTGGAAATTCCTTCCGCCCCCCCCCCCCCTTCGAATGGCTGATATTCAAACAATCATAAGTAGGCCCCCTATCAAGTTGGGCAGGGTCCGGCTACTCTTCAAAGTCGATTCCCGCACTGGTGCTTAAAGCGAGTGCGTTTCGATCTTGACTTGGTCCCGATTGACAAACAAGCCATGTTGCGCAATCTTGATGTCGTCAAACTTGATATCGAGAGAATGTCTAGCTGGCAGAAACTTGTTGACGAGCTTCAGAGAGTAAATCGCGTGAACCTCGAAGCCATGCTATCTTTGGAAAATGACAAATCCGAGTGGCAGAAAACGTTCGAGCAGCATGATGCCGAAATGAAAAGTATTGCCGCTTATAATGAGAAGCTTGAAGCAGAAGTTGAAAAACTTGAGGAAGAGCTCGCCACTTCTCCACTTCCTACTCTCAGAGAGAGGAAGTGCTTCAAAAACAAGTGAGAGATGCTCATGCGGCACAGAGAGATGCTGAAGCTAAATTTGAAGCACAGCAGCAAGCTGTAGAAAATTACCAAGCTGATGTTGCTCAACATGAGAAAACCAACTCGCAGAACTTGGAGATTGAACTGCTCAAAGCTCGACTTTCTGAAGCTGAAAAGGAGCGTGATGAAGCTATTGCCGGCAAAGCTGCAGCCGAAGAATCTCATATGGCAACTAAAGCTGAAGTCAGCTCCACTCTATTCGAGTTTTACATCCATAGTGTTCTGGGGCGCGGTAGCCTTAAGTTTTTGGGACCTGAATATGAAATCACTTTGGCCAAAGTGTGGGAGGCCATACTTGATATGCTCGGAGGAGCCGGATATGCCGAAGTAGATCTAATGGCGCACTATCTAGATGATGATGCATGTGCCGCTCTTGCCGGGGGAAAGGAGCAACTCGTCAAAGAGAGAGCCGAAATGACAGAAGGAGAACATTTAGGAAATACAATCTCAACTGACCCAGGTCTCCCTTCAGTTTCGACCGATATTGATATTGCTGGCTCAAGTTCCCATTCTCCTCCTCCTGCTAAAGCTGTTATTGAAAGCGCCACCGCCCACACTGGAGATGAGACTCAAGAAAGCGCTGAAGCGCAGGACTTCGAAGTTGACATAGTAAAATCTACTTCTCCAGGTAACCTCAATGTTGATCTTGCTCAAGTGGACTGCTTGCTTTCTTCACATGAGCTTGATGAACTTTTTGATTATTACTTAAATCTTGACGCGCCACTTTCTCCTCTTTTTATGAGAGATACTGACTTTAACTTCTCTTCTCCTATAGTGAAAGCGCCTAGTGTTATTCAGCCTTCCTCTCTTCCAGCTGTTTCCTCTCCACCACTTCAGATTACTCCTCTTTCCGTTTCTCAACCGGGGTCACAAGAGGAGCAGATAGAAGCTCTTCAAGGCTTGGATGACCCGGTCTCTTCTCAAGAACAGAAAGTCGAGGAACCTGAAGAAGGCGAAAGAACCCCGGAGCAGACTATTTCTGATGACATAACGCTGTCTGCACTTTTCACTCCGGGCAGTGATTCTTCTTCAAGGAAGAAGGGGAAGCGTGTAATTTCAAAGAAAAGGAGAGAAGCTTCTGCTGGCGAAGAAAAAACAGAAGAAAGTCCAATTGCACCCCTTCCTCTTTCTTCCCCTACTCTCACAAGCCGACCCAAAAAGTTAATCATCCGGCCAGGCGAAGGCTCAAAATGTGGTAGGAAGAAGAAGTGATGGGTTTAGGACTTATGCTTTTCGTCTTGCTTTTTGCTTTTTTGCTTGTATATATAAAGACTTGTGTTGACCGGAGATTGTGCGGGTACTGGTCCCCGCCTTCTTTTGTTTTGAAACTTGCACATGTATAAAAAAATTATAGCATGGAATAAAATGATTCTTTTACTTGTACAAACTTCTGTCTGTATTTGAGAATGCATTTATTCTTCTTTTTCATGCAAGTTTCTTTATTTTCTCTGTGTGATGTTGCAGTAAACCTATGGTATGTTGCTTGAGCATTGTTTTTATTTTTGCAACTATATTATTTTGCCCTCATACCATGGTTTATTGCAATCTCTTTCACATTGGCAAAATTTTGGAGAACAATTCTTCTGTTTCGAGAAGACTTGTACTCTTTCTCTAGAGAACAACTTTTCCATTTGAAGGAGGTTTGCATCTGCACTTTATAGGATAATATTTCTGTTTTAAGGAAATATTTTTCTGATTTAGTAGAATGCGCCTCGTATTGGAGAAGTCTTCTCTTTTTTTGTTGCGAAGTTTTTACACTTCACTTTTGGAGAAAGTCACTTTTATTTTGACAAGCGAATTTTCCTTCGTGGTAAAGTGGGCCTTCGAAAAAGGGCTTCGACCTCTTTGTGCCTCCGAAGAGGGCTTTTGTTTGATTGTGCCTCTGCGAAGAGGGCTTTTGTTTGATTGTGCCTCTGGGAAGAGGGCTTTTCTGTGTGTGTGCCTCTAGGGAGAGGGCTTTTTTTTTTGTTTCTGCCTCTGGGGAGAGGCTTTTATTTTTTCCCTGTCCGCTGGGAAGCGGGCCTCCTAAGAGGGCTTTTCACATTTCGACTCGTGTGAAGTTTTATTTGAAATCGCGGTGAAATGTGTGCCTCCGAAGAGGTCTTTTAGCATTTCAACTATGGTGAAATGGGCCTCCGAAGAGGGCTTTTCACATTCCAGCACTTGTGAAGTTTTATTTCAGATCTCGGTGGAACGCGTGCCTCCGAAGAGGTCTTTTCACCTTTCAACTCGTGTGAAGTTTTATTTCAGATCACGGTGAAATGTATGCCTCCGAGTAGGGCTTTTGCCTGGAAGTTTCCTTCTCTCGGTTGGATGGATTCACGGGGCGGACACAAGTTACTTGGATTGTTTGTTTGCACAAACGTTCTCAGCTAGTTAACGAGTGTCCTGTGCCGCCGGTCAGTCCACAACTTTTTGTTGAGAAAGAGAACTTTCATTTTCTGGCAAGTCCCATTAGAGGTCTCTATCCTCCGAAGAGTTGTGCCTCCAAAGAGGGCGTGTGCCTCCGAAGAGGTCTTTTGCTGTTTGCTGCCTGCTCGCCCATGTCTTTTCGCCATTTGCTCATATCAGCGGTTCCCTGTTATCATTTCCAAGCACACATTCCTTTCTTTTGCAAGTAGCTTATTCTATCCAAAGAAGTGTACTTCGTTATTAAATGAGTTCGCTGGGGCAGACACAGGCTAATTAATCGAATGCTTGTTTGCACAAACGATCACAATTAGTTAGGAAGGGTCTACTTCTGGTGGAACCCTTAACTGTTTGATTGAAGCACTTCTTATATAGGATTTGAGTCTGGAATTTTTGTGGCTAGACATTCATTTGTTGAGTGATGTCAGGGATCGCTTGGTCTTATGATGGGTAAGCTTTGTTTTAACGGCCTGCAATATTAAATCGAAATTTTAGCAATACAATTGAAGTACTTTATATATCAAAATAAAACAAGCAGTTTATAATAGTAGAGAACACAAGAATTATAGTGGTTCGGCCAAGAACTGGGCCTACATCCACTTTATAGTTCTTATTATTCACTTGCACTGGCTTTACAATGGCTTTAAATACAAGAATCATACATTCATAATTCTTTGTACAAATTTAAGCAAAGCTTTTAAGTAAAATATGGACGCAAGTGATTGCTGTTCCAAGCTCTTGGAATTGGATCTCCTTCGACAGATGTCAGTTTGAAAGTGCCATTAAGAAGTTTTTTGCCTATGACATATGGCCCTTTCCAGTTTTGCGCAAACACTCATGTTGCTGTCATGACCCTTTTAAAGACTAGATCTCCAATCTCAAAGCTGCATTGGCGAACTTTGGAATTGAAATGCCTGGCAATTCTTTGCTGATGGGCTGCAATTCTGAGTTGAGCCTCTTCCCTTTTTTCATCAAGGAAGTCAAGTGCTTCAAGTTGCAAATCTTCGTTTTCAGCTTGGTTGAGATGAATTCTTCTATGTGAAGGGACTTCTATTTCCACCAGAATCATTGCTTCTGATCCATATGCTAGTGAAAATGGAGTGTGCACGGTCGCAGTTTTGTGGGTAGTTCTATATGCCCATAGTGCTAGTGGAAGCTTATCGACCCAACCACCTTTCGCCTTTTCCAGTTGTTTTTTGATGGTTGATTTGATAATTTTGTTTACTGCTTCCACTTGCCCGTTTGCCTGCGAATGAGCCATTACTGAGAAGCTTTTCTGGATCTTGAATCGCTTGCAAAAATCTTGGAGCTCTTCACTTTCGAATTGGGTTCCATTGTCTGTGATTATCTTTTGAGGCACACCATACCTGCAAATGATATTCTTAGTTACAAAGTTTATCATCTTTTTAGAGGTAATAGTAGCTAATGGTTCAGATTCAGCCCATTTAGTAAAATAATCAACAGCAACAATAGCATATCTGATTCCGGATTTGGCGGTTGGCAAAGGTCCGATGAGATCTATTCCCCAAATAGCAAATGGCCATGGACTGACCATCTGCGTTATCTCGGTGGAAGGTGCTCTTGGGATTTTTGCAAATCTCTGGCATCGGTCATATTTTCGGGCATAACTTGCAGCATCACAATTAATATCTGGCCAAAAATACCCATAGCGGAGAATTTTCTTTGCTATAGTTTGACCACCTGAATGGTCTCCACACTCTCCTCCGTGTACTTCAGCTAGAATTGTCTTAGCTTCTTCCTTGGTCACACATCGGAGTAATGACATTGAGAATCCCCGCCTATACAATCGGCCATCTTGAATTATGTATCTGGAGGCTTTTCTTAGCAACTTCTGTCGTTCTTTTGAACTTTCTGGTAGAGAACCATTGAGCAGATATTCCATTATCGGAGTCATCCATGATTCTTGCTCTTGAGATATAGTCATGATCCAGTCAATATCCATTTCATCAGTGCTAGGAGCTGACAGGACTTCCACAGGAACTAATCCCAATAATTGAGCTTCACCAGTGCTTGCGTACTTTGCGAGAGAATCTGCCTTCATGTTCTCTTCCCGGGGTATATGACTTATCGTATAATGGTCAAGATCATCAAGAAGTTCCCAGGCTCTTGACAAGTAGGCAGGAAGATTTCCTCCTTTAGTTTGAAACTCTTTTTTAACTTGACATACAATAAGCTGTGAATCACTAAAGATCTGCAACACTTTGACATTCAGTTCTTTAGCAATTCTCAAGCCGGCGTTAAGAGCTTCATATTCTGCTTCATTGTTTATCGAAGGGAATTCCAATCTCAACGCATAACACAATGACCGCCCTTCAGGGGTTTCAAGCACAACCCCAGCTCCAGAACAGTAATCGTTTCTTGCACCATCAACATATAATTTCCATCGAATTGGGGGATTATCAATCACTTCTTCCTCACTATCACCTTTATCTGTACATTCTGCGATGAAATCTGCCAAAGCTTGTCCATTGATTGCTCTTCGGGGATGATAAGTGATGTCGTATTGGCTGAGTTCAATATTCCACTTCAGAAGACGACCCGAAGTCTCAGGACGAAATAGGACTTGCTTTAGAGGTTGATCAGTGAGGACCTTGATAGGATGAGCTTGGAAATACGACCTCAACTTTCTTGATGCAATCAGTAGACAATAGGCGAGCTTTTCCAATTTTGAATAATTCATCTCTGCCTCGGTGAATCTCTTGCTGATATAATAGACCGGGCGTTGAATTTTTGCGTCTTCCCATACCAACGCTGCACTAAGAGCATGAGATGAGATTGCCAAATATACAAAAAGATCTTCACCATTGTCCGGCTTAGAAAGTATTGGAGGCGTTTCCATATGACGAATCAACTCATCGAAAGCTTTCTGGCATTCAGGAGTCCAGTTAAAAATTTTCCTTCCTTTCTTCAGTGCATCAAAGAATGGAATGCATTTATCAGTAGCCTTGGAAATGAATCGACTCAAGGCAGTGACTTTTCCATTAAGACTTTGCAATTCCTTCTTCGATCTAGGAGCTTTGACTTCTTTTAAGGCTGCAATCTGAGTGGGATTAGCTTCAATGCCCCTAGCACTCACAATAAAATCCAAGAACTTTCCGGACTCCACCCTAAACGAACATTTCAAAGGATTAAACTTCATTCTGTACTTTCGGAGGATTACAAACATTTCCGCCAAGTGATCCATATGGTCTTCCGCTTTCGTTGATTTTACCAACATATCGTCAACATAAACTTCCATAGTTTTGCCAATCTGCGGTTTGAACATAGCATTGACGAGTCTTTGGTAAGTTGCCCCTGCATTCTTAAGTCCGAAGGGCATGACTCTATAGCACTAGAGACCAACATCGGTGATGAAGCTTGTGTCCTCCTGATCCGACTCATGCATCATATTCTGGTTGTATCCGGAGTAAGAATCCATGAAAGATAACAATTCATGCCCCGCTGTTCCATCCACCAACTGATCTATTCTGGGTAACGGGAAGCAGTCTTTGGGGCAGGCTTTGTTTAAATCTGAGAAGTCAATGCATACACTCCACTTCCCATTAGCTTTCTTAACCGGTACTGGATTTGAAACCCAATTCGGATAAGTAGACTCCCTGATGAAACCATTCTCCATAAGCCGGTCTACCTCTTCTTTCAACGCTGCTGACCTTTCAGGACCCTGGGTTCTTCTTTTCTGTTTTACCAGTGTAAACTTCGGATCAATATTCAGAGTATGTACTGCAATTTCTGCGGATATTCCGCACATATCAGTATGAGTCCAAGCGAACACATCCAGATTTGCTTTCAAGAATGATATTAAGGAATTTTGAACCGTCATATTAAGTTGCGAACCCACATTCACTACCTTGTTTGGATCTTTTGGGTCAACAGGTACTGGCACCGTTACTTCCACTGGCACCACTCTATTCTCCCGTGCACTAGCTTCTCTGGGATCCATTTCTCTTCGTGCCCCGCTATGCTCGCCAGTGCAAGGGCCACCCTGTAATTGCTACAAGGTTGGTTCTTTGATGCGGACTGGGGCTGCCGCATCTTTTCCCATCTCTCTCTTCCTTGCTTCACGCAACTCTATTACATAACATTCTCGCGCAGCATTCTGATCCCCTTTAATAACTCCAACGCCATTATCCATGGGAAATTTCATAGTGAGGCACCACGGGGCGAGAATTGCCTTAAAACCCCCAAGAGTTGGTCGGCCCAGAAAGGCGTTGTAGGCAGAAAATTCATCAACAATTACAAAAGTCTGTTTCCGAACTACCATTTTCTGCCCCTCTCCAAGCTCCACGAACAAGTCGATAGTTCCAATGGGCTGCTTCGGTTCCCCAGTAAACCCAATGATCTTCTGAGATGAGGCTTGAACGTCAGCCATCGGAATTTTCATTTGGTCAAACGTCTTTTTGAAGAGAATATTGCAAGAAGTGCCGCAATCTACAAGCACTCTTCTCACAGTAGCCGGCCCAATGCCTACAGAAATGACCAAGGGATCCATGGTTGGAGCTTCAATACCCATAGAGTCCCTGGCTTTGAACACAATATCATCATTGACAGTTTTCTGCTGCTTCAAAGGTGCTTCATTTTCTAGCACAAAAACACTCTCTTCTGTTGGTGCATACTTCAAGGCACGGGCATATCTTTCCATCTCGCCCCAGCTTTTGCCTGCTGGGTGAGGACCTCCTGTAATCACATTAATAACAGGCCTTTCTGATTCATGCACAGTATTCCTCTTACCCGAGCCAGATGGATGAGCAGGAAGTTGCTGGCCTTAGTAGATGAAGATGGGTCATTTCTACTTCTCTTAACATATTGCTGCAACTTGTTCTCTCTCAGTTGTTCTTCAATTAAACTTTTCATATGGCGACAGTCGTTGGTATCATGACCGGGTTGATTATGAAACCGACAGAATCTCCCACTCTGAGCGACTTTCTTGCTAACTCTCATCTCAGGCGGTTCAGGATATTCTACTGCATCTTTGGTAGCAAAAAAGATATTCTCCGGAGTGTCGGTCAAAGGAGTGAAATCTGAAGATTTTAAGAAGCGAGGTTTCTTCATATCTTTCTGTTTCTTCCCACCATTGTTCTCCCTTTTCTGACTCCCAGATTCCCTTTTGGTAGGAGCGGTAGTATTATTCTTAACCTCTGTCAATGCTACTTTAACTGATGCTCGAAGGCTTTCCAAGCGCATGAATTCATCGGTTTTCTTATAGAATTTCTCAAGTGAATTCGATTCTTTCATCTTCAGCCACTTCCCAAATTTGCTTGATTTGTCGATTGCCCTCATCAGGTATGTCAAGACCATCCGTGGCTCTGCATTGTTCACTTCAGCCAAAGCTATGTTGAAGCGGTTCAAGAAAGACCTGATAGATTCCCCAGGATTCTGTTCCAGGCTTGACAGTGATATAATATCCTTTGCCTTTGAAGCATACAACCTGAATTGCTCTTTAAACTTCCGAGTCAAATCGGCGAACTGTTCTATGGATCAGACCGGAAGCTTTATGAACCAGAGCAGAGCCACTCCTTCCAAATATACCAGAAAGTACCGGCATTTGATCTCATCAGACGCTCTAGCACTAGTCATGTGCCAATCATACTTATACAGGAATTGATTAGGGTCGCTTGTTCCTTTATAAGCCGGGATGGTAGGAGGAACAAACTTCCTTGGGAATTCCGCCTTTAGAATCCTTTCAGTGAACGGAGTTTTGCTTGGAGCGAGTCCCCATTCCTTCTCATCTTCATCCCTCTGCATGCTTTCTTTCATGATTTGTCGCACCATGCCCGAAAGATATTCCTCATCATTTAAAGGATCAACAGGATAGACCTCGGCCATTTTCTCAGAAGTTTGTCTGGACAAACGTTCGCGGAGAGTTGGTTGTGGTCTCAATCCACCAGCTTGAGGAGGTGTTTCTTTGGCGGGGCTAGCTGCTCTTTGAGGAATATTCCTCTCTTCAGGATTATGAACATCATCTGCAAGGTTTTCTTCATTATTCACCGGTTGAAGGTTAGCTCCGAGCAATGCATTTAACCTTTCAAGCATCAAAGCATTCTAGGTTTCCATCTGTTGGTATAACCCAGATACTGCAGCATCTAACTCCGCTCGTGTAATTCCGGCACTTGGTGCCGCTTGACTTGACGAAGGAGAAGTTGCGGTATTCTCATAGACATTACTGGGTCTTGTAGATCCGTGCTTTCTTCCAGGAGCCATTATCTCTGATAGACTTCTGGCTTTGAGAAAGATTCTTTCTACAATCTTTTGCGAAGCAATGACGAAGATAGCCTGAGTTCAATTCTCAGTGAAAGCACCAAAAATGTTAACGCTTAAAATTGAACGCTAACACCCCGGTGTATGTAGAGTAAATGTGAACGCACCACCCGTCAATACGGAATCAGAAACAAGTAGAAAAGTCATAGAGAAAGCAGTAAAAGACAACGGTTTTATAGTGGTTCGGCTTCAGGTCAAGCCTACGTCCACTTTAATCTTCTTTATTGTTGAATCAATTACAACTTTACAACAATCTTCGATTACAATACTGATGAGACAAACAAACAGAACTCCGATATAGAAGAATTCTTTGAATCCATGTTGATTGTGTTAGATTTACTCTTGAAGTTTGTTGAGATGTCTTTCATGTTTGAAATGTCGAGTGAGTCGAGAATTCAGCAGAGTATCGGTGTCCCAGAAATGAGCCAAAAAGATCCCCTTTTAGTTGGAGTAGGCGGGGTATTTATAGGAGAGTTCGGCATTAGGTCGTAGGTCGCAAGCGACCTTGGATAGGTCGTAGGTCGTCCGCGACCTAGTGGGAGTCGTTTACGGCTTAAATATGGTTCACTTGATCATTCTGGATAAACTAACAAGTCATAGGTCGTGGCCGACCTAGGTAGGAAGCGGCATAGGAAGTTCATTTGGCATGTTCAGGTCGTGAGCGACTTAGGAATAGATTGTCACACCTTAGCTCGCTGTAGAACTTCTTCCATGTTAGGTCGCTCTCCTTATTAACTCGCTAGGTCATCCAACCCTTAGGTCGCTGTGTTGTAGGAGCCCTTAGGTCGTAAGCTCTTTAGGTCGCTTCATCCTTAGGTCGCTAGGACCGTTCTATCTTTAGGTCGTTAAGACCGTTCCATCCTTAGATCGCTAATACCTCCAGAACCTTTAGCTCGTTAAGTTGTTAGGTTGTGGAGTACTTAAGTCATTAGGTCGCTGCCTATTATAGGTTGTTAAGTTGCGGGCCTTAGGTTGCTAGATCGTTGAGCTCGGTAGGTCGCTGACTGGTTGAGTCGCTAGGTCGCTACTTCCTCTAGATCGCAGGGTCGTAGATAGAAGAGGGTTAACATATATATATAAATAACTTGAAAATCTTTGGATCACTTCATACTTGTATAAATTCCCTTTTTATATTTCTAATACTTTTCGAAAACCCTTTCCTTCCGACAATAGATTCAACAAGGGGAGATTTATCTTATATGTACATAATTTTGTTTATGCCAAATCAATATTCAAACCTAATTACTCTATAAAGTCATTTACCATATTACTTACTTCCATAAAATAAATTTCTACCATAGAAATATCCAATTTCCACTTTATTTCATCATATATTTCGTAAAATATACTTTCCATTTCAAAAACCATTTTACAGTTCTTATCCACAAATTTTCAATATCAATTTCATTCAAACCCGTACGATGTACATATATGATCTGTACGCTATATCAATCTGATCGCCCACTTGACCATACAATTTCACTTCCTAACTAATATCGTCCACCCAACTTCCTAGTGCAGACTCAGATATGGTTTCTTGATCAAAAACCACCATTCTCCTGGCATAGCCTAACTATGATAGAGAATATCTAGAATCAACCAAAAATCTATATCCAGGGTTCGCCGTCGAAAATCGAGTGAAAAATCCCAACTTGGATCGATATACTATATCGAAATTCTATGTTCGAATCTGGATCAAATCACTATGCGGATAGAATGATATACGTCATCTTACGTATTTATCTCTGTTGATAATTAGCTAAATCAATCTCCTTTTTTATTCACATTCACTTTAATTTCTATCCACTTATTCACAATTGTTTCAATTCCATTTGGATTATCACTTTAATCCTTATCTCAATTGGTAGTTAATCATAAATAGTTTGCACTCTGACCAGCTTGAATTTAGAAAATAGCTTGAATTTTTTTCAAATAGATAAGTAGTTGAAAAATAAATATTAATTTGTAAAATAGCTGTAAAATAGTTAAGTAATTGTAAAATAGTTATAAAATAGTTAGATAATTGCAAAATAGTTATAAATAGTAATTAGTTACAAAACAGTTGAAAAACAGTAATTAGTTTATAAAACAATTGTAAAATTGTTAAATAGTTCCAAAAATAATTGTAAAATAAGTATAAAATAGTTTGGCTTTAAAAAGAAAGGTTGTATATAGTAAATAGCTTGGAAAAATAGATTTAAGAAAGCTTATATTAAAATAATTTGTTTGAAAATAGTTTCAGAGCCAAACTATTCCACTACCCAACCTTCATTCCAATCAATTCAATTTTAAATTTCCACTACCTTTTATCATTGATTCAATCCAAATCAATTTAAACAACTTCATTTGAATTCTAGTTTGAATTAATCCCAATTCAAGCTGAATTAACCTCGATTCTTTCCAAATTCAAATCAAATTTCATTTGAATTTAAAACTATTCAACTTTAATCACAAATCCAAATTATTTTAATCAAATTTCAATTTGAACTAATATCAAATTCAATCTCACATGAAATCATCTCGAATTATATAAATTCGAGTTAAATTTCAAATGTTGATCTAATTTCCTTAAATCAAATTTACCTTTACTTTTTAATTTAACAACCTAAGTCCTTACACAATTAAATTTTTAGTCCAACATTTTAATATTTATTCAAATCACTTTTACTTACTTATCTCAAGTTTTCGAGTAAAAGTTCAGAACCCCTTGAACATTTAATTTTGAGTTCAAATTTCAAAATTCTATTTTAAATTACCTTTACTTCTTCATAAACCTATTTCTTGGTTCAAATAATAATTCAAATCCTTTTTAAAAAATTTAATCTTTGAAATTCAATTTATTACCCAATTTCAATTTTTGAAATCAATCCTTAATAATTTAATTTCTAAGTTCCTTTTGAACATTTAAATCTTAATTTCAAAGTAATTTCATCTCCACAAGTTCAATTTCCTGATTAAAGTTCTATTTCCATTTAATTTCTGCAATGGACATATATACTACTCCAATCCATTTCTTAAATCATTTTAAACTACACAATTCACAATTACAAAATTATTGATTATAACAGGATGATAATAGGATAATTAGACATCCAATTTATTCAAAAACATCCATCAATAGCATTCACTACCCCTTCCCAGATCTCAAACCTGTTTGAGATCACACATAACTCCCTTCCAAACAACCCATTTAACTTCTCTAAGTTAAATCTCAATTAATCCCATTAACCTTCTCAAATTTGAATTCTCCATTTTTAATTTTTAATTTCTATCAATATTCTTTCTTACTTATAAGTTCAAAGACCTATATCACTTTGGTTTTTACATCACACTTCAGGGAAAATCAAAACTCAACACCTTAGAGTTTATCTCAGATCATCTTTGATATTATGTATCCATACATATACATATTTATTTCTTAGCCCGCCAAGCCATGCTTTAAAATTTAAACAACCTTTGGTTTTAATTCAAAATAGTTTTCTTTAAAATTTTCAAACAACTTCTTATTTTGAAATAAGATTCAAGAATAGTCTAAACAATATTATTTATCATTTCTTTTAACATTTTGAAAACAAATTTCAAAAGTTGTTAGACTTAGAATTCAAAACTTCTCAATTTAAAACTCACTTCAATTTATAAGTCAAACTTACCTAAAAGTTTACTTCGCTAAACTTTTTAATTTTGCTTTATCATTTCTTATTGGAAGACAATCAACCCATTATTAAACACAATAACCACTCTATTTTCTGGTTTGAAACCAATTCAAATTCATCTTATTTGTATGGTTCATTTTATTCAATTCCTATTTGGATATATATATATATATATATATATATACACACACACACACACCACTTAAATTCTTATTCAGTTACAATATCCAACAATCAATTATTGCTTTATATAAAAAATAAAAGCTTTTATAAAAATCATTCATTAAAACCCTTTTTAAAACCTTATATAAGAAAATAACAAGTACACTCTCATATATATATATATATATATATATATATATATATAAACTCAACTCATTCTAGGGTACCACTAACCCTATCCTTAACGAGTACACCCATCAGAGCCAAGGTTATCGCTTAACCTTCTACTCTGATACCAAAAATGTAATGACCCTGAATTTCGATACCGAAAATTCCAGATAGTTAGGGAAAAGAAGGAAAGAGATAAAAGAAGAAGATACAGAAACACCAAAACACGGATTCTTACATTCGCAGCGGAACAAAATTTAATATCAAATAAAATAGCAGTTATACAAAGGAAAACTGTATTAGTTAATTTTCATCAATACATCAGAGTTACAACATTTACACAAACACTGGACAGTTAAAATCAACATGTCCCAGATAAACAAATATCTCACAGCAGAATACTCTATACGTTCCTGCCATCCAGCTCGCCACCTGAGCTCCAGAACGTCCTTAATTGAAAACCTGTAATACTCGGTCTGACCCGAGCATTACTTCAAAGTAACACCCGGGTCAGGCTGGAAACCAGCGTGAGTAAACCAATATAATATGAAATACCATGCTATATAACTTAGGTGAATTACCAGGGTAACTCATACTTTACTACGAGTTCTAATCTTATTTAAGTCGATCATTTATCTCAAAACAATATCCAAGAATCGTTATCCAGTTCAAATATCCATGATACTTAACTTATTTCATTCCAGCCTGTTTGCTTCTAAACTCAAAATTATAAAGAATCGAAGTGGTATCGGGCATTTACTGATACCCGACCCTGGTCTCTTCGAATTTAATATCATTTCTAATCTAGGTTGTTAAGTTTTAAACAATACAATACATATTGAGGATATCATACCACATAACAATTCATCATCGATAAATAACTCACAGTATTACTTTTTAACCCATTATGTCACAGCACATCTAAATTGTCTATCAGAGACATCAAATACCCAAGCAATCCAAAATTATTCAATCATCCATAAGCAAGATTTATTAGATAAATAATTCCTAATTAATTTAATTTATCTCCAATTAAATTAATTATCAACTTCAATCACTTAGATTACCTTAATCTTGCTTACCTAACATTAATTAATTTCAACCCAATTAATGATCCATCTTAATTAATCCTCCTTGATTAATTATCTTATAATTACATTTAGTATTTGTCTTTTAATTAATCACATAGATTAATTAGCCTTAACCATTCACATTAATTAATTAATAACATTCATTAATGATCCTTTAATCACTTCCAATAATTAATTATTCTTTAATTAATTACATTTAATAAGTAATCTTTAAATTAATCACATTCATTAATTAATCTTAATTAATCTCATTCAGTAATTAATTATATCTCAATCATTAATTAATAAACCTTAATTATTAATTATTGAAACTTAATTACAAATTAAGTACTTCTTAATTTAATTAACCTCTAATTATTTAACTTCTAACCCTTAATTATTAATTATTATTCCTCAATCATTAATTAATAAAATTAATTAATTACTAATTATCTAATTAATCCTTTATCATTAATTAATTAAATTAATTATTCATACTTAATTTCTTTATTAACTTAATTAATCTCAATTCATTAAGACCTTAGTTAACCTTAAGATAAAACATTATCTTTATTAATGCCTTAATTATCATTCAAACAATTTATCTTTAATTAACACTTGATTTAATAAAAAATGAAGTTTTAAAATTACTTAAACATTAACAAATTTAAGTTAACAATTTATATAACTTCTTTAATCAAATAACTTAAAAAAACATTTATCATAAAATAGTTTAAACTAGATTTAAAAACACCATTATCATGATTACCACTTAATTATATTACTAAATTTAGTTTAAAATAACATAGAAATAATTTAAACTTAACAAATTTAAGTTAACAAATTATATAGCTTTTTAAATCAAATGTTAAAGGAAACATTTGTAAAAGAATTTTATAAAAGAAAAACTTTAAACTAAATTCATTTAAATTTCAAAACTTATTTTAAAAACTATTTAATACCTAGTTTAACCTTGCTTCGGGTCAAACACGAAGATCACTCGGTTCTTCCCCCGAGTAAAACCGCTTCCTTCTTTTTTTTAAAAACTTAGTTTATTTTTAAGTTAAAAACCTGAAGCATGCTTATCACTCACAAACTACTCGAGTTTATACTCGAGTCACTACCCCAAACACTCGAGTCCCTCTTCGAGTCAAAACCACCACCCAAACAACCGACACCACAAAACCACCGTGCACATGCACCGATCAACGCCAGTCCTCCGACCATCCACGAAACCTTCAGCACATCGACCATCGCCGAATCCATCGATCCTGACCACCAATTTACTAGCACAAGCCCACGATCTAAATTAAGATTCACAGTTAAACCTGGAACCAAACCCATGCCAGAAAAACTTCTCGTCCAAGCAATTCCGACCACCAAAGATCGAGCAACCTTGTCCCAAGCTTCATCAGACTTCCATGCTACCAATGCCCAAGGTCCGACGCACTCCGATCAACCAGAGACATCGCAGTAAACCATTTCCAGACCTCGACCCATTTTGGGTTTTAAACCCTAAATCATCCAAATTTCGATGCCACGGGGATGAAGAAAATCATCCACCATTTTTCCTGGCCTCGACTTACCTACCACCTCTAGTCGAAATCCCGATCACCCTAGATCCTCCAGCCATCAGCATTTGCTCAGAACCCATATTCTGGTTAACCTAGAATTGCTCGTATGATTCCAAACTAAAAATTATGATTTTCATTTTAAAAATCGGATTTTTCAAAGTAGATTCAAGTTATAAACATGAATCAGCAAATTAAGATGTTTGGTTTTTAACATGTTTTTAAAAGCGTACTGTATTTCCAGATTCTAGTAGATTTACAAACTTAAAATACTTGAACATAATTTTAGCACTTAGATTATGTTTAGATTAACTTTTCTTATTTGAAAACTGAACCCTATCAGAGATCAGAAGATGAGATAATGAATTTTGATCTAGATTTTAAAATCTCGTAACAAGAACAGGGAAGAACAAATATAACTCAGACATGCACACCTGTACATTAACTATATACATTCAATTTATATACAAAAATACCACTTATATATAAACGAACAAGCATCATCCATCTCAGAAAATTTCACAAGCAGTAGACACTTATTTTACTTAAGTTTTCAAGTAAGTGTTTACTCACTTTGAATTAACAGAGAAGCTTGTATTTTGAAATTTAGAAATGCTGAAGAAAATGCTTGAAAGATTGTTTTACTGGAAACTTGATGTTGAAATGATTGGCTTTTAAAACTGAACTGATATTGCTTTGATATTCTAGGTTTGATAATTTGTTTACAAGCTTATGGAAAATGCTTTGTCTTCTGGTTTGAAAATTTTGTTACAGGTTTTGATCTGAGTTTGATAATTGGTTACAGGCTTTTCTTCAGTTTGAGAGTTGGTTACAGGGTTTTGATTTTTTTATTTTCTTGTGGATTGAATAATGTTTTTGGTTTGTAAAGTTTTACAGGTTTGTTTCTTGCTTTTGAAAAGAGAAGATAGGAAAAAGAAATGAAGAAAGAAGATGGTTGTTTATATAGAGTTTATTAGGATTTATTAAAAATTAAAGAAAATGAAAAATAAAACGTGACACTTGTTATTTCAATTTACATTTGTCATTTACAATCCTTTATTAAATTACACATGTATTTAACATGTTTTAAAGGCTAACACTTGTCATTATTCATTTTAATATTATTTTTAAATGTAAATAAAAAGATTTAGTATTAAATTTCCTAATTTATAAATACCTTTCTTAATTTATATAAATAAACCCTTTTTAAAGAAAATAAAAAAAATTAATTATATTCTAAATAAAATCATGTATAATATATTTTAAAATCCAAAATATATCTAAGATATATATGTTTTAAATTTCAAATTTAAATCCAAATTTAAATTCAAATTCAATTTAAAATCAAATTTAAAATCAACTTAAATATATATATATATATATATATAAACAAACACAAATTAAATTTGAAAATAATAATTCTATTTAAAATCTATTTTAAAACCACACATTATTATTTATTGTTTGAAAATAACCATTTTACCAATTTTAAAAAATTTAAATAGGAGATTATCATATTTTAAATCTCTTGAAATTCTGGGATATCACAGAATATCTATTTATTTCCATTATCTTATCATACCTTTTCACTTTCATTTTAAAATTCAGACTCTCTTTCGCTCTTTCAAACTTTCTACTCTCTTTAAAAATGGCTTCTTCAAGCACTCCATCTACAATGAGGCTGTCTAAAACCGTTAAAGAGTATCTTATAATGATTCAAAAGCAATCAAGGCTTATATAAGCTATGCTAATTTTGGAAAAGTTCATACGGTAAAGTTTGCCATCTTTAGCAATTTCTCTACATATAAAATCAACACTCTTCTTGCAGAGAGTCATATCCTTAGTCTTTTTGACAATTCTCAAAATGATTTTATTTGTTACCTAAATCTTGTTAAAAGGTTTTATGTGAATTTGAATCGCGTCTTTTATGAAGGAAATGAAGATGAAATTTGGAGTAGAAAGGCACTAATTTTTTATTAAATTGTGAAATTTTGGCCAACATTCTCAATTGTAGGAATTCAGGAATAGATCTTTCTACTTTTAATATTGATGAACATGATCGTGAGACGTTTCACCACATTTTCAAAGGAGATGACAACTTTGAATTTAAAAAGCGTAACTTTCATCCGAAAGCACGTATTGTCAATCTTCTTTTGCAAAATACTATCACTCCTAGATCGGGAAGTTTCAATAACCCGAATTTAAAAGTTCGTAAAGCTCCTTTTTCTATCTTTGGTCATTACGACATTAATTGGGCACAAGTGATTATGGATGAACTTCGTCCTAAGAATTTAGAAATGGGTGAGAATACATTGTATTGTGGAATCTATCTCACTCGGATTTTTAATTATTTTGGCGTTGACTACAAAAGGGAAGAATTTGTTTCAAGAAAAGTGTTTAATCATTCCAGCATTTCTCTCATGAAAATTCCTTTTATATTTCAACAATATGAATCTCTTGCCGAAAAGGATGAAAGATTGGCACATGAAGATATGGATGAAGAAGATGAAGAAGAAGAAGAAGAAGAAGGGCAAGAAGCACCTATGGAAGAAGATGACAATGTGGTCTACGTAGGTGAAGTCTATTTTGAAAAAGATGGGAATTTGGTCGAACAACGTTGAAACTTTTGTTTTCATTATCCAAATTATTCAATTCACAAATCTCCATTTGTCAAAAAAAATCTCGTTAGTAGTGTTATTCAATATTTTATATACTTGAATATATTTGTGTGTTTATGTTCCATATATATATATCTGTGTGTGTGTGTGTGTGTAAATATAACATCGTATATAATAAATTTTTTGTTTTGCATATTATACTTCCTTATTAGTATTTAGTTTGGATAATATTAGATTAAGGGAGAGCTATATATAAGTTTAGAATTAATTTTTATTGATGACAAAGAAGGGGAAGTATAAAATAGAGTAGTTAGGCTTAGATTAAGGGGAGAAGTATAAAATAGAGTAGTTAGAGTAGCTAGGCTTAGATTAAGGGGGAGTTATTAGCTTTAGGGGGAGTTATAGTGAAGGTGAAGTATATTTTTTAAACATAGGTTGTCATCATCAAAAAGGGGGAGATTGTTAGTCCTTAAGATGATGGTTTTGATGACAATAACCTTAGGACTTGTTATAAAATATAAATACTAATGTTATGGTTTAGATATATATGTATATGCCGAATATAAACATGCAGGTACCAAGAATGAAGACTATACAATATAGAGATTCAAGTCTGAAGATATCAAGATTGAAGACTCATGGGTATTAAGATATCAAGAGTTCGAGATTTCAATAGTACAATATAAGTATTGAGTCTAGAATTATGTTAAAACTTCTTGAAAGCACTTACATCGTTATTCATGGAATGGAATCCACTTTGAGCCTGTCAAAGCGATGGAACCCTACTGGGATGGAACCCACGACAATATGCAGTGGAAGATATAGTGGTACTATTTTGATATCCACTAATTTTATAAAAATGCTTTTCAAAATATATCTCTTGTTTTTATAAAATTGTTTTCAAAACTTTCTTTTCAAAAAGACATCTCTCTTGGTTTTAAATATTTTAGCCACAAAAACTATTTTGTCATTTTTTGTCAAAATCGTCCTTGTTTTAAACCATCTCTTGTTTTAAATGTTTAGCTTTAAAATATTTATATGCTCAGATTTTAAATTACTTTATATATTAAGATTATATATATTAAAAATTACTTTCTAAACTCTTTTATATTTTTAAACTATATTCAAATATATTTACAAAGTTTAGAAATTGTTTTGACAAATTATAGAAACCAATTTTAATAAGAAAATCAAAACATCAATTTTGCCTTGAGCATGTTGACATCCCTTAACCCCCCATGTCTACATGGTGTCCATTATTTTCAAATTCAATTTTAAAAAGAAGTGTCTATTCATCGTATCCTTTCACGAATAGATATGGTTGTTGCTCTACTATAAATACCAGTAAGTTCTAAAAGATTTTTTTACCATATTTCATTTATTTTCTCTCCTCTTCATCTTCCACATTTATTTTAAAGAATCCTAAACTATACTCTACCGAAATACCAAGCGAATCAAACTTGATTATCTCTTGTTTGATTCTCTGCCTTTCTCTCCATAAGATCTCAGTGCTATTCAGAGTTATAGAATCTTTTGTGAATCAAACTGTTGAGTAAAATGTGCGGTTGAGCCTAGAAATCAATTGGGTGTGATTGTAACCACAGAAATCAATTAGGTGATCTTGTAGCCTGGTTAAATCAAGAGAGTTTGCCTTGGACTCGAATACATGATTGTGTACCTCGTAGCCTTGAAATCGAGGGCGTAATCTCGAAGATTATTTCGATTAGAAATCTGTACGATTGTAATGGACTGGATGTAGTGTAACTTCGAACCAGTATAAATTCCTAGTGTGTTCTTTCCTTTACTGCTTTTATTTAGTATTTGCATCTGTGTTTGATACCGTGATTATATCTGTGTCTATGAATTGAATTTGTTGGTGATTAGATTACATAAGTTTCAAAAAAAATTAAAAATCCATAAAACACTATTCACCCCCTCTAGTGTTATTCTAGCCTTAAGACCGTAATCCACATTTCTCACACCCCCTACTTAGAGGTCCAAATGTAACGACTATAGATGCTGCAATCATTCGTATTATTAATATTCAACGACCAAATACAGCGGTGCTCGATTCATTGATACATAGATCACAAAAATATGGAAAAAAAATTGACAATTAAAAAACACTTTTCCACAATCAAATCAAAACATTACATGTTCATTACATAATCTCAAATTACGTTATCCGCGTTCAAAAAAATATAATTATTACAAATACGCTAAGAGCGACATCTGAGAATGTCCCTTTGGTTGATTAGAGTATATATTAAGGCTCATAAATCTACCTTTACAAACAAATATATAGCAGAAAATATCTAAATAACTATTTGACTCCTGCACATCTCCGGAAGCTTTGTTCGTCTTAGAAGAGAACCTGAAAAACTTAAATCTCAAACTATTCTGTTTGCGTCAAAAATGGTCACAAACATCCAATCGTCGATGAAAGCACCCGTTCACAATCACAGATCACAGATAACAAATTTGTAGAGAAAATAAATGCGAAGAACACTTAAAATTTAAAAAGAATCACACAGAAACACACAGATTTAGAGTGGTTTGACGTTTGGCCAATGTCCACTATGAAATGGCTGACTTTTATTGATCTTTGTTCGCTGGTTACAATGAGTTACAATAGTGGAATTGAAGTACAAAAGTGATCTCAACAGAATCTGAACGTGGAAGAGCCAAAAGACCTTTTCTGTAGGTCCTGAGCTGCTATTTATAGGCGTAGGCTGCAAATATCTCGCTCAGATCTCGGAGGCTCTCTTCTCTCTTTTGGGCGGGCCCACACGATCGATCCTATGACCTTTGCACTCGGTCCATGACTGATGCGAACGAATTTCGTATCCATCAATATTTTTTCAAATTGATTCGAGATCGATCATGAACGTTCTTTAGGTTGTACGCAAGTTTCAGTAAAAAGTTAGTAGCATTTGGACTTGTAGATTGTGAGTTATGATCGATGAAAGTTTGGATTTTTCGACGGCTGTTTAGTTCGCATCGATCATTCTTCGTATTGCTCTCTTCGTATCGATCGAGCACGTGCTTGCTAGTTGACATGGCGCTAAACTCTCGGATTGATCCACGTTTTATGCCGAATTGACCGAGTCTTTCCGATGTATACGCCTCATTCGTAACGACTTGACTCGGCCTTGTTCGTATCGCTCGGCTGTGCTTGTAACGACCTGCAAATCCGTACCCCTTGAGTCAACACTATTTTCCATCAATCAACTCAAGATGTACGGAAATACAAACCATTTGGGTTAAAGAAGAAGAAAAACAGAAAAACAACAACAGAATCTAACCAACGCAGCGGAATAAAATATAATAGATAATCACAGATCTTTACACAAAAACAAATACTATATCTGTTTATACATACATCATCAGAGTACATCATCAGAGTTCCACATCTATAACATACAGCTGAATACACAACGGAATAATAACCAAATACGGAAATACGTATCGCTATCCAACTCATCTTTTGTGCTCCACAGCATCCTTTCCTGTATTCTATAATACTCGGTTTGACCCGAGCATTATAGTTAAATAACACATGAGTCAGTCTGGAATACCAGCATGAGAAATCACACTCAAATTGATTATTAAAGTTTCAAAAATACTTTGAAAATCAAAAGCATCTTGTAAGACCACGCCACAAATAAACATGTCGGGTTTTCACCTAACGATAGCTAAAACACTTTTTATAAAATCCTCTGATATTATAATAGGGTCTATATACAAATACTTATTAAAATAGCCGAAATTGTTACATCTATTAAATTCCAGCTACTAGCCACAGAGTGGGTAATACAAACAAAACTCGTAAAAGGCGCGTAGGGAGAATGGATTTCCAACTAATGACTAGGCACTGGGGTACCACCTGTCACGGTACCTGGTCTAGATCAGCATACCGAGGATCACTCTCGACCCCCTGCAACACAAGACGGGACTATCCCTTACTGGATAATCCCGAGTATGATCACCCCACGGTTGTGATCAACAACCGCACCACTAAGCCGAAATAAAAGGGACATCTAGACAGGGATGACCTCACCTGAAGTGGGTGCTACCCACCTAGCCTTGCTGCATAACCCTAATTTTCAGTCATTCCGGGTTGATGAGGCTTGAGGCTAAACGTTACCTTTTTAGAACATATCCCTTAGAATGCCCATCATCCACCTGACGATGTTTCGAAAGCATTCATCTATACAAGTCCGTCCCGGGTTCGAACGAAATCGAAGGCACTATTACTACTATATCCATTTTGGAAATATCCTCAGGATTAGTAGCGACTAGCCCTTGCACTTCACTGCTCCATCTTCGACTCCGAACTCGTTTTTCCCACGAAAACGTACAAACCGGATCGAAGTGGTTTTCGAGAAATAAATACCGATCCCGGTCTCTTCGAAACGATCAGCGCATTTAGCCAATATTGATAGTCAGTTATTTAACTATCAATTAACATTCACAACAACCATCCTACATAAATAATTTCACCAAATTATTTGTTAAACTCGAACTATCTTCACAAGATATATTTCCACTTTTCATCCCTTTGAAATTAGTTTCAAACCATACTCTTCTCATGGAATGAATTTCCAAATATTTATTTCCACTGAAAATACCAAGTACAAAGCTTTAGATTTTTAAAATAATTTAAAACACTTTAAAAATAAAATATATATTTTAACATTTAGATTGAGAGCTACTTCAACTCTTTATTAAAAATATACACTTTAGGAATATTTAAAATGAGGTTACTTTTATAAAATATAAAACTAGATTTTCTCTTTTAAAATAAATACCAAGTCACTTTAAATAATCACTACCATAATAGATTAAAAGAAAATACTTACTTTAGAATTTAAATATTTTAGAAATAATAAATTTTCCAAAACTTGCATTATAAAATAACTTTAGAACTTTTAACTTATATTTAAAAATTTACTTTGAAAACGTACTTGGTATCCAAGGAGAATTTCCACTTTCAATCACTTAAAAATTTTCCAAATTGATTTCAAATTTACTCCATTTGAAATGAATTTCTTCACTTACTCAATTCACTTCAAAATTCGTTAATTATGGACTTGTTCTTATTATTATTATTTGTCGTTTGATTTTAAATCTTTTAACTGAAATATACAAATTTCAGATTTTTCCCAATTTCTTCTTTATTCTTTTCAAAATTTAAATCTTAAATTTAAAATAAATGCTTTGTTCTTTTAAATAATAACACTAAATTTTAAAATTCATTAACTTTCTGTTTATTCAAAGTTCCCTTTTCATACACTGAAAAAAAAATTTAGAATTTTAAAACCACTAATATTCTTATCCAGTTCCATTTTAATTTATTTAAATTCTCTATAATTACTTCACTTTCAAATTCGCTTCCTTTTATTTTCAAAAATGCAATTCTATATATTTTGATAACTCAGTGTACCGAAATATATTCAAGTAAACCATAGCATTCAACATCCCAATTATCAATAATATTCACCATAGAATATCAGATAGCATAACGGAGAATATTAAATAATCTAAATTAATGTTGAGGAATCCAGTTGGATCCCTCCAACCTGTTTTTCCTGCATCCACAGACGTTAGCACAATACCAATTCAGCTGCGAGGTGGAATATCGCGGTATATGGGATTAATATAAAATATCTTCCGCTATTATGTGGCGCATAGGGTCTCATCCGCTATATAATGCGGGAAATCAATCATTCCAAGATATATTATATATTACTATATATAATATTGCACATCCAATCAAATCAATCAATTAATCAATTATTTAAATTTAATCATTTAGATTATAACCAGATTAGTGAGATTAACTCACCTTTTATCGCTGTTTGCAACCCATTTCCATCTGGACTATATTTTGTTTTCGATTTTGGACCTTGTATAAACAATTACACAGATTTATTAATATTTGAATTAATCGATCAATTTGTTCCCAATACTTTGGTTTTAACTATTAATTTGGTTATAAATAAATTTTATTTTTAAATAAAATATTTGAACTAATTGAAAAATCACTTACCATTAAATAACTTAATTAACTAATGCTTTGTAAAAATAAATTTATCTCCCTTTTTAAAAGTATATATATATATATATAATTTGTAAAAATAATCTATATAGTTTAAATCTAATATTTAGTTTAAATCCTTATATCTTTCAAATCTATAATAATTTCTGTTTAACCTATAAAATTTTAAAATTTAAAATAAGTGTACTAATATAAATATTTTAAATACTAATATAAATATTTTTGAAACTTGTTTGCTGTAAATGAAAAGAATAAAAATTGTATATATACATTACTATATGCACATAAATAGATTTATAAATTGAAGAATTAAATTATTTTATCAACTAACTATTAATTTATTTCCTACTAACCAACATACAATATTTTACTTTGATTAAAATATGATTACTGCACACAAAATTTATAACAGACAGAAGACGATACCTCACGCAAATCTGGTCCTCCATCCACCTTTTCCCCTAAAACGAACCCTCTACACACGAAACCCTAACTTGGTCACCAGAAAATCCAAGCTCAAGCCCGTATGACAACCGCGACTCGACATTGAAGCCTCAGGCCTCTGCCCTAATGAGAATCCACTCGCGCGACCTCCACCTGAACGACGCAGCCCACGTTGACGCTCGCCGAAACCCCTCGCTTCTCGCCTCAAGATTCCAGATCGAAATCCTTTCGAACTCGTGAAGCCCCCGCCTCGCCGACCTTCATTTTTTCTTCTGACTTGAATCGATTTCGTGAAGACGAAGTGTGCGATGATCTAATTTTAGGAACGAAGCTTTTAGTTTCGAATTGATACTTCGCGATTATTACCAAAGGCCGCCTCTTTTTTTGATTTAGAGTTGTTTTTTTTTCCAGCTGTTCAAACAAGATAAGGTGGTGAGATTGATTTTATAAAGGAGAAAACGAATTGAATTGCCTTGCGTGAGAAGACAATTTACGTTTTGAAAAGATGGAAGGCGGCTGGAGTTGATTTCTGACTTGAATAATATAAATTTTAATATTGAAAAAATCTCGTTTAAGCAGCTTAAAATTTTGATCTCCTATCGAGGTGCTCCGCTAGGCGTTCCTAATGTTATATCCCTATTCTGAACGCAATGGAAAAGGTTTCGAGTCCTAATTCGATCGTATGGGGAAGATAGCTTTCCGAATCAATTATTATCAATTAAATTTTCAGCGCGTTTATATATCGTACGCTCACACAACAACTCTGATCAATACGAAATTCGAACGATAATAATACAACATAACGGATCCAATAGAACTGGTTTCGTTGAATTCCGAGACTGTGCCTCGGAAGGCTATTTTTTTAAATTCAATTTAAACGATGAAATTTCAAAACTGAACAAATCACTGTTAAATTCAATTTTAAAACTTCTATTATCCTCACCACTATCAATATAAATTTTACGAGCCCTCAAATTATTTTTAACAGGCTTAAAACCCTATATTCAACATTTTACCCAACTTCAAATTATTTAATTCAATAGTTTGATTATCAAATAAATAGTGATATTTGAATTCAAGTTAAAATTAACTTTTAAATATTTAAAATCAATTAAATATTCCAATTTCAAATGCTCAAAAATTCCAGGTCGTCACATTCCTTCCCTCTTAAAAGAATTTCGTCATCGAAATCACTAGTTAGGAAGAATGGTCCAATACCCGTTACTATTTTCCAAAACCAAACAGTTTTATCAACTTGCCATAACATATCTTTAATTAAAGACCCACTATTACTTCAACCAACTTCCCTAAACCTTTCATAGTTTTCAAATAACTTTACTTATTTAACCATTCAAATTTAAATTTAAATCCAAATTTTAATTATCAAAATTTTGTTAAAAATTTTCTAACTCTCTAAATTTCCGAATTTTTTTGCCAGCGTCTCCTTTGCGCGGCTTGCTCGGTACAACTATAGAAGGCCAGCCCGTGCTTCCAAATTCCAAAAGAAAACAAAAGCCAAGTGTCTATATCAAAAGCCCAATCAAATTTCATACTAAAATTTAAACACATACCTTTTTGGTCGGGTAATTCAAATTTATCATCTGAAATCAAAACCAATTTTCCTTACCCTTTATAATACCTGCATATCCTACATAGCAATAATATCCAATCACAATATTCCAAAAACATTTTATCGACTTCCTTACAAAATGTCTATATTTATCCATTCAAATATTAACTTAAAATATATTTGTAATATCAATTTCCCATTTAAGAATTCACCATTCCTTTCTTAAGTTTAGTACAAGCACTTTATATGCTTCTTATATTTATTTTCACCTTACCACTTTAGTTTATATCTATTTCTATTCAAATTGATTCTTCCATTTACATATGAATTCAATTTATCTTCAACTCTGAATATTTGAATTCTATTTTCCATTTATAACTAATTCATAGTATTATTTTAATTAGTTTCAATTTCCATTTTGAAATCGTTTTGTCGTTAACAAAATTTCCCAAAAAATTTCAAAAATTTTCTAACTCCCAAAATTTCCGAAATTTTTGGCAGAGTCTCCTTTGTACGAAGGAGCTTTTGCAATTTGACAAAAGATACAAATATATATACATTGACCCACCCGGTCGGAAAAGCAAAAGCAGTTCATATTTCCTATTTTTATTACGTAGGCGTACCTTATTTAGCATTTATAAGCAAGCGACTTATTTATTTAGCATTTTGCGCAATCAAATCCAGCCCAATGACTTCCCTGAACCTGTACTTACTCAAATAAAACATGTAAGTGTCATAAATATGAAGTTTAACAACATTTCACTTATTTGCAAAAGTTAAACACATAAATTCCAACAGCAATGCACACTAAACACTTTCCGTAAGCTATTTATATAGTTTTAATACCATTTCAACCATTTTCAATTAATTCATATACCATTTCCATTAAATTTGAATGGTTTACAACCCACTTGCTTACATTCAATTCATTATTAACTTTAAACTAACCCATATTATTCCAATTGATTTTAAAAATCAATTCTATTCACCTCTGTTAATACATTTACTTTCGCTTACAATAGAATGGCAAATTTTGTGTGCAATTTTGATATTATTCATGTAAATAACAATTACTTAAACTTATAATCATTTTAATTTGATTCCAACTCAATCTATTATTTAATTTCATACTATTTTAATTCATTCACAACCATTTTATTTAGCTCGAAACATTCCATTTCAATTTATTCACGATCCATTCATTTGCGTTTCATTTCTTATCCGTATTCATTTAAAACCATTTTATTAAACTTGAAAACATTCTATTTTTCTTATTGTCTCTAAGTTATTTCGATTCCTTAACAATTTAAATGGTTTACAATTATTTATTTAAGAATTTCATTCCATTAAATATTATCTATAACTCACCGAATTTTATTTCGATTAAAATTTATTTTCACTTGATTTATATCCAACCCAATATCATTAAACTTAGTTTAAGTTGACTACAATTCAACTCTCCTCCATCTATTTAGCTTAAGTTAATTTATTTCAATTTATTCAAATTTTATACTTAAGCTCATTTTCATTTTACAAGTAAATTTTTCTTTTCTATTCAACTTAATTCTATCTCAATCAAATCTCATTTTAAATCTATAATTTTATTTGATTAGTTATTATAAAATTTAAATTTTCAGATTCAGTTCATTCAATTGATTATAAGGCCATTTTCAATTTTATTCCCACTCATCTGGGTTTTATTTGCAACCAAAACAATCCCTACTTTAATCTATTTCCAATCATATTTACTTTACTAACAATTCAAGTCGAATTTAATTAATAACTTGAGTTTTATTTCCAAACTACATTATTAACTCACAAATCCAACTTCTATTTGACTACATTAGGTTCCATTTACATATTTTATTAACTAATTTATTATCTAATTAGTTCTCCCCCGGGTTAAAATTCAATACTTGAATTTTAATTCCAAATATCACTTCATTTAATTTTTCTTAAGTTCAATTTATTATATAATTCAAGTTTGGATTTTTGTTTCATTTTCCGAATCATCAAATAATATTTATTTTGGGTTTTCTATTCCACTTTCCAGTCTTATAAGTCATAACATATTATTTTGCACACTTCCATTCATTCTAGGCTTGAATATATTCATCTTTTATTTTTAACTCGGGCCTTACGCTTATTTATATCCCAACACATTTTTATTCCATGGACTTTTAATTCTTTTACAAGTTATTCTAATTCATTTATTCCAATCCAATTCTTATCCAACTTATTTCCATTTATTTGAGTAAGGATCCAATGGAAATATCACCTATAACTCAACTGAATTTTATTCCAATTCAATTCTATTTCAACTCAAATTTATATAATTCAATTCGATTCAATTTTCTACATCAATCCAAATTAATCTTATTTTTAACTTTTCACTTTAAATTTAAATACCAACATTCAAAGCTCATATTTACTTATTGATTTAAAAATCATCTCAATCTATAAGCTTACAACCTATCTCATCAAGATTTTTAAACACCCGACTTTTGGTTTCATATCATTTTGAAATCTCCAACATCTCAAATCACACTTCTCAAAAAATTTATGCCAATCTTGATTTTTTTTATCCCCAACAAATTTCCTTCGAAATTTTCAAAAACAGCTAGCTTTCCTGAACAAATCAATTTGGCAGCAATCCGTCACTTAGAAACTCGAAAATGAACATCGATGATGCTGCAGTCATCACCGAAGTTATTTTCCAGCGACTGAAGTGAATTCAATGCTATATCCCTTCCTAAAATTTATTTGAAACAATTTCCTTCCATAAATACTTTCAAAATAATAATGCTATTATTTATCGTCAAAACATTTCGAAAAACACTTCCAAAATCTCTGGGGTTTTAAATTTTCAAATTTTGGCTTAAATCAAATTTTAACTATAATTCATTTGTATAGTTTATGCTTATACAAATTCCCATTTGATTATATTTCAATTTATAAATCACATTTATAATTCATATTTTTAAATTTCATTTTATAAATGAACTTATTCCCTTAACCTTTGGTTATATTTCAATTTTTAGTTAAATTGTTACACAACAATGATAATAATTTAATATTATCATTTCTAACATCCAAGAAACCATATATTAGCTAAAATAGTTTACAAAAACTTTTCTTTTATATCAAAATATATTTTTGGGTAAAATTATTTCATTCACCCACATTTAAAACAATACCGTGTCGAACTATCCTGTTCAATTGTTTAGAAACCCCTTCGATACAGTTGTCCAGACTGTACCGACGAAGGTTCATATGCCACTCAATAAACCAATCAATACAATATAAAACCATTTTTATATCAACTAACAAATACGCGCTCATATCTATTAATACGTTCAAACTCATTCTAGAGTACTACGGACTCTAATTTAAATGAGTAATTCCCACCAGAGCCAAGGTTATCACCAACCTAAGCTCTAATACCAACTGTAATGACCCGCAAATCCGCACCCCTTGAGTCAACACTATTCTCCATCAATCAACTCAAGATGTACGGAAATACGAACCATTTGGGTTAATGAAGAAGAGGTAGAAGAAGAAAAACAGAAAAACAACAACAGAATCTAACCAACACAGCGGAATAAAATATAATAGATAATCACATATCTTTACAAAAAAACAAATACTATATATGTTTATACATACATCATCAGAGTACATCATCAGAGTTCCATATCTATAACATACAGCTGAATACACAGCGGAATAATAACCAAATACGGAAGTACGTATCGCCATCCAACTCATCTCCTGTGCTCCACAACATCCTTTCATGTATTCTATAATACTCGGTCTGACCCGAGCATTATAGTTAAATAACACCCGAGTCAGTCTGTAATACCAGCGTGAAAAATCACACTCAAATTGATTATTAAAATTTCAAAAATCCTTTGAAAATCAAAAGCATCTCGTAAGACCACGCCACAAATAAACATGTCAGGTTTTTACCTTACGATAGCTAAAACACTTTTTATAAAATCCTCTGATATTATAATAGGGTCTATATACAAATACTTATTAAAATAGCCGAAATTGTTACATCTATTAAATTCCAGCTACTAGCCATAGAGTGGGTAATACAAACAAAACTCGTAAAAGGCGCGTAGGGAGAATGGATTTCCAACTAATGACTAGGCACTGGGGTACCACCTGTCACGGTACCTGGTCTAGATCAGCATACCGAGGATCACTCCCGACCCCCTGCAACACAAGACGGGACTATCCCTTACTGGATAATCTCGAGTATGATCACCCCACGGTTGTGATCAACAACCGCACCACTAAGCCGAAATAAAAGGGACATCTAGACAGAGATGACCTCACCTGAAGTGGGTGCCACCCACCTAGCCTTGCTGCATAACCCCTGATTTTCAGTCATTCCCGGTTGATGAGGCTTGAGGCCAAACGTTACCTTTTTAGAGCATATCCCTTAGAATGCCCATCATCCACCTGACGATGTTTCGAAAGCATTCATCTATACAAGTCCGTCCCGGGTTCGAACGAAATCGAAGGCACTATTACTACTATATCCATTTTGGAAATATCCTCAGGATTAGTAGCGACTAGCCCTTGCACTTCACTGCTCCATCTTCGACTCCGAACTCGTTTTTCCCACGAAAACGTACAAACCGGATCGAAGTGGTTTTCGAGAAATAAATACCGATCCCGGTCTCTTTGAAACGATCAGCGCATTTGGCCAATATTAATAGTCAGTTATTTAACTATCAATTAACATTCACAACAACCATCCTACTTAAATAATTTCACCAAATTATTTGTTAAACTCAAACTATCTTCACAAGATATATTTCCACTTTTCATCCCTTTGAAATTAGTTTCAAACCATACTCTTCTCATGGAATGAATTTCCAAATATTTATTTCCACTGAAAATACCAAGTACAAAGCTTTAGATTTTTAAAATAATTTAAAACACTTTAAAAATAAAATATATATTTTAACATTTAGATTGAGAGCTACTTCAATTCTTTATTAAAAATATACACTTTAGGAATATTTAAAATGAGGTTACTTTTATAAAATATAAAACTAGATTTTCTCTTTTAAAACAAATACCAAGTCACTTTAAATAATCACTACCATAATAGATTAAAAGAAAATACTTATTTTAGAATTTAAATATTTTAGAAATAATAAATTTTCCAAAACTTGCTTTATAAAACAACCCTAAAACTTTTAACTTATATTTAAAAATTTACTTTGAAAACGTACTTGGTATCCAACGAGAATTTCCACTTTCAATCACTTAAATCAATTTTTCAAATTGATTTCCAATTTACTCCATTTGAAATAAATTTCTTTACTTACTCAATTCATTTTAAAATTCGTTAATTATGGACTTATTCTTATTATTATTGTTTTCCGTTTGATTTTAAATCTTTTAACTGAAATATACAAATTTCAGATTTTTCCCAATTTCTTCTTTATTCTTTTCAAAATTTAAATCTTAAATTTAAAATAAATGCTTTGTTCTTTTAAATAATAACACTGAAGTTTAAAATTCATTAACTTTCTGTTTATTCAAAGTTCCCTTTTCATATACGGAATTTATTTATTAGAATTTTAAAACCACTAATATTCTTATCCAGTTCATTTTAATTTATTTAAATTCTCTATAATTACTTCACTTTCAAATTCGCTTCCTTTTATTTTCAAAAATTCAATTCTATATATTTTGATAACTCAGTGTATCGAAATATATTCAAGTAAACCATAGCATTCAATATCCCAATTATCAATAATATTCACCATAGAATATCGGATAGCATAACAGAAAATATTAAATAATCTAAATAAATGTTAAGGAATCCAGTTGGATCCCTCCAACCTGTTTTTTCTGCATCCACAAACGTTAGCACAATACCAATTCCGCTTCGAGGTGGAATATCGCGGTATATGGGATTCATATAAAATATCTTCCGCTATTATGTGGCGCACATGGTCTCATCCGCTATATAATGCGGGAAATCAATCATTCCAAGATATATTATATACTACTATATATAATATTGCACATCGAATCAAATCAATCAATCATTTATATTTAATCATTTAGATTATAACCAGATGAGTGAGATTAACTCACCTTTTATTGCTGTTTGCAACCCATTTCCATCTCGACTATATTTTGTTTCCGATTTTGGACCTTGTATAAACAATTACACAGATTTATTAATATTTGAATTAATCGATCAATTCATTCCCAATACTTTTGTTTTAACTATTAATTTGGTTATAAATAAATTTTCTTTTTAAATAAAATATTTGAACTAATTGAAAAATCACTTACCATTAAATAACTTAATTAACTAATGCTTTAGTTTTAAACTAGTTCCTCTTTAACGATCTCTAAAATAATTAAACAAATTTATCTCCCTTTTTAAATGTATATATATATATATATATATAAATTGTAAAAATAATCTATATAGTTTAAATCTAATATTTAATTTGAATCCTTATATCTTTCAAATCTATAATAATTTCTGTTTAACCTATAAAATTTTAAATTTTAAAATAAGTGTACTAATATCAATATTTTTAAAACCTGTTTCCTGTAAACGAAAAGAATAAAAATTGTATTTATACATTACTGTATACACATAAATAGATTTATAAATTGAAGAATTAAATTGTTTTATGAACTAACTGCTAATTTATTTCCTACTAACCAACATACAATATTTTACTTTGATTAAAATATGATTACTGCACATAAAATTTATAACAGACAAAAGACGATACCTCACGCAAATCTGGTCCTTCATCCACCTCTTCCCCTAAAGCGAATCCTCTGCACACGAAACCCTAACTCGGTCACCAGAAAATCCAAGTTCAAGCCCGTATGACAACCGTGACACGACGTTGAAGCTTCAGGCCTCTGCCCTAATGCGAATCCACTCGCGCGACCTCCACCTGAACGACGCGGCCCACGTTGACCCTCGCCGAAACCCCTCGCGCCTTGCCTCAAGATTCCAGATCGAAATCCCTTTCGAACTCATGAAGCCCCCACCTCGCTGACCTCCATTTTTTCTTCTGACTTGAATCGACGAAGACAAAGTGCGCGATGATCTAATTTTAGGAACGAAGCTTTTAGTTTCGAATTGATACTTCGCGATTATTACCAAAGGCCGCCTCTTTTTTTCAGTTTAGAATTGTTTTTTTTCTCAGCTGTTCAAACAAGAGAAGGAGGAGAGATTGATTTTATAAAGGAGAAAATGAATTGAATTGCCTTGCGTGAGAAGGCAATTTACGTTTTGAAAAGATGGAAGGCGGCTGGACTTGATTTCTGACTTGAATAATATAAATTTTAATATTGAAAATATCTCGTTTAAGCAGCTTAAAATTTTGATCTCCTATCGAGGTGCTCCACTAGGTGTTCCTAATGTTATCTTCCTATTCCGAACGCAACGGAAAATATTTCGAGTCCTAATTCGATCGTGTGGGGAAGATAGCTTTCCGAATCAATTATTATCAATTAAATTTTCAGCGCGTTTATATATCGTATGCTCACACAACAACTCCGATCAATACGAAATTCGAAATCCGACAATAATACAATATTACGGATCCAATGGAACTGGTTTCGTTGAATTCCGAAACTGTGCCTCGGAAGGCTATTTTTTAAATTCAATTTAAACGATGAAATTTCAAAACCGAACAAATCACTGTTAAATTCAATTTTAAAACTTCTATTATCCTCAGCACTATCAATATAAATTTTACGAGCCCTCAAATTATTTTTAACAGGCTTAAAACTCTAGATTCAACATTTTACCCAACTTCAAATTATTTAATTCAATAGTTTGATTATCAAATAAATAGTGATATTTGAATTCAAGTTAAAATTAACTTTTAAATATTTAAAATCAATTAAATATTCCAATTTCAAATGCTCAAAAATTCTGGGTCGTCACAGTGTTTCACTTTGTATCTATGCTATGTGTTCCACTTCGTATCGATGCTGTGTGTTCTACTTCGTATCGTTAGTTTTTGGCCCATATGTGTTCCACTTCGTATCTTTATTTTTATTTGGCCCATTTCGTATCGATATAGGATGCCAAGTTTCGTATTGATCTAGAGCTGATCGACACGAAACATGCTAGGTAGTAGATCAATGCGAATAGGACCAACGTGCCATCATTGATGGATACAAAAAGAGCCAACTTGGATCAATACGAGTACAGTGGATATGAAGTGAGGTTACTTGGATCGATACGAACGTGATGGATACGAAGAAGGCCACCTCGAATCGATACGAACGTGATGGATACGAAGAAGGCCACCTCGAATCGATACAAACGTGATGGATACGAAGAAGGCCACCTCGAATCGATACGAACGTGATGGATACGAAGAAGGCCACCTCGGATCGATATAAATGCGATGGGTATGAGTGAAGGCCACCTCGGATCGATGCAAACGTGACAGATATGAGTGAAGGACACCTCGGATCGCTACAAACGTGATGGATATGAATGAAGTTGATCCCTTTGATTTGCATCGATCATATCTCAAGTATACTAACTCCGACTAGCTTGAAATTTGAAAGGTTGACTTCCATAGGTTTGCTTGTTGTGCCATATCAATTGTAGCTCGATCCAGACTCGGGCAAAATTTACCGACATCCATAGATAACCTGTGCATAACTGGTAATCGAGGAGAACTGTCTTTGGTTTTCATCTAATCTCTTGGTGTCATGGCCTTGCCAAAAGGTGAGGTCTCCTTTCACTGTTGGTCAGATCCCTCCTCATTGGCTTTCGATAAGGAACCTGTCCTCTAGTATCCTGGTTGATCTGTTCCAAAGTTTCATTCAGCTCTGTATAAGAGGTGAATCTTGGTTCTTTTCGTGACCGCTTTGGTCCATCATCGTTATCTTCGGCCTTTTGTTTTTCTTTATCCTTGCATGAATCTTTTATGGGCGGGTCTCCGCTTTTGACTGCATACACATCAACTCCATCTCCTTCCTCTCTCTCAGCAGTCGCATCCTCTTACCATAGGAACCTTTCTACTTCATGATAAAACTCTCCTAGATCCATGGGTGGATCCTTTGTCAATGAGTTCTTGAATTCTGTGCCATCAGCTACGCCAGATACAACCACCATTAAAACCATGGATGGATCTGGTTGATCCACTGATGCTGTCGTTGCATTGAATCGTGTCAGAAAGCTCCTCAAAGATACCTCGGCTCTTTGCTTCAATATCGTCAAGCTCATCACATTCTTAGGTCTTGAAATGTGAACTGTGAATTGCCTCATAAACTTCTCAGTCAACTCGGTCCATGTTCCAATGGAACAGATCTCCAACTACTTGAACCATAGTGCTGCTATGTTCGTTAGATATAGTGGGAAACATCAGGCCATGATCTCCTCTAATGCCCCTAGTACATCCATATGCCGCATATACTTCATCCGATGAATAGTAGGGTCTGTCCTGCCATCATTCGTCTCCACTGTTGGTAGCTTGAAATCCGGCTGGTTCCTAGCTTGCCTGATCATAGGACCAAAGGGACTCTTATTCACTAATCCGTCTCCCATGGCTCGTCTGACCATCTCCGCCAATCTATCACGTCAAGCTGCAGTCTTTGTCTGCTGCCTCTAATCTGCCCTCCACGTTCGCAAAGAAATCCTAGAATCTTCTCTCCTGGATGGGCATCCATCCCTCTATCAATGTCGTGTCGAACAGCTCCACCTGGTATCCTGCTTGAGGTTGGATCGACATGCTTCTGGGGAGTGCCCCTAGCTCTGGAGCAGCTCCTGATTGTACCGCTCTGTTTTGGGTTCTGATTGCTCCATGCTTCTGACCTCTACCTCCAACACTTCCTGCCGTAGCTTTCCCTTGATTGTGCATTCTAGTTAGTCCAATTTGCTTGATTAGGTTCTGCATCATCTCTTCTTGCCTTTTTAGCATTCCCTCCTGCATGGCTTCCATCATCATCTCCATCTCATCTCGGGTGATGAAGATCGAGGTCTGATTTTCTCCTGAGGAAGCCTCATGACTTCCTTTATGCTGGTTCCTTTCTATCCTTGGTCTCCTTGCTGATTGCTTCACCATTGCTTTCCAGATCTAAGTCCTTAAGCCTTTAGATCCAAAATCCAAGTTGTAGAATCCCCGAGTTCAACTCTCAATGAAAGCACCAAAATATTTGCACCAGAAATGGTCACAAACACCCAATTGTTGATGAAGCACCCGTTCACAATCATAGATCATAGATAATAAATATGTAGGGAAATAAATGTGAAGAACACTCAAAATTTAAAAAGAATCACATAGATTAAGAGTGGTTCAGCATTTGGACTACGTCCACTATGAAATGGCTGACTTTTAGTGATCTTTGTTCGCTGGTTACAATGAGTTACAATAGTGGAATTGAAGTATAAAAGTGATCTCAGCAGAATCTGGACGTGGAAGAGCCAAAAGTCCCTTTTTTTAAATCCTGGGCTGCTATTTATAGGTGTAGGCTGCAAATATCTCGCTTAGATCTTGGAAGACCTCTTCTCTCACGTGGGAGGGCCCACACGATCAATTCCATGACATTTGCACTCAGTCCATGATCGATATGAACGAATTTCATATTGATCAATATTTTGTCCAATCAAGTCGAGATCGATCTTGTACGCAAGCTTGTATAAAAATTTGGTAGCATTTGGATCTGTAGATTGTGAATTATGATCGATGCAAGTTTGGATTTTTTGACGGTTGTTTAGTTTGAATCAATCTTTCTTCGTATCACTCTCTTCGTATCGATCGAGCATGTGCTTGCTAGTTGACATGGAGCTAACCTCTCGGATCGATCCACGTTTTATACCGAATCGACCGAGTCTGTCCTATGTATATACCTCGTTACTCGGCCTTGTTTGTATTATTCGGCTGTGTTTCACTTCATATCGATGTTGTATGTTCCACTTCATATCGATGCTGTGTGTTCCCTTTCATATCATTAGTTTTTGTCCCATGTGTGTTCCACTTCGTATTGTTAGTTTTATTTGGCCCATTTCGTATCAATATAGGATGCCAAGTTTGGTATCGATCTAGAGCTGATCGACATGAAACATGCTAGGTAGCGGATCGATACGAATTGGACCAACGTTCCATCATTGATCGATACGAAATGAGCCAACTTGGATCGATAGGAGTACGATGGTTATGAAGTGAGGTTACTTGGACTGATACGAACATGATGGATACGAAGAAGGCCGCCTCGGATCGATACGAACATGGTGGATACAAAGAAGGCCACCTTAGATCGATACAAACGTGCTGAATATGAGTGAAGACCACCTCGAATCGATACAAATGTGATGGATATGAGTGAAGGCCACCTCAGATCGATTCAAACGTGATGGATATGAGTGAAGTTGATCCCTTTGATTTTCATCGATCATATCTTAAGTATACGAACTCCGACTGACTTGAAATTTGAAAGGTTGACTTCCATAGGTTTTCTTGTCATGCCATATCAATTGTAGCTCGATCCAGACTCGAGCAAAATTTACCGACATCCATAGCTAACATGTACATAACTAGCAATCGAGGAGAACTGTCTTTGGTTTCCAGCTAATCTCTTGGTGTCACAGCCTTGCCAAAAGGCGAGATAACATACTGAAAAACAGTTGAGTACCCGAGAGTTTAAGGTGAAAACAGAAACTTTGAGTCAGACATAAAGCTTGACATGAATAATAATCTAACATCTCAATCCCTTTGGACATCTAGTGAGACCACGCCGCTTAGCGAAATGAGTTTTCCCCTTACTAGTATTCTAAAAATCTTTATAAAACCATATACTGTGCTACTGCACCCACAGTGGTCAAAACATATAGTATTTTAAAACACTATAATGATATGCAAACAACAAATCGAATATGGATTCCCATCCCCATTCATTCTGACTACATCCCCATTCATTCTGACTATCTATCTTAATTATAGTTTCCAGGATTACTATTAACCTATTCGTTTTCATGGGCTAACTAATAACCGGTTAAATATTTATGGACTATCTTAACTGATTACATAGTTTTCATGGGATCACTAAAATCCTATTAGTAACTCCATTATCTTTATTTTTATCCTAGTTTTCATGGGCCGACTAGAAACCTATTGACTATCTGTCAATGTCATAATCCGAGTATAGTTTTCATGGACTAACTATAAACCTATTAGCCCCTGCCTGTATCAATCATAATTTGTATGGGCTTACTATGAACCTGTCTAACTGACATCTTCATTTACACATAGTTTTCATAGGCTTACTATGAACCTGTCTATCTGACATCTTCTCTTAACACATAGTTTTCATGAGCTTACTATGAACCTATCTATCTGACATCTTCTCTTAACACATAGTTTTCATGGGCTAACTATGAACCTATTGGCCCCTACAAATATCTTTCCTTTATATTCTAGTATCCTATGTTCCGGTCTTCCTGGCCTCCTGGATGCAAATCTACTCATTCAGGAGTTTAATCAATTTATATTCACTACCGGTTTAACCTAGCTGGTTCTCTACCTTTTGTCCTCAAAATGCAGTTATGGGTCCTTTATACAGTGAATATATTCATATTTGAAGAAGAAACATAACAATTAACATTACCACTCTTGTGGGTTTAAGGTCCTTAATATTTATATGTGCGTGTGTGTATCATATATATATATATATATATATATATATATATATATATATATCGTAACATAGTTATCCTCTTTAACTTGTATCTTCGTCGAGGAAATACTTCTTCAAAATCACATACTTAAAGCCATTATAAAACTCCTTTATTCAAGTCGTGGGTTTTCCTTTAAAGATTAGAGTTTGGGTTTTAAAACCTTTCGATACCTTCGAAACCTAGCTTTCGACTTCATAGGATAACCTCCTTCGAAAGCTCTTAAAAAGATTAGGCTCATGCCTTATAATACTTTAAATTCTACCTTTCGAAACCATTCAGCAATTTAAACCTCTCGAAAGTATTCAACTCTTATAACATAAACCTTTCAAAACCAGTGGATTAAACCTTTCCAAAACCTGCCAGTTTAAAGTTAAAACATACGGAAGGTCCGCTTTTAAAACCTTTCGAATAATAAGGAAGCAACCTTTCGACCTTGACGAAAGGTCTGCTTTGATAGCTTAAAACATTTCATTTAAAACAATAGACCTCCACCTTTTAAGAAACTCCTTCGAAAGCTTGGGTTATGCTTCAGTTATAAGACAAGGGTAAATCATCTAAGTTGAAAGCCTTGAAACCATACCAAAGCAATGGGAGAAGCGACTGGATTATAAAATAAGTAAGCCTTTCGACTAAGCCAAAAGCACCTGCTTTCGACCCCTTTGAAGGGTTTTAACAAAATAAAGGCGGCAGTTCTTTTCAAAATCTCTTTGAAACAACCTATCGAAAACAAACCTGTCGACCTTGTCGAAAGGTCTCTTAAATCTTTTCAAAACCTAGCCTTTCGACTGTATCGGAAGGTCTTATTTAAAAACAACTTATAAAACCAAACCTTTCGACTTTGTCGGAATGTTTAAAACAGAACAATAATAAGTGGCAGTAACATTTCGACTTTGCCAAAAGGTTTAAACCTTTCTTTAAACATTTGACCTGGTTGAAAGCAACCAAGTCGAAAGCTCTATTTCGAAAGTAAAACAGGTGAAAATTTTAGTTTATAAAACAAACATAGCCCAACCACTTTGGCCATCAACCTTTCGACTACAAAGCCTTCGACTCTGTCCAATTCATTACGCACCAAGTACTTGATACCATATGCATTGGTTTGACCTTGATGAAAGGTTTAACCTTTCGACTTAGACGAAAGGTTTATGTCGGAAGGTATTATGCTAATGTGGCTAAAAGATGCTAAAAACATGATTTTCTTGTTTTAACTTAAAGAAGGTAACTATTTAACTAACCTGCCCTTTTATCAAATTTTCATTGGTTAACAATTACTTTTTTGAAAAATGCTGCCACTAGTTTTAGATTTAAATAATAATTTTATTTTGTAAAATGCCCTTTTTCCTTAAATAAATATATAAAACGTATAAGTCTCATACCTTAAATAATTTTATATATTCATCAAAACACTAAGGAATAATCTGGAAAAATCCTAAAATATCTATTTTAATATGTTTTCCAACATATAAAAATTTCAAACTCAAATAATCATTATTTTTGCTTCAAATAATTTATAACCCAATAAATCATTTTCTTCACTAAAAATTCATATAAAATCCATATGCACTTGGAAAATTGTAAGACTTGAAACCTATCTCCAAAATCATATTTTTTATAACATAAAATTTTCCCACAGCATTTAAAAATGACATCAACTCGGTTTTACCATAAAAACGTGTATATCCTTATGAAACAACCTTGTTTAAACCATATAAATCATAAACAAGCATAACATCATTAAAAATATCATAAAATAGATTTATCCTTAAATCTGAAATCATTTGATGTGAAAATCAAAGTAGAGTTGTAGAAATTATTATTCACCTTGCTTGAGAAAAGGAGATCGGAGATTGCTTGAGATTGAATTTCTTCTTGCTTGAATCCTAAGCTTTCCTTAAATTTGCTTCTTTTCTTCTATCTTCCTATGGCCGACCTTATTGCCTCTTACGTTTATAGTTTTTGTTTTGAGATAAAATGAACGTGAAAAACCCAGTGAGAATAGTATAAGGGTGGGCTTTATGGCTATTTACCCTAGTGCCATTACGTTTAACTTCTTAACCATTTATATAAATTCATTTGATTTTAAATAAGCACAACCACCTAATTAATTAATCAACTTCAATCTCCTTATCTACATTATTCTATTTTAATTTATTCTAATTAAATCTCCTGAATAATGCCAATAAAATTAGGAGTGTTACACTAAACCATAATCTAATCATCACTCTAAAATGGGATACATGTCTAATTAATAAAATATTATGATTTTTGTTTGATTGATTGAAAATTTTAGTACATTTTTATCTCTATATGATTTATAGTTTAAAACAAAATCAATCACTATATTGATGATATTATTGTTTTAATAATAATAAAAGGGGGAGAGGTTTAGAATTTGGCAGTTGAGTAATAACCTTGCTGATATTCAAGAGTTAGTTTTATTTTTCAATAGTTATTTTTTTCCATAACATCTTGGAAATTATTTGTCTTTTGATATCAAAGATTTTTGGCACTTTAGATTTTTTATTGCATGCATATATGTAGAGTGAGTATAGTTGTATGGGGAGTATTTAAAAAAGAGGAGCTTAATCACAACACATCAAGCATATTTCTTTGCTACAAAATCTTAATATATTTCTTTTATTATCTAAAGGGGAAGATTGTAGAATATAGTAGTTTATGATTTTTTTTATGATAATAAACCAATTTGTATATATATTTTTAAATGTGTTTGTTGCAACCCTATTACAACATCTTAGAAAGAAATAAATAAATAGAAAAATTATTTCAATAAAATTTTAATAGTACACATAATTACAGTAAGAGTTCCCACAACTTCCATACATTATTCATATACAACAATTTCTACTCTCTTATACAACACCTTTTTTTCAAATACACTTTTTTGCTAGTTATAATTTTTTCCATGTACACTACAATTTCTACTCGAATGAAATGTTTATCTTCTTGCTTAAGCTTTTGTCCAAACATAATTAGCCTGTCAAATAACAATGCAGTAAAAAGAAAAACGAAATAAATTAAAACTATAAAAATATAAATATACTTGAACCGGACATTGCCTCAGTTTATTAGTTTATATTGTTTTAAATTTTTAAATAGGCACGAAAAATAACGAAAATGGACTAGCAGCTGGTATATACAAGGACCAACAAAACAAGTTCGTAAGGGATAGAAACTCAAATTTAAGCCAATATATGCATGCGCAGTTTAAGATAAGCACAATGCGACATTGTACACACCTTAAAGTTGCGAAAGTACACAAATCAGTTCTGGCCAAACCAAAAGTGCACAACATCAAAAGTGTACAACAACACAAGGTCAAGCTCATCTGGACCAGCAAACAAAAATAAGAATAGCCAAATAAACAGTTCAGAAACGCATAGTATAACCAAGCATGCAAGACAAGAGTAAACCAACCAAGAACATGCACTTAAACACGTAAAAATTAAAATAAAGGCAAGCTCGAATTCAACCAAGCATATAGGTTAGGCAAAGTACACAAGTGTGAACAAATCAGTATAAATCCATGCAAGTGGAAGTGCATATAAGGACAACAAAAGTAGTAAACATAAACCAGGTATATAAGTGAAAGTGCATAAAGCAAACATAAGGCGCACACAGGCAAGCGTACGAGGTGAAGCCTAAATGATTCAGGCACAACACAAGCCATAAATTCTATGGATGAAAAAAAAACAACTTAGGTCCAAAAGCTCAAAGTGAAACACATTTGCACTAGCAACCATAATGAACAAGCAACATGCAAGTGCACAAACCGGTAAGCTCATTCACACACAAGTCATGCAAGCACACATTAAGTACAAGATCACGAGCAACATAGTTATGTGTAGCAACAAAAATACATTCAAGCTCAACATAGTAATGATGCACTAAACAGTCTAAACTCAGATGCTCACAAGTAGGAAGCACACAAGGCGCACACACACATAACAGTCACAAACAAGCAAGACAAGGGTTCTAGGCATGCACAATGAGAAAATGCATAATAGTGCACACTAATGTAGATATTTACCTATATGTATATATATACACGTATATGTGTATATAGTATGGAGAGTCTACCACAGAGCATCACAGATCAAGTAACAAGTTAGTTCTGCACAAGAAAATAAATGCACATAAGGAAAAACACACACAAAGCAAACTCAAATACAAAGACCATTTAAATGCAATAATTAGAAGTCAACAATATCAGGACTAGTTCGCCAGAAGCATGCAAGCCACAAAGTCAGAAAAATAAGTTCAACATGATCAAGTATATAATGTCAGTTCAGAAATCAGCAAGGCTTCAAAGAATAATCAGAAAATTACAACATTCAAATCAGAGTTAACTAATTCAAAGAAAGGATAGAAACAATATGTGCCAAAAAATCCAAAAGCCAGAGTCAAAATTCAAGAGTTGGAATATTCAAAACATATATTCTGAAATATATGAAAATCTAGAAGATTTTTATCAAATCAATCCCTATATAAACCATTCATCATCAACAAATTTTAATAATTCAAGTTTGATACCATAAAATCAGTTAATCAAAATCATACCAAATTATCAACTACAAAAGCACCCGACCAAGGAAGGAACTGAAGTTCGTGAATCACTAAGGCATTGAAGAGATCGGTCGACAATGAGTTAAAGGCAAACATTCATCAATCAATTACAAAATCAGTTGCTTCCAAAAGGAAGAAACCTTAAACTATTAAAAAGGATCGGCATTGAAACAAAAGAAATGAATATGATAAAAGAAGACCACATCTTTTTTACTTTTTTGTCCGAAACTTTTATTATTATTTAATTTAATTATATATATTAGGGTTGCTTTTTCTATTTCCTACTTTGTAATCTACTTTAGATTTTAAAACTCTAATTTGTAACCTGGATTGAACTATGGTGTGTAGTTCAAGAAATTCTCAACTCAGGGATATGATTGAGGCAGGGTTTTAGGCTTAGGGTTAGAACAATTAGGTATGTGATAGCCGTAATTTTACATGGTTTTTGTAAGCAGCCGATTATTTGACCTTAGTAGAAATATTAAGGGCAGCAGCCGGCAAGTACTGTCGAAGCTAGGTAAATTTATGTGTTGCTTCTACTTTTACATTTATCTTAGAATTATCTATGCTGCGATTTTTATTACTCTTATGAATTTATAATAAACCCTACTCACCCCTCTTGAGATTTAATTCGATTCTACAAGTGGTATCGCAGAAGATTTCTAGCACAAATACACCTTAGTTGTAGATCTAGAGAGAGTCGGTCCACTTTTAGTTCATCTATTTTTGACAGAACAGATTTTTTAGATCGGAAATCGAAAATGGAACTTTATTTAAAATCTATAATTTTAAATGTTGGGATATTATTTGAAAATGGGTGTGATAGGAAAAATATTTCATTGAAAGCTTAGCTATGAATATTTTCTACTCTTTAATCAATAAGGATGAATTTAACAATATCTCTCATTATTCAATTACATAGGAAATCTGAATTACTCTCGATGAAATATATGGTGGAAAGGTCAACAAAAGTGAGAAAATCCATAAAATTGAGACAATAAAAGAATTATGCTTGATAAGATTCAGGAGAGATAATTTGGAGAATGATAGTAAAGAAGACGTGACAAAGATACTACAAATAATGAGAAAAGTGATTTTTCATTCAAAGATTCAATTCTCTTATGTTAGGAACTAAGTAAAACCATTGACGACCTTGAGATGAAAAATAACAAGTTGAAAAGTCAAAAATGTAAATTGCGTCAGATGATAAATTGGAAAATGAGCTTAAAAACATTAAGAAAATTAAAAATTCCGATTGTAAAAAAATTTTGAATTACGAAAAAGAATTTTCTTGTTTTCATGCAAATTTTGAGAAGCTAGAAAAAGATATTTGATTTTGGTGGAAAACGTAACGGCATTGATTTGCAAAAACAAGATTTTACAAAAGGAATTAGAATGTTTTTAGATGTCAAAAAATTCCAAATGTGCAGGTCAAAGAAAATTTCAAAACCTTTGAAAATGAAAATATGGTTTTCAAAAATAGAAAAACTGAAACTGTTTGAATAAATCACGAGTTTGAAAAGGTGATCAAAAAATCAAGGATCTTGAAAAACTTGAATTTGAAAAACGTAGACTTTTTGAAACCGAGATGGTTGATATTGAGACCATAATAAAAGAGCTATGAAACTATGGTCTTAAACAGAGATAATGTTGAAAAAAGAAAAAATACCATTTGTGTTGTTCAAAGCTAATAAACGAAAATAATTTTTTAAATTCCAAAGTCAATGATCCAGAGTCAACTTTTCAAAAAAAATCCGTTGGAGAAAAATCATTTAATATGTTATTAGGAAATCAACTATTTGCAAACAACAAAAATGACTTGGATTTGAAAATGTATCAATATATAAAGAAATGACGAGTAATACAATTAGGGAACAAAGTGTATTACGCAAATGTGTAAAGTGTGAAAATATAAGACATAGTGATAATAATTGTTGAAATAAGAACAAACAAAAAACCGTTTAACAAATCTGGATTCCAAAAGATGCAAACGTAAATGTTCCCAACTTTGAACAAATTTAGGTTCCTAAAGGTACAGTTATTATAATTAACTGTTTGCCATATAAAAAAATTTAGGTAACAAAGATTTTGATTGAAAATGAAAATGGTCCTACATCCTTTGTTAGGCCACTCATTTCTTCTACCATATAGGTATTAAAATGGGATAAGGAACAACTACAATTGCAATAGAGTTCAAGTTGTTCTATATAAGGTTGATGAGAATTAATTCCAATGTTCCTTAGCATATAAAAATAAGGTGGAGATCTGCATACTGTGCATAAAAATGGTGAACAAGAATATGACATCAAAAGTAAGTAAAGGTATAATCTCTGAATATATTTTCTTTTCCTATTGTCAATTCTTTTTTTGTTGACACTACTGTAGTATAATTGCCATATCTTAAGCTCCTTACCTCCTATTTGCAAAATTCAAGATGTTTAGAAGAATAGATGGAGAATTATGTAAGTTTTTTATTTTGTTCTTTTTCAAAATTTGAACTTAAGCTGTTGGAAAACGGCACATCATTTAGTATATTATTTGATAATTGTTTCAGAACTTCCTAATACGGCTATAGGAAATTGATCATAACTTGACCATCATTACTCCAAATCTTAAAGTTCTTGAAGTTATTCAAAGCTAACAAATAATACTACAACATTACTTCTTTGAGTTTTTATCGATTCATTTTTAAAACCTTGAAAAATAGCAATGATGTCAGCATATTACTTGAAAAGTGTTTATGATTCTTGCAAATAGGTTGTAGTATTTCAGACATAACTTTTGATCGATATATTGTTTGACCTGAAACCAATTTTGTTAATTAGAAATATTAAATATCAAAATTATCCAAGTTTAGTGCTAAACAAATTAAGGACTTAAAGTTTTCAAATAGTGGTTTCAAATGGATTGAATTTTCAAAACAACAATGTTCCACTGTTTATGTACGATGATTACCTTAATTGCCTTTAATTACGACTAACAAATCATTGGTTGGAGATTTTTATATAGGTGTGTCTTTGTTTGATGTAAATGACTTTGATGGGATACCATTGTATGCCACCATGGGCAGCCATAGTACAAGTCGTATCGGACATTTTTACACTCAAGATCATATTTACATTGGATTTATATTTCAACTGATTTTAAAACTAAAAGACATATTTACAAAACCCCTTCCAAAAAATAGATTTTCATAACTTTATTTGGATTTAGGAATTTTGCAAATAACTTAGATTTTTTACATCAATATTCTTTAATAAAATATGCTCTTATCTACTTCAGTAAATAATTTACTTTTGAAAAGATGTTAGTTGACTGCTTGAATCTTTTAAAATCTATCGAAAATTATTAATGGTGATCGAGAAAATGATGGACAGTGATTAAATTATACTCAAAACTAGAAGAAGGATATATTAACATCTCTTTAAAATTGAACAAGTTTTATAGTAATTTTCTAATTAGTATGTATTCCGTGATCATTTTTATTGCTATTATATTTCTTACAATCTATACACCAAAATTCAATATAATACGCAGAAGTTGGTATTTTAAGAAATGAAGAATAATTTTTTTGACCTAATTTAAATAATTTATTCTATCTCAAAGTATTCACTCTCATTTAAAAGTCCTCACGGTTAAGCATAAGTGAATAACTTTAATTTCTAGATATATGCTTCCATCCATATTTAAAAGTCCTCATGGTTATGCATGGATGGAATATTTATACGAGAGAGGGATAAATGTTTAAGTAATTTCTAACCCCATTTAAAAGTCCTAACTGTTATGCATGGTTAGAAAATAATATTCTTTTAAGTAACTACTAAACTCATTCAAAAGTTCTAACGGTTATTCATAGTTATAAAGTGCTTAACGATCCTAGTTTAATTTTAAAAAATAATTTAAAAAAGTTTCAGAAAATTTTCCTTTATTAAAAAATACCACATTGCATTCACTATGTAAAATTTTCCCTAAACCATAATCCAATCATCACTCTATAATGGGATATGTGTCTAATTAATAAAATATTATGACTTTTGTTTAATTGATTGAAAATTTTAATACATTATTATCTCTATATGATTTGTAGTTTCAATTAAAATCAATCACTATATCGATTATATTATTGTTTTAATGATAATAAAAGGGAGAGAGGTTAAGATTTTGGTAGTTGAGTAGTAACCTTGTTGATATTCAAGAGTTAGTTTTATTTCTCAATAGTTATTTTATTTTTTCTATAGCATCTTGGAAATTATTTCTTTTTTGACATCAAAATGTTTTTTGGCATTTAAGATTTTTTATTGCATGCATATATGTATACGGAGAGTATTTAAATAAGGGGAGCTTAATTACAACACATCAAACACATTTCTTTGCTAGAAAATCTTAATATATTTTTGTTATCATCAAAAGGGGAAGATTGTAGAATATAGTAGTTTATGATTTTTCTTTGATGATAATAAACCTATATATGTATATTTTTAAATGTGTTTGTTGCAGTACTATTACAACATCACAGAAAGAAATAAACAAATAAAAAATTTACTGCAAAAAATATTTTATTTCAATAAAATTTTAATAGTTACACAATTACAATAAGATTCCCACTATTTTCATACATTATGCATAAACAACAATTTCTACACTCTCATACAACACATTTTTTTTTCAAATACAGTTTTTTCTAGTTATAATTTTTTCCTTGTACACTACAATTTCTACTTGAATGAAATGTTTATCTTCTTGCTTCAGCTTTTGTTTAGACATCTACTTAGCCTTTCGAATAACAATGTAGTAAAAAGCGAAAAGAAACAAATTAATACTACAAAAATATAAATATATTTGAATTGGACATTGCCTCAGTTTTTTTGTTTTGCACTTTTCAAATTTTTAAATAGGCACAAAAAATAACGAATATGGACCAATACAACTGGTGTGTACAAGGAGCGGTACAACAAGTTCGTAAGGGATAGAAATTCAAATTTAAGCCAATATGTGCACGAGCAATTTAAGACAAGCACAATGTGACACTGTACACGCCTTAAAGTCGCACAAGCATCACAAATCAATTCAGGCAAAACCAAAAGTGCAGAAGATCCACTACTAAGAATCATATGGTGCCTCTCCATTTCTGACTTATGCCCCTAGTTTCCCTACATCGGTATGTCTCACTCTAGCCCCAGTGGCCGTTAGACCTCCCCTCCCCCAGATTCTCCATCGTGAATTCATGACCCCCCTCTAGATTTTCCGCCGATCCCCTCCTCCCAGTGAGATTTCGAATCCGATGATGGTTTCACTCTTGTCATGTCTAAGTGGAAATGTCAACCCAAACACGTGATCCATTCTATTTCACCTAGCCTTAAGTATCATGACATTCCATATAGGAGTTTAAGAATGCCCTAATTGCAAAACGTTAATCATAACTTTGATAGATCCAATAGCAACGATGATCTCCCCAACCTCCCTACAAACAAACCTGTTGCCAACAAATGAAATTTCTCCACCTCGTTGAGCAGGGCATGGAATGAAGTGGTTAAGGGTAATAATATTTTAGTTTTTATCCCATTAAAATTCTACCATCCCCGAGAAGTTAACTCTATGCAATGCGCTAAAATGTGTATCGAAGACGTTCAAGGTGTTAGAAAACAATGGGACAACACTATTGTGATTTATGTGGTTGGTCCTAAGCCATATTAACCATATTTCAAAGATTATATTCTCAGAGTTTGGAATTCGAATGATGACTTTTTGATTTACTCTATGGAAAATGGATTTTACGTTATTAAATTTAACAAAAAGCAAGACTACGATAAAATTCGAGAAGGCGGTCTTTATTACTATAATAAAAAATTGATGATGGTGAAGAGATGGTCTTCTAGAATGCAACTCAACAAAGAACTTCTACACTCCATCCTGATTTGAATCTGCTTCCTCAATCTCCCTCTTGATTACTAGACGGAAGAGGGAATTAGTCGTATTACTCCAGTGCTTGGCTCTCCCATCAATTTGGACAAATTCACCGAAGGTATCATTAAAATTGCTTATGCTAGAGAGTTAATTGAAATTAATAACTCATTCAAATTTCGAAACAAAATTCCTATTATAATGGAAAAGATGAAATCATCTGGCAAGAAGTTTTATATGGATGGAAACCGTCTACTTGTATGAACTGTTCAAGCATTGGACATGCGAAAATCCATTGCCAATTCAACAAGGTTTTGCTACCTAAAGCGAACACCCAGCAAGTATCTAATGACAGTTTTGATATGCATATTGATATTAACAGTGATAGAAATCTAGAAAATAACTCAAGAATGCACAGATACTCTGGGAAAATTCAAACAGTGCAGATAAGGTAAATTCACATATCATCAATGACAGTGTCAAATTACGTACAGACAATGCCTCTAAGAAGGCTCACACTGTCCAGCCGACTACATGAAATTCGACTATTAATACAACATTGCTTCAGAGTGTTTCTCATACAGTCACTGATAACGAAATGCTAGATATTACAATAAGTACAAATACAAATACTAATGATTTAGGTGAATTATCAAAATTGCCTCAGGGTTTGGCTCAGAGTGCTATAGTAGCTGCCCATTCCTCTGAATCTCTATATACTTTGAAAACAAAAGCGATTCGAAAAACCAGGAGAGAGGAAGGTCCCTTTGAATTCAAAGCCACCTCTAACTCGGATGTTATCGAGAATCCTACATAGACAAGTTTAGTTAATCAGTTGAAAGGCAAAAATAAAAAGAAAAAAAAAAAGCTAAGACCTCGGGGACTACTACTTCCCCAGTAGATAATAGCAACCCAGAAAGCAACCCATAAATGGAGTTCCTCTTTTGGAACATTAAGGGTATGAATTCCCCAGTTAAACGGTTTGATATGTTGCATATTTTGAACGGTAATAGATATTCCCTTATTGGCATACTCGAAAATAAACTGTCTCTTCAAAGGATAGACAGATTTATGTTAAAGATTCCTTCAAACTGGAGATTTTCTCATAACATAAATAATGATCAGAAAGTCGTATTTTAATTATTTGGGACTCCACTCATTGGTCGAATACCATTGCTCACTCTAACGAGCAATGCATTTTATGTAGTTTACATAATGTCAATGGAAATAGTGTTTTGTGTTCCACAGTTAATGCTTTTAATGAAGAGGTGAAAAGCAAAGATCATTGGTAGTATATAATCGAACAGTCTAAGAGTATCAATCTCCCATGGATTGTAATGGGAGATTTTAATATTATTATATCTCCTAATGATAGAATGAATAATAGAATCTATAATTCTATAGGAGACCAAGACTTTATAGACTGCATTTCCCTTTCTAAACTGGTGGAACCGGCATTTACAGGCAATTATTTTACATGGAGAGGTGGTCAGTCCTTTTCTATTCATAGTAAAATACACTGTGTGTTCGTTAACAATTTAAGGTTGGATAAATTTTATCAATTTGGAATTCACTTTGGTAATCATGCATTGAATGATCATAATCCTATCATGATCAGCCTTATTATTCACAGTAAACTGAATTTTCGATTACCTTTCATGTATAAAAACTCCTGGCCTCCAAGAGGGATACCACTCCATACTACATGAGTCTCTGATGCAGGAATTTTCTAGCAACTCTCTTCACAAGCTCCTTTGCAAACTGAAATCCACTAAAGCTGGGCTGAAACAATGGGCAAAAAATAAAGGTAGCATATATACAACATATGATAAACTAAAGAAAGAAACTAATGAGATTTATAATCAGTTAAATCGAGATCCTTTGAATGATAATCTCCTGGAGCAGTATAATGCGCATTATGAGGAGGTCCATTCTATTACGAGGAAACTAAATGTCGACAATGAGAAAAGAATGAAATTTATCTGGCTTATAAAAGGGGACAAACCAATTGATTTCTTTTTCAACAAAATCAATGTTCTCAAACCTAAACGTAGGAGTAATTTCATACTTAATGATATTTGGTCTTGGTCATCAGCATCAAAACAAATTGCAAATAAAGCTATCAACTACTTTTCTGATTTGATTTTATCATCCCAAGCTACAAATCAATTTCCAGGCATTACTTGCAAGATTTTTTTTTCGAACAATGCTAGAATTAATTTATGCAAACCATTTCAACTAGAGGAAATTGAAGCGGCTATTTTTCAGATTAATGATAACAGCTCCTCTGGACCAGATGGGATGAAAGAAATTTTTTACAAAGTCCATTGGGAACAAATAAAATATGACATTTGGAATGCTATGAATGGTATACTTCTTTCTGGAAAGATTATTACAGAAATCAACCACCCATTTATTTGCCGAATTCCAAAAAAAAAAAATCTGATGCGGTTGATATGACTGAGTTTAGGCCGATTTCTCCATGCAACGTCTCTTCTAAGATTTTAGTCAACCACCTTTGTAACCAATTGAAAGATTTTATGAATGATCTTATTTTATATAATCAGAATGAACCGGTAGAGTAATTACTGAAAATTCCCTACTAGCTTGTGAAATGGTTCGTGGATTCAACAGGAAAAATTCTAACAACTTATGCCTGAAAACTGATCCGCATAAAGCTTATGATAAAGTTAGTAGAGAATTTATTCGTCATATTCTTATATCAATAAGGTTTCCTCAGTCATTTATAGACCTTATTTTGGAATGCATTTCTACTCCTACGTTTTCGGTTTTAATTGATGGTACATCCTATTTTTTCATAGAGAGCTCAAGAGGATTAAGACAAGGCAACCCTATTTCACCATATCTATTTTCGATTGCTATGGAATTCCTCACTATAAATCATGATGTGGAATTCTTAAAAGATAATATTACCCCCATATACCATATTGAACTAATGATTACTCATTTATTATTTGCAGATGATATTTTAATTTTAGCAAAAGTTACTTTAGGAATGATGGAAGCATAAAGCAAATTTTTGAAAATCTGCTAAAGTTTACTAGGCTTGATTTAAATGCCAACAAATCCACTCTGTTTTTTAGTAAAGGTGCAATTAACAGACAACAAATTGCATACTTGCTTAAAATCAATACTTGCAGCCATCCAATCCTATATTTGGGCATCCCACTTTCCAGTAGTAAGTTAAAAGTTAGGGACCATGGATGGTTGATTGACAAAATTAACAAAAAATTCAGCCATTGGCACAATAAGCTACTCAATATTAGCGGAAGAGTGAAATTGATTAAAAATGACGTTTACCCAATGATACAGTTTTGGTTACAATTCTCTCAATTTCCTATGATAATTATGCAGAAAATCAACTCTTTATGTGCTATTTTTTTATGGAAATCTAAAAATCATAAAATGAGTTGGGAAGACGTTTATAAAACTAAAAGCGAGGGTGGCCTTGGTATAAGAAGAATAGATGATGTTGCTAAAGCTGTGACAGCAAATGTTTTATGGAAATTTATACTTGGAGATTCGCTATGGGACAAATGGATACACAATAAGTACTATAATAAAATAAATTTTTGGAGTGCTACAATGGACAAAAATGCTTCTTATACTTGGAAAACTATTCTTCGAGCTAGACAATAGTGTAAAGGGTTAATTGATAGGAAAATAGTTACCGGTGCACACACTAATATTTAGTTTGACTCATGGCTAAATGGTTCTTCATTGATTGATAAAGTTGGATGGAATGCATTGACTATTATAGGTCGATGTAATAGAAGTGTTTCCATTATAATGAGTGATAATAAGTGGAAACAACAGCTAGATTATGTTCCCATATGAATGCGACACAGTTTATAATAGACCTATCCACACGCAAATGCAAACAAGATTTCTGGTATTGGCTACCGAACAATATTGGACGGTTCTCTTTGAAATCAGCATGGCAACAATTCAGATGTAAATATGCAGATTTTAATTGGACTAAGATAATTTAGGATAAGGGATGCGCTCCCAAGATGTCTACATGTGCTCTTATGGAAAATTTAAACAAGTTAAATACCAAAGACAGAATTGTAAATGGAATTCCACCGTTGACCACACTTGTGTGTTATGCCTAAATTTTAATGAAGAACGGGATCATCTCTTTTTCAAATGCAGATACTCGAGAAAATTACTGGAAGATACTATGACTAAGTTAAAGATCAACTTTGGAAATGTGTATGATATTAACCAAATCATGTATAGCATATGTCAAAACCAGAACAATAGCTCTCTTCACAACTAGATCATAAACATAGCATTCACTACTTTGATTTGGAATATTTGGTGTGAACGAAATATTCGAATCTTCAAAGGTACTAAAACACCTTCTAATTTGAGACTTAATCAGTTAACTCAAGACTGAAAACTGTTAATCAAAAAAATATTTAAGTCACAAACGAGAAATTTAGAGAAGAAACTTATCTTATCGGGCTTTAATATAGCTTCCGATCCTTTAGCAATTCACCTTCCCCCTTGATTTTTGCTCGGCCATCTACTGCTTCTTGCTGTTGATTTTCCTTTTTCTCTTGAATTTTCCCAGATGATGCCGCCATTGAAAAGATGATTGATTCAATAATTTTTTTAGATCTTTTTGGTAAAGTAAATGGTTCATTCTCTCTCTTACTGAATGAACATCGAAACTGGAGATCGAAGTGCTGTTCTTTTTCGTTTTTTATTATTTCACATTTGTCTGTGTTACACATGTCTCGTTTGTTGTTTGGGTTATATTAAAAAGCTTGGGTGCTAAACCAAGTTGTTCGTAAAGATGGTTCTGAGTGTAAGTTACATTTGTTTACTCCTCCATCTTTTTGACAACTTGGTCCGAGCTTCGATATGTTGTACTGTTAATATATGAAAATGATATGTACTATTTTTCCTTGTAAGACACCCATATAGGTTAGGAGAGTTGCAAGGTTTCAACGAAGCATATAATGGAAGTATATGTTTTTTTAGTATATAAAGTACATTTTTCCAAAAAAAGTACACAACATCAAAAGTGTACAAGAATGCAAGGTCAGGATCATCTGCACTAGCAAACAAAAACAAGAATAGCCCAAATAAACAGTTTAGAAATGCAGAGTACAACCAGGCATGCAAGACAAGAACAAGCCAACCAAGTACATGCACTCGAACAAGTAAAAAGTAAAACTAAGGAAAGCTCTAATTCAAGCAAGCAGAGAGGTTAGGCAAAGTACACAACTATGCACAAATCATTACAAGTCCAGGCAAGTGGAAGTGCATATAAGGATAACAAAATACTAAACACATATTGGGTTTGAGTCAAAGTGCACAAAGTAAACACAAGGCAGACGTAGGCAAGCGTACGAGGTCAAGCCCAAATGATTCAGGCTTAAGACAAGGCAAATAATTCTATGGATGAAAACAAACCAACTTAGGTCCAAAAGCTCAAATTGAAACATATTTGCACTAGCAACCATAATGAAGCAAGCAACAGGAAAATGCACAAACCAATAGTTTCACTCACATACACAAGTCATGCAAGTGTACATCAAGTACAAGATCATGAGCAACATACTTACATGTAGCAACTAAAATACATTTAAGCTCAACATAGTAGAGATGCACCAAACTTGGATGCTCACAAGCAGGAAGCATACAAGGTGCACACATATAACACTCATAAACAAGCAAGACAAGAGTTCAAAGCGTACACAAGGAGAAATTACGCAACAGTGCACACTAATATAGATATTTACATATATTTATATACAGGTATATATGTATATAGTAAATAATAATGGAATCTACAACAGAGCATCATAGATCAAGCAACAATTTAGTTATGTATAAGAAAATAAATGTGTTAGTCCGTGAGATGATGGTTTTGATGACAACAACCTTAGAATAGATTATGAAATATAAATACTAACATTATAAGTTTAGATATATATGTATATGCAGGATTTAACCATCTAGGTACTAAGAATGAAGACTGTACAGTATAGAGATTCAAGATATCAAGTAAAATATCAAGATAGAAGACTCATGAGTATCGAAACTATCAAGATTTCAAGATTTCAAGGATAAGTATTTTTTATTATTATCAGGAATTTTTGTTAAAACTCGTAGAAAAGCATTGACATCTTAAAATCTAATTTATTCGTGGAATGGAATCCACTTCAAGCCCGTTAAAGGGATGGAACCCTAAGTAGGATGGAACCTACGAAAAATCTAGTGGAACATTGTTTTGTATCCGCTAACTTTTATTCAAAATGATTTTTCAAAATTATATCCTGTTTTCAAAATATTTTCAAAACTTTCTTTTTAAAAGATTCAAAACTCTCGATCCTGATTTTAAATAATTTTAGCTTCAAAAACATCTTTATTTTCAAAGTCAAATTACTCCTGATTTTAAATTATCTTTTAATAAAGTATTTAAACTTTTAAATATTTATACTTAGATTTAAATATAAAATTATAGTTAAAATCTATATATATTATTCTCTATATTTACTTATGAATTTTTACTATATTCAAGTATATTTATAAAGTTTAAAATAGTTTTAATATAAGATAAAGGTTATTTTCAAAGAAAATCAAAACATCAAAAAATCATTTGGGATGTCGACATGCCTAGGGTGACCATGTCGACATGGTGACAGTTTGATTCAAAAATTCAAATTTCAAAAGAAGTGTCTATTCGCCATAACTCTTCATGAATGGTCATGGTTGCCGTTCTTCTATAAATAGGGGTCAGTTCCAACGAATTTTTAATCACTTTTTTCTGGTTTTCACCCCTCTTCTTCTTCCTCATTTCTTAATACATATTCTTATCATTACTCTGCCGAAATCAACATTGAATCATACTCGATTACTTCTAGTTTGATTCTCTATCACTATCCCTACAACATTCTTAGTGCTATTCAGTGTTATTGACTTCTTTGTAATCAAGTAAGCGAGAAAAGGTGTGATTGTAGCCTTGGAAATCAATCAAAAGGGAAAATGTGTGATTGTAGCCTTGGTAAATCAATTGGGTAAACTTGTGGCCCGGAAATCAAGTATCCCTACCTAGAGGATCGAAATTCTGGAGGGTGTACCTCGTAGCCTTGAAACCGAGGGTGTAATTGTACAATTGCTTTTGAAAGGAAATCCGTACTTGTGTTGCGGGACTGGATATAGGGTAACTCCGAACCAGTATCTGCATCTGTGATTATTTCTGTGATCATATCTATGTCTGTATATTGCATACTTTTGTGTCTAAATTAACGTAAATTAAAAGGATTTAGTAATTCTTTATTACCACTATTCACCCCCTCCTCAAGTGTTAATCTTAGCCTTAAGATCTGTAATCCGCATTTCTCACAATTGGTATCAGAGCAAGGTTTTCAAAGTTTCATAATCTGATTTTTTGAAAAGTTTTTAAAATGGCTATATTCGTTAATACTAATTTAGAAGTATTCAAATCATCATTGTTTCATAAGTCTGCATATAATCAATATTCAAATTCAAGTTATCTACCAAAATTGTTTGATGTGTAGGAATCATGCTTTATGGGTGTTGAGGAATCAATCCACAACAGACAAATTGTGCAGATCAGAAAAAACAAATGGATACTTGATAATGGATGTTCTAGACACATGACTGGTAATCCAGATATACTGAATGATATAATATACAAAGGGGGAGGATTGGTTAACTTTGGAGACAATTCAAAAGGATATGTGATTGGCATCGGTAAAGTCAGTAATTCTGAAACTCCTACTATTACTAATGTTTTGCTAGTTAAGAATCTGAAACATAATCTGCTAAGTATAAGTGTGACGCCCCACCTTTATGCTCACAATAACAAAGAGTATTAAAGGAAATACTGTCTGTTATCATAAAGAATAAGGCTGGATAGGAGCGGCCATCCGTAGTTAGGCCTTACACTAGTATTGGTTATCTCGATAGGAGTAGTATATTTTTGATTTTTCATCTCTTATCTATTTACTCCCATCGACATACCCAATTCCAGTATAAAATGAACTACGATGGTTCATAGTAGTTTAGGACAATAAATATAATAATAACATATAAATGCGGAACACAGATAAAAAAAAGTCTCATATATATAATAACTGGTGTCAGTTATAATACATGTGCTACAGTACATATGATACAACTACAACAGTTGACTCTGGAAGTTACATATACAAATACATTATTGTAAATAATATACATGAATATACAACATCCTATACTAAGACAACGACTACTCCAAAAAGTAAGAAAAGACTTCATAGCTCTAGTAGCAACCCAAAGTAAGATATCAACAACCTGTAAATTCTTGGTCTGACCCGAGTATTAAATTCAAAAGAAAATAATACACGGGTCAGTCTAATTCAAACTCAGTTATTAGTGCACAGAAGCAATAATAATTAAGCAACAAATAGACGACAGTCACACTATCCGATCCTTAAATAAAGAAATCGGATAACGATAAATATGACACGTAATAGTGTTAAACAACAAATCAGAAAATCCAAAATATCAACGAAGATAAATTAAAAAGATTATCAATGAAGATAATTTAGAAAACAACAGAACTGCCTAAACGGCAGTTAACAACAAAATTCTAATTACTAATAAATAATTAGAAACTCATAATCTAATTATCAAATAAATAATTAGACAATAACAAAAATTTTAAATTAAACAAATCAAAACACCGTTCAAACAATTGAAGTATCCATTTAAAATACCAACTCGGGTAGGGCTGCAGTACACGCACGCGTGTACTGCCTCGCCACTACAACATATGGAATATGCAAAAGATCAATAAATCAAATCAAAATAGAATATCATAAAAGCCATACCGTGTGGCTGCAGTTCACGCTTGCGTGCACTGCCTTGCCACTACAGTGATGGTGTACCCAAAAGATCATCGAACCAAAATCATATGAAGGATCAAATACCGATGCCACGGCCTCAACGTCAAAGCAGAATGACATGGTAAAGACCAAACTAACATAAACAAACTTGCAAACTGTCTCAATAGGCCGAGACAACTACACAGAATGATTAAGCTCGAAGTTTACTTCTGCTACAATTGCAACAGCCATATATATATGCAACAGACCCAAAGTCAACAGCAATGCTACGAAGTTCAAATGATTAGACCCTGTAATATAAAGGTGGAGCAGTGCACATGTATACAAGATAACACAAATGCACCAGCGAACACTAAATGAAATTGGACAGTACCATCAAGATAAGGCAACACAGTAACAAGGACAAAGGCTCAAATGACCAAGTGCGCAAGGCAGTGGTACAACATGAAGACACAGCAAAATGAAGGTGAGAGCAACAAAATTTTAGCACCACATCACCCAACAGTAAAAGATTATGAACTTAAAAGTGTAAATTGTCCAAAGTGAGGACTGCCTGAAGCAACACGTGCCCAGACCAAAACAGAAGGCAACATGGAATCATGTAAAACTACATACACATGAACACCTGGATAGGCAGAACATATGTAACAAAACTATAACCATGTCACAAGGTAACAGAAGTTACCAAGATGAACTCAATCAATGCCGATGCCTTTGAACATCAAGCCAAAGTCAACACAGCAACAACTAAAACATTTAAGCATTTGAATGCAAGTAAATGTCACTGAGAAGCAATGTTCAGCATACATATGAATCAATTTCATATGTACAACAAACACAATGGACAAACTCAGCAATGCAAGAAATCAATACAAAGAATTCAACCAATGGCCAGAAAAATACTGCAAAATCATATGAAGTGATGTATAGAACAATCATGCCGAAAAACAAGAGTACATACATACGAGCAGGGTAAACATCAACATGAATAGGCCCTTTTTTTTCACACTACTCGAAATGTATATGAAGGTCTGCACAATACTAAAGTGAAGATTCACATAACAATGCCAACCACATGAAACTGGAAATTCCAAAACCAACATAAACCAATTCGAACACATGAACAAGCATCAGGTCTAAGTCAAAGCAGAGACACTGCCAGTGTCATAGAGGCGAAAGACACAACCAAGACAACTAGAAATGAAAACATACTAAAGACAATTACACGAGGACTCCAAGCCTGTAAGTACTTCAACATTGAAGCTCCAGACTATTTCAAGTTCGAACAAATGCCAAAAATCGAAAACAGTATCTAGTCAGAGTCGAGTTTGACAGTGTCAAACATCGAAGTGAAAACCTAAACACGTGGCACTTCAAGTTCATAGAGGACATGATCAAGACAGTGGCCAAGGTAATCAATCAAGACCGAGAACAACTGCAGTGGTAACACACGAGTGTTACCAGAAGTCAAGACCGAAGTCACAATAGGAATCAATGCTCAGGTCACAAACACTCGACAAATCCAAGTAAAACACAACAAAGAGGCTTAACAATCGAAGTGACCGAAGTCAACAAAAAATCGAATTCGTGATGGTCACGAGATATGAACAGCTCAAAATCAAAGCCGAGTTAACCAAATAACACGAAAATACACGAACTTGATAAAATCAGAGAAAGCATCAACAACGAAACCAAATCAAATGCAAAGCATGTCACTAAGTCGAATTGGATGTGAGTAATAAAGATTACTCGCTTGGTTTTCCAAATCGAAGCAGCCGAAGAAAAGAGGACACCATCGATTGAACGTCGGCGTTTACGAATTTTATGCAAGCCCTAAATTTGAAAAGGAGAACGAACGAGATAGAAGCCGCCACCATTTTCGTATGTTTTTTATTTTTAGGGTTTCGAAATGAAAGAATAGGGGAATTGGATTTGGTTTGCCTCGGTAGTTATCACGGCAATGACAACAAAACATGGGCCAATGTGATTTTTCAGCCCACTAACACTTACAAATTTAATACAAAGAATTTTCAACCCAAGAAAATTCCAATCAATATTAAAGAATAACTACTCGATTTTAAAAACTCCAATTAGCAATTAACTACCAATATTAATCGTCAAACAACGATAATTAATTGTTACAAAAATCCCAGGGTTGTTACAATAAGTCAACTATGTGATAAAGGTTATAAAATTAAATTTGAAAAAGATAAATGTCACAATGAAGATAATAATTCAACCATTATATTTGAGGGAGTCAGGAAAAAGAATATATATATTCTTTGTATGAAAATTTCAAATGAAAACCTGTATCTGTTGGCAAATACAAGTGACCCTTGGATTTGGCACAAGATTTTTGGGCATTTGAATTTCAAACTCCTATCTAGACTGTCAAAACATGATCTAGTAAGAGGTCTCTCTAAAATGAATTTTAAAGTAGATAGTTTATGTGATGCCTGTCAATTAGGAAAACTTAGAAAAAATTCTTTTAAGTTAAAAGATATGATTTCAACTTCAAAGCCTCTTGAATTACTTCATCTTGATTTATTTAGACCATATCAAATTCTATCAATAAATCATAGTAAATATGTCTTTGTAATTGTAGATGATTATTCTAGATTTACATGGACAATAATTTTAAAACATAAAAGCGATACTTTTGAATATTTTAAAACATTTTCAAAAAGAATTCAAAATCAATTTTCGCTAAAAATTATAACTATTAGAAGTGATCACGGTGGTGAATTTGAAAATGAAAAGTTTGAGGAATTCTGCATAAAAAGGGAATAACTCACAATTTTTCATTTTCGAGAACTCCACAACAAAATAGAGTAGTAAAACGTAAAAATATGACGATTCAAGAGTGTGCGAGAACTATGCTTACAGATAGTAATTTACCAAAGAATTTTTGGGCAGAAGCAGTTGCTACCGCCTGTTATATTTTGAATAGAACTTTAATTTGACCTCTAACTGATAAGACATCTTATGAACTTCTTTATTCAAAGAAACCTAAGGTATTCCATTTCAGAATTTTTGGAAGTAAAATGCTTTATTTTAAATACAAAAGATAATTTAGATAAATTTGATCCTAAATCCATCAAAGGTATCTTTATCGGATATTCTAATAGAAGTAAAGTGTACAGAGTGTTTAATTTAAAAACTATTATCATTGAAGAAACAATGCATGTTTCATTTGATGAAAATTTCAAAAATTTTGAAGATATAAATGATGAAGAGGATTTAATCGCTCAAAATCAAGAACCTATTAAAACTAATAATGAAATTGATCATCCTAATAAAAGGACAAAATTTTTAAAAGATCACTCTATAGAAAATATACTGGGAGATATGCAATCTGTCGTTAAAACGAGAAATCAACTAAGTCAAATGAGTAATGTAGCTTTTATATCAACTATTGAACCCAAAAATCCAATGGAAGCATCAATTGGTGATTCATGGATTTTGGCTATGCAAGAATAATTAAATCAATTTACTAGAAATGACGTTTGGGAACTTGTTCCTAGACCGGAAAATAAAACTATAATTGGAACTAAATGGGTTTATAAAAATAAAATGAATGAACAAGGAGAGGTAGTTAGAAATAAAGCTCGTTTAGTCGCTCAAGGTTATTGTCAAGAAGAAGGAATAGATTTTGATAAAAACTTTGCTCCCGTAGCAAGATTAGAAGCCATTAGGAATCTACTTGCTTTCGCAAATCATAATAATTTCAAATAATTTCAAATGGATGTTAAAAGCGCCTTTTTAAATTGATTTGTAAAAGAAGAAGCATATGTCGAACAACCACCACTTTTTGAAAATGATAATTTACCAAATCATGTTGACAAACTTAAAAAAGCACTATATGGTCTAAAACAAGCTCCTAGAGCCTGGTATGATAGACTAAGATCTTATTTATTGCAATCTAATTTTGAAATTGGTAAAGTAGATAATACTCTTTTTATTAAAAGAAATAAAAATGATATTCAACTAGTACAAGTTTACGTAGATGATATCATTTTTGGTTCAACTAATTTTGAAATGAAGAAAAGAATTTTCTAAAATAATGAAAAAAGAATTTGAGATAAGTCATATGGGTGAATTAAATTTCTTTTTAGGATTACAAATAAAACAATTAGATAATGGTATCTTTATTAGTCAAGAAAAATATGCTAAAGACCTAATTAGTAAATTTGGTTTGACCACTGCGAGTGGAAAACCCACTCTTAGGGCAACCAATGAGTACCTTAGTAAAGAAGATCTCTCGAAAGATGTAGATAAAAAATTATATAGAGGAATGATTGGCTCATTACTCTATATTACTGCTAGTAGACCTGACATCATGCATAGTGTCTGTCTCTGTGCCAGATATCAATCCCAACCCAAAGAGACTCACTTAAATGAAACGAATCATAAGATATGTTAAACACACGTCTGATTATGGTTTATTCTACCCTAAAAATGATTCTTTTGACTTAATATCTTACTGTGATGCTGACTATGCTGGTTGTAAATCAGACTGAAAAAGTACAAGTGGGACTTGTCACTTTTTGGGGCATTCTCTGATTTCTTGGCTTAGTAAAAAGCAAAACACAGTTTTTTTATCAACAACTGAAGCAGAGTATATTTCTGCTGCTTTGGCTTGTTCTCAAGTAATATATATGCAACAAACCTTAAAAGATTTTGGTTTAAATTTCTCAAAATATCCAATTTATTGTGACAATATGAGTGTGATAAATTTATCCAAAAATACTACTCAACATGCTCGAGCTAAACATATAGATATCAGACATCATTTTCTTAGAGATAATATAAGCAAGGAAGTAGTTACTCTCGATTATATCAATTCTAAAAATCAAATTGCTGATATTTTAACAAAACCTTTAAATGAATCAATATTTACTAAATTAAGAAGAGAATTAGGAATTTGTTCTATAACTGAAATATAAAATATAAATAACAAGTATAATTAACAATTGGTATCAAAATAAATCAAAGAGTTAAATTTTAAAAAGACCATGTCGACATCCCCTAGGTATACATGTCGACATATAACGTTTTTGATTTTTTTTTAAATTTTCCCACCAAAATTCAAAAATTTAGCTATATATTCTTCTCAATTTCGACTTTTCATTTATTCTCTATGTTTTCTCTTCATTTTCTCTTCTGAAATAAATAAAATCATGGCTTCATCCTCAAAATCAAACATAAAATCAACTTTCTCATTTCCCTCTCCTACTTCTGGTCCATTCCAATGCACTACTCTCGCTCGTGTGACTAAAATGGAGGAATCTATGAAGGATGTTCTTCAGATGTTGACTGAAATTCAAGTAACTCAACTTCGTATGGCAAAGGAACAGGAATGGCAAGGCAAGATTCTTAGGAATTTTCAAAAATTCCTAATGGACAACCAGGCCAACCCTATCTTGATCGATGAAGACTCTTCACTCAATCAAGAACAAGAGGCCAGCGACGAAGAAGAAGAAGAAGAACCCATGGAAGAAGCACACGAGGAGGATGACGACCAAGTAGTGTGTGTTGGAGAAGTATGTTTCAACAAAAATAGGAATCTTGTCGAACAACGTGGAAATTTCTGTTTCCACTATCCAAACTGTTCGATTCATAGATCTCCTATGTTCAGAAACACGCATTAGTTTCTTCTCTTTCCTTCCGTTGTTGTTTGTGTTTTTATGTTTCCAAACGCAAATGTAAATACAACCATATACGTAATAAATAACTCGTGTTCTTATATGTGTTTTTATTGTAAGTATTATTGTGAATTCTTAGTTAGGATAGTTAATAGTTTAGGACTATGTTTTAGTATTAGACTTAAGTGTTGATTATTTATGATAACACTATCATTATAATCACATGTCATAGAGCAATAGTTTTAGGGGGAGTTATATAGTTTGGAGTTATCTAGTTTAGATAAAGTTTTTGTTGATGACAAAGGGGGAGAAATATAAAATAGGATAGTTAGGTATAGATTAAGGGGGGAGTTGTTAGTTTTAGGTGGATTTATTAGGATAGAAATAATATTTTATAAACAAAGGTTGTCATCATCAAAAAGGGGGAGATTGTTAGTCCGTGAGATGATGGTTTTGATGACAACAACCTTAGAATAGATTGTAAAATATAAATACTAACATTATAAGTTTAGATGTATATGTATATGCAGGATTTAACCATGCATGTACTAAATATGAAGACTGTACAGTATAGAGATTCAAGATATCAAGATAAAATATCAAGATAGAAGACTCATGAGTATCGAGACTATCAAGAGTTCAAGATTTCAAGGATAAGTATTTTTTATTATTATTAGGATTTTTTGTTAAAACTCGTAGAAAAGCACCGGCATCTTAAAATCTAATTAATTCGTGGAATGGAATCCACTTCGAGCCCGTTAAAGGGATGGAACCCTAAGTAGGATGGAACCTACGAAAAATCTAGTGGAACATTGTTTTGTATCCGCTAACTTTTATTCAAAATGATTTTCAAAATTATATCCTTTTTTCAAAATATTTTCAAAACTTTCCTTTTAAAAGATTCAAAACCCTCGATCCTGATTTTAAATAATTTTAGCTTCAAAAACATCTTTATTTTCAAAGTCAAATTACTCCTGATTTTAAACTATCTTTTAATAAAGTATTTAAACTTTTATTTATACTTAGATTTAAATATAAAATTATAGTTAAAATCCATATATATATATTTTTTCTCTATATTTACTTATGAATTTTTACTATATTCAAGTATATTTATGAAGTTTAAAATAGTTTTAATATAAGATAAAGGTTATTTTCAAAGAAAATCAAAACATCAAAAAATCCTTTGGGATGTCGACATGCCTAGGGTGACCATGTCGACATGGTGACAGTTTGATTCAAAAATTCAAATTTCAAAAGAAGTGTCTATTCGCCATAACTCTTCATGAATGGCCATGGCTGTTGTTCTTCTATAAATAGGAGTCGGTTTCAACGAATTTTTAATCACTTTTTTCTGGTTTTCACTCCTCTTCTTCTTCCTCATTTCTTAATACATATTCTTGTCGTTACTCTACCAAAATCTACATTGAATCATGCTCGATTACTTCTAGTTTGATTCTCTATCACTATCTCTACAAGATTCTCAGTGCTATTCAGAGTCATAGACTTCTTTGTAATCTATTAAGCGAGAAAAGGTGTGATTGTAGCCTTGGAAATCAATCAAAAAGGAAAAGGTGTGATTATAGCCTTGGTAAATCAATTGGGTAAACTTGTGGCCCAGAAATCAAGTATCCCTACCCAGAGGAGCGAAATTCTGGAGGGTGTACCTCGTAGCCTTGAAACCGAGGGTGTAATTATACAATTGCTTTTGAAAGGAAATCTGTACTTGTGTTGCGGGACTGGATGTAGGGTAACTCCGAACCAGTATAAAATCTGGTGTGTTCTTTCCTTTACTGCTTTTGTTTTATTTCTGCATCTGTGATTGTTTCTGTGATCATATCTGTGTCTGTATATTGCATACTTTTGTGTCTAAATTAACATAAATTAAAAAGATTTAGCAATTCTTTATTAACACTATTCACCCTCCCTCTAGTGTTATTCTTAGCCTTAAGATCCGTAATCCGCATTTTCTCACAAAGTGCACATAAGGAAAAAACATACAGAGCAAACTCAAGTACAAAAATCAAGTACAAAGAACAATTAAATGCAAAAATTAGAAGTAAACAATATCTGGACTAGTTTGCCAGAAGCATGCAAGCCAGAAAATAAGAACAACAAGCTCAATAACATCAAGTATGAATAATGTCAGTTCAGAGATCAATATGGCTTCAAAAGAATAATCAGAAGATTACAATGTTCAAACCAGAGTTGAGCAATTCAAAGTAAGTATGGAAACAACATGTGCTAGAAAATTCAAAGCCAAAGTCAAAGTTCAAGAGTTTAAATATTCTAAACACATATTCCGTAATATATGATAATATAGGAAGATTTTTATTAAATCGATACTTATATAAATCATTCATCATTGACATATTTTTACAAGTCAAGTTTGATGGCATAAAATCAGATAATCAAAATCATGCCAAAACTACAGAAGCAATTTATAATGGAAGCAACCGAATTTTGTGAATCACCAAGCCATTGAAGAGATCGATCGATAAGGAGATAAAGGCGAATGTTCATCAATTGATTACAAAATCGGCTGCTTCCAAAAGGAAGAAACCATAAATTTGGAAAAGGGATCGGCATTGAAACAAAAGACACAAACATGATTAAAGAAGACAACATCTTTCTATTTTTTGGGCCAAGCGTTTTATTTTTGTTAAATTTAATTTATATATATATATATATATATATATATATAAGGGTTTCTTTTTTATTTTCTACTTTGTAATTTACTTTAAAATGTAAAACACTATTCTGCACTAGGATTGAACAACGGTGTGTAGTTTGGAAATTCTCAACTCATGATAGAACTAAGGCAAGGATTCTAGTCTTAGGTTTAGAGCAATTAGGCAAACGATAGTCGTAATTTTACAAGTTTTTATAAGTTGTCGATTGTTTGATATTAGTAGAAATCTTGTGGGCGGCAACAGTCAAGTATTGTCGAAGTTGGGTAAATTTGTATGTTGCTTCTACTTTACGTTTACCTTATTTTTGTCTGTGCTACAATTTTTATTGCTCTTGTGAATTTATAATAAATCCTATTCACCCCCCTCTCGGTTAATTCGATCCTATAAGTGGTATTAGAGCAGCTTGTTAGCAAAAATATCTAACCGTAGTTGTAGATCTAGCGAGAGTCAGTCCAGTTACCTATTTTTGACGAAATGGATTTTTTCAATTGGAAATAGAAAATGGAAATTCATTTGAAATTTGTTAATTTTAAGTGTTGGGATATTATTTAAAATAGGTATGATGTGCTAGATAATAAAAATATTTTGATTAACGCTTGTGCTATGAACATTCTCTACTTTCTAATTAATAGACATGAATTTAACCATATCTTTCATTGTCCAATCGCACAGGAAATCTGGAACACTCTCGATGCAATATATGGTGGAAAAGTCAACAATAGTGAGAAACTCCACAAAATCGACTCAGTTAAAGAATTGTGCTTGATAAGATTTGCAAAAGATAACTCTGACAATGATAGTAAAGAAGGCAGTGACGAAGGCGCAAAAAATGATAAGATAAGTGATTTTCATTCAAAGATTTAGTTCTCTTGTGTTAAAATTTAACTAAACCCATTAATGACCTTGAGATAAAAAGTTACAAGTTGAAAAGTGAAAATATAAATTGCATTAGAAAAATGATGAATTGGAAAATGAGCTTAAAAAAGTTACAAAAATTAAAAAAAATTAGTTGCAACAATTGTATGAATTGCAAAAAAGAATATGCTTATTTTCATGAAAATTTTCAAAAACTAGAAAAGGAAATGTGATTTTGGTGAAAAACGAAATCGCGTTAATTTGCAAAAACAACATTTTACAAATGGAGTTGGAAACTTTTAAGATGTTAAAAAATGCCAAATGTGCAAATTCTGAAAGGGAATTAAACAAGGTCAAAGAAAATTCAAAACCCTCAAAACAAAATACATGATTTTAAGAAATAGAAAAACCAAAATTATTCGAATAACTCATGAGTTTGAAAAAGTGATGGAAAAAATCAAGGACTATGACAAACTCAGATTTGAAAAACACAAATATTTTGAAATTGAGATGATTGAAATTGAGACTAAAATAAAAGAGCTTGAAAATGAAAATATGGTCTAAAAAAGAAATGACGTTGAAAAAGAACAAAATGCCAGTAGTCATTGTTCAAATCAAATAAATGAAAATAAAATTTTAAAATTCAAAGTCAATGATCTTGTGTTAACTTATTGAAAATTTTCCATTGGAGAAAATTAGTTTAATATGTTATTAGAACAACAAAAAAGGACTTGGATTTCAAAAAGTGTCAATATATAAACAAATAACTAGTAACACAATTAAGGGGAGAAGTGTGATACTAAAATGCATAAAGTGTGGCAATGTAGAACATAATAATAATTTTTGAAATAAGAAAAACAAAAAACTATTAAACTAGTCTAGATTCCAAAAGGTACAAATGTAATCATTTCCAATTTCAAAAAAATATAGGATCCTAAGAGTGCAGTTCTCAAAATTAATGGTTTTCCAAATAAAAAATTTGGGTACCAAAGGTTTCGACTAAAAGTGAAAGTTATCCTGCATCTTTTATTTGGCCACTCACTTCTTCTAATATTTGTAGCAGTAGACTCCCAGTTGTTATATATATGATTGATGGGAAATAATTCTAATGTCATATAGCCTAGAAAATTAGGTGGAGATATACATATTTTGCATAAAAATGGAGGACAAGGGTACGACATCAAAAGTAAGTATAGTATGATCTCTGGACCCTATTTTGTTTTCCCGTTGTTGATTCTGTTTTTATCGACATTGCTTTAGCATAATCGCCATATCTTGAGCTCCTTACCTTCGAATTTGCATAATTCAAGATGTTCTAAAAAATAGACAGAAAATTTTATAAGTTCTATATTTTTATGCTTTTCCACGATATAAACTAAAACCGTTGGAAAACTACAAATCATTCTATATATTGTTTTAAAATTGTTTCAGAACTTTCTATCATAGCTATAGTAAATTGATCATAACCTGGACATTGTTACTCCAAATCTTGAAATTATTGAAGTTTTAGAAAGCAAACCGATAGCATTACAACATTACTTCTTTGAGTTTTTGCTGATTTATGATGATCCGTCATCATTAAGACTTTTCAATTCGAATGATTATGTTGGTTCGAAGTGGATTTCGGATAACTCATGCTATCCTATCCCGGTCTATTCAAACCAACATTCGGTAATTTTAAGAAGGTCAAGTTATCGATACCGAACAAATCCACTATCTAGGACGTGCATAGAATTGCAAATGAAAAATAAGACATCTTATACTTCACCTAATTTTCCGATATCAAACACCACTATCCCTTAACTAACAATGAAGTCTGACAAGTTAGAAACTAAAATTGACTCAATGTACATTCTTACTTCTAGGGATAAAGATGAGTTTCTATACACCAAAATTTGGTGTTAAGTATACCTTGATGTATCTTCCATATACTTAATTTATCATGACCCATTTATAGAAATTAACTCTCTTATATCTATAACGTTTCTAACATTTCGACTTCTCTATCCCTCACCAAGAAAATCAAGTTCTAGATCTCACAAATAGAGAAAAGCCTACTCATCAGCCTTTAGTGCTAAATACAAAATGACTTTCTTTCAATAAAACGTATCAATGTTTTATCATAACCTATTTTTATTTTTTTGGCTACTTAATGGTGCAAACAAAGAAAATCCTTTGTATTTAAACCTTTCTTTGTAAAGAAAGTTGCTTTTAAACAAATCGACCTTTTAAAGTAAAAAATTAAGAATTAAAAATGTTTAATTAATTAAAAATAAGTTTAAACCTTTTGCAAAATAATAATTAAATCTTAATTAAATTCTTAACTTAATAATCAAGTAATAATTAAACCCAACCAAATTAATATTTAGTTAGTAATTAAACCTTACTTAATTAACAATTAGTTGATAATCAAACCTTGCTTGAACAATAATTAATTAATAATCAAACCTTACTTAAATAATAATTAGCCTTTACTTAATTGATAAATAATTTACCTTTTCTTAATCCACTAATTGCAATTATCTTACTTAGTAAAATAATTAGGTGCTAATTACCTCTACTTAACTAATAATTAAGTACTAATTATCTTTACTTAATTAATTAGTTAAATAATCATTATACCCTTACTTAAGTAATAAATAATAGTTACCCTTTTTATACTTATAACATGGTTTGAAATACCTTTCACAAATATTCTAAAGTGAAAACACTTTTGATTTACACAAAAGTGTTCGTTTTATGAACTGCATCCATAGTGACTATCACTATGGATACCATAACCTTAAAACTAGTTTTATATATCAAATAACCCTTTAAACCATTACATTTTATATTTTAAATTACTTTTTGAACATTATATAAGGTTTTAGAAACCAAAAGTAAAGTTTTGAAAACTTTATAAAACTTTTTCTGTAGAAAATAAATTAGTAAGACAAGTTTAAAACTAAGGGATCTCGATGTCACAATAAAACAAATTCAAATGTTACTTACCAACAACATACAAAATCCATAAATAAGCTCAACTAATCAAACAAATGCCATAAAATCCATTCAAAAAGTAAAGATCATCACATTCAACATCACTTATCATTTCGACTTTGTTTCTAAGTCCATAACTAACATAACATATAAACACACATATGTTAAATACAAGCACATTACTTTCCAACCAAACAACCTACAACAATTACCAACATATAAGGTTTAAAACTTTAGTTAAAAAGGTGAGCTTTACTCACTAGAAATCAAATGAAATTCAAACCAATCACTTCCATTTGCTCCAACACCCGAACCTTGATTTTGGTTTATAAAAACTTGATTTTTCGACCTTTGGGAAGGCTAGAAGGCCTCAACTTAGGATTGTGTGGGTTTGCCCTTGATGATTTGAGGAGGTTTTAGGCTTATTTGAGGACGCTAAGTGAAAAATAGAGTAAAAGTATGGTTTTTGATTTGTTTCTAATGGATTTAAAACGAAAAGAAAGGGTTTTTACTTACAAAAAAAAAAAAAATCTAAGAAGCCATAGAAAATTAAGTGAAAGCATCGAAAAGTGTAAAAGTGTTAAATGGAAAAGTGAAGTAGAATGCAATTTAGAAAATGAAAATAGTTTTTATATAAAATGAAATTGGAAAATTACCTTTTATCCTTAGGCCTCTTACCCTCTACACCTTTTTTCCACATCATCACCCTTAACCCTTGCCTCGTTCCACGCATCCCCTACCACCTTCCCTTTCTTTACTCTAGCACTTTACTTCTTACATGATGTGAAGTTACCTTTTCATTTTATTTTATTATAGATAAAAAGGAATGTAAAGTCAAACTTAACTTTTTTATCTTAGGTAAATTATTTCAAACCATTTTACCTCTAACCATAACATATGTTACTATATAAGTGTGTGTATGTCTACTCTTGTATACGCAATGTCTTTCGATAACTTTTAGATGATGAAGAGAGTAGAAAATCCAAAAACGATTTTCGATCACATTTTCGATTTTTCATTGAACTGATTATTTTTGCAAACCAAATTTTAAAAAATTCACCATCATTAGTTATTATTTAAAAGAGGTTTATTTGATTTATAAATTCCATCAATTAATTATTTAAAAAATATTAAATATTCATATTTAAAGCGTTCAAATTTCTAGTCGTTACATTCTCTCCCCTTAAAAGAATTTTGTCCAGAAATTAACACATAAATAAATAACTGAAAATTACTCAACATAGCATATATTATATAAGGTGAGACACATACAAATGGTACATACTATGCAATTTTATCATAAATAGAGAGTACACAATCCATGCAACAAGCAAACATATATCCTAACACCAACTCGGGATAAGCTTCTTTCATGTTTTCCTCGGTCTCCCATGTACAATCTCCTAGCTTTACTCACTGAACCTTAACCAACCTCATGACCTTATACACAATCATTTCACATCATAATCCACAGCGTGAACTGGATGTCTTATCATAGTCTGGTTCGGTTCTACCTCCAAATCCTCTTTAACAGATGGCTCCACAGTCAACGATCGGTCATGCCCATACTTCCTCAAATGGGATACATGAAAAACATTATGTATCCCTAAACCTCTTCAGTAAGTCAACTCTGCAGGCAAGCAGCGCAATCCCTTTAAAAATTCAAAAAAGTCCCATATAACTTGGAGTCAACTTCCCAGCTCTTCTAAATCGAATAACTCTTTTAATCAGTGAAATCTTTACAAACACAAAATATCCAACTAAAAATTCCATATCCCTTCACCTTTGATAAGCATAGCTCTGTTGTCGATCTTGAGCTTCTTTCATCCCCCCTCTTTATCACTATAACCATATCCATAGCTTACTAAATCATATCAGGTCCAAGCACTGGTCGGTCCCCCATCTTCACCCAACACATTGGTGACTTGCATTGCCGTCCATAAAGAGCTTTGTAGGATGCCATGCGAATGCTTACTTGATAACTATTGTTATAAGAGAATTTCATCAAGTGCAGATGATCCTCCCACGATCCCACAAAGTCCAAAATACATACTTTCAGCAGAAGCTCCAAGATTCGGTACACCCTCTCAATTTGACCATCAGTTTGAGGGTGGTAAGTAGTGCTTAGAATTAGCTTTGTTCCCAGATCTACTTGTGACGCATTCTAAAACTGGTTGGTAAAGATGGGACGACAATCACTTACAATAATAATTGGGAACCCGTGCAGTCCAACGATCTCCTTCACATATATCTCTACCAATGTTGTGCAGTCCTCATCAACTTCATAGGAATAAATTGAGCACTCTTAGTTAGTCGATCCAAGATGACCCAAAATCTTTCATTACCTTTTTTCGATCGAGGAAACCCATCTATAAAATCCATTGATATCGCTCCTATTTTCAATTCAGGATCTCCAGTGGTTGTAGTAGTCCAGTAGTTCTTAGGTGATCACCATTGATTTGCTGGCAGTTCATACATCTTCTCGTATAGATAGAGATATCCCTCTTCATTCCCTTCCCCCAAAATACCTGCTTCATATCTCGATGCATATTCCAAACATCCGAGAGAATACTCAACTCGGATATATGACACTCTATTAAAACTTCGGTCTAAAGCCATTGACATTAGAAACACATATCCTCCTGTTCATCCACAAGGCACCCCGAAGGTCTATCTGAAAGCTGAAACAATTGCGTTCCTCTACATCCTTGATGATTTCCAATAAGAACCCACCTTCCCTTTATTTTCTTGCACTCTTCTCTAGAAGAGTTAGAGTAACTTCCATAAGAGCCAAAACCATATTCCTGCTCAAAGCATTCGCTAACATGTTTGCTTTTCTCAGCATATATAGAATATCTAAGTCATAGGCCGCCAAAAATTCCAACCTCCGCTACTGCCTCATGTTCATATATTTTTGAGTGAAAAGATACTTCAAGGACTTGTGATCCGTGAAGATCTTAAACATTTCATCTAAAAATAATGACTCCACATCTTTAATGCAAACACCATGACTAATAACTCCAAATCATGTATTGCATAATTCTTCTTATGGGGCTTCAACTGCCTACTAGCATAAGCAATCACACTTCCGTGTTGCATCAATACCGTATCCCAACCTACTTTATAAGCATCGGTATAAACGGTCAACCCTTCCCTTCCATTCAGAATAGCTAACACTAGAGTGCTGAACAACCTTTTCTTCAACTCTATGAACGCTAAACCTTTTCTTCAACTCTATGAACGCTTCCTCATAATTTGGAGTCCAAACAAACTTCTCATCTTTCTTTGTCAACTTGGTTTGGTGCGAGGCAATCTTAGGGTAGTCTTGGATGAATATCCTATAAAATCCTACCAAGCCAAAGAAACATTAGACTTCTGTAGGAGTTTCCGGTCTTTTAAAATCTTAAACAATCACAACCTTTGTTGGTTCAATTGAAATGCCATCCCCCGACAAAACATGTCTTAGGAACCTTACTTTGAACTATCAAAAATGACACTTAGAAAATTTTACCTTAAGAACGTGTTTACATAACATTTCTAACAGCACTTTCAAATTATGTTTGTGCTCTTCATCAGTCTTAAAGCAGATAAGGATATCGCTAATAAAGACTAGCACGAACTTACTGAGAATATCCCTAAAAATGCGCTTTGTAAGATTTATGAAGTACGCATGTGCATTAGTTAGCCCAGAAGGCATAACCAAACACTCAAAAAAATGTATGACCCTCTAAATGCAGTTAAGGGTATACTATCCTTCACTTATCTTAACTTGTGAAATCCTATAGCAAGATCCATTTTGGAAAGTACTCGAGCACCATGAAGTTGATCAAAAAGGTCGTCTATGAAGGGTAAGGGATTCTTATTTCAAATGATCTACTTGTTTAACTCCCGGTAATCCACCCAAAGTCTAATGATCCATTAAGATTGGTCATAAAAACTACAACTGCTCCTCAACTAGAACGACTCAGTCCAATCAGCCCTCTTCTCAACAAATCATCAGTCTGATACCTCAATTCCTTCTTTCTTGGAGCTAACTTTTGAATAGGTTGAATTACAGGCCTTGCACTGGGAATTAAGTCAATACGGAACTCAATCTCATGATGTGGGGGTAGACTGTTTATCTCTTCAAAAATATCAAGGATATCCTTAATAACTGCTGCACACCCTAACCCTTCTTGGGATGATTCTAAAGCATATAGAAACTACTCATACGCTTTTCTAGGTCATCGCATGATACTTTACAAAATTTCCAAATTTAGCCATTAAAGATGTTATTCTACCAATACAATCTAAAAGAGCTCCATTTTTCGACCACTAATTTATACTGAGTATAACATCAAACCCCTTAAAATCCTGGACGAAAAGGTTAAATGAAAGATGGTGGGTAAGGTAAGTAATTTGAACATTCTCACAAAATCATAAACAGATTTGTTACTCCATCTATGGTGTTAGACGCACAAATGGTGGTTTCTACAAATTTTGGAGAAAGTTGCAATTTTTCTACCAATTCTAAAGATTAAAACTATGGAAAGCCTAGTATCAAGCAATACTTGAACAAAGATGCCATTAATCATTAAAGTACCTTCAAGAACTCCCTTTCCTTTCAAATTTTCTGAGGTCGATGGTTCTTCCTTGATAGCATACAACTTAACCTGCTGTCGGTTCTTCATTAGCGGGCAATCCTTCATCATATGCCTCGGTTGTTGACAGTTGAAACAGAGTGTTTTTGAACCATTAGAGAGATATGTCCCACCTGCTACTTAACTCTAGAATTCTTATAGAACTTAGAGATATAGCCCTTTTGATAACACTTATAACAAATATAATCCTTAAATTTGTTTCCATGATCTCCTTCCGAATTTCCTTTTCGCTGCTTCTTCCTTGAATGATTAAACTTCCCTTTATTCAGGTTACTATTATTGTTGCTTGGTGCTGATGTCAGCTTCTACTTCTTAAGCAATTCATACCTCAAAGCCATGTATACTAAATCCATAAACGATCCTTTCAATGAGTAGTTATCTTCCCTTGGGAACTTTCCCTCGTTCCCATCACAAACATATCATTCTTTTCAAGAGGAATATTAATCAACTCTGGACCAAATCACGATAAAACTTAGTTTCATACTCCGACACTAAGTTTCCCTGTTTAAGATCCAAGAAACTCCTATACATGTGGGTTTTTCCTACAATAAGCATGAATTGATTTTCAAACACATCTTTAAATCCAGCCCAAGAATAATCATCCTCCGAAACATTCGCTGATGGAGTCCCACTATGATGCCGCTCCATCTTGTAACCGCCAGGATGCTAAGAAACGCTTCTGCTCATCCGAGATATCTAATCCTTTGAAAATATTTTCACAAGAAGGAAGCAAAGCTTGGATTTTTACGATAGAATATGTGCCGTTATAATGACTTTCCTCCTAGATTTGTATAGTCCTTGCACGGAGCTGCAAAGTTAACGCGAGCTTTACTGGTGCTGTTTCTTCAACAATTCCAACTCTTCTAACATTCGAAGCTCGAACATTAGTGGTTATGGTGCTGCCATCTCCTCTACCTTGTCTTGTCCTATTGGTCATTCTTACTACTTGGATATATTAATATAACCTTTATAATACTTAGACGAGATAGTCTTAAGGGAAAAGGGTATTAATCAGACATATCAAAGCTGATCTAACTAACTTGAATACATACATACATACATACATATATATATAAATGAATAATAATTACAAATACACACTCTCACAGACTAAAATCGTTCTAGGGCATTACTAACCCTACCTCTAATGAGTTAACCCCAACCAAAGCCTAGGCGTTCACTCAACCTGTGATATCCCGGAAATTTTGGCAATATCAATTTAATAATCTGTATTTAAAATTAAATTGATTTGATAAATTCTGTTAATAAAAATTTACTTGATTTAATAATCCAATTAAATAAATGTTTAATTGGTAAATTTTATCTTTTAAAAGCTAATAAATTGCTTTTTATTTATAATGTATGTATATATGTATATATATTATAGATAGATAAGTTTTGATTATAGTTTAATAAATAAATAAAATCTTGTTTTTAAATTCTAATATTCATTTGGATGAATTGGAAATTTATTATTTTATTTAATAAATAACTATTCAAACTATTAAAATAAATAACTAATTGGTTTAAAATACTTAAAGAAATTATTTTAAATTGTTTAAATGTATTTTAAAGCATAGTTTTAATTTTAAATAAAATAAACAAAAGTTTATTTTATTTCTTTTGGATATAGCTAAATAATTATAATTTGGAATTATTTGAAAATTTAAAATACCAATTGTATATTAAAACATTAATGTAATTAATTGAGTTAAATAAGATAAGTAATTTATAACTTCTTTTATAAATTATTTAAATTTGATAAATATGTTATTTTCAAATATTAATAAATGTATAAATATAGATATGTTTAAAAAGACAATATTATTATTTTAAAATTAAAGTATGATTAATATAAATTAGTTTTGAATTGAAATTTTTAAAGGTATAAATAGCATTTGAATTTGAATTCTTTTTGAAATTCAAATGAACTAACATAATTAAATTTTATAAATAAGCTTTCATCTTTCTATAAATTGTTTTATTTCATTAAAAAGAAATACATATACATTTGTTTATGAAACTACTTTATATGTGTTTAATAAATAAAGAGGATTTCAATTACCTTTAAAATAAATGAAAACAAATAATATTAATTTCAAGACACATGTTACTAAACTAAGGGGTGGAATGACAAGTGTAAATGAATTAAAAAGCTAGTGTAACAAGTGTCTTTTATTTTTATTTTTATTTTAAATTTTTAATAAATCATTTATACCTATATAAGCATGTTTCTACAAGTTCTATTCTTTTCTAATGTTCATTTTTCAAAGTTAAGAAAAAGATCTCAGCTGAAAATCAAGTCAATAATAAACTCTCAAAACCAAAAATCAAATCTGTAATTATTTTCAAAAGCAAATGAAAATAAGCATGCAAGTTTAAAGCACAAGCAGATCTTCAAAGTTCAAATTGCATTGTCTATTCAAACATGCAAGCAAATCCCCTGTAAATGTTCTTCAAAAGCAAAAATGAAGGCCTCTGCATTTTATTTCAATCGGGAAATCAAAGCATAGGCCTGTAGCCAGATTTCAAAACCAAACATGCAAAGCAAAGCTTGCCTGCATGCAAATTTAATCATCAAAGCAAGTAAACTCTGCATTTTCTTTAAACTTGAGAATAAAGTGAGATCTGAAGCAAATTTTGAATGGCCTGCATTTTTTAAAAATTGGGTTTGGCCTCTGCAATCTGGAACCTGGACCTGCATGCAAGTTTTTAACAGCAAAATTCAAATTTCTTTAACCTGCATGCAAGTCTAGAGCACAACAAGCAATTCAAGTTTTGTCAAAAGCATTTCTGAAATTTGTGCTCTGTCTTTCAAATGACAGATGAGTAACTTTTTCTTTTCAAAAACTTAAGTATTAAAATGTTGCTTGATTTATGACTTATGTGTGTTTACCTGGATTTCATGTTGATTTGTATGTTGAGAGTAACCTCATTAAATTAAAAACTTAAGTATAGTGACGAAATGCATGCTTGTTCCTGAAATAAAGATTGTATTGTGAATATGAATATAAGATTGTTGTTTTATGATTATTACACTTTTCTTTTTTTTCCTAAGTTCCAGATTCATGTTTAGTAAACTTAAGTATCCTTGAATAAATCTGTAAATACAAAAATTAAACAATGCATGTATAAATTATAGTTTAAGATTTGTTCAAAAGAAAGAAAAAGAAAAGAAATAATCAGCAGTTTACTGGAAAATGAAGAAAACAATAGAGTAAACTCAAACAGGTGGAATTCAATTAAATTGATTTTTTAGTTTCAGGTGCTTGAATCAAAAGCTAAAACTAAATTGTGATTTTTAAAAGCAAAATTACAATTTTTACTGTTGAGATTATGTGCATTGCTGTTTTCTTCTGGGAAGTGAAAAAGGGAAGTTGTAAACCTAATTTTTTAGGCACTGCAGTGATTTGATGGGTATGGAGGCTATAGGTGATCGAGTGCGGTGATTTTTGGGAAGGTGGTAGTTTGGGTATTGATGAAGGGTTGGACGGAGTTTCTAGGCCGTCGGTGACCGGAGGAGTGAGGAAGAGGTGTTTTCAGGTTTGGTATAATGGGTGCCTATTACCAGGAAATGGTTTGGGAAACTCGAATTTGATTTCGAGCAGATGATAGGTTTTGGAGGATCGCGATGTGATTCAGGGAGGGTCGACGACTTGTTCGTTGGTTGGGTAGTGGCCGGAGGTGGCTAGAACCACCGTGCATATGCACGGTAAAGAATAGTGTCAGGTGAAGGTTGGGGATTGGAGTATATTTTGACTCGGGTTAATACTCGAGTAATTCGAGTTGTTACTCGAAGCAGCTCATAGTTTTACTCGAAGTAAAACAGAGGGAAACTCGGGTTTTTATTTTCTGAGTTTACAGGTTTTTGAAACCTGCATTTTCAATTCAAAGAATTGTTTTAAAAACTGAATGCAGATTTTAAACAAGATTTTTAAAACTAAATTTAAAAGTATGGTTTTCAATCCAAGTTGAATTCCAATTTTTAAATTTAATTCAACTTATTCAAATTAAAATGTTTACAGGGTTTCAGGGAAAACCTGTATATTTCCAGATCAAAATAAAATTAAGTTTTTAAAAATCTGGAGTAGGGTTTTTAAAACAGGAATTTAAACTTAAAATTCAAAGTATGAATTTCAAAACTAGATTTAAATTTTAAATTTAATTTAAAGTATTTAAATTAAAATGTTTAAACAACCTTTAAAAGGGTCTATATAATTGAATTTAGAGTTAAAGTTTTAAATTTAAAATAGAAGATTTTAAACATAAATTTAAATCTGAAAACAAGATTCAAATTTGAATACATGTTTGAAAATAAAGGAAGTTTTAAAGATTTCAAATGTTTAAACAGCTTTTGATGTTGAATCATATTTTAAATATAATTTGTATTTTAAATAAATATGGGTTTAAATTCCTTTGATAAAATAAGAAATTATTTAGTATAAGTTTTAAAAAAGGTTTTTAAATGTTTTTAAAACTTTGTTAAAGTTAAGTTTAGTTTTCATTTTAAACTTAAATTTTAAAATGTAATTTGGAAACAAATTTTAAAGTAAGTTGTTTTGAATATCGCTTTATTAATAAGAAATGTTTTACTTACAATAAATCAAAGATTTAAATGATTTTGGTTTATTAAATTAATAAGGTAATTAGATGGTAAATTAATTAATTTATTCAATTAATTAAGGATTTTGAAATTAATTAATTAAGGTTAAGATTAATTAATTTGGGAATAAGATCATTAATTTAGTTATGATTTCAATTAATGATTAGAAATTAATCAAGAGGTTAAGATTAATTAAGTTGAAAACTTAATTAATTTAATAATTAATGATTAATAATTACTTAGTGAAGAAATTAAGATGAGTAATCACAGAATGTAATTTTAAAGTATGAAGAATTGAGATTAATTGTTTGTGAAATTATTATGGAGGATAATTTCTTTGCGAAAGAAATTAATAATAAATTACTTGGTGAATTAATTTAGGTAATTATTGATTAATTTATTTGGAAAATAAATAATTAAGTAATGTAATTAATTAAGGATAATTAATTACTAATAAAATAATTAATTAATTATTAAATATAATTAATTTAGGAGTAATCAATCTACTCAATGCAGTAATTAAGAATGGTTAATTACTCAAGTTAATTAATCAAAGTGATTGATAATTTAAGGTTAATTACTTAATGAAGTAATAAATTTAAATGTAATTAGAAATCATTAATTAATATAATTAATGATGTGATTAAGGATTAATTAATTGTGATTAAAGTAATTAATTAATGTAATTAATTAATTAATGAAGTAATTAGAGGTTAATTACTGTATTTGATTAAGGATAATTAATTTGTGAATTAATTACTTGAATATAATTAAAGGATGATTAATCAAGGGTGATTAATCAAAGATGATTAATTAGTGATTAATTAATTTATTGATTGGTTTGTAATCAATGGTTATATAAGTAGGATTTATAGATTGAGATAATTAATTTAATTTACTTTAAATTAATTAAAGATGATGTTATTAATTTAATTCATTTTAAATTAATTATATATGGTGTGCTTATTAATCCTTGTTTATATATGGATTTCCTTGAATGGTTTGAATCTCAGATATGAGATTAGTAATGATGTGTGATATGGATGCATTGATTGCATTGTGATGATGAATTGGATTATCTTCTGATAATGATAATATGGATTATCTGTGGTAATGATTATCTATTGTGAATTATCTATCTGTGTGTATATAGATAATTAAATTGAATTGTTTTAAAACATAAAACAACTTGGACCTAAAAGACACGCTTTGGATTTCGATGAGACCGAGACCGGGTTTCCATATTTGGGATCTGAAAACCACATCGATTCCAATTAAACGTTAGGTCGTGAATCCAAGTGGAGCAAGTGAAGACTCGAGGTATAAGAACTATACGTCAGCATAACTCTGTGGGTGATTCCGTAATGAGTTTGACGGAATATTACTTATAGGTTCGAGATGGTGATTTAGAGTGCAAGGGCTATGGTCGTTGACTCTGAGGGTGATTCCAAAATGAGTGTAACGAGATAGTGCCTTCGGTTTCGTTCGAACCCGAAACGAACTTGTATGGATTGAATGCTTTCAGAACATCGTCAGGTGGACGATGAGCATTCTAAGAGATGTGTTCTCTAAAGGTAATCGTAGCCTCAAGCCTCATCAACCGGGAATGGCTAAAACAGGGGAGGTGTAGCAAGGCTTCGTGGGTAGCCCCCACTTGAGAGTGAGATATACCCCTGTCTAGAAGTCCCTTTTTATTTGGCTGTGTGGGCGGTTGATTTGCGATAACTACCAGGGTTGTCTTGTTCGGGACTGTCCAGTAAGGGATGGTTCCGGCCTTGTGTTGCAGGGGAGCGGGCGTACTCCTCGGTACGGTGTTCTAGGCCACGTACTATGACGGGCGGTACCCCAGTAACCCTGCCATTGTATGGAATCCAAAATCCAATAAGTGCCGTACGTATTAGTTGTGCCCAACTATGTTAGAACATGAGATGTAAGTATTCCAGCTATTTCTGTATTTTATTTGAAAACCCTAGACACTATTATAATATCACCGGGTTTTCTATCAAATGTTTTAGTTAGCGTAAGGTAAAAACTTTTCCATGTTTATGTGTGGGAAGTCTTACGTGATACCTTTCTTTTAAAAGGTTTTTGAAAGTTAAGCAACTTTAACCTGTTACTCACACCAGACCCATGTCTGACCCAGAGTTTATCTTTGTTTTTTTAAACTCTTGGGTACTTAAATTTTTACGAGTAGCCAAGGGATTCAGGTTAGCTTTGATGAATTATCGAGGAGCAAATGGAGCAGGAGGCTTCTGCGTTATAGTTATATAGTATTCCGCTGTGTTGGTATCTCTGTGTCGTTTGATTGAGTTGTTTTGTACTGTGTTGTGATAACTAGACAAGTGTTTATAACTGTCTAGTATGTGTTGTATAATCTGTGAACTCTGATAGTGTTGTATATCTATGTAATACCTTTGATATTAATATAATTTATTCATTCCGTTGTTTAGATTCTGATGTGTTGTTTCTTCTTTCTTCTCTTTCTTCTCTTTCTTTCTCTTTCTATCCCTTTCTTTCTTAATTCATGATACGTCTTTATGGTTAGTGGAAGACGGGTCGTGACAGTTGGTATCAGAGCATTAGGTTGAGTGAATACCTAGGCTCTGGAGTGGTGTCTATCTTGAGAGAGCGTATTTGTAATTATATATATATATATTTATTCTTTCTACCTATTTGTTGGGTTACATGTTCGGGTTTTCCAATATAAGTTATAAAGGTAGATAAGGTAGTGGTGTGTATAGCACGATTACTACCATTGGTTGGAGTTTGAATGTTGAGGTTGGAAGTGTATCTGTCGAGACTGTAGACCTAATACCGTCTCAAGTAAGTTGTGCAATGGTGGAGAGATTTCATCAATCTCTGAAGGTAACCTGTTAAGGTTCAGAGTCTATCTTTGAAGATGGATGAGTTGAGTTTGGATCTGTCGGTTAGGAAGAAGTGTGTGATGGTATTTTGATACCCCAGGAAGTAGTAGCTGCGTGATGAGATGCAGTGAATATGGATGTCTCCGAAGATGTTTTCTTTGGGACGAGTTAGGAAGTGTGTCTGCTTCGGTGATGTGGCTGAGTCCAGCTGGTTGTTTGTGTTTGGCCTTGAGGTCCGAATTTCTCGAAGAGCTTTGGGTTAGGAAGTTTTTGGCATCAGTGTCAGCAGTTCAGCTCGGAGTGTTCTGTGTTGGCAGGAATTTTTCTGGTTAGCATTTTTTCTGAGGTGGAGTTCAGAAGCAGCAGAGTGGACCCATTTTTTCGGTGGATTGGCTAATTAAGATTAAGCTATTCTGTTTGGTAAAGAGAGAACAGTTTTCTTTGGGAATTGGTCTGTGTTGATCGCAAAAGTGACTTGCGATTGTTTGAGTGTTCTCTTGTGTTATCAGAGACTTTCCTGGATGTCTTCTGAGAAGTCAGAGGTTTGTCTGTATCGAAAGACTGAGTTTTCTTATCGACCAGATTCTAGGGGGCTACCGGTAGTTCAGCTAGTAGAAGGATGGTTTCTTGAGATAGAGTTTGGTAAGGCAGCTCAGGATGGTGAAACTTCTGAGTTTTCTTTTATGGATCCGCTGAACCATATTCTGGAATGTGATTGTCCAGATTGTGCTCGTGATCATCATCAGCATTTTTTTCTTCTATCCCAGATCAGAGTTGTGCAGCGGAAGCAGTTTGGAAGTGTTTCCATAAAAGAAGTAAGTTTGTTCTTCTGAGGTTTGAAGAGTAGAGTTGTGTATCTGGTTTTGGATTGAACTTGAGGAGATCGTTGTGTTGGATTGTTTTTGGTCTAGCTTGTTCCTAGAGGCATCAGCGAAGGTTGAGCTGATCAGTTTGGATATAGACTGTAACAACCCGCATATTTAACGATTTTATACTTAAATATTTTATTTAAATATAGCATCGTTAGTCCGATTTAGGTCCGAAATGTTACTTTTTGCAAACGGCCGAATTGGAGCTCGAAACTACTTCCATTGAGTTCAAAACGTCGTTTGCGATCTTTTTGAGTATAATCTTTGATATGTTTGGAGTTTGTGAAATTTTGACCCTTTTTTCTATTGGGTTTTGGGTTTGGGTTCAGCCCACTAGCTAACTAAACTATCTAACTCAACCCCTTCTCTTCATTCACCTTCATTTCATTTTTCATTTCTCAAGCAAAACTGAAAATGGTGGAAGGGAAGAGGAAATAGAAATTGCAAGCCCTAGTTTCTCCTTTGTAACTTGATTTCTTGCTCCAAAATCATAGAGAAGCCATAGGTAAGTCTCTCTTCTTCTTCTCCAACTCTTTCTCCTTCAATTTCAGAAAGTTTTCCTAAACCTAACTTAGGAAAATACTTGTTTGTTCTTAGATTGAAGCTTGTTGGGTTGAAGTAGTGATTAGTTGGTCTTCTCCTTGTGTTTTAGCTCCTTCATCTTCTTTGTTTGTGAGATTAAAAGGTGAGTTTTGAACTCATATCTACTTCTCTTGATTTCATTGATGTTGGGTATGAATTCCTAACACTTGTTCATATGCACTTGCTTTTGGTTTGAATTGAGTTGGTGAATATCCAAAATTTTAGTGTTTGGGTTCAATTCTTTAAAGATCCTAACTTTGATATTGGAACATGTTTTTGGTAGCGAATCGGAGAGCTAATGGAGCTGGGGTATCTATTGGCTAAGGCTCCTTAACTCCATTGCTCGAAAGGTCGCATTTTGGAAGAACTTGCATTTCATTGGAAAAAGGGCAGAAACTGCAAATTTATGCAGTTCGGCCGACCGAGCCCTGTAGCCGGTCGACCGACTTGCTCATGTCGAGTTTTTTTATTTCCTGCATCTGTCCAGCCGACCGAGCCCTGCAACCGGTCGACCGACCTGCTCCTGTTTTGCCTGTTTTGCCTATTTTTGCATATTTTGATTGGTTTTCCAAATTTTATCGATTCGAGTTGGTTTTTAGTGGTTGTTATTGCATCTTTGGCTCTGATAACTTATTCTTGACTTCATCCATGGGTTTTTATAAAATAATCTCTCGAATCATATTTAAAAGCTCGTTTCTCCAATTTATAAATTCTATCTAAAACGTACACACAATTTCACACTTCGAGCGGAGTGGAAGGGAGATTAAATGGTTAGGTAAAACACGGACCATGAATCCCTGCGTTTATCTTTCTGATTAGTCCCCGACCTACTCGATTGATTGTTTTGACCTTTGTGTCTGGTTTGCCGATGAGATGAGGTGAACTTTGTACTGCTTTGAGTGTGAAAGTGGCTGACGGATAGTAAATCGTTTAGTGCGAACGAATGGTTATGGGACATACGTTAACACTTTTCGGATTCCTCTTCGAGAGTTGTGACACATTCCGCCAGTTAGTGGTGTCCAGTACTGGATCTCTGACCTTCACCACTACGGTTTGTTGCCTTCGGGTTTGTTGCCCTTTGGTATCCCTTTCGATGTTGGTCGTTATGAGCCGCATGGGTGATATTGGGTTGCCCTTTAGTATCGCTTCCGATGTTGGTCGTTATGAGCCGCATGGGTGATATTGGGTTTGGAGTCTTCAGGCTCATGGATCCTTGATTATACAGTACTGAGCTCGAGCAATTTTCTGACGTTTCATTCATATGTATATTCCCTAGGTATCGCCCTTCGATGTTGGTCATTATGAGCCGCATGATATGTAGCGTTTACCTTGCGGAACTTGTGTACCTTATTGGTATTTGTTATTTGCCTTTTTGGCTTGCTTTGGGATATTCTTATCCTTTGTTTCTATATGTTGCCGATGATATGAGGCTTGTTCTATATGATTCATCTTTTGTTAGATGATTGTGTTATCTCCTTTAGAGATATTTGTTATGCTTTGTAACCTTGCAGGTTTATTGTTGTTTAGTTTATCTAACTGATTTGTTTAGCTAGACTGACCCGTGTATTAATTACTCGGGTCAGACCGAGATGTTTCAGGTTAGGTACTTTTGGACTTAGCCTATTTTGCTTCCGCATGGACTACTCCGCTAGCTTCTTTTTGTCATAGCTTTTTGTGTAGTCCCATTTTGTAGTAACTCTGATATGTATTCATCTGGAACTCGTCTGTATATCGTGGTTTGCTATACAGCTCGACATGTATTATTTTGTATACTCTGTTATGTATCAGTGTATGTGTATATGATGATCTACTGTTCTGTGATGTATATTACATTTGAGTTGTTATATTCTGTTCTGATATATCCAACCACCTATGGTTTTGTTTTAAGTATTCACTGGGTATGTCGACCTGCTTGGTATGTGTATTGTCGATGTATTCAATAGATAATTAGAGCAATGCTATAGATGGTCGCTCCTAACTAGCCTTATTCTCCGTGTTAGTTGACGGCATTACCCTGTAGTGTCCTTGGCTAGCGTGGGTATAGAGGTGGGGCGTCACAGCGTGGTATCAGAGCTGAGTTCAGGACAAAGTATGATAAACACAGAATAGATGCACATATTATGGTACATCAAAGTGTACAAGTGATATAAATCTTTGAATCATCATGTCTCTTTATTCCATCAATGTTAGATAGAGTTTGGGAATACGTCTAGGAATGCATTTCTATTCCGTAGTATTCCATATTGCAATATCTACCTTGTGAATAATCTTGTTCTTATCTTACTTTCAGCGTATGACTGTAAGAGGCAGAGGACGACGTTCGGATGCTGGGCAATCCAGTGGCTCACATCCGGATGGCGTTTATATGTCTGCTGATCAGTTTATGGAATTGTTTAGGAGCACTCAGCCTCCAGTTCTTCCTCGAGTGTCTCCACCTCGCAAGTCTGCTTTTGCACGCCAGTGCAGTGATTTTGCTCATCTTGGAGGAAAGCCGTTTAAAGGCTCCGAGTCTGTTCTTGAAGTCCAAGCTTGGTTTCGCACGTGCGAGCTTATCGTTTCTCGCATGGATCTTTCTGACCATGATAGAGTTCTTATAACTTCTAGCTTATTACAAGAGCATGCTCTTGATTGGTATGAGCTTCTTATAGCCGAAATTGATGAGTCTTCTCTTTCTTGGACTCAGTTTCGGGAGCGATTTGAACTCAAGTTCGTTCCCGAATCTGAAAAAGTTTTATTGACCTGTCGCTTCCTTGAGTTGAAGCAAGGGAAATCTTCTGTTTCTGAGTATGTTGTATCATTCGAGGCATTATCTAAGTATGGTCTTGAATTCATCAGCACTTCTTATAAGAAGAATTTGAAGTTTCTTTCTGGTCTTAAGAAGTATCTTAAGAAATCTTTGTTGCTCCAACTTAAGCTTTCTTTTGAGGAGTTGGTTGATTCGGCACTTCACCTCAAGACCGTCGAGAAGGAGTGTGATAGTGATGTTGATGTTGAGGTTTCCAAGAACCCCAACAAGAGGCCGTTTCCAATTCAGAATTCCAGGCCTTTTCCTTCTAAGAAGAAGAAGACCGGTGGTCCTAGTTCTCAGCCTCAGTCTTTCGGAACACCTTTCGTTCGAAAGTATTTTAATTGTGGTTCTCCGGATCACATTATTCGAGCTTGTCCTAAACCTCTCTTCTGCCGATATTGCAAGAAGGAAGGTCATCATGTTTCAGCTTGCCCTACTGTTCCGGCTAGTGCCAAGTCTAGCAGGCTTTATGCTGCTTAGGCTTCGGAAGGTCCCACTCAGCCCAAAGGTATCTCTCCATCTATTTTGGAAGGTTCTATTTTATTTTGTGATCATAGTATTCGAGTTCTTTTCGATACGGGTGCTTCACATTCCTTTGTATCGAAGAAGCTCGTCGATGATTTATCTTTGGATGTTTCTTGTTTGGTTACTTCATTGAGGATTGCGAATCCTATTGGGGGATCCGTGACCCTCGGCTTGCTTTGTGATGATGTTGAGATTGTTTTATGTGGCTTTTCTTTTCGTGCGAATCTACACGTTATGTCTTGTCTGGGATTTGATATGATTTTGGGTATGGACTGGCTAGTGAGATATGATGCCAGGATTATTTGCTCGGAGAGGATTATATATCTTCGACATCCAGATTCGCCTACTCAGTTATCTCTTATTCTTCGGGATGTGGATAATTCCGAAATGGCTTTTTATTCTCTTGATTCGCGAGATGATGATGATATATCTCGTATTCCTATTGCTTGTGACTTTTCTGATGTTTTTGAGCCTGTATCGGGTTTGCCATCTAAGCGGGCAATTGAGTTCCGCATTGATCTCATTCCAGGCGCGCAGCCAGTTAGTCGTCCTCCTACGAGGATGTCTACAAAGGAAAATGAGGAACTCAAGAAACAACTTTTAGAGCTTGAGTCCAAGCAGTTGATTCAGTCCAATTTTTCTCCATGGGGGTCCGCGGTTGTCTTCGTGAAGAAGTTTGATGGAACTCTTAGGCTTTGCATTGACTATCGCAAGCTTAACGAGTTAACCATCAGGAATAGGTATCCATTGCCTAGGATTGATGATATGTTCGATCTATTGAGTGGTGCTAAGGTCTTTTCTCAGCTTGACCTTGCCACAGGTTTTCGTCAGTTACGAGTCGCGGAGGATAGCATACCTCTTACAGCTTTCTACACTCGATATGGATCTTTTGAGTGGCTCGTTATGCCGTTCGGTTTGACGAACGCTCCTGCTTTCTTTGTTGATCTCATGAATCGGGTATTTCGGGAATATCTCGATAAGTTCGTTCTTGTGTTCATTGATGATATCCTTATTTATTCTAAGTCTGAAGCCGAGCATGCTAATCACTTGAGAATTGTCTTGAGTACTCTTCGTCGTCATCAGCTTAGAGCCAAATTCTACAAGTGCCACTTTTGGGAGACTAAGGTTAAGTTCTTAGGCCATGTTGTATCTTCCGATGGCATTTCTGTCGATCCCTCAAAGATCGAAGCCATCCAGTATTGGAAGAGGCCTGAGAATGTGCATGAGATTCGTAGTTTCCTTAGATTGGTGGGTTATTACCGTCGGTTCATTAAGGATTTTTCCCGTGTTGTGCTTCCTCTCACTTGCCTTACTCGGAAAGGCATTCATTTTGATTGGTCCGACAAGTATGAAGCTTCCTTTCTGACATTGAAGGAACTTCTCACTAATGCTCCTATTCTTATGGTTCCCGAGCGGAATCATGATCTGGTTGTCTACACCGATGCTTGTGGTAGTGGTCTCGGTGCTGTTCTTATGCAGAAGGATCGGGTAGTTGCTTATGCTTCTAGGCAACTGCGTCCGAATGAAGTCCGCTATGCCACTCATGATCTTGAGTTAGCCGCCATTGTCTTCGCCTTGAAGATTTGGCGACACTATTTGTTAGGCGAGCGCTTCATTCTCTATACCGATCATAAATCCTTGAAGTATTTGTTCACTCAGAAGGAACTCAATATGAGACAACAACGTTGGCTCGAGTTTCTTGCCTCCTATGACTTTGATATCCAGTATACCCCTGGTAAGGGTAATCGTGTTGCTGATGCGCTTAGTCGCAAACATTCGGCTGTTGTTTCTATGATGCTTGCCGAATGGAATGTTCTTGAGACTATATCTTTTTGTGAAATTCGGGATCGAGGTTCATCTTCTGATTTTCCTATCCTATTATTTAGTTTGGGAGCTCGACCTATTTTGTTGGATCGTATTGCCGATGCTCAGCGGCGTGATCCTGATTTGTTGCATTTTATTCAGCTTTGTGAGTCCGGATCCTGTGATGAGGCGTTGCGGGATTTTAGCATTGATTCTCATGTGTGTCTTCGTAAGAAGAACCGTCTTTTTGTGCCTTCTGATCTTGCACTTAGGCATGACATTCTTGATGACTGTCACCGTTCTAAGTATATTATTCATCCAGGTAGTAGCAAGATGTATGCCGATATGCGTCGTCTTTATTATTGGGAAGGCATGAAGCGCGATGTGGCAAGTTATTTGAGCAATTGCATAAGTTGTCAGCGTTTCAAGGCCGAGCATCAGCGTCCTTCTGGTCTTCTTCAGCCTCTTGAGATTCCAGTGTGGAAATGGGATCAGATATCTATGGATTTCATTGACGGCCTACCCCGTTCGAGATCAGGCCATTCTAGCATTTGGGTTATTGTTGATCGCCTTACCAAGTCTGCTCATTTTGTCCCTATTAAGTCTAATAGGACAGCTTCGCATTTGGCTAAGTTGTATGTTAAGGAAATCGTGAGATTTCACGTTGTTCCTAGTTCTATTGTGAGTGATCGTGATCCTTTATTCACGAGTCATTTTTGGAAGAGTCTTCAGCAAGCTTTGGGAACAAAGCTTAATTTTTCTACAGCTTATCGTCCGCAGTATGACGGACAGACTGAACGGGTGAATCGTATATTGGAAGATCTTCTCCGTATTTGTATTTTTGATTTTGGTGGTAGCTGGGAGGATCATCTACCTCTTGTAGAATTCTCCTACAACAATAGTTTTCAATCTAGTATCGGTATGGCTCCTTTTGAAGCCTTATATGGAAGGCCATGTCGATCACCTTCATGTTGGTTGGAATTTGGTGAGAAGCTTATTCTTGGTCTAGATTTTGTTCGTGATTCTTCCGAGAAGATTGATCTTATTCGATTGAGAATGAAAGAGGAACAGAGCCGCCAGAAATCCTACGCGGATAACCGTAGGAAGCCTCTCGAGTTCTCGATCGGCGATCTTGTTTTTATTCGTGTTTCTCCTTTGAAAGGGGTTATGTGTTTCAGTACGACTGGAAAATTGGCTCCTCGTTATGTAGGGCCATTTTCTATTACTGAACGTATTGGCCCTGTGGCTTATAGAGTTTCACTTCCAGCTCATTTATCTGGCATTCATGACGTGGCATTCATGACGTGTTCCACGTCTCGCAACTTCGGAAGTGTCTTCGGGAGTCGGATTCTGTTATTACTTCTCCTGATTTGCAAGAGCTTGAGATCTCACCAGACTTATCTATTGTACGACAACCTATTCGCGTGCTTGACACGGAGGTGCGACACCTTCGGAACAAGGACGTGCCGCTCGTTAAGGTTCAATGGTCCGCTAATCCCAATGACTGTACTTGGGAAACCAGAGAGTTTATCGAGCGATCTTATCCGGGTTTTCTTTCTTAGCTTGTAAACGGTGAGCATGTCTTTTCATCTCAAGCTTATTTCCTTTTTCTTTTGAATGTTGCATGTATGTAGTTGTTATGAATATCGTCTCTAGGAATTGCGGGGACGCAATTTTGTAAGGAGGGGAGATCTCTAACAACCCGCATATTTAACGATTTTATACTTAAATATTTTATTTAAATATAGCGTCGTTAGTCGGATTTAGGTCCGAAATGTTACTTTTTGCAAACGGCCGAATTGGAGCTCGAAACTACTTCCATTGAGTTCAAAACGTCGTTTGCGATCTTTCTGAGTATAATCTTTGATATGTTTGGAGTTTGTGAAATTTTGACCCTTTTTTTCTATTTGGTTTTGGGTTTGGGTTCAGCCCACTAGCTAACTAAACTCTCTAACTCAACCCCTTCTCTTCATTCACCTTCATTTCATTTTTCATTTCTTAAGCAAAACTGAAAATGGTGGAAGGGAAGAGGAAATAGAAATTGCAAGCCCTAGTTTCTCCTTTGTAACTTGATTTCTTGCTCCAAAATCATAGAGAAGCCATAGGTAAGTCTCTCTTCTTCTTCTCCAACTCTTTCTCCTTCAATTTCAGAAAGTTTTCCTAAACCTAACTTAGGAAAATACTTGTTTGTTCTTAGATTGAAGCTTGTTGGGTTGAAGTAGTGATTAGTTGGTCTTCTCCTTGTGTTTTAGCTCCTTCATCTTCTTTGTTTGTGAGATTAAAAGGTGAGTTTTGAACTCACATCTACTTCTCTTGATTTCATTGATGTTGGGTATGAATTCCTAACACTTGTTCATATGCACTTGCTTTTGGTTTGAATTGAATTGGTGAATATCCAAAATTTTAGTATTTGGGTTCAATTCTTTAAAGATCCTAACTTTGATATTGGAACATGTTTTTGGTAGCGAATCGGAGAGCTAATGGAGCTGGGGTATCTATTGGCTAAGGCTCCTTAACTCCATTGCTCGAAAGGTCGCATTTTGGAAGAACTTGCATTTCATTGGAAAAAGGGAAGAAACTGCAAATTTATGCAGTTCGGCCGACCGAGCCCTGTAGCCGGTCGACCGACCTGCTCATGTCGAGTTTTTTTATTTCCTGCATCTGGCCAGCCGACCGAGCCTTGCAACCGGTCGACCGACCTGCTCCTGTTTTGCCTGTTTTGCCTATTTTTGCATATTTTGATTGGTTTTCCAAATTTTATCGATTCGAGTTGGTTTTTAGTGGTTGTCATTGCATCTTTGGCTTTGATAACTTATTCTTGACTTCATCCACGGGTTTTTATAAAATAATCTCTCGAATCATATTTAAAAGCTCGTTTCTCCAATTTATAAATTCTATTTAAAACGCATACACAATTTCGCACTTCGAGCGGAGTGGAAGGGAGATTAAATGGTTAGTTAAAACACAGACCATGAATCCCTTCGTTTATCTTTCTGATTAGTCCCCGACCTATTCGATTGATTGTTTTGACCTTTGTATCTGGTTTACCGATGAGATGAGGTGAACTTTGTACTGCTTTGAGTGTGAAAGTGGCTGATAGATAGTAAATCGTTTAGTGCGAACGAGTGGTTATGGGACATACGTTAACACTTTTCGGATTCCTCTTCGAGAGTTGTGACACATTCCGCCAGTTAGTGGTGTCCAGTACTGGGTCTCTGACCTTCACCACTACGGTTTGTTGCCTTCGGGTTTGTGCCTTCGGGTTTGTTGCCCTTTTGTATCGCTTCCGATGTTGGTCGTTATGAGCCGCATGGGTGATATTGGGTTGCCCTTTAGTATCGCTTCCGATGTTGGTCGTTATGAGCCGCATGGGTGATATTGGGTTTTGAGTCTTCAGGCTCATGGATCCTTGTTTATACAGTACCGAGCTCGAGCAATTTTCTGATGTTTCATTCATATGTATATTCCCTAGGTATCGCCCTTCGATGTTGGTCATTATGAGCCGCATGATATGTAGCGTTTACCTTGCGGAACTTGTGTACCTTATTGGTATTTGTTATTTGCCTTTTTGGCTTGCTTTGGGATATTCTTATCCTTTGTTTCTATATGTTGCCGATGATATGAGGCTTGTTCTATATGATTCATCTTTTGTTAGATGATTGTGTTATCTCCTTTAAAGATATTTGTTATGCTTTGTAACCTTGCAGGTTTATTGTTGTTTAGTTTATCTAACTGATTTGTTTAGCTAGACTGACCCGTGTATTAATTACTCGGGTCAGACCGAGATGTTTCAGGTTAGGTAGTTTTGGACTTAGCCTATTTTGCTTCCGCATGGACTACTCCGCTAGCTTCTTTTTGTCATAGCTTTTTGTGTAGTCCCATTTTGTAGTAACTCTGATATGTATTCATCTGGAACTCTTCTGTATACCGTGGTTTGCTATACCACTCGACATGTATTATTTTGTATACTCTGTTATGTATCAGTGTATGTGTATATGATGATCTACTGTTCTGTGATGTATATTATATTTGAGTTGTTATATTCTGTTCTGATAGATCCAACCACCTATGGTTTTGTTTTAAGTATTCATTGGGTATGTCGACCTGCTTGGTATGTGTATTGTCGATGTATTAAATAGATAATTAGAGCAAGGCTATAGATGGTCGCTCCTAACCAGCCTTATTCTCCGTGTTAGTTGACGGCATTACCCTGTAGTGTCCTTGGCTAGCGTGGGTATAGAGGTAGGGAGTCACATAGACAGCCCAGGATCGTTAGAAGATTTTGTGGTTTAGATACAAAGGAATTTGGATTCCAAAGTCGGAGATTTGTTTTGGATCTCTTCTGTGTTTTGGTTGGATTGGTGTTTGGTTTTCAAGAGTTGAATTGCCAGTTGGATAATTGGATTTAATGAGTTTCACGTATCTCTTAGGGAGTACGTGTATGAGTTATTTCTGGAAGTGGAACCAGCTGTTCAGGAAGGTTTCGTTGTTAAATCAGACTCGTCTATAGTCTGATATCTGGTCTAGTTCTGTAGATCTAGATGAGTAGAAGCTCTATAGCTTCGTAGTTTTGATTGTTTGAATTCTGTAGGGCGAGTATCCCGGTATATATATACTTGGGAAAACTCGAGAAGATTTTTATCCGGAATTTTGTCTGGATAATTAAATTTGTTTGATTAGATAAATGGGTTGTTTTGGTTGTTAGCATATGATTGATATATGCTTGTGTTTAAATTTAAAATCTTTAATGGGATTATTAAATTATCTTTGCTTTTGAATTTCGGGGACGAAATTCTTTTAAGGAGGGAGGAATGCGATATCCCGAAAATTTTGGAAATATCAATTTAATAATCTGTATTTAAAATTAAATTGATTTGATAAATTCTGTTAATAAAAATTTACTTGATTTAATAATCCAATTAAATAAATGTTTAATTGGTAAATTTTATCTTTTAAAAGCTAATAAATTGCTTTCTATTTTAATGTATGTATATATGTGTATATATTATAGATAGATAAGTTTTGATTATAGTTTAATAAATAAATAAAATCTTGTTTTTAAATTCTAATATTCATTTGGATGAATTGGAAATTTATTATTTTATTTAATAAATAACTATTCAAACTATTAAAATAAATAACTAATTGGTTTAAAATACTTAAAGAAATTGTTTTAAATTGTTTAAATGTATTTTAAAGCATAGTTTTAATTTTAAATAAAGCAAACAAAAGTTTATTTTATTTCTTTTGGATATAGCTAAATAATTATAATTTGGAATTATTTGAAAATTTAAAATAACAATTGTATATTAAAACATTAATGTAATTAATTGAGTTAAATAAGATAATTAATTTATAATTTCTTTTATAAATTATTTAAATTTGATAAATATGTTATTTTCAAATATTAATAAATGTATTAATATAGATATGTTTAAAAAGACAATATTATTATTTTAAAATTAAAGTATGATTAATATAAATTAGTTTTGAATTGGAATTTTTAAAGGTATAAATAACATTTGAATTTGAACTCTTTTTGAAATTCAAATGAATTAACATAGTTAAATTTTATAAATAAGCTTTCATCTTTTTATAAATTGTTTTATTTGATTAAAAAGAAATACATATACATATGTTTATGAAACTACTTTATATATGTTCAATAAATAAAGAGGATTTCAATTACCTTTAAAATAAATGAAAACAAATAATATTAATTTCAAGACACATGTTACTAAACTAAGGGGTGGAATAACAAGTGTAAATGAATTAAAAAGCTAGTGTAACAAGTGTGTTTTATTTTTATTTTTATTTTAAATTTTTAATAAATCATTTATACCTATATAAGCATGTTTCTTCAAGTTCTATTCTTTTCTAATGTTTATTTTTCAAAGTTAAGAAAAAGATCTCAGCTGAAAATCAAGTCAATAGTAAACTCTCAAAACCAAAAATCAAATCTGTAATATTTTCAAAAGCAAATGAAAATCTGCATGCAAGTTTAAACCACAAGCAGATCTTCAAAGTTCAAATTGCATTGTCTATTCAAACATGCAAGCAAATCCCCTGTACATTTTCTTCAAAAGCAAAAATGAAGGCCTCTGCATTTTTTTTTAATCTGGAAATCAAAGCACAGACCTGTAGCCAGATTTCAAAACCAAACCTGCAAAGCAAAGCTTGCCTGCATGCAAATTTAATCATCAAAGCAAGTAAACTCTACATTTTCTTTAAACCTGAGAATAAAGTGAGATCTGAAGCAAATTTTGAATGGCCTGCATTTTTTAAAAATTGGGTTTGGCCTCTGCAATCTGGAACTTGGACCTGCATGCAAGTTTTTAACAACAAAATTCAAATTTCTTTAACCTGCATGCAAGTCTAGAGCGCAGCAAGCAATTCAAGTTTTGTCAAAAGCATTTCTGAAATTTGTGCTCTGTCTTTCAAATGACAGGTGAGTAACTTTTTCTTTTCAAAAATTTAAGTATTAAAATGTTGCTTGATTTATGACTTATGTGTGTTTACCTAGATTGCATGTTGATTTGTATGTTGAGAGTAACCTCATTAAATTAAAAACTTAAGTATAGTTATGAAATACATGCTTGTTCCTGAAATAAAGATTGTATTGTGAATATGAATATGAATATAAGATTGTTGTTTTATGATTATTACAGTTTTCTTTTTTTCCTAAGTTCCAGATTCATGTTTAGTAAACTTAAGTATCCTTGAATAAATCTGTAAGAATACAAAACTTAAACAATGTATGTATGAATTATAGTTTAGGATTTGTTCAAAAGAAAGAAAAAAAAAGAAATAATCAGCAGTTTACTGGAAAATGAAGAAAACAACAGAGTAAACTCAAACAGGTGGAATTCAATTAAATTGATTTTAGTTTCAGGTGCTTGAATGAAAAGCTAAAACTAAATTGTGATTTTTAAAACCAAAATTACAATTTTTACTGTTGAGATTATGTGCATTGCTGTTTTTCTTCTGGGAAGTGAAAAGAAAAGTTGTAAAACTAGTTTTTTAGGCACTGCAGTGATTTGATGGGCATGGAGGCTACATGTGACCGAGTGCGGTGATTTTTGGGAAGGTGGTAGTTTGGGTATTGGTGAAGGGTTGGATGGAGTTTCTAGGCCGCCGGTGACCGGAGGAGTGAGGAAGAGGTGTTTTCAGGTTTGGGATAATGGGTGCCTGTTACCAGGAAATGGTTTAGGAAACTTGAATTTGATTTCGAGTAGATGATAGGTTTTGGAGGATCGCGATGTGATTCAGGGAGGGTCGGCGACTTGTTCGTTAGTTGGGTAGTGGCCGGAGGTGGCTAGAACCACCGTGCATATGCACGGTAAAGATTAGTGTTAGGTGAAGGTTGGGGATTAGAGTATATTTTGACTCGGGTTAATACTCGAGTAATTCGAGTTGTTACTCGAAGCAGCTCATAGTTTTACTCGAAGTAAAATAGGGGGAAACTCGGGTTTTTATTTTCTGAGTTTACAGGTTTTTGAAACCTGTATTTTCAATTCAAAGAATTGTTTTAAAAACTGAATGCAGATTTTAAACAAGATTTTTAAAACTATATTTAAAAGTATGGTTTTCAATCCAAGTTGAATTCCAATTTTTAAATTTAATTCAACTTATTCTAATTAAAATGTTTATAGGGTTTCAGGGAAAACCTGTATATTTCCAGACCAAAAGAAAATTAAGTTTTTAAAAATCTGGAGCAGGGTTTTTAAAACAGGAATTTAAACTTAAAATTCAAAGTACGAATTTCAAAACTAGATTTAAATTTTAAATTTAATTTAAACTATTTAAATTAAAATGTTTAAACAACCTTTAAAATGGTTTATATAATTGAATTTAGAGTTAAAGTTTTAAATTTAAAATAGAAGATTTTAAACATAAGTTTAAATCTGGAAACAAGATTCAAATTTGAATACATGTTTGAAAATAAAGGAAGTTTTAAAGATTTCAAATGTTTAAACAGCTTTTGATGTTGAATCATATTTTAAATATGATTTGTATTTTAAATAAATATGGGTTTAAATTCCTTTGATAAAATAAGAAATTATTTAGTATAAGTTTTAAAAAAGGTTTTTAAATGTTTTTAAAACTTTGTTAAGGTTAAATTTGGTTTTCATTTTAAACTTAAATTTTAAAATGTAATTTGGAAACAAATTTTAAAGTAAGTTGTTTTGAATATTGCTTTATTAATAAGAAATGTTTTACTTATAATAAATCAAAGATTTAAATGATTTTGGTTTATTAAATTAATAAGGTAATTAGATGGTAAATTAATTAATTTATTCAATTAATTAAGGATTTTGAAATTAATTAATTAAGGTTAAGATTAATTAATTTGGGAATAAGATCATTAATTTAGTTATGATTTTAATTAATGATTAGAAATTAATCAGGAGGTTAAGATTAATTAAGTTGAAACTTAATTAATTTAATAATTAATGATTAATAATTACTTAGTGAAGAAATTAAGATGAGTAATTACAGAATGTAATTTTAAAGTATGAAGAATTTAGATTAATTGTTTGTGAAATTATTATGGAGGATAATTTCTTTGTGAAAGAAATTAATAATAAATTACTTGGTGTAATTAATTTAGGTAATTATTGATTAAGTTATTTAGAAAATAAATAATTAAGTAATGTAATTAATTAAGGATAATTAACTACTAATAAAATAATTAATTAATTATTAAATATAATTAATTTAGGAGTAATCAATCTACTCAATGCAGTAATTAAGAATGGTTAATTACTGAAGTTAATTAATCAAAGTGATTAATAATTTAAGGTTAATTACTTAATGAAGTAATGAATTTAAATGTAATTAGAAATCATTAATTAATATAATTAATGATGTGATTAAGGATTAATTAATTGAGATTAAAGTAGTTAATTAATGTAATTAATTAAGGATTAATGTGATTAATTATAATTAATTAATTAATGAAGTAATTAGAGGTTAATTACTGTATTTGATTATGGATAATTAATTTGTGAATTAATTACTTGAATATAATTAAAGGATGATTAATCAAGGGTGATTAATCAAAGATAATTAATTAGTGATTAATTAATTAATTGATTGGTTTAATCAATGGTTATATAAGCAGGATTTATAGATTAAGATAATTAATTTAATTTACTTCAAATTAATTAAAGATGGTGTAATTAATTTAATTCATTTTAAATTAATTATATATGGTGTGCTTATTAATCCTTGTTTATATATGGATTTCCTTGAATGGTTTGAATCTCAGATATGAGATTAGTAATGATGTGTGATATGGATGCATTGATTGCATTGTGATGATGAATTGGATTATCTTCTGATAATGATAATATGGATTATCTTCTGATAATGATAATATCTGTGGTAATGATTATCTATTGTGAATTATCTATCTGTGTGTATATAGATAATTAAATTGAGTTGTTTTAAAACTTAAAACAACTTGGACCAAAAAGACACGCTTTGGGTTTCGATGAGACCGGGATCGGGTTTCCATATTTGGGATCCGAAAACCACATCGATTCCAATTAAACGTTAGGTCGCGAATCCAAGTGGAGCAAGTGAAGACTCGAGGTATAAGAACTATACGTCAGTATAACTCTGTGGGTGATTCCGTAATGAGTTTGACGGAATATTACTTATAGGTTCGAGATGGTGATTTAGAGTGCAAGGGCTATGGTCGTTGACTCTGAGGGTGATTCCAAAATGAGTGCAACGAGATAGTGTCTTCGGTTTCTTTCGAACCCGGAACGAACTTGTATGGATTGAATGCTTTCAGAACATCATCAGGGGGACGATGAGCATTATAAGAGATGTGTTCTCTAAAGGTAATCGTAGCCTCAAGCCTCATCAACCGGGAATGGCTAAAACATGGGAGGTGCAGCAAGGCTTCGTGGGTAGCCCCCACTTGAGAGTGAGATATACCCCTATCTAGAAGTCCCTTTTTATTCGGCTGTGTGGGCAGTTGATTCGCGACAACTGCCGGGGTTGTCTTGTTCGGGACTGTCCAGTAAGGGATGGTTCCGGCCTTGTGTTGCTAGGGAGCGGGTGTACTCCTCGGTACAGTGATCTAGGCCACGTACTGTGACGGGCGGTACCTCAGTAGCCCTGCCATTGTATGGAATCCAAAATCCTATAAGTGTCGTACGTATTAGTTGTGCCCAACTATGTTGGAACGTGAGATGTAAGCATTCCAGCTATTTTTGTATTCTATTTGAAAACCCTAGACACTATTATAATATCACCGGATTTTCTAGCAAATGTTTTGGTTAGCGTAAGGTAAAAGCTTTTCCATGTTTGTGTGTGGGAAGTCTTACGTGATACCTTTCTTTTAAACGGTTTTTGAAAGTTAAGCAACTTTAACCTGTTACTCACACCAGACTCATGTCTGACCCAGAGTTTATCTTTGTTTTCTTAAACTCTTGGGTACTCAAATTTTTACGAGTAGCCAAGGGATTCAGGTTAGCTTTGTTGAATTATGGAGGAGCAAATGGAGCAGGAGGCTTCTGCGTTATAGTTATATAGTATTCCGCTGTGTTGGTATCTCTGTGTCGTTTGATTGAGTTGTTTTGTACTGTGTTGTAATAACTTGACAGGTGTTTATAACTGTCTAGTATGTGTTGTATAATCTGTGAACTCTGATAGTGTTGTATATCTTTGTAATACGTTTGATATTAATATAATTTATTCGTTCCGCTGTTTAGATTCTGATGTGTTGTTTCTTCTTTCTTCTCTTTCTTTCTCTTTTTATCCCTTTCTTTCTTAATTCATGATACGTCTTTCTGGTTAGTGGAAGATGGGTCGTGACACAAACTAAGCTCTGATACCACATGTAATGATCTGCCTTTCTTACTTCAAAAGACGACACTTAATACACCTATGGTATTCATATTCCAACCATCTAAGAGTTCGAATGACAAGCTGTTAGGGAAAAAGAAAAGAAAAGACAAGAAGAAAGAAAATACAGAATCTTACATTGCAAGGGAAGCAAGTATATATAGTCAACATAAGATAATACATAAAATCATTATCAAAATGAATATTAGAGTTACACAAAATACTAACGTTAGCCAGGAACAGTTATAACTGCCTGCCCCAACAATGTTGGTACAAAATGGAAATAAACATAAATGGCTAAATGGCATTGAAGCCTCTTGCCCCATGCTCCTCCAAATTGCATTGTAGAAACCTAGACTACTTGGCTACTCATACAAATTTGAGTACCTAAGAGTTTTAAGGAAAGAAAGAAAAACTCCGAGTAAGCCATGAGTCTGGTGTGGGTAAACTCCACACAGATGAATTATTATACATATAAACTCTTTTCAAAAATAAAAGTATCTCATAAGACCATATCGCACATAAACACGGACATGTTTTTACCTTATGATAACCAAACCAATTTTATAAAAGATCCAGTGATATTATAATAATGTTTAGGGCTTAAAGTAAACATTGAATCAAAGCTGAAATTGTTAAATTAATTAAATTCCATCATAATAGGCATATAACTAAGTACAAAGGCACTTATTGAAAAATGGATTTCATCATTGACAAGGATACTAGGGTACCACTATCACAGTACATCTCTAGATAAAAAATACTGAGGTCAATAAGAACATTTTGCACACCTACCAACATAGGACCGACCTATCCATTACTGGATAGTGCCGAATATGATCATCCCTCGGTTGTGATCAATAATCAAACTGGGTCCCAAAGTATACATCCAAAAATGATAATATTGAACTAGATCAGGGATGGCCATACCCTAATGGGTGCGACCCATAAAGCTCTCCCATATATCCCATGTTTTAGTCATTCTCGGTTGTGAGGGTTGAGGGTACATTTATCTTTTTTCATATAGCAATCCCACTTGGAATGCAACTCTGCCCTCCAAGTGACAATGCAATGCTAGCATTCATCCATACAAGTTTTTCAGGATATGAACAAACCGAAGGCACTATTTTACTACATCCATTTTGGAATCAACCTCATGATTAGTAGCAGGCATCCCTTGCACTTCGATGATCTTCATCTTCGATTCCGTCATCTTCTAGATGTTTTCTAATTCGAACATTTTTGTTTATTCGAAGTGGTTTTTGGATAACTCATCCAATCTCGGTCCCTCAAACCAACATTCGATGACTTTAAAAGGGTTAGGTTATCAATAGTGGACAAATCCACTATCTAGGGTATGTGTAGATTTGCAAATGATAAATAAGACGTCCTATACTTATCCCCACTTTCTGATTTCAAATAGCATATCCCTTGATTAACAATGAAGTCGGACAAGATAGAAACTAACCTTGAATCGACCTGCATTCTTACTTATCGAGACATAGACGAGTTTCCGTACCTCAGAATTTTGTGTTAAGTTTACCATGACGTGTCTTCCATATATTTAATTTATCATGTCCCATTTATCAAAGTTAACTCTCTTATATCTATCACATTTTCGACAATTCGATTTCTCTATCACTCGCCTAGAAAATCATGCTCTAGATCTCACAGATAGAGAGAAACCTACTCATCGGCTTTTAGTGCTAAATAAAAGACAACTTACTTTAAATAAAACGTGTCAACATCTTAGTACAACCTATTTGTATTTGATTGGCTACTTAATGACATAGACAATGAAAATCCCTTGTATTTAAACCCTTCTTTGTAAACAAAGTTGCTTTTAAATAAGCCAATCCTTGGAAATAAAGTAATTAAGATAAAAAAACCTTTATTTAATTAAAAATAAGTTTAAACCGTTTATCAAATAATGATTAAATCTTAGTTGAATTCCTAACTTAGTTAATAATTAAATCCTACAAATTAATAATTAATTAATAATTAAACCTTACTTAATTAACAATTAATTGATAATCATACCTTACTTAAATAATAATAAATAATAATCAAACCTTACTTAAATATTAATTAATTAATATTTAACCTTTACTTAATTTATAAATAACTTACCTTGACTTAATCCACTAATTATAATTATCTTAATTAATGATTAAGTGCTAATTACTTCTACTTTACTAATAATTAAGTACTGATTATCTTTACTTAATTAATTTATTAATATTCATTAAACCTTACTTAATAAATAATAATAACCTTTTTATACTTATAATACGGTTTGAAATACTTTAAAAAATATTTTAAAGTGAAAATACTTTTAATTGACACAAAAGTGTTCGTTTGATGAACTACAGCCATATCGACTATCACTATAGATACCATAACCTACTAGTTTTATATATTAAATAACTCTTTAAACCCTTACCTTTTGTATTCTAAATTACTTTGTGAACTTTATATAAGGTTTTGGAAACTAAAAGTAAAGTTTGGAAATCTTTACAAAACCTTTTTCCATAGAAAATAAATAAGTAAAACAAGTTTAAAACCAAGGGATCTCGATGACACAACAAAATAATTCAAGTGTTACTCACCAACAACATACAAAATCCATAAAATAAGCTCATACAATTAAACAAATGCATAACATTCATACATAAAGTAAAGATCGCCACTTTCAACATCACTTAACATTTCAACTTTGTTTCCAAGTCCATTACTAACATTACATATAAACACACATATGTTAAACACAAGCACATTACTTTCCAACCAAACAACCCACAACAATTATCAATACATAAAGTTTAAAACATTAGTTAAAAAGGTGATCTATACTCGCCAAAAATGAAATGAAATTCTAACCAAATCACTTCCACTTGCACCAACACCCGAACTTTGATTTTGGTTTATAAAAACTTGTTTTTTTGACCTTTGGGAAGGCTAGAAGGGCTCAGCCTAGGACTGTATGGGCTTGCCCTTGATGATTCAAGGAGGTTTTGGGCTTGTTTGTGGATGCTAAGTGAAGTATAGTGTAAAAGTATGGTTTTTGAGTTGTTTCTAAAGGATTTAACAGGGAAAGATGCGTAGAAAACAAATCTAAGAAGCCATGGAAAATTAAAGTGAAAGCGTCGAAAGGCGTAAAAGTTTTGAAATGGAAAAGGTGAAGTGCATTGAAATTTAGAAAAATAAAGTAGTTTTATATAAAATCAAATAGAAAAATTACCCTTGTACCCTTAGGTCTCTTATGCTCTACATCTTTTTGCCACATCATCACCCTTACCCCTTCCCTTATTTCACGCTCCCCTATCACCTCCTCCTTCTTCACCTCCATCACCTTATTTCTTACATGATGTGAAGTTACCTTTTCATTTTATTTTGTTTAAAATAAAAAGGAATGAAAAGTCAAACATAACATTTTATCTTAAGTAAATTATTTCAAACCATTTTAATTCTAACCATAATATATTGTTAGTGCCAAAATTGAACACTAACACCCAAATGTAAATGAAAGCACCAACTAACAGTCACAGATAACAGACAGAATGTATGTAGAGAGTAATAATATGAAGAACAGTCAAAATTAAAATGAAAGCAGTAGAGAAAAACAGATTTTATAGTGGTTCGGCTAACTCCGGCCTACGTCCACTCCATAAGTTTTCTTTTTATTGCTGTAATAATCGATTACAGTTGCAATACTACAGAGTAGTCCTAGCTTTAGAAAATAAAAAACTAGAGAGTCGATGGAAGTTCCCCTTTCTGAACCCCCTCATGTTGTATTTATAGGCAGATCCTGAATTACTGGGCTTCCTTAGCAGCCCGGGCCCATTAGGGCCATAGCCGAGCCAACATCCTTCATCATGGTACGGGCGACTTCCTGTAGCAACTTTCTATAGCGAATTCCTGTAGCGACTTCCATGCCGGACGGCATGACTTCCTGTAGCGACTTCCTGTTAAGCCGACTTCCTGTAGCGACTTTCTGTAGCGACTTCCTGTTAAGCCGACTTCCTGTAGCGACTTCCTGTAGCGACTTCCCGTTAAGCCGACTTCCTATAGCGACTTCCTGTTAAGACGACTTCCTATAGCGACTTCCATGCCGAACAACTTCCATGCTGAGCGACTTCCATACCGAGCGGCTTCCATGCCGAACAGCTTCCATGCCGAGCGACTTCCATGCCGAGCGACCTCCATGCCAAGAGACTTCCATGCCGAATGGCATGACTTCCTATAGCGACTTTCCGTAGCGACTTCTTGTTAAGCCGACTTCTTGTATCGACTTCCTGTTAAGCCGACTTCCTGTAGTGACTTCCTGTAGCGACTGCCATGCTGAACGACTTTCATGTCGAGTGACTCCCATGCCGAGCGACTTCCATGCCGAGCGACTTCCATGCCGAACGACTTTCGAACATGCTACGTGACCTATCCATCCAGTCGACTCAAACCTACCGCATTCCGTCCTCGATAACTGAGAAGTCGACTTAGTTAAACCCACCTGCCTATAGCCTTGCCAAAAGGCGGGTTAACACTTTTCCCCCCAAAACATGACTTGCTATTGGAAGGTGTGTTTTGAATAGCCTCAAATCCGATATCCGAAGTCCATATCCCGTTCATGACCATATTGTTAAATTTATGACCTCTCCAGGTTAACCTTGAATCCATAGACCTCACACGGGTTGCATTACCCTATTCCAGCCTCAACTTTTCAGTCAAGGGCTTGTAAGTTCTCCGGCCTCGGTCTTCCGACCAAGGACTTCGATATTCACCGGTCTCAGCTCTCCGGGCAAGGATTTTCGTATTCTCTGGCCTCGGCTCTCCGGCCAAGGACTTTGATATTCTCTGGCCTCGGCTCTCTGGCCAAGGACTTTGATATTCACCGGCCTCGGCTCTCCGGCCAAGGACTTTCATATTCTTCGGCCTCGGCTCTCCAGTCAAGGATTTTCATATTCTCCGGCCTTGGCTCTCCGGCCAAGGACTTTCATATTCTTTGGCCTCGGCTCTCCGGTTAAGGACTTTGATATTCATCGGCCTTGGCTCTCCGACATAAGACTTTCATATTCTCCGGCCTTGGCTCTCCGGCCAAGGACTTTGATATTCAATGTCCTCGGCTCTCCGGCCAAGGAATTTCATATTCTTCGGCCATGACTCTCCAGCCAAGGACTTTGATAATCACCGGCCTCGGCTCCCCGACCATGGACTTTCATATTCTCCAGCCTCGGCTCTCCGGCCAAGGACTTTGATATTCACCGGCCTCAACTCTCTGGTCGAGGACTTATACATTCTCTCCGAGTCCATTCCATCGCTCTCCGACGAAGGGACTTGTAACTTGTGATCACTGCCCCGTCTCATCGGTCGAGACCGTGATCGCGGGACCTGTATTATTTATTACACTGATCCAAATACAATTGTTATAAAATTTAGTTATCAAAGCAGAAGTTCATACAACGAAAGGAATTAAATGTCCAAAGTTCCACAAAAGAAACCAGAGTTTGCAGAAAAATAGAAAGAAATTAGGATTTCATAGACTCAAGTAGTATGGTTTTTTGTCATCTCAAAGCACGCCTAGGGACTGTCCTCGATCCTGTACGTGTGTAAGTGACCTAGTTGTATTACGTTGAGTTCTATTAATTATTAAAAACCATAAATCTGTTTAGTTGATAATAAGCTGACGTTGCCTATGCCTAGTGCCATCTTCGTTCGAAGTAGGCGGTGGTCGCTCCTGTCCCACCGCCACAGCTCGATTCCTTACATGCTGCTGTATATGACCATTCCTTACATGCTCCTCAATGATATCTCTCGAATTCCTGCAATCGTTTGTGTTGTGCCCATCTAGCTCATGGAATAGGCAATGCTTTCCCGATGCCTGCTCGTATTCAGAAGGCTCTCTCTTTGCCGGCCTTCGATATTGGAGGCGCCCTCAAGTATCCAGGTAAATCCTTTCTAGAGTCTCGGTTAAATCTGTGTAAGAAGAAAACTTTGACTCCTTTCGAGGCCTTTTCGAAGTGCCACTGTTTCCATTTTTTTTCCTTTCTCCTTTATCGTCTTTACTTGGGTCCTCCCTAGGTGGACCTCCACCCCTCACTACATAAGCTTCAGCCTCTCTCCCTACTCTCTCAGCCTGCGCATCCTCCTGTCTCAAGAACCTTTCGGCCTCATGGTAGAACTCCCCGAGATCCCTTGGTGGGTCCCATACCAATGATATCTCGAAATTCAAATTATCCGCGATTCCTGAGACTACTGCCATCAAAACCATTGACGGATCGGGTCGATCCGCTAAGGCTACCATTACGTTGAACCTAGTTAAGAAGTCCCTGAGCAACTCTCCCTTTCATTGCTTCATCGATGACAAGGTCATTACGTTCATGGGTCTGACTATATGGACCCGAAACTACCTCATAAACCTTTCAATTAGTTCGGTCCAAGTGTCAATAGAACCACTCTCCAGCTGTCTAAACCACATAGCTACGATATCCTCAAATACAAAGGGAAGCATCGAGCCATGACCTCACCCGATGCCCCAGTACCTCCATATGCCTCATGTACCTGTCAAATGAACGACAGAATCCGTTCTCCCGTCATATATCTTGTGACGCCCCACCTCTATACCCACGTTAGCCAAGGACACTACGGTGTAATGCCGTCAACTAGCACGGAGAATAAGGCTGTTGAGGAGCGACCATCCGTGTAATGGCTTTGTGTGAGCACCGATATGCCAGATAAAATAAAACTTGCATTCTTTTCAAGAGGAAATCCGACATGCCGACACAAACTCAAAGCTACTACACGGTGGCTATAATATCTTCGGAAACAAATATAGAAATAAACATAACACAAATCAGTCATAGATAATTGATATCACAAAGGCGGAAAAAGATATGAATATATTACACATGAAAGTGTATATCAGAATATTGGTCAAACAAGATCCACAATATCACAAAAGAATACTTACAAGAGCTTCACAAAAGAATAAGTATTCATCAATGAGTCTTTATCTCACATGTATACAACCAAAAACTACTAATATAAGTACTTAGCCAAAAGTCAGGATAATAACCCCCGAAGTGGAGTCAAGTGGAAGCACCTGTAATATCTCGGTCTGACCCGAGTATTATTTAATAAGAAAATAATAAACGGATCAGTCTAACTATAAATATCAGATGAAATGATATAGAATAAGAGATATGACAAAAACGTATAATAACCATAATGCCATACTGTGATAAGTATGTATTGAAAATCAACAAGAGATTAATCAATATCACAAGAATCTTCTCAAAGATAAAAAAAGTTTTGTCATACTCTTTATTTCACTTACCGAACCATAAATACTGACAATTATATCAATGCCAATCACAAAAGTTAATGACACACAAATTCACCAATGCATAAATATTGATAGAACTTATCAATGAAACCACAAAAATTAGTGAAACACAAATTCTAGAAATCGTCAATGGAAATCCAGAAATCACAAAAGGGGGAAAGAGGCCTGTCACTAAAACGGGAGCATAAAAACTCACCAACACGTGTATCACAAAATGGAAAGCTATTCCATGGTTGCTAACCATTAATTTTGAACCGAAGCTCCGCAAAAACGACCCGAAGACCTTTGAGCCGAAGCTCCACTAAAACGGTCCGAAGACCATGGGTCGCTACCCCACCAAGCCGAAGCTCCACTAGAAATGGGGTTTAGTCTCCTCGCAGATAAAGAGACTTCGCACACTGCTAGTCTAAATCACAAAATGATCATCATTGATTGATAAGTGTAAATTACACTAAGCTAGTAAATATATGAGTTTAGCTTCATGTACCATAACCACTAGTTTAACTTAAATATTTATGAACAAATTGTAGATCTCCACTAGAAAATTGTCACAAGAGATTCAATCGAACAAGTCCAAGAATTAACCGACGAAGTAAACGCAAGCGTTTCATACCACCTGTTTTACTAAGCCGTTTAATTAGATTTCTCGTACGAGTGAGGTAAAGGTTTGTATATACTAATAGATTGGAAAACGGTTTAAGAAAAACGAGCTTTGTAAATAAAATAGTGTTGAAATCATTTGGAAGAAAGAGTTTTAATATTTACTACTAGTATTAAAACCTTTATATTTTTAAAGTGACAAATCACAAAAATGATTGTAGAAACAATCAATCATCAAAATTCACATACGAAGACGTGAATCAAATCCAAAGAAACCGATACCGAGTCCATCAAAGTGGATATACCCAAAAATTTCTAAAATATAAGTTATCAAAGCCGACCAAGGTGATAACAACTAATCGGAGAAGAAGAATCGATTAAAGATTGGAAAACAAAGCAACTAGCACATAAATAGGCAAAACAGGCAAAACAGGAGCAGGTCAGTCGACTGAATTCCTAGAGTCAGTCGACTGAACACATACCTGAGAAATTTTCGGGCTTCAGCTCAGTCGACTGACTCAGAGATTTCAGTCGACTGAACCTGAATTCCTGCATTTCCTTCCCTATTTCAAATGAAGTGCAAACTCACTCAATTTGCAACCGGAAAAGCACGGACGCTAGGGGTTTACGCCAATCGGCAACCCACCCTATTGGCTCCTCGATGCATCACCAAAACATGAATCAAAATATCAAAGTTAGGATTTTTAAAGATTTGAACCCCAAAAACACTAAAAATTGGAATATTCACCAATTCAATCCAAACCACAAGCAATTGCACATGAATAAGTGTTAGGAATTCATACCTAACAATCAAAGATAGATATAGGCATAGATGTGAGATAAAAATCTCACCTTTTACATGAAAACAAGGAAGAAGAAGCTTGAAAACAAAGGAGGATCAACCACTCTTCAATCCCAACTCAAGAAGCTTGAATCTATGATTAAAAGAGAAACATTTCCTAAGTTAGGTTTAGGAAATTTTCTGAAATCAAAGAGAGAATGAGTTGGAGAAGAAAGAGATGATACTTACCAATGCTTCTCTTTGAATTTGGAGCTAGAACTTGATCTGCAAATGGAAACTAGGGCTTAGGATTTTAATTCTTTTTATTTTCCCCCATTATTCTCTTTAGAACTGAAAAGATAAGGAAGAGGGAATGAATGAAGAGAAGGGGTTCAGTTTGGGGTATTAAGTTGGCTAGTGGGCTGAACCCAAACCCAAAGTGAAAAAGGTCAAATTTTTAGCTAGTTCCAAACATATCAATATTTATACTCGAAAAGGTTGCAAACGGCATTTTGAACTCAATGGAAGGGGTCTCAAGTCCCAATTTGACTGTTTGCAAAAAGTAGGTTTTCGGACTAAAATCCGACGAACGACGATGAAATATTTAAATAAAATATTTAAATATACAATCGATAAATACGAGGGTTGTTACCGACTCCTCTCCTTATAGAAATTGCATCCTCGCAATACTTAAGAAGAAAATAAAGAGTAACAACCATAAAAGCGTATCAACACAAAAGAAATTTGAAATAGGAAGTTCACCATAAAGAGCATGAAAGAGTAAGCCTGAATGGGATCGCTCGATGAATTCTCAGGATTCCCAAGAGCAATCCTTAGGATCTGAGAACCATTGAACTTTCACAATAATAACATCTTTTTTCCGAAGGCGCTCAACCTCCGAAGCAATGATGCGAATGGAATGTTGCTCATAAGTCAAATCTGGTGAAACTTCAATTTCCTCAATAACACCGGGCTCAAGAATAAAAATCGGGATCCCTAAGGCATTTCCATTGTAGAATGACATTAGAAAACGTCATGAATAACAGAAAATTAAGCCGGTGCAACGACGTAGAATAATAACAGTACGCCCGAGAAACTAGAAACTCGAATAATTTGGGACAACAGCGTAGTACAATAACGGTACGCCAGATGAACCAAAGCTCAAATAATTCGGAACATCGATGCAGTGCAAAAAGGTACGTCTAATGAACCGAAGCTCAAATAATTCGGAACACCGACGCAGTACAAAAATGGTACGTCCAACGAACCGAACACCATAAAAGAACATCGGACGCAAGCCCATAAAAGAAATGAGATAAAGCTCAATAAAACGAAGTATATCAAAATGTCCGATGAACTTGATAAAAAGATAATTCCATTTAGACATCATCAAAGAATCAACCACTTGTTGCTTACGACTAAGTGCATTGGCAACACGATTTCCCCTTCGAGAATAAAAAGAATATCAAGATCATAAGATGCCAGGAACTCGAGTCAACATGAAGTTCCTTATGAGAAAATAAATATTCCAAAGATTTATGATCGAACTGGAGAACAAATCTCTTCCCCAAAAATGATGATGCCAAACTCTAAAAGCGAAAACAATAGCCGCGAGCACTAAATCATGAGTAGCATACCTAGTTTGGAACGGCTTTTAATGATTTAGAAGCACAAGTGATAGCACGTTCTCTTTTGCAAGAGAACGGCATCCAAACCAATACGATTAGCATTGGTACAAAAGATAAAGTCTTGGTTCCCTTCGGGAATCACAAGAATAAGAGTATCGAAAAGAAAGAATTTCTTTTTAAATAATCTTCTTTCCCGAAAAGTTAAAACTTCAAAAAAATTATAATTAACTTTATGTAATCATCTTTCTAGAAAAATTTACATCTTTACAAGTCAATTTATCATGTCTGACTGTCTCATCAAAGCGTTTAGGAAATTCCTATCGATAACGTTGATCAAGCGCACCGACTAGAATTCTTAAAACACTAAATGGGCAATACAATCACAAAATCATCTTCTATATGACAAAAATGTCTCTTAAAAAGTTTTAAGAATATTCTTTGCTCATTTAAGAACAAAATCCAACTATACTTATAAATAAATCTTATGAAAAAGATTTGTAAAATTTTTAAATTGCTATTTTCATCCAAAATCAATAAATACAAGAATGGTCTCATCGAAATTTTCATAGAATACTCGATTTATAAAATGGATGAAATTCGCTGGACAAATTGAATGACATAATAAGTCATTCATAAGAATCATAACGAGTGTGGAATGCGGTAAGTGGAATGCTAACTTCCACGACTCGTAGCAAATGAAAACCGGTGGCAAGGTCGAGCTGAAAAGACCTTACTACCACTCAAAAGATTGCTTAGGAGATAATCCTAAGACAAACTCAAAAATACCGAAAAGTTTCACAAACTATTTAAATGAGAGAAATAACATTTTCCTCATCATGATGGCTTAAAGAATAAAATGATGCCATCAAATTGGAATCAAAATCACAAAGAAAAATAAAAATCCGCTTAACAGATTAAAAATGTCGAGGATGAATAGTCCACATGGAAAATAGGATATGGGCTTCACAACAATTAAGCCAATCCTTACAAAAAAATCAATTCCGAAGCCTAAGTAAAAAAATCGGCTCGGAAAGAAAAATCACATAAAATAATTCCGACATCAATAAAAAGAAACAAGTTGAATGTTGCGGATCTACCATCCGGATTCGCAATTCTCAAGGAAGACATCGACCCTAAAATATTTTAAAGAAAAAGAATTCAACAAGTTCTTTTGATTTATAAAATAATAATGAGATAAACCCATATCAACAAGAACTCGAATAGGATGATCACGAAACACAATAATGCCATCAAGGATTGAATGGAAAATACCTTGACCAAGAAAAGTGTCACTAGGAGCTTTTAGCTTTCCCTCTCTCCTACTTTGAAGTTTAGGACATGTAGATAAGTAATGACCCGAGCCTTTGCAATAGCGGCAATAAAGGGGTTTCGGGCACTTAATTACATAATGGTCTGTGGAACCACAATTGTAGCATTGTTTACGACTTGGGGTAGGAGTCTTGGCTACCGAAGTTTCTTGTTCCACCTTCTTATTGCTTTGAAGTATGGGGCAGACAGAAATATGATGACATGTATTTTTGCAATAATGACAAAAGAGTGGTTCTGGACATTCCTTTGCATAGTGGTCCTCAGAGCCACAATTGTAGCATTCTCCACGATTAGGAATAAGAGTCCTTGCTACCGAAGCAGTTTGCTTCACTTTCTTCTTTGGATTAGGGCTCTTGAACTTAATATGCCACTTCTTGGAAATCCCAATATCACCATCAATTCCTTTACCAGCCTCTTCATGTCGAAGAGTGATATCCATAAGCTGATTGAAAGGAACTTCAAGTTTCAAAGGTAAAATCTTTTCAGTGTTCTTACTCAAAGCACAGATAAACTCTTGATTCTTTACAAGTTCCAAAAGTTGTTGGGCAGACATGAATACGTCATCCAGAGAAGGGCTACTGGATTGACCAGCACTAGGACTGCCAGAACTAACCATTTCTTCAACTTTAAGAAAGAAAGAAAGAAAGAAGAGGAAAAGGTTACTCTCAGAATGAATATCAAACAGTCATGATTGATAAAACATGGAATCATAAAGAAAATTAGGATAGAACGGGTTTAATGACTCGAATAAAATCCTAAGGCACGACTCCTAAGAAGGACTTAAGACGATGATCCTTGCTAGATTATTCTACATTGTTCCGAAGTTTGGCTCCGATACCAATCTAATGCTCTTTCTTGGAGCATACTAGAGGCCACCTGAACTCGGTGAAGATCAATAAGGTTCATGCGAGAAAAGATTCGATCGCATGTTTTGAGCCAAGCTTGAATTTCTATAACGCTCTCGGATCCCTTGAATGGCTTTCCACCCAAATCGGTATAGTCTCTGCACAAGCGTGCAAAACCAGATCTAGGATGAGTAGGCTCTGGAAGGGGTCCGACTACTTGAGCGTTCTTTACTAGATCAAGAAGCTGCTGGACAGACATAAATACGCCATCCTGGGGGAGTAGCACTATATTGTACGGCACTGGGACGGTTTGATCTAACCATTTCTCTTCTTTAACAAAGAAAGAAGGAGAAAAGTTATTCTCAAAATAAATATCAAGCAATCTTGATAGATAAAACAAGGAATCATAAAGAAAAATAGGATGAATCGGTACGAAGACTCAAATAAAACCCTAAAGCACGACTCCTAAGAAAGACTTAGGACATGATCCTTGTTAGATTATTCTATATTGTTTTGAAGTTTGGCTTTGATACCAAGCTGTGACGCCCCACCTATATACCCACGCTAGCCAAGGACATTACAGTGTAATGCTATCAACTAGCACGGAGAGTAAGGTTGTTGAGGAGCGACCATCCGTGTAATGGCTTTGTGCGAGCACCGATATGCCAAATAAAACAAAACTTGCATTCTTTTCAAGAGGAAATCCGACATGCCGACACAAACTCAAAGCTACTACACAGTGGCTATAATATCTTCAGAAACAAATATAGAAATAAACATAACACAAATCAGTCACAGATAATTCATATCACAAAGGCGGAAAAAGATATGAATATATTACACATGAAAGTGTATATCAGAGTAGTGGTCAAACAAGATCCACAATATCACAAAAGAATAGTTACAAGAGCTTCACAAAAGAATAAGTATTCATCAACGAGTCTATATCTCACATGTACACAACCAAAAACTACTAATCTAAGTACTTAGCCAAAAGTCAGGATAATAACCCCCGAAGTGGAGTCAAGTGGAAACACCTGTAACATCTCGGTCTGACACGAGTATTATTTAATAAGAAAATAATAAATGGATCAGTCTAACTATAAATATCAGATGAAATGATATAGAATAAGAGATATGACAAAAATGTATAATAACCATAATGTCATACTATGATAAGTATGTAATTGAAAATCAACAAGAGACTAATCAATATCACAAGAATCTTCTCAAAGATAAAAAAAAAGTTTTGTTATACTCTTTATTTCATTTACCGAACCATGAATACTGACAATTATATCAATGCCAATCACAAAGGTTAATGACACACAAATTCACCAATGCACAAATATTGATAGAACTTATCAATGAAATCACAAAAATCAGTGAAACACAAATTCTAGAAATAGTCAATGGAAATCCAAAAATCACAAAAGGGGGAAAGAGGCCTGTCACTAGAATGGGAGCATAAAAACTCACCAACACGTGTATCACAAAATGGAAAGCTATTCCATGGTTGCTAACCATTAATTTTGAACCGAAGCTCCACAAAAACGGCCCGAAGACCTTTGAGCCGAAGCTCTACTAAAACGGTCCAAAGACCATGGGTCGCTACACCACCAAGCCGAAGCTCCACTAGAAACGGGGTTTAGTCTCCCTCGCAGACAAAGAGACATCGCACATAAATAGGCGATAACAACTAATCGGAGAAGAAGAATCGATTAAAGATCGGAAAACAAAGCAACTAGCACATAAATAGGCAAAACAGGCAAAACAGGAGCAGGTCAGTCGACTGAATTCCTAGAGTCAGTCGACTGAACACATACCTGAGAAATTTTCGGGCTTCAGCTAAGTCGACTAACTCAGAGATTTCAGTCGACTGAACCTGAATTCCTGCATTTCCTTCCCTATTTCAAATGAAGTGCAAACTCACTCAATTTGCAATCGGAAAAGCACAGACGCTAGGGGTTTACGCCAATCGGCAACCCGGCCCTATTGGCTCCTCGATGCATCACCAAAACATGAATCAAAATATCAAAGTTAGGATTTTTAAAGATTTGAACCCCAAAAACACTAAAAATTGGAATATTCACCAATTGAATCCAAACCACAAGCAATTGCACAAGAATAAGTGTTAGTAATTCATACCCAATAATCAAAGATAGATATAGGCATAGATGTGAGATAAAAATCTCACCTTTTACACGAAAACAAGGAAGGAGAAGCTTGCAAACAAAGGAGGATCAACCACTCTTCAATCCCAACTCAAGGAGCTTGAATCTAAGCTTAAAAGAGAAACATTTCCTAAGTTAGGTTTAGGAAATTTTCTGAAATCAAAGAGAGAATGAGTTGGAGAAGAAGGAGATGATACTTACCAATGCTTCTCTTTGAATTTGGAGCTAGAACTTGATTTGCAAATGGAAACTAGGGCTTAGGATTTTAATTCTTTTTCTTTTCCCCCATTATTCTCTTTAGAACTGAAAATATAAGGAAGAGGGAATGAATGAAGAGAAGTGGTTCAGTTTAGGGTATTAAGTTGGCTAGTGGGCTGAACCCAAACCCAAACCCAAAGTGAAAAGGTCAAATTTTTAGCTAGCTCCAAATATATCAATATTTATACTTGAAAAGGTTGCAAACGGCATTTTGAACTCAATGGAAGGGGTCTTGAGTCCCAATTCGACTGTTTGCAAAAATTAGGTTTTCGGACTAAAATCCGACGAACGATGAAATATTTAAATAAAATATTTAAATATATAATCGATAAATATGCGGGTTGTTACACATCTCCAATACTGGTAGCTTAAATTCCGGTGGGTTCCTAGCTTACCTAATAGTAGGAGTAAAGAGACTCTTATTCACATCCTCCAAGTCTTTATTTACCAATCCACCTCTCATAGCTCGTCTAACCATCTCTGCTAATATGTCATTGTCGCCAAGTTGTAATCCTTGTCCGTTGCCTCGGATCTGTCCCCCCGAGTTCACAAGAGAATCCTGGCACATATCCTCATCACTTACTCCAGTATTCCTGTTGACATCGGATGCACAGTGTCATCTGATATCCCTCTATGGATTGGTCCAACATTTCCTGGTAGCGTGCCCCTGAGCCTAGTTCCATCCAGATTGTTAGTTGTTTGTTGATTTGGAGCTGCCCTGGCTGAATCACTCAATCCACCTGTTGGTTGAGTTCCTCTGGTCCAGCTCCAAGATCTTGAGCACCTGTAGTTCCCGATTGTCCAAATTGCCTAAGAAGAGCCTGCATCATCTCCTCTTGTTGTTTCATCATCGCTTCTATCTCCTCTCTGGTGACGTAGATAGATGCTTCACCTGCTCCATATCTAGAGGAAGCCTCTTCACTTCCCTCTTGATTGCTCCTTTTTATTACTTGCTACCTTGCTGATGGCCTAACCATTGTTTCCCAGAATCCAAGTTCCTAGCTTCAAAATTCCTGAGTTCAGCTCTCAATGAAAGCATCAAAATGTTAGCACCAAAATTGGTCGGTAACACCCAAATGTAAATGAAATCACCAACTAACAGTCACAGATAACAAATAGAATGTATGTAGAGAGTAACAATACGAAGAACGGTCAAAACTAAAATGAAAGCAGTAGAGAACAATAGATTTTATAGTGGTTCAGCTAACACTGACCTATGTCCACTCTAGAAGTTTTCTTTTTATTGCTGTAACAAACGATTACAGTTACAACACTATAGAGTAGTCCTAGCCTTTCTGAACCCCCTCATGATGTATTTATAGGCAAATCCCGAGTTACTGGGCTTCCTCAGCAGTCCAGGCCCATTAGAGCCATAACCGAGCCAACATCCTTCATCATGGTACGAGCGACTTCCTGTAGCGACTTCCATGCCAAGCGACTTCCATGCCGAGCGACTTCCTGTAGCGACTTCCTGTAGCAACTTCCATGCCGAACAACTTCAATGCCTAGCAACTTCCATGCCGAACGGCATGACTTCCTGTAGTGACTTTCTGTAGCGACTTCCTGTTAAGCCGACTTCCTATAACGACTTTCTATAGCGACTTCCTATTAAGCCGACTTCTTATAGCGGCTTCCTGTAGCGACTTCCATGCCGAACGACTTCCATGCTGAACGACATGACTTCCTATAGCGACTTCCTATAGGACTTCCATGCCGAGCAACTTCCATGCCGAACGTCATGACTTCCTATAGCGACTTCCTGTAGCGACTTCCTGTAGCGACTTCCTATAGCGACTTCCTGTAACGAATTCCTGTTAAGCCGACTTCTTGTAGCGACTTCCTATATCGACTTCTTGTAGCGACTTCCTGTAGCGACTTCCATGCCGAATGACTTCCATGCCGAGCGACTTCCATGCCGAGCGACTTCCATGCTGAACAACTACCATGTCGAGCGACTTCCATGACGAGCGACTTCCATGCCGAACGACTTCCGAACGTGTTGTGTTACCTATCCATCTAGTCGACTCAAACCTACCGCATTCCATCCTCGATAACTGAGAAATAGACTTAGTTAAATCCGCCTGCCTACAGCCTTGCCAAAAGGCAGGTCAACACATATGTTTTTATATAAGTGTGTGTATATCTACTCTTGTGTACACAATGTTGTTTGATAACTTTTAGGTGATGAAAATTTGAAAATGATTTTCGGTCACATTTTCGATTTTTCTTCGAACTAATTATTTTTAAACCAAATTTCAAAACAACTTCCCCATCATCAGTTATTATTTAAAAGAGGATTATCTAAATTATAAAATCCATAAATTAATTATTTAAAAAATATTAAATATTCATTTTAAAGCGATCAAATTTTGGGTCGTTGCATGATTCATTTGTAAAAAAACATTAATCATGTCAGCATTTTACTTGAAAAGTGTTTATGATTCATGTAAACAAGCTATACTATTTCAGACATAAATTTGGATTGTCATATCATTTTGACTTATAACCAATTTTTTTGATTAGAAATAAATATCTAAATCTTTTAATTTTGGTGGTAAATCAAATTACGAACTTAAATATTCAAATAGTGATTCCCAATGGATTGAATTATCAAAGCAACAATGGTCAATTGGTTATGTACAATGATTGCCTCCATTGCCTTTAATAATGAGAAGCAAATCATTAGATGGAGAATTTTGAGCTATGTGTGCCTTTACTCGATGTAAATGAATTTTTTGAGATACCATGTATGTCGCCATGAGTCGCCAGAGTGCAAGTGGTATCAGACATTTATTCATTCGAGATAATATTTACATTGGATTTATATTTTGACTGATTTTAAAATTAACAGACATTTTTACAAAACCCCTTCTTAAAAATAGATTTCACGATTTCATATGGATTCCGGAATTTTACAAATTACTTAGATTTTTACGTTAATTTTCTATAATAAAAAATATTCTTGTCTACTTCAGTAAGGAATTTACTCTAAAAAAGTTGTTAGTTGACTATTTAATCTTTTGAAATCTGTTAAAAAATATTAATAGTGGTTTAGAAAGTTATGGGCAGTGTTAAATTTTATACTTCATAACTAGAGGAAGGATATGTTAAAATCTCTTGGAAATTAAACAAGTTTTACAGTATTTTTCTAATTATTACATATTCCATGATCATTTCTATTGCTATCATCTTTCTTACAATCCATACACCAAAATTTAATATAATGTGTAGAAGTTGGTATTCGAAAAAATAAAGAATTAATTTTTAATTCGATTCAAATAATTTATTCTATCCCAAAATATTTACTCTCATTTAAAAGTTCTCATGGTTATGCATGAGCGAATAATTTTAATCTCTAGATATGTGCTTCCATCCTCATTTAAAAGTCCTCATGGTTATGCATGAATGGAACATTTATACAAGAGAGGGATAAACGTTCAAGTACTTTCTAACCTCATTTAAAAGTCCTAGTGATTATGCACGGTTATAAAATGCCTGGCATTCTTTTTAAGTAACTAGTAACCTCATTTAAAAGTCCTAACGGTTATGCATTGTTAGAAAGCTCTTAACAATCGTGGTCTAATTTTAAAAAATAATTTTAAGAATTTTGAATAAATTTCCTTTATCAAAAATTACCACACTACTACCACTATATAATTTTTTTTTAAACCATAATCCAATCATCACTCTAAATTGGGATACGTGTCTAATTAATAAAACATTATGATTTTTGTTTGATTGATTGAAATTTTTAATTTTTTTTCCTCAATATGATTTATAGTTTCAATCAAAATATATCATTATACAAATTATTATTACAATATTAATGATAAAAAAAGTGGCAAAGAGGTTAAGATTTTGGTGGTTAAGTAATAACCTTAGTGATATTCAAGAGTTGGTTTAATTTCTCAAAAGTTATTTAATTTTTGCTTAGCATCTAGGCATTTATTTTTCTTTTACATCAATGTTTTTTCAGCATTTAAATTTTTTACATGCATTTGTATAGGGGGAGTATATAAATAAAGGGAGCTTAATCACAACACATCAAACACATTTCTATGGTACAAAAGCTTAATATATGTTTGTTATCATCAAAAGAGGGAAACTGTAGAATATAGTAGTTAATGATTTTTGTTTGATGATAATAAACATACACACATAATATATATATATATGTATGCAGACACACACATATATAAATGTGTTTGTTGCAGTACAATTAGAACATCATAGAAATAAATAAACGAATAAAAATCTTATTTTAACAAAATTTTATTTTAACAAAATTTTAATAGTACACGCAATTATACTAAGGGTACCCATAATTTTCATACACTATTCATATACAACACTTATTCTCTCTCATACAGTGCATTTTTTTAAATACAATTTTTTTCTAATGATAATTTTTTTCATACACACTACAATTTCTACTCGAATGAAATGTTTATCTTCTTACTTCAACTATTGTCTAGGCATCTACTTTGCATGTCAAATAACTATGCAGTAAAAAATGAAAAAATAAATAAATTGAAACTGCAAAGATATAAATATATTTGAACTCAACATTGCTTCAGTTTATTAATTTTTGACTTTTCATTTTTTAAATAGGCATAAAAAATAATGAACATGGACCAGTACAACAAGTATATACAAGGACTGGTATAACATGTTCGTGAGGGATAGAAATTCAAATTTAACCAATACGTGCACGAGTATTTTAAAACATGCACAATGTGACATCATGCATGCCTTAAGGTCGGGAAAAACCCAAAGTCATAACGCCAAAAGTGTACAACAACTTAAGTTCGACCTCTTCTGGACCAAAAAAAAGAATAGCCTAGATAAATAGTTCAAAAATGCACAGTGTAACCAGGTGCACAAGACAAGGGCAAGCCATCTAAGTACATGCACTCAGACAAGTGAAAACTCAAACAAAGCACGCTCGAAATCAAGCAAGCACATAGGTTAGGCAAAGTACACTAGAGTGCAAAAATCAGTACACGACCTAGCAAGTGAAATGCAAACAAGGCCAACACAAGACAAACACCGATCATGTTCGAGTGGACGTGCACAAAGAAAATACATGGCACACACAAGCAAGCGCTCAAGGTCAAGCCCAAATGATTTAGTCTCAACACAAGGTAGAAAATTCTATAGACAAATACAAACTAACTCGGTTCCAAAAGCTCAAAGAGACACACATTTACACCAACAAACATAAGGAAGCAAGCAACAGGAAAGTGCACTAACCAGCAAATTCATGCACACATATAAGTCATACAAGCACATAACAAGTACAAGGTCAGGTGCAACATAGTCATGTGCAGCAACAAAAAATACATTCAAGCTCAATATAGCAAAGACGCACCAAACTCAGATGCTCACAAGAAGGAAGCACAAAAGACACATGACCATAACACTCAGAAACAGGCAAGGCTAGATTTCAAAGCATGCACAAGCAGAAAATGCACAATAGTGCACACTAATATGCATATATACATATGCACACACACGCATATGTGTGTTTGTGTATGTATAGCAAAAATCGATGGAGTCTAAAGGGGAGCATCATAGATTAAGCAACAAGTCAGTTTTGGACAAGAAAAAAAAGCACATAAGGACAAATACATACAACAAACTCAAGTACAGCAGTCAAGTACAAAGAACATTTAAATTCAAAAATTCGAAGTTAATAATGTCTGAACTAGTTCGTTAGAAGTATATAAGCCACAAAATCAAAACAACAAGCTCAACATAATCAAGTATGCATAATTTTAGATCAAAAACCAACAAAACTTCAAAGAATTACTGGAAGATTATGACGTTCAAAAAAGAGTAGAACGATTCAAATTAAGGAGAGAAACAACATGTGCCATAAAATTCAAAAGCTAGAGTCAAAATCCAAGAGTTGGAATATTCAAAACATATGTTTTGAAATATAAAAAGCTAGGAAGATTTTTTGTCTAATTTATCCCTATATAAATCATTGATCGTTGGCCAATTTTAACAAGTCGAGTTTGATACCATAAAATCAAATAATAAAATCATAAGAAATTACCCATTGTAGAAGCACTCGACCATGGAAGCAACTGAATTTCATGAATTGCCAGGGAATTGAAGAGATCGATCAATAAGGAGACAAAGACGAACATTCATCAATCGATTCCAAAATCCGTTGCTTCCAAAAGAAAGAAACCCTAAAGTTGAAAAGGGATGGACATTGAAACAAAAGATGGGAACGAGATAAAATAAGACCATATCTTTATATTTTTTGGGCCGAACCTTTTATTATTGTTAAATTTAACTATTTATATTCAGGTTTTTTTATTTTCTAGTTCGTAATTTACTTTCAAATTTTAAAACTCTAGGTTATAATGAGGATTGAACTATGTTATGTAGTTTGAGAAATTCTCAACTTAGGAATGGAGTTGAGACAGGGTTTCTAGGATTAAGGTTAGAACAATCAAGTAAGCGATGTTGCAAGTTTATAAACTTTTTGTAAGAAGCCGATTGTTTAATTTTAATAGAAATCTCGGGGGTAGCAGTAGGCAAGTATTGCCAAAAATAGGTAAATTTGTATGTTGCTTCTACTTGTACATTTACCTTATTATTATCCGTGCTGCAATTTTTATTACTCTCGTGAATTTATTACACACCTTATTTAACCCCTCTTTAGGGTTAATTCGATCCTATAAGTGGTATCAAAGCAGGTTGCTAGCAAAAATTGTCCAGCCCTAGTTGTAGATCTAACGAGAGTCAGTCTAGTGTTAGTCCACCTACTTTTGACGAAATAGATTTTTTAAATTGGAAATTGAAAATGGGACTTTATCTAATAACTATTAGTTTTAAGTTTTGGGATATTATTGAAAATGAAAGTGATATGGTAGATAAGAAAAATATTTCAATCAATGCTTATGTTATGAGTATTCTTTACTTGCTAATTCATTATATAAATTTCTTAATTTCTCAAGCATTATTAATAATATTTTTAATCTTGTTTGGAAAGCAAATGCATCACCAAAAGCTAAGTTTCATATATGGTTAATCATGAATGGGAAACTAAATACCATTGAACTTTTAGAAAGAAAGAATTTGCCATTTGATAATAAATGTACCTTTTTTAACTTATATTTAGAAAATATTAATCATATATAATATGATTGTAAGGATACTCATTACATTTATAATAATAATCTTCAAATCTTTAACTTTATTCTTACAACTAAAGTTATCGATTATGATTTTTATAGGAATAACTTGAGATTTTAGTTTAAAAGTGATACAGATTTTTACTAGACGATTTATTCACTATATTTTGTTGGTATATTTGGTTTGAGAGAAACCAAAGACTATTTAATAACAATAACAGTCATGTTAATAGATTGTAATAATGGTAGCACCATTTTATTTCAATTGGATCACAAATCCAAAATATAGATTGGCAAAAAATAATCATTTTAAAGAATATCTTAGTAAGGTTCGAAAAAGCATTGAATTATTTAAACAAAAACAATATTTTTAATATTAATAACTATAGCATTAGCATTTATTCGAATTCGAACAATTTTTTTTACCAATTATCATAATGTTCTTTTGATCATAGAAGCATAAGGTTATTTTTTTTTGGTTTTTTTAAAATATATAAGTATATAATTACATAATTTTTTAATATCTATGCCTTTTTATTTCGTGATCACTATCTCATAACATAAAATAAAATTAAGATGTTGCGTAATGATTTTGACCTTTTATTAGTCTAACTCTTATTATAGTTTCTTTGTTGTCCTATAGCTTTAACTCTAGTTTTATTACTCTTATTTCATTGATGCATATTATATACATATATGTGTGTATTATTATTATTATATTTTAATAAAGTTCCATCTAGAAATACAGGTTTAGGATGAAAATGGTGCGAGAATGTTATTTGTAGGGATTTAAGGTTGTTGTTGCCAAGATTGCATGATTGCTATTCATAGGATTGTTATTAGGAGAGATTTCATATTTTAGATGTAGATCCTCCGTGCTAACTATGAGGCATTCATTCTCTAGTGGAGCTATGTGTTGATCTCATTTGTTCATTTGGATGCACCATGGTTTATATTGGGTACTTCTAACACTTTGTTATCGGGCGGTGGTCTTGCCGGAGTTTGATACTGAGGTGTAATGGGTGGTGGCCTTACCAGTGCTTATTTAAGAAGTTACTGAAATTGTTATCTTAAATTTTTATGTGTTATGATTAATCACCTACAAGGCATGTTGCTAGCTCCTTTACCATCGGTGTTATAAATATGTGCGTGTGTGCTCTCCTCTACTTTAGAGGATCACATATTTCTCTCAAAAAATAGAGATAAATTTAATCATATCTCTCATTGTTCAATTGCATAGGAAATCTGAAACACTCTCTATTGACGCCCAAACTGGGCATCAAAGCCCAGTAAAATCTAGTAGAAATAAAATAAAGAATGAAATTATAATAGAGAAAAAATCATAAATGAACGCATTGATTTTTATAGCGGTTCGGCAATCTTGGCCTACGTCCACTTCATATTTTTATCATCTTGTAGTTGTTTACGATATAAGAATGTTTGGATCAGCTGGGATCCATTAGTACAAGAATGAAGAATAAGAATGAAAGAGCCATCGTAGCTGGAAGAAGGATCCCTTTTATAATGCCATGCCTACTGTATTTATAGGGGAAGACATGCATAGGTCGGGGTAAAATTTCGAGAAAAAAACATCCGAGCCAAGAGGAAGCCAAAAAAATTTTCGAGGCCCATTAGTGCCCATAATAGGGATTAGTACCTATCACTATTTTGGTGTCCAAATGGGGAATGGTCCCTCTGATAGGTTCCCCATGATGTTACTACTTGCCTTCCAAATTTCATGCCATTCCGACTTACCTTTGCGATATATTGAGTTTTCCATGAAGTTGTGTTGCATGCATTCCGATTTCAGTCGATCCCTCTAGAGGGATAGGTGTCAATCACTCCAATCTTCTATGAATGGAATGCGTTCCCTTGGAGGTGTTTCCCATGTTGTAATGTTCTTACACTCTAAGTCTCATGTTGATAGCACCTGTAGATTTTGAGTTATGAACCGATCATTGTTGGAATATGTAGTGAAAGCTAAATATGGCCAACCTCTTTTATACCGATCCCTTTTATACTGATCCCATTTTATAGGTGAAATAATTTGCAATCATAACTTGGGCATACAAACTCTAAATGACTTTAAACTTGAAATGTAGCCTCCTAGGGCCTTCCTTTTTACTCCATATTGATCTCACCTAGTTTGGGATAAAATTTTAGTATAGGTACCAATCCCCTAGGGAAAGGGATAGGCATTGACCCCCTAGGGGAGACATTATTCCATACATAGGATATTCTGAAGAGTCTAACTCTTTGTCTCCTTTGATCATTGCTTCATATCATTGCCTGCATTTGATCTCTAAGCCCAGTAATCATCTCTTTGGGCTGTCTTCCTTGATAATCGTCCATCCTAACTTTTCCAGTCAGTCTGAATGTAGCTGGGCCAAAAGGTCGGATAACATTTGCCCACAAAGTACGTCTTGTTGCGTACATGACATGCTTTGAATTAATGTCAAGTTAGGGTCGCCAGAGAGGATTCCACTCAGAGTCCCAAATGGTCGTTATCCTTCAGTTGCGGTTGAGCAGCTTTATGGAGAGTCGAATCTCTCTCTGTCCCTCGTGATGCTAGGTCGTTATCAAACGATGTAAGTTCTGGAGCAGAATCTGTCGGTAATCGTTTACACTCAGTTCCATCAAGCTGATTAGTCAAGTTAGTATGCCTTCGTTATCTATTCCAATTCTTTCTCTAATTTCCCCATATGAGAATCCAATTTCTGTCTCAAAAAACGAATTTTCAGGATGTACATGTTCACATTCAGGTACACATTCTTGTTGTTGGCTCCCGGATGCGTTCCTACGCTCATGGTTCGTTACCAATTGGGTGTAATGCAATTCAATCATTTGCAATTTTTTATCCACTGATCCTTCTTACTCAAAATCTTTGTGGATACATGATAAAGGTATTAGAGAAGTTGATGTTGAAGAGATCGCCAATGACGATCGATCATGGGGTTTGAACCATATGGGTTGGCCTTGAGGTTGAATGTGGCCTACTGCATTTGATCATCTAGAAGATGAAATGAGGGCTAGTATTGATCAATTGCAAGCATGATTTGACTTGGATATTGATGGCAAGAGGAAATAAGGTTTCTTCAAAAATGATTTTGAGTGTTGGACTTCTCTCAACATTCGTTTGATCTTTTCATGGGCAATTCACCGAAGTAGGGGTACGGACAAACCCTTCCTGTACATGATTCCTTCTCGGATGATGTAGCGTGTAGATTTGTAGAGAATATGTCATTTTTTCATTCTTCCATTCGAAAAGGATCCCCATTGTAAATAGTCTTTCATAGGAGTCATCCATGATTCCTAGTCCGGCTTCATCTCTAAGATCTGGCTGATCTCCATCTGGTCAATGCTTAGAGCATTAAGTACTTTGACTAGGAGTAAGCCCATTTGCTGTGCGTTCCCTTAACTGGCATACTAGTAGCTAGGAACAACAAACAATCTGCAAGGTTTTTACTCCCAGTTCTTTAGCAAGCTTAAGCTCCAAAATCAAGGCTTCACATTTAGATTCATTATTTTTCATAAGGAAATCGAGTTTCAAGGCATAGTAGATTAATCGTTCCTCGGGTGTCGCTAACACAACTCTTGCACCACAACATCAATTATTGGATGCTCCATTAATGTACATCTCCTACCAAATGGTCGATCCTACATTGCTCCGCGGAAAGTCATCTGGTGAGTAAATTCGACTATGAAGTCCGCTAATGTATGTCCCTAGATGCTCTTTGAAAGAGATAAGTGATGTTAAATTGGCTCAATTCAATATTCCACTAGTGTAGTCTTCCAAACATCTCAATTCATTGCATGACTTGTCGTAACGGCTGGCCGGCATAGACGTTAATGGGGTAAGCCTGTGAATCGCTTGCTTACGTAATATACTGGTCTTTGGATCCAGTTCTCTTTGCATAGCATTGCAGCGCTTATGGCATGTACCGATATGGCTAAACATATGTATAAATCTTTGTGATCCGACGGCTTAGATGGGATGAGAGGTTTTTCTAAATGGTCTACCGTAGCATGAAATAAGTCAACGCAATTTTGCATCCATTCAAGGTTTCTTGACAATCTCCTGATTAGTTCGAAGAAGAGAGTACACTTATCTGTAGCCCTCGGAGATGAATGGCCTTAGAGCAATGACCTTCCCATTTAGGCTCTATACCTACTTGATTGTCTTTGGTACTTAGATGTCTCTGATTGTTGGAATCTTCTTGGGATTGGCTTTAATCCGCGAGAGTTGAGCACTAAACTCAGGACTTCCCTAATGCAATGCCTAAAGAGCATTTCTAGGGACTGATTTCATCCTTATCTTTGAATAAAACTGAATATCTCTACCAAGTCATCGACGTGGTTGTTTGATTTCCATGACTTCACTAGAATATTATCCATATATACCTCCATTAATCGCCCGATCTAATCTTTGACTGGTAAGTAGTACTAGCGTCCTTCAGTTTGAATTCAAATGGCATTACAATGTAGCAACCCTAATAGGTCAATAATGAAGTTAGTATGTTGCAGGTCGGGGATGTGCATCGAGATCTGTTTGCATCTGGTATACCCATCCATAACTGAAAGCAGTTTATGTCCAGCAGTTGAGTCTACCAGCTGGTCGACCTTTGGAAGTGGAAAGTTGTCTTCTGGATTCCCTTTTTCAGGTCTGACTAGTTGACACATGTCCACCACTTACCATTAGCTGTTCTCACAAGAACTGGATTGGATACCCATTTAGGGTAGAGGGCATCATGGGTAAGACCATTATTTTTGAGTTTATCCACCTCCTCTTTAAGTGCCGCATATCTCTTTGGATCCATGCCACGTCACTTTTCTTTCAGCAGGACATTCCTTGGGTAAACATTCAATGCATGGCTCACGCATGTCAGAATAGTGAACACATCAAGATTCTACATCGAAAAAAGCTAGATAATTCTATCATCATCGCTGCACTGAGCTGCAATGCGATCCTTAGGACCCATGATGGGTCATCGTGACCAACCATAATGTCAATCGTTAGTTCAATGGGTATGGCCTTGGGTTCTTTGAGCTACTCTTTTTCATATATCGGTCTATATCTTTACAGAACCGACTGTGGTGTTGTTGCTTGATATTGACCTTATGTTGTAAGCTGAAAAATGTTTAAGTGGATTTGCCTAAGCAATGGAATCGGTTCTATCTCTTGTATTAGTGGGGCTTAAGTAGTTTTTGGTTTGACATGAACATATTAGACTATGTGGACTTGAAATCGAATAATGAGACATGCTATATATGACTTGCACACTTGAACTAGCGCATGGCCTTAAATCTGATGTTCACCACTTCAAACTTGAATAGATTAGCGCATTTATACCTATACAGAACTGTAATCCACCACACTAAACTATACTTAGCACGTGGGACATCTGATTTGGGTTTGCAACATCGCATAAGCGAGGGGATCAATACTGACCCCTTGCTTGGGTAGGTGCTATAATTTCAACTCTTAGGTGGTGTATGTTGGCGCAACGAATGGCAGTTGGATTTGATGTCGATCCCTATATTATAGCATTTCTCTAATAGTTAATGGCATGGAAGACGGTCAGGATGGCAGGTGATGCGGTCACTCCGGTCGAACTTTCAGATCTCGCCATGAGCGGTTGAGTCCAATAGTGAAGGGCTTTAAATTCATTGAGTGATTACCTACAAATGGTAGAAGATTAGGCTTAGAAACATATTGAATCAAATGTCAAGTAGGGTTCGGCCTCGTGCTACGCGCATCTGCGTAGCTGACTCTTGCTTTGAGTTTCAGTTTGCTTGTGTATTCGAGTAACATGCTTTTCATTCAATGTACTTGTGATATCTTGCCTGTCGTTTAGGTTGGAATGTTAGTCGGTTTCCCATGAGCTTGGGAATTGATTCGATTAGTCTATCTCTTGGCATCCTTTTGGTCATAGCCTCGAGTCATTGTAAACATTAGACATGAGTCACAGTATTGAGCTATCATAGTCAATCTTTGGATGATCACATTTCTACCCCCGATCTCAAGTTGATAAATGTACTACATGCACGGTCGAGTCTTATCCTAGTTATGTTTATACTCCTACCTAAGCTCCAAAGACTTAGAGTTGATCATTGAATGGTTGGTTTACATTCATCTTGTTTCTTGCTCGTATCCCCAAGTCTACGGCATATGTCAATAAGTCAAAAGGAAAGCCATGTCCACTTTAGCACTTTGATGCTCCGTCGGATTTTGGGCATGAGTTGGGTACGGGACAGTTAATCTCGTCCACTTTCGGCGCAAATGTTTCTATACTCTACACGAGAACCTGAAGAATAGATTTTCAAGTCACATCCAATCAGTGATTGATGCTCTCCATATCGGACCACGGGCAAGGATCAGTGTGTGGATAGTTGAGTCACGTCCGCTTCGTATTTCTCTTCTAATCGGATCATGGTAGGAGTCAACGAATGAACGGTCGCATCACATTCATTCAGAGCTAGACAGTTAGTCACATCCATTTTAATTTATATTATCTCGCTAGATCTAGGGGTAGGGTCAGCTCAGGTGTAGTCGGGTCATGCTCATCCGGTTTCATACTTCCCTTGATGGATCAAAGGAAGGTGCTGGAGAATTAATGATTAAGTAGCACTCATTTGTGGTTTATTCTCCTATCTGCACTCTGGTGATCGAAGTTTTTGAAAGAACATCTGGGTAACATCGGTTTATGTTTGGTGTTGATCAATATTGACCATCGACCCAGCGTCACGATATAGAAAGCTTGGATCGACATTGCCTGTCAAACTGGTGGTACGATATAGTGGGTCCCCTATAACTTCAGATGTTGTTTCGATTGTTTTTGTATTAGGGCCTATTTGCAGTTGTTGTCTTGAGTCGTAAAGAATCGCCAAGTCGAAGCTATAGTGAGTTGTCATATTCAGCTTACAGTAGTTCGTACACCTGCCCCAAGTCTTAGGTTAGCGGAGTTAGTTCGTGGATGGTCGAGTTCCATCCACAGTGAGTTTATGCTCTTCCTGTCGTGTTTAGTTAAGAGTTTATGGAATAATGAGTGGTCAAACTGCACTCATTTATTTATTTATACTCTTATCCACCCTCTAGGGATAAGATTTTGTTGATAGGTATTCGAATCTCACCTAATTTGTGTTCATACTCCAATCCACACTTTAGGGACTTAGAGTTATTCCATAAAATGGTCAAACCATATTTTCCTTAGTTATTTCTTATGCCCCCAGTCAGGGGCGGAAGTCGAAGAGTGGTCAAACATATCATGTTCACTCTTACTTGGAGTTCTTCACGTTGAATCGTGGGAAGGAGCTGATTTGCGGATTGTCAAGTGAAATACGTTCTATATTTTATACTCAACCTATCGGTTTATCGGGGAGAGTTAATGGATGAAGTTTCAAACTGCATCAATGTCTTAGTTTGGATTTCAGGCCAGTCGATGTTCGGGTAAGGCTTAAATAGTTTGGCGTACTTCAAGGAAAAAGAAAGGTTGTGGGTGGACGTATCACATCCTCCTTGGATTGGACGGTCGAATCACGTCTAATTTTAGCTTGGGCTCCCAAACCGTCCTCGTATCCGAGGCAGGAGTCGATGTGTGGATGGTCGTACCACATCCATTTCCATTTGGATCATGTTTTGATCTAGCCTTGGGAGTAAAATGAGTGTTCTTGAGAACTTTAAGCTCAAGCAGGGGAGCGAATTATCGGAAGACGTCCACTTCGAGTCGTGTGTTTTCGCCTCAAGTCAGGGGCAAGAGTTGAGGAGTGGACGATTGAACCGCATTCACTTTTTTGTTTATACTCCGGTCCAAACTTCGGGGATCAAAATTTTATAATGGTAGTCAGTCATACCCTTTTGATGTTTATACTCTAGTATGTGCTCTAGGGACCAGAGTTGGTCGATGGATGGTCAGTCACAACCATCTGGTGCTTATACTCCAGTCCACGCTTTCGGGGACCAGAGTTAGTCGATGGACGATCGTACCACGTCCATCATTTTTGTGTTTATACTCCAGTCCACACTCTAAGGACAAGATTTATTTAACGGGTAGTTAGTCACATTCATTTTTTATTTATACTCTAGTTGTCAGGTCGAGGTAAGAGTTGTCGTATAAACGGTCAAACCACTTTCATCCATGGAATGGTTATGCCTCCAGCATCAAGGACAAAAATTAACGAATGGATAGTCGATTAACATCCACTTGGTGATTGTAGTTCCTCCAATCAATTCGAGGAAGGGAGTAAGTGATGCATGGCAATATCACATCCATGCCTGTGTTAGATGGTCAGGTACTATCCAATTTTCTTAGTACTCCTCCCAACAAGTCTAGGGAGGTTGTTACTAGGTGGACGATCATGTCACATCCACCTCAAGCTGCAATCGTGTCCATGTATTGAGGGCGATGGTTGATGAGTAGACAGTCACTCATGCCTACTTTAAGTCAAGCTTCTAAACTACCCCCTGTGTCTAGGGCAGGAGTCAATGTGTAGATTATCGAATAACATCCTCTTTAGTTAGATCCCGACATCACTGAGCTTTGGAAAAGGCATATGTATTTTGGGGAACTTCAAGTATGAGCCGAGGAGTGGATGATCGGATCACATCATCTCCAAGTCTTTCTTTGGTCTCCAAGTAAAGTGTGGAGGTCGATAAGTTGATGGTCAGTTATGTCCACTTTGTATTGGATTTTGACCTTGTTAGGCTTTTTCATTTGGAGTCCTTGGCCCTAAGAAGGGGTAAAAGTAGCCGATGAGCGGTTGAATCAGGCTTGTGTTGACGATCCTCCAAAAGTCCGAGCATGGTCCATGGAGGTTGGTTGGTGCCCAAATCTAAGTACTTGGTCACATGCATTGTTTGGAAGTAGTTTAGTTAAAGTTGGTCATAATTCACAACATAATCTTATTGAAGTAAATCTTATTGATAAGTGAAGCAGCATCATATGCTCACTATTCCACTTCGCCCCAGCCCTTCTCAGCTGGAGGTCGACCGTAAGTGTTCCAATTAGTAATCAAAGTTCTCTATTGGTCGGATGTTCCCTTCCCTCTATTCTTTGGGGCTTTCACATATTGTTGAAGCTTTCCATTTCAAACCAACTTTCTGATCACATCTCGGAGGTGTCTGCAATCGCTGGTGTTATGATTGTATATATGTTGATATATGCAACATTTTTAGATTTCCTTTGCATTTTGATGGACTCTCTCGAGGATGGATTCCAATACTACTCTGAGTCATGAGTTTCTAAGCAAATGTTTTCAGTTGAATTGTTCAAAGGAGTTTATGAGTCAAATTTTAAGATTCTGGGTTGTCTCCTAGAATTTGAGTCCTTATTTAGGGGCATCATATCGTTACTCTTATTTTAGACCCCTCCAGCCATCTGGCATGCAATGTTTCCTGTTAATATTAGTCTCGCATCCTCCTTTGCGTAAGTATTGATATGCTTTGTAATAGAAGCGATCCAAGGTCATAGGAGGCTTTTTAGCTTATCAATCGATAAAATCGGACTTGGGGCCAATTCCCCTTATCAATGCCAGCGGTTTGATATCCTTATAGGAAGTGCTCACTTCAATGATGGCAACATTGAATTCATGTGAGAGGTCTTTGAGCGGCTTGTATGGCATTTGAAATAAGTTAGATAGTGACATTGCATCCTTGGATATGCTACTCATAGAATGGCTTTAGTGAACGGGTTCCAATGGGGGGAGATGCTTCGATCATTGTCAGTCTGGTCCTAGCTCTCCCTAATAAGCCATCGTACCATAGCTGCTAAGTTAGTTGTTAGGAAGCTTCTAAGTTGAGGGCATTCACAATATACCTTGGGCGCTTGACTCGGCAACTGATCCTAGTTTGTCTCATATCACCTTGGTTTTCCAGCCTTTGGGAGTATCATTCGAGTAGTAATTCCTTGTCCATTCCTTTGCTGCAATTCAACTCCTACCACGTGATCCCTTGTGCCCTGGTCAGTCATAGGACGTAAGGGAAGTGTATAGAATGCACAGTCTTTTTTTAAAAATTGATCGTACCCGACCCATTGTTTTTAAAAAATGGATGGTACCCAATCCATATTTTTTGGGTATAGGGATCGGTAGTATAGAGATTGAATAAATTGCCTTGGTAAGGGATCAATGGTATATGGATTGGTTGTAGTTGAGTGTGGTGCAGGGATTGGTTGAACATGGGTTCAATTCTGGATGAATGTGGCATAAGGATTGGAAGTGGATAGACCGATCGACCATACTATGCCCAATTCTTTAGCGATCAGTATTAAGTGTTTTGTGAGAGAGATCGACCAGACGGAGTATGGAGGGATCAGTCATTTGCTATATGAGAGGGATTGGCAATGAGGACGTGAATCAGGGATCAACTAGAGGGAACAGTCGTTTTTGGACTATGGAGGGATCATTTTTTTTCACTCATGACTTAGGGATTGGTCATTTTTGCATTTGTGATGGATCATTCATTTTTTCTTTGAGAGAGGGATCGAACCTTCGTTAACTTGAGTGGAAACTTCAGCATACGATCCTAAGAACTTACATACATAAGTGAATCTGATCCCTTCCAAATGGACATAAACACATGAACAACTATAAACAAGAACACTAGCATCATCATTTCCTTCAGCTCCACGCGAAGTTGATTTAATTCTTTTAACTATGGCTTTCAGCTTTCTTTAGATTTCCTTCAAATCTGAGTAGAATAGGAAGTTTGTCGGTATAAAGCCGAATCTATTCGCAAATATGGGAATCCACAAGTAGACGATGAGATCCAATCAAGCTGAGAAGTCAACTCTCAATGAAAGTCCCAAAATGTTGACGCCAAAAATGGGCATTATTATTCAACGTTCTAGCCCGGCTATATTTAACTTCTTGCATAAGTTAGATATGACTGCCTTCAAGATCGATGATTCCAAACGGGGCCTAAAAGTCAAGTACAGATGGTCATATGAAGTCAGGATTGAATAAATTTGATAGATATGCAATATAAAATGCTCAAAGTATGGAATATGGCTCTATGGATGGAAAGGATCAGTATAGATTAGCTCATTGAGAGGGATCGACATACATCATAAAGGGGGGATCGGCATGCATCATGAAGGAGGGATCGACATACATCATGAAGGAGGGATCGGCATACATCATGAAGGAGGGATCGAAATACACCAAAATGCAAGAGCATTCTTGCAGGAAACAATCCATACCTCGAGGCCTATAAGTCCATAATATATGGAATTTGTGGAGTAAGTTATAAGGACCAAGAGAAACTATGCTAGGGATCTCACATCAAAAGGATGAAAATGGAGGGATCGATATATAACCCATGAGAGGGTTCGGTGCAAGGCAGCATTCTAACAGTGTTGTAATAAAGATTAAGTAATAACTCGAGCCCTCGTGATTCAAATGACTTGAAAATTAGAGTATAAACATACTTTTGCATGAGGAAGCCATTGTAGAGGTCACTCTCCAAAATTCGACAAAAAAGAGGGATCTATGCCAATCCTTATCTATTGGGAATTGGGCCTAGAAATATCTTTGGTGGGCCCATATGGATTAGAAGGTCTTTCTGTCGAAATTTCAAAGAGATATCTGGTCGCCTTAATCTATAAATACTGGCCTGATGGGTCATTCTTAGGATCTTTACGCAGTGACTTCATTTAAATCAAGTGCTATCATTTTTTTTCTATTTTAATCAGATTCGTAAGTGGTTAATAAAAGATAATCTTCAAAGTGGACGTAGGCATGCAATGCCAAACCACTATAAATTCCTATGTATCTGATTATAGTTTATTCTCTATTACTTGTTAGTTCATTTACTTAGTTTATTTTTGTTTTTCTTCACTTAATTCTCTATAAAAACTATTCTTGGGTGTTTGTGACCAATTTAGTTGCAAACTTTTTAATGCTTTCATTAAGTGCGCTTGATTCTCAGCTTTTTGTTGCTACTGATTGGATAAATCACTCAAAGAAGATCCATAGTCGTCTTTAAGGAATTATTTATACCACTTTGGTCTGCAGAAATCTAAGCAAAGCTATTGACAATGGTAAGGAATACTAGATCTACTTCACAGAACGTGGAAGGAAATGAGAATACTAGCATCCAGCATGGAGTCCCTAGCAATCAACCGCTGGATGTGAATGTTGAACCAGTTGAAGTTTTGAATCCCACTAAGTCTATTACAAGGGTTGAATTTCATAATCTAATGAGAGAGATAATGGAGAGTCATCAATTTTTAAACCAACAGATTCAAAAAAATATCAATCTGATAAATAAACTCAATCAGCAACAGTGAGGAAAAGCTATGAGAGATCCCACTCCTTACTCGGCACCGAGAAGTTCTAACTTACCCGATGAATATCATAGGCATAGGCATCGCAAGACAGAAGATTATCGCGCAAAAACTTTGGAGCGTCAACTAATAGACCATCGCTATTTTCCAGGACCGCTCGGTGTCGATCCCTCCATAGGAATCGGTATCGATCTCTGTCCAAAGAAGGGAATCCTCCTATACACCTTGGGAATCAAGGTGGAGCTGCTTTTGTTGGTTTGGATGATGGAGTTCAATTGAATGCTGACCAAGTACTTCTCCGAAACGATGATGAATGTTCAAGATATGTATTGGGAGGATGTTGAACCAAAAAGGCGTGGAACAGCCCGTAGACATCGACCAAACCATTCACGTGAGGTGGAGCACGACAATCGTTTGGCATCGATTAATGCTGGACTTATCGGCTATGGTCAGACGATTAGTGAGAGAGAGCCAAGCCTTAACCAACGATGAGTGGGGAATCTCGAGAAGTCATACCCCATTCACTGATAGTATATTACATGCACAGTATCCAATGAGGTTCAACATGCCGTCGATGCCTACCTATGAGGGAAAAACCGACCCTAGGCAGATATGAATGGCTAATGGATTCTGCATGAGCGGATGATGCAGCAAAGTGTTGATGTTTTCCCATAACTCTGTCTTGAGTAGCAATGATGTGGTTCATAAGATTACCCACACGATCGATTTCTATATTTCATGATTTGGCATCGAAGTTTATGGAGCAGTTTCAGATGCACGCAACTCATCCCAAGGATGTGACGTCCATGTCCAACGTAATTTAGGGTCCAGGAGCATTGTTGAAAGATTTACTTAGAGAGATTTCATATAGCTGTAATAGAAATTAGTAACCCAAATGACCGTGCAATATTATTGATCGATAGATTTTCTATCGAATTAGAAAACCACTGAAAAATTATGTGATAAATATATCCGCAAGCACACGACGTATAATTTTACTACGTGGCGAGTACGGGCCGATCCGTGGGGAATTGAAATGATTTAAAATTCTACTCAATCAAATTAACCAAGAGTTAAGATTGTTTTAAGCTAAGAAGAATGTAAAACTAGCTAGAACAAAAGTGATTGAAAATATGAGATCAGAAAACAATTTAGAGGCAAATCTACTCTCATATTTTTACATAAATCAAAATAAAAATAATTTATGATCTCTCTATTTTGATTCTTAAGAGGAATTAGTGATGTATTTATGATAAATATGGTTTATTTATGTTATTAATTAACATAACTTAAACCGTCAAACTACATTATAACACATAAAACTACTTACCAATTGTAATGAAAATTAAGTCAAAGCAAAAGATTTTTTGTGTACGATCCATTTACTATTGTATTTAGTAACATAGAGGTATGTATGTGTGCAGGTAGATGGTGCAAGTGAGGTTGTCGAGGTAAACTTGGTTGAATGTTGAGATGTAGGTTATAGCAGTGTTGAACTGTGGGTCAGTGAGTTAGTCAGCAAGGTTGGAGGTATGTAGTAGAAGGAGGATATGCAAGTTAGAGTGTGTATGCATAGATGTGTAGAAATTTTGTAAACAATAAATGAGAAGGGAAATAAAATGTAAATACAAATTAAAAATGCAAATGAAATGCAATTTTAAATGTAAAATGTTGTAATGTATATTGTAAAGAAAATGAAATGGAATATGTATACACACACACACATATACATACATACATATATTTAAATATGTAAATGCTAAAATAATAAACACACAAATTAAATGCAAGCACAAATCACATAACAAACACACTACAATTTTTTTATAAGTGCACTTAACACACAAAATGAAAACATAATAAAATCAAATGACAATAATTCGAAGAATAAAACTAAAATCAAACTCAATTCCCCGGCAATGGCGCCAAAAACTTGTTGATCAAAGGATTTTCTATCGAATTAGAAAATCGTCAAAAAGTTATGTGATAAAAATAACCGCAAGCACATGGCATGCAATTTTAGTACATGGCGAGTACGGGTCGGTCCGTAGGAATTTAAATGATCCGAAATTCTACTCAATGAAATGAACCAAGTGTTGTTTTAAGCTAAGAAAAATGTAAAAATAGAAAGAACAAAAGTGATTGAAAATATGAGATTAGAAAATAATTTAAAAGAAAATCCACTCTTATATTTTTACATAAATCAACATAAAAATAATCCTTGATCTTCTATTTTGACTCTTAAGTGGAATTGTTGACGTATTTAACATAACTATGGTCTATTTATGTTATTAATTAACATAACTTAAACCATTAAAGCAGAATACAACACATAAAACCACTTATCAATGGTAATGAAAATGAAGTCAAAGAAAAAGCTATTTTAAATATGATCTATCTACTATATTACTTAGTAACATAGATCGTAAATTTTTTACTTTACTTTAATTCCAGAATCAAAAATCACTTAATTAGTCAATGATGTAAATTGTGTTTATGTTTGAATAAGAATAGCGTATTTGTGATAACAATGTAGACTATCAAATTCACTGATAAACTTACATCGTAAACTAACTTTTCATGAAGCATACGAGAGATCACAAATCATACAATATGTTGAATTTACATAGTTTTAGAGAGCTTCATTAACCCTAAAATTTGAGGGGTTTAGCTACTCATTTGTGTTATCATTTCTACACATGTAAATTTCAACATGGAAAATAAAAGGAAAGTGCAAGCTAATTAAAATAAAAATGAACTAACCGCTTGCATAAAATAAAACTAAACTACAAATATGAAAGAAAAGAGAGCATATAAATGAAATTAAGCATAAAAGAACATGAAAGAATGAAATAAAAGCAAGTAAAAGAAGAAGAGGCTTAGGAAGCCATTTTTATTTCTCTTGTAATTTGAAGCTACAACTTGCAGGATAAGATAATGTAAAACTAAAACTTCATTACATGAACTTAAGAGGGGTATTTATACAAGCCTCAAACCTTAATTCATATTTTAGGGATCTACCTAAAATGCCCCTTTGGAAGTGTGCCCACCAAGTTATCATTAACTTCTAATTAATCCTTCATTAAGTATGCATGTAACTATAATCTTCATTACCATGTGCATTCGCTCTTAATTGTAGATCAAGGTATGTGGGTAGGTGGGGTCCTCCATGTTGCATGAATTGATTTATTTCTTCATTCTTTTATTCTTCCATCCTCGTGCATGCATATTTCCATGAAATCTTCTTTCATTTTCCATTCAAATTTCCACAAATAAAATAAAATGTGCAAGTTAATATTCTCAAAATTAATATATGCACAACATTATCATTTTACCCCCAAATTGATGTATGAGTGATGACTTGGAAGCATTTTTGAAATTTTGTTTTAAACATGTAAAGATACTTAATTATGACATTTATTTAAAATAAAAGTAGATTAAATACGGAAGTAAAAATATGCACATTTACGTGCACATCAAATACCCCCACACTTATCTTTTTATTCGTCCTCGAATAAAGAAAATCTAAGATAAATCTGTTTTCATAGAAAGCATGATTTCATCAAGCGTATGCAACAAGCTGTTAAACCTCTAGGTATCCCTAGTAAGCAAGAGTTGTCTCGTGAGGGTTTTAGTGGATACAACCCACAAAATCCAAATACAACATGAAAATATTTACAAAATGAAAGATTCCTAAATGCAAGATTTATTTCAAAGATATAAATGCAAGTTTTTACAAATATTTACAATTGAAGAATTTACTTTCAAATTGACACGAATAAGTTAAATATAAGTTATGGTCATTATCAAGAAATTTAAGCCTTTTTACTCATCAAAACTTCTAACAAAAAATTAAGTTATCATCATAGTTAGACTCTAGTTTAGCTAATTGTTTCGGTTGATAACATAGTGCAACTATAGAATGAATCCTTAGTCGATTATCAAAGTTTTTTCAAAGTGGTTTTTTTCTTTTGAATAACAAGTCAAATCACATAAGTGAAAATAGTGCTTGGATTTCAATTGCTTACGCTCTCCTGTTTGAAATTTTTATTGATACTAGCTATATTTACATATGCCTTACTTAGAAAACTGAGGCCAGATATGCCACCTATGCACTGCCTTTCGGGCTTACGTGAGTGGAATACAGAGCATGACGAGTGTACAAGTATGTACACCTATCCACTATAGGCATTATTAATGAAAGAATTTTTTTATACACATACACCTAACTCAGATAAACTAAGGACAGATACACCGATCATGCACAGCCTTTCGGACTTATGTGAGAAGGGTACAGAGCATGGCAAGTGTACACACTTGCGTGTGAACGCATGAATTTAGGTGTTAATAAAATATATACATATATACAAAAGAATTTTTTTATAAAGAGAGAGTTTTACAATATCATCTTGGCACCACTTAACATAGAAGATAAAAAATGTTATCATCCTTACTTTAAATCAGTCACTTATCAAACAAAAATTCCAATTGGGATATACTTCATAATTATCACCCATGAACCTTTTATATACTAGTTAAATATCATTACTTGTAATCAACATTATTTTTATTTTTGTTGAGACAAATAAATTTTCAAAGATTTCAATTTAATAACCAAAACTTGTAATTATCCTATAGTGTTTCTTCAAAAATAAATCATAGTACTGAAAATAAAATTTGTTTTGAGATTTTTTTGTTTTTTTTACAAATTTTGATTTTTTTGAAAACAAAATGCAAAAAATAAACCGTGAAAAATCAAAAATGAAGATGAGACTCCCCCCAACACCTAATTTTGTCTGTGTGCCCATAGTCAATGCATGATATAATGAGTATAACGGGGGAAATGTGTACATATTTACAAAAGAGGGTTAACATTTCTTCCTAGATATAGTTTGGCTCAAGAAGAATCATGAGCTCCTCCTCTTGATTAATTGGCAATTCCAAGTATGGTTTCTGTAACGACCCAGAATTTTAATTAATTAAAATTTGTATATTTAATTAATTTTAAATATTAATAAGTGAAATTTATAAGTCGAATAAATTTTATTTCGAATAATTGGATTTAATTGGATAATTAAATCGATAATTTAATATGTGAAAATACAGAAATAATTGAAAATTGAGTTAAATATGATTGGACATGATTTGTAAAATTTTATTATATCATATTGGAGTTAGAATAATGTTATAGAACTTTTAAAATCGAATTTAAAGTTTATTAGCGAAAATTGAATATTTTAATATTAAATCGACTAGTGAAATTAGCCATTTTTCGAACAGTCTCGGAATTGGACGAGACCAGTTCCATTGGATCTGTAATAGTTAGTTATTATCGGATTTCAATTTTCGTAGCAATCAGATTTTTCGTTTCACCGTGGCAGCTCGAAACGCATCGAAATTGTTTTTAATATTAATTTGGCGAGTTAAAATAGCCATTTTTCAAAAAGTCTCGGATTTCAACGAAACCAGTTTCATCGGATCCGGAATGTGATATTATTGTATGATTAAAAAATTCGTGTCAATCGGATTTACCGTTTGTCCGGTGCAAGCTAAAACGCCTAGAAAATCGTTTAATCGGTTTAATTTTAAATCGAACGTTTATTGCCATAACTCGCACAGATGACCGAATTAGCATCCGAAACCTGTTCCACTGTGTCCGGAACGTGGGGTAAACCCTAGAAACGTTGGTCACCGCGCGTAAATCGGAGTTTGAAAAATCCAAAATGAATAGTGTTCGTTTTATTTTCTATAAATAGACCCTTATCTTTCACAAATAAAAAAAAAAAACTAAGGTTTAAATGCAGGCCGCCACCCCCTTTCATCAATGGCCGAAATTGCTCTATGCTTTCTTCCTTATTTTCTCTCAATCCACTCACTATTATCAAATGCTATAAACTAAGAAATTGTAGAGTGTGATGTGAACTTCACATCTATATGGATATGATCACGAATGGAGCTGTAGATTGTCGGAGAAGGGGCCGCGTTTGAGGCCGGTTCGTGCACGCGTAACGAGGAGAAGATAGGGCCGAGCTCGAAGCTCTTCAGGCCGAGTGTGGAGTTGAGGGGGGGCTTCGAAACGGCGCAGTTTGATCGTCTTCTAAACGCTCGAATTGGTTGTGTGATTTAGGGCTAGAGAGGCGGCAGATGGGTTCGTGGTCTCTGTAGGTTGCGTACGCGTGAATGAGAAAGGGGAAGAAAAGGATGGAGCGGCTAGAATCAGGAAACAAGGAATTTGCACGGCCAGGATTGAATAGGGTTAGAAGAAAAAAAAGTTGTAAATTTTATATTTAAAATTCGTGTAATCTTTGTAACGCGATATCTTTTTCATACGAGGTCGAAAATGCACGAAACCAGTTGCGTTGGAATCGTATGGACGAGCACTACGCTATGGAATTGGATTGGAGTCGTTTGGAGTTAGTGAGAATTTCGGGTAAAATTAAACGTTCGTTTAATTTTATTCGAAATCAATCGCTAAAACGAAATTGAAATCAAGGTGAGAACTTCTCACTCAATCGAATAGGTTTCGATTTTATTTTAAATAGTTATATTTAAAATTCTTGAATGTATGTTTGAATGATGATTGTTATCTATTGATTGTTAAAATAGACATTATGCGCCGTTAGTAAGCGGATGTTATTTATTAAAAACATATACCGCGAATATTTCATAAACAGTGAAATTGGCATTATTTATGTACTTGGATTTGATTTCCCGCATTATATAGCGGATGAGACCCTATTGCGCCGTCTATTAAGCGGATAATATTTTGAATCCCATATACCGCGATAATTTCGTACTGGAACGGAATTGGTATTGTGCTAACATCTTTGGATGCAGGAAAACAGGTTGGAGGGATCCAACTGGATTCCTCAACAGTATTTATTTGATTATGAATATTTTGATATTCGTTGATTATCGTATACAGATATATGATGTCGTTGTTGTCGTGATTGACTATTTGGTGTGTAGCATCATTGGGCCAAATTTTGGAATTTTAAAGGGATTTCAAAGGTGATTTTTTAAAGTATACATTTTATAAAATAAATTTGGAATTGATTTGTTTTAAATAAATAAACGTATAATTTTAATGTTATAAAAATTATGATTTTTGAGAAATATAGTTGAAAGTTGATTTCTGAAAATATGGGTTAATGATTTTACAAAATAGTTTAAATCGGGATTTTGAATTTATTGTAAAAAGGTTTAAATATAAGATTTATAAAATTTGATTATTTTATAAATCAAAGAAAATGGTGAAATTTATAAAGGAGTTTAAAGACGTTTTAAAATAATAATATAAATTGATTTATATAAAAGATTTATAAATTGATATTTATAAATTAAAATATTTGAATTATAAAACGAGTTTTTATAAGTGTTAGAATGAATTGTGAATGAATTTCATAAATGAATGAAATTTATAGAATTATAAACGGTGAAGTTATAAATAGAATTTTATAAGCAGTAGGTTTATAAAAATTGTAAAGTTATTAAAGGAATAGATTTGGGTAAATAAATGAATCTTATAAGTTATAAGATTTATAAGTTGGGAAGTTAAAGGAATGATTTTGCAAACAAATAAATTGTAAATATTTAACTAAAATTATGGACTTTTGGTTTATAATTGAGTTATAAATTGAATAAGTTAATAAAGGAGATTTATAAAAGGAAGTTGTTATAAAATAAATAGAAATGGAATTTATAAACATTGTTTTATAAATTCGCAAATGACTTATTTTGATAAGTAAATTATTATAACTTATTTATGGAGTTATATTCACATTTTAGATAGTGAATAATCCTTTAAAATGAAACGTATAGAAACGATGAAATTGGTTAACGTAGTATATTCACGTTTTTGAATAGTGAATAATATGTTAAAGAAAATGTTTTGGATATGATATTTTAAATAGAATTAAAACGATCTAACGATGTTTTAAATGTATTAAGATTCGAAACCATAGATTTCAACATTTATTGTTGAAATAGACGTTTTCGAGAAATAAAAGGAAATGGTGGACTATAACACTGTTGTTATAGTAAATGATTTCCGAAAGGAAATGTTTTGTATAGTATTGGGATTTATATACCTATTTTAATTTCGAATCCCTATACTAGTGATTTTGGGACGTCGTAACGATGTTTTACGTAACATTCGTTTTGGCCCAAATAAATATGTTTAAGAGAATGATTTCCTTAAAGAATGAAATATATGCATAATTTCGATTTAAGTATATTGAATATTTTCCAAGTGTTGAAAATAAATGGATTTTAGAATTACTTAATAAGTAAGTATGGAAATGTTTTCCAATATAAAGTGAATATTTTGAGAATTTATCTTTTTGAAGATAAATTGAAAACGAACAATTGAAATCGTATATTCGTAGATATTTTGGAATGTAAATTCACTATGGAATTTATAAAAGAAAGGGAATTTGTTTAAAAATAAATATTGATTTATTTTTGAGGTATTGAAATTATATATCTTGTAAAGATATTTTTGGGAAGTAAATAATTTGGAAAATTATTTGGAATCTGGTGATGTTGTACATATCCATTGATAGTTCAATAACCGACTATCAATATTTACCTTTGAATGGGTATTTATTGTGATTTGTTTGAATTTGAATGCCACACTTATTTTTGAATAAGCGCTCACTATTCGGGTTAGCCGGGAAAGGACCTTGGTGTCGTATAACCCATTCCGAGTATGTGATACGTCGTTATGGATTGCATTTGATGACCGGTGTTGAAGACCGGATATTTGTGAGAGCGATAGGATGACCTGCGATTGACTATGCACCGAGATGCTCCGGTATAGAGTTCTCCATATGTGATGGGGAATCCGATCAGGATTGTGAATATCCGGATTGCAAGGACTTCTTTGTAAGTGCCTTCGGTTCCGTTCGAGCCCTGAACAGACTTGTATGGATTGTATGTGTGACATTACAAATTGAGATATAAAGCTGATTTCTTTCAAATATATTTCTGTTGGTGGCGGAGAATTTATTCTCTTAGCTTAACACCCTTCTCAGAGACGTACGAGCTCAGAGGTTATGTAGTTGAAGGTTTTTAGCAATATATTCCCAATTTGGTAATGTGACATGCTGAGTGTTGCTGTGAAATGATCATTGTTTGATCATTTGTGATATGTTCATTTGTTTGATCACTTATCTTTGTGATCATTTCTATGATCATTTGTTGACCCAAAGCATGACTTTTGTATAAAGCGTGGCTTTGTGGACGAGACTTCGTCGAGCCTCACACCCCGGAATGGTCAAAACAGGAAAGATGCAGCAAGGTTATGAGGGGTATCTCCCTTTAGGGTATGTGCATTTCCTTCTGGAAAAGGGTGGTATCATGGTATGGAGCCCAGATACTTACTCATGTTGAAACACTTTATTTATTATTGTGTGATGTTGATTACGAGCGCTCGGATAAAGGTCCTAAAGGACCGGGGGATGGCATACTCGTGTCAGTAGTTACCCAATTAGGGGGAACCCGGCCTTGTGTTGGCAGAGATCCGGTTTGGTTCTCGGGGACATCCTTCCAGAGGCGTTCTCATGTGGCAATGGGAAGTTCCTTGGCCTGACCATTCGTTGGAAATCTGTAACGACCCAGGATTTTTATTAATTTAAATTTGAATATTTAATTGATTTTAAATATTAATAAGTAAGATTTATGAGTCGAATAAATTTTATTTCGAATAATTGGATTTAACTGAATGATTAAATCGATAATTTAATATGTTAAATTATGGAAATAATTGAAAATTGGGTTAAAAATTATTAAAATTGATTTTGTAAAATTTTATTTTATCATGTTGGAGTTAGAACGATATTATAGAACTTTTAAAATTGAATTTGGAGTTAATCTGTGAAAATTGAATATTTTAATATTTAATTATCGATTGAAAAATAGCCAATTTTTGAACAGTCTCAGAATTGGACGAAACCAGTTCCATTGGATCCGTAATAATTAGTTATTATCGGATTTCAATTTTCGTAGCAATTGGAGTTATCGTTTGATCGTGACAGCTCGAAACGCATCGAAATTGTTTTTATATTAATTTGGCGAGTTAAAATAGCCATTTTTCAAAAAGTCTCGGATTTCGAAGAAACTAGTTTCATCGGATCCGTAATGTGATATTATTGTATGGTTTTAAATTTCATGTCAATCGGATTTACCGTTTGTCCGGTGCAAGCTAAAACGCCTAGAAAATTGTTTAATCGGTTTAATTTTAAATTGAACGTTTATTGCCATATCTTGCACAGATGACCGAATTAGCTTTCGAAACCTGTTCCATTGTGTCCGGAACGCGGGGTAAACCCTAGGAACGTCAGTCACCGCGCGTAAATCGGAGTTCGAAAATCCCGGGATGAATAGTGTTTCGATATTTCTCTATATAAGAACCTTTCCATTCACAAAAAGAAAAAAAAAATATAGGGCTAGGGTTTCAGGCCGACCGCCGCTTGTTTAACCAATGGACGAAATTTAAAGATTTCTCCCCTCGAAAACTCCAAATCCGTTCATCGATTCAAAGAATTACCAACTACAAAGTTGTAGAGGAAGTTGAGATCTATAATCTCAACGGTTATGATCGTATTTGGAGCTACCAATCGCTGGCAATTTGCATTCAAAGGCGGTGCATTCATCCTCGATTTTCGTGCTATAGGGGTGACCGAGCTCAAGGGTATTCTGGCCGAGCATGGAGTCGGCTACGGCCTTCGTAGTGGTGGTCGTTGATCGACATGAAAGTGAAGCTAGGGGTCGCGTGAATTAGGGCATAGAGGCGGCGTTTGGGTTCGAATGGAACCTGGTAATGTCGCGTGCGTTCGAATACGAGGGGGAAGGGGTTTGCGTTCGGCGGCTGGATTTGCAGAAAGGAAACTGAACAGTCATGATGAAGCTAGGTTATAAAATAAAATGTAAATTGAATTTTATTAATCGTGTAAACTTTAAAAAGCTATATCTCTTTCATACGAGGTCCGTTTTGGACGAAACCAGTTGCGTTGGAACCGTATTGACGAATACTAAGCTATGGAGCTAGATCGGGGTCGATTGGAGCTAGTGAAAATTTCGGGTAAAATTAAACGCGCGTTTAATTTTATTCGCAATAAACGCTGAAACGGAAATTGAAATCAAGGTGAGAACTTCTCACTCAATCGAATAGTTTCGATTTAATATTTTAAATAGTTATATTTAAAATTCTTGAATGCATGTTTGAATGATGATTGTTATCTATTGATTGTTAAAAGTAGACATTATGCACCGTTAGTAAGCGGATGTTATTTATTAAAAACATATACCGCGAATATTTCATAAACAGTGAAATTGGTATTATATATAATAGCAATATATATATATATATATATATATTGGCATATGTATATATTGCAGTTGTTGATTTCCCGCATTGTATAGCGGTGAGACCCTATTGCGCCGTCTATTAAGCGGATAATATTTTATAAACCCCATATACCACGATAATTCCGTACTGGAGCGGAATTGGTATTGTGCTAATGTTTGTGGATGTAGGGAAACAGGTTGGAGGGATCCAACTGGATTCCTCAACTGTATTGATTTATTTACAGATATTTTGATATTTGTTGATATCATATCGATATATGATATTTGGATGTCGTGATTGACTATTTGGTGCTGCTGCATCATCAGATCCATTTCTGAAGTTTTAAAATAATGATTTTTGTTTTAAAAGGAATTTTAAAATGATTTTCAAAAGTATACGTTTTATTAAATTTTGAATTGATTCATTTTGAATAATTAAAACGTTATAAATTTTTATGTTATAAAAATTAAGATTTTTGAGAAATATAACCGAAATGAGATTTTTGGAAATAAATAGTTAATTAATTTTTAAATTGGTTTAAATTGGGATTTTTGAATTATTAAAAACGATGTATATAAAAGACTTATAAAATTGATATATTTTATAAATTAAAAATATTGGAATATTAAAACGAGTTTTTATAAGTGTTAAAACTGAAATAAAAATGGATTTCATAAGTGAACGGAATTTATAGATTTATAAATTGTGAAGTTGCAAAATGAATAGATTTTGTGAAATAGAAGATTTATAAGTAATTATCTTATAAATCGGATTTTGGCATTTAAATGAGATATAAATGGAATTTTTTAATAATGAGATTTATAAATCGAAGCTTATAAATAGAAATGGAATTTATAAACATTGTTTATAAATTCGAAATCAATTGAATTTGATAAATTGAACATTGAAGTTTATTAAAGGGAATATATTCACGATTTTGGACAGTGAATACATTTTTGAATAAAATGGTCATGGTTGGCAAAAGGAATATTATAGAATGAAGTTAATTATTTTAAAGATGTTTTAAAATGTATTATGAATCGAAACCATAGATTTCAACATTTATTGTCGAAATAGACATTTTCGAGAAAGAAGGAAATGGTGGACTATAACACTGTTGTTATAGTAAATGGTTTCCGAAAGGAAATGTTTTGTATAGTATTGGAATTTATATATCTATTTAAAATTTCGAATCCCTATACTAGTGATTTTGGGTCGTCGTAACGATGTTTTACTCAACATTTGTTTTTGACCCAAATAAATGTGTTAAGAGAATAATTTCCTTAAGGAATGAAATATATACTAAATCTTGATTTAAGTATATCGAATATTTTCAAATGTTGAAAATAAATAGATTTGTGATGTACTTATTATTAAATAAGTATGGAAATATTTTTCCAATGAGAATTGAATGTTTAGAATTTATCCTTATAAGATAAATTGAAAGTGAATATTGAAAATCGATTGAAAATCGTACATCATAGATATTTTGGGATTATAAATTCACTATGGAATTTATAAAAGAAAGGGGAATTAATTTAAAAATAAACGTTGATTTATTTTTAAAGTGTGGGAATAAATTTACGGATTTGGAACGTAAATATAAAGTAAATCGGTAAGGATTTATTTAAATTGGTTTAAATGAACCATTTTGAAATGAAAGTATTTCCGAGTAAGGAAAAGTGATTTGAAAATTTTGTTTTCAAATGGTTGAAGTGTGGAAAAAAAATATATATATCTAGTAAAGATATTTTGGAAAGTAAATAATTTGGGAACTTATTTGGATTTGGTGATGTTGAGCATGCCTTTTGATAGTTAAATAATCTGACTATCAATATTTACCTTTAAATAGGTATTTGTTGTGATTGTTTGAATTTGAATGCCACACTTATTTTTGAATAAGCGCTCACTATTCGGGTTAGCCGGGAAAGGACCTTGGGGTCGTATAACCCATTCCGAATATGTGATACGTCGAAATGGATTTGCATTTGATGACCGGTGTTGAAGACCGGATGTTTGTGAAAACGGAAGGATTACCGTCGAGTTACTCTACATCGGCTGATCTCCGATATAGAGGTTTTATCACCCTTAGTGACGGGAAGTCCGGTCGTGATTAGTGAATATCCGGATTGCAAGGACTTCTTTGTAAGTGCCTTCGGTTCCGTTCGATCCCGGAACAGACTTGTATAGATTGTATGTCTGACATTACAAATTGAGATATAAAGCTGATTTCTTTCAAATATATTTCTGTTGGTGGCGGAGAATTTATTCTCTTAGCTTAACACCCTTCTCTGAGACGTACGAGCTTAGAGGTTATATAGTTGAAGGTTATTAGTCATATACTCCCAATTTGGTAGTGTGGCATGCTGAGTGTTGCTGTGAAATGATCATTGTTTGATCATTTGTGATAGGATCGTTTATTTGGTCATTTATCTTGGTGATCATTTCTATGATCATTTGTTGACCCAAAGCACGGCTTTTGTATAAAGTGTGGCTTTGTGGACGAGACTTCGTCGGACCTCACACCCCGGAAATGGTCAAAACAGGAAGGATGCGGCAAGGTTATTAGGGGGTAGCACCCCTTTAGTGTATGTCATTCCTTCTGGATAGAGGTGATATCATGGTATGGAGCCCAGATATTTAACCTATGTTGTTGCTGCATATTTTGTGGTTGTTGGAAATCGAGGATCCTCGGATAGATCGGTTACGATCGGGGAATGACATATTCGTGTCAGTAGTTACCCAGTTAGGGGTAACTCGACCTTGTGTTGGCAGAGATCCGGTTTGGTTCTCGGGAACGTCCTTCCAGAGGCATTTTAGTTGTAGAACCGGTTTTAGTTGTAGAACCTGCTTCCTCAGGAGGTAGCTATAGTAGGCATAATATAATGGTACCTATGCTGGCTAAGATTTATATTCTACTTTCGAAATTGTTTTATACACTATGCACTAGTAATAATATCAAATGTTTCTTTTTAATGCATATCAAGCATCTTTGACTATCATAAGGAGAAATCTCCTCCGATTCTGCGTTTGCATTGTGTGTGTGCGGGAGGCCTTATGGTAGTCTCATTTTTAAAAGCATTGCGAATTGACTTTAAAAGTATTCCTCTATTTTGTTTTCAAAGATAAATAAACTGTTTTGAGTTCTCACACCAGTCACATGACTTACTCGGAGTTTATTGTTTTCCTTCCTAAACTCTGGGTGCCCACCAATTTCCACACGGGCAGTCAAGAGTTAAGGTTTATTCAGGATATTCAGGAGATGCTAGAGGCAAGATGGATGGCATGGCGTATTACTAGTATATAGTATTTCTTTTCCGCTGTTGATGTTGTTTGTTGTTGTACACTCTGATGACGTAATGAAATGTAATGAAATGTAATAACTGATATAGTTCTTTGTTTAAAGATTATTCATTTATTTATTATATGTTGTTCCACTGCGAATTGTGAGATTCTGATGTTTATCTGTTATTTCTTCTGTTCTGTTCTATCTTTTTCTATCTTCTTCTACCTTTTCTTTTTCTAAAACCCTAACGGTACGGTTTTTCGGCTTTCGATTTCTCGGCAGTTCATACAGTAGACGTATTGATGTCGGTTTTCGTCAACGAAAAATCGCAAAGGTTACAAAATCCAAAGAAACAATACGAGAATTGTACAGTTTCAGTTGTAGAACCTGCTTCCTCAGGAGGTAGCTATAGCAGGCATAATATAATGGTACCTATGCTGGCTAAGATTATATTCTACTTTCAAAATGATTTTTCCCTACACTATGCACTAGTAATAATATCAAATGTTTCTTTTTAATGCGTATCAAGCATCTTTGACTATCATAAGGAGAAATCTCCTCCGATTCTGCGTTTGCATGTGTGTGTGTGCGGGAGGCCTTATGGTAGTCTCATTTTTAAAAGCATTGCGAATTGACTTTAAAAATATTCCTCTATTTTGATTTTAAAGATAAATAAACTGTTTTGAGTTCTCACACCAGTCACATGACTGACTCGGAGTTTATTGTTTTCGTTCCTAAACTCTGGGTGCCCACCAATTTCCACACGGGCAGTCAAGAGTTAAGGTTTATCAGGATATTCTGGAATTCAGGAGTTGCAGGAGGCAAGCTGGATGGCATGGCGTATTACTAGTATATAGTATTTCTTTTTCCGCTGCATTGTTTGTTGTTGTTTATTGTTGTACACTCTGATGTAATGTAATGTAATAACTGATATAGTTCTTTGTTTAAAGATTATTCATTTATTTATTATATGTTGTTCCGCTGCGATTGTGAGATTCTGATATTATTCTGTTGTTTTCTGTTCTGTTCCGTTCTATTTTCTTTTCTCTCTATTTTCTATCTTTTTCTCTCTTCTTCTATTTTTTTCTTTTTCTTAAACAATGAGAATTCGTATTTCTGTTCATCTTGAGTTAATCTATGGAGATTAGTGTATATTCAAGGGGTACGGATTTGCGGGCCCTCACAGGTGGTATCAGAGCATATGGTTAAGCGACAACCATGGTTCTGTTGGGTGTCACTCATTAGAGATAGAGTCAGCAGTACTCTAGAATGAGTTTGAGTGTAATAATAGCTATGAGAGCGTATTTGTTAGTGAATATAAAATTGTTTTGTATTATGTTAACTTATCGGTTGATTGTTTATAGATTTCGGTCGATGTAGTCTAGCTAACTATCGTAGATAGGGGTTTCTAAACTCTTAAACAAGATAAATCGACATAGTATTGTTCTAAATTGAGTAAATGAAATAATTTTACCTTGATTATATTTTATATATTAAGGAATAATTTTACAAAATTATTAAAGTGTATATAAGTTGAATGTTTGGTTGTTGAATAAGTTGTTTGAATAATCTAAATAAAAGAATAATTGTATAAGCAAAAGAATTATAAGTATGAAATTATAATTAAAGTGATTTACAATTGTGAAATAAACTTATATATATAAGAAGTGAAACTATACGAATATATTTATAAATATGAGTTGTGAATAAAAATGAGTTTGAAAAAGTAATGAAATTTGACTTTGGTTAAAGTTAAATAAAAAATTACTTTAGAATTAGAATCTGAATTGATTTATAAGTAGGAATTTAAGTTAAGTAAAACAAAGTGATGTTTATAAAATGAAATATAACTTAAGAGATGTTGAATGAAGTTGATATTGGTATCAAAGTAAATTAATAAAGTTAAGTAATGGATATGAACTTAAGTTATGTAAATGAAATTCAACTTGAATGAATTGTAATTGAATTGAATTAATGGACTGAATGTAAATCAATTGAATGTAAATTAAGTTGATATGGAATAATGAATATAAGTGTACATTCATTAAAAATCTAATGTTATTGGAAGTTGAATAATTGAATGAAAATCAATTTAATTAAACCAATTGAAAGTATGGTGTTAAACCAAATTGAATGAATATAAGCAAAGGAATTTGGTTGTAATTAATATACATTGGTTGTTATATGGTTGTTAGTTGATTGTATATAATTTATTTAGTATTAATGGAATTGGAAGCTAAAGTAATTGGAATTAAATTGGAAGTTAAGTGAATCTTAAATAGAATTGAATTTGATTTGGAAGTGAACCAACTTGAATATGAATTAGTGAATATAAACTAATTGAAAATGAATGTTAGTAAAAACATCCACTGTTAATGAATCAAATGTGATTAAATTGAAAACCATTTCATTGAATATTATGAGAATATGAATGAATATTTATTGGTTATGGATGTTAGTTGAATGCTAGTTGGATGATAGTTGGTTGATGGTTGAATATATAGCTTTCGTTGCATTTGCTATGTTGGCATATATAGTTATTATGTTGCTATATGTTGTATATCGATACTATTGTCTATATACATGTTCTCATGTTGTTTGTTGAGTGTTTAGTAGGTGCGGATCGCGTTTGCTTCGCATTTGAAGCTCGCTTTCGTGCTATATTAGCCGTATATGCTCGCTAATAAAATTTAAGGTACATATCTCGGATTAAATATCGTACTTTTACACTTTTTTCCCTACGGGATGCCTCATTACTTGATGAGATGTATATTTGTGATATATATACTGTTATTTTTTTTTGGATCGAGCCGCGCAAATGAGACTATGGCGAATTTTTTCGAAAATTTAAGGCGTTAGAATATTTTTGAGAAAAATTGGAAAATTTTGAAAACTTTAATTTTGATTTGGAGTTGAAAGTCAAACAAGATAGTTGTTTTTGAAAAGATAACTAAGTATGATTTGAAACTTAGTAAAGTTATTGTAAGAAGTTTAACTATGGATTTTGGAAAGTTAATTGATTCTGTAACTTTTCTTACTTGGTAATTTCGAGGACGAAATTCTTTTAAGGGGGGAAGTATGTAACGACCCAGAATTTTAATTAATTAAAATTTGTATATTTAATTAATTTTAAATATTAATAAGTGAAATTTATAAGTCGAATAATTTTTTTCGAATAATTGGATTTAATTGGATAATTAAATCGATAATTTAATATGTGAAAATACAGAAATAATTGAAAATTGAGTTAAATATGATTGGAAATGATTTGTAAAATTTTATTATATCATATTGGAGTTAGAATGATGTTATAGAACTTTTAAAATCGAATTTAAAGTTTATTTGCGAAAATTGAATATTTTAATATTAAATCGACTAGTGAAATTAGCCATTTTTCGAACAGTCTCAGAATTGGACGAGACCAGTTCCATTGGATCTGTAATAGTTAGTTATTATCGGATTTCAATTTTCGTAGCAATCGGAGTTTTTCTTTGACCGTGGCAGCTCGAAACGTATCGAAATTGTTTTTAATATTAATTTGGCGAGTTAAAATAGCCATTTTTCAAAAAGTCTCGGATTTCGACGAAACTAGTTTCATCGGATCCATAATGTGATATTATTGTATAGTTTACAATTTCGTGTCAATCGGATTTAACGTTTGTCCGGTGCAAGCTAAAACGCCTAGAAAATCGTTTAATCGGTTTAATTTTAAATCGAACATTTATTGTCATAACTCGCACAGATGACCGAATTAGCTTCCGAAACCTATTCCTTTGCGTCCGGAACGCGGGGTACACCCTAGAAACGCTGGTCACCGCGCGTAAATCAGAGTTTGAAAAATCCAAAATGAATAGTGTTCGTTTTATTTTCTATAAATAGACCCTTATCTTTCACAAATAAAAAAAAATAACTAGGGTTTAAATGCAGGCCGCCACCTCCTTTCATCAATGGCCGAAATTGCTCTACGCTTCCTTCCTTATTTTCTCTCAATCCACTCACTATTATCAAATGCTATAAACTAAGAAATTGTAGAGTGTGATGTGAACTTCACATCTATACGGATATGATCACGAATGGAGCTGTAGATTGTCGGAGAAGGGACCGTGTTTGAGGCCGGTTCATGCACGCGTAACGAGGAGAAGATAGGGCCGAGCTCGAAGCTCTTCAGGCCGAGTGTGGAGTTGAGGGGGGATTCGAAATGGCGCAGGTTGATCGTCTTCTAGACGCTCGAATTGGTTGCGTGATTTAGGGCTAGAGAGGCGGCAGATGGGTTCGTGGTCTCTGTAGGTTGCGTACGCGTGAATGAGAAAGGGGAAGAAAAGGATGGAGCAGCTAGGATCTGGAAACAAGGAATTTTCACGGCCAGGATTGAATAGGGTTAGAAAAAAAAATATAAGTTGTAAATTTTATATTTAAAATTCGTGTAATCTTTGTAACGCGATATCTTTTTCATACGAGTCGAAAACGCGCGAAACCAGTTGCGTTGGAATCGTATGGACGAGCACTACGCTATGGAATTGGATTGGAGTCGTTTGGAGTTAGTGAGAATTTCGAGTAAAATTAAACGTCCGTTTAATTTTATTCGAAATAAATCGCTAAAACGAAATTGAAATCAAGGTGAGAACTTCTCACTCAATCGAATCGGTTTCGATTTTATTTTAAATAGTTATATTTAAAATTCTTGAATGTATGTTTGAATGATGATTGTTATCTATTGATTGTTAAAATAGACATTATGCGCCGTTAGTAAGCGGATGTTATTTATTAAAAACATATACCGCGAATATTTCATAAAAAGTGAAATTGATATTATTTATGTACTTGGATTTGATTTCCCGCATTATATAGCGGATGAGACCCTATTACGCCGTCTATTAAGCGGATAATATTTTGAATCCCATATACCGCGATAATTTTGTACAGGAACGGAATTGGTATTGTGCTAACATCTTTGGATGCAGGAAAACAGGTTGGAGGGATCCAACTAGATTCCTCAACAGTATTTATTTGATTATGAATACTTTGATATTCGTTGATTATCATATACAGATATATGATGTCGTTGTTGTCGTGATTGACTATTTGATGTGTAGCATCATTGGGCCAAATTTTGGAATTTTAAAGGGATTTCAAAAGTGATTTTTGAAAGTATATATTTTATAAATAAATTTGGAATTGATTTGTTTTAAAAAATAAACGCATAATTTTAATGTTATAAAAATTATGATTTTTGAGAAATATAGTTGAAAGTTGATTTCTGAAAATATGGGTTAATGATTTTACAAAATAGTTTAAATCGGGATTTCTGAATTTATTGTAAAAAGGTTTAAATATAAGATTTATAAAATTTGATTATTTTATAAATCAAAGAAAATGGTGAAATTTATAAAGGAGTTTAAAGACGTTTTAAAATAATAATATAAATTGATGTCAAGTTCTAGTGGTCCAGTGGTTAAGACATAGTGGAGTTGCTACATGTGGTTGTAGTGGCACCGGTTCGAATCCCAGCGGCCACAATAATGAGACATAGTGCACGGCCACTTATAAAACCGGCTAACCGAAGGCCAAGGCAAACATAGTTTCCTTGGCCCCAAAGTTTTCAAAAAAAGTTTTCATTAAGACTTAGTGTAATGGTGAAGATATACGTCAAATTTATCTGGCGATTTTGGCCGTGACCTCTTCCGTTCGAGCCCTTCCATCCAGCCCTAGTTCCGTCTCTCCTCTCCATGCCCTCCTCTCCTCGTCCGCCGTCTGCTCCTTTATCCCCCCCTCACTTCAGCGCCTTCTTCTTCTTTGACGCCTTCTTCTACTCGTTCAGGTAGGCCCTTTAGGAAGCCAGTTCAAATGTCGCCTATGCTATGTGAATCTGATTTCCCACCACTTCCCTCTGTGAATTCTATTGTTCAAACAGCTGTTATTTGTTCTTGTGTCAGTACTTCGTGTATTGGATGTGAGGATGGTAAAATATGTCGACCTGTTACTTTGTCTAAGGCTGTTTAGGTTGTTGGTGATTCACGTGTGAATGGTGTTGATAACGGTGGGATTGGTGGTGTATTACAATCTGTTGCTTCTGAGAAAATGGTTATTACGCAATGCACATCAGGTGTTTGTACTAATGTTTCTGAGGAAAACTTTCCCAAGGCCTCTGACTTGTTTACTGCTGTACATTCGCATGCTGTCTCCACGCCTCCTGGAGCCTATCCTGTTGGTGTTCCCACTATCGAGACATTCACCCCTTCCTCGGCAAATTCCAAAACTTGGTCATCGCTCTTTACATATCTGCCTCGAAATGCGGATGTGTATGAACCCGTGGATTTTGAAATTGTTGAGGTTAACGGAGTGAAGATCCCACCGCCGAATGTTTTGCAAGCCGGAATTGACTATTGGTCGGATTGCTTGGTTGGCTTCTTTTTGGACCCAAAGCAATGCCTTGTCGACGCAGCTTCTTTTTTTCGTAAGATTTGGAAACTACGCGGAGCTCTTAGAGTTAAGCTTGTCGACACTATGTATTTCCTTCTGTTCTCTTCCTCTGAGGATCGCTGTCGTGTTCTTGAGGCTGAGCCATCTTTTTTTGATGGAAAACCGTTCATTATTACACCATGGTCTCCTACTGTTGCTAGTGCGCGTGAGCAGGCGCGTTCTATCCCTATTTGGGTTTATTTTTCTCAAATTCCTTCTGCGCTGCAGCCGCTGCTTGGTTTGAGTTGGCTTGCAAGCAATGTTGGAAAATTGAAATGTTTTGATGCTAATACTGTTGCGCGTGATAAGCTGATGTACGCTAAGGCGCTGATTGAGATTTTCCCCTGTAAGCCTCTCCCTATCACTATTCCAATTCAGCTTGCTGTTGGCCATGTGGTCGTTGTTCGTGTTCGTTATGGTTGGGTTTCGGACATATGTACCTCCTGTCTCTCCTTTGGTCACTTGGATTCCGCTTGCATGCATTCTGCTGCTTCTGCTGCTGAGCCTAAGATTCCTCTTCCTCGGTCCTCGATCAGGAAATGGGTTCCCAAAGTTCACCCTGTTCCTCCATTACTTGTTCCTGGAACTTCGTCTTCACCTGCTCGGCCTTCATCCCCTCCTCCTCCCATTGTCCCTGTAATTGTATCCGCTGACTCCTCTCCTGCTTTGGATCTTGCCTCGTCAGTTTTGCCTATTGTTTGGGATGAAGCTGAGAGATGTTGGGTTGATCGTCAGTCTGATTTACGTTTTGACCCCATTGATGGTTCCTATTATAGATTTGTCTCTGGAGATCCTTTGGACAAGCATCGCCTTTTTTATCGGCCTTCTGGTGATTCCTTGATTCTTGATTTGGATGGAACGCATGCTGAGTTAAATTCTCTTATGCTTGCTGATTTTACTTGGGATCGATCTTTTATTTACTCCTCTGATGCTGAGATTTATGATCCTTCACTTGCTCTCCAGTTTCGCCCCTACTGTGGTAATCTTGGGAAAGCCACATTAGCTTCTGCGCATGTGGAAGCTGATGTTCGTCTTCCATTCTCCTTGGAGGAGACTTAGTTATGATGTTTGTTAGCTGTAGTTGTGATATGTCTGTCACACTCCTGTGCTGTATTTTCTTGTTTCTCTGTAGTTAAGGTGCCTCTGCCTTACTCCTGTACTTCAAACGCTTATTACGTTCGTAATAAAAAGTGGACGGTCCACTATAAAACCGGCTGGCTTTGCCAAAAATAACAATAATATAAATTGATTTATATAAAAGATTTATAAATTGATATTTATAAATTAAAATATTTGAATTATAAAACGAGTTTTTATAAGTGTTAGAATGAATTGAGAATGAATTTCATAAATGAATGAAATTTATAGAATTATAAACGGTGAAGTTATAAATAGAATTTTATAAGGAGTAGGTTTATAAAAATTGTAAAGTTATTAAAGGAATAGATTGGGTAAATAAATGAATCTTATAAGTTATAAGATTTATAATTTGGGAAGTTAAAGGAACGATTTTGCAAACAAATAAATTGTAAATATTTAACTAAAATTATGGACTTTTGGTTTATAATTGAGTTATAAATTGAATAAGTTAATAAAGGAGATTTATAAAAGGAAGTTGTTATAAAATAAATAGAAATGGAATTTATAAACATTGTTTTATAAATTCGCAAGCGACTTATTTTGATAAGTAAATTATTATAACTTATTTATGGAGTAATATTCACATTTTAGATAGTGAATAATCCTTTAAAATGAAACGTATAGAAACGATGAAATTGGTTAATGTAGTATATTCACGTTTTTGAATAGTGAATAATATGTTAAAGAAAATGTTTTGGATATGATATTTTAAATAGAATTAAAACGATCTAACGATGTTTTAAATGTGTTAAGATTCGAAACCATAGATTTCAACATTTATTGTTGAAATAGACGTTTTCGAGAAATAAAAGGAAATGGTGGACTATAACACTGTTGTTATAGTAAATGATTTCCGAAAGGAAATGTTTTGTATAGTATTGGGATTTATATATCTATTTTAATTTCGAATCCCTATACTAGTGATTTTGGGACGTCGTAACGATGTTTTACGTAACATTCGATTTGGCCCAAATAAATATGTTTAAGAGAATGATTTCCTTAAAGAATGAAATATATGCATAATTTCGATTTAAGTATAGTGAATATTTTCCAAGTGTTGAAAATAAATGGATTTGAGAATTACTTAATAAGTAAGTATAGAAATGTTTTCCAATATAAAGTGAATATTTTGAGAATTTATCTTTTGAAGATAAATTGAAAATGAATAATTGAAATCGTATATTCGTAGATATTTTGGAATGTAAATTCACTATGGAATTTATAAAAGAAAGGGGAATTTGTTTAAAAATAAATATTGATTTATTTTTGAGGTATTGAAATTATATATCTTGCAAAGATATTTTTGGGAAATAAATAATTTGGAAAATTATTTGGAATCTGGTGATGTTGTGCATATCCATTGATAGCTCAATAACCGACTATCAATATTTACCTTTGAATGGGTATTTGTTGTGATTTGTTTGAATTTGAATGCCACACTTATTTTTGAATAAGCGCTCACTATTCGTGTTAGCCGGGAAAGGACCTTGGGGTCGTATAACCCATTCCGAGTATGTGATACGTCGTTATGGATTGCATTTGATGACCGGTGTTGAAGACCGGATATTTGTGAGAGCGATAGGATGACCTGTCGATTGACTCTGCACCGAGTTGCTCCGGTATAGAGTTCTCCATATGTGATGGGGAATCCGATCAGGATTGTGGATATCCGGATTGCAAGGACTTCTTTGTAAGTACCTTCGGTTCTGTTCGAGCCCGGAACAGACTTGTATAGATTGTATGTCTGACATTACTAATTGAGATATAAAGCTGACCCTTCTCTGAGACGTACGAGCTCAGAGGTTATGTAGTTGAAGGTTTTTAGCAATATATACCCAATTTGGTAATGTGACATGCTGAGTGTTGCTGTGAAATGATCATTGTTTGATCATTTGTGATATGATCATTTGTTTGATCACTTATCTTTGTGATCATTTTTTGACCCAAAGCATGACTTTTGTATAAAGCGTGGCTTTGTGGACGAGACTTCGTCGAGCCTCACACCCCGGAATGGTCAAAACAGGAAAGATGCAGCAAGGTTATGAGGGGTAGCTCCCTTTAGGATATGTGCATTTCCTTCTAGAAAAGGGTGGTATCATGGTATGGAGCCCAGATACTTACTCATGTTGAAACACTTTATTTATTATGGTGTGATGTTGATTACGAGCGCTCGGATAAAGGTCCCAAAGGACCGGGGGATGGCATACTCGTGTCAGTAGTTACCCAGTTAGGGGTAACCCGGCCTTGTGTTGGCAGAGATCCGGTTTGGTTCTCGGGGACGTCCTTCCAGAGGCGCTCTCATGTGGCAATGGAAAGTTCCTTGGCCTGACCATTCGTTGGAAATCCAAAGAAACAATACGAGACTTGTACGGTTTTAGTTGTAGAACCTGCTTCCTCAGGAGGTAGCTATAGCAGGCATAATATAATGGTTCCTATGCTGGCTAAGATTTATATTCTACTTTCGAAATGATTTTTCCCTACACTATGCACTAGTAATAATATCAAATGTTTCTTTTTAATGCGTATCAAGCATCTTTGACTATCATAAGGAGAAATCTCCTCCGATTCTGCGTTTGCATGTGTGTGTGTGCGGGAGGCCTTATGGTATTCTCATTTTTAAAAGCATTGCGAATTGACTTTGAAAATATTCCTCTATTTTGATTTAAAGATAAATAAACTGTTTTGAGTTCTCACACCAGTCACATGACTGACTCGGAGTTTATTGTTTTCTTTCCTAAACTCTGGGTGCCCACCAATTTCCACATGGGCAGTCAAGAGTTAAGGTTTATCAGGATATTCTGGAATTCAGGAGTTGCAGGAGGCAAGCTGGATGGCATGGCGTATTAGTAGTATATAGTATTTATTTTTCTGCTGCATTGTTTGTTGTTGTTTATTGTTGTACACTCTGATGTAATGTTATGTAAACTGATATAGTTCTTTGTTTAAAGATTATTCATTTATTTATTATATGTTGTTCCGCTGCGATTGTGAGATTCTGATATTGTTCTGTTGTTTTCTATTCTGTTCCGTTCTATTTTCTTTTCTCTCTATTTTCTATCTTTTTCTCTCTTCTTCTATTTTTTTCTTTTTCTTAAACAATGAGAATTCGTATTTCTGTTCATCTTGAGTTAATATATGGAGATTAGTGTATATTCAAGGGGTACGGATTTGCGGGCCCTCACAGGTGGTATCAGAGCATATGGTTAAGCGACAACCATGGTTCTGTTGGGTGTTGCTCATTAGAGATAGAGTCAGCAGTACTCTAGAATGAGTTTGAGTGTAATAATAGCTATGAGAGCGTATTTGTTAGTGAATATAAAATTGTTTTGTATTGTGTTGACTTATCGGTTGATTGTTTATAGATTCCGGTCGATGTAGTCTAGCTAACTATCGTAGATAGGGGTTTCTAAACTCTTAAAAAAGATAAATCGACATAGTATTGTTTTAAATTGAGTGAATGAAATAATTTTACCTTGATTATATTTTATATATAAAAGAATAATTTTTCAGAATTATTAAAGTGTATATAAGTTGATTGTTTGGTTGTTGAATAAGTTGTTTGAATAATCTAAATAAAAGAATAATTGTATAAGCAAAAGAATTATAAGTATGAAATTATAATTAAAGTGATTTACAATTGTGAAATAAACTTATATATATAAGAAGTGAAACTATATGAATATATTTATAAATATGAGTTGTGAATAAAAATGAGTTTGAATAAGTAATGAAATTTGACTTTGGTTAAAGTTAAATAAAAATTTACTTTAGAATTAGAATCTGAATTGATTTATAAGTAGGAATTTAAGTTAAGTAAAACAAAGTGATGTTTATAAAATGAAATATAACTTAAGAGATGTTGAATGAAGTTGATATTGGTATCAAAGTAAATTAATAAAGTTAAGTAATGGATATGAACTTAAGTTATGTAAATGAAATTCAACTTGAAATGGTTAAATGAATTGTAATTGAATTGAATTAATGGATTAAATGTAAATCAATTGAATGTAAATTAAGTTGATATGGAATAATGAATATAAGTGTAAATTCATTAAAAATCTAATGTTATTGGAAGTTGAATAATTGAATGAAAATCAATTTAATTAAACCAATTGAAAGTGATGGTGTTAAACCAAATTGAATGAATATAACAAAGGAATTTGGTTGTAATTAATATACATTGATTGTTATATGGTTGTTAGTTGATTGTATATAATTCATTAAGTATTAATGGAATTGGAAGCTAAAGTAATTGGAATTCAATTGGAAGTTAAGTGAATCTTAAATAGAATTGAATTTGATTTGGAAGTGAACCAACTTGAATATGAATTAGTGAATATAAACTAACTAAAAATGGATGTTAGTAAAAACATCCACTGTTAATGAATCAAATGTGATTAAATTTAAAACCATTTCATTGAATATTATGAGAATATGAATGAATATTTATTGGTTATGGATGTTAGTTGAATGCTAGTTGGATGATAGTTGGTTGATGGTTGAATATATAGCTTTTGTTGCATTTGCTATGTTGGCATATATAGTTATTATGTTGCTATATGTTGTATATCGATACTATTGTCTATATACATGTTCTCATGTTGTTTGTTGAGTGTTTAGTAGGTGCGGATCGCGTTTGCTTCGCATTTGGAGCTCGCTTTCGCGCTATATTAGCCGTATATGCTCGCTAATAAAATATAAGGTACATATCTCGGATTAAATATCGTACTTTTACAATTTTTTCCCTGCGGGATGCCTCATTACTTGATGAGATGTATATTTGTGATATATATACTGTCATTTTTTTTCGGATCGTGCCGCGCAAAGGAGACGATGGCGAATTTTTCCGAAAATTTAAGGCGTTAGAATATTTTTGAGAAAAATTGAAATTTTTTGAAAACTTCAATTTTGATTTGGAGTTGAAAGTCAAACAAGATAGTTGTTTTTGAAAAGATAACTAAGTATGATTTGAAAACTTAGTAAAGTTATTGTAAGAAGTTTAACTATGGATTTTGGAAAGTTAATTGATTCTGTAACTTTTCTTACTTGGTAATTTCGAGGACGAAATTCTTTTAAGGGGGAAAGTATGTAACGACCCAGAATTTTAATTAATTAAAATTTGTTTATTTAATTAATTTTAAATATTAATAAGTGAAATTTATAAGTCGAATAAATTTTATTTCGAATAATTGGATTTAATTGGATAATTAAATCGATAATTTAATATGTGAAAATACAGAAATAATTGAAAATTGAGTTAAATATGATTGGAAATGATTTGTAAAATTTTATTATATCATATTGGAGTTAGAATGATGTTATAGAACTTTTAAAATCGAATTTAAAGTTTATTTGCGAAAATTGAATATTTTAATATTAAATCGACTAGTGAAATTAGCCATTTTTCGAACAGTCTCAGAATTGGACGAGACCAGTTCCATTGGATCTGTAATAGTTAGTTATTATCGGATTTCAATTTTCGTAGCAATCGGAGTTTTCCTTTGACCGTGGCAGCTCGAAACGTATCGAAATTGTTTTTAATATTAATTTGGCGAGTTAAAATAGCCATTTTTCAAAAAGTCTCGGATTTCGACGAAACTAGTTTCATCGGATCCATAATGTGATATTATTGTATAGTTTACAATTTCGTGTCAATCGGATTTAACGTTTGTCCGGTGCAAGCTAAAACGCCTAGAAAATCGTTTAATCGGTTTAATTTTAAATCGAACATTTATTGCCATAACTCGCACAGATGACCGAATTAGCTTCCGAAACCTATTCCTTTGCGTCCGGAACGCGGGGTAAACCCTAGAAACGCTGGTCACCGCGCGTAAATCGGATTTTGAAAAATCCAAAATGAATAGTGTTCGTTTTATTTTCTATAAATAGACCCTTATCTCTCACAAATAAAAAATAAATAAATTAGGTTTTAAATGCAGGCCGCCACCCCCTTTCATCAATGGCCGAAATTGCTCTATGCTTCCTTCCTTATTTTCTCTCAATCCACTCACTATTATCAAATGCTATAAACTAAGAAATTGTAGAGTGTGATGTGAACTTAGCATCTATACGGATATGATCACGAATGGAGCTATAGATTATCGGAAAGGGGCCGCGTTTGAGGCCGGTTCGTGCACGCGTAACGAGGAGAAGATAGGGCCGAGCTCGAAGCTCTTCAGGCCGAGTGTGGAGTTGAGGGGGGCTTCGAAATGGCGCAGGTTGATCGTCTTCTAGACGCTCGAATTGGTTGCGTGATTTAGGGCTAGAGAGGCGGCAGATGGGTTCGTGGTCTCTGTAGGTTGCGTACACGTGAATGAGAAAGGGGAAGAAAAGGATGGAGCGGCTAGGATCAGGAAACAAGGAATTTGCACGGCCAGGATTGAATAGGGTTAGAAAAAAAAAATATAAGTTGTAAATTTTATATTTAAAATTCGTGTAATCTTTGTAACGCGATATCTTTTTCATAGTAGGTCGAAAACGCGAGAAACCAGCTGCGTTGGAATCGTATGGACGAGCACTACGCTATGGAATTGGATTGGAGTTGTTTGGAGTTAGTGAGAATTTCGGGTAAAATTAAACGTCCATTTAATTTTATTCGAAATAAATCGCTAAAACGAAATTGAAATCAAGGTGAGAACTTCTCACTCAATCGAATCAGTTTCGATTTTATTTTAAATAGCTATATTTAAAATTCTTGAATGTATGTTTGAATGATGATTGTTATCTATTGATTGTTAAAATAGACATTATGCGCCGTTAGTAAGCGGATGTTATTTATTAAAAACATATACCGCGAATATTTCATAAACAGTGAAATTGGTATTATTTATGTACTTGGATTTGATTTCCCGCATTATATAGCGGATGAGACCCTATTGCGCCGTCTATTAAGCGGATAATATTTTGAATCCCATATACCGCGATAATTTCGTACTGCAACGGAATTGGTATTGTGCTAACATCTTTGGATGCAGGAAAACAGGTTGGAGGGATCCAACTGGATTCCTCAACAGTATTTATTTGATTATGAATATTTTGATATTCGTTGATTATCATATACAGATATATGATGTCGTTGTTGTCGTGATTGACTATTTGGTGTGTGGCATCATTGGGCCAAATTTTGGAATTTTAAAGGGATTTCAAAAGTGATTTTTGAAAGTATACATTTTATAAAATAAATTTGGAATTGATTTGTTTTAAATAAATAAACGTATAATTTTAATGTTATAAAAATTATGATTTTTGAGAAATATAGTTGAAAGTTGATTTCTGAAAATATGGGTTAATGATTTTACAAAATAGTTTAAATCAGGATTTTTGAATTTATTGTAAAAAGGTTTAAATATAAGATTTATAAAATTTGATTATTTTATAAATCAAAGAAAATGGTGAAATTTATAAAGGAGTTTAAAGACGTTTTAAAATAATAATATAAATTGATTTATATAAAAAAAATTTATAAATTGATATTTATAAATTAAAATATTTGAATTATAAAACGAGTTTTTATAAGTGTTAGAATGAATTGTGAATGAATTTCATAAATGAATGAAATTTATAGAATTATAAACGGTGAAGTTATAAATGGAATTTTATAAGCAGTAGGTTTATAAAAATTGTAAAGTTACTAAAGGAATAGATTTGGGTAAATAAATGAATCTTATAAGTTATAAGATTTATAATTTGGGAAGTTAAAGGAACGATTTTGCAAACAAATAAATTGTAAATATTTAACTAAAATTATGGACTTTTGGTTTATAATTGAGTTATAAATTGAATAAGTTAATAAAGGAGATTTATAAAAGGAAGTTGTTATAAAATAAATAGAAATGGAATTTATAAACATTGTTTTATAAATTTGCAAACGACTTATTTTGATAAGTAAATTATTATAACTTATTTATGGAGTTATATTCACATTTTAGATAGTGAATAATCCTTTAAAATGAAACGTATAGAAACGATGAAATTGGTTAACGTAGTATATTCACGTTTTTGAATAGTGAATAATATGTTAAAGAAAATGTTTTGGATATGATATTTTAAATAGAATTAAAACGATCTAACGATGTTTTAAATGTGTTAAGATTCGAAACCATAGATTTCAACATTTATTGTTGAAATAGACGTTTTCGAGAAATAAAAGGAAATGGTGGACTATAACACTGTTGTTATAGTAAATGATTTCCGAAAGGAAATGTTTTGTATAGTATTGGGATTTATATATCTATTTTAATTTCGAATCCCTATACTAGTGATTTTGGGATGTCGTAACGATGTTTTACGTAACATTCGTTTTGGCCCAAACAAATATGTTTAAGAGAATGATTTCCTTAAAGAATGAAATATATGCATAATTTCGATTTAAGTATATTGAATATTTTCCAAGTGTTAAAAATAAATGGATTTGAGAATTACTTAATAAGTAAGTATGGAAATGTTTTCCAATATAAAGTGAATATTTTGAGAATTTATCGTTTTGAAGATAAATTGAAAATGAATAATTGAAATCGTATATTCGTAGATATTTTGGAATGTAAATTCACTATAGAATTTATAAAAGAAAGGGGAATTTGTTTACAAATAAATATTGATTTATTTTTGAGGTATTGAAATTATATATCTTGTAAAGATATTTTTGGGAAATAAATAATTTGGAAAATTATTTGGAATCTGGTGATATTGTGCATATCCATTGATAGTTCAATAACCGACTATCAATATTTACCTTTGAATGGGTATTTGTTGTGATTTGTTTGAATTTGAATGCCACACTTATTTTTGAATAAGCGCTCACTATTCGGGTTAGCCGGGAAAGGACCTTGGGGTCGTATAACCCATTCCGAGTATGTGATACGTCGTTATGGATTGCATTTGATGACCGGTGTTGAAGACCGGATATTTGTGAGAGCGATAGGATGACCTGTCGATTGACTCTGCACCGAGTTGCTCCGGTATAGAGTTCTCCATATGTGATGGGGAATCCGATCAGGATTGTGGACATCCGGATTGCAAGGACTTCTTTGTAAGTTCCTTCGGTTCTGTTCGAGCCCGGAACAGACTTGTATGGATTGTATGTCTGGCATTACAAATTGAGATATAAAGCTGATTTCTTTCAAATATATTTCTGTTGGTGGCGGAGAATTTATTCTCTTAGCTTAACACCCTTCTCTGAGACGTACGAGCTCAGAGGTTATGTAGTTGAAGGTTTTTAGAAATATATTCCCAATTTGGTAATGTGACATGCTGAGTGTTGCTGTGAAACGATCATTGTTTGATCATTTGTGATATGATCATTTGTTTGATCACTTATCTTTGTGGTCATTTCTATGATCATTTGTTGACCCAAAGCATGACTTTTGTATAAAGCGTGGCTTTGTGGATGAGACTTCGTCGAGCCTCACACCCCTGAATGGTCAAAACAGGAAAGATGCAGCAAGGTTATGAGGGGTAGCTCTCTTTAAGGTATGTGCATTTCCTTCTGGAAAAGGGTGGTATCATGGTATGGAGCCCAGATACTTACTCATGTTGAAACACTTTATTTATTATGGTGTGATGTTGATTACGAGCGCTCGGATAAAGGTCCCAAAGGACCGTGGGATGGCATACTCGTGTCAGTAGTTACCCAGTTAGGGGTAACCCGGCCTTGTGTTGGCAGAGATCCGGTTTGGTTCTCAGGGACGTCCTTCCAGAGGCATTCTCATGTGGCAATGGGAAGTTCCTTGGCCTGACCATTCGTTGGAAATCCAAAGAAACAATACGAGACTTGTACGGTTTTAGTTGTAGGACCTGCTTCCTCGGGAGGTAGCTATAACAGGCATAATATAATGGTACCTATGCTGGCTAAGATTATAATCTACTTTCGAAATGATTTTTCCCTACACTATGCACTAGTAATAATATCAAATGTTTCTTTTTAATGCGCAAGCATCTTTGACTATCATAAGGAGAAATCTCCTCCGATTCTGCGTTTGCATGTGTGTGTGTGTGCGGGAGGCCTTATGGTAGTCTCATTTTTAAAAGCATTGCGAATTGACTTTAAAAATATTCCTCTATTTTGATTTTAAAGATAAATAAACTGTTTTGAGTTCTCACACCAGTCACATGACTGACTCGGAGTTTATTGTTTTCCTTTCTGAACTCTGGGTGCCCACCAATTTCCACACGGGCAGTCTAGTGTTAAGGTTTATCAGGATATTCTGGAATTCAGGAGTTGCAGGAGGCAAGCTGGATGGCATGGCGTATTACTAGTATATAGTATTTCTTTTTCCGCTGCATTGTTTGTTGTTGCTTATTGTTGTACACTCTGATGTAATGTAATGTAATAACTGATATAGTTCTATGTTTAAAGATTATTCATTTAATTATTATATGTTGTTCCGCTGCGATTGTGAGATTCTGATATTGTTCTGTTGTTTTCTATTCTGTTCCGTTCTATTTTCTTTTCTCTCTATTTTCTATCTTTTTCTCTCTTCTTCTATTTTTTTCTTTTTCTTAAACAATGAGAATTCGTATTTCTATTCATCTTGAGTTAATCTATGGAGATTAGTGTATATTCAAGGGGTACGGATTTGCGGGCCCTCACAGTTTCAAGCGTTGAACATTGACTTTGAAAATTGTTCCATCCCTGGGATTTTGTATTTCTATGGAACTATGTGTATAAACAGTTTGTACAATGTATGGTTTAGTCCATCTTGATCTTAATTCCCAAGGAATAAATGAGGTCTAGAGTCATATAAAAGAATTTTTTGGTTAGGTGAAAAAGTTTTTCTTAGGATAGACTTGTCATGAAAAACTTGTGATCTTTCTTTGTAAAAATTTTTTGTTTTCATGCACATCATTCCTAATTTCTTCTAATTCGTTGATTTGCAATTTCTGTTTTCATTAGCTTTTTCAAGAAGAAAGTTTAAGTTCTTAATGTAGGATCGATTTCACCCTAGAGGGGGGGTGAATAGGGTGATGGTATAAATTATAAAAATTAATCGCAGAAGCTTATAAATTAATTTCAATTCAGATCACAGAATAGCAGCAAAGATATCGCAGAATATAAAATAACAGAATAAAACAGAACAACACAGAATTTACCCAGCTTCGGCAAAACCCTGCCTACGTGCTGCCCCCAAGGTTTCTACTAGAAATTAGATAGTCCCTCGCTTACACACGTAAACTCGCTATACCCGCTATTGACTAATCTAATTCTACGCTCAAAACCCTGACCACAACTCAACCACCGAGTTGCGAATTCCCAAACTACACACCGTAGTTTGTCCACTAGTCACACGACTAGAAAATTAAAAACGGTTTAAAAGAAAAATACAATTTAAAAACAATTTAAATAAAATAGCCCTAATTCAAAAATAAAACCCTTATTATAATTTTAAAACCCCAAATAAAATAGAGTTCGAATAAACCCGGCCCTCTTTAGTAATTCAGCCCGTCTCTTTTTCATTCATAATGGCGGCCGCTGTTTTGTTCGTTCTTCTTCCCTTTTTACAAATTAGGGCTTTTTCGAAGCGCCTATAGATCTTATCGATTCTCTGGTTGATCAAGAGTTGCCTTGCTCGATTGATTCTTGTTTCTTTCACTGGCTACTTCGATGAGTTCGATTCTTGCTTCTGGTAAGAATTTATGCTTCGATACTTTTCGATTTTAATTTTTTTGTATTCGAACTCCCGTCCTTTATGCCGATGATGATCTGGGTTAAATATGCGTTCGAACTCCTTTATCTTCGTTCGTATAAACTTATTTGAATTTGTCAAATAAGTTGTTCGACCGTTCGATTATATTTTGATGCTGATGATTTATTTGACTTTGTCAATCTCGTATAATTGATGCTTGCTTGGTTGACATGGTTTTGAATCAATTTCGTGATGACCACGGCTTTAATTTGTGAAATTTGACTTTGTCACATTCGTATATTTTTACGACTTGATTCTATGCCTTGCATTTGAGACGTTTGGTTATCACTGGCTTTGACTTGGTTACATGGCTCTGTGAATTGCTTTATTGCTAAGGCTCTGACTTTAAATCGTGAGTTCAATTTTTTTTTACCTGATGACTTCGGCCATTTTGAATTTTTTTTACACTGCTCTTCTGGATATTGTTCAAACTGTACTCATGCTCGATTTTATTCAAAGTGTTGTTTACTTTGCTGCATATCACTGTACATGTTGTTGCTTCTGGTTACTGAGTTGTTTGTTGTGAATACTGTGGGTTGCCATCTTCATGTACTTGATTTGTGACTGTTGCATCGAGTTGTATTCATGTTTGTTGTTGTCAGTTTGCCTTGTATTACTGAGTTACAATGAGTAGCTATCGTCTGCACTTGCATTCGTGTTGTTGTTTGCTTCATGTACCCTACTGCTTTGAACTTCTGGTTGGTTTGGCCTGGACTTCACTTGACCATTGCTTCATGTATACTTGGTGCTTGTATTTGTATTTGGTCGACACTTGCATCATTATCTGTTGTGACATCCATGTGCATCTGTTGTGTCTCTGGTGATGCTTCACCTGCTATGTCTGTAACTTGTAGCTGGACTTGTGCACCTTGTTTCATATTTAAGACTTGAGTCTTTGTGGTCTGGTTGCATGTTCACTATTTGTATCTGCAGTGGTATTGTTTTGTTTGCATATATATCACTGGTTCATGTTGTTACTGAGTGTTGTAGTCCTGTCCACTCATGTACATGCTTCACTGCAGCCTTTTATGCATTGTTCATTTTACTGTCTTTATTGTGGCATATTTTGATTCTTTTGAAACTGAGTTGCACACTACTATCTTGGGTCTGGCCATTCTTTGTTGCATTTGAATCAGTTTCACTTGGGTCTGGTTGGTCTGGCCATTGTAGCTGTCTGAGTTGCAGTGCTTCATCACTTGAACTTGCTTGCAGACTGTCTTGTGTTTTTGTAGCTTTCATCACTGGTGCATTCCATTTAGTTGCACTTGTGTTCTGTTCATTCCTAGTTGCCTCTGGTTGCTGTCATATACTGATGAACTTGAAATGTACCATGATACTGTAGTTATCTTCGATTGTGTGATGTTGCATGCATGAGTCTGGTTCTCGGCCTATTGCATTTGACCACTGAACTTGACTGTTTAGTTTCATATTCATGTGTACTTTTGATTTGCGCTTGAGTTGAATCCAGTTACAAAAACTCGGATTTGACCTTGTGCTCGTGTCGTATTTTTGAATTTATTGCACCTGAGTTGAACCTGTCCGTATATTTGGGTTTGACCTTGTGCTCACCTGTCCCTGTAGCATTATCAAGTGTATATATCGGCGTGCACGGCCTTGTGGCATATACAGTAATACACTGTGTATGTCACAAGTTGTTCGTGTATGATGAATTCAAATTTAAATTATGACGAACAACCCAAATAACTGAGGCAAATCATATATTCAAAAATTATTTTCTATTTTTGAATTGCAAAAATATTTCTTTTTCAATTTTACTGCGTTAGTGAATATTTTTGCAGATTTCTCAGATGCTGGATTCAAACTGGAATGCAGTTGAAGATAAATACGAGTGTGAGTGATATGTACTGAGGTGAATTGTAAATGTGAAATGTGAATTGTAAATGTGAAATGTGATGTAATTGTAATCAAAAATGTATATGTATAGTGAGAGCTTGAATTTGTACTATCAAAAATTGTAATAAATATTTGTTTGAATAAAATATTCATTTGAATTCAAATTCCGTGTTATTTATTTTATTCTGCAAATATTTATTTAATCTGTGAAAAATAAAATAGTATATTATCAAATACATTTAAACGAATGTATATATGTTTATTATCATCAAACAAAAATCATATAAGCGCATATTCAACACTTAACTGCCGACAACCCTTTGTCTTCAATTTCAAAAGATATACGTCAAGCTTTCCCATAAAATAAATGAAATGGGGATAGCCCAAGATTAGTTTTAAAAGTCGTGCGGTTAGCCCAATGCGCATCTGTCAATTTCTAAGGCCAATCTTTATGATTTTTATTAATAGTTTTCACCAAGATTTGTTTTGTTTGATGATTTGAATCTTCAACTTGGCCACAAGTTTGAGGATGATACAGAGTGGATGACTTGTGGGTCATCAAGTATTTCTTCGTTAAAGTTTCAAATGAAAGATTGCAAAAATGGGTTCCGTTATCACTTATTGTTGTGCGATGTGTTCTGAACCTCAAAAAGATGTTTTCTTTGAGGAATTTCACAGCAATTCTATGGTCATTGGTTTTACACGGAATGACCTCAACCCATTTTGAGATGTAATCAACGGCAAGGAGAATGTAAAGATTTCCAAAAGAATTGGAAAACTGTCCCATAAAATTAATACCCCAAACATCAAAGATTTCAATCATAAGAATAGAGTTCAAAGGTATCATATTTCATCGAGAAATTCTTCTGAACATTTGACATCGATCGCAAGTTTTACAAAAGTCAAATGAGTCTTTGAAAAGAGTAGGCTAGTAAAAGCCACATTGAAGTACTTTTCCAGTAGTTTTCTTCCGACCCAAGTGTCCACCGCATGCTTGATGGTGACGAAACGAAAGAACACTTTTGATTTCGCAATCCGTGATGCAGCGTCAAATGATTTGGTTGGAAAGTATTTGAACAAGTATGGATCATCCCAATAGAAGTATTCGAATTGGGAAAGAAATTTATATTTATCTTGTTTCGACCAAAATGAAGCAGTTTCCTTAGTGACTAGATAGTTTACTATGTCGGCATGCCATGGATCGACAAAAACAGGAAGGAGTTGTTCATCAGGAAAGTTTTTATTGATTGGCAAAGGTGATGGTGCGTTGGGAAGATGAGACAAGTGATCGGCTATGACATTGTCGGGTCCTTTTTTCCTTGACTGTAAGATAAAATTCTTGCAGTAAAAGGATACAAGAATTAAGCGAAACTTAACGTCCTTCTTAGCAAAAAGGTACCTAAGAGTGGAATGGTCAGTATGAACAGTAATGTGTAAGCCTATCAAATATTGTCGGAACTTTTCAAGAGCAATAACTGCCGCTAGAAGCTCTTTTACAATGGTTGTGTAGTTAAGTTGAGTATCGTTCAGAGTCATACTAGTGTAGTAGATAACGTGAAGGATCTTGTTGATGCGTTGTCCTAAAACAGCACCAACTGCAAAGTTTGAAGCATCACACATTATTTCAAATGGAAGATCCCAATTCTACGAGCAAATTACAAAGCAGAAACAAGTTTGTTTTTGAGATGTTCAAATGCTAAAACACAATCAGAATTAAAGTCGAATGGAACGTCATTTCCATTAAGAGTCGTAAGAGGTCGAGCAATCTTACCGAAGTCTTTCACAAAGCATCGATAAAAACCCGTGTGTCCAAGGAAAGAGAAAATGTCTTTAACAGATTTGGGAATGGGTAAATTTGCAATGACATTGATTTTCGCTTTATCTAGCTCAATTCCTTTATTTAAAATGGCATGTACAAGGACTATGTCTTGAGTGACCATAAAGTTGCATTTTTCCCAATTTAGCGTAAAGTGTTACTCCTTGCATTGTTTAAGAACCAACTCAAGATGGTGTAACCATTTAGAAAAAGAGTTTCCAAAGATTGAAAAATTGTCCATAAGCACTTCAAGAAAGCATTCAATCATATCCTAAAAGATGCTAAACATGCACCTTTGAAATGAAGTAGGAGCATTGCAAAGGCTAGAAGGCATATGTCGATACGCAAAAGTGCCAAAGGGACACATGAAAGTTGTCTTCTCTTGATCTTCGAGAGTGGTTAGAATTTGTTATAGCCGGACTAACTATCAAGAAAACAATAGAATTCATGGCCGGCTAAATGTTCGAGAATTTGGTCGATAAAAGGAAGAAGGAAGTGATCCTTATGTGTTGCAGCATTTAATTTTCAATAATCTGTGCAAATACGCTAATCCATTTGAGTACGACTTGGAATAAATTCGTTTGAGTCGTTCTTGATAATAGTAAGCCTAGAGTTTTTCGGTACGACATGAATTGGGCTAACCCATGAATCATCAGAGATTAGATATATGATTCCTTTATTGAGAAGCTTAAGAATTTTCTCACGAACCACACCCTTCATTTTTGGGTTAAGCCTCTATGGTGCGTCACGAACAGGCTTGGCATCATAGACTAAATGGATGCGATGTTGTACAAGAGCGGAATTAATACTCTTTCTATCGGTGTTCGACCATCCAATTGCTTCCTTGTTTTTTAATAGAATAGAAAGTAAGGAAGTTTATGGATCAAGAGAGAGAGTTGCAGAGATTATGACAAGAAATGTTTCATTGTCACCTAAGTATGCGTACTTAAGGTGATCGAGAAGGGGCTTAAGGTCCAACCTTGGAGTGGTTGCTCGATTAAAGAATTAGGTTGAGATTCAGATCTATAGGAAGAGATTCAAATGGGAGCATGTATTCAATCTCGTTGGTCATTTCATGAAACAATCTTTCACATTCTACCTTGCGGCTTTCGTTGAGGTCAATCGTCTCGTTTTCGAAGTTTTCATGAATTGCATTCGTTCTATTGGTTTTCGAGATTGAAAAATGATAAGATCCAAAGTCATGTTTCTAAAAGAATTTTTCATCGAACTGTTGCGATAATTGATTAAGGCAATTGAGGTGGCTAATAATGGTCGGCCCAATATCAAAGGGATTTGACTCGTAGGGTTGGTCACAAGTTGTGTTTCAAGAACGATAAATCAATGGGGAATATGAATTGCCCTATTCTAATGAGCATGTCCTCAATTTCTCTTACGGGCTTCTTAATGGAACAATCAACGAATTGAACCGTGATCTTTATTGGTTTGAGCTCACCTTAGCCTAATTGTTCATTCACAGAGTATGGAATCAAATTGACACTTATGCCTAGGTCTATCAAGCATTTGTTAGTCGTCTTATCTCTAATTGTACATGAGATTGTGGGGCGGCCAGAATCTGTGTATTTAACGAGAATGGATTGGGACAAGACTTCACTCAAACTGGCCACTAAGAAGACTTTTTTGAGCACTTGATTGTGTTGCTTTTGGGTACACAAAGTCCTTATAAATTTAGCCTAAGTTGGGACTTGTTGAATGATGTCAAGAAGTAGGATGTTTACTTTCACTTATTTAAAATTTTTAACATCTTTTCCATTTGGTTCGAGTGTTTCATGAGATGAAGACGATGTGGAAATGGAACATGATACTCAATAGGGGTCTACTTGAGTAGAAGAAGAATTTTGATTGGCATTTGATTTGATGTTTAGCTTCACATTTTGTTTAGATTCGTTTGTTGTTTTAGAAGTGTCATGAGGAGTTTTCGGTTAATCGTTTAGACTAATGACTAGATTATCGACTTGTTTACTAGAACACAGAGTTGTGATCGCATTCAATTGGGTTATGTTGCTATCTTGAACAACATGGGCTTGATTCGAATTAATGTTTTGATTTTTGGGATTTGAACATGCTGGCTTGGGAATGTGCCTCGTTCATGTTCACTTACAATGTGGCTAGTTGACTCATTTGCATTTCAAGTTTTGCAATCGACTGACTCGTATTCTGCATGTACGAAGTTAATAAATTTTGCAAATTATTGTTTGATTGGAGGCTTTGAGTGGTTGCTTTAGCCAACGTTTCAAGACTTTTCTTAAGTGAACTTAAATGTTTATCGTCTTGGGGAGAAAGAGCAAAAGATTATTACGGTTGATTTTGGGATGGACCCACAAAATTTTGTTGAAAAAGATTGGGTTGATAGGGAGGATTTGAAGCATTATTCGAAAATGCTTGAAAAGTGGGACAAACCAAATTTGTGTTGGAATTATTTTGGTTCCAAGTAAAGTTCGAATGATTCCTCCAACCAGGAAAACGTGTCATTTTTAACTTTATTGAAAGCATTGAGTTGTTCGACTGTGTTAGGGACTGATCAGCTATGTGATTCGCATCATTACATTTATAAGCATGGGGTGGGATGCTTGGTTCATTTGGTTTAATGAGAAAACAATGTCAAATTTATTAATCGTTGCGTCGATTTAGCTTCCGAGGCCAAAGACGATCCTATCGAGTGAGCGCTCGATCGTGAATAAATTGATTTTTCATTAGAACGTTCCATTGAGATGATTTTTCGAGAAGGTTTTCAAGAAATTGCCAAGCATCATCGTGATGTTGGGCAAGAAAGTAGCCTTGTCACATTGATTTAAGCATGGTTCGTGAGCTGTTTTCGAGTCCATCGTATAAGATTTAACAAAGCGTCCATTTCTCGAAATTATGGTATGGACATTTTATCAAGAGCTCTTTAAATCTTACAAAATATTTTCCAAATGGTTCACCCTTGAATTGATGAAAATTTATGATTTCGATTTGGATTTTAGTTGAATTTTCCAAAGGGTAGAACCATTTTAAGAGAACTTTCATAAATTATTCTTTCTAAATTTTAATTGAGTCGAGGGTAAGCTGTACACCCATTTTTCAGCGTAATCCGTAAGAGCAAATGGAATTAATCGAAATTTGATTCCATCATCACTAAGTTTTTGGAGCTTCATGGTTGCACAAACTTGTTCAAATTTTGTTAAGAAAATGTATGGTTCATCATGTTTAAAATTTCTCAATTTTAGGAGCGTGGAAATATGATTGGAGTGAATTTCGAAATGGTTACCCGTATAAATGGGTAATGTGAAGCAAGAAGGGATGGAAACTCTATCGAAAAAGATTCTATCCATAAGATTTCAAGGGGCATTCTCGTTCTCCATTTCAGGAGGATCATTTGTTCGAATTAAATGATTAGTTGTTGTGTCACCAGTCCAAGTGTTCGTTGTTGCGTCACGAGTCCAAGCATTCATGACAATTAAAAGTCAAGAAGAGAAAGAAGTTAGAATCAAATTTAAGAGAAAGAAACAAAGTTAGAAAATAAAGTGGGAATTGTTTTTGTTTTTTTAAGGGAAAAATATTTACCAAAAAGAATTTATTTTTCAAAAGAGAGATTTGATTTTTTCTGTTTTGTTTTTTCTAGATTTTAAAAAAAGAAAATTTATATGTTTTTGTTTTTTGTTTTTGAAAAGATTATATTTCTGTTGGATTTTCGTTTTTTTATAAAACAAACTAAATATTTTTTTATTTTGCTGGAAAGGACTTAAAAACTAAGTTAAGTCAAATTTATAAAAAAATTCGGATTTTGTTATTATTTTTGAAATATGCATGAACTAATGCACCTAAATGAATGAAAGGATTTAATTACAAATTTTCTGTCTATAGTAGCTCTTAACCCAAAATTGTATAATCACACTTTGCCTTAATCCAACAAAATATTTCTTACCCAGGTAGCGGTCAGGAGTTATAGGTACACTATGAATCACCGTTGCAATGCAGCCGAAGATTTAAGTACCTTCAAAGAAACAATCAGTATAATATTTATTAATCACCGTAATATTTATAACTGATTATTTCTCTACCGTAGCCTAGATACCAAGAAATAAAAATTTCCAAAGAAGATAACTATCAAGATACAATTAAGCCCTAGGTGAGCTCACGACACCCTTAAGTCAAATGTCTAACCATTATTATTAGTCAAGTTCTAAGGCGAAATGCAATTTATAGGGCAAGGAAGGCGTGATGAAATCCTCTACCTTTTGTGAATTTGGGTATTGCTCTTAGAAAAGAAAATAAGATGATATGAATGTAAAAAAGAAATTAAACATGATTTAACGATGCAACTACAAATGAAATTTGTTTTTATTTTTGTTTTTGAATTTTTTTTATAATAAATGCAAGCAACTAACAATTCAAAGCAAATAAAATGAGAGATAATGGCACGATACCAGAGCGTGCAGAATCATTGACAATTTTTTTTTTAAGCGGCGATTTTTTATATAAGCAAGAAAAGTAGTTTTTAGCAAGCTAATCTCCTTCTTTTGATTTCTGCTTGTGCAACCTGAAAATTGGTGAACTATATGTATGTGTGTGTATCGAAAAAACACAATCTTTTTTCTTTTCTTTTAAAGAGAGAAAAATTAAAATTAAAACAAAATAAATAGATAAAAAGACAGAATAAAAAAACAAAGCTCAAAACACAAATCAAAACTATTCAGCCTGGCCCAACATTACAAGGCAGTAGCAACTTCAACACGAAAACAACTATAAATCATGATTCCACTTCTCGACTTTCATCCCAAATTCTAGTTTTTTTCAAAATCAAATTTTGAAAATTTAAGGCACTGGGTTGATTTTTGTGAATCGCAGGCGATTGCGACTAAAGGAAGGCAAGGAGTTGGGTTCTAGTTTAATCGGTAGAGGAAGGGTGGTCGAATGTTGTGATAGAGGAGGGTGTTTTCTGGAAATGGAGATGCGGTGATTTTTGAGGAAAGTGGGGATTTCGGGTGTTGGTTAAGGTTGAATTGAGGTGGTTTCTGTTTGTGGATTGTGGGTGAGGCATTGTAGTGGAAGGTCGCAGTCTAAAGTAGTGGTGTTGGATGGTGTTTGACAAATGCAAAGATGTGGAAGTTCTAAGAAGCAGGTGATTCAGGAGGAAGTGACTACAGTTGGTGGTTTGTAGTTATGGTCAGTAGAGGATGGTTGTTGTATGGGATGAAAGAGGGATTGTAGACTTGGATGGCGTGCTCTGGGTGACTGTAGTAATGATATGGTTGGTTATGTGGACAGTGCTTGTCACAGAGAGGAGATGGATATATTGATAGGGGAAGAAAGTTAGTTGTAGTCGATGGTGACTGTGGTTTGCTGATGTGTGAGGCAAGGAGATGGAATGAAGTGTAGTTTGTAGATTTAGTTGTAGTAGATAGGGTGATAGGTTGTAGGAGGAGCAATATGGGTAACCGTAGGTAAGTTTTAAGAGTATATTACCTAAACATGTGGGAATAGCAATGATTGGCAATGAAAAAAGTGTATGGTTGGCAATGACAGAAGTGTATGTGTTTTGTATGGTTGGCAATGTAGGAGGGATGCAGCAGTGAAGACAGTGGATGTTTGGGTAGTTGTTTAGAAGTAGGCAACGTAGAGGTGTTTGTATTTGATGTAATGTGTAATGGTGGTGTAGTGGGTAGAGGCATAGTTGCACTGTTATTGTACTGAAATGTTGTAATGAAGGAGCAGGCAGAAGTAAGGCGGCAGTTGTTCTTGGTGTTGTTGTTGTGGTTATGTAGCACTGGTATGTGGATAGAGATGGTTGTAACTGTTTTGTAACAGTATGTATACATTACGGATAAGTATGGTTGGGAGGAAGTTGATCAGTGATTATGCAGTGGTGAGGCAGATCGTGTGAAGTCTATGATATGATATGTGAATTGCATATGGATGTGAATTTCTATTTATTGTTATATGAGGTAGGAAGATGGATGGTAGCAGCTGATGAATTTGGAAGTGGTGGCTGAGATGAAGCAGGGGGATGGGATGATCTGCAGTGGCAAGGATGGTATTGAAGTTTGATATTATGGTAGAAAGAAGTGATGTAGAGGTATGTATGTGTGTAGGTAGATGGTGCAAGTGAGGATGTCGGGGTAAACTTGGTTGAATGTTGAGATGTAGGTTGCAGCAGTGTTGGACTCTGGGTCAGTGAGTTAGCCAGCAAGGTTGGAGGTATGTAATAGTAGGAGGATGTGCATGTTGGAGTGTGTATGCACAGATGTGTAGAAATTTTGTAAACGGTAGATAAGAAGGGAAATAAAATGTAAATACAAACCAAAATTGCAATTTGAAATGTTAAATGTTGTAATGTATATTGGGAAGAAAATGAAATGGAATACACACACACATATACACATATATTTAAATATGCAAATGAAAAAACAATAAACACACAAATCAAATTTAAGCACAAATCACATAACAAACGCACTATAATTTTTTTTTTATAAATGGACCCGATACACAAAATGAAAACATAACAAAATCAAAGGACAATAATTCGAAGAATAAAACTAAAATCAAACTCAATTCCTTGGCAATGGAGCCAAAAATTTGTCGATCGATAGATTTTCTATCGAATTAGAAAACCGCCAAAAAATTATGTGATAAAAATAACCGCAAGCGCACGGCATGCAATTTTAGTATGTGGTAAGTATGGGTCGGTCCGTAGGGAATTTAAATAATTTGAAATTCTACTCAATGAAATGAACCAAGTGCTGAGATTGCTCTAAGCAAAGAAAAATGTAAAACTAGCTAGAACAAAAGTGATTGAAAATATGAGATTAGAAAACAATTTAAAGAAAAATCCACTCTCATATTTTTATATAAATCAACACAAAAATAATCTTTGATCTCTTCATTTTAATTCTTAAGTGGAATTATTGACGTATTTATCATAAGTATGGTTTATTTATTTTATTAATTAACATAACTTAAACCATTAAAGTATAATACAACACATGAAACCACTAATCAATAGTAATGAAAATGAAGTCAAAGCAAAAGCTATTTTAAGTATGATCTACTTACTATTGTATTTAGTAACATAGATCATCAAATTTGATTTTACTTTAATTCCACAATCAAAAATCACTTAATTAGTCAATGATGTAAATTGTTTTTCTTTTTTAAGAAGAATAGCGTATTTATGATAACAACGTAGACTATCAAATTCACTAATAAACTTACATCATAAACTAACTTTTCATGAAGCATACAAAAGATCATAAATCACACAATATGTTGAATTTACACAATTTTAGAGAGCTTCATTACCTACAAAATTTAAAGTACCAGCTACTCATTTGTATTATCATTTCAACACATGTAAATTTCAACATAGAAAATAAAAGGAAAGTGCAAGCTAATTAAAATAAAAATGAACTAACTACTTGCATAAAAATAAACTACTAATACGAAAGAAAAGAGAGCATATAAATGAAATTAAGCATAAAAGAACATGAAAGCATGAAATAAAAGCAAGAAGAAGAGGCTTAGAAAGCCACTTCTATTTCTCTTTTAATTTGAAGCTACAACTTGTAGGATAAGATAACGTAAAACTAAAACTTCATTACATGAACTTAAGAGGGGTATTTATACAAGCCTAAAACCTTAATCCATATTTTAAGGATCTATCTAAAATGCCCCTTAGAAAGTGTGGCCACAAAGTTTATCATTAGCTTCTAATTAATTCTTCATTAAGTATGCATGTAACTATAATCTCCACTAGCATGTGCATTTGCTCCTAATGTAGATCAAGGTAAGTGGGTAGGTAGGGTCCTCCATATTGCATGAATTGATTTATTTCTTCATTCCTTTAGTCTTCCATCCTTGTGCATGCATATTTCCAAGAAAGCTTCTTTCATTTTTCATTCAAATTACCACAAATAAAAATAAAATGTGCAAGTAAATATTCTGAAAATCAATATAGGCACAAAATTACCATTTTACCTTCAAATTGATGTTTGAATGATGACTCGAAAGAATTTTTAAAATTTGTTTGAAACATGTAAAAATACCTAATTATGGCATTTATTTAAATAGAAATAGATTAAATATGAAAGTAAAAAAATATACACATTTACGTGCACATCAAATACTGGTGATCGTAATAAGAGGGGTTGATTCAAAGTCTGATTTTGACGATTGGTTAGCTGGCCAGCCACCCACAACGTTGGAGCGCTTCTATGGAAAAGCGGCTTAGCATTTGAGAAAGAAGGAAGCCCGGGGCTCTAGGACTTAGAATGTTGCGGGACCAGCTAGAGAAGGAGTACAGAGTAATATCACGGTAAAGTAGTCTGGAGAAAGTTCTAGAAAGGTTCAAGTGAATGTCCGGAATAAATCAAATCAACAAAATAAAGGCGAAGATCATAATCGAAAACTAAAGAGGGGTTCTAGAAGAAGAAAGCATAGAATTTCGATGTATAATACTTATACGTCGTTGAATATGTCCTTGGAGAATATCTATCTGTCTACTTGCAATACCATGCAGTACATGAGCCACCTCCAAAAGAATCAACAGAGAAGCAGAAACAGACTGGGAAATACTGTTGGTTTCGTGAGTGCTGTGGGCACAACACAAATGAATGTAAGCATCTCTAGGATGTTATAGAAAAGCTGATTCGATAAAGGAAATTACAACAATTTGTGAAAGCCTTGTAGGATGGCGGGCATGGGACATCTTACACCAACCGAGGACAAGCATCATGCAAGGCTGAGGAGCCTGCACGGACTGTTGGAAGATTGGTAATCAATACAGTAGTCGAAGGACCGCATCCGACAGATAAAAGTTGGCATGAGATTGGGCGCTACGCCTACACGATTAAGCGTGTGGATTTTGAATGCTGTTCGAATACGGAAGATGGAGCTCCGACAAGACAGCAACTTACGATGGCGGATGATATTGTGTTTCGGAATAGAAATGCTGACAAGGTGGAGGCTCTAAAGATCGACCCAATGGTCATTACGGCCATGGTCGGCCCCGCTTTGGTGAGAAGGATATTAATTGATTGTGCAAGTTCTGTAAATATAATTTTCAAGAAAGCTTATGATCAGATGATAATGGAGGCCAAGGATTTAAAGCCGTTTAAATCCCTCATACACGGTTTTAAGGGTGTTGCAACTGAAGCCATTGGTTATGTTGAACTGCCCATAGAGTTAGGAGAAGGTGACCGTTGAACAGTATGGATCTTGCCGTTTGTTGTTTTGGATGTTGACTCTCCATACAATGTTTTTCTAGACCAAACGACCTTAGCCGAGTTTCGGTAGATCTTACCCCATTGTGTTTGACTTTAGAGCTCCCGACGAGTAATGGTATTGGGGTTGTTCATGGTAATCAGGCGACTGGACATGCCTATTTTGTAGCTGAGTTAAGGGATGCTCAACGCAAGGAGAAAGGTAAGGGTGTGGACAAGTCAGCTCGCGTCGAAGCCACTGAAGATTGAAAACTAGCGCTTGAGCCTTGGCTCGAGCACCATGGTCGGTTCTTTAGAGATGTCGATTCGAGGGATGATAAAGAGGAGCCCAAAGAAACTAAAGTTGCACCGGCTGAGCTGACGATTGACATCACCGTTAGCCACGATGACCACCACGAGTCCTAAAGATTGGATCACAGCTCAACCCCCCGATGATGAAAGAACTTGCTGGATTTCTCCGAGCGAATCTTTACATGTTCACTTGGACTCATTCTAATATGTATGGGATCTCTCCTAGCATTGTGAGCCATGCATTGAATATAGACCCAAGGCATGTCTTGGTGAAGCAAAAAAGACATGGCATGGATCTGGAGAGATATACTGCTCTTAAAGAGGAGGTGAATATACTGAAAGATAATGGGTTTATTCGCGACGCCCTCTACCTTAAATGGGTATCTAATCTTGTACTTGTGAAAAAAGCGAATAGAAAGTGTAGAACATGCGTTGGTTACTCATATTTAAACAAGCTATGCTCGAAAGACAGTTTTCCCCTTCCAAGGATCGACCAGCTGGTGGATTCAACCGCGGGACACGAGTTGCTGTCTTTAATGGATGCATACTCAGGATATAACCAGATCCTAATGCACATTCCCAATTAAGAGAACACAAACTTCATCATCGATGTTGGATTGTACTGTTATGCGTAATTCCATTTGGACTAAAGAAAGCAGAAGCAACTTATCAACGTTTGGTCAACAGGATGTAAAAAGATTAGATTGGAAAAATAATGGAAGTGTATGTGGATGAGATGCTTGTGAAGTTATGACGATCAAGTGACCACATTAGAGACTTGGCAGAAATGTTTGACATCCTCTGACATGACAAGATGAAAATTAATCCTCTTAAGTGGTTTTTTGGCATAGCATCAGGGAAGTTCTAGGGTTTTATTGCTAACACCCGCAGAATCTAAGGGAATCTTGAGAAGATCCATGCTATTCACGATATTTAATTGCCGAAGACTATCAAACAAGTACAGTGCCTGAATGGGAAAGTTGCTAAATTAAGGCTGAATGGGAAAGTTGCTGCATTAAGCCAGTTTATTTCTAGGGCTACCGATAAATGCATTCCTTTCTTTAATTTTATTAGGAGAGGAAGAAGGAATTTAGAACGAACGCAAGATTGTAAGGATGCATTTCAAGCTTTAGTGAACCATTGGAGAGACCTCCCATCCTATCAAAGCCAGTGCATCATGAAGATTTATATATCTACTTAGCTGTGTCGATACACGCTATAAGTATCGCTTTGCTTCGTGAAGAGAACCGGATCCAGAGACCGGTCAATTATGTCAGGAAGCGATTGACGAGAGCTGAAAGGAACTATTCGAAGAAAGAAAAACTGGCATACTGCTTGCTAGTTCCATCACGGAAGCTCCGCCCATACTTTTAGGCACACTTGATCAATGTTTACACCGACTAGCCTTTGCGACAAGTCCTACAGCGACCTGAGACGTCTAGAAGGTTACTCAAGTGTAATATCAAGCTTAGTCAATTTAAATTGCTTACCTCCATCGAAGGCTGTCCAATGTCAGGTGCTGGTAGATTTTATAGCAAAATTCACCATGCAAGATGATTTCCCAAAGAGCAGAGAAATCCTTACCATACGATGGAAATTGTATACTGATGGGGCATCCAATGATCATTGTTCTGGAGCTGGAATGTGCCAGTAACTCTCAAAGATCGATCGATCTATTATGCTTTGAAACTTCACTTCTCCACAACAAATAATGAAGCCGAGTATGAGGCTCTTATTACAGGACTTAAACTTGCTAGAGAACTAGGCATAAAGTCTATTGAGGTGTTTCGTGACTCATAATTAGTGGTATACCATGTCAGGGGAGATTACCAAGCTCAGAGACAATGACTTTCTCTATACCTTACCCAAGTTCAAGAAATGTTAATCGAATTTGAGTACTACGATATTGCATATTCCTCGAAATAAAAACAGAGAGGCTGATTCATTGGCAAAGTTTGCTAGCAACGGAAATGCACAACGATGGGTTTGGTTTCAGTCAAAGTATTAAATGTCCAAGTATAAGCGTGATGGAAATCGACCAGGTATCAGAGATAGAGCATGAGAGAGAGTCATGGATGACTCCAATTAAAGATTATTTGTTTCAGCGAGTTCTTCTCAAATGAAGGAATGAAAAACGACATGTCCTTCGTTAAGCTTCGTGATATAAGAAGGAATTATGTACAGAAAGAGTTTTTCCATTCCCCTACTCTGATGCATTGCTCATGATGAGATAAAACAAGTATTAAAGGAAGTTCATGAAGGGGAATGTGGTGATAACACTAGGAGGTAGACTCCGACAAAGAAAATACTCCGTTATGGGTATTATTGGTCAACCATTAATCGAGATGTTGCTGATTATGTAAGGTGATGTGGCAAATGCCAAATATATGCAAAAGTTCAAGGAGCTTCATCGAAAGAGATTATGCAAATGGTGAGCCCGTGTCCATTTTCCATGTGGGGAATAGATATTATTGGTTCCTTAGTGATTTCTAAAGGTGGTGCGAAGTACGTTATGGTTGCAATTGATTACTTCACAAAATGCGCCGAAGCAAAACCTTTAGCTACGATCACAACAAAGAAAGTAATCAATTTCATTGTCCAGAAACATCATTTGTTATTTTAGTCTTTCACGAACTATTGTAACAACAATGTGACCCAATTTCATAGCGTCAAATTCAAGGAATTTTGCCAACGACATCGTATTTGAAAAGAGACTTGCAGCAGGTGCTCACCCTCAAACGAACGGACAGATTGAAGCTTTGAATAAAATCATAAAATCCATTTTGAAGAAGCATTTGGAGAAGGCTAGGGGCAAGTGGGTGGTTGAACTCCTGATGACATTATATGCTTATAGGACCACCTACAAATCCACACTGGCCATATCCATTCGCCCTTGCATATGGCTCCGAAGCCGTTATTCCTGTTGAGCTCAATATTCCTTCTCATCGAGTGACCTACTATGATCCCAAAATGAACAAAGATCTTCACTTAGAATCTCTAGACTTTATAGATGAGAAGCACGAAGAAGCCGATTTAAGAGCTACTGTGCACCGATATTGAGTCGCCTGATACTACAACATAAAATTTTGACCTAAAACCTTTGAGATCGGTGATCTAGTCTTGAAACAGTTTTTTCCTGCCACATCACACATGCATCCAACCTAGCAAGAACCGTACATCATTGAGCAGAGGTTTGGAGAGAGGACTTTCAAGCTAGTGGTTGTTGATGGCATCACACTCCCAAAGGCATGGAATAGCGAGTATTTACGATGCTATTTCACCTAGTTTATTTCTTTTTCATTCATTTATATTTACTTTTAGAAATAGCTTTAGCATTTGGTTTTTAAGATATGTAATAAGACGAATTATGTCATTTCTTTTTGTTTAGCAAATAAAGTTTTGAACTTCCTTTACATCTGTGTTTAATTCCTTATTACATGTTAGTTATGTTATACAACTAACTAATGATAATGTGTCTGATTAGGTTCCCAGAGTTTGGAGCTAGCTGATTACATTAGTTCCCAGTTGAACTAAATAAGGTACTCATAGCCCGACCATTCATTAGATGATTCTTGTCCACAACCCCAAGGACGAATACATAATGAGGAATGGAAGGGACTTGACCGTCCAATAACAAAATTAATCCCACAAAGCGATGGGACCTTCATGAATTAAAAGCAATTGGGATATAACTAGTCTCTTATTAAAGTTAAGCTCCAAATCTTGGGGATAAATTAATCAATTAAGAATAGCATGATTTGACTGTTCTTCGAGATAAATCTTAGTCCCTAGAGTGCGGGCTAGATTATAAACATAAATTAGGTGTGAACCGATCACCCACGAGATAACTCTGAGTCCCTAGAGTGCAGACTAGAGTATAAACATAAATCGGGTGTGAATCGACCGCCCGCGAGGTAACTCTGGGTCCCTAGAGTGCCAACTAGAGTATTAACATAAATTAGATGCGATTCGACCACCCATTAACTGACTCTAAGTCCCTAAATTGTGGACTAGAGTATACACATAAACTATGTGCGATTCGGCCACCCATCAACTTACTCTAATCCCTGGAGCGTGGATATGAGTATGAAAAATAGACGAGTGTGGTCCGCCGCTCACTATTCCATGAATTCCAGCCCGAAATCGACAGGAGAAATATAAACTCATTAAGGATGGAATTCGACTATCCCACACCTAACCCCGCTAACCCAAGACTAGGGGTAAGAGTACAATTACTAAAACCCCTGAATTCGACCACATAACATTAAGGATCGATCCTAGTGTATGATGCAACTTGAGGTCAAGATCACGTGGCAGCCTTGGGATAGAATTAGTGGATTGTTATTAGACTTAACGGAAAATGAATTACAAGTACATTAAATGGAAAGTAATAGTTTAACCACTTAAATAACATTTCACGTGAGAGCTCAACAGAAAACCAAAAACTTTTATTCATATCGTAAGCTTCAAAATTGAGGTGCAAGTTTATTCAAAAAAGGAAGCAGTACCCGTACAACCATGGCTAACCAAAAGGAGAAACAACTATACAAGCTATGTACAAATGGGGCCGAAGTGACCACTATTTCTTTGATCTTCTCTACTTTTGAATTTCTCTGGAGTGGCTCTATTTGAACTTCCACTTGTTCTCTTCCTTGATCCTTTGCCACCTTTGGCGAAAGAGCATTTGAAGCTCGAAGGGAGATCACCGGGCAACGACGCATCGGGTGGAATGACTTGTAATGGAACGAGATTTGGATCATCAATGTCCATGTCGGCGGGCTTAGCTTTAGCTTTTCTTTTCAAGGACTCCTCCTTCTCAATGCGCTCCTCCAAACTTGTCTTATCGGTACGTTTATAGGTGTCGGTAATCACAACATCATCAGATTCATCCACAGGCAACGGATCTTCTGTCTTGTCTTCATCGAATGACTTCAGCATCGGGCCTAGGAACATCGATGGTCGTCGGAATCTCTATTGATTTAGCTTGTTGCTTCATAGCAGCATCACTTTTAGGAGTTTGGTCAGAACCCGAAAGCCCTATGAATTTTTCAAAACAAGAAGATAAGCCCGTCACTATTGGGCATGAAGAACGAAACTTCTCCAAAAATGGAGAGTAAAGCGAGATGCCTGCATCCGGCTGACTTTCAGTTGCCACCAGAGTACCTACTTCCAAAGTAGGGGTCGGGACTTTGATTGAAAACCGAGTCTGTTGTAATCAATACCCAAATCTTGCCTTGGGCCAAAAGAAACGGATGCTTCAGCCTCTTGGAAGGAAGTAGGGCTCTTAGGATTAGATTCCGAGGACTGGGCAATATTTTTTCCTTAACCGAAAGCCGCTAGTGAGTCAAAGTATCAGAGTCCTTTGGTAGTGAGATCTAGGGGTTCATTACCATGGAGGATCTCCTATACTAACTTCTCTTCATCAAAATCGGCTTTGCCGAGATCTCTCATTTTCATCTCGACAATATATTCCCAGGCTTCGGCAAGTGACACAAGATTACCTTCACCAAGAAAACTCAATTCACGGTGGAGAAGGACTTTGGCGTTGTATTTGATAATTATAGGATCGAACATGTCCTTGATTTCATTCCTACCGAATTCTTTAACATCCTCCGCCTGGGCTTCAATTTGTTCCCTCATCTCCCTACGGTCTTACTCTCTTGCATCTTCTTTAAGGGCTTCAATTTTAGCAACTTGCTCATTAGGTTTGATTTTCAGACCCCTAGCTTCAATTGCCTCCTCGCAATACCTCTGTGATTACTTCTGAGCCTCAATTTTTCCTTCCCTTTATTTATTAAGAAACCGTTCAAGCTCTTCAATGTGGGGAGCCAAGATATATTTTTCCTTTTGCATGGAATCCTTTTCTAGAGAGAGTGCATCGCTAATGAGGGAATCATCAAGTTCCTTTTTATATGTAGCTTCTAAGCGACTGACTGCTTCAGACATTTCTTTTACACTTTTTTCCACCTCATTCAGATTTATTGTCAGCTCTGAAATCTCATTATCTTAGTGCTTGATTATGTCTTTGTCGATGAGTGCCTCTAGCTTGAAATGATCTATTTCGTGTTGTTGTTCGATTGTCACCTCAGAGAATTTTTCCGCCAAGTGCAGGAATGTCTCTTGCTACACAAAGATATCATTAACACACGCAAGAGAGCTTGCTTTGATGCTTCTCGGGATCGGATGAATTGAAGGAAGGAACTTGACCCCACCGAAGGAGATTTTTAGAAAAATAGCCTGGAGCTCGGCCAATTTCTCCACATAATTAATAAAATAAATATTCATTTAAATGTATTTGTTATTGTACTATTTTATTTTCACATAATTAAATAAATATTTGTTGGATAAAATAAATAACATAGAATTCAAATTCAAATAAATATTTTATTCAAACAAATATTTAGTACAAATTCAAAGAGTACAAATTTGACCTCTCACTACATTTTCAATTTCAATTCAATTTCATACTACAACACAGTTTTCACTATACATTGTTTACATTTTTCACCACTCTACATAATTCACTCAACACTCATATTTGTTCTTCAACTCTTATCCAGCTTGCATCTTGTATCTAAATTATCTACAAAGCCAAAACCGACTTAGTAAAATTGAGAAAGAAATATTTTTCCAATGTACAACAAAATGTGTAATTTGAAAATATCATTTTCCTTAGTTATTTGGGTTGTTCGTCATCATTTTCGTTTGAATCCATCATATACGAATAACTTATGACGTGCACAGTGTATCATTGTACATGCCACAAGGCCGTGCACACCAATATACACTTGATAAAATTGTAGGGACATGTGAGCACAACGTCAAACCCAACCAAATAGTGGATTCAACTCAGGTGACTCGAAGGAACTGCAACAACCCACACATTCCAAAGACCAGAATTCAAGAGGATAAAACCAGATAGAGCTAGCAATTTAGTGCAACAAGACTCAAAGTGCACCAGACACATCAAGGCCAATAGAACATAACAACCAAAGGCATGAAAATGAAGTGCACTCAAACTACATTCAGACTCATGAATGCTCAAAATAACAAGCCAGTGGAACATAAAGAATCCATCAACATATGTACAAAGTTTGGCTTCAAACATGCTTGAACCAAGTGTAAACTTATACATGAATGAACACAATAGTTCAGAGGCAAGCAACAATTCAACTCGAAGCAATGCAAAGAAAATACCAGTTCAAAACATGAGACACAGCAGTTCAAAGTGCTCAAATGTACGCATGACTTCAAAAGGAAACCAGATTGGAAATATGCAACAACAAGTTCACATGCATACAACATGTACAACGGTCCTATACATATTCATACAAAATGACTACAGTTCAAGTTTCAAATGCATTCAAGCATATACAAGACTCAATACAAAAGAACATGAGACCAGACATGAGTGTCAACTAGACCAGAGCATGTTGAACCAAACCAAACTTAATTGAACTGACTCAAAGTAACTGGAAGTAGACTTTAAAATCAAGTTCAGTTACAACTTGAACTTGAATATATATAAAATGCCCAAGCAAATACAGATAACAAAAGTACATTTGAACTCCAAAACACAAGCTCCAGACCAGACTCAAGTGGAATCACTAGTGAAACAAAAGCTCAAAACAGAATGAACACAAAATGACCAGACCAGATCAGCCTCAACACAAAATGACCATATGATAATATGAATGCAAATGGAATTCAAAACATGGAATAGAGGCCAAAAAATCAGTGTAGAAGACATACAACACTTAGATGAACCAGACTAGATTAATGAACAAGACTCAATGCACATGACACTAGGATAGCAAGTATGCACATGAACATAACAGCACGTAGAATTCTACCAAGCCGGTCTAGTTCATCCAAGAAGAAAGCCACAATATACAAGTGAAAACTATAACTTATTCACGAATAAATGACCCAAATAAATGAGCCTCCTTTGCCTGCTGCATCTATGAATTTTTTACATAATGGAAAAGAACCTAAACTATCATTAGACGAAGAAAGTTTGCTTGTTGATGCTAGTAAACTGGCTCAGAATAAAACAGCAGTTTCAAAGTGTAATGGGAAATCAAAAATTATCAGTTAAAGCCTGGTTCGATAGAAGTTCAAAAATTGCCAGTAAGAACCAGTCAATCAAAATCAACTCAATATTATCTCAAAATTCCGATGGCCGAAGTCATAGGTGAAAAGAACAAACCGACTCAGAGAAAACCCAAAGCATCAGAATAAAATTCGAAATTATGGAAGGAAAAATACGAATTGAACAAGTCAATATCATCACCATCGTTCGATCAAAAATCAATAGCCGAGCAAATCACATGAAAGATTCAAACCAGAAATATACAAACGAATTATAGGGTTTCACCCCTATAAATTAAAACCAAAAATCATCATTGGCAAACATAGAGTTCAAAAAGCAAAATCGAGTCAAGCATAATCATAAATCAAAAGGGAAAATCACATACCGGTATTCGAGCTCAACAGAGAAGCGAACGTAAGCAATAGTCAGTGAAGGGATTGATTGTCAAGGAAAATCAAAGAGAATCAATCACTACAATCGACCATATATTATTCGGCGATTTTGATTTAGCCCTAATTTACGCAAGCCCTAGTTTCCAGTCCAGAGTAATAAAGAGAACAAGGCGACCAGAGCAAACGAATCAAAGAGAAAAGGAAATCTCTTCTTTTTTTACAAATTGGGCCTTTATTTATTTATTTTGTATTTGGGCTTAAATATATAAATAGGGTTTTTTCTAGTTTTTATTTTATTTGTATCTTTTCTTTTTTAATCATGCCAAAATCTAGTTGTGTAACTAGTTTACGAACTACAGAGGTGTAGTTCGTGAATTTGCAACTCAGTGGCTGAGTTGTGGCACAGTTTTGAGCATAGATTTAGGTTAGTCATTAAGTTTATATGTGTAAGCATATACCTACTTAATTTCTAGTAGAAACCTTGGAGGCAGCACGTTGGCAGGGTTTTGCCGAAGCTGGGTAAATATGTGTTGCTCTATTTCTGCTTTTATTATTCTGCTATTATCTATGCTGCAATTATTATATTTATTTCCTCATTAATTTTTATTATTATCACCATATTCACCCCCCTCTAGGGTGAAATCGATCCTACATTAGTCTGTATTGAAAGTTCCAAGGATTTGATTGTTCAATCTCAAGTTCGATAGTGAATATGCAATTTTTATTGTTCATTGTCATTATAGTCCAAGTTCCCTGAGGTGAATTGGTGATATTTGTTCAAACATGTAAGGATAGATTGGATTTTAAGTTCATAACCCTTATGTCAATCCCTATGTTTATACCGTTCCCTCTATTTATAACGATCCACATCCCATAGCCTCTCAACCGATCCATCTCTTCAACCTAAAATTACCGACCTCTTTTCTTCTATGAATCCTACCAGTTCCTTCTCTTCTCAACCTCCCATCGATCCCACTCTCACACCAAAGAATACCGATCCCTCTGCTTCACCCTCCAATATATAGTCCCTACGTTGAGGGATCGGTATGGATCCAAAACTCCATAACCGACTCCTCCTCCACTCCATCTTCTTCTTCCTTCCTCCTCCTTGGCCCTATTGAACTCCTCCATATCCAATGTTTCTCCTCTCCTAAGAAAATTGGGCTGCTACTCCATCATTGCGCCAAACTCTGGAATCCCTTATCTCATCATATAACCAAAGGTTAAGGAAAAAAAGGCTTATGTCACGACCCGAAATCCAGCTATTGAAAATCGACATCAAATACCTCACTTGTATTTGACTGTCGGAGATTCAAACGCCGAATTTCAGTTTAGATGGAGCTTATAACAACATTAGATGAATATAAACCGTGGAAACAAAATGAATACCATTAATCACAACACAGATACAACACCACCACAATATTTGGTTACAATCCTCAGAGCTTATATACATGATATAACAACAAAGCGATAACAAATTTATTTCAACTTCAAGAGAGTTTTCAACATACCTCGACTTTGAGAGGATCCTCCAAAGACTCCAACAAAAGATTTCCAAGGCCATAAGCTTTCAAAAAAACTTCAAAAGATTCCAAGCTACTCCAAAACACGGATAACCTGCTTCTAGGCTGCCCATGTGGAAATTATGGGCACCCAGAGTTTAGGAAGGGAATAATAAACTCCGAGTCAGTCATGGGACTAGTATGTGTAAACAAAACAGTTGTTTGAAATAAAAACTATTTATAGAAGAAATTCATTCATGCTTTTGGAAAATGAAACTACCATAAGACCACCCGCTACACACATAATGCAATCGTAGAATTGGAGGAGATTCTTCTTACGATAATCAAATATGCTTGATATGAGAAAACTTCTTGATATTATTATTAGTGCATAGTGTAGAAAATGTTATGAAAGTATAATATTAATCCTAACCATCATAGACATTTCATACTATGCCTACTATAGCTACTATCCAAACAGTGGGTCACCACCATAAGTAGATGGCAGGTTATACAACTAAAACCGTACAGGGCTCGTATTGTTTCTTTGGATTTCCAACAAATAGTCAACCTAAGGAACTTCCTTAAAATGGGACAACTTTGAAGGGACGCCCCCTAGAGTCAAACTGGTTCCCTACCAACACGAGGCCGGGTTACCACGGTAACTAGGTAACACCTGCAGTAAGCCATCCTTGGTCGTTACCGACCTTTATCCTGGGATTCACCAATAAATAGCGACAATCACAGAGATAAATATCTAGGATCCATACCGTGATATCACCTTTATCCAGAAGAAAATGGACATACCCTAGGGGTGCGACCCCTAGAAACCTTGTCGTAACATTATTGTTTTAACCATTACCGGATTGTGAGGTTCGATGAAGTTTTGTCCACAAAGCTACGCTTTTCACAAAAGCCATGCTTCGATCAACAAATGATCAGCAGCACTCAGCATGCCACACTACCAAATTGGGAGTATATCACTAATAACCATCAACTACAAAACCTCTGAGCTCGTATGTCTCAGAGAAGGGTGTTAAGCTAAGAGAATAAATTCTCCACCACCAACAGAAATGTATTTGAAAGAAATCAGCTTTATATCTCAAGGTGTAATGTTAGACATACAACCATATAAGTTTGTTCCGAGTTCGAATAGAACCAAAGGCACTTCCAAAGAAGCCCTTGCAATCCAGGCATCCACAATCCCGATCGGACTCCCTATCACATATGGAGATCTCCATACCGGAGCGACTCAGTGCAGAGTCATTCGACAGGTTATCCTATCGTTCTCGAAGACACCCGGTCTTCATCACCGTCTTCAAATGCTTTCCATTTCGTCATATCACATGTTCGGAATGGGATATATGACACAAAGGTCCTCTCCTGAATAAACCGAATAGTGAGCATTCAATTTTTAAAACACGTGGACATATCAATCACAAAGATTCACATTCAGGGTTCGATGTGGGTTTCGGATAACCAATTGGAATCCGACTCCCTGTCGCATCGAAATTCAATTGCCGTTTTACGGGCCAATGGGTTTTCATATTCATGCAGAAACAAATCACAAATCACAAATCACAGTTCATCATAAAGCAATTCACATCACACGGTATCACAATCACAAACAGAGGTATCAATTAGCTTAAGGCATTTCAATAATAATTAATCATCTAACAATGAGATGAATTAACAGTGATTATAATCAATTAATCACATAATTATTTTTCATTAATTATCTTTAATTAATGATGAATTATCCTAAATTTTAAACTAGTTAATCCTTAATTATTAATTAATTTAAATATTAATTATTATTTAATTAAACCCCTGCTCATTAATTAATTAAATCTTAATTACCTTCATTAATTAATCAATTATTTCTTAGTTAATTACCTTAATTAATTTATCTTTAGTTATAAATTAATTAACTTTAATTAATAATTAATCACCCTTCAATTAATTATTCTTAAATTGTTAAGTAATTATAAATCATTGATTATTTAATCACGATTAACAATATAAATTGATTTACTTTTAAATTAGGTTAAAAATGTAACACATTTAATTATCTCCTTAATTACTTTGTTAAGTTTTATTTAAAATAAACTTTTGAAAAATGCGAGGTTAAAACATTCTTATTTAAATGATTTAAAATATTTCATTTTAAAACCTTAAAGTACAAATTACAACTTAACAATAATTATCCATTTGAAAAGAATAATTTTAGAAATCAATTTTGACTTATATTTTTAAATTTTAAAACTGAAAATGTTATTATCCTAGAGCTGCTTCGAGTGATACCCGAGACTCTTTCACACCTGCTTCAAGTTTTCCCAAAATCAACCCAATAGCTTCAGTTTTTAAAATTTTGTTTAAGTTTAAAAAGTAACCCGATGTATAGCTAGAATTACTCGACCTCAACTTCGAGCCATCATCCTTGAATCCCGAGTGATACTTCGAGTCTCCACCCCGCCTTCCATAAACAAACTACTGACACAAGCCCTGGTGCCGTGCACATGCACAACGGCAATGACGAACTTCGACCGACTCCACCACCTTCCACATCTCGGCAACAGTTCGTATGGGTCATACGAGCACCCAGAAACACAAAACATTGACAAACTCGCGAACAAGCTTGCTAACCCAGACTGGCACCAAAACGACCACTACAAAAACCCCTCGTTCTTCCACCTCTGGCTGTCAAAGGCCACAAAAATTCAACCGAAGCTTCGTAGATGATTGACGCTTCGATCGGCACTGATTCGTTCGATTCCGATTGCCTAATGATGACGCAGCAGTACCGATTCCAACCATAAGTAAATATGGGTTTCAAACCCTACGTCGATCTCGATAGCCCCTACAACAAATTAAAAACCATTGAATATTCTTATAATGATTCCTGACCTTCGAACGTGTTCCATCCACGATTACACGATTCATCATTACCTCGAACACCAAGATTTGGTGAAAAAGGCAATTCTGTTCAACCTTGTATTTCACATAGGACACGATATTAAAAAAATTGATTTTGCTTTTAAAAATCATTGATTTCAAAAGCGTTTCGAATCATATATTTAAAATCAAGAATTTTGATCATTAAATTTTCGAGAAGATTTGGGTTTATCTGTATTTAAAAAAATCCAGAGAAAACTTAAGATAAACTACTTAAATTTATTTTAAAAATCTTAAAGTATGATTATACAAACCCATTCTATTTAAATTTCAAAGCCTAAAGATGATTCAAGATAAAGCTTTTGAATTTTAAGATAGGTTTTGGAACCTGTAACAGAGGCTTTGCCTCTTTTCTCATGTGCACAGACATGCACAACAACATTCAATAATACATACATATAAATAGAGATGCATGCAAATAGTTTTCAATCTTACTTAACCAAGAGTTCAGACAACAGATCATAATCTAAGGCTTTCCAGAATTTACTCACCTGACAACCTGAAACAGAAAGGTTGTGCTTTTCTTGAATTTGAAATGACTGGGACTTTTCCAGTTTTTTTTTTTGAATTTACTATTGAATTGTGATGATCCTTGCTTCTTTAGTTTAGTTGTTGAAGTTTTGAATCCTGCTTGCTTCAGATTTTCTTACATATTTGAACCTTGAAGCTCTGTTTTCCTCGATTGCTGAAGAACTTTGCTTAGTTGAATTTGTGACGAAGCTTGCTTAGCTTTTGATTTTTGTTTTTGATTGCCTTTTCTTTTCCTGGTTCGTTTATAGATTGTTTTTGTTTTGCTTTTTTTCTTTGAGAATTTTTTTCCTGGCTTTAAAAATTTATAGACTTTTGTCTTTTTGAAAATAATGGTAAAAGAGAAGAGAAGAGAAAGAGAGGAGGTAATGGTTAATAAAATTTTATTTTCTATTTTATTAATTTTTTTCCCTCAAAGAAGAAATAAAATGACACTTGCCCAAAAGGATTACATTTGTTAAATATACTTATTATATGAACAACACTTGTATTATCTCTCATTACATGCTTAACACTTGTATTTTTTATGAATTAAATAATTTTAAATAAAATTTATATCATATTTTCCTTATTAATAAATGCATTTCCTACTTTATTTGTGTATAGAAATTTAAAGAAGAAATGTTTTAACTAATTTTTACATTAAATAAATTACATATTTATGATTTCAAATGAAAATTATTTTTCTAAGATATTTATTTAAATTTTAAATTCAAATTCAAATTTGAATTATAATCCATTTATATGTATATACGTACTCATATAATTTAAATTCAAATAGTTTTTAAAATATTTATATTTTTGAATTCTTAAATTCAAATGAAATTTTACAATCTTATTTATATATATATATATAATTCAATATTTATTTCAATAATTTCAAAATTCAAATTAATTTCACAATTTATTCCAAAATTCACATTAATTACTGAATTTTATATTGATAAAATTTTTAGGATGTTACAGATTCCCCCTTAAGAAAATTTCATCCTCGAGATTTGAAAGAGATAGAAAGACAAACAAAGAATACGTGAATACAGAAAAAATAGAAAATGACTTACCAGATTAAGCCGAGATATCCACTCTTCAATTGGGATAGGACTTCTGCATATTATCCTCTGTTTCCCAAATACAGTCTTTTGGATCACCACTCCATTGCACTTTGACTAGTTTCATAACTTTATTCCTCAATTGCTTTTCCTCACGATCAATGATCTTTATCGGTTCTCACTTTACTGTCAGATTTGGTGTGATCCCCCAAATCCTATTGAGCAACTTCTTCAATAATACAGTCTGTATCGTGCACATATTTTCGAAGGTTAGAAATATGAAACATGTTGTGCACGCTAGATAACCAGCTGGGTAGTTGCACTCGGTAAGCTAAAAGACCGATCCTTTCCAATATAACATGGTGCCAGCTTTCCAGTTTTCCCAAATCTCAACACATCCCGCATTGGAGAAACTTTGAGAAATACATAGTTCCAACTTGAAATTTCAAATCTCTTCTTCTACGGTCATAATAACTCTTTTGATGACTTTGTGCAGCTATCAACTTCTTTCGAATAAATTCAACTTTTTCAGTGGCCTCCTTAATCATATCAGGTACAACGACGAGTCTATCACCTGATTTGATCTAGCATGCAGGTGATCGACATGGATGACCATATAAAGCTTCAAAAGGAGCCATTTCGATATTGGCCTGATAGCTGTTGTTATATGAGAACTCAACCAGATGTAAATAGTCCTCCTAAGAACCACCAAAGTCGATAATATAAGCGCGCAAAAGGCCTTCTAATATTCGATTAATCTTCAGTCTGCCCATCAGACTATGGGTGATAAGCAGTGCTGAAGTTCAGTTTGGTTTCCAATGCGGCTTGAAATGCCTCCCAAAATCTACTAGTGAAAATCAAATCACGATCACTCACTATACTGTTGGGTATACTGTGGAGACGGACAATTTCTTTGACATATAATTCAGCCAAACTTGCTACCGCGTTGGTAGATTTCACTGGTATAAAGTGTACAGTTTCAGTCAAACGGTCCACAATAACCCAAATTGCTTCATTCCCCTTTTGAGTGCGGGGCAACCCGTCGAAGAAATTCATTGATCTTGATCACATTTCCATTTGGGTACCTCCAAAGGTTGGAGTAAACCCGCTACTTTCTTTTGATCGCTTTTAATTTCTGTCAGGTATCACAACGATTCACATATATAGATATATCCCTTTTCATTGTTTTTCACCAGAAAGTTCTTTTAATATCTCTATACATCTTATTAACTCCTGGATGGATACTGAGTTTACACTTGTGACACTCTTCTAAAACCTCACGCTTTAAATCCGGAATATCTGGAACACACATCCTGCCTTTCAGTTTAATAATTCCTCTATTATCAACTTCAAAACTGGTATCTTCCCCATGGCATATTCTTCTATAAATTCCATAAAGAAACTCGTCTTCTTTCTGCTTTCTTGCAATCTTTTTAAGGAGAGTAGAAGCGACAACAAGATATGCGAGAACAACATGTCTTCTGCTCGAAGCATCGGCAACTACATTGGCTTTACCAGGCATATACAAAATGTTTAGTTTATAAGATGCCAGAAATTCCAACCAGCGTTGTTGCCTTAGATTTAAATCCTTTTGGATGAAGAGATATTTCAAAGATTTGTGGTCGGTGAATAATTCTAATTTTTCACCTAAAAACAAGGAGAGTTTATTAAGTATTTATTAAGTTAAGTTAAACTTCTAAAATTTTCTTTTAAAGATGAAAGAAATTTTACCCAGAAGATAGTGTCACCAGATTTTCAAAGCGAAATTAACTGCTAAGAGTTCCAGATCATGGGTTGGGTAGTTTCTCTCATGTGGACGTAATTGTCTACTCGCGTAGGCAATTACCTTCCCATTGTGCATTAACACTGCACCCAAACCATCACCACAAGCATCTGTATAAACAGATAAGCCTTGATTTTCGTTGATAATAGCAAGAATAGGAGCAATAGTCAATCTCCTTTTTAACTCCTGGAAAGCTTCATCACATTTGGGAGTCCAATCAAATTTCGCATTCTTCATTGTTAGCTTAGTCAACGGACTAGCTATCTTAGAGAAGTCCTGAACAAACTTCCATTAATATCCCACCAAACCCAGAAAACTTCGAACTTTTTTCGGGGTTGTGGGTCGCTATCAGTCTAGAATAGAAGAAATCTTGCCTGGATCAACAGAGATCCCCTCTTCATTAACAATGTGCCTGAGAAATCTGACTTCCTTAACCCAAAAATGGCATTTGGAAAATTTAGCTAATAAAATGTTCCTCCTTAATATCTCCAAAACAATTCTTAGATGCTCATCATGCTCCTCTTCGGTTTTGGAGTAGATTAGGATATCATCGACAAATACAAGCACAAATTTATTCAACACCTCTCGAAACACATGGGTCATTAAATCTACGAAGTACACGGGAGCGTTGGTTAGTCCGAAAGTCATGATTAACCACTCATAGAAAATGTTTGGACCCCTAAAAGCAGTCAAGTGAACACTATCTTCGACAATTCTTAGCCAATGGAATCCTTGAGCTAGATCCATCTTTGAAAAGAAACGAGCGCCATGCAGTTGATCAAACAGATCATCAATTCTAGGTAAAGGAATTTGTTCTTGAGAGTTTGTTTATTGAGATCGCGGTAGTCTACAAACAATCTCAAGGATCCGTCAGATTTAGCCACAAACACCACAGCTTAACCACATTCGGAAACATTAGGACGTGTCAATCCTTTATCTAGTAAATCACCGGTTTTCTTGACTAATTCAATTCTTTCTATGGGTGTCATCCTATGACTTGCATGAACAACAGGACGAGCATTGGGTGCTAAGTCAATTCTGAATTCTATTTCTCTGTGTGGGGGTAAAGATTTGACTTCTTCGAACACATCTGGAAATTCCTGGACAATGGGTATGGACATCGGACTAAGCTCGGGATATCCCAAAGTATACGTCAGTTTATCTCTTTTAGGACTCGGATCCTCATAAGAGATTTCATTGAAATTCCTAAATTTGGTTCTGATCAAAATAGTTCGATTGTTGCAATCTAACTTGGCTTCGTACTTCGTTAGCCAATCCATTCCGAGTAGGATTTCAAATTCATCAAAGTCGAGGATGAAAAGGTTGATAGGGAATTCATAACAAGAATACGAGATAGGAACGTCTTTGCATTGTAAACAAAGACTTCCTGGATCACCAACTGGATTCTTTACGCAAATAGTCTCGTCAACAAATTCAGGTTTAAGTTTCAATTCATTGACGTTTTGTTGGCAGATGAAGCTATGTGTCGCGCCCGTGTTGAACAATACTCTAACAACTTTATCATAAATGATAAGGTTACCTTCTAAAACTCCTTTTTCTTTATCCGCCTTCAAAGTTAAGGGGTCAACTTTTATCGCGTACATTTTTGCTTCTTGTGCTTGCTTCTTTTCTAGGCAATGTTTAGCTTCATGACCTGGCTTGTGACAATAAAAGCATCCCTTAGTTCTTCGACTTGACTTTACAGGCTGATATTCCTTTACTTGTTTCTTAGGCTTCTAACTATCGTTTGAATAATGGCCTTTCTCCTGATTACTTCTCTTCACCTGGCCTTGATCCGGTTTCTTCCCTTCCGACTTTATTTTCTTCAAATTTGGATTACTTGAACTTCCCTCCACTTCTAGAACTTCTTGCATATCCAGGCTAGCATATCGATCAAATCAAAAAAGGATTCTTTTACATGAGCAGTCATCCTTTCATGGTACTTCTTATTCATTCCTCGAATGAATCCCTCATTCTTCTTCAAAGGTGTATTTACCATCTTTAGACCAAAACAAGAAAATTCATTGAATTTATTCAAATACTCCTCAAACGACAAACTTTCCTTCTTCAAATCAATGAACTCCTGGTACATTCGGGAGACAACAGCAGACGGGATATATCGCTGTTCAAATACCTCTTTAAATCGAATCCAAGTGAATTCATCTTCCGACTCATCCACAGTAACGGTTACCCACCAAGCTAAAGCTTCCTCTTGGAGTTGCCAAGAAGCTATTAATAGCATTTGATCGTCTTCTAACTTCAGCCCTTTAAAAATTCTCTCACATGATCGGATCCAGGCTTGGGCTTCGACAACAGATTCCTTGCTAGTGAACGGCTTTCCACCAAGTCTAGTAAAACTTCTATACAGATCAGCCAGATTCAGCTGAGATTGAGTAGGTATAGTTGTTGTTGCAGGGACTTGAACAGTTGAAGTAGTATTTCCCCGTCCCCTACCTCGTCCTCTTCGCCTGCTCATTCCGACTATCTGTAATTAGCAAGAAAACTTGATTTAGGTATACAGACGAGATATCTTAAGAAATATCAGCAGTTAAAAGGAAAAGACCAAGAAATTTAGGGTTTCGGTCTCTCAATTTATACTCATTCTAGGGTATACTTCACCCTATCTCTAATAAGCCATCTAATGTGTCATACTCCGTAGCTAAATTTCTTACTCAACCTTTAGCTTTCATACCACTTGTCATGATCCAAAATCCAGCGATTGAAAATCGACATCAAATACCTCAATTGTATTCGACTGCCGGAGATTCAAACGTCGAATTTCAGTTTGGATGGAGCTTATAACAACATTAGACGAATATAAACAACGGAAACAAAATGAATATCATTAATCACAACACAGATACAACACCACCACAATATTTGGTTACAATTATCAGAGCTTATATACATGATACAACAACAAAGTGATAACAAATTTTTCTCAACTTCAAGAGAGTTTTCAATCGACTTTGAAAAGATCCTCCAAAACCCAACATTTCAAAAGATTTCCAAGGCCAAAAGCTTTCAATAAAACTTCAAAAGATTCCAAGCTACTCCAAAACACAGATAACCTGCTTCTAGGCTGCTCGTGTGGAAATTATGGGCACCCAGAGTTTAGAAAGGGAACAATAAACTCGTCAGTCATGGGACTGGTATGAGTAAACAAAACAGTTGTTTGAAATAAAAACAGATTATAAAAGAAATTCGTTCTTGCTTTTGGAAAATGAAACTACCATAAGACCTCCCACCACACACACAATGCAATTGCAGAATTGAAGGACATTTCTTTTTATGATAGTCAAATATGCTTGGTACGAGAAAACTTCTTGATATAATTATTAGTGCATACTGTAGAAAATGTTTCGAAAGTATAATATTAATCTTACCCAGCATAGACATTTCGTACTATGCCTACTATAGCTGTCATCTAATCAGTGGGTCACCACCATAAGTGGATGGAAGGTTATACAACTAAAACCGTACAGGGCTCGTATTGTTTCTTTGGATTTCTAACAAAAGGTCAGGCTAAGGAACTTCCTTAAAATGGGACGCCTCTGGAGGGATGCCCCCAAGAACCAAACTGGTTCCCTACCAACACAAGGTCGGGTTACCTCTGTAACTAGGTAACACCTATAAGTAACCCATCCCCGATCGTCACCGACCTTTATCCCGGGATTCACCAATAACTAGAAGCAACCACACAGATAAATATCTGGGCTCCATACCATGATATCACCTCTTATCCACAAGAAAATGGACATACCCAAGGGGTGCGACCCCTAAAAACCTTGCCACAACATTCCTGTTTCGACCATTATCAGGTTGTAAGGTTCGATGAAGTCTCATCCACAAAGCTATACTTTTCACAAAAGTCATGCTTTGATCAACAAATGATCAGTAGCACTCAGCATGCCATACTACCAAACTTGAAGTATATCACTAATAACCATCAACTACATAACCTCTGAGCTCGTACATCTCAGAGATGGTGTTAAGCTAAGAGAATAAATTCTCCACCACCAACAGAAATGTATTTGAAAGAAATCATCTTTATATCTCAAGGTGTAATGTCAGACATACAAACATACAAGTCTTTCGGGTTCAAACAGAACCGAAGGCACTTCCAAAGAAGCCCTTGCAATCCGGGCATCTACAATCCTGATTGGACTCCCCATCACATATGGAGATCTCTATACCGGATCAACTCAGTGCAGAGTTATTCCACAGGTTATCCCATCATTCTCGAAGACACCCGGTCTTCACCACCGTCTTCAAATGCTTTCCGTTTCGTCGTATCACATATTCGGAATGGGTTATATGACACAAAGTCCCCCTATCTAAATCGAATAGTGAGCATTCAATTTTTAAGACACGTGGATATATCAATCACAAAGGTTCACATTCAGGGATCGACGTGGGTTTCGGATAGCCAACTGGAATCCGACTCCCTGTCGCATCGAAATTCAATTGCCGTTTTACGGGCCGATGGGTGTTCATATTCACAGAGAAACAAATCACAAATCACAGTTCAACACAAAGCAATTCACATCACACAGTATCACAATCACAAATAGAGGTATCAATTAGCTCAAGGCATTTCAATAATAATTAATCATCTAACAATGAGATGAATTAACAGTGTGATTATAATCAATTAATCACACAATTATTTTTCATTAATTATCTTTACTTAATGATGAATTATCCATAATTTTAAATTAATTAATCCTTAATTATGAATTAATTTAAATATTAATTATTAGTTAATTAAACCCTTACTCATTAATTAATTAAATCTTAATTAGCTTCATTAATTAATTATTTCTTAGTTAATTACCTTAATTAATTTATCTTTAATTATAAATTAATTAACTTTAATTAATAATTAATCACCCTTTAATTAATTATTCTTAAATTGTTAAGTAATTATAAATCATTAATTATTTAATTATCATTAACAATATAAATTGATTTACTTTTAAATTAAGTTAAAAATGTAACACATTTAATTATCTCCTTAATTACTTTGTTAAGTTTTGTTTAAAATAAACTTTTGAAAAATGCGAGTTTAAAACATTCTTATTTAAATGATTTAAAATATTTCATTTTAAAACCTTACAGTACAAATTGCAACTTAAGAACAATTATCCATTTGAAAAGAATAATTTTAGAAATCAATTTTGACTTAGATTTTTAAAGTTTAAAACTGAAAATGTCATTACCCTAGAGCTGCTTCGAGTGATACCCGAGACTCTTACATACCTGCTTCAAGTTTTCCCAAAATCAATCCGATAGCTTCAATTTTTAAAATTTTATTTAAGTTTAAATAGTAACCCGATGTATAGCTAGAATTACTCGACCTCAACTTCGAGCCATCATTCCTGAATCCCGAGTGATACTTCGAGTCTCCACCCCTCCTCTACAAACAAAATACTGACACATGCCCTGGTGCCGTGCACATGCAAAGTGGCACTGACGAACTTCGACCGACGCCACCACCTTCCACATCTCGGCAACAGTTCGTATGGGTCATATGAGCACCTAGAAACACAAAACATTGACGAACTCGCGAACGAGCTTGCTAACCCAGACTGGCACCAAAACGACCACCACAAAAACCCCTCGTTCTTCCGCCTCTGGCCGTTAGAGGCCACAAAAATTCAACCGAAGCTTCGTAGATGATTGACACTTCGATCGGCACTGGTGCGATCGATTGCGATCGCCTAATGATGATGCAGCAGTACCGATTCCAACCATAATAAATATGGGTTTCAAACCCTAGATTGATCTCGGTAGCCCCCATAACAAATTATAAAATCATTAAATATTTTTCTGTTGATTTTTGAACTTCGAACTGTTCCATCCCTGATTACACGATTCATCATTACCTCGATCACCAGGATATGGTGAAAAAGGCAATTCTATTCAACCTCATATTTCACGAAGGCCACGATATTAAAAAATTTGATTTTGCTTTTAAAAATCATTGGTTTAAAAAATGTTTCGAATCATATATTTAAAATCAAGAATTTTGATCATTAAATTTTCGACAAGATTTGGGTTTACCTGTATTTAAAAAAATTCCAAAGAAAACTTAAGTTAAACTAGTTAAATTTATTTTTAAATCTTAAAGCATGATTATACAAACCAATTCTATTTAAATTTCAAAGCCTAAAGATGATTCAAGATAAAGTTTTTGAATTTTAAGAGAGGTCTTGGAACCTGTAACAAAGGCTTTGCCTTTTTTTCTCATGTGCACAGACATGCATAGCAACATTCAATAATACTTACATATAAATTGAGATGCATGTAAATAGTTTTCGATCTTACTTAAGCAAGAGTTCAGACAATAGATCACAATCCAAGGCTTTCTAGAATTTACTCACCTGACAACCTGAAACAGAAAGGTTGTGTTTTTCTTGAATACGAAATGACTGGGACTTTTCCAGGTTTTTTTTTGAATTTACTGTTGAATTGGGATGATCCTTGCTTCTTTAGTTTAATTGTTGAAATTTTGAATCCTTCTTGCTTTAGATTTTCTTACAGATTTGAACCTTGAAGCTCTGTTTTCCTTGACTGCTGAAGAACTTTGCTTAGTTGAATTTGTGATGAAACTTGCTTAGCTTTTGATTTTTTTTTTTGATTGCATTTTCTTTTCCTAGTTTGTTTACAGATTGTTTTTGTTTTGCTTTTTTTTTGTTTGAGAATTTTTTTTCCTGGCTTTAGAAAATTTTCAGACTTTTGTCTTTTTGAAAATAATGGTAAAAGAGAAGAGAAAGAGAGGAGGTAATGGTTTATAAAATTTTGTTTTCTATTTTATTAAATTTTTTCCCCTCAAAGAAGAAATAAAATGACACTTGTCCAAAAGGATTACATTTGTTAAAAATACTTACTATATGAACAACACTTGTATTATCTCTCATTACATGCTTAACACTTGTATTTTTTATGAGTTAAATAATTTTAGATAAAACTTATATCATATTTTCATTATTAATAAATACATTTCCTATTTTATTTGTGTATAGAAATTTAAAGAAGAAATGTGTTAACAAATTTTTACATTAAATAAATTACATATTTATGATTTCAAATGCAAATTATTTTTCTAAGACATTTATTTAAATTTAAATTCAAATTCAAATTCAAATTTGAATTATAATCCATTTATATGTATATATGTACTTATATAATATAAATTCAAATAATTTTTAAAATTTATAATTTTGAATTCTTAAATTCAATTGAAATTTTGCAATCTTATATATATATGTAATTCGATATTTATTTCATTTGTTTCAAAAATTAAAATTAATTTCACAATTTATTGCAAAATTCACATTAATTACTGAATTTTAAATTGATAAAATTTTGGGGATGTTATCGCTTACTATGATAATTTTAGTTTGAATATGGGCGAGTGTTGAAGGATGTTGGAACTGAAAGGAGGAAAAGATAAGTTTGTGGGATAGGCGAGATTGCAAGAATTGGAGGGTTCGGTTTCGCGAGTGAAGGAGGGTTCAGTGTAAATTTAGAAGTTAGGAAAGTTTGATAAATGAAGCGTGGAAGGTAAAGGGATGACATATAAATACAAGCGAAAAAGAGGTCGGCATAGTGTAAAGAAAGGAGAGCTCGTCCTATAAGTGTAAGCAAGAAAGAAAGGGATCGACCATCATCATACTGATCCCTATAGATGCAAAAAGTGGAAGGGAGAGGTCGGCATAATGTATGCCGATCCCTACAAATTTAAAAAAAAAACGAAAAGATAAATAAATGAAAAACCGATTATGAGGATTGGGCTATAAACATGCACAAATAAAATGCAGGAAAGTTGGTGAAGACCCGTGAATGTGCGAGCACGTCCATAAGACAACAACAAAAACGTGTATATGAACACGCACGTGAATGACTTGAAAGTTAATTTTTTTGAAATCGATAGATATTGAAATCAAACCTGAAATCTCTAAGTTCCAGATTGGACCAAATAACGGAAGCTTAGTAGTCTCACAAAACTGGACTTATATATATTGATGGAATATAACACTAGATTTATATTGTTGGAAGTCAACCAAGCATCATGTCAATCAATGAGAAATTCGACATCTTAGAAAAACGATTCGAAAAAAGAATAACAACTATGAAGGAAGCTAGATGGATCACATTTTTTATAATTAAATTGTTTCGATTCAAAGCATGTCATGTTAATCAGAAGACGTACATTGGGGGCCAAGTGTTATCCGGCATTCTAGCTTGGCTATATTGAACTAATTGCATGAGTTTGATCCAACTTTCAATAAGGCCGACGATTCCACAATGACGATTGTGGGGCCCAATAGTCAAGTAAAGATGGTCATATGAACTCAGGATTGAACGGAATTGATAGGTATGCAATATAGAATACTCAAAGTATGGAATATTGCTTCATGGATGGAAGGGATCAATATAGATTGGCTTGTTAAGAGGGATTAACATACATCATGAAGGGTGGATCAGCATACATCGTGAAGGAGGGATCGTGAAGCAGGGATCGGCATACATCATGAAGGAGGGGTCGGCATACGTAATGAAGGAGAGATCAGGATACAAATGCAAGAGCATTCCTCCAGAAAACAATCCATATCTCGAGACCTACAAGTATAAAGCATATGAAATTTGTGAAGCAAGATATAAGGACCCTAGGGATCCACATCAAATGGATGAAAATTAGGGGATCGGTATACAACTCCTGAGAGTGTTCAGTTTAAGGCAGCATTTAAACAATGTTGGAACAAAGATCAAGTAATAACTCGAGCCCTAGTGATTCAAAAGACTTGAAAATTGGAGTTTGAATACATTTTTTCATGTGGAAGCCACTATAGGGATTTCTCACAAAAATTCAAGAAAAGGAGGGATTGGTACTGACCCCTATCTATTTCAAACTGGGCCTAACGATACCTCTGATGGGCCCATATGGATTAGAAGGTCTTTTTGCCAAAATGTCAAAGAGATACCTGGTCGCCTTCATCTATAATTACTAGCCTAATGGGTCATATATTCTAAGGATTATATGTGGCTGGTCACTTCAGACTTCATTGAAATCAAGTGCTATCATTAATTATCCATTATAATCAGTTTAATAAGTGATTAATAAAAAATAATCTTCAAAGTGGACGTAGGCATACAATGCCAAACCACTATAATTCCTATGTCTTTGATTATAGTTGATCCCTGTTACTTGTTAGTTCATTTACTCAATGTAATTTTTTCTTCTTCACTTGATTCTCTACAAAAACTATTCTTAGGTACTTGTGACAAATTCAGTAGCAAACAGGCATTAATACCAAGAGAATATAGAAGAGAATAAATTAAGAATGAAATTAAAATAGAGTGAAAATCATAAATGAACACATGATTTTTATAGTGGTTCGGCAATCTTGGCCTACTCCAGTTCATATTTTATTTATCTTGCAATTGATTGTGATTACAAGAATATTTGGATCAGCTGGAATCCATTAGTACAAGAATGAAGAATAATAATGAAAGAGCCTTGGCAGCCGAAAGAAGGGTCCATTTTATGACGCAAGTTGTATTTATAGGGAAAGACACGCACGCATTGGGCTGAAATTTTAGCAGAAGAACCTTTAGGCCAAGACGAGGTCACACAAGAACTTTGACGCCTATTAGGCCCTATAACAGGGATCGATACCGATCTCTATTTTGGTGTCAAATGGAGTGTGATCCCTTTGGTGGGTCTTCCATGATGTTATCTACTTACCCTCCTAATTTTATGCCAAATGCACTCTAATTTCTGGCGATACCTCTAGATGGATATGGGCTGATCACTCCAATCTCCTATTATTCGGGTCCAATCCCTAGGGAGAGTTCCCCTTGTTGTAATGTGCTCATACTCCAATTTTCATGTTGATAGCATATATAGATTTTGAGTTATTGACCAATCATTGTTGGAATATGTAGTGGGAGCTGAATATGGGCGATCCCTTTTATGTGATCCCTTTTATATGGATCCCTTTTATACGATCTCTTTTATATGGATCCCTTTTATACGATCTCTTTTATATCGATCCCTTTTATATGATTCCTTTTATACTGATCCCTTTTATACTATAGGTGAACTATTTTGCCCATAACTTGAGTATACGAACGCCAAACGACTTAAAACTTGAAACGCAGCCTCATGAGGCCTTCCTTGTCACTACTTTTTATAGCTTGGGATAATAATTGAGAATATATACCTATCCCATAAGGAAAGGGATAGGCACTGACCTCCCATTTAGTGGAGGCATTATTTCATACTTAGGATATTATGGACAGTCTATTTCTCAGTCTTTGTTGATCCTCGCTTCATATCATTGCTTGCGCTTGGTCTCTGAACCTATTAATCATCTCTTCAGGCTGTCTTCCTATGATCATTGAGTCTAACTTATCCAGCTAGTCTGAATATAGTCGGGCAAAAATGCCCGATAACACTCTCGATGCAATATATGGTGGAAAAGTCAACAACAGTGAGAAACTCACCAAAATCGACCCAATTATAGAGTTGTTGTTGATAGGATTCACAAAAGATAATTTCGACAGTGATAGTAAAGAAGGCAGTGAAGAAGACGCAACAAATGATATGATAAGTGATTTCTCATTCAAACATTTAGTTCTCTTATGTCAAAAATCAATTAAAACCATTGATGAGCTTAAGACAAAAAGTAACGATTCGAAAAGTAAATATATATAACCTACGTCAGAAAATGATGAAATGGAAAACAATCTAAAAAATATTATGAAAGTATAAATTTCTAATTGCAAAAATTGTTTGATTACGGCAAAGAATTTGCCCATTTTCATGAAAATTTTCAAAAGATAGAAAATTCTAATTTTAGCAAAAAACCCTTGAAAATTATTTGAATAAACCCTTGAAATTCCAAATATGCAAATTTTGAAAAGGAATTAAATAAGGTCAAGGAAAATATCAAAAACCTTGAAAATGAAAACTAGCAAAATTGAAATTATTTGAATAAATCATGAGTTTTGAAATAGTGATAAAAAAAATCAAGGATTTTGAAAATTTTGAATTAAAAAGTGCAAACTTTTTTAAACCGATATGATTGAAATTAAACCAAAATTAAAGAGCTTAAAATGTAAATATGGTCTTAAAAAGAAATAATGTTGAAAAAAGACAAAATGTCATTAGTCATTTTTCAAAACTTATAAATGAAAATAACTTTTAAGATCCAAATTCAGTGATCTAGAGTTAACTCTTCAAAAAAATTCACTGGAGAAAAATCGCTAAATATGTTATTAGGAACCAACTCTTTGTGAACAACAAAAAGACTCGGATTTAAGAAGTGTCGATACATAAATAAACAACCAACAACACTACTAGAGGAGGAAGTGTGATACCCAAATGTATAATATGTGGTAATATGAGACACATCGATAATAGTTTTCGAAATAAGAACAAACACAAAACCACAAAAAAAAAATTGGATTCCAAACAGAACAAATGTAAATATTCCCAACTTCATACAGATTTAGGTTCCTAAAAGCACAGTTGCTAAAATTAACGATTTTCCATACAAACAAATTTGGGTACCAAAGATTTCGATCGAAAATGAAAGTGGTCCCACATCCTTTGTTATCCCACTTGTTTCTTCTAACATTTAGGTATAAAAGCAGGCTAAAGAACAACTATGATAGTAGTAGACTTTGAGTTGTGGTGATATCCCGGAATTTCAAGAAATTTAAAATGTGATAATCTCCTTATTTAATTATTTAAAACTGGTAAATTTGTTATTTTTCAAAACAAAAATAATAATGTGATGTTTTTAAATATAATTATAAATAGATTTTTAAATAGAATAATTCTATGCAAATTTAATTGGTGTTGTTGTATAAATAGATTTTAAATAGACTTATTATTTTCAAATTTAATAGTATGTTTGTTTAAACTTATATATATATATGAGTTCATTTTTAAATTTGAATTTGAATTTAAAAATTGGATTTAAATTTGGAATTTTAAAGGATATATCATGAAATTATTTTAGATATAAAAATATATGAATAAAGTTTTTATTTAAGATAAGATTTGTTTTATATTATTTTCCTTAAAGAATTTATTAATATAAATTTGTTAAATAGTAATAAATACAAAAGTTTTATATTAACATTTAAAAATGGATTGAATATATTATATATGATTTTATTTAGAATATAATTGGCTTTTATTTTATTTCTTTTAAAGGTTTTATTTATATAAAATTAAGAAAGGCATTTATTAATTCAGAATGGTATTTATTAATTAGGAAAGTTAAATATAAAAGCTTTTAATTTTTTTAAAATAATATAAAAATGAATAAATACAAGTGTTTGATTATGAAGCTTATTGTTAACATGTGTAATGAGATTATAATGGTATTTGACAAATGTTGATTGAATTTAACAAGTGTCATAATTTGTTTTCATTTTTCTTTAATTTTAATAAATTCTAATTTACACTATATAAACACACATCTTCTCCTTCATTTCTTTTTCCCATCTTCTCTTGTCAAAAGCGAGAATACTTCAACTGTAATTCATTTCCACAATGAATCAAAACATGAAACCATTTTTCAAATTTGAAGTTCAAAACTAAACCCTGTAATGCAAACCACGGATCAAACTCAAAACCTGTAACCATTTTCAAAAATGAGATTATCAAAGCGACATAAAGTATTTTCTTCTGCAAATTCAAAGCTTTTCAGTTCAAAATCCAAGCATTCAAGTTTTCATTAAACAAGATCAAGTATTTCAGATTTCTGATCAACGCAATTCAGTTTTCAAAAATCAAAGTTTCCCTGTTTTCAAATCAACCGCCATTTCAAGCTCTCTGCTTTTTTTGAAAAAGATGAGTAAACATTTTATTTTAAAGCTTAAGTATATAAATCTATTGCTTGTATAGTTATGAGATGAATGGTGCTATGCATGTGTGTATACATATAAGTAATCTCTGTATATATGAGTTTGAAGTGTGCATGATTGTATACCTGGTTATGTCTCTATTTCATAAGTTACAGAGTTTAGAAGTAAATAAAAATTCAAAATCTCTTTATTCTAATCTCTGTTAGGTTTGGGTTTCAAATAGAATATGTTTGTTTAAACATTAATTAAGGTTAAAAAAATATTTAAGCAAAGGAAGTTGTATATCTCTGAAAATCTAGAAAATACAGTTGAAACTTAAACATGTTGAAATTCAAGCATCATGATTTGATAATCTACTTATATAAACTGAATCCTCGTCTTAAATCATGATTTTTAAAAGTAAATTCATAATTTCTAGATTGGGATTGAGTGAGCTTTTGGGGTTCAACTTGTATGTGGGTTTTGAGTTATTGTGGGTGGTCGGAGTGACGTAGAGGGTCGGAACTACGTCTGGAGGTGGTGTAGGGGTCGACAAGCTTGGTAAAAATGGTGGATGGCTTTATTCATCAACGTGGCATCGGCGGTGGTCGAGATGGGTTTTGAACCCTAATTCGAGTCGAGCTTAGTAAATGGATCACTGCTTCATCTCTATAGTCTCGATTTTGATTAGACAAAAGGGGATGGCTTCGTAGATAATTGGAGATGGTGTGACTGTGGTTGCATGTTGTCTGGTGAAAGAAGATGTAAGTTCGAGGGGTTTTTCTAGCGTTGGTTTGGTTCCAGGTTCGACTGTGAACCTCGATTTCAATCGAGAGCTTGTGATTATGTTTTGGTGATCGAGATGGGTTGCAATGACGATGTTCGATATGCAGGAGGGTTCAATGGAGGTCGAAGGCGGCTCTGACAATAGTGCATGTGCACGAGGTGGTTTTTGTGTCAGTTGTTTGGTTGTGGGTTTGACTCGAAGGAAGGATTGGGTTTTGGGGGGTGAGGACTCGAGTAGTTTGTGGATGATAAGCCCGTAGGTTTTTAACTTAAAAAAATAAACTAAGTTTTTGGGAATGGAAGAGAAAGGGGAAACTCGAGGCTAGACCCGAGTGGTCTTCGGGTGGAACCTGAAGCAAGTGTTGAATAGAATTAAAAAAAGTTTTAAAATCTAAGTTTTGAAATTTAAAATTAAATTTAGTTTAAACCTTCTTATATAAATTACTTTATATATAACAATAGTTTCTTTAACATTTGGTTAGGAAGTTTTGAAGTTTGTTTAATTTAAATTTTGTTAAGTAAAGTTAGAGTTATTTTAAAATTTAAGTTAGTAATGAAATTTTAAAGATTTTTATAAAAGCAAGTTTCAAAATTTAAATTGAAATTAGTTTTAAAACTATTACTGGATAATGTTTTAGGTATTTAAAGGAAGTTATGTTTTATTAACTTTAATTTATCAATTTAAATGATTATTTTATTTTAAAAACTTAATTAATGATTTAATTAAGTAAAGTTAATCATAAAGATAAAATGGTGTAAATATGTTATTGGTAATAAAGGCATTAATAAGATAATGTTTTATCTTAAGATAATTAAGATTTTAATGTCTTAAGATTAATTTAGTTAATTAAGGAAATTAAGTATAGTTAATTAATTTAAGTAATTAAGAAATTAGTTAAGATTAATTAATTGACTTAATTAATTAATAATTAAGGATTTAAAATTAATAAGATAATTAACTAAAGGTTAATTAAGTTGTAATTAAGGATTAATTAATTACGTACTTAAGATAGATTAATTTAGCAATTAGTGATCAATTATCTATGTAATTAGAGGATAATTAACTGGTAATTAAGAAGTACTTAATTTGTCATTAAGTTCTATTAATTAATAATTAGGTTTTATTAATTAATAATTAAAGGATAATTAATCTGTAATTGAAGATTAATTAAAGATTGATTAACTGTTAATTAAGGATTAATCAACTTGTGATTAAGGATTAATTAATTTGTAATTAAGTTTTGTTAATTATTAATTAATAATTAAGGGATAATTAATTAGTTAATTTAAGATTAATTAATTGACTACAAGAGTAATTATGGATTAATTAATTTGTACTGAGAAATATTAATTAATAATTAAGGTTTATTAATTAATAGTTAAAGGATAATTAATCTAAGATTAAAGATTAATTAATTGATTGACAATGTAATTAAGGAGTTATTAATTAATTGAATGGTTTGTAATTAATTAATGATTGATTAAGCAGGATTTGGTGATTAATTCTTAAGTAATTAATTTAATTTAAGTTAATTAAATCAATCATGATATGAGTTAATAATTCTTGCTTGTGAATGATTGTTTGTGTAGAATATTTGGATTGGTTGATATCTATTGAATGATATTTTATGATATTCTATGATGTGATATTGGATATATCTGTGATAAATGTGTGATATTTATCGATGTTAAATGCTGTGTTAATTCAAAGTGTTGAATTGAATTAAATTGTTTAAACTTTAAAATAACTTGGCCTTTAAGATACGTTTGGATATCGATAAGATCGGCATCAGATATTGTTAGCACCAGAATTGGTCACTAACACCCTTAACAGAGATTGTGTAGAGAGATTAATGAAGAAAGTAGAGTTAAACAGAGGACAATACGTAAATTTAAATGCATAAAAAACGAACACCAGATTTATAGTGGTTCGTCGTAATTGCCTACGTCCACTTTGAGGTAGATCTTTGTTGCTTTTCTCGATAATCGATTACAGATAATCCGTATACCAATCACTTAAATACAATTGCTAAGAAAAAAAGAATGAGTCTTAAATGCGGCAGAGTCTCCTCGGTGTTCTCGAAAAAAGGTCCATTTCACTGTGCCCCTGCCTCTCTATTTATAGGCGAAGATGGGTTGGACTTCCCTGGTGGGCCAGGTAGCTAAGTAGCTCGGCCCAAAAAGAGCGATCTCCATGTGCCGATCCATTGATGTCGAACGACAAAATGCCGAACAAGACATGAATGTCAAACGATATCCTCATGCCGAACGAAGTGATACCGAACGATATCTTCATGCCGCCATAGTGATGCCGAACACTCTGAATGCCGAATGAAGTATTTGTGCCGAACGACACTGGAAGCCGAACCAGTGTGTTGTGTCGAACGACTCTGGATGCCGATCGACCCCGAATGCCAAATGAGATTTATGCCGAAAGAAGCGATGTGCCAAACAAGGATTGGATGCCGAGCAGTGTGGAATGCCGAATGATTTTGCCATGTCGAATGTCCATAGATGCCGAACGATATACAATATCGAACGTCTCTCAATGCCGAATGCTCTTGCATGCCGAACGTTCCATAGATGCCGACCAAACTTGAGTGCCGAACGAATCATTTGCACCGGACGACTCCGGAAGCCGAGCGCTTTCTAATGTCGAACGCTCCTAAATGCTGAGCGTTCCTAAATGCCGAACGATCTGGATGCCAAATGACTCATAAATGCCGAACAGTATGCAAATGCCGTGTACATTGTTGCCTGGTCAAACCTTCAGGTAACCCTTGCCCCCCAAAGTGCATCACGTGGTCGAACATGGTGCGCTTTGAATCACGTGTCCATTGTGCTTTGCTTCAAGCTATGGTTTAGTTTCCTCGATGGTGGTATTTTCTTGTGAATTCTGGATGAGGCAGTGCATGCCGTACGTTACGCAAATGCCGATCAGCATAGCCGAAGCCGAGCGTCCTGGATGCCAAACGCTCTTGAATGCCGAGGCCGAACGATATTGTTTTGACCGGTTCTACCGATCGTGGTCCCTTCGGCTCCCTTTCTTCCCCTGTAAAGTTCGGCACTTTACTTCTTCCACTCTTCTTCACTTTTACCTCTGCTATATTGTACTTACGAACCTCGCCTTTTAATAAACTCCAAGGATTTAACTGCCCTTAATTCTAGAATTCTCCCAAGCTTCAATCTATTTGCTTGGTATCGACCCCTTCTATTTAAATGCTTTCCCTGACTAGAGAGTTTTAATACGAGGCTTAAGTTCGTAAATTAGAACCGTAACCCATAGGTACTTCATGGATGAAAGGATCGAACTGCGATTATGGTATGTTCTAGGGCTAGATGACGTAGAGAAAAGGGAAAGTGGTTAGAGGCAAGCACATGAGGGGGTTGTTGGAAGGTGTAGTGTGGTTCGATATAGTTTTCTCATGCCGAACGAGATTTAAGGGAAGAGTAGAGGAGGAGCAAGAATTGGCAAGAGTGACGAACAACTCGGTCTGGTGTGACTTGTCGAACGACTTGGCCACGTCATTCGGCGTGGATGGAAGAGAAAGATAAAACCATTGTTATGGACGGAGTGCCAAGCGTTGTGGCTTGGCATAACTTCGGATCGGCATGAATCACCACATGCCGAGCAGCGAAGTGGAAAAATAGGAAGGAAGTACGAATTGGATAGGATGCCGACCGATATTTTGACCGAACAGCGCGTAGGCCGAACGGTCATGAATGCCGATCGATAGTTAGGCCGAACAATATTCTGGCCGAACAACATCTTTCCCGAACGATACTTAGGTCGAACAACATTTTGACCGAGCGATACTTAGGCCGATAAATATTTTGGCCAAACGATATTTAGGCCGATCAATATTTAGGTCGAACGATATATAGGCCGATCAGTATTTTGACCGAACAACACTTAGGCCAATCAGTATTTACTTTATCTATTCTTGTGACAAAAACAAGGACATGGACCTAAGCAAACTAGCATATCGAACTAATTTGGACTGATAACTTCCTAGTTTCAGTAATCACAAGCCTGAATATAAATCGACAAAAATAGATAATTTCCTTTAACATATAGCGCCAATGTCTGAGCTTGAAATTGAAAGCATCGTAGGGCAGGCTTTTGGAGACGGTCAGCGATGACGGTCTTCAAAGGCGACAATTCAAAGCTCAACTTTATACCATCAACTCTATGACTTTTAATTTATCAGCACTTATATTTGAGTTATCACACTAGTTCACACACCACACGGGGGGAAATATTTATGTTAATAAGTCCAACGTCGACTGTTTTTCAAGTATAGTTCAAACAGGTTCTATACTAGATTCAATCTCTATCAAAGATGTCTAAGAAATCTAGCTCCGCCACGATCTCAGATAGACCTGGGCTGTCTTCTAAATAAGGAGTCGTAGATACTTCAAACCCGTCGACTTCCCCCACTCATAACTTAGCTCCCGACGCCCTGGAGGCATCAATTTTCTTGGACAACCCGGTCGATTCGCAGGCTTCGAAGATTAATGAAAGTGCACTCCGTCAGATATGCTCCGTCCATGGAATCCCCTTTGACGACGTATTAGTTCCATCGGGGCACGATCGTCCACACTTGCCCCCAGTTGGATACACAGCTTGTAATAAGTTTATGTGCTTGGTCGGCAGTGTGCCACCGTTCAACTCATTTCTTTGGGACGTGCTGCAATACATCGACATTGCCCTGTCACAACTACACCCAAACGGTCATGCCTTCATATACGGTACCTACGTCCTCTTCATGAATGTCCTCTCTAGGCCTCCAACCCCGGGCGACATCATATATATATATATATATATATATATATATATATATATATATATATATATATATATGATCAAGAAGCGGAGAGATAGCCCCTCTTTTATGTTTCTTAAGCCGCACCACAAATGCCGGATCTTGACTGGGGCATGTAGCAAGTTTGCCCTGTACAAACATGAATGGTTTTATGTGCGTTACCCTCCTGGTTTCGCGAGGAGATGGGTGGAAGGAAGTAAGTCTTTTCTCTAGATCGATATTCATACTTGGTCAAAGTCATGCCTTTTCTAACTCTTTTTTCCATCTTTTCAGGTATCAATCCACGTCCTGACGGCCATGGATATTCTGAAGCCGTCGAAGCTATTAGAGCCCTCCCTGTCGAAGAATGGGACATCCGAACTCTCATTTCGAATGAATCACTTACAATGTTTGGACTGTTGGCAGAAGGCCGTCGAATAAGCCTTCCTCAGGGTGTTACCATACCCAGGCCCGCCTCTGGAAAAGGGAAAAAACAAGCCGAGTCTTCATCACATAACGCTCCTGGTGCACTAGAAGAAGGATAAATCAAGGAAACCGAAACACCCAAAGCACAAGATGAGAACGTTGGTCCTATTCAGGACTCACTAGTTGAAGTTCACGACATCGAAACGTCATCCTCCCCTTCGAAGAGGAAAAAGAAACTAACATACAAGATAAGGAGGGAAAAAGTTTGTGCAACCTCTAAAGTTACTCTTATTCCAATAGAGAAAGAGGCTTCCTCACAACGTTTAGAAAGTTCTTTAAAGGGCCTCTCGAACCTCTCGATACTTGACGATCTACTTAATTATGATTTCGGCGATCCGGAGGCACTTAAACTTCACTCGCCCATCAGAGGCGATGCAGACGTTCGATCCCAAACTCAGGGAGAAAAAACTCCCATTAGTAAAGAAACTGGTCCGTCGGGGGGATACACTAGGATACACACAAACACATGCACTTCACCTTGCACTTAAATTTCCATCGTCACACTACTCTTTGCTAATTCGTTGTTTTTTAAATTCTGTGCAGGTGACATGGGGCGTACAAACGGAATCGATCGTCTCCGTGGGTCGTCTATCTTCCATCACTCTGGACCGGACTTAGGTTTCAAAAGATGTCGGGATAGAGACGGTGATGGCGATAGGGATTACCATTCCCAGGATTCATCATCTTGGAAGAAAACATATTATCAGTCCAAGTACCACTAACATCCCTCTTCTCACTCGTAACAAAGAAAAGATAAGCACGGCCATAAGGGGTCGCAATCCGATGTCCCTCGAGATCAACACTCCGATTCTTTTTCCACACGGCAGTCCCGGGATCCTCACAAGAGAGCTGAACTTTCAAAGCCGTCTCCTCTTGCTCCCGCAACAGATCCAACAGCATCGGAGAGACTGGCCGAGCTTAAAGTTAAATTTCCAAAGATCTGCTTTTATGGTCTGAAGTTCCTCCCGAAAATCCACCATATACCTGGAGATGTTAAGCAGAGCGCCATCGCCTGTACCAACGACGTCTATGTTCAACATGACGCGTTCGTTCATCTTACTGAGAAAGTGTCGGAAGTCTCCATAGAACGCCAACATGATATTGATCGCCTTAATCTTGAAGCTATTCATGACAAAGACATTATCAAAGCTCAGGACGAAGAGATTGCTTCTTACAAATCTCAACTTGAGGCCGCCCAACAGAGCGCTAAGGATACCGCCGAAGCCGTAACTCGTTTGGAATCAACTCACGAAAAAGAAATCGACGAGGCGGTACAATGCTGTGGGGCTTTAGGAGAAAGACTCGGTGCAAAAAGAGAGGGATGCATTCTGTCTCCGAGTTAAAGAACTTGAGGAGCGACTCCATAAAGACCAAGAAGAGAAGATTGCTGCCTAAGAAGAGTCACACTAGTATTGCGACGAGATCGTTGCAACGCGACTCCTAAAGGAAAAACTTGAGGGCGAGCTTTCTAAAGTGGAGGTGCTGAAGAATGAGGCCCGCAAAGAGGGAAAAAAGATAGCATCTATGGAAATCGACTTCCGTCTTGAGGCAGTCAAGGAAGAAGGTAGAGAAGAAGTCAAAACCATGTTCGACCCGCTTATCGCCGAATTCAATGCCCGCGTTCTCATGCACCGGGACTTAACTTTTCTGGGAGAGGGCTATCTCGAATCTTTAGCCGAAGCGTAGGAGACCTTAATAGAGGTCAAGAAGGCCGAACACGGTATTGAGAAGGTTGATGATGGGGCTTTGATAAATGAATTCCTTAAGGGAAATGAGCCTTCGGACCTATCACCGGCCAAATCCCTTTATTGCAAAGGTTCCCCCTCAAGGAAAGGGAAAGAAGTTATTCCCGGTCCATCAGGGACCGAGTCTCCAGCTCGTGTGCCTACCCAACCGATCAGTCGGTCGACACTCGATCCTTTTGAACATGACATTAGCTATGACCCGGAGGACCTCGGCCTTGGCGTTCACGTTTTGTCCCCTATTCCAGAGGGTGAGACCCCTTTGACGGGTGAGAGCCAGCCGGAACCTAGTAGGAAACTCTTTTGCTTTAACATTCCAAGAGTTTTCGTTTTTCACCAGAAGCTATCGCATTCTAATACTTTCTTTTCATAATTTTCTGCAGGCCGTTCTGATCTTGAGCCTACTCCAAGGAGCGATGTCTCCAAGGAGGCGAGGGAAAAAACAAGTGAAGCCACTCACGCAGGAGAGGCTCCCAGTCCAGATGCTCAAGTGATCGGAGCGCTTGACGAGGACAAATCTGAGACTTCCTCTCCTATCGATGGGAGTTATGAAGTTCAAATTACAGGCGTCTTTGAGCACACATCTGAGCTGAGCATGAAGGAACAAATTGAGAAAGAGAAGTAAAAGACGGTCAAGATCAAGGTCGATCCTCAAGCTGTGACCTGAATGATCCTTTGAACCAGCCGTTGAAGGTCATTCACCCAGGCGGGTCCAAACCCATGGATGTTCCTCGTACTTCTTTAGCTGTTACTCCCCCGTCAAAGAAAGCTATTAAGGGTAAACGTACTAGGGAGGAGTCATCAGGCAAAAAGTCGAAGAAGCTAAAGAAGTAGTCTTCACTCTCATTCAACAAGAGCTAGTTTAGATTATGTAATTATTTTTGTTTTCGTAGTTTATGTAAATAAACTTTTGACTCCGAGCTTCGGAGGAGTTGTAGTAGAAACTTATTTTTGATGAATAAAACTTAGTTCTTTTTGCCTTTAAGAAGACTTCTGTTGTTCGGTTTTCTATATAAATATGGTCGGAACCCAAGCTATTGCGAGTCACATAAACTTCTCGATTCATCTTAAAATAAGTTGATAATCTTTTGGCATTGTACATTCTTTATTCCACGCTCCGGGTACTTAGAATATTTTCTAGTCCGCACGCCAAGGATTCAATGACATCAAGCCATTTATATCCAGTCTGCCCTTAGGGGATTTGGACATTTAAATCACTTATATTCTGGTCCACACTTCCGGGGACTTTGAGTGCTCCAGTCCGCACTCCAAGGACTTGGAGGTTTTAATTCGTTTATACTCGAGTCCGCACTCTGGGGACTTAGAGTACTCTGTCCGCACACCAGGGACTTGGAGATTTTGAGTCGTTTATACTTGAGTCTGCACTCTGGGGACTTAGAGTATTCCAATCCGTACTCCGTGGACTTGGAGATTTTGAGTCTTTATACTCGAGTACACACTCTGGGGATTTAGAGTACTCCAGTTTGCACTCCAAGGACTTAGAGATTTTGAGTCGTTTATACTCGAGTCCGCACTCTGGGGGCTTAGAGTACTCCGGTCCGCACTCCAGGGACTTAGAGATTTTAATTCATTTATACTCTGGTCCGCACTCCGGGGACTTAGATTACTCCAGTCCGCACTCCGAGGACTTAGAGATTTTAATTTGTTTATACTCTGGTCCGCACTCCGGGGACTTAGAGTACTCCGGTCCGCACTTTGGGGACTTGGAGGTTTTGAGTCATTTATACTCGAGTTCACACTCTAGGGACTTAGGTAGTCCGGTCCGCACTCCGGGGACTTGGAGGTTTTGAGTCGTTTATACTCAAGTTCGCACTCTGGGGACTTAGAGTACTCCAGTCCGCACTCTGGGGACTTGGAGGTTTTAATTCATTTATACGCGTTCGTATGTCAAACAGAGTAATGTATCTCTTAGTCATTTGTTGCAGCGTTATCATACACAAAAACATCGACAATTCATGGGAAAAAGAAATGGCTTCATGCCTTTATTAGTGCAAATAAGCTAAATTGTCCTTTTACATGCCGTAAACTAGGAATGAAAACTTGCTGGAAATAAATGCAACTAAAATATGATAGAAATGAACTAAATGTAATAAGGCCGCAAATGTTCAACATTCCATGCTTGGGGGAGTGTCGCACCATCGACGGTCGCTAGCTTGAAAGTTCCTTCTCCAAGCTTTCGTTCAATGACGTACAGGCCTTCCCATGCGGAGCTCATGTGTGATGGAACTGGGAAAACTCGTTTCAGAATAAGATCACCCACACCAAAGATTCTCGGTCGGACTCTTTCATTATAATATCGAGTAACTCGGTGCCTGTACGCGGCCGCTCTTAAATTAGCTTCTTCGCATTTTTCATCAATGAAGTCCAACGATTCCAGCAAGAGATCTTGATTTGACTCAGGGTCATAATAAGTTACCCGATGTGATGGGACTTCAAGTTCCACGGGTATGAAAGCTTCCATGCCATATGCTAATGCGAATGGAGTGTGGTCAGTCGCGGACTTGTGAGTGGTTATGTAAGCCCAAAGTGTTGTCGAAAGCTCATCCAACCACTTGCCTCTAGCCTTTTCCAAATGTTTTTTCTATATGGATTTGATTATCTTGTTTATGGCCTCCACTTGTCCATTAGATTTCGGATGAGAAACTGCTGCAAACTAATTCTTAATACCATATTTTTGGCAAAATTCCCTAAACTCTTTGCTTTTAAACTGAGTTCCATTGTCTGTAACGATGGTTCGTGGCAGGCCAAAGCGGCATATGATATTTCGTACAACGAAATTAATGACTTTCTTGGTTGTGATAGTGTCCAAAGGCTCTTCTTCTGCCCACTTGGTGAAGTAATCGACCACGACAATCACGTATTTTGCATCACCTTTGGATAGGGGTAAGGAACCGACTATATCGATCCCTCACATTGCAAATAGCCAAGGACTAACCATCTGTGTGAGTTCCGTCGGCGGAGTTCTTGGGATATTCGCATACTTCTGGCATTTGTCACATCTTCTTACGTAGTCTGCGACATCTCGATTTACAATTGGCCAATTGTATCCATAGCGGAGGATTTTCTTTGTTAACGTCTGCCTCCCGATACGGTCGCCACATTCACCTTTATGGACTTCCATCAGGACTCATTGTATCTCATCATGGGAAATGCACCGGAGCAATGGGGTCGAGAATCCCCTCCGATACATTATTCCATCCTGCATTACATAACAAGAAGCCTTACGAATGACTTGTCGTCATTCGCTCCTTCTTTCGGGCACAGCCCCGTGTAACAAATACTGCTTGAATAGGGTCATCCATGACTCCTTTTCGATTTCTGTTTCTAACACGAAATCTACCTCCATCATATGTATGCTTGGAACATGTAAGGTTTCAACGGGAAACGATCCCATCTGCTGTGCATCGCCAGTGCTTGCAAATTTTGCCAATGAATCAGCTGCTCTGTTTTTTTCATGCGGAACATGTGAAATATCATAAACTTGAGATTCGCTAGCAGCTCCCAAACTTAGGTCAAATACAGGGCAAGTCTCTGCCCCTTACTTGGTAGTCTCCACACACTTGATACACCACCAGTTGCAAGTCGCAAAAAATTTCGACCGATCTTATTCCCAGTTCTTTGACGAGTCTTAAGCCGGCAATCAATGCTTCATACTTGGCTTCGTTATTCGTTGCTGTGAATTCGAGCTTCAAAGCATAGCAAACCGATCAGTTTTCAGGAGTTACAAGAACTATTCCAACCCCCGAACAACGGTCATTAGATGCCACATCGATGTACATCTTCCATCGAACGGGAGGTATGACATTGCGGCCGTTTGATTCATCTGTCATGGTGAATTCAGCGATGAAATCCGCTAGCGCTTGTCCTTGTATGGCCTTTCGCGGCAGGTAAGTAATATCTAACTAAGTGAGCTCGATATTCCATTTTAACATTCTTCTAGAAGTTTTCGGTCGTTGGAGTATCTGACGCAAGGGTTGATCAGTGTAAACACTGATTGGGTGTGCCTGAAAATATGGGCGAAGCTTGCGTGATGCAATCACAAAACAGTAGGCTAATTTCTCGATCATGGGATAGTTTCTTTCTGCCCCTGTCAGACGTTTACTAACATAGTAAACTAGCATTTGAACTCGGTCCTTTTCACGAACCAAAGCCGTACTGATAGCATGTTGGGATACTGCCAAGTACACGTACAACATTTCATGGTCTATTGGTTTCGATAGCACTTGGGGCTCTCCAAATGTCTTACCAGAGCTCGGAATGCTTCCTCATAATCGGATGTCCACTCGAAATTCCTTTTTCTCTTCTTTATCACATCGAAGAAAGGAACGCACTTATCCGTGGCTCTGGATATGAATCGGCTTAACGCTGCCACCTTTCCATTCAAGCTTTGTACTTGCTTTATAGTTTTGGGAATTGTATGTCCCAAATAGGCTGAATCTTTTCCAGGTTAGCTTCAATTCCATGTGCATTCACAATGAAACCCAAGAACTTTCTTGATGCCATGCCAAAAGAGCACTTCAAGGGGTTGATCTTCATACCGTATTGTTTGAGTATATCAAACATTTCTGCTAAGTCTTGAATGTGGTCGTTTGACTGCCGTGACTTCACGAGCATGTCATCCACATATACTTCCATTGTCTTACCGATCTGGTCCTTAAACATTCGATTCACCAGACGCTGATAAGTTTCTCCCGCGTTTTTCAATCCAAAGGGCATTACTACATAGCAATATAGCCCTATATTTGTGATAAAATTAGTGTGCTCTTGGTCTGGAATGTGCATCGAGATCTAATTGTATCCTGAGTACGCATCCATAAATGACAATAATTCATGTCCGGCGGTAAAGTCGACGAGCTGGTCGATTCTAGGTAAAGGAAAACTATCCTTCGGGCAGGCTTTATTCAGATCGGAGTAATCAACACAAGCTCTCCACTTTCCATTTTCTTTCTTCACTAGCACTGGGTTAGACACCCATTCAGGGTAGAGGGCGTCGCGGATGAACCCATTGGCTTTGAGTTTCCACCTCCTCTTTGAGAGTCGCGGACCTTTCCGGGTCCATGCCTCTCCTTTTCTATTTTACAGGAACATGTTTCGAGTCTATGTTCAACATATGACTCGCGATTGTTGGAGAAATCCCACACATATCAGAGTGTGTCCAAGCGAAAATGTCCAGATTCGCCCGGAGGAAATCAGTAGGATCCTCTGCCACTGAAGGGTCGAGTTGCGATCCAACCTTAAGAACTCGTGATGAGTCATCTCGGCTGACTGGGATGTCGATCGTCAGCTCAGCCTATGCTGCATTTGTTTCCCTGGGTTCCCCATCATCGTCTCTTGGATCTATGTCTTTAAGGATTCGAGAATGCTGCCCGAGCCAGGGCTCGGGCACTACTTTTCAATCATTAGTCTTTAGGATGCGGACTGAGCTGTCCGCAACCTTTCCCTTCTCTCTCCGCTGAGCTTCTCTCAGTTCCGCCACATAACATGCGCGACCAGTCGTCTGATCTCCACGTACAACACCATCTCCTTTGTCTGTCGGAAATGCCAAATACCATGGGGCTAAAGCAGCCCTAAATTCTGTCAAGGTTGGGCGACCCAAAAAGACATTGTATGGAGAGCCAACATCTATTACTATGAACGGTAGGACTCGCACTCTCCTACACTCACCTTCCCCCAGTTCAACTAGTAGCTCTATATACCCCATCGCGTCGGTTGTAGCACCGTTAAAGCCGTGGATTCGGGCTATACATGGTTTCAAATCTTTCGTTTCCATATTCATTTGGTCATAAGCCTTCTTGAAGATGATGTTGACAGAGCTTTCCACAATAAATCAAGATTCTTTCATGTAAGCTGGCCCGATGTTGCATATATAACCATCGGGTCGATAGTAGGAGCCTCCACCTTGTCCGCGTCTCGACTCCTAAACACTATATTGTTAGTCATCATGCGTTGTTGTTTTGCGGGGGTTCCATCTTCCACATTCAAACAACATTCATAATCTGCATGCCTCAAGGAGGTAGCATATCGTTCCATCTCCTGCCATTTCTTGTCTGCAGGATGAGGTCCTATGACAATAGTGTTTATGATCAATCTACCCACAGTCCGAGCAGGTTGGTCAGGTTGGCATGGAGCCGGCCCGCGTCTGGGGTCTGATGTTACTTGCCTTCCATCTTGTGGGTTTCTGACAAATTCCTGCAGCTTTTTCCATTTGATCAACTTTTCTATGCCGTCATGGAGGTGTTAACACTCCTCAGTATTATGCCCATGGGTCTCATGGAAGCGATAGTACTTCCCTGTCCGTTTCTGTTCTTCAGTGTACTCCTTTGGGCGTGGCTTTCTGTATTCAAAGGTGTTACAAGTAGATAGATAAATGTTTTCAAGAGAAGTATTTAGCGAGGTGTATTCATTGTAGGTCAGAATCCTTGGCTTCCATTTCCTTGCTTCTCTTTTCTTTCCGGGATTTCCACCTCCGGATCCCTTGGACTGCCCAGGCTTGTTCTGGACGTTGACTTGAACTTTTCCCGAACTATCGCCGGACTGCTTCACGGCGATGTTACTATTCACAGTCTCCTAAACAGGCCCTGGTGCCTTATCTCATCTCATCCATCGAGCCTCCTCCCTTCGTTGAACTGATGGGCTTTGGAATAGAATCGCTCCAATGTAGCCGAGGGCTTTTCCGCCAACCAATCTCCAAACTTCGACTCTGGATCTACACCTCGCATTACCGCCATCAAAATTGCGTGGTCATTAAGATTGCTAACTTCAGTGGCGGCAACATGAAACCTCTGTAAGTATGCTTTCAAAGACTCTTCCGGAGCCTAGATTACGCTTGATGATGACATTACGTCCTTTGGACGGGTAGCATGTATCCTGAATTGCTCAACAAATTTCATCGCTAAATCGTCGAAGCTAGATATAGACCGCGGAGGAAGCCGAGTAAACCACATAATGGCGATTCCGGGCAGAGTGATTGGGAAACACCTGCACTTAGTCGCGTCATTTTCCCTTTCCGAATCCATCATCCATTCGTACCTCATCACGTGTTGCCTAGGGTCAATCTTCCCTTCATAGGCTGGGATGGTTGGCACGCTAAACATCCATTGGTACTCGGCTTGTAGAATGGTATCTGTGAAGGGGGTATGACTCCTAGACACTCCCCAATCTTCGTTGGCCAGACCTTGATTTTCTCTCATTAACTGACTCACCATAGTGGATAAATCCGGAGTTTGTTTGGAGGGTGGGAGGTTGGGTTCCGTTCCATGGGACCGTGCGGGTTGATGTCCCGCTTGATTTGGGTCTTGGTGATCCGGGCGTCCGGTCTGATCACGTGTCTGATCCCTGATGGATCGATCAATGGCACCTGCTTGTGCAGCTTCATCCCTACGACGTCTATGCCTAGGAGGTTCATCAGCTGAGGTCGAGCTATAAGATTCAGAATAAGGAGCAGGACTACTTCCAGCATTCTGATGCTGCTGCTGGGAAAGCTGAGTCATGAGATTAGTATTGGCTTGGATCTGCTCAGCAAGTTGCCTTCTACTTTCACTGAGTTCTCTTATCAAGTCGTTGAACTCTGTTCGGAAAACGACCTCTGCTTGGTTTTGGGTAGAGCTTCCTGCGCCTTGAATTGCTGGTTGGTTGCTAGGTCCTATCTGTTGTACACTAGCAGTTTCATTGGCATCTGCATTGTGAGAGGCCGATCTAGTTCGTGGTCTTTCCATGATAGAGTTGTCGGTTGTAACTCTAAGTAGAATCAACAGATGTCTTGGAAATGATTTGATCTCCTTCGGGGGATTTTTCAATCCAGTAGCTACAAAGTAGATCCTATCGTCCTGAATATTCGATTCTCAGTGAAAGCACCAAAATATTAGCACCAGAATTGGTCACTAACACCCTTAAGAGAGATTGTGTAGAGAGATTAATGAAGAAAGTAGAGTTAGACAGAGGATAGTACGTAAATTTAAATCAGAAAAAACGAACACCAGATTTATAGTGGTTCGGCGTAATTACCTACATCCACTTTGAGGTAGATCTTTATTGCTTTTCTCGATAATCGATTACAAATACAAACCGTATACCAATCACTTAAATACAATTGCTAAGCAAAAAAGATTAAGTCTTGAATGAGTCTTGAATGCGGCAAAGTCTCCTCGGTGTTCTCGAAAAAAAGGTCCATTTCACTGTGCCTCTGCCTCTCTATTTATAGGCGAAGATGGGTTGGACTTCCCTAGTGGGCCAAGTAGCTAAGTATCTTAGACCAAAAAGAGTGATCTCCGTGTGCCGATCCATAGATGCCGAACGGCAAAATGCCGAAAAAGGCTTGAATGCCGAACGATATCCTCATGCCGAACGAAGTGATACCGAACGATATCTTCATGTCGACCGTAGTGATCCCAAACGAAGTATTTATGCTAAACGATGCTGAAAGCCAAACCAGTGTGTTCTGCCGAATCACTCTGGATGTCGATCGATCCCGAATCCCGAACGAGATTTATGCCGAACGAAGTGATGTGCCGAACAAGGTTTGAATGACAAGCAGTATGGAATGCCGAATGATTCTGCCATGCCGAACGTCCATAGATGCCGAACGATACAATACCGAACGTCTCTCAATGCCAAATGCTCTTGCATGCCGAACGTCCTGTAGATGTCGACCGAACTTGAGTGCCGAATGAATCATTTGCGCCGGACGACTCTGGAAGCCGAGAACTTTCTAATGCCGAATGATCTGGATGCTGAACGACTCATAAATGCCGAACAGTATGCAAATGCCGAGTACTTTGTTGCCTGTCAAACCTTCAGGTAACAGATATTAGATTTGATTATCCAAAAACAACATCGATCCAAGTTAAACGTTGGGTCGTGAATTCAAGTGAAGATCAAGCTGAATACTCGAAGTGTAAGAACTATTTGTCGTTAAAACTCTAAGGGTGATTCCACTATGAGTACAATGGAGATAGTACTTTCAGGTTCAAGATGGAGATTCAGAGTGCAAAGGGTTATTTTCGTTAACTCTGAGGGTGATTCCAAAATGAGTGTAACGAGATAATGCCTTCGGTTTCGTTCGAACCCGGAACGAACTTATATGGATTGAATGCTTTCAAAACATCGTCAGGAGGATGATGAGCATTCTAAGATAGATGTGTTCTATAAAAGTAATCTTAGCCTTAAGCCACATCAACCGGGAATGGCTAAAACAGGGGAGGTGCAACAAGGCTAAGTGGGTCGTGCTCAAGTAGGCTAAGGTCTTCCCTTGTCTAGAGTCCCTTTTTGTTCGGCTGTGTGTGTGGTTGCTAGCTACAAGCGCGAAGTTGACTTATTCGGGGACTGTCCAGTAAGGGAAGGTTCCGGCCTTGTGTTGCTGGGGATTTAGTGTGGATCCTCGGTACGGTGATCTAGGCCACGTACTGTGACAGGCAGTACCCCAGTAGCCCTGCCAATGTATAAAATCCAATCTCCAATAAGTGCCTCGGATTTGATTATATACCTATGTATGCTGGAAGTTAACAAATGTAACAATTTCGGCTATTTTCTAGTTTATTTGAAAACTCTAGACCTATTATAATATCACTGGATTTCCTATCAAATGTTTTGGTTAGCGTATGGTGAAAACTTACCCGTGTTTATGTGTGGGAAGTCTTGCGTGATACCATTGTTTTCAAAGGTTTTTCAAGTTAAACAGTTTAACCATTTACTCACACCAGACCCATTTTTGACCAGAAGTTTATTTCTGTTTTTCTTAAACTCTTGGATACTCAAATTTTTATGAGTAGCCAAGTGATCAGGTTTGGCTTGACTAATATTGGAAGCTTGGAGCAGGAGTCCAGACGTAGCTATATCTATCTATTTCCACTATGTAGTGTCCTTGACTGTTGTTTTTTGGTTGTAATGTATTAGACAGGCCTTTATAACTGTCTAATGTGAAGATGTTGTGAAATCTGTGTAACTCTGATGTAAATGACTATGTAATATCTATGTGATATATTATATTTTGTTCCGTTTCCGCTGTGAGATTCTGATATTGTTTAGTTCTTTCTCCTATTTATTCTATTTCTACCTCTTTCTTTCTTATTGATGATGCATCTTTCCGTGGAATGAAAGGCGGTCGCCATAGTTGTTCTATATATCATTGATGTGAAATAATTCCAATGTTTTAGTTGCTAAGATTATTTCTGTGGACACTGTTGTAGTATAATTGCCATATCTTGAGCATCTTATCTCCGATTTGCAAAATTCAAGATGGTATGAAAATAGACAGAAAATTAAATTAGGCCTATATTTTTTTCTTTTCTATAATTTAATGTTATACCATTGGAAATTACAAAACATTCAATATATTATTTGAATTTTTTTAGAACTTCCTAACACCACCGTGGTAAATCGATCATAACATAACATCATTACTCCAAATCTTGAAATTCTTAAAGTTCAAGAAACAAAGCGATAACACTACAACAGTACTCTTTTGAGATTTTGTTGATTCATTATGTATAGCCTTGAAACAGAAATCACATCAACATATTACTTGAAAAGTGTTTCTGATTCATGCAAATAAGTTGTAGTATTTCAAATATTACTTTTGATTGATATATTTTTCTGACTTGAAACCAATTTTGTGGATTAGAAATGTTAAATATCTAAATCTTCCAAGTTTAGTGCTAAATCAAATTGCGGACTTAAAGTTTTCAAATAGTGGTTTCAATGGATTGGATTTTCAAAACAAGAACAGTTAGTTGTTTATGTATGATGATTATCTTCATTACCTTTAATGACGACTAACAAATCACTGGTTGGAGAATTTTCAGCTATATGCACATTCGTTCGATGTAAATGACTTTACCGAGATACCATTGTATGCCACTATAGGCAGCCATTGTATAAGTGGTATCAAACATTTTTACATTCGAAATTATATTTACATTGGATTTATATTTCAACCGATTAAATTGATAGATATTTTTGTTAGGAACTGAGTTGATGATGTTTTGATGACAACAACCTTATATAGTTATTATACTTTACTTTATAAAATATATACTAACATTTTCATATATATATATATATATATATATGTATATGTATATGTATATGTATATAGGAAGTATATGCAGGTATTATCGAAGACTGATCAGTATAAAGACTCAAGCATCAAGATGAAGATTAGAGATTCAAGATTCAAAACTCTAGAGAATCAAGATTTCAAGATCTCAAGATAAGTGTCTAGTATTTTGTTAAAACTTCATAATAGAACTCTCATCTTTCTTCCAATTTTCTTTTGGGATGGAACCCAATTTCTATCGAAACCAGTGGCTTACAAACCCATGACAAGTAGCTTACAAACCTACGACAAGTGGCTTACAAACCCACGAAAATCAAAATCATTTAAACTACTTTGTACAAGTTCTCGAGTCCTATGAAGGAGCTCTGTGGGAAGGTACTTGCAATTTCAGTTTGAATAGATTTTTCAAAATGTTTTTAAATCTGTTTTTCAAAATGTTTTAGCTTTCAAAATCATGTTTTCAAAAATGTTTTCAAACTTTGTTTTAGCCTTAAAATATTCCTCCATTCTGATTTTAAAAACTTCTATTTTTAAAACATCAAAACTTATTCTGATTTTAAATATTACTTATATAATTGACGGTCTACATCAATTATATATATATATACTTAAAATAATGTTTTATATTCATTCTCTATCTCAAAATATTGTTTAAACACTTTATTTTGCTTCAGAGAAGTTTCAACTTGTTTTAAATTCAAATGCTTTTACAAAACAACATCTCTACAATTTTGAACTGTGGGATGTCGACATATGGGATACCCCATGTCGACATGGTGACAGTTGGAATCAAAATTCAAATTTCAAAAGAAGTGTCCATTCGTTCAAAAACCTTTCGCCAATGGTTATGACTGTTGTGCATCTATATAAAGGCTTTCAAAATGAATTTTTTAACAACTAATTTTCTTATTTTCTTCACTCTTTCTTCTCCACCATTACATGTCCATAAACTTCATATTTTCAAGATCGTGCCGTCATTCTACCAAATTCTCAATAGGAAATCATTTAGGTACTCTCTCTATTTGATTCTCCATCATTCTACTAAAGATCAAAGTGCTATTCAGAGTTATAGGATCAATTTGTATTCAAAAAGTCCATAGAGTCTATCCATTCAAAAGGATTGTTATTAGAAAGTATTAGGGTGATCTTGTGTCCCGTAAATCAAGAGAGTTTACCCCAGACTCGGAGATTTGAGGGTTCCTAAAGGCCTTAGAAATTGAGGGTTGTAATTTGGATATTGGCTTATAAAAATCTGTACAAGGATATTGCCTTGATGCAGGACTAGATGTAGGAGGATTCCGAACAAGTATAAAATCCGGTGTGTTCTTTCCTTTTACTTGCTTTACTTTACTATTTGCATTTGTTATATGTTCTGTGATCATTCTGTGTTAGAATTCTGTTTAGATTTGTGTTGAAAGTTTTAATTTAGTCATATAGTTCATATATTCTTTACAACACTATTCACCCCCTCTAGTGTTATTTCTTCCTTAAGATCCTTAATCCGCATCCCCAACAATTGGTATCAGAGCATTGGTTTTCATTGTTTTCATAATTTGAAATTTTGAAAAGTTTTAATGGCACAACACACTAGTAATGTCACTCCTGTCACTACTATGTCTGTCAACACAAGTACTAACACTAGTTCATTTATAGAGGGCCAGTCTATTGTCAGACCACCACTTTTTAATGGCAGTAATTATGCATTTTGGGCATGTAGGATGAAAATTTATTTACAATCCATAAGTTTAGATACTTGGAATATGACACAAATTGAATATGTTGAACCAACTACAAATTTTTCCCAGTGGACTACTGAGCAAAAGACAGTTGCACAAAACAATCTAAGGCTATGAATATACTATTTTGTTCACTAGATAGGAATGAGTTTAATAGAGTCTCTGTTTGTAAGTCTGCATTTGAAATCTGGAAAACTTTGCAAGTAACTCATGAAGGAACAAACAAAGTTAAACAGACTAAAATTTCCATATTAACTAACCAGTTTCAATTGTTTAAAATGCATGAAAATAAGTCTATTTCCGACATGTATTGTCGATTTCAAGGCATTGTACACTCATTGATTGCTTTAGGAAAGGGTTTCTCAGAAGAAGATCAAGTCAGAAAAATACTCAATTCACTCACTCCAGCATGGGATCAAAAGACACTTACTATTGAAGAGGCAAATGATGTTAGTCAAATGAAGATCGAAGAGTTAATCGGTAATCTAATGTCTTATGAAGTTCAACTACAAGGGAGAAAAGAATCTAAGGCAACGGAAAAGAAATCGATCGCATTCAAAGCAACAACTAGAGATTCAGAACAAGAGAGTGATGAAGAAATTGCTTTCATGACCAGAAATTTTAGGAAATTTCTGAAGTATAGAAAGATGAATAACTTTAAAAGAAATGATCAAAGAAATTCCAGAAATACTTCGGAACTACAACAACAACAATAATTGTGATAGATGCTATAACTGCAACAAAACAGGGCACTACAAGATGGATTGTCCATATCCAGACAAACAGACATTTCAACCAAACAACGAGCAACCAAAGAAAAGAAAGAAGGCATATGCAGCAACTCTTGACGATTCAGATTCATCCAGTGATGACGAGAAGAAAACTGATAATTCAAATCTGTGCTTCACGGCTATTCTCGAATCAGAAGACGATCGGAGTTTGGATCTAAAAATAGGTACACATTTATTTTAATTTTATTGGATGCTTGCTTGTTGTGATTTTGTTTGCAATTCCTTGAATTTTTAAATTCAAAATCACCCTTTGAAATTTGAATTTTTAAATTCAAAATAATGTTATTTTAATAATATTTTAAATATTAAAATATTTTAATATTATTATATTTAATATTATTACTGGAATTAAATATATATATAGAATATAGATTAGTTTTCTTAGGATTTTAGGAATTTATTAGATTTTAGAAAAAGACACCTCTTTTCAAATTCAACAGGCACATGTCGACATGCCATGATACCCCATGTCGACATGCCTCTCAGAAATTTGATTTCAAAATTTGAATTCAAACTTTTGAATTTCCCTCCACCTTTTCACTTACTTCAAAATTCTGAAAAGACACCTCTTGACCAAAGAACATGACTTTAGAGAATCTATTTAATATACTTCTCTTATCATCTCTTTTCACTTTATTCTCATAATTCAAACTTTCTTCATTATCTTCTACTTCTCTCAAACACTCATCAATGGCTTCCTCAAGTAACCCATCAACTATGAGGCTGCCCAAATCCATCAAAAATGATCTTTTCAATGACCCAGAGGCTATCAAAGCTTACATAAACTATATAAACTATGGTAAAGTCAATACGGGAAAATTTGCCCTTTTTGATGATTTTTCTTCTTATGAAATCGATCAACTTTTTGAAGAAAACTCCATTCTTAGCTTGATTGATAACAAGCAAAATGATTTCGTTTGTTATCCAAAACTTGTCAAAATGTTTTATGCAAACCTAAATCGTGGATTTTATAATGGAAATGAAGATCAAATTTGGAGTGGTGTTAAAGGAACACTTATTGTTTTGGATTCCGATATTTTGGGTACTATTTTGGGTTGCAAATCTACCGGTATGAATCTCTCGGAATTTCAAATCAATGATACCGATCGAGAGACTTTTCATCACATTTTTGAAAGCGATGACCACATGGATTTTAAGAATCGCTTTTTCCGTCCAAAAGCAAGAATTGTCAACCTTCTTATTCAACATACAATTATTCCTAGGTCGGGAAACTACAATAATCCCACCTCAAAAGTGTGTAAAGCTTTTTTTTGCTATTTTTGGAAAATATGATATTAATTGGGCACAAACTATTTTGGATGAGTTAAGACCCAAAAATTTTAATATGGAAGAAAACACTCTTTATCATGGAATTTACCTTACTCGGATTTTCAATTATTTTGGTGTGGATGTTAAAAAGGAAGAGTTTGTAAGTAGAAAAGTGTTCAATCATGGAAACATTTCTCTTATGAAAATCCCACTCATGTTTCAACCATATGAAACACTTGCCGAAAAGGAAGAGAGACTTGCTCATGAAGAGATGGAAGAAGAGGAAGAAGAAGAGGAAGAAGATGGGGAAGGAATGGAAATGGAAGAAGAAGAGGAAGATGAAGAAACATCTTTGGAAAGTATAGAGTATCCACATACCCCCGCCAATCCGTCCAACAAAACCATACTCAAGAACCAAAAGATACTTGCCCAAAACCAAAAGGTTCTTAAGAGATCTATTAGCAAGAAAATGGATAAAATCTCCACCAAGATCGACAAGTTCTTTGGGAAGATAGGCAGGAAACTTGGCTTGTCTTCATCATCATCTTCATCAAACTAATCCTAGCCATTATCTCTCTAGCTATCATTTATCTATCTTTGTATTTTCTACCTTTTTAGTTAAGATTATGTAATGTTAACTAATATAAGTAATGCTATCTTATTCTCTGTTTTCCAGCTTTATATATCTCTGATAGTTATTTATTTTAAATTTATATAGGTCCACTAGTATAAAAATAAACTTAAAAATTAAAAATAAACACAACTTGATCATTCTGTCTAGACCATGTTGACATGCCCCATCCCCCCATGTCGACATATAACAGTCAAAAAGTAGTTACAATTTCTAACTTCAAATTCTTGTAACTACCAAGTGACAATTCATTTTGAACGGCCAATAACTCCTATAAATACCTATTTCTTCCAAAAAAACCCTCTCTACCTCCATTTCTATTCATCTCCTCTCATACTTCAACTTATTTCTTAAATTATGGCTTCTCCAATTAAGAATTTAAGTGAAAATCTTGAAGAAACTCTTACTTATTTCAAGAATATTCTCTCTTTTATACTTAGAAATCAAAGGCACTTAGAATTAAGCCAAATACAGATGATCAAAGAGCAACAGAAACACTTCGACGCACTTCGTTGGATGATCTCAATCCTTAGCAAAGATGAACCCGAAGCAAATCCACCAGTCACTCTCGACAAAGATAATTGGGATGTTTCAAAACTGATCCTATCTTTGGAGAAGATGGATGGGTGGAAGTCCCAAGGAATGTCTGATCATTATGTATGTTTATTTGTTTGTTTGATTTGATTTAGATTTAATTAGGATTTGATTGGATTGTTTACTTAAGTTTGATTTGGATTTGGTCTGTATATAACTCCATATACTATACATGATTGGTTTGCTATGTATGATATTGATTTGATTGTCAAGTTACACTTATATATATGCACACTCACTTGATCACTTACACGTTCACTTTACACTTTTATTCTATATATACTTTAGAACAGGTAAATCTTTTATTCCTTTTTGTTGATGACAAAGGGGGAGAAAGTTACAAAAATAAATGTGCATGGTGTAAGGGGGAGTCATGGAATAAAGGGGAGTTGTAGTTTTAAGAAGAAGTCACGGAGTAAGGGGGAGTTATGGTATGGTAAGAATATTTTATAAAAAAAGGTTGTCATCATCAAAAAGGGGGAGATTGTTAGGAACTGAGTTGATGATGTTTTGATGACAACAACCTTATATAGTTATTATACTTTACTTTATAAAATATATACTAACATTTTCATATATATATATATATATATGTATATGTATATGTATATAGGAAGTATATGCAGGTATTATCGAAGACTGATCAGTATAAAGACTCAAGCATCAAGATGAAGATTAGAGATTCAAGATTCAAGACTCTAGAGAATCAAGATTTCAAGATCTCAAGATAAGTGTCTAGTATTTTGTTAAAACTTCATAATAGCACTCTCATCTTTCTTCCAATTTTCTTTTGGGATGGAACCCAATTTCTATCGAAACCAGTGGCTTACAAACCCACGACAAGTAGCTTACAAACCTACGACAAGTGGCTTACAAACCCACGAAAATCAAAATCATTTAAACTACTTTGTACAAGTTCTCGAGTCCTATGGAGGAGCTCTGTAGGAAGGTTCTTGCAATTTCAGTTTGAACAGATTTTTCAAAATGTTTTTAAATCTGTTTTCAAAATGTTTTAGCTTTCAAAATCATGTTTTCAAAAATGTTTTCAAACTTTGTTTTAGCCTTAAAATATTCCTCCATTCTGATTTTAAAAACTTCTATTTTAAAAAAATCAAAACTTATTCTGATTTTAAATATGACTTATATAATTGACGGTCTACATCAATTATATATATATATATATATATATATATATTTAAAATAATGTTTTATATTCATTCTCTATCTCAAAATATTGTTTAAACACTTTATTTTGCTTCAGAGAAGTTTCAACTTGTTTTAAATTCAAATGCTTTTACAAAACAACATCTCTACAATTTTGAACCGAGGGATGTCGACATATGGGGATACCCCATGTCGACATGGTGACAGTTGGAATCAAAATTCAAATTTCAAAAGAAGTGTCCATTCGTTCAAAAACCTTTAGCCAATGGTTATGACTGTTGTGCATCTATATAAAGGCTTTCAAAACAAATTTTTTAACAACTAATTTTCTTATTTTCTTCACTCTTTCTTCTCCACCATTCCATATCCATAAACTTCATATTTTCAAGATCGTGCCGTCATTCTGCCAAATTCTCAATAGGAAATCATTTAGATACTCTCTCTATTTGATTCTCCATCATTCTACTAAAGATCAAAGTGCTATTCAGAGTTATAGGATCAATTTGTGTTCAAAAAGTCCATAGAGTCTATCCATTCAAAAGGATTGTTATTAGAAAGTATTGAGGTGATCTTGTGTCCCGTAAATCAAGAGAGTTTGCACCATACTCGGAGATAGGAGGGTTCCTCAAGGCCTTAGAAATTGAGGGTTGTAATTTGGATATTGGCTTATAAAAATCTATACAAGGATATTGCCTTGGTGCAGGACTGGATGTAGGAGGATTCCGAACCAGTATAAAATCCAGTGTGTTCTTTCCTTTTACTTGCTTTACTTTACTATTTGCATTTGTTATATGTTCTGTGATCATTCTGTGTTAGAATTCTATTTAGATCTGTGTTGAAAGTTTTAATTTAGTCGTATAATTCATATATTCTTTAAAACACTATTCACTCCCCCTCTAGTGTTATTTCTGCCTTAAGATCCTTAATCCGCATCCCCAACAATTTTTACAAAACCCGTTCCAAAAAATAGATTTTTGCAACTTCATTTGGATTTAGGAATTTACAAATAACTTAGATTTTTACATCAATTTTCTTTATTAAAAAAATACTCTTATCGACATTAGTAAGGAATTTACTCTGGAAAAGATGTTAGTTAGTGCTTGAATCTATTGAAATCCATCAAAAATTATTAATAGTGATTGACAAAGTGATGGGTAGTGATTAAATTATACTTCAAAACAAAAGGATATGTTGAAATCTCTTGAGAATTGAATAGGTTTTATAGTGTTATTCTAATTAGCATATGTTCCATGATCATTTATATTGCTATCAAATTTCTTACAATCCATACACCAAAATTTAATATAGTATGCAGAAGTTGGTATTTCGAAAAATGAAGAATAATTTTTAACCTGATTTAAATAATATATTCCATCCCAAAGTACTCGCTCTCATTTAAAATCCTCATGGTTATGCATAAGTGAATAACTTTAATCTCTAGATATGTGCTTCCATCTTCATTTAAAAGTCCTCACAGTTATGCATGGATGGAACACTTTACAAGGTTGGGATAAGTGTTCAAGTAATTTCTAACCTCATTTAAAAGTCCTAACAGTTATGCATGGTTAGAAAATGTTTGACATTCATTTTAAGTAACTACCAACTTCATTTAAAAGACCTAATGGTTATGCATGGTTAGAAAGTGCTTAACATTTTTGTTTCAGTTTTGAAAAATAATTCTAAGAATTTCTCCTTTATTTAAAAAACACCACATTGGTGTCATTATATAAAATTCTCCCTAAACCATAGTCCAATTATCACTCTAAAATATGATATGTGTCTTACTAGTAAAATATTATGACTTTTGTTTGATTGATTGAAAATTTTAATATATTTTTATCTCTATATGATTTATAATTTAATTAAAATCTATTGCTAGGCCAATTATTATTATAATTTTTATGATAACAAAATTTGAAGAGAGGATATGATTTTGGTGGTTGAGTAATAATCTTGTTGATATTCAATAGTCTCTTTTATTTTTCAGTGGTTATTTTATTTTTCCTTTACGTCTATGCAATAATTTTTCTTTTAACATCAAATTTTTTTGGCATTTAGGATTTTTTTATTGCATGCATCTATGTAGGTGGAGCATAATTTAAGGTGGAGTACTTTAAATAAGAGGAGCTTAATCATGACATATCCGCACATTTTTTGGGTTCAAAATCTTAATATATGTTTGTTATCATCAAAAAGGGAGATAGTAGAATATAGTAGCCTTTTATTTTTGTTTGATAATAATAAACACACACATACGTATAGGATGAAATAAACAAATAAAAAATTTATTTCTGCAAAAGTTTTATTTCGATAAAATTTTAATAGTACACATAGTTATAATAAAAGTTTCCACAATTTTCATACACTATCCATATTACACAATTTCTACTCTCCCATACAACATATTTTCTTCTCAAATATAATTTTTTTCGAATCATATTTTTTTTCCATATATAGTACAATTTCTACTAGAATGAAATGGTTATCTACCTACTTCAACTTTTTTCTAGAAATCTGCTTTGCCTGTCAAATAAAAAACAGTAAAAAGCAAAAAGAAACAAATTAAAACTGGAAAAATATAAATAAATTTGAACTCGACATTACCTTAATTTATTGGTTTTACTCTTTTCACATTTTTTAGTAGGCATCAAAAATAACAAACATGGATGATACAACATGTATACACAAGGACTTGCACAACATGTTTGTGGGGAATAAAAATTCAAATTTAAGCTAGTATGTGCCTATAACGCCCTACCTTGAGATTCACATTAACAAAGTGTAATACTGGGAAATACTGTCTACTAATTCAGAGAATGGTGCTGGTTAGGAGCGACCATCTATAGCTTTGTCTTAAACATTTATTAAATACGTCGATTTAATGCTATAATATTTTCCTTCTTAAGTAGATCGACATATTCAATAAATGCTTAATATAGAACTACAGTGGCTAACGGACCTATCAAAACAAAATACAACAACGAAATGTACATCACATCACAGAACGGTGAACAAACACGCACATACACACACATATGCACAGATACATCTTGGTACTATGCAAAATGATACATTATAAATGGTTCGAAGACCACAGTATATAAAACGAGTCAAAACAATATACATATTAGAGTCGCAATACAATAAAACGATAAAAAGATGATAAGAAGACATCCAAGACAGAAGTGACAAAGCAAAGTTAAAAAGCAGATATCTAACCCGAAACAACTCTGTCTGACCCTAGTATAAAATGCATGGGTCAGTCTAGCTAAAACATCTGATTAGTATGATAAGTGATAATATGAAACATAAGGTAAATGGTAAGATATCCTCATGAATGAGAAGAAACAATAGTAAGAGCATGTCACTACTTCAGATAAGGTAATTTCACTAAGTGTATGACCTCGAAAGACGTAACTCATCAATAAATACGAAGTATAATAAACGCCTCATATCATTAGAAAAATTCGAAAAGCAATTAAAATGGTTTCTCTAAACCATATGTCCTAAATAAGAGATCTCAGAACTCAAACTATCCAAAATGGCAATTATAATATATTCTCAAAATAGAGAAATGTCAAATCTCACAATATGCCAAAGATGACAAACACACACACACACACATACCTTAAAAGGATATTATAAACCTCATATAAAGCCAAGTGTTGGCAAACCCAGATCTCAAATGTAGAATTCGATACGGAGTTCAAATTCCAAAAATGTAATCGCCATAAATAACATCTCAAATGGCCAATAATGTAAAAAGGCGATACACTTTGGAAATCATAGTAAATTAATGAAATTATCTCAGAGATAGCACGTGCTTATAAAATGACCGAAGCCCGCTAAGTAATATTCTCTCCAAATAAGGCATCACGCCTCAAATGGACAAATGTCCCGAAGGAGAATATCCCGAAGGACAAATATGTCCCTCAGACAAATAGTTCTAAGGACAACATCTCGAATGAAAACATCTCGAAGGACAAATGACCCGTAGGTCCAATACTGGAAACTCGAGAATGTGTAACAAACTCTCAAATAGGAACCCGAAAAGTGTCAACGTGCGTCCCATACCAAACGTTCTCACTAATCGGTTTATTAACCGCTAGCCAATGATACACCAAAAATCAGTAAAAATATTTGCCTCATCATATCGGCAAATACGACTCGAAGGTCAAAACATTCAAACGGACAAGTCAGGAATTAACCGAAAAGATAAACGCATGTGTCCCATATATCACGTATTTTACCAAATCATTAATTCTCCTTTTTGTATGCTCAAATAGTGCGAAAAAGTGTATTTATATAGAAACTAATTTTGTTTAAGTAAACAAGCTTTTAAAACAAATTTTGAAATCATTTTTGGAAAACATTATTTGAAATTTCCTTATTATATTGAATAAATAGTTTTTATATCTTGAAAATAATTTATAAATACTATAATAATTGTTTCAAAAGCCAATTTGTTTTGAAAATTATTTCAAAATTATTTAGAAAAACCCATGCTCGAAATCAAGGAAAAACATTGAAAATTCCCAAAAAACCGACATTCGAATTCATCTAAAAAACGATTCATTTTAATTACAAATTCTCCAAAAATTTGGCTAGCCTATTGATAGGCATCATAGCCTTTAAAACAGTTGAAAAATATAACAAATACAAGATGCAGAAGTCGAAAATTCGAAAATAGGATGGAAAAAGAAGGTAGAACACAAAAAAGTGCATAAGCAAAAACAATACCCATGTCTAAAATCTTCTCCGGGTTCAACTTTCAGACATAATACGAATGGCTTAGTAACCTCTGAATGGTCTATAATTTGATACACACAAAGTAGTACAATTTTTCTATGAATGGAAAAGATTCACTGAATTTCGACATGAAATGGTATAGACATGAAATTTCAAACATGGACTCAAGCCATGTTGAATTCTGCCCATGTCTGAAAACCCTCTCGGGTTCAATTTACAGGCATGAATCAAATGAACAAATGATCTCAGATTAAACTAAAAATAGGCATGCATGTAGTAGAAAACTTCAACGTTCAAATAAAAAAAGAATCGATGAATTTTGATAGGAAATGAAAGAGATACGCTGTCTCAAACATGGACTCAGGCCATGTTTGCACTAGCTCAGAAAACAAAAATGGGCCCATGTGTGAAAACCATCTCGGGTTCAACTTACAGGCTGAAACAGAGGAACAAACAACCTCTGATTAAACAGAAATTTGTTATAAGTATAGTAGAATACTTCAACTTCCAATTAAAAAAGAATCGAAGAATTCCGACAGGAAATGAAAGAGATACGTTGTCTCAAACATGGACTCAGGCCATGTTTGCAGCAGCTCGGAAAACGTAAACGTGTACAGACCTGAAAACCATCTCGGGTTCAATTTATAGGCATGAAATAGAGGACCAAATGAGCTTAGATTTTGAAAATTCGTATGCACATATTAAAAAAAATTCAAATTTCAAATAAAAAAGAATCGATGAATTTCGACACGAAATAAAAGTGATACGCTTTCTCAAACATGGACTCAGGCCATGTTTGCAGCCGTTCGAAAAACGAAAATATATACAGGCCTGAAAACCATCTCAGGTTTAACTTATAGGCATGAAACAATGGACCAAATGATCTCAGATTGAACTGAAAATTGATATGCACATATTAGAAAACTACAGCTTTCAAATAAAAAAGAGCGAATTTCGACCTAGGAATAAGAAGATATGGTCATACAAAGAAGCAACTCAAAACTCTTTTTACTGTAAAGTAAAAAGCAAGAATACATGGTTATAGTAATCGATTTCTTAGCATTTTCTTAGCTTGTATTGCTTTGCTTCAGCTAGAGAATGTGAATTTAGCACTCACATTTTAAATTTTGAAGAATAATTGAGCAAACTTGGCGAAAATTGAAGAAAGTTGAAAGCTTTCCTCTTAAGATAGCTTCAGCAGCCTGTAAAAACATAATATATAGATATGTAAAACCATCAAAAGAAACTACAGTTAGTCCAACATCTCAAAAATTATAAATTAATGAAGATCTCTTTGGTTTATAGTGATTACCTATGAAAAGAACTTTAATTTGATAATTTACAGCAAATAATTGAAGCAATTTTGGAGTTTTAAAGCCTTGGTTGAAACGAGAGTAGTTTCTTTTGTTTTCTAGTTGAGAAAGATTTATAGCACTTACAAAGTAAAGAGGAGAGAAAGAGTTTCTCTCTTTTCTTTACTGGTTATGTTAGAAAGTGGGTTTGACCCAGTAACAAATTAATTAACCTAAGAAAATTACATTATCACCAAAATCACATATATATTTATGCTATTAATAAACAACAACATATTTTTACACAATTTTAACACAATAAAATTATAGAGACATATTCTCATGTTTAACAAAACATTTTATAACAAATAAAAAGGATAATTTAGATATAAGAATATTTTTATTATTAAAAACTCGTATTTTACATAAATACACAATTTATACAAATATTTACACAGAACTCTATTTCGAATTCCAAAAATTACAGAAAAATTATTTTCTTGTGTAATAAAATATAACATCCAAAGCTTATTTTAAAACAAAATTTCATCCTTTTATTTGTAATTTACACGTATTAAAATCAAATTCTTCCTTTAAAAATCAATTAAAGAACACTTGGCAACAATTACAAGAATTATTTCATTTTCTCATATAAAAATCATATTTCACTCATATTTCTCACAAATAACCAAGTTAAAGTTTTAAAACTTTATTTTTCTCATTTTATTTCCAAAATCCATTGTTTATTCAAAATAAACAATTTAAATCTCTAATTCATTTTTTTTCACAATATTAAATTTTAACCACCGTTATAATTTAATATTTACTGGTAATCACGAAAACCAGAGTTGTTACAGACTCCACTCCTTATAAAAATTGCGTCTTCGCAATTTCTAGAGAAGAGCTATATTCAACACAATTATTTCATCAAGCAAAATAAATTAGACAAGCTTTAGTTTAAATTCTCACCATCGACATGAGAAGATAAGAACTCTGGATAAGATCGCTCGATAAATTCTCTGGTTTCCCAAGTGCAGTCGTTGGGATTAGCGGACCATTGAATTTTCACGAGCGGCACGTCCTTATTTCGACAGCGCCTCTCCTCTGAAGCAAGAACATGAATATGCTGCTGCACAATGGATAGATCAGGTGAGATCTCCAGCTCTTACAGATTAGGAGAATGGATAATAGAATCTGACTCTGGAAAACACTTTCAAAGCTGAGAGATGTGAAACTTGTCATGAATGCTAAATAGATCAGTCTATCCATCAGATTACGGATGATATGCTGTGCTGAAATTAAGCTTTGATGCTAATGCTTGCTGATGAATCTACAAGAAATGACTCATGAAAAGTGGATCTTGGTCAAATACAATCGAACTAGGAATACCGTGAAGTCTCATGATTTCCTTAAATACTAAAGCTTGGCTTGATGAGAAGTTTTCCTATTAGACTTAATAGGAAGGAAGTGAGTAGACTTAGTTAAGCGATCAATGATAACCCAAACACTGCTATGGCCCGATCTTGAATGAGGTAGGCCATCAATGAAATCCATAGAGATTTGATTTCATTGCCACAAAGGGGCCTCAAGAGGATGAAGAAGAACACTAGGGCACTGATGCTCGCCTTTGATGAGTGGACAAGTCATGCAATTAGTCATATAACTTGCCACATCATGCTTCATGCCTTTCTAATAATAAGGCATCTCATATCATCATAAATCTTGCTACTGCTGAAACAAATAGTATACTTAGAATGGTGATGATTATCAAGAATGTCCTGCCTAAGATCAGAATAACAAGGCATGAACCGTCGGTTTTTTTATGAAGACACCCATGAGAATGAACGCTGAAATCCCGCAACTCCTTGTCATAGGATTCTGACTTACGTATCTGAATGAGATGCACAAGATCTGAATCTTGCCGTTGAGCATCGACAATACAATCCAATAAGCTGGGTCGAGCTTCCAAACTGAATAATAAGATAGGAGAATCAGAAGCTAGAGCACGATCATGAATATCACAAAGAAAATAGGGTCTCCAAACATCCCACTCGGCTAACATCATAGAGACAACAGCTGAGTGTTTGTGACTTAGTGCATCAACGACTCGGTTCCCCATTACAAGAGTATATTGGATATCAAAATCATAAGAGGCAAGGAACTCGAGCTAACACTGTTGCCGCATATTAAGCTCCTTCTGAGTGAATAGATACTTCAGCGATTTATGATCGGTATAGAGAATGAAGCGCTCGCCTAAAAGATAACGATGCCAAATCTCCAAGGCGAAGACTATGGCTGCTAACTCTAGACCGTGAGTGGCATAGCGAACTTCATTCGGATGTAATTGCCTAGAAGCATAGGCAACTACCCGAGCTCTTTACATAAGCACGATACCGAGGCTACAACTACTAGCATCGGTGTAGACAACAAGATCTTGATTCCTTTTGGGAACCAAAAGAATAGGAGCATTAGTGAGAAGCTCTTTCAACTGCTAAAAAGAAGCTCCATACTTTATCAGACTAAATGAATCAAATGCCTTTTCTAGTAAGGCTAATCGGAGGAAGCACGATGCGGGAAAAGTCTTTGATAATCGACGGTAATAACCACCAATTCAAAGAGGCTACAAATCTCCAGGCCATTTCCAAAATGGTAAAAAGAAAAGTTGCATCTTACAGAAAACACTTGTATTTACAAAAAGATTAAGCTTATTTAAAGTTAAAAATCTCAAGTTACTGCTTCTTTAATACAACACTTCCCAAATGAAATTTCACCTTTGGAAATTAAATTTAAAGTTCAAAATTCTGAAACCATTCAAATTTCAAACTATATTTTCAAAACAAACTTTTTATATCATTTATTACAAGATCCCTTTTCCCGTAAGGCTAAGACTTTAATATTAAGTTTATATAAAAACAAATTACTAAAAAGGAACACTTCCAACATTTTACTCAAACAAATTTCTCAAATAATCAATTTTATTTCAAACAACTAAATTTTATGTGTCTGGCTATCTCGTCGTAGTGTTTAGGAAATTCCTATCGATAACGTTGATCAGGCGCATCGACCAGAATTCTTAAAGCAGCCAATGGACAATCCAACACAAAATCATTTTCTATATGATAAAATATCTCCTATAAAAAAAATTCTTTTTTTTAAGTATCCTTTGCTTGACTAAATAAAAAGAATCCAATTACACTAAAAACATATCTTACTGTAGAAAAGCTTCAATTTAAAATAGCTGCTTACACTCACCATCAAGAAATACAAGGACGAATTCATCGAGATATTCCTAGAATACTCGATCCATAAGATAGATGAAATAAGTTGGAGTGTTCTTTAGACCAAACAGCACAACGAGCCACTCATAAGAACCATAATGAGTGTGGAATGCGGTAAGAGGAATGATGTCCTCCGCAACTCGCAACTGATGAAAATTGGTGCATAGTCAAGCCGAGGAAAGACCCCAGCATCCCTTAATTGATTATTTATGACATCAATGGATACTCGTTCTAATGGATAACTCGTTAAGCTTTGCGAAAATGGATGCAAAGCCTAAAATACCCTCTAATTTCATAACAAAAAGATAACTGTGGTGCCCTATGGTAAGACTGAACCAAATGAATTGCTTGGCTTCATGCTCCAGCAATTATTTTAGAGTTCCTCATTTCCTAGGTGGACAGTCTTGGGGAGGATGACTAATAAGCTAAGAAACAGGAATGAGGTCAATACGAACTCAATTGCCCTCTGGGGGGCAAAATCAAAACGGACTCACTTATAATAACAATATCACAAACAATTGGAAATTGAAATATATCATCATCATCTCGAGACTCAAGAGCAACTAAAGATACTTCGGAATTTCTATCAACATTCTGAAGAACAAGAGACAGCAGATCAACCGCATTATGATACCTAAAATATAGGATCTTTCAAAACACAGAATTTGGGCTTGATACATGCAAGCCAATCCTTCCAAATTCACATCAAACCCAAGATAGTAAATAACGTTCAATTTCGCATGGAAGGAAAACTACAAAGAAAAATCTCCATATTCTCACTCAACAAGCTAAATATTGTAGGTCCCCTTAATAGGATTCACAATCCTTAAAGAAGTAATAAGACGAGAATATCCAATGGCATCAACAAATTCCTCCGATATCAAAAAGGATTCGAATAGAGCAATCACAATTAGGATTACTCCTAGGGTAGGATAGCATCAATTTAATTGTGGAATACTATAGAATCAGAATACATTGCTAGACATATTCTCAACTTATATCTACCTCAATGGACATGAAAAAGTCAAGGACACGATGATTAGGGAATTTGTAACACTTATATTATACTTCGATGTATTGTAATATATGTTTATGTTCTATGTTTATCGTATTATTTTCTAAACTCAGCTCTGATACCAAGTCATGGCACCCCACCACGGGACCCAAATTAACAAAGAGTATTGCAGGATAATATTGTCTGCTAATGCGGAGAATAGAGCTGTTTAGGAGCGACCATCTATAGCTTTGTCTTAAACATCTATTAAATACGTCAATTTAATGCTTAAATTATTTTTTCTTCTTAAGTGGATCGACATATTCAATAAATGCTTAATACAAAACCATAGTAGCTAACGGATCTATCAAAACAAATTATAGCAACGAAATGTACATCACATCATAGAACAACAAACAAACACACAAACACACATATGCACTGATACATCATAGTACGATACAAAATGATACATCATAAGTGGTTCGAAGACCACAATATATACAACGAGTCAAAACAATATACATATATCAGAGTCGCACTACAACAAAACAAAGAAAAGATGATAAGAAGATATCCAAGAAGCAAGTGGAAAACCAAAGTCCAAAAGCAACTATCTAACCTGAAACAACTCGGTCTGACCAGAGTATAAAATACACGGGTCAGTCCAGCTAAAACATCTGATTAGTATGATAAGTGATAATATGAAGCATAAGGCAAAGGGTAAGATATCTGCTAGAATGAGAAGAAACAATAGTAAGAGTATGTCACTACTTCAAAAAAGGTAATTTCACTAAGTGTATGTGCTCGAAAGAGGTAACTCATCAATAAACACTAAGTATAATAAATGCCTCATATCATCGGTGAAATCCCAAAAACAACTATAATGGTTTCTTTAAACGATATCTCCTAACATGAGATCTCAAAAATCAAACTCGCCAAAATGCAATCACAATTTATTCTCAAAATAGAGAAATCTCAATTCTCAAAATACGGCAAAGATCGCAAATACATATATATATATCCTAAAAGGAGATTATAAATCTCATAGAAATGCCAACTATTGGCAACCCAAATCTCGAATATAAAACTCGATAAGGATTTCAAATTGAAAAGATGTAATTGCCATATATAACGTCTCGAACACCTCAAATGACCAATAATGTAAAAAGGCGATACACTTGGAAATCACAATAAATCAATGAAATCATCTCAAAGATGGCACGTGCTTATAAAATGGCCGAAGCCCACCAATTACCGTTCTCTCAAATTAAGGCGCCACATCTCAAGTGGACACCTCCTAGAGGACAACATCCCGAAGGACGAATACGTCTCTTTGAAAAACATCCCGAAGGACAACATACTAAAGGGCAAATACATCTCTTAGACAAACATCCCAAAGAAAAACATCCCGAAGGACAAATGACCCGAAGGTCTAGTACTAGCACTCGGGGATGTGTCACAAACTCTTAGATAGGAACCCGAAAAGTGTTAACAGTGTGTCCGATACCACACATTTTCAATAATCGGTTTACTAACTGCTAGCCAATAAGAAACCAGTAAAAATATTTGCCTCATCTCATCAACAAATACGATCCGAAGGTCAAAGCATTCGAACAGACGCACGTGTCCCATACCACATTTTTTATCAAATCATTTAATTCTCCTTCTCATTTATTGAATAGTGCAAAAACATGTATTTTATATAAAAAATAATTTTGTTTGGGAAAACAATATTTTAAAACAATTTTTGAAATCGTTTTTGGAAAACAATCTTTGAAATTCCCTTATCATAGAGAATACATAGTTTTTATAGCTTGAAATAATTTATAAATATTATATAATAATTGTTTCAAAAGCCAATTTATTTTAAAAATTGTTTCAAAATTGTTTAGAAAAACTCGTGCGCGAAATCAAGGAAAAACCTTGAAAATTCCATAAAAACCGACATTTGAATTCATCTCAAAAACGATTCATTTTGAATCATAAATTCTCCAAAATTTTGGCTAGCCTATAAATAGGCATCATAGCCAACAAAACATTTCATAAATATCACAAATACAAGATGAAGATGTCAGAAATTGGACGGTAAAAGAAGGCAGAACACAAAAAAGTGCACAGGCAAATACAATATCTAGGTCTGAAATCTTCTCCGGGTTCAACTTTGATACATAATTTGAATGGCTTAATGACCTAGAAATAATTTGAAATTTGATAAACACAAAGTAGAACAATTTATCTATGAACTAGAAAAAGATTCACTGAATTCCAACATGAATTGTTAAAGGTATGAAATTTCAAACATGGACTCAGGCCATGTTGAATTCTGCCCAGACCTGAAAACCCTCTCGGGTTCAACTTATAGGCATGAATCAGGTGAGTAAACTACTTCAGATTGAACTAAAAATGGGTATACACATAGTAGAAAACTTCAACTATCATATAAAAAGAGAGTTGATGAATTCCTATAGGTAATGAAAGACATACTCTGTCTCAAACATGGACACCGGCCATGTCTGCAGCAGCTCGGAAAACGGAAATGTGTACAAGCCTGAAAACCATCTCGGGTTCAACTTACAAGCATGAAACAGAGAACCAAACCACCTCAGTTTGAACTAAAAATTGGTATGCACATATTAGAAAACTTCAACTTTCAAATAAAAAAGAATCGATGAATTTCGATGGAAAATGAAAGAGATCGCTGTCTCAAACATGCATTCATGCTAGGTTTGCGGCAGCTCAAAAAAAGAAAATGTGGACAGGCCTGAAAACTATCTCGCGTTCAACTAATAGGCACAAAACAGAGGACCAAACGACCTTAGATTGAAATGAAAATTGGTATGCATATATTAGAAAACTTCAACTTTCAAATAAAAAAAGAATCAGCTAATTTCGATCTAGGAATAAGAAGATATAGTCATACAAAGAAGCAACTCAAACAGTTTTTACTGTAAACTAATAAGCAAGAATAAATGGTTACAGTAATCGATTTCTTAGAACTTTCTCAGCTTGTACTACTTTGCTTCAGCTAGAGAATTTGATTTTAGCACTCACCTTTGAAATTTTGAGGATTAATGGAGCAAATTTGGCAAAAATTGAAGGAAGTTGGAAGCTTTCCTCTTGAGATAGCTTCAGCGGCCTGTAAAAACACAATATACAGACTTGCAAACCCAACAAAAGAAACTACAGTTAATCCAACATCTCAAAAATTAGAAATTGATGAAGATCTCTTTGGTTTATAGTGATTACCAGTGAAAAGAGCTTTAATTTGATAATTTACAGCAAATAATTGAAGCAATTTTGGAGTTTTAAAGCTTAGGTTGAAAGAGGAATAATTTCTTCTGTTTTCTGATTGAGAAAGATTTACAGTACATACAAAGTAAAGAGGGGAGAAAAAAGTTTCTCTCCTTTCTTTACTAGTTATGTTAGAATGTGGGATCTACCCAATGAATAATTAATTAACCCAAGAAAATTAAATTATGATCAAAATCACAAATATACTTACGTTATTAATAAACAACAACATAGTTTTACACAATTTTAACACAATAAAATTATAGAAACATATTCTCATGCTTAACAAAACATTTTATAACAAATAAAAATATATTTAGATATAAGAATATTTTATTATTAAAAACTCTTATTTTTACATAAATACACAATTTACAAAAAGATTTACACAGAACGCTATTTTTAACTTCAAAAATTACACAAAAATTATTTTCTTCTGTAATAAAATATAACATCAAAAACTTATTTTTGAACAAAAATTCATCTTTTTATTTATAATATACACATCTTAAAATTATATTCTTCCTTTAAAAGTCAATAACAAATGCTTGGCAACAATTACAAGAATTATTGCATTTTCTCAAATAAAAATCATATTTCACTTATATTTCTCATAAACAACCAAGATAAAGTTTTATAACTTTATTTTTCTCATTTTATTTTAAAATCCATTGTTTATTTAAAATAGACAGTTTAAATCTCCAATTCATTTTTTTATTTCACAATATTAAATTATAATCACCATTAATTTAATATTTATAGGTAATCACCAAAACCAGGGTTGTTACAAACTCCACCCCTTATAAAAATTGCATCCTCGCAATTTCTAGAGAAGAGCTATATTAAACACAATTATTTCATCAAGCAAAAGAAATTAGACAAGCTTGAGTCTAAAATTCTCACCATCAAAAAACTTTTAATGTCCGCTGACCCTGACTTTCCCACCCGACACTTACCATCAATCATACCTTCCGTCCCTTCAACCATACCTCCCACTGTTCAACCTACCCCCCCTGTACCACCCAAACCACCCCCGCCTGATCCACCACAGTCTACCATCCCTCTTCTGCATCACCATCCCCCATTCGGTCCCTCTTCTTCCACGTCAACCTCTCACATCCCTGCTCCAGCCAAATGGAATTCACTGTTCAAAGCAAAGCCGCGTAATGCTGGTAAACATTCACCTGTTTGTGTCCCTCTGATTTATGATGGTCACGTCTTGGTTCCGCCTGACAATGTCATTAAGGCAGGTAATGAAGTATGGGGAGAATACCTAGTTGGATTCTTTCTTGACAAACCTTTATCTTATATGACTGTGATCTCGCACCTCAAAAAAATTTGGAAACTTAAAGGCTCGATCAGTGTCAAATCTGATGGATTTCTGTTCCTTTTCAATCTATCTTGCGATGAAGATAGAAGGAAAATAATTGAATCAGACCCAATTATCATGAGGAACAAACTTTTCATTGTAAAGCAGTGGGATCAAACAGTCGGGAACAGTTGTAGCTCTATTAGATCTGTTCCTGTTTGGGTCAAACTCCACAATTTACCACTTTATGCGTGGTCCCACCTCGGAATTAACTGGCTCGCTTCACGTCTTGGTTCATTTATGTGTATGGATGCACAAACTGAAAAGTTGGAGAGGATAGGATATGCAAAATGTATGGTTGAGGTTACACCAAATGATGAACTACTAAATGAATTCCCTGTAAGATTAATGGATGGATCAGAACAATTAGTCACTGTTGAATACCTTTGGAGACCTGAAATATGTACTAGTTGTAAAGTTTTTGGTCACAACACAGTGGATTGTCTGAAAGTGGAAATGATCAAGAAAGGAAAGGCAGATGCAAGACAAAAAGCAAGTAATGAAGGCTTGGGGAAGGAAATTATGACTGGCAAAGGATCAAAGAATGTTAAACAAAAGCAAGAATGGAAAAAAGTGGAGAATAAAGGGGCAAAGATAATAATGGTGGCAGGAAATAACAAAATAGCAGATGAAAACCAAAAAAAATCAGTGAATGAAGGTCATGGGGTTGGCAATAAATTATTGAATATCACAACTACCAGCAATATGAATGATGTTAATACTATAGAAACATTGTTGGGGGGAGTCTCAGTCACTAACAGTTTCAATGTATTAATGAATGAGAATCTAGCTGAAGATAGCTATGTTGACTGCAACAATATTATAGGAAATGAAATATGTGAAAACAATAGTCTGTTGGAAGAGGGAGAAATACAAGGTGACAAGAACTTTACTTTTCAAGTCAGTGATATAGATCCAATAACAAGAAATAATCAAGCTGAAAGACAGGAACTTGAATGCAGCAAAACCAATACACAATCTATTCAACCACCTCATAGTCTGGAACCAAATACAATCATGCCTTTAATACTCAACAATTCTTCTCAAGGAATTACCACCCATGAAAAAACCAGAGACTCACCTGATATATCCATGTTTGATGAAGCAATGTACAGGCATGCACTGGAAACTGACATTCTGTCTTTATGCATGCAAGAACCACTTGATAAAAACAACAGTCAATACACATTCTCTGGTGAACTACCAGGATGGAAATCTATCCCAACATCCCCCACCAAAACACAATCCCCCAAATTATCCAGTCTGGACAGAGACAAAACAACAAAATTTAAAAAACAAGTCAAGGTAAAAAGATCCACTGAACACAGAGACTCTCCTGCAACCAGGAGCATGAAAAACATCATCCACCAAGCCTTAAGTTATTCCAAATGATGCACAATTTTGCCATTTGGAACATAAGAGGGGCTCATTCCCCTAATAAGTTGGATCAAGTAAAGTACCTCATATCTCAGCACAAACTCTCTTTATTTGCCATTCTGGAAACCAAATTGAATGAAACTCTTACAGTGAAAGCTGCTAAGCACATTGAACCATCTTGGACTCTTCACCACAACCTGGCTCATGCTTCTTATGGTCGCATCATGGTGATTCATAATCCCACTGTCATAACCCTTACCTCAATTCTTAACACTGACCAAGTCATGCACTTTCAAGCAAAAATAAATAATACCCAACTCTCTTTCTACCTAACCATTGTGTATGCTCATAACTCTCTCAACTCAAGGCAAAATTTCTTTAATCTTCTTCCTGCATTCAGGCAATCCTCCCACCCTTGGCTTGTCTTCGGGGATTTCAACTGTTGTTACAATTTATATGACAAGCATGGTGGATCCCCTCTATTACCCAAAGACATATTCCCCCTCAACAAAGCCATTGATGCTTCCAATCTACTGCCTATTGCCTCCTTTGGAGCAGAGTTCTCTTGGAATAATAGAAGTAGGTCTGGTACTAGGATATTCTCTAACATTGACCACTCATTTGCCAATCTCAATGCCTTAACCACATGGCCTACCATGTCAACCCTAATCCCAAACCCTGTCCTTTCAGACCACTCCCCTCTAATCTTTTCCACCGGTCAGAGGATATTAAAAGGAAAAAAAAGTTTCAAATTTTATAATGCTTGGGTCAATGATCCTGAGTATGCTAATATTATTAATAAATCTTGGTCTGCAAATTTTTATGGTAACCCTATGTTCATTTTTTGCAGAAAAACCAAAGCTACCAAAGAAGCACTAAGACTATGGGCAAAAGAAAAATTTGGCAATGGGTCTCTTGCTTCTTCTCTACTAAGGCAGAAACTTATTGATGCTCAAGACTATATGCTGAAAAACCCAGATGATGCAACAGCTGCAGAGAATGAGAGAAACCTCTTTGATCAGCTAAATGTAGCTTTATCAACTGAAGGCAAAATGAAGAGACAACAATTAAGGCAAAAATGGGCTCAGGAAGGGGATTACAACACAGCTTACTTTCACGCTGCAATCAAAATCAAGCATGCCAGTGAGCAAATCAATCACATTCATGATGAGTTTGGTGTCCTGCATTCTAGTCCCTCAGATATTGACCATGCCATTCTACAATATTTCAAATCCATGCTGGGTAACAAAGATGACTTCATTCCTTTTTTTGATGAACTAGACCTTGTGCAGCTGCCCAAACTGAATCATGATGAAGCAAATTCCCTAACAACAAAGGTCACTGATAAAGAAATAAAGGCCACCCTTTTTTCTATGAACAAACATTCTTGTGGGGGACCAGATGGTTTCAACTTACATTTTTACATACATAGTTGGGAAATCATCAAGGATGACTTTCTTAAGGCAGTCCACAATTTTTTCAATAAATCCAAAATGTTATTGGAAGTCAATGCAACAGATTTAGTGCTCATTCCTAAAATGAAACCTCCTACGGCAGTTGATTCCTTTAGACCCATATCATGTTGTAATGTGATTTATAAATGCATATCCAAGATTCTGGCCTCGAGAATTGTTCCTGTTCTTTCCAGAATCATCTCCAAGAATCAAACTGCCTTCCTTCCCAAGAGAAATATAATTGATAATATTTTACTTACACATGAGCTTCTGAAAGGGTATGGTCGTGCTCAAGCTTCCAATAATGCGATGTTGCAGCTGGACCTAAAGAAAGCTTTTGATAGTTTACAATGGAGTTCTATAGTGAGAATTATGGCGCTGATGGGTTTTCCAAAAGTTTATGTTGCATGGATCTATATCTGCATTTCTTCCCCAACTTTCTCCATCAAACATAATGGCTCTAATTCTGGTTACTTCAAGAGTAAGCAGGGGATCAGGCAAGGGGATCCCATCTCCTCGTATTTGTTCATTCTGGTTATGGAAGTTCTGACTGTCTTGTTAAATAGAAACTATGATAACAAGGATATTTTGTTTCACTCTAAGTGTAAATCTCTGAGAATCTCTTCACTGCTTTTTGCTGATGATATCTTGATTTTCACTAAACCTGACAAACGATCTTTGGAGAATATCAAAGCCACTCTTCACAGTTTCTACCGTATGACTGGCCTTCAGCTCAATTTCAATAAATCCCACATTCTTATTTCTGGCTTATCTCCTGAACATGTAACTTCTCTCTCTGCATCCTCTGGCATCCAAGCTATGAACAATAATATGATTTATTTAGGTATCCCTCTATGCTCCTCCAGAATCACAACTACCAACTGCTTGCCTTTGTATGATAAAATCTGCAGCAAGATGAAATGTTGGGCCAATCGATTTCTCTCTCAAGCTGGAAGACTAGTCCTCATCAAATCTGTTATATCATCCATGATGGTGTATTGGAGCAGAGTTTTCATGCTACCAAATAAACTTGTGAATATGGTGAGAAATGCCATGCTAAGATTCTTCTGGACTGGTTCTCTACAATCTAAGAAAATCATTCCCTGCTCCTTTTCCATCATGGAGCAGCAGAAACACAATGGTGGCCTTGGAGTACTCAATTTGCACTCTTGGAATAGAGCAGCCATTAGCTCCACACTCAATAATTTGATTGCTGATAAAGATTCTTTATGGGTTAAGTGGACTAAAATTCATAATTTGGGGAACAAGCATTTCTGGACCATGTCTGTCCCACCAAACTGCAGTTGGACATGGAAGAGCTTGCTGAATTTAAGGCCCCTTTTTTCCCCGTATATTAGAGTGTTGATATCTCCTACTAGCACTGCTAACTTCTGGTCAGTTCCTTGGATGGCAAATGGCCTTATACTTGCCAACATGTTTACCCCACAGCAAATAGTTCAATCTGGTATTAGTGCTAATGCTAAAGCCTCTGATTACATTCATGATGGTAAACTTCAGCTGCCCTATACAAGCAATCAGGTAATCAGAGCTGTTTGGAACAGTTTCCAGAATAATTTTTACCAATCAAGTGACTTGGATGAAATACATTGGAATGGCAAACAACATTCAATATCTTCTGTTTACAAGATGCTTGATACAGGTCCAGTTGCCTCTTCTATTAAATGGCATAAAGTGATTTGGACTGATTTATCAAATGCCAGAGACAACTTAATGTTGTGGAAAGTCATAAACAATGCTCTCCTAACTAAAGATAAGTTAGTGACATATGGGATGGCAGTTGATCACATCTGTGTCATATGCAACATGCATGCTGAAACTGTGGAGCATCTGTTCTTTGATTGCAGTGAATTAAGGGGATTGTGGACTAGGCTTCTCAGTTTTACCAACCAAAACTACAATCAGGGGCCTACTAGTCTTGACTGGGATTTGATTGGTAAAGCAACCAAATGGAGAAAGAAGGATAGATTTGTGCACTTTTTCATGATCAAAAAATACTTGTCTCTAGTATGGGAAGAAAGAAATCAGAGAATATTTGAGAACAAACATAGAAATAGCCACCAGCTATGGAATGCATTGAAGGCCAGCATCATGATTGGTATGCGGGAGAGTAAATTTGATTTCAGTGGTTTCTACCCTTCTGACTGGTTATAGCTCCTTCTTTTTTTCTCTGTTTCATTGTGTTCTTCCTTTTTTTCCTGTCCTGTCTGTTGTATGTTCTTTCTTCTTGTGTTGTTTTACTCTGTGGCTTGTGTGTTTTTTTTTTGTGACATGAGCTAGTTCATGTCTCCCCTTTGTTTGTACCATCTCTCTTTTTTCTATTTATCAATAATCTGGTAGGGGACCAGTTAACCCCGCTTGCCCTGCAAAAAAAAAAAAAAAAAATTCTCACCATCGACATGAGAAGATAAGAATTCGGGATAATATCGCTCGGTAAATCCTCTGGTTTTCCAAGTGTAGTTGTTGAGATTAACGGACCATTGAATTTCCAAGAGCGGTACATCCTTATTTCGAAAGCATCTCGACGCCGAAGCTAGAACACGAATAGGCTGCTGCACGATGGATAAATCAGGTGAGATCTCAAGCTCTTGTAGATTAGGAGAATCGATAATAGAATTTGACTCTCGAAGACACTTCTAAAGTTGAGAGACGCGAATCTTGTCATGAATGCTAGATAGATGAGCTAGAAGTGAAAATCTTTAAGCCACAAGGCTAACATGTTCAGTAATAGGAAACGGTCCTAAAAAGCAAGGAGCCAATTTGCCCGTCCTACTAAAACGCATTACCCTCTTCAAAGGAGATATATGGATATTCACTAGGTCTCCAATAGAGAACTCGAGAGGCTTCCTATTGTTGTCCATGTAGGATTTCTGATGGCTCTATGCCTCTTTCATTCTCTGATGAATAAGAACAATCTTCTTTGAAGCTTCACGAATAGAATCGGGGCTTAAAATCAGTTTCTCCCCAGATTCCAACCAACAAGATGGTGATTGATATGTTCTTCCATATAGGGCTTCGAAAGGAGCCATACCGGTACTAGACTGAAAGTTGTGGTTGTAGGAGAACTCTACAAGCAGTAAGTTGTCCTCCCCACTACCACCAAAATCCAGAATGGAAGCACGAAGAAGATTCCCAAGAATATGATTCACCCGTTCAGTCTGTCCATCAGACTATGGATGATATGTTGTGTTAAAATTAAGCTTTGTTCCCAAAGCTTGTTGAAGACTCTACTAGAAATGACTCGTGAAAAGTGGATCACGTTCATATACAATCGAACTAGGAATACCGTGAAGTCTCACGATTTCCTTAATATAAAGCTTGGCTAGATGAGAAGCTGTCATATTAGACTTAATAGAATCGAAGTAAGCAAACTTAGCCAAGCGATCAACGATAACCCAAACACTGCTATGGCCCGATCTCAAACAAGGTAGGCCATCAATGAAATTTGATCACATTTCCACAACGGGACCTTAAGAGGCTAGAAAACCACTAGGGTGATGATGCTCGGCTTTGATTAGTTGACCAGTCATGCAATTGCTCACATAACTTGCCACATCATGCTTCATGCCTTCCCAGTAATAAAGGCGTCTCACATTGAGATACATCTTGCTACTACTGGGACGAATAGTATACTTAGAACGGTGACAATCATCAAGAATGTCCGAACTAAGATCAGAATCACAAGGCACAACCTATGGGTTTATCTTACGAAGACGCCCATGAGTATGAATGCTAAAATCCCTCAACTTCTTATCACGGGATACAGATTTACATATCTAAATGAGATGCAAAAGATCTAGATCTTGCCGTTGAGCATCGACAATACAATCCATTAAGCTGGGTCGAGCTTCCAAACTAAATAATAAAATAGATGATTCAGAAGCTGGAGCACGATCATGAATATCACAAAGAGATAGAGTCTCCAAACATCCCACTCAGCTAACATCATAGAGACAACAGTTGAGTGATAGCGACTTAGCGCATCAGCGACTCTGTTCCCCTTTCCAAGAGTGTACAGGATATTGAAATCGTAAGAGGCAAGGAACTCGAGCCAACACTGTTGGTGGATATTAAGCTCCTTCTGAGTAAAGAGATACTTCAATGATTTGTGATCGGTACAGATAATGAAGTGCTCGCCTAAAAGATAATGACGCCAAATCTCCAAGGCAAAGACTATAGCGGTTAACTCTAGATCGTGAGTGGTACAACAAATGTAACGACACGGAGTTTCGATCCCGAAAATTCCAAATAGTTAGGAAATGAAGAAAAGAGATAGAAGAAGAAACAGAAATGAAATACAGAATCTCACATTCATAGTGGATCAAAATATAATATAAAATAAAATAACAGTTATACAAAGGAAAACTTTATCAGTTAATATACATTAATACATCAGAGTTACAACATTTACACAAACACTGGACAGTTAAATCAACTTGTCCCAGAGATACAACAATATATCACAGTGGAAACACTCCATACGTTCCTGTCATCCAGCTCGCCTCCTGAGCTCCAGAACATCCTTACCTGAAAATCTTTAATACTCGGTCTGACCCGAGCATTACATCAAGTAACACCCAGGTCGGGCTGGAAACCAGCGTGAGTAAATCCATCTAACAAGAATACCAATGCATAAAATTTACTTAAACCTGGCGTAACTTGTTTATCACTACAAGTTCACAACTTGCTATATTCATCACATATATTCACAATCAATCCCTAAGTACTTTTACTTAGTTTTTAAATGGTCCAGTCATTTAAATTATTCCATTTCAGCCTATAGATTTCACATATCCATCTATAAAGAATCATTGTAGGTTACGAATCAAAGTGGGTTCGAGTATTTACTAATACCTGACCCCGGCCTCTTCGAATTCAATACCATCTTAAGTCAAGTTATTCAAGTGAAATACAATTTAAAACTTTAAATACAGGATGTCACCTTTACACAGAAATTCATAATTTGATTGATACCCACATTATCACAGTTTAAACCAAACATATCCTCTTACATAGCATCACAAATCACATATCAAAGATATCAACTAATCTAAGGCATAAAATATCATTCTATCATTCATAAGCAAGATTAATTTGTCATACCATTTCTAATTAATTTAAAATAAATTATCTCAATTACTGTTAATTCTGCTTACTTAATATTAATTATTCACAAACTATTTATTTATAATCCCTCAATTATCCTCTTTAATTACATTAAGTAATTATCATTTAATTAATTGCACAAATTAATTAACCTTCTCCCATTCACATTAATTACATTTATCTTTAATTAAATAATCCTTTATTTAATTGCACTAAGTAATTAATCGTTAATTACTTCCATTAAGTAATTTACCTTTAATTACTTTCATCAGGTAATTCTCCCATTGGTTAATTATCCCCAATTAACTAATATCCATTAATTACTAATTAAATTAACTAATCCTTAACAAATTAATCCTTTAAATTACTTACATTAAGTAATTATCGTTACTTAATTACATTAAGTAATTTAACCTTAAATAAATTAATCGTATTTTAATTAATTAGCTTAATTAATAAATCATATTAATAAATCAATTCTTTGAATTTATTACACAAGCTAATTAATGTTTAATAAATAATCTTAATAAATAAATTGATTAATTACTCCCTTAACTGTCATTAACTAATTAACCATCCTTAAATAATTTGTCCTTGATTTAGTTACATTATTTGAATCATTTTTGAAAGTATATAGAAATTAATCTATTAAAATAATTATCCTTAAACAAACAAATTTTAAAACCTTTCAAAACTTTGAAAATTTTGTTTTAGAATTTATTTTGCTTTGAAGCTTGGTCTATTCTTATATATTAAAATCTTTGATCATCTTACCTACCTAATAACACAAATACTATACTTCAAACCTAGAAAAAAACAACAACCCAAAACCAATTCTAGGTCTTCGAACTAAACCCAAACACAACCCCGTACATACACGAGCTATACCCAAGTACATACTGCACGTTCCAGCATCGAGGCAAACATGACATTGCTGCGAACACAACCCGAGAAAACTGATCTTCCTCATCAACATCACACAAAAACATGGATACCAAGGTCTCGTGCACGTGCACATGGTGTCGACGACCCTCCGACCACCATCGATCCTTTCTCCTGATCACCACCGACCTCCTCAAGCTTCCCGACCCATCAAAAAACTCGCCGATGCTTGAACCCAAAAATCAAACTTCAACATCACCAGAAAAGAAAAACCCCTACCTTCATTCATCTTACACCATCGCCATCAGCCACCAGGATCCACGCCTCTGTGTCTGAAGCTTCGCTCAGCACCCTACTTCCTTTCCCCTTCCTTCGACTTCACTCGATGCTAGCACGATGTCGCAATTACCGAGAAATGAACTCCGACCCAAACACAACTTAAAACCCTAAAACTATCTCGCCACGTCGCCACGGTGGAAAATATCACCACTGACTATTTTTACCATCTTCACTTTCAACCGGACTTGCTTCACCTCAGAACTCGATATACCTAAATACTCCGATCAACAGAAAACACTCGAAACCCATTTTCTGATCAACCGAAAAATTTTCATCAAGCACTAATTTAAAAATCTAGATTTTATTATCAAAATTCACCATTTTCAATAACTAATCAGATTGCATAAATGAGAAAATCAATTATTTAAGTCAAACTTTTAGTATGTATGAGTTTTTTTTTTTTTTTTTTTTGAAATTCTTCTTCCAGTGAAAAACTTCCTTTAAATTTAACTCAAAAATATTTTTAACATTTAGATCCTAAAGATTCAAACATGTTTATTAAAACATCACAGCCTATAGGGGAATATATGATGAGATTTTGATTTTTAAATCTCGTTTTAGTTTGTAAAACTAACAGATATCCTTGTATATGAATATATAAACATGCATACTCAATCCAATCATATTCATATACTTGCAAACATCATACATATTCATGTAACATTTATCATAGCATTGTTATGAATATTTTCCACAACCATCAAGATTTTAAACTGATTTAAGTTTTGGAAAGGGGGTGTCTACTCACCTAATAATTATAAACAGTGTACAGGACTTTACTTTTGAACTGAAATTTGATGTTGAATTGAACATGTTTGATGACTGATCCGTAGTTGACGTTTTTAAGTTCAATCTTGCTTGTAAATCTGAGATGATTTTGCTGGAGTTTGCTACAGGTTTCTAGATTTTAAACTGATCTTTGCTCAGGTTAAAAATATTGAAACGGGCTTGATTTTTTCGATGATGATCAACTAGCTTCCTAGATGATTTGTTTAATCTGTTTTTGAGTTTGAAATTTGGTTGAGCTTCAGTTTCTATATCTGGTTTGGTTTCTAGTTTTAGTCTTGGATTTGAAACATATGAAAGAAAATTGAAAGGCAAAAAAATATAATGTGTATATATTTTAATTTTCTTTTTATTTGATAAATTTTAAGGTGAATGACACATGTATTACGTGTTGCAATTTAGTATACACTTGTCACTATCATTTTATAAATTGTTTACACTTGTTATAATGTATAGAGAGTTTTATTTACATTTGTTATTTCATGTATTAATATATTTTTAAATGATTTTTATAAAACTTATATATATATATATTTCCTATTAAGTAAACACGTTATTTAAATTTATATAAATAAATCTTTTAAAGAAAAATAATATAAAACCAATTATATAAAAGAAATTAAATCATATATAATATATTTTTAAATCCAAAATATTTTAAGATATTTATCCTTTTGAATTTTCAATTCAAATTCAATTTCTATTTAAAATCAACCCATATATATATATATATATATATATCTATATATATATATATTTAACAACATGTTATTTGTTCTAAATGAATAATTTGCCAATGATAAATAAATATATTATTAGATTATCAAATAAATATTTATCTAGATATTTATAATTCAGTTTCTATTATATTTTCAAATTCATTATATATATCCAGATATCTTTTATTATCAGAATTTTATCTGTCCATCTACAAAACAGTATTTTTAATAAATTAATCATGTTAATCATCAATTAACAGAGTTCAAAAATCCGGGTTATCACATTCCTCCCCCCTTGAATCTTTTCATCCTCGAAAAGGAACGAAACCAGAATTTATTAAAATAATTAATATCAGTTAAATTTTCTCTTTGAACAATTTTAAAATACTTTAAAACCTATATAATATTGCCAAAATAGTTTTATAAAAATATCATTTTATAACTCGATGTTTTAACAAGTCCGTCCTCGTTCCCACAGAAATTCGGTCATACGTTGATCAGGCGTATGACTGAAAATCTATAAGTACTTGGTAAACCCATTTCAACACCCAGTGAAAATACTTGGAAAATAATTTTATTGAAAGTGTAGAATTTTTTTTTATTGAAATCGAGGAAACATCTTTGGTGAGAATGCTATGGAAATCATCACCCTCATCCATGGTCGTAGTTAACCTGATGGTTACGTTGCCATCCCGGCAAAATCCATAGATAACTGTAGGCACTCCGCGCCCCTCGATTACGCCATGGAATTCGCTACAGATCGCAGCTACATCTAGGGTTACGTTGCTATCACAGCAAAAACCCATATAACTGTAGGCATCAGCGCCCTCGAATTCCGCTGCCAAAAAATGAAACTTCCTCACTCCACTTGACCATCGATCACAGTCTACCAATGTTACGTTACCTTCCCGGCAAAATCAAGTGTAAACCGTTGACACTCACCTCCACATGATTTCCACTATGGTCCACAGTAGATCGCAGCGACATCGAGTTACACTATCATCACAACATAACCCAAATGCCTCTGTAGGCATCAGCACCCTCGACTTTCGCTACCCAATAATCCTCAGGAACTTCAGTTTGTCCGGACTTCCTCACAGGATCCACTTTAGAGCCTCCCCCCTTTGAGGCTCAAGGCAGTACCAATCTATGGTACTTCTGAGAAGTTCATTTCAAGAGAGCGCCTTTTTCTCCAAAGCCATTTCCAAAACACTTTATACTATACACATATAGTATCTTCCAAATCATACCCTTGTATGAATATCAAAATTAGTTTTATAAAAATCATGTTCTCTATTTTGAAATCTTTGTTAAATTGTTATAAAAATTGACTAAGTTTTATAAAAATTATCTAATCTTTTTAAAAATTAATTAATTTAACTAAGTTTTATAACGTTTTTTCTGTTGTAATAATATGTCGCTGATTTATTGCAACATGTTGATTTATAGCGTTTATAAAAACACTATAAAAGCCTTTAATGGTGTTTTTTAAACACTATTAAAGGGTCTTTTTGCTGTGATATTTGCACGTATACACAAATATATATATATATATATATATATATATTGTGTTTATATGTATCTCTGTATGTATGTATATACTGTAATAATTAAACTAATTTAAATTAATGGTATTTCTTTATAACGAGAAAGACTCTTGGATTTTCAGGTGATCAAAGTGGTTCGATTCATCCCCAAGGTTGGAGCTTTGGAAAAGCTTGGATCCCTGTTAGATCTCAGTCATTGACATTGGTAGTAACTATCCCTTTAACTGTTTCATTTATTATCCATTTCATGCATTTATAACCGCTAGTTAATAATCCTCTAATTCTGTAATGGGTCTCAACCTCACCCTGCTATTATTAACCTTTTCATAGGCATTTACAATTTTTTTTTACTTCTCTATTACCAGCAATCTGTTATTATTACTTTTTAAGTTTATTTTACTATATTATAAAAAAAATTGAAATATGATGTTCCTATGTGCTTTTGTTGTTGTGGAACTATGTATTCTACCCAATTTCATCGACTTAAAAGCTAAAGCGTATTGCTTTCATATTTATGAATTATATACTATTATAATTTCAATTTTTTGGCTTTTATTAAAAAACATATCTATACTATTATATTATTACTGAGTTTGATTTCAAGAGCGCACAGGCCTCCAAAATATTTGTTGAAATGAAGAGTCACGTTTTTCCTTGCTTATATTGCTACTGTTTTCACCATTTCCCTTCTTCTACCGTGCTCCCTTCTTCCTCTTAGGTTTTCACGATTTATTTCATGCTTCATTCTCTTACGCTTTCTGCCTAATCTAATGTTCGATGAACAAATGTACAGCCATGAAACTACCTAATTCTTACCAGGCGACGAATACTTTATCCCTATTTCTCATTTGGGCAAAAGCAGTCAGGTTGAATTTCATGGAGTCATCACACCATTTAATAGCAGTTTTCCAATCTATCTTCGTTATCCTATCGTTGGCGATCGTCGATATTTTCTGAACATCCAGCGAGTTCGTCATCACATCATCGACAATTTCGACCGAATCAAGCATGCCATAAATCTGTGATTCTGACTTTGTTCTGTTGCCGCATGTTACCTTGCTGAAAGTCTTAGGTTTCTCTTTTCTTCACCCTATGGTGATTCATCAATTATGTTTCAAATGCAATTTTATCTAAATATACGTGAATTTTCTATGAAAAAATTATGTCATTGCGAAGATCTACCACATTTTACTATCCTTTTCTTAAATTTGTTTTATAAGCATTGAAAAACCAGCGATGACATTCAAAAATACCGCTTCAAATAGTAAATGGTAAGACAATGATTTCATTGCTTAGTTCTATAAAAGAATTGAACTTGGCTTTTTCTATTTCGTAGTTCAACAAATTGATGATTAATTGATCATAGAAAGAAATTATGGTTTTTCAAGATTAAATCTTAAAGGCTTTATTATACATTGTAACAATAGATCTGTATTATTAACTAAATCAACATATATACCAGTTAAAGCAAGTATATGGACTGCATCAGTCATACAGGTATATTTTTTCTTCTTAAAGCTTGGTGCAATATTTCCCTAATTAATTCTCATGTACATGGTTGACAGACTTAATTTGTTTCATCCAACAATGATGTCTTGCATTAGTTATATAGATTTATTTTTCTTCTATAAGTGTTTGGATAGTTGTTCAAATCTTGAGGTAATAATCTTAGCTCAAAACGTTTTTGGTTAAACCTTCACTTGCATTTTTGTGGCACTAGATAAGCACCTCTTCATTAGAATTTTATAGAGGTGTCAAATACAAGGAAGTTAATACTTTGGTCTTACACAATATTATGTCACCAACAGGAGGTCCAGAGGGTAAAAGTCAAAACAAAAATAAATGATCATGCAATCATGCCAGAGTAAATAAAAGACAAAAAAGAGAACCAGTGAACATCAAGGAACACATCCGCAATGACGCATGGAAAAAAACTTTCAGGTTTGTAATATTTTTTATTACCCATGAATGCCTTCTTGGGATTGTAGTTATTAAAACAATACCAAATAAATTCAGTCGATGTTAATGTTAATCGTCATGGGTTCAGAACAAAATTTAATTTGCTTCAGAACTAAGCGTGACATATTGCTTATTGGAACATCCATAACAGGTTATAAATAAATTTCTATTATATGACCGTGTTTCAAGAATCAATTTTCATAGAAGTTTCAACCCACTAGAAAACTTAGGCTAAACATTAGGGTTTGGGTTGATGTGAGTGGTAACTACCTGAGATGGATCATGTTAGAGACAGGCTTGATAGTGTGGGATTGATTAGAATTCTTCTGTGACCTCTATTTGGTCAATACAATATTTTGTAAATTTTGTATTTCTCATTTAGCTCCTTAAACTATCGATACCTTAATTAAAAGATATATCTTTGTGTAGTTATATTTTATGGTGCTCATTCCAGAGGTTACCAAAAAGGTGATTGAGTAGTTGACTTTGCTGATGAGGATATACAATCACATAAGTACAACGTATATGGTCAAAAGCATCTCTGCAAAGACTAATAAGAAAAATTAAGTGCAAAGATAGAAGAATTAGGGGCTTCTAAAACCACAGACTTCCATAAGCATTTGGAATAGGTACGTAGACTATGATTTTTTTGTAGCTATATATTTTAGTTTGGACTATATAGGCAAAGTATAATATGTAAAAATATAAGAAGTTACATGAGTGATCTCACGCAGACCTAAATTTATGGCTAATTCTGCAATATAGCTAGAATATTCAAATGCATTCTCACCGTATTTGGTATTTTAATATTAAATGTCTAATCCTATCATTTGTCCCTTTAACTGGAAAACATGATAAAAGCTCAACTATTGCTATCTATATCAATGCGTTTACTGTATCATTTATTTTTGACACGGACAGTACACTCCTAAGATCAAATTGAAGTTATCATATGCAAGAGTGTAACTATAGACTTAAACATAGTAGTAAGAATATATAAATAAAATATGATGCCTTATATTGCTCCTAAGCGCATATTTTGTTGAGAAATCATAGGATTGTATCTTTTTCATGTGGGAAGTATACTTTTACAAGTTTTCTTTATTTGTTACTCATGTTGACTGTAGTTATCAACAATATTTTTATTATGTAGTTATTATGTGAAAAAGGATTGCGCTTTCCGTTATTGTTGCATATTGTTAGAATATATTTTTTATCCATATTTTTATTAATGTTTTAAATGCATTTTTGAATTTGCAGTCTATGGTCATGATTATAACCTTAAAATATATTTTTTCAATTAATTGGCTTTTTTATTGTTATTCCATTTTTAGTCAAAACTGGAATATCAATAAATTGGCAAGGAATTATGGATATCAGGATTGGAGATCAGTTGGAATCAAGGCTACGAACGATATGGTCAAAATTTGTTGAACTCCGATCGGGACGAAATTGATTGAAGATGATGGTAAGGACTAGGAAAGGCTATGTTTCAAATTTCAGGTTAATCGGAGTTCGTATGAAGAAAATATGATGGATTCAAGGTAGGAAAGGTATGTGTTCGAATCCATCAAGGTGGTGCTCGGTTCGAATCCATCGGATTCGAACCCATCAGGATCGCATCGATCGAAGGCATGATGTAGGGACCGTTCGAATCGATACGGTTCGTATCGATCAACATAGGCGCCGCTTGATGAAGTTCGTATCGATGGTGGTTCGAATCGATGAAGTTCGTATCGATCAGGAGATGAGGGGAGTCGGCTTCGTGGATTCGAAGGAGGGGAGTCTGCTTCGTGGATTCGAAGGAGGGGAGTCTGCTTCGTGGATTCGAAGGAGGGGAGTCGGCTTCGTGGATTCGAAGGAGGGGAGTCGGCTTCGTGGATTCGAAGGGAAATGGATTCGAAGAGGACGGACTCGAGGGAGATGGATTCGAAGAGAGTGGATTCGAGGGAGATGGATTCGAAGAAGATGGATTCGAGGGGGATGGATTCGAAGGGAGTGGGTTCGATGTACAGGTTCGAACCAGGCAGAACACACGGAACTTTGAACTTGAATCGATCATATCTTCCAAACCGTTGATCCAAATGCTATGAAATTTTTACAGGAGCTTACATACATGTTGAAGAATGTTCTCACCAATTTTCAGCTCAATTGGACAATTTCTTGATCGATTCGAACCAAGGGTCGAATCGATCCCATGTGGGCCCGGAACTCCAGATTTCGGGCAAGTGGGCCCCCTCACATGCCTGAAGCGGTCTTCCCAGATTTTAGGAGAAATATCAGCCTCCTACACCTATAAATAGACCCCCTGGTCATTCAGAAAAGGGGTCGGAGAATTTGAAGAAGGAAGCACGCCCGGACGCTGCCAGGATCACTCTACACCATCATCTCTACTACTTATGTCGAATTTGGACTTGTAATTGCTGTAATCACTTGTAACCAGGAAGGATAATCAATAAAAGGATAAAACTTTGGAGTGGACGTAGGCCGGAGATAGCCGAACCACTATAAAAACTTGTGTCTTTGTTCATTACTTTTGGATTGCTGCTTGTTAATTGCTGAGATCTATGATTTGTGTCTGAATATTGTTGATTTGTATTCATACACTGGTGCTTTCACGGTATTCGGGGTTTGTGACCAATTTTGGCACAAACATTTATCATGAGTATGTTTGGTAGAACCTTAAAAGAAAAATATTCATAATACACACACCCCCCCAGTATGGGCCCGTGCTTCGCACACGGGCTATTTGTGTTATTGTATACATTGATATTTTGTTTGAGCGTAAATATGTAAACGGAAAGCAAGAACATTTTTGGAATTTCAAAAAGACACCGAGTAAATTAGTTCAACAAATTTTCTTTATTAGTAGTAAAGATATAAATATATTGATTAGGTTGAATTTTTTGGATATACATTCTACAATTACGTTAACTTTATTGGTATTATTTATGGCGGTATTATACCTGTTTAAAAAATTCTCCATGTAGATATGTTTCCACATATAATAGTCAATTAAGCTTATTTTTGGGTAATATCTCATGAAAATATTAAAATGATAAAATTTAATTTGATCGGTAATGGGCATCTATTATTATGCAATACTATGTATCAATGTACAATATGGAGTACTTTGAAAATTGTAAACTTCAAATCAAATCTCCTAACAGTAGAAAAAAATTTGAGTTAGAAATAGGTTTATGAATTAAGTTGTTTCTTGCTAAAAAGGAGGTAGATGAATGCAATCTAAAGTTTTTGGCTGCATCATCTTTGTTTGGATTAAAGTTTATGACATGCATTCACCTCTATTACAATAATTAACATTGACTTTTGACACATTGGAATGAAGTTTGAGATTTATGCATTACCTCCAGGAATTATGAAGTGTAAATTTTCTGATTTTTGACACAATGAAGTGTAATGTAAACCATATACATGTAGGAATTGTACTCAGAGTTGCCATATTAATCTAGCATGAGCATCAGGAGTGAAAAAAAGAGCAACTATTGAGATATTAGTGGATCTGGATCTGGTGAAAAGATTATATTACGTTGAGAATAAAATCATTCATACTATGATTGAAATGGTTTAGGTTAATTAGCCTTCAAATTACCAGTTTTAAATTAATTATTGTTTTTATTATAAATTCATTTTTAAATGATGTATTTACATGTTTTTAATTTGGTCTAAACTTAATTTGGTTATTTGATATAAACTGATTATTACTTTGTGTATGTATTACTATATCATTGGATTTTTACCTTAGTTTACCAGTATACCAAAATTAAATTATGACACGCAATATGTCTAAACTTTCAATATCAATCAAGAAGGTGTCTTTGTAATTTTCTTTGGTATTTTATTGCTGCTATGAGCTTTGTAGGTTGCTATTTCATCTACTTCTTACATAATTTTTGTAAAATTGGTAGTTCTTGCATTTTGCTTTCCTTACTTTACGCTGCTGTAAATAGTATAGAAATATAGTAAAGGCGTTTGGACTATATATGATATAAACAATATACATACCTTGATTCATGATTTTTGTTACTTCATATGCACAACTTTCGTATGCTTTTATTATATTGGTGATAATGTTACGTCAAACGCAAGTATCAAACTTAATAGGAATGGTAAACAATTATAGAAGAACTTATATAGAGTTGGACAAAATTTGCATTAAATGTTTGTCTTTAAATATGTAAGAACTATGGGATTGATTTTGGTTGCAATCATTTTATATTTTGTTATTTACATTGGTACGTATCTGCTATATTCTGCAACTGAATCAAATAAATTTTGCAATGCAGGCCGACTATAGGTATACTATTACTGGTTTAGTAATGAAATAATAATTTGATGTTCCATCGTAACGGTGCGGTGAAAGGAAGTTCCATAATTTCATCGTTTTTGTTTCCAAAGCATTATGTGCAAAATTTGCATGAAAGATAATTTTGCCTTCACTCACCGAGTCTTACAAATTCAGGTAAACGGTACGTTCGCACGGTGTTACTTGCAAAATAAAAAAGGAAGGAAAGATGGGTGCATATCTAATAGAAACTGCATACAATAGATGAAATGTAATGTGCATTACTCAACAAAAGAATTCCTTTATGTTCAGCTTCTTACAACACGAATTGCTTAAAGTTTCATCCTAAACACCGTGTGCATAGCACGAGTTCGCACTAGTTATTCTTATATTCCATGGTCTAGAAATACATTCATCAATTGTACTGTTATAACGCTTCAGTCTAAAAACTAAGGCGAGCTTTAGTTTTTAATTGAAGCGTATATTTTAGTGTAAAACTTGAATTTAGTTTTTAGAGGCGTACGCTTCAGTTTTCAAACTAAAAAGCTTTAGTTTTTAACTGGTTAAATGTGCTATACTTCGGTCTAAAAACTGAATTCATTTTTTATACTGAAGCATAGTCTTCAGTTTTTGGGTTGAAGCTTACCTCTTTAGTTAAAAACCGAAGCTTGCTTAAGTTAAAAACCGAAGCTTGCTTAAGTTAAAAACCGAAGCTTGTAAGTTTTCATACTGAAGCTTGCTTCAGTTTTTAAGCTTTAGTTTTTGATATGGGTAACTTCTTCGGTATATTGTTGCACTGTGTATTGATAATTTTAAGATCATACTTATTGAGCATAATAGATAGATGAATATTGGATATTTTATGTGTGGTAATGAAAGTATAAGGGGTGATATTGCTAAATAAAACTTTAGCAGCAAATATTTTTACAAGTAAATATTAGTTACTTGTGATGGTTGAAATTTAGTCATTTATTATCATATGTATGGCATTTACGTATTATTATATTTGTGGAATTTCTGTATAGTTATGATGGTCCTCACATAATTTACTTCTCATATAATAGTGTTACACAAGGTAGTTTGTATATATTTATTAGTTGATCGAGGTGAGCACATCGATTCCGAAAAAATTGACATCAAGGAGTGTTAACCATAACAAGATCTAGAATAAAAAAATAAACTGCATGTATAACTTCATATTCACTATTTATACATGCCACACGCTCATAGATTCACTCTCCAGTGATGAAATGAATCTCAACAAGCTAATACAATTCCTGTTGATTGTGTAGCTTAAACAAATATAGAGCTCTAAAGTTTCACACAACAGCATATGTGAAAACTGAAAATAACATGCCTTACCCCAACAAACTTCTATTATAGGAATGAGCAAGATAGCGACAGAGTAGAAGCTTGTGGAGCAATGGGCTACAAAGCATGCAAAACTTGGCAAGTTTTTCAAGCAAATGAATGGGAATTAGTGGTAGGTTATGGATGTAAATAAGTGCCTTGTGTTTTTTAATAATTGTGTTGGTTGTACTTGAAACTGTGCATGTTTCGGTTTCGTGTTTTGTATAATTTGTGCCATTATTTACATTTTATATTTTGTTGTGCTTGAGATTATACCATGTCAATTGAATGTGATGTCGTATATGAATCTGCTTTATTAATGTTCAGTTTATAACTTCTATGGATAATATTGGTGAAAAAGACTAGTCTCAGAATGTTTACTATTCTTAGTTTCCTACATCATACATAAATGTTCTATGGAATATCAAGTTTTATATTTTGCAATTCTATTGGGAAATACTGAAACTCCCAACGGTTATAATCGTTGGAAAATTCCCAAATTACCAACGGTTATTAAATTTACCCATGGTTGTTACCGTTGGAAATAAGGAATTTGCTAACGGTTATAACCGTTGGTAAATTCCTTATTTCCAACGGTTATAACCTGAGAAATATGTTACAGATTTTGTCACGTACCTATTATTAACAGTTATAACCCCTACAAATTTGATTTGTAACAGTTATAACTGTTGGGAAATTGCAGTTCTGGTGTAGTGATTAGTGCATGGTCAAGTTGAGAAAAGACCCCAGCGTCCCTCAATTGATTGATCATGACATCAATCTTAAGTAGTGGGGATTCGTTCTAATGGATAACTCGTAAAGCTATACCAAAATGTATGCAAAGCCTAAGAATGCCCTCTGATTTCATAATAAAGATGACCATGGCACCCCACGGTAAGACTGGACCGAATGAATTGCTTGGCTTCATGCTTCAACAATTTCTTTTAGAGTTCCTCATTTTCTTGGTGGACACCCTCGTGGGAGGATGACTAACAAGCTGAGAACCAGGAATGAGGTCAATACGAACGCAATTGCCCGCTTGGGTAGCAAACCCAAAACGAACTCACTTACAACAATAATATCACAAATAATTGGAAATCGAGATATATCATCATCATCTCGAGACTTAAGAGCAACTAAAGATATTATGGAATCTCTATCAACACTCCGAATAACAAGAGACAGTAGATAAACCGAAATAGGATGACTAAAATATAGGATCCTTTCAAATAATAGAATTTGGGCTGGATACTTGCAAGCCAATCCTTCCAAACTCACATCAAACCTAGGATAGTAAATAACATGCAATTTCACACGGAAGGAAAATTATAAATAATAATCTTGATATTCTCACTCAACAAGCCAAATATTACGGATCCCCTCAATTGGATTCGCAATCCTCAAAGAAGTAATAAGACAAGAACATCCAATGGTATCAACAAATTCCTCCGATACAGATGAGTGTCAGCACCCGTATCGAGAAGGACTGGAATAGAACAATCACGATTAGGATTACTCCTAGGGTAAGAGAGCATCAATTCAATTGTGGAATATTATGGAATCAGGATACATTCCTAAATGTATTCTTATCTTCTATCCACCCCAAAGGACATGAAAAGTTTAAGGACAAGATGATTAGGGAATTTGCAACACTTATATTTTACCTAGATGTACCGTAATATATGTTCATGTTCTATGTTTATCATATTTTGTGTTGAACTTGGCTCTGATACCAAGCTGTGACACCCACCGCGAGACCCACACTAACAAAGAGTATTACTGGGTAATACTGTCTGCTAATGTGGAGAATAGGGATGGCTAGGAGCGACCATCTATAGCTTTGTCATAAACATCTATTAAATATCTCGATTTAATGTTCTAATCTTTTTTACTTTTTTAGTGGATCGACATATTCAATAAATGCTTGATACAAAACTACAATGGCTAACGGATCTATCAGAACAAAATACAACAACAAAATGTACATCACATCACATAATAGCAAACAATATATATATATATATATATATATATATTTTCATATATATATATATATTCATATGCACTGATACATCATAAGTGGTTCGAAGACCACAATATATACAATGAGTCAAAACAATATCCATAATAGAGTCGCACTACAACAAAACAACAAAAAGATGATAAGAAGACATCTAAAATGGAAGTGACAAAGCAAGGTCCAAAAGTAGGTATCTAACCTGAAACAACTTGGTCTGACCCGAGTATAAAATACTCAGGACAATCTAGCTAAAACATCTGATTAGTATGATCAGTGATAATATAAAGCATAAGGAAAAGGTAAGATATCCACTCGAATGAGAAGAAATAATAGTAAGAGCATGTCACTACTTCAAATAAAGTAATTTCACTAAGTGTATGTCCATGAAAGAGGTAACTCATCGATAAACACTAAGTATAATAAACGCCTCATATCATCGGCGAAATCCTAAAAGGAACTATAATGGTTTCTTTAAACCATATCTCCTAAATGGAGACCTCAAAACTCAAACTCGCCAAAATGGTAATCACAATATATTCTTAAAATAGAGAAATCTCAAAATAAGTCAAAGATGGCAAACACATACACACGCATATATATATATATATATATATATATATATATATATATATATATATATCCTAAAAGGAGATTATAAATCTCATATAAACACCAAGTGTTGGCAAACCCAAATATCAAATATAGAACTCGATAAGGGGTTCAAATTCCAAAGATGTAATTTCCATATATAACGTCTCGAACGTCTTAAATGACCAATAATGTAAAAAAGGCGATACATTTGGAAAATCACAATAAACCAATGAAATCATCCCAAAGATAGCACATGCTTATAAGATGGTCGAAGCCCACCAAGTATTGTTCTCTCAAAATAAGGCGCCACGTCTCAAATAGACACAACATGAAGGAAGACATCCCGAAGATCAAATACGTATCTTAGACAAATAGCCCGAAGGACAGCATCCTGAAGGAAAAATACGTCTCTTAGACAAACAGCCCAAAGGACAACATCCCTAAGGGTAAATATGTCTCTTTGACAATCATCCCGAAGGAAAACATCCTGAAGGACAAATGACCTAAAGGTCTAGTACTGGCAACTCGAGGATGTGTCACAAACTCTTAGAAAGGAACCCGAAAAGTGTTAATAGTGCCTCCCATACCACAGTTTTCACTAATCGGTTTACTAACCGCTAGCCAATGCCACACCAGAAATCATTAAAAATATTTTCCTCATCTCATTGGCAAATATGACCCAAAGGTCAAAACATTCAAACAGACAAGTCAGTAATTAACTGAAAAGATAAACGCACATATCCCATACCACGTGCTTTACCAAATTGTATAATTCTCCTTCCCATACACTTGAGTAGTGCAAAACATGTATTTTATATAGAATTTTTTTTAGAAAGCAAGCTTTTAAAATAATTATTGAAATCGTTTTTGAAAAACAATCTTTGAAATTCCCTTATTACAGAGAATATATAGTTTTTATAGCTTGAAAATAATTTATAAATATTATATAATAATCATTTCAAAAGCCAGTTTATTTTAAAAAATGATTTCAAAATTATTTAGAAAAACCATGCTCGAAATCAAGGAAAAACATTGAAAATTCCCCAAAAAAATCGACATTCAAATTCGTCTAAAAAACGATTCATTTTGAATCACAAATTCTCAAAATTTTGGCTAGCCTATTGATAGGCGTCATAGCCTTCAAAATAGTTCGGAAATATCATAAATACAAGATGCAGAAGTCGGAATCGGATGGAAAAAGAAGGCAAAATACGAAAAAGTGCACAGGCAAAAACAATATCCAAGTCTGAAATCTTCTTCGGGTTCAACTGTCAAACATAATTCGAATGGCTTGATGACCTCGAATGGTCTGAAATTTGATAAACACCAATATAACAATTCATCTATGAACTGGAAAAAGATTCACCGAATTCCGACATGAACTGGTAAAGATATGAAATTTCAAACATGGACAGACCATGTTGAATTCTGCCCAGGTCTAAAAGCCCTTTCAGGTCCAAATTATAGGCATGAATCTGGTGACCAAATGACATCAAATTCAACTGAAAATTTGTGTGCACATAGTAGAAAACTTCAAATTTCAAATAAAAAAAGAATCGATAAATTTCGACAGGAAATGTAAGGGATACGTTGTCTCAAACATGGACTCGGACCATGTTTGCAGCAGCTCAAAAAACGGAAATGTGCCCAGGCCTCGAACCCATCTCAGATTCAACTTATAGACATGAAATAGAGAAAAAACAAACTCGAATTGAACCGAAAAGTAGGACGCACATAATAGAAATCTTCAAATTGCAAATATAAAAAGAATCGATGATTCCGACAGAAAATGAAAGAGATATGCTATCTCAAACAAGGACTCGGGCCATGTTTGTAGCAGCGTGGAAAACAGAAATGTGTATAGGACTCATGTAGGGACCCAGAATTTCAGTCATTTGAAATTCGTATATTAAATTAATTTTAAATACTCACAAGTTAATTTTATAAGTTGAATAGCTTATATATCAAATATAGTGATTTAATTGGATAACTAAATTTTTAATTTGAAATTTGAAATCGCTAAAATAATTGGTAATTGAATTTAAAATGAATGAAAATGATTTATAAAGTTGAATTAAATTCTATTTGAATTAGAATGATATTAGAGAACTTTTAAAATTGAATTAAAAGTTAATTTGTAGAAATTGAATATTTTGATATTTAAATAACGTGTAAAAATAGTCATTTTTCACATAGCCTCGGATTTCAGCAAAACCAGTTTCATTGGATCTGTAATGTTATATTATTATAGGATTTCAAATTTTGCGTCAATCAGACTTATGGTTTAGTCGTGGCAAGCTGAAACGCGTAGAAATTTGTTTAAGTAAATTTTAAATTTAAATAAGTCGATTCGAAAATCTATCTTTCAAATACGATCGAATTAGCTTCCGGTATATTCTATTGTGTTCGAAATAGGGGTAAAACATTATAAACGCCAGGCGGCATGCTCCGTTTGGAGTTCGAAATTTTTTCAGATGAACGATGTCGCGAAATTTTCTATAAAAGGACTTTATAACTTCATTTTTTCCACTTAAGCCCTAGCCATGAAACGCTAGCCGCCACTTCAATTTTGATGGCTGGAAATCTATCTCTTTCTCTCCTCGATCTCTTCCAATCCATGCATTATTTCAAAAAATTATCGACTACAACATTGAAGAGCTTCGCAAGATCAGCGTCTTCAACGGTGGTGATCGTCTAATTCAGGATGTGGAGAGAGCTAGGGGCTCGCGTTCATGCTGCGTATGGGTTTGAATTGCGAGGCCATGGAGGCACCGAGCATGATGAAAGCTCTGGCCATGGGTGAGGTCAGGTAGGCGCACACATCTGTGGTGGTGGATCGTGTTCTCGACGTTCGTGGTGGGTGCGGCACACGATGGAAGTAAACGGCGTATATGGATTTGTTCGAACGTGAAAGCCTGGGAGGAGAAGAAAACATAACATGCGGCCATATGTGGGTTGTTGAAATCGAACGGCGAGGATGATTAAAGGTTTATTAAAATAAGATAAAATTGAAAATAATTATATATTTAAATCATGTGATGTTTAAAATATCGTAACTTCTTCATACAATGTCCGTTTTTGACGAAACAAGTTGCATTGGGTCCATATTGATAAGCACTACATTATAGAGCTAGTTCGGAGCTAGTGAAAATTTTGGTAAAATTAAACGCTTGTTTAATTTTATTTGGAATAAAACACTACAACTGCTATTGGAATCAAAGTGAGTACAACTCCCTCTTTCTAACTCACTGATATTTTTAAATAAGTGAGAATAAATTTATTTTATGTTGATTGATGATTATCTGTGTGACGACCCGTCCTTCTACCACCAGAAAGACGTATCATCATTAAGAAAGAAAGGGATGAGAAAATAGAAAAGAAAGAAGAAGGAAGAACAACAACATCAGAATCTCACAGCGGAACGGAACAAAATATAATATATCACTTAAATAATACATAGTTTGTACATATATCAGAGTTATACAATATCAGTACATGTGACAATCATACATACATCACATACTAGACAGTTATAAACACCCATCTAGTTAATACAACTCAAACATTATGACTCAGAGATACTAACACAGCGGAACTATATCTATATCTACAACGCTGAAGCCTCCTGCTCCATTGCTCCTCCAGAATTCGTCAAAGCTAACCTGAATCCCTTGGCTACCCGTAAAAATTTGGGTACCCGAGAGTTTATGAAAAACAACAATAAACTCCGGGTCAGACATGGGTCTGGTATGAGTAAACGGTTTAAAGTTGCTTAACTTGAAAAACATTTGAAAATAAAGGTATCACGTAAGACTCCCCACAAATAAATACGGGTAAGTTTTTACCTTACGCTAACCAAAACATTTCATAGGAAATCATGTGATATTATAATAGTGTCTAGGGTTTTCAAGTAAACAGAAAATAGCCGAAATTGTTACATTTATTAAATTCCAGCTACTAGCCACAAAAGTGGGTAATACAAATCAAAACCGTAGAGTCTCGTAGGGAAAATGGATTTCCAACAATGGCAGGGCTACTGGGGTACCGCCCGTCACAGTACGGGGCCTAGATCATCGTAACGAGGATTACTCCCTTCATCCCCTGCAACACAAGGCCGGAACCATTCCTTACTGAACAGTCCCAAACAAGATAAACGCCGCGGTTGTAGCTAGCAACCGCCCACTAAGCCGAAATATAAAAAGGGACTTCTAGACAGGGGAAATATCTTGTCCTGCTTGGGCATGACCCACCTAACCTTGTTGCATCTCCCCTGTTTTAGCCATTCCCGGTTGATGAGGCTTGAGGTTACGATTACCTTTATTGAACATTATTCTTAGAATGCTCATCGTCCGCCTGACGATGTTTTGAAAGCATTCAATCCATACAAGTTCGTTTCGGGTTCGAACGAAACCGAAGGCATTATCTCGTTACACTCATTTTGGAATCACCCTCAGAGTTAACGACGATAACCCTTGCATTCTGAATGCACCATCTTGATCTCCATTTCAGAATTCACGACCTAATGTTTAAATTGGATTGCTGTGGTTTTCGGAGAATCAAAATTGATTCTTCCAATCCCGGTCTCATCGAATCCAAACGCCATTTTAAGGGCCAAGTTGTCTATTTAACTTATATAGTTTAAGTTCAATAATTGAATTCATATAGCAATTTAACACAGATAAATAACATCAGATAAATCATATAGCAATTTAACACAAATAAATCATACATAATTATCACAGATATATCCAGAATATCACAGAACATCATAGAATATAAATAAACATCAGACTCAATCAAATAGAATCATCGATTCATCTCAGATTTAGTTTAATTTATTTAAACTTAATTACCTGCTTAAGAATAATCCATATTTATTCTTGCTTATTTAAATTACTCATTAATCAACTTATAAAATTTATTAATTACATCTTAATTACTCATTTAATTAATTAATTAATTCTTAATTATTAATTAATAACCTTAATTATTAATTTATAAAACTCAATTACTCGTTTGATTATAACTACTTACTTAATTAAACATTAATTACTAATTAACTTAATCGTTTAATCGTTTAATCCTTAATTAATTATTTAATTAGTCAACTACTATTTATTTATAAATTAAGTTACTTTAAATGGTTAATTTAATTCTTTAATTACGAATTTGATTTACACAAGATTATCATTATAAATCTTTAATTACAAGTTTAATAAATCTTAACTTCTCATTCAATTATAGTTATAAAGTTTATTACATTCTTAATTATTTCAATTTAAATTAACCATCCTACGTTTGAAGACATTTCTTGATAAATTTAAATCAAGTTTTAACTTAAACCCCTTCAACATTAAAGAACTTAGTTAATATTAAACTTGTTTAACCCTTGGAAGTTTAAAACCCGAAGAAAACATCGTGCAATGCTCGAGCTAACCTCGGTTCCACTAAGCTTCTCGCGTCCCTTCTCCTTGCATACTTCATCTTCTTCTACTGTTCTTTCTCCTCTGTTTACTTTACTTTTAGTCAAGTTCATTTACACACTGCTGTACCCAACTAACACACGCACGCACCCAAATCAAAACACGAAGTAACCCTTCAATTTTCTCGAGTATAAATCGAGACAACCCAACCATACGAACGCTGACACTTCTCCGCCGTCGTGCACGTGCACGGCGGTTCTCCTCCACTCCAGTGACCCACGACACTGCCTGCAAATCACATAACGACCTCTCACCTGAAAACACAGCCCAGTTAAACACGATAAGCTCGAAAACAAAATATGCTCGAATGTAGGAATAGTAACTCGAAAATGACAGAGGGGAAAACGCCACGTCCACACAACCTCGATCACCGGAGGTCAAGCAATTCCGACCGTACCTCACCCTCAACTTCCTCTATCACCTCCTAAAATCTCATGGAGCTCGGTTAATTCATGGCGTCGCAACTGTTAAATGTGCAGAGCCTAAAAATATCGAACCAAGAACCCTAGATTTGATTCGATTGAAAGATTTTTGCAATAGAAAAATTTGTCAACATTTTTCCTATAACCATGCATCAATAAACTAACTCCATAACAAATTTTAACATCAATTAGTGATTAAATCAACAGGAATCAAAGAAAATGTATTTTCGGTTCTTTAGTGAACTGCTCTCTGGATGTTTATCTAGAAATCATAATTTTTGTTTCAAAAATCATACTTTTGAATGTTATTTCTAGATATAAATTCATATTTACAGTTTGAGTTATTCGAAATCTAACCATTTATTCACTTTAACTGTAAAATTTGAACTCACAGTGTTTATATTTTACAGCTACCTTTAAACCATTTTCAAGCCTTGATCTTTAGCTTAAACAAAGTTATTTAGTTAAATCTCTAAGTAAAAAAAGAAATGTTTTAATCTGAAAAGTATGATTTATTCTCTGTTTCTTTGTCTCAGCAACATAAAACTAGAAGAACATCATCAAGTAGAACATACAGTAATTAACAACATCACAGAACAGTATATATCAACATACTATTTTTCATGAACCAAAAAATTTAGATTTTAAATTTTCAAAAAGAATGTTTACTCACCTGAACAACCTATGAATCTAGTTGCTTGAAACAAAAGGTTGAAACTACAGACTTGAATCTGTTTTTGCTGTTTGAATATATTTGAGTTTGGCTTCTTCTCTTTTTTTTTCTCTTAATTTTTCTCAGGTAACCAAGTTTCTCATTATATTTTGAACGAACTAAAAGAACAGATGTAAATAGATATGTAGAAGATGATATATGTGTGAAGGAAGGTATCTACTGGTGTAGTTGTTATTTGCCTGATATGGGCAGGCTTATTTACTGCAAATGACAAGGATTTGTAGTATTTGTTTAGAACAAAAGAGTGGCTGAGTTGATGATAATTAATGCATTGCTTCATAATATGCTTGCATAATTATTATTGTATTTCGGCTGTGTATAGTTGTATGAAGATATGTACTATCTTGCAGGTATAAACTTGGCTTATGTATGAAGCATTGGACAAAGACTTTTGTTTTGTTATTATGCTACTTTCTAGCTTATAATTTGTTCATTCCTATGAATCAAGTTTGAACTGTAGTATACATATTTGTATGGAGATATGCATTTTATTTTATTTTCATTTTTGCAGGTCAAAGGCTTGTGAATGAAGATTCATGTATAAAGATATTTGTTTGATATAAAACTGTTTGTCTTATATATATTGTTTTCATTTTTATTTAATTTAAAGTAAACTTGTTTTATATTGAAGTGAACTTTGTTCCCTGATTCATAAAACTGTACACAGCACATAAAATTAGTATGTAATTTATCTTTGTCTCATGCATACTTAAGGTATCTTTGTTATGAATATATTTAAACTTTTATTATTCATTACTTCATTTATTAGTTCATTTATACCGAGCATCATTTCTTGTTTTGTGAACATATATATATATATATGGCTTATCTTATTTTTTTGACAAGTAGTTGTATTTTATCTGGTACTTAAATTGTTAAACATTTGATCTATAACATACTTGTATTTATACATTTCAAATTGTAATTTATATTTGTATATTTATGTTACTTTGATTACATCTTATAATTTATTATTACTTTTTATACTAGTTTTGAATGTTTATACCTATATAGTTTTGCACTTCCATGTTTATGTTTAATATTTTAATGTTTGTTTATTTTAAAACTTATCATTTTAAAAACTAAAATTGTATTCATATAAATTATCAAATAATAAAATATTGAGTCTTTGATTTGATTTTATTAAATAAAACCGATTTTGTTTTAAATGGTTTTGAAGTATTTAATTTTAAAATTTCAAATCAAACTTTCTTTTACAGAACACAACTGTTAAATATTTAATATCTCATCAATTTAAACATTGACAAGCTTATATTTAATTTAAATTAGATTAAATATTTATTAAAATATGCTGTCAAAATTCCGGGTCGTTACATTCCTCCCCCCTTAAAAGAATTTCGTCCCCGAAATTAAAACAACAGTTAATTCACAAGTTTTATATTAACAATCAAACATACGTATCATTCGTACAATAGCAAACAAACAAACAGCCTATTCTAACAAACAATACTAGTTATCCGAACATGAATCCGGATAACCTTCCCTAAAAATTATCGAGAGTTGTTTTCTCGATGATCAATAATCCAAACTGGATTCCTGACCACAGTTAAATTCGACTCAACTTCCAATTTCCTGAATTACTAGTTTAACAATTAATGATGAATCATGAACAAATTTCCTGAGATATATGGGATACACAATAAATTCCAGACATCCATTTTGGAAATTAAATTCTGAAATCCACAGTATTAACTCTTTCCAAATTTATTGATTTCTTTACAGAATTCCAATATTTATTTTAAATCAAGCCCGTACGATGTACATATACCATTCGTACGCAATATCAAATCCGATCGCTCGATCACACAATTTCATTTCCGAACTAGTATTGTCCACCCGACTTCCTAGTGCGGACTCAGAACTGGTTTCTTGATCAGAAACTGTCATTCTCCTTGCATAGTCACAACTATGATAGAGAATTCCCAGAATCAATCAAAATCCCAATCCATGGTTCGTCGTCGAAAATCGAGTGAAAAATCCTAACTCGGATCGATATAACTATCTCGAAATTCTGTGCTCGAATCTGGATCAGTTCGTTATGCAAACAAAATAATATACGTACATTCTACGTATTTATATTCATTGATTATCAACCATATCAATTTTCTTTTATTCACATTATTCTGATTCTATCCACTTGGAATAAATTTTTCCCAATATCAAATTTTACTTAAGAGTTTCACCATCCATTTCTTATGTTTTGATATAAGCATTATATATTCCCTTATATTATTACTCTATCACTTTAGCCTTTATATCCTCTTATATTCACTTATTTTCAAATTTGAATTTCTACTTCCATGTGAATTCAAATTTTCTTCAACTCTGAATACTAAATTTTATTGACTATCTTTCATTTATAACTAATTTCTATCATTATTTTAAATTAATTTCATTCATTAATTTACTTTAAATTTTCAATTTGAAATTGTTTTGTTGCTAAATTTTTTTTATAGTTTTCAAATTCTGAAAAGCTTTGACATATTCTCCATTACATATTTTCATAAGCACATGTGTAAGGTTCCAATCCTCAACACAATTAATCTCAATCAATTCTCAAACCATTCCCTTTTAATTAAAAGGAATTTACAACTTACTTGCTTATATAATCCATTCAAGCAAAACAAACTCATATTCAAAATCATCTTATTTTGCTTCCAATAATTCATAGAATTTTATTCAACCTTATTTACTTCAAACAACCCATTTCCTTAGGCAATTTAACAATATCATTGTGAATAAATAATCACTTAAGCTTTATAACAAATCTTAAATTGATTTCAACCCAATTTACACTTGAGTCCATCTCAGTTAATTTATCCACAATCCTTTCGTTGCATTTCCTTTCTTTTCAACAGGTTTGATTCCAAACCATTTTATTAAATTTGACAACCCATATTTTAAATTAATCATCTCACAATTTATTTAAGTCATTAACTGTTTCACTTAATAACTTAAGTTCATTCAATTCCACCAATTCCCATTCAAATCTTTGATTTGATTTTCTTTTAATCAAATCCCAACTACTTACTGATTAGTTTATTCTTTTATCCATCCTTAAATTTTAATTTACATTAACAATTCACTATTGAATTTATTCATAATCAATTATTCAATTTATACTTAGAATTAAATTTGTTAACAACTCACATCACTTCTATCCAATTCAATACTTACTTTGATTTACATTTACTTATTTACATAAGAATTTTATTCAATATTATTTATAACTCGACTGAATTCATTCAAACTCAGTTTTATTTTAACTCAACTCTGGTTAAATTTAGCTACTTACCATTTCTTAAATTTATTTCTCAATATATGAGCTCAAAACTTATTTGTTTTCTTAAAAGTTTATATCACTCATTTGGGTCATTTCATTTTACAACCACAAATTCAGATTATATATATATAACACTTAGCATCTTAAGGTACAAATTTCCTCCTCACAATTTATTATCATTTTACCTTCAAATATTATATCCAATTAAGTTCATTTTGAACTTCAATTTCATTTAAATTTATCTCGGGTTAAGCTCCAATATGTTCCCTATTGTCATTTACTTAAATTAAATTTTAATTCCCGGATTAAAATTCCCAATTTCATCATATTAATATCAACTTTACTTTATAAATTCAATAGTTGATCCATTTGAATTTCCACATGATCTGAATAGAATTTTTTTCTTCTTAAAATTCAATTGCCCGGTCTCCATTTCCAAACCAATTTGAAATGATAACTACACATACCTACTTGGTATATCAACTCAAATTTTCAACTTTCAAACACTTATTTTCACCAAAACAAATTTTCTCCTTTTGAAAATTTTGGAACAACTTGCATACCCAACAACCCCAAACAATATCATAACCAAAAATAATTTTCCAAAACAAAATTCCATTATTTTTCTTTCCTTCAAATCTTTGGAAAAACATTTCAAACATTCCCAATATTTTAAATTTCTAAATCCTTTAATTAAATTCATTTAAACACTTTCAAATTCCCGGGACTTAAATTCTGGTTTAATCAAATGTTAATTATATTCCTTTTTATTTAAAATCATTCTTAAATAATTTTTTATTTGGTTATAAACCACTCACATTTAAATTTTTATTCGATTGTACTATTAACAATCAAACATCCAAGTATATATAGTTATTTTAGAAAAATATTCCTTTACATCAAAATATAATTTTGGGTAAAATTATTTCATTTACCCTATCTTTAAAAACAATACTGTGTCGAATTGCTCTATTTGAGTGTTTAGAAACTCCTTCGATACAGTTTTCGAGGCTGTGCCGACGATGGTTCATATACCACTCAATAAATCAATCAACGCAATATAAAACCATTTTATATTCACTAACAAATACGCGCTCATATCTATTAATACACTCAAACTCATTTTAGAGTTCTACTGTCTCTATTTTATGAGTAATTTCTACCAGAGCCAAGGTTATCACCAACCTGTGCTCTGATACCAACTGTGACGACCCGTCCTTCTACCACCAGAAAGACGTATCATCATTAAGAAAGAAAGGGATGAGAAAATAGAAAGAAAGAAGAAGGAAGAACAACAACATCAGAATCTCACAGCGGAACGGAACAAAATATAATATATCACTTAAATAATACATAGTTTGTACATATATCAGAGTTATACAATATCAATACATGTGACAATCATACATACATCACATACTAGACAGTTATAAACACCCATCTAGTTAATACAACTCAAACATTATGACTCAGAGATACTAACACAGCGGAACTATATCTATATCTACAACGCTGAAGCCTCCTGCTCCATTGCTCCTCCAGAATTCGTCAAAGCTAACCTGAATCCCTTGGCTACCCGTAAAAATTTGGGTACCCGAGAGTTTATGAAAAACCAAAATAAACTCCGGGTCAGACATGGGTCTGGTATGAGTAAACGGTTTAAAGTTGCTTAACTTGAAAAACATTTGAAAATAAAGGTATCACGTAAGACTCCCCACAAATAAATACGGGTAAGTTTTTACCTTACGCTAACCAAAACATTTCATAGGAAATCATGTGATATTATAATAGTGTCTAGGGTTTTCAAGTAAATAGAAAATAGCCGAAATTGTTACATTCATTAAATTCCAGCTATTAACCACAAAAGTGGGTAATACAAATCAAAACCGTAGAGTCTCGTAGGGAAAATGGATTTCCAACAATGGCAGGGCTACTGGGGTACCGCCCGTCACAGTACGGGGCCTAGATCACCGTACCGAGGATTACTCCCTTCATCCCCTGCAACACAAGGCTGGAACCATTCCTTACTAAACAGTCCCGAACAAGATAAACCCCGCGGTTGTAGCTAGCAACCGCCCACTAAGCCGAAATATAAAAAGGGACTTCTAGACAGGGGAAATATCTTGTCCTGCTTGGGTATGACCCACCTAACCTTGCTGCATCTCCCCTGTTTTAGCCATTCCCGGCTGATGAGGCTTGAGGTTACGATTACCTTTATTGAACATTATTCTTAGAATGCTCATCGTCCGCCTGACGATGTGTTGAAAGCATTCAATCCATACAAGTTCGTTCCGGGTTCGAACGAAACCGAAGGCATTATCTCGTTACACTCATTTTGGAATCACCCTCAGAGTTAACGACGATAACCCTTGCATTCTGAATACACCATCTTGATCTCCATTTCAGAATTCACGACCTAACGTTTAAATTGGATTGATGTGGTTTTCGGAGAATCAAAATTGATTCTTCCAATCCCGGTCTCATCGAATCCAAACGCCATTTTAAGGGCCAAGTTGTCTATTTAACTTATATAGTTTAAGTTCAATAATTGAATTCATATAGCAATTTAACACAGATAAATAACATCAGATAAATCATATAGCAATTTAACACAAATAAATCATACACAATTATCACAGATATATCCAGAATATCACAGAACATCATAGAATATAAATAAACATCAGACTCAATCAAATAGAATCATCGATTCATCTCAGATTTAGTTTAATTTATTTAAACTTAACTACCAGCTTAAGAATAATCCATATTTATTCTTGCTTATTTAAATTACTCATTAATCAACTTATAAAATTTATTAATTACATCTTAATTACTCATTTAATTAATTAATTAATTCTTAATTATTAATTAATAACCTTAATTATTAATTTATAAAACTCAATTACTCGTTTGATTATAACTACTTACTTAATTAAACATTAATTACTAATTAACTTAATCGTTTAATCGTTTAATCCTTAATTAATTATTTAATTAGTCAACTACTATTTATTTATAAATTAAGTTACTTTAAATGGTTAATTTAATTCTTTAATTACAAATTTGATTTACACAAGATTATCATTATAAATCTTTAATTACAAGTTTAATAAATCTTAACTTCTCATTCAATTATAGTTATAAAGTTTATTACATTCTTAATTATTTCAATTTAAATTAACCATCCTACGTTTGAAGACATTTCCTGATAAATTTAAATCAAGTTTTAACTTAAACCCCTTCAACATTAAAGAACTTAGTTAATATTAAACTTGTTTAACCCTTGGAAGTTTAAAACCCGAAGAAAACATCGTGCAATGCTCGAGCTAACCTCGGTTCCACTAAGCTTCTCGCGTCCCTTCTCCTTGCATGCTTCATCTTCTTCTACTGTTCTTTCTCCTCTGTTTACTTTACTTTTAGTCAAGTTCATTTACACACTGCTGTACCCAACTAACACACGCACGCACCCAAATCAAAACACGAAGTAACCCTTCAATTTTCTCGAGTATAAATCGAGACAACCCAACCATACGAACGCTGACACTTCTCCGCCGTCGTGCACGTGCACGACGGTTCTCCTCCACTCTAGAGACCCACGACACTGCCTGCAAATCATATAACGACCTCTCACCTGAAAACACAGCCCAGTTAAACACGATAAGCTCGAAAACAAAATATGCTCGAATATAGGAATAGTAACTCGAAAATGACAGAGGGGAAAACGCCACGTCCACACAACCTCGATCACCGGAGGTCAAGCAATTCCGACCGTACCTCACCCTCAACTTCCTCTATCACCTCCTAAAATCTCATGGAGCTCGGTTAATTCATGGCGTCGCAACTGTTAAATGTGCAGAGCCTAAAAATATCGAACCAAGAACCCTAGATTTGATTCGATTGAAAGATTTTTGCAATAGAAAAATTTGTCAACATTTTTCCTATAACCATGCATCAATAAACTAACTCCATAACAAATTTTAACATCAATTAGTGATTAAATCAACAGGAATCAAAGAAAATGTATTTTCGGTTCTTTAGTGAACTGCTCTCTGGATGTTTATCTAGAAATCATAATTTTTCTTTCAAAAATCATACTTTTGAATGTTATTTCTAGATATAAATTCATATTTACAGTTTGAGTTATTCGAAATCTAACCATTTATTCACTTTAACTGTAAAATTTGAACTCACAGTGTTTATATTTTACAGCTACCTTTAAACCATTTTCAAGCCTTGATCTTTAGCTTAAACAAAGTTATTTAGTTAAATCTCTAAGTAAAAAAAGAAATGTTTTAATCTGAAAAGTATGATTTATTCTCTGTTTCTTTGTCTCAGCAACATAAAACTAGAAGAACATCATCAAGTAGAACATACAGTAATTAACAACATCACAGAACAGTATATATCAACATACTATTTTTCATGAACCAAAAAATTTAGATTTTAAATTTTCAAAAAGAATGTTTACTCGCCTGAACAACCTATGAATCTAGTTGCTTGAAACAAAAGGTTGAAACTACAGACTTGAATCTGTTTTTGCTGTTTGAATATATTTGAGTTTGACTTCTTCTCTTTTTTTTTCTCTTAATTTTTCTCAGGTAACCAAGTTTCTCATTATATTTTGAACGAACTAAAAGAACAGATGTAAATAGATATATAGAAGATGATATATGTGTGAAGGAAGGTATCCAATGGTGTAGTTGTTATTTGTCTGATATGGGCAGGCTTATTTACTGCAAATGACAAGGATTTGTAGTATTTGTTTAGAACAAAAGAGTGTCTGAGTTGATGATAATTAATGCATTGTTTCATAATATGCTTGCATAATTATTATTGTATTTCGGCTGTGTATAGTTGTATGAAGATATGTACTATCTTGCAGGTATATACTTGGCTTTTGTATGAAGCCTTGGATAAAGACTTTTGTTTTGTCATTATGCTACTTTCTAGCTTATAATTTGTTCATTCCTATGAATCAAGTTTGAACTGTAGTATACATATTTGTATGGAGATATGCATTTTATTTTATTTTCATTTTTGCAGGTCAAAGGCTTGTGAATGAAGATTCATGTATAAAGATATTTGTTTGATATAAAACTGTTTGTCTTATATATATTGTTTTCATTTTTATTTAATTTAAAGTAAACTTGTTTTATATTGAAGTGAACTTTGTTCCCTGATTCATAAAACTGTACACAGCACATAAAATTAGTATCTAATTTATCTTTGTCTCATGCATACTTAAGGTATCTTTGTTATGAATATATTTAAACTTTTATTATTCATTACTTCATTTATTAGTTCATTTATACCGAGCATCATTTCTTGTTTTGTGAACATATATATATATATATATATATATGGCTTATCTTATTTTTTTGACAAGTAGTTGTATTTTATTTGGTACTTAAATTGTTAAACATTTGATCTATAACATACTTGTATTTATACATTTCAAATTGTAATTTATATTTGTATATTTATGTTACTTTGATTACATCTTATAATTTATTATTACTTTTTATACTAGTTTTGAATGTTTATACCTATATAGTTTTTCACTTCCATGTTTATGTTTAATATTTTCATGTTTGTTTATTTTAAAACTTATCATTTTAAAAACAAAAATTGTATTCATATAAATTATCAAATAATAAAATATTGAGTCTTTGATTTGATTTTATTAAATAAAACCGATTTTGTTTTAAATGGTTTTGAAGTATTTAATTTTAAAATTTCAAATCAAACTTTCTTTTACAGAACACAACTGTTAAATATTTAATATCTCATCAATTTAAACATTGACAAGCTTATATTTAATTTAAATTAGATTAAATATTTATTAAAATATGCTGTCAAAATTCCGGGTCGTTACAATCTGGATGATATATGATATATTATCTATATTGATTGGTATTTGGATATATTCCTGCCTATTGGAGCAGATGAGGCCCTATACGTTCCCGTGTATGAGCGGATGACCTTTTGTACGCACGTCTGCCTCGAAGCGGACATTGTACATATTTTTTAATATTTATATTTGTTGCAGGTGATAGGTTGGAGGGATCCAACTGGATTCCTTGCCAATATTGATTTACAGATATTGTGATATATGCTGTTATCATGTGATATACGATGATTTGGATGCCGTGATTGATGTAATTAGCGTTGTTGCAGCATTGGGCCCTATTTTTGGTAATTTAAAAATATTAAAGTGATGATTTAAAATTAAAAAGAATTTGAAAATTGATTTTGAAAATAGATGTTTTGTTAAATTTTGAATTGTTACGGAAATGGAATTAATTTAAATAAATAAGAAGTTATAATTTTTATGTTATAAAAATTATGATTTTTGTGAAATATAATCAAAATGTAATTTTTGGAATAAGGAGTTAACTATTTTGTAAATGGTTTAAATTGAAATTTTTGAAATTATTATAAATGGTTTATATATAAGATTTGTAAAATTGAATTTTTATAAATCAAAAGTGATAGAATTATAAAGGAGTTTTGTAAATGTTAAAATAAAGTTATAAGTGAGTAAGATTTATGAATTTGTGAAGTTATAAAAAGGAATGAATTTGTAAATAAGAGAATTATAAGTAAATTAACTTATAATTGGATTTTGGCATATAAATGAATATAAAATGGAATTGGTTAATAAAGAGAATTACAAATTGAGGTTTTTATAAAATAAAAATTGAATTTATAAAATAAAAATTGAATTTATAAACATTATTTTATAAATATGAAATCAAATTATTTTGATAAGTTAAATGTGAAAGTTCATTAAAGGAATTATATTCAAGATTTTGGACAGTGAATTATCTTTTAAATTAAATGTGTAGGAGTATTGATTTGGTTAGAAATTATATTCAAGATTTTGGACAGTGAATAATCTTTTGAAACTAAATGAATGTTTTGAAAAGTGATCTTTTTAATGGAGTTAAATGGTTTGAAGATGTTTTACTATGTTGAATATCGAATACATAGATTTCAACATTCATTTTTGAAATAGACGTTCTCGAGAAGCAAGGAAATGATGGACTATAACACTGTTATTATAGTAATTGATTTTTGAAACGAGATGTTTGGTATAGTATATGGGATTTATATATCTATATAATTTTCGAATCCTATGCTAGTGATTTTGGGTTATCGTAACGATGTTTTACGCAACATTCATTTTGACCCAATTAAGTATGTTTAAAAGAATGTTTTCCTCAAAGAATGAAATATATACTTAATCCTGATTTCAGTATATGTAATATTTCCTAAGTGTTGAAAATAAATTGATTTGTGAATTACTTATTATTAAATAAGTATATGGAAATGTTTTCCAATATTGAAAGGCTTGGAATTATATCTTTTCAAAGACAATTTGATGTGAATATTTGGCGAGTGATTTAGTTAATAAAAGATCTATTAAAATGGCCTAGTGATTGCTTATGGTGCTAGATATTTTTTTGTTTGCTTTGATAGTTAAACAACCAACTATCGAATTTGGCCATTTTAGTTCCTCTACTTGATGTGGGAACTATTTAGTCGTACACTTAGTACGTAGCCTTCTGTGTAGGCTTGATTATCGTTTGTGTTGAGGATGTTGATTCGTAGTGCGGAGTATTATTCCAATCTATCGAGCTTCCTTCTTGGTCGAAGGATAGTAAGTTAAAAGTTGGAAACGTGATAAGTTTACGAGACTTAGTTCTATATGAGGTTGAGAAACGCTTTAGCGTTGTTGGTGTGAAGAGACCAGTATCGGTTTATACAGAAACCACTTCGGACCAACATTTATGCGATGATTGTGCAGGTTGGTTGTGATGATATTGATATTCGGGATTTTCAAAGTGGAGGACTGCTTATTGATCGTTTGGGGTTAAAATCCCAATATACATCCAGTAGCAATAGTTCGTTATGAAATATCCAATGCAAGGACCATTCGCTACTAATCCTAAGGATTTTTCGATAGAATGTGCTAGGAAAGTACCTTCGATTTGTCCTGTTCCTGAACAACTTGTAGGGATGTTTGTCTGACATTGCATTTCTAAGATTATGTACATTGGTTTTTACAAACGTACATCAGTGGTGGCAGAGAAAGCAACTTCTCTTAGATTAACACCCTCCTTGAGACATACAAGCTCAAGGGTTGTATTTTAGTGGAAGGCAATTAGTAGTTAACGGAAATGGCCATGTGGCATTCAAAGTGATGTGATATGTGATATGTGAAAGGTAGTCATTACCTCGGGCCTCATCAACTAAAAATGACCAAAACAGGGTTAGAAGCAGCAGGGCTAAGTGGGTCGCTCCTAATTAGGATATGATCATCCTCTTTTAGATATATTTCTTTCCGCTATGACATTCGAGATGTAAGTTATTGTGCTTTGTATGCTATGAGGGCCCTCATGAAAGGTCGGCAACGACCTAAGGATGATATATTTGGTACTATGTAGTTATAGAGATAGGCCGGTCTTGTGTTGGTACAGGTTCCTTTGTGATGTTCCTCGGTGCATTCCTCTAGAGATGTACTACCGGAAGGTAGTTCCTTCACTTGGTCATTTGTATGGAAATCCAAACACCACTGCCTGCTTTCCATATTGATTGTATTATCCATTTTGGGATATATGTTGGAATTTAATCAATGTTACAATTTCGACCATGATTAATATTATTCGTGCAATAGAAATTATTATAATATAAGTGGATTTGACATGAAATGTTTTAGTTATCGTAAAGTAAAAACATGTCTGTGTTTATGTACGAGCGTATCTTACGAGATACTTTTGTTTTGAAAAGGAAAAGTTTGGTAATTTAATAAATTCAGTTGAGTGTGTTTCTCACGCTGGTTTGCCATAATGATCCGGGCGTTCTTCCCTATTAATGCTCGAGCCAGACCAAGTGTATTTAAAAGTTCAAATTTGATGCTTTTGGAGCTTCATCAGGAGAGCTGGAGATCTTCATTTTCGTATACACGTATCTATTAATATCCATTGCTTAGTTGTTGTATATTATCAGCAATTATAAAGCTAAGTTATTATAACTGTCTAGGCTGATGATTAGTGATTGATTGTTGAACTTCGATTAATGTATGTACATAGAGTTTCTGTTTTGTAAAGACCATTGATATGATATTATATGTTATTCCGCTACGATGTGAGATTCTGTACTGTTGTCTTTGGTTCTCTCTTCTCTCTTTCTACTTTTCTCTTCCTCTCTCTTCTTTTCTTTCTCATGACTTTCCATCAGTCTGTGATTTTTGGGTCGAACATGCGGGGTTTATTGTCGATTCAAAGGGTACGAATTTACGGGCCATCACAGTTGGTATCAAAGCTTAGATTTAGTATATTCCTAGGCTTTGATGTGTAATCAGTATAGATAGGGTTGGTTTCACCCTAGATTGAGTCTATTATATATATGAGCGTTTATTTGTTAGTGATATAAAATGTTTTATATTGTGTTTACTTATCCGTTGAGTTGTTTATGAATTCTGGTCGGTATGTGGGACGCCATGTAATCGATAGTGATTTTTAAGCACTTAAATAAGGCAAGTCGGCATAGTTTACTTTCGGCAACTACCTTTTGACTTTGCACTTCCGCCTCCATCTAGGTCGAAACCAATACATATTATATCAAAGACTTGGTACGTAGTGGATTGGACACACGCAAAAGTTATAGTGTCAAAACAGGGCTTTCGACAGGTTCAAGACTTCTTTCGAAAGAAAATGCAATCGCTTTTCCTTCGAAAAGGATGCTTTAGAACTAGATGACTTTCGACTTAGTCAATGGTTTTAAACAAAGGTTTCAAAAGAGATTGCGCCTTTGTTTTAGGAAAATGCTTTTGAAGGGTTTGAAATCCCTTGTTGCCACATTCAACCTTTCGAAGCAATGCTTTCGAAAGGGTTCTTTGTTTCAAAATCTAAGCCACTTCTCCAATGCTTTCAAGGGGATTAGTTTCGACATCATCCACTTCTTTACTTAGGAAATTACTTTCAAAAGAGTTGCTTTCGACTTAGATCTTTTAAGACCCTTTTGAGATTTTGAAAGCTAAACCCAAAGGTTTCAAAAGGAATTGTTTTAAATGGTTTTAAATAGTTGTTCCACATGTTTTTACTTGAACCCAATGCTTTTGAAATGTTTGATTTATGTAAGGACTTAATGCTTTCAAAAGGTATACGATAAAGGGTTCGGAGGGTGGTTCCCTAATGTTTTCGAAAGGTTTACCTTAATGTTTAAATGGAGGGTTTTGCAATGTTTTCAAAAGGCATGTTTAAAGCATTTTCAAAAGAGGATGTCTAAGGTTTTATAAAGCTTTTGAAGGGATATTCTAGATGTTTTGGAAAGGTTTATTGTAAATGGTTTCGAAAGGTATGCTTTGGCCTTTCAGCCTAAGGTTATAAAGTAAAGTAGTTTAATGGTTTTGAAAGGGGTACTTTCAATGGTTTCGAAAAAGATACTTTCAAAGGTTTTGAACGGGATTGTTTAAAGCTTTTAAATAAGGGTTTTGAATGTGTTCATCGACAATGTTTTATGTAAAGTATGTATAACATGGCAAAGTGATTTGAGTAAAGCATAGAGTATATTCTCCTTGTTTAAGTATGATTTAAAGGGTTAAATCAATTTGAAAGAAATGTTTTCGAGGAAAACTTGATGGGGTGGTTGACTCTAAGTAAATGAATTAGATATTAAAATACCAGATGGGACTAGTGTAGGGTCGCGCCCTATACTTTAGCAAGTAGGCTCTAGGTAATATAAGTCCAAATTTCAAGTGTGTAGGGCTTTGTCAAAGATAAGACTAAAATGATGCTACACACAGAAAGGAATATGAAGAGTGATGATAGGTTATTGGTGAGCCGACAAAACCATTAGGATCAGTGGCCCTAGGAGAAGTAAGTTAGGGACAGACCGTCCAAAAGACTATCTAACAGAAGTTATATTATTTGGTTATTTTTTCTAGTAGGCCCGATTCGGCCAAAGGTTTGTAGTTATCCAAAAAAACTATAGTGTTTCGACGCATAGTCCATTGATTACCTAATTTATATATTTACATGATATTGATATTATTACTTTAACCACTTTGGTTGCAGGATTTTGATATGTAAAGATATATTTTTAAATCGATATTAGTGAGGTAAAACCCGTTTCTCTAAACGACATGGTCTCACTTAATATTAGAAAACAGAGATATATAACATTATTCACACAAAACTTTATTTCTAACTCGAAGCTTTTTCTTTTCCCCTTAAACTCTTAGGTTCTCAAAATTGAATTGAGTAGGTTGAGAGTTGAGGACTTATAGGTTTTAGTAGGTGAACGAATAAAGCTTCCAAAGATAAGCAGGAGGCAAAAGTTAGCTAATTAGTAGTTGATATTTTTATTTCCGCTTTGATGTATTAAGAAAATTTGTTTATTTATAACTCTAATCATCCAATGGGGGATCTTAATATGTCTCTCTTGTATTTTGTTATAATTATATTTGATCTGAACCTGAGAAACAATTGGGATTATGTAATTGGATATGAAACATGATTTGTGAAATGTAATCAGAAAAGTTGTTTCTGAAATCTGTGATTTTTGTTTTCATATTCACATGCTTCTGATATTATGGATACCATTAACATTACCATATTTTATCACTGAAAGTTAATACTATAGATGACTATAGCATCTGTATCGCTTAGCTTTGGGCCTCAAGGTAGGGGATGTTACAACTTGGTATAAGAGCGTAGGTTTATGAAAAACTTTAAACTTAAAATGATTTTGAAAACATAATCCTAAGAAATTAAAGAGAAGATCGGGGTATGGGATAACGCTATAGAAACTACTTGTATTTTCTATGCATATGTATACGATTTATCTCTATTCTCCCATCTCACTTAAGCTCTTCTTATATATCTTACGGAGACTTGAATGCAGATATAGATGCTAAAAGTGGAATATTTAGCATTGGGGGGGGGAGGGGAGGGCCTGAAGGGCCACAACTAATGGAAATGCCAGACCAAATATCAAAAGAAATCAAGGTTGGGCACAAGCTGCAAATGTGGGGTGCTGGAGTCCTGTAAATTGACATAGGTGCAATATATCATTTCTTTGTCGACATGATGCAACCGGAAGTTTCAGTTGGAGTAGTTGGAGGAAATGCCTTAGGAGGAATCAGGGAGCTCCAGTGGTCCACAACTATGCTGTTTTGAGTAGAGATTATGCTCGTTTAGGAGGAAAGCCATTTATTGGCGTTGAATACGCAATCAAAGTAGAGAATTGGTTACTTCATTGAGAGAGGATTTTTGCTAATCTGGGGCTCAATGATAAGCAGAAGAGAAGGCTTTCTTCTAAACAACTACAAGGAGCAGCGTTGTACTGGTGGAACAGTGTTACGATCGGAGTTAATGAGGAAATATGACTTGGATTGAATTCAAAAGGAGGTTTGAGGAGTGGTTTATGTTGGATATTGCGAAGTCTACTCTGGTTAGGAAGTTTGCTGAGTTGGAGCAAGGAGATATGACTGTGCTTGGGTATGCAATGAGGTTTGAGGAGCTAACGAGATGTGGCAATGCTACGGTTGATACTGTGATTGAGAGGAATGAAAAGTTCATACGGAGGTTGAAGTCTGAGCTTGCAAAGGCAACATTTTCGCACATTAGGGATCCATGTGATGCTGTTGTTGAGATGACCTTAAGGCATGAAGAAATGCTTGCTTTTCTTGAAAGAAATAAGGTAAAGGAAACTCAGTGGGTGAAAAGTCAAAAAAGAAAGTTTTTCCACAAAAAGAGAGCTCATAAAGGTGGAGCTGTCAAGAAGGGAAAGGCAGAGGTTGTCTACTATAACTGTGACAAGAAAGGGCATTTCGCAAATGAGTGTCGCTCAGGAGATGGAAAGAATGTGATTGGAAAAAAGAATATTAGATGCTTCAATTGCAATCAAATTAGACATTATAAGAACAAGTGCAAGGATCCATCCATGGATGGAAAGGGCAAAGTGTTTGCATTGGAGTCAGCTACCTCGAGGCTAAAAGTAGAGGAAAAGAGAAAAGCCGTGTCGAGAGGTACGCTTATGGTTCATAGTATGTCAGACACCGTTCTATTTGATACCGGTGCATTGTATTCTTTTATATCTCATTATTTGGTAGATAAGCTTAGCCTAGAACCCTCATACCTAGTTACTTCCTTAAGGGTTCCAAGTTCGATAGGACGTTATGCAACTCTTGGGATAAGATGTGACCATCTAGAGTTTGAATTATTAGGTCATACATTTGTTTGTAGTTTGCATGTGTTTGATTTCGTAGGATTCGAAATTATTTTGGGTATGGATTCGTTAAGTTAATACGATGCTAGGATATTTTGCTATGATAAAACATATCACTTAGACACCCTAATTATAATAACTGGATTACATACTCCATACAAAACCCTAGATTTTAGATTAATGCTTTGTTGGATGTTGTGGAAGTAGAAGATGAGTTGAATCGAGTTTTCGTTATTAGAGAATTCACAGACGTCTTTGAACCTATAGTAGGATTGCCACCAAAGCAAGCTATTGATTTTTGGATAGATTTGGTACCAGGAGCAGAATTAGTGAGTAGACCGCCAAACATGATGACACCTACCAAGATGAGAGAATTCAATGTGTAGTTGGTGGATTAGCAAGGAAAGAATTTTATTAGACCAAGCAGTTCGTCTTGGGGAGAAACCGCAGTGTTTGCAAAGAATCTGGATGGATCGTTAAGGTTATGTATCAATTATCGTAAGTTGAATGAGAAAACGATAAAGAATCCATATCCGTTACCTAGAATTGATGATTTATTCGACTAGTTGAATGGAGCCAAAGTATTTTCCCAGTAAGATATAGCAATAGGGTTCCATCAGCTTAGAGTGGAAGATGATAGTATTCCTTTGATGGTGTTTAGAACCAGATATGGATCGTACGAATGGTTAGTAAGGTCGTTCGAACTAACAAATGCGCCAGCATTCTTTGTAGATTTGATGAACCGAGTTTTCCGAGAGCATTTGGATAAGTTCATTTTTGTATTCGTAGATGATATTTTGATACACTCTAAGGATGAAAGGGAGCAGGAAGTTCATATGAGAGTGGTGCTTGAAACGTTAAGGCAGCATTAGCTGAAAGTGAAAGTTTTGAAGTGTCAGTTCTGGAAGAAGGAAGTGAAGTTTCTTGGTCATGTAGTCTCAAAGAAAGGGTTGTCTATAGTTCCGACTAAGATTGAGGCTATGTATAATTAGAAGAGGCTCAAGACAGTGACTGAGATAAAGAGTTTTCTTGGATTGGCTTGTTACTATCGGTGATTCATAAAGGATTTTTTGTGGATAGCGGCACCGATGACCAAGCTAACGCAAAAGGATGTGAAGTTTGTTTGGACCAATAAGTGTGTGGAAGCATTTCAAAGATTGAAACACTTATTGACTAATGCACCTATATTGGTTGTTTTAGAAGGAAATCAGGATTAGTAGTGTACATAGATGCATATGAAACAGGGTTAGGAGCTGTGTTAATGCAAAGAGGTAAAGTGATTGAGTATGCTTCTCGATAGCTTAGACCGCATGAGGTTAGATATCCAACTCATGATTTGAAATTAGTAGTAGTATTTTTTGCGTTGAAGGTGTAGACTCGTTACCGTATGTGAGAGTGATTTGAGCTGTATATGGATCATAAATCATTGAGGCATTATTCTCTCAGAAGGGGTTGAATATGAGACAACATAAGTAGTTAGAGTTTTTAGCCGCTTATGATTTTGGTATTGAGTACAAATTGGAAAAAGGCAATAAGGTTGCAGATAAACTCAGCAGAAAACATCAGAATGCAGTGTCGACGATGATAGCTGAGTGGAAAGGTTTAGAAGCATTAACGACATGCAGAATACAGTGGAGATCTGAAGCTAGGTCTAGTAAGGAAACTGATATGTTATCATGTTTAGAAGTTTGACGGCTAATGATCGAAAAGAATGCTTTTAAGAAAAATAAGGATCCATTATTAGTTGAACGAATCAGAAAGTTAAGGAATGGAATAGAGAGCGATGACTTAAAAGATTTTAGTCTTGACCAGAATGGGTGGTTAAAGAAGAAAGAAAGATTATGTGTTTCGAACATGGGAGACATTAGGAAGAAAGTTCTTAAGGAATGCCATCGTTCGAAGTTCACTATTTATCCGAAAGAAACTAAACTAAGATGTATAAGGACATGAAGCGAAGTTTCCTCTAGGAAGGTATGAAGAGGAATGTGGGCTTATGGGTGAAGTAGTGTATGTATTATCAACAGGTGAAAGACGAATATCAAAAACCAAGTGGGTTACTTCAGCCTTTAGATATTCCAGCATGGAGAGATGGGATTCGATCTCAATGGATTTTATAGACGGGTTTCCAAGATCTAACAGAGGAAATAAAATCTTATAGATCATAGTGGACAAGTTAACCAAGAGTGTTTATTTCATTCCAGTTAAGTCAACCAGGATAACACCATTTTTAGCTAAGTTATTTATGAAGAATGTAGTTAGACTGCATGGAATTCCTAGTAGTATAGTAAGTGATAGAGATTCCTTATTCACTAGCGAATTCTGGAAGAGTCTACAGGAGATTTTCGGTACTAAGCTCAAGAGAATACCTCTTATCATCCACAAATAGACGGGCAAACGGAAAGAGTCAACAAAGTCTTAGAAGATTTGTTACGAGCTTGTGTGCTAGATTTTAGGGGAACATAGGGGGCCCATCTACACTTAGTCGAGTTTTCATATAACAAAAATTAGTATCGAGATGGAACCGTTTGAAGATATATATGGAAGGCCATGCAAATCTCCAATTTATTGGTTAGAGACCAGGGATATGATGCTTCTTGGTCCGGATTTAGTTAGAGAAGCTGCAGTGAAGATTGATTTGATTCCAGCTAGAATGAAGAAAGCTCAGTCTAGATAGAAGAGTTATGCAAATAGAAGATGCAAGGACTTAGAGTTATCAGTAGGAGATCATGTTTTCGTCAAGGAATCACCTATGAAAGGTGTAACTCTATTCTGAAAATCAGAGAAATTGGCACCGAGGTTTATTGGACCATTTATTATTGTAGAGAGGATCGAAAACTCGTATATAGGGTAGAGTTACCGAATAGTTTGGCAAGATTCCACGATGTTTTTCATGTTTCTCATCTAAAGAAGTGTATTCGAGATCCAAAGACTACAATAGAACTAACTATATTAGAGGATTTAGTAATGGAACCGAATTTGAATATAGTTAGAAAGCTAGTTCGTATAGCCACGAGAGATGAGAAGAGACTAAGGAATAAGGCTGTCAGATTAGTTAAGGTCAAGTGGAGTGATGACGAGAGAGACTGTACTTGGGAAACTGAGAGCAGGAATAGAGGCACTTGTCCTGATTTTCACGTTATGTTTTACCTTTATGATTGATTTTTTGTGAGCCCGATCGTAATTTCGAGGACGAAATTCTTTAAGGAGGGGAGTTTGTAATAACCCTAATTTTGATTAACATTATTTAGGACATTCAAATAGCTAAATTAAATTAAATAATATAAAGGGTTAAGGGATTGAGATTTGTATATTTTAAAGGGTAGCCATGCCTAGTTAACCTATGAACTAAATGGAATTAAAATGAAATAGTAAGGGAAATTAGACAAGGGAAAAAAGGAACAAGCCATATTCTTATACCCTAAACCCTCATGCACATTCATTTCACACATTCATAAACAAAATCAAAACATAAGAGTGGCCAGCCACCGTTAGGGGAAAACAAGAAGAAGATAAAGCTAGAATCAAAAGAAGGAAGCTTAATCAACTTAATCCAGGATCAAATCTCAACTCTTTAACAATAAACTAAAGGTGAATAATACGTTACATCTCATGTTTTTCTTATTTTCGGTTCTAGTTGAGATCCGAATATATTTTGCAAATGATTTGCCATGTTTTTATTGATTAATGGATATATACGCTTGTTGATGATATATGCTATTTCATATAGACTTTATGATAAGGTTTAACTTTAAAAAACAATTAAACAATATCCAAATGCCTTGCAATTTTAACATAAGGTCAAAAACAATATTTTAAAGACGATTTTCAAGTTTTATAATTTTCTGAATTGGTGTAGATTTATTATGAATTTTCTAGTGAATAAACTGGTTAATTCGGTTCAAATTTATGGCTATTTTATGTTAGCTTTAGGTTAGAAATTTATATATGTTAGAAAACATATTAAAGGTGATTTATGAGAATTTTTGTAGAATTTTCCTAAGTGTTTTGGTAAGTGTATAAAATTATTTAAGGTATGAGACTTAAATGTTTTATATGTTTATAAAAGGAGAAGGGGTAATTTGTAAATGTTTTAAGTTGTTTAATTTTGAAATTCGGTAGCACTTTTAGAAATTATTTTTGAAGAGAAATTGGAAACCAATCATATGTTGACAAATAAAGCAGGTTAGTTGAAAAAAAAATTACTCTTTGAAATCAAAAATTTGTTTCTATAAGGTTTTGCTGTTTCGCTATTTTCGGCAGCTACCTTTCTACTTCATACTTCTGCCTCCATCTAGGTCGAAACCAATACACATGGTATCAAAGACTTGGTACATAGTGGATTGGATATTAGAGAAAGGTATAAAGTCCAAATAGGACTTTCGAAGGGGTCGAGACCTTGTTTTGCTTTCGAAAAGGGTGCTTTCGAACTGATGGCTTTCGACTTAGTCAATGGTTTATAATATAGGTTTCAAAAGTGGTTGCGCCTTTGTTTTAAAAAAGTGCTCTCGAAGGTGTCGAAACCCCTTCTTGTCGCATTCAACCTTTCGAAGCAATGCTTTCGAAAGGTTCCTTTGTTTTAAAATCCAAGCCCCTTCTCCAATGCTTTCAAAGGGATTGGTTTCGACACCATCCACTTCTTTACTTTGGAAATTTCTTTCGCAAGAGTTGCTTTCGGCTTATATCTTTTAAGACCCTTTTGAGATTTTGAAAGTAAACAGAAAGGTTTCGAAAGGAATGGTTTTAAATGGTTACGAAAGGTTGTTTCACATGTTTTTACTTGAACCTAATGCTTTCGAAAGGTTTGATTTATGTAAAAGACTTAATGATTTCCAAAGGTATATGTTAAAGGTTTTGGAAAGGTGGTTCCTCAATGTTTTCGAAAGGTTTACCTTAGTGTTTAAATGGAGGGTTTTCAATGTTTTCGTAAGGCATGTTTAAAGTATTTTGAAAAGAGGATGTCTAAGGTTTTATATAGCTTTCGAAGGGATATTCTCGATGTTTTCGAAAGGTCTATTGTAAATGGTTTCAAACCTTTCAACCAATGGTTATAAAGTAAAGTAGTTTACTGGTTTCGAAAGGGGTACTTTCAATGGTTTCGAAAGGGTTTTTTAAAGCTTTTAATCAATGGTTTCAAATGGGTTCATCAACAATGTTTTTTGTAAAGTATATATAACATGGCAAAGTGATTTGAGTAAAGCATAGGGCATATTTTCCTTGTTTAATTATGATTTAGAATGTTAAATCTATTTTAAAGAAGTGTTTCGAAGAAAATTTGATGGGGCAGTTGACCTTAAGTAAATGACTCAGATATTAGAATACCGGATGAGACTGGTATGAGTTTGCGCTCTATACTTTAGCTAGTAGCCCCTAGCTAATATAAGTCCAAAATTTTAGTGTGCAGAGCTTTTTTATAGTTAAGTCTAAAATAATGTTACACATAGAAAGGAATGTATAGAGTGAAAATAGGTTATCGGTCAGGCAGTAAAACCATTAGTGTCAGTTAAACCTAGGAGAAGTAAGTTAAGAAAGGACCGTTCAGAAGAGTATCTAACGGAAGTTAGATTATTTTTTTATTTTGCCTAATAAGCCCGAGTCAGCCAAAGGTTAGTAGTTAGCCAAACAAAACTATAGTGCATAGACGGATAGTCCCTTGATTTATATGCTTACATGATATTGATATTATTGCTTTAACCAGTTTGGTTGCAAGATTTTGATTTGCAAAAGATATGTTTATAAAAGGATATAAGTGAGGGGAAACTCATTCTGCTAAGCAGCGTGGCCTCACTTAGTATCAGAAAACCGAGATGTATAGTATTATTCACATCAAGCTTTATGTCTGACTCGAAGTTTATATTTTTCCCCCTAAACTCTCGGGTGCTCAAAATGTATTTGAGTAGGTTGAGAGGAGGATTTATAGGTTTTAGTAGGTAGACGAATAAAGCTTTTGAAGATGAGTCGGAGGCAAAAGTTAGCTAATTAGGACTTGATATTTTTATTTTCGCAGTGATATATTAAGATAGTTTGTCTATTTAGTACTCTTATCATCCAAGGCAAAATCTTCATATGTTGCTCTTGACGTATTTTGTAATAATTATATTTGATCTAAACCTGAGAAACGATTGGAATTAATTTTGTGAAATGTGTTTGGAAAAGTTGTTTTTGAAATCTGTGATTTTGTTTCATATTCATGGGTTTTTAATATTATGGATACCATTAACATTACCGTGTTTTGTCACCGAAAGTTAATACTATAGATGACTGTAGCATCTGTAGCGCTTAGCATCGGCCTCAAGATAGGAGATGTTAAAACTCAAATGCTAATTATTCAAATTAACAAACTATGAGATCAATATATTGAATAGAAGGATTTATGTTTTAGTGGTTATTCAATTAGAAAATAAACGAAATATCTATAATTCATTCATAAGGTAAATGGGTTTAATATTTTATAAAAAAATAAAAGTAAAGGTATTTCTTATTTTCATTGAAAAATACTAGAAATCTAGGTAAGATTCATAAATTGGTTTACAGCTATTCGATAAAAGATTTCACTGTTTTTTTAATAATATTAGAAACACAATCAATTATCCGAAAGACTTACATGACTTGTGGAGAAAGTACCACTCATGTCTTAGCAGTAATTCAAAATCAATAATTAGGGCAAAGCACTTAAGGTAGTACTATGCAACTAGATGCCAACAAGCAGGAGGCGAGAAGGTATAGGTTGCACTAAGAAGGCGCGGTTGTCGAGTGGAGTAACTTGAGGTTTAGGCGATAGTGGAAGACTGTTGTGTGAGGGGTCAAAGAATGAGAAGCTCGATATTTTTTGTTGCCCCTGTAGCTCAAGTTTTACTACATTAATGTCTCGCTTACCATGGTCTTTTGCCAGGCCTACCGAAACCTATCCTTAAGGGAGTATATTGTAGTACTATACTGTACAATTATTCCAACTGCCCCTACAATTGACATACCGAGTCTATAAAATAAACAATAGTCTGTGATTAATATTCTATTATCATAAAATAGACTAATATACTGGATATATAATGGATCTATATAATAAACCATAATTCATGATTAATATATCATTAATGTTACATCGACTAATATGCTAGGCATATACTAGGGTGGAAATTAGAGAAACGCTTCTACTTTTCAAAACTAATGTAAGTTTACCCCCTTTGAATATAGCATTATAAGTTTAGTCCCTATGATTTATACCGTACTGCCCAAATAAAGATCTACTATATTGAGGAGTTAATTTGTAATATTAAAAATGTGATATCTTTTAATAGATTTATCGGAATTCAATTTACCATTAAATCACAAATTGTATTATCTTTCTATTAATCATCCATATATGATATATTTTGACAATTTTTTTAAAATTTTACAGGGCAAATATATGAATATTTGCAAAGTAAAAACAAGTAAGCAAATATTTGCTTGGTAAATTCAAGTATGATTCTCTATTGTAGACATACATGAGAACTTTAAAGGTGAAGTAGATATTGAAAAAGGTTGAGTAAGTCCTGAACAAGGTGGAGTAGGTCCTGAATATGGTGGAGTAACAACTATTTTCTTGCTTTAATGACAAATATTTGCCAAAAAAATTCAAACATTAACTATTGTAGACATGCATAAGGACTTTAAAGGTGGAGTTGATACCGAACAAGAAGGAGTGAGTCCCTAAAGAAGGTGAGTAGGTCCTTAAATAAGGTGGAGTGGGTCCCTGAATAAGGTAGAGTGGATCCTGAACATGCTTACTTGAATTTGCCTGGCAAATATTTGTCAGGCAAATATTCAAGCAATCAAATATTTGCTTAGTAAATTCAAGTAAGATTCTCTATTGTAGACACGCATGAGAACTTTGAAGGTGGAATGGGTCCTGAACAAGGTGGAGTGGGTCCTAAACACAGTGGAGTGGCAAATATTTGCTTACCTGAATTTTCCTAGCATATTTGCAAGGCAAATATTCAAATACTTGCCACTGAAACTTAGAAAAAAAAAATTTCAAAACATATTATATGTAGATTTTAATAGAAATATAACAAATTTTTTGATTTGGTGGTGAAAACAAAACTGAAATCCGATAAATCTACTGAAAGATATCATGTTTTTAATATTGCAATTTAAAGTGTTCATGACAATGAATTTTTGCTAGAGTGTTACGGTATAAATTACAAGGCTAAATTTATAGTGCTTAATCCGAAAAGATGCGCGTCTAATTTTTTTTGTTTTGAAAAGAGGGATGTGAGCCAAAATTATCCTATACTAAGTTTATATAATAAACAACAGTTCATGAATAATATGCGATTACCGTGATTAATACACGGTTAACATAACATTGTCCAATAATAGTTATTTTATATTTATAATTATATCCCGACTGTATCTAGAGCGGTTCATATGCGATGCTTGTATCCCTCTGCAGCTCGTGCAAGATCCATATGTCATAATCGTCATCTCGGGGCTATGGGCAATGTGAAGCGGACCTGCTTGCTTCTTTGTCTGTTTTCGGATGGTACATCTTTCGATTTTTGACGGCGATGAAAATTCAACGGATTTTTGGAATAAAAAAAAGTTGAAATAATGAGGTAAACGGGCTAGGCGCATGTATTATGGACGGCCATCATCGAGCGTCTGATAGGCGTCAGATTATCAGGCGTCGACACACCTTCAATGAAAATGAATTAGTATGTATTGAAAATGAATTAGTATGTGATTTAGGTATGAAGCACCATCCCCTGTCAAATCAATTTAAAATAATGGCTACATTTTACATATGAAAGGTTTATAAAATGCTTCGTACACATGTATTCTTAGCGTGGTCTTGTGAAAACATAATACACTTGTGTGCAACGGAATATTCATATTAGGTATGGTGAAAACTATATGACATAGACAAGAAAGTAGATGCGTAAAGTGATCTTGTGCACACCATAACAGAGGCTCATCTTTTTATAGGATTGGATCCCCTATAGCAGTAGTCCCACTGTTAAAAAAAATCTACTGTCGTAGGCCTTTTTTTTTTTTTACTATTACGGGCTTTGTTCGACAAATTTTTGGTATGTCTTGCAAATGCTGATAACTACTATTATTACTAGTAATTGAAGCAACAGCCTCTCCTTTTAGTAAGCAATGCTCCTTAAATGTGTGTGTGTTTTAAAAATTTGTATCAGTATTTTCTCTCTATTGATCTTAGGTAGATGCAAGGTCTTGAATTTTTTTAGTTTTTATATTTTATAGCTTGAGTGCAATTGAGTTTATTTAAACCAACCTTAGCTTTATTAGTCGACTGTTATTTGTTCTGATCACTCTTGGTAATTAATGCAGTCCAGCCTAAAGGCAAAGCACTGCGATATACAGACTCAAGGAAGTTAAATTGTTCAAGCCTCTTAGGTCGTTTGGAGGAGGCCATGGTTTTTGGTCGCTCGGAAATTTTAGGTCGCTCACGACCTAGCGAAGGTCGCTCTCGAGTTAACGAGCTAGACATGAAGACATTCGAATGAGTTAACAAGTTAAACACTCCTACGCTCAGTCCCTTAAGTGGACTATCAAGCTACGACCTAACGAAGCTTCGAGCTACCAATCCACGACCTAAAATCTTAATTCGCTCAGATATTAGGTCGCCAGATGTTGAAGAGCACCATAGGTCGTTGGAACGACCTAATGAGGTTAAACAGGGGGGTAAGTTGTTGAAACGACCTATACTAAGTCGCGAGCGACCTAGCGAGTTAACTTACTCAATGTCGCACATTATTGCTCAAGGTCGCGTAAAGCTTAGGTCGCATGAAGGGAACCTGAAGCGGGTTTGGCTAAGTCGCGAACCTCCTTAAGGCGTTAGGTCGCGAACGACCTACTTAAGTCGCTCCAGTTATGTACGAGTTTCCTTAAGTCGCGGTCTCTCTTTGGTCGCTTCCAGAAGGTCGATGCCGGGCTTCCAGAATTGTTTGTTTTGTCGTTCACTGATTAGTTCGTGTATCGTATATTTGTTAACTCGGGTACTGTGTTGTAATTACATTTTCCTTAAGTCGTAACTCGTGTTGTAAATATGGTTGAGTCGCTTGTTGTTGTGGCGTTGTAGTGTTGATGAGTCGTAACTCGTAGGTCGTCTTGTGGTTAGGTCATGAACGACCTGGGTCTTAACTTCTGTATTATAGGTCGTGGACGACCTATGTTAGGTCGGTAGCGTTGTTCTGTTGAGACGTGTGAGTTGTAGCCTATAAATAGGCATGTGGGGTCATTTGTAAAGATGGTTGATTTTGGAATAAACTCTTGTTTTGTTAGCTTTGTGCTTTCATTAAATTGGTAGTTGAGTGTGATCTCCTATCTTCAGTTTCGGTTATTCGAGTGCGCTCGAATCAACGGTCGTTGAAGCCAATTCGCGGAATCAAGTGCGCTTGATCAACGCTCAAAGAATTGTAGATCTTCTTTCACGGTATCGTGCGCGATCAACATGTCAGAGATAGCTAGAATTCGGTATCTTCGGATCAACGAATTTGGGCCTTGTGGTATTTTCAATCCACCGATTGCCATTTTCACCGTTTCATTTAAATTTCGTATTTTCGCTGCATCGGTAATTCAACGAAATAGTGATTTATTACTCCAATGCAGGAGACTGATAGGTTTTTATTGTACAAATTGTGCCGCTAGTTGGATGAACTGATGAAGTATCTTAGCATGTTCCGTTCAAACTTCAGCTCTGTATTTTCAATATGTTTCTCAAAAGGTGCATAAAAGAATCAGAAAGTGAAAAATTTTTAGTCAATATAATAAAGGAAGAAAAGAAAGAAAATAAAAATTGTTCGCAATATTATATGTTGAAACAAATTGACTATTTTCTCCTTTTCTTCTTCCAGCGTGCCTTTTGAAATACATATTGAAAACACGAAATACAACTAAAAGTTCGAATTAAAAACATAATATAGGTGAATTTGAACCCAATTTAGTTCTAAAATGAATGATGCATTTATAAGGCATAATACATGAAGTTGGTATCCTTGTATAGTTATATCAAATTACTCGATTTGTTTGGCTTTTACATAGAAATTCTATGCAAATTTTCCTTAGTGTTTACCAAATTAAATCATCGATCTAAGATCCAGTTGTCATTGGCAAAACTTTAATTGATCTGGAACACCTCCAAGATTCAATTGCTAACATTTAAGGAGTTGAATATGATGGTTTGAATCATGGTGAGGTGTTCAACAAACAATGTTTATGTAATAAGCATCTATCTGTATTTTGAACACCTATTAAATAAGTGATTAAAACTCAAATGCTTATTCAATGAGAGTTTGAATCCAAAATGCTTCAAGCACATTTAGGCTCTTGTTAAATAAGCGTTTAAGGCTAGATGTCAACAAAACTCCCTTTCCTCTTACCTTTTCCATTTCAGTCAATTTCTTCTTCTTTTCAATTGGAAAAACATTGAAACACTGACCCGTCCAATTGAAATTGCCTGGTGAATAGATCTGAAGAGATTATGATGAAGCTAATTCACATCGTTTTAACACCGGTGACGATGATGGACGAATCATACATAAGCTTTAAACTAGATACACACATCAGATATACATCGTTTTTAGAGTCTGAGTAGCTATGTTTATACGAATTTCTAGTTCGAATCAATACTTACAGTCTTAATCAAAATCTTGAGTTGATGATCTGAAGTATTTGAAAACTATTAGTATTTTATGTTAAACTCATTTGATATTATTTATGCATTTGTTATTTATTATATAGAACAAGTACATTAGTTGTTGTGGTGGGTCCATGTGCATTGTACGATTTTAAAACACGCTATCTTATCTCATAATATTTAGGCTCCAGATTAATCCATTTTCCCCTATGGCTTTGCATGTACAACCACTCAATCTTCTCATCGTTCAAGCAATAGTTGGGAGCTGGCATCCTACCGCCCATGCATTTCAATTTTCGAATTTTAAGTTAGGCATTACTCATGCTGATTTTTATATGTTGACCGTATTAAGATTAGGGCATCTAGTAGGAGACCTTTTCCATTCGATTATGCATATAGCCTCCATAGTTTCATGCTATTTTTTTTTCCTTTTGTGACATTGAAGTTGTCCACAACGGTATTGCTACTTTGACATGCCTACAACAACAGTAGTGCATTATATCATATAAAGTTAGAATAGAAACTAGTGATGCAGTCTTGTCCGTCTTCCAATCATATTTATTTAGTTTGATATTTTGTCAAACCAAAAGGGCAGGATTCGTTTAGACTATCTTACGAAGATAGCCAACCTTGATCAGCATGACCATGTGGGTTGAGCTCAACTATACTAAATTGCTTTTACACTTTGGACATGTATGCGCTAGGGAAGATCAAACAGGCCTTTGATATTTGGTATAGGTTGTCATGTTGGTGCTTCGAGTACATAATAAACATGCATCCCCACATCATTGGGACAACCAACTAGTCATTAGAGCTTTTTTTCCCCAGATGAGACGATGAAGACCATGTAGTATGTACAACATGTATTCATAGGCATGACTTGATTGGCTGACTTGATGCAAGCGCAATAGATGAACGAAGGATGACATACCTTTTGTTAAGGCATATGATAGCTTTACATACACTAGCATTTCTTTCTATGTGGTATCCAACAAAGAGATTTTGATATCAGAATACTAGGGATTTTCGTATACCTTCGGATCCATCACTATGCGGAGGACATGTTCAGTAGGTGTAGGAGTATAGGATCTCAAAATATAACGGCACTTAGAGAGGTCAAGTGGGTAGATTTTAATACCTTAGTTTGAGGGGATTTTGACACATATTGATCCAAAGTTAGTCCATATCGTTATATGTTACTAGATTATACAAGTGGGGTGAACTCTGACTATTTAACGACCCACACTTTTACGTATCGAAAGACAAGTATAATATGATGCACATAACCAAATGACTTTGGAATGAGCTAAAACTTTGGAAATTAATGTAATTTAAAAAAATTTGAACTTTAAAATTATATACGTACATTTTCAGGATTGAAAAATTGTAAAGACCATAGCTTTTAAGAGGAGTAGAATTTGGACTTGATTCTTGTTTGAAATGAAAATTTTAGTATATTCTCTTTCCATGGAATGGTCATAATAACGATTTGGTTTCTCTATTTGAGAGATATGCATTTTTAATTTTAGGCACATTTCGTTGTTAAGGCTCAAAGTGGACATACTTTCGGATGTAGATAGTGTCATATCCGCATCTGCATTCAAAATTATTTTTGGATATCGGATATTTGCAACTGCGAATACAAAAGAATATTAGGTAATTATCCTATCTGCCAATAATCGATAAATCAAAAACCATAAATATAAAATTTTGGTTTAAATGTAATTTTTTAAATTCCATTGGTTATACAAGTATGTAAAAAAATATGATGATAATAAACAATTTTGAGTAGTTAATATGCACTAAATGGATATAATATAAAATTGACATAATAAAACAAAAAATACATATCTTATATTATACTAAAATGCAGATAATATAAACTATAATCTTGAAAATAATCGGATGGATAATTTTTGGATGTAGTTGACTTCGTATCCGCATCGATACCATTTTTTTGGATATCGGATTCTGGTTAGCATTTTGGATATAGAAGTGGACATATTTCAGGTTTTATCAATATCCGTTAATAGGCTTAGCCCAAAGCTCATATTTTTGGGTTGCCTTAGTTAATTTTGAGATTTTGAGGATAAGTAGTGAAGAAACCGAGCCAGTTGTCAGTGAGTTAAAATGGGTGAATCTCAAAGGAAAAAAAATCCATTTTTTACCCTATGTAGTCAGATTGATTTTATATCCAATCTACAATTGTTTTAAATAAGATATATAATAAATTTATTTAATTTAAATTAAGTGTATTATTTAAAGTGTATCAAATACATTCATATGTGTATTATGCACATGCAACATGTAAATCGTGTATATGGTTAATGTGTACGTTTATGTGTGCTGGGATTTACAACCCCACAAATACATTTGCCCTTTATTTATGCCTTTTGTTTTCCATAGTTTTTATTTAATATATTTACACACACACACACACACATATATATTAATGTAAATAAATTTTGAAATAATAGTGATAATGGTTGTTATTTATATAAGTAAAATTAATTGAAATAATTCCATATATTTTAAAATAAAATAATACCTTAAAATCTAGTTCTGACTTATTAAAATTCAAAATCAAATCTTTAGTTTTGAACAAAATATTCATTAATAAATATTAGATAAAGAATATTATATATACATATTTATTCATTAAAACCATTTTGTGTTAAACATATATACACAAATATATGTGTATATGTACGTATGTATGTACATGTAATTTTACAAAATTAGATTTATTTATAAATAAGATAACACTAAAATTAATACCAATATATTTATATATATTAACTATTTATTTTTGGCTGTAAAACTTTGAAAGAATATTTTTTTAATTCCATACTCAAATTCCTTTCAATTAAGATGCATATATGTGTGCGTGCGTTTGTGTAAATTCTTCAAAATGATTTTGAAATTTATTATTAATTATTAATTTTAAAAAATAAGTTAATATATTTATTAAATCTGAAAGCAAGTATAAAATTAATTTTAAACAAATTAATATATGTAGTTGTGTGTGTATATGTATGTGCATTTAATGTGTAATAAATTTATTTTAGCTAATAAATAATTTTTCAAAATTCAAAAATTAAAATTTATTTATTAGAAAAGTGTCATGGTCACAAAAATTTATTGTAATGATAATTTTTAAAACTGTTTATTTCTAAGTCAATATATGTATACACACACACATGTATGTATGTATGTATTAAATCGAAGAACACAAACATATATAAATTTACTGTAAAATATATGGGATCTAATCTGCATAATGATGATAGTATATATGATTAAAATTGAGGTATAATGTATGCCTAAATAAGTTGCACGTGATTCGCACCTTGAATGAACAAAAGGCTCCTACATTCGATTGAACCACCTCCAGAAATTGCAACGATCTGAAGTACCACCTTTTTTAATTATTTTATTTGACTTTTGGTTTGATTTTTTCTCTTGAAGTTTTATCTATGGAGGACCCAATAACCCATAGCTAAGCTTGGAAAAGACTGGAGCAAAAAAATGTAATGGTCGCATTTTCAGCCCATGAATGTCGACACTAATACATCCACTGTATTCATGTGTCAAGCACCTAAGTGCTATAAAGACAGAACGTTGGAGTAAAAGAAAAATAAAGAAACGAAAATGAGCATGAAGAAGAGAAAAAAACATCAGAATCTCACATATGGAATGAGAATATATAATATTTTAAAACGTTCTTTATAAAAGAATATTGTATGGATACAATAATAAGGGCAAACTAACATATTATCAATCGTACAGACACAACAACATGTCCTTACGATTATCGATAAAAAATAAAAAAAGCAATGTAGTAGAAATAAGAATACTATGATAGGCAATCATCCAGCTCACCTTCAAGAGCTCCAATGAACATCAACGAAATCTAGAAATATACACGAATCTGACTCGAGCATTATAAGAAATAACACCCAGATGAATCTGATAAACCAGCGTGAGAAACTCAAGTCATATGGATTCATATATTTATAAAACCCTTCAAAAAAGGTATCCTTTAAGACCATGCTGTAAATAAACACGGACGGGATTTTACCTTACGATAACGAAACTATTTCTGTTAGAAAATATAATGATATTGTAATAATGTATAACGTTTAAAATAAATATATAACAAAGCTGAAATGCTTGCACTCACATTGCAGCTTATTAGAGTACATCTCAAAACCGCTAAGGCACGTTCGTATATGGATTTTCCATGGAGATCCTTTAGCTTAAAACCTGAAGCGAATCTCCTATGACAAGGATCATAAGATACTTTTCGAGCATCGTATATCTTTAGACATAATATACCATAAAGAAAACACAATTGGCTCATGTGCGAACATGTAAACATGAACCATATGGAACCAAGCATCAATAACTCCCCATGCGCAACATCGATAAGCATCCTCTAGATAATGGAGTGATGTACCAATTTGGGTTAGCAAAACCCCTAGATTGTGCAGCCTACTCTGTGTTTAGTCACTTTTTGATGTCGATGTTACGTTAGGCATCTTTTACAAGAGTCTTCATCACTTGAACAAATCATGAATCCCCAAAATGGGTTCCAAAATCTCGAATAGATCTCGAACCACCCATAGGTTCGAACATTTCGAACTGATCCACGTCTCAAATATAGAACACACATTTCAATCTTGAAGTGGTTTTCGATCAGTAAAACACTTACCAATCACGGTCTCCTCAAGACCGAGTTAACGAATTTGGTCATATTCAACAATAATGTGAATGATTGCATAAGAGAACTAAGCCCCGTATACTCTCCATAAGCAAGTAAACACACAAGCACTGTCAATTTACATAAATCATGATTAAGTCACCTAAAATGACTTCTAATCCATTTTTAATTATTTCATCCTCTATTAATTAAAATCTATTTTATTAGTAAAACTTATTTTATCGAATAAAGCATCTTTCATTAATCAAAATTTCCTTTATTAATTAATACTCCTTATTAATCAAAACTTCCTTTATATACTTGTATATATATTTAATTTCTCTTTATAAAAGATATATACTTGTATTCTACTATTTCACTATTCACTTATACTCTTTTCAATACTTAAAAAGTGTTCATATAACTATCTCAACGTTGTAAGTATGTCCACAAATTATTTAACAAAGCTTTCCTTACTTAAAATATAATAAAAGAGGTTAAGTGTTACTCAAACATTGTTACTCTAAACCACTTATCCTTTCTATATCAAACATAAAAAAATTCTGTCTTTTTTGTAAAAGATACCAGTACTTGTCATTATCTTTAAAATTCCATTATTAAAGATCTAATTATAGTTGTAATATTTTACCACTTTAAATATACTTCAAAGGTTTAGAAATAAATGTTAGTAAAATATTGTTTACTACAAACCAAAGCACTTCACATTTAATGTTATCCTTAAAACTCCCTTTTAAAGCTTGGCTTACATTGTTAAGGATTAAGACTAAGTCTTACTCGAACATTTTCATAACAAACCTAAATTCATTTCATACTTTAAAAACATTTTTCTTTAAACTTGCTTTTAAAAGAGTTAATTACACTAAGGGTTTAAGACAACAATTGTTCAAAACATTGTCACTACAAACCCAAAACTTTCATTTATACTTAACCTTAAAGTATTTAGTATTAAATATCTAATTTTATTCCTAAGTATTATTAACAATAAGTGCTAAAAACAAATGTTGCTAAAACATTGTTTACTATAACCCAAAACTATTTCTATAGTTATCATTAACTTTGTAAACTTGCTTTTAAAGATTTAATTACATTTAACAGTTAAAGGAAACTGCCAATCAAATTTTTGTCACAACAAACACTAAACCATTTGCTTATAGTCATCTGCTAAATACTCATCAGTCAATATCTCTAAGTATAAATAATAACAAGGGTTAAAAAAATGTTGCTAAAACATTGTTTACTACAACCAAAACAATTTATTTAAATATCAAAGCATACCCATACCTAATAACTAAGGTAAAATAGTTTTAAGTAATTCCACAAAATGATTTATTTTAACGCAAGTATGAAAATCCAAACTTCCTTTATTTTGTTTATAAAATACTTAATTTACTTTTTAAAACTTTTATATATATATATATATATATATATGAATGCCTTTAAAATACTTATTAATATTGTAAAACACTTTCAAACTGCTAAAAATTATATTATAATTGTTTATATGGAATATTTTGTAAAAAAACCAATTTTGAAATAAAAAGAAAAACCAAAATAAACATGTTATATTTTAAAAGCTGCATACTTTAAAAATTCATAGTTAATTGTTAAAAATATATTTAAATTTGAAAATAATTTTAAAGCCCTCTATTATAAGTAAGAAAACAAAAAAAAAGGTTAGAGAAAAATACTTAGTTTAAATCACTTTTACACAATTTATAGTTTCTAACATTAAAGATTGCATTTCCAAAAATGTTGTCTAAAAGGCGTATAATAAACACATTATTATCAACAATTAACCACTAATAGCTAGCTCATTATTTATTAATTAATCAACATATTAGTTGACTTTCAAATTAATATAATAGTAGAAAATGGATTTGTTCTACTAAGATGATGTCCATATGATCTAATTAATTTAAAATAGTAAAACGAGGAATTATTCCACTCAATAGATGCCATCAACAAAGTATAATTAATTTAACTATGTTATTATTTTAATCAGCATAGTTATATTCTAACATTATTAATTTATCATAATTTTGTACGTCATCCAAACTACCAACAATTTACGTCCAAGTGATGTACTCATAAAGACGAGTCCAATGCTAAAACCTATGGGTTAAATGGATTTAGAATAACCAAGATATCACATTTTAAAGATAACAACTTAGTTTATATAATTTTAATAAATAAATTATAATGTTTTCTCACCCAACATCAACACGGCCTAAAACCCAACATCACCCTACCCATACCTGCATTCTACATTGCTTTTCCTTCTCTATCTTCCAAAATGTAAGCTCATGTAACGCAAACGATGTGCAGGGCATGCATATGAACACCTAGTCCTTTGCACTATTCACCGTACCACCAATGCTAGCAAGTCCCTACTTTCGAGCTTGTCCAACCGCGTCCATCACCTCGAACTCTTGCTGCCTCTGCCTGATTCCGACTGTAATTTCCCCCATTCGACCTTATTAATGTCGCACCTGCCCAAACTCCACGACACTCTACCAATTCTGGGCAAGGTGCCATTCTCCAAGCTAGTGGGAATGCAAAAATCCTTTTTGACTCTCGTCGCTTAAATCACCAACTAACGACAACCCTAGTTTCCGACAGTCATTGGTCAACTTCACCTATTGCCACCGAACTTGTATCAAAAATATCACCCCTACTCCCGAACCCAACGACATCGTATAATTCTACGTAGATCGAGGGAATTTAATTTTTAAAGTTTTATGCTCAAACCATTCCGCTTACTGTTATCAAGCAACTGTGACCACTATACTTAATGAAATCTCCAGCGATCAATTTTTAAAAATACTAGAGACTCTAGAAAACAACTCTTGTGTTGGTCACTTAGGCTAATATCAAACAGATTGGGAGATGTTGATTTTTGAAGAGGTGGATGGGTTTTATTTCTTGATTTATAGTAAAATAAATGAAGAAGGATGCAAAGAAATTCAAGCCCTTTTTTATCTCCTGAGTACATATGTAACGACCCACATTTCAGAAGGTTTATATCGACAATAATCCATATATGTCTGACTTAAATAATCCGGAACATAGCTAATCAATGGGTTTATTAAGAAAAATAAGAAAAGAAGGAGAAAACAAACATAGAATCTCACAGCGAAACGATAAAATATAATAATCAAATAAACAGTTCATGAAGCTGTTTACTATACATTTGACTATAATTTATACAACATTTATCAGAGATATACATATAGAAGAGACAAAATAAAATGTAGTAGACAACATGATGAAGGAATAATAATAGTAATAATATACCAAATCTTCGTCCTCGTCCTCACGAATAAATCTTCAATAAGCTGAAAACTCAGGGCTGACCCGAGCGTAATGAAAAGACAAAACACTCGAGTCAGGACTAAAATATCCTTATGTAACTCAAATCTATATCGTATATAACATGAGAGCTAGGGTGTCAGAGATATTTACGGTATTTTACATCTCCTATCCGGTGTATAACGTGCGTGCAATTACTCAAGATATGTTACGGGATTTTTCTTCTCTTAAGGATCCATCAAAATATTTATATAGTGTAACGACCCAGAATTTCCGTCAATTAAAAATCATATATTTAATTGACTTTTAAATATTAACAAGTGAAATTTATAAGTCGAATAATTTATTTTTCGAATATCTGGATTTAATTGGATAATTAAATCGATAATTTAATATATGAAATTACGGAAATAATTGAAAATTGGGTTTAATGTGAAGGAAAATGATTTATAAAGTTATAATAAATCATATTGGAGTTAGAGTGATGTTATAGAACTTTTAAAATTGAATTAAAAGTTGATTTGTGAAAATTGAATATTTTAATATTTAATTGACGAGTTAAAATAGTCATTTTTCAAACAGTCTCGGATTTCGACGAAACTAGTTTCGTCGGATCCGTAATGTTAAATTATTGTATGGTTTCAAACTTCGTGTCAATCGAATTTACGGTTTGTCCGGGGCAAGCCAAAACGCATAGGAAATAGTTTAATCGATTTAATTTATATTTGATCGTTTATTGTTGTAACTCGCGGATGATCGAATTATCCTCCAAAACTTATTCCATTGTGTCCGAGACGCGGGTTAAACCCAAGAAACGCCGGTCACCGTGCGAGATTTGGAGTTCGGAAATTTGGAGCGGATAGTGTTTTTCGTTGAAATTCTATAAAGGAACCCTTCATCATTCACTTTAGCAAACAATAAAACCCTAACCCTAATAAACGTTCAGCCGCCACTTTCAATCTTTATGGCCAAAATTGTTCCATCTTCTTCCCTTAATCTCTTCAAATCCGCACACTAATTCAAGAAGCTTCCAACACGAATTTTGTAGAGCTCGGCACGATCGACAATTCCATACGGTTGAGATCGTTTATAGCGAAGCGTGGTGGCCAGAATTGGGGCCGATAGGGTGGCCGTTCGGTCGCGTTTTTCTCGATATTGGTGAAACCGAGTTCAACCAATCTATGACCGAGCATGGAGGAGGCGATGAACTTTCCGATGGTGGTGGAGTGATGACGTTTCGAGCTTTGTGGTGGCAGTGGTTCCAAACCCTAGTGGGCGGCTATGGGTTTGTTCATACGCGAGTTTACTGGAGATGGGGGAGAAGGTGAAAGGAGCGGCCCAGGTTCTTCAAAGTAAAAATGAACGGCAAAGATAAAAGAAGGTTAAAAATAATAAATAAAATTGTAAATATTTGTATATAATAATTTGTTCAATCTTTAAAATGATGTAACTTATTTATACGAGGTCGGAATTTGACGAAACAACTTGCATTGCAATCGTATGGTCGAGCACTACGCAATGGAGCTGGATTGGAATCGTTTGGAGCTAGTGAAAATTTTGTGTAAAATTAAACGCACGTTTAATTTTATTCAAAATAAAACGCTACAACTGTAATTGAAACCAAGGTGAGAACTTCTCACTTAATCGAAATTGTTTCGACTTAAATTTTAAATAGTTAGATTTAAAATTGCTTGATTGCATGCTTGGATGATAAATTGCAATCTGTTGTTTGAAATAGACCCTATACGCCGTATATTAAGCGGAGGTTATTTATTAAAAACATATACCACGATAATTCCATTTTGATTGGAATTGGTATTATATATGTACTTGGAATTGATTTTCCTGCTTTGTATAGCGGATGAGACCCTATTGCGCTGCATAATAGCGGATAATATTTTTATAAATCCCATATACCGCGATATTCCTTATTGACACGGAATTGGTATTGTGCGAATGTCTATGGATGTAGGGAAACAGGTTGGAGGGATCCAACTGGATTCCTCACCAGTATTTACTTGATTTCAGATATTGTGATATTTGTTGATTATCATATGACGATATATGATGTTTGGATGCCGTGATTGATTATTTGGTGTTGTTGCATCATTGGGCCTATTTTGGAGTTTTAAAAATGTTAAAAGAATGATTTTCAAAATTTAAAAGGATTTTAAATTGATTTTTGAAAGTATACATTTTATTAAATTTTTGGAATTGATTCATTTTTAATAAATAAACGTTAAATTTTTATGTTATAAAAATTATGATTCTTGTGAAATATAACTGAAATGTGATTTTTCAAATAAGTAGTCGATTAATTTATAAAATGGTTTAAATTGGGATTTTCTAATTATTATAAACAATTTATATAAAAGATTTATAAAATTGATATTTGATAAATCAAAATATTGAAATTTTAAAACGAGTTTTTATAAGTGTTAAAAAGAAGTATAAATAGATTTCATAAATGAATGAAATTATAGATTTATAAATTGTGAAGTTACAAAATGAATATATTTTGTAAAATAGAAAATTATAAATAATTAACTTGAAAATTTGATTTTTGGCATTTAAATGAGATTTAAATAGAATTGGTTAATAAAGAGATTTTTGTAACTTGAAGTTTTTATAATATATTAATGTGAATTTATAAACATTGATTTATAAATCCAAGATTGATTGAATTTGATAAGTTAATTTTTGCAGTCTATTAAAGAAATATATTCACGATTTTGGACAGTAGATAATCCTTTAAATTAAATATGTAGAAGTATTGAATTTGGTTAACGATTTATATTCACGATTTTGGGACAGTGAATGATATATTAAAGTGTTTTGGGGAAGTGATATTTTAAATAGAATTTAAAACGATTTGAAGTGTTTGAAAATGCATAAGTGTCGAAACCATCGATTTCAACATTCATTGTTGAAATAGACGTTTTCGAGGAATAAAAGGAAATAGTGGACTATAACACTATTGTTATAGTAAATGATTTCCGAAAGGAAATGTTTTATATAGTATTGGGATTTATATATCTATCTTAATTACGAATCCCTATACTAGTGATTTTGGGTTGTCGTAACGATGTTTTACGCAACATTCGTTTGGACCCAAATAAATGTGTTTAAGAGAATGTTTTCCTTAAAGAATGAAATATATACTTAATTGTGATTTAAGTATATTGAATATTTTCTAAGTATTGAAAATAAGTAGATTTGTGAATTACTTATGGTTAAATAAGTATTTGGAAATGTTTTCAAATGTCGAAATTGAACTGGGTTAGAGAATATATCTTTTTAAAGATAAATTGAAGTGAATATCTGGCAAGTTATTAATTTATGGAAGATTAATAAAAAGGGCCTAGTGATTGTAATGGTGCTGGATATTTGGTTGTTGGCCTTAATAGTTAAATTACCGACTATCAATATTTACCTTTAAATGGGTAATTGTGTGATTTGCTTGAATTTGAATGCTACACTTATTTTTAAAATAAGCGCTCATTATTCGGTTTAGCTGGGAGAGGACCTTTGTGTCATAAATCCCATTCCGAATAAGTGATATGTCGAAATGGATAGCATTTGAAGACCGGTGTTGAAGACCGGATATTTATGAAAATGGAAGGATTACCGTCGAATGTTTCTGCATCGGCTGATCTCCGATATAGAAATTTTATCACCCTTTGTGATGGGAAGTCTGGACGTGATTAGTGAATATCCGGATTGCAAGGACTTCTTTGGAAGTGCCTTCAGTTCCGTTCGATCCCGGAACGGACTTGTATGGTTGTGTATCTGACATTACAATTTGAGATGTAAAGCTTGTTTCTATCAAATATATTTCTGTTGGTGGCGGAGAATTTATTCTCTTAGCTTAACACCCTTCTCTAAGACGTACGAGCTCAGAGGTTATGTAGTTGATGGTTACTAGTGATATATTCCCAAATTGGTAATGTGGCATACGAAGTGCTGTTGAGCATTTGTTGATTAAAGCGTGGCTTTTGTATAAAGCGTAGCTTTATGGACGAGACTTCGTCGGACCTCACACCCCGAAAATGGTCAAAACAGGAAAAAATGCAGCAAGGTTATTAGGGGACAGCGCCCCCTTAGTGTATGTCATTTCCTTCTGGATAGAGGTGGTATTATGGTATGGAGCCCTGATACTTAACCTATGTTGTTGCTGCAAACTTATTACTTTGTGGTTGTTGTTGAATCCCGGGATTTAGGTCGGTTACGACCGGGGGATGGCATATTCAGTAGTTACCCAGCTAGAGGTAACCTGGCCTTATGTTGGCAGAGATCTAACCATAATGTTAGGTTAGGTTCTTGGGGCGTCTTTCCAAAGGCGTACCTATGTGGCAATGGGAAGTTCCTTGACCTGACCATTTATTGGAAATCCAAAGAAACAATACGAGCCCTGTACGGTTTTAGTTGTATAACCTGCCATGGAATGTGGCGGTAACCTGTTATTGAACATGGTAGCTATAGTAGGCATACAATAATGGTCGTATGTTGGCTAAGATTTATATCATTACTTTCGAAATGTTTTCCTACACTCTGCACTTATAGTAATAATATCAAAGAAAAATTTCTACGTATCAAGCATATTTGACTATCATAAGGAGAAATCTCCTCCGATTCTACGTTTGCATTGTGTGTGTGTGCGGGAGGCCTTATGGTAGTCTCACTAAAAGCATTGCGAATCTATATTAAAAATATTTCTTTGTTGATTTTTAAAAGATAATCTGTTTTAAGTTCTCACACCAGTCTCATGACTGATCTGGAGTTTATTGTTTCCTTCCAAAACTCTGGGTGCCCACCAATTTTAACATGGGCAGTCTAGAGTTAGGTTATCAGGATATTCTGGAATTCAGGAGTTGCTGTAGAGATCTGGAAGCAAGCTGGATGGCTTAGAGTATCAACTAGTATATAGTATTCCTTTTCCGCTGTTTGTTGTGGTAAACTCTGATAATGTAATGTATTGTGATGTAATGTAATAATAGATATGATTATTTGTTTTGAAGATTATACATTGATATACTATATGTTTTTCCGCTGCGATATGTGAGATTCCGTTATTGTTTCTGTTGTTTTCTTTTTCTATCTTCTACCTCTTCTTTAACCCTAACGGTACGGTTTTCCGGCCTTCGATTGCTCAGCAGTTGATACAGTGGACGTGTTAATGTCGACCTTCGTGGACGAAAAATCGCACTTGTTACATTTGGTATCAGAGCTTATGGTTAAGTGACAACCTTGGCTCTGTTGGGAATTACTCATTAGAGGTAGAGTCAATAGTACTCTAGAATGAGTGTGAGTGTAATAATAGATACAAGCGCGTATTTGTTAGTGAATATGTAATTGTTTTGTATTATGTTGACTTATCGGTTGATTGTTTATAGATTCTGGTTGGTGCAGTTTGGCCAACTGTTTCGATAGGGGTTTCTAAACTCTTAAACAAGATAAACCGACATAGTATCATTTAAAATTGGGTTAGTGAAATAATTTTACCTTGGTTATATTTTATATATAAAGGAATAATTTTTCGGAATTATTAAAGTGTGTATAAAATTGATTGTTTGGTTGTTGAAAATGTAAGAATATATAAGTTAATTAAAAAAAAATTGAATAATCTAATTAAAAGAATAAATTGTATAAGCAAAAGAATTATAAGTACGGAATTATAATTAATGTGATTTACAATTGTGAAATAATCTTATATATAAGTAGTGAAACTATATGAATATATTTATAAATATAAACTGTAAACTGTGATTCATAATTTGAAATGGAATTCCAGAGTAATATTTGAAAACAAATTTAAAGAATTTGAAATTTTTGAGATTTAGGAAATTTAAATTCTTTGAAGTTTGAAAATGATTTTCAAGGGGTTTTGGAAAATTGTTTTGAAGGAAAGAAAGCACTAAACTCTTTTCGGTCGCTGGAAAATAATTCCAATGATGATCGCGACATCGTTGGTGTTTATTTTCGCGTTTCCAAAAGAGGAATTGCTGCCGAATTATTTTAAATGAAGTTGTTTGGAAAATTTGAGTTTGGGTTTTGAAATTCAAAAGATAATTTGAATTGATTTTCAAAAATGGTTTTGAAAGATTGAAAAGACTCTGGAATGTCATATAAAATGATTGGAATACAATTATAAAGTTGGAAAATAAATTGTGAATGAATAAATAAAATTTGCAAGTGCAAGAAAATGAAATTGAAATCCATTTCGAATTTGTAAGTAAATAGAACTGGAATTGGAATCTGAATTGGATTTATAAGTGGAAATTTAAGTTAAGTTAAACAAATGATGTTTGAGATGGAATATAACTTAAATAATGTTGAATGAAGTTGATTTTGGTATCGAAGTAAATTAATAAAGTGAATTAAATGGATATGAACTTGAATTATATAAATGAAATTCAATCTTATTTGTTAAATGAATTAGCAATTGAATTTAATGAATGAACTGAATGTAAATCAATTGAATGTAGATAAATTGATATGAAATAATGGATGTAAGTGTTAATTCATTAAAGCTAATTAAATGTGTTGAACCAAATTGAATGTAAAGTAAAGAAAATTTAATAATTTGGTTATATTGGTTATGATTTGGTTGTTATATGATTGTTAGTTGATTGTACATAATTCATTAAGTGTTAATGAAGTTGAATTGACAAAAAATGGAAGCTATGAAATTTGATTTGAATATGGAAGTGAACCAACTTGAATGTGAATTAGTGAATGTAAACTAATTGAAAAATGAATGAATGAATATTTGTAAAGTCCAATGTTAACAAATCAAATGTGATTAAATTGAAAACCAATTCAATGAATATAATGAGAAGTGAATTTATATTGATTTGGTTATGGATTTTTTGATTGTTAGTTGAATGCTAGTTGATTGATGGTTGTATTTGTTGTTTTGTTGAAATTGCTATGTTGGCACATGCAGTTGTTATGTTTCTATATGTTGTATATTGATATTACTTTCATATATACATGTTTCTCATTTTTGTTGAGTGTTTAGGAGGTGCGGATTGAGCATTGCTTCGCATTTGGAGCTCGCTTTTGCGCTATATTAGCCGTATATGCTCGCTAATAATATATAAGGTACATATCTCGGATTACATATCGTACTTTTACACTTTTTTCCCTACGGGATGCCTCATTACTTGATGAGATGTATATTTGTGATATATATTGCCCTTTTTTTGGATCGAGCCGCGCAAAGGAGACTATGGCGAATTTTTCTGAAAATCTAAGGCGTTATAATATTTTTGAGAAAATTGGAATTTTTTTGAAAACTATAGTTTTGATTTTGAGTTGAAAAGTTAAACGATATAGTTTGGTTTGAAAAGATAACTAAGTATGATTTGAAAACTTAGTAAAGTTATTGTAAGAAGTTTAACTATGGATTTTGAAAAAGTTAAACGCTTAAGTGAATTTGAAATCTAATTTGAATGGTTTTAAAAAGAAAGATGGATTCTGTAACTTTTTCTTACTTGGTAATTTCGAGGACGAAATTCTTTTAAGGGGGAAGTTTGTAATGACCCAGAATTTCTGTCAATTAAAATTCATATATTTAATTGATTTTTAAATATTAACAAGTGAAATTTATAAGTCGAATAATTTATTTTTCGAATATCTGGATTTAATTGGATAATTAAATCGATAATTTAATATATGAAATTACAGAAATAATTGAAAATTGAGTTTAATGTGAAGGAAAATGATTTATAAAGTTATAATAAATCATATTGGAGTTAGAGTAATGTTATGGAACTTTTAAAATTGAATTAAAAGTTGATTTGTGAAAATTGAATATTTTAATATTTAATTGACGAGTTAAAATAGCCATTTTTCAAACAGTCTCGGATTTCGACGAAACCTGCTTCATCGGATCCATAATGTTACATTATTGCATGGTTTCAAATTTTGTGTCAATCGGATTTACGGTTCGTCCGGGGCAACCCAAAACGCATAGAAAATAGTTTAATCGATTTAATTTAAATTTGATCATTTATTGCTGTAACTCGCACACATGATCGAATTAGCCTCCGAAACCTATTACATTGTGTCCAGGACGCGGTTTAAACTTTGGAAACGCCGGTAACCGCGCGAGATTTGGAGTTCGGAAATTTGGAGTGAATAGTGTTTTTCGTTGAAATTCTATAGAAGGAACCCTTCATCATTCACTTTAGCAAACAATAAAACCCTAACCCTAATAAACGTTCAGCTGCCACTTTCAATATTTATGGTTGAAAGTGTTCCATCTTCTTCCCTTAATCTCTTCAAATCCACACACTAATTCAAGAAGCTTCCAACATGAATTTTGTAGAGCTCGGCACGATCGACAAATCCATACGGTTGAGATCGTTTATAGCGGAGCGTGGTGGCCAAAATTGGGGCCGATAGGGTGGCCGTTCGGTCGCGTTTTTCTCGATATTGGTGAAACCGAGTTCAACCAATCTATGGCCGAGCATGGAGGAGGCGATGAACTTTCCGATGGTGGTGGAGTGATGCCGTTTCGAGCTTTGTGGTGGCCGTGGTTTCAAACCCTAGTGGGCGGCTATGGATTTATTCATACGCGAGTTTATTGGAGATGGGGGAGAAGGTGAAAGGAGCGGCCCAGGTTCTTCAAAGTAAAAACGAACGGAAAAGATAAAAGAAGGTTAAAAATAATAAATAAAATTGTAAATATTTGTATATAATAATTTGTTCAATCTTTAAAATGATGTAACTTATTCATACGAGGTCGAAATTTGACGAAACGACTTGCGTTGCAATTGTATGGTCGAGCACTACGCAATGGAGCTAGATTGGAATCGTTTGGAGCTAGTGAAAATTTTGTGTAAAATTAAACGCATGTTTAATTTTATTCGAAATAAAACACTACAACTGTAATTGAAACCAAGGTGAGAACTTCTCACTTAATCGAAATTGTTTCGATTTAAATTTTAAATAGTTAGATTTAAAATTGCTTGATTGTATACTTGAATGATAAATTGCTATCTGTTGTTTGAAATAGACCCTATACGCTATATATTAAGCGGAAGTTATTTATTAAAAACATATACCACGATAATTCCATTTTGATTGGAATTGGTATTATATATGTACTTGGAATTGATTTTCCTGCATTATATAGCGGATGAGACCCTATTGCGCCGCATAATAGCGGATAATATTTTTGTAAATCACATATACCGCGATATTCCGTATTGACACGGAATTGGTATTGTGCTAATGTCTGTGGATGCAGGGAAACAAGTTGGAGGGATCCAACTGGATTCTCACCAGTATTTATTTGATTTCAGATATTGTGATATTTGTTGATTATCATATGATGATATATGATGTTTGGATGCCGTGATTGATTATTTGGTGTTGTTGCATCATTGGGCCTATTTTGGAGTTTTAAAAATGTTAAAGGAATGATTTTCAAAATTTAAAAGGATTTTAAAGTGATTTTTGAAAGTATACGTTTTCTTAAATTTTTGGAATTGATTCATTTTAAATAAATAAACGTTAAAAATTTTATGTTATAAAAATTATGATTCTTGCGAAATATAACCGAAATGTGATTTTTGAAATAAGTAGTTGATTAATTTATAAAATGGTTTAAATTGGGATTTTTGAATTATTATAAACGATTTATATAAAAGATTTATAAAATTGATATTTGATAAATCAAAATATTGAAATTTTAAAACGAGTTTTTATAAGCGTTAAAAAAAGTATAAATGGATTTCATAAATGAATGAAACTATAGATTTACAAATTGCGAAGTTACAAAATGAATAGATTTTGTAAAATAGAAAATTATAAATAATTAACTTGAAAATTTGATTTTTGACATTTAAATGAGATTTAAATAGAATTGGTTAATAAAGAGATTTTTGTAACTTGAAGTTTTTATAATATATTAATGTGAATTTATAAACATTGATTTATAAATTCAAGATTGATTGAATTTGATAAGTTAATTTTTACAGTTTATTAAAGAAATATATTCACGATTTTGGACAGTGGATAATCCTTTAAATCAAATATATAGAAGTATTGAATTTGGTTAACGATTTATATTCACGATTTTGGGATAGTGAATGATATATTAAAGTGTTTTGGGGAAGTGATATTTTAAATAGAATTTAAAACGATTTGAAGTGTTTTAAAATGTATAAGTGTCGAAACCATAAATTTCAAAATTCATTGTTGAAACAGACATTTTCGAGGAATAAAAGGAAATAGTGGACTATAACACTGTTGTTATAGTAAATGATTTCCGAAAGGAAATGTTTTATATAGCATTGGGATTTATATATCTATCTTAATTTTGAATCCCTGTATTACTGATTTTAGGTTGTCATAACGATGTTTTACGCTACATTCGTTTGGACCCAAATAAATGTGTTTAAGTGAATGTTTTCCTTAAAGAATGAAATATATAATTAATCGTGATTTAAGTATATTGAATATTTTCTAAGTATTGAAACTAAGTAGATTTGTGAATTACTTATGGTTGAATAAGTATTTGGAAATGTTTTCCAACGTCGAAATTGAACCGGGTTAGAGAATATATCTTTTTAAAGATAAATTGAAGTGAATATCTGGTAAGTTATTAATTTATGGAAGATTAATAAAAAGGGCCTAGTGATTGTAGTGGTGCTGGACATTTGGTTGTTGGCCTTGATAGTTAAATAACCGACTATCAATATTTACCTTTAAATGGGTATTTGTGTGATTTGCTTGAATTTGAATGCTGCACTTATTTATAAAATAAGCGATCATTATTCGGTTTAGCCGGGAGAGGACCTTTGTGTCATATATCCCATTCCGAATAAGTGATATGTCGAAATGGATAGCATTTGAAGACCGGTGTTGAAGATCGGATATTTATGAAAACGGAAGGATTACCGTCGAATGTTTCTGCATTGGCTGATCTCCGATATAGAAATTTTATCACCCTTTGTGATGGGAAGTTCGGACGTGATTAGTGAATATCAGGATTGCAAGGACTTCTTTGGAAGTGCCTTAGGTTCCGTTCGATCTCGGAACGGACTTGTATGGTTGTGTGTCTGACATTACAATTTGAGATGTAAAGCTGGTTTCTATCAAATATATTTCTGTTGGTGGCGGAGAATTTATTCTCTTAGCTTAACACCCTTCTCTAAGACGTACGAGCTCAAAGATTATGTAGTTGATGGTTACTAGTGATATATTCCCAAATTGGTAATGTGCCATACGAAGTGCTGTTGAGAATTTGTTGATTAAAGCGTGGCTTTGCATAAAACGTAGCTTTGTGGACGAGATTTCGTCGGACCTCACACCCCAAAAATGGTCAAAACAGGAAAAGATGCAGCAAGGTTATTAGGGGATAGCGCCCCCTTAATGTATGTCATTTCCTTCTGGATAGAGGTGGTATTATGGTATGGAGCCCTGATACTTAACCTATGTTGTTGCTGCAAACTTATTACTTTGTGGTTGTTGGTGAATCCCGAAATTTAGGTCGGTTACTACCGAGGGATGGCATATTTGTATCAGTAGTTACCCAGCTAGGGGTAACCCGACCTTGTGTTGGCAGAGATCTAACCGTAATGTTAGATTAGGTTCTCGGGGCATCTTTCCAGAGGCGCATCTATGTGGCAATGGGAAGTTCCTCGGCCTGACCATTTGTTGAAAATCCAAAGAAACAATACGAGCCCTATACGGTTTTAGTTGTATAACCTGCCATGGAATGTGGCGGTAACCTGTTATTGAACATGGTAGCTATAGAGGCATACGATAATGGTCGTATGTTGGCTAAGATTTATATCAATACTTTCGAAATGTTTTCCTACACTCTGCACTTATAGTAATAATATCAAAGAAAAATTTCTACGTATCAAGCATATTTGACTATCATAAGGAGAAATCTCCTCCGATTCTGTGTTTGCATTGTGTGTGTGTGTGCGCGGGAGGCTTTATGGTAGTCTCATCTTCTAAAGCATTGCGAATCTATATCAAAAATATTTCTTTGTTGATTTTTAAAAGATAAACTGTTTTAAGTTCTCACACCAGTCCCATGACTGACTTGGAGTTTATTGTTTCCTTCCTAAACTATGGGTGCCCACCAATTTTAACACGGGAAGTCTAAAGTTAGGTTATCAGGATATTCTGTAATTCAGGAGTTGCTGTAGAGATCTGGAAGCAAGCTGGATGGCTTAGCGTATCAACTAGTATATAGTATTCCTTTTCCGCTGTTTGTTGCTGTAAACTCTGATAATGTAATGTATTGTGATGTAATGTAATAACAGATATGATTCTTTGTTTTGAAGATTATACATTGATATACTATATGTTGTTCCGCTGCGATATGTGAGATTCTGTTATTGTTTCTGCTGTTTTCTTTTTCTTTCTTTCTATCTTCTACCTCTTCTTTAACCCTAACGGTACGGTTTTCCGGCCTTCGATTGCTCGGCAGTTGATACAGTGGACGTGTTAATGTCGACCTTCGTGGACGAAAAATCGCACTCGTTACATATAGAGTGGAATACACTACATATATATTGTCTAGTCAATAAAATAAATATTAAAATATCGTTAAGGCTTTACATTAATCCCCCTTAATGCATTTTTAAGCATTGTCGTACAACTTGCATTTGATACCACCAGTAGCACGTCGGTAGTTAGGGATGCGCCATGATACGACGGCACTAAACCAAAATTGTAGGGGTCTCGTATAAGGATAAAAGTAGGACAAGGTACGTGAGGTAATGTCCAAGGTAGGATACTACCAATTTACCCTTCCCATCTGGTGGTAACGCATCATAGCCATGATCCCCAGCGCGTCCAACACTTCCATAATCCGAGGTTGTGCACCATCCAGTCACAATGTAAATGACGGTAATATGAAGAAGTGTGTCCACTCGAGGTAGCTAGCGTGCTTGGCCGATACGACTCCTGTTTTATTCATTTCAATTTGGCACAAGTGCTAGGCTAATTCATCATCACTCTCTTTCTTCAAATCCATAAAGCGATGCCAAATCCAACCACTTCATTCTGGACCAACACACCACGTACGTAGTTGTTAAAGTGGTTCCATCCAATACTGACAAAGGGTATACCAATAAGAGGCCCGGTCTCTTTAACAACCAAATGTCGTTTACTCACCGGTTGGTACTTTTACATTTGAAACAATTCGTATTTAATATCAAAATATCATATTCACTTCAAAATCAAATCAATTTCGCAATCGTCATATTTACTCAAAGTATATCATTTCATTTCAAAATCATTTTTTCCTTAATATCCCGATTTCGCTTCCAATTTTGTTTCGAATTTCCATTTAGGTTATAACCTCATTTTAACCCAATTCGTCTTTAAATCCGAGATTCAAATATAAACACTCCAACCTTTTGACAGTTTGAATTTAAGGAAAAAAGATGTTTGAAAATTTAGATTGTTTAAACATATTTTAATGATTAAAATAGTTTGATATAAAATAATTTAAGCATTTAAAATGTTTTATAAGGTAAAATAGTTTGAAAAATCAAAATAAATTGAATATGTAAAAGGTAGATTTTAAATAATTTATATTAAAATAATTTATTTGAAAATAGTTTTAAAGTCAAACTGATTCAACTTTCCAAATCTTCTTAATTCAATTTCCATTTCCATTCAAATTGATTGAATTCTAATTTCAATTCGAATTAACTTCGATTTCAATGTCCACTTAAATCAATTTCGATTTCGTTTCATTTTTGACCTTCAAATTCGATTCAACAATTCAAGTCAATGGTTTAAATTTCAATTTAATTCTAATTTTAAACCACTTTAATTTTTTCATCAATTTCAAAATATCAATTTAAATCAGTTAAATCAAATTTAACCTCAATATTCAATTTAAGATTCAAATCGTCAAATATAATTCAATTCCAATCTCAATTTTGAAATATCGATTTAAATTATGTTTATTTAGCAAAATTTCAAAGTTTGAATAAAAATCAATTTTTTTTAAAACAAATCAATTTTCAAAACTCAAATCATATTATAATTATAACATCAAAATCTCCAATGCGATCTTTTAAACAATTTTGTTTAACAAATTTTGATTTCAAATTTCAAGCTCGAGGTTGAAAATAATTCGATTTCCATAAATTCGATTTTTATTTCTTTAAATCAAAATCATTTAAATAATTTCAAATTGAAAATTTTAAAATCATTTAATTTAACCAATCCACTGTCCATATTTAATTTTCTATCCTATGGCCAAGTGGATCACTTATTTCAGTTTAATTTCAGAGATGGACATATATCATTTCAATCCAAAATAAATGTCATAGGTATGTACCATTTCAATCCATTTCATAATTTATTCGAAATAATTCGATTTACAGTTTTATATACTGTAAATAATTTATAGGGTGATAGCATGATATATCAAAATAAATAAACATCCAAATCAACCAAAATATCAACCAGTAGCATCCATCACAATCAATCATCCAAAAAGTCAATATAATTCACAACAATTTCATAGTTATTTATATCAGGTATTTTAGTGGCAATTAAATTACAATTTCAATTCTAACTATTAATTTTGATTTTTGATAATTCAAGTGACAATTTTTGGTGACAATTAAATTTATCAACAATAATAAATAAATTTATATCACTCCATAATTTTCACATTTATCTAGCATAAAAATATTTTTGTACGTTGTGAGCGTTATAAAACACTCACCTTGAGTTTTCAATTTTAAATCAAATTGAACAAAATTCGATTTAACCTAAAATTTTAGCTATTTCAAATCGTCTCCAAATCGATTCCATGATGTAGTGCTCATTGCCACGATTCCTACGCCCCTTGTTTCATGTTAATCGAACCTCGTATGTGTAAGATATGTATTTCATAAGAATTCACGAATTTGTAATATAAATGAATTTAAATTTTTTTCTTTAATACCAGTGGAAAAATATGGGCCGTTGCTTTTGCTGGATTGAGATAAAGGCCTCTCACTATTTTCTTCCTTCGTTTCCAAGTATACACGAACGAAGACAACCCAACGCCATTGAACATAAATTGATCGCCACACCTCCATCTCGACGTTATAGCTCAATCAACCACCGCCAATCAAACGCTTTAGCTTCGCCGCACTAGCGCCTAGAGCCACATGAAGCTCGACTCTCCCATCATCTTGGAAAACACACTTGAACTGGTGATGAACGCGACTGGATCTCGGTCATCTCGTGGCATCATGACTTGATTCAACCGTGGATCTGATAGATCTCGCTAAGATCTATAATTTTCTTATTGATGATTTTCTCTAACTGTTGAAGAATAAGGAGAAATCAGAGGAAAAAGACGAGAGCGTTTTGGCCATTGATTTTGTTGGAGGCACGGTTGTGAATTTTAGGGTTAGGGTTGAGAGTACACATGTATATATATACACGTACAACTTACTAATTAAAAATCCCATTCACACTTGATGTATTTTTCCTGATCTCCATTCGAAGTGTGCTGCCATGCGTTTATAATGTTATTCCGAATATAATGAAACATGTTTCGAAGGTCAATTCCAAAGTATACGTGAGTTGCGGATTTAAATGATTAATTTTGAATTAAATTCCTTAAATTAATTTCTGTGCGTTTTCAGCTTCCATGAGCAAACGATGAATCTGATTGCAAATTTGAAATCATATATTAATACTTTATTATGGATCCAATGGAACTGGTTTCGTCAAATTCCTATACTATGCCTTAGAAGACTATTTTAACATGTTGATTAAATTGAGCGATTTTTAAAATTGATGAATTTACTTGAAATTTCAATTTTTTTAAAAAAACTTACCAACTCAATTATAATTCAAATAGAATTTATATCCATAATAGAAACCATTCCAATTCATGTCAAATCACAAATTCAATAATTTACCCAATTCCAAATATTTAATTTCACTATTAAATCAACATATAAATTTTCAAATTTTAATTCATCAACTTTCAATTCCATTCAAAAGCCAACTATTATCACTCTAATTCGATTAGCTCTTAATTCAACTTTAGAAATCATTTTCATTCATATTTAACTCCAGATTTACATATTTAACCAATTTCAAATATTAAATTAACTATTCACCAAATCTATGTAATAGATATATTTGAAGATTTTATACCATCTCGCTAATTTATCCAAAATTACCATATCCAAAATCTATTAATATCTCAAATTCATCATTTAAAAATAAATTAAATGTCCAAAACCAACGACCAAAATTCTGGATCATTACATTCCTCCCTTCTTGAAGAATCGTTCTCGAAATTGCTAAAATAGAAAGAATACTCCAAATCCATTTCTTTTCAAAACCCATTTGGTTAAAATTCTATTATTACCATTTTATAAAGTTATTAGTCTCACCCATGTCCACTAATTCATATTTATTCATCTAATTCCAAGTTGTAATTTCAAACCAAATTTAGTTAACAAAAATTTCCCAAAAATTTATTGAAAATTTTCTAGCACCCTAAATTTTCGAAATTTTTTGATAGAGTCTTCCATGTACGTAGGGCCTTTTATAATATCACAAATATGATAAATATAATATACATCGACCCACATGGTCGGAAACACAATATATACCAATATTTAATTCATTTTCGCTTTTAATGTGTAAGCGTACCTTATATTAGCGTTATTAAGCGAGTTCGCTTAATTTATATGCAACAAAAAATCTATCCAAACAGCTACCTGTACTTTCTCAAATAAAGCAAAAAAGTTCCATGACCATGAAATTTTATAACATTCCACTCCTTTAACGAACTCAAACACACGTTTTTATAAAACAAACATATTATAACATGTATATTTCGAATGCGTATAAAAGTAAAAGGTTCAAACATTCAATTATCCATTTCCAATCAATGTATATTCAATTTTATTCATTTCCAAGTTGTTAAATTTCAATTGTTTCAGTTTACATTTAGCAACATCTCATATCAATTAATTTATTCACATTCGTTCTACACTTAAATTCATTTCATTTTAAATCAATGTTATTTCATTTACTCATTTTATTAATATAATTCACTAACTTCTTCCATTTATTCATTTCGATTAGCTTTTCATAAGTTAAAGTTCGTTTCATAATTCAATATTAGCTTCCTTCCTATAACATCCATATTCAATTAGTTTAACATCTTGTTCGACTAACATTTATCTAAGTTATAAACTATAAACGTTACTTTACATTTTCGTGAAACATTTGAATTATAATGTTCAAATCTCGATTTTTAGCATCAATGTCATTAATGAATTATTTCTTATATCTTTACTTTTGTTTCTTTTCAACTTAATTCACATTTATTTTCACAATTTCATTTAATAACAAATTTATTTGTGAAACATTTTTTTAATCATCACTTTAGTTTATAATCATTCCGAAAAAGTTCAACTTCTTATATATGGCTAAGTTTATAATTATCTCAAAAGTTACAGAGTCAATTTCAAATGCAAATTTATATTTAATTCTATAACTAATTTACAAAGATATCAAATACATTTGTCTACTTTCTTAAGTCCCACTTACTTATTCCATTTAGTCATTAATCATTTCATAATATACTAATTATGTATATAATATTTATTATTACAGCTAAATTTCCATTTACATATATTTTAATTACTTTTAAGTTTGATTTACTTGTATAATATCCCATTACATATCCAAATTATCATTTAACTTTTAATGTTTGGTAATTTTTATTATATATTATTAGAATGCAATTTGGTATTATACAAATTAATCTTATTCATTTTATTTAAGCTTTCATGAGTTAAACTATATTTATTTACTTCATTTCACTAACTCGATTAATTTAACATTTTTTAAGTCAAAATTTTATTATTTCTCAAATTCAAATTTCTTTTATTTGCTTAATCAAAATATTCAACAATTTTTAAAATTTAATTTTACTTTTCTCTTAAAATTTGTAAGTTATAAACTTATTTTTATTTGTACTATTTCAATTTATAAGTTTAGAACTGTGTTTATATATTTATCAAATCATACTTAGAATATTGTTCACAATGAAACTTGTTTTAATCAAAAATAGTTTCCTTTTGGTAGCAGTTCTCACTCAGAAACTCGAAAATGAATACTAGCGATGCTGTAGTCATCTCCAGAACTATTTTCCAACGACCAAAGCGAGTTCCATGCTTTCATTTTTTTTTCAAAAATCCTTTCTAAATATTTTTCTGGCCAAAACACTTTCAAACTATATTATTATTAATTTTGAAGGCTTTGAAAATAAATTTTGAAAGTAACAGGTTTTAAATTCAAAAATCCTCGACTTTTAAATCCATTCTATTTATAAACTATATTATAAATATACCTATACAAATTCCATTACCTTATTGCCAAAACGTTATTTTAAATAATTCTTATAGCAATTAGATTTCGATTCAATTTAATTATTGAACATTTAGTAAAATAAAATTCGCTAAGTATTCGTTTTTAATTTAATTCGACTAATAATTGATGATAACTTAATATTATCATCTCTTAATAACAACTTCATTAAAATTATCATTATATACATATATAAATATAATTTAGGTAAAATATTTTCATTTACCCTATTTTAAAAAATATTATGTCGACTTGCCTCAGTTAAATGTTTAGAAACCCTTATCGATAACACGACGTCCCATGCATCGACCAGAATTCATAAACAACTCAACAAGTAAGTAAACATAATATAAAACATTTTATAACACTAATAAGTATGCTATCCCATCTATATACACCTAAATAGACCCATTCTAGGGTATTACCACCCCATCTCTAATGAGTCGAACCCCACAAAGCTAAGGTTATCGCTAAACCAAAGCTCTGATACCAGTTGTAACGACCCACATTTCAGAGGGTTTGAATCGACAATAATCCACACATTTTCGACTTAAACAATCCGGAACATAGATAATCAATGCGTTTATTAAGAAAAATAAGAAAAGATGGAGAAAATAAACACAAAAGCTCGCAGCGGAACGATAAAATATAATATCAATAAACAGTTCATGAAGCTGTTTACTATACATTTGATTATCATTTATACAATATTTATCAGATTTATACATATACAACAGAATGAAATAACATGCAACAGACAACATGATGCATGAATAATAATAGTAAAAATATACCAAATCTTCGTCCTCGTCCTCCAAAATAAATCTTCAATAAGCTGAAAACCCACGGCTGACCCGAGCGTAATGCAAACATAAAACAGTCGAGTCAGGACTGAAATTGTAACGTTTCGGAATTTTGCCCGCTCGAAAATCGACATCCATACTTCAAATCGTATTCGAATGCCATAGATCCGATCGTTCAAATCCGATTTGCCGGAGCTTATAACAACATTAAGTAAACAACACAGCGGAATAAAAGAATAATACATTGATATACAGCTTTGATACAATATCTGATACAACAGATGATCCAATAGATATCAATATACATTAGAGACATGATACAATAAAATAGCAGCGGAAAAGAAAAAAAAATAAATAACATCTAGCAGCGAAACAAATAACTTTAAGATAGTCTTCAAGGAAGAACTCCGAGAACTGCAACTCCATTTCCAAGAATCAATCCAGCAAAAGCTCGAACCCCCAATAACATATCACCAAGCTTAAGCAAGTCTGGTCCGGTCCAAAGACTGAACTAACTCCAGATAATCCACTATATCTGACTATCTGAAAAACCCAACTCTAGACTGCTCGTGTAGAAAATAATGAGCACCCAGAGTTTAGGAAAGAAAACAATAAACTCCGGATCAGTCGTGGGACTAGTGTGAGCAACAAAAACAGTTTATCTTTTAAAACATTCAACAAAAGATTTTCAAAGTCAATTCGCAATGCTTTTTAAAAATGAGACTACCATAAGACCTCCCGCCACACACACAATGCAAACGCAGACTTGGAGGAGATTTCTTCTTATGTTAGTCAAAGATGCTTGATACGCATTAAAAAGAACATTTGATATTATTACTAGTGCATAGTGTAAGAAAAATATTTCGAAGGTAGAATATAAATCTTAGCCAGCATAGGTACCATTATATTATGCCTACTATAGCTACCATATTAGATGGCAGGTTCTACAACTAATACCGTACAAGGTTTCGTATTGTTTCTTTGGATTTCCAACGAATGATCAGGCCAAGGAACTCCCCATTGCCACATGAGAATGCCTCTGGAAGGACATTCGCGAGAACCAAACCGGAACTCTGCCAACACAAGGTCGGGTTACCCCTAACTGGGTAACTACTGACACGAGCACGCCATTCCCTGATCGTAAACGACCTTTCTCACGGGATCCCGATAACCAACAACCACAAAGTAATAAATTCGCAGTAACCACATAGGTTAAATATCTGGGCTCCATACCATGATACCACCTCTATCCAGAAGGAAATGCACATACCCTAAAGGGAGCTACCCCTCATAACCTTGCCGCATCTTTCCTGTTTTGACCATTCCGGGGTGTGAGGCTCGACGAAGTCTCGTCCACAAAAACATACTTTATACAAAAGCCATGCTTTGGGTCAACAAATGATCATAGAAATGATCACCAGGATAGACGATCAAATAAATGATCCTATCACAAATAATCAACACAATGATCATTTCACAGCAACACTCAGCATGTCACATTACCAAATTGGGAATATATTGTTGATAACCTTCAACTACATAACCTCTGAGCTCGTACGTCTCAGAGAAGGGTGTTAAGCTAAAAGAATAAATTCTTCGCCACCAACAGAAATATATTTGAAAGAAATCGGCTTTATACCTCAATTTGTAATGTCAGACATACAATCCATACAAGTCTGTTCCGGGCTCGAACAGAACCGAAGGCACTTACAAAGAAGTCCTTGCAATCCGGATATTCACGATCCCGATCGGATTTCCCATCACTTAGGGAGTCTCTATACCGTTGCAACTCAGTGCAGAGATAATCGATAGGTCATCCTATCGTTCTTGCAAATACCCGGTCTTCATCACCGGTCTTCAAATCCTATCCATAACGACAAATCACATATTCGGAATGGGTTATACGACACAAAGGTCCTTTCCCGGCTAACCCGAATAGTGAGCGAAAACATTTAAAACATACGGATATGGGATTTCAATTAAGTCACAACTTAATAATTCAAAACTTTCTTTCAAATGGTTTTAATAAATTACCATTTTTAATCTTTAAACAAAAAGATTCATTTTTCACAAGCTTTAACGGTTTAAACAATTTTCACATTTTAATCTTTTAAATAAAAGATTCATTCACAGATTTTCCAAATCAATTTTCATTTCAATTTGATTAACTCGTTAAATCTTTAAATCAAAGATTTAACTTATAGCCTTCACAACAATTTCATTTCAATTTGATTTAAACAAATCATCAATTTAAATCTGTCAAAAATAAACAGATTTAATTCATAGCTTTCAAAAAGAATTCATTCATAACTTAGGAAAATCATTTCTCTATTCAATCTTGAAATTCCCCTAATTAACTGGAATCTCAGTTCTTATCTAAAAGTGTTTATCATTTGAAAACAACAGTTTTCATTTTGGAAATCTGATTCATTTATACGAGTTGAAATCCCTGGGTTAAATTCCAATTTCCAAAAATAATACTTTAAAAATGATTTAACTCATAATGACTAGTATAATATCATTAATCCCTAATTTCAAATTACAGAATTCAATTTGAATATTGAATTCAAATTTAAATTAAAGTATTTAAATTTCAACACTTAATCCAGTTCTTTAAAATAAATTTCCATCTTTGAAATTCCATTTCAAAAGCTTTTCACTTCTATTCCAATTCCATTTCCAAAACATTTGAATTTAAAAATTCAAATTTTAAACTATTTCAAAAATCTGTGACTTAATCGATTTCCTCGTGAAATCCATAATTGTGTGTATGGTGTGGTCTAGGGTTTTACACAATAGTGCAATATCATTTAATCATCACAGATCAAATATAACAATATATTCGATAAGCGATATAAATTATAACGCTTATCTTTCATACACAGATTCACAGATATATATATATATCACAGATAATATGCAGATGTATCATCAATAAATGAATAAAATACTCAGTTCAATCCACAGAACAAAATGTCACAGATCAGTTAGGGCAATCAATTCAAGGCATCTCATACAATATAAACATTCATAAGCAAGGTCAAGTATTCAATAGTCATTTATAAGCAGGATTAATTTATCGTTTAATCCTAATCAATTCTATTTATTTTCAATTAAATTCATTACTTAAGAATCTATTTCCCAATCCTGATAAATAAATTACAAATCATTTGATATAATAAATTAATTTATCAATCACTTTAATTAATTAAATTAACCTCTAAACCAATTACATAATAAATTAATCCCTCGATTAATTATCTTAAGAAATTAAACTTTTAATTACTTATCATAAAGTAATTATCTCATAACAAGAAATCATTAATTACCAATTTAATCTAATGATTTTCTTAACCTAAATTTGTTAACTTTAATAAATTAAAGTATCCAAAATTTATTACAATGAGTGATTAATCCTTAACTACTTTCATTAAGGAATTACATTTAACAATTTAAAATTGATTAATTTAATACAAATTGTAAATTATTCATCCTAATTAACTCAATAATTAATGGATTAGAAATCATTAAAACTTTATTTTCCCAATTACTTTCTAAATTTCATTTTAAAATTCTGATACTTAGAATAAATTCCAATTTATCATAAATAAAGTTTTAAACTAATTTTCAAACCCCTTTTTAATTTATCTATTTAAAAGCATATTTTAACACTTAAAACTTATTTACGATTCAAAACTATTTAAACATTTAAGGTTGTTAAACGATTCAAAATCTAAAACTTTATTTTACTTTTAACCGAGATTCAAACTAGGCTTGAATTTGTATTTGAACTCTGATTTGAATATCAGTTTAAAACTTGTTTTAAAATTTTAAAATTTCAAACAGGAGCAGGTTCGGTTAAAACCTGGAAACATTTTTACCCAAGCCTCCCCTGCTTTTTGCTTCGAGCCACACTAGAATCTGCTCGGGTAGATACCCGAGACTTTCCCTGTAACTCTTCTTCTTCTCCTCTTCTTTTTTTTTTGTTTGTTAAGTAACAAAACCCCCAGCATGAGAAACTCACGCAAAATACCCGAGACAAAAACCATCATACTCGGGTGCCAACTCGAGTCGAACCCACCCCTGAAGATGCTGACACAGCCACGCCACCGTGCACGTGCACGGTGGCTCGCCGACCCTCCGGCAACCCACGCCACTCTCCACAAACCACAAACCGACCACACGCTCGAAATTAACCCCTAGTTCGACATGAAAAAATCAAATTCAAAAATACCCCTTCTGATCGAACAGCGACTCAAACACCTCACAGGAAATTGCTTCCACCTACCAACGCCGACCATCTTACGCCTTGCAACCGCGAGTACAACTTCGTCACCGCCCCACGCGACTCTTCCCCGAGGTGCGATCGCCTGAAACAGAGCGACGACGAAGAAATTTCCACACGACTTCAACCAAATATACACAGAGCTTAAACCCTACATCTAATCGAATCTCCATCCATGATGCATAAAAAAAATACTTTGCATTTTTCCCGCGATCATCGATCATGTTAGCTCCTCCCCACCAATTTTCGCCTTCTCCGATCAAGTGTGTTGCCCGAGGCAACCCCATCTTCCCAAAATGATCAACACAGCAATGCCAACTCAACCCATTACTAAAATTTGTAATTTTAGTTTTAAAATTCATGATTTCAGATGAGAATTCCGGTTATAAACTTGAATTGATATTTTAAGAAATTTAAAATTTCACTTATTTTAGACATGAACTGTCTTTATGGTTTTTCCAGAGCAAATTCAATTTACTTTAAACTTAAATAAATTTTAAACTTTATTCTATCGTTTAACAAACATAACTTATTTAAATTTTAAGTTCTCACAAGGCATAGATCAAATGAAAAATGATTTTTTTCTTAAGTGTTCTTGCCTGTTAATATCAAATAGCCTGTATATGGATATACCCAGACATGTATAGGTACATATACAAATTATTCTACTATATTCAACAGAATTCAACCATGCAAACAAATTTCACCATTCCATTTCACAGAAATAAGGTATAACATAATTTCAAGTTGGTTAGTTTGCTCACAGGGGATGAAGACAGAGGACAAGCCTGAGAATGATTTATTTGAAATCTTTAATTCACTTGCAGTTGAACCTGAGCTTAATTTGAGATGATCTGCTTATCTTTGCATTTGTTTAAATCTGTATTTTTGACTAGAGCTTGCTAACTGCTGTTAAGATTCAGGGCTTGATGTTGAGAAACTTTGAATTATTCAGGCTTCAAATTGCTGCCTTTGATTCAAGCTTGCTCTGAATTAATGCACCTATGCTTCAGATTTTCATAGCTTGATGGATGAAATAGAGATAGATGGATTGATATATAGGAAAGAAATGAGTTACCCGGGGACATCACTTTGTACAAGTTAATATTTTTATTTTATTTTATTTTCTTGGGTACAAGCTGATACCTTTAGTTTGTACAATAGGTATGGTAAAAGATGTTGTATGTACTTAGGATGTTTGCTTGTACTTGTTTATGTATATTTATATTTTGATTTGTTTATGCTTTTGTTTACAGCCTAGATTCTTGTCTTCATTTATTTATTTACTTACTCTATTTACAACTTTGTTTTATATTATAATTCACATCTAATTTGATTTGTTTACTTTATATTTTCTTAGAAATTTTATTATTTTACTTTATGTATAACTATAAAGTTGTTTTAGTCCTTTGTTATAAAACTTAAATGAAAATATATACTTTTATTTTAGTTATACTTTTATACTTCATTTACATAGATATAAAGCTATTATAATTATTGTTGGAATTGTTGCCAATGTATTTACTTTATTTTATTTTACTTTGTTAATTTGCTTGTTTTGACTTATGTAATATAGATGTAAATATGCTTGTACTGTTTCTTTTGTTTGTTCACTTGAATGTATCTTGTATTTTCTTTTCTTCTACTTTTGTTTTTAATAACTTAAATAAATTTCTATTTTATATAACATAACTTGCTTGATTTAATTTACAAGCTCTTGTATTCGATTTGTTACTTTTTCTTTTGTTTTTATCTTTTGTTTTGTTTTGTTATTTTGTTTAGTTTACTTTCTATTACAAATAATTTTCTATTTTAATTATGTTTGTATGCATACATTTGTTTGTAATTTATTTCATTTTAAATTCACAAATCCTAGCTTTCTTTAAAAATACATACATATATATATATATATATAAATCTGAAATAACCATTTCTATCTATAAAAATCCATTTGTATAAATATTATACTATTAATATTGTTTAAATACAACTCATTATTTAATTAAAACAATTTATAAAAGAAACTATCTTTATTTTGATAAATAACATATTTTTATTTGAATTTGGAAAAACTCTAATTAAATTATCAATTTAAAATAAATTAGAATTTGGGTTCGTTACAGAAATGTCCTTATGTAAGTCAAATAAATATCGTATATAACATAAGTGCTAGGGCATCAGAGATATTTACGAAGTTTTACATCTCCTATCTAGTGTATAACGTGCGTGCAATAACTCAAGAAATATTACGGGATTTTTCATCTCTTAAGGATCCATCAAAATATTTATATATAGTAGAATACGCTATATATATAATGTCTAGTCAGTAAAATAAATATTAAAATAGCGTTAAGGCTTTATATTAATCCCCCTTAACGTGTTTTTAAGCACTGTCATACTGTATGTAATTGACACCACCAGTAGCACGTCGTAGTTAGGGATGCGCCGTGATATGACAACACTAACCAAAATCGTAGGGCTCTCGTATAAGGATAAAACTATGACAATGCATATGCGGCAATTCCCAAGGTAGGACACTACTAGTTTACCCTTCTTGGCCAGTGGTAACGCATCATAGTCATGATCGCCCACCGCGTATAACACTCTCATAATCTGAGGGTGCGCATCAATCAATCACAATATAAATGATGGCAATACGAAGGAGTGTGTCCGCTCGGGTTAGCTAGCCCACTTGCCCAATACGGCTCCTGTTTTAGTCATTTCAATTTGTCACAAGTGGTAGGCTAATCCGTCATCATTCTCTTTCTTCAAATCCAACAAACGATGCCAAATCCAACCACTTCGTTCTAGACCATCACTACATATACACAGTTGTTAAAGTGGTTTCAATATTGAAAAAGAGTATGCCAATAAGAGGGCCCGGTCTCTTTAACAACCAAACATCGTTTTACACACCGGTTGGTACTTTTACATTTCAAAACAATATGTATTTGATATCAAAATATCATATTCGCTTCAAAATAAAATCCATTTCAAAATCGTCATGTTTACTCAAAATACGTCATTATATTTCAAAATCGTTTTCGCCTTAATATCTCGATTTCGATTCTAAATTTGTTTTGAATTTCCACTTAGGTTATATAACCTTAGTTTAACCCAATTCGTATTTAAATCTGAGATTTAAATATAAACATTCCACCCTTTTGACCAGTTTGGATTTTAGGAAAAAAACAGTTCGAAAATTTAGATTGTTTAAAAATAGTTTAAATAATTAAAATAGTTTGATATAAAATGATTTAAGTATTTAAAATGTTTTATAAGGTAAAATATTCTGGAAAATCAAAATAAATTGAATATATAAAAAGGTAGATTTTAAATTGTTTATATATTAAAATAATATGTTTGAAAATAGTTTCAAAGTCGACTGATTCAATTTTCCAAATCTTCTCAATTCAAATCAATTCAATTTCCATTTCCATTTAAACCGATTGAATTCCAATTTCAATTCGAATTAACTTCGATTTCAATTTCCACTCAAATCAATTTCAATTTCGATTTTCATTTTTTAGCTTTAAATTCGATTCAACAATTCGAGTCAATGGTTTAAATTTCAGTGTAATTCTAATTTTAAACCTTTCAATTTTTTTTCATCAATTTAAAGTTCAATTTAAAAATATCGATTTAAATCAGCTAAATCAAATTTAACCTCAATATTCAATTTAAGATTCAAATCTTTAAATATAATTTAATACCGAGCTCAATTTTGACATATCGATTCAAATTGCATGTACTTAGCAATATTTCAAAATTCGAATAAAAATCCAAATCTTTTAAAACAAATCAATTTCCAAAACTAAAATCATATTTCAATTATAACTTCAAAATCTCAAATGCGGTCTTTTAAACAATTTCGTTTAACAAATTTTAATTTCACATTTCAAGCTCGAGTTTGAAAATAATTCAATTTCCATAAATTTGATTTTTATTTCTTTAAATCAAAATCATTTAAATAATTTCAAATCAAATTTTTTAAAATCATTTAGTTTAACCAATTCGGTGTCCATATATAATTTTCTATCCTATGGCCAAGTGGATCATTTATTTCAATATAATTTCAAGAAGGATACATATCATTTCAATCCAAAATAAATGTCATAGGTATATATCATTTCAACCCATTTCTTAATTTATTCAAAATAATTTGAGTTACATTTTTATGTACTATTAGTAATTTACAAGGTGATAACAGGATATGTCAAAATAAATAAACATTCTAATCATCCTAAATATCAACCAATAACATCCATCGCAATCGATCATCCAAACAATCAATATAATTCAAAATAATTTCATAGTTATTAATATTAGGTATTTTACTGGCAATTAAATTCCAATTTCAAATCTAACTGTCAATTTTGATTTTTACAGCTAATTCAAATGACAATTTAGATGACAACTAAATTTATCAACAACAATTACTTAATTTATATCACTCCCTAATATTCACATTTAACTAGCATAAAAAAATTAGTATGTCATGAACGTTATAAAACACTCAAATTTAGTTTTCAATTTTAATTAAAATCTCACGACGTTCGATTTAACCTAAAATTTTAGCTATTTCCAACCGTCCCTAAATTGATTCCATGATGTAGTGCTCGTTACCATGATTCCAACGCCGCTTGTTTCATCTCAGTCGGACCTTGTATGTGTAAGATGTATATTTTATAAGAATTCATGAATTTATAATATAAATAAATTTACAATTTCTTTTTTTTAATACCAACAGAAAAATCTTGGCTGTTGCTTTGCTGGATTGAGATCAGGGCCTCATGCTATTTTCTTCATTCGTTTCTAGGTATACACAAACGAAGACAACCCAACGCCGCCGAACATAAGTTGATCGCCACACCTCCATCTCGATGCTATAGCTCGATCAACTACTGCCAATCAAATGCTTTAGCTCCGCCGCACCAGCGCCAAGAACCACATGAAGCTTGGCTCTCCCATCATCTCGAAAAATGCACTTGAACTAGTGATGAACGCAACTAGGTCTCGACCATCTTGTGGCGTCGTGAATCGATTCAACTGTGGATCTAATAGATCTTGTTGAGATCTATAATTTTCTACTTGATGATTTTTGTTAATTGTCGAAGAATAAGGAGAAATCAGAGGAAAAAGATGAGAGTGTTTTGGCCATTGCTTTGGTTGGAGGCGTGGCTGTGAATTTTAGGGTTACGATTGAGAATATACGTGTATACACACACACGTACAGTTTACTATTTAAAAACCCGGGTCACACTTGATTTTTTTTCTCGATCTCCATGCGAAGCATGCCGCGAGGCATTTATAATGTTTTACCCATATTTTGAACAAATATAATATGTTTCGCAAGCCAATTCCAAAGTATACGTGAGTTATGACTTTAAACGATTGATTTTAATTAAATTCCTTAAATTAATTTCTACGCGTTTTCAGCTCCCACGAGCAAACAATGAATCCGATTGCTAAGAAAATTTGAAATTACTCTATTATGGATCCAATGGAAGTAGTTTTTTTGAATTCCGAAACTGTGCTTTGGAAGTCTATTTCAATGTGTTGATTAAATCGAGCGATTTGCAAAATCGCCGAATTTACTTGGAATTCCAATTTTTTTAAAAACTTATAAACTCAATTATAATTCAAATAGAATTTATATCCATAATGGAAACCATTCCGATTCATATCAAATAACAAATTCAATTATTTACCAGATTCCAAATATTTAATTTCATCATTAAATCAATATATAATATTTGAAATTTTAGTTCTTCAACTTTCAGTTCAATTCAAAAGTCTACTATCATCGCTCTAATTCGAATAGCGCTTAAATCAATTTTATAAATCATTACCATTCACATTTGACTTCAGAATTACATATCTACCCAATTTCAAATATTAAATTAACTATTCACCAAATCCGTTTAGTAGATATATTTGAAGGTTTTAAACCATCTCATTAATTTATCCAAAATTCCCATATTCAAAATCAATTAATATATCAAATTCAACATTTAAAAATAAATTAATTGTCCAAAACCAACGACCAAAATTTTAGGTCGTTACAATATATATATGTATATGTATATGTGTGTGTGTATGTATGTATGTATGTATGTATGTATAAGCTATAATGTTTGTGAAAACGGAGACACATTCGTGAATCATTCCACAAAAAGAAGCAAGAATGAAGGAAAAGCAGGGGCAAGGATGAAGGAAAAGCTTGATCAAGTAAGGGCAAAAAGTATGGGAGGATAGGCTATCTACCGTGTGTATGGTTATGTTTTATTTTGTTTTTAGGGTGTCCGCTACACAAGACTACCTTCGCATACGAACCTCGATTGATAGAAATAAAAATATGATCATGCACAACATTGTGACGTGATCATAAAATAACCATAAAATACACTGATTAACTTATTCTGTGAAGTTTCAAAAATCCCAACATTTATTGTAAAATACGTCAAACAAATATTTAATTATTTTACAAATTAAAATTTATGAAAAAAAATCCTATAAATTAAATTAAAAATACATCATTAAAACAGGTCTTAATCTGAAACATTTACTTTATTGTATTTTGAATTCAAATTCGAATATCCAACTAAATTAAATATTCAAATTCGAAGGTTCAAAAATTTGGGTTGTTACATTCTTCCATCCTTAAAACAAATTTCATCCTTGAAATTCCGACACAAGCAACCATACATTAATACTTACAATCATTAGCAAACACAGCTTATGGTTTAACCAGATTCGAAATTCCTTCTCATCACACAAGGATGAAAATAAACTACTAAGCATACATTTTGCTCAACTGTCTTATGTTAATACTTAGTTGATTATCCATACTAACTTAAACAGTTCGTAGAGTCCTTTCCCAAACCCTCTATAAGGTGACAAAACAAAGTATCCAAAATACACTAAATCCCATATGATGTACATAGATCATCCGCACGAAGTCGGATCACTTGCTGATCATACAAATTCCACTTTTGAAATAGTATATCTCACTTAACTTCCCTATTGCAAACTCTGATCTGGTTCCTTGATTAGACACTTCCATTTTTCTTACATAGCTATATTATGATAGAAAACATTAGAACCACATCAAAAATTTATGTCAAATGTTCGCCGTCAAGAATCTAGTGAAAAATCCTAACTCGGACTGGTGTACATAACCTCGAAATCATGTGATCAAATTTTAGATCGAGAACTATTATCTAAATAAAATGATCTACATACAACCTATGTATTTAATTCAATTAGTTTCTTAGCTACACCAATTTCTTTCCAATTCTCATTCACTTACACAAATCATTTCTTATTAAATACTAAAATCACTTATGGACAATTTTATAAAACATTTCTTAAGTTTATAAATTTTTTATAGAGACTTATCTTCACTTGCAAAAATAATTTATGGAAATAAATTTCACTTAAAAACATTCAGGACCTAAGTTCATTACTCGTATAATACTTTATTATATCCGAAGAGTTTATACAAACCGTTCTTTTACATTTTACTTCTTAAAATTTCAACGAAGTACAAATTAAATTTGAATCTTATAATCGAGTCAACCTTCTAGACTTGTTTATCGATCGGATTAGGCAAGTAGCTAGGTAGAGTAAGACTCTGGTATTCAAACTCGAGAATACAGTCTACTTTTCTTAGATAACCCTAAAGTAAATACGTTTATTAGTTGGCCTAATAATATCGAATGCCTTATTTAACAAAATGCTTAACAAAATTTAAAATTGTTTTAACTTAATATCTTTTTAATCTAAGAGTTATAAAAATTCAAATTTTAAAATATTATGGAAATACTTAGGATCAATTTCTATATCAACTTGGAAGCTTCACACTGTCCAAAATCGTCAAAAATTCTATTTTTTCAATAATTGGAAACAAACACCCTATCATAATAAGATGCACAACCAAACTGCTCTAATGAAGAGGATACGTCCATCCATGATGTAACTTAACATAAAAACTAAAGAATAAAACACCAGTGTTTATTTCAAATCATTTGAAATAATGATTGTTAGAACCTATATTGTTGGATTTTAATGACAACAATACTACAATTATGCCAAAAGACCTCTAAGCTAACTTGCAGGCACATAAGTATCAAAAATAGACAAACAAGTAAGTTCAACATAAAGATACATAGTATAAAAGAGGATAAGAGTATGTGTGTGTGTGTGTATGGAGATACAAGAAGAAATATACACGATAGAGACAAGACGAATGTGACAAACAAAGTATTATTAGCCATAGATTGTCATGTCTAGAGTATACATATGTTAAAATCTTCTCAAAATGGTATACATACATATACACACACATTCGAAACATTTTATAAAAGCAATAAAAGTTTTTAAACGAAATAAATGAAGCAAGACTAGAACTCGGATCATTGGTGAAATCATATTTTAAATGAAAATCAAGTTTTCAAAAAAGCATGGAACAAGAATTGATCTCGGGTCACTAGTTTAGAAAGTAAGTGCTCTAACCAACTAAGCTAAGGCAACTTTTATCCATCAATAGAATTCATCCGACTGAACTTGTATACGTGCATATGTTTTCCAATAAATGAAGATTTAGCCGATTGACCTAATAAATCAAGCAGGCTGAAATTTGTCGAAAATACACCATAAACTTTCTGGTTTTAAAATCAATGATTTAGATGGCTGCCTCACTCTATTCAATTGGCTGAATCTTTCCAACAGCTAGTTTTCTTAAAGGGTGCTTTTTCATCATGAAGAGATACGTCTCTTAAATCAAGAGTTGCAATAATAACTTTTCACTGTTTTTTTCACAAATGATTGCAGCTATTAAACTCTATATAAAGCAATTCATTTCATTGTTTCAATAACGAATTCAACTTATAATTCTTTCTATCTTTTCAATTGAATTCTCAAGCATTCATTTTCAAATGCTTTATTATTTCGATTACATGATTATTTTCTTATGATCAAAATTACTTTCTTCTTCACAAATTACACGATATACCGCAAAGGTGGAAAATATAAGAAGGGTGTACGTTATTGATTTATCAATGCTATTCAAGAGCATACTCGGTCAGATATTTCCTTATTTTTTGAAGTCCTGTTCAGTTTCTCAGGCGGCTAAAAGTCCTACTATGTTGCTTAGGCGGTTGAAGTGCTATTTGGTTGCTCAGGTAGTGTAATACCTCCTCCTCTAGGTTAAGAGCGGGTTGGTAGTTGAATTCCAGAAGGAAACTAGGACTAGACGTAGAATGGGAGGTTCAAAACAGTATAAAAATCTCTAGTGTCATTCATTTTATGACTTTTACCTTTATATTTATACTTCGTACAAGTAAACAGTTTAGTTAATATTTCATATTAAATGATCTATAGCCACTTTCATTTGATCTCAGAGCAGGGGTTTCTAGAGATCGTAACAATATCCTAGAATAAATGGCCATAAAGAGATCTAGTCAAGGAAATAGAAAGATGAAGAGCAATAAAGAAGAATCAAAGGAGAAAATAAGCAAATTTTTCATGGCTAAACTCAAATCACAATTGGTATGCCTATATTCTTTATTTAAAGATCTTTTGTTAGCAAGATTGTAAAACTTTGAACAAATTTAATAGAATTGCATTAGCTAAGTTTAAAATATTGCAAGCAATAAATTTCTAATTTAAAAGAAGAAAAAAATAAACTTCTGGTAAAACAAACTAATTTTTTTGAAAATATAATAGAAGAATTTGTTTTACAAAAGGATTTCCTACTAAAAGAAAATGAGTAGTTAGAAATTAAAAACAATGATCTTTTGCGGAAATCAATGTTTTGCAAAATAAAAATATATTTTTGAAAAATTCTTTAAATAATTCTAGCTCTTCAATTTTGTCTCTTGGAAAAGAGAATGAAACATTAATCGAAAGGAACTCTGAATTATCTAAAGAATGTGAGACTTTATAGGATGATAGTAAAATTTTGAAAAAAGAAGTTTATGATTCTAAAGCAAATTTTGATAATTAAATGAAAAAATCATGAACTTTAAAGGCAGAGGTATCTTGTCTTCCTTAGTTACAAATTCAAAAGCTCACAATGATAAAAGCGGTATAGGCTATAAACAAGCTATAACTAAATATAGTACTAGATATGCGTTCGTGTATACTAATTTTAGTGCTAGTACTAGTAACTATGATAGTCCTAAAAAAAACTAACAGTCGTAATAATACTTATTTAGAAATGATAGAAAATATTTTTTTAAGTTCTAAGCTAATGACTAATAATATTGGAGTATGGATTCCAGCTAATACAATTGATCATGATAAACAACTTTATATTAGCAACTATTGTAAGAATGTGATTTGTAATGAAAACTTTATCTATAAAGGTTCAAACTCACCCATATGGATACGATTTCCTAAAATTTAGGAAATTATAAGAACCTTGGGTAGCATATGCTTTAAATGTTAATTTTTTTGATACCCTAGTTTATAAGTAGCAGTTATTTTTATCAAATAAAAATGTTTCATTATTTTAATTTCTTTTAAAGTGTACAACTACACCTATTTTGGTAAGGTTTTTACCATATGATTAACCCCTAAACCCTAACGCAGTAAGTGGGTACCAAAAGTGATTATTATTTATTGCAGGTACTTAGAGAAACAAAAGGAAAAGGATAGATTTTGGAATTTTAAAGGATATTCCGTACATTTAATAGAATTACGTGCTTACAATGAAATATGGACCTCGGAAAATACAGTAAAATCTAATTTACTTTCACCATAATTAATATTGAGTTTATCTTTCTGTTTAAAAGACATTTATTACCATATTCCCTCATTATTTTTGATAATGACAAAGGGGAAGAAATTCATATGCATATTGATAGATGGAGATATTATACATAAGGGGAGATGTTATGCTTAAGGGGAGCTTTAAAAATATTAATACTATTTTATATAGAATGAATATTTTCAAAAAAAATTGTATAATTGTCATCATTAAAAAGGAGGAGAATGTTAGAACCTCTATTGTTGGATTTTAATGACAACAACTATATAATTATGTCAAAGAATCTCTAAGCTAACATGCAGGTATATAAATATCAAAAGGAGACAAACAAATAAGTTCAACATGAAAATACATAGTACAAAAGAGAATAAAAGTATATATATGAAGATATAAGAAGAGATATACACGATTAAGACAAGACGAAGGTGACAAACAAAGTATAATTAGTCATAGATTCTCATGTCTAGAGTATATAGATATTAAAATCTTCGCAAAGTAGTATACACACATACATACACATTCGAAACATTTTATAAAAGTAGTGAAAGTTTTAAATGAAATATATGAAGAAAAACTCAAACTTGGGTCATTGGTGAAATTATATTTTAAATGAAAATATAGTTTTCAAAAATGCATAGAGCGTGACTCAGACCAGGTTCGCTAGTTTAGAAAGAAAGTGCTCTAACCAACTAAGCTAAGGCAACTTTTATTCATATATTGAATTCAACTGACTGATCTAGATCCTTCAACTGACTGAGTTTGTGTCTGTGCACATGTTTTCAAACATATGAAGTAACATCCGACTGACCTAATAAATTCAGCCGGCTGAAATCTGCCTAAATTCACTATAAACTTTATGGTTTTAAAATCGATGAGTCAAATGGCTTCCTCACTCTATTCAGCCCGTTATCTGTATAATGGCTAGTTTTCTAAAAGGTTTATTTTTCATCATGAAGAGATACATCTCTTAGATCAAGAGTTGCAGTCATAACTTTGCACTGTCACTTTTAACGAATGATTGTAACTATTAAACTCTATATAAAGCAATTCATTTCATTGTTTCAATAACGAATTCAACTTATAATTCTTTCTATCTTTTCTATTTAATTCTCAAGCATTCATTTCCAAATTGTTTTATTATTTCGATCACACGATTATTTTCTTGTGATCAAAATTACTTCCTTCTTCATAAATTACACGATATACCATAAAGGAGAATTTTATAGGAAGGATGTACATTATTGACCAATCAGTGCTATTCAAGAGCAACCTCGGTCAGATATTTCTTTATTTTTCAAAGTCATGTTCAGTTGCTCAAGCGGTTAAAAGTCCTATTCTGTTGTTTAGGTGGTCGAAGTCCTATTCGGTTGCCTAGGTGGTGTAATACATGTTCCTTTGGGTTAAGAGATGGTTGACAGTTGAATTCCAGAAGGAGACAAGGACTGGACGTATAACAGGAGATTCAAAACAGTATAAAAATCTCTAGTGTCATTAACTTTATTACTTTTACTTTTATATTTATATCCTGCACAAGTAAACTGTTTAGTTAATATTTCATATTAAACATTCCGTAGCCACTTTCATTTGGTATCAAAGCAGGAGTTTCTAGAGATCGTAACAACATCCTAGAATAAATGCCCATAAAGCTTTCTAGTCAAGGCAATTGAAAGATGAAGAGCAATAAAGAAGAATCAAAGGAGAAAACAAGCAAATGCTTCATGGCTAAACTCATATCACAATCGGCATGCTTAGATTCTTTATAGAAAGATCTTTTGTTGGCACATGATGAGCTATTAAAAGATTGTAAAACTTTGAATAAAGTTAATAGAATTTCTTAGCTAAGCTAACAAATTATGAGCAAGAAATTTCAATTTAAAAGATAAAAACAAACTTTTGGTTAAAAAAACTAAATTTTTTGAAAATATAGCAAAAGAACTTGATTCACAAAAGGATTTCCTACAAAAAAAAATAAGCAACTAGAAGTTAAAAATAATGATCGTTTGAAGAAAATCGATGTTTTGCAAAACAAAAATATTTTTATGTAAAATTCTTTAAATAATTCTAGCTCTTTAATTTTGTATCTTGAAAAAGAGAATGAAACTTTAACCGATAGGAACTCAGAATTATCTATATAATGTGAGATTTCAAAAGATAATAGCAATATTTTGTAAAGAAAAGTTTATGATTCTAAATCAAATTTTGATAAATTAAATGAAAAAATCGTAAAAATTAAAGGTAAAGGTATCTTATCTTCCTAGGTTACAAATTCAAAAGCTTACAATGATAAAAGCGGTATAGGCTATAAACAAACTAAAAGTAAATATAGTAATAGATACGCATTCATGTATACAAATCAAATAATTAAATAACGGTATTTTTATTGATCAATAAAACTATTGTAATAATCTAATAAATCATTTTGGTATGGAAAATACTTCTACTAAATTGACGCCTGTGAGTACTATGGTACATCTCGATAGAGATGAAAATGGAAAATGTATTTAGTAAAAATTATATCAAAGTATGATTGGATCTTTATTTTTACTTAACTGATAGTTGATCTAATATAATGATGAGTGTATGCTTATGTGAACGATTTCAAGCAAATCCTAAGGAATCATATTTGCGAGCAGTGAAATGAATTTTGGGCTACTTTAGCAAAACGAAAGGCTACGGCCTCTTTTACCCAAAAGGTGTCCTTTTGAGTTAATATCATATAATGATGCTGATTTCGGAGGAAGTCAAACGGATCAAAAGATTACAAGTGGTACATGTTATTTCATTAGACAATCCTTAGTATCATGGTTTAGTAAGAAACAAAATTGTGTCTCACTTTCGACATCTAAAGCAGAGTACATTTCTGCTGCTTTGGCATATGCTCAAGTAATATATACAACAAACACTTCAAGATTTTGATATAAATGTATCTAAATCAACAATTAATTATGATAATACAAGTGTTATAAATTTATTGAAAAATAAAATAAACCACTCAAGAACTAAACCTATTGACATCCAACATCATTTTCTATGAGACAACATAGAGAAAGGTACTATCTCTCTTGGTTTTATGTCATTAGAAAATCAAGTTGCAGACATATTTACTAAACCTTTAAATGAAAATATTTTCTAAAATTAAGATGTGACCTCCAAAATATGTCATTACATGATTTATAAATCGATAATAAAGTATATATAAATAAAAGGTTATAAAATGAATAATAATGTAATAATAAATTTGAACAAATTTATTTTTTTGTGTGCAACGTCTGTGTACGTTTATATGCAATTCTTGTGTGTGCCTACGTGAAAGGTCTACCTACTTATAATATTTCTCATTTCATCTAGTAGTTTTTCCTTTTTGTCAATGACAAAGGGAGAGAATAAGATTGATGGGGGAGTATCCATTCAGGGGAAGAAAAATAAATTTATATATCTAAAGCTTACCTAGTTGTCATCATCAAAAAGTGGAAGAATGTTAGAACCTCGAATTTTGATGTTTTTATTGTAACAAATATATAAGTAAATTTTATACGAACTAACCATGTTTGCAGGAGAAGATAATTAAAAACATTTGAAGACTAAATTCCAGAATGTTGCTACAACATATTATTAGGTATAGAGTCTGAATCTAGATGTAGATAAATGTTAAAATCTCTCCGAAGTGGTATATACATACACTCATAACAAAGTATTAGGAAATCAAATGGTATATACATATACTCATAACAAAGTATTAAGAAATCAAAAGAACTGCACAAAAACATTGCATTCAGCCAGTTGAATGATCCCTTTTAGCTGACAGAATGTTGTACATGTACAAAAATATATAAGAACATTCAACCGGCCGACTTACAATATTCGGACAGTTGAATTGTATCTATTTCACACTAGTTTCTTATTGTTTTAAATTTTACTTGATTCAGCTGGCTTAAATATTTAATTCAAACGGCTGAAGCTTCATAACGGGTAGTTTTTGAAAGGATACATCTTTTCAATGAATAGTAACGACATTTGATTCAAACGATTACTTCTATATCTCTTCATGGTTACTCTTCATGAACGTGTGCAACCTTTTAATTTCTTTAAATAGCAAAGAATCCAATATCTATAATGAATCAATCTTTCTAATTCCTTAATTCTATCTATTCTTTCTATTTATGCTCAAAGGATTTCTACCGACAAGAACTCTATTGATTACTATAAATTCAAATTTATTCTTGTTTAATCAAATAAACTTCACTTCTTCATGAAATACATGATATACCACAAAGGAGAAGATTATAGAAAGGGTGTACTCTATATACTTATTCGTGCTATTCAAAGAGCACAATCAATCAGATATCTCTTTATTATTGAAGTCACGTTCGTTCGCTCAGGCAGGTAAAAATCCTACTCTGTTGCTTAGACGGTTGAAGTCCTGTTCGGTTGCTCAAACGGTGTAATATATATTCCTCCGGGTTAAGAGATGGTTTATAGTTGAATTTCAGAAGGAGTCTAGGATTGGACGTAGAACGTGAAAGTTTGAGCTAGTATAAAAATTCCCGATATCATTTAATTTACCACTTTAATCTTATACTTAAATTTTATACAAGTAGTTAGATTGTTTAATATTTCATATTATATGATCCATAGTAACTTTCAATAATATATACATATATCTTTTGGATATCAAATCATACTTGTGGGATTAAACTAAAATCATTTTCGAACCTAATTTTCCAAAATATTTTCTTTAAAATCCATGGAAAATATACATATAGATAGAGTAGCAACAAAAAGATAAATGGAACTAGGTACCACCACCTAGTATCACATATCCCCTTTACTAAGAAGGATAATACTCAAGAGAAGTTCTTACCATCCAAACACATCTTTTGCCCATTTTTTTCACTTTCGAGTCATTCAAACTAGCTAAAATAGAAAAATACTTTGTTTCCCAAATTGATTCATTGATTCTAAAAGTAACCTCGGATTCGAACAAATCTTAAAATTCTTTTAAAAACATTAGTACTTCAAAATATTTTCAAATAATACTATTATTATTTACTCCGAACTCTTAGAAACTATTTTTGAAAGCATCGAGATTTAAGTTCACAAATTCTCAATTTAAATCGTTTTTGTTTATAAATCATATTTATATAAATCATACTTTTATATAAATTTATCTTCTTGTATAAAATCATTTTACAAGTATTTATCTTTGTAATATCTTACCGTTCCTCTAAAACTATAATAAACAACTTTTACTAAAGTTAACATTTTAACCCAACATTAACATCGAACACCTTATTGTCAAATTATGAAGCTTAATTCACAAGTTGTTCATTTCAATGTTCATATGATTACTATCTACCTGACCCATGTAGTGAAAAGGTAAATAACTTATAAACATGTTAAACACAAAACAACAAACAATAACCAATGCCCCTTAATTTGTGGAGCATTATTTAACAAACAATGAATGATAATAATTGAATATTATCGTTTCCTAACAAATAAACATATCATGCAAAGCTATATTAATTATTTGGCAATTATTCTTTATGTATATTAAATACAATCCTAGGTAATATTATTTCATTTTCTAATTTCAAAAATAATACCGTGTCAGTTTGCCTTGTTTATGTATTTATAAATCCACACAAATACCATGGCATTCCATATACCGACCAGAATTCATAAACCACTCAACATACCAATTATCATAATATAATTTTTTCATAGCACTAAAAAATACACGCTCTCATATATATAATACTCTTAACTCATAATAAGGCATTCCGTTACCCTATCTCTTATTGAGATATATTGAACCAAAGCCAAGGTTCTTGTTTAACCTTATGCTCTGATGCCACGATGCAACGATCGCTTTTTTGACCCTTGAATACATCCTCACATGACGAGCACCTAAGTTTGGAAAGACAGAATGTTTGGGTAAAAGAAAAAAAAGAAAGAAAAGGAACAAGAAGAGGAGAACAAAATATCAGAGTCTCAAATGTGGAACAATAATATATAATATCTCAAAAAGATCTTTACAAAGGAATACTACAATAATTAGAGCAAACTAGGATGGATACAATAATTAGAGCAAACTAATATATTATCAGTCCGGATAGTTGTTACAGGCTACCCTTACAATTATTGATAAAAAATAAACAAAGCAATATAGCAGAGATAAGAATACTATGGTAGGCAATCATCAAGCTCCTCTCCAAGAGCTCCAATGAACATCATCGAAATCTGGAAATATGCACGGGTTTACCCGAGTATTATAAGAAAATGACACCCGAATCAATCAGGTAAACCAGCATAAGAAACTCAAGTCATATGGATTCCTATATTTATAAAAACCTTCAAAAATAAAGGTATTTCATAAGGCCACACCACAAATAAACAAAGATGGTTTTTTACCTTACGATAACCAAGCCATTTCTATTAGAAAATTTTGTGATATTATAATAATATATAGGTTTTAAAATACGTATATAACATAGCTAAAATGCTTGCATCTCACTTTGTTGCATATTAGAGTACATCTAAAACCGCTGAGGCATGTTCATATATGGATTTTCCATGGAGATGCCTTCATCTTAAAAACTGAAGATGATCTCTTATGATAAGAATCATAAGATACCTTCCAAGCATCGTATATCTATAGATAAAATAAATCATACGGAAAATACAACTAGCCCATGCTTGAACAAGTAATCACGAACCACATGGAAGCAAATATGAACAACTCCCTGCATGCAACATCTATAAGCATACTCTATATAATGGAGTTGATGTACCCTACTGGGTTAGCAAAACCCCTAGATTGTGCAGCCTACTCTGGTTTAGTTATTTTTCTGATGTCAAGGTTACCTTTGGCGTCTTTCACAAGAGTCTTCATCATTCAAAAAATCATAAATCTTCAAATGGATTCCAGCATCTCAAACAGATCTTGAAACCACCCATGGGTTCCAGCATTTCGAACAGATCCACTTTCCAAAGACAGAGCATGTATCTCGGTCTTAAAGTGGTTTTCAATAAGTTGAACACTTACCGATGTCGATCTCCTCGAGACTGAGTCGATGAATTTGGTCATATTCAACAATAATGTGAATGATAACATATGGGAATTAAGTCCCATGTACTCTCCATAAACATGTAAACATACAAGCACTATCAGTTCACACAAAGCATGATTAAGTCGCCTAAATTACTTTTAATCCATTTTTAATTAATTTGTCCTTTATTAATTAAAATCTCTTTTATTAGTAAAACTTCTTTTATCTAATAAAACTTCTTCCATTAAACATAACTTCCTTTATTAATCAATAATCCTTTATTAATTAAAACTTCCTTTATATACTTGTATATATATATATAATTTCTCTTTGTAAAAGATATATGCTTATATTCTACTGTTTCACTGTTCACTTATACCCTTTTCAATACTTAATAAGTATTCATATACTTATCTCAATGGTATAAGTATATTCACAAATGACTTAACAAAGCTTTCCTTACTTAAAATACAATTAAAGAGGTTGAATGTTACTCAAACATTGTTAGTATAAACCCCTTCTCCTTTATACATTAAACATGTAACCTTTTCTACTTTGTTGTAAAAGATTTAATTACTTGTTATTATCTTTAAAATTTCATAAAGAAGATCTAATTACAAATGTAATATCAACCACTTTAAAATATACTTCAAAGGTTTAGAAACAAATGTTACCAAAACATTATTTACTACTCACCCAAAACACTTCACTTTTAATCATTATCTTTAAAATTCTCCTTTAAAGCTTTACTTACATTTTTAAGTGCTTAAGACAAGTCTTACTTAAATATTGCCACAACAAACCCAAGTTATTCATATTTTAAAACATTTTTCTTTAAACTCGCTTTTAAAAGATCTAATTATACTTAAGGGTTTAAGACAAGTGTTGTTCAAAACATTGTCGCCACATACCCACAACATTCATTTATACTAAACCCTAAAGTATTCATTATTAAATATCTAATTATATTCCTAAGTATAATTAAAAACATGGGTTAGAAACATATGTTAGTAAAACATTGTTTGCTACAACCCAAAACAATTTCTATATTTATCATTAACTCTAATAACTTGCTTTTAAAGATTTAATTACGTTTAAAAGTTAAAGACAATTACTATTTAAATGTTTGTCACAACCATCCAAACTATTTACTTGTAGTTTTCTACATAATATTCATTTGTGAATATCTAATTATATTCCTAAGTATAATTAATAATGTCTTAAAATTAAATGTTACTAAATCATTGTTTATTACAACCCAATATTATTTCTATACTCATCATTAACTTCGAAAACATTTATTTAAAGATCAAATCATATCCACACATATTAACAAAGGTAATACATTTTCAAGTAAGTCCTTAAGTGCTAAAATCCAAACTTCCTTTATTTTGTTCGTAAAATACTTAACTTACTTTTTAAAAATTGTACTTATATATATATATATATATATATATAGGAATACCTTTAAAATACTTATTAATATTATAGAACATTTTCAAACTATTTAAAAATATATTATAATTATTTATATGGAAAATTATGTAAAAATAACCAATTTTGAAATAAACATGTTTTATTTTAATAGCCACAAACATTAAAAATTCATAGTTAATTGCTAAAAGTGTATTTAAACTTAGAAAAAATTCTAAAACACTCTATTATAAGTTAGAAAAAAATAAAAAAATAGAGAAAAATACTTAATGTAATTATCATTTTTACATAATTTATAGTTTCGAATAGTAAATATAGCATTCTAGAAGTGTTGTCAAAAACACTTACACATTATTGTCAACAATTAACCATCAATAGCTAACCCATTATTTATTAATTAATCAGCCTATTAATTAACTTCCAAACTAGTATAACAGCAGAACGTGGTTTATTCTGCTAAACAATTATCCATAATAATATATTAAATTTAAAATAACAGAACGTATATTTATTCTACTCAATAGAGTTCATCAATGAAGTATAATTAATTTAACTACGTTATTATTTTAATCAATGTAGTTATATTCTACCATTATTAATTTATCATAATTTTGTACTTCATCCAAACTACCAACAATTTATATCAAAGTGATGTACTTGTCAATACGAGTTTAATGCAAAAATCCATGGTTTAAATGAATTTAGAATGACCAAGATATCATATTTTAAAGAGAACAACTTATTTTATATAATTTGAAAAAGAAATCATAATGTTTTTTTACCCAACATCACCATGGCCCAAATCCCAACATCACACTTCCTATACCCACGTTCCATTGTGCTTCTCCTTCCCCTTTTCTAAACACATGCTTCCGTAACCAAAACGATGTTCACGGCGTGCACATACACAACTAATCCTTACCTCTATTCACCGAACTACCCATGCCAATAAGTCCCTCTTCTTGAGCTTGTCAAACTGCACTCATCACCTCAAACTCCAGCCGTCTCTACCTGATTTTGACTGTAATTTTCCCATTCGACCCCATTGATGTCGCGCCTCCCCAAATTCCATGGCACTCCACTAACTTCGGCCATAATATGGCATTTTTCAAGTTAGAACCAACGTAAAACTCCTCTTCGCCTCTCGATGCCTAAGTCACCAACCAACGACAACCGTAGGTTCCGATAATATTTAGTCATAGTCACCAATCGCCATCGAACTTATACCAAAAATACTACGCCTCCTAATGAACCCAATGACACAAACGACGTCGTCTAATTCTTCGGGTCTCAAGGGAATTTAGTTTTTGAATTTTTATGCTCAAAACTTCCCGCTTGATACAATCAAGTAATTTCTATCACTATGCTTGACAAAATTTTCCAGTGATCAATTTTTATAAATACTAGAGACCCTAACGAACAACTCCCCTGTTGGTTACTTAGGATAATATCGAACAGATTATATGAGGTTGATTTTTGAAGAGGAGGATGTAGTTTTATTTCCTGATTTACAGTAAGCTAAATAAAGACTATATTCGTCAAGTAAGCCCCTGTGTTGATCTTCCTAAGTACATGTATAGGCTATACTATTCGTCAAACAATGGAAACACAGATCCATGAATCATGCCTTATAAAGAGGTAGGGATGAAGGAAAAACATCGACAAGGATGAATGGAATGCTTGGGAAAGGTTGAAGGAAGAGCATGATCATGTAAGGGGGAAAAGTATGGGAGGATGAGTTATGTACTGCATTTATGGTTATGTTTTATTTTGTTTTTAGGTTATCCATTACACAAGACTATATTCGTGTACGAACTACGGACGACAAAAATAAAAATACGATCGTGCTCAACAATGTGATTCGATCATAAAACAACAATAAAATACACGTTAACTTCTTCTGTGAAGTTTCAAAAATGCTAACGTTAGGCATAAAGTAGTCAAAAAACATTTAATTGTTATCCAAATTAAAAATTATAAAAAAATCCTATAAACTAAATTAAAAATACGTCATTAAAATCAGATCTTAATCTAGAACATATACTTTATTATATTTGAATTTGAATTCGAATATTTAGATAAATTTAATAATCAAATTCAAAGATTTAACAATACATGTCATTATCAAATGTGCACTGGTGAATTTAAATATCATTAAAAAGAGATAAAAGTGAAGATATTTTCTCTCTCTTTTACTCATTCTTTGCTTACCATTAAAAATTAAATTTGAACTCATAAACCCTCACTTCTACTACCCTAGAACAGTCGTGGTTTGCGTCTAGATGGGCCTTAAAAGTGCTGAGGCCATTTAATGAATTGTTGTTTGAAATCGAATTTAAATTCTCATTGAAATCGTATATCGATACACACACACACATCTTTATATACGCACCCAATTAATTACCAAAGGCATCTAGAAATAAAATAATTTAATGAACTAATAGTTCGTAAATGTTAATTAATTTAAATAGTTTGCAATGATTATAAGTTAATTAAATCGTGTGGTTTTTCAAAATATTCATCATTACGGTTGTGCGACTCATTTGATCAGTGATTAAGATCGAACAATGCGAATATTAATATTCGCATGTCAATTTGCTAATAGTGTGACATTTTAGTCGAAATTATTATTTACATAACTTTTGGATAAAATCCAATTTTTCTATTTTATGCGGTACCCAGAAGGAACGATAACTTACATTAATTCTCTTTGTCAAACTATATCACTTTAGGACTTATGGAATATGCTTGCTTCAAAATTCTAGCATTATCCACATTCTTAGGTTTAATAATAACAATTAATATTAATCGTACTGCTCTGGTCAAAGACTTTCACTTTTTGTTGATTATAGTTGACCGTGATATTTGAGGGAACTGGGTTAGTCGAAAGAAAGTTAGATGGGCAAATTTCAAAAAATATATTCTATTTTAGATCTTCATAAGTCTTGTGAAGTCTAAATGAATTTTAGGCCCTAGCAAAATATTTTAAATAAAACATTTGTTTCATTTGAAGGAATTTTTTCATGAATTTTAGGCATACAAATGTGTTAAATACACTTGTTTGCGTGAAGAGAACATGCGACGATAATAAGTGTACATTACTAATGTGACCGTATATAGGTGCTGGAATTTACACCACAACATACCTATTTTTCCTTTATATATGCCTTTTTGTCCAAGGTTTTGATTTAATATATACGCACACATATTAAAAGATACATAATTGTATGTGAATACGTATATGGAACATATATTTGACAATTTTATATCATTTGCAAAAATAATGGATTGATTTCAATTAAGGAAGAATTTGAGCTCAATCAGTACTATATTATACAAAAAAATCTTATGAATTTAAGTAAGGCAATACACACATAAATGTATCTACATGTATGGATATTACAACTAATATTTTAGATTTAAAATAACTTATATATGTGAAGATTGTAATTTGTAATATATATGCTATGGCAAAAATTGACACAACGCCACAATATAGTTAAAATATGAATCAAACAAATATAAAAACTGAGAGATTGAATAGAAGAGAAGAAAACACAATGTTTTATAGTGATTTGGCAAAATAAACGTCCTACATCCACTTAATACCTTTTATTCATGAATTCTCTCCGGAAGATAACAATTTACAATTAATTTCCAACCACAATCTAGTAGATCTCGTATTTTTCTTGAAGGTTTAAGAGATTAAGAAGAAGAAGTGAAAAAATTCCAATCTCCATTCTAGTTGAAGGTTGCTTGTTATTTATAACAAATTCCAAGCATAAATCTCGTCATTCAAGACATAAACGAGTCTTTTTCTCCAGATCCAAAGTTCCAGCACATATAACAGGTCGTCAAGCATGAATCCGAAGAATTTCAAACTTGGTACTGACTATATTATGGATGTTACTAACCTGTTATCGTGTTTCAATCACCAATCTTTGCTCTATGGTATGTCCTCCTCAATTTGAATGCATTCCAAGATCACATAATATGGTCGATCCCAATATGTACCCTAAATTTTCAAGTTGTCTTCATGGTTTAAATCCCAAGCTTCCAAAGAAGCCACTTCATATCTGAAGTCATATCGGAACCAAACAAACGATGTCGATACCAACCAAATCATGCATTTCTGAAACTTAGTAAAATCTTTGATTTCTTCAATCTTGACATCTTCCAAGCTTCTTTACTCATTCCTTCATCATTTTATAGTCCATTTTATTCGATCTAAGTTAATTCCAAGACCATGGTAAATTTGACGGAAACACCTGCTTCCCAAAGAAAGCTTCTGTGGAAACAAAGGGTGATTTTCTCAAGAACATGTATCGAGACTTGCAAATTATCATGGGTTGTAATTTTCGGCTACCCATTGGTTCAAACCATAGTGAACTATATGGTTCTTTTGGATTGACCTACAAATTAAAGGTGTTCCAGACGTTTCATGGCTAAAAGCTCTAGTCCATGCTTAAATATTAGTCATAAATCATAACCATCTTGCATTCTCTCAGGGTTGTCTTACCATAAATCATATGTCATGCTATCGTCCATTATTAATCAGAGTAGTGCATTTCGATCAATTGGAACATTGCTTATAAGTTATCTAGAATCGCCCAACATCCCATCATAAGTAAGTCCAACCAAATTGAGGCAATATCATTATCCAGTAACCATTATTTAGTTTCTTAATCAAAAGGCATTCATATCCTAAAGTTGAAAATTTCTAATCTCTCAAGATTCAATAATCACAAATCTAAATTGAGCCCATTCCACTCACTTCAACGAGGGACCCAATATTCAAGTTCGTCCATCTACTCACTCTCTATTGAGGGGACTTTTTATCCTGTACAAGTCCATATGCTTGCTCTTCGGGGAGTTGACTTGTAATTCATGGTTCATCGCCCTGTCTCTTTAGTTACGGAACTATGTCCAATCATTTTATATTTTAGGTTAAAGGGATAACCAAGTTCCTTTGGCATCCTATAACAATATCAATATCAATTATCATGTTCAAATGATTTTCATATCCAAATACCCTTCAATCAATTATTCGTAAGGTTTAAATCAAAATGCATCAAGCAAAAATGAAAAAAAAGTAATCCAGTTAAGGATTACTCTCGCTTTTTAACCTAAAGCATGCCTTGGGGCCGACCGAGATCTTATACATGTGTAAGTTTCCCGATAGTAATCCTTCATAGTTATTCAAAGTAAAATCAAATACAAAAATTAAAATTTATTCTGATCCATCAAATCCTGAGATTATGATACTCGATGAGATCCTTGGCCACGATCGGGTACATCTAGCATAGAAGGTGGTTGCTCTTGCTGCACTACTATAGTTTGTTTATGTACGTACTATTGAAGCCGGTTACTCCGAACTTTCTCCTCTATCAAGTCATGCAGATGCCTTCATTCATTGGCTTCGTGCCCATCTAGCTCATGAAATAGGCCGTATTTTCTAGACTTTCTCTCTAATCTATGGGTTTTCTTTTCATGCGTTTTCTATATGGAATCTACGCACTTGTATCAAGGTAGATTCTCTCTAGGATCTTTATCAATTTGGTGTAAGAGGAAAACTTCTATTCCTTTTTTTTCCATTTCGATCCTTCGAAGTCATCATTGGCTTTTTTCTTTCCGTTATCCTTTCTATATCCTACATTGGATGGTCATGCATTATCCATGCCATTGACTTCAGCATTTTGAGCTTCTACATCATCCTGCCTTGAATATCTCTCACTTGGTAGTAGAAATCTACAAGATTTATCGACGGATCCCTCTCTAAAGTATTTTAAATTCATTTTTATTAACAACTTTGTAAACCACTGCCATTAGAACTATTGATGGGTCTATTTTTTGCACCATAATGATTGCTGCATTGAATCTAGTCAAATAGCTCTATAAGGTCTCGCCTGCCTTTTTCTTTACACTTGAAAGTGCCATTACATTTCTTAGTCGTACTATGTGAACTTTGAATTGGTTCATAAAATTCTCCACTAATCTGGTATATGTGTTAATGGACTCATTCTCCAGTTGTCAAAACCACATAGCTCCCAAAATTAGTCAAGTACAAAGAGAAGCACCATCCCATCACTTTTCTGAAGCACATAACACTCCTATGTGCTAGATATATCTCATTGAATGAACTACCGTACTTCCATTATACGTTTCTAATGTCAGTAGTTTGAAATTAGGTGGATTCATAGCGTATCGGATGTTTGGGGGTAAATGACTTTCTCTTTACATCCTCCAAAATCTGATTTTGGGGTCCATCTCTCAGCGCCTGTCGTATCACATCAGCAATCCTACATTTAATTGAGTTCTCTAGGGCACCGTACAGTTTTGATTTAGATCATCATCTGTAACGTCCCCTATCTTGAGGCCCGAAGCTAAGCACTACAGATGCTGCAGTCATCTATAGTATTAATTTCTGATGACAAAATATGGTAATGTTAATGGTATCCATAATATCAGAAGCACATGAATATGAAACAATATCACAGATTCCAAAAATATTTTTACTGATTACATTGCAAATTCATGTTTCATATTCCATTACACAAACCCTAATATCAATGAACATGAATCAAACAAATATTAAAACTAAGAGATCAAATAGAAGGGAAGAGAATATAAAGTTTTCATAGTGGCTCAGCAAAATTTCTAGCCTTACATCCATTTAATTCTTTTTATTGATGAATTTTCTTCAGAATACAATAATTTATAACCAACATCCAACTATAATCTGGTGGATCTCAAATTAGCCATGAAGGTTTAAGAGAATAGAAGAAGAAATGCAAAAATTCCAGTCCCCTTTCTACTTGAAGGATCCTTGTTATTTATAGCAAGTCCCATCATGAATCTCGCCATTCAAGGCTTAAATGATTTTTTCTCCATTTTTGAAGTTCTAACATGTAGAACACGTCGTCGTGCACGAATCCAAAGAAAGTAAAACAACTTGGTACCGACCATAATATGGTCGCTACTGACTTATTTATGTTTTAATCTCTAAGCTTCGCTCTATGGTACGTCCCTTTAATTTGTATGCATTCCAAGATCATAAAATATGTCCAGTACCAACCATAATATGCTCAATACCGAGCTATATTCGTACCCTAAATTTCCATGTTTTCTTCATGGCTTAAATCCCAAGCCTTTAAGGTAGTTCAGGATCTAAAATCATGTCTGTACCATCCCAATCATGTCAGTACAAACCAAATCAAGCAAAATCTTTTATTTCTTTAATCCCGACATTTTTCAAGCTTATTGACCCATTCTTTCATCATTTTGTAGTCTAATTTTCCTAATCTAAGACAATTATAAGGCTGTGATAAATTTGTTAAAAATAAAATATACAAATATATTTGATTTAAAGTTACTAATTTAAAACAAACATTTAATTTAGATAGGAAACAAAAGATATAACATTTCACTCAAAACTTTAAATTTAGAAAGGAATCAAAAGGCTATGAATCTTACACAAAAGTCCACTCGTGATTTCTGGATTAATAAGCTTTTTTCTTATGAAAACAATACCCAAAATAACTGTATTCAAAATAACATATACATAAGAAATCAATTTTCAAGGAAAATTAAATAATTGGCACGTACAGTTTATTTACATTTATATATGCAAATACTATAAATTTATAAAACAGTTTTTCAAAAATATTTAATTTTTTGTATAAAATTTTCAAAATAAAAGAAAAGGGAATTAGACAACATTGGCACATTTACGTTCATGGTAAGAACATTCAGATCTAAATAATATAAAGAATAACAAGTTATCAAAGGAAACAAAGGATCTGAATTATAGCAGTTATAATAAACATACAGGGAATGAAGATAAAAAAACAAAAATGGATCTAAACCAGATCAACATTTTAAACATACTTTTTAGTTGAGATGAAAAAGAGATTTGAATTACATGTTGCAAGATGTACAATTAAAAGATGAGATGAATCATATAGACTCTAATCATATGAATGTAAGGAAATATAAACAAATTAACCATATTTGTATCTTAGGATGTTGCAAAAGTTGCACCCTAAAGATGAATTGATGATTCTAAATTCAATTGAATCGATCTTTGGATCTTGTACGTATCAAGAGACAAGAACCACCTTTATTTTTGATTTTATTTTGATTATGATTTTGAATTTTTTGGGCTCTGAAAGCCATTCTTTCTGATGGAATGGAAGAAGAGAGAATTGTAAATGACCAAATAAAAAAATTCTCTTAGAGGAGGAAATAAAAAAAAATTAAAGATAGGGGCGAGTCACCGTCCTATAATTATGCTTTTGCCATTTCATTTCAATTTGTAAACTCTTCATCTCTACCTCGATCGGCCATAACATGAGGAGGATTGCGTCATAAAAATTTCAAACACGTTTTTTATTCATTCCATTTAAATCTATTTAAATATTCCACCGATATCGCATATCGGTACGTGTATGCATAACTTTGTTTATATTTGTATATACATATATATGTGCATTTTAATAAACACTAATAGTATTCAAACATTAAGTAAAATTTAATAATTAATATTTTACAAATAATAATTTATTTAATTTTCAATGATTATAAAATAATTAAATTGTGTGGTTTATCCAAAGTATTCATCATTTTGGTTGTGCGACTCAATGGTGTAAATTCAATCGGTGACTAATATCGAACAATTCGAATATTAATATTCACACATCACTTAGCAAGTGTGTGACCTTTTGGCTAAATTTATTCATTACATTTCTTCCCAATAAAATCCAATTTTACTATCATAAGCGGTACCTAGTAGTAATGATTGTATACCCATTTCTCTTTATCGACATTATATCACATTAAGACTTATGGAATTTGGTTTTGGTAAAAAATCCAACATCGTCAACATTCAACTAGATTAGTACAAATATAAAGTCCTTAGTTCAATAGTAACAATTACTATCAACCGTACTGCTCTGGCTAGAGACTTAGACTTTGAGTTGACCATATTTGACCATGATAATAACCTCATAAGACTGAGGATATGAAATCTTTATTGAATAGTGTTTCACTTCCAATGCTTCAAATTAGACCTAATTATAGCCATTCAATGGAATCATGCCACGATTTAACTATAATTGAAGAGGAGTGTCTACATTAAAGTTCAACGTTATTCTTTAAGTCGAGAGAACCATATAACATCGTCGCTTTGAGATTCTTTGTTCCATCTTAGTTATATTATGAGTCATTCTATAGTTATTTAATAACTATTAGTACATAACCTGTTTATGCCCCTAGCAACCATGTGTAATACACTACCCAAAATTTATAGAGCGCTGTGTAGTTTTGTCTCAATGGATGTATCAATATCCTGCCACGAAACATCTTGACTAGGAATATTTAAAATAATATGTTATTTTTAATGTGATAAATTTCTCATGATTACAACACTTTGTAATTACTATCATAAAACATACCATTTAACGAATTCCTATTTAATATACTTAAAATTAATTAATTAATTAAATATATCATAATATAATAAGTATATAATAGAAATAAAGTACCTTTTATTTGAACAAGATTGGCTATCGAGTTAGATATATGTAACAAATTACTTAATTGTCTCTAGGCCATACCACTAACTTTATCTATCTCCCATCTGCACTTAGGATGAGTTATAGATTCTTTTTCCTACTCCTTCGATCAGTTTTCTTAAAAATAATTGCACCAATCCTCAGTGAATAGGTATGTTATTTTTATTTAATTAGTCCACTCTACTAATTAACTCTCTTTGACACTGATAAACTACCTCTATCATATGGAACCTTCAAATTATGTTTTTCAACTTTTGATGAGCTTTAGGTTCTTTTATGAATATTATCCTAGCATTATTATCGTATAACAATGTCATAGAATTCTCAACACTTGGAATCACCCCTAGCTCAGTTATAAATTTGTGCATCTATTTAAAATTCTTATATTGCAGTACTATTTAAAGCGATGTACTTAGTCTTTGGTGAATTAACCAATTCTTATTATTTGGAACATTTCTAACTCTATCTTGAATATGAAATTGGGGTTGACATATTATACTCCATATCACTTATGAAATTTGAGTCTGTGCACTCATTTATAAGGAGTTCTTTGTTTCTGTATACAATTCTCTAGTATTTCATAAATACACGAGAACACTAGATATTATCATATGGTGATCATAATTTGGGTTTGTTATTTGCTTTATGTATCAAATAAATAAGTGAAATGTGACATTGTAGGCAATACAGCATGTATGATAATTTCTATTGGCAATGCATAAGCAATCTATCTAACATGTTCCATATTAAACATTTTAATGTGATGCCGGTGTATATTGTTTGGGATATTCCTAACAATCTTTTACTCTAATTATAAAAGATTTCATTTTCAAATCCAATGTCGATTATTTAAAAAACCAAAGTAAAACGGATTTTAACACAAGTACATCAACAACAATCATAAGTTTGTTGTTTACTTATAGTTTTAGAAATATTACCTATTAAAGTTCTTTCCTATAACATACACTTCCTCTGCATTTTGATTATTTCAAATTATTTGTTTTTTCTATCAAAGTGCTTGTTTAAATCTGATTATTATCGGAGGATACTTTCATATCATTTCCTGGATTATATATAATACTCACATATGTAGTTATCACTCCTACTGATTTCAAATTTTGGTTTTTATGTGCAAACAATTTATTCCAAATCATTTTTTATAATTTTTGTTTCAATATGCATATAATAAAACTGAAATTCATATTAAGAGATACTTTTACAAGTAAAATCCGAATTAACTTAAGTATATTGAATATTAATTTGTCACATTGATGTCACAATTGAAATTTACGTTGTTATTCTATTGACGTAGCTTACTGTATTGGCCTTCTTCTCGGAGACACTTTGCAGAATGTGGACATCATATCCCTTCGAGCATAAATAACATAATCGTATTTTGATAATGTACTTAGAAGCCATTATGGCATCATGCCATATAGTAGAGTCAATACTCTTGTTGGCCTCTTGACAACCAAGGAAATTCCTTTCTTAAGATCGATAAGAAAATCATATTTTCCCTTTAACATGCGAGAGTTCTTGTAACGACTTAGAATTTTACCACCTTAAGGTGCGAATATTTAATAAACTTTAAATATTAAAATAATATGTTTTATATTCAAAATTTAACTCTTTTAAGTAATAAAAAATGATGGTAAAATAGATTTGTAACGACCCAGGATTTTGCCACTTTAACATAGGCTATTTAAATATATTTTATATAATCAGCAAGTGGATTTTTATTACTAATTAAACCTATATATTTATTTAATAGTGATGATAAATAGTTTGTAGATTTATTTTACCAATATAGATATTTTATAGAATAGTAGAAAATGAGATCGAAGAATGTTTTCTGAAATTACGACTTTTCGGTATCGAAAAGTTGTTGGAAAACATTGTGCACACTGGTTTCCACATGCACATATATATGCACATGCCATGTTAAGTTAATTGTGAGTTGACACTAAATAAATTATGCTTAGTTTAAATTAGTACTTGATTTGACATATAATGTTTACTTGATAAGTATGTATAATAAAAGAATAAGCTCACATGTGTCACCATACCTTTATACCCATACCTTTGAACACATTATGGAGCAAGTAATTTCATGGAAGGGGACTCGCTTAGTAACATGTGCAACATGAGAGAATAGGAGGGACAAGTGGAAACATCTCATTGGTTAAGGTTATTTTTGGTAGTTTGCAAAGTTTGTTACTATAAATACCCTTATCCTTACACTTATGTTCACTTTCTAAAATTCTTAAGACATTTTCCTTTCCATTCTCTTCTTCATAAATTCTTACATCCACTCATGGCTCCAAAAATTCAATTCCTAAGTTGAAACTAGTTTATTCCTAAAATCAAAGTTAGAACTACTCTATATCACCTTACATCCAAAACAACACCCTACCTCCTTGTTCTAGACCATGGCCGAGCCCTATATTTGCCTAGGCCGAGCCTTAGAAACCCACCATGGTCCACTAAATTAAGCTATTAGCATAGTGAAGCTTGGTTCATGTGTTGTTCGTGAAGTTAGTGCAAACCCAGTTAAGTTAATAAGCGTTTTGGTGAGTAAAGTTCGTGTTTTTAAAACTCAAGTTATTAACTTTTTAAAGTTGCAAACTAATGAATTAAAATGTTACTTAAGTATGTAGTAATTTTATATGTTGTGTATGCATGCATATATGTTGATTTGGTGTTGAATGCTTATGCCGAATTTTGAGTAAGCGATAAAGGTTATACCTTGAATATTGGAAAGGTTAGTTAGAATTTGTGACGTAATATTCTTGCTTATGATTGTAACATAATTTTATGTTGTGGTATTGTGATTGAATATTGTATGTGGTGTATGTGGGTTCATGACATGAAGCTAGCGCAAAAGCGACTTAGAAATTCTTCTTTTTGTCAAATAGTTGTTTTGTTTCAAAGCGAAATGTTTTCAAGTTTAATTCTTTGATTTAGGTTCAAAATTTTATTTTCGTGTTTTAAAGAAGAAAAGAGTTCGAATTTAAAGTTTTAACAGTTACAAAAAATAAAATTTTCAAAAGTTGAAATTACGGTCCGTATAGCTATAATCGGTATAGGCGCAGTTCAGAAAAATTTGCTTATTTTTCTAATCTGAAGTGTTTACTCTTAGAAATATTTTTGAAAATGTTTTCTAACTTTAATTAAGTAATTGGAGAATAATTATTTATTTAATGATTATTAAGTTAATTAATTAATAAAGGTAATTAATACTTAATCATTTGTTAATGATGGTTTTTAAACTTAAGTGTTAATCAATTAAGTTAATCGTGATTTGTTAGTTAATTAAAGTTAATTATTATATAATTATTAATTCAGGATTAATTAATTATTATTTAATTGTTTATTTAAGATAATTGGTAATTAATTATTATTTTAAAAGGAGTTTTGTTTAATAAAACTTTGAGTAAAGTTAATTATGTTTTAATAAGGTTTAATTACTTATAATTAGAGTTTAATTACTGTTTAACAAGAATTTGATTCTCATTTACAAGGATTTTAATTTATTTTAAAACGCTTTGAGATTAAGTAATCAATTTTATTTTAAACTGTTTTCTTTTTAAATTTGTTTAAATAAAGGAATTTCCATATCACTTACCCTTAAGTAACCCCGTATGATTAGGAAAACTAAATGACAACTATTAGCAGAACAAACCACCATTCTGCTATAACAATTAACTTGGACATTTGCTTAAGTTGTTTGATTGTTATGTGTTGATCCCTTACGTACCTGTTGTTATGTGGTGCCATATTAATCTGGATAAGTAAAATCCAATTATAGTACCATTGTAACGACCCAAAATTTGATCACTTTAAGAATAAATATTTAAATATAATCCTAATAATTAATTAATAGATTATATAACAAAAATAAACTCCTTTTAAATAAGAACAAATAATAGTGAAATCAATTTTAAATTTTGTTTGAAAAATAATTAGTTCAAAGAAAGATTGAAAATGTCACCAGAGGTCGTTTTTCGAATTTTTGATTTTTCATTGGCTAAAAGTTATCGAAAATGTCATAACACTTTTACGCAGACATGCACACGTTTATAAATCACCTTGGATATGGAAATGTACATGTGAATATGCATGTACACTTGAATATATATGTATATATATATATATAATAAGGTAAGATATTTTTATAAAAAATGTATATATTATATAAAACAAAGATTCCTCCTTAAACAAAAAGTTCAAAAAAGGGACAAACATGTTTGTTTTTATTTGACAAGAAGGTGGCAAGAGGGGGCAGAATTTTGGTGAGGTGGAGGTGAGAATTAGGTGGTGTTATTCGCGTGAAGGACAAAGTACAAGAGAACATTTTGGTGAATTCCCGTTTTAACTTTATATAAAACTAATTTTTTCCAATTTCTTTTTCACTTTCTCATTCTCTTTTCCCATTTCAAAATTCCTATATCTCTTATGCATAATTTCCATATCTTCCTACCTCATTTCAAAGTTTTAAAACCCAAATATTTCCACTTAAAACCTGTAGGCAACTTGCTAAAACACTTTTACACTCACTACTTCACTTTCTCTTCCAAAATCAAGCACATCTTCACCTTAGATAGCAACGGTCGTACCCCTACATGTCTATGCTCGAACCATATTGATCATAAGCCAAGCTTATTTCCAAAGTTTCAAAACAATGTTCAAGTCTTTCCATAAGTTTCAAAAATACCAAGTCTTTTTTTAAAAGTTTGAAAAGATTTCATTTAAACTAGTTGACTAAATGCTAATCTTTTTAGGAAAGAACTTACCTTTATGTATGTGTATATATATGTGTGTTATTATGTGGCTATATATATATGATGCTTTTTGTATGAATTATAGCATGGTTTGGATGTGTATTTATGTGTTGATGTGTAGTTAGTATTAGGAATTGAAGTGAAGAGCTAAAGTGATACCTTGGGTTGTAAAGTTGTGATTTTGGATATGTTATGGAAATGATATGCTATGTATGAACACCGGATTAATAGTGGTTCGGCGTAATTGCCTACGTCCACTTTGAGGTTAATCTTTATTGATTTTCTCGATAATCGATTACAGATACAATCCGTATATCAACTACTTGATTACAACTGTTAAGCAAAGAAGATAAGTCTTGAATGAGTGTGAAATGCGACAGAGTTTCCCCAGTGTTCTCGAAATCCCCCCTTTTCACTGTGCCCCTGCCTCTCTGTTTATAGATGAACGTAGGTTGAACTTCCCTGGTGGGCCTAGCAGCTTGGTATCTCGGTCCAATATAAGTAATCTCCGAATACCGAACCAAAAATGTCGAACGACAGAGTGCCGAACGACATCTTCGTGCGGAACGAAGCGATGTGTTGAGTGAGAGATGCAGGCCGATCGAGAATCGATACCGGATGGGGAAGGTGCCGAACGAGGCTGGAAAGCCGAGCGAGGCATGAATGCCGAGCGCTCTCGAAGCCAAACGCTCTTGAATGCCAGTCGACCCAGTCATGCCGAACATCCCTGGAATGCCGAACACTCTTGGATGCCGAACACTCTCGGATGCCGAACGTTCCTGAATGCCGAGCGTTCTCTAATGCCGAACGCTCCTGAATGCCGAGCACTCTCTAATGACGAACGTTCTTTGTATGCCGAATGTTCCTGGATGCCGAGCGCTTTCTAATGCCGAACGCTCCTAAATGCCGAGCGTTCTCTAATGCTGAGCGTTCTCTCATGCTGAACGATCTGGATGCCGAACGGTGCATAAATGCCGACCAGTATGCAAATGCCGAGTACTTAGGTTCCTGGTCAAACCTTCAGGTAACACTTGCCCTCCAAAGTGCATCAGATGGTCAAACGTGATGGGCTTTGAATCATGAGTCCACTGTGCTTTGCTTCAAGCTATGGCTTAGTTTCCTCGATGGTGACTTCCCTTGAATACCAGGTGAGGCGTTGTGTGCCAAACGTCATGCAAATGCCGAACAGTACAACCGAAGCCGAACGTTCCATGTATGCCAATGACTTTGAATGTCGATGTCGAACGATGTCTTTTTGACCGGTTCTACCGGTCATTATCCCTTCGGCTCCCTCTCTTCCCCTATAAAGTTCGGCACTTTCCTCCTTCCTCTCTTCTTCACCTTTACCTCTGCTATCTTGTACTCACGAACCTCGCCTTTCAAAAAACTCCAAAAATTTAACAACCCTTCCCTCCTCTTGCATCATACATTGCCTCACTTCCTCCCCAAATCATTCGGAATTAATTACAACCATGCCCTCAACTCCAGAATTCTCTCGAGTTTCGATCCCTTTACTAGGCATCGACCCCTCTTTTTAAATGCTCTCCCTTGACTTAAAAGTTTTAGTACGAGGCTCTAATTCACAAATTTTGGTAGAACCGTAACAAATAGGTGTTGCGTGGATGAAAGAATCGAAATGGGATTATGATATGTTCTAAGGTTAGATGATATGGATGAAAGGAGAAGTGGTCAGACGTAAGCACACGAGGGAGTTGTTGGGAGATGCACTATGGTTCGGTATGGTTCTCCCATGCCGAACGAGATTGGAGGGAAGGGTAGAGGAGGAGCAGGAATTAGCTAGAATGCCATGGTTCGCCACATGCCGATCAGTGGAATGGAAAAACAGGAAGGAAGTACGAATTGGATAGGATGCCGAAGGACATGGCTCGGCATTACTTCTAAATGACTCGGCCATGCCGATTGGGAGAGATGGAGGGAAAAAAGGCAGATAATGTTAAGGGGAGAATGCTGAGCGATATGGCTCGACACAAACACGGTTCGACATGATTTACCGCATGCCAAACGGCCAAGAGGAAGGGTTGAAAGAGTGATATTTAGGCCAAGTGGCGCGTAGGCTGAACGACATGAATGCCGACCAGTACTTAGGCCGAACGATATTTCGGTTGAACGATGCTTAGGCCGACCAATATTTTGGCTGAACGATACTTAGGCCAATCAATATTTTAGCCGAACGATATTTAGACCGATCAATATTTCACTTTGCCTAATCTTATGAGATAAACAAGGACAAGGACCTAATCAAATAGCATATCGAACTAATCTAGACTGATAACTTCCTAGTCTCAGCAATCACAAGCCTGAACTTAAATTGACAAAAGTGGATAATTTCCTTTAACATATAGCGCCAAAATCTGAGCCCGAAATTGAAAACATCATAGGGAACACTTTTGGAGACGGTCAACGGTGACGGTCTTCGAAGGCGACAATTCAAAGCTCAACTTTATACCATCAATTTTGTGACTTTCAACTTCTCAGCACTTATATTTGAATTATCATACTAGTCCACACACCACAGGAGGGGAATACTTGTGTTATTAAGTCTAATATCGATTGTTTTTCAAGTATAGGTCAAACAGGTGATCTACTAGATTCAATCTCTATTAAAGATGTGTAGGAAATCTAGCTCCGCTACGATCTCAGATAGACCTGGGCCATCTTCTAGACAAGGAGTCACAGATATTTCAAACCCGTCGACTTCCCATGCTCATAACTTAGCTCCCGATGCCCTGGAGGCATCAATTTTCTTGGACAACCCGGTCGATTCACAAGCTTCGAAGATTAATGAAAGTGCACTCCGTCGTACATGCTCTATGGACATCTAGCACGTCGTACACACTTGCGTCGGACATGTTTTGATGTCATGAAAGGGCACGATCGTCCACACTTGCCCCCGGTTGGATACAAAGCTTGTAATAAATTTATGTGCAGGGTCGGCAGCGTGCCACCGTTAAACTCATTTCTTCGGGACGTGCTGCAATACATCGACATTGCCAACTGCACCCAAACAGCCATGCATTCATCTACGGTACCTACATCCTCTTCATGCATGTCCTCTCTAGACCTCCAACCCCACGTGATATCAGATATATATATTGCATCAAGAAGCGGAGACATAGCCCCTCCTTCATGTTTCTCGAGCCGCACAACAAATGACAAATTTTGACTGGGGCATGTAGCAAGTTTGCCCTGTACAAACAGGAATGGTTTTATGTGCATTGCCCTCCTGGTTTCGCAAGGAGATAGGTGGAAGGAAGTAAGTCTTTTCTCTGGATCGATATTCATGCTTGGTTAAAGCCGTGCCTTTTCTAACTCTTTTTTCATCTTTTCAAGTATCAATCCACGTCCTGACGGCCATGGATATTCTGAAGCCGTCGAAGCTATTAGAGCCCGTCCCGCCGAAGAACGGGACATCCGAACTCTCATTTCGAATGGGTCACTTACAACATTTGGACTGTTGGTGGAAGGCCGTCGGATAAGCCTTCCTCAGGGCGTTACCATGCCTAGGCCTACCTCTGGCAAAGGGAAAAAACAAGCCGAGTCTTTAGTACGTAACCCTCCTGGCGCACTAGAAAACCGAGAAATCAAGGAAACCGAAACACACGAAGCATAAGATGAGAATGTTGGTCCTACTCAGGACCTGATGGTTGAAGTTCACGACATCAAATCGTCATCTTCCACTTCGAAGAGGAAAAAGAAACTGACGTACAAGATAAGGAAGGCAAAAGTTGACGCAACCTCTAAAGTTACCTTATTCCAATAGAGAAAGAGGCTTCCTCACAACGTTTGGAAAGTTCTTTTAAGGGCCTCTCGAACCTCTCCATACCCGACGATCTACTTAATTATGATTTTGACAATCCGGAGGCACTTAAACTTCACTCGCCTTTCAAAGGAGATGCAGGCGTTCAAGCCCAAACTAAGGGAGAAAAAACTCCCATTAGTAAAGAAACTGGTCCGTCGGGGGGAAACACTAGGACACACAAACACCTGCACTTAAATTTCCGTCGTCACACTACTTTTGCCGATTCGTTGTTATTTAAATTCAGTGTGGGTGACATGGGGAGTACATACGGAGTCGATCGTCTCCGTGGGTCGTCTATTTTCCATCACTCTGGATGGGACTCAGGTTCCGAAAGACGTCGGGACAGAGACGGTGATGGAGATAGGGATTATCATTCCCGGGACTCATCATCTCGGAAGAAGACATATTATCAGCCCAAGTACCACCAACATCCCTCTTCTCACTCGCAGCAAAGCAAAGATAAGCACGGCCATAAGGGGTCACAATTCGATGTCCCTCGTGATCAACACTCTGATTCCTCTTCCACACGACAGTCTCGGGATCCCTATAGGAGAGGTGAACTTTCAAAGCCGTCTCCTCCCGTTCCTGCAACAGATCCAACGGTATCGGAGAGACTGGCCGAGCTCAAAGTTAAGTTTACAAAAATCTACTTTGATGGCCTAAAGTTCCTCCCGGCGATCCATCATATACCCAGAGATGTTAAGAAGAGCACTATCGCCTGTACCAACGACGTCTATGTTCAACATGATGCGTTTGTTCATCTTGCTGAGAAAGTGTCGGAAGTCTCCATAGAGCGCCAACATGAGATTGATCGTCTAAAGCTTGAGGCTATCCATGATAAAGACATTATCAAAGCTAAGGACGAAGAGCTCGCGTCTTACAAATCTCAACTTGAGGCCACCCAGCAGAGCGCCAAAGATACCGCCGAAGCCGTAACCCATTTGGAATCAACTCACAAAACAAAAATCGACGAGGCGGTCCAATGCTGTGGGGATTTAGCTTTGGAGAAAGACTCGGTAAAAATAGAGAGGGATGCATTCTGCCTTCGATCAAAGAACTTGAGGAGCGACTCCACAAAGAGAAAGAAGAGAAGATTGCTGCCCAAGAAGAGTCGCAACGAGATTGCGACGAGATCGTTGCAACGCGACTTGTAAAGGAGAAACTTGAGGGCGAGCTTTCTAAAGTTGAGGCACTGAAGAATGAACCACGCGAAGAGGGCAAAAAGATAGCATCTGCGGAAATCGACTCTCGTCTTGAGGCGGCCAAGGAAGAACGTAGGGAAGAGGTCAAAAGCATGTTTGACCTGCTTGTTGCCGAATTCAATGCCCGCGTTCTCATGCACCGGGACTTAACTTTTCTGGGCGAGGGCTATCTCGAATCTTTAGCCGAAGCGTGGGAGACCTTAATAGAAATCAAGAAGTCCAAACACGGTATCGAGGAGGTTGATGAGTGGGCTTTGATAAAAAATTCCTTAAGGGAAATGAACCTTCGAACCTGTCAGCGGTTAAAGCCCTTTATTGCAAAGGTTCCTTCTCAACGAAAGGGAAAGAAGTTATCGCCGGTCCATCCGAGACCGAGCCTCTAGCTCGTGTGCCTACCCAGCCGGCCGGTCGACCGATACTTGATCCCTTTGAGCAGCACATCGGCTATGACCCGGAGGACCCTGGCCTTAGCTTTCACGTTTTGTTCCCTATTCCAAAGGGTGAGACCTCCTTGACGGCTGAGAGCCAGCCGAAACCTGGTAGGCAACTCTTTTGCTTTAACATTCCAAGAGTTTCTGTTTTTCACCAGAAGTTATCGCATTCTAATACTTGCTTTTCGTGATTTTTTGCAGGCCGTTCTGATCTTGAGCCCACTCCAAGGAGCGATGTCACCAAGGAGGTGAAGGAAAAAATGAGTGAAGCCACTCACGTAGAAGAGGCTCCGGTCTAGATGCTCAGGTGATCGGAGCGCTTGATGAGGATAAATCTGAGACTTCCTCTCCCATCGATGGGAGTTATGAAGTTGAAATTACAGGCGCCTATGGACACACTTCTGAACTGAGCATGAAGGAGAAGCTTGAGAAAGAGAAGGAAAAAATGGTCATGATCAAGGTCAAACCTCAAGCTATGGACCTGGACGATCCTTTGAATAAGCCATTGAAGGTCATCCTCCCAGGCGGGTCCAAACCCATGGAAGTTCCGCGTACTTCTTCAGCTGTCACTCCCCCATCAAAGAAAACTATCAAGGGTAAACGCACTGGGGAGGAGTCGTCTAGTAAAAAGTCGAAGAATTCGAATAAGTAGTCCTCGCTCTCGTTCAACGGGAGTTAGTTTAGATTATGTAATTATTTTTGTTTCCGTAGTTTATGTAAATAAACTTATTTTCGATGAATAAAACTTAGTTATTTTGCCTCTCAGAGGACTATTGTTTTTTTGTTTTTTGTATAACCGTGGTCAAAATTCGAGCTACTGCGAGTTACGTGAACTTCTCGATTCATCTTCAAACAAGTTGACAACTTTTTGGCATTGCACATTCTTTATTCCATGCTCCGGGTACTTAAAATATTTTCCAGTCCGTACGCCAAGGGCTCGTTGACTTCTAGTCATTTATATCCAGTCTTCCCTCAGGGGATTTGGACATTTAAATTGTTTAGACTCTGGTCTGCACTCCGAAGACTCACAGTACTTCAGTCCGCACTCCGGGAACTTGGAGTTTCTTAGTCGTTTATACTGTGGTCCGCACTCCGGGGACTCGGAGTACTCCAGTCCGCACTCCAGGGACTTGGAGATTTTTAGTCTTTTATACTCGACCCTGCACTCTGGAGACTTAGAGCACTCCAATCCGCACTCCGGGGGCCTGGAGATCTTTAGTCGTTTATACTCGAGTCCGCACTCCGGGGACTTGGAGATTTTTAGTCATTTATACTCGAGTCCGCACTCTGGGGACTTAGAGTACTCCAGTCTGCACTCCGGGGACTTAGAGATTTTTAGTCATTTACACTTGAGTCGAGTCCGCAATCTGGGGACTTAGAGTACTCCAGTCCGCACTCCGGAGACTTGGAGATTTTTAGCCATTTATACTCGAGTCTGCACTCTAGGGACATAGAGTACTCCAGTCCGCACTCCAAGGACTTAGAGATTTTGAGTCGTTTATACTCGAGTCCGCACTCTGGGGACTTAGAGTACTCCAGTCCGCACTCCAAGAAATTGGAGAGTTTTAGTCGTTTATATTCGAGTCCGCACTCTGGGGACTTAGAGTACTCCAGTCCGCACTCCAAGAAATTGGAGATTTTTAGTCGTTTATACTCGAGTCCGCACTCTGGGGACTTAGAGTACTCTAGTCCACACTCCGGGGACTTGGAGATTTTTAGTCGTTTATACTCGAGTCCGCACTCTGGGGACTTAGAGTACTCCAGTCCGCACTCCGGGGACTCAGAGATTTTTAGTCGTTTATACTCGAGTCCGCACTCTGGGGACTTAGAGTACTCCAGTCTGCACTCCGGGGACTTAGAGATTTTTAGTGGTTTATACTTGAGTCCGCACTCTGGGGAATTACAGTACTCCAGTCCGCACTCCGAAGACTTGGAGATTTTTAGTCGTTTATACTCGTTCGTACGTCAGACAGATTAATGCATCTCTTAGTCATTTGTTATAGTGTTATCATACACAGAAACATTGACAATTCATGGGAAAAAGATTGAAGCCTTTATTAATGAAAATAAGCTAAATTGTCTTTTTACAAGCCGTAAAATAGGAATAAAAACTTGCTGGAAATAAATGCAACTAAAATATGGTAGAAATGAACTAAGTGTAATAGTGCCGCAAATGTTCACTATTCCATGCTCGGGGGAGTATCACACCATTAATGGTCGCTAGCTTGGAAGTTCCTTCTCTAAGCTTCCGTTCAATGACGTATGGACCTTCCCATGCGGGGCTGATGTGTGATGGAACTGGGAAAACTCGTTTCAAAATGAGATCACCCATGCCAAAATTTCTCGATCGTACTTTTTCATTATAACATCGAGCGACTCGGTGCCTATACGCGGTCGTTCTTAAATTAGATTCTTCACGTTTTTCATCATTGAAGTCCAATGATTCCGGCAAGAGATCTTGATTTGACTCAGGGTCATAATAAGTTACCCAATGTGATGGAACTTCAAGTTCTACGGTATAACAGCTTCTATGCCATATGCCAATGCGAATGGAGTGTGCCAGTCGCGGACTTGTGAGTGGTTCTGTAAACCCAAAGCGCTATTGGTAGCTCATCCACCCACTTGCCTCTAGCGTTTTCCAAACGTTTTTCCAATATGGATTTGATTATATTGTTTACGGCTTCCACTTGTCCATTAGCTTTCGGGTGAGCAGCTGCTGCAAACTTCTTCTCAATACCATATTTTTGGTAAAATTCCTTGAACTCTTTGCTTTCAAACTGAGTTCCGTTGTATGTGACGATGGTTCTTGGAAGGCCACAACGGCATATAATATTTCATACAACGAAATTAATGACCTTTTTGGTGGTGATAATGGCCAAAGGTTCTGCTTCTGCCCACTTGGTAAAGTAATCGACTGCAACTATCGCATATTTTGCACCACCTTTGGATAGAGGTAAGGAACCGACTGTGTCGGTTCCCCACACTGCAAATGGCCAAGGACTAACAATTTGTGTGAATTCTGTCGGTGGAGCTCTTGGGATTTTTGCATACTTCTGACATTTGTCACATCTTCTCACGTAGTCTGCGGCATCTCGATTTACAGTTGGCCAATAGTATCCATAGCGGAGGATTTTCTTTGCTAACGTCTGCCCTTCGGTATGGTCGCCACATTCATCTTCAAGGACTTCTTTCAGTACTCGTTTTATCTTATCTTGGGCAATGCACCGGAGTAAGGGGGTCGAGAATCCCCTCCGATACATTACCCTACCTTGCATTACATAATGCGAAGCCTTACGAATGACTTGTCATCTTTCGCTTCTTCTCTCATGCACGACCCCGTGTAACAAGTACTGTTTGAATGGGGTCATCCATGACTCCATTTCGATTTCTGTTTCTAACATGAAATCTACCTCCTTCATATTTATGCTCGGAGTATGTAAGGTTTCGATGGGAAACAATCCCATCTATTGCGCATCACCAGTGCTTGCGAATTTTGCCAATGAATTGGCTGCTCTGTTTTACTCACGCGGGACATGTAAAATATCATAATACTCGAGATTCGCTACAAGCTCCTGAACTCGGACCATATATGGGGCAAGTCTCTGCCCTTGCTTGGTAGTCTCCGCGCACTTGATATGCCACCAGTTGTGAGTCGCAAAAGATTTTAACCGATCTTATTCCCAGTTCTTTGATGAGCCTTAAGCAAGCAATCAAGGCTTTGTACTCAGCTTCATTATTCGTTGCTGTGAATTGGAGCTTCAAAGCGTAGTAAATTGATCGGTTCTCAGGAATTACAAGAACTATGCCAACCTCTGAACAACGGTCGTTAGATGCCCCATCGGTGTACATCCTCCATCGAACGGGAGGTATGATATTGTGGTCGTTCGATTTGTCTAACACAGTAAATTCAGTAATGAAGTCAGCTAGTTCATGCCCTTGTATGGCCTTTCGTGGCAGGTAGGTAATATCGAATTGACTTAACTCGATATTCCACTTTAACATCCTTTTAGAAGTTTCCGGTCGTTGGAGTACCTGTCGCAAGGGTTGATCAGTGTAAACACTGATTGAGTATGCCTGAAAATATGGGCGAAGTTTTCGTGATGCAATCACCAAGCAATAGGCTAATTTCTCAATCTTTGGATAATTTCTTTCCGCCTCCTTCAAGCTTTCACTAAGATAGTAAACTGGCTTTTGAACCCGGTCCTCCTCGCGAACCAAAGTTGTACTGATAGAATGCTGGGATACGGCCAAGTACACATACAACATTTCGTGGTCTATCAGTTTTGACAGTACCGAGGGATTTTCTAAGTGCCTTACCAGAGCTCGAAATGCTTCCTCATAGTTGGATGTCCACTCGAAATTTCTCTTTCCTTTCTTTATCACATCAAAGAAAGGAATGCCCTAATCTGTAGCTCTGGATATAAATCGGCTCAGCGCGATCGCCTTTCCATTCAAGCTTTGTACTTGCTTTATGGTTCTGGGCACTTGTATATCTCGGATAGCTTGAATTTTTTCGGGTTAGCTTCGATTCCCCGCGCATTCATAATGAAACCCAGAAACTTTCCCGACACTATGCCAAATGAACACTTCAAAGGATTGATCTTCATTCCGTAATGCCTGAGTATATCAAACATCTACGCTAAGTCTCGTATGTGGTCGCTTGACCGCCATGACTTCACGAGCATGTCATCCACATAGACTTCCATCGTTCTACCAATTTGGTCATTAAACATTCGATTCACCAGACGATGATAAGTTGCTCCCGCGTTTTTCAATCCAAAGGGCATTACTACATAGAAATATAGCCCCATATTTGTGACAAAACTGGTGTTCTCTTGGTTTGGAATGTGCATTGGGATCTGATTGTATCCTGAATACACATCCATAAATGATAATAATTCATGTCCGGCGGTAGAGTCGACAAGCTGGTCGATTCTAGGTAAAGGGAAACTATCTTTCGGACATGCTTTATTCAGATCAGAATAATCAACACATGTTCTCCACTTTCCATTTGCTTTATTCACTAGCACTGGGTCAGATACGCATTCAGGATAGAGGGTATCGCGGACGAACCCATTGGCTTTGAGTTTGTCCATCTCCTCTTTGAGAGCCGCGGACCTCTCCAGGTCAATACCTCTCATTTTCTGTTTTAGGGAACGTGCTTCGGGTCTATGTTCAACATATGACTCGCGATTGCAGGAGAAATCCCGCACATATCAGAGTGTGTCCAAGCGAAAATGTCCAGATTCGCCCGGAGGAAATCAATAAGATCCTCGGCCACTGAAGGGTCGAGTTACGATCCAATCTTAAGAACTCATGATGGGTCATCCCGGTTGACTGGGATGTCGATCGTCAACTCAGCCGGTGCTGCATTCGTTTCCCTGGTTTCCCCATCATCATCTCTCGGATCTATGTCTCTAAAGATCCGAGAATGCTGCCCGAGCTAGGGCTCAGGCACTACTTGTCAATCATCGGTCTTCAGGATGCGGACGGAGCTGTCCGCAACCTTTCCCTTCTCTCTCCACTGAGCTTCTCTTAGTTCCGCCACATAACATGCGCGACCGGTCGCCTGATCGCCATGTACAACACCGACTCCTTTTTCCGTTAGAAATTTTAATGTCAACACCATGGGGCAAGAGCAGCCCTAAATTCTGCCAAGGCTGGACGACCCAAAAATACATTGTATGGAGAGTCAACATACATTGTATGCCAAGTCTCCATCGCGTCGGTTGCAGCACCGTTAAAGCCGTGGGTACGGGCTTTGCATGGTTTCAAATCTTTCGTTTCCATCTTCATTTGGTCATAAGCCTTCTTGAAGATAATGTTGACAGAGCTTCCATAATCAATCAAGATTCTTTTCACGTAAGCTGGCCTGATTGTTGCAGATATAACCATCAGGTCGATAGTAGGAGCCTCCACCTTGTCCGCGTCTCGACTCCTGAATACTATATCGTCAGTCATCATGCGTTGTTGTTTTCCGGGGGTTCCATCTTCCATATTCGAACAACACTCGTAATCCGAATGCCTCAAGAAGGTAGCATATCGTTCCATCTTCTGCCAATTCTTTTCTGCAGGATGAGGTTCTCTGACAATGTTGTTTATGATCAATCTACCCACAGTCCGAGCAGGTTATTCTGGTTGGCATGGAACCGGCCCGCATCCAGGGTCTGACGTTCCTTGCCTTCCATCTTGTGAGTTTTTGACAAATTCCTGCAGCATTTTCTGTCTGATCAACTTTTCTATGGCATCATGGAGGTGTCTACACTCCTCAACATTGTGCCCATGGGTCTCATGGAAGCGACAGTGCTTCCCTGTCTGTTTCTGTTCTTCAGTGGACTCCTTTGGGCGCGACTTTCTATATTCAAAGGTGTTGCAGGTAGATAGATAAATTTTTTCAAGAGAAGTATTCAGCGGGGTGTATTCATTGTAGGTCGAAATCCTTGGCTTCCATTTCCCTGCTTCTCTTTTCTTTCCGGGATTTCCACCTCCGGATCCTTTGGACTGCCCAGGCTTGTTCTGAACGTTGACTTGAACTTTTCCCGAACTATCGCCGGACTGCTTCACGGCGATGTTACTTTTCACAGTCACCTGAACAACCCCTGATACCTTAACTCATTTCGTCCATCGAGCCTCCTCCCTCCGTATGAATTGATGAGCTTTGGAATAGAATCGTTCCAATGTAGCTGGGGGCTTTACAGCCAACCAATCTCCAAACTCCGAGTCTGGATATACACCTCGCATTACCGCCATCAAAATGCATGGTCGTTAGGATTGCTAACTTCAGTGGCGGCAACATGAAACCTTTGTAAGTATGCTTTCAAAGACTCTTTAGGAGCCTGGATTACACTTGATAAGGACATCACGTCCTTTGGATGAGTAGCATGTATCCTGAATTGTTCAACAAATTTCATTGCTAACTCATCGAAGCTGGATATAGATTGCGGAGGAAGCCGGGTAAACCACATAGTGGCGATTCCGGACAGAGTGATTGGGAAACACCTAGACTTAGTCGCGTCATTTTCCCTTGCCGAATCCATCATCCATTCATACCTCATCACGTGTTGCCTAGGGTCGGTCTTCCCTTCGTAGGCTGGGATAGTCAGCATATTGAATTTCTTGGGGTACTCAGCCTATAGGATAACATCTGTGAAGGGAGTATGACTCTTGAACACTCCCCAATCTTCGTTGGTCAGACCTTGGTTCTCTCTCATCAACTGCCTGACCATGGCTGATAAATATGGAGTTTGTATGGAAGGTGGGAGGTTGGATTCCGCTCCATGGGACCGTGCGGGCTGATGTCCCGCCTGTTGATGGTCTGCCAAACGTGCGTTCTGATGGCCAACTTGATTTGGGTCTTGATGAGCCGGACGTCCGGTCTCTTCACGTGCCTGATCCCTGGCAGATCGATCAGTGGCACCTATCCATGAAGTTTCTATCTTCTGGCATCTATGCCTAGGAGGTTCATCAACTGAGGTCGAGCTATCAGATAAAGAATAAGGAGTAGTACTACTCTCGGCATTCTGATGCTACTGCTGGGCAAGTTGAGTCATGAGATTAGTATTGGCTTGGATCTGCTCGGCGAATCGCCTTTTACTTTCCCTGAGTTCTCTTATCAAGTCGTTGAACTCTGCTCGGGAAACGACCTCTGCTTGGTTCTGGGTGGAGGTTCCTGTGCCTTGAATTGCTTGTTGATTGTTAGGTCCTATCTGTTGTACACTAGCAGTCTCATTGACATCTGCATTGTGAGAGGCTGATCTAGTTCGTGGTCTTTCCATGGTAGAGTTGTTGGTTGTAACTCTGAGTAGAATCAACAGATGTCTTGCGAATGATTCGGATCTCCTTCAGGGGATTTTTCAATCCAGTAGCTACAAAGTAGATCCTATCGTCCTGAGAATTCGATTTCTCAGTGAAAGCACCAAAGAGTTAGCACCAAAATTGGTCACTAATACCCTTAAGAGGGATTTTGTAGAGAGATTAATGAAGAAAGTAAAGTTAAACAGAGAACAATACGCAATGTAAATGCAGAAAGTATGAACACCGGATTTATAGTGGTTCGACGTAATTTCCTACGTCCACGTTGAGGTTAATCTTCATTGCTTTTCTCGATAATCGATTACAGATACAATCCATGTATCAACTACTCGATTACAACTATTAAGCAAAGAAAATAAGTCTTGAATAAGTGTGAAATACGGCAGAGTCTCCCCAGTGTTCTCGAAATCCCCCCTTTTCACTGTGTCGTTGCCTCTCTATTTATAGACGAAGGTAGGTTGGACTTCCCTGGTGGACCTAGCAGCTTGGTATCTTGGCCCAATATAAGTAATCTCCGAATGCCGAACCAAAAATGCCGAACGAAAGAGTGCCAAACGACATCTTCGTGCCGAACGAAGCGATGTGTTGAGTGAGAGGTACAGGCCGATCGAGAATCGATGCCGGACGGGGAATGTGCCGAACGAGGCTGGAGTGCCAAACGAGGCTGGAATGCCGAGCGCTTTAGAAGCCGAACGCTGTTGAATGCCAGTCGACCCAGTCATGCCGAACGTCCCTGGAATGCCTAACACTCTTGGATGCCGAACATTCTTGAATGCCGAGCATTCTCTAATGTCGAACGCTCCTGAATGCCGAGCGCTCTCTAATGCCGAACGTTCTTTGTATGCCGAACATTCCTGGATGCCGAGCGCTTTCTAACGCCGAACGCTCCTAAATGCCGAGCATTCCTACATGCCAAGAGTTTTCTAATGCCGAACGATCTAGATGTCGAACGGTGCACAAATGCCGACCAGTATGCAAATGCCGAGTACTTAGTTGCCTGGTCAAACCTTCAGGTAACAAACTATTTAATTATTATTTAATTAAGAGTTATTTATTTACTTAATTATTAATTAATTAAGGTTTAATTATTTTTTACTATAGTTTAATTATTTAATTTATTTTTAATTAGTTAAGTATAATTATTAATAATTAATTTATATTTAACTAAGACTAGTTAAGGTTTAAATTTTGATTTAAGTATGATTAATTGTAGATCAATAAAGCTTTAATTTATGGTTTAATGATGGTTAATTCTTTTTTAGGTTATTTTAAACTCCAACGGTTCTTTATTTTAATTCAACTCTCTTCTCTAAGTGAATTATTTTTTTAAACCCAAGGATCTCTTGTCCATGCCTAAGTATCCAAACAAATTAAAAAGTTAGAAAAAAACGTTGACACGTTCTATTAGAAGTAAGTCGACTTATACTTATCATAAATACCGCATTTTGGGACCGTTAAGAATACAAGGGAGTTAATTTTGATAAGAGGGTCATGATAATTTAAGCATATGGAATAAATTTCCATATGTAAATCTTTACACCTTGATAGTGGAGTTGTCCACCATAAAAACTTGACCCTTTAACATTATTGAATGTTGGTTCAAGGGGATCGGGATAGGATAGCAGTTGTTATCCAAAAACTACTTCAACCAACCTAAGTGTTCGAATTAGAAATAGTGAAGGCAAGGTTCAAGATGAAGGCTTGAAGCGCAAGGGCTATTTGCTACTAACCCTAAGGGTGTTCAAAAATGGGTGCAGTGTAAGTAGTGCCTTCGATTCATTCAACACCTGAATGACTTATATGGATGGATGGTGAAATTGCATCATCACTTGGAAGGCAATGTTAGTATTCCAAGTGGAAGTGCTATTCTAAAAGTAAAGACGTAGCCTCAGACCACATCAACAGAAAATGACTAAAACCGAGGAGATGCAACAGAGTCATGTGGGTCGCACCCATTAGGGTATGTCACCATCAAATCTAGAATCAATATTAGACCCTTTTTGTATGATTCGGTACGGTTGCTGGTCACAATGGTGGAAGTGATGTATTCGGTACTATCCAGTAAGGGGTAGGCTCGTCCTGTTTTGGCATGGATCGGTAGGTTCGATCCCGATACATTTATCTAGAGGTGTACCATAGCGAGAAGTACCCCAATAGCCCAATCATTGTATGGAATCCATTCTTCGATAAGCAATGTACGATTCTAGTTGTACGCAAATATGTTGAAATATGAGATGCAAGCAGTTCAGCTATGTTCTACATTTACTTTCGAACCCCCAAACATTATCATAATATCATTGGATTTTCTATATAAAAAAATGTTTGGTTATAGTAAGGTAATATCCTATCTGTGTTTATGTGCGGCGTGGTCTTAAGAGATACACTTGATTTTAAAAGTGTTTTAAAGGTAATAATTCATTTTTTATGAGTTTACTCGCATCTGAATCATGTTTGACCCAGATTTTTATTTTCTTTCCCTAAAACTCTTGGGTACTCAAATTTTTATGATTAGCCAAGTGATCCAAGTTTCTAACGATTGGAGGACCTGGGGCAAGTGGCTTCAACGTTAGTTGACTAGTATCTTATTCCGATGTGTATATATGTATGTGTTTCATATTAGTGATGTAAGGACATGTAGTTATAACTATCTTGGTTTGGAACTCGTACTATAATGACTCCGATGTACTACTACGGCAGTATCTATGCAAAATCTTAAGTTGATTAATATATGTTATTTCATTTTGTTGTGAGCTTTTGTGATTGTGGAGTTTCTTCTTATCTTTATTTTTCTTCAACCCTTGATGACTCTTCTTTTGGAGTAAGAGAGGCAGTTCGTTACATTTGGTATTGGAGCCTAGGTTGAGATAACACCTAGGCTTTGGGATAGGGTCAACTTCGAGAGAGCGTGTTTGTAATTTTTATTCATATACCTATAAATATATTCCCGATAGTTAGATCAGTTTTGATAATTTTGGTTTGTGTCATTTCGTTAAGATTATCTTGTTTAAGTATTCTAAGAACTATCTTACCATGTCTAGGTAGTAAGACATGAGTAATCATGGCAGACGAGGCAGCTGAGCAGTTAGCATTACGACTACAAATGGTCGAATCCCATATCCTAGAGGAGTTTAAATTGTCGAAGAGGCAACACAAGAGCAACCAAGAGTGAATTTTGCAATCTTATGCAAGGATTATGCCAATATAGGGGGGAAACTATTTACAGGAACTAATCTATCATGGAAGTGCAAGCTTGGTTGCTATCTTGCAAAAAGATTTTTAAAGGTCTTGGCTTATAAGATAAAAAGAAATGTTCTTAGCAGCATGGCAACTACAAGAAGGGGTAGCAGATTTGTGGGATTTCCTTACTGTAGATGATCTAGATGAAGAGTTTCCATAGGCTCGAATTAAAGAAGTTTTTGCGGATCAGTTCTTATTTGTAGCTGGAAGGACTAGGATGTATAGGAACTTCATGGACTTGAAGTAGGGGATCTATCTATAGCAGAATATGAGACAAATTTCAATTAGCTTTCTTGTTTTAGGCGGGAATTGATCAACACCCCATTGAACAAAAGATAAGATGTTCGTTAAGGGAAGGAGGGAAAGTATCCACAAGAAGATGACTGCTCATATCAAAGGTTCTTTGTTGATTTAGTGGACATGATTTTCAGGTATGAGGTCTTGGAAAATAAGAAGCCTACATCGACTACAACCAGTGGAAATGCTAGTGGAAGCAATCCCAGAAAAAGAAAGTTCAATCCAAATTGGAAGAAGCAAGGAAACGATAATTCATGGAGTGATAAGGGAAATAAGTTTGAAAATGTTAAGTGTTACCTTTGCAAGCAGAAGGCTCACATATCCAAAAAATTCCAAAATCTAGAGCTCCTAATCAACAAAGGGAAAATATCTCCCCAATAGTCCAGAAGAAGTTCTATTTTTTCTATCATCGGCCTGGCCAAATGGTGAAGGATTGCCCACTTATGAAGAAGGTGCAGCAGCCTAAGGTGTTTGCTATTAAGAATGAATCGTCGACTTCAACGGATGTAAAGGGGAAAGACGTCCTTGAAGGTATCTTACTGATTAATGGTATTTTTGTTCAAGCATTATTTGATACTAGTGCCTCTCATAGTTTTATCCCTTTAGAATTAGTAGATAAATTCCATCTTATCCCTAGTATTGTAGAAATCTCTATGTGCATGTCTAACCCATAGGTAGGGTAACCCATTTGAATATGATTTGTAAGAACATGCCAATTTCCTACCATTCTCATCTTTTTCTTACGATCTATACGTCTTGAACTTTAAATGATTTAACATTATACTTTGTATGGTTTGGTTATCGAAATATGGAGCTGTTCTAGATTGTAATGAAAGAATTGTATCATTAATAACTAATTTTGGAAGAATTGCTAAAGTATCATGTAAGGAACTCGGTATCCATCTGTGTAGTTTTTTATATGACTTGGAAGAATCCCAAGAAACTTTAGGGTCTACTAAAGTTGTTAAAATTTTCTTGATGTGTTCAAAGAGGTTAAAAGTTTGCCCCCGCACTGAGAGATAGAGTTTTGTATTGATTTAGTCGCAGGTGCAAGGCCTGTGGTTCAACCTATGCGAAGGATGGCTTCGAGGGGGAGAGAGGAGTTAGCAAGTCAAACCTAGGACCTGTTAAGAAGAGGATTGATTAGACCTGGTTGTTTGTGTTAGGGGTCTATTGTGGTGTTTGAAGCTAAGTCTGATGGATTTTAAGGTTGCATTTGGATTATAGGGAGTTGAATAAGCTAATCTTTAGAAATAAGTATCCCTTTCCCCACGTCGATGATCTTTTTGACCAACTTCTTGGAGCTAAGGTATTTTCTCAAATGGATCTAGCTACCGAATTTCATCAATTGAGGGTTGCTGAAGATAGTATACCCTTAACTGCATTTAGGGTTTCCTAACTATTTCTTTTAGTGGTCGGTTATGCCTTTCGGGCTAACCAATGCACCTTCATATTTTGTAGACCTCATGAACCATGTCTTCGGAGATGTTCTTAACAAGTTTGTGTAGTTTTCACTGATGACATTCTTATCTACTCCAAATCCGAGGAGGAGCATAAACATCATTTGGAAGCAGTATTAAAGACATTAAGGAGACATGTCCAAAAGGCAAAGTCTTCTAAGTCCCATTTCTTACAATCAGAGGTGAGATTCTTGGGGCATATTGTGTCAGGAGAGTGCATTTCGGTGGACCAATAAAAATGGTGGCTATTTAGGAATAAAATCAACCGTGGATGTCTACCTAAGTTCGTAGTTTATTAAGTTAGTCTGGATATTATACGAGGTTTATTCCAGATTATTCTAAGATCTCCTTACATTTGACCAAGCTTGCTAAGAAAGGGGAGAAGTTTATATGGACTCTAAAGTGTGAAGAAGCATTTCTGGAATTGGAAAAGAGATTGACCTGTGCACTAGTTTTGGCTGTTATAGATGGTAATAATGGATTTACGGTTTACCTAAATGCTTGTGGAATGGGACTAGGCGTGGTTTTGGTGCAGCATAGTAGAGTGATTGCATATGCAAGAGAAGAACTATGCTATGCATGACCTAGAGTTGCTGGCTATTGTCTTTGCATTGAAAATGTGGAGGCACTACATGCTGGGTAAGGATCCTTCTATTCCTTGTTTATTTTCTTTCTAATATTTAAATATTCTAGTAAGTTTTCTTTCTCTACTTAGGTGAAAAATTCGAGCCCTTCTTAGATCATAAGTCCCTAAAGTATCTTTTCACTCAAAAGGACTTGAACCTGAGGCAGCATAGATGGTTAGAGTTTTTGGCATCCTATGACTTGGATATTCTCTGTAAACCAAGGAAGGCTAATGTGGTCGCAGACGATTTAAGCAGATTTGCAGTCTTGGCTCTTTTAGAGGTTACCTTGACTCTTCTAGAAAGGATTTTGAGCAATCAAAGGAAGGATAAAATTATGGAAGAATTAATTCAAGGCGTTGAGAAGGGTCGATGTTCGGATTTTGAGATAGATAGTTGAGGCAATTTAAGGATGAATAGACGACTGTGCATGCCAGATGTGAATAGAATGAGATAAGAAGTTTTGTTAAGAGTGCCACAAATCTAAGTTAAGTGTACATCATAGAGTTTATAAGATGTACATAGATATGAAAAGAGTATACTGGTGGCCAGGAATGAAGAAGGATATCTCTATCTTTGTAAGCAGGTGTGCAAGATGTTAGAAAATCAAAGGGGATCACTAGAAAATTACTGGATTATTTCAACCTTCGGAAATCCCAAATTGGAAATGGGAGAGGATATGATGGATTTCATCGATGATTTACTGAAAACCCAAAAAGGAGATGAAGAAGTATGAGTTATTGTGAACCGGTTAACTAAGAGTGCTCATTGTATTCCGATCAAACCAACTAGAAATGCAACTTTATTAGTAGAGGTTTATATGAGGGAGATAGTTTGACTACATGGATTCCTAATGAGTATAGTAAGTGGTCGAAATCCTATATTTACAAGTCATTTCTAGGAAGTCTTGCAAGTGCATTAGGAATAATGCTGAGTTTGAGCACTTCCTACCACCCTCAAACCGACGGACAAACTGAAAGGGTTAACCACATTTTAGAGGATATGTTGAGGGCGTACATCTTGGATTTTAGAGGGTCTTAGGAAGATCATCTTCATCTAGTGGAATTCTCCTACAACAACAACTTCCAAGCAAGCATCGACATGGCACCTTATGAAGCTCTCTATGGAAGGCCATGCAAGTCACTAGCCTGTTGGGTAGAGTCTGGAGATTGTCTATTGCTTGGGCCTGATATGATTCGATAGGCAACAAAGAAAGTTGAGGTGATTAAGAAAAAGAAGAAGGCAGCCCAAGATCGTCAAAAGAGTTATGCTGATAGGAGGTGAAGAGATTTGGAATTTGATGTTAGAGACATTATGTTCGTTAAGATTTCACCAATTAGAGGAGCTGTTAGATTTGGGAAATCCGGGAAGTTAGCTCAAAGGTATATTAGACATTTCCTTATTCTCGAAAGAATTTGGTCTCTTGTGTGCTTATAAGATGAATTGCCAGAGAGATTGGCAGGTGTTCGTAGTGTATTCCATGTGCCGAATTTAAGGAAAGTTATGCATGATCCGACCTTGATTGTAGAGCCGTCTGAGCAGGAGGATCTAGATGTGGAGCCAGACTTGATTATGATTTGACATCCAGTCTATATTGTAGATTAGGATGAGAAGCGGTTGTGCAATAAGGTAGTGCATAGGTTAAAATTTAGTCGAGTGTGGGTCCTATGGACTACACTTTGCAAATAGTAGACCATATGAAGGAAGCCTGTCCTGAGTTAATGTTAGGATAGTTAGTTGTTTATTTGTATGTATAGTTTAAGCATTGTTTTCTATAGATGCTTAGTGTATGTCTTTTACATGTGTTTTATGATATGAATATAAAGATTTTCAAGTAATTAAGTTATCTAATTATGTGCTAATTTCAAGGATGAAATTCTTTTAAAGACAAGAGTGTAATGACCCAGAATTTGATCACTTTAAGTATGCATATTTAAATATAATTCTAATATATGGATTTTATGACTAAAATAAACTCCTTTTAAATAATAATAAATGATGGTGAAATCATTTTTATATTTTGTTTACAAAAATAATTAGTTTGAAGAAAGATTGAAAATGTGGCCAGAAGTTGTTTTTCGAATTTTCAATTTTTCGTCAGCTAAAAGTTATCGAAAATGCCATAACACATTTTTGTACCCATGCGCACATTTATATATCACCTTGGACATGGAAATGTTTACGTGAATATGCATGAACACTTGAGTATATATGTATATATATGATAAGGTAAGATATTTTTATAAAAAGTGTGTGTATATATTATACAAAATGAAATTCCACCGTAGATGAAAAGTACAAAAAGCTGACGAGCATTTTTGCTTTGATTTGATAAGAAGGTGGCGAAAGGGCGGTGGAATTTTCGTAAGGTGGAGGTGAGGATGTGGAGGCGGTATTTGTGAAGGGTAAAGTACAAGAGGACATTTTGGAAAATTCCCATTATAACTTTATATAAAATTAATTTTTTCCAATTCCTTTTTCACTTTCTCATTCTCTTTTCCCATTTCAAAATTCCTAAATCTCTTAAGCATAATTTCCATGGCTTCCTTCCTAATTTCAAAGTTTTAAAGACCATATATTTCCACTCAAATCCCTTACGCAACTTGCTAAAACACTTCTACACTCACTACTTCACTTTCTCTTCCAAAATCAAGCATATCTTCACCTTAAATAGCAAAGGCGATACCCCTACATATGTAGGGATGAACCATATTGAGCATAACAAAGCTCATTTCCAAAGTTTCAAAGAAAAGTTCAAGTCTTTCCATAAGTGTCAAAAATCCTAAGTCTTTTTGCAAAAGTTTGAAAAGATTTCGTTTAAATTAGGTGAGTAAATTTTAATCTTTTTGGGAAAGTACATACCTATGTATATACACGTTGCTATATGGCTATATATACGATGCTTGTTGTATGAATTATAGCATGTTTTGATGTGTATAAATGTGCTAATGTGTGGTTAATATTCGGACTTCAAGCGAATGGCTAAAGTGTTTCCTTGGATTATAAGGTTGTGATTTTAGATATGTTATGGAAATGATATGCTATGTATGTGTAATTTTGGCTTTTGGGTTAGATGGTAATGGAAGGCGGTACTTGGAAATGTTGGAATTGAGATCCTTTTTAAAGTCAAATAATGTTATTTAGTTTTTGATCTATTAAGTGTGTCAAAAAGAAAAGAAAAGAAAATTCCTAACTTTTAATTAGAGTTTCCAAAATCATTTCTAGAATAATATTTTCAAAATTAAGGAAGATAAGAGATAAGGTTTGGATAATATCTTAGAAAGTGATTCAAAGTTATGGCATCCATAGCGATAATCGCTCTGAATGCAGTTCAAAAATATTCGATTTTCAAATTTTCAAGTTTTCTTTTAAAATTGTTTGAAAATCATTTCAAACTTAATTAGATATTATGAAACTTAATTAACTTTTAATTTATGAGTTTAATAAATGATTAAAAATAATTATTAATTAATTAAGTTAATTAATTAAGGTTTAAGAACCAATTAATTAAGTTAATCATTTGTCGTTAATTAAGAAAATTTTCATTAATGGTTAATTTAGTTAAGGGGTAATTATTTTAATTAATTTATTCAATCAAGTTGATTATTTTTAAATTAATTATTCAATAATTATTTAATTAAGAGTTATTTATTTACTTGATTATTAATTAATCAGGGTTTAAGTATTATTTTACTAGAGTTTAATTATTTAATTAATTAAGGGTTACTAATTAATTTCGACTTAATTGAGAATAATTTAGGTTTAAATTTTGATTTAAGTATGATTAATTATAGATTAATAAATCTTTACTTTATGGTTTAATGATGATTAATTTATTTATTTTAAAGTTATTTTAAACACCAACGGCTCTTTATTTTAAATCAACTCACTTCTCTTAATGAATTATTTTTTATAACCCAAGGATCTCTTGTCCATGCCATTAAGTAGCCAAACAAATTAAAATAGTTAGAATAAAACATTGACACATTTTATTGGAAGTAAATCGATTTGTACTTATCATAAATACTGCATTTTGGAAACTTGATTAATACAAGGGAGTTTATTTCAATAAGCGGGTCACGATAATTTAAGCATGTGGAATAAATTTCTATATGTAAGTCTTTACACCTTGATAATGGAGTTATCAGCTATCAAGACTTGACCTTTTAACATTATCGAATGTTGATTCGGGGAGACTGAGATCAGGTAGCAATTGTTATCTGAAAACCACTACGAACCAACGTAAGCATTTAAATTAGAAATAGGGAAGGCAAGGTTCGAGATGAAGACTTTAAAGTGCAAGGGCTGTTTGCTACTGACCTTAAGGTTAATTCTAAAATGGATGTAGTGGAAGTATTGCCTTCGGTTCATTCATCGCCTGAACAACTTGCATGGATGGATGCTAACATTGCTTCATCACTTGGAAGGCAATGCTAGTATTCCAAGTGGAAGTGCTATTCTAGAAGGTAAAGGCATAGCCCTTGGCCTCATCAACTGGGAAATACTAAAACATGGGAGATACAACAAGTTCATGTAGGTCGCACCCATTAGTGTGTGTCATCACCAAATCTAGAATTGATATTTGACCCTTTTGTATGCTTTGGTATAGTTGCTGATCACAACTATGGTGGTGATGTATTCAGTACTATTCAGTAAGGGGTAGGCACTCATGTGTTGGCAGGGATCGATAGGTTTCATGCAAGTATATTTATCTAGAGGTGTACAATGGCAAGTGGTACCCAAGACATTGTATGGAATTCATTCTCCAATAAGCAATGTACGGTTTAGTTGTACCCAAATATACTGAAATATGAGATGTAAGCATTTCCGTCATGTTCTATATTTACTTTCAAAACCCTAGACATTATCATATATCATTGTATTTTTTATAATAAAAGTGTATGGTTATCATAAGGTAAAAACCTATCTGTGTTTATGTGCGGTGTGATCTTACAAGATACCCATGATTTTAAAAGTATTTTAAAGGTAATAACTCAGTTGTTTTAAATTTACTCACACCGCCCCCATGTTTGACCTGGAGTTTTATTTTCTTTCCCTAAAACCTTTAGGTACTCCATTTTTTATGAGGTTCTAGAGGCGGGTGGCTTCAACATTTGCTAACTACTTTCTTATTCGGTTGTGTATATATGCATGTATTTTATATTAGTAATGTACAAACATGTAGTTATAACTGTCACGGTTCGGAACCTGTACTATAATGACTCTGATGTGCAATTATGGCAGTATCTATATAAAATCTTATGTTTATTAATATATGTTGTTTCATTCCTTTATGGGCTTTTATGATTGTGAAGTTTCTTCTTATCTTTCGTTTTCTTCTACCTTTGATGACTTGTCTTTTGGAGTTAGAAAGGCGGTTCATTACAACCATTATGGTCGCTAAGCCTCCGTTTGACTTTTTAAGAATAAATATTTCATTTTCTTTTGAAATGGTTTTAGAGCAATTGCATTTGAATAAGATTTTAAAGAATATTTGACAAATGGTTTTACTAAAGATGTTTTAACTAATGGAAATGGTCTTTAATGTTATAAAAAGAAGTTTTTATAAAGAGTATTATAAAGGAACTTGGAAATTTATAAGGTGATTTGGGTAAATGCATGAATAAAAGTGATTTATTAAATGTATATGCTAACTAAAGAAAGCTTATTTGATTTAAGATTATTTAAGAAGTTATTTAAACAGGAAAGGCTTACAAATAAGTTTTATAAATGATTTTGGGGTATTTATAAAAGAAGTTTTAGAAAATGATTTTGATATTCATAAAGGGAGTTTATAAAAAGCTTTGGATATTTATAAGAAATTTATATTACAAAATTGGATATTTATTAAAGCAATTTATATAAATGATTTTGAGTATTTATAAAAGAGTTTTATAAATAAATTTGGAAGTTTGGAAAGTATTTTGAAATGGATTTGGATTTCTACTAAAAAAAGATTTCATGGATGAAAAATATTTGATTAAATTTTTTTATCAAAAGAAATATTAAAAGAATTTAAGATTTGGTTTTCTTTAAACCGGCCTTTTAAAAATAATGGTATGGAACATCCATTCCACACTTATCACTGAAGCGATAGTGTTTAAGGTTGTCTTACCTCCAATTTAAACAATAATTTTTTAATCCTTTTTAAAATGATTTGGAAGTAAGAAGTTATTCACAAATGTTTTGTGAATATACCTATGTTAGAGAGACAAATATATGAATGTTTTAGGCAAACATTTTTGAAAGAGATTTATTAAATAAAGAATATTTTTTAGGCTTAGTAGTAGCTATAGATAAATAAATCTCAAATGGAATTGATTGTTGGTTGTTTATTTGATAGTTAACTAGCCGACTATCAAGAATGGACCCAAAACGTAATTTTGGAAATATCTAGGAGAAATACATTAGTTATATGGTATAGTCATTTTCGATGATGCTGTACTATGTGTATAAATCTTATTTCGTTCTCCTAGGACAAATGATAAGCAAATCTTTCCACTAACGGAGAGGAGGTGACCTCTGCTCTTATATTTGACTGTTTATTTCCTGAAGAGCTAGGGTTGAGTTTAACGAAAATTATCAAAAATTGTTTTGAAGAGACCGAGATCGGATATTTTATTCGAAAACCAATAGATACAATTCAAGCATTTCGAATTGAAAACATCTTGAAGATAATGGAATTGAAGATGGAGCTCTTTGAAGTGCAAGGGCTGCTTGCTACTAATTCTAAGGGTGATTCCAAAATGGATGTAGTAGGAGTAGTGCCTTCAGTCTACTCATCTAATGAATGACTTGTATGGATGAATGCTGACATTGTTTCATCGACTGGAAGGCAATGTATCCTTCCTAGTGGGAAGTACTATATGATGGTAAGACATAACTTCAAGCCTCATTAACCAGGAAATGACAAAAATCGGGCATGCAACATGGCCCTATGGGTCGCTCCCATCAGAGTATGGTCATTCCAAATCTAGACCGATTACTATCTATTCATGTATGCTTCAGAGCCTAAAGTGGGGTGATCATATTCAGCACTACTAGTCAAGCGGTAGGCCTATCCTACATGGTAGGGGTGTAAGATGTTCCTATCAAACCCAGTGCATTTTATCTAGATATATACCATCGAAAGGTGGTTCCTTAACTTATCATAGTGTGGAATCCATTCTCCAATACATGCCTTTACGGTTTTAGATGTACCCAACTATGTTGAAATGTGAGATTCAAGAATTTTAACTATATTCATATTTTATTTGAAACCATAGATTTTATTACATTATCACTGGATTTTATATACAAATGTTTTGGTTATCGTCAGGTAAAACCCATCCATGTTTATGTGCGATGTGGTCTTATGAGATGCCTTTGAAATGTACGCTTTACTCACACCAGATCCATGTCTGACCTGGAGTTTATTTTCCCTTTTTCTAACCTCTTGGGTGCTCAAATTTGAATGGGTATCCAAATAGTTCACGTTTTCCATAGATTCATTTTGGAGGAGATCAGAGAAGGTGGCTTCATCAATAGCTTGTTATTTCCTTGTTTCCGCTGTGTAATATGTATATTGTATCTATTAGGTACGGACAAGCTATTTTAACTATACCAGGGTAGAATTTGTATTAGTATGACTCTAATATAACTTTTTTGAAACTACTTTGTAATATATCATGTTGAGTAATATATATTATTCCGTTACATTGTGGGACTCTGTGTTGTTTAGTTTCTTCTCTTCTTACTATCTTTCATTTTCTTTTACCCTTAATGGCTCATCTTTCGCAATAAGAAAGGAGGTTCATTACATTTGGTATTAGAGCTAGGTTAGGTGAACACCTAGGCTTTGTTGGGGGTAAACTCATTATAGATTGGGTCAGTAGTGCCCTTAAATGTGTCTGAGTATAATATATATACGAGTGCGTATCTGTTAATGAATAAAAATGTTTTATATTATGTTGTTTGACCTGTTGAGTGGCTTAAGGATTCTGGTTAATCTGTTTGATCAATGTTATCAATAGGGATTTCCTAAAAAATTGAAATAGACATAATATTTTTTTAAATTTGGTAAATGAAATAATTTTTACCCAGGAGTATATTTTCTATATATAAAAAGGGATGATTTTCAAAATCTATGTAGTTATCTATAAGGAGAGTGGATTAGGAGTTAATATTATTAAAATTATTAGCATTTATGGTTTAACTAGTCATGATCCCAGTTTTGAGCATCGACTATTGTCAAATTTAATAGTAGATTTCCTTTTTTCATCATGGGTTGGGTAGATAGAATTTGTAGGAACATTGAATCGAACACCTTGTGAATTAAGTTTCATAATTTGACTATAAGGCGTTCGACGATATGTAGGGTAAAAAATTGAATTTTAATAAAGGTGTTTATTAAAAGAAATTCTTTAGATAGTTTTATAGGATGAAATAAGAGAGATGATTTTAAAAATTAGAACTATTAAATGTGTTTTAAAAATGAAAGGGGTTTTGAGAACGTTTATTCCCGGTGGCTTTCATAAATTCCAAATGATTTTTGGAAATTATAGTAATCATTCTTAAAGGTATTTTAAGATATAGATATTTTAAAATAAAGTTTGAGAGTAAGGCTTTCTTTGGATAGTTCAGGAATAAATTTTGAACTATTTTGTAATGATCAGAATAATCTTCTAAGTGACCATCGAACGTTTGCTTAGGTAGATAGGATAGTGCACTTGGTAAATTATTTTCTTAATCATTGTATAAATCGAAATAAATTCAAATTTGAATGGATCCAAAGAAAGTGAATGATTTTGTTAAAAACTATGCATATATAAATAATGTTGTTACGAGAAGAAATTTAGGGAAAGAAGAAATATTTTTATTAATTAGTTTGGGTGTCTTGGAAATGACTTAAAATGGGTAAGAGATGTGTTCATATGGAAAACACTTCTCTTCTGTATTGCCCTTCTTAGTAAAGGGGTATATGATACTATTTGGTAGCATCAAGTTCCTTGACATCGTTTTGAAGTTACTCGAGCTATATGTATGTTTTAAAAAGGTTTTTAAAATAAAACCCGGGTATTATGTTCTTGGATCCCTTAAAAGAAAGAGTTTGCAAAATAAAAGATATTTTGAAGGTATACAAATAAATGAAATTTTAATTAGGTTAAATTTAGTAAGGAGGTTTAATAAAATTTGTTTGTTTAAACTATGTCTACTTGGATGTGAAGAATTATTTAATAATATTAGGCCGGCTAATAGACATTATTACCTTAGTAGTTTCTAAGAAAAAAAGTAGAATCTAGGATGAAGTTTGGATACCAGCATCCTACTCTCTTAGCTATTTACCAGACCAATTAAGGTAAAGAGGTTTATTTGGTTGACTAAGTTTCAAGACCTAAATTATTTTGGCCAGCATCTAAAGTTAGAAGTAATTATAATTAAAAGTCAGATGTTTGTATACACTCTTAGGATGTAGAAAAGTATTATATAAGTTAACAAATTTAAAAACCGATTCTTATGAAGCATGGTGGGAGGGTAAAAAGTAGTTGGGTAGTAAGAATCGTTAGGTCAGTACGTAGGTTGTATGAAGATCATTTCTTCCTTTCACATAGTTCTCGATCCTAGATTCGAGTAAATGACTGGAAGTGTTTTACGTCATTCCAAATAAGAATTTATCACTCGATTTTTGAAAGCGAGCATTAGTGAGGGTTCTTATGTGGAACTAAAAGTTGTCTATCGTAGTTTATGGATAAGCATTGAGAACAAAGTTTCTAATCAAGAGGTCTGATCATAGTCCGTACTACAAAGTCGGGTGAGCAATACTAGTTCAGAAGTGAAGTTATTGTTCGAGTGAGTGATCAAATTAGTTTTTTATATAGGAATGATCTATATACATCATATGGACTGATGAATAGTTAAGTGTTTCTAGGAATTAGGGCTGTGGTGCAATTTCGAGGATGAAACTCTTTTAAGAGGGAAGAGTGTAACGACCCAGAATTTTACCACCTTGATTTTTGAATATTTAATAAATTTTAAATATTCAAACAATATGTTTTATAATTTAAATACAACTCTTTTAAATTATAAAAAATGATGTTAAAATAGATTTGTAACGACCAACGATTTTGCCACTTTGAAATAGGCTATTTAAATATATTTATAGAAGCAACAAGCTGATGTTTATTAGCAAAAAAAACTATTTTGATTATTTAATAATGTTGATAAAATAGTTTTCAAAATTTGTTTACCAACATAGATAGTTCATAGAAAAATAGAAAATGTGATCGAAGAACGTTTTTCCAAATTATAAGTTTTCATTATCGAAATTTGTCGAGAAACATTGTGCACACTAGTGTACACATGCACACATATATGCACATGCCATGTTAAGTTAATTAGTGAGTTAATACTAAATAAATCATGTTTAGTTTAAATTAATACTTGATTTGACATATTATGTTTATTTAATAAGTACATACAATAAAAGAATAAGCTCTCATGTATCACCATACCTTTAAATCCATTCCTTTTTACACCTCATGGAGCAAGTCATTTCATGGAAAGGGACCCACTTAGTAACGTGTGCAACATGAACGGATGGGAGGGATAAGTGGCAACAACTCATTGGTTAAGGGTATTTTTGGTAGTTTGCAAAGTTGGTTAGTATAATAATACTACCCTTACAATGATCTTCACTTTCTAAAATTCCTAAGACATTTTCATTCCATTCTCTTTTTCATAAATTCTTGCATCCATTCATGGCTTCAAAAATTAAATTTTTGTGTTTAAATTAGTTTATATATTCCTAAAATCAAAGTTAGAACTACACTACATCACCATACATCCAAAAAAAAACCCAAACTCCTCACTTTGAACCATGGCCGAGCCCTATATTTGCCAAGGTCGAGCCCTAGCGTCCCACTAAGGTCCACTAAATAAATCCATTAGCATGGTGAAGCTTGGTTCCTGTGTTGTTTGAGAAGTTGGTGCAAATCCGGTTAAGTTAGTAAGCGTTTGGTGAGTAAAGTTCGTTTTTTTAAAATCAAGTTACTAACCTTTTGAAGTTGTAAATTTTATGATTTAAAATGTCGCTTAAGTATGTAGTAATGTTATATGTTGTGTATGCATGCATATATGTTGATTTGGTATTGAATGCTTATGCCGAAGTTTGAGTAGACGATAAAGATTAGATCTTGAATATTGGAAAAGTTAATTAGTATCTGTAAAGTAATATTCTTGCTTATGATTGTTTTATAATGTTATGTTGTGGTATTGTGATTGAATGTTGTATGTGTTGTATGTGGGTTCATGACATGAAGCTAGCGATTTGCTAACCCAAAGCGACTTAGAAATCATTCTTTTTGTCAAAAATTGTTTTGTTTCAAAGCAAAATGTTTTCAAGTTTATGTCTTTGATTTTTGGTTCAAAAGTTTATTTTCATGTTTTGAAGAAGACAAGATTCCATAGTTAAAGTTTTAAAAGTTAGAAAAAAAAAGAAAATTTCAAAAGTTAAAATTACGAGTGCATATAGCTATAGTCGCTATGTGTGCAGTTCGGAAAAATCTAACTGTTTTTCTAATCTAAGTTGTTTACACTTAGAAATCTTTTCGGAAATGTTTTCTAACTTCAATAATTAGAGAACAATTATTTAATTATTTGTTTGTTTAATTGTTACTAAATTAATTAATTAAGGTAATTAGTGCTTAATCATTTGTTAATAATGGTTTTTAAACTTAAATATTAATCAATTAAATTAATCATGATTTATTACTTAATTAAAGTTAATTATTATTTAAAGATTAATTCATTATTATTTAAATATTTATTTAAGATAATTCTTATTTTAAAAAGGGGTTTTATTTAATAAATCTTTTATCAAAGTTAATTATGTTTGAATAAGGTCTTATTAAAGTTTAATTACTTTTAATTAGAGTATAATTACTATTTAACAAGGATTTGATTCTCATTTACAAAGGTTTTAATTTATTTTAAAATCGCTCTGAGATTAAGTAGTCAATTTTGTTTTAAACTATTTCCTTTTCAAATTTGTTTAAATCAAGGGATTTCTGTATCACTTACCCTGAGTAACCTTATACGATTAGGAAAACTAAATGACATCTATTAGTATAACAAAACACCATTCTGCTATTTACAATAAGCTTGAACATTTACTTAAGTTGATTATTTGTTATGTGTTGATGCCTTATATACCTGTTATTTTGTGGTGTTATGTTAAACTGGATAAGTCATATGAAAAGCACTATTGTGGTCGCTAAGCCACCATTTGATTTTGTAAGGATAAATATATCATTTCCTTTTGAACGTTTCAAAGTTATTACATTTGAACAAGATATTTAAATAATGATTTGAAAAATGGTTTTACTAAAGATATTTTCACTAACGGAAATGGGTTTTAATGTTATAAAAAGAAGATTTATAAAGAGCTTTATAAAGTGTAACATCCAGGAATTTTTGTCATCTTGAGTTTTGAATATTAATTCTTAATATTCAATAATACGGTATATTAATCAAAATAAAATCCTCGATAAACGATAATTGGTAATAACATATATCTTTTAAGCCAAGATAATATTTTGAATTTCCAGATTTTATTTATAAAATAGGAAATTGATTTAATTGGAATTTCTTATACATATATATACTCAGAATAATATAATTTATATATATATTTTGGGAACAAACTCATAGCAAATAAATGTATATGAATAAGAAGGGTATATTATAAATAGAAATTAGTTTGGCTTATGAGGAATATAGTGTATTATAAATAGAAGAGTTTAAAATGTGTATTTTCTTATGTATATACATGTTACATTAAGAGAGAAGAATGTAAAAGTATATCTGTAATAATTTTAAACAAATATAAATGGTACATTAAAAATAATATAGGCACTGAAAACAAAAGAAAAGAATATATTGTAAGTAGAAATGACATGACTTATGGAAAATATAATGTATCATAAATAGAGAAAGTTTAAATTTTGATTTTTCTTATATATATACGCACACATATATATACACATTAGTTAAGAAGAGTGTAAAATATATGTATACATGAACTAAACAGGTATAGTTATTAAAGATGATATATATAAATATATTGCAAAATGAAATAAAAGATATATATATATATATATATATATGAAAACATATTAGAACCAAAAGAGAAATGACCAAAGTAAAAGTAAAAACAAGATTACAAGTCAAAAAAAATGTAAACAAATTACCTTGTAAAAAAAATATAAAAAAATATATATATGGTCATGGTCTGGTCAAATAAATAAAATGAGAAGAAAAAATATATAAAATAGAAAAAACAATTGTCTGGTTTAAATATGGAAAGATTAAAAACATACTTCATCTAAAAATCAACTCAAGTCACATAAATTCAAATCAACCCATCACCAAACAATTCTATAGCATATCAAATCTTTTGAGCCAAAAATCTATACCTGCACACCACATTGTTCTTGCATACACACACACACAAGATTTGAGTAGCTTAAGTGGTTGGAAAGCGTAAAACCAAAGCCTGTAAACAAAGTAAAACACTGTAAATATATAAAGCTCGGTAAAACATAAGAAGAACAAAGCCTTCTCTTTCAAATCCAAGACAAAGAAAGATTATCAGATCAAAAACTAAGGGCCAAGAAGTGGATTTAATGGATTGCAACCATGTTTAAGATGAGAAATTAGTTTTTTGAAATGCCTGTACATGGCCTATGCCTCTCTGTTTGTTTAACAGAGCAAAATTTTGTTGCATAGCTTCGAAAAATATTTTTCTCTTAACCTAGTTTAAATTTGCCGATGATGCCAACTGATGAAATGTTTGTTTTCGAGTCTAGATCACGCTAAAAATTGTTTGAAGTTAGTTCATTTTGTATATTATGAGAGACCTCAAAAGTACAGTAAACAACTTGGTTTTCGACGAAAGTCAACATGTTTAAAATGTCAATTTATGTATATGATCATGATCATTATGTGAAAATATGATTTTTAGTAAGTTGTGTGAAATCTTGGTTTGGTCGTTTTCCTTTCAAAAATTATTTTCCGACACTTGGGTTGTCGAGGAGGTGGACGGCTTGGTCAGGTAGGTGTGTGGCGACTGGAGGAGAGATCTACCATGGCAGAATTTTGAAATTAGCATTGATTGGAGTTGATGTGGAGGTTTTAGGGTTTAAGGGGATCTTGGAGTGGGTTTCTTCCATCAGGATATCGCGTGGACTTGGGTTCATTGGAGTCGACCAGGGGCTACTAGAGGGGAGCAGAGACAATGAGGGTTCGTTTGTAGTGGAGGTGTGGACACAGGTGGTCATGGTTGTGGGTAAATGATGTTTTTGGCGAAGTGGTTCATTATCAAAGGGAGGCACCTGTTCGAAAATTTGTTTTTAAGATGGAAGTGGCTGAAGCTGGTTATGGTGGGACAAACGTTAAGGGTGAAGTGAAACGCAAGTGTGGGGCAGGTTGTTACGACAAGGCATTGGCGGAGCAGCCTGTGGGCGTGCACGTCATTTCGTCTACAGGAAAAAGGGATGTATTGGGTTGAGGAAGGAGATCAGTGTGGTCATGCGTGGGGTTGGGTTCAATCGTGAGTCGAAGGGGTGGTGTGTCGTTAGCATGGGTGATCGAAGAATGTAAGTTTGGTTTTAGTTCATGATTTTTAAAATTTAAATTTTGAACTGGGATTGGAAGAAAAGAAGGAGGAAGTGTGTTTTTTTAGGGGTAGGAAGGTTTTGGTCTTCAGCCCATATTATATATAAAAGAAGAGGGATAGGCTAGACCTAGATAGGAATGAAGGAGAGGTTCTTTTAATTTAAAATGTTAAATTATATTTATGTGTGTGTGTAAATTTCAAAATGATATAACTCGTCCGTATGAAACTCGATCATCGCGATTCTTTTTACGATGGGTTCATATCGTCGAGTATTTCAATACCATGAAGTTTGCTGTTAGATTTGACTTAGTGATAATTTACGGCATTTTAAAACTGTCAGGTTTTTAAATGTAAAATGTTAAATTATATATATATTTTGTATATTTTAAAAATGTCATAACTAATGCATACAAATTCCGATTGAAGCAAAATTTGTTGTGATGGGTTCACATCGACGAACAATACATCATCATACAAATTGTTGCCGAGTTTGAATAAGTGAAAAATTATGATGTATTTAAATGGATAGAAATTTAATCAACCGATTTGAAATAAATATCGTCTTTTAAATTCATATGACCTATCTATGGAAGTTATTTGCCCAGATAAAAAACGATGAGTAAAGTCAAGTAATTACAATTTTCTAACATCTATTTAGCGGAATAAAACACTGTTTCTCTTATTATATTTAGTTGGGCCCTATTGGCAGAATAAATCACTGTTCTACCATTATTACTGAATATATCTGTTTTTGGACATATACTAGCAGAAATAAAACACCGTTCTTATATTATGTTTGTATGGACATCTATTTATTATCCTGATAATTATATTGGCAATATGATGTTGGATTGATTATAATATATATATATATATATATATATTGATGTGAATATCTGTATCTGTTATTCTGAGCTGTTATGGAACGAATGGCTATTTGATTAAGTACCTTTGAAATTATAAGCCTCTTTTCCAATTTTAAAGTTGATTTTTGAATCAAACTTATTTAAAGGGTGATTTTTATTTATTAATGATATTTTAAAGTTAATAAATAAATATTTTGATAATGATTTAAAGTTAATTATTTCATTATTCTTAAAAATTATTCAAAATAGTATTCAATTATTGTTTCAAAGCCATTTAATTATTCTAATTGTTACAAATACGTGAATTATTAATAAAAGTTATTTATAATGATTTGTTTAAAGTTGCTTATTACTTAAGGATTAATTAATATTAGGATATTATTATTATTCCAAGGATAATTTGCTTAAATATTAATTATTTTGTAAAATAATATATATTATAGTAAACTGTTATAAAAGAGTATTTTTCCTAAATTAAACTTGGAAAAATTTATATAGAAATTTATAAGCATTATTTTGAGATAATTATTAAATAAAGTTTTTAGAAAGTAATGATATAATTTCATGGCGTCATCGGAAGCAAAGAGCGCCTACCATTAAGTTTAGATTTCTCTGGGATGGAGACGTAACAATCAGGCTGTGAATCCATGGTTGATACCATAAAATACTTTCCGTATTTATTTAAAAATGTTTTTAAATATTATTAAAGGAAATGGTTTGTGAATATACTTATTCTGGTGAAATAAGTATATACCCTTTTATAAAGAGATTTAATTTAATTTTAAATAAGCCTTAGTGATTTCAGTAGAAAATGGAATTTTGATTGAATGATTGTTTATTTGATAGTTAAATAACCAACTATCAAATCTGGACTCAAAATGTAACTTTGAGAATATCCTAGAGAAACACGAGGATTATATGGTATAGTTACCATTTGAGGTGCTATACTGTGCGTATAAACTCATTTCGTTCTTCTAGGATGATTATAAGGAAATCCATCCACTAACGGTTAGGTGATGATCTCCGAACTTATTTTCATTTGTTCATTTCCTAATCAACCGGGGTTGAGTTTTGGAAATAACGAACGTTGTTTTGAAAAGACCGGGATCAGATAAGTTATGCCAACACCACTTCGATCCAACGAATAAGTTTTTGAAAAATGAAGACAAGAGCATGGAATCGAAGTTGGAGCATTGAAGCGCAAGGGCTTGTCGCTACTAATCCTGAGGATAATTCCAAAACGAATGTAGTAGGAATAGTGCCTTCGGTTTCGTTCAGACCTAGAATGAACTTGTATGGATGAATGCTATTAGTACATTGTCATTGGAGGACAATGAGCATTACAAGTGTAAATTCCTTAAAAATGTAATCGTAACCTCAAGCCTCATCAACTGGGAATGATTGAAAATTGTAACATCCCTTTAGCCAAGTTTAAATTGGTAATTTATATAAAAATTTTGGATTAATTGTGAATTAATTTATATTTGAATTTTAAGCTGGAAATTCTAAAAATAAAATATATTGTGAATAGAATTTTGGGTGTATTGGAATTCTCAAAACTAAATAAGATATATGTTCATTTAGTTATATAAATGAATTTTAATTGGAAGTTTGATTTTGAAATTTCATAAATATATGGACAATGAATATTGTTGATTTGAAAATACTAAAATGAATATCTTGAAAACAAGTTGGATTTATTTTGGAATTTACGTAGAAATTAAGTTTCAAAACAATTTCTTATTTTAAGAAAAGTTATATAAAGTATAAATTGCATCTGCATAAAGATTTAAAGATACATAGCACATATGTGAAGATAGTTGATAAATAAATTGTATAATATGTATATATATGTAGTTGAAAGTATATTTTGAATTTGACATAATAAATTTTTAAAGGCCATTTGAGGATAAATTTTAATATATATATATATATGTATGTATGTATGTATGTATGTATGTATGTATGTATACATGTTTATTTATTAATGTATATAGATAAGTATTTATTTAAAAAGTATAATGGTTTTAATTTAGAAGTATAATAAACTAAGTTTAATTTAGTGTTGGTTATAAAGATTACAACATTTTCTTTTAAAAATATAGTTTGTAAATATAGAAGAAAATGTGTGAATATAAATAAAAAAACATGATTCGTAATATATGCAAAAGTATAAGTTTGTAAATATAATAACAAGAAGGTTTAAAACAAATTTTACAAAATAAAAAAGGGTTTTAAACATAAAATCTTCATAAGTGACATTTGTTAACCAAGGAGATACATACATTCACAAGTGTAGATAATTTAAAACATGTATGAACAAATGTCATCTTTTAAATATTCTTTTCATTTTTGAATTTAAGTAATAAGGAAAAACTATTATATTATTTACAATTTTGTTTCATGCATTCAAAAGCAAAAGAAAAAGAAAAAAAACCTCAAATCTGAAAAGAAAAATAAAAACAAAGCATAGTTCAAAATCAAAAGCAAAACAAATAGTTTTCAAAGAATATTATCAACCTAGAAATCCGAATCCATCTCGAACCAGAAATTAAGCAGGCAGAGATCATCTCAGTATTAAATCAAAACAATGCAAAAGAAGTTAAAATATGGAAATCAAAATATCAAACCTGGAAATTAAAGCATATGGTAGATCATTTCAAAACATAAGCAAATGCAAGATCAAGAGCAATCATGTTCAGATTCAAAGCGTAAAATCAAATAACAAATCAAAGCAGTGCAACATCAAATATCAAAGATTGTTTCCAGACATTCAAATTCATATTTCAAGCTCAAAATCATTCTTTGTTCCTCTTTATTCCAAGTACAGGTGAGTAAATTCAAGCAAATCCATAAGTAAAATTAAAATTTAAAATTTGAAGCAATTAAAACCATTATTAACTCTAGTATTTTCAGCCTGAGGAAAGGATGATCAAAACAATGATCAAAAGGCAGAGCAGTTTAAAAGTTGCACGTTCCAGGCTCAAACTTCTTCTTTGCTTCTCTGTTTTCAAACCAAACTCAGGTGAGCAAACTCCCCACATAAAATCTAGAATAAGTTATATCTGGTTTACGTATGATTGATGTTTGAAATGTGCTGTGAAAATGCTTTGCATGGCTGTGTATATGTGATTGAATGTAAAAAAAATGTGCAAGCTGTGACCAGGCAGATATGCCTCTGTGTCATTTATAGGTTTTAATACATGTCTAAGAAAAAATTTAAAATCATCACATCTAAACGATTATAGGCTTTAACTTCTAAATTAAAAATGCATGTATGTAAGTAAAATAATTTTTAAAAATGGTCTTAGGAAATTTTGTTTAGTAATCATTTCAAAATGTACAGTTTGCATTGATAAGCTTAAAATGGGTAGAAAATTTATCATCTTTGTATTAAATTTAGATTATAGGAATAAATTCATATTGGAAAATTATGGTTTTTGAAAATCATTTCATGATTTTTAGATCCATAATCATTAAGGAAATTCGAAATGAACGAATTTTAGTTCTTCGTTGATCCACGATGATTGGCAAAGCTATGAGCATCAAGGCTAAGATGGAAGAAGACTGGGATGGTGGTGAGCACAGGAAAATACTTAATGGTTTTTCTAATGATCGTGGTGGCTGGATAATGATGAACTAGGGTTTCCATCACTGTTTTGTTGGACGAAGATGTCACGGAGATTGCATTGACTTTGGGACATTGAGTTTGATCGCACCCAGGGGAAAGGTTTAGGGGTCGATGGGGAAACTTTGGTCGAAGTTGAGAGGTTGTCGGTGGACGAGGTCGCCGACACGGGGAGGATTTAGGTGATTGGTTTGGGTTCCAAGGTTGAGCCCGATTGCTCATTTCGATTTCGTGACGAATTCGTTGATGTTGATTGTTTGTTTAGGGAGAGGAGATCACCGATGGTATGCTGGAGGCGTCGGCGGGGACCGGAAGTCGACCATTCAACGGTACACATGCACACGAAAAAGTTGTGCATCTGGAAAATGGGATGTAGTTTGGGAAGAAGCATTTCTCTCGGCTCAAACTCGAAGTGTTCGCGTGAGTGTCTCGAAGTAGTTGAAAAGGGTAGGTTACCCGAAGTAAGTCTCGAGTAAAAATGAATTTGGCTCGGGGGATCTGATGCAATACAATACAGTTTTAAATTTTTAAAGGAAATCAAATTTTTAAAATTAAATCTTGTTTAAACCTATTTCCATTTTATATTAGATGTTATTTAAGTTTTTAAAATTAGTTAAAGAAGGTTTTTGAATAAAATTGTTTTAATTAATCAATTTTTAAAATGGTTTTATTTTGAAAGTTTATTTTAAATAAACTTGATAATATTAAAGGTTAGTTAATTAAAAGAATGTTTTAATGGTAAATTAACTTTTAAAGTTTAAGTTAAAATTTAATTGTTAAAGGAAATTAATTACTTGACGTTAATCACTTAATAAAAGTAATTAAGATAAAGTAATTTATAAATTTAAGTTTGATTAATCAAGAAATTAAAGGATAATTAATTAATTAATTATTAATTTAAGGTTATTTAATTTATAATTAAGGATTAATTAATTTATGAAATTAATTAAGGATGAATAATTGATGATTTAAGGATGGGTTGATCAAGTGGTTAAAGGTTAATTAATTTGAAGAATGGTTAACTAATGCGATTAATTAATTAAGGTAATTTATTTGAGAATAATTAATTAATTAATTAAAGGTTAATTAACTAATGAAAGTGATTAAGAAATGATTATTAATTAAGGATTAATTAATTAATTATTGTAATTAATTAAGGATAATTAATCAAAGGATTAACTATAAATTAAAGGTTAATTAATAAATGATTAAAGAGTAATTAATCAAATTGATTTGTAATTATTTAATATTAATTAACCAGGATTAGTAAATTATTCATGAGTAATTAATCTGATTTAAATTAATCAATTGATTAAAAAAAATTACTTATGAATGTTTGGATTCTAATGAATTGTGACGACCCGACTTTTTCTCCACAGAAACTCGTATCATCTTTAAGAAAGAAAGGGATAGAAAAGAGAAATGCAAGAAGAGAAAGAAGAAACAACACCAGAATCTCAACAGTGGAACGAATAAATTATATTAATAACATAAGTATCACATAATATACAACATTTATCAGAGTTACACAGCATATACATCACACACTAGACGGTTATAAACACCTGTCTAGTTATACAACTCAAATATAACTCAACTAAGAGATACCATCACAAAGAACACACAGCGGAAACTATATATCTACAACGTAGAAGCCTCCTGCTCCATAGCTTCTCCATAATTCATCAAAGCTAACTTGAATCCCTTGGCTACTCGCAAAAATTTGAGTACCCAAGAGTTTAAGAAAACAGAAGATAAACTCCGGGTCAGACATAGGTATGATGTGAGTAACAGGTTAAAGTTGCTTAACTTTAAAAATCCTTTGAAAACCAAAGGTATAACGTAAGACTTCCCACACATAAACATGGAAAACCTTTTAGCTTACGCTAACCAAAACATTTGATAGGAAATCCGATGATATTATAATAGTGTCTAGCGTTTTCAAGTAAAATACAGAAATAGTCGGAATGCTTACATCTCATGTTCCAACATAGTTGGGCACATCTAAACGTACGGCGCTTATTGAAGATTGGAGTCCATACAATGGCAGTGCTACTGGGGTACCGCCTGTCACAGTACGTGGCCTAAATTACCGTACCGAGGAGCCACCCTAACTCCCCTGCAACACAAGGCCGGGACCATTCCTTACTGAACAGTCCCGAACAAGACAACCCCGCAGTTGTTTACAACCAACTTCCCACACAGCCGAATATAAAGGAACCTCTAGACAGGGGTAAATCTCATCCTACTTAGCATGACCCACTTAGCCTTGCTGCACCTCCCATGTTTTAGCCATTCCTGGTTGATGAGGCTTGAGGCTACGATTACCTTTAGAGAACACATCTCTTTGAATGCTCATCGTCCACCCGACGATGTTCTGAAAGCATTCAATCCATATAAGTTCGTTCCGGATTCGAACGAAACCGAAGGCATTATCTTGTTACACTCATTTTGGAATCACCCTCAGAGTTAACGATGATAACCCTTGCACTTTGAATCTTCATCTTCACTTGAGATTCAAGACCTATCGTTAATTTGGATCGATGTGGTTTTCGGATATCCAAATATGGAAACCCGATCCTGGTCTCATCGAAATCCAAAACGCCATCTTTTAGGGCCAAGTTGTTTTTAAGTTTAAAACAATTCAATTCTATTATCTATATACACACAGATAGATAATTCACAATATCACAATAGATAATCAACATTATCATCATAAACAGATAATCCATATTATCATCACAAACATATTATCAACTCAATGCAACCAAAGCATGCATATCACACAACATCACTTATCTCACATCTGAGATCTCAACTGTTCAGGGCAATCAATATCAATCAACATTTATAAGCAATGACTATATAATCATCATTCTATAATTAATTTAAAATTAATTAAATTAATTACTTCTTCTCTAATTAATTTAAAGTAAATTAAATTAATTACTTCATCAATATAAATCTTGCTTATATAACCATTAATTAATTACAAATCAATTAATTAATTACCCTCAAATAAATCATCTTAATTAATTACCCTTTAATTACATTTAAGTAATTATCCTTAAATTAATTTCACAAATAAATTATTCTAAACAAAATTCAGTAATTAACCTGTAATCACTTCATTAATTAATTAATTAACTATAATTAATTACATTAATCCTTAATTAATTAATTAATTAATTCCTTCATTGATTAATTATTTTTAATTAATCAATCCTAAATTACATCATTATATTAATTTATGATCCTAATTATTTTTATTTATAATTTCCCTATTTAAATTAATTACATTAAGTAATGAATCATCAATTAAACCATATTGATTAATCACTCTTGATTAATCTCATTCAGTAATTAACTACCTTTAATTACTTTATTAGATAAATTAATTACTCTCTAATTAATTATCTTTAATAACTAATTTTTAGTTAATTGTATTTATTAATCACCCTAGATTAATCTCATTAAGTAATTAATTACACTTAATTAATTACATCTCTTAATTATCTTCAAATAACTTTATTAATCAATTCTTAATTAATTACACTAATTAATTAATTATTAACTACTTTTACTAAGTAATTATTCTTCATATTAATTACATAAAGTAATTAATCTCCAAAACTCTGCCATTACCTGATTATCCTTCAATTTAATTACATCCAGTAATTTATCTTCTTAATTACTTCACTAAGTAATTATTCCTTATTAATTACATCTTAATTTATCCATTGATTATCTTAAATTATTTAAAATTAATTAATTAACTTAAACTAATCAAAATAAACTTAATTAATTACAATTAGTAATTAATTTTCTTAATTACTTCCAACTAATTAATTACTTAAACAGTTCACAAATGATTATCTTTAAATTAATTAATCTAATTAATCATTAAAATTAATCACATTAATTAATTAATTATTAAATAATCCTAAGTTAATGACCTTCATTAACCATTAACAAATCTTTAATTACTTCTTTAAAATAATTAACCAAGATTAATCATTATTAATTGCAAATTACATTATCTATAAAATACCATTAATTAATCTCTAATTATTTAATTAATCAAGTGTTAATGTATAACTTAATTAATTTTTAATTACTTGATTAATAAATTTCAAATCATAAATTTAAAATCAAATCTTATCTAATTAATGATTTCTTAATTTCAATTTAATTAATCTTAATTAACTTACTTAATCCTTTAATTAATTCCTTAATTATTTAATTAATTACCCAAATCATTAATTAATTAAATTAATTAATTACAAACCTTAATTACCTTAATCATTTTAATGAATTATAAATCATTAAATTCTAATTAACTTTAAGATAAACATTTATCTTATTAATGATTAAATTATCATTAACAAGGTATTTAAAAACAATTTGTTTTTAAGTTTACCTTTAAATTCCATTTTAAATTTTAAATTTAAAATGAAAATAATTTTAACTTTAACAAAGTTTTTAAAACAATTCAAAAACCCTTTTTAATTACATGTTAAAGAATTACTTATTTTATAAAAGAAATTTAAAAGAAATTTAAACCAAATACATTTTCAACTTTCAAACCATATTTTAAAACATTCAAAGTTGTTTTAAAACATTTGAATCCAATTTTTATTTATTTATTTCAAATTAGAATTCAAACTAAGCTTTGAATTCAGATTTAAACTCAAATTTAAAAATCTTGTTTAAATCTCATTTTCAGATTTTTAAAACCACATTATAAAATACTTTAACAATTTAAAGTGGTTAAAACATTTCATTTTTATAAAACTTATTTATTTTAAAAAGGCAGAATTCAAACTCATTTGAATTCTGATTTAAACGTACTTTAAAACTTTTGTTTAAAACTTGCTTTACTTCTTTTTTTTTATTTAGTTTAAATTTTAAAACTAATCATCGTCAGGTTCCTAAAACAAAACCTGTAATCTAAAGTTTAACCGAGCCTATTCAATTTTACTTCGAGTCTTACCCTAAATTTCTTCGAGTAAATACTCGAACTACCCAAGGCAAACTCGAGTACATCTGCACCAATACCAACCCATTTCATCAGAAATCAAAAGTACACGGTGCACGTGCACCGTGACTCTGATCAACTCCGTCCATTCACCAAAGCTTCATCTCATCAGCAACAACCCACGCACCATCCCACGATCATCAGATCGTCTCCATCATCTGGAAATCAAAATCTAGACTCAACCCCAAAACCTGGAAACACAGAACCACCCCAACCCAAAACCTGAAACATCTCTTCGTCCTTCCACTGTCGATCACTGGAACGGCAATGCCTCCGACCACATCTTCTCTTCCAACCCCTCAACCAATTCCCAAACTCTGGTGGAGCTCGATCCACCGGAGACGATGAACGGAAACGCTAAAAACCCAACGCAAAAACTAGGGTTAAAGGCATGATCGACCTCCTACCGCCACCACACCGCCTTAATCAACCACCTGACAATTTGGCCGAGCTCACACATCACTCCCCTACCTTCAGTGGAAACCCCATTAACCCCCATTACTTGGATCATCAGTAACCTCCAAAGTTCCCACTACTGATCAACTCAGCAATGCTCACTCAATCTTCCTCTAAAAATTGAGATTTCAGTTTTAAAAATCAAGATTTTGAGTAAGGATTTGGTTTAAAATCCTGAATCAATAATTTACAAGGTTTGAACTTTTGTCAAAAACTAAAACACTACTGTTTTTTTTTTCATTTCCAAAATTATTTAAAAATTTATTTAACTTAATTAAAAAATTTAAGTCTACTCTATGATTTGAAAAACATATTTTGTTTAATACTTGAATCCAAATATTGATTGGATCAAGAGATAGTGATTTTTGAAAAGTCTTTAGCTTAAAATTTGGTAACCGAGATGTTACAGGCAATAACATATACACATATACACACTATCACATATATGCAGAAAAATTTACCAAACATATCTATATATTCACACAAAAACAATTTCCACTGAAATTAACGTGCAACCATATTTACTTAAATTATTTTTTATAAAAATGTTACTCACCCAGACATGATGAAGAACATAGGCCAGTGAATAACTTCAAGAAAAAATCTAGAATTGTTTAAACTGGAAACTGGAATGCTTGCTTGATGTTTGAAACTGAAATGCTTCTTGCCTTTGAAAACTTGAAAACTACATGCATGCTTTAGATAATTTCCAGATTGGAAGAAAACACTTGCAGTTGCATGCAGGCTTGAAAATGCTGGCATGGTGATGATTTCCAGATAAAGAAATGCAGGCATTGATCACTTTTTTTTTAGATTTAATTTTGATTTTTGAGGATGACAGGTTGAAGTATGAACTTGGAAATGATTACAGGGTTTATTGCTGAAAATTTCCAGATGAAATGTAGACACTTGCTTTTCAATTTGGGTTTGAGGAGTGTTACTTACAGATTTGAATTTGTTTTTGGTTTTAGAGATGATTTCAGATTTGCTTAAGCTTTTTTTTCTTAGCTTAGAATAAAAGATAGGAAAAAGAGTGAAGGGGAAGAAAATATGGTTTATAAAGGCTGAAATCAATTTAACAAAATAAAAGAAAAATCAAATGGAACTTAAATGACACTTGTTAAAACTTTAAACACTTGTCATTAGAGTTATTAACTACTTAACACTTGTATAAACAAGTCTTTATAAACTTACATTTGTCTTTTAAGTATTAAATGCTTATTTCTTATATTTTAATTGTAAATAAAAGTTTCATATAAATTTACTAAATACTTATTATATACATATATAACTTTAAAGAAAATGAGATCAATTATACTTATAAATAAAACTTATACAAATATTTTTAAAAATCCAAAATATTTCAAATATCTATTTATGTTTATAAAAACAAAGTATTAAAATTATTATTTGAAAATAACAAATTTAACAATTTTAAATGATTAATAAAAGAGATTATGAATCACTTCTATTATTAAATGAATTAAAACCATTTTCCATATTGTATTTTAAACTCTATTTCAATTCATATTTATATATCCAGTGATATTTTAAAGAAATGAATCAAACTTTTTTATTTAAATTTAAAAATTAAGCCAAGATAAATTACTAAGCAATTATTATTTATTTTAAGTATTTACAAACCATATAGTTATTAATTAAATAACTTTGAGAAACTTAATATTAATTTAAATCATAATTTCCAAATTATTAAATATATTATTAGAATTTGAAAACAAAACTTCATTTGTTTATTAAATTCCAAATCAAAGATTATCTATAATATATATACAAATATATATATATATATATATACACACACACACACACACACACATTATAGATAGAAACATTTATTAACTTTTAAAAGATAAAATCACTAGTTAAATATTTATTTAATTCGATTATTAAACCAATTCATATTTTATTAATCAATATTATCAAATCAATTTAATTTTAAATAAATATTATTAAATTGATATTGCCAAAATTCCGGGATATCACATGAATGATTGAATGGTTTGATATTCCTCATATGTGATGCTTTGTGATACTAATTATTCTGATTTGTGCTCTAAACTGTGATGTAATTTATTCATATGTGATGTAATTTATTCATTCATGATGTAACTTATTTATCTGTGAATCTGTGTATATAGATAAGCGTTATTGGAATATGCCGCTTATCGATATTGATATGCTTGAATCTGTGATGATTGATGTTGTTGCACTATTGTGTAAAACCCCTGGACTGCACCTTACACACACAAATATGGATTGTAATAGGAAATCGGTTAAGTCACAAATTTTTATTGATTTTAAAGATTGAATTTTTGAATCCAAAAATAGTTTTGAAATTGGCATTGAAAGCTTTTGAAAATGGGTTTTCAAAAATAAAAGTTATTTTGAATAACTTAATCAAGTTTTGAAATTTAAATAATTTGATTTGAATTAGAATTCAAAATTTGAAATTGAATTCAATGATTTGGGAATTATGGTTTAAAAAGATTACACAAGTTATAAAGGTGTTTATATGGGTTTTTAACCATTTAAAAAGTATTGTTTTGGGAATTTAAATTTGAACCTAAGTTTTATACTTGAACGGCTTTAACTTATGTAAATGTAATCAGTTTTTCCCAAAATGAAAACTATTTGTTTTCAAATAATAAAATCTTTTAAATAAGGAAAGGATTTCCAATTTGTATCCAAAGATTTCAAGTTTTAAATGAAAGTGTGAATTGTTTTGAAAGCTATGAATAAATCTTTGTGAAAGATAATTGAATCTTGTTTTGAAATCGAAGAGGATTTTAAATGATGTATCTTTTATATAAAAGATTTGAATTGGAAATGGTTTGAAAGCTATGAATTAAATATTTGATTTAAAGATTGGATGAGTAAATCCTATTTGAAATGGAAATTGTTTTTAAATTTGTGAATAAATCTTTGTGAAAGAATTGTAAACTTTGTTTCCAAATTGAAGAAAATCTTGAGGGTGTATCTTTATATAAATAGATATGGAATTGTAAATAGTTTTGAAAACTATGAACTAACCTTTGTGGAAGATTGGTGAACTTTGTGGAATAAATCTTTTTGTTTAAAGATTTGAAATGGTAATTGGTTTAAACCATTTGAAAGCAAAAATTTTGGATTTTAAAGTTATGACTTAACTGAAATCCTATATCCATATGTTTTTAAATATTGCGCTCATTATTAGGTTTAGCCGGGATAGGACCTTGTGTCATATAATCCATTCCGAATAATGATACGTCGTACATGGATATCATTTGAAGACCGGTGCTGAAGACCGGGTATTTTCGAAAACGAAAGGATAACCCTTCAATTGTCTCTGCACCGAGTCATGCCGGTATAGAGATTCCCTAAGTGATGGGAAGTCCGATCGGGATTGTGAATAACCGGATTGCAAGGGCTTCTTTGGAAGTGCCTTCGGTTCTGTTCGAACCCGAAACAGACTTGTATGGATGTGTGTCTGACATTACACTTTGAGATGTAAAGCTGGTTTCTATCAAATACATTTCTGTTTGGTGACGGAGATTTATTCTCTTAGCTTAACACCCTTCTCTGAGACGTACGAGCTCAGAGGTTATGTGGTTGATGTTACCAGTGATACATTCCCAATTTGGCAATGTGGCATACGAAGTACTGCTGATCATTTGTTGATCAAAGCATGGCTTTGTGAAAAAGTGTAGCTTTGTGGACGAGACTGCATCAGGACCTCACAAACCGGAAATGGTCGAAACAGGAAAGATGCGGCAAGGTTATGAGGGTCGCACCCTTTAGGGTATGTCATTCCCTTTTCGAAATCATGGTATGGAGCCCAGATACTTAACATATGTGGTTGCTGCAATCTCATTACTGTGTGGTTGTTGCTTTGTGATTGAGGGCCCTCGGATAAAGGTCGCAAATGACCGGGGGTGGCATACTCGAGTAGTAGTTACCTAGTTACAGAGGTGACCCGGCTTTGTATTGGCAGAGAGACGGGTAGGTTCTCGGGACGTCTTTCCAGAGGCGTACCCATGTGGCAATGGGAAGTTCCTTGGCCTGACAAATCCAATCAAACAATACGTGCCCTTTACGATTTTAATTGTATAACCTGCCACCTCATGTGGTAGCTATAGCTGGCATAATATAATGGTACCTATATTGGTTAAGATTAATAATATACTTTCGAAAGGTTTTCCACTATGCACTAATAATAATATCAAATGGTTTTCACGTATTAAGCATTTTTGACTGTTATAAGGAGAAATCTCTTCCAAGTTTGCGCTTGCATAGTGTGTGTGGCGAGAGGCCTTATTGCAGTTTCATTTTTCAAAAAGCATTGCAGTTTTCAACGTTTTAAATTCCTTTTCTGTTTGTTTTTAAGGATAAAAACCGTTTTTGTTTGCTCATACCGGTCCCATGACTGACCTGGAGTTTATTATTCCCTTCTTAAAATCTGAGTGCCCATAATTTTCCACACGAGCAGTTTAGAGTTGAGTTTTTCAGATAATCAGATAGTAGATATCGATTTGATAGCCTTCAGCTTTCTCTTTGGAATTCTTGGAAGTCTTTGGATTCATGGACTGGACTTGCTTAGCTTTGTGCAACTTGATGGTGGTTCAAGCTAGTGGTTTGGAGCTTTGGATTAGGATGCAGTTGTGATTCATTCTTGTTTGAAGTTCACTTGGAGTTATCTCTTCTATTGTTATCTTTTTTGCTGTAGCATTGTATCATACCTGTTATATTTGTTAAGAATTATTGATATCATTACTGTATATCATTCTGGATATTGTATTCATTGGAGTTGTATATGATATTATTCATTTCTCTTCCGCTGTGTTGTTATACTTAATGTGTTATAAGCTCCGGCGAGCCAGATTTGGCGTTTAAATCTGCGGCATTCAAGTACAGGTGAAGTATGGGTGCCGATTTTCGAAGGCCGAGTCAAGGTCGTTACATTTGGCATCAGAGATGAAGGTTGAAACTTTAGCTTAGGAGTATAACACATTAGGAAACTCATTAGAGATAGGGTGAAGTATACCCTAGAATGAGTATATATCTAAGATATCCGTTTGTATGCCTCTGTAAATTCTCTTACTATCCACTGATAGTGAGTATGAGTGCAAGAAGAAGACGAGATAGGGGACAGGGGAGTACCATTACAAATGGTCAATACCCTGTAATAGTGGAAACAACTTTCTTACCAATCTCCTTTGATTCGTCTTTCCGATTTCTTTGATGTCTTCGTGGCAACTCGAGGAAGAAGCTTCAGTGCTGTATAGTTAATGCCCTGCTATTACCCCGCTATGACCCTGCAATATCTCATAGCGGATTTCTACCGCTATGATTTTTCCATATAGCCCCAATATATAGTCTTTCCGCTTTAATCCCCGCTATTTCCGCTATATCCTGTTATTCCCGCTATAGTTTGTTATTTCCGCTATATCTTCTTTAATAAAATGAATTAAAAAATTGCATTTATACATTATAAAATTTATGAAACTAATTTATTTGATTTAATTTTTAGTATATTTTCAGAAGTGAAAATACTCTAATATTCTACTAAATTCAATTATGTTATATAACAGTTTTACGTTTATTTAAAGTATATTCGCACATGTGTTTTTGTTTAAAATCATCTATGTATTAATTATAATTCAATTAAAGATAAATTTTCATTTAATTACCATTTATGTAAAAACTTTAAGTACGAGTTTTATATGCTATTTTAGAGCTATCCGCTATATCTCGATATATCCTCGCTATATCCCCGATATGATTTTTGCACCTCCACCGCTTTGAATCTGCCGAGCGCTTTAACTGCACAGCTTCGGTGCGATGGTGGCGCTACGAGTCGTGTAGATAAGTCTCTATTCCATATTCTTTTTGTCAAATTTCTATCATCTTTTCTTTTTTAAATTTAGCGAAATTGAAATTTGATTTAAAATAAATTGGTTAACTAAAATATGAAGTTAAATAAATTGTATCAATAAAACAATTTCGATTATAACCAAATTTGAAATTCTATTGTAATTTCTTGTGAATATCAAAGTCCGAAAAGGGACAAGTTATATATACTTTGGGATATTTCAACTTGAATTGAATCCATTTGTTTGTTCTTTTGGGGTCCAGATATATTCTACGAGTGGTTAGTTATCCTTTCGAACTAATCAATACCCCTATATATTTCACAGATCTGGTGACCCGAGTATCTTGTGTAACATTGAATGAGTTTGTTCTCATATATATTATTGATATTCTAATTTGGTAAGCCAAATGCAGAACAGATATTCAGTTTGACCTGGAAAACTATTTCTCTATCTTTCTATATTCTTTGTCGTCTCCTTACTTTCAAATTTCGGGGATGATATTTTCTTAAGAGGGGAATCTGTAACATCCTCGGATTTTAGCCAAGTTTAAATTGGTAATTTATATAAAATTTTGGGATTAATCATGAATTAATTGAGAATTAATTTAGATTTGAATTTTAAGATGGAAATTCTAAAACTAAAATATATTGTGAACAGAATTTTGGGTGTATTGGAATTCTCGAAATTAAATAAGATATATGTTCATTTAGTTATATAAATGAATTTGAATTGGAAGTTTAATTTTGAAATTTCATAAATATACAGACAATGAATATTGTTGATTAGAAAATACTAAAATGAATATCTTGAAAATAAATTGGATTTATTTTGGAATTTATATAGAAATTAAGTTTCAAAACATTTTCTTATTTTTAAGAAAAGTTATATAAAGTATAAATTGCATCTGCATAAAGATTTAAAAATACATAGCACATATGTGAATATAGTTGATAAATAAATTGTATAATATGTATGTATATGTAGTTGAAAGTACATTTTGAATTTGATATAATAAATTTTTAAAGGCCATTTAAAGGATAAATTTTAATATATATATATATATATATATATATATATATATGTTTATTTATTAATGTATATAGATAAGTATTTATTTGAAAAGTATAATGGTTTTAATTTAGAAGTATAATAAACTAAGTTTATGTAACAGCCCGCAAATCCGTACCCCTTGAGTCAATACTATTCTACATCAATTAACTCAAACAGAACAGAAATACGAACCATTATGGATTAAAGAAGAAGAGATAGAAGAAGAAGGAACTAAACAATATCAGAATCTCACAGTCACAGCGGAATAAAATATAATAGTAAATAATAGATCTTTACACAAAATGAAAACTATATCTGTTTTATACATCATATCATCAGAATATCACATACATCAACAATTACCAGTCAGACAATACAATACAGTCACAGCAGCGGATATATATACAAGTACGGATAATACGTCTCGGACTCCAGCTCCTTTCCTGCTCCAAAGCATCCTGTCCTGAACATATAATACTCGGTCTGACCCATGCATTATAATGAAATAACATCCGAGTCAGTCTGGAAAACCAGCTGATAATAATGCATCCAAATTGATTATTAAAGTTTCAAAAATCTTGTTTTGAAAACAAAAGTATCTCGTAAGACCACGCCACAAATAAACATGTCGGGTTTTTACCTTACGATAGTTAAAACACTTTTTATAGAAATCCTCTGATATTATAATAGGGTCTATATACAAATACTTATAAAATAGCCGAAATTGTTACATGATTAAATTCCAGCTACTAGATACAGAGTGGGTAATATAAACAAAACTCGTACAAGGCTCGTAGGGAGAATGGATTTCCAACACTGAGTAGGCACTGGGGTACCACCTGTCATAGTACGGGGCCTAGATCAACGTACCGAGGACCACGCCCGATCCCCTGCAACACAAGACCGGACCCATCCCTTACTGGACAGTTTCGAATAAGATCACCCCGCGGTTGGGATCAGCAACCGCACTACTAAGCCGAATAAAAAGGGACATCTAGACAGGGATGACCTTACTCTCAAGTGGGGGCTACCCACGAAGCCTTGCTGCGTATCCCTGATTTTCAGTCATTCCCATTTGATGAGGCTTGAGGCTAAGCGTTACCTTTATAACGTTTCTCTTAGAATGCCCATGGCCCACCTGACGATGTTCGAAAGCATTCGTCCATATAAGTCCGTCCTGGGTTTGAACGGAACCGAAGGCACTACTCCTACTACATCCATTTTGGAAATATCCTCAGGATTAGTAGCGACTAGCCCTTGCACTTCACTGCTCCATCTTCGACTCCGAACACGTTTTTCCACGAAATGTACAAACCGGATCGAAGTGGTTTTCGAGAAATAAATCTCGATCCCGGTCTCTTCGAAACGATCAACGCATTTGTCCAATATTGATAGTCGGTGATTTAACTATCAATTAATATTCATAAGCATCCATCACACAATAAATAATTCCCACATTATTTATTTGCCTCAAATATCTTTACAAGAATATTTCCAAATTTTCAAAGCTCATTTGAAACAATTTCCCAAAGTTCTTCCTTTACAAGATAAATTCTTTACCATTTATTCCCATTGGAAATAACCAAGTTCAAAACAATTTAGATTTTTAACAAGTAAAGCACTTTATTCTAAATATACCTTAAATATGGAAATTTACTACTAGCTATTTCACAAAAATATAATTTCTAATATGTAAAGAAAAATCATTTATTTGGATATAAATCTTGATTGTAAATAAGGGTTTAGTTTAAACTAAACTTATAAGTAGAGTTTTAATAAGGTTAATACTAATTTCAATAACTTAGGTCAAAACTAGCCTTTTAAAACAATCCATTTGTAAAAATAATTACTAGGGTATTCATAAAAATGTACCATTGCTAATTTCTTAATAGTTACTTCAAAATAACAATTTTCAAAACACTCTTTTAAACAAGTTTGAACTTTAAACTTTCTTTTAATAAAATCTGTTTAAAACTCGAACTTGGTTACCCAGGGAATTTACCTTCCATTCCTACATCCTAAAGGACACGTCTTAGAAATCCAGCCGTTTTATTACCATTCAAATTCGTGTTTTAATAACATAAATTTCATTTCCATGTTTTAAAAATAACTTCTTTCGAAGCCCAAACATAGTTTTCCATTCTTGGAAATTTACTTTCAAAGTTCGGGTTTAAAAATCCCTTAAATAAACTTTTGAGAATTTATTAAAGGAAAATAATACTTATGAATTACTTAAATAAAATCCCAATGGTGAAAAATGCATTTCAAAATATTTTGTTTACATTTAAACTGTTAATTTATATTTGGAAAGCCTCCTTTAAATATATTTTAATTTCCAGGAAAACATCATCAAATAACCCCATCGTTATTTTTTTTACAATTATAATATCTATAGAATTTATCTCCAGAAATCTATACTTTCACATTTATCTACTGATGAATTTCCTCTTCTATTATAATTCCAAATTTACCAATTTCATTCTTCATCCAAACCAAATTCCAATTTTTATTTCTTTAAATCCTTTACTTAACAATTTATTTTATTTCTTTAAAAACCCAATTTATTTTATTTATGCTTAACAATTTCAGGTTTAAAACTTATTAATTCATATCACAACAAACTGGACTTCCAAAATTAGCTATCACAGTGTATAAATAAAATACATTATCAGTTATAACAATAACTCCTATATTGTGAGGAATCTAGTTGGATCCCTCCAACCTGTTTTCCCTGCATCCACAGATATTAGCACAACAAATATATATATATATATATATATATATATATATATATCAATCCAAACTGATAACAACATTTATATTCAACCAATCACACAGATATTTAAATATTAACTATTTAAAATGTCTAGCATTCAGATGTGAGTGAGAACAACTCACCTTGAGTTTCGGCGAGCGCTCGAAATTTTAAATTAAACCGAACGACGTTCGACTTAACCCAAATTTCCACTCGCCCGGAATGATTCCCGAACTGCACCATTGCATAGTGTTCGGCTCTGCGATTCCAGCGTTACCAAAATCGACGAAATCTGATAACGTATGCGAAAGTTACGGATTTTTAAAATTTGAATAATAATTTAAAACAAACCTTTCCTTTTTATTTAAATTTATTTTACCCAAACATTCACAAGCCGTTAGATCCTGGAAACCAAAATCAAGGCTGCATATTATCATCTTCCTCTCGCACGCGGTAACAGGCTACGAACGAACCCAAAGTCGTTGCCTAGGGTTTCGAAACGCAACCCATCGATGCGCGTGAACTCGATCAGGCTCCGCTACCTCGAAGAGCACGGCGCCACCCACCCCCAACTCGAACACGACGAAGCTTGGTCGTCCCATCTATCCTAAAAGCGCGTACGAACGCAACTCCATTGCCGATGAACTGTCACTCCTTCGAAGCACGAAAAACGATCTCGACCGTTCACTTCGAAGGTCTTGACACTCTCTACGCTTTGATTTGGAAATTAATGAGTGGATTCCAAGCAAAAGGAAGAAGAAAACAAGCGATTCTCGGCCATTGAAATAAAAGAGAACGGCGGCTCTGGGAGATAGATCTAGGGTTTGATAATTATAAACGTTTATATAATATTATTTAATATTATTTTATTATTGTTTTCGGCATTTTGCCACTCACACAAACGAACTCCAAATCTCACTTACCAATAGGCGTTCCTATGTTTTTTCCGCGTTCCGGACACAATGAAACAGGTTTCGTAAGCTAATTCGGTCGTATGTGCGAGTTACAGAATTAAACGATCAATTGTAATTTTAACCGATTAAAACGATTTTCGATGCGTTTCGAGCTGCCACGGTCAAACGACAACTCCGATTACTACGAAAATTGAAATCCGATAATAACTAACTATTACGGATCTAATGGAACTAGTTTTATCGCATTCCGAGAATATGCCCTGGAAGGCTATTTTAACTCGGCGATTAAATCGAGCGATTTTCACAACTGTTGAAATCACTTAAAATTTCACTTTTAAAATTTTATTAACTTAATTATAATTCATATAGAATTTATAATCACATTAGAAATTATTCTAATTCATTTTAAATCAAAATCTGAGTTATTGCATTATTATGTTATTAAATTCCACTATTAAATTAATATAAAATTCCAAATTCAATCTATGGACTATTAATTCCATCCAATGGTGCAATATTACAATTCAAATCCAATTAGACTCAAAATAAACTTTAGAATTAAATTTTATATCTATTTACACTCAGAATTGCCAATTATTCCAATTCTAATATTAAATTAGTATTATTCAAAATTTTCAATTAAATCCCCGTATTGGAAATTTGACCAATTCTATTAACTTATTCAAAATCTTTTTATTTAAGAACAAAATTATAGTCCATATTCGACATTTAAAATGAATTAAATGTTCAAATTTAGCGACCCAAAATTCCGGGTCGTTACAGTTTAATTTAGTATTGGTTATAAAGATTTGAATATTTTCTTTAAAAAATATAGTTTGTAAATATAGAAGAAAATGTGTGAATATAAATATAAAAAACATGATTCTTAATATATGCAAAAGTTTAAGTTTGTAAATATAATAAAAAGAAGGTTTAATTTTTTTTTACAAAGTAATTCAAAAAGGGGTTTAAAACATAAAATCTTCATAAGTGACATTTGTTAAGCAAGGAGATACATACATTCACAAATGTAGATAATTTAAAACATGTATGAACAAGTGTCATCTTTTAAATATTCTTTTCATTTTCGAATTTAAGAATAAGGAAAAACTGTTATATTCTTTTCAATTTTGTTTCATGCATTCAAAAACAAAAGAAAAAGAAAAAAACCTCAAATCTGAAAAGAAAAATAAAAACAAAGCATAGTTCAAAATCAAAAGCAAAACAAACAGTTTTCAAAGATTATTATCAACCTGGAAATTTGAATCCATCTCGCACCAGAAATTAAGCAGGCAGAGATCATCTCAGTATTAAATCAAAACAATGCAAATGAAGTTAAAATCTGGAAATCAAAATCTCAAACCTAGAAATTAAAGAATATGGTAGATCAATTCAGAACATAAGCAAATACAAGATCAAGAGAAATCATGTTCAGATTCAAAGCGTAAAATCAAATAACAAACCAAAGTAGTTCAACATCAAAAATCAAAGATTGTTTCCAGACATTCAAATTCAGATTTCAAGCTCAAAATCATTCTCTGTTCCTTTCTATTCCAAGTATAGGTGAGTGAATTCAAGCAAACCCAAAAGTAAAATTTAAATTTAAAATTTGAAGCAATTAAAACCATAATTAACTCTAGTATTTTCAACCTGAGGAAATGATTATCAAAACAAAGATCAAATGGCATAGCAGTTTAAAGGTTGCATGTTCCAGGCTCAAACTTCTTCTTTGCTTCTCTGTTTTCAAACAGAATTCAGGTGAGCAAACTCCCAACATAAAATCTGGAATAAGTTATATCCGGTTTACGTATGATTGATGTTTGAAATGTGCTGTGAAAATGCTTTGCATGGCTGTGTATATGTGATTGAATGTAAAAAAAATGTGGAAGTTGTGACCAGACAGATATGCCTCTATGTCATTTACAGGTTTTAATACCTGTCTAAGAAAAAATTTAAAATCATTACATCTCAATGATTATAGGATTTAACTTCTAAATGAAAAATGCATGTATGTAAGTAAAATGATTTTTAAAAATGATCTCAGGAAATTTTGTTTAGTAATCATTTCAAAATGTAGAGTTTGCATTGATAAGCTAAAAATGGTTAGAAAATTTATTATCTTTATATTAAATTTAGATTATAGGAATAAATTCATATTGGAAAATTATGATTTTTGAAAATCATTTCATGATTTTTAGGTCTATAATCATAGAGGAAATTCGAAATGAACGAATTTTAGTTCTTCATTGATCCACGATGATTGGCGAAGCTATGAGCATCAAGGCTAAGATGGAAGAAGACTGGGTTGGTGGTGAGCACAGGAAAAATACTTAGTGGTTTTTCTGATGATCATGGTGGCTGGATAATGATGAACTAGGGTTTCCATCACTGTTTTGTTGGACGAAGAAGTCAGGTGATTGCATTGACTATGGGGCATCGAGTTCGATCGCACCCAAGGGAAAGGCTTGGGGGTCGATGGTGAAACTTTGGTCGAAGTTGAGAGGTTGTCGGTGGACGAGGTCGCCGACGCGGGAAGGATTTAGGTGATAGTTTAGGTTCCCAGGTTGAGCCCGATTGCTCATTTCGATTTCGTGACGAATTCGTTGATGCTGATTGTTTGTTTAGGGAGAGGAGATCGCCGATGGTACGCTGGAGGTGTCAGCGAGGACCGAAAGTCGACCATTCAACGGTACACGTGCACACGAAAAAGTTGTGCATCTGGAAAACGGGATGTAGTTTGGGGAGGAGAATTTCTCTCGGCTCAAACTCGAAGTGTTTGTGTGAGTGTCTCGAAGTAGTTGAAAAGGGTACGTTGCCCGAAGTATGTCTCGAGTAAAAATGAATTTGATTCGGGGGATCTGATGCAATACAATACAGTTTTAAATCTTTAAAGGAAATCAAATTTTTAAAATTAAATCTTGTTTAAACCTATTTCCTTTTTATATTAGATGTTATTTAAGTTTTTAAAATTAGTTAAAGAAGGTTTTTGAATAAAATTGTTTTAATTAATCAAGTTTTAAAATGGTTTTATTTTGAAAGTTTATTTTAAATAAACTTAATAATATTAAAGGTTAGTTAATTAAAAGAATGTTTTAATGGTAAATTAACTTTTAAACTTGAAGTTAAAATTTAATTGTTAAGGGAAATTAAATACTTGAAGTTAATGACTTAATAAAAGTAATTAAGATAAAGTAATTAATAAATTTAAGTTTGATTAATCAAGAAATTAAAGGATAATTAATTAATTATTAATTTAAGGTTATTTAATTTATAATTAAGGATTGATTAATTTATGAAATTAATTAAGGATGAATAATTAATGATTTAAGGATGGTTTAATCAAGTGGTTAAAGGTTAACTAATTTGAAGAATGATTAACTAATGTGATTAATTAATTAAGGTAATTTATTTGAGAATAATTAATTAATTAAAGGTTAATTAATTAATGAAAGTGATTAAGAAATGATTATTAAATAAGGATTAATTAATTAATTATTGTAATTAATTAAGGATAATTAATCAAAGGATTAATTATAAATTAAAGGTTAATTAATAAATGATTAAAGAGTAATTAATCAAATTGATTTGCAACTAATTAATATTAGTTAACCAGGATTAGTAAATTATTCATAAGTAATTAATCTGATTTAAATTAATCAGTTGATTAATAAATTTTACTTATGAATGTTTGGATTCTATTGAATGTTTGAGTGGTTTGATATTCCTCATATGTTATGCTTTATGATACGAATTATTATAATTTGTGTTGTAAACAATGATGTAACTTATTCATATGTGACGTAATTTATTCATCTGTGATGTAATTTATTCATTCATGGTGTAACTTATTTATCTGAATCTGTGTATTTAGATAAGCGTTATTGGAATATACCGTTTATCGATATTGATATGCTTGAATCTATGATGATTGATGTTGTTGCACTATTGTATAAAACCCCTGGACTACACCTTACACACATAAATATGGATTGCACGAGGAAATCAGTTAAGTCACAGATTTTTAATGATTTTAAAGATTGAATTTTTGAATCAAAAAATAGTTTTGAAATTGGAATTGAAAGCTTTTGAAAATGGGTTTTCAAAAATAAAAGTTATTTTGAATAACTTAATAAAGTTTTGAAATTTAAATAATTTGATTTGAATTTGAATTCAATATTTGAAATTGAATTCAATGATTTAGGAATTATGGTTTAAAAGGATTATGCAAGTTATAAAGGTGTTTATATGGGTTTTAACCATTTAAAAAGTATTGTTTTGGGAATTTAAATTTAAACCCAAGTTTTATACTTGAATGGCTTTAACTTATGTAAATGTAATCAGTTTTTCCCAAAACAAAAACTATTTGTTTTCAAATAATAAAAGCTTTCATATAAGGAAAGGATTTCCAATTTGTATCCAAAGATTTCAAGTTTTAAATGAAAGTGTGAATTATTTTGAAAGCTATGAATCAATCTTTGTGAAAGATAATTGACTCTTTTTTTAAAATCGAAGAGGATTTTAAACGATGTATCTTTTATATAAAAGATTTGAATTGGAAATGGTTTGTAAGCTATGAATTAAATCTTTGATTTAAAGATTGGATGAGTAAATCCTATTTGAAATGGAAATTGTTTTGAAACCTGTGAATAAATCTTTGTGAAAGAATTGTAAGCTTTGTTTCCAAATTGAAGAGAATCTTGAGGGTGTATCTTTATATAAAAAGATATGGAATTGTAAATAGTTTAGAAAACTATGTATTAACCTTTGTGGAAGATTGGTGAACTTTGTTGAATAAATATTTTTGTTTAAAGATTTGAAATGGTAATTGGTTTAAACCATTCAAAAGGAAAGTTTTTGGATTTTAAAGTTGTGACTTAAATGAAATCCTATATCCATATGTTTTTAAATATTGTGCTCATTATTCGGTTTAGCCGGGAAAGGACCTTGTGTCATATAACCCATTTCGAATAATGATACGTCGTACATGGATAACATTTGAAGACCGGTGGTGAAGACCGGGTATTTTCGAAAACGAAAGGATAACCCTTCAATTGTCTCTGTACCGAGTCACGCCGGTATAGAGATTCCCTAAGTGATGGGAAGTCCGATCGGGATTGTGAATAACCGGATTGCAAGGGCTTCTTTGGAAGTTCCTTGGGTTCTGTTCTAACCCGGAACAGACTTGTATGGATGTGTGTCTGACATTACACTTTGTGATGTAAAGCTGATTTCTATAAAATACATTTCTGTTTGGTGGCGGAGATTTATTCTCTTAGCTTAACACCCTTCTCTAAGACGTATGAGTTCGGAGGTTATGTAGTTGATGGTTACTAGTGATACATTCCCAATTTGGTTATGTGGCATACGAAGTGTTGCTGATCATTTGTTGATCAAAGCATGGCTTTGTGAAAAAGCGTAGCTTTGTGGACGAGATAGCATCAGGACCTCACAAACCGGAAAAGGTCAAAACTAGGAAAGATGCGGCAAGGTTAGGAGGGTCGCACCCTTTAGGGTATGTCATTCCCTAAGGTGGTATCATGGTATGGAGCCCAGATACTTAACCTATGTGGTTGCTGCAATCTCATTACTGTGTGGTTGTTGCTTTGTGATTGAGGGCCTTAGATAAAGGTCGCAAACGATGGGGGAGGGAGGAGGGGGTGGCATACTCGAGTAGTAGTTACCCAGTTACAGAGGTAACCTGGCCTTATATTGGCAGAGAGCCGGGTAGGTTCTCGGGACGTCCCTCCAGAGGCGTACCCATGTGGCAATGGGAAGTTTCTTGGCCTGACCATTTGTTGGAAATCCAATCAAACAATACGAGCCATTTACGATTTCAATTGTATAACCCGCCACCTCAAGTGGTAGCTATAGCTGGCATAATATAATGGTACCTATGATGGCTAAGATTAATATTATAATTTCAAAAGATTTTCCACTATGCACTAATAATAATATCAAATGGTTTTCGCGTATCAAGCATTTTTGACTGTCACAAGGAGAAATCTCCTCCAAGTTTGCACTTGCATTGTGTTTGTGGCGGGAGCCTTATGGAAGTTTCATTTTTCAAAAAGCATTGTGGTTTTCAATGTTTTAAATTCCTTTGTTGTTTGTTTTTTAAGATAAAAACCGTTTTTTTTGCTCATACCAGTCCTATGACTGACCCGAAGTTTATTGTTCCCTTCCTAAACTCTGGTTGCCCATAATTTTCCACACGGACAGTCTAGAGTTGGGTTTTTCAGATAATTAGATAGTAGATATCGATTTGATACCCTTCAGCTTTCTCTTTGGAATTCTTGGGAGTCTTCGGATTCATGGACTGGACTTGCTTAACTTTTTGCAACTTGATGGTGGTTCAAGCTTGTGGTTTGGAGCTTTGGATTAGGATGCAGTTGTGGATTCATTCTTGTCTGAAGTTCACTTGGAGTTATCTCTTCTATTGATATCTTTTCCGATGTAGCATTGTATCATACCTCTGATATTTGTTAAGCATTATTGTATATCATTCTGGATATTGTATTCATTGGGGTTGTATATGATATTATTCATTTCACTTTCGCTGTGTTATTATACTTAATGTGTTATAAGCTCTGACGAGCCAGATTCGGCGTTTGAATCTACGGCATTCAAGTACAGGTGAAGTACGGGTGCTGATTTTCGAAGGCCGAGTCAGGGTCGTTACAAAAATCAAGGGAGATGCAGCAAGGCTAACTGTATCACACCCAATTAGGGTATATTTATCACCTTACTAGATACCCTCAGATATTATTACTTTGGTGCACGGAAGAACTCATAAAGGGTGGGAACATCCAGGTGATAGCATATTCGATACTATCTAGGTTAGGGGTAGAACCGGTCTTGTGTTGCAGGGGATCCCGGTGAGGTCCTCGGTACATTTTTCTAGACGTGTATTGTGATAGGAGGTATCCCAGTGCTTAGTCATTATATGGAATCCATTCTCCAATAAGCACTGTATGGTTTTGATTGTGCCCAATTATGGTGGAATATGAGATGCAAGCATTTCAACTATCTCTATATTTTACTTTGCCCTCTAGATACTATAATAATATCATTAGATTTTCTATAAAAAGGGTTTTGGTTACCATAAGGAAAAAGCCCGCCGTGTTTATGTGTGGCCTGGTCTTATGGGATACCATTGATCTTAAAAGGATTTTGAAAGTTAAAATGAATAAAATTCCTTGTATTTTAAATTCTTGCACTAGTTTTACCAGACTGATCCGGACGTGGTTTTTGCTATATGCTCGGGTCAGACCGAGCATATTTCCAGGTTTAGTTTGAAGGATTGGAGCTTCAAGGAAATGGGTTAGAGGCCTAGAGGCATTCACAGTGGTGATTATTTTCCGTTGCATTTTAGTGATATTTATCAGCAATTGTAAGGAAAGATGTTATAACCGTCCATGTTGTATAGGTTGGTATACTCTAACGATTGTTATCTGTACTATAAAAATTACAGTTTTGTTTTATGTAAAAGTTGTTCTATATTATATATTATTCGTTCTCATTGTGAGTTTTGTGTTGTTCAATCTTCTTTCTATCTTCTTTCTACTTTCTTTTTCTTATTATCCACCTTATGTTCAATTTGGACTGGACAAGTGTGGTAAAGTGTCTCTTCGAACCGTACGGGAAAGTGGGTCATGACATTTTGGTATCAAAGCTTTGGTTGAGCGAATACCTAGGCTTTGGTGGGGTTCCTCATTACAGATAAGGTCAGTAGTACCCTAGAATGAGTTTGAGTGTATATATATAAGAGACCATGCATTTGTTAGTGATATAAAAATATTTTATTGTATTAATAGATCTGTTGCATGGCATATAGATTATGTTCAATAGGAGTAGGTAACGTTATTGATAGGGATCTCTAAACACTTGAACAAGGCCAATGGACACAGTGGGTAAATGAAGTAGTTTTACGCACGATGTATTTTATATAAAAGGCAATGGTTTTCAAAATATGTAGTATTTTGAGGTGTTGTTTGGTAAGTAATGATAATATTTTATCATATAGGATTTGATTGGTCATAACCATCTAGTGTTGAGTAGCCTCTGTTGCCTGACCATCTAGTTTTGAGTATCTTTAGAATCTGGGTTTTGTAGATAGAGACTGGGGAAATTTTAATTTTTGTATAAATTTTGTTTGCTAAAGAAATTTGGAATATTTTAGATAAATGTTTTGGGAAGATTTTTCATAGATAAAAGCTAATTTTATAATAAATGATTTATGAAAAGAGATATATGAGGATTAAAAACTCTAGTGATTTTGGAAAAAATCTTTTTAAACAAATTTTCGAGGAAAAATGATTTTGGTATTGCTTACGTAAAGTTTTTGAATGTTAGTAATTTAAAAAGAAAGAGTTATTTGAAGCGCGTACCTATATATGTACTCTTTAGCATATATAAATTCCTGAAACCTTAAGATCTCATTCTTGGTTTTGTTAATTGATTATAGAGGACTCGTAGTGTCGTCCGAGGAGAGCGGATGAAGATTAGGCAGTATTTCAGCAAAGAAGTGGAGGACTCCGATGGAGAGAGTCCACTGTGAGTGTTAGTTAGGTTTGGGTTTGTGCTCCTATGATGTGTACCCTAGTAGGCCATATGCGTATAGATTAATGGACGCCATGGATGTGTGTTTGGATTGTAAATTAATGAAGTATCTTAGTGGATGCTTTGGTAATGGGTATATATAGCTGGCTAGTGGTTATAGACATCTCTTGGATATGTATATGCGTGTGGTGACTGTAGTTGTAAGAGTATCTTAATTGATATTGTTTGACCGATATTTTGGGATACACACACAGGTTGAACTTGTGTGATATGGTTGTGTATTAATTCATAAATAAATTAAAATTCGGTTAGTTATGTTTACTAGCCTGGTTACGGCAATTTCATGGACGAAATTCTTTTACGGGGGAAGGAATGTAACGACTCGCAATTTTTGTTGTCTTGAGTTTTGAATATTAAATTTTTAATATTCAACAATACATCACTTTAATCAAAATAAAATCCCAGATAAATGATAATTGGTAATAATATATAGCTTCTAAGCCAAGAAATATTTTGAATTTCCAAATTTTATTTATAAAATAGGAAATTAATTTAATTGGAATTTCATATACATATATATTCAGAACAACAGAATTTATATATATAATTTGGGAACAAATTCATAGTAAATAAATGTAGATGAATAAGAATAGTATATTATAAATAGAAATGATTTTGGCTTATGAACAATATATTGTATTATAAATAGAAGAGTTTCAAATGTGTTATTTTCTTATGTATATAAATGTTAGTTTAAGAGAGAAGAATGTAAAAGTTAATCTGTAATATTTTTAAACAAATATAAATGGTAGATTAAAAATAATATATGTAGTGAAAACAAAAGAAAAGAATATATTGTAAATAGAAATGATATGACTTATGGAAAATATAATGTATCAAAAATAGAGAAAGTTTAAAATTTGATTTTCTTATACACACACACACACATACACACACATTAGTTAAGAAGAGTGTAAAATATATGTATACATGAACTAACTAGATATAGTTATTAAAGATAATATATATATATATTGAAAAATAAAAGAAAAGATATATATTAAAATATATGATAATAGGAATGGGAAAATTTATAAAATCATTTTTTTAAATAAGAAATCTTTTGCAAAATAATGTTTTGACAAAAAATGTTATTTAGAATGAAATGGAAAAAACTTTTAATGCCTTTAGTTATACATATATTAATAGAAATATATACATATATATAAATGAGAAGACTTAAATGGTTTATTTAAAACCACTTTACATCTTGTTTTATATATATATATATATATATATATGGAAGCATATTAGAATCAAAAGAGAAATGACCAAAGTAAAAGTAAAAACAAGGTTACAAGTCAAAAAAAATGTAAACAAATTGCCTTGTAAAAAATATAAACATATGCATATATAGTCATGGTCTGATCAAATAAAGAAAAGGAGAAGAAAAAAAAGCATTGCCTGGTTTAAATAGGGAAAGATTAAAAACATAATTCATCTAAAAATCAACTCAAGTCACATAAATTCAAATCAACCTATCACCAGACAATTGTACAGCATATCAAATCTTTTAAGCCCAAAATCTATACGTTTACACCTGTGATGACCTGGCCTTCAACCTTCGAAAATCGGCATCCAATACATCACCCATATTCGAATGCTGAAGATTCAAACGTTATAGTTCGTATCACTGGAGCTATAACACATTAGATAATAACAACACAGCAAAAACAAAATGATTTTCATTGATACACCACATGGATACAATATTTATCACAACAGCATCCAACAACATTCTACAATAAGAATTAAACATCATCAAAGCAAAATACAACACAAAAGCATAGAAATAACAGTGGAACAACAACATTTCTTCCAAAAGAGAGAGAGAGAGCCTAACATAGTGCGTCTTCATATCTTCAAAGCTCCAAAGCAAAAGGCTCAAAACCAAAAGTTTCCAGAATTCAAACCAAAAACGTCTAAATCCACGTTGACTTAGCTCCAACCTACTTATTACCTAAATCTAGACTCCCGACGTGGAAAATTATGGGCACCCAGAGTTTAAAAAAGGAACAATAAACTCCGAGTCAGTCATGGGACTGGTGTGAGAAACTAAAAAACAGTTATTTGTACCAAAGAAAAGAAAAATAAAATCCATTCATGATTTTAGAAAATGAAACTACCATAAGGTTTCCCAGCACACACTCAATGCAATCGCACACATGGGGAATGTTTCGCCTTATAGTAGTCAAACATGCTTAATACACAAAAATCATTTTGATATTATTATTAGTGCATAGTGTGGAGAACATTTCAAAAGTATAATATAAATCTTAGCCAGCATACGTACCATTTTGGTGTGCCTACTATAGCTACCATGTTAGATGGCAGGTTCTATAACTAAAACCATACAGGGCTCGTATTTGATTGTTCGGATTTCCAACAAATGGCCAAGGCTAAGGAACTTCCTTTATCCGAATGGGTACGCCTCTGGAGGGACGTCCTGAGAACCTAACCGGACTCTAACAACATAAGGTCGGGTTACCTCTGTAACTTGGTAACTAACTGTCATGAGTATGCTATCCCTCGGTCGTAACCGACCTTTATCGAGGTACCTCTATCACCAACAACCACAAAAGAAAAATATCTGGGCTCCACACCAGAATACCACTTTTTATCTAGAAGGAAATGCACATACCCTGAGTGGCGCATCCTCCATAACCTTGCTGCATCCTTTCCTGTTTCGCTATTTTCGGGTTGTGAGGTTCGATGAAGTCTCGTCCCACAAAGCTACGCTTTTCACAAAAGCCATGCTTCGATCAACCAATGATCAACACTAAACATGCCACATTACCAAATTGGGAATATATCACTAATAACCATCAACTACATAACCTCTGAGCTCGTATGTCTCGGAGAAGAGTGTTAAGCTAAGAGAATAAATTCTTCGCCACTAACATAAATGAATTTGATAGAAACCAGCTTAAATCTCAAAGTGTAGTGTTAGACATGCATCCATACAAGCCCATCCTGGTTCTGAATGGAACCAAAGGCACTTCGTCCAATTAAGGAAAGAAGTCCTTGCAAATCCGGATATCCTCAATCCCGAATAGACACCCCATCACATAGGGAAATCTCTATATCGAAGCAACTCTGTGCAAAGACAATCAACAGGCAATCTTTTCGTTCTCGAAAATACCCGGTCTTCAACCACCGTCTTCAAATGCAATTCCATTTCGTCGTATCATTATACGGAATGGGTTTTACGACTTAATGTCCTTCTCTGGCTTATCCGAATAATGAGCGTTTATTTAAAAACATATGGATACAAATTTCTATTTTTTATCTTTTAAACAAAAGATCCACCTTTAAGATTCGATGTGGTTTTCGGATAACCATTTAGAATCCGATTCTCGTCTCATCGAAATTCAAATGTCGTCTTAATGGCCAAATTGTTTAAGTAAACAATTCAACTTATATTCAGAGTAATATATTCACACAGCAGATCAATCATAGATAGATAACTTACATTATCACAGTTCAATCCAACCATTTCATATCACAGAACAACACATATCGGAGATGTCAAATAATTCAAGGCATTCAATATAATCCAGTCATCCATAAGCAAGATTAATTAGTTGTTCAATTTCTTATTAGTTTAATTTAATCTCCAATTAAATTAATTACTTTAATTATTTTGAAATCCTGCTTAATTAAAATTGATTAATTATTACCATTTATTATTACTTTAATTAATTAAAGAAATTAATTAATCATCATTAATTATCCATCTTAATTAATTAACCTTAACTAATTAATTATCCATTAATTAATTACATTAATTAATTAACCCTTAATTATAAATTAATTAACCTTTAAATATTAATTAATTAATCTTTAATAACCTAGAACCTTAATTGATTAAAAATAAACCATTTATCTTAATTAATCACTTAATTATCATTTAAATCTTATTTGATAAACCTTGAAATTAATTATCATTAACATATAAATTAACTTAAGATATTTAAGTTAATTAATACTTGAAAACGTTTCATTTCCTTAATTAACTATTTAATTACAGTATTTAATTTATTTAAAATAAACTTTAAATTAAGGTCATATATATATTAAAACATTTTAAAATTAATTAATTTAAAATAATTTATTTTAAAACCTTTACTAATTCCAACTTAACTAAAACAATTATTATATAAAAGAATTTGCAAAGAAATTGTTTAAAACTTGATTTGTTTAAAGTTTAAAAACCGCGACTTCATTTACATAAGACAAACCCGAAGCTATCCCGATACCAAACCCGAGTCACTTCCTCTTTTTCAAAACCTGTTATATTTTGTTTAAATTTTAAAAAAATATGAACATGTTAGAACCCAACCCGAAGGCCTACTCGAGCAAATCCCTCTCCTCCCTGAGACAAAACCCGTGACCTCAAATCCTACTGACATACAGTTGCATGTACACGTGCACAAGCGATCGCCAACGCTCCGACCATCGCCTCCACCTCCCACAAGTCATCTTGACCTACTCGACCCAAGCAACCACCCAGAACCCCAAATCGATCATGAAATCAAAATCTAGCAACCCGGGTGCAACTTGAACAAAACTGTCACCCAAGATCGCCTCATTCCGCCGCCTCAGGTCATCAGACCCTCCGAAACTTTGACCAAACCATCGTGTTGCTTCCACGCTTCGATTCCCTCTACTCTGAACAATCCCAATGCATTGAGACGATGCAGTAATTCGAATTCCGACCTCAACCAAAACTTGGGTTTAAACCCTAAATTGACAACGTTCAACCACCACGATGATCAGGAAATTCCTAGATAATTTTTCCCGAATTCACCAACGCACAAAGCCTCCTCCAGCAGTAATCCCGACCACCTACTCCTTGCTGATCACCAGAATTCGACAGAAAACCAATTCCCGTTCATCTCGCAATTTCTCCACGAATACAAACTTAAAAATCATGATTCCACTTTAAAAATCGTCGTTTTCAAAAACAATTTAGATGATGTAATTGAAACAAGAAATTATGACACTCGAATTTCCAGTATGCATTGAGTTTTACTATGTTTTCTAATTTCCAAAAAATATTCAAGCTAATAATACTTAAAAGTATTTTTAAAGTTATGATCTTGTCAATTCAAGCACATTTTTTTAAACCTCAAACTCTAAAAATAATTAGGATATGAGGATTTGAATTTTATAATTGTTAAAAGCCTGTAAACTTAGAACAGAGGCATATTTGCCTGTACGCTGACTTGCACACACAAATATTTGCATATTTATATACATGCAAGTATTTCTCACAACATTATATCTATCATTTATCACATGCGTCAAGATTTAACCCAGATTCAAGTTTTTAAAAAGTAGTTTACTCACCTGTATTAAATGAACAGAGAGCCTGGAACTAGTTTTTTTTTATCTTTAAAAACTAGAGATGACTTTGATCTATTTGTTATTTGTTGTTTGATGTTGAAAACTTTGGTTTGCTTAGCTAGTTTAAATGAAGCTTGAAAGAGTTGAATTTGTAGCTGTCCTTTGAATTTGCTCAGGTTTTTTGTTTGAGATGATCTGATTTTTGTTTTGTTTTAATGGCTTTGTTTTTGGTTTTATTTTTAATTTGCTCTGGTTTGAGGTTTGTAAAGATTTGTTTTGGTGATTTCTTTTTATCTCTGGTTTGTTCAGGTTTTTGTTTTGAAATATATGAAAGAAAATAGAAAGAGTAGAAGAGGTAGTATATATAGACTTGTTTTCTTTTTATTTATTATTTTAAAAATAAAAGAAATAAATGGCACTTGTTCAATTGCATGATAAAATTATTCCACTTTTTATTCATGTTATAATATCTACATTTGTACATTTTCATGCCTTATGTTTTTAATATGATTTTATATAATTATTACATTACATTTTCAATTTTCATAAATAAATTTACCTTTATTTATATTTATACAATCTAAAAGAAAATGATTTGAAATCTAATTATACATTAATAAAAAATCATGTATATATTATTTTTCAATCCAATTTATTTTCGAGATATTTATTTTTGAATTTCAAATTCAAATTCTATTTACAATCTACCTATATATATGTATGTATAAACAAACACAAATTTTATTTGTTTTGGAAAAAAAATTCAAATTAATTCACAATTTAATTCAAAAAATTATATTAATTATTAAATTAAATTTTGGCTTAAAAACGGGATCGTTACAACACCATCTTGTTCTTGCATCCACGCACACACACACACATAAGATTTGAGTAGCTCGAGTGGTTGGAAACTGTAAAACCAAAGCCTGTGAACAAAGTAAGACAATGTAAATATATAAAGCTCTGTAAAACATAAGAAGATCAAAGCCTTCTCTTCCAAAATCCAAGGCAAAGCAAAATTATTAGAGACATTCGGATCACAAACTAAGGGTCAAGAAGAGGATTCAAGGATTGCAAACTTGTTTAAGGTGAGAACTTATATTTTTGAAATGCTATACATGGCCTTTACCATTCTGTTTGTTTAACAGAGCAAAAATTTGTTGCACAGCTTTGGAAAATCATTTTCTCTTAATCTAGTTTAAATTTGCCGATGATGCCAACTGATGAAATGTTTTTTTTCGAGTCTAGAGCCTGCTAAGAAAGTTTGAAATTAGTTCATTTTGTATGTTGTGAGAGATCTCAAAAATACAGTAAACAACTTGGTTTTCGACAAAAATAGACATGTTTAAAATGTCAATCTATATACGATCATGATCATTATGTAAAAATATGATTTTTAGTTGCCTAAATCATGTGAAATCTTTGTTTGGTCATTTTCCTTTCAAAAATTATTTTTCGACATTTGGTTCGTCGAGAAGGTGGGCGGCTTGGTAAAGTAGGTGCGTGACGACAAACGGTAGAGGTATACCATGGCAGAATTTGAAAATTAGCATTGATTGGAGTTGATGTGGTGGTTTGAGGGTTTAAGGGGATGTTAGAGTGGGTTTCAGTCATCAAGATATCATGTGGCCTTGGGTTCATCGGAGTCGACCAGAGGCTACTAGAAGGGAGCGGCGGCAATGGGGGTTCGTTCCATAGTGGTGGTGTGGTCACATGTGGTCGCGGTTGTGGGTAAATGTTGTTTTTGCCGAAGTGGTTCGTTATCAAAGGGAGGCGCCTATTCGGAAATTTGTTTTTGAAATGGAAGTGGCCAGAACTGGTAATGGTGGGATGAACATGAAGGGTTAAGTGAAACTCACGTGTGGGGGAGGTCGTCATGGCAAGGCATTGACGGAGCAGCCTATGGACGTGCACGCACGCACGTCATTTCGTGTACAGGAAAAAGGGGATGTCACAGGTTGAGGAAGGAGGTCGGTGCAATTGCGTGTGGGGTTGGGTTCGGTCGCGAGTCGAAGGGGTGGTGTGTCGTTAGCATGGATGATCGAAGAATGTAAGTTTGGTTTTAGTTCGTGGTTTTTTAAATTTAAAATTTGAACTGCGATTGGAAGAAAAGAAGGGAGGAAGAAGAGAAAGAGGAAGTGTTTTCTTTCTTAGGGGTAGGAAGGTTTTGGGCTCGACCGGTAGTATATATAAAAAATGATGGATAGGCTCGGCCTAGATAGGAATGAAGGAAAGGTTCTTTTAATTCAAAATGTTAAATTATATATATATATATATATATATATATATATATATATCAAAATGATATAACTCGTCCGTAAGAAACTCGATCATCGCGGTTCTTTTTGTGATGGGTTTGTATCGTTGAGTATTTCAATGCCATGAAGTTTGTTGTTAGATTTGAGTTAGTGATAATTTACAGCATTTTAAAATGGTCAAATTTTTAAATATAAAATGTTAAATTATATATATATATTGTAGATTTTAAAAATGTCGTAACTAATGCATAGTAATTCTGATGGAAGTGAAATTCGTTGCGATAGGTTCGTATCGACGTACCCTACATTGTCATACAAATTATTGTCACGTCTGAATAAGTGAAAAATTATGATATACTCAAACGGATAGAAATTTAATCATCCAATTTAAAACAAATATCGTCGTTTAAATTCATATGACTTGTCTATTAAAGTTATTTGCCCAGATAAGAATAACGATGAGTAAATTCAAGCAATTAAGATGTTTTGACATCTGTTTGGTAGAATAAAATACCATTTCACTAATTATATTTAATTGGACCCTGTTGACAGAATAAATCACCATTCTGCCATTATTACTGAATATATTTGTTTTTGAACATTTGCTAGCAGAAATAAAACCCTGCCCTGCTATTATATTTTTACTGACATCTATTTATTATCGTGATAATTATCAATACGATGTTGGATTGATTGTAAAAAAAATGTAGATTGATGTGTATATTTGTATCTGTTATTCTGGACTGTTATGGAATGAATGGTAATTTGATTAAGTACCCTTGAAATTATTAAGCCTTTTTGCCAATTTGGAAGTTGAGTTTTGAATCAAAGTTATTTAAAGGATGATTTTTATTTATTAATGATATTTTAAAGTTAAAAAATAAATAGTTTGATAATGATTTAAAGTTAATTATTTTATTATTCTTAAAAACTATTTAGAAAAGTATTCAATTATTGTTTTAAAGCTATTTAATTATTCTAATTGTCACAAATATATAAATTATTAATAAAAGTTATTATAATGATTTGTTTAAACTTAATTATTACTTAAGGATTAACTAATATTAGGATATTATTATTATTCCAAAGATAATTTGTTTAAATATTAATTATGTTTTAAAATAATATATATTATAGTAAACTGTTATAAAAGAGTATTTTTCCTAAACTAAACTTGGAAAATTTGTATAGAAACTTATAGGTATTATTTTGAGATAATTATAAATAAATTTTTTGAAAATTAATGGTATATTTTCATGGCGTAATCGGAGGCAAAGAGTGCCTACAGTTAGTTTGGGTTTCTCTAAAATGTTTTAAAATGGTATACTTTCATGGTTGATACTGTAGAATACTTTCCGTATTTATTTAAAAATGTTTTCAAATATTATCAAAGGAAATGGTTTGTGAATATAAGAATATACCTTTTTATAAAGAGATTTAAATTAATTAAATTTTAAATTAAATAAGGCTTAGTGATTTTAGTGGAAAATGGAATTTTGATTGAATGATTGTTTGTTTGATAGTTAAATAATCGACTATCAAATCTGGACCCAAAATCTAACTTTGGGAATACGCTGGGGAAACACGGGGATTATATGGTACAATTACCAATCGAGGTACTATACTATACGTATAAACTCATTTCCTTCTTCTAGGATGTTTATAAGGAAATCCATCCACTAACGGTTAGGAGAAGATATCCGGTCTTATTTTTGTCTGTTAATTTCCCAAAGAACCAGGGTTGATTTACCGAAAATATCGAACGTTATTTCGAAGAGACCGGGATCGGATAAGTTATCTGAATGCCACTTCGATCCAATGAATACGTTTTAAAAAAATGAAGAAAGGAGCGTGGAATCGAAGTTGGAGCATTGAAGCGCAAGAGGTAGTCACTACTAATCCTGAGAATGATTCTAAAACGGATGTAGTAGGAATAGTGCCTTCGGTTTTGTTTAGACCCAGAACGGACTTGTATGGATGAATGTCATCAGTACGCCATCAGTACGTTGTCATTGGAGAACAATGATCATTCCAAGTGTAAATTCCTTAAATAGGTAATCGTAGCCTCAAGCCTCATCAATAGAGAATGACTGAAATTCAGGGGAGATGCATCAAGGCTAAGTGGATCGCACCCAATTAAGGTATGTTTATCACCTTTCAAATACCCTCGGATATTATTACTATGGTGCGCGGAAGAACTCGGGAAGGGTGGTAACACCCAAGGTTATAGTATATACGGTACCATCCAGGTTAGGGGTAGAACCAGTCTTGTGATGCAGGGGATCCTAGTCATTGTGTGGAATCCATTCTCCAATAAGCACCGTACGATTTTGATTGTGCCCAACTATGTTGGATTGTGAAGTGCAAGCATTTCAGCTATTTGTATATCTTATTTGACCTCTAGACATTATTATAATATCACTGAATTTTCTATAAAAAGGGTTTTGGTTACCCTAATGGAAAAACTAGTCGTGTTTATGTGTGGCGTGGTCGTACAGGATACCTTTGATTTTAAAAGGATTTTTAAACTTAAAATGAATAAAATTCCTTGTGTTTTAAATTTGCACACTGCTTTTACCAGACTGAACCGCGTGTGGTTTTTCCTATATGCTCTGTTCAGACTGAGCAATTTCCAGGTTTAGCTGGTAGGATTGGTGCTTCAAGGAAAGGAGCTGGAGGCCCAGAGACGTATTCACGTAGATGATTATTTTTCGTTGCATTTTAGTGGTATTTATCAGCAATTGTAAGGACATGTGTTATAAATGTCTATGCTATATATGTTGGTATACTCTGATGATTGTTATCTGTACTATAAGCATTACAGTTTTGTTTTATGTAAAGATAATGTCCATGTTGTATATGTTGGTATACTCTGATGATTGTTATCTGTACTATAAGCGTTACAGTTTTGTTTTATGTAAAGATTGTTCTATATTATAGATTATTCGTTTCTGATGTTAGATTCTATGTTGTTCCATTTTCTTTCTATCTTCTTTCTACTTTATTTTTTTTACTATCTGCCTTCTATTCAATTTGGACTGGACAAGTGTGGTAAAGTGTCCGTTCAGACTGCACGTTAAAGTGGGTCATGATATGAAGGAATTTGGAAATTTATGAGTTGTTTTGGGTAAATGGATTTGAATTTTTAGCAAAGAAGATTTCATAAATAAAAGAGACTTATTAAATGGATTTGCTTATTAAAGGAAGCTAATTTAAGGTTATTTAAGAAGTTGTTTAAATAGGAAAGGTTTATAAAGAAGTTTTATAAATGATTTAGGGGTATTTATAAAAGAAGTTTTAGAAATTGATTTGGATATTCATAAAAGGAGTTTATAAAAAGGGTTGGAGGAAATTTATACAACAAATTTGGATATTTATAAAAGCAATTTTTGTAAACGATTTTGAATATTTATAAGGGTGAATTAATTTAAAGGACAAAAATTCGTATATTTTTAGCCTCAAGGACATGACCTCAATATTTTACAATAAGGACGAACATTCTTCTAAAAATTAATCATAAGGACAAACATTCCTTCAAAATTATTCATAAGGACAAACATTCTTCCAAAACTGCTACCAAACAAAAAACTGATACTTAAAAACTGCTACCGATAACTACAAATTGATACCTGAAAACTGCTATTGGTAGATAATAACTGATACCAAAAGAAAGTTGTCCTTCAGTCAAAATACCGAAGGTCTGTCCTTGAGTCTAAAATGCTGAGAAATTTTGTCCTTGACAATAATTTCCTGTATTTTTTATAAAGGGGTTTTTTAAATGAATTTGGATGTTTGGAAAGTATTTTGAAATGGATTTGGATTTCAAGTAAAAAGATTTCATGAATGAAATAGATTTGATTTAAAAAGGATATATCGAAAGAAATATAAAAAGTATTTGAGATTTGGGTTTCTCTAAACTGATCTTTAAAAATGGTGGTATTGAACATTCTTACCACAGTTAACATGGAGGGGACAACGTTTAGTGTTGTCCTTACCACCACTTTAACCAACATTTTTTTAATCCTTTTTAACATGATTTGGAAGAAAGAAGTTATTCGCAAATGTTTTGTGAACATATTTATGTCAAAGAGATAAGTATATGAATGTTTTAGACAAACAATTTTGAAAGTGATTTATCAAATAAAGATTTTTTTTGTGGTTTACTGGTTTCTATGGATAAACAAATGTTAATGGAATTGGTTGTTGTCTGTTTGTTTGATAGTTAAATATCTGACTATCAAGTATGGACCCAAAATGTAACTATAGAAATATTTAGAAGAAACACGTGAGTTATATGGCATAGTCATCTCTGATGATGTTACTATGCAATAGGAATCTCGTTTCGTTCTTATAGGACAAATGATAAGGAAATCTGTCCACTAACGGTTAGGAGGTGACCTCTGCTCTTTTCTTTGACTATTTATTTCTTAACGAACATTGGTTGATTTTACCGAAAATTATCAAATGATGTTTCGAAGAGACCGAGATCGGATATGTTATCTGAAACCACTTCTGTCCAACTCAAGCGTTTCGAAGTGATGACATCTTGAAGATAATGGAATTGAAGATGGAGCTCTTTGAAGTGCAAGGGCTGCTTGCTACTAATCCGAGGGTGATTTCAAAATGGATGTAGTAGGAGTAGTGCCTTTGGTCCATTCATCTCCAAAATGACTTGTACGGATGAATGCTCATTATGTCGTCGACTTGAAGGCAATGTAGCATTCCAAGTGTGAAGTACTATATAAAGGTAAAATGCAACCTTAAGCCTCATCACCCAGGAAATGACAAAAATCGAGCATGCAGCAGGGCTATATGGGTCGCTTCTATCATGGTATGGTTACTGCAAATCTAGATCGATTACTATCTACTCATGTGTGCTTTGGAGCCCAAAGTGGGGTGATCATATTCAGTACTACTGCTCAAGTGGTAAGTCGGTCATGTATGGTAGGGGGTACAAGATGTTTTTATCAGACTTTGATGCATTTTATCTAGAGATATACCATCGGAAGGTAGTTCCTTACCTTGTCATAGTATGGAATCAATTTTTCAATATATGCCTTTATGGTTTTAGATGTACCCAACCATGTCGAAATGTGAGATGTAAGCGTTTCAGCTATATCCATATTTTATTTGAAATTGTAGACATTATTGCAATATCGTTTGATTATATACAAAAGTTTTGGTTATCATAAGGTAAAAACTCATCTGTGTTTATATGTGGCATGATCTTAAGAGATGCCTTTGATTTAAAGGTTTTTATAAAGTCAAAATGTATGCTTTACTCATACCAGACCCTTGTCTAACTCGAAGTTTATTTTCCCTTTTCATAAACTCTTAGGTGCTTACATTTAAATGGGTAGCCAAGTAGTTTAGGGTTTTCAAAAATTCATTTTGGAGGAGCTTGGAGCTGGTGGCTTCATCGATAGCTAGTTATTTCCTTGTTTCCGCTGTATTATATGTATATTGTATCCGTAGGTAGGGACTGGCTTTTTAACTATCCTATGGTCGAATTTGTGTTAGTATGACTCTGATGGAATATTTAGAAATGACTTTGTAATATTTTATGTTGAGCAATATATATTATTCTATTGCATTGTGAAATTCTGTGTTGTTTAGTTTCTTGTCATCTTCTTATCTTTTCTTTTTTTACCCTTAATGACTCGTTTTTTGGAGTAAGAAAGGCAGTTTGTTACTGTTCCTACTCGACATTCGGATTACTTGTGTCCATTTAGGCTTAGTAAATTTCATTTCATCCTCTAAAATTGGACTTATATTTTTATTGTATCCAAATCCATTTGACTACCAATAATTTCAAAAATAAATTACCTTGAATTTGGTGTTTCTTGAAATAATAATTGTTTCTCAATGCAACAAAATTGGTGCTCATAAACATTTTAATAAACTACTTTCATATAAGTAAAAAATTGATTTAGTTCTTAGTTACAAAATTTATGTTCATCACATAAATTGGTCAACTGATATTGATCTGTCCTATACTTATTTGGTGTGGTCCACACAACATCCACACGAGCAATTAGTACCTGGAGCCTCTCGACTCACACAACCTATCAACTCCTTGACCTACGATATAAGGGGTTCGTTATAAAATCTTATCTTGTATGATCACATAACCTATACTTTAAATGAAATTAATTTTAATCTTATGTTCTTACACTTGAGCACATAACCTAAAGAAAGAAGTTAACTCATCTTTAGTCGTCGTCCTCCATCATTCTTGGTGCAATATAGTTCGATTACTCCTTATAGATACATCATTATGTATCATTATACGGAGTGGCTTTTGAGATATAATCATATTCGATTTAATTACATTGGGAACTATTTTCAACATACTCACTTATTTGATCAACTTGAATTATTTTATTTCCTTCGCATGTCATGTATTTTTTTTACTTCCGTTCTATATTCAATTAACTTATTATTAATACTTTACTTTTGTTTTAAATACACATGTTCATTTCTATGATAATTCATTTGTGACTTAAATAAATTCGATGGATCTATTTTGGTATTAATAGACTCTTGACTACATACATCTTATGTACCAATCTGAATAGTTCACCAACACTTTTGTCGCTCCTATTGAGTAGGTGTTTTACCCTTAATCTTTTGAGATATAGTGCATTAGTACCATAAGATTCATTACTATATAATTTAAAGAATCATTCCTCCAAGATATAGATTAATCGATAACTTTTAAAATTTTAGATACTACCATGTTATGTTACTAATGCAACAAATACCCTTATTCTAATTGATTTATTTCATAATGAATATTCATAATATTCCTAAAAAATAATACAATATTTATTGTCACCCAACACTGAAATCAAATATTATTTTGTAAATAATATTATGTGTATATATATATTTAAAATAATTTTGTGTACCTTGATGCATCCAATAATAAGTATTATGTTGAATGCTCCCACTATTTCCTCTACTACTATAATAACTACAAAATATGAAGCTTCATTTAAATACTTATTATGGGCTATTTATTTCTTTTACTATAAATAGTTTACAATTGAGAGCTTCTTATCCATATCTTAAACTTCTAGAAAAACATTTATAGAAAACAATTTTTCAATATTATACCACAAAGAAATCACATTTCTCATTCCATAATAATCATCTTCTAGTATTTTTTATGATTATTGTTTTCGATATCCCTTTATGAAGCAGAGGTGGCCATTCAAATTTTCTATCCCAACTGTGCCTAAGTTTTACCCACTCTCATATATTTGTTTTCCTTTACAAAATGGTCAAATCATTCAAAGCAGATCCTTGTTGCAATTAATCGTATTGAATATACGATTTTTCATTATGGTTTATTGCTTATTTCTAATGAACAAATTTCATTGAAGTTTGTACTTTACGAAGTACGACTGTTCACCATATTATATTTATATATGATTAAATAGTGTTCAAGTATCTATATTCTTTTATTGCTATTAGAGCCTGATATTTATTGAAGATAGTACATAGTATTGTACAAATAAATAATTAAGCGATTGAGGCATGCATGTTTTAGTGGTTGTATATATGGGCTCTTGCATGGGCCTTAAAGAAAAAGCATGCCGAATGATTTAAAGATATGTACATTTTATATTGCTTTTTCCAATCTTCAGTTCGGTTCATTTTCCACTGATAAACGTTTAACAAATTTATTTGTTTCACAAATTTATCTATGTAGATTATTTTAATTTTATACAGTAGATGTTCTTATAATATTCGAAAGGTTAAACGTTACCATTTTATATTTCTAATAAGGCCCGCCCATTAGATTTTTATGTTTCTCGAACCTTAAGGAAAACTTAAAAATCTTTCGATCCCTCTAATGAACGTTAGGACATGCTTTCCTTGTGATTCTGAGCTTGAGGAATATTAAGAAACCATAGATCCGCAAGCGATGGATAACACTTTATCTGTAGTATCAAATACAACTCCTAGCCCGTGGTCTTTGCCATAATCTCGTACCTTAAGGAATATCAATAGATCGAAGGATACTATTTAGTCATACCAACCATTTTGTGGCCTAAGTATAATGCACATACCTTAAAGAATATTAATAAATACATGCATCTTTCTTAGCTCGTCTAATCAATATACCAAAAGTACTACAAATAACATCTCTACATTGAGAAATATCGATAACTAAAGAGTATTTGAGTAATTTATTCATGTATTAATGGTTTTCACAATTTATATGTTAAGGATTCATTGCCTTCAATTTACATATATTGAGTAATATCATTTTCCAAAATCAAGGTATACGTACTATACATAGGTACTTATTAAAACAAATATAGGTCGTATTATACTTAGGTACTTATTTATTAAAACAAATATAGGTTTCTTTACATTTCCACATAGTTTTATACATATATAATTATATAAGCATTAACTTATTTATAACTTTTATAATTTAATTCAATTATATAATATATACATGTAACTTATTAGTTAAGTACTATTTAATTAATTTTAATTCATGAAGTAGTTTAATTTATTTTATATTACTAAAACTATTTAGGGTAGTTAATCTGCTATAACATTTATAGTTTGTTTATGCATACCTATCAATATACGTACACATTTTAATTATTTAACTTATAATTATTTTATTTAATTATTTTAGTTATTCAAATAATTTATTAAATATATGATAATTAGTTCGAAATTTTAATTTAATTTATCATATAATATTTTTAGATAAACAAATAACTATAACAATTATATGGAGTACACTTCTTGTTTGATGATAATAAATATACTTTTATAACTGATGTTGCTTTCAAAGTGTGTTAGAGTTTAATAATCATCAAACCCCGATTTTTTTCTATTAAATTGTCATCCACTACATCTCATATGCCTTTTTTACACGTATTACATTTCAAACGGATATTTTTTGTAACGACCCAGAATTTTTAGTAATTTAAATTTGAGTATTTAATTAATTTTAAATATTTATAAGTGAAAATTTTAAGTTAAATAATTTATTTCTTGAATATTTGGATTTAATTGGACAATTAAATCGATTTATTTAATAGTGAAATTCCACAAATAGTTAGATATTGGGTTAAATATGATTGAAAATGATTTGGAAAATTTTGTTTTATCATATTGAAGTTATAGAAATGTTTTAGAACTTGTAAAATTGAATTTGGAGTTAATTTGTAAAAAATTGAATATTTTAATATTTAATTATCGACTGAAAAATAGCCAATTTTTGAACAGTCTCGGAATTGAACGAAACAAGTTCCATTGGATCCGTAATAGTTAATTATTATCGGATTTCAAATTTCGTAGCAAACGGAGTTGTCGTTTGACCGTGGCAGCTCGAAACGCATCGATATCGTTTTAATATTAATTTAGCGTGTTAAAATAGCCATTTTTCAAACGGTCTCGGATTTCGATGAAACCAGTTTCATCGGATCCGTAATGTGATATTATTGCAAGATTTCAAATTTCAAGTCGTTTGGATTTGCCGTTTGTCCGGTACAAGCCAAAACGCCTAGAAATCGTTTAAATCGGTTTTAATTTAAATTGATCGTTTAATTCTATATCTCACACATACGATCGAATTAGCTTACGAAACCTGTCCCATTGCGTCCGGAACGTGGAAAAACTTTAGAATCGCCTGTCGGAACGCGTAGATTGGAGGTCGTTTGCATAAGTGTTAAATTGGAGATTTTATTATTAAAATAATATTGGTATATATGTCATTTTCTTTTTCTAACCCTAGTTGCCAAGCCAGCCGCCGTTAGTTATATTCAATGGCCGAAACCTAGCGATCTTCTCCTCCAAATCGCGACAAATCCACTCAACGATTTCGAAAATTTTCTGAAGCAAGATTGTAGAGCGTTCCAAGATCTCCAGATCCGTACGGTGGAGTGGCGAATAACTCAGCGAATCGTTGGCAAATCGTTCGAGAAGGAGGCGCGTTTCACCTCGTTTTGCGTGCGCCAGGGACCACCGAGTGGCACGTGGTCGGGGGCGAGAGTGGGGTTTGGCGAGGCCGTTCTAATGGCGTGTTCTGATCGATGGGGAATGGAGGGTATTGCATGTGATTTGGAGCCCTAGGGGGCGGCCTATGGGTTCATTTGCGTTCGAATTATTTTACCTGGGAACGTATGCACGGGAGGAAGAAGCACGGTGGGGGCCACGCGCGTGAAGAATATGAATGGGTATTTTCTTTTGTTTTTTTTTTTAGTTTAAATTTGAAATTCAAATAGTGTACAGCGTTTAAAATAGTATAACTTTTGCATGCGAGGTCGGATTCGGACGAGATTTTTTGCGTTGGAATCGTATCGTCGTGCTCTTCGCAATGCAACTGGTTTGGAGTCGATTGGAGCTTGTTTGAATTTCGGGTAAAATTAAACGTTCGTTTAATTTTATTCGAAACGAACGCCGAAACCGGAAATAAAATCAAGGTGAGAACTCCTCACTCAATCGAACAGTTTGGTTTAAAATTTTAAATAGTTAATGTTGATTGATGATTGCTGTTTGATTGTGCTAGTAGATATAGTAGGATATATACTATATATAGCGATATATATATATTGGCATATGTATATATCGGATTTGATTCCCCGCCTCGTATAGCGGATGAGACCCTATTGCGCCGTTATTAAGCGGATATTTATAAAATCCCATATACCGCGATATTCCACCTCGAAGTGGAATTGGTATTGTGCTAACGTCTGTGGTTGCAGGGAAACAGGTTGGAGGGATCCAACTGGATTCCTCACATATTTATTTGATTATTGATATTGTGTTATTGTTGATGTTCATATCGACATATGTTGTTAGTTCCCGTAATTGACCATATGATGCTGTTGCATTATCGGATTCAAAATTTTTAAGTTAAAAATAATGATTTGAATTTAAAAAGGGATTTTAAAGAAAATTTTCAAGTATATGTTTTTAGTAAAATTTTGAACTTGATGCAATTTAAAATAAATTAAGATTTAAAATTTTAAAATTATTAAACTATGATTTTTATGGAATATAAACAAAAGGGAAATTTAAAATAGATAGATTTATAAAATAGTTAAATTTTAGATTTTTGAATTTTTATAAAGGATGAATATAAAAGATTTTTTTTTTTAAATTGATATTTTTAAATAGAATTTTTGGGATTATAAAATGAGTTTATAAAGTGCTAAGTTAATGTATAAGATGAATTTCATTTAAAATTTTAGATTTATAGAATGTGAAATTTATAAAACGAATGGTTATTGGAAAATTTTAAGTTTATAAGTTATTAACTTATAGAAATGGATTTGGGCATTAAAAAGGGGAATTTTATAGAAATTGTTAATAAATGAAGATTTCATTAGTTGAAATTATTATAAACCATAAAGAAATCTTGTAAGTGATAAGATTTTAAATCGGTGAAGTTCAAAGGAACGATTTGGTAAATAAATAATATTATAAGTATTTAACTTACAATATGGCTTTTGGGTATGAAATTGGGTTATGTAAATTGCATCGGATTAATAAAGGAATTTATAAAATTGGGGTTTATAATAGAAATGGAATTTATAAACTATGTTTATAAATTTGAAATTCATCGAATTTGATAAATTGAAATATGGGAATTTGTTAAGTGGGCTATATTCACTATTTTGAATATTGAATAGATTATTAAATAAAATGGGTTTGTTTTTGGGAAAGGAATGTTTTAAATGGAATTTAAAACGAATTAAAGGTGTTTTAAAATGTATTGAGTATTGAAAACATAGATTTCAACATTGATTGCTGAAATAGACGTTTTCGAGAAACAGAAGGGGATAATTTGTATAGTATTGGATTTATATATCTATTTTTAATTTCAAATCCATATACTAGTGTTTTTGGGTTGTCGTAACGATGTTTTGCGCAACATTCGTTTTTAACCCAAATAAATGTGAATAAAAGAATATTTCTTTAAAGGAATGAAATTAATACTTAACTATGGTTTAAGCATATGGAATATTTTCGAATTGTTGAAAATAAATTGAATTGTGAATTACTTATTTTTAAATAAGTTTAGAAATGATTTTCCAATATGGAATGGAACGTTTTTGTGAATTCACCTTTTAAAGGTAAAAGTGTAAGCGAATATTTTGGAATCGATTTGAAATCAAATATGAATGGGTATTTGGGATTTAATTCACGTTGGAATTTATATATAGGAAGGGAAATTGGTTTAAAAATAAATGTTGATTTATTTTTAAAGATGGAAATAAAATTCACGAATTTGGAGCGTAAAATTTAAAAATAAATCGGTAAGGATTTATATGTTGTTTTGAAATTTGTTTTCAAAAGGGATAAAGGATGAATGGTGGTTTGAAATTTGTTTTCAAATGGTTGAGTTGTGTAATTTGAAATTTGTTTTCAAATGGTTGAGGTGTTTAATTTGAAATGGGTTTTCAAATGGTTAAGTGTGGAAATTATATCGTGAAGGTGTTTTGGTAAAGCAAATAAATTGGGCAATTATTTGGAAATTGTGTATATATATCTTGTAAAGATATTTTGGGACTTAATAATTTTGGAAAAAATTATTTGGAATCTGATGATGTGGCGCATCTTTATTGATAGTTAAATAACCGACTATCAGTATTTACCCTTGGATGGTAATTGTTGTGATTGTTGAAATTGAATGCTACACTTATTTTTAAAAATAAGCGCTCGCTATTCGGTTTAGCCGGGAGAGGACCTTTGTGTCGTATATCCCATTCCGAATATGCGATACGTCGTTTGGATTGCATTTGAAGACCGGTGTTGAAGACCGGGTATTTGTGAAAACGATAGGATGACCTATCGATTGTCTCCGCATCGTTAGCTACGATATGGAGATTTCCTTTGTGATGGGAAATTTTATCGGGATTGTGAATACCCGGATTGCAAGGGCTTCTTTGGAAGTGCCTTCGGTTCTGTTCGAACCCGGAACAGACTTGTATGGTTACGTGTCTGACATTACATTTTGAGAGATAGAGCAGATTTCTTTCAAATACATTTCTGTTGGTGGCGGAGAATTTATTCTCTTAGCTTAACACCCTTCTCTGAGACGTACGAGCTCAGAGGTTATGTAGTTGAAGGTTATCAGCGATATTTCCCAATCTGGTAATGTGGCATGCTGAGTGCTGCTGTGTGATGATCATTGGTTGATCGTTTGGATATGATCATTTGTTTGATCATTTATCTTTGTGATTATTGCTTTGGTCATCTGTGGACCCAAAGCATGGCTTTGTTGCACAAAGCGTAGCTTTGTGGACGAGACTTCGTCAGGACCTCACTCCCCGGAAATGGTCGAAACAGGAATATGCGGCAAGGTTATGAGGGTCGCGCCCTTTAGGGTATGTCATTTCCTTCTGGAAAAGGGTGGTATCATGGTATGGAGCCCAGATGCTTACTCATGTTGATACACTATATATATTTCTGTGTGTGGTGTTGTTGCGAGCGCTCGGATAAAGGTCCCAAAGGACCGGGGGATGACATATTCGTGTAGTAGTTACCTAGTTACAGAGGTAACCCGGCCTTGTGTTGGCAGAGATCTAACCGTAACGTTAGTTTCTCGGGACGTCCCGCCAGAGGCGATCCCATGTGGCAGTAGGAAGTTCCTTAGCCTGACCATTTGTTGGAAATCCATTCCTCCAATACGCGCCTTGTACGGTTTTAGTTGTATTACCTGCCATTCACTTATGGTGGTCACCACTGTTTGGATGGTAGCTATAGTAGGCATAGTTCGGAATGTCTATGCTGGCTAGGATTTATATTGTACTTTCGAAATTGTTTTCTACACTATGCACTAGTAATAATATCAAAAAATGATTTGATTTTCGCGTAGTAAGCATCTTTGACTATCATAAGGAGAAATCTCCTCCAATTCTGCGTTTGCATTGTGTGTGTGGCGGGAGGCCTTATGGTAGTTTCATTTTTCCAAAAAGCATTTCGAATTTCGAAAGTTAAATTTAAATTCTGTTGTTGCTTGTTTAAAGATAAACTGTTTTGAGTTCTCACACCAGTCCCATGACTGACCTGGAGTTTATTGTTCCTTTCCTAAACTCTGGGTGCCCACTATTTTCCACACGGGCAGTCTAGAGTTAGGTTATCAGGTTATTCTGGATTCGAGAGTTGCCGTGCAGATTTGGAGGCGAGCTTGGATAGCGTAGTCTATTATCTATTGTATATAGTATTCTTTCCGCTGTTGTATTGTTGTACACTCTGATGATATGATGTATTGTGATGTATGTATAAAATGTATAGTTCTTTTGTTTAAATGATTATTCATTTATCTATTATATGTTGTTCCGCTGCGATTGTGAGATTCTGATTTGTTTCATGTCCTGTTACTTGTTTTTGTTTCTTCTCTCTTTCTCTCTTCTTCTACCTCTTTCTTCTTCTAAAACCCTAACGGTTCAATTTCTCGGCAACGAAAAATCGCGATCGTTACATTTGGTATCAGAGCTTATGGTTAAGCGACAACCTGCTCTGTTGGGTATTACTCATTAGAGATAGAGTCAGCAGTACTCTAGAATGAGTATGAGTGTAATAATAGATATGAGTGCGTATTTGTTAGTGAATATAAAATTGTTTTATATTGTGATGATTGGTTTGTTGAGTGGTATATGAACCTTCGTCGGCGCAGCCTCGAAAACTGAATCGAAGGGGTTCCTAAACACTTGAATAGAACAATTCGACACAATATTGTTTTAAATTGGGTAAATGAAATAATTTTACCTCGATTATATTTTATATATAAAAAGAAAATAATTTTTCAAGAATTATTGAAGTGTGTATATAATTGATTGCTTGGTTGTTGTAAATGATATATATAAAATAATTAAAAGTTGTTTGAATAAGCTAATAAAAGCAACTATTGTAAAAAGAATAATGGTATAAACCAATGAATCATAAGATGAAATTATAATTGATAATGATTTACAATTGTAAGATAATCATGTATGTATATAAGAAGTAAAAAATTATATAAGTAAAAGGTTTATAAAAGTGATTTATGAATAGATTCCCAGATTTTTGAAAGAATAATTAGCATTGATTTCACTATTGTCACTGGGAAATAATAAGGGTGATGACTGCAGCATCATCAGTATCATTTTCGAGTTTCTATGTGATGGATTTGCTACAATAATGAATTTAAAATTGAAGTTTTGTTGTAATAAACCAATTTGAAATTAAAATTCAATTTGAAATTGATAAATATAAGTGAAAAAGGTTTTGAACTTATAATATAAGTTAGAAGTTGAATAATAAGTTTTATAACTTATAGAATGGGAAAGTGTAAGTGAAACCAGTTGTTGAAGTGGTTAAACAATTAAGTTAAGTAAAATGGAATATGAATTTGAATATTGATATGAATTTGACTTAAGTAAAAGTTAAATAGGATTTGCTTTGGAATTTAAAATCCGAATTGAATTGATAAGTAAAACTTAAGTTTAATTAACAAATGATGTTTAAATGGAATAACTTAAGTGAAGTTGAATAAAAAATCGATCTTTGCATCAAAGTTAAATAATCAAGTGAATTAAATGATGTAAATAAAGTTGAAAGGGAATGCAAGTTAAGTAATGTTGAAAGAATTGATGTTAATATCAAAATAAATGAATAAAGTGAGTAAATGAAATTGTTAAAGATGTGAACTTAAGTTATATAAATGAAATTCAATTTTATTTGTAAAAAAGAACTAGCAATTGAGTTAAAGTATGAATTGAATGTTAATCAATAGAATATGAATAAGTTGATATGAAACGATGTATGTAAGTGTAAATTCATTGAAGTTAGTTGAATAATTGGATGAAAATCAATTGAATGTTAAAACCAATTGGAATTAAAACAGTTGAACCAAATTGAATGTAAGTAAAATAAATAAATTTGGTTGTATTGGATGTGCATTGGTTGTTATTTGCTTGTTGGTTGATTGTATGAAAATTCCTTAAGTGTTAACGAAATTGAATCTGCTAAATTGAAAGCTATGTAATTGAATTCAAATGAAAATTGGAATGCAAAGTTGAATGAAAATGAATATGCAACCTTAATAGTAAACTAAAAGTGGTATAAGAAGCATGTATTGGAAATTTTATAATTGAATTGGCAAATTGGTTTGAATATTATAATTGGATATTATGCTAGCAGGATATACAGGTATATAATGGATTGGAATTTTGATTTCAAAGTTAAAAAATTGAATGGCTCGACAAAAAGGTACGTATTTCAGTTTTTATATGAGATTTGATGATTTCCTTCTCTAGCCACTTGGCTTTCTCTTTTCTTTTTGATTCTGAGGGGCCGTAGAGCCGTTTTGTAGTCGTGCCGATCTAGCCGCGCAAAGGAGACTCTGGCGAAATTTTTCGAAAATTTAGGGAGTTAGAAAAATTTTGAGAAATTTTGAAAGTTGAAAATTTGAATTTAAATTTAAATTTGAATTGTTAAGCAAACAAAGTTGTTTGAAACCTAAAATTGAAGTTGGAAAGCTAGTTGAAATGATAGTAAATCCTTAATAAAAAGATTGTTTTGAAAAGTTAGTAAAACTAATTAGCTTTGGAAAAATAATAAACGGTTTAGGATTATTCTCCTTAACTTGCAATTTCGAGGACGAAATTCTTTTAAGGGGGGAAGATTGTAACGACCCAGAATTTTTAGTAATTTAAATTTGAGTATTTAATTAATTTTAAATATTTATAAGTGAAAATTTTAAGTTAAATAATTTATTTCTTGAATATTTGGATTTAATTGGACAATTAAATCGATTTATTTAATAGTGAAATTCCACAAATAGTTAGATATTGGGTTAAATATGATTGAAAATGATTTGGAAAATTTTGTTTTATCATATTGAAGTTATAGAAATGTTTTAGAACTTGTAAAATTGAATTTGGAGTTAATTTGTAAAAAATTGAATATTTTAATATTTAATTATCGACTGAAAAATAGCCAATTTTTGAACAGTCTCGGAATTGAACGAAACAAGTTCCATTGGATCCGTAATAGTTAATTATTATCGGATTTCAAATTTCGTAGCAAACGGAGTTGTCGTTTGACCGTGGCAGCTCGAAACGCATCGATATCGTTTTAATATTAATTTAGCGTGTTAAAATAGCCATTTTTCAAACGGTCTCGGATTTCGATGAAACCAGTTTCATCGGATCCGTAATGTGATATTATTGCAAGATTTCAAATTTCAAGTCGTTTGGATTTGCCGTTTGTCCGGTACAAGCCAAAACGCCTAGAAATCGTTTAAATCGGTTTTAATTTAAATTGATCGTTTAATTCTATATCTCACACATACGATCGAATTAGCTTACGAAACCTGTCCCATTGCGTCCGGAACGTGGAAAAACTTTAGAATCGCCTGTCGGAACGCGTAGATTGGAGGTCGTTTGCATAAGTGTTAAATTGGAGATTTTATTATTAAAATAATATTGGTATATATGTCATTTTCTTTTTCTAACCCTAGTTGCCAAGCCAGCCGCCGTTAGTTATATTCAATGGCCGAAACCTAGCGATCTTCTCCTCCAAATCGCGACAAATCCACTCAACGATTTCGAAAATTTTCTGAAGCAAGATTGTAGAGCGTTCCAAGATCTCCAGATCCGTACGGTGGAGTGGCGAATAACTCAGCGAATCGTTGGCAAATCGTTCGAGAAGGAGGCGCGTTTCACCTCGTTTTGCGTGCGCCAGGGACCACCGAGTGGCACGTGGTCGGGGGCGAGAGTGGGGTTTGGCGAGGCCGTTCTAATGGCGTGTTCTGATCGATGGGGAATGGAGGGTATTGCATGTGATTTGGAGCCCTAGGGGGCGGCCTATGGGTTCATTTGCGTTCGAATTATTTTACCTGGGAACGTATGCACGGGAGGAAGAAGCACGGTGGGGGCCACGCGCGTGAAGAATATGAATGGGTATTTTCTTTTGTTTTTTTTTTTAGTTTAAATTTGAAATTCAAATAGTGTACAGCGTTTAAAATAGTATAACTTTTGCATGCGAGGTCGGATTCGGACGAGATTTTTTGCGTTGGAATCGTATCGTCGTGCTCTTCGCAATGCAACTGGTTTGGAGTCGATTGGAGCTTGTTTGAATTTCGGGTAAAATTAAACGTTCGTTTAATTTTATTCGAAACGAACGCCGAAACCGGAAATAAAATCAAGGTGAGAACTCCTCACTCAATCGAACAGTTTGGTTTAAAATTTTAAATAGTTAATGTTGATTGATGATTGCTGTTTGATTGTGCTAGTAGATATAGTAGGATATATACTATATATAGCGATATATATATATTGGCATATGTATATATCGGATTTGATTCCCCGCCTCGTATAGCGGATGAGACCCTATTGCGCCGTTATTAAGCGGATATTTATAAAATCCCATATACCGCGATATTCCACCTCGAAGTGGAATTGGTATTGTGCTAACGTCTGTGGTTGCAGGGAAACAGGTTGGAGGGATCCAACTGGATTCCTCACATATTTATTTGATTATTGATATTGTGTTATTGTTGATGTTCATATCGACATATGTTGTTAGTTCCCGTAATTGACCATATGATGCTGTTGCATTATCGGATTCAAAATTTTTAAGTTAAAAATAATGATTTGAATTTAAAAAGGGATTTTAAAGAAAATTTTCAAGTATATGTTTTTAGTAAAATTTTGAACTTGATGCAATTTAAAATAAATTAAGATTTAAAATTTTAAAATTATTAAACTATGATTTTTATGGAATATAAACAAAAGGGAAATTTAAAATAGATAGATTTATAAAATAGTTAAATTTTAGATTTTTGAATTTTTATAAAGGATGAATATAAAAGATTTTTTTTTTTAAATTGATATTTTTAAATAGAATTTTTGGGATTATAAAATGAGTTTATAAAGTGCTAAGTTAATGTATAAGATGAATTTCATTTAAAATTTTAGATTTATAGAATGTGAAATTTATAAAACGAATGGTTATTGGAAAATTTTAAGTTTATAAGTTATTAACTTATAGAAATGGATTTGGGCATTAAAAAGGGGAATTTTATAGAAATTGTTAATAAATGAAGATTTCATTAGTTGAAATTATTATAAACCATAAAGAAATCTTGTAAGTGATAAGATTTTAAATCGGTGAAGTTCAAAGGAACGATTTGGTAAATAAATAATATTATAAGTATTTAACTTACAATATGGCTTTTGGGTATGAAATTGGGTTATGTAAATTGCATCGGATTAATAAAGGAATTTATAAAATTGGGGTTTATAATAGAAATGGAATTTATAAACTATGTTTATAAATTTGAAATTCATCGAATTTGATAAATTGAAATATGGGAATTTGTTAAGTGGGCTATATTCACTATTTTGAATATTGAATAGATTATTAAATAAAATGGGTTTGTTTTTGGGAAAGGAATGTTTTAAATGGAATTTAAAACGAATTAAAGGTGTTTTAAAATGTATTGAGTATTGAAAACATAGATTTCAACATTGATTGCTGAAATAGACGTTTTCGAGAAACAGAAGGGGATAATTTGTATAGTATTGGATTTATATATCTATTTTTAATTTCAAATCCATATACTAGTGTTTTTGGGTTGTCGTAACGATGTTTTGCGCAACATTCGTTTTTAACCCAAATAAATGTGAATAAAAGAATATTTCTTTAAAGGAATGAAATTAATACTTAACTATGGTTTAAGCATATGGAATATTTTCGAATTGTTGAAAATAAATTGAATTGTGAATTACTTATTTTTAAATAAGTTTAGAAATGATTTTCCAATATGGAATGGAACGTTTTTGTGAATTCACCTTTTAAAGGTAAAAGTGTAAGCGAATATTTTGGAATCGATTTGAAATCAAATATGAATGGGTATTTGGGATTTAATTCACGTTGGAATTTATATATAGGAAGGGAAATTGGTTTAAAAATAAATGTTGATTTATTTTTAAAGATGGAAATAAAATTCACGAATTTGGAGCGTAAAATTTAAAAATAAATCGGTAAGGATTTATATGTTGTTTTGAAATTTGTTTTCAAAAGGGATAAAGGATGAATGGTGGTTTGAAATTTGTTTTCAAATGGTTGAGTTGTGTAATTTGAAATTTGTTTTCAAATGGTTGAGGTGTTTAATTTGAAATGGGTTTTCAAATGGTTAAGTGTGGAAATTATATCGTGAAGGTGTTTTGGTAAAGCAAATAAATTGGGCAATTATTTGGAAATTGTGTATATATATCTTGTAAAGATATTTTGGGACTTAATAATTTTGGAAAAAATTATTTGGAATCTGATGATGTGGCGCATCTTTATTGATAGTTAAATAACCGACTATCAGTATTTACCCTTGGATGGTAATTGTTGTGATTGTTGAAATTGAATGCTACACTTATTTTTAAAAATAAGCGCTCGCTATTCGGTTTAGCCGGGAGAGGACCTTTGTGTCGTATATCCCATTCCGAATATGCGATACGTCGTTTGGATTGCATTTGAAGACCGGTGTTGAAGACCGGGTATTTGTGAAAACGATAGGATGACCTATCGATTGTCTCCGCATCGTTAGCTACGATATGGAGATTTCCTTTGTGATGGGAAATTTTATCGGGATTGTGAATACCCGGATTGCAAGGGCTTCTTTGGAAGTGCCTTCGGTTCTGTTCGAACCCGGAACAGACTTGTATGGTTACGTGTCTGACATTACATTTTGAGAGATAGAGCAGATTTCTTTCAAATACATTTCTGTTGGTGGCGGAGAATTTATTCTCTTAGCTTAACACCCTTCTCTGAGACGTACGAGCTCAGAGGTTATGTAGTTGAAGGTTATCAGCGATATTTCCCAATCTGGTAATGTGGCATGCTGAGTGCTGCTGTGTGATGATCATTGGTTGATCGTTTGGATATGATCATTTGTTTGATCATTTATCTTTGTGATTATTGCTTTGGTCATCTGTGGACCCAAAGCATGGCTTTGTTGCACAAAGCGTAGCTTTGTGGACGAGACTTCGTCAGGACCTCACTCCCCGGAAATGGTCGAAACAGGAATATGCGGCAAGGTTATGAGGGTCGCGCCCTTTAGGGTATGTCATTTCCTTCTGGAAAAGGGTGGTATCATGGTATGGAGCCCAGATGCTTACTCATGTTGATACACTATATATATTTCTGTGTGTGGTGTTGTTGCGAGCGCTCGGATAAAGGTCCCAAAGGACCGGGGGATGACATATTCGTGTAGTAGTTACCTAGTTACAGAGGTAACCCGGCCTTGTGTTGGCAGAGATCTAACCGTAACGTTAGTTTCTCGGGACGTCCCGCCAGAGGCGATCCCATGTGGCAGTAGGAAGTTCCTTAGCCTGACCATTTGTTGGAAATCCATTCCTCCAATACGCGCCTTGTACGGTTTTAGTTGTATTACCTGCCATTCACTTATGGTGGTCACCACTGTTTGGATGGTAGCTATAGTAGGCATAGTTCGGAATGTCTATGCTGGCTAGGATTTATATTGTACTTTCGAAATTGTTTTCTACACTATGCACTAGTAATAATATCAAAAAATGATTTGATTTTCGCGTAGTAAGCATCTTTGACTATCATAAGGAGAAATCTCCTCCAATTCTGCGTTTGCATTGTGTGTGTGGCGGGAGGCCTTATGGTAGTTTCATTTTTCCAAAAAGCATTTCGAATTTCGAAAGTTAAATTTAAATTCTGTTGTTGCTTGTTTAAAGATAAACTGTTTTGAGTTCTCACACCAGTCCCATGACTGACCTGGAGTTTATTGTTCCTTTCCTAAACTCTGGGTGCCCACTATTTTCCACACGGGCAGTCTAGAGTTAGGTTATCAGGTTATTCTGGATTCGAGAGTTGCCGTGCAGATTTGGAGGCGAGCTTGGATAGCGTAGTCTATTATCTATTGTATATAGTATTCTTTCCGCTGTTGTATTGTTGTACACTCTGATGATATGATGTATTGTGATGTATGTATAAAATGTATAGTTCTTTTGTTTAAATGATTATTCATTTATCTATTATATGTTGTTCCGCTGCGATTGTGAGATTCTGATTTGTTTCATGTCCTGTTACTTGTTTTTGTTTCTTCTCTCTTTCTCTCTTCTTCTACCTCTTTCTTCTTCTAAAACCCTAACGGTTCGATTTCTCGGCAACGAAAAATCGCGATCGTTACATTTTTTATTTGTAAATTAATATATATTTATTATTATCAATTTTCAAACACGATAGTTAATTTCCATTTGATATTAATGAATATATATTATATCTAATGTGTTTCTCTAATGTTGTATATTTACTAGTTGCGGAAAAAGTTTAGTTTCGGTATAATAAAAGGTTGCATATATAGAGAGAAGGAAATAAATAATGATCTGGGGGAGGAATATTTCAATATGCAATGAGAGACTACATATATATAGAGAAAGTGAAACAAATATAAACCAGAAGCAAGGAAATATACACACAATCAAAGGAAGTATATATGAAGAAAAGGAAATAAATAAAGAATAGGAGCGAAGAATTGTATATACAATCACACGTTATATATTGAAAGATACAACATAGTTTATTTCCCATTATATACAGATTTTATTTTGTATACAGGGAAACAAACTATCTCACAAATCAATTCCTCTACAGATCCTCACACATATTTGTTTCCATACATACACATCCCCTCTATGAGGCTATGAAAACCACATATTACATCAAAAGAAAATTGTTGGATATAAAAACAAAGCTTCATCTATCAAGCAAAATTCAATCATCAAATATCATCTCCTTTATACAGTTCTGTTCATTATCATCTCAATCTCTACTAAAACCTTACCCATGTAAAGTACATCGAATCTATTCTAGAAAAATAAGCATTTCAATATCAAAATAAGATCATCTTTTCATGAAAAAGCACCTCTCTATTAGTAAACTCCAAACATAGATGTGAGACCCTTTTACAACAAAAATATCATCCTATTAAGCATCTTCTTCAAACAGTGGCCAACTTGAGAATCAGTGCAAGCTCTTGCAAGTCTCGGCCAAACAACTCTAAAACAGTAGTGCACAGTCAAAGCAAGCTACATCTCTAGCAATGCAATCACACGAAGAAAGAAGGGAGTCTATTTTACATTGTTTCAAATTTTTCATCGACTTGTTTTTTCATTATTGTTTTTTTTTGTATTTTCTTTCTATTGAACTCTAGATTTTTTCTAAGTAAGCTACGTATTGTAGTTCAAGGATTCTGGTCTCAGGATATTAGTTAGGCAGGGTTACAAGGGATAGGGTTAGTGTATTCAGGTTAGTAGAGAGTGCGAGTTTGTAGGTGTTGTAAGCATCGAGTATATAATCCTAGTAGTAACTTTAGCGGTGGCAGGAGGCTTTAGGCCGAAGTTGGGTATTTCCATGGGTTACTTACTTTTCACATTTTTGTTTTCGCATTATTAGTCTATTATTTGCGAATAGTTTAAATTCTATTCACCCCCTCCCCGTAGGGTATATTGCACAATGAAGGACTCCCCAAAGCCAATACAAGAATAGAAATATGCTTGACAAGAATCACAAACTATGATTTGGATGATGATAGTGAAGATGGCAGTGATGATGTCGTAATAGATGATAAGATAAGTGTTTTTTCATTTAAAGATTTACTTCTCTTGTGTCATGAATTAACTGGAACTATTGACAGCTTTAAGTCGAAAAATAACAAATTGAAATCTGAAAAGTTTGAATTGCATTGGAAAATGACCGATTGGAAAACGAGGCTGAAAATGATAAGAAAATTTAAAATTTTGATTGTGAGAAATGTTTTAAATATGAAAAAGAATTTATTTGCTTTAATGAAAATTTTCAAAAGCTTGAAAATGAATTTCTGATTTTGAAGAAAAATAAAAGTGAGCTGACTTTCAAAAATAACATTCTACAAAAGAGGTTGAATTTTTTTGAAAATATGGAAATTGTGTGGAATTCATAAAGGAATTGGTCGATGTTAAAGGAAATTACAAACCCTTGAAAATGAAAACATGTTTTTGAAAAATAGTAAAACTGAAATTATTCGAACAAATCTTGAACTTTAAAAAAAGATTAACAAATTCAATAATTTTAAAAAACTCGAATTTGAAAAGGCTAGCTTTTGCTAGCTTTTGCTAGCTTTTTGATAGCAAGATGCTTGAAATTGAGACCAAATTTAAAGAGCTCAAAAATGAAAATATGGTCTTAAGAAAAAATGATTTTGAAAAAAAGTGAGAATGTATTCTAAGCTAATAAACGAGAATAAACATTTAAAATCCAAAACTAATGAACTCGAGTCGATTGTTCAAAAAAAGTGCCACTGGTGAAAAATCGTTTCTTATGTTATTAGAAAATCAACTCTTTGCGAACAGCCAAAAGGACTTAGATTTGAAAAGGTGTTAGTTTGTAAACGAACGATTAGTAATACCGCTAGGGAGATATGTGTGTTTCTGCGTAAAGTGTCAGGATATTGGACATAGTTATAATAATTGTAGAAATAGAAACATGAAAAAACGAGTTAAACAAATTTGGTTCCTAAGGGTATAGTTGTCAATATTAACGTTTAGTTATACAAGTAATTTTAGGTACCAAAGATTTCTAATGTAAACCAAAGTGGTCTTACCTCTCTTTCTAGGCCATTCACTTCTTCTAATATGTTGGTACGAAGACGGGTTAAGAACCAATTAAGATGGAAGTATATTACGAGTTGTTCTACACATTTGATGAGTGATATTTACAATGTTTCTTGGCCTAGGAACATGAAGTGGAGATTCACATTCACATACTTTGGATAACAATGGTGAACACAAACGCAACTTCAAAGGTAAACAAAGATGAGACATTCAAATGTTGGAGCCAACGATTGATTTATTGTGGTGTACGTATTGTTTGATGATGCTTATTTTTTCATGATTGACTTAATGATGAGGGTTCAAGAGATTAGATGTAAAAACAATATTTTTAAGATACCATTGTTCACCACTACTGACACGTTGGGAGTAACAAGTGGTGTTTGAAATATCGTTGTTCGCCACCATAGACAGCCCAAATAACAAGTGGTGCCACGATAGGTTAACTTGTTCTTTATTTTCATAACATCATGTATGAATTCAAATCTATGTGATTTCTCTAGTATGATATTTTTGTTCACACATATGTCGCATGGATTGACCAATATTTCAAATAATTTTTCATGCACATGTGAAGAGTTTGCATTTTGTTTTCAAAAATCCAACAAGATATTTTTGTTTTTTTTTGCTTGTAATTTTTTGTTTTTTACAAAATCCAAAAATATGTCTTTCCTTTATTAGGATTATTTTTCTTTATTTTTATTTTCTCTATATGTTTATTCATGATGTGAATATTTTGAAATGAGACACTTTCGCTACATCTTTAACACGAATTTTCAATGACGGTTTTTTGTGAGGCTTGATTAGAGAATTTTTTGACTTGAAAATTTGATATGAAATCTTATGAGATAAGCTTTGATTTTCCACACATGATATAATTTTTGAGAATGACTTTTGGAAATGATTTGCAATGACCTAGGTTTTTAGTCATTTGATTTTGAATATTTAAATGGTTTTAAATATTAGATTTGGAATATAAATTAATTTTGAATATGAAGATTTGGTTGAAATTTATAGAATGAATTTAAATTTCATATGTAGCGATTTATCGAAATACGGAAACAGTGAATAATTTAAATTTGAGTTGAATATGAATCAAAATGATTTCCAATGTTGATATAGTTCTATTGGAATTATAATTGAGTTAATAAGTTTTTAAAACTGAAATTTCAAGTGACTTCATAAATTTTCGAAAGCATCGATTTAATCGATGTGTTAAAATAGCGATCCGAGACATAATCTCGGAATTTAACGAAACTAGTTTCATTAGATCCATAATAGTGTATTATTATCGGATTCCAATTTTCGTAGCATTTGGATTCACCGTTGGGTCATACGAGATAGAAACGCGTTGAAATTAATATTGAAAATTTAATAATATGATTAGGTTCAAAGAGCTAACTTTTCCATACGATTGAATTATACCTCGAGACTCGTTCCATTAGGTTCGAAATAAGGATATAACACTAAGAATGCTAGGCGGCACACCTCGATAGGGGTTCGGGATTTAAAATGTCATAAACATGATATTTTGGAAAATTAATAAATTTTTATATTGCAAAGTCAATCCCTGTCACGTCTCCATCACCAGCCTACATCTGAACCCAGCCGCCCTTCTATTTAAATCATGAATATCTCCTTTTCTCCTTTTTAATCGAATCAGTTCAAACATAAAAAAACAGTGAATGATATTCTAGTGCTCGTGTTATCGAAGTCGCTTGCGACCTTGGAGCTCGCGCATGAAGAAGGCGGGGTTTTGGCGATCGCCGACAGTGCGAATGAGGAGAGGAGCAGGCGGTGGCGGCAACAAAGGGTATCACGCCAAATTAGTAGGTGTGCGCACTATGCAAGGGGATGCCCGATGTCGATCTCTGGTGGGGACGTGGAGGGCTGCATTGAAATGGAAGGCTTGAACAGTAGTTTCAGGCATAGTGTTTTGGGGCAGCGACGCTCGATCGCGTTGTTCTTTGTTTGGGTGCAAGCTGCTGGTAATGTGATCGCAGGTGGATGTGGTGGGCACGATAGAGGGGAAAGTGTGGCGGCGGCGGTTGATCATTGATCGATCAAAAAAGAAAAGGAAAAAAAGAAAGAGGCAGTTGCGTGAGAGAGGGAAGAGGGGGAATGGGGGTTTGAACCAAGAAAAGCTGTAAGGGTTAGCGTTATATTTTTCTTTAAGTGATAATTAGTTTACTAACTATGTTTTGATTTTAATTGAATATTAATATAAAAAAAATTCATATTAAATTCATACGAGGTTCAAAACGAACGAAAAATTCATGTTTGATTCGTAGCTACAGAATCTATGCAATAAAATTAAAATTGGGACGATCAGCAATTTTGGAAAAATCAAGATGAGTAAATCTCTCTCAAATTTGGTTGACTAGATATAATTTATAATAATTAAAATTAATTATTGGATGACTGGTTGAATTGATATATTATTATCAGTTGAATGTTATATTGTATACATATATCAGTATATATATTAGTTGTTGGGTATATTTTCCGCTATTGGAGTGGATGAGACCCTTTGCGCCCTGCATAGTAGCGGATAACCCTATATACCGCGATATTCTATGTAACGACCCAGAATTTTTATAAATTAAAATTTGAATATTTAATTAATTTTAAATATTAATAAGTGAATTTATAAGTCAAATAAATTTTAATTTGAATTTTTGGATTTAATTGGATTATTAAATCGATAATTTAATATGTTAAATTATGGAAATAATTAAAAATTGAGTTAAAAATGATTGAAAATAATTTGGAAAATTTTATTTAATCATAATGGAGTTATAGAAATATTTTAGAACTTTTAAAATCGAATTAAAAGTTAATTTGTGAAAATAGAATATTTTAATATTTAATAATCGACTGTAAAATAGCCAATTTTTGAACAGTCTCAGAATTGAACGAAACCAGTTTCATTGGATCCGTAATAGTTAGTTATTACCGGATTTCAATTTTCGTGTCAATCGGAGCTATCGTTTGATCGTGGCAGCTCGAAACGCATCGAATTATTTTTAATTTAAATTTGGCGAGTCAAAATAGCCATTTTTCAAAAAGTCTCGGATTTCGACGAAACCAGTTTCATCGGATCCGTAATGTGATATTATTGTAAGGTTTCAAATTTCAAGTCAATTGGATTTACCGTTTGTCCGGTACAAATTAAAACGCCTAGAAATCGACTTAAATCGGTTTAATTTAAATTGAACGTTTTCTGCCATAACTCGCACATACTTCCGAATTAGCTTCCGAAACCTGTTCCATTGTGTCCGGAACGCGGGATAAACCCTAGGTACGCTGGTTACGGCGTCTAAATCGGAGTTCGAAATTCCCGGGATGAATAGTGTTTACGCTTGCTTTTTTCTATAAATAGAAGTTAAAATTAAAAAAAAAAAAAAGAAAACCTAGGTTAAACTATACACAGCCGCCATTAAGAAACTAATGGCCGAAATTTGTCCAACTTCCACCCTTAATCTCTTCATGTACATGCATAGATTCAACAAACAATCAACTAAGAAAATGAAGAGCGAAGTGAGATCTTTCGATCCATATGGTGATGATCGACAAAGGAGCTGTGTGGTGGTCGTGGGGGAGCCACGAAGGCAGGCCGTTCGGCCTAGAATCGCGTGCAATGGGGACAGCCGAGTGTGCCGGGGTTATGGCCGAAGGTAGAGGTCGTGTAGGGCTTCGCATTGCAACTACTTGATCGAGAAATCATCGAGTATGGTTGATGAAAAATTTAACCCTAATTAGTGTGTTGGGTTCGGCCGAGCTTGTTATGGCCTGGGAGTAGTTCGCGTGGAAGAAGAGAGGAAGGGAGGGGTTTGCGTCCTACGGTGATGATGTTGGGGGGGAGAGATCTAACGGCTATTGTTAATTTAGGTTAAAAAAATAAAGTTATAATTTAAGTTGTAATTTATATATATTAAAACTCGTGTAACTTCAAATTATCATATCTTTTTCATACGAGGTCGAAAAAATGCAAACCCAGTTGCGTTGGAATCGTATGGACGAGCACTACGCGATGGAGTTGGTTTGGAGTCGTTTGGAGTTAGTGAGAATTTCGGGTAAAATTAAACGCGCGTTTAATTTTATTCGAAATAAAAGCTTAAACGGAAATTAAAACCAAGGTGAGAACTTCTCACTCAATCGAATAGATTTCGATTTTATTTTAAATAGTTAGATTTAAAATATTTGAATGCATGTTTGAATGATGACTGTAAATTATTGATTGTTAAAATAGACATTATGCGCCGTTAGTAAGCGGATGTTATTTAATATAAACATATACCGCGAATATTTCATAAACAGTGAAATTGGTATTATATATAGTATCAATATATATATATTGGCATATGTATATATTGCAGTCATTGATTTCCCGCATTTTTTTGTTTAGCGGATGAGACCCTATTACGCCGTTATTAAGCGGATAATATTTATTAAGAACATATACCGCGATAATTTCGTACTGGAGCGAAATTGCTATTGTGCTAATGTTTTTGGATGCAGGAAACAGGTTGGAGGGATCCAACTGGATTCCTCAACAGTTTTTATTTTATTTCAGATATTTTGATATTTGATGGATTGTCATATTGATATATGATATCGTTGTTAGTCGTGTTTGACTATTTGGTGTGTAGCATCATTGGACCCAGATTTTGGGATTTTTAAAATGATTTTTAAAGTGATTTTTGAAAATATACTTTATTTTTGGAATTGATCCATTTTAAATAATTAAACGCTATAATTTTTAAAGTTATAAAATTATGGGTTTTGTGAAATATAGTTAAAAAGCTGATTTTTAGAAATACAGTTAAAAGCTGATTTTTGGGAAATATGAAATAATGTTTTTATAAAATAGTTTAAACTGGATTTTTGAACTTATTATTAAAAGTTTAAATATAGGATTTATAAAATTTGATTATTTTATAAATCGAAATAGTGATATTATAAAGTAATTTAAAGACGTTTTAAATAATAATATAAATTGATTTATATTAAAAGATTTATAAATGGATATTTATAAATTGAAATATAGACATTATAAAACAAGTTTTATAAGTGTTTGAATGATGTGAGAATGAATTTCATAATAGAATGAAATTTATAGGATTATAAACTGTGAAGTTATAAATGAAATTTATAAATAGTAAGATTTATAAATTTGGTGAAATTATTTAAAGAATAGATTTGGTTAAATAAATGAATCTTATAAGTTATAAGATTTATGATTTGGAAAGTCTTTAAAAGAACGATTTTTGTAAAATAATCGTTTTATAAGTATTTAATTTATAAGGTGAACGTTTAGTTTATAATTAAGTTATAAACTGGAATAGGTTGATAAAGAAATTTATAAAAAAGGAAGTTTTTATAAATAAATAGAAATGGAATTTAGAAACGTTGTTTTATAAATTCGCAAATGACTTATTTTGATAAGAAAAATGTTGAAACCTATTAATGGAGTTATATTCACATTTTTGAATAGTGAATAATCCTTTGAATTAAAACGAATAAAAGGATGAGATTTGTTAATGAAGTTTATTCACATTTTTGAATAGTGAATAATACGTTAAAGAAAATGTTTTTGAATGTGATGTTTTAAACATAATTAAAACGATCTAACGATGTTTTAAAACATGTTGAGATTCGAAACCATAGATTTCAACATTTATTGTTGAAATAGATGTTTCGAGAAATAAAAGGAAATGGTGGACTATAACACTGTTGTTATAGTAAATGATTTCCGAAAGGAAATGTTTTGAATAGTATTGGGAATTATATACCTATTTTAATTTCGAATCCCTATACTAGTGATTTTGGGTCGTCGTAACGATGTTTTACGCAACATTCGTTTTGGCCCCAGGCAAATATGTTTAAGTGAATGATTTCCTTAAAGAATGAAATATATACTTAATTCGATTTAAGTATATTGCATATTTCTAAGTGTTGAAAATAAAAGATATTTGTGAATTACTTATAAATATATAAGTAGGAATTGTTTTCCGATATAAAGTGAATATTTTGAGAATTTATCTTTTTGAAGATAAATTGAAAGTGAATAATTGAATTGTATATTCATGAACATTTTGAAATATAAATTCGTTATGGAATTTATAAAAGAAAAGTGGGACTTGTTAAAAATAAATATTGATTTATTTTTGAAGTGTTGAAATTATATATCTTGTAAAGATATTTTGGAAAATAAATAATTTGGAAAATTATTTGGAATCTGGTGATGTATGCATATCCATTGATAGTTCAATAACCGACTATCAGTATTTCCCTTTGAATGGGTATTTGATGTAAATTGATAGAATTTGAATGCACACTTATTTTTGAATAAGCGCTCACTATTCGGGTTAACCGGGAAAGGACCATGGGGTCGTATAACCCACTCCGAATATGTGATACGTCGTTGTGAATTGCATTTGAAGATCGGTGTTGAAGACCGGTATTTGCGAAAGCGATAGGATGAACTATCGATTGACTCTGCACCGAGTTGCTCCGGTATTGAGTTCTCCATATGTGATGGTGAATCCGATCAGGATTGTGAATATCCGGATTACAAGGACTTCTTTGTAAGTGCCTTCGGTTCTGTTCGAGCCCGGAACAGACTTGTATGGATTGTATGCCTGACATTACAATTTGAGATATAAAGCCGATTTCTTTCAAATATATTTCTGTTGGTGGCGGAGAATTTATTCTTTGCTTAACACCCTTCTTTGAGACGTATGAGCTCAAAGGTTATATAGTTAAAGTTATCAGCGATATATCCCATTTTGGTAATGTGACATGCTGAGTGATGCTGAAATGATCATTGTGTTGATTATTTGTGATAGGATCATTTATTTGATCGTCTATCTTAGTGATCATTGTGTTGATCATTTGTTGACCCAAAGCACGGCTTTTTGTACAAAGTGTGTTTTTGTGGACGTGACTTCGTCGAGCCTCACATCCCGGAAATGGTCAAAACAGGAAAGATGCGGCAAGGTTATTAGGGGTTGCTGTAGCTCCCCTTAGGGTATGTGCATTTCCTTCTGGAAAGGGGTGGTATCATGGTATGGAGCCCAGATACTTACTCATGTTGAAAACACTCTATTTATTATGGTGTGATGTTGGATATCGAGCGCTCGGTTGAAAAGGTCCTAAAGGACCGGGGAATGGCGTGCTCGTGTCAGTAGTTACCCAGTTAGGGGTAACCCGGCCTTGTGTTGGCAGAGTTCCGGTTTGGTTCTCGGGGATGTCTTTCCAGAGGCATTCTCAGTGGCAATGGGAAGTTCCTTGGCCTGACCATTTGTTGGAAATCCAAAGAAACAATACGAGACTTGTACGGTTTTAGTTGTAGAACCTGCCATCTAATATGGTAGCTATTAGTAGGCATAATATAATGGTACCTATGCTGGCTAAGATTTATATTCTACTTTCGAAATGAATTTTCTACACTATGCACTAATAATAATATGAAATGTTCTTTTAAATGCGTATCAAGCATGTTTGACTATCATAAGGAGAAATCTTCTCCAAGTCTGCGTTTGCATTGTGTGTGTGGCAGGAGGTCTTATGGTAGTCTCATTTTTAAAAGCATTGCGAATTGAAATAAAAATATTCCTCTATTTTGATTTTAAAGATAAATAAACTGTTTTGAGTTCTCACACCAGTCACATGACTGACTTGGAGTTTATTGTTTTCCTTCCTAAACTCTGGGTGCCCACCAATTTCCACACGGGCAGTTAAGAGTTCAGGTTTATCAGGATATTCTGGATATTCAGGAGTTGCTGGAGGCAAGCTGGATGACATGGCGTATTACTAGTTTATATAGTATTTCCTTTCCGCTGCACTGTTTGTTGTTGTATGATGTTGTACACTCTGATGATATGATATGATGTAATGAAATATAATGTGATGTAATAACTGATATAGTTCTTTATTTAAAGATTATTCATTTATTATTATATGTTGTTCCGCTGCGAATTGTGAGATTCTGTTGTTGTTCTGTTGTTTCTTCCTTTCTGTCCCGTTCTATTTTTAAAATTCTTCTATCTTCTATTTTTCAAATCCTCTGTTCTTTCTCTGTTTTCTAAAAATTGTCTATCTTCTTTCCTCTCTATTTTCTATTTCTTTTCTCTCTTTCTTTTCTTTCTTTTCTTTTTAAAACCCATAACATCTCGGTTTTCGGCCTTTGATTTCTCGGCAGTCGATAAAGTGAGTGTCAATGTCGAATTTTCGAAAGTCGAAAATTTTCGGGGCGTTACATTTGGTATCAGAGCTTATGGTTAAGCGACAACCATGGTTCTGTAGGGTATAATTCATTAGAGATAGAGTCAGCAGTACTCTAGAATGAGTTTGAGTGTAATAATAGCTATGAGAGCGTATTTGTTAGTGAATATAAAATTGTTTTATATTGTGATGATTGGTTTATTGAGTGGTATATGAACTTTCGTCAGCGTGGTCCGCAAGACTATGCCGAAGGGGTTTCTAAACACTTGAATAGAACAATTCGACATAATATTGTTTTAAATTGGGTAAATGAAATAATTTTACCTTAAGTATATTTTATATATGAAGGAATAATTTTTTCAGAATTATTAAATAGTATATAAGTTGATTGTTAGGTTGTTTGAATAATCTAAATAAAAGAATAATTGTATAAGCAAAAGAATTATAAGAATTGAATTATAATTAAAGTGTTTACAATTGTGAAATAAACTTATATATATAAGAAATGAAACTATATGAATATGAGTTGTAAATAAAAGTGAATTTAAAGTTAAATGGAATATAAGTTAAGTGTTGTTGAATGGAATTGATTTTGGTATCGAAGTAAATAATCAAGTGGATTAAAAGAAATATGAACTTGAGTTATGTAATAGAATTCAACTTTGAAATTGAATTGAATGTTAAGCAATTAAACGTAAATTAGATTGATGTAAAATAATGAATGTAAGTGTAAATTCATTGAAATCTAATGTTATTGGAAGTTGAATAAATTGAATGAGAATGAATATAAGCAAAGGAATTTGGTTGTAATAAATAAACATTGGTTGTTATTTGATTGTTAGATGATTGTATGTAATTCATTAAGTGTTAATGAAATTTAAAGCTAAAGTAATTGAATTCAAATTAGAAGTAAATAAATTTGAATAGAATTGAATGTGAATTGGATTTAATTAGTGAATGCAAACTAATTAAAATTGAGAATGAATGTGATAAAATCCAATGTTGATGAATCAAATATGATTTAGAGTGAAAACCAATTCATTAAGTATTAATGAGAATATGAATGAATTTGTTGGATGTAATTGGTTGATGGTTGAATATATATTTCTATTGTTGCATTTTCTATGTGACATGTATAGTTATTATGTTGCTATATGTTGTATATTGATACTATGGTTTATATGCATGATTCTCATGTTGTTTGTTGAGTTTAGTAGGTGCGGATCGCGTTGCTTCGCATTTGGAGTTCGCTTTAGCGCTATATTAGCCGTATATGCTTGCTAATAAAATATAAGGTACATATCTCGGATTAAATATCGTACTTTTACACTTTTTTCCCTTCGGGATGCCTCATTACTTGATGAGATGTATATTTGTGATATATATACTGTCATTTTTTTTTCGGATCGAGCCGCGCAAAGGAGACATGGCGAATTTTTCCGAAAATTTAAGGCGTTAGAAAAATTTGAGAAAATGGGAAAATTTTGAAAACTTTAACTTTGTTTTAGAGTTGAAAGTTAAACAATAGGTAGTTTGTTTTTGAAAAGATAACTAAGTATGATTTGAAAACTTAGTAAAGATTTGAAAGAAGTTTAATTATGAATTTTGGAAAATTGATAGATTCTATAACTTTTCTTACTTGTAATTTCGAGGACGAAATTCTTTTAAGGGGGAAAGATTGTAACGACCCAGAATTTTTATAAATTAAAATTTGAATATTTAATTAATTTTAAATATTAATAAGTGAATTTATAAGTCAAATAAATTTTAATTTGAATTTTTGGATTTAATTGGATTATTAAATCGATAATTTAATATGTTAAATTATGGAAATAATTAAAAATTGAGTTAAAAATGATTGAAAATAATTTGGAAAATTTTATTTAATCATACTGGAGTTATAGAAATATTTTAGAACTTTTAAAATCGAATTAAAAGTTAATTTGTGAAAATAGAATATTTTAATATTTAATAATCGACTGTAAAATAGCCAATTTTTGAACAGTCTCAGAATTGAACGAAACCAGTTTCATTGGATCCGTAATAGTTAGTTATTACCGGATTTCAATTTTCGTGTCAATCGGAGCTATCGTTTGATCGTGGCAGCTCGAAACGCATCGAATTATTTTTAATTTAAATTTGGCGAGTCAAAATAGCCATTTTTCAAAAAGTCTCGGATTTCGACGAAACCAGTTTCATCGGATCCGTAATGTGATATTATTGTAAGGTTTCAAATTTCAAGTCAATTGGATTTACCGTTTGTCCGGTACAAATTAAAACGCCTAGAAATCGACTTAAATCGGTTTAATTTAAATTGAACGTTTTCTGCCATAACTCGCACATACTTCCGAATTAGCTTCCGAAACCTGTTCCATTGTGTCCGGAACGCGGGATAAACCCTAGGTACGCTGGTTACGGCGTCTAAATCGGAGTTCGGAATTCCCGGGATGAATAGTGTTTACGCTTGCTTTTTTCTATAAATAGAAGTTAAAATTAAAAAAAAAAAAAAAGAAAACCTAGGTTAAACTATACACAGCCGCCATTAAGAAACTAATGGCCGAAATTTGTCCAACTTCCACCCTTAATCTCTTCATGTACATGCATAGATTCAACAAACAATCAACTAAGAAAATGAAGAGCGAAGTGAGATCTTTCGATCCATATGGTGATGATCGACAAAGGAGCTGTGTGGTGGTCGTGGGGGAGCCACGAAGGCAGGTCGTTCGGCCTAGAATCGCGTGCAATGGGGACAGCCGAGTGTGCCGGGGTTATGGCCGAAGGTAGAGGTCGTGTAGGGCTTCGCATTGCAACTACTTGATCGAGAAATCATCGAGTATGGTTGATGAAAAATTTAACCCTAATTAGTGTGTTGGGTTCGGCCGAGCTTGTTATGGCCTGGGAGTAGTTCGCGTGGAAGAAGAGAGGAAGGGAGGGGTTTGCGTCCTACGGTGATGATGTTGGGGGGGAGAGATCTAACGGCTATTGTTAATTTAGGTTAAAAAAATAAAGTTATAATTTAAGTTGTAATTTATATATATTAAAACTCGTGTAACTTCAAATTATCATATCTTTTTCATACGAGGTCGAAAAAATGCAAACCCAGTTGCGTTGGAATCGTATGGACGAGCACTACGCGATGGAGTTGGTTTGGAGTCGTTTGGAGTTAGTGAGAATTTCGGGTAAAATTAAACGCGCGTTTAATTTTATTCGAAATAAAAGCTTAAACGGAAATTAAAACCAAGGTGAGAACTTCTCACTCAATCGAATAGATTTCGATTTTATTTTAAATAGTTAGATTTAAAATATTTGAATGCATGTTTGAATGATGACTGTAAATTATTGATTGTTAAAATAGACATTATGCGCCGTTAGTAAGCGGATGTTATTTAATATAAACATATACCGCGAATATTTCATAAACAGTGAAATTGGTATTATATATAGTATCAATATATATATATTGGCATATGTATATATTGCAGTTATTGATTTCCCGCATTTTTTTGTTTAGCGGATGAGACCCTATTACGCCGTTATTAAGCGGATAATATTTATTAAGAACATATACCGCGATAATTTCGTACTGGAGCGAAATTGGTATTGTGCTAATGTTTTTGGATGCAGGAAACAGGTTGGAGGGATCCAACTGGATTCCTCAACAGTTTTTATTTTATTTCAGATATTTTGATATTTGATGGATTGTCATATTGATATATGATATCGTTGTTAGTCGTGTTTGACTATTTGGTGTGTAGCATCATTGGACCCAGATTTTGGGATTTTTAAAATGATTTTTAAAGTGATTTTTGAAAATATACTTTATTTTTGGAATTGATCCATTTTAAATAATTAAACGCTATAATTTTTAAAGTTATAAAATTATGGGTTTTGTGAAATATAGTTAAAAAGCTGATTTTTAGAAATACGGTTAAAAGCTGATTTTTGGGAAATATGAAATAATGTTTTTATAAAATAGTTTAAACTGGATTTTTGAACTTATTATTAAAAGTTTAAATATAGGATTTATAAAATTTGATTATTTTATAAATCGAAATAGTGATATTATAAAGTAATTTAAAGACGTTTTAAATAATAATATAAATTGATTTATATTAAAAGATTTATAAATGGATATTTATAAATTGAAATATAGACATTATAAAACAAGTTTTATAAGTGTTTGAATGATGTGAGAATGAATTTCATAATAGAATGAAATTTATAGGATTATAAACTGTGAAGTTATAAATGAAATTTATAAATAGTAAGATTTATAAATTTGGTGAAATTATTTAAAGAATAGATTTGGTTAAATAAATGAATCTTATAAGTTATAAGATTTATGATTTGGAAAGTCTTTAAAAGAACGATTTTTGTAAAATAATCGTTTTATAAGTATTTAATTTATAAGGTGAACGTTTAGTTTATAATTAAGTTATAAACTGGAATAGGTTGATAAAGAAATTTATAAAAAAGGAAGTTTTTATAAATAAATAGAAATGGAATTTAGAAACGTTGTTTTATAAATTCGCAAATGACTTATTTTGATAAGAAAAATGTTGAAACCTATTAATGGAGTTATATTCACATTTTTGAATAGTGAATAATCCTTTGAATTAAAACGAATAAAAGGATGAGATTTGTTAATGAAGTTTATTCACATTTTTGAATAGTGAATAATACGTTAAAGAAAATGTTTTTGAATGTGATGTTTTAAACATAATTAAAACGATCTAACGATGTTTTAAAACATGTTGAGATTCGAAACCATAGATTTCAACATTTATTGTTGAAATAGATGTTTCGAGAAATAAAAGGAAATGGTGGACTATAACACTGTTGTTATAGTAAATGATTTCCGAAAGGAAATGTTTTGAATAGTATTGGGAATTATATACCTATTTTAATTTCGAATCCCTATACTAGTGATTTTGGGTCGTCGTAACGATGTTTTACGCAACATTCGTTTTGGCCCCAGGCAAATATGTTTAAGTGAATGATTTCCTTAAAGAATGAAATATATACTTAATTCGATTTAAGTATATTGCATATTTCTAAGTGTTGAAAATAAAAGATATTTGTGAATTACTTATAAATATATAAGTAGGAATTGTTTTCCGATATAAAGTGAATATTTTGAGAATTTATCTTTTTGAAGATAAATTGAAAGTGAATAATTGAATTGTATATTCATGAACATTTTGAAATATAAATTCGTTATGGAATTTATAAAAGAAAAGTGGGACTTGTTAAAAATAAATATTGATTTATTTTTGAAGTGTTGAAATTATATATCTTGTAAAGATATTTTGGAAAATAAATAATTTGGAAAATTATTTGGAATCTGGTGATGTATGCATATCCATTGATAGTTCAATAACCGACTATCAGTATTTCCCTTTGAATGGGTATTTGATGTAAATTGATAGAATTTGAATGCACACTTATTTTTGAATAAGCGCTCACTATTCGGGTTAACCGGGAAAGGACCATGGGGTCGTATAACCCACTCCGAATATGTGATACGTCGTTGTGAATTGCATTTGAAGATCGGTGTTGAAGACCGGTATTTGCGAAAGCGATAGGATGAACTATCGATTGACTCTGCACCGAGTTTCTCCGGTATTGAGTTCTCCATATGTGATGGTGAATCCGATCAGGATTGTGAATATCCGGATTACAAGGACTTCTTTGTAAGTGCCTTCGGTTCTGTTCGAGCCCGGAACAGACTTGTATGGATTGTATGCCTGACATTACAATTTGAGATATAAAGCCGATTTCTTTCAAATATATTTCTGTTGGTGGCGGAGAATTTATTCTTTGCTTAACACCCTTCTTTGAGACGTATGAGCTCAAAGGTTATATAGTTGAAGTTATCAGCGATATATCCCATTTTGGTAATGTGACATGCTGAGTGATGCTGAAATGATCATTGTGTTGATTATTTGTGATAGGATCATTTATTTGATCGTCTATCTTAGTGATCATTGTGTTGATCATTTGTTGACCCAAAGCACGGCTTTTTGTACAAAGTGTGTTTTTGTGGACGTGACTTCGTCGAGCCTCACATCCCGGAAATGGTCAAAACAGGAAAGATGCGGCAAGGTTATTAGGGGTTGCTGTAGCTCCCCTTAGGGTATGTGCATTTCCTTCTGGAAAGGGGTGGTATCATGGTATGGAGCCCAGATACTTACTCATGTTGAAAACACTCTATTTATTATGGTGTGATGTTGGATATCGAGCGCTCGGTTGAAAAGGTCCTAAAGGACCGGGGAATGGCGTGCTCGTGTCAGTAGTTACCCAGTTAGGGGTAACCCGGCCTTGTGTTGGCAGAGTTCCGGTTTGGTTCTCGGGGATGTCTTTCCAGAGGCATTCTCAGTGGCAATGGGAAGTTCCTTGGCCTGACCATTTGTTGGAAATCCAAAGAAACAATACGAGACTTGTACGGTTTTAGTTGTAGAACCTGCCATCTAATATGGTAGCTATTAGTAGGCATAATATAATGGTACCTATGCTGGCTAAGATTTATATTCTACTTTCGAAATGAATTTTCTACACTATGCACTAATAATAATATGAAATGTTCTTTTAAATGCGTATCAAGCATGTTTGACTATCATAAGGAGAAATCTTCTCCAAGTCTGCGTTTGCATTGTGTGTGTGGCAGGAGGTCTTATGGTAGTCTCATTTTTTAAAGCATTGCGAATTGAAATAAAAATATTCCTCTATTTTGATTTTAAAGATAAATAAACTGTTTTGAGTTCTCACACCAGTCACATGACTGACTTGGAGTTTATTGTTTTCCTTCCTAAACTCTGGGTGCCCACCAATTTCCACACGGGCAGTTAAGAGTTCAGGTTTATCAGGATATTCTGGATATTCAGGAGTTGCTGGAGGCAAGCTGGATGACATGGCGTATTACTAGTTTATATAGTATTTCCTTTCCGCTGCACTGTTTGTTGTTGTATGATGTTGTACACTCTGATGATATGATATGATGTAATGAAATATAATGTGATGTAATAACTGATATAGTTCTTTATTTAAAGATTATTCATTTATTATTATATGTTGTTCCGCTGCGAATTGTGAGATTCTGTTGTTGTTCTGTTGTTTCTTCCTTTCTGTCCCGTTCTATTTTTAAAATTCTTCTATCTTCTATTTTTCAAATCCTCTGTTCTTTCTCTGTTTTCTAAAAATTGTCTATCTTCTTTCCTCTCTATTTTCTATTTCTTTTCTCTCTTTCTTTTCTTTCTTTTCTTTTTAAAACCCATAACATCTCGGTTTTCGGCCTTTGATTTCTCGGCAGTCGATAAAGTGAGTGTCAATGTCGAATTTTCGAAAGTCGAAAATTTTCGGGGCGTTACATTCTATCTCGAATCAAAGTTCATATTTTATGTTATCTAACATCTGTGGATGTAGGGAAACAGGTTGAAGGGATCCAAACGGATTCCTCAAAGATAAATTGATTGTTTCATATATATTGATATATGAAATGTGTGAATATCCTGTTGTGGATTGTGATATGTTTGATTTACTGGATGACAGAGTAGCACTTGTCTGCATTTTGGTATCTTAAATACCATGAATAATATTTTTGAATATGAAGAAACTTTAAAAAGAGATTTTGGATATAAAAATATTTATATCGAAATTTGGATTATTTTAAAGGTAACTGATTTGGATAAAACAATAGTTTGATTTGGAGTTGTACTTAACTATTTGTAAAGATAATTTTGTTAGAGATTAAAAAAAATATTTATATAAAGGATTTTCATAATGGTATTTTAAGTGATATTTCTAGATGTATGGGAAAGAAGTTGAAATCGATATTAAAAATAGATTTGAAATATAAATGGAATTTATTAAAAAATTGATTTATAAAATGAGATTTTATAAATGGGATTAGTTTTATAAACAAGTGAAACTCAAAGGAGTTTATAAATTTATAAACGATGTTTATAAATAAGGGAAAAAGATAACAGTTGATAAATTGTAAATATAAATTTACAATGTGAATTTATATCAAGTTATGGAAAACGTTTTTGGAAAAAAATAGTGGAATCTATTTTTGAATGTGACAATGATTACGAAATTGAGATGCAGTCGATGTGGTATGAATCAAGAGGGATTTATAAGTTGAAATTGGAATACTTGTTTTTTAAGCTAAATTTTTGTCAAGGAATTAAAATTATTTTAAAATGGGATTTCTATTTAAAAGACTATGTAGCTAAAGATGTTAGTATTGAAATATTTCGAGAAATGGATTATTGAAATATTTAATATTATTGAAATGAATTCTGGGAACTCAAGAAAATTTCTGAAATGCTAGAAACAAGAATTTCGAGATTGAATCGAATTCATAAAGAAGATATAAATAGATAGATGAGACTATAAGTGAGCATAATCGAATTTGGAAAAATGTAAAAGAGATTAATATAAATTCTAGAGATTCATGAGATAAGTTATGAAATACTTTCGAAGTACGGGTATTAGAAAAGATTTTTGGAAAATAGACTTACAATATTTTACTAAGTGTTGAAAGGAAAGGTTCTGGAAATATTTAGCGACGAAAGGATTGATGTAAAGATATTTTTCTAAGTAATGGATTATAAATCGAATTTGGAAATATTTCACTAAGTGTTGAAGTAAAATATGATTTGAAATATCCCATTAAGGATGTAAGGATTTGAAATTGTTTTCAAACGTTGGAATACTGGAAGAGATTTGGACCTATCTTCGTAAAGATATTTGGAAATAAATACTTCGAAATTTATAAAATGGACCTGTTGACTAGTTATGGATGTTTTTGGTAGTTAAATAACCGACTATCAAATTTGGCTAAACTCGTTGATCGTTTAGAAGAGATCGGGATCAGATTTAATTATCCGAAAACCACTTTGATCCGGTATGTGTGTTACGAATTGTGATATCTTGAAGATAACGAAGATGGTGATCTTGTAGGAAATTCGGTTTGTTCAAATCTAGAACAACTTGTATGGATGAATACAATCATTTGCATCGTTACATGGAAGGCAGTGATGGCATTCCAAATATGAATGCTATTCAAAAGGTGAAACGTGGCCTTAAGCCTCATTAACCGGGAATGACTAAAATAGGGGAGATGCAGGAGGGCTATGTGGGTCGCATCCAAGTAAGGTATGTTGTCACCTTCTAAATACCCTCGAAAATATTATCAATATGGATATGACTATGCATGGAAAAGAGAGCGCTCGATTAGCGTAGGAACACCCAGGGTGATAATATATATGGTACTATCCAGGGTAGGGGTAGGCCGGGCTTGTGTTGGTAGGGGATCCAGGCGAGGTCCTCGATACATTTTCTAGAAGTGTACTGTGGCGAGCGATAGCCCAGTTATTGTATGGAATCCAATATCCACTACGAGCTTGTATGGTTTTGATTGTGCCCAACTATGCTGAAACGTGAGATGCAAGCATTTTAACTATTTTCTAATTTACATTCTATAGACCCTATTATAACATCGAATGATTTTGATATAAAATATATCGGTTATCGTAAAGTAAAAACCCATCATATTTATTTATGGCATGGTCTTGCGAGATACCTTTTTTTCAGAGGATTTTGATAACAGTAATAATTCAAATGGAGTGTGTTTTCTCACGTTGGTTTTTTAGATTGACTTAGGTATTATTTTGTTATAATGCTTGGGTCAGACCGGGTATTTCAGATTCAGGTTAGAATGTTATGGAGCTTAGGAGACGAGTTGGAGGCGTATTCCACATATTTGATTCATATTTCGCTGTGTGTGTTAAACTGAATATTCAGTATTGTAAGGACAAGTTATTATAACTGGCCAGATTGATTGTTGATTCTTGTACTCTGATGATTGTATATATATTAACAGCTATAGATTCTTCTGTATAAAATATATTATTATAAATTATATTTCATTCCGCTGTGATTGTGATATTCTGTGTCGTTGTTTCTGTTTTTCTTCTATCTTTTTCTTCTTCACCCCTAAAGATTTGCATTTCTGTTCAATTTTGGGTTGGACATGCATGATTTATTTGTCGACTTAAATGGTACGGAGATACAAGCCATTACATTTGGTATCAGAGCTGAAGGTTAAGTGAGAACTTTGGCTTTGGTGGGGATTACTCATTAGAGATAGGGTCAGCAGTACCCTAGAATGATTTTGAGTGTATTAATTGATATAAGCGCATACTTGTTAGTGAATATAAATTATTTTATATTATGTTGGTTGATTTATTAAGTGGCTTATGAACCCCGGTCGACACATTCCATACGATTGTATCGATAGGGTTTCTAAACACTTGAATAGAGTAATTCAACACAGTATTTTTTTCAAATGGGGTAAACGAAATAATTTTACCCAAGTTATATTTTTGACGTAAAAGAAATAATTTTCAAAAATTATTATAGTATACTTGGATTGTTTGGATTATATTATTATAATCAAAACAAGATTTTAAAATTTGAATGGTTTATATAACCAAGTACAAATTGTATAAATATGATTTATACAAACGAGTTAAATTAGAAATGGATTCAAACTAGAGTTTGGAGATTTAAAATCATGGAAAGTCTGGAAAGTATTTTTCCAAAGTATTGTGAAAATTAAAATATTATTATTTTTTATATTTTTGAAAAAAAGGGTTTAAAATGGATTTTTGAGGTGACAAAGCACTAAACTCACTTCAATCGCTGGGAAATAATTCGGATGATGATTGTGACATCATCGATAGTAACGACCTAGAATTTTAGGTTATTTAAAATTGTTTATTTAATTGATTTTAAATATTGAAAAGTAAAATTTTATCGATTAATTAGGTTTTCAGATATAATAATTTATTGATAATTAAACTATTAAATTAAATAATTAAAATCGTGAAAATGATTTACATCTTGGATTTTTTTTCAAAAAATAGTTTAAAAGCTTATTTGATTTCTATTTATAAGAATGAAGATAATAAAAAATTTAAATTGCATTTAAAAGTGATTTACTCGATATTTAAAAAAAAATACTCGTTTAAATTAGAATATAAAAAAAGCCTTCTGGGGCACGATCTCGGAATTTGATGAAATCTGCTCCTTTGGATCTGTAATAGTGTATTATTATCGCATTTCAAATTTTGTAGCGTTTGGCCGTACGGTACAATAAAGCGTTGAATTTTATATCGAAAACTCAATATAATAATTGGTTCCAAAAAGCTATCTTCTTCGTACGATCGAGTTGGGACTCGAAACTTATTGCATTGCATTCGGAATATGGTTATAACATTATGAACGCCTGACGGTATGCGTCGATTGGGATCCAAAATTTATGTCTTAATATTTTGAAAATTTAAATAATATATATGTTGATTGGACCACCAACCCACATTCTTTCACTTCAGCCCAATCTATTCCTTATCCTAGCCACCCTACCTACTGTTCCTTTCAAAACACGCTTTCCTCTCTTCACTTTTTAAACACGGCCGAACATAGAAGAATAAAAAACAAATGGAAAACTTCATAAATTTATTTATGTATCTCCAAATCCACTCAATAAAAAAAATATGAAACATGTTTTAAAATTCAAGTTTTGATTTAATCTTCAATTTGGTATAAAGCTGTAAGGTGCGGTGTTGATTCGAGGAGCTCGAGTTGGGTACAACCACTTAGGGTTTGGGTTTTAGAAGGATGTAAGGGTCGATTGGTGAAACGGAAGACAATGAGATGTTTGTACTGTCAGGGCACACCTAGGTGTGGATTTTGGTGGAGCTCGTCGTGGCCGAGAGGAGAGGGAAGCAGATCGCGAATCATCTCGATGGTGGTGGCTCATGGTTGTTGGTATGATCAAGTATGTTTTGTCGAGGGGAGATGGAAGGTGATGTTAGAATTTGGGTTAAGGTGACGGAGTTTGGTATCATTGTTATGTTCGTGCACAAGATTTGGGTTTGAGGCATGAATAAAAGGGGGGAGAAGAAGAGTTTGGGCCGGGGGCGTACGTGTTGTGCTAGGTTATGGGTAAAGTAATTAAATTAACTTATGTAATATAATTTTTTAAATAAATTCAAGTTTTTAGAAATATCATATCTTGTTCGTTTTAGGCCCAATCGAGACACGGTTGGTTGCGTTCATATCGAAGAGTACGACGCATAGGAATTGTATTGATAGAATTTAGATCTTATAGAATTTGTAGTAAAATTCGATTGCATTTGAATTTAATTGGAATCAGAGCGTGTAAGCGACAACAAAAATAAAGGTCAGTGTTCATAACGATCACAAGTACTAGAATATTTTTATGCTGGTTAAATTTGAAATTATGAAGTGATTTGAATGTATTGATTATTGTTTGATAAATTTAATTGTCATATAAATCGTCATTTGAATTACTGTTAAAAATAAAAATTGACAGTTGAATTTGGAATTGAATTGCTAGTAAGACACCCAATATTAATAACTATGAAATTGTTGTGAATTATATTGTCTGTTTGTATGATTTATTGTGACGGATGCCAATTGATTGATATTTGGATGATTGGATGTGTATTTATTTTATAACATCTTGTTATTACCTGGTAAATTATTTATAGTACATAAAACTGTAAATTGAATTATTTCGAATAAATTAAGAAATATGCAAAAAATAATATACCCGTGACATTTATTTTTGATTGAAATGATATATATCCATCCTTGAAAATTAAACTGAAATAACTGATCACTTGGCCATAGGATAGAAAATTATATACGGACACCGAATCGGTCAAATTAAACGATTTAAAAGTTTTTGATTTGAAATTACTTAAATGATTTGATTCAACAGAAGTAAAAATTGAATTTAAGGAAATCGAATTATTTTCGAACTTGAGCTAGAAATGTTAAAATTTTAATTTGGTAATCGAAATTGTTTAAATAATCGAAGTTGAGATGTTGAAGTTATAATCAATATATGATTTAAATTTCAAAAATTGATTTGTTTTAAAAGGATTTGAAATATCATTCGAACTTTGAAATTTTGCTAAGTAAAGATAATTTAATTGGATATACAGATTTGGACTCAAGAATGGAATTTGTTTTATTTTAGAATCTTAATTCGAAAATTGAAATTTAACTTGAATCCAGTGATTTTAATCGATATTTTTGAAAATCGAACTCGAATTTATATAAATTGAAATGTTTTAAAATTGAGAATTGAAATTAATTCGAATTGGAATTGATTTGAATTAATTGGAATTGAGATCGATTAATTTGTAATTGAAATTGAAATTGATTTGAATATAAATTGGAATCGAAGTTAATTCGAATTCAAATAGAATCGATAAAAAAGGAAATGGAAATTGGATTGATTTGAATCGAGAAGATTTGAAAATTGAATCAGTTTGACTTCGAAACTATTTTTCAAATGAATTATTTAGTATAAATTGTTTAAAATCTATATTCTTTAAATGTTCAAATTATTTTGATTTTTCAAATTATTTGACTATGTAAACCATTTTAATACTCAAACTATTTTCTATTAAACCATTTTAACTATTTAACTATTTTAAACAATTTAAATTTTCAAACTATTTTTCTAAACTTCAAACTGGTTAAGGTGGGAATCGTTATATTTAATCATAGATTTAAGTACGCATTGACTTAAATGAAGTTATAACATAAATTAAAATTCGAAACGATTTTGAAAGCGAAATTGAGATATTAAGGCGAAAATGATTTTGAACTGAAATAGTATATTTTGAGTAAATGTGATGATTTCAAAATGGATTTGATTTTGAAGCGAATATAATATTTTAATATCAAGTATGAACTATTTTCGAAATGTAAAAGTACGAACCGGTGTGTAAAACGACATTTGGATGTTTAAGAGACCAAGGTCGGATATGAACATACTTGTTGATACCCGAAGATTTTGATCAATGACAATGTGCTTCAACAAACAAGGAAGAAATATATGCAACGCTAAAGGAAGATCGATGAAGACTAAACAAACATAAGTGTGTTTTTTATAGGTCTTAGTCTAGATTTATTGTTAAAATCTATCCTCAAGAGGCTTGCACGAACACTAGAAAACATTTTATAAACTTCACTTTTATTTAAGTTTTCACTATGCATATTTTATAAGTTCAGTCGACTGAACAGGAACAACCAGTCGACTGAAACTGGAAAAAATATATAAACATGCACAGTTTCAGTCGATTGAATTTCCTGCACAGTCGACTGAATTTGCTCCCGAAAATTTTACTTCATATTTTCAGTTGACTGAATTCCCTGCTCAGTCGACTGAATTTGAACCTGCGAATTTTCTCTGAAAAGACACATTCTTCCTCCCAAGAGTTGCAACCATTCATCAATGGAAATGGAAGCATCTCTTGTTTGCATCCTTTGACAACAAATGCACCTCTTCTACAACTATATATACATGATTCTAACATCATTTAATTCACCGAATTCTCTTGCTTTAATCTTACTATTCTCTTGTTCATATTCTCTAGATATTCTCAAAGCAATCACCAATCTATTGCTTGAATCACTGTTTTTATTTATAACATTCTTTTGATTCATGGCAATTCACGTTTCCTAAATCTTCACAAACACATTGCATACTCTCGAGGATATGATTATAGGAATATTGTACTACATTAGACTCATTAGTGTTGACAAGAACACAACAAGTCGAATATTGTATTATAGTAATTGAGTTGAAGTCCTCTTCGATAGTTGAGGCAAGAAATCCCGTTCGGTTGTTCGGGTAAGTTGTAAACCTATTCCTCCAAGTGAAGTGAGGGTGTTAGTTAGTGAAATTCCTAACTGAAGCTTAGGGACTGGACGTAGGACTAGAGGTCCGAACCAGTATAAAACCCTGGTGTCTCCTTGCATTTACCTACTTTATCTACCTAGACTATTCCGTTATTCCATATTACACGATCCTACTGCATAGCCCCCTCTTTTAATTGGTATCAAAGCAAGGCCGTCCTATAACCATAACACCGTTATTAGACATATTGATAATATGGAAAATAACGCAAGTACAAGCACAACATATGCCTATAGTTCTACATTTACGGAAGGACAATCTACCCAAAGACCCCCCTATTCAATGGACTAAACTACAACTATTGGGCTACAAGGATGAGGATTTATATGTAAGCAACAAGCTTCGAAGCCTGGAATGCTACTCAAGCAGAGTTTAATGTACCCACAACAGATTATCCTGCATGGACAAAAACTCAGAAGAATGAAGCTAGTGCAAATGCCAAAGCTATGAATATGCTATTTTGCGCCCTGGATAGAAATGAATTCAACCGTGTTAGCATATGTACTACTGCATATCAGATATGGGAAACACTTAAAGTCATACATGAAGGCACAAACAAGGTTAAACAAACAAATATATCCATACTGAAGAATCAATTCCAAAACTTTAGAATGCGACAAAACAAATCCATCAATGACATGTACTCAAGATTTCAAGACATTCATCATGCTCTAATTGAACAAGGAGAAAGATACACGGATTTTGACATTGTGTCTAAAGTTCTAAATTCACTCACTGATGAATGGGAGAGAAAAGTACTAGCAATCAAGGAAGCAAATGATCTATCTATAATAAAACCAGAAGAATTGATTGGAAATCTTATGTCGTATGAAGTAAATATGCAAGCTAAGAAAGATCAAGCTCAAGAAAGAAAGAATGCTGCTTTTCATGCGAAAAAGGAAGAATCGGAGTCTGAAGATGAGGATCTAGCATTTATAGCCAAAAATTTCAAGAAATTCTTAAAGTATAGAAAAGGAAACAAAAACGGATTCAAAAAGAATTTCTTGAACAAACCTTCATCCTCAAATATAGAATACTTCAATTGTCACAAGAAAGGACACATGCAAAAAGATTGTCAAGAACAAATGATGGAGAATCAGAAAAGCTTCAACAACAAAAACAAGAAGGATAAATTCAAAAAGAAGGCATTTTTTGTAACATGGGACGATTCAGATTCATATTCATCTGAAAATGATAGTGATAGCGACAATGAGCAGGAAAATGTATGCTTCATGGCTCAAGAATCTAAGGGGGAGAAAATCTCTGGTACTTTGTTTTGTAGGAAAGATAGTGCATACATTTAGGGGGAGAAAATAAGTAAATACATCTCTAGAATAAATCAGTATTGTCATCAATCAAAAAGGGAAAGAATGTTGATACGCGAAGATTTTGATCAATGACAATGTGCTTCAACAAACAAGGAAGAAATATATGCAACGCTAAAGGAAGATCGATGAAGACTAAACAAACATAAATATGTTTTTTATAGGTCTTATATGCATATTTTATAAGTTCAGTCGACTGAACAGGAACAGCCAGTCAACTGAAACTGGAAAAAATACATAAACATGCACAGTTTCAGTCGACTGAATTTCCTGCACAGTCGACTGAATTTGCTCCCGAAAATTTTACTTCATATTTTCAGTTGACTGAATTCCCTGCTCAGTCGACTGAATTTGAACCTGTGAATTTTCTCTGAAAAGACACTTTCTTCCTCCCAAGAGTTGCAACCATTCATCAATGGAAATGGAAGCATCTCTTGTTTGCAACCTTTGACAACAAATGTACATCTTCTACAAGTATATATGCATGATTCTAACTTCATTTAATTCACCGAATTCTCTTACTTTAATCTTACTATTCTCTTGTTCATATTCTCTAGATATTTTCAAAGCAATCACTAATCTGTTGCTTGAATCACTATTTTTGTTTATAACATTCTTTTGATTCATAGCAATCCACATTTCCTAAATCTTCACAAACACATTGCATACTCTCGAGGATAAGATTATAGGAATATTGTACTACATTAGACTCATTAGTGTTGACAAGAACACAACAAGTCGAATAATGTATTTTAGTAATTGAGTTGAAGTCCTCTTCTGTAGTTGAGGCAAGAAATCCCGTTCGGTTGTTCGGGTAAGTTGTAAACCTGTTCCTCCGGGTGAAGTGAGGGTGTTAGTTAGTGAAATTCCTAAGTGAAGCTTAGGGACTGGACGTAGGACTAGAGGTCCGAACCAGTATAAAATCCTGGTGTTTCCTTGCAATTACCTACTTTATTTACCTAGACTATTCCGTTATTCCATATTACACGATCCTACTGCATAGCCCCCTCTTCCAATACTCTTTGTCGATACAGGAATTACAATTGTGTACATGGAGTCACGGTCTAGAATGAAGTGGTTGGATTCGGCGTCGTTTGCTGGATTTAAAGAAAAAGAATGATGATGGATTAGCCTGGCACTTGTGCCAATTAGAAATGACTAAAACAGGAGCCGTACCGGCCAAGTGGGTTAGCCACGCCGATCGGACGCACTTCCTCGTATTAACATCATTTACATTGTGATTGATTGGTGTGCACCCTTCGATTTTATGGGAGTGTTGGACGCGGTAGGTGCTATGATGCGTTACCACCAGTTGGAAAGGGTAAACTAGTAGTATCCTACCTTGGGCATTGCCTAATGTGCCTTGTCATGCTTTTATCCCTATACGAGACCACTACGATTTTGGTTTTGTGTTGTCATATCATGGCGCATCCCTGTCCGACGGTTTACTGATGTTTTATATACCAACTCTATGACAATGCTTAAAAACGCATTAAGGGGAATAATGTAAATCCTTAACGCTAAGAAAAATATTTATTTTATTGATTAGACATTATATTTGTAGTGTATTCTACTACATATAAACATTTTGACCGATCCTTAAGAGATGGAAAATCCCATAACATCTCTCGAGTTATTGCGTGCACATTATACACCTGATAAGAGATGTGAAATCCTATAAACATCGCTAACACTATCAACTCGTGTTATATTAATTATCGATTTGATTTACATAAGGATATTTTAGTCATGACTCGAGTGTTTTGTCTTTTCATTACGCTCGAGTCAGCCTTGAGTTTTTCAGCTTATTGAAGATTTATTTTGGAGGACGAAGATGAAGATTTGGTATATTACTACTATTAGTATTCCTGCATCATGTTGTCTGCCGCATTACTTTATTTATTCCTGATGCATATATAACTTTGATAAATTTTGTATAGTTTATAATCAAAAGTATTGTATAAATAGCTTTATGAACTGTTTATTTGATTAATTTATATTATCGTTCCGCTGCAAGGTTCTATGTTTGTTCCTTATTCTTTTCTTCTTTTTCTTAATTAACCCAATTGATTATCTACATTTCGGATTGTGTAAGTTGGATATGTATGGATTATTTTTGATTTAAACCTTTCGAAATGTAGGTCGTCACATCGTTGTTCATTTTCGAGTTTCTAAGTGATGGATTGCTACCATAGTTGATTTGTTTCAAATCTACTGGGCAAACAAGTTTTGTTTAAAAATTCTGAAAGGAATTGTTTTGGGTGAAACCAAGTTTGTATTAAAATTTCCAAAAGTAAGATTGGATATACAAAGAGAATATGTGATTTCAAAATTAATTGAAATAAAAATGGGTGTTTGAATTTTGGAATTTCCATTTAAATGATTAGTGAAACCGAAAGAAGATAAGTTTTTAAACTTATAGCCTGGAAATGTGAATTTCAATATGAAATTATAATTTAACTTATGCAAGTTAAATAAATTAAATTTGTAAAAGGAAATTGTATGGATTTGAATTTAACTTAAGTTGAATAAATTAGGTTGGATTAGAAATGATGCTTAGAATTGAATATAAAATTTGAATTGTAAAATTGATGCATAAATATAAGTGATAGTTATTGAAGTGGAACTTGAATTAAATACGATTGGATTTGTACTTGTGATGACTTAATGAAATGAATATAGACTTGAGTTATGGAAATCAAATGAATGGTGAACCAAATTGGATTTGATTTAAAATGAAGTATAAACTCGAGTGTAGGAATTATGAAAATGTGAAAAATAAGCCGTGTAACTTATAAATTGGAAACCAAAATAAAAATGGTTTGATATATTAGTAAAGGTGTGGAAATCCAAATTTGAATTATAAAATGAATGTGAACTCAAGCCAACCAAATGGAGTGATTTTTGAAAGCAAAATCCGATTTTGAATTATATAATTGAAGTGAATTAATTAGAGAAATTAATTAGTTAATTGAATATGGAAATCAAATCTTGAGTTAAATGGAAGTTGGTTTGTATGGTAAGGACTTAATGAAATAATGTGGCTTGAATTGTAAAGAAATTCAGCTCGAGTGCCAATAAACGGAATTCATTTAGATGTTGTAAAGGGAAGTGTAATTGTTGTAAAATTGAAATAGATTAATGGAATGGGTTTTAATTTAAGTATAAGAATGAAATTCAACTTAAGTAACTAATTTATGAAATGATTCATAAATAAATTGGCATGGATTAGATTGTTGTTGAATATAAAATGAAGTAAATAAGATTTTGTGAATGAATTGAATGTGTGTCAATAGTAATTGATACATCGAAGTAGAATTAATCTAAATGGTTTATAATCTGAAATGGTTATTTTATCAATGAATATCATCAAGAACATCATTTCGGCCATTGAAAAAAATAAAGTTGTAAAAGAACGAGGAACTCAACTAATATGTAAATTGAAAAGGAAACAAAATATCAGAGTTGGTCCAGTAAAAATTAATGCCACGGACAATTTCCTAGTTAATTCCTTGAGTTTGGAAATACATAAAAATAGAATAATAGATTTAATTCTTTATAAAAGTGTTTAATTTATTTTTACAAGATAATCATGAAGTATACTTCTGGTTTTTATCAAATTAAAATAAAACAACGTTTAATGTCACAATCTTTTAATATGAAATATAAAAAGTAATATGATATTTCATTTGTAAAACTGGTCATCAGTTCTAACTTATTTCTAAGGAAAAGGTAGTTTTACTTGACTTTATCTCAATGATGATGTTTTGTATGTAAAATACTGGAGATGACTCTCTAAATACATCTTTGACCCATTTCATATACAATGAAACTTAAAACGAACCTGCACTCTATGATCCGACATACTATGTTCCAAGCTATAGGTAGCTTCATTTTATTCGGTTGATTTTTGATTAGTTATCCATCGTACTTTTGCACTAGTTCCTCTTAAGGCCATTTATTATCTATTGTAACTAACCGACCAATTTTATTATATAGATAACATCGAATTTCAATGGAAAATTTTATCGTCTGATGTAAATGGAAGTAAATAAAAATTGGTGAATCGGTAGAAAGTGAATAAATTGATTTAGAATCAATTAGGAAAGGATATAAATATATCGATATGAATATGAAATGAGTACAAATGAATTGTTTGTGAATCACTTGGAATTGAATAAAATGGTATGTAAATCGATTGAAATGAATAACTGAATGTTGGAACCTTGTGATTTTGGATAAATTCATGTGTTACATGTTTGGTTCATGCAAATATTGCATTTTACTAGTAGAAGTGAATATAATGCTATTAAATTTCATTTTTATGGAACTTGTGGGTTTTATTTAAGTAAGTACATATATATAAAGACTGTTTGGCTATATTTGGGTTGTGAAATTACATATAAGGTAACCTCCTCGCTTAATAATGTTAAAATAAGGTACGCTTACGCGTTAAAAGCAAAAATGAAATAAATATTGATATACATATTTTGTTTCCGACCATATGGGTCGATGTATATCTTTTTATCATTTTTGTCATGTTGCAAAAGGTTCTCTGCATAAGGGAGGCTCTGCCAAAAAAATTTGAAAATTTAGGGTGTTAGAGAAATCTTGAAAATTTTTGCTAACCAAATTTTGATTCTGAATTGTAATTGAAATAAGGGATTTTGGTTAGAAATGGAAACTAATTGTTTGAATTGAACTAAATTAGGAAAGTAAAATAGCGAGTAACTGAGTGGATTTTTGAAAAGTAATGGGTTTTGGATCATTCGTCCTACCTAGCAATTTCGAGGACGAAATTCTTCTAAGGGGGGAGGAATGTAACGACTCGGGTTTTTCAGTCGTTTGACTTTGAAAAATTAAATGGTTTTAAATATTGGATTTGGAATTTAAATTGATTTTGAGTACAAAGATTTTGGTTAAAATTTATAGAATGAATTTAAATTTCAAATATAGCGATTTATCGAAATACGGAAACAGTGAATAATTTAAATTTGAGTTGAATATGATTCGAAACGATTTCTAATATTGATATAAATTTTATTGTAAGTATAATTGAGTTAGTAAGTTTTTAAAACTGAAATTTAAAGTGACTTCATAAATTTTCGAAGTCGTCGATTTAATCGATGTGTTAAAATAACGATCGGAGACATAATCTCGAAATTCGACGAAACTAGTTCCATTGAATCCATAATAGTGCATTACTATCAAATTTCAATTTCCATAGCGTTTGGATTCACCGTTGGCTCATATAAAATTGAAACATGTTGAAATTAATATTGAAAATTTAATAATATAAATGGGTTCAAAAAGCTTTTTCTCCATACGATCGAATTAGACCTCGAGGCTCGTTCCATTAGATTCGGAATAGGGATATAACATTCGGAACGCTATGTGGCACACCTCCATAGGGCTTCGGGATTTTGAGATGCCATAAACGAGATATTTTGGAAAATTGATAAATTTTTATTTTGCGAAGTCAAACCCTGTCACGTCTCCATCGCCACCCAACATCTGAACCCAGCCGCCCTTCTGTTTAAATCACGAATATCTCCTCTTCTCCTTGTTAATCGAATCATTTCAAACATAAAAAAATAAAAAAATGGCGAATTATATATAACTTTGTAAAGATATTTGGAAATAAATACATTGAAATTTATAAAATGGGCTTGGTGACTTCTTATGGGTGTTTCTGATAGTTACATAACCGACTATCGAATTTGACCAAATTCGTTGATCGTTTTGAAGAGAACAGGATTGGATTTTATCTACCAAATACCACTTCGATCTAATTTGTGAGTTACGAATTATGATATCTCAAAGATAATGGAGATGGTGATCTTGTAGGAAATTCTATTTGTTCAGACCAAGAACAACTTGTATAGATTAATGTTATCATTTGCATCGTTTCCTGGAGCAGAGTGATAGCATTCCGAGTATGAATGTTATTCTAAAGGTAAAACGTAGCCTCAAGAATCATCAACCGGGAATGACTAAAACAAGGAAGATGAGGCAGGGCTAAGTGGGTCGCAACCAAGTAGGGTGTGTTGTCACCTTTCTAGATACCCTCGGAAATATTATAATTATGGATAAGGTTGTGTATGGAAAAGAGAGTGCTCGGTTAGGGTAGGAACATTCGGGTGATAACATAATCGGTACAGTCCAGGTTAGGAGTAGGCCGGTCCTGTGTTGGCGGGGATTCAAGCGAGGTCCTCGATACTTTTTCTAAAGGTGTACTATGGTGGGCGGTACCCTAGTGCCCAGTCATTGTATGAAATCTAATATCCACTACGAGCCTGTACGGTTTTGATTGTGCCCAACTATGTTGAAACGTGAGATGCCAGCATTTCAGCTATTTTCTAATTTACTTCTATAGACACTATTATAATATCAGATGATTTCGATATAAAATGTTTTGGTTATCGTAAGGTAAAACCCGTCGTATTTATTTGTGGCATGGTCTTACAAGGTACCTTTGTTTTTCAAAGGATTTTGATAGAAGTAATAGTTTAAATTGAGTGTGTTTTCTCACACTGTTTTTCCTGACCGACTCATATGTTATTTTATTATAATGCTCGGGTCAGACCGAGTATTTTAGATTCAGGTTAGAATGCTATGAAGCTTATTATATGAGCTAGAGAATCTTAGGCATGTTCCACGTATTTGATTTATATTCTATTATGTGTGTTAAACTGAATATTCAGTATTGTAAGGACAAGTTATTGTAACAGTCTAAGTTGATTGTTAATTGTTGTACTCTGATGATTGTATATATATTAACAGCTACAGATTCTTTTGTATAAAAATATTTTATTATGTATTAAATTTTTTTTGCTGCGATTGCGAGATGATGTATTATTATTTCTGTTTTTCTTCTACCTTTTTCTTCTTCACCCCTAAACATTCGTTTTCTATTCAATTTGGTTTGGACATGTGTGATTTATTTGTTGACTCAAAAGGTATGGGATACGGGCCTTTATATGATTTTTGAAAAAAATGAGAATTTTGGATCTTGCGATGAACTTCTAAAAATGGATTTGTGATGGAACTTTTGAGATAAGCCTTTGATTTTTTTTTGATATATTAACGTGTATACCCTTAGATCATATGCTCCTTTCAACACAAATAGCTCTAAAACCAATCCATATTATATGTTTAATGATAGAAGATAGAACTGGAAGTATTTTGAGATATTTACATAGAATTTACTTTTGAAATCATATCACGATCTATTGAACTTTCTAATGTTATTTTCAAAAGTATTTTTATTGATTACCTAGATGATTAAGGATATTTCATTTTATGCTTGATTAAATAATGACATTGTAACATTTTTGATAATCCTTCATATGTTTTAGTTCCTATTTTGACTTTTGTATATCCCACATCATCAATGAATCTACATTTGGCTATCATATTCTATCGATTCACCTTTACTTTCTTTATTTTTACTATTATTCTTGTTCTTATATGACTTGGCTAAATTGACACACCTAAAATTTATCGTTGAATGCCTATATACAGAGTGAGAATTTTTTTAACACATATGATGTAATGGAATCCTTAGGCCCCGATATGTCTATGAAATAGATATGTCGGTACTCATCAAGTAACGTCCATCCTCATGTAAGACACATGTGACAGTGCATGGATGGAAGGTTCTTAATCACATCTACGATGAGTTAGGGATAAGTTATTTTAACTTAAATAATATTTGTTAGATGCATCCATTCTCATCTAAGAATAAGCTATTTAATTATGTAACATCTTATGGGTTGTTTCATTTCAACCCCACAAATATAACTACACTTACTTTGTCACGCTCTTTCCACTCATGGGATATGACTTTGATAAATGTAGTTGCTATGATTTATGGCTGATTTTTCATTAAATATTCAATAGCCATATTTTGATCAAGTTTCATCATACAATATCACTTTCTCAATATGCTAATTTGATATATATACTTTTGATGAAAAGAAAATAGGAGAGAGCAGTTAAGATTTGGTGGCATTTTAAATTCATTTTTTTTTTGAAATGATACTTTATATACAACATATCACTGGGATAACTTATCATATGTCAATAAACGCTCGAATCATGCTACGTAAGTTTCGAACTTGTGACATTTCGTACTAAAGTGAATCACTTAACCACTTGGACAATGGTGCTTGTCAAACATTTTAAATTCATTGTTAATATTGAAGATCTACTATTGGTTTAATATTTTTTCTTGAATACATATGCCACATATGTAAGGTAAGCATATTAATAGGAGGGGCATGTTATATATATAGAAACATTGTGCTATGATTTTATTTCTATATCACATACACACTCAACATAAGTTACATTTGTCAAATCTTAACTTGTTGTTTGTTATCATAAAATGGAGAGATTGTGGAGTATAAGTCTTATTTGATGATAATAAATATATGTTTATAATTAATTTTTCTTTTAGAGCGTGTTATAGTTTAAAAATTATCAAATCACAATTTTGTTTCTATTTAAATTATAACGACCCATAATTTAATCACTTTGAACTTGAATATTTAATAAATTTTTAAATATTTAAATAAGGGATTTTATAACTTAATTAGACCTTTTTTAATAATGGATAAAGATGGTAAAGTAGTTTTAAAATTTGGTTTACAAAAATAGTACTTCGAAGAAAAATCAAAAGTGTGATCAAAAATTATTTTTTGGATTTTTGACTTTTCATCAAGCAAAAGTTGTCGGAATGTGTTGTATATACTAATGTACATGTTTTCACATTTATATAAATAACATATGCTTTGATTAGAGTTAAATAAGTTTAAATATTTACTTAAAGTAGTAAAGTAAATTTGACTTTTTTTTGAAAATTTAAAATGAAAAGAAAATGATAAAAAAGAAATTAGAAATCTTGTGAAGTGATGATGTGATGGAGATAAGGGGAATGTGATAGGTTATGTGTGGAATGTATGAGGTGGAAAAAGTTTATGGAGGGTATGGTTTAAGGTCATTTTAGTAATTTACCTCATTCATTTTCTATAAAAACAACTCACATTTCTCACTTTATTCTTTACTTCATTTATTTCACTTTCTAATTCTTTACCTCCTTTATTTTTCAAGCTTTACAAGATTCCATCTATGTCTTTCAAAAAGATTTGAAATTAAAAATCACTTCTTTTCTGTTTTACCTTAAGCAAAGTTGCTAAAACTTCTTCCTTTCTTCTCTACATCAATCCACCACCAAAATAAGACCCAAAACCACCTTAAAAAGTCTTGGCTGAGCATCATAACACCATTGGACAAAAATAAATGTCCCCTCTAGCCTCTTAAAGTCAAGCTTTTCCAACCCGAAGTAAGGTCCGTTCACCGATTGAAAAGTTGTGGAGTTTAGTTCAAATTCGAGTTGATTTTGGTGTGTAAATCTCACCTTTACGAAGAAAGATCTAAACTTTATTATTCTGTTAATAATAGATGTTAGTCACATATGTTTATATTTGTTGGAAAGTATTTATTGTTTGGTTTGGTTTCTACTTGAAAGCGGATGACACATATAATGTTTGTAGGGGACTTGAAATGAAGTTGAAATGTTCGTACTGAATAGGTCATTACGATACACTTCGAAGTGCATAAGTTATAAAGTGATAAGTTTTACCTTGCCTTTAGAATGTTGTTTACATTTGAGAATAATATGCTTATGTTTTTGAGATGTTTGGATGAATATATGACACATAAAATGTTTAATGGAAGTGTCTGTATATGATTATCGCTATATAGACACTTTAAAAGCACCATCTCTTTTAAAAATCTTTTTGATCTCGTGCTTAGTATTTTAAAAAATAAATATTTAGTTGTGTTTCAACACTTTTAAAAAATGTTGATTGAATCATGGTTTAAAACAATTTTGATTTACAAAACTAGTTTAGAAGTTATGGTCCATATAGCGATAGTCGATATGGATGCAGTTCATTTTACAACCCCCACTAAGGTGGTTATGGGTTCCATATTGATTTGATTCCAGGAACCAGACCATTATACAATCTCCACTAAGATTGGCTTCAAAAGAGAAGTGCGAATTAAAGGGGCAGACATTGGACTTGTTTTAGAAAGGTTTGAAAGACATAGTACCTTAGGTTGGGGATCACCGATCATCTTTGTTATAAAGGCGAATAGTTCTCTAAGGTTATATGTAGACTACCAGGAGTTGAACAAGAGGACTGTCAAGAATAATTATCCTTTATCAAGGATCAACAACATGTCTAATCAACTCCATGACACTTGGATATTTTCTTAATTGGGTCTTGTCACCGGTTTCCACCAGTTAAGTGTAGTAGAGGATAGTGTGCCTTTAACAGCTTTGAAAACTCCAGAACATTTCTACGAGTGGTCAATCGTGCCATTATGCACCCTGCTTATTTCATGGACTTAATGATTCTAGTATTTCGAGATGTTTTTAATAAATTTGTTCTCATCTTTATTGATGACATTTATCTATTCAAAAATGGAGGAGGAGCACAAGTATCATCTCTGTGTCGTATATAATACCTTAAAAGGCCATGTGTTGAAGGCTAAGTTTTCTGAGTGCCATTTTTGAAAATCCAAAGTTAGGTTTCTGGGGCATGTTGTTTCAGGAGAAGTCATATCAGTTGACCCAGCTAAAGTTGTTGCAGGTTAAAATAGGAAGAGGCTATTATCCACATATTTTCCAAAAGGGATAAAATGAAGTTGAAGTGAGATTGAATCGAATTGCAATATGGATTATCGCATTTGTAAACACAAAGCAATTACCAACAAACGATATCAAACCAACGAAGACTAAGTTGTCGCACCATTAAAATCATCTCACACTCATACAAGAACAGTTAATGTCGAACCTACTACAAATAATGCCATGTATCAGGGGATATCATACATCATCAATGTGGCGCCTTATCAGTATGAAAGTCAACATTGAAGACTATTAAGTGAAAGAATATAAACCCTATAACTATAATGATGTCATGTGCCATCAAGGTAAAAGAGGATACCACATGTCATCCATGCTACACTCAATCCCGCATTAATTCCATGCCGCACTCAATCAACGCCTTATTGATTCCATGCCGCACTTTATCAATCTTGCATGCCATTAGAGCAATAATGATGTAATATAATATCTTGTTGAAAATCATTGGTGAATGATGATGCACGAAACCAATACCGTCGCTTATCAATACCGCCTCTCTTTTAAAGCCGTGCCCTATCAATACCTTATCAATGCCACATCTCATCAATATCGCATCCTTTTAATGCTGCAGTTCAAGTAATGTTGCCTCTCTTCAAAGCCACCTATTTCCAATGCCACATCTTATTTATATCATACTTCATCAACCAAGACAATTCACTAGAAGCATGTCACCGACATAATAATGGGCATCATATATCAATCGATGCTGCATTTTATGAATGTCGCATGTTAACCAAGTCGCAAAACATCAATGCCGTGAGAATGTTAAAAACCATGCAAGGAAAGATGATTAAAAATCACTAATATAAAAATAGAAAAATCAAGAGGATTTAGTGTGTTCTCCTTATAAAGATTCCAAGACATCCATATTCCATCACATGCTTATAATAAGTAGCACCACAAAGTCTCACATCGCCAATAGAAGCAAGCCTTACCTCCTTTCAACTAATATAAATAGAGATGCACCATCTTATGAAAATGGGCCCTTAACTTATTTTCCTTCCTTATCAATTTTTCTAATTAGAATCATTTTCAAGTTCTCTTCATTGAGAGCTCGAGGACAATTCTAATGGCAAGAAAGCTAACGAGCGAGAAAATGATGTATGACATTTACAAACAAGGGCTTGAATAATTAGAAATTTGCTTGTTTGCACATTTTGCAACATGTTTGTAATTGGATAAAGGAAATGACTTGAGCATATTGTTTATTTTATTTTTCAAACTTATGAATCGTACTTCAAACAATTCCGTGAATGATAATAAAACCAAGAGGGATTATTGGAATTCCTTCGAATATGTCACCTTGTACAACATTTTCAACGCTAAACCAAAATTTGGTTTAACATTTTGGCACTAAAAGGAGAGCTTGAATCTCTGCTTGTTTGAAAAACGAGTGAAATATCTTGAAGTTTAAATTTGAAAATATTAAATTTCAAATCTTACGTAAGTTTAAAGTTTAAATATTGCCAATGTTTGAACGTTTGCAGGTATGGTCGGCAAACAAGATAAATATGGTAACGAATTATTGATTGTGAATATTAAGCAAACATCCTTAAAACGGAACATAATTCAAAGCGGATCCTTGTCATAAAAATATTCTTTCTACGTCCCTGTTTTTGTTTTCCGCCCACTTTTTCCCTAAATTACCCCTACGCTTCAATGTCGAGCTCTGATTCTTCTTCTTTAGTTTCTTTTGATTAAATCAAAAAACGAGCCGAGTTTACAAAATATGAGAATCAAGAAATTAAACCGAAGACTCTACAAAATTGAAGGTTTGTCTTTCGATTTAAATGGAGAACTACAATCAAATTGAAGATGTGTAACGACCCGTAATTTTTCGATAATTAAAATATTGAATTTATGAGATTTTGTAATTTAATATTGGAAGAAATAAAATTTTGTGATTTATTAATATGCGAAAAAAATATAAATTAAAGATTTAACAATGAAAGGAATAAGTAGAATGTAATATTAGTAATGTTAATGCAAGGTAATGGATAACTAATTTAATGCAGTTCTAATTTATTGAAATGGTTGTAAATATAAAATGCGATTATAAATTGAAAATAAAAGAAATAAACCAAATTTTATATTAATTGGTGAAATAATTTGTAATTATTATAATTGGGTAAAGTTAGTGTTGTGTAAATAGTAAAACATTTGTTCGTAGATAATAAACTTATAAATGTAATTAAATTAAGAAAAGTAACAATTATTATTGGTTGCCAATCTGTTTAATCTGTTGAATTAAATTGGAAATCAGTTGCAATTAAATGTAATTAAATATTACGCTAATGTAAATTTAGAGGATACTGTAGAGTATTATTGTAATAAGTTATAAACCAATGTTAACTATGTCCATAGAATAATGATTGATTGAATAAAAAGATTGAAATCAAATTAAATCAATTTATTGGAATTAAATTATGATTAACTGGATTTAATTACAGTTGAAACTGGACACTGTAATTAGTGAAATATTTACGCTGAATTGATAAATAAATTTGTTTTGAATTATTGTAAATGTCTATGTAATCAAAAGTGATAAAAATTGGTAGTTATTAAATCTGAAATTAAAAAGTGATTTAATATTAATTTATTTGATTAACTGAAATAGCCATTTTGGCCACTATTTTGGATTTCGATGAAACCAGTTTCATTGGATCTGTAATAGTGAATTATTGTAAGGTTTCAAGTTTCGTAGTGATCAGACTTATTGTTTGATCGTACGGGCTTGAAACACGTAGAAATCAATTTAATTTATTTAAATTGAAATAAGCTGATTTTAAAAGCTAACTTCTTCGTACAATAGAGTAGGACTAGAAACCTCTTTCATTGAGTTTAAAAATATTGAAAACATTTATTTTGATATATGGGATGACCTACTTTCCTTTCGGAGACGAAACGAGCTTTTCGGATCGCTATTGTCGTTCGTACCAATTTGAGATGTGTTTATTCTCTTATTGGGCCCTGTTCATATAAATAGTCTTGTTTTCTAAACCTAGAAGTCGTTTTCTCATTCCTCTACGCATAATTCTATCTTCCTGTCTCCTTCCTCAATAGCAGAAACCTTAATTTCCAAATTCAATAGCAAATCAAAAATTAAATGAAAAAAATAAAAACTCCTCAAACTACATCATATTATATATCGATTCGAAGCTCTCAACGAGCGCAATCGCTACAGTTATTTGTTTCTCGAATCAAATCATCGTTTGTCCAAAAATCAATGAATTAATCTCGGTCGTTCATCGCATTGTGATCAACTTCGACCAATCGTCGAATCGATGGTGTGGATTTGTGGAGATCGTCAATGGGAGTTCATCCGTATCGTTCGTTAGGCGAGATGATGGTCTGATTGCCCTGGAAAATTAGAGTAGTGTTTAAATGGGGAAGCGACTATTTAGGGTGGCATTTCCGTTCGTATTGGAGGTGGGGTCGCGAGTCGTGGGGATTGACAGTCATAGGACTGTGGCGCGACAGGCTCTCGTGGCCTACGGTGGCGTGAGGGTTAGATGAGATATGGCGGCTTCAAAGTAAAGTCACGTAAGATCTGGATTCTAAGGTTTCTCTGTGATAAAGATCGGAGGTGACATGTATAGTTATAATACTATTTTATTTGTTTTAAATTGAAAACGTATATCTTCTAGTGTTAATATCTTTTACATACAAGGTCGGATTTGCATGCAGATTATTCCGCTGGAATCGTATCAAAATTCTGTACTCTTGGAACTGGTTTGGATGAATTTTGAGACTATTCAAATTTGGGCCTTATTTTGGATTTCAATTCACTTTGAAATCAAAGATGAGTGTTTTAACCCACTCATAATAACTAAATTATCTTATGTTTGTTAAATAGAATTTATGATATGATTAAAATTTGATTGTGTGATGTTTGGTATATTTAAATCGTCATTCCAGTTAAATCTGGCTTTTATTGAATTTAATCGCCATTTTATTTAATATTGAATTTTAATTGTCAATTAAATACCCATTGAAGATAATCAGTTAATGGATGTTATTTATCTGTTGATTTGAATGTGATTGTGATGGATGTTTAATGGTTGATATTTTGTATGATTGGATGTATGCTTATATTTATACGTTGCAATCACACTATGAGTTCCCTTAGTTATTGGTATTAAATTAATATGGGTTGAAATGATACATACCCAAATGATTTGATAGATTGGGAAAAATTGTTTTGGTTTGAAATGATAAACCTAAGCGATTTTATGGATTTTGAATCAGGATTGCGGATTGAAATGATATATACCCGTAAATTAAAATTATCGTGGATTGAAATGATAAATATCTATTTCACTTGACCATGGGGTAGAAAATTTTGTATGGACACTGAATTAGTTAAATTAAATGATTTTAAATCCTTAAACTTCGAATTCAGTTAAATGATATTTCAAAATAAAATTGGATCTAAATTATTTCCAAAAATCCAAAATTTAAATGTAAAAAATGGAATTGGTTTAAAGGATTTTTTTAGAGAAATTAAACTGAAACATTAAGGTCAAATTTGAAGTATAAATGAAATTTAACGAAATTAATTTATTGAAATATTTGAAAATCTAACTTTGAAATCTACAAATTTGAAATAGTTTGGATTTATTGTTCGAACTTGGATTTGGAATCCATATTGATTAAATTGTTTAAACGAGAATTTGAATTGAAAGACAAATTTTAGTTTGTTGATTTGAAAGCGGGACATGGTCTAGATGTGTTGAAATGAAAGAAATAGTTTAATTTGATATTAATTTCAAAATTATCATTTTAATATAAACGATTTAAAAATATATTATTTTTGTTACCATCTGGGATTTTGGCAATATTATTTTAATAAGCATTTAATCTAATTAAATAAAATACAAACTTATCACTTTAAATATGAATAAGATTTTTAACATTTACCATATATATATATATATATATATATATTGTGAAGGTAGCTTTGATTTGAAAATTCGAAATAAAATCTTTCAAAAATATTTACAATAAAATCTATCTTATTCAATTTAATTAAAAGCTCTACCTTACATTTAATCTAAAAATATATATGGATGTAATCTAAATAATAATGCTTGAAATAAAATCAATCTAATCAATATTAAATATAGGTATAAAGTAGTATATGATTATTAATCAAGTGTTGATAGTTTAGGCTTAAAAAATAAATAAAAACAAAGATTTATGTTAAAATAGAAATAAATATATAAGGTAAGATTATATGGTTCTATGAAAACATAGTATAAATACATGCTAGAATATGTATATACTATGGAATACATGTGTGAATTATGCAAGGCAAGAAAGAAAGAGGAAAAAAAATATCAACATACAAGAAATAGGATAAGTATGTAAACAAGAAAGGAAACATATTCATTAAACCATATCATCTCAGCACAAAAAAAAGTCATTTCGAAAATGGGTATGAATCATTTCAGTTTCAATAAATAAAAATCTTGTTTAGTCAAAGTAGAAAAAAAAAATCTGACCAAAGAAGAAAACTGTACCAGTAAATACCTTCCCCTGTACAAACTTTTCTCTATATATGTATATTTTCTAGCTCCTGTTCATTCACAAAAAAATAAACTAAGCAAAACCAGAAAATAAGAAAGCATTTCATCTTCCAACTAAAGCTTAATTAACAACTCAACTAAGCAAGAAGATGTAGGAAGAGGATCCAGCTAGCAGTTTTTTTCAAAGTGTTCCTTGTTCAAACCTTTGACAGGTGAGTAACATCTTCTTCTAAAAGCTTAAGTATAAAATCTAGGTGCACGTAATTTGTGAGATGAAGTAGAAATTGTGTGTGAATATTTAGGAAATGCCTGTGTATATATGAATATATAGATAGATGCTTTGCTGTTGTATCTATTTGCTGTCTGCTCTTAGTTTAGAAGCTAAAATTATGATCAAAATTCATTTCCTCTTGATCTAATCACTATTAGGACTTAGGTTATAAACAAAAGTTGTTTGTCTCATCTTAGATTATAGCTTAAATTTTTATTCAAGTTAAAATAAATTGAAAATCCCTTTGGAAACCAAAGAACAGTGAAAATATAAGTCATTGCTAAAAATTCAAGCATCTTAATTTAATGATTCAAGTATATGATCTGAATCCCTAAACTAAATCATGATTTTTGAAAATGAAATCACAATTTTTAGAAGAGGATCGAACGAGCAGTTCGTGTTGAACTGAAATTGTTGTTTTGGGTGGTTTCTGATGATCGAGATGATCTGGGAGGTCACAATCATCAGTGGAGGAAGCAGGATGATCAAAGAGTTTGGAAAAAATATCAGGACGGCGATCAAGGAAAGGTGGCGATGGTGGTTGATCGGTGAAGTCAGTTGACCTAGTTTTGGTATGGTCGGGTTTTTGGGTTGCGTGGGCTCCTCTGGTGCATCGAGTTCATCGAAACTCTGGGAATTTAAAGCTTGGACGTCGGCGAAGTGGTGGCTGGAGCTTCTGACTTTCTGGTGGCCGGAGAAGTGAGTACAAGGCAATTTCAGGTTGGTGTGGTGTTTCAAGTTATCTGTTCCAGGCTTTGGTTTTGAACTCGAATTAAATTTCGAGTTTGAGATGGAGATCTGATGATGAAGTTAGAGTTTAAGGATGATGGTAGATGTGGGAAGTTGGTCGCTGATGACCGGGGGCAAACCAAGCCACCGTGCATGTGCGTGGTATATTGTTTCCTGGTGAAGGCTGATGGGTTGCAGGGGATTGGAATTGTAAGGACCCGATTCTTCAACTTCCGAAACTGACATCAATACGTCCACTGTATCAACTGCCGAGAAATCGAATGCCGAAAAACCGAACATTTAGGGTTTTAAGAAAAAGAAAGAGACAGAAGAAGAGATAAGAAGATAGAAAATAGAGAGAAAAGAACATAGAAAATAGAACGGAATAGAAGAAAAATAGAACAATAACAGAATCTCACAATTCGCAGCGGAACAACATATAATAATAAATGAATAATCTTTAAACAAAGAACTATATCAGTTATTACATTTTATACATTACATTTCGTTACATCATATCATCAGAGTGTACAACAACAACAAACAAACAGCGGAAAAGAAATACTATATACTAGTAATACGCCATGCCATCCATCTTGCCTCCAGCAATTTCCAGAATATCCAGAATATCCTGATAAACCTAACTCTTAACTGCCCGTGTGGGAATTGGTGGGCAGCCAGAGTTTAGGAAGGAAAACAATAAACTCCGAGTCAGTCATGTGACCGGTGTGGGAACTCAAAAACAGTTTATTTATCTTTAAAATAAAATAGAGGAATATTTTTAAAGTCAATTCGCAATGCTTTTAAAAATGAGACTACCATAAGGCCTCCCGCACACACACACAATGCAAACGCAGAATCGGAGGAGATTTCTCCTTATGATAGTCAAAGATGCTTCATACGCATTTAAAAAGAACATTTGATATTATTACTAGTGCATAGTGTAGGAAAAAATTTATTTCGAAAGTAGAATATAAATCTTAGCCAGCATAGACATTTCGAACTATGCCTACTATAGCTACCATCTAAACAGTGGTGACCACCATAAGTAAATGGCAGGTTCTACAACTAATACCGTACAAGATTTCGTATTGGGAATTGGATTTCCAACGAATGATCAGGCCAAGGAACTTCCCATTGCCACATGAGAATGCCTCTGGAAGGACATCCCCGAGAACCAAACCGGATCTCTACCAACACAAGGCCGGGTTACCCCTAACTGAGTAACAACTGACCGAATATGCCATTCCCCGGTCCTTTGGGACCTTTTCACCGAGCGCTCGTAATCAATTCACACAATCATAACAAAGTGTTTTCAACATGAGTAAGTATCTGGGCTCCATACCATGATACCACCCTTTTCCAGAAGGAAATGGACACATCCTAAAGGGCGCTACCCCTCATAACCTTGCCGCATCTTTCCTGTTTTGACCATTCCCGAGGTGTGAGGCTCGACGAAGTCACGTCCACAAAAACATACTTTATACAAAAGCCATGCTTTGGGTCAACAAATGATCATAGAAATGATCACCAGGATAGACGATCAAATAAATGATCCTATCACAAATAATCAACACAATGATCATTTAACAGCAACACTCAGCATGTCACATTACCAAAATGGGAATATATCGCTGATAACCTTCAACTACATAACCTCTAAGGGTGTTAAGCTAAGAGAATAAATTCTCCGCCACCAACAGAAATATATTTGAAAGAAATCTGCTTTATATCTCAATTTGTAATGTCAGACATACAATCCATACAAGTCTGTTCTGGGATCGAACAGAACCGAAGGCACTTACAAAGAAGTCCTTGCAATCCAGATAATCTCTAATCACGTCCGGACTTCCCATCACATAGGGAGTCTCTATACCGTAGCTACTCGGTGCAAAGACAATCGACGAGTTGTCCTTTCGCTTTCAAAAAGATCCGGTCTTCAACACCGGTCTTCAAATGCAATTCATAACGACGTATCACATATTCGGAATGGGTTATACGACCCCATGGTCCTTTCCCGGTTAACCCGAATAGTGAGCGCTTATTCAAAAATAAGTGTGGCATTCAAATTCAAGCAAATCACAACAAATACCTTTCAAAGGTAAATATTGATAGTCGGTTATTGAACTATCAATAGATATGCACACATCACCAGATTCCAAATAATTTTCCAAATTATTTATTTCCCAAAAATATCTTTACTAGATATATAATTTTCACACTTCAAAAATAAATCAATATTTATTTTTAAACAACTTCCCTTTCCATTCATAAATTCCATAGTGAATTTTCATTCCAAAATATCCATGCATATACGATTTCAATTATTCATTTCAATTTATCTTCAAAAAGATAAATTCTGAAAGTATTCACTTTATATTGGAAAAACATTTCCATACTTACTTAATAAGTAATTCTCAAATCCATTTATTTTCAACACTTGAAAAATATTCAATATACTTAAATCGAGATTAAGTATATATTTCATTCTTTAAGGAAATCATTCTCTTAACCATATTTATTTGGGCCAAAACGAATGTTGCGTAAAACATCGTTACGACAACCCAAAATCACTAGTATAGGGCTTCGAAATTAAAATAGATATATAAATCCCAATACTATACAAAAAATTTCTTTTCGGAAATCATTTACTATAACAACAGTGTTATAGTCCACCATTTCCTTCTATTTCTCGAAAACGTATATTTCAACAATAAATGTTGAAATCTATGGTTTCGAATCTTAATGCTTTTAAAACATTGTTAGATCGTTTTAATTCTATTTAAAACATCACATTCAAAACAATTTCTTCAACATATTATTCACTATTCAAAAACGTGAATATACTACGTTAATCAATTTCATCCTTTCTATACATTTTATTTCAAAGGATTATTCACAGTCAAAAACGTGAATATAACTCCATTTATAGGTTTTAACAATTTACTTATCAAAATAAGTCGTTTGCGAATTTATAAAACAACGTTTATAAACTCCATTTCTATTTATTTTATAATAACTTCCTTTTATAAATTCCTTTATTAACCTATTCGATTTATAACTCAATTATAAACTAAAGGTTCATATTATAAGTCAAATACTTATAAAACGATTATTTTACAAAATCGTTCTTTTAAACTTCATAATTATAAATCTTATAACTTATAAGATTCAATTATTTATCGAAATCTATTCTTTTAATAACTTTGCAAATTTTATAAACCTACTGCTTATAAAATTCCTTTATAACTTCACCGTTTATAATTCTATAAATTTCGTTCATTTATGAAATTCATTCACAATTCATTCTAACACTTATAAAAACTCTTTTTATAATTCAAATATTTTAATTTATAAATATCAATTTATAAAACTCTTATATAAATCAATTTGTATTATTATTCTAAAACGTCTTCAAACTTCTTTATAATTTCACTATTTTGATTTATAAAATAATCAAATTTTATAAATCCTATATTTTCAACTCTTTATAATAGATTCAAAAATCCCGATTAAACTATTTTATAAAATCATTAACCCCATATTTTCAAAAATCAACCTTTAACTATATTTCTCAAAAATCATAATTTTTATAACATAAAATTATACGTTTATTTATTTAAAATGGATAAATTCCCAAAAATATCTTATAAACGTATACTTTCAAAAATCACTTTCAAATCCCTTTTAAAATTCCAAAATTTGGTCCAATGATGCTACATACCAAATAGTCAATCACGACAACAACGATATCATATATCGATATGATAATCCATCAAATATCAAAATATCTGAATTCAAATAAATACTGTTGAGGAATCCAGTTGGATCCCTCCAACCTGTTTTCTGCATCCACAAACATTAACACAATACCAATTCCGCTCCAGTACGAAATTATCGCGGTATATGGGATTTAAAATATTATCCGCTTAATAGACGGCGCAATAGGGTCTCATCCGCTAAAAAATGCGGGAAATCAATAACTCCAATATATACATATGCCAATATATATATATTGCTATTATATATAATACCAATTTCACTGTTTATGAAATATTCGCGGTATATGTTTTTAATAAATAACATCCGCTTACTAACGGCGCATAATGTCTATTTTAACAATCAATAGATAATAATCATCCTTCAAACATGCATTCAAATATTTTAAATCTAACTATTTAAAATAAAATCGAAACTGATTCGATTGAGTGAGAAGTTCTCACCTTGATTTCAATTTCGTTTTAGCGATTTATTTCGAATAAAATTAAACGGACGTTTAATTTTACCCGAAATTCTCACTAACTCCAAAAGACTCCAATCCAATTCCATAGCGTAGTGCTCGTCCATACGATTCCAACGCAACTAGTTTCGCGCGTTTTCGACCTCGTATGAAAAAGATATGCAATTTCAAAGTTACACGAATTTTTTATATAATAACTACAACATATATTTTCTAATTTTAAACCTAGGCTTAATCATCACCGTTGATTCCAACTCCAAGCCATCAGGCCGCACGTCCCCCCCCCCCCTTCTTCCTCTTCTCATTCACGTAACAGGCAACCCACGCACGCAACACAACCCAACACACGCCCATCTAGGGTTTCGAACACACCCACCTACGTCGCTCGAAAGTTCATCAAACCTCTGCCATTCGAAAGCCAACGCCCAGAGCTACCCACGGCCAGAGCAAAGTGGAGCTCGGCCTCATCTAGCAGCCTCGAGTTGCGTGTGAATGGCAGGAGGACGCGACGCCTTTCCTCCCTCCTCGACGCGAATTAAACGATCACCACCGTTGGATCTGTAGAGCTCGTGATGCTCTACATTTTTCATGTTGGAAGATTTCGATATTAATGAACGGATTTGGAGATTTGAGGGGAAGAAGGTCGCGTGTTTCTGGCCGTTCAGCATGGTAGTGGCGGCTAGGGTTTTATAAAACCTTTTTTTTTTTTATTTCTAAAGAGAGGACGGTCTATTTATAGGATATTTTTTTGAACACAATTCATCCGGGAATTCCGAACTCCGATTTACGTGCCGTAACCAGCGTTTCTAAGGTTTACCCCGCGTTCCGGACACAATGGAACAGGTTTCAGAAGCTAATTCAGACATCTGTGCGAGTTATGGCAATAAACGTTCAATTTAAATTAAACCTATTTAAACGATTTTCTAGGCCTTTTAATTTGTATCGGACAAACGGTAAATCCAATTGACACGAAATTTGAAACCTTACAATAATATCACATTACGGATCCGATGAAACTGGTTTCGTCAAAATCCGAGACTTTTTTGAAAAATGGCTATTTTAACTCGCTAAATTAATATTAAAAATAATTCGATGCGTTTCGAGCTGCCACGATCAAACGATAGCTCCGATTGCTACGAAAATTGAAATCCGGTAATAACTAACTATTACGGATCCAATGGAACTGGTCTCGTTCAATTCTGAAACTGTTCAAAAATTGGCTATTTTCACTAGTCGATTTAATATTAAAATATTAGATTTTTCACAAATTAACTTTTAATTCGATTTTAAAAGTTCTAAAATATCGTTCTAACTCCAATATGATAAAATAAAATTTTACAAATCATTTTCAATCATGTTTAACTCAATTTCCATTTATTTCCATAATTTAACATATTAAATTATCGATTTAATTATTCAATTAAATCCAATTATTCGAATTAAAATTCAGTCGACTTATAAATTTCACTTATTAATATTTAAAATTAATTAAATATTCAAATTTTAATTACTAAAAATCATGGGTCGTTACAATCTTCCCCCCTTAAAAGAATTTCGTCCTCGAAATTATTAAGTAAGAAAAGTTACAGAATCTATTAACTTTCCATAATTCATAGTTAAATTCCTTATAATTATTTACTAAGTTTTCAAATCATACTTAGTTATCTTTTCAAAAACAACTACTATAGTTTAACTTTCAATTCCAAATCAAAGTTATAGTTTTCACAAATTTTTCCAATTTTCTCAAAAATTTTCTAACGCCTTAAATTTTCGAAAAAATTCGCCATAGTCTCCTTTGCGCGGCTCGATCCGAAAAAAAATGACAGTATATATATATCACAAATATACATCTCATCAAGTAATGAGGCATCCCGAAGGGAAAAAAGTATAAAAGTACGATATTTAATCCGAGATATGTACCTTATATTTTATTAGCAAGCATATACGGCTAATATAGCGCGAAAGCGAGCTCCAAATGCGAAGCAAACGCGATCCGCACCTACTAAACACTCAACAAACAACATGAGAATCATGCATGTAGACAATAGTATCAATATACAACATATAGCAACATAATAACTATATATGCCAACATAGCAAATGCAGTAAAAGCAACAAATGCAAACATCAACCAACAATCATCCAACTAATTCATAACCAATAAATATGCATTCATATTCTCATTAATATTCAATGAAATGGTTTTCAATTTAATCACATTTGATTCATTAACAGTGGATGTTTTTACTAACATTCAATTTCAACTAGTTTATATTCACTAATTCATATTCAAGTTGGTTCACTTCCAAATCAAATTCAATTCTATTTAAGATTCACTTAACTTCCAATTGAATTTCAATTACTTTAGCTTTCAATTTCATTAACTCAATTTCATTAACACTTAATGAATTATATACAATCAACTAACAATTATATAACAACCAATGTATATCAATTGCAACCAAATTCCTTTGCTTATAATTGGTTTGTAACGCCCCGAAAATTTTCGACTTTCGAAAATTCAACATCGATACTCACTTTATCGACTGTCGAGAAATCGAAGGCCAAAAACCCGAAATGTTATGGTTTAAGAAAAGAATTTAGGAAAAGAAAGAGAGAGAAGAAGAGATAGGAAAGATAGAAAATGGAGAGAAGAGAAAAGAAAATAGAATATCTAGAAAAATAGAAACGGACAGAAAGGAAACAACAACAACATCAGAATCTCACAATCGCAGCGGAACAACATATAATAATAAATGAATAATCTTTAAACAAAGAACTATATCAGTTATTACATTACATACATTTCATTACATCATATCATCAGAGTATACAACATCAACAACATCAAACAGTGCAGCGGAAAAAGAAATACTATATAGTAGTAATACGCCATGCCATCCATCTTGCCTCCAGCAACTCCAGAATATCCAAAATATCCTGATAAACCTTAACTCTTGACTGCCCGTGTGGAAATTGGTGGGCACCCAGAGTTTAGGAAGGAAAAAATAAACTCCGAGTCAGTCATGAGACTGGTGTGAGAACTCAAAATAGTTTATTTATCTTTAAAAATCAAAATAGAGGAATATTTTTAAGGTCAATTCGCAATGCTTTTAAAAATGAGACTACCATAAGGCCTCCCGCACACACACACAATGCAAACGCAGAATCGGAGGAGATTTCTCCTTATGATAGTCAAAGATGCTTGATACGCATTTAAAATAACATTTGATATTATTATTAGTGTATAGTGTAGGAAAAATTCATTTCGAAAGTAGAATATAAATCTTAGCCAACATACGACCATTATCGTATGCCTACTATAGCTACCATCCAAACAGTGTTGCGACACCATAAGTGAATGATAGGTTCTACAACTAATACCGTACAAGTCTCGTATTGTTTCTTTGGATTTCCAACGAATGATCAGGCCAAGGAACTTCCCATTGCCACATGAGAATGCCTCCGGATGGACATCCCCGAGAACCAAACCGGATCTCTACCAACACAAGGCCGGGTTACCCCTAACTGAGTAACAACTGACCGAATATGCCATTCCCCGGTCCTTTGGGACCTTTTCACCGAGCGCTCGTAATCAATTCACACAATCATAACAAAGTGTTTTCAACATGAGTAAGTATCTGGGCTCCATACCATGATACCACCCTTTTCCAGAAGGAAATGGACACATCCTAAAGGGCGCTACCCCTCATAACCTTGCCGCATCTTTCCTGTTTTGACCATTCACGGGGTGTGAGGCTCGACGAAGTCACGTCCACAAAAACATACTTTATACAAAAGCCATGCTTTGGGTCACAAATGATCAACACAATGATCACAAGGATAGACGATCAAATATACGATCCTATCACAAATAATCAACACAATGATCATTTCAGCATCACTCAGCATATCACATTACCAAATTGGGAATATATCGCTGATAACATTCAACTATATAACCTCTGAGCTCGTACGTCTCAGAGAAGGGTGTTAAGCTAAAAGAATAAATTCTCCGCCACCAACAGAAATATATTTGAAAGAAATCGGCTTTATATCTCAACTTGTAATGTCAGACACACAATCCATACAAGTCTGTTCCGGGCTCGAATAAAACCGAAGGCACTTCTTACGAAGCCCTTGCAATCCAGGTATTCACAATCCCGATCGAATTTCCCATCACTTAGGAGATCTCTATACCAGGAGCTACCCAGTGCAGAGACAATCGATAGGTCATCCTATCGCTTTCACAAATACTCGGTCTTCAACACCGATCTTCAATGCAATTCACAACGACGTATCACATATTCGGAATGGGTTATACGACCCCATGGTCCTTTCCCGGTTAACCCGAATAGTGAGCGCTTATTCAAAAATAAGTGTAGCATTCACATTCAACAAATCACATCAATTACCCATTCAAAGGGAAATATTGATAGTCGGCTATCGAACTATCAATGGATATGCACACATCACCAGTTTCCAAATAATTTTCCAAATTATTTATTTTCCAAAAATATCTTTACTAGATATATAATTTCACACTTCAAAAATAAATCAATATTTATTTTTAAACAAATTCCACTTTTCATTTATAAATTCCATAATGAATTTATATTTCAAAATATCCATGCATATACGATTTCAACTATCCATTTTCAATTTATCTTCAAAAAGATAAATTCTAAATATTCACTTCATATTGGAAAACGTTTCCATACTTATTTATAAATAAGTAATTCATAAATCTTTTTATTTTCAACCTTGGAAAATATTCAATATACTTAAATCGAAATTTAGTATATATTTCATTCTATTAAGGAAATCATTCTCTTAAACATATTTATTTGGGCCAAAACGAATGTTACGTAAAACATCGTTACGACAACCCAAAATCACTAGTATAGGGATTCAAAATTTAAATAGATATATAAATCCCAATACTATACAAAACATTTCCTTTCGGAAATCATTTACTATAACAACAGTGTTATAGTCCATTATTTCCTTCTATTTCTCGAAAACGTCTATTTCAACAATAAATGTTGAAATCTATGGTTTCGAATCTCAACACCTTTTAAAACATCGTTAGGTCGTTTTAATTCTATTTAAAACATTCAAATCTAAACCATTTTCTTTAACGTGTTATTCACTATTCAAAAATGTGAATAAACTTCGTTAACAAATCTCATCCTTTTATTCATTTTAATTCAAAGGATTATTCACTATTCAAAAACGTGAATATAACTCCATTAATAGGTTTCAACAATTTACTTATCAAAATAAGTCATTTTCGAATTTATAAAACAACGTTTATAAATCCCATTTCTAATTATTTTATAACAACTTCCTTTATAAATCTCCTTTATTAACCTATTCGATTTATATTTCAATTATAAACTAAAGGTTCATATTATAAGTTAAATACTTATAATTTATTCGTTCACAAAAATCGTTCCTTTGAACTTCATAATTATAAATCTTATAACTTATAAGATTCAATTATTCATTCGAATATATTCTTTAATAATTTCACAAAATTTACAAATCTTACTATTTATAAATTTCATTTATAACTCCACCATTTATAATTTTATAAATTCCATTCACTTATGCAATCTATTTTCACTTCATTCAAACACTTATAAAAACTCGTTTTATAATGTCAATATTTCAATTTATAAATATCCATTTATAAATCTCTTAATATAAATCAATTTATATTATTCTTTAAAACGTATTTGTTCTCCTTTATTATTTCACCATTTTGATTCATAAAATAATTAAATTTTATAAATCCTATATTCAAACTTTTCACAATAGATTCAAAAATCTCGATTAAACTATTTTATAAAATTATTAGCATCGTATTCTCAAAAATCATTTTTTAACTATATTTCTCAAAAATCATAATTTCTATAACTTTAAAAATTATAACGTTTATTTATTTAAAATGGATCAATTCCAAAATTATTTTATAAAACGTAAACTTTCTAAAATCACTTTAAAAATCATTTTAAAATTCCAAATTTGGTCCAATGATGCTACATACCAAATAGTCAATCACGACAACGACGATATCATATATCGATATGATAATCAATCAAATATCAAAATATCTGAAATTAAATAAATACTGTTGAGGAATCCAGTTGGATCCCTCCAACCTGTTTTCCTGCATCCAAAAACATTAGCACAATACCAATTTCGCTCCAGTACGAAATTATCGCGGTATATGGGATTTAAAATATTATCCGCTTAATAACGGCGCAATAGGGTCTCATCCGCTAAACAAAAAAATGCGGGAAATCAATAACTCCAATATATACATATGCCAATATATATATATTGCTATTATATATAATACCAATTTCACTGTTTATGAAATATTCGCGGTATATGTTTTTATTAAATAACATCCGCTTACTAACGGCGCATAATGTCTATTTTAACAATCAATAGATATCAATCATCATTCAAACATGCATTCAAATATTTTAAATCTAACTATTTAAAATAAAATCGAAACTCATTCGGTTGAGTGAGAAGTTCTCACCTTGATTTTAAATTCCGTTTTAGCGATTTATTTCGAATAAAATTAAACGTGCGTTTAATTTTACCCAAAATTCTCACTAACTCCAAACGACTCCAAACCAACTCCATCGCGTAGTGCTCGTCCATACGATTCCAACGCAACTGAGTTTGCATTTTTTCGACCTCGTATGAAAAAGTTACGATATTTTAAAGTTTACTCGAATTAATATTTATAAATTACAACATAATTAAAATTTTTAAACCCACATCTAACACAAGCCGTTAGATTTTTCTTCCACCCCTCATCACCGTGCGTTTGCTCTTCCCTTCTCTCTCGTATGCATCTCCAGTAACTTGTTCGAACGCAAGAACCCATAGAACTTCCAAATTAGGTTTTAATTTCCTAGCCTCCTCGACGCACTTGAACTCGATCAAACTCCATAGCATCGAAGCCCAAACCAAAACCTATACTCGGCCCCAAGCACGTGGAGCTCGGCCCTTGCTTGGCCCTCGAAATGCGTGCGTGAGCTGTAGGTGACGGCCCACCATAGCTCCTCCTACGTTGCACCATTTCCGATCATCACCGTATGGAATCGAAGCTCTCGTCGAGCTCTACGACTTTCGTGTTGAACACCTTGGCTAAATCTTTGTAGATTGAGAGAGATTGAAAGGGGAAAGAGGAGAATTTCTGGCCGTTCATGCTTTAGGGCCGGCTGTAGTTTTTTAGGGTTTAGATTTCTTTTTTTTTTTATTTTGTGATGGTGGTGGTCTATTTATAGAGTTTTGAACGACACTATTCATCCGGAAATTCCGAACTCCGATTTAGGCGCCGAAACTGACGTACCTAGGGTTTATCCCGCATTCCGGATACAATGGAACAGGTTTCGGAAGCTAATTCGGACATCTGTGCGAGTTATGGCTGCAAACGCTCAATTTAAATTAAACCGATTTAAATCGATTTCTAGGCGTTTTAATTCGTACAGGACAAACGGTAAATCCAATTGACTTGAAATTTGAAACCTTACAATAATATCACATTACGGATCCGATGAAACTGGTTTCGTCGAAATCCGAGACTTTTTGAAAAATGGCTATTTTGACTCGCCAAATTTAAAATTTAAAATAATTCGATGCGTTTCGAGCTGCCACGATCAAACGATAACTCCGATTGACACGAAAATTGAAATTCGATAGTAACTAACTATTATGGATCCAATGGAACTGGTTTCGTTCAATTCTGAGACTGTTAAAAAATTGACTATTTTCACTAGTCGATTTAAATATTAAAATATTCAATTTTCACAAATTAACTCTTAATTCGATTTTAAAAGTTCTAAAATATCATTCTAACTCCAACATGATAAAATAAAATTTTACAAATCATTTTCAATCATATTTAACCCAATTTTCAATTATTTCCATAAGTTAACATATTAAATTATCGATTTAATTATCCAATTAAATCCAATAATTCAAATAAAAATTTATTTGACTTATTAATTCACTTATTAATATTTAAAATTAATTAAATATTAAAATTTTAATTACTAAAAATTCTGGGTCGTTACATGGTTTAATCAAATTGATTTTCATTCAATTTTTCAACTTTCCAATAACATTAGATTTTAATGAATTAACACTTATATTCATTATTTCATATCAACTTAATTCACATTCAATTGATTAATATTTAATCCATTAATGCAATTTAATTTCTAAAGTTGAATTTCATTTACATAACTTAAGTTCATATCTATCACTTCACTTTATTATTTTACTTTGATCTCTTAAGTTATATTCCATTTAACTTTAAATTCATTTTTATATTTACAACTCATATTCATATAGTTTCACTTCTTATATATATAAGTTTATTTCACAATTGTAAATTACTTTAATTATAATTCAATTCTTATAATTCTTTTGCTTATACAATTATTCTTTTATTTAGATTATTCAAACATCTTATTCAACAACCAACAATATACTTATATACACTTTAATAATTCTGAAAAAATTATTCCTTTATATATAAAAATATACTCAAGGTAAAATCATTTCATTTACCCAATTTAAAACAATATCGTGTCGAATTGTTCTATTCAAGTGTTTAGAAACCCCTTCGATTCAGTTTCGAGGCTGCGCCGACGAAGGTTCATATACCACTCAACAAACCAATCATCACAATATAAAACAATTTTATATTCACTAACAAATACGCTCTCATAGCTATTATTACACTCAAACTCATTCTACAGTACCGCCGACTCTATCTCTAATGAGTAATACCCAACAGAACCATGGTTGTCGCTTAACCATAAGCTCCGATACCACTTTGTAAGGACCCGATTCTTCAACTTCCGAAACTGACATCAATACGTCCACTGTATCAACTGCCGAGAAATCGAATGCCGAAAAACCGAACATTTAGGGTTTTAAGAAAAAGAAAGAGACAGAAGAAGAGATAAGAAGATAGAAAATAGAGAAGGTTAAAGGCACAAACAATGACATCAGCTTCAAGATGAACCAGACAAAAGAAGTGTGAACACATCATATAAACATTGGAGCATACACATAGCAATAGTGCAGACTCAAAGTGGTGAACCAGATCAACATTTCAACCCAGATATGTAGACCAGACTATACTTCAAACCAGAACACAATAACAAGGACTACATGCATAAATACAAATTCCTCAACACAGCATGGATGGTCAGTTCAAATTGAACAGATCATTGAAGATCCACATGACAACATGCAAACAAATGTACACATGACTCTAGGCTGCAATAAGACTCTAATGAAACCAGATAATGGCTCAAATGAGAAAATGCAGACCAGTTCAATATGCAAGTAATCAAGCAATACACAAAGGCTGCAACCAAATGTACAAAATCTAAATCGATGGCCATATGAACACACACCAAAGATAATGCAACAATAAAGAAAATAAAAACTCAAAGCTAGACGACAAGTATACTTGTGCACAAGGATGGATAAAGCTGTTTAACTCGAAGGGATTAAGCAGTCAACATGACAACTCTTGCAGAGTAACAAGGATGCAGCAGAGGAGACTTCAAATGCAACGCATCAGATCGTACACATACATATATACATATATACATATATGTATGTATATACATGGAATGACACACAAATATACAGTAAAACTGTGAAGCCATGAGTCTAGCTTTTGAACAAAATCAGAAGTTATAAGGAAATATCGAACAAGTCATCAAATAACACACACACACACACACACACACACATAGATATATCAAATTCAAAGACCAAGCTACAATCAAGGAACGAACTAGTCAGAGGTCTCAAGATCATACGATCAAAAATCAACGTAGAAAATAAAATCATGAAAAGTTCAAACAAAACCATACGAACGTAAATATAGGGTTTCGTACCCTATATAAACCCAAGCCATCTTCGGCATTAAAAGGGTTTGAGTTCAAGCAAAAATCACAGAGCCAAGTTTCAAAATTAATCCCAAATCAATAACTCAAATCGAATTCGAACCCAAAGTAAAACAACAGAGCAATTAAAGGGACAAAATTACATACCAGATTCACATATTCGAACTCAATCCTTAAAGCAACCGCAAGCCAAATCGAAGGAGCATTGAAGCCGCCATGAATTATCAAGGGAAAGGAATCGATTGGGAAGGCAACTCAAATCATCACTAAAATCGATGAATTTCAAATCGATGCTTCAATTTCGCAACCCTAATTTCAGATCACAAAAGGAACGGCATGGACTAAAATGAAATGGGCCGGAGTAAAACAGAATAAATGGAGACGTCATTTTTTTCTAGTTATAATTTCTTAGTGGGCCGGTGCTTTTAATTCTATTGGCTTCAAATTATTTAATTATGGTTTCTTTTGTTTTAGTTATTATTTCGTTGATAATTTCTTTTAAATTGGGTAACTTTCTAGTCGTGTGACTAGATACAAACTACAGCGGGTAGTTTGAGGATTCATAACTCAGATGCTGAGTTATGACAGGATTTTGAGCATAGAGTTAGGTTAGTCATTAGTGAATGTCGCAAGTTTACGTGTGTAAGCATCTGACTACTTAATTTCTAGTAGAAACCTTAGGGGCAGCACGCAGGGAGGGTTTTGCCGAAGCTGGGTAAATCTGTATTGTTTTATTTTTGCTTTTATTATTCTGCTATTAACTATTCTACAATTATTATATTTATTTTCGCATTAATTTTTATTATTATTAGCATCACCATATTCACCCCCCTCTATGGTGAAATCTGTGAAGACCGCCCATGACTCCCGCACGAAAGCAAGGGAATGGTGCGCTGAAAGTGTGCCAGGCAGCCATGAGTGACCGTCAAGGGTAAAATAAACATCGCAGACTCTATCGTAAAACTCACAGCGCATGGATAAAATACAATAGAGAAATATAATATAGTGAAGCTCCTATAGAACAGAATATCATCATCTAATCATAATAGCTTTATACATGGTCTGAATCACGAATACAAGAAGCCTCACTACATAGCACTCAGAGTAATCAACAAACAGCGGAATATCCAGTACATAGAATATGAAAATAATATGTAAAGCCTCCGCTCGTCTTCGTCATCATCAGCGTGAGCCACTAAGATCAGCACCTGCCACCTGTCACCTAGTCTGCCCATCCCAACATGGATGAACAGCCCAAGGTAATAAGAGGAGACATAAAACCTTGAGTCAGACAAAGTCTTAGTGAGCAGTAAATTAACTATCAAACATACCAAAAGAGCATAAGGGATAAAAGGAATAGGAACCCAAATCATCCCACTCCACCTCTTTCTACAGTGATAGCCCCCAGACACACACTAAGGGGAAGCAAGCATAGCAAAGCAGATAATTAAAGTAAAGCAATAATCACTCGAGTCAAGATCGATGTTTTCCAAATACAAACCCCCAAGGCCTAAACCAAGATCAGATAAGCACCCAGAAAACACCGCTCTTGAGACCGAATGATGATACAACCAAACATCCATGACTCTGGCTATCACTGTTATCATTGCCTTGATTTTATCGTTAATTGAATGACCAACTCATCTTTCAAACATCCGTCAAGGGCTAATGGCAACCCCGGTTCTAGACATAACTCCGCACGTCCTCGTGACCCGTGCCTAGGTATAACAAATCTACCCAGAGTACTAGCACGTCATCATGACCCGCGCCTGGGTATAACGGATCTACCCAACGTACTCTTGCTTTGAGCTTGCTAGAACCTTCAATAACGATAAGATCTCAGCCTTCTAGTCATCCTCCTCGACGACTATTCCCATTATAGCTCAAGCACCTCTCGAGCCACCATTATCCACCAACTCGAACCGCATCATCGAGTAATCAACATGCTTGAGATGATCCCGTCTGGATTAAACCAAGGCTTCCACATCATGCTTTGCTCCAACGCATCTTAGCAAAGTCCATCTCATCATCATACTTCGCCTCAACATATCATGGCAAAGTCCATTTCATCATCATACTTTGCTTCCTCTAACTATAGCAAAGTCCTCGAACCCATCCATATGAGCTTCATCATCCGCTTCATATGCCACAGCAGCTTTCACCATTCAAGAGCCTTTCCACTTAGCTTTTGAATCATCTTCAACCATCTTGTCCCAAATCAACTACAAGCTAACTCGAGACAATCAAATCAATCATACATCCAAACAATCAAGCATTCAAACAAGATCTAATCAAGCAATATCAACTATAATGGCAATTTCGTAAATAAATGAGCATAAGTCTAACACATATGAAATCATGGATTTTAGCATAGATCTATCAAATATAAAACATGGGTTTTGTCTCTATAACTTGTTAATTGAACTTGCATAGGTAAACATCTTCAAAAGTAATGAACCTAGTCTTGGAACTAAGAAAAATGCATGAAATCTCTAACTTTAACACTCAAACAAGCCACCAATCCAATATACTCCTTTGGGTCCGCGTGAGAGATAACTACCACTCACCGAATCACCCAAACACCTCAAAAACTAATCACTTCAGATCTGGACAGCAAGGATTCAAGCTTGATTTGTCGAAATCTCGCTTGAAACGATGAAATCTAGCTTCGTTGGATGAAGATCTTCAACTTTGGCTCTTGGATCTTCAATCTCGATCTTCGATCTTGGATGGATGTTAGAACTAGATTGGAATGGAGAAAAAGGAGATGAAGAAATGTTGTAGTCGAGCTCTCAAAATGGCAGCACTTCGTTGCTTCGAAATCCGGTGCCAAAAAGTGAGCCAAAGCCCTCTATTTATAGGCTGAATTCTCCTTAGGTCGCCCAGATCTTAACTCGTAGGCTCGCTATTAGGTCGTTGCCGACCTAAAAAGTCTCGACCTAACTATACTACGACCTAAGACCCACAGTATGCACGCTACCTAAAACATAAGCGCGCGACCTAACAATCTATGCAACCTACCTTAGGTCGTCTAATCGTCCTAACTGCACCACATAACTACCCAGCGACCTAACTATTGCCGACCTACCATTCCCAACGACTTTCGACTCATCGAACCCAACGACCTACGACCTAACTGGGACGAGGCTTATCACACGACCTAAAAACTCAACGACTCACTTAGGTTGCTCACGACCTAACTGGGTTACGACCTATCAAATCCACTCGACCTAACACACCCCCTATCTTAGGTCGCTTATGACCTATCTATACACAGCAAACTTAGGTCGTTAATCCTCTTAGGTCGGTCAAATACTTATGTAGGTTAAATTCCTTAGGTCGTTAACTACCTCTAACCCATTAACTCGTCTAACTGCTAGGTCGTTAACCCTAAGTTGCTCATATCTATAGGTCGGATATCTGCCTTAGGTCGCTCCCATCCTATAGGTCGTTAATCCTATAAGTCGCTCCCCTCGACCTAAACATCACCACGACCTAAGCCTCTACACAAGTTAACTTCTATAACTCGGCAAAACCCTATAAGTCGCTAACTTGCTTAGGTCGGTCAAAGCCTTAACCCGGTCATATCTACTAACTCGTTAACACATTAGGTCGTTCACCACTCCTCAACGACCTAACATCCAAACGACCTAACCCCTTAGGTCGTCAACCCCACTAACTCGTCCATCCCCTAAGTCGCTATCTAACTCATTAACTCGTAACTCGCGAAGACCACTAACCCGTTAACTCGCTCCAACACTAACTCGAGTTAACTTTCCAATCTAATTTCCTCGCGACTCAAACAACATACAAGTTATCCTCCCCTACGACTTATGTTAAGGACGACTTATCAACACTAACGACCTAGAATTCTACGATATATCGACACGTAAAATACGGGTCGTTACATTCTCTCCCCCTTAGGAATTTTGCCCCCGAAATTCCAAGCAAACAACAGCAATCAAAACTATTCCGCATGCCTACCATCCATAGAAATCAACAAACCATGCATCCAATTCTAGCCTAGCATGCAGAATTCTAAGGTTAGAACAAGGTAAAAATTCATGAGATGTCACGACACCTTAGGGCCATACCTCGAAGAGTTCGGGATGAGCTGCCTTCATCCTCTCTTCCTCCTCCCACGTACAGTCGTTAACATCATCACTCCATTGTATCTTGAGCAACGTAATCGTCTTCCTCCTAAGCTGTTTCGTGTCGGTTTCAACAACACGAAACGGCTTACGAGGTCTTCTAACAACTGGATCAACCTCCAAATCTTCACAGCTATCGGCAGAAACCACTGTATTCGAGTCGTGCACATACTTCCGTAGATATGATACATGAAAAACATTGTGCACACCCGACATCTTTTCCGGTAACTCCAATCTATAAGCGAGCTTTCCAATTCGCTCGATAATCGGGAATGGTTCAACAAATCTCGAAGTCAATTTCCCTTTCTTCTCGAATCTCATAATACTCTTCAATGGAGAAATCTTCACAAAAACCATATCACCTACGTCGAACTCCAAATCCTTACGACGATTATCGGCATAACTTTTCTGATGATCTTGGGCTGCCTTCATTCGTTGCCGAATAATCTCTATACAATTCGAAGTCTGTCAAATCATCTCTGGCCCAAGTATCAGCTTTTCTCCAGTTTCCAACCAACATGTCGGAGAGTTACACGGTCTTCCATATAATGCCTCATATGGTGCCATACCAATACTCGACTGATAACTGTTATTATATGCAAATTCCACCAAATGAAGGTGATCTTCCCACGATCCCCCGAAGTCCAAAACACATGCTCTAAGAAGATCTTCCAAAACTCGGTTGACTCTCTCAGTCTGACCATCTGTTTGAGGGTGGTAAGCTGTACTCAAACACAACTCGGTTCCTAAAACTTGCTGGAAGCTCTTCCAAAATCTACTAGTGAACAATGGGTCTCGATCGCTCACTATACTCTTCGGAACACCATGGAGTCGAACTATCCACTTAACATAAAGCTCGGCCAATTTCGATGCAGTCCTAGTCGATCGAACAGGAATGAACCTTGCACTCTTAGTCAACCGATCTATGATGACCCAAATCCCTTCATTCCCTGTCCTGGTTCTAGGTAGACCATCGATAAAATCCATCGACACTTGCTCCCACTTCCATGTAGGAACCTCTAATGGCTGAAGCAATCCACTGGGCTTCTTCTGCTCGGCTTTCACCAACTGGCAGTTCATACATTTGGAAATAAAATTTCCAACATCCTTCTTCATGCCTTCCCAGTAATAAGTTCTCTTCATATCCCGATACATCTTATTTCCACCTGGATGAATTGTCAACTTCGAGTGATGACTTTCCCTCAGAACTTCATCTCTCAATTCATCTATGTCGGGAACAACCAATCGTCCTTGCTTCCAAAGCCAACCCTCTTGATCGACTTCAAATCCCTTATCCTTCTCTAGTTCCAATCCAGATTCCAAGTCACGGATAATCTTGACAAGCTTATCGTCTCGCTTTTGGCCCTCGCCAATTCTTTCCACAAGAGTAGGTCTTATCGATAAGTTTGCCAACATCTCAGGTTCCAATTCACATCTGGGCCTGAAATCAAATCCAGCCAAATACTCGAGACTCTTCCATTCCGAAAACATGGCTCCCAATCTTGCATGTCTTCGACTTAACGCATCAGCTACTGCGTTACCTTTTCCCGGAGTATAAGCTATACCAAAATCATACGATGCTAAGAACTCTAGCCACCGTTGCTGCCGAAGATTCAAATCCTTTTGGGAAAACAGATACTTCAACGACTTATGATCCGTAAACAACTCGAATCGAACTCCCAAAAGATAATGTCTCCACATCTTCAAAGCAAATACAATGCCGCTAACTCCAAATCATGTGTCGGATAATTCCTTTCATGCGGCTTCAGTTGTCGACTAGCATACGCAACAACTTTATCTTTCTGCATTAGCACTGCTCCAAGTCCAGTACCACATGCATCGGTGTAAACCACCATCTCATCATTCCCACTAGGAATGGTCAAAACAGGAGCACTTGTCAGTCGCTCTTTCAGGATTACAAAAGCTTGCTCACACTTAGCATCCCAACAGAACACTTGGTTCTTCTTCGTCAATCCTGTTAATGGTGCGGCTATCTTGGAAAAGTCTTTAGTAAACCGACGATAATATCCTGCTAATCCAAGAAAACTTCTCACATCAGATGCATTCTTAGGTCTAACCCAATCCTGAATCGCTGCCACCTTAGCGGGATCAACCGCTATTCCATTTCCAGAAATGACATGGCCTAAGAACCTCACTTCACCCTTCCAGAAGTGACACTTCGAAAACTTAGCCTTCAGCTGATGTTTCCGTAAGATTTCCAAAACAATCCTCAAGTGTGTCTTGTGTTCCTCCTCAGTTCTGGAATAAATCAGAATATCATCCACGAACACAAGCACGAACTTATTCAACTGATCTCTGAACACTCTATTCATAAGATCCACAAAATATGCTGGTGCGTTAGTCAATCCAAACGGCATTACCAGCCACTCATAAAAACCGGATGGTGTCCTGAAAGCAGTCTTCGGCACACTATCCTTCGCCACTCTTAACTGGTGAAATCCCGTTGCCAAATCCATCTGAGAAAACACCTTAGCCTCGTGAAGCTGATCAAACAAGTCATCTATTCTCGGCAATGGATACTTGTTCTTCTTAGTCACCTTATTCAGCTCACGATAATCCACACACAACCTCAACGATCCATCCGCTTTGGTTGCGAACACAACTGGTGCACCCCATTCGGACACACTACGCCGAATGAATCCTTTCCGAAAAAGGTCATCAACTTGCACCTTCAACTCTTGTTGCTCCCTAGGCGCCATCCGCCTAAGAGGCATCACAACGGGTCTGGATCCCTCAACTAGATCAATACGAAACTCGATCTCTCTATGCGGCGGTAACCCTTTGACTTCGTCAAAGACATCCTCAAATCCATTCACAATAGGCACCGATGACAGTCCATCCCGTGGAACAACCAGCGAATACATGAAGCTCATGAAGACGCCTTCTTCATGCTTACATCGTATCATAACCTTTCGCCCTTCCACATTCCCGACTGTCACCTCCAACCTCTCACAATCAATCTTTGGCGCATACTTCCTAAGCCAGTCCATACCCAAAATAATTCCGAACCCCGCAAAGTTGAGAACAAAGCAATCACAAACAAACGAGAAATCATGACTCGACACAACTAGACCATGGCATATCATACACAGACATGATGAACCCCCAACTGGATTTGTCACAACCAGTGGCCTATCAACAATATCCGGTTTCAAACCTAACCGGCCTACCAAAACATCACAAACAAAAGAATGCGACGCTCCAGTATCAAACAACACTCTAACTGGAACACCACAAATGGAAAGAGTACCTTGAACCACCACACTCTTCCCCTTCTCCTCAGCAGTAGGAGCTTTCGAAGACGATGGAACAGCCCCCAAAGCATAAGCTTGCACAACCTGCCTGTCCTTTATCGGTTCCGGACAGTTCTTCTTAATGTGCCCCATCTTATCACAGTTGTAGCACTTCAACAACACCTTTGGATTCTTGCAATCCTTGGAGAGATGGCCCTTCTGTCGACAATTATAGCAGGTCTTTTCCCCCTTCAACTTCTTCTGACCATCCTTACCCTTCTGCTGTTGCTGCTTCCTCTTCTTGTTTCCACCCTGTTGTGGTTTAAACTCCTCCTTGGTCACAGCAACAACAGATACTTCCTTAGGAAACAAACTCTCGTGCCTGAGAGCTTTCTCCACCAGCTTCTCAAATGGATCGTCCAGATGATCCACCAACTGCCTTCCAAGATAACTGTCCAAGCCTGTCACAAACTTCTCATTCTTCTGATAAGAAGATTCAATATACGACCGAGCATACTTGGACAAGGCCTCAAACTCAGAAACGTACTCAAGAACCGATCTCCCACCTTGCTTGAGCTCAACAAACTTCTTAAACAAAACAGACTTCTGAGCAGTAGAGATGAACTTAGCTTCAAACCTAGCTTGAAACTGCTCCCAAGAAATCTCTTCTTCTGGAGTATCAATGGTGATAGAGTTCCACCAATCAGAAGCTCTCCCTTGAAGTTGTCTTGATGCAAGCTTCCTTTTAGTTGCATCCTCAATTCCCAAGTCGCCAAAGATCCTTCTACAAGCATCTATCCATCTTTGGACTTCAATGGTAGATTCCGTCCCTAAGAAAACCTTCCCTCCGAGAGCAGTATAATCCTTACAAAGCTTAGCAAAATCCACCGGTCTTGGAGCTTGAACTTGAACTCCAACATCCACTGATGGCCCTGGAGCTGGTATCCTTCTCATGATAGAAGTCATCATCGCTTCGAACATAGCTCCATAATCAGCAACTCCATCAGCAGCACGACCTTCCCTAGCAGTACGGCTTCCCCTAGCAGCTTGTCTCTCACCTCGACTCATCCTTAATATCTGTAAAAAGAATGATTAGAACACCTTGAGAAACAACTGCATAAGGAGTTCAAATCCTTCTAACTACTATATTATATAGTAATCATCCATCAAAATACAATTACGTCTCTCTTACGTATTTACGTCGGCGAGCGTTGGCTAAAATCGATTAACCAAGGCTCTGATACCAAATGTGAAGACCGCCCATGACTCCCGCACGAAAGCAAGGGAATGGTGCGCTGAAAGTGTGCCAGGCAGCCATGAGTGACCGTCAAGGGTAAAATAAACATCGCAGACTCTATCGTAAAACTCACAGCGCATGGATAAAATACAATAGAGAAATATAATATAGTGAAGCTCCTATAGAACAGAATATCATCATCCAATCATAATAGCTTTATACATGGTCTGAATCATGAATACAAGAAGCCTCACTACATAGCACTCAGAGTAATCAACAAACAGCGGAATATCCAGTACATAGAATATGAAAATAATATGTAAAGCCTCCTGCTCGTCTTCGTCATCATCAGCGTGAGCCACTAAGATCAGCACCTGCCACCTGTCACCTAGTCTGCCCATCCCAACATGGATGAACAGCCCAAGGTAATAAGAGGAGACATAAAACCTTGAGTCAGACAAAGTCTTAGTGAGCAGTAAATTAACTATCAAACATACCAAAAGAGCATAAGGGATAAAAGGAATAGGAACCCAAATCATCCCACTCCACCTCTTTCTACAGTGATAGCCCCCAGACACACACTAAGGGGAAGCAAGCATAGCAAAGCAGATAATTAAAGTAAAGCAATAATCACTCGAGTCAAGATCGATGTTTTCCAAATACCAACCCCCAAGGCCTAAACCAAGATCAGATAAGCACCTAGAAAACACCGCTCTTGAGACCGAATGATAATACAACCAAACATCCATGACTCTGGCTATCACTGTTATCATTGCCTTGATTTTATCGTTAATTGAATGACCAACTCATCTTTCAAACATCCGTCAAGGGCTAATGGCAACCCCGGTTCTATACATAACTCCGCACGTCCTCGTGACCCGTGCCTAGGTATAACAAATCTACCCAGAGTACTAGCACGTCATCATGACCCGCGCCTGGGTATAACGGATCTACCCAACGTACTCTTGCTTTGAGCTTGCTAGAACCTTCAATAACGATAAGATCTCAGCCTTCTAGTCATCCTCCTCGACGACTATTCCCATTATAGCTCAAGCACCTCTCGAGCCACCATTATCCACCAACTCGAACCGCATCATCGAGTAATCAACATGCTTGGGATGATCCCGTCTGGATTAAACCAAGGCTTCCACATCATGCTTTGCTCCAACGCATCTTAGCAAAGTCCATCTCATCATCATACTTCGCCTCAACATATCATGGCAAAGTCCATTTCATCATCATACTTTGCTTCCTCTAACTATAGCAAAGTCCTCGAACCCATCCATATGAGCTTCATCATCCGCTTCATATGCCACAGCAGCTTTCACCATTCAAGAGCCTTTCCACTTAGCTTTTGAATCATCTTCGACCATCTTGTCCCAAATCAACTACAAGCTAACTCGAGACAATCAAATCAATCATACATCCAAACAATCAAGCATTCAAACAAGATCTAATCAAGCAATATCAACTATAATGGCAATTTCGTAAATAAATGAGCATAAGTCTAACACATATGAAATCATGGATTGTAGCATAGATCTATCAAATATAAAACATGGGTTTTGTCTCTATAACTTGTTAATTGAACTTGCATAGGTAAACATCTTCAAAAGTAATGAATCTAGTCTTGGAACTAAGAAAAATGCATGAAATCTCTAACTTTAACACTCAAACAAGCCACCAATCCAATATACTCCTTTGGGTCCGCGTGAGAGATAACTACCACTCACCGAATCACCCAAACACCTCAAAAACTAATCACTTCAGATCTGGACAGCAAGGATTCAAGCTTGATTTGTCGAAATCTCGCTTGAAATGATGAAATCTAGCTTCGTTGGATGAAGATCTTCAACTTTGGCTCTTGGATCTTCAATCTCGATCTTCGATCTTGGATGGATGTTAGAACTAGATTGGAATGGAGAAAAAGGAGATGAAGAAATGTTGTAGTCGAGCTCTCAAAATGGCAGCACTTCGTTGCTTCGAAATCCGGTGCCAAAAAGTGAGCCAAAGCCCTCTATTTATAGGCTGAATTCTCCTTAGGTCGCCCAGATCTTAACTCGTAGGCTCGCTATTAGGTCGTTGCCGACCTAAAAAGTTTCGACCTAACTATACTACGACCTAAGACCCATAGTATGCACGCTACCTAAAACATAAGCGCGCGACCTAACAATCTATGCAACCTACCTTAGGTCGTCTAATCGTCCTAACTGCACCACATAACTACCCAGCGACCTAACTATTGCCGACCTACCATTCCCAACGACCTTCGACTCATCGAACCCAACGACCTACGACCTAACTGGGACGAGGCTTATCACACGACCTAAAAACTCAACGACTCACTTAGGTTGCTCACGACCTAACTGGGTTACGACCTATCAAATCCACTCGACCTAACACACCCCCTATCTTAGGTCGCTTACGACCTATCTATACACAGCAAACTTAGGTCGTTAATCCTCTTAGGTCGGTCAAATACTTATGTAGGTTAAATTCCTTAGGTCGTTAACTACCTCTAACCCATTAACTCGTCTAACTGCTAGGTCGTTAACCCTAAGTCGCTCATATCTATAGGTCGGATATCTGCCTTAGGTCGCTCCCATCCTATAGGTCGTTAATCCTATAAGTCGCTCCCCTCGACCTAAACATCACCACGACCTAAGCCTCTACACAAGTTAACTTCTATAACTCGGCAAAACCCTATAAGTCGCTAACTTGCTTAGGTCGGTCAAAGCCTTAACCCGGTCATATCTACTAACTCGTTAACACATTAGGTCGTTCACCACTCCTCAACGACCTAACATCCAAACGACCTAACCCCTTAGGTCGTCAACCCCACTAACTCGTCCATCCCCTAAGTCGCTATCTAACTCATTAACTCGTAACTCGCGAAGACCACTAACCCGTTAACTCGCTCCAACACTAACTCGAGTTAACTTTCCAATCTAATTTCCTCGCGACTCAAACAACATACAAGTTATCCTCCCCTACGACTTAGGTTAAGGACGACTTATCAACACTAACGACCTAGAATTCTACGATATATCGACACGTAAAATACGGGTCGTTACAAAATCGATCCTACAAGTGGTATCAAAGCGAGGAACAAAAACCATTTTTTGTTTTAAATATTTAATTTTTCAAAAACTAATTTTAATTTTAAAATTTTGATTTTTGAAATGGCTTCTTTTAATAATTCTTTTGCTGAGGTTCGGTCCATAGTTAGACCAACCATGTTCAATGGTGAATATGCTTACTAGAAAAATAGAATGAATTTTTTTTTGAAAATCATAGGAGCATTGAATATTGCTGAGACATGATATAGGACACCAACTATAGTGGTAGATAATCAAGAAATTGAAAAACTGATGGATCAATGGACAAATCTTGAAAATAAACTGTAGAATGCTAACGCTAAAGCTATGAATTCTATTATTTGTTCATTAGATCAAATCGAATTTAATCGTGTCTCACATTGTCTAACTACGCAGGAAATTTGGCACACACTTGAAGTGACTCACGAAGGAACCTCCCAAGTCAAAGAGTCTTACCTTGCCATGCTTAGTAGCGAATACGAGAACTTCACAATGATCAAGGATGAGAATGTCAAAGAGATGTTTGGACGACTTTATAATCTCGTATACAAATTAAAAGCTCTTGGAAAACCAAACACAGAATTGGAAATAGTCCAAAAAATCCTCAGAGTCCTACCATGGAATTTTAAAGCGAAAGTTACTGCCATTCAAGAATTAATGGATTCGAAACAAGTTAAAGTTGAATAACCCATTGGAAATCTCACCACTTATGAGCTAGAAATGAAATTCAAGAAAGAACGTGAAGGAGGTGATACTCGAAAGAAATCAGTAGCTCTCAAAGGAACAACTGAAAGTGAAGATGATGATAATGGTGGTGCAGCGGAACTGGAGTTGATGATAAAGAAATTCAAACGGTGGAATCACAAGTATGGAAATCCAGCTCCAAATCAACAACCGAAAAGAAGAATAGTCAAAGTTCTAGAAAACCAAGAAGAGTAGGAGATCATATGTCACAAGTGCAACAAACCTGGTCACACAAGCCCAGTTGTCCTCAGAATCGACTCAGCTAAGGAAAGAAACCGAAAAGGAGAAGTTTTGCAGCTACTTTGGATGAAACTGATGAAGCTGATAAAAGCATTAGCAGTGACAGTGAAAAAAAAATTTGTGTCTTCAAGGAGAAACAACTTACAGTGATGATGATGAGCCAAGCAAGGTATCAAAACTTACTCATTCAAATTACTTATATATTTTCATGAAGTAAATGGCTGTCTTAAACGACTTAGGGCGAAGTACGCTAAAATTGAATCACAAAGAGATAGTTTGATAGAATTAAATAAACAACTTGATTAATTGGTTAAAAACTATCAAAAGAAGAGCTCTAAGTGTGATAAGTGTCCATCACTTGAAGAAGAATTAAAAAATCAGAAATTAAAATTAAATCACTTGAAAATGAAATTCTGATTTTAAAAGAAAGTGAAAACACTAGGAGAGAAAATTCTATTAAAAAGTGCACTTCGTTTGTGATGACCCGGAATTTGAAAGCAATATCAATTTAATAATTTGTAATAAAAATTAAATTGATTTAATAATCTTTGTAATAAGTTTTGAATTAATTTAATAATTCAATAAAATAAATAGTTAATTGATAGATTTTATCTTTTAAAATCTAATAAATTGTTTCTATTTATAATGTATATAGAATATGTATACATTAGAAATAAATACTGCTTTAATCTAATAAATAAATAAGGTTTTAAATACACAAGATAAGTATTGAAATGATTTAAAATATTTTAACTCAAGTTTAAAATTTAAATAAATAACAATGAGATTATTTTGAGTTTCTTTAAAATATAATGTGATAAAATAAATAATTATTAATAAGAAGACAATTTCTTTTAATAGTTATTTATGGTTATTAAATATTGTTAATTCTAAAAATATAATAATGCATTGTTTTAAGAAATAAATTTTTAATAAAAATAATTGTTTTCCAAAATTTAAATTATGTAGTCTTATTTGTAAATAAACTGGATTTCAAAAATTTATTTTGAACATGAATTCAAAATTTTAAATCTAAAGTATAATTGTTTTTAATATATTATGATTTTGAATTATTTGTATAAGTTTAATTTTATAAATATAGTTTGATATATTCATTTTAAAAATCTATAAACATATGAATAAATTTATTTAAACATAGGTTTCCATTTAATCTTGTATTAACATCTAGATAAATAACTAATTAACACCTAATTAGAATTAAATAACATTGGTGACAAATGTAAACAATAATTTCAGCCTTTATATTGACAAATTTTCTCCCTTCCCTTTCTTTTTAAATTTTCTAAATCTAAAGACAAGTTCAAATCTGAGAAAAAAAATCCATCTATAATCCCTGAAACCATTTCACAAACCAAAATCCAAATCAAAAGATTATTTCCCTGTAAATCTATACCCTGTAAAAGCATTTGTAAACAAGAACATGCATGTACATTATCAATTGCAATCTGGAATATGAAGCAAGTCAGTTTCAAAGTAAATCTGTAGCCTGCAATTTTGGGATTCAAAGCAACTGTCTGCATGGAATTTCATAATTTAAGAAGTAAGCCCAAGCAACTCAGTTCCTAAAAAGCAACTCAAAGTTTTTAAAAACAAGGGATATCAGTTATAAGGTGTTCAAACTGTTTCAGATCTGGAAGCTCTGTTCTTCCCTCATGAATCAGGTGAGTAACATCCTAATTAACGAAGTTTAAGTACTTTAGAAGGTTGCTTGTTTATTTTCATGTTTTAGTGTGAATGATTTATGCATTTGCATCAGTGATTTTCTGTAGAAGTGGTGAATAAATTGATTATGCTGTTCTCTGTATTTTATTTCCAGATGCAGGAAACTGATCAAACATTAACATTACATAATGTAGTATATGTTATTGTATTCAGATTCATTCAAATGTGTTTATTAAACTGAGAATCAAAGTTAAATTATGTTCAGTTTTTTAAAAAAAAAGCCAACTGAGTATCAGTAGTGATTGATTTATAAAGTAGAGATCAAACTCTGTAAATTTATAAATTTAGTAATATGAAATAGAAACACAAAGCAACTTATGAAATTCAACATAAAATCATACTTAATAGATTATAAATTCAGTACTATGAATTTAATATGTAGATCAAACTATGATTTTTAGGACAAATAGTATGATTTTTTTTTTTGTGGAAAAGTATGGTATTGTTCTGTGTTGATCTGTATAGGGAACTTTTGAATTTTTGGTGGAAACTGGGCAAATGCCTTGGTCAGGGTCCTTCAGGTAGGTGGAGGAGCTATCCATTGATGAATGGAAAATTATTAGATGATGATGCAAAACATTATGAAGACTGTGGTGTAAATTTGTTGCCTGTAACCCTAGTTAAGATAGGTAGTTTGCTTAGGCCGTTTTTTTTTTCAAGAAGGAGTGATCGTGTTGTCTGAGCTCCTGGGAAATGATAGCGGGTTGGTGGATGGACTCGTGGCCGGAGTTGATGATATGCCAGTGGTCAGAAGGTGATGGATGAGACAATGACAGGTTTGGGGAGTTGGACTGTATGATTCCAGGTTTTAAGAATTCAACTCGAATTCAATTCGAGGTGGATAAGGGTAAGGAGATGGTTGTATTGGACTGGGGAGTTGAAGATTGATGTGCTGAAGTCACCAGAGAGGGAGGTTGACGACCGGAGGCACGGTGCACGTGCACCCTGCAAAACTTTTGGATCTGATGTTTCTAGGTATAGTGGAGTTTTTGTGCTCGAGACATAACTCGGGTATTTCCATGATTTGCCCGAAGATTTTGGTTAGATGACTCGAAGCACATATAGGGTTAACTCGGATAAATTTTAATATTACAGTTTCTTGAAAACTGTCTGCAGGTTTAAGTGAAAATCATATTCTAAATGAATAGGCTGTATTGATAAGATTTAGACAAATTCAAATCTGAAGTGATGAATTATAGTTCAAAGTGTTTGAATCTTATAAGTTTTTTTTTTCAAATTTGAAAGTAGTTTCAGTTTAAAAAAAAAAAATAGGAAAGAAGAACCTGACAGTTTCTTCTAGAAATTGAATTCAGTTTGAAAATCTAAAATTAATTTAAGAACAACAGTTTGAATTCAAATTTAAGTTCAGGTTTTCTAAGGATTTTAAATCTTCAGTTTTTTTTTAAAAAATGAATTTGTATTTTTAAATAAGAAAATTTAAAACCAAGATGTAAAGCAAGAGTTCAATTCAAACTTGAATTCAAATAATTTAGACAAGGAATGGGTTCAAATGTATTAAATTCAAAATCTGATATCTGAATAAGTTTAAAATTTGAATGTTTTTGAAACAAGTTTAAATTTAAATTGTTATTAAAAGTAAATTTGTTTCCAAACAAATAATTTAAACTTGATTTCCTCTTTGAATAAAGTCATTTATAAAAGATTTATAATAGAAAGTTAAATGATTATTAACTTGAATTTGAAATTTAAATAGTAATGTATTTCAAACTTAATTTTTAAAAGTATATTAAGACTTATCTTATATAAGATTAATTTTAAGTAATAAATGTTATTTACATTTATTCTCAAAAGGCATACAAATGGTATTTAAAATTTGATAATGCTTTAATAAATATCATTATTGAATTCTAGATCCAATTTGGAATTTGAATTAAAAATTTAAAAGCAATATTCTAAGTTCACTCTAATATTTATATAATTATTAATAAGGAATGGGATATCTTAAATTTACTAAGATATTAAAAAAAAGATTAAACAAATAAGATAATTAAGGAGAGACTCATTCTATAATTAATAATTTGGATTAATTTAAATTAGAGTTAATTAAGAAGTAATTAAAGAATAAATACTAGTTAATGATGGTCATTAACTAAAGTTTATTTAGTAATTAATAAATATGATTAATTTTTGATAATCAATTAGATTAATTAATTAATGATAATAAATTATGAAATTTATTTAAGTTAATTACTTAAATAAAAGTAATTAAGACATTAATTACTTAATGTAATTAATGAGTTTATTGAGATTGGTTTAGATTAATTAATTAAGTTTAATTAATTTTAAACATTTGATTTGATAATAATTACTTTATGTAATTAATGAAATTACTCAGTTAAGTAATTAGAGATAATTACAGGATGTAATTAGTGGATAGTGTTGGGATTGTAAATGTAATTTGGATTAAATTATTTTGTATAATTAATCAAGAGATTAATTAAGAAATTAATTAAGGGGTAATTAATTTGATAAGTAATTAAGGGTAATTAATTACAGATTGAGATGAACCAAAGGTGATTAATAATTATGGTTTAAGTGAGATTAATTTTGAAAGTAATTAATTAATGGAGTAATTAATTAAATATAATTAAGAGTCATTAATTAATATAATTAATGATGTAATTAAGATGGATTAATTAGTATTAATTAATCAATAATAAGTGATTAAGTGTAATTAATTAATTGTAATTAATTAAGGATAAATGTAATTAATTATAGTTAATTAATAAATGAAGTAATTAAAGGTTAATTACTGTATTTGGTTTAGGGTAATTAATTTTGTGGAATTAATTAAAGTATAATTAATCAGGATTGATCAATTAAGATGATAAATTAGAGGCTATTCAATTAATTAATTTGAAATTAATTAATGATAATGTAAGCAATATTTATATTGAGAATAACAATTAATTTAATTCATTTTAAATTAATTAAAGATGATGTAATTAATTTAATTCATTTTAAATTAATTATAGATAGTATGATTATAAATAATTGCTTATGAATGGTTGTTATTGGTTGCTTTGAATGGTTTTGAATCTCAGCTATGAGATTAATATTGTTGAGTGATATGGATGTATTGGTTGCATTGTGATGATGATATTGATTATCTTTGATAATGATAAATGGGGATTATCTATTGTTATGATAATGATAATTATCTGTTGTGAATCTAAGAGTTATCTATCTGTGTGTATATAGATAATGTTATTAAACTGTTTTAAACTCTAAACAACTTGGACCTAAAAGACACGCTTGGATTTTGATGAGACCGGGATCGGGTTTCCATATTTGGATATCCGAAAACCACATCGATTCCAATTAAAGGTTAGGTCGTTAACCCAAGTAGAGCGAGTGAAGACTCGAGGCGTAAGGGCTATACGTCAGTATAACTCCGTGGGTGATTCCGTAATGAGTTGACGGAATAGTACTTATAGATTCGAGATGGAGATTCAGAGTGCAAGGGTTATCGTCGTTAACTCTGTGGGTGATTCCGAAAAGAGTGTAACGAGATAATGCCTTCGGTTTCGTTCGAACCCAGAACGAACTTGTATGGATTGAATGCTTTCAGAACATCGTCAGGTGGACGATGAGCATTCTAAGGTAATATGTCCACTAAAGGTAATCGTAGCCTCAAGCCTCATCAACCGAGAATGGCTAAAACAGGGGAGATGCAGCAAGGCTTCATGGGTAGCACCCACTTGAGAGCAAGATTGATCCCTGTCTAGAGGTCCCTTTTTATTCGGCTTAGTGGGTAGTTGTTAGTGCACACCAACTGCGGGGTTATCTTGTTCGGAACTATTCAGTAAGGAATGGGTCCGGCCTTGTGTTGCAGGGGAGTGGGAGTACTCCTCGGTACGTTGATCTAGGCCACGTACTGTGACGGGCGGTACCCCGGTAGCCCTTCCATTGTATAGAATCCAAAATCCAGTAAGTGCCAACGGTTTTGATTGTATTACCCACTTTTGTGGCTAGTAGCTGGAATTTAATGAATGTAACAATTTCAGCTATTTCATATTTACTTGAAAACCCTAGACCTATTATAATATAATCGGATTTCCTATCAAATGTTTTGGTTAGAGTAAGGTAAAAACTTTTCCATGTTTATGTGTGGGAAGTCTTACGTGATACCTTTCTTTTCAAAGGATTTTTAAAGTTGAGCAACTTTAACCTGTTACTCATACCAGACCCATGTCTGAGCCGGAGTTTATTTTTGTTTTTCATAAACTCTTGGGTACTTAAATTTTTACGAGTAGCCAAGGGATTCAGGTTAGCTTTGACGAATATTGGAGGAGCAATGGAGCAGGAGGCTTCTGCGTTAGATATTAGTATTCCGCTGTGTGTTCTGTGATTGACTCTGAGTTGTATTATGTTGTAAATACTAGACATGTGTTTATAACTGTCTAGTATGTGTTGTATTATCTATGCACTCTGATAATGATTGTAAACTATGTAATATTTTATGTTATTAATATAATTTATTCGTTCCGCTGTTTAGATTCTGATGTGTTGTTTCTTCTCTTCTCTTTCTTTCTCTTTTTTATCCTCTTCTTTCTTATTAGCGATGCGACTTCTTGGAGGGTGGAAGTTGGGTCGTTACAGTGGTATCAGAGCATTAGGTTGAGTGAATACCTAGGCTCTGTAGTGGTATCTATCTTGAGAGAGCGTATTTGTAATTTTAAATATAATTATATATATATATATATATATCTATTTCTACCTATCTGTTGGGTTACCTGTTCAGGTTTTTCAATATAGGTTATAAGGGTAGATAAGGTAGTAATGTTTGTAACACGATTACTACCATTGATTAGAGTCTGATGTTGGAGGTTGGAAGTGTATGTGTCGAGACTGTAAACCTAATACCGTCTCGAATAAGTTTTGTTGTGTTGAAGTATTTCATCGATCTCTGAAGGAAACCTGTTAAGGTTCAGAAACATCTTTGAAGTGCAGAGTTTGGTGAGTAAAGTTTGGATCAATCAGTTGAGCTGAAGTAAGTGATGGTATTTTGATACCTCAGGAAGTTGTAACTACGTGATGAGATGCAGTGACTATGGATTGTTTCCGAAGATGTTTTCTTTGGAACGAGTTTGGGAAATATTCTGCTTTGATATTGAGGCAGGATTCAGCAGGATGTTGTGGTGTTTCTGTCTGCTTTGGAGTCCGAGTTTCTCGTAGAACTTTGGATTAAGAAGTTTGGCATTGGCGACAGCAGTGCAGCTTGGAGTGTTCTGTGTGCCGACAGAGAGGTCATAGCGGAGTAGTTTTCTGAAGATGGAGTTCAGAAGCTGCTAAGTGAATCCGTTTCTTCAATGGATTGACTAGACAAGTGTAAGCTGTTTATTTGGTAAAGTGAGAACAGTTTTATTTGGAAATTTATTTGGGTTGATCGCAAAAGTGACTTGCGATTGTTTGTGTTCTCTTGGATGGTTGGAGATTTTCTGGATGTCTTCTGGAAGACAGAGATTCGTCAGCATCTGGAAATTTTGTTTTCTTATCAACTAGAATTCCAGGAGTGGAACCGGTGGTTCTGTTTAGTTGGAGAATGATTCCTAGACATGGAGTTTGATGAAGCAACTCAGTTTTGATGGAATTTCTGAGTTTTTCCTTATGTATCCGTTGAACCATATTTCTGGAGGTGATGTCCAGTTGGTGCTTGTGTTCCTTGTCAGTATTTTCTTATCTTCTATGGATCAGAGTTGTGCAGCGGAAGCAGTTTGATAGTGTTTCTGATTTTCTTTTCCGGATTGGGAGAAATTTGTTGTTTTCTGCTGGTTATGGAATAGAATTGTATTTTGGATTGGATTGATCTTGAGGAGATCATTGTGTTGAGTTGTTTTTAGTTCGGATTGTTCTAGAGGAATCAGCAAGGGTTGAGCTGATCAGTTTGGATGTTGGCAGCCCAGGATTGTCTGAAGACTTCGTTGTTGTTGGAGTTTTCTTTGATTCAGGAGCTATAAGTTTTGGTAAGATTTGAAAAGCTAGCTCAGTGATGATTGGATCTTTTCTCTGTGTTTTGGATGGATTGGTGTTTGGTTTTTCAGGATTGAATTGTCAGTTTGGATAATTGGAATTCGATGAGTTTCACGTATCTCTGAGAGAGTACGTGTATGGTCTATCTCTGGTTTTGGAACCAGTAGTTTTTGAGGTTTGGTTGTTGAGTCAGACTCGTCTGTAGTCTGATATGTTATCTAGTTCTGTAGATATAGATGAATAGGAGCTCTATAGTTTAATAGTATTGATTGTTTGGAATCTATGGAGCGAGTATCCCGATATTTTTATACCGGGGAGACTCGTGAAAGTTTTATCCAGAATCTTTGTGGATAACTATATTTGATTAATTAGATTTGTTTGATTTGTTAAATTGATTTCTATGATTGTTAGCATATCATTGGTATATGCTTGTGTTTTAAAATTTAATCTATAAATAGATTATTAAATTACCTTTGTTTTAAATTTCAGGGACGAAATTCTTTTAATGGGGAAGGAATGTGATGACCTGGAATTTGAAAGCAATATCAATTTAATAATTTGTTATAAAAATTAAATTGATTTAATAATCTTTGTAATAAGATTTGAATTAATTTAATAATTCAATAAAATAAATAGTTAATTGATAGATTTTATCTTTTAAAATCTAATAAATTGTTTCTATTTATAATGTATATAGAATATGTATACATTAGCAATAAATACTGCTTTAATCTAATAAATAAATAAGGTTTTAAATACATAAGATAAGTATTGAAATGATTTAAAATATTTTAACTCAAGTTAAAAATTTAAATAAATAACAATGAGATTATTTTGAGTTTCTTTAAAATATAATGTGATAAAATAAATAATTATTAATAAGAAGACAATTTCTTTTAATAGTTATTTATGGTTATTAAATATTGTTATTTCTAAAAATATAATAATGCACTGTTTTAAGAAATAATTTTTTAATAAAAATAATTGTTTTCCAAAATTTAAATTATGTAGTCTTATTTGTAAATAAACTGGATTTCAAAATTTTATTTTGAACATGAATTAAATTTTTTAAATCTAAAGTATAATTGTTTTTAATTTATTTTGATTTTGAATTATTTGTATAAGTTTAATTTTATAAATATAGTTTGATTTATTCATTTTAAAAATATATAAACATATGAATAAATTTATTTAAACATAGGTTTCCATTTAATCTTGTATTAACATCTAGATAAATAACTAATTAACACCTAATTATAATTAACTAACATTGGTGACAAATGTAAACTTTTTACAAATTTAAAAGAACATGTGTTAAGTAATTAACATACTAATATGACAAATGTTATATTTAGGGACAAGTGGCAATTGTAATTTAGTTTTCTTTTGTTTTGATTTTTTTGAAAATTATTTCAGCCTTTATATTCACAAATTTTCTCCCTTCCCTTTCTTTTTACATTTTCTAAATCTAAAGACAAGTTCAAATTTGAGAAAAAAAATCCATCTATAATCCCTGAAACCATTTCACAAACCAAAATCCAAATCAAAAGATTATTTCCCTGTAAATCTATACCCTGTAAAAGCATTTGTAAGCAATTACATGAATGTACATTATCAATTGCAATCTGGAATCTGAAGCAAGTCAGTTTCAAAGTAAATCTATAGCCTGCAATTTTGGGATTCAAAGCAACTGTCTGCATGCAATTTCATAATTTAAGAAGTAAGCTCAAGCAACTCAGTTTCTAAAAAGTAACTCAAAGTTTTTAAAAACAAGGGATTTCAGTTATAAGGTGTTCAAACTGTTTCAGATCTGGAAGCTCTGTTCTTCCCTCATGAATCAGGTGAGTAACATCCTAATTAACGAAGTTTAAGTATTTTAGAAGGTTGCTTGTTTATTTTCATGTTTTAGTGTGAATGATTTATGCATTTGCAACAGTGGTTTTCTGTAGAAGTGGGTGAATAAATTGATTATGCTGTTCTCTGCATTTTATTTCCAGATGCAAGAAACTGATCAAACATTAACATTACATAATGTAGTATATGTTATTGTATTCAGATTCATTCAAATGTGTTTATTAAACTGAGAATCAAAGTTAAATTGTGTTCAGTTTTTTTTTTTAAAAAAACAACTGAGTATCAGTAGTGATTGATTTATAAAGTAGAGATCAAACTCTGTAAATTTATAAATTTAGTAATATGAAATAGAAACACAAAGCAACTTATGAAATTCAACATAAAATCATACTTAATAGATTATAAATTCAGTACTATGAATTTAATACATAGATCAAACTATGATTTTTAGGACAAATAGTAGGATTTTTTTTTGTGGAAAAGTATGGTATTGTTCTGTGTTGATCTGTATAGGAACTTTTGAATTTTTGGTGGAAACTGGGCAAATGCCTTGTCAGGGTCCTTCAGGTAGGTGGAGGAGCTATCCATTGATGAATGGAAAATTATTAGATGATGATGCAAAACAGTATGAAGACTGTGGTGTAAATTTGTTGCCTGTAACCCTAGTTAAGAAAATTATTAGATAATTAAGGAGAGACTCATTCTATAATTAATAATTTGGATTAATTTAAATTAGAGTTAATTAAGAAGTAATTAAAGAATAAATACTAGTTAATGATGGTCATTAACTAAAGTTTATTTAGTAATTAATAAATATGATTAATTTTTGATAATCAATTAGATTAATTAATTAATGATAATAAATTATGAAATTTATTTAAGTTAATTACTTAAATAAAAGTAATTAAGACATTAATTACTTAATGTAATTAATGAGTTTATTGAGATTGGTTTAGATTAATTAATTAAGTTTAATTAATTTTAAACATTTGATTTGATAATAATTATTTTATGTAATTAATGAAATTACTCAGTTAAGTAATTAGAGATAATTACAGGATGTAATTAGTGGATAGTGTTGGGATTGTAAATGTAATTTGGATTAAATTATTTTGTATAATTAATCAAGAGATTAATTAAGAAATTAATTAAGGGGTAATTAATTTGATAAGTAATTAAGGGTAATTAATTACAGATTGAGATGAACCAAAGGTGATTAATAATTATGGTTTAAGTGAGATTAATTTCAGAAAGTAATTAATTAATTGAGTAATTAATTAACTATAATTAAGAGTCATTAATTAATATAATTAATGATGTAATTAAGATGGATTAATTAATATTAATTAATCAATAATAAGTGATTAAGTGTAATTAATTAATTGTAATTAATTAAGGATAAATGTAATTAATTATAGTTAATTAATAAATGAAGTAATTAAAGGTTAATTACTGTATTTGGTTTAGGGTAATTAATTTTGTGGAATTAATTAAAGTATAATTAATTAGGATTGATCAATTAAGATGATAAATTAGAGGTTATTCAATTAATTAATTTGAAATTAATTAATGATAATGTAAGCAATATTTATATTGAGATAACAATTAATTTAATTCATTTTAAATTAATTAAAGATGATGTAATTAATTTAATTCATTTTAAATTAATTATAGATAGTATGATTATAAATAATTGCTTATGAATGGTTGTTATTGGTTGCTTTGAATGGTTTTGAATCTCAGCTATGAGATTAATATTGTTGAGTGATATGGATGTATTGGTTGCATTGTGATGATGATATTGATTATCTTTGATAATGATAAATGGGGATTATCTATTGTTATGATAATGATAATTATCTGTTGTGAATCTATGAGTTATCTATCTGTGTGTATATAGATAATGTTATTAAACCGTTTTAAACTCTAAACAACTTGGACCTAAAAGACACGCTTGGATTTTGATGAGACCGGGATCGGGTTTCCATATTTGGATATCCGAAAACCACATCGATTCCAATTAAAGGTTAGGTCGTTAACCCAAGTAGAGCGAGTGAAGACTCGAGGTGTAAGGGCTATACGTCAGTATAACTCCGTGGGTGATTCCGTAATGAGTTGACGGAATAGTACTTATAGATTCGAGATGGAGATTCAGAGCGCAAGGGTTATCGTCGTTAACTCTGTGGGTGATTCCGAAAAGAGTGTAACGAGATAATGCCTTCGGTTTCGTTCGAACCCGGAACGAACTTGTATGGATTGAATGCTTTCAGAACATCGTCAGGTGGACGATGAGCATTCTAAGGTAATATGTCCACTAAAGGTAATCGTAGCCTCAAGCCTCATCAACCGAGAATGGCTAAAACAGGGGAGATGCAGCAAGGCTTCATGGGTAGCACCCACTTGAGAGTAAGATTGATCCCTGTCTAGAGGTCCCTTTTTATTCGGCTTAGTGGGTAGTTGTTAGTGCGCACCAACTGCGGGGTTGTCTTGTTCGGAACTATTCAGTAAGGAATGGGTCCGGCCTTGTGTTGTAGGGGAGTGGGAGTACTCCTCGGTACGTTGATCTAGGCCACGTACTGTGACGGGCGGTACCCCGGTAGCCCTTCCATTGTATAGAATCCAAAATCCAGTAAGTGCCAACGGTTTTGATTGTATTACCCACTTTTGTGGCTAGTAGCTGGAATTTAATGAATGTAACAATTTCAGCTATTTCATATTTACTTGAAAACCCTAGACCTATTATAATATAATCGGATTTCCTATCAAATGTTTTGGTTAGAGTAAGGTAAAAACTTTTCCATGTTTATGTGTGGGAAGTCTTACGTGATACCTTTCTTTTCAAAGGATTTTTAAAGTTAAGCAACTTTAACCTGTTACTCATACCAGACCCATGTCTGACCCGGAGTCTATTTTTGTTTTTCATAAACTCTTGGGTACTCAAATTTTTACGAGTATCCAAGGGATTCAGGTCAGCTTTGACGAATATTGGAGGAGCAATGGAGCAGGAGGCTTCTGCGTTAGATATTAGTATTCCGCTGTGTGTTCTTTGATTGACTCTGAGTTGTATTATGTTGTAAATACTAGACAGGTGTTTATAACTATCTAGTATGTGTTGTATTATCTATGCACTCTGATAATGATTGTAAACTATGTAATATTTTATGTTATTAATATAATTTATTCGTTCCGCTGTTTAGATTCTGATGTGTTGTTTCTTCTCTTCTCTTTCTTTCTCTTTTCTATCCTCTTCTTTCTTATTAGCGATGCGACTTCTTGGAGGGTGGAAGTTGGGTCGTTACATCGTTATTGAATGAAAATGAATCTCTCAAAACACAAGTCCCATAATTGTCTACAACTTTAAGGAAATTCTCCAAAGGAGAAAAATCACTAAATATGTTATTAGGGAAACAAACTGTAAATCATATTAGACAAGGAATTAGATATACTCAAACTATATATGTTAGAAGCGAAATTAATCAAGTCAATTCCAAATGCACGATTTATGGAAAAATTGGACACAGTCACAATAAGTGCTGGTATAGATCCAAACACGTGAAAACCATTCCAGTTTGGGTTCCAAAAGGCACGAATATAAAACCCCTTAAAGTCAAATAAATCTGGGTGCCAAAAGGAACAAATATAAATTTTCTTGGGTCTACACAAACAAAATTTTCAAGATCTTTTGTCACTAACAACCATGGACCTAGTCCAAAAAACAAATAGGTCACAAAAATCTTTTCTCATGTAGGTGTGGTGGCAGGCTAAGGAACAAAAATAGTGTTACCTAGATTCTCTCTATTCCAGGCACACAACGGGAATCAAAGTTCATTAGCCTAGTATAAAGGTGGAAGAATAACAACGGGTAACAATAAAAAATTATTGTAAAGTTAAAATAGGTAACGGTACATTTATCTTGAACGATATATTATATGTTGAAAATCTGCACCAAAATTTGATTTAATTCTGCCGGTTATGTGATAGGGAAATAAATGTTGATCTTGATTCTGATTTGTGCAAAAATGTTGACCAATCATCTTTTCATCCATAAACTAATTCATATAGATTCGTTTGGACTGACGGTATTAAAAGTTTAGGTGGTAAGAGATAGTGTTTTTATGTTGGTTAATGATTACTCTAGGTACATGTGGATATATTTTCTAATCTTACTACTTCTAGATCTGACACTATATTCACTAGTTGTTTATATACACGTTTTCAATAAAATCCTTAAGAAATCACATTTTAAAAGCTGTAAAATGATTATAAGGTACTTGATGCACACTCCATGATTTGGTCTATGATATCTATCTAATGATAACATTGAGTCAAAAAGAAATTCAGAAGCAGATTGCACTGGTAGCCTAGTTGATAGAAAAATTACTAGTAGAGCGTGTTTTTTGTAGAGACATTCATTAGTTGCATCACATTTTCAGAGAAAATATCTGCATATTTTTCATTTCATCTAATTTTCAATTAGCGGACATTTTTTTATAAAACCGCTTTCAAAAAAGGTTGTTGACTTCGTTCCAGATTAGGCATTTTAGAAAATTTGACTTTATAATTATTTTTGGATTTGATCTTAAATGACTACATTAACTAATCCGTCTCCGTACTAATTATCGAAAAGATAAATAGTGATTGAAAAAGTGATGAGTGTTGATATTAATCATATATTATAACTTGAGACGGTATATTTAATCAATTTCCTTAAAAAATTTAACAAGATTTATAATAACTTTTGTTGGTAAAAATTTCATGACCATCTCTCTTTCTATCATATTTCTAACGACCATCACTCATTAAAATCCAACATAGTATGTCAAAATGTGGTATTTTAAACGGGAAATTATTCGCTTTTCATTTTAATTTTAGCAATAAAAACATCCAAAGTATTCACTCTCATTTAAAGTCCTCACGGTTATGCATAGGTAAATTACTTAAAATATTTGTTTTTGTGCTTTCATGCTCATTTAAAAGTCCTCACGGTTATGCATGTATTGAACACATATCAAAAATGATTATTAAATAGACGAGTTGTTTCCAATCCCATTTAAAAGTCCTCACGGTTATGCGTGGTTAGAAGATGCTTGAAATTCACTTTTTTTAAAATTAGGAATACTACTAATCTCATTTAAAAGTCCGAATGTTTATGCATGGTTAGTAGATATTCAAATTCCTGATATAAATATACCACAAATTGACCAACTATGTGGTTTTATATTTCGACATCACCCCTATCACTCTAAACTGGAATATACGTCTAACAGAGTATTTATAATTTTTGTTTGATTTTTTTATTGAAATTTCATATTTATACTCGATTGGGTGTTAATGTTGTATTAATGTCTATCACTTGATCTTTATTTTTCTAACACAGTTACTCTTTTGCTGATAACAAAAAGGGGAGAGTGAAGTTAAGATTTTGACAAATAAATTCATATGTTTTATTTTGCATATTCTCGTATATTTGCATAACATATCCTCATATAGGCTCACTGCAGTTGCTTTTTTATTTGCATATTTTTCATGCATATGTGAAGGGGAGCTTTGTTGTAAGGGGAGCACTCAAATATGGGGAGCAAATAGAATTAATCAATGACCAAATACATTTAATAAATTCAAAATCTTAATATATGTTTGTTATCATAAAAAGGGGGAGATTGTTGAATATGCTAGTATATGATTTTTGTTTGATGATAGTAAATATATATATATATATTCATTTAAATTCATTTGTTATTGTAGTATTTTATTTTTCACATAATTGAATAAATATTTGATGAATAAAATAAATAACACAGAATTCATATTCAAACATATATTTTATTCAAACAAATATTTTATTACAAATTTAAATAGTACAAACTTTAGCTCACACTAGATGTACACAATTTCAATTACAATTCAATTTCAATTACATTACAATTTCGATTATATCACAATTTTCAATTTACAATGTTCACCTCACTACATATCATTCATTCACTCGTTATAAGTACCCGAAATTTTCGACCATTAAATTTGTTAATTTAAAATGATTGTGTGATTAAATACTGAAAGAAATAAAATTTGGGAATCATATTTATGAAATAATAATATAAATGAGATGTAATAATGCTAATCTAAGTTAATTATTAACTATTTGAATGGAGTTACAATTAATGGAATTAATGTAAATGTTATACTAGGCTATAAATCGAATATAAGAAAACAAACGTAAATATTGGATTAATTAATGAATTAATATATATTGAATGGTAATTGAATAAATCTTTGTTTAGCAAGAAATTATAACAATGGTATGGAAATGATAAACTTATAAAAATGTGAATGAGAGTTATAACAATTAATATAAGTTAATCATTTATTTAGTCCATTAAATTAAAAATTTGTAATCAATTGCAATGAATCTCAATTCAATGTTATGTTAGTGTAAATTAAGGAAATAATTGGAAATAATGTTAATTATATTCATAATTTGACGATTGGTTGAATAAAAATAATGGATACAAAGATTTATTTATTCATTGGAATTTAAATCATAATAAATGGATTTTGGGAAATTTAATTTATAATTTCTTAATTTAATGAAATTGAAATTAAACACTAAAATTGATGGATTTATCAACTTTGAATTGACATCTAAAATTGTTTAAGTTATTATAAATGATTAAGAAATCAAAAATGATAGAAAGGGTAAATAATTAAATTTAAACGAAAAAAGTGATTTAATTAATTAATTATTAATTTAATTTAATAACTGGAAAATAGCCATTTTGGCCACTGACTCGGATTTCGACGAAACTAGTATCATCGGATCCATAACGATAAATTATTGTAGGATTTCAAGTTTCGTAACGATCAGATTTGTCGTTTGATCGTACGGGCTCAAAATGCCTTGAAATCAATTTAATTGAAATCAATTTGAAATAACTTGATTTTAGCATAACTTCTTCATACGATGGAATTTGAACTTGAAACCTGTTCCATTGCGTTTGAAATCAAAAAACATCTTTTTTGATATATGGGTTGATCTAATTTCATTCCGGAGTCAGAACAGGATTTTGGGCCGATATTGTTCAATCAAATCTGATCCGTTCTTTTTATTTTCAACCCTACATATATATATATATATATATATATATATATATATATCCTGTTATAAACCCTAGCATTCCTTCTATTTCTCAATTTTGTACGTGCAGAAACTTCTGTTGCTCTTCTTCCTCAATGGCTGAAAACCCTAAATGTTCCAATTCAATTCCACTCAAATCCAATAATAAAAATTCAAACTCCTCGATACATATCAGATTTGAAATTCATTTCTAATCTGAAGCTCTATTTGTCCAGAAATTAATGATCAATTCCTGGCTGCTCATCACGCGACGATCAACTTCAGCCGATCATCAAATCGTTTGAGGGGTTTTGTAGAGGGGACCAAGTGTTGTTCATCAGTGGTGTTCGCTGGTGGAATCGATGGATAGATCGTCGGCTAAAATTAGATAGGGTTTCATGAACGTAGCGGCGGCCGGTGTATTTTCTCGAGTCGTGGTCCTCAAGGGGGGCTAACGCATGGCCGAAGTTCGGCGCGTCGTTCGGCGGGGCTGCGGCGCGTGGTGGCGCGCTACAGGTCGCGTGCGGCGGCGCGTTTGTGGGTTCGAACGACTTCAGGTCGCGTGCGTATCTGATGGCGGCTAGGGTTCGGTTACTGTTCGTGCGTGAGGGAGACACTGACGTGTAAGTATATTAATTATTTTATTTAACTTAAGATTTCGAACTACAAATCTTCTAACTGATATAACTTTCGTGTAAGAACACTGTTTCATGCGCGGTATTCTCCGCCAGGTTCATATTGAAATTCCAGACATTTTGACGTGGGTTTGGACGGATTTTGAGACTGTTCAAATTTCGGGTTTAAATTGGATTTAAATTCAAAATGTGAGTGTTTTAACCTGCTCATAACTTCAAAAAAATTATTTTTGTTAAATAGATTTATGATGTGATTATAAATTTATTTATGACTGTTTGGTATATTTTAATCATCATCTCAGTTAAATTGCTATTTAATTGATTATTGCATATAAACTGAAATTAAATTGTTATTTAATTTATTATTGAATAGAAACTGCCAGTAAATACCTATTATTTATTATCTGTCTATGTTGATGTTATTGGTTAAGTTATGTTTGATGATGGATATTGGATGAATGGGTGTTGTATTTTATATTGTTATAAACTGCAAGTTGTTATGGATTTTTATTTCATTCGGGATTGCGGTTTGAAATGATATATAACTGTATTTATATTTTAAATTATGGATTGAAATGATAAATATCCGTATCACTTGACCATATGATAGAAAATTATATACAAACACCGCTGGTCTATATATAAATATTTTTAAAATGATTTCTATGGTTTTATATAGAAATATATGGCTTTATATAAATATTGATTTTAGGTATTATATAAATGTTATTTTATCCTTGATTTTAAGCTATGCATAATTTGTTTAGTATAAAATAAGCTTAATAAAAAGTTTGATTTTTATTAAAGATAATACGATTGAATATTTAAATTTCATTTAAATATAGAGTTTATAATGATTTAAATAAATAAAGGTTGGAAGATAAATTGAAAATGTATTTGAAATAGGATTTATTTAAGAATTAAACTCAAATAAGTTTGATGTGAAATTTATTAAATTGGAAATTTTAAAGGTATGATTTTCATAACTTGATTTTGGGTTAAGGTGAATTAAATGAGTATTTCAAGTATAAATAAGTTGAAGGAAATAATTATTTATTTGTAATTTGAGTTTTATTCAAATGATAATAGAGTTATCGAGTAAATAATTCGAAACTAAATAATTGAAAATTAATTTGATATATATGTATGAAATTATCAAACTTCGTTTTGAAATTGTTGAATACTTAAAGTTTTGAAATATATCGGATTTGGAATGGTTTATTTTATGGATCAAATCTGCTATGAATTGATGTAATTTAGGATAGTTTATTCGAAAACTGAATTGAATTGAAATTTATGATTCGAGATTTGGTTAAATTTAAAATCTAGAAATTCTAGTTGTTTTGGAATTAATTTGTGAAATTGAAGATGCTATTTATTATATAAAGTATTTTAAATATTTAAACCATTTAAGTGGTGGAAGTTATGTTCAAAGTATCATGATTTGAACATGTTATATTTCAAGTGTTATGATTTCGAAGTGTTATAACGTTGAAAGTGCTATGATTTTTTGAAAAGGATATATTTGGAATAAAATATTATTATATTGATTTGGGTATAATAAAAATGATATCATATTGGTTCGGTTTTTGAAATGGAAAGGATATCGTATTTATCTGGTTTTGAAAGGGATGTTATATTCTGGTTTTGAAGTATAAATTATTTTCAAATGACCACGGTGTTATAATAACGTTTGGTTGTTAAAGAGACCGGGATCGGAAGTTGTCGTACTCTCTGCCAACTCCGAAAACTACTTTAACAACCATGTACGCGGTGGAGATTCCAGAATGAAGTAGGATGGTGGCGGCGTTCCTTTGAGTTATATACGCAGACCCGACTCCCGTGAGTTGGCATAAGGTGGCTAAAACAGAAGCAATTGACGGGCTAATGAGGTAGCACCTTTGATCGGACACATCCCTTCGATATTATACTTTGACTTATGGATTGATTCAGTGGCCACTTTTGATTTTTGATTTGGGGGTGTGGCTCGAGGTGAGCGGTAGCTGCGGCTATGCGTTACCACCGGTCCGGAAGCGTAATTGGTATATCTACCCTGGCATTGCCTAGTTGTGTCGTGTCACCTACCCTAGCATGCCTTGTACGAGTTTGATTTGTGTCATACCTATGGAGTATCCTCTGGTAACCTCCCGATCAGGAGGTATTACGGTACTGTATAGACTACTGGCACTGTTACATGTTAAGGGCTATATGGGTAACCCCTTAACGCTATTTAAAAGTAATTTTATTTTACTATTAGACACTATTATAATAGCAAAATATTACTACATAGTAAATAGTTTAACGGATCCTTAGGAGATGTGAATCCCGAGCATCTCTTAAGTTGTTGCACTCACGTTAGACACTGGATAGGAGATGTCAAATCCTGTAAACATCTCTGACGCCGCTCCACTCATACTTTGTACCATTGATTTAACTTACATAAGATCTTTTAGTTCTGACTCGAGTGTTTTGTCTTTTTAATTCACTCAGGTCAGTCTGAGCATTACAAGATTTGAAGACTATATTTTCGAGGACGAAGACAAAGATATTATTATTATATACTATATTGTTCCATTGCATCACATTGTTCCGCTGCATTGTCATTTATTATTTTTGGTATGTGTAACTCTGATATGTATTGTATAAGTATAATCAAATGTTTATAAAACAGCTTCATGAACAGTTATTTGACTATTATATTTTGTCATTCCGCTGTGAGATTCTGTTTTATTTTATTTCTTTCTCAGTTTTTCTTATTCACCCCAATAACAATCTGCCCTTCTGTACGGTTTGAGTCCGACGTGTGTGGTTTATCGTCGATTTATAGCGTACAAAAAGGCGGGATGTTACATCTGGTATCAGAGCTTTGGTTTAGCGATAAACCTTAGCTTTGTGTGGTCTGACTCTTTACTAATAGGGTAGTAATACCCTATGATGAGTCGTTGAGTGTGTGTGTGTGTGTGTGTGTGTGTGTGTGTGTGTGTGTGTGTGTGTATGAGAGAGCGTATTTGTTAGTATTATAAAAAAGTTTTAATATTGTGTTAATTTATTCCGCTTTGTATTTATAAATTCTACTTGGTGCATAGGACGCTATGACATCAATAGGGATTTCTAAACACTTAATAGGGCAGGCCGACACAGTAATTGTTTTGAATATAGGTGAATGAAATAATTTTTCCTATTATGTTTTCTATATATAAAATAATTTTTTTATTAAATGATACATACTTGGTTGTAATATATTGGTTTTTAGGAAGTGAAATTTTAGATATTAGTTGAAAATAAGATTTGAAATAAAATAAATGAAGATTGGAAATTTAGAATTTAAGTTTCGGGTTTTGAAAATTTCTTTCGAATGATTTTGGTATTTAGTAAGAATATTATTTAGAAGTATTTTCTGATATAAATATTTCAATATGGTTTGAAAGAATTGTTTTAAAGAAATTTTGGGCAAGAAATAAATTATGTACTTCCCTCTTTGTCGCTGAAAATAATTTCAGTGATGAGTGCACGCATCATCGACATTCATTTCAAGTTTCAAAGTGGAAAGGCCACTGTATAGTTCCACTACAGAATAATTTTGATAAACAAATGTAAAATTCAGATTGTTTTAAATATAATTGGATATATAAATTGTAAGGGTATACATCTATCTATTATTTTAAAATGATTTGAAATTTAACCCGGTATTTAGTTCTTAAGTTTCCGTTAATTAATAGTTTCGATCATTGTAGTGAAATAGAATGTAACTAATTAATAATTGGAACCTCTGATTAAAATAAGAGATTAAATGCTAGGTTATAAATGAAATTTCAAGAAAGTTGAAATTGTAACCTATAAAACAAAGGATAGGATTATTGAATATTTATTTATTTAAAAGAAATGAGAAAACTTGTATAACTTTCAATTACATCCTTAAAAGCATATATGAAACTTACCGAATATTAGAAGTTGAAATATTTAATAAGAAAATGCAATGGAAATTGTACAGGTAAACTTATATAATGAAAATATTCAATGAAACTTTTTAATAAATAAGTATTGATGTTATAAAGTTATAAACTTAAGTTATAATGGAAATCTTACTAATAAAATATGATTGAAGGTAAATGTTGTAAGTAATTAATTATAGACTTAAGTAAATGTTGAAGTTATTTATTTTAAAAATAATTAGAAAGATGAATACTGTAAATAAATGAAATTAAGTAGTGAATAAAAGAATGTAATACAATAAAAAGAAAATTTACATGATACGAATAAATGAAAATAAATGGAGATTTACAAGAAATAAAAAGATAAATCATTATATGAATAGAAGGGAAATCAAACAACAAAGGTTATGGAATGAAATTAATAAGAATGAACTCGATCGATTGTTTGAAATTGTTGGTTGTTTGGTTTATGGTAGTTTGGGCAAGGGTACTTTAAATTTGTTTGGATGTATGAATAATCTATTTAGTTTCATCCAAGACTGTTGAGTAAATGGTGCACTTAGTAGCTTATTTTCCATTCTGTACAATTTAAAGTTTTGAATCCAAACAACTATTTGTTTTGTTTGATACGAATGGATGATTGATTTGTGTTGATTTTATTTGATGGTTGTATGCTTTATTGCAAGTGATTGTTGTTTTTATTGATTTGTTTGTTAGTGGTTGAAACAACTTTAAATATTTCATTTTATATAATTATTAACTCCTTTTGGATTATATAAGTGAAATACAGGTTATGGAAGCAATTGCTATTGCTTTTGGTTTCATAAATAAGCGTAAATTGCCCAATAAATAGGTACCTTTTCGGAGCGCTATTATATTTTTCCCGTGTTGGGATATATTATTTTGGGAGATATATGATATATGTTGTTATATTTGATATTATAATTACTCCCAACCCTCCCCGCACAAAGGAGACTCTGCCAAAAATTTTCAAAAATTTGGGACATAGAAAAATTTTGAAATATGTTTTCCAAACTTTATTAATTTGAATATAAAAGGATTCAATTGGTATATTTTTTTTAAATTAATTAGTTTTGTAAATTTATTTATTTATATAGTTAATATTTTTGAATAACATGTATTGTTTGCTCAATTCTTTCTTTTCCCTTCTTTTTCCTTTTCGGCGACGAAATTTTTGAGTGGGGGAGAGTGTAACGACCCAAAATTTTCTCTAGCAACCCGGGGGTTCTGTACCAATTTATTATCGACATTAATCGATTAATCTTTTGGCTAATTGCTATTGGAAGTTTTTAATCAGTTGAAATTCTTTTAAAGAATTGTTAAGGGTATGCGGGCTTTTAATCGAATCTTGGCCCACATTTCTTTTATTATTCGTGGTGCTGTGATAATTATCAGAGGTAATAACCCGTTCCTTATTTCATTCATTCGATTCGCAAGCCCTAAACTAACGAAAAGAAAAATGGCCGTTGCTAGGGTTTCGTAGTGAAGTCGCCGTCTTTGTTGAATTGAGTGCGATGATGCTTCAATTCCTTTCTTCGATTTTCACGGCTTCGACTCGTAGCTGTCGATCTTTGATTCATGCTATGGGAAACAAGGTGAGCGAATTTCGATTTTCACTCACATATAATTCAAAATACTGTTTAAATATGATTCGAGATCTTGATTTCATTTATATGAGTTCAATCTCCTTAATTACGTTCGTATATATTTGTTTGAAGTTGTTAACTGATTCGCGTTGGCCATTAATCTTCGTTTGGGTGCTTGAGATTGATTATTTCCTTTTTCAATTTAATTGAATAGCACGGGTTTGGTTTCTGACTTGGTTTTGACATTTTTTTTCATGTTAATATAACTTGACTTGTTCGATTCTTTGCCTTTGAATCGGCCACGACTTTGTTTGTAACAACCCGCATATTTGTCGATTTTATCTTTAAATATTTTATTTAAATATTTTATCGATACTCGAAATTTAGTCCGAAAAGCTACTTTTTGCATACGGTCAAATTAGGACTCGGGACCACTCCCATTGAGTTTAAAATGCCGTTTGCGACCTTTTTGAGTATAAGCTTTGATATATTTGGAGAAAGTTGATTTTTGCTACTTTTTCACTTTGGGTTTGGGTTTGGGCTCAGCCCTATGTTTAACTTATACTCAAATCTGAGCCACTCCTCCCCATTCACCCTCACTTTCTCCTCTTTTCAGTTTTAAAGCATCAATGGTGGGAGAGATGAGAAATTAAAACTCCAAAACCCTAGTTTCCTTCTGCAAATCAAGCTCTAGCACCAAACTAATAGAAGAACCCATTGGTAAGCTTCTCTTCTTCTTCTCCAACTCTTTCTCTCTTTGATTTCAGAAAATTCCTAAACCTAATTTGGGAAATGTTTCTCTTTTTAGCTTAGAATCAAGCTTCTTGAGTTGGATTTGAAGAGTGGTTGATTCTCCTTTGCTTTCAAGCTTCTTTTTTCAATTGCTTGGGTTCAAAGGTGAGATTTTTATCTCACATCTATACTTATATTTATCTTCGATTGTTAGGTATGAATTCCTAACACTTATTCGTGTGCGATTGCTTTTGGTTTGGATTGATTTGGTGAATATTCCAATTTTTAGTGTTTTGGGTTCAAATCCTTAAAAATCATAGCTTTGATGTTCAAATGTGTTTTTGGTGATGCAACGAGGAGCTCATAGGGCCAGGTAGTCGATTGGCATAAATCCTTAGTGCTGATGCTCGAGTGGTTGCGAACTGGTCGTGATTGGTCATTGTATTCAATGGGCTGGGAAGGGACAGGAAACAGGTCCGGCCGACCGAGCCCTGCTGCCGGCCGACCGACCTGCTTCCAAGTGCATAAGCACTTTCTATTTTGGGGTCCGGTCGACCGACTACAGGGTTCGGCCGACCGACTACAGGGTTCGGTCGGCCAACCTGCTACTCCGAGAATTTCTATTTTTTTGGTCCGGTCGACCGAGCCCTGTAGCTGGCTGACCGACCTGGTGCAATTTTGCCTATTTCGCCTAGTTGTTTGAATTTCCAACTTTAATCGATTCGTGTTGTTTCCTATTTGTTGTTATCATTTATTATGACCTTGACGACTCCTTTTTAGGGATTTTTGAATATCCATTTTGGTGGATTCTTTATCGGTTTCGTTGGATTTTTATTCACATCTTCGTATGTGAATTTTAGTGATTGATTGTTCCTACAATCTTCTTTGTGATTTGTCACTTTAAAAATATAAAGGTTTCTATACTAGTAGTAAATATCAAAACTCTTTCTTCAAATGATTTCAACACTATTTTAGTACAAAGCTCGTTTCTTAAACCGTTTTCCAATCTATTAGTATATACAAACCTTTACCTCACTCGTATGAGAAATCTAATTAAACGACTTAGTAAAACGAGTGGTATGAAACGCTTGCGTTTACTTCGTCGGTTAATTCTTGGACTTGTTCGATTGAAACTCTTGTGACAATTTTATAGTGGAGATCTACAGTTTGTTCGCAAATATTTAAGTTAAGCAAGTGGTTATGGGACATGAAGCTAAACTCATATATTTACTAGCTTAGTGTAATTGACACTTCTCGTTGATCATTACGATCATCTTTGTGATTTAGACTAGCAATGTGCGATGTCTCTTTGTCTGCGAGGGGGAGACTAAAGCCCATTTTGTGGAGTTTCGACTCAAATTGGTGGGGTAGCAACCCATGGTCTTCGGGCCGTTTGTGGAGCTTCGGCTCAATTTGTGATGGTTAGCAACCATGGAATTAGCGTTCCGTTTGTGATACACGTGTTGGTGAACTTTATGCTCCCGTTTGTGATAGGCCTTCCCCCCCCCCTTTTTGTGATTTCTGGATTTCTTGAGATGATTTCTAGAATTTGTGTTTCACCAATTTTCGTGATTTCCATTGATAAGATTTATCAATACTTGTGCATTGGTGAATTTGTGTGTCATTGACTTTTATGATTGACATTGATATAATCGTCAATATTTATGGTTCGGTGAATGAAATAAGGAGTATGACATTTCCTTTGATTCTTGTGTAGATTTGGTGATATTGATTAATCTCTTGTTGATTTTCAATTACTTATATATATCACAACTTGGCATTGTGATTATTATGTGTTTAGTCATATCTCTTATTCTATATTGTTTCATCTGATATTTATAGTTAGACTGATCCGTTTATTATTTTCTTCTTAAATAATACTCGGGTCAGACCGAGATGTTACAGGTGCTTCTGCTTGACTTTACATCCGGGATTACCTCCTTGACTTTTGGCTAACTAATTTAGTTTAGTAGTTTTTGTTGTATACATTTGAGATACAGACTCTATGATGTATACTTATTCTTTTGTCTAGCACTTGTATCTATTCTTTTTGATATTGTGGATCTTTTTAGACCGCTACTCTGATTTACACTTTCATGTGTTAGTTATTCATTCACATCTTCTTCCGCCTTTGTGATGTGAATTATCTGTGACTGATTTATGTTATGCTTATTCCTATATTTGTTTCCGGAGGATTTATATAGCCACTGTGTAGTAGTTTTGAGTTTGTGTCGGTATGTCGGATTTCCCTCTTGATAAAGAAATGCATGTTCTACTATCTGACATATCGATGCTCGCGCAAAGCAATTACACGAATGGTCGCTCCTCAACAGCCTTATTCTCCTTGCTAGTTGACGGCATTCACCGAAATGTTCTAAGCTAGCGTGGGTATAGAGGTGGGGCGTCACAGCTTGATATCGGAGCCAAACTTCGGAACAATATGGAATATTATAACAAGGATCATCGTCCTAAGTCCATCTTAGGAGTCGTGCTTTAGGATTTAATTCGAGTCTTCGTACCGATTCATCCTATTTTCCTTATGATTCCTTATTTATCTATCAAGATTGCTTGATATTCAATTTGGTGAATAACCTTTTTCTTCTTCTTTATTTCTTTCTAAAGAAAGAGAAATGGTTAGACCTGGCCGTCTCAGCGCCAGTCAATCTAGTGCTACTCCCCAGGATGGAGTTTTTTTGACTGCTCAACAGCTTCTTGATTTAGTGACAAATGCTCAAGCAGCTGGAGCTAACCCGGAACCTACTCACCCAAAGTCGGGATTTGCATGCTTGTGCAGCGATTACACTAATTTGGGTGGGGAGCCATTCAAAGGTTCCGAAACTATTATTGAAGTACAGGCTTGGCTAAGGTCATGCGATCGAATCTTTTCTCGCATGAATCTTATTGACCTTCACCGAGTTCAGGTGGCCTCTAGTATGCTCCGAGAAAGAGCATTGGACTGGTACGAGCTTCTTATTTCTGAGATTAATGAAGCAGATCTCTCCTGGGAGCAATTCCGGGAACGCTTCGAGTTGAAATTTGTACCAGAAGCAGAGAAAGTGACATTGGCTCGACGATTTATAGACCTTGTTCAAGGTGAGTCCTCCGTGACTGATTATGTCGCCTCCTTCGAGTCGCTTTTCAAATATGGGGTTGAATACATCAACACCCCTTTAAAGAAGAACCAGAGGTTCGTCTATGGCTTGAACAAAAATCTCAAGAAGCCATTACCTCTAAAATTAGAAGTTTCTTTCGACCAACTCATTGATATCGCTCTTTGTCTTGAAGTGGCGGATAGGGAGAATGATGTTGAGGTGGTGGGTTCCAAACCAAACTTCAACAACAAGAAAAGGACAAACAAATTCAAAGGCCCTTATCCCAATAAGAAAGGGAAGCAAGCAACCTCTGTGGCAAAGACTTCTTCCTTTGGTCGTGGGGAATGCTATAATTGTGGTTCGAAGGACCATTATGCGAACAAGTGCCCAAAGTCTCTCTCTTGTCGCTACTGCAAGGTTCCCGGTCATGTTATATCTTCATGCCCCAAGCTTCCGGGCAAGAAGGAGGGAAAGTTAAATGTTGCTCAAGCCCCTGGCAACACATCTCGTGGTCAAGGTATGCCTCATTCTATCCTTGATGGCATTATTATGTTTCGTGATCAACCCATTCGAGTTCTTTTTGGTACGGGTGCATCCCACTCTTTTATATCAAAGGAACTTGTTGATGTTTTTTCTTTGGATGTTTTGTGTCTAATGACTTCTTTGAGAATTGCGAATCTGGTTGGTGGATCCGCAACAATCAGTTTATTGTGTAAAGATGTCGAGATTATTTTGTGTGATTTTCCTTTCCTAGCCGATTTGCATGTCATGCATTATTTAGGCTTTGGAATGATTTTGGGAATGGATTGGCTTAACCGTTATGAAGCTCATATCCTATGTCCTGAGCGGACTATTCATCTTCGACATCCTCAATCTGTTAATCAGGTTTCTGTTATTCTTAAATATTCGGATTCTGCTTTGGTTGCATCTTTATATTCTTTAAACCCTCGTGATGACGATGATGATGATGAGGGTGATATTATTTCTCTTATTCACGTCATTCGTGAATTTTTCGACATTTTCGAGCCCGTTTTAGGATTACCACCTAAGCGAGCAATTGAGTTAAGAATTAATCTCATTCCTGGAGCTCAACCTATCACTCGCCCTCCTTATCGTATGTCCAATAAAGAAAACGAGGAGATGCGTAAACAATTATCCGAATTGGAGACGAAGCAATTTATTCGCTCTAGTTCCTCGCCTTGGGGAGCTTCAGCTATTTTTGTGAAGAAATCTGATGGAACACTTAGGCTTTGCGTTGACTACCGCAAGCTTAATGATCTTACTATCAAAAATAAATATCCTTTACCTCGGATTGATGATCTATTCGATCAACTTAGTGGTGCTAGAGTCTTTTCACAATCAGACTTAGCTACTGGGTTTCATCAGCTTCGTATTGCAAAGGATAACATTCCTTTGACATCGTTCCGTACTCGTTATGGATCTTATGAATGGCTTGTTATGCCATTTGGTCTAACGAATGCTCCGGCTTATTTCGTTGACCTTATGAATCGAGTTTTCAAAGATTTTCTCGACCGGTTTGTTCTCATCTTTATTGATGATATTCTTGTGTATTCTAAAACCGAGGAGGAGCATGAAAAGCATCTTCGGATTGTATTGGAAACTCTTAGGAGTAATCAATTAAAGGCAAAGTTTTCTAAATGCCACTTTTGGCAATCTCGTATGAAGTTTCTCGGTCATATTATTTCCGAATCCGGAATTTCCGTGGATCCTTCAAAGATTGAAGCGATTCAAGAGTGGAAGAGACCGGAGAGTGTGACGGAGATTCGTAGTTTCCTTGGATTGGCTGGTTATTACCGCCGTTTTATCAAAGACTTTTCTAAGATTGCCGTGCCTCTCACTAGCTTAATGAAGAAAGGTGTTAAATACATTTGGTCGGACAAATGTGAAACTTCTTTTCAGAAATTAAAAGAACTTCTTTCTAGTGCTCCTATTCTTGTTATTCCCGAGGGGAATCAAGATTTCGTTGTTTATACCGATGCTAGTCACGTTGGTTTGGGTGCCGTTCTTATGCAAAGAGAACATGTTATTGCTTATGCTTCTAGGCAATTGAAGCCTGCTGAGACTAGATATGCCACTCATGATTTAGAGCTCACGGCCATTGTTTTTGCTCTTCGGATTTGGCGTCATTATCTTTTAGGAGAGAAATTTGTTCTTTATACTGATCATAAATCCTTGAAGTATTTATTTTCTCAAAAGGAACTTAATTTGTGTCAACAACGTTGGCTCGAGTTCCTTGCTCCTTATGATCTTGATATTCTTTATACCCCCGGTAAGGGTAATCGTGTCGCCGATGCTCTTAGCCGTAAACAACAAGCTGTTGTTTCTATGATGATATCCGAATGGAACGATCTCGAGATCTTATCCACTTGTGAGATTCGAGAACGCGTATCCGATTTATGCTCATCACTTGTTTCATGTAGCCTTGAGGCTCGTCCTTCTCTTTTAGACCGCATTCTTGAAGCTCAAAGGCTAGATCCTGAATTGGCTCCTCTTGGCCAAAATATTAAGGATAAAATTGATATTGAAGGTTTAAAAGACTTTGATATCGATTCTCGTGGCGGCATTCAGAAATTTGGTAGACTTATCATACCAAATATTAGTGATCTTCGTAAAGATATTTTAGAAGATTCTCATCGTTCTAAATTTACCATTCATCCCGGTTGTAGTAAAATGTACGTGGATATGAAGCGACTTTATTATTGGGAGGGAATGAAACTTGACATCGCTAACTTCGTTAAGCGTTGCATGACTTGCCAACTCGTTAAGGCCGAGCATCAAAGGCCCAGTGGATTATTGCAACCTTTAGAAATTCCAATTTGGAAGTGGGATCAAATTTCCATGGATTTTATTGACGGCCTTCCCCGTTCTCGTTCGGGTCATGATAGTTTATGGGTGATAGTTGATAGGCTTACTAAATCCGCCCATTTTATTCCCGTTCGGTCTAACCGAACCGTTCCTCTTTTGGCCAAACTCTTTATCAAAGAGATTGTTAAATTACATGGAGTTCCTACTTCTATTATTAGCGACCGTGATCCATTGTTTACTAGTGGATTTTGAAAGAGTCTTCAAAAAGCTTTGGGAACGAAGCTTAATTTTAGCACCGCTTATCATCCCCAGTCCGATGGACAAACTGAGCGTGTGAATCAAACTCTTGAAGATCTTCTTCGTTCTTGTGTGCTTGATTTTGGTGGAAGTTGGGAAGATCATATTTCACTTGTTGAATTTTCCTATAATAATAGCTTCCAATCTAGTATTGGTATGGCACCTTTCGAGGCACTCTATGGAAGGCCATGCCGATCTCCTTCCTATAATTAGATATTTGTTGATTTGAGATTTCTGATTATCGTTTTTGATAATCGGATATTTGTTGATTTGATGTTTTCTAATTATATGTGTTGACAATTAGATATTTGATGTTTTCTGATTATTGTTTTTGATAATTAGATATTTGATGTTTCTGATTATCATTTTTGATAATTAGATATTTGTTGTTTCTGATTATCGTTTTTGATAATTAGATATTTGTTGATATGAGATTTCTGATTATCGTTTTTGATAATTAGATATTTGTTGATATGAGATTCTGATTATCGTTTTTGATAATTAGATATTTGTTGATTTGAGATTTCTGATTATCATTTTTGATAAATAGATATTTGTTGATTTGAGATATCTGATTATCGTTTTTGATAATTAGATATTTGTTGATTTGAGATTTCTGATTATCGTTTTTGATAATTAGATATTTGTTGATTTGAGATTTCTGATTATCGTTTTTGATAATTAGATATTTGTTGATTTGAGATTTCTAACTATTGTTTTTGATAATTAGATATTTGTGTTTTCTGATTATCGTTTTTGATAATTGGATCTTGCTGTTTTTCAATTATCGTTTTTGATAATTAGATATTTGTTCTTTTCTGAGTATCGTTTTTGATAATTAGATATTTGCTGATTTCTGATTATCGTTTTTGATAATTAGATATTTGTTGATTTGAGGTTTCTGATTATCGTTTTTATAATTGGATAATTGTGTTTTCTGATTATCTATTTGATAATTAGATTATGTTGAGGGTTTGTGAATTTCTTTTATGAAAGTAAAAGATTCTTTGGCGTTTGTATTCTTGACCTTTATTTTTCTTGCTTAAGCAGTTTATGTTAGAAAAATAATTATTATTGACGCCTTTAATTATGAAAATTGCGGGGACGCAATTTTTATAAGGAGGGGAGTCCGTAACAACTCGGGGGTTTTGTACCAATTTATTATCGACATTAAACGATTAATCTGTTGGCTAATTGCTATTGGAAGTTTTTTATCAGTTGAAATTCTTTTAAAGAATTGTTAAGGGTATGCGGGCTTTTAATCAAATCTCGACGCACATTTCTTTTATTATTCGTGGTGCTGCGATAATTATCAGTGGTAATAACCCGTTCCTCATTTCATTCATTCTATTCGCAAGCCCTAAACTAACGAAAAGAAAAATGGCCGCTGTTAGGGTTTCGTAGTGAAGTCGCCGTCTTTGTTGAATTGAGTGCGATGATGCTTCAATTCCTTTCTTCGATTTCCACGGCTTTGACTCGTAACTGTCGATCTTTGATTCGTGCTATGGGAAACAAGGTGGGTGAATTTCGATTTTCACTCACATCTAATTCAAAATACTGTTTAAATATGATTCGAGATCTTGATTTCGTTTGTATGAGTTCAATCTCCTTAATTGCGTTCGTATATATTTGTTTTAAGTTGTTAACTAATTTGCGTTGGCCATTAATCTTCGTTTGGGTGCTTGAGATTGATTACCGCCTTTTTCAATTTAATTGAATAGCACGGGTTTGGTTTCTGACTTGGTTTTGACATTTTTTTTCATGTTAATATAACTTGACTTGTTCGATTCTTTGCCTTTGAATCGGCCATGACTTTGTTTATGCGATGATATTATCTAGCTTCACTGAATCTTTGTTCAAAACTGCTATGTCATTGTTTCGTTGGCTGATTTCGACCTGCTGCTTCGACCTGGTTTTGTTGAGATGCTTCTTCATGTAACTTGTCTGGTTTATTGAAATTCATTTTTCATCAGGATACATTCACTATATTCGAATGTGAACTGTATTGAGGTTACTTTTGATGCCGCTGATGTGTTTTATCACTTCAGTTTTGGTTCACACATGGTGATCTGTTATCACTGATTTCGAGTTGTTTGAGTTGTAATATTGAACTTGGTTTGGATTTTTTCTTCGAGCACGTCTCTAGTTTGATATGCACTGTACCTTGAGTGCACTGTTTAGTCTGATGCCCAAGTTGCCACTCTGATCAGTTACATTTTTTCCATACTGTAGTTTGATCTTTGGTGCACTTGGTTATGCGAGCATCTGTGCTTTGCATTTGAGTTGAGTTGCCTTTGTTTCCAATCTTTGGTATACATGAATTCATTTTTAATCTGATTGGCCTCAATTTGCTTCTTCTGGTTTTGTTTACTTGAACCCGATGCATTACTGAACCGCTTTGTTCGTGTACAATCTGCTGTTAATTGCACGCATGTGCTTGTCTATTCATGTTGTCCAGACCTGACCTCATTTGGTTTCTTTATATTGCTGTTAACTTTGGTTTGGTCTTGCAGTTGTGTTGAGTCATGATAGCAGTGACTTGACTTTTGCAGTTTCGACTTGCTGTTAATAATGGAGTTGTGTTGACATCATATGCTGTAATGGCGAGGAAGTGCACGTGAACGTGTACTGCAGCCCTATCTGGATGGACTTCTTAATTGATATTTCAATTGTTTGAATTGTTTCGTGTGTCCAATTCAATATTTTGAAATTGTATTTTGATTCAGTTTAATTTGATCATTTTGTGATATCTAATTATCTACTAGATAATTAGATTATGTGTTTTCTAATTGTCGTATGGATAATTAGATTTTTGTTGTTGGTGCTATTCACTGGCTTGAGTTTTGCTTTAGCCACTTGTTGTTAATTGCTGTTTAGGCAATTCTGTTGTTTTCTAAATTATCTTCATTGATAATCCTTTCATTTATCTTTGTTGATGATTTGAATTTGATGAATTTCTGTTTAACGTTGTTATGCATTATATTTACCATAACCAATTTCCTTACTATAGGATTGGATAGGTAAGATTTATTGTGACTGTCGTCCATTTGATTATTTAATTATTATTGCTTCCGTGCATTAATAACTGAGTTCGAATTAGACTGACCCGTGTATTATTTTATTTTGAATTAATACTTGGGTCAGACCGAGTTATTTCAGGTTGTAGATATCTTGCTTTGGGTTGCTGCTTGAGCTATGAAGTCTCTTCATATCTTTTGGAGTAGTCGGTGTATTTTCTAGGATGATACGTATTCATGTATATTATTCACGATAATGTACTTGTATATGTAACTTCCTGAGTTGACAGTTATAGTTGTATCATATGTATTGTATCACATGTATTGTAACTGACTTCAGTTATATATATATATATATATATATATATATATATATATATATATATGAGATATATATATATATATATATATATATATATATATTGTCCTAAACTATTATGAACCATCGTAGTTCGTTTTACATTGAAATTGGATATGTCAATGGGAGTATATAAACAAAGAGAATAAAAATATATATACTTCTCCTATCGAGATAACCAATACTAGTGTAAGGCCTAACTACGGATGGCCGCTCCTAGCCAGCCTTATTCTTCGTAATAAAAGACAGTATTCCTTTAATACTCTTTGTTATTGTGATCATAGAGGTGGGGCGTCACATTTTCGACCATTAAATTTGTTAATTTTATATGATTGTGTGATTAAATATTGAAAGAAATAAAATTTGGCAATCATATTTATGAAATAATAACTTAAATGAGATGTAATAATGCTAATCTAAGTTAATTATTAACTATTTGAATGGAGTTACAATTAATGGAATTAATGTAAATGTTATACTAGGCTATAAGTTGAATATAAGAAAACAACGTAAATATTGGATTAATGAATTAATTTTTATTGAATCGTAATTGAATAAAACCAATGTTTAGGAAGAAATTATAACATTGGTTTGGAAATGATAAACTGGTAAAAATGTGATTGAGAGTTATAACAATTATTATAAGTTAATCATTTATTTAGTCCATTAAATCAAAAATTTGTAATCAATTGCAATGAATCTCAATTCAATATTATGTTAGTGTAAATTAAGGAAATAATTGGAAATAATGTTAATTCTATTCGTAATATGACGATTGGTTGAATAAAAATAATGGATACCAAGATTTATTTATTCATTGGAATTTAAATCATAATAAATGGATTTTGGGAATTTTAATTTATAATTTCCGAGTTTAATGAAATTGAAATTAAACAGTGAAATTGATGGATTTATCAACTTGAATTGACATCTAAAATTGTTTAAGTTATTATAAATGATTAAGAAATCAAAAATGATGGAAAGGGTTAATAATTAAATTTAAACGGGAAAAGTGATTTAATTAATTAATTATTAATTTAATTTAATAACTGGAAAATAGCCATTTTGGCCACTGACTCGGATTTTGATGAAACCAGTTTCATCGAATCCCTAAGGTAAATTATTGTAGGATTTCAAGTTTCATAATGATCAGATTTGTCGTTTGATCGTATGGGCACGAAACGCCTCGAAATCAATTTAATTAAAACCAATTGAAATCAATTTGAAATAACTTGATTTTAGCAAATAACTTCTTCATACGATGGAATTTGGACTTGAAACCTATTCCATTATGTTTGAAATATCTAAAAACATCTATTTTGATATATGGGTTGATCTAATTTCGTTCCCAAGTCAGAACGGGCTTTTGGGCCGATATCGTTCAATCAAATCCGATCCCTTCTTTTTATTTTCAACCCTACCTATATATATCCTGTTATAAACCCTAGTAGTCCTTCTATTTCTCAATTCTGTATGTACAGAAACTTCTGTTGCTTCTCTTCCTCAATGGCTGAAAACCTTAAATGTTCCAATTCAATTCCAACTCAAATTCACTAACAAAAATTCAAACTCCTCAATATATATCAAATTATATATCGATCTGAAGCTCTCGATGAGCATATCTTAAATTTGAAATTCATTTTTCGATATGAAGCTCTGTTTGTCTAGAAATTGATGATCAATTCTCGGCTGTGCATCGCGTGACGATCAACTTCAGCCGATCGTCAAATCGTCTGAGGGGTTTTGTAGAGGGGACCGAGTGTTGTTCATCAGTGGTGTTTACTGGTGGAATCGATGGACAAATCGTCGGTGAAAATTCAGTAGGGTTTCATGAAGGTAGCGGCGGCCGGTGTATTTTCTCGAGTCGTGGGCCTCGGGGGGGCGGGGGGGTTGGGAGGGCTGTCGCATGGCCGAAGGTCGGCGCATCGTTCGGCGGGGCTGCGTCGTGTGGTGGCGCGCTTATGGCCGCGTGCGGCGGCGTGTTTGTGGGTTCGAACGGCTTCAGGTTGCGTGCATTTCTGATGGTGGCTAGGGTTCGGTTATTGTACGTGCGTGAGGGAGATAATGACGTGTAAGTATATTAATTATTTTATTTAATTTAAGATTTCAAACTACAAATCTTCTAACTGATATAACTTTCGCATACGAACTCCATTTCATGCGCGATTTTCTCTGCTAGGTTCGTATTGGAATTCAGGACATTTTAATGCTAGTTTGGACGGATTCCGAGACTGTTCAAATTTTGGGTTTAAATTCGATTTAAATTCGATTTAAATCCAAAAGGTGAGTGTTTTAACCCACTCACAACTTCAACTTTTTTTTTTGGCAAGGCCGACGGGGTTAGATGGTCCCCGACCATTTTATTGCGGCACCAATCAGAACATTACATTGACTACATTGATACTCTAAGAAGACAAGGGGAGACATGGCACAGCAAGCACAAGGGAATCAAAATACAGAAAAGAAAAAAAAAACAACACAGTTTATATTCGTAGCGAGGCATAGATCCCAGGATCGAAAGAGAATGAGAGAAGACTTATATCATTCTTTATTTCCTACATAATCCACTGCTTGAGAACATCATCAGATTTAGCATTACTAGCATCGAACACTCTAGTATTTCGTTCTGTGACGACCCGGCTTTCTATGCCCAGAAAGACGTGTCATCAATAAGAAAGAAAGGGATAGAAATAGAAAAGAAAAGAAAGAAAGAACAACAACATCAGAATCTCACAGCGGAACGGAATAAAATATAATATATCAATATATATATACATCAGAGTTAAACAATATCATACAACATGACTATCATATACATATCTGTCAGAACATACATCTCAAATATCATAAACTAACCAACACAACGGAACTATATAGATATATAAGTCTACAACGCTGAAGCCTCCTGCTCCATTGCTCCTCCAGTAGTCATCAAAGCTAACCTGAATCCCTTGGCTACCCGTCAAAATTTGGGTACTCGAAAGTTTATGAAAAACAAAAATAAACTCCGGGTCAGACATGGGTCTGGTATGAGTAAACAGGTTAAAGTTGTTTAACTTTGAAAATCATTTAATAATGGTATCACGTAAGACTCCCCACAAATAAATACGGGTAAGTTTTTACCTTACGCTAACCAAAACATTTTATAGGAAATCCAGTGATATTATAATAGTGTCTAGGGTTTTCAAGTAAAATACAGAAATAGCTGAAATGCTTACATCTCACATTTCAACATAGTTGGGCACAATCAAAACGTACGACACTTATTGGAAATTGGATCCCATACAATGGCAGGGCTACTGGGGTACCGCCCGTCACAGTACGTGGTCTAGATCACAGTACCGAGGAGCCACCCTAAATCCCCTGCAACACAAGGACGGAACCATTCCTTACTGAACAGTCCCGAACAAGATAACCCCGCAGTTGGTGTACATCCAACCGCCCACACAGTCGAATAAAAGGGACATCTAGACAGGGGTATATCTCGTCCTGCTTGGGCATGACCCACCTAACCTTGCTGCACCTCCCCTGTTTTAGCCATTCCCGGTTGATGAGGCTAGAGGCTGCGATTACCTTTATAGGACATATCACTTACAATGCTCATCGTCCGCCTGACGATGTGCTGAAAGCATTCAATCCATACAAGTTCGTTCCGGGTTCGAACGAAACCGAAGGCATTATCTCGTTACACTCGTTTTGGAATCACCCTCAGAGTTAACAACGATAACCCTTACATTCTGAAAACGCCATCTCGATCTTCACTTCAGAGTTCACGACCTAACGTTTAATTTGGATCGATGTGGTTTTCGAAATATCAATCGATACCCGATCCCGGTCTCATCGAAATCCAAACGCCATTTTAAAGTCCAAGTTGTCTAATTAACTTAACAGAGTAAATTTAACAATTGAATTCGTATAGTAATTTAACACAGATAATTAACATCAGATAAATCATATATCAATTTAACTCAGATAAATCATACACAATCATCACAGATATATACAGAATATCACAGAACATCACAAATATAAATAAACATTAGAGGCAATCAATATAATCATCGATTTAAATCAACAGTTTTGATTTGGTTTAAACTTAATTGCATACTTAAACATAAATTATATTTTATTCATGCTTAACCAATTACGATTAATTAACTTATTTCAATTTATTAATTATTCCTTAATTAATGAAATAAATTCTTAATTACTAATCAATAACCTTAATTATTGATTTATAAAAATTAATTACACAATAAATTATTATTAACTGCTTAATTAATCATTAATTACTAATTAACTTAATCGTTCCACCATTAATTATTTATTTAATCAGTTATCTCTGATTTGTTAATTAATCAACTTCAAATGATTAATTGAATTCTTAATTACATATGATTTTATACAAGACTATTATTAAAATCTTTAATTATTAATTTGAATTAAGTTTGAACTACTTATGAAATTACAATTATAAATTCTATTACATTCGTAATTAACTTCTATTTAAATTAATTATGTACTTTGTTTCAGCAAAGCTTTGAAGGCTATCAGGGTTTAAAACAATTTGTTTAATACTTAATAACAAAATTTATACTTAACTTAATAGCTTTAATTTTTCATATTACAGTAATCTCAAACCCAAATACAACACCGTGCTCGCCTCGGGTAGAACTCGAGACTACCCAGCAGTTTCACGCGATAAAACTCCTATACTTCTTCTTCCCTGTTTCTTACTTCTCTGTTTTTCTCTTTTCTTTTTATTTTAGTTTAAGTTTTATTTCTGTTATAACATATAAACCCACGCGCATAATCACACTCGAACCAGCATCAAACTCGAAGCAGAGAACGAAAATACTCGAGTTCTCCTCGAGTCGACCCAAAATGTGATCGTCTCCGCCGCCGTGCACGTGCACGGCGGTCCACCACCGCGACAACCCCTTGCGACACCACCAACACATCACAAAGTCTCCCCACACACGGAATCGAAACCCAGATCAACCCCAACGTCATGCAATCAAAATTCGACTAAAATGTCGATCTGTAACCAATAACAGAAAGCCAAAAACCCCACGTCCACACTATTGCAACCGCTAGAGACGACGCGTCTTCGTCCAAACCTTGCCAACACTACACTCATGCACCTCCCAAAATCTCAGATCACTCGGTCAAGCCGAGGCGTCGCACGAATCGAATGAACATAACCCCAAAGTACAGACTCCTAAACCCTACTTTTCATAATTCCCACAAATTCTTGCAATTAAAAATTTTTCTCACATTTTTCTACTATTCATACATAAACACTTAAGCTTCATGTAAAATTTCAATAATTATAATTGAAGGAATTAACAGAACTTCATGAAAATGCACTTTCTATTCATTATCAAACTGCACTGCTAATTATTGACTAAAAATTATAATTCTTGTCTTAAAAATCATATTATAATATGTTGAATCAATATATAAACTCAAATTGACAATTTAAGATATTTGAATCTTGAGTATAATTTTACTTTATACTGTAATTGTGAGTTTACAGTTCTATTCTTTTTTTTTCACAGCTTCTAAAAATGTAATCCAATCCTTAATTCTAAACTTAAACAAATTTATTTAATTAAGTTACTACTTAGAGACAAGGATTTATATAAAAACTTTGATATACTCACTGATTTGTTTGCTTCAGTAAAACAAATTAGAACCTGAAAGAACATGATATGCAGGCTTTACAGTATTTAACAACCATTACAGAACTTAAGTCAACCACAAAACAAATCTTCATAAACTACATAAATAAGGTTAGGTTAGAAATAAGTCTACTCACCAAGATCGATTACTGAAGAAACTTGAAACAGAGGTTAGTTGTTGAAGAACAATAAAGACTACAGCTCCAACTTTGAATTTCAGTAACTTCTTTTTGCTTAAATATGTTTTGAACTTGCAAATTTGTTTATTTTCTTTCTTATCTCAGGTTTGTTTCATAAGTTTAAGACTGAACTAAGAATGAAACAAAAATGATGGAAACACTAATTAGTGTGGCTAACATATATATTAAGTACAATTATACTTGCAGTTTCTTTTGTTTGGACCTACTTATGTTAACATGTAAACAAAAATGTTTGTGTTTTCTTTAAGTTAACACAGATTAAATGCTTGCTGACCAAATTATTATTTGTACTAATGTGCTTTATTTATGCTAACACACAATTAATGTTGACTGACATAAAGATTTATTCAAAGATGTTTTGCAGATTTGTTTTCTGATGTATAAGAATTAGCTTGCAGGTTAATTTATACTAATGTATTTTATTTCATACTTTCATATTTCTTTTTATTTTATTTGAACAAACTCATGTGAACATATAAACAAAAAAATGTGTGTTGCAGGTTTTGTTTTATTATTTATGCTAGCATATACAGTTTGCAGGTTTTCACTTGTGTTTGAACTAAATGTTTTCATTTCTATTTATATCTCAAACCTATTATATTTGTACTTATGTTTGTCTTCAAACTTATGTTAACATATAATTATGTTATACTTATGCTACTTATATAAGCTTATATTTAATTTAATTATAAAACTATTATGATAAACTCAGATTAATCCTATTTTTCATTAAAGTTAAATATCACAAATATTTGATTTGTAACTTATATGTGCATTAATGTATTTATATTTAATATGAAATAAATTGTGTTATTGAACTTGTTCCTATTAATAACTGCATTCGTATATCTGATATTAAATGACATTAATACATCAATTTTAATTTAATTGAATAACACCAATTTATTTCTGAATATTGTTGAAAGAATCTATTTTATATTTGAAGTTATATTCCTTTATAACCCATATACAACTAATAATATCCAAATTCTTATTTATTTATAAATGAAAATCTTATATTTTATTTAAATTAGACTAAAAACTTATTATAAAAATAGGGTCAAAATTCCGGGATGTCACATTCCTCCCCCCGTAAAAGAATTTCGTCCCCGAAATCTAAACAACAGTTAATTTAAAAACTTAGTATTAACAATCCAAACATACACAACGTCCATACAAAACAAACAGTCAAACAGTCAATTCTAACAACATTACTAGCTATCCGGACAAAATCTGGATAAGCTCTCCTAAAACAATCAAGAGTTTCCCAGGTACAGTCTCTGGGCTCCTCACTCTATTGTACCTTGACGGGTTTCACCACTTTGCTCCTGAGTTGCTTCTCGTCATGTTCTACAATCTGAATAGGATTTCTAACCACAGTTAGGTTGGGTTCTACTTCTAAATCTTTCTGAACAACTAATTCTACCACTAATGATGGGTCATGAATAAATTACCTCAAATGAGACACATGAAATACATTGTGAATCCCAGACATCCGTTCTGGCAATTCAATCCTATAAACTACAGTTCCAATTCTTTCCAACACTCGGAATAGACCAATATATCTCGAAGCAAGTTTTCCCATTTTTTCGAATCTTATAGCACCTTGATTGAGGAAACTTTAATAAAAACTAACTCTCCGATCTCAAATTCCAATGGTCTTCGTCTCTTATCTGCATATTCCTTCTGACAATCTTGACCATCTTTCATCCTTTTCTTGATAAGCTCAATCTTTGCAAAAGCTTCTCGAATTAGATCGGGTCCAAGTACAAGTCGATCATTCGATTCAATCCAACAAGATGGGGATCTACAGGGTCTTCCATACAGAGCTTCATAAGGAGTCATTTTAATATCCACTTGGTTAAAATTTTGAAAAGGACATACTTCCTTAACTTGTTCCAAAGAAACATCTTCGGAGACATCCAAACTCACTGTGTCTCATCACACACCTACAACACCTTGAGATCTCAAGATATCATGATTTGGTCACTTCCATCCGATAGATCCAAAACTCAAACTCATCCGAATCACACTCCAACCATGAAATCCTCACATCATCCAAAGCTCACTCGAGACGGTAATAGGTCTACAGTCTCGACAGATACACTCCAACTACAAATATTCAAAACTCTAACCATCGGTAGTCGTGTTTCACACACCACTACATCTACCTTATAACTTATATTGGCATACCCGAACAGGTAACCCAATAAATAGGTAGAAAGAAATAAATGTATATATATATATATATATCAAAATTACAAATACGCTCTCTCAAGAAAGAAATCACTCAAGAGCCTAGGTATTCACTCAACCTAGCGCTCTTATACCAGCTGTGACGAACCGGCTTTCTATTCCCAGAAAGACGTGTCATCAATAAGAAAGAAAGGGATAGAAATAGAAAAGAAAAGAAAGAAAGAACAACATCAGAATCTCACAGTGGAATGGAATAAAATATAATATATCAACATAAATATTACATAGTTATATATATATATACATCAGAGTTAAACAGTATCATACAACATGACTATCATATACATATCTGTCAGAACATACATCTCAAATATCATAAACTAACCAACACAGCGGAACTATATAGATATATAAGTCTACAACGCTGAAGCCTCCTGCTCCATTGCTCCTCCAGTAGTCATCAAAGCTAACCTGAATCCCTTGGCTACCCGTAAAAATTTGGGTACCGAAAGTTTATGAAAAATAAAAATAAACTCCGGGTCAGACATGGGTCTGGTATGAGTAAACAGGTTAAAGTTGTTTAACTTTGAAAATCATTTAAAATAAGGGTATCACGTAAGACTCCCCACAAATAAATACGGGTAAGTTTTTACCTTACGCTAACCAAAACATTTTATAGGAAATCCAGTGATATTATAATAGTGTCTAGGGTTTTCAAGTAAAATACAGAAATAGCTGAAATGCTTACATCTCACATCTCAACATAGTTGGGCACAATCAAAACGTATGGCACTTATTGGAAATTGGATCCCATAAAATGGCAGGGCTACTGGGGTACCGCCCGTCACAGTACATGGTCTAGATCACAGTACCGAGGAGCCACCCTAACTCCCCTGCAAGACAAGGCCGGAATCATTCCTTACTGAATAGTCCCGAACAAGATAACCCCGCAGTTGGTGTACATCCAACCGCCCACACAGCCGAATAAAAGGGACATCTAAACAGGGGTATATCTCGTCCTGCTTGGGCATGACCCACCTAACCTTGCTGCACCTCCCCTGTTTTAGCCATTCCCGGTTGATGAGGCTAGAGGCTGCGATTACCTTTATAGGACATATCACTTAGAATGCTCATCGTCTGCCTGACGATGTGCTGAAAGCATTCAATCCATACAAGTTCGTTCCGGGTTCGAATGAAACTGAAGGCATTATCTCGTTACACTCGTTTTGGAATCACCCTCAGAGTTAACGACGATAACCCTTGCATTCTGAAAACACCATCTCGATCTTCACTTCAGAGTTCACGACCTAACGTTTAATTTGGATCGATGTGGTTTTCGGAATATCAATCGATACCCGATCCCGGTCTCATCGAAATCCAAACGCCATTTTAAAGTCCAAGTTGTCTAATTAACTTAACAGAGTAAATTTAACAATTGAATTCGTATAGTAATTTAACACAGATAATTAACATCAGATAAATCATATATCAATTTAACTCAGATAAATCATACACAATCATCACAGATATATACAGAATATCACAGAACATCACAGATATAAATAAACATCAGAGGCAATCAATATAATCATCGATTTAAATCAACAGTTTTGATTTGGTTTAAACTTAATTGCATACTTAAACATAAATTATATTTTATTCATGCTTAACCAATTATGATTAATTAACTTATTTCAATTTATTAATTATTCCTTAATTAATGAAATAAATTCTTAATTACTAATCAATAACCTTAATTATTGATTTATAAAACTTAATTACACAATTAATTATTATTAATTGCTTAATTTATCATTAATTATTAATTAACTTAATCGTTCCACCATTAATTATTTATTTAATCAGTTATTTCTGATTTGTTAATTAATCAACTTCAAATGATTAATTGAATTCTTAATTACATATGATTTTATACAAGACTATTATTAAAATCTTTAATTATTAATTTGAATTAAGTTTGAACTACTTATGAAATTACAATTATAAATTCTATTACATTCGTAATTAACTTCTATTTAAACTAATTATGTACTTTGTTTCAGCAAAGCTTTGAAGTCTATCAGGGTTTGAAACAATTTGTTTAATACTTAATAACAAAATTTGTACTTAACTCAATAGCTTTAATTTTTCATATTATAGTAATCTCAAACCCGAAGACAACACCGTGCTCGCCTCGGGTAGAACTCGAGACTACCCAGCAGTTTCACGCGATAAAACTCATGTACTTCTTCTTCCCTGTTTCTTACTTCTCTGTTTTCTCTTTTCTTTTTATTTTAGTTTAAGTTTTATTTCTGTTATAACATATAAACCCACGCGCATAATCACACTCGAACCAGCATCAAACTCGAAGCAGAGAACGAAAATACTCGAGTTCTCCTTGAGTCGACCCAAAACGTGATCGTATCCGCCGCCGTGCATGTGCACGGCGGTCCACCACCGCGACAACCCCTTGCGACGCCACCAACACATCACAAAGTCTCCCCACACACGGAATCGAAACCCAGATCAACCCCAACGTCATGCAATCAAAATTCTACTAAAATGTCGATCTATAACCAAACACAGAAAGCCAAAAACCCCACGTCCACACTATTGCAACCGCTAGAGACGACGTGTCTTCGTCCAAACCTTGCCAACACTACACTCATGCCCCTCCCAAAATCTCAGATCACTCGATCAAGCCGAGGCGTCGCGCGAATCAAATGAACATAACCCCAAAGTACAGACTCCTAAACCCTACTTTTCGTAATTCCCACAAATTCTTGCAATTAAAATTTTTTCTCACATTTTTCTGTTATTCATACATAAACACTTAAGCTTCATGTAAAATTTCAATAATTATAATTGAAGGAATTAACAGAACTTCATGAAAATGCACTTTCTATTCATTATCAAACTGCACTGCTAATTATTGACTAAAAATTATAATTCTTGTCTTAAAAATCATATTATAGTATGTTGAATCAATATATAAACTCAAATTGACAATTTAAGATATTTGAATCTTGAGTATAATTTTACTTTATACTGTAATTGTGAGTTTGCAGTTCTATTCCTCTCTTTTTTTTCACAGCTTCTAAAAATGTAATCCAATCCTTAATTCTAAACTTAAACAAATTTATTTAATTAAGTTACTACTTAGAGACAAGGATTTATATAAAAACTTTGATATACTCACTGATTTGTTTGCTTCAGTAAAACAAATTAGAACCTGAAAGAACATGATATGCAGGCTTTACAGTATTTAACAACCATTACAGAACTTAAGTCAACCACAAAACAAATCTTCATAAACTACATAAATAAGGTTAGGTTAGCAATAAGTTTACTCACCAAGATCGATTGCTGAAGAAACTTGAAACAGAGGTTAGTTGTTGAAGAACAATAAAGACTGCAGCTCCAACTTTGAATTTCAGCAACTTCTTTTTGCTTGAATATGTTTTGAACTTGCAAATTTGTTTATTTTCTTTCTTATCTCAGGTTTGTTTCATAAGTTTAAGACTGAACTAAGAATGAAATAAAAATGATGGAAACATATATATATATATATATATATATATATATATATACATATATACTTGTAACAATGGAGTCTTCTTGCACAAGCTTCACTTGATAAAATATCTTACTCTATTTTATTTTTTTATTTATTTGCTTTGTACTAAAACCTGAGAATCATATGGATATTTCGGCTGCAGAAAATTTGTTTCAGATATAAGGGTGGGCTATTAAATGTTTATGTCTTTGAACTAGCATACACTAATTAGTGTGGCTGACATATATATTAAGTACAATTATACTTGCAGTTTCTTTTGTTTGGACCTACTTATGTTAACATGTAAACAAAAATGTTTGTGTTTTCTTTAAGTTAACACAGATTAAATGCTTGCTGACCAAATTATTGTTTGTACTAATGTGCTTTATTTATGCTAACATACAATTAATGTTGACTGACATAAAGATTTATTCAAAGATGTTTTGCAGATTTATTTTCTGATGTATAAGAATTAGCTTGCAGGTTAATTTATACTAATGTATTTTATTTCATACTTGCATATTTCTTTTTATTTTATTTGAACAAACTCATGTGAACATATAAAGAAAAAAAATGTGTGTTGCAGGTTTTGTTTTATTATTTATGCTAGCATATACAGTTTGCAGGTTTTCACTTGTGTTTGAACTAAATGTTTTCATTTCTATTTATATCTCAAACCTATTATATTTGTACTTATGTTTGTCTTCAAACTTATGTTAACATATAATTATGTTATACTTATGATACTTATATAAGCTTATATTTAATTTAATTATAAAACTGTTATGATAAACTCAGATTAATCCTATTTTTCATTAAAGTTATATATCACAAATATTTGATTTGTAACTTATATGTGCATTAATGTATTTATATTTAATATGAAATAAATTGTGTTATTGAACTTGTTCCTATTATTAACTGCATTCGTATATCTGATATTAAATGACATTAATACATCAATTTTAATTTAATTGAATAACACCAATTTATTTCTGAATATTGTTGAAAGAATCTATTTTATATTTGAAGTTATATTCCTTTATAACCCATATACAACTAATAATATCCAAATTCTTATTTATTTATAAATGAAAATCTTATATTTTATTTAAATTAGACTAAAAACTTATTATAAAAATAGGGTCAAAATTCCGGGATGTCACACGTTCTCTCCAAACCAAGCTGATGAAGCTTTTGAGCACAGTATTGAAAACCCTCTTTCGTTCATATTTAAAACCCGATCTCATATATATCCTCTCCCATTCTACTTGATTGTCATCAGAGACATTAGTTCATTGTAGCTTCGCCATGATGCAAATCCAGATTTGCTTAATAAAAGGGCACTCAAAGTATAAGTGTTCTACTGTCTCAGGTTGCTCACAACAATATAAACAGTTGATGTTAACATTCATACCCATGTAAGCAAGCTTAGCTTTAGTCATCATCGCACGATTAAGTACTTTCCAAAGCATGAGATTTTCACGCAATTTACTATCAGTGCTCCAGGTTCGCTTCCACCATCTCCAAGTTGGGCAATTACCATTCTGCATGATAAATTCATATGCATCTCCAGTTTTGAACAAGGCCTTTTTGTTACCCCAAACCAGACGAGGAGAAGTAGATGTTAATGGAATAAACATGACTATTTTGTTCCATATATTTTGGATCGTAATATTGAAAGAAAAGTTACGTGTATTTTGAAGATTGTATATAACATCTCTAACCTTAGTAGCCAAATGAATCCCAGTTTGGTGTATATCATTGTACGGTAGGTGTCGCCGCAGGATGAACCCATTCTCTAACCAAGGATCCTCCCAGAAACTGACGATATTTGTAGGATTCGTGTTCATTAATATAAGTGAAAGAAATTGCTCCTTAATCTTGAAGATGCTCTGCCATGTCCAACTCAAGTTATAAGGCTTGGGTATGTTCCACAAACTCCTTCCCTTTATCACATTTTTGTCGGACCACATTGCCCAAAGGCTTTCAGAACAATTGTAGTAGGTGTCAATATGTTTTGCGAAGGAAGCTTTGTTCCATTGTTTTAAGTTTAGAATACCAAGACCACCTTTGTTCATTGGTCTCTCTACTCTGCCAAATTTTGTTGGAGCCATATATCTGCCAGTAGTCTTACCTTTCCACAGGAATTTCATGATTGCACTTCTGATCATACTTATCAACTTAAAGGGGAGAATGAATGTTCTAGCCCAGTACACTTGCATTGAAAAGATAACCGACTTAATTAGGGTCAATCTACCTGCTTGACTAAGAGACTTGGCGGTCCAGCAGTCAAGCCTCGCAATTATCTTCTCATAAAGAGGAAGACATTGCGTAGTGGAGATTTTTGACGTTGCGAGTGGAAGCCCCAAGTATGAAACTGTATCAGGGTTGTGAGACAAGCCAGTGATGTGTGTGATTTGATTGCACTGTTTAGTGTTAAGACTAGCAGTAATAATGTCAGATTTGCCGATATTTACCCTTAGTCCCGTCATAATGTAGAATTGATCAAGTGTGAGCATTATGTTCGTGACAGTGTCAGAATCAGGAGAGCAGAATACTATTAAGTCATCCGCAAACATAAGTGCAATGATTTGGGGCTCTTTGCACGCAGGGTGAAGCTTAAATCTACCTTGGATAAACTGTTTATCAAACAACTGCGTAAGAAGCTCCATGACCATTATGAAACATAAGCAGATAGCGGATCTCCTTGTCTAGTCCCTTGCTTACTTGTAAAAAAGCCTTCAGAGTACCATTGACATTAACTGAAAATGTCGGAGTGGATATGCATTCATATATCCAAGATATAAAATGCGGTGGGAAGTTCATATACCCTATTATTCATACAATACTATCCCATTGTAATATGTCAAAGGCTTTCATAATATCAAGTTTCATCATTGCTTTTGGAGAAGTATTCTTACGTTTATAGCCCTTAATAAGCTAATGCGAGAGAAGAACATGATCCAAAATATTCCTCCCAGGTAAAAAGGCAGCTTGGTTTTTGGATACAATTTTTGGTAAGACATGTTTAAGCCTTGTAGCAATCACTTTAGAGATGCATTTACAAATAGTGTTACAATAGGAGATAGGGCGGAATTCATTAACACAATGAGCATTTTTGAGTTTGGGTATAAGAGCTATATTCGTATAATTAAATGATCTGAAGATTTTACTTTTTCTGAAGAAAAGAAGAATGGCATTGCTAACATCCGCTGAAACAATTGACCAGCATGAAGTATAGAAGTGGGCATTCAACCCATCTGGACCTCCACACGAATTGGTGTTAAGAGAGAACATAGCTTCTTTGATCTCTTCATGGGTGACTTCACTGCATAGGAAGGAGTAATCATCCGGAATAAGTCTAGGCAGGATGTCATCAGGGATCTGATCAATATGAGGAATGAAGTTGTTCTTGTTGCTATACAGGACAGAGAAATGTTTAACAAAAGCATCTTGGACTTCGTCAGGATTAGAGTGAAGAGCACCATTCGTGTCATAGATAGTTGTAATGTTTTCTCTTCTCTGATTATTCTTGAGACTAGCATGGAAGTAGGCACTGTTTTTATCTCCTTTCTCCTTCCATTTTATTCTAGACTTATGTCTAACCATTTCATTCTCTTTAACTAAAGCTTCATAGTATTGCTTAGACAAGTAACTTTCAGTTGCAGCATGATTTGCATTGTTCACATTAGACATCATTGCAGTTTGGACCTCAATAAGTTTTTCTTTAATCAAGAGCTCATTTTCTCACCGTTACCATATTTTTGGAATGCCCATTATTTCAAGACCACCTTCATCTCTTTTATTTTTTCCTGCAAAACAAACAAATGATTACCAGATTTAGGCTTATTCCATGTTGCTAACACAGTAGATTTAAAGTTAGGTTCAGAGACCCAAGTACTAAAAAATTTAAAATTTGATTTCCCCCTCTTGTCCGGTCCACGTAGGTGAATAATTTGAGGTGAGTGGTCTGAAAGGAGAGGGGGAGGAAGGTGGTTGAAGAGAAGAGGCCATTTGGATAAGGCAGAATGATTGGAAAATGTGTGATCTATCCTAGAAAAAGTTCTACATCCATGTCTCCTCTTATTGTTCCACGAGTACCGCATACCAATAGATTTGACCATAATCAGTTCCGCATCGATAAGAGTATCAGCAAGTGGTTTAATTTCGTTTAGAGAGAGTGGATTTCCACCTACTCTATCAGAAAGAGAGAAACTACAATTGAAGTCCCCAAGGATAATCCATGGATGGGTGGAATGTCTGAGAGATGCGATGGTCGTAAGTAACGTAGTTCTTGATGCTGCTGAGTTGAATGCATATACAAAGGAAACATAGATGGTTGATTTATCTGATAGGTCAATTGCATGACAGTGTATTAGCTGGGAAGAAGATAGGATGGGGGTTAGTTGAATTGTTCTTGGATCGAATAGAATTAATATTCTACCATATGGTACTTCGTTCAAATTGTGGATGAATTTCCAATTTGGTTTAATGAAAGCAGTTGCCTTGTTAATCTTGGTCTGGTTTAACTTTGTTTCAAGAATTGCTAAGATTGACAGTTGATGAGTTTTGATAAGCTGTATACACTGTTCTTGCTTGATTACTTGGTTTCCACCATGAATGTTCCATGCTTCAATGCGTGACATCATTGAATAACTCGTGCGTTGAAGAAGTTCTATCTTCATTCTCCTAGTTACTACCTGATTTGAGGACAGATAGTTAGGAATAGTAGCTAAAAGGGGAGTAACTTCATGTTTTTTTGTTTCATCAGGCGAGGGGGAGGTGGTCTGAAAAGTTTCTGAAAGGGTGTGTTGTATTGTCATCGTGGAGGAAGGCACAGTTAACGGTGGAGGGGCTTTGTATGCTGAAGGTGGTTTGATCTTGGAGTAAGTGTGTTGAGTGGTAGGGATGGGCGTAGTGTCATTTCTTAGGAGCGAGGTTACTGTAGTTTGAAGTTTGGACTGATACGTTGTGCATGTATCATTTTCATTGTGCATGTTTTCTTTCATCTGCTCTTTATTCCTTTGCCCGGAAATTTTGATGCTGTTTTGTCTATCTTTTCTACCAAATGTGCTGCTTTCTTCTCCTTGTTTACTATCACTGTTTGATTCAACATTTTTGCATCCATCATCGCTAGTTACAGGTTGTTGTTTCTCATTCACTGTTTGTTCTACCACATGATTCCTTCGTATTAAATTTTTTCTCCTGTCTTTTTCTTGAATATTATGGTACTCATCTTCATTTTGTACCTCTGTTTCAAAGTTAACTAGAGCTGTTCGACCTTGTGTTTCATCTTTCATACTTTCATCTAGCATATCAATCATGTTTTCATCTTCTTGCAGATTAAGGAGAGCATCAAATTTGTTAAATATTACTATTTTTTCTACTGAGTCATTATCTTCATTCGTTACCACTTCTTTAGGACTAGTATCCTTAACCAGTTTATTTATTGCATTCTGAATGTTGTCAGTTACTCTTTCATTTATGTCTTCATTGTTATTTACTTTATCACCACATAATCCAATTTCATGGTCATCACTTGTATGTTCTTCCACAATCTTGCTTTCCTCATTGCCCGTTCTTTCTTGATCCATAATATTTTCCTTATTTACTATTTCTGCTTTTTTATTGCTCACACGCCTCCATGCTCTGTTGTTTCGTTGCAGAACTGGTTTGACATTTCTATTATCTTGGGGTATCACTAATGTCACAACCTTTTTTTCTTTACTGTCGTTTTTTCTTGTTTCCTTATCCTTGTGACTTTGATTCTTTTCCTTACCTTCACAACTTCCTATTTTATGTCCAAATTTTTTGCATAATACACATACATCCGGCTTCCACTGATATTGTACATAGATTTTTTGATACCCGCCTTCTACCAACTTTACCATAAACCCGTCAGGAAGTTCCTTGTCTGGTTTGACTTCAATTAAGCACTTCGCATAGCTCAGTCGTTCTTGCTTCTCCGTCATTTCATCCATACACAACATCCTCCCCAGGTGACTACTAAGCCAGTTAATCCCAAGCGGCGACCACGCAAATATTGGTAGGTTGTACAACTGAACCCAAACCGGGACCACAGTGATGGAGCCTGGTACGTTACTTATTGCTGCATCATATGGTTTAACAATGAACAACTTATTATTCATAATAATAGGATCACTTTGTAGTATATTAACTCTATCTTCCAAACACGTGAAGTTAAATAAGAAGATGCTTCCATCTGACTTGACTGTAACGGAGACTTTTAACTTCCAAATCTTCCCGAGTTTAAAGATTACTGCTGTATATGACAAAGGCTTGTCTAAGAAAAAACCAACCAGTGTTTCGTTCCAAATCAGTGCTCCAGCTTCAAGAACTGCTTGCGTTGGTACTAAAACGTCATTTTCGTACTCTGGTGTCAGGTCAACGGGAATGTACTTCCCAGCATTTTTTGGTTTGTGCTTAAATAGAGAAGTCCATTTCTGTTCACCCTGAAAGGAAGGAGGAGGTAGGTCAGTTTGGGAAGATGGAGGTGTGATAGTATGATGAGATGGGAATGGGTCTGGTGGAACAAGTGGGGGCATATTTGGGGGGACATGAAGGACGGTGGGTGGAAGGCATGTTGGATTGCAGACTGAGGTGGTTGTAGGGTCAAAAGAGGGAGCCGTGGGCGTTGAAGTAGAGGATCTAGGGGTAAGGACAGAGACTACGGCAACGGGGTAGGGTGGTACGGCAGAGGTGTCAGAGTGGGTATGGGTAGGTACTACTGAGTTGACTAATGGGTTATGGGAGAGGACTACGGGATCAGACATGAGAGAAAAGAAAGTGAAAACTTTGGGGCCAAGGAAACTATGTTTACCCTGGCCATTGGTTAGACTGGGATTTATAGTGCCTAGACACTTATGTCTCATTATTGTGGCCGTTGGGATTCGAACCGGTGCCACTACAACTACATGTAGCAACTCCACTATGTCTTAACCACTGGACCACTAGAACTTGACACAACTTCAAAATTTTCTTATGTTTGTTAAATGGATTTATGATGTGATTATAAATTTATTTATGACTGTTTGGCATATTTTAATCATCATCTCAGTTAAATTGCTCTTTAATTTATTATTTCATATAAACTGCCAATTAAATTGTTATTTAATTTATTATTGAATACAAACTACCGGTAAATACCTGTTATTTATTATCTGTCTATGTTGATGTTATTGGTTAAGTTGGATGATGACTGAATAATGTTTGATGATGGATATTGGATGAATGAACGTTGTATTTTATATTGTTATAAACTGCAAGTTGTTATGGATTTTTATTTCATTCGGGATTGTGGTTTGAAATGATATATATCCGTATTTATATTTCAAATTACGAATTGAAATGATAAATATCCGTATCACTTGACCATAGGATAGAAAATTATATACAGGCACCGCTGGTCTATATATAAATATTTTTGAAAATGATTTCCATGGTTTTATATAGAAATATATGGTTTTATATAAATATTGATTTTAGATATTATATAAATGTTATTTTATCCTTGATTTTAAGCTATGTATAATTTGTTTAAAATAAAATAAGCTTAATAAAAAGTTTGATTTTTATTCAAGATAATACGGTTGAATATTTAAATTTCATTTAAATATAGAGTTTATAATGATTTAAATAAATGAAGTTTGGAAGATAAATTGGAAATGTATTTGAAATTGGATTTATTTAAGAATTAAACTCAAATAAGTTTGATGTGAAATTTATTAAATTGGAAATTTTAAAGGTATGATTTTTATAACGTGATTTTGGGTTAAGGTGTATTAACTGAGTATTTCAAGTATAAATAAGTTGAAGGAAATAATTAGTTTTTTGTAATTTGAGTTTTATTCAAATGATAATAGATTTATCAAGTAAATAATATGAAATTAAATAATAGAAAATTGAATTTGATATATATATATATATATATATGAAATTATCGAACTTAGTTTTGAAATCTTTGAATACTTAAAGTTTTGAAAAATATCAAATTTGGAATGGTCTATTTCGTGGATCAGATCTGTTGTGAAATCGATGTAATTTGGGATAGTTTATTCGAAAACTGAATTGAATTGAAATTTATGATTTGGGATTTGGTTAAATTTAAAATCTAGAAATTCTAGTTGTTTTGGAATTGATTTGTGAAATTGAAGAAGTTATTTATTATATAAAGTATTTAAAATATTTAAACCATTTAAGTAGTGGAAGTTATGTTCAAAGTATCATGATTTGAAAATTTTATATTTCAAGTGTTATGATTTTAAAGTGTTGTAACATTGAAAGTGCTATGATTTTATGAAAAGGATATATTTGAAATAAAATGATATTATATTGATTTGGGTTTAATAAAAATGGTATCATATTGGTTTGGTTTTTAAATGGAAATGTATCGTATCTATTTGGTTTTGAAAGGGATATTATATTCTGGTTTTAAAGTATAAATTATTTTCAAATGACCGCGGTGTTATAATAACGTTTGGTTGTTAAAGAGACCGGGATCGGAAGTTATCATACTCTCTGCCAACTCCGAAAACCACTTTAACAACTGTGTAGGCGGTGGAGAGTCCAGAATGAAGTAGGATGGTGGCGGCATTCCTTTGAGGTATATACGTAGACCCGACTCCCGCTAGTTGGCATAAGGTGGCCAAAACAGAAGCGATTGACGGGCTAATGTGGTAGCACCTTTGATCGGACACATCCCTTCGATACTATACTTTGACTTTTGGATTGATTCGGTGGCCACTTTTGATTTTTGGTTTGGGGGTATGGCTCGAGGTGGGCGGTAGCTGTGGCTATGCGTTACCACCGCCCCAGAAGCGTAATTGATATATCTACCCTGGCATTGCCTAATTGTACCGTGTCACCTACCCTCGCACGCCTTGTACGAGTTTCATTTTTATCGTACATATGGAGTATCCTCTGGTAGCCTCTCGATCAGTAGGTATTATGGTATTGCATAGACTATTGGCACTATTACGTGTTAAGGGCTATATGGTAACCCCTTAATGCTATTTAAAAGTATGTTTATTTTACAATTAAACACTATTATAATAGCGAAATATTACTACATAGTAAATAGTTTAACAATTCCTTATGAGATGTGAATCCCAAACATCTCTTAAGTTACTACACTCACGTTAGACATTGGATAGGAGATGTCAAATCCCCTAAACATCTCTGATGTCGTTCCACTCATACTATGTATCATTGATTTAACTTACATAAGATCTTTTAGTTCCGACTCGAATGTTTTGTCTTTTCAATTTGCTTGGGTCAGTCTGAGCATTACAGGATTTGAAGACTATATTTTGGAGGACGAAGACGAAAATATTATTATTATTATATACTATATTGTTCCACTGCATCACATTGTTCCGCTGCATTGTCATTTATTATTTTTGGTATGCGTAACTCTGAAATGTATTGTATAAGTATAATCAAATGTTTATAAAACAGCTTCATGAACTGTTATTTGATTATTATATTTTATCATCCCGCTATGATATTCTGTTTTGTTTTATTTCTTTCTCTGTTTTTCTTGTTCACCCCAATAACAATCCGCCCTTCTGTATGGTTAGAGTCTGATGTGTGTGGTTTGTCGTAGATTTAAAGTGTACAAAAGGCAGGATGTTACACTCGTATTTGATCTTTGACTTTGTTTCCGGCTTGTATCCAGCATCTAAATTATCTGCAAAATAAACACTGACATGGTAAAATTGAAAAAGAAAATATTTTGCCGTGCAAATTAAAGTGTATGTTTTTGAAAATATTATATGCCTCAGTTATTTGGGTTGCATTTATTTCTTTCGAATTCATCTTACACGAACAGCTTTTTACATGCATAAAGTATCACCGTACATGTCATAAGGCCACGCACACCGATATACACTTGATAAAACTGCAGGGACAGGTGAGCACAAGGTCAAATCCAACCAAATGGTGGATTCAACTCAGATGCAATGCAATGGTCATGTACAAGAGTTAATGGTCAGCCAACATGAATAAAAGTCCAATGCAATGGCCAGACTCAAATGCACACAACCAGATCACACATGAACACTTGAATCAGAAACATGCACACAAATAAGCACAATGAAACCAGACTCAAGTGGCTGCAACAACCCATACATGTACACCAAAACAACTCGGCAGTGAGTTAGAAAAGGAGAGGCATGAAAAGATGATAACCAGTACACAGTGAGGCATAGATTCAAAAACAAATAAAGGCAACAAGAACATCAAAGGCACAAACAACGACATCAACTTCAAGATGAACCAGAACAAAAAAGTATGAACACGGCATATAAACATTGGAGCATACACATGGCATCAGTGCAGACTCAAAGTGGTGAACCAGATCAACATTTCAACCCAGATATGTAGACCAAACTAGACTTCAAACCAGAACACAATAACAAGGACTACATGCATAAATACAAATACCTCAACACAACATGGATGTTCAGTTCAAATTGAACCAGATCATTGATGATCCACATGACAACATGCAAACAATTGTACACACGACTCAAGACTGCAACAATACTCAAATGAAACCAGATAACAACTCAAATGAGCAAATGCAGACCAGTTCAATATGCAAGCAATCAAACAACACACAAGGGCTACAACCAAATGTACAAAATCTAAACCAGTGGCCACATGAGCACATACCAAAGACAATGCAATAAAAAGACTACAAAAACTCAAAGCCAGACAATAAGTATACTTGTGCACAAGGAAGGATAAAGTTGTTTAACTTGAGGGGATTAAGAAAATCAACATGACAACTCTAGCACAGTAACAAGTATGCAATAGAGGAGACTTCAAATGCAAAGCATCAGATCATACACATATATACATACATATATGTATGTATGTATGTATATACATGGAGTGACACACAAATATACACTAAAATCTGTAAAGCTGTAAGTCAAGCTTTTGAACAAAATCAGAAGTTATTTGGAAGCATCGACCAAGTCAGCAAATAACAAATATATATATATATATATATATATATATATATATAAATTCAAATACCAAGCTAAAATTAAGGAATGAACCAATCAGAGGTCTCAAGACCATTCATTCAAAAATCAATGCAGAAGATAAAATCACGAAAACTTCAAACAGAATCATACAAACGTAAATATAAGGTTTTCTTCCCTATATAAACCCAAGTCATCATCGACATTAAGGCATTCGAGTTCAAGCAAAAATCACAGAGCCAAGTTTCAAATAAATCCCAAATCAATAACTCGAATCAATTTCGAACCAAAGCAAAGAACCAGAGCAATTAAATGGCAAAAATTACATACCACATTCACAGTTTCAAACTCAATCCTGAAAGCAACCGCAAGCCAAATTGAAGGAGCGTTGAAGCCTCCATGAATTATCAAAGGAAAGGAATCGACTGGGAATGCAACTCAAATCATCCCTGAAATTGATCAATTTCGAATCAGTGCTTCAATTTCAACAACCATAATTTCAGATCGTAAAAGGAACGGCATGGACGGGCCGAAGTAAAATAGAATAAAGGGAGACGTCGTTTTTTCCTAATTATAACTTCTTATTGGGCTCGTGCTTTTAATTCTATAGGGCTTTAAATTATTTAATTAGGGTTTTGTTTTTATTTTAGTTATTATTTCATTTGTAATTTCATTTTAAATTGAGTAACTTTCTAGTCGGGTGACTAGGTACAAACTACGGGGCGTAGTTTTAGAATTTGCAATCAGTGGCTGAGTTCTGGTAGGGTTTTGAGCATAGAGTTAGGTTAGTCATTAGCGGGTGTCACAAGTTTACGTGTGTAAGCATTTGACTACTTAATTTCTAGTAAAATCTTGGGGGCAGGATGTAGGCAAAGTTTTGCTGAAGCTAGGTAAATCTGTGTTGTTATATTTCTACTTTTATTATTCTGCTATTAACTATGCTAAAATTATTATATTTATCTCCACATTAATTTTTATTATTATAAGTATCATCCTATTCACCCCCCACTAGGGTGAAATCGATCCTACGGGAGATTCCAGAATGAAGTAGGATGGTTTAGCGAACGATTCTGTATGAGGTATTTACATAGCCCTGACTCCTGTGAGTCAGCTTGATGTGGCTAAAACAAAAGCCATGTCGGGCCAAGTGAGTTCGCTCCTCCTATCGGGCACATTTCTTCGATCCCATATTATGACTGTGTGAATGATTTGGTGGCCACCCCTCGATTTTGATTATGGGAGTGTGTTCCGAGGTGGGCGGTAGTAGCTGCTATGTGTTACCACCAGTTTGAATTCTCAAAACGGTAGTATCCTACCCTGGGCATTGTCTCGCGTGCCTTGTCAAATACCTTATCACCCCGTCTACTAGTTTGTTTGTGTTGTACCTATGGAGTGCTCCTTGATAGCCCACAAGATTATGATGGAGTTTATAGTACTGTGTAAACTACGACATTATATAAAATGTGTTAAGGGGGGTATGGGTAACGCCTTAATGCGATTTTAATACTTTACTTTACTGATAGACATATTATAATAGCGTATATTACTACATAGTAAATAGTTTAGCGGATCCTTAGGAGATGGTAATCCCAAACATTTCTTAAGTTGCTACACTCACATTAGACACTGGATAGGATATGTCAAACCCGGTAAACATCTCTAACGCCGTTACACTCATATTTATTTAATGTTGATTTAACTTACATAAGATTTTTTTAGTTACAACTCGAGTGTTTTGTCTTTTCAATTCGCTCGGGTTAGTCTGAGCTTTTCAGTGTATTGAAGACTACTTTTCTAGAGGACAAAGACGAAGATTTTATACTGTTATTATTTATTATATTATTTCCACTACATCATGTTGTCCCACTGCATTTTATCTATTTCTGTTGTATGTAAATCTGATATGTATTGTAAAGTGTAATCAAATGTTATTTGTAAAACGGCTTCATGAACTATTATTTGACTATTATATTTTATCATTCCCCTTGAGATTCTGTGTTTGTTTTTCTTTCTTTCACTGCTTTTCCTTATTTACCCATAAAAATCCTCCCTTTTTAATGGTTTGAGTTTAACATGTGGGTTTATTTTCGATTTAAACTGTCCAAAAAAGGTGGGTCGTTACATTTGGTATAAGAACTTTATTTAGTGATAACCTTAGCTTTGTGGGGTCTGGCTCATTAAAGATAGGGTAGAATAAGTCATTGAGATATATATGGGAGAGCGTATTTGTAAGTGTAATAAAAGGTTTTTGTATTGTGTTAATTTGTTCTTTTGGGTATTAACAAATTCTGGTCGGTACATGGGATGCTACGGCACCGATAGAGATTACTAAACACTGAATATGGCAGACCGGCACAATATTGTTTTGAAATATAGGAAGATGAAATAATTTTGCCTATTATTATATTTTATATATAAAAGAATAATCTTTATAAATGTATATAGTTGGATGTTATATGTTGTTTTAGGTAGTATAAAATAGGATATACAAGTAAAGTAAATAAGAACTGAAATTTTGGAACTCAAGTTCTGGGGTTTGAACTTAGTTTCAAAGGATTATGAATATGATATTAGTACTATTTGGAAGTATTTTCGAATATAAACATTTCAATATGATTTGAAAGAAATGGTTTAAAGGAATTTTGGAAGGAAATAAGTTATGTACTCCCCTCTTTGTCGCTGGAAAATAATTTTAGTGATGAATGCACGCATCATGGACGTTGATTTTCGAGTTCCAAAGTGGGGAGACTGCTATAGTAGTTTTACTGCACATTTGTTTGATAAATAAATTTTGACCACGAATTCCTAATTATGATTTTATCTATAAAGGATATATATATACATATATATCATTTTCAAAATGATCTAAATAGACCTGGAATTTAGTTCTTAAAACTTTCTGATAATCAGTAGCTCCCATTTACTGCAAATGAATGAAATCTTGACTACATTAATACATGGAATCTACGGAAATAAGAAAATTAAGAATTCAAGGCTTAGTTATTAAAGAAATATATAGAAATTGGAAATTTGTAACTTGTAAATCAAAGATAATAAAATTTTAAGAAGATGTAAGGTGTTGAACATTTATTAACTAAATGAATAAGACAAAGTTGTGTAACATTCAATTACATCCTAAAAGACACACACACACACACACACACATATATATATATACACACACAACTTACCAAAATATTAAAAGTTGAAATGTTAATAGAAATATGTAATAGAATATTATACAAGTAAAACTTAGAAAATGAAGTGTTCAATGGAATTATGTTTATAAATGAAAAATTAAGATGTATAAGAATGTTATAAACTTAAGTGCTGTTAAAGCTAATTATAATTAAAGCAAATAGTAAAAGTGAATACTATATATGAAAGGAATAAAAGTGAAAAGAAAGAAAAAAAAAGAATGAAAATCTAAGTATGAGTGCTTTGAAAAAGAATATTGATGTAAAAAAGAAATCAAAGTAAATAATAAATGTGAAGTAAACTAAAATAAAATGTATGTAATCCTTTAATAATGAATTCATTGATTACTTTAAACAATTGAATGGAAATAACTTATGTAAGTAATGAATGTAAAGTAATGAAAAGAAAATGACATTGTATGAATAAATGAGAAATGAAATTCTTGTAGGTAAACAGTGTAAATTAAAGGAAATAATCATTGTACGAATGAAAAGAAAAATGAACAGTAAATAATGTGAAAGGAGATTAATAAGAATGAACTTAAACGATACTTAAAACTGTTGTCGGTTTTGGCTTATGGGATCATTGGGAAGTATACTTCTAACTATATAAAGATGAATAAATATCTACTAAATTTTATCTAAGACTATTGAGTGTATGATATACTTAGTAGTTTATTTATCATTTTGTACGATTAATAGTTTCTAAACCCGAACAAACCATTTGTTTTGGTTGTTTTGGATGGATGGCTGGCTACTTTGATTTCATGTGATGATTGTATACTTTTGTTGGCAAGTGATTGTTGTTATATTGTATTGGTTTGTTTATTGTTGATTGAAACAACTAAATATTTCTCTTTTACATAATTCTAACTCTTTTGAATTATATAAGTGAAATACAGGTTTATGGAAGCAATAGCTATTACTTTTGGTTTCATAAATAAGCGTTCTTTGCCCGACAAGTAGGTACATTTTCGGATTACGGTTTTACAGCTATATTATATTATTTTTTCCGTGGTTTGGGATATTTTATTTTGAAATATGATATATATATATATATATATTTGGTTTTATTATTATTATTTCTTCCAGACCTCCTCGTATAAAGGAGACTCTGTCGAAATTTTCCATGAATTTTGGACTTAGAAATTTTTTGTGAAAATGTTTTTTAAACTTTTATTGGACTTGAATAAGAAAGGATTTAATTGTTTGTAAATTGATAAATTTAATTTAAATATTTTAATTATGTAAATTTATTGTTTATAAATTGAATACATTGAATAAAATATATTAATTCCTTCTTTTTCCTTTTTGGGGATGAAAAGTTTTGGGTAGAGGAGAGTGTAACGACCAGTAATTTTCCGACAACTAAAATATTGTTTTTACGAGATTTTATCATTTAATATTGGAATAAATAAAAATTTGTGATTTATTAACGTGGGAAAAACTATAAATTTAAGATTTAACAATGAAAGGAATAGCTAGAATGTAATATTAGTAATGTTAATGCAAGGTAATGGATAACTAATTTAATGCAATTCCAATTTATTGAAATGATTGTGAATATAAAATGTGATTATAAATTGAAAATAAAAGAAATAAACCAAATGTTATATTAGTTGGTGAAATAATATGTAATTATTGTAATCGGGTAAAGTTAGCGTTGTGTAAATAGTTAGAATATTTGTTTATAGATAATAAACTTGTAAGTGTGATTAAATTAAGAAAAAGTAACAATTGTTATTGGTTGCCAATCTATTTAATCTGTTTAATTAAATTAGGAATCAATTGCAATTAAATGTAAAAATATTTCGTTAATGTAAATTTAGAGGATATTGTAGAGTATTATTGTATTAAGATATAAACTAGTGTTAACTATGTCCATAGAATAATGATTGATTGAATAAAAAGATTGAAATCAAATTAAATCAATTTATTGGAATTAAATTATAATTAATCAGGTTCAACTACAGTTGAAATTAAACACTGTAATTAGTGAAATATTAAACACTGAATTTATATGTTAATTTGTTTTAAATTATTGTAAATGTTAAAGTAATAAAAGGTGATATAAATTGTTAGTTATTAAATCTGAAATTAAAAAGTGATCTAGTTAATTCAATATTAATTTATTTAATTAACGTGAAATAGCCATTTTGTCCACTATCTCAGATTTTCACGAAATTAGTTTCATCAGATCCGTAACGGTGAATTATTGTAAGCTTTAGACTTGTCGTTTGATCATACGGGCTCGAAACGCGTTGAAATCAATTTAATCGAATTAAATTGAAATAAGATGATTTTAAAAGCTAACTTCTTCTATGATGGAATTAGAACTTGAAACCTATTTCTTTGAGTTTAAAAATATTGAAAACATCTATTTTGATATATGAGATAACTAACTTTTGTTTCGGAGATGAAACAGGCTTTTCTGGTCGCTATTGTTGTTCATACCAATTAGAGATGTGTTTATTCTCTTATCGGCCCCTGTTCATATAAACAGTCTTGTTTTTCAAAACCCTCGCAGTCATTTTCTCATTCCTATACATGCAATTCTATCTTCCTGTCTCCTTCCTCAATGGCAGAAACCCTAACTTCCAGTACAATTGCAAATCGAAAATTAAATCGAAAAATTAAAACTCCTTAAACTATATCATATTATATACCGATTCGAAGCTCTCGACGAGCGCAATCTACTGCAGTGATTTGTTTCTCGAATCGGATCATCATTAGTCAAGAAATCAATGAATTAATCATGGTTGTTCATCGCGTTGTGATCAACTTCGATCGATTGTCGAATCGATGGCATGGATTTGTGGAAATCATCGAGCGGAGTTCATCCGTATCATTTGTTAGGCGAGATGATGTTCCAGTTGACTTGGAAAATTTGAGTAGGGTTTAAAAAGCATGGGGGCGATGGTTACCTAGGGTGGCGGCTATCTAGGGTGGCGTTTCTGTTCGTGTTGGAGGTGGGATCGTGAGTCGGGGGAGGGGGGGGGAAGGGCAGGCAGTCGCAGGGCAACGGCTCGGCAGGCTCTCGTGGCCTACGGTGGCATGAGAGTTAGATGAGTACGATCTGGATTCTAGGGTTTCTCTAAGATAAAGATCGAAGGGGACGTGTATAATTATAATATTATTTCATTTGTTTTAATTTAAAAACGTATGTCTTCTAATGTTAATATCTTTTACATACGAGGTCGGATTTGCGCGCAGTTTGTTCCACTGGGATCGTATCGAAATTTTGGACATTATGAAACTACTTTGGACGAATTCTGAGACTGTTCATATTTGGACCTTATTTTGGATTTCAATTCAATTTGAAATCAAAGATGAGTGTTTTAACCCACTCACAATTACTAAATTATCTTATGTTAGTTAAATTAAATTTATGATGTGATTAAAATTTGATCGGGTGATGTTTGGTATATTTAAATCGTCATTCCAGTAAAATCCGACTTTCATTGAATTTAATCCCCATTTAATTTAATATTGAATTTTAATTGTCAATTAAATACCCGTTGAAGATAATCAGTTAAAGGATGTTATTTATTAGTTGATTTGAATGTGATTGTGATGAATGTTTAATTATTGATATTTTGTATGATTGGGTGTATGCATATATTTATACGTTGTTATCACACTGCAAGTTCTCTTAGTTATTGTTATGAAATCATTATGGTTTGAAATGGTGCGTACCCAAACAATCTGATAGATTAGGGAAAAATTGTCATGGGTTGAAATGATAAACCCGAACAATTTTTAGGATTTTGAATGTTAATTTGGGATTGCGGGTTGAAATGATATATACATGTAAATTAAAATTATTGCGGATTGAAATGATCAATATCTGTATCACTTGACTATAAGGTAGAAAATTATTACAGACACTGTATTGGTTAAATTAAATGATTTTAAATCCTTAAACATTGAATTCAGTTAAATTATATTTCGAAATAAAATTGGATTTATATAAACTGAATTATTTTCGAAAATCCAAGCTTTAAATGTCAAAATTGTAATTGGTTTAAAGGAATTGTTTAGAGAAATTAATTTAAAACATTAAGGTTGAATTTGAAGTGTAAATGAAATTTATCGAAATTGAGTTATAGAAACGTTTGAAAATGTAACTTTGAAATCTGCTAAATTTGAAATTGTTTGGGTTTATTGTTCGAACTTGGATTTGAAATCGATATTATTTAAATGGTTTAAATGAGAAATTGAATTGAAAGACAAAATTTGTTTTGTTGATTTGAAAGCGGGACGTGGTCTAGATCTATTAAAATGAAAGAAATAGTTTAATTTGACATTAATTTCAAATTTATCATTCTAGTGTAAACTGTTTAAAAATATATTATTTTTTAATCCTACTTATTAAAGTTATCAAACTATTAAAAAAATTAATCTATTTTAAACTATATTAAACTATTTTAATAAATTTTGAACCATTTTAATTTATTTTATCTATTTAATCCAATTTAATCTATTTTAAACTAATTAACCCATTTTAATCTATTTTAAACCTATTTAATCTATTTAATCTACTTTAAACTATTTAATCTATTTCCAAATTATTTAATCTATTTTAAATCTATTTAACTATTTTTAATATATTTTTAAACTATTTTAGAGTATTTAACTATTTAAAAAGAATTATTTTAACTATGCTAAACTATTTATAACTATCTAAATCATTTTCTAAATTTTAGACTAAGTAAAGTGGAAGTGTCTATGTTAAATCCTTGATTTAAAAGCGAATATGGTTAAATGATATTATAAGCAAAGTTGGGATTTAAATAACATACTTGAGTGAATATAATGATTTTGAAAATTTTGTCGATATGTTTTCAAAGTGGATATGATTTCAAAAGTGATATGGTTTGAGATCGAATATGATATTTTGATATCAATTATGAATTGACTTTAGAAATGTAAAAGAACCAACCGGTTTGAAATAAGCGTTTGGTTGTTAAAGAGACCGGAATCAGATATTGTCATGCTCTCTACCAATACCGAAAACCACTTTAACAACTGTGTATGTGGTGAAGATTCCAAAATGAAGAAGGATGGTTTGGCGAAGGATTTTGTATGAGGTATTTACGTAGCCCCGACTCCGGTGAGTCAGCTTGATGTGGCTAAAACAGGAGCCATGGTGGGCCAAATGAGGTCGCTCCTCCAATCGGGCACATTTCTTCGATATCATATTATGACTTTTTGATTAATTTGGTGGTCACCTCTCGATTTTGATTATGGGGGTGTGTTCCGAGGTAGGCGGTATTAGCTGTAATGTCTTACCACCAGTCCGGATCCACAAAACGATGGTATCCTACCCTAGACATTGTCTCGCATGTCTTGTCACATGCCTTATCGTGCCGTCCATGAGTTTGATTTGTGTCGTACCTATGGAGTGCTCCCTGATAGCCCACCAGTTTACGGTGGAGTTTATAGTACTGTATCGACTACGACATTATATAAAATGTGTTAAAGGGGATATGGGTAATTTCTTAACGCTATTTTAATACTTTACTTTACTGATAGACATATTATAATAGCATATATTACTACATAGTAAATAGTTTAACGGATCCTTAAGAGATGGTAATTCCAAACATCTCTTAAGTTATTACATTCATGTTAGACAATAGATATGAGATGTCAAACCCCGTAAACATCTCTAATGCCGTTACACTCATATTTATTTACTATTGATTTAACTTACACAAGATCTTTTAGTTCTGACTCAAGTGTTTTGTCTTTTCAATTCACTCGGGTCAGTCAAAGCTTTTCAGTGTATCGAAGACTACTTTTCTGGAGGGCGAAGACGAAGATTTAGTACTGTTATTACTTACTATATTATTTCGACCGCATCATGTTGTTCCTGTAACGACCCGTAATTTTGTTACTTTGAAAATGAGAGTTTCGTTCGTTTTAAATTTAAAAAGAATTTAAATCTTAAATAAATACGTTATATAGTTAATAAATTAAAAAGTATAAATTTGGATTTTAGAACAAATCGACAAAAGTTAAGTTTTGTTAGTAATAAATAAAGGCTTAAATAAATAAGTTTAAATATTTATTTGATAAGTTAAATCTTGTTTAAAACATTTAGTAAAGATAATATAAGTATATTAAAAGATATACAAGTATGTTAATAATCATTTTAGAAAAATAACCAAAATATGTAGCATTTTGTCAATTTTGCATATATTATGAAATTAGAGATTTTGATATTAGTTAAATATGATTTTAAAAAATAAAGAGATATGTTTTAATTTATTTAAAGAAGTGAAAAGTTTCATTTTAAATTTGTTTTACATAAATGAATAATTTAGCTAAAACGTCAAAATATGACCGTAAAATTTTTTGTCGAAAATCTATGTTTTGCCGATTAAAAGTTATCGCAATGTTGTTACATCTTTATTTTATTATATATGAACATATATTCAAATAGTATAAGTAATATTAATTCACTAATCATGTTTGCTTTTACTAAACAAGTTTAGAAAACAATTAGCAAAAGTAAACACAAAAGGACAAAGCATGTCACATCAAATCCAACCAAATCTTTACTTAAATAATTAAGCGATTAAGACATAAAGTGATGATGTGATAAGGTGATGGCAAGTGTTGAAAAAGTAAGGTAAAGTAAGGATATTTTAGTAGTTTTGTAAATGGTTAGTTTTGTAATTCACCACTCCTTACTTTTTCTATAAATAACCATCCATTCTTCTCATTTTATTTACATTTCTCATTCTTCTTCTTCTTCATTTTTGAGCTTTCTTTTGCTCATTAATGGCTTCTCTCTTTAAGAGAGGTAGGAGGGCTAAAAATAATTGAGTGCTTAAGCACTAATCCACTTATTACTCTTCATCCTCTTCTTAATTAACTTCTTCTCTCTCTTCTTAAAAATGGCCTTAGGCCGTGAGTTTGGGCGTTGATAGGGGAAGGACGTGAGCAATATGGAAGGGGAAGGCTATGGACAAAAGCAAGAAGGGATGTGGGGTGGTAGGCGAGCATTTGGAAAAGGTGGAAGAATGTTTACGTGGTTATTTAGTGAAGCGCTGAATTAAATGAATGTTGGTAGGAAGTTAAATGTTTTAGTTAATGGTGAGAAAATTCTCACTGCTTTTAAAAGATCATATTTTGATTTTACTATAATAATTATCTTATGACATATATGCAAGTATACACCCCTTTAAAATGTTGCTATGGATGTTTGGTTATATTTGTGTTATGTTTGAATAGTATCAAGTGTTTATGGTTGTGATTATTTATCATGTTAGCTTATGTATGGACCATAATTATGTTAGTTATAAATGTTAAATTTGATTATGCTCATTTTGATTAAGTAATCACCTTTATTAAATTAGGCCATGTTTTTAGTGATATGAGATATTTTGAAAAAATAAGTCTCTTTTCGATTAGAAGTGAAATTAAAGTTAAAATAAAAGAGAATTTGAAATATAAACTGAAATGGGTTTGAAAATTGTAGTTAAATTGAAATTGAAATTGAGATGAATAGTGAAATTGAAATTGAAATCGATTTTGAAAATTGAGTTTGAGATTAAGGATGAACTGAATTTTAAATTGAAATTAGACTTGAAATCTAAGTTTTAAATGTGTTTAATTTGAAGTTAGAATTGAAATTGAGTTGAAATTAGAAATTAAAATTTAATATTAAAATAATAGGAATAAAATAATATTATAATATGGTAATAGTGAAAATATATTTTAAAAACTTTAAAAAGCGAAAAATATTGATTTAAAATGATTTGTGATGATTTTATAAGTGATAAAATTAATTTGAATAGATTATTTCAAGTACTAAAAAGAAGTTAAAACTAGACGCATCGCGCAAAGGTAATTCGTGATTTCGCACCGAAAAGTTCAAATGAGTATATATAGTGAAATATAGCTTGGAGTTCTTCGAGATAAGAAAATTCCGGACTACTATATCCATATCTTTGAAATGAAGAAAGAAAATCAAGATTTTGTCTTGTAGAATTTGAATAAGTCCAAAACAATTTTCTAAAAAAATCGCGCTAGTGTAGTTAAGTGACCATAACATGAAATTTGGTTAAATGAATGTTTGTAATTACGGAAAAATACGGAATAAATTTGATAAATCTATTTAAATTATATAAAGGAGATTTGGATTGAAAAATATGAATTATCGAATGTTTAAATCAAATTAGCTTGTATAGCACTTTCCGCGGCACTTTTATGCTACGAATTGTATAACTTTTTGATGTGAGTTTAAAAGTAACGATTTTTCCTGGAATAAATTGTGAATGTTTTTAAAAGGAAAATTAAGCATTTAAAAGATAATTTGGAATCTTCATAATCAATTTCAAAATAAAATTGTTATCTGAGTATGCGGAAACGACTAGTACATTTGTCCCGCTTGTGAGATCTGGGAAGATAAAACAAGGTGTTTGACTAAGGTTAGGGATGGAGCAACCAGTGCCCTGAACTTACCTGGCCTATGTTTTCTTTTCTTAGGCGAGGGGTGGACAAATCGAAAGGAAATCCCGGATGCTCTTAAATAAAAAGATCGTATTGAGTTTCCAAAATAAAAGAAGATTGGTATTACCCAAAATTTAAGCAATCTCCAAAATGAATGATTGCTATGATCCTATTTACTCAAAAATGTTTACTAATATTGATTTAGGGCTTATCGTAAACAATGTCTTGAATAACATTGTTTTTGACCTGCCTAAAAGTTAAGAAATTAGATCGAGAGTTAAGTGAGGAAATGTGAGATATTTTTCGAAGCAAAAGAACGAATTACTTAGAATTATCCTAAGTCAAAATAAAGAGATTTTGAAATCACCCAAAAAGAATTAAAGTGAAAAGAGACTTAATAAATCCAATGTACTCATATTCACTTTTTATCGATAATTGGATTTTGAAGGAACCGATGTCATATTTGGGTGATTCCTATCCAAAATCCACTTCGAACCAATATATACGTTCGAATGTAAAGACATGCTGAAGATGGTGATTATTGATGACCGTGGATCTTCATAGCATGAAGAATGCCTGTTGAACATGCTCCGGGCATCTCCCATTATAGAGTTGTTTATAACAGTGGTCTCCTCGTGGTGGATATTTTTTGGATTGGAAGGACTACTCATTACTAGTGGTAGTAGGAGAGTGCCTTTGGTTTGTCCTGTTTCTAGACAACTTGTATGGACGTTTGTCTGACATTGCATTTCTAAAGATTACATACATTGGTATTTACAAACTTACATCAGTGGTGGTGGAGAAGGCAACTTATTTTAGCTTAACACCCTCCTTGAGACGTACGAACTCAAGGGTTGTATTTTTGTGGAAGGCAATCAGTAGTTAACGAAAATGGAAATGTGGCATTCAATGATGCGATATTTTCTATATGAATAGGTAATCTTTTCCTTAAGCCTCATCAAACCGGAAATGACCGAAATAGAATTAGATGCGGCAAGGCTAAGTGGATCGTTCCAGAGTAGGGTATGGACATCCCCTTCTTGATATATTTCTTCTCGCTCTGACATCTGGGATGTAAATTAATGTGGTGTATGGAAAAATAAGTGCTCAGTTAAAGGTCGGTAACGACCGGAGGATGACAAATTCGGTACTATCTAGTTACAGAGGTAGGTCGGTCTTGTGTTGTTAAAGACAGATGTTGTGTGACTCAGGACATCCATCTAGAGGTGTACCCATTCAGAAAGTAGATCCTTCACCTGGTCATTTGTATGGAAATCCATTCTCCAGTAAGAACCTATGGTTTTGTTTGTAGAACCTAGTAAGCTGGAATTTAATAATGGTAACAATTTCGGCTAAGATTAATAAGTTTATTTGCAAATGCTTTCAAAGAGATGTCATTAAAAATAATATCAAATGCTTAGATATATAAGTGTTTTAATTATCATAAGGTAAAAACCCATCCGTGTTTATGTGTTGGCGTGATCTTATGAAATACTCTTTCTTTCCAAAAAGATTTTATTCAAAGGCTGATATATGACACTGTCATTTATTCTTGAGTTTTTCTCGCGCTGGTTTATTAAGCCTGATCCGGGTATTTTCAATATTCGGGTCAGATCCGAGTAGTTTCAGGTTTTGTAGAAGATGGTTGGAGTTTCCAGAGGAAAGCTGGAGATATTATCTACGTATGGACATATTCTATTATCCGCTATAATTAGTTTTTTATTTTGATGTTTGTCAGCAATTGTAAGGACAGATGTTTATAACCTTCTAGGCTGAATTTAGGTTAGACTTTGATATATGTATTTTAAAAGTTTTCTGCTGTAAAGATATTTGTTCAATATTATGTGTTATTTCATTCGTCTGAGATTCTGTTCTGTCTTATTTTCTTTATTACCCTTTATGTTCCATATTTTCGTGCAATTTGAGTGGGACATGTGTGGTTTATGGTCATTTCAAAGGGTACGGGAAAACGGGTCACGACAGTTCCGCTGCATTTTATTTATTTCTGTTGTACATAACTCTGATATGTATTGTAAAGTATAATCAAATGTTATTTGTAAAACAGCTTCATGAATTGTTATTTGATTATTATATTTTATCATTCCGTTGTGAGATTCTATGTTTATTTTTCTTTCTTTCACTGCTTTTCCTTGTTTACCCCATAACAATCCTCCCTTTTGATTGGTTTGAGTTTGACATGTGTGGTTTATTGTAGATTTAAACTGTCCGAAAAAGGTGGGTTGTTACATGACGAATCAAGCTTTTTTACATAATTTAAGATTCTTAATATTTGCAGTTATGAATAATTGCAATAAGTTTTTTGGATTAAAATGATTTTACATGATTAATTGCTGATAAGAATGCAATTATTCTGAATATTTGCAGAAATAAATGCAATTATTGAGAATAATTACTGATAACTATACAATTATTATGAATTATTACATAGAAAAATGAATTTAGGATTAAAATAATTTTACATGAATAATTGCTAATAGGAATGTAATTAAAAAAGATGAATTTAGGGTTGAAATGATTTTACATGAAGAACTGCTGAAAAGAATGCAATTATTTTGAATATTTGTGAAAAATAAATGCAATTATTGAGAATAATTGCTGATAATTACGTAATTATTTTGAATAATTGCAGAGAAAGATGAATTTAGGATTGAAATGATTTTACATGAATGATTGCGTATAAGAATGTAATTAAGAAAGATGAATTTAGGTTTGAAATAATTTTACATGAATAATTGCTGATAAGAATGCATTTATTTTGAATATTTTCAGAAATAAATGCAATTATTGAGAATCAATGCTGATAACTATGCAGTTATTATGAATGATTGCTGAGAAAGATGAATTTAGGATTGAAATAATTTTACATGAATAATTGTTAATAAAAATGTATTAAGAAAGATGAATTTAGGATTTAAATGATTCTACATGAATATTTGCTGATAAGAATGCAATTATTCTAAATATTTGTAGAAATAATGTAATTATTGAGAACAATTGCCGATAACTATGCAATTATTATGAATAATTGCAGAGAAGGATGAATTTAGGATTGAAATGATTAAATGAATAATTGCTGATAAATGCAATTATTCTGAATATTTGTAGAAATAAACGCAATTATCGAGAATAGTTGCTGATAAATGTGCAATTACTATGAATAATTGCAAAGAAAGATGAATTTAGGATTGAAATGACTTTACATAAATAATTGTTGATAGTAATGCAACTATTATGAATATTTGCGTAAATAAATGCAATTATTGAGAATAAATGTTGATAACTATGCAGTTATTATTAATAATTGCAAAGAAAGATGAATTAAGGATTAAATGATTTTACATAAATAACTGCTGATAATAGTGTAATTAATAAAGATGAATTTAGGATTGAAATGATTTGACAAGAATAATTACCGATAAGAATGAAATTATTCTAAATATTTGTTGAAGTTAACGCAATTATTGAGAATAATTGCTGATAACTATGCAATTATTGTGAATAATTTTGGAGAAAGATAAATTTAGGGTTGAAATGATTTTATATGAATAATTGCTGATAAGAATGTAGTTAAGAAAGTTGAATTTAGGATTGAAATTATTTTACATGAATAATTGCTGATAAGAATGCAATTATTCTGAATATTTTCAGAAATAAATGCAATTATTGAGAATAATTGCTGATAATTATGCAATTATTATGACTAATTGCAGAGTAAGATGAATTTTTAGATTGAAATGATTTTACAGGAATAATTGATGATAATAATATAACTAATCAGAATAATTGATGAAATAAATGCAATTATTGAGAATAATTGTTGATAATTATGCAAATATTATGAATAATTGCAGAGAGTGATGAGTTTAATCTTCCTAATTGAACTAAAATTGTTATTTACAGTTATAAATGTCTAGTTTTGGATTGAAATGCTTTTATATGAATAGTTGCCGACGAGCGTACAATTAATCAGAATATTTTCTGACATACATGCAATTATTGAAAATAATTGTAGACATATAGGCAATTATTCATATAGTTGTATACATCTCTGCAATTATTATGAGTAATTAGAAGACAGATGAGTATAAATGATTTTAAGAGAATAATAAACTTTAGCAACCTGCAAATCCGTACCTTTTGTATCGATAACAAACCACACATGTCCGATCCAAAAAGTGCATAATGAGGGAAGGTCAGGGAAAAGAAGAGAGAGGGTGAGAAGAAAGAAAGAAGAAGAGATAGAATAAATAGAAACAACATATAGAATCTCACAAATCGCAGTGGAAAAATATATAATAGATAAATACAGATCTTTATACAAAAAAGAACAGTAACTGTTAATATGCATACAATCATCAGAGTACAGTAGTCAATGTTAGCGCCAGAATTGGTCACTAACACCCGAAGAAGGACTTGTGTAGAGAGATTGAAGAAGAAAGTAAATTAAAAATGAGGAATGACGTAGTGGAATGCAGTAATAACTATAAGAAACAAGAACACCAAATTTATAGTGGTTCGGCGTAACTGCCTACGTCCACTTTGAGTTTAATCTTTATTGCTCTCACAGATAATTGAATACAGATACAATTCGTACACCAACCACTTGAATTCAAATGCTAACTAAAAAAGAATGAGTCTTGAAAGCGGCAGAGTCTCTCCAGTGTTCTCGAAAAAAGGTCCCCTTTTCACTGCGCCCCTACTCCTCTATTTATAGACGAAGATTGGATGGACTTCCTTTGCAGGCTCAAGGCCGAGGTGACGCAGCCCATATAGAGCGATCTCGAGCTGGCCAGTGCATTCTTGCCGAACGACCCTTACTGGTCTTCCCAAACTGAACTGCTTTTGAATAGGACTCCCCGAGACCGAACGAGAAATGTCGAGTCGTCTCGACTGAACGAGGCATCTCTTTCTTTGACTGAGCCATTTGTCACTCCACTTCGTTTGGCCAAGCGGTACATGCCAAGCGACGATGACTCAACTGACCGAACGAGGCCTACCGAGTCGTCTGGATCGAGCGATGTGTGTCGAACAGTACTTTTCGAACCGTACCTAAATGCCAAAACATGTCGGCTGCATCAAACTCGTATATCTTCAGGCTTTTCTTGGTCATAATTTTGTCTAGTGCTAACGATAATATCATCAACTGTCGTCTTGTAGTCGGGCCAAGGTGTCGGGTAACTTTTTCCCCCCAAAAGTGTGTCGTGTAAAGCAACATGACATGCTTTGAATCAGCGAGTGTTCCTTGTTTGTATTTTCTCAGAGCAGTAAGCAATGGCAAATGAAGTACGGCCAGTCACGGACTTATGAGTAGTTCTATAAGCCCATAATGCAGTTGGGAGTTCATCCACCCATTTACCTCTAGCCTTTTCCAAATCTCTCTCCAGTACAGACTTTATGATTCTTTTCACAGCTTCAACCTGTCCGTTTGCAGTTATAATGGATCATGGAAGGTCATAAAGGACAGATGACGTTACGGACAATGAAGTTGATTATTTTCTTGATCTTGGTCGTGGTTAAAAGTTCTTCATCTGCCCATTTGGTGAAGTAATCAGTTGCTATGGTGACGTATTTCGCACCACCTTTAGGATCGGAAAGAAGATGATTTCAATGCCCCCAGTGGCAAACGGATATGGACTAGCCATTTGAGTAATTTCCATCGGCGGGGTTCCCAGATTTTTTGCAAACATCTTGCACTCATCACATTGTCTTGCATGATCAACCGCATCTGAATTGATAGTTGGCCAGTAATACCCATAGTAGAGAATTTTCTTTATCAGGTTTTCCCCCGATGTTATCGCCGCATTTTTCTTCATGGACTTCGCTCAGGATATCATCATGTGTGATAAACCGAAGCATGGGAATGGACAAACTCCTTTGTACACAAGACTTCCTCTTGGATGATTTGGCATGCAGCTTTGAGAAGGATCTTTCATTTTCCATTCTTCCGTTCAGTAAGAATTCCTCATTGTAGATAGTCTTTGATAGGAGTCAACCAGAAAACCTCTAAGTCCCTAAAGCGGACTAGAGTACCTCAGTCTCCCGAGTGCGACTAGTATAAACGACTTAAAAATCTCAAAGTCTCTGAAGCGGACTAGAGTACTTTCAGTCCCCTGAGTGCAGACTGGAGTATAAACGACTTAAAAACCTCTAAGTCTCTGAAGCGGACTAGAGTACTCTAAGTCCTTTGAGCCCATACTAGAGTATAAACGACTTAAAAATCTCTAAGTCCCTTAAGCGGATTAGAGTACTCTCAGTCCCCTGAGTGCAGACTAGAGTATGAACGGCTTAAAAACCTCTAAGTTCCTGAAGCGGACTAGAGTACTCTCAGTCTCCTGAGTTCGGACTAGAGTATGAATGACTTAAAAACCTTTAAGTCCCTGAAGCGGACTAGAATACTCTCGGTCTCATGAGTGCGGAATATAGTATAAACGACTTAAAAATCTCTGAGTCCCCAGAGTGTGGACTAGAGTGCTCCGAGTCACCACAGTGTGGACTAGAGTATAAACAACTCAAAAATCTCTAAGTCCCTGAAGCGGACTACAGTACTCTAAGTCCCTAGAGCGTGGACTAGGGTATGAACGACTTAAAAACAAATTTCTAAGTCCCCGAAGTTGACTAGAGTACTTCGAGTCCCTAGAGCACGGACTAGATTACAAACGAGTTGAGAAAAATCTCTATATCCCTGAAGCGGACTAGAGTGCTCTGAGTCCCCAGAGTGTGGACTAGAGCAATAAAGATTAAACTCAATGTGGACTTATGCAGTTACGCCAAACCACTATAAATTTGGTGTTCTTGTTTCTTATAGTTATTACTACATTCAACTGCGTTATTCCTTAGTTTTTATTTACCTCCTTCATCAATCTCTCTACGCAAATCCTTCTTCAGGTGTTAGTGATCAATTCTGGTGCTAACAGGCAATACAGAAATTTGGATAGTTATATAACTTGTCACTACAAGTAATGAATATACAGTTTAACACACACAGCGGAAAATAACCAGGTACGTGTAATATGCCTGAAATCCTCCAGATCGTCTTCTAAACTCCATAGCATCCTAACCTGAATCTGCAATACTCGGCCTGACCCGAGCATTATAATAAAATAACACCCGAGTCAGTCTGAAAAACCAGCGTGAGAAAACACAATCAATTTGAATTATTACTGTTATCAAAATTCTTTGAAAAACAAATGCATCTCGTAAGACCACGGTAGACATAAATACAATGGATTTTTACCTTACGATAACCAAAATATTTTATATCAAAATCATCTGACATTATAATAGTGTTTATAGAAAGTAAACTATAAAATAGTTGAAATGCTTGCATCTAACGTTTCAGCATAGTTGGGCACATCTAAAACCATATAGGAACGTATTGGAGAATGGATTCTATACAATGAATGGGCTACTAGGGTACTGTCCATCATAATACACCTCTAGAAAAATATACCGAGATCGTACCTGACGATCCTTGCCAACATAGGACCGGCCTATCCCTTGTTGGGTAGCACCGAATATGTTATTACCCCGGGTGTTTCCACCCCATCGAGTGCTCTCTTTCTCATGCACAACCATATCCATAATTATAATATATATGAGGGTATCTAGAAAAGTGATAGCATACCCTACTTGGATGCGACCCATTTAGCCATGTTGCATCTTCCTTGTTTTAGTCATTTCCGGTTGATGAGGCTTGAGGCTACGTATTACCTTAGATTTGCATTCATATACTTGGAATGCTAACACTGCCTTCCAAACAACAATGCAATGATAGCATTCATCCATACAAGTTTTTCTGGTCTGAACAAACCGAATCTCCAAAATCACCCTCTATTATATCACAATTCGTAACGCACAAATCGGATCGAAGTGGTTTTCGGATAATTAAATCTAATCTTGGTCTCTCTGAAACAATTAAAGAACTTGGCCAGATTTGATAGTCGGTTATTTAATTATCAAATTACACACATAAGCAGTCACTGGGCCTAATTTTATAAATATTTCAAAACATTCATTTCAAAATATCTTTACAAATATATATATATATATATATATATATATATATATATATATATATATATATATATATATATATATTAGGCACCTCTCCCAGACGACCGAAGTCCTAAATCCCAGACGATCGAAGTCATAAATCCTAAATGACCGAAGTCGTAGATCCTTGACGACCGAAGTTGTAATCCTAGATGGCCCGAAGGTCTATAGTACTGGCAATCCCAAAATATGTCACAAACTCCCAAATAGGAACCTGAAAGTGTTAACGTGCGTCCCATACCACACGTTTGCATTTAAGGGTTTATTAACCGCTAGTCAATGCCACAGTAGAAAACAGAAATCATTATAAAATCTCAAACTCGAAAAACTCAAGACTTGCCTCATCTCATCAGTAATTAAAACACTTTATCAGATTCTCATATATCATACTCCTAGAATAGGAGATCTCAAATCCAACTCGCCAAATGTTGGCATTTCCCAGATAATTCCTACAAATTGGAATTATATTCTCAAAAACTTGCCATAAAGTGGCTAAATAACTCAGAAATCAAGTACCCCGAATAGTTTCGATCGTACAAGTCCGAAATTAACCGATAAAGTAAACTCATGTGTCCCATACCATGTGTTTTACTAAATTGTTTAATTCTCTTTCTCATACATCCAAAAAGTATAAAAAATAGTGCATATTATTTATAATATACTTTTCTTGAGAAAACGGGATTCTAAAACAATTTTCCGAAACCATTTTGAAAGCAATTTATCGAAAATTCTCCTTATTAAAGGAAATAATATACTTAAAATACTTTAAAATAATTTGATAATAATTTAATAATAATTTTTATATATTTTATAATAACAATTTCAAAATCCAAATTTTTACAAATTTTTCTCAAAATTTACTTGGAAGAAGTAGTGCTTGATAGGTATTCCATAAAGGCTCAAAGTTAATCACATGATAAAGTTTAGCATGGCATAGATGTTTCACATTCAAGGGCTATACAATATAAGTGAACTTAAGCAACATATAAGCCATAAGTTAAATCATCAATCTCCAAATCAAAATTGCAAAAGAATTGGTCATAAAAATCATAGCAAAAGAGGAAAAGTGCTGCAAATAAAAAAAAGGCCAAACTATCCACGTAAATGGGTCGATAAGGGATCGACCCCATGCCCTCATCAGGTTGACCACCAGGTGACCCCCTAGGGGACCAAGAACAGGCCGGTCGACCTGGTGAAGTGCTCGATCGAGCCCCGTCGACCCAGGCTACGGAAATGCTGCAGTTCAAATTTTTTGCTCCGTGATGATATTCCAGTGATGATTTAGCATAGCAAATATTGAGTTTTGGATTGAAATTTGACATGCAACAAGATTAACATCTAAACTGCACTTCGGAAAAGATCCGGCAGTAATTCGAGTCAAAATCAAAGAGTTATGGCCACTCAAAGTGTGTACCAGAAACAAGAAATTCAATAAAACAACAATGGGGAGAAGTAAACCTATACAAAGCATTCCTTAGCAATTTCTTTGCAGCAAAGCAAGATTCTTCTTAGGAGTTGTGAGTTAAAAACTCACCTTAGAAAATGGCAAGATTTTTGAGTGATTTCAATTGGAAGATGAAAGCTTTAGTGGAGCGACAACCATCAGTAACCTGTATAAGCTGAGACAGAAGTATGCAACAGGAAACAAAAATATTACAGACAATTGATATCTCAACTCAAAGATTTTTGGTTTTAGATGGAGATTACCTTTCACTATTCTTGTTTTAGTGATTATCTTCTTTTGTTTGCAGCAATTTGAGTAAAGATTGAATTTAGGTGAAGGGAGCCATTGATTTTCTTATTTTCACTTATTATATATTGTTTTCTTTGAGGAGGAAGATGTGAAAACAAACGTACTGTTAGTTTCCTTTCTTACCTAAAGTATCTTGAAGTATTAGATGGATCCATATACCAATACCACAAAACCGAAACCTTGTAATACTTAGAGAAAATTGAGTTGTCCACAATTCTAATTTATATAATCAACATATACACACTTTTCTTCATTTTAAGGCCAAATAAAATGTATACATCTATTTGTTTGCAAATAAATTGTTATTTTAACAAGGTAAAATTTATTTGAACAATTAAAGGTTATTTTTAACAATAAAACCTTATTTTTGACAATATCACACAATTAACATTATTTTATCACATAAACACTATTTTTTTTACTACAACAACTTACTCCAAAATTGTTTCCTTGTGAAATAAATTACATTAAACCATTCGAACTTTATTTAAGCATCAAAATATTATTTTTAAACAATATTTCACACTTTTATATTCATAAAATACAAATTTACTTCATTTTTCCCTTTTTAGAATCAATAAATGGTTAATATTTGCATTAATTTATTATTGCATTTACCAAAATAAGATTACAAATTGATTATTTTCACTCTAAATTCTCAAAATAAAGTTTTTAGAACTTTATTTTCATTACTTTAGATTTATTTCAACAATTTAACGTTGAAATACATCGTCTGATAAATTTATTAACTCGAAACTAATAAATACCCCACATTTTAATTCGTTTAAACCAAATACTTATCCAATCAATATTTAATCCCATATTTATACCCAAATAAACAAAAATAAAGTTAGAAACGTTATTTTTCTCATTTTATTTACAAAATTCATTGTTTATTCCGAATAAACAATTTAAAATTTCCACTTACATTTTAATTTACAATATTAAATTATAACTTCCATTATAATTTAATATATATACAGGTAATCTCTAACCAGGGTTGCTACAACAATGATAAATTTGTGCATTTAATATGATTGATAAAACGCTTGTCAATTAACATATATAAACAAATAGAATTGAAAGTCGACAAATAGAAATATAATATACACTTACTAATAATTCTAATTGCATGTTATATAATGTTTCTATACCTATGCAAGTGCCCACTTTCAACTACTTAATACATTCGTTAGTTGGTCACTTATACGTTTATTTGGTTTAGACCATGTATTGAATTTTATGAATTTTTGAACTCTAAATGCAATTCACGACTATGGATGTTTGATCCATGTACTTTTACATATAAATGTTATATGGTGAACAGTCATAGTTTGTGGGGTGCAATATTTCGATGAAGTTAGTTCATTCGAAGTAAGCCAATAAACGGTATTTTAAGATCATGTATTCAACTTGAATGATTTCAAAAGAATCATATTCTATTAATGTAACAAAAAACCATAAACTATGAGATACATCTAAGAACTCAATCGTTGAAATGTCATCTTGATTGGTTTACATAATGTGCAACATATTTGATGTCTTAAATGTTAAGAATGATAAAAGGCACTTATGTAAAAGGTTTTTTATAATATTCTAGTAATGTTTTCTTTTGAATAGTTTGACAATTTGACAGAAAAACGAATATATAAGAATAGATGTAATTTAAGGTAAAGTTGGAATGAAGAGAAAGAATAGTCACTTCTACTTCATAGAGAAACATTGGAAACAAGAATTGTAATAATAATTGATACTTAATATTCGAATATGAAATATGATTTTTATTCAGAAATGTATTTTCATATAGAAATTGTTTTCTATAACATTTATTTCTTTGAGTTCAAGATATTTGATCAAAGAACTCTCCTATGTAAACTAGCTGCAGCATATGAAATAAGTAAACAATATTAACAAATTTAAGTGAACGGTGGACCTCTAAATTTAGTACGCTATTATAGTAATGGTGAAAATAGTGGGAGCATGTCATATAGCACCTAATGATTGCATCAAACTACTAAAATTGTTTTCGTAAAATGTACCGAACATTATTTGTGAAATAATGTTTATTTTTTGGCATTGACGGAAAAATAGATAAAAATATATTTCAATATGAGTATTATGAATATTCATTATGAAATATAACTATAATATGGAATTTGTTTTCATTTTAAAAGTGATGCAACAAAAATACATATGTATCTGATATTATTTACAATTGTTTTGGAATTATAGACCAAGCCGTTGTTTTGAGAAATAATTTTACTATATGATTATGAATCATATGATACAGGTAAATTATATTTCAAATAATTAATGGTTATGCACCCAGTCAGTGGGAGCATCATAAGGGTTGATGAACTCTTTGAATTAATACATATTGATGTATGCAATCACAAGTCTATTAATACCAAAAGGGTTCCACATACTTTGTTATATTCCTTGATGATTTATTACCAACATGTACATATGTATTGGATACATATGTAGTAAGTTTATGATAAAATCGTAGAATATAAAAGAAAAGTAAATAAAATAACATGCAATAGAATAAAATGATTTAATTTGGTATAATAAGTGAGTATATTGAAAAAAGTTCCAAATGTACCTAAAAATGAAATTAGATTTAATCTCAAAAGTCACTCCTCCATGTGATACATAATGATGCATCCATAGGAGTAATCAGACATTGTTGGACAATTCGCGATTAATTGTGAGTAAAGTTGAGTTAGTTTCTTTCTATAAGGTCATGTACTTAAGAGTAGTGCGCATGGTTGATATTATTTTATCTAACGGTTTACAAAATCATACAAGATAAGGGTTTGTAAGAAATTCCAACATATCCTAGGTCAAGGAGTTGGCAAGTTGTGCAAGTCGAAAGATTGCACGTAATAATTGTTTATGAGGAATCTTGTATGAATCTCCAAAAAGTTTTTTTTGGAAAGGTCTGTCATCAAATGACATATTTATGTTTTGAACATAATTTTTGTAAACTAAAATCAGTTTTATAAATAAAAAGGTTCATAAAGCATTTATGAATCCTTATTCTATTTGTACTAAAAACAATTGTTGTTTCAAGATATATCAACTTCATTATGAACGAATTTCTTTAAGAAATTTTTGGTAGTTAAATGGAATTGGATCCGATCCATAGATAGAACTGATTATGTTAGATGAAGTGAAATTAACTAACCTAAATGAACACATAGCATTATGATGTCTAATAATTATTCTCGTACATCCAAGATAAACTATGAGTTTCTTCTTAATGTCGAAAATATACATTACCCTCGGTTGTTCAATTAAACCATTAAGATTGTTACTCTATATAATATGATTCACAGATCTAAAAAAATTGCAAGTATGCTATCAAAATATGATTTTGGTGTTCGTAACCAAAGAGATGTGATCCATCGGCCGAGATTGTGTCTTTATTGGAAAGACTAACGTGGTTGGAATTAAATAAGCAATGTTGATAAGAATAATATCATAAATTTTAATTCTTGAAATTAGCATAATAGATTCAGTATTCAATATGTTCAGATTAATTCAGATTTACTCATAAAATTATTGCTCGATAAGACTTAGTGTTTGCTACATATGTATTGAAATAGAAAATTCTAAATAATGATTTAGAGTAAGCCGTTTACAAATATTAACCAAAAATGCCTCGAAGTCAGTGGGAGCAATATTGGGTTTGTGAGTCTTTGGATATGATCCAAGAAATGATTCGAATGTATCATTTTATAAGCATCAAGATTGAATAAGTATTTTGATTGAAATACCAAATTGTTTGATTTTCAATCAAAGTGCAGATGAAGCATGTGTGCATAAGAAAGAACAAAAGGTACACTGATATTTCTAAACTACAAGTAAACAATACGTTGTTGATTTTAACAATATGCCTGAATTAAAATCAACTTTATTTGTTTTAATACTCAATTTTGGATTGTAAATGATGTCTTTTATGGTGAGTATAAAAAATATAGGGATTGTGCCAAAACGATATACAAGAGCACCCTATTAACATGGGAACATGTAAGTTGGATTCCTTGTGTATTAGCAATAGGAATTATCATACACGTTATGTTGTGTATGATATTGTGTTTTGTTTATGTATTTGATACATGGAGAAAATGTAAAATCCGAATTGATATCACTAAATGGTTGTTTGACGTGTTCTCGCGTATTGTGAAGTACTAGAGAATTGTTTGTAGAAACAACAAATTCGTTATGATGGAACATTTGGACACAAATTTTTATAAGTGTTATTGAGTATAACATGTCAATGATAAAATTCAAATTAAAATCTTTAATTTAAAAGTGTTTCAAAATAAAAGTGATTGTGGTCGATTCAACGAAATTTTGAAAACATTAACTTGAATAGCGCGACAATAAACCAATGTATATAGATATAAATGCACAAATTAATAATTTGAGCCAAAGGTGATTCCAAATGTTAAGAATCCCATAATATTGTTATAAGATAGCAATGTCATGAAATTAATCATGATAGAACTTAAAGCTCACTAGAAGTCAAATGACATACTTCGAATCGTTCCACAATTTATCAGTGTAAAAGAGAGTTAATCGACAAAGTTGATAATTAAAACAAAATAGCATACTGTAATGACCCTATTTTTCGACGCTTGAAAAACCAAACCATTAGGGTAAAAAGAAGAAGGAGATAAAAGAAGAGAAAACAAATAGCACAGATTCTTACCATCGCAGTGGAATAAAATATATTAGATAATAACAGATCGTTACAGAAAAGAAAGATATATATGTTTTATACATATATCATCAGAATACAACATAAGAGTTCAATATAATCAACAACACACTCAGGACGGTTATAATATCCCATCCTTCCAAATCTGAATACACGGTGGAATATACATCAAATAAGTTGGATACGTCTCACCATCCATCTCATCTCCTGCTCCACAGTAGTCCATCTAGAATCTGTACTCTATAATACTCGGGCTGACCCTAGCATTATAGTTAAATAATACCCGAGTCAGTCTGGAATACCAGTGTCAGAAAACACACTCAATTGGATTATTAATTTTTTTCAAAATCCTTTGAAAACCAAAAGCATCTCGTAAGACCACGCCACGAATAAACATGTCGGGTTTTTACCTTACGATAGCCAAAACATTTCTTATCAAAATCCTCTGATATTATAATAGTGTCTATATACAAATACTTATTCAAATAGCTGAAATTGTTACATGATTAAATTCCAGCATACTAGCCACAAAGTGGGTTCTACAAACAAAAATCGTAAAGGCACGTAGGGAGAATGGATTTCCAACTAATGACTAGGCACTGGGGCCCTTACGGTTTTGATTGTATTACCCACTTTTGTGGCTTGTAGCTACCCATTCACTAAGGGACCGACCTAATTAGTTTTGAGAAAACTTATTAGAGAAGTTGGAATAAGATTCCATAATTGACCCCAAGTGCCAGTGGAAGATTGTTAGAGTAAAGGGTATGACCTAGGGGCAATTGTGTAATTTGTTACATATATCTAACTCATTGACCAATCTTGTTTGAAATAAAGGTATTTTCTTCCTATTATATACTTGATATAATGTGATTATATTAATTAGTTAAATTAATTAAAAGTATATTTAATAGAAAAATCCATAAATATTATATTTTGTGATAGTAGTTACAAAGTGTTGTAACAGCGAGTAATTTACAAAAAACAAATATACGAAATTTTAAATGTTCCTAGATAAGATGCATCGAGACTGGATATCGATGAACCCGTTGAGAAAGAAGTACGTAACGCTCTCCAAATGTTGGGCAGTGTTACCCATGACTGCTGTGGGAACCTAAGGGTTATAGGATAACTATGGAACGACTCACTCGATAGTTTTCTGTTGGTTAATATAACTAAGGTCAAATAGAAAATATCGATGTGACTGATTTACACAGTTCTCTCGACTTGAGAATACTATGATCCTCAATATGAAAGCTCTACTTGGTTATAGCCAAGTCATAGCATGACGTCCATCGAGTGACTATAGTTGGGTCGAGTGGAAGTATTGGAATATCCAAGAGAGGATTCATCTCCTCAGTATATGCGGTTAGTATCACAGTCAACTCAATCAACCAAAGACTTTGCATTTAGACTATAAAGTTGAATGTGGATGAGGTCGGAATTTTGACCATTGCCAAATTCCATAAGTCCAAAGTGATATAGTTTTGACGAAAAGAATTAGTGTAAACAAATGTCACAACCGGGTAACACTTATTAAACTAAAATTGGATTTTACCAAAAACGAGTAGCAATAAATTTGGCTATAATGTCACACCACCAGCTAAGTGACATGTGAACATTAACATTAGAATGGTTCGATGTTAATCACTAACCAAATTTACACCTAAGAGTTACATAGTCGAAATGATAAATTCCCTTATGACCGAATGATTTAACTAATTTATAATTGTCATAAATTAATTAATATTTATGAAATATTAATTAAAAAATTGAATATGATTTGAGAAATAAATAATGCTATTTATATTTATAAATGTTATAAATATATCAATTGATATACAATACCGACAAGCGATTAAATTAGATTTAATTGTGTAGTATTTTGGCTTGGGATTAGATGGGTTTAAGGCCCATCGTTAGGGCTGCAAAATTTCAGTTTTGGGAAGGTCTAGTGGTGGCTAAAACATAGGGAATTGGCTTGGAGATAATGGGTTGAGATCAAGTGAGAATTGATAAAAATATTTTTCTCGTTTCTCTCTAATACAACCTTATATATGTATCTCTAAAAATAATAACTGACCTTTTGGCTACCTTACCTTCTACATTGCTGGTTAAAACATAGTTTCCAATCCAATCCAAAATTCTCAAATATATTTCAACTTAAAATAATACTACTCGATAGTTAGAGGTCGGTGATTCTGGACTTGCAATCTGACGAATCAAGAACAGTAAAATGAAAGGAAGTCATTGCTTCAACGTGGATTCAAAGGCATCATTAAATTGGTAATTTTAATTCGTATCATAGTAACTAAATTATATTCTATGATTCTCTAATGAGAAATTTCATATCTGTTTAAATATATTGCTACTATATGTTTAGTTAAGTGATATTTTATAAGTAGATATGGTTATCACAAATCCGTTTGGTTATGTGCATAATTTATTTATTATACTATTTGATTTATGTAAAACAAAATGTTGTTTACTATACAAATCAATTTTTTTCATTAATAATTTTTTATATAAATTTATTAATAAATTCATATACATATATATATATATATATTAGTATATATTTCTCTCTCATAATAGCATATATGCATATATAAGACATATATTTGATTTAAAAAATTTAGTCCACTTATTTATATATAGTATGAATTTACAAATTCGAAAATTAATTATCATACATATATTCATATTTTTAAATTAACATTTATTGAATATTTAAATTGTTTATTATATATAAAATAACTATTACATTAAGGATTCAATTTTATATTTTTAAAAGTATTATCTCATTTCCAAAACATATAGAAAAATTTTAGGAATTTTAAATAAAATTTATTATTTTTACTAATTAATATTGTTTCGGTAAAACTTTTATAATTTATTAAAAATAATAATTTAGATGAAAAATTCTTCAAAAATTTTCACAACCATTCATTCATGATCGTAGAATTTTTGAAATTTAAAAATTTTAATTTTGAATAATATATTATTTTATATTAAATAATTATTGTCGAAATAAATGTATTTGTTTTTAAAAATAATACTTCAACTTTGAAAAATCTCCAGATTTTGCCTAAACTCTATTTTATGATCCTAGATTTTTGAAAATTGTAAAATTTGAATTTTCATCAATAATTATTTTATGTTAATTATTTATGGAAGAATACATTATTTTATTAATAATATATGCAAATTCAAATACTAAAATTATTATGTTTGTAAAACTAAGTTAATTTTGAATTATAAATAATTTTTAATAATTGTTCTCTCTATTTCTGTACATATATATATTTATCTATATACAAATGTTTTATGTTCATATATTATATATAATACACTTATACATACATGTGTGTGTGTGCGCATGCATGCGTGTGTATTTTGTAATACATATACATGCACATATTTGGACAACATGCGTGACATACAAAATGAGCTAAGATGTCTATTGCGATGTAAATCCCAACATCTACATGTAGGCATATTATACCTTTCACAGATTATTATATTACACATGCACTCACATATACATATACATATACATATATATATGATACACTTGTGTATAAACTAAATCAAATAAAATTAATTTCATATCTTAATATATTTGAATTTAAATAAAATAAATGATTTTATTTAAATGAAATTTAGAAATGTTCTAATTTAGGTAAACTTCATGGGTAAAGATCCAATAGGGTAAAATATTTGAAATTCACCCATAACTTCTGCTGTGGGCTGGTCCAGTTCCAACATCAAAAACTTAAATGAATCATGATATCATAGATAACATTACATATATGATAATTCATATTACTAATGCATAAGGAATATATTTTACATTTCCATATTAAACATTTTATTAAAGCACCCTTGCTTATATCATTTGGAACATTCCCAATATCCTTTATACTTACAATAGAAGATACTATTTACAAATCCAACGTCGGGTGTTAAAACAACCAAATCTGATTTTAGCACAAGTATTTTATTAACAATCAATAACGTGTTATTTGCTTATGGCTTAGAAATATTTATGCACCTTTTAACTTTCTACATTTTGATTGACGACCATATAATATTTCTATCAAAACACTTATTGAATTTTGATGCTTGTCCAAAGACACTTTCTATTTATTTTGGATCATATCCCGAAACTCACAAACTCAATATTACTCCCACTGATTTCGAGACACTTTGGTTATTATGTGCAAATGGTTTACTCTAAATAATTATTTAGAATTTTCTCTTTTTTAACCGAGTTTTCAACTGATTAGAAATCAACAGGAGCTAGAGGATCAAAATAAAGGCGAAATTAGTAGAAACTTAGTGGCATTCCTAGAATAAAGAAAAAAGAGGTCCTGGAAAATTTCGCCCCCAAACTATCTAAGGAAACAACTCGGTACCGAGTCATTTAACTCGGTGTCAAGTCATTTTCTAGCCCTAAAGAAACTCACCAACTTCATGCACGTTATTTTATACTACACTAGCTTGTGCTCAAGTGTTTTCATAAGATTTGGATAACCAATCACCAAGTTTGAAGAAAAGACAACTCAAATAGCCAGGCAATCCAAATGATAAAGGAACTATCACTAACTCCAACCAAATGGCTAGAGAAAAGGCATGAGACACATCAACTCGAAGATAGAAAGCAATGCAAAAGCAGTTGGGTCATTTCCATTTAAGGAAATGACTTGGTACAAAGTCATTTAACTCAGTACTGTGTTGTTTTCTCAACTCATATGATTTGTTTTCTTCTGTGAAACTCTTGGTTGGCTACTAGACTCTGCTATAAATGGGCTTTTGACCCAACAACTCCTCTACCCTTATAAATACAAAGCATAAAGCAACCAAAACATTTGGTTTCTTCCATCACTACATAGAAGCTCTGCCTCTTCTTCATTTTTTATCTCCACATAATAGTCACCAAGGCAGCTACTTTGGGCAATTCTAGGACATGCTCTGTCTAACCCCCATACTTGTGACTTATTCTCCTTCAAATCTCTTTTAATTTCAGGAATACTACATTAAATCTATAAGAAACAAAGCTTAAAGTGGATGAAGACCATAGATTGCCAAACCACTATAAAATCTTATGTCTTTCTGCTTTATTTATGTTATTTTCCTTTTATTTCAACTATTAACTGTTAGATTTAGGTCTGGTTTCCTTATAATCAATTTTTTAGTGTTGATCCATTTTTGACATCAATATTTTGGTACTTTTATTGAGAAAAAAGAACCTAAGCTTTAATCTAGCTCTCTATATTGGATTGCATAAGATCCAGAAGATATATCCGAAAAGTTTGCTTGGTGAAATTGAAGATTTTCTATTCCAGTGACTCCAAGGAAGGGAAAATCTACATCTGGAATATCTGTAGGAGCAACAGTTGGTGATGATGAAGCAAACACCCACCATACAAAAGTAAACGATTGAAACCAACTACCCGCATCTTCTACTTGACATGATGGTATTACTAAAGGAGAGCTTAATTAGATTATCAATGATCATAACCAAAAATTTACTGATAGTCAGAAAGCTCTCAAGGATAAGATGGATGCGCTGCTAACTTTGCAGCCGCCAACAACAAGAAGAATTGGTAGGGAAACTTCCCTTGCAATAGAATAAAAAATTCCTTCATTTCTGGCCTAATAGGAGGGATGAGAAGCAAAAAGTAGAAGGAAGTAACGCTGGAGTTGCAGCAGGAAGTAAGGTGTTTCTCTTACAAGAAGATAGGTCGGTACCGATCCAAAACAACTCGGTATCGACTTAAACTTTGGGATGAACAATCCTTAAGAAGGCAATGTCGTGCTTTTTTCTGACCCTAAAGATGATATGCAGCTTGATAGGGGAGATATGGGATTGAATACTGATGCAAGCGGACAAAATGCTATAGCTAGAGCTCAAAATGCCATGGCAAGACTAGCTACATTATGATAGAATGCTGTAGGAGTGGTTCTGCAGGAGAATGGAGAATCCAGGCTTCAGTTGGAAAACCAAGATATTTTACGGAGTCAAACACTTAGGGTAGCCCATGACAACTGACCTATAAATTACCGTGCCAGCGAAGAATACATCGCTGACATGGTCAAATGGTTGATGGAGGAGAGCGAAGGTAGTAAAAATAAAGATGAGGGTTTTACACTGAGCCAAACCCCCTTTACTACAAACGTTCTAAGAGAAGAATATCCCCAAAGATTCACTATGCCGACTATGCCATCGTATAATGGAATAACAGACCTTAAACATCACCTGTCTAAATATGAATGGCGTATGGATGGAGCTACAGCTATAGATGATGTTTGGTGCAGGTGTTTCCCTATGATCATGGAAGGAGTCGCTTCGATGTGGTTTACAAGACTCGCACTGAAGAATACTTCCACTTTAGTTGAGTTGGCAAGAAAGTTTCTGATATAGTTTAGACTTCACAGTACATGACCAAAGGATGTGATGTCCTTATATGGCTTTTCTCAAGGGCCCGAGTCACTGAAAGCTTTTTTGAACCAGTTTAACGTCATGGTTACTGAGGTAAGAAATCCAAATGAAGACATGGTATTTATGGCTTTGGTATGAGCAATTCATCCGGATATGAATTTTGGTAAATGGAATAAAATAAAGAAAACAACTAGCATGGAAAGTTTTCATTGAAACATAAACCTGTTGCTAGGGCTGGATGATGAAAGTATAATTGAAGGCAGAACCATCAATGAGCAACTAAAGGAAGTGATTCAGAGTAATGTTATAGTTAAACAGGATGGAAATAATTTTGCAGTAGCTGCAGGAGGCATAGGAAAGAATGCAAATCAGAAAAGAGGAACCAGACTTCCAATAGGCGTGACTGGAACAAAAAAACGTCTGAGGAATCTAAGGTCTGAAGACTATACACTATTGAATGATAGTTTGGAAAACATCTACCTTGTCATTCATAGGATTGAGTGATACAATTAACCTCCTAAGAGGGAAGCATCCAAGCAGCAAAGGAGATTGGGGAAATTTTATCACTTCTATGAGACTCATAGGCATAACACAAATGAGTGTTGGCATCTGAATGACTTTATTGAGGAGCTGATAAGGAACAATAGGCTCCATAAGTATGTGAAGAAACCACAAAACCCTGATCAACTTGCTATATCCCAAGCATAAAACGATCAAGGAAATCTATTCGAACCCTAAGGAGAATGGCCTAGGAAAATAGATCAAAGATTGGTTATAAACACCATCATTAGAGGACTTCATCTAGCGTAGAAGAGTTGGTGTGGGAGGGAACGATACGCTAGTTCTTCGAAAAATGCCCTTAGGAGAGTTTCTACGCTATCAAGGACAAAGCCCCGACAAAGCAATAAAGAATAATCACTTATGAAATTGTGTAATGGAACTATGATACCGAAGGCATAGAAGAACTAACTCTTGGCCCAATGGTTATAGCGAGTGGGCTCGATCTAACAACTGTGCATCGAGTTTTGGTTAATAGTGGAAGTTCGGTCAATATCTTATTTCATAAAACATTTGACCAAATGAAGATAAGCATAAAGGATGTAACCACATGTAGAACCAAGATTCAAGGATTTACGGGATAACCTAAATAGTCGGTTGGAACTATCGACTTACCTGTAGAACTCGAAGAAGGAGAATGGTTGGTGATTCTTATCCAGACATTTGTAATCGTTGATGAGTATTCTACTTAAATTTCTTTCTTGTTCCGAATGACCCTTGTTGACTTCAAAATCGCTTTAGTCCTATGCTGTCTCACGATGAAATTCCCAATGGAAAATGGGATAGGAGTAATAGGAGGAGACCAAAGCATTGCAAGAGAAATGCTATGTTGCTGAACTATGTGAATCAAAGAACCATGAAAAGGGGAAGGATGTAGAGAAGACTCTCCACATTCGTGAGCCGCAAGCATGGCAATTACCAAACATCCCCTGGTCGAGGGACAATGGTCGCTTTAACAAGGCTATGGACCCTAGGAAGAAAAGTTCAAGGGAAATGCAGGCAGAAGTAACGGAGATTATATTAGTCATCCCCGTCAACATGGATGACCTAACTCGGGTCTTAAAAATAGGTTCGCGACTTGGAATCAAGACGCAAAAGGAATTGATAACCTTTCTTCGTGCCATTCTGGACAAGTTTTCTTGGACGCATTCTGATATGTGCTATATTGTTGGAGATAGAATGCCACATGTTTAACAATAACCCTAATTCACACTAGTGACGTATAAGAGACACGGTCTGGGTCAGGACCGATCTGCTGCATTAAAGGAGGAAGTGGATAAGCTATTGGCCAATTGTTTTATCCATGACACAACATATTCTGAATGGGTGTCAAACCCTATGTTGGTCTGAATATCAAATGGAAAATGGAGGACATGCCTTGAGTATTCAGGCTTAAACAAGGCTTGCCCAAAGAATAGCTTTCCATTACCTAGAATCAACCAACTTGTTAATGGAACCGTAGGGCACAAACTGCTTGAATTTATGGATGCCTACTTAGAATACAACTAGGTCATGATGCATGAGCCAGATTAGGAGAATACTGCATTATCACTGACTTGGGGCTATATTGATATCGTGTAATTCCATTCGGTTTGAAGAACACGGGGTACTTACCAAAGATTGGTGAATACAATGTTCAAGGACTAGATCAGGTGAATGATGGAACTGTATGTGAAGGACATGTGGTAAAGTCAAGAATACCTAGACATCATCTAAATGACCTCACGGAGATATTTTAGATCTTTCAAAAGTACAGAATGAAGTTGAATCACTGAAGTGTTTTTTAGGTGTCCCTTCTAGAAAGTTTCTTGGATGTATTGTGAACGCAAGGGGAATAGAGGCTAATCAAGAGTAAATAACCGCCTTATGGAATGTTAGAGCCCTTACAATGAAGAAGGAGTTATAATGTTTGGAGGGAAAGATTGCAACATTGAGCAGATTCATCCCCAGCGTGATGGATAAGTGCATACTGTTTTTGACGCATTAAAGGTAGGTAAGAAATTATTTGAGTGGATTCAAGACTGCTAGATCGCTTTTGAAGAATTACTACGAAATATGGAAACACCATCGGTTCTATCTAAACCATTGGATGGTGAAGACCTATTCATTTACTTAGCAGTCCCTGCCCATGCATTAAGCACATCACTTGTGCATGAGGAAGCTAGGATTCAACGACCGTATACTACAATAGCAAGTAGTTCGCTGGGGGTTAAACGAAATTACCCAAAGTTGGATAAGCTGGCATACCGCTTGTTGATAGCATCAAGGAAGCTGCGGCCGTACTTCTTGTTAGAACCACTATTCGATGGTTTCGATGACAACAACTACACACACATATATATAGCTTATTTACTTACAGGAAAAGCCTTTAGAGATTAGAAGATAGTTCGACAAAGGAGAAGAATCAAAACTAATGATAGTACTATTATTTGTCTAGAAATAATTGTAAAATCGCCTTTTAGCAGTATTGTTTTAACTTAAAGAATTTGCACACATAAAGATTATAAAATCTTGAAAATGCAAATGTCAGATGTCGGTCCTTATATAAGTCTTAGGTTTTAAAACCGCACTACATGTAGATGTCTGTCCTATTTTTCTAGACGTCTGAGCATAAGTTCTGTTTAAAAAATATACAGGAGCTCAAACGCCTGAACAAATGCCTAGACGCCTACGCTGAGTAACGAGCCATGTTTTGAACAGGCACTTCTTCAAATAAAGAGGCACTTTCACAACTCTTCATCATATTTATTCTCTATCGATAGATGCAACGTTTTGAATGAATAAAAAAATTAAAAAATACTACTTTTCATTATAATTCTTTATTCTCTATAAATATGCAAAGTTTTTTTAGATTAAACTCACCTAATCATTCAGAATCTTCTATCTATTTTTCTTTGCATGCTATATTTTAAAAAGCTAACAATATTCGTTAATTCTACTTCCTCAAAACAAAATCTCACATGCACATATTAACAAAAAGAGATTATAGGAAGATTATACGGAGCAGTCAAAATTCATGTTTTTTAGAGCACATTCTTGTCATAAAAGAAACTGTTGTATCTAGCCTATTCCTCCAGGCAAAGTGAGGGTGGTGTATTAGTGAAAACCAAAGAGAAGCTGCGGGACTCGACGTAGGACGAGATGTCCGAACCAGTAGAAAAACTCTCGTGTGATTGTTCTTTACTATTATACTTTATTTATTGTTTATAAGTTAGTATCTTAGTATACTTGCATATTTGATATACAAATATGATCCACACTTTCAATTCTAAGCTCACCCAATCAAGGTGTTGACGGATCAACTCTTGAAACATGTACTCTACTGGTCCAAGACTTCGAGATGGCTTCTGAAATGGAACATCAAGTTAAGTCAGTGTGGTGTAACTTATCATCCTCGGAGGGCAATTAATGGACAGGCATTGGCTAATCTCATCACTGAATTTATAATTCAAGACAAGGAGGAGGAGGACACTACGATCGTAGCATCGCAATGGAATTGTTCGTCGATGGTGCATCAAATGAATTCTGCTCAAGAGCAGGATTTGTGCTTAAAACTCCCAAGGGATGGTCAATATGTTATTGTCTGGGGCTGGAATTTCCCATAACTAACAACGAGGTGGAGTTCGAGGCGTTAATAGCAGGATTAAAGATTGTGAAGTAAATGGGAATAAAAGCTCTGCACATTTACAACGACTTACGACTAGTTGCCTATCAAGAGAGAATGGAATATCAAACTAAGGGTGAAAAACTGACCCATTACTTATCGAAAGCATGGGTATTGCTCAACGACATTGAACATTGCACAGTAACTCATATTCCCATAGAGAAAAATGTAAAGGCCAATCACTTAGCCAAACTGGCTAGTTCTAGAGATGCACGGTCAATGGGACAGGTTCCAGTAGAAGTATTGGTCACTCCTAGCATAGATCAAATAGATGTGGATTAGGTTCTGGAGACCGTAGAGGAGGAGGAATTTGGAAGACACCAATCAAGGACTATCTACTCAGAGGAATACTCCTCAAAGACTGGAATGAATGAAAGAAGCTCCTTCAAAAGGCACCATGATTTATAATGTAAGATGGAGTGCTGCATAGGAGAGGATTCTCTTTCCCCTTGCTCGGGTGTTTAAGCAAAGATGAGCCTAGGAAGATCCTCATGGTAATTCATGAAGGCAATTGCGGTGATCACACCGGGGGACAAACACTTGCGAAAAAGGCTCATCGCTAACGACATTTATGGCTAACAATAAACCGAGATGTAGCATACTACACTAGATGGTGTGATTGATGATAGAGATTTGTGAAGGTTCTATGATCCCCACCCTTGAAACATACACAAATGGTTAGCCCTTGGACATTTGCGCTTTGGGGAATCAATTTAATCGATGTACTACGAATAGCAAAGGGAGGAGCCAAATACACTATCGTTGTAGTAGACTACTTTACAAAATGGGCTAAAGAGGAACCTCTTGCCATGATTACTACTTAAAAAGTGTTTAACTTTGTAAAAAAAATATTGTTTGTAGGTTTGGAGTACCGCAAAAATTCATCATAGACAATGGAACTCAATTCGTGAGTGCCTAGTTCAACGACCTCTATAAGCTCTACTAGATTGAGAAAAGCTTCTTCACGGTAGCATGTCCATAGGAAAACAGGCAAGTGAAAGTAGTGAACAAATCATCAAATCCACCTAAAGAATCGGCTGACAAAGGTTAAAGGAAATTGAGTTGACGAGCTTTAATTATCACTATTGGTATATAGAACGATGCATAAATCTATGACAGGACACTCACCGCTCGCTTTGGCATATGGTTCCAAAGCTATGGTCCTGATGGAACTGGAAGCCCCATCTGATTGCAGAAGACATTTCAATCAAAGGGAAAATGAGAAGCTACTGCTCGAATCACTCGACCAGATTGATGGGAAGCGGGAGGAGGCCGAACCGAGGGCTGCTTCTCACCAGAACAGAGTGGCACGACACTTCAATGCTAAGGTTCTTGACAGTACCTTCAAAGTGGGAAATTTCATCCTGAAGCAAATCTTCCTGGTAATAAGAGAGATTGGCCCAAAATGGGAAGGACTTTAGGTAGTCGACCAGAAACTTAGAGACGAGACATTCAAGTTGGTGACTTTTGATGGAATTCCGATTCCACGTGCTTGGAACAATGACTCACTGCAGCACAACTACATTTGACATCTACCTATATATTTCGTATTTTCATAATAAGCCATCCAAGGACACTGGAGGCATTGTAAATAAGCAGACTTTCATTTTTTCTTCTGTTTCTTTAATAAAGATAGTTTCTTGAACCAATGGAACTGCGTTCTTTTAAGCAAGCCCTTGAGTCGATAGGGAAAATCGACTCAACTGTTAGATTGACAGAAAAATCAATCCAACCATTTTGAGAACAGACGTGTCTCTGGCAATTTCAAGAACGGTCAAAGCCTCTGAGTCAATAGGAAAATTTGACTTAAACTGCCGAATCGATGGGAAAAATTGACCCAATCCTTCCGAGAACTGGCATTGCTCCGATAACGTTGGGAAGGGTCAAAGCCGTCGAGTCGATAGGGAAAATCGACTTAAACCGCTGACTAACGAGAAAAATCAATTCAACCCATCCAAGAATCGATATTGCTCCGGCAACGTCATGAAGGGTCAAAGTCGCCAAGTCAATGGGTAAGCATCGAATCAATATGGAAAATCGATCCAATCCTTCCACAGAACAGTGTTACTTTGGCAACTTCGGTAAGGGTCAAAGTCATGAAGTCGACTAGAAAATTGACTCAAACGGCCAGATCGATGGGGAAAATCGATCCAATAATTCTGAGAACTAGCATTGCTCTAGCAATGTCGAAAAGGGTCATAGCCGCCGGGTCGATGTAGAAAATTGACTCAAACCGATGGATCGACCGGGAAAATCAATCCAAACCTTCCGAGAACAGACATTGATCCGAGAATATCGAGAAGTCCCATTTTCCTATTCGCTGTATAATAAGCTGCACAAAGCTTCTTGGACCGGTGGAATCGTGTTCTCGTGAAATCTTGTATGCAATTAAATAAGCCATTCGATCGATAAAATACTTCTTAGCCTCTGCACCAGAAGTATGGACTCCCGAAACCGTTGGGTCGATGGGAAAATTGATCCTAACTTCCTAAGTACTAATATTGCCTCGGCAACATTAGGAAACACTTTTAATTTTTAATCATCAGTATTCCTATGGCAACACTAACAGGTTATCAAATTTTCTAAGTTTCGGCATTGCCTCGGTAGCACCTGGAAAGCTTCAAATTACAGAATTGGAGGAGAATCACTTCCCACTTTCCAAGGACCAATGTCACTCCGCAGCGTTGGGGAAAACTTAACCATTGGGTCAATGGAGAAAATTGACCCAACCATACAGGATCTGAGAGTCATCTAGAGATAGGCGATAACAAAAGGAACTAAATGCTTGGAATTGAGGGACAAAACCAAAAGTCCCTTAAGATAGGGACTACCATGTAACTCAGGCTGGGAGAAAATGAACAGTTGCCTAGAATAATTGTTGTCTTATCGAATGCTAAAGTCCATCATTTGGAGTAACCAACCCTGTGGAGTGGGGGATGCGCACGTACTAACACATGCTAAATAGAAAATAGTAGCTGCGTTGGCTAAACAGAGGCGCATCACAGTTCTATCACGCCGAAAGGAGTATCTTGGCGGTCATAATAGAGCTAAGTAATGTGGCATGCTAAATAACTACATAAATATTAATTACAAGCACAAAATTGCATGATACACGAACAACCACAATACATAAAAAGCAAGAAAAGTACACAAGGGAGATTACAACAAAAAGCTAATCTTCCATTACTATTATCTTTTTATGTACATGAACAAATAGCAGGGGTCATACCCACACAATATGGGCTAGTTTCAAAACAAAAATAAAAGGAAAAATACAGACTCGATAGACACACTGACACAGATTGCACAACGCTCATCCGCCATACATGCTGTTGAGTGTTCCCTTTTCTTACCACTCAGACTATCTTTCCACTATGCCACAAAGTGAATTAGATAACAGTTAGCATACAACATAAGGTAGATTTACTATTATCCCAATATTTACCAGTGTTTTACGCAACATACAGAAAGATAATCTGTTATTTGAAATAGCCCCTGAAATGTCAATGTTCATGCTTGTCATTTGGACAGCATTTTATTTGTTATCTGATTGAAGTTTTTAAAAAAATTGATTTTGGCTCCACCTATATTTTAGTTTCCCTCCCAATTATTTTGAGGCCACTGGTTCTTTTAGTTATTTCCATCTTCTATTTCAGTCATTCCATTTTGCCCTCTTCGAAGTCAAATAAACGATTAACCCCTCATCCCAATTTCCTCTCCCCATACTCTCTTAATCTCAAAACCAAACTAAATCTTCTAGAATTATGTTTTCAATCGGAAGAACCCTAAGCTCACCTTGTCGACCGATCTGCTGCCTTTAATCGGAGGAACCCTAATCACACCTTGTCGATTGATCTTCTAGAATTAGGGTTTCAACTGGTCGAGTTCTTTTAATATGAGAATTGGTATTTTTTATTTAGATTTTGATTTTTTTTTCCTTTTTGAACTCAACAAATTATTGTCGCTGATAGTAATTGATATTTAAAGGAATTTGACTTGTTCATCCTTTGGTTCCTAATATTTGACTCTGGTTGGTTTCCCTGGCTTCGATCTTGACTTCGGTTTGCTGTATTGGTTGATTTCCTTGACTCTGGATATTGGTTGACATTTTGTTGTTTGTTTAGTAATGAGAATTGTATAAATGTTACCTTGTTTTGGGAAGTTTTGTTTGTGAAAGATTTTGTTTCCAACTGATTTTGTTTGAGTTATTTGATAATTTCTTAAATGTACGCTCTGCCTTATTCAATGTGTATACTTACATACATGTATATATGTGTCAATGCTTGATAAGCCAGTGCATACATGTGTATACATACTTCCATGTATATACATAATTTGTGGCACTTTGATGGCTTGAATCTCATGGCTGCGCTTTGATCTTGAACTCGAACTTCCTGGACATATTTTTATGCAATGATGGTCCATGTTGCTTTTTCTCTGTGATTTCTTATTATGCTATTTTGGATCATCCTTACTCATGTGTTTATGTGTTTATATTTGCATATGACTACGTATGAGCGTATATATTGTAGGATCGATTTCACTCTAGAGGGGGAGTGAATAGGGTGATGCTATCAATTATAAAAATTATTGCGAAAGATTGTATAAAATAATTTCAACACAGATATATCAGAATTATAATAGCATAGATAATAGCAGAATAATAAATGTAGAAATAGAACGACACCGTATTTACCCAGCTTCGGCAAAACCCTGCCTACGTGATGCCCCCAAGGTTTCTACTAGAAATTAAGCAATCAGACGCTTACACACGTAAACTCGCGACACCCGTTATCGACTAGCCTTAACTCTACGCTCAAAACCCTACCACAACTCAGCCACTATGTTGCAAATTCTCAAACTATGCCACGTAGTTTGTCCCCTAGTCACATGACTAGAAATTACAATTGCTTAAAAAGGAAAATACAAATTTAAAAACAAATTGAACACAGAACCCTAATTAAATATTAAGCCCAAATATAACTTATAGAAGTCGACCCAAATTTTTGTTAAGTGAAATATTATCCCCTTTATTTTTATCGGCCCGCTTCCTTGTATCCTTTTCCTTTGTCGTTCGTTCCTCTGTGCGAAATTAGGGATTGTGAAAGAAGTCGTCGTTTTGTCAAATTGAATGCGATGATGCTTCAAATCCTTTCTTCGGTTGATTATATGTTCACGGCAGCTTCAACTTGGTTTGCGATCGCTACCAATTAGTCGAGCTTAATTGTTGAAATAATTGGTACATTTGTTCCTTTTTTAAGATTTATACAACGCTCGACTGTGATTCGAGTTTTATGATTTTTTCTTCTCTGCTTAGCTCGAACTAAAATGATTTATTTGCCAATGATCATCGTTTATATAGGTTTGAACCCCTTGATTTTCATTCGTTTGGTAATTTGCTTGAGTTCTTCTCGGCCATTTGATTTAAGTTGAATGTTTGTGATGATTTCTGGCTTGTTCAAATTCGTGACTTTCGTTGCTTGATTACTTGATACCCACGGTTGATTTCTGACCTGGTTTGATTTCTTGGATATCACGGCTTTGTGAATTTGCTGATTTTTTCAACTTTGGCACTGACTTAATTTGACGATGTTGATTTCACTGTGACTTCGGCATTAACTTGTTCAACTTGAAATTCTTGATGCAAGCTTTCTTTCACTGGATTGTACCTGGCTTTGACATGGATTTGTTCAACATTTTACTTGTCTTTCTTTTTGACTTCGGCCTTATACATCGTGTGAATTCATATATATGCATATATACATTTGTATGTGTGTATGCATGTATTGTTGGATCTATTCTTGTGTTAACACTGCATACTTTGTTTGCATATCTGTGCACATTGTAGCCTTGATCAAGTCTTGAGATTCACTGTCCTTCGCTGCACATTACATACGTGAAGTCTGGTTCAGTCTCGATTTCTTGCATATTGGTGTTGAGCCACTGTTGCATTTTGATATTAGCTGAGTTGTTGTAGTTTCGAGCCTTGTTCATGTCACTGGTATCACTGTTTCATTTGTGTTGTACATTCATGTGCCTCTTTAGTTTGTATTGTTCATATGCATTGAGTCATGTTGATGATGAGGCTTTGTATAGTTCAATTTGAAACTGCTCTTTTGTTGGCCATCTCCATTTTTTTCTGTTGGTCTGCATTGCATCTGGACTTATTTGTCTGGTCTCTGGACATCTAGATTTTTTAGTTGAAGCTTGTACTTTTCATTCGAGTCGCTGTTTCATTACGGCTTCATCTGATGCATTGTATATATGTTACTTGTTGCCAGTTGCCATTTTAGTCGAGTTGGACCACGCTTCATTACTGTTGAAATTCATGTTGAGGATGCACTTGCTTATGTACAACTGCCTTAGTGCGCTTATTGATGAATTGAGTACATTTTGAATTTTGGTCGAGACTTTCCCATGAACTAGTCGTCTTTGATTTTGATTTAAAAGTAAGCTTAGAATATTTGTCTTCATTCTGCCTTGGTCGTATTTGAATTCTTGTGCTTGATAGTTTTGTGATGTTTTGTAGTGTGTCTGCTGTGCACTTGGTTTGTACTCAATGTTCTTTACTTGTTCACTGCTTGGTTTTGAGTTCTGGTAGCACTCGAGTCTACTTGCGTCTGTAGTGTTGCAGGGTTGTTTCATTGAGTCTGGTTTGGCTTGAGTACATATGTATGTGTTATTTTGCTGCGTGGTTCATTCCAATTGATCTGAGCATTTCTGGTTTGTAGCATGTTGTAACCAAACTTGAGTTTTGTACATATTGTGCTTGTACTTATGGACTGCACCTGTGTTGAATCCAGCTTAAAGCTCGGGTTTAACCTTGTGCTCGTGTCGTCACTTTATTTGTATTACACTTGAGTTGAACCCGGCTTTTCTTTTGGGTTTGACCTGTGCTCACCTGTCCCTATATTTTTATCAAGTGTATATATTGGTTTGCACGGCCTTGTAGCATGTACAGTGATACACTGTGCATGTCACAAGCTGTTCGTGTATAATGAATTCAAATTTAAATGATGACGAACAACCCAAATAACTGAGGCAAATAATATTTTCAAGAATACATTTTATTTTACACTGCAAAAATATTTTCTTTTCAATTTTACTGTATCAGTATTTATTTTTGCAGATTGCTCAAATGCTGGATTCAATCTGGAATAGAGTTGAGGATAAAATACGAGTGAATGAGCGATATGTAGTGAGGACAGTTGTATAAAATGAAATGTATTGTAATTAAAATTTTGTTTATATTGTGAGAGCTTGAACTTGTACTGTTTAAATTGTAATAAATATTTGTTTAAATAAAATATCTATTTAAATTTCAACTCTATGTTATTTATTTTATTCAATAAATATATGTTAATCTGTGAAAATAAAATAGTACATTAACAAATACATTTAAATGAATATATATATATATATGTTTATTATCATCAAACAAAAATTATATACTTGCATATTCAACAATCTCTCCTTTTTTATGATAACAAATATATACTTAAGATTTTGAATATATTAAATATATTAGATCATTGACAGACTGTATTTGCTTCCCCTATTTAAATGCACTCTCTCTCTCTACACAAAGCTCCCCCATCATATATGCATGTAAATAAAAATATGCAAATAAGCCTAGATGCAAATAGAAAATATTTGACCTTTATTTGTCAAAATCATAACTTTTCTCTTCCCCTTTTGTTATCAGCAAAAGAGTAATAGTGTTAGAAAAATAGAGACAAAGTGATAGACATTAATACAAAATTAAAACTCAATCGAATATAAATATTAAATTTCAATAAAAAATTAAACAAAAATCATAAATACTCTGTTAGGCGCATATTCCACTTTAGAATGATAGGAATGATGTCATCATATAAAACCATATAATTGTGTCTATATGTGGTATATTTATATCAAGAATTTGAATATCTACTTACCATGCATAACCATTAGGACTTTTATATGAGATTAGTAGTATTCCATTTAAAAAAAATCAAGTATCTTATAACCATGCACAACCTTGAGGACTTTTAAATGGGATTAGAATCAACTTGTTTATTTAATAAATCAATTTTGATATGCGTTCCATACATGCATAACCGTGAAGACTTTTAAATGAGCATGGAAGCACATAATCAAAAATTTCAAGTAGTTCACCCATGCATAACCGTGAGGACTTTTAAATGAGAGTGAATACTTTGGTTTTTCAAAAAAAAAATATAAAATGAAAACGAATGATTCCTGTTTAAATCACCACATATTGACATACTATAATGGATTATGATGAGTGATGGTTGATAGATATATGATAGAAATAGAAATGGTCATGGAATTTTTACCAACAAAAAGTTTTATAACTTTTGTTTAAATTTCTAAAGAAATTTACTAATTATACTATCTCGAGTTATAATATATGATAAATCAATACTCATCACTTTTTCACTCACTATTTATCTTTTTGATAATTAGTAGGGAGTCAGATTAGTCAATGTAGTCATTTAAGCTCAAATTCAAAAATAATTATCAAATTAAATTTTCAAAATGACTAATCTGAAACAAGGTCAAAATGATTTTCTAGAAGGGGTTTTATAAAAGAAAAAATATCTACAATTTGAAAATTATTTGAAATGAAAGATATGCAGATTTTTTTTCTTTGAAAAACGATGCAGTTACTAAATGTCTCAACATAAATCATGTTCCACTAGTAATTTTTCTATCAACTGGATCATCGGTATAATCTGCATCTGAATTTTTGTTTCACTCGAAATTATTATTAATTAAATGTTATAGACCAGACTGTGAAGTTTCAAAAAATTTCTTGAAATCATTTTTAACAGCTTTTAAATGAAATTGAATTGAAGCCTTGCAAGTTTACATATAGTGACCATAGTGTCAGCAGTAAAGTAACCAGTATATCCCCGTGTATCAAGAGCAATCATCAATTATTGCCAATAGTCCAAATAGTTCAAAGATGATTGGTTAACAATTTAAAATAAGTCAGATTAATCATCAACATTTATTTCGTTATTGCATTACTGGCTGATTTAATTCAGATTACGGTGCAGATTATCAAATTTAATATATCATTCAATATACCATTACCTATTTTGCCTTTACGATAATTTTTCATTGTCGCATGTTGTGATTTTGCCACCTTTATACTAGGCTAAGAAACTTTGCTTTGTCATCCGTTGTGCTCCTGAAGCAGCCAGAATCAAAATAACATTATTGTAGTTCCTTAGCCTGCCACCACACCTACACGATAAAAAAAATTTGTGACCTATTTGTTTTTATAGGTCCATGATTGTTGGTGGAAAAATATTTTGACAAATAATTTTGTGGAGACCCATAACTATTTATATACGTTCCTTTTGGAACCCAAATTTGTTTGACTTTCAAAGATTTTATATTTGTGCCTATTGGAACCCAAATTGGAATGGTTTTCACATGTTTTGGTCTATACCAACAAATATTTTGATTGTGTTCAAATTTTCTACAAATTGTGCACATGGAATTGACTTGTTTAATTTCACCTCTATCACGTTCTGATTGATTATATCCAAGTCCTTGTCTATATGTATTAACATTTTGTATTCCTAAAAGCATATTTAACGATCTTTCACTTTTCGAAAATTTTCCTATAGTCGTAGATAATTGTTGGACTTGTTTTTTGAGGGATACATTTTCGTTCAGTAATTGTGTGCACCTTTTAATAGAATTTTCTCTTCGAGCATTTTCACTTTCTTTCAAAATCAGAATTTCAATTTCAAGCGATTTTATTTTAATTTCTGATTTTTTAATCCCCTCTTCGAATGATGGACACTTATCACACTTAGGGATCCTACTTTGATAGTTTTTAACTAATTGATCAAGTTGTTTATTTAAATCTATCAAAGTGTCTTTTTGTGATTCAAGTTTGACATACTTCTCCCTAAGTCGTTCAAAACAGCCACTTACTTCGTGGAAATATATAAATAATTCTGAGTGAGCGAGTTTTGATACCTTGCTTGGCTCGTCATCATCGTTATCAGTTATATCTCCTCGTAGGCACAGATTTACTCTTTCACTCTTACTGCTAGTGCTTTTATTATCATCATCACTTTTATTTCACGTGGTCGCAAAATTTCTACTTTTTAATTTCTTTTCTTCGCGGTGTCGATTTCGAGGACAAATGGGCTTAATGTGTCAGTGTTTGTTGCACTTGTGACAAATGATCCCGTGTTCTTCTGAGTTGTCTAGTGCTTTGATTATTCTGCTTTTCAATTGTTGATTTGGAGCCGGATTTTCGTATTTGTGATTCCACATTTTGAATCTCTTTATTAGTAGCGCCAGCTCAGCTGCTTCATCATCATCCTCATTACTACTACTTTTTACCAATCCTATTAAGCTCGTTTCTTTAACTGAGTTGATTGAAGAGGATTTCTCATTGCTGTTGACTTCTGCACCATATATTGCATTAAAAGTATTCCAAATTTCTTGTGCACTATCACAATGAGAGATAAGGTTAAAATTATCTTGATTAATATGAGAATATAATATATGCATAGCAAGAGCATTAATCGAGATAATTTTCTTGTCTGTTATATTACACCCATTTTCAATAATATCCCAACATTTAATATTAACAAATTTTAAATAAAATTCCATTTTCAATTTCCAATTCAAAAAATCTGTTTCATTAAAAATAGGAGGGATAATACTAGACCGACCCTCAAAAAAAGTATCCATTTCAAAATTTCAAATTTTTATTAAAAAAAATTGGTCTTTGAAAAAATCAAACTTTTTAAAACAAAATTGGCTTTTGTTCCTAGCTCTGATACCACTTGAAGGATCGATTTCACCATAGAGGGGAGGGAGGTGAATAGGGTGATGCTATCAATTTTAAAAATTATTGCGGAAGTTTGTATAAAATAATTTCAACACAGATATATCAGAATTATAACAGCACAGATAATAGGAGAACAAATGCAGAAATAGAACGACACAGAATTTACCCAGCTTCGGCAAACCTGCCGATGTACTGCTTCCAAGGTTTCTACTAGAAATTAAACAGTCAGACGCTTACACACGTAAACTCGCGACATCCGCTATCGACTAGCCTTAACCCTATGCATAAAACCCTACCACAACTCAGCCACTGAGTTGCGAATTCTCAACCATGCCACGTAGTTTGTCCCCTAGTCACATGACTAGAAATTACAATTGTTTAAAAAGGAAAATACAAATTTAAAAACAAATTAAACAAAAAACCCTAATTAAATATTAAGCCCAAATATAACTTATAGAAGTCGGCCCAAATTTTTGTTAAGTGAAATATTATCCCCTTTATTTTTATCGGCCCGCTTCCTTGAATCCTTTTCCTTTGTCATTCGTTCCTCTATGCGAAATTAGGGCTTGTGAAAGAAGTCGCCGCTTTGTCAAATTGAATGCGATGATGCTTCGAATCCTTTCTTCGGTAGATTATATGTTCACGGCAGCTTCAACTTGGTTTGCGATCGCTTCCAAGTAGTCGAGTTTAATTGTTGAAATAATTGGTACGTTTGTTCCTTTTTTGATTTATACAGCGCTCGACTGTGATTCGAGTTTTATGATTTGTTCTTCTCTATTTAGCTCAAACTCAAATGATTTATTTGCCAATGATGTTCATCGTTTATATAGGGTTCGAACCCCTTGATTTTCGTTTTTCTGATAATTTGCTTGAATTCTTCTTGGCCATTTGATTTAAGTTGAATGTTTGTGATGATTTCTGACTTGCTCAAATTCGTGACTTTCGTTGCTTGATTACTTGACACACATGGTGTTGATTTATGACTTGGTTCGATTTCTTGGATATCACGGCTTTGTGAATTTGCTGATTTGTTCAACTTCGGCACTAACTTAATTTGACGATGTTGATTTCACTGTGACTTTGGCATTAACTTGTTCAACTTGAAATTCCTGGTGCAAGCTTTCTTTGGCTTGGACCTGGCTTTGACATGGATTTGTTCGACTTTTTACTTGTCTTTCTTTTTGACTTCGGCCTTATACACTGTGTGAATTCATATATGTGCATATATACATTTGTATGTGTGTATGCATGTATTGTTGGATCTATTCTTGTGTTATCACTGCATACTTTGTTTGCATATCTGTGCACATTATAGGCTTGATCAAGTCTTGAGATTCACTGGTCTTTGCTGCACATTACATACGTGAAGTCTGGTTCAGTCTCGATTTCTTGCATATTGGTTTGAGCCACTGTTGCATTTTGATATTAGTTGAGTTGTTGTATTTTCGAGTCTTGTTCATGTCACTGGTATCACTGTTCCATTTGTGTTGTATATTCATGTGCCTCTTGAGTCTGTATTGTGCTTATGCATTGAGTCATGTTGATGATAAGGCTTTGTATTGTTCAATTTGAAACTACTCTTTTGTTGATGGCCACCTCCATTTTTTCTATTGGTCTGCATTGCATCTGGACTTGTTTGTCTAGTCTCCGGACATCTGATTTTTTAGTTGAAGCTTGTACTGTTCATTCGAGTCGCTGTTTCATTTACGGCTTCTTCTGGTGCATTGTATATATGTTACTTGTTTCCAGTTTCCATTTTAGTCTAGTTGGAACATGCTTCATCACTGTTGAACTTCGTGTTGAGGATGCACTTGCTTATGTACAACTGCCTTGGTGCACTTATAGATGTATTGAGTACATTTTGAATTTTGGTCGAGACTTTTCCATGAACTAGTTGTCTTTGATTTTGATTTATAAGTAAGCTCAGAATATTTGTCTTCATTCTGCCTTGGTTGTATTTGAATTCTTGTGCTTGATAGTTTTGTGATGTTTTGTAGTATGTCTGCTGTGCACTTGGTTTGTACTTAATGTTGCTTACATGCTCACTACTTGGTTTTATGTTCTGGTAGCGCTCGAGTCTGCATGCGTCTGCAGTGTTGCAGGGTTGCTTCATTGAGTCTCGTTTGGCTTGAGTACATATGTATGTGTTATTTTGCAGCATGGTTCATTCCATTTGATCTGAGCATTTCTGGTTTGTAGCTTGTTGTAACCAGACTTGAGTTGTACATATTTTGCCTGTATTTTTGGACTGCACCTATGTTGAATCCAGCTTAAAGCTCAGGTTTGACCTTGTGCTCATGTCGTGACTTTATTTGTGTTGCACATTACTTGAACCCGGCTTTTCATTCCGGTTTGACCTGTGCTCACCTGTCCCTGTAATTTTATCAAGTGTATATATCGGTGTGCACGACCTTGTGGCATGTATAGTGATACACTGTGCATGTCACAAGCTGCTCGTGTATGATGAATTCAAATTTAAATGATGACGAACAACCCAAATAACTGAGGCAAATAATATTTCAAGAATACATTGTATTTTACAATGGAAAAATATTTTCTTTTCAATTTTAGTGTGTCAGTATTTACTTTTGTAGATTGCTCAGATGCTGGATTCAATATGGAATAGAGTTGAAGATAAAATACGAGTGAATGAGCGATATGTAGTTCAGATAGTTGTATAAAATGAAATGTATTGTAATTAAAATTTTGTATATATAGTGAGAGCTTGAATTTGTACTATTCAAAAATTGTAATAAATATTTGTTTGAATAAAATATCTATTTGAATTTAAACTCTGTGTTATTTATTTTGTTCAACAAATATTTATTTAATCTGTGAAAATAAAATAGTACATTAACAAATATATTTAAATGAATATATATATATATATGTATGTTTATTATCATCAAACAAAAATCATATACTTGCATATTCAACATATATGTGTGAACTTCCATATATACACAAACATACATATGTGTATGTATGTGAATGTTATTATATATGCACATATATGTGTGAACTGCCTTGTACATAAGTTTGATCTGGTTCATGTTCAGTAATTTGAGACTTCCATGTACATACGTACGTATATAAGCGTTTGTATGTGTGAATGTTGCTTTTGCATTGAAATTTCTTGTTGTGCTGTCTTGGTTCATCCATACTCGTGTGTATGTATGTGTGTGTGTGTATATATATATATATCTGCATATTATTTGTGAATTTCGATGAATATACATACATACATATGTATGTATATATGTGTGGATGTTCTTATATCTACCAATATATGAGTGTGAACTGCCTTTTGCACATGAGTTTGATCTGGTTCAATTGCAATTCTTTTTCCAATTCAGTTCTTATATATACTTGTTTGTACTTATATATGCTTGTATACACTTGTATGTGCTTGTATATACTTGTATACACTTGCATATACATTTGTATATACACTTGCATATACACTTGTATATGCTTGTATGTTCAAGTGTACACTTGAGTTAGCTTGAAACATATTGAGGTTTAGTTGAACTTGTTTTCAGTTTTGAACCATTTTGAGTTTTTGAACCATTTTAAGTTGAACGTGTTTTCATTACATAAATGATGTGTGCACTGAGTTAGTTTCTTGACGCATATGCTATCCAGTTGTAGCTGTGTACATCTCCTATTGATACATTGTGTGTTTACCTGGATTCGATTTCCATCTCGTTGCCTTATTCAGTCTGAATCAAAATTCATGCTTGATGTTGCATTAGTATTGACGTGATACAAATGTACATGCATTTTTGTTCATGTCTAAATTCATATTCTGGCCTAAATCATAACTTTTCTCTTCCCCTTTTGTTATCAGCAAAAGAGTAATAGTGTTAGAAAACTAGAGATAAAGTGATAGACATTAATACAACATTAAAATTCAATCGAATATAAATATTAAATTTCAATAAAAAATCAAACAAAAATCATAAATACTCTGTTAGGCGCATATTCCACTTTAGAATGATAGGAATGATGTCATCATATAAATCCATATAGTTCTGTCAATATGTGGTATATTTATATCAAGAATTTGAATATCTACTAACCATGATAACCGTTAGGACTTTTAAATGAGATTAGTAGTATTCCATTTTAAAAAAAATTCAAGTATCTTCTAACCATGCACAACCTTGAGGACTTTTAAATGGGATTAGAATCAACTTGTTTATTTAATAAATCAATTTTGATATGCGTTCCATACATGCATAATCATGAGGACTTTTAAATGAGCATGTAAGCACATAATCAAAAATTTCAAGTAGTTCACCCATGCATAACCGTGAGGACTTTTATATGAGAGTGAATACTTTGGTTTTTTAAAAAAAAAAAAATGAAAACGAATAATTCCTGTTTAAATCACCACATATTGACATACTATAATGGATTATGATGAGTGATGGTTGATAGATATATGATAGAAATAGAAATGGTCATGGAATTTTTACCAACAAATTTTTTTATAACTCTTGCTTAAATTTCTAAAGAAATTTACTAATTATACTATCTCGAGTTATAATATATGATAAATCAACACTCACCACTTTTTCGATCACTATTTATCTTTTTGATAATTAGTAGGGAGTCAGATTAGTCAATGTAGTCATTTCAGCTCAAATTCAAAAATAATTATCAAATTAAATTTTCAAAATGACTAGTCTGAAACAAGGTCAAAATGATTTTCTAGAAGGGGTTTTATAAAAGAAAAAATATCTACAATTTGAAAATTATTTGAAATGAAAGATATGCAGATTTTTTTTTCTTTGAAAAACGATGCAGTTACTAAATGTCTCAACATAAATCATGTTCCACTATTAATTTTTCTATCAACTAGATCATCAGTGTAATCTGCATCTGAATTTTTCTTTCACTCGTGATTATCATTAATTAAATGTTATAGACCAGATTATGAAGTTTCAAAAAATTTCTTGAAATCATTTTTAACAGCTTTTAAATGAAATTGAATTGAAGCCTTGCAAGTTCACATAAAGTGACCATAGTGTCAGCAGTAAAGTAACTAGTATATCCACGTGTATCAAGAGCAATCATCAATCATTGTCAATAGTCCAAATAGTTCAAAGATGATTCGTTAACAATTTAAAATAAGTCAGATTAATCATCAACATTTATTTCATTATCGCATTACTGGCTGATTTAATTCAGATTATGGTGCAGATTATCAAATTTAATATATTATTCACTATACCATTACCTGTTTTGCCTTTACGATAATTTTTCATTGTCGCCTTTTGTGATTTTGTCACCTTTATACTAGGCTAAGAAACTTTGCTTTGTCGTCCGTTATGCTCCTGAAACAGCCAGAATCAAAATAACACTATTGTAGTTCCTTAGCCTGCCACCACACCTACACGATAAAAGATTTTTGTGACCTATTTGTTTTTATAGGTCCATGATTGTTAGCGGCAAAATATTTTGACAAATAATTTTGTGGAGACCCATAACTATTTATATACGTTCCTTTTGGCACCCAAATTTGTTTGACTTTCAAAGATATTATATTTGTGCCATTTGGAACCCAAATTGGAATGGTTTCACATGTTTTGGTCTATACCAACAAATATTTTGATTGTGTCCAAATTTTCTACAAATTGTGCACATGGAATTGACTTGTTTAATTTCACCTCTATCACGTTCTGATTGATTATATCCAAGTCCTTGTCTATATGTATTAACAGTTTACTTTCCTAAAAGCATATTTAACGATCTTTCACTTTTCGAAAATTTTCCTATAGTCGTAGATAATTGTTGGACTTGTATTTTGAGGGATACATTTTCATTCAGTAATTGTGTGCACCTTTTAATAGAATTTTCTCTTCGAGCATTTACACTTTCTTTCAAAATTAGAATTTCAATTTCAAGCAATTTTATTTTAATTTCTGATTTTTTTAATCTCCTCTTCGAATGATGGACACTTATCACACTTAGGGATCCTAATTTGATAGTTTTTAACTAATTGATCAAGTTGTTTATTTAAATCTATCAAAGTGTCTTTTTTGATTCAAGTTTGGCATACTTCTCCCTAAGTCGTTCAAAACAGCCATTTACTTCGTGGAAATATATAAGTAATTCTGGGTGAGCGAGTTTTGATACCTCGCTTGGCTCGTCATCGTCGTTATCAGTTATATCTCCTCGTAGGCACAGATTTACTCTTTCACTCTTACTGCTAGTGCTTTAATTATCATCATCACTTTTATTTCACGTGGCCGCAAAATTTCTCCTTTTTAATTTCTTTTCTTCGCGGTGTCGATTTCGAGGACAAATGGGTTTAATGTATCAGAGTTTGTTGTACTTGTGACAAATGATCCCATGTTCTTCTGAGTTGTCTAGTGCTTTGATTATTCTGCTTTTCAATTATTGATTTGGAGCTGGATTTTCATATTTGTGGTTCCACATTTTGAATCTCTTTATTAGTAGCGCCAGCTCGGCTACTTCATCATCATCATCCTCATTACTACTACTTTTTACCAATCCTATTAAGCTCGTTTCTTTAACTGAGTTGATTGAAGAGGATTTCTCATTGCTGTTGACTTTTGCACCATATATTGCATTAAAAGTATTCCAAATTTCTTGTGCACTTTCACAATGAGAGATAAGGTTAAAATTATCTTGATTAATACGAGAATATAATATATGCATAGCAAGAGCATTAATCGAGATAATTTTCTTGTCTGTTATACTACACCCATTTTCAATAATATCCCAACATTTAATATTAACAAATTTTAAATAAAATTCCATTTTCAATTTCCAATTCAAAAAATCTGTTCCATCAAAAATAGGAGGGATAATACTAGACCGACCCTAAAAAAAAGTAGCCATTTTAAAATTTCAAATTTTTATTAAAAAAAATTGGTCTTTGAAAAAATCAAACTTTTTAAAACAAAAATGGCTTTTGTTCCTAGCTCTGATACCACTTGTAGGATCGATTTCACCCTAGGGGGGAGGTGAATAGGGTGATGCTATCAATTTTAAAAATTATTACGGAAGTTTGTATAAAATAATTTCAACACAGATATATCAGAATTACAACAGCACGGATAATAGGAGAATAAATGCAGAAATAGAACGACACAGAATTTACCCAGCTTTGGCAAAACCTGCCTATGTGCTGCTTCCAAGGTTTTTACTAGAAATTAAGTAGTCGAACGCTTACACACATAAACTCGCGACGTCCGCTATCAACTAGCCTTAACCCTACGCTTAAAACCCTGCCACAACTCAGCCACTGAGTTGTGAATTCTCAACCATGCCACGTAGTTTGTCCCCTAGTCACACGACTAGAAATTACAATTGTTTAAAAAGGAAAATACAAATTTAAAAACAAATTAAACAAAAAACCCTAATTAAATATTAAGCCCAAATATAACTTATAGAAGTCGGCCCAAATTTTTGTTAAGTGAAATATTATCCCTTTTATTTTTATCGGCCCGCTCCTTGTATCCTTTTCCTTTCGTCGTTCGTTCCTCTATGCGAAATTAGGGCTTGTGAAAGAAGTCGCCGCTTGTCAAATTGAATGCGATGATGCTTCGAATCCTTTCTTCGGTAGATTATATGTTCACGGCATCTTCAACTTGGTTTGCAATGGCTTCCAAGTAGTCGAGTTTAATTGTTGAAATAATTGGTACGTTTGTTCCTTTTTTGATTTATACAGCACTCGACTGTGATTCGAGTTTTATGATTTGTTCTTCACTATTTAGCTCAAACTCAAATGATTTATTTGCTGATGATGTTCATCGTTTATATAGGGTTCGAACCGTTGATTTTCGTTTGTCTGATAATTTGCTTGAATTCTTCTCGGCCATTTGATTTAAGTTGAATGTTTGTGATGATTTCTGACTTGTTCAAATTCGTGACTTTCGTTGCTTGATTACTTGACACCCATGGTGTTGATTTCTGACTTGGTTCTATTTCTTGGATATCACGGCTATGTGTATTTGCTGATTTGTTCAACTTGGGCACTGACTTAATTTGACGATGTTGATTTCACTGTGACTTTGGCATTAACTTGTTCAACTTGAAATTCTGGATGCAAGCTTTCTTTGGCTTGTCCCTGGCTTTGACATGGATTTGTTCGACTTTTTACTTGTCTTTCTTTTTGAATTCGGCCTTATACACTGTGTGAATTCATATATGTGCATATATACATTTGTATGTGTGTATGCATGTATTGTTGGATCTATTCTTGTGTTATCACTGCATACTTTGTTTGCATATATGTGCACATTGTAGCCTTGATCAAGTCTTGAGATTCATTGGTCTTTGCTGCACATTACATACGTGAAGTCTGGTTCAGTCTCGATTTCTTGCATATTGGTGTTGTGCCACTATTGCAGTTTGATATTAGTTGAGTGTTGTAGTTTCGAGTCTTGTTCATGTCACCGGTATCACTATTTCATTTGTGTCATGCTGATGATAAGGCTTTGTATTGTTCAATTTGAAACTGCTCTTTTTTTGATGGCCACCTCCATTTTTTCTATTGGTCTGCATTGCATCTGGACTTGTTTGTCTAGTCTTTGGGCATCTGATTTTTTAGTTGAAGCTTGTACTGTTCATTCGAGTCGCTGTTTCATTTACGGCTTCATCTGGTGCACTTGGTTTGTACTTAATGTTGCTTACATGTTCACTGCTTGGTTTTATGTTCTGGTAGCGCTCGAGTCTGCATGCATCTGCAGTGTTGCAGGGTTGCTTCATTGAGTCTCGTTTGGCTTGAGTACATATGTATATGTTATTTTGCAGCGTGGTTCATTCCATTTGATCTGAGCATTTCGGTTTGTAGCTTGTTGTAACCAGACTTGAGTTGTACATATTGCGCTTGTATTTTTGGACTGCACCTATGTTGAATCCAGCTTAAAGCTCAGGTTTGACCTTGTGCTCATGTCGTGACATTATTTGTGTTGCACTTTAGTTGAACCCGGCTTTTCATTCCGGTTTGACCTGTGCTCACCCGTCCCTGTAATTTTATCAAGTGTATATATCGGTGTGCACGACCTTGTGGCATGTATAGTGATGCACTGTGCATGTCACAAGCTGTTCGTGTATGATGAATTCAAATTTAAATGACGACGAACAACCCAAATAACTGAGGCAAATAATATTTCAAGAATACATTTTATTTTATAATGGAAAAATATTTTCTTTTCAATTTTACTGTGTCAGTATTTATTTTTGTAGATTGCTCAGATGCTGGATTCAAAATAGAATAGAGCTGAAGATAAAATCGAGGGAATGAGCGATATGTAGTGCAGATAGTTGTATAAAATGAAATGTATTGTAATTGAAATTTTGTATATATAGTGAGAGCTTGAATTTGTACTATTCAAAAATTGTAATAAATATTTGTTTGAATAAAATATTTATTTGAATTTAATGTGTTATTTATTTTGTTCAACAAATAATTACTTAATCTGTGAAAATAAAATAGTACATTAACAAATATATTTAAATGAATATATATATATATATATATTTATTATCATTAGACAAAAATCATATACTTGCATATTCAACATATATGTGTGAACTTCCATGTATACACAAGCATACATATGTATATATATGTGAATGTTCTTATATATGCACATATATGTGTGAACTGCCTTGTACATAAGTTTGATCTGGTTCATGTTAAGTAATTTGAGACTTCCATGTATATACATACATATATATGTGTGTGTGTGAATGTTGCTTTTGCATTGAAATTTCTTGTTATGCTGTCTTGGTTCATTCATACTCGTGTGTATGTATGTGTATATATATATCTGCATATTATTTGTGAATTTCGATGAATATACATACATACATATGTATGTATGTATGTGTGGATGTTCTTATATCTACAAATATATGAGTGTGAACTGCCTTTTGCACATGAGTTTGATCTGGTTCAATTGCAATTCTTTTACCAATTCAGTTCTTATATATACTTGTTTGTACTTATATATGCTTGTATACACTTGTATGTGTTTGTATATACTTGTATACACTTGCATATACATTTGTATATACACTTGCATATACACTTGTATATACTTGTATGTTCATATGTACACTTGAGTTACCTTAAGCTTGAACCATATTGAGGTTTAGTTGAACTTGTTTTCAGTTTTGAACCATTTTGAGTTTCTAAACCATTTTAAGTTGAACGTGTTTTCATTACATAAATGATGTGTGCACTAAGTTAGTTTCTTGACGCATATGTTATCCAGTTGTAGTTGTGTACATCTCATATTGATACATTGTGTGTTTACCTGAATTCGATTTCCATCTTGTTGCCTCGTTCAGTCTGAATCAAAATTCACGCTTGATGTTGCATTAGTATTGACGTGATACAAATGTACATGCATTTTTGTTCATGTCTAAATTCATATTCTAGCCTAAATCTGATTTCCATTTTGTTTTAGTTTGGTTCACTAATCTAAGCTTATGCACTTGTATTCACGGCACCATATTCTGGTCTTCGCTTCTGTTGAACTATCCCTTTTGTGATGTTTGCTACACTTATGTCGCTAGACCATATTCGGTCTTCATTTATATTTGTTGCACCATATATACAGGCATACATATGCATGTTTATAATTGTGACTATGTAATGCTGAATGCCTTATGTAAACTTGCTGGTCTGACCTTATGCTCACTTGTCCGTGGTATTGGATTAAGGCTAGGCCTTGTGATATGCACAATGATACATTGTGCATATCATGAGTTGTCCATGCATATATATATATATATCTCTGTGTGTGTGTGTGTGTTTGTCACTATCTAAAACATGAAGAAGAAAAAACCCATAATCTGAAGCAATATTAATATTCAAATTCAATTTTATTTTTGCAATTAAGGTTTGTTTATTTTTCATTTTACTGCGTTGTTTATTTGACTGGTATAGGAGATTGCTGGATGCAATCTTGAGCAAGCAAATAAAGATCAACATAAAATATAAACTCATGTGAGTTTGAGTGAGTGTGAGTAAAAGAGATGTTGTATATGAGAGTGTAAAGAAATGTTGTATATATAAGAGTGATAGTGAAAGTTGTATTTGAAAATGTAAGTAGAGTGATAGTAAAAGTTGTATTGTATTTGAATTTTATTTGAAATAAAATATTTTTTCAAATAAAATATTTGAATTTCACTTTTGGAACAATTATTCATGTTAGTCAATATTTATATGTTGTCCAATAAAAATTTCCAGAAATGATACTATAGCATCAGACAACATATGTCTTTTTGTCGTGCTAGTGCATATCAGATGACGGGACATCTCTGTGGTCTGATGTGCAATGAGATGGCATGGGATTTAACGATAGATAGATATGAAATTAGACAATGGTGCATATCTATCATCTAATGCCTTTTTTCTATAGTGTTCCCAGTCTTACCTAATTTCGACCTTCTCTTGTGTTCATTGCTGGAGGTAATACCGCCCTCCAAGAGCGCAGACTCTCCTTTTATGGTAGGGTCGGATCCCTCAGATCCTCTAACGGTCATGCCTTTCTCCTTCGGCTTCCAAATATTGATTGTAGTTGGAGTCTTTCGCTTGACCTCTTCTATCTCCTTCTTCAATTGCAGCGTCTCTTTCTCCTTCTTAAGTCTCTTCGCTATAGTCTCCTTTTCAATCAGTCCGAACCTACGGTGATTATTATATCTTCTTCTTGAGACACAGAGAGATCCTCCAGGTTCTGGGATGCTCCTATCTTCTCAGAGTTTGGTCAAGGGCCAAAGTTTGAAACTAGAATAGAACCTAAAGTTTCTACAGAGACAGTGGTGAAAGCAGTGAAGATGGCAGTAGTTCTCGACCATTAGGTAGCTGGAGGCAGTGGCGAGAGAGATGGCTGACCTACAAGTGGAAAAACATAGTTGTGTAGTTTATTAAAGGACTCTGGAGTGAGCTAAACCTTTTGGAGTACCTGAAAAATGTGAGAAATACCTAATCCAGAAGTTTGATCATGAACTTCGACTTCAAAGTCCCCTTCGTCGGTTTTCATTTCAATGGGCCGCTCAATAGTCGGGGAAAGATACGGCTAGTGTAGAGCTTTAGAAGCTAGAAGCGTACGAGCGGTTGTAGGACCGACCCCTGTAGATGTGGGAATGGTCACTTTTGGCTCTTGAGATTTAGAAACTGATGTTTCGCCTTGACCAGAAGAAATTGGGCTAACAAAAGCCTTAGCAACGGCCTTAGCAACGACATTCTCCTTCTCTTCTTTTAGAACCTGCATGCCAGTCATAAGAAAGTCTATGTCCTCAGAGAGGAGGTAGGTGGCTATAACTTCTTCGCAGCACATGTCCTCGGCTTGCTCAGACCTGATCAATACTTCCTTCTAAACGGTTGTCTTCATGTGCTCTATGAAGGTCTGCAAGTTCCTAATGAGTAACCAAGTGATCGATCTCAATCTCGATCGCAAACTTGTAGAATTTAATTGTCTCCTTCTCTTTCTCTAATTTTGCATTATCCTTGTGGAGCTGAGCGAGTTCTACGGCCTGTTCGACAATGGTTTGATCCTGGGCCTTAATGGATTCTGTCCCTCAATGAAGTGTTCCTTTAATTTAAATGACTCTTTAATCTTTAATCATGAGGCACACCCTTTCATGGGCCCAGGTCGCTTCTTTCAAAAATTTATCACTCGCAGCCTTTCCTTTTAAGGCTGTGCTCCTATCTAATTTTAGCTGAGCAATCTCATCATCATGATCTTTGATCATTATGTTATAATTATCCCTTTCTACATCAAAGAAAAGAATTTACTGGTAGTCAGCTTGATTCATATTAGAAAGAGCTAGGACAAGAGGTTGCCACTTGAACCCAACTTCTAAATCCTCACGGACTGTCTTAAGATTTCGAAGAGTGGTAGCTCTATTTGTGGATTTTATATTTTGATCAAACTTGACCCCACGCAGGAACAAGTATGGATAAGCAGCCTGAAGGTGAGTTGGACCCGGTAGAAGCATATACTTCTCAGCTTATTTAGAAGGAGTAGGGGCAGCAGTAGTATTAATAACCCGGGAATAAGCCATTTCTTGCATGGCAGCAGTCTAAACCTTGGTGTAGGGAGAAGTGATGGATGTTGTAGGCCCACGATGATCGTAGGAGTCCTTGTGAGCTTGTGAATATCGCCGTAGGCTTCACTTTAACCATCCCTTCTTCTCTTCTCCCCCCACTTATGATCTCTCTCTGCACCATGGGCTTCATCGTCAGCTTCTTTATCTTTCACTTTCCTCATCTCCTCATCATTTTTGCGATAAGGATGTTAAGCTAGATCCGGAGTTCGATCTTTATAAGAGCTAGAATGTTGGTAGAGCTGATTGAAGAGACCACGACCAATAGAACCTTAAATGAGGTCAAGAATAGAATTAATGTTGGAACTTCGAAATTATACTCAATGCAAAATTGTGCGTCTATGATCCTAAAGTTGAAGAGTGTGGTGCAAATGACCTCATATGTACTCTACCAATCGTATTAGCATGGATTCAAAGTCAAAGTCTATCCACCTTCGTTAATTAAATCACCCATAGATAGGGTGATATCTAAACAGTCTCTCCCGTGATATCGTGGATTGTGAAGTCCCTAAATTTTCTCAAATTAATGGAGATGTCTCTTAAGGGTGTGAAGGTACTGTGTCTCCTACAGGGTTTTCTGTTGCTTGACCTCTGACTGACTGAAGAGTGTCAGTAATTAACTGTTTTGGAGGAGGCGAGCTAGAACGTTTGGGACTCATTATTTCAGTAATTAGTTACTTTGGATGAGGTGAGTTGGGAAGATCGAGGCTCATTTCTGATGATTCACCACAAGACTCATCCTTCTCCTCGATGGCGTTGAAGTCACTATCATCGTCACCGTGTGCAGCCTTTTTCCCACCTCTACCATTATCGATTGTTTCTCCTCTCTTTTCTAGATCATCTCATCTTCCTCCGGGATTGAGGGCATCCTATTTGTTTTATCCAAATCCCTCGGGATATCAACTTTGACAGGAAAATCGACTTCAACCTCGGGAGCTTCTTTAGGTTGTACTTTACCCGATGAACGAACCACATCTCCTTGAGCATTCTCGTCGAAGCTACGAGATAGGGTTGAGGAACAGTTTGGCATTCTAGAATCGCATGGGGCTGGGGACTCAGGCATAACGGATCTTTTTGGGTAAAGCCACCATACATCCATAGATTTTCATTAGTCAGAAGAAAGTCCACAGAGCAATGAGAAGCTCTCACTACCTTCAAGGTATCGAGTATTGCTTTATGCTAGTCGCTGCCGTCTCGAGTCGAAATGTTAGCAAAGAAATATGTAGCAAGTTAGAGATTTGGAATATCTAGAACGATCAAAGCTGAGAAATAGATGCTTACTTCCTGATAGCTACAGACGATTGAGCCCCTTCGAACATCGAACAAAGAAGTATTCATTCATGAAAGCTAAGCCCTTATTATGGAGTTTCTCTATTAATTTGCACCCCTTTCAATCTTCTATCATTAGGACGGAGGGATAATCTTTTCTCCTTTTAAACTGAAGGAGATGAGTTACCTCATCGAGTCTAGGAGGTCGATTTGATGAACATGACATATAAATAACTTAAAAGCGCATAACCATCTTGATGAATCTAAAATGATTCTAGTCCAAGTTCTTGTATCACCACCATCAAGAATTAGTTAAATGGTGGCATGATACAACCAAAACACATATAGTGATTGCAAGCGGTGAAGTTCGACGGAGGATTGTGTGCAAGTTCATCTCTTAACGGTAGGAGTACATCCTATTCTAGGATGCCATGCTACAGACATACATTTCGAAGCGATCTAGTTATGAGAATTATGGGCAATGGTTCTGGCGGGTTGTCTAGAATTCTTATTCCATGAGGTAATAGTATGAGTATAGATCCTACGGGGACTAGTGGGCCATAATATTCTAATGTAACGGGTTGATTTGGCCTGATAGGAAGATACTGGAGCAATTGTGGATCCAGCCTTTGAAGGTTTAGATGTTCCTTCATTGGGCTTAAGGTGGGGGTAATTGGCATGTCATTTTAAACAACAAAACTCCAAGTTCAAGATGATTGAAGTTCCTATGCGACCAACACCTAGAATCCAAGGGAAGCCGACGTGTATTGACCAGTTGGTTTCTAAGCATTGACTGAGGTAAGTGCAGTGTGTTATCTATTTGAAGTGAGTTCAATGTCTCGAACACCACGAATGGACCATCCTATTTAGAAAGTTTGCTTGCACTAATAAAACCAATCACATTGCACTTTAAAATTATTTCTTTTGGAACTTACCCTTTGATTAAGAATCGATAACAGATTTTTCATCCGGAGTGAAAGATTTTTTCTTTCCAAGATCACTGGAAGTGAAAAGCGGAAAAGCGGTGTGGTAGGATCATCTAAAGCAACCAATTTCCGAACGAGAATCATTGTATTAGAACCCATTCACTGATTAGGACTTAGACAAATTTTGAAGAGGAATGGTTGGTTCCAAAGGTTAGTACTTTATTTCGAATAGCAAGTATTTGATCAGGGCATGAATCCAATTCTAGCATCAATCAAGTACATGCCTAAATTCAACCATCCGTCTTCAATTCGAGTTCAATTATGGTTAGAAAGTCACCACCATCACCACCATCTCAATGCCAGTCATGACTAAACTTCTATTCAAATCAGGTGCTAGGGTTTGAGGTAATCTTGGATTCAAGCTACTCGAGTAGAGGAGAAACGGTGGCGAGTGGTTCCAGGAGGCGGTGGCGAAGAGTAGGGTGGAAGTCGACTCTGTATAAGGAAACTCATAGGAAACCCAAAGATAGCTCAGGGAAGACTTGAAGCAAATGAAAAGTGGGAGCTTAACTTTTTCTAAGTGTTAAGTTTATAGGTTAAGGGAAACCCAAACAACTTGATACCAAATTGAACAACTCAGTGACGGGTCATTTTCCTCCCAAATTTCAACCCAAAACCATCGCTGAGAGCCCTCATGCTAACTTAGATTGCAACATAGTCTTCAAAGCAAAGATTATATCACTAGTGCATAAAATGGAAGTTCTAATACTATTAAGCTGGACAGTCAATGAAAATCAACTAAGTAAAAGCAATGTCTCAAGATCACTCTCAAACGATCAACTAGAATTGACAGGATAACAGTTCAGAAGTTATCTCGATCTAGAGCACACTTTGTTTCCATTGAAAACAAGTTAGAGGGACAAATGTTAACTTGAGTTTTAACTAAGTAGAAATCAACAAGAACTAGAGCATCAAGATGAAGGCGAAACAACTTGAAACTTGGGAAACATGCTTAGAAAAGAGAAAGAAGAGAACCAGGAAAATTACACTGCCAAATTGGCTAAGGAAACAACTTGGAACCAAATCATTTAAATCAGTTCCATTCATTTTTTGACCCTAAAATAACTCACCAACTTCATGTGAGTTATTTTTTACTCACTTAGCTTATGGTCAATTGTTTTCATAGGACGATCAATCACCAAGTTTGAAGAGAAGACAACTCAAATAGTCAGATAATCCAAGTGATGAAGGAATTATCATTAACTCCAACAAAATGACTAGAGAAAAGGCATAATACACATTAACTCAGAGATAGGAAGGTAGTGCAAAAGGAGCTGGGTCATTTCCATTCAAGGAAATGACTCGGTACTGAGTTTTTCTCTTAACTTTTATGACTTTGGTTTCTTCTGTGCAACTCTGGACCGACTACTAGACTCTGCTCTGAATAGGATTTTGACCTAACAGCTCCTCTATCCCTATGAATACAAACCATAGAGCAACCAAAATAGGATCTGGTTTCTGCCATCACTATGTTGAAGCTTTGCATATCTTTCATCTTCTACCTCCACACAATAATCACTAAGGCAGCTACTTTGGGCAATTCTAGGACTCATTTCTATCTAACCCTTGTACTTGTGACTTATTCTCTTTCAAATCTCTTGTAATCTCAAGAAAACTACATAAAATCTATAAGCAACAAAGCTATAAAGTGACATAGGCCATAGATTGCTGAACCACTATAAAATATTATGTCTCTCTACTTTATTTCTGTTATTTTCCTTTTATGTCAACTGTTATCAGCTAGATCTAGGTCTTATACATTCCTTCCAATAAATTGTTGAGTGTTGTTCCATTTTTGGAGTCAATAGTTTCAACACAACATGCAAAAACATAAAGTCATACTATGCAATAATTTTGTGAGTAAAATCCGAACCAGCTTGAGCACATTGAATGGTGAATTTATTACGTTAATTTCAACAATTGAAATTCATGGTATAATGCTTATCAATATGGTTCACTATATTGCAACTGCATTTGTCTTTCTCTTAAAGACACATTTATAGCCAATGGATCATACAACTGTCAACATCATAGTTTGATAATGTACTTAAAATCTATTTCAAATTTGCACATCTTACCATATCATAGAATTAATACTCCTGGTGGTTTAATTAATCAACCGAAGATTTATTTATTCTTGACATTGATAAGAAGTTCATAGTTTTTCTTTAATGTACAATGTAACGACCTATCTTTTCGAACCCCATAAGTTGACACTAATACATACACGGTATTACATACCAAACAATTAAGTGCCAGAAAGACAAATTGTTAGGGGAAAGAAAGGAGACAGAAGAACTTGGAATGAACAAGGAATCTCATAATGCAACAGAATAACATATGTTAATCAACAAATATTTATAAAATCATTTACAAAATGATACATTAGAGTCATATTAATACAATTTCTAACTTAGAACAGTTATAAGAGCATGTCCTTATAAATAAATAAAGAGTACATAATATACAGTGGAAACAAGATGATAACTATCTATTGATGAACCTCCTACTCCAAGCCCCTCCAAAATACATCCGTAGAAACCTGAACTACTTGGCTTCTCATAAAAATTTGAGCACCCAAGAGTTTTAAGGAAAGAAAATAAAAGTTCGGATTAGACATGGATCTAGTGTGAATAAATTGAAAGCAACTGAATTATTAAGTTAAAAACTCTTTTGAAATCAAGGGTATCTCATAATATCACGTTGCAAATAAACACAAACGGGTTTTTACCTTACGATAACATAAAAACTTTTATAGAAATTCAGTGATATTATAACAATGTCTACGGGTTCAAAGTAAATCATTAAAATACTTGGAATGCTTGCATCTCACGTTTCAACATATTTAGTGTACAACTAAAACTGTAAAGCTCGTATTGGAGAATGGATTCCAACTAATGTCTAGGCAACTGGGGTACCGCCTATCACAGCGCATGTATAGAAGATGTACCAAGATCGAACCTATCGATCCCTTCCAACAAAAGACCGGCCTACCCATTACTGGATAGTACCGAACATGTCATCACTCCGGCCGCTTTGCAACCCTTTCCATCGAGATCTTATGCACAACCGACCCATAAATATGTAGATGCATCGTATCTCGAAGGGTGACAACATACCCTAATGGGTGCGACCAACATGGCCTTACTTCATCTCTCATGTTTAGTCACTCTCGGTTGATGAAGCATGAGGCTACGTTTTACCTTTCTGAATAGCAGTCCCTCTTAGATTGCAAACACTGCCCTCCCGGCAGTAACGCAGTGCCAACATTCATCCATACAAGTTGTCCAGGATAAGGACAAACCAAAGGTACTACTTCTACTACATCTATTTTGAAATCATCCTAAGGATTGGTAGCAAGCAACCCTTGTACTTCGGTGGCTCTGTCTTCAATCCCATGCTTCAAGATGTCTTCATTCTGAAACATTTGAGTTGGATCGAAGTGGTTTTCGAATAACATATCTGATCCCGGTCTCTTCGAAACAACTTTTGATGTTTTCCATTAAACTCAACCCCGGTTTTTTAGGAAATAAACAGAAAAAGGACAAGAGCGAAGTTCACCTCCTAACCATTTGTCAATGGATTTCCATATAATTCATCCTAGAAGAACAAATAAGTTTATAAATATAGTATAGCACCTTCGACGGTAACTGTACCATATAATTCTCATGTTTCTCCTAGATATTTCCAAAGTTACGTTTTGGTTCATATTTGATGGTTAGTAATTTAACTATCAAATTAAACAAAACAATCAAACATTGTTTCAATTCCATATGAAATACTCTGAGGAATTATCAATTAATCCTTAATTAATAAAATCACTCTATAAAGCCTGATCAAAAGATCTTTCAAAATGCTTCTCCCAAACCCCTAACGTTCCCTTTAAACTTGGAAACAATTCACATTATTTACCAAAAACGTTATCGAAATTCCCTCTTCAAAATTCCATATTAAATGCCCAATAATTCCAATTTAAAAACATCACCTATAATTAAAACCATTTACTTCACATTCCAAACTCTTTATAAAATTCCAAGCTAGATTTAAACTTCCTTTGAAATATCTAAAATGATTAATATATCTCCTTCTAATTTAAAACTTTTTGTAAAACTTCTTTCTAAAACCTTTATAGAATTTCCTTTATAAAATATCGTTTACAAATTATCTTTTGTAAAACACTTTAAGTAAACCTTCGGTAAAATCCATTTATTAACAAGGTATTACTTATAAATAATTTTCAACATAATAGCATAATCAGGAAATGATTTTTAAACATTAAACTCTAAATTTATTTAATTGAAATTAATTCAAAAACATACTTTATAAATTCAAAAGGAGGCTTAGCAATCCCAATGGTACTAATTTAAGTTACTAATCAAATTCAATTCTAATTCACTTAACAGTTATTTACATAAGCAACATGTATGTAAACACAACTCATATTCAAACTAGGGAATAACATGTAAATATGAACTAACTATCGTATGTCCAAATAACATAATAGCAGGAGGGTGATTTGTTCTGATAAACAGATGTCCAAACAATTCAATCAATTCAAAGCAGAACAGAGATTTATTCTGCTAACACATGTCCACAAAATCAAATCACTTATACTATAGCAAAATGGTGTTTTGTTCAGCTAAAAAATATCATTTAATCTTCCTAATCATATAGGGTTACTTAAGGTCCAGACAAGAGATCCTCGAATTTGGATTCAGTTCACTTTAAAAAAAGATTGATTTAAAACACATTCGGTTCAATTTTAAAAATCACCTATGAAAAGATTTAAATAGATTTATTCAGTTTAAACCCCAATTAAATCTTAATTAACCCTTATTAATCTAGCTTAAGTCATAATTAAATTCTAGTTAGGTTTAGTGAACTTAATTAAGTGCTAATTAACTTGCTAATGCAACTTGGTTAAGGTTAAACCAAATAGTTTAAAAGTTAAACCCAAATTAATTAAATATTAATTTAATAATCCATTAATTGCTTAATAGTTAATTAACCATTAGTCTTAATTAAATAATTATTAATCACTTAATTACTTCTTAACCATATAAAACATTAATTAAAACTTTATTAATTAACTAACAATATTAACTAAATTTAAGTGATGGTTAACCTTTAATCACCTTCTGAATTACCAATTAAGCGATAATTACCTTTTAGTTAACTAATTCATTAATTAATTAAACAAATAAATATATTACAACTTAATTACTTTTTAATATTACTAATTAAGTTGGAAAAACTTTGAAAACTAATTTCAAAAGAAAATAAGTTTGAAACAGAAATTCAAACCTTTGTGAACTTCATCCATAGCGACTATCGCTATGAGTGCAGTTTGCTCTAACCCACCTTTAAGCGAAGCCACTTTACAAAAACCATACTATTTAATGATTGAAACATAATTTAGTAAATTTTTCACACTTTAAAACCAATTACGCAAACTTTAACCAAAATCTAAACTTTAAAATCTTGAAACGAGGATTTAAAATCCGATCTCAAATCCGTCGTGACTACATACAAAGTTTCAACTTTGTTTTCAACCCATCGTGACTATAGTCAGTTTCATCATCAGCCTTTTATATTCACACATCACACTCGTACAATAAATTGTATACATATACCAATAAATATGCAATTACTAACTTTGCAATAACACATCCATTCGAGTACTAACACTAACACATACATTAGCACTTATCATCACATTTCAAACATGCCAAGGTCCAACATATATATAACACACATATAGCTAAGAATCAACACAACATATAAAGGAAAGTGTTAGAAACTAGGGTGGCTATAACACAATGTTGGATCTTAAAGCTATTCAGACACTAGAAGTGGTGAATTGTGTATTAACTACTTACTTATGAATATAAAACTATATTTACTGAAATTGCAAACAGAAAGAAGTAATCAGAGAATAAGTAAGTAATAAAGTAAAATGTACTAATGTAAATAGCACCCGGATTTTTATACTTGTTCAGATTAACCAATCCTACATCCGGTCCTGCACTCTATAGTGCATAATTCCACTATAATCGCTTGCTTTCCACGAGTGGTGAGAATACCTTTACAATCTTGGTTTCACGGGCTACAAGGCACACCCTCTTGATTTTACAGGCTACAAGAACACCTTCTCTTTATCAGAAACAACAAACTATGGCAAATGGTTGTATCTTCAGTACAGATTCTTAAAGATTCGGTACAATGATCCTATAGACCTCCAATGGCAATATATATTTTAATTCTTTGAGAAATAGGATTTGCAAGGAGATTGAAAGATTATGCAATGGATTTCTCTTGCAAATGTTTGGAGAAGAAGGAGTAAGAGCAAATAAGAATTCATGATGTTAAAATTCATTTTCAGAGGCCTTTATACAGTGGTTGAAGAGACGTGCCTTTTGGTGAAGAGGTGGAGGGAAATGTCTCTTCATTTAAAATTTAAAATTCTGAAAAACAGCTAGCATGTCGACATCCCCCTACCCCCCATGTCGACATGGGTGTGTTGCAAAATGAACAACACTAATAAGTGTTGCAAATTTTCACCATTTCAAATTACCTTATATTTGTGGATTTTTGTGATTCGGTTGAGGTCAGTGGTTGATGATCTTCAAGTATAATTGCCATGATATCTTTAACAAGATATTCTAAGGTTCAACCAACTCATCATCACTTCAAACACCTTTATGCTTCAGCATTCTTCTATAATTGTATTTTGTTCTTCAATTGCTCTGATTAACCTTCTTCTATAATTCATTTGCTTCCACTGTATTCTTGTTTATCTCTGTAAATGTCTCCATAATATATCTGATATGACTGCATAACTCGAAGATACGTTAGTAGTAATATTTATGTGGTTGTTGTCATCAAAATCAATACCTAGGGTATTAACAATCTCCCCTTTTTTGATGATGACAACCATATAAATATTTAAGAGATAAAATATAATACTTTTATATTTGACTCCCCCTAACTCTATGCACTCCCCCTATCATTTTTCCCAGTATATTTATACCTTTTCTCCTCCTTTGCCATCAATAAAAAGGGCGAAAAAGTCACTTAAATCGCTGCTAGACAATATGTAGAGTTTGTAGAGATAAATGCTTATAAATAGAAAAAATGAGGGGAAACCAAATCAATTCAAAACATGAAATAAACTTATCTGATAATAAGATGAGTTTTAGAGTTACCAACTTTGGTGATGCCAATAACAAATCCTTTTCATATTTATCCAATGTTCAATAGATTTCTTTTCATATGCTTTGAGCATCTGCTATCCGATATACATCGTTTGGTACCTGAAAAATTATAAAATATGCACACTGGTACCCTTTTATTTCGGGGCCCATAGGGTTAAGTTTTCGGATGCCGAAACCATAAAGAGTTTGAATGTCCTCTCAAAATATAATCATTAGATGAATGAACTTTATTAATAAAATTATCAATATATTTTTCATTTTCAGTATCATCCTAACTTTTTGGAACCCATAAATTAATGAACCTATTTGGAGGTTTTAACTTTAATTTTCTAGGTTTTGGTTTAAACTTGATAGCCTTAACAAACTTAGTATTTTGAATACTATTTTTCTTTGATTTAACCTTAGGGGTGTATCCAAGTCCATATTTATTCCGAGTGTGTTTAGATGCAGATAATTATTTTTTCTAGATTATCTTCCCTTTGTTAAATTTATCAATATCAGTTTTCATTTTGTCAGAATCCTTATTACAGTTAAGAATAACATTGTCTTGAGATGTTATTTTGTCAATCAGATCAATGATCTGTGACTTCATTGAAAGATTTTCTGATTTTAAGGATTCATTTTCACTTTAGTTTTTCAAAACTTCCAAGTGTCAAATCCTTTTCATCATTATACCCATTAAGTATTTCACTTTCATCTTTTAGACATTGTTTTTCTTCAATTAACCTTTCATTAAATACTTTTAATCTATCTATCTCTGCCAAACTATTGTTGTACTCTTTCCTAAGTATTTTATATCCCTAATTCATATCATTCAAAACATTAGTAATTTCTTTATTAAAATTCCATACCTGATCATCCTTTGCCATAAAGCACATGTTGGCATTTTCTGTTTCTGAATCACTATCACTTGATGATGTATCTGAATCATCCCATTTTGCATTGAATGCCTGTTCATCTCCTTATTGAAAGTGTTTGACTTTGATTTCATTAGTTTGGGATAGTCTCTTTTCAAATGACCGGGTTTATCACATTCGAAATATTTAACAACATTTCCATTTCTAGAATTGCTGTTGTTAGTTTTTCGAAGTTTGTTTGTTATCCAATACTTCAAGAATTTCTTGAACTTCTTGGACATAAACTCGATATCATCATCAATAGCATCATCATCTGGTTCATCTTTGTCGATCATAGCATTGAGTGCTAGTGATTTCTTCTCATTTTCCTGATTCTCTTTTCTAATCTGCAACTTTACTTCATAAGACATTAGGTTGCCAATTAAATCTTCTGTTTTCATAATACTAATATCATTAGATTCTTCAATTGCCAGAGTCTTCTGATCCTATTCACTATGAAGTGAATTCAGGATCTTTCTGACTTGGTCTTCTTCAGTAATTTTCTTTCCTAATGATATTAAGGCATGTACTATATCTTGAAATCTAGAATACATATCAGAAATAGACTCATTTGGTTTCATTTGAAAGAGTTGATATTGGTTAGTTAGCATGGATGTCTTTGTTTGTTTTACTTTATTAGTGCCTTCATGTGTGACTTGCAGAGATCTCCAAATTTCATATGCAGAATTACAAATAGACACTCGATTAAATTCATTTCTATTTAAGGAGCAAAATAAAATGTTCATGACCTTAGAGTTATTAAGTGCTTGTGTCTTTTGGTCTAGTGTCCATTTCGAATATTCAGTTTGAGGCTCTATATACACTATTTGGGTAATGTTCCAAATATCCAAACCATTAGACTACAAATAACATTTCATCCTACAAGCCCAATAAGCATAACTACTACCATCAAATAGGGGGGTCTAGTGGTAGATTGCCTTTCTACAAAAGTGTTAAAAATGTGTTACTAGTGTCACTAGCCATTTATACTTTACAAAAACCAAGTTATGAATTTTTGAAAACCAATGCTCTGATACCAAATGTTAGAAACTGGGGTGGCTACAACATAATGTTGGATCTTAAGGCTATTCAGACATTAGAAGCGGTGAATTGTGTATTAACCACTTACTTATGAGTATAAAACCGTATTTACTCAAATTGCAAACAGAAAGAAGTAATCAGAGAATAAGTAAGTAATAAAGTAAAATGTAGTAATGTAAATGACACTTGGATTTTTATACCGGTTCGGATTAACCAATCCTACATCCAGTCCTGCACTCTATCGTGCAGAATTCCACTATAATCGCTTGCTTTCCACGGGTGGCAAGAACACCTTTACAATCTTGGTTTCACAGGCTACAAGATTCACCCTTTCGATTTTACAGGATACAAGAACGCCTTCTTTTTATTAGCAACAACAAACTATGACAAGTGGTTATATCTTCAATACAGATTCCTGCAGATTCGGTACAATGATCCTGTAGACCTCCGATGGCAATATATCTTTGAATTCTTTGAGGAATAGGATGAAAGCAGAGAGAGAATGTGTGAATTCAAGTACAACTCTCTGATATTGTATGGTTTGCAAATCAGTGAAGAGTTGAAGTGAAGCAGTATCGATTTGCAAGGAGATTGAAAGAGTATGCAATGGACTTCTTTTGCAAATGTTTGGAGAATAAGGAGTAAGAGAAAATAAGAATTCTTGATGTTTGAATTCGTTTTCAAAGGCCTTTATATAGTGGTTGAAGAGACGTGTCTTTTGATGAAGAGGTAGAGGGAAATGTCTCTTCATTTAAAATTTGAAATTCTGAAAAACAGCTTAAAAGTGTGTAGGATCGTGCAATATTGATATAATAATGCAGAGTATAGTAATGTAGTAATAGTGTGAAATATAAAAGCAGTAATATAACAAAAATAACACCAGAGATTTTTATACTGGTTCGGAGCACCGTCCTACGTCCAGTCCCAGACTCCTTCTGGAATTTCACTAAAACAATAATCCTCACCTAACCCGGAGGAACAGGTATACACAGTCTGAGTAGCAGAACAGACACCTGAGCAGCAGAACTGGATTTTCGCCTCAGCAGCAGAACAGGACTTTACTAATACAAAAGAATATTTGACAATGTGTGTTCTTGATAACACTGATTTGTCTCTGATAGTACAAACCTCATGTAATCAAATCCTCAAGTATATGAAGTGTATGTGAAGATATAAAGAGAAGTTAATGCTAAGAATCGAAGATTATAAAAGTCTATTTGAAGATTCAAAGCGGTAAAAATGTTTGTTCGCTGTTTGAATGCAAGTATGAGAGCACAAGAAGAATATTAGAGAGTCAAAATGAATTTCGGTGAATGTGAAGTGTTTGGGAACATGTATACATAGTAGTCAGAGAGTTACAGCCATTGGTGAAGAGTTCTGACCAAAGGAGCATTCATTTCTGTTCAGAGAATGATCGCAACCTTTCGTAGAATGAAAATGTCTATTCAAAAAATGACAGTTGGGTTCAGGTCAGTCGACTGGTCATTCTTGGTCAGTCAACTGACTATGCAACAAGTTTTTTTAAAAAAAAATAAGCAGTGCATACTCGTGTATGTACACCAGTCAGTCGACTGGTTGATTATAGCCAGTCGATTGGCTGTGGTGTTTTTTTACACAATTAGCTCTATTTTGAAAAGACTGAGAACAATGAAGTGGGGACTACTTGAGGATAGATTTTAACAAATTTCTAAGACTCAATCATAAGTAATAGACAGTGAAAACAAAGATTCAGTATCTCGATGTTGCCATAGTCCTTTGATTGTCGCTTTTTGTCGAGATTAATCGTGTATACTCTTTCTCTTCTAAATTGCTTTGTCATGAATCAAAACTAGTGGTTCAACACAGCTAGCATGTCGACATCCCTCTACCCCCCATGTCGACATGGGTGTGTTGCAAAAGGAACAACAACACTAATAAGTGTTGCAAATTTTTAGCATTTCAAATTACCTTATATTTGTAGATTTTTGTGATTCGGTTGAGGTCAATGGTTGATGATCTTCAAGTATAATTGTCATGATATCTTTAACAAGATATTCTAAGGTTCAACCAACTCCTCATCACTTCAAACACCTTTATGCTTCATCATTCTTCTCTAATTGGGTTTTGTTCTTCAATTGCTCTGATTAACCTTCTTCTATAACTCATTTGCTTCCACTGTATTCTTGTTTATCTCTGTAAATGTCTCCATAATATATCTGATATGACTGCATAACTCGGAGATACGTTAGTAGTAATATTTATGTGGTTGTTGTCATCAAAATCAATACCTAGGGTACAAAAAGTTCTTTTCAAAAGATTAGGAATTTACTCACCGAAAGAGATCCATACTCTCACTAAATTAGAGTATGACATAGCACTTTCATTCCTAGGCAACAAGATGGAGTCTTGAACCCTAAATATACCAGGTTGGCTTGGCCTTGAATGGAAGAGAAAGCGAGACTTGTTTTGGTATGGTGAAATGACTTCGGATAAACATCAAATTCTCAATAATAAACCCGAAAGTAAGTCATTTTGCAACTGATTTTTGGGATACATACTCATGAAATGTCGAAAAGAACTCAAAGAGAAAGTTATTGGCATTTCTTTTCTCTATCATTTCAAAAAGAATGACTCACTTTCGATTTGATTTGAAGAAGTTATGGTCCAAAGAAGATGGACCATTTTCGAAATTTAAATTCTGAGCTCAAAATTGCTCTGTAAAGAATTGGCATTTTGACATAGCTATGGTAGAAATTTAAAAAAAATGGTCAACTAGAATATTGTAGACATTAAAATTAAAATTTCACAGGTTTCAAAAAAAGTAAAACTCCATTTGAGTTCAAACCGAGGAAGAAAATTTTGGTGGAAAGAGGAGGAAAAATGGAGAAACATATGGACTATTTATAAGCAAGATTTCACACATCATCATTTTGTCAAGTCACACCGCTCTCTTCTTCCTCTCATACATCACATTCCCTCCCCTCTCTAGTCATATCACCTAAGAAATGATGGTTAATGATGATAACTCTAAGATGTGACAGGAGATAATTATGGTTAATGATTACAAATCTAAGATGTAACAAGAGAGAAATATATATATTTATATATATAAGATTATTATTTTAAAATTTAGGAATTGTCACATCACTTGCTAAACAAAATGAACGTAAGATAATCTACCCTTAAGTTTATTATTATTTAGCTAATTAACTCTTATATATATGTACATATAGTGCACAAAGACGATCAACATTCTCGACAACTATCCGATGTCGAAAGGTCGATATTTCGAAAAACGTTTTTCGGTCACACCTTTTATTTTTCTACGAACTATTTAATTTGGTAACAAATTTTGAAAATGATTTTATCATCATTATTAATTATAAAAATGAGTTTATTTATTTTCCATAGAAACCTATATATTAACTATTTAAAATTAATTAAATATTCACCAATCAAAGCAGTGAAATTCTCGGTCATTACATTCTTCCCCCCTTAAAAGAATTTCGTCCTCAAAATACACCTCGACTTATCTTAGAAACACTTAACACTGTACATCATCTCTTATGATATACATAGATCATTCTTATGCAAAATCTGATTTGATATCAACTCGAATACATAACTTTCCTTCGGAATTAGTATCGCTCACTTGATTCTCTAGTGCGGACTCCTATTAGACTTCTGGATTTAGAACTTCTATTCTCCTTCCATAGTTGTAAATATGGTAGAAAACTTTGATCACACACCAAGAACCCTTATCAAGTGCTCGTCGTCAAAAGACGAGCAATAGATCCTTATTTGGAACGGTGCAAATACCTCAAAGTCATGTACTCGAATCTTGAATCAGAACTATATGAAAATTAGAATTGATCTACGTCCACCCTACATGCTTACTAATTAGTTCTCCCTAATACCAATTCAATTTCCACTTAATCATTTACGAAACCATTTCATAAACTACACCGATTAAACTTGGATAATACTCCACTACAGCCTAAGAGTATATACCTCTATTTGATTCCACTATTTCATTTTTCATTTACTTCCCTAAGAAAATTCAAGATCCAAATACTCGACATTTATTTTCAAAAACTTTTTGAATGGAACTCTATACTTTAAATCATACAAATTCATAAATATGGCCTGAGTAACTCCAAAATGATACTAAGGAAATGGGTACTCCAAACTGTATTATACATTCCCTTACAAAGAAGAGTAATACTCAAGAGAAGTGTTTACCATCTGAACACATCCCTTTCCCAATTTTAAGTCATTTTCGATCCACTAGAACTACTTAACTTAAAAATATTCCTTTTATTTTCGAATTCTCATTTTTGAAACAATACTTTACATTTTCCAACAACATTTATCACCAACTCACTTTGGGTTTGTTCGGGTTGAACTTGTTTTGATCATACAATGATAAAAAGAATAATTACTAAGTGCATTACCACGTTCGCCTAGGCAAACAACCGATCGTCACTTGCAGATTATTTCGATCATCACAAAATAGTCAAGACTTATTCCATGTACCAATCCAAAGATAACACTTCTTACTTACGCTTTTATTCTCAAATATTTATACTTAAACCAAATTGGTTTTAAATATTACTATTTTCCCAAAACCTTGAAAATCATTTTTTCAAAAGCATCGGGATTTAGATTCTCAAATTTTCAAACAAAATTCTTCCAACTTACATGATACATTTTTATAAACCCGTTTTATAAATCACCCTTATTAAATCATTTTAAATATTTACCCAAAATATTCAAACTTTTAAATCAAATTCTACCTCAACATCAACATCGAACGTCATATAGTCAAACTGTGAAATTAATTCACAAGGTATCCGTTTTCAATTTTTTCTCAATCCTTATCTACCCAACCTATATCATAAAAAGGGAACATACTTACAATAGTTAATGCTCAACTAAACGAGCATGACTAAACAAACCCTAAATGATAATAATAATAACATGTTATTATCTCCTAACATCCCAACGAACTATACTACGCTATTTGTGAAAATCATTCTTTTTGTATATAAAATATGTTCTAGGAAAATCTATTTCATTTATCCAATTCAAAACTGTAACGACCCGTATTTTTGGATCTTCGAATTTTAATATTTAATTTATTTAAATATTCAGATTTAAATTAAATGATAATAAAATATACATTCCAAATTTAAACCTGATTTTTGATGAAGTATTTTTAATTGGATTTATAGGATATTTTTCATAATTTTTAATTTGAAAAATAATTAAATTTTCATTTGACGTTTTTTGCGGCGAACATTGATACATTTAAAACTTCACATAATAAGATAACTTGTCTATTTTATTGTTGTTTTATGATCGCCTCATATTGTTGTGCGCGATCGTATTTTTGTATTTATCGTTCGATGCTCGTATGCGAACGCAATGTTGTGTAGCACATCCCCTAAACACAACAAAATAAATCATTAATTATAAAGCCGTGTGCACAACACCTTTCTTTCCCATACCGGTTCCCCTATCTTTTGCTGACTTTTGTTTCCTTCACTATTATGTTAGTGTTTTTGGCTTATATAAATGCACACATGACACAGGGAGTAAAGGTTGCATAGCTTAATTTGGTACACATTTTTATTCTCTACAAATGAAAGCGTTCATTATTTTTCTCTCTCTCAAACCAAACTAATGCAACTCAAAAGGTAAAGAGCGGTACATTTTTCCATTTTCTTTGGGCAACAGACACACTTTTACTTTGTCTTTCCTATTTTCTATTCTTTCCCTATGCAACTATAAATACAACCACCTTTCCATGCATGAAAATGAGAACACATGCGTAAATAAAAGGGCAGGCATGAATAAATAATTGCACGCATGAAGGAGATGAGGTGCCTGGGTGCAGGCATGTGAAGGGGATGGAGTAGCTTGGGTTAGGGAATGGTGGCGATCGACGGTGGACCATGGTGACATGTAGAGCTCGAAATAAGGTTTTCGGCTGTGTGCTTATCGGGCTTAGGTTCGTGGCTGTTGGTGGAAGTGGAGGGAAACGAGCTGGCTGAGGTTAGGCATGGAGGTGAGGCAGAGGGTGGCGGAGATGCTGTCGTTGGCAGCATGGGCCAAACTTGCGTGTAGGAGGAGCGGTAGGAGGAGAAGGGGGCGCGCACGATTGCGGTAGCGGGCGTAAAAAAAATAAAAAATTAAAGGCAGATGCATTATAGCTTTTGATTTGCAGCTGGGTAAGTGGTATGTTAATGGGCTTTGTACGCTTGCTGAAGCGGGTAAGAATTTGTATGTTTAAGTTAATAATTTAGTTATTAATAAGTTTTGTTAATAAATTAGTTAGTTAGTATAATTAGTTTAAACAATTTGAATGAATGCAGCAGCGGTTGCTATGTCTTGGTATGGACGATTGGGCCGTTGGGCCATGTGTTTTATTGGATAATAAATTAGTTAAGATTAATTTAATTGATTAAAATTTAGTTATTAGTTTAGTTTAAAACGATGTAAACTATAATAGTAAAATTAGTGATTAAAATAATATTATTTAAAACGAAATCTTGTTTAATCAATAACTTTTGCATACTAGGCCAAAACTTAACGTGACGAGTTGCGTTGGAATCGTTTTTACGAATAATATATGGAATTGGATTGGTGACGTTTGGAGCTATTTGAATTTTACGCTGAATTTGAACGTCGTTCGAATTTGGATGGAACCAGAACGCTTCGGTGACAACTGGAATTTCGATGAGTTATACTCACCTTTTTGGTTAACTAATATGATATGTAGTTGATAAAAATTGTTGGGTGATTGTTTGAATGAATTACTATATTTATATTAGTTGGACTGAATATTCACGCCTATTGGAGCGAATGAGAGCCTATTACATTTTCGTGTAAGAGCGGATGATTCTTTTGTATACGAATCCCGCCTCGAAGTGATTGATTTATATTATTTGATTATATATTTTTTGTGATGCAGGAGAAACGACTTGAAGGGATCCAACGGGACTCCTCGCTATTGTTGATTTATTTCGATAATATTCTTTTATATGGATATCTGAATAATGAACCTGATTGTGGACACTACAGTTATAACATTGTTCTCTGTTTAAGAATAAAAACCTAGTGATTATGGAAAATCAATATCAATATATGTTGAGCGTTTGACGGCTATTGGCCTGAAATCTCCGAAAATGGATTTCAGAAATATATTGTTTTTTTCAAAATAAAAATAATAATGATTTATTTACATTTAATATTGTTTTAAGGTTATTTAATTATAGTAATATTATTTTAAGGCTATTTAATTATATAAATATTGTTTTAAATTAATTAATTATAGTAATATTATTTTAAGGTTATTTAATTATATTAGTATTGTTTTAAGGTTGTTTGTTTATAGTAATATGGTTTTAAAGAATTCATCAAGATGTGAAATGGTTAATTATTTCAAGAATAATTATGGTTTGAAATTGATAATAAGGATTAGTAATAAGGTTTTGAAAATAAATTATTATTATTTATAAAAATGGTAAAGATTAATTATTATTGTTTCTTAAACAATATTTTGAAATTATTAATTATTATTCTTAAGATGTTTTAAAATTAATAATATTCGTTTATTATAATGTTTTTGTAAATGTTTATTAATATATAATGGTGTTTTGAAGTAAAAGATTTTTAGTTATTTATAAGTGTTTTTGAGACCCATGAATAAAGCTGAAAGATTTGGATTTTATAAAGTAGCTCATAAAATGGTTTGGAGACGCAAGGAAGATTATTCACATGATGGAGAGTTTTATAGACGGTAAGACATTATAAACGGACTTAAGGAATGGGTTTATAGATTTATAAAAGAAGTTTTATAAATGATTTAGAGATTTATAAATGAGTTTTAGAAACAAAGGGGAAGTTTTAAGTGGTTGAAATGTATAAAAGAAGTTTTATAAATAATTCCAAAAGTTTTATAAAATGGTTTAGAGAATTATAAGGGGTTCATGAATGATTTTTGAATCGAAATAAAAGAAAATGTTTCTCAGTTTTGTAAATGTACTTATACCGTTGAGATAAATATATGGATATTCTCTGAGTATTGAAAATATAGCGATAGTGGGTATATCATTGTAAAAGTATCCTTGTACTAGTAGTTTCAAAGTGATTTTTTTTAGCAATGCTAGCGGGGTTGGCTGGACCCCTATCGGTTTTATTGCATCAAGACAATAAAAAATACTCAAAATAGGCTTTGAGTAAGAGAAGCACACAACAAACAGAGGATGCAACTAAAACAAACACACAAACAAAGCAACAAGAAAATACAAGAAGAGATAAGAAAAGGAAACTAGCACCAATCTAGACACATGGCTTCAGGAAAGGTTGACACCATCCATTTCATCATCTTAGCAACTTCACAGTTAAGCACATGCCACATCACATCAGATGACCTTCTTTTGGTTTCAAAACAAATAAGATTTCTTTTAGACCAAACTAAACTCACATAGCCCTTCAAACACAACACCACTAGCACACCCTCAATTCTTCTCCATTTAGTCGCCTTTAACATCAACATCCATTCAATATTCGATATTATGATCATGTCCTCTCTTCTTGATTTCTGCATGAGCCTAGACCATAGAGGAAGCAAGACATCACAAGCAAAGAAACAGGTGGGTGCAAATTTCAGCATGAGTTCCACAAAAAACACACAACAAATAGGTTGTCATCCAATAGGCATGTAAGACATTTTTGGTCAACAAAGCATGCTTTATAACCTTCCATAGCATCAAATTATTCTTAGGAAGGGAACAGTCATTCCAGATTACATTACTCCATTGGCAAGAGTGTAACATTTAAAAATTTGCAAGTAATTTAAACACCCCAGCTATTGAATGTGCTTTACGATACATAATGTAAAATCTTTTTGGCCTACATCAATGCAGTTAGACTGAATTTGCGTTCACAGTACTCTAATCTGCTGATTACTAGAATACGGGAGGATAGGAAGACCATGATGAATGTTATGCACAGCCTTTGCATCCCTGTAAATTCTAGATTGCTGAATTTGCTGGTGAGACAATAATTTTGATAGGATTAGTCCTTGCTTACACCATGGGTCATCCCAGAAGCCAACAGTTGAATTGTTTTCCAACCTCAATTTGATAAATGGCAAGTAAACTGGCCGGGGAGCTAAAAGCTTCCTCCTCGTCTAGCTATAAGATTGTAGGACATCCATGCTCTAGAAGTTTCTTTTTTCTATATTGTGTTTCCACATCCATTTCACCCACATACTATCAGCCTTATTCAGTAAAGCATCAAAATGAGAACTGAATGTCGCAACATTCCATTGTATAATATTCTTGATGCCAAAACCTCATTTTCTACTTGGGCACTCTACCTTATCGAAAGAGAAATGCACTAGTTTTCTTGTGTATATACTACCAGTCTAGAAAAATCCGAGCATGGAGCTTCTAATCATCCATAAAAGCTTGGTTGGTATAATGAAAGACCTGGCCTAATACACAACCATATAAAAACTAATGGACTTAATCAACTCAAGCCTACCAGCTTGAGAAATCATTTTATTTACCCCACATGACATTGCTGAAGTTATCTTATTGTAAAGGGGAAGGCAGTTAGCAGTGGTGATTCTAGAGGAAATCAAAGGTAATCCAAGATAGTACATATCATTGGCCATAGGTTGCAATCCAGAGGCAAGAAGCAAACTAGCTTCCACATCCGTGGATACACCAGATGTCAATAAACTTGATTTTGAAATATTGAGCTTCAAGCCAGCCATGTGATAAAAAGTATGAAGGGTTTTCAAAATGTGGTCAACCGAGGTTGTTTGAGGTTTGGTAAAGATCATGATGTCATCCGCAAACATAAGAGAGGAGACATATCCCTGCTTACATTTTGGATGATACAAAATTAGATTTTGATCATATTTAATTTGAATCGGTCTTGTGAAAACTTCCATAACTAGGATGAATATATAAGTGAAAATAGGATCTCCTTGACAAATTCCTTGTCAGCTTTTGAAAAAACCAACAACCTTCCCATTAAATCGAAGAGAAAAGCTAGGAGTAGAAATACAAGTGTAAATCCAAGCTACATATGGCTTAGGGAATCCCATTAAAGCCATTATTCTCACAATATATCACTAATGAATCATACCATATGCCTTAGTAATGTCAAGTTTCATCATAGCAGCTAGAGTTGAATAAGCTTGACCATAATCACGAATGAGTTCTTGAGAAAGAAGAACATTGTCTAAAATGTTCCTACCAGGAAGGAATGTAGCTTGATTAGAGGAAATTAAAAAAGGCAGCATAGTCACTAGCCTTGAGGCTAAAATTTTGGAGATGCATTTATATACTACATTACAGCATGAAATAGGTCAAAAATAACAAACCGAAAGAGTAGGTTTAGTCTTAAGGATGAGAACCAAATTAGTAGCATTTACTTCACTTAACAATTTTCACTTGTCAAATAAATTGTGGACGGCCATACAAAAATCATGGAAAATAATATTCCAGCTATTAGTAAAGAAAATCACATTGAATCCATCAGGCCCTCCGGAATACTTTTTATTCATGAAGAAAAGAGCTTCCTTAATTTCTTCATTAGTTACCCTCTTAGTCAAATTCACCTTATTCTCTTAATTAAGTCTTGGCAGTAGGATTTCGTTGATTAAGCCAAGCTGGGAAATAAACTTAGTTGAGTTACCTAGAAGCTTAGAATAATAGTTTAAAAAAGCATTGTCCACCTATTAAGGTGTAGAATGAAAACAGCCATGCTCATCAGACATATTATGAATATTCTTCCTTGCTTGCTTTATCTTAATAGAGGCATGACAAAAAGCAGTGTTTCAATCCCTCTCAACTGCCCACTTGTTGTGTAATTGTTGTTTCCTCTTATCTCCTTCTAACTCAAGAGCATTAGAGAGAGCAATAAATAACATTTTTTCCTCGTTTGCTGCTGTAAGATTTTTAGGATTGTCCATCATATTTTGCTGAGCTACCTCAAGTTGCTCCTTTAACTTATAAGATAGAAGACCACCAGTTCCAAATTTAGCATGTGCCCATTTTCTAATAGCTACTTTAGAACTTTTTCGCTTCCTGCATAATTTATAAATTGATTACCAAAAAAGAGAATATTCCAAGACATCAAAAGGATATTATTATACTCAGGGTCATTGACCCAAGCATTATAAAATTTAAAGCATCTTTTCTCTTTAATAAAGGGAAGGCCAAATAGGATTATTTGAGGAGAATGATCACACATGATGGGATAAGGAACTAGGACAGATAGAGAAGGCCAAACAGATAGGGAAGCAAAGTTCATAAAGCATGGTCAATGTTAGAAAAGGTTCTTTTGCCACTTTGACTCCTATTGCTCCATAAGTACTTAACTCTAGATCGATTAGTGGATATGCGTTTAAGGATGAGATAGCACGATTAAGGGGTTGAATGTCTCTTGGAAAAAGAGGACGAGCACCAATTTTATCATCAAGGGACAAACAACAATTAAAATCCCCTACCACAAACCAAGGATGGATTTCCCGTCTAAAATGAGGCAAGAGAGAAAAGGGACTTTGTCTTGCGAGAAAAGAATTATCAGCATAGATAATGGTCAGGAAGAAAGAACTAAAAGGACACGAACCTGTCACATGAAGATGAATTAATTGCCTGGTAGATATGATAGGGTTCAGAGAATAGTAGGCTGGATCATGCAATAAAAGAATTCTGCCATAGGGGGCATCATCAAGGTTATGAGTATAGGTCCACGAAGGATTGACATATTTAGAAGCAGCTAGGGAAAGTTGAAGATTAAGTTAGCTTCTAGGATGGCAAACAACTTGAGATTATGTGTTGGTATTAAGGTTTTCACTTGATCCAGTTTTGTTGGTTATAAGGTCCACGTATGTTCCAAACTTCCATGATTTGTGTCATTATTTAAACTACAGGGATTGATGTACCACAATTTTCTTGCTCCTTGTTGAAGAAGAACTAGTGTTAGCTTTATCATTCTTCTTGGCATATTGAGTTTTTTATTGATTGTTCTATGCACCCTTTTGCTTGTCACTTGCATTGTCATAGAGAACATTGACAGATAGCCGCTAGACTTTAGATGGTGAGATCCACCTAGGGATTGAAGCAGTATTGACATAAGGGCATGGAAGAAGAGGGGTGACAGGAGAAGGAAAGGCCGAAGAAATAATGAGATTGTTAGGGGAAGTGGAGAAATGAGTTTTCATGGGAAGAGTGATTTTGTCTGGAGCGGGATTGGACAGTAAAGGATTTTGTTTTGTTGCGGGCAAAAGATTTACTGTGTTATTTGCATGCACGGAATGTGCATGGGAGATTTGTAATTAACATGTTAGCTGGTTTTTTAGAGAGGCACAAAATTTTTCCTTTAAAGCTTTTAGTTCACCAGTTTGTTGCTTATGCATGTCAACATGCACCCACTATTGCTTACTATTAATCTCATTAAATTGCATTGCAGATAAACGTTCTTTTTGCACAACATTATGCACAACTCCCTACATAATAAAAATATCATTATCTTGTGCACCATTGCGCTCTTGGTTCATAACACTTGATTGTGCACCTTGCATATCATCTGCAAACATACACACACTGCTCTCCCCTGCAACAACATATGCAGTTCCCTCATTACTTTAGTTAAGCTTATCATTCTGTATTGCCATGTCTATACTACCATTACCATTATACAGCTGAAATTCTCCTTCCTCTAAAACATCTTCCTCGACATCATCCTCTTCATAATCATCAAGATCATGAAGGGCTGCAAATCTATTTCTCCCTATAACTTCACCCACAGCTTGAGACAATGTGGATTTTCCTTTTGCTTTTTCCAGATTATTCCTTACATCCATAACAACGTTTTCATTATTTTAAGAGCCTTGTCGTTCATCAAACTCAACACTTTCAGCAGTAGCACTCTTACTCCCTTTCCCTTCCTTATCCTTCTCCCTTACATCTTTTTCACCCTTCTTTTTATAATTGACCTTCTTCCATACTAGCTTTTTTTCACTACCCTTCTCACTACTTCATTTTCCCCATCATTTTCTCTCTTTCCTCCTTATCTAATACTCCATCATGCTTTAGCTCGTCCTCTTTTTCCTCAAGATTATGACACTCCTCCTTAGTGTGTCCAAAAACAAATCAATTCACACACACTTCAAGCTTCCACAGGTGACTAACAAAGACCATTTGATCACTACCATCTAAAAGCTTAACTGGAAACTATTCAAGCAGCTTCTGATTAGGGGTGACTTTAACCATACATTTAGCATAAGAGATGTGCTCCAATTTTTAACCGAGATGCTAACCAATTAATACCCATGTGAGACCAAGCATACAGTGGGATATTATTAAATTTCACCCAAACAGGTACCGATCCAATACTAATACAGCTGTTCCCAATTTTTTCATCCCAAGGCTTGAAAATAAACAACTTACTACGCGTAATTATAGGGTAAGACTCTACAATTCTCTTGAGGTCTTCCTCGCATGAAAGTTTAAAAAGAAATAGGAAACCATCGGATTTAACTGAGGCAGAGCCCTTAAACTTCCGAAATTTTTTAGACGAAAAATTTACATTGAGTAAGCAAGAGTTTTGTCAAGAAAGAAGCCAACATGGTAGTCCTTCCACACTTCATTTCCCAGCTAGGCAACCTTAGCAGGGTGAACAAGAACACCACAATTGAATTCTAGAGAAAAAACGTAGGGCGGTACTTACCAGCATTTCATGGTTTAGTTTTAAAGAACGAATTCCAATGTATATGATGCAAAGGGGGAAGATATGGCTTTGACACGGTTGGTAAGACAACCCCAGAAGCATGGAGTGAAGTGGTAGTACAAAGAGAGAAGAAAGAGGAACAGATAAAGGAGAGAAAGGATGCAAGAGGGAGGAGGAAGGAGGTGGATCAGGCAGAGGAAGGGCCTGGAAAGAAGGCGATGGGATGGGGATGATGAGGAGAAACTGGCAGAGAAGAAGTCAACGTAGGGAAGGAGAGAGGCGGGAAAGGAATGCACCATTAAAAAATAAAAAAGACTTATGTGTTTGGTCTCACATGGGTACGTGCTTAACCATTAAAGAAGAAAGTGGCTTTTATTTATAAAAGATTTATAAAAGAAGATTAGTGATTTCTTATGAGCTTAACCAATGTTGGTTTTCCCTATGGAATAAATCCTTGATTGATGATTGTTATTCGATAGTTAAATAACCGACTATCGGAATTGGACCCAAAACATAACTTTGGAAATATATAGGAGAAACACTTGAGTTATATGGCATAGTCATCTCTGATGACTGTGCGTATAAATCTTGTTTCGTTCTCCTAGAACAAAGATAAGGAAATCCTTCCACTATTGGTTATGAGCTGATCTCCGATCTTATTTGTAACATCCTTAATTTTTGATAACATTATTCAAGAAATTTAATTAGATAAATTAAATATAATAATGATGATAAGAAGGTTGAGACTTGAATAAATTACAAAAAACGGGCCGTGCTTATTAAAATAGAAAATGGACTTTAAATTGCTTTATAAGATAATTAACTTACATAAGGCCTTACTAGTAAAAATAGTCGCACTTTCTATTCACGGCTATACGTATGCCTTTGTCCATTCACGTTCATTTTTCTCAAATCAAAAAAAATGTAAATAACCCTAAGATAGCCGGCCATTATCAAGGAGGAAAAGAGGAATTTTAATCGAAAAGTTAAGGATCAAAAGCTAGGGAGGATTAATCAACAACAAATCTCAAATTCCTTATCATGTTAAGGTGAATAATAATCTCCTACCATATCTATTTTTGTTCTATGATTATATGGTTTCGGATTTATGATTTAAATTCAGTTTTTATGATAAAATGGATGATGATATGCTTGAGTTATATTATGATGATTTGTTTTAATTCATAAGCACATGAATTTTTACGGTTTTGACATGAAACCGAGAATACATGATTTCAGATTGCCATAGAAAAATTTTATATCAGGTAAAACATGATTTCGGAGATGTGTTTTAATTTTCAAAATTTTCCAAGTTATGAAAATTTTATTATGAATTTTTAATGAAAAATATAATATAATTGGGTTTAAAATTTATTTTGAGAATTTCAAGAAGAAATTAGGTCTAAAATTTTAATATGTTTCGTTACATGATGAAATTGAATCTCTATTATTTTTGAGGATTTTTACTAATAGTACTAGGGAAAATAAATTTAAAAGGACTATTCTGAAATAACTGGTTTTAGTATATGGAAGGGCTAAAACATTGCATTTTAATGATGTTAATCTGATATAAATGCAGCAGTTATAAAGGTAAATTATTTGAAAAGTTTTTATGACAACCAATCAATAGTTTACAAATAGGCAAGTTGTTAGAAAGTAAATGCTAAAAATATCAATAATTCAGCCTTTAAATCAGAAAAGAGTGTTCCACCTTTATTAGTAAGGACCTTTCGACTCATCTAGTTCCGCCTCATCCCAGTCGAAACCAACATAATCGAAACCAATACACAAGATATCATTTAGATGGTATATAGTGGATTGGAAGGAGGGAGGAAGCCTTGGTGTCGAAAAGGTTAGCTTTCGATGGAGTCAAAACCTTGCATTGTATTCATAAGTTAACATTTTTGCCTAGTTTTACCTAAAGCTTTCGACACAGTCGAAACATATGCTTTCGAAAAGGTTTTGTAATTTGCTTTCGAAGAAGGTTGTCATGTTGCATTAAAGTATTTGCTTTCGAAGGAGTACCATTTTCCTTTAAATAATTTCTTTCTAAAGGGTTGGTTCCGACCTAGTCGAAACCTAGCCACTACTCTACCTTTCGAAAGCTACCTTTCGAATATATTAACTAGTAATACTTTCGAAAGGTTACCCGTATTTTTACCTTAAACTAAGCTTTTTTCCTAATTTCTTTCAAAAGGGTTTAGGGTTTCAAAGGTGATGAAATTGAAAGAGGTTTCAACTCTATCTTTAAATTTTTTTGTTTTAACAGTTTTGCTTTCGACTAAGATGGTTCCAACACCATCAATTTTTCCCCAAATCAATTTTTGTTAGTTTCGAAAGAGATACTTTCGTATATAATCATTTTGACCCAAATGATGTTTTTAAAGAGTAAACCCAATGCTTTCGAAAGGGGTTCTTTCATTTGTTTCGAAGTTCTATATTTTAAAAAGATGATCCGATAACATCGAAAGATATAATAGGTTTCGAAAGAGAATGTTTACTAAGGGCTTAGAGAGGTATCTAAACAATTTTTTGGAAAGAAGTCTTTGCTTTCGAAGGAGGCTATTCAGAGGTTTCGAAAGAGATGTTTCTATGGTTTCAAAACATAAACCCATTCTCAATTTAAATTAATAACCAAGGCATAAATAAGGATTTTGGAATGTTATTCGCATTATTATTAACCCATAACCATATTTTGGGGAAAGGGCAGAATAACCATTTAGGTTGTCCTAATAGTGAATATAACTTAACAGATGTTAACATTCTAATTAAAGATATTAGCAGGGGCAATAGGTTTACAGTAAGCCCATGAAAACTGTATGATATTGGCTGGGGCCAATAGGTTCACAGTCAGCCCATGAAAACTACGATTTGGTACTGGCAGGGGTCCGTTTGTTTGTAGTTAGCCCATGAAAATTATATCCGGATTAAGATATTGGAAGTCAGCCAATAGGTTCCTAGCTAGCCTATGAAAACTAGGATAAGAAATAAGATATTGGAGTTACCAATAGGTTCTTAGTGATCCTTTGGAAACTAAGTAATTGGACAGATAGTCCATGAACATTTAACAGGTTAATAGTAACCCTAGAAACTATAATTGAGACAGATAGTGAGAATGAATGGGGATGGGTAATTCAGAATTGGTTTATTTGTTTTGCATATCATCATAATGTTTTGAAATACTATGTTTTAACCTTTGTGGATGTAGGAGCATAGTATGTGGTTTTATAAATGTTTTAAAAATGGGGAGGGGAAAATCCATTTCGCCAAGCGGCGTGGTCTCACTAGATATCTAAATGGTTTGAGATGGTAAATTATTATTCATATAAGGCTTTATGTCTGACTCGAAGTTTTTATTTTCCCTTTAAACTTTCGGGTACTCAATTAATTTTGAGTAGGTTGAGAGTTAAGGCTTCCAGGTATTCTTTTAGATGAATAAAGCTTCTGAAGACGTGCAGGAGGCATGCATGTTATTAGAGTTCTTTTATTTTTTCCGTGTGTTTGTTTGTAAAGGGAAATTGTTTTTTGGCCTATGTATATACTTTGATCTACTAAGCGGGTATCTTCATATGTCGCTCTTGGCGTATTTTGTAATTATTATACGTTATCTGAACGTGGTCTACGAACTAGGATTATGCAGTCAATTTGAAATATTTTGAAATGGAATGTGGAGTTTATTGTTGTTTAATTTTTTCCATATTCTTGTGTTTCTGTTTATCAATATATCTAATATCGCCATTTTTGGTCACCGAGGGTTAATAACCATGGATGACTGCATCATCTGTAACCTTTAGTTTGGGCCTCCAAGTAGCGGGATGTTACAAGTTGGTATCAGGGCATAGGTCTATGAAACTTCAAGAGAAACTTAAACCTAAAATATTTTCCAAACATAATCCAATGAATAAGATAATAAGATTGGAGTTTGGGTTAACGTTATAGTAACGTACTTGTATTTGCTATATAGTTTTATATATATAAGTATGTATTCCCTGCTCTCTTAGACTGTTCTTCTATATGATACTAAGGCTCGTACGTAGATTTACAAGAAATGAGATATGGAAGAGGAAATCTTGGTGGAGGAAGCACCAAAACTAATGGAATGCTCGACCCGCTATTAGGAGAAACTCGGGTTGACCGGCTAATTCTAGTAACCAAAATGCTGAAGCTAATGTAGGTGTTGGATCCAGTAGATATGGTGGTGATGTATCCGTTTTTCGCTGCTTTGATGCAAGCTAGAGCCAGGGCTGATTTTGCTGGAAATGCAGAAGGAGCTAATCCTGTGGCTCCAGTTGGGAATATTGCTTTTTTGAGTAGAGCTTACACCAGTTTGGGTGGAAATCCATTCTTGGGAATGGAGAGTGCCGTAGAGGTTTAGAAATTACTATTGCATTGTGAGCATATTTTTTTTTGATTTAGGCCTGAATGATGGACAAAAGAGGAGGTTGGCCTCTAGACAGTTGTAGGGGTCAGCACTACATTGGCGGAATAGTGTTACTGCCCGAGTTCTAGAAGAGCAGTTAACTTGGGCTGATTTTAAAATGAGATTTAAGCAAAAGTTTGTATCTAAATTTTCTAAGTCTGAGCTGATGAGGAAGATTATGGAATTGGTGCAAGGAGAGATGTCAGTAGTCTAGTATGCTACTAAGTTTGAAGCGCTATCTAGATATGGATATGCTATAATAGATACTGACATCAAAAGGAACGAGAAGTTCATTCGAGGCCTGAGGCCCGAGCTTGCTAGAATGACCCTGACACATGTTCGAGATCCTTGTAATATAGTGGTGTATATGCCATTGGCCGTGAGTAATTGCTTGCTGATTTGGCTAAAGAGAAGTCGAGAAGTCGATGGAAACTCAGAGATCTTAGGGGAAGAAGAAGAAGTTCTTTAAAGAAGGGAACCCAGAAGGGAGATACTGCTAAGAAGTCAAAGGCTGAGGTATTTTGCTATAAGTGTGACAGGAGGGTCACTTTACTAATGAATGCTGGTCACAAAATGGAAAGAAAGCTGCAAGTAAGAAGAATGTGAAATGCTTCAACTATGATCAGGTTGGGTATTACAAGAATCAGTGTCTAGAGCCAGTTATGAAGGACAAAGAAAAAGATTTTGCTATAGGACCAACTAGGCTTACTACGGTTGATAAAGGAAAGACTGTGATGGAAGTTACTCTTTTGATTTAGGGTATTTCAGTTAGAGTACTTTTTGATACCGGTGCATCAAGTTCATTCATATCTCGATGTTTGATTGATAGATTATGCTTAGAACCCACCTACCTTGTTACTTCCTTAAGGGTTGTGGATCCAATAGGAGGGTATGCAACTCTAGGGCTAAGATATGACCAGTTAGAACTTGACTTGTTAGGTCATAAGTTTGCATGCAGTCTGTATGTTATTGATTTCGTAGATTTTGCAATGATTTTGGGTATGGATTGGTTGAGTAAGTATGAGGCTAGAATTTTTGCTAGGGTAGGGAAATATCACTAAGACACCCTAATTGTCATAACTGAGTGATATTCTCAGTAGAAAATACTGATCGGACCATTAGCACTATGTTTAATGCTATGGAGGTAGAACGAGTTAAGATAGGTTCAGGTAGCAAGAGAGTTTGTAGATGTCTTTGAGCTAGTCATTGGACTACCCTAAAAAAGCAGTTGAATTTAAAATAGACCTTGTGCCAAGAGTAGAATCTGTAAGTAGATAGCAAGATGACACCTACTGAGGTGAAGGAATTGAAGGTGCAGCTAGTGGATCTAGAAGGAAGGAATCTTATTGGACCCAGCAGTTTTCCTTGGGGAGTGACCATGGTGTTCATGAAGAAACCAGACGGTTCATTAAGGATGTGTATTGAATATCATAAGTTAAACGAAAGGACCATTAAGAATAAGTATCTTTTTCCAAGAATATATGATCTGTTTGATCAGTTGAGTGGAGCCATAGTATTTCCTAGTCGGATTTGGCAAAAGTTCCATCAGTTAAGAGTGGCGGAGAACAATATTCCCTTGACAGCATTTCGAATCAGGTATGGTTCATATGCGTGGTCGGTGATGCCACTTGGATTGATGAATGCACCTGCTTTCTTCATAGATTTGATGAACTGAGTTTTCCAAGAGTACTTAGATAGGTTTATACTAGTGTTTATAGATGACATTCTAGTATACTCTAAGGATGAGAGAGAGTACGAAGTTCATCTTAGAGTGGTGCTTGAGATGCTGAGGCAGAATCAGCTAAAGGCGAAGTTTACCAAGCGTCATTTCTGGAAGAAAGAGGTAAAGTTTCTTGGTCACATGGTTTCAGAGAAATGATTATTAGTCGATCCAGATAAGATTGAAGCCATGAATAATTGGAAAAGACAAAAGACAGTGACTGAGATCTAGAGTTTTCTTGGACTTGCTAGCTACTATCCAAGATTCATTAAGGATTTCTCATGGATAGCACCACCATTAACTAAGCTTACCAGGAAGGAAGTGAAGTTTATATGGTTTGAAAAATATGAGGAGGCATACCTTAAGTTAAAGCATTTGTTGACCAATGCACCTATGTTAGTAGTTCCAGAAGGAAATCAAGGATTGGTGGTGTATACTGATGCATGTGGAACTGGATTAAGAGCAGTATTGATGCAGGGTGGTAAAGTTATTGCCTACGCATCTAGGCAGCTTAGACCGCATGAAGTTAGATATTCTACTCATGATTTAGAGTTAGCTGCTGTGATCTTCGCATTGAAGATTTTGAGACGTTGTCTTTTAGGGTAGATATTTGAGTTATATACCGATCATATGTCTTTACGGTATTTATTCTCTCAAAAGGAGTTGGATATGAGACAACAGAGGTGGCTAGAGTTTCTGGATGCATATGATTTTGGTATAGAATATACACCAGGAAAAGGTAATAAGATGGCTGATGCTCTTAGCAGGAAACATCAGAATGTGGTGTTGGCTATGTTGGTGGAATGGAAAGATTTAGAAGCTTTGGTCAGTTGCGATGTGCAGTTAAGATCGAATGCTAATTCTAGCCAGAGTATCGCCAGGCTTTCTTGTTTAGAGTTCGACTAGTATTGATTGAGAGAATTACTTCTAAGCAGGAGGAGGATCCAATATTAGTTGAAAGGATCGGAAGGCTTGAGATTTGAACTAAGATCGATGATCTTAAGGATCTTATCCTTGGCCATAAAGGATGGCTAAGAAAGAAGGGACGGTTGTGTGTTTCGAATGTGGAGGACTTGAGGAAGGAAGTTCTTGGAGAATGTCATCAATCCAAGTTTTCGATTCATATTGGAGGAACCAAATGTGTCTGGACATGAAAAATAACTTCTACTTGGTAGGAATGAAGAGGGATGTATGCTTATGGGTTAGACAGCGTGCAAAGTGTCAACAAGTGAAAGTTGAACATCAGAAACCAAATTGGTTACTACAGCCTTTAGAGATTCCAGTTTGGAAATGGGATTCGATATCCATGGATTTTATAGATTGGTTGCCAAGGTCAAATAGAGGAAATGAAAGCATATGCGTTATAGTGGAAAGATTGACCAAGAGTGCCCATTTCATTCCAGTTAAGTTAACCAGGACTGCACCTGTTTTAGCTAAGTTATTCCTAAAGAACATAGTTAGATTGCATGGAGTTCCTAGTAGTATAGTTAGTGACAGAGATGCATTGTTCACTAGTGAATTCTAGAACAGTCTATAGGAAGTGATGGGTACCAAGCTTAATATAAGTACTTCATATCACCGTCAGTCGGATGGGCAGATAGAGAGAGTCAATAAGATACTCGAAGATTTATTGAGAACTTGTGTATTAAACTTTGGTGGATCTTGGGAGGATCACCTACGTTTGGATGAGTTTTCCTATAATAATAATTACTAGACTAGTATAAGAATGGCACTGTTCTAAGCTTTTATGTAAGACCATACAAAAAGCTAGCATGCTGGTTGGAGACTATAGAAAGATTGGTTTTAGGTTCAGATTTGGTTAGTGAGGCATCAGAGGAGATTGAGTTAATGGGGGGAAGGATAAATGAAGCTCGGTCCAGATAGAAGAGTTATGCAGATAAGAGGAATAACGACTTAGAATTCTCAGTTGGAGATAAGGTTTTCATTAATGTATCACCAACGAAGGGTGTGGTACAAGTTGGAAAGTCGGAGAAGTTAGCTCCAAGATATGTAGGTCCATTCAAGATTATAGAGAGGATTGGAAAGCTCACATACAGAATAGAGTTGCCGAGCATTTTGGCAGGTGTCCATAATGTATTCATGTGTCTCATCTTCGCAAATATATGCATTATCAAGAGACTACTATTTCTTCGACGTGATTGGACGACTTAGTGGTAAAACCTAATTTGACTTTTGTTAGACAACCAGTTCGGTTGTAGCTAGAGATGAGAAAAGATTAAGTAACAAGGCGGTCATGTTGGTGAAAGTTTAATGGAGTGACCAAGAGAAGGGCTATACTTGGAAGACAGAGGACAGGATTAGAGATACTTATCTTGATCTGCTTTGAGGGTATGTCTATATTAGATTTATATAGATAGTTGCTAGTCAGTTAGACTAGTATGGTTGTTAGGTGTTGTTACAGATGATTGCTATATTTAGTATTTAGTCCTTACTGAATTTCGAAGACGAAATTCTTTAAGGGGGAGCTTGTAACATCCCTGAATTTTGATAACATTATTCAGGAAATTTAATTAGATAAGTTAAATAGAATAATGATGATAAGGAGTCCGAGATTTGAATAAATTACAAAGTAGGGTCGTGCTAATTAACAAAGAAAATCGGTTTAAATTGGTTTATAAGATAATTAATTTACATAAGGCATTATTAGTAAAATTAGCCGCACTTTCTATTCACGGCTATACATTTGCCTTTGTCCATTCACATTCATTTTTCTCAAATTAAATCAAATAGAAATAACCCTAAGATAGCTGGCCAATATCAAGGAGGAAGAGAGTAATTTTAATATAAAAGCTAAGGATCAAAAGCTAGGGAGGATTAATCAACAACAAATATCAAATTCCTTATCAAGTATAAGGTGAATAATAATCTCCTACCATATCTATTTTTGTGCTATGATTATATGGTTTTAGATTTATGATTTAAATTCGGTTTTGTGATAAAATTGATGATGATATGCTTGAGTTATATTATGATGATTTATTTGAATTCATAAGTACATGAATTTGCAAGGTTTTGACATCAAACTGAAAATATATGATTTCAGATTGCCATGGAATTTTTTTATGTTAAGTAAAACATGATTATGGAGATGGGTTCTAATTTTTAGAATTTTCAAGCTATGGAAATTTTATTATGAATTTTTAATGAAAAATATGACATAATTGGGTTTAAAATTTATTTCGAGAATTTCAGGAAGAAATTGGGTCTAAAATTTTAATATGTCTGATTACATGATGAAATTGAATTTTGTGATTTTTGTGGATTTTTCCTAATAGATTTAGTAGGGAAAATAAATTTAAAAGGACTTTTCTGAAATAATTGGCTTTATTATATGGAAGGGCTAAAACGTTGCATTTTAATGATGTTAATCTGATATAAATGCGGCAGTTATAAAGGTAAGTTATTTGAAAAGTTTTTATGACAACCAATCAATAGTTTACAAATAGGCAAGTTGTTAGAAAGTAATCACTAAAAGTTTCTATAATTCAGTCTTCAAATCAGAAAAGGGCTTTCCGCCTTTATCAGTAAGGACCTTTCGACTCCTCTGCTTCCGCCTTGTCCCAATCGAAACCAATACACAAGATATCATTTAGATGGTATGTAGTGGACTGGAAGGAGGGCAAAAGCCTTGGTGTCGAAAGGTTAGCTCTCGATGGAGTCAAAACCTTGCTTTGTATTCATAAGTTAATATTCTTGCCCAGCTTTACCTAAAGCTTTCGACACAATCGAAACATATGCTTCCGAAAAGGTTTTATAATTAGCTTTCGAAGAAGGTTGTCATGTTGCGTTAAAGTATTTGCTTTCGGAGGAGTACCATTTTCCTTTAGGTAATTGCTTTCAAAAGGGTAGCTTTCGACCTAATCGAAACCTAGCCACTACTCTACCTTTCGAATATATCTACCAGTAATGCTTTCAAAAGATTACCCTTATTTTTACCTTAAACTAAGCCTTTTTCCTAATTTCTTTCGGAAGGGTTGAAGGTTTCGAAGGTTTTGGAGTCGAAAGGGGTTTCTGTCCATAATAGTTTTGTTTTAAAGGTTTTGCTTTCGACTGAGATGGTACCGACACCATTAAATTTTTTCCAAACAAATTTTGTTTGGTTTCGAAACAGATACTTTTGTATATCACCATTTCGTCACAAATGATGTCTTTAAAGGGTAAACCCAATTCTTTCGAAAGGGTACTTTCATTTGTTTCGAAGCTCTATATTTTAAAAAGAAGATTTGATACCATCAAAAGATATAATAGGTTTCGAAAGAGAATGTTTGCTAAGGGATTCGAAAGGTATGTATACAATTTTTTAGAAAGAGGTCTTTGCTTTCGAAGGAGGCTATCCACAGGTTTCGAAAGAGATGTTTTTATGGTTTCAAAACATAAACCCAATCTCAATTTAAAGTAATAACCAAGGCATAAATATGGATTTTGGAGTGTTATTCACATTATTATTAACCAACAAACATATTTTGGAGAAAGGGCAGAATAACCAGTTAGGTTGTCCTAATAGTGAATATAAGTTAACAAATGTTAACATTCTAATTAAAGATATTAGCAGGGGCAATATGTTTACAATTAGCCCATGAAAAATGTATGATATTGGCAAGGGCCAATAGGTTCACAGTCAGCTCATGAAAACTATGATTTAGTACTGGCAGGGGCCAGTTGGTTTGTAGTTAGCCCATGAAAATTATATTCGAATTAAGATATTGGAAGTCTTCCAATAGGTTCCTAGCTAGCCCATGAAAACTAGGATAAGAAATAAGATATTGGAGTTACCAATAGGTTCTTAGTGATCCCATGGAAACTAAGTAATTGGACAGATAGTCCATGAACATTTAACAGGTTAATAGTAACCCTAGAAACTATAATTGAGACAGATAGTCTGGACGAATCAAGATGGGTAATCCAGAATTGATTTATTTGTTTTGCATATCATCATAATGTTTTGAAATACTATGGTTTTAACCATTGTGGATGTTGGAGATGAGTATATGATTTTATAAATGTTTTAGGATACTAGTAGGGGAAAACTCATTCCGCTAAGTGGCGTGGTCTAACCAGATATCTAAATGATTTGGGATGGTAAATTATTATTCATACCAGGCTTTATGTGAGACTCGAAGTTTTTATTTTCCCCTTAAACTCTCGGGTACTCGATTGATTTTGAGTAGGTTGAGAGTTAAGGTTTTGAGGTGTTCTTTTAGGAGAATAACGCTTTCGAAGACGTGTAGGAGGATAGCTTGTTATTAGAGTTCTTTTATTTCCACTGTGTGTTTGTTTGTAAATGCAAATTGTTTTCTTGCCTATCTATATACTCTGATCTACCAAGGAAGCATCTTCATATATCGCTCTTGACGCATTTTGTAGTTATTATATGCTATCTAAACATGGCCTGTGAACTAGTATTATGTAATCAATTGGAAATATTTTAAAATGGAATGTTGAGTTTATTTGCTGTTTATTTTTTTTCCATATTCTTGTATTTCTGTGTATCAGTGTATCTAATATCGCTGCATTTGGTCATCGAGAATTAATAACAATAGATGACTACAGCATCCACCGTTAGTTTGGGCCTCCAAGTAGGAGGTTGTTACATTATTTTTGATTGTTTATTTCCTAAAGAACCGAGGTTGAGTTTATCGAGAATTATCGAATGTTGTTTTGAAGAGACTAGGATCAGGTATGTTATCCAAAAACCACTTCGATCCAATAAATGCCTTTCGAAGTGAAGACACCTTAAATATGATGGAATTTGAAGTCGGAGCTCTCAAGTGTTTTGTTCAGCCCTAGAAAGGATTTGTATGGATGAATGATGGTATTGCATTTTTGTCTTAAGGCAGTATCAGCATTCTAAGTGGGAAGTGCTATATAAAAGGTAAAATGTAGCCTCAAATCTCATCAACCGGGAATGACTAAAATAGAAGAGATGCAGCAAGGCGAAGTAGGTCGCTCCCAAGTAGTGTATGACCATCCCTGTCTATAGTCGCTATAATCTCTCATTTTTATGCTTTAGGGCCCATTAACGGAGAGGTGATCATATTCGGTACTATTGGTCAAGTGATAGGCCGGTTCTGTGTTGGTAGGGGATCCATGCAAGGTCCTAGGTGTTATTTTATCTAGAGATGCACTGTGACGGGCGGTACCCCAATAGCCCAGTCATTGTATAGAATCCATTCTCCAATCAGCGCCATACGGACTTTGTTTTGCCCAACTTGCTGAAACATGAGATGCAAGAATTTCAGCTATATTCATATTTTACTTTGACCCTTAGACATTACTATTATATAAATGGATTTTCCATAGAAAATGTTTTGGATTGTAAGATAAAAACCAGTCCGTGTTTATGTGCAGCGTAGTCTTACGAGATACTTTTGATTTCAAAGATTTTTCTTATAACTTTAAATCTAGTTGGGTGTGTTTTCTCGCGTTGCTTTTCTAGACTGACTCGGGTGTTATTTTATTATAATGCTATGTTCAGACCGAGCATATTACATATTTAGATTGGATACTTTAGAGCTTCAGAAGACAAGTTGGAAATCTAGAGACATATTCACATAGATGGTTATTTTTTCGCTGTATTTGTTATATTTATCAACAATTGTAAGTACATGCTATTAAAACTGCCCAGGATGAAATAGGTTGGTATACTCTGATTGATATTTTGAATATACATATATTACCATTTGTTTTGTGTAAAGATTAATATATATTATAGATTATTCATTCCGCTGTGAGAATCCATATTGTTTAGTTTTCTTCTTATATTTTTCCTTCTTTCTTTTCCCTAATAATCGGGTTTTTCGACATTCGATTTTTTAGCATGTAATATAGTGGACGTATTAGTGTCAATTTTCGAGGGTCGAAAATCCCCGGTCGTTACAAAAACAATGCTTTGTCAATTGAACTTGCTCCAGCGTTTAGGCAATTCCTATTGATAAAGTTGGCCAAAAGCATCGATTAAAATTCTTAAGCCACTCAACAGCTCAAAGAACACAATATAAAATCTTTTTATAGCACTAACAAATATGCCCTCTTTTACAATATACATTCATACTCATATAGGATGTCACTGTAGGATCGATTTCACCCTAGAGAAGGGGGGTGAATAGGGTGATGCTATTAATTGTAAAAATTGTTGCGGAAGTTTATAAAATATTTTCAACACAGATATATCAAAATAGTAGCATAGATAATAATAGAATAATAAATGCAGAAATAGAACGACACATAATTTACCCAGCTTCGGCAAAACTCTGCCTACGTGCTGCCTCCAAGGTTTCTACTAGAAATTAAGCAGTCAGACGCTTACACACGTAAACTTGCGACACCCGCTATCGACTAGCCTTAACTCTACGCTCAAAACCCTGCCACAACTCAGCCATTGAGTTGCGAATTCACAAACTACGCCACGAAGTTTGTCCCCTAGTCACACGACTAGAAAATACAATTGTTTAAAGAGGAAAATACAATAAAAACGAAATAATCCAAAACCCTAATTTAAAATAAACTAAAGCCTTTTAAAATAAGACAAAGCCGGCCCACAAATTTTTCTTAAGTGAAATATTATTCCCTTTATTTTTATCGGCCCACTTCCTTGAAAAATGGTGGCTTCCTGTTGCTCATTCTCGTTCGTTCCTCTCTGAATAAAAATTAGGGTTTTGCCTAATTCACGCCGACTTTAATTAGATCGATCGAGTAATTGATTTCGATTTCCTTGCTCTGTTGATTGATCATCTCTTGAGATGCTTTCGGCTGCTTCTATTTGATTGAGTTCGACTTTGATTCCGATATGTAATTTATGCTTTTTCTCTCTGGTTTGAATACTTGAACTCGATGCATTTTGCCGATGATGTTATAGGGTTTATATAGGAATCGAATTCCTTATTTTTCGTTCCTATATTTCATATGAGTTCGTCTGATAACTTTCGGCTTGCCATTCGATTTTGCATTGGTGATTGTGATGACTTCTGACATTTTCAATTCGTATATTTTTGGCTTGTTTAACAGGGCTTCGATTTTGACTTTGCTTGGCCACCACGGTGTCGATTTCTGACTTATTCAACTTCGGCACTGACTTGATTCGATGTTGACTTTGGTTTTGATTGACCTGTAGTTATCTTCGACTGCAAACTTGATTTTGTGAAAAACTATATTGAGATGAGAATTTTACTTCCATTTTTCTGATGACTTAGGCCTTGACACTGTTTCTACTTCGGTTTTGACATCACTGAACTTCGGCTTTGTATTTTATTTGTGTATTGACTTCGGCCATTATGCACTTGATTTACTTGCGGCCTTGACTTTGTTATACTCTGCATATACTCTCTGATACATGTATACTTGTTCGAACTAGCTGTGTCACTTGCTTATGCTGGTACTGTTTCATTTGATGTGCTGTAGCTGCTGTCCATTATGGTTTTGCTGTGTTATCATATTCACTTGGTGGCATTTGGTTTGCATACAGTTTTCACTGTGTAGCCTTGCTCATTGGTCATTTGATCCACTATTGCATTCATGTGTACATTAGTCTCTGATCTATTGGCACTGGTTCGTGTATATGTGCTGTTTCACTTTGTTGACATTTTGATGTTGAAGTCATAGTGATGCACTGTGGTGAGTTTGATGTGCATGATTTGTACTTGTAGTCTTGTCTTACTTGCATTGCTTGGCCATATGTATGCATCGAGGCAGTTTGCATTTGAGTTGTATTGTGTTTGGTTCAGTCTTGTATCACTTGTGTCTACACTGTGTCTGGCTCAAGTTGAAGTGTTGATTGATGTAGTCTTGCTTCCATACTGCTATGATGTATTGTGTTGTCCTGTTTCCTGATCTTTGTTGTCTTTGATATTACTTTCATGTTAACCTGTCTTGTGCAGTTGCTCATTGGAGTTGCTGTGTGCACCTATATATTTTCATTATTTGTACTCGAGTATTGCCTTTGTTCAAGTCTTCATTTAGTACGTTGGTATAGGTTTGCACTTTGTTCATTTGAGTCGTTTTCATGTGTATGACTTGAACTTTAGTCGAGGCTACATATATGTATTGAGCTGGTACATGTTTGTGATGAGTTGCACTGAGTCACTACTTGTATCATTCCATATCATATATCATTGTGCATATGTATGTTGCATCGCTATTGCATATTCAAGTGGTTGTGTTCATTGTATAGCCTGGTTTGACCACTTGCTGCACTAGTTGTATTCTCTGGTCTAGGATTCTTATTTGAAATTGCATAGATGCAATATTGAAAATTTGTTCATTTTGTTTGGGGCTTTTGTTTCCAGTTTTGGTGTTGTTTTGAAAATGGCCATTGCATAGTTGAGGCTGTGTTGCTTTGATCGAGCAATTTCACTTGTAATTGACAATTTTGTATTGCACCTGCGTTGAATCCAGCTTAAAGCTCTGGTTTGACCTTGTGCTGATATTGTGACATTATTTTTATTGCACTTGGGTTGAAAACGGCGTTTTGGGTTTGACCTGTGCTCACCTGTCCCTGTAATTTTATCAAGTGTATATATCGGTGTGCACAGCCTTATGGCATGTACAATGATACACTATGCGTGTCACAAGCTGATCGTGTATGATGAATTCAAATTTAAATGATGACGAACAACCCAAATAACCGAGGCAAATATTATTTTCAATATTCACGTTTTATTTTATGCTGCAAAAATATTTCCTTTTCAATTTTACCGCGTCAATATTTATTTTTGCAAATTGCTCAGATGTTGGATTCAATCTGGAATAAAGTGTAAGATAAATTACGAGTGAATGAGCGATATGTAGTGAGGACATTTGTAAATGAAAGATTGTGATGTAATTGAATTTGTATTGTAATCAAAATTGTATATGTATAGTGAGAGCTTGAATTTGTACTATTCAAAATTGTAATAAATATTTGTTTGAATTAAATATCTGTTTGAATTCAAATTCTGTGTTATTTATTTTATTCGGCAAATATATGTTTAGTTATGTGAAAAATATAGTAATACATTAAGAAATACATTTAAATGAATACATACACACACACACACACACACACATATATATATATATGTTTATTATCATCAAACAAAAATCATATAGTCGCATATTCAACAATCTCCCCCTTTTGATGATAACAAACATATATTTAAGATTTTGAATTTGTTAAATGTATTTGATCATTCAATTTGCTCCCCCTATTTGAATGCTTCCTCTCTACACAAAGCTCCCCCTTCATATATGCATACAATTAAAAATATGCAAATGAGCCTAGATGCAAATAGAAAATATTTGACATTTATTTGTCAAAATCTTAACTTTTCTCTCCCCCTTTTGTTATCAGCAAAAGAGTAATAGAGATAGAAAAATAGAGATAAAGTGATAGATATTAATACAACATTAAAACTCAATCGAATATAAATATTAAATTTCAATAAAAAATTAAACAAAAATCATAAATACTCAGTTAGGCGTATATTCCACTTTTAGAATGATGGGAATGATGTCATCATATAAAACCATACGGTTGTGTCTATTTGTGGTATATATCAGGAATTTGAATATCTACCAACCATGCATAACCGTTAGGAATTTTAAATGAGATTAGTAGTATTCTAGTTTTATTTTGAAAAAATGAATTCAAGTATCTTCTAACCATGCATAACCGTGAGGACTTTTAAATGGGATTAGAATCGACTTGTTTATTTAAATATCAGTTTTGATATGCATTACATACATGCATAACCGTGAGGACTTTTAAATGAGCATGGAAGCACATAACAAATTCCAAGTAATTCGCCCATGCATAACCGTGAGGACTTTTAAATGAGAGTGAATACTTTGGTTTTTTAAAAAAAAATATAAAATGAAAAACGAATGATTCCTATTTAAAGTACCACATATCGACAAACTATATTGAATTTTGATGAGTGATGGTCGTTAGGAATGTGATAGAAATAGAGATGGTCATGCAATTTTTACCAACAAAAAGTTTTTATAACTCTTGTTCAAATTTCTAAAGAAATTTACTAAATATACCGTCTCAAGTTATAATATATGATTAATATTAACACTCATCACTTTTTCAGTCACTATTTATCTTTTCGATAATCATTAGGGAGTCAGATTAGTCAATGTAATCATTTAAAATCGTATTCAAAAATAATTATAAAACCAAATTTTCCAAAATGACTAATATGAAACAAGGTCAAAAATGATTTTCTAGAAGGGGTTTTATAAAAAAATCTCTGCAATTTGAAAATAATTTGAAGTGAAAATATGCAGATATTTTCTTTGAAAAACGACGCGGTTACTAATGTCTCATCATATATCACGTTCCACTAGTAGTTTTTCTATCAACTAGATTACCAGTGTAATCTGCATCTGAATTTCTTTTCACTCAAACTTATTATTAGTTAAATGTTATAGACCAGATCATGAGTTGTGCAACAAAATATCTCAAAATAATTTTTAACAACTTTTTAATGAAATTCTCTTGAATTTGATTGAAGCCGTGTAAATAATCAAAAATCGTGAATATAGAGTCAGCCATAATATAACCAAATGTATTATCATCCAACAAAACACTATATATGAAATAGTTCAAAGACTATAGAGATTTTTATAGTGTTCTTGGAATAAGAATATAATTGGCCAACAATTTCGAATAAGTCAGAATAAAAATCATTATTTATTTCATCATCACATTATTGGCTGATTTAATTCAGAATACGGTGCAGATTATCACATTTAATATATCGTTCAAAATATATCATTACCTGTTTTACCTTTATGATATTTTTTCGTTGTTGCCCATTGTGATTCTGTCACCTTTGTACTAGGCTAAGGAACTTTGCTTTGTCTCCCGTTGTGTTTCTGGAACAGGAAGAATCTAGATAACACTGTTCTTGTTCCTTAGCCTGCCATCACTCCTACATGATAACAGTGACCTATTAGTTTTTATAGGTCCATGATTGTTAGTGGCAGAATATTTTGAAAAATAATTTTATGGAGACCCAAAACTATTTATATATGTTCCTTTCGGCACTCGGAGTTGTTTAACATTGAGAGATTTTATATTTATGCCTTTTGAAACCCAAATTGGTATAATTTTCACGTGTTTAGGTCTATACCAACAATTAGTTCGACTGTGTCCAAATCTTCTACAAATTGTGCACATTGAATTGACTTGATTAATTTTTCTTTTAAGAGGTTCAGATTGATTATATCCAAGTCCTTGTTTGACTGTATTAACAGTTTGTTTCCCTAAGAGCATATTAAACGATTTTTCACTTTTTGAAAATTTATCTAAAGTCGTTGACAGTTGTTCGACTTGTATTTTGAGAGATTCATTTTTGTTTAACGATTGTGTGCACTTTTTAATAGAATTTTCTCTTATTGTATTTTCACTCTCTTTCAAAATCAGAATTTCATTTTCAAATGATTTAATTTTGATTTCTGATTTTTTAATCTCTTCTTCGAATGTTGGACACTTGTCATACTTATGGATCCTACTTTGATAGGTTTTAACTAATTGTTCAAGCTGTTCATTTACTTCTATCAAACTATCTCTTTGTGATTCAATTTTAGCATATTTCTCCCTAAGTCGTTCAAAACAACCATTTACTTCGTGGAAATATATAAGTAATTCTGAGTGAGTGAGTTTTGATACCTCGCTTGGCTCATTATCGTGGCTATCAGTTATATTACCTTGAAGGCACATATCTGCTTTCTCACTCTCACTGCTTGTACTTTGATTATCTTCATCACTTGTGTTCCACGTGGCTGCAAAATTTCTCCTTTTTGATTTCTTTTCGAAGTCACGCCGATGTTGTGGACAATTGGGCTTGATGTGTCCGGGTTGATTGCACTTATGACAGATGATTTTTCGTTGTTCTTTGTTATCTAAAAATTTGATTATTCTGCTTTTAAAATTTTGGTTTAGAGCTGGATTTCCGTATTTGCGTTTCCACTGTTTTAATTTCTTTATTACCATTTCCAACTCTGCTGCTCCATCGTCGTCGTCGTCGTCATCACTTTCAGTTGTTCCTTTGAGAGCTATTGATTTCTTTCGAGTGTCTCCTCTTTCACGCTCTTCCTTGAATTTCATTTCTAGCACATAAGTCGTGAGATTTCCGATGAGTTCTACAACTTTGATTTGTTTTAAATCTTTTGATTCTTGAATGGCAGTCACTTTTTCTTCAAAACTTCGTGGAAGGACTCTGAGGATTTTTCGGACTATCTCCAACTTTGTGTATATTTTCCAAGAGCTTTTGATTTGTATACGATATTGGAAAGTCGTCCATGCATCTCTTTGACATTTTCTTCCTTCTCCATTGTGAAATTCTCGTATTCGCTGCTTAGCATGGCAAGGCGAGATTCTTTGACTTACGATGTTCCTTCGTGAGTCACTTCGAGTGTGTGCCATATTTCCTGTGCAGTTAGACAATGGGAGACACGATTAAATTCAAATTGATCCAGTGAACAAATAATCGAATTCATAGCTTTGGCATTAGTATTCTATAACTTATTTTCTAGATCTTTCCATTGATCCTTTGGTTTATTTATTTCTTGATTATTTACAATTATAGTTGGTGCTCTATACCCTGTCTCAACAATATCCCAAGCCTCAATGGTTTTCAAAAAAAATTCCATTCTATTTTTCCGGTAAGCATATTCACCGTTGAACATTGGTGGTCTAACTATGGACCGACACACCGCAAAAGCATTATTAAAAGAACCCATTATAAAAATTCAAATTTTTAAAACAAAAATTGGTTTTTGAAAAATCAAATTTTTGAAACAAAAATGACTTTTGTACCTTGCTCTGATACCACTTGTAGGATCGATTTCACCTTAGAGGGGGTGGTGAATAGGGTGATGCTATTAAATATAAAAATTATCGCGGAAGTTTATAAAATATTTTCAACATAGATACATCAAAATAGCAGCATGGAACAGAATAATAAAAGCAGAAATAGAACGACCCAGAATTTACCCAACTTCGGCAAAACCCTGCCTACGTGTTGCCCCTAAGATTTCTACTTTTAATTAAGCAGTCATACGCTTACACACGTAAACTTACGACACCCGCTATCGACTAGCCTTAACTCTATGCTCAAAACCCTGCCACAACTCAGCCACTGAGTTGCGAATTCTCAAACTACGCCACGTAGTTTGTCCCCTAGTCACACGACTAGAAAATACAATTGTTTAAAGAGGAAAATACAATAAAAATGAAATAACCCAAAACCCTAATTTAAAATAAACTAAAGCCTTTTAAAATAAGACAAGGCCGGCCCACAAATTTTTCTTAAGTGAAATATTATCCCTTTATTTTTATCGGCCCGCTTCCTTGAAAAATGGTGGCTTCCTATTGCTAGTTCTCGTTCGTTCCTCTCTGAATAAAAATTAGGGTTTTGTCAAATTCGAAGACGCCGACTTTAATTAGATCGATCGAGTAATTAATTTCGATTTCCTTGCTCTATCAATTGATCGTCTCTTGAGATGCTTTCGGCTGCTTCTATTTTATTGAGTTCAACTTTGATTTCGGTATGTAATTTATGCATTTTCTCTCTGGTTTGAATACTTGAACTCGATGCGTTTTGTTGATGATGTTATAGGGTTTATATAGGGATCGAATTCCTTATTTTTGTTTGTATATTTCATACGAGTTCGTCTGATAACTTTCGGCTTGCCGTTCGATTTTGCATTGGTGATTTTGATGATTTCTGACATTTTCAATTCGTATATTTTTGGCTTGGTTAACACGGCTTCGATTTTGACTTTTCTTGGCCACCACGGTGTTGATTTCTAATATGTTCAACTTCGGTAATAACTTGATTCGATGTTGACTTTGGTTTAGAGTTGACCTGCAGTTGTCTTCGACTGCAAACTTGATTTTGTGAAAAACTATATTGAGACGAGAATTTATTTCCATTTTTCTGATGACTCCGGTCTTGACACTGTTTCTACTTTGGTTTTGACATCACTGAACTTCGGCTTTGTATTTTCTTTGTGTACTGGCTTCGGCCATTATGCACTTGATTTACTTACGGCCTTGACTTTGTTATACTTTGCATATACTCTTTGATACATGTATACTTGTTCGAACTAGCTGTGTCACTTGCTTATGCTGGTATTGTTTCATTTGATGTGTTGTAGCTGCTATCCATTTCAGTTCTGCTGTGTTATCATGTTCACTTGGTGGCATTTGGTTTGCATACAGTTTTCACTGTGCAACCTTGCTCATTGATCATTTGATCCACTGTTGCATTCATGTGTACATTAGTCTCTGGTCTGTTGGCGCTGGTTTGTGTATATGTGTAGTTTCACTTTGTTGATGTTTTGATGTTGAAGTCACAGTGATGCATTATGGTGAGTTCGATGTGCATGCTTTGTACTTTTAGTCTTGTCTTACTTGCATTGCTTGGTCATATGTATGCATCGAGGCGGTTTGCATTTGTGTTGTATTGTGTTTGGTTCGGTCTTGTATCACTTGTGTCTGCACTGTGTCTGGCTCAGGTTGAAGTGTTGATTGATGTAGTCTTGCTTGCATACTGCTATGATGTATTGTGTTGTCCTGTTGCCTGATCTTTGTTGCCTTTGATATTACTTTCTTGTTAACCTATCTTGTGCAGTTGCTCATTGGAGCTGTTGTGTGCACCTGTATATTTTCATTATGTGTAATCGAGTATTGCCTTTGTTTATGTCTTCATTTTGTATGTTGGCCTGGGTTTGCACTTTGTTCATTTGAGTCGTTTTCATGTGTATGACTTGAACTTTAGTCGAGGCTGCATATATGTATTGAGCTGGTACATGTTTGTGATGAGTTGCACTGAGTCACTACTTGTATCAATCCATATCATATATCATTGTGCATATGTATGTTGCATTGATGTTGCATATTCAAGTGGTTGTGTTCATTGTATAGCCTAGTTTGACCACTTGCTGCACTAGTTGGTCTAGGATTCTTATTTAAAATTGATAGATGCAATATTGACAATTTGTTCATTTTTTTTGGGGGTTTTGTTTCCAGTTTTGGTGTTTTTTTGAACATGGCCATTGCATTGTTGAGGCTGTGTTGCTTTGATCGAGCATTTTCACTTGTAATTTACAATTTTGTATTGCACCTGAGTTGAATCCAGCTTAAGGATCGGGTTTGACCTTGTGCTAATATTGCGACATTATTTTTATTACACTTGGGTTGAACCCATCGTTTTAGGTTTGATCTGTGCTCACCTTTCCCTGTAATTTTATCAAGTGTATATATCGGTGTGCATGGCCATGTGGCATGTACAATGATATACTATGCATGTCACAAGTTGTTCGTGTATGATGAATTCAAATTTAAATGATGACGAACAACCCAAATAACCGAGGCAAATATTATTTTCAATATTCACATTTTATTTTATGCTGCAAAAATATTTCCTTTTCAATTTTACTACGTCAATATTTATTTTTGCAAATTTCTCAGATGCTGAATTCAATTTGGAATAAAGTTGAAGATAAATTACTAGTGAATGAGCGATATATAGTGAGGACATTTTTAAATGAAAGATTGTGATGTAATTGAATTTGTATTGTAATCAAAATTGTATACGTATAGTGAGAGCTTGAATTTGTACTATTCAATATTGTAATAAATATTTGTTTGAATAAAATATCCGTTTGAATTCAAATTCTATGTTATTTATTTTATTTAGCAAATATATATTTAATTATGTGAAAAATATAATAATACATTAACAAATACATTTAAATATATATATATGTTTATTATCATCAAACAAAAATCATATGGTCGCATATTCAACAGCCACTTACCATATCAGTATTGAGTTACCCCACCAAAGCCAAGGTTCTCGTTAAACCTTCAGCTCTGATACCTTGTAACGAACCATCTTTTCAAACCCCAGAAGTTGACACTAATACATCCATGGTATTAATATGCCGAACAACTAAGTGTCGAAAAGACAGATTATTAAGGAAAAAAGGAGATAGAAGAACTAGGAACGAACCCGGAATCTTGCAATGCAATGGAATAACATATATTAATCAAAATAACGTCTACAAAGTCATTTACAAAATGATACATCGGTGTCATAAAAATTTGATTTCCAACTTAGGACAGTAATAACAGTCTCTCCTTATACATATATATATAGTACATAATATACAGTGGAAACTAGATGATAGCTATCTATCGATGAAGCCTCCTACTCCAAGCTCCTCCAAAATGCATCCATAGAAACCTGAACTACTTAACTACTCATAAAAATTTAAGCACCAAAGAGTTTTAAGGAATGAAAATAAAACTCTGAGTCAAACATGGGTCTGGTGTGAGTAAACTCAAAGCAACTGTATTTTTAAATTAAAAACTCTTTTGAAATCAAAGATATTTCGTAAGACTACGCCGCATAAAAACAGATAGGTTTTTACCTTACGATAACCAAAACACTTTTACAGAAATTCAGTGATATTATAATAATGTTTAAGGTTCAACTAGAATACAACTAGAATTGTAAAGTTCGTATCGAAGAATGGATTCCAACTAATGACTGGGCTACTAGGGTACCGTCCATCACGGTACACATCTAAAAAATGTACCGAGATCAAACCTATCGATCGTTGCCAACACAAGACTGGCCTACCTTTTACTGGATAGTACCGAATATGTCATCCCGGTTGCTTTGCAACCCTTTCCATTGAGATCTCATGCATAGCCAATCCATAACTATGTAGATGTATTGTATCTAGAAGGGTGACAACATACCCTAGTGGGTACAACCCACATAGCCTTGCTACATCTCCCTAATTTTTGTCATTCCTGGTTGATGAGGCTTGATGCTACGTTTCACCTTTTTGAATAGCAGCCCCTCTTTGAATGCTAATATTGCCCTCCCGATAGTAATGTAGTCCAACATTTATCCATACAAGTTGTCCAGGATAATGACAAACCGAAGGTACTACTTCTACTACATCCATTTTGGAATCACCCTAAAGATTAGTAGTAAGCAGCCTTTGTACTTCAATGTCGCCGTCTTCGATCCCATGCTACAAGATGTCTTCATTCCTGATCTCTTCGAAACAACTTTTGATATTTTTCGGTAAACTAAACCTCGGTTTTTTAAGAAAGAAACAGACAAATGATAAGAGTGGTGTTCACCTGCTAACCATTTATGGATGGATTTCCATATCATTCGTCCTAGAAGAACAAACAAGTTTATACGTATAGTATAGCACCTTCGACAGTAACTATACCATATAACTCTCATGTTTCTCTTAGATATTTCCAAAGTTACGTTTTGTTCCATATTTGTTAGTTAGTAATTTAACTATCAAATTAAACAAAACAATCCAACATTGATTCAATTCCATATGGAATCCTCTCAGCCTTTCCTGCATGAAGCCGGAATCGCTAGTAATCGCCGGTCAGCCATACGGCGGTGAATTCACTCACGGGCCTTGTACACACCACCCGTCACACTACGGGAGCTGGCCGTGCCCGAAGTCATTACCTTAACCACAAGAAGGGGGATTCTGAAGGCGGGGCAAGTGACTGGAGTGAAGTCGTAACAAGGTAGCCGTACCTTCCTTAATTAGTAAAGTCACTTTATAAAACCTGATCAAAAGATCTTTTAAATCACTCTTCCCAAACTCCTAATGTTCCCTTCAAACTTGGAAACAATTCACATTATTTACCAAAAACATTTTGAAAATTCTCTCTTCAAAGTTCCATATTAAATGGCCAACAATTCCCTTTTAAAAACATCACTTACAATTAATCATTTACTTCACATTCAAAATCTCTTTATAAATTTCCAAACTAGATTTAAACTTCCTTCGAAATCTCTAAAATGATTTATAAATCTCTTTCGAATTTAAAATTCTTTATAAAAATTCTTTATAAAACACTTTAAGTAAACCTTCAGTAAAATCCCTTTATAAACAAGTTATTACTAATAAATAACTTTACAACATAATAGTGCAACTTGGAGATCATTACAAACTTTAAACTTTAAACTCTAAATTTGTTTAAGCATTGAAATTAATTTAAAAACATACGATATAAATAAAAGGAGGCTTAGCAATCCCAATGGTACTAATTTAAGTTACTATTCAATTTCAGTTCCAATTCACTTAACAGTCATTTACATAAGCAACATGTATGTAAATATAGCTCATATCCAAATCAGGAAATAACATGTTAATATGAACTAACTATCGTATACATGTCCAAATAGAGTAATAGCAGAAGGATGATTTGTCCTACTGAACAGATGTCCAAACAATTCAATCAATTCATAGCGGAATGAGGATTTATTCTACTAACATATGTCCACAAAATCAAATTACTGACACTATAGCAGAATGGTGTTTTCTTCTGCTAACAAATTCCATTTAGTCTTCCTAATCATATAGGGTTACTTATGCTCTAGACAGGAGATCCTCGGATTTGGAATCAATTCACTTAAAAAAAAGAGATTGATTTAAAACACATTCGGTTCAATTTTAAAAATCACCTTTGAAACGATTTAAATATATTTAATCAGCCTAAACCCTAATTAAATCTTGATTAAGCTATATTAATCAGGCTTAAGTCATAATTAAATTTTAATTAGGCTTAATGAACTTGATTAAGTGCTAATTGACTTAATAATGCAACTTGGTTAAGGTTAAACAAAATTGTTTAAAAGTTAAACCCTTATTAATTAAATAATCCATTAATTACTTAATAATTAATTAACCATTAATCTTAATTAAATAATTATTAATCACAAATTACTTCTTAACAATATAAAATATTAATTAAAACTTTATTATTTAATTAACAATCGTTAACTTAACATAAGTGATGATTAACCTTTAATCACCTTATTAATTGCCAATTAAGTGGTAATTACCTTTTAACTAGCTAATTCATTGAATAAATAAATAAATATATTACAACTTCATAACTTTTTAGTATTACTATTTAATTTGAAAAACTTTGTAAACTAATTTCAAAGTAAAACAAATTTGAAATAGAAATTCAAATCTTTGTCGAACTACATCCATAGCGACTGTCGTTATGAGTGCAGTTTGCTCTAACCCATCTTTAAGCGAAGCCGTTTTATTAAAAACCATACTATTTCATGATTGAAACATACTTTAGTGAATTTTTCATACATTAAAACCAATTACGCAAACTTTAACCAAAATCTAAACTTTAAACTCATGAAACGAGTTTGATTTCAAATCCAACCTCAAATCTGTCGCGAATACATACAAAGTTTCAACTTTGTTTTCAACCCATCATGACTATAGTCAAGTTCATCATTAATCCTTTATATTCACACATCACATTCATACAACAAATTGTATACATATACCAATATATATATATATATATATGTGTGTGTGTGTGTGTGTGTGTGTGTGTGTAATTACTAACTTGGTAATAACACATCCATTCGAGTGCAAACATTAACCTATACATTAGCTCTTATCATCACATTTCAAACATGCCAAGATCCAACATGTATATAACATACATATAGCTAAGGATCAACATAACATATAAAGGACAGTTCTTTCCAAAAGATTAGGAATTTACTCACCGAAAGCTATTCAAACCCTCGCTAAATTTTGAAAAAATGGTCAACTAGAATGTTGTGGCCATTAAAACTTCACACGGTTGCAAGAAAATAAAAACTCCATTTGAGTGCGAAGTGGTGGAAAAAAGGTTGATGGAAAGAGGAGGAAAAATGGAGAAACATATGGGCTATTTATAAGCAAGATTTCACACATCATCATTTTGTCAAGTCACATCACTCTCTTCTTCCCCTCATATGTATCCCCCCTCTAGTCATATCACTTAAGTAATAATGGTTAATGATGACAACTCTAAGATATGACAAGAAATAATTGTGGTTAATGATTACAAATCTAAGATGTGACAAGAAGGGAATATATATATTTACATATATAAGATTATATTTTGAGAAAAATGTGTGGTCTTCTAGAATAGAGGAGAGCACACACGTAAATATGTTTATATCACAAAAGACAAGATGCTACCAACATGCCTAGAAGGTAGCAATCAAAGTACAAATAACAAAGAATAGAACGCATGTATCCTTAGAATAAGCTCCAGCAAGGCCACCGCCTATTACACCCCAATATCGAGCTTCGGTAAGGCCACCACTCGGTATTGAGGTGTTAGAAGTACCTAAAAAAATTATGAAGCAACTCAGTGCCAATGGTGCTAGAAGACAGCTCCATTTGAGAAGGATTATATATATAAGATTATTATTTTTAAATTTACGAATTGTCACATCACTTGCTTAACAAAATTTAAAGATAATATATCCTATGGTATATTATTATTTAGCTAATTAACTCTTCTATATATATATACATATAGTGCACAAATATGAACAACATTCTCGACAATGGTATCGAAAGGTCAAAATTTCGAAAAACGTTCTTCGGTCACCCTTTCAGTCTTTATACAAACTATTTAATTTGGTAAAAAAATTTTGAAAATGATTTTACCATCTTTATTAATTGATAAAAATGATTTTATTTATTTTCATTATAAACCTATGTATTAAATATTTAAAATTAATTAAATATTCATTAATCAAAGCCATGAAATTCCAGGTCATTACATATAAGAACACTCATTAGACATTCTAATGTATTTGTGTTCATTTAGGTTCAGTTAATTTTATTTCATCCCTTGTAATTAGTTTTTTCATTGGATCGTATTCAAATTCATTTTATACCATTAATTCTTAAATCCTTCGCTGCGAGTTTAGTATTTTTGAAACAGTATTGGTTTCTCAATGTAACGGAATGGGAAATCATAAGAATTTTATGAATTGTCTTTTATAAAACTGATTATGCATTAGTTCACAATATATTTATGTTTATAACATAAATTAGTCATCTAATGACTATCGTTTCCAAATTTTTCTTGAGACGAGTCATACAAGATCCCTTACATATAATTATTACGTTCAGTCTTTCGACTTGGACAGCCTGCCAACTTCTTGATCTAGGATATATAGGAGTTTCTTATAAACCCTTACCTCATATGGTTTGGTTAAATTACTCAATGAATGATATTAATTTTAACCTTATGTACTACTCTTAAGTACACATCTTATAGAAATAGTTTAAGTTAACTTCACTAGTCATTAATTGTCCTTTGTCCAATAAAAGTTGATTACCCTTATCAATACATCGTTATATTATGGGGAGAAGTGACCTTTGTGACCGAATCTTTATTCATATTAGATACATATAAAACTCTTTCCAATATAATCATCCATTCGATCAAATCGAATCATTTCCATCGCATGTTATTTTATTTAATTTTAATTTATATTCCATGAGCTTATCATAGATTTATACACGTGCATCAAATACACATGTTCATGTCTGTTATAACTCATCGATGAATATGACGAAGAACGTGGAGCCGTTTGGTACTAATAGACTTACGATTGCATATATCAATGTATAAATCCAAAGAGTTCATCAACTATTATGACGCTCCCACTAAATGAGTGTATAATCCTTAATTTTTTGAGATATAATTAACTAGTAACAGATGATTCATAATCATATAATAAAAATTATTTCTCAAAACTACAACTTCCTTTATTATTCCAAAACAATTGTAAATAATTTTAGTTACTTTTGAATTTTCCATTGCATCAAATACCTCTACTACGGTTTTATTTCATAACAAATATTCATAATAATCTCATTGAAATAAAACTACGTCTATTCTTCAGTCGTCATTGAAGAACGAATATTATTTCATAAATAATGTGCAGTACGTTTTATGAAAACAAGTTTCATAACTTGATGCAATAAATAAGTGTTATATGGCATGCTTCCATTATTTCCATTATTACTGTAATAGCATACCGAATACAGAGGTCCGTCATCCACTTAATGTAGACTATTTATTCATATACTACAACTAGTTTACAGTGGGTAGTTCTTTGATCAAACATCTTGAACTTAAAGAAATAAATCTCATAGAAAACAATTTTCTATCTGAAAATATGTTTTGGAATATAAATAATATTTCTTTTTCCAATATTAAGTACCGATCATTATTATTACAATTCTAGTTTCTAACATTTCTTTACGAAGCGAAGGTAACTATTCATCCCTTCATACCAACTATACCTTAAATCACATCTACTCTTGTATGTTTGTTTTTCTTTCTATATGGTTGAACCATTCAAGATAAATCCCTTACCACAATATCTTAACGAAGTCTTTAGAAAAATGCATTTGATTATCCTTAATATTTAAGGACATCAAATATGATGCATCTTACATAAACTAATCAAACTGACATTTCAGTGATTAAGTTCTTAGATTTATATAGTAATTTTGGCCTTATGTTACGTTTAAAATATATAATCTTTTTATTGTATTCGATTAAATTAAATTCTCGATCTCATAATATGGTTTATTTGCTTATATCGAATGAATTAATTTCATTGAAATAACGTTCACTACGAACTGTAATCGTTCATCGTATAACATTTATATGCGATTTTGTATATCAAATATCCTCTCATATTGCTTTTGTGTTCGAAACACATAGAACACAATACATGATCTTGAGCAAATAAACTGTAAGCGACCAAATTACGAACATATTTAGTAGTTGTAAAATCAGGCACTTGCATGGGGTGTTGAAATGTTAGCACGCAATAAGAATTTATTAGTAAGTATACGTTATATTTCTATTTGTCAATCTTTAATTCCGTTATTTTTTATATCTTAATTGATAAACATTTTATCGATCATATTAACTAAAAAAAATTATGACATTATATAGCATGAGTTCTTATAATATTAGAAAGGTTGAATGTTATAATTTAATTTTTCAAATAAGGCTCCCACTAGTCTGTTATGTTTCTCCAAACCCTAAGTTGAAATATAGAAGTCTTTCAACATCACTAGTGGGTGTTAGGATTCGTCCGTCTAGAAATTCTGACCTTGAATTTTCTCAACAAGTCATAGCTCCATAGATGATTGATAACTTTTTATCGGTTGTATCTTATATAACTCCTAACTCGTGGTACCTTATTTAATTTCACTTCGACCTTGAGTTTGCTTAACAAATCGAAATGAAGTTATTCACTTGTACCTACCATACCGCGATGGCCTAAGTATAGTTATGCACCTTGAGAATGCTCAATAAATACATTTAGTTATCTTACCTCATATAATCAATATATTAATAATACTATACATAACATCCCTAACTTAAGCTTGCTCAACAACTAAAAAATATGCAAGTAATTTATTAATATATATATATGGTAGAGGATAACAATATACTGAATGATATTGACTCATGCAGTACTGTGTTTATTATGAAATACCCTCGTGATTCAAGCGTTGGACACATTGTAAATCATGGTATACGTATATTTACGTATGTATTTATTCCTTAAGTCTGTTAGGTTTCTTAATGTTCCATTTTTGATTTATACATTCATATTAGATAAGTTTTACTGTTATATAACTTTTATACTTCATATTACTTATATAATTATGTATAGTATTAAATCAATTAAATCGTATTTAATTAATTAATTTTATATCTTCTTAACATAACATTTATATTAAATATTTATTATATATATTATAACTTTTATAGTATAACGCATATATCATATACACACACAGATATATATATATGTAAGTATGTATATTATTTAATTAATTAACCTTTTAGTTAATTATTAGTTAAAAAATTAATTAAATTTATATTAATTTCAAAATTCATGTATATGCATGTGTACTCATTTTACATTTTATAAAAACATAACATATGTCATAATATATAATACACGTATATATTTGTTAATTAATTAACTTATTTAATTAATATATTTTATTAACCACACTAGTAAATTATGAAAATAATTTATATTGATTTTAAAGAATTTTGAAATTTTTTATTATATTATAACATTTATATACATATTTTATTTTAAATTTAAATATTGAATTTATAATCCTATATTTTAAATTTTCAAATAGTTTTAAAAATTAACGTAAGGCCCAATTCTAATTGGGCCTTTTCTATTAGGGATAATCATTGGGCTTGCATATTTGTATGGACCAAGCCGATAACCAAATAGAGCAGATTACTTGATTACCCAAACTTAATCCTTCGACACTACCTTTCTAGACATCTTACTATATGGGATGTGAGTTTAATTAGTTAACCCTAACATGTCTAATTTAGACTGCATATGTTATTAGGCTTTGACACCATTGTTGGAACTAAGCCCACCTTCAATGGAAGCAGTGGTTGAATTTCAAATTTTTTAACCGTTTTGGATTTTAATTGGGCCTATAATGTCTAATTTATTTGTAGAACATTTCTAAGTTTCTTTTAAATAAATTCTTTATTTTATTTAAATTTGTATAATTATCTAATTAATGTTATATAATAATATACATGTATTATATGCACATATACATGTGTGTGCATGTGTAACATATCAATCCGTGCAAGCTATAACATGCCCGTGTATAAATGTTGAGATTTACACCACAACAAACACGTTACCTCATCTAATATACACATATATTATCCAAATATATGTTTATATACTTATACACACACACACGAGATTTTTTGGCACGTGCAGGCGCACATGCATGTAAAAGCGCTTTATAAGATTATTAAATTTAAAATTTCTATATAATTTGATAAAAATATATTAAAAAAATATAATTTTCTTGTTGGCATAGGTTTTGAATTTGTAACATTATTTATGTTTAAAAAATTTCATGAAGATAAATGTTAATTTTTGTTCACAGTGGGATTCGAACTGCTAACCCTTTGTTGCACATAAGAGTACTTTTGGAATTTTGCGGTCAAACCAAAAGATTGTATTTATATTCCAACTGTTAATATATATATATATATATATATATATAACGTTACAAATACTAATATATAAATATAACCTATATTTTTATTTAATTAATTTTGTTTGTGTGTGTATATATTTATAAACATAAGAATAAAATATTAACATATGTGGAAAATAGGTAAAGGACAAACTTTGAAAAAATTTAGGCTGAAGGACAACAAGTTTCACTTTTAGGTTGAAGGACAAACTTTAAAAAAAAATTAGGCTTAAGGACAATGCTAAATATAGCTACATTTTGTACAGTATAAAACTAGATATAATGCTAATTGTAACTAGCATTTTATATAGTGTTTACGCTATACAAAATGCTAGCTCTATTTAGCATTGTCCTTCAGCCTAATTTTCTTTCAAAGTTTGTCCTTCGGCCCAAAAATTAAACTTGGTGTCCTTCAGCCTAAATATTTTCAAAGTTTATCCTTATGCCTAGTTCCCTGTTAACATATTATATATAGGATTATATATGTAAATTTAGATTATTTAAAACTATTAAATAATCTTTTACTTTTTTTTGATGCAAAAAATAGTATACATATAATTATTATTTTATATGTATAAATAAATACATAAATATACATATCAAATATTTATGTATGAGTATAAATAATATATATATATTAATGATTTAAATAAAAAAATATACATTGTTCAAATATTCATGCATATCAGGTCATGCATACAGCATAGTTTTATTTTGTTTTACTTTAGAATGCATTTTAAAACAAATATCCATATAGATATTATTTAAAATAAATATGATAATTATTTTAGAAACTAAATTTTATGTTATAAATTTTAGAAAAATTCTAAATGACATTTTGTAAATTTGAATGTTTAATATGTAATTATATAATTTAATATTAATTTTAAAATCTATTTTTATTTTTGGCTATTAATTAAAAATTAGAAAACTATTTTTTATTTTTCCTATCGAGAGTTCATTAAGTGTTTATTCAATTTTATAAAATATAAAACATAATTTATATGGTTAATATATATTATTATAATTAAATTACATAATTAACTGATATAAATAATATTTAAATATAATATTTATATGAAAAATATTTTTATTTGTACCTAGTTTACTATATCTATTTAACATTATATATAAAATTTTATAACTATACATGTGTAAATATGATGTAGTAATAAATTTTATAAATTATGCATATATTTAAATATTGAATATTAAATTATTTAAACATAAGAAATCGTTTTTATGTCGTGCTGACAATAGTATTTATATGAAAATATATAATGTATTTTTATAATGTAAAAGATTATTAAACATACAACCATTCTGATTGTGATTATATTTATGAGACGACCCGACTTCCTATCCAGGAAATCGCATCATCTTGAAGAAAGAAAGGGATAGAAGAAAAAAAGAAAGAGAAGAAGAACACAAACATTTAATTGGAAATCGCATCATCTTGAAGCCCTTACACCTCAAGTCTTCACTTGCTCCGCTTGGATTCACGACCTAACATTTAATTGGAATCGATGTGGTTTTCGGATTCCAAATATGGAAACCCGATCCCGGTCTCACCGAATCCAAACGCCATTTTAATGTCCAAGTTGTACTTAAGGGTTTAAACAGTTTAAACTTAAATTCAGGATGATATAAACAAATAGATGAATCATATTATCACAAGAGATAATTCATATCAATATTCATCTTCACAAAGCAGCATATCACATAAAAAAAATATCCAAATCATCCAGTATCAAACCAATATCAAACATCCAATATCAACCAATCATACAATATCAATCTCCAAATATTGATCATCCAATATCAATCAATTATCTAATATTAATCAATCAATCCATATTAATCAAACATCCAAAACAGAATTGATTATCTCTTAATCAATTGGATTACTATAATCCTCCTTCATTAATTATTATTCCAAATAAATTAATCATCTCTAATGATCTTCCTTAATTAATCTTCCTTGATTAATTATATTTAATTACATTCAAGTAATTATTCGACTATATTTAGTAATTAACCCTTTAATTACCATTAATTACAATAATTAATGATCATTCATCAATTAATTTACTATGACTAATTACATTAATTCTTAATTAATTACAATTAATTAATCATATTTAAATTAATTACTTATACAACCTTGATTAATATCATTAATCACATTCATTAGTGTTCCTTATTAATTAATAATACTTTAATTAAATAATCTAATTAACTTATAATTAATCAACTCATTAATCATAATTAGTAATTAACCATTTGTAATTACTTATTTTAATTAATTAACTTCTTAATTAATTATTTAACCCTTGATTAATTAATTCAACTAATTAATCCTTAATTACTACATTAATCAATTTAGATTAACAATTAATCCTTAATTAATTACTTTATTAATTAATTACAATTTTAATTAATTACCCTTAGTAATTAATCTTAAATAAATCTCATTCATTTATTAATTAATCACATTAATTAATTAACTAAAATAATTAAGTAATTAACTCGTAATTACTTACATAAGTAATTATCTCTAATTACTTCCATTAATAAACCTTAATTAATCTTTTAATTAATTAATTAACAAATAATCAATCTCATCATTAAATAATTCTTAATTCCTTAATTAATTATTTCATAATTAATAAATTCTTTAAAACAATTATATTAATTAACTTTAATTAAAATCATTAAGTGATTAACCAATAATCACTTCAACTAATTACTCCATGAGTAATTACCATTGATTACTTCCATAAGTAATTAACTTCTTAATTACATTCAATAACTAACCATTAATTATTCTACTAAGTAATTACACTTAATAAATCCATAATTAAGTGATTATTAAAATTAAATAAATAATTAACTAATTATTTAAAATTAATTAATTAATTAATTAATTAACATCTTATATTTAAAAATCCTTAATTAATTAAGAAAACATTATTCTTAATTAATTTTTACTTATTAACAAATCATATTTAAACTAAGTATTCTTAAGTTCATATAAATAATAATTTAACCATATTCATCTTCATAAATAAATTATTTGAAATTAATCAAATTTTATTAACCTTAAAGACAAAGTTATCCAATTTGGTTACATAATTATAATTTATTTTTGGAAATAAAGTATTATGAAACAAATTTCCAAATTTAAACATTTAACTTATTTAACTTCAAACCTATTTATTTACAATATAAATTGAACTTAGTTTTAAACATTACTTAGAAATTTATTTTAAAACTTTGGTTCACTATTTAAATTCAAAACACTCCTTTAAATTAAATTTCAAATTTTTAATTAAGATAATTACTTTTAAAAGAAATTACTTTTAACAATTTATTTAAATAATTTCAATTTACACTTTTTTAAAAGATCGATAACTTTGCTTCAAAGGCCAAGATTTCATTTATTTGAAAACTTATTTATAACTTAATACTTGATCTAAATTTATTCAATAAGTTTTAAATAAAAAAACTTATAATTTATACAGTACAACTAGAAACACTATGCCTAAATGCTCGAGTAAAACACTCAACCCTTCCGTGCCTTTCCCAAAGCAAATCAGATGCCTTTATCTTCGAGTCGCCCCAGGAGCCAACACGATAGCTTCTTCGAGTTCCTCAACCCGTCTTCCCCAATGAAATCCCAGCTCCTCAGTCCATTGCACAAAGCGTCATGGTGCACGTGCACCATAATCCTCGGCCAGCGACGGTCACCGCGACCATCTACAACCATCACACGACCGCGTGTGATCTCAAAAACGTCCCCAGATCCATCAACATATATGCGAAACGAAAATTTACCCATTTGCTCGAAAATGTAGAAGCAACACAAACCCAACATCTAATCACCGCCGCAATTCCTCACGCCGCTACACCTCGCCGTCCTCGCCATAAAATCCCACATCCATAAACTTCGTCATCACCAAAAATGAACGAACTCGAAGCATCATTCATGTCGCAAATGACATTAAAGTCAAGCCGAACACAAACTTACCTAAAACCCTAGTTTGTTCTAATTCACACAATTCTTCCATTAGAAAAATTCTTAGACATTTTTCCCATGATCTATAGCTTACATACAAGCTACGATCCAAGAATCAAATCGAATTATTATGTATTCAATCTGCAGTTCATGAAAATTCCCAATATATTCAAACCCAAATTTCGAATGAATTACTAAATATAAATTGCAAACTTCATATCTAAATTCATGATTTAACATCAAGATTACATGCATGTAGTTAAATTTTGAATTTAAGATAATAAATTTTTAACAAAAATTCATGTTCCTCTGTAAACTTTTACTTTAAATCATGATTTATGATATTTAAAATTCAAGGACTGTTCTATAACCTTTATCATACAATTACATAGAAATTTCATTCAAATACTTAAGCCTAATATGGATTAGATTTGTAGATATGAATTCTATATTTTTCCCCTAAGCAGAACACTCAATTGAATCAACAGAGAACAGAATGAACAAGCTCACACAACACAATTCATATGAAATTCAAAGCATCAGACTTCAATACAAGCTATAACATCACATGCATGGTAGTTAAAAACAATTCAAACTATTTTTAAAAGAAGTTTACTCACATTATTGAAATATGCAGAGCAGATTTTATAAACAGAGCAGGTTTTAGACTTTTCTAGCTTGAATCCTTAAATCTGAAAAATGTGCTTTGGTTTGCTGTTGAAAATCTTACTGCATGCTTTGCAATTGTTGATTAAACTTGCAGATGCCCTCAAATGAAATGCAGGTTGAAATTGCAGGTTAAAGATGCAAATTGATCTTCATTTGAATAACAGGTTGAAGTTGTAGTTTCATGTTTGATTTGCTTTTTGAAGGTTGCAGATTTACTTTTGCTTTCTTTTGAATATTATTTTCAGATTTTAACATTGCTTTTGGTTTTGATCTCAGGTTTGAGTTGCCTTTGGTTTCAGATTTGTAGTTAAGAAAAAATTTCTGGTTTGCCATAAATTTTAGAAATGAAATGAAGACAAAGGAAGTAAAAGTGTTATGTTAATTTAAAATTAAAGAAAGTAAAATTTTAAAATAAAGACACATGTCCCTTAAGAATTTACAATTGTCATCCTATTAGCTTACTTACTTTACATGTGTTTTTGAGATGTTAACATGTTTACACATGTTTGAATATTTTTAATTAATTTATCTTTTAATTTAAATGTAATATAAACTTACATAATTAAGTTACTTTGTTAATAAATGTTTACTTATGTATTTATATGTAATTATGAAATGTTTATACACATTAGTGAAATGTTTTTATGAAAATAAGCCTTTAAATTTTAATAAATACAAGTGTGAAATCTTTGTAAATCTTTATTTTATAAATAGCTTACCTTTTTAAAGAAAATATTTTAAAACTAATTAAAATATAAACAAATTCCTTATACATGTATTTTATAACCATTTTAAAATTTAAACATTTTAAAAGAGTACAAAACAAAACTTGTTTAAATCCTTTTTAAACTATCTTATAAAAATAAACCGTTTTAATTTGAACACTTTAAAGAAAACAAAACAAAATAAAACATTGATTAAATCTCTTTTATAAATTATCATATTTAAAAACAACTGATTGTCTTATAATTTAAAACAAATAAATTAACCTTTAAATTAACTTTTGAAAACACTGATTCTAAAACAAAGCCTCAATCTATAATATTCATACATTATAAGTTATCAACTGATTAAATTAAATTTCAAAATAACTCAAATTATAACATATACAAACATATATATTACAATTTGAAAAACTCAATCTTTAATTTAAAACAAAAGCTCTTCTATTCACAATATATATCAAATGTATATATTATAAACAGAATAAAATTGCATTAGCTTTGAAAAATGAGTCTTATCTATTTTAAATTGTCAGAAAGATATTTATCAAAATAATCAGTTTAAATTAAAATTGTAAAGAAAAATTATCAAACCAATTAAATTATTTATGCAGATTATTAAATTAATATTGCCCAAAATCTCGGGTCGTTACAATCCTCCCCCCTTAAAAGAATTTCGTCCCCCAAAATTTAAAAGCAAAGGTAATTTAATAATTCAGTACAGATTTTAATTTAAATCAGCAAAGCATTCCTAACAACCAATTACTAACAATCATAGCAATCAAAGTAATAAATCAAACAAACAAACCTAACTAATTATCCTGATTTAAATCAGAATAAATTTCTAATACTATCTCGAGTTTCCCAAGTATAAATCATCCGGAGACTCGCTCTACCAAAAGCTCAACTAACTACACTGCCAAAATCCAGAGCTCAACTCATCTCTAGATCCATCAATCTGAACAAAACATCAGACTATACTCAAGTCTAACACAACTCTTAAATAACTGAACTGCAGATTCAACAATCAACAACGAATCATACACGTACTCCCTCAGAGATACGTGAAATCCAATGAATTTCAGCTATCCAAACTGGCAATTCGATCTTATCCAATACTGCTCTCTTAACCAGAGAAAACTTAACAACAATGAAGTCTCCCACTTCGAATTCCAAACTCCTTATCTCATATCAGCATAACTCAACGGACAATCCAGGGCTGCCCATCTTCTTGATCAACTCAACTTATGCTGATACTTACAGAAACAACTAGACCCAAGCAAACCAACCAGATTCTGGATCCTATTCAACATAAAAGTCTTCCAAAATCCGTCGAACTCCAGAACACAAGCTCTACTCCAAAGCAATAGCAAACTGGACTTACTTCCTTCCTTGCACAGCTGCTACCTCGCTTCCGCTGCACAACTCTGATTCTAAAATAGATGAGAATACTGCTGATGAACACGAATACAAACTTATCCACTAAATTCAAAAATCTTGTTCATCAAATCCATAAAATCTTATTGACCCATCTGACTTGATCACACAACCCTATAGCAGAAATCCAAACCCATAAACTAGATCGAACCAAATCCAAATCCAAAAATATTCTAAGCTGCTACACCACTCTACTACTACTCTCACCAAAATCGCTTCTGGAACCAAAATAATATGGAACTCAACTTTCAGATGCAGACAAACTTCTGATTACTTCAGTAGCTCCTATTTCTATATGAGAACTCTCGGTCTCAAACAAAAGATTGTTCCAGGAAAATTTCCAAACTAATCGTCAGTCACTTTTGCGATCCTACCTAGTTTGGATTCCAAAGAAACTGTCCTCATTTACCAATTAGAACAGCTTCAAACCTTTCCAAACAAAGTTAACCTTTCAAGAAAACATCCACCAACTTCCCGGGCTGCCGATAGAAGAACCACCAAGATTCCCGAACCATCGGAGAAACAAACCACACTGCTGCTTCCAAACTCTACCTCGATGATACTGCAAAGCTAAAAGACCTTCTCGTCAGCACACCGAACACTTCGAGTTGCACTGCTATCACAGCTAACCAAAAACTTCTAATCCATAGGCTTCTCCAAAACCAAAACCATCAACAAACCACACAACTGACTTCCAAGATGGCATACAACTCTTCAAGAAACTCGAGCTCCAAGCCAAGCATCCATATCTCACTTTCCTTAGGGAGTGACAATGAGACCATGCCGAAGCGAAACAACTTATAGACCTTAGTCTCATATCCCAAAACAGCCAACTTCTTGCTAGAGATCCAAACAACCTCTACACGGACGAGTCTTCTCTTTGGCAGGTAAAGACTGCTCCTCAGCTACTTCTAAAACTGCTTCAAGAGAAAACACCTTCAGAAAATATCCAAGGATACTGCATCTCATCACGCAGTTATCAAGATACCATCACTTTTATCTGCACTTCCGACAGATTCAAACACAAGGAAAATTCGCTCACCCGAGCGAAATCCAAACTTACACTTCAAAGATAAACTCCGAATCTTCAAAAGATTTCCTTCGGATATCAGAGAAATCCTCACTCCAAACTACAAATCTCACTCGAGACGGTATTAGGTCTACAGTCTCGACAAATACTTCCAACCTCAAACATATGGAACCTCTTCCATCAGTGGTAGTCGTGTTACACATACACACCACTACTACTCCATCTACCTCTAAAACTTATGTTGGAAAATCCGAACAGATAACCCAATAGATTAGGTAGATATAAATATATATAGTTATATATATATAAAAATTACAAGTACACTCTCTCAAGAAAGACACCACTACAGAGCCAAGGTATTCACTCAACCTAATGCTCCCTAAAGAAAGATACACTTCAGAGCCTAGGTATTCACTCAGCCTAATGCTCTGATACCAAATGAGACGACCCGACTTCCTATCCAGGAAATCGCATCATCTTGAAGAAAGAAAGGGATTGAGGAAAAAAAGAGAAGAAGAACACAAACAATATCAGAGAACTCACAACGGAACGATTAAAATATAATATATCATATAAATATTACATAGTATCATATTACGTCAGAGTACACAACTTAAACAACACGGATTAGACAGTTATAAACTTCTGTCTAACCATACAATTCAAGTACAACAGAAACAGATACAACAAACATAGCGGAACCAATATATAGCTACACATCGAAGCCTCCTACTCCATGTCTCCTTCAGAATTCGTCAAGATAACCTGAATCACTTGACTACTCATACACAATATGAGTACCCAAGAGTTTAATAAAACAGAAAATAAACAATCGGGTTGGACATGGGTCTTGTTTGAGTAAACGGGTTAAAATTGCTTAACTTTAGAAAAACCTTTGAAAAGAAAAGGTATCACGTAAGACTTCCCACACATAAACATGGAAAAGTTTTTCCCTTACGCTAACCAAAACATTTGATAGGAAATCCAGTGATATTATAATAGTGTCTAGGGTTTTCAAGTAAATATGAAATAGCCGAAATTGTTACATGATTAAATTCCAGCTACTAGCCACAAAAGTGGGTAATACAATCAAAATCGTAGGGTCTCGTAGGAAGAATGAGTTTCCATCAATGACAGGGCTACTGGGGTATTGCCCGTCACAGTACGTGGCCTAGATCAACGTACCAAGGAGTACGCCCACTCCCCTGCAACACAAGGCTGGGACCATCCCTTACTGGACAGTCCCGAACAAGACAACCCGTAGTTGGCCGCGACCAAACTGCCCACACAGCCGAATAAAAAGGGACTTCTAGACAGAGGAAAATCTTGCTCTCCAGTAGGAGCTACCCACGATGCCTTGCTGCACCTCCCCTGTTTTAGCCATTCCTGGTTGATGAGGTTTGAGGCTACGATTACCTTTATAGAACACATCTATCTTAGAATGCTCATCGTCCACCTGACGATGTTCTGAAAGCATTCAATCCATACAAGTTCATTCTGGGTTCGAACGAAACCGAAGGCACTATCTCGTTACACTCATTATTGGAATCACCCTCAGAGTCAACGACTATAGCCCTTGCACTCTAAGTCACCATCTCGAATCAATAAGCACTATTCCTTCAACTCATTACGGAATCACCCACAGAGTTATACTGACGTATAGCCCTTACACCTCGAGTCTTCACTTGCTCCGCTTGGATTCACGACCTAACATTTAATTGGAATCGATGTGGTTTTCGGATTCCAAATATGGAAACCCGATCCCGGTCTCACCGAATCCAAACGCCATTTTAATGCCCAAGTTGTACTTAAGGGTTTAAACAGTTTAAACTTAAATTCAGGATGATATAAACAAATAGATGAATCATATTATCACAAGAGATAATTCATATCAATATTCATCTTCACAAAGCAGCATATCACATAACAAATATATCCAAATCATCCAGTATCAAACCAATATCAAACATCCAATATCAACCAATCATACAATATCAATCTTCAAATATTGATCATCCAATATCAATCAATTATCCAATATTAATCAATCAATGCATATTAATCAAACATCCAAAACAGAATTGATTATCTCTTAATCAATTGGATTACTATAATCCTCCTTCATTAATGATTATTCCAAATAAATTAATCATCTCTAATGATCTTCCTTAATTAATCTTCCTTGATCAATTATATTTAATTACATTCAAGTAATTATCCAACTATATTCAGTAATTAACCCTTTAATTACTATTAATTACAATAATTGATGATCATTCATTAATTAATTAACTGTGACTAATTACATTAATTCTTAATTAATTACAATTAATTAATCATATTTAAATTAATTACTTATATTAATCAACCTTGATTAATATCATTAATCACATTCATTAGTGATCCTTATTAATTAATAATACTTTAATTAAATAATCTAATTAACTTATAATTAATCAACTCATTAATCATAATTAGTAATTAACCATTTGTAATTACTTATTTTAATTAATTAACTTCTTAATTAATTATTTAACCCTTGATTAATTAATTCGATTAATTAATCCTTAATTACTACATTAATCAATTTAGATTAACAATTAATCCTTAATTAATTACTTTAATAATTAATTACAGTTTTAATTAATTACCCTTAGCAATTAATCTTAAATAAATTTCATTTATTTATTAATTAATCACATTAATTAATTAACTAAAATAATTAAGTAATTAACTCTTAATAACTTACATAAGTAATTATCTCTAATTACTTCCATTAATAAACCTTAATTAATCTTTTAATTAATTAATTAACAAATAATTAATCTCATCATTAAATAATTCTTAATTCCTTAATTAATTATTTCGTAATTAATTATCTTTAAAACAATTATATTAATTAATTCTTTAATTAATATCATTAAGTGATTAACCAATAACCACTTCAACTAATTACTCAATGAGTAATTACCATTGATTACTTCCATAAGTAATTAACTTCTTAATTACATTTAATAACTAACCATTAATTATTTTATTAAGTAATTACACTTAATAAATCCATAATTAAGTGATTATTAAAATTAAATAAATAATTAACTAATTATTTAAAATTAAATAAATAATTAATTAATTAACATCTTATTTCTAAAAATCCTTAATTAATTAAGAAAACATTATTCTTAATTAATATTTACTTATTAACAAATCATATTTAAACTAAGTATTCTTAAGTTCATAGAAATAATAATTTAACCATATTCATCTTCATAAATAAATTATTTGAAATTAATCAAATTTTATTAACCTTAATGACAAAGTTATCCAATTTGGTTTACATAATTATAATTTATTTTTGGAAATAAAGTATTTGGAAACAAATTTCCAAATTTAAACATTTAACTTATTTAACTTCAAACCTATTTATTTACAATATAAATTGAACTTAGTTTTAAACATTACTTAGAAATTAATTTTAAAACTTTGGTTCACTATTTAAATTCAAAACACTCCTTTAAATTAACTTTCAAATTTTTAATTAAGATAATTACTTTTGAAAGAAATTACTTTTAACAATTTATTTAAATAATTTCAATTTACACCTTTTTAAAAGATCGATAACTTTGCTTCAAAGGCCTAGATTTCATTTATTTGAAAACTTGTTTATAACTTAATACTTGATCTAAATTTATTCAATAAGTTTTAAATAAAAAAAAACTTATAATTTATACATTACAACCAGAAACACTATGCCTAAATGCTCGAGTAAAACACTCAACCCTTCTGTGCCTTTCCCGAAGCAAATCAGATGCCTTCATCTTCGAGTCGCCCCTGGAGCCAACACGATAGCTTCTTCGAGTTCCTCAACTTGTCTTCCCCAATGAAATCCCAGCTCCTCATTCCATTGCATAGAGCATCATGGTGCACGTGCACCATAATCCTCGGCCAGCGACGGTCACCGCGACCATCTACAACCATCACACGACCGCGTGTGATCTCAAAAACGTCCCCAGATCCATCAACATATATGCGAAACGAAAATTTACCCATTTGCTCGAAAATGCAGAAGCAACACGAACCCAACATCTAATCACCGCCGCAATTCCTGACGCCGCTACACCTCGCCGTCCTCGCCATAGAATCCCACATCCATGAACTTCGTCATCACCAAAAATGAACGAACTCGAAGCATCATTCATGTCGCAAATGAAATTACAGTCAAGCCGAACACAAACTTACCTAAAACCCTAGTTTGTTTTAATTCACACAATTCTGCCATTAGAAAAATTCTTAGACATTTTTCCCATGATCTATAGCTTACATACAAGCTACGATCCAAGAATCAAATCGAATTATTATGCATTCAATTTGCAGTTCATGAAAATTCCCAATACATTCAAACCCAAATTTCGAATGAATTACTCAACTATAAATTGCAAACTTCATATCTAAATTCATGATTTAACATCAAGATTACATGCATGTAGTTGAATTTTGAACTTAAGATAATAAATTTTTAACAAAAATTCATGTTCCTCTGTAAACTTTTACTTTAAATCATGATTTATGATATTTAAAATTCCTGGACTGTTCTATAACATTTATCATACAATTACAAAGAAATTTCATTCAAATACTTAAGCCTAATATGGATTAGATTTGTAGATATGAATTCTATATTTTTTCCCTAAGCAGAACACTCAATTGAATCAACAGAGAACAGATTGAACAAGCTCACACAACACAATTCATATGAAATTCAAAGCATCAGACTTCAATACAAGCTATAACATCACATGCATGGTAGTTAAAAACAATTCAAACTATTTTTAAAAGAAGTTTACTCACATTATTGAAATATGCAGAGCAGATTTTATAAACAGAGCAGGTTTTAGACTTTTCTAGCTTGAATCCTTAAATCTGAAAAATGTGCTTTGGTTTGCTGTTGAAAATCTTACTGCATGCTTTGCAATTGTTGATTAAACTTGCAGATGCCCTCAAATGAAATGCAGGTTGAAATTGCAGGTTAAAGATGCAAATTGATCTTCATTTGAATAACAGGTTGAAGTTGTAGTTTCATGTTTGATTTGCTTTTTGAAGGTTGCAGATTTACTTTTGCTTTCTTTTGAATATTATTTTCAGATTTTAACATTGCTTTTGGTTTTGATCTCAGGTTTGAGTTGCCTTTGGTTTCAGATTTGTAGTTAAGAAAAAATTTCTGGTTTGCCATAAATTTTAGAAATGAAATGAGGACAAAGGAAGTAAAAGTGTTATGTTAATTTAAAATTAAAGAAAGTAAAATTTTAAAATAAAGACACATGTCCCTTAAGAATTTACAATTGTCATCCTATTAGCTTACTTACTTTACATGTGTTTTAGAGATGTTAACATGTTTACACATGTTTGAATATTTTTAATTTATTTATTTTTTAATTTAAATGTAATGTATACTTACATACTTAAGTTACTTTGTTAATACTCGAGTAAAACACTCAACCCTTCCATGCCTTTCCCAAAGCAAATCAGATGCCTTTATCTTCGAGTCGCCCCAGGAGCCAACACGATAGCTTCTTCGAGTTCCTCAACCCGTCTTCCCCAATGAAATCCCAGCTCCTCAGTCCATTGCACAAAGCGTCATGGTGCACGTGCACCATAATCCTCGGCCAGCGACGGTCACCGCGACCATCTACAACCATCACACGACCGCGTGTGATCTCAAAAACGTCCCCAGATCCATCAACATATATGCGAAACGAAAATTTACCCATTTGCTCGAAAATGTAGAAGCAACACAAACCCAACATCTAATCACCGCCGCAATTCCTCACGCCGCTACACCTCGCCGTCCTCGCCATAAAATCCCACATCCATAAACTTCGTCATCACCAAAAATGAACGAACTCGAAGCATCATTCATGTCGCAAATGACATTAAAGTCAAGCCGAACACAAACTTACCTAAAACCCTAGTTTGTTCTAATTCACACAATTCTTCCATTAGAAAAATTCTTAGACATTTTTCCCATGATCTATAGCTTACATACAAGCTACGATCCAAGAATCAAATCGAATTATTATGTATTCAATCTGCAGTTCATGAAAATTCCCAATACATTCAAACCCAAATTTCGAATGAATTACTAAATATAAATTGCAAACTTCATATCTAAATTCATGATTTAACATCAAGATTACATGCATGTAGTTAAATTTTGAATTTAAGATAATAAATTTTTAACAAAAATTCATGTTCCTCTGTAAACTTTTACTTTAAATCATGATTTATGATATTTAAAATTCCTGGACTGTTCTATAACCTTTATCATACAATTACAAAGAAATTTCATTCAAATACTTAAGCCTAATATGGATTAGATTTGTAGATATGAATTCTATATTTTTCCCCTAAGCAGAACACTCAATTGAATCAACAGAGAACAGAATGAACAAGCTCACACAACACAATTCATATGAAATTCAAAGCATCAGACTTCAATACAAGCTATAACATCACATGCATGGTAGTTAAAAACAATTCAAACTATTTTTAAAAGAAGTTTACTCACATTATTGAAATATGCAGAGCAGATTTTATAAACAGAGCAGGTTTTAGACTTTTCTAGCTTGAATCCTTAAATCTGAAAAATGTGCTTTGGTTTGCTGTTGAAAATCTTACTGCATGCTTTGCAATTGTTGATTAAACTTGCAGATGCCCTCAAATGAAATGCAGGTTGAAATTGCAGGTTAAAGATGCAAATTGATCTTCATTTGAATAACAGGTTGAAGTTGTAGTTTCATGTTTGATTTGCTTTTTGAAGGTTGCAGATTTACTTTTGCTTTCTTTTGAATATTATTTTCAGATTTTAACATTGCTTTTGGTTTTGATCTCAGGTTTGAGTTGCCTTTGGTTTCAGATTTGTAGTTAAGAAAAAATTTCTGGTTTGCCATAAATTTTAGAAATGAAATGAAGACAAAGGAAGTAAAAGTGTTATGTTAATTTAAAATTAAAGAAAGTAAAATTTTAAAATAAAGACACATGTCCCTTAAGAATTTACAATTGTCATCCTATTAGCTTACTTACTTTACATGTGTTTTTGAGATGTTAACATGTTTACACATGTTTGAATATTTTTAATTAATTTATCTTTTAATTTAAATGTAATATAAACTTACATAATTAAGTTACTTTGTTAATAAATGTTTACTTATGTATTTATATGTAATTATGAAATGTTTATACACATTAGTGAAATGTTTTTATGAAAATAAGCCTTTAAATTTTAATAAATACAAGTGTGAAATCTTTGTAAATCTTTATTTTATAAATAGCTTACCTTTTTAAAGAAAATATTTTAAAACTAATTAAAATATAAACAAATTCCTTATACATGTATTTTATAACCATTTTAAAATTTAAACATTTTAAAAGAGTACAAAACAAAACTTGTTTAAATCCTTTTTAAACTATCTTATAAAAATAAACCGTTTTAATTTGAACACTTTAAAGAAAACAAAACAAAATAAAACATTGATTAAATCTCTTTTATAAATTATCATATTTAAAAACAACTGATTGTCTTATATTTTAAAACAAATAAATTAACCTTTAAATTAACTTTTGAAAACATTGATTCTAAAACAAAGCCTCAATCTACAATATTCATACATTATAAATTATCAATTGATTAAATTAAATTTCAAAATAACTAAAATTATAACATATACAAACATATATATTACAATTTGAAAAATTCAATCTTTAATTTAAAACAAAAGCTCTTCTATTCACAATATATATCAAATGTATATATTATAAACAGAATAAAATTGCATTAGCTTTGAAAAATGAATCTTATCTATTTTAAATTGTCAGAAAGATATTTATCACAATTATCAGTTTAAATTAAAATTATAAAGAAAAATTATCAAACCAATTAAATTATTTATGCAGATTATTAAATTTATATTGCCCAAAATCTCGGGTCGTTACAATTTATATATTGGAATCGTCTCCTAAATAACAATAATATGTAAATAATATAAAAATTATATGATAATATTAATATTTAAATTAGATTAGAACTGTACCTTATGCCCAATGCATGTAAGTACATCTTGAAACATTGAGAGTTGCTCGTCATACTGATTTCCAATCAAGTAGAGGGTTAATTCCTGGATTGATGACCACTAGCTATCGAATAGAACTGTATTTGATTTGATTTGAACTCAAGTTGGTGGAGGAGGAGGAGAGGGTTTTCGGTTATAAATAAAGCAAGATGGAGCTTTCAAAAGTCTCTAAAAAATTAGGGTAGAGATGCTTACATAAAAAGAATTTAGAGATAAATTAGGATCTAGATCCTCCTTTCTCTCTAACCCATTCCCTTCCATCCTAGCCATCCAAATCAAAGCCCTATAACAAGCCATCAAATGACCACATATCCATATTATGACGAACATAACCAGCCCTTATGTGGGCTTCAATAAAAGGCTGAACAAAATATTTTACATTTAAATCCAATTTAAATGCTTATCCATATCGTACATCGATTAATATATTTATAACATTATAAATACATTTAATAAAAAAATTGATCAAATAAAAATCAAATTTTATAATTAATATTTCATTAATATTACTTAATTTAATTGATTTATAATAATTACAAATTAATTAAATCGTCTGGTTAAAGGAGTATTCATTGTTTCGGTTATGTGACTCGTTAAGTGTAAATTTGGTTAGCGATTAATATTAAACAATTCTTATATTAAAGTCACACGTCATTTAACAGCTAGTGTTAAATTTTGGCTAAATTTTTCGCTTACTTGGTTTTGGTAAAAATACAATTTTTCTTTATTAAGCGTTATTTGGTTATGACTTTTATTTAAATAGATTCTCTTCGTTAAACTATATCACATTGGACTTATGGAATTTGGTAACGGTCAAATTCCCAATATCGTCCACATTCAACTCTTAAGTCCAAACATAAAGTCCTTAGTTCGATAATAACAATTATTATTAACCGAAATCCTCTAGCCAGAGACTTTGACTTTGACTTGACCTTAGTTGACTGTAGTACTAACCTTATATAACCAAGGAGACGAATCCTCTCTTGAATAGTGTTTCACTTAAAGTCCTTCCACTCAACCTAACTACAGTCATTCAATAGAGGTTGTGCCAGGATTTAACTATAATCAATAAGGGCCTCCACATTGAAGATCAATAGTATTCTCATGTCAGGTGAACCGTAATTTTGTCACATAGATATTTTCTATTTTCTTTTAGTTATATTAACCAACAGAAAACTATCGAGTGAGTCATCCTATAATTATCCATAACTATCAATATGTAGCTTCATGATGCCGCAACAGCCATGAGTAATACACTGCCCAACATTTGAAGAGCATTATGTACTTTAGTCTCGACGGATGTATTAATATCCAATCTCAATACATCTTGACTACGAATATTTAAAATGATATATTTATTTTCATTGTGATAAATTACTCATGGTTATAACACTTTGTAACTATTATCACAAACCATATCATTTATGGATTTTTAATTGAATAAACTTTTAGTCAAAATTAATTAATTAATGTAACACATTACATCAAGCATATAATAGAAAGAAAACACCTTTTATTTCAAACAAGCTTGGTTATCGAGTTAGATATATGTTACAAATTACATAATTACCCATAAGGCATAACTCTAACTCTATCAATCTCCCACTTGCACTTAAGGTCATTATGGAATCTTATTTCAACTTCTCCAATCGATTTCCTCAAAAACTAATCTATTCAGTCTCTCGGTGAATGGATATGCTATTATGCTTCAATTTTGTACTATGTTAATCGACTCTCCCTGACATTGATGAATTGTTTTATCACGTGGAACAATTCGAATTATGTATCTCGACTTCCAGTGAGCTCCAAGTTTATTATGAACTATATCGCAATATATAACAATTATTATTAACCAAAATGCTCTAGCCAGAGACTTTGATTTTGAGTTGATTTTAGTTGACCATGATACTAACCTCATATAACCGAGGCACTTGAATAGTGTTTCACTTCTAATGCTTCAACTCGGTCCAATTATAGTCAGACGATGGACGTCATGCCATGATTTAACTATAATCAGAGCAGAGCTTCCATATTAAAGATCAACAAAATTTTCAAGTCAAGAGAACTTTGTAATTTTGTCACATTAATATTTTCTGTTTGTCCTTAGTTATATTAACCAATAGAAAACTATCAAGTGAGACATTCCATAGTCATCCAATAATTATGAGTAAAGAACCCCTTGGTGCGCCCTAATAGCCATGAGTAATACACTACCCAAATTTGTAGAGCGTTATGTACTCTTGCTTCATGGATGTATTGATATCCGGTCTTAATACATCTTGAATAGGAATATTTAAAATGATATATTTATTTTCATTGTCATAAATTACTCACGGTTACAACAGTTTGTGATTACTATCATAAAATATACCATTTATGGATTTTCTATTAAATTTACTTTTAGTTAAATTAATTAATTAATATAACATATTATATCAAGTACGTAATATAAAGAAAACACCTTTTATTTTGAACAAGATTGGTTATCGAATTAGATATATGCAAAAGCCATAATCTGTAACAACCCGAATTCCAATGGGTCCGGATTTTTCATGAAATGCTAAAACCCAAGCCCATTGAAACTCGAGTTGGAATCTGGTATCCTGCAAATACACAAAGACAAATATATCAGAGCTCAATTAAATATCTCACAGCGAAATTGGCTAAAATATAATAGTAAGTAAATACTCACCAATATAATAACACTTTCTAAACAAGTGTCTTAAAGCTAGAAAGTCTCTGCCATCTACCTAACCTGTAGGATGTTATTAACCCGTCTTTAGGAAAGGCCATATATAGGCTGATTTAACCCAATCAACTGCACAATGATCAGTGCTGCATTTTCACATATAATAAACATGATCACTGTTATCCCGCCTTTTGGCAAGGCCATGACACCAAGAGATTGACTGAGAACCAAGACAGTTCATTTTGAAAAATGGTACACACAGGTTCTCTATGGATGTTGGTATATCTTGCCCGAGTCCGGATCAAGCTACAATTGATATGACATGACAAGCAAAGCCATGAAAGCCAATGTTTCAAATTTCAAGTCAATCCAAGTTCACATGCTCAATATATGATCGATGCAAGCTAGGAGAATTAACTTGTTTGTATCCATCGATCGGCCTTCTTCGCATCGATATCGTTCGAATCCATCAGTAGCGGCTTCCTTCGTATCCATCGAAATTGACCCATTTTGTATCCATTCACAACCACTCACTTCGTATCCATCAACGGTAGCACAGTAGTCCATTTCATATCGATCCAGTGTTAAGCGTGCTTCGTATCAGTCGGCCATAGATGATACGAAATCAATTCCTCCCATCGATACAAAACCAAATACAGACGAACGATACGAAGTAGAGCACAGGACATCAATATGAAGTGGAGCACAATAGTAGCGATACGAAATAGAGCACAGATGATCAATACGAAGTGGAACATAAGTCATCGATACGAAGTGGAATGCACAAGATCAATTCGAAGAAAACGCATTCAAATGACAGAAACAGTCAATCGGCATGAAAAGTGGATCGATCCAAGAAATTAGGACCACGTCAACTAGCAAGCACATGCTCGGGAGTGATGTGAAGTGGATCGATGTGAACTCAGCAGCCATTAATAAATCAAAATTTCCATCGATCATAACTCAAAATCTACAAATCCAAATGCCACCAAATTTTCATAGGAGCTTGTGTACATCTTCAAGAATGTTCACGATCGATCCTGACTCGCTTGGAATAAATCTTGATCTATACGAATTGCGTTCGTATCGATCATGGATCGACCCCAAACGATTAAGGATCGATCGCATGGGCCCACCCACGTGAGATAAGCAGTCTTATGAAATCTGAGCGAGATATTTGCAGCCAACGCCTATAAATAGTAGCCCTACTAAAAAAGGATCCTTCTTGGCTCTTCTACGTCCAGAATATGCGGAAATTACTCTTATACTTCACTTTTACTTTGTAACTCATTGTAACCAACGAAGAAAGATCAATAAAAGTCAGCCATTTCATAATGGACGTAGGCCATATGTCGAATCACTCTAAATCTATGTGGTATATGTCTTTCTTTTTAAATTTTGAGTGTTCTTCACTTTTATTTTCTCTACATATTTGTTATCTGTGATCTATGATTGTAAACGAGTGCTCTCATCGACAATTGGGTGTTTTTGATCAACTTAGGCGTAAAATTTTGGTGCTTTCACTGAGAAGGCTAGCATTCAGGGATTCTACATCTTGGATTTTGGATATGAAGGTTTAAGGACTGAAATCTGGAAATCTATGGTGAAGCAATCAACAAGGAGACTAAGAGTAGAAAGAGGCTAGTATGAAAGAAGTCAGGAAGCTTCCTCAGGAGCGAATCAGGCTTCAGTCTTCATCACCCTAGACGAGATGGAGATGATGATGGAAGCTATGTAAGAGAGAATGCTCAAAAGGCAAGAAGACATGATGTAGAACCTACTCCAACAGATTGGACAAGCTAGGGTGCAGAGTCAAGAGAACGCCACTACAAGGGGTGCTAGAGATAGGAATCAAGAGCATGGAACAATTAGGATTCAGAATAGAGCAGGACCATCAGGAGTAGCCCCTTGGCTAGGGGGCGCTCCCCTAGAGCGTTTTGATCTAATCCCAGGCAGGATGAGGAACTGTTCAACATGACATTGATATGGAAATGGATGCTCATACAGGAGAGCAGATTCTAGGATTCCCTCATGAACTTGAGGGTGGGAGGGCAGATCGGAGGCAGCGGGCAAGGATTGCAGCTAGACGACAGTGATAGATTGGTGGAGATGGTCAGACGAGCCATGAGAGGAGGATTAGTTAATAGAGACTTGGAGGATGTGAATATGAGTCCCTTTGCTCCTATGATCATCACGCTAGGAACCCGCCGGATTTCAAAATACCAACACTGGAGACGTACATTGAAAGGACGGATCTCGTGGTTTATCTAACAAGATATATGAGGCTATGGAAGTAGTGGGGGCATCGGAGGAAGTCATGGCCTGGTGTATCCCATTGTATTTAACAGACATAGCAGCACTATGGTTCAAGCAGTTGGAGAGTGGCTCCGTCAGGACATGGACCGAGTTGACTGAGAAGTTTATGAGGCAACTCAGAGTTCACATTTCGAGACCCAATAATATAATGAGCTTGACAACACTGAAGTAAAGAACCGAAGAATCTTTGAGGATCTTTCTAACTTGATTCAATGTAGCAGTACATCAGTGGATCGACTAGATCCGCCCATGGTTTTGATGGCAGCTATATCTGGCATAGCTGATGGTACAGAATTCAAGAACTCATTGAAAAGGGATCACCCATGGATCTAGGAGAATTTTACCACGATGTGGAAAGGTTTCTATGACAAGAGAATGAGAATGCTGAAAGAGATGAAGGAGAGGGATTTGAATTTTATGCAGTCAAAGGCGGAAACCCTTCCGGAAAAGATCCAGACAAGGATAAAGGGAAATGAAAAACCGAAGACAATGGTGATGGACTGAAGCGCGTGAAAGGAACCGAAGTTCACCTCTTATGTGGAGTTGAATGAAACTTTGGTGCAGATCTACTAGGACACCAGAAGGCAAGTTTCTTATCGAAAGCCAATGAGGAGGAATCTGACCGACAATGAAAGAAGGTGAGGCAAGCATTGCTTATTCCACGAGCTAAATGGTCATAGTGTGAATGATTATAGACACTTGAGGGATAAAATAGAAGGACATATCCGAAATGGTCTGCTATCGCAGTATGTGAGAAGTCGAGCAACAATAGTGGAACGAGAGCAACCACCGTCTACATCAAATGAAGGTGGCTCCGAATCGAGGCGTTTGCTTATAATCAACTGATTGGAATAATGATGAATAAGTGGTAAACTCCACACAAACATGATTAAGTCATTCACATATGTACAAGATAACGAGCGATCCTCAAGCATGCTCTGATATGACTATCAATCGCATCAGTATATGTGTTCGCACTTTGACGTCTCTATTTTGCTTTTGATTTTTATTTCACACATTTGGACTTGATTTTATTGAACATTTCTATTGAAAGACTCACTTGAATGGATATTTGGTTTTAATAATTCTATAATTACCAAGTCACTTACACATGTATAGGATCGTGAACGGTCCTCAGACATGATCTGAGATGGTGGTAAACCGCCATAACAAACAATTCAGAAACTCACTCGAACGTGAAATCTGACATTAATGATACTAAGTCCCACCTAGACACACACAATTTGCCTTGAACGACACTTGACCGCAAATGTTCACAATTCGTCTCGAATGGCACCCGTCTGCGAACGGTCACAATTCGCCTCAAATGGCACCCGACCACGGACGGTCATCGTTCATCACGAACGGCACCCGACCTCGAATGGTCACATACCACCCCGAATGGCATACGATCTCGAAAGATCGCCATTCGCGATCTGATAAGATTATCCATCTCTTTACAATTCATCGACAGGATATAAGCATCCAGCTTATCGAACTACAAAAAAAACCTTCCTATCACAAGGCATATTTGGCGGGCAAAGTGTTAACCTGCCTTTAGGCAAGGCCACATACAGGCGGATTTAACCCAATCGACTGCATGATGATCAACGCTGGATTTTCACAGATAATAAACATGATCACTGTTATCCCACCTTTTGGCAAGGCCGTGACACCAATAGATTGACTGAGAACCAAAGACAGTTCATCTTAGAAAATGAAACACACAGGTTCGCTATGGATGCTAGTAAATTTTTCCCGAGTCCGGATCGAGCTACAATTAATATGACATGACAAACAAATCCATGAAAGCCAATGTTCCAAATTTCAAGTCAATTCAAATTCATATACTCAAGATATGATAAATGCAAGCCAAGAGAATTAACTTGTTTGTATCCATCGATCGGCCTTCTTCGCATCGAGCTCGTTCGAATCCATCGGTAGCGGCTTCTTTCGTATCCATCGAAATTGAGCCATTTCATATCCATTCAAAACCACTCACTTCGTATCCATCAGCAGTAGCATGGTAGTCCATTTTGCATCGATCTAGAGTCAAGTGTGCTTCGTATCGATCGGCCACAGATCGATATGAAATCAACTCCTCTCATCGATACAAAACCAAATATAGACGATCGATACGAAGTGGGTCACATGACATTGATACGAAGTGAAGAGCAACAGAAGTGATACGAAATAGAGCGTTGATGATCGATACAAAGTGGAACACAAGTCATCGATACAAAGTGGAATGCGCAAGACCGATTCAAAGAAAACACATTCAAATGATGGAAATAGTCAATCGACACGAAAAGTGGATTAATCCAAGAAGTTAACGCTATGTCAACTAGCAAGCACGTGCTCGGGAGTGATGCAAACAGAGCGATGCGAAGTGGATCGATGCAAACCCGGCAACCTTTAATAAATAGAAACTTGCATCGATCATAACTCAAAATCTACAAGTCCAAATGCCATCAAATTTTCACAGAAGCTTGCGACATCTTCAAGAATGTTCACGATCGATCCCGACTCGCTTGGACTAAATCCTGATCGATACGAATTGCGTTCGTACAGATCATGGATCGACTCCAAACGATCAAGAGTCGATCGCGTGGGCCCACCCATGTGAGAGAAGAGGTCTTAATAATCTAAGCGAGATATTTACGGCCTACGCCTATAAATAGCAGCCCAGGACCTACCAAAAAAGGATCCTTTTGGCTCATTTATGTATAAACTATGCCGAAATTACCTTTGTACTTCACTTCCACTATTATAACTCATTGTAACCAATGAACAAAGATAAAAAAAAGTCAGCCATTTCATAGTGGACGTAGGCCATATGCCTGACCATTCTAAATCTGTGTATTTCCGTGTGTTTCTTCTTAAATTCTGAGTGTTCCTCACATTTATTTTCTCTACATATTTGTTATCTATGATCTGTGATAGTAAATGGGTGCTCTCATTGAAAATTGGGTGTTTGTGATCAATTTTGGCGCAAACATATGTTATGAGGAACAAATGTTCGGATGAATGAATAAGTTATATACTTCTAGGCTTAATTCTACATATATCTTTTTATTTCCATTTACTCTTATATTAGGTTCATTAGGTTACAATACTCTCGCCTCAGTTTGTGAACCGTTCTCATATACTTTATAGTAGATTATAAATCTAATAACTAATATATAAATATATGTAGCTGTATGCCCAATGACCATATTGGTCCTAGGTACCACCCATGGTACCTTCCTTATCCTCCTCGAAAAGGGGCTCCATCGTCTTGCTTCGAGAGCGTTTCGTAACTACATCTGTAAAGGACTGCTTCATAAGGCCTACAATACAGATGCTCCATCTTCTTGCTCCGTAGCAATATCTGTAAAGGACTTCTTCGTAAAGCCTACAATACAGATACCCCATCGTCTTGCTCCACGAGAGTCCCATAGCTACATTTGTAAAGGACTGCTTCGTAAGGCTTACAATACAGATGCTTCACAACTTACTATGAAAACTTAAATCGCGTTCGCACTAGTCTATGCCAGTGCTTGGACATCCACAATGTACCATCCAGTGTGTATATTAAGGACTATACATTCTGTGTGCTATCCGAATCCCGCCAACAAGGTCTACCATGTACGGAATTAAGTCGGGCTTTTCTATATCTGCAAAGAACTGCTTTGCTAGGCCTACTATACATATATTCTAGTTGTTTGTCTCTTTTTTATCATGGCTATGGCCCTACGTAGCAACCCCCAGTGTTTATTGACTTAATATAAATTATTTAAATAAGCTTCTGCCACTATTTTTGCCTGTTAATTTATTCAAAGTCTCAAAATAAGTTTTTCCGTACTTATTACTTAAATATAACCTATGTTATAATTCTACTTGTAATTGTCATTTTTTCTTCTTTTATAGTCCATACATAAGTCCAGCATTTATTTTATGTTCTAATCTACCTTCTTTTATTATGATATAGAATATTCTTTTATTCTCTCATATTATATAATTCACTTATCATAATAACCATCTTCTTAAATAGTCAACACAGTGAATGCAGACCTAGGTTCATTATCGTTTACCGCTTCAAGTTCTTATCTAATAATTTACTTGATTCATGTCATACTTTACATCTTATTTCCTTCATTTCAGTATTCTTAATTATTTAATCCCTTTTCACGTTTAATCTATTCTAATCCATATGCGAAGAAAGAGGAGAAAATAGAAGAATGACGCTTGCATAGAAATCCAAAACGTAGAAACAGATGTAAATAAACACTAATATTGTAAATAAACGGTAAATTCCTTATAGTTCAACGTAACTTAATTAGTAGGATTAATTATTGAATAAAATTATCTAAATGGAAATTTAACGATAATATATCTTAAACTTAAAGATATATAAATAAATCCACTTACATATCGCCCTTAGCTTCAATTTCTATCCCTTTTAAATTGCTACGCTTTTCACCGCTTTTCCCTTTTTTTAATTCATGGCAAATTTCCTGATTTGTTTATGCAATTCTTTGATTTGCTTGTATGTATTTCCTTGCTTAATTTTATTTTTTGTTTGGGCAAAGATTTGACTGACAGAGGAGAATGGAAGATGGAGAAGAGAAGAGTGGTTTGCTGTAAATGACAACAGCTGATTCAGAGAAAATAGTGTGGGCTATGATTGAGTTACGTTCAATTTATATGTGTAGTGAACAACAACGAAACATCCTATTAACCCTAAAAACAATCCTCACCATCATTTATTGACTTGTTTACGTTAGCTTACAACATATAATTCTCCAATGTTGTTCATTTATTCCTTTATTAGTCGATCCTATTAATTCATGTTTCCTTCTAAATAAGATTCTCCCATTAATTATCCAATTAATTAGATCATATATATATATATATGTATGCATGTATGTATATGATATGTATATCCAATATTAATTCATTCTTATACGTTATAATTTCTTACCTATTTGAACATGTTAATTAATACCTCTGTTAATTGATTGTATATAAAAGTTATATTTTTTAATTTATTCTTATTAACTCACCTTCATCATAAACTTAATTACTTCGTTTGATTTTTATAAGCATTCCAATTCTTTTTTTTTCTTTTTAACTTGGAAACAAATAATCCTATAACTGGCGTTTCTTCTAAATAATTAATTTACATTATTAGCTATTGTAAGAAGGACATATTCTTTGATTAACTGACACTCATTTTAAAACGCTCACCTAATTGCCAATTAATTAATTGATACGTTTTCTCATTTTAATCGATATCCAAATTAATTCTTATGTGTCACTCAATCATGCATTTATTAGTTGTATATATTTAAAGTGCCAATTCATTACCCAATTAATTGACATATAAATTTCACTCTTTTATTAATTGACGCTTACTTCATGTCTTTAATTAATTTTTTAATTAATTGATTATGTCAATTATAAATCTATATATATATATATGTTATCACTTAATTTATTCCCCACATAGATTTCCCTTTATTAGAAGATCACTTAATTAATTAATGTTATAAAAGCGACATATTCTCTAACTAATTGACACCTCTATGTCTCTTAATTAATTCCTCTTTTATTTGATTGATGCGTCAATTAATCACATACGCATTGCTTATGTAAATCTATGTAACTTCTTAATTCTTAAATGTATATATTTGACATTTATAATCTGTTTTGCAATTATGTTAATTCAACTGATTTTATTTAATTATATAAAAGTGCGGAGTGCCACATTCTCCTATGCTTTAGGAAATTTTGTCCTCGAAATTCGACAAGGGTAAAATTATGTAATTCCTCGCATCAGTCACATCTGTTTTGTGTACATCCAATTTTTCGACCATCCGTGCTCTTGTGCAAAAGTGTTATTCAATACAAAATATATGTATGTACATGAATTTCTAAGCAATACCTCCTATATGAATGCTTTACTTCTTTAAAAATTTATTTTAAAACATATGCACACATCCTAAATATATTTGCAATTTGTATATGAATGCAATCTTTTGAAAGTTTAAGGCACTTTTCATCCAATTTTCCTCACACTCCTATTGAATAGGGGTGTAATTCAACGAATTTTGCATCCAAACCCTACCATAAAACTTTAAATATTCGAATTTTAAAATCTAATTTTCTGAATTCGATCTCTTTTGTTAGAAAGAAGATAGAATACGGAAAAACTTCATATTTCTTGGATTTTCTTTTATGCACATCTTCCTCCGTACTTGGGATTTAGGCTACTATTCTAAAAAAATATTTACTTCCCCAAGCACAGTTTACATAAGAAAATATCTCCTTTTAAATTTTTTTGTTGATGTTTATGTCGCTTTCTTTAAATTTGTTATTTTCCTTTTAGTTATCTTATTTTGCTTTTACTCTTTCTTTTATAGCAACTAAACACAGCTATTATTTAGGGCAATAAGGTCTAGGACCATGTCCACTTTGACACAAAAAGGTCCTACTCTAGGAATCCAAGTAACTCATATGCTCCTCATCCCGCCTATTACTTGTTATCAACAAACGTCATATTACTCATAACGAATAAGTTATATTCATCTCTTCTATTCCATTCTAAAAAAGGAATAACTTAGTCTTATTTACTGCAATGGATAAGGGTTTCAATCTATGCAGTCTCTATCTAAAAAGGAAACTATGCTTGGGGAATTTTCTCTTTGCCCTTCGTTTTTTCCCAACCGAGGTCTACTTTTCCAACCACATGTGTCTTACTGTATTACTAATATCACTTTACTATTCTCCTATAGTCTACACACATACAACATCATTTCTAGGTTTTCACTAGTGTCCTATATGCCTTACAAGAACTTTTATTTTTACTACTAAGATTAATTACTGTTATAGCCTTGTACTTCTTCCGTTACATCTAGGAAATGATTTCTATCTACTTCATATTTCTGGTTCAGTTTGATGTTTATCATTTTACTTCAAAAATTGAAGCTTTTAAATTTTTAAAACATCAAATCCTAAAATTCTTGACTTTGAATGTGTTATTTGAAGTTTTCTATTAAATTTAAAGGTACTGGGTTACTTAAAATTTTATCTTTTCAAAAAAAAAAAATTTACTTTACCACCATACCATATTTCTTTAAAACATGTCTTGCTTGTTCTTAAAACATTTTCTTTTTTCTTAACTTCAAAAAAATGTCCTTGCATTTTCCAAAATATCCTTTTTTCACAGATTTTTTTAATTTATTAAAATTAGAGTAAATAAGAAGAATTATTTTATCAAAAATCTCTTAGCTTTCCTACTCTTTCAATTACTTAACCTCGAAGGAGTTACTAACTTACTACACTTAATGGTTTTATACCTTAACGTATTGGAATTGCTTTCTCTTATGAGAAACCATTAACGCTAAAACCTTCTATGAATCCTTTAAAGAAGGATTTTATGTTAATGTGAAGTTATATGCAATTTTTTTTTGAAATAGGCTATACAAAATATGGTGCTTTTCATACATTATGCATCTCTTTCTCATATTCCTTATAGCTTGCACAAAACATCTTTATTTGTGATTCATAGAAAATTATATCTTCATTTCGTTTCGATAGATGAAGGTATGTTTACTCTATATTTACTAACATAATTTATTTTCTACTAAATACATTAATTTATCGTACATTCTTTTTTGAAAAAGCTCATTTTTGAAATTTCTTTATAATTAAATATAGATTTTCATATACTTATTTCAATAATAAGTGTATGTACGAACCACTTTAGTATCTTCAAAACTCATTTGGGTCAAAACAGATGTTGTGTAAAACACCATTGCTACAACCCAAAAATACTAAAATATGGATTCAACTAAAATAAATATTAATAAATCCCGTATGCTATGTAAAACATTTACGTTAGGAGTCACCTACAATAACAATAGTGTCATAGTCTATACTTCCTTTATTTTTACTGAAAACATTTATTATGACAATAAATGTCGTAACCTACGTTTTTGATACTTAACACACTCTGGGTTTTTATATTTAAAATCTTTGTTTAGCAACAAAGAAACTAGCGAGTTATACATGCTCTATAATTATTCAAAAAGAATTTTACTTTTAACAAAAATTACATCCTATTGAAACCAATTTAAATTTATTACCACTTATATTTTTTTCTAAAACCCAATATTTACGTCCCCAAATATATTAACAATTATTTTTTCAACTTTTCAATTCAAAAGTTTCATTTTTATTGGGTTAGACATAAAGTGGATTTTTCTTCTTACTAAAACCTCTTATTACTTCCATAATAAAAACACTCTCCCTACTCTTCTTAGGGAACTTTTTCACTTCCTATAACATATGGATATCAATCTTCTCACAAAACATAGCTTATTTGTATGCTATAAATAGGTAATTAACATAGGGCTCAACATACTGGGTCATCCCAAACCTAACTAGGAAACTATCCAAAAACTTACCATACGTTAAAATTTATAGTTGAGAACCATTTGGATTTTAGTACATAATATATTTATATTTTATTCAAAAATATAAATACGTTCACTCATTATCTACGTAGGAATCCTAAACCTAGACTCTGATACCAAATGTAACAAACAGAATTTCAATGGGTCCGAACTTTTCACAAAATTCTAAACCCCAAGCCCATAGAAACTCGAGTTGAGAATCTGGTGTCCTGCAAATGTGCAAAGACAAATATATCAGAGCTCAATTAAATATATCACAGCGGAATTGACTAAAATATAATAATAAGTAAATACCGATTAATATAATAACACTTTCTAAACAAATGTCTCAAAGCTAGGAAGTCTCTGCCATCTACCTAACCTGTAGGATGTTATGAGGAGGGGTTTAGAACAAAAGTTCTGATGAATGAATAAATTATATACTTCTAGGCTTAATTCTACATATATCGTTTTATTTCCATTTAATCTTATATTAGAGTCATTAGGTTACAATACTCTCGCCTCTGTTCATGAACCGTGCCCATCTACTCTATATTAGATTAAAACCTAATAACTAATACATACATATATGTAGCTATATGCCCAATAACCATATTAGTCTTAAGTACCACCCATGGTACCTTCTATATCCTCCTCGAAAAGGGACTCCATTGTGTTGCTTCGAGAGGTTCCGTAACTACAGTTGTAAAGGACTGCTTCGTAAGGCCTACAATACAGATGCTCCATCATCTTACTCCGTAGCTATATCTATAAAGGACTGCATCGTAAGGCCTACAATACAGATACTTCATCGTCTTGCCCCACGAGCGTTCCATAGCTACATCTGTAAAAGAATTCTTCATAAGGCCCATAATACAAATGCTCCACTACATACTATGAAAACGTAAATCGCATTCACACTAGTCTACACCAGTGCTTGGACATCCAAAATGTACCACCCAGTGCGTACATTGAGGACTACGTAATCGTTCTGTCTACTATTTAAATCCCACCAACAAGGTCTATCTTGTACGGAATTCAGTCGGGGATTTTCTATATCTATAAAGGACTGCTTCGTTGGGCTACAATACAGATATTCTAGTTTGTCTGTCTCTTTTTCATCGTGGCTATGGCCCCACGTAGCAAGCCCTTAACTAACCGAAAGACTTCTAAATTATTAAGTGGCTGTGCCCTACTGTAAAGAATTTAACATCCAAATGGCGGTGCCCTTCATCTAATGTCTCGATAGTGAAAGAATTATTGACATGTTGGTTTAACTCTAGTCCTTCTCGAAATCTCTCTTGGTCTTGATGATGGCCGATATACGCATGCAACTACTCCTAAACTTACTTGCGAGTACTGGACATATGAATACCCTTCTCCAAATACCAAGCCCTTCTGGCTGCCTACAAAGGCCCGCTTCATTAGGCCTACAATGCAAATGCAGCAAGGCATACTCTCTTGATGGAACACCTACCGACCTACCTCCGGGGGTGCAGCTTCGTTAGGCATACCCCGAGGGCCATCCTAGAGTATCCTCATGTCCCATTGAAATCTTGTGCTTCCTTAAAGCCTAAAAATACTAAGTTGGACATGCTTCTCCATTTCTGAAGTCCGTGATGAACTGCTTCGTTAGACTCTTCATCCTTTGAGCTGTTCCAAACGCATCTCAATTCTTTTATTAGACCCTAAGTCTAATCTTTTAATTTGCATTTAGTTTACTTTCTTATTCTGTTGGCTACTTATTTATCCTAATTAGCAAATTCTTGCCCTCGTCTCACCTCTATCTATTGTGAGATTTCCATTTATTTAATAGGGAATACTGTTGGTATGAGCCACATTCATTATCTTACTTATTTAACTTAATATAAATCTTAAGTTCATTAAAATAAGCCTCTTTAATCATTCCTGTTTTATTTGCTTATTGACTTAATATAAATTATTTAAATAAGCTTCTACCATTATTATGGCTCATTAATTTATTAAAAGTCTCAAAATAAGCTTTCGTTCTTATTACTTAATTATAACCTATGTTATAATTCTACCTGCAATTTTCATTTTCTCTTCTTTTATAGTCCGTACATAATTCCACCATTTCTTTTCTGTTCAAATCTTCCTTCTTTTATTATGATATAGAATATTATTTTATTCTCTTATATTATATAATTCACTTATCATAATAACTATCTTCTTAAATAGTCTGTGCAGTGAATGCAGACCTAGGTTCATTATTGTTTACAGCTTCAAGTTCTTATCTAATAATTTACTTGATTCATATCATACTTTGCTTTATTATCTTCTATTCTAGGAAGTAATTCTATTTTCTTTGGTTAGTTATGGAAACTATATTTAAAATAAATTTCTATATTTTAATATTAAATAATACTATAAACAATAATTCGTAACTACTAGATATTTCTTTTACTATTTTGGAATAGTGTAAAATACAGTGGTTTTTTATTTTACACTAATTCTCGTTTTCTTTCTTTTATTCTAGCAATTACGTTCATTGTCTTTTAAATATTAAATTATTGGAATGTATCCTATTTTCTACACAACAAATTAACCTTTTAGTTACTTCCAAATCCATTTATTAAATTAATTAACTTTTCTCATTTTAACGTATCTTATTACGGTAATTCCATTCCTCAAACTTTTATTACTATAACAACCCTGCATTTTGTGATTATTTTAATTTTTAATTTTAATTATTTTAACTGAAATTCCTGTGACAACCCTTTATTTTCAACCATTCGCATCCACACATGTTGGCTTGAATTGCTCAAAATACCGCGTTGTAGATAAAATTTGGCAAATCTCAGAATATACAATAAATAAATAATCATAGATCACAGATACAGAGTAATAATAATGCAGCGGAAGTAAAAGAAATATTATTTCATGAAGCTACTATATAAATATATCAGAGTTAAATAAGATACAACAGAAGTCTCAATATGATAACCAAGTACAAGCTGAATACAACACTGGGTTCAACAGGATAACTGGAAGTGAAATAGATAAAACTAGACAAACAGATAATCTCCAACGATTCCAATCTCCAGAAAGTCGAATCCAAATCTGTGAATACTCAGGCTGACCCGAGCGTAAATAAAAATACAAACACTCGAGTCAGGACTACATACTTATACAATGTAAACCAACTCAAGTAAACCGTAGTACAGGTACAATTAACTTAAAGGATGCTTGGGACCGCCCATCCTCTAAGGATCCGTTAAACTATTCACTATGTAGTAATATTGCGCTATTATAATAATGTCTATAGTAAAATAAACTTACTTTAAAATAGCATCACGGGGTTACCCATATAGCCCCAGACACGCAATAGTCCCAGTAGTCCATCTAATATCTGCATATCTCCTGATCGGGAGACTACGAGAAGATACGCATGGGCTACGGGAGAAAACCTAACTCGTAGTAAAGGCTCGATATGGTAGGTGACACGGCACAACGGGCAATGCCAGGGCAGATGTACCAATTACGCACACGGGCTGGTGGTAACGTAGCAGCCACATATGCCCACCTCGGAACACATTCCCAAATCCGGAGGGGTGCAACCAATTAATCACAAAAGTAATAGAACGGTATCGAAGAAATGCATCTGATCGAAGGTATGACCTCAGTTGGCCCGAGATCGCTCCTGTTTTATCCAACTTATGCCAACTCACGGGAGTTGGGTCCACGTAACATACCACAAGAACATCGCCACCATCCTACTTCATTCTGAAATCTCCACCGCGTACACAGTTGTCAAAGTGGTTTTCGGTATCGACAGAGAGTACACCCATATCTGATCCCGGTCTCTTTGCCAACCAATCGTTATTATAACCCGTGGTTATAATTTTTAAAACTAATAATTTATACTTCAAAATATAATATCCTTTCAAATCAAAATCTTTTCAAATAAAGAATAAATCATTCTAAATCATTTCAATATATCAAAATATCGTATCTTTCAAAACTTCATTATCAAATCATTACTTGAATTCAAATCCAAATATCAAATTTAAAATGCCTTTTTAAAAATTCCAAGATATCATTCATTTATTATCATTTCAAATCACCTTTTAAATAGTTTATATTCCATCAAATTAGTTCATTTAAACCATTTAAAAGTGAAGTTATTATACTTTCAAATCAAGTATTCAATTTCCAAAGTTTCAAACCATTCTGAGCTCATTTCTTAGTTAAAATACCATAAACATTTAAAATTTCAGCCTTTCCCAGCATTTAGAAAAGCTGTTACAAGTTGTACTTAAAAACATTTTAATTCAGTAAAGACAGCATTTAAAAACAGCTGTTAAAACTCAGTTTTAGTTGAAATTTTGTTTAAAACAGAAAAGACAGCATTTTCAGAACAGCAGACCACTACAGCATTTACAGAACTGCTGTAATAGGACTTTATTAAGTTTTAGCCTTTTAAATTTACTAAGCAACTACAGCATTTCATAACTACTGTAATAGCCTCTTTTATTCAGTTTTAGTTTATTTACAGAAACCATAGCATTTCTGAATGCTATAAAAAGTATTTTTCAAATTTTAGTGTATTTCCAGCAAATGATAGACTTCAATTTAAACCCTTTAACCATTATAAAATCACATTTTTAACATTCAAAAATGTTCATTAAAAATACTCTTTTAACTTATGATTTTTATAAAGTAACATTTTCATAATTAAATCAAATTTCAATAATTTACTTAATAAATTCAGGTGTAAATTTTCTAGCCTTCACATTTTTAATAAATAAACTTAACACTTAAATTTTATTACCATTTTTACAAATATAACTTAATTTTCATTTTTATTTATTATACAAACCAAATTTTCTTTTTAAACCAAAAACCCAAATTTCTAGACTTAAGTTAAATTCAATAATTCAACTTAACCATTTATTTATTTAACATTTTCCACTTATAAAAAAATCATAAATCCTTTATTTAAAACACTTTAAAATCTATTTAAATCAAATTATCATAAATTTGCATTTTAAACCACTTATAATTTTATTTATATAACTTAAATGTCATTTTAAAAGCCAAAGTCCAAATTTCCAGATTTAAGTTATATTTCAAAAATTCAATTTAATCATTTAATTATTCAACATTTTTAACTTACAGAAAAATCAAAATTTCTTTATTAAAACAATAAAATCCAATTTAAATCAAATTTTTATAAATTTACACTTTTAAGAATACTTAAAAATATTCAAAATACTTTATAAAAAACCACGACCCTGTATATAGTTTCCTAACCTAGGTTAAGTGATACAGATATATATAATTTCAATCCGCAATTTACAAAGAAAATTCGGGTTCTATCATTTCAAACCCGCAGTCCCAAGTAAAATAAAATAAATAAAAACCGTTCAGGCCTATCATTTCAGCCCATAATGATTTTTCCCTATTCTCAACTCCGTTCGGATATGTATCATTTCAACCCATAGTGATTTCTAAACTAACAGGGAGCGGGCAGTGATGAACAGATATAAATGAACAGTTTAACAACAAATATCAGTAACAGATGACATGACAGATAATAAACAGGTTTAACATCATATAATTTATAATCACAGGCAAGTATAACATAATATAACATTCTACACATTCAATTGTTGTCAATTCACATTTGCATAAGTATAAATGTCAGGTGAGATTACTCACATTTTTATGCTCGAGTTGGCAATTCAAACAGATGGATTTCCAGAAGGCACGATGACAGAACGATAGATTCAAGTGGATGAGAACCAAGCTGACGATCTTGTCACAACCCAAAAACAAAACCAAGTAAAATTATAATTCAATACAACATTGAATTGAAATAACTTTGCAATAAAAGCAATACTAAAATGAATACTTTTGCCTTGCTTACTACGTTTTCTTGCTCGGCCTAGGGATTGATTTGGCTCAGGTTTGGACATGCTTTGGCTCGGTATGGACCTAGGTAGGCACGTCTAACAAGGCATGAACATGTACAGGTTACAAGGCATGAGAATGTGAAGAGGCTAGGCTTGATAGTGGAGTTTTGGTCAATGTATTGGCTCAGCCATGGGTAGATAGGGCTCGGCCATGACATGTTCAGGTCTGGTCAGTATAGGAGATGATGTGTAGGGGCCTTGGCAAGGTGGTGGTGGTGGCTATGGTGGCGGCCAAGGTGATGGATGGAGCTGTTGTTGCATGTAGTGGTCGGCCATGATGGTTTTAAGGGATTTTTTTCATTGTTTTTGTGAAGTTTTGTTCAAGGGGAGGTCATGGCACTTTCAGGTCAGAGGAGTGGAATGGTCTGGCCGTGGATTTTATGGAAAAGAAGTGGTGGTGGTCGTTGGAGGTGATGGAGAGGCGATGGCCGAGCAAACACATGAAGAAGTCAAGGCAATTTCAAGCAAAATTCCATGGAAACAAGTGAAGAAAGTCGAAAAAAAAGAAGGAAGCCATTACCAAATTTCATCAAAAATGATTGTCATGACTTGCTAATGAAAAATGAGGAGTTTCACGTGAAAATGCAATAAGAAACTCATGGCTAATCAATAAAGAAGGAACGACCAAAATGTGAAGAGACTAGCTAGTGAAAAGTCATTGTTTTTAAAGCTTTTTGTCATTTCAAATTTCCATTTCTTCTAATTAAATAAAAACAAATGAAATTTTAGTAAATGCATTAGAAAAGAAAACAAAATAAAATAAATTGAAATAAATAAATGATTTTAAGAAAAATACAAAAAGAAATAAAGAAATAGTTTAAATTGAAACAAGACATGAAAATTACAAATAAAATACCATTAACTTTCAAAAAATTGTTACTATTTTCTATACCAATAAAAGTCAAGTAAAATAAAATAAATGCTGAACAAAATAAAGTGGAAATGAAATAAAATAAGGCCTTGAGAAAATAGAAAAAAATAAATAAAGAATTACTTTAATTAATTGAAACTATAAATTAGAAATTGTAAACAAAAGACAACTGGCATTAGAAAATTTCAATTACACATAAAAAAATGTTTTAAAACTAAAATACATACATAAAGTCATGTTACACATGTAAACATAAATTAGAACATTCCATAACAGAAATATTATTTATAAAAAATTAAAATAACAATTTTGTTAAATACAGCAAATTTCACACAATAGTGTAAAAGGCATAACTTCCACAATATAAATCAGATTTCAATGAAATGAAAAGAAATGTTCTTAAAATTTTATTTACTTCACAATAAAGGATAAAATTCAAAATTTCAAAATTTTAAATTTTTAAATTTAAAAGTCAAAGTATGACCATATTGACCAAAATTCACTTTTCTGGAAAATATTCTCTTTAGCCATGTTTCGAATTCTAATTCACAAAGAAATCAAAATTTTATTTAAAATAACAAAATTATTTAATTTAATAAATAAAAATAAAGTTTTTAAATCAAAAATCCAATTAAAATAATTAAAATATAAAATTAAGATAATCACAAAATGCACGGTTGTTACAATTCCTGATTTAATAAATTTATTTTATTTATTAAAATGGATAAATTTTGTTATTTTAAATATAAATTTTGATTAATGGAATATTTTCCAAAAAATGGATTTTGGTCAAAATGGTCAAACTTTGGCTTTTAAAGTTGTGAAATAATAGTAAAATATCCTAATATACAATATATATTTTGTTTAATATCCTCTTATTATATTTTATTTATGTTACTTTTTATATTGTTGGATACTAAACAAAATATATATTGTATATTAGGATATTTTACTTTTATTTCATAACTTTTTCACTAGTGATAAATATATATTCAAAGTAAGCAATGGCCTCTCTTTTTCTCTACATTCTTCTTCTTTTTCTTCATTTGTTTTTGCTTGTTCATCTCTAGCTTTGCTCGGATAAACCCCTCACCACCTTCACCAACCACCACATCACCTCCTTCCCATCTTCATACATGGCCTAAATCCATCCTCCTCTAACCAAGACTGGCCATGACCATCAAATGAAGCAAATACCTCCGAAAATTGCAAAAAACCCATTGAAACCATGCATGGCCAAGCTAGTTTCCACCATCCCCTTCATATGTTCCCTTGGTGTGACAACCCGGATTTTTGAATGTCTAATTTGCAATATTTAAATTGGATTTAAATATTTAATTTGAAATTTAATTTGATTTTAATATGAACAGTTTGGTTTTATATGATAGAAATGGTTTAGAATTTAAAAATAACGACCTGTTGAATTAATTAATTATTAAAATAGTTATTGAATATCGGGTCAAATATTAAATCGGGGGTAGTAAGCTTGTTAAAAATATTTTAAAGGCTTATAGAATTTATATTAATAATACTGAAAATAATAGATGAGTTAAATTTGGAATTTAACAGTGGTTTGTCCGATTTTAAAATTTCATCGTTTAAATTGACGATTAAGAATAACCATCCGATGCATAGTCTCGGATTTCAACGAAACTAGTTCCGTTGGATCAATAATATTGAATTATTGCCGGATTTCAAATTTCGTAATTTTTGGAGCTACCATGTGATTGTACGATAAGCGAACACGCTATAATTTAATTGAAATTCAAGAAGGTTTTTTTAACATAAAGTTTAAATATAAAATGATTAGCCTAGCTTCCTCAACACACTAACACTATTGTTCGTCTTCTTGTATACGCTTCTTTTCTTTTTAAAATCGCGCTACCTTCTGTTTCTTGCTTCGATCAGAAAACTAAATTTAATGGCTTCCTTTCCCTTTCTCCTAATCGCGAAACAAACCCCCTCATATTCTTACTTTCGATCAACCCCCCTTCGTTTTCCCTTTCTTCCACAAAGCCGATTCACGGCATTTTTCTTGTTTTCTTTTTTTAAAAGCGATAAGCAAATCGAACGATACGAAATCGAAGTGGGCATCTTCGGCAAACTTCAATCATGCCAGGGAAGATGTGGCGCGCAGGTTCAAGGGGGAGTGGACTCGCGATTAAGCCTACCTCAAGCTCGTTTGGGAATTTTAGAGGGCGCACGAGCTCGATTTGGAGGAGACCGAGCTTGCGTTCGCGATTGAAGTGGTCGGTTGCGTGAGTCTTGTTCGAGGCTGCGTTAGGGAGAGTCGTGCTCGTTAGCCGAAGTCTTGATCTGGATGGGTTGTTGAGTGGCTATCGGTGAAGTGTGCTCGCGAGGTGCCCGTAGTTCGGCAGTGAGGTACGATTCCGATTTTCAGAATTTTGTTAATATACATATATGGATTAAACTGTTTCCAGATTGATGTTAATATATATGGATTATAAAAAAAAGTAACTGTGCAGTTAGGAAATTTATTTCCATAAAGTATATATATATATCAATTTTTAGGTTTAATTTGTACATATATATATACACACACACACACACACAAACTGGAAATTTTATATGGGAACTACAATAAAGAATATGGCTTTTAAATTGTTTATAAGTATATGAATATGCATATTTTTATATATGCAGAATACAGAAAGAACAAAATATTTCTACAGTAAAGTTAATATCTTTTCTGTTTTAAAATTTAAATTATATGTTAGAAAGATAAATTTATTTTCTTTAGAAAAAATATATATATTTAGGCAAGACAGAAATTTTATATATATAGGGCTTTGAAAAAAACAATATAAAGATTAGATTTTTTTTAAATCAATATAAGTCATTTTGGTATAAGTAACTACAAAGAAGGAAATTAAAATAAATATATACCTCTACATTTTTAATATTGCTAGTACATTCAAAAATAATTTACTTAGGTGATTAATTTGTTTAATTAGTCACTAAAAGTTTTTTATAAAGGAGAATTAGTTTAAAATTTAATTATTTGTTGAAATAAATCATTAGTTAAAATTACATTATCAGATTTAAAGAATAAATTTATTAAACAGAAATAAATCATTCGATCTGTTCAAATATTAATAAAAATCATACAATTGTTTATATAAGGTCAACAGTCGGGAATCGGGTCGAGATTGGAAGGGATTGCAACTTAAAAGCAAAGGTGAGATTTTCTCACTCATTTGGATGCCATAAATAAATTTAAATGTTAAATTTAAATCATTGGATGTGTTTGGTTGATTTATAATAGTTTATTCACTCGATGATATTATAAACCCATATACTGCAATATTCCACTTTGTAGTGGAATTGATATTTTATTTGTGCTAAGATCTGTGGATGCAGGGAAACAGGTTGGAGGGATCCAACAGGATTCCTCAAAAATATTTATTTTATCTCAGGTATACGTTGTTCTGTGACAAGATGATAAATTGAGATGGGTGGCCTTATATATGAATTGAATTATTAACTGTTGAATAACATGGAAGCTGAAATTTAAAATTTAACTACTATTGATAAATTAATTCAAAGAAGTTAAATAAAACTCAATTCGAAAATATTATTGGAATTTGAAACTTCAACTTGAGAATGAAGAAAAAGAAATAAAAGCATCTGATAAACTGAAATTGGTTAAAGTTGAGTTTTTTTGGGGAAACTTTAATGTATTAAACACTGGAAGAATTATTGCAATCAATAAGTAAAATTTTATATAAGAATAAAAAGAAAATGTTGTTAAGAAGTACATATAAGAGTTTTTATTAAGAAATAAAAAGGAATTTTATTAAATAATTAATGGAATTTATTTAAAGAGCGATATGAAGATTTATATAAAAGAAATAGATTATTAAGGTGAAATTCTTTAACTATCTTTATAAATAAAGTGAACTCGAGGAGATTTTATAAATTTAAATAGAGTTTATAAACGAGATAGGAAAATATCAGTGTATATTGGTAAGGATAAGTCAAGGGGAACTTATATTGAGTTATAAATTTGTTGAAACGGAAATGGTAGAATATTTCCGAAAATAAGAAGTGTGAATTTGGACAAGAGTCATTTATAGGTTTTCTAAAATTATAAACTTGTTTTAAAAGGAATATTTTGAAATTACTATACTATACAGGTTTTATAAATCATTTTTGAATTTAAAATATTTCGAATTTGTTATTTTTGAAGGCTTGGTAAATATTTAATAATAAACGCTATTTTCTAAAACCAGTTTTGAATTTTATCATTGACTGGATATGAACTTTAATATTACTTTCGAACCATAAATTGTATAAAACATACTTCTTATTTCATAAATATAAATGTTTTCAAATTGTTTTTAAAACCCAATTAAAAGCCTCTTGTGTTGATAAGCAAATTAATTTAAATGAGATAAGATTTAGGAGAAATCTTATAAAATGGAGAAATTGAGTTTGAGAATTTATAAGAAGAGTGAAATTGATTTTTGAGGAAGGAATGAGAAAATAAAGGATATTTTCAAAGGATATATTCAAAGGATAAATCAAAATGTGAGTGAGTATAAGAAATCAGTTAAATGATTTCATGGAAATAAAAGGACTTTGAAATTTATTTCAAATGGGATGAAATGGAAATAATATCTGAATGATATTTGAGATAAATAATTTGGGAAAAATTATTTGATGGTTGCTTGTGTATGATTATTTGATAGTTAAATAACCGACTATCAACATTGGACAATGCGCTGATCGTTGCGAAGAGTCCGGGATCGGATTTAATTATCCAAAAACCACTTCGATCCGGTTTGAACGATTACGAATGAAGACCGTGAAGAGTTGAAGACGGTGATTCAGTTTGTCCAGACCCAGGGCAACTTGTATGGACTGAATGCTTCCAGAACATCGTCAGGTGGACGATGAGCATTCTAAGTGGGACTCGTTCTTAAAAGGTAACGCTTAACCTCAAGCCTCATCAACCGAGAATGGCTAAAACAGGGGAGGTGCAGCAAGACTTCGTAGGTAGCCCCCACTGGAGAGTGAGGTTTCCCTTGTCTAGATGTCCCTTTTATTTCGGCTTAGTGGGTGGTTGCGGTGGTTGGTCGCGCCAACCACGGGGTGATCTTGCTTGGGACTGTCCAGCAAGGAATGGTTCCGGTATTGTGTTGCAGGGGAGTTAGGGTGGCTCCTCGGTACTCTGATCTAGACCAAGTACTATGACGGGCGGTACCCCTGTAACCCTGCCATTGTATGGAATCCAATCTCCAATAAGCGCCTGTACGGTTTTGATTGTGCCCAACTATTGCTGAAACGTGAGATGCAAGCAGTTCAGCTAGATTCTATTTTACTTTCTATAGACACTATAATAATATCATAGAACTTTAATAAAAATTGTTTTAGCTATCGTAAGGTAAAAACTCGACATGTTTATTTGTGGCGTGGTCTTACGAGATGTTTTTGTTGAAAAGGAATTTTGAAACTTTAATAATCCAATTAAGTGTGATTTTCTCACGATGGTTTTCCAGACTGACTCGGGTATTGTTTTATATAATGCTCGGGTCAGACCGAGTTAAACAGGTTCCGGTTATATGCTCGAGCTGAGGAGACGAGCTGGATGACAGAGCGTATTTCCGTATTTGTCTATTATTTCCGCTGTGTATGGACATGTATGATTGATCGATGTACTCTGATGATGTTATGTATGTATATATATGTATTGCAGTACAAATTTTTGTATTTAAAACTGTATTCCATATATTATATTTTATTCCGCTGCGATGTGAGATTCTGATGTTTTTTTTATTTCTTCTTCTTCTACCTCTTTCTTCTTTTACCCGAAGACTCGTACATTTGTGCCCCCTTGGACAGAACTGTGGTGAATTTTTGTTTGTTCAAAGGGGTACAGATTTGCGGGCCTTTACACTTGGTATCAGAGTTGAAAGGTTAAGTGAGAACCTTGGCTCTGGTGGGGATTACTCATTAGAGATAGAGTCAGTAGTACTCTAGAATGAGTTTGAGCGTATTAATAGATATGAGTGCGTATTTGTTAGTGAATATAAAATGGTTTCATACTGTGATGATTGATTTATTGAGTGGTATATGAACCTTCGTCAGCACAGTCTGCACAACTATGCCGAACGGGTTTCTAAATACTTGAATAGAACAATTCGACACGATATTGTTTTTAAAAGTGGGTGAATGAAATAATTTTACCCAAAAATATATTTTGATATAAAAGAAATAATTTTCTGCAAATTATTATATATAATTAAAGTGTTTGGATGATGGTGTTACAGACAAATAAGATTATAAAGATTTAAATGGTTTATATAACCAAGGAAAATATGAGATTGAATTTTTGAGTTAAAATTAAAATGAAGTCAAAAAAAAATGAGGATTTAACTTGGATTAAGTTAAAAATTTAACTTTTGAAATTTAACTAATGATGGAAAAAAAATATAATAATGATATAAATAAATTGATGAAGTAAATCAAATTTAGAATGTAAATGAATTGGATTGGGAAATTTAATAGAAATAAATTTGGTTGAGATTGGCTTAAGCTTAATAATTGGATTTAAATTTAACATTGAAATGAAATGAATTGAGATATGAATATTATTAAATGAAATTATGTTCTTACTTAATTAAATCCAAGTGAATTGGTGGATTAAAGAGTATGGTATGATGCTTGATTTAACAGAAGTTAAGTTAAATAAATTGAATTGAAATAAAATTCAGTTGAGTTATAAATGATGTTAACTAAATTAAATTCTTACTTAAATAAATAAAAGTAAATTGAAATGAAATTGAATTGGAATGAATATATTCCGATAGCTTATAAAGAAAATTGACAACACATTGATTAAAATATTTTTAACTGCAAATGAGTGTTCAATCTCGAGTTAAAATGAAATATGAATATATTCAAGCTTCAAATGGGTAGTAATGTGAAAAATATAAATGTGTGACTTATAAGAGAAAAGTTTGGAGAAGTAAAATAGTAAACTAAAATAAATCTGTTTTGTATATTTGGAGAATGAAATAAAATACAAACTTGAATTATAAAATAAAAATTGAACACAGATAAAATAATAAGATTATTTTTGAAGATAAAAAAATCCAATGTAGAATTGGAGGTGGAAGTGAAATAATTTGGAATAAATTAGTTAATTGAATAGGTTAATGAGATTTAATTTGGGTTAAATAGAAGTTGGATTGTGAGGTAATAATGGAATTGGAAATGAATTTAAGTATGAAATTGAAATAAGTAAATTAACTTAAGATTAAATTTTATAGAAGCGTAGCTTCGAGGAAAGTGAAAGTTTATTTATTAAAAGCTTGAATAATTTAAGTTGAATGAAATAAAATCTTTATTCGAATAAAAATAGTTGGATAAAAATTTAATTTGTATAAATAAAATCCGGTGGCTTATCAAAAGAATTTAAACGATTGAAATAAAATGCATGCTTGTTTAATACAGGTAAGATCTGGAGTTTGAAGTGAAATAAATAAGCCAAAATAGAATTGTTTTGAACTTTAGAAATGCAATAGAAATCCAAAATTGAATATGCAAATGAAATTTGAATTGGTCAAATAGAAGTTGAATTGAGAATTAATAAAATTGGATTATAAATGAATTGGCTTGAAGTGCGAATAAAATTCAAATGATATAAATAAAGTGGAGATGGTCTTGAAATTAATTAAATAAGTTCGAGAATGAATCGAACATGGAAATTGAAATTTTTAAATGAATTGAGTAAATAAATTAACTGAGCTAAGTAATAAATGAAAGAGATTAGATTTAAATAGAATCAAATTAAATTGAAAAAGAATTTATGGGCAAATGAATTGACCTAAGTTATGAAATTTAGATGATTTAAAGTGAACTGACTTAAATATAAAATTGAATGAAGCATGACTTGTATAAATTTGGGAAAATGGTTATTAATCATAAGCATGGAAGTTGTCAAGCTTTATAAAATGGGTTTGAATAAAGCTCAATGAAAAAAAAGTAAATGCAAATATATGGATTTTAAAGAAATTGGAACGGAACGGATTTAAATATAAAATGAGTGGGAATCAATTATAAAACTAAAGAAACTGTTGTTTGAATGGATATTGACGAATTTGCATGGAAATAATTGTTGTTGTCGTAAACAAGATTAAATAATGTTCTATGGAATGATAGAAGTAAATAAACTTGTTTTTTTCATCAATTGCCATGAATATAAAATAGATTGAATTAAAAATAAATTGAATATAAAAAGAATGATATTGAAAATCCTTCTGAATCAGGATATGATGATAAATTGAGTAAAAGCAATTGGATTTAATTGGAACCTTATTAATTGTTTATACAAACTACTTGTATATATTGTTTATAGAATATGACTTTGAATTGATAAGTAGCAGAATTGATTTTGAAATCAAGTAAACTGAAATGGGTTTGACTGGACTTGAAAATGAAATTAGAGCTATGTAAATGAGTGGAAACTCACTTGTGTTAAATGCAAATGGTATATGAATTGCTCTAAAAGCCAATTGAATGAGATTGAAAACCTTGTAACTTGCTTATGTAAGTTGTATTGAATGCATTTCTTATGTTATAATTGTGTTGTAGCTGCTTAAATGAATGAAATGTTGTAAATTTCATAAATATGATACATATGTTTAAATTGAGTAAGTACAGGTACCGGAAGACTGTATAGCGGAATTTTGGACACGTAAATGCTAAAATAAAATATGCCGCTTGCTTAAAATGCTAAATAAGGTACGCCTACGCAATACAAACTAGGAAATATGAACTGTTTTTGGTTTTTCCGACCGTGTGGGTCGATATATATATATATATATATATATATATATATATTGTCAAACTGCAAACGCTCCTCCGTACAAAGGGGACTCTGCCAAAAAATTTCGGAAATTTTGGGAGTTGGAATTTTAGAAATTTTTTGTTAACGATAAACGCTTTCAAATTGGAAATTGAAATAAATTAGTGAATGAAACTAATTTAAAATAATGACATGAATTTGTTATAAATGAAAAATAGAATTTAAATATTCAGAGTTAAAGATAAATTGAATTCATGTGGAAATGGAAGAATCAATTTGAATAAGAATAGATACAAACTAAAGTGGTAAGATGAAAATAAATATAAGAAACACATAAAATGCTTATACTAACTTATGTAAGGAATGATGCATTCTCAATTGGGAATTGATATTTCAAATATAATCTGAAATAATATTTGAATGAATAGATATTGACATTTGTAACGAAGTCGATAAAATGTTTTTGAATATTGTGATTGAACATATTGCTGTGTAAGATATGCAGGTAATATAAAGGTAAAGAAAGTTGATTTTGATTTCAGAAGATAAATTGTAATGCTCGACGAAAAGGTATGTGTTTAAGTTTCTATATGAAAATTGATTGGGATTTTGATCGAGCCACTTGGCTTTTTATTTTCTTTTGGGATTTGGGAGGCCGTAAAGCCATTTTGTAGTCGTACCGAGCTAGCCGCGCAAAGGAGACGCTGGCAAAAATTTTCGGGAATTTAGGGAGTTAGAAAAATTTTGAGAAAATTTTGATAATTCAAAATTTGGTTTTAAATTAAAATTTGAATGGTTAAACTAATAGTATAGTTTGAAACTAGGGAGAAGTTTGAAAAAGTAATAGAAGGGTGATGCGTCTTTTATTAAAAAGATAGTTGGTAGGATGTTGAATTGTTGGTTTTAGAGAAATAGTAACGGGTATTGGACCATTCTTCCAAACTAGTAATTTTGGGGACGAAATTCTTTTAAGGGGGAAGGAATGTAACGACCCGGATTTTTGAACGTCTAATTTGCAATATTTAAATTGGATTTAAATATTTAATTTGAACTTTAATTTGATTTTAATATGAACAGTTTGGTTTTATATGATAGAAATGATTCAGAATTTAAAAATAACGACATGTTGAATTAATTAATTATTAAAATAGTTATTGAATATCGGGTCAAATATAAAATCGGGGGTAGTAAGCTTGTTTAAAATATTTTAAAGGCTTATAGAATTTATATTAATAATACTGAAAATAATAGATGAGTTAAATTTGGAATTTAACAGTGGTTTGTCCGATTTTAAAATTTCATCGTTTAAATTGACGATTAAGAATAGCCATCCGATGCATAGTCTCGGATTTTAACGAAACCAGTTCCGTTGGATCCATAATATTGAATTATTGCCGGATTTCAAATTTCATAATTTTCAGAGCTACCGTGTGATTGTACGATAAGCGAACGTGGTATAATTTAATTGAAATTCGAGAAGGTTTTTTAAATATAAAGTTTAAATATAAAATAATTAACTTAGCTTCCTCAACACACTAACACTATTGTTCGTCTTCTTGTATACGCTTCTTTTCTTTTTAAAATCGCGCTACCTTCTGTTTCTTGCTTCGGTCAGAAAACTAAATTTAATGGCTGCCTTTCCCTTTCTCCTAATCGCGAAACAAACCCCCCCATATTCTTACTTTCGATCAACCCCCTTTCGTTTTCCCTTTCTTCCTCAAAGCCGATTCACGGCATATTTATTTTTTTTAAAAAGAAAAAGAAAAAGGGATAAGCAAATCGAACGATACGAAATCGAAGTGGGCATCTTCGGCAAACTTTAATCGTGCCAGGGAAGATGTGGCGCGCGGGTTCAAGGGGGGAGTGGACTCGCAATTGAGCCTACCTCAAGCTCATTTGGGAATTTTAGAGGGCGCGCGAGCTCGATTTGGAGGAGACCGAGCTTGTGTTCACGATTGAAGGGGTCGATCGCGTGAGTCTTGTTCGAGGCTGCGTTGGGGAGAGTCGTGCTCGTTAGCCGAAGTCTTGATCTGGGTGGGTTGTTGAGTGGTTATCGGTGAAGTGTGCTCGCGGGGTGCCCGTAGTTCGGCAGTGAGGTACGATTCCGGTTTTCAGAATTTTGTTAATATACATATATGGATTAAACTGTTTCAAGATTGATGTTAATATACATGGATTATAAAAAAAAAAGTAACCGTGCAGTTAGGAAATTTATTTCCGTAAAGTATATATCAATTTTTCGGTTTAATTTGTGTGTGTATATATATATATATATATATACATACATACAAACTGGAAATTTTATCTGGGAACTGCAGTAAAGTATATGGCTTTTAAATTGTTTATAAGTATACGAATATGCAGATTTTTATACATGCAGAATACAGAAAGAAAAATATATTTCTATAGTAAAGTTAATATCTTTTCTGTTTTAAAATTTAAATTATATGTTAGAAATATAAATTTATTTTCTTTAGAAAAAATATATATATTTAGGCAAGACAGAAATTTTATATATATAGGACTTTGAAAAAAATAATATAAAGATTTGATTTTTTTTAAATGGATATAAGTCATTTTGGTATAAGTAATTACAAAGAAGGAAATTAAAATAAATAAATACCTCTACATTTTAAATATTGCTAGTACATTCAAAAATAATGTACTTAGGTGATTAATTTGTTTAATTAGTCACTAAAAGATTTTTGTAAAGGAGAATTAGTTTAAAATTTAATTATATGTTGAAATAAATCATTAGTTAAAATTAAATTATCAGAGTTAAAGAATAAATTTATTAAACAGAAATAAATCATTCGATCTGTTCAAATATTAATAAAAATCATACAATTGTTTATATAAGGTCAACAGTCGGGAATCGGGTCGAGATTGGAAGGGATTGCAACTTAAAAGCAAAGGTGAGATTTTCTCGCTCATTTGGATGCCATAAATAAATTTAAATGCTAAATTTAAATCATTGGATGTGTTTGGTTGATTTATAATAATTTATTCACTCGATGATATTATAAACCCATGTACTGCAATATTCCACTTTGTAGTGGAATTGATATTTTATGTATGCTAACATCCGTGGATGCAGGGAAATAGGTTGGAGGGATCCAACAGGATTCCTCAAAAATATTTATTTTATCTCAGGTATATGTTGTTCTGTGACAAGATGATAAATTGAGATGGGTGGCCATATATATAAATTGAATTATTAACTGTTGAATAACAAGGAAGCTGAAATTTAAAATTTAACTACTATTGATAAATTAATTCAAAGAAGTTAAATAAAACTCAATTCGAAAATATTATTGGAATTTGAAACTTCAACTTGAGAATGAAGAAAATGAAATAAAAGCATATGATAAACTGAAATTGGTTAAAGTTGAGTTTTTTTGGGAAATTTTAATGTATTAAACAATGGAAGAATTATTGTAATCAATAAGTAAAATTTTATTTAAGAATAAAAAGAAAATGTTGTTAAGAAGTACAAATAAGCGTTTTTATCAAGAAATAAAAAGAAATTTTATTAAATAATTAATGGAATTTATTTAAAGAGCAATATGAAGATTTATATAAAAGAAATAGATTATTAAGGTGGAATTCTTTAACTATCTTTATAAATAAAGTGAACTCAAGGAGATTTTATAAATTTAAATAGAGTTTATAAACGAGATAGGAAAATATCAGTGTATATTGGTAAGGATAAGTCAAGGTGAACTTATATTGAGTTATAAATTTGTTGAAACGGAAATGGTAGAATATTCCCGAAAATAAGAAGTGTGAATTTGGACAAGAGGCATTTGTAGATTTTCTAAAATTATAAACTTGTTTTAAAAAGAATATTTTTAAATTACTATACTATACAGGTTTTATAAATCATTTCTGAATTTAAAATATTTCGAATTTGTTATTTTTGAAGGCTTGGTAAATATTTATTAATAAACACTATTTTCTAAAACCAGTTTTGAATTTTATCATTAACTGGATATGAACTTTAATATTACTTTCGAACCATAAGTTGTACAAAACATACTTCTTATTTTATAAATATAAATGTTTTTAAATTGTTTTTAAAACCCAATTAATAGCCTCTTGTGTTGATAAGCAAATTAATTTAAATGAGATAAGATTTAGGAGAAATCTTATAAAATGGAGAAATTGAGTTTGAGAATTTATAAGAAGAGTGAAATTGATTTTTGAGGAAGGAATGAGAAAATAAAGGATATATTCAAAGGATAAATCAAAATGTGAGTGAGTATAAGAAATCAGTTAAATGATTTCGTGGAAATAAAAGGACTTTGAAATTTATTTCAAACGGCATAAAACGGAAATAATATCTGAATGATATTTGAGATAACTAATTTGGAAAAATTAATTGATGGTTGCTTGTGTATGATTATTTGATAGTTAAATAACCGACTATCAACATTGGACAATGCGCTGATCGTTTCGAAGAGTCCGGGATCGGATTTAATTATCCGAAAACCACTTCGATCTGATTTGAACGATTACGAATGAAGACCGTGAAGAGTTGAAGACGGTGATTCGGTTTGTCCAGACCCAGGGCAACTTTTATGGATTGAATGTTCCAGAACATCGTCAGGTGGATGATGATCATTCTAAGTGGGACTCGTTCTTAAAAGGTAACGCTTAACCTCAAGCCTCATCAACCGGGAATGGCTAAAACAGGGGAGGTGCAGCAAGACTTCGTGGGTAGCCCCCACTGGAGAGTGAGGTTTTCCCTGTCTAGATGTCCCTTTTATTTCGGCTTAGTGGGTGGTTGGTCGCGCCAACCACGTGGTGATCTTGCTTGGGACTGTCCAGTAAGGGATGGTTCCGGTCTTGTGTTGCAGGGGAGTTAGGGTGGCTCCTCGGTACTCTGATATAGACCAGGTACTGTGACGGGCGGTACCCCGCTAGCCTTGCCATTGTATGGAATCCAATCTCCAATAAGCACCTGTACGGTTTTGATTGTGCCTAACTATTGCTGAAACGTGAGATGCAAGCATTTCAGCTAGATTCTATTTTACTTTGTATAGACACTATAATAATATCAGAGAACTTTAATAAAAATTGTTTTAGCTATCGTAAGGTAAAAACTCGACAAGTTTATTTGTGGCGTGGTCTTACGAGATGCTTTTGTTTCGAAGGATTTTTGAAACTTTAATAATCCAATTGATTGTGATTTTCTCACGCTGGTTTTCCAGACTGACTCGGGTGTTGTTTTATATAATGCTCGGGTCAGACCGAGTTAAACAGGTTCAGGTTATATGCTGGAGCTGAGGAGACGAGCTGGATGACAGAGCGTATTTCCCTATTTGTCTATTGTTTTCGATGTGTATGGACATGTATGATTGATTGATGTACTCTGATGATGGTATGTATGCATATATATGTATAACAGTACAAGTTTCATTTATTTAAAACTGTATTCTATATATTATATTTTATTCCGCTGCGATGTGAGATTTTGACGTTGTTTTTATTACTTCTTCTTCTACCTCTTTCTTCTTTTACCCGAAGACTCGTACATTTGTGCCACCTTGGACAGAATTGTGGTGAATTTTTGTTTGTCCAAAGGGGTACGGATTTGCGGGCCTTTACACTTGGCCTCCCCTTAGCCACCACCACGATCAAGTTCACCACCCTTGGCCTTCACTCCAGCCACCACCAGGTCTATACATGCCAAGGCAGAGCCCAATTCATGCATGGCCAAGCCTAAAGTTGCACCAAACTTCTCTTTTTTCCTTAACCTTTGATCTTCCTTCACTAGTAACTCCTATCCCTTCACTTTTACTTGTAGCCATGCCTATATGAGTCCAAACTAGATCCATACCCTAGCCAAAACATCACCAAGGCCGAACCTATATAGCTTTGTGGCCAAGAAAATGTGATTTGTGGTCAAGCAAAAATCAATTGAAAACTTGGTGTTGCCTTTTGTAAACTCTATTTCCATTTTGTTCCAAAAATTTTAGTATTGTATTTATATTTATATTTTGCTTCATTTTGTTGTTGAATACAAGAATAAAATCTTGGCCCTCCACCCCACTCAAATCAAAAGTTGTGCTATCATGCTTTCTGAATTTTATTCGTGTGTTTTGATTTTCTATCTCCAGCGTAAAAAGGTGAGTATTCACTCATGACATTTATACTTATATAATTAGTGAATTGACAACAAGTGAATGTGTAGAATATTATATCATGTTATACATGTCTGTGATATGAATTATATGATGTTTACCTTGTTTATAAACCTGTCATATCATCTATTACTGTTATATGATGCTATAGCATTTATTTTGTTCTACTCTCAAGTTCCTTGTACAATAGAATCACTATGGGTTGAAATAATACATACCGGAACGGACTTTAGAATTGGGAAAAGTTATGGGCTGAAATGATAGATCTGAGCGATTTTATTTATTTATTTATTTTATTTAACTTGGGATTTGCGGGTTTCAAATGATAAAACTCGGATTTTTCTTTGTAAATTACGGGTTGAAATGATATATTATCCGTATCACTTGATTTAGGCTAGAAATTTTTATACCGACCCGTGGTTATTTTATATACTTTTCTGGATAGTTTTAAGTATTTTAAAATTTAAATTATGTATTTTGATTTAAATTTGAATTTAAAATGATTTATTAAAGTGTTCTTGATTCTTCTGTGAATATAAAATGTTAAATAAATGTATGCTTAAGAGTGTAACTTGAAATATAACCTAACCTGGAATTTGAGATTTGGTGTAAAATGAGGATTTAAGTTAAAGAAAATAAATTGGAATTTAATAAATGAATTATTGGAAAATTTAGATTTAATTATTTGAAAGTATAATAACTTCACTTTTAAATGGTTTAAATGAATTATTTTTTTATTATAATATAAGCCATTTCTAAAAGGTAATTAAATTTAAATAGTTGAATTTAAATTCAAACAGTGATTTGAGAATGAGATTTTGAAAGAATATGATATTTTGATATATTGAAATGGTTCAGAAATGATTTAATCCTTATTTTGATTAAGATTTGAATTTGGAATGATATTTTATTTTGAAGTATAAAACACCATTTTAAAATTTATAACCTTCGGTAAACTTCTTTGTGTGCCATTTGATTTCCTTGTGATTGTTTTGATACACACCTTGAATTTGAGAGTGTGGTAGAGGTGAGCGATTACTACAGCTCTGCGCTATCCTAGCCACATTTACACTATTATTTGCACTAATCACTTTAATATGGGTATTTCTATGATAGTGTTTATTTCCGCTTAATTGATGGTTTACCGGATCCTTAAAGGATGGGCAATCCCAAGCATCCTTTAAGTTATTATGCATTGCTATTACAGTTCACTAGAGTTAGTTTACATTATATAAGTATGTATGTCCTAAATTGAGTGTTTTTGTATTTTACTATACGCTCGGGTCAGCCTGAGAGTCATAGCTTTGAATTCACCTTCTGGAGCTAGAGAATTGTTGGAGCTTATCTGACTATCTATTCGTCTATTTTTGATCCACTTATTTCCTATTCGGTATTGCTTCTATACTGGTGATTTATGTATCCAGACTTCTATTGTATCCATTTTTAAACTATGATATTTTGTATATGTTTTGAGAGTATGTATATAGTAGCTTCATGAACTACTGTGGTATTTTATTTTCGCTGCGAGTTATACTGATATTCTGCGTCTGCCATTCTGTGTTGATTTTATTTGCTCTAAATTTAGTACAATCTGTTATTTTGAATTATTCAAGTCCAACATGTGTGTCTGCCTATGCACTTGGAGGGTGCAGCATGATAGGGGTTTCTCGCATTTGGTTTGGTAGCGAGAGGATGACTCTTACTCCTACATGTCCTTGCGGTGTTGGTGCAGTCGGGTGGCTGGCCGTAAAGGCGGAACACAGGTACCAATGTATGCTACGGCGGACGTTACTCCACTGGCAGGTGGTCTGTTACATTTAGTATCAGAGCTTTGGTCTTAGGCAAACCTTAGCCTGAGGAGCAAAAAAACTCATTAGAGATGGGGTAGAAATATCATAGAATGAGTGAAATTAACCTCAGAATCATTTCCTTGTGAGACAACATATTTTGAAGTATGAAATGATTTTCAAATGATTTTAAAGGATTTTAAAAGACTATTTTGGTATAAATATTATTTCAAAAGCAAAATTTTCTAAACTTCATCCTTTTTACATCCACCTTGTTAGTAACTCTCTTCGGATAGGATTCGCTAGTATTTTGAACTTCTATCTTATTCGATCCTGATGCTTTGTTTATGTAGGAGTGGTATTCTATGGATTTGTTTGTCATCTGTAGTATGTTAGGTTGCATTAAGTGAACTCTATTGTATATTTTGCTTAGCTGAAGTTGTCAAACCAAAGATATTTATGCTCCTGCTCTTCATATGATATGAATTTGAGTCTTTCCAAAAAATGAATATATACTCTTTTGTATTGACGTAAGTTATATATCACTAATCTTGGTTAGGATTCTTTCGTGTAGGATTCCTCTAAATTTGAGTCTCTGTTCTATTTTGAAATCCATCCCTGAGTCATCCATTGAAAATTTTTGTTGAATGTATTTCAAAATTGTGTATACATCGAAATTATTATTTTGATAAGGATGACCATATTTTGTATATAAAAGTGAAATATTTTCGATAAGAATTATATACCTTTTTAAATGAAAGTTTGAAGCTTTGAAAGGATTTGAAATTTTTGAAAATTATTTAGTTTATAAAATGATTTTAATGGAATGGTTTTGAAATTGAAATTTGAGTGATTGAACTCCGGTATTTTAAATTGGTTTAAGGTTTTGAAAATATATAATAATATGATTTGAAGGAATTTTTTTTGAATAAGAAATGTTTCAAATGATTTTAATGAATTTCAAATGATTCGAAGAAATTTCAAAAGAAGTTTTTTAGAAAATAAAAGTCCAGACTCACTTATGTCGCTGGAAAATAATTTCGGTGATGAATGCGTGCATCATCGACATTGATTTACGAGTTTCTGATTGGGGAAGAGCCATTCTAATAGCTTTGTTGTGCGAGTGGTTTTATGAAACCAATTTGATCTCAAATAACGAGGTATAATTTGATTTTCGAAAAGATATATGCATATATATGTGACACGGTTTTGAATTAAGCTGGTGTTTAGTTCTTGAGTTTCAAATTCGATTGATATAACCCTATCTTTAGGAATTGATTTACTGATTTGTTGTTGATTTCCAACTCTTGGATTTGAAATATGATTTCTTCGATTATTTGAATGTTCGAACAATTCCAAATCAAGGTTAACTTTTCCAAGCTAAGTAATTTTGAAAAGTATAAAGTACATGAGTTTAGTTTTGTATGTTTTAATATGCTTTAAATTAGTTTGAAACTGCTTTGTTAAGTAAATGAATAAGACTATTTTGAATTATACTAGTATGAAATATAGATTGGAAATCTTTTGAATAAAGTATCTATATATAGAATAATAATCTTTCCAATGGTAAATTGGATTTTTCATGTAGAAATAAATATTTTAAAGGTTTTAAAAGGGATGGTTTTAAACTTAGTAACCAGTTTGGGTATAATTGATTTTGAGAAAATATTTGGTTTTGGAAATAGATTGGAATTTAAAACCCAGTATTTATATGATGACTTTAGAAACAGATTTATTTGACATAAATCATGTTGATTTAGAAATTTGGTTTATTTTTCTGAACTTATTATTTTGGAAATTTTGAAACTAAAGATATTTAACTTCGAAGAAATGATTTGGTGAAATCATATATGATTTTGAAACTGAATTGATATTGAAATGATTTGAAATCGAGAACCTTGATTATTAAGTACTTGATTTGGGAGTTTTCTAACTTATATAAATGGATGTGTATAAGTATGAAGTTGATTTGAAAACTATTGATTTGAAAGGTACTCAATTTGGAAAGAGAAATCTTATATAATCGAAGTCTACATAAGTGTGATTTGATATACTGTTGATTTGGAAAGTATTCGTTTTGAAAATAAAATCTTATATATAATGGACTTTATACAAGTATGATATTTGAAAGTGATTTGAAAAAGGTACTATATGATACATATTTTCGAAGTAAAGATATGGAAAGTGCCTTCTGCTTGATATCTGCTTTATGGCCACATTGTGGATTCATTCTATCGATATTATTCTCTCTGATTTTTGGTTTTTCGAATGTGATACTCGAGTGTCCTACCATGGCGTAACCCATGGTCTTTTGAGCGCGACTGCATAGCGTAATTCGCAGGGGCTGTGAAAGCCTACGGGTACGGATGTTTCCTAGGGGATCCAGGCGTAACCATTGTGTATCTGGAATCTATTGGGTCGCTTGGTAGCGTAATCAGCAGGGGCTGCGAGAGCCTACGGGTACGGATGTTTCATGGAGGATCTAGGCATAAACATTGTGCATCTGCGGTACTACCAGTCTTCATGGCATAATCGCAGGGCTGCGGTAGCCAGCCTACGGATACATATGTTTCCTGGGGGATCCAGACATAACCATTGTGTATCCGCGATCCATGATCGACATGTTTTGGTTTGGTTGTTTTGTTTGGATTGTACTTTCCATATCTGTTTTTTTAAAGTTTTTCCAGTATTTTCACTGGGTGTTGAACAAGTCTACTAGTACCTGGAGAATTCTAGCTTTGCGCCTGATCAACGCATAGCCAGAGCCTACAGGAACGAGGATAAACTTGTTACGACATCGAGTTATAAAAGTATTTTGATAAAGTATTATATAAAGGATATTTTGATACTTTATTTTATCCTTCCAAATAATTGAAATTTATATAGCTTTAAAATAATGGTTCATCCTTGTCTTTCAACCTGTTTTTTCCTTCTAACTATTCCTATTCTCTACCTTGTTAAACTTACCAATAACAATAGGTATCAGGTATAATTTTAATCTTCTTGTCATCTTGTCTTAATCTTACTTCATTCTATCATTTTCTATGTTTTCCATACCTCGTTCCTTTTTAGGACGAAAAGATTTGAGTGGGGGAGAGTGTAACAACCCTGTATTTTGTGATTATTTTAATTTTGTATTTTAATTATTTTTACTGAAATTCCTGATCTAAAAACTTTATTTTATTTATTAAAATAGATAAATTTTGTTATTTTAAATATAGATTTTTATTTTTGTGTGAATTATAATTCCGAACTTGAATAAATGGAATATTTCCAAAAAAGTGGATTTTGGTCAAAATGGTCAAACTTTGACTTTTAAATTTAAAATTTAAAATTTTGAATTTTTGAATTTTATCTTTGATTATGAAAATTGATTTAATTTGAAGAATACTGCTTATCATTTCGTTGAAATCGGATTAATATTGTGAAAGTTATGCTTTTTACAATATTGTGTGTAAATTATTTTATTTAACAATTTGTTTATTTTAATTTATATAAATAATATTTTTGTTTGAAAAATCATGTTCTAATTTGTGTAACATGATATGTTATTCATATATTTTATTTTTAAACCATTTTTCAAGTATAGTTATAATTTTCAAATGTTGATTGTGTATTGTTTTCAACTTTTAAATTCTAGTTTCAATTAAATAGTTATTTCTTTATTTATTTTCTATTTTTCCTCAAAAAATTATTTATTTTCATTTCCACTTTTTTTTCAGCATTTATTTTATTTACTTGACTTTTATTTATTTAGAAGTGTTGTTGAAATTTTTCCAATGTCGGTTGAATTTTATTTACAATTTTTAATTCTAGTTTCCATTAAATAGAATATTTTCTTTATTTATTTCCTACTTTTCTTAAAATTATTTATTTATTTTTCATAATATCTATCTCTACCTTAATTTTATATTTAGACATTCATTTATTAATTAAATGGTAAGTGTTTAGATCCTTATTTATTTCTTGGAAAGAAATTTCAAATATATATACGTTATTGCTTTAAAAGACATATCTTTAAAATGTATTTATTTAACATTATTATATTTATTTGTTTGTGAAAGCTTCTTTTATACACCTTTCTTTAATTTATATGAAACATATCAATTAAGATACGTTGCTTGTTTTTAATTTTAGGCAAACATTACTTTGATTTCTTACCTTTTTATCTTTCCATCCCACGATTTTCTACCATAACTTCTCCACAATTTGTGTCATTCATTCCTTAATCCCTAGATGCCTATATCCCTATTTTCACATGAGAAGATTTCTTTCCATCTTCATTTCTCATAGCACTTCAGATCTGGAAAAAAAGTAAGCAATGGCCTCTCTTTTTCTCTCCTTTCTTCTTCTTTTTTTCATTTGTTTTTGCTTGTTTATCTCTAGCTTTGCTCGGCTAAACCCCTCACCGCCTTCACCGACCACCACATCACCTCCTTCCCATCACCATACATGGCCTAACCCCTCCTGCTTTGACCAAAATTGACCATGACCATCAAATGATGCAAACACCTCCAAAAATTGCAAAAAACCCTCTTGAAACCATGCATAGCCAAGCTAGTTTCCACCATCCCCTTCATATGTTGCCTTGGCCACCCCTTAGCCGCTACCACCATCAAGTTCACCACCCTTGGCCTTCACTTCAGCCATCACCAGGTCTGTACATGCAAAGGCCGACCTCAATTCATGCATGGCCAAGCCTAAAGTTGCACCAAAACTCCTCTTTTTGCCTTAACCTTTGATCTTCCTTCACTAGTAAGTCCTACCCCTTCACTTTTACTTGTAGCCATGCCTATATGAGTACAAACCAGATCCATACCCTAGCCAAAACATCACCAAGGCCGAACCTATATAGCTTTGTGCCAAACAAATGTGATTTGTGGTCAAGCAAAAATCAATTGAAAACTTGGTGTTGTCTTTTGTAAACTTTATTTCCATTTTGTTCCAAAAATTTTAGTATTGTATTTATGTTTATATTTTTCTTTTTTTTTTTGTTGAATACAAGAATAACATCTTGGCCCTCCACTCCACTCAAATCAAAAGTCGTGCTATATTGCTTTTTGAATTTTATTCGTGTTTTTTGATTTGCTGTCTCCAACGTAAAAAGGTGGGTATTCACTCATGACATTTATACTTATATAATTAGTGATTTGACAACAAGTGAATGTGTAGAATATTATATCATGTTATAACTTTTTGTGATATGAATCATATGATATTAACCTTATTTATAAACTTGTCATATCATCTATTACTACTATACGATGCTATATTGTTTATTTTATTCTGTTCTCACACTACAAGTACCCTGTAGAATAGAATCACTACGGGTTGAAATGATACATACCCGAACGGACTGTAGAATATGGAAAAATCGTTATGGGCTGAAATGGTAGACCTGAGCGATTTTATTTATTTATTTATTTTATTTAACTTAGGATTTGCGGGATTCAAATGATAAAGCCCGAATTTTTCTTTGTAAATTACGGGTTGAAATGATATATTATCCGATCACTTGATTTAGGCTAGAAAATTTTATACCGACCCGTGGTTATTTTATATACTTTTCTGGATAGCTTTAAGTATTTTAAAATGTAAATTATGATATTTTGATTTATATTCGAATTTAAAATGATTTATTAAAGTGTTATTAATTTTTCTGTGAATATAAAATGCTAAATAAATGTATGCTTAAGAGTGTAACTTGAAATATAACCTAACCTCGAAATTGAGATTTGGTAAGGATTTAAGTTAAAAAAATAAATTGGAATTTAATAATTGAATTATTGGAAATTTTGGATTTAATTATTTGAAAGTATAATAACTTCACTTTTAAATGGTTTAAATGAATTATTTTTGATTAAAATATAAACCATTTTTAAAAGGTAATTAAATCAAAATAGTTGAATTTGAATTCAAATAGTGATTTGAGAATGAGATTTTGAAAGAATATGATATTTTGATATATTGAAATGGTTTGGAAATGATTTGATCCTTATTTTGATTAAGATTTGAATTTGAAATGATATTTTATTTTTGAAATATAAAATACCATTTTAAAATTTATAACTACAGGCACACTTCTTTGTGTGCCATTTGATTTCCTTGTGATTGTTTTGATACACACCTTGAATTTAAGAGTGTTGCTAGAGGTGAGCGATTACTGCAGCTTTGCGCTACCCTAGCCACATTTACATTGTTATTTGCATTATTTACTTTAATATGGGTATTTCTGTGATAGTGTTTATTTCTGCTTAATTGATGGTTTACCGGATCCTTAAAGGATGGGCAATCCTAAGCATCCTTTAAGTTATTGTGCATTGCTATTACAGTTCACTTGAGTTGGTTTACATTATATAAGTATGTATATCCTGACTCGAGTGTTTTGTGTTTTACTTTATGCTTGGGTCAGCCTGAGAGTCAAGCTTTGGATTCACCTTCTGGAGCTAGAGAATTGTTGGAGCTTATCTGACTATCTATTCGTCTATTTTTGATCCAATTATTTCCTATTCGGTATTGCTTTTGTATTAGTGATTTATATATCCAGACTTCTATTGTATCCATTTAAAAACTATGATATTTTGTATACGTTTTGAGAGTATGTATATAGTAGCTTCATGAACTACTATGGTATTTTATTTCCGCTGCGAGTTATTCTGATATTCTGTGTCTGTGATTCTGTGTTGATTTTATTTGCTCCAAATTTAGTACAATCTGTTATTTTGAATTATTCAAGTTCGACATGTGTGGATTATTGTCGATTTGAATGGTCCAAAATAGTTGGTCGTTACAACTACTTTACATCTTATTTCCTTCATTTCAGTATTCTTAAATTTTTAATCCATTTTCACGTTTAATCTATTCTAATCCATACATGAAGAAAGAGGAGAAAATAGAAGAATGACGCTTGCATAGAAATCCAAAACGTAGAAACGGATGTAAATAAATACTAGTATTGCAAATAAACGGTAAATTTCTTATAGTTCGGCATAACTTAATTAGTAGGATTAATTATTGAATAAAATTATCTAAATGGGGATTTCACGATAATATATCTTAAACTTAAAAGATATATAAATAAATACACTCACATGTGTCCTTAGCTTCTATCTCTATCCCTTTTAAATTGCTACGCTTTTCTCCTCTTTTCCCCCTTTTTATTCGTTGTAAATTCCCTGATTTGTTTGTGCAATTCTCTGATTTTCTTGTATGTATTTCCTTGCTTAATTTTCTTTTTTTATTTGGGGAAAGATTTGATTGACAGAGGAGAAAGAAAGAGGGAGAAGAGAAGAGGAGTTTGCGAGAATGACAGCAATTGATTCAAAGAAAATGGTGTGGGCTAGTGTTAAGTTACATTCAACCTATAGGTGTAGTGAACAACTATGAAACATCCGATTAGCCCTAAAAGCAATCCTCAACATCATTTATTGATTTGTTTACATTTGCTTATAATGTATAATACTCTAACGTTATTCATTTATTCCTTTGTTATATGACCATATTAATTCACATTTCCTTCTAAATATGATTCTTCCATTAATTATCCAATTAATTAAATCATACATACATATATACATACATATATATATACACATACACATACATACATACATACATACATACATATATATATATCCAATATTAATTGATTCTTATACGTTATAATTTCTTACCTATTTGGACACGTCAATTAATACCTCTATTAATTGATTATATATAAAAGTTATACTTTTTTAATTTATTCTTATTAACTTTCAGTCATCATAAACATAATTACATCATTTGATTTTTATATGCATTCCAATTCTTTTTTTTCTTTTTAACTTGGAAACAGATAATCCTATAACTGGCTCTTTTCTTCTAAATGATTAATTTACATTATTAGTTATTGTAAGAAAGGCATATTCTTTGGTTAATTGACACCCTTTTTAAAACGCTCAACTAATTGCCAATTAATTAATTGACACGTTTTTCTATTTCAATCGATATCCAAATGAATTATTATGTGTCACTTAATCATGCATTTATTAATTGTATATATTAAACCGCCAACACATTACCCAATCGATTGACATATACGTTTCCCTCTTATATTAATTGACGCTTACTTAATGTAATGACCCGGTATTTCGTGTCATTCGCATTCGCACATGCCAGACTTGAATTGCTCAAATATTAGATTGTTAATTTATATTTGGTAAAACTTTGGCATACACAGTAAATAAAATAATCACAGAATCACAAACACGGAGTATTATGAAATAATGCAAAGGAATAGAAAAATAGTAGTTCATGAAGCTACTATATAAACAACACACTTTGGAATAAAATACAACATAATATCTCAAATATAGACTGATGACATCTCTGAACAAATCAACTGGAAAAGCTGAAAGCTGAATCGATAGTTGGATCTCCAAGCGAAGCTTCAAACTCCAAAAGTGAGTCTCAAATGATGTATCACTCAGTCTGAATCGAGCGTAAAGCAAAACGCAAACACTCGAGCCGGGATTAACATTTTTATATCAATAAATCCAACTCAAGTGAATTATTAATCGAAACACAAGTAACTTAGAGGATATTTGGGATACCCATCCTCTAAGGATCCGTGGAATTATCTACTATGTAGAAATATACGCTATTAATAACCAAACGTCATTATAACACCAAGGTCATTTCAAAATAATTTATACCTCAAAACCAAAATATCATTTCCATTTCAAATATAACTATTTTTAAATTATAGCACTTTCAAAGTTACAACACTATCGAAACCCAAAACACTTTGAGATCATAATTCTTTGGAAAACCATAACTTTGAAATCATAACCTCCACCACTTAAACAGTTCAATAATAGTATATAAAATAAAATAGTTTGTATTAAAATAATTGGTATATTAAAATAGTTTATATTAAAAATAATTTTATATTAAAATAGTATATACATATTTTAAAAACTTTGTAAAGTAAAATATTTATAATTTCCTCGAATTTCACAAATCGATTCGAATCAACTTGAATTTCAAATTCAAATTTAATTCTCATCCATTTCAATTCAATTCAGTTTCTAAATAAACAATTTCAAATTATATCATTTTCAATACAGATTTGAACCACAAAATAAACCATTTAAATTTCAATATATTTCAAAGCTTTAAATATTCAACATTTTCAAAACTAAATTACAGTTTCATATAGATCGTGATTCAACTTCGTTATTATTTAGTCTTGAAATATTCACTTAATAAATACAATATCATTTAAATAACCTTAGATTACATTTTACCAAATATTTCCTTTAATTTATTTAAATGTGAATATTCATTAAATTAATAAAATCAAAATCAAGTTATAGAATCATATCATTAAATTTCAAATTCAATAGTGCCGCGACCCAAATTTCAGCATTCGAAAATCGACACCCGTACTTCATTTGTACACGAATGCCGCAGATTCAACCTTTGAAATCCAATTCGCGCCGGAGCTTGCAGCACATTAATTATAACAACATAGCGGAAGAAAAAAACAATATTTATATTGATGTACAACATCGATACAACCCATTGATACAATTGATATCAACATTAGAGATACAAGATAACAACGGAAAGAAAAACACAACTGGATGGTCAAGACTTTGCAACCATCGACGGCGGAAAGATAACTCCAATAGGATTTCCAAGAGAGAATGAAACCACAAACTGCATTCCAAATCCAAAGCTCCAAAGACTCCAATCCAGAAGCTCGAAACACCATTAAGTTGTATTAAGCAAGGCCAGTCCTAGTGAACAGAAGCTATCGCCAAATCCAAAGGCTGAATGCTTACGTATCTACTCCTACTATTCGACTATCTGAAAAACCCAACTCTAGGCTGGCTGTTTGGAAAATTATGGGCACCCAGAGTTTAAGAAGGGAACAATAAACTCCAGGTCAGTCATGAGACTGGTGTGGGCAAATGAAAACAGTTTCTCTTTATCTAAAGCAAAACAAAAGAATTTAAAAGAAATCTGCAATGCTTTTTGGAAAATGAAACTACCATAAGGCCTCCCCGCACACACACAATGCAAGCGCACAATTGGCGGAGATTTCTTCTTATGATAGTCAAACATGCTTGATACGCGAAATCCTTTTGATATTATTATTAGTGTATAGTGCAAAAAGCATTTGCAAGTATAATATTAATCTTAGCCAACATACGTACAATTATAGTATGCCTATTATAGCTACCATGTTAAATGGTAGGTTCTACAACTAAAATCGTACAAGGTGCATATTGGTGACTATGTTTCCAACAAATGGTCAAGCAAAGAAATTTTTTGAGCCACATGGGTACGCCTCTGGAGGGACGCCCGAAGAACCTAACCGGATCTCTGCCAACACAAGGCCGGGTTACCTCTGTAACTAGGTAACTAACTGTCACGAGTATGCCCTCCCTTGGTCGTAACCAACCTTTATCTGTGGCGCCTCTCAACCAACAACCATAAAGTAATAAATTTGCAGCAACCACATAACTTAAGTATCTGGACTCCATACCATGATACCATTTCTATCCAGAAGGAAATGGACATACCCTCAAGAGGCGCTACCCCCAAATAACCTTGCTGCATCTTTCCTATTTCGACCATTCTGGGTTGTGAGGTCCGACGATGTCACGTCCACAAAGCTACACTTTTCACAAAAGCCATGTTTCGATCAACAAATGATAAACAACACTTCGTATGCCATATTACCAAATTGGGAATGTATCACTAGTAACCATTAACTACATAACCTTTGAGCTCGTACGTCTCAGAGAAGGGTGTTAAGCTAAGAGAATAAATTCTCCGCCACCAAACAGAAATGTAATTGATAGAAACCAGCTCTAAATCTCAAAATGTAATGTCAGACATGCATCCATACAAGTCTGTTCCGGATTCGAACAGAACCGATGGCACTTCACAAAGAAGCCCTTGCAAATCCGGATAATCCCTAATCACGTCCGGACTCCCCATCACAAAGGGTGATCAAATCTCTATACCGGGGATCAACCGGTGCAGAAACATTCGACGAGTTATCTTTTCGCTTTCAAAAATATCCGGTCTTCACCACTGGTCTTCAAATGCTATCCATAACATCGTATCATTATTCGGAATGGGTTTTATGACACAAAGTCCTCTCTCGGCTAAACCGAATAATGAGCGCTCAATTTTAAAAATATATGGCTATTGGGATCTTAGTTAAGTCACAACAATTTCCCAAAACCTTTCTTCAAATGGTTTAAACAAATTACCATTTTCAAATCTTTAAACAAAAAGATTCACTTCACAAAGTTTACCAATCTTTCACAAAGATCGATTCATAGCTTTCAAAATAGTTTACAATTCAAATCTTTTATACCAAAGATACACCTTTAAGATCCTCTTATTTTGGAAACAAAGTTCACTAATCTTTAGTAAAGATTCATTTATAGCTTTCAAAACAAGTCCATTTCAAATTTGAAACCTCTTTCAAAAAAATTGGAAATCCTTTCTTATATGAAAGCCATTATCATTTGAAATAAATAACCTTTTGTTCCGAAAAAATCTGATTAAATATACACAAGTTATATATTTTTAACTATAAATTTGGGTTAAATTTAAATTCCCAAAATAATACTTTTTAAAATACTTTAAAGATGGTTTTAAAATCCATATATATATATATTATAACTTGTATAAACCTTTCAAAACAAATTTCCAAGACAATTTCAAATAATATTTTCAAACTAAACTTTAATTTCAAAACTTCCCCTTCAAAAAGCTTTCCGTATCCAATTCCAATTCCAAAACCATTTGGATTCAAACTTCATCTTTTAAAAAAAATGATACTTAGATTTCGAATTAGCTATGACTTAACCGATTTCCTTGTGAAACCCATATCTGTGTGTATAGTGTAGTCCAGGGGTTTTACACAATAGTGCAACATCATTAATCATTATAGATTCAAGCACATCAATATCAATAAGCGGTATAATCCTATAATGCTTATCTTCATTCATGGATACACACAAATAAATAATATAAATTCATCACAGATAAATAAATTACATTCATCACAGCTTAAATCAAAATAATTCATATCACAAAGCATCACACAGCAGAGATATCAAACAATTTCAAGCATTCAATACAATCCAAACATCCATAAATAAGATCGGTAAGTTATTTGATTAATTTAAATTAGATTTATTACTTATGAGTAAATCACTAATTCTGGTTAATTAACATTAATTAATTACAAATTATTTTAATTAATTATTCTTTAATCATTTATTAATTAACCATTAATAAATTAATCAACCTTTAATCATTAAATAATTAACCTTTAATTATTTAATTATCCTTTAATTAACTATCCTTAATTAAATTAATTAAATAATCCTTAATTAATAAATCATCCCTTAACCACTTTCATTAATTAATTATCCTTTAATTAATTAATCATCCTTAAATTAACCAACTTAATTAATTAATCACATAATTAATTATCCTTTAATTAATTATTATCTAATCACTTGATTAATCAACCTTTAATTATTAATTACTTTTAATTAAGTAATTATCTTTTAATCATTCACATTAATAACTAATTTAAATTCTTTAAATTGATTTCATAATTAACTTGACCTTTAATCGTTAATAAATTAATTAATCTTTATTAATCCAAGGCCTTAATTAACTTAAGATAAACCATTTATCTTAATTACTTACTAAATCAAATCATTTTTGAAAACACTTAAAGATTTTGATTAAACAATTATCCCTATACATAATTATTTTTAAATCAAAACAATTTTCAAACATTTACTTTAAGACTCAATCTTTGAAACTTATCTTAATAATTGCTTGAAAACTTGTACATTTTCTATTTGCTTTGAAACTTTAAAAAATTTCTTTATTTCTATACTTTGATATCATCCCCGAGTCAAACACATATTTTTCCTGAGCTATTTAGAATTTTACCCGAGTAAACTCACACCCATGACTTCTTCGAGTCAAACGCTCCACTATACGCGATCAAAACCCGAGGAAACCCACCTCCTTCTTCTTCCTCCTCTTCATACTGATACAATGGATATCGAGTGCACGTGTACAATTGCCGAATCAACTTCCGATCATCGCTGAGTCCGCCTACACGATGACGAGCATCTCCCTATCCATAACGAACACCCAGCAAAATCAAAACATCGAGAAACGAAATCGAGCATTCGAAACGCTCGAATCCCAGTATTGATCATCAGAAAACGTCACGTGCCATGAAAACTAATCACTAGAGGCCCTGATGTTCCACCCAGAGATGCACCATGACCCAGACGACTATCCCCCATGGTCCGATCGACTATGATCCACCATCGACGTCGCAAATGTCTCGCGAACCCATACTACCAAAACCACCCTTAAAACCCTATTCCTCCCCTGCCGCGCCACCACGGCAACTTTTAATTTCTCGGTCATTTTTCTGATGGACATCATCACACTAACTTCCTTCTCCAATAATCACGATATCCAATTTGTCACCGATCGACGAGGATCGACTAAAACGAGTTTTCTGTTCAACTTAGAAATTCTAGCTCAATTCAAAGCTAAAAATCTTGAATCTTACTTTAAAAATCATGATTTTCCAAATTGAACTTGATGATGTAAGTGAATCGATAAACTTTGATACTCGAATTTTAACATGTATTTAAAATTCACTATTTATCTTTTTCCTTGACAAAACTATTTTTTGTTTCAACTTAAGATTGTTTTCAGAACTTCAATCTTGATTTTTACAACATGTTTTGTTTAGATTTTCAAACCTAACAAGAATTATAGGAAGATAATTTGATTTTAGACAGGATTTTGAAAACTGGAACTAAGAACAGAAGCAAAGGTTTCTTGTTCCAGACATGCACAAGAAAATATATACATATTTGTATACAGATAAACACATTTTAAATTTTTACTTCAAGCATAGTCACAAATAGCAACTATATATACAGATTCAAGCATCAAGTATATAGGTTTTCTCACCTAGTTTAGAGAAGAACAGAGAACATCTGGAATTGTTATTTTTGAACTCTGGTATTTGAAAATGAAGTTAATCTTGATTTTGTTGAGTTTGGATCTGAAGCTTTATTAATTGAGATGATCTGCTACTTGAGTTGTTAATGAATCAAGTTGAAGTTGAATTTGTACTTGATGTTCATTTGCTTTTCAGGTTTTGATCTGTGCTTGCTTTTGAATTTGAACTTCTAGACTTGAAAACTTGATTTAGGTTTTGCTTTGATCTTCTTTTTCCAGGTTTGAAGATTTTGAAAACAGGTTTTGATTTGTTTTTGTAGTTTTGTTTCTAGGTTTTCTTTTTTGTTTTAATTCTTAGTTTTGATTAAATGAAGATGTTGAAGCCTGGTTACTTCTTAATTTTAGTGTTTATTTTCATTATAAATTTAAAAAGAAAAACAATACATCTTGCCACTTGTTTTATTTTGTTACACTTGTTAATTGTGTTTTAAAAATCTTTACACTTGTTAATATTTGTTAACACTTATTCATGCATAAATTTGTGAACATACAAATGTCATATGTAATAATATTGTGTTTAAACCCTCACTTAATTTAATTAACAAATTATATTTTAACCCTTGTTTAATTAAGTATTTATATTTTATACCTTTTTATTTTATAAATTACTTTTGTTCTTAGATTTAAACTATTTAAACAAATTTTATTTATCTCTAGTTAAATTTCAAAAGAAAATGTATTAAACCTTGTTTATAATTAATTTATAACTTTGTTTTAATTCTTACTTTATTTTAATTTATTAAACATTTTTTATGTTTTTATTTATTAATTATTATGAAATAGATTTTTTATATATACAAATTTTACTTATTCATATATAACATTTGAAAGAAAGTTTTTGATCCTTTTATAAATCTTATTTATTTTTCAAAAGATATATGTATATCAAAGCTTTATATTTATTTACATATATACTAACTATATTTATTTTCAAGTATAGAAAAGAAAGTATTTTTAGAATTTTTATTAATTCTTGTTTTACATTTTAAATCCAAGTTATTAGGAATGTTTATATTTATGCATTTTCTATTAATTGTACTTATAAAACTTTTAAAGAAATGATTTTCAAATTCTAACTATACATTATTAAATAATCACATATATACATGTATATGTATATTAAAAGTATAAAGCTTTTAAATTTAAATTTTATTTATAAGATACTTATCCTTGAATTTCAAATCAAAATTTTTTAGAAATCAATTTATATATACAAAACAAACACATATTCTTATTTAATTTAAAATTTCCAAATTAATTCACAATTTAATTCTAAAATTTAAATAGATTACCAATTTAAATTTGATTTAAAACTGGAATTGTTACAGATTCCTCCTTAAGAAAATTTGGTCCTCAAAATTTGCTAGGAGACAACAATGAACAAATGAAAGATAGAGAAATATCTTTCCGGATCAAACTTAGTATCTATACTGCATTTGGCTTACCAAATCAGAATATCAATAATAGATACGAGAACAAACTTATTCATGCTACACAGGATACTCGGGTCACTAGATTTACGAAATAAGCAGGGGCACTAGTTAATCCGATGGGATAACTAACCATTCGTAGAATAAATCTGGACCCAAAAGAATAGACAATGGATACTCAATTCAGGTTGGAATATCCCAAAGTTTATACCGGCTTGTCCCTCTTCGGACTTTGATCCTCACAAGAAATTACAATAGAATTTCAAATTTGGTTTTAATCGAAATCGTTTTATCGATACAAATTTTCATATTTTGTTAGCCAATTTATTCAACTTAAAATTCAAATTCATTAAAGTTAAAACGGAAAGATTGATAAGAAACCAATGATTTGAATACAAGATAGGAACTTATCTACACGATTCGCAGGGCTACCATCACACCCCGAAGCTTCTTCTTGTAGCTGCCACGAGCCATCACCAAAGAATTGAAATCGGATGATGAACAAAAGAAATTGATAGAGAAAATTATTTCCGTTGTTACAGGGTATTGGCCATTTATATTGGTACTCCCATGTCCCCTACCTCATCGTTTTCTTGCACTCATACTCACTATCAGTGGACAGTAAGAGAATTTACTGAGGCAAACAGATGGATATTCTAAGTATATACTCATTCTAGGGTATTCTTCACCCTATCTCTAATGAGTTACATAATGTGTTATACTCCAAAAGCTAAAGTTCAACCTTTAGCTCTGATACCACTTGTCGAGACCCAAATTTTAGCATTCAAAAATCGACACATGTACTTCATTTGTACTCGAATACCGTAGATTCAACCGTTGAAATCCACTTCGTGCCGGAGCTTATAACATATTAATTATAACAACACAGCAGAAGAAAAAATATATTTATAATGATATACAACATCGATACAACCCATTGATACAGCTGATATCAACATCAAAGATACAAGATAACAGCGGAAAGAAAAACACAACTGGATGGTCTAGACTTTGCAACCATCGACAACGGAAAGATAACTCCAATAGGATTTCCAAGAGAGAATGAAACCACAAACTGCATTCCAAATCCAAAGCTCCAAAGACTCTAATCCAAAAGCTCAAACCACCACTAAGTTGTATTAAGCAAGGCCCGTCCAAGTGAACAGATGCTATCGCCAAATCCAAAGGCTGGATGCTAACGAATCTACTCCTACTATTCGACTATCTGAAAAACCCAACTCTAGGCTGCCGGTGTGGAAAATTGTGGGCACCCAGAGTTTAGAAAGGGAACAATAAACTCCAGGTTAGTCATGGGACTGGTATGAGCAAACGAAAACAGTTTCTCTTTATCAAAAGCAAAATAAAAGAATTTAAAAGAAATCTAGAATGCTTTTTGGAAAATGAAACTACCATAAGGCCTCCCCGCACACACACAATGCAAGCGCACAATTGGAGGAGATTTCTCCATATGATAGTCAAACATGCTTGATACGCGAAATCCTTTTGATGTTATTATTAGTGCATAGTGCAGAAAACATGTATAATATTAATCTTAGCCAGCATACGTACCATTATAGTATGCCTACTATAGCTACCAAGTTAAATAGAAGGTTCTACAACTAAAATCGTACAAGGTGAGTATTGGTGACTGCATTTCCAACAAGTGGTCAGGCAAAGAAACTTCCTGGGTCACATGGGTGCGCCTCTGGAGGGATGCCCAAAGAACCTAATCGGATCTCTGCCAACACAAGGCCGGGTTACCTCTGTAACTAAGTAACTAACTGTCACGAGTATGCCATTCTCTGGTTGTAACCAACCTTTATACGAGACACCTCTCAACCAACAACCAAAAAGTAATAAATTTGCAGCAACCACATAAGTTAAGTGTCTAGGCTCGATACCATGATACCACTTCTATCCAGAAGGAAATGGACATACCTTTAGTGGGCGTGTAACGACCTGCTATTTTTAACCATTCGCATCCGCACATGTCGGACTTGAATTGCTCAAAATATCAGATTGTTAATTTATATTTTGCAAACTCAGCATATACAATAAATAAATCAAACACAGAATCACAGACACAGAGTAATACAATAATACACAGCGGAATAAATAAATAGTAGTTCATGAAGCTACTATACAATCAGAGTTAGAAATAGAATACAACAAAATATCTCAAATACAGCGAAGTTTTCAGTAAGAACAGATGACTTCTCTGAACTAATCAACTGGAAAAGCTGAAAGCTGAATCGATAGTTGGATCTCCAATGAAGGTCCAAACTCCATAGGTGAGTCTCAAATGCTGTATCACTCAGTCTAACCTAAGCGTAAAGCAAAACATAAAACACTCGAGTCAGGATTAACTTTCTTATATCAATAAATCCAACTCAAGTGAAATATCAACTGAAATACAAGTAACTTAAAGGATGTTTGGGATAACCATCCTCTAAAAGTCCATGGTACTATCTACAAGGTAGAAATAAACACTATAACACAGAGGTTATTTCAAATTAATTTATACTTCACAACAAAATATCATTTCATTTCAAATATATATATTTCCAAAGTATATATAAATATTTTATAAAGTAGAATATTTGTAATTTCCTCAAACTTAACAAATAACTTCAAAATCAACCCGACTTCCCTACTCAAATTAAATTCAATCTCAATTTATCAATTTCCATTCATTTCAGTTTCTGACCAAACAAATTCAAATTATATATATTTCAAATACAGGTCTAAATCACAAATTAACCATTTAAATTCTAGTATATTTCAAAGCTTTAATATTCAACATTCCAAAGTTCAATTTAACAGTTTCATATAGATCTCGATTTAAACTTATTATTTATTCTTGAAATGTTCACTTAATAAATTCAGTATTTATTAAATAACCTAAATTTACCTTTAAACTAAATATTCCTTTCGATTTGTTTAAACTTGAAACTTCCATTTAATCATTTAAATCAAAATCAAGTTATAAATCAAATCTTAAATTTCAAATTCAATAGTTCAAATCAATCCAATTAAGTAGAATTCTTAACTAAATACCATTTCAAATAAATTCAATTTTATCTTCTCAACCTTAACTAATTTAAATTATTACAACAATCAAATTTGAAATATAAATTTAAATAAATACTTAAACATATTATATGGATTGATTCAGTCTCAATAATATTATTATTAAATCTATATATATAATTTCCATTTATATATAATATTTTAAGAACCAATATTTATTAAAAACCATATATTTCCTTTCAAACTATAGAAATTATTTTCAAACATTTATATATATATATGGAGCAACGGTGTCTGTATATAATTTCCTACCCTATGGTCAAGGGATACCGATATTTATCATTTCAATCTGAAATTTAAATATACAGGTAGATATCACTTCGACCCGCAAACCCAAATTCAATTTAATTGAAAATCGCTTGGGTTTATCATTTTAACCTATAACGAAGTTCTCCTATTCTAAAGTCCGTTCGGGTATGTACCATTTCAATGCATAGTGAATTCTAAACTACAGGGAACTTGCGGAGTGATAACAGATAATAAAATAAAATAATAGGCATATTTCGTCATCACCAATATAATATATACAACATGATATGTTGTTATATCCTACAAGTGAACAATTGCATATAACAACATATATAGCAATGTAAATAACTAACAGCAGCAAATTTCAATTGTCGTTTCAATTGAAATCAAATTTAATAAATAAAAGAACGTTAATCATGAGTGATTGCTCACCTTTTGAGGCTAAAGAGAGGTTTGACGACGAAATGATACGGATCCAAGCACGTATTTTGAAACAAAGCTAGCTGGGCACGAATTTAGATGGACAAAGCTGATAATAAGGTATTGATGAAATGAATCAGAATCAGATAGATATTTGTACGAAAAATATATTTTATCATTGTCACTTCCATGAATAAATGTTTAATTTGAAACAAAATATTAAAATAATATACTTTGAAATAAATACTTATGTATATATTTATTTTAAAAATACAAAATACTTATATACTATAGTTTATTACTTTCAAAATGCCATAACATATTATATATGTACATAAAAAAATAACATGACTTATACATATATTACTTACGCATATACAATTTAAATTTACAACATATCCATATAACTTATATGTAGATCTTAACATCACTTTGTATGCCTACAGCCTTTTTAAACACATTACACTAAAATCATAGATTTAATATATCATTTATTCAAAGTCAGGTATTAAATATCACTATATAATAACAACCTACCCATATTTGAAAAAATACAAGTATTTCAAAACAACATATGTAATTTTTATGCATAAAAAACATGTATGACATACTTATATTTTGAAATATTAAAACTGTTATGCATATAATATATCTATACATTTTGAAACCGACTCATGAAAATATATGTAAATCTTATAGCAGAACAATAAAACTAATCGTATAACTTACTTTACAAAAATATTTATTATAACACTATATACATATATAAACAACTTTGTAAAACTATTATACATATGCATATACTTATAGTAACTTTATAAAATATAATATTTTCGTAAAATAAATATATGCATATGTCATATTAAAGCAAATCCCTGTACTGATATATACATAAATCTATATATATATATATATATATATATATATATATATAATATGTAAGTCATATTAGGGCGGTTCTAAAATAACTCGTATATACAAAAGCATTGCAGGTTATATAAATAACTTATATAATAATGTCTTAAAGTCAATAAAAATCAAGTAAAAAAAAGTATTTAACTTAACAGATCACAAAACCCTATATAACTTATACATGCGTAGGCTGCTAGTAAATAACTTGTACAAACAGTATAAAATAAAAATAAAAAAAATATAGCACACTTACAACACGCACAGAGGCAGAGGACGAGATGATGGTTGCCGAGGTTGAGGGACAAGGCCACAGATCTGGATTTGGTTTAGGCGCGGGGTCCAAGGCTTGCTCTGGAATTGGCGAAGGCAACGAGATCCAGGCGGCAAAAGATGAAGCAGCAATGCTTTTATTTTTTTTATTCTAATTTTTTTCCTTCCCCTCTTGCCGAGTGAAATATGAAGATGGATTTGTCAAATATATTGAAAGAAGTGGACAGGGAGGGGAGAAGCAAAGCATGGAAAAAAAATATAAAATAAAAAGAAGAAAATGGACGCCATACCTTCAGAGCTCACGCACACAAGAAGAAATGAAGGAAATGTTGAGATGCAATTGAAAACTATTTGTGTACGAGGCTTATATTTATCAAGGTTGCACTGATTGAGGTGAGAGAATATAGGCAAGAAATAAATTTAAATCAATTATACACGATTGCGTTGATTGAGGTGAGAGAATATGGCAAGAAATAAATTTAAATCAATTATGCATGATTGCGTTGATTGAGGTAAGAGAATATAGGCAATAAATAAATTTAAATCAATTATACACGATTGCGTTGATTGAGGTGAGATAATATAAGCAAGAAATAAATTTAAATCAATTATACACGATTGCGTTGATTGAGGCGAGAGAATATAGGCAAGAAATAATTTTAAATCAATTATACACGATTGCGTTGATTGTGTATCAGGCTATGGAATATATTCCTATCAATTTATACCCAAGAGGCAAGGAAATTTCCGTACGTATTGGATTGCTGATAAGTTAGTAAATCTATTGCAAAAGTGGCAAGCAAATATTTGTGGTTTTGAACGATAAGTAAATAAAAAAAAATTTATACCAAATTAAAACCATTGAATCAAAAAGAACGTGTAAAAGTTTACACATGAACTTCAAGCAATCTTGAAACGGATTTTGAATGACTAAAGAGAAGTAAATTTGCTTGAAACGGCTATGCGAATTTGGAGATTTTATTCCTATTATAAAAATGAAGAAAAAGGGAAGCGTAGAAATTTACACATAACTTATCAAAGCTAAATTTAAAAGAAATTGAACGGCTAGGGAAATCATTTCTTTCCCACTTGGAATGCAAGGCTACAGATAAATTTATTTATTTATTTAAGGTAATAAATTTTTATTAAGAATGCGCACTATAGATGCATTAATCAAATCAACCATACGTCCACATTAAAATAAAAGTAACGCATTTAAATTTATACATTTTCTTATTTATTCACTATTTATATTTAGTAGAATATATGCTTAAAGAGTATTTCATTAATTACGTACTATTTATATGCTAACTAAATAAATCAAATGGATACGAACGTACAATTGAAAACATTCATTATATAAAGCTTATCTATACACTATAAATTTTAAAATTTATTGCTTAATTAAAATACGATTTGTTTACATCCATCTGATTCATTCATCATTTACCAAGAACTGATGTATACAAGTAAAAATATTAATTACTCAATTTAAAAAGTATATAATCTAACATAAAAAACAAAAGCGGAAAATGTTATTCCGAATATATCCAGTTGAATTAAAAGATTTAAAATTTCAATTAATGTTAAACTTTAACCAAAATAAGAATTATAGAATTTTGCTTATATTTAAAAAAAAATTGGTGACTATTTATAATTCAATATAAAAAAATTAAACTTTTTTGTAAGTTACAACCCCAAAGTTCATAAATAAAAGAATAAAATACTTGTTAGAATTTTTGGGTTGTTACACTCTCCCCCACTCAGAACTTTTCGTCCTCGAAAAGGAACAAAGTAGGAGAATAGAAACAACCAGATGAAAAATTAGACTTTGGAAAACAAATTAACAATTTATTTAAAGCCATATTTTTTTAATATTTAATAGTTTGGTTAAACTCATTTTATTAAATCCATTCAATTATTTATGAGATCAATTATTCATATAAAACACTAAATTTTTTACTATTAAACCAGGTAGTATATAAATAAACAATATTTTAAAGATTATATTCAAAAAGGAAAGGAAGGTAGATTCAGGAAACAGAATATAAGTGAATAAATAAGCTGATCCAAAAGAATAGTATCAGACACGAATCGTAAATTTCAAACCATAAGCATCTCAATTTCAAATATTAATACAAAATTTCTTTGTTGAAAAATACTTTTATAATAAAATACCTTTATATCGAAACAAAATTTTCTTTCAAAAATATTTTTATAACTCGATGTTTCAACAAGTTTATCCTCGTTCTTGCAGACTCTGGCCATGCGTTGATCAGGCGCAAAGCTAGAATTCTTCAAGTACTTAGTAGACCCAGTGAAAATACTGAAAGCTTTTAAAAACAGATATGGAAAGTACAATCCAAAAAAAAAAAATCACCTGGATCGCAGGATACATAACAATGGTTACGTCTGAATCCTCCAGGAAACATCCATATCCTTTAAGCATTCACTGCCTTGCGAATTACGCCATGAAAAACAAAACCCGTGGACCGCAGGATACATAACAATGGTTATGCCTGGATCCCCCAGGAAACATACATACCCTTTAAGCAATCTCTACCTTGCGGATTACGCCACGACAACAAAACCAGTAGACCGCAGGATACATAACAATGGTTACGCCTGGATCCCCCAGGATACATCCATACCCTTTAAGCAATCTTTGCCTTGCGGATTACGCTACCCCGGAAAAAAAGATCGTGGGTTACTCCACGGTAGGACACTCGAGTATCACATCTGAAAAACCGAAAATCAGAGAGAATAATATCAATAGAATGAATCCACAATGTGGACACAGAGCGGATATCAAGCAGAAGGCACTTTCAATATCATTACTTCGAAAATATATATCATATAGTACCTTTTCAAATCACTTTCAAATATCATACACATATAAAGTCCATTATATATAAGATTTCATTTTCAAATCGAATACTTTCCAAAATCAATAGTATATCAAGTCACACTTATATATACTTCGCCTATATAAGATTACACCTTTCAAATTGACTACCTTTCCAAATCAATAGTTTTCAAATCAACTTCATACTTATACAAACCAATTCTATATAAGTTCGATAACTCCCAAATCAAGTATTTAGTAAAAAAAAGGTTCTTAATTTCAATTTCTTTCAATATCGTTTCGGTTTCAAAATCATATATGATTTTACCAAATTATTTCTTCCATATTTAATATCTTCAGTTTCAAAATTTCCAAATAATAGGTTTAGAAAATAATCCTAGTTTCTAAATCAATATAATTTAGGTCAGTCAAATTCATTTCCAAAATCATCATATAAATACTGGGTTTTAAATTCCAAATCTTATTTTTCGAAACCAAATATTTTCTAAAATCAATTATACCCAAATGGTTTCAAGTTTATAACCACCCCTTCGAAACCTTTAAACTATTTCTAAAGCATTCAAAACTAGATTTCATATCAGTATAATTCAAATTAGTCCTATCCATTTACTTAACAAAGTAGTTTTAAACTTATATACTTTATCCATTAATTTATACTTTTCGAAATTACTTAGCATAAAAAATTTTAAATCTTGATTTGGAAGTGTTCGAACCTTCAAAATAGTTGGTGAAATCAAATTTCAAATCTAAGAGTTGGAAATTAGCTACAAATCGGTAAATTAATTTTTATAAATAGAGTTATACTAAATCAAATCGAAAACTCGAGGATTGAACACTGGCTTACTTTAAATCATTTCAAAATATGTACATATATCTTTTGAATATCGAATTATACTTCGGAATTTGAAATCAAAATTGGTTTCACAAAATCAATCGCATAGCGAAGCTATTAAAGTGGCCTCTCTCCCACTTTGAAACTCAGAAATCAATGTCGATGGTGCGTGCACTCGTCACCGAAATTATTCTCCAGCGAAATTAGTGTGACCTGGACTTCTATTTTCTTAAAACTTCTTTGAAGTTTCTTTGAAATCATTGGAACTCGTTTGAGTCATTTGAAACACTTCTTATTCGGAAAACACTTTCAAATCGTATTATTATATATTTTCAAAAATCTTAAAACCAAATTCAAAATACCGGAGTTCAATCGCTGAAATTTCAAATTTGGAACCCTTCAGTTATAAATCATTTTTATACAAATTAAAATTTATAAAATTTTCGAAATTTCAAATCCTTTCGAAATTTCAAATTCTAGTTTTTTTTAAAAGGTATATAATCCTTTCGAAAACATTTTCACTTTCATATATCGAATAAAATCATACTTATCAAAATAATAATTTCGGTATATAAAATAATTTCTAAAATATAAACAAAGCCCGATCTTCAAAGGATGATTCAAGGATGGATTTCAAAACAAAGATAGAGATTCAAATTAGAGGAACTCTAATCAAATAGAATTTTGATTCGAAGCTAGGCCCAAACGAAGATGATAATTAAATTTCAAAATAGAAGATGGATATTAATCGCGGGCGACCTTAACCGGGTCAATCGTGACTTCCAGAATATGATCGATGCGGAATTTCAAAGCAAATCGACATTCGATCTCCTGATATAGAATTCGGCATAACCAGATATAGCAGCATCTAAACCGACGGTATATAAATCTTTGGTGAATCGATGCTATTGTAAAGGAGTTTCACCCCTTTACAATCATTCAGTGTAGCTATGGGATACTCTAGAATCTAGAAAACACGAATAGGGAAAGACAAGAATGGATTTGGAACCGAGGGGGATGTTCCAAAATTCAAAGCAGAACCGAATCAAATAGGAAGAGATTCAAGCTCGAACGAAAGTGATTCTGTAAATAAATTTACCGTATATGCCAAGTTTGCCTAGAGCCAAAGTTCTAATACCAACTGTAAGGACCTGCTATTTTCAACCATTCGCATCCGCACATGTCGGACTTGAATTGCTCAAAATATCAGATTTTTAATTTATATTTTGCAAACTCAGCATATACAGTAAATAAATCAAACACAGAATCACAGACATAGAGTAATACAATAATACACAGCGGAATAAAAAAATAGTAGTTCATGAAGCTACTATACAAATATCAGAGTTAGAAATAGAATACAATAGAATATCTGAAATACAGCAAAGTCTTCAGTACGAACAGATGACTTCTCTGAACCAATCAACTGGAAAAGCTGAAAGCTGAATCGATAGTTGGATCTCCAATGAAGCTCCAAACTCCACAGGTGAGTCTCAAATGCTGTATCACTCAGTCTGACCCGAGTGTAAAGCAAAACACAAAACACTCAAGTCAGGATTAACGTTCTTATATCAATAAATCCAACTCAAGTGAAATATCAACTGAAATACAAGTAACTTAAAGGATGTTTGGGATAACCATCCTCTAAGAGTCCATGGAACTATCTACAAGGTAGAAATATACACTATCACACCGAGGTCATTTCAAATTAATTTATACTTCACAACAAAATATCATTTCATTTCAAATATATATATTTCCAAAGTATATATAAATATTTTATAAAGTAGAGTATTTGTAATTTCCTCAAACTTAACAAATCACTTCAAAATCAACCTGACTTCCCTATTCAAATTAAGTTCAATCTCAATTTATCAATTTCCATTCAATTCAGTTTCTGACCAAACAAATTCAAATTATATATATATATATATTTCAAATACAGATCTAAATCACAAATTAACCATTTAAATTCTAGTATATTTCAAAGCTTTAATATTCAACATTCCAAAGTTCAATTTAACAGTTTCATATAGATCACGATTTAACCTTATTATTTAGTCTTGAAATGTTCACTTAATAAATTCAATATTTATTAAATAACCTAAATTTACCTTTAAACTAAATATTCCTTTCGATTTGTTTAAACTTGAAACTTCCAATTAATCATTTAAATCAAAATCAAGTTATAAATCAAATCTTAAATTTCAAATTCAATAGTTCAAATCAATCCAATTAAGTAGAATTCTTAACTAAATACCATTTCAAATAAATTCAACTTTATCTTCTCAACCTTAACTTATTCAAATTATTACAACAATCAAAGTTGAAATATAAATTTAAATAAATACTTAAACATATTATATGGATTGATTCAATCTCAATAATAATATTATCAAATCTATATATAAAGTTTACATTTATATATAATATTTTAAGAACCAATATTTATTAAAAACCATATATTTCCTATCAAAGTATAGAAATTATTTTCAAACATTTATATATATGTGTGGACCAGCGGTGTCTGCATATAATTTCCTGCCCCATGGTCAAGGGATACGGATATTTATCATTTCAATCCGAAATTTGAATATACGGGTGTATATCTCTTCAACCCGCAATCCCAAATTCAGTTCAATTGAAAATCGCTTGGGTATATCATTTTAACCCATAACGAAATTCTCCTATTCTAAAGTTCGTTCGGGTATGTATCATTTCAACCCATAGTGAATTCTAAACTACAGAACTTACAGAGTGATAACAGATAATAGAATAAAATAACAGGCATATATCATCAATACCAATATAATATAAACAACTGGATATGGTGTCATATCCCACAAGTGAACAATTGCAGATAAGTTAGTAAATCCAATGCAAAAGTGGCAAGCAAATATTTGTTGTTTTGAACGTTAAGTAAATAAAAGTGTTTTATACCAAATTAAAACCATTGAATCAAAAAGAATGTGTAAAAGTTTGCACATGAACTTCAAGCAATTTTGAAATGGATTCTGAACGTATAAAGAGAAATAAATTTGCTTGAAACGGCTACGTGAATTTGAAGATTTTATTCCTATTATAAAAATGAAGAAAAAGGGAAGCGTAGAAATTTACACATAACTTATCAAAGCTAAATTCAAAAGAAATTGAACGACTAGGGAAATCATTTCTTTCCCACTTGGAATGCAAGGCTACAGATAAATTTATTTATTTAAGGTAATAAATTTTTATTAAGAATGCGCATTATAGATGCATTAATCAAATCAACCATACGTCCACATTAAAATAAAAGTAACGCATTTAAATTTATACATTTTCTTATTTATTCACTATTTATATTTAGTAGAATATATGTTTAAAGAGTATTTCATTAATTACGTACTATTTATATCCTAACTAAATAAATCAAACGGATACAAGGGTACAATTTAAAACGTTCATTTTATAAAGCTTATCTATATGCTATAAATTTAAAATTTATTGCTTAATTAAAATACGATTTGTTTACATCCATCTGATTCATTCATCATTTACCAAGAACTGATGTATACAAGTAAACTTATTAATTACTCAACTTAAAAAGTATATAATCTAACATAAAAAAAACAAAAGCGGAAAATGTTGTTCCGAATATATCCAGTTGAATTAAAAGATTTCGAAATTAGAATTTAAAGATATAAAATTTCAGTTAATGTTAAACTTTAACCAAAATAAGAATTATAGAATTTTGCTTATATTTAAAAAAAAATTGGTGACTATTTATAATTCAATAAAAAAAATTGGTGACTATTTATAATTCAATATAAATAAAAGAATAAAATACTTGTTAGAATTTTTGGGTTGTTACAGGGCACTACCCCAAATAACCTTGCTGCATCTTTCCTGTTTCGACCATACCGGGTTGTGAGGTCCAACGAGGTCACGTCCACAAAGCTATGCTTATCGTAAAAGCCATGCTTCGATCAACAAATGATCGTAGCACTTCGTATGCCAGATTACCAAATTGGGAATGTATCACTAGTAACCATCAACTACATAACCTCTGAGCTCATGCGTCTCAGAGAAGGGTGTTAAGCTAAGAGCATAATTTCTCCGCCACCAAACAGAAATGTATTTGATAGAAACCAGCTCTACATCTCAAAGAGTAACTTCAGACATACATCCATACAAGTCTGTTCCAGGTTCGAACAGTACCGAAGGCACTTCAAAAAGAAACCCTTGCAAATCCGGATAATCCCTAATCACATCCGGACTCCCCATCACAGAGGGTGATCAAATCTCTATACCGGGGATCAGCCAGTGCAGAGACATTCGACGAGTTATCCTTTCGCTTTTGAAAATACCCGGTCTTCACCACTGGTCTTCAAATGCTATCCATAACATCGTATCATTATTCGGAATGGGTTTTATGACACAAAGTCCTCTCCCAGCTGAACCGAATAATAAGCGCTCAATTTTAAAAACATATGGATATTAGGATCTTTTTTAAGTCACAACAATTTCCCAAAACCTTTCTTCAAATGGTTTAAACAAATTAGCATTTTCAAATCTTTAAACAAAAAGATTCACTTCACAAAGATTAATTCATAGCTTTCAAAACTGTTTACAATTCAAATCTTTTATACCAAAGATACACCTTTAAGATCCTCTTATTTTGGAAACAAAGTTCACTATTCTGTAGTAAAGATTCATTTATAGATATTAAAATAATTCCATTTCGAAATCAACCTCTTTCAACATAAATTGGAAATCCTTTCTTATATGAAAGCAATTATCATTTGAAAACAAATACCTTTCGTTTCGAAAAAATCCATTTAAATATACACAAGTTACATCCTTTTAAGTATAAACTTGGGTTAAATTTAAATTCCCAAAGTAATACTTTGTAAAACACTTTAAAGATGGTTTTAAAATCCCTATATATATTATATATCTTGTATAAACCTTTCAAACCAAATTTCCAAAACAATTTCAAATTATATTTTCAAACTAAATTTTAATTTCAACACCTCCCCTTCAAAAAGCTTTCCGTATCCAATTCCAATTCCAAAACCATTTCGATTCAAACTTCAACTTTAAAAAAAAAATTAGATTTCAAAATATATGTGACTTAACCGATTTCCTCGTGAATTCCATATTTTGTGTGTATAGTGTAGTCCAGGGGTTTTACACAATAGTGCAACATCATCAATCATTACAGATTCAAGCACAGCAATATCGATAAGCGGTATAATCATATAACGCTCATCTTCATTTACGGATACACATAGATAAATAATATAAATTCATCGTAGATAAATAAATTACATTCATCACAGCTCAAATCAAAATAATTGATATCACAAAGCATCACACAGCAGAGATATCAAACAATTTCAAGCATTCAATACAATCCAGACATCCATAAGTAAGATCGATTAGTCATCTGATTAATTTAAATCATATTTATTAATTATGAATAAATCACTAATTCTGATTAATTAACATTAATTAATTACAAATCGTTTTAATTAATTATTCTTTAATCATTTATTAATTAACCGTTAATAATAAATTAATCAACCTTTAATCATTAAATAATTAAAGGTTAATTATTTAATTATACTTCAATTAACTATCCTTAATTAAATTAATTAAATAACCCTTAATTAATAAATCATCCCTTAATCACTTTTATTAATTAATTATCCTTTAATTAATTACTCATCTTTAAATTAATTGACTTAATTAATTAATCACATAACTAATTTTCCTTTAATTAATTATTGTGTAATAACTTGATTAATCAACCTTTAATCATTAATTAATTACTTTTAATCAAGTAATTATCTTTTAATCATTCACATTAATAACTAATTTAAATTCTTTAAATTGATTTCATAATTAACTTGACCTTTAATCATTAACAAATTAATTAGTCTTTATTTATCTAAGGCCTTAATTAACTTAAGATAAACCACTTATCTTAATTACTTACTAAATCAAATCATTTTTGAAAGCACTTAAAGATTTTAGTTAAACAATTATCCCTATACATAATTATTTTAAAATCAAAACAATTTTCAAACATTTACTTTAACACTTAGTCTTTGAAACTTGTCTTAATAATTGCTTGAAAACTTGTACATTTTCTATTTGCTTTGAAACTTTAGAAATTTTCTTTATTTCTAAACTTTGATATCATCCCCGAGTCAAACACATCTTTTTCCGAGCTATTTCGAATTTTACTCGAGTAAACTCACGCCCATGATATCTTCGAGTCAAACACTCCACTACACGCGATTAAAACCTACGAAAACCCACCTCCTTCTTCTTCCTCCTCTTCATACTGATACAATGGATATCGAGTTCATGTGTACAATCGCCAGATCAACTTTCGATCACTGCTGAGTTCTCCGACATGACGACGAACACGTCCCCATCTATCACGAACACCCAGCAAAATAAAAAACATCGAGAAACAAAATCGAGCATTCGAAACGCTCGAATCCCAGACTCGATCATCAGAAAACATCACGCGCCACCAAAACTGTTCACTAGGGGCCCTGCTGTTCCACCCAGAGATGCGCCACCAACTAGACGACTATCCCCCTTGGTCCGATCAACTACGATCCACCATCGACGTCGCAAATGTCTCGTGAATCCAGACTACCAAAACCACACCTAAACCATATTCCTCCCCTGTCGTGCCACCATGGCAACTTTTAATTTCTCCGGTCATTTTTCTGATGGACATCATCACACTAGCTTCCTTCTCAAATAATCGCGATATCCGGTTGTCACCGATCGATGAGGATCGACTAAAACGAGTTTTCTGTTCAACTTAGAAACTCTAACTCAATTCAAAGCTAAAAATCTTGAATCTTACTTTAAAAATCATGATTTTCCAAATTGAACTTGATGATGTAAGTGAATCAATAAACTTTGATACTCGAGTTTTAACATGTATTTAAAATTCACTACTTATCTTTTACCCAGACAAAACTCTTTTCTATTTCAACTTAAGATTATTTTAGAACTTCAATCTTGATTTTTACAACATGTTTTGTTTAGATTTTCAAACCTAACAAGAATTATAGGAAAAGAATTTGATTTTAGAGAGGATTTTGGAAACTGGGGCAAAGAACAGAAGCAAAGGTTTCTTTTTCCAGACATGCAAAGAAAATGTATACAGATTTGTATATATATAAAAATATTTTAAATTTTTCACTTCAAGCATGGTCACAAGCAGCAACTATATATACATATTCAAGCATCAAGTATATAGGTTTTCTCACCAGGTTTAGAGCAGAAAAGAGAACATCTGTAACTGTTATTTTTGAACTCAAGTATTTGAAAATGAAGTTAATCTTGATTTTGTTGAGTTTGGATCTGAAGTTTTATTAATTGAGATGTTTTGCTACTTTGAGTTATTAATGAATCAAGTTGAAGTTGGATTTGTACTTGATGTTCATTTTCTTTTCAGGTTTTGATTCTGTGCTTGTTTTTGAATTTGAAATTCTAGACTTGAAAACTTGATTCAGGTTTTGCTTTGATCTTCTTTTTCTAGGTTTGAAGATTTTGAAAACAGGTTTTGATTTGTTTCTGTAGTATTGTTTCCAGGTTTTCTTTTCTGTTTTAATTATCAGTTTTGATTAAATGAAGATGTTAAAGCCTGGTTACTTCTTAATTTTAATGTTTATTTTCATTATAAATTTAAGAATAAAAACGATACATCTTGCCACTTGTTTTATTTTGTTACACTTGTTAATATTTGTTAACACTTGTTCATGCATAAATTTGTGAACATACAAATGTCATATGTAATAATATTGTGTTTAAACCCTCACTTAATTTGATATACAAATTATATTTTAACCCTTGTTTAATTAAGTATTTATATTTTATCTTTTTATTTTATAAGCTACTTTTGTTCTTAGATTTAAACTGTTTAAACAAATTTTATTTATCTCTAGTTAAATTTCAAAAGAAAATTATTAAACCTTGTTTATAATTAATTTATAACTTTTTTTTAATTCTTACTTTATTTTAATTTATGAAACATGTTTTATGTTTTTATTTATTAACTATTATGAAATAGATTTGTTATCTATACAAATTTTACTAATTCATATATAACATTTAAAAGAAAGTATTTAATCCTTTTATAATTCTTATCTATTTTTCAAAAGATATATGTATATCAAAGCTTTATATTTATTTACATATATACTTACTATATTTATTTTCGAGTATATAAAAGAAAGTATTTATAGAATTTTTATTAATTCTTGTTTTACATTTTAAATCCAAGTTATTATGAATGTTTATATTTGCATTTTCTATTAATTGTACTTATACAACTTTTAAAGAAATGATTTTTAAATTCTAATTATACATTGTTAAATAATCATATATATACGTGTGTGTGTGTGTGTGTGTGTGTGTGTGTGTGTGTGTGTGTATACTAAAAGCATAAAGCTTTTAAATTCAATTCTTATCTATAAGATAATTATCCTTGAATTCCAAATCATATTTTTTTAAAATCAATTTATATATATAAAAAACACATATTCTTATTTAATTTGAAATTTTCAAACTAATTCAAAATTGAATTCTAAAATTTAAGTAAATTAACAATTTAAATTTGATTTAAAATCGGGATCGTTACATATAGTTTCAAATCGATTTAATTAAATAAAATTCTTAATTAAACACAATTTCAATTAAATTCCAAATTTATCTTCCGTGCCTTAACTTATAAAATCATTATTAAAATCTATTTTTGAAATATTAATTTTTATAAATACTTAAACATATTATATATTAATTAAATTAATATTAATTGATTTAAATATTATTACTAAATCTATATATAAAATAACATTTATATATAATATTTTAAGAATCAAGATTTATTAAAACCATATATTTCTTTCTAAAACCATAGAAATTATTTTCAAAATATTTATGTATGTATATAATTTTCTTATCCTATGGTCAAGTGATCAAGATATTTATTATTTCAATCCGTAATCCCAAATTCAATTCAATGAAAATCGCTTGGGTTTATCATTTCAAACCATAACAATTTTCTCCTATTCTACAGATCATTCGGGTATGTATCATTTCAACCCATAGGGAATTCTATACTGATAGCGAACTAGTAGAGTGATAACGGATATGATAATAATAACAACAGACATATATAATCAATATAAATAATATATAATATAAGCAACAGGATATGGTGTTATATCCCACAGGTGAACAGTTACAGTTAATAGCATATATAACAATTTAAATAATTACAGCAGCATATTTCAATTGTCGTTTCAATTGAAATCAAATTTAATAAATATAAGAACTTTAATTGTGAGTGATTTCTCACCTTCCGAGGCTAGATAGATTGACAAAGGAATGAGCTATGAATTCCAAAGCAAATCAACAACGGCACAGATTCGACGGAAAAGTTGATAGATAAGGGATTGATGAATTCAAATTAGAACCGATCGATGATGACAAGTGGTATAAGTGAACTTATATACATACATAATCATATATAACTATTTAAGAAAATCATATTCTCAATTCAAACACATTTAAATTTAAATATATATACAGGTATTTCAAAATCATTGCTTAAACAAAAAAAATACTTCACAGATATAAACATAGATTTAAGTAACTAATTTAAACATCTTATATCTATAAATATGTATACTTAAAATATTATAATATATTAATTATGTAATATAAGAAACAGTTTTCAAAGTATACATATATATAATAAAATTTATATTAGATGATATATGAAATAGCTAATACTATTTTCTAAGTTTATCCTTTTTAATGTAGCATTTTAAAGCAAAGGGATGTATGTATCAACAGTTCAACTTATATATATCTAAATATGTAAACCACTTTATAAATGAACGAGCTTGCAGAGACACGGCAAGGTACAACAAGATGAACGAGCTATCACGAGCAGAGGAAGAGAAGAGCATGTTTCGTGCAACTAAGTATATTTCCTTTTCTATATTTATTTAGTTTCTTCACTAGCCGAGATTGAATGGGGGAAGAGCAGTTCGAAAAGAAAATAAAAAACAAGGAGGAAGGGGAAAAACGGCTCGGGTAGGCTGCTATGGATGGACGGCTGAGGTTGTCACGCGGAGGAATGGAAGTACGGGAGAGATTAGGCGGACTGTGCTATGCGATGAAGAGAGGCTGTACCATGGTCAGGGAGGTGTGGAGAACCAGAGGCTGCAAGGGTTAGGAAGTGGAGTAGAATGAGGGTTCGAGGTGCTCGAAAATCAAGGCGGAGAGGTTGTTGTGTACTGGTTCACGTGCAGGCGGAGGCACGGCAAGGAGAGAGAGGGAAAAGATGCGGCCACTGGTGAGGCGGAGATGGGTTTTTGGTTGGCGATGATCGACTGCTATAGGGCTACAAAGGAAAGAATGGTGGAGAGGTTGCGTGAAAAATGGAGGAAGCAAGGCTTTCCTGGTTGGGTTATGTGTGGTAAAAATGAAACGAAGGAGGTGAAAGGGTAGATTAGCATTCAAGAAGATATAAACGTGCATGTGTAAAATGAATGCAATATTTATAATATAAAGTAATTTCAATGGTCAATCCCTTCAATTGAGCTGAAAAATTTATGGCTCGATTGGACAGCAACATGTTTCAATTTGAAAACATAAATGGAAAGTCAGAAGTTTTTGTACCTTTACGACGGATCGTTATCGTCGTTTCCATTGCATACGAGCTCAAAACACAGAATTGGATATACCTTAGAGATCAGCACGACGAGATGGTCAAAACGATATATAGATATTGGTGGTACGATCAAATTATAAAAACTCGAATTTTCGCTACCGGAAATGCTGAAAAATTGCAGAAAATAAGATAAACGGAGCTAGAGAAGATCAAATTTGAAGAAACGAAATATGACGTCTCGCTCAAAATATGATTTACAAATTTATTGTATAAAAATATTCAGGTTTGGAAATCATTTTATTATCATCAAATATTAACTGATTTGACTTGAAATAAAATTGCGCAATAAAATAAACTTCCATATTATTAGATGAAAATTTACCATTTTCTATGTTTAAAGAGACATATTCCAAATATCACAATTTTAATTCAAAATTCAATTATTTAAAAATTCATAAAATATCAATTTAATTACGTCATTAAAACCATTAAAATTTACGGGTCGTTATACTTAATGTCTTTAATTAATTTCTTACTTAATTGATAGCATCAATTATAAATTAATATACGTATGTTATCATTTAATTTATTCCCACATACATTTTCCTTTATTAGAAGATCCCTTAATTAATTAATGTTATAAAAGTGACATATTCTCTGATTAATTGACGCCCTATGTCTCTTAATTAATTCCCCTTTTATTTGATTGATGCGTTAATTAATCACACACTCATTGCTTGCGTAAATCTATGTAACTTATTAGTTGTTAAATGCATATATTTGACATTTATATTTTATTTTGCAATTATGTTAATTCAATTGATTTTATTTAATTATATAAAAATGCGAGGTGTTACATAATTGTACCTAGGACATACCCCTAACTCTATCACTTTTGAATTAATCGTATAAGTTAAAAGTCATTTTAGCTTAATTTGAATTTATAAAAAACATACAGTTTTTGTTCACATTTTTGTTATAAAAATGTTTGTAATCATCTAAGCAAACTACTCGAACAATTGATATTGGTCGAGCGTTATCTTAACATACCTCATATTTTGTTGCTCCTTGTGTGTGTATATATAAGGTAATGATCAAGATCCCCCTCTTACTGTTCCCTTCAATCACCCTCCATATTTTTGTGCAAATTATTTTGGGTCAAAGTGACTTTTTATACTATGTTTTATTTGTTATTAAGACCATCTATGACAAAATTTTGAATCATTTTGAAACATTTGACCCATCCAAAACCATAAGTCAATATAAACCATCGGAAAACATTTATTTGAGCATCAATTTGACATGTAATTTAGAAGGGATTAAAATTTTCAAAATAATTAAAAAAATTGCACAGATGTTCTTACTATTGGAATTGCTAATACAATATTTCCAAATCGAAGGAGAAGGCACCCTGATTGCACTAGTGAAGACAACGCATCGTATGAAGAAGCAAAGACAGAACATGATGAAGTGGAAAAAAGGGCCAAAAGTAGTAGCATAAGTTACAGGTTTCCAATCAACTGGAACACTTTCTAGTCGATTGGTAGACATTTTGAGTCAATTTAGATTGGGATAGTTCAGGCCTAATTGCATTAGTGATTTCAATCGAATGGGACATCCCTTCCAGTCAACAAATGGGATTTCTAGTCGACTAGCCTAGCTTTTTCTGTAGAATTCTGGCTTCGATAATTCAGGGACATTTTCAACATTTTTGAGGTATTTTAGAGTTTCCATCATAGATCTCTACATATCTTTAACCAATGACTGAGATTAGTTTAGACTTTTATAAATAGACTTGTATTGGGTGCCATTGTAATATGTGAAGGAGTTATGTATTAGGATTACGGGGAGTGAGATTTCTTTTCAATTTTAAGACTCTTTCTTTGTAATCTTTTTGAGTAATCAATAAAGTTTATTTAGATAAAATTATATTGTGTGTTGTTTTCTTCAATCCTAATATCTTATCAAATCAAATTGTATAAGGATCCTTGGGATAGCCCTAACAGTTGGTAAAAGAGCCAAGTATATGAATTTTTTTAAACAGAGTTTGGTTATGGAGAAGGTAAGTGTTGAAAAACTTAAATTGAGGATTTTGGAAGGCAAAGATTTAGGATTTTCTATATTTCAACGATCTTCACAAATCATTAGAAATCAAATGGGAGAAACCTAGAGGTTGAACTAAAGCAAAGTGGGAAACCACGAATAAGAAGCCTATGACGGCAACTCAAAGTTTATCTCGGAATATGGTGTTTCATATTGTTGCAAATGAAACATCTTCACATTTGATTTAGAAGAAATTAGAAGGAATTTTCAAAAAGAACTCCATTACAAATAAGTTTATTCTTATGAGAATATATTTATAAATCGAAAGCTTAAGGAAGGTGGATCAATTAGGTAACATCTTAATGATTTTAAAGAAATTATGAATCGACTGGTAGTCATGAATTACAAGATTGATAATTATATACAAGCCTTTTTGTTGATGAGTTCATCATCGGAAAATTGGGAAACACTTATGGTTGCATTAAACAACTCAAAATCGGATGGAGTTGTTCCAATGGGAGTAGTGGTTAATAGCCTTCTCAATGAGGAGATGCGGAGGATGAACTTAACAAAAGAAAAGGTTAATGAAGAAAAGGATAATAGAAATTTGATTGAAGAAGTGCATCTAGCAAGAAGAGATAACCGTCTAGATATAAAAAGATGGTCAAATAGATCCCTACATTAAAAAGGATTTCATCTACTAATACTGTGAAAAACCAGATCACTAGTTGAAATTTTGCAATAAAAAGAAAGTAGATAAATAGAGGATGAAGACATTAGAAGAAGATTAAAAGAAACAAAAAGATAATAGGGATGATGAGGTACATTTTGGTGATGAATTTGATGACAATGTCCTATGTGTAGATAAAGGCAAGAAAAAAGATTGAGTTCTAGATTCATGTGCATGTTTCCACATATGTAATCAAAAGGAATCGACAGGTAGACTTTTCCAATTGATTGGATTCTAACCCGATTGCATCATTGCTTTCAATCGACTGGAAATCCCTTCCAATCGACTGGCACCAGTTGAGTGATAGAATTTTCTATCGATTGGATTGACATTTGTTGGAGAAGTTGGAATTTGAGATTTTAGTGTCATTTTTTTATTTTCTGGTGTTTTGAAATTTTCACCATAGATTTCTACGAATCTTTGGTCCAAAAACAAAGATCACATCTAGCTATTATAAACAGACTTATTTAAGTGTTATTGCAATGGAGGAGGCTTATTGTTCTAGTGTTTTGGAATTGAGATTATTTTTCGATTTTAGGTGGTTTTCTTTGTAAACTTATGGTGAATTTAATAAAGTTTTGTTTGGAGGAAATTGTTTGTCTACCATTTTCCTTCACTTCTTATATCTTCTTAAATTTAGTTGTGTGGGGATCCTTAGAATATCCCTAACACTTGCTAGCAAACAGAATATGTCTACTATTTGAATTATAGTTTACTAATTTTATTTTGAGCTTGCGATTAGAATTGAGTTTGTGTAATTTTGTTTAAATTTGGTGTTAAATTGAGTTTGAAATTGGGCAATTTTTTTGAATTTTCTTCTTAAATAATACTAATTTATTCAAATAAAAAGTTAGTTTGTTGAAATGTTAGGTAAGCTATTTGAATTTACTGTTAGAGTTTGAGTTATCAACTGATGTTTCGTCTTTGAGATAAAGAATGCAATATGAGTTTGACATACATAATATATTTTCCACTAATAATGAAGCAGTTAGCTGCACTTAAGTTTCCCAAAAGGAAGTAGTAAGATATCCTTTTAACATAAGTACAATATGAAAAATAAACATAAAAATAGTAATCCAAAGGGAAATAAATTAAATTATAGGGTTGACACTCCTGAATTGTAAAATTGTTTCACATCTGATCCCACCGATCTTGATTCCTGACTACACATGTCTGCACGTAGGAATACCCAACTTTTTATGTGTCAATACCCAACTTTTTTTTCTTATGAATTACCTAGAGAACCGAGCTTCGCTTGAAAACTCTAAGAAAATGTGACTGCCAAATACTTGCTCCGAGTACCTATTACAAAGTTGTTAATCAACGTTCGAACTCATGAACTTTGATCTCGTAGTCCCAACTATGGCAACCCTATTGTGTGAATACCCGGCCTTGCTATGTTATCGTTGGATATGCACTTATTGATTTAAGTAATTATGCCTAAATAGTTTAAGTAGTTGATATATGATCATCACAATAATTTTAGCAGAATGAAGCTGGTAGTAGAGTACAAAATAAGTCGGGCCAAAGCGAATATATGTGTGTTCAGTTTTTATCCAGTAAGAAATTTGGATGGACACAGACCGTACAAGTTTTCAGCTTGAAAACCTTCCAAGTGAATCAGAAAACGGACGGACAATACAAAAATCATCAGATAACTTGAACGAACATGATTTCATATATTTTTTGTCTTAAAAGAAAATTGGATAAACATGGACAAACATTTTTCTATCCTGGAAAACCCATGCTATCATAGTAAGTTAACCGTTTGAAATCATGGAGTAAATAACACGATATGAGAGATTCGTTGTATACACGCCTTTGGGCCAGCATAGATACGTTTCATAATAATAACACAACTCAAAAATACGTATCTCATCTAAATATAAAGTAATGTACACGGAAAAATTAGGATAGAATAATGCAGAAATAGTATACATATACAAGAACATCCTAAATAAAATGTCGAAAGTGATAGTATATATATATTTATATAACTGATGTCAAAGTACAAGGACATTACAAAATATACATGTCATGTCTACCTAAAATGTTAAACATATGATCCATCATAAGTACATCACATATACATATCACCATTCCAAACACTAACAAAAAGAATAAAACACTAGCATCACCATCGCCACGGCATCACTACCAAAACTAGTCCCCAAAAAAGATATAAAACCATAGTAAAATTCCCTGTCAAAACAACCTCAGTCTAACCTAATGTTGTTAAACAAATAGCAAACCCAGGTCATGCTAGAATCTAGTTGTGAGTGTAATAATGTACATATAACAATAATATAGAATTATATACATAATGGGTTATATAACATATAGAATGAATGTCTTGCACACTCAATATTAACTCCATTCCCATCATATAGCATACATAATGTCATAATATATGAGTCGTGTCCCCATTTAATGTGACCATAATTGTAATCCTACTCAATTGTGATTCACTTCTAATCACAATTATGTAGAGTTAAATTTATTAGCCATCTACTTATTGGGAATTAATGATGGTTTAATTTATATAACTTGTTGACTGCAGAATACATTCTTTCAACACTGATCAAGCCAAGATACATGGTCTTTTTCATTCGTGTATCCGTCAACTAGAACTTTAATTCATCCAGATGTTGATCGAGCCAAGATACACGACCTTATTCATTCGTGCCTCAACCGGAATTACAGTTTTTTCAGATGGTACATAGTTTTTTTTACCATAGATCCCTCAAATAGAATTATAACTATTCCAAATGCCGATTGAGCCAAGATACACGGTCGTTATCATCTATGTATCCATCAACAAGAATTGTAACTTTTCAAGATGATTATCCAGCCATGATACACGATCTTTTTCATTCATGGATCCCTCAACCAGAATTGAAAATTTTATAGATGTCGATCATGCAAAGATACACGACATTTTTCATCCATATATCTCTCGGCCAGAATTATAACTTTTTCAAATGCCAATATACCTAACATACATAGCCTTTTTCATCCACATATCCCTTGATCTGAATTGTGGGTGTCTCCACATGACCTATTTTTGTACTATTCACTACTGCATAGGCATCATCGTTTCCATCAAATATATTGTGCGCTCGTCATGTTAGCGTGCCCATATTGCAGGTCGTCAAATCAATGGTAAATGGGCTCGAATGTCACTTGGTCCTAAATAGGATGGATCTAGCCCATTTTCTAATCTCATCATTTGATCAATTCATTATATTTAGAAAGCTCTTGTTACAACGGTAAACCTCTCCTAACTTTCGTTTAACTTAGTGTCACTAAAGGTTATTAACATGATTCAACTTTGACAAAACATCATATACTGTACTTAGCACCAAAATCATAGATGAAGAACACACATATCATTATCATAAAGATGATAAACATGCATCTTTATTTGATATTATGTAATATCTCCCTTTGCATGGCTTAGTTTTAGCATACAAATATGCACAAGGTATGAACTTATAATGGTGAATTATAACAATGAATCTTTTAGCCACAGCTAGATCATAATGAACATTAATCATCTACGCATACTTCATTCACATAATAACATGATTTGTATTTAACTTATATTGGAGAATAACAAATTACAAAAAAGAGAAAATTTTATCCATAAAGAAGTTATTTAGATAAACATTTTCGAATCTTAGAATCTTCGAAAAATTTCTTTATGCAAACTTCTAATTCTACATATACATACATATACATACAGTAATAACCTCATTTAGGTTTTAACTTAGATATTTAGATCCTATACACCCATTCAAGTATTTACAAAGGCGTATAACCATAAACACTAAAATCTGCACTTATATGCTTCTATAAACAAAGTAGTTAACACATTAAAACATTATATTTTTCAAAAAACATTTCAAAGAACATGCATATGTGAGTTTAGAACAACACATCCAAATTACAACACTTAAGGATTTTTTTTAATCTTTTATGAATTTTTTGTCAACTATCATTTTCAGTTGTGTATTATCCTCTTTAAGATCTTAGTGAAAATTCAATCTATAACCCCAAAATTCAATACGTTGGCCAAAAATTTTAGGGGAAGAAACTCAAATGGATTAGGAACAACATATTTAAATTTGGGAATTTCGAAAATTTATTATTTTTTATATGAATTTATTTGTAAGAAGGCTATATAAAAAACATACTATAGAGACAAGTATTTAATAAAACACTTTCTATACATCATATAAACATTCAAAATATACACAAATCCATCATAATTTTCATAAAATTTCAATCAAATCTTGCATATACCACATATAACCATCATGTAAATCATCACAAAGCCATATATAAGGTATGCAAAAGAAAAGCAAGAAGTTACACTTACTTGTTTTTGCAAATTAAAGCTAGAATTTTCTTTTCCCTTCTTACAAAGTCAAAACCCCCGTATTATCTTTCCAAACTAAGGTATAATACACATTAAAATTCAAAATTTAATACAATTAAATGGTATTTTTTATTAGCTTGAGGTTAGGAGCAAAATACACTTGAATTCTGATATAAAACTAGCTTGAAAATGCTTATACGCTCAAACTCAAGACTATGGCTGCCATATTGAAAATATTAAAAGCTTTGGGCATTTGTGTTGAAAATGAGAATAAAGTTATAGAATCCTTTGGCTGGATAAAGCATTAGAAATGTGTTTTAGACCACTCAAAAACCCATTATGCTCATTTTAATAAAAGAAAATGCTTTTCCTTTTTTGTATTATGTTACTAACTTGTTCTTCATCATTTTAAAGCATTCTCATACATATAAAGGTTTTACAAGCTATGAAATTTTTTACACAAATTTATTCTTGCACAAAACAATTTCAATGGATAAAATGCATTTTAATACTTTAATTTTTTTTAACTTTTAGTTGTCTATCAAAACAATTTATAGTTCACCACTACATTTTATTTTCCAAATATAAATTTTACATAGATTTGAAATTAACATAAAACATTTCAATTATAAATTTGAGATTTACATCAATATCTAATAAGAAAACATTCCAACATTTTGTAAATTCTTCCCAAACGAATTCCGACGCTCCAACATCTTTGTTAAAAAAATTCCTCCTTTTATTTCATTTTAAAAAAAATTCTATATTCAAAACCATCTTTGATATCCAAAATATCTTTTTCAAAACCAAAATTCAATTTTATCTACTAAAAAAATCCCAGTTTAATCTCAAAAATATATTTTGTTATGCTTATGACCGAATGTGACAAACTGCCATCCTTAAGAAAATTGCATCCATGCAATTTATAAGGAAAGAACTGTAACTATTCTAATTAATATCATCAAAACAAGCATATACAAACATACACACAATTTACTATCTTTATACACACTTAAACACACCCATATACTCAAGCACGCATCAGTGCATTCCATTTAGATATAGCCATTTATGTCGATGCAATACAACATAAATTTGTCGACTCGATATTGATAATCCCATATACAATTCATATAACTCGTTCGATTCATCTCACTGATGCAACCATACAGAATAAAAATAAACATTCCATGTTCCATTTATAAAAACATATCACACCACATCACAAATATAAAGAACAATGTGTGTATACACACATATATATTCATCATACGTTGCCTACATCTCAATTAAATATTTGTTTTTTCTCTCTTCTATTGCATGGACTATATATGTAAATATAAACTTGTGGACGACACCAGGGGACTATAAATGGTGCTGCTACACACACTTTGATTTAACTTCAAAAATTGATTTTTGAGTGGGTCGACTTCAAAAATTACTTGATTATGACTCACATAGATTAAAATAGGTCAAATTTGATAATTACAGCTTAAACCGGTTGACCCACATCAATAATCAGATTCAATCATTTTGATGTTATTCAAGTTCTCATTAAAAGTCCCCATGTTCATAGGCGGCAACCAAATCATCTAGTTTCCTTTCATGCCCACCACTGCTCAGCTCCTTCCACTTTTAATCGCAAAATGTAAACTGTAATTTTCTTCCAAATATACGAATATAGTGAGTTCACCATTCATTACATGTTGTAGGCATAGGTAAATCTTAGTGATGATCACTGCTGCACTTCGTTTGTATAAGGGCTAATTTAATACAAAAAACGAAAATTACTTAACGTACCTCTGTATTTTCAAAATTAATTTTAGGACAAATTTGTCCTCCTTCTTCATTACAACCTTAATAATTGTTTCTGTAGCCAATCAAATTAAAACCATAAGTTATATAAAAAAAGAAACATTAATAATTTTTAATTATGAATTTCACTAGAAGATTGAAATAAAATAGAATAAAAGAGATAATAAATTTATTATTAGTTCTTTTTTTTCTAACTCAACACAATTAAACTAATTATTTTTAAGATAGATATTGATGGTTCTCCAATACTAAGGATTGTTTGAATTAAAAGACTTGAAAATCTATGTAATCATATAGAGTTGAATTTGTTATGTTGGATTCTGGTTTGAAAACTTGAGTTTAAGAGAAAAAATGAAGAACAAAATAAGGAATGTAATTTTTATTGAAAGGTATATGTAGTGTTGTAATACTTTTGGTGTAGATAAAGGAAAAAATTGGTGTATAGCAATTTGTTAAAAAATTTGGTATGGGTATAGAATTTCTTGGTGTTTGAATAGTATTTTCCTTATAGTATTTTGACGTAATTTTGCGAGACATTGCTCTTCAATTCCTGGTTCCATAGATATGGTTGCCAATGGAATCGGTAGCCTTCAAGACATGGAAACAAAACTTGATGATTGTCAAGTTCCAATAAACCAATTCTAGCTACCCAGGTTATTGATTCTTAGCATTAATAATAATTGCAGTAGAAGGTTGCTTAGATATATATATAATGGTGTAAGAAAAATAGCAACAATGAATTGGGTTATGAAATGTTCAATAGAGAAATACAACTGTTTTCTAAAGTGAAGGATATCACGGCAACTGATATTGCTTTGTTGGACCTTGAAAAAGAAGGCCATAGAATAAGACCTAAAACTTTTGATGTAGTGGTTGAGATATTTCTCAAATTAAGAAAAGTGGAAAAGTGGTTCCCTTGTTCAGGGAATGTAACGACCTGGAATTTTCAATCTCGAAAATTACAGATAGTTAGGAAAAGAAGAAAAGGGATAGGAGAAGAAACAGAAATGAAACACAGATTCTCACATTCGCAGCGGATCAAAATATAATATCAAATAAAATAGCAGTTATACAAAGGAAAACTGTATTAGTTAATTTACATCAATATATCAGAGTTACAACATTTCACAATCACTGGAATAGTTAAAATAACTTGTCCCAGATAAATAACAATATATCACAGCAGAATACACTCCATACGTTCATGCCATCCAGCTCGCCTCCTTAGCTCCAGAACGTCTTTACCTAAAAATTTGTAATATTCGGTCTGACCCGAGCATTACATCAAAGTAACACCCGGGTCAGGCTGGAAACCAGCATGAGTAAACCCATATAATATAAAATACTAAGCCATATAACTTAAGTGAATTACCTGGGTAACTCGAACCTTTCTACGAGTTCTCAAAGTCCATCACCTATTACAAACTATATTCAATAACTGTTACTCAATTAAAGGCCAAATTACATAATTTATTCCAATTCCAGCCTGTTGATCTCACATATCAAATCTATATAGAACTATTTAGATTACAAATCGAAGTGGTTTCGGGTATTTGCTAATACCCGATCCCGGTCTCTTCGAACACAATGTCATCTTAACCCAAGTTATTCAAGCGAGTATAATTCAATTAAAATTACAGGATGTCACTTTTACACAACAATTTATCATCGATAGATAACCACATTATTATTGTCCACCCAATCATGTCATATCACACAACATTTCATATCAGAGATATCAACCAATTCAAGGCATTTAATATCATTCCATCTTTCTTAAGCAAGATTGATCACTTCCCAATTAATTAATAAATCTCTAAATAAATTAATTACTAACTTTAATCACTTAGATCACCCTTACTAAACATTAATTAATTACAAATCAATTAATTAATCATCTTTTATTTATCCATCTAATAAATCACCCTTGATTAATTATCCTTCAATTATATTAAGTAATTAACCTTAATTAATTTCCTTAATTAATCCTTATTAAACTAATTACACTAAGTAATTAATCCTCAATTACTTTCATTAAGTAATTATCATTAAATAAATCACCTTTAGTAATCACCCATTAATTACCCTCCTTAATTAATGATATTAAGTAATTTTTCTTTAATTACTTTTATTAATTAACTTTATTAATTACATTGACTAGTGGACCTTAATCAATCATTAATTATTCACACTTATCAATCATCCTATAATTAATTAACCTTTAATTGTTAATTAATTAATCATTAGTTACTTATTTTAATTGATCTTTAATTAATTAATTAATCCTAATCACCCAAACCTTACTTAATTAAAAGATAAGTTATTCATCTTAATTAACTCCTTAATTTTCATTAAAAATCTTACTGAACAAACTTTGAATTAAGTTATCATTAATCTAAAATTTAACTTAACCCAGAAGTTAAATTAATTATTAAACTCATTAAATCTTCTTAATTTAACCACATTATTAATAAAGTTTTAAACAACTTTAAGAATCTACTTAATTAAATTAATATTTAAATAACACCTTCATTTAATTAACGATTTAAGTGAATTAATAGAAAACTTAGTTATGTTATCTTTTAACACTTGAAACATAATCATTATACCCGAGAAAATCCTAGGGTTACTCGAACAAATACCCGAGTTTCCCCATCCTTTTCCCGAGCTTCCTCCTCTTTCATCTTTTTTTTTTTAAAAAACTTGTTTAAATCTTTAAAACAGTTATACTTAAAACCATTCACGTACTCGAATCAAACTCTGAGCCTACCCTTCTCTTTCCCCGAGACAAACCCGAAGAAAAAACCCCAAGAGTCAAAACTGACATCACTGACATGGCGGACACCTGCACCGATCATCGACGATGATCTGGCCTCCAAGTTCGCCTCCGACAAGTCGTCCACTGCCTCCACCTTCGATCCCAACCATCCAAATTCCAACATACGCTCGGAATCGAAATCGAGCTCCTTAGGTTAAGTCCGGAACAGAACCTTCGCCTGAAACATTCTCGAACCGCCGACGCCCACCATCGGACCCTTCTAAACTCCAGCCACACTGTAACGATCCTGAATTTTGAACAATTTAAATTGGAAAATATTTGATTAATTTTAAATATTTGAATGATGATTTAGATTGAATTCCCAATGCTATATAAAACATTCCTATGATTTGACGATTAAATTTTAAAATTTAATCTATAAAAAGTTGAATAAAAATTTAAATTTGACTTTGGGGTTGAAATTGAATATTGAATTTGTATTTTAAATTCAAACTAATGACTTAGGAAAATAATTTGGATACAAGAATTATTATTTATGTAAATTCATAAATGGATGGTTAGTTTTAAATAACATTTTTTCTTTTCTTTAAAATAAAAAGGAATAAAATTTTAATCAATACAAATTAGTAAATAAATACACATAGTAAAAATTTAAACAACATATTTATAAATTTTGAAAAAATATTATGGAAATTTTAACAACATAATTTAAACAAAAACATAACAAAGCAAAGTAATAATAAAACCCATTGAAATTCAAAATAAAAATGTAAGAGGAAAATTTGTTGACTATTGTTTGGGCTTTGAAAATTTTGGCCAGCCCACGCTTGATATTGATGTCGTGATTAAGTATACCCGTCTCCTTTTACCCATTTTCATTTTTTAAACCCTAAACAAAATAAACGAACGAAAGAAACAACAATGGCGGCTTCGTGTTCCTCTTTGTCCAAAATTAGGGCTCGTGAAAATCAAAGGCTCGGTCTTCTTCCTGCTCATCTTCAAAGCTAGGGCTTTCGAAGCTGCGCTATTTGCTTGATCGATAGGAATTTGCATGTTGCCTTGCTCGATCTATTCTTCGTCGCTCAATGCTGCTTCGTTCTCGTTCATCCTCTTTGGAAAAATTTTGGGTTTTCGTATTCGCTTCAAAAAAGGTGAGTTTTTTTTCTCACTATTAATTTTTATTCAAGCTTTTAGATTTGTTTGAATTGGGTGCTTGGTTGCATGCTATGATTTGGGGTGTCATTTGTTATCATTTGCTCGGTTATTTGAATTTAAACTAATAAGAACAGATAAAACACTGCATGTTTGTTTGTTGGGTGTTATTTGCTATCATTTGCTCTGATAATTTGATTTAAACTGATGAGAACAGATGCTATAAATTTTGTTTTCAAACTGATTAGAACAGATGCTATAAATTTGTTTTTAAACTGATAAGAACAGTTTGTTGTGGCTGCATGTGATGGATCTTGGAATCTAGATGAGGAAAATTTTGTTTGCATGTGCTTGTTTGAACTTCAGTTCATATGTGATGTATGTATGTGTCTGTAAAACCCCCTATTCTTGTTCTCAGATGCAAGCTATTTCAAAACCCAAATAATTTCCTCTTTTACCTGTCAGTCTTAAGTTGTTTAAGGAAAATGTAGTAAGGAAATAGAAATACTTTAGTTATGAAAATACTTGTGAGCAAACCACCTTTCTAAATTCTTTAAGTTGATATATATGAACTGCTTTGTGGTGTTCTTTGATATTTTGCTGTGTATTATGCTTGCATGCCTATATAAGAATGATCCCAGTTATAAAGGTCTGTGAACATCCTATAATCTGAAAGTAACAAAATTTACAAGTTCAAAACAATTGTTTGATGAATCTGATGCATTGCTAAAATTCTTGAATCCATTATGTGATGCTTGAATGTTTGTTTAGGTATGGAATTGAAAGTATGTATGTGAATATGTATTTATGCATATACATGTCACTGTGAGTAACACCTAATTTAAAATAAATAAGTAGGATTTCATGCTGGTGTAAGTCTTAGCTTTGCATTGATCAAAGTGTTCAACTGGGTATAGTTCTGATGCATCTAATTGAATAAAAGAAAATTTTTGAATTAAACCCATAAATGCACGCTTGGAAAATGACCTTTCCCTTCACTGTTCCTTAGCTTTCAGTTTTACAGTAAAAGAAAAAAAAACTATGGTTAAAATCCCAATCTTTTCTCTACTTATTCTTTCTGAAATAAATTGTAACAAGTTGAAGTTTGTGTTTGAGATGCACACGAATGAAGTGTATGCTTGAACTAGGTAGTGAAACTAATGCTTGTTTGGCTTGCAAAGGAAAAAAAATCTTTGAATCTGGTTAAGGAAAATGTACTAAGGAAAATGAATACTTGTGAGTAAACCTTGGTTTCTCAATCTTTTTGATTGCTTTGTGTATGCTTGGGTGATATAGGAAAATTAAACTTGTTTGCATGCAAGAATTTTGATATATGATTTGTTGCTTGATTGTGCATGTTGATGTTTCCAAATAATGGTTCCTGTCTGATTTCAGGAAAGAAAAAAAAAGAAAGAAAAAATAGTCAAACATGTATATATATACATAGTAAATGGAAAGCAAGAGTGTATAGGCATTTATTATTATTGTTTGATTTGACTAGTACAATAACCAAAGTTTTGTTACTTCTTGCCTGCACATATTTCACCAAATAAGTGTATATATAAGTTTTGAAGGTTGCATGTTGACTGTGTACTTTTTAGTCTCTGGTTTTGTACCTTAAAATTGCACCACGTTTAGTAACAAACTAAGTAAGTTTTGAAATTTTTCTTTCTTTTACTGGAAAAAAAATGTAAGCCCAACCTTTCTGTAAATTTCCATACTATTGTTACAAGTTTGTGGCACTATATTTGGACTTATTAATGAAAAATTTTGAAATCACTTAAAACTGGTTCTTGTCTTACCTGTGTTGGTATGCTTTGACTTGATTCCACTCTATCCATATATGTTTAACCCTGGTGCTGGTCTGCATACTTCAGTGCTTCATTGTTGCACTTTGTTGGTATAACTGTTGCATTTGGTTTATTTTGTTTGCACTCATTTGTAGTCTGCACCTCGTATGCTGTTGCATTGGGTTTGTCTCAGCCTTGAACCTTTGTGGTTGTAGTCATGCATTGCATGTTGTTATTTCCAGTTGCACTTGGTTTGTGATTTTGTTGGGCCTTGTTCTTGTGCACTGACCATATGGTCTTTGCTTATTTGTAGCTGGTATCACTTGTTCACCTGCATTTGTTTGGCTTTGCGGTTCATTTTGTCTGCACTGTCCACTGCCCTTGTGTTGCTCACCATGTTGCATATATGTTTTCATTCACTTGAGTCTGCCTTGTTGAGTTCTGTTGCACTTGTTCATTTTCACTATGTTGCACATTTGTGTCTGCTGTCATGTTTGCTGTGATGTCATCCATGCATTGATACTATTCTTTGAAATAAGTGCACGAATGAATATGATGAAATGCTTTGAATGTAAATAGGTATAATAATGATAAACATATATATATTTGCTTAATTGTTGACCTTGTTGCCTCATTTACTTATTGCCGTGACTTTGTAAATTGTATGGTTGTGTGAAATGTGTTCACTCAAGTGGCTCATGTGCTTATCTGCCTCTCACCTGAAATTTAATATGATCATCAGTTGGGTGTTGTTTTGTAACACTGAATTACTCAGTTTTGTACTTGCTGGGCTGATATGTGTGTACTCCTGTACACTTCTTATGCTCATTTGTGGGCATTTACATTATTTACACTATTTGTTGATCCGATTTGTTTTGTTATCTCTGCTGCCTGTACTGCACTATTAACCCTGTTTGGGCTGTTACCATTTTATTTCATTTCATTGCAAATTTAATCACTTGAATTAAGATTGATCCTGACTCGAGTTTTTTTTTGTGTTTTGCAATAAACGCTCGGGGTCAGACCGAGTATTTTTGCAGCTTGGAGGTTTTCTCGCAGCGAAGTTAGAGAGAGGGGAAAGCACTTCACTAAAGTTTTTCTGGAAATTATTTTCTTGTACTTAATAATAAATAAATTGTTCCGCTGTATTAAATGTAATTCATTGTATAACTCTGATATTTGTATATAAAAGAAAAGTTCTTTTTATGGGAAATATGATTATTATTCTGTGATTCTGTAGCTGATTCTGTTTAAATGTTATAAACTAAATAACAATCCGTCATTTTGAACGTTTCTAGTTGGTTTAGTTACCGACTAGAGGCGGTCAGAGCGGCGGGTCGTTACAAAAGTGGTATCAGAGCTTTGGTTTACACAAAGCTTAGTTTATGGCGTTTAATATGAATAGTTACTAGAATCACTTTAAAGAAAGTGTTTTCAAATCTAAAGAAGTTTAAAATTGTTTTCTTTAAAATAAAAAGTATTTTGAAAATTAGAATTATTTTTGAAAATTCCCCTCTCTAAATTTAGGTTTGCGATAGTTTCTCTTCGGTAATGTCTCCTTAGATTTGAGTCTCGATCATTTGAAAACTCATTATCGAATTGTTGAGATTTATGAAAAATGAAATATGAGTTAAGTGAATTGATGAATTGGTTTAAACCAAATATTTTGAATATCTCCGAAGTAATTGGGAAATAAAAAAATGATATGTCGATTGGTTATAACCAAGAGAATTATTGAAGTATAACTTGGAAATTTGATTCTGAATTCTTTTGAAAAATTGATTTCAAATGTTTTGAAGAATGATTTTTAAATAAATGGATTATAAGTACTTAACTAGTAAATGGAATTTTGGTATATAATTGAGTTATATAAATTGAATTGAATTAATAAAGGAGATTATAAATTGAAGTTTTATAAATAGAAATGGAATTTGTAAAGATTGTTTATAATTCGAAACCAATTGAATTTGATAAATGAAACATAGAAGTTATTAAAGAAGATATATTCGTGATTTTGGACAGCGAATTATCCTTTAAGTTAAATATTGTGATAATAAAAGCTGGTTGGGAATTTTATTCGTAATTTTGGACAGTGAATATATTATTAAATAAATCGGTTATGTCTTGGGAAAATGATTGAATGATCCGACTTTTTCTAATGAGGATTGCAAATTTTGATAGGAAATTTAATTGTCGACTTAACTGTATGAATAAAACAAGTTTTGATGTAAAGCTTATATTTCAAGTTTAGACTAATGCCTAAAATAGTTAATGTGGAAATATAAATCTAATGGAACCAAGTTGATGAGTGATTTACTAAAGAATTAGTTGATTATTTTGGAAATGAAAAGCAAATGCAAAAATTCAAATGGGATTTAGATTTCAAATTTGATATTTGTTAATATGAAAATCCATAATAGATTTAATTGATTCAGTGATGAATTTGAATTTGAACATGCAGAAAATGAAGTTAATCCATTTCAAGTTGTTTTAAAATGTGTTAAGGATCGAAATCATAGATTTCAACATTTATTGTTGAAATAGACGTTTTCGAGTGAAATAAAAGGAAATGGTGGACTATAACATTGTTGTTATAGTAAATGATTTCTGAAAGGAAAAGTTTTATCTAGTATTGGGATTTATATATCTATCTTAAATTTGAATCCTTATACTAGTGATTTTTGGGTCGTCGTAATAATGTTTTACGCAACATTCGTTTTGACTCAAGTTAATGTGTTTAAAGAATGATTTCCTTTAAGAATGAAATATATACTTGATTTTGGTTTAAGTATATCCAATATTTTCAAAGTGTTGAAAATAAATGGATTTGTGAATTACTTATTATTGAATAAGTATGGAAATATTTTCCAATATGAAATGAAAGGTTTGAAATTTTATCTTTTAAAGATAAAGTGAAAAGTGAATGTTTTGAGATTTTATCTTTTAAAGATAAATTGAAAATGAATATGTGAAATCGATTTGAAAATCGTATATTCATAGATATTTTGGAAATGTAAATTCACTATGGAATTTATAAAAGAAAGGGAAATTTGTTAAAAAAATAAATATTGATTTATTTTTGAAGTGTGGAAATAAATTTACGGATTTGGAAAAATCGGTAAGGATTTATTTGATTGATTTAAGTGAACCATTTTAAGTTTAAAATGGATAAATATTTGGAAATGTTTTCGTTTAAGGAAATTGTTTTGAAATTTGTTTTCAAAGATTGAAAGGTGAAAATGATTTGAAATTTGTTTTCAAATGGTTAAGTGTGGAAAATTATATATCTTGTAAAGATATTATTTTAGGAAAATATGAACAATTAGTTCAACTTGGTAATTTTCAAAGGATTGAATTTTGAGTTTAATTAAGTTTAACTTTGACACCCAAAAACAATATAAGTTGAACTTTGAATTTTGAATGGTTGATTTGGATTGTATGTCTAACATTGTGAATTGACGACATAGCAATTGATCTCTATTGAATATATATCTGTTGGTGGCGGAGAATTTATTCTCTTAGCTTAACACCCTTCTCTGAGACATACGAGCTCAGAGGTTATATATCGATAGACATCAATTATGTGTTGAGAATTGACGATGTAACGTGAAATCCAAATCGAGTGTGAAGTCGATAATAAATTGGATTATGAATGTGAATTAGGTTTGAGATAACCTTAAATTTCCAAATCTACTTAGAGGAAAATTTTAAATGGATAATGAAATGGAAAATTTGTGAATCCTCTATTTGTTACGGGTATGAGATATTGAGGTTTTCAGAACGTATATATGAGAATACGATAAATTCGAAAACCATCGTTTGGAAAGTAATTGTTATGGAAAACTTATGTAAGTACATGGGTATGATATGTACGAAATGTGAAATAAAATATTATATATGTATGTATGATATTATGTTTTCCAAATTGAGGATATGGAGAAGTACCTTCCATTTAAAATTTGTGAAGGTTGTTGGAACTCGAGATGAGTGTCCATTTGAAAATCGTAGCTACGTAGAATTCCATTAGTTGGATTGACCATTTGATTTCCATTAGTTGGATTGGCCATTTGTTTTCCATAAGTTGGATTGGCCATTTGTTTTCCATTAGTTGGAGTGACTAGCGTAATTTGAGGGGCGTGATACCTACAGTTACAAGCGATTCCACTGGGATAGTGGCGTAGCCGCCGAGTAAACTGCAATCTAGAAGCCAAAGCGAAATTCGAGGGGCGAGATGCCTACGGTCACAAGCGATTCTACTGGGATAGTAGCGTAACCGCCGTGTGGACCACGATCTATGGCAACAACCATGGCGAAATTCAAGAGATGAGAAATCTACAGTTACAAGCGATTCTACTGGGATAGTAGCGTAACCGCCGGGTAAACTGTGATCCATGGGGGAATGTGCTTTCCATATCCATTTTTTAAAAGAATTTTCAAAAGTATTTTCACTGGGAATTGAAGCAAGTATATTTAGTACTTGGAGAGTTTTAGACTTGCGCCTGGCCAGCGTATGCCTAATATCTTTAAGAACGACAATAGACTTGTTAAATTTCGAGTTAGTAAGTATTTTCAAACTTTAAATAGCAAATCAATAATTTGAGATTAAAGTAACATAAATTCCAACCTAATGAACTAAGGAAGAGGATTTTTGAAATGTTTTGAAAGTCCACAGTTTTGGAAAAGTTATACTATGTAAATTTCTTAAATGAAGAATTTCAAATTTAAAATTTGGGTTTTGTACGTTGAAACTTTTAGTAAAAGACTTTTGCGTCTTGATTGTAGAAAATGATGAGCAAATGAGTAAATTAACAAAGTTAGTGAGATAAAACAAATAGAATGAATTCTATACTCATTTATAAAAAAAAAAGTTTTGAGCTTGGTAAAATTGTGTAAAATATAAATATCGGTGAAATTTTAACAATCATTTTTCCTTACTTGTAATTTCGGGACGAAATTCTTTTAAGGAGGGGAGATTGTAACGATCCTGAATTTTGAACAATTTAAATTGGAAAATATTTAATTAATTTTAAATATTTGAATGATGATTTAGATTGAATTCCCAATGCTATATAAAACATTTCTATGATTTGGCGATTAAATTTTAAAATTTAATCTATAAAAAGTTGAATAAAAATTTAAATTTGACTTTGGGGTTGAAATTGAATATTGAATTTGTATTTTAAATTCAAACTAATGACTTAGGAAAATAATTTGGATACAATAATTATTATTTATGTAAATTTATAAATGGATGGTTAGTTTTAAATAACATTTTTTCTTTTCTTTAAAATAAAAAGGAATAAAATTTTAATCAATACAAATTAGATAAATAAATACACATAGTAAAAATTTAAACAACATACTTATAAATTTTGAAAAAATATTATGGAAATTTTAACAACATAATTTAAACAAAAACATAACAAAGCAAAGTAATAATAAAACCCATTGAAATTCAAAATAAAAATGTAAGAGGAAAATTTGTTGACTGTTGTTTGGGCTTTGAAAATTTTGGCCAGCCCACGTTTGATATTGATGCCGTGATTAAGTATACCCGTCTCCTTTTACCCATTTTCATTTTTTAAACCCTAAACAAAATAAACGAACGAAAGAAACAACAATGGTGGCTTCGTGTTCCTCTTTGTCCAAAATTAGGGCTTGTGAAAATCAAAGGCTCGGTCTTCTTCCTGCTCATCTTCAAAGCCAGGGCTTTCGAAGCTGCGCTATTTGCTTGATCGATAGGAATTTGCGCGTTGCCTTGCTCGATCTATTCTTCGTCGCTCATTGCTGCTTCGTTCTCGTTCATCCTCTTTGGAAAAATTTTGGGTTTTTGTATTCGCTTCAAAAAAGGTGAGTTTTTTTCTCACGATTAATTTTTATTCAAGTTTTTAGATTTGTTTGAATTGGGTGCTTGGTTGCATGCTATGATTTGGGGTGTCATTTGTTATCATTTGCTCGGTTATTTGAATTTGAACTAATAAGAACAGATAAAACACTGCATGTTTGCTTGTTGGGTGTTATTCGCTATCATTTGCTCTGATAATTTGATTTAAACTGATGAGAACAGATGCTATAAATTTTGTTTTCAAACTGATGAGAACAGATGCTATAAATTTGTTTTTAAACTGATAAGAACAGTTTGTTGTGGCTGCATGTGATGGATCTTGGAATCTAGATGAGGAAAATTTTGTTTGCATGTGCTTGTTTGAACTTCAGTTCATATGTGATGTATGTATGTGTCTGTAAAACCCCCTATTCTTGTTCTCAGATGCAAGCCATTTCAAAATCCAAATCATTTCCTCTTTTACCTGTCAGTATTAAGTTGTTTAAGGAAAATGTAGTAAGGAAATAGAAATACTTTAGTTCTGAAAATACTTGTGAGCAAACCACCTTTCTAAATTCTTTAAGTTGATATATATGAACTGCTTTGTGGTGTTCTTTGATGTTTTGCTGTGTATTATGCTTGCATGCCTATATAAGAATGATCCCAGTTATAAAGGTCTGTGAACATCCTATAATCTGAAAGTAACAAAATTTACAAGTTCAAAACAATTGTTTGATGAATCTGATGCATTGCTAAAATTCTTGAATCCATTATGTGATGCTTGAATGTTTGTTTAGGTATGGAATTGAAAGTATGTATGTGAATATGTATTTATGCATATACATGTCACTGTGAGTAACACCTAATTTAAAATAAATAAGTAGGATTTCATGCTGGTTTAAGTCTTAGCTTTGCATTGATCAAAGTGTTCAACTGGGTATAGTTCTGATGCATCTAATTGAATAAAAGAAATTTTTTGAATTAAACCCATGAATGCACGCCTGGAAAATGACCTTTCCCTTCACTGTTCCTTAGCTTTCAGTTTTACAGTAAAAGAAAAAAAACTATGGTTAAAATCCCAATCTTTTCTCTACTCATTCTTTCTGAAATAAATTGTAACAAGTTGAAGTTTGTGTTTGAGCTGCACACGAATGAAGTGTATGCTTGAACAAGGTAGTGAAACTAATGCTTGTTTGGCTTGCAAAGGAAAAAAAATCTTTGAATCTGGTTAAGGAAAATGTACTAAGGAAAACGAATACTTGTGAGTAAACCTTGGTTTCTCAATCTTTTTGATTGCTTTGTGTATGCTTGGGTGATATAGGAAAATTAAACTTGTTTGCATGCAAGAATTTTGATATATGATTTGTTGCTTGATTGTGCATGTTGATGTTTCCAAATAATGGTTCCTGTCTGATTTCAGAAAAGAAAAGAAAAAAAAATAGTCAAACATGTATATATATACATAGTAAATGGAAAGCAAGAGTGTATAGGCATTTATTATTATTGTTTGATTTGACTAGTACAATAACCAAAGTTTTGTTACTTCTTGCCTGCACATATTTCACCAAATAAGTGTATATATAAGTTTTGAAGGTTGCATGTTGACTGTGTACTTTTTAATCTCTGGTTTGTGCCTTAAACTTGCACCATGTTTAGTAACAAACTAAGTAAGTTTTGAAATTTTTCTTTCTTTTACTGGAAAAAAAAATGTAAGCCCAACCTTTCTGTAAATTTCCATACTATTGTTACAAGTTTGTGGCACTATATTTGGACTTATTAATGAAAAATTTTGAAATCACTTAAAACTGGTTCTTGTCTTACCTGTGTTGGTATGCTTTGACTTGATTCCACTCTATCCATATATGTTTAACCCTGGTGCTGGTCTGCATACTTCAGTGCTTCATTGTTGCACTATGTTGGTATAACTATTGCATTTGGTTTATTTTGTTTGCACTCATTTGTAGTCTGCACCTCGTATGTTGTTGCATTGGTGCATTGGGTTTGTCTCAGCCTTGAACCTTTGTGGTTGTAGTCATGCATTGCATGTTGTTATTTCCAGTTGCACTTGGTTTGTGATTTTGTTGGGCCTTGTTCTTGTGCACTGACCATATGGTCTTTGCTTATTTGTAGCTGGTATCACTTGTTCACCTGCATTTGTTTGGCTTTGCGGTTCATTTTGTCTGCACTGTCCACTGCCCTTGTGTTGCTCACCATGTTGCATATATGTTTTCATTCACTTGAGTCTGCCTTGTTGAGTTCTGTTGCACTTGTTCATTTTCACTATGTTGCACATTTGTGTCTGCTGTCATGTTTGCTGTGATGTCATCTATGCATTGATACTATTCTCTGAAATAAGTGCACGAATGAATATGATGAAATGCTTTGAATGTAAATAGGTATAATAATGATAAACATATATATTTGCTTAATTGTTGACTTTGTTGCCTCATTTACTTATTGCCGTGACTTTGTAAATTGTATGGTTGTGTGAAATGTGTTCACTCAAGTGGCTCATGTGCTTATCTGCCTCTCACCTGAAATTTAATATGATCATCAGTTGGGTGTTGTTTTGTAACACTGAATTACTCAGTTTTGTACTTGCTGGGCTGATATTTGTGTACTCCTGTACACTTCTTATGCTCATTTGTGGGCATTTACATTATTTACACTATTTGTTAATCCAATTTGTTTTGTTATCTCTGCTGCCTGTACTGCACTATTAACCCTGTTTGGGCTGTTACTATTTTATTTCAATTCATTGCAAATTTAATCACTTGAATTAAGATTAATCCTGACTCGAGTTTTTTTTGTGTTTTGCAATAAACGCTCGGGTCAGACCGAGTATTTTTGCAGCTTGGAGATTTTCTCGCAGCGAAGTTAGAGAGAGGGGAAAGCACTTCACTAAAGTTTTTCTGGAATTTTTTTTTCTTGTGCTTAATAATAAATAAATTGTTCCGCTGTATTAAATGTAATTCATTGTATAACTCTGATATTTGTATATAAAAGAAAAGTTCTTTTTATGGGAAATATGATTATTATTCTGTGATTCTGTAGCTGATTCTGTTTAAATGTTATAAACTAAATAACAATCCGTCATTTTGAACGTTTCTAGTTGGTTTAATTACCGACTAGAGGCGGTCAGAGCGGCGGGTCGTTACATACACCCTCACTGGCCTCTACGCTACCATTACCCAAGTCCTGGTGAAGCTTGATCAATCAGGGACGCTGCGTGCTTGAATATCCCGACCTCGACCCAAATTGGTTTTTAAACCCTAGATCGACCGATCGTCGTTGCTACGGTGAAAAATAAAATAACCTGGCATTTTTTCCGACATCGCCGAGCTTCCTCCTACCTCCAGACGAAATCCCGACCACAGCAAGACCTTCGACCACCAGAAATAGCTCAAAACTCATTTTATGATCATCTTTAAAATGCACGTCCAAAACTCAACTAAAAATTGAGATTTTTATTTTAAAAATCCTAGTTTTCGAAGTAGATTCAGGCTATATACTTGAATTAACAATCGTTGTGATGGATTTTAACCCATTCTTACATTTGCCACCGTCCCTTTTGTTTTCCAGAAAAATTCCTAACTTATTTCATACAATTTTTTTTTAACAACCTTGATTATATTTTAACAAACAAAATTTGTTTCAATACTTTAGCCTATAAGAGTTTTCATAAAGAATACTTGATTTTTCTTTAATTACATTAGCACCCAAAAATTTAAAGAACAGAGGAACACTGACATGCACACAGAGATATTCATACACATATAATCATTAAATTCAACATGCAAACCATTATCTCCAATACTATACTCAAGTTTACAATATGCAATAAGGATTAAACAAATTTAAAAAAATATAAAAAAAATAACAGTTCGTTTACTCACCTTATCCTGGACAGAGGCCTGAAACCTGGAAGTTGAATTTGATTTTGAAAGCTGGAAAACTGTTTCGAATTTTGAATTTAATCCTGATCTTGGTTTTGAAACTTGATGTTGATATTTGCTTTGATTACTAAGTTGAATCTGAAGCTTTAAGTTGAGATGATAAAAAAATTTTAGCTTTGAACTAGGCTGAGGTTGTTTATAGATTTTGATTTCCTGGTTTCATTTTATTTAAAAGATGAAGATGAAGAAAGAAGTTTTGAACTCAAAATATCCTGGTTTCTCACATATTCATTAAAATTCTAAATCAAAAGAAATTTTATTTTTGACACTTCTTAATTTTGTTAACACTTGTTTATTACCTATTTTACTTACTAAACATTTGTCACAAATAGGTATTTTTTATGCCCAAACCCTTTTGTTAAATTTATTTATAAATTATGTTTTAAACCCTATCATTTTAAATTTGTAAATTAATTTATCTCTTATGTTTTAAAGGTTTACATATATATAAATTCAATCTATCTCATGTGTATTTAGAAAGGAAGAATATTAAATCTTTTTTTATCCCATCTTATTAAAAAATTAAACTTAAGTTACAATATCCAAACCAAATATATTTCAATATATATATATATGTTAAATCTTTTATTAATTCTTGTTTTTAATATCATATTAATTGTTCCTTTGAAAATATGAAGTTAATAAATCATGTGTCATTATAAGATATTTATTCTAAATCAAAATTTTATTTACAATCCCTAGTGATACTTTATTTTCCTCTGGAAAATTTCAATATTATAAAGTTTTGCATATATCTACTTATAAAAATTCATCAATTTCCTAATAAGTTTTATCATTTATAATTCCAATACTTACAATAATTCCAAATTCATTTACACTTGCAGATATCTTTAATTGTCTGAAATTTATTTATCTAACAAAATAAATTTAGAACCTTAAAGGTGAAAACCAGTTAAAATATATAATTATCAAATGCCCAAAAACTCGAGTTATCACATTCCTTCCCCCTTTGAACCTTTTCGTCTTCGAAAAGGAATGAAACCAGAATTTATTAAAGTTCTTAAAATTAGATAAATTTTCTTTGATCACATTCCAAACCTCCTTTTAAAATCAATATTATATTATAAAATAGTTTTTACAAAATTATTTTTTTATAACTCGATGTTACAACAAGTCCATCCTTGTTCTTACAGAAATTCGGTCATACGTTGATCAGGCGTAGGGCTGAAAATCTATAAGTACTTAGCAGACCCATTTTCAACACCCGGTGAAAATACTTGGAAACATTTTTGAAAACTTTGTGAAAATATAGAAAACATTTTTGAAAATAGAGGAATATCTTGGGTGAGAATGCTCTGGAAATCATCACCCCCATTCATTGTCGCAGTTAACCCGATGGTTACGATGCCATCCCAGCAAAATCCATAGATAACTGTAGCCACTCTGCGCCCCTCGATTACGCCATGAAATCCGCTACAGATCGCAGCTACATATGGGGTTACGTTGCTATCGCAGCAAAAACCCATATAACTGTAGTCATCAGCGCCCTCGAATTCCGCTGCCAAAAAATGAAACTTCTCCACTCCACTCGACCATAGATCGTAGTCTACCAATGTTACGACGCCTTCCCGACAAAATCAAACGTAGACCGTTGACACTCACCTCCATACGATTTCCGCGATGGTCAACAGTAGATCGCAGCGACATCAGGTCATACTGTCGTCAGAGTATAACCCAAATGCCTCTATAGGCATCAGTGCCCTTGACTTTCTCTACCCAAAAATCCTCAAGAACTTCAGTTTGTCCGGACTTCCTCATAGGATCCACTTTAGAGCCTCCCCCTCAGGGCTCAAGGCAGTACCAACCTATGGTACTCCTAAGAAGTTCATTCAAGGGAGCGTCTTTTTGCCCAGAGCCACTTTCAAAACACTTTATACTATACACATATAGTATCTTCCAAATCATACACCTAGTATGAATCACATATAAAGCTCCTTTACACAAAATCGATTATCCCAAAATCGATAATTCTCAAACTAGGCTTTCCAAATTTCCAAAATTGATAAAACAAAAGACTTTCCAAAATCCATAGGTTCCAAAATCCATAGGTTCCAAAAACCTTTCCTTAAAATCATTCTCATAAGATCCTTTATATATATAGATAGATATATATAACTTTAAAAATCTTTGGATCACTTCATACTTGTATAAATTCCCTTTTGATACTTCAAATACTTCCAAAAAAAACCCTTTTATTATGGCTATAGATTCAACAAGGGGAGTTTTATCTTATATAACAAATATATACAACTTTGTTTATTCCAAATCAAATATTCAAATTTTATTACTCTATAAAGTCACTTACCATATTACTTATTTCCGTAAAGTAAATTTCTACCATAGAAATATCCAATTTCCACTGTATTTCATCATATATTTCACAAAGTATACTTTACATTTCAAAAACCATTTTACATTTCTTATCCACAAATTTTCAATATCAATTTCATTCAAACCCATACGATATACACAAAGCTTCCGTACGCTATATCAATCTGATCGCTCACTCGATCATATAATTTCACTTCCGAACTAGTACCATCCACCCGACTTCCTAGTGCGGACTCAGATCCGATTTCTTGATCAGAAATTGACATTCTCCTTGCATAGCCATAACTATGATAGAGAATCTTCAAAACTAATCAAAAATCCATATCCAGATTCACCGTCGAAAATCGAGTGAAAAATCCCAACTCGGACCGATATACTATCCCGAGATTCTATGCTCGAATCTAGATCAAATCACTATGCGGATAGAATAATATACGTCACCCTACACATTTATCTCTACTGGTTATTAGCCAAATCAATCTCATTTTCTATTCACATTCACTTTAATTTCTATCCACTTATTCACAATTGTATCAATTCCATTTGGATTATCACTTTAATCCTTATCTCAATTGGTAATTAATCATAAACAGTTTTCACTCTGACTAGCTTAAAAGTTAAAAATAGATAAGCAGTTGTAAAATAGCTGTAAAATAGTTAAGTAATTGTAAAATAACTGGAAAATAGTTAAATAGTTATAGAATATTTAGATAATTACAAAATAGTTGTAAAAGAAGTATAAGATAGTTTTGGGTTTTAAAAAGAAAAGTTGTATAGTAAATAGTTAGGAAAATAGATTTAAACAGTTTATATTAAAATAATTTATTTGAAAAATAGTTTCAAAGCAAACTTTTCAATTCCCAATCTCCATTTCCAATCAAATTCTCATCTCATTAAATTAATTCAATTCCAATTCAATTTGAATTAACTTCAATTCCTTTTCCAAATTCGAATCAATTCCCATTTGAATTTGGACTCAATAAATCTTCAATTTCATTTCAAATTAATCCAATTCCATTTTTCCATTTGAATTTTAAACTTATCCATCTTCAATCACAATTCAAATTAATTCAAATCAAATTCAATTTGAACTAATTCAATTTAAATCTCAACTTTAAACCATCTCGAATTATATAAATTCGAGTTAAATTTTAAAATGTTGATTTAATCAAATTAACCTTTACTTTTAAATTAACAACTTATATCTTTAAACCATTTGATTCTAGTCCAATTTTAAGAATCCATTTTAAATTGTCTTACTTAACTTATTTCAAAGTTCAAAACAAATTTTAATTTACAAATTCAATTCTTAATATTCAAATCTTAAGTTCAGAGTGATTCCATATCCTTAATTTCAAATTAAAGTTTTATTTCCCATTTATCTCAATAATGGATATATTACCACAGTCCATTTCTTCATTCATTTAAACAAATCCAATTAATAGTTTAAAGATTATTAATAACAACAGGATGATATCATCTAAAATATTTAGAACATCCATCTAATTTCAATTTCCAGATCTCAAACCCATTTTGAGATCACACAAACTCCCCATTCAAATCAACCATTTAACTTCTCAAGTTAAATATCAATTTCATCTTGAAATTTCCAAATCGGGTTGTTCATTCAAACTTATTCAACTTCTTCTAAGTTAGATTCAATTTAACCCCATTAATTCCACTCAAAATTTGAATTCTCCATTTCAAATTTCTAATTTCTATCACTTAAAAGATCAAAAACTTATTTTACCTTGGGTTTTTACATCACACTTCAGGGAAAATCAAAACTCATCACTTTAGAGTTTATTTCAAATCATCTTTGCTATTATGTATATCCACACATATATGCATATTTACTTCTTGGCCCACCAAGGAAAATTTTAAAATTTAAACCACTTTTGGTTTTAATTCAAAACAAATTCTTTTTAAGTTTTCGAACAACTTCTTATTTTAAAATAAGATTATATTCAAAATAGTCTGAATACTATTATTTATTATTTCCTTCAACACTTTGAAACAAATCCAAATTCTTTTCTGTACTTAAAACTTCACAATTTAAATTATCATCAATTCCAGTTTATAAGTCGTACTCACCAAAATGTTTAATTCCTCAAAACATTTCATTTTGCTTAATCATTAATACGTATTTCATTATTAAACACAACAACCATTTATGATAATAAACAAGGTTATTGCAACTGGAAACCAATTCACTATTATCTTATTCTGAAAACCCTTCTCCAAATCACGATTTTAATTTCAGTTTGAATCCATTTCAAACTTATCTTCATTCAATTTCAATTTGGTTGTATTTCTATTACCACTTAATTCTTATTATTTTATTTAATTCCAATGATTTAACAACCAATTATCATAATATTTATTAGAAAGAAATATTTCTTTATATATCAATATATAATCTTATATAAAATCATTTATTTTTAAAACCATTTAAAATCTTTATATAATAAAATAACAAGTATGCTCTCATATATATATGGACACACACACACAACTCATTCAAGGGTACCATTGACCCTATCCTTAATGAGTAAACCCACAGAGCCAAGGTTCGTGCTTAACCTTCAGCTTTGATACCAAATGTAACGACCCAGAATTTTCGATCCCAAAAATTCCATATAGTTAGAAAAAGAAGAAAAGAGATAGGAGAAGAAACAGAAATGAAACACAGATTCTCACATTCGCAGCGAATCAAAATATAATATCAAATAAAATAGCAGTTATACAAAGGAAAACTATATTTGGAATTTACATCAATACATCAGAGTTACAACATTTCACAATCACTGGAATAGTTAAAATAACTTGTCCCAGATAAATAATAATATATCACAGCGAAATACACTCCATACGTTCATGCCATCCAGCTCGTCCCCTGAGCTCCAGAACGTCCTTACCTGAAAATTTGCAATACTCGGTCTTACCCGAGCATTACATCAAAGTAACACCCATGTCAGGATGGAAACCAACGTGAGTAAACCCATATAATATTAAATACCAAGCTATATAACATAAGTGAATTACTAGGGTAACTCGTACCTTTCTACGAGTTTTCAAAGTCCATCACTTATTACAAACAATATTCAATAACTATTACTCAATTAAAGGCCAAATTACATAATTTATTCCAATTCCAGCCTGTTGATCTCACATATCAAATCTATATAGAACTATTTAGATTACAAATCGAAGTGGTTTCGGGTATTTGCTGATACCCGACCCTGATCTCTTCGAACCCAATGTCATCTTAACCCAAGTTATTCAAGTGAATATAATTCGATTAAAATTATAGGATGTAAATTTTACACAACAATTTATCATCGATAGATAACCACGTCATTACTGTCCACCCAATCATATCATATCACACAACATTTCATATCAGAGATATCAACCAATCAAGGCATTAAATATCATTCCATCATTCTTAAGCAAGATTGATCACTTCCTAATTAATTTAATAAATCTCGAATTAAATTAATTACTAACTTTAATGACTTAGATCACCTTTACTTAACATTAATTAATCAAATTTTATTTATCCATCTAATTAATCACCCTTGATTAATTATCCTTCAATTATATTAAGTAATTGACCCTTAATTAATTTCCTTAATTAATCCTTATTAAATTAATTACACTAAGTAATTGATCCTCGATTACTTTCATTAAGTAATTATCATTAAATAAATCACCTTTAGTAATCACCCATTAATTACCCTCCTTAATTAATGATATTAAGTAATTTTTCTTTAATTACTTTAATTAATTAACTTTTTTTTTGAAGATTAAGCGGGGTTAAAACTGGGCCCCTACCAGCTTTATTAAAGACCAGAAAACAACAAGAAGGCGATACATAGGAGACAAAAGAAAAAAATAAAAAAAGAGAAAGAAAAACACAAAACCACTAAACAGAAAAACAAAATACAAGGAGATCAAGCAGTCCACAGCTAGAAATGGATGTCAAGAAACTTGTAATTGCTGAGCTTCAATCCCAAAAGAATATCATGCTTCAGACAAGACCGAAGTGATTCCTTGTTTCTACTGATTCCTTCAAAGAAACGGTTATTTCTTTCTCTCCAAATATTGATCATCAACTTTTTCATCGCAAAGTAAAAAAACTGCTTGACATCTTCAGACCATGATAGGGCACAGTCCATCAAGTTCCAGGGTGAAAAGTTTATAGAAGTAGCATATACCCTCTGAAAGCAAGTAATCAAGTTAGTCCAGATGAACTGGACATAGGTACATTCAAAATATATATGAGATACACTTTCAGGTTACTGAGAACACAGCTCGCACATAGGATAAACTGACATGCCAAAACACAGAAGCTTATCTCTAGTCAAGAGAGCATTGGATACAACTTTCCAAAACATAAGATTGTCACTACTATTCGACGCCGCTGACCATGCAACCATATTCCACTTCCATTCAGGCATTGCTTCCAGCCCATACAAGGCAGCATAAACTATTTTAATGGAGTGGCATGGACCATTCCACAAAAGAGTGTCATGGTCAAATAAATCGTATATGGTAGTTTCAAATAACCTCCAATAATTCCTGACAGAGTGGTTACTTGTGAAGGGGAAAACAAAACTGCCATTATCAATATGATCAATGGCAAGAGCATTGTTACTAATACCACACTGATATTTTTGCTGAGAGGAGAATACATGATCAAGAATAATACCTTTGCCTAGCCAAGGATCATGCCAGAAACTGCATAAGCTTGACTCGGCAAGTTGAAGTTGAACAAGTGGCTTGAAAGTGGTTCTTAATTTTAATATGTTCCTCCAAGTCCAGCTACAGGACTGGGGGATATCCATAAGCCAGAAATTTTTCGTTCCAATATTATATCTTAACGTCCAATTCACCCATAGTGTATCATGTTTGTTGAGCAAAGCATTGAAATGATGGCTGAAAGCAGCTTTATTCCAGAGCCCAATGATTTGCAATCCCAGTCTCCCTTTGCTTCATGGCTTCTCTATGGTTTTGAAAGAGCATGGTAGGACCTTCCTAGTGTGAATGCTTCCAAACCAAAAGAATCTCATCATAGCTCTTCTCACCAACTTCAGCAGTTTTAAAGGTAGGATGAATGTCCTTGCCCAGTACACCATTATAGAAAAACTAACAGATTGTACAAGCACCAATCTTCCAGCTTGTGACAGAAATCTGTTGGCCCAAAGATCCATAACAGAAGTGATCTTTTCATACAGTGGTTGACAGGCAGCATAAGTAACTCTGGAAGTACAAAGAGGAAGCCCAAGGTAAAAACTATCAGACGACATGGATTGCATACCAGTAAATGAAGTGAGATTCAATTCCTGAGTTCTAGAAACTCCAGAGAAAGGGGCACCGAATTTTTGACTGGAAATAAAGAAGAGTTATCAACAGCAGAGTTTAAAGGGATAATGTCCCTAGGCAAGAGAGGTAGACCCCCATGTTTATCAGATAATGACAAGCAGTAGTTAAAATCCCCAAGCAATAACCATGGATGAGTGTCTTGTCCAAAAGCAGGAATAAGTTCGAAAAGAGATTGTCTGGCAGAGGGGGAGTTGTAAGCGTAAATGAAAGAAATGTAGAAAGAAAAGGAGGAGTTGAAGTATTTAGCACGAAAATGCATTATTTGAGGAGTTGCAAGGATGAGATCTAGAGTAAGCTGATTAAGATTATGAATGACCATAATTCTACCGTAGCAAGCTTCAAGTAGATTGTGGTGTAAGGTCCAAGTAGGGTTAATGTACTTAGCAGCATGAAGAGTTAGTGGCAAGTTCAATTTGGTTTCAAAAATAGCAAAAACAGACAGCTGATGAAAAGATATCAACTGCTTCACCTGATCAAGTTTGAGGAAGTTGTGGGAGCCTCGGATATTCCAAGCACCTATATTGTGTATCATTTATTAAACCAAGTTTAAGTGAGATCCATCTTTCATGCTCCTAGTGACTGGAGAATTAATTCTTGCGAATTTTTGGTTTTGGTTTTTTAACCTTTTCAACCTTTTGCTTTTGTCATCAACAGATTGCTGAAAACCGTCTTCATTTGGCTCATTAGGTGGCGATTTACAACCTGGAATTGAGCCCAGAAATACATAAGGCGGGCATGGCACAGGGTTGATGGGAGGGGAAAGAGAAGGGGTGGAAAGAGTAGTTGACAAGGAGGGTTGAGGCAGGGAATGCAAGCTGTACACAAAGTCAAAAATTTCTTGTTGTAATGTGGTACAGAATAATTCCTCCAGTTTGTCTGAATCTGAAAAGATTGCTTGTTGACGTGTGGGACGTGGAGTTTCAAAAATGGGATAGGAGCGTGTACTGCATGAGATCTCACTATTGATTGCATGCACATGAGATACAGATACATGCACAGCTTGTTTTTTATTTCTTTCCAGAGGGAACAGCAAGACATTTTGTTCAGCAAAAGAAACATCTGGTTGTTTGAAAGGAGATTGCCTACCTTCCAAATTTTGTGGGCTACCATCATGCAAATGATCTGAAGTTGCAATTAAATCCACATTTTTATCCCTTGAAGTTGTCAGAACTACACAGTCACCCTCGGACTCCATGTCTTTTAAAACATCAAAAATGTTGTTAGTCAATATTGTTACATGTTCAGTACCATTTTCGTTTTCCACCACCTGAACCTCATTTCCACTTCCATCCTTTTTGTTTGCCTTGGTATCATTATCACGCTCAAAACTGTTATCAGCAGAAACAACATCACAAACTAAATTATCATCCTTTACTTGCCTCTCATTTGTAATTACAATCTTATCTCTTTGCTTCTTGTTAACAACTCTCTTCCATATCTGCTTATTCTTGTTTGTCTGCTTTCCAATCTTCTGCTTAGATTCAAAATCTTCATTCACCTTGTCTTTCATTTTTATTTCTTTTTGTCCTCTCACATCACTCTCTCCTTCTTTCATGCAAACATTCTCCAAATGGCCAAAAACTTTACAAATAGCACAAATTTCTGGTTTCCAAAGATAACTAACCTTTATCATCTGAGTTGACCCATCCACTAATTTAACTGGAAACTCTTCAACCAAAACTTGATTTGGAGTGACGTCAACTAAACACTTGGCATAACCAATGCGCTCCAGTTTATCAGTTGATGTATCCAAACAAAGCAATCTACCAATTCTAGAAGCTAACCAGTTAATCCTTGGATGAGACCATGCATAAAGAGGTATATTCGATAACTTTAACCAAACTGGCACTGATTTGATAGTGTAGGATCGATTTCACCCTAGAGGGAGGGGTGAATAGGGTGATGATATTAATTATAAAAATTAATTGCGGAAGCTTATAAGATTATTTCAACACAGATCATAGATTAATAGCAGCATAGAAAAATAGTAGAATAATAAAATGCAGAAATAGAACGACACAGAATTTACCCAGCTTCGGCAAAACCCTGCCTACGTGCTTCCCCCAAGGTTTCTACTAGAAATTAAGTAGTCACACGCTTACACACGTAAACTCGCGACACCCGCTACTGACTAACCTAACTCTACACTCAAAACCCTGCCACAACTCAGCCATTGAGTTGCGAATTCTCAAGCTACGCCACGTAGCTTGTCCGCTAGTCACACGACTAGCAAATACAACGGATTGAAAAGAGTTTTAAAATTAAAAACAAATTTAAAAAGAAAAAGACAATTAAAAACCTGAATTAAAAAATAAAACCCCTTATACTAAGCAAAGAAAACACCGGCCCCTTTTCTTTCTTTTATAATATTTACGGCTCGTTTCCTTTGAGATAGCGGCGGCTTCTTCGATCCCAGTTAGGGCTTTCGTCCTTCGATCAAAATTAGGGTTTTCGGATGCCAATTTATTTCGTTGCCCTTGTCGATTGATATTGATGCTCTATTTCTTTGAGTAGCTCATGGCACTTCAATTGAATCAAGTTCGTATACGGTTTCGGTATGTACTTTTCCCTTTTTGTTTTCTGGTTTGATGCTTGTTTGAACTCTGATGCTTTTAAATTGCCGATGATGACCATTGGGGTTTTAATGCTTGAACTCGATCGATGATTATTGCCAATGATGTTGATTCCTATTTATAGGATTCGACCTTCTAAATTTACGTCGTATATTACTTATTTGAATTCGTCAAAATATTTTCTCTGCCACTTGATACTGTTTGAACGTTTGGGATTTTACCGACGAATTCAACTCGAATATTTCCCTTACTTTACTGTTATGGCTTTAACTTGAGATCGTTCAATCCTTCCTTGATCTTTACGGCAGCTACTTTCCTATTATATTTTTGACTTTTTCAATTCTTTTCTTGCGTTGAATTCTGAGATTGACTTCGGCCTAGTGATGTTGCTTTGTCTTTGTGCATTACTGAAACACTTTTTATACAGTTGAGTTTTGTTCATTCAATTCATTGAAATTGATATTACTTCACTGTGTATAATTGTCTAGTTGTTGCTTGATGAAGAGGTTGAACCTATTAGTCGAGCTTGCATACTTCATGTTGCCTTGACTCTGCATATATGTATGATTTCATCTTGATGCACTTGATTTGTCACCGCTGTGTCCTTTACTTGATGCATTTGTTTGCACTGTGCATTGAGAATTGTCACATGTATACTTGGTGTTGTAATTTCCTTTCTTGGAATTCAGCAGTTTGAATTTGTGTTGTTGCAGTTTGTATTTGCTGTTTTCCATTGTATATGCTTCACTGCATCATTATTGATTTGTTGTTGCATCTACCAATTGTGTCTGCACTGATATGATCATGCTCACTTGAAAATCTGGCATACCAACTTGTTGAGATTACTTCTCTTCAGTTGAGTAATTTCACCACCTATGTGTACTTGTGTTTGCTTCATGTAGCTGTTGGTCTGACATGAACTTGATACTATGGTATTTGCTGTTATATCACTTCGAATTCCATATTTCTTGCAGTCTTCAGTTTGTACACTTGGGCTTGTAGTTGATGTTTATAAATTCATTGATGTTGCCCTGTTCCTTGACCTTTGTTGCCTCTGTTTATTTGTCTGCACATGTTTCATTTGCACTCTGATGCATTTTGGAGTTGGTCTTTGTTCACTGTGTCACTTAGGTGCATTGAGCTCGACATTTTCATTATTATGGTGACTGACCATCTTATCTCTGTTGAGTCCCTGTAGTTGCATTCACTTTATTGTCACTATTGCTCTTAGTAATTATTAACAACATCACCATGTAGCAGTTGCTCGGCCCTGTCTTGATTCACTGTTTGTTATTTTGATGTTTGTTGCAGTCCATGTTGCATGCATGTTTTCTTGTGTTCATTGCCTTTGTGGTCTTCACATTTGGTCTACTCTTGCATGCATTGCTGTTTGGTTCTTGATCATTTCATGTTGATTTTTGAAATTTCACTTGAGTTGAATCCAGTTTCAAAACTCGGGATTGACCTTGTGCTCGTGACGTGATTTTAAATTTATTGCACGTGAGTTGAACCCGGCTTTTCATTTGGGTTTGACCTGTGCTCACCTGTCCTTGTAGCATTATCAAGTGTACATTGATGTGCACGGCCTTGTGGCATGTACAGTGATACACTGTGCATGTCACATTGTTCGTGTATGATGAATTCAAATGTGAATGATGACGAACAACCCAAATAACTGAGGCAAATCCCATTTTCAAAAAATCATATTTCATTTTATATTGCAAAAATATTTCTTTTTCAATTTTACCGAGTTAGTGAATATTGTTGCAGATTACTCAGATGTTGGATTATAACTGGAATGAAGTTGAAGATAAACTACGAGTGTGAGTGATATGTAGTGAGGCATTTATGTAAATTGAATTGTGATGTAATTACAATCAAAATTGTATATGTATAGTGAGAGCTTGAATTTGTACTATTCAAGATTGTAATAAATATTTGTTGAATAAAATTTCTGTTTGAATTCAAATTCTGTGTAACTTATTCTGTTTGAATTCAAATTCTGTGTAATTTATTTTATTCAACAAATATTTATTTAACCTATGAAAAATAAAATAGTACATTAACAAATACATTTAAACGAATGTATATATGTTTATTATCATCAAACAAAAATCATATAAGCACATATTCAACAGATAGTACTGCAGCTATTTCCAATGTATGGACCCCATGCCTTAATTATGAAAATCTTATTTCGAAGAAAGATTAGATCGGCCTCAACGATTCTCCTTCTGTCCTCAGCACATGACAGTAAGAAAAGGAACAAAGTTCCATCGGATTTTATGGTGACTTCGCCCTTGAGCTTCCACAGTTTTTTTAAATGAGTGATTACTGTCATGTAGGACAGGGGTTTATCAAGGAAAAATGTAACGACCCAGGATTTTTATTAATTTAAATTTGTATATTTAATTAATTTTAAATATTAATAAGTGAATTTATAAGTCAAATAAATTTTATTTTGACTAATTGGATTTAATTGAATAATTAAATCGATAATTTAATATGTTAAATTATGGAAATAATTGAAAATTGAGTTAAATATGATTGAAAATGATTTGTAAAATTTTATTATATCATATTGAAGTTAGAATGATATTATAGAACTTTTAAAATCGAATTAAAAGTTTATCTGTGAAAATTGAATATTTTAATATTAAATCGACTAGTGAAAATAGCCAATTTTTGAACAGTCTCAGAATTGGACGAAACCAGTTCCATTGGATCCATAATAGTTTGTTATTACCGGATTTCAATTTTTGTAGCAATCGGAGTTATCGTTTGATCGTGGCAGCTCGAAACGCATCTAAATTGTTTTTAATATTAATTTGGCGAGTTAAAATAGCCATTTTTCAAAAAGTCTCGGATTTCGACGAAACTAGTTTCATCGGATCCGTAATGTGATATTATTGTATGGTTTCAAATTTCGTGTCAATCGGATTTACCGTTTGTCCGGTGCGAGCTAAAACGCCTATAAAATCGTTTAAATCGGTTTAATTTAAATTGAACGTTTATTGCCATAACTCGCACAGATGACCGAATTAGCTTTCGAAACCTGTTCCATTGTGTCCGGAACGCGGGGTAAACCCTAGAAACGCTGGACACCGCGCGTAAATCGGAGTTTGGAAATTCCGGAATGAATAGTGTCGTTCGTTTTCCTATAAATAGGGCCTAAATTCACAAATAAAAAAAAAATTTAACCTAACCCTAAACCCTTGCAGCTGCCACCATAGAAACCGAAGGCCAGAAATCACCCAACATTCTTCCTTAATCTCTCCCAAAATACAAACAATTAGCTAATGCTTTCGACTAGGATATTATAGAAGGAGGAGAGCTCTTCGAATCCATACAGATATGATGGATTTTAGAGCAACATATTCGACGTTTGGAGGCCACGAACGTGTGCAGCTCGTGCTCGTTTTTCTCGAGCAAATGGCGACCGAGTTCATGAAGGTTCTGGGCGTGGGTAGAGGAGGAGGCGCTCTTCAACATGGCGCTATCTGATCGTGTTCAAGTTGGTTGTGGTGATCGAAAAATCAAAACCTAATTTGCAAGATTGGGTTTCTTTTGTGCGTGCTTGCTACTGGGTTGAACGCACGTGAGGGATGGAAGATGATTGTGTGCGGTCATGATGGGAAGACAAGGGATCGAACGGCCTGTAATTGAGTTAGGTTTAAAATTAAAAATAAATGTTGAAATTAGTTTATATAATTATTCATATAACTTTGTAATGCTATATCTCGGTCATACGAGGTCGGAATTCGACGAAACAAGAAGCGTTGGAATCGTATGGACGAGCACTACGCTATGGAATTGGATTGGAGTCGTTTGGAGTTAGTGAGAATTTTGGGTAAAATTAAACGTCCGTCTAATTTTATTCGAAATAAATCGCTAAAATGGAATTGAAATGAAGGTGAGAACTTCTCACTCAATCGAATCGGTTTCGATTTTATTTTAAATAGTTAGATTTAAAATATTTGAATGTATGTTTGAATGATGATTGTTATCCATTGATTGTTAAAATAGACATTATGCGCCGTTAGTAAGCGGATGTTATTTATTAAAAACATATACCGCGAATATTTCATAACCAGTGAAATTGGTATTATATATAATAGCAATATATATATATATATATATTGGCATATGTATATATTGAAGTTATTGATTTCCCGCATTGTATAGCCGATGAGACCCTATTGCGCCGTCTATTAAGCGGATAATATTTTAAATCGCATATACCGCGATAATTCCGTACTGGAACGGAATTGGTATTGTGCTAATGTTTGTGGATGCAGGAAAACAGGTTGGAGGGATCCAACTGGATTCCTCAACAGTATTTATTTGATTTCAGATATTTTGATATTTGATGGATTATCATATCGATATATGATATCGTTGTTGTCGTGATTGACTATTTGGTGTGTAGCATCATTGGACCAAATTTGGAACTTTAAAATGATTTTTAAAGTGATTTTTGAAAATATATTATATGTTTGGAAATTGATTCATTTTAAATAAATAAACGTATAAATTTTTAATGTTATTGTAACGACCCAGAATTTTAATTTATTTAAATTTGAATATTTAGTTAATTTTAAATATAAATAAGTGAATTTATAAGTCGAATAAATTTTATTTCGAATAATTGGATTTAATTGAATAATTAAATCGATAATTTAATATGTTAAATTATGGAAATAATTGAAAATTGAGTTAAATATGATTGAAAATGATTTGTAAAATTTTATTTTATCATATTGAAGTTAGAACGATATTTTAGAACTTTTAAAATCGAATTAGAAGTTAATTTGTGAAAATTGAATATTTTAATATTTAAATCGACTAGTGAAAATAGTCAATTTTTGAACAGTCTCAGAATTGGACGAGACCAGTTCCATTGGATCCGTAATAGTTAGTTATTACCGGATTTCAATTTTCGTGTCAATCGGAGTTGTCGTTTGATCGTGGCAGCTCGAAACGCATCGAATTATTTTTAATATTAATTTAGCGAGTTAAAATAGCCATTTTTCAAACTGTCTCGGATTTCGACGAAACCAGTTTCATCTGATCCGTAATGTGATATTATTGTAAGGTTTCAAATTTCGTGTCAATTGGATTTACCGTTTGTCCGGTACGAATTAAAACGCCTAGAAAATCGTTTAAATCGGTTTAATTTAAATTGAACGTTTATTGCCATAACTCGCACAGATGTTCGAATTAGCTTCCGAAACCTATTCCATTGTGTCCGGAATGCGGGATAAACCCTAGGAACGTCAGTTTCGGCGCGTAAATCGGAGTCCGGAATTTCCGGGATGAATAGTGTCGTTCGAAATTTCTATAAATAGACACCAACACCCCCTTCATAAATTAAAAAAAAGAAACCCTAATTTGTTCTTTCAGCCGCCACCTTCAAATGGAAGGCCAGAAATTCACGAACTTCTCCTCCTCTTATCTCTTCATCCGTGCAACGATTCAACAAACCTTCTAAATGAAAGATGTAGAGCATGGCAAGATCTACCAATCCAACGGTTGTGATTGGAAACGGAGCTGTAGATCGATGGGAATTTGGGCTTAAAGGTTGATTGTTGCGCACGTGTTTTCTCATGCAATAGAGAGCCGAGCTTCATGGGGATGGAGCCGAGTGTAGAGCATGTGGGAGGCGTTCGAATGAGGGTAGTGTGATGAAGTTTACTCGAGCGAGGAGGTTGCAATATAAAACCCTAATTTTTTGAGTTGGGTTCGGCCGTGTTTTTTTCACCTGTAGATGGAGAACGAGAGGGAGAAGGGGGGGTGCGTCCTACGGTCCAGATGAGGGGATTTGAAATCTACGGCCACGATCTCGAATAGGTTAAAAAAGAAAATATTTTGTTGTAAATTTTAATTTTTAAAATCGTGTAACTTGTAAAATTGATAACTTTTTCATACGAGGTCTAAAATGCGCGAAACCAATTGCGTTGGAATCGTATGGACGAGCACTACGCGATGAAATTGGATTGGAGTCGTTTGGAGTTAGTGAGAATTTTGGGTAAAATTAAACGTCCGTTTAATTTTATTCGAAATAAATCGCTAAAACGAAAATAAAATCAAGGTGAGAACTTCTCACTCAATCGAATCAGTTTCGATTTTAATTTTAAATAATTAGATTTAAAATATTTGAATGATGATTGTTATCTATTGATTGTTAAAATAGACATTATACGCCGTTAGTAAGCGGATGTTATTTATTAAAAACATATACCGCGAATATTTCATAAACAGTGAAATTGGTATTATATATAATATCAATATATATATATTGGCATATGTATATATTACAGTTGTTGATTTCCCGTATTTTTTTTAGCGGATGAGACCCTATTGCGCCGTCTATTAAGCGGATAATATTTTAAATCTCATATACCGCGATAATTCCGTACTGGAGCGGAATTGGTATTGTGCTAATGTTTGTGGATGCAGGAAAACAGGTTGGAGGGATCCAACTGGATTCCTCAACAGTATTTATTTGATTTCAGATATTTTGATATTTGATGGATTATCATATCGATATATGATATCGTTGTTGTCGGGATTGACTATTTGGTGTGTAGCATCATTGGACCAAATTTGGAATTTTAAAATGATTTTAAAGTGATTTTTGAAAGTATACGTGTATAAAATATTTTTGGAATCGATCCATTTAAATAAATAAACGTTATACTTTTAAAAAGTTATAAAATTATGGTTTTTGAGAAAACATAGTTAAAAGCTGATTTTTTGAGAAATATGGGTTAATGACTTTATAAAATAGTTTAAATCGGGATTTTAGAATTTATTGTGAAAAAATTAAATATAGGATTTATAAAATTTAATTAATTTATGAATCAAAATGGTGAAATAATAAAGGAGATTAAAGACGTTTTAAAGAATAATATAAATTGATTTATATTAAGAGATTTATAAATGGATATTTATAAATTGAAATATTGACATTATAAAACGAGTTTTTATAAGTGTTTGAATGAAGTGAAAATGAATTTTGTAAATGAATGGAATTTATAAAATTATAAATGGTGAAGTTATAAATGAAATTTATAAATAGTAAGATTTATAAATTTTGTGAAATTATTAAAGAATATATTCGGATGAATAATTGAATATTATAAGTTATAAGATTTATAATTATGAAGTTCAAAGAAACGATTTTGTAAAATAATCGTTTTATAAGCATTTAACTTATAATATGAACCTTTAGTTTATAATTGAGTTATAAATCGAATAGATTAATAAAGGAATTTATAAAAGGAAGTTGTTATAAAATAAATAGAAATGGAGTTTATAAACGTTGTTTTATAAATTCGCAAACGACTTATTTGATAAGTAAATTGTTGAAACTTATTAATGGAGTTATATTCACGTTTTTGAGCTGTGAATAATCTTTTAAAAATGAAATGAATAAAAGGATGAAATTTGTTAACAAAGTATATTCACGTTTTTGAATAGTGAATAATATGTTAAAGAAATTGTTTTGAATGTGATGTTTTAAATTGAATTAAAACGATCTAACGATGTTTTAAAATGTGTTGAGATTCGAAACCATAGATTTCAACATTCATTGTTGAAATAGACGTTTTCGAGAAATAGAAGGAAATGGTGGACTATAACACTGTTGTTATAGTAAATAATTTCCGAAAGGAAATGTTTTGCATAGTATTGGGATTTATATATCTATCTTAATTTTGAATCCCTATACTAGTGACTTTGGGTTGTCGTAACGATGTTTTACGTAACATTCGTTTTGGCCCAAATAAATATGTTTAAGAGAATGATTTCCTTATAGAATGAAATATATACTAAATTTCGATTTAAGTATATTGAATATTTTCCAAGTGTTGAAAATAAATAAAATTTGTGAATTACTTATGAATAAATAAGTATGGAAATGTTTTCCATTATAAAGTGAATATTTTGAGAATTTATCTTTTTGAAGATAAATTGAGAAGGAATATTGAAATGAATAATTGAAATCGTATATGCATGAATATTTTGAAATATAAATTCATTATGGAATTTATAAATGAAAAGAAGAATTTGTTTAAAAATAAATATTGATTTATTTTTGAAGTATTGAAAATAATATATCTTGTAAAGATATTTTTGGAAAATAAATAATTTGGAAAATTATTTGGAATCTGGTGATGTGTGCATATCAATTGATAGTTCAATAACCGACTATCAATATTTACCTTTGAAAGGTATTTGATGTGATTTGTTTGAATTTGAATGCCACACTTATTTTTGAATAAGCTCTCACTATTCGGGTTAACCGGGAAAGGACCATGGGGTCGTATAACCCATTCCGAATATGTGATACGTCGTTATGAATAGCATTGAAGATCGGTGTTGAAGACCCGGTATTTGCGAGAGCGATAGGATGACCTGTCGATTGACTCTGCACCGAGTTGCTCCGGTATTGAGTTCTCCATATGTGATGGTGAATCCGATCAGGATTGTGAATATCCGGATTGCAAGGACTTCTTTGTAAGTGCCTTCGGTTCTGTTCGAGCCCGGAACAGACTTGTATGGATTGTATGTCTGACATTACAAATTGAGATATAAAGCCGATTTCTTTCAAATATATTTCTGTTGGTGGCGGAGAATTTATTCTCTTAGCTTAACACCCTTCTCTAAGACGTACGAGCTCAGAGGTTATGTAGTTTAAGGTTATCAGCGATATATTCCCAATTTGGTAATGTGACATGCTGAGTGTTGCTATGAAATGATCATTGTGTTGATTATTTGTGATAGGATCATTTGTTTGATCGTCTATCCTGGTGATCATTTCTATGATCATTTGTTGACCCAAAGCATGGCTTTTGTATAAAGTATGTTTTTGTGGACGTGACTTCGTCGAGCCTCACACCCCGTGAATGGTCAAAACAGGAAAGATGCGGCAAGGTTATGAGGCGTAGCGCCCTTTAGGATGTGTGCATTTCCTTCTGGAAAAGGGTGGTATCATGGTATGGAGCCCAGATACTTACTCATGTTGAAAACACTTTATGATTGTGTGAATTGATTGCGAGCGCTCGGTTGAAAAGGTCCCAAAGGACCGGGGGATGGCATATTCGGTCAGTTATTACTCAGTTAGGGGTACCCAGGCCTTGTGTTGGTAGAGATCCGGTTTGCTTCTCGGGGATGTCCATCCAGAGGCATTCTCATGTGGCAATGGGAAGTTCCTTGGCCTGATCATTCGTTGGAAATCCAAAGAAACAATACGAAACTTGTACGGTTTTAGTTGTATAACCTGCTATGGAATGTGGCGGTAACCTGCTATTGAACATAGTTAGCTATAGTAGGCATAGTTCGAAATGTCTATGCTGGCTAAGATTTATATTCTACTTTCGAAATAAATTTTTCCTACACTATGCACTAGTAATAATATAAAATGTTCTTTTAAATGCGTATCAAGAATCTTTGACTATCATAAGGAGAAATCTCCTCCGATTCTGCGTTTGCATGTGTGTGTGTGTGCGGGAGGCCTTATGGTAGTCTCATTTTTAAAAGCATTGCGAATTAACTTTAAAAATATTCCTCTATTTTGATTTAAAAGATAAATAAACTGTTTTGAGTTCTCACACCAGCCACATGACTGACTCGGAGTTTATTGTTTTCCTTCCTAAACTCTGGGTGCCCACCAATTTCCACACGGGCAGTCAAGAGTTAGGTTTACCAGGATATTCTGGATATTCTGGAATTGCTGGAGGCAAGCTGGATGGCATGACGTATTACTAGTATATAGTATTTCTTTTCCGCTGCATTGTTTGTTGTTGTTGTTGTTGTTGTTGTACACTCTGATGATATGATGTAATTAAAATGTGATGTAATGTAATAACCGATATAGTTCTTTGTTTAAAGATTATTCATTTATCTATTATATGTTGTTCCGCTGCGATTGTGAGATTCTGATGTTGTTCTGTTGTTTTTCTGTTCCGTTCTATGTTCTATCTTCTTTCCCTCTATTATCTTCTTCTCTCTCTCTTCTTCTTTCTTTTCTTCTTCTTAAACCCTCAGTGTTCGGTTTTCCGTCGTTCGATTGCTCGGCAGTCGATAAAGTGAGTATCGATGTTGAATTTTCGGAAGACGAAGAATCGGGTCCTGACAGTTATAAAAATTATATTTTTGAGAAATATAGTTAAAAACTGATTTTTGAAAATACGAGGCTAATGATTTTATAAAATAGTTAAATCGGGATTTTTGAAATTATTGTGAAAAGTTTAAATATAGGATTTATGAAAATTAATTATTTTATAAATCAAAATGATGAAATTATAAAGGAGATTAAAGATGTTTTAAAAGAATAATATAAATTGATTTATATAAAAGATTTATAAAATGGATATTTGTAAATTAAAATATTTGAATTATAAAACGAGTTTTTGTAAGTGTTTGAATGAAGTGAAAATGGATTGCATAAGTGAATGGAATTTATAAAATTATAAATGGTGAAGTTATAAGTGAAATTTATAAATAATAAGATTTATAAATTTCGTGAAGTTATTAAAGAATATATTTGGGTAAATAAACGAATCTTATAAGTTATAAGATTTATAATTATGAAGTTTAAAGGAACGATTTAGTAAACAAATAAATTATAAGTGTTTAACTTAAAATATAGACCTTTGGTTTATAATTGAGTTATGAATTGAATAGGTTAACAAAGGAATTTATAAACGTTGTTTTATAAATTCGTAAACGACTTATTTTGATAAGTAAATTGTTATAACCTATTAATGGAGTTATATTCACGTTTTTGACTGTGAATAATCCATTGAAATGAAATGTATAGAAATGAAGAAATTGGTTAACGTAGTATATTCACGTTTTTGAATAGTGAATAATATGTTAAAGAAAATGTTTTGGATGTGATATTTGAAATAGAATTAAAATGATCTAACGATGTTTTAAAATGTGTTAAGATTCGAAACCATAGATTTCAACATTTATTGTTGAAATAGACGTTTTCGAGAAATAAAAGGGAATGGTGGACTATAACACTGTTGTTATAGTAAATGATTTCCGAAAGGAAATGTTTTGTATAGTATTGGGATTTATATATCTATTTTAATTTAGAATCCCTATACTAGAGATTTTGGGTTGTCGTAACGATGTTTTACGCAACATTCGTTTTGTCCCAAATAAATATGTTTAAGAGAATGATTTCCTTAAAGAATGAAATATATACTTAATCTCGATTTAAGTATATTGAATATTTTTCAAGTGTTGAAAATAAATGGATTTGAGAATTACTTATTAAGTAAGTATGGAAATGTTTTTCCAATATAAAGTGAATATTTTGAGAATTTATCTTTTTGAAGATAGGTTGAAATGAATAATTGAAATCGTATATGCATGGATATTTTGGAATATAAATTCACTATGGAAAATATAAATGAAAAGGGAATTTGTTTAAAAATAAATATTGATTTATTTTTGAAGTGTGAAATTATATATCTAGTAAAGATATTTTTGGGAAATAAATAATTTGGGAAAATTATTTGGAATCTGGTGATGTTGTGCATATCCATTGATAGTTCAATAACCGACTATCAATATTTACCTTTGAAAGGTATTTGTTGGGATTTGTTGAATTTGAATGCTACACTTATTTTTAAATTATTGCGCTCGTTATTCGGATTACCCATTCCGAATAGTGATACGACGTAATGGATAGCATTGATGACCGGTGTTGAAGACCAGGTATTTGCGAGAGCGATAGGATGACCTGTCGATTGACTCTGCACCGAGTTGCTCCGGTATAGAGTTCTCCATATGTGATGGGGAATCCGATCAGGATTGTGGATATCTGGATTGCAAGGACTTCTTTGTAAGTGCCTTCGGTTCTGTTCGAGCCCGGAATAGACTTGTATGGATTGTATGTCTGACATTACAAATTGAGATGTAAAGCCGATTTCTTTCAAATATATTTCTGTTGGTGGCGGAGAATTTATTCTCTTAGCTTAACACCCTTCTCTGAGACGTACGAGCTCAGAGGTTATGTAGTTGAAGGTTATCAGCGATATATTCCCAATTTGGTAATGTGACATGCTGAGTGCTGCTGTGAAATGATCATTGTGTTGATTATTTGTGATAGGATCATTTATTTGATCGTCTATCCTGGTGATCATTTCTATGATCATTTGTTGACCCAAAGCATGGCTTTTGTATAAAGTATGTTTTTGTGGACGTGACTTCGTCGAGCCTCACACCCCGGAATGGTCAAAACAGGAAAGATGCGGCAAGGTTATGAGGGGTAGCTCCCTTTAGGGTATGTGCATTTCCTTCTGGAAAGGGTAGTATCATGGTATGGAGCCCAGATACTTACTCATGTTGAAACACTTTATTTATGATTGTGTGATGATGGTGACGAGCGCTCGGATAAAGGTTCAATGGGACCGGGGAATGGCATACTCGTGTCAGTTGTTACCCAGTTAGGGGTAACCCGGCCTTGTGTTGGCAGAGATCCGGTTTGGTTCTCGGGGACGTCCTTCCAGAGGCGTTCTCATGTGGCAATGGGAAGTTCCTTGGCCTGATCATTCGTTGGAAATCCAATTCCCAATACGAAACCTTGTATGGTATTAGTTGTAGAACCTGTCATTTACTTATGGTGGTCACCACTGTTTAGATGGTAGCTATAGTAGGCATAGTTCGAAATGTCTATGCTGGCTAAGATTTATATCTTTATTTTCGAAATGAATTTTTTTCTCTACACTATGCACTAGTAATAATATCAAATGTTCTTTTTAAATGCGTATCAAGCATCTTTGACTATCATAAGGGGAAATCTCCTCCGATTCTGCGTTTGCATTGTGTGTGTGTGCGGGAGGCCTTATGGTAGTCTCATTTTTAAAAGCATTGCGAATTGACTTTAAAAATATTCATCTATTTTGTTTTCAAAGATAAATAAACTGTTTTGAGTTCTCACACCAGTCACATGACTGACTCGGAGTTTATTGTTTTCCTTCCTAAACTCTGGGAGCCCACCAATTTCTACACGGGTAGTCAAGAGTTAGGTTTATTCAGGATATTCTGGATATTCTGGAGTTGCTGGAGGCAAGCTGGATGGCATGGCGTATTACTAGTATATAGTATTTCTTTTCCGCTGTTCGATGTTGTTGTTGTACACTCTGATGATATGATGTAATGAAATGTAATGTATGAAAGTAATAACTAATACAGTTCTTTGTTTAAATATTATTCATTTATTTATTATATGTTGTTCCGCTGCGAATTGTGAGATTCTGTTATTGTTCTATTGTTTTCTATTCCGTTCTATTTTCTATTTTCTTCTCCCTATTTTCTATCTTTCTCTCTCTTCTTCTCCCTTTTCTTTTTTCTTAAACATTGAGCATTCGTATTTCTGTTCATCTTGAATTAATCAATGGAGATTAGTGTATATTCAAGGAGTACCGATTTGCGGGTCCTCACAGGTGGTATCAGAGCATATGGTTAAGCGACAACCATGGTTCTGTTGGGTATTACACATTAGAGATAGAGTCAGTAGTACTCTAGAATAAGTTGAGTGTAATAATAGCTATGAGAGCGTATTTGTTAGTGAATATAAAATTGTTTTATATTGTGATGATTGGTTTATTGAGTGGCATATGAACTTTCGTCAGCGTGGTCTGCAAAACTATGCCGAAGGGGTTTTATAAACACTTGAATAGAACAATTCGACACAGTATTGTTTTAAATTGGGTAAATGAAATAATTTTACCTTGATTATATTTTATATATGAAGGAATAATTTTTCAAAATTATTAAAATGTATATAAGTGGATTGTTTAGTTGTTTGAATAATCTAAATAAAAAAACATGTTGTAAAAGAATAATTGTATAAGCAAAAGAATTATAAGAATTGAATTATAATTAATGTGATTTACAATTGTGAAATAAAACTTATATATATAAGAAGTGAAACTATATGAATATTTTTATGAATATGAGTTGTAAATAAAAATGAATTTAAAGTTAAATGGAAATTTACTTTAGAATTTGGAATCTGAATTTATTTATAAGTGGGAATTTAAGTTAAGTTAACCCAAATAATGTTTAAATGGAATAGAACTTAAGAGATGTTGAATGAAGTTGATATTGGTATCAAAGTAAATTAATAAAGTTAAGTGATAGATGTGAACTTAGATTATGTAAATGAAATTCAACTTTTGTAATTGAATTGAATTAATGGATTAAATGTTAAATCAATTGAATGTGAATTAAGTTGATATGAAATATGTAAGTGTTAATTCATTAAAATCTAATGTTATTGGAAGTTGAATAATAGAATGAAAATTAATTTAATTAAACCAATTGAAAGTGAATGTGTTAAACCAAATTGAGTGAATATAAGCAAAGGAATTTGGTTGTAATTAATATACATTGATTGTTATATGGTTGTTAGTTGATTGATTGTATATAATTCATTAAGTGTTAATGAAATTGAGTTAATGAAATTGGAAGCTAAAGTAATTGGAATTCAATTGGAAGTTAAGTGAATCTTAAATAGAATTGAATTTGAATTGGAAGTGAACCAACTTGAATATGAATTAGTGAATATAAACTAATTGAAAATGAATGTTAGTAAACATCCACTGTTAATGAATCAAATGTGATTAAATTGAAAACCCAATTCATTGAATATTAATGAGAATATGAATGAATATTTATTGGTTATGGATGTTAGTTGGTTGATGGTTGAATTTATTGCTTTTACTACATTTGCTATGTTGGCACATATAGTATTATGTTGCTATATGTTGTATATTGATGCTATTTTCATATATGCATGATTCTCATGTTGTTTGTTGAGTGTTTAGTAGGTGCGGATCGCGTTTGCTTCGCATTTGGAGCTCGCTTTCATGCTATATTAGCCGTATATGCTCGCTAATAAAATATAAGGTACATATCTCGGATTAAATATCGTACTTTTATACTTTTTTCCCTACGGGATGCCTCATTACTTGATGAGATGTATATTTGTGATATATATACTGTCATTTTTTTTTCAGATCGAGCCGCGCAAAGGAGACTATGGCGAATTTTTCCGAAAATTTAAGGCGTTAGAAAAAATTTGAGAAAATTGAAAAATTTTGAAAACTTTAACTTTGATTTGAAGTTGAAAGTTAAACAATAGTAGTTGTTTTTGAAAAGATAACTAAGTATGATTTGAAAACTTAGTAAAGTATTATAAGAAGTTTGACTATGGATTATGGAAAGTTAATAGATTCTGTAACTTTTCTTACTTGATAATTTCGAGGACGAAATTCTTTTAAGGGGGGAAGTATGTAACGACCCAGGATTTTTATTAATTTAAATTTGTATATTTAATTAATTTTAAATATTAATAAGTGAATTTATAAGTCAAATAAATTTTATTTTGACTAATTGGATTTAATTGAATAATTAAATCGATAATTTAATATGTTAAATTATGGAAATAATTGAAAATTGAGTTAAATATGATTGAAAATGATTTGTAAAATTTTATTATATCATATTGAAGTTAGAATGATATTATAGAACTTTTAAAATCGAATTAAAAGTTTATCTGTGAAAATTGAATATTTTAATATTAAATCGACTAGTGAAAATAGTCAATTTTTGAACAGTCTCAGAATTGGACGAAACCAGTTCCATTGGATCCGTAATAGTTTGTTATTATCGGATTTCAATTTTCGTAGCAATCGGAGTTATCGTTTGATCGTGGCAGCTCGAAACGCATCTAAATTGTTTTTAATATTAATTTGGCGAGTTAAAATAGCCATTTTTCAAAAAGTCTCGGATTTCAACGAAACCAGTTTCATCGGATCCGTAATGTGATATTATTGTATGGTTTCAAATTTCGTGTCAATCGGATTTACCGTTTGTCTGGTGCAAGCTAAAACGCCTATAAAATCGTTTAAATCGGTTTAATTTAAATTGAACGTTTATTGCCATAACTCGCACAGATGACCGAATTAGCTTTCGAAACCTATTCCATTGTGTCCGGAACGCGGGGTAAACCCTAGAAACGCTGGTCACCGCGCATAAATCGGAGTTTGGAAATTCCGGAATGAATAGTGTCGTTCGTTTTCCTATAAATAGGGCCTAAATTCACAAATAATAAAAAAAAAATTAACCTAACCCTAAACCCTTGCAGCCGCCACCATAGAAACCAAAGGCCAGAAATCACCCAACATTCTTCCTTAATCTCTCCCAAAATACAATCAATTAGCTAACGCTTTCAACTAGGATATTATAGAGGGAGGAGAGCTCTTCGAATCCATATGGATATGATGGATTTTAGAGCAACATAGTCGACGTTTGGAGGCCACGAACGTGTGCAGTTCATGCTCGTTTTTCTCGAGCAAATGGCGACCGAGTTCATGGAGGTTCTGGGCGTGGGTAGAGGAGGAGGCGCTCTTCAACATGGCGCTATCTGATCGTGTTCAAGTTGGTTGTGGTGATCGAAAAATCAAAACCTAATTTGCAAGATTGGGTTTCTTTTGTGCATGCTTGCTACTGGGTTGAACATGCGTGAGGGATGGAAGATGATTGCGTGCGGTCATGATGGGAAGACAAGGGATCGAACGGCCTGTAATCGAGTTAGGTTTAAAATTAAAAATAAATGTTGAAATTAGTTTATATAATTATTCATATAACTTTGTAATGCTATATCTCGGTCATACGAGGTCGGAATTCGACGAAACAAGAAGCGTTGGAATCGTATGGACGAGCACTACGTTATGGAATTAGATTGGAGTCGTTTGGAGTTAGTGAGAATTTTGGGTAAAATTAAACGTCCGTTTAATTTTATTCGAAATAAATCGCTAAAATGGAATTGAAATCAAGGTGAGAACTTCTCACTCAATCGAATCGGTTTCGATTTTATTTTAAATAGTTAGATTTAAAATACTTGAATGTATGTTTGAATGGTGATTGTTATCTATTGATTGTTAAAATAGACATTATGCGCCGTTAGTAAGCGGATGTTATTTATTAAAAACATATACCGCGAATATTTCATAAACAGTGAAATTGGTATTATGTATAATAGCAATATATATATATATATATATATATATATTGGCATATGTATATATTGAAGTTGTTGATTTCCCGCATTGTATAGCGGATGAGACCCTATTGCGTCGTCTATTAAGCGGATAATATTTTAAATCCCATATACCGCGATAATTCCGTACTGGAACGGAATTGGTATTGTGCTAATGTTTGTGGATGCAGGAAAACAGGTTGGAGGGATCCAACTTGATTCCTCAACAGTATTTATTTGATTTCAGATATTTTGATATTTGATGGATTATCATATCGATATATGATATCGTTGTTGTCGTGATTGACTATTTGGTGTGTAGCATCATTGGACCAAATTTGGAACTTTAAAATGATTTTTAAAGTGATTTTTGAAAATATATTATATGTTTGGAAATTGATTCATTTTAAATAAATAAACGTATAAATTTTTAATGTTATAAAAATTATATTTTTGAGAAATATAGTTAAAAACTGATTTTTGAAAATACGAGGCTAATGATTTTATAAAATAATTAAATCGGGATTTTTGAAATTATTGTGAAAAGTTTAAATATAGGATTTATGAAAATTAATTATTTTATAAATCAAAATGATGATATTATAAAGGAGATTAAAGATGTTTTAAAAGAATAATATAAATTGATTTATATAAAAGATTTATAAAATGGATATTTGTAAATTAAAATATTTGAATTATAAAACGAGTTTTTATAAGTGTTTGAATGAAGTGAAAATGGATTGCATAAGTGAATGGAATTTATAAAATTATAAATGGTGAAGTTATAAGTGAAATTTATAAATAATAAGATTTATAAATTTCGTGAAGTTATTAAGGAATATATTTGGGTAAATAAACGAATCTTATAAGTTATAAGATTTATAATTATGAAGTTTAAAGGAACGATTTAGTAAACAAATAAATTATAAGTGTTTAAGTTAAAATATAGACCTTTGGTTTATAATTGAGTTATGAATTGAATAGGTTAATAAAGGAATTTATAAACGTTGTTTTATAAATTCGTAAACGACTTATTTTGATAAGTAAATTGTTATAACCTATTAATGGAGTTATATTCACGTTTTTGACTGTGAATAATCCTTTGAAATGAAATGTATAGAAATGATGAAATTGGTTAACGTAGTATATTCACGTTTTTGAATAGTGAATAATATGTTAAAGAAAATGTTTTGGATGTGATATTTGAAATAGAATTAAAACGATCTAACGATGTTTTAAAATGTGTTAAGATTCGAAACCATAGATTTCAACATTTATTGTTGAAATAGACGTTTTCGAGAAATAAAAGGGAATGGTGGACTGTAACACTGTTGTTATAGTAAATGATTTCCGAAAGGAAATGTTTTGTATAGTATTGGGATTTATATATCTATTTTAATTTAGAATCCCTATACTAGTGATTTTGGGTTGTCGTAACGATGTTTTACGCAACATTCGTTTTGGCCCAAATAAATATGTTTAAGAGAATGATTTCCTTAAAGAATGAAATATATACTTAATCTCGATTTAAGTATATTGAATATTTTTCAAGTGTTGAAAATAAATGGATTTGAGAATTACTTATTAAGTAAGTATGGAAATGTTTTTCCAATATAAAGTGAATATTTTGAGAATTTATCTTTTTGAAGATAGGTTGAAATGAATAATTGAAATCGTATATGCATGGATATTTTGGAATATAAATTCACTATGGAAAATATAAATGAAAAGGGAATTTGTTTAAAAATAAATATTGATTTATTTTTGAAGTGTGAAATTATATATCTAGTAAAGATATTTTTGGGAAATAAATAATTTGGGAAAATTATTTGGAATCTGGTGATGTTGTGCATATCCATTGATAGTTCAATAACCGACTATTAATATTTACCTTTGAAAGGTGTTTGTTGGGATTTGTTGAATTTGAATGCTACACTTATTTTTAAATTATTGCGCTCGTTATTCGGATTACCCATTCCGAATAGTGATACGACGTAATGGATAGCATTGATGACCGGTGCTGAAGACCGGGTATTTGCGAGAGCGATAGGATGACCTGTCGCTTGACTCTGCACCGAGTTGCTCCGGTATAGAGTTCTCCATATGTGATGGGGAATCCGATCAGGATTGTGGTTATCCGGATTGCAAGGACTTCTTTGTAAGTGCCTTCGGTTCTGTTCGAGCCCGGAACAGACTTGTATGGATTGTATGTCTGACATTACAAATTGAGATGTAAAGCCGATTTCTTTCAAATATATTTCTGTTGGTGGCGGAGAATTTATTCTCTTAGCTTAACACCCTTCTCTGAGACGTACGAGCTTAGAGGTTATGTAGTTGAAGGTTATCAGCGATATATTCCCAATTTGGTAATGTGACATGCTGACTGTTGCTGTGAAATGATCATTGTGTTGATTATTTGTGATAGGATCATTTATTTGATCGTCTATCCTGATGATCATTTCTATGATCATTTGTTGACCCAAAGCATGGCTTTTGTATAAAGTATGTTTTTGTGGACGTGACTTCGTCGAGCCTCACACCCCGGAATGGTCAAAACAGGAAAGATGCGGCAAGGTTATGAGGGGTAGCTCCCTTTAGGGTATGTGCATTTCCTTCTGGAAAGGGTAGTATCATGGTATGGAGCCCAGATACTTACTCATGTTGAAACACTTTATTTATGATTGTGTGATGATGGTGACGAGCGCTCGGATAAAGGTCCAATGGGACCGGGGAATGGCATACTCGTGTCAGTTGTTACCCAGTTAGGGGTAACCCGGCCTTGTGTTGGCAGAGATCCGGTTTAGTTCTCGGGGACGTCCTTCCAGAGGCATTCTCATGTGGAAATGGGAAGTTCCTTGGCCTGATCATTCGTTGGAAATCCAATTCCCAATACGAAACCTTGTACGGTATTAGTTGTAGAACCTGCCATTTACTTATGGTGGTCACCACTGTTTAGATGGTAGCTATAGTAGGCATAGTTCGAAATGTCTATGTTGGCTAAGATTTATATCTTTATTTTCGAAATGAATTTTTTTCTCTACACTATGCACTAGTAACAATATCAAATGTTCTTTTTAAATGCGTATCAAGCATCTTTGACTATCATAAGGAGAAATCTCCTCTGATTCTGCGTTTGCATTGTGTGTGTGTGCGGGAGGCCTTATGGTAGTCTCATTTTTAAAAACATTGCGAATTGACTTTAAAAATATTCATCTATTTTGTTTTCAAAGATAAATAAACTGTTTTGAGTTCTTACACCAGTCACATGACTGACTCGGAGTTTATTGTTTTCCTTCCTAAACTCTAGGTGCCCACCAATTTCTACACGGGCAGTCAAGAGTTAGGTTTATTCAGGATATTCTGGAGTTGCTGGAGGCAAGCTGGATGGCATGGCGTATTACTAGTATATAGTATTTCTTAACCGCTGTTCGATGTTGTTGTTATACACTCTGATGATATGATGTAATGAAATGTAATGTATGAAATGTAATAACTAATATAGTTCTTTGTTTAAAGATTATTCATTTATTTATTATATGTTGTTCCGCTGCGAATTGTGAGATTCTGTTATTGTTCTGTTGTTTTCTATTCCGTTCTATTTTCTATTTTCTTCTCCCTATTTTCTATCTTTCTCTCTCTTCTTCTCCCTTTTCTTTTTTCTTAAAGATTAAGCATTCGTATTTCTGTTCATCTTGAATTAATCAATGGAAATTAGTGTGTATTCAAGGAGTACGGATTTGCGGGTCCTCACAAAAAAACCCACTAACCATCCTCCCCAAACTACATTGCCAGCCTCTAGCACATTAGGGGGGGCACTACACTTGGCCATCAAAAGATAGCTGAAAATCAACAAGGGAATAAGCTCCAGCATTTCGCGGTTTGGTTTTGAAGAGGGAGGACCAAGAGGAGGAAGAAGAAACGGAATGGATGAGATTGGGTAAGTCAGAAGGCGGAACAGGGGGAGGTAGGTTTGGGGGGAGTTTGGAAGGGATGCCGAAAGCAGGGAAGGAGGAGGAATAGTTGAAAGCAAGGGGATGTCAGAAAAAAAGGACGAAGTATAGGTATGGGTATGGTAGGTGGCGGGAGCGGCCATTAAAAACCAAAACAAAGATTGTATGTATGTATGTTTTTTACATTGATTAATTACATTAACATTTAAAAAACACCTTTATTTAAAATAATGGTTTAAGTGAATTAATAGAAACTTAATTATGTTATCTTTTAACACTTGAAACATAACCATTATACCCGAGAAAATCCTAGGGTTACTCGAATAAATGCCCGAGTTTCCTCATCCTTTTCCCGAGCTTTCTCCTCTTTCTTCTTCTTTTTTTAAAAAAAATTCTTTAAATCTTTAAAACCGTTATACTTAAAACCACTCGCGTACTCGAATCAAACTCCAAGCCCACCCTTCTCTTTCCATGAGACAAACCCGAAGAAAAACTCCATGAGCCAAAACTAACATCACTGACATGGCGTACACCTGCACCGATCATCGACGATAATCCGGCCTCCACGTTCGCCTCTGACAAGTCGTCTACTGCCTCCACCTTTGATCCCAACCATCCAAATTCCAACATAGGCTCGAAATCGAAATCGAGCTCCTCTGGTCAAATCTGGAACAGAACCGTTGCCTGATACATTCTCGAACCGCCGACAGTAACCACCGGACCCGTCCAAACTCCGGCCACACCCTCACTGGCCTCCATGCTACCATTACCCAAGTCCTGGTGAAGCTCGATCAATCGGAGACGCCACGTGCTCGAATTTCCCGACCTCGACCCAAATTAGTTTTTAAACCCTAGATCGACCGATCGTCGTCGCCACGATGAAAAATAAAATCACCTGGCATTTTCGTCGACATCGCCAAGCTTCCCCGTGTCTCCAGACAAAATCTCGACCACCCCGAGACCTTCGACCACCAGAAATAGCTCAAAGCTCATTTTCTGATCATCTTCAAAATGCATGTCCAAAACTCAACTAAAAATTGAGATTTTTATTTTTAAAATCCTAGTTTTCGAAGTAGATTTAGGCTATATACTTGAATTAACAAATCGTTGTGATGGATTTTAACCCATTCTTACATTTTCCACTGTCCCTTTTGTTTTCCAAAAAATTCCTAACTTATTTCGTACAAATATTTTTTAAAAACCTTGATTATATTTAAACAAACAAAATTTGTTTGAATACTTCAGCCTATAAAAGCTTTCATAAAGAATACTTGATTTTTTTGTTGAATTACAATAGCACCTAGAAATTTAAAGAATAGAGGAACACTGACATGCACACAGAGATATCCATATACATATAATCATTAAATTCAACATGCAAACCATTATCTCCAATATTATACTCAATTTTACTACATGAAATAAGGATTAGACAGATTTTAAAAAAAAAATTAAAAAAAAATAACAGTTCATTTACTCACCTTATCCTGGACAGAGGCCTGAAACCTAAAAGTTGAATTTTATTTTGATAGCTGGAAAATTGTTTTGGATTTTGAATTTAATCTTGATCTTGTTTTTGAAACTTGATGTTGATGTTTGCTTTGATTACTGACTTGAATCTGAATTTTTAAGTTGAGATGATAATTTTCATTTTCTTAGCTTTGAATCAGGCTGAGGTTGTTTATAGATTTTGATTTCCTGGTTTCTTTGTATTTGAAAGATGAAGATGAAGAAAGCAGTTTTTAAGTCAAAATATCCTGGTTTATCACATATTCATTAAAATTCTAAATCAAAAGAAATATTACTTTTTCCACTTGTTAATTTTGTTAACACTTGTTTATTACCTATTTTACTTATTAAACATCGGTCAGAAATAGGTATTTTTTGTAGATTAATTTATCTCTTATGTTTTAAAGGTTTACATATATATATAAATTCAATCTATCTCATGTGTATTTAGAAAGGAAGAATATTCAATCTTTTTTTCTATCCAATCTTATTAAAAAAACTAAACTTAAGTTACAATATCCAAACCAATTATATTTAAATATATATATCTCTGTGTGTGTGTGTGTATGAATGTATGTTAAAGCTTTTATTAATTCTCATTTTTAATATCATATTATTTGTTCCTTTGAAAATATGAAGTTAAAAAATCATATTTCATTATAAGATATTTATTCTAAATCAAAATTGTATTTACTATCCCTATTCATACTTTATTTTCCTCTAGAAAATTTCACTATTATAAAGTTTTGCATATATCTGCTTATAAAAATTCATTAATTTCCTAATAAGGTTTATTATTTATAATTCCAATACTTATTATAATTCCAAACTCATTTATACACTTTCAAATATCTTTAATTATCTGAAATTCATTTATCTAACAAAATAAATTTAGAACCTCAAAGGTGAAAACCAGTTAAAATAAACAATTATCAAATGTCCAAAAACCCGGGTTATCGCATTCCTTTCCCCTTTGAATCTTTTCGTCCTCGAAAAGGAACGAAACCAGAATTTATTAAAATGCTTTTTGACCACGTTTTAAACCTCTTTTTAAAATCAATATTATATTATAAAATAGTTTTTATAAAATTATTTTTTTATAACTCGATGTTACAATAAGTCCATTCTTGTTCAAACAGAAATTCGGTCATATGTTGATTAGGCGGAGGACTGAAAATCTATAAGTACGTAGCAGACCCATTTTCAACACCCGGTGAAAATACTTGGAAAACATTTTTGAATACTTTGTGAAAATATAGAATTTTTTTTGAAAATAGAGGAATATCTTTGGTGAGAATGCTCTGCAAATCATCACCCCCATCCATGGTCGCAGTTAACTCACTGGTTACGTTGCCATCCCGGAAAAATCCATAGATAACTGTAAGCACTGCACACCTCTCGATTATGCCATAGAACCCACTACAGATCGCAGCCATATCTGGGGTTAAGTTGCTATCACAGCAAAAACCAATATAACTGTAGTCATCAGCGCCCTCGAATTTCGCTGCCAAAAAATGAAACTTCTCCACTCCACTCGACCATAGATCGCAGTCTACCGATGTTACATTGCCTTCCCGGAAAAATCAAACGTAGACCATTGACACTCACCTCCACACGATTTCCGCTATAGTCCACAGTAGATCGCACCGACATCGAGTTATATTGTCGTCATAGTATGACCCAAATACCTCTATAGGCATCAGCGCCCTCGACTTTTGCTACCCAATAATCCTCAAGAAGTTCAGTTTGTCTGGACTCCCTCACAGGATCCACTTTAGAGCCTCCCCCTTGGGACTCAAGGCAGTACCAACCTATGGCACTCCTAAGAATTTCATTTAAGGGAGCGTCTTTTTCCCCAGAGCCACTTTCAAAACACTTTATACTATACACATATAGTATCTTCCAAATCATACACCTAGTATGAATCACATATAAAGCTCCTTTACACAAAATCGATAATTCTCAAATTAGGCTTTCCAAATTTCCAAAATTGATTTTTCCCAAAAATCAAAAACCTTTCCAAAATCCATAGGTTCCAAAAAACTTTCCTCGGAATCATTCTCATAAGATCCTTTTTGTGTGTGTATGTGTGTAAAATTTTAAAAATCTTTGGATCACTTCATACATGTACAAATTCCCCTTTTATACTTCAAATACTTCCAAAAAACCCTTTTATTATGGCTGTAGATTCAACAAGGGAGTTTTATCTTATATAACAAAGATATATAACTTTGTTTATTCCAAATCAAATATTCAAATTTGATTACTCTATAAAGTCACTTACGATATTACTTACTTCCATAAAGTAAATTTCTACTATTGAAATATCCAATTCCACCATATGTCATCATATATTTCACAATATCAACTTCATTCAAACCCGTACGATGTACACATATCATCCGTATGCTATATCAATCTGATCGCTCATTCGATCACACAATTTCACTTCCGAACTAGTATCGTCCACCTGACTTCCTTGTGCGGACTTAGATCTGGTTTCTTGATAAAAAACTGTCATTCTCCTTGCATAGCCATAACTATGATAGAAAATCTTCAGAACTAATCAAAAATCCATATCCAGATTCACCGTAGAAAATCAAATGAAAAATCCCAACTCGGATCGATATACTTTCCCAAAATTCTATGCTCAAATCTGGATCAAATCATTATGCGAATAGAATAATATATGTCGCACTATGTATTTATCTCTATTGATTATTAGCCAAATCAATCTCCTTTTCTATTCACATTCATTTTAATTTCTATCCACTTATTCTTTATTATTTCAATTCCATTTGTATTATCACTTTAATCCTTATCTCAATTGGTAATTAATCATAAACAGTTTTCACTCTGACTAGCTTAAAAAGTTAAAAATAGATAAGTAGTTGTAAAATAGCTGTAAAATAGTCAAGTAATTGTAAAATAATTGGAAAATATTTAAATAGTTATAGAATATTTTGGTGATTGCAAAATAGTTGTAAAATAAGTATAAGATAGTTTTGGGTTTTAAAAGGAAAAGTTGTATAGTAAATAGTTAGGAAAATAGATTTAAACAGTTTATATTGAAATAATTTATTTGAAAAATAGTTTCAGACCAAACCGTTCAATTCCCAATCTCCATTTCCAATCAAATTCTCATCCCATTAAATTAATTCAATTCCAATTCAATTTGAATTAACTTCAATTCCTTTCCTATATTTGAATCAATTCCCATTTGAATCTGAACTTATTAAATCTTCAATTTCATTTTAAGTTAATCCAATTCAATTTTTCCATTTGAATTTTAAACTTATCCATCTTCAATCACATTTCAAATTAATTCAAATCAAATTCAATTTAAATCTCAACTTAAAATCATCTCGAATTATATAAATTCGAGTTAAAGTTTAAAATGTTGATTTAATCAAATTAACCTTTACTTTTAAATTAACAACTTATATCTTTAAACCATTTAATACTGAGTCCAATTTTAAAATTCCATTTTAAATTATCTTACTTAACTTATTTCAAAGTTCAAAACAAATTTTAATTTACAAATTCAATTCTTAATATTCAAATCTTAACTTCAAAGTGATTCCATATCCTTAATTTCAAATTAAAGTTTTATTTCCCATTTATTTCAATAATGGATATATTACCACAATCCATTTCTTCATTCATTTAAACAAATCCAATTCACAGTTTAAAGATTATTAATAGCAAAAGTATGATATCATCCAAAATATTTAAAACATCCATCCATTTTCAATATCCAGTTCTCAAACCCATTTTGAGATCACACAAACTCCCCATTCAAATCAACCATTTAACTTCCCAAGTTAAATCTCAATTTCGTCTTAAAATTTCCAAATCAGGTAGTTCATTCAAACTTATTTAACTTCTTCTAAGTTAAATTCAATTTAATCCCATTAATCCCACTCAAAATTTGAATTCACCATTTCAAATTTCTAATTTCTATCACTTAAAAGTTCAAAAACTTTTTTACCTTGGGTTTTTACATCACACTTCAGGGAAAATCAAAACTCATCACTTTAGAGTTTATTTCAAATCATCTTTGATACTATGTATATTCACACATATATACATATTTACTTCTTGGCCCACCAAGCTAAATTTTAAAATTTAAGCCACAAATTATAGTATGAATAGTATTATTTATTATTTCCTTTAACACTTTGAAACAAATCCAAATTCTTTTCTGGACTTAAAACTTCACAAACTAAATTATCATCAATTCCAATTTAAAAGTCGTACTCACCTAAATTTTTAATTCCTTAAAACATTTCATTTTTCTTGATCATTTATAAGTATTTCATTATTAAACACAATAACCATTTATGATAATAACCAAAGTTATAACATCTGGAAACCAATTCACTATTATCTTATTCTGAAAACCCTTCCCCAATTCAAGATTTTAATTTCAGTTTGAATCCATTTCAAACTTATCTTCATTCAATTTCAGTTTGGTTGTATTCCTATAACCACTTAGGTCTTATTATTTTATTTAATTCCAATGATTTAACAACCAGTTACCTTACTATTTATTAGAAAGAAATATTTCTTTATATATCAAAATATAATCTTATATAAAATCATTTATTTTTAAAACCATTTAAAATGTTTATATAAGAAAATAACAAGTACGCTCTCATATATATACACACTCAACTCATTCTAAGGTACCATTGACCATATCCTTAATGAGTAAACCCACCAGAACCAAGGTTCTGGCTTAACCTTCAGCTCTGATACCAAATGTAACAACCCGGAATTTTCGATCTTGAAAATTCTAGATAGTTAGGAAAAGAAGAAAAGAGATAGGAGAAGAAACATAAATGAAACATAGATTCTCACATTCGCAGCGAATCAAAATATAATATCAAATAAAGTAGCAGTTATACAAAGGAAAACTGTATTAGTTAATTTACATTAATACATCAGAGTTACAACATTTCACAATCATTGGAATAGTTAAAATAACATGTACCAAATAAATAACAATATATCACTGCGGAATACACTCCATATGTTCCTGCCATCTAGCTCGCCTCTTGAGCTCTAGAACGTCTGTGACGCCCTACCTCTATACCCACGCTAGCCAAGAACACTACGGTGTAGTGCTGTCAACTAGCAAGGAGAATAAGGCTGTTGAGGAGCGGCCATCAATAGTTAGGCCTTACACTAGTATTGGTTATCTCGATAGGAGTGGTACATATACATATATATATATTCTTTCATTTTTCATCTCTGATTTATTTTCTCCCATCGACATACCCCAATTCCAGTATAAAACGAACTACGATGGTTCGTAATAGTTTAGAACAGTAAATATAAAATATTACACAGACAATATAATGCGGAACACAAATAAAACATAAATTCTCATATATACAATAACTGATGTCAGTTACAATACATTTGACACGGTACATATGATACAACTACAACAGTCGACTCAGGAAGTTACATATACAAGTACATTAACGTATATAATATACATGAATTCATATCTTCCTATACAATTATACAGACTACTACAAATAACGACGACTACTCCAGAAGATATGAAAGAACTTCATAGCTCTAGCAGCAACCCAAAGCAGAATATCTACAACCTGAAATACTCGGTCTGACCCGAGTATTAGATTCAAAAGAAAATAATACTCGAGTCAGTCTAATTCAAACTCAGTTATTAGTGCACAGAAGCAATAATAATTAAATAATGAATAGACGACAGTAATTAAACCAAATCATAATGCAATTCAGAATATTGAATTGAATAAACAAAACAGTTCAAAACATTTAAATATCAATCATAATATTAAGTCGAGTAGGGCTGCAGTACACGCACGCGTGCACTGCCTCGCCACTACAGCATATGGAATATGCAAAAGATCAATTAATCAAAACAAGATAGATATAATAAAACCATACCGTGTGGCTGCAGTTCACGCTTGCGTGCACTGCCGTGCCACTACAGTGATGATGTACCCATTGAATACCGTGTGGCTGCAGTTCACGCTTGCGTGCACTGCCTTGCCACAACAGTGATAATGTACACAACCGGGCACAAGGTCAAACTCGAGGTGTTGGCCAGGTGATGATGCAAGTGCAAGCTACATATAGCACAGAGTGCAAAGGAGATAATCAGTGCATGAATTTTATGTAGTGCAATAGGTATGCAGACCTAAGAGCAAAAATATTCTGGAACAAATGCTCAGAGAAACTCAAGTGCCCGATAATGAAATCAATTTCACTTAAATAGAAAATGCACAAGAACGTTGTGGCAACAGTTCCAGGCAACAATAACAACTCAAATGCAAGCTATGCCATGTATGGTACAGTGACAAATTGCACAAACAAGCACAAATGTGCTACAGAGAACTTGCTACATGAAGGACATGAAGGCAGTAAAGTGCTGATAGGAAACAAACTACAATCACTGAAATGAGGTGGGTGGCTAACTCAAACATTTGCATGTGATAAATCTGAGTAGTAGAGTAGGTATGCTGCAAAAGAAAATTGCAGTTGCAACATGAATGCAATGGTAACCAAAAGAATTGAGGACAAGGCATCAATACAAGTAACAAAGATGCAGGCGCAACAACAATGAGCACCAACACACACAAAGTCAACTGCAATATGTCTACCTGAAACAACATGAAGCTCAAATATACTGGCTTTATCAAGATTCAAGCAACAACGGGAAACATGCATGAAGTACCAGAGACTTAGTGCAACAGTGTACACAAGGGAAACCAGGTAACTCATGACATCGAGTAAACAAATGAAGTCAGCAACTTCAAACTGCTTATAAACACAAACATGGTCAGATACACTTCAATAATGCAGTCAACAACATGAAGTGGACAGAATCAATCCAGGCAGCAAGTACAGGGAGATGAATACATCATGAAGGCCAGAACAATAGCCTCGACACAAGTACACAAGCAACCGAAGACAACATGGCCAGGGTCAATGGAGTCACGGCAGTCAGATGCCATCAAAAACCAACAGAGACCAAGGCTACGGCATAGTGCACCAGAGGAATGCAACAGTATAAACAAACAAACTCACCAAGTAAGTGACAGCAAAAACCAAAATGAAATCAGGGATTCACAGAAGCAAGAAAATGCAAGAAATCAAATGGCCGAAGTAAACACTCAAGTCAAGGCCGAAGCAGAATCAAATGAACAAGTGAATGTGCAGGCCCAACTGACTTCAGCAAATATGTTAAAATCATATGAACCAGCAAAGGCCAAAATTTAACCAAGACAAATACACCAGAGAATCATATGTGCAGCAGTGACTATCGACTTAATGCAAAGTCGTGAAGTGGATATGATTCATGAAATCAACACAGTATAAAATACAAGTCAAACCGAAATCGAACATAATGGCCACTATAAATCATCAACAACAGACCAATTTTTATACCGTGGGAATCAATTAATCAAGCAACCAAAATCACGAATTTAAACGAGCCAGAAATCCTTAAAACGACTTGAATTAGATGTGAGCGGAGGACCACTCACCTTGTCGACGAATTGAAGCAGAAATGGTTACGAATCTAGCGGCCGCGAGCACCACGAGAGACGAGCAACCATCGGAATCGAAACCCCAATTGGAGCGAAGAAACGAAGCCCTAAATGTTAGAAGAGGGGGAACGAACGAGACCGCCATTTTTTTCCTTCGTTCGTTTTAGGGCTAGTGAATGGGAGAAATGAAAGAAAGAGGGATGGGTTTTAAAAATAAAAAGAGAACGACGATTATCCCTGTAAATTTTTCACGGCCCAATAATAAATGGACCACCATTTAATTTCTCAAAGCCCATCAAACTTTATAACAATTTGTAATTTAAATTTTAATTTAAATTTTAAAAACTTCGAAATGGCAATTGACGAAAATATAAATCGTTTTAACGTCGATTATGAATTGACGCGAATATCGGGTTGTTACAGACTCCCCTCGTTAAAGAAATTGCGTCCTCGCAATCTTAAGGAATAAATGGACAAATGGTAACAACCATAAAGAACATCATCACAAGATGAAGAAATTAGAAATAGAAAGTTCACCATATAGGGCATGAAAGAGAAAGCCTGAACGTGTTTGCTCGATGAATTCTCTGGATTCCAAAGAGAAATCCATAGAATTTGAGAACCATTGAGAATCTCCACAAGAGGAACATCTTTATTTGGAAGGTGCTACACCCCCGAAGCAATGATGTGAATATAAGGTTGCTCAAGAATAGAAATCGGAAATCCCTAAGGCATTTCCATAATTGGAAGACGTGGAAAACATCATGAATAGCAGAAAAATTGAGTCGGTACACCGACGTAGTACAATATAAACGCCAAAGAAATCTTTTAATTTCATAAAAGAAATTCACAAATTATCAACAAAATCTAATTATCAATAGATAATTCAGAAATCTCAAATCACAAATATTCGATTATCAAAACCGATAATCAAATCAACAAGTATTCGATTATCAAAATCGAAAATCAATCTTAAATCACAAATATTTAATTATCACAATTGATAATCAAATCTCAAATCGCAAATGTTTAATTATCACAAACGATAATCAAACCACAAATATCTAATTATCACAAACGATAATTAGAAACAATAAATATCTGATTATCAAAAACGATAAGTCAGAAATCATAAACATCCAATTATCAAAACGATAATCAGAAATTACCACAACGGTAATCAAATTTCAAATCACAAATATTTAATTATCACAATTGATAATCAAATCTCAAATCGCAAATGTTTAATTATCACAATTGATAATCAAATCGCAAATGTTTAATTATCACAAACGATAATTAAATCTCAAATATCTGATTATCACAAGCGATAATCAGAAACAGCAAATATCTGATTATCACAAACGATAATCAGAAATCACAAATTTTCAATTAACGAGTCCGAAATTAACCGAAATAGCAAACGCACATGACCCATAACCACGAGTTTTACTAAATCGTTTAATTCACTTCATCGTTTCCTTGAAAGTGCAAAATTGTATATTTTAAATAAATAACATTTCACGTTCTCAAACGGACAAGTCCGGAATTAAGCGAATCAGTAAAAGAAAGGGGTCATAGTCCTCGATTTTTCTGAAACGTTTAATTCGCTTCCTCATTCTTTTGAAAGCGCAAATCGTAAAAATTTTGAAAACAATTTTGATTTATATTTTGAAATATTATGAAGAATAACAAATTTTTAAAACACGTGATTAAAATAGCAATGTCAGTAGCAACTTCGACATACGTCAAAATTTCATCGAAATAATTGGCATCAAAATATAATACCAATGAATTTTCGTTCATCAAAAATGTCACAAGAATCTTCTCAAAGATAGAAAGGGATATCATACCCTAAACTTGTATTCATAACAAGTCAATGACACACGAATTCACCAATGCACAAGAATTGATAAAACTTATCAATAGAAATCACGAAAATTGGTGAAGCACAAATTCCACAAGAAATCCATAAATCACAAGATAAGAGTATGAGAACTCGAACGGGAGTACGAAAACTCGAACGGAGTATGAAAACTCGAACGGAGTATGAAAACTCGAACGCAGTATGAAAACTCGAACGGAGTATGACATAGAATAAAAGATATGGCATAACATAAAATATCCATAATGACATACTACTATAAGTATGTAAATAATGATCTACAGGAGATCAACCGATAAGTGGTATGGCATAAATATGAAATACCCATACTGACATACAACTATAAGTATGCAAATAATGATCAACAGGAGATCAACCGATAAGAGATAATCAATATCAAAAGAATCTTCTCAAAGATCCAAAGAGGTATCATACCCCAAATTTGTACTCATGACAAATCAATAACATATGAATTCACCAATGCACAAAAATAGGTGAAGCATAAAATTTCCAGAAATCAACATAAGGAATCTAGAAATCACAGAAAAAGGGAAAGAGGCCTATCACATGACGGTCCGAAGACCAAGGGGAGCTACCCCGCATGTGTGAATGGAATCACACAGATTGAGGTCAAGACTAACCAAAAAGCAGAAAGGTATGTGTGAATGGAATCACACAAGTGGTGTCTAGTCTGACCATCAGAACGATCATTATGATCAACGAGGAGTGTCAATTACACTAAGCATGTGTGAATGGAATCACACAGATTGAGGTCAAGACTAACCAAAAAGCAAAAAGGTATGCGTGAGTGGAATCACACAAGTGGTGTCTAGTCTAACCTTGCAATGAAAGAGACATCGCGTAATTGCTAGTCTAATTCATAAAGCGATCATCAAGATCAACGAGAAGTGTCAATTACACTAAGCTAGTGAATATAAAAGTTTAGCTTCATGTCCCATAACCACTAGCTTAACTTAAATATTTACGAACAAGTTGTAGATCTTCACTAGAAAAATGTCACAAGTGGTTCAATCGAACAAGTCCAAAAATTAACCGATGAAGTAAATGCAAGCATTTCATACCACTTGTTTTGCTAAGCCGTTTAATTAGATTTCTCATACGAGTGAAATAAAGGTTTGTATATACTAATAGATTGGAAAACGGTTTAGGAAAAGATTTTGATATTGAAAATAGAGTTGAAAACATTTTGATAAAAGAGTTTTGATATTTACTACTAGTATTGAAACATATATATTTTTAAAGTGACAAATCACAAAAATGATTGTAGAAACAATCAATCACAAGAATTCACATACGAAGACGTGAATAGAATCCAAAGAAATCGATACCGAATTCATCGAAGGGTATGTTCACAAAAATCCCGAAGAAATGGTCATCAAAGTTGCTAATAAATGATAGCAACAAATCGGGAAATAATCAAAAATCGATTAAATTTGGAAACCAAATCAATTCACTAAAATTCACATTCGAAGATGTGAATAAAATCCAAAGAATTCGATTCTAAATCCATCAAAGTAGGAATATCCAAAAATTCCAGAAATAGAAGCTTTCAAAGTCGACAAAGATGACAACAACTAATCGGAAAAGAAGAATCGATTGACAAATGGAATAACGAAATAAAACAAGCATAAATGCATAAATGACTTCAACAAAAATAAAAATCAAGTCAATGCCGAAGTCAACAATTAATGGCCATAATAGAGTACAAAACGATTCAACATCATCATCAAAGGACTCAACGGCAAACCAAGTCAGAGTCTTGGAAATCAAGAATTTAGAGATCTCTCAAAACAAAGTGACCGAATCGAATGGAAATCAAGCCGAGGAAAACAAAAAATATCAAGTTCGGAATCGCTGAGTTCCGAACAAAATCAATCATCGGCTAAATCAAATCAAAGCCGAAAACACAAGAATCAAAATCAAATGCATATGAATAAGCGTTAGGAATTCATACCTAACAATCAAAGATAATCATATGCAAATATGAGAGATAAAACATCGACAAATAGTTGTAACACATGTACTATCTAAGTTATGTTTTATATTTGTTCTAAACCCCAGGCTCTGATACCAAGTTGTGACGCCCCACCTCTATACCCACGCTAGCCAAGAACACTACGGTGTAGTGCTGTCAACTAGCAAGGAGAATAAGGCTGTTGAGGAGCGGCCATCAATAGTTAGGCCTTACACTAGTATTGGTTATCTCGATAGGAGTGGTACATATATATATATATATATATTCTTTCATTTTTCATCTCTGATTTATTTTCTCCCATCGACATACCCCAATTCCAGTATAAAACGAACTACGATGGTTCGTAATAGTTTAGAACAGTAAATATAAAATATTACACAGACAATATAATGCGGAACACAAATAAAACATAAATTCTCATATATACAATAACTGATGTCAGTTACAATACATTTGACACGGTACATATGATACAACTACAACAGTCGACTCAGGAAGTTACATATACAAGTACATTAACGTATATAATATACATGAATTCATATCTTCCTATACAATTATACAGACTACTACAAATAACGACGACTACTCCAAAAGATATGAAAGAACTTCATAGCTCTAGCAGCAACCCAAAGCAGAATATCTACAACCTGAAATACTCGGTCTGACCCGAGTATTAGATTCAAAAGAAAATAATACTCGAGTCAGTCTAATTCAAACTCAGTTATTAGTGCACAGAAGCAATAATAATTAAATAATGAATAGACGACAGTAATTAAACCAAATCATAATGCAATTCAGAATATTGAATTGAATAAACAAAACAGTTCAAAACATTTAAATATCAATCATAATATTAAGTCGAGTAGGGCTGCAGTACACGCACGCGTGCACTGCCTCGCCACTACAGCATATGGAATATGCAAAAGATCAATTAATCAAAACAAGATAGATATAATAAAACCATACCGTGTGGCTGCAGTTCACGCTTGCGTGCACTGCCGTGCCACTACAGTGATGATGTACCCATTGAATATCGTGTGGCTGCAGTTCACGCTTGCGTGCACTGCCTTGCCACAACAGTGATAATGTACACAACCGGGCACAAGGTCAAACTCGAGGTGTTGGCCAGGTGATGATGCAAGTGCAAGCTACATATAGCACAGAGTGCAAAGGAGATAATCAGTGCATGAATTTTATGTAGTGCAATAGGTATGCAGACCTAAGAGCAAAAATATTCTGGAACAAATGCTCAGAGAAACTCAAGTGCCCGATAATGAAATCAATTTCACTTAAATAGAAAATGCACAAGAACGTTGTGGCAACAGTTCCAGGCAACAATAACAACTCAAATGCAAGCTATGCCATGTATGGTACAGTGACAAATTGCACAAACAAGCATAAATGTGCTACAGAGAACTTGCTACATGAAGGACATGAAGGCAGTAAAGTGCTGATAGGAAACAAACTACAATCACTGAAATGAGGTGGGTGGCTAACTCAAACATTTGCATGTGATAAATCTGAGTAGTAGAGTAGGTATGCTGCAAAAGAAAATTGCAGTTGCAACATGAATGCAATGGTAACCAAAAGAATTGAGGACAAGGCATCAATACAAGTAACAAAGATGCAGGCGCAACAACAATGAGCACCAACACACACAAAGTCAACTGCAATATGTCTACCTGAAACAACATGAAGCTCAAATATACTGGCTTTATCAAGATTCAAGCAACAACGGGAAACATGCATGAAGTACCAGAGACTTAGTGCAACAGTGTACACAAGGGAAACCAGGTAACTCATGACATCGAGTAAACAAATGAAGTCAGCAACTTCAAACTGCTTATAAACACAAACATGGTCAGATACACTTCAATAATGCAGTCAACAACATGAAGTGGACAGAATCAATCCAGGCAGCAAGTACAGGGAGATGAATACATCATGAAGGCCAGAACAATAGCCTCGACACAAGTACAAAAGCAACCGAAGACAACATGGCCAGGGTCAATGGAGTCACGGCAGTCAGATGCCATCAAAAACCAACAGAGACCAAGGCTACGGCATAGTGCACCAGAGGAATGCAACAGTATAAACAAACAAACTCACCAAGTAAGTGACAGCAAAAACCAAAATGAAATCAGGGATTCACAGAAGCAAGAAAATGCAAGAAATCAAATGGCCGAAGTAAACACTCAAGTCAAGGCCGAAGCAGAATCAAATGAACAAGTGAATGTGCAGGCCCAACTGACTTCAGCAAATATGTTAAAATCATATGAACCAGCAAAGGCCAAAATTTAACCAAGACAAATACACCAGAGAATCATATGTGCAGCAGTGACTATCGACTTAATGCAAAGTCGTGAAGTGGATATGATTCATGAAATCAACACAGTATAAAATACAAGTCAAACCGAAATCGAACATAATGGCCACTATAAATCATCAACAACAGACCAATTTTTATACCGTGGGAATCAATTAATCAAGCAACCAAAATCACGAATTTAAACGAGCCAGAAATCCTTAAAACGACTTGAATTAGATGTGAGCGGAGGACCACTCACCTTGTCGACGAATTGAAGCAGAAATGGTTACGAATCTAGCGGCCGCGAGCACCACGAGAGACGAGCAACCATCGGAATCGAAACCCCAATTGGAGCGAAGAAACGAAGCCCTAAATGTTAGAAGAGGGGGAACGAACGAGACCGCCATTTTCTTCCTTCGTTCGTTTTAGGGCTAGTGAATGGGAGAAATGAAAGAAAGAGGGATGGGTTTTATAAATAAAAAGAGAACGACGATTATCCCTGTAAATTTTTCACGGCCCAATAATAAATGGACCACCATTTAATTTCTCAAAGCCCATCAAACTTTATAACAATTTGTAATTTAAATTTTAATTTAAATTTTAAAAACTTCGAAATGGCAATTGACGAAAATATAAATCGTTTTAACGTCGATTATGAATTGACGCGAATATCGGGTTGTTACAACGTCCTTATCTGAAAATCTATAATACTCGGTCTGACCTAAGCATTACATCAAAGTAACATCCGGGTCAGGCTGGAAACCAGCGTGAGTAAACCCATATAATATGAAATACCAAGCTATATAACTTAAGTGAATTACCAGAGTAACTCGTACCTTTCTATGAGTTCTCAAAGTCCGTCACTTATTACAAACAATATTCAATAACTATTACTCAATTAAAGGCCAAATTACATAATTTATTCCAATTCCAGCCTGTTGATCTCATATATCAAACCTATATAGAATTATTTAGATTACAAATCGAAGTGGTTTCAGGTATTTGCTGATACCTGACCCCGGTCTCTTCGAATCCAATGTCATCTTAACCCAAGTTATTCAAGTGAATATAATTCAATTAAAATAACAAGATGTCACTTTTACACAACAATTTGTCATCTTGATAACCACATTATTATTGTCCACCCAATCATATCATATCACACAACATTTCATATCAAAGATATCAACCAATTCAAGGCATTTAATATCATTTCATAATTCTTAAGCAAGATTGATCACTTCCCAATTAATTTAATAAATATCTAGTTAAATTAATTACTAACTTTAATCACTTAGATCACCTTTACTTAACGTTAATTAATTATAAATTAATTAATTAATAACCTTTTATCTATCCATCTAATTAATCACCCTTGATTAATTATCCTTCAATTATATTAAGTGATTAACCCTTAATTAATTTCCTTAATTAATCCTTATTAAACTAATTACACTAAGTAATTAATCCTCAGTTACTTTCATTAAGTAATTATCATTAAATAAATCACCTTTAGTAATCACCCATTAATTACCCTCCTTAATTAGTGATATTATGTAATTATTCTTTAATTACTTTCATTTTTAACTTTATTAATTACATTGATTAATTAACCTTAATCAAACATTAATTATTCACACTTATTAATTATCCTACAATTAATTAACCTTTAATTGTTAATTAATTAATCATTAATTACTTATTTTAATTAATCTTTAATTAGTTAATAAATCCTAATCACCCAAACCTTACTTAATTAAAAGATAAGTTATTTATATTAATTAACGCCTTAATTTTCATTAAAAATCTTACTGAACAAACTTTAAATTAAATTATCATTAATCTGAAATTTAACTTAATCCTGAAGTTAAATTAATGATTAAACTAATTAAATCTTCTTAATTTAATCACGTTATTAATTAAGTTTTAAACAACTTTAAGAATTAACTTAACTAAATTAACATTTAAATAAATACCTTTATTTAAAATAATGATTTAAGTGAATTAATAGAAAAGTTAATTATGTTATCTTTTAACACTTGAAACATAACAATTATACCCGAGAAAATCCTAGGGTTACTCGAACAAATACCCGAGTTTCCTTATCCTTTTTCCCGAGCTTTCTCGTCTTTCTTCTTTTTTTAAAAAAACTTGTTTAAATCTATAAAACTGTTATACTTAAAACCACTCAAGTACTCAAATCAAACTCTGAGCCCACCCTTCTCTTTCGCCGAGACAAACTCGAAGAAAAACTCCACGAACCAAAATTGACATCACTATCACGACATACATCTGTACCGATCATCGGCGATGATTCGGCCTTCAAATTCGCCTCCAACAAGTCGCGTACTGCCTCCACCTTTGATCCCAACCATCCAAGTTCCAACATACGTTCGAAATCGAAATCGAGCTCCTTTGGTCAAATCTGGAACATAATCTTCGCCTGAAACATTCTCGAACCGCCGACGCCAACCACCGGACCATTCCAAACTCTGGCCACACCATCACTGGCCTCCATGCTACCATTACCTAAGTCTTGGTGAAGCTCGATCAATCAGAGACGCCGCATGCTCGAATTTCCTGACCTCGACCCAAATTGGGTTTTAAACCCTAGATCGACCGATAGCCGTCGCCACGGTGAAAAATAAAATCATATGGCATTTTTGCCGACATCGTCGAGCTTTCTCCTACCTCCAGAAGAAATCCCGACCACCCCGAGACCTTCGACCACCAAAAATAGCTCAAAACTCATTTTCTAATCATCTTCAAAATGCACATCCAAAACTCAACTAAAAATTGAGATTTTATTTTAAAAATCCTAGTTTTCGAAGCAGATTCAGGCTATGTACTTGAATTAACAAATCGTTGTGATAGATTTTAACCCATTCTTACATTTTCCACTGTCTCTTTTGTTTTCCAGAAAAATTCCTAACTTATTTCATACAAATATTTTTTTAAAAACCTTGATTATATTTAAATAAACAAAATTTGTTTGAATACTTCAGCCTATAAGAGTTTTCATAAAGAATACTTGATTTTTTCTTGAATTACATTAGCACTCAGAAATTTAAAGAACAGAGGAACGCTGACATGCACACAGAGATATTCATATACATATAATCATTACATTCAACATGCAAACCATTATCTCCAATATTATACTCAAGTTTACTATATGCAATAAGGACTAAACAGATTTAAAAAAATAACAGTTCATTTACTCACCTTATCCTTGACAGAGGCCTGAAACCTGGAAGTTGAATTTGATTTTGAAAGCTGGAAAACTGTTTTGGATTTTGAATTTAATCTAGATCTTGGTTTTGAAACTTGATGTTGATGTTTGCTTTGATTACTGAGTTTAATCTGAAGCTTTAAGTTGAGATGATAAAAATATTTAGCTTTGAATCAGGCTGAGGTTGTTTAGAGATTTTGATTTCCTAGTTTCTTTGTTTTAAAAGATGAAGATGAAGAAAGAAGTTTTGAAGTCAAAATATCATGGTTTCTCACATATTCATTAAAATTCTAAATCAAAAGAAAATTTATTTTTTCCACTTGTTAATTTTGTTTACACTTGTTTATTACCTATTTTACTTATGAAACATTTTTCACAAATAGGTTTTTTTTATGCCTAAACCCTTAAATTTATTTATAAATTATGTTTTAAACCCTATCATTTTAAAATTTGTAAATTAATTTATCTCTTATGATTTAAACGTTTATGTATATATAAATTCAATCTATCTCATGTGTACTTAGAAAGGAACAATATTAAATCTTTTTTTATCCAATCTTATTAAAAAAAATTAAACTTAAGTTACGATATCCAAACCAATTATATTTCAAAAGATATATATATGTATGTTAAAGCTTTTATTAATTCTTGTTTTTAATATCATACTATTTGTTCCTTTGAAAATATGAAGTTAATAAATCATATTTCATTATAAGATATTTATTCTAAATGAAAATTTTATTTACAATCCCTATTGATACCTTATTTTCCTCTGGAAAATTTCACTATTATAAACTTTTGCATATATCTACTTTTATAAATTCATTAATTTCCTAATAAGGTTTATTATTTATAATTCCAATACTTATCATAATTCCAAATTCATTTATACACCTTCAGATATCTTTAATTATCTGAAATTTATTTATCTAACGAAATAAATTTAGAACCTCAAAGATGAAACCAGTTAAAATATACAATTATCAAATGTCCAAAAACCTAGGTTATCACAAGGATATAGAGGGAGAAGCATAAAGCAAGTTTGGAAAGATATGAAAATGAAGATTGGTCTAGTTGTACATCGGCTGTTCATGCTGTCAATGCTGAAGGGTAAGCTTAGAAAGCCCTTGGAATACTCTGCATCAGAAAGACAAAGTTGAAAATCACAAGATTAATCATCATAGGGGCCTTATTCTTCATGGCTGGCATGTACACGGAATGCTAAGGAGGTATGAGGTGTTATAGATGAAGTTAGAAGTCGAGGAATTGCCCATCATTAGCATCATATCATGACTTTCTTAGATGTATCTGTAATTGTTGGCACTTTAAGTGAATTAGTTGAAAAATAAATAAAAATAGGTTAATGATCATCTATTTATGAGTTTTTATTATAATTGAGCCATTGCAAATGTATAAAGGTAGTATATTTTTACGAGCCATTATTACAATTGAGCTGTTGCAAATGTACAGCGGTCATATATTTATGAGTCATTATTATAATTGAGTTGTTGAAAATGTATAATGGTAATATATATTCATGAGCCATTATTACTGAGCCATTTCAAAAGTTAATGGTATCAAAAAATCATTTTAAATGACGATAAATTCAAATCCATTAACATTCCCTCACTTCAGTAACGCATGAATTTTCATTCTGCTTATTTAAATGATAGATAGACTGAAGAGAAAATGTGAACAATAGACAATTTTTCTTTCTTCTTCTTTATCCTCTACATTTTTCTCTCTTTAAGAAACTTTACAAGCAACTAAATTAGAAAGTGCTATATTCAGAACAATTTGATATAGTGCAAACAACAAATTGACAAAATTTCAGAGGTTGTTTTATCCTGGGGACAGAGCGGTTGATAGATAGCTTTGCACCTTGAGGCTAAGCTGCGAGTTGTCTTAAAGAGAGCGACCTAGTTTGCAACTCAGCCAAATAAAGACACTACAGATTCAGATTGATGTATAATAATATTAAGATGGTCATGGCTTCGATCATTGACAACTCTACTGCCTTGAAGTCGATGTTTGAGATTCTGACTTTATCTGCTATGCCGTTTAGGTTTAAAGGCTTGCATTTTCAAACATTGGCACCAAAAGGCCTGCAGAAACAACAGATGATCAGAAAAGGTTTTGAAGGACTGAATTGAACATAACTACCTCCACAATAATTATGTTCTTAATGGTTTGAGCGATGATATGTACGATTACTACAACTCAGATAAGTCAGCAAAGGAGATTCGGGTGCCCTGTAAAAGAAATATGATACCGAGGAACAAGGAGAAAAAATATATGATGTTAGTCGCTATTGGAAGTTTCAGATGATGGAAGACAAATCTGTAGAGGCGTAGTTGCATGAGCTTTAGAAAATTGCGCATGAGATCATCTCCGAAGTTATGCCTTTATATGAACAGTTTCATATTGCTGTGTTAATAGATAAATTACCACCTAGTTAGAAATTTTTTCAAAATAATCTCAAGCATAAGACTAAGGAGTTTTCCTTAGAAAGTTTGATTACTCGTCTTCGTATTATAGTGGAGGCATGAAAACAGGACCAGAAAGAAGCGGTGCTTGTTGTATCTAACAACAATACTAAGAAACCCACAAACAAGAGTCTGAAACCAAGTGCGAAAAATTTTAAAAATCAAATTTGCAAACTGAATTAGAACTACAACAATCAGAATCAGAAGAATCAGCATAATACCCCCTCAAGAATGCTACTGGACAGTCGTTCTTATATTACAACCGTGGCAAACCAAGCCATATGGATGAAAGTGTCAGAATAGGCCGAATCTTGCACTATAGGCTAACCTGACTGAAGAAGCCCTTGTGGCTATGCTTACCGAGATCAACCTAGTCAGTGGATCAGAACAGTTGTGGGTGGACACATGTGCTTCTTGCCATGTTTTCTATGATCATGAAATGTTTAAAACATATGATGATGTTAATGACATGAATGTGATGTTGTGAGATTCTCACACAACAACTACTACTAGAATTGGGAATGTAGAGCTAAAGTTTACCTATGGAAAGAGTTTATTGTTGAAAGACGTGATGCATACTCCAAAGATGAGGAAAAGTTTAGTATCTATTTTCTTGTTAAATAAGCTGGTTTTTCTCAAACTATTGGATCTGACTTGTACACCATCACTAGAAATAGTGCTTTGTTGGTAAAGGATATGTTGTAGATGGGATGTTTAAGTTGAATGTTGAAGTTAATGGTTTACTTATATGTTGTACGATTTTAATATTTGGCATGCTAGACTTTGTCATGTTAATAAGCGACTAATTCATAACATGATTAACTTAGGCCTAATCCCTAAATTTTCCATGAATGATTCAGAAAAATGTGAATACTGTAGTTAAGCTAAAATTACTAAGACCCCACATAACTATGTCTTTAGAGAGTCAAAACCTTTAGATTTAATACACTCTGATATATATGGAATTGGAAGTACCCTAACTAAGGATGGCAAGTGCTACTTTATTACTTTTATTGATGATTGCTCTAATTTTACTTATGTTTATCCCATGAAGAATAAAAGTGATGCGTTAGATATGTTTAAGTTATTTGTCATTGAAATTGAAAATCAATCTAATAAAATATTAAAAGATTTTGAAGTGATTTAGGAACAAGGTATGAATCTAACTTACTCATTGAATTTTACAAACAACATGGCGTAATTCATGGAAGAACTGCACCCTATTCACCTAAAATGAACGGTAAAGCTGAAAGAAAAAATATGACTTTTACTGAATTAGTAGTAGCTACTTTATTAAATTCAAATGCAGCGTCTCACTAGCGGTGGGAAATTTTATTAACTGTATGTTATGTCTTAAAGAAAATTCCTAAATCTGATAGTAAAATTTCACCTTTTGAGATTTTTAAAATCCTAAACCCAACTTGTCTTATATTAAAACTAGGGGTTGCTTAGCGTATGTTCATATTCCTGACCCTAAAAGATTTAAATTAGCAATTCAAGCATATGAATGTGTTTTCATTGGTTATTTCCTTAACAGTATAGCATATAGGTTTTTTGAGTTGAATGCTCGAGTTATTAATGAGTCAAATGGTGCTGAATTCTTTGAAAATAAATTTCTGTTTAAACTTAGGAATAATGGGGGCACTTCTACCACCAATAATCTAACAATAAGAAATAATGAACAAAATATGAAAAGTGAATCTGAACTTAGAAGAAGTAAAAGAGCTAGGATGACTAAAGATTTTGATCTAGAATATTATGCTTATGCACTAAAAGAGGACCTGCTAATCAAAAAGAAGCTATATCTTCTTTGGATTCGGATCTCTAGCAAGAAGCTATAAATGATGTGATGGAATCACTTGAATCCAATAAAACTTGGCATCTAGTTAATTTTTCTCCAGGTTCTAAAACTATAGGTTGTAAATGGGTACTTGAAAAGAAGTTGAAACCTGATCGTACAATTGATAAATATAAGGCTCCTTTTGTAGCAAAGGATTTAGACAAAGTGAAAACGTTGACTTCTTTGATACTTTTTCACTTGTTACAAAAATAACATCAATTCGAGTATAATTTCTCTTGCTTCACTATATGATTTACTAATTTACCAAATGGACATAGAAACTGCATTTCTGAAAGGTGAATTAGAAGAAGAGATATGGACTAACCCGAAGGTTTTGTTATACCTAGTCAAGAGCATTAAGTTTTTAAATTAGATAGATCTCCATATGGTCTTAAATAGGCACTGAAAAAATGGTATGAAAAATTAAATAATCTAATTATTTCACATGGTTTTAAAGTAAATTAAAGTGACAAGTGTATTTATTATAAGTCCGGGAATAATATTTGCACTATCATATGCTTATATGTTGATGACTTACTTATATTTGGTTCAAATATTCAAGCTGTAAATTATGTTAAGTTCATACTCTATGCCAATCTTGATATGAAAGATCTTAGTGAAGTAAGTGTGATTCTTGGTATTAAGATGACTATGTCCAAAAGAGAATTTCTTTGGATCAATCTCATTCTATTGAGAAGATGTCAAAGAAATATAATTACTTTGAATGTAAACCTGCTAGTACAACATATGATGCAAGTTTAAAGCTACTTAAGAACATTGGTGAATGTGTAAGACAGTCTGAATATGCAAGCATCATTAGTAGTCGTTAGGTCGCCACTGTAACGACCCGTAAATTTTCGATAATTAAAATAGCTAATTTAATAAGATTTCGTGATTTAGTGTTAGAAAAAAATTTGTAAGTCGTTTGGAATAATAATAACTAGAATGAAATGCAACAAATTTTATCTAAGTTAATTATTTATGAATAGAATGAAATCCCATATCAATTGAAATAATATGTAGTCAAAGGTAATTGAATGAATTTGTATTGAATAGGTAATTGTGACACTTGTTTATAAATAATAAACTTATAAGTAATTAAAAGTAACAGTGATAATTATTTAAGTTACCTATTCATTTAGTTAGTCGAATTGAATTTGTGAACCAATTGCAATTGAAATGAAAGTTTATATATTAGTTGAGTGCATTATCTCTAACTGTAGTTAAATAATAATATGGAATTCATTTGATGTAATATAGTAAATCGACTGATAATAAAAAATTTATTTAAAAATCCAATGTTGAAATCCGTCAAATATTGAACAATTAAATTGTTTAAATTTAATATTTGAAATTTATTGAATAATTGAATAACGGGAATCGAATAACTGTTTAATGATAATGGTTGTTCTATAATTTGAATTTGTTAAATTTTATAAATTCGTTTTGAATATTTCAAAAGATAGTGATTTAAGAATAATCAAATTTGTTTAAATTTAATATTACAAATGTTGAATAATTAAATTTTGAATTTGATACGATTAATTTGATATTTAAATTTAATATATGAAAATAGAGTGAATAATTGAAATTTGATTTAACATGATTCAAATGGGTTTCCAAAGTGAATGTAAGTTATATTGGGATTATAATAGAGTTAATAAGATTTTAAAATTGGAATTTATTGGATAATTGAATAACGGGTTTAATATGATTAAAAATGATTTGTAAATTTTTATTTTATCGAATTAAAGGTAGAGTGATGTTGTGGAACTTTTAAAATCGAATTAAAAGTAAATTTGTGAAAATTGAATATTTTAATATTTAATTATCGACTGGAAAATAGCCAAATTTTGAACAGTCTCAGAATTGGACGAAATTAGTTCCATTGGATCCATAATAGTTAGTTATTATCGGATTTCAATTTTCGTAGCAAACGGAGTTGCCGTTTGACCGTGGCAGCTCGAAACGCGTTGAAATTGTTTTAATATTAATTTGGCGAGTTAAAATAGTCATTTTCAAACTGTCTCGGATTTCGACGAAACCAGTTTCATCGGATCCGTAATGTTATATTATTGTAATATTTCAAATTTCGTGCCAATCGGATTTACTGTTTGTCCGGGGCAAGCTAAAACGTGTAGAAATTAGTTTAAATCGATTTAATTTAAATCGATCATTTATTTCCGTAACTCGCACAGACGATCGAATTAGCTTTCGAAACCTGCTCCGTTGTGTCCGAAACGTGGGGTAAACCCTAGAAATGTCGGTCACCGTGCGTAAATCGGAGTTCGGAAAATCCGGGATGAAGAGTGTTCGTCATTTTTCTATAAAGGCACTTCGTTATTTTCTTTTTTTGGAGAATAAACTAAACCCTAGGGCAAAATATGCAGGCCGCCACCATTAAAAATCTAGGGCCGATATCTTGTTTTCTTCTTCCTTAAATTTCTTCAAATCCGTAAAGCGATTCAACAAATTTCCAACTGCAACATTGAAGATCGTATTGAGTTTTAGAAGTTCAACGGTGATGATCGAATTTGGTGAGTTGAGTCAACGGCAAATTGGCTGCAAAGGGGGTCGGGTTCGTGCGTGATTTCCAAACCTTAGGGGGGTCGAGCTTGGCCATACGGCGGTCGTGGGTGGAGTCGGAGCTTGGCTTCGACGTGACGTCATCTGATCGAAGTGGAGACGGCCGTAGAGTGGTGCGTGATTAGGGTTAGGGCCGGCATGTTTGGGTCTTGCGCGTTCGAACGTGAGAGAGGAAGACGAAGGGAGATGCGGCCTTGATTATTTGATGAAAATGGACGGCCCGGATAGCATTTAGGTTAAAAATTAGCAAATGAATTTGTAAATTATTTATTTAGATTTGTACGATATTTAAAACGACATAGCTCTTTCATACGAGGTCGGATTGTGTAACGACCCAGGATTTTTAGTAATTAAAATTTGAATATTTAATTAATTTTAAATATTAATAAGTGAAATTTATAAGTCGAATAAATTTTATTGAATTATTGGATTTAATTGAATAATTAAATCGATAATTTAATATGTTAAATTATGGAAATAATTGAAAATTGAGTTAAATATGATTGAAAATGATTTGTAAAATTTTATTTTATCATGTTGAAGTTAGAACGATATTTTAGAACTTTTAAAATCGAATTAAAAGTTAATTTGTGAAAATTGAATATTTTAATATTAAATCGACTAGTGAAAATAGTCAATTTTTGAACAGTCTCAGAATTGAACGAAACCAGTTCCATTGGATCCGTAATAGTTAGTTATTACCGGATTTCAATTTTCGTGTCAATCGGAGTTATCGTTTGATCGTGGCAGCTCGAAACGCATCGAATTATTTTTACTTTTAATTTAGCGAGTTAAAATAGCCATTTTTCAAAAAGTCTCGGATTTCGACGAAACCAGTTTCATCGGATCCGTAATGTGATATTATTGTAAGGTTTCAAATTTCGTGTCAATTGGATTTACCGTTTGTCCGGTACAAATTAAAATGCCTAGAAAATCGTTTAAATCGGATTAATTTAAATTGAACGTTTATAGTCATAACTCGCACAGATGTCCGAATTAGCTTCCGAAACCTGTTCCATTGTGTCCGGAACGCAGGGTAAACCCTAGAAACGCTGGTTACGGCGCGTAAATCGGAGTTCGGAATTTCCGGATGAATAGTGTTCGAAAATTCTCTATAAATAGCTCAAAATTCACAAGAAAATAGAAAAAATAAATATAAACCCTAGTTCTATATGCCAGCCGCCACCATAGAATGGATGGCCGAAAACTTCCACACTTCCTCCCTCAATTCCTCCCAATCCATTCATCGATTCAACGAAGCTTCAACACGAGAATTGTAGATGGTCTTGAGCACTACAGATCTATACGGTGATGATCAAACATGGAGCATCAGAGTGGGAGCTACAGGGCCGCGTTCGCCGTGAGTTGCGCACGCGTTTTCTGGTGCTAGGTGGGGCCGAGTGCCACCATGCTCAGGCCGAAGGTTGAGGGGATGGAGGCGCATCTCGTGGTGGCGACGTGATGAAGTTTCATCGAGTATAGGTGGTGCAAAATTTAACCCTAATCTATGAGATGGGTTCGGCCTTGATAGCCTGTGCGTGCGTGAAGAGTAAGAAGAAAAGGGGACGTGCGGCCGTGATCTTGTGTGTGGGAATGGACAGTGATGATGGTGATTTGGTTTAAAATTATAAATTAAGTTGTAAATTTATTATATAAAAATTTGTGTAATGTTCAAATATTCATATCTTTTTCATACGAGATCGAAAACGCGCGAAACCAGTTGCGTTGGAATCGTATGGACGAGCACTACGCGATGGAGTTGGATTGGAGTCATTTGGAGTTAGTGAAAATTTCATGTAAAATTAAACGTCCGTTTAATTTTATTCGGAATAAATCGCTAAAACGAAAATAAAATCAAGGTGAGAACTTCTCACTCAATCGAATCAGTTTCGGTTTTATTTTAAATAGTTAGATTTAAAATATTTGAATGCATGTTTGAATGATGATTGTATCTGTTGATTGTTAAAATAGACATTATGCGCCGTTAGTAAGCGGATGTTATTTATTAAAAACATATACCGCGAATATTTCATAAACAGTGAAATTGGTATTATATATAATAGCAATATATATATATATATATATATATATTGGCATATGTATATATTGGAGTTATTGATTTCCCGCATTTTTTAGCGGATGAGACCCTGCTGTCTATTAAGCGGATAAAATTTTAAATCCCATATACCGCGATAATTTCGTACTGGAGCGAAATTGGTATTGTGCTAATGTTTTTGGATGCAGGAAAACAGGTTGGAGGGATCCAACTGGATTCCTCAACAGTTTTTATTTGAATTCAGATATTTTGATATTTGATGGATTATCATATCGATATATGATGTCGTTGTTTGTCGTGATTGGCTATTTGGTGTGTAGCATCATTGGACCAAGTTTTGGAATTTTAAAATGTTTTTAAAGTGATTTTTGAAAGTATACGTTAATGAAATATTTTTGGAATTGATTTATTTTAAATAAATAAACATTATAATTTTAATGTTATAAAAATTATGATTTTTGAGAAATATAGTTAAAGGTTGATTTTTGAAAATATGGGTTAATAACTTTATAAAAAGAGTTTAAATTGGGATTTATTGAATTTATTATAAAGAGTTGAAAATATAGGATTTATAAAATTTAATTATTTTATAAATCAAGAGAATGATGAAATTATAAAGGAGATTAAAGATGTTTTAAAATAATAGTATAAATTGATTTATATAAGAGATTTATAAATTGATATTTATAAATTAAAACATTTGATTTATAAAACGAGTTTTTATAAGTGTTTGAATGAAGTGAAAATGGATTGCATAAGTGAATGGAATTCATAGAATTATAAATGGTGAAGTTATAAATGGAATGTTATAAGCAGTAGGTTTATAAAATTTATAAAGTTATTAAAAGAATGGTTTTGGATAAATAATTGAATCTTATAAGTTATAAGATTTATAATTATGAAATTCAAAGGAACGATGGTGCAAACAAATAAATTATAAGTATTTTACTTATAATATAAACTTTTGGTTTATAATTGAGTTATGAATTGAATAGGTTAATAATGGAATTTATAAACGTTGTTTTATAAATTCGCAAACGACTTATTTTGATAAGTAAATTGTTGAAACCTATTAATGGAGTTATATTCACATTTTTGACTGTGAATAATCCTTTGAAATAAAATGAATAGAAGTGATGAAAGTTGTTAACGTAGTATATTCACGTTTTGAATAGTGAATAATATGTTAAAGAAAATGTTTAGAATGTGATATTTTAAATAGAATTAAAACGATCTAACGATGTTTTAAAATGTGTTGAGATTCGAAACCATAGATTTCAACATTTATTGTTGAAATAGACGTTTTCGAGAAATAGAAGGAAATGGTGGACTATAACACTGTTGTTATAGTAAATGATTTCCGAAAGGAAATGTTTTGTATAGTATTGGGATTTATATATCTATTTTAACTTCGAATCCCTATACTAGTGATTTTGGGTTGTCGTAACGATGTTTTATGCAACATCCGTTTTGGCCCAAATAAATATGTTTAAGAGAATGATTTCCTTAAAGAGTGAAATATATACTTAATTTAGATTGAAGTATATTGAATATTTTCCAAGTGTTGAAAATAAATGGATTGCGAATTACTTAATAAGTAAGTATGGAAATGTTTTCCAATATAAAGTGAATATCTTAAGAATTTATCTTTTTGAAGATAAATTGAAAATGAATAATTGAAATCATATATTCATAGATATTGTGAAATATAAATTCATTATGGAATGTATAAAAGAAAGTGGAATTTGTTAAAAATAAATATTGATTTATTTTTGAAGTGTGAAAATTATATATCTTGTAAAGATATTTTGGAAAATAAATAATTTGGAAAATTATTTGGAATCTGGTGATGTTGTGCATATCCATTGATAGTTCAATAACCGACTATCAATATTTCCCTTTGAATGGGTAATTGATGTGATTTGTTTGAATTTGAATGCCACACTTATTTTTGAATAAGCGCTCACTATTCGGGTTAACCGGGAAAGGACCATGGGGTCGTATAGCCCATTACGAATATGTGATACGACGTTATGAATTGCATTGATGACCGGTGTTGAAGACCGGATCTTTTTGAAAGCGAAAGGACAACTCGTCGATTGTCTTTGCACCGAGTAGCTACGGTATAGAGACTCCCTATGTGATGGGAAGTCCGGACGTGATTAGAGATTATCCGGATTGCAAGGGCTTCGTAAGAAGTGCCTTCGGTTCTGTTCGATCCCGGAACAGACTTGTATGGATTGTATGTCTGACATTACAAATTGAGATATAAAGAAGATTTCTTTCAAATATATTTCTGTTGGTGGCGGAGGATTTATTCTTTTAGCTTAACACCCTTCTCTGAGACGTACGAGCTCAGAGGTTATGTAGTTGAAGGTTATCAGCGATATATTCCCACTTTGGTAATGTGACATGCTGAGTGTTGCTGTTAAATGATCATTGTGTTGATTATTTGAGATAGGATCGTTTATTAGATCGTCTATCCTGGTGATCATTTCTATGATCATTTGTTGACCCAAAGCATGGCTTTTGTATAAAGTATGTTTTTGTGGACGTGACTTCGTCGAGCCTCACACCCCGTGAATGGTCAAAACAGGAAAGATGCGGCAAGGTTATGAGGGGTAGCGCCCTTTAGGATATGTGCATTTCCTTCTGGAAAAGGGTGGTATCATGGTATGGAGCCCAGATACTTACTCATGTTGAAAACACTTTATGATTGTGTGAATTGATTACGAGCGCTCGGTGAAAGGTCCCAAAGGACCGGGGGATGGCATATTCGGTCAGTTGTTACTCAGTTAGGCGTAACCCGGCCTTGTGTTGGTAGAGATCCGGTTTGGTTCTCGGGGATGTCCATCCAGAGGCATTCTCATGTGGCAATGGGAAGTTCCTTGGCCTGATCATTCGTTGGAAATCCAAAGAAACAATACGAGATTTGTACGGTTTTAGTTGTAGAACCTGCTTCCTCAGGAGGTAGCTATAGTAGGCATAATATAATGGTACCTATGCTGGCTAAGATTTATATTCTACTTTCGAAATAAATTTTTCCTACACTATGCACTAGTAATAATATCAAAATTGATTTGATTTTAATGTGTATCAAGCATCTTTAACTATCATAAGGAGAAATCTCCTCCAAGTCTGCGTTTGCATTGTGTGTGTGGCGGGAGGTCTTATGGTAGTCTCATTTTTAAAAGCATTGCGAATTGGCTTTAAAAATATTCCTCTATTTTGATTTTAAAGATAAATAAACTGTTTTGAGTTCTCACACCAGTAACATGACTAACTCGGAGTTTATTGTTTTCCTTCCTAAACTCTGGGTGCCCACCAATTTCCACACGGGCAGTTAAGAGTTAGGTTTATCAGGATATTCTGGATATTCTGGAGTTGCTGGAGGCAAGATGGATGGCATGGCGTATTACTAGTATATAGTATTTCTTTTTCCGCTGCACTGTTTGTTGTTGTTTGTTGTTGTACACTCTGATGATATGATGTAATGAAATGTAATGTAAAAAATGTAATAACTGATATAGTTCTTTGTTTAAAGATTATTCATTTATTTATTATATGTTGTTCCGCTGCGAATTGTGAGATTCTGATGTTGTTCTGTGGTTTTCTGTTCCGTTCTATTTTCCATTTTCTTTCCTCCCTATTTTCTATCTTTTGCTCTCTTCTTCTGTCTTTTTCTTTTTCTTAAACCCTCAGTGTTCGGTTTTCCGTCGTTCGATTGCTCGGCAGTCGATAAAATGAGTATCGATGTTGAATTTTTCGGAAGACGAAGAATCGGGTCCTGACAATGTGGTATCAGAGCATATGGTTAAGCGACAACCATGGTTCTGTTGGGTATTATTCATTAGAGATAGAGTCAGTAGTACTCTAGAATGAATTTGAGTGTAATAATAGATACGAGAGCATATTTGTTAATGAATATAAAATTGTTTTATATTGTGATGATTGGTTTATTGAGTGGCATATGAACCTTCGTCAGCGTGGTCTCGACAACTATGCCGAAGGGGTTTCTAAACACTTGAATAGAACAATTCGACACGATATTGTTTTAAAAATGGGTAAACGAAATAATTTTACCTTGATTATATTTTATATATAAAGGAATATTTTTTCAGAATTATTAAAGTGTATATAAGTAGATTGTTTAGTTGTTTGAATAATCTAAATAAAGGGATAATTGTATAAGAATAATGAATATATGTGTTAATTCATTAAAATTTAATGTTATTAGAAAGTTGAATAGTTGAATGAAAATCAATTAATTAAACCAATTGAAAGTGATGGTGTTGAAAACAAACTGAGTGAATGTAAGTAAAGGAATTTGGTTGAAATAAATATAAATTGGTTGTTATATGATTGTTAGTTGATTGTATATAATTCATTAAGTATTAATGAAATTGAGTTAATGAAATTGAAAGCTAAAGTAATTAAAATCCAATTGGAAGTTAAGTGAAACTTAAATGGAATTGAATTTGATTTGGAAGTGAACCAACTTGAATATGAATTAGTGAATATAAACTAATTGAAAATAAATGTTAGTAGAAACATCCACTATTAATGAATCAAATGTGATTTAAATTGAAAAACATTTCATTAAATATTAATGAGAATATAAATGAATATTGATTTGGTTATGGATGATAGTTGGTTGATGGTTGAGTATATTGCTTTTACTGCATTTGCTATGTTGACATATATAGTTATTATGTTGCTATATGATGTATGTTGATGCTATTTTCATATATGCATGATTCTCATGTTGTTTGTTGAGTGTTTAGTAGGTGCGGATCGCGTTTGCTTCGCATTTGGAGCTCGCTTTCGCGCTATATTAGCCGTATATGCTCGCTAATAAAAATATAAGGTACATATCTCGGATTACATAACTTACTTTTATACTTTTTCCCTGCGGGATGCCTCATTACTTGATGAGATGTATATTTGTGATATATATACTGTCATTTTTTTTTCGGATCGAGCCGCGCAAAGGAGACTATGGCGAATTTTTCCGAAAATTTAAGGCGTTAGAAAAATTTAAGAAAATTGGAAATTTTTTGAAAACTTTAACTTTGATTTTAGAGTTGAAAGTTAAAAAAATAGTAGTTGTTTTTGAAAAGATAACTAAGTATGATTTGAAAACTTAGTAAAGTTATTGTAAGAAGTTTGACTATGGATTTTGGAAAGTTAATAAATTCTATAACTTTTCTTACTTAATAATTTCGAGGACGAAATTCTTTTAAGGGGGGAAGATTGTAACGACCCAGGATTTTTAGTAATTAAAATTTGAATATTTAATTAATTTTAAATATTAATAAGTGAAATTTATAAGTCGAATAAATTTTATTTGAATTATTGGATTTAATTGAATAATTAAATCGATAATTTAATATGTTAAATTATGGAAATAATTGAAAATTGAGTTAAATATGATTGAAAATGATTTGTAAAATTTTATTTTATCATGTTGAAGTTAGAACGATATTTTAGAACTTTTAAAATCGAATTAAAAGTTAATTTGTGAAAATTGAATATTTTAATATTAAATCGACTAGTGAAAATAGTCAATTTTTGAACAGTCTCAGAATTGAACGAAACCAGTTCCATTGGATCCGTAATAGTTAGTTATTATCGGATTTCAATTTTCGTGTCAATCGGAGTTATCGTTTGATCGTGGCAGCTCGAAACGCATCGAATTATTTTTAATTTTAATTTAGCGAGTTAAAATAGCCATTTTTCAAAAAGTCTCGGATTTCGACGAAACCTGTTTCATCGGATCCGTAATGTGATATTATTGTAAGGTTTCAAATTTCGTGTCAATTGGATTTACCGTTTGTCCGGTACAAATTAAAACGCCTAGAAAATCGTTTAAATCAGTTTAATTTAAATTGAACGTTTATAGCCATAACTCGCACAAATGTCCGAATTAGCTTCCGAAACCTGTTCCATTGTGTCCGAAACGCGGGGTAAACCCGTAGAAACGCTGGTTACGGTGCGTAAATCGGAGTTCGGAATTTCCGGATGAATAGTGTTCGAAAATTCTCTATAAATAGCTAAAAATTCACAAGAAAATAGAAAAAAAAAATATAACCCTAGTTCTATATGCCAGCCGCCACCATAGAATGGATAGCCGAAAACTTCCACACTTCCTCCCTCAATTACTCCCAATCCATTCATCGATTCAACGAAGCTTCAACACGAGAATTGTAGATGGTCTTGAGCACTACAGATCTATACGGTGATGATCAAAAATGGAGCATCAGAGTGGGAGCTACAGGGCCGCGTTCGCCGTGAGTTGCGCACGCGTTTTCTGGTGCTAGGTGGGGCCGAGTGCCACCATGCTCAGGCCGAAGGTTGAGGGGATGGAGGCGCATCTCGTGGTGGCGACGTGATGAAGTTTCATCGAGTATAGGTGGTGCAAAATTTAACCCTAATCTATGAGATGGGTTCGGCCTTGATAGCCTGTGCGTGCGTGAAGAGGAAGAAGAAAAGGGGACGTACGGCCGTGATCTCGTGTGTGGGAATGGACGGTGATGATGGTGATTTGGTTTAAAATTATAAATTAAGTTGTAAATTTATTATATAAAAATTTGTGTAATGTTCAAATATTCATATCTTTTTCATACGAGGTCGAAAACGCGCCAAACCAGTTGCGTTGGAATCGTATGGACGAGCACTACGCGATGGAGTTGGATTGGAGTCGTTTGGAGTTAGTAAAAATTTCGTGTAACCGTTTAATTTTATTCGGAATAAATCGCTAAAACGAAAATAAAATCAAGGTGAGAACTTCTCACTCAATCGAATCAGTTTCGATTTTATTTTAAATAGTTAGATTTAAAATATTTGAATGCATGTTTGAATGATGATTGTATCTGTTGATTGTTAAAATAGACATTATGCGCCGTTAGTAAGCGGATGTTATTTATTAAAAACATATACCGTGAATATTTCATAAACAGTGAAATTGGTATTATATATAATAGCAATATATATATATATTGGCATATGTATATATTGGAGTTATTGATTTCCCGCATTTTTTAGCGGATGAGACCCTATTGCGCCGTCTATTAAGCGGATAATATTTTAAATCCCATATACCGCGATAATTTCGTACTGGAGCGAAATTGGTATTGTGCTAATGTTTTTGGATGCAGGAAAACAGGTTGGAGGGATCCAACTGGATTCCTCAACAGTTTTTATTTGAATTTAGATATTTTGATATTTGATGGATTATCATATCGATATATGATGTCGTTGTTTGTAGTGATTGGCTATTTGGTGTGTAGCATCATTGGACCAAGTTTTGGAATTTTAAAATGTTTTTAAAGTGATTTTTGAAAGTATACGTTTATGAAATATTTTTGGAATTGATTTATTTTAAATAAATAAACATTATAATTTTAATGTTATAAAAATTATGATTTTTGAGAAATATAGTTAAAGGTTGATTTTTGAAAATATGGGTTAATAACTTTATAAAAAGAGTTTAAAATTGGGATTTTTGAATTTATTATAAAGAGTTGAAAATATAGGATTTATAAAATTTAATTATTTTATAAATCAAGAGAATGATGAAATTATAAAGGAGATTAAAGATGTTTTAAAATAATAGTATAAATTGATTTATATAAGAGATTTATAAATTGATATTTATAAATTAAAACATTTGATTTATAAAACGAGTTTTTATAAGTGTTTGAATGAAGTGAAAATGGATTTCATAAGTGAATGGAATTCATAGAATTATAAACGGTGAAGTTATAAATGGAATGTTATAAGCAGTAGGTTTATAAAATTTATAAAGTTATTAAAAGAATGGTTTTGGATAAATAATTGAATCTTATAAGTTATAAGATTTATAATTATGAAATTCAAAGGAACGATGGTGCAAACAAATAAATTATAAGTATTTTACTTATAATATAAACTTTTGGTTTATAATTGAGTTATGAATTGAATAGGTTAATAATGGAATTTATAAACGTTGTTTTATAAATTCGCAAACGACTTATTTTGATAAGTAAATTGTTGAAACCTATTAATGGAGTTATATTCACATTTTTGACTGTGAATAATCCTTTGAAATAAAATGAATAGAAGTGATGAAAGTTGTTAACGTAGTATATTCACGTTTTGAATAGTGAATAATATGTTAAAGAAAATGTTTAGAATGTGATATTTTAAATAGAATTAAAACGATCTAACGATGTTTTAAAATGTGTTGAGATTCGAAACCATAGATTTCAACATTTATTGTTGAAATAGACGTTTTCGAGAAATAGAAGGAAATGGTGGACTATAACACTGTTGTTATAGTAAATGATTTCCGAAAGGAAATGTTTTGTATAGTACTGGGATTTATATATCTATTTTAACTTCGAATCCCTATACTAGTGATTTTGGGTTGTCGTAACGATGTTTTATGCAACATCCGTTTTGGCCCAAATAAATATGTTTAAGAGAATGATTTCCTTAAAGAGTGAAATATATACTTAATTTAGATTGAAGTATATTGAATATTTTCCAAGTGTTGAAAATAAATGGATTGAGAATTACTTAATAAGTAAGTATGGAAATGTTTTCCAATATAAAGTGAATATCTTAAGAATTTATCTTTTTGAAGATAAATTGAAAATGAATAATTGAAATCATATATTCATAGATATTGTGAAATATAAATTCATTATGGAATGTATAAAAGAAAGTGGAATTTGTTAAAAATAAATATTGATTTATTTTTGAAGTGTGAAAATTATATATCTTGTAAAGATATTTTGGAAAATAAATAATTTGGAAAATTATTTGGAATCTGGTGATGTTGTGCATATCCATTGATAGTTCAATAACCGACTATCAATATTTCCCTTTGAATGGGTAATTGATGTGGTTTGTTTGAATTTGAATGCCACACTTATTTTTGAATAAGCGCTCACTATTCGGGTTAACCGGGAAAGGACCATGGGGTCGTATAACCCATTCCGAATATGTGATACGTCGTTATGAATTGCATTGATGACCGGTGTTGAAGACCGGATCTTTTTGAAAGCGAAAGGACAACTCGTCGATTGTCTTTGCACCGAGTAGCTACGGTATAGAGACTCCCTATGTGATGGGAAGTCCGGACGTGATTAGAGATTATCCGGATTGCAAGGGCTTCGTAAGAAGTGCCTTCGGTTCTGTTCGATCCCGGAACAGACTTGTATGGATTGTATGTCTGACATTACAAATTGAGATATAAAGAAGATTTCTTTCAAATATATTTCTGTTGGTGGCGGAGGATTTATTCTTTTAGCTTAACACCCTTCTCTAAGACGTACGAGCTCAGAGGTTATGTAGTTGAAGGTTATCAGCGATATATTCCCAATTTGGTAATGTGACATGCTGAGTGTTGCTGTTAAATGATCATTGTGTTGATTATTTGTGATAGGATCGTTTATTAGATCGTCTATCCTGGTGATCATTTCTATGATCATTTGTTGACCCAAAGCATGGCTTTTGTATAAAGTATGTTTTTGTGGACGTGACTTCGTCGAGCCTCACACCCCGTGAATGGTCAAAACAGGAAAGATGCGACAAGGTTATGAGGGGTAGCGCCCTTTAGGATATGCGCATTTCCTTCTGGAAAAGGGTGGTATCATGGTATGGAGCCTAGATACTTACTCATGTTGAAAACACTTTATGATTGTGTGAATTGATTACGAGCGCTCGGTGAAAGGTCCCAAAGGACCGGGGGATGGCATATTCGGTCAGTTGTTACTCAGTTAGGGGTAACCCGGCCTTGTGTTGGTAGAGATCCGGTTTGGTTCTCGGGGATGTCCATCCAGAGGCATTCTCATGTGGCAATGGGAAGTTCCTTGGCCTGATCATTCGTTGGAAATCCAAAGAAACAATACGAGACTTATACGGTTTTAGTTGTAGAACCTGCTTCCTCAGGAGGTAGCTATAGTAGGCATAATATAATGGTACCTATGCTGGCTAAGATTTATATTCTACTTTCGAAATAAATTTTTCCTACACTATGCACTAGTAATAATATCAAAATTGATTTGATTTTAATGCGTATCAAGCATCTTTGACTATCATAAGGAGAAATCTCCTCCAAGTCTGCGTTTGCATTGTGTGTGTGGCGGGAGGCCTTATGGTAGTCTCATTTTTAAAAGCATTGCGAATTGGCTTTAAAAATATTCCTCTATTTTGATTTTAAAGATAAATAAACTGTTTTGAGTTCTCACACCAGTCACATGACTGACTCGGAGTTTATTGTTTTCCATCCTAAACTCTGGGTGCCCACCAATTTCCACACGGGCAGTTAAGAGTTAGGTTTATCAGGATATTCTGGATATTCTGGAGTTGCTGGAGGCAAGATGGATGGCATGGCGTATTACTAGTATATAGTATTTCTTTTTCCGCTGCACTGTTTGTTGTTGTTTGTTGTTGTACACTCTGATGATATGATGTAATGAAATGTAATGTAAAAAATGTAATAACTGATATAGTTCTTTGTTTAAAGATTATTCATTTATTTATTATATGTTGTTCCGCTGCGAATTGTGAGATTCTGATGTTGTTCTGTGGTTTTCAGTTCCGTTCTATTTTCCATTTTCTTTCCTCCCTATTTTCTATCTTTTGCTCTCTTCTTCTGTCTTTTTCTTTTTCTTAAACCCTCAGTGTTCGGTTTTCCGTCGTTCGATTGCTCGGCAGTCGATAAAGTGAGTATCGATGTTGAATTTTTCGGAAGACAAAGAATCGGGTCCTGACAGATTGTGACGAAACGAATTGCAACGGGTTCGTTTTGTTGAGCACTACACTATGGAATGGGATTGGAATCCTTTGGAGCTAGTGGAAATTTCAGATAAAATTAAATGCTCGTTTAATTTTATTCGAAATAAAACGCTGGAACTGCATTGAAATCAAGGTGAGTGTTTTATAACGCTCACACCGTACTAAATATCTTTATGCTAGTTAAATTTGACATTATGAAGTGTTATGATTTTATTTGTCGTTGTTTGATGAAATTTAATTGTCATATAGATTGTCATTTGAATTAACCGTTGAAATTAAATTGACAGATAAATTGAAATTAAAATTTAATTGCGATTAAATTATCTGACATTGATAACTATGAAATTGCTATGAATTGTATTGTCTATTGGATGATTTATTTCGATGGATGCTATTGGTTGATATTTAAATGTTTGAATGCTTATTTGCTTATATATAACCTGTATGCATACATGTGCCACTATGATTGATTTAAGTGATATATATATTCATCCCTGACATTCAATTGAAATAAATAACTACTTGGCCATAGGATAGAAAATTATATACGGACACCGAATTGGCTAGATTAATAATTTTTGAAATCGTCGATTTGAAATTTATTTAAATGTTTTGATTTAAAAGTTATAAATAGAAATCGATTTATAGAAATTGAATTCATCGAAAAAATTGAGTTTGGAATGTTGAAATAAATTTTGGTTAAAGGAATTTTGTTAAATAATTAAGTTGAGACTTTGAAATTTGAAATTGGATATGATTGAATGTCGAAAATTGATTTGTTTAAAGATTTAACCTTAATTCGAGCTTTGAATATTACTAAGTAAAAGTGATATAAAAAATGATATTTTGAAATCGAGTTGGAATTGAATCATATTTGGAATTTGGATTTAAACTTGAATATTGTTGGAAATTTTTGTTAAGTGTTATAAATTGATATTTTGAGAAATCAAGCTCCAAATCGATATAAATTGAAATTGAATAAATTAAAGGTGAATGAAAAATTGAATTAATTCGAAGTAAAAAATTGACATTGATTGAATTGAAATCGAAATTGAATCGGTAGAATGAAAATTGGAATTGATTTGAATTGGGAAGTTATAATTGAAATGGATTGATTTTGAAGCTGTTTTATTTTGTTTTCCAAATTACTCGGTTATATAAACCATTTTGAATACTTAAACTATTTTAATCTATTTTAAATCTACTTAACCCAATTTAAATTATTTTAAACTAAATTTATCTATTTCAAATCCATTTTAAGATTTTAAAGTATTTTAACTATTTTAATTATTTAAAACTACTTTTAAACTACTTAAAACTATTTTTCTAAAATCCTAAGTTGGTTAATAAGGTGAAATGTTTATATTTAAATCTTGAATTTAAATACGAATTGAGTTAAATGAAGTTGCAACCTAAATTGAAATTCAAAATGATTTTGAAAACGAAATGAGATATTGATGCGAAAAATGATTTTTGAAACAGAATCTTACAGTTGAATAGATACGATGATATTTGAAATGGATTTGATTTTTGAAGCGTATATGACATTTTGATATCAATTATGAATCGATTTGAAATGTAAAAGAGCCAACGGTGTAATAATACGTAGTTATTAAAGAGACCGGGATCGGATATGGACATACTCTCTGTCGATACCGAACACCACTTTAATAACTATTATACGCGGAGTGTTGATTCAGAATGAAGTGGATGATTTGGTGAATGCGTTGACTGAAGAAAGAGAACGATATTGGATGACCCCTGACATGACTAAAATAGGAGCCGCGCTGGGCCTTTGAGGTTCGCCACCTTTAGCGGACACGCTTCTTCGATACCATTTCTATTACATTTGTGATGCGATTTGGGTGCACCCCTTGATTTGGGAGTGTTGTTTCGCGGTGTTGGGGTGGCTGCTGGCTATGCCCAACATCAGTCCAGATCACGCAACTACTAGTATCCTAGTTGGTATCGCCTAATGTACCTTGTCATACTGATTATCCTATTCACGACCACTACGTTATGCTTTGTGTTATACCTATGGGGTACCCTCTAATAATCACCAGTTTACGGTGGGGATTACGGTGCTGTATAGACTATGGCATTATAAAAATGTGTTAAGGGGGATTATGGTAACGCCTTAACGCTATTTAGATACTTTATATTACTGATAGGCATTATCTACTTAGCGTATATTACTACATAGTAGATAGTTTCACGGATCCTTGAGAGATGGAAAATCCCATAATATCTCTTGAGTTATTGCACGCACGTTGACACTGGATAGGAGATGCCAAACCCCGTAAACATCTCCGACGCCGTTACACTCATATTTATTTACGATTGATTTAACTTTCATAAGGTTATTTTAGTCCTGACTCGAGTGTTTTGTCTTTTCATTACGCTCGGGTCAGACCTGAGTTTTTCAGATTTTGAAGATCTATTCTGGAGGACGAAGACGAAGATTTGGTATACTATTACTATTATTACCCTTGCATCATGCTGTCTGCTGCATTATTTTAATTGTTCTGTTGTATATGTATAACTCTGATAAATGTTGTATAAATAATTGTCAAAGTATAGTAAACAGCTTCATGAACTGTTTATTTGACTATTATATTTCATCGTTCCGCTGCGAGATTCTGTGTTATTTCATTTCCTTTATTTCTCTTCTTTTCTTTTCTTATTTACCCCAATAACCATCTGCCGTTTTAAATGGCTTGGAATCCACATGTGTATTTGATCGTCGGTTTAAACTGTCCAAAAAGGCGGGTCATTACAGTTGGTATCAGAGCTTTAGTTTAGCGATAAACCTTGGCTCTAGTGGGGAATAACTCATTGAAATAGAGGTAAACTATATGAATGAGTTGAGTGTATATGAGAGAGCGTACTTGTTATTTGATATAAAATGGTTTTATATTGTGTTAACTTTGTTCCATTGAGTATTTATGAATTCTGGTCGATACTTGGGACGCCAAGGCGTCGATAGGAATTTCTAAACACTCGAATAGGACAAACCAACACAATATCGTTTTGGAATATATTTTATATAAAAGAATTATTTGAATATTTATTCATTTTGATTGAATTGATTGTTAGGAGATGATAATATTAGATTATTATCGTTATTGTTTGATCAGTCAATATTTACAAAAAAATTGATTAAATAATAATGGATTTAGGAAAATGATAATGAATATAAATGAATTTTAACTTGGATTTGGGAATTTAAGTTCCTGTGTTTGAAATTGACTTACAAGAATTTGAAAAATATAATATGAGTATTATATGATAGTATAATTGAGTTGAAATTGTTTTCGAAGGATTTTTTTATGATAAGTGTTATATTCCCTTCTCTTGTCGCTAGAAAATGATTTCGTTGATGAGTGCACACATCATCGGCGGTTATTTTCGAGAGTCCGAGTGGGGGAGACCACTTAATAGCTTGTCTAAACCTTGTTTTGATTCAACTTTTATTTTATTTTGTATTCTCTATAGTATGATTTGATATATAAATTATATAAGTATATATTATTTCAAAACATGATTTGAAATGAAACCGGGATTGGAATTCTTAATTCCTTTAATAATTAATGATTTTTTTAAATGATTGAAATGAATTTAGACTTGAATCATTAAGGAACTTCTGAATTGTGAAATGAGAAATGAACCTAAGAGCTAAGTGAAAATATCAGTTGAAGTAGAAATCCTTAGAATTAGGAAATTATGAACTTCAAATAAAAATTGAAACTGTAAAACTCGCATAGTATTAAATTTCATTCTATAGCATAGATATAAGTTACCAAAATATTTAAGAAGTTCAAAAATGTTATATGAATTGTTAATTGGATAATATACAAGTATAGGTTTGAATAATGAAATATGCATTTAATTAATGGTTTGCAAATATAAATAAAATTGTTAGTAAATAATTGGAATTTAAATTAACATTTAAAGGTGATTCACAATTATGTTAATATAAAATAGAAATACTATATGTGAATGTAAATGTGAAATTAAATTATAGTGAAATTTAAGTAATGACTTAAGAATTAATTAATTGAAAATTCAACTTTAAATGAAAAGAAGTTGTATGTTGTTTAACTACATTCTATTTGAATAACTATAACTTACCAAATACTTAAAAGGTTTAAAATGCTAATAAGGATAGGTAGAGAAATAATATACCAGCGTGAGAGTGAATAATAAAATGTGAAGATCTATTGATAGTTGTAAATATAAAAGAAATTTAAGCTGTAAAATGAATGATATATCTAAGTGAATAAATAAAATTTAAAATCAATGAAATATAAAATTGGTAAATGGAAACTAATTAAATTTGAATATAACTAAATGTCAATAAACTTGGCAGTGTATGAAAAAAAATTGACTTGGAAATGTATAATTGATTTAGTGTAGATTTTGGATGGATGTTAATGTTTGATATGCATTGGTTGTTAGATGGATGAAAATTGATTAAGTAGAATTCATTAGTGTTAATGGAATTGAATAAACGGAATAAAATTTTAAAATAATTAAATTCAAATTTAAAGCAAAGTGAAATTAAATATAATTGAATTCAATTTAAATTGAAGCAAATTGATTTGAATTTAAAATGTGAATGAAACAAACTTGAATAAATCGAAAACAAATTGAATGTAAACCTATTGCATGGATGAATAAGAAAATAAATGACTTTGTGTTTATGATTGTTCTTTAGAAAATTTGAAGTTTGATGGTTTGTACTTTGAAATAATAAAAGCAAATTTTGGAAAAAATCCAAAATTGTCCAATATATGCTGAAACGAAAACAACCATAACTTCTAAATGGCTGAACGGAATTCGACGATCTTGGACTTTTCGAAAAGCTTAGAAATTATAGCACAACTTTTGTTTAGATAAATTGAGAAAATTCCTTCGTCTACTAGGTTAAAAACTTGAATGTTACTCGCTGTCCTGTGTAAAAATAAGTAAAATCAGTAGTATACACCCTTAGTATTTTCGCCATATCTTTTGACTGGTTTATTGGATTTTGATGATCTTTCACTTTCTGGAATGAAAATAACTTAAGATAAAAATTTTGTTTTAAGTGTTTTGTGTTTAGATGTCGTTTAGAAGGTCGAAAACGCGGGTGAATGTCACTGACCTGCGTAATTCTTTGCCCAGGCTGAGGCGTATCCTCTAAGTAAAACAGCCATAATTTTTGAATGTATGGTCCGAATTCGACGATTTTGGACATTTCGGAAAGACTGAAATGAATGCAACAACTTTTGTTTACATTCTGTTGTCGAATTTTATCGTTTAGATGTCCTAAAACTAAGATTTGTTTGCTGTCCTGAAATTGGAATCTCAGTTTTGAAGCTAAATATGTTATATATATGTTGTGTAGGCTAAGTATATCGATCTATCTTTATATGCATGGTTCTAACTTAGTTATTGAGTGTTTAGTAGGTGCGGATTTCGCTTGCTTCGCATTTGGAGCTCGCTTTCGCGCTATATTAGCCGTATATGCTCGCTAACAATATATAAGGTACATATCTCGGATTACATATCGTATTTTTACACTTTTTCCCTACGGGATGCCTCATCACTTGATGAGATGTATATTTGTGATGTATATACTGTTATATTTTTTTCCCGATCGAGCCGCGCAAAGGAGACTCTGCCGAAAATTTTCCGTAAAATCCGGGTGTTAGAAAATTTTTCAAGTTTTAAATTTTTTTATAACTTGTTTTGATTACTAACTTTTAAAGTTAGGAAGCTGTTTGGAGTAACTTAGTGAAAGCGTAGTTATGACTTTATAAATGGAATTTCATTGTTTTATAAGTGGATAATTTTGAATAAAATATATCAAATGTTGAATTCTTTACTTAGTTCCTTTTCTCTTCTTTTTCCTTTTCGGGGACGAAAAGTTTTGAGTGAGGGAGAGTGTGACGACGCGTAAATTTTCGATAATTAAAATAGCTAATTTAATAAGATTTCGTGATTTAGTGTTAGAAAAAAATTTGTAAGTCGTTTGGAGTAATAATAACTAGAATGAAATGCAACAAATTTTATCTAAGTTAATTATTTATGAATTGAATGAAATCCCAGATCAATTGAAATAATATGTAGTCAAAGGTAACTGAATGAATTTGTATTAAATAGGTAATTGTGACACTTGTTTATAAATAACAAACTTATAAGTAATTAAAAGTAACGGTGATAATTATTTAAGTTACCTATTCATTTAGTTAGTCGAATTGAATTTGTGAACCAATTGCAATTGAAATGAAAGTTTATATATTAGTTGAGTGCATTATCTCTAACTGTAGTTAAATAATAATGTGGAATTCATTTGATATAATATAGTAAATCAACTGATAATAAAAATTTTATTTAAAAATCCAATATTGAAATCCGTCAAATATTGAACAATTAAATTGTTTAAATTTAATATTTAAACTTTATTGAATAATTGAATAACGGGAATCGAATAACTGTTTAATGAAAATGGTTGTTCTATAATTTGAATTTGTTAAATTTTATAAGTTCATTTTGAATATTTCAAAAGATAGTGATTTAAGAATAATCAAATTTGTTTAAATTTAATATTACAAATGTTGAATAATTAAATTCCGAATTTGATACGATTAATTTGATATTGAAATTTAATATATGAAAATAGAGTGAATAATTGAAATTTGATTTAATATGATTCAAATGGGTTTCCAAAGTGAATGTAAGTTATATTGGGATTATAATAGAGTTAATAGATTTTAAAATTGGAATTTATTGGATAATTAAATAACGGGTTTAATATGATTAAAAATGATTTGTAAATTTTTATTTTATCGTATTAAAGGTAGAATGATGTTGTAGAACTTTTAAAATAGAATTAAAAGTAAGTTTGTGAAAATTGAATATTTTAATATTTAATTATCGATTGGAAAATAGCCAAATTTTGAACAATCTCAGAATTGGACGAAACTAGTTCCATTAGATCCGTAATAGTTAGTTATTATCGGATTTCAATTTTCGTAGAAATCGGAGTTGCCGTTTGACCGTGGCAGCTCGAAACGCGTTGAAATTGTTTTAATATTACTTTGGCGAGTTAAAATAGTCATTTTTCAAACAGTCTCGGATTTCGACGAAACCAGTTTTATCGGATCCGTAATGTAATATTATTGTAAGATTTCAAATTTCGTGCCAATCTGATTTACCGTTTGTCCGGGGCAAGCTAAAACGTACTGAAATTAGTTTAAATCGATTTAATTTAAATCGACCGTTTATTTCCGTAACTCGCACAGACGATCGAATTAGCTTCCAAAACCTGTTCCGTTATGTCCAGAACGTGGGGTAAACCCTAGAAACGTCGGTCATCGCGTGTAAATTGGAGTTCGGAAAATCCGGGATGAAGAGTGTTCGTCGTTTTTCTATAAAGGCACTTCGTTATTTTCTTTTTTTGGAGAATGAACTAAACCCTAGGGCAAAATATGCAGGCCGCCACCATTAAAAATCTAGGGCCGATATCTTGTTTTCTTCCTCCTCAAATTTCTTCAAATCTGTAAAGCGATTCAACAAATTTCCAACTGCAACATTGAAGATCGTATTGAGTTCTAGAAGTTCAACGGTGATGATCGAATTTGGTGAGTCGAGTCAACGGCAAATTGGCTGGAAAGGGGGTCGGGTTCGTGCACGATTTCCAAGCCTTAGGGGGGCCGAGCTTGGCCATACGGCGGTCGTGGGTAGAGTCGGAGCTTGGCTTCGACGTGACGTCATCTGATCGAAGTGGAGACGGCCGTAGAGTGGTGCATGATTAGGGTTAGGGCCGGCGTGTTTGGGTCTTGCGCGTTCGAACGTGAGAGAGGAAGACGAAGGGAGATACGGCCTTGCTTATCTGATGAAAATGGACGGCCCGGATAGCATTTAGGTTAAAAATTAGCAAATGAATTTGTAAATTATTTATTTAAATTTGTACGATATTTAAAACGACATAACTCTTTCATACGAGGTCGGATTGTGACGAAACGAATTGCAACGGGTTCGTTTTGTCGAGCACTACGCTATGGAATGGGATTGAAATCGTTTGGAGCTAGTGGAAATTTCGGATAAAATTAAACGCTCGTTTAATTTTATTCGAAATAAAACGCTGGAACTGCATTGAAATCAAGGTGAGTGTTTTATAACGCTCACACCGTACTAAATATCTTTATGCTAGTTAAATTTGACATTATGAAGTGTTATGATTCTATTTGTCGTTGTTTGATGAAATTTAATTGTCATATAGATTGTCATTTGAATTAACCGTTGAAATTAAATTGACAAATTAAAATTAAAATTTAATTGCGATTAAATTGGCTGACATTGATAACTATGAAACTGCTATGAATTGTATTGTCTATTGGATGATTTATTTCGATGGATGCTATTGGTTGATATTTAAATGTTTGGATGCTTATTTGCTTATATATAACTTGTTATGCATACATATGCCACTATGATTGATTTAAGTGATATATATATTCATCCCTGACATTCAATTGAAATAAATAACTACTTGGCCATAGGATAGAAAATTATATACGGACACCGAATTGGCTAAATTAATAATTTTTGAAATCGTCGATTTGAAATTTATTTAAATGTTTTGATTTAAAAGTTATAAATAGAAATCGATTTATAGAAATTGAATTCATCGAAAATATTGAGTTTGGAATGTTGAAATAAATTTTGGTTAAAGGAATTTTGTTAAATAATTAAGTTGAGACTTTGAAATTTGAAATTGGATATGATTGAATGTCGAAAATTGATTTGTTTAAAGATTTAACCTTAATTCGAGCTTTGAATATTACTAAGTAAAAGTGATATAAAAAATGATATTTTGAAATCTGGTTGGAATTGAATCATATTTGAAATTTGGATTTAAACTTGAATATTGTTGGAAATTTTTGTTAAGTGTTATAAATTGATATTTTGAGAAATCAAGCTCCAAATCGATATAAATTGAAATTGAATAAATTAAAGGTGAATGAAAAATTGAATTAATTCAGAGTAAAAATTGACGTTGATTGAATTTAAATCGAAATTGAATCGGTAGAATGAAAATTGGAATTGATTTGAATTGGGAAGTTATAATTGAAATGGATTGATTTTGAAGCTGTTTTATTTTGTTTTCCAAATTACTCGGTTATATAAACCATTTTGAATACTTAAACTATTTTAATCTATTTTAAATCTACTTAACCCAATTTAAATTATTTTAAACTAAATTTATCTATTTCAAATCCATTTTAAGATTTTAAAGTATTTTAACTATTTTAATTATTTAAAACTACTTTTAAACTACTTACAACTATTTTTCTAAAATCCTAAGCTGGTCAATAAGGTGAAATGTTTATATTTAAATCTTGAAATTAAATACGAATTGAGTTAAATGAAGTTGCAACCTAAATTGAAATTCAAAATGATTTTTAAAACGAAATGAGATATTGATGCGAAAAATGATTTTTGAAACGGAATCTTACAGTTGAATAGATACGATGATATTTGAAATGGATTTGATTTTTGAAGCGAATATGATATTTTGATATCAATTATGAATCGATTTTAAATGTAAAAGAGCCAACGGTGTAATAATACGTAGTTATTAACGAGACCGGGATCGGATATGGACATACTCTCTGTCGATACCGAACACCACTTTAATAACTATTATACGCGGAGTGTTGATCCAGAATGAAGTGGATGATTTGGTGAACGCGTTGACTGAAGAAAGAAAACGATATTGGATGACCCCTGACATGACTAAAACAGGAGCCGCGCCGGGCCATTGAGGTTCGCCACCTCTAGCGGACACGCTTCTTCGATACCATTTCTACTACATTTGTGATGCGATTTGGGTGCACCCCTTGATTTGGGAGTGTTGTTTCATGGTGTTAGGGCGGCTGCTGGCTATGCCCAACATCAGTCCGGATCACGCAACTACTAGTATCCTAGTTGGTATCGCCTCATGTACCTTTCCATACTGATTATCCTATTCACGACCACTACCGTTATGCTTTGTGTTATACCTATGGGGTATCCTCTGATAACCACCAGTTTACGTTGGGGCTTACGGTGCTGTATAGACTATGGCGTTATAAAAATGTGTTAAGGGGGATTATGGTAACGCCTTAACGCTATTTTGATACTTTATATTACTGATAGGCATTATCTACTTAGCGTATATTACTACATAGTAGATAGTTTCACGGATCCTTGAGAGGTGGAAAATCCCGTAACATCTCTTGAGTTATTGCACGCAAGTTGACACTGGATAGGAGATGCCAAACCCCGTAAACATCTCCGACGCCGTTACACTCATATTTATTTACGATTGATTTAACTGTCATAAGGGTATTTTAGTCCTGACTCGAGTGTTTTATCTTTTCATTACGCTCGGGTCAGACCTGAGTTTTTCAAATTTTGAAGATCTATTCTGGAGGACGAAGACGAAGATTTGGTATACTATTACTATTATTACCCTTGCATCATGCTGTCTGCTGCATTATTTTAATTGTTCTGTTGTATATGTATAACTCTGATAAATGTTGTATAAATAATTGTCAAAGTATAGTAAACAGCTTCATGAACTGTTTATTTGACTATTATATTTCATCGTTCCGCTGCGAGATTCTGTGTTGTTTCATTTTCTTTATTTCTCTTCTTTTCTTTTCTTATTTACCCCAATAACCATCTGCCCTTTTGAATGGCTTGGAATCGACATGTGTATTTGATCGTCGGTTTAAACTGTCCAAAAAGGCGGGTCGTTACAGCCACCGATTATACTAGACTCGACATAGCATATCTCGTGGGATTATTGTGCAGGTTTACTAGCAGACCTAGTATAAAGCATTGACATGCTATTGAAAGGGTCATGAGATACCTTAAAAGAACTATAAACCTTGAATTACACTATCAAAAGGTTCCCGTTGTCCTTTAAGGATACAATGATGCAGATTGGAATACTTTTTCACACGATTTCAAAGCTACTAGTGGATATATTTTTAGTATTGTAGCAGAAGTTGTTTCTTAGAAATCTAAGAAATTGATTATCTTGGCTTAATCCAATATAGAGTCAAAAATGATAGCACCAGCTAATGCTAGTAAAGAAGCGTATTACTTAAGAAACCCGCTAGTTGAGATCCCTTTTTGGGAAAAACCAATACCACCTATGTTGATCCATTGTGATAGTACCGAGGCTATTGCAAAAGTTGAGAACCATTATTACAATGGTAAGGGATGAAAAATTCGTCATAAGCATAGTACTGTAAGAGAACATATCTCTTCAAAATCTGTAAGAGTGGATCATGTACGCACTGATGAGAATTTAGTGGATCCTTCGATGAAAGGACTAGACAGAGAGAAAATCCTTTCTATATCTAAAAGAATGGGATTATTGCACTTAGATTGTTGAGTCATGCACAATGGTAACCTGGCCTAAGGACTAGAGATCCCAAGATCTAGGTTCAATGGATAATAACAATTTGTAAAGTGATATGAGTTGAACATGCTATTTTTATATACTTAGAAGAATATATTCCTAAAGTGATTAGAGGATGAGTTTATAACTGTTAATGAGATCTATACTCTAAATGGAGTACCTACCTTCAAGAGTACTCTTTGTAGACTCACCTGTTTGGATGTGGAAAATTGGCGTTTCCTATGGAATTTTAGGCAAGATTCCTACAACATTCACCAAACTGGGGTAGACATGCATGACCTTAAATGCATAGGCTTAGTTAATATCACTCTAGAAGGTTGTGTGAGTTGACGCCAGGAATATAGTTCAATAGTTAAGTCACTCTAGTAAACTGAATCTTACTCACTGTGCAAACGTTCAAATCGTAAGGTACCTTTTGTTTGTGCACAATCCTATGTTTTCAAAAATTACTTGGAATTTTTTTAATAACTCAAGTGGGGGATTGTTGGAACTTTAAGTGAATTAATTAAAAATAAACAAACACGAGTGAGTGGTTATAAATTTATGAACTTTTATTATAATTGAGCTGTTGTAAATATATAATGATAATATATATCTATAGGCCATTATTATAATTGAGTCATTGCAAATGTATAATAGTCATGTATTTATGAGCCATTATTATAGTTGAGCCGTTGTAAATGTAAAACGGTTATATATATTCATGAGTCATTATTATGGAGCCATTGCAAAAATTAATGGTATTAAAAAATCATTTTAAATGACAATAAATTAAAATCCATTAAACAATTTTTCTTTTTCTTTTTTTCTTGTGCAATTTTCTCTTTAACAAACTTTACAAGAAATTAGATTAAAGTGTTATATTCAAACAATTTGCGGTAGTGCAAACAACAAATTGACTAAATTTCAGAGGTTGTTTTATCATAGGGATGGAACAATTTGATAGATAGCTTTTCACCTTGAGGCTAAGCTGTGAATCCTCTTAAAGGGAGGAACCTAGTCCATGACTTAGTCCGACAAAAAAGACACTACAGTAACAAAAATCCGAAGTTCAGTCCATCTACTCTTGTTCCAGAAGCTATAAACATAATGTTGGAGATGAGATCATCGGGTATATATCTAACAACTATGAGCTTTAAAATATTACTCTATTGTCGTGAAAAGACAAGTAGACTTAAAGAATCCTTAACAATATATCATTTGAAGTTGAATGAAAAGGAGAGTGAAGAAGCTTTTCTCTATTATGCCTGCTTTTTAATTGTTATAAGTTTACTTTACTTGACCGAGAGATTCCGTGATGGGAATAAGATGTTAAATTTTGGTGATACAAAATCACAAATAGAAGGAAATAAATATGCAAAAGAAAGAAAGAGAAGATTTTGTTTCCGCTAATTAAAAGGCATATTTGATTATGTATATTTCTCTCTCTAGAACTAGAAGAGGGAGTGTAAAATGCATGGAAATCTATTTGCTAATTCTCTCATCTTCCATCATTGTTCTTCTCCTCCAACCATTTTAGCAATAGAGATCAAAACTTCCTTTCTCAATTTTCTTATCGGTTCAACTTGTTTTTATTTTGAATATTTATAGGCTAAGGGAGCCTTACCCATTTATTATTCCAAATGTCATTACAGTCAGCATCAAACTTTCAGAATATACAATTGCTTTAGAATGATAGTGTAGCCTCATACACTTAGCATAAAAACAGAATTAAAAATACATTGAATAACCCTTCCAATACCTTCTAGCTTATCTTGCTTAATACACATGATTACAATTCCAATTCTCTGATCCCATTCTTCTTTCATTTCTTGTATTAGAAGTTCAGTAAATGACCCTTAGTAAAGCATCCAGAAGTCAGTGGACCAATACCCAGATTATTATAAACTTCCATTGCCCAGACTGCTTATTTGTTCCTTTGTTCTACAAATAATCAATTTGTTTATCACTGCAAACAAATCACTAGTAAAAGTAACTTTATCATAAAAAATTCTCCCATTTCTTTCCTTCCAGATTGCATAAACAAAAGCTTTAAGAACAATTAGTAAAGCTTTAGATCTAGAAGTCTTCCATCTTGTAGCTTTATATATGTTGAACCATTCTTCTTTGGAATTCCTGTCAGGTAAGTGAAATTTTCCTGCAGCCATCAGCCTGAACCAAATTTCACTTGTATATGAACAACTATAAAAAAAATGAGTGTTATTTTCAAGTTTATCATCACATAATACACAAGTGCTATTATCTATCAATCCATATCTTTCCAATTTATCCTTTGTCAACAATGCATTGGCCATAACTTTCCAAAGCATGAAATTCTCTTTAGCAGGACTATCAGAATTCCAAATTCTATCCTTTCATGCAAACTTTTCATTATCACATTATCCAGAAGTATGTTGTATACCAATTTTATTGAATGCCTTCTCCTCTGCATTGACCATAATACTGTTAGATCACTGTCAGGAAGTTTAACCTTTGCAATTTCATTCCAAACCTTCCTAACATCCATAGGACTTCTGTATGGTAGTTCAATATGATTATCTTGCAGTAATTCTGTTGCCTTAGTCAATAGTGGAATGCCAGTGGACATAAGACTAGAATAATTCATACAATTTTTCAAAATTAATCCAGGCTTAGCCCATGGATCAGACCAGAAGCTACAATCAATATTCTTCATTGGATTGATCTGAATCATTGATAAGAATTTATCCCTAAGCTTTAGAATATTCCTCCAACTCCAACTAGAATTTTGCTAAATTTGCATATCCTTAAAATTCTCTCTCTTTATCAAATTTGCTTTAATCCATAAGGCCCATAAGTCATCACTATTACTCAGGATTTTATCAAAGTATTTAGAAATTGCAGCTTGGTTCCAGAGTTGTAAATTAATAATACCCAACCCCCCTTTAAATTTAGGCAGAATTATCTTTTTGAAGGAAATAGGAATTAATTTCTTAGAGAAAGGATCACCATGCCATAGAAATCTACTCAAAGCACTATTGATCATAGAAATCAATTTTGTAGGCTTTAATCCATTGGTTCAATTTGTATTTTGTTTGATCAATTGTAAAAAAAAATTGGTGAATCAATAAAGAGGGTGGTTGGGTGGAATCTCTTGGTTATTGATTTCTGACTTCATGTCCGTTTATTTTCTATCCAAATCTATCTCTTTGTGATTTTGATAAAGATCTATTGGGAAAAACATCTGCAAAGCAAAGTATTCACTACAGATTGGTATAAGAGCAAGGTCATCGAAAAGCAAAGCGTAATTTTGGATTTGAAAAATTATTGAGATGTGGGATGTAATTTCTTTTTCAAAGATGGCTATTTTGGATGGAAAAAATTATGGTATTTGAAAACCTAGGATGAAAGATGTTTTGTACCTCAATGATCTTCATGATCCGATTGATGGAGACGGGAAGAAGCCCTCTGATGTAGAGAAGGGAAAATGGAAGAAGATGGATAAGAAGGTAATTGCATTGATTCATAAATATCTTGATGATTCAATCTTCCATCATGTTGCTAGGTGTGAATCCGCAAAGGCTTTGTGGGACAAGTTTGTATCTTTGTATGAGTTGAAGAGTACTACAAATAAGGCTTTTCTTGTTTGAAAGTTGGTTCGACTGAGATTAGATGGAGAGAAGTCTATTGTAGAGCATTTGAACGAGTAACAGGATCTAATAAATCAATTGTCAAATATGAATGTCAAATTTGATGATGATTTACATGCTCTTTTATTAATGAGTTCGCTTTCAGAAAGTTGGAAAACTTTGGTTGTTTCATTGGATAATCCCAATGCTAATGGAACTATGTCACTGGAAACTGTTCAAAGCTTTCTTTTGAATGAGGAGCTTTGTAACGACCTAGAATTTTAGTCATTCAAATTTGGAATATGTAATTGATTTTAAATACTCAAAAGTTAATTTTATAAGCTGAATAACTAATATTTCGAATATATGATTTATTTGATAATTAAATTGTTGAATTTAATATTTGAAATTGTAGAAATAATTGGATTTTGAATTTAATGTGAGTGAAAATGATTTATAAAGTCTATTAAAATTCAGTTTGAATTAGAATGATGTTAGCAAACTTTTAAATTTGATTTAAAAGCGATTTAATAGAAATTGGAAATTTATATTTTAATTAACGTGTAAAAATAGTAATTTTGACACTCTCTCGGATTTCGATGAAACTGGTTTCATTGGATCTGTAATAGTGAATTATTATTGCATTCCAAATTTCATAGCGATTGGACTTACCATTTGGTCGTGCGATGCTGATACGCCTAAAAATTAATTAAAGGAAGTTTAATTAAAATAACTCGATTTGAAAACCTATCTTTCAAATATAACGGAATTGGCCACCGATATATATTCCATTATGTTCGAAATAAGGGTAAGATATTATAAATGCCAGGCGGCACGCTTCAATGGAGTTTAGAATTTTTTTTGTTAACAGTAGTTTGAACTTTCCGATATAAGGATCCTGAACTAACCCTAATCTCTCAAAAACCCAGCCCTCTAATCCACAACCGCCACCTTCAATTCGAATAGCCGAAATCACCTGATCTTCCATCTTCAATCTCTCCTCACCCACTTAGTATCATGCCTCGACATCTGAAGGAAAAACGTCGGCGACGATGAGATCTACGAAATCAACGGCTGTGATGGAGTTTCGTGTGGTGGATCACCAAAAATCTAGTGCATTCTCACTGCATTCGAGATGGAACAACTAGGCGATGGGGGGTTTGGAGGTGATACGCATGGTGGTGGTGCACGACATTCGGAGCTTTGCCGTAGTGTTGTTCGATCATCGTTTAAGGCGATGTAGGAGGCGCGACAATGGTTTAAAGGAGGTGAAGTTTGGATTTCGATTTGCCTGGGTAACGAACGTGAGAAGGAAGGGAGGATTAGTTTTTAATGAAGGAGATTAGCCTAATAACCGTGATTATTTTAAACATTAACTATTTTATTAAAATCAAATGTTTAAAAATGTATAACTCTTACATACGAGGTCGGATTCGAACGGAACAAGTTGCATCGGATTAGTATCTGCGAATACAACATTTTAGAGCTATTTTGGATGGATCTAGAGCTCACAGTATTTTTTGTTAAAATAAAACATTTGTTAAATTTTAATCGAAATAAACGATGCAAAGATGAATGCAACCAAAGTGAGTAAAATCCACTCTCTCTGGCCCGCCCAAATTTTTTATAAGTGGGAATAAATTTATTTCATTCTATGTGATGATTGTTTGGATGTTATGCTATATTATTAGTAGCTGGATATATTTCTGCATATTGGAGCAGATGAGACCTTATACGTTCCCATGTATGCGTGGTGACCCTTTACACGTGCGTCTGCCTCGAAGTAGACATTGTACATATTTTCTTATATGTATATTTGTTGCAGATTATAGGTTGGAGGGATCCAACTAGATTCCTTACAATTGTTGATTTTTATTTATACATATTGTTATATATGCTGTATTATATTATGTTTGATGTGATGGATGCCATGTTTGCTATTATTGATGCGAATCCCTTTATTTAGTACTTTTGCAGCGTTGGCCATATTTTTGGAAATTTAAAATTTTAAAATAAAGATTTCAATTTAAAAAGGATTTCAAAGTTATTTAGAAAATATATATGTTTTAATAATTTTTGAATTATTAAAGAAATGGATTATTTTAAATGAATAAAAATTTATAATTTTTATGTTATGAAAATTATGGTTTTGTGAAATGTACTTAAATATGATTTTTGAAATATAAAGTTAACTATTTTGTAAAATAAGTTGAATTTAAAATTTTGAACTTATTGTAAATGGTTATTTATGAGATTTATAAAATTGATATGTTATAAATAGAAGTAGTGGAATTGTCTATGAGTTATATAAGTGTTAAAATAAAAGTTTATAAAGGATGTTATTAATAAAGAGATTTAATGAAATAAATTTTATAAATGGTGCTTTATAAATATTGGAAATGGAATTTTAATCAAATTTGTAAATGGATTGCAATTGAAATTTAGAAATGAATTTATAATGGACTTTATAAATTATGAGATTACAAAAGAATGAATTTGCAAATAAAGAAATTTATAAGTACATAAGCTTACGATGGGAGTTTGAATGGGATTTTGACATATTAATGAGATGTAAATGGAAATTTTTAATAAAGGAATTTAATAAATGGAAGTTTTTATACAATAGAAATGTGAATTATAAACACTGTTTTATAAATATGGAATCAATTTAAATTTGATAAGCTAAATATGGATTTTTATAAAAGGAAATATACTCATATTTTTAAAAGTGGATAATCCTTAAAATGAATGTTTTGGAAAGTGATATTTTAAAATAGAGTTTAAGTGGTTTGAACCATATTCTTAAACACGGACAAAAAATCATTGGCTTATCAAATTACATTTCTTGGTGGAAAAAACCACCGGCGATTTCCGACAAGTCTTTCTTCATTTAACAAGAAAGCTAGTATACAAGAAAATACAGTAAGTTGTAAATTCATTCATTATAAAAGTAAGTTATGAAATGTTTTCCAAATATTAAAATATTGAAATGGTTTTGGAATTATATCTTTTTAAATGTAATTTGAAGTAATGATTTAGAAAAGTGATTTAATTAATAAAAGATTAATAAATCAGGCTTAGTGACTGTTTTAGTGCTAAATTATATTTTGACCATTTTAGTATCTCGACTTGATGTGGAAACTATTTAGTCGTACACTTAGTACATATCCATCTGTGTAGGCTTGATTATCATCTGGTGTAAAGAATGTTAATTTGAGTAGTGCAGAGTGATTACTACTATCTAGTTTCCTTCGTCGCCAAAGGGTAGCAAGTTGAAATTTGAAAATGTGATAAGTCTACGAGACATGATTTCTATATGAGGTTGAGAAACGCTTTTGCGTTGTTGGTGCGAAGAGACCAGGATTGGTTTATCCGAAAACCACTTCGAACCAACCTATATGCAACGATTCTACAGGTTTATTGATGATATTGATGTTTAGGATTTTCATAGTGAAGGACTACTTGTTGACCATTTGGGTTTAAAATCCCAATATACATATAGTAGCAGTAGTCTCTTTATTATGAAATATTCGATGCAAGGACTATTCGCTACTAATCTGTCAGGATGTGGTAGGAAAGTACCTTCGGTTTGTCCTGTTCCTGAACAACTTGTATGGAGGATGTCTAACAGTGTATTTTCTTAGTACATACAATTGATTTTCCAATCATATATCTGTGATGGCGGAGAAGACAACTGTATTAGCTTAACACCTACCTTGAGATGTATAAGCTTAAGGGTTGTATTTTTGTGGAGGGCAATAGTAGTCAATGGAAATGGCAATGTGGCATTCAAAGATGATGTGATATGTGATATGTGAAAGGTATTCGATACCTCTTTTAGCCTCACACCCCAGGAAATGAATAAAATAGAGTATAAGCAGCAAGGCTAAGTGGGTCGCTCCCATTAGGAGATGTCATCATTCTAGAATTAATCTAAACATGTCTAAGTATGTGGTGAATGTATGACCTGGGTATCCGCTAAAGGTCGGTAACGACTGGGATGGTGGCATATTCAGTACTATCTAAGAAGGGATACACCGATCTTATGTTGGTTTAGGCATCGAGTATCTCGACCCTAAGTACATCCCTCTAGAGGTGTACCGAGTTCAGAAAGGTAGGCCCTTACCTTGTTATTTGTATGGAAATCCAACTCTAATATGTGCCTGCCATTTTCTATTGTAGAAAGCCTTGTATTGCAAGGTGTATTCTAGAATTTAATAATGTAACAATTTCAGTATGATTAATATTATTTGTATAATAGACACTATTATAATATAAGAGAATTTGATATGTAATGTTTTGGTTATTGTAAGGTAAAATCATTGTCGGTATTTATTTGCGACAAAGTCTTACACGATACCCTTTGTTTTGATAAAGAAAGTTTGGTAATCTTAAAATTTAAAATTCAGTTGAGATGTGTTTTTCTCATGCTGGTTTGCCAGACTAATCTGGGTATTCTTCCCTTTCAATGCTTGGATCAGACCGAGTATGTATACAGGTTTAGATTTGGTGCTTTTGGAGCTTCAGTAGGCATGCTGGAGATCTTCATGTTATATACACATATCCGTTTATTTTTCCGCTGCTTATTGTTGTTGTAAATTATCAGCATTTGTGAGGACATGTTATTATAACCGTCTAAGCTTATGATTACTTATTGCGTACTCTGATATTGATGTATGTGTATTACAGGTTCTCTTTTGTAAAGATTATTCATCTGTATTATTGTTGTTCGCTGCGATGTGAGATTCTATATTGTTTTGGTTTTGTTTCTCTCTTCTTCTTCTCTTCTCTTCTTCTCTCTTCTTTCTTTCTTGTAACCCTCTCTCTTCTTTCTCATGACTTTCCATCATTCTTGCTTTTTGGGTCGGACATGTGTGGTTTATTGTCGATTCAAAAGGTACGGATTTGCGGGACGTCTCAACTGGCATTGGAGCTTTGGGTTTAGCGATAAACCTTGGCTTTGATGGGTACTCGGTATAAATAGGGTCAGTAGCATCCTAGATTGAGTTTGAGTGTATTATATATATGAGCGCGTATTTGTTAGTGATTATAAACTGTTTTATATTATGTTTACTTATCTGTTGAGTTGTTTATGGATTCCGGTTGGTGCGTGGGACGCAACGAGGCAAGTCGATATAATATTGTTTTAAAATGAGGCAAATGAAATAATTTTACCTAAATTATATTTTTTATATGTAGGAATAATTTTTTAGAATTATTATAGTTATATATGTATGTTTGGTTGTTAGCGAATGGTAATATTTGATCATTATCATTTGTTATTTGTTGTGTTTAAACAATAAAAGAAGTTATTATTATAAATCTAAAAAACGATAAACAATATTGAAATAACTTATATATGTAAAGTGAAAATAGTGAAATTATGTAAGTATAAATATATATAAATGTGAATTATAAATAAAAAGGATTTTAAAGTAATAAAAGCGCTGAATTCACTATAGTTGCTAGAAGCTATTAAGGGTGATGACTAAAGCATCATCAATATCATTTTTGAGTTTCTATATGATATTTTCTACTAATAGTAAATTGAAAATTGAAGTTTTTTTTGATAAAACAAGTTTGATTTTAAATTCTAAAGTATGATTTGATGTATAAGAAATGAGATTTTACGTTAAGAAATGAAATTGAAATTTTAACTTAAGTGAAGTTAAATATATTGAGTTAGTAAAATGAATTATATGAAATTGAAGTTTAACCAAACAAAAGTTAAATAAATCGAATTGATTTTGAAATGAATTAGGTAGATATTTGAAATGAATCAAATAAAAGTGAATATGAACTTAAGTAATAAAGTGATTATATAACCAAGAATTGAAATTGTAGAATGGAAGTAAACTTAAGTAAATATTCATGAAATTTTAGGTGAGTAAGCTTGTATAACTTATAAATTTGAGGGTAGTAAGTTAAAATAGATTTTATATTTGTTGAATAGAATGTTAAGAAATGAAATCTAAATTTGAATTATAAGTTGAAATTTTAAGTTAAGCAGAATAAATTGAAGTTGAAATGAAATTTAACTTAAGTGATGTTGAATGAAGTTGAAGTTGATATTAACAACGAATTAATAAAGTAAGTTAATTAGTTGAAGTAATGAATATGAATATAAACTTGAGTTGTTAAATGAAATTCAACTTTGGTTGCAAAATAAATTAGCTAATTGGATACGGTTTGGAATGATTATTTGTTAGATCAAGTATAACTTGAATTGGGAATATAGGAATAAAACTTAAGTTAAGAAGTTGTAAATTAATAATAACGTTGGAAATGTTGTATAAAGTGTTGAATTAAACTTAAGTAGAATTCTGATGAAATGAAATGTGATTCAACATAATTTGAATCTAAATTGAGTATTAGCAAAGAAAGTGGATATTGAATATCAACCAATTAGAATTAAAAGTGGTAAGCCAAATTAAATGTAAAGGAAGTAAATATGATGTTTGAGTGTAAATTAAATCAATTTGGGTTGTGTTGGATGTGCATTGGTTATTAGTTGGATGTTAGTTGATTGAATAGAAATTCATTAAATGTTAATGAAATTGAATTAATGAACTTGGAAGCTAAATAATTGAATTCAAATTGGAAGTAAAGTAAATCTAAATAGAATTGAATTTTATTTGAATTAGAAGTGAACTAACTTGAATGTAAATTAGTGAATGTAAACTAATTGAATATGAATATATGGATATTAGTAAGTTACAGTATTTATAAACCGAATGTGAATAAATTGAAAAACAAATTTAGTGAATAATAATGAGAAACGGATGTATATTGATTTGGTCATAGTAGATGAATGTTAGTTATTGATGGTTTCATTGTTTGCTGGTGTTTCATTTGCATAAAATTGTTGTATAGTATGTGTTGTATAGTTGTATATTGATATTACTTTCTATATATACCCGTTTCTCATATGGTTTGTTGAGTATTTAGTAGGTGCGGATGGCGTGTGCTTGGCATTTGGAGCTCACTTTCGCATTATATTGCTTATATATGCTCACTAATAATGTATAAGGTACATATCTCGGATTGCATATCGTACTTTTACTTTTTTCCCTATGGGATGCCTCATCACTAAGATGAGATGCATATTTATGATACTGTATATATTGTGATTTTTCTGATAGAACCGCACAAAGGAGACGCTGACGAAATTTTCTCAAAATTTAAGGCGTTGGACAATTTTTATAACTAAGATTTGATTTTGAGTTATAATTAGAAATTTTATTAGCAAATAGCTAAAAATGAATTTGGAAACTTAGAAAAGTTTTTATAAAAAAGGTGTTGTAACTAATTGATTTTGAGAGAATTAAACGTTTAAAATGAATTGGTGACTATTCTAACTAATTTGTTTGGAAAAGTTAATGGTGTTGTAGAATCTTTCTTACTTAGTAATTTCGATGACAGAATTCTTTTAAGGGGGGAAGTATGTAACGACTCATAATTTCGATCATTCGAATTTGAAATATTTAATTGATTTTAAATATTCAAAATTTAATTTTATAAGTTGAATAACTTATATTTTGAATATAGTGATTTATATGATAATTAAATTGTTGAACTTAATATTTGAAATTACAAAAATTATTGGATTTTGAATTTAATGCGAGTGAAAATGAGTTATAAAGTCGATTTAAATTCTATTTGATATAGAATGATGTTAGTAAACTTTTAAATTTGATTTAAAATTTAATAGAAATTGGAAATTTTATATTTTAATTAACGTGTAAAAACAGTCCTTTTTGACACTGTCTCGGGTTTCAACGAAACTAGTTTCATTGGATCCGTAATAGAATTATTATAGGATTCCATATTTGGTGGCGATTGGACTTACCTTTGGTCGTCGAAGCTGAAACGCCTAGAAATTAATTACAGGAAATTTACTTAAACTAACTCGATTTGAAAACCTATCTTCCAAATACGATGGAATTGGCCTCAGATATATATTTCATTGTGTTCGGAATAAGAGTAAAATATTATGAATACCAAGCGACATGCTTCGATTGAAGTTTGGAATTTTTTAGGTGAATAGTGTTTTGAACTTGCCATATAAGGATCCTAAACTAACCCTAATCTCTCAAAACCCTGGCCCTCAAATCCACAGCCGCCACCTTCAACTTGAACGACCGAAATCACCTGATCTTCCACCCTCAACCTCTCCTCATCCACTCAATATCAAGCCTCGACATCTAGAGGAAAAATGTCGGCAACGATGAGATCTACGAAATCAACAGCTGTGATGGAATTTCGTGTGGTCGATCGCCAAAAATCAGGCCGCATTCTCATTGCGTTCGAGATGGAACGACGAGGAGATAGGGAGACGGTGTGACGATCCTGAATTTTGGACAATTGAAAATGAAAAATTTAATTGATTTGAAATGCTTGAATGATGGGTTAGCTTGAATTTCAAATATAACTATGGATCTGGCAATTAAATTTATTGAATTTAATTTATCGAAGTTGGATAAAAATTTAAATCTTCAGTTTTATACCGATTAAAAATATTTCAAAGGCTTAGAAAACTTATTTTGATGATACTGAAGGTAATGGAAGCTTCAGAATTGGATTTGAGAACAATTTGTTCAGTTTTGAATTTATATCGTTTAAATCGATATTAAAAAATAGCCTTCCGGGGCACAATCTCGAATTTCGACGAAACCAGTTGCATTGGATCTGTAATATTGTATTTTTATCGAATATCAATTTTAAGTTGTGTTTATTAAAGCAATTTTAATTTGAATTTAAATTCGAATATAGAAATAATAAATATATATTGTTACATTTAAAACTCTAGGTCGGGACAAATCTTACACTATCCTCCTTTCAAACATTTGGCACATTTTGTTAACACTGGTTGAAAAAAGGAATTTCATCTCCTTCAAAATCAAATAAAATTAAGGTAGCTGATTCATAGCGATAAAAAAAAGAAAATAAAATCAATGGCATCTACTATATCTCGCTCGAACGAAAACATTTCATCGTTCAAAAAAAATCAAAATCAAATGACCGAATGAAATCGTAGCTTTGTTTTTATTATTTCTTCTTCGTTTGAATCGAATCCTCCTTCTCTAAAATAAATTCCCAATTGCTCTTCCTCCTCGTTTAAATCGATTCGTTCCTATGTAAAAAAAAGGCGAGCGAATCGATTTCGTTCGAACAAATTGGGAAATGGGAGGCATACGATTTTCGAGAGGAGCATCGAGGCTGGAGTTTCTCGCGCATGCGTGCGCATGGAGGTTGGATTCATGGAGAGCAGAGCGTCGCGATGGCCGATTGTTCGACATGGGCGGTCGATTGATTTGGGGTGCCGCACGAGGAGGTAGGTTCGGGGATGCGTTCGAGTGCCAGGAGTTCGTGATGTGTTTGGCGTTAGTGGGTTGAGTAACGTGATGGCCTCAGTCGCATGCATGCGTAGGAGCAAGTCGAGGCAAGGCGGTCGGAGTATTGTTCGCTCTCGTAAGGGTAAGGTATATTCTGGATGCTAAATTCAATTGTAAATTTTACAACAGGAAAATATATATGTACAGAAAGAACATTTCTACTGTAAGGTTTTAAAAGAAAGTAAATCCTGTTTAATTTATATATAGGTTAGAAGAAGTATGAATAGTAAAGAAAAAATGTATATACAGATAGAATTTTGGAAAATAAATATATGCATACATTTTATATTTACTAACCTATTTTTAAAAGCAAAGTGGTAAGGTAATTAATTTGTTTAAGTGGTTTGTTTAATTATTTTAGTTACCAACGATTATTTTAAAAAGGAAAAGTTGTTTAAAATTTAATTCTTTGTTTAAAATAAAATCATGGGTTAATTAAATTATAAAACGGAAAATCGAATTATTCAATTTATTTCGAATATTAATGAAATCATAAATTGTTATACAAGGACTAAAGTGGAGAAAACAAGTTGGAATGGAAATGGGTTGCATGCGTAAGCAAAAGGTGAGATCTTCTCACTTAAATTTTAATAATTGAAAATTTCAATTATTGAATTGATTGTTGAATTGTGATAGTTAAATTCAAAATTGTTGATTGTGCGCTTGATGATAAATTATTATTAGTTGTATTGAATTAGACCCTATGCGCCGCATAATAGCGGATGATATTATATATAAACCCATATACCGCGATATTCCACCTCGAAGTGGAATTGGTAGTGTATATATATATATATATATTTGGAGCGATTGATTTCCTGCATTATATAGCGGATGAGACCCTATGCGCCGCATAATCGCGGATGATATTTTATAAATCCCATATACCGCGATATTGCACCTCGAAGTGGAATTGGTATTTAATTGTTGTGCTAACGTCTATGGATGCAAGGAAACAGGTTAGAGGGATCCAACTGGATTCCTCAAATATTGCATTTGTTTCATATGTTGTGGGTTGATAATCTCTGTGTGATTATATTTGTGATTGAAATCATTGAAGGCTATAGTTTAGCCGAATATATTTTTGGTATCGTAGGATACCAGAAATAAATAAAAATTTGATTTTTGAAATCTAAGTAGAAAATCTATAGTAAATTAATTTTTGAGAATTTGATAAATTAAAGAGAATTTTACAAGGATAAAGTTTTATTTTTAAAATCCTATTAAATAAATTCCAAATTATGGGAAAAGATTTTAACAAATGGATTTTGAGTAATATTACTTAATAGTTGAAGAATTTATTTAAAATCGGATTTTAAATAGTTTGGATGAAATAAAGAGATTTATTTAAAAGAAAATAAATTTGGGAAATCGATTGGAAAAATTGATTTGGTATTTGAAAATCTTTGGGAAATCAATTCTGAAATCGATTTGGTACTTGAAATAAATGTTTGGAAAATCAATTTAGGATTTGATTTGGTATTTGAAATAAATTTGGAAATCAATTTGAAAATTGATTTGGTGTTGAAAATGAATTTTTGGGAATCGATTTGAAAATCGTATATTAGTGGATTTTTGAAATCTAAATTCACAATGGGAATTTGTAAAGGAAATGGAATTTTGTTTTAAAAATAAACATTGGGTTATTTTTAAAAGTGTGGAAAGGAATTTACGGATTTGGAATGTAAATTTAATATAAACCGAGAAGGGTCTGTTAATTGGTTTAAATGGACCATTTTGAAATGGAAAGCGTATTTTTCCTGGAAAGCCGAGTATGATTTCAGAGTAGCCTATAAATATATATATTGAAATTTTTAAGGATGGTTTAGAAAGGATACTTTGGACAAATTATTTTCGTAAGCTGGTTTCGAATCTTTAAATTATAGATTTATTTAATTACTTATAGAAGGGATTACTTTAAAGATTAAAATTAATATTTAATTTAGAAATTGGTCGTTTGAATATTTATACCGTATCTACTAATTTTATTTCTAAAATTAGTTTGGACTTCAAGTTTTATATAAGATATTAGTATAATATTTTCATAACAAATATTTAAGCAAGTGTTTAAAATAGATTTATTTTGAGTGTTTCCAAGTATATATTTTGGATAAGTTATTTGAATTATTTTAAAGTATTTGAACTCGGCAGACTTCCAGTGGAAATAAATAATATCAAGAATCTTATTCCATGAGTGAAAAGTGATTTGAAATTTGTTTTCAAATGGTTGAAGTGTGGAAATATATTTTGCAAAGATATTTTGAAAATAAATAACTGGGGGAAAATTATATCAGTGATTGTTATGAATGTTGATTAATAGTTAAATAACCGACTATCAATATTGGCCTTTAAATGGCTTTGAATTTCGATGCGAACGGGGGTCGGATTCCAAATGGATATTCGAAAACCACATCGAACCTTTGTGATTGTGATGGATCTTTTGTTTAAAAGATCAAAGTGGAAATTGTTGTGATTTGTGTGAAATCTGAATGTAACACTTATTTTTAAAATGAGCGCTCGTTATTCGGATTAGCTAGGAGAGGACTTTGTGTCATAAAACCCATTCTGAATAATGATACAAGGAAATGGGATTGCATTTGAAGATGGTATTGAGGATTGGGTATTTTCGAAAGCAAAAGGATAACCTGTCGAATGTCTCTACACCGAGTTGCTCCGGTATAGAGATTTGATCATCCTTTGTGATGACGAATCCGAACGTGAGTAGGGATTGTCCGGATGTGCAAGGGCTTCATAGGAAGTGCCTTCGGTTCTGTTCGATCCCGAAACAGACTTGTATGTATGTGTCTGACATTACACTTTGAGATGTAAAACTGGTTTCTATCAAATACATTTCTGTTTGGTGGTGGAGATTTATTCTCTTAGCTTAACACTCTTCTCTGAGACGTACGAGCTCAGAGGTTATTTAGTTGATGGTTACTAGTGATACGTTCCCAATTTGGTAATGTGGCATACGAAGTGCTGTTGATCATTTGTTGATCGAAGCATGACTTTGTGAAAAGCGTAGCTTCGTGGACGAGACTCCGTCAAGGCTCACAACCCGAAGATCGTCGAAACAGAAATGTTGCGGCAAGGTTTTTAGGGGTCGTGCCCCTAGGGCATGTCCATTTTCTTCTGGATAAGAGGTGGTATCATGGTATGGTGCACAGATATTTAACCATGTGGTTGCTGCAAACTTATTGCTTTGTGCTTGTTGGTGTTGAGAGCTCTCGGATAAAGGTCGGTAACGACCGACGACGAGATACTTGTGTGGTAGTTACCTAGTTACAGCTTGGTTTAAAGCGTGAGGTAGCGTCGGGCTTGTGTTAGCAGAGATCCGGTTAGGTTCTCGGGGGTGTCCTTCCAGAGGCATGCCCATTTCAGTAAGGAAGTTCCTTAGCCTGGCCATTTGTTGGAAATCCAAAGAAACAATACGCGCCATGTATGGTTTTAGTTGTATAACCTGCCATAGAATGTGGCGGTAACCTGCCATTGAACATGGTAGCTGTAATGGGCACACGACGAAATGTAGTATGCTGGCTAAGATTAATATTATACTTTCGAAAGGTTTTCTGCATTATGACTAATAATAATATCAAATGGTTTTCGCGTATCAAGCATTTTTGACTGTCATAAGGAGAAATCTCCTCCAAGTGTGCGCTTGCATTGTGTGTGTGGCGGGAGGCCTTATGGCAGTTTCATTTTCCAAAAGCATGGCGGATTTCTTTTTATTTTCTTTGTGAAAATAACTGTTTTAAGGATCTCACACCAGTCCCATGACTGACCTGGAGTTTATTGTTCCCATTCTAAACTCTGATTGCCTATAATTTTCCATACGGGCAGCCTAGAGTCAGGTTATCATTATTATGAAAAGAAGTCGGAAAGTATGCTTTGGAAATCTGGAGTTCAAGCTGGATGACGAGGCGTATCACTAGTATATGTTATATTCTTTTATGCTATTTGTTGATTGTAACACTCTGATAATGTAATGTGATGTATTTAATAACAATTATGGTTCTTTGTTTTAAAAATACTCATTTATCTATTAGATGTTGTTCTGCAGCGAAATGTGAGATTATGTTATTGTTTCTGTTCTTCTTCTGTCTTCTTCTTCTTTAACCCTAATGGTCCGGTTTTTCGGCGTTCGATTGTTCGGCAGTCGATACAGTGGACGTATTGATGTCGACTTTCGAAAGTCGAACACATAGTGGTATCAGAGCATTTGGTTAAGCGATAACCTTGGATCTTGTGGGGATTACTCATTAGAGATAGTGTCAGTAGTACTCTAGAATGAGTTTGAGTGTATTAACAGGTATGAGCGCGTATTTGTTAGTAAATATAAAATTGTTTTATATTGTGTTGATTGGTTTGTTGAGTGGTATAGGATCATGGTCAATACGAGTAATTAACATTATTGATAGGGATCTCTAAACACTTGTACAGAACAAATTCGACGCGATATTGTTTTAAAATCGGGTAAATGAAACAATTTTGCCCAAACTGTTTTGGTATATAAAAGGAAATGATTTTCCGTAACTTATTATAGTATATGGTTGCTTGGATGTTAGGAAGTGATAATATTAAATTATTATCATTGAAGTGTGAAATTGAATAAGAAATTGAAATCATAACTTAAAGTTGAGAAATAAAATCCATATACAAATGGGATTTGTAAATATAAATTGTAAATGTGATTTATAATTTGAAATAGCATTCCAAAGAAATATTTGGAGATGCTTTTGAAAGCATTTGAAAATTTTGAAACTTGGAAAAGACTAAATTCCCTTGGAATTTGGAAATGATTTTCAATGGGTTTGGAAAACTGTTTTGAAGGAGTAAAAGCTCTAAACTCTTTTTGGACGCCGAAAAACAACTTCAGTGATGACTGCGGCATTATCGATGTTCATTTTCAAGTTTCCAAGAGAGGAATTGCTGCCAAATTGTTTTAAATGGAAGTTGTTTGCAAACTAGGCTTGGTTTTGGAAAATCAAAGATAATTTGGATTGATTTCAAAAATGATTTTTGAATGTTGGAAATTGTAACAACCCGCATATTTATCGATTGTATATTTAAATATTTTATTTAGATATAGCATCGTTCATCGGATTTTAGTCCGAAAACCTACTTTTTGCGAACAATCGAATTTGGATTCGAGACCACTTCCATTGAGCTCAAAATGCCGTTTGCGATCTTTTTGAGTATATGCTTTGATATGTTCGGAGTTAGTAGAATTTTTCTACTTATCACTTAGAGCTTTGGGTTGGGTTTTAGCCCATTAACCCCACTTATCAACCTATCTCCAACCCTCTCCTCTTCATTACTTCAATTCTATTTCCTAATACCCAAGCTTTAGCAACAATGGTGGGAGAGATTGGAAATTAGAAACTCCAAGCCCTAGTTTCCTTTTGCAAATCCAAGTTCTATCTCCAAATTCAAGAAGAAGCTATTGGCAAGCATCTCCTTCTTCATCTCCAACTCATTTTCCTTTCAATTTCATAAATTCCTAAACCCTAACTTAGGAAATGTTTTTCTTTTAAGCTTAGATTCAAGCCCCTGGGGTTGGAATTAAAGAGTGATTGTTCTTGCCTTGCTCTATAGCTTCTTCTTCTTTCTTTTTGAGTTAAAGGTGAGTTTTTAAACTCACGTCTACGTCTATAACTTTCATTGTTGTTAGGTATGAATTCCTAACATTTATTCATGTTCAATTGCTTTTGATTTGAATTGATTTGGTGAATTTTCCAATTTTGGTGTTTTTAAATCAAAATCTTTAAAGATCCTATCTTGGATGTTTGAACATGTTATTTGTGGCGTATCGAAGAGCCTATAGTGCTGGGTTGTCGATTGGCATAAATCCCTAGCATCCATTGCTCGTTCGATCGCACTTCGGTTTGGATTTGTCATTTCTGGTCTAGGCTGTTTTTTTGCCTAGCAGAAAATTTTAGACGTTTGAAACCAAATCCAGACGTCTAGTTGAAAAATCCAGACGTCTGAAAAGGGGCCTGGAAGAGGCAGAAACCAAATCCAGACGTCTGAAATCAAATTCAGACGTATGGTTGAAAATTTCAGACGTCTGAAATGACCCAGGAATTAAAATAGAAGGGAGAAAAACATATATACTTCCAGAACCAAGGGCCAGACGTCTGGGAACACCTACCAGACGTCTAGAACTGTTTAATTTGCCTATTTTGTCTATTTTTGAGTAAATTTCCAAGGTTTATCGATTTTTGTTGATCCGGTTAGTTGTTATCACTTATTATCGTCTTTGATGACTTCTTTCTTTGGATTTTTAGGAACATCCATTTTGATGGATTCGGTATCGATTTCTTCGGATTTGATTCACATCTTCGTATGTGAATTTTTGTGATTGAATGTTTCTACAATCATTTTTGTGACTTGTCACTTTAAAAATATAAAGGTTTCAATACTAGTAGTAAATATCAAAACTCTTTCATCAAAACGATTTCAACACTATTTTATTACAAAGCTCGCTTCTTAAACCGTTTTCCAATCTAAGCATATACAAACCTTTACCTCACTCGTATGAGAAATCTAATTAAACGGCTTAGTAAAACAAGTGGTATGAAGCGCTTGCGTTTACCTCGTCGGTTAATTCTTGGACTTGTTTGATTGAATCTCTTGTGACAATTTTCGAGTGGAGATCTACAATTTGTTCGTAAATATTTAAGTTAAGCTAGTGGTTATGGGACATGAAGCTAAGCTCATATATTTACTAGCTTAGTGTAATTGACACTTAAGCTCGAGTGGAAGTCTACAATTTGTTCGTAAATAATTAAGTTAAGCTAGCGGTTATGGAAGATGAACTAAACTCATTTATTTACTAGCTTAGTGTAATTCACACTTATCGATCAATGATGATCATTTTGTGATTTAAACTAGCAATGTGCGATGTCTCTTTATCTGCGAGGGAGACTAAACCTCATTTTTAGTGGAGCTTCGGCTTGGTGGAGTAGCGACCCATGGTCTTCGGGATCGTTTTAGTGGAACTTTGGCTCAAAGGTCTTCGGACCATTTTAGTGGAGCTTCGGCTCAAAGGTCTTCGGGACGTTTTTGTTGAGCTTCGGTTCCAAATTAATGGTTAGCAACCATGGAATAGCTTTCCGTTTTGTGATATGCATGTTGGTGAGTTTTCATGCTTCCGTTCTTGTGATAGGCCTCTTTCCCCTTTTTGTGATTTCTGGATTTCTATTGATGATTTCTAGACTTTGTGTTTTACCAATTTTTCGTGATTTGTATTGATAAGCTTTATCAATTTTTGTGCATTGATAAATTTGTGTTTCACTAACTTTTTCGATTGGCATTGATATGATCGTCAATATTTGTGGTTTGGTGAATATAATAAAGAATATGACATTATTTTTAGTGCTTTGAGATTTCCTGTGATATTGTATGATTTTGTTACTAGTTAACGTATACTTTTTTTACAGTATGACATTTTTGTTATCATACGTTTTAATCACATCTATTATCCTATCTCATTTTATCTGATATTTATAGCTAGACTAATCCGTTTATTATTTTCTTCTTATATAATACTCGGGTCAGACCGAGATATTACAGGTGCTTCTACTTGACTCGTTATCGGACCATCATCTGACTTTTGGCTAACTACTTAGACTTGTAGTTCTTTGTTGTATACATTTGAGATTTAGACTCCTTGATGCATACATAATTTTGTCTAGCACTTGTATCTATTGTTTTGTGATATTGTGGATCTCGTTAGACCACTACTCTGATATACACTTTTATGTGTAATATTCATATCTGTTTCCGCCTTTGAGATATGAACTTCTGTGACTGATTTGTGATGATGTTTCTATATTTGTTTCCGAAGATTACATATAGCCACTGTGTAGTAGCTTTGAGTTTGTGTCGGTATGTCGGATTTCCTCTTGAGATGAAAAGTTTATTTTTATCTGGCATATCGGTACTCGCACAAAGCAATTATATAGATGGTCGCTCCTCAACAGCCTTATTCTCTGTGCTAGTTGACGGCATTACCCCATAGTGTCCTTGGCTATTGTGGGTATAGAGGTTGGGCGTCACAGCTTGGTATCGGAGCCAAACTTCGGAACAATGTAGAATAATTTGATAAGGATCATCATCCTAAGTCTTTCTTAGGAGTCGTGCCTTAGGATTTAATTCGTGTCTTCGTGCCGTTCTATCCTATTTTCTTTTATGATTCCTTGTTTTATCAATAATGATTGTTTGATAATTATTTTGAGAATAACCTTTTTCCTCTTCTTTATTTCTTTCTTAAAAGAAGAAGAAATGGTTAGTTTTGGCAGTTCTAGCGTTGGTCAATCCAGTAGTCCTTCTCTAGATGGCATATTCATGTCTGCCCAACAACTTTTGGATCTTGTAAAGAATAAAAGGTTTATCTACGCTTTGAGTAAGAACCCTGAATGGTTTTACCTCTGAAACTTAAAAGTCCCATTCAATCAGCTTTTGGATATCACTCTTCGACATGAAGAGGTTGGTAAAGGAAGTGCTAGTGATATTGGGATTTCCAAGAAGAGGCATATTAAGTTCAAGAACCCTAATCACAATAAGAAAGTGAATCAAACTACTTTGGTAGCAAAGACTCCAATCCCTAATCGTGGATGATGCTACAATTGTAATTCTAAGGACCATTATGTAATTAAGTGTCCGAAACCCATTACTTGTCGCTATTGCAAAAATCCGGGCCATCGTTTATCCGCATGTCCCAAACTCCCTAGCAAGAGGGAGGGAAAGTTGAAAGTTGTGCAAGCCCCTTGTGACACTTTTCTTGGTCAAGGTATTTCTCATTCAATCCTCGATTTCATTTGTTTTGTGATTATTCTTTTCGAGTTCTTTTTGATATGGGTTCATCTTATCATTTTATATCAAAAGAACTTGGTGATTCTTTTTCTTTAAATATTTTGGGCTTGATGGTTTTTATTTGAGAATTGCGAATCCGGTTGGTGGATCCGCAACACTGAGTTTGTTTGCTTTGTTTTAATGTCGAGATTATTTTATGTGATTTTTTTTCTTTCCGAGCCGAGTTGCATGTTATGGTTACTTAGGCTTCGGAATTGATTTGTGTGAAAGGATTGGCTTAATCATTGTGAAGCCCATATCCTATTTTTCCAAGCGGACTATCCATCCTCGACATTCCTAATATGTTAAGCAGATATCTATCTTTCTTTGTGATTTCGATTCTAAATTGATGGCATCATTTTTATTCTTCAAACCTACAAGACGAGGAAAACGTTATTTTTCTCATTCGGGTAGTTTGTGGAATTTTTCGGTATTTTTGAGCTTGTCTTAGGGTTATCACCTAAGCAATCTTTTGAGTGGTGTTAAGGCCTTTTCAGCTCGACCTTGCCACCGGTTTTCATTTTCTACGAGTTGGGGAAGTTAGCATTCCACTTACCGTATTCCGCACTCGTTATGATTTTTATGAATGACTCATGATGTCATTCGAGTTGTTCATCTTATTTCATCCGTCTTATTAATCGAGTATTCTACGAATATCTCGATGAGTTTTTTTTTTGAATTATTGATTATGGATGAAAGCAGCAATTTAAAATTTGCAAATCTTTTTCATCAGATTTATTTATAAGTATAATTGGATTTTTGTTCTTAAATGAGCAAAGAATATTCTTAAAACTTTTTAAGAGACATTTTTGTCATATAGAAGATGATTTTGTAATTGTATTGCCCATTTAGTGTTTTAAGAATTCTGGTCGATGCGCTTGATCAACGTAATTGATAGGAATTTCCTAAACGCTTTGATGAGACAATCTGACAAAATAAATTGACTTGTAGAAATGTAATTTTGAAAGTATTAGCTTTTCGGAAAAGTGGAAATTTTTAGCTTTTTGAAAAGTTTAATTGATTTAAAATGCTTGAATGATAGGTTAGCTTGAATTTCAAATATAACTATGGATCTGGCAATTAAATTATTGAATTTAATTTATCGAAGTTGGATAAAAATTTGAATCTTCAGTTTTATACCGATAAAAAATATTTCAAAGGCTTAGAAAACTTATATTGATGATACTGAAGGTAATGGAAGCTTCAGAATTGGATTTGAGAACAATTTGTTCAGTTTTGAATTTATATCGTTTAAATCGATATTAAAAAATAGCCTTCTGGGGCACAATCTCCAATTTCGACGAAACTAGTTGCATTGGATCCGTGATATTGTATTATTATCGAATATCAATTTTTGTAGCATTCGGAGTGATCGTTTGGTTGTACGATAAGCAAAAGCGCTAAAAATTTATATCGAAATTTAATTTAATAACTGGTTCAAAAAGCTATCTTCTCTGTATGATCGAATTAGGATTCGGAAACTTTTCCATTGCGTTCAAAATAGGGGTTAAACATTATAAACTCCTGGCGGCACGCTTCGATTGGAGATCAAAATTTTAAGTTGTGTTTATTAAAGCAATTTGAATTTAAATTTAAATTCGAATATAGAAATAATAAATATATATTGTTACATTTAAAACTCTAGGTCGGGACAAATCTTACATGTATCCTCCTTTCAAACATTTGGCACATTTTGTTAACACGTGTTGAAAAAAGGAATTTCATCTCGTTCAAAATCAAATAAAATTAAGGTAGCCGATTCATAGCGATAAAAGAAAATGAAAATAAAATCAATGGCGTCCTCTATATCTCGCTCGAACGAAAACATTTCATCGTTCAAAAAAATAAAAATAAAATGGTCGAATGAAATCGCGGATTTGTTTTTTTCTTTCTTCTTCGTTTGAATCGAATCCTCCTTCTCTAAAATAAATTCCCAATTTCTCTTCCTCCTCGTTTAAATTGATTCATTCCTATGTAAAAAAAAGCGAGCGAATCGATTTCATTCGAACGAAAATGGGAAATGGGGGGCATTCGATTTCTGAAAGGAGCGTCGAGGCTGGAGTTACTTGCGCATGCATGCGCATGGAGGTTTGATTCATGGAGAGCATAGCATCGTGATGGCCGATCGTTCGACATGGGCGGTCGATGGATTTGGGGCACCGCGCGAGGAGGTAGGTTCGGGAGGTGCTCGAGTGCCTTGAGTTCATGATGTGTTTGGCGTTAGTGGGTCGAGTAACGTGATGGCCTCAGTCGCATGCATGCATAGGAGCAAGTCGAGGCAAGGCGGCCGGAGTATTGTTTGCTTGCGTGAGGGTAAGGTATATTCTGGATGCTAAATTCAATTGTAAATTTTACAATAGGAAAAAAAATATGTACAGAAAGAACATTTCTACTGTAAGGTTTTAAAAGAAAGTAAATCCCGTTTAATTTATATATAGGTTAGAAGAAGTATGAGCAGTAAAGAAAAAATGTATATACAGATAGAATTTTGGAAAATAAGTATATGCATACATTTTATATTTACTAACCAATTTTTAAAAGCAAAGTGGTAAGGTAATTAATTTGTTTAAGTGGTTTGTTTGATTATTTTAGTTACCAAGGATTATTTTAAAAAGGAAAAGTTGTTTAAAATTTAATTCTTTGTTTAAAATAAAATCACGGGTTAATCAAATTATAAAATGGAAAATTGAATTGTTCAATTTATTTTGAATATTAATGAAATCATAAATTGTTATACAAGGTCTAAAGTGGAGAAAACAAGTTGGAATGGAAATGGGTTGCATGCGTAAGCAAAAGGTGAGATCTTCTCACTCAAATTTTAATAATTGAAAATTTCAGTTATTGATTGATTGTTGAATTGTGATAGTTAAATTCAAAATTGTTGATTGTGCGCTTGATGATAAATTATTATTAGTTGTATTGAATTAGACCCTATGCACCGCATAATAGCGGATGATATTATATATAAACCCATATACCGCGATATTCCACCTCGAAGTGGAATTGGTTTTATATATGTATTTGGAGTGACTGATTCCCGTATTATATAGCGGATGAGACCCTATATGCCGCATAATAGCGGATGATATTTTATAAATCTTATATAATGCGATATTCCACCTCGAAGTGGAATTGATATTTAGTTGTTGTGCTAACGTCTGTGGATGCAGGGAAACAGGCTGGATTCCTCAAATATTGAATTTGATTCATATGTTGTGGGTTGATAATCTTTGTGTGATTATATTTATGATTGAAATCTTTGAAGGCTATAGTTTAGCCAAATATATTTTTGGTATCGTAGGATACCAGAAATGAATAAAATTTGATTTTTGAAATCTAAGTAGAAAATCTATAGTAAATTAATTTTTGAGAATTTGATAAATTAAAGATAATTTTAAAAGGATAAAGTTTTATTTTTGAAATCCTATCAAATAAATTCCAAATTATGGGAAAAGATTTTAATAATTGGATTTTGAGTAATATTGCTTAATAGTTGAAGAATTTATTTAAAATTTGGATTTTAAATAGTTAGGAAGAAATAAAGAGATTTATTTAAAAGAAAATAAATTTGGGAAATCGATTGGAAAAATTGGTTTGGTATTTGAAAATCTTTAGGAAATTAATTCTGAAATCGATTTGGTGTTTGAAATTAATGTTTGGAAGATCAATTTTGGATTTGATTTGGTATTTGAAATAAATTTGGAAATCAATTTGAAAATTGATTTGGTGTTGAAAGTGAATTTTTGGAAATCGATTTGAAAATCGTACATCAGTGGATTTTTGAAATCTAAATTCTCAATGGGAATTTGTAAAGGAAAGGGAATTTTGTTTTAGAAACAAACATTGGGTTATTTTCAAATGTGTGGAAAGGAATTTACGGATTTGGAATGTAAATTTAAAATAAATCGAGAAGGGTTTATTAATTGGTTTAAATGGACCATTTTGAAATGGAAAGCGTATTTTTCCTGGAAAGGCGAATATGATTTCAAAGTAGCCTATGAATATATATATTGAAATTTTTAAGGAAGGTTTTAGAAAGGATACTTTGGACAAATTATATTCGTAAGCTAGTTTCGAACCTTTAAAGTATAGATTTATTTTATTACTTATAGGTAAGATTATTTTAAAGATTAAAATTAATATTTGATTTAGAAATTGGTCATTTAAATATTTATACCCTATCTACTAGTTTTATTTCTAAAATTAGTTTGGACTTTAAGTTTTATATAAGATATTAGTATAATATTTTCATAACAAATATTTAAGCAAGTATTTAAAAATAGTTTTATTTTGAATGTTTACAAGTATATTTTTTGGATAAGTAATTTGAATTATTTTAAAGTATTTGAACTCGGCAGACTTTCAGTGGAAATAAATAATATCGGGAATCTTATTCCGCGAGTGAAAAGTGAGTTGAAATTTGTTTTCAAATGGTTGAAGTGTGAAAATATATCTTGCAAAGATATTTTGAAAATAAAACTGGAGGAAAATTATTTGAAATCCAGTGATTGTTGTGAATGTTGATTGATAGTTAAATAACCGACTATCAATATTGGCCTTTAAACGGCGTTTGAATTTTGATGCGACCGGGGGTCAGATTCCAAATGGATATTCGAAAACCACATCGAACCTTTATGATTGTGATGGATCTTTTGGTTAAAAGATCAAAGTGGAAATTGTTATGATTTATTTGAAATATGAATGTAACACTTATTTTTAAAATAAGCGCTCGTTATTCGGATTAGCCGGGAGAGGACTTTGAGTCATAAAACCCATTCCAAATAATGATACGGCGAAATGGGATTGCATTTGAAGATTGTGTTGAAGACCGGGTATTTTCGAAAGAGAAAGGATTACCTGTCGAATGTCTCTACACCGAGTTGCTCTGGTATGGAGATTTGATCACCCTTTGTGATGGGGGATCTGGACGTGATTAGGGATTATCCGAATGTGCAAGGGCTTCTTAGGAAGTGCCTTCGGTTCTGTTCGATCCCGGAACAGACGTTTATTGATGTGTGTCCGACATTACACTTTGAGATGTAAAGCTGGTTTCTATCAAATACATTTCTTTTTGGTGGCGGAGATTTATTCTCTTAGCTTAACACCCTTCTCTGAGACGTACGAGCTCAAAGGTTATGTAGTTGATGGTTACTAGTGATACATTCCGACTTTGGTAATGTGGCATATGAAGTGCTGCTGATCATTTGTTGATCGAAGCTTGGCTTTGTGAAAACCATAGCTTTGTGGACGAGACTTCATCGAGCCTCACAACCCGAAAATGGTCGAAACAGTAATGTTGCAGCAAGGTTTTCAGGGATCGCGCCCTTTGGGTATGTCTATTTTCTTCTGGATAAGAGGTGGTATCATGGTATGGAGCCCGGATATTTGACCTATGTGGTTGGTGCAAACTTATTGCTTGGTGGTTGTTGGTGTTGCGAGCTCTCGCATAAAGGTCGGTAACGGCCGCGGATGGCATACTTGTGTGGTAGTTACCTAGTTACAGCTTGGTTTAAAGCATGAGGTAGTGTCGGCCTTGTGTTAACAGAGATCCGGTTAGGTTCTCGGGGGCATCCTTCTAGAGGCATGCCCATTTCGGTAAGGAAGTTTCTTAGCCTAAGCATTTGTTGGAAATCCAAAGAAACAATACACGCCATGTACGGTTTTAGTTGTATAACCTGCCATGTAATGTGGCGGTAACCTGCTATTAAACATGGTAGCTATAGTAGGCATACGGCGAAATGTGGTATGCTGGCTAAGATTAATATTATACTTACGAAAGGTTTTCCACACTATGCACTAATAATAACATCAAATGGTTTTCGCGTATCAAGCATTTTTGACTGTCATAAGGAGAAATCTCCTCCAAGTGTGCGCTTGTATTGTTTGTGTGGCGGTAGGCCTTATGGCAGTTTCATTTTCCAAAAGCATAGCGTATTTCCTTTTATTTTCTTTGTGAAAATAACTGTTTTTAAGATCTCACACCAGTCCCATGTCTGACCTGGAGTTTATTGTTCCCTTTCTAAACTCTGGGTGCCCATAGTTTTCCACACGGGCAGCCTAGAGTTAGGTTATCATTATTATGGAGCGAAGTCAGAAAGTACGCTTTGGAAATCTGGAGTTCAAGCTGGATGGCGAGGCGTATCACTAGTATATGTTATATTCTTTTCCGCTGTTTGTTGATTGTAACACTCGGATAATGTAATGTGATGTATTATAATAACAGATATGGTTCTTTGTTTTAAAAATACTCATTTATCTATTATATGTTTTCTGCAGCGAAATGTGAGATTTTGTTATTATTTCTGTTCTTCTTCTATCTTCTTCTTCTTTAACCCTAATGGTCCGATTTTCCGACGTTCGATTGTTCGGCAGTTGATACAGTGGACGTATTGATGTCGACTTTCGAAAGTCGAAAAAAATTGGGTCGTTACAGGTGGAGGCAATGATGTATGGTGCGGTGGTGCACGACGTTCAGATCTTTGCCGTGGTGATGTTCGATTATTGTTTAAGGCGATGTAGAAGGCGCGACAATGGATTGAAGAAGGCGAAATTTGGGTTTCAATTTGCCTGTGTAATGTGGGAAGAGAGGGAGGATTAGTTTTTAATGAAGAAGATTAGCCTAATAACCATAGTTAGTTTAAACGCTAACTATTTTATTAAAATCAAAATTTTAAACTTGTGTAACTCTTACATACGAGGTCGGATTCGAACGAAACAAGTTGCATTGGAATAGTATCTGCTAATACAACGTTATAGAGCTAGTTAGAATGGATTTGGAGCTTGCAGGATTTTTGGTTAAAATTAAACGCCTTTTAAGTTTAATCGAAATAAACGCTGCAACGGTGAATGCAACCAAAGTTAGTAAAGCTCACTCTCTTGTCCCACTTATACTTTTATATAAATGAAAATAAATTTACTTTATGCTATGTGATGATTGTTTGGATGCTCTGCTATATTATTAGTAGTTGGATATATTCCTACCTATTGGAACAGATGAGACCCTATACATTCCCGCGTATGAGCAGACGACCCTTTGTACGTTCGTCTGTCTCGAAGTAGTCATTATATATATTTTCTCATACGTATATCTGTTGCAGGTTACAGGTTGGAGGGATCCAACTGGATTCCTCACAGTTGTTGATTTTTATTTTCACATATTATTATATATGCTGTATTATATGACGTTTGATGTGATGGATGCCATGTTTTCCATTATTAATGTGAATCCCCTTATTTAGTACTCTGTAGGGTTGAGCCATATTTTTGAAAAGTTAAAATATTAAAATGATGATTTCAATTTAAAAAGGATTTCAAAGTGATTTTGAAAAAATACATATTTTAATAATTTTTGAATTGTTAAAGAAATGGATTTATTTTAAATGAATAAAAGTTATATTTTTTATGTTATAAAAATTATGGTTTTGTCAAATATACTTAAATATGATTTTTGAAATATGGAGTTAACTATTTTGTAAAATAAGTTGAATTGAGAATTTGGAACTTATTATAAATGGTTTATATATGAGATTTATAAATTTTATATTTTATAAATAGAAGTAATGGAATTGTAAACGAGTTGTATAAATGTTAAAATGAAAGTTTATAATAGAATGTAATTAATAAAGAGATTTAAGATTTAATGAAATAAACATTATAAACGGTGTTTTATAAATATTAGAAATGGAATTGTAATCAAATTTTTAAATGGATTTGCAATTGAAATTTAGAAATGAATTATAATGGACTTTATAAATTATGAGATTACAAAACAATGAATTTGCAAATAAAGAAATTGATAAGTAAATAAGCTTATAATAGGATTTTGACATATAAATGAGAAACAAATGGAAACTGTTAAGATAGGAATTTTATAAATGGAAGTTTTTATAAATTAGAAATATGAATTATAAACACTGTTTTATGAATGTGGAATCAATTTAAATTTGATAAGCTAAATATGGATTTTTATAAAGGGAAATATATTCACGTTTTTAAAAGTCGAAAATACATAAAATGAATGTTTTGGAAAGCGCTATTTCAAAGTGGAGTTTAAGTGATCACAATAAGTTGTGAATTCACTTATTATTAAAATAAATTATGAAATGTTTTCCAAATATTGAAATATTAAAATGGTTTTGGAATTATATTTTTTTAAAGATAATCTGAAGCAATGATTTGGAAAAGTGATTTAATTACTAAAAGATTAATAAATCAGGCCCAGTGATTGTTTTAGTGCTAAATTATATTTTTTTGGCCATTTTAGTTTCTCGACTTGATGTGGAAACTATTTAGTCGTACACTTAGTATGTAGCCATCTATGTAGGCTTGATTATCGTCTGGTGTAAAGGATGTTGATTCGAGTATTGCGGAGTGATTACTCCTATCTACAAAGCTTCCTTCTTGGCCGAAGGATAGCAAGTTGAAAGCTGGAAATGTGATAAGTCTATGAGACTTGGTTTCTGTATAAGGTTGAAAAATGCTTTTGCGCTGTTGGTGTGAAGAGACCGAGATCCATTTATCCGAAAACCACTTCAGGCCAATTATATGCGACGATTATGCAGGTTTGTTGATGATATTGATATTTAGAATTTTCATAGTGAAGGACTGCTTGTTGTTCATTTGGGGTTAAAATCCCAATATACATATAATCGCAGTGGTCTCATCTTTATGAAATATCCGATGCAAGAACTATTCACAACTAATCCGTCAGGATGTGGTAGGAAAGTACCTTCGATTGACCTCTTCCTAAACAACTTGTATGGATGGATGTCTAATAGTGCATTTTCTGAGTACACACATTTGTTTTTAAAAACATACATTTGTGATGGCGGAGAAGACAATTTCTCTTAGCTTAACACCCTCCTTGAGACGTATGGGCTCAAAAGTTGTATTTTTGTGGAAGGCAATTAGTAGCCAACTGAAATGGCAATGTGACATTCAAAGATAATGTGATATGTGATATGCGAAAGGTATTCCGCACCTCTTTTGGCCTCAGAACCCAGGAAATGACTAAAACAGGGTAGAAGCAGCAAGGCTAAGTGGGTCGCCTCCATTAGGAGATGTCATCATCCTTTTAGATTTACTCTACACATGTCTAAGTTTGTGGTAAATGTATGACCTGGTTACCCGTTAAAGGTCGGTAACCACCGAGGTGATGACATATTCGGTACTATTTAAGAAGGGGTAGGCCGGTCATATGTTGGTTTAGGCACCGAATATCTCGACCCTAGATACATCCCTCTAGAGGTGTACCGAGTTCAAAAAGGTAATCCCTTACCTTGTCATTTGTATGGAAATCCAAACGTAAATACGTGCCTTCCATTTTCTATGTAGAAAGCCTTGCATTACAAGGTGTATGATAAAATTTGATAATGTAACAATTTCAACTATGATTAATATTATTTGTATAAATAGACACTATTATAATATAAGAGAATTTGATATGCAATGTTTTAGTTATCATAAGGTAAAAACCTTGTCGGTATTTATTTGCAACGTGGTCTTACAACATGCCCTTTGTTTTGATAAAGAGAGTTTGGTAATCTTAAAACTTCAAAATTAAGTCGAGATGTGTTTTTCTTACGCTGGTTTACCGGACTGATCCTAGTGTTCTTCCCTTTCAATGCTTGGGTTAGACCGAGTATATTTATAGGTTTAGATTTGGTGCTTTTGGAACTTCAGTAGGCGAGACGAAGATCTTCATGTTGTATACACATACTTGTTTATTTTTTCCACTGTTTTGCATTGTTGTTGTTGTAAATTATCAACATTTGTGACGAAAGACTACTATAACTGTCCAAGTTGATGATTACTTAACATGTACTCTAGTATTGATGTATGTATATTACAGTTCCTCTTTTGTAAAGATTATTCATCTATATTATATGATGTCCATTGCGATGTGAGATTTTGTATTATTTTGGTTCTGTTTCTCTCTTAATCTTCTCTTTTCTTCTTCTGTCGTCTTTCTTTCTTCTCACCCTCTCTCTTCTTTCTCATAAATTTCTGTCATTCTATGCTTTTTGGGTCGGACATGTGTTGTTTATTGTTGATTCAAAGGGTAGATTTGCGGGTCGTCTCAAGTTTAGAAGAAAATGATCATGTGTGAAATTAGTTTAAGACGATGCTATGTTAGCAAGGAACTTAAAGAAGGATACAAGTTCGAAGAAGAAAGACGCTAATGGTAAAGGTATGTCAAAAAGTATCATTTGTTATTATTGTCATAAAGTCATATGCGCAATAGGTGTGAAGCGTATAAAAGAGATGAAAAGAAGGCTATACACAGTGATAGTGGTAGTGATACACGGGCGGGCATAGCTGAAGGTAGCGATAATAATACTTCTTGTGATGTCTTCAATAGTGAAGAGAAGTGTTGGAAGATGGACTTGGGAGCCAGTTTTTACATTTGTAGAGATGTGAATTGTTTCTCTTGTTATGAGAAGAGTGACGACATGATTACGACAGCCAATGGAAAAGAGCTATCGGTTTATTATATTGGATCTATCTGGTTTTGTATGCATGATGGCGTGGTTAGAGAAGTCTCTAGAGTGAGATATGTACCTACTTGTTCGCATAATTTTATTTCTCTAGGTCGGTTGGATCGCATTGGTTACACTTATGAGACTGGAGGTGGAGTTTTGAGAGTGAAGAAGGGTGGTCTTGCAGGGATGAGAGGAGTATTGGAAGAAGAAAATCTTTATAGTTTTGTTGGTTATGTAGTGGACTATGGAAAGCGAGTGACAGTTGAAGAGCCTAGTCCACAGTCAGGTGGAGTGGTTAATGTGTTCACTGCTTGTGATGATCGTGTTGAGGATCATTTTTTAGAAAGGGGTCTTCATATTAATGACGCTCGAGGGATCGATAGCGATCATGTAATGAGCTCAGATCGAGTGGTAGACAAGTGTCGAGTAGGAAAATCCACAAAGATTTTATGCAGGTCTTTGTGGTATCGCAAACACTTTTGAGACCGATTGGTGTGGTGCACCTCATTGAGGGAGATGCATCAATTGTAGGCAGTGGTAGAGGTTTGTAATTTGGCATGAATGAGATAAAGGGAGTTGTGATGGATCTAGAGATTGCATGCTTGATATGTTGGAGATATATGATTTTGCATCAAGGTGGAGTGTTAAATTTTGGTGATATAAAATCACAAATAGAAGGAAATAAATATGCAAAAAAAGAGAAGATATTGTTTTCTCTAATTAATAGGCATATTTGATTATGTTTATTTCTCTCTCTAATTGGCTAATCAATTTATTTTTTGTCATCTAATATTAACGTGGGCACTAAATAATTGATGTTATAAATAGTGACTAGAAGAGAGAGTGTAAAATTTGTGGAATCTATTTGCTAATTCTCTCTTCTTCCATCTTTATTCTTCTCCTCCAATAATTTTAGCCATAGAGATCAAGACTCCCTTTCTCAATTTGGTTATTGGTTCAATTTTTATTTTGTTTTTTTTTAATTTGTTCGATTAGTTATAAACAAATTTTGATGAATCAATAAAATGGGTGGTTGGGTAGAATCTCTTGAGTATTGATTCTGATTTCATGTCCATTTATTTTCTATTCAAATTTATCTCTTTGTAATTCGGATGATAAAAATCTATTGGGAAAAGCTTCCGCAAAGCAAAGTTTTCACTATATAAAATACGTAGCCAAATGTTCAAGGAGGAAGATAAAGGGAGAGTAAATTCGAAGCGGTTGATGTTTTGCCAAGATTTAATTGTTGTTCTTTGTGGGATAAAAGAGGTTGAACATGATCTCAAAGTGTTTGAGACAATGAAGAATAGAAGTGAACCCTCTATGCTATATATGATTTGTTGATAAATAATGTTTTTAGAATGTGAAGTATGACCTAATTAGGTGTTTCCAGATTGAGGCAATTGATCATGGTATCACACTTGAGAGCTCAACTGATTTGTTAGATGCTTGAAGGCGCCACCACGATCTTTTTTCCACACGGTGAAAAGTTCAGTAAAAGGAAGCATGAAGGGTCAAGTAAAGAAAAATAATATGTACTTAGGTAGAAATAATTCGAGTATAAGAAAGAAAGTTTATTGATGATAGTGGTAGTGCGCTTTGTATCTTCGGGACTACACAATGTATTATAAGTTGTCTGTAGTGCGAAAGTTTGAGTTTATACATGTGCATTATCAAAAGAGGTCCTATGTTCTTGATTTTTTTAATGGCTTTGGATATAATTGCCGGACATAATCTATATTATATTACAAAATTTGTGATACAGTATCTAAATTCTTATTGCCATCCATGGCTAGCAATAACACGCTGATAAATGCGAAGGAAACCGTGAAAGTTACTGAAAGTAATTGTGAGATGGATGGAGCTTACAAAAGTTAAATTGCTTTAAAGGTATGCAATATGCTTGTTTGAGTTTTATTTGTTCAATCCATGTCTAACATCTATTTACAGTTTATCATAAACAGACTTTATGGCATGTCTCTCCTTTCATGCCTTATTGTAAGGAATGCTAGATTAATATTAGCATCGATTTTCCTTTGCCTTATTTATGACATAGAGAAATGACTTGAATAAGATATAAAGTTATAAACCACAATTTAATGTGTTTTTATTTTCATATTGTTGTTGACATCTCTTGAAAGGAAAATACAATAGCAGATTCTCATAAAGATGCGCTATGAACTTGGGACTATCACAACGATATCTATTCACTTTGTTCATCTTTTACATTTCATTCAATGGTGTTTATTGTTTTCCATATTGATGATAAGGATTGAAAATGAAAGCGATAGATATCACATTCAAATAATGCTCTTTAACTACTGAATTGCGTTAGTGTTACTACTTTGATCCTGTTGTAAATTTCATAACACTTTACACCACTTCCTCTGCGTAACAAGACTAGGCACTTAATTTTGGATGCTTCTTATACTTGCTGTCTAGCTGGAACTTTTTTCTCAACATCCATTGAGATTCTTAAGCAATAAACATATCATAATTATAAAATTTGATATATGCAAAAAAAAATTCTGTGCTGAAGTGTATCGAACAATTTCTGTTATATAATTTGATTTGATTTAATAAAATACAACATGAACTAATTATAAAATAGCTATAACCATATACTTGAAATCTATTTGCTACACATTATCTAAAACCTTTTGATCTGATATTTAACTTTTTTCAAATGATCAAACATTAAACGATGTAATAAAATCAAATGACATTCTATGCTTATGATATTATGTTTTCGATAATGTTTATGGTATTGTGTTCATGATATTATTGCGAATTAATCAAACAAAATATTTTTCTGATATTTATTAGTAATACGAATATTACTTTTATTTTATTTTTTTAATTAATCATGTTATGTAATAAATATATCATTTTTGGTACATGCACATTAAATTAATGGGCACATCTCATTTTCCATGCGATGCATCAAAGTTCTAGGAACTTTTGCTTATTTTGTGTCATTCCCGAAGGCTTCAGAAAGACTTTGCACCTTTTGTCCCATGCACTGTTGAATACTATGACACATGAATAAGTTGATGTAACTGTTTTTGCCATCTTTCATCAAATATATACCATTTTTTGTATTGTCTTGCAATAATATTATTATTTGTTGATCATTCACTTGATTCATAGTCTACACATACATACATACATACATATATATATATATATATATATATCCCATACTTTATTATTTTTGTCTACCATTATTTAAAATTTTACAAGGTGCCAACTATGAGATTCTGGAAGCAACACCGGTCAAAAATTGTCATTATAAATCAAGCAATTGACAAAGTTTACTGTTTTTTTAAACTTCTGGGCTGATTTTGGGAATTTCAGCTCTCCGCTCTCTCGAATTAATCATTCACTTTTAAAGCCTCTTTAAATATATTCTCATACAATGCAGAAATCTTAGTATCGTTGAATGAGTCAATTCTTTATCTTTGATTATTTTTGTGTTATGTAAAGTAACCAATCATAATTTTAATGTAGTGTGAATTTACACAAATGATTGTAAATCAACCCAAATACATGCGAAAGCAATAACATCGTGTTGTAGTGCGACAAAACAAACAGAACTTGAGAATAAAACAACACATCACACAAGAAAGTAAATAGAGAGTTCACACATGGATTTATAGTGGTTCCACTATCGCAAGATAGTGTGCATCCACTTAAGGAGAGGAGATTTTATTACTTTCAGAGAGAAGAATTACAAGATTGATAATGGAGACTAAAAAAAATATGAAAAAATACAAAAGAGAAGATAATTCATTTCTGATACTCCTATTCATTCTAGTACCTACCTTTATATAGGGATTATTACTTGAAGTTGAAGTAATTGATTTATGGTCATAAATCAATATCTAGTCAATTCTCCAAATCATACGGGAAACATTTACCATTTTATTTTTCTAGTTTTCCATAATTTGTATGCGTCTTATAAGATTCCTTCTTTAATAATCTAAGTAGAGAATTAATTAATTACTTCACTCATTTTCAAATATTTCTTCCTCTTATGTAGCTAATCCATTGCCCTCTTTAATGCATATAAAAGTGGCAATATATTTGAAAAATTATCTACAAATCTTCTTATGTATGGAAATATTGTATCAAATATAATAATATCCAACTTGATACTATATTTTCCCGTAAGCCAACCAACTCCACCTACATTCTTTTACACCAAGCAGCTCTTGGAAAAGGCATCACAGATACTTTACCAATGGGCTTCGACATGACCATCACCCATTCCACTTTATCAACGAACTCCGGCAAGGCCACCGCCCGCTAATAAAGTATTGAAAGTACCCCCTCCATGTAGGACCCATCAATCTCCAAAACAAACATAGTTGTATACTAACTCACTCTCCCTCTATCCCACCAAGTGGCATCTACCACTTTAGCAAGCGAATTAATTTTGAGTAGTGCTTAAACTTTGCAACAAATCTAGACTTGTATCTTCTATCGTCTTATATACCCACTTGCATCCTTTGGATCGGTTTTCTTTAGGGGATGATACCAATTCCTAAGCCTGATTCTTCTTTAATGAATCCATCTCCTCTTCCATAGCATGCATCTATTTCGAGTTGGCACTCGAATTCATAGCTTCTTCAAGGTCGAAAGGCTCAATTTGCACTAAATGCATTGCATAATCAAAATGATCATCAAGACTAAGGTTTGCATAACTCCAGTCTTTATACCTATTTGGTGGCCTTCTAGTTCTAGAGCTATCCCAAATAGGTGTAAATTTGCCTAAACTCCTGTCAACTCCACCTTGAGATGAATCCATGACCATCACTATCATTGCTAGTGGAATTCTATGGACCTTCATATGATGTATCAACATCTACAATTACTCTATCTTCTTTTATACTGACTCTACTAATAGGCTGATATGTGGGAACAGATTCCATCTTCTTAGGCTTTTCAGCTTCTGAATCTACTGAACAAGGTGGATTCTCCTTGGGCTTGAACCTAGTAGACTCATCAAATGTGACATGTCTTGAGCGCACTACCTTCCTATCAACAGGGTTCCAAATGCGATACCCTTTGATACCTTCTGTATAGCACAAAAATATGCCTTGTTAGGCTCTAGCCTCCAACTGGTCAATTCCTTTATGGTGAACATACACAGGGATACCAAATATAAAAAAATAAATGATATATATAGATGTACCTTCCACCTTTCCTCAGGAATCCTCCCATCAATGGCTAAGCACGGAAACTGATTGATAATATATGACGCAGTTGATAAAGCTTCAACCCAAAACCCTCTAGACAAGCTCGCCGTCAATCTCAAGCAACGAGCCTTCTCCAGTAGAGTTATATTCATCGTTTTAGCAACTCCGTTTGATTGCAGATCACCAGGTGTAGTATAATGTCTCCTAATTCAATGTTGTCTATAGAAATTTGTGAACTCCTTAGAAACCAGATCACCGCAATTGTCGAATCTTAGCACCTTCAACTTCCTTCCTACTTCATTCTCTACCAGTGCTTCCAAATTTTAAGTTTTCAAACGACTCCGACTTAGCTTTCATCATATACATCCAAAACTTTCGAGAATAGTCACCGACAAAAGAGATGAAATACTTAGCTCCTCTAATAGAAGCTATAGCTACTGGTCCTCAAACATCCGTATGGACATACTATAGTACTCCTTTGGACTCATGTCTACCAACACCGAAGGAAACTTTTATATGCTTTTCTAACACACACTCCTAGTAGAATTCCAAACGGTCGAAGCTTTCACCCTTTATCATCTTCTACTTTGTAGCACCTCCAAACCCTTCTCTGAAGCATGATCTGATCTAAAATGCCAGATTCTAGTGGCATCTAAAGCTCATGAACTATCAACTCCAACACATGTCTCTCCAAGAGCTATAGATCCTTTCAGCAGATAAAGATTTCGGACCATCACTCCTTCTATCAATACAAGAGCACCACGTGTCACCTTCAAGCCATCCGACTCTATCATAATCTTGTACCCCAAAGATGCTAGCTGACCTAAGGACAGAAGAGATTTTCTTAAACTTGAAACATATTAGTCTCCAGTGATAGTGCATACCACACCATCGCGCATGCGAATACGCACTGATCCTTCTTCCAATGACTTGCAAGTAGAATCATTCCCCATTTATGGCACCTCCCTCCTTGTCTTCGTAAGAACAGAAATCCTCCTTCCTTTGCGTCATATGGAAAGATTCCCCTGAATGTAGCACCTAATGGTCTGATACATCGGAAATAGATGCAGTCAATGCATCATCAAAAACAACATACTCCACTACAATAGATGAAGAACCATCTGTTGCATTTCTCTTCCTCAAATCTAGACCATCTTTCTTTTTGTAGCCATGTTTCTTACAATGATGATGCCTGTTGTCTCTAGACTTACCTCTCCAACAACTTCTAGGCTTCCATGACTTGGAACGCCCTCTCAAATTATTTTCCTTCATCTCCTTTCTTCCTCTCTCCATAAATAGCCCCTGACTACTACTGGCTTCTCCATTTTTTCTCATATTCTTCATATAATCCCTCATTTCTTCACTTAGAAGTCCCGTCTTCACATCTTCTAATGACAATGTGCTTCTACCATAAATAAAGATGTTAGCGGAAACCGTGTATCACTCAGGAAGAGAACATAGTACCACCATAGCCTTTTGCTCCTCGTCCATCAGCTTTCATCTTCATCATCAAATCGTCGAAGAAGTTCAAACGTGCTTTGACGTACCTTCCCCCATCTTATATGTGAAAAAAGTCTTCAATAGAATCAGCCTATTCGTAAGTGACTTCTTCATATTGAGATCCTCCAATTTCTTCCATAAGCCTCTAGCAATAGTTTCACCACTAACCTCTAGAATGACATTCTCACCTATGGCTAATTGGACGGTATTAAAGGCCCATTCGTCCGTCTCTTTTCTTTCCAATTCTGAGATATCTGCTGGCAACGATTCTATGTCAAATACAACCTGATGAACACTATTTCTTCTCAATATCGCCTTCATCTTCCACTGCCACTTCTCAAAATCATTATCTCTGTTCCACTTCTCTATAGCCAACTTCGAACCTGAGGCTGCATATGAACCTCTAATGTTGGGTGCATATTCTTGGGTAGGTCTAACCTCCTCATTTTCTAGTCCTGCCATTATATCGAACACCTTCTAGCCCTAGGCTTCAACAACAACCTTCAAAGCACTAATACCAAACTATAGGGGTGAATTTACACAAATGATTGCAAACCAACCCGAATACACGCGAAAGCAATATTAGTGCGATAAAACAAACAGGACTTGAGAATAAAATAGAAAATCATACAAGAACGTAAATATATAGAGAGTTCACATACATATTTATAGTGGTTCCACCATCGCAAGATAGTGTACATCCACTTGAGGAGAGTAGATTTTATTACTTTCAAAGAGAAGAATTACAAGATTGATAATGGAGATAAAGAAGAATATGAAGAAATACAAAAGAGAAGCTAATTCATTTCTGATATTTCTATTTATCTTGATCTCTACCTTTATATTGGGATTATTAATTGAGGTTGAAGTAATTGATTTATGGTCATAAATCAATACCTAATCAATTCATCAAATCATATGGAAAACCTTTACCTTTAAATTTTTCAGTTTTCCCCAATTTGTATGCGTCTGATAAGATTCCTTCTTTAATCGTCTAATTGGAGAATTAATTAATTACTTCACTCTTTTTCAAATATTTCTTTCTCATATATAGCTAATTAATTTCCCTCTTTAATGTATATAAAAGCGGCAATATATTTGAGCAATTATCTCAAATATCTTCCAAATCTTCTTAAGTATGGAAATAATGTATCAAATCTATGTAATTGATAGTTTGTAATAATAGTTGGAACCTAAATCTTTCAAAATATTTTTAGAATCAAATCAACACAATGTGTTGTACATGATGTTCAGAATGATTGCTTTGGGTTTTTTAGTTGGTAATTGCAACAACTATATGATTTGCCTCAATGTTAACTACAGGTTCCATTTTCTCCAATGAAAGTAATGAAATTATCCGTAAATCATACACACACATACTCAACACTTTGAAACTCATCGATAACATCCGTAGAGTTAAGGATTATTCCAAGGGTGGAGTACACGTGTAAATTTATAGTTTTTCTTTCATTTTACCCGCTTCAACATCACACATTATTAATGTATAACCGTACACATCTTTGAAATTGGTATAAGTATCAATATGTTGTTTGATTTCATTACATTTCATGTATAAATATTTTTTTGATATAAGTATGTTTTTGATTTAATTCATCGAATCAAAAATAGTTAAGAGAATTAATATATCGTGCTTTACCTAAAGGTGTAACGTGTATAATAGTACGGACTACCAATGTGTAGCATAGATTCGATCTAATAAAAAAAAGAAAAAAGAAATGATACTTTAAATGATTGACATATAATATTAATTTATCATCAGCATTTGACTTAATTTAAAGCATCTCCATTTGTTTCAAGCGGCCTTTTGCATTTATACTCGTAAAAGTATAAGTGTAAAAAATATAAACTATCACTTGGAACATAGTTTCAGAATTTAGAGGCACTAAAAAAATTAGCAAAAGAAGGTAAGACTACCAAAGCTACACATATACGTTTTTGCATATCCATATGTTGCATCAAACCCTGAACTAAAAAAATGTATCTACATTATATTTAAGCAAATTTAACACAATAACAAGATTATTTTTGAATTTATAGCAATTGGTGATAATAGTGGAAATGGACCGACAACAAGTAATCTTTAAATTTATTGTTTTGTCTCTGATAACAATATTAGCAAATAAATATCAATGTGCAGATCGAGACCACTTCGATATCAAATGCGTAAATTATGCTCCATCAAGTTTGTGCTTGATGAATGCCAAATACAAAATTGCAAATCCAACATTTTTGCTTAATGATTGAAGGTTATCAAATTTTTTTGTGCATATATAGTTTGTCGTTGTTCTGTTCTTTATGGCAATCTCTATTTTCATTAGCATAAATAATGAAGCAATAACATTAAATTTAAATAAATCGGAGATTACTCATGCTTCATAGTCCTTACACTTCGCAAATTTTGTAAACCTTAGACATTTTGTTTAAATCAAACATAAATAAATAATTGGATTTCCAAAATTCGTAAACGTAGCAGACATATGTATGCAACCACACATGAATATACACAACACACACAATGATTACGTCCTTTTATGTAAACAAGGATTTACCCACATAAGTGTTGAATATTTTTAATGAGAAAGAGGGAGAGAATATAAGAAAGAGGCCTTTTGCTATTGAAAACTTTTATTTTATTGAGGGTAGATTTCTTGCTTAATTGCTTGATACAAAATGATGAGAGGGCTCTTCTATTAATAGAACTTCATAGACTATTCTAGAAATATGGCTCTCTAAACCATTGTAGAAACATGACTCCCTAAACAATTCTAGAACATGACTATATATAATTCCTATTTCTGCTAGAAAATTCGAGTGCTCTCAATAAAGTACAACAAATGCAAAAAGAGTTTAGAAACTATAATAACAAGAAGCTTTAGAAATTAACCATAACAAATCAAGTTTAATATTTCAACATCCTCTTTAAACTTGATTTGCAATACCAAGTAATGCTTGAAATCCTTATATTTCACGTGCTTCGATAGGAATATAGATATTATCCAAACTTTCTTCGTTGCTTTGACCATCTTACCAAACATCCAAATCTTCAATGTAAGTTCACAGATTCTTGTTTTACTTCTTTCATTCCATCTTTCTTCATCACAATATAATTTTTATAAAGTAAGTGTTCTAGTATCCACCTTGTTTCAGTACCATAAATTTTGAATGACCCGTATATTTTATATTCACATTCTTTCATAACTTCGCTCCTGCATCTTTTGACCAATCCAATCTCCTTGTTTTCGTGATCATGAATTCATCGCTTGCAACTTTGGCTTCCTCTTTGACCATTTCTATTTCTTTAAAATTTCATTTCTATTTCTTCATATTTTTGCTCATATTTTAAATTTCTTCCAAGCTCTTGGATTTCATCTCTTTGATTCACATCTTCTTCATTGTCATCTCCTTTATTTTCGTGCTCTTTATCGTAGGCGTCATACTGTATTTTCTTTATCTTCTTCCTTTTATCTCTTACACGTTTTTCTCCTTCTTCCAATTTTTCCTCCTTTAACTCCTCAAATTTCAGAAATTTTTCCGCATCTTTCTCCTTCTCACTATTCTTCGCTTTCTCTTTCTCGTCAATCAGATTATCTTTTTTTGTTAGTTTTGCAACATTCTTCCCATATGCTTCTTTCAACAAATTCCACGACTCTTTTTTGGAACCTTCTCCAAGTATATGATCATGTTCTACTTCATCGACGTTCTCACTCATCACAACATGAGCACAATGGTCATTCCATCGTAATTTCGCAAAAGCTTTTTTGTCAATTTACTACATGCTCTTCAAAGCATTCGGTCATTCATAACCATTTTTGACAATCTCCCATAATCCTTTGAAGATTAACTCCTCTTTCTTTTTCTTGAAAGCCAGTGATAAACTACAATCTTCTTGACCTCTTTCTTCAATGTAACTGGTAATATCTTCGATTCTATTATTACTAGAAGCTCTACATTCGGAAGCATAATGTCCAAATTTCTCACAATTGTAGCGTTTAACGCATGACTTGTCATACCTTAAATTTCTCTCCCACGACCTCTTGTTGAGCTTTCTCCTCTTTTATTGTTATTGTTGTTTTTGTTTTCATTGTTGGGTCTCCAACCTCGTCCATGTCCATATCCACAATTTCTTCCTCTTTCTTGGCCACAACCCCATTTTGGCTGACTTCGATTATTTTCTTCCTTTTTTGAATCAATCATGTCTTAAAAACTTGCTACACGGCCTCTTACTTCTTGTGTTTCTTTTCTTCATAAGCTTGCAATGAGCCTCGAAGTTCCTTTATTGTCATGGTCTTTAAGTTTTTTGTTTCTTCAATGATGATGACAATATGTTCGAATTTTGGATCTAATGATCTAAGAATCTTCTCCATAATTCTTACATCATCTAACTTCTCACTATTTCTTTTTAGATTATTACTAACCATTAAAACTCTTGATAAGTAATCAGAAACAAGCTCACCTTCTTTCATATATAAAGTTTCAAACTCTCATTTTAAAGTTTGAAGACGTACCTTTTTGACTTGATCTGCTCCCCTGTAAGATGTTCGAAGCTTCTTTCATTCTTCTTTTGCTAACTTCGATCCCGAAAACTTCTCAAAAGTATCATCATCTAATGTATGATAGATTAGACAGAGATCTTGTTTCGAACTACGCTACACAAGTTTCGAACTTGTGACCTCTCGCATCAAAGACTTTTTTACATGTCAATAAACATTTGATTTATGCTACACAAGTTTCGAACTAGAAACCTCTCGCACCAAAGCCGAATCACTTAACCACTTAGACATTGATGTTTGTCACTCCACATAAGAAAGAAGCCTTTTGTTGTTGAAAACATTTTTTTTATTGATGGTAGATTTATTGCTTGATACAAAATGATAGGAGAGCTCTTCTATATATAGGACTTCATAGACTATTTTAGAAACATAACTTTCTAAACCATTCTAAAAAAGTAACTTCCTAAACAATTCTAGAAGCATGACTCTATACATGATTCTGATTTCTACTAAAAAATTCAAGAGCTCTCAACAAATTACAGTAAATGTAAGACTAGAAAGTAAACATAACAAATCAAGTTTAATATTTCAAGAAGAAGATAGTATCACATATTATGGCATAAGCATCAGGAAATTCATATTAAAATTGTTTTTTTATAGCTAAAAGTTCAAGAGGGGTGTTCTTTTGCAAGGTAATCCCAGGTGCATCCTCCATGTCAGTATCTTCACGTTTGATCCCCAAGGGCAGCTCCCAGTCAAAACAGTACAATAAATTGGCTAGCGCAAGCTCCATGACTGTAATTCCTGTATTCATAGCAGGGCAGATTCTTCTACCAGAACCAAATGGAATAAACTCAAAATCACGACCTTTGTAATCAACCGAACTATTCAAGAATCTATCTGGTATGAACTCTTCAGCTTTATCCCATGTCTTAGGATCTCTTCCTATTGCCCAAGCGTTAACATATACAAGTGTGTTTTCCATAATGTCAAACCCTTCGATTTTACAGTCTCTCATCACTTGTCTGGGGAGAAGCAACGGGACAGGTGCATGCAGTCGTAGGGTTTCTTTTACAATTGCTTTGATGTACTCAAGGCCGTGAAGGTCTCCTTCATGAATTCTATCTTTGTTTTGTTTGACATAGAGTTTCATCTCCTCTTGTGCTTTCTTCATCAAGTTCGGATCTCTTGCAAGCTCAGCCATCGCCCAAACTAATGTTGATGAGAGAGTCTGAGTTCCTGCTGTAAATATATCCTGAAAATTTATAGATTTAATTAATATTTTTTGCCACTTATTTATTTTTCTTACTCCCTGCGAGACAAGATAGAACTACCATAAGAACTCCCTTCATATTTTCCACAGTGATAAGTCTTTCCTTTTCTAAGCGAAGCAAAACGTCAACTATATCTTCGTGTTGATCACTCGATCTCTTAGAATGAAGATGATCCCTTATAATTTCCTCATAAATTACATTAAGCTCGCCTGCATTCTTTTCTAAATTTGCAATTCGCCCACTAAGTTTATCAATCCAATATCCCAGTACAGGAAAGAAGTCGCTGAAATAGAAACATCCTAAATTTTCCTCAAACTGTTCGAGGATGGTATGAAAATTTCCTTTTAATTTCTTGCCAAAAGCAACACGGCATATGATGTTATTGGCGAGACTGACCTGCAAGTATAATGTAACCCAGTTTTGATATCAAACACAAATTTCCATGATGTATTCTTTTAAATTCAAAATTCCAGAGTGCTCCTGAATTAAAAAATGTTTTCAAAAGATATTCATGAATAAGAAAAGAAATATACGATATTTTCATGGTTGATATGATTGTTCCAATAAGAACCCCCAGTGCTTTTAACATATCATAATACGACTCTATGAATTTTTCCGTCTAATCTGTACAATCATGAGGTTTTTGTACATTTTGATAGTTGAAGATAACAAATAATTTATTAAGAAAACAAAAGCTTTAATAGCCTATGTGTACAGAATGAAAGTGAGTTGATAGTGTTTTCGAAAGTGAATAGCTCTTGGTGTGAGAATTGTGTGTGTAGCTTCTGCTGTGAACTATTTTTTTCAGAGTACAATGATCCGAATTGTGTTAAAAGACTTGAAACTTAACATGATATAACAATTCATAATTTTCTGTGGGCTTCTATAATTGTTTTATATATCTTGTATTAAATTTGACTACTTGCAGGAACATACCATCTCGTTCTTAATATTGATGGGCATGGACATATTTGAGACTGCTGCAATCGACTGAACCATCAAAGAAACCTCCTCTTCTCTTACAAATCTGAAGGTCTCCATCCTTTTTGCGCTGAAAAGCTCAAGAATGCATATCTTCCTCAACTCTCTCCACGATTCTCCATAGGGTGAAAAACTTATATCTGAGTAATTATATGCATATTTGCCCCAGCTTATGAGATTGGGCCTGCTGCAGAAATCAAGATCATGAGTTTTGAGCACTTGTTTGGCCATTTCCGAAGAAGAAACCACCAATGCTGGTTTGAAACCGAGCTTCAGATGCATCAGTGGGCCGTGTTTTTGAGAAAGCATCCATAAAGAGCGATGTAAACGCGTGCTCAGTTGGTGCAGGTTTCCAATTATAGGAAGTGCTTTGGGACCAGATGGAAGGTTTATCCTTTTATTATTATTATTATTGCTTCCATCTTTCTTTGTTAACCTGAAATAAAGAAGAGTAGTCAATGGTGGAAGGAGGAGAAGCAAAGCTACAAGTAGAGCCATCTTATCTTGTGTTAACAAAAAGAGTGAAATGGGAGAGATTATATAATCCAAATTTGTGAGAGCAGCTCCCACTCTTGTAAGGGGTCAATATTCACATCTTGAACATTAACGGCTGAATGTTCAAGAAACTACCCACGTGTATGGTTATGGGCGCTTATTAAAATCATACACATATTTAATAATTGCACCTGAAATGAGACGTTTATTCAGGCATTTGGATCAATTTAAAATTCTGAATTGGTCCTTAAATATTATTTTCAATAAAGATTCAAAATTACGTTTTTCATTTTTTGTTTCCATTCTGATCATTGATAATTTAAAAATATTCGGTTCCATTTCGAAATTTTCAAAAGTTCCACTTCAATTCTGGTCTCTAATTTTGGTATCTTTTTTGCTTGACACTAATAAATGTTCAATATTGTCACGAATTTATAGTATATTTTTTTACATTACATATAAAATACACACATTGATTAAAAAAACCATTGTTTAAAATTATGCATCGTACATTTGAGATTTTAAAATTTTGATCAATTTTGAAAATTTTGAATTTTTTATTATGACTTGATGTAAATTAGCAAAGGTATAACGACTTTTTTTATGAAACTATATGATTTCTTGTTCATTTATTTATTGTTCCATTTAATTTGTTATCTTTTTTTAATCACTAAATTTTTGTTGTATTTTTTTATAATTTCTTCCAATAGTTAAAAAGCAAATTTGGAATTTAGACCGGAACCATTGGGATTTTGAACTACCTGTAACTGTTTCTTGTTCTGTTCCAGATCATCGTCATCATCTAATCTTTACCAAACTTTAATAGACTTATTGTAAAATGATGAATCAGTTTATTGTAGCAAGATTGATAATGTGATGTGAATCTGAGAGATAGTATTATTGCTGAAATGATAAGTATTGTTTTATTGATACTATATGTACACAATGACTGATTATATACAAGTGTAAAATATGCTATATTGGGCCAGTCAGGGTATTAAGCCCATTACCCAAACCTTGAAGAGAAGATAAAAACGTTTACACCGTTTACTTTATCATTCTAACTCCCCCTTCAATTTTAGCTAGGGTTTTCCTCCCTCGTCCCTATTTTTGTGCCTCCATCTTCAACTTGTAACTCCTCTTTTAATCGAGTGAAATTCTTTATCGAAAGTGGCTTTGTTAGTATGTCTGCTCTCTAAAACTGAGCTGGTACATGATTGACTCTCAGCTTTCCATCTAAAACTTTTTCGCGAACGAAGTGCAGATCTACCTCGATGTGCTTCGTTCGTGTGTGCAAGATCGGATTTGAAGAGAGGGAAACAGAGCTCAGATTGTCACATCAGATTATGGGAGTGACAGTGGGATTGATCTGAATTTCAGTAAGCAGTGACGAGATCCAAGTGATCTCTGCTGTAGTGCTGGCGATTGCTCTATACTCAGCTTCAGTACTGGAGCGCGAGATTGCAGCCTGTTTCTTTGAGCTCCATGAAATTGAGTTGCAACCTAAGTATACGCAGAATCCTGTAGTGGATCTTCTATCGTCTGGATCTGACGCTCAATCTACATCACTGTAAGCTTGTATGTTCAAACCCTTTTTATTGTTGAGATGCAGTCCATGACTCATATTTCCCCTTAGGTATCTTAATATACGTTTCACTGCTTTCCAATAATGACTAAGTGGTTTATGCATGAACTGGTAGACTTTGTTTACACTATAACTTAAGTCTGGTCTGGTTATTGTGATGTATTGTAGTGCTCCTACGACACTTCTGCATTGTTTTTCGTTTGTTATGGCTTCTCCAAAGTCTTTTGATAGTTTGAGACTACTAGTAATAGGAGTGGGCAGTGGCTTTGCCTGATTCATGTTTGCTCATTTTAGTAAATTCTGTACATATGGTTTCTGACATAGAAACATTTCTGAATCAGATTTTCTGATGACTTCAACTCCAAGAAAGTAATGTAAGTCGTCTAGGTCTTTTATAGAAAACATTTTTTCCAGATGTTTGACTCTCTGATTCATTGTCTGATTGTCATTGCCAGTGATGATTATGTCATCTATGTATACCAAAATATAGGCAACCTTTTCCTATTTGTATTGCATGTACAAAGAGTTGTCTGACTTGGTTGGGGTAAATCCTAGATCTGCCAGTGTTGACTTAAGTTTTTCATTCCATACACGTGGAGATTGCTTTAAACCATAAATGGCCTTATGTAATTTGCATACTAGATTGTTGTTGCCCTCTTTTTTGTAACCCTCTAGTTGCTCCATATATACATTCTCTTTTAAGTCTCCATTAAGAAATGCATTATTTACATCGAGTTGTTTGACTTTCCATCCTCTATGAAGAGCTATGGTTAACATAATCCTTATGGTAGTTGGCTTGACAATTGGTGAGAATATTTCATTGAAATCGAATTCATATTGCTGATTATACCCATCTTGCCTTAAATTTTGCAATGCTTCCATATGGATTTCTTTTGACTTTGTAGGTCCACTTACATCCCACTATGTTTTTGTCTTTGGGTGGTGGTACTAGACTCCAAGTTTTATTTTTGATGAGAGCATCATATTCATTGTCCATGGCTTGTTTCCAATTGTTGTTTGTGATGGCTTCACTATAGTTTCTTGGCTCGGTTGTGTCAAGTTGAACATTGTATGTTTTTTGTTTAAATATTCCACTTTTTGATCTTGTAATCTTATGATGTCGTGAAATTTCAGGTGGTGGCTCTTGAATATGTGTGTTATCATTAGTATGTTGAGACATAGGTGAGGAGGATTCTCCTTGACTTGGATTGACTTCACTCTTTTGACTTGCATTGTGGAAGGAGCTGGAGGATTCATGTGAATCATGACCTGATCCAGTGCCACTGCTGGGTACAGTGTGTTGTGGTTGTTGATCTCTCTGCACACTTCCATCAGATTTGTTCCATTCAGGTATAGTGGGTATAGAAGGTATTGAAAAGCTGTTTTTGCCGTGCACTTTCTTGATTGTTTGTATATTCTTGTCTGCAAAAGGAAAAATATGTTCATTAAATACTACATGTCTTGAAACATAGATCCTACCATCATTGCTTAAGCATCTGTACCCTTTCTGATTATTTCCATATCTTATAAAGGTGCATGGGCAGACCTGAGACTTAATTTATGTTTATTATATGGTCTGAGACATGGAAAACATAAGCAGCCAAAAGTCTTTAGACTTTTATAGTCTAGTTTCACCCCAAATAGCACTTCTATGGGAATCATATGCTAAGTACTTTAGTAGGAAGTCTATTAATTAAGTATACAGCAGTATTAAAGGCTTCTAGCCAGAATTTCATAGGTAAAGATGCCTGAGCCAGTAAAGTTAAACCAGTTTCCACTATGTGTCTATGTTTTCTTTCTGCTATACCATTTTGCTCAGTTGTATGTGGGCTAGTTGTTCTGTGAATAATGCCACTTTTCTGGAAATATCCCTTTAGTGGCTTATATTCATTGCCACCATCTGTTTGCATAATCTTGACCTCATTGCTCAGTTGTTTCTCTACTTGAGTTATAAATTGTATTATAGTCTTTTGTGTATCTGATTTTGACTTTAAGAAATATATCCATGTATATCCAGAGAATAAGTCAATAAATGATATATAGTACATGTACCCATAATCTGAACTTATAGGGGCTGGACCCCATAAGTCTGTTGCAACGACTTGTAGTGGTTTGCTGGTAACTGTTATTGAATCTGCAAATGGCAATTTGTGGCTTTTTCCTAGTTGACAATAAGTACATATAAATGGTAGAGAAACAACAACAAAGATATTATTACTCAACAGTACTTGTTTTACAGTATCAACATTGGGATGTCCTAGATTATAGTGTCACTGAGTAAATGTTTCTTGATCATTTATAACATGAGACTCAATGTTGTTACAGTACATGTTTCTAATGTTGCTCTTTCTTGTATTCTCAAGATTGAATTTTACAATCTTTGTCCAGTTTACCCTATAACAATATGTCTTGACTTAGTAGATCCTTTTTATAGATAGAATTTAGGGTGAAACTCAAAATACACATTATTATCATTAGCAAATTGAGATACACTCGGTAGATTTTTCTTAATCTATGGTACTCTCAATAGATTATTGAGGTAAAGAACTCTTTTACCTGGAACATTATTGGTTCCAACATGTGTGATTTTTAGAGCTTCACCATTCCCCATAAGAATAGAATGCATACCTATGTATTCTTTATTGCCAAGATTGAGATTCTGCAAGTTGTTTGTGAGGTGATTGGTTGCACCTGAATCTGGGTACCGTTCCTCTTCTGCTATCTCCTCGAATCTGGTAACTCTTTTTGAATTTAAACTTTGAGTTCTTGAACTTTCTAAATGAATGCCTTGCCTTTGATCAATATGTGCTACATTTGCACTGGAATTTTGATTTCTCTTATTTGATTGATTTTGTTGATTTGGGTAGTAGTCAGTATTGGGTCTGAAGTAACGTTGTCTGGTTGTATGTCCTGGTTTTTCACAAATCTGACATTTTATTCTATTGTTATTCCATCTTCCATTTCTTCCTCTACCTCTCTGAGTTGCATTGTTTCTCTGATTGAAATTGTCTTGTCTAGTATTTAGGTTTTCTTGTTTCTTCCCCTGACCTCTGTTTCTTGAATTTGAAGCATAATTAAGGGATAATTCTGTGTTATTTTCTTTCCTCTGTTCAATTCTTCCTTCATGAGCTAACAGTATTGAGTTAACATACTGCATGTTGGTTAGATCTTGTTGTGATGAAATGATTGCTACAACAGATTCATATTCACTGTCCAAACCATTCAAAATGGTCAGTATCTGCTCAGTCTCTGATACTTTATGTCCTGCTGTGTCAAGAATATCATAGTATGATTTCACCTTAGTTAGATATTCTCTCATTGACATATTTTCTTTCTTGAGATTCTACAGTTGCCTCTTATAATACATAATTCTTGCAGCTGACTGTGTGTTGAAATTTTGTTGTATCGCAGACCATATTTCAAATGATGTTTTACATCCAACAATCTGTGATATTAGGCCTGAACTGATAGATGAAAGTAGCCATGCAGACAGTAGACTGTCTTGTCTCTGATAGTTGATGAATTCTTTGTTGAAGATCCTTTCTCATGTGCTATCAGTTATCATCCTTGCTGGTATAGTGGCAGTTCCATAGAGAAAGTCTTCCAGTCCATACCCTCTTATACTAGTTTCAACTTGACACTTCCATAATATAAAGTTGTTTTCATCAAGTGTTGTTGTAACTAAATTGTTCTTTGGCTTTATGATCTTGTAGGAATTTGTTTCAGCAGTTGATGAATCTTGGTTTCTTGATCTTGACCCTTCCAGGTTCTTCACTCCACTGGTTGTTGATGATGTAGTGTCACCATCTTCTGCCATGGTGGATTATGAGGAAGTTCAGTTGAGATTATCTAATATCGGTGATCAGATGGTGCAGCCAACCTTCTTGACTCAAGAATCTTGGCGAGGCACTTTTACAGGGAATTCTCGCTACAAGGACAGGTAAACTTAACCTCAGATGATGAGATAGCACAATCTAAGAGCAACCAGGATGGTGAATGATGATAACTATCTAACACCTCCTTGGATGGCTCAATGATGATGCAATGATTCTCTGATGAGGAACTGACAATGATCATTTTTTGAATTACTGTCGTTTGATAGATTTCTGGTGCACTGAACCATAATAGGTTTCTTGTAAAATGATGAATCGGTTTATTGTAGCAAGATTGATAATGTGTTATGAATCTGAGAGATAATATTATTGCTGAAATGAGAAGTATTGTTTATTGATACTATCTGTTCACAATGACTTCGGATAATATATAAGTTTAAAATATGCTATACTGGGCCAGTCAGGGCATTAAGCCCATTACTCGAACCTTGAAGGGAAGATAAAAACGTTTACACCATTTACTTTATCATTCTAACTAATTTTAAAGATCACCTCACTTGGATGCATCCTACACTGAAAGTCGGTGAGGTACATATCGCTTAAGTTGACTTCCATATATCCAAAATGATGTTTGTCCCCGTGTGCCAGGTGTGTTGTTCATAATTCCCAACTTCATACAATATCACCAGATGTCGCCTGAGCTGTGGAGTTAGATGTTTAAAGTGAACACGTTATTGACTTGTTTGGCCTTTGGATGATTTAATTATTTATTTATTTTTAAATTTCAGTCAGTATTTAATTTTTAGTTTTTTTTAAACATGATGTTGTTACATGCAGCATGCGTCTGTATAGTGATGCCACTGCCGCTAATTAGTTTAGAAAAACATTTAGTTGTTGAATAAGAGCATGAGTCGCCTTTCTTTATATGAGTGTTTTGGAACATGCGATGCAAGTGCGGAGGAGTAATTTGTATTAAGAAACATCGTTAATAAGATTTTTTGGTTCTTAACGTTGTATTTTTATGTGTACACCGACAAAAATCAAATGTTTATCGAAACCTGAATGAGACTAAGTTATATTAAGAAATGATTAAACGAATAAATAAAGTAATCAACTATTACATCAATATTCAAAGAAATGTAACAAAATATTAAAAGTAGAGTTTCCAGTAGTTTGAAACTTAGAAAACATCATCATCTCTCTTTTAAAAAGTATTAAATCATGATATTAATACATAAAAGAATTTTTTTTCCTAGAACTTCCCTTGATACTCCCTTCCTCACAGACACTCTTTTGTGCCGTAAGACTGGATCATACATTTGAATTTCCTGTACTTGAAATGGCGGTGCTTGAGTCTGTCTATACATCGCGCAAAACTATAAATTATATATAGGTATGTGTGTGAATGTGAATGAAGAATACAATGTGTGAAGAAAATAGCAACCAAAAAAGAAATTAATCTAAGGGCAATACTTTCAAAGCTGAAATATAAATCATTTGAATAATAAATAAAGATGTTCATATAGACAAAAGATTTAAACTGGACATTAAGTTACATCATGCATCCACAACTTTAACTCTGATTATATTTAGCACAACAATTATATTTCTTGTGGTGATATTTTAAAGAGGTTAAGTGATATTATACTTTCATTGTTGCCCTTTACATTTATACATATACATTTATAGACAGACCATGCAATAGCAGCTCCAAGACGACGTCTACATAACCTGCCTTTGGCCACCACATGAAATGTTGTTTCAAACCTGATATTTGAACCGTAGTATATGTTAATTTTTAGTATCTATTTTCTATTATAGCATGCCAACTTAGCAGGGTTAGCTCTTTTTATAAATTGCACGCACGCAGTTTCATAATCAAGTGATAATACATAACTAAACTTTCTAACATTTGTATAGCTTTCTAGATTGGTTATACCAAATTCTGCCAAACAACTTCCTATCATCTAGTCTTGAATGAAGTTAGTGTACTAATAAAAAGGTTGAGGCAATAGTAGGAGTGGACGTGGGTCGGTTTGGTGCGGTTTAGAGTCCAAACCTCTTTCGCACTACATCAAATGGTTAATCAAAAATACAAGCCATTATACTAGTCTTTTAAATGGATTGGTTTCGGTTCGGTTTGAATGTAACACGGTTCGGTTTCGGTCTGGTTCGGTTTGAACCCACATTAAATATAAAATAAGAGAATTACTTCCATTAACAATCAATTTACGAAGACATATGTGTGAAGCTTGTTATACTGTAACGAAAGATTAGTTCTTAAATGTTTGAATATTTCAATTTGACATTTGGCTACAAGTGAGATTTTTTAGGTAGTTTAACCAAACATCAACATTAGTCGCTACATAATCATCAAGGAAAATGACTAGAATAAGATTATAATTAGCATTACCTAAAAAATGAGATGAAAAATATTATATACCAAAACAATAACTTCTTCCTTTGTTACAGCGAATATTATTAATAAAACAAAAAAGGCTAAAAATAGAATATACATCATTAGAATCTAAAATAAGATAGGAGTTGCTTATATTTTTATCATAAGATTACTAGTGTAAATATTCGGGCCGGTCCGGTTTAATATGGTTGGTTCAATCGTTCAAACCACAACCGAACTGTATCGATGCGGGTCGGTTCGGTTTGAGGTGTTTGCTTTGGTTAGAAGATTCGGTGCGGGTTTCCGCACCGTTTTTACGGTTCAGTTCGGACAGTTTCCATGTAGCGGTGCGGTATATGCCCACCCCTAAGTAATGGTGCATAGCCAATTTAGTACCATCACTGAATTGAAAATATTATACAATTAGACATGGGCTGATTAAGTAGTAAATAAGTTCCAGAATTCAGAAGAGACTTGTCGGTAAAGCTAATGAAATCCAGTACTAAGTTTCTATTATAAAAAAGCCCGTATGTTAAAAATCGGTATACTAATCTTGCTTCATCCACCATTTTATCTACTATATTCTTCCAAAAAATATACAATTAAATTGCAACTCTACAGTAAAGGTAACAATGATGAACAACGAATAAAATTAATGCAATAGTACTCTCTAATATCATGGTCCATAAGTACAAACAAGCACAGATGTTTTCTTATGTTTCAAAGCAATATTGCATCTTTAGTATCTTTTAAGAAATATCTTACATCCATATTTGGCTTGAGAAATTTTTAGCCTGATGTTAACAAAGAAACTAAAACATGATTTTTTTTAAAATTATATTAGACCATCTCAGTTCCTTTACAAACATAATGGTTTTTGATATATAATTTGTTGGAAGCATGCATATGCAAGTGATTAATTAGGTGCTATATCTCACGTTAGGTCAATACAGTGGTCTTTAAACACTATTTGGAATAGGAAATAAAATTTGAACTATATCTACCGTAACACATTCAACATGCTTGTGCATTAGCAAAATTTTTCCAAAGTGAGCATAGCTATTCACTAGCTGAATGAGTTACCAAGAATAAAACACTTACACACATGCATATTGTAAGAGCAAAAGGATATGAAACATAATGCATATAATTTCATGAAAAATAGACAAAAGTGATGAGTCATTGGTGCATCTTTTGGCAATCACCTATAGGGTAGTAGTGGTTGTTGATACACGAAGATTTTGATCAATGACAATGAGCTTCAATAAATAGGAAGAGAATGCAAAAGCTAGAAGAAGATTGATGAAGGCCAAAGTATAAACATTAGTATGATTTTCTATGTGTCTTAGTCTAGATTATTTGTTAAAATCTATCCTCAAGAGATTTGCACGAACATTAGAACACATTCATAAAAACTTCATTCACATGTTCACTGTGCATACTTTTATACTTCATTCGACTGAACGGACATGGCCAGTCGACTGAAACTGTACACATATACAAAATTGCACAGTTTTAGTCGACCGAATTACCTGTGCAGTCGACTGAAATTGTTCCTGAAAATTTTTCTGCATATTTTCAGTCGACTGAATCTCTTGCTCAGTCGACTGAATTTAAACCTGCGAATTTTCTCTGAAAAGACACCTTCTTCTTCCCAAGAGTTGCAACCATTCATCAATGGAAATGGAAGCATCTCTTGTTTGCAACCCTTGACAACTTATGCACCTCTTCTACAAGTATATATACATGATTCTAACATTATTTAATTCACCGAATTCTCTTTCTTTAATCTTACTATTCTCTTGTTCATATTCTCTAGATATTCTCAAAGCAATCACCAATCTATTGCTTGAATCATTGTTTTTGTTTATAACATTCTTCTGATTCATAGCAATTCACATTTCCTAAATCTTCACAAACACATTGCATATTCTTGAGGATAAGATTATAGGAATATTGTACTACATTAGACTCATTAGTGTTGACAAGAACACAACAAGTCGAATATTGTATTTTAGTAATTGAGTTGAAGTCCTCTTCGGTAGTTGAGGCAAGAAATCCCGTTCGGTTGTTCGGGTAAGTTGTAAACCTATTCCTCCGGGTGAAGTGAGGGTGTTAGTTAGTGAAATTCCTAAGTGAAGCTTAGGGACTGGACGTAGAACGAGAGGTCCGAACCAGTATAAAAGTTTTGGTGTCTCCTTGCATTTACCTACTTTATCTACCTAGACTATTTCATTATTCCATATTACACGATCCTACCGCATAGCCTCTTTCAATTGGTACCAGAGCAAGGCCGTCCTATAACCATAACACTGTTATCAGACATATTGATAATATGGAAAATAACGCAAGCACAAGCACAACATCTGCCTATAGTTCTACATTTGCGGAAGGACAATCTACCCAAAGACCTCCTCTATTCAATGGACTAAACTATAACTATTGGGATACAAGGATGAGAATTTATATGCAAGAAACAAGTTTCGAAGCCTGGAATGCTACTCAAGCAGAGTTCGTTGTACCCACAACCGATTATCCTACATGGACACAAACTCAAAAGAATGAAGCTAGTGCAAATGCCAAAGCTATGAATATGTCTTTTTATGCCCTGGATAGAAATGAATTCAACCATGTTAGTATATGTACTACTGCATATCAGATATGGGAAACTCTTAAAGTCGTACATGAAGGCACAAACAAGGTTAAACAAACAAAGATATCCATGCTGAAGAATCAATTTCAAAACTTTAGAATGCGACAAAATGAATCCATCAATGACATGTACTCAAGATTTCAAGACATTCATCATGCTCTAATCGGACTAGGAGAAAGATACACGGACTTTGACATTGTGTCTAAAGTTCTAAATTCACTCACTGATGAATGGGAGAGAAAAGTACTAGCAATCGAGGAAGCAAATGATTTATCTACAATGAAACCAGAAGAATTGATTGGAAATCTTAGGTCGTATGAAGTAAATATGCAAGCTAAAAAGGATCAAGCTCAAGAAAGAAAGAATATTGCTTTTCATGCGGAAAAGGAAGAATCAGAGTCTGAAGATGAGGATCTAGCATTTATAGCCAAAAATTTCAAGAAATTCCTAAAGTATAGAAAAGGAAACAAAAACGGATTCAAAAAGAATTTCTTGAACAAACCATCATCCTCAAATATAGAATGCTTCAATTGTCATAAGAAAGGACATATGCAAAAAGATTGTCAAGAACAAATGAAGGAAAATCAGAAAAACTTCAAAAACAAGAAGGATAAATTCAAAAAGAAGGCATTTTCTGTAACATGGGACGATTCAGATTCATCATCATCTGAAAATGATAGTGATAGCGACAATGAACGGGCAAATGTATGCTTCATGGCTCAAGAATCCGAGGTAAATAATTTAACTTTCGACGATTTAATTGAAGTAAACACTGAACTTTTGAATACAATAAAAACCCTTAAAAAGAAATTCAAAGAAACTCGTGAAAATCAAAACAAAGCTGAATTTGAAAGAGATATGTTAAATGATGAAAAGAAAATTCTTGAAGAAGAACTTGGAAAAGTTCAAGAATCTTATTCAAATTCAGAAACTCAATTATCACTTTTAAGTCAAGAAATTGAAACTCAAAAGATAAAGAATGATATGATTGTTTCTGAAAATCATGAGTTAAAAACTAAGATTAGACAAGTTGAGTTAGAAAATAATAGTCTTCAAGCTAGATTAGATAACATCACAAAAAATATTTCTAACTTCAACAAAGGAAGAGAAAATTTATCTAAGATTTTAGAAAATTCTCAATCCTCTTCAAGTAAACACGGATTAGGATATAAAATGGGGTCAAAAATTCCTAAAAATAAAAATACACATTTTAAGTGGAATATGGATTCAAAACAACAAATATTAATAAAGAAACCTATTAAAACAAAAGTAGAAAACAAGGTAGTTACAATTTGGGTACCAAAAACTAACAATGTATTAATAAGAAATAAATATATTAAAACATTTATAGATAATGTTCATCATAATAAAAACTATATTTATAAAAAGGACACTAAACCAAATTGGATTTGGTTTCCTAAAACTCTAACTTCTTAGGACCCTATTAAAAAGTGGTTACCAATAATTTCATATCTATTTTTAGGTCCCACTTAAAAAGAAGAAACGGATATTAGACAGTGGTTGTTCAAAACACATGACCGGAGACAAAGATATGCTTACAAACATCACATACTTTGATGGTGGCTCGGTTACCTTCGAAGACAATTCAAAAGGCTATATCATTGGCAAAGGAGATGTGAACAATTACGGTACATCAAATTTACCTTTTATAACAAATGTTTCATTAGTTGAAAATTTAAAACATAATCTACTTAGCATAAGTCAACTGTGTGACAAAGGTTTTAAAATAACTTTCTCGAATAATAAATATAGTATTTTTGATCAAAACCAAAATCTTATTTTTGAAGGAAATAGAGATAGAAATATTTATGTTTTAAATATGAATATTAATCATAATTCAAGTATGTGTTTACTTGCCAAAGTTAATGATCCTTGGTTATGGCACAAAAGATTTTGTCATATAAATTTTTGTGATGATTGTCAAAAAGGAAAATTAACGAAATCATCTTTTAAATCTAAGAAAAATATTTCAACTTTACAACCATTAGAATTAATACATATGGATTTATTCGGACCAACACAAGTTCAATCCATTAATCATAGTCGATACGTATTTGTAATTGTTGATGATTTTTCAAGATATACATGGACTATTTTTATGAAAAATAAAAGCGACACTTTTGAGCATTTTAAAACATTTGTCAAAAAAATTCAAAACATTAAAGATTTGAAAATTAAAAATATTCGAAGTGATCATGGAGGCGAATTCAAAAATGAAGTTTTTGAAACGTTTTGTAAAAAGAAAGGAATTAATCATAATTTTTCATTTCCTAGAACTACTCAACAAAATGGAGTTGTAGAAAGAAAGAATAGAACATTACAAGAATGCGCAAGAACATTGTTAAATGGGTGTTCTCTACCAAAACATTTTTGGGCAGAAGCCGTTGCTACTGCATGTTTTGTATTAAATAGAATTTCAATTAGACCTTTAACTAAAAATACTTCTTATGAACTATTCAGTAATAAAAAACCAAATATATCTTATTTTAAAATATTTGGATCAAAATGTTTTATTTTAAATACAAAAGATCAACTAGGAAAATTCGATTCAAAAGCTGATGAAGGAATTTTTGTAGGATATTCTAGACAGAGTAAAGCATATCGAGTATTTAATAAACGAACAAACTTAATTGAAGAAACTTTGCATATATCTTTTGATGAAAATTTTAATAAAAATATAAATATAAAAGATGATGAAGAATTGATAAATATATAAGAAATAAACCTTGAAAATAATAATGAACTAAGATCTCCACCTAGAATATTACGAGATCATCCAACTCAAAATATAATAGGAGAAATAAATTCTCAAGTTAGAACAAGAAATCAACTAAATCAAATGGGTCATGTAGCTTTCATTTCATCTATAGAACCTAAAAATCCAAAAGAAGCATCAACAGATGATTATTGGATTATCGCAATGCAAGAAGAATTAAATCAATTTGAACGTAACAATGTTTGGGAATTAGTTCCCCGTCCTAATAATCAACCAGTAATTGGAACAAAATGGATTTACAAAAATAAAATAGATGAACAAGGTAATATAACTAGGAATAAAGCAAGACTAGTAGCACAAGGGTATAATCAAGAAGAAGGTATTGATTTTGAAGAAACATTTGCTCCCGTTGCAAGATTGGAAGCAATACGTATATTATTAGCCTTTGCTTGTTTTCACAATTTTAAACTTTATCAAATGGATGCTAAAAGTGCATTTTTAAATGGTTTTATTAAAGAAAATGTATATGTAGAACAACCTCCGTTATTTATACATGAAAAATATCCGGATCATGTATTTAAATTAAAAAAAAGCACTATATGGTCTTAAACAAGCTCCTCGTGCTTGGTATGAAAGACTTAAAAGTTATTTATTAAACTCAGGATTTAAAATTGGAAAAGTAGATCAAACACTTTTTATTAAAAATACTGCCAAAGATATTTTAATAATTCAAATATACGTAGATGATATTATTTTTGGTTCAACAAATGAAAATTTATGTAAATAATTTTCAAATATAATGACTAATGAGTTCGAAATGTCTCATATGGGAGAACTATCTTATTTTCTCGGACTTCAAATCAAACAATTAACAAATGGAATATTTATAAACCAAGAAAAATATTGTGATAATTTAATAAAACGATTCAGTATGGAAAACACTTCTGCAAAACCTACTCCTATGAGTACCACTACACATCTCGATCGAGATGAAAATGGTAAAAGTGTAGATCAAAAATTGTTTAGAAGTATGATAGGTTCTTTGCTCTATTTAACCGCTAGTAGACCTGACATAATGATGAGTGTTTGTTTATGTGCATGTTTTCAATCCGATCCTAAAGATTCACACTTAAGAGCAGTAAAACGAATAATGCGATATCTTAACCAAACTAAAGATTTCGGTCTTTTCTATCCAAAGGAATGTTAGTTTGAGTTAGTGTCATTCAATGATGCTGATTTTGGTGGATCCCGAACGGATAGAAAAAGTACAAGTGGTACTTGCCATTTCATTGGAAAATCACTTGTATCTTGGTTTAGTAAGAAACAAAATTATGTCTCGCTTTCCACATGCGAAGCAGAGTATATATCTGCTGCTTTAGCTTGCACTCAAGTTATATACATGCAACAAACACTTAAAGATTTTAATATAAATTTAACAAATTCTACAATATATTGTGATAATACAAGTACAATAAACTTATCTAAAAATCCGGTTAATCACTCTCGTACAAAACATATAGATATTCGTCACCATTTTTTAGTGACAATATCGAAAAAGGAATAATTAATTTAGAACATATTTCTACCGAAAATCAAATTGCCGATATATTTACTAAACCTCTATTATAAAACTCCTTTATAAAACTTCAACGAGAATTAGGTATAATATCCTTTAAAGATATCAATTAGAGATGCATATGAAATATTCACTCATTTCAGTCGACTAAAACAATCTGTTCAGTCGACTGAATGAACATATCAAATATTTTTCGAAAATGTTATATGCTACATTATATAATTTATAGACCACACATTTTAAAAACTGAATTTTTAATAAGAACCATACTTTTCTAACAAAATTCTCCTAACCATTAAATCATTATGAGGTTAAAAATCTAAATAAATTATAACCATTAGTTGTTTAGTAAAATTCTACTATAAATAAATTCTAAATTTTTTTTTCACATCTCAATTTTACGGTTAAAAGCTTAAACAATTTCAATATAAAATGTCGTCAAACAACTCCTTCTCTTCGATCAATATCACCTCGTCAGTTGATAACACTCCAACATCGCCAAAACTTTCCACACCAACACCAACACATGAGGCGGTTTGCAAATGGGAAAATTATAGTACTGGTTTCATACCAGAATCGAAAAAGGCGAAAAGTGGACTCTTTATTTCACCTGACACAAAAAGAAAGATTGATGAAATTCATCACTTTCAACAACAACAGATAGATCTTCAACGAGAGCTATACTTCGAGCAAAAAGTTACGGCTAGAAGGTTAAGTTTTCTAGAGCAAATTGGTTTACACTTCTGTGGATCAAAGAAGAACGAAGTGGCTGAACCTCTACCTCGTCCTGTTAGCTCACTTGATCCGTCTTCATCTTAACGTACACCAGTTGATCCTGTGAATCCTTGGATGTCTCCTAAGACTCCTCAATATAGTCCGAATTCATGGGAAAATTACATGAAGAATGAAGGAAAGAAGAGTCCAAGTCCATCCCCAAAGAAATAGTTGAATTTTGAAATATTTATATCAATATTTTTGTAACTATTCCTTTAAATAATTTATTTAAATTTCAAAAATTAACTGAAACAACAAAATGCATGTTTCAGTCGACTGAAAGCTCCAGCTTAGTCGACTAAAAATATGATAGAAAACAATATTTACGAAGTTCAGTCGATTGAAATGATCTGCACAGTCGACTAAACTTTCAAACAAATAATTTCAGCAACAAAAATTCAGTCGACTAAATATTCTGCTCAGTCGAATGAATCTATAACAGAATACTTCGGCCTTTGATTCAGTCGACTGAACAACATATTCAGTCGACTGAACGCTGCTTCCCACGCAAAATTTCCCCGTTTAACCATCACATTTTACCCTACCAATTCACTTTTACCTCCTACAAACATCTTCCCTAAATTAATTTCGAAACCCTAGCTCCCAAATTCCTCAAAATCAAATCAATTCTCACCCAAATGGCACCAAAAAGATCAAAAGCCTCATCTTCTTCATCCTCCGAGCCAATTGATGCTCAAATAGCACAATGGCTTTATGATGGAACCGCTGTCACTCGATGGAACAAGATGAAGAATTCTTGAATTTTTTAGCATTCTTTCGTTGATTTTCAAAGCTTTCAAACCTACAACCTTCAAGCGTTAACAGATCCGGCAGGTTTGACTCCACTTCTAGAAAAGAAATGATCATGCCATTAATCATGTAATGGTAAAATTATTTTATGCTAATCTTAATCTTGGACACCAAACTCCAAGAAATCCACACAACAGTGTTTGGAATATGGTGTATGGAAAGAAAGTTTGGTTCTCCTTGGATAGAATAGCACACATTTTAGAGTCCCCAAATGTTGGGAGAAAGCTCGAGGAGATAGAATTCAATCCACGCATTCGTGACAACATCAACCATCGATTTATGGATGATAACATCAACTTTACGGATTTTAAGTCCACCTCCCTTCGACCTATGCCAAGAATCCTCCATAAAGCCCTAATGAGAACGATTACTCCTCGCATGGGCTCATACGAAATTGTATACCCAAATAACTATCGAGCTTTATATGCTATTTTTGGCAATATACAAGTTAATTTGGTACAGCTTATTCTTGATGATTTTCTCACTTTCAACAATGGAAAAATGCGCACTATTTACTTTGGAGAGTACATCATGCGACTTCTCCTAAATGTCGATACGCCATTACCTGAATCAAAGAATACAATGGTCCATCAGATTAACCATCGGACCATAAGCCTAATGCAACTCCCATCTCGACCTCCTCGCATAATATCACTTGCCGAATGGGAAGCAAGGCATCAAGAACAACAACAACAACAACAACAACAACAACAACAACAACAACAACCACCTCCGCAACCTCGCCACGAAAAACATCTCGAGCAAGATGATGAAATTCGTCTTGTTGACCCAAGCTTCACTACCAACCAATCCTTAGGGATATTGTCAAGAAATCAACAAATTCTTGACACTCGCCTTAAAAAGATAGATCATAAGCTTGATAAAATCAAAGGATTCTTCAACAAGCTTTGGGATGCAATCTCGTGCTCAAGCACGACCACTGCTTCAACATCTCGCGGCACACGTCCGGCACCCACGTTTACATGGACGACTTCCTAAGAGCATACAAGTAGCAGCGCAAGCGGAGCTAGTTGTGGCCAAGGAGGAAGAGCATCTAGATCACCAACAGAAGGACCCGTCATACGTGAACCAACTGGAAGGGAAGGTTCGTATGACTGGGATAAGGATGAGTGATTTTGTTGTTTTGATGTCTATTTCTAATCTTTTTAATGGCTTGTATAAATAGCCATTTTATGCTTGTCTGTCATAACATTTTTATTTCTCTTAATTCATGCTTATATTCTCTATGATTTAGTGATTGTTTTGATATATTATTACTGCTGTTAGTTCTTCCTTTTTGTCGATGACAAAGGGGGAGAAAATCTATGGTACTAACTTTGTTTTGTAAAAAAGATAGTGCATACATTCAGGGGGAGAAAGTATGTATATACATCTCTAGAATAGTATTGTCATCAATCAAAAAGGGGGAGAATGTTGATACACGAAGATTTTGATCAATGACAATGAGCTTCAACAAATAGGAAGAGAATGCAAAAGCTAGAAGAAGATTGATGAAGACCAAAGTATAAACATTAGTATGATTTTCTATGTGTCTTAGTCTAGATTATTTGTTAAAATCTATCCTCAAGAGATTTGCACGAACATTAGAACACATTCATAAAAACTTCATTCACATGTTCACTGTGCATACTTTTATACTTCAGTCGACTGAATAGACATGGCCAGTCGACTGAAACTGTACACATATACAAAATTGCACAGTTTCAGTCGACTGAATTACCTGTGTAGTCGACTGAAATTGTTCCTGAAAATTTTTCTTCATATTTTCAGTCGACTGAATCTCCTGCTCAGTCGACTGAATTTAAACCTGCGAATTTTCTCTGAAAAGACACCTTCTTCTTCCCAAGAGTTGCAACCATTCATCAATGGAAATGGAAGCATCTCTTGTTTGCAACCCTTGACAACTTATGCACCTCTTCTACAAGTATATATACATGATTCTAACATCATTTAATTCACCGAATTCTCTTGCTTTAATCTTACTATTCTCTTGTTCATATTCTCTAGATATTCTCAAAGCAAACACCAATCTATTGCTTGAATCACTGTTTTTGTTTATAACATTCTTTTGATTCATAGCAATTCACATTTCCTAAATCTTCACAAACACATTGCATATTCTCGAGGATAAGATTATAGGAATATTGTACTACATTAGACTCGTTGGTGTTGACAAGAACACAACAAGTCGAATATTGTATTTTAGTAATTGAGTTGAAGTCCTCTTCGGTAGTTGAGGCGAGAAATCCCGTTCGGTTGTTCGGGTAAGTTGTAAGCCTATTCCTCCGGGTGAAGTGAGGGTGTTAGTTAGTTAAATTCCTAAGTGAAGCTTAGGGACTAGACGTAGGACGAAAGGCCCGAACCAGTATAAAAGTTTTGGTGTCTCCTTGAATTTACCTACTTTATCTACCTAGACTATTTCATTATTCCATATTACACGATCCTACCGCATAGCCTCTTTCAGTGGTAACCTTGAAAGTGGATTTCCAAACTTAAAGCTTTGGGTTCCTTTTGAATTTACTACCATACTTTAGAATCCCTGCCCAATCTCCCAGAAAATGAATGTATATGAAAAATTGTTTCAAAATTAGTTAAGATAAGAAGTTTAGCTTTTATTATTAAAGCAATATATATTAAGAATCATTTTAATTCTAAATAAATATATCAGTAATGTTTTACCCAAACCATTTCATGAGCAGAAGCATTTAAAAAAAGAGGCTCTCCATGGAGTTTTATACTATTATATGAGAAATTTATAAGTTGTAACTTTGATATGATAATTAATGGAAGAACAAAAAAGCACAATCATATAAATTGAATATATAAGGTCATCAATCACATGTCAAAATAGCATGAAAATCAAAACATAGATGCATAAAACGCATAAAAAAAATATCAAAATAATAAAGATAAAAAAAGCAAGAACTAAAAGCAAACATCATTCCTAGAATTTAAGAATCTTACTGTTACACTACAAGAGCGGCTTCATTTAGCGACAGCAAAAAGGCATCGCCTGTTGTCGCTAGCCGTCTCTTTTTACCCCGTCGCCAACATAGAAATCGACGGCTCCACCTCCATATTGGCGCCGGCTAAGTGAACACGTGGCAACATGCTAGAAGTTGAAGAGCTGCTGCAAATCGACACCAACCGTCGCTAACCTGAAATTAGACAGTCGTCGCTAGCCTGAGACCGGACGGCCGTCGCTGATCTGGGACCAATTTCCTACACTAAACTCCTCCTTAAGCCATCCAAACGCACAAATCTCCATCCATCTCATTTACAATACATATATACTCAATTTCACAACTACTACCAATGCGAGAATCGTATAATCTCATACCTATCACGCATAATCAAATATATAACGCAAATATTAATATTTAATCAACCATTTCATCAACCAATACCAATATCTCATCAAATTATAAAACCATACCAACAAATAAGTACATCAAACAAAACATGTCAACCAACTCATGTACATCAAACAAAACATTCATTAATCCATCAAACAACCCGACCAACAAACAAGCATCAAATCCATAAATGTAACACATGTCACATATGTACAAAATAAAATGATCAAATTCATTAGAAACACAGCCATACCTACTCATCATCCTCATCGTCATCCCCCGACATTGTCCCATGCTCGGCTAAATATATCGCAATATGCTCATCTAGCTGCTGCACCAACGCCCCACTCTTTCGCCAATCATCGATCTCCGTTAATTTTTGTTTCAATTGAGTTATCTCCTCTTCGGCCTGGGATCTTCTGTCAGACGACTGGATCATTATCGCCTGTAAATTTTTGATAATGGGTTATAATTTATGCTCAATATTAAATATTGCTTATATATTAGTTAATAAAGCATTTTACCTCCTGATTTCTGAAACCGTAACGCCTATTTCACGAAGGAGGGTCAATCAAAGTATCTCATATGTTGTTTGACTCCTCTAAAGTCAATTGACGGCCAATGGATTGTGCCACTCGAGCATGCTCTGTGCCATATCTTTCCTGTGATCATGAATAAAATTTTACCACAATAAATATTTAATTTGGAAGTTTTGGAGTTTGAAGTTAACAAAAATTAAGCATGTTTACGATTATTAATTGAAATTTATCATCTATCCAAGTATATAAAACATTGTCGTCCTCATCTTCTGCTTGACGCCGTGCGTGACTGTGAAGACCTCAACCATTGTAGACTCATGATTTAACTTCCTACGCTGTTACAAATATGATTAAATAATGTTACAAATATGAATAATGAACAATGTTAACGAACAATGTTACAAATATGATTAAATAATGTTACATATGTTTATAAAAGCAATTGCTAAATTTACCAACTCTGCGTGATGTTGTTGAAAGGATTTAGATCCACCAATGTTACATCTATTTATAAATGCAATTATTAAACTTACCAACTCTGCGTGATGTTGCTGAAAGGATTTAGATCCACCACGGTGCAAAGTAGGATTTTTATTCCTGTTTGCACGGTTTCGTGCCGATAGTTCCTATAAATTTAATGACATGTTTAACTAATTTAATGCAACTAATATATGAAATTTAAAAAAATTACAATAAGAATATGAAATTAAGTAACGTACTTTCGTTTCAGGGGTTCTCCACGTCTGGAGAAATTCGACTCAAACATCGGCGCTCATCCATGACGGTTTCTTTCTCGCGTTAATTGCTTTGGAGAAGGTGCCCCTATAATTTTTCTGCATCCTCTGATTCCAGTGATTTGTAAAAACATCCATATCCTACGGATCGACATGGACGATGGTCTGTATATTGAAATTAATTAGAATTATGTACATTATATTATTTTTCAAATGAATTATAAATTTATACTTACTATCAAGTCGGCCCATACAACGTTCCTAACATGATTTAGGATATCATCCCAATGAGGCCAGCATCTAGAAATGCGAATCATATAGGCCTTCCTGCATACCTGTAGGATGTAGTTAGAAGGCTTAACTACAAAACCCTATATAAATTTTAATGTAGGAATTTAATAAGTATAATTTTAAATATTAAAACAAGCAATAAATTTGATACTTACCCCGCACTCTTAGGAACAACCTCTGCGACTAGACGTACATCTGGCATGTGCCGCTAACACCCGCACCAGGAGAAGGAGAAGGCTGCGAAGGCCGAGATCTGTTGAAATGTCTCCCGAAAGGCATATCTTCTACAAACAAATTATTACATATAGTGATAAAATACCACATTTCATAGAATTCAAAAAATAGAACAATACATAGTTCACAACATAGTCATCATTATTAACATATAACATCGACGACTCAGAATATACAATATGCAACAACCGATACATAGCTCACAACATAGTCATCATTATTAACATATAACATCGGAAACTTAGAATACACAATAAAAAACAATCGATACATAGCTCACAATATAGTCATCATTTAGAATTATCAGTCTTCGTCGTTTTCTGATTCAGACTCGGTCTTATACTCTATGTCATTTTCTTCTGTGCTCTCAAAGGCTTCTATTAATTCATTCGATTCATCATTCAACAACCCTATATCAATACCATTAGTTATTACTATTTCATCTTTTGGCTCAAGATCTGCTTGATACGCTGCTTCATTTGGAATATTACTTCCATCAAATGTAAATCTTACATTTGTTTTAAAAACATCCAACCAATCTGCTTTATCTCCTTTTAAGAATGGATACGGAGAAAAATAAACTTGTAATGTTTGCTTGACTAATAAGAAAGGATCATATTTATAATAATGTGACGTATGCTTTATTTCAATAAGCTCGTCATCTTTATGCATGTTGATTCCAGAACTAGGAAGATTCCTGAACCAACTGCATTTGAATACAAAAAACTTCTTCTACGGGTGGCATATAAGATGTCAATTCTAAAACCTGTGTTAAGATGCCAAAGAATTCTTTTATATGCTCATCTGGATCATTACTACCTTGACAAATACACCGCTGTTATATGCTAATTTGTCAGCACCATAATCTATAATGTTTAATTTAAATCCATTAATGAAGAATATTTGATAAGTCTTGACATTTCTTTTTTGTCCGAATGCAATATGTTGTAATCCTTCATCAACGACATTGTTTCTTGGATCATAAACGTAGTTCAAAAAACATTTAGAAAAGTCTTTACTAATATCGCCAGATGGATGCTGTGATTTGTATATACTGCGAACATATATGTAATATGTTCCATTATAAGTAATATGTAAGTATAATTGAAATAATTATGAATTTATTATTACCTAACAAATGGTGCAACTTCAGCACAATTAAGAAGAACATATGTGTGCACTATATGGTAGTCTTTATCGTCTAAACATATTTCCACACATTTTCCAACAGGTTTGCCATATTGTCTAAAAATAGATAATATTGTTTAAGAGGAATCTTGTTCAACGGCTTCATCATTACGAGGAACACATACAAATGATAAATTCATGTGCTTACTGAAGTAATGAGAGAAAAAGAATGAAGTTTCTTCTTCAATGTATGATTTGCAAATCGAACCTTCAATTCACGCTTTTTGCCTAACTTTTTTCTTTAGATTATTCAAGTACCTATTAGAAAATTAATTCAATTCAAATTTTCTTATATAAATCCGAATTACCTCTCAAACGAAAACCTATTACAAAATTAATTAAGTTCATTTCAAAATAACATAAATATTACGAATAGTCAGTATTACCTCTCAAATGGATACAATCATCCATATTTCACAAGACCTCGAAGAAGTGCTTCGGATGGAAAATGAACAGGTAAATGCTCCATTACATTATAAAAACCTGGTGGAAATATTTTCTCCAGTTTGAAGAGCAGTATAGGGTTTTCTACTTCAAGTTTTCATATACGGTCGACTTTTAATGTCGTCGAACAAAGCTGTTTATAAAACATACTTAATTCTGTTATAACACTTCAAACTTTTATGGGCAACAGTTCTTTAAAAACAACCGGTAATTAATATTACATCATGATATGACAATCATGACTTTTGATCCCGCTAAGTTTATTATTTTTAAAGTCAACACATCTACGAAGATTGGAAGAAATTCCATCAGGACATCTTAGTCCTTCCACCCATTTAAGCGTGAGTTTTACTTGCTTGCTGTCTAGTTCATAGCGTGCTTTGGGTTTTTTTATTGTTATCGGGCTTCATACGAATTTTGGGACATTTACAAAAGTGTGATATATCAAGTCTCGAATTCAAATCGTCCTTAGTTTTGCCCTTTATATTCATAACAGCATTAAACACGTTATCGATCAAAGACGTTTTTTTCATTGTGCATCACATCAATATTATGTCGAAGTAAGAGATATTTCCAATATGGTAACTCCAAAAATATATTTTGTTTGCACCAGTTATAAATGTCTGATTTACCTGGAATTTCAGTTTGTACTCCAGTTTCATGTATTTTTGGATAGTGTTTCACAATCTCATATGTTTTACCGCTCGACCAAACATATTGGTGGTTGCATATTCTTTACTCTGTTAGCTTTAAAGCTTTTTATCTCTTCTAAAAGTATAATTGGGATAGAGAAAACACCGATGACAATCAAACCATGAAATTTTCTTTCCATACCGTAAAGAAAATGCTCGTTTTCTTCCATACAATAAGGACAAGCTAGACGATTGGCTGTACTCCAACCTAATAGCATCTCATATGTAGGAAAATCACTAACAGTCCATAACAAAGAAGCGAATATATGAAAATTCTTTTTTCTCAAAATGTGTATGTTTCAACTCCTTGATGCCATAATGTCTTCAGCTCCTCTATCAATGGATGTAAATAAACATCGATTCCTTGTGTTGGATCATCGAGGCCAGGGGCGACAACAGTCAGAAACATATTATCCATGGAGGTAAATTATACGGAGTAACGATAATAGGCTAAGATGAATATTTACTATCAAACTGAAAGAATGGTGAAAATCCATCCATATATAAACCAAGTCTCACACTACGACTCTCTACAGCAAATGTAGAGTGTGTTTTATCGAAATGTTTCAATGCTTCTCCATCAGATGGATGTGTCAAAGTTCTTTCTTCCCGTATTCTCAAACTGTGCCATTGCATATGACATGCCGTAGCTGACGACGCAATAACCTTTGAAGTCTAAGAGTGAGGGATAAATAATGCATTCTCTTGTATGGAACTCCTTCCCTTTCTTTTTTCTTGGTTTGCATCTTTCCTCATTGCATATTTTGCAGTTTCTAAGGTTAATGTCATCTTTCCACTACAACATACAACCTTATATACATGTATCTATCTTTTGGTACGGCAGACCGAAAGCCGACATAAGTGTTTTCACTTTATAATGATTATCGCACATCAGATTATTATGTGGCATATGTCGTTTTGCAGCTTGTAAAACTACTGTAAATCCAGCTCCTGTAAATTGAATTTTGATTTCATAGTGATGTATTCGGCTATTACTAATAATTCTGTTCCACTTTTAAAACCATCCCACAAGGCCTCTTAGCATCATCCAGTAAATCATAAAAATAAAATTGATTCGAAATTCGGTTCTTCTTCGATGTTTACGTCTTGATCGTCAACTTGGACGGTAGGGAACGTTGATCATGCTGCATTTTCCACCACATTTTCTATTGGATTCATCATAACATGATCGTCCTCTGACACTACAGAATTAGGTGTAGGTGCGGCATGTTCTCCATGAAGATCCCACAAATAATAATTTGGCACAAAACCAAATTTATACAAATGCACTTTAACTGTGTCTGGTTTTCAATGCTTCAAATGTTGGCACTTACCACAAGGGCATCGAAGTTCTTCGTTTTTTCGATTATTAGATATAGCGAATCTAATAAATTCGTGTACACCATTGTAGACATGTTCCTTCATTGAACCTTTCATACCAATTCTAATTTCATACATCAAAGTATGGTCGAGAAAATAACCGAACATTGTTCCTAATTTACAAATATATGTTAGTAACATTACACCACTTCAGTTCACTTCTCTTCTACGCATAACTTGCACTCAAATGGTATATTGTTGTTGTATTTTCTAAAATAAAGTAGCCATTTAGGACTAAAGGCTTTACACACCACACTTCTGTCTAATTTCGATAGCACTTCATTTTTCTTCTACACATAACTTCGTATCCAAGGAGTGTATTTTTGTTTTTGTATTTTCTATACTAAATTAAAACCTTTTAGGACTAAAACTTTAATTTTTTAGAGTTAATTATTTGTTGAAATAATATTTAATGCTTATTTTCAAATAAACGTTATATTCATTTAAAAATTTTTTAGAATATCAATTTGGATAATATTTAATATTTATTTCTCAATTTTTTGGAAAATCTATTTTAGTACAATATTTATTCTTATGTTCATTTCCTAATATTTTTACAAAATCGATTTTAGCATAATATTTGTTGTTGCTATATTCATTTTTAAATTTCTTTACAAAATCGGTTCTAGTACAATATTTGTTGTTGGTATATTCATTTCCTAATATTTTTTCAAAAAATCAGTGTTAGCAGAATATTTAATGTCCTTATATTCATTTCTCATTTTTTTACAAAATAGATTTTAGTAAAATATTTTTTATTGTTATATTTGTTTCTTAATTTTTTTACAAAATCGATTTTAGTACAATATTAGTTGTTGTTATATTCATTTCGTGATTTTTATTGAAAAATCGATTTTAGCAAAATATTTAATGTTATTATATTAATTTATTCATTTTTTACAAAATCAATTTTTAGTAGAATATTTATTGCTGTTATATTCATTTCTTAGTTTTTTACAAAAATTGATTTCAGTATAATATTTGTTGTTGTTATGCTCATTTCAAAATTATATAATTCGTTAAACCATTTAAATATTTTACTTAGTGCATTTGAAATTTTAAAACGTATTTTAAAACTCAGTTAATAATTTAATTTTTTTATCGATTTTGTAAATGAAAATTAGATGTTAGCACTTGTAATAAATTAAATTAATTTTATTTTATACTAACAACTAATACTTATAATGTACACACTCTAATTAAATAAAAAATATTACTTGTGTTTAACCATACCAATCTAACATCATATTAATCAATAATTGTACACTGATATTTATGCAAACTATATCAAACATTGTTCTAATCAACTATAAAAATATTCACGTAAACTTATATATCCATTAGCTTATCAATCAATAATTATACACTAATTTCCGGATTATAAATAAATCCTAATTTTTAATTACAAATTAAACAATCAAACCACTAATTAATATCACCAACTCACTACATACAATATTATCCTTAACTAATACACAATAACAAACCCATATTAACTAATTTGCCTAATTAGGGTTCTCAACATATCCCCAAATCAATCAATACGCTACTATCAACAACTAGTACCGCATAATCATCAATTTTTATAACATAATCAACCAAATTTTGAGATTATGATTTTTATTAAACCTAGATTAAGTAGAAATTGGAGAGCAATAACATACATTCGAGCTTTGAGGAGTTTTAGCTTTCGCGATGGAGAGATTGGCGGCTCGCATAAGGGGGCGATGGTTGGAGCTTCGGTGGAGGAGGAGAGAAAGTGGTTGAATTTTGTTATGGGGGTAAGAAGATAATGTGCTTTCTGTTCGCGGGTTGTTGTTGTATATACGCGTTAAGCGACGGTTAGTGACGGCTAGCGTTGACCGCTTTTTTTAGCCGTCGCAAGTTACTGTCACTAAACGAACTCTTAGAAATTCAATTAGCAATATAATATCATCCATTCATATTTATAGTTTTAGTCCAGTTGAACATGTAAAAATTAAAGCATAAGAAGAAATACTGAGACAGTTAAGTTTAAAATTAAAAGAAAAAAATTGCACAGGTTAAAAAGTTGCAAAAACAGTATGATTATCAATGCGAATGAGAAATACATAAAAAGATTTCCACTTCACATTAGAAACTCCTAATTCGCTTCAAAATACGTATTCAGAAACAAATGCAAACTGAACTCCGAATAAATTAATAATTTACCGTAAGATTGAATAACATTTAAAAAATTAGAAAATGGACATTACAAAAAAAAAGAGAAATAAATGCTTCTAAAACTGAAGATTATTAGTATTCATGAATTTGAACTTGGAAATTTTTAGATGCACCATAGTGTAATTCTACAAAGGAATCAACTCCATTTCCAAATGACTCACATCCATTAAAACATTGATGAAGATAACTTTTTTCATAAAAGTTAATTAATATACTTAAGGACTCAAACATTTGGTTGCGGTTAGAAATATTCAATTACACATTTACTGCATTCAATTAATTTTAGCATCGGTACATGATTAACATACCTAACATTTCCCTTTGCTACGTTGCTATTCACAAATTCAAAGCCTCTAATCAGAAACTATATTTATTAATTTCTTAAATCAAACCTTACACCCAAATTTTTTACAATCCAAATAATAAATTAACGACATAAGCTAATTAATGTTCTTCAACAATCAAACAACCTATCTTCATCTTCTTAATGGTCTTGAAAGCAAGATAATCATCTAAATTGAACATAAAAAGTTGAAAACAAAATCGTAGGACACAAACTCGTAGGAACATAAGAGAATATAGGGGCATAGAATCACCAAATCACATCCATGTTAGTTTACTCTGAAGCCATACAGTGCCAGTAGAATTAGAAAGAAACATAAATTATGGATTAAACAACAAAAGGAAGATAAAGCTTACTCAGACCCTCTACTGCCATACTTGAACCCAACCATCGTATGCAAGCATAAATCCTTTTCCTTTTCAAACTTCCTCTTCCTAGGACATTGTATGTGTTTAGCCCCATAGTAATTTTGTCGCAGACTACATCTACCATTTACCATTAAAAGAAAACAATAAATGAAATTAAATGAAAAGGAGGAAGGAATCAGCACCTAGATCCTTTGCCACCAAACTTCAACCCAGATGACTATAAAGCACCGTACATAAAATACTGTAAGCCCGCTTTGACAATTTCTCACATATATTTTCAGTGATCGAGTGGGACGGTAAGGTGAGGATTATAGAATTTTTATTATCCTCCCTTTTTCCTTCACGTTAGCATAAAAAAGGCGAGTTCAAAGCTGAAAGCAAGAAAAACAAAATTCAAACAAACCTAAAGTCAGATCTGTGATTAGAGTGAAGTAACCTATTTTGCATCATCAAGATTGACTAAGAAGAAAAAATCGAGTTTCCTCTTGATGGCGGATTAGAAGAGGGACGATTGAAGGATGTTTATTTCTTTCTATTGATTTTTCTCTTTTTCCAAAATCATTGTTTAAATTGCAGGAAGAAGAAAAGCTGTTGTTCGAGACAGGAGAGGTGAAAGATATGGATAACGTGATCGGCTTCATGGAGAAACTTTCGAATGCCGAAACAAACAATAATTCAAGGTAAAAACATGGCGAAAGATCGCTTCGTCTAAAGCACGCCCTGCTCGTTTTGCTCGCAGCAATCCGATTAATTCTCCAGGCGAAAAAACATTAGACATTCCGTCTTCTGAAACCAACACTTTTGATGTTACTTGTCGTACAATAATCTCTAGATGTCTATTATGGATCTCCACCCAGCCCTTTTTGTAGTGTTGGCGTGTGAGTTCACAGAATGCATATTAATGAAAATGCCAAAAAGGCTTTGTTTTGATCGGTTTGACCAAGAATTTGCTTTATATATATGAGATAAAGGTTCAAAAGTTTAAATATACCACCTTATTAAGAACTATTTGTATAGTCGTACCACACTTCATTATCATATTTTGTAACTAATTAGATCCACTTATAAATGTAAATTGATTAGTTAAGGACTCTCCCTAGTCAAGCGTATTTAAAATATTTATTGCATGTAATTGGCCAAATCCAATATCATTAAAACATACTCTTTGCAGTTCAATTATATTTAATGGTTCTGTGATTTGCATTTATACTCATAATATGCACGATCGGAGTTTAATGCACTATGTGCTTAATTTATATATATATATATATATATATATATATATATATATATAAGAAATATAGATGGCCTATTAAACTCTTTGGACAGAAATGCATAAACAAACATGCATTCGTATACTTACATAAACAAATGCATACACATCTACATGAGTATAAACATAGGCGGATACAAGGTAGGCCCATCAGTTGATGAATGCCCCTTTGAATTTATGATTTTTTAAGTGTTTTTCCCTTTATTTTTATTAATTATAACCTCACCATCCATTTATATAATTTTTTACCCATACAAAATTTACTGCTACCCAAATTCAGCTATTTTTATATGAAAAACTTAGAAGCCCATTATTAGTGTTCATCGTATGTGTCGTTAAGCTCCATGACTCCATCCTCTAATCATTTTGTATACTTGATTGTTTATGAAATGCATCCATAATAGTCATTAGTTATTAAAATGTTTATCAATGTCTTTTATTTCTTTGCAATGTACAAATTTAATATAAAAAGTAGAATTTTATGAAATCGATGGTTATAATACAGAATATGTTTTGCACAATTTATTGGACCAAAGCAAGATCGTCAACGCAAAATTCGAAATCATTTTGGAACTTTTAACCCTTCAAACTTATATTTAAAATTGATGGTTAAATAAATATTTTCATGGTCAATGTTACCTTAGCGATTTTGAAGACGTTAAAATTTTAAAACAAATTCAAATTTTGCATAAATGATCTTGTTAATGGACACAGCATATCCAAAAAAAATTCATTTCAATCCAGAATTATGTTTTTTCACAAATAGATAAAGGGATAGCAGACAAGGTTGACTCAAATGGTTGGTAATTTAGACTACGAGATTAATATCACGAGTTTTATCTTCGAAATCGATATTTGTTGACATTAACGAAGCATGTTAAAAAAGGATTTTAAAAGGATAAATAAGAGTGGATTTCTATAGGTTGTGATTAAGTAACTCTGCATGAAAAAATATATAATAAAAAAAACACAAGGCTTTGCCTGTTGGGGAAAATCCCTTTAGATGATCAGTCTAAGGGTATAAAAAACCCAGCGCAGCGGAAAACAACTGAATCGTGATTATAGTGAGACGAAACAAACAGAGACACCAGAACAGACAGTCACAGATCTATGCAATCTAGAAAAAAAATAACATCAGTATTTGTTATGGTTCCACTACTGCAAGGCAGTGTATGTCCACTTGGAAAGAGGAGATTTTATTAATCACTGAAAGATTAGAGTGACAAGATTGATTCACTTTTGGAGGCTATACATAAAAAGATCTCACATTATAGACAAAATTCTATAGAGTTTTAGCTCTCTAAGGTGGCTGTCATTGTTGTCTAGAAAGTCCTCTATTTATAGAGTAAAAAAATGAAGAGGGATAGCTGCTATATAGCAGTCCTGAAGTTTGGTTCAGCACATCTGGTTCGGCAAACATCACTCAAGATCTGGACCGGCATTGTCCAATACCGAACTAAATATTTGGTTCGGCCTTAACTTGATTCGGCATCACTTGGACCGACATTCTGTGTAAAGCTTGGTTCGGTAGTTGAATAAAAAATCTGGGCTGACGCTCATCTGGAGCGGCATTACAACATCCGAATGAAAGAATTTTGGGCCGGTATGCTCCAAATCACTGAATGAAATATATTTTTCGGCAAATCGTCGACGAAATATTTCGTTCGGCAAATTTTTTTCACCACTCCAAAACTTCATGCTATAATTCTCGAATGATGTCCTATGCATCACTTCACCGAACGAAATCTTCCATGTCTTCAAATTCTCAACTCGTCGCTTCTTCTTCCTCCACCACTTGTAAGGTTTCGGCCTAGGCACTTCCTTGTCAGCTTCTCCTCAGCGACTTCCTTCTTCTTCATCAATGATGGAATCAGGTATCACATTCAACAATCTCCACATTGATACCAAATTCCATTCATGCTATCCAACTCCATCTACACCTTCGTGCTCTAAGCAATGGATACTTAACCAATGCGCTTCGGCAAAATCATCACCCGTTACACTTTATCAAAAAACTTTAGCAGGGCCACCTTCCACCAAAAAAGTATCGAAGTGCCCAGTCCATGCAGAACCTATCAATCTCCACCACAAAAACAAACTTCATGAACCATCTCAACTCTCTCCATATGCCACCCCGTAGCACCTTGTACTTCATTAAGCGAATCAAGTCCGAGCAATGCTCGAACTTAGCAACAGGAAATGACTTGGTAAACATGTCTGCTGCATTCTCCTTTGCGTGAACTTTCTGAAGATGAACTAGCTTCCCTTCACTCATCAAGACAAGAAACGACTCTCTTACCTCATATGCTTTATTCTCGAGTAGAATTCCAGATTTCCAGTTAAGTGAATTGCACTCTGAATGTCACGCTACACATCAATGTCTTCTTACATGAAGCCTAAATCACACAACATTAGCCTTAAATAAAGCGCCTCTTAGCTTCAGCTACAGCAATGAGCTCTGCCTCTATAGTGGATAAAGCCACAATCGTCTACAACCTCGTTCTCCAACTGATCGCTGTCCCAACAATGGTGAACACATATCCGAAGGTTGACTTCCTTCGATCTCTATCACCGGTAAAGTCGGAATCGCAATATCCAACCAAGCTGAAATCTCTATCTCTGCCGCCAAAAACGAGTTCACGGTTTGGAGTTCCTCTAACGTATCTGAAGATACACTTCACTACTTCCCAATGCGTCTTTCCTGGATTTGCTATGAACCTACTCGCCAATCCAACCACCTGTGCAATGTCAGGCCTAGTGCAGACCATGACATACATCAAGCTGCCAACTGCACTTGCATATGAGACCTTCATCATATAAGCCTTGTTCTTTTTCATGATCGGAGAGCCTTTACTAGAAAGTTGTATGTGCAAAGGCATGGGTGCACTGATTGCCTTTTCCCCTTTCATGCTAAACCGAGCAAGCACATTCCGAATGTACTCCTTTTGAGTGAGGCTCAAAAGTCCTATCTTTCTATCCCTTTGGATTTCCATACCCAAAATTTTATTTGCTTCTTAGAGGTTTCCATTTCAAGTTCCACTTTTAACTTTAGCTTTAAACTATCGATTTCTGCCTTATCCTTGGAAGCAATCAACATATCATCTATGTACAAGAGTAAATACACCCACCTACCGCTCTTTAAATGCTTGAAGTACACACAAGCGTCTTTGATGCTATAATCAAAACCAAGTGAAAGCATGAAAGAGTCAATCCTCTAATATCGTTGTCTAGGCAACTACTTAAGTCCATACAATGAATTCTTCAATTTGCAAACCCAATTTTCTTTCCCATATACAACAAATCCTTCTGGCTGCTTCATGTAGGTGGTCTCATCCAAGCCTTTGTGCGGGAAAGCGGTTTTCACATCCAGTTGCTCCAGCTCCAAGTCATGAGCTGCGACGATAGCAAGCAAAATGCAGATGGACGTATGCCTCACTACTGGAGAGAATATCTCATCATACGCCAATCCCTTTCTTTGTAAAAACCCATTAGCAACTAGTCTAGCATTGTATCTCCCATCATCCTTAACCTTGAATACCCACTTGCAATCAATGGCTCGGCTTCCTTGAGGAGGTGGTACCAAATCTCTAGTCTTGTTCTTCTTCAACGACTCTAACTCCTCTTCCATAGGACACATCCACTTTGAGCTATCACATGACTTCAAAGCTTCATCAAGGTCAAGCGGCTCCTCATGAACTACATGTAGGGCATAGTCAAACTGATCTCCAAGGCTAAGCTTTGTAAACCGTCAATCACCATACCTTTCGGGTGGTCTAATAGCTCTACGAATGACCCGGGTAGGTACTTCTTTGCCTAAACTTCTTTCAGCTCCACCTTGAATTGAACTTCATCTAGGTTCATACACATCACCAGCACTACTAGAAGGTACATGCGGATTATCCTTTGGTGTTTCATCAACTGCGTTTCCTGACAGCATCAACAGCAACTCTACTATTTGGCTGGAACATGGGAACATCTTCTATCTCCTTAGGCCTATCGGAACCTTCTGATCTAGTGGGTAGCTTCTCCTTTGGATTGAATATAGCAGACTCGTCAAAAGTAACATGTCTGAAATGAACAATCTTCTGATCGATAGGGTTCCAAATTCGATACCCTTTGATACCATCGGCGTATTCCATTAGCATGCCCTTGTATGCTCTAGTCTCCAACTTGTCATCACCTGTATGGTGAACGTACATAGGACAACCAAAAATTCGGAAGCAATCAAGATACACTACTTTACCTCTCCACTTTTCCTTTGGAATCTTCCTATCTATGGCTGAGCACGGAATTCGATTTATGATATGTGCCGCAGTTGATAATGCCTCAGTCCAAAAACCTCTAGACAAGCCCGCCATTAATCTCAAGCGACGAGCCTTCTTCAGTAGAGTCCTATTCATCCTTTCTGAACCCCACTGGATTGGGGATGTCCGAGTGTAGTGAAATGTCTCTGAATTCCATGTTGTCTACAGAAATTGAGGAATTCCCTAGAGACAAATTCACTACCATTATCAAATCTCAGCACCTTCAACCTAGAACTAGATTGGTTCTCAATAAGTGCTTTTCAGTCTTTGAAGTTCTCAAAACTCTCTAATTTGGCTTGCATCACATACACCCATACTTTTCAAGAAAAGTAAAAGCCTATGGGGTGGATCGTGTAGTGTATATGCAAGTATAGGTGACAAAATAAATGATACAACAAAAATAATATTAATCTAAGTAAATATAGAGTAAGCATACTAGAATTTTATACTGGTTCGGATCTTCCATCATACGTCCAGTCCCGAAGCTCCCCTTCGAAATTCGACTATAAAAAACCCTTGCTTTGCCCAGAGGAATAGGCTTGGGTACAATGATGTGATGTCCCAGAATTTTTGGCAATACTTATTTAATAATTTCCATTTATAATTTATTTTAGAATATGTTATATTGATTTAAAAATATAATTTAACCAAATATCATATATTCAAAACTAATAATTAATCTAATTTAACCAAATGATTATCTTTCCAAAAACTCAATAATAATTTAATTTGAATGTTTATTCTTTTCAAATTATAATAACAATATATATCTATTTAATAATAATTAATCTTTTTAAGTTAATAAAAATATTCTATTTGTAATGTATATATGTATATATTGTAAAAAGGAAATTGGTTTCAGTTTAAATTTAATAAAAATATTTTCAAATTATAATATATATGTTTATATATTGTGATTTGGTGTTCTGTTTTAAAATTCCAATGATTTCTGAAGCTAATATTTAAGATGTTCTATTTATAATGAATATTTATATTTGGATATTTATTGTAAATAGAAATTAATGGACTAAACTTAAACAGAGAATATGTTTTCAAAATTTTAATATACATAAGTTTTTATAGTAATTTGGAAGGTTTTTCGTTTAATTTAATAAAATGCTTTTCAAAAGCTATTTAAAATTAATTTTTATTTATAAAACACTTAAAGGAAAATTTATTTTTATTAAAAGAATAATAGCTTGAAATATAGTACATTGTTATAAAAGTTTAAATTGTTTTCTTTTAAATAGGCTTTTGAAAATAAATTTAGCTTTTATATATAATATCAATGTTAGATAAAATAACTTTAGTTTAAATTTTTAAATAAAATTTTTTGAATAAATGTTTACTTTCTTCTTTTAAAACTTATTTGTAGGAAAGTAGTTTTAAATAATTATAAATTTAACACAAAGTTATAAATACATTGCATAGTTATATATAACATGAGTATTAGATTATTAGAGTAATTAAGGTTTAATTCATTTTTAAAACAAGTAATTAATGTAATAAATCACCTCTTCATAACACATGGCAACATAATAATTTATGAAAGCAGCTTGTTTACAAATTAATAAGGCTTTGACATTTGTTAATATGTGGGTGTATTCATTAAACAAGTGGCAATCTATCTTTTAAAAAGAAAGTTTTGTTTTTAATTAAAGTTTAAAAAGAAAAACGATTTGTTTGTTTTTGTTTTCTTCAGCTAATCTTCTGTAAATGCTCTTCAACTAAAAAAAAGAATTCAAATGCAAACTTCAAATTGAAATCCAGAAAACAGAATTCAAATCTGTAACCAGAAAAAGAAAAAGGGGAAATTTGAAGCTATGATTTAACTCAGATCCAAGTAATCAAATCTGAAGAACATGCAAATTCAACAAGCTTTGATCAGAGGAATTAACTGATGTGAGCATCATGTTTCAACTGAAATTAAAATTCAGTGTTTCAATAGAAAATCAAAATGCAGTAATTCAAAAGCTATTCTCTGCTTCAAAACTAAGTGAGTAAATTTATTTTAAAAACAGATTTGAACTAGAATCTATTATGAATGCATGTTAAGCTTATATATATACATGGATGTGAAGGTTATATAAACATAATACCAATATTTTCATGTTTGATTTGATGATTTAAATGCAGTGTTCTCTGCTTCAAATTTCTATGAGTGAACTTATTTTAAAAACAGATTTAAAATTCTTATTTGTTTTCTGTGAAATGATTGATATGGAAAACATAATATCATTGTTGCATGCTTGGTTTGAAGATTTATTAAATGTTTATTTATCTGTTTGAAAAACCTGCAGTTATGAAAGTTTTAAACTCTGTTCTATTTCATGTTCCAGTTTATAAGAAAAATTTTATCTCCCAAGTTAACCATTATTAATCTTTGATCGTTGAAGAAATTTTGATGAAAATGAAGTAATCTTGTATTTAAAATAAATGTATACAGTGAAATATTAAAATTTGATGAAAATAAAATTCAATAATTTAAATCTCTAAACATATGATCTGAATGGTTGTTCAAAATCATGAATTTCAAGATGAAGTTTGTAATTTATAAGTTGGTATTCAGAGAGAAATTGGGCATTACTTGAATTTGGGGTTTTGGTCGTTTTCTGTTGAACTGCATCGAAGGGGTTAGTGAGCTTCGGCATGGAGGTGGTCTGGGTTATGGGTGATGCAGGAAAAATGGTGATTGGTTTTTATGATAACCGTGGTGGCTGTGAAGGGGGTTAGTAGGGTTTGGTCACTGTTTCTTGTATGGGTTGGAATCGTGAGCAATTCATCATCGTTGTTGGTCTCTGGCGAATCGCTGGTAGGGGAAAAGGTTGCGTGGATCGAGGCGCGTGAGTGGGCAACGTGGTAGGACCTCCGGTGGTGGATTTCGTCGTTGACGAAGAATTTTTGGTTTGAGTTCCTTACTGTTTGTCGACGTTGTAGCTATATTTTGATTCGATGGCGTTTCCTTCGATTTCGAGGGACGAGGGGGTTGTCGAGGTCATGGTGGACTTGTAGGGCATGCCGGCGTTGATCGTCGTCGACCGGCTCTAGTGTGCACGTGCACGAGCTTATTGGTGATCGGTTGTTGTTTTCATTTAGGAAGATTGGGTCATGGGTTCCTATGTTGTTTGCTCGTGAGTTATTTCGTGTTGGCCTCGCGTGTAACTTGAAGTAGAAGGAGGTAGTGTCGCGTGTGTTTTGGGTTTCCAGGATTTGTTCCTGTTTGTTTTTTTTTTACTGCAAATTGAAATTTCTGGGAAGTCAAAAGCAAACTAAGTTTTTAAATTAAGTTTTTAAATAGTTTAAAGATGTTTGAGATGTTTTAATTTAAAACTTTGTGTTTTAATAAGTTAAGTTAATTTTTTTATAAAATAGTTTGTTTTTATTTAATTTAGTATTAACCGGATTTCTATATTTTATAAAATGAAGTTTCAAAATTAAAAGCAAATTGATGTTAAACAAAGTGTTTAAAATTAGTTGAATAAAGAATGAATGTTTGAATGTAAAAGGATTTTAGTTTTAAAGTTTGGATTTTTTTATAATTTAAAATTTTGTTTTAAAAATAGTTTGTTTCAATTTTGCTTTGTTAATGACAAAATAATTCTTTCAAATAAAAATGTATTTGAAGTATTTAAATGTGATTAAGGTAAGGTATTTAATAATGATAAATTAAAGATGATGTTTTAGTGTAAACCAAATATAAGTTTTTGAATTTAATTTTTTTTTTTTTTAAATGATGGATTAAATTTAGTGAAATGTTTAGTTTATCTTAATCAAGTTTAATTATAAGGTAATTAAAGTAAATTACTTAATTTACTTAAATGATTAATGTGAGTAATAAATTAAGGTAAACTGGTTAGTGTAATCAGTTAAATGTAATTAATTACTTAATTAAAAATTAATTAATCAAGTTTAATTAATTAAGAGATAATTTGTTAATAAGTAATTAAGAAGTTAATTACTTAATGTTTAAGAAGAATTATTTAAATATAATTACTTAATGAAGTAATTAAAGTAATTAATTACCCAGAGTAATTAATTAAGTTAGTGTGGTTAATTTAGTTAATTAATTAATTTTAATTAATTAAAAAGAATTACTCAATGATGGGATTAAGTATAATTATTTAATGTAATTAAAGATGTGTAATTACTTAGTGAAGTAATTAATGAATAATTACTAAATGTAATTAATTAAGGAATTACTGGATGGATAGTAATTAAAGAGGTATAATTACTTAGGAAAGTAACTAAAGGATAATTACTCAGAGTAATTAAAGAATTGATTAATGAAATTAATCAAGATGTTGGTTTAATTGGTGAAGTAATTAAGGAAGTTAATTACTGATTGTGATTAATCAGGTTTGATTAATAATTGTAATTGAGTTTATAATCAATTATTAAATGTAATTTTGAGAATGATTGATTAATAAAGTAATTAGAGGTCATTAATAAATGTAATTAATGAATAATTAATTGTTTAATTAATTAATAAATGTGATTAATTATGAGATAATTAATCAATGAAGTGAGAAAGAAGTAATAATTAGTTAATGTAATTAATTAAGGATTTTTGTAATTAATTATTGTTGATTAATTAATTAGAAATTAATTAAGATTAATTAATAATTTAAAGCTAAATTAATTTGTGTAATTAATTTAAAGGCTAATTACGTAGTATAATTAAAGAATAATTAATCTAGGTGATTAATTAAGAATATGATTAAAGGATTGTTAATATGTAATTGAAGATTGATTAATTGGATTATGAAGATGATTTAAAGAGTGATTAATTAATTAATTGTAATTAATTAATGATTGATTAAGCAGGATTTGTTGTTTAATTCTCAAGTAATTAATTTAATTTAAGATGATTAAATTAATTATAAAGGAATTAATGATGCATGTTTGTGTATGATTGTTTATGGAATATTTGGATTGGTTGATATCTATTAGATGATATGTTGTGATATTCTGTGATATGAAATTTGAAATATCAATGATAAATGTGTGATATTTATCTGTGAATGATGCTCTGTGAATTCTATATTTAAATTGAATTAATTTGTTGAACTTAAATCACTTGGACATTAAGATGGCGTTTGGATTCGATGAGATCGGGATCGGGTTATCAAATTTGGAATTCCGAAAACCACATTGATCTAAGTTAAATGTTAGGTCGTGAATCCAAAGGGAGTGCAAGTGAAGACTCGAGGTGTAAGAACTATTCATCAGTATAAATCTGAGGGTGATCTCGAGATGAGTTTGACGGAAATAGTACTTACAGATTCGAGATGGTGATTAAGAGTGCAAGGGCTATTGTCGTTAACTCCGAGGGTGTTTCTAGCGAGATAATGCCTTCGGTTTCGTTCGAAACCGGAACGAACTTGTATGGATTGAATGCTTTCAGAACATCGTCAGGTGGACGATGAGCATTCTAAGATTGATGTGTCCTATAAAGGTAATCGCAGCCTTAAGCCTCATCAACCGGGAATAGCTAAAACAGGAGAGGTGCAGCAACGCTAAGTGGGTCATGCCCAAGTAGGAAGAGATTTACCCCTGTCTAGAGGTCCCTTTTTATTTTCGGCTAGGTGGGCGGTTGATCATGACAACTACCGGGGTGGTCTTGTTCGGGACTGTCCACTAAGAGATGGTTCCGGCCTTGTGTTGCAGGGGAGTTAGGGTGGCTCCTCAGTACGGTGATCTAGGCCACGTACTGTGACGGGCGGTACCCCAGTAGCCCTGCCATTGATGGAAACCCATTCTTCCTACGAGACCCTACGGGTTTGTTTGTATTACCCACATTTGTGGCTCGTAGCTGGAATTTAATAAATGTAACAATTTCGGCTATTTCTTATTTACTTGAAAACCCTAGACCTATTATAATGTCATTGGATTTCCTATCAAATGTTTTGGTTGGCGTAAGGTAAAAACTTTTCCATGTTTATGTGTGGGAAGTCTTACGTGATACCTTTGTTTTCAAAGGATTTTCAAAGTTAAGCAACTTTAACCGTTTACTCACACCAGACCCCTGTCTGACCCGAGTGTTTATTTTCTGTTTTATTAAACTCTTGGGTAATCATATTATGTATGAGTAGTCGAGGGATTCAGGTTTTCTTTAATGAGTTCTGGAGGAGATATGGAGCAGGAGGCTTCAGCGTGTAGATATATATATATATATATATATATATAGTGGTTCCGCTGTGTTTGAGTTGTATTTGTTTCCTGTTATGTACTTGTGTTGTAATATCTAGACAGGTGTTTATAACTGTCTAGTTTCTTTTGTTTGAGCTGTATAACTATAATGTATGTGATACTATGTAATATTTTATTTGATTAATATAATTTATTCGTTCCGCTGCGAGATTCTGATATTGTTTGGTTCTTTCTTTTCTATCTTTTCTTTTTTCTATCTCTTTCTTTCCTCTTAATGATGCGTCTTTATGTGTTATGAAAGGCGGGTCGTTACAAATAAGTTGTTCTTGTCAATTTACGTTCTAATATAACATGGATGTTGACTAATTAGTACAATTACTTTCAATATATTTATAAGGAATATTGTCTATAAAGAACTGAGTATATGGAAGAGTAAATACAAGTAAAGATTGCTAGAGTCCAAAGATCAAGAATATAGGATAGAGTACAGAATTAGAAAGCGTAAGTAAGTGAAGCTAGTTTGTTCTCTTGATTCTTGATAGTATATATAGTTGTAGATAGGTATCTTGAGTAGTTACATCCATTAATGAATCCTCTAAGGTTTCTTCTGTTGATGGTGAAGAGTTGTGATGAAGAGAAGTGGAGATGTCCATTCACATGTGGTAGTTGCAGTTTATTTTTAAAGTTCGAGTTTGAATTCAGGCGTTTGGTATTTGTTTCAAACGTCCGATACTATATTTTTTTTGAATATAATAGAGGATAAGATGTCTGCATGTTATTACCAGACGTCTGGTTTAGCCTGTTTGTTATTTTAGAGAACTATTTCAGACGTCTGGCTTGTGCATCCAGACATTTGATATGGTGCATGACAGTTTTTGCGCATCCTTTCTTTTACTTCCTTGTACCTATCGACTTGTAGTCTCTTGTAATGACCTTTGAGCCTCGTTCTTATCTTTCTAGCGATGTTGTTCTAATAAATATATGTATATATAAATATATATGTATATTCGATTCCTATTGTATAGTTGTTGTCATCAAAACCATAGATTGGATTTCCTAACATTCTCCCCATTTTTGATGATGACAACTATACAATGTACTTGGATATAATTTTATAAATCTCCCCATGAATATGTGCTTACCATTATTTCTCCTACTTTGGCATTATCAAAAAGCATTAATACAAGTATATGTATGATATAATCAATAATCATGCCCTTAGATAGTATGTACACATTAATCAAAAAAATTATCCGAACGCCGTTTTATTGAAGTTAGCAATATATCGTGTGTAATTTTTATTTAATCTAAATTTAGATAGCATGTACGTACTATTAATCTGGAATATTTACCGATCGCTGGAAGGTTATATTATATCAATTTACTAAACTATCATGAATAGACGAAAGGTAACTAATTACGCATAAGTAACAAGTCAAAGGGCATTTTTTATAACCGTTAAACATAGTGATTACATGCATAGATTTTTGATTCCATTACAATACAAAAGATGGAATCTATAAAATATCTAAGGATTTTTGGGGGAAGCTTTGGCTTGATCATCTTTTTCATCTTTATTCTTGGAAGAACTAGCTTGTATTCTAGGAGATTTTGGAGTATGTTCTAGAGGTTGTTTTTCCTCTTCAAAAAGTTTAAAATCTTTTGAAGGAGGAGGAGAAGGCATTGGACTTGGCCAATCTTCCGAAGGTGGTGTAGGGCCATGGACTCATTGGAGAACCTCTTTTAGAATATATAATATTGTTGAAAGCGATGTTTCAACCGTGGCTAGGCGAGAAGAAAAATGTTGTTTTGAAGCTATCGATACTCTTAGCCAATAGTTTTTTGTTTCTTGATAAGGTAAGTTGATTTTGGAGAGCTAAATCTCGAATGCTTTCATTTATATTAGTCTCAGTGCGAGTCTCCAAAATGTCTTCTTGGCCTAGATAGTCAAAAGGTGTAGGAGGAGGAGTGTGTTCGTGATGTTGTTCTTCTTCTTATAATGGATGTGGTGGTTATTGTTGAGGTTGAGGCCTAGCTTGTCTAGCTTGTTGACAACATTGCGTCCATTCTTCAAATGATATAAAATCCGGATGATTTTCTAGTAAATGCATAAAAGAGAAGAATTTTGTGGAGGCGTACTTGGAGGCAATATCCTCAAATATGATGGAATGTTGTGGGCTTGCAGAAAGCGCATGATGAAGATAGAGTAAATGATTGATGGTGGTGATCGAGTCCAATAACGTTTAAGCTCATCAAAGATAAATATTGACCAATTTACCCTCATACCATTAAAGATAGCATATAGAGCTTTGTGAACCAATTTTGTTATTTGCTCATGGCTGCCAAGTCGAGGAATGATTGTATTGATAATCATCCTAGTGAGTAGTCTTGCCTTAGGTCGTAAGTATTTTGAAGAAAATCGTGACATTTTATCTTCCCAAATTCGATGGGTAATATTATTTCTTGGTTTGAGGCATATATCCAGGGTGTCATTCAAATCTTCTCCGGAGTCAGAACAACCTAGAGTACGGCCTATAATTCCTGGAGTAAGTCGAATGGTGTTGCCGTAAACACTTGACCAAAGCCAATTATCATCATTATTGGTATTCCTTACGACAGTGCTATCTAGATTAGCGTAGAAAAGGATTATTGCAAGCTAATCGATTTGAACATAATTCGAATTGTAGGAAATCAACTTTTATAACCCAGCATTTTCACACATCTCATCCAAATCATACATAAGGAATTTAAGAAAATTATAGAAGGGACCTATGTGTAGCTTTTTCTTCTCGCTATCTTCATATCTTTTGATAGATTGAGGTTATCGATTCATTCACTTCTCAATCTGATCATCGGAGCATACTTGTGGGTTGGAGCATGTAGCTTGTTCTTGCTTTCTCTTAGAAACTCTAGGGTAGTTTGGGCGCCAGGAAATCGAGCAAAATTAAGGAGATAGTGATTTAGAGAATTAGGGTATTCCGGTTTGAAAGCGGAAACAAAATGAAATGTGAATTGGAAATTTGGAAAAAACAGTCATTTTAAGGTCAAGAATAAGTGTCGGTTGAATTTGTCAGACGTTTGATTCACTTTCCAGACGTCTGAAATCTCCATTATCATCCTTTTCTAAGTGAACACTAGTACTCATTGGTGTTGATTTGCTCGAAGTTTTTTCCATTCCGAAACGACGTAACAAATCGTTACAATATTTTTCTTGATGAATAAAAATACCATTTTCAAGTTATTTTATTTGTAAACCTAGAAAGAAATTTAAATCACCCATATGAGACATTTCAAATACACTTTTCATAATATTTGAAAATTGAGTATAAAGATTTTCGTTAGTTGAACCAAAAATAATATCGTCTACGTAAATTTGTACAATTAAGATGTCATTATTTTCTCGTTTAATAAATAAAATCGTATATGTTTTACCTATTTGAAAGCCAGATGCAATTAAATGATTCTTAAGATGTTCGTAGTAGGCACGGGGGGCTTGCTTTAGACCATACAGGGCTTCGTGCAATTTAAAAACATGATCGGGATATTTTTCGTGAACAAATAATGGAGGTTGTTCAACATAAACGTTTTCTTTAATAAAACCATTTTAAAAAGTACTTTTGACGTCCATTTGAAATATTTAAAAATTGTGATGTCTTGCAAAAGTAAGTAATGTGTGTATGGCTTCGAATTTGCTACTGGAGCAAAAGTTTCGTCATAATCGGTACCTTTTTCTTGATTATAACCCTAAGCGACTAAACGTGGTTTATTCCAAACTATATTTCCATTTTCATCTGCTTTGTTTTTAAATACCCATTTTGTTCCAATAACTGATTGATTTTCTGGTCTTGGTACTAATTCTCAAACATTATTGTGTTTGAATTGATTTAATTCTTTTTGCATGGCTATTATCCAAAATCATCATTTGAAGCTTCTTTATAATTCTTTGGTTCAAAATTTGACACAAATGCAATATGACTTATTTGGTTAAATTGATTTCTAGTTACTCTGGAATTAAGATCCCCAATGATATTATCTTTTGGATGATCTTTTAGAATTCTAGGGGGTGACATTAGAGTACTATTTTGTGCATTTATCTCATTATTAGATGAGTTTGTTGTATTAATTATACGAATAATTTCTTCATCGTCATTAGTATGATTGTTAAGGAAATTTTCATCAAACGAAACATGTAAACTTTCTTCAATTGTGTTAGTACGTTTATTAAAAAAATTATGCCTTGCTACAATCCGAATATCCAACAAAGATTCCTTCATCGGCCTTCGCGTCGAATTTTCTTTAGTTATCTTTTATATTTAATACAAAACATTTTGATCCGAAAGTTTAAAAGTATGATACTTTAGGTTTTCTTTCAAAAAACATTTCGAAGCAAGTATGTTTAATCATAAGTCGTATGGTTACTCGATTCAAAACATAACAAGCCATAGCAATAGCTTCAATCCAAAAATGTTTTGGTAAATCACTACTATTTAATAGTGTTCGTGCACATTCTTGTAACGCTCGATTTTTTCTTTCTACTACACCATTTTGTTATAGTGTGCAGAGAAAAGAGAAATTATGACTTTTTCCATTTTTATTACAAAAATTAGTAAAAATCATTTTCGAATTCTCCACCGTGATCACTTCGTATATTCTTAATTTTCAAATCCATTTGAGTTTTAATTCCTTTAGCAAAGATTTTAATTATACCAAAAGTGTCAATTTTAAGTTTTAAAAATAAGGTCCATGTATATCTTGAAAAATCATCAACTATTACTAAAACATATTTGTTGTGATTTATAGATCGTACCTGAGTTAGACCAAATAAATCTTAAATGTAATAACTCTAACGGTTGTTTTGTAGAAATATTATTTTTAAATTTAAAAGAGCTTTTCTTTAGTTTACCGAATTGACAAACATCACATAAACTTTCTACTTTATAATTTATTTTAGGTAAGCCTTTAAGTAACTCATATTTTTCTAATTTATTAATATTTTTAAAATTAGTATGATAGAATCGTTTATGCCACAACCATGGATCGTTATGTTTGGCGGTTAAGCATAAATTTGAATTTCGATTATATTTATATTTAAGGCATAATATTTTTGTTTTTAAAACCCTCAAAGATATATAAGTTGTTTGTTATTGTCGAAAATATTACATCTATCTTTTTCGATATTAATTTGAAAACCATTATCGTATAATTGACTAATGCTAAGTAGGTTGTGTTATAAATTTTCTACTAACAAAACATTTGTAAAAATAGGAGAGTTAGAAATACCAGAGTTGATGACTTCTCCGATGCCAACGACATATCCATTTGAGTTTTCTCCAAAAATTATTGTTCCACCATTGATATATGTTATACTTGATAGCATTTTTGCATTTTCGGTCATACGCTTGGAGCAGCCACTATCAAGTATCCATTTCTTCTTATTTTTTTTTGTTTTGGGTACCTACAAGATAAAAATGATTTAATTGGTACCCATATACTTTGTTATAGTCCTAGATGTTAGAAGGAGCAGGTAGCCACACTCAAGAAGGTTTGGTACCTATATGAACATAATTTTTATTATAGATTACATTATCTAGAAAATTATTAATATGTTTTTGTCTAATCAAATTATTATTTGTCTTAGGAATCCAAACTTCTATATTTTTGGTATTCATATTAGACTTAGGTAATCTTTTAGTCTTTTGATAAATAAAACTATACTTCTTAATGTTATTCCTTTTTTGTTTAGAAATATTTCTAAATTTTATTCCATTTTTATTACCTAAAGGTTTTGAAGCTTTGATAAGATTTTTCAAATCTTGTTTTCGTTTATTAATTTTGAAACATTATTTGTAATTTTGTCTAATTTTTCTTTTAATTCAAAATTTTCAATGTTTCTATATTGCTTTTCAAGTTGATATTTTCTTTTAACAAGTTATCCTTTTCTAGTTAAATTTTTCAGAATCAATAGATATAGTCTCATATCCAACTAAACTACTTTTATTTTTTTCTTGAGATAATTCTAGTTTCTCCTCTAAAATAATTTTTTCATCTTTTAACATTCCTAATTCAAGTTCTAAACGATTTATTTTGGCTATGTGTTTTTTATTCAATTTTTTAATTTGTCTAAATTTATCATCTAATCCCACGCTAAGCTCTAATAATTCATCATAGCTAAGTTTGAGACATGCCTCATCAGTTTGTGCCATAAAACATACATTAGCTCGTTCTTTGTCACAATCGCTGTCACTTTTTGATAATGACGAAGAATCCAAGTCATCCTATATTACTATGAAAGCTTTCTTCTTTTTGATTTTTCAACTTTTTTCTTCTTTTTATCGTTGTTGAGTTTGGGACAATCTTTCTTCATATGCCCAAATTGATCGCATTCATAGCATTTGATTGATGTTTGATTTGTTGAGCTTGATTTTCCTCCTTTCTGAAATCTGGTCATTTTCCTAACTTCTTGAATTTGTTGTAGTTTTTAGCAACAAATACGATTTCTTCTTCGTCTAAGTCGGAGTCTTCAATTGTTGCTGGAAATGCTATGTTTTTCTTCTTCAAATTTTTTCCTTTTCTTGCCTGCAGATTGGCTTCATAGGACATTAAATTTCATATCAATTCTTCAACTAAGAGTGTTGAGAGGTCATTAGCTTCTTCGATAGCTAATACTTTTCTTTTCCACTATGGAGTTAAAGAATTGAGTATTTTAGATACTAAATCAAAATTTGTGAATTTAACTCCTAGTGCCATTAAATCGTGTTGGTATGGAATCTAGAGTATGTGTCCACGATAGATTCATTTTATTTCATTTTAAATGATGAAAATTGATTTTATAGAATTGAAATTTTAGTTTGCTTAACTTTATTCGTGCCTTCGTGTGTAACTTGTAAGGTACACCAAATATCATATGCAGTGTTACATAACATGACACAAGAAAATTCATTCTCTTCTAATGAACAAAATAAAACATTTATAGCTTCGGCATTATTAGAAGGTGCGGTTTTTTGTGCATCATTCCATATGTTCATAGCAGTGTCAGGTGCTTCATATTTATTTTGAATGGCTGGCCAAATTTCTAATCCATTAGCTTCCATAAAAATTCTCATACGTGTTGACCAATATGCATAATTAGAACCATTAAAAAGCAGAGGATGTGCTGTGGATTAGCTTTCTTGAAAAATACTTTCCATATTAAAGTGATTCAAATACGTGTTACTGTACTTTGGTCAAAGCTTGTTCTAGTATCAATTGAAAGTCTATGGGGTGTGTGACGACCCGTTTTTCCAACACCCAGAAAGACGTTTCATCATTAAGAAAGAAAGGGATAGAAATAGAAAAGAATAGAAAGAAAGAATAACAACATCATAATCTCACAACGGAATGGAACAAAATATAATACATCACATAACCATTACATAGTTATACATACATCAGAGTTATACAATATCACATAACAGGACTGTCATATACATATATGTCCACACATACATCCAAAATACAGCATACACTAACTACATAGCGGAACAACATATATAGATACATATGTCTGGTCTTCTTATCCAAAAGCTTCTCCAGAAAATCAACACTTCCAAATACCTATCACTTGGCTACTCATAAAAATTTGAGTACCCAAGAGTTTATGAAAAACAAAATATAAACTCCGGGTCAGACATGGGTCTGGTATGAGTAAACAGGTTAAAATTGCTTAACTTTGAAAATCATTTGAAATAAAGGTATCACGTAAGACTCCCCACAAATAAATACGGGTAAGTTTTTACCTTACGCTAACCAAAACATTTTATAGGAAATTCAGTGATATTATAATAGTGTCTAGGGTTTTCAAGTAAATAGAAAATAGCCGAAATTGTTACATGATTAAATTCCAGCTACTAGCCACGAAAGTGGGTAATACAAATCAAAACCGTAGGGTCTCGTAGGGAAAATGGGTTTCCAAAAATGGCAGGGCTACTAGGGCACCGCCCGTCACAGTACGGGGCCTAGATCACCGTACCGAGGATCACTCCCGACCTCCTACAACACAAGGCCGGAACCATTCCTTACTGAACAGTCTCGAACAAGATAACCCGCAGTTGTGGCCAACAACTGCTCACACAACTGAAATAAAAAGGGACATCTAGACAGGGAAATATCTTGTCCTGTTTGGGCATGACCCACCTAACCTTGCTGCATCTCCCCTCTTTTAGCCATTCCCGGTTGATGAGGCTTGAGGCTACGATTACCTTTATTGAACATTATTCTTAGAATGCTCATCGTCGGCCTGACGATGTGCTGAAAGCATTCAATCCATACAAGTTCATTCCGGGTTCGAACGAAACCGAAGCATTATCTCGTTACACTCATTTTGGAATCACCCTCAGAGTTAACGACGATAATCCCTGCATTCTGAAACACCATCTCGATCACCATTTGATAAGTCACGACCTATCATTTAATTTGGATCGATGTGGTTTTCGGAGAATCAAAATTGATTCTTCCGATCCCGGTCTCATCGAAATCCAAACGCCATTTTAAAGGCCAAGCTGTCTATTTAACTTAACAGTTCAATTTAATATCAGAATTCACATAACAGATATAATAGATAGATCATACACAGTTATCACAGATATCCATAATATATTATAACATATCACAGAAGTATCATCAACAGATATCAAAGTCAATCAAACAGAATTATCAATGCATACCAAAACAGTTTAGTTTCTTAACTTAATTATTTGCTTAAGAATAAACTATTTCATTCTGCGTAATTAATTACTGATTAATTAGCTTATTAATGATCAATTAATTAATTAGTTATCATTAACTATTAATTTATTAGTCATCTAATCTTTAAGTAATTGTTTAATTAATTAACTTTTATTCATCAATTATTACTTAATTACTTAGTTAATTAGTTGATTCTTAATTATTAATTCATAACTTACTTATTAAAGATTAATTATTCAATTATCACAAATTATTTAAACTAATCATCTATTATCAATTTTATTAACTATATAATCTTCAATTGATCACTTAATTTAATTATTATTTATGAATTAACCTTTAAGTAATTAGCTAACATTCTTAAGACTTAAATTGATTTAACACATGATTAATTTTTAACAAATTTAATTTTAGTTATTAATTTAATTTCAAGTATAAAATTAATTTACATTCTAATTACTTTATATTAATCAGCTATCTTTACATCACTTACCTTATTAAACTTTTAAAACAAATATTAACCTAACTAACTAATAGCTTAATTAACTTAGTTATAAAAATACTAAAACTAAATCATGCACGTTCAATTGGGAAAAAACCCGAGACAACACCTCTTTCTACTCGAGTCGGTCCTCGAGTTTCCCCCGTTCTTCCCCTGCGTTTCTCTCCCCATCTTCTTCTCCTCTTCCTGTTTCCTATTCTTCTTCTCACTTATTTTTTTTTAAGTATCAGTTTAAGTAAAGTTATAAATCAACTGAAGCGTGAATCTCACGTATGCGACCCGAAGACAAGTTCAAAGCAACCACTCAAATGCCACGAGCACGCGCACGCGACCGCCCAGGGTAAACTCGCCAGACACCTCTTCACCACCGTGCACGTGCACGGTGGTTCGCTTCGCCTCCGGCGACCCACGTCAGCCCCCACAAACCCCAAATCCTCCCTAGCATCAAAATCAAAACCCAGATTCACAAATACAAGTTGAAAACAAAATATGACCTGTAGCTCGAACACGAGCCATGAGCGCACCACAAAAAAAACCTCTTGGCCCACCGACAATGATCACCGGAGGTGATGGAACTCCACCAAAACTTCAACCACACTCACCCCTCACCCCTCCTAGAGTCGCGTTCAACTCGGTTGCTTAATGGAGCCGCAAATTTTTTTTTTTTACAGAGCATTAAAAATATAAGCACTAAACCCTACTTTTGATTCAAACTCAAGATTCCTTCATTGAATAAATTTTCAGCATTTTTCGTGTGTTAAACAATTTACAAGCTTGCTTCATATGAATTTACAACAGTTGAAATTAACTCGATCTTCCAGAATTGACAAAAATCCATTAAGGCTTCTTTTAAAAACTGCTCTTTTGATCTTTGTTTAAAAATCAAAATTTTTGTGTTAAAAATCCTAACTATGTGTATGTATTCGAAATATGTTATTGAATTTCTAAATTTAACCATTCGAATTTTTGATTTTGAATTCCTTTTCCTGTAATTTGAATAAACAGTGTTTAAACATACTGTAAAACTTCAAAGCAAAATTGCATGCCTTGATTTAGGTAAACAACTTACATTAGCATTAATATCTAGGTTTCAAAACATTTATATGAAGAAGCATTTACAATTTCTTTGCTTTACTATGTTCAGAAACTTGGGAAAACACTGAAGAACAGCCACATCAAATTTCCAGAGCAACCGCAAATACTTAAGGCTACTTATTTAAGCAAAGATCAAAACACACACCATTTATAAGCTACAGATACAAGTTTAGATTAAAGATAGGTAAGTTTACTCACCAGAACAAGCTTTGGACAGAAAGTGATGTGTTGGAGAAGACACTACAGGTGAAATTTTCTGAAACTCTTCTTTTTCTTTTCTCTATTTCTTTTTGTTTGTTTTTCTGTTTTTGAATTAATTTATGTTTGCAAAGTAATAATGTTCTCAGGTTTGCTTTAGGTTTTGTTCAAGTTTTTATAAACGAACATAATATATAGGTGGATATATATAGAAGCTACTTAACAATATGGGTTGCATCTAGGCAGTTTCTATTTGTTTGTCATTTTTTTCTTTAATTAGTTAAGGGTTCTACACAGCAGAGGAAATTATTACTAGAATTTCGGCTGTAGTACTTGTTTGACAAGAAGTTGTGCTAATTAATGTTTATGCTCTTATTTATGATAACAAGTAATTAATGCTTACTGATACTTATGTGTTGTACAAAGATATTTATTTTATTTCGGCCAACATATTTTGTACAAGACACAAATTTTGTTTTATTATATTTGAAGTGAAAACTTTGTTTTTCTTATGCATATAAATTTCCAGCGGCACCTAAGTTTTATTTTTTAGTTTATATTTTTTTTTTCTCTGGACAAAACACTTGATTGCTGTACATATGTATATGTGTACATAGGCTATGCATAAAGATATCTTATATTAAATTTGTATACTTTGACTTCTTTACACCCCTGTTTGCACAGCAACTTGATATGATCTTTATTAAAATTTAGGTTATTCATGTATGATTTCCATGTTTATGCCTTCTAAATTTATCCTATTTGTAGTTTAATTATCAAACATTAATTCATAACCTATATTTGTATTTTTATACTTCAATTTATAATTTATATTTGTATGTTTATATTCTTAGTCACATTTTATATTTTATAATTATGGTTTATACTTATGTTCATAATTATGATTTATACTTGTTTTGTATGTTTATGCTTATAACCATCCATATATTTTATACTTCCATGTTTATGTTTAATATTACTATGTTTGTTTATTTTTAAACTTATCTTTTTAAAAACTACAATTGTATTCATATGTATATTATCAAGGAATAAAATATAGAATATTAGATTTTATTGAATAAGGCAGATTTTTTTTAATGGTTTTGAAGCATTCTATTTTAAATTTTCAAATCAAAACCTTCTTTTATAAACACATATATGCTGGTAAATAATTAAGATTTCATCAGTTTTAAAATTGAAAAGCCTGTATTTAATTTAAATTAGATTAAATATTTATTAAAACATGCTGTCAAAAATTTCGGGTTGTTACATTCCTCCCCCCTTAAAAGAATTTCGTCCCCAAAATTTAAAACAACAGTTAATTCATAAGCTTTTATATTAACAATCCTATCATACATATCATTCATACAATAACAAAATCAAAGTCTACTCTAACAAACATCACTAGTTATCCGAACATAAATCCGGATAAGCATTCTTAAAACTATCGAGAGTTTCCCAGGTACAATCTCTGGGATCCTCACTCCATTGCACCTTGACGACTTTCACCACTTTGTTCCTGAGTTGCTTCTCGTCTTGATCCACGATCCAAACTGGATATCTGACTACAGTTAAATTGGATTCCACTTCCAAGTCTTCTTGAACTACTAGTTCTACAACCAGTAATGGATCATGAACGAATTCCCTCAAATGTGATACATGAAACACATTATGAATCCCAGACATCCACTCTGGCAATTCAATCCTGTAGCTGCAGCTCCAATTTTCTCCAACACTTGAAATGGTCCAATGTATCTCGGAGCAAGTTTTCCCGTTTTTCCAAATCTTATAGCACCTTTAATTGGGGAAACTTTAACAAAAACTAAGTCTCCGATCTCAAATTCCAATGGTCTTCGTCTTCTATCCGCATATTTCTTCTGTTGATCTTGAGCAGCTTTCATCCTTTTCTTGATAAGCTCAACCTTCGCAGAAGCTTCACGAATAAGATCGGGTCCGAGCACAAGACGATCCTTCGATTCAATCCAACAAGATGGGTATCTACACGGTCTTCCATATAAAGCTTCATAAGGAGCCATCTTAATACTCGCTTGATAACTATTATTATAAGAGAATTCCACTAGATGAAGATGGTCCTCCCAAGATCCTCCAAAATCTAAAACACAAGCCCACAGCATATCCTCAACAATACGATTAAGCCTCTCCGTCTGTCCGTCCGTTTGAGGATGATAGGTTGTACTCTATCTTAAATCTGTTCCCATTGCTGATTGCAGAGCTTCCCAAAATTTTCTAGTGAAAATAAGATCACGGTCACTTACTATGCTGACTGGGACACCATGCAATCGAACTATCTCCTTCAAGAAAATTTTCGCCAGAGAAACTACACTGCGGGTTGCCTTAACTGGTATAAAATGGGCACTCTTAGTTAAACGATCTACAATAACCCATATACCGTCATTCCCTTTCCTTGTTCTAAGGAAACCATCGATAAAGTCCATCGAGATCATTTCCCATTTCCAATTCGGAATTTCTAGAGGTTGCAATAAACCGGCAGATTTCTGTTGATCACCTTTAACTTGTTGATAGATGGCACAACTGTTCACAAATCTAGCAACATCCTTCTTCATATTCGGCCACCAGAAAGCTCTCCTCGTGTCCTTGTACATCTTCGAGATTCCCGGATGAATATTCAATTTGGAGCGATGACTTTCTGACAACACTTCCTGCTTCAACTCCTTGTCATTCGGAACACAGATTCTCCCATTAATTTTTAGTGTTCCTCGGCCATCGATTTCAAAACTAGGACACTGACCCTTCCTGACTCTTTTGATGATCCTCCTCAACATCTTATCGGATTCTTTCTTTCTTGAGATTCTTTCAATAAGAGATGGAACCACTTCCAGAAGAGATAGAACCGCGTTCCTGCTGAGAGCATCAGCTATGACATTCGCTTTCCCCGGGGTGTACAGAATATCCAAATCATAGGATGCTAGGAATTCTACCCACCGCTGCTGTCTTAGATTTAGATCCTTTTGAGAGAATAGATATTTCAACGGTTTGTGATCCGTGAACAATTCGAATTTCTCTCCCAAAAGATAATGTCTCCAAATTTTCAAAGCAAAAACAATGGCTAGCAATTCAAGATCATGCGTAGCGTAGTTTTTCTCGTGTGGCTTCAGCTGCCGACTAGCATACGCGATAACCCTTCCGTTCTGCATCAGAACTGCTCTCAAACCAACCATACAAGCATCAGTATAAACTTCGAATTTGCTCTTCCCATCCGGAATAGCAAGTACTGGTGCACTAGTAAGCCTTATCTTCAATTCTTGAAAAGCTTCTTCACATTGAGGTGTCCATTTGAATTCAGCTCCTTTCCTAGTCAGCTTAGTCAGATGTGAAGAAATCTTGGAATAATCCCTGATAAATTTCCTGTAGTAGCCAGCCAATCCTAGAAAACTGCGAACTTCCGTCGGTGTCTCTGGTTGTTTCCATTCCAGAATAGTTTCAACTTCCGCTGGGTCTACAGAAATGCCTTCACCAGAAACAATGTGCGCTAAAAATTTAACTTCTGATTTCCAGAAATGGCACTTCGAGAACTTCGCCTTCAATACATGTTTCCTCAGAGTCTCCAATACAATCCTCAAATGCTCCCTGTGCTCTTCTTCAGATTTGGAATAGACCAAGATATCATCAATGAATACCAGCACAAACTTATTCAACACATCCCTAAAGACTCGATTCATGAGGTCAACAAAGTAGGCAGGAGCGTTGGTTAATCCGAACGGCATAACCAACCACTCGTAGAAACAATTCGGTCCCCTAAATGCAGTCAAGGGAATACTGTCTTCAGCTACCCTCAACTGATGGAAACCTTGTGACGACCCAGAATTTTTAACAATGTAGAATGGGATAATTGAATTGATTTTAAACATTTAAAAGTTAATTTTAACGTGAATTTGAGATATAAGTATTTACTTGAAAATTAAATCATTGAATTATATAGTTTAGATATTGTATTTAATAATTGAAATTGGGTAAATTGTTGAATCTGAAATTTCTAAGCCTGTTTAAAATAATTTGAAGGCTTATAAAATTTGTAATGATGATACTGAAGATAATAGAATGGTTGAAAATTTAATTTAAAGGTGATTTGTTCGGTTTTGAAAATATACTATCTACACCATCTCTATTTTTATTCATATTTATGTATGCTTTTAAATAATACAAAAGGTATAAGTATGTATATATTTATAAGTATATGATAAGTGGCATGACATGGTGAAGACAAGTGGCATAATATGGACCATACACCTATCTTAAGATGAGATAGATTTATGACACATATATCACTTTGGTGTACATTTCTAGAACACCTTAAATGATTACTAAATAAGGTATGTGTCATGAAATATGGCTTGCATAAAAAAATAAAGGACATGTGTCACAAGATTAAATAAAATAGTGACACATAACCCCATTAGGTGTCCATGTGTAGAAACATCTTAAGACACCTAAGTAGACATGTGTGAACATTCTAAACCTTGTGAAAAGAGAAGTAGACAAGTGTCCAAAACTAAAATTACCAAACTAGCCTTGAAAATTACTATATAAAGGGTGGAAATGTTCACTTATTTTTTTCTTACTTTCACAAAAAAAAGTAGGATAAAGTGAAAAATCTTGAAGAAAGCTAAGAAAAAGTGTCAAGTCAAATACACAAGTTTAAGGTGAGAAAAACTATTTAAATTTCTAGTATTCATGTTATTCTTAAAGAGATAATAGTTGTAAGTAAAAGTGGCTCGGTTCTATCAAAAACGCAGCCTAGTAATTTGATGATAACTTTCTCAATTCTTAATGAAATTTCGGTTTCTTGGATGTTATGGGAAGAGTATTTCATGTGCTCCAACTTTGATATTTTGTGTTTTCTGTAATTTGGATGTTAGCTATGTGAAAATTTAATTTTTCTACTGTAATCCCGAGAGCAAAACCAATATTAGCTCTGTGCTTAAGGCTGAAACTAAATTGGCCATAACTTCTTCGTTCCTCAACCGATTTCGATAAATTTAGATGTTCCAAAAAGCTTAGACTTTGTTCTAAAAGTTTTAAGTTTTGAGTTTTCCAAAATTTCGATGTTATCTTGGCCAAAATTATAATTGTTTATCGCTGTTCCGAGATAAAATGACAGAAGTTGTGAAATTCAAATCTAAGAATTATTTTATCCATAACTTTTACAATTCATATCGGAATTCGGTAATTTTTATTGTTCCGGGAAGCTTATAAATTAAAATACAACTTTTGCTTTATTCATTTTGCTTGATTTCGATGTTTTCTATGCTAAAATTGCAATTGTTGGTCGTTGACCTGCAAATGCATAAGTTCAGGCTAAGCTTAATGTTTTTAGTAAAATGCTCATAACTTTTGAACCGTTGATCCAAATTCGATGATATTGGTCATTCTGGAAAGCTAACGGAAAGGCCTATAACTTTCATTTGTATCACTTTTTAAAATTCGACCATCTATATATATGAATTTGAGGTGCAAGCTCGGATTAAATTTCTGTCCGAAATGAACATGTTTGTTTCTAAGAAAATGCCTTACTTATTAGATTTTTATCTTCGATTTGATAAACAATTTGATGGGTTTCTTTTCATGGTGGTTGAGTATACTAAGTACTTTAAAGAAGTATTTTCACACAGAAGAATTAATCGAGGATGCGGTATAAGACCACAGAAAAGATGGGTATTAAATATAAGTACACCATATTGAATATAATTCAAATCTTGATAGTCAAAATATAAAATACAAATGTAAATAAAAGCAAGAATTAAGTAATTTGGATATGCTTGTAACATAAGCTGAAATTGTACATACAGATGTAAAGTTTAAAAAAAATGTCTGAAGAGCTGAGGACACTAGGGTATTGTTGAGTAATGCTTGGTTTTCCTCAGGTATAATTGCATATGTTTCAGGTGTTAAAGATAACATAAATAATTTTTTCTATTATTTCACTTAAATCGATATTTTAAATAAAGGTGCTGTTTTAACAGTTAATGATAATTTAACTTTAAGATAATTTAGTGAGTTTGTTAATGGAAACTAAGAAGTTAATTAAGATGAGTAGTTAATGATTGTGAACAATTAATATAATATAATCAATTAAAGGTTAGTTAATTCTAGAGTAATTAATAATTTGAAATAATCAATAATTGATTAAGGTAACTAATCAATGTAGTTAATAGAATTTACTAATAAAAGCAATTGAAGAAAAATTATTTAATATCATAAATCAAAGGGGGTAATTATTGGTAATTACTTAATTGAGGATTAATTACTTGTTTAATTAGTGTAACAAAATTTATGGAGGGTTAATAAATTTATGAGCATGATTAATTCAAGGATTTTAATCAATTTAAGTGATTATAAGTTAATGAATCTGAGAACTTAATCAAGGATAGATGTGATTATTGTGAAAAGGGAAGTTAAATTAATAACATTGAATTCGAAGAGACCGAAGTCGGGTATTAGTTAATACCCGAAATAACTTCAGTTTTTTACAAATTGATACGTGGAATCAATAGGGTATATCGGAATGATTTTAAGTGAATTGGACCATAAAATCTAAGTTCTGGCACTTAATTGATGTGTGGAATAAGTGATGTCTATTACAACTTATGAAGTGGAAATTGATATAAGTTACCCGGGTTTATTTGGGTTGTAAATTTTTGCATTCCATGTTAGTTGTGTTTGCTCACGCTGGTTTCCAGTCTGACACGGGTGTTACTTTGGTGTAATGCTCGGGTCAAACCGAGTATTACAGATTTTCAGGTAGGGACGTGTAAGATTGATTTCACCCTAGAGGGGGGGTGAATAGGGTGATGGTATAAATTATTAAAATTAATCGCGGAAGCTTATAAATTAATTTCAACACAGATCACAGAACAATAGCAGCACAGATAATAGTAGAATAATAAATGCAGAAACAGAACGACACAGAATTTACCCAGCTTCGGCAAAACCCTGCCTACGTGCTGCCCCCAAGGTTTCTACTAGAAATTAGATAGTCCCTTGCTTACACACATAAACTCGCGACACCCGCTATCGACTAAATCTAACTCTACGCATAAAACCCTGCCACAACTTAGCCACTGAGTTGCGAATTCTCAAGCTACGCCACGTAGCTTGTCCCCTAGTCACACGACTAGAAAATTAAAACGGTTTAAAAAGAAAATACAATTAAAAAAAATTTAAAATTAAAATAACCCTAATTTAAATAAAATCCTTATTATAATTTTTAAAACCCCCAATCTAAAACAAAAGGCCGGCCCACGCTTTCTTTTCCTTTATCTTCTATCGGCTCGTTCCTCTTTGAGATAATGGCGGCTTGTTCTTGTCTGTGCAAATTAGGGCTTCGTTTTCTTCGATCCAAACTAGGGTTATTCGAAGAGCCGACTTTATGTTGATCGATTCGGTGATTATTCGCATTTAGCCTTGATCGATCGTACTCCTTGTTGCTCACTTCGACTGCTTCGTTGATCGAGTTCGTCCCTTGCTTCGGTATGTAATTTTATGCTTTTGTTTTGCTGGTTTTATGCTTGCTTGAACTCGATGATTTTTGCCGATGATGATTGCAGTAATTTATATAGGGTTTGTAACCCTAGAATTGCGTTCGTCTGATTTCTTCAACGATTTACTTTTGGCCATATAATTTCGTTTGGATGTTTGAGATTGATTCTGACCTCTTCAATTCGTATATGTTTTGGTTGCTTATCATTCACGGCATTGACTCATTCTATTATGACCACGACTTGAATCTGACTTTAATTTGTGACATTTGACTTTGTCACATTCGTGTATTTTTAATGCTTCTGCTGCCTTCGGTTGTACTTTTGACCTTATTTGATTTTCCTGTTGTTTTATGACTTCGGCCATTTCTGATTTAATGATTGCCTCGGCTTGTACTTGGTGTATCATCTATATTAGTGCGTTGGCTTCAAATTTAGTTGCAGGCTTGTGTCTTGGTCTTGAGAATGTCTTTGTGTAATACTGAAACACTTTTCGTACAGTTGAGTTTCAATTCATTGAAATTGATATTGTACTTCACTGTTGCCTTGTCCATCATTGTATATTAACTTCGACTGTTCAGTTGCATATATTATCTGATGTTGTCACTTATGTTTGCACTGCTTTACATCTTGTAGTTTGCTTTGGTCTTGAGCATTGCCATGTCATTGAGCATTGTTGTGTCCATATTGTATTCAGTGTTTACTTTGAGCATGTTGCAGTGTGTTACCATATTGATGCCTCTGTTTGCTTTGACTTCACTTGTTTGAGTCTGATATCTTGATAGATGGTGTACATATTGCTGTCATGCTGGTGACATTGGTGCATTGTCTTGTTACATGAAACTGTAATTATTCTGGTCTTGGGTTTGTGGTATTTGTATTTTGGATCTGTTGGTCATGTTACTCCATTCACTTCATGTTGCCTTGACAATCTGTCATACCAACTTGTTGAGGTTACTCCTCTTCAGTTGAGTAATTTCACCACCTATGTGTACTTGTATGGAGGCTACTGTTCTTGCCTTCATTGTGTATATCTCTCTGTTCATCCACTTGCATTCTGGTTTTGGTATCTTCATTATTGAGGCTGGTGTATGTATTGTTTGGGTCTGCTCATGTTACTTGCATATAAACTTGGATTTTCTGGAATGACTTCGACATTGGTTTTTGTAGTTGGTTCCTTGTTTTCAATGTTGCTTGGATAATGAACTGTTTCATGCTTGAAGTCGTAGCCTGTACACCTGCCCTGTGTTGAATCCGGCTTGGATTTGACCTTGTGCTGAATGACATTGTTTTATTGCACTTGAGTTGAATCCTGTATTTTGGTTTGACATGTGCTCACTTGTCCCTGTAAATCGATCAAGTGTATATTTCGGTGTGCACGGCCTTGTGGCATATACAGTGATACACTGTATATGTCACAAGCTGTTCGTGTATGATGAATTCAAATTTAAATGATGACGAACAACCCAAATAACTGAGGAAAATATTATTTTCAAAAATTATATTTTATTTTATATTGCCAAAATATTTCTTTTTCAATTTTACTGCGTTAGTGAATATTTTTGCAGATTGCTCAGATGCTGGAATCAAACTGGAATGAAGTTTAAGATTAAAATATGAATTGAGTGAATGAGTGATGTGTAGTGAGGTTAAACTGTAAATGTAAAATTGTGATGTAATTGAATTTATATCAAAGTTGTATAGTGTATAGTGAGAGCTTGAATTTGTACTATTCAAAATTGTAATAAATATTTGTTTGAATAAAATATTCGTTTGAGTTCAAATTCCGTGTTATTTATTTTATTCAGCAAATATTTATTTAATCTGTGAAAAAATAAAATAGTATATTAACAAATACATTTAAACGAATGTATATATGTTTATTATCATCAAACAAAAATCATATAAGCGCATATTCAATAGGACGTTCTGGAGCTCAGGAGGCAAACTGGATGGCAGTAACGAGTAGAGTATTTCCGCTATATTTATATATTCGTTAATCTGAGACATGTTACTTGTATTCATTCAGTGACTGTATGTGTGTGGAACTCTGATGTATATTAAATGTAATCAACAGATATAGTATTCTTTTGTATACATTTATTATTTATTATATTTTATCCGCTGCGAATGTGAGATGTTTGGTGTTTCTCTTCTTCTCCTTCTATCTCTTTCTTCTTTTTCATAACTATCTGGAATTTTAGGCTTCGAAAATTTCGGGTCGTTACATTTGGTATCAGAGCTGAAGGTTAAGCGAGAACCTTGGCTCTGGTGGGGATTACTCATTGAATAGAGTCCGTAGTACTCTAGAATGAGTTGAGTATATATATATGAGGGCATACTTGTTATTTTCTTATGAAGATTTTAAATGAATTTGCATAAGGATATATTTTATATATAAAGCAATATTCCCTTCTAATGAATATTTAGGTGATTGGTTGTTAAGTTATTTGAATTAAGTTAAGAAGTAATATAAAATACGACCAAATTGAAACTTATAACCAAAGTTGAAGAATAAACTTATATGACAAAATGGAATTTGAATTATAGATTGTGAATGTAATTTATTAATTGAAATAAACTTCATAATAAATGAGATTATAATTTGAAATAGAATTCCAGAGAATATTTTGAAACAAAGTATGATGAAAATTCCAGAGTAATGTTTAAATAAGAATTGGATGGATTGAGAATTTGGAATTTTTGGGAAAATTTAAAATTTCTTTAGATTTGGAAGTGGTTTCCAAAGGTTTTGGAAAAAAATAGTATTATTTCAAAAAAAACAAAAATTGTGTTGAATTTGAAATCTTGGAGATTTGAAATTAAAAATATTTGGAAATGTTTTTAAAGAGATAAAAGCATTGAACTCTTTCGGTCACTGGAAAATACTGTCGGTGATGACTGCAGCATCATCGATGTTCATTTTCGAGTTTCTAGAAGAGAAATTGCTACCAAATTGTTTTACATTGGAATTGTTTGTGAACTGGGTTTGGTTTTGAAATTCAAAAGGATAAGTGAATTTGCCAAAGAATTTTGGATATAGTTGAATTCTAAGGTAATATTGAAATCTTGAAAATTTGTTTAAACTCTGGAATCTTGATTTAACATGTTTATGGAATAATATATTGGCTAAATAAAATGTATAATTCCGAGTTAAAAGCAAAATGTGAATGTAATTGATTATAAATAGAAATGGTAAGATAGAAATTGTAATTAAAGTTGTACAAGTTTAAAGATCAAACGGAATTTGATTTGAAGTTGGAAGGAAATTGAGAATCAATTCAACTTGAATTGGGATTAAATCAATTTCAATGGAAATTGAAGATTATTCAATTTGGAATTGGGTCAATTTAAATGGGAGTGGAAATGTAAATTGAAATTTTGGGGCAGTGAACAGTTTTGACTCTGGATTGTTTTCAATATAAATTGTTTTAATATAAACTTATTTTTCCAAGTTATTAAATATATAACCCTTCTTTCTTAAAGCCAAATTATTTTATACTTGTTTTAAAATTATTTTTGGACCTATTTAACCATTTTTCAACTATTTTCTAAACTAGTTACTATTTTTTTCAACTAAGTTACGAATTAATTATTATTTTACAACTATTTTGCAATTATCTAAGATTTCAATAACTACTTAGCTATTTTCCAACTATTTTATAGATATTTTGTAAACTAATAATTATTTTTCAACTACTTCTCTATTTTTAAAAATTTTAAGCCGTTTTCTAAATATAAACTGGTCGGAGTTCAAACTGTTATTGATTAAATACCCAACTGGGATAAGAATTGAGGTAATAATCCAAATAGGGATTAAGGAAAATGTGAATAAGTGAATGAAATTTTAGGTGAATGTGAATAGAAAGGAAATTGATATTGGAAAGAGTAATCAAATTTAAATATTTGATTTTGGGTAAACAAAGTTATATCTTTGTTATATATTCTTACCTTGTTGAATATATTGTTGGAAGAAAAAGGATTTTGGAAGTGTTTGAAGTATAAAAGGAATTTTATACGAGATAAAGTGATCCAAAGTTTTAAAAATTATATATATCTGTATATATATAAAGGATCTTATGAGGATTTTGGAAAGGGTTTTGGGAACCTTTGGATTTGGAAAGGCTTTTGATTTTTGGGTAAAATCATTATATGGAATTTGGGAAGCCTATTTTGAGTATTATCAATTTTGGGATAATCAATTTTGTGTAAAGGAGCTTTGATAAAATTCATACTAGGTGTATGATTTGAAAGATACTATATGTGTGTAGTATAAAGTGTTTTGATGATGGCTCCGTGGAAAAAGGCGCTCCCTTGGAATGAACTTCTCAGAAGTGCCACCGGGTGGTGCTGCCTTGAGCCCCAAGGGGGGTTCTAAAGTTGATCCTGTGAGGAGTCCGGACAAAACTAGTTCCTGAGGATTATGAGTTGAGTATACCATAGTGTAAGTCGTGTGTGCTGCTGAGAGCCAACAGTTACATCGACTTTTGCTACGATGGCAACGTAACCCAGGATGTAACTGCGACATATGGTATAACATAGCGAAAGTCGTGTGTGCCGTTGAGATCCAACAGTCTGTGTTTGATTTTATATCGGCAGATTGCGACCTATGTAGGAGTGGAGAGGTTTCATTTCGACAGCGAAAATCAGAGGCCGCTAAGAGCCTGCAGTTACATGGACTTTTGCTGTGACGGCAACGTAACCCTGGATGTAACTATGATCTGTTGTGTGGGTTCCATGGCGTAATCGAGAGGCCACGGAGAGCCTGTAGTTGCATGGACTTTTGCTGCAACGGCAACGTAACCCTGGAATGTAACTGTGACCGTGGATGGGGGTGATGATTTTCAGAGCATTGTCACCAAAGATATTTCCTCTATTTTCAAAAACCGTTTCCTATATTTTCAATAAAATTATTTTCCAAGTATTTTCACTGGATGTTGCAAACGGGTTTACCAAGTACTTATAGATTTTCAGTCCTACGCCTGATCAACGTATGACTGAATTTCTCTGAGAACAAGGATGGACTGGATGAGACATCAAGTTATAAGAAATATTTTTATAAAAGCTATTTTAATAGTATGAGGTGGGTTTAATAGAATTTCTAAATTTTTAAAATAGAAGTGTTGAAATTTTGGGAAAATAAAAGGGAAACTCCAAACTGGAATTATAAAAAAACTTTGAACTCAGGAAAATTTAATGAAGTGATTTTCTTTGTAATATAAGTTGGAAGTAAGATAATAAAAAATTATTTCATAAAGTATGTTAATAAAATTTAACTCGATTAAACAAATGGATTGTAAATTAATAATGGAGTTTGGAAATGAACTCGAATTTGTCAACAGAATTCGACTTGGATTTGATAATGAATTAAATAAGAAGAGATGTTGTAGAAATAAAATAGAGTTGGATTGGTAAAGTGATGGTTTGAATTACAAATAAAATTCAAACGTGATATGAATAATATTTAACGAAAATTGCAAGTAAATTGAGAATGGCTTTGTATAAATAAAATAAATTCGCAAATGAATTAAGAAAGTGAAATATAAAATGAGTTAATGGAATTAAATAATAAGTGGGCGAAGTCTGATTGAATAAAAAACTAATTCAAGGTTGTGATTGAAATTGGATTATCAGACTGAACTTAAGTTCGGTGGCATATTGATTTAAAGTATAAATGAGTTAAGTATACGCTTGGATATTATTTTGATAAATTGTGGAGGTGAATTAAAATGAAATGGTGGGCTAACTGAGTTTAATGGAATTTGATTAAATGAGAATCAAATAGAAGTAAACTTAAGTTTGATGTTGGAATAAATTAAAGTTAAGTAACTTAAGTTTAAATTTAAGGAAGCTTGCCTTCGAATAAGGGTAAAAGCCATTAAATAAAAGCTCGGTTTAAATTAATTTGGGAATGGTTAGTAGTACACAAGCATGGAATGTGTCGAGTTAAATAAGATGATTGTGAATAAATTAAAAAGGAACTGAATTAAATAAAATTGAGTTGGAATGAATTGGTTATAAAACTTAAGTAATTATTTATTCACATGGATATTATCAAATTGCGTAGAAATGATTGTCGTTTAACGTAAGCGAGATTTAATTAAATTCTATGAATTAGTGGAAGCAAATATAATTGCTTTTTGAATCAATTGATATGAATAGGAGTTTGTTTTGCTTACAAATTAATTGAATGTAAGAAATTGCATTGTAAACCATTAAAATTGAATGTAATGGCATATAAATTTGGTTGGAAGCAATTGGATTAACTTTAAATTATATAAATCGTTTACGGTAAGCGTTTGGTCTTTGTTGCTTTTGAAATGCTTGTGTTTAGCCTTTAAAAGTAAGTGAAATGCTAACAGAATTTCTATATGTGGCACTTACATATTTAAATTGAGATAGTACAGGTACTTGAAGACTGTTTGGTTGGTTTGGATTGCGCTAATTGCTTAAATTTATAAGCTGCTTGCTTAAAATGCTAAATAAAGGCACGCCTACGCAATAAAAATAGGAAATATGATCAGTTTTTGCTTTTCCGACCGTGTGGGTCGATGTATACATATTTATATCTATTGTCAAATTGCAAAAGCTCCTCCGTACAAAGGAGACTCCGCCAAAAATTTCCGAAAATTTTAGGAGTTAGAAAATTTATGGAGATTTTTGAAAAATTTTCGTTAGCGACGAAACGATCACAAATTGGAAATTAAAATAAATTAGTAGATGAAACTAATATGAATCAGTTATAAATGGAAGTTAAAATCCAATATTCAAAATTGAAAATAAATTGAATTCGTATGAAAACGGGAAAAACTAATTTGCATAGAAGTAGATGTGAAAACTTCTATAAAGAGTTGTATAAAATAATTTGAAAGGTTGCGATTGAATATTGTTGCTAAGTAAGATATGCAGGTATTAAAGGGAAAAGAAATTGGATTTGATTCCAAAAGATAATTGTGAATTGCCCGACAACAAGCTATGTATTTAAATTTCTGTATGAAATTGGATTGGGTTTTTGATCTAGCCACGTTTTGTTGTCTCTTGGAATTTGGAAGCCCGTAGAGGCCTTTGTAGTTGTACCGAGCTAGCCGCGCAAAGGAGACGCTGGCAAAAATTGTCGGAAATTTAGAGAGTTAGAAAAATTTTGAGAAAATTTTGATAATTCAAAATTTGATTTAAAATTGAAATTTAGATGATTGAGCAAAGGGGTGTTGTTTGAAGCTATAGAAGGTTTAGGAAATTAGTTCAGGTGATAGTGGGCTTTTAATAAAAGATAGTTGGTAGAGTGTTGAATTGTGAATTTTGAAGAAAAGGTAAACGAGTATTAGTCCATTCTTCCTAACTAGTAAATTTCGGGGGCGAAATTCTTTTAAAGGGGAGGAATGTGACGACCCAGAATTTTTAACAATGTAGAATGGGATAATTGAATTGATTTTAAACATTTAAAAGTTAATTTTAACGTGAATTTGAGATATAAGTATTTAATTGAAAATTAAATCATTGAATTACATAGTTTAAATATTGTATTTAATAATTGAAATTGGGTAAATTGTTGAATCTGAAATTTCTAAGCCTGTTTAAAATAATTTGAAGGCTTATAAAATTTGTAATGATGATACTGAAGATAATAGAATGGTTAAAAATTTAATTTAAAGGTGATTTTTTCGGTTTTGAAAATATACTATCTACACCATCTCTATTTTTATTTTTATTTATGTATGCTTTTAAATAATACAAAAGGTATAAGTATGTATACATTTATAAGTATATGATAAGTGGCATGACATGGTGAAGACAAGTGGCATAATATGGACCATACACCTATCTTAAGATGAAATAGATTTATGACACATATATCACATTGGTGCACATTTCTAGAACACCTTAAAGGATTACTAAATAAGGTATGTGTCATGAAATATGGCTTGCATAAAAAAATAAAGGACATGTGTCACAAGATTAAATAAAATAGCGACACATAACCCCATTAGGTGTCCATGTGTAGAAACATCTTAAGACACCTAAGTAGACATGTGTCAACATTCTAAATCTTGTGCAAAGAGAAGTAGACAAGTGTCCAAAACTAAAATTACCAAACTAGCCTTGAAAATTACCATATAAATGGTGAAAATGTTCACTTATTTTTTTCTTACTTTCACAAAAAAAAAGTAGGATAAAGTGAAAAATATTGGAGAAAGCTAAGGAAAAAGTGTCAAGTCAAATACACAAGTTTAAGGTGAGAAAAACTATTTAAATTTCTAGTATTCATGTTATTCTTAAAGAGATAATAGTTGTAAGTAAAAGTGACTCGGTTCTATCAAAAACGCAGCTTAGTAATTTGACCATAACTTTCTCAATTCTTATTGAAATTTCGATTTCTTGGATGTTATGGAAAGCTTATTTCATGTGCTACAACTTTGATGTTTTGTGTTTTATGTAATTTGGATGTTAGCTATGTGAAAATTGAATTTTTATACTGTAATCCCGAAAGCAAAACCAATATTAGCTATGTGCTTAAGGCTGAAACTAAATTGGCCATAACTTCTTCGTTCCTCAACCGATTTCGATAAATTTAGATGTTCCAGAAAGTAATTTGTTCTAAAAGTTTTGAGTTTTGAGTTTTCCAAAATTTCGATGTTATCTTGGCCAAAATTATAATTGTTTATCGCTGTCCTGAGACAAAATGACAGAAGTTGTGAAATTCAAATCTCAGAATTATTTTATCCATAACTTTTACAGTACTTATCGAAATTCGGTAATTTTAATGTTCCGAAAAGCTTAGAAACTAAGCTACAACTTTTGCTTTATTCGTTTTGCCTGATTTCGATGCTTTCTATGCTAAAATTCCAATTGTTGGTCGCTGTCCTGCAAATGCATAAGTTCAGGCTAAGCTTAACGTTTTTAGTAAAATAGTTATAACTTTTGAACCGTTAATCCAAATTCGATGATCTTGGTCATTCTGGAAAGCTAACAAAAATTCCTATAACTTTCATTTGTATCACTTTATAAAATTCGGCGATCTATATATATGAATTTGAGGTGCAAGCTCGGATTAAATTTCTGCCCGAAATGAACATGTTTGTTTCTAAGAAAATGCCTTACTTGTTAGATTTTTATTTTCGATTTGATAAACAATTTGATGGGTTTCTTTTCATGGTGGTTGAGTATACTAAGTAAATTACTTTAAAGAAGTATTTTCACACAGAAGAATTAATCGAGGATGCGGTATAAGACCACAGAAAAGATGGGTATTAAATATAAGTACACCAAATTGAATATAATTCAAATCTTGATAGTCAAAATATAAAATACAAATGTAAATAAAAGCAAGAATTAAGTAATTTGGATATGCTTGTAACATAAGCTGAAATTGTACATACAAATGTAAAGTTTAAAAAAATGTCAGAAGAGCTGAGGACACTCGGGTATTGTTGAGTAATGCTTGGTTTTCCCCAGGTATAATTGCATATGTTTCAGGTGTTAAAGATAACATAAATAATTTTTTCTATTATTTCACTTAAATCGATATTTTAAATAAAGGTGTTGTTTTAACAGTTAATGATAATTTAACTTCAAGATAATTTAGTGAGTTTGTTAATGGAAACTAAGAAGTTAATTAAGATGAGTAGTTAATGATTGTGAACAATTAATATAATATAATCAATTAAAGGTTAATTAATTCTAGAGTAATTAACAATTTGGAATAATCAATGATTGATTAAGGTAATTAATCAATGTAGTTAATAGAATTTACTAATAAAAGCAATTGAAGAAAAATTATTTAATATCATAAATCAAAGGGGGTAATTATTGGTAATTACTTAATTGAGGATTAATTACTTGTTTAATTAGTGTAACAAAATTTATGGAGGGTTAGTAAATTTATGATCATGATTAATTAAAGGATTTTAATCAATTTAAGTGATTATAAGTTAATGAATCTGAGAACTTAATCAAGGATGGATGTGATTATTGTGAAAAGGGAAGTTAAATTAATAACATTGAATTCGAAGAGACCGGAGTCGGGTATTAGTTAATACCCGAAATAACTTCGGTTCTTTACAAAATGATACGTGGAATCAATAGGGTATATCGAAATGATTTTAAGTGAATTGGACCATAAAATCTAAGTTCTGGCACTTAGAAATTGATGTTTGGAATAAGTGATGTCTATAACAACTTATGAAGTGGAAATTGATATAACGGGTTTATTTAGGTTGTAAACTTTTGCATTCCATGTTAGTTGGGTTTACTCACGCTGGTTTCCAGCCTGACCCGGGTGTTACTTTGGTGTAATGCTCGGGTCAGACCGAGTATTACAGATTTTCAGGTAGGGACGTTCTGGAGCTCAGGAGGCAAACTGGATGGCAGTAATGAGTAGAGTATTTCCTCTATATCTATATATTCGTTAATCTGAGACATGATACTTGTATTCATTCAGTGACTGTATGTGTGGGGAACTCTGATGTATATTAAATGTAATCAACAAATATAGTATTCTTTTGTAGACATTTATTATTTATTATATTTTATCCGCTGCGAATGTGAGATGTTTGGTGTTTCTCTTCTTCTCCTTCTATCTCTTTCTTCTTTTTCATAACTATCTGGAATTTTCGGCTTCGAAAATTTCGGGTCGTTACAAATCTGAAGCTAGATCCAATTGAGAAAAGATGGAAGGACCATGCAACTGGTCAAAAAGATCATCAATGCGAGGAAGAGGATATTTATTACGGATAGTCACTTAGTTCAATTCTCTATAATCTACACAGAACCTCGATGATCCATCCGATTTGGTTACAAACACTGCCGCTGAACCCCAACAAGAAAAACTGGGTCTAATCAACCCCTTCTCTAAAAGATCCTGCGTCTGCTTAATCAACTCTTCTCTTTCCCTAGGAGCCATTCTCCTACTGGGATGAATCTCTGGCACAGCTCCTGGAATCAATCAATACGAAATTCTATATCTCGATGTGGTGGCAGACACTTAACTTCTTCAAAAACATCAGCAAAATCTTAAACCACATCGATGTCTTCAACTCTCTCTTCAGAAGTCTCAATTCCATGCAAAAGACTGCTCAAGTGAATCCCAGAATTATCACATGACACTCTGGCAATTCTATCCAGATCAATTTCCAACGAAACTGTTCTTTCATCACAATTCAAAATGGCTTTATACTTGTCCAGCCAATCCATTCCCAAAATAAGATCAAATCCTTTAAAATTCAACACATACGGGTCACAAGAAAAACTGTGAGATAGATAAGAGATCTTCAAGTCCTTACAGATAGTGTCTAATTTGGTCACCCCACCTATAGGATTTGATACCAAGATAGGACTGTCTACAGAACTAGGGGTAAGAGAGAATTTTTCAACAGAGTCCAAAGAAATAAAACTCAAGGAAGCACCTGAATCAAACAAAACTTTAATATATTTCCATCTAAAAGTAAAGTACCTTCTAATACTCCTTTGCCCATCGAAGAAGAAGATGGTTCGGCTTCCAAAGCAAAAACTTTATTCTGAGGTGCCCTCTGTAGAAGTGGACAATTCTTGATCATGTGTCCTGGCTGATGACAATTAAAGCACAATGATATTTGAACCATAGCTGATCCTGGGCCACTCTGATGCGGTTGCTGTTGTTGTTGCAGGAATCCCTTTCTAGGACACTTATTTGCCAAATGTCCTTCCTGTTGACAAATATAGCACTTTCGAGGTCCATTGTTATTCCCAGGTTTCTTCTTATTCGGCATTCTCCATTTAGGATCGAACTTTCGCTTATTCGAATTAGTGAAATTACCACCTGAAGCTCCAACTGGAGCCACCGGTTTCTTACTCATCAAACTTTCATATCTCAATGCCATATCAATCAAATCAACAAAAGATCCCTTCAAAAGCACTGTCAATTTCCCATGGAATTCAGGCCTCAACCCTTGCATAAATTTCTCATTCTTTTTAAGAGCAGTATCGATGAGTCCTGGTCCATAACAAGAGAGTTCGTTGAATCTGGTTTCATACTCCGAAATAGACATACTACCCTGCTTCAAATACAAAAAATCCTGATACAATTGGGTTCTCCCTGCCGTTGGTATAAACTTCTCTTCAAACAATTCCTTAAATCTTTCCCATGAAATGTCACCCTCAGAAATATTTGCAATAGTTGAATCCCACCATGCTGCTGCACCACCTTGCAGTTGCCACGATGCCATATGCCTCTTACGCTCATCAGACAATTTCATGCTCTTGAAAATGCGCTCACAAGAGCGTAGCCAGTCTTGAACTTCAATTATTGACTCTGAACCTTTGAATGGTTGGCCTCCGAGATTTTTGAAATCCTTGCATAAAGCTGCAAAACTAACTTGAGGCAGTACTGGATTGACAGCCTCACTAACATTTTGACTACGTCCATTATCTGTTGAAGTACTGGCCCTAACTCTGCCTCTTCTTCCTGAACTCATGTCGGTCACCTGAACAGGTAACTCAACAAATTTAGATAGATATATATAATTATATCAAAATACAAATACGCACTCTCAAGATAAATATAACACAAGAGCCTAGGTACTCGCTCGGCCTAGTGCTCTGATACCAACTGTGACGACCCGCCTTTCTAACACCCAGAAAGACGTTTCATTATTAAGAAAGAAAGGCATAGAAATAGAAAAGAATAGAAAGAAAGAATAACAACATCAGAATCTCACAGTGGAATGGAACAAAATATAATACATCACATAACCATTACATAGTTATACATACATCAGAGTTATACAATATCACATAACAGGACTGTCATATACATATATGTCCATACATACATCCAAAATACAGCATACACTAACTACACAGCGGAACTACATATATAAATACATACGTCTGGTCTTCTTATCCAAAAGCTTCTCCAGAAAATCAACACATCCAAATACCATCACTTGGCTACTCATAAAAATTTGAGTACCCAAGAGTTTATGAAAAACAAAATATAAACTCCGGGTCAGACATGGGTCTGGTATGAGTAAACAGGTTAAATTGCTTAACTTTGAAAATCATTTGAAATAAAGGTATCAAGTAAGACTCCCCACAAATAAATACGGGTAAGTTTTTACCTTACGCTAACCAAAACATTTTATAGGAAATTCAGTGATATTATAATAGTGTCTAGGGTTTTCAAATAAATAGAAAATAGCCGAAATTGTTACATGATTAAATTCTAGCTACTAGCCACGAAAGTGGGTAATACAAATCAAAACTGTAGGGTCTCGTAAGGAAAATGGGTTTCCAACAATGGCAGGGCTACTGGGGTACCGCCCGCCACAGTACGGAGCCTATATCACCGAACCGAGGATCACTCCCGACCCCCTACAACACAAGACCGGAACCATTCCTTACTGAACAGTCCCGAACAAGATAACCCCGCAGTTGTGGCCAACAACTGCTCACACAGCCGAAATAAAAAGGGACATATAGACAGGGGAATATCTTCTCCTGCTTGGGCATGACCCACCTAACCTTGCTGCATCTCTCCTGTTTTAGCCATTCCCGGTTGATGAGGCTTGAGGCTACGATTACCTTTATTGAACATTATTCTTAGAATGCTCATCGTCCGCCTGACGATGTGCTAAAAGCATTCAATCCATACAAGTTCGTTCCGGGTTCGAACGAAACCGAACCCGTTACACTCATTTTGGAATCACCCTCAGAGTTAACGATGATAACCCCTGCATTCTGAAACACCATCTCGATCACCATTTGATAAGTCACGACCTATCGTTTAATTTGGATCGATGTGGTTTTCGGAGAACAAAATTGATTCTTCCGATCCCGATCTCATCGGAATCCAAACGCCATTTTAAAGGCCAAGTTGTCTATTTAACTTAACAGTTCAATTTAATATCAGAATTCACATAACAGATATAACAGATAGATCATACACAGTTATCACAGATATCCATAACATATTATAACATATCACAGAAGTATCATCAACATATATCAAAGTCAATCAAACAGATTTATCAATGCATACCAAAACAGTTTAGTTTCTTAACTTAATTATTTGCTTAAGAATAAACTATTTTATTCAGCTTAATTAATTACTGATTAATTAGCTTATTAATGATCAACTAATTAATTAGTTATCATTAATTATTAATTTATTAGTCATCTAGTCTTTAAGTAATTGTTTAATTAATTAACTTTATTCATCAATTATTACTTAATTACTTAGTTAATTAGTTGATTCTTAATTATTAATTCATAACTTACTTATTAAAGATTAGTTATTCAATTATCACAAATTATTTAAACTAATCGTCTATTATCAATTTTATTAACTATATAATCTTCAATAGATCACTTAAGTTAATTATTATTTATGAATTAACCTTTAAGTAATTAGCTAACATTCTTAAGACTTAAATTGATTTAACACATGATTAATTTTTAATCACAAATTTAATTTTAGTTATTAATTTAATTTCAAGTATAAAATTAATTTACATTCTAATTACTTTATATTAATCAGCTATCTTTACATCACTTACGTTATTAAACTTTTAAAACAAATATTAACCTAACTAACTAATAGCTTAATTAACTTAGTTATAAAAATACTAAAACTAAATCATGCACGTTCAATTGGGAAAAAACCCGAGACAACACCTCTTTCTACTCGAGTCGGTCCTCGAGTTTCCCCCGTGCTTCCCTTGTGTTTCTCTCCCCATCTTCTTCTCCTCTTCCTGTTTCCTATTCTTCTTCTCACTTATTTTTTTTAAGTATCAGTTTAAGTAAAGTTATAAATCAACTGAAGCGCAAATCTCACGTATGCGACCCGAAGACAAGTTCGAAGCAACCACTCAAATGCCACGAGCACGCGCATGCGACCGCCCAAGGTAAACTCGCCAGACACCTCTTCACCACCGTGCATGTGCACGGTGGTTCGCTTCGCCTCCGGCGACCCACATCAGCCCCCACAAACCCCAAATCCTCCCTAGCATCAAAATCAAAACCCAGATTCTCAAATACCAGTTGAAAACAAAATATGACCTGTATCTCGAACACGAGCCATGAACGCACCACAAAAAAAACCTCTCCGCCCACCGACAATGATCACCGGAGGTGATGGAACTCCACCAAAACTTCAACCACACTCACCCCTCACCCCTCCTGGAGTCGCGTTCAACTCAGTTGCTTAATGGAGCCGCAAACAATTTTTTTACAGAGCATTAAAAATATAAGCACTAAACCCTACTTTTGATTCAAACTCAAGATTCCTTCATTAAATAAAATTTTCAGCATTTTTCGTGTGTTAAACAAATTACAAGCTTGCTTCATATGAATTTACAACAGTTCAAATTAACTCGATCTTTCAGAATTGACAAAAATCCATTAAGGCTTCTTTTAAAAACTGCTCTTTTGATCTTTGTTTAAAAATCACAATTTTTGTGTTAAAAATCCTAACTATGTGTATGCATTCGAAATATGTTATTGAATTCCTAAATTTAACCATTCGAATTTTTGATTTTGAATTCCTTTTCCTGTAAGTTGAATAAACAGTGTTTAAACATACTGTAAAACTTCAAAGCAAAATTGCAGGCCTTGATTTAGGTAAACAACTTACATTAGCATTAATATCCAGGTTTCGAAACATTTATATGAAGAAGCATTTACAATTTCTTTGCTTTACTATGTTCAGAAACTTGGGAAAACACTGAGTACAGGCACATCAAATTTCCAGAGCAATAGCAAATACTTAAGGCTACTTATTTAAGCAAAAATCAGAACACACACCATTTATAAGCTACAGATACAAGTTTAGATTAAAGATAGGTAAGTTTACTCACCAGAACAAGCTTTGAACAGAAAGTGATGTGTTGGAGAAGACACTACAGGTGAAATTTTCCGAAACTCTTCGTTTTCTTTTCTCTGTTTCTTTTTCTTTGTCTTTCTGTTTTTGAATTAATTTATGTTTGCAAAGCAATAATGTTCTCAGGTTTGCTTTAGTTTTTGTTCAAGTTTTTATAAACGAACATAATATATAGGTGGATATATATATATAGAAGCTACTTAACAATATGGGTTGTATCTAGGCAGTTTCTATTTGTTTGTCATTTTTTCTTTAAATGGTTAAGGGTTCTACACAGAAGAAGGAAATTATTACTAGAATTTCGGCTGTAGTACTTGTTTAACAAGAAGTTGTGCTAATTAATGTTTATGCTCTTATTTATGATAACAAGTAATTAATGCTTACTGATACTTACTTATGTGTTGTACAAAGATATTTATTTTATTTCGGCCAACATATTTTGTACAAGACACGAATTTTGTTTTATTATATTTGAAGTGAAAACTTTGTTTTTCATATGCATATAAATTTCCAGCGGCACCTAAGTTTTATTTTTTAGTTTATATAATTTTTTTTCTCTAGACAAAACACTTGATTGTTGTACATATGCATATGTATACATAGGCTATGCATAAAGATACCTTATATTAAATTTGTATACTTTGACTTCTTTACACCCTTGTTTGCACAGCAACTTGATATGATCTTTATTAAAATTTATGTTGTTCATGTATGATTTCCATGTTTATGCTTTCTAAATATATCCTATTTGTAGTTTAATTATCAAACATTAATTCATAACCTATATTTGTATTTTTATACTTCAATTTATAATTTATATTTGTATATTTATATTCATAGTCACATTTTATATTTTTATAATTATGGTTTATACTTATGTTCATAATTATGATTTATACTTATTTTGTATGTTTATGCTTATAACCATCCATATTGTTTTATACTTCCATGTTTATGTTTAATATTACTATGTTTGTTTATTTTTAAACTTATCTTTTGAAAAATTACAATTGTATTCATATGTATATTATCAAGGAATAAAATATAGAATCTTAGATTTTATTGAATAAGACAGATTTTGTTTTAATGGTTTTGAAGCATTCTATTTTAAATTTTCAAATCAAAACCTTCTTTTATAAACACGTATATGCTGGTAAATAATTAAGATTTTATTAGTTTTAAAATTGAAAATCTTGTATTTAATTTAAACTAGATTAAATATTTATTAAAATATGCTGTCGAAAATTCCGGGTTGTTACAGGGTAGATCGTGTAGTGTATATGCAAGTATATGTGACAAAATATATGATGCAACTAAAATAATATTAATCTAAGTAAATATAGAATAAGCACACTAGAATTTTATACTGGTTAAGATCTCATGTCCTATGTCTAGTCCCAAGCTCCCCCTTCGGAATTCGACTATAAAAAATCCTCGCTTCGCCCAAAGGAATAGGCTTGGTTACAATGAGTTATTCTTAACAAATGTGTGTTCTAATATAACAAGGATGTTGACTAATTAGTACAATTACTTCCAATATATTTCTAAGGAATATTGTCTATGAAGATCTGAGTATATGGAAGAGTGAATACAAGTAAAGATTGCTAGAGTGCAAAGATCAAGAATAGAGGATAGAGTATAGAATTAGAAAGCGTAATTAAGCGAAGTTAGTTTGTTCTCTTGATTCTTGATGGTATATATAGTTGTAGATAGGTATCTTGAGTAGTTACATCCATTAATGAATCCTCTAAGGTTTCTTCTGTTGATGGTGAAGAGTCGTGGCGAAGAGAAGCGGAGATGTCCATTCACATTTGGCAGTTGCAGTTTATTTCTGAAGTTCGAGTTTGAATTCAGACGTTTGGTATTTGTTTCAGACGTTTGACACTATATTTTTTTTTGAATATAGTAGAGGATCAGACATGTGAGTGCTATTACCAGACGTCTGGTTTAGCCTGTTTGTTGTTCCATAGAACTATTTCAGATGTCTGGCTTGTGCATCTAGATGTCTGATATGCTGCATGTATGCATTGTGCATCCTTTCTTTTACTTCCTTGTACCCATCGACTTGTAGTCTCTTATAGTGTCCTTTGAGCCTCGTTCTTCTCTTTCTAGTGATGTTATTCTAGCAAATACATGTGTATATATATATATGTATGTATGTATGTATATTCGATTCCTATTGTATAGTTGTCGTCATCGAAACCGTAGATTAGATTTCCTAACAAAAACTCATCAATGAAAGAAATAAAATACTTTGCTCCTCCAAGAGAAGGAGTAGCAACTGGTCCCCAGACATCTTTATGCACTACTCAAGTACTCGCTTCGATCTATGAAGTCCAACTCCAAAAGATACTTTAGTTTGTTTTCCTGACACACACTCATGGAAAAAGTCCATTTTGTCAAAGCTTTCTCCTTTTTTCATCTTCCGGCTTCAAAGAAACTCTAAGTCCTTCTCTGAAATATGATCCAGCCTGAGATGCCAAAGCCATATGACATCCAATGCATGAGAACTATCTACTCCAATACACGACTCTCCAAGAACCGTGGTTCCTTTTAGCAAATACAGATTTCAGAAACACATCTCCTTTCATAATAACTAGTGCACCTCTTGAAACCTTGTGACTATACTTCTCGATGGTTATCTTGCATCCCAAAGATGTCAATTTCCTAAAGAAATTAAGGACTTCCAAAAACCTGAAACATACTTGGCACCCATCAAAGTGCGTATCACTCCGTCAAACATTCTGATCCCCACTGTACCTTCACCCATTGCTCTATAGCTAGCATCATTATCCATAAGAATAGAGCTTCCATCTCGTCCAACGAAAGAACTGAAGTAATCACTATTAGGCATCATATGGAAAGACGCCCCCAAGATCAGCACCCAATGGTCTGAGACATCCGATACTATTGCAGACAACACATCGTCAGATACAGACTTCTCCACCGCAAAAGATGAAGATCTGTCTTCTTTCTTCTTCTTCAAATCCGGACAATCCTTTTCCAATGATCAGGTTTCTTGTAGATAAACCACTTTCCGTCCTTAGACTTTCCTCTTCTGTCATTACCGGGCTTCCTAGACTTGAAACGCCCTCTAGAGTGTCAATTCTTCTTATCATCTCTACATCTTTCAACAAACAGGCTGTGACTACTTCTTCCATCTCTACTTCCTACACTTATATCCTTCATCTGATCTCTCAAGACCTCAGATAGAAGGCCTAACTTCACATCTTTCACTGTCAATGTGTCTCTAGCGTAAGTAAGATGGTTAGAGAAACCTGTTTATCACTCCAAAAGAGAACATAAAAGAATCATTACCAGTTGCTCCTCATCTATCTTCAAGTCAACAGTCTTCATCTTCATCGTGAGATCATCAAAGAAATTAAGATGTTCCTTCACTGAAGTACCCTCTCTCATCTGCATGGTGAAGAATGTCTTCAATAATATTAGACGGTTAGTCAGAGATTTCTTCAAGTGGAGATTTTCTAGCTTGGTCCAAATGCCCCTATCAACGGTCTCACTGCTAATCTCTGAGATAACATTCTCTCGCATAGCTGGTTGTAAAAAAGTAAATGTCACTACAAGAAAAACAATTTATGGTCGCAAAAAGTCATGGCGTTTTATCGTAAATGCAACCAAAAATATTTTTCCCAACATATGTTTCGTGGCTAAAAAATTTTTGTTCCCTCTCCTTAGAAAACTTTTTCCGCCTAGCCAAAAATAAACATGACCAGAGTCATTGTTTTCCATCTCACGTATATTTAGAAAACTCTCTCCCCGTTTCGATCACTTCTGCAGAAATTTTTTTCCCTTTTCAATTCTCGCGGCAACCAGCAATCGCTCAAATTTCATCAACTGAAGATCAAGTTCCCTTTTCATCGTCTACTTCGTCCTTGCTCAACGTCCTTACGGCATTACTCAACATCCTTGCGGCAGCCAGCAATTGCTTAGATATATTTAGGTACGAATCATCTAAATCTATTTTTTGATTCTTTTTTGATTTAACCTTAATTTGCATGCATCGCTACCTAATTTCTAACTGAAATTGTTGATTCAACCCTAATAACGAAGATCTTTTATTCAACCCTAGTTTACACCTTTATATATTTTTGTTTTTTTATTAAATGAATAAAAGCTTGGCTGTGTCTAGGGTTAAACTGTGTAATTGTTTTACCATTTTAACCAAAGTACAAATTTTGTATAGTATGTACGAATAATCACAAAATTGAATTATGGAAGATATTGAATATCAACATGTCTAGACATGGAGAGTCTGGCTACACCCATGATTATTGTGTACACACACATATAGAGAGAGGAATAAAAAAAATATGCAATCACCTGGTCTTGAAATGGTTATTACAATGAAGTATGAGTTGCTTTTAGCAATCACCTGGGCTACAAGCGTTGTAAATCAACATAGAGTTTTGCCTCTATGATATCCAAAATTGTGTTGCTTGAGAAATTGTAATGCAGAGAATTCAACATCTTACTTTCAAGAACATGTAGACTAAGTGATATCCCTTGTGAAATACTGGTATGTATATGTAAAGTCATTGAGATCAAATCCCATTAGACGCTAATTAACCGTGTTGGAAAAAATCATAGTGTTTACTATAGTGCTTGAATGCTGAGAAGTCTCTGATTTACAATGTACTGATTGAACAAAACAAACATCAACAAAATCATCACAAAATAGCATAATTTCAATAATATATATCATATTCATCTTAAATATTTATTTTTCCATCATCTGTACAATCTATTCATGGAAGAAACTAGTTGCTTTACTAGTAGCATACTAAAGAACAAGTATGCAGCCAAGAGCTTTGAAGTAAAATCCATCCAGTCACATACTTATATAACTAGTAAGGAAGGAATAGTTTAAATTTTTGAATATTTGTAGCCAATGAAACAGGATTGGAATTCGATTTAAACAAATACAAAAGGCTCCACGTTTCTGCAACCTTCAGCATAGACAAAATCATATAACGTATTCTCATTGTCAAATTACAAAGAAATCGTTATCTTTCGTTATGAACTCCCTTCCTCTTGAAAAATTCTAAAATATCAATCTCATCCACATGTTCCATAGATTTTTTGGCTGATTCCACGAAAATAATGAGCGATTCCATCATATCATTGAAACTCCTCTTCTCTCTCTATATTAACAAAAATTCATTGAAACGTCATTGAACAAAGTTTTATTTGGCTAATCTTTAGAATGAGTGGGTGGCCCGATATTAAGAAGTAGTGTTAACGTAGTAACTTATTTTTTCTAAAATTAGTATCAGACATAGGAAGAGGAGGTGTCACCAATTTCTACGTCAAAGATTGGGAACTTATTTGCCTTCACATGTCGACGATGGAAAAAAATTGGGTTTTTTTAAACAGGTGATAAAACAATTCTTAATTTAATATGTATTTTGAGAATTAGAACATGTAATATAATATTAAATCTAAATTTATTTTTTATGTTTTTAACTTTTGTCATAGAACTAGCGTAGAGCACCGACAAGGAGCAATGAATTTCGTGCATGCTGCAAAGAGGAATATAAGAAGTGTAGAAAAAAATTTATGCCCTTGCAAAGATTGTCAGAATCTTAGTCGTCATGATGATCACATCATCGTTGAACATTTAATTATTGGAGGAATGGATCCTAAATACATATACGGTGTATGGTTTAACCATGACGAACAGATAATTGATGAGAAGAAAACAAATACGTTTGACGTATATGATTTATTCAAGATGATTCACTATGAAGATGAAGATTTTTTGAATGATGATTTTTTTCATGATGATAAAGACAATGTTTATTCTCAGAGTAAAGAGGATGAGTTACTCAAGAACTTGGAAGATGCAGAAACTCCATTATATCATAGTTGCACAGGTTATACAAAATTATTTGCCATCATCATCTTGTTTAATCTTAAATGTGAGACTGGATTGTCTGATAGTTGGTTTGATAAGCTTTTACATGTGCAACATTTATTTTTGCCAAAAAATAACGTGCTTCCCAAAACCTTATATGAAGTAAAAAAAATTCTTAGAACATTCGACATGGGTTTTGAAAAGATACATGCTTGTGAGAATGGCTGTTGCCTTTTCAGAAAAGAATATAAAGATTTAGATATTTGTCCAAAATGTGGTTGAGATGGAAGAAAAATCAAGATAGTGAAGAGGTTATAAAAGGTATTCCAGTTAAAGTGTTGAGATACTTTCCAATAATTCCGAGATTTAAAAGAATGTATAGATCTGAAAAGATGGCAACAGATGTAAGATGGCATATTAAAAATACAAGCAAAGATGGAAAAATGCCTCATCCCGTGGATTCTATGACACGGAAAATGGTGTATGAAAAGTATACATCTTTTTCATCTGATCCACGCAATCTTAGGCTTGGTCTTGCTAAAGATGGATTCAATCCATTTTCCATGTTAAGTTCGAAATATAGTTGCTGGCCGGTAATGCTTGTGACATACAATCTTTCGCCTACGTTGTGCATGAAAAAGAAAATATTATGTTAACTTACTTATTCCAGGCCCAAAGCAACCCGGAAATGATATTGATGTATATTTGGCGCCTTTGGTGGAAGACTTGCATCATTTGTGGTGTAACGGAGTTAATGCTTACGATGCATTTAGTAAAACTTTATTTAAATTGAATGCAATTTTGCTATGGACGATTAATGATTTTCTGGCTAATGGAAATTGTTTGCACAAAAAATGGGCAAACACCTCCAAGTCGTATGAATTAGTTGATTTTATATTGTTTCTGGTGATTTGGGTGATTTACGCAAATATATAAAAAGCAGGGACTAAACTGTAAAAGACACACAGATTTATAGTGGTTCGGCCAGAACGTGCCTACGTCCACTTTATATGTTATTCTCCTTTTCTATTCAGATTACAAGTACAAAGCTTTGATTACAAGTAACTGAAAGTTGTTTGAAAGTTCTCTCCGTGCTTGAGCTCTCAAACTTGTCTTCCTTTGTTGTACCCCTGCCCCTCTATTTATAGAGTGAGGTTGGGGGCGGGGGTCTTGGATGTGTATAGCTGCTGGTGGGCCTAGGCCGAAGCAATCTGGTCTGGCGATGTTGGTTCGGTATCCACTTGGTCCGGTAGTGGTTGGAGAGTGTTGGTTCGGCATGGCTTGGGTGGAGAGTTGGTTCGGTGGGACGTTGGTCCAGTAGGGAAGTGGCTTGGTCCGGTTAGGATGGTTCGGTAGTTGTTGAGGAAATTCTGGTCCGGTTGTTGTTTGGTTCGGCAGTGGTAGGTCAGGAGATGGTTCGGTGGTTGTTGGAGAAGGTTTTGGACCGGTGGTAGGTGGGTTTTGGACCGGTGTTGTGGTGGTTGGCTCGGTAGTGCGTAGGAATGGGGCTGGTTCGGTGATGGGTGGTTTGGTAGGGATATCCTCGCCTTGGTTCGATGAAAACACGACCAACATTTGCCCCCCAAAGTGGGGCACGTGATGTTTGCATGTGTCACGCTTTGTTTTCCTGCAATTGAGATAGCTTCGTTCGGTCATGGGTGTGCCGAACCAGTTGGTCCGGTCGATAGGTCGCGCCTATAAATAGGGGCTTCAGGTTACTGTTATCCTTTATCGTTTTGAGATAGCCGAACCAATCAGAGTACCGAATCAACCGAGTACCGAATCAACCAAGTGCCGAATCAACCAAGCACCGAACCAGGTATATTCTCATTTGCCGAATGAGTTCTTATTATGGACTACCGAATGAAACCCACGGAGGATGAGTACCGGACGAGATTGGGTGTTGAGTGCCGAATGAGTTCTATCCATGAATTACCGGATGAACTCTTGAGACCCCAAATACCGAATGAGCCTTTGTATCAGCTTTACCGAATGATACTAGGAGTTCTGAGCGTTTTAGATTACGAGTGAAATTTTCAGACTATATACACTTGCTTGCTTATGTCATCTGTTCTAACGATATGTTTTTCCGGTGTTGCAGCTAATGTCTCACAAAGCAGAAACTCGATCAGATAAAAGGAAGTCTAAGGACAGAGAAGAGTCCTCCACAGTGCCTCCAGTTCGGGCCGAACGTCATGGGCCTGCTCCGAGATCGCTAGTAGATGGGTATGGCCCCCAGGAGCTCTTGAATTCCCCGCCCGACTGTTTTCCTTGCTCCCTCAAAGAGGAGCAGCTTGATGTTATATCCCGTTCCTTTGGGATCGATAGAGCGCGCATGCTATTGCCGGGGGAAGGAGTGATGCCGTATGACCCCCCTGAAGGCTACTTTGCTTACAGCATATATCATTGCATGTGTGGTTCTATCCCGCCTCTCAATGCCTGGATAGTTAGCTTCATCACATATCTGAAGGTGGCTCCATTCCAGCTTCAGCCTAACTCCTACGCCATTCTGGTGAGTCTTTTCGTCATCTTTCAGAGGAGATACGGGCGTCCTTCTTCCAATCGAGAGATCCAGTATCTGTATAATCTGAGGAGCTACAAGAAGGGGTCTCCATATATCAGCTTGGAATCGGCCGTATCCTTCAAGCCCGTCCTGGACTTGTATTCGAAGTACAGCATGTTTAAGAAGGAATGGTTTTTCGTCAGGGACGACTCCGTTTCTATCCGTCGCTTCACCTCCGGATGTAAGTCAAGGCTTTATTTATAATTTCCGTTCTGGTTGCAATGCTTCTATTTATGTGTTTTTATTTCTTGCTAGCGACTGGTGGTTTTGCGGTCGTGGAGAATGATCGCCTGGTTCAGACGGCAGCGGAAATAGAAGCTATTTCGGGAAGAGATAGGTCGGCTGCTTACTTGATCAGGAACGCTACACTTTTGAGGCTCAACCTGATCCTGCCACATCAGTCCGTGGTTAAGCAGAGTGATACGGCGGAAGAGAGGGATGCTCAAGCTAAAGGAGGAGCCACGGCGAAGAGTGGCAAGCGGAAGCATTTCACAAAACCTCCAGTTGTCGGAGGTAAGAAGCTCAAGAAGTCAGACGGCCCTTCCCCTAGCACGTGCCCAATTACTCCAGGGGAGGAAGACGTCGAGGAGGATAGAAGTGAGGGCGAAGGAGGCGATGTAGGAGGAGAGGCAGAGAGTGGAGACGACAGAGAAGGTGATGGCGCCGGGGCTTTGCCTCCTGGGCAAGCAGGTGAGATTCAAGAGTGGACGGATGATACATTCCACCAAGCTTTCGAGGGGTTGGGGGAAGGGCCGGCCTTGGTGGAGAAATCGAAGAAGTCTTATAAGGCCGGGACGGGTGCCAGTCTATCTTCTGAGGGTATTTCAGCTAAGGCAATTCCAGTGGTTCAAGGTGAATTCTTAACTTTTGTAGACTCCCTTTATGATAAGGACTTAGTAATATTTTATGGCCAGCTCCCGTCTTGGAATGAGATTAAGGACTTATTGCAGTATCCCACTCCCCTTCAGGATTTGTAAAATAAGCGCGTTTTCCTACTCCTTTTAACTTAACATATTTCTCGGATCATAGTTTCATGCATGCTTGTAACACTTGGTTTTTATTTCAGGAACGGGTAAGGTGGCCAAGACATCAGATATTCGGTACCGCCTTGAACAGTATAAGTTACTCAAAGCTTCCGCCAAACCAAAGCCATCAACTAGCTGTCCCGGAGATGTGGTTGGTTATCGCCCTCTTCTCGGAGTTATTGAAGAAGATATGCAAAAGAGGAAGAGGGGCCGATCTTTGTTTGAACCTTCACCTGGCCCTCAGGCTCCAGTCCAGCCTATCCATGATATTACTGAGGAAGATACTGAGTTTATGCCTTCTCCACATCCGTCTGAAAATCCAACCGTCACCCTGATAGAACATCCTGGTTTGGTTCGCAGCCCATTTTCCGGCCACCCGGATCTGGACCCGAGTTTTCAGGACATCTCTTTTGACGTGGCCACGGGTGAGCATCTTCTTCCCCGCAATCCCATGGTATGGGTGCTTGATAAGGCTAAGTCCTTAGACCTCGATTTGCTTACTACTCGGATTGTGACCATGGGGAAGGAGGCCAAGGCAAACATCGATCGGGTGGCTGAAGAGACCAAGAGGCTTATGGAGCATCACGCTCGACTGGCCAAGGCTGGGGAGGAAATCGGAAGTGCTAACATTCGGTTGCGGCTAAAGGTTGCTGATCAGGCCAAACAGCTTGCCGATCAGGCTATCCAGATATACCAGCATGAGGCGGCCTCCAGACGACTAAAGAAAACCATGGAAGAGGCTAGAAAGGCTGAGTTGCGAAAAATGGAGGCTGCTTGCAAAGAACGAATTGACATGGCCATCACAATGGTGGATGAGGTTCAGAGCGTGGATCTTGATCAGGTAGAGGAGTTATCTGGGAGGCTTGAGGCCGCAAAGCTTGCTCAGGCCAAGCTGAAGGAGGAGATGGAAGTGATGCGGAAATCCCTTCAGGCTGACTGCTCGAGATACCGATTGGAGAGAGATGCTGCCGTCGCACGGCTGTCGGCTTCTGAGGCCCGGATGAAAGAGTTTGAGGAGAATAAGGGGATGATGGATGAGATGCTCCAGAACATGTATTTCCGAACTTGGAGGCAGGGCAACCTGTCCTGGATGGACGACTATCCCCGGGTCATGGCTAGAATATATATTCGGGCTTTGGAGGAGGCTAAGGCCGATGAGGATAAGGAAGGTGGTGCGGCTTTCAGGATGGATGTGGTTACGGTCCAATTCACTAAGGAAGAGAAGGTGACGGTTAAGGAGGGCATGCGGCTGCTTGCTGCGGATGAGGTAGGCGTGCAGCTAGATGATGATGATCAGGGAACAGACGCTGGTAAGTCTTCCTTTTTAGTCTTTTCATGATTTGATTGCTTATCTTTCGTGACTATTGATGGATTCTCTTCTGAATTGGGCAGGCGGGACCTCTGGAGTACATGCGGGGAGTTTTGACCCTGCAGTTAAGTAGATCCGGATGGCGGGCAGGATAGAGGCAGAGCCCCGATGTAGTTGACTTTTTTATTTGGTCTGTTTGACATTCCTTTATATACTAGTCCAAAACATTATTGTATTTCCAAGTTGTAATTATGTCATTGCAACGAACGTCTTTATATAACTTTATAACATAAGCAGATTCTGTCATGTTCTAATGTGGTTGTTATTTTGATGTGTTGCATAAGAAATACAGCTGTGTGTTTATGCATGTGATTTAATCGTATTTTATGCTAAGTTTCTGCTCAAAATATTATTTCATGTCTTGCAATGCCAATATGATGTGTGAATAAATTAAAGCTACATATTTGTATACAAGAGAAGAAAGTACCGCCCTTCATGTTTTAATTGTAGAGGGCTGCTTTGAATGTCTTGTGCGACTGAGTATGGAATGTAGCTGAGTGTTCCGTTATCCGAATGTGAGTTCATATTTCCACCAGCGAGAATTTCCCTATTTTGTGACCTGTACTTTAGGGACTGTTATATAGGATAGGAGAAAAGTTCTTAAATGGAATGAAAATATGGGAAACAGTAAAACTTCCAATCACGGAAGGCCGTCGATATGCTTAAGCTCGTGGCAAACGGGTTTTGTAGCCACTTTCCCTAACTGTGGGTCTTGGAGACATTTGTCACCCATCTTACGCCTCCGCGGGAGTTTACCTTTTTTACCACAGCCGCACTTAAGACATATCGGAGCCGAGATCGCGCACAGTAACTACCCGAGCCATTATGGCCCGTAATCGTGGGTATTATTCGATTTACTATGGCTGGCTAGCGTGGGTGCCGATCGTCAATCGTGAACTACCCCTGGCTGGCCACACGTTATGTTGGGGCTTAAAGTAGGTTCACAGTTGCCGGCGAGCCGAACGCCGTAATGAGCTGCCATCGGCTATAGTCGGCCTTCTTGATGGATTATAATCGGCTCATTACAGTTAGCTTTGAGGGCAGTCGGGAGCAATGAGTTAACCCGCAGCAGAGGGATGCTGAAGCAAAAGTGTCTCATTGGCGAGTGCATAGAATCGTATAGTACCTATTAGGTCCTGTCCAGGTGAGGTTGTGCTGCGAAGTGTCCAGAATGGAAATGCCGCTATACATGATTTTGATCAACAGGAAAGGATAAAGCTTATCAAGCAGCCAAGATATAAAGTAACAAGTCAAAAAGAGACAAGATTTTTAAAGTGGTTCGGCACGAAAATGCCTACATCCACTGATTCTCTTTGTTAATTCACTTCATATAGGCAGTACAAGTTAAGAAAAGTATGGACGGAGGTGTTGGATATTCCATGCCCTTTGGAACACCTCTCCATCCACTGTTGACAAAATATAAGCTCCGTTGTGGAGATCTTTATGAATTACATAGGGTCCGTCCCAAATTGGATCTAGCGCTCCGGGGCGCGGGAAGATTCGTTTGAGGACAAGATCTCCTTCTTGTAAGCTGCGGCGTTTGACTTTGAAGTTGTATTATGCTGCTACTTTTTGTTTGTGAGCTGCTGCTTTGAGTGCTGCATCATTTCTTCTTTCCTCAATTAGATCCAAAGACATGTGGAGGAGTTCTTCGTTCTCTTCTGGGTTGTAGTGGATCCTTCGGTGGGAAGGCACTACAGTTTCAACTAGGAGCATGGCGTCTGATCCGTATGCCAAAGAGAAAGGATTATGCCAAAGAAAAATGAGATAATACCTCCAAGTCGTATGAATTAGTTGATTTTATGTTGTTTCTGGTGATTTGGGTGATTTACGCAAATATATAAAAAGCAGGGACTAAACTGTAAAAGACACACAGATTTATAGTGGTTCGGCCAGAACGTTCTTACGTCCACTTTATATGTTATTCTCCTTTTCTATTCAGATTACAAGTACAAAGCTTTGATTACAAGTAACTGAAAGTTGTTTGAAAGTTCTCTCCGTGCTTGAGCTCTCAAACTTGTCTGCCATTGTTGTACCTCTGCCCCTCTATTTATAGAGTGAGGTTGGGGGTGGGGGTCTTGGATGTGTATAGCTGCTGGTGGGCCTGGGCCGAAGCAATCTGGTCTGGCGATGTTGGTTCGGTATCCACTTGGTCCGGTAGTGGTTGGAGAGTGTTGGTTCGGCATGGCTTGGGTGGAGAGTTGGTTCGGCGGGACATTGGTCCGGTAGGGAAGTGGCTTGGTCCGGTTAGGATGGTTCGGTAGTTGTTGAGGAAGTTCTGGTCCGGTTGTTGTTTGGTTCGGCAGTGGTAGGTCAGGAGATGGTTCGGTGGTTGTTGGAGAAGGTTTTGGACCGGTGGTAGGTGGGTTTTGGACCGGTGATGAGGTGGTTGGCTCGGTAGAGCGTAGGAATGGGGCTGGTTCGGTGATGGGTGGTTTGGCAGGGATATCGTCACCTTGGTTCGATGAAAACACGCCCAACAGAAATCATGTTGGATGTCGTGTGAAGGGGGAAAAAGGTTTCCCATTATGTGGTGTCAATACCCATTCTCTTTGGTTGAATCACAGTCGAAAGAGCGTCTACATGGGTCATAGAAGATTTTTACCTACTTCAGATTCACGGAGGGAACAAAAGGCATTGTTTGATAACACCATAGAAAAAGGTAGTGCTCTTAGAATTCTAACTGGGAGAAACATTTATGCATTGTTGAAGGATTATCCAAATGATTTTGGAAAAGAAAAAGAAGAGAAAAGTAAGAAGAGAAAGTGTGCTTATGATACAGAATATGAGTATGATAATATTAACAATTCTACTGAATTGGAGTTATCAAGATGGAAGAAAAGATCAATTTTCTTTGATTTGCCATATTGGAAGGTTAGTAGTTAATTTATTTATTTTTCAATGTTCTAACATAAGAAAAACCCAATAATGTGTTATAGTATTGGTTTTCGCAGGAACTACCATTACGTCACAATATAGATGTAATGCATATGGAGAAAAATATAGGTGAAAGCCTATTGGGCACGATGTTGCATGGTAATAAATCAAAAGATGTAACCAACTGTAGAAAGGATTTAGAGGATTGGGGAATTCGAAATGAGCTTCATGCACAACCTTGTGGGAATAAAATATATCTTCCACCGGCTCCATACATGCTGTCAAATTCCGAGAGAAAAATATTTTGCAAAAGATTGTACGATTTCAAAGGACCAGATGGCTACTGTTCAAATTTGAAGAATCGGATTTCGTTGCATGATTGCAAAATTAGCGGATTGAATTCACATGATTACCATGTATTAATGTAATAATTACCAGTAGCATCGAGAGGATTAATGGCATAGAAGGCAAGAAAAACAATAATTCGCTTATGTTCTTTTTTCTACAAATTATGTCAACGTGTTCTTGATAGAGAGAAGGTAGAACAAATCAATGTTGAGATTATTGAAGTTTTATGTGAACTTGAAAAAAAATTCCACCATCTTTTTTTGATATAATGGTACATTTGTCCATTCATCTTGGAAAAGAAGCACTAATGTGTGGTTCGGTTCATTTTCGTTGGATGTACCCATTCGAACGATATATGAAGACACTTAAAGATTATGTAAGAAACTATGCACGACCAGAGGGATGTATTGGAGAATCCTATCTGGCAGAAGAATCCATGATTTTTTTCAATGAATTTTTGAGAAAAAATCTGGATATGTAGAGGAGAAAGAAGCTCGAAATGAAGATTATGAAAGCAATGTAATACCTGAGGGACGTCCAATTTCAATGTCCAAGATAGTTACATTGTCAGCTAATGAGAAAGAAATGGCTCATTTAGCCGTGTTAATGAATATGAATGTGGTTGAACCATTTATGGAGCAAGTTTATGTTACAGTGTTTTAATCATTTTGATGTGTTCGTAATGCTATTTATAACTTATAATCACTTTTTTTATACTAGTTTGCATTTGGAGGAATTAGAAAATTCAGACCAACGCATGAGAACAAATGCGACCTTACTTTGGAACACACATACAAAAAATTTGTCGATTGGATTCAAAAGAAAGGTTAGTTAGATTCCATATATATTCCTATTTGAGTACTAGTATTACTCCAAAATATTCATGCTAAATGGAATTTGTTGTAGATACCTATTGCCTCCGAGGATCATGATGAAATGTTAAGATGGATTGCTTTCGGTCCGAAGAATGATGCTTTGTCTTACAAAGGATATGTTATCAATGATCAAAGTTTTCATATAAAAGATGTAGAGAGAGAAAATCAGAATTGTGGGGTGACCATTGATGCGACTACTATGTGTAGAGCAAGCTTAAAAGATATGTCCCAAGTGGTTGATGTAGTCACTTATTACGGAATATTGACAGATAAAATTTTATTAGATTATCATATGTTTTATATTCCAGTTTTTAAGTGTCATTGGGCGTATAAAGGAAATGGAGTAAAAGTTGATGATGATGGGTTCACTCTTGTTAATTTACATCAAGCATCGTTTTCAAGAGATCCATACATACTTGTATCTCAAGCAAGAAAAGTATTTTATTCAAGAGAAAATGATGATTCTAATTGGTATGTTGTAATGAAAGCACCATCAAGAAGTTTTAATGATTTAGAGACACATAACTGCATCGAGGAAGATATCCAAGCCGTGGAAGATTATGAAATAACCAAAATGGATGATGAAGATGTTAGTTATGTTAGGGAGGATTGCGATGGCATAATTGAGTAGATTATATGTTTACCTACTAAGTCAGATCCATACATTAGACTAATGCATTAGTCATAGTTGTAGACTCATTTTACTCTCTGAATGTCTCTATTTTTATTTTGCAAGTTGTGTTACTCATTTTGTATTTATTAAATTCACTATCAAAACTTGTTTTAGAAAGGAATGCAAGCATGGATTCTGATTTTATTGTCTTGTTACTCATTTTGCTGGATTCGTATAATTTATTCGTTGAATTAGAGTAGCAAACAATTCCAGTCCGTTTGCGGTTCTAATTTATGATTGTTATTTGTACGAAGCATGAATATGTGACACAATAAACTACCATCTCAGGCAATTGGCCTAGTTCATTGTCTGTTATGTATTTGTAATGGAATAGCCCATAATTATTGGTTTTTTAAACTAAAATAATCTGATTATAGCATGCAAATTTTCATCTGATAGTTCTGAGCTAATGCTTTTCTATTCCTGTTTTCAATTGTTCAGTTGGTACTTGAAGAATTAAAGTCAGCAAATTTGGCTCTATAACTATCCTACATTGTCACTCGTCTTTGAGGATTTCCAGGCCCACATTTTGTTCATCCTGAAATCAGGTATTTTTGAATATATTAAAACATTGCATGGTAATTATGTCTATACTTAACCATGTTGAAAATAATAAATGTGTATGTTTTGTTCGATTAACTATTTACTAAATCTACTTTAGGAATTTTACACCATATTTAATGTTAAATTTCTTGTTTCTTTTTTAATTTTTTTACTTCACCCTTTTTGCATCTGATCTGGTCTATATTTGTTTTAAAATAACTCAAGCTTTCATTTGTAATGAGATGTGGATGTAACAAAAAAATCGATTGCCTTGGATATGTTTTACTGATTAAGTTATTTTCAATCAGGATGCTTCTAATAACAAAACAACTTGGATACATATCCTATTCATAAAGTCTGTGTTTATGAGTACTCAATGTTCATAAAATAACGCATATCCTGTTCTACTAGTTTGTTGCCAAAGAAGCACGAATCTTCTGTGAATATTATGTATTTATGGGTCCAATTTTATTCATTAGCCTACTACAGTTTGTCATGGACGATATATATTTTTCTCATCTGCATAGTCAAAGAATTGATTTTCAAATCATGAACTGGAGCTGGAAAAGGATTGAACTTGCTTAACATGACTACTCTGTAACAGCTTTTTGTTTATACATATATACTACGTTAATCTTTTGCATGTTAACATACAAGGTCTAGTAAGTTTCTACATTAGTGTATTAAAAAAGAATATTGATCTGATTACAAAAAATTAACCTTTTGTTAATTATTATTTTCATTATATTGTTTAAGATATAAAATTAACTTCTAGAATACTTCGAAATATAATGTTAAAAAGATTCGGAGATCATGTATCTGCAAACTAATTATTGGGTCCAGATTCCTCCAGCGAGTAGATGGTAAATAATGAAAGTTTTAACTATCTCATATTTTGTTTCATTTGCATAAAAGAGATGTTTTCAAGCTCTGTACGTACTCGCAACCAAAAAAAGACTGATGAGGAACCCAGAAGCATAATTCAAAGCGAAAGTATAATTCAAAGCGGATGTATAAGATTCCAGCCGGTGCTTGCAGTGAAGGCGAAAAACGAGCAGTCAATGCTAAGAAGCAAGCCAGTGTTTGCAATGAAGACGAAGAACAAGCACTGCACGCTAACCCTTCTGACCCAAATGGTGAAAGGGCTTTGTTAGATGAAGAAGACCCAAATGATGAAAGGGCTTTGTCAGATGAAGAAGAACCCCGATTAGACAATGAAATTCTTCTTGACCAGACTGATGCTACTGAGGTGGAAAATGTGAGGGCAAGTGATGCTGAAACCGCAAGTTCGTCTCGGAAAAGGGCAGTAGAGGTCAAACAAAAGCAAAAAAACTCCCGCTAAACAGTCATGATCGAATTGAAGTTGAGTTCAATGATATAGGCGTACCAATAGGGCCAGGGTCGGTATATTTATCCTCTTTTCTTGGACCGCTTGTGCGGGAGCAGGTTCCATACACCCTTGATGATTGGAGTAATCTAAGTGAAGAGTTAAAAGTTGTTTTGTGGCAATCACTTCAGGTATGGAGCAGGTTCCCTACTGCATATGCTAGAGAATCTATTTATCAACATTTGTCCCTGCTTCTGTCTATATTATTTTCGTAGATTTATCAAGCAACTCATCTTTCTTCTTCCCCTACCACTTACTTTCTAAAGTATAAATCTGATTATAGTTTTTCCAATTTACGGTTTTTAAATTGCCTATAATAAACAGGAATTTAAATTAAGAAATACACAAGTTCTAGTAGTTGAATCATGTAGTTTAAACATTTTATCCTGACTTCTATTTAAGAACCTTAATTTGTTAACTTGAATCATCAATAGTGCAAGTTCGTATTGGGGGTTATCCTCTGAAATTCAATTGTTCACATTTATGGTTTTTTAACATTTAATATATAAATAAATTAGAAATGAATATTCATATTTCACGGAAGGTTCAGAATGACAGAGATTTAAAGGTCCGGATGATTTCAAAACAATTATTCTAGACGGCAAATGCTATTCTTCAAAAATTAAACAATGTTTTCATAGATTATTGGATAGAACTAAAAAAATTAAACACCAATATCCCTGCTCACTTAAGATTGAAATCATACCAATTTTGATTTTTAGTGACATTGCTATCATCTTCAAGAGTACAAATCCTATGGATATATTTTAGGTTTCTAATGTCAGGACCAGGTGATTAGTTCATGATTTTCAATTAAGATTTCCTCAAAATTTAGAGACCATAAAGTCTTATATTCACCAATTCTGTACTAGCTTGACAGCATTCTGCTTCACCATAGCATGTTTCTTTATATTCACCTACGGTTAATATCATGTTTTCTACTGTTAATATCACGTTTTCTACGGTTAATGTCATGTTTTCATGTATTGTTGCAGGTTAGATTTAAATTGGAAGAGGAATGGCAAAGAAAAGCCGTATTTCAACAGATGGGAGTAATTTGGAGATCCTCAAAAAGCAAATTGGTTCGAAAATTAAAAAAATCGGAGAATGAAGAGGAAAGACTTAAACTGAAACCTACCAACATCAAAAGCATGAACGAATGAAGAAAGTTTGTGAAGGCCAAAACTAGTCCAGAGTTTAAGGTAACATTAAGATATCTGTAATATGCTTTTGGTTACTAAATTCTAACATCTTTCAATATTTCTAGAAACGAAGTGAGAAATATTCGACCCTTAGGTTTAATCAAGTTCCACACACATCTAGTCATAGGGGAATGGCTAGATTGACCGAGGACATGGTTAGTTACTTAGTTAAGTATAGCATTATTTAATATTATTTTATATCTGCCAGTTTATTTGTCTAATGTTATTCTAAATTTAGAAAAAAGGAAGTCCAAATCCATCGTCCATAATTAGAGTCGATGTTTGGATTAAATCTCATGTTAAAAAATATGGTGAACCAGTGACCATGGAAGCTGCAAATACTATTGTAAGAATTTTTTATTTTATCAGTATATAAAAAATTGTCTGAAACTATGATGATTTTACCATCGTACATTATCTGTATGTATTTATTTATGTGGGCGGAGATTAAAAAATTTTTTAGCCGATCACAGTCCAGCTCGTCACAGAATGTCAATGGAGATGCTCTTGCAAATGTATTGGGACAAGATAAAACAGGATGTTTAAGGGCACTGGGAAGGGGCTGCACCTTAACCAAGCTACTTGTGGCCCAGTCCAGAGATATACTATCTCAATGTCGAGAGGAAATAGCAGAATTGAGGGGTATGGTACATATGCTGGTGGACCAAAAGGTAAACTTTTAAAAGTAATTTATTAAGTGGACATGGAATGATATTTGTTTTGGTGTCAACTATATAATAATTTGATGCTTTCTTCCTATTTACATTAATGATTGATTTCCAGTACTATTTATTTTGGCACACAATTACAATTTACAAACAGTATATCGTCTGTTCACAATTACAATTTACAAACGGCATATTTCCAGTACTATTTATTTACATTAATGTCGTTTGTTCACATAAATCTTTGGCATCCATTTTGAGTATCCAAACATTATATGTAGTATAGGTATTCCTGCTTGCTTTTCATTTTTTCTCAAATAAAACTCTGAACAAGTTTTGGGTGCACATGTCGTCTTGACACCTGATCACCGAACATAAAAGGTAAGTCTATGATGAACAAGGTTTACTGATGCACCTATAATCTATTGCAAATATGCATAGCATCAAAGTATATATAAAAACACTGTAGTAACTGGGAATAACAAAACAGTGCATAACAATTGGTTTTTTGTTATATAATAATTTTGAAAATAATGACTTCAGACACACATGTTTGTAAATGATGCTACAATAACTGGTTTTTTGTATTCTGCCATTCAAAATTGTTGGACTGACTCTAGTGACATTTTAAATATTGTGCATATCCACCTCAGTGCTCCTAAGATTAAAATATCCTAATATTAGTGTTTTGTTGTAGGGTAAAGAAAGTTCGAAAGAAGGAGGCACACCTGAATTGGTAAAAATAATAATTATATTACTCAAGAGATAACATTTGAATTTTAGTTTTGATCCAGTAATTGCTATAATTTTCTGTTGAATAATTGTAGAGCAATGACGATGTATGTTCGGTGTTGAATTGGGATGGAATCTCTATAGTTGTTGCCGATGGGAGAGTATTGTCCATGGACCCAAATGAGGTTGTCAATGGCATTCGTCTTGGACCAAATACTGTGAGCGTTATTATAGATTTCGTGGAAGAACCACATGCTTACTTATGGAGGCCTACACCTGAAATGACAGTATTAGCAAACACTGAGAATAAGGTAGTAGCATGGCCATTAAATTGCATTAAGAGGTCGCTGAGAGGACATCTGAATGAAGTTAGTACGATAAATTTTATAATTCACAATATTTACATCGGTCTTCCGCAAATTTAATTTAGGAATATGTCTTGTACAATATTTTCACTTAATCACTAAACTCTTGATTTACACTTCTCCTTTTTAGAGTGACAGCAGCGCCTAAGACGACAAATGTAAGATTTATGGTTGGAATGATGGTGAAGGGATAGTTGCCGAAGGAAGAATCTATGCCAGAGATCCATAACATCTTGTTAATGGTATTTCGCTCGGTCCGCCTGCCTTTGCGATTAAGGTGGACAATGTAATAAATGAAGATGCATATTTGTGGCGACCCACAGTTGATATGTCGTGCGTTAGAGATGCAGATGGTAGAAAAGTAGCATGGAAAAAATCAAAAGTTGAAGTTAATAAAGATGCAGTTGGTAAGAATGTAAATTGTGCGACTTCTCCCGTGACACCCATAATCGCGAAGAAACCACAACATGTAAGTAAATATGCTGGAAATATTTTTTACTTTGTATTTTGTTTCTTCTGTTTGAAATATGCATCACTGTGTTGTTGCATTTTGTATGCTTTGGTTTCTAAAACAAGTACACAGTTTTCAATATGCACTGTTTGAAACATGCACCATATTTTTCCAGCCGATTGCAAAGCTGACAAAAGATAATAAATGCAAGTTGATTAATGTGGGTGAAACGAACGAAGTAGTGGCTGAAGGAACTATCGCTTCAACTGATCCAATATCGATGGTCCATTGTCGTCATTAGAACGTGATGTTGTAAAAGTTTGGGTTGAAACTGTGAGAGTTCCGGATGCAGTGCTATGAAGACCTACATTGGAGTTGACGTGCATGGAAGATGCCTTTGGCGTTCCCATAACTTGGCCGATGGCAAAAGTCATTATGGAACCAAATTGAAAGGTATGCAATTCTTTATGTACTTGAAAATTTCTTGCAGAATTACCATCATGGATAACCAGTAGCAACAAAATACTTAAGCCATCAACTCAAATAATTATAATGTCTAAGTGATTTGAAAAGGGGCTGCCTTCAAATTTATTTGAAATTTTCCTCTACAATTGCCTTATTATAACCTGCTTGTAGATGTGCAATGAGTGGTTGTACTTGAATGATTTATGTGAATATGCAACAATGTGAATAAGTAAGAATTTATGTTGGAATTTACTATGAACGGGCTTTTCAAAATATGGTATTTATCTTTAATATATTAACTGTAATTAGTCGGTGGTTTAATCCATCAGTAGCCATAAGTTATATCGACTAACTGTACGTACTTAAAAGATAATTTATGATCCTAAGTTTCCAGTCATTTTACATACTAGGACTATATTATATTATTATCCCATATTTTTATCAACAAATGCATGTATCGTTATGAATTTTTTGAATCTGTGTTTGGCTGTATGGAAGACTTCTTACACCTACCTAATTTCACTATCTAAAATAATTCATGCACACTTATATTTTCATCTGTGTTTTAGTATATGAAAATCTGTGTTTGAGTACATGAAAATGTACAGGCAGAGATAAAATGTACAAAACATTGATGAGAAATCTTCATTTTCATTTTATTCTTGGCCAAAACTAACATGCACATTATTTTAGTTTTCATATTCAGTTGTGCATATTCTGTTGAACACAAGATTGCACATACTAAGTTGTGCATAACTTAGTCTCATTGTTTTCTCAGTATTGATGGTCCTGTCATTATTATCTCAGTATTGATTATACCTTGAGTCTCGCTGTTGATTATATTTTGTTTACAGGTAGGCGTTTCTGAAGAATGAGCAGTAGCAGCACTAGTTTATCGTACTTATTAGGTAGTTTGGTTGTTTATTGTACTTTCTTAGTTCAGATGTTTATGGTACTTTAACTGCAGCATTAGCATATTGTTTGAGGTACGTATTCGGTTGTGTAAACTTCTATGTACGATTAACCTTTTATCTTGAAACTATTGTTCGGTTGTGTAAACTTCTATGTACGGTTAACATATTGTTTATGTTAGTGCTTTTGTTTGTGTATTTTGTGGTTTTTAACTGTGTTTATGTTTGAATGCACATGTGTATATGTATTTTGCGATTGTATACGTAGTCGATTGTGTTTATGTTTCAATGTTAACGGTTGATTGATATAGTAGAAACAAAATAGACCATCAACTGGAAATAATAGCATGAAAAATAGTGCAAAACGATCATCAACTTTTAGAAGCGTTTTAAAAACGCTACGAAAATACATATAGTGGCGTTGAGAAAATGCAACCGTAAAGTAGGGGTAAAATTGAAAATTCTATTGGTAGCGTCAAAAAACATTTTGGTGGCGTTTTATAAACGCTGCAAAAAAAGAATATAGCGGCGTTTCATAAACGCTGTAGTAACAAGATTTATGGTAGCATTGAAATAAGTGCAACTAAGAATCAGGTATTTTTAGTCGCGGGCTTTATAACAGCGTTCATCACAACGCTGCTAAAACTTTTAGTTGCGTTTTTTGTGCACCACGAAAAATAAAATTTCTTGTAGTGCGTCCATTTCTCCATCTCCTTCCTTTCCATGATTGAGATGTCAGCCGTCAACTCCTTAGGGGAAAACACTACTGGATGGACTTCCTTCATCCTCTATTGCTACTTCTCAAAGTCTTTATTCTATTTCATTTCTCAATTACCAACTATGATCCTGACGCGATATATATCCCTCTAGTATAGGGTCTTGTAGCAATAAGAGTCACTTCGTCTTCTGCCACGGCGTTTAACACTCATCAATTGACCTTGCAGCTATTAGGGAAAATCCCTTAAGATAATCAGTCTAAGGGAATAAAACCCAATGTAGCGGAAAACAACTGGATCGTGATTGTAGTGAGATGAAACAAATAGAGATAAGCACTATAACATATAGTCACAGATCTATGCAATGCAAAAAATAAATAACATCAGTATTTATAGTGGTTTCACTACCGTGAGGCAGTGTACGTCCACTTGAGGAGAAACGATTTTATTAATCACTGAAAGATTATAATTACAAGATTGATTCACTTTTGTAAGCTATATATAAGAAGAATTAACAATACAGATAAAATTCTGCAAAGTTTCGGCTCTTTGGGATAGTTGTCATTGTTGTCCTCTATTTATAGAGTGAACAAATGAGGAGGGGTGGCTGCATGTTGCAGTCCTGAGGTTTGGTTCGGACATCTGGTTCGGCAAATAGCACTCAAGATCTGGACCGACATGATCCAATACTGTTTTAACTTGATTCTGCATCACTTGGACTGACAATCTGTGCAAAGCATGGTTCGGTAGTTGAATAATAAAACTAATAATAAATCCGGGCTCGCCTACGTTCTTTTCTAAATTTGCAATTTTCCCACTTAGTTTATCAATCCAATATCCCAGTAAAGGAAAGAAGTCACCAAAGTAGAAACATCCTCAATTTTCCTCAAACTGTTCAAGGATGGTATGAAAATTTCCTTCTAATTTTGCTCCTATTATGTTAGAGGATATAAAAAAATATGTATTTAATTCCAAGGATGATAAAAGCCCTGGCCCTGATGGGTTTGGGGTAAAGTTTTATAAAATCCACTGGGATGATATTAAATTTAAAATATTTGATGCAGTTAAAGAATTCTTTGCTACTGGAAAACTTCTGAAAAGTTTTAATCATACATTTATTACTTTAATTCCTAAAGTTAAAATTCCTTTAGAGCTTGGGGATTATAGACCTATTTCTTGCTGCAACTTTATGTACAAAATTATTGCCAGCATTTTATGTAATGGAATTAAAATATTTTTAAAGCATTTAATTTCAGAAAATCAGTATGCTTTCATCCCTGATAGATTCATTATTGAAAATAACCTTTTGGCTCATGAAATCATAAGAGACTTTAACAAATGCAGTAAAAACAAAGTTTGTATTAAAATTGACATTCATAAAGCTTTTGACAAGATAAATAGAGCTTTTATTATTCACATGATGAAGCAACTAGGTTTTCATGAAAAATTCTGCTGTCTTGTAAGAGAATGCATAGATACTGCTTCATTCTCTGTCTTAATTAATGGTTCTCCTAGTGGGTTTATTAATAGTAATAGAGGCATTAGACAAGGGGATCCCCTTTCCCCTTACTTATTTGCTATTGCTATGGAATTTTTTACTATTCAGATGGATGCTGAATTTTTAAAAGGAAATCTCAAGCCTTTTAATAGGGTTACACCTAATATTACTCATCTATTATATGCTGACGACCTTCTTCTGTTTTTAAATGCAGACCTGAAAAGTGCTTATACCATTAAAAGGTTCTTTGAAAGGCTTAAAGATAATGCTGGTCTCCAAATCAATGAAAGTAAAAGCAAAGCTTATTTCAGCAAAAACTGTGTAAACAAAGAGGAAATTGTTAACATTCTCAACATTCAAGAAGGCCAACTGCCAGTCAAATATTTGGGGCTTCCCCTCAGTACAAATCAACTCACTTCTAGAGACTGCTCAAGACTTTGTAACATCATTCAAGAAAAATTAGAAAGTTGGTCCAGCAGACTTTTATCTATAGCTGGTAGACTTGAGCTAACACACACTGTCATCACAGCTATCTTAATGTATTGGATTCAAACCCACAACATCCCAATATCCATCACTCAAAGAATTGAAAAAATGTGTGCTAATTTCATTTGGAAAGGAAAGCATCATAAAATTTCATGGGAAAATATCTGTAAACCAAAAGAGAATGGGGGGTTGGGGTTAAGGAACATTAAGGATCTTCAAGAAACTTGCAATATGAAACTCTTTTGGAGATTTGTTGAAGGAAATTCCCTTTGGTCAAAGTGGATGAAAAGCAAGTATGTCAAAAACAAAAACTTTTGGACCATGCCAGCTAAAATTCACAACTCAAGCTCTTGGAAAAATATTTTGAAAAGCAGGAATACTGGCATCAAACTACTAGAAAGGAGTTTCAAGGATGGTAAAAATACTAGCCTCTGGTTTGATCCTTGGATCAATGGAAAATCATTGATAATTTTATTAGGCTGGAATAACTTGTTATATTTTGGTGGTGCTAATTTAAAAGTTGAGCATATCATTCAAAATCATACTTGGAATGCAAATATTCATCCAGCAACTTCCATATTCAAAAAGAGTATTGAAAACATTAAAATTGATATTAATTTGGGTGAAGACTGCTGGAATTGGAAGCTTTCAAAAAAAGGCAAATTTTCATTCAAATCTACATGGAATTTTTTAAAAGGTTTCGAAGCAGAAATGGATTGGCATTCAGTTATCTGGAACAAAGCAAACTGTCCAAAAATGGCACATTGTGCCTATTTTGCCTTATTAAATAGGCTGCCAACCAGGGATAGATGTAGCAAATGGAACAAAAATAGTGAAACAGTTTGTCTACTTTGTAAAAATGATAAAGAAACATCTGAGCATCTTTTCTTTGACTGTGAATTTTCCAGACATATATGGCATATTGCCAAAAGTAAGCTCAATTTCAACAAATACATTTCAACTCAAAACATCAAGGAAAGTATCAACTTCATAAGAGAAAATCTCAAAGCCAAATCGAAGAAATTTAATGAAGCCTGCATAATGCTCTCTACTGTTGTTTTTTTCATATGGAAAGAAAGAAATGCCAGATTGCATACCAAAAAAGAATCAGACGCAATTCAAATTTGGAAAATCATAGAAGCAAATTTCAATATTTTACTTCACAAAAACTTCACCAAAAGAAATCAAACGCTTCTCCCAGAAAGCAATGATCCTCAAAATCCAGAAACTATGGTTGAATCATACTTACAAAGTGGGAAGCTCAATAATTTTTTTCAAAGATATCATCCTCAGAATTCTAATCCGAGAACTACACACTTGAGGAGGGATACCACCCTTGTCAACACTACATTCTTTGAAGGCGGCCATTCAGATCCCAATACCAGAGCAAATCTCTGCAAGGGAAGTAAACAGAATTTTAGCTTAAATATTTTATCCAATAACTATTATAACATTCTGGAATACTACAATAATGGTTTATTACCTGATATTGGCAGAAATTACCACGCTACTAAGAAGGAGGTGTCGAATTTAGGGGCTCCCCTGAATCATGATAATACAAATCAGTTAGTGACCAATCTGCTTATGGTCGACAAATATCACTACATCAGTAATCTGAATGGTAATATTTATCACATATCTGAGTGAAGTAAGGGGGAAAGCAGCAACTTTTCTGGCAAAATGGAGAAGGCGCCAGCTTTTACTGCAAAAAGGAATAAGCTTTACTGCATGGATGAGACTCGGGCTGTTTCGGAAGACCAAATCTACCGCAGAGGCAGCAAAACTCATCAGCTTTCCAATCCCAATAGTGATTTGGAGGTCAACAACATCTTTCAGACTATTACAGATCTTAAAGATCAAAGTTTTACTGAGCATATGAGAAACCGATGCGCTTCTCCTGATGGCGATCCCACCTCGGTAAATTCTCAAAGGGATTGGAAGCCTTCCTGATTTCTCAATTTTTTGGGCGATTCGCTAGAGGATTTGTATCGCCATTATCTATGCTTTGTTCGTTTTGTTTTGTGGAGGCGTTGTGTTTGGATATATCGCGTTTTAGGGTTTGTGTTGTGTGGGTTGTTGATTACGGGTATTTTACCCGGTACTCTTTTTTGGGCTTGGGCCTATTTATCTGATTCAAAAAAAAAAATTCCTTCTAATTTCTTGTGAAAAGTAACTCGGAAAATGATGTTATTGGAAAGACTGGCCTGCCAGTATAATGTAACCCAGTTTTTATGTTGGACACATATTTTCGTGAGGTAATTTTTAGATTCGAAGTTCTAGAGTGCTCTTGGATTAAAATATATATTCAAAAGATGTCGATGAATAAGGAAAGGAATATATGATATTTTATAAGGTGGTTCATTAAATAAGAATCCGCAGTGCTTTCAAACATACCATGGATCTCTTCCATCTAATCTATAGAATCATGATGTTTCTGTACATTTTGATAGTCGAAGATAACAAATAATTTATTAAGAAAAAAAAGATGCTTTTAAGAGTCACTTGGATGCATCCTACACTCCAAAGTCAGCAAGGTACGTACGCAACTGGCTTTATGTTGACTTCCATGTACCCACATGACATTTGGAACCGTGTTCCAGGTGTTGTCTTCTTACACTATCACTAGATGTTTCCTCAACTATGCAAGCGAGAGTTGAATTTCTACGCTGCTTTATTGTCTGTCCCACGTTGAATCTTAGCCATTCATATGAATTCGTAGAGTCAACTGTTTGTACAGGCATGCCACAATTTATTATCCTATTTTGTAACTAATCAGGTCCACTTAGGAACATAACCTGATTAGTTAAGCACTCTCCCTTGTCAAACCTATTTAAAATACTTATTGCTTGTAATTGACTGAACCCCAACATCCCTAAAACATCCTGTTTGCAATGTGATCATATCTAATGATTCTGTGATTTGCATTTATACTCATAATATGCATGATTGCAGTTTAAAGCACCATATGCTTAAATTTTTGAGAAATTTTGATCCACGTCCATCTCTTTAAAATATATCAGGCTTACATCCTTTAAAATTTTAGAATCCAAATTACATCCCTGTTTTTAAAGAAAGTACAAATTCGTCCGCGAAACTCAATCGTCTCATTTAATCGAGATTTAAAAAAAATAAAAAAATAAAAACTCCTCGTACATTAATCAACTTCAATTCTTCAAATAAAACCTCGTTTGCTCAGCAATTAATGGTCAACGCAAATTAAAACCAATCAAAATTGAATCGATTTCGAAACCCTAGAATCGCAAAATTCATGGCTATGAATTGCAGATTTATAGAAGGAAAAATAGCCTACACTGAAATCACCACAACAAATAGCTACCGTGAAGAACATGCGAGATTACAACACGAATAGACTGATAATAATGATTACCACTAACAGCATATCAAATGGAGGAAGAAAAAGCAAAAAACAGGTAAATAAATCAAAATTTTAACATTTTCAATTATGTTTGTTGGTTGTTTGAATTTAAAAGTTCATTTACATGCAAAATTGTTAAAGAAAATATTTGACATATGCAATTTAGAATGTTGGTTTGTTGAAACTGATAGATCTGTTTGCCTATAAAATTGACGAGGGCAAATATTATGTTGCTTTGTATACTGGAGTACGTCATTAGTAGATCATTATTATGTTACAAAACATAATATGCAAATCTATGCCGAAAATATTAGGCATATAGATATTTGCCCGGTGCCTGACTAGTACATTTACGTGGTATTGTTTTGCATGACATGTTTTTGGAGAAATATTAGACAAGCAAATATTTTTCTGGCAAATATTTGTCTGCCTAATACTTGCATGGTTAATATTTTCCCAGCATAGATTAGATTTGCTGAACATGCATTAAAATGTACCATATGTTGTTTTGTATATAATATAGATCATTCTACAAAACATAATAGGCAAATCCAAGCCAGAAGAAATATTAGTCAGACAAATATTTATGTGAAAAATATTAGCCAGGCAAATATTTGTCATCTAATATTCGTCTGGTTAATATTTTCTCAACATAGATTAGATTTACCGAACATGCATTAAAATATACCATATGTGACACATTAACTAACTTAATTTTAATTATATCATTTCAATATTCAACACTAGTAATAATGTTTACAATATTAGACCCATTAACTAACTTAATTTATAGTTATTTTAACTTCTTGAAGTAAAACATTCTCAATTTGAATCCACATCAGAAACTGATACCGATGAATAGATCATTAGTTGTAGAAATTGAATCATCTTCGGCCGATACGGTAACAATACAAGAACAATAGTGATTTTCGATGGCTAAAAGCAGTTGGCGGCTGTCGGTAGGCCATCGGAAACCGTACGTAAGACTGGCGGAATACGAATCTCGTTTAGTAAAGCTTTCCGACGTCATCGATGGTCTCTTTCCGACAGTGACCCACGACATTTTCGGACGGTTTCTGACGGCTATGTTGGACACGTGGCAAATCGAAATGATCAAATTTCTGTCCGAAGCCGTCGGAAGTGGTCAAAATTTACCATAAAGAGCCGTCGAAACCGTTGGAATATGATGACCAATATGCCATTGAAAACCGTCTGAAACCGTCGGAAATCTAGGTGCATTTTTTTCTTCAGTTTTTTAAGTCTGCTGCTTCCAGTCACTGCGCATCCGTTAATACACATAACAGCTTCATTTCGAGCATATATAAAACACTAATCATATAAATAACCAAATATAATATTCAATTCAAAAATCCATATCCAAATCCAACATAATCCAAAAAAATCCATGTCCAAATCCAACACAATCCAAAAAATCAACATCCAAATCCACATAAGATAATATACAATCCACCAAAATGTATCACCCACTCGAAGCGTACATATACAGACAAAAAAACATAATAAAACATACCTATCATCACTCATCATCCCTTGCAAGACCACCGACGAAGGAAACCTTCCATGCTGCTCCATATACTCCGCCAAGCGCTGGTTCAGCTGCCGCATCTGCACAGCACGACGGCGATCATACTCCTGGGGCTCTGCGATTTGGGCTTGTAGCTCTGCAATTTCTTCTTTGTCTTGAGCCATCTTATGCCTTCTGAGATGTCCTAGCCTGCGAATAACAACAAATTATTATAGTGCCTCCAACATCATAAAGGTAATTTACGTAACTTTAATTGAAAATATGCAATATTTGAATTTAGTTTATTTTTTGAATACTGCTTGATTCCCAAATCCATAACACCTGCTGCGGGATGGTGGATCCATGACAGACTTGAAAAAACCGTCCTCCTTATCAACAGTCCACTCATCCCGTTCTATCTCAGCCAGCAGTTGTGCCCATGCTTCCTGGAACTTTTGCTATAATGCAAAATACAATTGAGTATAAGTAACAGTAATTAAAATAACACTAATCATTTTTAAGTAGACTAATCGCTATACTAAAAAACAAAAAGTTGGAATGGTCCCTGGTATAAATAACACTTATAACTAAAAATATAAAAAGTTTGACTAATGCTGTACTAGTTATAATATACTTACATAGGCAGCAGTCCTTTATCATTATGCTCCCATGAGTATACGACTCAGCCCGAATCGTCGGTCTGCTTCAGGGCATGAGTATGAGTAAAAACATCTCAATACGATACAGCACCCCCGCGCGCTCTTTCTTGAAATATGAATATATGTATGTGTGTATGTGTGTGTGTGTGTGTGTATTATATTGTTTCATTGACTATATATTAACAACTTATAACTTAAAATATAAAAATGTGAGTATAAAAATTTACTAAATCCTCGCGATGATGCTGGCATGACTTGGAACCACCGTGATGTGTAACGAGATTCTTATTTCTATTTGCGGAGTTCCAATCTGACTTCCTCTGCAAATTTGAATTAAAGATAACATTTTTACAGTTTTAAATTAGGGGCATTTCACCAGAAGGACAAACTTCGCAGTCCAATTAGTTTCTAGGACACACATTCAAAGAAATTACTTTCAAGGCCAAAATCAGCAGAATAATTACTTTCAAGGACAAAGTCGGTAGTCCATTTACTTTCAAGGACATAATTTCATAGGTTTTTAGGCCCTAGAAACTAATTATTTTACGTTTTGTCCTTGAAGTAATTATTTTCATTGTGTGTCCTAGAAACTAATTCCACTTGCTAAAGAGGCCCTTATGGCTAATTTCCACTTTAAATTATGTACTAAATACACGCAACAATTTAAAGTAATTAATATGTGGTAAACTTGCCTGAAACTCCTCATCCAGTTTGGTTTTTTTTCTGCTCTTCTCATAGTAGACGCTGTATCCCTATAACTTTTGGCAATTTTACTGTTCCAATGGCGCTGCACCAGGGAAAGATCAGTCTCTTGTAAGTCCACCGAACCCTACACGTTGAGAAAATGAAAGTTATACATTTTTATAAATAGTCTACAATATATAAAGTGAAGTAGGATCAAATAGAAAGTGCAAAATATAAATTTACACTTACCAAGAAGTCCTATCAAATGCTCTCTCTGACATTATCGGGTATTTTACTCCACTTGGGCCAACAGGTAGTCATCCTGCATTTATATGCTTGTATGGATAAGGAGAGCACTGTAGATGATGGGTCGAGCTCTGAGTAACTGTGTTAAAAAGAAACAAACATTTAATAAAGCAAGACTAATATATAATCGACCGTACAGAAAAATATTGTTAATACTGAAATAAATTTAATATTTACGATCCATCAGATTTGGCCTGCAACCAGACCGCAGGAAGAGCTGCTATAACGACTAACAACCTAGAATTTCAGTCATTTGAAATTGTATATTTAATTGATTTTAAATTCACAAGTTAATTTTGTAATTCGGATAACTTATATTTCGAATGTAGGGATTTAATTGGATAATTAAATTGTTAATTTAATATTCGAAATTGCAGAAACAATTTGAATTTGAATTATATGTGATTAAAAATGATTTATAAAATTGAATTAAATTTTATTTGAATTAGAATGATGTTGGTAAACTTTTAAAATTGAATTAAATGTTAATTTGTTGAAATTGAATATTTCAGTATTTAATTGACGTGTAAAAATAGCCATTTTTCAAACAGTCTTAGATTCCGACGAAACCAGCTTCATTGGATCCGTAATGTTATATTATTGTAGGATTTCAAATTTCGTACCAATCGAATTTACGTTTGTTTAGGGCATGCTAAAACGCGTAGAAATCAGTTTAAGTGAATTTTAAATTTAAATAAGTCGATTTGCAAACCTACCTTTCAAATATGATCCAATTGACTCTCGATATATATATTCCATTGCGTTCGGAATAGGGGTAAAATATTATAAACGCCAAGCGGCATGCTTCTTTTGGAGTTCAGAAAAAAAATCGGATGAATAGTGTCGCGAAATTTTCTATAAAGGGACGTTATTCTTTCTATTTGCAAACCCTAATCAACCCTAGGGTTTCCAGTCGCCATTTTATTTCGATGGCCGAAAATACTCAATTCTTTTCCTCTCACTACAAGAAAAAGGCAGAATACCGACAGCCAAGACCGACGGCTTCCGACGGCCATTTTCCGACGGCTTTCGACGGGCCGTCGGCGGCCGTCGGAAGCCGTCGCAAATTTGCGATTATACCAGCCAGCCGAGCCCTTTCTTCCTCCTCCATTTCATACGAAAAAAACCCAAAAAACCCCCCAAATTCAACCCCTAAGCTTCCAATCCCTAATTTTTAGCTTCCGGATCTTCCAACGCACTCTAATCAAGCTTCAGTACTCTTAATCTCAGGTATAATCTCTTATTTTTATGAAAAATTCAGTTTTTACCCTAATTATAGATTTGCATAAATTGATAAATTAGGGCGAATTAATGATTGCAATTGTTTCCACTAGCGTAATAACGGTTTATAGCATCACATGGTATACCAATTTCATCTTTTATCGTGAAATTGTGATAAACACGTATAATTTGTGCATGTTCATGTATATGTATTTTGTTGTGTATGCCTTGATTCGACGATTGTATACGTTATTTGGAATAAGATAAAATGATTGAATGAACTAGGAGTATTATATTGTGCACGTTTTTACTTATGACACAAAAAAAATGCATTACTCTAAATTATAATTGTGTGTATTGAAAAATGACAAAATGTTAAACCAGCCCTAAGTTGATGCGTAATACGTCGAATAAATGTGTGAAATTAATATATAAATGTGAACAGTGAGTAAAACTGTATTTTTGAGTAAAATGCGCGCATGTTAACCGACAAATGTCCCTTAGAGAGTTTTTGGCCCCGTCTGACGAGTGTTGTACATGATCGTTGTATAAATAGTCGTTTTTTTCGAAAAACGACCATTTATATTCATCTGGTACAATGTTTGTCGGATTTGTCCCTGTATTGGACAAGTTATGAACACAGTAAGAATTTACATTTTGTATACTACTTCGTCTCAAACGGTTCATAAAATTTCGCCCTAACTTTTCTTTTTTGTTTCCTGCGTACACGCATTTGTGTACAATGCAGGGAACAAAAGGGAAATGCTGCCGAAATTTTATTGAATCGTTTGGGACGAAGTAATATACGAAATGTAAATGCTTACTGTGTTTGTAATGGGAGGTAGGATGTCTGACCAATGAAAAAAAATTATATATTTTTAATCGTTACGTACGTTAAAAAATGAAATGTGCCCTATTTGAAAATATTTTTAAATTTGTGAAGTTGTTCTTTAAATTCAAAATATTATACGAACATGAAAATAATCTTTTTCGAATGTGTATTCTTCAAAATAAATATTAAATTTTGAACTTCTCATTTTGTCAAATAGGAAAAATGATTGATTATTTTGTTGATCGAAGGAGATGGATGTACCAAAGAAAAGGAATGAGGGGCTCAATAAAAGAAGATTTTTATAACGGTATAAACGTGTTTGTTGAATTCGCCTTAAGTAATAACGGAAACGATCCAGAAATTCGTTGTCCGTGTAGTAGGTGTAGACATTTGAAGTTTTTGTTACCAGATATTGTGAAAGTTCATTTGTGCCAACACGGTTTCACACCCGAATATTATGTTTGGGATCGGCATGGAGAAGTTGTAGCAAATACTTCTGTAGAGTCTGAAAGTGTCGTTAACGAAATAGTTTCAACGACCCGTATAGAAAATATGGTCGAAGATGCAGCACGATCAATGTTTCCTATGGTTGAAGTTGACGACGATGATGTAAATGTTGAAGAACCAAATATTGAAGCTAAGAAAATTTATGATTTACTAGATGCAGCTAAAAAACCTATTTGGGATGGTTGTAAAAGCGGCACGCAGCTGTCAGTAATCGCAGAATACATTGCGATGAAGTCAAAATACAACATCACTGAAGCTGGGTTTACGGCTGTTGTACAAGCTGCAAAAAGACATATGCCGCCCGATAATCTAATGTGTGAAAATCACTACGAAGTTAAAAAACTTATGTCGGCTTTTGGTTTACCGTATCAGAAAATAGATACATGTTTAAAAGGATGCATGTTGTTTTGGAAAGAAGACGCAAACCTTAGAAATTGTAAAGTTTGTAACCAGGAGAGATACAAACCAAGAAAAAAGAAGGGTAAGGAAGTTCCGTACAAGCGTATGCACTACTTACCCATAACTCCAAGACTTCAAAGATTATACGCATCTTCTGTAACTGCGTCTAATATGAGGTGGCATAGCGTGAGAACGGAGGAAGAGGGTACGTTGACACATCCGGCCGATGGAGAAGCATGGAAGCATTTCGATAAAACGCATCCAAATTTTGCAGCGGAGAGTCGAAATGTTAGATTAGGATTATGTACGGACGGTTTTTCTCCATTTTCTCAATTTGGTTCTAAATATTCATCCTGGCCCATTATCGTCACACCGTATAATTTACCTCCATGGATGTGCATGAAAACGCAATATATGTTTCTTACTGTTGTCGTTCCTGGCCCCGACGATCCGACACAAGGAATCGATGTATATTTACAACCGTTGATTGAGGAGTTAAAAATACTGTGGAACGAAGGAGTAGAAACATACGATGTGTCAAAGAAGAAAAATTTTCGTATGTTTGCTTCTTTGTTGTGGACTATAAGTGATTTTCCTGCCTATGCAATGCTTTCGGGATGGAGTACTGCCGGTCGTCTAGCATGTCCATATTGCATGGATGAAACACGAGCGTTTTCTTTACCTCATGGTAAGAAAATTTCATGGTTTGACTGTCATCGATATTTTCTCCATGTAAATCATCCCTTCAGAGGAGACAAGAAAAACTTTTTAGCTAATAGAGTAGAAAATAGACAACCACCGACGATATGGTCAAGCGAAGACATATATGAACTTGTTAAGGACTATCCAAAGATATATGAAACGGGGGAGCAAACAGAAATTGAAGGCAAATCAGTTGTTCATAACTGGTGCAAACAAACTATTTTTTGGGAGTTGCCGTATTGGAAACATCTTCTGCTTCGCCATAACATAGATGTGATGCACAATGAGAAAAATGTATTTGATAATGTGTTTAACACAATTTTGAATGTGAAAGGGAAGACGAAGGATGATTTGAAATCAAGACGTGATATAGAAGAATTATGCAAACGTCCCGAGCTTCATATGAAACCAAATGACAGTAAAAAACCAAAAGCTTGTTACGAATTAGATAATAATCAAGTTAAAGCTGTGTTAAAATGGGTGGAAGGGTTAAGATTTCCTGATGGGATATCATCAAATCTTCGTAGATGTGTTGACTTTAAAAATAGTAGATTGAGCGGAATGAAAACTCACGACTGTCACATAATGATGGAAAATTTATTTCCCGTTATGTTTAAAGAACTACTGCCGTTAAAAGTTTGGAAGGTAGTAACGGAGCTTAGTATGTTTTACAAAGAGCTTTGTTCGACTACTTTAAAAGTGCAACGTTTACGTAAACTTGAAGTGGACATTCCTATATTGCTTTGCAAATTAGAGAAAATATTTCCGCCAGGTTTTTTTAATGTGATGGAACATTTACCTGTTCATCTTCCATCTGAAGCACGACTTCGAGGTCCTGTCCAATACGGATGGATGTATCCATTTGAGAGGTATGTAATATGTTATAACGTAATTTAATTGCATTTGAAAGATGAAGTTAATATAAATTAATGTTGCATAGATATTTGAATCATCTGAAGAAAAAAGTGAGACAAAAAGCACGAGTTGAAGGTTCGATATGTAAATCTTACATCGAAGAAGAAGCTTCGTTCTTTTTCTCTCACTATTTCAGTGACCATGTGAATATTTCATTTCAAAGTGTTCCTCGTAATGATGAAGGCGACGAACAAGAGTCCTCTCAAGCAATGTTATCTATTTTTAGACAACATGGTCGGCCTTCTGGAAAATGTGTGGAAATATGGCTAGACGATAGAGATCTTCGTGTAGCACACACTTATATTCTTCTAAATTGTGCCGAGGTTGCACCGTTTGTTAGGTAATCTGAAATAATAATTTTTGTTTTATTCTTTTCTGTAATGCATGCGCGTGTATAACCTAATGTAATAATTTGTTTATATAAACAGTGTTTATGAACGGGAACATCCGAACGGAGATCTCAGTAAAGAATTTTCCCGTTGGTTTTCAAATTACGTTTATGAGCCGAAAAATTGTGTTGTTGACGAAGGGTTGAAACATCTTGCAATGGGACCAAAAAGAGTGGTCAAGACATATCCAATATATTTCGTCAATGGATACAAATTTAACACTAAAGAATACGGTGCAGAAAAATTAACAAATAATACTGGTGTATTTGTTAAAGGTAGTGACGATCCAGAAAACCATTTAAATGATTTTTATGGCGTTCTAACACAAATTTTGCAACTGACATATTTCTCAAGACCCGCGGAGGAGGTGTTTCTATTTAGATGCAATTGGTTTAGCAATGTTCCAGGTTCTGGAATTAATGTGCATAAGGATTATAATCTTATCGAAATAAAGCATACATCGCACTATCACAAGTATGATCCTTTTGTACTAGCCAAACAAGCATTGCAAGTTTATTACGCTCCTTATCCGTCTCTAAAAAGAGATAAAGCAGATTGGTCTGCAGTTTTTAAAACAAAGGCCAGATTCACATTCGATGGGAAGAATATTCCGGACGAACAAGCTTATCAGGCAGATCTTGAGCAAAATAACGAAATAATAATTACAGACGATCATACAGATTTTGGTCCTTTGATCGATGAATCAAATGTTTTGGTAGAAGCGTTTGACAGTGCAGAGGAAAATATCGTCGAAAACGAGACCGAATCTGAATCAGAAGACGATGATGACTGATATAAATTTGAATCTGTTTTTTTGCAATTGATGTAACTATGTTGAATTCTTGATGTATTATGAAATTGATGTAACTATGAAACTAAATCCGTTTACTATTGTTTTATGTTATTTCAATTTGTCATTTATTTAGCAATTTTTATTAAAAATGCAATGAACTCTGCTTATCGTAGGAAGAGTACACCCATCATGAATCAGGTATAACAAACTTACATGTCTATTTACATTTCAGTCATTATAATTAAGCAATTTATACCATTGATGTCATGTTCATATGAAATATATTTCATTATCATGTTTTTATTCTCTTATATAATGATGTGTAAACGTCACAGGTTTATCATTATGTCACATAGAGGGAGGAGCTCTTCCCGTTCTTCAGGAGGCGATGGCAGTGGCCCATCGCAAGCGCCACACCGTCCAGTTGTTACGTTAGCCCCCAAAGCAGATGGGTAAAAATTAAATCTTATTCATCATCTTATTTTTTCTATACTATACGTATGTACTTATCTGTATCGTACTTAAAAACAGGGGGTTCGAGCTACTACCCACTAAGGTAGTGTTGGACGTCTCCAGAGCAGCATATCGTAGTAGGATGAGTGCGTGCTGGCCAAAGTGGGATACCATCCCTCCGCACATCATAGAGTGCATATGGCAGGATGTCCTAGTATGTGTAATTTTTATGTTTTCCATTTTTAATTCGTTTTTGTCGTTTTTCTACCGTTTATCGTTTAAAGTGTAATCTTTTTTTAACACAGGCTGAGATAGACATCCAGACAGATGATATGCAGCTGGCACGAGCATACTGGATGAGGAAGATGCGAAAGAACTACAGAGACACGATATCTGAGGTTAAGAAATCCGGGAAGAGACCACGGTGGATGGGGGAGAGCGTGTGGCAAGCTTGGTTGAGCTACTGGGAGACGGACGAGGCGAAGGCAAGTATACTAATTTTTTTTCAATTATTAATTTAACGTGATTGAAAAATAATGTATCAAATTTTGAATGTACAGGCAGAGTCAGATAGAAACTCTGCAAATAGAAATAAGAATCCCGTTACTCATCGCGGAGGATCGAAGTCGTTTCAGCAGTATCGGCAGGAGTTGGTAAATTTAATTACTGAATAATAAATGTAAATAGTTTATGCTATATGATTTTAAATGTATAATAATTGTATGTAACAATCAACTTCAGGAAGCCGAGGCACATGGTCCTGTCAGCTATATGGACGTGTTCACCCGTACGCATGCTGTTGAGCATGTTAATCCAGACGGGACTGTTTCGTACACATGGCAGGACGATAAATCCAGTAAAAGCCATGTAAGCATATTTCATTTTATTCAGTATTAGTAATTGTTTTAGTTGTCAAATTATTATGAAATAAGATATGATATTATTAATTTGTCAATGCAGGAGATGTTTATGGAGCAGCGACAGAAACTCCTTTCTGATACGGGTCGAGAGCAGCTGACGACCGATGAAGAGGACATTATTTTTGAGTCCGTTATGAGTCCACCAGAGCATGGTCGACGATACGGATTTGGCAATTTAGCGGTAAATAATTTAATTTTTCTTAAAATACTTAAAATATGATATTCTTACCTTTTCAAAACAATAAACTTTGATTTTATTTATTTTTCAATTATTGCAGTCCAGTAGTCAGAGTAGGAGACGGCGGAGTAGACCTCAGAGCGAGCTAGCAAGTATAGAAGAATTACAGACTAGAGTTCAGCAGTTGGAGGAGCAGAACCGCCAACAGGCCATGCAGACGGCACAGTTATTTGAGTACATGCAGCAGTTTGGTGGCCGCTTCCCTTCATCGGCTGGCTCTGGATCTGGGGCAGATTGATTCATTGCTTTCTAATTCGTTCGTGCAGGTATGTTTAGTTTTAGTTTACAATGATTTGGTAGAAGGAACAATTAATTGTTGATATGTATAATTATGTATAATACACTTGGTTCTGTAGCTGTATCAGGATATGCATGATTAGAACAGTTATTGTTAGTATTATTGTTAATGTTGGAATGTTATGTATATTTTGTATTTTATTTTTATTCTAATTTAGTTTATTTCTGTGTCTATTGAATATTTTGGAGTATTGGTTTGCATGTTTGGTTGGATTATTGTTTATTTGATTGTGCAGTATTGATATTGTAGTGTTTGGAAGAGAAATGTGGTTGGAAGGCTCTATTTGCAGCAGATTTTAAAAAAAAACAACAGGTTTCCGACGGCTTCCGACGGCTCTCGACGGCTTATTGGTCGAAATTTTCCGGCGGTTTCCGACGGGTTCCGACGGCTTATTGGCCTGATTTCCGACGGTTTCCGACGGTTTCCGACGGCCGTCGGAAGCCGTCGGAAACCGCCGGAAACCGCCGGAAACCGTCGATAATGTATACGGCATCACCCGTCGGTAGCCGTCGGAAATACTGCTCCCCGACGCCTTCATTTCCGACGGCTTTTTCCGACGGCCGCCGACGGCTTCCGACGGCCGCCGACGGTTTTCAGCCGTCGGAAATCCCCCCTCCCCTTGTAGTGTCTTAATCTCTTCCAATTCATTCACATTCACGAAAATCTTTCAACTACAAAGTGTTAGAGCAAGTCGTGATCTTCAAATCCATACAGGTAGGCTGACGAATCATCGACCATTGAGGGAGAAAATTGCTCGCATTCTAAGGGGGATCATGCACATTTTTCACGATAAAGGGGGCACCGAGCTTCAGGCCATTGTGTCCATGGGAGGAGCTTGCTTTGGCGCATCGTTAGGCGGCATTTGATCGACGTCTCGATCATCATGGAAGGCTCGAAAATTGATAGATAATCGACGGCTTTGGGTTGCTTTCGTTCGAAATGATTGATATGATATTATATGTTTTCCGTTGCGATGTGAGATTCTGTATTTTTCTGTTTGGTTCTATCTTCTCTCTTTCTTCTCTTCTTTTCTCTTCTTTTCTTTCTCTTGACTTTCTGTCGGTTTGTGCTTTTTAGGTCGGACATATGTGGTTTTTATTCGATTCAAATGGTACAAATTTGCCCGTTTGTCACAGCCGCCTCATATGATGGCCACTTCCATCACCAGTTGGAGGCGCACCAGTCCTCCTTTGAGAAGAAGAAGGAGATCCTATATAGGAAGAGCTATGTCTATGAAAAAAAGACATATGTATAATACATGTTACAGACATATCCTATGTGAGAAATATATCATTTAATTATGTGAAACATAAATTATGGCATAGCATAAAAGGATTATGTGAAACAGACTACGATTAAACATATCACTCGTAGAACACATCATTTTTAGTGAGGAAATGTAACATAAATAAACACAGAAATGACCTTCTCTCGAACTATAGATTATTAATCAGTCCTCGTCATTTTCTTATTCAGAATTGGTTTCATACTCTATTTTGTTCCTTTGTAGTCTCAAATGCTTCTATTAATGCATTTGAATCATCGTTTAGAGGTCCAAAATCGGTTTGTTCGTTGGTTATTATTATTCCAGTATTTTCTCGATATCTGCTTGATAAGCATTTTCGTTTGAAATATTCTGTCCATCAAACGTAAATCTTGCCTTTGTTTTAAAAACAGCCGACCAATCTACTTTATCTCTTCGTAGAGATAGGGTACGGAGCGTAATAGACTCGAAGAGCTTTTTTGGCAAGTATAAAAGGATTATACTTATAATAATTCGAGGTATGCTTTATTTCTATAAGATTATACTTTGGGTGCACGATGATTCCAGAACCTGGAACATTGCTATCGGTTGCATTTAAACAAAAAAAATTCCTCTACAAGTCTTGTGAAATATTTCAATTGCAAAACCTGGGTTTACACGCCATTAAAATCATTTACACGATCATTTGGATTATCACTACCTTTAATAAATACACCGGTATTGTTAGTTAATTTTTCAACATCGTATTCTTTAATGTTAAATTTATATCCACTAACGAAGAATATTTGGTAGGTCTTGACTTTCCTTTTTGGTCCCATAGCTAAATGTTTCAATCCTTCGTAGACTACACAATTTATCGTGTCATAAACGTAATTTGAAAGACAAGTAGCAAAATCTTTGCCAATATCGCCATTTGGATGTTGTGATTCGTAAACACTGCAATTATAGAAGAAATATTGCATTATACTGAACATACACGTGTGTATATGTGTATATACGCATATGTAGATGATATAATGCATTAAGAAGAATGGTGAAAATCCATCTGTATATTAACGAAGTCTAACATTACAGCTCTCCGCTGCAAAATCGGGATATTTTTGATCAAAATGCTTCCATGCTTCCCCATCAGCTGGGTGTGTTAACGTACATTCTTCCTATGTTCTAATGCTGTGCCATCTCATATGATGCGCGGTTACAGAAGATGCATATGACATTTGAAGCATAGGAGTAATTGATAAATAATGCATACGTTTATGCGGGACTTCTTTTCCCTTCTTCTTTCTTTGTTTGTACCTTTCCTGATTACATATTTTACAATTTCTAAGATTGATATCTTCTTTCCAAAACAACATACAACCATTTAAACATGTGTCTATTTATTGATATGGTAAATCGAAAGCCGACATAAGTTTTTTCACTTCATAATGATTTTCACACATTAAAGTATCGGAAGACATATGCCACTTTGCAGCTTGTACAATAGCTGCAAATCTAGCTTCTGTGAGGTTGTATTTAGATTTCATCTTAATGTATTATACGGTTACTGATAATTGGGTGCCGCATGTACAGCCTTACCAAAGGGTTTCTTCGTGGAATCCGATAAATCATAAAAAAATTTGCTCCAATATTTGGTTCTTCTTCAACATTAACATAATCATCAACAAATTGAGCAGTACGGAACATTAAATGTGTTGCATTTTCGACCATATGTTCTATGAGATTCGTCGTAAGAATTTCATTACTCACTACCTCCTCTTACTGTACAGGATTATGTGCTACAAGTTCTCCATGAGGATCCCATACCAAATAGTTTGGTGCAAAATCGTACTAAAGCAAATGAACTCTAACCATTTCTGGTATCAAATGCTTTGACAATTTGCACTTACTACATGGATAACGGATTTCTTCCTCATTTCAATTATTACTTAAAGCGAAGTCGATAAATACGTGTACACCATTATTAAAATGTTCACTTATTGAGCTTCCAATTTTCCTTCGTTGTCGATACATCCAGCTTCGATCAATAAAATAATTAATCATCTCTCCTACTAGTTAAAACATACAATATAAATTAAAACCACATCGACAGTTTATTTTTCAAATTTTTTTTACAATTTAATGTATTATATTAGTTGATCATTGACACTTTGTTGCTGGGTCATCCTACTTCCCATTAAAAACACAGTAATGCAATTAAATCTTGTAAATCATTCCATTTTAAATGATTCAACAAAATTTTGTCAGCACTTCCCTTTTGTTCCCTGAGTCGTACACAATTGCGTGTACATAGGGAATATAAGGAAGTGCTGTCGAAATTTTGTGAACTGTTTAAAATGAAATGATTTATGAGATGTAATTACGTTACTGTGTTTGTAACTTGTCCAATACAGGGACAAATCCAACAAATATTGTATACGATGAATATTGATGTCTGTTCTACGAAAAAAACGAATATCCACATAATGATCATATACAATACTTATCAGATGGGGCCAAAAAACACTCTAAGGGTTTTATGAATGAAGTATATCACATATTTCATATTATTATTTTAAAATTTTTGGCTTTCAACATTTAAATTAAATTGATTAACATTTAACTCAAGTTAAACTACCGTATGCGATAGTTTGTCATATACGCATATGTTTAAAACTTTAAATTAACTAATCGTACGTTATATAAAATTAATTATTGCTTTTGACGTTTTAGAAAACACAACCTAAATTATGCTCATCCACATTAAATAACACAAGCAAGGTGTAAAAGCACTAAATTATTCAACTAATGCAACTAATTTCTTATCGTACAAACTAAACAAATTAGCATTCAACACTTATAGGATAATAGCAATAATTAACATTCAATAAACTATATTACATGATCAATGAGATAATATAAATAATTAAACTAACAAATTAACCCTAAATTAACAAATTCATGAAATTAGGGTTTATGAATAATACCTAAAATAGAGGAGATTAGGGGTTTGGAGGAGATGAGAGATTCCAAATTGACGAAGAAGGAGGTGATTTCGACAGAATTTCAGGCGTTGAAGGTGGAGATGGAAATGGTGGAGGAACGTTTGGTGATTTTGAGAGCAATTGAAATGTTTCTGGTTTGGCTTAGGGAAGAAGATAATCGTGATTTTCTGACGGCTACCAATGGATGCAAATGGCAAATTCTAACGGCTTTTGACGGCTAATTATTTTTTTCGTAATAAAGTACCAAATATACTAGCTGTTGGAATCCATCGGAATTTAGCTACCGGTGGCCATCGGTACCTGTTGTCGGAATATACTGTTGTTCTTGTAGTGTAACAATAGATTTAGTTCTTTCAACATTGATAAAAAAGGAAGTAAAAAAATATGACAATCAAATCTTACAAACAAAGCATCTACAAAGAAACATAAGATGGAGACTATAAACAATATAAGCAAACAGTTTTAGAAACTTACCAAAGTAGCTTCAAAAGTTTCCACTGCTTATTGCAAAAATTGAAAAGGGGAAATCTTGTGAAAAATAAGCACACTGATCGACTATCGATGTACTCCATTTCACAAGATATTCAAACCTTTCCAAAATGATAACATAATAGTGGAGGATGTAAGTAAGGAATCAACTTCAGTTGATTTAATAACGCAGTCATACATAACGGAAGAAAACTGCTTTCGTTTTGGAGACATGACAATAACAATAAAAGAAATCGACATGAAAATAACAATAAAACGTTTCAATGATCAATATTTTATAGATTGAAAAATGATCAAAGTCAAGGACATAGAGTAAAAATAAATGTTAGCTTAAAGGGAACACAAAGCAAGATTATACTGATGTTGCAAGGATGATTTTAATGCATCTGCTATCAACATATTTGCTTTTCAACGCAAACTCGTCATTTCTCTTAATGTTGTTGTCATATATTTATACAATAAATGAAATGAAAATTGTTTCATGGTCAGCAAAAAATTTCAATCATTTAATGTACCAAATCAAGAAACACAAAGATACTCCAAGAAAAATCAGAGCATGTGTAACTATTTTGCTTGTAGATACTAATAACTCATTCTATATTTTTAGATTATATTACAAACTAAAATATAGTATGATATGGTTTTGCAGTACTGATTTTGTGATGTGACAGAAATAATAGAACAAAAAAAGTTACAAAGAAAGCAAACCTACATTCACAAAATGGGAACTACAGGAGGTTACTCCAAATATTATTAAGAAACTCATCAATAGAAAGATAATATTTCTTGTTCACTATAACTTTGTATGAAATATTTACCATTACATATATTCTAGTAGTACATTATACTATAGTATATTTGTTCCAATAACTTTTAGACAAAAAATTGCCTATCCAATATTTGCTTAGCAAAAATTTGTCTACTTAATATTTGCCAGCCTAATATTTGCTAAGAAAATACAAAAGTTAAACTTTCTATTTCCTAACTGGTAGAGAAAGGAAGAAAAACAAAAAAGGAGAATGAGCTAAAAACTGCCAAAGCAAAATCTCCTAAAGAAAATGGTTTAGCTTTTGACAAAAAATATGAAAATATCAAAAAACAACTGAAAGATATGAAATTGAAAATGAAGAAACTGAAAGAGGATAATGCATCTCTAAAAGAAGAGAACAAGCACTTGAAAAATGAAATTGAAGATTTGAGAAAAAAGAAAGGAAATGATGAAAATGAAAATGATGACAATGTTGATAATGATTAAATAAATGATGATGAAGCAATAGACGATGATGTTGATAATTATGAAAAAGATAAAGCTGAGGACAAAGATAAATATGTTAGCATTAATAAAGAGGATGACGGTAACGATGTAGTTTAATTACATGCAGATGTTGAAGGTTTTAAAGTTGATGACAAAGATGATGGTGATCGTAATGCTAGTGTTGGTAATAGTGATGATATAGATGGTAATGCTAGTGCGAGTGACAAAGATGGTGGTGCTAATGACAAAGATGGTGGTGGTGATGCTGGTGGTATTGATGGTGCTGACCAAAATAAGGATGATACTGCTGCAAAAGACGATGATGACACTGATGAAATAATAAGCTAATTTGAAGTTGCTGTCATACCAAAGGAAGTAAAAAACAATTAACAAAAAAAGCCATAGAATAATAATAGAAAGCACGGAAAAAGGTATATTTTCACAAATTATTGTTCAAATTTAAGGCGTGCAAATATATGCTAGGGTGCAAATATTTGCTATCTATAAGTTAATAAACAAAATAATTAACAACAGAAATTTTTTGATAATCAAAAGATCTGATTGCAGAAGGACATCACAAAAAAATAGTTCAAAAAACAATAGGTATATATTTAAAAAAAAATTGTTTTTATTTATAAAATAAGTCTCTTAAAATATTTGACATATATTAAATATATAATTGAAACAGATGCTCAAAATTTTGGCATACGAGGGAAAGATTTCCCAAACATTCAAAATATTGACATCAAGCGAAAACTAGAAAAGTAGCCAAAAATCAATTCAAGGCCAAATGACAATCCAAAAAAAATGGCTGCAGAATGTGAAATAAAGAAGGAAAAAGAGAAGTAAAATCAAGAAACAATAAAGAGAAGGTTCTCTATCTTCACTGCCAAGAAAATTAAAACCAAAAATAGATGATAAAAAGCAAAAGATCGAAATTTTAAATATGAGCCACCAAAAAAAACAAAAGGACTCCAAAAATGACAACATCGATACAAAAGAAGTTAAAAAAGGTAATATTATCGACATAGCTGAAGAAGATGAATGTGATCTTGACAGACAAAAAAAAAGATGCTGTGTAAATATTGAAAAAAGCTAGCTAGCCAAAAATGACTTTCGGACAATCAAATAAGTATACTAAAAGCTTTTTACCAACAAAATGGAAATACGTAAGTTATTTAAATAAAACAATGCATAACATACTTATATACAGATATGTATTGATAGCAATTATATTTGCCAGGCAAATATTTGTTTGGTAGATATTTATTTGGCAGATATTTGCTATGTACACATGTTCATCCAGTTACAATAATATATACTAATATAATTTTGATATTATTAAAACAGGAAAACAACATTCTATGACGAAGAAAAAGACATTGAAATAAGAGGAGTAAATATACCAAATATGTTGTTCAACAAATTCATTGATTCGAAGATACATAATTTTACAACACAATTTCTATATAATGATATGATAAATATGGACAAAAAAATAAGTAAATTAATATATGAAATTGAATTTCGATGCAGGTTGTAGGCCGGTCCGTGAAAATCAAACTTGAGCGAAATTATAAAGATATTGTTTACTTATATTTCTATGCAGTGGTATGAGATACCTAAAATCAAAAATACATATCACTTTAAAATTAATTATACTGTAAGCACGGGTATCTATTATTGACGACTGCAAAACCACATATGAATCTTTGGTCATCAAAGTGCTGGAAGAAAGAGCAACGACGTGCAAATAAATAGTCATACCATTGCATCATGTCAACCACTACACACTATTAGAGTTTAACGCAGTTGAAAAGACATGGAAGCGCTATGATGCTCAAAGATCACCAAGATCAAAAAATGCCAACTGCCCACACAAACAGCGAGCTTTAAAATTATACGTTATAAATATGTTTACAGTTGACGTTGACAAATAATTACAGGGCTCCCAAATATTTGCAAACTGATATTTAACCAAAATTACCGTACAAATTTGCTTCGTTCATAATTTTCAAAGAGAAAATCTGATGGACCTATATAAAACACTTTATTCAAGAAATAGCAAGAAAACAATAGAATAAAAAAATCTAGTCAAATTCGATACTTGCCCACAATAAGAACCTCATTCGAAAGTAAAACTTATTATTTATTTCAAAACATTAAAAATATCAATTTTTTTTAAATGATGTAGAATTGATTGTGCAATATTTGTCATGATGTTCATGGAAGATCTTTTAGACGACAAAGACATTGAGACAATCTTGAGATGTATAATTTTGATTCCATACAGGATATTGAGCTTTGATGGTATATCATATAGTTGTAGATAAGAAACATGAATTGAGATCAGATCCTGATATATAGGAATGTAGCAAAGATTTGATGGCTACAGGCAATTTTGGGTAATGAATGCAATAAACTTCTAGATGTTGGATGTAGGTTATTAGCTTTTAGATGTAGGTATAAGATGCTAGACATTGATGTTAGACTCTGATTGTTGGATGTTAGACATATGATATACATTGATTGTTAAATTTTTACCGTCAGATGTTCGCTTTTAGATAGCTACATGTTCGAAGTTAGATTTTCACTGTTATATGTTTATATACAGTGTTTGATATCGGATTTTGAATGTTGCATATATTTTTAACTAAATGTAATATGAAATATTTAGAAAAATATTGTTGTTTTTATATAATATAAAAACATTGAATATTCGGTTCAATATATGGTCTGATACTTTTGACCAGCAAAAGTTTACCATGCAGATATTTTTCTGGCAAATATTTCCAGAATTTTTTTTATAAATTAGTAAGGTTACTACATTTTCTTATAACTGTATTGATGTATTGCTATAATTTTCATATAGAAATAAACCTTAGTAAAACAGCAACTACCAACACAATACAAAGTTTGTATCAAAGCAAAAGAGAAAAATTATGAAGTTAAAAACAAATAAAATGTTCTCTTTTCATTCACTAACATTCCATTCTATAAAGAATACTTTGCCTAACTTACACGAAGTATATTTCAGTTTTGGATTGTGTGTAAATACATTTTTGAGTCCTTAAAGCAATGATTTGTTATATCACTAGAACATACAAAATTGAATACCTATATTTTTTTTATGAGGGTGGAAGATGATTTCATTTTATTTTAATTTCTCATTTGAAATCAGGTCAAAATATAACAGCTTTTTATGATTCAATGACAGAAGATTTTGACCAACATTTTAAGCTAATGGGCAAATTAACTAACTACATTTGACTAACACACACATGTTATGTAAAAATTAAAACAACATACTAAATATTAAACAACTTACTGTTGGGGAAAATCCCTTCATATGATTAGTCTAAGGAAATAAAAAACACAACGCAGTGTAAAACAATTGGACCATGATTTTAGTGAGATGGAACAAACAAAAGATGGATACTAGAACAGATAATCACAAATAAATGCAATGTAGAAAAATCAATAACGCCAGTATTTATAGTGGTTCCACTACCATGAGGCAGTGTACGTCCACTAGGGGAGAGGAGATTTTATTAATCATTGAAAGATTAGAGTTACAAGACTGATTCATTTTTGGAGGCTATTACAATACAGACAAAATTCTACAGAGTTTCAGCTCTCTATGATGGCTTCAATTGTTGTCCAGAAGCTCCACTATTTACAGAGTGAAGATTTGAGAAGGGGTAGCTGCTATATAGTAGCCCTGGGGTTTGGTTCGGCACGCATGTGGTTTGGTTCGGCAAAACACCAAGTGAAAAATTTGGACCGGCATCAAAATACCGAACGAAAAATCTTGTTCGCCAAAATGCCGCTCAAACTATTTTTTTTGGTAAAAAACGTTTTACCGAACAAAAAATCTGGTTCGGCAAAAAACATTTCATTCCACGAACTTTCTATTGCTCCAAAATTTCTTCTCTCTTTCGCTTCTCCATTCTACAGAACGAAATATCTATCTCCAAAACCGCTTCCAAGCATCTCCTTCAACACTGAACGAGCTTCCACCCTCAAGATTTGGAGCGACAACTCCTTCTTCACGTGTCTCTTCTATGGTGCAAAATTAGGGCTTCTTCTTCATCATCATTAAGGGTTAGGACTTCTCAATTTGGGGATCTCGGTATCAATTTCTAACAATCTCCACTTTGATACCGAATTCCATACAAGCCTTCCAACTCCATCTACACCTTCATGCTCCAAGCAAGGGATACTTACTCAATGAGCTTTGGCGATGCCATCACCGATTACACTCTCTCAACGAACTCCGACAAGGCCACCGCCCACCAACAAAGTGTTCGAAGTACCCAGTCCGTGTAGAACCTATCAATCTCCACCATGAAAAAAGACGTCTCCATGAACCATCACAACTCTTCCCCCCCCCCCCCCTCGTGCCACCACATGGCACATAGCACTTCATTAAGCGAATCAAGTCTGAATAATGCTCGAACTTAGCAACAGTGTAACGACCCACCTTTTTGGACAGTTTAAACCAACGATCAAATACATATGCCGGTTCCAAACCATTCAAAAGGGCAGATGGTTATTGGGGTAAATAAGAAAAGAAGAGGAAAGAGAAATAAAGGAAATGAAACAACACAGAATCTCGCAGCCGAACGATAAAATATAATAGTCAAATAAACAGTTCATGAAGCTGTTTACAATAATTTGATCATTATTTATACAACATTTATCAGAGTTATACATATACAACATAACAAATAAAATGATGCAGCAGACAGCATGATGCAAGAATAATAATAGTAATAGTATACCAAATCTTCGTCTTCATCCTCCAGAATAGATCTTCAAAAATCAGAAAACTCAGGACTGACCCGAGCGTAATGAAAAGACAAAACACTCGAGTCAGGACTAAAATATCCTTATGAAAGTTAAATCAATCGTAAATAAATATGAGTGTAACGTCGTCGGGGATGTTTACGGGGTTTTACATCTCCTATCCAGTGTCAACGTGCGTGCAATAACTCAAGAGATGTTACGGGATTTTCCATCTCTCAAGGATCCGTTACATTATCTACTAGGTAGTAATGTACGCTAAGTAGATAACGCCTATCAGTAATATAAAGTATCAAAATAGCGTTAAGGCGTTACCATAATCCCCCTTAACACATTTTTATAATGCCATAGTCTATACAGCAACGTAAACCCCACCGTAAACTAGTGGTTATCAGAGGGTACCCCATAGGTATAACACAAAACAAAACGTAGTGGTCGTGAATAGGATAATCAGTATGACAAGGTACATGAGGCGATACCAACTAGGATACTAGTAGTTGCGTGATCCGGACTGATGTTGAGCATAGCCAGCAGCTACCCCAACACCGCGAAACAACACTCCCAAATCAAGGGGTGCACCCAAATCGAATCACAAATGTAATAGATATGGTATCGAAGAAGTGTGTCCACTAGAGATGGCGAACCTCAATGGCCCGGCGTGGCTCCTGTTTTAGTCATGTCAGGGGTCATCCAATATCGTTCTCTTTCTTCAGTCAACGCGTTCACCAAACCATCCACTTCATTCTGGATCAACACTCCGCGTATAATAGTTATTAAAGTGGTTTTCGGTATCGACAGAGAGTATGTCCATATCCGATCCCGGTCTCTTTAATAACTACGTATTATTACACCGATGGCTCTTTTATATTTCAAATTGATTCATAATTGGTATCAAAATATCATATTCGCTTCAAAAATCAAATCCATTTCAAATATCATCATAGCTATTCAAAATGTAAGATTCCGTTTCAAAAATCATTTTTTCGTCTCGATATCTCATTTTGATTTCAAAATCATTTCGAATTTCAATTTAGGTTGCAACTTCATTTAACCCAATTCGTATTTAAATTCAAGATTTAAACATAAACATTTCACCTTAGTGACCAGCTTGAAATTTTAGAAAAATAGTTTAAGTGGTTTAAAAGTAGTTTAAATAATTAAATAGTTAAAAATACTTAAAATCTTTAAATGGATTTCAAATAGATAAATTTATTTAAAATAATTTAAATTGGGTTAAGTAGGTTTAAAATAGATTAAAATAGTTTAAGTATTTAAAAATGGTTTATATAACCGAGAAATTTGGAAACAAAATGAAACATCTTCAAAACCAAACCATTTCAATTATAACTTCCCAATTCAAATCAATTTCAATTTCCATTCTACCGATTCAATTTTGATTTCAATTCAAATCAATGTCAACTTTGACTTCAAATTAATTCAACTCTACATACACCTTCAATTAATTCAATTTCAATTTATATCGATTTAGAGCTTGATTTTTCAAAATATCATTTTATAACACTTAACAATTATCCTTCAATATTCAAATTTAAATCCAAATTTCAAATATGATTCAATTCCAAGCTCATTTTCAAAATATTATTTTTATATCACTTTTACTTAGTAATACTCAAAGCTCGAAATAATGTTCAATCTTTAAAACAAATAAATTTTAGAAATTCAATCATATCCCTATTTTTAATTTCAAAGTCTAAACTTAAACTATTTAACAATTTCTTTTAACCAAAATTTATTTCAACATTTCAAACTCAATTTTGCGATAAGTTCGATTTCTATAAATTGATTTTACTTATAACTTTTAAATCAAACATTTAAATGAATTTCAAATCAACGATTTTAAAAATTATTAATTTAGCCAATCCGGTGTCCGTATATAATTTTCTATCCTATGGCCAAGTAATTATTTATTTTAATTAAATGTCGGGGATGAATATATATCACTTAAACCAATCACAGTGTCATATGTATGTATAACAGGATATATATAAGCAAATAATCATCCAAACATTTAAATATCAACCAATAGCAACCATCGACATACATCATCCAATAGACAATACAATTCATGGCAATTTCATAGTTATCAATGTCAGGTAATTTAATCACAGTTCAATTTTAATTTCAATTTAACTGTCAATTTAATTTTCAACGATTAATTCAAATGATAATCTATATGACAATTAAATTTTATCAAACAACGACAAATAAAATCATAACACTTCATAATGTCAAATTTTAACTAGCATAAAGATATTTAGTACATTGTGAACGTTATAAAACACTCACCTTGATTTTTAAGATTTTAAATCAAATCGAACGACGTTCGATTTAATCTAAAATTTTAATGAGCTCCAAACACTCCCAGATCTGCACTGCAGCGTAGCTCTCGTCTCTGCGATTCCAACGCACCTTGTTTCGTCCAATTCTTATAATGAACACAGAAGATACGGTATTTACAAGTTTATATGATTTAATATAAAATTAAATTACTAATTTCTTTTAAATTTTATAACCTAAATGACATCTGCCGTTGGATTTGCATCCCCCATCATCAGGCCGCACGCGCCCTTCTTCCATCTCTAGTTTCAACATGCGAGAACACAACCCAAGCCGCCACTTCTTCACGCAATTTCGCAGCCCACCTCGAGCAAGCTTCAGATGATCAGCGAGTGACGTTTCAAAGCCCATCACCACCTCCATCTTCGACATGAATATCAATGAGCTTAGTCGCCATTTTCCCTCAAAATGCGCTCAAACTGCACAGCGAACGGAAATGATTTGCACCACCAAACGACAGTTTCTAGCAAGATCCACCGTTGGATCTAGAGAAGAGGATGTGCTCTACACTTTTCTAGTTGGAAGTTTTTTGATTCGATTAGCGGATTTGAAGAAATCGAGGGGGAAAGAAGAGTGTTTTCTGGCCATTGCTAGATATGAATGGCGGCTGTAGCAAAACCCTAGGGTTTTGGTTTCATTTGCAAAGTGAAATAATATCGTGCTTATATAGAAATTCAGACGAACACTATTCATTCCGGATTTTTCGAACTCCGATTTACGCGTGGTGATCGGCGTTTCTAGGGTTTACCCCGTGTTTCGGACACAATGGAATAGGTTTCGGAGGCTAATTCGATCATATGTACAAGTTACGGAAATAAACGATCAAATTTAAATTAAACCGATTAAACAAATTTCTATGCGTTTTGGCTCGCCCCGGACAAACGATAAATCCGATTGACTTGAAATTTGAAATATTACAATAATATTACATTACGGATCCGATGAAACTGGTTTTTTCGAAACCCGAGACTGTTTGTAAAATGACTATTTTAACTCGTCACTTAAATATTAACATATTCAATTTTCACAAATTTATTTTAAATTCAATTTTAAAAGTTCTACAACATCATTCTAACTTTAATATGATAAAATAAAATTTTACAAATCATTTTTAATCATATTAAACCCGTTATTCAATTATCCAATAAATTCCAATTTTAAAATCTTATTAACTCTATTATAATCGCAATATAACTTACATTCACTTTGGAAACCAATTTGAATCATATTAAATCAAATTTCCATTATTCACTCTATTTTCATATATTAAATTTCAATATCAAATTAATCATATCAAATTCGAAATTTAATTATTCAAACATTTGTAATATTAAATTTAAACAAATTTGATTATTCTTAAATCACTATCTTTTGAAATATTCAAAACGAACTTATAAGATTTAACCTTTAAAACTAATTCAAATTATAGAACAACCATTTTCACTAAACAGTTATTCAATTCCCGTTATTCAATCATTCAATAAATTCCAAATATTAAATTTAAACAATTTAACTGTTCAATATTTGACGGATTTCAATATTGGATTTTTAAATAAAAATTTCATTATCAGTCGATTTACTATATTACATCAAATGAATTCCACATTATTATTTAACTACAGTTAGAGATAATGCACTCAACTAATATATAAACTTTCATTTCAATTGCAATTGGTTCACAAATTCAATTCGACTAACTAAATGAATAGGTAACTTAAATAATTATCACCGTTAACTTTTTATTACTTATAAGTTTATTATTTACAAACAAGTGTCACAATTACCTATACAATACAAATTCATTCAATTACCTTTGACTACATATTATTTCAATTGATTTGGGATTCCACTCAATTCATAAATAATTAACTTAGATAAAATTTGTTGCATTTCATTCTAGTTATTATTACCATAAATAAATTACAATTTTTTTTAATTCTTCCAACATTAAACCATGAAATCTTATTAAATTTACATTTTTAATTATCGAAATTTTATGGGTCGTTACACTCTCCCCCACTCAAAACTTTTCGTCCCCGAAAAGGAAAAAAGAAGGGAAAAGGAACTAAGTATAGATTCAACATTAGATATATTTTATTCAAAGTTACCAACTTATAAAACAATGAAATTCCATTTATAAAGTCATAACTACGCTTCCACTAAGTTACTCCGAACGGCTTTCTAACTTTAAAAGTTAGTTATCAAAACAAGTTATAAAAAAATTTAAAACTTGAAAAATTTTCTAACACCTGGATTTATGGAAAATTTCGGCAGAGTCTCCTTTGCGCGGCTCGATCGGAAAAAAAAATGACAATATATATATCACAAATATACATCTCATCAAGTGATGAGGCATCCCACAGGGAAAAAGTGTAAAAGTACGGTATGTAATTCGAGATATGTACCTTATATATTATTAGCGAGCATATATGGCTAATATAGCGCGAAAGCGAGCTCCAAATGCGAAGCAAGCGCACTCCGCACCTACTAAACACTCAACAAACCATGAGAAACATGCATATATGAAAATAATATCAACATACATCATATAGCAACATAACAACTACATATGCCAACATAGCAAATGCAACAAAAGCAACAAATGCAACCATCAATCAACTATCATCCAACTATCATCCAACGAATCCATAACCAATCAATATAAATTCACTTCTCATTAATATTTATTGACTTAGGTTTCAATTTTAATCGCAGTTGATTCATTAACGTTGGATTTTACTAACATTCATTCTCAATTCAATTAGTTAACATTCACTATTTATATTTACATTAGTTCACTTCCAATTTGAATCAAATTAAATTCTATTTAAATTCATTTAACTTCCAATTTGATTTCAATGATTTATAGCTTTCAATTTCATTAACACTTAATGAATTATATACAATCAACTAACAATCATATAACAACCAAATCATACCCAACATAACCAAATTATTAATTTTACATTCAATTTGGTTTATCTCTTTCAATTCCAATTGATTCTTAGCCATACCAAATTCTTTTGTTTACATTTACTTCATATTCAGTTTCATTTAATAACCAATTTATTTGCGGAACATTTTATTAATGAAGGACATTTTATTAATCATCACTTTAATTTATAGTCGTTCCATAAAAGTCTAACTTCTTATATATGACTTTTCTTAGTTTATAGTTATCTCAAAAGTTGCAAATTTATCTTCACATATTTGGCATATTAAATTTCCAATATTAACTTTTAATTAAGTCCGTAAGCCGTACATATATCATCCGTGAGCAATATCAATCTAATCGCTTATTCGACCACACAATTTCACTTCCAACTAGTATCGTTCACCCGACTCTCTAGTGCGGACTCAGATTTGGTTCCTTGATTGGAAACCGTTACTCTCCTTGCATAGCCATATACTATGATAGAGAATTCCAGAATCAAACCAAAAATCCATATCCAGGGTTCGCCGTCGAGAATCGAGTGGAAAATCCTAACTTGGATCGATATAAATCATCTCGAAATTTTATGCTCGAATTTGGATCAAATCGTTATGCGAACAAAATAATATACGTACAACTCACGTATTACCTTCCAATGGATTTCTATCCAATTTATCTATACTAAATTATTTTGTTGGCTTTTTTATTATTTACAATTAATCATTCACAATCCATTATTCAGTTAGTATATTCATTTCTTTACATAGCATGTTCTTTAACATTATCTTTTCTTAAACATCATATCATAGAATTTGCTTACTCAAGTTCATTTTAAACATTCTATATAATTTAATTTAATTCATTCTTTTCCCAATTGATTCTTAGCTATAAGAAATTCCATTTGAGTTTTCCTTACTTGTATACTTCAATTATTTTCAGGTTCTTTTAGTTGTACAACATCTCATTACATATCCAAAACATCATTTCAACTTCTTAATATTTGGTAAGTCATATTATATGTTATTAGAATGCAAATTTGGTATTATAGAAATTTATAGAATTTCATTTTACTTAGTCAGAATGTTCACAAATTTGATTTATTTAAATCCTCTTTACCTTTCAACTTTAAAGGTACACTACAACTCTAAAGTCTTCCCTAACATAAACTTAGATATCTTAATCCTCTTATTTTATAAATTTTGGTTATTCACATTTCATTCAAATAGTTTGAAAATTACTAATTAACATAACTTAGAAATTTAAATGCCCGGTTCTTTTCAAATCGTTTGAAATAAACATATACACTTATATCTTTAATATATCAAATCATACCTTTGGAGTTTAAACCAAAACCCATTTACCCAAAATAATTTCGAAGAAAAAGCAAAGCTTCTTAGAAGTCTCCCCCACTTTGAGACTCGAAAATAAACATCGATGATGCTGCGCAGTCATCACCGAAATTATTTTCCAACGACATAATAGAAGAGTACTGAATTCATTCCTTCTTAAAAATCCTTTCAAAATATTTCCATAAACAATTTCCAACTAATATTACTATATATTTCTTCAAACTTTGAGAACCATTTTTCAAAATCTCTGGGTTTAAATTCAATATTTTCCAATTTAAATCTATTTTAATTTATAAGTCACCTTTATAAATATTCTTATAGGATTTTCTTTCTTAAAACGTTCCACAAGTGTTTTATCATTGTTAATTTTGCAATTCACCTTATTTATTAAATTACAATATCCAATTAATGATAACAACCCATATATCATTTCTAACAACCAGGTAAGCTAGATAAGTCACAATAATTTCTGAAATTTTCTTTATATTCAAAATATAATTAGAGCAAAATTATTTCATTTACCCAATTTCAAAACAATACTATGTCGAATTGTTCTATTTAAGTGTTTAGAGATCCCTATCAATGGCGTTAATTACTCGTATTGACCAGAATCCATAAGTCACTCAACAAATTAAACGACACAATATAAAACATTTTATATCACTAACAAATACGCACTCTCGTATGTATACACTCAGCGACTCATCATAAGGTATTACTACCCTATTTATAAAGAGTCAGACCCCACAAAGCTAAGGTTATCGCTAAACCAAAGCTCTGATACCAACTGTAACGACCCACCTTTTTGGACAGTTTAAACCGACGATCAAATACATATGACGGTTCCAAACCATTCAAAAGGGCAAATGGTTATTGGGGTAAATAAGAAAAGAAGAGGAAAGATAAATAAAGGAAATGAAAAAACACAGAATTTCGCAGCGGAACGATAAAATATAATAGTCAAATAAACAGTTCATGAAGCTGTTTACAATACTTTGATCATTATTTATACAACATTTATCAGAGTTATACATATACAACAGAACAAATAAAATGATGCAGCAGACAACATGATGCAAGGATAATAATAGTAATAGTATACCAAACTTTCGTCTTCATCCTCCAGAATAGATCTTTAAAAATCTGAAAACTCAGGACTGTCCCGAGCATAATGAAAAGACAAAACACCCGAGTCAGGACTAAAATATCCTTATGAAAGTTAAATCAATCGTAAATAAATATGAGTGTAACGGCGTCAGGGATGTTTACAGGGTTTTACATGTCCTATCCAGTACCAACGTTCGTGCAATAACTCAAGAGATGTTACAGAATTTTCCATCTCTCAAGGATCCGTTACACTATCTACAAGGTAGTAATGTATGCTAAGTAGATAATGCCTATCAGTAATATAAAGTATCAAAATAGCGTTAAGGCGTTACCATAATCCCCCTTAACACATTTTTATAATGCCAAAGTCTATACAGCACCGTAAACCCCACCGTAAACTAGTGGTTATCAGAGGGTACCCCATAGGTATAACACAAAACAAAACGTAGTGGTCGCGAATAGGATAATCAGTATGATAAAGTACATGAGGCGATACCAACTAGGATACTAGTAGTTGCGTGATCCGGACTGATGTTGAGCATAGCCAGCAGCTACCCCAACACCGTGAAACAAAACTCCCAAATCAAGGGGTGCACCCAAATCGAATCACAAATGTAATAGATATGGTATCGAAGAAGTATGTCCGCTAGAGATGGCGAACCTCAATGGCCCGGCGCGGCTCCTGTTTTAGTCATGTCAGGAGTCATCCAATATCGTTCTCTTTCTTCAGTCAACGCGTTCACCAAACTATCCACTTCATTCTGGATCAACACTCCGCGTATAATAGTTATTAAAGTGGTTTTCGGTATCGACAGAGAGTATGTCCATATCCGATCCCGGTCTCTTTAATAACTACGTATTATTACACCGATGGCTCTTTTACATTTCAAATCGATTCATAATTGGTATCAAAATATCATATTCGCTTCAAAAATCAAATCCATTTCAAATATCATCATAGCTATTCAAAATGTAAGATTCCGTTTCAAAAATCATTTTTTCGTCTCAATATCTCATTTCGATTTCAAAATCATTTCGAATTTCAATTTAGGTTGCAACTTCATTTAACCTAATTCGTATTTAAATTCAAGATTTAAACATAAACATTTCACCTTATCGACCAGCTTGAAATTTTAGAAAAATAGTTTAAGTAGTTTAAAAGTAGCTTAAATAATTAAATACTTAAAAATACTTAAAATCTTTAAATGGATTTCAAATAGATAAGTTTATTTAAAATAATTTAAATTGGGTTAAGTAGGTTTAAAATAGATTAAAATAGTTTAAGTATTTAAAAATGGTTTATATAACCGAGAAATTTGGAAACAAAATGAAACATCTTCAAAACCAAACCATTTCAATTATAACTTCCCAATTCAAATCAATTTCAATTTCCATTCTACCGATTCAATTTCGATTTCAATTCAAATCAATGTCAACTTTGACTTCAAATTAATTCAATTCTACATTCACCTTCAATTAATTCAGTTTCAATTTATATCGATTTAGAGCTTGATTTTTCAAAATATCAATTTATAACACTTAACAATTATCCTTCAATATTCAAATTTAAATCCAAATTTCAAATATGATTCAATTCCAAGCTCATTTTCAAAATATTATTTTTATATCACTTTTACTTAGTAATACTTAAAGCTGGAAATAATATTCAATCTTTAAAACAAATAAATTTTAGAAATTCAATCATATCCCAATTTTTAATTTCAAAGTCTAAACTTAAACTATTTAACAATTTCTTTTAACCAAAATTTATTTCAACATTTCAAACTCAATTTTGCGATAAGTTCGATTTCTATAAATTGATTTTACTTATTACTTTTAAATCAAACATTTAAATGAATTTCAAATCAACGATTTTAAAAATTATTAATTTAGCCAATCCGGTGTCCGTATATAATTTTCTATCCTATGGCCAAGTAATTATTTATTTCATTTAAGTGTCAGGGATGAATATATATCATTTAAACCAATCATAGTGTCATATGTATGTATAACAGGATATATAAGCAAATAAACATCCAAACATTTAAATATCAACCAATAGCATCCATCGAAATACATCATCCAATAGACAATACAATTCATGGCACTTTCATAGTTATCAATGTCAGGTAATTTAATCGCAGTTCAATTTTAATTTCAATTTAACTGTCAATTTAATTTTCAACGATTAATTCAAATGACAATCTATATGACAATTAAATTTTATCAAACAATGACAAATAAAATCATAACACTTCATAATGTCAAATTTTAACTAGCATAAAGATATTTAGTGCGTTGTGAGCGTTATAAAACACTCACCTTGATTTTTACGATTTTAAATCAAATCGAACGACGTTCGATTTAACCCAAAATTTTAATGAGCTCCAAACACTCCCTATCTGCACTGTAGCTCTCTTCTCTGCGATTCCAACGCACCCTATTTCGTCCAATTCTGATAACGAACGAAGAAGATACGGTATTTACAAGTTTATACGATTTAATATAAAATTAAATTACTAATTTCTTTTAAATTTTATAACCTAAATGACATCTTCCATTGGATTTGCATCCCCCATCATCAGACCGCACGCGCCCTTTTTCCATCTCCAGTTTCAACACGCGAGAACACAACCCAAGCCACCACTTCTTCACGCAATTTCGCAGCCTACCTCGAGCAAGCTTCAGATGATCAGCGAGTGACGTTTCAAAGCCCATCACCACCTCCATCTTCGGCATGAATATCAATGAGCTCGGTCGCCATTTGCCCTCAAAATGAGCTCAAACTGCCTAGCGAACGGAAACGATTTGCACCACCAAACGACAGTTTCAAGCCAGATCCACCGTTGGATTTAGAGAAGAGGATGTGCTCTACACTTTTCTAGTTGGAAGTTTTTCGATTCGATTAGCGAATTTGTAGAAATCGAGGGGGAAAGAAGAGTGTTTTCTGGCCATTGATAGATATGAACGGCGGCTATAGCAAAACCCTAGGGTTTTGGTTTCTTTTGCAAAGTGAAATAATATCGTGCTTATATAGAAATTCAGACGAACACTATTCATTCCGGATTTTTCGAACTCCGATTTACGCATGGTGACCGACGTTTCTAGGGTTTACCCCGCGTTCCGGACACAATGGAATAGGTTTCGGAGGCTAATTCGATCATATGTGCGAGTTACAGAAATAAACGATCAAATTTAAATTAAACCGATTAAACAAATTTCTATGCGTTTTGGCTTGCCTCGGGCAAACGATAAATCTGATTGACTTGAAATTTGAAATCTTACAATAATATTACGTTACGGATCCAATGAAACTGGTTTCGTCAAAATCCAAGGCTGTTTGAAAAATGACTATTTTAACTCGTCACTTAAATATTAACATATTCAATTTTCACAAATTTATTTCAAATTCGATTTTAAAAGTTATACAACATCATTCTAACTTTAATATGATAAAATAAAATTTTACAAATCATTTTTAATCATATTAAACCCGTTATTCAATTATCCAATAAATTCCAATTTTAAAATCTTATTAACTGTATTATAATCCTAATATAACTTACATTCACTTTGGAAACCAATTTGAATCATATTAAATCAAATTTCCATTATTCACTCTATTTTCATATATTAAATTTCAATATCAAATTAATCATATCAAATTCGAAATTTAATTATTCAAACATTTGTAATATTAAATTTAAACAAATTTGATTATTCTTAAATCACTATCTTTTGAAATATTCAAAATGAACTTATAAGATTTAACCTTTAAAAATAATTCAAATTATAGAACAACCATTTTCACTAAACAGTTATTCAATTCCCGTTATTCAATCATTCAATAAATTCCAAATATTAAATTTAAACAATTTAACTGTTCAATATTTCACGGATTTCAATATTGGATTTTTAAATAAAAATTTCATTATCAGTCGATTTACTATATTACATCAAATGAATTCCACACTATTATTTAACTACAGTTAGAGATAATGCAGTCAACTAATATATAAACTTTAATTTCAATTGCAATTGGTTCACTAATTCAATTCGACTAACTAAATGAATAGGTAACTTAAATAATTATCACCGTTAACTTTTTATTACTCATAAGTTTATTATTTACAAACAAGTGTCACAATTACCTATACAATACAAATTCATTCAATTACCTTTGACTACATATTATTTCAATTGATTTGGGGTTCCACTCAATTCATAAATAATTAACTTAGATAAAATTTGTTGCATTTCATTCTAGTTATTATTACCATACATAAATTACAATTTTTTTAATTCTTCCAACATTAAACCATGAAATTTTATTAAATTTACATTTTTAATTATCGAAATTTTACGGGTCATTACAAACAGGCAATGACTTGGTAAACATGTCTGCTGCACTCTCCTTTATGTGTACTTTATGAAGATGTACTAGCTTCTCTTCACTCATCGAGACAAGGAACGACTCTCTCACCTCAATATGCTTCGTCCACGAGCTGAATGTCAGATTTTCAGCTAAGTGAATTGCACTCTGATTGTCATAGTACACATCCACTCCTTCATATATGAAGCCTAAACCATACAATAATTGCCTCAAACAAAGCGCCTCATTTTCTGTTCAACCGCAGCTATGAGCTCCGCCTTTGTAGTAGACAAAGCCACAATCGTCTGCAACATCACTGTCCAATTGATCGCTGTCCCACCAATGGTGAACACATATACGAAGGTTGACTTCCTTCGATCTCTATCACCGGCATAGTCGAAATATCAAAATCCAACCAAGCTGAAATCTCTTCCTCTCCGCCAAAGACAAGTCCATGGTTTGAAGTTCCTCTAAGGTATCTGAAGATACACTTCACTGCTTCCCAATGCGTATTTCCTGGATTGCAATGAACCTACTCACCAATCTGACAGCTTGTGCAATGCCAGGCCTAGTGCAGACCATGACCTACATCAAGCTACCAACTACACTTGCATATAGGACTTTCACCATATAAGCCTTGTCCTTTTCCTAGATCGGAGAGCTTTTACTAGAAAGCTGTATGTGCAAAGGCATGGGTATGCTGATTGCCTTATCCCCTTCCATGCTAAACCAAGTAAGCACCTTTTAAATGTACTCCTTTTCAGTGAGACTCAAAAGTTCTAGCTTTCTTTCCCTTTTGTATTTCCATACCCAAAATTTTCTTTGCCTTTCGAAGGTCTTTCATTTCGAATTCCGCTTTTATTTTTAGCTTCAAACTATCTATGTCAGCCTCTTGGAAATAATCAACATATCATCCATATACAAGAGTAGGTACAACCATCTACCATTTTTTAAATGCTTGAATTACACACAAGCATCTTTGATGCTACGATCAAAATCAAGTGAAAGCATAAAAGAGTCAAACCTCTTATACCATTGTCTAGATGACTGCTTAAGTCCATACAAAGACTTCTTCAATTTTCAAACCCAATTTTCTTTCCCATCTATAATGAATCCTTCTGGCTGCTTCATGTAGATGGTCTCATCCAAGTCTTCATTCAAGAAAGCGGTTTTCACGTCCAGTTACCCCAGCTCCATGTCATGAGCTGCGACAATAGCAAGCAAAATGGAATGGACGTATGCCTCACTACTGGAGAGAATATCTCATCATACTCCATTCCTTTTCTTTATGAAAACCCTTTAGAAACTAGTCTAGTCTTGTATCTTCCATCATCCTTCACCTTGAGCATCCATTTGCAATGTATGGATCGGCTTCCTTGAGGAGGTGGTACAAAATCCTATGTCTTCCTCTTCTTCTTCAATGACTCTAACTTCTCTTCCATAGTGCATATCCACTTTGAACTGTCACATGAATTCAAAGCTTCGTCAAGGTCAAGAAGCTCCTCATTAACCACATGTAAGGCACAGTCAAACTGATCACCAAGGCTAAGGTTCGCAAACTGCCAATCACCATACCTTTTGAGCGGCCTAATAGTCCTACTACTAACTCAGGTAGGTATTGCTTCGCCTAAACTTCTTTCAACTCCACCTTGAACTAAATTTCCATCAAACATCCTGGTCCTCACTGTACCTTCACCCATTACTCTACAGCTAGCATCATTACCCATAAGAATAGAGCTTCCCTATCGTCCAATGAAAGAAATAAAGTAATCATTATTAGGCGTCATATGGAAAGACGTCCCGAATCCAGCACCGAATGGTCAGAGACATTCGATACTGCTGCAGACAACACATCGTCAGATACAGACTTCTCCACCGCAAATGATGAAGATCCATCTTCTTCCTTCTTCTTCAAATCTGGAAATCCTTTTTCCAATGACCATGTTTCTTGCAGATAAAGCACCTTCCATCCTTAGACTTTCCTCTCCTTCCTTTACCGGGCTTCCTAAACTTGGAACGCCCTCTAGAGTGACAATTCTTCTTATCATCTCTACCTCTGTCAACAAATAGGCCGTGACTACTACTTCCATCTCTACTTTCTCCATTTATCTCCTTCATTTGATCTCTCAAGCCCTCAGATAGAAGGCCTGACTTCACATCTTCCACTGTCAATGTGTCTCTAGCGAAGATAAGGCTATTAACAAAACCTGTGTATCGCTCCAGAAGAGAACACAAAATAATCATTGTCATTTGCTCCTCATCCATCCTCAAGTCAACAGTCTTCATCTTCATTACGAGATCATCAATGAAATTAAGATGTTCCTTCACTGAAGTACCCTCTCTCATCCACATGGTCAAAAATGTCTTCAGCAATATCAGACGGTTAGTCAGAGATTTCTTCAAGTGGATATTTTCTAGCTTGGTCCAAATGCCCCTAGAAGTAGTCCCATTGTTAATCTCTAAGATGACATTCTCTCCTATAGCTAGCTGTAAAGTAGTAAACACCATTTATCTATCTCCTTCCTTTCCGCGACTGAGATCTTAGTTGTCAACTCCTCAGGGGCAAACACTGCTAGATGGGCTTCATTCCTCATTAGAACAGCCTTCATCCCCCATTACCACTTCTCGAAGTCTTTATTCTCATTCCATTTTTCAATTGCCAACTGTGATCCTAACGTGGTATACGTGCCTCTAGTATAGGATGTTGTAACAACAGTTACTTATGCAAATACAAGTTCATATCAACCAGAGATGAGTTTACAACATTTTTCAATTTCAGACTATGTGTAAATACACAACCTAGTACACAACATATTAATGCATTGACATGTTGTTATATTTCTCATACAAAAATACACTTTATTAAAACAACATTCAAGTAGAGATGAGTTTACAGCAACATGAATATCACCAATCACTTTCCTCTAATTCCAGTTTCGGACTATGTGTAAATACATTTTTTAATTCCTATTGCTTGAGCAGATTGCTCTCATTTTCTAAGGCACTCATTTATTTTTGAGACTCAAGCGTTCATTTTTATTTATATATGTCTACATGTTTAAAAGCAATCAAGTTCAATCAAGTAGAGATGATTTTACACACTACAACAAAATTAACTTTTGACTGCAATGATTCTCAGTGTTTTCATTACAAATACAGTCCAAGTCGATTCAAAAGAAAAGAAAATACATTCAAACGCTGTATGTTATGCCAAGATAAATGATAAAGCAGACTTTAATGAAATAGATGGCAGGCCTTCCTTTCATTTCGTGACAAAACTTTTCTCGCGTTATCTCTTCTTTCTCTTGTTCCCAAAATCAAAACGGTAATGAAACCCTAGAAAGATTCTCATCGGTACCAATCTCCTAAAAAGAAATCGTTCAACCTCATCCTCCATGTTGGACTCCTTTCTTCGCTCAATCAGGACTTCCCTTTGAGCAATTATTCGGCCTCCTAAAGCAAACATTTAACCTCATTCTCTATGCTGGAAGCTATTAGTCCTTGAGAAAGATGGTTTTGATGACAACAACCTTAGGACTTATTATAAAATATAAATACTAACACTATAGTTTAGATATATATGTATATGAAGGATATAAACATGAAAGTACCAACAATGAAGACTGTACAGTATAGAGATACAAGATTAATGAATTTAAAAATCGAAGATATCAAGATTGAAGACTCATGAGTATCAAGACATCAAGAGTTCAAGAATTCAAATTACAAGATAAGTATTGAGTCTAGAATTATGTTAAAACTTCTTGAAAGCACTGATATCTTTATTGTAAATTTATTCGTGGAATGGAATCCACTTCGAGCGTGTTAATAGGATGGAACCTTAGTTGGATGAACCATGACAATATCTAGTGGAATATAGTGGTCCTATTTTGATATCCACTATTTTTATAAAAATGTTTTCCAAAAATATATCTCTTGTTTTTAAAAATGTTTTCAAAACTTCATTTTCAAAAAGACATCTCTCCTGGTTTTAAATACTTTAGTCTCAAAATTATCTTTATCATTTCTAATATTTTAATTTCAAAATTGTCTTTGATTTTAAACTCTCTAGTTTTAATATTTAGCTTTTAATATTTATATACTCAGTTTTAAATCACTTTATAGATTAAGATTATATATTAAAAATACTTTTAAACTCTTTCATATGTTTAAACTATATTTAAGTATGTTTATAAAAACTTAGAAGTTGTTTTGAAAAATTATAGAAACTAATTTTAATAAGAAAATCAAAATCATCATTTTTGCCTAGAGCATGACGACATACTCCTACCTCGCGTGTCGACATGGTGCCCATTAATTTTCAAATTTCAAATTTTCAAAAGAAGTGTCTATTCTTCGTATCCTTTCACGAATAGATATGGCTGTTGATCTCTATAAATACTAGTAAGCTCTAAATGAATTTTTACTAGATTTTCATTCATTTTCTCTCCTCTTCCTCTTCCACATTTATTCTAAGGAATCCTAAACTATACTCTATCGAAATACCAAGTGAATCAAACTTGATTATCTCTTGTTTGATTCTTTACCCCTCTCTTCATAATATCTTAATGCTATTCAGAGTTATAGGATTATTTGTAAATTGAACTGTTGTGTAAAAGGGGCTATTGAGCCTTGAAATCAATTGGGTGTGATTGTTGCCTCGGAAATCAATTAGTTGATCTTGTGGCCTCGTAAATCAAGAGAGTTTGCCCCGGGATCGAGTACAGGATGGTGTACCTCGTGGCCTTGAAATTGAGGGTGTAATCTGGGAGATTATTTTGAAAAAAATCCATACAATTGTGCGGGACTGGATATAGGATAACTCCAAACCAGTATAAAATCCTGGTGTGTTCTTTCTTTTACTGCTTTTATTTATTATTTTCTTTTGTGTCTGATTCTGTGATTATATCTGTATATTGCATTTGTTGGTGATTAAATTGCATAAGTTTCAAAAGGATTGAGAAAATCCACAAAACACTATTCACCCCTCCCTTTAGTGTTATTATAGCCTTAAGATATGCAATCTGCATTCCTAAAATTTGGTATCGGAGCAAGGTTTTCAAAGTTTTCAAAACCTAAGGTTTGAAAAATAAAAAATGGCTATTTTTGGGAATTTTGTTAACTCTAATTTAAATCTGTTCAAATCATCATTGTCTCATAAGTTTGTCTATAGTTATTGTATAAAATCAAATTTTCTACGAAGCTTGTACTATGTGCAGGAAGGAAATGTTATATGTCCTGGAAGAATCAACTCTCTATGGACAAATTGCACAAATCAAAAAGAATAAGTGGATGCATGGAAGTGGATGTTCAAGACACATGATTGGTAATCTAGATATGCTGAATGATATTATCTACAAAGATGGAGGATTGGTTAATTTTGGAGACAACTCAAAAGGATATGTGATTGGCATTGGCAATGTCGGTAACTCTAAAACTCCTACTATTTCTAATATTTTATTAGTTAAAAATCTGAAACACAACCTACTTAGTATTAGTCAACTTTGCGATAAAGGTACAAAATTAAAATTTGAAAAAGATAAGTGTCACATCGAAGATAATTATTCAAATATTATATTTGAAGGAATTAGGAAGAAAGATATTTATATTCTTCGTATGAAAATGTCAAATGATAATCTATGTCTTTTGGCTAATACAAGTGACCCATGGATTTGGCATAAAAGATTTGGACATTTGAATTTTAAACTCTTACCTAAAATTTCTAAACTTGATCTAGTAAGAGGTCTCCCTAGAATGAATTTTAAAATAGATAGTATATGTGATGCTTGTCAATTAGGAAAATTTAGGAAGAGTACTTTCAAATTAAAAGATATGATCTCGACTTCAAAACCTCTTGAGTTACTTCATTTATATTTATTTGGTTCATCTCAAATTCAATCAATAAATCACAATAAATACGTCTTTGTAATTGTAGATGATTATTCCAGATTTACATGGACAATTTTATGAAATATAAAAGTGATACTTTTGACTCATTTAAATTTTTTACAAAAAGACTTCAAAACCAACTCTCTTTAAAAAATTTAACTATTTGTAGTGATCATGGCGGGGAATTCGAAAATGAAAATTTTAAAAGATTCTGTAATAAAAAGGAATAACTCATAATTTCTCTTTTCTAAGAACTCCATAACAAAACGGAGTGGTAGAATGAAAAAAATATGACAATTAAAGAGTGTGCTAGAACAATGCTTTTAGATAGTAATTTATCAAAACAATTTTGGGCTAAAGCAGTTGCTACAGGTTGCTACATTTCGAATAGAATGTTAATTAGACCATTAACTAATACAACATTCTATGAACTTCTTTACATGAAGAAACCAAAGGTATCTTATTTTAGAATCTTTAGAAGTAAATTTTTTATTCTAAATACAAAAGATAATTGAGATAAATTTGATCCTAAATCTGAAAAAGGAATCTTTATCAAATATTCTAAAGAAGTAAAGCTTACGGAGTTTTCAATTTAAAAACTAATACCATTGAAGAAACAATGCATGTTTCGTTTGATGAAAATTTCAAAGATATTGAACAAATTAATGATGAAGAAGATTTTGCTACCCTAAATAATGAATCAGTTGAAACAAATAATGAACTCATTCAGCCAAATAATAAAGTTAAGCTTTTAAAAGATCATCCTATAGAAAATATACTAGGAAATATTGAATCTGTTGTTAGAACTAGGAACCAACTAAATAACATGAGTAATGTAGCTTTCATGTCACGACCCGATTTTCCGACGCCCGAAAAACCGAACCAAGAGGGTTAAAGAAGAAGAGGTAGAAGAAAATAGAAAACAACATCAGAATCTTACCATCGCAGCGGAAAAAAATATAATAGATAATAACTAATCTTTACACAAAAGAAAATATATCTGTTTATACATTACATCATCAGAGTATGCATAACACACAGCTGGACAGTAATCATAACTTGTCCTCACAAAACTGAATGCACAGCTAATCAACACAGCGGAATATTTAAAACAAGTACGAGAGAACGTATCGCTATTCAGCTCATCTCCAGAGCTCCACAGCATCATATCCTGTAATCTATAATACTCGGTCTGACCTGAGCATTATAGTTAAATAACACCCGAGTCAGTCTGGAATACCAGCATGAGAAATCACACCCAATTGGATTATTAAAGTTCCAAAACCCTTTGAAAATGAAAAGCATCTCGTAAGACCACGCCACAAATAAACATGTCGGGTTTTTACCTTACAATAGCCAAAACACTTTTTATCAAATCTGTCAGATATTATAATAGTGTCTATAGAAAGTAAAATAGAATCTAGTTGAAATGCTTGCATCTCACCTTTCAGCAATAGTTGGGCACAATCAAAACCGTACAGGCGCGTAGGGAGAATGGATTTCCAACTAATGACTAGGCATTGAGGTACCACCTATCACAGTACGTGGCCTAGATCATCGTACCAAGGATTACTCCCAATCCCCTGCAACACAAGACCGGGACTACCCCTTACTGGATAATCCCGAGTAAGATCACCCCACGTTTGGGATCAGCAACCGCACCACTAAGCCGAAATAAAAAGGGACATCTAGACAGGGATGACCTCACCCTAATGGGTGCTACCCACTTAGCCTTGCTGCATAACCCTTGATTTTCAGTCATTCCCGGTTGAGGCTTGAGGCTAAGCGTTACCTTTTAAAACGTTTCAGTTAGAATGCCCATCGTCCACCTGACGATGTTCCGAAAGCATTCATCCATACAAGTCCGTCCTGGGTTCGAATGGAACCGAAGGCACTACTCCTACTACATCCATTTTGGAATCATCCTTAGCATTAGTAGCGACTAGCCCTTGCACTTCACTGCTCTATCTTCGAATCCAAACTTGTCTTCCTCACGAAAACGTTCAAACCGGATCGAAGTGGTTTTCATGAAATAAATCCCGATCCGGTCTCTTCGAAACGATCAGCGCATTGTCCAATATTGATAGTCGGTTATTTAACTATCAAATAACATTCACAAACAACCATCAACCATAAATAATTTCACCAAATTATTTATTAACCTCAAAATATCTTCGCAAGATATATTTCCATTTTCAACCCTTTTTGCAAAACAGTTTCCAAACCACACTTTTCTCATGAAATAAATTTCCAAATATTTATTTCCACTGAAAACACCAAGCACAAAACTTTAGCTTTTTAAAATAATTCAAAACACTTTATTTATAAAATATACTTTAAAACATTTAAACTAAAAATTACTTTAATACTTATTCAAAATATATACTTTAAGAATATTTAAAATAAAACTACTTTGTACAATATAAAACTAAATTTCTAACCTTTAAAACATAATACCAAGCCATCTTTAAATAATTACTGCTATAAATAGATTAAAAGAAAATACTTACTTTAGAATTTAAACATTAAGAAATAATAAATTTTCTAAAACATGCTTTTTAAAACAACATTAAAGCTTTGACTTATACTTAAAAATTTACTTTGAAAACGTACTTGGCTATCCAGGGAAATACGCTTCTCTTTCACATCTTTTAAAAATAAATCACTATTTATTTTTAAACAAAATTTCTCATTCCTTTAATAAATTCCCATCGTGAATTTATTCTTTTAAATGTCTACTGATATATTACTTTACTTTTTGTAATCCCAGTTTATAAATTTTACAGTCACATTCTCCTTTAAATTTTCAATTTCAAACACCTAAATTAATTTCCAAATTGGTTTCCAATTTACTCCATTTTGAAATAAATTCCTTTACTTACTCATTTATTTCGAAACCCATTAGCTTCAGATTTTATTTCTTAATTATGATTTAAAATCTTTTAACTGAAAATACCAATTTCATATTTCTCAAATTTCTTCTTTATCCTTTTAAATAAATTCAAACCTTGAATTTCAACATAAATTCTTTATTTCTTGAAATAATATCACTTAAGTCTTAAAAATAAAACCACTTATTCCCATTTATTCAAAATATCATTTCCTACACTTGGAATTTTATTTATCAAAATTCAGAAATCACTTTTTATTCTTTTCTAATTCATTTTTGGTTTATTCAAATTTCTGTGATTATTTTACTCAAAATTCACTCTTTTATTTTCTTTTTAAAAATCCCATTTCTATAGATTTTGATAACTCAGTTCATCGAAATATTTTAAATCAACTATAGTATCCACATTTCCAATTATCAATATAATTCATCATAGGACAGCACATAGTTATATCACAGATTTTTTACAGATCTAAATAATTTTGAGGAATCCAATTGGATCCCTCTAACCTGTTTCCCTGCATCCACAGATGTTAGCACAATATAAATACCAATTCCACTTCGAGGTGGAATATCGCGGTATATGGGTTTATATAATATCATCCGCTATTATGCGGCGCATACGGTCTCATCCGCTATATAATGCGTGAAATCAATCACTCCAATATATACTATATATAATATAGCACATCAAATCAATTCAATCATTCAACTAATTATTTAAATTTAACCATTTAAATTTAAATAGCAATCCAGAAGAGTGAGATTAACTCACCTTTTATTTTGTTGTTTGCAATCCACTTCAATATTGCCTTGTTTTTTCGATATTTGACCTTGAATAAACAATTTACATGATTTATTATTCTGAATTATTTTAATAATCAAATTCCATGTAATAATTTTAATTGACTAATGATTTTAATTAAACTATTAATTCCCCTTTGAAACTATATATACACTAATAAAAATAAACTATAGATTTTCAAAAATCTACTTTTATAAATTCCTCAAACATTTTAAAATCCCTAAATATTTTCAAGCTCTTTTCTTTTGAAATCACATACATATACATATATTTATAAAATATATTCAGATTTAAAAATCTGATTTTATATAAACTTTCTAGTCCATTATTTTTAAATTAAACTAGTAGATTAAAATATTTATTTATGTATATTTATTTTATTTCCTACTTCGAAATTTCTTATACAAAATGACCTACAACATTTTATTTTATCTTATAACAGAAATTTACCTTACTGTAAAATTCCAGAATTCAAGTTCACTGTAATTCATGGACCCTCCCTTAACACTGTAATATTTAAATTCTATAAAAAAAATTCAAGTTTCACTTATTTCAAAAATTTAAATACGAATCCAAATTAAAAAGAGCAGAAAGAAACCCATACCCTAAAAATCGAACCGGCCCAGCAAGCAGCTTCTTTCCCAAATCCAAAAACGCCTACGCCAGCTCTTCCAAACCATGCTCTCGTGCATTGACGCGCCCCACTCCTTCGCCGACATTGTGAAATTGCGACCAAAACCCCGTCGTCGACCGCATCCAGCTCGTGACCATTCGACATCAACCCTTACGAACCCTCCTCCGATCTCATGCAAGTGCGTCCACTGCTATGCCATCGCTTCGCCTAAGAGCCTCACAATCCCAGAACTCCACCACTGCCAGTTTCACAAACACCCTAAGCTCCATCCAATCTTCGTGCATGCGAAAATACTTGCCTCACCATCGAAAACGACTCACCAGGTCATTTCTTCGTTCGAGATTGCGGAATCGATTTTCCACCCATCCTTTTTTTTCTGCGATTTCGATTTGAGAACAATTCTGTAAGGAGAGGGAGAGAGCAAGTCGTTTGAACGAGGACATTACAGTTCTTTTATTCCTTTTTTTTGATATAACGAATTTAATTTGAATTCGTTTTTCGCCATTTTTTTATTATACGAATGCGATTCAAATTCGTATACAAGAAGAGAGATTTAGGAAGAAGCAGCATCGAACTGGGAGGAAACTGAAAGGGTACTCGAGATTTTAAAATGAAAGAATCGATTTTTTTCCCTATTTTAAAGGCCAAAAACATTTTCTGACTTTGGACGAGAGGGATAAAGTATAGACATGATATAAAGTTGAGGAAGGCATGTTGGAGAAGGTAAGCGCTTATTGTTGACAGGTTAAAATATTTTTTAATTATAAATATCTTATTTAATGCAACTTAAAATTCCGATGCCCTATCGAGGCGTACCGTCAGATGTCTATAATGTTATACCCCTATTCTGAACGCAATGGAAAAGGTTTCGAGCCCTAATTCGATCGTATGGAGAAGATAGCATTTTGGATTCAATCATTATATTAAATTTCCGATATAAACTTCAGCGCATTTATATATCATATGCTCACACAATAACTCCAATCATTACAAAAATTGAAATCCGATAATAATACAATATTACGGATCCAATGGAACTGATTTCATCGAAATCTGAGACTATGCCTCGGAAGGCTATTTTTAAACGTCAATTTAAACGATATAATTTCAAAACTTAACAAAACACTTCCAAATTCAATTTTAACACTTTTACTATCTTCAGTACTATCAGTATACATTTTACAAGTCTTTGACAAAAAACTATTCAGCTTAAATCCAAGATTTACCACTTAAACCAATTTCAAATGATTTAATTTAATAATTAAATTATCTAATAAATAGTGATATTTGAATTCAAGTTAGAAACTAACTATGAAATATTTAAAATAGATTAAATATTCCGATTTCAAACAACCAAAAATTCCGGGTCGTCACATTTCATATCATCTATTGAACCTAAAAATCTAAAGGAAGCATCATCTGATGATTGATGGATTCTGGCTATGCAAGAAGAATTGAATCAATTCACCAGAAATGATGTTTGGGAACTTGTTCCTAGACTAGAGGATAAAACTATAATAGGAACTAAATGGGTTTATAAAAATAAAATGAACGAACTAGGTGAGGTCGTTAGAAACAAAGCTCGATTAGTCACACAAGGTTATTGTCAAGAAGAAGGAATAGATTTTGATGAAACCTTTGCACCCGTAGCAAGATTAGAAACAGTTAGAATTCTACTTGCTTTCGCAAATTATAATAATTTCAAATTATTTCAAATGGATGCTAAAAGTGATTTTCCAAATGGATTTGTTAAAGAGGAAGTTTATGTTGAACAACCCCACTCATTGAAGATGAAAATTTTCCAAATCATGTTTTCGAACTTAAGAAAGCTCTATATGGTCTGAAACAAGCTCCTAGAGCATGGTATGAAAGACTAAGATCTTTTTTGTTACAATCAAATTTTAAATTGGTGAAGTAAATAATACTCTTTTCATTTAAAGAAATAAAAATGATATCCAATTAGTACAAATTTATGTAGATGATATTTTTTTGGATCAACTAATCATGAAATGAATAAATAATTTTCTGAGATAATGACAAAAGAGCTTGAGATGAGTCATATGGGTGAATTTATTTTCTTCTTAGGTCTACAAATAAAACAATTAGATAACGGTATTTTTAATAGTCAAGAAAAATATGCTAGGAATCTAGTTAGTAAATTTGGTATGACTACTGCGAGTGGAAAGCCCACTCCTATGGCAACCAATGAAGACTTAAATAATGAAGATCTTTCAAAAAATGTAAATCAAAAATTATATAGGAGAATGATTGGATCGCTACTATATATCATTGCGAGTAGACCAGATATCATGCATAGCGTTTGTCTCTGTGCAAGATATCGATCTCAACCCAAAGAGACTCACTTAAAAGTTGTGAAACATATCATGAGATATGTTAAGCGCATACTTTTGACTATGGTTTATTTTACCCTAAAAATGATTTTTAGATTTAATCTCTTATTATGATGCTGACTATGTTGGTTGCAAATCTGACCGAAAAAATACCAGTGGAACATGTCACTTTTAGGGAATTCTCTGGTTTCATGGTTTAGTAAAAAAAGCAAAATACTATCTCTTTATCAATAACTGAAGCAAAATATATCTCGACTGCCTTGGCTTGCTCTCAAGTCATTTATATGCAACAAACCTTAAAAGATATTGGATTAAGAATTTCAAAATCACCAATTTATTGTGAAAATACTGGTGCAATAAATTTTTAAAAATCCTACTCATCATGCTAGGACTAAACATATTGATATCTGATATCGTTTTCTCAGAGATAATATAAGTAAAGAAATTATTTCTCTTGAATTTATCAACTCTGAAAATCAAATTGCTGATATTTTAACCAAACCCTTAAATCAATCTATATTTACTAAATTAAGAAGAGAACTAGGCATTTGTTCAATAACTAAGTTATAAAACATAGACATGCTAACATTTAAACAAAGGTATAAAAGAAAAACCAATTTTTTTTCATAGTTATGTTGACATACCCTTACCACCCATGTTGACATATAATGGCAAATTTTGAAAATTTGTTTTTCCCTTTAAAACTAATTTGGTAATTATATAAACCTATTTATTATGAATTTTTCTGTCTTCTCACTTCTCTTTCTCTGCATTAAACTTCTGAAAATTAAAATTAATGGCCTCCTCCACAAAATCAAATCAAAATGACACCATTTCTTTTCCTTCTCCTCATTCTGATCAATTCCAATGCACTACAAGGGCACGTATGATAAAGATTGAAGAGTCTATGAAGGATGCCATGCAAATGTTAACTGAACTTCAAGTTGTGCAAATAAGGATGGGAAAAGAACAAGAAAAGCAAGGCAAAATTCTTCGAAATTTGCAAAAATTCCTAATGGATAATCATGCAAATCCTATTGTGATTGAAGAAGATTCTCCCAACATTCAAGTGCATAACCCCTTAGAGCACAGCGAAGAGGAAGAAGAAGAAGAGTAAGAAGAAGAAGAGGAATAAGAAGAAGAGGAAGAAGAAGAAAAGGAAGAAGCACCTATGGAAGAAGACGACAAGGTGATCTGCGTAGGCGAAGTATGTTTTGACAAAGATGGGAATTTGGTTGAGCAACGAGGAAACTTTTGTTTTCATTATCCAAATTATTCAATTCACAAATCTCCAATTATCAAAAACTCTCGTTAGAAATGTAATTCTATAATTTATGAACTTAAATATATTTGTGTGTCTATAATCCATATGAATATGTAAATATAACATGGTATATAATAATTTCTGCTTCGCTTATTATATTTCCTTATTACTATTTAGTTTAGATAGTATTAGATTAAGGGTGAGTTATATATATATATATATATATATATATATATATTGGTATAAGGTAAGTTTTTGTTGATGACAAAGGGGGAGAATTACAAAATAGAGTAGTTAGGCCTAGATTAAGGGGGGATTATTAGTTTCAGGGGGAGTTATTAGTTTTAGGGGGAGTTATAGTAAAAGTGAAGTATATTTTATAAACATAGGTTGTCATCGTCAAAAATGGGAAGATTGTTAGTCCTTGAGAAGGATGGTTTTTATGACAACAACCTTAAGACTTATTATAAAATATAAATACTAACACTATAGTTTAGGTATAAATGCATATGCAGGATATAAACATGCAGGTACCAACAATGAAGACTGTACAATATAGAGATACAAGATTGATGAATTTAAAGGTCGAAGATATCAAGATTGAAGACTCATGAATATCAAGATATCAAGTGTTCAAGAATTCAAAGTACTAGATAAGTATTAAGTCTAGAATTATGTTAAAACTTCTTGAAAGCACTAACATCTTTATTCGAAATTTATTCGTGGAATGGAATCCACTTCGAGCCTGTTAAAGGGATGGAACCCTAGTGGAATGGAACCAACGACAATATCTAGTGGAACATATAGTGGTCCTATTTTGATATCCACTAATTTTATAAAAATGTTTTTCAAAAATATATCTCTTGTTTATAAAATGTTTTCAAAACTTCCTTTTCAAAAAGACATCTCTTCTGGTTTTAAGTACTTTAATCTCAAAATTATCTTTACCATTTTTGATATTTTAATTTCAAAATTGTCTTTGATTTTAAACTATCTCTTGTTTTAATATTTAACTTTTCATATTTATATGCTCGGATTTTAAATCACTTTATAGATTTAGATTATATATTAAAAATTATTTTCTAAACTCTTTCATATGTTCAAACTATATTTAAGTATATTTATAAAAGTTTAGAAATTGTTTTGAAAATTTATAGAAACCAATTTTAATAAGAAAATCAAAATCACCATTTTTGTATAGAGCATGTCGATGTACTCCTACCCCCCATGTCGACATGGTGCCCGTTAATTTTCAAATTTTGTATTTTCAAAAGTAGTGTCTATATGTCGTATCCTTTCACGAATAGATATGGCTGTTGATCTCTATAAATACCAGTAAGTTCTAAACAAATTTTTACTAGATTTTCATTCATTTTCTCTCCTCTTCATCTTCCACATTTATTTTAAAGAATCCCAAACTATTCTACCGAAATACCAACTGAATCAAACATAATTATCTCTTATTTGATTCTCTGACCCTCTCTTCATAAGATCTTAATGCTATTCAGAGTTATAGGATCATTTGTAAATCAAACTGTTGTGTAAAAGGTGCGGTTGAGCCTTGAAATCAATTAGTTTGATTGTTGCCCCGGAAATCAATTAAGTGATCTTGCTGCCTAGTAAATCAAGAGAGTTCACCCCGTACTCGAATATAAGAGTTTGTACCTCATGGCCTTGAAATCGAGGGTGTAATCTAGAAGATTATTTTGAAAAGAATTCCGTACAATTGTGCGGGACTGGATGTAGGGTAACTCCGAACCAGTATAAAATCCTGATGTGCTCTTTCCTTTACTGCTTTTATTTATTATTTGCATCTATGTCTGATTCTCTGATTATATCATTGTCTGTATATTGCATTTGTTGTTGATTAAATTACATAAGTTTCAAAAAGATTTAGAAAATCCATAAAACACTATTCACCCCCCCTTCTAGTGTTATTCTAGCCTTAAGATCCGTAATCCGCATTCCTAACATAAGAAATCGTTCAGTGATTTACTTTCCTCTGCGAAGATCTACTTGATTTTCAGTCCTTTTTTATGCAATTCAACATGATTTATCATTTTTGTCCTTATTAGGTTTATGCTAAAATTGTGATGAATAGAGTTGTTATTAGAACTATTATCCGAGATTTGAAACCTTGTAATGCATAACATATTAAAATATGATTTATGTTAATATATACAAATTGATGTTGGTGATAAATGAAGATGTAATTTCATCTCTGCGGCTTTCGAAGCAGAGAGAAATAAGTTATTCTACACTAAAGTTTTGATATGTGTTGTTATAGTTCCAATAGTGTCCTTAATAATCAACAAACGTAAATTAATCATTGATGTGCTTTGACATGGCTACTATTGCTATAAGTGAATGTTTTTTTTTTGTTTGAATATTTTTCAAATATTTAAATTCTCCATGTATCACATTTGTTTCGTATACATTGAATAAATGGTACATGCAATCGACTCAAAAATGCATGCTATAAATACTGTTTATTTATTACATACTACTATAATTTTTTTGAAATATATTATAAAAATCAATTTTTTTATGCAATATAAAGAAATGTAGTTTTAAGTTTATTTATTGTTCTATCTATTGTGTTTGATAAATAAGTTTGCTGAAATAACAATTGTTGGAAGAACATAAATTATATTAACTTCATCGTAAAATAGCACAGTAGAATTCAAAGGAACGTCATAATTAAGTACGGATTTTATAAACTATAGGAATATGAATTTATAATAATAGGAGAGAATTGAGGTTAACTGTGATTACTCGGATTTTTGGACATCTGTTAATTGGTAATTAACTGGATTTAATTTATTAAAATACGGATTTGTAAGTTGAACAAATAAAATTCTAATAAATATCTGGATATATATAGATTGGAAACTATAATAAATGTTGAAATATAAATCTCTTGATAAATGAGTAATATATTTCACTATTTAATTCAAGATAGAATATATATATATATATATATATATATATATATATGCAAACTTTATGATGTTGAAATTTTTAAGTGTACACATATACAAGCATATAAGTGTGAATGTATATATAATATCAAAAAAAAAAAAAATATGTTCTAATTATAATATATACATATATATTGTAAGCATTGTTTTGAATTTAATACAATAATTCTCATAAGACATTTAAAGTTAAATCCTATATTTTATAATACTGAAGATAAATGTTTATTAACTAAAGTATAATAGTTTAAGTTTTAAAATAAGATTTAATAAAAAGGATAATATACTTTCTTTTTGAATTACACATGAACTAAATATAAAATAATAAAAAGATAAGAAATATTAATGAAAACATATAAAAAAAAACATTTATACATGCAAAAAGACAAGTGTAAGCTTAGTACAACATGCTAAATATAAGTGTCAAGTTACTAATTTTCTTTCCATTTTTTTTAAAATAATTAAAATAAGGCTATATATATATATATATCTTTATTCCTTCTCTTCTCATTTCTTACATGTCTTAGAAAAAAAAACCTGAGAACCCAAAAACCAAAGAAATAAGCAACTAAATTAGATAACCTTTTTCAAGTTTTCCAAACTGAAGATAAGCAACTCAAGTTCAATACAACTAGTTCAAGTTCCAGCTCAAATTCAAGCAGCGGTTCGAAATTCAAAAGTATTTCCAGTTACAGATCAAAACAAATCAATTGCAGATCAAAAAGGCAAAAGCCTGTAGCAGAGGGAAAGCTAGCAACTTTTAAAATCTGGATATTGTTCTTTGTTCAACACAAATAAAGGTAAGTAAAACGAATTTCGTTTTGCTTCACTGATCACATATCTGTATATATAACTATTATTTAGATAAAGAATTGGGCTTATTTAAATTAATGAGTACCTAGTAATTATACATGAGAGAGACATTTAAGCTTGGACATCAGAAGTAGATAAACATCCCTCCTGTATATCAAAGAAATGATATTCTCTCTTGAGAAAGTCTATGTTTTTCTCTACAGTTAACTCACAACTTCGAAAATTCAATTTCTCATTTCTGTAAGAAATTTTAAACTGATTTCAAACTAAAGTTAAATTGTATAAGAATAAAAGATAACTTAAATTTGGTTTCGTAAATTTGATTAGGCATAGAGTAGAAAGAACCAACTTTTACAGGAATTGTTTAATATGGTCAAATTCCGATCATGCTGATTTAATGTTTGGGTCATGTATACTTGTTCGCGTTTGGGAAACATGAATTTTAGGCTTGGTCTAGTAATTTTTAACTGTAGGATCGATTTCACCCTAGAGGGGGGGTGAATAGGGTGATTGTGTAAATTATTAAAAATTAATCGCGGAAGCTTATAAATTAATTTCAATTCAGATCACAGAATAGCAGCACAGATATCGCAGAATATAAATAACAAAATAAAACAGAACAACACAGAATTTACCTAGCTTCGGCAAAACCCTGCCTACATGCTGCCCCCAAGGTTTCTACTAGAAATTAGATAGTCCCTCGCTTACACACGTAAACTCGCTATACCCGCTATTGACTAATCTAACTCTACGCTCAAAACCCTGCCACAACTCAACTACCGAGTTGCGAATTCTCAAGCTACGCCACGTAGCTTGTCCCCTAGTCACACGACTAGAAATTGAAACGGTTTAAAAAGAAAATACAAATTTAAAAACAATGTAAATAAAATAGCCCTAATTCAAAAATAAAAACCCTTATTATAAAATAAAACACTCTTTAGAAGCCAGCCCCCTTTGTAACTCAATCCGTCTCTTTTATTTTTTCGTTCGTGAAAAAAATGGCCGCTCCTCTTGCAGATTTAGGGCTTCGTCCCTTTGAACCAATTTAGGGCTTTTGAAGCGCCGATAATATATTGATTGATTCGATGATTATTTGCGTGTACTGTTGATCGATTGTTGCTCACTTCGGCTGCTTCGTTGTTGTTGATGGAGTTCGACTTCGATTCGGTATGTGATTTTCGTTTATGCTATACTGTTATGCTTGATTGAACTCCATGATCGATTGCCTGTGATGATTAGGGTTTATATAGGAGTTAATTTCCTAAAAACTCGTTCGTCTGATTTCTTTAATTTTATTCTATCGGCCCTCTGATATTTGTTGAACGATGATGATTTATTTGACTTTGTCAATTGCGTATTATCGTTGCTTGATGGTCACGTTGTTGATTCGTGACTTAGTCAATTTGCTTGGCTATCACGGTGTAATATACTCGGCTTGAATATTTCTCTGACTTGATAAATTTCGTACAACTTGATTTTTGATAATCAACGTTTTGACACGTGACTTGGTCATTATGTCTTTGATGTTTATTATTCTTCTTTGACTTCGATATTTTGTAAATTGGCTTCGGCCACTGTCTGCATTCCTGTAGCTTTGTTCAAGTTATCTTGGGCATTGTTATATCCATTGCAGTCTTGTAATCTTCACTCTGACATTTTGGTACTGTCTGATTCCTTTACTTGGTGTTGTAGCACTTTGTATTTGCTGTATCATGTAGTTGCACTTGGTCTTTGCTTGTGACATCCATGTGCACCTGATATATGTTTGAGATTTTGTTGTTCACTGTGTTCACGCACTTTGGTCTTTGTTGCCTCTTTGTGTTGCTGTACTTCATGTTGTATTCATGCAGCTTGTTTTCAATATACACTTGAATGTTGCAGTCCATGTTCTTCACTGTTTATATTGTTTGCATTGTTGCAGTTGGTCATTTTGTTCATCTGTATATTGCTGCAATCTTCATTTCCTTGTATTATCCAGTACAGTTGATTTGGATTCATATGATGTTGAGCATTGGATTTTTGAAACTCTGTTGTTCTTGCTGTGTTATGTAGTAATTGAGTTTCACTTGCATTGCCGAGTTATTCTGATGCATCCTTCATGTATACCCTTGATAATCATGTGCCACTGCATCACACTGTTGCAAGTGTTTTTGTTGAGCATGATTTGTCATCTCTGGTATTTCATGTTGGCCATGTTGCATTTGTGCATTGCCTTGCTGATTCATTTGTTTATACTCATGTGTTTGGTCTGCAGTTCATGTTGCCTTGATGCAGTTTGATTGTTTTGTAGTTGTTTGTGTCAATTGCATCGAGTTGTAGTTGTACTGTCTTGAAGCTTTGAGTTGCATATCTGGATTGTATCTAATCCGGACATATGTGAGTTTGAAGTTGTTGTCTCATTTGTTGCTGTGTTGGCTTGATCATGGCCTTTGCACTTTGTAGCTGTCGTGTGCATGCAGTTTTGTAGGTTTGGAGTCTTTGTTCATTGGTCATTGTTGATGTTCTTTGTAGTTTGTATCTGCATTTTGCATTTGCCATACTTTGGTCATTGAAGTATGTTGTCACTTGTTGACTGCATGTTCATCATTTCATATTGAACTGTTTCTTGTCATGTTCACTTGTGTTGAATCCAGTTTCAAAACTCGGATTTGACCTTGTGCTCGTGTCGTATTTTTGAATTTATTGCACCTGAGTTGAACCTGTCCGTATATTTGGGTTTGACTTTGTGCTCACCTGTCCCTGTAGCATTATCAAGTGTATATATCGGCGTGCACGGCCTTGTGGCATATACAGTAATACACTGTGTATGTCACAAGTTGTTCGTGTATGGTGAATTCAAATTTAAATTATGACGAACAACCCAAATAACTGAGGCAAATCATATATTCAAAAATTATCTTTTATTTTTGAATTGCAAAAATATTTCTTTTTAAATTTTACTGCGTTAGTTTATATTTTTGCAGATTGCTCAGATGCTGGATTCAAACTGGAATGCAGTTGAAGATAAATACGAGTGTGAGTGATATGTAGTGAGGTGAACTGTAAATATGTAAAGTGATGTAATTGCAATCAAAGTTGTATAGTTATAGTGAGAGCTTGAAATTGTACTATTCAAAGTTGTAATAAATATTTATTTGAATAAAATATTCGTTTGAATTCAAATTCCGTGTTATTTATTTTATTCAGCAAATATTTATTTAATCTGTGAAAAATAAAATAGTATATTATCAAATACATTTAAACGAATGTATATATGTTTATTATCATCAAACAAAAAACATATAAGCGCATATTCAGCAATCTCCCCCTTTTGATGATAACAAACATATATTTAAGATTTTGAATATGTTAAATGTATTTGATCATTGAAATGCATTAATTGCTCCCCCTATTTAAATGCTTCCTCTCTACACAAAACTCCCCCTACATATATGCATACAAATAAAATATGCAAATGAGTCTAGATGCAAATAGAAAATTATTTGACCTTTGCTTGATTTTATTTGACAAAATCTTAACTTTTCTCTCCTCCTTTTGTTATCAGCAAAAGAATAATAGTGTTAGAGAAAATAGAGATAAAGTTATCGATATTAATTCAACATTAAAACTCAATTGAATATAAATATTAAATTTCAATAAATAATCAAACAAAAATCATAAATATTTTGTTAGGCGCATATTCCACTTTTAGAATGATGGAAATGATGTCATCATATAAAACCATATAGTTATGTCTATTTGTGGTATATTTATATCAGGAATTTGAATATCTACTAACCATGTATAACCGTTAGGACTTTTAAATGAGATTAGTAGTATTCCAATTTTATTTTTAAAAAAAATGAATTCAAGTATCTTCTAACCACGCATAACCGTGAGGAATTTTAAATGGGATTAGAATCAACTTGTTTATTTTAAAAATCAACTTTTGATATGCTTTCCATACATGCATAACCGTGAGGACTTTTAAATGAGCATGGAAGCACATAACAAATTCCAAGTAATTCACCCATGCATAACCGTGAGGACTTTTAAATGAGAGTGAATACTTTGGTATTTATTTATTATTATTATTAATTAATTAATTTTTTTTAAAAAAATGTGAAAATGAAAAACGAACGATTCCTGTTTAAAGTACCACATATCGACAAACTATATAGAATTTTGATGAGTGATGGCTGTTAGAAATATGATAGATATAGAGATGGTCATGGAATTTTTACCAACAAAAAGTTTTATAACTCTTGTTTAAATTTCTAAAGAAATTTATTAATTATACCATCTCGAGTCGTAATATTTGATCAATATTAACACTCATCACTTTTTCAATCACTATTTTTCTTTTCGATAAACATCAGGGAGTCAGATTAGTCAAAATAGTCATTTAAAATCAAATTCAAAAATAATTATGAAATTAATTTTTTTTTTTAAAATGACTAATCTGAAACTACGGTCAAAAATGATTTTCTCCAAGGGGTTTTAAAGAAAAAATTTCTGCTATTTGAAAATTATTTGAAATGAAAAATATGCAGATATTTTCTTTGAAAAACGATGTAGTCACTAAATGTCTCAAAAATCACGTTCAACTAGTAATTTTTCTATCAACTAGATTACCAGTGTAATCTGCATCTGAATTTCTCTTTCACTCAAAAATTATCATCAATTGTATTTTATAGACCAAAACATGAAGTGTGCACCAAAAATTTCAAATTCAATTTTAACAACAATTTAAATTACATTCTTTTGAATTTGAATTGAAGCCGTGTAAATAATCAGAAAACCGTGAATAAAGAGTTAGCCGTATTATAACCAAATGTATTATCCAACAAAACACTATTTTTAATCCAAAATGATATATATGAAGTAATTCAAAGAATTTAGAGATTTTTATAGTGTTTTTGGCATAAAAATATAATTGGCCAACTATTTTGAATAAGTCAGAATCAAAAATCATCATCTTTTCATCAATCTCAATATTGGCTGATTTTAATTCAGAATATGGTGCAGATTATCACATTTAATATATCGTTTAAAACATCCATTACCTGTTTTACCTTTACGATATTTTTCGTCGTTGTCCATTGTGATTCTGTCACCTTTATACTAGGCTAAGGAACTTTGTTTCGTCGTCCGTTGTGTTTCTGGAACAGCCAAAAATCCAGAGTACACTGTTGTTGTTCCTTAGCCTGCCACCACACCTACACGATGAAAGATTTATGTGACCTATTTGTTTTTATAGGTCCATGGTTGTTAGTGGCAGAAAATTTTGAAAAATAATTTTGTGTAGACCCAAAACTGTTTATAATTGTTCCCTTCGGCACCCAAATTTGTTTAACTTTGAGAGATTTTATATTTGTGCCTTTTGGAACCCAAATTGGTATAGTTTTCACATGTTTGGGTCTATACCAACAATTATTGTGATCGTGTCCAAATTTTCTACAAATTGTACACAAAGAATTAACTTGATTAATATTGCTTGCAACAATTTTCGAATTATTGTATCCAAGTCCTTGTCTAACCGTAGTAACAGTTTGCTTTCCTAATAGCATATTCAACGATTTTTCACTTTTTGAAAATTTATCTAAAGTCGTTGACAATTGTTGGACTTGTGTTTTGAGAGATTCATTTTCATTTAACAATTGAGTGCACTTTTTGATAGAATTCTCTCTCCTTGTATTTTCACTTTCTTTTAAAATCAGAATTTCATTTTCAAGTGATTTTATATTGATTTCCGATTTTTTAATTTCTTCTTCGAATGTTGGACACTTATCACACTTAGGGATCCTACTTTGATAGGTTTTAACTAGTTGATCAAGTTGTTTATTGCATTCTATCAAAGTATCCTTTTGTGATTCAAGTTTGGCATATTTCTCCCTAAGTCGTTCAAAACAGCCATTTACTTCGTGGAAATAAATGAGTAATTCAGAGTGAGTAAGTTTTGATACCTCGCTTGGCTCGTCATCGTCGCTATCGGTTATATTCCCATGAAGTCACATATCTGCTTTCTCACTCTCACTGCTATCGCTTTTATTCCACGTGGCTGTAAAACACCGTTTTAATTTCTTTTCAAAATCGCGTTGAAATCGGGGATTATTGGGCTTGATATCACCGGGTTTGTTGCAGATGATCCCGTGTTCTTTCGAGTTATCCAGTGCTGTGATTATTCTGCTTTTTAATTTTTGCTTTAGAGCTGGATTTCCATATTTGCGGTTCCACCTTTTGAATTTCTTCATTATTAATGCCAGCTCGGCTGCTCCATCATCATCATCCTCATCACAACTGCTATTTACCAATCCTGTTAAGCACATTTCTTTAAATGAGTTAGTTGTGGAGGACTTCTCATTGCTATTGACTTTTGCACCATATATTGCATCGAAAGTATTCCAGATTTTCTGTGCATTTTCACAATGAGAAATGAAATTAAAATTATCTTGATTAATATGAGAATATAATATATGCATAGCAAGAGCATTAATCGAGATAATTTTCTTATCTGTTATGTCACACCCATTTTCAATAATATCCCAACATTTAATATTAACAGATTTTAAATAAAATTCCATTTTCAATTTCCAATTCAAAAAATCTGTTCCATCGAAAATAGAAGGAATAATATTGGAACGACCCTCAAAATTATTATTAAAAGAAGCCATTTTAAAAATTCAAATTTTTAAAACAAAAACCGATTTTTTGAAACACGAATTTTTAAAACAAAAATTGATTTTTGAAACACGAATTTTTAAAACAAAAATTGGTTTTTGTAGAATCAAATTTTTAAAACAAAAACGGCTTTTGTTCCTAGCTCTGATACCACTTGTAGGATCGATTTCACCCTAGAGGGGGGTGAATAGGGTGATTGTGTAAATTATTAAAAATTAATCGCGGAAGCTTATAAATTAATTTCAATTTAGATCACAGAATAGCAGCACAGATATCGCAGAATATAAATAACAAAATAAAGCAGAACAACACAGAATTTACCCAGCTTCGGCAAAACCCTGCCTACGTGCTGCCCCCAAGGTTTCTACTAGAAATTAGATAGTCCCTCGCTTACACACGTAAACTCGCTATACCCGCTATTGACTAATCTAACTCTACGCTCAAAACCCTGCCACAACTCAACTACCGAGTTGCGAATTCTCAAGCTACGCCACATAGCTTGTCCCCTAGTCACACGACTAGAAATTGAAACGGTTTAAAAAGAAAATACAAATTTAAAAACAATGTAAATAAAATAGCCCTAATTCAAAAATAAAAACCCTTATTATAAAATAAAACACTCTTTAGAAGCCGGCCCCCTTTGTAACTCAATCCGTCTCTTTTATTTTTTCGTTCGTGAAAAAAATGGCCGCTCCTCTTGCAGATTTAGGGCTTCGTCCCTTTGATCCAATTTAGGGCTTTCGAAGCGCCGATAATATATTGATTGATTCGATGATTATTTGCGTGTACTGTTGATCGATTGTTGCTCACTTCGGCTGCTTCGTTGTTGTTGATGGAGTTCGACTTCGATTCGGTATGTGATTTTCGTTATGCTATACTGTTATGCTTGATTGAACTCCATGATCGATTGCCTGTGATGATTAGGGTTTATATAGGAGTTAATTTCCTAAAAACTCGTTCGTCTGATTTCTTCAATTTTATGCTATCGGCCCTCTGATATTTGTTGAACGATGATGATTTATTTGACTTTGTCAATTGCGTATTATCGTTGCTTGATGGTCACGTTTTTGATTCGTGACTTAGTCAATTTGCTTGGCTATCACGGTGTAATATACTCGGCTTGAATATTTCTCTGACTTGATAAATTTCGTACAACTTGATTTTTGATAATCAACGTTTTGACACGTGACTTGGTCATTATGTCTTTGATGTTTATTATTCTTCTTTGACTTCGATATTTTGTGAATTGGCTTCGGCCACTGTCTGCATTCCTGTAGCTTTGTTCAAGTTATCTTGGGCATTGTTGTATCCATTGCAGTCTTGTAATCTTCACTCTGACATTTTGGTACTGTCTGATTCCTTTACTTGGTGTTGTAGCAGTTTGTATTTGCTGTATCATGTAGTTGCACTTGGTCTTTGCTTGTGACATCCATGTGCACCTGATATATGTTTGAGATGTTGTTGTTCACTGTGTTCATGCACTTTGGTCTTTGTTGCCTCTTTGTGTTGCTGTACTTCATGTTGTATTCATGCAGCTTGTTTTCAATATACACTTGAATGTTCCAGTCCATGTTCTTCACTGTTTATATTGTTTGCATTGTTGCAGTTGGTCATTTTGTTCATCTGTATATTGCTGCAATCTTCATTTCCTTGTATTGTCCAGTACAGTTGATTTGGATTCATATGATGTTGAGCATTGGATTTTTGAAACTCTGTTGTTCTTGCTGTGTTATGTTGTAATTGAGTTTCACTTGCATTGCCGAGTTATTCTGATGCATCCTTCATGTATACCCTTGATAATCATGTGCCACTGCATCACACTGTTGCAAGTGTTTTTGTTGAGCATGATTTGTCATCTCTGGTATTTCATGTTGGCCATGTTGCATTTGTGCATTGCCTTGCTGATTCATTTGTTTATACTCATGTGTTTGGTCTGCAGTTCATGTTGCCTTGATGCAGTTTGATTGTTTTGTAGTTGTTTGTGTCAATTGCATCGAGTTGTAGTTGTACTGTCTTGAAGCTTTGAGTTGCATATCTGGATTGTATCTAATCCGGACATATGTGAGTTTGAAGTTGTTGTCTCATTTGTTGCTGTGTTGGCTTGATCATGGCCTTTGCACTTTGTAGCTGCCGTGTGCATGCAGTTTTGTAGGTTTGGAGTCTTTGTTCATTGGTCATTGTTGATGTTCTTTGTAGTTTGTATCTGCATTTTGCATTTGCCATACTTTAGTCATTGAAGTATGTTGTCACTTGTTGACTGCATGTTCATCATTTCATATTGAACTGTTTCTTGTCATGTTCACTTGTGTTGAATCCAGTTTCAAAACTCGGATTTGACCTTGTGCTCGTGTCGTATTTTTGAATTTATTGCACCTGAGTTGAACCTGTCTGTATATTTGGGTTTGACCTTGTGCTCACCTGTCCCTGTAGCATTATCAAGTGTATATATCGGCGTGCACGACCTTGTGGCATATACAGTAATACACTGTGTATGTCACAAGTTGTTCGTGTATGATGAATTCAAATTTAAATTATGACGAACAACCCAAATAACTGAGGCAAATCATATATTCAAAAATTATCTTTTATTTTTGAATTGCAAAATTATTTCTTTTTCAATTTTACTGCGTTAGTTTATATTTTTGCAGATTGCTCAGATGCTGGATTCAAACTGGAATGCAGTTGAAGATAAATACGAGTGTGAGTGATATGTAGTGAGGTGAACTTTAAATATGTAATGTGATGTAATTGCAATCAAAGTTGTATAGTTATAGTGAGAGCTTGAAATTGTACTATTCAAAGTTGTAATAAATATTTATTTGAATAAAATATTCGTTTGAATTCAAATTCCGTGTTATTTATTTTATTCAGCAAATATTTATTTAATCTGTGAAAAATAAAATAGTATATTATCAAATACATTTAAACGAATGTATATATGTTTATTATCATCAAACAAAAAACATATAAGCGCATATTCAACATTAACATCATGGGAAGAAAGAAAAGCTGAGTTGGACGGGATTAGGAAATGGGTCGTTTTCCGGTGATAGGTTCAATGTCAGGGTCGGAGCTTTGTCGCAGAGGAGCATGGGATGATGGAAAGCTTTCTAAAAATGGTGCGTTGGTTTATAGGGCAGTGGTTTGGCATGCGAACTCAATTTAGGGTTTAAGCTCGCTGTTGGTAAATGCTGGTTTCTCTGGCGATTTTGGCGTCATGGTGAAGTTTTAAGGTTGCGGTCCAAGGGCATTGAAGGAGAAGGTCATGGCGAAGGTCCGGGTGTTTTCTGGCAGGGAATGGAGGCTGGTGGTGACGAGACAAGGGGGCTGTTAGGTTTCGGTTGTCTGAAGCTTGTGGTTTTGATGGTGAATTTTTGAGTGGGGGCGAATTCGGGAATTCCAGAGGTGGTGGCGAGTTCAAGTGGTCGGGGGTGACTTGGCGGAGGTGCCGGTAGGGGTCAGAGTGACTTTGGTTAAGTGCGCATGTGCACACGATCGTGCACGGCTGGGAAAAATTGAGGAAGGAAAGGAATAGGAATTAGAAGAAGAAGAGAAAGAATGAAGGAAAAAAAGGAGCAGGGAGGAAGGGATGTTGGCTCGGGTTGTTGTAGGGGTTGGACACGGGTTGGCACGTGAGTGAATTAGCTGATTTTTAAGATGAGAGGAAGGGACCGGGTTTGGCTCGGTTTTTCTTTTGTATGTTAACCAAGTTATAAAAAGAAAAGGAAATGTTAAACAAGTTTTTCAAAAGCAAAGGTAGTGATCAAGTTATCACACAAGTTTTAAGATTTAAAATTTTTAAGTTAAAGGTTTTAAGATTTATTGATTTGGTTTTAAAATAATTACATATTAGGAAATTAATTAGTGTGATTCCTAAGTGTTTTCAAATGGAATTAAGTAATGATAATTAAGTAATTAAATTTAGATAAATGGTTTATCTTAATTTAATTAAGGACTTAGGCAATTAAAGGATAATTAATTAATTACTTAAAATAATAATGTAATTAATTATTATTAATTAAGCAGGATTCAAAAGTAATTAATTATTTATGTTAATTAACTAATTAATCTTGCTTATGGATGATTAAGTTATATCGAATGCTTGGATTGATGAATATCTCTAGTCTGATAATTTATGATGTGTTGTGATAGGAAATGGCTGGATTGATCTGTTAATAAATGTGAATCATTTAATTAATTAGATATCTCTGATGGATTTCTGTTGCGTATGTTATTCTGAAATTAATTAGATTGTTTACTTAAACAACTTGGCTTAAATATGACAATGGATTCAATGAGACCGGGGTCGGGTATTAGCAAATAACCGAAACCACTTTGATTTGTAATCTACAATATTCTTTATAGATTGATATTAAAATCAATAGGCTAGAATGAAATATTTAAGTAACATGACCATTTGAACTGAGTAACAGTTCTTATATATTGTTTTGTAATAGATGATTGTCTATAACATGTTAAAAAATCGTAGTGAGGTACGAGTTACCCTGGCTTTCAAAGAAGTTTTATAACTTAGTATTTCAATTTGTATGGGTTTACTCATGCCGGTTTCCAGCCTGACTCTGTGTTACTTTATTGTAATGCTCGGGTCAGACCGAGTATTACATCTTTTCAGGTTAGGACGTTCTGGAGCCCAAGAGGCGAGCTAGATGGCAGGAACGTATGGAGTATTTTCCGCTGTGTATTTGAGTTGTATTGATAATGGTCAGGGACAAGTTGTTATAACTGTCCAGTTTATTTAGGAATAATTGTAATATGAGATAATGTTTTATATTAACAATTACAGCTTTCTTTGCGTAAATGCTATTATTTGATATTATATTTTATTCCACTGCGAATGCGAGATTATGTGCTGTGTTTTCTGTTTCTTCGTCTACTTTTCTTCTTTACCCTTACAATCAGGAATTTCCGGTTTTCGATTGCTCGGCACTTCGGGACGTATTAGTGTTGAATTTTCAAGGTCGAAAATTCTGGGTCGTTACACTTGGTATCAGAGCGAAAGTTAAGCGAGAATCTTGGCTCTGGTGGGGTTAATCATTTGAATAAGGATCAATAGTACCCTAGAATGAGTTGAGTGTAATATATATATGACGGCGTACTTGTTATTTTCTTACATAAAGATATTAAAAATGAATGATTTTTATATATAAGCTTATATTTTGATAAATATAACAATAATTTTTCTAATTATTATATATATTGAAGTAATTGGTTGTTAATTATTGGAATTAAATGTAATAATAAGAATTAATTAGTAATATATATAACCAAATAGAAATTTGGGTAAGAAATGAACTACACAAATAAGATAAGCTAGAAATGGATCCAAACCAGAAATTAAATTCCTGAAATTTGTGGAAATGTTTTCAGAATGTTGATTTTATTTTTCCAACAAATCATGAGATAATATGTAGTGAATTGGTTTCCAGATATGATAATCTTGGTTATTACCATAAAATGGTTATTGTGTCTAATAATGGGATGTTTGTTTCTAATAAAAATTAATGATTTAGCAGAATGAAATGTTTTAAGGAAGTAACAATTTAGATAGATATGACTTATAAATTGAAAAGAATTTAAATTGTGAAGTATTAAAAATTAAATCCAGAAAATTGAAACTGTTTCAAAATGTTAAAAGAAATAATAAATAAATATGTATATGCATATGTATATATGTGGGATATACATAACATCAAAAATGATTTGAAATAAACTCCTAGTGTGAGTTCTGAATTTTCCCCTGAAATGTGTCGTAAACCCAAAGTAAAATAAGTTTTGAACTTATAAGAAAGAAAGGAAATTGATAAGAAGTTTAAAAATTTGAAATGGAGAATTCAAATTTAGTAAGTTTGACTGGATTAAATGAATTAAATTTAACTTAGGGGAAGTTAAATAAGTTTAACAAACAACATGAATTGAAAATTTTAAGATGAAATTGAGATTTAACTTAGGGAAGTTAAATGGGTTGAATTGAAAGGTAGTTATGTGTGATCTCAAAATGGGTTTGAGTTCTGGAAATGGGTAATGGATGCTATTGATGGATGTTTTTAAATAATTTGGACGTTTATTTGCCTTGACTTATCCTGCTGTCATCATGTTGTTATTAATAATTCATGAAACTGAGAATTAGATTATTTTAATTTAATTAAGAAGTAGAATGAGATAATATATATCCATTACTGAAATTAAATGGATATAAAGCCTTATTTTAAAACTATTTAAAAAAATTTGATTTTGGAAATGAAATTGTAGTTATGAAATGGAATCACTTTGAACTTAAGGTTTAAATGTTAAAAAGGAACGTGTAAACTGAAATTGTTTAAGAATTGGTTTCAAGGTTAGAAGTTAAAATTGGAAAATAAATTGGATTTTGAATATTAAATTGTTCAAAAAGTTTTGAACTCCTACTTGAACCTTGAAATAACTTAAGTAAAGGTAACTTAAACTGAATATTTGAAATTTGGACTCAAAATTAATTGTTTAAAAACCTAGGTTATTAAATTAAACGTAAAAGTTAATTTGATTTAAGGAATTAAATCAACATTTGAAGATTTAACTCGAATTTGTATAATTCGAGATGGTTTAAAGTTGAGATTGGAATTGGAATTAATTCAATGGAACTTGATTCGAATTAAATGGGAACTGTTATTGAAGTTGAACAAGTTTAAATTCAAATGGAAATTGATTTGAATTTGGATTGGGAATTGAAGATAATTCAAATTTAATTAGAATTGAATCAATTCAAATGGAAGTGGAAATTGGAAATGGATTGGGAAATTGAACAGTTTGACTCTGAAACTATTTTTTCAGATAAATTATTTTAATATAAACTATTTTAAATCTATTTTCCTAGTTATTTACTATACAACCTTCCTTTTTAAAACGTAAACTATCTTATACTTATTTTACAACTGTTTTGAACTAGTTACTATTTAACATCTGTTTTACAAACTAATTACTACTTTACAACTATTTTGCAACTATCTAACTATTCTACAACTATTCAACTATTTTGCAACTATTTCATAACTACTTAACTTTTTACAACTATTTTACAACTAATAACTATTTTACAACTACTTATCTATTTAAACAATTTCAAGCTATTTTCTAAATTCAAGATTGGTCAGAGTGCAAACTGTTTATAATTGAAGTAATAACCCAAATGGAATTGGAAGCAATTGTGAATAAGTAAATAGAATTCAAATGAAGGTGAATAAAAGGGAAATTGATTAGTCTGATAATTAATGAAGGTAAATACGTAGGATGTATTGTTCTATTCGCATAATGATTTGATCCAGATACGAGTACATAATTTCGAGATAGTGTATCGATCCGAGTTGGGATTTTTCAACGGCGAACCATGGATATGGATTTTTGATTGATTCTGGAAGTTCTCTATCATAATTATGGCTATGCAAGGAGAATGACAGTTTCTGATCAAGAAACCAAATCTGAGTCCGCACTACGAGGTCGGATGGACGATACTAGTTCGGAAGTGAAATTGTGTGATCGATGAGTGATCAAATTTTATATAGCGTGCGGATGATATATGTACATCGTAGGTGCTTGAATGAAATAGATATTGAATATTTTGGAAAAGAAATGTAAAAATGATTTTTGAAATAGAAAAGTATATTTTGAGAAATATATAAGAGTGGAAATTGGATACCACTATAATTGAAACTCATTTTATAAAAGGTAAGAAATGTTGCAAGTAACTTTATAAAAGAAATCAAACTTGAATATTTGATTTGGCATAATAAAAGTTATTTATATTTGTTTTAAATGATAAACTCTCCTTCTTGAATTTATAACCAGAAGAAAATATTTTTGAAAATATTTAAAGTATAAAAAGGAATTTATATAAGTATGAAGTGATCCCAAGATTTTTCAAGATTATATATATCTATATAATTAATGATTTTATAAGAATGATTTTGGAAAAAGGTGTTTTTGAAACCCACTGATTTTGAAAGGCTTTTGATTTTTGGGAACAATCAATTTTGGTAATTTGGAAAGCCAAGTTTGAAAATTATCGATTTTGAGATATCGATTTTGTGTAAAGGAGATTTATATGTGATTCATATAAAAAGTATGATTTGAAAGATACTATATGTGTATAGTATAAAGTATTTTGAGATTGGCTCTGGGGAAAAGCCGCTCCCATTTAAATGAATTTCTAGTAGGAGATCCACGGGGTGGTTCTTCCTTGAGCCCTAAGGGGGGTTCTAAATTTGATCCTGGGAGGAAGTACGGACTAACTGAAGTTCCTGAGGATTGTGGTTGGGTGGCGAAAGTCGAGGGCGCTGATGCCTACAAAGACATTTGGGTTATGCTGTGATGACAGTGTAACTCGATGTCACTGCGATCTACTGCACACCATAACGGATGTTGAGGGGCAGCGATTGCCTACTGTTTACATTTGATTTCGCCACGAGGGCGACGTAACATCGGTAGACTGCAATCTATGAAGACATAGCGGAAGTCATGTGGCAGTGAGTGCTTACAGGCTACATTGGAACTCGACTGATGTAATCTACAATCTATATGGTATGTGTGGAGAAGTTTCATTTGTCAGCGAAGTTCGAGGGCGCTGATGCCTACAATTACTGGGTTTTTGCCGTGATGGCGACGTAAAACCTGGGTGCAGCTGCGATCTGTGGTCGGTTCCACGGTGTAATCGAGAGGCACAGAGGCCTACAGTTTTCTATGGTTTTGCAGTGATGGCGACATAATCATCGGGTTAACTACGACCATGGAGGAGTGATGATTTCTAGAGCATTCTCACCAAAAATGTTTTCTATATTTTCAAAAATGTTATCTATATTTTCACAAAAGTATTTTCCAAGTATTTTCACCGGACGTTGAAAACGGGACTGCTGTGTACTTATAGATTTTCAGTCCTACGCCTGGTCAACGTATGATCGAATTTCTGTAAGAATAAGGATGGACTTCTTGAGACATCGAGTTATAAAAAGTATTTTTATAAAGCTATTTTGGAAATATTATGTTGATTTTAAAATGTTTTAAAATTTTAAATAAAAGAATTTATAGTTAAAAATGTTCAAAGAGTAATTTAACTGATAATAAGCATTGTAATAAAACTCTGACTTCGTTCCTTTTCAAGGAAAAAAGTTTTAAAGGGGGAGGAATGTGGTAACCCGGATTTTTGGACATTTGTTAATTAGTAATTAACTGGATTTAGTTTATTAAAATACGGATTTGTAAGTTGAACAAATAAAATTCTAATAGATATCTGGATACATATATATATATATATATATATAGATTGGAAACTATAATAAATGTTGAAATATAAATCTCTGGATAAATGAATAATATATTTTACTATTTAATTCAAGATAGAATATATATATATATATATATGCAAACTTTATGATGTTGAAAATTTTAAGTGTACACATATACAAGCATATAAGTGTGAATGTATATATAATATCAAAAACAAATAAAAATATGTTCTAAGTATAATATATACAGATATATTGTAGTTGGGATGCACTGTTTTGATTTAATATAATAATTCTCATAAGACATTTAAAGTTAAATCCTATATTTTAAAATACTAAAGATAAATCTTTATTAATTAAAGTATAACAGTTTAAGTTTTAAAATAAGATTTAATAAAAAAGGGTTATATACTTTCTTTTTAAATTACACATTAACAAAATATAAAACATAAATTAATAAAAAGATAAGAAATATTAATGAAAACATATTAAAAAATAAACATTTATACATGCAAAAATACAAGAGTAAGCTTAGTATAGCATGCAAAATACAAGTGTCAAGTTACTAATTTTCTTTCCATTTTTTTTAAAATAATAATTAAAGTAAGGATATATATATATCTCTATTCCTTCTCTTCTCATTTATTTCATATCTTAGAAACAAAACCTGAGAAGCCAAAAACCAGACAAATAAGCAACTAAATTAAAAAAACCTTTTTCAAGTTTTCCAAACTGAAGATAAGCAACACAACTAGTTCAAGTTCTACCTCAAATTCAAGCAGCAGTTCAAAATTCAAAAGTATTTCCAATTATAGATTAAAATAAATCAAATCCAGATCAAAAAGGCAAAGGCCTATGGTAGAGGGAAAGCTACCAACTTTTAAAATCTGGATATTGTTCTCTGTTCAACACAAATTAAGGTGAGTAAAACAATTTTCGTTTTGTTTCACTGATGTGACGACTCGGAATTTTTGAGCAATAAAAATCGGGATATTTAATTAATTTTAAGTATTCAATAGAGTAATTTTAACTTGATTACGAATATCACAATTTATTGGATAGTTAAATTATTGAATTGAATAATTTGAAGTTGTGTAAAATGTTAACTCTAGAGTTCTAAGCTCGTTAAGAATAATTTGAAGGCTTATAAAATTTATATTGATAATACTGAAGATAGTAAAAACCTTAAAATTGAAATTAACAGTGGTATGTTCAGTTTTAAAAATATATCATTTAAATTGAATTTAAAAATAGCCTTCCGAGGCACAGTCTCGGAATTCGACGAAACGGTTCCATTGTGTGAGCGTATGGTTCATAAACGCGTTGAATTTACAACGAAAATTTAATTTAAAATTTCATATGTCAATTTCACCAGCCAACTTCTTTCCATATCCATGTCCCCTCTTTTTACGACAGCACGCAAACATCCCCTGCATTTGTTTTTCCGTCGCCCCAGTTGTCTCCTCCTCTTCGTTAAATCACGCATCTTCCCTTTCATTTTCTTGAGTCCAGATTGAAACCAAAAATCAAAACGTGAGAAAAAGAAAATTTATGAAATAAATATATAACCAGCGTCTCCCTCTTCTCGTTTTGAAAACCCAGTTTCCCCTTTTTATATTCTTAATCGAAAGCTTAATCAAAATAAATGGCCGGCGACTCACTTGCAGCTTCGAAGACGAGGGATTTGGGTCGTGATTTGCGAGCTCGATAGGACGTGGAGGCTCGTTCATATGGCGCGACGTCTAGGGTTCGAAGACTTCGGTGATGGTCAGTGATGGGGATTTGGGTCGTGGGCTGTAGCATCGCGCTTTTCGAGGCGTAAGGAGTCGCGTCTGCAACATCGAGTTTAGGGTTTCAATTTGCTGAGATATGGTAGTGAACGCGGCTAGTTTATCAAGATGAGATCGTGATTTTCTGGCTTGAAGGACTGTAGTTCGGTTGCAGCAATTGGGACTTGGGGATTTTGTTTCCGAGTTGCCGTTTGCTCCGGTGGCTGCACGAGTGGAAGGATCCGAGGGTAGGAGTTCGATTAACGCTGTAAGGTATCGCTTTTAAATTTAAGTATATAGATAAATGTTTATACACAGAAGGAAGAATCTTATATGTGTAGATATATATTAAAAAAAAGTTTTTAGGCTAATTACAGAGAAAGAGAAAAAAAAGGGTATATGAAAGTTTGCAGGGAGTTTATAAAATCCTGTTTCTAAATTTATGTATTATGGAGATAAATGTGGTTAATAAATTTATTTAAATTAGTTATACCCTAAATGATATATTAAAGGATAAAATCAGTTTAAACTTAACTTTTTTTCGTTTAAAATTAAATCATTAGTTAATTAGATAAGTAAATAGTAATTAACTGTTCAAGCAATTCAAATATTAATAAATCATATATATTTATTCAAGGTCAGAAATTGGGAAAATCCAGGGGATATTGGAGTGGATTACAAATCGATAACAAAGGTGAGTTAATCTCACTCAGTTAAATTTAAATTTAAATGATTAAATTTAAATAATTGTTTGAATGTTTATATTGTTTGATGTGAGATAGTATGGTATAATTTGAAATTGGCATAATATATTGTGCTAACGTCTGTGGATGCAGGAAAAACAGGTTGGAGGGATCCAAATGGATCCCTCAACATTTATTTAAATTATTTAATACCCTCTGTTGTGATTATTTTATATTCTGTGATGAATATTGTTGATAATTGGAATATTGGATGATATGGTCTACCTGAATATTTTCCAGTGCACTAAGTTATCAAGATATATAGAATTGGAATTTGGAAATAAAATGAAGAGAATTTGTAAGTGAAATAATTATAGAAATTTTAAATAAATTAAGAATAAATTGGATAAGAATAATAGCATGTTAAATGCTAATTAATAAAAAATTCTGTATATGGAAAGGAATTTTTTAATAAACAGAAAGTTAATGAAGTTTGAATCTTCAATGATATTATTTAATAGAACAAAACATTTATTTAATATTTAATATTTAAATTATTGAAATTATTTAATATTTAAATGAATTGACTTAAATCAATAACAGTTTACAAAACCTTTATTTAATATTTAAATTATTGGGAAAAGCCTGGAATCTGTATATTTCAGTTAAACGGTTCAAAAATCAAACGGAAAATAATAACATCAATAATAAGTCTATAACTAATGAATTTTGAAATGAATTGAGAAATTAAAGAAACTTATTTCAAATAAAATAAATTGGAAATCAATTTGGGGAAAAAATTGATAAAGTGATTGAAGTTGGAATTTTCTTAGGATGACCAAGTACATGTTTTTGAAAGTAAATTTGTAAATATAAATTAAATGTTTTAAAGTTGTTTTTAAAGAAAGCAAGTTTTGTAAAACTTATTATTTCTAATATTTAAATTCTAAAGTAAGTATTTTCTTTTAACCTATTTTAGCAGTAAATATTTAAGAAGTAACTTCGTATGTTGTTTTTAAAAGTGAAAACCTATATTTATATTATATAAACTAACCTTATTTTTAAATATTCATATAGTATATATTTTTAGCCAATTATTAAAGTAGTTTTAACTTAAGTATTTTAAAAGTAAATTCCAAAGTAAGTATTTTTGTTTAATCTACTATCGTAATAATTATTTAAAGAATGATTTGGTATTTTGTTTAAAGTATTATTATAAATTAAGTATTAAAGTAAATTTTCTAAATTGAATGTTAAACATATTTTTTTTTACAATAAAGTGTTTTTAAATTATTCTTAAAATCTAAAGTTTTGTGCTTGGTGATTCCAGTGGAAATGTAAATACTCGGAATTTATTCTGAGGAAGAGAAAACAGTTTGAAACTGTTTTCAAAAGGATTCGAAAGTAAGAATATATCTTGTAAAGATATTTTCGAGATAAATAAATAATTTGGGAAATTATTTATTGTTGATGGATGTTTGTGAATAGAAATTGATAGTTAAATCACCGACTATCAATATTGGCCAAATGCGCTGATCGTTTCGAAGAGACCGGGATCGAGATTTATTTCTCGAAAACCACTTCGATCCGGTTTATACGTTTCGTGAAACGAGTTTGGATTTGAAGATGGAGCAGTGGAGTGCAAGGGCTAGTCGCTACTAATCCTGAGGATCTTTCCAAAATGGATGTAGTAGGAATAGTGCCTTTGGTTCCGTTCGAACCCGGGACGGACTTGTATGGATGAATGCTTGCGAAACATCGTCAGGTGGACGATGGGCATTCTAAGGGATATGTTCTAATAAGGTAACGCTTAGCCTCAAACCTCATCAAATGGGAATGACTGAAAATCAGGGGTTATGCAGCAAGGCTAGGTGGGTAGCACCCAAGCAGGGTGAGGTCATTCCAGTCTAGATGTCCCTTTTTATTTCGGTTTAGTGGACGGTTGCTGATCCCAACCGCGGGGTTATCTCACTCGGGATTATCCAGTAAGGGGTAGTCCCGGCCTTGTGTTGCAGGGGAGTAGGCGTACTCCTCGGTACGGTAATCTAGGCCCCGTACTGTGACAGGTGGTACCCCAGTGCCTAGTCATTAGTTGGAAATCCATTCTCCCTACGTGCCTTGTACGAGTTTTGTTTGTATTACCCACTCTGTGGCTAGTAGCTGGAATTTAATCATGTAACAATTTCGGCTATTTTATAAGTATTTGTATATAGACCCTATTATAATATCAGAGGATTTCTATAAAAATTGTTTTAGCTATCGTAAGGTAAAAACCCGACATGTTTATTTGTGGCATGGTCTTACGAGATGCTTTTGTTTTCAAAGGATTTTTGAAACTTTAATAATCAATTGGGTGTGATTTTCTCACGCTGGTATTCCAGACTGACTCGGGTGTTATTTAACTGTAATGCTCGGGTCAGACCGAGTATTATAGGGTACAGGATATGATGCCGTGGAGCTCAAGAGACGAGCAGGATGACGATACGTACTCCCGTACTTTTATATATTTATATATATATTCCGCTGTGTTGAGTTGTTGTGTATCCATTGTATGATATTGATGTTGAACTGTGATTGATTTACTCTGATGATGTAATATATAAACAAAGATATTTGATTTGAGTAAAGATCATTTATTATCTATTATATTTTATTCCGCTGCGATGGTTAGATTCTGTTGTTGATTTCTATTTTCTTCTTCTACCTCTTCTTCTTTAACCCAAATGGTTCATATTTCTGTACAACTTGAGTTGATTTAGGTAGACTGGTGTTAACTCAAAGGGTACGGATTTGCGGGTCGTTACACTTGGTATCAGAGCTTAGGTTGGAGATAACCTTGGCTCTGGTGGGAATTACTCATGTAAAATAGAGTCTGTAGTACTCTAGAATGAGTTTGATCGTATAAATAGATATGGGTGCGTATTTGTTAGCGAATATAAATTGTTTTAATATTGTGTTGATTGGTTTATTGAGTGTCATATGAACCTTCGTCGGCACAGTCTGTACAACTGTATCGAAGGGGTTTCTAAACACTTGAATAGAACAATCGACACGGTATTGTTTCAAATGTAGGTAAATGAAATAATTTTACCCCAAAATATATTTTGATATGAAGAAGAGTTTTTGAAACTATTTAGCTAATATATGGTTGCTTGGAGGTTAGAAATAATGGTGTTTAAATTATTATCCTTATTGTATGGAAATTTTTACTAGAAATTGAAATATAACTAAAACTTAGGGGAATAAATTCATTATAATTTATAAATATGAATTATAAATGTAATTTATAAAATTGGAATATAATCAAATGAGTATTTGTATGGGCATAAGCTATGCAAATGAATTATAGTTAAAATTTATTTAAGCAGTTTTTAGAAATTTAAAATCCTGGAAACTTTGGAAGTGTTTGTTGAAGTATTTGAAGATAAATAATAGCACTATTGTTTTAGAGATATTTCTAAAAAAGGGAAATTTGTTTTAAAAGGATTTTGGAAGTGGAATAACATTGAAATCACTTTAATTATTGGAAAATAATTCTGGTGATGATGGCCGCATCATCAGTATTCATTTTCGAATTTCTAAGTGACGGATTGCTGCCAAAAACTGATTTGTTCAGAAAGCTAGTTGTTTTTGAAAATTTCAAAAGGGAATTTGGTAAAAATAAAAGCCAGGATTGGTTTAAATTTTTTGAGAAATGTGATTTGAGATGTTGGAGATTTCAAATTAATTTGAAACCAAAGCCGGGCGTTTAAAAGTCCTGATGAGATAGTTGTAAGCTTATAAATTGAGATGAGTTTTAAATCAGGAAGGGAATATAAGCTTTAAATATTGGAATTTAACTTTAAAGAGAAAAGTTAAAAATGAAATAAGCTTGGATTAAGGAAATAAAAATTTAACTGGATTGACATTAATTGGATAGGCTGAGAATAATATCCAGTTGTATTCGAATCAAGTTGAAATCGAATTGAGTTAAATAAATCTGAGTTAAAGTAAGATTGAATTGGAATAAGAATTCAATTGAATTAATGAATTGAATTAAATTCTTACCTGAACAAATAGAAAATAAATTGAATATGGATTGGAATTGCAATAAATAAATAAGAATAACGTGTAAAAGAGTTATAATGCATGAATTAAAACATGCTTGGGATATAAATAAACATGAAGCTTGAGTTAAAATAAAAGATGAATATATTCAAGTCTAAAATGCATGGAATTGTGTAAATAATAAGTTATGACTTATAAAATTTGAAAAGTGGGATAGAAAACCCAAATTAAATATTTTTGATGAATTGAAAATAAAATAAAAATCAAAACTTGGATTATAAAATAAATTTGAACCTAAGAAGAGATTTTTGGGTTAAAATCAAGTTCTGGATTATAAGTTGGGGAAAAATTATTTAGATAATAAATTAGATAATGAAATATGTAATGAGAACCCAATGTAGTTAAATAAAAGCTGAACTGTGAGATAATAATGAAGATTGGAAATAAAACTCAAGTTATAAAATTTAATTCGATTCAAATTGTTGATGAAGTAAATGAGATTGAATTGTGAGTTCATAAAAGTGAATGGTAATTTGAAATGGCTAATGGATTCAGAACTTGAGTTATAAATTAAAATTTGACTTGGAGTGTTAACCGATTATATATAATTGGAAATGTATCAAATAAAGGAAAATGAAATCGGATTTAAAATAGTGATGGTTTGAATTGCCGATAAAATCCAAATCAGAGGGAATAAATTGGAAATGGCCTTGTAATAAATTGAATGAGCCGAATCTAAAAAGTTAAAATGTATAATAAATGACCAAATAAATTTGTAGATTGAAATGGGATTGGATTAAAATAGAATCAAGTTAAATTGAAAAGAGAAATTTATTTGCAAAATGAAATGAGCTTAAGTGTAAAAAAAATTGAATAGATCAAAATAAGTTGACTTAAGCTGAATATAAGAGGGGAGTCGAATTGAATTCAACTTAAAATCAAGTTTAATGATATTGGATTGAATTTGAATCCAGTAAAAATGAATTTGGATCGAAATAGAATTTGGTGGGTTGTAAATAATATTTAAGGAAATGAAAATTTCATAATGGATTGAGTAGATAAACTAATTATATTGAATAGATAAATGGATAGAACAAATAAGAATCAAACGAAATGTGGTTTAAATAAGTTGAGAAATGGTTATGGAATAAAATAGCTTGGATTGTCTTAGAGCTAAATAAAATAGTTCGGAATAAACAATCTAGGAATGAATTGTTAGTGAATGGATCGTGAATAAAATTTAAATGGAATGTGTTGAGCTAAGTAAATGAATGTGAATGAATTAAAATAAAAAGGAAATTTAATGGAGTTGATATCCATTTAAATTGGTTATAAACATAAATACTTATTTATTCACATAAATCTCATCGAATTGCATGCCATTTGATGTAAATGGAAGTAATTAAAATTTTACGAGTCGATAGAAATAAAATAAATTGATTTTGAGATCAATTGAATTAAATATGAGTTCGGTTTTCTTAAAAATAAATTAAATGTAAGTGATTGAGTTTTAAACCTTTCAAGTTTATGAAGTTCTATACGAATGGATTGTAAACCTTTCAAATTTAATGAAAATGGATATGAAAAAGTTGAAACAGTTGAATTAGCATGGAAATTATATAAATTGCTTACGGACAATGTTGATGTGCATTTCTTTTGGAATTCATATGTTTCAATCATTGCAACTAAGTGAAATATAGTTAAACTGCATGTATCTGGCACTTACATGTTTAAATTGAGTAAGTACAGGTACCTGGAAGCCGTGTGACTGGATTTGGTTGTGCTATTTGCTAAAAATAATAAGCCGCTAGTTTAAAATGCGAAATAAGGTACGCCTACACAATAAAAATAGGAAATATGAACTGTTTTTGGTTTTTCCGACCGTGTGGGTCGATGTATATATATTTATATCTTTTATCATATTGCAAAAGCTCCTCCGTACAAAGGGGACTCTGCCAAAAAATTTCGAAAATTTTGGGAGTTAGAAAATTTTTGGAAAATTTTGGAAAATTTTATTAACGACAAAACAATTTCAAACTGAAAATTGAAATAAATTAGTGAATGAAACTAATTAAAGTAATGACATGAATTAGCAATAAATGAAAAATAAAATTTAAAATATTCAGAGTTGAAGAATAAATTGAATTCATATGGAATGGAGATAAATCAGTTTGAATAGGAATGGATATAAACTAAAGTGGTAAGATGAAAATAAATATAAGAAACATATAAAATGCTTATGTTAACTTAAGTAAGGAATGGTCAATTCTTAATTGGAAATTGAATATTGCAAATGTATTCTAAGTTGATATTTGGATGAATATTGACATTTGGTAAGAAAGTCGATAAAATGTTGGAATATTGTGATTGGATATTAGTTCTAAGCAAGATATGCAGGTATTATAAAAGGGAAAAGAGAATTAGTTTTTGATTCAAGAAGATAAATTTGAATTGCCCGACAAAAGGTATGCATTTAAATTTGGTGTGAAATTTGATTGGGATTTGGATTGAGCCACTTGGCATTTTGTTTTCTTTTTGGATATTGGGAGGCCGTAGAGCCATTTTGTAGTTGTACCGAGCTAGCCACGCAAAGGAGACGCTGGCGAAATTTTTCGGGAATTTAGAGAGTTAGAAAGTTTTTGAGAAAATTTTGATAATTCAAAATTTGGTTTTAAATTGAAACTTGAATAGTTAATCAAATAGTATAGTTTGAAACTATGGGAGAGTTGAGAAGTTAATAAGAATGAGAATGAGTCTTTTATAAAAAGATATTTGGTAGGATATTGGATTGTGGGTTATGGGGAAAAGTTAAATGGGTATCGGGCGATTCTTCCTAGTTAGTAATTTCGGGGACGAAATTCATTTAAGGGGGGAGGAATGTGACGACCCGGAATTTTTGAGCAATAAAAATCGGGATATTTAATTGATTTTAAGTATTCAATAGAGTAATTTTAACTTGAATTACGAATATCACAATTTATTGGATAGTTAAATTATTGAATTGAATAATTTGAAGTTGTGTAAAATGTTAACTCTAGAGTTCTAAGCTCGTTAAGAATAATTTGAAGGCTTATAAAATTTATATTGATAATACTGAAGATAGTAAAAACCTTAAAATTGAAATTAACAGTGGTTTGTTCAGTTTTAAAAATATATCGTTTAAATTGAATTTAAAAATAGCCTTCCGAGGCAAAGTCTAAGAATTCGACGAAACCAGTTCCATTGGATCCGTAATATTGTATTATTACCGGATTTCAAATTTCGTAGTAATTGGAGCAGTTGTCTGAGCGTATGGTTCATAAACGCGTTGAATTTACAACGAAAATTTAATTTAAAATTTCATATGTCAATTTCACCAGCCAACTTCTTTCCATATCCATGTCCCCTCTTTTTACGACAGCACGCAAACATCCCCTACATCTGTTTTTCCGTCGCCCCAGTTGTCTCCTCCTCTTCGTTAAATCACGCATCTTCCCTTTCATTTTCTTGAGTCCAGATTGAAACCAAAATTCAAAACGTGATAAAAAGTAAATTTATGGAATAAATATATAACCTGCGTCTCCCTCTTCTCGTTTTGAAAACCCAGTTTCCCCTTTTTATATTCTTAATCGAAAGCTTAATCAAAATAAATGGTCGGCGACTCACTTGCAGCTTCGAAGACGAGGGACTTGGGTCGTGATTTGCGAGCTCGATAGGACGTGGAGGCTCGTTCGTATGGCGCGACGTCTAAAGTTCGAAGACTTCGGTGATGGTCTGTGATGGGGATTTGGGTCGTGGGCTGTAGCACCGCGCTTTTCGAGGCGCAAGGAGTCGCGTCTGCAACATCGAGTTTAGGGTTTCGATTTGCTGAGATATGGTAGTGAACGCGGCTAGTTTATCAAGATGAGATCGTGATTTTCTTTCTTGAAGGACTGTAGTTCGGTTGCAGCAATTGGGATTTGGGGATTTTGTTTCCGAGTTGCGTTTTGCTCCGGTGGCTGCACAAGTGGAAGGATCCGAGGATAGGAGTTCGATTAACGCTGTAAGGTATCGTTTTTAAATTTAAGTATATAGATAAATGTTTATACACAGAAGGAAGAATCTTACATGTGTAGATATATATATATATATATATATATAAAGTTTTTTAGGCTAATTACAGAGAAAGAGAAAAAAAAGGGTATATGAAAGTTTGCAGGGAGTTTATAAAATCCTGTTTCTAAATTTATGTATTATGGAGATAAATGTGGTTAATAAATTTATTTAAATTAGTTAGACCCTAAATGATATATTAAAGGATAAAATCAGTTTAAACTTAATTTTTTTTCGTTTAAAACTAAATCATTAGTTAATTAGATAAGTAAGTAGTAATTAACTGTTCAAGCAATTCAAATATTAATAAATCATATATATTTATTCGAGGTCAGAAATTGAGAAAATCCAGGGGATATTGGAGTGGATTACAAATCGATAACAAAGATGAGTTAATCTCACTCAGTTAAATTTAAATTTAAATGATTAAATTTAAATAATTGTTTGATGTGAGATAGTATGGTATAATTTGAAATTGGCATATTATATTGTGCTAACTTCTGTGGATGCAGGAAAAACAGGTTGGAGGGATCCAACTTGATCCCTCAACATTTATTTAAATTATTTAATACCCTCTGTTGTGATTATTTTATATTCTATGATGAATATTGTTGATAATTGGAATATTGGATGATATGGTTTACCAGAATATTTTCTGGTGCACTAAATTATCAAGATATATAGAATTGGAATTTGGAAATAAAATGAAGAGAATTTGTAAGTGAAATAATTATAGAAATTTTAAATAAATTAAGAATAAATTGGATAGGAATAATAGCAGTGATAAATGCTAATTAATAAAAAATTCTGTATATGGAAAGGAATTTTTTAATAAACAGAAAGCTAATGAAGTTTGAATCTTCAATGATATTATTTAATAGAACAAAACATTTATTTAATATTTAATATTTAAATTATTGAAATTATTTAATATTTAAATGAATTGACTTAAATCAATAACAGTTTACAAAACCTTTATTTAATATTTAAATTATTGGAAAAGCCTGGAATCTATATATTTCAGTTAATGGGTTCAAAAATCAAACGGAAAATAATAACATTAATAATAAGTCTATAACTAATGAATTTTGAAATGCATTGAGAAATTAAAGAAACTTATTTCAAATAAAATAAATTGGAAATCAATTTGGGGGAAAAATTGATTAAGTGATTGAAGTTGGAATTTTCTCTGGATGACCGAGTACATGTTTTTGAAAGTAAATTTGTAAATATAAAATAAATGTTTTAAAGTTGTTTTTAAAGAAAGCAAGTTTTGTAACTTATTATTTCTAATATTTAAATTCTAAAGTAAGTATTTTCTTTTAACCTATTTTAGCAGTAAATATTTAAGAAGTAACTTAGTATGTTGTTTTTAAAAGTGAAAACCTATATTTATTTTATATAAACTAACCTTATTTTTAAATATTCATATAGTATATATTTTTAGTCAATTATTAAAGTAGTTTTAACTTAAGTATTTTAAAAGTAAATTCCAAAGTAAGTATTTTTGTTTAATCTACTATCGTAATAATTATTTAAGGAATGATTTGGTATTTTGTTTAAAGTATTATTATAAATTAAGTATTAAAGTAAATTTTTCTAAATTGAATGTTAAACATATTTTTTTTACAATAAAGTGTTTTTAAATTATTCTTAAAATCTAAAGTTTTATGCTTGGTGATTCCAGTGGAAATGTAAATACTCGGAATTTATTCTGAGGAAGAGAAAACAGTTTGAAACTGTTTTCAAAAGGATTCGAAAGTAAGAATATATCTTGTAAAGATATTTTCGAGATAAATAAATAATTTGGGAAATTATTTATTGTTGATGGATGTTTGTGAATAGAAATTGATAGTTAAATCACCGACTATCAATATTGGCCAAATGCGCTGATCGTTTCGAAGAGACCGGGATCGAGATTTATTTCTCGAAAACCACTTCAATCCGGTTCATACGTTTCGTGAAACGAGTTTGGATTTGAAGATGGAGCAGTGGAGTGCACGGGCTAGTCGCTACTAATCCTGAGGATATTACCAAAATGGATGTAGTAGGAATAGTGTCTTCGGTTCCGTTCGAACCCAGACGGACTTGTATGGATGAATGCTTGCGAAACATCGTCAGGTGGACGATGGGCATTCTAAGGGATATGTTCTAATAAGGTAACGCTTAGCCTCAAACCTCATCAAATGGGAATGACTGAAAATCAGGGGTTATGCAGCAAGGCTAGGTGGGTAGCACCCAAGCAGGCTGAGGTCATTCCAGTCTAGATGTCCCTTTTTATTTCGGTTTAGTAGGCGGTTGGTGATCCCAACCGCCGGGTTATCTCACTCGGGATTATCCAGTAAGGGGTAGTCCCGGCCTTGTGTTGCAGGGGAGCGGGCGTACTCCTCGGTACGGTGATCTAGGCCCCGTACTGTGACAGGTGGTACCCTAGTGCCTAGTCATTAGTTGGAAATCCATTCTCCCTACGTGCCTTGTACGAGTTTTGTTTGTATTACCCACTTTGTGGCTAGTAGCTGGAATATAATCATGTAACAATTTCGGCTATTTTATAAGTATTTGTATATAGACCCTATTATAATATCAGAGGATTTCTATAAAAATTGTTTTAGCTATCGTAAGGTAAAAACCCGACATGTTTATTTGTGGCGTGGTCTTACGAGATGCTTTTGTTTTCAAAGGATTTTTGAAACTTTAATAATCAATTGGGTGTGATTTTCTCATGCTGGTATTCCAGACTGACTCGGGTGTTATTTAACTGTAATGCTCGGGTCAGACCGAGTATTATATGGTATAGGATATGATGCCGTGGAGCGCAGGAGACGAGCAGGATGACGATACGTACTCCCGTACTTTTATATATATATATATATATATATATATATATATATTCCGCTGTGTTGAGTTGTTGTGTATCCATTGTATGATATTGATGTTGAGCTGTGATTGATGTACTCTGATGATGTAATATATAAACAAAGATATTTGATTTGAGTAAAGATCATTTATTATCTATTATATTTTATTCCGCTGCGATGGTTAGATTCTGTTGTTGATTTCTATTTTCTTCTTCTACCTCTTCTTCTTTAAACTAAATGGTTCGTATTTCTGTACAACTTGAGTTGATTTAGGTAGACTAGTGTTAACTCAAAGGGTACGGATTTGCGGGTCGTTACAACTGATCACATATCTATATAAATAACTATTGTTTGGATAAAGAATTGGGCTTATTTAAATGAATGGGTACCTAGTAATTATACATGGGAGAGTCATTTAAGCTTGGACATCAGAAGTAGATAAACATTCCTCCTGTATATCAAAGAAATGATATTCTTTCTTGGGAAAGTCTCTGTTTTTCTCTGCAGTTTACTCATAACTTCGAAAATTCAATTTCTCATTTCTGTAAGAAATTTTAAACTCGATTTCAAACTAAAGTAAAATTGTATAAGAATAAAAGATAACTTAAATTTGGTTTCATAAATTTCATTAGGCATAGAGTAGAAAGAACCAACTTTTGCAGGAATTGTTCAACATGGTCAAATTCCAATCATCATGATTTAATGTTTGGGTTATGTATACTTGTTCGCGTTTGGGAAACGTGAATTTTAGGCTTGGTCTGGTGATTTTTAACATCATGGGAAGAAAGAAAGGCCGAGTTGAATGGGATTGGGAAATGGGTCGTTTTTCGATGATGGGTTCAATGTCGAGGTCGGAGCTTTGTCGCGGAGGAGCGTGGGATGATGGAAAGCTTTCTAAAAATGGTGCAGTGGTTTATAGGGCGGTGGTTGGCATGTCGAACTCAATTTAAGGTTTAGGCTTTCCGTTGGTAGAGGTTGGTTTCTTTGGCGATTTCGGCGTCGCGGTGAAGTTTTAAGGTTGCGGTCCAGGAGAGCTTGAAGGAGAAGGTCATGGCGAAGGTCCGGGTGTTTTCTTGCAGGGAATGGTGGCTGGTTGTGACGAGACAAGGGAGGCTGTTAGGTGTTGGTTGTCTGAAGCTTGTGGTTTCGATGGTGAATTTTTGAGTGGGGGTGAATTCGGGAATTCCAAAGGTGGTGGCGAGTTCAGGTGGTCGGGGGTGACTTGGTGGAGGTGTCGTGGGGGTCGAAGTGACTTCGGTTAAGTGTGCATGGGCACACGGTCGTGCACGGCTAGGAAAAATTGAGGAAGGGAAGGAGCAAGAATTAAAAGAAGAGAAAGGATGAAAGAAGAGAAGGAGCAGGGAGGAAGGGATGTTGGCTCGGGTTGCTGCAGGGGTTGGACACGGGTTAGCACGTGAGTGAATTAGCTGACTTTTAAGATGAGAGGAAGGGACCGAGTTTGGCTCGGGAAATGTTAGGCTTGGGCTCGGGTTTTTCTATATTGTTTACTTAAACAACTTGGCTTAAAGATGACAACAGATTCGAAGGGACCGGGGTCAGGTGTCGGCAAATAACGAAAACCACTTTGATTTGTAATCTACAATATTTCTTTATAGATTGATATTAAAATCAATAGGCTGGGATGGAATATTTAAGCAACATGGCCATTTGAACCGAGTAATAGTTCTTATATATTGTTTTGTAATAGATGATTGTCTATAATATGTTAAAAACTCTAGTGACGTACGAGTGACCCTGGCTTTCAAAGACGTTTTATAACTTAGTATTTCAAGTTATATGGGTTTACTCATGCCGGTTTCCAGCCTGACTCGGGTGTTACTTTATTGTAATGCCCGGGTCAAACCAAGTATTACAGTTTTTCAGGTTAAGAAGTTCTGGATCCCAAGAGGCGAGCTGGATGCAGGAACGTATGGAGTATTTTCCGCTATGTATTTGAGTTGTATTGACAATAGTCAGGGACAAGTTGCTACAACTGTCCAGTTTATTTAGGAATAATTTTACTCTGAGATAGTGTTTGTTAATTAACAATTACAGCTTTCTTTGTGTAAGTGCTATTATTTGATATTATATTTTGTTCCGCTTCGAATGTGAGATTATGTGCTGAGTTTTCTGTTTCTTCTTCTACCTCTTTTCTTCTTTACCCTTACAATCTGGAATATCTAGCGTTCGATTGCTTGGAAATTCTACAGTGGACGTATTAGTGTTAAAATTTCAAGGCCGAAAATTCTGGGTCGTTACGTCAACTTTGTAAATAACGGTAAAAATTGTAAACATTGGACACTGGAATGGAAAGTTGTGGGTGAGAATTAAATACAAATTTGAAAATTATTTTAATCAATGAGAGGGTTGAAATACTTCTACTTTACTAACAAGAGGATAGAAATTCTTTTAACTAATATTGAGTAGATTTGGAAATTATTTTACTTCAATGGAAACATTGGACACCCAACGCACCATTTGCTTTCGTTCTCGCATCGGTCCTCATGACCATTGCCCCATCGGACGCGTCCAACATGCGGGGAACGAAAATGTGGTATTTTTAACATGCGAACGATACCTTAGATATTTCATTTGTATACTCCATCATATTGTCTTTCTAACTACATTATGATTTGGAGTATCAAAGGATAAAAAAATTCTTTATTATCACATAATCCTAGTGTTTCAACTTACATAAATCGACATGGATTTAAATATTAATGTAGTTGGCTAAAGAAATACAAATGGTCACAAATGTGTCTATATTTCTAAACCCATAATTTTGAATCACTTTTTCTCTACTTAGCATATACACTTAGATGATATATAAAGTGTTGACTTTGGTTTCCACTGCTCAATTCTTTCCATATGAATTAAACGCCTAAAGATTATCAATGATTTGCTTTAGCTATGGGCACTTAAATGATGTTTTCAAATAAATAAACCTGATATAATGACGATGTTTATTATATGATAATAAAGTATGATAATTTTGAGTATGTCGTGATAAATTTTTACAGAGTATATTGAATAGTAATTAATTTTTAAATTCCAAACACTTTTAATTACATAATATTTGGATTATGGATTTTGCAACTGATTAAATCATGGATTCCAATAGTAATTAGAAAATATTCATTGACAGCAAGAGATTCTTTTATCTATCAATTGAAATACAATGAAGATTCAATGGAGTGATGACCAAATTGGTATTCTTTTCTTACTTGTTCCATTTTTTCCCTTTATATTTGTGATTCTTTTAGTGCTGATTGTGTTGCATTTGAATCTCTAGAATGGCTATCAATTAAAATGTTCAAAATCTATTATAGAAATATAAATCTCATTACTGCATGTTACACAGACTAAAATAAATTCTATCAAATCAGCTACATTTATTTTTTCATTTCAGTCGGGTCGGTTAGTTGTAGAACTCTTGAGGAATATAATCATGGATATATAGAGCTCCAATGAAATAACTAATTAACTTGAAAAAAAATATTCAATTTTTACTTATTTAAGATTTGATGTAATAACTAACAACTGATTTATTTTTCAAAGTTTGGTTGCAAAAGAATATTTTGCTCATTCATTTATAACTGCTCTGGAAATCGTTATCCAAGCATTCCATAGTTAGCTGATTATTAAAACATCAACTATAATTTATTTTTTACAATTTGAAAAGACCTAATATCATCTGGACTCTTTTTTCAACTTTAGCAGATTGAATTAAACTTATCTGAATTTAATGTTGAACTAATCCAACTACATAAATAAATAACTTCACTTATATAGGGCAGTTGACGTCATTATTGAAGCTTAATCAAACAAGTTTTAGAGAAGTTGCCATCATAATTAAAGCACTGTAGTAAGAACTTGAGTTGCACTTGCTGTAATAGCTGCACGGTCGCTATTGCAAAAGCAGCTCTGTAGCTGCTGTTACTATAAACAGCAACCACGGAGCTACTGCAAACAACAGCACCAGCAGTTAATGCTGCTGGCAAAGAGTTGACTATAGTGTGTGTATCGACACCCATAGTGTGAGTGCATGCACAGGGGTATTTAATATTTTACAGATGAAGTAATTAATTTCATTTATGATGTTGAAATTAGGGAGAATATTCAAAACTAAAAATTATTAGATTATGGTGTTAAGGATAGTAACAGTTCTTGTATTGTTGACGATGATGGTGATTTTTAATATTTAGTTTTTACATTTATGTGAGATTTACTATAATCCTTCAAAAGCAAAAATTTCACAAAATGGTTTGATTTTTGTACTCTTATTATTAGTATTAGTATTTTAGTTTTTATTTTTTGGACATGGTTGATTGAAACTTGAAGATAGAAAAGGAAGAATGCATAAATTCTACTGTGGTAGGTTAACTTTGCAATTTGGGACATTTTATTTAAGAAGAATTACATTTATTATTATCATTTTTTCGTATCTTCATAATTAATAGCAGTATAATAGTCATAAGCATGACCTCAATGGTTGATTTCTGGTAAAACGTATAGATTTCAAACGATGATAGCGTCTGGCTTACCTGGGTATTTAAAATGGATACACACACATATTTACACACACACACACACACAAGAATGATGTGTTTGAATCGAATATTCAATACTATTAGTTTAATTAAAAAAACAAACCACTAACACCATTTCTTACACGTAAACAACTTAATAAACTTATCTAGTGATTTGTGAAAAATGCAGGGACGACGACGACAAACATAATACATTAGGAATATCAATGACAATATTAGTAAACATGATTTAATGCACTTTTACCCCACCTTGTTCTAAATGTTTTTGAGTGGCTGTGCTTACCTAAGTACTTTGGCATTATGTTGTTTTATGGATTTTTATTTATTGTATTTTGTGTTACAATGACAGATACACGTTCTATGGCGAAACTCATCACTTGCATTCTTCAACGAGTGGGCAGTGACATTGATAGAAATCATCTCTCATAAATCCTGGCATGCTAAATATAGACACATGATATTTTATTTAATTAAAAAAATGAGGTTGTATTTCTTTATTGATATTTATTTGTGTAATGCTTAGCATGAGGATCAAGATAAAGACAAGGTTGTCCTAGCTTTAGAGAGCGACCTTGTAGCTACTGTGGAGCATGATAGATTTGTTGGTTGGACGGTAATTGTTTTGCTATCATGTACAATAACGTAGAACACATGATACACACATTTTGATGCTTTACCATATTGACTAAGGAAAATATAATTTCCATATTATATTCCCAACTTAAAATGAGGGATGGTTAGAAATTTGTTTTCTGGTCTAAATGTATACTTGAGTGAAATTTCATACCTGAAGTATTGAAATTTTATATTATTTTTCTTTTGCTTACTGGAACAATTACAGGTTGTGATAATACAGTGTCTTTCTCCAAATGTAAACTCATTTTTTGGTAATATTTTAACAATAAATTGTCTTTCTGCCAAATTTCTATTTTAAACCAGATGCGTACTGCTTTGAGTAATGTTGCCAAGCATTTTCCAACTGCTATTATTAGTGGAAGAAGCTGCGATAAGGTAATGCCAAAGTTTGTGAAAGTATTTGTTAATATTTTTCTTAGATTAATATATTTCTGGGCTTATCAAATCGATATTCTTTCAAGTTTGCGATTTTGTAGCACTATCAGATCTTTATTATGCTGGTAGTCATGGAATTGACATAATGGGCCCTGTACAAAGGTGTGGGTCTTCTTCTGATTATTTAAATTCCATTAGGACTACCGACAAATAGGTAAACCCAAAAAAATGTGCTTAAAATATTTTTTGGATGTGATATATTTATCACCCAATTAAAGATGTTATATCGCTTGCATTTTACACTTACAGGTTATGGAAGTAATTCTTTTCCAGCTTGCAAGTGAATTTTTACCCATGATCGACGAGGAATAAATAAATAAATAAAACGAACGTCTTATTTACTATGGTACATTTCTTTAACCAAGGTATTAAGGCAGTCTTTCTTTAATAATTCATCAGGTTTTTAGATCCCTTGTCGAAACCACTAATGATATCAAAGGTGCCAAAATAGAGGACAATAAGTTTTGTGTCTCTGTGCACTACCACCTAGTAGATGAAGATGTAAGATCTTCTTATCATTTGATTTAACAGCCATGATAGCTTCTCAGTTTTGTAGAATTATTGTTAACATTTGCATTTTCCTTTTGTAATGTCCAGCTTTGGCCAGTTGTAGCTGAAATTGTTCACAATGTCGTTACAGGCTACCCTCGACTAAAATTGACTTATGGGCGGAAGGTATGGTCTAAATTGACAATTCTTTTTCACGAATACTTTATGTATATACAAATACTCTTCTGCTATTCCTAGTGTTGTATGTGTATAGCTTCAAATTTACGTGTACAGGTTTTGGAGGTCCGACCCAATATTATAAAAAATTTAACTAAATTGACTAAGTATTATAAAAATTAACAAGTTAGTTTATAAAAATATAAAATATAACCAAATCTTCTATAATAATAATAAACTATGATTTATAATAATAATAAGTTAATTAATATTTATAAATATTAAATAAGCTTATAAAAATTAACTCAGTATTATTAATTTAACTAACCTGGTATGTAATAGTGTCCACTATTTGAATAATGCTCTAATGAAAGAAACATATAATTTGTATGTGATGTTCATAAGTTTAAAAAACCTTCACACTTTTTGTCATGGCATGGTAACGTGTACATGTACGTTGTAGTCGACGACGATGAAAAGTTGGATTCAAGAGATCCAAAGATATGTTACGAATCAACAGACAACATGTTAGTAAGATCTTGTAAATTATCGGGTAGCATAATATTAAACGCACCTCTGTTTATCTTTGTGCATACCGACTTTCTGAAATGGTTTCATCGTATGGCTCAACTATAATATGGAATTTTAGATGTATATTAGTTATCAGGTAAGATGAAAAGTTAGGAAGAAAAAGCTTGTCTTGTAGAAATTAAGGACTATTATTAATAAGAGGTGGCAAACTATTTTGGTTAATACATAGTAAGTGGTGGCATTTATGGGTTCTGGAAAAATTTGAAATTGATAGATCAAATGAAGCGGATGTGTGGGATGGAGAAGAGGATTTGATGGCTGTGTATTATCTTACAGGCCAATTAGGTAGAGAAATATTTGGTAGTAGAGAAATAATGTTGATAATTTGTAGCCCAATATATGATATGAAGAATTAATTGATGATCTGATTTGATCATTTTCCCACTTATATGTCAAGTGAGGAGCATGAAACATGCTAGAGATATCAGGGACCAATTGGAAGGGCTTCTAGAAAGAGTTGAGATTGAAATGACATCAAATGCCGATGATTTGGATGTAGTAAAAAAAGGAAATTACTGCTGGGTTTTTCCACCATACAGCAAGATTACAGAAGGGTGGTGCATATGGAACTGTAAAGAATCCTCAAATAGTTCACATACATCCAAGTTCTGGTCTAGCGAAGGTATCATATTACCTCCCCATTGTTTACAATTATTTGGTGAAGCTTACTATATAATTAAATAACTGTAAGCGAGTAGGATTTTTATGCTCGAATGAAGTTCAATTAATCCAAAGTAACCTAAAGGATGCATTTGGTTCTCTCATAGGAGCTTCCGAGGTGGTCCATCTATCATGAGCTTGTTTTAACGACAAAAGAGTGCATGTGATAGGTAACTCTACAACTCTTTTGTTGTTTTAACCTTCCTCTAATTTCTAATTCAACAACAATAATACAAATTTTGAAGTGGACAATGTTGAAATACCACTTCTACACTTATCTTATAATTCATCATCTTTTTTTTAGTTTGACATGTATTTGGATATACTTCGTGATAGATATCAGCAAGAAAATGTGTGTTATTTTTACATATTATTTGTGAGGAGTACCAGCAGAGCTAGCCCTAGGCGTAGTATATTTAGGGGATTCGGATGAAATTTTAAATTGATTTTTTTTGAAATTTGTGCAGTTATCTATTCTGGCCTTACCGACATAAGATTCATGAATGCAATACTAAGTGGTAGAAATATTTGGCAATTTAAATTCAATGATATTTTTGATTGATGGATATATTAAAGGTTTAAATATTACCGAGCTTAGTTAAAGTCCCCCTGTAAGTTGACCTATTGTGGTCATCCGTGCTAGCCGAATCACTATTGGTCCTGAATACCAGTGAGAACATGCTCAATTTTCATGGTCATCATACCTATCAGGCATTTGTAGTTTAGTTTTTGTCAGTGTTCTTTGTCATAAGCAAAACATTTTTCATTTTCTGTAATTGTATTATAGGTTTACTGTTGTATAATTGTTTACTTAATAGGTCATATCAATAAAAATGCTCCTATATTCTTTTTAACTTAGCTTGTGCATGTGTCTAGTAACCTTTGGACATCAAACAGTGTTGTATATACAAGACATAAAATATACATATATGGCATATCATATATAGCTAATGTTTATTTGTCGCCATGTAGGTTACTGAGCTAAAACCCGAGTGGCTTGTTGAAATTGCTCCTCACTATTGCCAATTGAAAGACATTGAAGATTGTACTTAACCTTTGTTTTTTATATACAGTTATTTTTTGAATGGTTTATTAGAAACGTAGTTATATAATACCAGTATATGTTCTCTCTAGTGCCATAAGTTAGATGAAAGTTGGATAATATAAGAATTTGCCCCCTACCGTAGTTCACTTTTCCCTCTCTTCTTCTCTCTATCAGAATTCACTTGTCTATTGGTTGAAGAACGGTTTTTCCATTTCGTTTTATTGTTTGGTACATGTGGATTCGCCAAAACCATTAATAGGGGCACGTGGATTGAGTCTAGGCTTGACTGTACACGACTTTGACCATGATAGTTAAGCTAAGTTTTGTTCATGTTTCACTAGAAGCAACCATGCTATGTTCCCTATAGTTGTATTTTCTTCCATATCTATGTATCTGTGTATGTGGGTGGGGTGTTTAACTTCACAAATCATTTTTATTTATGGGCCCTGCGTGATTTGTGATACTTATTCAAGGGCGGAAGGTTGAAGATAATATAGTGGTTGAGAATGGTTGAAGAGATGTTTTCATACTTGATGAGGTACTTATTCAAAGGCAATGACTGTTTTCTGGTCATCAAAAAAGCATGAGATGTCATTCATCCTTACCATATATATAAAATATAGTTTAAATGACTGCCTTTTCTTTGATGTACGTTGCTCAACTATTGTAGTAATATTTCATGCCACTAATATAGTGTCAACGATCATAACTAGTTAACAGAATTCAAGCGTAGAAAATGATATATATTCATTTTTCTCTGATTTAAAAAAGTTACTATCGTTGCAACAAGTCACACATATAAGTTAAGCTTAAACCGATGGCTTATAACATGTTCCAAAGCGACATAGAATCGTATTTGCATTTGTCCAATTGGGCATATAGTCCTTTCACGTTACAGTGACCTTTCATTTACTATTATTGAAATTCATCTATGTTTTTTTTAAATTTTATAGCATGTTGTATACTTTGTATTAGTCAATCGCCTACTGAAATAATGTGACGAATATTTAGTGTTTGCATTATGAATCCGATTTAACTTTGTGTACACTTTTTTGATGAATTGATTCTCAAGCATTATTTTTGCTTTATAGGTAGATAGATGACTGTGATGCACAAAAGGATGCAACGAGTTATGGATCGAAGTTATTTTTGCTGCTAGAACTACTTTTTGGTTTTAACGTATGTACTACTTGCTTTTGTTTTGTTATTGCTACTTATTCTATATTTTATTTTTGAACTATTAATGACAAACTATTTATATTTAATGTAAGAATATTATGTATTTTGATTATGAAATTTCATTTGTTGGTTATCAAATATGTGTCCTAAATGTGGTATTGATACAATATGTTGATTTTGAAATGTGATATTGATATAATATGCTAATTTTGAAATGTAGTATATATACACATTGTGGCGGATGTTTACTGAAATGGAATTAAAACATTCCACAGCGTTTTTAAAACGCTGTTGAAAGTTTTAACATCATTTTTAAAACGCTGCTGAAAGTTTTAACAACGTTTTAAAAATGTCGTTAAATTGTATCTAGAAACATAAAGCATGATTTATTGCAACAAGGAAACGCTGTAAATAAATATCACAGCATTGAAAAAATGCTATAAAATCTTATCTTAGCACGAAACAAACGCTAAGAAAGATCTCTAACTGTACCCAACCAAATGCTGTTAAATGATTTCATGACACCAGGAAAACGCTGTTAAAAAGGACATTTAACAGCGTTTATTTCTTGTTATTGTATATTTTTGACATATAACTACATGTCGATATACTGCATATGTAAAAACGTTGTTAAAGGTCTTGTTTGTTGTAGTGATAGCAATCACTCTCCAAACTTTTATTTCTTCTTATAACTTATCCTATTCATCTCTTTACTCTGAGAAGAAGCAGATCTGTGGAGAGCGAGTAAGTATACTGGCTATCGTGCCAACACTCATTTTAGTTTGTGTACTGATAGAATAATAACAAAAATACCATTAGTACTCAAACAAAAAGGATTGCCAACTAGACAAGGAAAAATAAGAGATAACAATAGCCAACCATTGAAGAAGCTTAAAGATATAAATTTTCACTAAAGAAGAAGATCAAAAGAAAAGAAGAAGAATAATAATATATAGACACGTACAAAAAATATCGGCCGTAGATCTACAAATTAGCCGACCAATCCTAGCCTTATAAATCTGGTCAAGGGATAGGACCGAAAGCTGATTCAATGACATCAATACTGGACTGTTTTGTTTCTATATTAGGAACAGGTCAAATACAACTGTTTTTTATGATTCAATGATAGACAGTTTGACCAACATTTTAAGCTAATAGGAAGATTAAACTACATCTGACTAATTCACACATGTTGAATGAATATTGAAACAACTTACTAATAAAAAAGCTTACTAAATATATTTCTGAAGCAGAAAAAACAAACAGACTAACTACTGATACTTGAAATCAAACTCAAAACTACTAAATGTTCATACGACAATTATAGACTAGGCAAATATTTTCAAGAAAATAGTTGTCCTTAAATATATGCTATTGTACAAAATATCAGAATACCGATTCAATAACATCAATAGTGAAATGTTTTGTTTGAAATGAAGCAGAATTGATTGTGCGACATTTATAAAGAGATTAACATCTTAAACTTGAAATCAAACCCAAAGCAACTAAATATTCATATGACAAGTATAAGCTGGGAAAATATTTTCCCTTTGATATTTTTCTATTCTACAAAATATTGGAATACTAGTTCAATAAGATTAATAGTGAAATGTTTTGTTTGAAATGAAGCAAAAATGATTGCGCTAGATTTTTTCCAACATCTAAAGAGTCTTTTCTAATCACATTGTTTTGTAATATTCTTTAATACCTAGAGCAAAGAGCCAAAACATCTATGTTGAAAAATATTTATAGGGCAAATATTTGCCTGGAAAATATTTGCAAACTGATATTTATCCAAAATTAAAAAACGGATTATATATTTGTTCATAATTTTCAGAGAGTCAATTTGATGTACCTTTTAGAACAAATTATTCAAGCAATGGAAAGAAACCAATAGAATTAAAAAACAATCCAGCAAATTCCTAACTTGCCCATAACAGGATTCTCATTCGTAAGTAGTACGTATTATTTACCAAAGTAATTTTCAAAACATTAAAAATATCAATTTTTTGAAATGTTGTTGACTTGTATTATTTTGATTCTATACAGGATACTAAAGCTTTGATGGTATATTATATAGTTGCAAATGAAAAACATGGATGAAAATTAGATCTTGATACATATAAATGTCCTAAAGATTTGTTGGATAAAGGCAATTTTGGATAATGAATGCAATAAACTTCTTGATGTTGGATTTTGATCATTAGCTTTGAGATGTAGGTATTAGATATTAGACATTGATTATTTTAAAAACACATGTTTAAGTTAGATTGTGATGTTTGTATACATTGTTTAATATCAGATTTTGAATGTTGCATATGTTTTTTAACTGAAATGTAGTTTGAAAGATTTAGATAAAATGTTGTTTTTTTATACATCATAAAATTATAAAACATTGTATATTCATTTCAATATATGGATAGATACTTTTGACCAAGCAAATATTTGTCTAGAAAATATTTGCCATATATGTGTGGCAAATATTTGCTGGACAAATATTTTCTTTGCAAATGTTTACAGAAAAAAATTTGGAAAATTTAGAAAGATTAATGCATTTTCTTATAACTGCATTGATGTATTGCTATAATTTTCACACAGAAATTTTTTTCAATAAACAACGACTACCAACACAAATATAAAGTTCATATCAACTGTATAACTTTTACATCATTGACTAAATTTGCGAAGGCTATCATCAAACCATATGCTAATCCTTCTCTCACTTCATTCTCAAATTTTAGCAGTGGATGGAAATGAGGATCCTATAGAAATCATGAAGCACTTCATAAATAGACTCCACCAGTTTAATCACTTCATCCTTTTTCTTTGTGCTAAATGGAGAGTTCATCTTCTTTGACTGTACATTTGAAGCAAAATTTCCTAATGGCGTCTCACATCCTTCAGATTCATCCTTTTTAAATATATTCTCTCATTCGCAAACATTGTCAACGTGCCAAACGAGAGAATTTTGATTCTCTTCAATGCTATCCACTGAGCTTTGAGTAACAATGTCATTCAAAGGCAACTCTGCACTAATGTTACAATCAGTAATGGAAAATGTTTAGTTATTTCTTTCAAAAATCCAGAGGAATTTGTAAATAGATTAGCAGGATGCAACTCATTTCCTAAAGCTTCATGAGTAGATATAATTCTTTTTGTAATATCAGGGAGAAATTTTCTTGATGCTATCTAGTTCGTTGAAGAGATCATTTCCTTGAAGAGAAAAAAGTAGGTTGAGGAGAGCGAGTAATTACAGCGACAATCGAGTTGGCTCTCCTTTTAGTTTAAGTACTGATAGAATAATAGACAAAAAAAACCATCAATACTCAAACTAAAAAGGTTTGCTAACCAGACAAAGAATAATAGGAGATAAAAGTAGTTAGCCTCTGGAGAAATCTTAAAGATATAAATTTTCACTAAAGAAGAAGGTAAAAAGCAAAGAAAAAAATCAAAGAAGATATACACACACAAAAACCTCAACCGTCGATCTATAAATTAGCCAACCAATCTCTGCTTTAGAACTGTGGTTGAGGGATACGACTGAAAACTGATTCAATGACATTAATACTTGACTGTTTTGTTTGTAGATTAGGAACATGTCAAAATATAACTTCCTTTTTTGATTCAATGACAGACACCTTTGACTAACATTTTAAGCCAGTAGGAAAATTAACCAGCTGCATATGACTAATGCACATATGTTGCATAAATATTGAAACAACTTACTAAGTATTAAAACACCTTAGAAAATATTAAAACATCTTACTAAATATTTTTTTGAGATAGCAAGTAAAAAAATAGACTAATTACCGATACTTGAAATCAAACTCAAAGCTACTAAATATTTATATGACAATCATAAGTTGCGTAAATATTTTTGTACAAAATATTTACCTTATGATATTCCCTATTCTACAAAATATTGGAATACCAGTTTAACGACATCAAGAGTGAAATGTTTTGTATGAAATGATGTAGAATGTATTGTGTGATATTACAAAAAAACAGACTAACTATTGAAACTTGAAATCAAACTCAAAGCCACTAAATATTTATATGACATGTATAAGACAGACAAATATTTGCTAGGAAAATATTTTCCCTGCTTATATTTACCCTGCTTATGTTTTCCATGGCTCGACCAAGGGTTCGGTCATGGGTTCAGTTATTGGCTCGGTCATGGGTTCGGTTATTGGCTCAGTCATGGGTTCGATAATAGGCTTGGTTATGGCCTCAGTTATGGGCTCGATTAAGGGTTCGATCATGCGCTTGATCATGCAATCGGTTATGGGCTTGGTTGTGCAGTCAGTCGTGAGCTCAGTTATGGACTCGTTAATGGGATCAATCATGGCTTGATCATGGGATTGGTCATGTAGTCGATCATGGAACTAGGTCATGGGCTTGGTCATGTGGCTTGGTCAGGTAGTCAATCATGAGCTCGGTCATTGGCTCGATCATGGACTGGTAATAAGACCCGTCATACATTCGGTCGTGGGCTCAGTCACGCATACGGTCATGGGCTCGATTGTGACCTCGATTGTGGTAACCATTATATATTGGTAACCAAGGATATAATGGAATACAAAATTAACCAAATGCCAAATCGAATACTAAACCCAAAGCTAACCGAAAATCAAGTCAAATCATGTATATGTGGATGCAAAAGCTAACCAGATGTTAAGCCTAATCGGGTATATATGAAACAAATCTATACCTGAGATATGTTGTTTAACTGAGCATACCATTGAATGTAAAAGCTGACCGGATGCCAAACCTTATCGGGTACGTATGGATGCAAAAGCTAACCGGATGCCAAGCCAAATTGTGTATGTATGCATGCAAAAGCTAACCGAATGCAAAGCCTAATTGGGTACATATTGAACCAATCTAGACACGAGATATACTGTTTAACCGAGCAAACCATTGAGTGTAAAAGCTAACAGAATGCCAAGCCTAATCAGGTAAGTATGCATACAAAAGCTAATCGGATGCAAAGCTTAATCAGATACGTACACATGCAAAAGCTAACCGGATGCCAGATCTAATCGGGTAAGTATGCATACAAAAGCTAAGCGGATGCCAAGCTTAATCGGGTTCATATGCATGCAAAAGCTAACGGATGCCATGCCTAATCAGTTACGTAATGAACTAATCTATACCCTAGATATATTGTTTAACCGAGCGTACCATCAAATGTAAAAGCTGGTCGGATGCCAAGCCTTATCGGGTACATATGGATGTAAAAACTGACTAGATGCCAAGCATAATCGGGTTCATATAGAACCACTCTATACCTTAGATATATTGTTTCACCGATCATACCATCGAATGTAAAAGCCGACCGGATGCCAAGGCTAATTAGGTACGTATGGATGCAAAAGCTGACCAGATGCCAAGCTTCATTGGGTACATATGGAATCAATCTATATCGTAGATATATTGTTTACCTGAGCATCGAATGCAAACGCGAACCAGATGCCAAGCCTAATCGGCTATGTATGGATGCCAAAGCTGATCGGATGCCAAGCATAGTCAGGTATGATATATGTAAAAGCTAACCGGATGCCAAGGCTATTCAGGTATATATGGATGCAATAGATAATCAAATGCCACGCCTAATCAAGTACATATGGAACCAATCTATACCCTATATATTTTTTAACCAAGCACACCATCGAATGCAAAAGCTAACTAGAAGCCAAGCCCAATCCGGTATTTATGGATGCAAAAGCTAACCGGATGCCAAGCCTAATCGGGTACGTATGAATGTAAAGCTAATCCGATATAAATTCTAATTGGGTACACATGAAAATGGGTCTATACCCAATATATATTATTTAACTGAACAAACCATGGAGTGCAAAAATGAGCTGAATGTAAAACTTAATCAGGTATGTATGGAATGCAAAAGTGAACCGAATGCCAAACCTAATTGGGTACGTACGGATGAAAAATCCAAACGAATGCTAAACCTAATCGAGAACATATAAAAATGATCAATGCCAAAGATATATTGTTTAACTGAGCAAACCATGGAATGTAATAACTAACTGAATGTGAAACCTAATTGGGTACATATGGATGCAAAAGCGAATGCCAAACCAAATTAGGTATGTATGGATGTAAAAGCCAAGTAAATGCCAAACCTAATCGGGTACACATGAAAACGATCTATACCCAAGATATATTGTTCAACCGAGCAATCCATGAAATGCAAAGTCAACCGAATGCCAAATCTAATCAGGTACGTATGGATGAAAAAGACTGAATGCCAAACCTAATCGATTACATATGGATTTAGAAGCCTACTGAATGCCAAATCTAATCGGGTACATATGGAAATGATCTGTACCAAAATATTAGCTTGATAAATATTTGCTGGCCAAATAGTTTCCAAGAAAATATTGCCCAACAAATATTTGCTAGACTTTTAATTGCAAAACTGTTACTAACCCAACAAATTAAATTACACTGCTAACCAAATAAATAAATAAAATAACAAAAAGTATATTTATTCAACGAAATAAAGCATGAAATCAAAGCATCTGACTCAAAGCTACTTAAAATTTGAAGGCCAAATATAAGCATGGCAAATATTTATCTAGCAAATATTCACCCTTTAATACTTCCCATTCATACAAATTTACTAAAATAACTTATAGTAAAAAAAATTAAAAATAAATACATTAATAAGACAAAAAAGAACACATATTTAATTCATTCAAATAAAATACAACAGTAAATTTATAATCTTCAAAACATAAAGCATACAATGTTTTAAAATTATATTTGATTTCTTAAAAAACAAGACCTTTTGCTATATCCTAATTTCTTGCATAAACTACAACGATTAGACTTATTCACCTCATCATTCGACTTAACCTGGTCTGGAGATGGAGGCCTTCCTACACCATGTCTTCTCTTAGGTAGATGAACCTCAACATTTTTCGGTAAAACATCTTTCATTTAAAAATTAACAAGTGAATGAATCAGATGGGAATATGATGCTCGAAAAACTTTGAAATAATCCTCTATATAAGAAAAAAATATCCAAATCAAAATGAATTATACTTTTAATGGCTTGAGCTATGGAAAAACCTTAATACGCCATAAGTTACAACTACATTGTTGAACATTCAAATCTGCATAATAAGTTTGAATTGATTGAATCTCATGAACATCAATAGTTGATCTAGTAACTTTCCATTAAACACCATCAAGGTATAAATCCATTATATGTTTTTCCATAATAGGGCACAAACAACTATTCCATGTTTTACATATTTCACGTCGATCCAACATAATTTTCATAAGCTTCAAACGAATTCTATCCAAACATCCAGTGATAGGAAAATGTCTTTCTTCCAAAATGCAGTGATTAAAGCTTTTTGCATAGTTAGAACTCATTTCCCCATAACAATTTCCAATATAAAAATTAGCAAACTTTTCAAAAGACAAACCATCAAAAACCTTGCTACTGCAGCCCCACCAGCAAGCCTAAACTCAGACAAGGTATGATTAAATACATCTAATGTAGCAGCATGGGCAACTTTAAAAAACAAAAAAAATGATCCATTTCTTTTTTCCTTGACACCTTTTTGTTGAAAAACTTTTCAAATTATTCTTTAAATGACGGTAACAATAACCATGAGCTATGTGAGAATCCACATTCCGGAAGGTTTAAATCAACAATAGTCCACACATGTCCAACTTAAACAATCCGAAACATAGATAATCAAAGGGTTAATTAAGAAAAATAAGAAAAGTAAAAGAAAACAAATACAGAATCTCACAGCGGAAAGAAAAAATATAATAATCAAATAAACAGTTCGTGAAGCTGTTTGCATTATTCATTTGATTATAATTTATACAATATTTATCAGAGTTATATATACAACAGGAACAAATAAAATAATGTAGCAGAACAACATGATGCAAGGAATAATACTAGTTATAATAAAATACCTAATCTTTGTCTTCGTCCTCCAAAAAATAATCTTCAATGCACTGAAATACTCAACACTGACCTGATCATAATGAAAAAAGCACTCGAGTCAGGATAAAGTATCCTTATGTGAGTCAAATTAAAATCATACAACATGAGTGTGATAGCGTCGGAGATCTTTATGGGATTTCACATCTCCTATCCAGTGTATAACGTGCATGCAATAACTCAAGAGATGTTACGGAATTTTCTATCTCTTAAGGGTCCGTTAAAATATTATATATAGTAGAGTATGCTATATATATAATGTCTAATCAATAAAACAAATATTTTTCTTAGCGTTAAGGCTTTACATTAATCCCCCTTAACGCATTTTTAAGCATTATCGTACAGCTTGGATATAATTCCCCAGTAGCACGTCGGGGGATAAGGATGAGTCGTGATACGACAATACTAAACCAAAATCATAGTGCTCTTGTATAGGGATAAAAGTATGACAAGGCACATGAGGCAATGCCTAAGGTAGGATACTACTAGCTCGGATCGCAGGGCTAGTTGTAATGCATCATAGCCATAATCGCCCACTGCTTCCATCCATCCCATATCGAGTCAAAGGGAGGTTATCCCGAAATCAAGGTACACCATTCGAAACCAATAACAAGAATATAAAATGGACGAAGTCCACGAAAAAAATCGAAGAACGGATGTCCGCTAGGGGCAGCTAGCCCGCTTGGCCCGGCAATAACCCAGATATTTTAATGATTTTAATTAGTTTAATTAATTGAATTTTTTGAAATTTTAAATATCTTAATTGGAAACAAAAAATTTAATAGCTGGAATACGTCTAATTAAACATAAACATATAGTAAATTTTCATCTTATAATAAGGAAGTTTACTTTCTTGTGTAAATTCTATTTTAATTCAAATTAGTTAATATTTGATGATAATAAAATATTTTCAAAACCTGAATATTTTTATACAGTAATTTGTAAATCATCTTCTAAGTGAGGCGCCATCTTTTGTTTCTCCAAATTTGGACTGTTATTGATCCGTTTATCTTATTGTCGGCATATTAGAAGCATTTTTGGCACCGATATCGACTTTTGATCGGATGATCATACACTGATATTTGTATACCATTTTGATCATCTCGTTGTGCTGATCTTCGTAATATATTCATATGTGTGTTTCGGTGTCTGATACGCGGCGTAACCGTGAAATGGCAAATCGTGTCGTACCGTATTCTATGTCTTTTGCTTTCTTGTGTCCTTTCAATTTCCCAGCCGTTTAGTCTGTTTCCTTTATTAAATTATGAAACGACAATTGTCCCTTCACATTTCATTAATTTTATATGTATTTTGTACCTCTTCACTTTGCTATTCGGTTCAACTGAAGAGAATATATGTGCATGCTATATAGTATACAGTCTTTTTCATTTTTTCCCGTAGCTCATCTATTCTTCTTTCCCCTTCAATTGTTTTTCTCGGCTTCATAATAAAAGAAAAATATTCACCAAACTTCAGTGAAACCACCTTCAACCTCACCCACTCCCAATCCCCGAGCCACCTCATCTTCCTCCGCCATGGTTATTGCGCCGACCTCCTCCATCAGCCACCTTCGGCCATGCAAGCCTTCCTTTCCCTGCTTGTCAAACGTCGGCCAACACCATAAAACCCGCCCCCTACATCCGCCTCTCACTGTCAACGTCACAACCCAATAGCCCATCGACAAGACCGAGCCAGATCAACAAAGCCATTGCCTCCTCCTCCTCTAGCCGAGCCACCTTTTCCCTCCTCTGTGTATAATTGTAAGTTGTGTGTATGTATATCTTTCCCAAAGTTTGTGCTGTTTCGTATGGTTTATATATTGTAGTATGTACACCGTGTATAGAATATTCTTCACTCTTTTTTTTATTTTAAATATTATTTTGGGTATATGTAAATATATACAATGTTTTATTTTGTATATTATTAAATTATGGAATGGAGATTTTTATTTTAATATTGATTCTTAGAAGAAACAATTATGAAGAAAAGTATTAAGGTATATTAGTTATATGAGTTATATATATATATATATATATATATATATATATATATATATATATATATATATATATATATATATCATGTCGTTGTATAATTATTTGTTAATTTGTACATAAAATTTGTTCGGTTTTATCGTATATGTTATAATAATTATATATATATATATAGTTTGCTAGGTATGTAGGCTGTTATAATCTGTCACTTATGTAAGTAGTAGACAGTATATTAGTTGTTTTACATTTATAAGTTATTTATTTGATCTGGTTTATGTATGTAAATAATATATTGGATTACAGTAGTACCTACTTGACAGTTATGTTGTGTCAGGGATATATAAATTACTGTTTCGGATTTTTTTGGTTTATATATATGATAACGTGAGTTATATGTACAGATTTCAAATATAAATTTGCATGGTGTTATATATATGCGTTTCAATGGTTATATTGACTTAACTTTAATATACATGCGGTTAAGATAAAATATATATGCTTTTATAAAATTTAACCTATTAATTATCTGAATATAATACAGTCAGTATATATGCATATAATGTAATAGGTCATTTAATAAGATAATGTTATAGAATATAATCTGTTAGTGTGTTTATATATATATTTCGATTTTGTTTTGGAACTATCTTGCTTTTATAGTGATTTTAGAGTATGTTATAATAATATAAAGTTTTAAAAAATATATATTTTATATAAGATCTATTAGTTAAAAATGTATAATCTGTTGTATTGTAGATATATTTTTCCAAGGCTTTATACGTAGGTTAGTTTAATAATATGTTAGTATATGTATTTTTAATATTGGTATTCATATTAATTCTTGTAATAAATAATAGTTTTAAATACAAATTGTATATAAGTATATATGGGTTGGTTGCAAACATATATAGAGATTTTATTTATATGCAGTTAAATTTAATGTAGACTTGAGAATAATTATATATATATATATATATATATATATTATTTTTTATTTTCTATATATTTAAATCGATTTTTGAAATTTATATATATTATAATAATAATATTAATGCATATATCTTCAGTTTATATCAAAACGGATTTTGATTTGTTCTCATCAATTTCAGTTATCAGCTATATCTGTCGAATTCACACCGATCTAGCTTTACTTTGGAGTTCGTGTTTGCAATTGTAACCCATCTCATTCTCGTTCATCTCTAACCTCGAAAGGTGAACAATCACTCACGATTAACGTTCTTATATTTATTAAATTTGATTTCAATTGAAACGACAATTAAAATATGCTGCTGTTAGTTATTTACATTGCTATATACATGATATTATCTGTATCTGTTCACCTGTGACATCTGACACCATTATCTGTTATTTATGTGATGTTATATTATTATCACATATGTTCTCGCTCTGCAAATACCCTGTTAGTATAGAATTTCCTATGGGTTAAAATGATATATACCCGAACAATCTGTAGAATAGGAGAAAATCGTTATGGGTTGAAATGATAAACCCAAGCGATTTTCATTGAATTGAATTTGGGATTACGGGATGAAATGATATATACTCGTATATATTTAAATTACGGATTGAAATGATAAATATCTATATCACTTGACTATGGGATAGAAGATTGTATACAGACACCGTTGGTCAATATATATATTTAGAAATGATTTCCAAGGTTTTGAAGTGAATATTTTGGTTTTAATAAATATTGATTTTAAGATATATATATATATATATATATAATGTTATTTTTATAAAGGTTATAAATTTTGATATTTAAAATTATATGTTTCGAAAATTTTAAAATTATAAGTTAGATTTGGAATTATAAATTTTAAGATTTTACTTACAACTTTACTATTTTAAAATATATATAAAATAAGTTTAATAATAAGATTTGATTTATTGAAGTTGATTTAATTAATATATAATATTTTTAAGTATTTAAAATTTATAATTTCAAATATAGAGTTCATAAAGATTTTAATAAAAATTCAGGTTGGAAAGAGAAATAGAAATTGGTTTGAAATTGAATATATTTAAGGATTATACTCAAATAAGTTTGATTTGAAATTTATCAAATTTGGGATTTTAAAGATATAATTTTATAACTTGTTTGATTAAAAGTGACTTAAATGAATATTTCAAATTTACATAAACTGAAATGGTATATTTAGTTTTATTTAAATTTGAAATTTAAAGTTCTATTTAAACGTTATTTGAATGATTAAGTAAATATTTCAAAATAAATAATAGTAAAGTGAATTTGATATACATATGAAATTGTTAAATTTGTTTTTGAAATGTTGAATATTTAAAGCCTTGAAAAATATTAAAATTGAATTGGTTTATTTTGAGGTTCAAATCTGTATTTGAAATTGATGTAATTTGAAATAGTTTATCTAAAAACTGAATTGAATTTAAATTTATGAATTGAGGTTTAATTTAATTGTAATTTTGGAATCCGAGTTGATTTGAATCCATTTATGAAATTGGAGGAAACTATTTTATTATATAAAGTATTTTCAAATTATATTTAAAACTATTTATATATTTTACTTTATAAATTATTTTCTTATAAACTATTTTAATATAAATCATTTTAATATAAACTATTTTAATATAAATTATTTTAATATACTAACTATTTTATTATAAACTATTTTAACCTATAACTACTTTATATAAACTATTTTATTTTATAAACTATTTTATGTTATACACTATTTTAATGTCTAAACCGGTTAAGTGAAAAGAGTGTGATTTTCCAAAGTATTATGATTTCCAAAGTGTTATGATTTCAAAATGTTATGATTTCAGAGTTCTATGATTTTTAAAGTATTATGATTTCTAAATTATGATTTCCAAAGTGTTATGATTTCCAAAGTATTATGATTTCTAAGTTATGATTTCAAAAGTGTTATGGTTTTAGAAGCTTTATAATTTCGAAAGTGTTATGAATTTGAAGTGCTATGATTTTTGGAAATGGATATATTAAAATGGAAATGATATCGTATTTGGTTTTGAAATGGAAATGATATCGTATTGATATGGTCTTGAAATAAAAATGATATTTTGGTTTTGAAGTATACACTAATTTGAAATGACTGCGGTGTTATAATAACATTGGGTAGTTAAAGAGACCGGGATCAGTTATTGTCATACTCTCTGCCAATGCTGAAAACCACTTTAACAACCGTGTAAGCAGTGAAGATTTCAGAATAAAGTAGGATGGTGGCGACGTCCTATTGAGGTATATCTTTGGACTCGACTCCCGTGAGTTGGCATAAGGTGGCTAAAACAGGAATGATTGACAGGCCAAGTGAGGTAGCTGCTCCGATTGGACAAACTTCTTCGATTGTCATTCTATTACTTTATGATTGATTTGGTATGCATCTTTGATTTGGGAATGTGGCTCGATGTGGGTAGTAGCTACGGCTATGCGTTACCACCAGTCCATATGCGTAATTGGTATATCTACCCTGGCTTACCTAGTTGTGCCGTGTCACCAACCCTATTGAGACAACTACGAGTTTGTTTTGTGTCGTACCTATGGAGTATCCTCTGGTAGCCTCCCGATCAAGAGGTATTACGGTACTGTATAGACTATTGGCATTATAAAATGTGTTAAGGGGGATATTGGTAGTGCCTTAACGCTATTTTAATAGTTTACATTACTATAGACATTATTATATTACTACATAGTAGATAGTTTAACGGATCCTTAGAGGATGGCTATCCCAAACATCCTTTAAGTTACTTGTATTTCAGTTGTTATTTCACTTGACTTGGATTTATTGATATAAGAATGTTAATCCTGACTTGAGTGTTTTGTGTTTTGCTTTACGCCTGGGTCAGACTGAGTGATCGGCATTTGAGACTCACCTTTGGAGTCGGAGCATCGCTCGGAGATCCAGCTATCTACTCAGCTTTCAGTTATTCAGTTGATTCCAGTGATGTATTCAGATCTTGTATTCGACACTACTGTTATATCTTGTTTTAACTCTGTTATATATAGTAGCTTCATGAACTTCTATTCTCTTGTTTCCGCTGCTTATTGTTATTGTAACGACCCTGGATTTTGGCGCCGTTTATTTTGTTAAATACTTGATTTAATTAAATAAAATGTAATCTGATCATATTAAAATGAATATAATTTTAGGAATATTGCCATTTGTTTATAATATATATATTGGTATTTTGAAGGAAAATAAAATTTAAACTTGGAATAAACATCTTAATAATATTTACAATAAAAATCTATCTTATATAATTTAATTAAATTACTTTATTTTTTTATATTTAGAATAAAATAATACACATAGATATTAATGTTTAAAATTCTAAAATAAGTTTCTCAACAATATTATTAATAAATTTAACTCATCAAAATGCTATACATTGTTAACATTTGTCAAAGGAATAAATATGCTTGGTAATGTTTGAAAATTTAAAACTCTAATTCTAGTAATATAAAATATAAATGTAGAATATGGGTCAAACTTATATACTATAATACAAATGAATTATATAAAAAAAATGATGAGAACAAATGTAAATATAACTTATATTAATGGTTAAAATAGAAATAGAAATGGTAAATAGATGATAAAATTCACTATAAATATAAATATTATATATTAGACAAACACATGTATATAATTTAATAATGGGTAGCTAAATTAGGGATACAAATGAATGCATAAAGCTAAAAATATAAACACTAGTATAAAATAAAATTTGTCAACATATAAAATATAAGACAAAGGGTTTCTATACAAAACAAATGTCTTTATACTCAAGACATTGACCTGACAAGTATATATGTAAGTTTTCAAGCTAGGACTTGTAAACCAGAAGAAATGAACAAGGGTATTATCATGCAAAACATGTAACTGATTGTGCAAACATAATTATTGGTGTAAACATTTTAAGTAACAAGATCTACAAATATGAAAACATCTTTGTACAAATGTTTGTGTCAGCAAACATTAATTCTATGTTAACTTAAGTGAAAACATATACATTAATTAGCCACTATTATGTCTGGAAACATCATCTTTCAGCCGAAATTATGCTTTCCATTTCAGGTTTTGTACCTTAGTACATAATAAAAACAAAGCAAGATATTTTGTCAACAAAGCTTGTTCAAGAAGACAAAACTGTTGAAGGTTGTATATATGTATGTCCATTTATTCTATCTGAGTTCAGTTATTAAAAACTTATAAAGTAAAGCCTGAAAAAAAAAGCAAAGTAGTATAAACAAATTTCATATTTATCAAATTTAAACAGAATTCAGAAACACAAAAAAAAAAAAGCAACAGAGGAAAGAAAAGAGAGTTTCAGGATTGGGTGCAGGTGAGTAAACAAAAAGTTTAAAAAAGTTTTAAGTTTGATAGAATAACAGTTCAGAGGATTTTTATGATTGTTTATGCTTTGGTTTCGAATATGGATGGGTGCTCTGTACTACTCTGGAAAACAACAACAACATGATATAGGTTGGATATTGTTCAAACAAATCACATATGATTCACATTAAATCATTGCTAAGTTTTAATATTTCAATCAAACTTAATTTTTAAACTTGTAATTAAGATCTGTAAATGCTAATCTAAACACTGTAACTTTATTGTACAGGTAAGCAAGCCTAAACTGGATAATGGAATTGATGTAAAGTATTAAATTTGGTTCATAGCTTGAATCTTTAACACAAAACATGATTTTTAAAACTGGAATGACAATTTTTAACATAGTATTTCCAAGGCAGTTGTATTTGAATCAAAATGGTATTTTTTACAAATTTCCCGTTCTTTAATCAATAATAAAGATTGAAATTTGGGATGAAGCAAGTATAAACGTATGTGATTATACGAAAATTATCAGAAAATTTTTATGTTGCCTGAGTTTAAAGCGCGAGATCCATTTAGGGTTTGAAATCTTGTTTTTACCCATCTCGGTTTCGAGTCGAGAACGTCAACATAACACCATCGAGTGGCTCGAGCTCCTGGAGTCTGATTGTTTATCATGATGTCATCGAGTGGGCAAGGGCTAGGGTGTTGCAGGTGGCTGAAGTGGCGGTGGTGTGGCATTTTGTGGAGAGGGTTAGTTACAGTATTCAGTTGTAGGCCTGAATTTTTGTATTCGGAATTTTGGTAGCAGTTTGGGTTTGGGATTCGATCTGGGGGTGATTTGTGCCTTGTTGAGATGGAGGGTGGCTGCCGGAGTTGGGTCATGCTGCCATGCACGTGCACGGCAGCGGTGATTTTGGTGTCAGGTCTTAACGTAGGGGTCGCGAGTATTACTCGAGCGAGTGGGAGGAAATCTTCGAGTTTGTTGCGTACTGTACTCGTGTAAGTTATGATGTGATTTCGTTTTAGTTTAAAGCTTAACTTACTGGAAATAAAAAAATAAAAAGAGAGAGAAGAAGAAGATGTTAGGGAGGACTCGGGAGAAGGGCAGGGGTAACTCGAAGTAACTCTCGCACTAACGTAAGGGTAGTCTCGGGTTTTACCAGGGACGAAGTCTTGATGTTTAGTTTCTGCAGTTCTGTGTTTTGTTTTGGAGTTGAGCTTCAGGCTTAATAAGTTTAGTAGTACTTAACACTGTAACTATCACTTGTTCACTGTTTTAAAGTGATAATTTAGTTAAGACCGAATGAAAATAAATCAACACTAAAGGTTAGTTGATAATATTTGTTGATTCCCAAATTGCAGATGTCTTTAAAATGTTAGTGTCGAATAATTAACATTAATCAATTTTGTAGAAAGTAATTAAGAATAATTATATTAAGATTGTAATTAGTGTTAGAATTAGACAACACTTAAGTGAATATTAAATTAAGGATTAATTATTTTAAGTTAATTACTCGGTGATTGAATAAATCAAGTGAATTAATTAAAATGAAACAATGATTAATTTAGTAATTAGCAGGACATAATTGAATAATTAAGTTATATTAAGGATATTAATTAAAGATCAGAGAACCATTAACTAAGCAATTAAAGTTAACTCACTTGATTGAAGAAGTAATTCATTAATAGTATGAAATAAAATTTCGTAATTAAGACTTAATAATAAATTAAGGAATCATCAATTAGATGATTTGGAATGAAACAAGTAAATAATGGGTAATTAATGATTAATTAACAGAGTTAAGTGTTTAACTCTCAGGTAATTAATCCTAAATAGAATTAATTACGAATAAGACTTAAAAAGTGATTGCTTATGGACTGTTGTGATTGAATATCTGTTTTGGATATTTATGTGATGATATTCTGTGATGTTCTGTGATATGTTATGTTATATCTATGATGCTTCTATATGTTTTATCTGTGATAGATGCTATGTTAATTCAATTGTTGAATTTAAATTATTTAAACTGTAAGTTAATTAGACAACTTGGCCCTTAAAATGGCGTTTGGGTACGATGAGACCGGGATCGGAAGAATCAAATTTGATTCTCCGAAAACCACATCGATCCAATTTTAACGTTAGGTCGTGAATTATGAAATGAAGATCGAGTTGAAGTTTTCAGAATGCAAGGGTTATCATCGTTGACTCTGAGGGTGATTCCAAAATAAGTGTGACGAGATAATGCCTTCGGTTTCGTTCGAACCCGGAACGAACTGGTATGGATTGAATGCTTTCAGCACATCGTCAGGCGGACGATGAGCATTCTAAGAAATATGTTCTTTAAAGGTAATCGCAGCCTCAAGCCTCATCAACCGGGAATGGCTAAAACAGGGGAGATGCAGCAAGGTTAGGTGGGTCATGCCCAAGCAGGACAAGATATTTCCCCTGTCTAGATGTCCCTTATATATATTTCGGCTTAGTGGGTGGTTGGTCGCGCCAACTACGGGGTTTATCTTGTTCGGGACTGTTCAGTAAGGAATGGTTTTGGCCTTGTGTTGCAGGGGATGAAGGGAGTAATCCTCGGTACGGTGATCTAGGCCCCGTACTGTGACGGGCGGTACCCCAGTAGCCCTGCCATTGTTGGAAATCCATTTTTCCCTACGAGACCCTACGGTTTTGATTTGTATTACCCACTTTCGTGGCTAGTAGCTGGAATTTAATGAATGTAACAATTTCGGCTATTTTCTATTTACTTGAAAACCCTAGACACTATTATAATATCACTGGATTTCCTATGAAATGTTTTGGTTAGCGTAAGGTAAAAACTTACCCGTATTTATTTGTGGGGAGTCTTACGTGATACCTTTATTTTCAAATGTTTTTCAAAAGTTAAGCAACTTTAAACCATTTACTCATACCAGACCCATGTCTGACCCGGAGTTTATTTTTGTTTTTCATAAACTCTCGGGTACCCAAATTTTTACGGGTAGCCAAGGGATTCAGGTTAGCTTTGACGAATTCTGGAGGAGCAATGGAGCAGGAGGCTTCAGCGTTGTATATATCTATAGTTCCGCTGTGTGGGTATCTCTGAGTCATATTGTTTAAGTTGTATTGTATTGAGTTGTGTTAACTAGACAGGTGTTTATAACTGTCTAGTATTGATGTATTATCTGTATAACTCTGATATATGTAAAACTTTAAAATATTTAAGTGATATATTATATTTTGTTCCGTTCCGCTGTGAGATTCTGATGTCGTTGCTCTTTCTTTCTCTATCTTTCTATTTTCTCATCCCTTTCTTTCTTAATGATGATACGTCTTTCTGGTAGCAGAAAGGCGGGTCGTCACAGTTGGTATAATAGCATAGGTTGGTGATAACCTTGGCTCTGGTAGTGATTACTCATAAAATAGAGTCAGTAGAACTCTAATATGAGTTTGAGTGTATTAATAGATATGAGCGCGTACTTGTTAGTGAATATAAAATTGTTTTTATATTGTGTTGATTTATTTGTTTAGTGTTTATGGATTCTGGTCGATGTGTGGGACGCCATTTCATCGATAGGGATTCCTAAACTCTTAAACAAGAATTGACTGACACAGTATTGTTTTTAAGGTAGGGTAAATGAAATAATTTTACCCAAAATTATATTTTGATATAAAGAAATATTTTTCTGAAATAACTATATATACTTGGATATTTGATTGTTAATAATACAATCAAATAAATTTCAAATGTGAGTGGTTTATAACCAAATAAAATTATTTAAGAATGATTTTAAATAAAAGGGAATATAACTAAAAATTTGAATAAACCATAATTTAAGTCCCGGAAATTTGAAAGTGTTTAAATGAATTTGGGAATTTACAATCTTGGGAATGTTTGAAAATGTGTTTTTTTCCAAAGAGTTGAAGGAAATAATGGGATTTTGTTTTGGAAAATATGATTGAATGAAAATTGTTTTGGAAAAAAAATTTGTGGAAGTAAGGAAGCACTGAACTCACTTCAGTCGCTGGAAAATAATCCTGATGATGCTGGCCACATCATTAGAATTCATTTTCGAGTTTCTAAAGTGATGGATTGCTACCAGGATATTAGTTATGATAAATTGTTTGGGCTTGTTGGACATACAAATTGTTTTAGAAATGTTCAAAAGGAGAAAATGTGTTTTGGTGAAAACAAGTGTTTGGAATTTGAAATTTGATTGTCATTTCAAATGTTTTGGAAATGAAAACTGGGAAATTGAATTCTAAGAAATTCTGTTTAAATGAATAAATCAACTATTGGATTTATAAAGTAAAATTGATATTAATAAGATGAAAATTGGGAATTTTAATCCAGGAATTAAAATTTAACTTAAGAAAATGAAGATAAGAAAATATACTGGAGTTTAACTTAAGGTAAGCTAAATGAAATTGAAGTTCAAACTGAACTTAATTAGATACAAAAATTTGAAGGTAAAATGATTGTAAATTGTGAGGTGGAAATTTATACCTTACGATAGTAAGTGTTATATATAATCTGAAATTGTGGTATAAGATGAAAAGACCCAAATGAGTAATATAAGTTGTTAAGTGGATAAATAAGTTTTGAGCTCATATATTGAGAAATAAATTTATAAAAAAAATGGTAAGTAATTAAATTTAACAGAAGTTGAGTTGAAATAAAACTGAATTTGAATGAATTCAGTCGAGTTATAAATAATATTGAATGAAATAAAATTCTTATGTAAATGAGTAAATGTAAACCAGAGTAAGTATTGAATTGGATTTTAATAGAAATGGTGTGAGTTGTAAACAAATCTAATTCAAGTATAAATTGGATAACCTTATTAAGAATAAAATGAATAACTTTATTATGAATAAATTCAATAATGAATTGATAATGTAAATTAAAATCTAAGGATGGATAAAAGAATAAACTAATCAAATAGATTAGTAAATAGTTGGGATTTGATTAAAGGAAAGTCGAATCAGAGATTTAAATGAAAGTTGGTGGAATAGAATAAACTTAAATTGTGGGGTGGAATAGTTTGAAGGAAATGAAAGCATGAGTAAATTGTGTAATGGTTGTTTAAAAATATTGGTTGTTGAGTTTGATAAAATGGTTTGAAATCAAACCTGTTGAAATAAAAGAAAATGCAATGTAGAGATTGTGAATAAATTAATCGGGATGGAATCAAGTGTAAATTGAATTGGAATCAATTTAAAATTTGTTATAAAGCTTAAGTGATTATCTATTCACAATGATATTGTTAAATTGCATAAGAAAATGGGATGTTTGAAGTAAATGAGATTTGATAAAATTCTATGAATTATTGGAAGCAAAATAAGATGATTTTGGATATGAGTTTGTATTGCTTAAATGGATTATATAAGCAAGTAAGTTGTAAATTCCTTTTAATTAAAAGGGAATGGTTTGAGAATTGATTGAAGTTAATTGTGATGAGGATTGGAACCTTATATTTGTGCTTTTGGAAATATGTAATGCTAAATAAATGAAACTAATTTAAAAATAATAATATGAATCAGTTATAAATAGAGCTAGTCACTAAAAGTTCAGTATTCAGAGTTAAGAAAATTGAATTCATATGGAATTGGTAATTCAGATTTAAAGTGGAAAAATAATAATAAGAAGAAGATATAAGGGCTTTGGTTGTAGAGTAATAATATAGAGTATATATAATGTTTATATTAAGCTTAAGAAATGAATGGTGAAATTCTTAAGTAAAATTTGATATTGGGAAAATTATTCCAAGTGGATATAATCAAAATAATGTGAATAAAAAGAAAATTGATATAGTTGATAATCAATGGATATAATACGTAGGATGTACGTATATTATTTTGTTCGCATAACAGTTTGATCCAGATTCGAGCACAGAATTTCGAGATAGTTATATCGATCCGTGTTAGGATTTTTCACTCGATTTTCGACGACAAACCATGGATTTGGATTTTGATTGATGCTGGAAATTCTCTATCATAGTTGTGACTATGCAAGAAGAATGACAGTTTCTGATCAAGAAACCAGTTCTGAGTCCGTACTAGGAAGTCGGGTGGATGATACTAGTTAGGAAGTGAAATTGTGTGATCGAGTGAGTGATCGGATTTGGTATTGCGTACGAATGGTATATGTACATCGTACGGGCTTGATTGAATAGATATTGAAATTCTGTAAAAGAGTCAATTAAATTTGGAAAGAGTTAATACTATAACTTTTAGAATTGAATTGCTAGAATGGATGTCTGGAATTTATTGTGTATTCCATATATCTCAGGAAATTTGTTCATGATTTATCATTAGTTGTTAAACCAGTAATTCAGGAAATTTGAAGTTGAGTCGAATTTAATTGTGGTCAGGAATCTAGTTTGGATTATTGATCATCGAGAGATAAACTCTCGATAGTTTTAGGGAAACTTATCCGAACTTGTGTTCGGATAACTAGGGTTGTTTGTTAGGATTGACTGTTTGATTATTTGCTAATCTATAAATGTGCTAAAATATAACAGATAAGTATGTTTGAATAGTTGATATACAAGCTTTTGAATTAACTGTTGTTTAAATTTCGGGGACGAAATTCTTTTAAAGGGGGAGGAATGTAACGACCCTGGATTTTGGCCCTGTTTATTTTGTTAAATACTTGATTTAATTAAATAAAATGTAATCTGATCATATTAAAATGAATATAATTTTAGGAATATTGCCATTTGTTTATAATATATATATTGGTATTTTGAAGGAAAATAAAATTTAAACTTGGAATAAACACCATAATAATATTTACAATAAAAATCTATCTTATATAATTTAATTAAATTACTTTATTTGTTTATATTTAGAATAAAATAATACACATAGATAATAATGTTTAAAATTCTAAAATAAGTTTCTCAACAATATTATTAATAAATTTAACTCATCAAAATGCTATACATTGTTAACATTTGTCAAAGGAATACATATGCTTGGTAATGTTTGAAAATTTAAAACTCTAATTCTAGTAATATAAAATATAAATGTAGAATATGGGTCAAACTTATATAATATAATACAAATGAATTATATAAAAAAAAATGATGAGAACAAATGTAAATATAACTTATATTAATGGTTAAAATAGAAACAGAAATGGTAAATAGATGATAAAATTCAATATAAATATAAATATAAATATTATATATTAGACAAACACATGTATATAATTTAATAATGGGTAGCTAAATTAGGGATACAAATGAATGCATAAAGCTAAAAATATAAACACTAGTATAAAATAAAATTTGTCAACATATAAAATATAAGACAAAGGGTTTCTATACAAAACAAATGTCTTTATACTCAAGACATTGACCTGACAAGTATATATGTAAGTTTTCAAGCTAGGACTTGTAAACCAGAAGAAATGAACAAGGGTATTATCATGCAAAACATGTAACTGATTGTGCAAACATAATTATTGGTGTAAACATTTTAAGTAATAAGATCTACAAATATGAAAACATCTTTGTACAAATGTTTGTGTCAGCAAACATTAATTCTATGTTAACTTAAGTGAAAACATATACATTAATTAGCCACTATTATGTCTGGAAACATCATCTTTCAGCCGAAATTATGCTTTCCATTTCAGGTTTTGTACCTTAGTACATAATAAAAACAAAGCAAGATATTTTGTCAACAAAGCTTGTTCAAGATGACAAAACTGTTGAAGGTTGTATATATGTATGTCCATTTATTCTATCTGAGTTCAGTTATTAAAAACTTATAAAGTAAAGCCTGAAAAAAAAAAGCAAAGTAGTATAAACAAATTTCATATTTATCAAGTTTAAACAGAATTCAGAAACACAAAAAAAAAAAAAGCAACAGAGTAAAGAAAAGAGAGTTTCAGGATTGGGTGCAGGTGAGTAAACAAAAAGTTTAAAAAAGTTTTAAGTTTGATAGAATAATTGTTCAGAGGATTTTTATGATTGTTTATGCTTTGGTTTCGAATATGGATGGGTGCTCTGTACTACTCTGGAAAACAACAACAACATGATATAGGTTGGATATTGTTCAAACAAATCACATATGATTCACATTAAATCATTGCTAAGTTTTAATATTTCAATCAAACTTAATTTTTAAACTTGTAATTAAGATCTGTAAATGCTAATCTAAACACTGGTATGTAGACATACACTATAACTTTATTGTACAGGTAAGCAAGCCTAAACTGGATAATGGAATTGATGTAAAGTATTAAATTTAGTTCATAGCTTGAATCTTTAACACAAAACATGATTTTTAAAACAGGAATGACAAATTTTAACACAGTATTTCCAAGGCAGTTGTATTTGAATCAAAATGGTATTTTTTACAAATTTCCTGTTCTTTAATCAATAATAAAGATTGAAATTTGGGATGAAGAAAGTATAAACGTATGTGATTATACGAAAATTATCAGAAATTTTTTATGTTGCCTGAGTTTAAAGCGCGAGATCCATTTAGGGTTTGAAATCCTGTTTTTACCCATCTCCGTTTCGAGTCGAGAACGTCAACATAACACCATCGAGTGGCTCGAGCTCCTGGAGTCTGATTGTTTATCGTGATGTCATCGAGTGGGCAAGGGCTAGGGTGTTGCAGGTGGCTGAAGTGGCGGTGGTGTGGCATTTTGTGGAGAGGGTTAGTTACAGTATTCAGCTGTAGGCCTGAATTTTTGTATTCGGAATTTTGGTAGCAGTTTGTGTTTGGGATTCGATTTGGGGGTGATTTGTGCCTTGTTGAAATGGAGGGTGGCTGCCGGAGTTGGGTCATGCTGCCGTGCACGTGCACGCCAGCGATGATTTTGGTGTCAGGTCTTAATGTAGGGGTCGCGAGTATTACTCGAGCGAGTGGGAGGAAATCTTCGAGTTTGTTGCGTACTGTACTCGTGTAAGTTATGATGTGATTTCGTTTTAGTTTAAAGCTTAACTTAGTGGAAATAAAAATAAAAAGAGAGAAGAAGAAGATGTTAGGGAGGACTCGGGAGAAGGGCAGGGGTAACTCGAAGTAACTCTCGCGCTAACGTAAGGGTAGTCTCGGGTTTTACCAGGGACGAAGTCTTGAAGTTTAGTTTCTGCAGTTCTGTGTTTTGTTTAGGAGTTGAGCTTCAGGCTTAAAAAGTTTAGTAGTACTTAACACTGTAACTATCACTTGTTCACTATTTTAAATTGACAATTTAGTTAAGACCGAATGAAAATAAATCAACACTAAAGGTTAGTTGATAATATTTGTTGATTCCCAAATTGCAGATGTATTTAAAATGTTAGTGTCGAATAATTAACATTAATCAATTTTGTAGAAAGTAATTAAGAATAATTATATTAAGATTGTAATTAGTGTTAGAATTAGACAACGCTTAAGTGAATATTAAATTAAGGATTAATTATTTTAAGTTAATTACTCAGTGATTGAATAAAACAAGTGAATTAATTAAAATGAAACAATGATTAATTTAGTAATTAGCAGGAAATAATTGAATAATTAAGTTATATTAAGGATATTAATTAAAGATCAGAGAACCATTAACTAAGCAATTAAAGTTAACTCACTTGATTGAGGAAGTAATTCATTAATAATATGAAATAAAATTTCGTAATTAAGACTTAATAATAAATTAAGGAATCATCAATTAGATGATTTGGAATGAAACAAGTAAATAATGGGTAATTAATGATTAATTAACAGAGTTAAGTGTTTAACTCTCAGGTAATTAATCCTAAATAGAATTAATTACGAATAAGACTTAAAAAGTGATTGCTTATGGACTGTTGTGATTGAATATCTGTTTTGGATATTTATGTGATGATATTCTGTGATGTTCTGTGATATGTTATGTTATATCTATGATTCTTCTATATGTTTTATCTGTGATAGATGCTATGTTAATTCAATTGTTGAATTTAAATTATTTAAACTGTAAGTTAATTAGACAACTTGGCCCTTAAAATGGCGTTTGGGTACGATGAGACCGGGATCGGAAGAATCAAATTTGATTCTCCGAAAACCACATCGATCCAATTTTAACGTTAGGTCATGAATTATGAAATGAAGATCGAGTTGAAGTTTTCAGAATGCAAGGGTTATCGTCGTTGACTCTGAGGGTGATTCCAAAATGAGTGTGACGAGATAATGCCTTCGGTTTTGTTCGAACCCGGAACGAACTGGTATGGATTGAATGCTTTCAGCACATCGTCAGGCGGACGATGAGCATTCTAAGAAATATGTTCTTTAAAGGTAATCGCAGCCTCAAGCCTCATCAACCGGGAATGGCTAGAACAGGGGAGATGCAGCAAGGTTAGGTGGGTCATGCCCAAGCAGGACAAGATATTTCCCCTGTCTAGATGTCCCTTATATATATTTCGGCTTAGTGGGTGGTTGGTCGCGCCAACTACGGGGTTTATCTTGTTCGGGACTGTTCAGTAAGGAATGGTTTCGGCCTTGTGTTGCAGGGGATGAAGGGAGTAATCCTCGGTACGATGATCTAGGCCCCGTACTGTGACGGACGGTACCCCAGTAGCCCTGCCATTGTTGGAAATCCATTTTTCCCTACGAGACCCTACGGTTTTGATTTGTATTACCCACTTTCGTGGCTAGTAGCTGGAATTTAATGAATGTAACAATTTCGGCTATTTTCTATTTACTTGAAAACCCTAGACACTATTATAATATCACTGGATTTCCTATGAAATGTTTTGGTTAGCGTAAGGTAAAAACTTACCCGTATTTATTTGTGGGAAGTCTTACGTGATACCTTTATTTTCAAATGTTTTTCAAAAGCTAAGCAACTTTAAACCATTTACTCATACCAGACCCATGTCTGACCCGGAGTTTATTTTTGTTTTTCATAAACTCTCGGGTACCCAAATTTTTACGGGTAGCCAAGGGATTCAGGTTAGCTTTGACGAATTCTGGAGGAGCAATGGAGCAGGAGGCTTCAGCGTTGTATATATCTATAGTTCCGCTGTGTGGGTATCTCTGAGTCATATTGTTTAAGTTGTATTGTATTGAGTTGTGTTAACTAGACAGGTGTTTATAACTGTCTAGTATTGATGTATTATCTGTATAACTCTGATATATGTAAAACTTTAAAATATTTAAGTGATATATTATATTTTGTTCCGTTCCGCTGTGAGATTCTGATGTCGTTGCTCTTTCTTTCTCTATCTTTCTATTTTCTCATCCTTTTCTTTCTTAATGATGATACGTCTTTCTGGTAGTAGAAAGGCGGGTCGTCACAGTTGTATTACTCTGTGTCTGTGATTCTATGATTATTTTATTTACTGTATATGCTGAGTTTTACCAAATATAAATTAACAATCTGATATTTTGAGCAATTCAAGTCCGACATGTGTGGGTGCGCATGGTTGAAAATACCAAGATGTTACATGTGGTATCAGAGCTTTGGTTTCAGGAAACACTCAACATATAAGGTAAATTTAATTACGGAATCACTTTTGTTCAAGCTTGAATTCCTTTCTCTTTGATTTGAGTTTCCTTTGAATTTTGGAACGTTCCCCTCGGTTCCAAAATCCATTCTTTCCTCTCCCTATTCGTATTCTTCTTGACTCTGGAGTATCCATAGCTCCACTGAATGATTGTAACAGGGTGAAACTCCTTTACAATAGGCATTGATTCACCGAAGATTTCTATATCGTCGGTTTAGATCCTGCTATCTTTTGTTATATCCAAATTATATCTCTTGTGATCTGATGTCGATTTGCTTCAGAATTCTACATCAATATTATTCTTGTAGTCTAGGTTGACCCAGTTAAGGTCACCCACGATTAACATTAGTCTATTCACCTTTTCTATTTTGTTATTTAATTATCTTATCTTCGTTTTGAGCTTACTTCTAATTAGAGTTCTCTTTGGTTAGAATTCCCTTGTATTTGAATCTCAAACCTTGTTCTAGAATTCGTTCTGGAATTATCGATTGAGCGGGTGTATTTGTAACTAATATTAAATGTTTTATATATTGTGTTGTTTGAGTTGTTATGTTGATTTGGGTTTTCAATCGATTCGTCTGATCAGCGCTATCGATAGGAATTCCAAAACACTTGAACAGAGCAAACCGACACAATATTTTTTTCAAATTTGGTAAATGGAATAAATTATGTATGATTATATTACATATAAGTATAATTTTCTGGGATTTAATAGTTAAGTGAATTGGTTATTATAAATGATAATATTTGATTTTCGTCTATTGTTTTGTAAACCATTGATTTTTCCAATATATCAATAAATGAATTTATCAAAAATGGTTTATAATTTAATTTGGAGTTCAAATGAACTCAAATTAAGAATTTGAGAATTTAATATTTCGGTGATTTCACCCTTGGTTTTAAAGCTTTAAATGTATATTATTTAAAGTATTTTTTAATAGAAATCGTTTGCAAAGAATTTTTAAATGTTTAAATCAGTGCTCTCCTCTTTTATCGATGGAAAATAATTTCGGTGATGGCGGACGCATCATCGACATTCATTTTCGAGTTTCAGAGTGGAGAGACCATTCTGTAGCTTTGCTACACTTTGTTTTGGAAAATGGAATTGATTTGAATTTCTTAAATATGACTTGATTTATAATATATATATATATATAGGTATATATTTATAAATTCGATTGGATATATATAGTGTGTATGTATATATATATATATATATATATATATATATATATATATCTAAATGGTTTGAAGTAAATCAGAAATATAATTCTTAAATTTATGTTAAAGGATGATTTCAATTATAAATAAAGCTAAAAATTTTGGATAAATATTTAGAAACTTGAAATAATTGAGTTGGGAAAAGTTTACTTGTATAATACCCAATTTCATTCTAATACAACTTACCTAAATTATTCAAAAGTTGAATATGTAATTGGATAATACAATAAAAAATGGTTTTTTTATAATAAAATTTGAGTGGTTATAATAAATGTTATACACTTAAATTTTAATTATAAAAATGTTAACAGAGATAAATAGAATAATAAGTTAATTGAATAATAAATGAGATAAATAAAATAAATTTTGTTTGGGAAAATTAATAAATTGAAATCAAACCAACTTAATGAAATATCTTGAATTTAAAATCAATTAGTGGATATTAATTAGTTTAAACTGAAATTTATATGGTTTTAAATTAGTTGTTTATTTTGTATTTTAATCTATTTTCTTTCTGGTTGTTTCTATTCTCCTACCTCCGTCCTTTTCGAGGACGAAAAGTTTTGAGTGGGGGAGAGTGTAACAACCCGGATGTTTTAATGATTTTAATTAATTTAATTAATTTAATTTTGTGAAATTTTAAATATCTGAATTGGAAATAAAAAATTTGATATTTGGAATACGTATAATTAAATATAACAAACAGTAAATTTTCATCTGATAATAAGGAAGTTATTTTCTTGTGTAAATTCTATTTTAATTCAAATCAGTTAATATTTGATGATAATAAAATATTTTTCAAATCTGAATATTTTTATATAATAAATTTGTAAATCATCTTCTGAGTGAGACTTCATCTTTCGTTTCTCCAAATTTGTATTATTGCTCCGTTTATCTTATTTTCGACATATTAGCAGCATTATTGGTACCGATATCGACTTTTGATTGGATGATCGTACCACTGATAACTATATACCATTTTAATCATCTCGTCATGCTGATCTCCGTAATATATTCATATGTGTGTTTCGGTGTCCGATACGTGGAGAAACTACGAAAAAACAAATCGTATCGGTGCCGTATTTTATGCCTTTTGCTTTCTCGTGTCCCTTCAATTGCCCTGCCGTTCAGCCTGTTGCCTTTATTTTTATGAAACGACAGTTGTCCCTTCACATTTCACTAATTTTATATTTATTTTGTGCCTCTTCACTTTGCTATTCGGTTCAACCGAAGAGAATATATATGCATATTATAGTACACAGTTTTTTTCATTTTTTCCCCGTAGCTCATCTACTCTTCTTTCCCCTTCAATTTTTTTTCTTGGCTTCACAATAAAATAAAAATATTCACCAAACTTCAGCGAATCCACCTTCAACCTCACCCCCTCCCAATCCTCGAGCCACCTCCTCTTCCTTCGCCATGGCTGCTGCGCCGACCTCCTCCAGCAGCCACCTCAGGCCATGCAAGCCTTCCTTTACCTACCTGTCAAACATCGGCCAGCGCCATAAAACCCGCTCTCTACATCCGCCTCTCACATCCAACGTCACAACCCAATAGCCCAGCGACCAGACCGAGCCAGATCCACAAAGCCATCGCCTCCTCCTCCTCTAGTCAAGCCACCTTTTCCCTCCTCTATGCATAATTTGCAATTTATGTATATGTATGTATATATTTCCCAAAGTTTGTGTTGTTTCGTGTGGTTTATATATTGCAGTATGTACACCGTGTATACAGTATTCTTCACTCTTTTTTTATTCAAATATTATTTTGGGTATATGTAAATATATACAATGTTTTTTTGTATATTATCAAATTATGAAATGGAGATTTTTATTTTAATATTGATTCTTAGAAAAAACTTTATGAAGAAATGTATTAAGATATATTAGTTATATAAGTTATATATATATCATGTCGTTGTATATTTATTTGTTATTTTGTACATAAAATTTGCTCGGTTTTACCGTATATGTTATAATAATTATATATATATATATATATATATATATATATATATATATATATATATAGTCTGCTAGGTATGTAGGCTGTTATAACCTGTCATTTTATATGTAAGTAGTATACAGTATATTAGCTGTTTTACATTTATAAGTTATTTATTTGATTTGGTTTATGTATGTAAGTAATATATTGGATTCCAGTAGTAACTACTTGATAGTTATGTTATGTCAGGGATATATAGTTTACAGTTTTGGATTTTTTTTAGTTTATATGTAATGATAACGTGAGTTATATGTAAAGATTTCAAATATAAATTTGTATGGTGTTATATATATGCGTTTTAAAGGTTATATTAGCTTTACTTTAACATATATGCGGTTAAGATAAAACATATATGCTTGTATAAAATTTAACCTATTAATTATATGAGTATAATACAGTCAGTATATATATATATATATGTTTTTATATATGTATGTATATATATGTATATAATGTAATAGGTTATTTAATAAGATAATGTTATAGAATATAATCTGTTAGTGTGTTTATATATATATTTCGAATTTTGTTTTGGAATTGTTTTGCTTTTAAAGTGATTTTAGAGTATGTTACAATAATATAAAATTTTAAAATATATATTTATATAAGTTCTGTTAGTTAAAAATGTATAATCTATTGTATTGAAGATATATTTTTCCAAGGATTTATATGTAGGTTAGTTTTAATAATATGTTAGTTTATGTATTTTATAATATTGGTATTCATATTAATTCTTGTAATATATAATAGTTTTAAATACAAATCGTATATAAGTATATATGGGTTGGTTGCAAACACATATAGTGATTTTATTTATATGTAGTTAAATTTAACATAGATTTAAGAATAATTATGTCTATATTTTATATTTTATTTTTCTATATATTTAAATTGATTTTTGAAATATATATATATATATATGTATATATTATAATAATAATGTATATATCTTCAGTTTATATCAAAACATATTTTGATTTGTTATCATCAATTTCGGTTATCAGCTCTATCCTTCGAATTTGTGCCAATCTCGCTTTGCTATGGAATCTGTGTTTAGATTTTTAACCCATCTCATTCTCGTTCATCTCTAGCCTTGAAAGGTGAGCAATCACTCACGATTAACGTTCTTATACTAATTAAATTTGATTACAATTGAAACGACAATTGAAATATGCTGCTATTAATTATTTACATTGGTATATAAATGCTATTATCTGTATCCGTTCACCTATGACATCTGATACCACTATCTGTTATTTATGTGATGTTATATTACTATCATATATGTTCTCACTCTGAACGTTTCCTGTTAGTATGGAATTCCCTATGGGTTCAAATGATACATACCCAAATGATCTGTAGAATAGGAGAAAATCATTATGGGTTGAAATGATAAACCCAAGCGATTTTCATTGAATTGAATTTGAGATTGCGGGTTGAAATGATATATACCCGTATATATTTGAATTGCGGATTGAAATGTTAAATATCCATATTACTTGACCATAGTATAGAAAATTATATACAGATACCGTTGGTCAATATACATATTTTGAAATGATTTCCAAGGTTTTAAAATGAATATTTTGGTTTTAATAAATATTGATTTTAATATATATATATATAATGTTATTTTTATAAAGGTTTTAAATTTTGATTTTTAAAATTATATGTTTTGAAAAGTTTAAAATTATAAGTTAGTTTTGGAATTATAAATTTTAAGATTTTACTTACAATTTTACTATTTTTAAATATATATATATAATACACATATATATGATATATGTGTGTTACACAATAAAGGTTATAATATACACTATAAATGTTATAGTAGATATGTCCAATATAAAAGTAATATTGGAATACTAATTTAAAATTAATTAAAGAGTTAATTGATTAGACAAGAGTTAATTATTGATATATTACACGTAAGACTATCATATAAGTAATTTGAAATATAAAGTTATATAGCAATAAAATTTATACGATATGTGTATAAACTAAATATGGACATTAAAAACCCAAATAGACTTGAGAAATAAATACATATGTAAATGTACATATACCATGATTTCTGATGCGTCTAACACTTGAATCGCTGGGGTATTTATATTTTTCTATAAGTCAATATCACTCAATATATATATTGAAGATTATGAATCTTCAATATAATGTTGTCCTTTACCATATATATATATATATATATATATATATATATATATATTAATAAATTACTTACATACTCCTTAGTTGTTGAGCAAAAGCAAGCTAGGGATGTTATGCGTAATATTATTAATATATTGAATAGATGAGGTAAGATAACTATATGTATTTATTAAGAAAACTCAAGGTACATATACTATATTTTGGCCATTACGATATGGTAGCTATGAGTGAATAATCTCTTCCGATTTGTTGATCAAACTTAGAGTCGAAATGAGATTAGAACAAGGAAAAGTGGGTTAGGAGTTGTATATTATACAACCAATAAGGAGTTATCCATCGTTTGTGGTGCTATGATTTATTGAGCAAACTCAAGGGCAGAATACCAAAACAAACGAGTCATAACACCCACTAGTGAAGTTGTAAGACTTCTAAGTTTCTTCTTAGGATTTGGAGAAATATAAAAGACTAGTGGGATCCTTATTAGAAAAATGAAATGGTAACATTTAACCTTTCTAATACTGTAAGAACATATGTTATATAATGTTATAATTATCCACAATGATAAATTTGTACATTTAATATGATTGATAAAACGTTTATCAATTAACATATATAAACAAACTGAATTGAAAGTTGACAAATAGAAATATAATATATACTTACTAATAATTCTAATTGCATGTAATATAATGTTTCTATACCCATGACGATGCCTAATTTCAATTAATTAATACATTCGTAAGTTGGTCGCTTATACGTTTATTTGGTTTAGACCATGTATTGCATTTTATGAATTTTTGAACTCTAAATGCAATTCAAGACTATGGATATTTAATCCATATACTTTCAGATATAAATGTTCTATTGTGAACAATCATAGTTTGTGGGGTACGATATTTCGATGAAGTTAGTTATTCGAAGTAAGCCGATAAATAGTATTTTGAGATCATATATTCAACTTGAATGATTTCAAAAGGATCATAATATGTTAATGTAACACAAGATCATAATCAAGGAGATACATCTAAGAACTCGGTCGTTTAAATGTCATATTGATCGGTTTACATAAAGTGTGGGATATTTGACGTCTTAAATGTTAAGAATAATCGAATGCGCTTTTGTAAAAGGTTTGTTATGAGTCTTATGACACTGTAATAAGGTTCTCTTTTGAAAGTTTAACCATTTGAAAGAAAAAACGAATGTATAAGAATAGATGTAATTTAAATTAAAGTTGGACTGAAGAGAATGAATAGTCACTTCCGCTTCATAAAGAAACGTTGGAAACAAGAATTGTAATAATAGCTGATACTTAATATTAGAATATGAAATATGATTTCTATTTCGAAATGTATTTCACATATAAAATTGTTTTCTATAACATTCATTTCTTTGAATTCAAGATAGTTGATCAAAAAACTATCCTTTGTAAGTTAGTTGTAGCATATGAAATGTAACAACCTTGGTTTTGGTGATTACCTGTAAAAATTAAATTATAATGGTAGTATAATTTAATAATGGAAAAAAAATTGGAGTTGGAGAATTTGTTAAAATTGTTTATTTTGAACAGAAAAATCAATTTTGAATAAATAACAAATGGAATATGGGCTTTAAAAAATGAAAATGATTTCATTGTAGAGAAATGCAACAATTATATTGATTATTGACCAATTGCTTCTTTTAATAATTTTTAAAAGAAATATGTAAATTTTTAAGGTGTTTTATTGAAATAAAAGGTGGAAATTGGGGTAAAAATAAGTTTTGGCTATAAATAATGTTTTGAAATGGGGTGAATTATTTTTCTAGGTAAAAGAGGTAAATTTTTTGGAATTTTAGAAGTTAAAAACATTGTTTTATTCATTTATTTCGGTAAATAGTGTATTTTTGTTAAAATAAGGATTTCAATAATAAAAATGTTTCAAAAATATCAATTAATCTTTTTATATGATAGAAAATATTTTATTTGGCATGTATACAAGTTTTTATATTTTTCTTGTGTGTAAATATGAAGAAAATGAATTTTTATCATGTGTATATGTGATAGGTACATATTAATATCGTTAAGTTATTTTAATAAACCTTAAGCCATTTTAATTATTTTAATTTTTCTTCTAACCCATCAGCCCATTCAGCTTAGCTGGTTAAGAAAAGAGGGAAAAGGAAGTGGCTGTACGTTCATTTCTTATTACCTTCTTCCTCCTACAGGCTAAAAGTATAGTCAGCAAACCCTTTTCCTCATTTTTCAAAACCAAGCTAATTTCTTCAAAAAATTCAACCAAATTCAAATTTTGTGCAAGATAAATAGAAATCAAAGGTATACAACTCCAAATCATACAATTTCATCAAAAAAATCTTTTACAGTAAGAAGTTTTCTAATTCTCCTTATTGTATTTGTTTTGCATGTCTGTAATTGCTTTCTACAGGCTCTCAAGTCTTGTAATCTCAAGCCAAGCTTTTTTCTTGCATCTAAATTTGGGTATTTGCATTCAAATCAGCAAGGTGGGTATCAAAACTCACATTTTCTAACTTTGATTGAGATTTCAAGCTAAGAAATCTCAATTTTGTTTGTTGCATGTTCAATTGTGTATTGCTACCAATAAATTAGGCATATCTCTTTCGTTTTAAATCAGAATTTGATTTTCTTTAATGTTCTGGAAAGCATGAAAAGAGTGAGGTAACTTTCATGTTAAACATATTCGAAAGTTTTCATCTAAAGGGTTGAAAACCCAATTCAAAATCGTTGCCCTGTTAATGTAAAACTATGACTTTTTATGCTATGTATTGTTGGTAATTTGATCATAACTTTTTCGTTTGATGTTCGAATTTGACGATTCTTGATGTTGCTGAAAACTTAGTCTATCTGCAGCAACTTTCATTTTTTGAGTTTTGTTAAATTTTGATGTTTACATGGCGGAAAGTTCATTTTAGTATCGCTCTCCCGAAACTAAAACAACAGCTGTAGTGAACTTGAGATCTGAAATTTGTTTTGACCATATCGTTCACATTTCTTATCCAAATTCAACAATTTTAGATGTTTCGAAAATCATAGACTTTGTGCTAAAAGTTTTATTTTTCGAGGTTTCTGAAATTTTGATGCTAACTTAGTCAAAACTGTGTATGTTTGTTGCTATCCTGAGTGCAAAACGATAGCAATAACAGTCATTGACATGAGAATTGTATTAGCTTATTTTTGCTCTAATTCTTGTTCGATTTTGATGTTGTTTTTGAAATATTTTGAGATCTATGATGCCTATCAATAGACTAGGTAATTTGAAACCCGGATTTAAATAAAATTTGAATTTGGGTTAAATTTGAATTGAATTCGTATTGAATTCAAGTTATCAGTCTTGAGTAATCTTTCTGGTTTTTCATTGTTTTTTAGCACGGTTTTCACTAAACCATTTTGAAGTGATTTTTGACATAAATGGACATTTCAAATTATTGTTATATAATATTTTAAAATTATTTTTCTAATAAAAAATCTATTTATTTCCTGTAATAAATGAATTTCAAATATTGGTTTTACTAATCCTTTCGGGGAAAAGTTCTAAAATTTTGTTTTCTCTAGTAAACTATTTTAAATATAAACACACACACTTTTATACTATTCGAACATACGAGAAAGAGAATTAAACAATTTAATAAAACACGTGGCATGAGACATGTGTGTTTACTATTTCGGTTAATTTCGGACATGTACGATCGAAACTATCTGGGTTATTGATTTCTGAGTTTTTTTAGCCAATTTATGGAGGGATTTTGAGATTATAATTCCTATCTTTAGGAATTACCTGGAAAGGCCAATATTGGGTGATTTTTATGATTTGAGATTTCTACTTTGAGATTTATGGTTTATGAGAAACCATCATGATATTTTCACTTATCGATAAGATGAGACAAGTTACGCTACCATTTAAAACTTGTCGATGAGATGAGATGAGTATGGTGTCTCTTTGTCACTCGCCAATGAGACGAGTTGAGTTATAATATGCTGAGTTCTAAGATGTTCCTAGTGTGGCATCAACTAGCAGCTAGTAAACCGCTAAGTGTGAACGTGTAGTATGGGACACACGTTAACATTTTTCGAGTTCCTATCCGTGAGTTTGTGAAGCATTCACGATGTTTACCTAATAAAACTGCTTTGAGAAGTGTTAGCGACCTAGTCATGAGGACCAACTGCTTTGGGAGGTGTTAGCGACCTTGTTAGGGCTGACGAAATAGCTTGGAGAGGTGTTAGCGACCTTGTCATGAGGACGAACTGCTTTGGAAGGTGTTAGCGACCTTGTCTGTGGCTTTGGCCATCTGAATTTAACACGTGCAGCATTGCTTCGGTATTGCAATCGGGGATTCGGCCAATCTGGTTTTTTTGAGTTTTCTATTTTATTGTGATTTCACCATTTTAAGATGTTTTATTTCATCGATAGCTAGTGCTGTATGAGATGTTATATCAGGTGATTTCATGTATGATGTTTTGAACTCTCATCGAGTTCCTTGAGTTATGAGTTTGGATGGTTTTGTGATTTTAAAGGATATTCTAGGTTTTTTTTCCATTTTGGGGAGTTGAGATCGAGATTTATATACATTTATACCGATGAGATGAGGTATAACTAAATTTGGAGATTCTTCTATATTTGAGTTTTTGATCATCCTATTTGAGAATGTTTTATGTTTGTCATTTTGGCGAAGGTTTGTATTGATGTTTCTCCTTTTGAGGGGATACGGTTCATAGAAACCATATATATATTTTGGGATGTCGCCGATGATATGAGGTGAATGTTTATATTATTCGAGTATTATTGTTGATTTTACTTCTTTTGAGGTCTTTATATACTTAAGTGACATTGTTTCACTTAAGTCATGAGTATGTATTCTTTCTATTGCCTCTTCTCATTTGAGAAGAATTATCACCTTGTATCTTATGCTTCATATTACTGTCTATCCTTATTAACTGATTGTTTTAGCTAGACTAACCCGTGTATTTTATACTCGGATCAGACCGAGTTGTTTCAGGTTAGATAACAGTTTCAGGACTTAGCTTTGATGCATCTGCTTGGATATTAGCCTAGCAATTTTGTGTAGTTTATATTTCTTTCCGCTTACTCTGATGTGTATTTTGATTCGATGTATATAGTTTGGTCTCTGAACCAATTTTGTATATCGTTTTGTATTATACTGGGATGTATAAGTGTGTATGTATTTATATATATGATGATTACTGTTCAGTGATATGGTATGCATTCTGCTATTGTATTTTGTTCTTATAGATCCATTAGCCTCCTATAATTTGTATTAAGTATTTATTGGATATGTCGATCCACTTGAGTGTGTGTGTGTATATATATATAGAATTGTCGACGTATTCGATAGATATTTGAGACAAGGCTATAGATTGTCGCTCCTAACCAGCCCTATTCTCCGCATTAGCAGACAGAATTACCCAGTAATTCTCTTTGTTAATGTGGGTCTTAGGGTGAGGCGTTACATCTTGGTACCAAAGCGAGGTTCAGACAAAGTATGATAAACACAGAACAGAAATACATATTACGGTACATCTAAGTGTAATACAAGTGCACAAATCCCTTGATCATAGTGTCACCTTATCGTGTCTTTTGGAGTACATAATTCGGGATATGTCTAGGAATATATTTTATTCTGTAATATTCCCAAATTTAAATGATGATATCTTATCTTAGGAGTAACCCAAATCATGATTGTCTTATTTGAGTCCTCTTAAGTACAGGTGCTTGACACCCATCCATATCGAAGGAGTTTGTTGATGATCTTTGATGTTCTTACCTTGTGATTTCTTTAAGGATTGCGAATCCTATTGAAGGGATCCACAATATTTGGTATAATGTTTGAGGATTTTGGGATTTTTCCTTATAGCCTACCTTTTCGTGCTGATTAGCACGCTTTTTCCTATATAGAGTTGGAATGATGAGACATAGGGTAGCTTGGTATTTTCAAGTCGCATTCTATGATCCGAAGAATATAATATGTAGGTATCCTAATTTTGGCTGATTTGTTATTTCTTGCTCTTTGGAATGTTAATGATGATTCTGAAGTATCTGTATTCTCTCTCGAGTTTCAAGATGTTGATAATATTTCTCGAATTCATGTCATTATGACTTCGTTGATTTCTGTGAGTCCGCTTTGGGTATGATACCCAATCGGGAAATCGAATATTATATTGACTTTATTCTCGATTCTTGGCTGTTCAGTCATCCTCCCATGAGGATGTCCTCTAGGGAAAGTGATCTATTGAATTTATTTGATATTGCCATTCTTGCCCCTATTGAGATATCCTCCTTGGATACTTGATTGTTGATATACTTTTTGTTATTACTTCACTTGAAATAATGATTTGTTGTTTGTGCTCTTCTTCTCATTTAAGAAGATATCTTCCATTACTCTTATATCTCATAGATTTCTTTTAATCTATTGAATGGTGCTAGGGTCAAACCTCAGCTTGACCTACACCGATTTCCATTAATTACAAGTTGTGGAGGATAGACTTCCTTTTGCCGCACTCTGCACTCGTGGGGTTCTTGTGAATAGTTTGTTATACCATTCAAAAAGATGAACACTCTAGTCTATTCCATCAATCTCATGAATCGAGTATTCTGGGAATATTCCGATGAGTTCTTCTTGTGTCTTGATTTTGTGAATAAATTATAATGAATTTTCAAATCTTTCAAATTGAAGAAAAGTTTTAGAGAGAAATTGGATTTTTTTTGAGAACAAATAATATTTTGAGTATTATATACGAGGTATTTCTTTCAAAGAAAATAAATTATTGTGTTGGGTTGTCCGTCTAGCGCTTTAAGAATTCTGGTCGATGGTTTGGCCAACGTTATTGATAAAGATTTCCTAAACGCTGTGATGAGACAGTCAGACATTGTAAATTGAGTTTTAATAAGAAAAATTTGAAAGTAATTAATATGGTGGAGTATTAATTTTTATTTTTAATGTTTAATGAAACCATTGAACCATAGTGAGTGTTGGATGAGTGGCGATGCAGTTTTGATCATTCGATCAACTCCGCAGCCAATCGATGAGGTCAATGGCTATAAATCAATGACGAGGTAATGCCCTTAATTTTTTGAAATTTATGAAATTGAATATGGTAATTTGGGTAAGTAAAAGTAAATAACTCTAATTAAGGGGATTTCTTAATTAGAAGAAAATATCATTTGGTTCTTTGATTAATAAAATGATGTACTTATGGTAAAAGAATACTACGGTTTGGAAAATTAATATATTAACTGAATATTTTATTACCAATTATTAATGATGGCTATAAAAAAGAAATTGCTTTGGCACTTATTTATTTTATTAAGTTGAAGATGGATATAAAACTATATTTTAAGAGAAAATAAAGAAGTGTTGGTTTAAAACATTTAGTATAAATTGGTGAGTAGTTTTTGTTTTAAACTTAAATGGTATTAAAACTTACGGGTTTGAAATTGCAAAATTCTTTTGAAAACAAGTTTAAATTAATTATCAAATTTAATTAGTTTTATGTCGATAATTAGATGGAAATTTAATTTTTGTGACTAGTGGAAATACGAATTTGGATTGTTTTGGTGAATAAATAATTCATTTAATATAATCAATTTAAATTGTGTAAATAAATTTAAACTTTATAAATATATCCCAAAGAGTTATTTTGGTGGATAATAAATAATCGTTTCTTGGTAATGGAAGAGATTAGTTGTCTCTTACAAAAATTAGTTTTCATAGTTGATTGCCTTTAAAGCTAGATTTTGGAAAGTAATGAAAGTATTTCCACTTAATAATAATGTTTTATGATGATTACATAAGTTGATCAAAATTTTGTATGACTTAGCTTTCCAAAAAAAAATCATTTAATAAATGATTTAGCAAAAATCTTTCTTAAAAATGAAGTTTGAGCTTAAAATGGTTTTAGGTAAATTTCAAATTTTAAATTGGTTTAAAAGCTGAATTTTCATTCAGAAAAGTGCTATACTAAAACAACGATAACTTAGGACTTATAACTCTTAATGAACTCAATCTTTTTGCAAGTGAAAGAGGTTTCTGTGAGCTATGAAGTTTATTTTTACCACTTTTAAAAAATTTCATTTTACAGAGCTTAAAATGGGTTTGAATGTGGATAGGCAGTTCTGAACTATTGTAAAATTCTCTAAGTCTTAAGCTGAAAGTAAATTTAACATAACTTTCAAATCGTAAATCCAATTTTGATGATCTTTATAGTTTTGGAAAGGTTAGACTGAGTAGAACAACTTTTATTTTATAAAGTTTTCCAGATTTTGTCTTTTTCTATGTCAAAACTGGTCTTATTTACAGCAGGTCTGAAATGAAATTGATGTATTTCCCTTTAATAGTTAAGTGTAGCACTTTTTATTTATGAGAATGAACAAATATCATCTATTTGAGTTAAGTACAGGTGAAAAGAGTATAGTTGGACCATATTTTGAGCAAAAAGAATATATATAAGTTTGTGCAAACTCGCTTTAAAATGCTAAAAAGAAAGGTATGTTTTCGGATTAATTTTTAAGAGTTGGATGATGATATATATTTTGTATTCCGACATGTTGGTCGATGTATATTAAGCAAGTCATTTTTACATATTTTATACGGCCCTCCGTACTGAGGAGACTCCGTCGATTTTTCTGAAAATTTGTAACACTTAAAAAATTTGAGAAACAAATTACAAAAAAATAATATAATAATAATATATGTTGCAAACTAGAGAATACCTATGGAAGAATTAGAGAATAAACAACTTAAACTTTATTTACTCTAATGAAGTGTAATGAATTTAAATTTAAAATCTAAGTACGAAGCTTTGGGAATTTTCAAGTGTTGAAAATTGAGAACTTTAAATCTTGAAGATAATGGGTTGGAAAACTAAGAATATCTGTATAGTAAAATGGGAGTATAAAAATCCATTCCTTGAGTTTGTTTTGCCTTTGTGCAATTATCTAAGGACTTGCATTTACGCGGTCGTTTGGGTTGGTGGTATTGAAGAAACCACCCACCTCTTGTTATCTCTATTGTTGTTAATCTTTTATCAGTGCGATTCCTTTCGTAGTGACATACGAAAGGTCATGTCAGTAATTATCTGGTTTGTTAGAATCGGGATAAAGTTATGTTAAAATTCCGACTCTATTTGAGAAGCTTATGAGAAATCAATCTCACTCGATTAATCTTTTATGTAGCATTTTATCTGTGTTCTTTTTTCGAAGGTGTGACATCTTCGAAATTATTGCATATTGTTGCTATTTTAAAATCAATAGTTAGACAATCCCAATGCCTACACTTGTAAAACCATAGAATTAATCTAGAAATCTTATCTTGGGTTTTTATCATCTTGTGCTGAGGGTGAGAAATTTTAAACTGAAGCTTATCAATCTTCCTTTGCTAGATGAAATAATCGTGTTGAATACAACTCTTCTCTAGAAATTGCGAGGACGTAATTTTTATAAGGGTGGGAGTCTGCAACAACCATGGTTTTGGTGATTACCTGTAAAAATTAAATTATAATGGTAGTATAATTTAATAATAGAGAAAAAAATTAGAGTTAGAGAATTTGTTAATTTTTTTTATTTTGAATAGAAAAATCAATTTTGAATAAATAACAAATGGAATATGGGCTTTAAATAATGAAAATGATTTCATTGTAGAGAAATGCAACAATTATATTAATTATTGACCAATTGCTTCTTTTAATAATTTTTAAAAGAAATATGTAAATTTTTAAGGCGGTTTATTGAAATAAAAGGTGGAAGTTGGGGTAAAAGTAAGTTTTGGCTATAAATAATGTTTTGAAATGGGCTGAATTATTTTTCTAGGTAAAAAGGTAAATTTTGTGGAATTTTAGAAGTTAAAAACAATGTCTTATCATTTATTTCGGTAAATAGTGTATTTTTGTTAAAATAAGGATTTCAATAATAAAAACGTTTTAAAAATATAAATTAATCTTTTTATACGATAGAAAATATTTTATTTGACATGTATACAAGTTTTTATATTTTTCTTGTGTGTAAATGTGAAGAAAATGAATTTTATCATGTGTATATGTGACATGTACACATTAATATTGTTAAGTGTTTTTAACAAACCTTAGGCCATTTTAATTCTTTTAATTTTTCTTCTCAAACCCATTAGCCCGTTCAGCTTAGCTTAATTAAGAGGGGAAAAGAAAGTGGATGTGCGTTCATTTCTTATTATCTTCTTCCTCCTACAACCTAAAAGCATAGTCAGTAAACCCTTTTTCTAATTTTTCAAAACCAAGCAAATTTTTTCAGCAAATTCAACCAAATTCAATCTTAGTGCAAGATAAATATAACTCAAAGGTATACAACTCTAAATCATAAACTTTCATCAAAAAAATCTTTTACAGTAAGAAGTTTTCTAATTCTCTTTACTGTATTTGTTTTGCATGTCTGTAATTACTTTCTACAGGCTCTCAAGCCTTGTAATCTCAAGCCAATCTTTTGTCTTGCATCTAAATTTGGGTATTCGCATTCAAATTAGTAAGACGAGTATCAAAACTCACATTTTCTAGCTTTGATTGAGATTTCAAGCTAAGAAATCTCAATTTTGTTTGTTGCATGTCCAATTGTGTATTGCTGTAATTAAATTAGGCATATCTCTTTCTTTTTTAATTGGAATTTGATTTTTTTTTTAATGTTTTGTAAAGCATGAAAAGAGTGTGATAACTTCCATGTTAAACAAATTCAAAAATTTTGAGCATAAAGGGTCGAAAAACCCAATTCAAAATCGTTGCTCTGTCATTGTAAAACTATGACTTTCTGTGCTATGTGTTGTCGGTAATTTGATCATAACTTTTTCATTTTTGTCCGAATTTGAAGATTCTTGATGTTAATGAAAGATTAGTCTATCTGCATCAACTTTCATGTTTTGAGTTTTGTTAAATTTTGATGTTTATATCATTGAAAGTTCATTTTAGTATCGCTGTAAAGAAACTAAAACGACAGCTGTAGTGAACTTGAGATCTGAAATTTGTTTTGACCATATCTTTCACGTTTTTTTTATATCCAAATTCAATAAATTTAGATGCTTCGGAAAGCATAGACTTTGTGCTAAAAGTTTTATGTTTTGATGTTTCTGAAATTTTAATGTTAACTTGGTCAAAACCGTGTTTGTTTGTTGCTGTCCCGAGAGCAAAACGATAGCAATAACAGTCATTGACATGAGAAATGTATTAGCTTATTTTTACTCTCATTCTTGTTCGATTTTGATGTTGTTTTTGAAATATTTTGAGAGCTATGATGCCTATCAATAGGCTATCTATATTTGGAGAATTTGAAACCCAAATTGAATAAAATTTGAATTTGGGTCAAATTTGAATTGAATTCGCATTGAATTCAAGTTATCAGTCTTGACTTATCTTTCTGGTTTTTCATTGTTTTCGAGCACGATTTTCACTAAACTATTTTGAAGTGAATTTTGAAACAAATGGACATTTCAAATTATTATTATATACTATTTTAAAATTGTTTTTCCAACATAAAATCTATTTATTTCCTATAATAAATGAATTTCAAATATTGGTTTTACTAATCCTTTCGGGAAAAATTCTAAAAGTTTGTTTTCTCTAGTAAACTATTTAAATATAGAACACACACTTTTATACTATTCGAACGTACGAGAAAGAGAATTAAACGATTTAGTAAAGCACGTGGTATGGGACATATGCGTTTATTATTTCGGTTAATTCCGGACTTGTACGATTGAAACTATCTGGGTTATTGATTTCTGAGTTTTTTTAGCCAGTTTATGGTGGGATTTGAGATTATAATTCCTATCTTTAGGAATTTTCTAGAAAGGCCAATATTGGTGAGTTTTTATGATTAGAGATTTCTACTTTGAGATTTATGGTTTATGAGGAACCATCATGATATTTTCACTTATCGATGAGACGAGACAAGTTACGCTGCCATTTAAAGCTTATCGATGAGACGAGACGAGTATGGTGTCTCTTTATCACTCGCGAATGAGACGAGGCGAGATATAATTTTCTTAGTTTTAAGATGTTCCTAATGTGGCATTAACTAGCGGCTAGTAAACCGCTAAGTGTGAACGTGTAGTATGGGACACACATTAACACTTTTCGGGTTCCTATCCATGAGTTTGTGAAGCATTCACGATGTTTACCTAACAAAACTGCTTTGAGAGGTGTTAGCGACCTAGTCATGAGGACAAACTGCTTTGGGAGGTGTTCGCGAGCTTGTTAGGGCTGACAAAACAGCTTGGAGAGGTGTCAGCGACCTTGTCATGAGGACGAACTGCTTTGGGAGGTGTTAGCGACCTTGTTTGAGGCTTCGGCCATCTGAATTTAGCACATGCAGCATTGCTTCGGCATTGCAATCGGGGATTTGGCCAATATGGGTTTTCTGAGTTTCTATTTTATTGTGATTTCACCATTTTAAGATGTTTTATTTCATCGATAGCTAGTGCTATATGAGATGTTATATAAGGTGATTTCATGTACGATGTTTTGAACTCTTATCGAGTTCCTTAAGTTATGAGTTTGGATGATTTTATGATTTTATAGGATATTCTGGGTTTTTTCCATTTTGGCGAGTTGAGATTGAGATTTATATACATTTATACCGATGAGATGAGGTTTAATTGAATTTGGAGATTCTTCTATATTTGAGTTTTGGATCATCCTATTTGAGAATGTTTTATGTATGCCATTTTGGCAAGGGTTTGTATTGATGTTTCTCCTTTTGAGGGGATATGGTTCACGGAAACCATGTAGGTATTTTGGGATGTCGCCGATGATATGAGGTGAATGTTTATATTATTCGAGTATTATCGTTGAGTTTACCTCTTTTGAGGTCTATATATACTTAAGTGACATTGTTTCACTTAAGTCATGAGTATGTGTTCTTTCTGTTGCCTCTTCTCATTTGAGAAGAATTATCACCTTGCATCTTATGCTTCATATTACCGTCTACCCTTATTAACTGATTATTTTAACTAGATCGACCCATGTATTTTATACTCGGGTCAGACCGAGTTGTTTCAGGTTAGCTAACAGTTTCAAGACATAGCTTTGATGCATCTGCTTGGATACCAGCCTAGCATTTTTGTATAGTTTATATTTCTTTCCGCTTACTCTGATGTGTATTTTGATTTGATGTATATAGTGTGGTTTCTGAACCAATTTTGTGTATCGTTTTGTATTGTACTTGGATGTATCAGTGTACATATATTTATATATATGATGATTACTGTTCTGTGATATGGTATGCATTCTGCTATTTTATTTTGTTCTTATAGATCCATTAGCCACCTATAGTTTTGTATTAAGTATTTTTGGATATGTTGATCCACTTGAGTAAATAAATAAATATATATATATATAGCAATTGTCGACGTATTCAATAGATATTTAAGACAAGGCTATAGATTGTTGCTTCTAACCAGCCCTATTCTCCGCATTAGCAGACAGAATTACCCAGTAATTCTCTTTGTTAATGTGAGTCTTAGGGTGGGGCGTTACATGAAATCAGTAAACAATATTAACAATAATAAGTGAATGGTGGACCTGTAAACTTAGTACGCTATCATAGTAATGATGGAAATAGTGTGAGCATGCCATATTGCACCTAATGATTGCATCAAATTATGAAAAAAAATTCGTAGAATGTACCGAACATTATTTGTGAAATAATATTTACTTTTGGTATTGAATGGAAAATTAAACATAACTATATTTCAATATGAGTATTATGAATATTCATTATGTAGTAGAACTATATTATGGAATTTGTTTTCATAATAAAAGTGAAGCAATAAAAATACATATATATCTAATATTATTTATAGTTGTTTTGGAATTATAGACTAAGCCGTATTTTTAATAAATAATTTGCTATATGATTATGAATTATATGATACAGTTTAATTATATCTCAAACAAGTAATGGTTATGCATCCATTCAGTGGGAGCATCATAAGAGTTAATGAACTCTTTGAATTAATACGTATTGATGTATGCGATTACAAGTCTATTAATACCAAAAGGGTTCCACATACTTTGTTATATTATCTATGATTTATTACCAACATTAATATGTGTATTAGATATACATGTAGTAAGTTTATGATAAAATCATATAATATAGAAGAAAAGTAAATAAAATAACATGCAATAGAATAAAATGATTTGATTTGGTCGGATAAGTGAGTATATTTGAAAGAGTTCCAAATGTTCCTAAAATGAATATAGATTCAATCTCAAAATCACTCCTTCGTGTGATACATAATGATGCATCAATAAGGAGTAATCAGATATTGTTGGACAATTTACGATTAATTGTGAGTGAAGTTGAGTTAGTTTCTTTCTATAAGGTCATGTACTTAAGATTAGTACACAAGATTGATATTATTTCATCTAAACAATAGTTTTCAAAATCATACAAGATAAAGGTCTGTAAGAAACCCCAACATATCCTAGGCCAAGGAGTTAGCAGGTTGTGCAAGTCGAAAGATTGCACGTAATAATTGTTCATGAGTGATCTTGTATGAATCTCCAAAAGATTTTTTGGAAAGGTCTTTCATCAAATGACATATTTATGTTTTGAACGTAATTTTTGTAAACTAAAATCAGTTTTATAAATAAAAAGGTTCCTAAAGCGCTTATGAATCCCTATTCTATTTGCACTAAGAAACAATTATTGTTTCAAGATATATCCACTTCATTGTGAAGAAATTTCTTTGAGAGTTTTTTATAGTTAAATGGAATTGGATCCGATCCATAAATAGAACTGATTATATGAGATGAAGTGAAATTAACAAACCTAAATAAACACATAGCATTATAATGTCTAATAAGTATTCTTGTACATCAAAGAGAAACTATGAGTTTCTTATTAATGTCGAAAATAAACTTTAGCCTTGGTTGTTCAATTAAACCATTAAGATTATTGATTCTATATGGTAATGATGCGTAGATCTGAAAGAGTTCCATGTATGCTATCAAAATATGATTTTGGTGGTCATAACCAAAGCGATCTGGTCGATCGGCCGAGATTTTTTCTTTATTGGGAAGACTAATGTGGTTGGAATTAAATAAGCAATGTTGATAAGAATAATATCGTAAATTTCAATTGTTGAAATTAGCATAACGGATTCGGTATTCAACATGCTCAAGTTAATTTATATTTACTCAAAAATTATCGCTCGATAAGACTTAGTGTTTGGTACTTATGAATTGAAATAGAAAATTCTAAATAATGATGTAGATTAAGCCGATTACACAAATTACCAAAAATGCCTCGAAGTCAGTAGGAGCGATATTGGGTTTGTGGGTCTTTGGATATGATCCAAGAAATGATATGAATGTATCATTTTATAAGCATCAAGATTGAATAAGTATTTCGATAGAAATATCGAATAGTTTGATTTTCAATCAAAGTGCAGAGGAAGTGTGTGTTCATAAGAAAGAATGTAAAAAGGTACATTGATATTTCTGAACTGTAAGTAAATAACACATTGTTGATTTTAACAATATGCTTGTATTAAAATCAATTTTAGTTGTTCTAATACTCAATTTTGGATTGTAAATGATGTCTTCTATGGTGAGTATAAAAGATATATGGATTGTCCCAAAATGATATATAAGAGCACCCTATTAAAAGGAGAACATATAAGTTGGATTCTTTATGCATTAGTATTAGGAATTATCATACAGGTTATGTTGTGTATGATATTGTGTTTTGTTTATGTATTTGATACATGGAGCAAATACAAAATCCAAATTGATATCACTAAATGGTTTTTTGAGGTGTTCTTGCGTATTTATGAAATACTTGAGAATTGTTTATAGAAACAATGAACTCATTATGATGGAACATTTGGACATAAAATTTTATAAGTGATATTGAGTATAACATGTCAATGATAAAATTCAAGTTAAAATCTTTAATTTGAAAATGTTTCAAAGTAAAAGTGATTGTGGTCGGTTCAACGAAATGTTGAGAACATTAACCTGAATAGCACTACAATAAACCAATGTATATAGATATAAATGCACAAATTTATAATTGAGCCAAAGGTGATTTCAAATGTTGAGAATTCCATAATATTGTTATAATATAACAATGTCATGAAATTAGTCATGATAGAACTTAAAGCTCACAAGAAGTTCAAAGACATACTTCGAATCGTTCCACATGATAAAGATAATTTATCACTGTTAGAGAGAGTTAATCGACAAAGTAGATAATTAAAACATAATATCATACCCATTCACTAAGGGACTGACCTAATTGGTTTTGAGAAAACTGATTGGAGAAGTTGGAATTAGATTGCATAATTGACCCCAAGTGCAAGTGGGAGATTGATAGAGTTAGGGGTATGCCCTAGAGGCAATTGTGTAATTTTTTACATACATCTAACTCGTTGACCATTCTTGTTTGAAATAAAAGGCATTTTTCCTATTATATACTTGATATAATGTGATTATATTAATTAACTAACTTAATTAAAAGTATATTTCATAGAAAATTTCATAAATGGTATATTTTGTGATAGTAGTTAAAAGTTTGTAACCATGAGTAATTTATCACAACGAAATAAATATACAATTTTAAATATTCTTAGTCAAGATGCACCAAGAATGGATATCAACCTATCCATTGAGACTGGAGTACTTAATACTCTTCAAATGTTGGGCAGTGTATTACTCATGACTGCTGAGTGCACCTAAGTGTTATGCACTAATAGTTATTGGATAACTATGCAATGACCCACTCGATAGTTTTTTATTGGTTAATATAACTAAGGTCAAACAGAAAATATCAACGTGACTGGTTTATACAGTTCTCTCACTTGAGAATACCATGGATCTTCAACATGAAAGCTTCGCTTTGATTATAGCCAAATCATGGCATGACATCCATCGATTTTCTATAGTTGAGTCGAGTGGAAGTATTGGAAGTGAAGGACTATTCAAGAGAGGATTCGTCTCCTCGGTTATATGCGGTTAGTATCACAGTCAACTCAAAGTCAAAGTCTCTGGCCAGAGCATTTCGGTTAATAATAATTGTTATTATTGAACCAAGGACTTCGTATTTAGACTGCAAAGTTGAATGTGGATGAGGTTAGAATTTTGACAACTACCAAATTTCATATGTCCAAAGTGAATAGTTTGGACGAAGAGAATTGGTGTAAACAAATGTCATAACCGGGTAACGCTCATTAAACAAAAATTGGATTTTGCCAAAATGAGAAAGCGATAGATTTGAACATAATGTCATACAACCTGCTAAGTGACGTGTGAACTTTAACATTAGGATAGTTCGATGCTAATCGTTGACCAAATTTACATCCAAGACACAGCCGAAATGATGAATTCCCTTAAGATCGAACGGTTTAATTAGTTTATAATTGTTATAAATTAATTAAATTAATTATATTTACGAAATATCAATTATATTTGAGTATGATTTGAGAAATAAATAATGTTATATATATTTATAACAGTTATAAATATATTGGTCGATATACAATATCGATAAGTGATTAAATTAGATTTAATTGCGTAGCATTTTGGCTTGGACTTAAATGGGTTTAAGGCCTATCATTCGGGCTGCAAATTTCGGTTTTGGGAAGGATCAAAGGTGGCTAAAACATAGGAAATCGGTTTGGAGATAATGGGTTGAGATAAAGTAAAAAGGGGTAAAACGGTTATCCTCGTTTCTCTCTAATACAATCCTATATATGTATGTATGTATGTATGTATGTATGTATATGCATGTATGTATGCGTGTATCTCTAAAAACAATTACTAACCTTTTTGGTCACCATTACCTTCTACATTGCTAGTTATAACATAGCTCTCAATCCACTCCAAAATTCTCAAATATATTTCAAATTAGAAAAATACTATTCGATAGTTAGAAGTTGGTGATTCCGGACTTGCAATCTGATGAATCAGGAATAGTAAAAGGAAGGGAAGTCATTGCATCAACATGGATTCAAATGCATCATTAAATTGGTACTTTTAATTCATGCTACAGTAATTAAATTATATTCTATAATCCTATAAAGAGCAATTTCATATCTGTTTAAATATATTGCTACTATATGCTTAGTTAGGCGAGATTTAGTAAGTAGATGTGCTTGTCATAAACCAGTTTGGTTATATGCATAACTTTTTTATTATACTATTTGAATTGTGTATAGACAATTTTTTTACTGTAAAAAATCAATTTTTGTCATTAATAATTATTTTATACATATTTATTAATAAATTCATATATATATATATATATATATATATATATATATATATATTGGTGTATACTTCTCTCTCATAATAGCATATATGCATATATAATATATATATATATATATGATTTAAAATTTCAGTACACTTTTTTATATATAATATGAATTTACAAATTAAAAAATTAATTATCATACATATATTCATATTTTTAAATTAATATTTATTGGAATTTTGAATTGTTTATTACATATAAAATGATTATTAAATTAAAAATTAAATTTTATAATTTTTAAAAATAATATATAATTTCAAAAACATATAGAAAAAAAGTTTAAGAATTTTTCAATAAAGTTTATTATTTTTAATAATTAATATTATTTCAAAAAAATATTTATGATTTATTAATAATAAAAATTTAATTGAAAAATTCTTCAAATAATTTCGTAGCCTTTCATTCATGGTCTTAGAATTTCTAAAATTTTAAAATTTTAAAATTTGAATTTTAATAATATATTATTTTATATTAAATAATTATTGCTAAAATAAATATATTTGTTTTAAAAATAATATTTCAACTTTGAAAAATCTTCAAAATTTTCCTAAGCTCTATTTTATGATCTTAGGTTTTTTAAAATTTTAAAATTTGAATTTTCGTTGGTTGATTATTTTATGTTAATTATTTATGAATGAAACATTATTTTATTCATAATACATACAAATTGAAATACTAAAATTATCATGTTTGCAAAACTAAGTTAATTTTGAATTATAAATAATTTTTAATAACTGTCCTCTCTCTTTCTATATACATATATATATAAATCTATATGTAAATGTTTTATGTTTATATATTATATATAATATATTTATACATATGTGTGTGCGCGCATTTTATAACACATGTACATGCACATATTTAGACAATATACATGACATACAAAATGATCTAATATATCTATTGCGATGTAAATCTCAACATCTACGTATAGACATATTATACCTTTCACGGATTGTTATGTTACACATGTACTCACACATATATGTATATGATACATTTATGTATAAAATAAATCAAATAAAATTAATTTCATATCTTAATATAATTTAATTTAAATAAAATAAATAATTTTATTTAAATGAAATTTAAAAATATTCTAATTCAGTTAGACTTCATATGCCCAATAAAAGATCCAATAGGGTAAAAATTCGAAATTCACTCATAACTTCCACTACGGGCTAGTCCAGTTCCAACAGTATGAATGGAGGGGAGGAACTTAAGCCTGTCGAAATAAATCTTTGGAAAACTAACCTTAAGTTTGACCAATTTTCTATCGTGGAAAGTTTAGGAGCCGTAGTCAGCAAAGATGGATTAGAGGTGGCGATTGGACGTCTGCTCGACCTACGGTTACGGGACTGCTTAGAGCTGGATGAACCAGAATACTGCTTAGGAGATACAACTTGAGGACCATGGAAAGGGGTCTGATCGCCATTGTGCACATGAAGATTGGGTTGAACTTCCTAATGTGACAACCCCCCTCGAACGACGACTTCTTTCTCAACCGTTATCCCTCTCTCTACGCCTACTCGATTCGAAATCACGGTTGGATCCATATTACGTCGAGGAGCTCCTCAAGTGATCAAAAGCTTGAGATTGAGATATCGCACCTGCAAAAACCAAACAAAAGTGTATAAGTGGATCGTGTGGTGAAGTTCACGTGACTGTGAGTGTCCTAGTGTCCCCCCAACGGACCATTTGCTGCAACTTTGCTCATAGGAGTTTTCTCTCCTTTGCGGTGGGAAGAGTGAAGTCACCACTTCTGGTGGGAGAATCGAGTCCCTCGATACTGATGTTGGGAAGTCATGATGTCATTAGGAATTTGGAGATTTGAAAACTCTTTCATCGAGCTTTCTAAACATTGGAAGGATGACCCTTCGTCGATGAAAGTGCTAATAAACTCAGCCCCTCAGCAGTTTTTCTCCTACGGATCTTATATGCAAGCTCCTTTCTTCTCCTAGCTGGCGTATGAGGTTGCGCATCTTGTGATGGTTCGACCACATTCGCATTGCCCGAACCTGCATCATCATCGCCAGGCTCGTTGGTCTTGGCACCCTTAATTTCACCCTCTTCAGCGTCATCTCGAGTCCCACTCGACTGAGGGCACGATAGAGTTATTGATATCACCTTCTGGTTCTGCAACATATCCTGGTAGTACAACACTTCTTGAAATCCCAATGCTGCGACCTTCCTCCAGCAACCTAAATAGAGTTAACTATTCATCGGTTACAAGGAGTCAAATGTCCCTGACTTCAACCGGGGTGGCACGAATTGCATAGGTTGCCCTTGAAAAACCATCACCCTCTGGACGTGGACGGAGACCAGTAGATTTTCATAATGCTAGTTGATTCAGTATATGAGTTGGGTTAAAGAACGAGAATAGAGCGAAGAGGATACTTACGTTCTTCCAACCATCATCTTGCAAAGCCAGGCGAACATTGGACATAGAACCATTCGTGTTTTCCAAGCACCCGTTAAGACGTGACAATTGGGCGAGGGTTCGAGGAAAATGTAGAAAAGGCTCCCTATCCGTCGTTTGAAGTTGTAAAAAAACCTGATGTCATCAGGACTTGGCAGACATAACAGAACATTCATGAATAGCTGGAAAGTGCCATGGAGAAAGACATAGTTGTTCGGGTGTAGTTGAGTAGGAGCTATCCCAAGATATTTTAGCATCTCCCGAATAAAAGATTTGAAGGGCGTCACGCATCCGACCAAGCACATAAACTTATTGCATGCAGTATACCCCTTCGGGCACGGATGAGCCCTGTCATTCATTGAAGGAACCAGAAGATAAGATACTTGAAATGATTGACATATAATTACAATTTATCATCAATATTTGACTTAGTTTAAAGCATCTCCCTTTGTTTCAAGTGGATTTCCCAATCTATACTCTAATGTGCGAGTGAAAAAAATAATATAAACTCACTTGGAACATAGTTACAAAATTTAAGATGTATCAACCAAATTTAGCAAAAGCAGGCAAAACCACCAAAGTTATACGTGTAACATGGACCAATAACAGTTAATCTTTAAATTTATTGTTTTGTCTATGATAACAATATGAGCAAATAAATACAATTGTGCGGATCGAAACCACTTTGATATCGAATGCATTAGTTATGTATGTTGCATCAAGTTTTGCGTTTGATGAATGCCAAACACCGAATTGCAAAGCCAACGTATTGAAGGTTATCAATTTGCTTCGTACATAGTTTGTCATTGGTCTGGTCTCTGTAACAATCTCTATTTTCATTAGCATATATAATGGAGCAATCACATTAAATTTATACAGATTGGGGATTATTCATGCTTCACAGTCCTTACAATCCACAAATCAGAGAACCTTAGACATTATGTTTAAATGAAAAACAAATAAATAATTTGATTTCTGAAATCCATAAAACATAGCGGACATGTGTGCAACCACACAAACAAACACTCGCACTGTGATTACGTCCTTTATGTAAACAAGGTTTTACCCACAGAAGACAGTAACAATATTAGTACATTAAGCATCCAACCAAACGGAATTCAAATTAAAATTGTTTTTTTATTGCTAAAAGTTCGAGAGAGGTTTTCTTTTGCAAGGAAATCCCAGGTGCATCCTCCATGTCAATATCTTCACGTTTGATCCCGCAGGGTAGCTCCCAGTCAAAACAGTACAATAAATTGGCCAGCGCAAGCTCCATGACTGTAACTCCTGTATTCATAGCAGGGCAGATTCTTCTACCAGAACCAAATGGAATAAACTCAAAATTATGACCTTTGTAATCAATCGAACTATTTAGAAATCTATCTGGTATGAACTCTTCAGCTTTATCCCATGTCTTAGGATCTCTTCCTATTGCCCAGGCGTTAACATACACAAGTGTGTTTTCCATAATGGCAAACCCTTCAATTTTACAGTCTCTCATCACTTGTCTGGGGAGAAGCAACGGGACAGGTGCATGCAGTCGTAGGGTTTCTTTTACGATTGCTTTGATGTATACAAGGCTATGAGGATCTTCTTCATGAATTCTATCTTGGTTTTGTTTGACATAGAGTTTTATCTCTTCTTGTGCTTTCTTCATCGAGTTTGGATCCCTTGCAAGCTCAGCCATTGCCCAAACTAATGTTGATGAGACAGTCTGAGTTCCTGCTATAAATATATCCTGAAAACCGATAAATTTACTTACTATTTTTTGCTTCTATGATTTATTTTTCTTATAAATCTCTGCAAGACAAGATAGAAATACCATAAGAACTCCCTTGATATTTTCCATGGTGATGAGTCCTTCCTTTTCCAAGCGAAGCAAAACATCAACTATTTCTTCGTGTTGATCACTTGATCTCTTCGAACGAAGATGATCCCTTATAATTTCCTCGTAAATTACATCAAGCTCGCCTGCATTCTTTTCTAAATTTGCAATTCGCCCGCTTAGTTTATCAATCCAGTATCCGAATACAGGAAAGAAGTCACCAAAATATAAACATCCTAAATTTTCCTCAAACTGTTCGAGGATGGTATGAAAATTTCCTTTTAATTTCTTGCCAAAAGCAACTCGGCATATGATGTTATTGGCGAGACTGACCTGCAAATATAATGAAACCCGGTTTTGACATCAAACACATATTTCCATGATGCATTCTTTTAAGTTCAAAGTTCCAGAGTGCTCCTGAATTAAAAAATGTTTTCAAAAGATATTCATGAATAAGAAAAGAAATATACGATATTTTCATGGTCGATATGATTGTTCCAATAAGAACCCCCAGTGCTTTTAACATATCATAATACGACTCTATGAATTTTTCCGTCTAATCTGTACAATCATGAGGTTTTTGTACATTTTGATAGTTGAAGATAACAAATAATTTATTAAGAAAACAAAAGCTTTAATAGCCTATGTGTACAGAATGAAAGTGAGTTGATAGTGTTTTCGAAAGTGAATAGCTCTTGGTGTGAGAATTGTGTGTGTAGCTTCTGCTGTGAACTATTTTTTTCAGAGTACAATGATCCGAATTGTGTTAAAAGACTTGAAACTTAACATGATATAACAATTCATAATTTTCTGTGGGCTTCTATAATTGTTTTATATATCTTGTATTAAATTTGACGACTTGCAGGAACATACCATCTCGTTCTTAATATTGATGGGCACGGACATATTTGAGACTGCTGCAATCGACTGAACCATCAAAGAAACCTCCTCTTCTCTTACAAATCTGAAGGTCTCCATCCTTTTTGCGCTGAAAAGCTCAAGAATGCATATCTTCCTCAACTCTCTCCACGATTCTCCATACGGTGAAAAACTTATATCTGAGTAATTATATGCATATTTGCCCCAGCTTATGAGATTGGGTCTGCTGCAGAAATCAAGGTCATGAGTTTTGAGCACTTGTTTGGCCATTTCGGAAGAAGAAACCACCAGTGCTGGTTTGAAACCGAGCTTCAGATGCATTAGTGGGCCGTGTTTTTGGGAAAGCATCCATAAAGAGCGATGTAAAAGCATGCTCAGTTGGTGCAGGTTTCCAATTATAGGAAGTGCTTTGGGACCAGATGGAAGGTTTATCCTTTTATTATTACTATTATTGCTTCCATCTTTCTTTATTAACCTGAAATAAAGAAGAGTAGTCAATGGTGGAAGGAGGAGAAGCAAAGCTACAAGTAGAGCCATATTATCTTGTGTTGGCATAAAGAGTGAAATGTGAGAGATTATATAGTCCAAATTTGTGAGAGATTATACAAGTAGAGCCATTTTCGTTTGTTTCCATTCTGATCATTGACATAAAATACACACTTTATTTAGAAAACTATTGTTTAAGAGTATGTAACGCACATTTGAGATTTTAAAATTTTGATCAATTTTGAAAATTTTGAATTTTTTTTATGACTCAAGTAAATTAACAAAAGTATAACGACTTTTTTTATGAAACTACGTGATTTTTTGTTCATTTATTTATTGTCCTGTGTAATACGATTTTTTCTTTTAATCCCTAAACGTTTGTTGTAATTTTTTTTATAATTTTTTTAAATATCTGAAAAGCAAATTTGGAATTTAGATCGGAATCAGGGTATTTTGAACTACACTGTAACTGTTTCTTCTGTAACTGTTTCTTGTTTTGTTCCAGATCATCATCATCATCTAATCTTTACCAAACTTTAAAGCTCAGCTCACTTGGATGCATCCTACACTAAAAGCCAGTGAGGTACGTATCGTTTAAGTTGACTTCCACATATGATATATCCAAAATGACGTTTGGCACCGTGTGCCAGGTGTGGTGTTCATAATTCCGAATTTCATACAATATCACCAGATGTCGCCTGAGCTGTGCGAGTTAGATGTTTAAAGTGTACCCGTTATTAACATGTTTGGCCTTTGGATGATTGATTGATTTATTTATTTTTAAATTTCAGTCAGTATTTAATATTTTTTTTTAAAACATACTGTGGCTACATGCAGCGTGCGTCTGTACAGTGACGCTAGCACTGCCGCTAATTAGTTTAGAAAAACATTTAGTTGTTGAATAAGAGCAAGAGTCGCCTTTCTTTATACAAGTGTTTTGGAACAAGCCATGCAAAGTGCGGAGGAGTAATTTGTGTTAAGATACAATGTTTATAAGATTTTTTGAATCTTAATGTTGTATTTTTATGTGTACACCGACAAAAATCAAACGTTTATCGAAACCCGAATGAAATTAAGTTATATTAGTAAATAATTAAACGGATAAATAAAATAATCAACTATTACATCAATATTCAAAGAAAAGAAATGTAAAAATATTAAAAGTAGAATTTCCATTAGCTTGAAACTTAGAAAAATAATCATCCCACTTTTAAAAAGTAATAAATCACGATATTAATACATAATTTTTTTTTTCTCCTAGCACTTTCCTTAATACTCCCTTTCTCACCAGCCTTTGTGTCGAAAGGCTGGATTATACATTTAAATTTCTTGTACTTGAAATGGCGGTGCTTGAGTTGTCTATAAAACTATAAATTATATATAGTTATGTGTGTGAATGTGAACGAAGAATACAATGTGCGAAGAAAATAGCAACCAAAAAAAAAAATTAATCTAAGGACAATAGTTTCAAAGCTGAAATGTAAATCATTTGAATAATAAATAAAGATGTTCATATATACAAAAGATCAAAATTGGATATTAAGTTACATCATGGATCCACAACTTTAACTCTGATTATATTTAGCCAACAATTATATTCCTTGTGGTGATATTTTAAAGCGGGTTAAGTAATACTTTCGTTGTTGCCCTTTACATTTATACATTTATATTTATAGACAGACCATGCAATACCAGCTCCAAGACTATGTCAACATAGCTTGTCATTGGCCGCCACATGAAATGTTGCTTCAAACCTGATATTTGAACCGCAGTATATGATGATTTTTAGTATCTATTTTCTAATATAGTATGCCAACTTAGCAGGGTTAGCTCTTTTTGTATATTGCGCGCGCACAGTTTCATAATTAAGTGATAATACATAACCATACTTTCTTACATTTTTAAAGCGTTCCAGATTTGTTATACCGATTTCTGTCGAACAACTTCCTATCATCTAGTCTTCATATAAGAGTACAGAAACTTTATAACATTTGTAAAACTAACAAAACTACAACTAGTTCTTGAATGAAGTAATTAAGTGTACTGATAGAAAGGTTGAGGTAATGGTGCATAGCCAATTTAGTACCATCATTGAATTGCAAACATTATACAATTAGACATGGGCTTATTAAGTAGTAAATAAGTTCCAGAATTCAGAAGAGACTTGTCGGTAAAGCTAATGAAATCTAATACTAAGTTGCTGTTATCAAAAAACCCGTACGTTAAAAATCGGTATGCTAATCTTGCTTCGTCCACTACTTTATCTACTATATTCTTCCAAAAAATATGTAATTAAATTGCAACTCTACAATAAAGGTAACAATGATGAACAACGAATAAAATTAATGCAATAGTACTCTCTAGTATCATGGTCCATAAATACAAACAGGCACATATGTTTTCTTACGTTTCAAAGCAATATTGCATCTTTAGGATCTTTTAAGAAATATCTTACGTCCATATTTGGCTTGAGCAATTTTTAGTGTGATGTTAACAAAGAAACTAAAACATGATTTTTTAAAATTATATTAGACCATCTCACTTCCTTTACAAACATATTGGTTTTTGATATATAATTTGTGGGAAGCATGCGTATATGCAAGTGATTAATTAGGCGCTATATCTCACGTTAGGTCAATGCGGTGGTCTTTAAACACTATTTGGAAACAGGAAATAAAATTTGAACTACATCTACCGTAACACATTCAACATGCTTGTGCATAGCAGTCCACTAGCTGAATGAGTTACCAAGAATAGAACACTTACACATGCATATGGTAAGAGCAAAAGCATATGAAACATAATGCATATAATTTCATGAAAAATAGACAAAAGTGCCGAGTCATTGACGCATCTTTTGGCAATCAGCTGTAGGGTAGTGGTAACCTTGAAAGTGGATTTGCAAACTTAAAGCTTTGGGTTCCTTTTGATTTTTCTCTTTTTTTTTTTTTTTTTTGAATAAAGGTAAAAGGCACGGCCCAGGGCCAAGTTTACAAACAAATCATTCGGGTAAATATTGAAACCCGAAATCACCAACACACTCAAAAAACCCTACCGCCTCCACAATCTCACTCAAACACTCGAAGCTCCAAAAGAAAAAGAAAAAGAAAAACACAAAAATGGCTGCTGATCTTCTATGCCACTTCGTTGTCGGTCTTCACCCCACTACTTTCCCCACGTTCCCAATATGAAAGAGCTTCGTTAAAGCTATTTCTCAAGCCTCTATCTCTTTTAAACCTGCTAGAAGAATCACGATTGTTGTTGAGATGCAAATAATTGTTAGATCTAGAGTCATTATGATCTAGATCTGACGAAAACTTCTGAGCTTTGTTAATACCATCCAGATTCTCACGATTTCTTTGATATTGCTTGCTGGTTTCCACAAAATTGTTAGATCTAACGTCAACATGACTTAGATCTGACGATGCTATTCTCAAGCTGATGTCATTACCCAAATTATCTTCGATATTAGAGGGATTGATGGCAGTGGCTTGGTGAGGATTAGCGCTGTAACTCGTAGACTCGAGAAAGCTAAATTCTTCAGCAATTCCAGCAGCCTCTTGTTGGTTGACACTATGGATGCTGATCTGCAGACATTTCGAGTGCAAAAGATATCCTTGTAAATGTTTGTTACCAGCTTCAGATCTCCAGTCTTCAGCAAGGAAAGCAAACTTGGTTTGCTTTTTCAGTACTTTCTTAGATTTTTGCAGAATAATCTTGCTATCCGAGTTAATAGTTAACCAAACTTGCTCTTTACTTCTGCTGTCCTTGTTGTGCACACGCAAATTTCTTTCTTTCCACAAGTTGAACACAGCCGTAGTAAGTAGAATGTGAGCATAATTTGTTTCTTTAGATTTGTCTCTGAAGTTGCTGTTGATAATTTTGATAATATTCATAAGATCCATATGCCTATTGTCATCTATGTTTAGGGAAACTCTGATTTGATTCCATATAAAATATGAGTAGCTGCATTCAAAAAATATATGATCGGCACTTTCATTACATAAGTTGCAAAAGGAACAGAGTGAATTCATATTGTTTCCCTATTTATTTAATCTATCCCAAGTTGGCAATCTGTTTTTGATTGCAAAATAAGTACAAAAAGCCATCTTGGAACAATTCACTCTATTCCAAATGCAACTATACCACTCTTCAGTTGGGAATTTGATTCTAGTAAAATTTCAAGTTTCTTTAAAGGAAAACTTCCCTCTGTGGTTAGCTTTCCATTTCCAGTAGTCATTCTCTGCATCATTATCAAATTGAATTTTGCAAATATCATTTTTATGGGGATTAGTAATAGGATGAATTTATGGTTGTCATTGATTATTAGTTATAATATCAGATACTTTATTATTTGATCCACCACATATAACAAGGCTATTCCACCCAACCCTATTTATAAATGACTCATTTTTGAACCAAGGATCAAACCATAAACTTGTATCTTTACCATATTTAAATTTTCTTTCAATCAATGATTTACCAATTTCCCTACTATTTAATATTTGTTTCCAAGTATTTGATTGGTTACTCCTATGAACTGTAGACCATAAATTATCATTTTTCAAGTACTTGGATCTCATCCATCTAGCCTACAATGATTCAGAACTAATGAATCTCCAAAGTAATTTTAAATGGCATGTAGTACCCAGATCCTTAATATTTCTAATGCCAAGACCCCCTCATTCTTAGGTCTGCAAACATTCTCCCGACTAATTTTGTGATATTTACCTTTCCATAAAAAATCAACACATCTACTTTCCATTTTTTTAATTGTTGTAGCTGGAATTTGAAAAGTTTGCAGCTAGTATAATATGATAGCATAAATCACTGTCTTAATAAGTTCAAGTCTTCCAGCAATGGAAAGTAATTTACACGACCAAGTCTCCATTCTATCCTGAATTTTTTCAATAAGAATAGAACAATCTGAATCCTTAATCATATTTGTAGAAAGAGGCAGACCTAAATATTTGATTGGAAGAAACCCCTCTTCTATTTGTAATACATTTAAGAATTCTCTTTTGAACTTACATGCCTTACTGAAATAAGCTTTACACTTATTTACATTAAGTTGAAGCCCAGCATGAGTTTTTAATTTATCAAAAATGGATTTTATAGAGTCTGCATTTTCTTTATTGGCTTTTAAAAACACCATAAGATCATCTGCATATATCAGATGATTAACACATGGCTGGATTCTATTTATAGGGTGAACTTTACCCTTAATACTCTCTATTTCAATAAGGATAGAAAAATATTCCATTACAAAAGCAAAAAGATAAGGTGAAAGGGGGTCCCCTTGCCTTAGTCCCCTATTAGACTTAATAAACCCTTCAGCCTTACCTTGAATTAGAATAGAGAAAGTAGGAGTATTAATACACTCAAACACTAAGTCACAAAACTTTATTGGAAACCCCATACATTTCATAATATGATGAATAAAATGTCTGTTTACCTTATCATATGATTTTTGAAGATCAATTTTAATACATACTTTATCTCCCTGTTTAGTGTTAAATTTTCTGACCATCTCATGTGCTAAGAGAGAATTTTCATATATAAGCCTACCAGGAACAAAAGCACTCTGATTTTCTGAGATAAGAAAAGGCAAAAAAAACTTTTATTCTATTGCTAAGAACATTAGCAATAATTTTGTAAATAAAGTTGCAGCGAGATATAGGTCTATAATCACCAATATCAGTAGGGTTTTTATTCTTTGGGATAAGGGTAATGAATGTATGATTTATACTTTTCAGAATTTTACCATTATCCATAAACTCATTGACAACATCTAGAATCTGCTTTTTAATACAGTCCCAGTTATTTTTGAAAATTTTTGCATTAAAACCATAAGGACCTGAACTTTTGTTGTCCCTAGCATTAAAAACAATATATTTAATATCATCCATTCCCACAAGGGCCAGTAAGATTTCTGAAGCACTGCTATTTAAAATATTCTTACATATAATATCAGGAAACTCATGATTATTAATTGTAGAAAAATATAACTCCTTGTAAAAATTAATAGCTTCAGTAGACACTTTATCATATGAATTTGCTAAATTTCCCTCTTTATCAATTATGCTACCTATATTATTTATGTGTTTTCCATTACTCATTTTAGCATAAAAAATTTTGATGCAGTCATCACCCAAAGTAAGCCAGTCAGTCTTTGCTTTCTGTCTAGCATCAACTGATTCCTTATACATTTCATTGGACAATTCCTTTTGATTTTGGAAGAATTTGTTAATTTCACTGATATCATCAGGCTTATTATCAACACTCATTTGTAAATTTTACCTTCATTTCCCAAACTGATAATCTTATTTTTTATTAACATATTTGCTTTTATTCCAATTTTTAAGATTATTCTTTGTGAATTTCAACAACATACAGAACTGAAACTGCTTAGAACCATCACAAGAAAAATTATGGCAGTTTTCCATTAAAGTTTTGTAATCATCCTCCAAAACCCAACTATTTTTAAACCTAAAGGGATGAGCTTTACTGTTACCAACTTTATTTACAACCAAATTGACCATTAAAGGGGTGTGATCACTTAAATTTTGTTCCAAAGTAGAACAGATACTATCAGGAAAACTATTGGCAAAATCTTTGTTATACAAAATTCTATCTAGTTTGCAGTGAATATTTTTAGCTAAACCAGATTTCCATGTATACTTATTACCACTGATAATTGGTTCAATAAGACCACATTCTAATAGAAATTTATTGACTCTATCCAATTTATTATGAGGGATTTTAACTCCTCCAAATTTCTCATTAACATGAAAGACAATATTAAAATCTTCTAACACAATCCGGGGGAAATCATATATGTAACTTAGAGCTTTAAGTTTTTGCCACATCACATTTCTTTCTATTTCAAAATTGCTACCATAAACAGTAGTAACTTGCAAATAAAAGCCACCAATGTTTTTAAAATTACAGTCAATAAATTGGCTATCTTTATTAATATTTGTGCTAGTCCAGACATTAGAATCCCATATAACAATAATTCTTCCTTTACAACCACAGTCATTATTATGTGTAGCTTTCTAGTTACTGGACATTTTAAGACAAAATCTTTCAAAGTTCTCATCATTCATTTTATTCTCAACTAAAGCAATAATAGAAGGTTTGTAAATATTGATCATATAAAGGATATCAGATTGTTTTGCAGGGGTATTCATCCCCCTTACATTCCAAGCAAATATTGACATATATATAACAATAAAATATGGATTTTAGATAGTACCTGACACCATAGTGCTTTTACCTCTCCTTTTTTTCTCAGCCCCTTTAGCTTTCAAACTAGTAGACATTTGATCCCATTCTGGATTGATTGAGATATATTTTTGCTTGAAGGCTTTTTTATCTTTGTTTCCCTTTATCTTACCAGCTGATTTTGTTTTAGCAATATGTAAACCTGATAAGTCAAATTCCTCTTTGATATCCCCCTTCTCTGATTCATCTTCCTCCATTTTTGCAGATTCTGGGATCTTGATTAAGGAAATATCAAAAGAAGCTGTGCGAGGCATGTCTGGCTCATTGCAGTAAGTCACTACAGCCTGCTCTGGAAGTGGATCACCCTTGCGAGGCAATGCTGAGCTACTATTCTTTCTCTCAGCATCTGCAGCAAGCTTAGAGGAAGGTCCATTCTTGATTATAGTTTCCTAATTCGGATTTGATGGCTGCTGAATATTTTTGACTATTTTTGTAATTGTTTGATCTGTATTTAAACATGGCTCTGAAATATTGGGGGTTTCAGAGTTAAAGAACTGTATTTTTTTACCCTCTTCTATACTTGGCGAAGTCAGAACATTGGAGATTTCTACACTTTCTTCTAACTGATGAACTTCCATTGCTATGATCTGATCATTTTGGTCAGTGAGCTCTCTATTATTGTTTTCTTGATCGAAAATGATATCTTCTTGATAGATTCGAACTTTGCCCTCCTGGGATCTTGATTGGATTTTTATGCCTTCACTGTTTCTTGTTTCTTGAACAATTTCAGAAATATTTTCTTAAACCACTGTTGTATCTTTATCATTCTTTTTGGGGATCCACATCTGTTTCGGGTTGCACTGATCTTTATTTTGACCAAAACATTTACAGATGCTACACTTTGGTGGAACCCATTCGTATTTAACTTTTTGTGTAATGATTTCATCATTATAAAGATTTAGACTAATTTCATTTGGAAGTTCATCAGTTGCAGAAACTTCTACAAGAAGTCGAGCATAATTCAATCTCGACTTCATGGTAGTTGCTACATCCATCTTTATGGGTTTTCCGATTATACTCGCCATGATGCTAAATGCCTCTCTGTCCCATAGTTTGAGGTTTACACTGGGTAACCGAACCCATATCGGCATAGTTGACAGAAGATCTCTGTCCAACTTCAAAGACTTGGTCCACCTTCTCATGATGATGAGTTTGCCGTTGTAGAAGTAAGGACCATTCTGAATGATAGAATTGCAGTCTTGTGAATCATTAAACTTGATTAGAAAGAACCCATTCTCTCTCGAAAAGATTTCAAAATCTCCATTTGGTTTCCAAACTCTTTTAATATATTCCTTAAAAAACAAAAAATAAGGTTTACTGCTAACCACATAAACCAAAATGGAGTTATTCCAGCACTCTGTGGCTCTTTTACATACAGCCTACTTAACAACAGCATATTTCTTGTTATTGATTCGAATGGGAGAAATGGTTTCAAGACTGCATTCTTCATCCCTTGGTTCCTTTGATTGCTCAGAGACAATATCAGCCCAAGTTTTCTGCCCTAGTTCTTTATTCAAAGAGAACTTTGTTGGTGGTTTACTGATTTGTATCAGTTTGGTCTTGTCTTGGAAGGAGTTGGTCTTTGGATCATCTTTCTTTCTCTGTACATCATTATACTAAGACCGAATCTGATAATCTCTTGGCTGATATCTTCTCTGCGATCTTGGCTGAACCAATTGGACGCCCTCATTATCTAAAATGATTTTATTCGGCTTTCTGAAATGAGACTCAGGTGGCCTATCTTGAGGAGAAGGGAGAGAAAGAGGAGGATTGGATTTAGATTTGAGAGAGAGATTGTTTTCTCCCATGGCAGAAGAAAACCCTTCAGTTATGTTTTTAATTTACTGTTCTACTCCTTTTGAATTTACTGCCAATACTTCAGGATCCCTGCTCAATCTCACAGAAAATGAATGTCCATGAAAAATTATTTCAAAATTAGTTGAGATAAGAAGTTTAGCTTTTATTATTAAAGCAATATATATTAAGAATCGTTTTAATTCTAAATAAATGTATTAGTAATGTTTTACCCAAACCATTTCCTGAGCAGGAGCATTTAAAAAAAAGAGGCATTCCATCGAGTTTTATACTATTATATGAGAAATTTATAAGTTGTGACATGATAGTGAATGGAATAAATAAAAAGCATAAGAAAAATGATTCATATGATTTGAATATTTAAGGTCATCATTCACATATCAAAATAGCATGAAAATCAAAACGTAGATGCGTAAAAACGCAGATAAAAATATCAAAACAACAAAGATAAAAAGAGCAAGAACTAAAAGCAAACATCATTCCTAGAATTTGAGAATCTTACTATTACACTGCAAGAGCAGCTTCGTTTAGTGACAGCGAAAAGGCGTCGCTGGCTGTTGCTAGCCGTCTCTTTTTACCCCGTCGCCAACACAGAAAGCGACGGCTCCATCGCCATATTAGCGACGGCTAAGTGGACATGTGGCAACACCTAGAAATTGAAGGGCTGCCGCAAACTGACACCAACCTTTGCTAATCTGAAACCAGACGGCTGTCGCTGGTCTAAGACTAGATGGTCGTCGCTAGCCATCGCTGATCTGGGACCAATTTCCTGCACCAAACTCCTCCTTAAACCATCCAAACGCACAAATCTCCATCCACTTCATTTACAACACATATATACTCAATTTCATAACTATTACCAATGCAAAAATCATATAGTCTCATACATATCACACATAATCAAATATATAACGCAAATATCAATATTTACACAACCATTTCATCTACCAACACCAATAACTCATCAAAATACAAAACCGTACCTACAAACAAGTACATCAAAAAAACCATCTCAACCAACTCATGTATATCAAACAAAACATCCATTAATCCATCAAACAACCCAACCAACAAACAAGTATCAAATCCATAAATGTAACACATGTCACATACGTAAAAAACAAAATGATCAAATCCATTAGAAACACAGCCATACCTACTCATCGTCGTCATCCTCCCCCGGCATTGTCCCATTCTCGGCTAGATATACCGCAATATGCTCATCTAGCTGCTGTGCGAACGCCCCACTCTTTTGCCAATCATTAATCTCCGCTAATTGTTGTTTCAATTTAGCTATCTCCTCTTCGACCTAAGATCTTCTGTAGGATGACTGGATCATCATCGCTTGTAAACTTTTGATAATGTATTATAATTTATGCTCAATATTAAATATTGCTTATATATTAGTTAATAAAGCATTTTACCTCCAGATTTCCGTAACCGTGACGCCAATTTCATAAAGGAGCGTCAATCAAAGCATCACATATACTGTTTGACTCCTCTAAGGTAAACTGACGGCTCATGGATTGTGCCATTCAAGCATGCACTGTGTCATATCTTTCCTGTGATCACGAACAAAAAATTTCCACAATAAATATTTAATTTAGAAGTTTTGGATTTCGAAGTAAAAAAATTAAGCGTGTTTACAATTATTGATTGATATTTATCATATATCTAAGTATATGAAACATTGCCTTCCTCATCTTCTGCTCGACGGCGTGCGTCACTATGAAGACCTCTGCCATTGTAGGCTCATGATTTAACTTCCTATGTTGTTACAAATATGATTAAATAATGTTACAAATATGAGTAATGAACAATGTTAACGAAAAATGCTACAAATATGATTAAATAATATTACATCTGTTTATAAACGCAATTGCTAAACTTACCGACTCTGCGTGATGTTGTTGAAAGAATTTAGATCCACCAATGTTACATCTGTTTATAAACGTAGTTGTTAAACTTACCAATTCTGCATGATGTTGCTGAAAGGATTTAGATCTACCACGGTGAAAAGTAGGATTTTTATTCCTGTTTGCACGGTTTCATGCCGATAGTTGCTATAAATTTAAAGACATGTTTAACTAATTTAATGCAACTAACATACGAAATTTAAAAAATTATAATAACAATATGAAATTAGATAACTTGCTTTCATTTTAAGGATTTCCCATAGCAGGAGAAATTCGGTCCAAACATCGGCGCTCATTCACGGCGGTCTTTCTCGCGTTCTTTATTTTGGAGAAGGTGTCCCTATAATTTTTCTGCATCCTCTGATTCCAGTGATTTATAAAAACATCCATATCCTACAAATTGACACGGACGATGGTCTTTATATTGAAATTAATTAGAATTATGTACATCTATTATTTTCCAAATGAATTATAAATTTATACTTACTATCAAGTCGGCCCATACAACGTTCTTAACATGGTTTTGGATGTCATCCCAATGAGGGCAACATCCGAAAATGCGACTCATATAAGCCTTCCTGGATACCTGTAGGATGTAGTCCGAAGGCTCAACTTCTAAACCCCTATATAAATTTTAATATAGGAATTTAATTAGTATAATTTTAAATATTAAAACAAGCAATAAATTTGATAATTACCCCGCACTCATAGGAACAACCTCTGCCACTGGAAGTACATCTGGCGCTGTACTTTTGGCCCTGTGCCTCTGGCACCCACACTAGGAGAAAGAGAAGGCTGCGAAGACCAAGATCTATTGGAATGTCTCATGAAAGGCATATCTGTTACAAACAAATCATTTCATATAGTGAGAAAATATAACATTTTATAGAATTCAAAAGACAGAACAATACATAGCTCACAGCATAGTCATCATTATTAATATATAACATCAACAACTTAGAATATGCAATATGCAACAACTGATACATAGCTCACAACATAGTCGTCATTATTAACATATAACATCGAAAACTCAAAATGCACGATATACAACAATCGATACATAGCTCACAACATAGTCACCATTTAAAATTATCAGTTTTCGTCGTAATCTGATTCAGACTCGGTCTTATACTCTACGTCGTTTTCTTCTTGCTCTCAAAGGCTTCTATTAATTCATTCGATTCATCATTCAACAACCCTACATCAATATCATTAGTTATTACTATTTCATTATTTGGCTCAAGATCTGTTTGATACGTTGCTTCATCTGGAATATTAATTCTATCAAATGTAAATCTTGCCTTTGTTTTAAAAAAGTCGATCAATCTGCTTTTTCTCTTTTTAAGAATGGATATGGAGCAAAATAAACTTGTAATGTTTGCTTGGCTAATACGAAAGGATCATACTTATAATAATGCGACGTATGCTTTATATCAATAAGCTCATAATCTTTGCGCACGTTGATTCCAGATCCAGGAACATTGCTGAACCAATTGCATTTGAATAAAAAAATTCTTCTGCGGGTTGCATATAAGATGTCAATTCTAAAACCTGTGTTAAGACACCATTATATGCTCATTTGGATCATTACTACCTTTGATAAATACACCGCTGTTATATGTTAATTTGTCAGCACCATAACATATGGTATTGAATTTAAATCCATTAATGAAGAATATTAGATAAGCCTTGACATTTCTTTTTTGTCTAAATGAAATATGTTGTAATCCTTCATCAACGACGCTGTTTCTTGGATCATAAACGTAGTTCAAAGACCATTTAGCAAATTCTTTGCTGAGATCGCCAGATGGATACCGTGATTTGTATATACTGCGAACATATATGTAATATGCTCCATTATAAGTAATATGAAAGTATAATTGAAATAAGTATGAATTTATTATTACATAACAAATGGTGCAACTTCAGCACAATTAAGAAGAACATATCTGTTCGATATATGGTAGTCTCTATCGTCTAATCATAATTCCACACATCTTCTAGCAGGTCTGCCATGTTGTCTAACAATAGATAAAATTGTTTGAGTGGAATCTTGTTCAACGGCTTCATCATTACGAGAAACACTCACAAATGATAAATTCACGTGGTTAGAGAAAAAGAGTGAAGCTTCTTCTTCAATATATGATTTGCAAATCGAACTTCTAATTCGTGCTTTTTGCCTAACTTTTTTCTTTAGATTATTCAAGTACCTATTAGAAAATTAATTCAATTCAAATTTTCTTATATAAATCTAAATTACATCTCAAACGAAAACCTATGATAAAATTAATTCAATTCAATTCAAAATAACTTAAATATTACGGATAGTCAGTACTACCTCTCAAATGGATACAACCATCCATATTGCACATGACCTCGAAGAAGTGCTTCAGATGGAAAATGAACAGATAAATGCTCCATTACATTATAAAAACCTGGTGGAAATATTTTCTCCTGTTTGTAGAGAAGTATAGGGTTTTCTACTGCAAGTTTTCATATACGGTCAACTTTTAATGTCGTCGAACAAAGCTGTTTATAAAACATACATAATTCTGTTATAATATTCTAAACTTTTACGGGCAATGGTTCTTTGAAAACCACCGGTAATAAATATTACATCATGATATGGCAATCATGACTTTTCATCCCACTAAGTTTATTGTTTTTAAAGTCAACACATCTACTAAGATTGGAAGAAATCCCATCGCAACATCTTAGTCTTTGCACCCACTTTAACACGAGTTTTACTTGCTTGTTGTCTAGTTCATAGCATTCTTTTGGTTTTTTATTATCATTGGGATTCATATGAGTTTCGAGACATTTACAAAAGTGTGATATATCATGTCTCGAATTCAAATTGTCCTTATTTTTTCCCTTTATATTCATAAAAGTATTAAACACGTTATCAAACATGTTTTTTTCATTGTGCGTCACATCAATATTATGTCGGAGTAAAAGATCTTTCAAATATGGTAACTCCCAAAATATACTTTGTTTGCACTAATTATGAATGTTCGAGTTACGTGGAATTTCAATCTGTACTCCAGTTTCATGTATTTTCGGATAGTCCTTTACAATCTCATATGTTTCATCGCTTGACCAAACATTTGGTGGTTGCATATTCATTTCTCTATTAGCTTTAAAGTTTTTTTATCTCTTCTACAAGTATACTTGGGATAGAGAAAACACCGATGACAATCAAATCATGAAATTTTCTTTCCATACCATAAAGAAAATGCTCGTATTTCTTCCATATAATAAGGACAAGCTAGACGACTAGCTGTACTCCAACCTGAAAGCATCTCATATGCAGGGAAATGACTAGTAGTCCATAACAAAGAAGCGAATATACGAAAATCCTTTTTTCTTGAAATGTGTATGTTTCAACTCTTTCATGCCATAGTGTCTTCAACTCCTCTATCAATGGTTGTAAATAAACATTGATTTCTTATGTTGGATCGTCAGGGCCAGGGACGACAACAGTCAAAACATATATGGAGTTTTCATATGCATCCATGGAGGTAAATTATACGGAGCAACGACAATAGGCTAAGATGAATATTTACTACCAAACTGAAAGAATGGTGAAAATCCATCCATATATAAACCAAGCCTCACATTACGACTCTCTGAAGTAAATGCAGGGTATGTTTTATTGAAATGTTTCCATGCTTCTCCATCAGATGGATGTGTCAAAGTTCTCTCTTCCCGCGTTCTCACACTGTTCCATTGCATATGACATGCCGTAGCTGAAGACAATAACCTTTGAAGTCTAGGAGTGATGGATAAATAATGCATTCTCTTGTACGTAACTTCCTTCCCTTTCTTTTTTCTTGGTTTGTATCTTTCCTCATTACATATTTTGCAGTTTCTAAGGTTAACGTTATCCTTCCAATACAACATACAACCTTATATACATGTATCTATCTTTTGATACGGCAGATCGAAAGCCGACATAAGCATTTTCACTTTATAATGACAATCGCACATCAGATTATTAGGTTGCATATGTCGTTTTGCAGCTTGTACAACTACTGTAAATGCAGCTTCTGTAAAGTTGAATTTTCATTTCATAGTGATGTATTCGGCTATTACTAATAATTCGGTTCCACTTTTGCAACCATCCCACAATGGTCTCGTAGCAGCATCTAGTAAATCATAAAAAATTGATTCAAAATTTGGTTCTTCTTCGATGTTTACATCTTGATCGTCAACTTAGATGGTAAGGAATGTTGTCATGCTGCATCTTCCACCACATCTTCTATTGGGTTCATCATAACATGATCGTCCTCTAACGCTACATAATTAGGTGTAGGTGCAACATGTTCTCCATGACGATCCCACAAATAATAATTTGGCATAAAACCAGATTTATATAAATGTACTTTAACTGTGTCTGGTTTCCAATGCTTCAAATGTTGGCACTTACTACAAGGGCATCAAAGTTCTTCGTTTTTTCGATTATTAGATGTAGAGAATCTAATAAGTTCGTGTACACCATTGTAAAAATGTTTCTTCATCGAACCTTTCATACCAGTTTTGACTCCATACATCCAAGTACGGTCGAAAAAATAATCGAACATTATTCCTAATTTAAAAATATATGTTAGTAATTCGGCAGCACTTCAGTTCACTTCTCTTCTACGCATAACTTGCACTCAAATGTTATATTGTTATTGTATTTTCTAAAATAAAGTAAAGTCATTTAGGACTAAAGGCTTCACATACCTCACTTCTATCTAATTTCGACAGCACTTCAGTTCTCTTCTGCACATAACTTTGCATCCAAGGAGTGTATTTTTGTTTTGTATTTTCTATACTAAATTAAAACCTTTTGGGACTAAAACCTTTAACTTTTTAGCGTCAATTATTTGTTGAAATAATATTTAATGCTTATTTTCAAATCAACATTATATTCATTTCAAATTTTTTTTATAAAATTGATTGGATATAATATTTATTCTTGTTATATTTATTTCTCAATTTTTTGGAAAATTTGTTTTGGTACAATATTTGTTCCTATATTCATTTTCTAATATTTTTACAAAATCGATTTTAGCAGAATATTTGCTGTTGTTATATTCATTTCTAAATTTCTTTACAAAATCGGTTTTAGTACAATATTTGTTGTTGGTATATTCATTTCCTAATTTTTTTTCTTCATAAAATCGATTTTAGCAGAATATTTATGTTCTTATATTCATTTCTCTTTTTTTTTACAAAATCGATTTTAGTAAAATATTTTTTATTGGTATATTTGTTTCTTAATTTTTTTACAAAATCGATTTTAGTACAATATTAGTTTTTGTTATATACATTTCGTAATTTTTATTCGAAAATCGATTTTAGCAAAATATTTAATGTTGTTATATTAATTTCTTCACTTTTAACAAAACCAATTTTAGTAGAATATTTATTGTTGTTATATTCATTTCTTAATTTTTACAAAAATTGATTTCAGTATAATATTTGCTGTTATTATGCTCATTTCCAAATTATATAATTCATTCAACCATTTATATGTTTTATTTAATACATTTGAAATTTCAAAACATATTTTAAAATTCAGTTAATAATATAATTTTTTTATCAATTTTGTAAACGAAAATTAGATGTTAGCACTTGTAGTATATTAAATTAATTTTATTTTATACTAACAACTAATACTTATAATGTACATACGCTAATTAAATAAGAAATGTTACTTGTGTTTAACCATATTAATCAATAATTGTAAACTAATTTTTGCGCAAACTATAATAAACATTGTTCTAATTAATTATAACAAATATTCACGTAAACTTATATATCCATTAGCATATCAATCAGTAATTATATACTATTTTCGGATTATAAATAAACCCTAATTTTTAACTATAAATTAAAAAATCAAACCACTAATTAATATCACCAACTCACCAAGTACAATATTATCATTAACAAATACACAATAACAAATCCATATTGACTAATTTTCCAAATTAGGGTTCTCAACATATACCCAAATCAATTAATACGCTACTATAAACAACTAGTACCGCATAATCATAAATTTATATAACATGATCAATCAGTTTTCGAAATTAGGGTTTTGATTAAACCTAGATTAAGTAGAAATTGAAGAGCAATAACATACATTCGAGCTTTAGGGAGTTTTAGCTTTCGCGATGGAGAGATTGGCGGCTCGCTTAAGGGGGCGACGGTTGGATCGTCGATGGTGGAGGAGAGAAAGCGGCTGAATTTTGTTTTGGGGGTAAGAAGATAATGTGTTTTCTATTCACTGGTTGCTTCTGTATATAGCGTTAAGCGACGGCTGGCGTCGATCGCTTTGTTTAACCGTGCAAGTTACTATTGCTAAACGAAACCTGTTTTGTAGCGTTATAGCTTTGATAGAACTCTTAGAATTCCAATTACCAATATAATATCATCCATTCATTTCATAGTTTTTGTCCAGTTGAACATGTAAAAAAATTAAAAGCATAAGAAGAAATACTGAGAAAACATACGGTTAGGCTTAAAATTAAAAGAAAAAAATTGCACGGGTTAAAAAGTTACAAAGACTATATAATTATCAATGCAAATGAGAAATACATAAACAGATTTCCACTTCACATTAGAAACTCCTAATTCGCTTTGAAATACGTATTCAGAAACAAATACCAACTTAACTCCAAATAAATTAATAATTTATCGTAAGATTGAATAACATTTAGAAAATTAGAAAATGGACATCACAAAAAAAATTGAGAAACAAATTCTTCAAAAACTGAAGATCATTAGTATTCATGAATTTGAATTTGGAAATTCTTAGATCCACCATATAGTGTAATTCTATAGAAGAATCAACTCCATTTCCAAATCACTCACATCCATTAAAACATTAATGAAGATAACTTTTTTCATAAAAGTTAATTCATATACTTAGGGAATCAAACATTTCATTACGGTTAAAAATATTCAATTACACATTTACTGCATTCAATTAATTTTACCATGGTACATGATTAACATACCTAGCATTTCCCTTTGCTACGTTGCTATTCTCCAATTCAAAGCCTCTAATCAAAAACTATATTTATTAACTTCGTAAATCAAAACTTACACCCAAATTTTTTACAATCCAAATAAGAAATTAACGACATAAGCTAGTTATTGTTCTTCAATAATCAAACAACCTATCTCGATCTTCTTAATGGTCTTGAAAGCAAGATAGTCATCTAAATTGAATGTAAAAAGTTGAAAAAAAATCATAGGACACAAACACGTAGGAACATAAGATAATATAGGGGCATAAAATCACCAAATCACATCAATGTTAGTTTACTCTGAAGCCATACGTGCCATTAGCATTAGAAAGAAACATAAATTATGGATTAAACAACAAAAGGTAGATAAAACTTACTCAGACCCTCCACGGCCATACATGAACCCAGCCACAGTATGCAAGCATAAATCCTTTCCCTTTTCCAACTTCCTCTTCCCAGGGCATTGTATGTGTTTAGCCCCACAGTAATTGTGTCGCAAACCCACATCTATCATTTACCATTAAAAAAGAAAATAATAATTGAAATTAAACGAAAAGGAGGAAGGAATCAGTACCAAGATCCGTTGTCACCAAACCTCAACCCAGATGACTATAAAGCACCATACATAAAATACTGAAGGCCCGCTTTTACAATTTCTCACATTTATTTTCAGTGATCGAGTGGGATGGTGAGGTGAGGATAATAGAATTTGTTTCTCCTCCCTTCTTCCTTCACATTAGCATAAAAAAAGGCGAATTCAAAGTTGAAAGCAAGAAAAACACAATTCACACAAACCTGAAGTCAGATTTGTGATTAGAGTGAAGTATCCTATTTTGCATCATCAAGATTGACTAAGAAGAAAAAATCGAGGTTCCTTTTGATGGCCGATTAGAAGAGGGTCGATTGAAGGATGTTTATTTCTTTCTATTGACTTTTCCCTTTTCCAAAATCACTGTTTAAATTGCAGGAAGAAGAAAGTTGTTGTTCGAGGCAGGAGAGGTGAAAGATATGGATAACGTGATCGGCTTCATGGAGCAACTTTCAAATGCCGAAACAAACAACAATCTAGGGTAAAAACATGGCGAAAATATCCCTTTTTGTAGTGGTGGTGTATGAGTTCATAGGGTGCGTATTAATGAAGATGCCAAAAAGGCTTCGCTTTGATCGGTTTGACCAAGAATTTTCTTTATATATAAGATAAAGGTACAAAAGTTTAAATAGCCCACCTTATTAAGAACTATTTGAACAGTCATACCACACTTCATTATCATATTTTTTAACTAATCAGATCCACTTATGAACGTAAATTGATTAATTAAGGACTCTCCCTAGTCAAGCCTGTATAAAATATTTATTGCATGTAATTGACCAAACCCAACATCATTAAAACATAATCTTTGCAGTTCGATTATATTTAATGGTTCTGTAATTTGCGTTTAATACTCAAAATATGCATGATCAGAGTTTAAAGCACTATGTGCTTAATTTATATATATATATATATATATATATATATATATATATATATATATATATATAAAGCAAAACCCTGGTCAAAGTGGTCAAAGTGAAGCCTTTTATGTGCTGTCAAATTTGTCCCCGCAACATTGCAAATGAAATGAAAATACGAAGGGTAATTCTGTCATCTTCGTTCCACACTTCCTCTTCCCTACGTTCCTCAATACTCCCGTCAGTTTCCCATCTTCTCCACTCTTCCATCGGTCCATAACTACTTCAACAATTCTCAAAAAAAAAAGATAACCCTAACTGCTGCCTCCTTCAAATTAATGTCAACTGTCTCCACTCTTCTTTATTCCGCTTCCAATTTAATTCTTACTTCCCATCTACGGTTTCGACCGCCATGGATCGACTTTCGAGTTTACTTAATTCTTCCCATTTTGATTTTAACTTTTTTATTTCCAATTTTGTTCGCTAATTTTGAAACAGTACAAATGCACTCATATCTGACGTATTATCTTCTTTGGCCAATTCAAAGATTAGGCTTCCCAATGGAGGTTGGACTGCTCTCTAGCAATTCGAGACGTCTTCAATAGTAGATGGATCATCGAGGAAGAGGTGCGGCGAGGGAAATATGTGATGGCTGTTGATCTACGGTTTCGACCGCCACGGATCGACTTTCCAGTTTACGTATGCTTTTAACTTTATTATTTGCAATTTTGTCCGCAAATTTTGCAACTGTCCAAATGCATTCATACCTCACCTACTAACTTCTCTGCCCAATTCTGAGACTAGGCTTCCCCATGGAGGTTAGAATGCTTTCTACCGATTTTAGACGTCCTCAGTATGAGATGGATTACGGAATCCATCTTTATTTCGTGTCAGGTATAAATCCCAAAACCAAACTCCAAATTTTAACCATTAATGGAATTAATCTATCAGTTTATCATATTTAATAAGCTCTAATTACCCATTGGAATGCAGCTTTTACTTTTATATGGTGAGTCACGTGTAAAAGGCATACTCACAGAGAAACATTTTCTAGGATCGAAAAAATGTCAGGTATGTTATACATACATAAATATATCATCTGTAAATATGAAATGTTGATTGCGTATTCTTTTCAGGCTCTATCTGAGATTCTGCCTCGGTTATGCTATACCGGTCAAAGAGTTCTCATATTTAGGTAGTGGACACAAATGCTTGATATTCTTGAGTGGACGCTTGAGGTGATAGGGGCAACATACAGACGGCTTGATGGAAGGTAGTATGTCATTGCATTAATGTAAATAGTATTTTAAGCAAATATTTGCATCTCTACAACAAATTTAGCTTAAACCAGTACTCAGGTTATAGAAAGGCAAACAATCGTTGACACAATTTGCATTAATAGAGATCCCTCTATTTTTGCATCTCTGCAACAAATTAGCTTAAACCAGTAATCAGGTTATAGAAAGGCAAACTATATTTAGGTAGTGGACAAATTAGAAAGGCAAACTATATTTAGGTTATTTGCATCTCTGCAACAAATTAGCTTAAACCAGTAGTCGGGTTATAGAAAGGTAAACAAATTTGCATTAATAGAGGTCCCTCTATTTTTGCATGCCTACTTTCAACAAGCGCTGGAGGGCAGGGCCTAAATTTGATAGGAGCTGACATTATAATTACTCATGATATGAATTTCAACCCTCAAATGGATCGACAGGCTGAAGATAAGTGTCATCCTGTAGGCCAAAATAAGCCTGTTACTATTTACAGGTTAATACATTTTTCTTCGATCTTTTTCCTAGGTTTTAGACTTATATGCTTAGCGTAGCATTTCCACCATTTGATTATTTATGCAATTAGATCCTACACATAATGTTTTACTATTTTTCAATGAAATACACAACTTTACTTCTACTGTGCTCCCGCTTTGATACCTATTCTTGAGTGGCAATCGATAAAAATATTTGATCTCCAAAATATGATGAATGCCTTTTAGCAATAATTCGATGTTAAATTGCTATCATGTTGCCCTTGAGACTTTACTTTTAATTCGATTTTGACTTTAGCATCAAATGAGACTTTAGCCCCAGTTTCAGATAATTATGCCTAAGGTGAAATTTACATAACAAGCCTCAAATAAGGTAGAATGAAACATGTTAGTTTTTGCTATTTTACATACGCATTTATTCTTCGTGGTGTTTTGAAAACCATTCAAAGATTTGAAGTTCTCATTCACATTTTCATCACTACTGATCATTTTCTACCAACTGATATTTTATAAGATTTTAAAGCTTTGGATTTTATTGCATATACTTGAAAATTCGTAACACTGCAACGTTATTATATAGAAATTTTAATTGCTAATTTGTTTTCAACTTTAAAACCAACGAATGAAAACATAACAGTAACACGACATTATTTTTTATGTATCATCTCAAATTTTCGGTGGCTAATTATTAAGTAAAATTGGTTATGATGTATTAACATATATAAGCTTCCCAAGTACACTAATCCTTCATCCTGCAAAATTGGCTAAAATAATATTGTATCCATTTCAATTAAGCAAAATATAATCATGAAAAAAGAGACATCAAAATAATTTTTTACATTATCCACTGCAGACTTTTACTAAATTTAATATTTTTTTTGAATTCAAAAGTCACAAAATTTCTTTACTACATAAATTCCAACAGTAAGTTATTAACATACTGCAAAGAAAAATTAAGTATTGAATGATGTATAAAATATTATGAACTAAAAATTAGCATCAGCCGATACATAATCAGAATGAAGATATATGAAGGTTAAAAATAAGTGTATGTATACGTGGAAAAAATTGCTTAACAGCTTTAAGTTCAATAGTAGTAAAAAGCATACAGTCTGAATTAGTAAAAGATAGAAGATTAATTGTTATAAACTTAAAACTACCCATGTTAAATAATTATACTAAAGTACGAAATTGTTACTGTAACTGTACAGTCTAAAAATTTTCCCGTAGGCACATGCTAACGTATCGTCAATATTAGTAATATTTGTAGAAAATATAATTTGACATGACAATGACCCATTGTGGACTATGTGTAATTGTCTTTTAAGTGTTGTGTTGATGAACGCCTACAATTGTCACATATTAACAGTCTAGCCAGTCGTAGTAAGAAAAATGTTAATACGACAGAAAGGGAAATCAAACTAATTTTTTATATTATCCATAGTGGACTATTGCTAAATTTATCACTTTTCGAATTAAAAACTGGCAAAATTTATTCATTCCAAAAATTTCAATAATAAGATATTTTTTTGTTGAGGGAAATGTGTGATCCTCTAAGATTAGAGGAGAGCACACATATAGCTATATATATAACTCAGAAATAAGGAGCTGCCAACATGTCTGGCAGGTGACGGAATAAAGGTACAAAAACACATTCCAATAATAAGATATTAACATATTCAAAACTAAAATTAAATAACGAATGATCTGTAAAAGTTTAAAGTTTAAAAATTAGCAAATTAATTTTGAATTTTGATAGTGGAATCATTATCTTTGTTTCTTCAAGATTTAAAACAGTACGATTGCTCATCGAAAACAATCTTATTTCATGCACGATTGTTTTTGTTATTTATTGGACTAACATTTTAGTCTGGGTATATCAGGTACATATATTGTTTCTCAACGATTTTATTCTGCATTAGTTTTCCTTGATGAATTAATGGTATCTTTAAAATGTAATTTTCCTGATCTATTATTGCATTGATATAACATTAGGTGTTGACAGGTTTATTAACCACCCATTACTTACCTTCAAATGGTAACAAATTTCGAAATCACAACTATGATTTGGAGGTACAAGATCGTGATATAAATATCAAATGAAGGCCACAACTTGAATTCTGATACTAAGAAGAAAGTCACTCATTCTAGCTACGATTAGGTAGACTTTTGTATACTAGATTTGTGTACTTATTTAACCCTGTTATCTAACTTTCTTTTATCGTGTTAGTAGTAATAAAGATTATTTTTGTTGTTGTTCAGTAGCTAATTAATGCATTGATTTTCTTAATTAGGTTGTTACCATTTTTCGATAATAATAATGCCATGCTACATGGTTTTTTAATGAATAGTATATTGTGAATGAGGGATGACTGTTGTATACAAAAACACAAGGGGCAGAGGCAATGATTGTGGCTGCTTGCATATTGGTTAAAGACAAATTAAGCTGCATTAGAGCCAAGCTTATTAATGGAATGCACATGCGCATGAGCATTGACTAGAGATTGGTCCATGGTCCTATTTAACTAAAGGTATGTTATGAGAAACATATTTTCCAGATTGATGAATGGTGGTTGAGGGTTCTTGCTTAGTGGATAGAAACCCATCAAACTGAAATGTCACATCATAACTAGACTTGGAATGATGAGTACATGCACAGGTGCTTTGATTTTTTCATCCTCAATTTCGTTGTTGGAAATTTTTTTCAGTATTAGTGTATAAAATAGGTTAATGCTTGTATGTAATATTATGATACGTTTATTTTAAAACATGACATGATGAAGATACTATTTTCTTGAATATCAAGCACAGAGTACTCTGTTTGAAGCAATATTTGTTTTGGTGGTGACTACGTTTCCTACATGTGTTAACTATATTAAAAGTCGTGTTTCTTTTTTTGAATTATTATGTTTTCCCACTCTCTTTTTCACATGCATGTTTCATCTTCATACCAATATAAAATGCAAAGAGTTTTGAACAATCAAAGATGAGGGGGTACATTTTAGTTATGGGAACACAACAGACCATACAGCAAGATGTGATTGGTAACGGACATTGCAAAACCTGAGCAAAGCATGTTGAGAACAATAATAAGGATTGTATATAGAATGATACTCGGAATGGGAAGATCAGCTTTATCACTAATGAACACCAAACAACATGTGAAATAGGGATAAGAAGCAACTTCTACTCACAGTTGCCCTTTTTTTTTAAAAAGACCAAAGCTCATCACTATAGGCCATCATAGATATTGAATATTGCTAATAGTATTCTCCATGAGTATTGTTTGAAAAATGCATTGTTTGTGTGGCTTTGTTCTTTTACAAATACTGCATCAACAAATGAATGTTCATTTTATTGCATTCCTTGCTGCATCATCTACTTCATGGCAACTTCAAACTTCTCATTCGGTGCTGGCTAGCCTATATAATTAGACCAAAATTAATATATAGCTGTACACTTCTGCAACCGTACAGAAAAAAAGGGAAAATATAAAGCACACACACACAGACACACACACATACACACACATATCTGTGTACATATGTATGTATGTGTTTCTGTGTGTATATATATATCACCACCATTACTGTAGCATACACAAAATTTTCACACTTCCTTCTTGGCACACGTCCAACGGACGTGCCACCATACTCGTGTGTGTGTGTGTGTGTGTGTGTGTGTGTGTGTATATATATATATGGCCTATAAAACTCTTTGGACAGAAATGCATAAACAAACATGCATTCGTACGCTTACATAAACAAATGCATACACATCTACATGTGTATAAACATAGGCGGATACAAGGTAGGCCCATCAGTTGATGAAAGCCCCTTTGAATTTATGATTTTTTAAGTGTTTTTCCCTTTATTTTTATTAATTATAATCCTACCATCCATTTATATAATTTTTTACCCATTTAAATTGTACTGCCACCCAAATTAAATTGTTTTTACATAAAAAACTTAGAAGCCTATTATCAATGTTCATCGTATGTATCGTTAAGCTCCATGACTCTATCTTCTAATCATTTTGTATACTTTATTGAGATAATTTATAAAATTCTTCCATAATACTCATTAGTTATTAAAATGTTTATCAAATTATGTCTTTTATTTCTTTGCAATGTACAAATTTAATATAGAATGTAGCATTTTATGAAACCAATGGTTATAATACAGAATATGTTTTTCCCAATTCATTTAGACCAAAGAAAGATCTTCTACGCAAAATTTTAAATCATTTTGGGACTTCTAACCCTTCAAACTTATATTTAAAATTGATTGTTAAATAAATATTTTCATGGTCCATGTTAGCTTCGATTTTGAAGACATTAAAGTTTTGAAACGAATTAAATTTTTGCATAAATGATATTGTTAATGGACACAACATGTCCACACAAAAATTCATTTTTGTCCGGATTTTTTTTGCAAATAGATAAAGGGATAGCAGACAAGGTTGACTCAACTGGTTAGTAATTTAGACTACGAGATTAAATATCACGAGCTTTAACTTCGAAATCGACGTTTGTTGACATTAGGTTGACATTAATGAAGCATGTTAAAAAAGGATTTTAAAAGGATAAATAAGAGTGGATTTGTATAGGTTGTGATTAAGTAACTCTGCATGAAAAAATATATTATAATAAAAACACAGGGCTTTACCTGTTGGGGAAAATCCCTTCAGATGATCGGTCCAAGGGTATAAAAAACTCAACGCAGCAGAAAACAACTAGATCATGATTATAGTGAGACGAAACAAACAGAGATAAACACCAGAACAGACAGTCACGGATCTATGCAATGCAGAAAAATAAATAACACCAATATTTATAGTGGTTCCACTACCGCAAGGCAGTGTATGTCCACTTGAGGAGAGGATATTTTATTAATCACTAAAAGATTAGAGTTACAAGATTGATTCACTTTTGGAGGCTATATATAAAAAGAATTAATAATATAGAAAAAATTCTACAGAGTTTTAGCTCTCTAAGATGGCTGCTATTGTTGTCCAGAAACTCCTCTATTTATAGAGTAAAGAAATGAGGAGGGATAGTTGCTATATAGCAGTCCTGAGGTTTGGTCCATACAAACATCACTCAAGATTTGGACTGGCATGTTCCAATTCCGAGCCAAATATTTGGTTCGGCCTTAACTTGATTCGGCATCACTTGGACCGACATTCTGTGCAAAGCTTGGCACGGCGGTTAAATAATAAATCTGGGTCAACGCTCATCTGGAGCGGCATTACAACATCCAAACGAAAGAATTTTGGACCGTTATGCTCCAGATCACTGAACGAAAAAAAAATTTGGGCAAATCACCGAACGAAATATTTCATTCGGCAAAAATTTATTTTCACCGCTCCAAAAATTCATGCCCTAATTCCCGAACGATATCCCTAGCATCACTTCACCGAACGAAATCTTCTATGTCTTCAATTTCTCAACTCGTTGCTTCTTCTTCCTCCACCACAACTAAGGTTTCAACCTAGGCACTTCCTTGTCATCTTCTCCTCCACGACTTCCTTCTTCTTCATCAACGATGGAATCAGATATCACATCCAGCAATCTTTACATTGATATCGAATTCCATTCAAGCCGTCCAACTCCATCTATACCTTCATGCTTCAAGCAATGGATACTTAACCAATGAGCTTCGGCAAAACCATCACCCATCACACTTTATCAAAAAACTCTGGCAGGGCCACCGCCCATCAACAAAGTATTCGAAGTATCTAGTCCGTGTAAAAGCTATCAATCTCCACCACGAAAACAAACGTCTCCATGAACCATCTCAACTCCCCCCATATGACACCTCGTGACACCTAGTACTTCATTAAGCGAATCAAGTCCGAGAAATGCTCAAACTTAGCAACAGGCAACAACTTGGTAAACATGTCTTATGCATTCTCCTTTGCGTGAACTTTCTAAAGACGAACTAGCATCCCTTCACTCATCGAGACAAGGAACGACTCTCTTACCTCAATATGTTTTGTTCTCGAGCAGAATGCTAGATTTTCAGTTAAGTTAATTGCACTCTGACTGTTACGGTACACATCCATGCCTTCATATATGAAGCCTAAATCACACAACAGTCGCCTCAAATAAAGAGCCACCTTAGCTACTTCAGCTACAGCTACAGCAATGAGTTCTACCGCTATAGTGGACAAAGCCACAATCGTCTACAACCTCGTTCTCCAACTGATCGATGTCCCACCAATGGTGAACACATATCTGAAGGTTGACTTCCTTCGATCTCTATCACCGGTAAAGTCAAAATCGTGATATCCAACCAAGCTGAAATCTCTATTTCTGTCGCCAAAGACGAGTTCATGGTTTGGAGTTCCTCTAAGGTATCTGAAGATACACTTCGTTGCTTCCCAATGCGTCTTTCTTACATTTGCCATGAACCTACTCTGTAAGGACACGGAAATTTCGATCCCGAAAATTCCAGATAGTTAGAAAAGAAGAAAGAGAAAGAAGAAGAAGACAGAAACAAGACACAGAAACCTCACATTCGCAGCGGATCAAATATAATATCAAATAAAATAGCAGTTACACAAAGAAAACTATATCTGTTAATTTACATTTAAATACATCAGAGTTACTCATATACACAAACACTGGACAAAACAATCATGTCCAGAAACTACAATATCACAGTGGAAACTCTCCATACGTTCCTGCCATCCAGCTCGCCCCATGAGCTCCAGAACGTCCTTACCTGAAAATCTGTAATACTCGGTCTGACCCGAGCATTACATCAAAGTAACACCCGGGTCAGGCTGGAACCAGCGTGAGTAAACTCATCTAACTTGGAATACAAGAGTATACAATTTATGTAATGACCCGTAAATTTAACCGGTTTTAGTAACGTGTTGATTGATATTTTATGGGAATTTAAACGATAAAGATTTGAAATATAAATTTGACATTTATAATGCGCCTAGTTAAACATAGCAACGGATAAATTTTCGTCCGAAAATATGAAAATTTATTTCGTGCGTAAATTTACTTCAATTTAATCAGTTAAAAAGCGATGAAAATACAACGTTTTCAAAACCAAAATATTTTTACATAAAAAAATTCTAAAACATCTTTTGAACAAGTTGTCAGTTTATCATTTTTTCAAATTCGGACATCTTTGGCTCCGTCGGTCTTATTTTTCTGCGATTTTCTTGCATTTTTCGTAGTAGAAAATTCGAATTTTTATAATTTGCTCGTACCACTGACTGCTATATACCGTTTTGATCGTCTCGTCGCACTGGTCTCTACGGTATATTTATTTTTGTTTTTTTGAGTTCGGATGCACGGCGAAACCTGTAAAATGTGGAACCGGATCGGCACCTGTTTTAAAACCTTTTGGTTTCACTTTTTTTTTCCACCTACCTAACCAGTACCATACAACTGTTACATTTATATTTTTTTTATTCTCATGCTTGTTTAACAGATGTTCACCGGTTTCATATGTTAAGTAGTCCATTTGGGAAAATAATGAGTATGCACATTACTTTTCCATGCATTGCCTCACTTTCCCATGCATTTCATTTCCCAACATGTTGTTCCACCTCCTTCTTCATGCCTACTCACGTCTCCTCTTTTTATAAAAAAAAAAGACTAGAAGCGCTTCCTCTATAAACTTTTTCACATGCCATGTCCCTTCATTTTACATGTCCATTTTTTTTCCAGATCTCCTCCTCTCTTTCCCTTCTCAATTCCGTTCTAGCCTTCAATAAAATAATAATAATAATAATAATAATAATAATAATAATAATAATAATCACCACCTCGCCGTGAACCGACCCGACACGCCGCCTCCCCGCCATCACCCATGGCCTCGGAACCCGCACCGCCACCTTCCACCCGAACCACAAACCTCAATGACCTCCGCCTCCACACTTCCTTTTCCCTTCCATCATGACGGCCATGAACCACACACCGACGAACCCATCACCAACCGAGCACGCCATATCCCGCAACTGCGCCCAGGCCACATCGACCATGCTTCACTGCGACCGCCTCCGACGCACAAACCCATCCAACGAGCTCCACCATTCTGAAACCCTCGCGGCTCTGATCCACCGAGCAACCAGCAAGTGCTCCTCTTCCCTTCGCTCTGCGTCGGCTTTGCTAGTCTTCCTTTTGATCTTCCATGCGCACATGTTTACTTCCGCCGTATCGATATAGGTGAGCATACGTATATTTATATATGCGTTAGTTATATTTAAGATGCTGCAAAGTATACGTATGTTTTACAAATTTTACAGTAAGTTATATACTGTAGATGTTATAATATAAGTTACAGTTTTTGACTTTAAAAAAAAAATTATTTGCTCTAAGTGTTATGTTATTTCTATGTTAGTTTATATGTAGGGTCTGATGAGTTGTCTTTAGTTTTGGGTGTGTTTATTCAATATTTTTTTTAAAATTTAAGCCGAGTCTATATATTATATGTTTAGTTTGATATGCACAAATGGATACACCTGTATAAAAGTGTTTTGCTAAAGTTTTAGGGATGTATATTAGTGTCCATGTAAAAGTAGGTATAATAGCAGTTGGGTTCGGCTGACAGCATGTGGTTCTCTGGTATATAGCATTGAAAATTTTTATATTGTTATAATTTAAGAGATTTATAATAGTTGAGTTTTATAATCCGTATGATTTACAAAAGAAATATTATAAACATATTTTAATTTTTCCTCAGAGCCTTTACTTTGACAACGGTGTATATTCTCTGGGTGGCAGATATTAGTCTATATATTGTATGTATGAGTTTACATTATATGTTCATATATTTATTTACGTGTAATATATATATACATGTTCAATTTATAAACGAGCATGTCTAAATGGTTTGTGAAATAATTTATATAACTTATAATATCATACATTGAGTCATATATACGGTGTGCTAGTCTATAATAGTTATAGTTATATATACATAGATTTGATTTGAAATGTGTTCTGTATAGAGTACATATATTGCATGATATTTTTGTCTACTTTATATGGACATAAAGTAACAGCCTGTATATATATTGGTTTGTATAACCAATGCCGTCTGCATATATAACAACCTGAAAGTTGCACATATAGTTGTAAATTCATTTTTGTAAGTGTTTGCATTTTTGTGTATCATATAGTATGTTGGTTATAAATATATTATGATTAGATATATTATATATATATATATATATATATTTTTTATTTTAATATTTATTGTAAAATGAAATATTGTTTCAGGGAAACGATAAAATATATATTTCTGTCTCTATCAAGCCGATTCTAATCATCTCATCAATTTCTGTTATCAGCCTATTCATCGAATTCGCGCCAATCCCGCTTTGCTTTGGGACACGTAACTCGTTTCTTCGTCAAATTTCTCGAGCCTCGAAAGGTGAGCAATCACTCACGATTAATATTCTTTTATTTATTAAATTTGATTTCAATTGAAATATTGCTGCTTTAGTTATTTGCACTGTTATATATGCTATTACCTGTATCAGTTCACCTGTGACATCTGACACCATTATCTGTTAATTATACAACGATAATCCTGTTTGATTGATAATTGATTGATTGATTGTTTTTTTATATTGGATGTTAAATTGTAATGTATAAAGTGATAAATATTATGCGATTGGATTTGACGTAGAATAGTTAAAAAAATTGAATCGATATATGTGTTGAACTTGATTAGTTAAATTTGTATAATATGACCTCTTTTAATGGTTAAATTAAATGACACGTAGAATTTGGTTAGAACACCTTGAATCGTTGAATGTATGTTGTATAAGTTGTTGTAGTATAAGTTGAACAATGGATGACAAGTGAAGAACGTATAAATAATTAGTGTAATAATCTTTAATCTACATTAAATGATAGTGTAGATTCTAGAAATAATTATGTAAATTCGCACAAACAAAAATGTGAATTAATACGATTATTTCGGGATTATTTGAATTAATTATTGGATTGTTATTGCTTGTCTATTTACTTTGACACCATCCCAGTTATCACACTGCAAGTTCCCTTTATTATGCTTGATCTTGAATTGAAATTGAAATCGGGTTGAAATGATATATACCCAAATGAATTTGACCTAGGATAGAGAATTAAATAGAATATGATTTGTCAATAATTTGATTTAAAATAAAATAACGATTTTATTCGAGCAAAGAATAAGTTTTGAAATGAAGATGGAATTTGAATTTTTGAAAGGAAAATGTAAAGATTGAAATCTGAAACAAATATTAACGTAGTAATTGATGAAAAAACGTTGTTTGAAATTTAATTATTTAATAATTAAATTTGGAATTATTAAAAAATAATTCGGAATTAGTAATTATTAAGTTTTGAAATTTTTAAGTTTGAAATCATTTAATAATTAAATTTGAAATTATAATTAAGTTGGAATTATATTTAAGTTTGAAAGTATTAAGTTGAATGTATAATTAAGTTGAAATGATTTGATAATTAAGTTTGAATTCATAATTAAGTGGAAATGATTTAATAAATAAGTTTGAATTTATAATCAACTTTGTAATTATTAAGTTTTGATTTTATTAATAATTAAGATTGAAATTATTTAATATTTGAATAAGATGGAATTAATTTATAATTGAATAAAAATTTGAATTCTTTGATAAGAGAAATTGAACTTTTGAATAAGTGAAATTTGAACTTCGTTAATAAATGAAATTGGGTTTCTTTATTTGTTAAGTTTTGGGAAATTATTTAAGTAAGTTAATAAGTGAAATTGAAACTTCTCGATTATGTGAAATTTAGTTCTTTATTAATTGAATTTGAAATGTGTAACGAAGTCAATAAATAAGTGGAAATTGAATTTCTTTAACAAGAAATAAAATGTGATTTATTGGAATGAATGGGATTTATTGAAATCAACGTAAGAATTTTAATTTAAAGAATTGATTTGACAAATTTATTTTATTTCAATTTGAAGTTTTGATATAATGAAGTTAAATGTAAGTAATTGATTTAAATGAATTGGAATTTAAATGAAAATTGTTTTAAATGATAAATTAGCTTAGCGAATATCGAATGAAATCGATAAATGAATTTAAATTGATTTGAATGAAAATTTAACCATTTTAAATGATTTCGGAATGAAACTTATATACGAATTTGAATCAATATTTGAATGGTTTAAATAAAAGTTGAAATCGAATCATAAGCTTTTGAAATGGGAATTTGGAAGTTTGAACGTAAATTTTGGAAATTGATTTAGAAAGATAAACGAAATGATGGTTTAGGAATTCTAATTGAAATTGAAATTGATTTGGTTTGGAATATATTAAACGACCAATCGGTGTAATAATTACGAAAGTTATTAAAGAGACCGGAATCGGTTATGGACATACTCTCTGTCTAAACCGAAAACCACTTTAATAACTATACGCGGAGTGATGATACAGAATGAAGTGGTTGGAATGATGTACGTGATGACTGAAGAAAGAGAACGACAATGGATAGCCTTGACACTTGTGTCAAATTGGAAATGACTAAAATCAGGAGCCGTGCCGGGCCTAATGGGGTTAGCCACCTCGAGCGAACACACTTCTTCGAAAACTACTCATTACTTGTTATTGATTGGTGCACCCTCGGAATTTCAGGAGTGTTGTTTCGCGGTGTTGCGATCGTTGCGGCGATGCGTTCTCACCAGTCCGGATCAGGCAAACGGTAGTTTCACTACCTTGGGTATTGCCTCATGTGCCTTGTCATACTTGTATCCTTATATACGCGACCACTACGAATTTTTTTTGTGTTATACCTATGGAGTACTCCCTGATATCCCACTAGTTTACGGTGGAGTTTACAGTGCTGTATAGACTATGACATTTATATAAAAATGTGTTAAGGGAGATAATGGTAACGCCTTAACACTATTTTGATACTTTATATTACTGATAGACATTACCTATTTAGCGTACACTACTACATAGTAGATAGTTTAACGGATCCTTAGAGGATGGTGATTCCAACATCCTTTGAGTTACTTGTATTTCGATTGCTATTTCACTTGAGTTGGATTTATTGATATGAGAATATTAATCCTGACTCGAGTGTTTTGTGTTTTGCTTTACGCTCGGGTCAGACTGAGTGGTTCAGCTTTTGAGACTCACCTTTGGAGTTGGAGCTTTGCTTGGAGATCCAGCTATCTATCCAGCTTTCAGATATTCGATGATTCCAGTGATGTATTCTGATTCTTATATTTGACTGTTGTATTCGAGACTTCTGTTGTAGCTTATTTAACTCTGATGTATCTTATATATTTATATAGTAGCTTCATGAACTACTATCTCTTTTACTTCCGCTGCATATTATTACTCTGTGTCTGTGATTCTGTGATTATTTATTTACTGTATATCTGAGTTTTGCCAAATTAAAATTAGCAATTCGGTATTTTGAATTATTCAAGTCCGACAAGTGCGGATGCGAATAGTCTAAAATAGCGGGTCGTTACAGTTGGTATCAGAGCTTTTGGTAGCTCTAGGCAAAACTTAGCATATAGGGTAAATGTATTTACAGAATCACTCCCACTCGAGTTTCAATCTTCCTTTTTCTCAATTCCTTCAAATTTTGGAACTTTCCCTACGGTTCCAAAATTCATTCGTGTCCCTCACTATTCGTCTTCTTTCAATTCTGGAGCATCCCATAACTCCACCTCGAATGACCTTTAAAATGAATCGGCGATCTCGCCAATCTTCGAATTATTTGTAAATGAGTGAAACTCCTTTACAATAGACATCGATTTACCGGAGATTTCTGTATCCTCGGTTTACGATGCTATCCATCTTCCGCTATGCCTGAATTCTATCTCTTGAGATCGAATGTTGATTTACCTCGGAATTCTACATCGATCTTATTCTTGAAGTCACGGTCGACCCCGTTAAGGTATCCCACAAATTAAATAAGCTTATCCATCTTCTGATTCTGTTAATTGAATCATCTTATCTTTTCTTTTGAACTTGTATTCGAATCAAAATTCTCTTTAATTTGTGTCCATCAAATTTGAATCTCTATCCTTGCTTTGAAATCCATTATTGTATCGTCAAGCGAGGAAGTGTATTTGTAAATTAATATTTAAATGTTTTGTATTGTGTTGTTTGAGTTGTTGATGTTGATTTGGGTTTTCGGTCGATTCGTCTGATCAACGCTATCGATAGAATTTCTAAAACACTTGAACAGAGCAAGCTGACACAATATTGTTTTCAAATTTGGTAAATAAAATAGTTTTGTATGATTATATGATATATAAGTATAATGTTCTGAAATTAATTTGTTAATGAATTTGTTGCCTGAAATAATAATATTTGATTTTCATTTATTGTTGTAAATCATTGAGTATTGAATAATATAAATAAATGAATTTATTAAAATTTGGTTATAATTTGATTTGGAATTTGAAATGAAGGTAAATTAGGAATTTGAGAATTTGATTTTCGGTGATTTCAAACTTTGACTTTAAAATTTTAAAGCGTATAGTATTTAAATTATTTTCAAATAGAAGTCGTTTCAAAGAATTTTAATTGGCTAAATCTGTGCTCTCCTATTTTGTCGCTGGAAAATAATTTCGCTGATGACGGCCGCATCATCGACATCTATTTTCGAGTTTCGAAAAGGAGAGACCATCAGTAGCTTGCTATATTATTTTTTTTGAAATGAATTTGATTTGAATTTCTAAAAGTATGACTTGATTTAGAATATATATTGAAGATTTTAAATGTGATTTGATATATTATGGATATATATTTATTTATTCTCTAAGTTGTTTGAGTTAATCGGAAATTCATTCTTAAAATTTGTTAAAAGATGATTTTCAATTATAAATGAAGCCAAATTCTTTCTATATAAATACTTAACTTGAAATAACTGAATTATAAAAAATTTATTTGGAAAATACTCAATTGTATTATATATCACTTACCTAAATTTTCAAAAGTTAATTATGTAATTGAATACAATACAATATAAATGATATCAAAGGAATTTTTAAATGAATTTGAGTAGTTATAATTAGTGTAAATATACTCAATATTGTGATAAGGTATATTAAGGGAAATAAATTTAAAAATAATTTGGAATAAAGAATAATTAAATTTGTCGAATAAAGTATGATTATAATAAATGACTATTCAAATTTATGATATCTGAAATTGTTAATTTAAAGAAAATTAGATAATATATAATATAAAATTGTCTTTATAAATAAAATGTGAGTGCGTATAATAAACGTTATTCACTTAAATTTAAAATTAAAAAAATGTTATGGAGATAAATAGAATAATAAGTTAAATAAATAATAGGTGTGATTAATAGAAGAAAAATTGTTTTGAAAGTTAATAAATTGAAATTAAATCGACTTAATTAGGTATCTTGAATTAATTGAATTTAAATTAAATTTCGTTTTGAAAGAAAACTTTTGTACCTAACATTAATAAATGTGAAATCGAATCAATTTAATGAAAATCTTGAATTTAAAAACAAAATTGTTGAATATAAATGGAAATTTATATGGTCTAAATTAATTGTTTATTATGCGATACAAGTCTATTTTCTTTTGGTTGTTCTATTCTCCTACCTCCTTCCTTTTCAAGGACGAAAAGTTTTGAGTGGGGGAGAATGTAATGACCCGTAAATTTAACCGGTTTTAGTAACATGTTGATTGATATTTTGTGGGAATTTAAACGATAAAGATTTGAAATATAAATTTGATATTTATAATGCGCCTAGTTAAACATAGCAACGGATAAATTTTCGTCCGAAAATATGAAAATTTATTTCGTGCGTAAATTTACTTCAATTTAATCAGTTAAAAAGCGATGAAAATACAACGTTTTCAAAACCAAAATATTTTTACATAGAAAAATTCTAAAACATCTTTTGAGCAAGTTGTCAGTTTGTCATTTTTTCAAATTCGGACATCTTTGGCTCCGTCGGTCTTATTTTTCTGCGATTTTCTTGCATTTTTCGTAGTAGAAAATACGAAATTTTAATAATTTGATCGTACCACTGACTGCTATATACCGTTTTGATCATCTCGTCGCGCTGATCTCTACGGTATATTTATTTTTGTTTTTTGAGTTCGGATGCACGACGAAACCTGTAAAATGTGGAACCGGATCGGCACCTGTTTTAAAACCTTTTGGTTTCACTTTTTTTTTCTACCTACCTAACCAGTACCTTACAGCTGTTACATTTATATTTTTTTTATTCTCGTGCTTGTTTAACAGATGTTCACCGGTTTCAATATGTTAACTAGTCCATTTGAGAAAATAATGAGCATGCACGTTACTTTTCCATGCATTGCCTCACTTTCCCATGCATTTCATTTCCCAACATGTTGTTCCACCTCAATCTTCATGCCTACTCACGTCTCCTCTTTTTATAAAAAAAAAAGAGACTAGAAGCTCTTCCTCTGTAAACTTTTTCACATGCCACGTCCCTTCATTTTACATGTCCATTTTTTTTCCAGATATCCTCCTCTCTTTCCCTTCTCAATTCCGTTCTAGCCTTCAATAAACTAATAATAATAATAATAATAATAATCACCACCTCGCCGTGAACCGACCCAACACGCCGCCTCCCCGCCATCACCCACGGCCTCGGAACCCGCACCGCCACCTTCCACCCCCGAGCCACAAACCTCAATGACCTCCGCCTCCACACTTCCTTTTCCCTTCCATCATGACGGCCATGAACCACACACCGACGAACCCATCACCAACCGAGCAAGCCATATCCCGCAACTGCGCCCAGGCCACATCGAACATGCTTCACTGCGACCGCCTCCGACGCACAAACCCATCCAACGAGCTCCACCGTTCTGAAACCCTCTCGGCTCTGATTCACCGAGCAACCAGCAAGTGCTCCTCTTCCCTTCGCTCTGCGTCGGCTTTGCTAGTCTTCCTTTTGATCTTCCATGCGCACATGTTTACTTCCGCCGTATCGATATAGGTGAGCATACGTATATTTATATATGCGTTAGTTATATTAAAGATGCTGCAAAGTATACGTATGTTTTACAAATTTTACAGTAAGTTATATACTGTAGATGTTATAATATAAGTTACAGTTTTTGACTTTAAAAAAAAAATTATTTGCTCTAAGTGTTACGTTATTTCTATGTTAGTTTATATGTAGGGTCTGATGAGTTGTGTTTAGTTTTGGGTGTGTTTATTCAATATATTTTTTAAATTTAAACCGAGTCTATATATTATATGTTTAGTTTGATATGCACAAATGGATACACCTGTATAAAATGTGTTTTGCTAATGTTTTGGGGATGTATATTAGTGTCCATGTAAAAGTAGGTATAATAGCAGTTGGGTTCGGCTGATAGCATGTGGTTCTCTGGTATATAGCATTGAAATTTTTTATATTGTTATAATTTAAGAGATTTATAATAGTTGAGTTTTATAATCCGTATGATTTACAAAAGAAATATTATAAACATATTTTAATTTTTCCTCAGAGCCTTTACTTTGACAACGGTGTATATTCTCTGGGTGGCAGATATTAGTCTATATATTGTATGTATGAGTTTACATTATATGTTCATATCTTGATTTACGTGTAATATATATACATGTTCAATTTATAAACGTGCGTGTCTAAATGGTTTGTGAAATAATTTATATAAGTTATAATATTATACATTGAGTCATATATACGGTGTGCTAGTTTATAATAGTTACAGTTATATATACATAGATTTGATTTGAAATGTGTTCTGTATAGAGTACATATATTGCATGATATTTTTGTCTACTTTATACGGACATAAAGTAACAGCCTGTATATATATTGGTTTGTATAACCAATGCCGTCTGCATATATAACAACCTGAAAGTTGCACATATAGTTGTAAATTCATTTTTGTAAGTGTTTGCATTTTTGTGTATCATATAGTATGTTGGTTATAAATATATTATGATTAGATATATTATATATATATTTATTTTATATTAATATTTATTGTAAAATGAAATATTGTTTCAGGGAAACGATAAAATATATATTTTTGTCTCTATCAAGCCGATTCTAATCATCTCATCAATTTCTGTTATCAACCTATTCATCGAATTCGCGCCAATCCCGCTTTGCTTTGGGACACGTAACTCATTTCTTCGTCAAATTTCTCGAGCCTCGAAAGGTGAGCAATCACTCACGATTAATATTCTTTTATTTATTAAATTTGATTTCAATTGAAACGACAATTGAAATATTGCTGCTTTAGTTATTTGCACTGTTATATATGTTATTACCTGTATCAGTTCACCTGTGACATCTGACGCCATTATCTGTTAATTATACAATGATAATCCTGTTTGATTGATAATTGATTGATTGATTGTTTTTTTATATTGGATGTTAAATTGTAATGTATAAAGTGATAAATATTATGCGATTGGATTTGACGTAGAATAGTTAAAAAAATTGAATCGGTATATGTGTTGAACTTGATTAGTTAAATTTGTATAATATGACCCCTTTTAATGGTTAAATTAATTGACACGTAGAATTTGGTTAAGAACACCTTGAATCGCTGAATGTATGTTGTATAAGTTGTTGTAGTATAAGTTGAACAATGGATGACAAGTGAAGAACCGTATAATTAATTAGTGTAATAATCTTTAATCTACATTAAATGATCGTCTAGATTCTAGAAATAATTATGTAAATTCGCACAAACAACAATGTGAATTAATACGATTATTTCGAGATTATTTGAATTAATTATTGGATTGTTATTGATTATTGTTATTGCTTGTTTATTTACTTTGACACCATCCCAGTTATCACACTGCAAGTTCCCTTTATTATGCTTGATCATGAATTGAAATTGAAATCGGGTTGAAATGATATATACCCAAATGAATTTGACCTAGGATAGAGAATTAAATAGAATCCGATTTGTCAATAATTTGATTTAAAATAAAATAACGATTTTATTCGAGCAAAGAATAAGTTTTGAAATGAAGATGGAATTTGAATTTTTGAAAGGAAAATGTAAAGATTGAAATCTGAAACAAATATTAACGTAGTAATTGATGAAAGAACGTTGTTTGAAATTTAATTATTTAATAATTAAATTTGGAATTATTAATAAATAATTCGGAATTAGTAATAATTAAGTTTGAAATTATTAAGTTTGAAATCATTTAATAATTAAATTTGAAATTATAATTAAGTTGGAATTATATTTAAGTTTGAAAGTATTAAGTTGAATGTATAATTAAGTTGAAATGATTTGATAATTAAGTTTGAATTCATAATTAAGTGGAAATGATTTAATAATTAAGTTTAAATTTATAATCAAGTTTGTAATTATTAATTTTTGATTTTATTAATAATTAAGATTGAAATTATTTAATATTTGAATAAGATGGAATTAATTTATAATTGAATAAAAATTTGAATTCTTTGATAAGAGAAATTAAACTTTTGAATAAGTGAAATTTGAACTTCGTTAATAAATGAAATTGGGTTTCTTTATTTGTTAAGTTTTGGAAAATTATTTAAGTAAGTTTATAAGTGAAATTGAAACTTCTCGATTATGTGAAATTTAGTTCTTTATTAATTGAGTTTGAAATGTGTAACGAAGTCAATAAATAAGTGGAAATTGAATTTCTTTAACAAGAAATAAAATGTGATTTATTGGAATGAATGGGATTTATTGAAATCAACGTAAGAATTTTAATTTAAAGAATTGATTTGACGAATTTATTTTATTTCAATTTGAAGTTTTGATATAATGAAGTTGAACGTAAGTAATTGATTTAAATGAATTGGAATTTAAATGAAAATTGTTTTAAATGATAAATTAGCTTAGCGAATATTGAATGAAATCGATAAATTAAATTAAATTGATTTGAATGAAAATTTAACCATTTTAAATGATTTCGGAATGAAACTTATATACGAATTTGAATCAATATTTGAATGGTTTAAATAAAAGTTGAAATCGAATCATAAGATTTTGAAATGGGAATTTGGAAGTTTGAACGTAAATTTTGGAAATTGATTTAGAAAGATAAACGAAATGATGGTTTACGAATTCTAATTGAAATTGAAATTGATTTGGTTTGGAATATATTAAACGATCAATCGGTGTAATAATTACGAAAGTTATTAAAGAGACCGGAATCGGTTATGGACATACTCTCTGTCTAAACCGAAAACCACTTTAATAACTATACGCGGAGTGATGATCCAGAATGAAGTGGATGGAATGATGTACGTGATGACTGAAGAAAGAGAACGACAATGGATAGCCTTGACACTTGTGTCAAATTGGAAATGACTAAAATCAGGAGCCGTGCCGGGCCAAATGGGGTTAGCCACCTCGAGCGAACACACTTCTTCGAAAACTACTCATTACTTGTTATTGATTGGTGCACCCTTGGAATTTCAGGAGTGTTGTTTCGCGGTGTTGCGATCGTTGCGGCGATGCGTTCTCACCAGTCCGGATCAGGCAAACGGTAGTTTCACTACCTTGGGTATTGCCTCATGTGCCTTGTCATACTTGTATCCCTATACACGCGACCACTACGAATTTTTTGTGTGTTATACCTATGGAGTACTCCCTGATATCCCACTAGTTTACGGTGGAGTTTACAGTGCTGTATAGACTATGACATTTATATAAAAATGTGTTAAGGGGGATAATGGTAACGCCTTAACACTATTTTGATACTTTATATTACTGATAGACATTACCTATTTAGCGTACACTACTACATAGTAGATAGTTTAACGGATCCTTAGAGGATGGTGATTCCAACATCCTTTGAGTTACTTGTATTTCGATTGCTATTTCACTTGAGTTGGATTTATGATATGAGAATATTAATCCTGACTCGAGTGTTTTGTGTTTTGCTTTACGCTTGGGTCAGACTGAGTGGTTCAGCTTTTAAGACTCACCTTTGGAGTTGGAGCTTTGCCTGGAGATCCAGCTATCTATCCAGCTTTCAGATATTCGATGATTCCAGTGATGTATTCTGATTCTTATATTTGACTGTTGTATTCGAGACTTCTGTTGTAACTTATTTAACTCTGATGTATCTTATATATTTATATAGTAGCTTCATGAACTACTATCTCTTTTACTTCCGCTGCATATTATTACTCTGTGTCTATGATTCTGTGATTATTTATTTACTGTATATCTGAGTTTTGCCAAATTAAAATTAACAATTCGGTATTTTGAATTATTCAAGTCCGACAAGTGCGGATGCGAATAGTCTAAAATAGCGGGTCGTTACAATTTATATAAACACGGGTACTCATATCAATTTACAAATTCACAAATTGTTATAGACATCACTGATACCACACATCAGTATCTAAGTACCAAAAACTTAGGTTAACGGTCAAATTCACTTAAATCATTCCATACTAGCATGTAAGATTTCACATATCAATTTATAAAGAATCGAAGTGGTTTCGGGTATTAACTAATACCCGGCTCCGGTCTCTTCGAATTCAATGCCATCTTAAACTATGTTATTCAAATGAATAAAATTCAACTTTAAATTCAAGGTCTTACTTTTTACACAGCAATTCATCATCAGTAGATAATCACATTATTATCGTCCACCCAAACATATTATATCACGAAACATTTCATATCAGAGATATAAATCAATTCAAGGTATTCAACCATTCATAAGCAAGATGGATTATTTCCAAAATTAATTTAAATTATCTCTAATTAAATTAATTACAAGTCCTTAATCACTTAGATTATCTTTAATTAATCATTTCAAATCAATAGATTAATAACTTTTAATCATTCATCTTAATTCATCATCCTTGATTAATTTTCTTTAATTACATAAGTAATTATCCTTACCATTTACAGTAATTAATCTTTAATTACTTTCATTAATTACATTAGTTAATGATCTTTAATTATCTTTCATTAATCAACGGTAATTAACCGTCTTGTAATTATTCTTCTTAATCAATTAACTCTTTAATTAATTATATAAATCCCCCAATTAATTACACCAAATAATTAATCCTTAATTACTTTTCCTAAATAATCATCTTTTGATTACTTATATTAATTACAACCAGTAATTTATCTATCAATTACTTCACTAAGAAATTTCACTTATCAATCTCCTTAAGTAATTATACTTAATCAATAACCAAGCAACTATCTATAATTAATTAACAAATTAATTAATCACATTCATCTCATTAATTACAATTGGGTAATTCATCACTTAGTTATCCTATAAACCAATTAATTAATAAACCTTAATTATCAATTAATCTCCTTTAATACAAAGTAATCAATCCTTAATTACATTTATAATCAATTTCATTAAGTGATTAAACTTAATTAATCATCTCTGAATTAATTACTTTAATTAATCTTATTAAGAAATCAATCTTTTAAATTTGATTAAACAACTTAATTAATTAATTTAAAATTTATTAACTCATAGCCCTTAATTAATCGATCCCTAACCATTAATAAATTAATTCCTCTTTAATTACTTAATTAAATTAACAATTTACCCTTAATTCCCACTTAATCACATTATAGATTAAGTTCAATAAACTTAGGACCTAACTTAGATAATTTATCACGTAACCTTTAATTACCAATTATTTAAATAACATTTATTATTTATAAGATTTAAACTTGATTATCCACTAACTCAATCATGTAGGCCTCAGCGTTAACCCCGAGCCCAAAAACTATCATGCCCGAGTTTATCCCTACCTCTTCCTGATACAATCAAACTCAAATCCCAACCGATCGAAGTTCAAGTTTACACCGAGTAAAATGTCATCGATCTCGGAGAAATCAACAAAATGTTAGCTACAGACATGAGCGGATCCATGTGCACGTGCACAAGTCGTCGCAGGTGCTCTGGCCACCACTCCCATTGCCGGTGATTCACCGATGACCACCCCTTCCAATCTCAACAACCAAACCGATGATTTGAACTCGAAAACCAATTTGAGCCAAACGAACCCAAACTGGAACAATCTTCTTCAACAATCCCTTCTTGCCGCCGATCACTTCGACCTCAATCATCCATGCCACCAAGGCCATAGCTTCCTCATCAACAAATCAACATTTCCCTTTGATGCGATTGAGCTCGAATCCCACACGACAGAGAAAATGCTCGAGAACTCCTACCGAACCCCAAAGGAAAAGAAAACCCTAAATCAATTCACACCCTCAACCACGATGCCCAGAAAAATATGAAACAATTTTTCTCTCGAACCCCGGCCCATAAACTTCCTCTGGCCAAAATCACGAGGACGTCGATCAACTTGATTATCGAAAAAATCCAAAAAAACCATAATTTGGTAAATCCTCAAATTCTCGCAAAGTACTTTCTTAGAAATCATGATTTTAATTTTAAAAATCTTAAGTTTTGATTATGATTTATAATATATACATGAATCGTTAAATTGTTGAAATTAGATTTTGATCAATCTTATGTTTTACTGGAAAATTCGAACTCCAGAAGCCTTCCAACATATTTAACTTCCTACATATAAATTTATCTTTAGCTTAAGTTCTACAAACAAATTTTGTTTTAAAAATCTAAGCCTATCATAGACTAGATTAAGAATTTTGAGAAATAGATCGAAAATCTGGACTCTGAACTTTAAACAGAGAGATTCACTGATCCTTTAATATACACATAGTTTTACATTCACGTATACCCAATACATCATCATGCAGAAATTTTACATCAAGCTTCTTCGATTCATTCATGCATTCATATTTAAAATAAAAACAAGTTGGGATTTGCTCATAGATTTTGAAAACAATTTGAAATATTGTTTGCTGATTAAATTCCAACTTTCAGTAAAACCACTCACCAATCTCACTAAAAATCATTTCTATATTTTATTTTAAAAATAAATAAAGAAAAATAAAATAGAAATCAAGCTATAACAAACATATCCCCTAAACATAACAATCTGTAGTGATTTATATATAAAGAGATTCGATTTTTACTGAGTTTGCGGGCTGTAAACAAAGAACAGAGATAATGTATACATATACCGTGTATAACATATCTATATACTTCTACAAAGCACTTGCACCGTCATTTCTCCGACAACTTTCACATGCAACAGAATATTGTAAAAAGATTTTACTTTTGAGGTGAAGTTTACCCACAAGCATACATTTTTAAACAAGATTAAGCATTTACTGAGTAGTAGTTTACTCACCTGCAAAAATCTGAGCAGAGAACAGGTTTTGATTCATTTTCCAGGCCTTGAGATTTTTAAAATTGCTTTGCTGCAGAAAATGAATCCATGCATGCTTCTAATTGATGTCGACATTTGCCCTGATTTTTCTTGAAAACTTGATTGTTTCTTAGTTGAATTAATCCTGCTTATATGTTCCAGCTAGATGATTACTTGATTGAAATTCTGTTTTGATTTGTTTATAGGCCATTTCTTTTGGTTGCTCTTGTTACAGACTTTTGTTTCCCCTTTCTTTTTATTTTTATTCTATTATTTTAGCTATGCTTCTAATATGACAATTATATTTTCTTAAAGAAAAGAAAATGAAAAAATGCCACTTGTTAATTTTCTAAGCTAACACTTTTTTGGAAACCTAACACTTGTCATTTAGGTAAGCTAAGTAACTTACATTTGTTAATTTATATTCCAATATCTCAACACTTGAATTTGACATGTGTAAATATATTTAAATGTTCTATTTAGTTAATATTTCTTAATTCACATTTAGCAAATCCTTTAAAAGAAAAGTAATATAAAACAAATTTTATGCAAATAAAATCATACATATTATTTTTAAATCCAATTCACTTAAAGATGTTTTATCTTTTGAATTTCAAATTCAAAATTAAAAATCCACTCATATATATGTATGTATGCTTAATTTGTTTGAAAATAATAAGTTTGTCTATTTTGAATAATTATAATAGAAGATTACCAAATAATATTTTCCCAGATAGGAATGTTAATTATCGGATTTAATTTGTTTCAATTTTTAACAATCAGGATTTTAATGGTTAGAATCAACACTTCTAATTAATTTACCCAATTAATTATCAATCGCAGATATTAAAAACCTGGGTTATCACATCCCTTCCCCCTTTGAATCTTTTCGTCCCCAGAAAAGAAACGAAGCCGGTTAAAATACTTAATATTACTTAAATCACCTTTGATTATTTTTAAAGCATTTCAAAATCTATATAATATTATCAAAATAGTCTTTATAAAAATACTTTTATAACTCGACGTTTCAACAAGTCCATGTTCATTCTTACAGAAATTCGGTCATACGTTGATCAGGCGTATGACTGAAAATCTACAAGTGCTTGGAAGACCCGTTTTCAACATCCAGTGAAAATACTTTAAAAATAATTTTATTGAAAATATAGAATACAGTTTTTGAAAATAGAGGATATTTCTTTGGTGAGAATGCTCTGTAAATCATCACCCCCATCCATGGTCACAGTTACATTCCAGGGTTACGTTGCCGTCACAGCAAAAGTCCATGTAACTGCAGGCTCTCAGCGGCCTCTCGATTATGCCATGGATCCCCACACAACAGATCACAGTTACATTCAGGGTTACGTTGCCGTCGCAGTAAAAGTCCATGTAACTGCAGGCTCTCAGCGGCCTCTGATTTTCGCTGTCGAAATAAAACTCCTCCACTCCTACATAGGTCGCAGTCTGCCGACATAAAATAAAACACAGACTGTTGGCTCTCAGCGGCACACACGACTTTCGCTATGGTATACTCTACTCATGATCCCCAGGAACTAGTTTTGTTCGGACTCCTCACAGGATCAACTTTAGAACCCCCCCTTGGGGCTCAAGACAGCACCAACCGATGGTACTCCTGAGAAGTTCATTTCAAGGGAGCACCATTTTCCCCAGAGCCATCACTAAAACATTTTATACTATACACATATAGTATCTTCAAATCATACACCTAGTATGATCTCATACAAAGCTCCTTTACACAAAATCCATTATCCCAAAATCGATAATTCTCAAACTAGGCTTTCCAAATTTCAATATTGATTTTACCCAAAAATCAAAAGCCTTTCCAAATCCAAAGGTTTCCAACTTTTTTCCAAAATCCTCATATGATCCTTTATATATATATATATATATATTCAGATATATAAAATATTTTCAAAACTTTGGATCATTTCAAACTTGTATAAAACTCCTTTTATACTTCAAACATTTCCAAAAACCATTTTTCTTCTGGCAAAAGATTCAATAAGGGGAGTTTAATCTTATATTACTAGGATATATAACTTTATTTATCCAAAATCAAATATTCAAATTTGATTACTTCTTTCAATATCAATTTCATTCAAATCCGTACGATGTACACATATCATCCGTACGCTATACCAATCTGATCGCTCACTCGACCACACACTTTCACTTCCGAACTAGTATCGTCCACCCGACTTCATAGTGCAGACACAGATCTGGTTTCTTGATCAGAAACTGTCATTCTCCTTGCATAGCCTAACTATGATAGAGAACATCCAGAACCAATCAACAATCCATATCCAGGTTCGGCATCAAAAATCGAATGAAAAATCCCACTCGGATCGATAAAACTATCTCGAAATTCTGTGCTCGAATATGGATCAAATCACTATATGAATAGAACAACATACGTACGCCTTACATATTTATCTTTATTGGTTATTAGCCAAATCAATTCCATTTCTATTCACATTCACTTTGATTTTCATTCACTTACTCACAATTGCTTCAATCCATATGGATTATCACCTCTATTTTTATCTCGATTGGGTATTTAACCAATAACAGTTTAAACTCTGTCCAGTTTATTTAGAAAATAGCTTGAAAATTTTAAAAATAAATAAGTAGTTGGAAAATAATTACTAGTTTGTAAAATAGTTATAAAATAGTTCAGTAATGGTAAAATAAATAGAAAATAGTTAAATAGTCATAGAAATTTTAAATAATTGCAAAATAGCTATAAAATAGTAATTAGTTTATAGAATAGTTAGAAACTTGTTGAACAGTTTCAAAAATAATTGTAAAACAAGTATAAGATAATTTGGCTTTTAAAAGAAAGGTTGTATATATAATAAAAAGTTTGGAAAAAAAATAGTTTTATATTAAAACAATTTATATTAAAAATAGTCCAGAGTCAAAACTGTTCAATTCCCAATCTCGATTCCTAATCAATTCAATTTAAATTCCACTTCCATTTAAATTGACCCAATTCCAATTTAAATAACTTCAATTTCCATTGAAATTGATTTAACCCCAATTCAAGTTGAATTAACCTCAGTTTCTTTCCAAATTTAACTTTATTCAACCTTGATTTCATATTCTACTAATTCAATAAAATTTAAATTGAACTAGTTCCAATTTCAATTCATTTCATCTCCTGTTTGAATTAATCCCAATTTCAAATTCCATTTCCAAATCAAGTTGAATTATTCTTGATTTCCTCCAAAATTTAATTCAAATTCCTTTTGAATTAAAAACTATTCAACATTAATTATAATTCCAAATTATTCCAATAAATTTGGACTAATTTCAAATTGAATCCACTTCAATTTCAAATTGTTACAAATTAATCCAATTCAAATTTTCCATTTGAATCTTATACTCATACATCTTCAATCACACTTTCAATTTCCTCAAATCAAATTCAATTTGGACTAATTCAAATTTCAAATTTAAACCATCTCTCATTCATTTAAACAATTCCAATTCACAACTTAAAGACTTTTAACAACAATAGGATGATATTATCCAATTTATTTTAAAACATCCATTCCTTTTAAATTTCTAGATCTCAAACCCAATTTGAGATCACTCAAACTCTCAATTACAATCAACCATTTAACTTCCCAAGTTAAATTTTAATTTCATCTTAAAATTTACAAATCAGGTTGAACATCCCAACATATTTAACTTTCCCAAGGTTAAGCTCAATTCACTAAATCCAGTCAATCCTACCCAATTTGAATCTTCCATTTCAAATTTTGAACTTCTCATAATAATCTTCCCACTTATTAAATTGAAAAACTTAACACTTCGGGTATCACATCTTATTCCACATTCAAAACTCAACATTTAGAGTTTATTTCAAACCATATTTGATATTATGTGTATCCACATATATACATATTAACTTCTTTTACATACCAAGTTATACTTTAAAATTTTAAACCACCTTTGGTTTTTAATTTAAACAAATTCTTTTAAAATTTCAGACAACCCTTGTTTGAAATAGGACCCTTTCATTTGAATTAAATAACATCTCTTATTTTAAAATAAGATCATATTCAAAATAGTTTGAATAATATTATCTCCTTTAATATTTTGAAATCAATTCAAATATTTAAATTTAGAATTCAAAACTTCACAATTTTAAATCCACTTCAATTTCCATCCTTTCTAATTTACAAGTTGTTCTCATCAAATGGTTATTTCCTTAAAACATTTTATTGTTTAAAACAAACAAACATCCCATTATTAAACACAATAACCATTAAATTTCCTGGTTTGAAACCAATTCTGATTCATCTTATTTTGAAATTCTTTCTTAACTTTAAGATTTTAATTTAAGTTTGAATCCATTTCAAACTTATGCTTATTTACTTTCAATTTAGTTGTATTATTTTACTTCTTAATTCTTACTATTACTTTAAATTTAATTAATACTATAACCAATTTCCTCAATATAATAGATAATCTATTTCTTATATAAGATTCATTTACCTTTTAAATCATTTAAAAATCTTTATATAAGAAAATAACAAGTACGCTCTTCTATATATATCTACACTCAACTCATTCTAGGGTACCACTTACCCTATTCTTAATGAGTAATCCCACCAGAGCCAAGGTTCTCGCTTAACCTTCTGCTCTGATACCAAATGTAACGATCCGGAAATTTCGATCCCGAAAATTCCAGATAGTTAGAAAAGAAGAAAGAGAAAGAAGAAGAAGTCAGAAACAAGACACAGAAACCTCACATTCGCAGCGGATCAAATATAATATCAAATAAAATAGCAGTTACACAAAGAAAACTATATCTGTTAATTTACATTTAAATACATCAGAGTTACTCATATACATAAACACTGGACAAAACAATCATGTCCAGAAACTACAATATCACAGTGGAAACTCTCCATACGTTCCTGCCATCCAGCTCGCCCCCTGAGCTCCAGAACGTCCTTACCTGAAAATCTATAATACTCGGTCTGACCCGAGCATTACATCAAAGTAACACCCGGGTCAGGCTGGAAACCAGCGTGAGTAAACTCATCTAACTTGGAATACAAGAGCGTACAATTTATATAAACCCAGGTACTCATATCAATTTACAAATTCACAAATTGTTATAGACATTACTGATACCACACATCAGTATCTAAGTACCAAAAACTTAGGTTAACGGTCAAATTCACTTAAATCATTCCATACTAGCATGTTGATTTCACATATCAATTTATAAAGAATCGAAGTGGTTTCGGGTATTAACTAATACCCGACTACGGTATCTTCGAATTCAATGCCATCTTAACCCATGTTATTCAAATGAATACAATTCAACTTTAAATTCAAGGTCTTACTTTTTACACAGCAATTCATCATCAGTAGATAATCACATTATTATCGTCCACCCAAACATATTATATCACGAAACATTTCATATCAGAGATATAAATCAATTCAAGGTATTCAACCATTCATAAGCAAGATGGATTATTTCCAAAATTAATTTAAATTATCTCTAATTAAATTAATTACAAGTCCTTAATCACTTAGATTATCTTTAATTAATCATTTCAAATCAATAGATTAATAACTTTTAATCATTCATCTTAATTCATCATCCTTGATTAATTTTCTTTAATTACATAAGTAATTATCCTTACCATTTACAGTAATTAATCTTTAATTACTTTCATTAATTACATTAGTTAATGATCTTTAATTAATTACTTTCATTAATCAACGGTAATTAACCGTCTTGTAATTACTCTTCTTAGTTAATTAACTCTTTAATTAATTATATAAATCCCCCAATTAATTACACCAAATAATTAATCCTTAATTACTTTTCCTAAGTAATCATCTTTTGATTACTTATATTAATTACAACCAGTAATTTATCTATCAATTACTTCACTAAGAAATTTCACTTATCAATCTCCTTAAGTAATTATACTTAATCAATAACCAAGCAACTGTCTGTAATTAATTAACAAATTAATTAATCACATTCATCTCATTAATTACAATTGGGTAATTCATCACTTAGTTATCCTATAAACCAATTAATTAATAAACCTTAATTATCAGTTAATCTCCTTTAATACAAAGTAATCAATCCTTAATTACATTTATAATCAATTTCATTAAGTGATTAAACTTAATTAATCATCTCTGAATTAATTACTTTAATTAATCTTATTAAGAAATCAATCTTTTAAATTTGATTAAACAACTTAATTAATTAATTTAAAATTTATTAACTCATAGCCCTTAATTAATCGATCCCTAACCATTAATAAATTAATTCCTCTTTAATTACTTAATTGAATTAACAATTTACCCTTAATTCCCACTTAATCACATTATAAATTAAGTTCAATAAACTTAGGACCTAACTTAGATAATTTATCACGTAACCTTTAATTACCAATTATTTAAATAACATTTATTATTTAAAAGATTTAAACTTGACTATCCACTAACTCAATCATGTAGGCCTCAGCGTTAACCCCGAGCCCAAAAACTATCATGCCCGAGTTTATCCCTACCTCTTCCTGATACAATCAAACTCAAATCCCAACCGATCGAAGTTCAAGTTTACACCGAGTAAAATGTCATCGATCTCGGAGAAATCAACAAAATGTTAGCTACAGACATGAGCGGATCCATGTGCACGTGCACAAGTCGTCGCAGGTGCTCTGGCCACCACTCCCATTGCCGGTGAGTCACCGATGACCACCCCTTCCAATCTCAACAACCAAACCGATGATTTGAACTCGAAAACCAATTTGAGCCAAACGAACCCAAACTGGAACAATCTTCTTCAACAATCCCTTCTTGCCGCCGATCACTTCGACCTCAATCATCCATGCCACCAAGGCCATAGCTTCCTCATCAACAAATCAACATTTCCCTTTGATGCGATTGAGCTCGAATCCCACACGACAGAGAAAATGCTCGAGAACTCCTACCGAACCCCAAAGGCAAAGAAAACCCTAAATCAATTCACACCCTCAACCACGATGCCCAGAAAAACATGAAACAATTTTTCTCTCGAACCCCGGCCCATAAACTTCCTCTGGCCAAAATCACGAGGACGTCGATCAACTTGATTATCGAAAAAATCCAAAAAAACCATAATTTGGTAAATCCTCAAATTCTCGCAAAGTACTTTCTTAGAAATCATGATTTTAATTTTAAAAATCTTAAGTTTTGATTACGATTTATAATATATACATGAATCGTTAAATTGTTGAAATTAGATTTTGATCAATCTTATGTTTTACTGGAAAATTCGAACTCCAGAAGCCTTCCAACATATTTAACTTCCTACATATAAATTTATCTTTATCTTAAGTTCTACAAACAAATTTTGTTTTAAAAATCTAAGCCTATCATAGACTAGATTAAGAATTTTGAGAAATTGATCGAAAATCTGGACTCTGAACTTTAAACAGAGAGATTCACTGATCCTTTAATATACACATAGTTTTACATTCACGTATACCCAATACATCATCATGCAGAAATTTTACATCAAGCTTCTTCGATTCATTCATGCATTCATATTTAAAATAAAAACAAGTTGGGATTTGCTCATAGATTTTGAAAACAATTTGAAATATTGTTTGCTGATTAAATTCCAACTTTCAGTGAAACCACTCACCAATCTCACTAAAAATCATTTCTATATTTTATTTTAAAATAAATAAATAATTAAATAAATAAAAATAAAATAGAAATCAAGCTATAACAAACATATATCCCCTAAACATAACAATCTGTAGTGATTTATATATAAAGAGATTCGATTATTACTGAGTTTGCGGGCTGTTAACAAAGAACAGAGGTAATGTATACATATACCGTGTATATCATATCTATGTACTTCTACAAAGCACTTGCACAGTCATTTCTCCCACAACTTTCACATGCAACAGAATATTGTAAAAAGATTTTACTTTTGAGGTGAAGTTTACCCACAAGCATACATTTTTAAACAAGATTAAGCATTTACTAAGTAGTAGTTTACTCACCTACAAAAATCTGAGTAGAGAACCGGTTTTGATTCATTTTCCAGGCCTTGAGATTTTTAAAATTGCTTTGCTGCAGAAAATGAATCCATTCATGCTTCTAATTGATGTTGACATTTGCCCTGATTTTTCTTGAAAACTTGATTGTTTCTTAGTTGAATTAATCCTGCTTATATGTTCCAGCTAGATGATTACTTGATTGAAATTCTGTTTTGATTTGTTTACAGGCCATTTCTTTTGGTTGCTCTTGTTACAGACTTTTGTTTCCCCTTTCTTTTTTATTTTTATTCTATTATTTTTGCTATGCTTCTAATATGATAATTATATTTTCTTAAAGAAAAGAAAATGAACAAATGCCACTTGTTAATTTTCTAGGCTAAAACTTATTTGGAAACCTAACACTTGTCATTTAGGTAAGCTAAGTAACTTACATTTGTTAATTTATATTCCAATATCTCAACAGTTGAATTTGACATGTGTAAATATATTTAAATGTTCTATTTAGTTAATATTTCTTAATTCACATTTAGCAAATCCTTTAAAAGAAAAGTAATATAAAACAAATTTTATGCAAATAAAATCATACATATTATTTTTAAATCCAATTTACTTAAAGATGTTTTATCTTTTGAATTTCAAATTCAAAATTAAAAATCCACTCATATATATGTATGTATGCTTAATTTGTTTGAAAATAATAAGTTTGTCTATTTTGAATAATTATAATAGAAGATTACCAAATAATATTTTCCCAGATAGGAATGTTAATTATTGGATTTAATTTGTTTTAATTTTAACAATCAGGATTTTAATGGTTAGAATCAGCACTTCTAATTAATTTACCCAATTAATTATCAATCACAGATATTAAAAATCGGGTTATCACATACTCGCTAATCCAACCACCTGTGCAATGTCAGTCCTAGTGTAGACCATGTCATACATCAAGCTGCCAACTGCACTTGCATATGTAACCTTCATTCTATAAGCCTTGTCCTTTTCTGAGTTCGAAGAGCCTTTTCTAGAAAGTTGTATGTGCAAAGGCATAGGTGTGCTGATTGCCTTTTCTCCTTCCATGCTAAACCGAGCAAGCACCTTTTGAATGTTCTTTTGAGTGAGGCTCAAAAGTCCTAGCTTTCTGTCCCTTTGGATTTCCATACCAAAAATTTTATTTGCTTCTTCAAGGTTTTCATTTCAAATTCCACTTTTAACTTTAGCTTTAAACTTTCTATTTCTGCCTTATCCTTGGAAGCAATCAACATATATCCATATACAAGAGTAGATACACCCATCTACCATTCTTTAAATGCTTGAAGTACACACAAGTGTCTGTGATGCTACAATCAAAACTAAGTGAAAGCATAAAGGAGTCAATCCTCTTATACCATTGTCTAGACAACTGCTTAAGTTCATACAATGACTTCTTCAATTTGCGAATCCAATTTTCTTTCCCATCTACAAAAAATCCTTCTGGCTACTTTATGTAGGTGGTCTCATCCAAGTCTCTTTGCAGGAAAGCGGTTTTCATGTCCAGTTGCTCCAGCTCTAAGTCATGAGCTGCGACGATAGCGAGCAAAATACAGATGGACGTAGGCCTCATTACTGGAGAGAATATCTCATCATATCCAATCCCTTTCTTTGTAAAATACCTTTACCAACTAGTCTAGCATTGTATCTCCCATTATCCTTAACCTTGAACATCCACTTGCAACCTATGGCTCGGCTTCCTTGAGGAGGTGGTACCAAATCTCAAGTCCTGTTCTTCTTCAACGACTCTAACTCCTCTTCCATAAGGAACATCCACTTTGAACTGTCACATGACTTCAAAGCTTCATCAAGGTCAAGCGACTCCTCATGAACCATATGTAGGGCGTAGTCAAACTGATCACCAAGGCTAAGCTTCGCATACCGTCAATCACCGTACCTTTTGGGTGTGGCCTAGTAGTTCTATGACTGACCCGAGTAGGTACTGCTTTGCCTAAACTTCTTTTAGCTCCACCTTGAACTAAACATCCTCTAGATTCATGCACATCACCAGCACTACTAGAAGGTACCTGTGGATTATCCTTTGGTGTTTCATCAACTGTGTTTTCTTGATAGCATCAACAACAACTCTACTATTTGGCTTGAACGTAGGAACATCTTCTATCTCTTTAGGCCTGTCAGAATCTTTTAACGTGGTAGGTAGCTTCTCCTTCGGATTGAACATAGTAGACTCATCAAAATTAACATGCTTGGAATGAAAAATCTTTCGATCAGTAGGGTTTCAAATTCGATACCCTATGATACCATCGGTGTAGCCCATTAGTATGCCCTTGTACGCTCTAGTCTCCAACATGTCATCACCTCTATGGTGAACGTACATAGGACAACCAACAATTCGAAAGTAACTAAGATATACTTTTTTACCTCTCCACTTTTTCTCTACAATCTTCCCATCCATGGCTGAGCATGGAATTCGATTTATGATATGTGCCACAGTTGATAATGCCTCAGTCCAAAAACCCCTAGACAAGCCCGTCGTTAATCTCAAGCAACGAGTCTTCTTCAGTGGAGTCCTCTTCATCCTTTAAGCAATCTGATTGGATTGCGGATCTCCGAGTGTAGTGAAATTTCTCTAAATGCCATATTGTCTACATAAATTGAGGAACTCCCTAGAGACAAATTCACCGCCGTTATCAAATCTCAACATCATTAACCTAGAACTAGATTGGTTCTTAACAAGTGATTTTCAGTCTTTGAACTTCTCAAAACTCCCTGATTTGGCCTTCATCACATACAACCATACTTTCCGAGAAAAGTAATCAATGAAAGAGATAAATTACTTTGCTCCTCTAAGAGAAGGAGTAGAAACTGGTCCCCAGATATCTGTATGCACATACTCAAGTACTCGCTTTGATCTATGGAGTCCAACTCCAAAAGATATTTTAATTTTTTTTCCTAACACATACTCATGGAAAAAGTCCATTTTTCGAAGCTTTCTCCTTTGACCATATTCCGTCTTCAAAAGAACTCTAAGTCCTTCTCTGAAAATGACCCAACCTGAGATGCTAAAGCCTTATGACATCCAATGCACGAGAACTATCTACTCCAACACATGACTCTCTAAGAGCTGTGGTTTCTTTTAGCAAATACAGATTTCAGAACACATTTCCTTTCATAAGAACTAGTGCACCTCTCGAAACCTTATGACTATCCTTCTCGATAGTTACCTTGCATCCTAAAGATGCGAATTTTCCTAAAGAAATTAAGGTCTTCTGAAAACCTGGAACATACCAGATACCTATCAAAGTGCATATCACTCGTCAAACATCCTGATCCTCACTGTACCTTCACCCATTGCTCTATAGCTAGCACCATTACCCATAAGAATAGAGCTTCTCTCTCGTCTAATGAAAGAACTGAAGTAATCATTATTAGAAATCATATGGAAAGACGCCTCCGAGTCCATCACCCAATAGTCTGAGACATCTGATACTGCTGCAAACAACACATCATCAGATACAGACTTCACCACCGCAAAAGATGAAGATATGTCTTCGTCCTTCTTCTTCAAATCCAGACAATCCTTTTTCCAATGACCAGCTTTCTTACAGATAAACCACTTTCCGTCCTTAGACTTTCCTCCTCTTCAATTGCCAGGCTTCCTGGACTTGGAACTCCCTCTAAAGTGCCAATTTTTCTTATCATATCTACCTCTTTCAACAAACAGGCCAAGACTACTACTTCCACCTCTGCTTCCTACACTTATCTCCTTCATCTGATCTCTAAAGACCTTAGATAGAAGGCCTGACTTCACATCTTCCACTGCTAATGTGTCTCTAGCGCAGGTAAGGCTGTTAGCGAAACCTGTTTATCACTTTGAAAAAGAACAAAAAAGAATCATTACCAATTGTTCCTCATCTATCTTCAAGTCAACAGTCTTCATCTTCATCATGAGACCATCAAAGAAATTAAGATGTTCCTTCACTGAAGTACCCTCTCTCATCCCAATAATATCAGATAGGTAGTCAAAGATTTCTTCAAGTAGAGATTTTCTAGCTTGGTTCAATGCCCCTATCAACGGTCTTGTTGAATATGCGAGTACATAATTTTTGTTTGATGATAATAAACATATATATATTCATTTAAATGTATTTGTTAATATACTATTTTATTTTCACAGATTAAATAAATATTTGATAAATAAAATAAATAACACAGAATTTGAATTCAAATAGACATTTTATTCAAACAAATATTTATTACAGTTTTTAAATAGTACAAATTTCAAGCTCTCACTATATATATACACACACAATTTAAATTACAATACAAATTTGATTACATCACAATTCACATTTACATTTGCACCTCACTACATATCACTCACACTCGTATTTATCTTCAACTTCATTCCAATGTAAATCCAACATCTGAGCAATCTGCAAAAATATACGTTAACGTAGTAAAATTGAAAATAAAATATTTTTGCAGTATAAAATAAAATGTGATTTTGAAAATAATATTTGCCTTAGCTATTTGGGTTGTTCATCTTCATTTAATTTTGAATTCATCATACACGAACAGCTAGTGACATACACAGTGTATCATTGGATATGCCACAAGGCCGTGCACACCAATATATACACTTGATAAAATTACAGGGACATGTGAGAACAAGTCAAACCCAAAACGCCGGGTTCAACTCAAGTGCAATAAAAATAATGTCACAATATCAGCACAAGGTCAAACCCGAGCTTTAAGCTGGATTCAACTCAGGTGCAATACTAAATTATCAAGTACAAGTGACCAAAGTTCAAGTCAAATGAACAAAGTGCAAACCCAGATCACCATACCCAATGAAGACTTGAACAAAGGCAATACTCGAGTACAAATAATGAAAATATATAGGTGCAAACAGCAGCTACAACACAAACTACCTCAATGCATACATATGGCCAAGCGATGCATCACTAAGACACGAATACATGGAGCAAATACAACTGATTCAAGTGAAAGGCAACTATACACATGAAGTCAATATGATCAAGGCAACAAGCCCAGAACCAAGTTGACAGTTACAATGTGCACATATTAACAAATCGAAAACAATTCAATAAACACTTCAACCTGAGCCAGACTTGAATAAATAGTTTACTAGAGAGAGCAATGCAATATGAACCAGACAATACACAAGTGAAAAATGAATGCAACAGTAGTTCAACTGCAAGTCAAAAGCGTATATGCATATTAAAGTGCATATGAAATCAGACTCGACTAATGCTACATTAAGACTAACAGTAAGCAGTGCCAAAAGAACAACAACTTAAAAGTAAAAGTGAACAGCAGGTGGTACAATACCGAACCAGATGTAACTGCAACACAATGCCAAGATATATGACCAAAGATAGTAGGAGTTTTACAATTCAAGTCAAATACCGAAGTCATGCAACAGCAGGTACAAGTTAAAAATGAGCACAGCATCTATCCAGTAACCATCAAGTGAATGAAGTGCACATGAATGCATAATGAAAATTCACAAACAAGTCAAGTATGCTACAAGTCGCAAATAACCAGAGGCAATAAACACAAATGGCCAAAATCATACAGAATAATCATGCTAAAGTCATGGAATCGCATAAACAAAGTCAAGTGACCGAAATCAAAAGTTCAATATCAAAGAAACAGATCGAAGTCAGAACCGTGGTGAGCAAGGAAAACAAAGTCAGAGAAATCAAAGCCGTGACCATCAAGAAATCATAAATATACGAAATTGATAAAGTCAGAATAAATCTCAAGCATCCAAGCAACATCGACCGACCGAGCGTAGTATTGACGAAATCAAACAACTATCGGACGAACGCAAATATAGGAATTCGATTTCTATAATCCCATTCATCATCGGCAGTTTCAAATCCATCGAGTTCAAGTATGCGAAATCAAAAGAAGTAAAAGCAAAAATCACATACCACTCAGTCAACTCAATCAAAAATTAGGGCAGCCGTGTGCTAAGCAAAGAGATCATCAATTGACGAAGCAAGAGATGCTAAACCATTCATTCAATCGAGAGATTGAAGTCAATAGCTCCAATTTTCACAAGCCCTAATTTAGTTTAAGAAGAAAGAATGCCATTTTACAGAAGCAAAGAGGAAAAAACGGGCCAACACAATAAAAAAGAAAAAGGGGGACTTTTATTTTTAGCCGGCCTTTTTGCTTTCATTTCATAAGTCTTATTTTAATTAGGGTTTTGTTATTTTAAATTTGTTTTTAAATTTAAATTCTTCTAAACTGTTGTAATTTTCTAGTCATGTGACTAGGGACAAACTACGTGGCGTAGTTTGAGAATTCGCAACTCAGTGGAAAGGGTTTTTAGCGTAGAGTTAAGGCTAGTCGATAGCGGGTGTCGCGAGTTTACGTGTGTAAGCATCCGACTGCTTAATTTCTAGTAGAAACCTTGGGGGCAGCACGTAGGCAGGGTTTTGCCGAAGTTGGGTAAATTATGTGTCGTTCTATTTCTGCATTTATTATTCTGGTATTATCTGTGCTGCTATTATTTTGATATATCTGTGTTGAAATAATTTTATAAGCTTTCGTAATAATTTTTATAATTAATAGCATAACCCTATTCATCCCCCCTCTAGGGTGAAATCGATCCTACAAGTGGCATCGGAGCTAGGAATAAAAGTCATCTTTTGTTTTTAAAAATTTGATTTTTTTTTCAAAAATCAATTTTTGTTTCAAAAAGTTAAAATTTTAAAATGGCTTCTTTTAATAATGCTTTTGCTGAGGGTCAGTCCATAGTTAGACCACCAATGTTCAATGGTGAATACGCCTACTGGAAAAATAGAATGAAAAATTTTCTAAAAACCATTGACGCTTGGAATATTGTTGAGACAGGTTATAGAGCACCAATAATCAGGAAATAGGTAAACCGATGGATTAGTGGATAGAACTAGAAAATAAATTACAAAGCGCTAATGCTAAAGCTATGAATTCTATCATCTGTTCATTGGATCAATTTGAATTTAATCGTGTCTCACATTGTCTAACTGCACATGAAATATGGCACACACTCGAAGTGACTCACGAAGGAACGTCTCAAGTCAAAGAATCTCGCCTTGCCATGCTAAGCAGCGAATACGAGAATTTCACAATGGCCAAGGAAGAAAATATCAAAGAAATGTACAGACGACTTTCCAATATCGTATACAAATCAAAGGCTCTTGGAAAATCATACACAGAATTGGAGATAGTCCGAAAAATCCTCAGAGTCCTTCCACGAAGTTTTGAAGCCAAAGTAACTGCCATTCAAGAATCAAAAGGTTTGAAAAAAATGAAAGTCGAAGAACTCATCGGAAACCTCACCACTTACGAGCTAGAGATGAAATTCAAGGAAGAGCGTGAAGGAGGAGACACTCGAAAGAAGTCAATAGCTCTTAAAGGGACAAATGAAAGTGAAGATGATGATGATGGTGAAGTAGAACTAGAACTTTAATAAGAAGATTCAAAAGGTGGAATCACAAATATGGCAATCCGGTCAAAAATCAACAAGTAAAGAGCAGATTAAAAAAACACTAAACAACTCGGAAGAGAAGAAAATCATTTGTCACAAATGCAATAAAAACGGTCGTATCAAGCCAAATTTTCCCCAAAATCGACTCAGCCAAGAAAACAAACTGAAGAGGAGAAGTTTTGCAGCTACTTAGGATGAAATCGATGAAGATGAAAGTGATAGCACCGGTAGTGAGAGTGAAAGAGAAAATTTGTGTCTTCATGGTGAAATAACTGACAGTGATGATGATGAGCCAAGTGAGGTATCAAAACTTACTCATTCAGAATTACTCATGTATTTCCACGAAGTAAATGGCTATTTTGAACGACTTAGGGAGAAGTATGCCAAACTTGAATCACAAAAAGAAACTTTGATAGATTTAAATAAACGACTTGACCGATTAGTTAAAACCTATCAAAGTAGGATCCCTAAGTGTGATAAGTGTCCAACATTTGAAGAAGAAATTAAAAAATCAGAAATCAAAACTAAATCGCTTGAAAATGAAATTCTGATTTTGAAAGAGAGTGAAAATACAAGAAGAGAAAATTCTTTTAAAAGGTGCACACAATTATTAAACGAAAATGAATCTCTCAAAAAACAAGTCCAACAACTATCAACGACTTTAGATAAATTTTCGAAAAGTGAGAAATCGTTGAACATGCTATTAGGAAAGCAAACTATGAATACAGTTAGACAAGGGCTTGGGTATAAATCTAAAAATGTTAGAAATAAGATTAATCAAGTAAATTCAATGTGCACAATTTGTAGAAAATTTGGACATGATCAAAACAATTGCTGGTACAGACCCAAATACGTGAAAACGATTCCAATTTGGGTTCCTAAAGGCACAAATATAAAATCTCTCAAAGTTAAACAAATTTGGATGCCGAAAGAAACATATATAAATAGTTTTGGGTCTCTATAAAATTACTTTTCAAAATCAATTACCACCAACAATCATGGACCTATAAAATCAAATAGGCCACTAAACTCTCTTCTTGTGTAGGTATGCTAGCAGGCTAAGGAATAACAGCAATGGTACTTGGATTCTGGCTGTTCCAGGCACATGACAGGCGATAAATCAAAGTTCCTTAGCCTAGAAAAGTACAGAGGTGGCAGAGTCACAATGGGTAACAATGACAAGTGTAGAATTGTCGGTAAAGGTAAAGTAGGTAACAATACATTTACCATAAATGACGTACTATATGTTGAAAATCTGCACAATTTAATATCAATCAGCCAACTATGTGATAAAGGTATGAATGTTATTTTTGATTCTGACTTGTGCAAAATTGTTGACAAATCATCATAAGAAATCTTATTTTCAAGTAAGAGGAAAAGTAATATATATTCTCTATCCTTTGACGATCTCACCCTTTCAAAAAATTTGGTAGCTAGGGATATAGAAGTAAATTTATGGAATTGACGATTAGGGCATGCTAGCATGAATTTGTTAAACAAATTAAAAAAGAAAAATTTGGTAAGAGGGTTGCCATCACATGATTTCGAAACAGAAAATTTATGTAAAGCATGTACCTTGGGAAAACTTAAAAATCATCATTTCATGCCAAAAACAATGTAAGCACTTCTAGAGTTCTTAACTAGTTCATATGGATTTGTTTGGACCTAACGACATTGCTAGCTTAGGTGGTAAGAAATATTGCTTTGTGTTAGTTGATGATTGCTCAAGATATGCATGGGTATATTTCTTGGCTAAAAATCAGAAACTTTTTCATACTTCACAAAATTCACGAAATTAGTTCAAAATGAAAAAGAAGTTCCTATTGTTTCGTTAAGAAGTGATCATGGTGGAGAATTTGAAAACTTTTGTGATGAAAATGGATTTAAACAAGAAATTTCTACACCACGTACTCCACAACAAAATGGAAAGAAAGAATCGAACATTGCAAGAGTTGGCAAGGTCTATGATAAATGAGTATGAGCTACCTTTGCATTTTTGGGAAGAAGTAGTAAATACAACTTGTTATGTAATGAATAGAGTTATGATTAGACCGATTCTTAACAAAACACCCTATGAGCTATGGTTCAAAAATAAACCAAGCATTTCTTACGTCAAAGTATTAGGATGTCCGTGCTATATTCTCAACACAAGTGATCAATTAGGAAAATTCGAAGCAAAAGCCGATGTAACGACCCGGAATTTTGGGCAATATAAATTTAATAATCCGCGTAAATAATTTAACTAGTTTGATAATTTTCTTTATAATATTAATTTAAATGGGTAAATTTATTCTTTTTAAAGGATAACAAATATTTAATCTGATATTGTAATTTATATCTTTCTGACAATTTAAAATATGATAAGATTTATTTCCCAAAGCTAATCAAATTTTTATTCTGTTTATAATATATACATTTGATATATATTGTGAATAGAAGATCTTGTGTTTTAAATTAAAGATGAATTTTCAAATTGTAATATATATGTATGTATATGTTATAATTTGGAATTGTTTGAAATTAAATTTAATCTACTAGTAATTGATGTATGAATGAATATTGTAATTTTAAAGCTTTGTTTTGAAACTAAATATTTTTCAAAAATTAATTTAAAGATTAATTCATTTGTTTTTAAAATATAAGATAAACTATTATTTTCAAATATGATAGTTAAAAAGAATTTTAAACAAGCTTTGTTTTAAAAATGCTCAAATTAAAATGGTTATAAATGTATATATGAATGTTTTAGATTTTTAACAACATGTATAAGAAAATATATTTGTGTTATATTTAGTTTTAAAATATTCTCTTTAAAAAGAAGTTTATATTTACATATGTAAGTACTCATTTATAAAGTAAAATAAAAATGTAAGTTTATATTTACATTTAAATTACATAAAAGTTCAAAAACACTTAAAGATAAATGTAAACATGTGTAAACATAATAATCACCTTAATAACACATGTAGAATAATTAAGTGAATTGAATGACAAGTGTGAGATTTATGAACAAGTGTCTTCATTTTTTTATATATACATAACATTTCATTTTCTTTGTTTTTCTTTCTTTCAAACATTAATGGCTAAATCAGAAAACAAATCTCTTAAATCTGAAAATAAAATTCAAAAATAAATCTTCAACCTGCAATTCAACTTCAATCTGCAACTTCAAATTGCATTGCAAAGTTCAAACCAACCTGCAACTTAAACATGCAATTGAAGATCTGCATTCAAAAGAAAACCTTCAACTGCAATTCAGATAGATAATTAACTCAGCAAGTCAACTGCAATTTTCTGCAATTTAAAATCATCAGATTTGTAAGCATGCATGGATTCAACTTTATCAGCAAAACACTTCAGTATTCAAAAGCCTGGAAAGTTCAAATCTGCACTGCTCAGCTTAATTAAGTGAGTAAATCCTATTTTAAAAGCAGTTCGACTTAAATATTTGTTTGAATGTTGCATGCAAATGGATTGCTTTGATGATAAATTTTTGTTACCTTAATGCATGATTATAAAAAAATAAGGCCTAAAGAAGAAAAAATATATAATATGGTTACAGTGTCATTAGAAACAGTTCCAAATCTTTCAAAATTCAAATAACATGATTTTTAACATGATTTAGGCAGTGAGTTGTTAATGAAAATTGTTAGTAATCAAGTGAGTTAACATCTAAAAATAGTTGTAGTATTTTAAATAAATTAGTTGTTCATTTTTTTCCAAATTTACAGTAAACTTAAATTTTGGTCAAAAATTTTCTACTTTAGATTCAAATTTGAATTACAAGTATGGAATGGTGAGGGAAAATCATGATTTTTGATGTTATTATCATAATTTTTAATTGAGTGATTATGTTGAATTTGGAGTTTGTTTGAAATTTGGGTTTTTGCAACTTACCGATTACCCACGCTACAATTGGGTTTGAATCTTGGGTCGAGGCAAGCTTATGGATCATGGAAGTGGGGAAAAATGTTCAAGATTTTTTTTATAGGCCGAAGTGATGGGATTAGATCAAAGTAGGGTTTGGTATGGTTTTGTTTTTGGGTTGTTTGCAGAGGCTACTGTGTATTGGATTGATGATCGGAGTTGATAGCTATTGGGGTGGAGTTGCGTTTGGATGTTGTGAGTGCATGGCCGGAGTGGGGAGGCGCATGGCGGTCGGTGTCGTGGGTGATGGGTTCTTTCCTGACGATGGCAGTTCAAGTTTGGGTTCGAACAACTCAATTTTTGTTCGAGCTCGAATTGTTGAGATCTGGGTTTGGGTTATTGCTCGCACGCGTTCAAGTGATTGTCGCCGATGGTCGCGACGACCAAGGATTGCCGAAGGACGATGGACACGTGCACCGTGTCTTTCGTGCACATTTTGGGGAAGACGAGTTGAAGAACTTGGAGTAGTTATCGCGTTAGATCCAGGGTTGACTCGAAGGAGAAGGGGCGTAGGATTGCTTCGAGGCTGGCAGGCGTGGATACGGGGTTCGACTCGAGTTAGCAGGTTGTTGTGTTTTAGTTTAGGTCTGTAATGTTTTTGGGTTGCGAATTAAACCTCAGGTTAGAAACAAATTAAGATCACGTTTAAAGTATACACAAGATTTATAAAAGAAATAAATTTTCAAAGTTAAGCTTGTTGTAAATGCACAAGTTGAAATTATTTAAAATTTAAATTTGATTCCATGATTTCTCTTGAAGGTAGTTTAATTTAATTAAATTGTTAATTTAAAGAAGAGTGTTTTGAATTTGGAATCAAAGCTTTAAGTTAAATTTTAAAATAAGGTTTTAATAACAAGTTTTCAAATTATTTTTGAAAACGATTAAGTTTAAAATTAGATAATTAAAGTGTTTTAAATTATTAAAGATGATATCTAAATGTTTATTTCCAAATAAGGTAAATGTAAGATTTTGAAACTAAATAGAATAATTGGTTTTTTAAGTTATAAAAATTTTGATTAATAATTAATATATGAAGATGAATATGGTTAATTTATCTTTGTTTAAACTTAAGAATTCTTAATTAAATATGATTTGTTAATAAGTAAAAAGATTAATTAAGAATAAGTTTTCTTAAGTAATTAAGGATTTTTAAATATAAGATGTTAATTAATTAATTAATTAATTAATTTTAAATAATTAGTTAATTAATTTTAAATAATCACTTAATTATGGATTAATTAAGTGTAATTACTTAATAAAGTAATTAATGATTAATTGTGAATGTAATTAAGGAAGTTAATTACTTATGGAAGTAATTAATGATAATTACTCATGGAGTAATTAGTTGAAGTGATTATTGGTTAAACACTTAATGATATTAATTAAAGAATTGATTAATATAATTGTTGAAGTTAATTAAATATGAAGTGATTAATTAATTAAAGAATTAATAATTATTTAATGATGAAGTTAATTGTTTGTTAAGTGATTAATTAAGGAAGTAATTAAGACTTATTAATGAAAGTAATTAGAGATAATTACTTATGTAAGTAATTAAGAGTTAATTACTTAATTATTTAGTTAAATAATCAATGTGGTTAATTAATGAATGAATGAGATTAATTTAAGATTATTACCAAGTGTAATTAATTAAAAGTGTAATTAATTAATAAAGTAATTAATTAAGGATTTATTTATTAATTTAATTGTTTAATAATTACTTAATGAAGTAATTAAGGATTAATTAATTGGATTAATTAATCAAGGATTAATATAATTAAATTAGAAATTAATTAATTAAGAAGTTAATTAATTAAAATAAGTAATTACAAATTGTTAATTACTAATTATGATTAATGAGTTGATAAATTATAAGATAATTAGTTAATTAATTTAAAGTATTATTAATTAATAAGAATCATTAATTAATTTATGTAATTAATGATGTTAATCAAGGTTGATTAATAAAATGATTAATTAAAATGTGATTAATTAATTGTAATTAATTATGAATTAATGTAATTAATTATAGTTAATTAATTAATGAAGGATCGTTAATTATTGTAATTAATGATAGTAATTAAAGGTTAATTACTGAATATGGTTAAGGATAATTACTTGAATGTAATTAAATATAATTAATCAAGGAAGATTAATTAAGGAAAATCATTAGAGATGATTAATTTATTTGGAATAATAATTAATGAAGAAGGATTATAGTAATTCAATTGATTAAGAGATAATCAATTCTGTTTTGGATGTTTGATTTATATGGGTTGATTGATTAATATTGGTTAATTGATTGATATTGGATGATCAATATTTGGAGATTGATATTGTATGATTGGTTGATATTGGTTGATACTGGATATCTCTGTTATGTGATATGTTGCTTTGTGAAGATGAATATTGATAATATGATTCATCTATTTGTTTATATCATCCTGAATATATGTTTAATTGTTTAAACCCTTAAGTATAACTTGGACATTAAAATGGCGTTTGGTTTCGGTGAGACCGGGATCGGGTTTCCATATTTGGGATTTGAAAACCACATCGATTCCAATTAAACGGTAGGTCGTTAATCCAAGTGGAGCAAGTGAAGACTCGAGGTGTAAGGGCTATACGTCAGTATAACTCTGTGGGTGATTCTGTAATGAGTTTGACGGAATAGTGCTTATAGATTTGAGATGGTGAATTAGAGTGCAAGGGCTATGGTCGTTGACTCTGAGGGTGATTCCAATAATGAGTGTAACGAGACAGTGCCTTCTGTTTCGTTCGAACCCGGAACGAACTTGTATGGATTGATTGCTTTCAGAACATCGTCAGGTGGACGATGAGCATTCTAAGATAATGTGTTCTATAAAGGTAATCGTAACCTCAAGCCTCATCAACCGGGAATGGCTAAAACAGAGGAGGTGCAGCAAGGCTTCGTGGGTAGCCCCCACTTAAGAGTGAGATTTACCCCTGTCTAGAGGTCCTTTTCTATTTCGGCTTAGTGTGTGGTTGGTCGTGCCAACTACGGCGTGGTCTTGTTCGGGACTGTCCAGTAAGGGATGGTTCCGGCCTTGTGTTGCAGGGGAGTGGGCGTACCCCTCGGTACGTTGATCTAGGCCACGTACTGTGACGGCCGGTACCCCAGTAGCCCTGCCATTGATGGAAACTCATTCTTCCTATGAGACCCTACGGTTTTGATTGTATTACCCACTTTTGTGGCTAGTAGCTGGAATTTAATCATGTAACAATTTCGGCTATTTCTTATTTACTTGAAAACCCTAGACACTATTATAATATCACTGGATTTCCTATCAAATGTTTTGGTTAGCGTAAGGTAAAAACTTTTCCATGTTTATGTGTGGGAAGTCTTACGTGATACCTTTTCTTTTCAAAGGTTTTTCTAAAAGTTAAGCAACTATAACCCGTTTACTCACACCAGACCCCTGTCTGAACCGAGTGTTTATTTTCTATTTTATTAAACTCTTGGGTACTCATATTATGTATGAGTAGTCAAGTGGATCAGGTTAGCTTGAAGAATTCTGGAGGAGATATGGAGCAGGAGGCTTCGACGTGTAAATATATTATGATTCCACTGTGTTTGTTTAGTATCTGTTTCTATTGTACTTGAATTGTATAGTTTAGACAGAGGTTTATAACTGTCTAATCTGTATAGTTTATTGTGTACTCTGATGTAATGAGATACTATGTAATATTTTATGTTAATTATTATATTTTATTCGTACCGCTGTGAGTTCTCTGATGTTGTTCTGTTTCTTCTTTCTCTTTCTTTTCTTCTTCTATCCCTTTCTTTCTTAATAGATGATGCGATTTCCTGGATATAGGAAGTCAGGTCGTCGCACTTAGTATCAGAGCATTAGGCTCTGAAGTGTGTCTTTCTTTAGGGAGCATTAGGTTGAGCGAACACCTAGGCTCTGTAGTGGTGTCTTTCTTGAGGGAGCGTACTTGTAATTTTTATATATAATTATATCTATATAATATATAAATATATATATATCTCTCTCTACCTGATTTGTTGGGTTATCTGTTCGGATTTTCCAACATTAGTTTAGAGGTAGATGGAGTAGTGGTGTGTGTGTAACACGACTACCACTAATGGAAGAGGTTCATATGTTTGAGGTTGGAAGTATTTGTCGAGACTGTAGACCTAATACCGTCTTGAGTGAGATTTGTAGTTTGTAGTGAGGATTTCTTTGATATCCGAAGGAAATCTTTTAAAGATTCGGAGTTTATCTTTGAAGTGGAAGTTTGGATTTCGCTCGGGTGAGCGAATTATTCTAGTGTTTGGATCTGTCGGAAATGCAGAAGTAAGTAATGATATCTTGGTAACTGCGTGATGAGATGCAGTATCTTTGAATATTTTCTGAAGGTGTTTTCTCTTGAAGTGGTTTTAGAAGTAGTTGAGGAGCAGTCTTTACCTGCCAAAGAGAAGACTTGTCTGTGTAGAAGTTGTTTGGATCTCTAGCAAGGAGTTTGGCTGTTTTGGAATATGAGACTAAGGTCTATAAGTTATTTGCTTTGGCATGGTCTCATTATTATTCCTTAAGGTAAGCGAGTTGTGGATGCTTGGCTTGGAGCCCGAGTTTCTTGAAGAGTTGTATGCCATCTTGGAAGTCCGTTGTGTGGTTTGTTGATAGTTTTGGGTTTTGGGGAAGCATTTGGATTTTAAGTCTTTGGTTAGCTGTGGTAGCAGTGCAACTCGAAGTGTTCGGTGTGCTGACGAGGAGATCTTTAAGCTTCGCGGTATCATCGAGTTAGAGTTTGGAAGCAGCAATGTTGGTTGTTTCTCTGGTGGTTCAGAAATCTTTGTGGTTCTCTTTCAGCGGTCCGGGATGAAGGTGGTGATGTTTTCTTGAAAGGTTAACCTTTGTTTGGAAAAGCTTTAAGCTGTTCTAAATGGGTAAAGAGGGGATTGTTTTATTTGGAATCCGAACTAGGTAGGATTGCAAAAGTGACTTGCGATTAGTTGGGAATTTTCTTAGGCTATCTTGGGTGATCTGTGTTGAGACTGAGAATTCTCATGCGGAAGTAAGAGCTGCTGATGTAATCAGGAGTTTTTCAGCATCTGAAGTTGAGCTCCATATTGTTTTGGTTCCAGAAGCAATTTTGGTAGTTAGCCTAATAGTTGGATGGTTCTTTGAGAAAGGAGAGTTAGTATAGCAGCTCAGAACTATTTTTGGAATTTGGATTTGGTTAGACCTTGTTTTTGAATTGGAATTGGACTGATTTAGCTTTTGGAATAGGATTCTGTTGTAAGGATGTATGACCGAGTCTGATGTGTCACTCAGATTTTTATGGGTTTGATGAACAAAGTTTTCCGGATATATTGGATAAGTTTGTATTCGTGTTCATCAGCAGTACTCTTATCTATTTCAGAATCAGAGTTGTGCAGCGGAAGCAAGGTAGCAGCTGTGCAAGGAAGGAAGTAAGTTCCGTTTGCTATTGCTTGAGTAGTAGAGCTTGTGTTCTGAATTTCGACGGATTTTTGGAAGGCTTTTCTGTTGAATAGGATCCAGAAGCTAGATTGCTTTGGTCTAGTTGTTTCTGGAAGTATCATAATAGGTTGAGCTGATCGGGAAAAAGTTTGGCAGCCCAGGAATGTCTGTTAAGTTGCAGATATGAGATAAGGAGTTTTGGAATTCGAAGTTGGAGACTTCAGTGTTGTTAAAATTCTCTGGTTAAGAGAACAGAAATTGGATAAGTTTGGATGGCTAGTCTGAGGCATTTGAGATTTTCTTATATGTGTTTTGATAGGATAAGATTGAATTGCCAGTTTGGATAGCTGGAATTCATTTTGTAACACGTGTCTCTGAGGGAGTACGTGTATGATTCATCATTGGTTGTTGAATCTGTAGTTCGGTTGGAGTTGGATGTTGAGCTGGATTTGAGAGTAGTCTGATGTTCTGTTCAGATTTTCGATCTAGAGATGAGTGGAGCTCTGAATTTTGGTTGTGTAGTTAGTTTGTTGGCTTTTATAGAGCGAGTCTCCCGGTGATTTATACTTGGGAAACTCGAGATAGTATTAGAGATTTATTCTGATTTGTGTCAGAATAATTAGTTAAGTTTGTTTGTTTATTTGATTGCTATGGATGTTAGTAACTGGTTGTTAGGAATGCTTTGCTAATTTAAATTAAAATCTGTACCGGGTTATTAAATTACCTTTGCTTTTAAAATTTCGGGGATTAAATATCAGGTTGAACATTAATTTGGGTTTAACTCCCTTTATATATTTGGATTCAAGTACAAGTACATTTCTTTATAAAAACAATCTGCGCTCTTTTAAAATTTAAAATAAGTCTTAAACTTTAAAAAGTTTAAGTTAAATTAAAATTCTTGTTTTTGAAATTGAATTGTTTTCATAAATAAACTTGTATAATGTTTTAAATATCTTAAGTTAAAATCTTATTTTGAAATATAAAAAAAAAGAATTTTAAGTAAATGTTTTATTAATTAGTGGAAAAATGATTTAAAATTAACAATTAAAGTTTAAGGTAATTTATTAACTTGGAATTAGTATTGTTAATTAATAATTAAGGTAACTAATGATTTCTTTATAATTTAATTTAATTTATGAATTAAGTTAAGTAAAGATTTCAAGATTTATTTAAGATAATTGTTTTATCTTAAATAACAATTAAGTATTAATAATTTGTAATAAGATAGTTAATTAAGAAACTTTAAGTTAATTAATTAATTTAATTATTATTTTAAAATGGGTTAATTAAGTAATTAATTAAGTATAATTATTTATTTAATAACTGTTAATTAAGATGATGATTTAATTAATGACAAATGATTAATTAAATTATAATTACTTACTAATTAAGTAATTAAGAGTTAATTAAAATAGTAATTAATTAATAAAGGTTTTATTAAGTTTTAATTCGGTTTTCTTAATTAATAATTAAAGGATTATTAAAATATAATGCTAGTTAATTAAGAATTAATTAACTATTTTTATTTAAGGTTGATTAATTGTAATTAAGAATTAATTAATTTTATTTATGGATTAATTAATTTGTAATTAAGATTGTTAATTAATAATTAAGTTTATTAATTAATGATTAAGAGTTGATTAATTAGTTAATTAAGTTTAATTAATTAATTATAAAAGTAATTAGGGATTAATTACTTTGTATTAAATAACTGATTAATAATTAAGGTTTATTAATTAATAGTTGAAGATAATTAATCTATTAATTAAAGATTAATTTGGTTAATGAGTAATTAGGGAATGAATTTCTCAATTTTGTTTATGAGATGAGTTTGATCAAGTAAATTAATTAATTAATTAAGAGTAGTCACTTGATAAATGGTTAAGTATTATTACTTAATAAGTTTTGGTAAGGCTAATTACTTAAGGTAAGTAATTGATGAATTACAGAGGTAATTGAGTTAAGGTAAATTACTGATTGGGAAGTAATTTTTAAAAAGGATAATTACTTGTTAAAGTAATTAAGAGTTTATTACTTAGTGTATTAAATCAAAGGATTTATAAGTAATTAAAAGTAATTAAGAATAATTAATTACTGTTTATAGTTGATTAATTGGAAGTAATTAATTTAAGCATGATTAATTAATTAAGAAATAATGTAATTAATTATAGTTATTTAATCTATGGAAGTAATTAATTAAGGTTCAATAATTGATATAATTAATGAGAATAATTAAGGATCAATTATTTGATTAAGAGTTAATTAATCAAGGTTGATTAATTAGGATAATGATTAATTAATTTGTTTAATTAAAGAATAAGTAAGCAAGATATATTTGGATGAAGTAATTAATTTAATTTATTTTAAATTAATTATAGATGAAGTAATTAATTTAATTCACTTTAAATTAATTAGAGATAGAGATAGTTAATTTATTTCATTTTAAATTAATTATATTGTGGTATGAGTAAATCATTGCTTATGAATGGATGACATTGATTGTCTTAAATGCTTTGTGATCTCAGTAATGAGATAAGTATGGTTGTGTGATATGAATACTTGGTTGCATTGTGATGATTACATAGATTATCAATTGGGATGTTGATATATGGATTATCTATTATGATATTGATAATGTGGATTGCCTGTTGTTTGATAATGTTGATGATCAATTATTGATATGTGAGTTATCTATCTGTATGTATATAGATACTGTATTGAATTGTTTTAAAAAAAAACTTTAAAACAACTTGGACTTAAAAGACACGCTTTGGATTTCGATGAGACTGGGATCAGATTTCCATATTTGGATATCCGAAAACCACATCGATTCCAAATAACGTTAGGTCGTCGCAGTTGGTATCAGAGCTGGATGTTGAGCTGGATTTGAGAGTAGTCTGATGTTCTGTTCAGATTTTGGATCTAGAGATGAGTGGAGCTCTGAATTTTGGTTGTGTAGTTAGTTTGTTGGCTTTTATAGAGCGAGTCTCCTGGTGATTTATACTTGGGAAACTCGAGATAGTATTAGAGATTTATTCTGATTTGTGTCAGAATAATTAGTTAAGTTTATTTGTTTATTTGATTGCTATGGATGTTAGTAACTGGTTGTTAGGAATGCTTTGCTAATTTAAATTAAAATCTGTACTGGGTTATTAAATTACCTTTGCTTTTAAAATTTCGGGGACGAAATTCTTTTAAGGGGGGAGGATTGTAACGACCCGGAATTTTGGGCAATATAAATTTAATAATCCGTGTAAATAATTTAACTGGTTTGATAATTTTCTTTATAATATTAATTCAAATGGGTAAATATATTCTTTTTAAAGGATAACAAATATTTAATCTGATAATTGTAATTTATATCTTTCTAACAATTTAAAATATGATAAGATTTATTTCCCAAAGCTAATCAAATTATTATTCTGTTTATAATATATACATTTGATATATATTGTGAATAGAAGATCTTGTGTTTTAAATTAAAGATGAATTTTCAAATTGTAATATAGATGTATGTATATGTTATAATTTTGAATTGTTTGAAATTTAATTTAATCTATTAGTAATTGATGTATGAATGAATATTGTAATTTTAAAGCTTTGTTTTGAAACTAAATATTTTTCAAAAATTAATTTAAAGATTAATTCATTTGTTTTTAAAATATAAGATAAACTGTTATTTTCAAATATGATAGTTAAAAAGAATTTTAAATAAGCTTTGTTTTAAAAATGCTCAAATTAAAATGGTTATAAATGTATATATGAATGTTTTAGATTTTTAACAACATGTATAAGAAAATATATTTGTGTTATATTTAGTTTTAAAATATTCTCTTTAAAAAGAAGTGTATATTTACATATGTAAGTACTCATTTATAAAGTAAAATAAAAATGTAAGTTTATATTTACATTTAAATTACATAAAAGTTTAAAAACACTTAAAGATAAATGTGAACATGTGTAAACATAATAATCACCTTAATAACACATGTAGAATAATTAAGTGAATTGAATGACAAGTGTGAGATTTATGAACAAGTGTCTTCATTTTTTTTTATATACATAACATTTCATTTTCTTTGTTTTTCTTTCTTTCAAACATTAATGGCTAAATCAGAAAACAATTCTCTTAAATCTGAAAATAAAATTCAAAAATAAATCTTCAACCTGCAATTCAACTTCAATCTGCAACTTCAAATTGCATTGCAAAGTTCAAACCAACCTGCAACTTAAACCTGCAATTGAAGATCTGCATTCAAAAGAAAACCTTCAACTGCAATTCAGATAGATAATTAACTCAGCAAGTCAACTGCAAGTTTCTGCTATTTAAAATCATCAGATTTGTAAGCATGCGTGGATTCAACTTTATCAGCAAAACACTTCAGTATTCAAAAGCCTAGAAAGTTCAAATCTGCACTGCTCTGCTTAATTAAGTGAGTAAATCCTATTTTAAAAGCAGTTTGACTTAAATTTTTGTTTGAATGTTGCATGCAAATGGATTGCTTTGATGATAAATTTTTGTTACCTTAATGCATGATTACTAAAAAATAAGGAACTTCCTGAAGGAAAAAAATATATAATATGGTTACAGTGTCATTAGAAATAGTTCCAAATCTTTCAAAATTCAAATAACATGATTTTTAACATGATTCAGACAGTGAGTTGTTAATGAAAATTGTTTGTAATCAAGTGAGTTAACATCTAAAAATAGTTGTAGGATTTTAAATAAATTAGTTATTCATTTTTTTCCAAATTTACAGTAAACTTAAATTTTGGTCAAAAAAATTCTGCTTTAGATTCAAATTTGAATTACAAATATGGAATGGTGAGGGAAAATCATGATTTTTGATGTTATTATCATAATTTCTAATTGAGTGATTATGTTGAATTTGGAGTTTGTTTGAAATTTGGGTTTTTGCAACTTACCGATTACCCGCGCTACAATTGGGTTTGAATCTTGGGTCGAGGCAAGCTTGTGGATCATGGAAGTGGGGAAAAATGTTCAAGATTTTTTTATAGGCCGAAGTGATGGGATTAGATCGAAGTAGGGTTTGGTATGGTTTTGTTTTCGGGTTGTTTGTAGAGGCCACTGTGTATTGGATTGATGATCGGAGTTGATAGCTATTAGGGTGGAGTTGCGTTTGGATGTTGCGAGTGCATGGCCGGAGTGGGGAGGCGCATGGCGGTCGGTGCCGTGGGTGATGGGTTCTTTCCTGACGACGGCAGTTCAAGTTTGGGTTCGAACAACTCAATTTTTGTTTGAGCTCGAATTGTTGAGATCTGGGTTTGGGTTATTGCTCGCACGCGTTTAGGTGATTGTCGCCGATGGTCGCGATGACCAAGGATTGCCGGAGGACGATGGACATGTGCACCGTGTCTTTCGTGCACATTTTGGGGAAGACGAGTTGAAGAACTCGGAGTAGTTATCACGTTAGATCCAGGGTTGACTCGAAGGAGAAGGGGCGTAGGATTGCTTCGAGGCTGGCACGCGTGGATACGGGGTTCGACTCGAGTTAGCAGGTTGTTGTGTTTTAGTTTAGGTCTGTAATGTTTTTGGGTTGCGAATTAAACCTCAGGTTAGAAACAAATTAAGATCAGGTTTAAAGCATACACAAGTTTTATAAAAGAAATAAATTTTCAAAGTTAAGCTTGTTGTAAAAGCACAAGTTGAAATTATTTAAAATTTAAATTTGATTCCATGATTTCTCTTGAAGGTAGTTTAATTTAATTAAAATTTTAATTTAAAGAAGAGTGTTTTGAATTTGGAATCAAAGCTTTAAGTTAAATTTTAAAATAAGGTTTTAATAAAAAGTTTTTAAATTATTTTTGAAAACGAATAAGTTTTAAAATTAGATAATTAAAGTGTTTTAAATTCTTAAAGATGATATCTGAATGTTTATTTCCAAATAAGGTAAATGTAAGATTTTGAAACTAAATAGAATAATTGGTTTTTTTAAGTTATAAAAATTTTGATTAATAATTTATATATGAAGATGAATATGGTTAATTTATCTTTGTTTAAACTTAAGAATTCTTAATTAATTATGATTTGTTAATAAGTAAAAAGATTAATTAAGAATAATGTTTTCTTAAATAATTAAGGATTTTTAAATATAAGATGTTAATTAATTAATTATTTAATTAATTTTAAATAATTAGTTAATTAATTTTAAATAATCACTTAATTATGGATTAATTAAGTGTAATTACTTAATAAAGTAATTAATGATTAATTGTGAATGTAATTAAGGAAGTTAATTACTTATGGAAGTAATTAATGATAATTACTCATGGAGTAATTAGTTGAAGTGATTATTGGTTAAACACTTAATGATATCAATTAAAGAATTGATTAATATAATTGTTGAATTTAATTAATTATGAAGTGATTAATTAATTAAAGAATTAAGAATTTTTTAATGATGAAGTTAATTGCTTGTTAAGTGATTAATTAAGGAAGTAATTAAGACTTGTTAATGAAAGTAATTAGAGATAATTACTTATGTAAGTAATTAAGAGTTAATTACTTAATTATTTAGTTAAATAATCAATGTGATTAATTAATTAATGAATGAGATTAATTTAAGATTATTACCAAGTGTAATTAATTAAAAGTGTAATTAATTAATAAAGTAATTAATTAAGGATTTATTTATTAATTTAATTGTTTAATAATTACTTAATGAAGTAATTAAGGATTAATTAATTGGATTAATTAATCAAGGATTAATATAATTAAATTAGAAATTAATTAATTAAGAAGTTAATTAATTAAAATAAGTAATTACAAATTGTTAATTACTAATTATGATTAATGAGTTGATAAATTATAAGATAATTAGTTAATTAATTTAAAGTATTATTAATTAATAAGAATCATTAATTAATTTATGTAATTAATGATGTTAATCAAGGTTGATTAATAAAATGATTAATTAAAATGTTATTAATTAATTATAATTAATTAAGAATTAATGTAATTAATTATAGTTAATTAATTAATGAAGGATCATTAATTATTGTAATTAATGATAGTAATTAAAGGTTAATTACTGAATATGGTTAAGGACAATTACTTGAATGTAATTAAATATAATTAATCAAGGAAGATTAATTAAGGAAAATCATTAGAGATGATTAATTTATTTGGAATAATAATTAATGAAGAAGGATTATAGTAATTCAATTGATTAAGAGATAATCAATTCTGTTTTGGATGTTTGATTTATATGGGTTGATTGATTAATATTGGTTAATTGATTGATATTGGATGATCAATATTTGGAGATTGATATTGTATGATTGGTTGATATTGGTTGATACTGGATATCTCTGTTATGTGATATGTTGCTTTGTGAAGATGAATATTGATAATATGATTCATCTATTTGTTTATATCATCCTGAATATATGTTTAATTGTTTAAACCCTTAAGTATAACTTGGACATTAAAATGGCGTTTGGTTTCGGTGAGACCGGGATCGGGTTTCCATATTTGGGATCCGAAAACCACATCGATTCCAATTAAAAGGTAGGTCGTTAATCCAAGTGAAGCAAGTGAAGACTCGAGCTGTAAGGGCTATACGTCAGTATAACTCTGTGGGTGATTCCGTAATGAGTTTGACGGAATAGTGCTTATAGATTCGAGATGGTGAATTAGAGTGCAAGGGCTATGGTCGTTGACTATGAGGGTGATTCCAATAATGAGTGTAACGAGACAGTGCCTTCGGTTTCGTTCGAACCCGGAACGAACTTGTATGGATTGAATGCTTTCAGAACATCGTCAGGTGGACGATGAGCATTCTAAGATAATGTGTTCTATAAAGGTAATCGTAACCTCAAGCCTCAACAACCGGGAATGGCTAAAACAGGGGAGGTGCAGCAAGGCTTCGTGGGTAGCCCCCACTTGATAGTGAGATTTACCCATGTCTAGAGGTCCCTTTCTATTTCGGCTTAGTTTGTGGTTGGTCGCGCCAACTACGGGGTGGTCTTGTTCGGGACCGTCCAGTAACGGATGGTTCCGGCATTGTGTTGCAGGGGAGTGGGCGTACTCCTCGGTACGTTGATCTAGGCCACGTACTGTGACGGGCGTTACCCCAGTAGCCCTGCCATTGATGGAAACCCATTCTTCCTACGAGACCCTACGGTTTTGATTGTATTACCCACTTTTGTGGCTAGTAGCTGGAATTTAATCATGTAACAATTTCGGCTATTTTTATTTACTTGAAAACCCTAAACACTATTATAATATCACTGGATTTCCTATCAAATATTTTGGTTACCGTAAGGTAAAAACTTTTCCATGTTTATGTGTGGGAAGTCTTACGTGATTCCTTTTCTTTTCCAAGGTTTTTCTAAAAGTTAAGCAATTATAACCCGTTTACTCACACCAGACCCCTGTCTGACCCGAGTGTTTATTTTCTGTTTTATTAAACTCTTGGGCACTCATATTATGTATGAGTAGTCAAGTGGATCAGGTTAGCTTGAAGAATTCTGGAGGAGATATGGAGTAGGAGGCTTCGACGTGTAAATATATTATGATTCCGCTGTGTTTGTTTAGTATCTTTTTCTGTTGTACTTGAATTGTATAGTTAGACAGAAGTTTATAACTGTCTAATCTGTGTTGTTTATTGTGTACTCTGATGTAATGAGATACTATGTAATATTTTATGTTAATTATTATATTTTATTCGTTCTGATGTGAGTTCTCTGATGTTGTTCTGTTTCTTCTTTTTCTTTCTTTTCTTCTTCTATCCCGTTCTTTCTTAATAGATGATGCGATTTCCTGGAGATAGGAAGTCGGGTCGTCGCAGCCGATGAAGGCATATTCATGGGATACTCTTCTAGAAGCAAAGCTTATAGAGTCGACAACAAAAGGAATAAAACAATTATGGAGTCAGTCAATGTGAAGTTTGATGAAGGCATTAATGAACAGGAAATGGTTAAAAGCAATGTTGAAGAGGTGAACGAAAAAGATGAGAATGAAAAAACAAAAGAAACTGCAACAACAAAAGAAGTCCGAAGGAATCTAGATTCAGAGAGATTGAAATTCAAAGCTGATCATCCTCTAGAATTGATAATAGGAAATCTTATCATAGGTGTTCAAACTCGCTCCTCCTTTAGAAATTTGTGTGATCTGTCTATATAGTGGATTTATTTCAGAAATAGAACCCAAAGACATAGATACAGCTCTTAATGATGAAAACTGGTTTATGGCTATGCAAGAAGAGCTAAATCAATTTGAGCGAAATGATGTTTGGAATCTAGCACCTAGACCTAAGGATTATCCAGTCGTAGGAACAAAATGGATTTTCAAAAATAAATATGATGAATCAGGAAATGTGATTAGAAATAAAGCTAGATAGTCGCTAAAGGATATAATCAAATTGAAGGAGTTGACTTTGATGAAACTTTTGCACCGGTAGCTAAACTAGAATCAATTAGGATATTGTTAGTTAGCTTTTGCTTGCTACAAAGGATTTAAGTTAGGGCAAATGGATATTAAAAGTGCCTTTCATAACAGAATTTTAAAAGAAGATTTATTTGTTGAACAACCAGAAGGTTTTAAAAGTCATGAATATCCTAACCATGTATATAAGCTTGAAAAGGTATTATATGGATTAAAACAATCTCCTAGAGCTTGGTATGAATGCCTTAGTGCTTATCTTCTTGAAAATGGGTTCAAAAAGGGCTATGTAGACACCACACTATTTCTGTTGCCTGAAAACGATGATCTTTTGATTGTTCAAATATATGTTGATGACATAATTTATGGTGCTATTAACAATTTGTTGTATGAGAAATTTGAAAAAGTTACGCAGGAAAAGTTCTAAATGAGCTTGGTTGGAGAGTTAAAATTCTTTTTAGGATTTCAAGTCAAACAAAGCGATAAAGGTACATTGATTTCTCAAACAAAATATATTAGGGAACTTGTCAACAAATTTGGATTAAAAGATGCTAAACCAGCTAGAACCCCTATGAGCACAACAATTAAACTTGACAATGATGAAAAAGTTAAGGCAGTTGATCAAAAGCAATATAGAGGTATGATTGGATCACTCCTTTATCTTACCGCCTCTAGACCTGACATTATGTTTTCTGTCTGCTTGTGTGCATGATTTCAATCTAACCCAAAAGAATCTCATTTAAAAGCCGTAAAAAGAATTATAAAATATTTGTTGCACACCACACGGTTTGGTCTTTGGTATCCAACTAATGATAATTTTGAATTAAAAGGATTTTCAGATGCGAACTATGCTGGAAGTCTAGTTGATAGAAAAAGTACTAGTGGTGCATGCTTTATGTTAGGACATTCATTAGTTGCATGGTTAAGTAGAAAACAGAATTGTATTGCGTTATCCACCACAGAGGCAAAGTATATTGCTCTGAGTGGTTGCTCTGCTCGAATCATATGGATGATACAAAATTTGCACGACTATGGTCTAAATTTTAAACGTGTACCACTAATGTGTGATAGCAAAATCGCAATTGATCTCACAAATAATCCTGTACATCACTCACGAACAAAACATGTAGATGTTAGACATCATTTTATTAGAGATCGTATTTCCAAGGAAAATATCTACATAAATTTCATTTCAACCGATTCTAAATTGGCGGACATTTTTACAAAATCCCTACCAGAAAATAAACTAGTCTCAGATCAGGTGTTTTAGAAATTTGATTTTCTAAATATTTAACATTTTTTCTCCCTACTAATTATCGAAAAAGTAAATAGTAATTGAAAAGGTGATGAGTGTTGATATTTATCATATATTATGACTCGAGACGGTATAATTAGTAAATTTCTTTAGAAATTTAAACAAGAGTTATAAAACTTTTTGTTGGTAAAAATTCCATGACCATCTCTATTTCTATCATATTTCTAGCGACCATCACTCATCAAAATTCTATATAGTTTGTCAATATGCGGTACTTTAAACACGAATCATTTGTTTTTCATTTTATATTTTTAATAAAAAAAGTATATTATAATAAAATAAAATAAAATCCAAAGTATTCACTCTCATTTAAAAGTCCTCACAGTTATTGTAACATCCCTGAACTTTTAGTTAAGATAATTTGATAATTCATTTAATTTTTGAAATTAAATTGTAAATTTAATTATGAATTAATTAGAAGATCTTTAGAATAAATAGAATTTGATTTGGAATTTAAGAATAAGTAGTTAATAAGTTTAATATCTTAAGTTTAAAAATATAAATATATTGAAAACAAAAATTGTACTTACTAACTTATAAATATTTATAGGTAATATATAATTTAATTTCAGACCATTTTACTTTAATTTGTATAAGAATAAATAATACCTAAGAAAATAAATATAGTTTTTATATTTTTGAATTTAAAAATGTGAAACATTTACATATGTAAATTAAATTAAATAAAGGGTTTAAAAAATTTTAAAAATAAAAAAAAGAAGGACTAAACATAAACTTAAAATTTCTATATATTTGAAACTAATAAAACCTTGTTTTCTAATTTTTGTAAATGTGCATTTTGATGTGAAAGATATATATATATATATATATATATATATGTAAGTAATTAAAATTATCTTTTGAAAATAAATAAGAAACATGAAAATATGATTTGTAAATTTAAAATTGTATATGTAAATATTTAGAACTAAACTTATAAATTTAAAATGAAGTAAGGTTTAAATTTGAATTTGCAAATAAACTCAAGGAAAGGTCTTAACATAAATCTGTTATTTTTAACAAGTGTAACATTTCAAAAACATGACATTAACAAATGTAAGCCTAACATGATTTGTAAAATAAAATAAAGCAAGGATTTAAAAATAAATTTTAAAATTAATTAAAATTAAGGACTTAAACATAAATAAGATTGTATTAACAAGTGTACATATTATAGACAAGTGTAAGTTTAATTTAATTTGAAAATGTACAAGTGTCAAAAATGTTTTCCTTTTCAATTGAATTTTTATAAAAGTATATTTTAAGAAAGTAAGCAGGCTTTTCTCTTCACTTCTCAACCTGGAAACTAAAAACTACAAATTCAACTAAAGAATCAAAATGAATTCAAACAACTTCAAAAACCTGTTTCGAAATTTTGCAGTTCAAACTAAGCAGCTTCAGTTGAAAATCAGTAAGCTAAAAAGAAAAATGAATTCAAGCTTCAACCTAGATTATAGATCTGATCATCTCAGATCAAAACAATATATGGATTCAGTTTAAATCAATCAAGCCTTGAAATCAAACCAAATTTCAATCTGGAAATCACAATAGAGTAAAAGAAGAAATAGGATTCAAAATATGATCAAGTAGAGCAAAGATCAGGCAACAAAATTCAAAAAAAAATTCAAGTCCTTTGTCAAACAACAATGTGAGCAAATTCTTCAACCTTCATATATATAGAATCTGCTTTGCATGTGGATTTTATCTTCATATGCTTGAAAATCCTCTGTTTGAAAGTGTATGCATATGTATGTATGTATATATATGAACTGGCAGTTCTGTTATATTCACCGGCTCAAGCACACTCAAAATATAAATCAATTTCTCTATGTACAATCAATTCTAGACCTTGGATTCTAAATAAAAGAGGATGGTAGGGGTGTAAACTTAATTTTAAAAATACATTTAAGTATAAATAGTAAGTAGAATTGCTGGAAAATATGAATAACAGTAAAATAAATTTAAGTCGAAGATTTGATTTTGAGATTTTCAAGCTTTGATCATAAGAACTTATTCGTATTTCGAAAATGTGAATTTAGGAATTCATTTCATAATTTTTAAGGGTATAATCATCGATTAATTGGAAGTTGAACATGGTTTGTAATTTGGGTATTTGCTGGTAAACGAAGAAGTTGGGAATCTCGAGATCATTGCTGGAGGAAGGTTGTGGATGGGTGGTCCTAGGAAAAATATTGGAAGTATATATTGATGATCGAGGCGGCGGAACGTTGGTGAATTAGGGTTTAAAGCCCTGTTTGAGTTGACAAAGTTTGCGAGGTGATTGTGCAGGCATGAGTGTATCGGACTGGTTTGGGTCAAGGGGAATCGGAGCGTGGTGATGTGCGGGAGCTAGGGACGGGGTTGTGAGGTCTCCGGTGACCTAAGGCGATGGGTCGAAGGGAGTTTCTGATGAACTGTTTTGTTCAGGGGCAAGTCGAGTAGCTCAATTTTTGTTTTTGGTTTGAATCATTGATGTTGGAATTTGATGGAGTTGAGGTAGTTGTAGGTGATGTGCCGGAGATTGTCACGATGATCGGAATCGCTCCGATGAACTGTACATATGCACGCGCATGTCTCTGTGCATCTAGAAATATGGTGGTTGGAGAAGAAGGGGGAAACTCGTGTTGGTCTCGAGTGGGTAGCGTGAGTGACTCGAAGCATAATGAGTAGGGCAACGAATCGAAGCAAGGTTCGGGTAAAACACAAATTGGCTCGGGTCTGCTTGATAGGCAGCGGGTTTTAAAATTTTAAAAAAGGAAAATATGTACGGGTTTCAAAATTTTGAAATACAATCTCTACCAGGTTTTAAATTTATAAAACGAAATGGTACCAAGGTTTTAAAATAAAAAAATGAAAATATGTACAAGTCTTCAAATGAAAAAGGTTAAATATTTTAAAATTGTTTTGGAAATGAATTGATTTTTGAGAAAATTTTTTATATGAGTATAATAAGTATATTTCTAAGTATCTTAAATGATATTTAATAATATTTGAATTAAACAAGTGCTTGAAATAAGTATACAAGAAACCTTAACTGAGGAATGGCTTTGGAATTTAAATATTATTTATTAAAGATTGATTGGTTTATAAATTGAGATTAGTGTATTAAGTTTCCATCAAAAAATATTAATAAATTTCTTAATGTAATAAACCAAAAGTTTATTTACATAACTATTTAAAGGGTAATAAATTATGTGTGATTTATTAATTAATGATGAATTAAAGAATAAATTAGTTATAATTAAGATTTAAATTAATTAAAAATTTAGGATTATTTTAATTAACGTAATTAATTAAAAATTCAAGTTAATTAACCAAGTGATTAACGAATGATTTTAATAAAATAATATTTACTTAGTGAAATTAATCAAGAGTAGATGATTAAAGACTAAAGATTGATTAATTAAATATTAAAGGTTAATTACCTTTAAGTATAATTAATTGATGTGGTTAATTAATTAGGGTAATTAAATTAAGAATAATCAATTAAGGATAATTAATTTTAATTAAGATTTAATTAATAATTAAGGGTTTATTTATTAAGGTAATTTATTAAGGTAAATTAATTGCTAGTTAATTTATGGTTAACGATGACTTATTGATTTAAGAATAATCACTTATTATAATTAGTTAAGGATAATTAATTAATGTGATAAATTAATTAAAGGTTAATTAATTTATAAAAATAATGATTAATTAAGGATTAATTAATTAAATTTTTGTAATTGATTAAGGATAATTGATCAAAGGATTATTATTAATTAAAGGTTAATTAATGAATAATTAAAGAATAATTAATAATAATGGTTTGTAATAAACTAGTTATTAGTTAACCATGATTAGAAATTTATTCATAAGTGACCAATCTGATTTAAATTAATCAGATGACTAAATGATCGTACTTATGGTTGTTTGGATGATATGGAATGTTTGAATTGCGTGATATTCCTGATATGTGATGTTTTGTAATGTTATTGAGCTATGGAATGTAATTTATGTATCTGCAATGCATTTATGTTATATATTTGTGACTCTGTATACATAGATAGGCGTTATAGGATTATACCGCTTATCGATATTACTGTGATTGTGTCTGTGATGATTAATGATGTGATGATTGATGATGTTGCACTTTATTGTGTAAAACCCTGGACTACACCATACACATACAAATATGGGTTTCACGTGGAAATCAGTTAAGTCGTAGATTTTTTTAAATAGTTTTGAATTTGAATTTTAAATTCAAATGGTTTTGGAAATGGATTGGGTTTAAAGTGAAAAGCTTTTGGAAAGGGATTTCAAAGATAAAAGTTATTTTTGAATAACTTGATTTAGTTTTGAAATTTGATTTAAAATTTGAATTCAAAAAATTTGTAATTGAATTCTATGTTAAGAATTTATGATGTGAAAAGTTTACACAAGTTATAAAAGGTATTTATATGGGTTTTTAAACCATTTTAAAGTATGGGTTTGAAAATTTGAATTTAACCCAAGTTTATATTTGAAAGGCCTTAATTCGTGCAATTATAATCAGGTTTTCTGAAACGAAAACAAATGGTTTTTATAATAATAGTTTTTATATAAGGAAAGAATTTCCAAATTATGATGAAAAGATTTCAAGTTAAAAAGAGAATGGCTTTGAAAGCTATAATTGAATTTTTGTGAAAAGATAGTTGAACCCTAATTTGAAATTGAAGAGAATTTTAAATGGAGTATCTTTTATAAGATTGAAACGGGAATTGTTTTGAAAACTATAAAACGAGTCTTTGATTTAAAGACCCGACGAGCTAATCCAACTTGAAATGGAATTGTTTTGAAAAGTTATAAATGAATCTTTGTCAAAGATTGGTGAACCTTGTTTTAAATTGAAAGGGTCTTAAAAGTGAATCTTTTGTTTAAAAGATTTAAATGTGGAGATTGTTTAACCATTAAAGGTTTTTGAAATAAATCTTTTTGTTTAAAGGATTGGGAATGGTAATTTGTTTTAACCATTTGAATGAAATGTTTTGGGCTTTAAGCTGTGATTTAACTGAGATCCCATTATCCATATGTATTTAAATACAGGAAAACAGGCGCAGGGAAGAAGTTGCGAAAAAAATTAGTCTCAGGGACAGCAAGTTTGTTTTTTAGTTTGAAGGACATTTGTTAGTGTAAACAGAAAATGATAGTTACAACTGACATTTTGTGATTTACACTAAAAAGTGTCATTCAGACTAAAAAACAAACTTCTTGTCCCTAAAACTAATTTTTTCTGCAACTTTTTCCTTGAGCCTAAAATCCCCTTTTAAATATTGCGCTCACTATTCGGTTTAGCCGGGAGAGGACCTTGTGTCATATAACCTATTTCGATTAGTGATACGACGTTATGCATAGCATTTGAAGACCGGTGATGAAGACCGGGTATTTTCGAGAACAATAGGATGACCTATCGATTTTCTCTGCACCGAATAGCTACGGTATAGAGATTCCCTAAGTGATGGGAAGTCCGATCGGGATTGTGGATTCCCGGATTGTAAGGGCTTCTTCGGAAGTGCCTTCGGTTCTGTTCGAACCCGGAACAGACTTGTATGGATGTGTGTCTGACATTACACTTTGAGATGTAAAACCAGTTTCTATCAAATACATTTCTGTTTGGTGGGAGAGATTTATTCTCTTAGCTTAACACCCTTCTCTGAGACGTACGAGCTCAGAGGTTATGTAGTTGATAGTTACCAGCGATACATTCCCAATTTGGTAATGTGGCATACAAAATGTTGCTGATCATTTGTTGATCAAAGCAAGGCTTTGTTAATAGCGTAGCTTTGTGGACGAGACTTCGTCGAACTTCACAACCCGGAATGGTCGAAACAGGAAGAATGCAGCAAGGTTATTTGGGGGTAGCGCCCCTTGAGGGTATGTTCATATCCTTTTGGATAAAGGTGATATCATGGTATGGAGCCCAGATATTTAACCTATGTGGTTACCGCAAACACATTACTTTGTGGTTGTTGGTATCGAGTTCTCGGATAAGGTCGGTTACGACCGGGGGATGGCATACTCGTGTCAGTAGTTACCTAGTTACAGAGAAACCCAAACTTGTGTTGGTAGAGATCCGGTTAGGTTCTCGGGGCGTCCCTCCAGAGGCGTACCTATGTGGCCCAGGAAGTTCTTTAGCCTGACCATTTGTTGGAAATCCATTCTCCAATACGCGCCTTGTACGGTTTTAGTTGTAGAACCTTCCATCTAACATGGTAGCTATAGTAGGCATACTATAATGGTACGTATGCTGGCTAAAATAAATATTATACTTCGAAATGTTTTCCACTATGCACTAATAATAATATCAAATGGTTTTCGCGTATCAAGCATATTTGACTATCATAAGGGGAAATCTCCTCCAAGTCTGCGTTTGCATTGTGTGTGTGGCAGAAGGCCTTATGGTAGTTTCATTTTCTTAAAAGCATTGCCGATTTCAAATTTTAAATTCTTTTGTTTGCTTTAAGGATAAAATTATTTTTGTTTGCTCACACCAGTCCCATGACTGACCTGAAGTTTATTGTTCCTTTCCTAAACTCTGGGTGCCCATAATTTTCCACACGGGCAGTCTAGAGTTGGGTTTTTTAGATAGTAGATAGTAGATATCGATTCAATAGATTTCAGCATTCTCTTTGGAATTCTTTGGAGTCTTCGGATTCACAGACTGGACTTGCTTAGCTTGGTGCAAATTGATGGTGGTTCGAGCTAGTGGTTTGGAGTTTTGGCTTTGAGCATTGGATTGGAGTTGCGGTTTGATCATTGGAGTTGTCTCTTTTGCTATTCGTCTTCCGCTGTTATTTATTGTCTCTGATATTCTTGTATCTCTGATATTGATTCATATTGTATCATTGTTGTATCAAATAATGTATATCAATGATATTCATTTCTTTTTCTTCCGCTATGTTGTTTACTTAATTGTGTTATAGGCTCCGGTGAAACGGATTCGACGTTTGGATCTGCGGCATTTGAATACAAGTGTCGTATTCGGTGTTGATTTTCGAAGGTCGAGTCAGGGTCGTTAGAAGTGGTATCAGAGCTGAGGGTTAAAACTTTAGCTCAGGAGTATAACACATTAAGTAACTCATTACAGATAGGGTGAAGTATACCCTAGAATGAGTATATCCCTAAGATATCCATCTATATGCCTCAGTAAATTCTCTTACTATCCACTGATAGTGAGTATGAGTGCAAGAAGAGGACGAGATAGGGGACAGGGGAGTACCACTACAAATGGTCAATACCCTGCAGTAGCGAAAACAATTTTCTCTATCAATCTCCTTTGATTTGTCTTCTCAATTCTTTGATGGTTCCTGGCAGCTCCAGGAAGAAGCTTTGATATATTTGCATGGGACATAAACTCCAGACGGGTCAGAATTATTTATTTGGATGAATTGTTTGCTTTGGTTGTTATGATTGATAGGTATATTTTGGTTGTTTAAACTAAAATTTTGGATTGCATCCATATATCTGTTTATTCTTTTGGGTGTCGATATACTCTAGAGGGGTTAGTTATCCTTTGAACTAACCAATACTCCTGTATATTCGTAGATCTGGTGACCCGAGTATCTTGATTCGTTCTTGTATCCATTATTCATATTCTAATTTGGTAAGTCAAATGCAGAATAGATAATCGGTCGATTCTCTATCTTTGTGTATCCATTCTTTGTTGTCTCCCTACTTTCAAATTTCGAGGACGAAATTTTCTAAGGGGGGGAATCTGTAACATCCCTGAAATTTTAGTTAAGATAATTTGATAATTTATTTAATTTTTCAAATTAAATTGTAAATTTAATTATGAATTAATTAGAAGATCTTTAGAATAAATAGAATTTGATTTGAAATTTAAGAATAAGTAGTTAATAAGTTTAATATCTTAAGTTCAGAATTATAAATATATTGAAAATAAAAATTGTACTTATTAACTTATAAATGTTTATAAGTAATATATAATTTAATTTCAAACCATTTGACTTTAATTTGTATAAGTGTAAATAATACATAAGAAAATAAATATAGTTTTTATATTTTTGAATTTAAAAATGTGAAACATTTACATATGTAAATTAAATTAAATAAAGGGTTTAAAAAAATTTATAAATAAATTAAAAAGAAGGACTAAACATAAATTTAAAATTTCTATATATTTGAAACTAATAAAACCTTGTTTTCTAATTTTTGTAAATATGCATTTTGATGTGAATGACATATGTATATATATATATATATGTATGTATAAGTAGTTAAAATTATCTTTTGAAAATAAATAAGAAAACATGAAAATATGATTTGTAAATTTAAAATTGTATATGTAAATATTTAGAACTAAATTTATAAATTTAAAATGAAGTAAGGTTTAAATTTTAATTTGCAAATAAACTCGAGGAAAGGTCTTAACATAAATTTGTTATTTTTCACAAGTGTAACGTTTCAAAAACATGACATTAACAAATGTAAGCCTAGCATGATTTGTAAAATAAAATGAAGCAAGGATTTAAAACTAAATTTTAAAATTAAGGACTTAAACATAAATAAGATTGTATTAACAAGTGTACATATTATAGACAAGTGTTAGTTTAATTTAATTTGAAAATGTACAAGTGTCAAAAATGTTTTCCTTTTTAATTGAATTTTTATAAAAGTGCATTTTAAGAAAGTAACCAGGCTTTTCTCTTCACTTCTCAACCTGGAAACTAAAAACTACAAATTCAACCAAAGAATCAAAATGAATTTAAAAAACTTCAAAAACCTGTTTCGAAATTTCGCAATTCAAACTAAGCAGCTTCAGTTGAAAATCAGTAAGCTAAAAAGAAAATTGAATTCAAGCTTCAACTTGGATTATAGATCTGATGATCTCAGATCAAAACAATATATGGATTCAGTTTAAATCAAAGATCAAGCCTTGAAATCAAACCAAAATTCAATATGGAAATCGCAACAGAGTAAAAAAAGAAATAGGACTCAAAACAGGATCAAGTAGAGCAAAGATCAGGCAACAAAATTCAAAACAAATTCAAGTTCTCTGTCAAAAAACAATGTGGGCAAACTCTTCAACCTTCATATATATAGAATCTGCTTTGCATGTGGATTTTATCTGCATATGCTTGAAAATCCTCTGTTTAAATGTGTATGCATCTGTATGTATGTATATATATGAACAGGTTGTTCTGTTATATTCACAGGCTCAAGCACACTCAAATAAAAATCAATTTATCTATGTACAATCAATTCTAGGCCTTAGATTCTAAATAAAAGAGGATGGTAGGGGTGTAAACTTAATTTTAAAAATACATTTAATTATAAATAGTAAGTAGAATTGCTGGAAATATGAATAACAGTAAAATAAATTTAAGTCAAAGATTTGATTTTTAGATTTTCAAGCTTTGATCATAAGAACTTATTCGTATTTCGAAAATATGAATTTAGGAATTCATTTCATAATTTTTAAGGGTATAATCATCGAGTAACTGGGAGTTGAACATGGTTTGAAATTTGGGTATTTGCTGGTAAACGAAGAAATCTGGAATCTCGAGATCATTGCTGGAGGAAGGTTGTGGATGGATGGTCCTAGGAAAAATATTGGAAGTATTTATTGATGATCGAGGTGGCGGAACGTTGGTGAATTAGGGTTTAAATCCCTGTTTGAGTTGAAAAAGTTTACAAGGAGATTGTGCAGGCATGAGTGTATCGGACTGGTTTGGGTCAAGGGGAATCGGAGCGTGGTGATGTGAGGGAGCTAGGGACGAGGTTGTGAGGTCTCCGGTGACCTAAGACGATGGGTCGAAGGGAGTTTCTAATGAACTGTTTTGCTCAGGGACAAGTCGAGTAGCTCAATTTTTGTTTTTGGTTCGAATCGTTGATCTTGGAAGTTGATGGAGTTGAGGTAGTTGTAGGTGATGTGCCAGAGATTGTCACGATGATCCGAATCGCTTCGATGAACTGTACATATGCACGCGTGTGTCTCTGTGCATATGGAAATATGGTGGTTGGAGAAGAAGGGGGGAAACTCGTGTCGGTCTCGAGTGAGTAGCGTGAGTGACGCGAAGCAAAAGGAGTAAGGCAACGACTCGAAGCAAGGCTCGGGTAAAACACAAATTGGCTCCGGTCTGCTTGACAGGCAGAGGTTTTAAAATTTTAAAAAATGAAAATATGCACATGTTTCAAAATTTTGAAATACAATCTATACCAAGTTTTAAATTTATAAAACGAATAGTGTACCAAGGTTTTAAAATAAAAAAATGAAAATATGTACAAGTTTTCAAAGGAAAAAGGTTAAATATTTTAAAATTGTTTTGGAAATGAATTGATTTTTGAGAATTTTTTTTATATGAGTATAATAAGCATATTTCTAAGTATCTTAAATGATATTTAATAATATTTGAATTAAACAAGTGCTTGAAATAAGTATACAAGAAACCTTAACTAAGGAATGGTTTTGGAATTTAAATATTATTTATTAAAGATTGATTGGTTTACAAATTGAGATTAGTGTATTAAGTTTCAATCAAAAAATATTAATAAATTTCTTAATGTAATAAACCAAAAGTTTATTTACATAACTATTTAAAGGGTAATAAATTATGTGTGGTTTATTAATTAATGATGAATTAAAGAATAAATTAGTTATAATTAAGATTTAAATTAATTAAAAATTTAGGATTATTTTAATTAAAGTAATTAATTAAAAATTCAAGTTAATTAACCAAGTGATTAATGAATGATTTTAATAAAGTTAATAATTACTTAGTGAAAGTAATCAAGAGTAGATGATTAAAGACTAAAGATTGATTAATTAAATATTAAAGGTTAATTACCTTTAAGTATAATTAATTAATGTGGTTAATTAATTAGGGTAATTAAATTAAGAATAATCAATTAAGGATAATTAATTTTAATTAAGATTTAATTAATAATTAAGGGTTTATTTATTAAGGTAATTTTTTAAGCTAAATTAATTGCTAGTTAATTTATGGTTAACGATGACTTAATGATTTAAGAACAATCACTTATTATAATTAATTAAGGATAATTAATTAATGTGATAAATTAATTAAAGGTTAATTGATTTATAAAAATAATGATAATTAATTAAGGATTAATTAATTAAATTTTTGTAATTGAGTAAGGATAATTGATCAAAGGATTATTATTAATTAAAGGTTAATTAATGATTAATTAAAGAATAATTAATAATAATGGTTAGTAATAAACTAGTTATTAGTTAACCATGATTAAAAAATTTTCATAAGTGACCAATCTGATTTAAATTAATCAGATGACTTAATGATCGTACTTATGGTTGTTTGGATGATATGGAATGTTTAAATTGCGTGATATTCCTGATGTGTGATGTTATGTAATGTTATTGAGCCGTGGAATGTAATTTATGTATCTGCAATGCATTTATGTTATCTATTTGTGTTTCTGTGTATATAGATAAGCTTTATAGGATTATACCGCTTATCGATATTACTGTGATTGTGTCTGTGATGATTAATGATGTGATGATTGATGATGTTGCACTTTATTGTGTAAAACCCTGGACTACACCATACACATACAAATATGGGTTTCACGTGGAAATCAGTTAAGTCGTAGAATTTTTTATATAGTTTTGAATTTGAATTTTAAATTCAAATGGTTTTGGAAATGGATTGGGTTTAAAGTGAAAAGCTTTTGGAAAGGGATTTCAAAGATAAAAGTTATTTTTGAATAACTTGATTTAGTTTTGAAATTTGATTTAAAATTTGAATTCAAAAAATTTGTAATTGAATTCTATGTTAAGAATTTATGATGTGAAAAGTTTACACAAGTTATAAAAGGTATTTATATGGGTTTTAAACCATTTTAAAAGTATGGGTTTGAAAATTTGAAGTTAACCCAAGTTTATATTTGAAAGGCCTTAATTCGGGCAATTATAATCGGGTTTTCTGAAACGAAAACAAGTGGTTTTAATAATAATAGTTTTTATATAAGGAAAGAATTTCCAAATTATGATGAAAAGATTTCAAGTTAAAAAGAGAATGGCTTTGAAAGTTATAATTGAATTTTTATGAAAAGATAGTTGAACCCTATTTTGAAATTGAAGAAAATTTTAAATGGAGTATCTTTTATAAGATTGAAATGGGAATTGTTTTGAAAACTATAAAATGAGTCTTTGATTTAAAGACCTAATGAGTTAATCTAACTTGAAATGGAATTGTTTTGAAAGGTTATAAATGAATCTTTGTCAAAGATTGGTGAACCTTATTTTAAATTGAAAGGGGTCTTAAAAGTGAATCTTTTGTTTAAAAGATTTAAATGTGGAAATTGTTTAACCCATTGAAGGTTTTTGAAATAAATCTTTTTGTTTAAAGGATTGGGAATGGTAATTTGTTTTAACCATTTGAATGAAATGTTTTGGGCTTTAAGCTGTGATTTAAGTGAGATCCCATTACCCATATGTTTTTAAATACAGGAAAACAGGCGTAGGGAAGAAGTTGCGAAAAATTATAGTCTCAGGGACAGAAAGTTTGTTTTTTAGTTTGAAGGACATTTGTTAGTGTAAACAGAAAATGATAGTTACAACTATTACTCTGTGATTTACGCTAAAAAGTGTCATTCAATTTAAAAAACAAACTTCTTGTCCCTAAAACTAATTTTTTCTGCAGCTTCTTCCTTGAGCCTAAAATCCCCTTTTAAATATTGCGCTCACTATTCGGTTTAGCCAGGAGAGGACCTTGTGTCATATAACACCTTCTGGATAGCGATACGACGTTGTGGATAGCATTTGAAGACCGGTGGTGAAGGCCGGGTATTTGCAAGAACGATAGGATGACCTATCGATTTTCTCTGCACCGAGTAGCTACGGTATAGAGATTTCCTAAGTGATGGGAAGTCCGATCGAGATTGTGGATTCCCCGATTGCAAGGGCTTCTTCGGAAGTGCCTTCGGTTCTGTTCGAACCCGGAACAGACTTGTATGGATGTGTGTCTGACATTACACTTTAAGATGTAAAACCGGTTTCTATCAAATACATTTCTGTTTGGTGGGGGAGATTTGTTCTCTTAGCTTAACACCCTTCTCTGAGACGTACGAGCTCAGAGGTTATGTAGTTGATGGTTACCAGTGATACATTCCCAATTTGGTAATGTGGCATACAAAATGCTGCTAATCATTTGTTGATCAAAGCAAAGCTTTATTAAAAGCGTAGCTTTGTGGACTAGACTTCGTCGAACTTCACCACCCGGAATGGTTGAAACAGGAAGAATGCGACAAGCTTATTTGGGGGGTAGCGCCCCTTGAGGGTATGTTCATGTCCTTCTGGATAGAGGTTGATATCATGGTATGGAGCCCAGATATTTAACCTATGTGGTTACTGCAAGTACATTCCTTTATGGTTGTTGGTATCGAGCTCACGGATAAAGGTCGATTACGACAGGGGGATGGCGTACTCGTGTTGGCAGTTACCTGGTTACAGAGGTAACCCAGCCTTGTGTTGGCAGAGATCTGGTTAGGTTCTCGGGGCATCCCTCCAGAGGCGTACCGATGTGGCCCAAGAAGTTCCTTAGCCTGACCATTTGTTGGAAATCCATTCTCCAATACGCGCCTTGTACGGTTTTAGTTGTAGAACCTGCCATCTAACATGGTAGCTATAGTAGGCATACTATAATGGTACGTATACTGGCTAAGATTAATATTATACTTTCAAAATGTTTTCCACTATGAACTAATAATAATATTAAATGGTTTTCGCATATCAAGCATATTTGACTATCATAAGGAAAAATCTCCTTCAAGTCTGCGTTTGGATTGTGTGTGTGGCGGGAGGCCTTATGGTAGTTTCATTTTCTTAAAAGCATTGCGGATTTCAAATTTTAAATTCTTTTGTTTGTTTTAAGGATAAAACTGCTTTTGTTTGCTCACACCAGTCCCATGACTGACCTGGAGTTTATTGTTCCTTTCCCAAACTCTGGGTACCCACAATTTTTCACACGGGCAGTCTAGAGTTGAGTTTTTCAGATAGTAGATAGTAGATATCGATTCAGTAGTTTTCAGCATTCTCTTTGGAATTCTTTGGATTCTTCGGATTCATGGACTGGACTTGCTTAGCTTGGTGCAAATTGATGGTGGTTCGAGCTAGTGGTTTGGAGTTTTGGCTTTGAGCATTGGATTGGAGTTGTAGTTTGATCATTGGAGTTGTCTCTTTTGCTATTCGTCTCCCGCTGTTATTTATTATCTCTGATATTCTTATATCTCTAATATTGATTCATATTGTATCATTTTTGTATCGAATATTGTATATCAATGATATTCATTTCTTTTTCTTCCGTTGTGTTGTGTACTTAATTGTGTTATAAGCTTCGACGAACCGGATTCGGTGTTTGGATCTGCGGCATTTGAATACAAGTGTCGTATTCGGTGCCGATTTTCGAAGGTCGAGTCAGGGTCGTTAGAGTTATGCATGGGTGAATTACTTGGAATTTGTTATATGCTTCCATGCTCATTTAAAAGTCCTTACGGTTATGCATATATGGAACGCATATCAAAATTGATTTTTTAAATAAACAAGTTGAATCTAATCCCATTTAAAAGTCCTCACGGTTATGCGTGGTTAGAAGATACTTGAATTCATTTTTTAAAATAAATTAGAATACTACTAATCTCATTTAAAAGTCCTAACGGTTATGCGTGGTTGGTAGATATTCAAATTCCTAATATAAAAATACCACAAATAGACACAACTGCATGGTTTTATATGATGATATCATTCCCATCATTCTAAAAGTGGAATATGCGTCTAACAGAGTATTCATGATTTTTGTTTGATTTTTTATTTAAAATATTTATATTCGATTGAATTTTAATGTTGTATTAATATCTATCACTTTATCTCTATTTTTCTAACACTATTACTCTTTTGTTGATAACAAAAGGGCGAGAGAAAAGTTAAGACTTTGACAAATAAAAGTCAAATATTTTCTATTTGCATCTACGCTCATTTGCATATTTTTAATTGTATGCATATATGAAGGGGGAGCTTTGTGTAGAGGAAGCATTCAAATAGGGCGAGCAAATGAAATCATCAAATACATTTAATATATTCAAAATCTTAAATATATGTTTGTTATCATCAAAAAGGAGAGATTGTTGAATATGCAAGTATATGATTTTTGTTTGATGATAATAAACATATATATATATATATATATATATATTCATTTAAATGTATTTGTTAATATACTATTTTATTTTCACAGATTAAATAAATATTTGATGAATAAAATAAATAACACAGAATTTGAATTCCAATGGATATTTTATTCAAACAAATATTTATTACAATTTTTGAATAGTACAAATTTCAAGCACTCACTATATATATATATATATATATATATATATATATATATATTATACAATTTAAATTACAATACAAATTGATTACACCACAATTCACATTTACATTTGCACCTCACTACATATCACTCACACTCGTATTTATCTTCAACTTCATTCCAATGTAAATCCAGCATTTGAGCAATCTGCAAAATTATACGTTGACGTAGTAAAATTGGAAATAAAATATTTTTGCAGTATAAAATAAAATGCGATTTTGAAAATAATATTTGCCTCAGTTATTTGGGTTGTTCATCTTCATTTAATTTTGAATTCATCATACACGAACAGCTTGTGACATACACAGTGTATCACCGGATATGCCACAAGGCCATGCACACTAATATATACACTTGATAAAATTACAGGGACATGTGAGCATAGGTCAAACCCAAAACGCCGGGTTCAACTCAAGTGCAATAAAAATAATGTCACAATATCTGCACAAGGTCAAACCCGAGCTTTAAGCTGGATTCAACTCAGGTGTAATACAAAATTGTCAAGTACAAGCGATCAAAGTTCAAGTCATACACATGAAGTGCAAACCCAGACCAACATACCCAATGAAGACTTGAACAAAGGCTATACTCGAGTACAAATAATGAAAATATACAGGTGCAAACAGCAGCTACAACACAAACTGCCTCGATGCATACATATGGCCAAGCGATGCATCACTGAGACACGAATACATGGAGCAAATACAACTGATTCAAGTGAAAGGAAACTATACACATGAAGTCAATATGATCAAGGCAACAAGCCCAGAATCAAGTTGACAGTTACAATGTGCACATATTAACAAATCGAAAACATTTCAATCAACACTTCAACCTGAGCCAGACTTGAATAAACAGTTTACCAGAGAGAGCAATGCAATATGAACCAGACAGTACACAAGTGAAAAATGAATGCAACTGTAGTTCAACTGCAAGTCAAAAGTGTATATGCAAATTAAAGTGCATCCAAAATCAGACTCGACTAATGCTACATGAAGACTAATAATAAGCAGTTCCAAAAGAACAGCAACCTAAATGTACAAGTGAACAGAAGGTGGCACAATAATGAACCAGATGTGACTGCGACATAATGTCAAGATATATGACCAAAGATAGTAGGAGTTTTACAATTCAAGTCAAATGTCGAAGTCGTGCAACAACAGGTACAAGTTAAAAATGAGCACAACATCTATTCAGTAACCATCAAGTGAACAAAGTGCACATGAATGCACAATGAAAATTCACAAACAAGTCAAGTATGTTACAGGTCGCAAATGACCAGAGACAATAAACACAAATGGCCAAAGTCGAGTATGATACAGAATAATCATGCCAAAGTCATGGAATCGCATAAAGAAAGTCAAGTGACCGAAGTCAACATTTCAATATCATAGAAACAGATCAAAGTCAGAACCGTGGTGAGCAAGGAAAACAAAGTCAGAGAAATCAAAGCCGTGACCATCAAGAAATCATAAATATACGAAATTGATAAAGTCAGAATAAATATCAAGCATCCAAGCAACATCGACCGGCCGAGCATAGTATTGACGAAATCAAGCAACTATCAAACGAATGCAAATATAGGAATTCGATTTCTATAAATCCCATTCATCATCGGTAGTTTCAAATCCATCGAGTTCAAGTACGCAAAATCAAAAGAAGTAAAAGAAAAAATCATATACCACTCAGTCAATTCGATTAGAAATTGGGGCATCCGTGTGCTAAGCAGAGAGATCATCGATTGACGAAGCAAGGGACGCTAAACCATTCATTCAATCGAGAGATTGAAGTCGACAGCTCCAATTTTCACAAGCCCTAATTTAGTTGAAAAAGGACGAACGCCGTTTTACAGAAGCAAAGAGGAAAAAACGGGCCGACACAATAAAAAAAGAAAAAGGGGGACTTTTATTTTTGGCCGGCCTTTTTGCTTTCATTTCATAAGTCTTATTTAATTAGGGTTTTGTTATTTTAAATTTGTTTTAAATTTAAATTCTTCTAAACCGTTGTAATTTTCTAGTCGTGTGACTAGGGACAAACTACATGGCGTAGTTTGAGAATTCGCAACTCAGTGGCTGAATTGTGGCAGGGTTTTGAGCGTAGAGTTAAGGCTAGTCGATAGCGGGTGTCGCGAGTTTACGTGTTAAGCATCTAACTGCTTAATTTCTAGTAGAAACCTTGAGGGCAGCACGTAGGTAGGGTTTTGCCGAAGCTGGATAAATTCTGTGTCGTTCTATTTCTGCATTTATTATTCTGCTATTATCTGTGCTGCTATTATTTTAATATATCTGTGTTGAAATAATTTTATAAGCTTCCGTAATAATTTTTATAATTAACAGCATCACCCTATTCACCCCCCCCCCTCTAGGGTGAAATCGATCCTACAGGTTTCACTGCTAATCTCTGAGATAACATTCTCTCCAATAGCTAGTTGTAAAATAGTAAATGCCCATTTTTCTATCTCCTTCCTTTTCGTGACTGAGATGTCAGCCGTCAACTCCTCAGGGGAAAACACTACTGGATGGACTTCATTCCTCACTAGAACAGCTTTCATCCTCCATTGCCACTTTTCGAAGTCTTTATCCCCATTTCATTTCTCAATTGCCAATTATGATCCTGACGCGATATACATCCCTCTAGTATAGGGTCTTGTAACAATTAGAGTCACTTCGTCTCTTGCCATAGCGTCTAACACTTTTCAATCAACCTTGCAGCTCTGATACCAGACTGTTAGGGAAAATCCCTTCAGATAATCAGTCTAAGAGAATAAAAAATCCAACGCAACGGAAAACAACTGGATCGTGATTGTAATGAGATGAAACAAATAGAGATAAACACCAGAACAGACAGTCACAGATCTATGCAATGTAGAAAAATAAATAACATTGGTATTTATAGTGGTTTAACTATCACTGAAAAATTAGAGTTACAAGATTGATTTACTTTTGGAGGCTATACATAAAAAGAATTAACAATACAGACAAAATTCTGCAGAGTTTCATTTACCTAGGATAGTTGTCATTGTTGTGCAGAAGCTCATCTATTTATAGAGTGAAGAATGAAAAGGTGCTAGCTGCTATATATATTGCAGTCCTCTGGTTTGGTTTGGACATGTGGATCGACAAACATCACTCAAAAGCTGGACCGACGGGGTTCAATTCCGTCTTAACTTGATTCGACATCACTGGGAACGAGCGTTCTGTGCAAAGTATGGTTCGGTAGTTAAATAATAAAACTAATAATAAATCTGGGCTCGCCTACGTTCTTTTCTAAATTTTCAATTTGCCCACTTAGTTTATCAATCCAATATCCCAGTACAGGAAAGAAGTCGCCAAAGTAGAAACATCCTAAATTTTCCTCAAACTGTTCGAGGATGGTATGAAAATTTCCTTCTAATTTCTTGCGTAAAGCAACTCGGCAAATGATGTTATTGGCAAGACTGGCCTGCCAATATAATGTAACCCAGTTTTTATGTTAGACACATATTTTCGTGAGGTAATTTTTAGATTCGAAGTTCTAGAGTGCTCTTGGATTAAAATATGTATTCAAAAGATATTGATGAATAAGGAAAGGAATATATGATATTTTATACGGTGGTTCATTAAATAAGAATCGGCAGTGCTTTCTAACATACCATGGATCTCTTCCATCTAATCTATAGAATCATGATGTTTCTGTACATTTTGATAGTCGAAGATTACAAATAATTTATTAAGAAAAAAAGATGCTTTTAAGAGTCTCTGAAGGAAAGTCAGTTGATAGTGTTCTCGAAATTGGCGAGAAAGTCTTGGTGTGAGAATTTTAAAGATTTTGTAACTTTTGGCGAGTGCTATTATTTTAGAGTACAAAGTTCCAAATTGTGTGGAAACTTAACATGATATAATAATTTGTAATTTTCTGCGGGCTTCAAATATTGTTTTATATCTCTTGTATTAAATATGACTACTTTTAGATAATATTGATGGACTTGGACATAATTGAGGTCGCCGCAATCGACTGAACCATCAAAGAAACCTCCTCTTCTCTTACAAATCTGAAGGTCTCCATCCTTTTTGCGCTGAAAAGCTCAAGAATGCATATCTTCCTCAGCTCTCTCCACGATTCTCCATACGGTGAAAAACTTATATCTGAGTAATTATATGCATATTTGCCCCATGTATCCACATGATATTCGGAACCGTGTTCAAGGTGTTGTGTTCTTACAGTATCACCAGATGTTTCCTGAACTATGCAAGCGATAGTGAGCGTGTGTAATGTGCGTTGTGCGTTGTGCTTGCCCGCGCCTTTCTTCATATTTTTTTATACAGGTATACAAAAGTTTAGATATCCCACCCTTATTACAAACTATGGTCTATTTTTATAGGTTTGCCACACTTTATTATCATATTTTGTAACTAATCAGATCCACTTATGAACGTAATTAATTACCAACCGTTTGTACAGGCATGCCACAATTCATTATCCTATTTTGTAACTAATCAGGTCCACTTAGGAACATAACTTGATTAGTTAAGCACTCTCCCTTGTCAAACCTATTTAAAATACTTATTGCTTGCAATTGACTGAACCCCAACATCACTAAAACATCCTGTTTGCAATGTGATCATATCTAATGATTCTGTGATTTGCATTTATACTCATAATATGCATGATTGGAGTTTAAAGCACCATATGCTTAAATTTTTAGAAAATTTTTGACCAACGTCCATCTCTTTAAAATATATTAGGCTCACATCCTTTCAAATTTTAAAATCCAAATTACATCCCCGTTTTAAAAAAAAAGGTACATATTCGTCCACGAAACTCAATCGTCTCATTTAATCGAGATTTAAAAAAAATAAAAAAATAAAAACTACTCGAACATTAATCAATTTCAATTTCTTCAATTAAAACCTCGTTTTCTCAGCAATTAATGGTCGGTGTAAATTAAAACCAAACAAAATCGAATCGATTTTGGAACCCTAGAATAGCAAAATTTATGGCTATGAATTGCAGATTTATTGAAAGAAAAATAGCTTGCACTGAAATCACCACAATAAATAACTACCGTGAAGAACATTCGAGATTATAACACGAATAGACTGATAATAATGATCTACCACCAACAGCATATCAAATGGAGGAAGAAAAAGCGAAAAACAGGTAAATAAATCAAAATTTTAACATTTTCAAATATGTTTGTTGGTTGTTTGAATTTAAAAGTTCATTTACATGCAAAATTGTTAAAGAAAATATTTGACATATGCAATTTAGAATATTGATTGGTTGAAATTGGTAGATTTGTTTGCCTATAAAATTGACGAGGACAAATATCATGTTGCTTTGTATATTGCAGTACATCATTAGTAGATCATTATTATGTTGCAAAACATAATAGGCAAATCTATGTCCGAAGAAATATCAGGCAGACGGATATTTGCCTGGTGCTTGGCTAATATATTTACCTAGTATTGTCTTGCATGACATGTTTTGGAAGAAATATTAGACAAGCAAATATTTGTCTGCCTAATACCTGCATGGTTAGCATTTTCTCAGCATAGATTAGATTTGCTTAACATGCATTAAACTGTACCATATGTTGTTTTGTATATAATATAGATCATTTTGCAAAGCATAATAGGCAAATCCATGCTAAAAAAATATTAGTCAGACAAATATTTTTGTTAAAAATATTAGCCAGTCAAAATTTGTCCATCTATTATTCACCTAGTTGATACTTTCTCAGCATAGATTAGATTTAGTAAACATGCATTAAAATATACCATATGCGACACATTAACTAACTTAATTTATAGTTATATCATTTCATGGATTCAACACTAGTAATAATGTTTAGAATACAAGCATTGCCAGACACATTAACTAAATTAATTTAGAGTTATTTTAGTTTCTTGAAGAAAAACATTCTCAATTTGAATCTACATCAGAAACTGATACTGATGAATATGATCCATTAGTTGAAGAAACCGAATCATCTTCAGCCGATACAGTAACAATAGAATTAGTTCTTTCAACATTGATAAAAAGGAAGCAATAAAAGATGACAATAAGGTCCTACAAACAAGCAACTACAAAGAATCAAAAGATGAAGATTATAAAACAATCTAAGCAAACCGTTCTAGAAACTTATCGAAATAGCTTCAAAAGTATCCACTCCCTATTCCAAAAATTGAAAAAGGACAATCTTATACAAAATAAACACATTGGTGACTATTGGTGTACTCCATTTCACAAGATATTCCAAGCTTTCCAAATGATAACATAACAATTGAAGATATAGGCAAGGAATCTGCTTCCACTGATTTAACAATACAGTCATGCACAACGGAAGAAAACTATTTTCATTTTGGAGACATGAAAATAACAATAAGGAAATCGACATGAAAATAACAACAAAACGCTTCAAGGATCAATATTTTACATAGTGAAAAATGATCAAAGCCAAGAACGTAGAGTTAAAATTATATTAGCTTCAAAAGGGAACACAAAGCAAGATTAAACTGATGTTGCAAGGATGATGTTAATGTATCTACTATCAACATATTTACTTTCCAATGCAAACTCATCACTTCCTTTAGTGTCGCTGTCATATATTTATACAATAAATGAAACGAAAATTGTTTCATGGCCAGTAATAGTTTTCAATCATTTAATGGACCAAATCGAGAAACACAAAGTACTCAAAGAAAAATCAGAGCTTGTGTAACTATTTTGCATGTAAAAACTAATAACTCATTCTATGTTTTTAGATTATATTACAAACTAAAATACAATCTGATATTGTTTTGCAGTACTGGTTTTGCGACATAACAGAAATAATAGAACAAAAGAAAAGTTGCAAAGAAAGCGAACCTACATTCACAAAATGGAAACTGTAGGTGGTTACTTCAAATATTATTAAGAAATTCATCAGAATATTTCTTCTTCATTACAACTTTCAGTCAAATATTTACCAAGCCTAATATTTGTCAACCTAATATTTGCCAAGAAAATATAGAAGTTAAACTTTCTATTTTCTAATTCGTGGAGAAAAGAAGAAAAACAAAAATGGAGAAGGTGCTAAAAACTGTCAAAGCAAAATCTCCTAAAGAAAAAGGTTCGGAAGTTGACAAAACGTGTGCAAATATAAAAAAAATTGAAAGGTATGAAATTGAAAACGAAGAAACTGAAAAAGGATAATGCATCTACAAAAGAAGAGAACAAGCTCTTGAAAAATTAATTGAAGATTTGAGAAAAAGAAAGAAAATGCTGAAAACGATAATGATGACAAAGTTGATAATGATCAGAAAAATGATTATGAAGCAATAGATGATGACGATGATGATGATTATGAAAAAGTTAAAGCTGATGCCAAAGACAAACATGTTAGTATTAATAAAGAGGATGACAGTAATGATATAGTTTTAGATTATATTAGTATTAATGAAGAGGATGACGGTAATGATGTACTTTTAGATGTAGACGTTGAAGGTCTTAAAGTTGATGACAAAGATGATGGTGATCATAATGCTAGTGTTGGTAATAGTGATGGTATTGATGGTAATGTTGGTGTCAGTGCTGGTGACAAAGATGGTGGTGCTAATGATAGTATTGGTGATGGTGATTGTAACAGCCCTAGTTTTTAGCTATTTATTTCTTTTAATTTTTTTGTTTTTAGGAATATAATTTATATAAATTGTGTTTACCAATATTGTTTAAATATTTAATTTAGAGAATTAAACTCGTTAATTTAATATGATTTTTGTAACTAAATTTAAGAAGAAGAAAAAAAAAAGGAAATTTTTATAATGTATAATGAAGTGTGTGGTAACTAAATGTTTTGGATATTATCATAATATCTGTTGTTATACCCATTCCCTAAAAATAATGAAAAGGAGAAAATTTGTAACATATTAAAGTAGTTAATTAATTATGTTAATTTGGTAGGTTATGACATGCAAATCATGTTGGTGGAATATTCTCAATTTTGACATATTAATTATGTTAGCAGTGAACATTGTTAAGCAATTTAAAACAATGAAACTTACAATCAATTTATTTGATAAATCTACCTTATTCCTAGTTAGCAATTCAAAACTTGAATAAAGGCACATACGGATATTTTAAAATGGAGTTAATGACAATTAATAGATATTTCAAAAAGAAATTTATGACAATTAATAGAGAAATTAATTGTAAAATTTCAGTAGTTGACCAGAATTAATTTATTGAATAATTAATGCAAATTAATAAAATTGATGAAAGATAAATAAGTTAATTCTTTTGGTTAATGGCATGAGGACACGAGGTTAATCCCCATTTTGTAGGAGAAATCTGCCCGTGTAACCAGTCCGGCTACCAGTGCCTACAAAGCGGACGGATTAATGTGAGACGTCGCAGGATTGATAATTAACAAAAAGGGTTAATTAACTAATTAAGTTAGTAACCAAATTTGAGTATGTAATTAAAGGAGGATAATTAATTGGTAATAAGGTAATCAATTGAAATCAATTAAAGGCAATTAAAGGGGAATTAATTGATTAGAAGAATATGGAAATCAAATTTGCCTTCCTTTGCGCGTGACACAAAATTTTATTCTTTTAACATTTTGACATTTGCCTCTTACCATTTGTTTCTTGAGCATGTCACTGTATTCATTTATTCACGCAGCCTTATCCACAAAAATATCAACTCTTCCAATTGCCATTTTTCCTCTCACCTAAATTAAATGCATTCAAAATTTAATCTTGCCTATCTTTGCAAATTTTCGCATACCCATTATATCTCTCTGTTTCCACTGCGTTTGTTTTGCAATAAATAAATTTTTCGAACCATTGATCAAGTAAATATTTATGTAAGCATTTATTACTTTTTCCTTTTCAGTTAAAAGCTTTTTCATTGCTTACCATAAATCACGCAAGAGCTCAAGTTTTGCTTCCTCAATCAAATCTGTTCAAATTTGCAGTAACGCATGCTTTAAATTTAGATTATAACTGGTATAAATCACGCAAGCTATCTAAAAAAAAAAAAAAAATCCAAAAGAGTGATATCGTTCAAACATAAAACTGGAAAGAGAAATCAACGCATGCATTTATCACAATTTTCGTGTAGCGTTCAAACAAGAAGAACTGGAAATAAATCTCTTGCCTAAACGCATGCACTCAAAAATCAACGCTTGCATTTATTTCTTACGTTTTCAAACCTGCCTATTTATCTCCCCTTTTTATTTCGCAAGTTTATCTATAAATACTTTGCCTCATTCACATAAGTTTTCATATCTCCTTGTTTGTCCCTCTCTGGTACAAGCTTCTATCAGGTAAATAATTTGCATTGTTTATTTCTTTGCTTCTTCCAATTTTCCTTCCTCCTTCTTGTGTTCTCTGATTTCCTTGCTCGGCTACTTCCCCATCATGCCGTGCCATTTATAAATACATATAGAACTTTGTTAGTAGTAGGCTGGAAGAAATGATATAAATTGATTGTAGGAAGCTAGACTATGGAATTAGTGTAGTTATGATGTAGTTAGTGGTATTGTGGATTTGGATAAGTGCAGTTTGAAGAGGAAGGCATAGAAAGAAAAAAAAAAAAAAAGAATTACAATTTAATAATGGAGAAGATAAATTGATAAGGAGAAAATGATATGAAATGTTGTTTAATTCAAATAAACAATATTGTATGAATAAATCTTGGGTGAATATAATAAAATGACATTTATTTCAATTTTTAATGGTTGAAATAAATTTAAGATGGTTAAAAATAAATTTAACTACTTATTTGAGAATTTGGGTGGATAAATATCAATGGATTGTATTTATTATGGTTAATAAAAGGATATTGGTGATGTATATCAATAATCACCTTTTAATGTTTAATAATAAAAGTAAAAGAAGAAATAATTTGCCTAAACATGATGAACATGTATGTGAAATAAAGTATTATTTAATGAATTCGAATGTAGTTAGTGGCTACATTTGATTAAATCGAATAATTTGAACAGTATTGTGTTTGTTGCCAATATTGTCATTTTATTTAAATAAATATATATGAGAATGAAAATAATTGATCATGATAAATATGATTAAAAATGTGAGAAATAATTTAATAATGTCTAAACATGTATTTGTTTTGTTTGGGTGCATAACATCTTTTTATTCAATCAATTGTATTAAATTTGCAATTTATTTTGCAATTTATTCAATTTATTTTATGCATGCGTACGGTTGAAGTATGGGCCTAGGATATGTTGAGACGGTTAGCGGGTTGTAGTAGTCGAGCAAGTTGAACTAAATTTCTTTTATTCTATTCGTTCCAGTTGTTCTGAAATTTTGCTTTGACCGTAATTTTTAAATTCGCATACTTGGTATTTGGATCTTATAGATTTAAGTCAAGGCTTTGCATCCGCCGAAGTTTGATCGTGCTTTCCGTTTTTTTTTTCCGAAGTAGATACCGTGTTTGATTTAGATCCACTGCAGCGTTTAAGGTGAGTATTTCTCACCAGACATATGTACATATATTTTGTGAATTATCGCAAGTGTATGTGTAAAAATTTTATTTAAATATTATCTGTCTGTAGTATAACGTAGAATGATGAATCCCATTTAAATTGACACCTCATCAGTTATTATCTGTTGTATTATTTCTGCAGTTATATTATATTATTGTTTATTTACTGCTTAAATCACCACTGCAAGTTCCCTGTTAAATTTAGATTGTTGTGGGCTGAAATGATAGGCCTAAATGATGATTACTGTGCTATTATTATGTTAACTGTTTAACTGTCAACTTGGGATTGCGGGTTTGAAATGATAGAACCCGGGGTTTGTAAATTACGGATTGAAATGATATAAATCCGTATCACTTGACCTAGGCTAGAAAACTATATACAGGCCCGTGGTCCTTATAATATTTTCTGAAATATTTAAAATTATTTTGGAAGTTAAATATTTGATTTAATATCTTTAAAGGATTTTATATTGATTTTGAATGAGTTATAAATGTTAATAAATAAATAAATAAATATTTGAATAAAATTTTGGAATATAACTTATTTTGGAAATTCTGGATTTTTGAAAGGATAAGATTTCAGTTAAGAAATATATATATAAGTTATATTTGGAAATATTTATTAAGTTAAACAATCTACTAAAGCATTTAAATGCTGTCTTTTGAAATTGGACTAGTTTTACCCGTAACTTTAGGTAGCATTTCCTAAGTGCTATAGAATCTGGAATTTGATTGTTTTGAAATTTAAGGAATTTGATAAATTATATTTATGTTTAAGTTTTGGAGACCTTTAAGATATGAGATTTATAACTGGATTTTTCTTAATAAATTTAAGATGAACATTCTAGTGTTAAGTAAATTTTGAAATTATTTAATGGCATAATTTTGGAGTTTTATCTATGGAATTTATGGGAATATTCAAGACGAAATAATAAACACTAATTTGTTGAAAGAAAAAATATCCAACCTTAGTTTTGAATATTAATACTCCAATTGGATATATATATAGGAATTGAAATGGTCTTGGGAACATGAAGTGATAGTTAAATTATGGTTTAAAATAAAGAAATATATTTGTAAAGCTATGTAAATTATCTTCTTTACAAAGTAACCATAAAGTTAAACCATTTATATCCAAACCATTTGTGTTTTGGGAGTTATGTTTTTTTTAAAGAAAAATTTCCAATATATTATGGTTTAAAGGTATAATTCAAATATTTGGTTTCCAGATATTATAAATTTTAAGCAGTATGGTTTTGGAAAAGAATTATATTTGAATATAACGATATCATGTTGTTTTGGGTTTTAAATGATATCGTATTTATAGTTTTGAAATGGAAATGTTTATACTGGTTTTAAAGTATAAATTGTTTTTAAATGACCACGGGTTATAATAACGATGGGTTGGCAAAGAGACCGGGATCGGATATGGACATACTCTCTGTCGATACCGAAAACCACTTTGACCAACCGTGTACGCGGTGGAGATTCCAGAATGAAGTAGGTCGGTGGTGGCGTTTCCTGTAAGGTAAATACGTGGACCCGACTCCCGTGAGTTGGCATAAGGTGGCTAAAACAGGAGCAATTCCAGGCCAATGAGGTCATTCCTCTGATCGGACGCTCCTCTTCGATATTATACTATGATCTTGGATTGATTCAGTGGCCACTTCTATATTTTGATTTTGGGGAGTTAGTTCGAGGTGGGCGGCAGCTGCGCGCTGCGCGTTACCATCAGCCTGGATAGCAATTGGTATATCTACCCTGGCATTGCCTAGTTGTGCCGTGTCACCTACCCTATCGCGCCTTGTACGAGTTTGGTTTTCTCCCGTAGCCCGTGTGGTATCCTCTAGTGGCTTCCCGATCAGGAGGGACTATGATATTGGATGGACTACTGGGACTATTACGTGTTAAGGGCTATATGGGTAACCCCTTAACGCTATTAAAAAGTAAGTTTATTTTATAAATAGACACTAGTATAATAGCGCAATATACTACATAGTAAATAGTTTGACGGATCCTTAGAGGATGGGCGGTCCCAAGCATCCTTTAAGTTACTTGCTCTATATTACAGTACACTTGAATTAGCTTACATTATATAAGTATGTATGTCCTGACTCGAGTGTTATGTTTTATTTTTACGCTCGGGTCAGCCTGAGTTGCAGCTTCAATTTCTTCTCCGTAGCTAGGACACTCAGTAGATCATTCGCGCTGCTGGAAGTTGTTTCAGCCTTTATCTTTTCTGGAATTCAAGACTTTGAAGACTCTATCTCTATTTATGTCTTAAAATTTGTATTGAGGATTATAGACAATGTAAGTTCTGTTTTGTTGAAGTTATATCAGTGGCTTCATGAACCACTAAATTTTTAATTTCCGCTGCGAGATTCTGATATCTGTGTATGTGATTCTGTGATCTATTTATTGTATATTCTGAGTTTTGCCAAATTTATTCTACAACGCAGTATTTTGAACAATTCAAGTCCGACAATGTGCGGATGCGAATGGTTGAAAATATTGGGTCGTTACATTTGGTATCAGAGCTTTGGTTCTAGGCAAAACTTAGAATGTATGGTAAATTTGATTTACAGAATCACGTTCATTCGAGATTGAACCACTCTCTTTTCGAATTTTGGAACATTCCCTACGGTTCCAAAGCTCATTCGTATCCCTCACTTTTTCATCTGCTTTAGATTCTGGAGTATCTCATAACTCCACTTCGGATGATCTTTATTGTAAATTGGCGGTCTCGCCATTATTCTAATAAAGGGGTGAAACTCCTTTACCATTAGCATTGATTCACCGGAGATTTATATTTATCCTCGGTTTATATGCTAGTATCTTTGGTTATTCCAAATTCTATCTCTTCGGATCAAATGTAGATTTACCCCAACCACATCGATATGGCTCTTTAAGTCACGGATGACTAGGTCAAGGTTGTCCGCGACTTATATAGACTTACCCAGTTTCCTTATTCTGATCTTCTGATTTCAATTTATCTTGAATTCTATTTGATTTAAGTTCATCAAATTTGAGTCTCTATCCTGGTTTGAGAAGTTTATTCCTATATTTGAAATTAAAATCTAATATTATATATATGAGTATAATTTTCAAAATTTTATAATTAATTTAACTAGTTGTCAAGAGATAATAGTTTTGATTTTTTTATGGTGTTGTAAGCCATGTGTTTGTCTAATAAATAAGTGAATATAAAACAATGGTTATAAATTAATTTGGAAACAGAAATGAATTTAAAACTAAAACTTGAGAATTAAATTTCTGATGATTTCAAACCTTGTGTTTAAATTTTAAAAGGATGTAATAAGTATTTTTGTATAGAAATTTGTTTCCAAAGAAATTTTAAAATTAGTGCTTTTCTCTTTGTCGCTGGAAAATAATTTCGGTGATGACTGCAGCATCATCGACATTCATTTTCGAGTTTCGAAGTGAAAAGACCATTCTGTAGTCTGGCTATAGTGTTTCCTTGAGATTTTAATTGATTTGAATTTCTAAAGTATGACTTAATATATATAGATATATAATTTAAATTTGATTTGACATATTAGGTATATATATTTAGTTATCTCTAAATGGTTTGAAGGGAATCAGGAATTTAATTCTTAAAGTTATCTTGAGGAAGGAAAATAAATATAATAACAAAAATTTGAATAAAAAGGTTCCAATTGGAGATAATTAAATTGAAAGTTTTATTTGTATAACACCCAATTTCATTTAATATAACTTACCTTGATTTTCAAAAGTTAACATGTAATTGGATAATATACAATATAAAAGGATTTTATGAGTGGTTATAATAAATACTATACACTTAAATTTTAGTTATAAAAGATTAATGGGGATAAATAAGGAAAAGGAATTTAAGGAATTTTATTCAAATGTCTTAATAATCAAATTAATTTAATATGGAGCCGTAAATCTAACCAAGAGATTTTAATAAAAGGTTATTTCCTGAAATGAATATGTTTGTGTAATAAACAAGGTATCTTTGAATAAGGAAAATATATTTGAAAGGGATATTTTTGGAGTAAGGATTATATATCTTCAAATCATAGTTTAATTGATGTCTAAATAAATAGTTAAGACGTATTCTAATATCACTAAATTTTGATAATTGAGAATTGGTTTTCAAATGGAAATTCAAGGGTAACTTATTGAAGGAATATCTTATTTATAAGATAAGTATTTTTAATAAAGTGTTAGGTTATTTGTTAAAATTCAGAGTTAAGTACATAATAAACTGATTAGGAATACTATTATATCTACTATAGCATATTATGAGTGCTGCTGTTTCTAAAAATAAAATGTTTTGGAAATTTTTTTTTATAAATGAACTTAGGAATATTTCAACCTTGAAATGAATATTGTTTGGCATTGAATTTAAAAGGTATAAATGAAGATTATTTTAAAGGTATTATGATTTTAGTAGCATGATTTCCAAATGATAATATTTATAAATTTAATGATTTCAAAGCATTATGATTGCAAATTTATTATCTTATTTGTTTTCAAACTATCTTTAAGTGTCCTTGGTTTCCCTATCTGCTACAGAATGAGGAGGCTATTGCTTATACCAGTCTATTTAGAAATCTTTTCTATAATCTTTAAAAATCTTTGTTACTCATCGGGGCCTGAGCACCGCTTACCACCCATAGACCGACGGTCGAACTGAAAAGAGTAAAACCGATTCTAGAAGATCTTCTTCGTGCTTCAAATCCGGAACTATTCGTTTAAAGTTCTTGTTTATCTAGCTTATCTTCCTTTGTTTCTTTTCTTTTGTTCCTTTTCGAGGACGAAAAGTTCTTAAGTGGGGGAGAGTGTAACAGCCCTAGTTTTTAGCTATTTATTTCTTTTAATTTTTTTGTTTTTAGGAATATAATTTATATAAATTGTGTTTACCAATATTGTTTAAATATTTAATTTAGAGAATTAAACTCGTTAATTTAATATGATTTTTGTAACTAAATTTAAGAAGAAGAAAAAAAAAAGGAAATTTTTATAATGTATAATGAAGTGTGTGGTAACTAAATGTTTTGGATATTATCATAATATCTGTTGTTATACCCATTCCCTAAAAATAATGAAAAGGAGAAAATTTGTAACATATTAAAGTAGTTAATTAATTATGTTAATTTGGTAGGTTATGACATGCAAATCATGTTGGTGGAATATTCTCAATTTTGACATATTAATTATGTTAGCAGTGAACATTGTTAAGCAATTTAAAACAATGAAACTTACAATCAATTTATTTGATAAATCTACCTTATTCCTAGTTAGCAATTCAAAACTTGAATAAAGGCACATACGGATATTTTAAAATGGAGTTAATGACAATTAATAGATATTTCAAAAAGAAATTTATGACAATTAATAGAGAAATTAATTGTAAAATTTCAGTAGTTGACCAGAATTAATTTATTGAATAATTAATGCAAATTAATAAAATTGATGAAAGATAAATAAGTTAATTCTTTTGGTTAATGGCATGAGGACACGAGGTTAATCCCCATTTTGTAGGATAAATCTGCCCGTGTAACCAGTCCGGCTACTAGTGCCTACAAAGCGGACGGATTAATGTGAGACGTCGCAGGATTGATAATTAACAAAAAGGGTTAATTAACTAATTAAGTTAGTAACCAAATTTGAGTATGTAATTAAAGGAGGATAATTAATTGGTAATAAGGTAATCAATTGAAATCAATTAAAGGCAATTAAAGGGGAATTAATTGATTAGAAGAATATGGAAATCAAATTTGCCTTCCTTTGCGCGTGACACAAAATTTTATTCTTTTAACATTTTGACATTTGCCTCTTACCATTTGTTTCTTGAGCATGTCACTGTATTCATTTATTCACGCAGCCTTATCCACAAAAATATCAACTCTTCCAATTGCCATTTTTCCTCTCACCTAAATTAAATGCATTCAAAATTTAATCTTGCCTATCTTTGCAAATTTTCGCATACCCATTATATCTCTCTGTTTCCACTGCGTTTGTTTTGCAATAAATAAATTTTTCGAACCATTGATCAAGTAAATATTTATGTAAGCATTTATTACTTTTGCCTTTTCAGTTAAAAGCTTTTTCATTGCTTACCATAAATCACGCAAGAGCTCAAGTTTTGCTTCCTCAATCAAATCTGTTCAAATTTGCAGTAACGCATGCTTTAAATTTAGATTATAACTGGTATAAATCACGCAAGCTATCTAAAAAAAAAAAAAAAAAATCCAAAAGAGTGATATCGTTCAAACATAAAACTGGAAAGAGAAATCAACGCATGCATTTATCACAATTTTCGTGTAGCGTTCAAACAAGAAGAACTGGAAATAAATCTCTTGCCTAAACGCATGCACTCAAAAATCAACGCTTGCATTTATTTCTTACGTTTTCAAACCTGCCTATTTATCTCCCCTTTTTATTTCGCAAGTTTATCTATAAATACTTTGCCTCATTCACATAAGTTTTCATATCTCCTTGTTTGTCCCTCTCTGGTACAAGCTTCTATCAGGTAAATAATTTGCATTGTTTATTTCTTTGCTTCTTCCAATTTTCCTTCCTCCTTCTTGTGTTCTCTGATTTCCTTGCTCGGCTACTTCCCCATCATGCCGTGCCATTTATAAATACATATAGAACTTTGTTAGTAGTAGGCTGGAAGAAATGATATAAATTGATTGTAGGAAGCTAGACTATGGAATTAGTGTAGTTATGATGTAGTTAGTGGTATTGTGGATTTGGATAAGTGCAGTTTGAAGAGGAAGGCATAGAAAGAAAAAAAAAAAAAAAAAAAGAATTACAATTTAATAATGGAGAAGATAAATTGATAAGGAGAAAATGATATGAAATGTTGTTTAATTCAAATAAACAATATTGTATGAATAAATCTTGGGTGAATATAATAAAATGACATTTATTTCAATTTTTAATGGTTGAAATAAATTTAAGATGGTTAAAAATAAATTTAACTACTTATTTGAGAATTTGGGTGGATAAATATCAATGGATTGTATTTATTATGGTTAATAAAAGGATATTGGTGATGTATACCAATAATCACCTTTTAATGTTTAATAATAAAAGTAAAAGAAGAAATAATTTGCCTAAACATGATGAACATGTATGTGAAATAAAGTATTATTTAATGAATTCGAATGTAGTTAGTGGCTACATTTGATTAAATCGAATAATTTGAACAGTATTGTGTTTGTTGCCAATATTGTCATTTTATTTAAATAAATATATATGAGAATGAAAATAATTGATCATGATAAATATGATTAAAAATGTGAGAAAAAATTTAATAATGTCTAAACATGTATTTGTTTTGTTTGGGTGCATAACATCTTTTTATTCAATCAATTGTATTAAATTTGCAATTTATTTTGCAATTTATTCAATTTATTTTATGCATGCGTACGGTTGAAGTATGGGCCTAGGATATGTTGAGACGGTTAGCGGGTTGTAGTAGTCGAGCAAGTTGAACTAAATTTCTTTTATTCTATTCGTTCCAGTTGTTCTGAAATTTTGCTTTGACCGTAATTTTTAAATTCGCATACTTGGTATTTGGATCTTATAGATTTAAGTCAAGGCTTTGCATCCGCCGAAGTTTGATCGTGCTTTCCGTTTTTTTTTTTCCGAAGTAGATACCGTGTTTGATTTAGATCCACTACAGCGTTTAAGGTGAGTATTTCTCACCAGACATATGTACATATATTTTGTGAATTATCGCAAGTGTATGTGTAAAAATTTTATTTAAATATTATCTGTCTGTAGTATAACGTAGAATGATGAATCCCATTTAAATTGACACCTCATCAGTTATTATCTGTTGTATTATTTCTGCAGTTATATTATATTATTGTTTATTTACTGCTTAAATCACCACTGCAAGTTCCCTGTTAAATTTAGATTGTTGTGGGCTGAAATGATAGGCCTAAATGATGATTACTGTGCTATTATTATGTTAACTGTTTAACTGTCAACTTGGGATTGCGGGTTTGAAATGATAGAACCCGGGGTTTGTAAATTACGGATTGAAATGATATAAATCCGTATCACTTGACCTAGGCTAGAAAACTATATACAGGCCCGTGGTCCTTATAATATTTTCTGAAATATTTAAAATTATTTTGGAAGTTAAATATTTGATTTAATATCTTTAAAGGATTTTATATTGATTTTGAATGAGTTATAAATGTTAATAAATAAATAAATAAATATTTGAATAAAATTTTGGAATATAACTTATTTTGGAAATTCTGGATTTTTGAAAGGATAAGATTTCAGTTAAGAAATATATATATAAGTTATATTTGGAAATATTTATTAAGTTAAACAATCTACTAAAGCATTTAAATGCTGTCTTTTGAAATTGGACTAGTTTTACCCGTAACTTTAGGTAGCATTTCCTAAGTGCTATAGAATCTGGAATTTGATTGTTTTGAAATTTAAGGAATTTGATAAATTATATTTATGTTTAAGTTTTGGAGACCTTTAAGATATGAGATTTATAACTGGATTTTTCTTAATAAATTTAAGATGAACATTCTAGTGTTAAGTAAATTTTGAAATTATTTAATGGCATAATTTTGGAGTTTTATCTATGGAATTTATGGGAATATTCAAGACGAAATAATAAACACTAATTTGTTGAAAGAAAAAATATCCAACCTTAGTTTTGAATATTAATACTCCAATTGGATATATATATAGGAATTGAAATGGTCTTGGGAACATGAAGTGATAGTTAAATTATGGTTTAAAATAAAGAAATATATTTGTAAAGCTATGTAAATTATCTTCTTTACAAAGTAACCATAAAGTTAAACCATTTATATCCAAACCATTTGTGTTTTGGGAGTTATGTTTTTTTTAAAGAAAAATTTCCAATATATTATGGTTTAAAGGTATAATTCAAATATTTGGTTTCCAGATATTATAAATTTTAAGCAGTATGGTTTTGGAAAAGAATTATATTTGAATATAACGATATCATGTTGTTTTGGGTTTTAAATGATATCGTATTTATAGTTTTGAAATGGAAATGTTTATACTGGTTTTAAAGTATAAATTGTTTTTAAATGACCACGGGTTATAATAACGATGGGTTGGCAAAGAGACCGGGATCGGATATGGACATACTCTCTGTCGATACCGAAAACCACTTTGACCAACCGTGTACGCGGTGGAGATTCCAGAATGAAGTAGGTCGGTGGTGGCGTTTCCTGTAAGGTAAATACGTGGACCCGACTCCCATGAGTTGGCATAAGGTGGCTAAAACAGGAGCAATTCCAGGCCAATGAGGTCATTCCTCTGATCGGACGCTCCTCTTCGATATTATACTATGATCTTGGATTGATTCAGTGGCCACTTCTATATTTTGATTTTGGGGAGTTAGTTCGAGGTGGGCGGCAGCTGCGCGCTGCGCGTTACCATCAGCCTGGATAGCAATTGGTATATCTACCCTGGCATTGCCTAGTTGTGCCGTGTCACCTACCCTATCGCGCCTTGTACGAGTTTGGTTTTCTCCCGTAGCCCGTGTGGTATCCTCTAGTGGCTTCCCGATCAGGAGGGACTATGATATTGGATGGACTACTGGGACTATTACGTGTTAAGGGCTATATGGGTAACCCCTTAACGCTATTAAAAAGTAAGTTTATTTTATAAATAGACACTAGTATAATAGCGCAATATACTACATAGTAAATAGTTTGACGGATCCTTAGAGGATGGGCGGTCCCAAGCATCCTTTAAGTTACTTGCTCTATATTACAGTACACTTGAATTAGCTTACATTATATAAGTATGTATGTCCTGACTCGAGTGTTATGTTTTATTTTTACGCTCGGGTCAGCCTGAGTTGCAGCTTCAATTTCTTCTCCGTAGCTAGGACACTCAGTAGATCATTCGCGCTGCTGGAAGTTGTTTCAGCCTTTATCTTTTCTGGAATTCAAGACTTTGAAGACTCTATCTCTATTTATGTCTTAAAATTTGTATTGAGGATTATAGACAATGTAAGTTCTGTTTTGTTGAAGTTATATCAGTGGCTTCATGAACCACTAAATTTTTAATTTCCGCTGCGAGATTCTGATATCTGTGTATGTGATTCTGTGATCTATTTATTGTATATTCTGAGTTTTGCCAAATTTATTCTACAACGCAGTATTTTGAACAATTCAAGTCCGACAATGTGCGGATGCGAATGGTTGAAAATATTGGGTCGTTACAGTGATGTTGGTGTATTGATGATGCTGACCAAAATAAGGATGATACTACTGCAAAAGACGATGATGACACTGGTGAAACAGCTGTCATACCAAAGGAAGTAAAAAACAATTAACAAAAAGAAGCCACGGAAGAAAAAATGAAAGCATAGAAAAAGGAAAACTTCTACAAATTATTGTTGAAAATTAAGGTGTGCAAATATTTTCCGGGGTGCAAATATTTGCCTGACAAATATTTGTCCAACAAATATTTGACATCTATAAGGTAATAAACAAAATAATTAACTTTTGATATTTTTTTGATAAACCAAGTGATAAACCAAAAGATCTGATTGCAGGACATCACAAAAAATAGTTCAAAAAATAATAGCTATATATTTTAAAATAAATTTTTCTTTTTTCCTATAAGTGTTTGACATGTACTAAATATATAATTGAAACAGAGCTCGAAATTTTGGCATACCAGGGAAAAAATTCCCAACATTCAAAATATTGACATCGAGTGAAAGCTAGGAAAGCAGCCCAAAATCAACTCAAAATCAATTGACAATCCAAAAAAAATAATGGCTGCAACATACAAAATAAAGAAGGGAAAAAAGGATAAAAATCAAGAAAGAATAAAAGAGAAGCTTCTCCATCTTCACTGTCTAAGACAATTAAAACTTAAAACAGAAGATAAAAAGCAGAAGATCGAAATTTTTAGTACGAGCCACCAAAAATAAGAAAATACACAAGGAACTCCAAGAAAGACAATGTCGATAAAAAGAAGTTAAAAAAGATAATATTATCGACATACTTGAAGAAGATGAATGTGATCATGACAGATCAAAAACAAAAGAAGATATTGTGATAGATGTTGAAAAAAGCAAGCTAGCAGAAAGAAGGCTTTCATACAATCAAATCAGTGAACTAAAAGCTTTTTACCAACAGAAGGAAACAAATAAGATATTTAACTAAAACAATGCATAACATACATACATACATACATACATACATACATGTATGTATGTATATACACATATGAATACATAACAATTATTTGCCAGGCAAATATTGCCTGGAAGATATTTGTCTGGCGGATATTTGCCATGTACACATGCTCATCTAGTTACAATAATATATAATAATATAATTTTGATACTATTAAACATGAAAAACATTCTATGACGTAGAAAAAGACATTGAAATAAGAGAAGTAATGTTGTCCAACAAATTCATGCATTCGAAGGTATATAATTTTACAATGCTTTTTCTATATAATGATATGATAAATATAGATAAAAAAAATAAGAAAATTAATATATGAAATTTTATTCTGTTGCAGGTTATAGACTGGTTCATGAAAATCAAACTCGACCCAAAACATAAAGATATTGTTTACTTATATTCCTATGCAACGGTATGAAATACTTAAAACCAAAAATACATATCTTTAAAACTAATTGTACTTTAAACACAGGCATCTGTTATTAACGACTACAAAACCACATATGAATCTTTGGTGACCAAAGTGCTGGAAGAAAGAGCAATGACGTGCAAATAAATAGTTATACCGATGCATCATATCAATAACTACACACCGTTAGAGTTTATCGCAATTGAAAAGACATGGAAGCACTATGATTCCCAAAGACCAAGATAAAGAAAAGCCATCTTCCCACACAAACAAACAGGGAGTTATTAAAATTGTAAGTTATAAATATGTTTACAATTGATGATGACAGATATTTACAGGGAAAATATTTACTGGCAAATATTTACCTCACAAATATTTGCAAACTGATATTTAATCAAAATTACCAAACAAATTTATTTGTTCATTCATAATTTTTAGAGAGACAATTTTATGGACCCGCTTAGAATAATTTATTCAAGAAATAGCAAAAAACCAACATAATTAAAAAACAATCCAGTCAAATTAATTATTTGCCCACAACAGGAGCCTCATTCGAAAATAAAACTTATTATTTATTTCAAAACATTAAAAATATCAATTTTTTTGAAATGATGCAGAATTGATTGTGCAATACTTGTCATGATGTTCATGGAAGATCTTTTCAATACAAAAACATTGAAGACAATCTGGAGATGTGTAATTTTGATTCCATACATGATATTAAGCTTTGGTGGTATATGATTTAGTTGCAGAAAAAAATATGGATGGAGATCAAATCCTGATACACGAAAATGTATCAAATATTTAATGGCTATAGGCAATTTTGGATAATGAATGCAATAAACTTCTGGATGTTGGATGTTGGTTATTAGATTTTAGATGTTGGTATGAGATGTTAAACATTGATGTTAGACATTGATTGTTAGATGTTAGACATATGATATACATTGATTGTTGGATTTTTACTATCAGATGTTAGCTTTTACATAGCTACATGTTTGATATTAGATTTTCATTGTTATATGTTTATATACATTGTTTGATATCAGATTTTGAGTGTTGTATATTTTTTTTAACTGAAATGTAATATGAAATATTCAAAAAAAAATTTATTGTTTTTATACAGTATAAAATTATAAAAATTGGATATTCAGTTCAAATGGTCAGATACTTTTGACCAGCAAAAATTGACCAGGAAAATATTTGTCATGCAAATGTTTCCAGACAAAATTTTGTAAGATTACTACATTTTCTTATAACTGCATTGACGTATTGCTATAATTTTCATATAGAAAAAAACTTCAGCAAAACAACAACTACCAACACAAATATAAAGTTTGTGTCAAAGCAAAAGAGAAAAATTATGAAGTTAAACACAAATAAAATGTTCTCTTTTCATTCACTAACATTCCATTCTATAAAGAATACTTTGTCTAACTTACAAGAAGCAGATTTCAGTTTTGGATTGTGTGTTAATTTTTTTAGTTCCTTAAAGCAATGATTTGTTATATCATTAGAACATACAAAATTGAATACTAATATTTTTTCTATGAGGATGGAGGAATTTTTCATTTTACTTTAATCTTTCATTTGAATTCAGGTAAAAATATAATTGCTTTTCATGATTCAATGACATACACTTTTGACCAACATTTTAAGCTAATAGGAAAATTAACTAATTGCATCCGACTAACACACACATGTTGCGTAAAAATTAAAACAACATACTACATGTTAAACATCTTACTCCATGTTTAAGCAACTTACTAAACATTTTTTTGAGACAGAATGAAAAACAAACAGAGTAACTGCTGATACTTGAAAACAAACTCAAAGCTACTAAATAATTATATGACCATTATAAGTCGGGCAAATATTTGTCTGACAAATACTTGCCTTCTGGTATTTGCCATTCGACAAAACATCAGAATACTGATTTAAAGCCATCAATAGTGAAATGCTTTATTTGAAATGATGTAGAATTGATTGTGTAAGATTTACAAAGGAAAATAAAACAGACCAAATATTAAACTCAAATCCACTAAATATTCGTATGACAAGTATATGTGTAACAACCCTGGGTTTGGGGTCATCTTTTTTTGTTAAATTATTTCGAAGGTTATAATTTAATATTGATTTTGAGAATAAAATTTGAGTTAAAAATATAATTATTGTGAGAATTGAGGATTTGTTGTGAAAATAGAGTTTGAGAATTTTATTTCATGTTATGTAAGTGGAAATGAATGGAAAATGTTTTTATTTAGATTAAAAAATGCAATAATTGGATAATTATTGCCATTTGCTTCTATTAATTGGTTTTAATAAGAGTAATTAATTTTATTAAGTACTTGTTGAATAAAAACATGAATTTGGGTTAGAGATTTGTTTTAACCATAAATTATGGTTTTAGACGGTTTTGTGTATTTTCTAAGTAAAGGAAAATATTTTGTGGAGTTTTAGAAGTTAAAATATAAGTTATATTCTTTATTTAATTAAAAGTGTGCAATTTATAATAAAAGAGGGGCTTTATTGTAAAAATGTTTAAAATAGAGATTTATCTATTTATATGGGTTCAGAATGTTTTACTTTATAATTGTTGATAATTTGAGAGCTCTTGTATAAATAGTTTGTGAGAAAATAAATTTTATATATGTGTACATATGTTGTGCACATATTTGTTGAATCAATTTATTCCTTGAGGCCTTTTTGTTGTAATTCTTTTGACTATTAAGCCCATGCCCATTTCCATTTTTGTGAACTCTAGCCTGGTTGAAGGGGAAATCTTTTTTTTCCTGTATGTTCTAATTCCTGAATCCTCTCTTCTCTCTCCCTCTCTTTCCTTTCTATGTGAAACTTCTCAATGGCCTCTTCAACCTAATCTCAAGCTGGAGCCTTCAAAAAATTAATTCTTTTGGCTTGATAATTAACTCCAGAGGTAATCTCCTGCAAAAATTTCCACCAAATTCTTTAATAGTGAATAAATTCTTACTTTCTTCTCCATTGGCTATGCATGTTTGTTTTGAGGTTTTTTTAGCTACTCTATGTTCTCAACCTCTACAAAAGACCTCAGCTTGGCTCCAAATTCTTGCTAAAACATTGCTAAAGTATATGGCAAGTATTCATACTTACATTTGCTAGCTAAATTTAGTATCTGGACGAGAATCTGGAATTATTTGGTTACTGTAAATTCAGCTTGTCGTTGTTTAACTTCTGTTTGGTATTATTGCTCTACTGGCTGAATAATATTTATGGCGTTAGTTTTGCGTTTTAAATCGGAATTTAGAAATTCAAGATGTTCTGTAATCCTTGTGAAATATTCCACCACTTTTATTTTTTCAGTTTTGAATGATTTTGAAGTCTACATAGTGAAAAATTGACCTTTTCATCGCTGGCCTGTTTTGATAGCCAGTGCACATAAATTTATTTAGGTAGTATTTCTATCATAACTTTCACGTTACTTGTAACGATCCCAGTTTTAAAGACGAATTTCAATTTATAATTTAATTGAATTTTAGATTAAATTATGGATTTGGTTGAATTTTTCAAACTTAATAAGAAATTTATATTTATTTGTTTTTGAAATTGATTTGAAACTCAAAGCGAATGAATTGAATTGAATTATAAATAAAAAGTTTAAAACAAAATAGAATAAAACTACTTATCAATCTTAAGAAAAAAAAATATAAAATAAAATGTACGTTGTGAATGTAATACTTATGTTAGAAATATAATTAGAAGATAAATTACAAAACAATACGATTTACTCAAGTGTGAACAATAAAAAGATAAGAACATATGAAACATAAAGTAAGAAGAAAAAAAATCAAATAACATGTTAATAAAACAAATATGAAAACAAACAAATGCAAACATAAAGAAATAACATACAAATATAAATACATACATAAAAAAAATACATAGCATAGGAAAGTAAAATAAAATACAACACAAAACTGTACATACATAACAATACATTAGCTAAACCTGTTATCATAAACATGCAAGAAAACAAAAATATCACCAAAACAAAATCTCTCAGCCGCAGTCAACAAGCAAGGAATGCTAGCACAACAAGTATCTCTATCCCATAACTAAAAACATGTTCAGCCGTGCTTGTTGTACAAAGCATTAAATGCAAGTATCTAGTGTATTGTATAAACAAATATTACCCTGTCTACTTCACTTTCTATATACATATCAACCTTCTCATTTCAGTTTTTGTTCCATTCCAAAACTGAGAAGAAATTAAAATATATCATCCCAAACTAAAACCAACTTCAATTTAAAACTTCAACTGGAACAGCAAGCCAACAACTCAACTTGATCAAGTCCAGATCAAGATTTAAACAAAGTTTCAGTTATCATTAAAGGTTCTGATTCTCTGTTCTTCAACAAATCAAGTGAGTAAACTTACACTTTCAAGTTTAAGTTTTGGTCACAACAGAATATGCTATTCATTTGATAATATGTGTTGTTTGTGATTTATCTTTGAAAATAATCCTGTGTATATTTATACATAGAATGTTATGCATACTTTACTGCCCTGTTTATTGATTGCAGGGTGAATATTTATTCAAATTCGAATTTATTTCATCAACTATTATAAAGCTTTAAATTTTTTTTCCCGACAAAGCAAGATGTTCAAACCCAAGTCAGGACTTTTAAAATTTGTTTTAAAACAAAATAGTGAACTATGCTCTGGGATTAAGTTTACAGGCAAACAAGAATTTTTTTTTTGATAAATTTGATTTTTGTAAAAGGCTAATTCAGATGTATAACTTGAATCCTAACTGAAAGATAAGATTTTTAAAACAAGAATGGGAATTTTTAGTGATGTATGATTTGAGCAGTTCATAAATGAATAGGATAGGCTTTTTGATCAATTTCTAGTAATCAAATGAATTTTGGATGTTGTAATTTGGGTTGAAGCAGGTTTAAACATCATGGAGTTTAGGAAAATTGTCAAAAAAAAATATCTGTTGCAAGAATTTAGAGGACGAGAGCAAATTAGGGTTTAAAGGTCCATTGTAGACGAGGAAGCAAATGAGGTCGCGGCGACGTCATCATAGCATCGAGCGCTACGGGGTCTTAGGAGATGGTAGAGGGGATCATGACGAGTAGTTGGCCGAAGTTATGGCGTCGCTGGTGGTCAAGGATGCGGAGGCGAAGCAATTGAAGGTAGGTGATGAAGTTCCAGGGTTCGAACGAAAAGCTAAAATTTGATTCAGTATGGTTGGCTTTGTTTTTAACTTGGATTTCGAGTGTTGCAATGATTTGCGACTTGTCGAAGAGTTTGGAGCTCGCCGTAGCGGCGGCGCGACGTCGTGCACGTGCACGACGTCGATCTTGTGTCAGGCAATTTTGGGCCTGGGAGATACTCGAGTAAATGCTCGAGTGAAATGGGTTGACTCGGGTAATAGATTGATTTGTTTCGAGTTGGATTGGGCACGTGATTTTGTTATTCTGTATAAAGTTAAAAAAATATTAAACTTAGCTGAAGTTAAGAAAAAAAAGAAGAAGAAGAAGAACGAACGAGTGGGAGAGGAGGTCTCGGGGAAACAAGAGAGGAACGCGTGGGGTCACTCGAGATAATAGGGGTGAGACTCGGGTAATTTTCTTCAACTGCAGTGTTAAAAACAAAATCTTGCTCAGGTTGATTTTTCAACCTGCAAACTAATAGTAGCATGCGAACTGTTTAAAACAAGTTTCAATATTAATGGCCAATTAATGCATGCCAATTATAAGTTAAGCCTTTGTTACCAATTCATGAGTTAAGAAGAATACTTAACAAAGTTTTAGAATTCAATTAATACTTTAATTTAGTAATTAGTGTAAAACAAACAAGTGTTGAAATTTATTTACCATTAAAGTTTTTAGTTTAGTGATAATTTGATTTCAAAGTTTGAAAGAGATTCTAAAATGTAAATTAAGACAAATAGATATTATTAAGGGTTTACTCTGTTTGTAATTACGAATTGTTAATCAGATAATCAAAGTAAATTAATCTCTAATTAGTAGTTAATTAAGATAATTGGTTGAAAATTGATTTGTTAATTAACTAATTTGAAATGAGATGAGTGATTAATTGATAACTAATGATAAATTAAACAGGGTTAAGTGATTTATTCTAAGTAATTAAAATTAAATTTGAATTAATTACAATAAGAATTAAGGATGATTGCTTATGGATTGTGTAAGTAGGATATCTGATTTGTTGCCTATTGAATTGATATTTCTGTTTATGATTATGATGCTATGTGATGTGAACTGCCTTATGTTGTACTGTGAATTTGGATTTGTTTCTGTATATATGTGAAAACCCCTTGACCTGTATACGACATTTGAATTTCGATGCGACAGAGAATCGGATTCCAGTTGGTTATCCGAAACCCACATCGAATTGTAATGATGAATCTACGTGATTGATAAATATATTTTATCTGTGAAACTGTGAATGAAGATAAGCGTTATTGGTTATACCGCTTATCGATATTGATATATTTGTGATGATTGATGTTGTGCACTATTGTGTATAATCCTTGGACCACACTATACACACACAAATATGGATTTCACGAGGAAATCGGTTAAGTCACAGATTTTTAAATAAGTTTGAATTTGAATTTTTAATTCAAATATTTTTGGAGAAATAAATTAAGTTTAATGTGGAAAAGCTTTTGAAAGCTGTTTTAAGAATAAAAGTTATTTTTGAATAACTAATAAAGATTTGGAATTTAAATAATCGGATTTAGATTGAAATTCAAAAGAAATCTGAAATTGAATTCTATATTCAGTATTTATGATTTAAAAAGGATTTTTACAAGTTATACGGGTTTAAACCATTTTTAAGCGTTGATTTGGAAATTTGAATTAATTCAAAGATTTTTAACTTGTATAAATAGAATCGGGGTTTTTCCAAAATAAAACTATTGTTTCTAAGTGATAAAAAGCTTTTATATGAGTTATGAACTTACAATTAATATTAAAGAGATTTCAAGTTTGAATCGAAAATGATTTTTCGAGTTATGAATGAATCTTTGGAAACATTTTTGAAAGCTATGAGATAAATCTTTTATTTAAAGATTTAAATAAATAAATTCAATTGAAACGGAAATCGTTTTGAAATCCGTAATTGAATCTTTGTGAAACTGAGTAAACTTTGCGAAATAAATCTTTTTGTTTAAAAGATTTGAAATGATAATTGGTTTAAACCATTTGAAAGGAAGTTTGGAATTATTAAGTTGTGACTTAATTGAAATCCCATATCCATATGTTTTAAATGTTGCGCTCACTATTCGGGTTAGCCGGGAAAGGACATTTGTGTCGTATAACCCTTTCCGAATATGTGATATGTCGTTATGGATAGCATTTGAAGACCGGTGGTGAAGACCGGGTATTTGCGAGAACGATAGGATGACCTATCGATTGTCTCTGCACTGAGTTGAAATGGTATAGAGACTCCCTAAGTGATGGGAAGTCCAATCGGGATTGTGAATACCCGGATTGCAAGGACTTCTTTGGAAGTGCCTTCGATTCTGTTCGAGCCCGGAACAGACTTGTATGGATAGTATGTCTGACATTACAAATTGAGATATAAAGCCGATTTCTTTCAAATATATTTCTGTTGGTGGCGGAGAATTTATTCTCTTAGCTTAACACCCTTCTCTGAGACGTACGAGCTCAGAGGTTATGTAGTTGAAGGTTATCAGCGATATATTCCCAATTTGGTAATGTGACATGCTGAGTGTTGCTGTGAAATGATCATTGTGTTGATTATTTGAGATAGGATCATTTGTTTGATCGTCTATCTTGGTGATCATTTCTATGATCATTTGTTGACCCAAAGCACGGCTTTTGTATAAAGTGTGTTTTTGTGGACGAGGCTTTGTCGAGCCTCACAAACCGGTAATGGTCGAAACAGGAATTGTGCGGCAAGGTTTTCAGGGATAGCGTCCCTAGGGTATGACCATTCCTTCTGGAAAAGAGTAGTATCATGGTATGGAGCCCAGATACTTACTCATGTTGAAACACTTATTATTATGGTGTGATGTTGGTTAGAGAGCTCTCGTTTAAAGGTCCCAAAGGACCAGGGGTGGCATATCTGAGGGTTTGTAATATCCCTTGGGAAAAGGGGTTCCCGGCCTTGTTTAGCAGAGAACGGTTTGGTTCTCGGGGCGTCCTTCCAGAGGCGTTTCCATGTGGCAATGGGAAGTTCCTTGGCCTGACCATTTGTTGGAAAAATCCATTCATCCAATACGAGCCTTGTACGGTATTAGTTGTATTACCTGCCATCTACTTATGGTGGCGCCCCACTGTTTGGATGGTAGCTATAGTAGGCATAGTTCGAAATGTCTATGCTGGCTAAGATTTATATCTTTACTTTCGAAATGATTTTTCATACACTATGCACTAGTAATAATATCAAATGTTTCTTTTTAATGCGTATCAAGCATCTTTGACTATCATAAGGAGAAATCTCCTCCGATTCTGCGTTTGCATTGTGTGTGTGTGCGGGAGGCCTTATGGTAGTCTCATTTCTAAAAAGCATTGCGAATCTATTTTAAAAGTATTTCGTTGCTTGTTTTTAAAGATAAACTGTTTTTGTTTGCTCACACCAGTCCCATGACTGATCCAGAGTTTATTGTTTATTTCCTAAACTCTGGGTGCTCAAAATTTTCTACACGGGCAGTCTAGAGTTTGGTTTTTCAGATAATTAGGTTCAGTAGATCATCTGGAGCTAGTTCAGTTTTCTTTGGATATGGACGAGACTTGCTTGGTGGAATCTTGATGGTGAATCGAGCTAGGAGTTTTGGAGCTTTGTCTTTGGAGCTTTTTTGGATCAGAGTTGCAGTATTATATTCTGAGAAGACTTATTTCATATTGTATCATGTTCCACTGTATTCTATGTTGTATATTCTCTGATGTTGATGATTATTATTGTATCAAATTGATGTATCGGATATTGCATTCATGTTATATCACTGATATCATCTTTTATTTCCGTTGTGTTATTTATCATTTAATGGTGTTACAAGCTCCCGCGAAACGAATTTGATGTTGTTTGTTGGACATCGAGTTTGGATCGTGACAGATTGGTATCAGAGCTGAAGGTTGAGTAAGAACTTTAGCTACGGAGTGTAACACCTTAGATAACTCATTAGAGATAGGGTGAAGTATACCCTAGAATGAGTACAACTAGTGGAACCAAAACCCAAATTTCTTAATCTATTTTCTTTATCTGTTATTATTCTCTAAGATATTTCGTCTGAATGCCTAAATCGGATTTCTTACTATTTACAGATAGTAAGAATGAGTGGAAGAAGAGGACGAAATAGGAGACAGGAAAATACCACTTCAACTGGTCAAAACCCTGCAACGATAGATATTCCTATTCAATCTCAATTGAATTTGGCTGATTTATATCAAAAGTTTTCTAGACTTGGTGGAAAGCCATTCACTGGCAAAGAAACCATTATCGAAGCACAAGCATGGATTCGATCGTGTGAAAAGATTTTCAAAGGACTAAAATTAAAAGATGATCAGATGCGATTGATAGCTTCATGGCAACTCCAGGAAGAGGCTTTAGTTTGGTGGGAAACTGTTACCGTGGATGAGTCGACAGATGAATTTACTTGGAGTCGTTTCAAGGAAGTGTTTGAGCAGCGATATATGTCGTCTGCTGGTATCTCTAGAGCGTACCAGGAGTTTATGGATTTAGAGCAAGGGAATTTATCGTTTGAAGAATACTTAAACAAATTTATTGAATTATCTCGATTTGGTCCAGAATTGGTGAATACACCGTTAAAGAAGAATGAAAATTTTATTCGGGGAATGAACAAGGAGTTTCAGGAACGGATGACTACTCACGTAAAGGAATCTTTTTCTGAATTAATTGATATGGGCTATAGATATGATACTCTGGAAAAGCAAAAAGATCTGGAGGAGAATGTAGATGCAAGTAATCTGAATTGGAGAACAAGGAAGTTTGGCGGAAAGAAATCGAGGAAAAATAAAGGAAAGAAAAGTATACAAAAGAAAAAGAAGGATGTTACTTGTCTCAATTGCCTGGAAAAAGGTCACTACTCGGATAAATGCAAGAATGATTGGAAGCCAGGAATGAGAGAGCCATTTATGAGGCCAGATCAGGAATCTACTGGATGCTATAAATGCCGCAAGCCAGGACATAGGATTAACAACTGTCTAGCAAAGAAGCAAACTTTAATAAGGAGAGGGTATGCAATCAGAGACGATTCTTCAACCTCAACATCTGATTAAGGAAATGAATTTTGTAAGGTAATCTTTTCGTTTACGATTAAATTGTTCAAATTTTTTTCGACACTAGAACTATCCTTAGTTGTATTTCTCAGCAAATCGTAAATGAATTAAATCTTGAATCTGAAATCGTAATCAAATCTATTTCTATCTATTTCATTAGGTTTCGATATATTTTATGAATGGTTAGTTATCCCTTCGATCTAACCAATACCTCAGTATACTTCGTAGATCAGATAACCCAATTGTTTCGTACTTAATTGAGTTTGTTCTCGCATCTATTGTTAATAATTCTGATTTGGTAAACCAAATGCAGAATGGATATCCAGTTTGATCTGGAAAGATATTTCTCTATCTTTCATCTATCTTTGTTATCTCCTTGGCGAATTTCCAGGACGAAATTCTTTTTAAGGGGGGAAGTCTGTAACGATCCCAGTTTTAAAGACGAATTTCAATTTATAATTTAATTGAATTTTAGATTAAATTATGGATTTGGTTGAATTTTTCTAACTTAATAAGGAATTTATATTTATTTGTTTTTGAAATTGATTTGAAACTCAAAGCGAATGAATTGAATTGAATTATAAATAAAAAGTTTAAAACAAAATAGAATAAAACTACTTATCAATCTTAAGAAAAAAAAATATAAAATAAAATGTACGTTGTGAATGTAATACTTATGTTAGAAATATAATTAGAAAATAAATTACAAAACAATACGATTTACTCAAGTGTAAACAATAAAAAGATAAGAACATATGAAACATAAAGTAAGAAGAAGAAAAATCAAATAACATGTTAATAAAACAAATATGAAAACAAACAAATGCAAACATAAAGAAATAACATACAAATATAAATACATACATAAAAAAAATACATAGCATAGGAAAGTAAAATAAAATACAACACAAAACTGTACATACATAACAATACATTAGCTAAACCTGTTATCATAAACATGCAAGAAAACAAAAATATCACCAAAACAAAATCTCTCAGCCGCAGTCAACAAGCAAGGAATGCTAGCACAACAAGTATCTCTATCCCATAACTAAAAACATGTTCAGCCGTGCTTGTTGTACAAAGCATTAAATGCAAGTATCTAGTGTATTGTATAAACAAATATTACCCTGTCTACTTCACTTTCTATATACATATCAACCTTCTCATTTCAGTTTTTGTTCCATTCCAAAACTGAGAAGAAATTAAAATATATCATCCCAAACTAAAACCAACTTCAATTTAAAACTTCAACTGGAACAGCAAGCCAACAACTCAACTTGATCAAGTCCAGATCAAGATTTAAACAAAGTTTCAGTTATCATTAAAGGTTCTGATTCTCTGTTCTTCAACAAATCAAGTGAGTAAACTTACACTTTCAAGTTTAAGTTTTGGTCACAACAGAATATGCTATTCATTTGATAATATGTGTTGTTTGTGATTTATCTTTGAAAATAATCCTGTGTATATTTATACATAGAAAGTTATGCATACTTTACTGCCCTGTTTATTGATTGCAGGGTTAAATATTTATTCAAATTCGAATTTATTTCATCAATTATTATAAAGCTTTAAATTTTTTTTCCCGACAAAGCAAGATGTTCAAACCCAAGTCAGGACTTTTAAAATTTGTTTTAAAACAAAATAGTGAACTATGCTCTGGGATTAAGTTTACAGGCAAACAAGAATTTTTTTTTGATAAATTGGATTTTTGTAAAAGGCTAATTCAGATGTATAACTTGAATCCTAACTGAAAGATAAGATTTTTAAAACCAGAATGGGAATTTTTAGTGATGTATGCTTTGAGAAGTTCATAAATGAATAGGATAGGCTTTTTGATCAATTTCTAGTAATCAAATGAATTTTGGATGTTGTAATTTGGGTTGAAGCAGGTTTAAACATCATGGAGTTTAGGAAAATTGTCAAAAAAATTATCTGTTGCAAGAATTTAGAGGACGAGAGCAAATTAGGGTTTAAAGGTCCATTGTAGACGAGGAGGCAAATGAGGTCGCGGCGACGTCATCATAGCATCGAGCGCTACGGGGTCTTAGGAGATGGTAGAGGGGATCATGACGAGTAGTTGGCCGAAGTTATGGCGTCGCTGGTGGTCGAGGATGCGGAGGCGAAGCAATTGAAGGTAGGTGATGAAGTTCCAGGGTTCGAACGAAAAGCTAAAATTTGATTCAGTATGGTTGGCTTTGAATTTAACTTGGATTTCGAGTGTTGCAATGATTTGCGACTTGTCAAAGAGTTTGGAGCTCGCCGTAGCGGCGGCGCGACGTCGTGCACGTGCACGACGTCGATCTTGTGTCAGGCAATTTTGGGCCTGGGAGATACTCGAGTGAATGCTCGAGTGAAATGGGTTGACTCGGGTAACAGATTGATTTGTTTCGAGTTGGATTGGGCCAGTGATTTTGTTATTCTGTATAAAGTTAAAAAAAAAATTAAACTTAGCCGAAGTTAAGAAAAAAAAAGAAGAAGAAGAAGAAGAACGAACGAGTGGGAGAGGAGGTCTCGGGGAAACAAGAGAGGAACGCGCGGGGTCACTCGAGATAATAGGGGTGAGACTCGGGTAATTTTCTTCAACTGCAGTGTTAAAAACAAAATCTTGCTCAGGTTTTTCAACCTGCAAACTAATAGTAGCATGCGAACTGTTTAAAACAAGTTTCAATATTAATGGCCAATTAATGCATGCCAATTATAAGTTAAGCCTTTGTTACCAATTCATGAGTTAAGAAGAATACTTAACAAAGTTTTAGAATTCAATTAATACTTTAACTTAGTAATTAGTGTAAAACATACAAGTGTTGAAAGTTATTTACCATTAAAGTTTTTAATTTAGTGATAATTTGATTTCAGAGTTTGAAAGAGATTTTAAAATGTAAATTAAGACAAATAGATATTATTAAGGGTTTACTCTGTTTGTAATTACGAATTGTTAATCAGATAATCAAAGTAAATTAATCTCTAATTAGTAGTTAATTAATAATTGATTGAAAATTGATTTGTTAATTAACTAATTTGAAATGAGATGAGTGATTAATTGATAACTAATGATAAATTAAACAGGGTTAAGTGATTTATTCTAAGTAATTAAAATTAAATTTGAATTAATTACAATAAGAATTAAGGATGATTGCTTATGGATTGTGTAAGTAGGATATCTGATTTGTTGCCTATTGAATTGATATTTCTGTTTATGATTATGATGCTATGTGATGTGAACTGCCTTATGTTGTACTGTGAATTTGGATTTGTTTCTGTATATATGTGAAAACCCCTTGACCTGTATACGACATTTGAATTTCGATGCGACAGAGAATCAGATTCCAGTTGGTTATCCGAAACCCACATCGAGTTGTAATGATGAATCTACGTGATTGATAAATATATTTTATCTGTGAAACTGTGAATGAAGATAAGCGTTATTGGTTATACCGCTTATCGATATTGATATATATGTGATGATTGATGTTGTGCACTATTGTGTAAAATCCTTGGACCACACTATACACACACAAATATGGATTTCACGAGGAAATCGGTTAAGTCACAGATTTTTAAATAAGTTTGAATTTGAATTTTTAATTCAAATATTTTTGGAGAAATAAATTAAGTTTAATGTGGAAAAGCTTTTGAAAGCTGTTTTAAGAATAAAAGTTATTTTTGAATAACTAATAAAGATTTGGAATTTAAATAATCGGATTTAGATTGAAATTCAAAAGAAATCTGAAATTGAATTCTATATTCAGTATTTATGATTTAAAAAGGATTTTTACAAGTTATACGGGTTTAAACCATTTTTAAGCGTTGATTTGGAAATTTGAATTAACTCAAAGATTTTTAACTTGTATAAATAGAATCGGGGTTTTTCCAAAATAAAACTATTGTTTCTAAGTGATAAAAAGCTTTCATATGAGTAATGAACTTCCAATTAATATTAAAGAGATTTCAAGTTCGAATCGAAAATGATTTTTCAAGTTATGAATGAATCTTTGGAAACATTTTTGAAAGCTATGAGATAAATCTTTTATTTAAAGATTTAAATAAATAAATTCAATTGAAACGGAAATCGTTTTGAAATCCGTAATTGAATCTTTGTGAAACTGAGTAAACTTTGCGAAATAAATCTTTTTGTTTAAAAGATTTGAAATGACAATTGGTTTAAACCATTTGAAAGGAAGTTTGGAATTATTAAGTTGTGACTTAATTGAAATCCCATATCCATATGTTTTAAATGTTGCGCTCACTATTCGGATTAGCCGGGAAAGGACATTTGTGTCGTATAACCCATTCCGAATATGTGATATGTCGTTATGGATAGCATTTGAAGACCGGTGGTGAAGACCGGGTATTTGCGAGAACGATAGGATGACCTATCGATTGTCTCTGCACTGAGTTGCAACGGTATAGAGACTCCCTAAGTGATGGGAAGTCCAATCGGGATTGTGAATACCCGGATTGCAAGGACTTCCTTGGAAGTGCCTTCGGTTCTGTTCGAGCCCGGAACAGACTTGTATGGATAGTATGTCTGACATTACAAATTGAGATATAAAGCCGATTTCTTTCAAATATATTTCTGTTGGTGGCGGAGAATTTATTATCTTAGCTTAACACCCTTCTCTGAGACGTACGAGCTCAGAGGTTATGTAGTTGAAGGTTATCAGCGATATATTCCCAATTTGGTAATGTGACACGCTGAGTGTTGCTGTGAAATGATCATTGTGTTGATTATTTGAGATAGGATCATTTGTTTGATCGTCTATCTTGGTGATCATTTCTATGATCATTTGTTGACCCAAAGCACGACTTTTGTATAAAGTGTGTTTTTGTGGACGAGACTTTGTCGAGCCTCACAAACCGGTAATGGTCGAAACAGGAATTGTGCGGCAAGGTTTTCAGGGATAGCGTCCCTAGGGTATGACCATTCCTTCTGGAAAAGAGTAGTATCATGGTATGGAGCCCAGATACTTACTCATGTTGAAACACTTATTATTATGGTGTGATGTTGGTTAGAGAGCTCTCGTTTAAAGGTCCCAAAGGACCGGGGGTGGCATATCTGAGGGTTTGTAATATCCCTTGGGAAAAGGGGTTCCCGGCCTTGTTTAGCAGAGAACGGTTTGGTTCTCGGGGCGTCCTTCCAGAGGCGTTTCCATGTGGCAATGGGAAGTTCCTTGGCCTGACCATTTGTTGGAAAAATCCATTCATCCAATACGAGCCTTGTACGGTATTAGTTGTATTACCTGCCATCTACTTATGGTGGCGCCCCACTGTTTGGATGGTAGCTATAGTAGGCATAGTTCGAAATGTCTATGCTGGCTAAGATTTATATCTTTACTTTCAAAATGATTTTTCATACACTAGTAATAATATCAAATGTTTCTTTTTAATGTGTACCAAGCATCTTTGACTATCATAAGGAGAAATCTTCTCCGATTCTGCGTTTGCATTGTGTGTGTGTGCGGGAGGCCTTATGGTAGTCTCATTTCTAAAAAGCATTGCGAATCTATTTTAAAAATATTTCGTTGCTTGTTTTTAAAGATAAACTGTTTTTGTTTGCTCACACCAGTCCCATGACTGATCCAGAGTTTATTGTTTATTTCCTAAACTCTGGGTGCTCAAAATTTTCTACACGGGCAGTCTAGAGTTTGGTTTTTCAGATAATTAGGTTCAGTAGATCATCTGGAGCTAGTTCAGTTTTCTTTGGATATGGACGAGGCTTGCTTGGTGGAATCTTGATGGTGAATCGAGCTAGGAGTTTTGGAGCTTTGTCTTTGGAGCTTTTTTGGATCAGAGTTGCAGTATTATATTCTGAGAAGACTTATTTCATATTGTATCATGTTCCGCTGTATTCTATGTTGTATATTCTCTGATGTTGATGATTATTATTGTATCAAATTGATGTATCGGATATTGCATTCATGTTATATCACTGATATCATCTTTTATTTCCGCTGTGTTATTTATCATTTAATGGTGTTACAAGCTCCCGCGAAACGAATTTGATGTTGTTTGTTGGACATCGAGTTTGGGTCGTGACATTACTGATTGGAATCTTGAAATTCAAGATGTTCTGTAATTCTGGTGAAATATGCCACAACTTTTATGTTTTCGGTTTTGAATGATTTTGAAGTCTACATAGTGAAAATTTGACTTTTTCATCGCTGGCCTGTATTGATAGCCAGTGCACATAATTTTTTTAGGTTGTATTTCGATCATAACTTTCGCATTACTGATCGAAATCTTGAAATTCAAGATGTTATGGAATCCATGTAAATATTCCACAACTTTTTATTTTCAGTTTTGAATGATTTTAAAGTCTACATAGTGAAAAATTGACTTTTTCATCCATGGCCTGTGTTGATAGCCAGTGAACATAAATTTTTTTGGGTAGTATTTCGATCATAACTTTCACGTTACTGATCGGAATTTTGAAATTCAAGATGTCCTGGAATTCTTGTGAAATATTCCACAACTTTAATGTTTTCAGTTTTGAATTATTTTGAAGTCTACATAGTGAAAATTTGACTTTTTCATCGCTAACCTGTGTTGATAGCCGGTGCACATAAATTTTTTCTAGGTAGTATTTCGATCATAACTTCACGTTACTGATCAGAATCTTGAAATTCAAAATGTTCTGGAATTCTTAGGAAATAAGCTACAACTTTTATTTTTTAAATTCTGTATGATTTTTTGTTTATATGGTGGAAAATTGATGTTTTTACTACTGGCCTGTCATTGGCGGCCACAATATTTATATATTTGTCCGATTTCGACAATTTCACTTGCATTCTTTTGCAATTTTTTTTTATGAAATTTGATGCTAATATTTGATCAATTTGTCCAGAAATGGACTAATTAAGTTAGGATGAGATTTGAATTTAAGTTAATTTGAATTCGATTTAAATTTGAATATCGGTTTAGGCCGATTAAATTGCAAATTGATGTTTTCTTAAGTTTTAAAAATCCGAATAAATTCCAGAATATCTTCTAACATCATGGTTGGAGTAATAAATGTTTTTATACATTTTAAGAGGTTTTTAAACAATTATTCTTTATTTTTAAAGCTTTTAACAATTATTAAAATCCTTTTTAATGATGTGTTTTCTCTAAAAATCTTTTAGCTAAATTTCTAAAATATGTTTTATAACCCCGTTTTCTCAAGTAAAATCTTTTATAATTAATTTTATTTATTTTAATTACTTTGATGCTTTTCCGAACGTATGCGGAAGTTAATTAAACGGTTTAGTAAAATTACGAGGTATGGGACTCGTGAATTTACGCTATTGGTTAATTTCGGACTTGTACGATCGAAACAACTTTTGGGAATTGTTTGAATTCCTCTTTGACGACGACCACTTCGTGGTATATTTTTGATGTATTTAAATCCTAATTGGGGCATTATTCCATATCAATTTATTTGGTTGATATATATATAGTCTGAGAACTCCTAAATAGGAGTATATTCGATGATGGGCTATATTGATGGAGATGCTCTTGCCAATGATATGAGGCAAATATTTCGATGGAATTTGATGGTGATTGAGGACTTTATGGTATTTCTTACTTGTCGATGAGATAAGACAAGTATGGTATGGTATTTACTCGCCAATGACATGAGGCTGAGTATATTTTCATGACGTTTATGATGTTTTACTAGTGTAGTACCAACTAACGGCTAGTAAACCGTTAGGTGCGAACGTATGGTATGGGACATATGTTAACACCTATTGGGTTCCTATCTGAGAATTGAGATACATTCACGATGTTTACTCGTACTACAGACCACGAGTACTCGATTGGAGTCATTACGATGTAGTTGCTACTCCGATCATCACGATGTTATTAACTCGAGTCTTTGTGACTGGGAGTCATTATGATGTTATAGACTATAGTCATTCACGATGTTCACGATGTTAAGATATTATTTGACTCTAGTCATCACGATGTTTATGGTACCAAATAGTAGTACTAGTCATGATGTAGCATGCGCAACATGCTTCGGCATGTAAGGATCTGGCCAATCTGATGTTTTCTTTTGAAGGTTCTTGATGATTTAGATTTCACCATTTCTCGACGATCTTCACATCGATAGCCTAGTGCTAAAAGATATTTTTATATATATGGTGATATTAGTTATATTATAATGTTTGATTAAGCGCTTTACCTTGAATTGATGATTTGATGACTTCTTTGAATTATTTGATGTTTTAGGGTGGATTTGGAATGTGATCGTATGTTACCGATGAAACGAGGTGCATATGTATATTTGAGATTCCTTTTATATTGTGATTGTGACTTTTGTTGTTTTGGCACTTAGGATATACCGACGAAATAAGGAATTCCTATATATATTCCATTCTTTTAAAATGGTTAGTGCCATTGTATTATATGGATGTTGTAGTTGTGTCTTTCAAGACGATTGTGGTTGTATATTATTATCGATATCCATATAATCTCGCCAGTGATACGAGGTGAACGTGTATTTGATATGTTCTACTTATGGACCCTTATTTAGTAATAGTTCTTTTACTCAAGTGTCATCACACCACTTGAGTATACCTGGTTTGATATCATCTTTTTCATCCTTAGGAAGAGTAATGCTATTTCCCTTACGTCATTGAAGTAATATTTAGTGTATGCTTTCCTTTGCATGAATGATACCATATATCTTATGCTTTACCTTATCGATCATTCATCTTTAACTGATATTTTTAGCTAGCCCGACTCGTGTGTTTTCACTCGGGTCAGACCGAGTTGTTTCAGGATGCTCTCTTTGGTTATTGCCGTTGATGATGCTTTGAAGCCAAGATCGTGTCTCTCTCCTTTTAGAGGTTTATTTCACTGAGATGATGTATATTCATTTGATTCGTTCTTGTATTCGTGTGGTTGTCATACCACCAATTGTAGTATTGGTATTATAAAGTGATGAATCATTGTATATGAGATGTTCATTCATGTATGTATATCTGTTATGTGATGAGATGTTTGTTTAGTTAATGTGTTTTGTTCTGATAGATCCTTAGCCACCTATAGCTTTGTGTTAGTCATTTATTGGACATGTCGGACCTCTTAAGTGAAAAGACTATAGAGATAGCATTCATCGACATTTTCAATAGATGGTTAAGGCAAAGTTACAGATGGTCGCCCTTAACCAGCCATAGTCTCCACTTTAGTAGGCGGAATTACACGTTAATTCTCTTTACTAAGGTGGGTCTCAGGGTGAGGCGTTACAGTTGCCAAAGAAATATTTTCCCTAAGATATTTCCTATTCTACAAAATATCAATATACTGAATCAATAACACCAATATGAAATGTTTTGTTTGAAATGATGCATAACTGATTGTGCAAGCTTTGTTTCCAACACCTAATGAGCATTTTCCAATCACATAATTTTGTTATATTATTTAATTTTTACCCAAACATTGTTAATAATACCTACTTTAAAACTCTATCAATGTATCACCCACAACATTATCTTCCTTTTTTCAACACATTCCATTATGTCCGTAATATCAACCAGAAGAATAAATTTATTGGCCTCGATCACTTCAAACTCATCAAGAAAACAGTCTCTACCTCCACAATAGCAACTAATACTACTTACTCATTTGAACAAATCATATAAACATTTACAATCAGGTGCATATCATACCAATTATTGTATGCATCACCATTCCCCTAACTCACTTGCATTGACAAACAATAACATAATTGAACCATTTTATAATCATGCACTAATGAAACATGATTCAATAATAGTAGAATAGCATGATCAAAGTTAGAAACATATGCCTGACAAATATTTGTTGGTCATACAAATTTATAAAATTATTCTTCAAAATAATAAATATACCATTTAGTTTGAAGTGATGCAGAATTGATTGTGCAATATTTATAAAAGACTATTGTATTTTCTAATAACTATATCGGCATATAGCTATGGTTTTCATACATAAATAAACTTCAATAAAACAACAACTCCTTACGCAAATACAAAGTTCATGTCATCTAGAGATGAGTTTACAGCATTTTTCAATTTCGAACTATGTGTAAATACACAACCTAGTACACAATATATTAATGCATTGACATATTATTATATTTCTCATATAAAAATAAACCTTATTAAAACAACCTTCAAGTAGAGAAGAGTTTACAACATAATGAATATTACAAACACTTTCCCCTAATTCCAGTTCCGGACCGTGTGTAAATACATTTTTTAATTCCTTACTTGAGCAGATCACTCTCATTTTCTAAGTCCCTGATTTTATTTTTGAGACTCAAGCATTCGTTTTATATATGTCTAGATATTTAGAAGCAATCTAGTTCAATCAAGTATAGATTATTTTAAGAAATCACGGTTTAAACTTTCACTTCTTCTTATAACTCGTCCTATTCATCTCTTTACTCCGAGAAGAAGTAGATTGTGGAGAGAGAGTAATTACAGCGGCTATCAAGCAGGCACTCATTTTAGTTTGTGTATTAATAGAATAATAAACAAAAAACCATCAGTACTCAAACAAAAAAGGATTGCCAACTAGACAAGGAAAAATAAGAGATAACGGTTGTCAACCATCGAAGAAAACTTAAAGACATAATTTTTCATTAAAGGAGAAGATGATAAGAAAAGAAGAAGAAAATGAAGAATATGTAGACACACACAAAAAATCTCAGCCGTAGGTCTACAAATTAGCCAACCAATCCCTGCCTTAGAAATCTGGTCAAGGGATAGGATTGAAAACTGATTCAATGACATCAATACTGGACTGTTTTGTTTCTATATTAGGACCAGGCCAAATATAATTGTTTTTTATGATTCAATGATGACACTTTTAATCAACACTTTATGCTAATAGGCAAATTAACCAACTATATCTGACTAATGCACACATGTTGAATAAATATTGAAACAACTTACAAAATATTAGACCAGCTTACTATATATATTTTTGAGGCAGAAAGAAAAACAAACTGACTAACTGCTGATACTTGAAATCAAACTCAAAGCTACTAAATATCTATACGACAATTATAGACCGGGCAAATATTTTCTAGGCAAATATTTTCCCTTTGATATATGCTATTCTACAAAATATCGTAATACTGATTCTACGACATCAGTAGTGAAATGTTTCATTTGAAATGATGCAGAACTGATTGTGCGAGATTTAAAAAGAGAAAAATAGACTAATAGATAAAACTTGAAATCAAAGTCAAAGCTACTAAATATTCATATGACAAATATAAGCTGGACAAATATTTAACCTCTGATATTTTCTATTCTACGAAATATTATAATACTAATTCGACAATATCAATAGTGAAATGTTTTGTTTGAAATGAAGCAAAACTGATTGTGCTAGATGTGTTTCCAACATCTAATGAGTCTTTTCCAATCACATCATTTTGTAATATTCTTTAATACCTAGAGCAAAGAGCCAAAACATCTATGTTGAAAAATATTTATAGGGAAAATATTTAAAGCTGACATTTATCCAAAATTAATAAACAAATTATATGTTTGTTCATAATTTTCAAAGAGTCAATTTGATGGACCCTCTTAAAACGAATTATTCAAGTAATGAAAAGAAACCAATAAATTTAAAGAACAATCCAGTCATATTCGTAACTTGCCCATAATAGGACTCTTATTCATAAGTAGCACTTATTATTTACAAAAGTATCTTTCAAAACATTAAAAAAAACAAAAATTGAAATGATGCAGAATCGATTGTGCATTATCTATCATGATGTTCATGAATGATCTTTTCGAAGACAAAGATGTTGAAGATATTCCGACTCGTATAATTTTGATTCCATATAGGATGAGAAAGCTTTGATGGTATATGATATAGTTACAGACGAAAAACATAGATGGAAATTAAATCCTGATGCATAGAAATGTCCCAAAGATTTGCTGGATAACGGCAATTTTGGATAATGAATGCAATAAACTTCTTGATGTTGGATTTTGATTATTAGCTTTTAGATGTAGGTATTAGATATTAGACATTGATCTTTTTAAAAACACATGTTTGATGTTAGATTGTAATGTTTATGTACATTGTTTGATATCAGATTTTGAATGTTGCATATGTTTTTTAACTAAGATGTTGTATGAAATATTTAGATAAAATGTTATTGTTTTTATACAGTATAAAATTATAAAACCTTGTATATTTGTTTCAATATATGGCCAGATACTTTGACCAAACAAATATTTGTGTAGCAAATATTTGCCATATATGCCTGGCAAATATTTGTTGGATAAGTATTTTCTTTGCAAATGTTTTCAGATAAAAATTTGAAAAATTAGAAAGATTAATGCATTTTCTTATAACCACGTTGACATATTGCTATAATTTTCATGCAAAAAAACTACAATAAAACAACGACTACCAACACAAATACAAAGTTCATAACAACAACATAAATCTTTACATCATTGACTTAATTTGTGAAGGCTATCACCAAACCATATGCTAATCTTTCTCTCATTTCTTTCTCAAATTTTAGTAGTGGACAGAAATGAGGATCTTGAAGAAATACATGAAACACTTCATAAATAGACTCCACCGGTTTAATCACTTCATCCTTTTTCTTTGTGCTAAATGGAGAGTCAATCTACTTTGACAGTACATTTGAAGCAGAATCACCTAATGGCGTCTCAATTCCTTTGGATTTATCCTTTCCAATTGTATTCTCTCCTTCACAAACATTATCAATGTGCTTAATGAGAGAATTTTGATTCTCTTCAATGCCATCCATTGAGCTTTGACTAACGATGTCATTAAAAGGCAACTCTGCACTGATGTTACAGTCTATAATGGGAAATGTTTAGTTATTTCTTTCAAAACTCCAAAGGAATTTGTAAATAAATCAGTAGGATGCAACTCATTTCCTAAAGCTTCGTGATTAGATATAATTTCTTTTTGTAGTATCAGGGACAAAAAATGTTGATGCTATCTAGTGCCTTAAAGAGTCATTTCCTTGAAGAGAAAGAAACAGATTGAGGAGAGCGAGTAATTATAGTTGAAATCAAGCTAGGGCTCCTTTTAATTTGAGTACTAATAGAATAATACACAACAAACACCATCAATAATCAAACTAAAAAGGTTTGCCAACCAAACAAGGAAAAATAGGAGATATTAGTAGTTAACCACTAGAGAAAGCTTAAAGATATAATATTTTTACTAAAGAAGAAGATAAAAAGCAAAGAAAAAAAAACCGAAGAAGATACACACACACTAAAACCTGAGCCGTTGATCTACAAATTAGCGAACCAATCTCCGCCTTAGAACCATGGTTAACGGATAAGACTGAAAACTGATTCAATGACATCAATACTTGACTGTTTTGTTTCTAGATTAGGAACATGTCAAAATATGACTTCTTTTTGTGATTTAATGACAGACACCTTTGACCAACATTTTAAGCCAATAAGCAAATTAACCAACCGCATATGACTAATGCACACATGTTGCATAAATATTGAAACAACTTACTAAATATTAAAACACCTTAGCAAATATTAAAACATCTTACTAAATATTTTTTTGAGACAGAAAGAAAAATAAATAGACTAACTGCTAATACTTGAAATCAAATTCAAAGCTACTAAATATTTATATGCTAATTATAAGCTAGGCAAATATTTTCCTTGAAAATATTTGTCTTTTGATATTTACTATTCTACAAAATATCAGAATACTAATTCAATGACAATAATAGCGAAATGTTTTGTATGAAATGATGTAGAACTGATTGTGTAAGATTTAAAAAAAACAAATAGACTAACTACTGAAACTTAAAATCAAATTCAAAGCCGCTAAATATTCATATGACAAGTATAAGCCAAACAAATATTCTCCAGGAAAATATTTGCCCTGCTTATATATACACTGCTTATATTTGTCATGGCTCGATCAAGGGTTCAATCATGGGTTTGGTTATGGGCTCGGTCGTGGGTTCGGTCATTGGTTCGGTCATTAGCTCAGTTATGGCCTCAGTCATGGGTTCGGTTAAAGATTCGGTCATACGCTCGATCATGCGGTCGGTCATCCGCTCGGCATGGGCTTGGTCATGGGCTTGGTCGTGCAGTCGGTCATGAGCTTGGTCATGAGCTCAGTCATGGGCTCAATCATGGGATTGGTCATGCAGTCGATCATTGACTTTGTCATGGGCTTGGTCATGTGGCTTGGTCATGTAGTCGGTCATGAACTTGGTTATGGGCTCGATCATGGCTCAGTCATGGGCTTGGTCATGCAGTCGGTCATGGACTTGGTCATGGACTCTGTCATGCACTTGATCATGGGCTCGGTCATGCATACGGTCATATGATCGATTATGACCTCAATTGTGGGTACATAACCAAAATATATTGTTTAACCAAGGATATAATGGAATACAAAATTAACCAAATGCCAAATCGAATACCAAACCAAAAAACTAAACCATGTCAAGTCTAATCGTGTACGTATGGATGAAAAAGCTAACCAGATGCCATGCCTAATCGGGTACATATGAAATAAATCTATAACCAATATATGTTGTTTAACTGAGCGTACCATCGAATGTAAAAGTTGACCGGATGCCAGGCCTTATCGGGTACATATAGATCCAAAAGCTAACCGGATGACAAGCCTAATCGGGTATGCATGCATGCAAAAGCTAACGGAATGTCAAGCCTGATTTAATATATATTGAACCAATCTTTACCCAAGATATATTATTTATCCGAGCAAACCATTGAGTGTAAAAGCTAACTGAATGCCAAGCCTAATCAGGTAAGTATGCGTAGGGTAGTGTGCATGCAAAAGCTAACCGGATGAAAAACCTAATCGGGTAAGTATGCATACAAAAGCAAATTGGATGCCAAGCTTAATCGGTACGTATGCATGCAAAATCTAATCGGATGCAAAGCCTAATCAGATACATATGAAACCAATCTATACCCTAGATATATTGTTTAACCGAGCATACCATCGAATGTAAAAGCTGACCGGGTGCCAACCGTAATCGAGTACATATGGATGTAAAAACTGATCGGATGCCAAGTCTAATCGGGTAAATATAGAACCAATCTATACCCTGTATATGTTGTTTAATCGAGCATACCATCGAATGTAAAAGCCGACCGGATGCCAAGCCTAATTAGGTACATATGGATGCAAAAGCTAAAAGATGCCAAGCCTAATCGGGTACATATGGAATCAATCTATACCCTAGATATATTGTTTTACCGAGCATCGAATGCAAAAGTGAGCCAGATGCCAAGCCTAATAGAGTATGTATGGATGAAAAAGCTGATCAAATACCAAGCCTAGTCAGGTATGTATACATGTAAAAGCTAACCGGATGCCAAGCCTATTCAAGTACATATGGATGCAATAGCTAATCGAATGCCAAGCCTGATTAAGTACATATGGAACTAATCTATACCCTATATATATTGTTTAACCGAGCGTACCATCAAATGCAAAAGCTAACCAGATGCCAAGCCTAATCCGGTACGTATGGATGTAAAAGCCAACCGGATGTCAAGCCTAACCGGGCACGTATGAATGTAAAAGCTAACCAGATACCAAGGCTAATCGGGTACACATGAAAATGATCTATACCCAATATATATTATTTAACCGAGCAAACAACGGAATGCAAAAATGAACGTAAATGCAGAACTTAATCAAGTATGTATGGAATGCAAAAAGGAACCGAATGCCGAACCTGATTGGGTACCTATGGATGCAAAAGCCAAACGAATGCCAAACCTAATTGGGTACATATAAAAATGATCTATACCTAAGATATATTGTTTAACTGAGCAAACCATGGAATGTAATAATTAACTTAATGCGAAACCTAATTGGGTACAAATGGATGCAAAAGCAAAGTGAATGCAAACCTAATTGAGTATTTATGGATGAAAAAGTCAATCGAATGCCAAACCTAATCGGGTGCACATGAAAATGTTATACCCAAGGTATATTGTTCACGCGAGCAACCATGGAATGCAAAGCCAACCGAATGCCAAACTTAATCAGGTATATATGGATGAAAAAGACCGAATGCCAAACCTAATCGAGTATATATGGACGTAGAAGCCTACTGAATACTAAACCTAATCGGGTACATATGGAAACGATCTATACCTAATATTAGCTCGATAAATATTTACCAGCCAAATATTTTCCAAGCAAATATTGCTTGACAAATATCTGCTAGACTTTTAATTGCAAAACTGTTACTAACTAAACAAAGTAAATTACACTAATAACCAAACAAATAAATAAAATGACGAAAAATATATTTAATTCCATAAAACAAAGCATGAAATCAAAGCATTTGACTCAAAGCTACTTAAAATTTGAACGGCAAATATAAGCAGGGCGAATATTCGCCCGGCAAATATTCGCACTCTAATATTTCCCATTCATACAAATTTACTAAAATAACTTATAGTCGAAAAGATAAAAATAAATAAATTAATAAGAAAAAAAGAACACATATTTAATCCAATCAAATAGAATACAACAGTACATTAATAATCTTCAAAATATAAAGCATACAATGTATTAAAATTACTTTTGATTTCTTAAAAAACAAGACCTTTTGATATGTCCTAATTTCCTACATAAACTACATCAATTAAACTTATACCACTCACCGGTCGACTTAATTTGGTCTGAAGATGGAGGCCTTCTTGCACCATGTCTTCTCTTAGGTGGATGAACTTCAACATCTTCCGATAAAACATCTTCCATTCGAAAATTAACAAATGGATGTATCGAATTAGAATAAGTTGCTCGAAAAAATTTGAAATAGTCCTCAATATAAGAAAAAATATCCAAATCAAAATCAATTATACTTCTAATAGCATGAGCACATGGAAAAATCCTCAATGCGCCACAAGTTACAACTACATTGTTGAATACTCAAATCTACATGATAAGTTTGAGTTGATCGAACCTTGTAAACATCAACAGTAGATCTAGTAACTTTCCATGGAACACCCTTAAGGTATATATCCATTATACGTTATCCCATAATAGGGTACAAATAACTGTCCCATGTTTTACTTATGTAACGACCCATAAATTAATCACTTGTATCTGTATATTTAAATAATATGTATATTTAAATAATGGATTTTAATAATCAAATAAACATAATTTAAATATTAATTAATGATGTTAAGTCATTTTTTAATTTTTTTTACCGGAATAAATAGTTCAAATAAAAATAGAAAATGTGAACGGAAAATGTTTTCCGTAATTTCGACTTTTCAGCTTCGGAAAGTCGTCGGAAACATTATGCACATTTTTTATCACTCATGTACAGATGCACATGTCGTATATATGGTAAGTTAAGTAAATTATTATTAATAATAAACCATGATTAATTTAAATACAATCATGATAAGACATATTATGTTCAAAAATAAACAAAGAATAAAATAAAGAAGAAGTTCTCATGTATAACCATACCCAACACCACACCTTTTAGACAATATGGTACATGTCATGATCTAGCATGTTGTGGGGGCCACCTTGGCCGTGAGTTAAGAAGAGGAGAGGGTTTAGGTGGACCTTTGTGATTAGTGGAAGTAGGCAAGGGTAAATTAGTAATTCCATCTATTTTCATGTCCATAAATACCTCCACCCTAACTCCATTTCTCACTATGTTCTCACTTTATACATTCATTTACATACCAGTTCTCTCTTCTTCATGTTCATATACATCCATGGCTTCCAAGTCTATGTTTTAAGTTGACAAAATATAACTTTATTCACTACAAAACTTCACATGTTCATCTACAACCCCTCCTCTTACCAAACAAAACCATTCTCTACAAAACAAGGCCATTTCCACCTCATCGCTCCAAGGACGAGTGCAAAATAGCCAAGGCCAAGCCCAAATAGCCTTAGGTCGAGCCACATTGCACCCTACATGCTCAAGTATGCATAGATCCAAGTTAAGGAAGTTTGCCTAGCGCTTAGGCAAGTTCGGGGAAAGTTAGTAAGCATTGCGGCGAGTAAAGCTTCCACCTTCGAACCATAAAATTTAAACATATTCATGGCCATACTTGTAGCTATAAAATGCTTATTATATAATTGTAATAATGTTTTGTTGATGTTAGATTTGTTGCTTGAAAAATAGTAGCATTTGAAAGTTAGTAAGCGGATCATTGGTTATATGAAAATCTAGTAGTCAAACTTACGTCATAGTTTTAAATGCTTCATATATGTTATGTTATTATAAATCACTATGTATTTACGCTCATACCGTGGCTATGTGATTTGTGGTTGTGTTGCACATGTTATATGCTCGAATTCCGAACCGCCCCTACAACGGTAGTCCCTATATCGACACTTTTGAAAAAACAACTTCTATTAAAACCATTTGGTTCCATTATCGTGCATGGAATTATTTTATAAGTTAAGCAAGTTTTTGATTAACGATGTTTTCAATAATAATTAATTATTTTAATAATGATTATTTTATTTAATTATTTAATTGATAAGGATTAAAGTTAACTAATTAACTTATTAGTGATGTGTTTTAAATTTAATTAATTACTTAGTTAATGATGTTTTAATTTTAATTAATAATTTTATTCAATGTTGTTTAAGACTAATTAATATTTGGATAATGATGGATTAAGATTAATTAAGTTATTAATTAATGATATTTTAAAATTAATTAACCTTTTCTAGTTAACGACTTTTAAAGGTTAATGACTGTTTAACCCTAAATACGCATTTTCTTAGATAAAGTTTTAAATTAATTAATCACTCTTAAATAATAATATTTAATTGTTATTTAATTAAATAAAATTAATTACATTATTAATAAATTGAAATTAATGATGATTCAAAAGTTAATTTACCCTTTCTAATTAAAGGGCACTGAAGTGAATTTATGACCTTGACTACTGAAGTTTTAAAGTTAATTAGTAAATATAATAAGGATGTTTTGAGTGGATAAATCCCTTTTATAATCATAATTCAAAACCATTAAATTCTTTTAACAAAGTGTTTAAAAGCTAATACTTTTAATGTGAAGCCAAGTATGAATTTGGGTTTTTAAAGAAAAGTTTGAATTATTTATGGAAGTGAATCAATTTCCGTAAAGCGATTCACTTAAATGGAAACGAATTATTTGTATAATTAGAACTAAACATCAGAGATGTAGACTTGTTATTTCGAAAGATAAGAATAATCGTGAGACATGACTTTGAGATAACACTACCTTGAATTGTCCGGTATTATTGTTAACCAAGAAGTAATACAAGTTTGAATTCGATAAGTGGTGATAACTATAGAAGACTTAATTTTTATATACGATCGTTTTATATTCTTGATAGTGGTTCCTCGGCTATCAATTACTTCATCTTCTTATTTTGTTCATTTTAAGACGATTTATTGCTCCGTTGAGCATTGATATCCTTTGTCGGTAAATGACCGAATCCATATCGTGAAAGGACGTCTAGCTTTGTGGGGCTGCTCCCATTAGGGTATTTTCACATCTCATCTAGATCAAGTACATTTCCACATTTGGATGTGAAGTATTCGGATACTCGGTAATGTCTGGTGGGGTCCGGCTGGTACATTTTTGAGAAGTGTCACGGAGTATATGAGCTTCTCAGGAGTATATTACTAGAGGTATACTTCAAGTGTGGTGCACCTTCCTAGTCATTTGTTGGAGATTTTTCTTTTCTTATTTGATTCAAACTTTCAAAAGTATCTCCTTATTTGCACCTTCATTGTGTTTTGTTATTTATCCATTCTTTACGTTTGGATATTGTTTCATGCGAGAGTAAATCCGTTCCATGTTCAGTGGCATGATCTCACATGTTCTGTGTTTAATTACATACCTTTGTTTTAAAGTTTTACTCATACCAGACATATCGTTTGACCCGAGTTGTTTGTTTCCATAAACTCTCGGGTACTCATTTTATTTGAGTAGTCCGAGAGTAACAGGTCTTTGCTGGGCCCTTTTGAAGACGGCGTCCAAGTAGAAGACTTTTCATCTTCTTATTCATCTATTCCGTGGTACTATTTAGTTTGTGTAAGTGTATTTTGTTTCAGCATTTGTAAAGGCAGAATGTTATAACTTCCTAAGATGATTTGTTGTACTTTTGTGTAACTCTCATAACTCTTTGTAAGGAGTAAGCTAATGTATTATTTACTGTTATGTTATATTTAAAAGTTTCGTTGTGAGGTTTTATATTCTGTTCTTTATTTCACCCCATGACGGTTCATCTTTTCGATGCTTGGGTAACGACACAAGAATACCGAGGACGTGTTAAGTATCGTTCTTAAAGGTCAGAAAGGTGGGTTGTTACAATTTATTTCACGTCGATCTGACATAATTTTCATAAGCTTCAAACGAATTCTATCCAAACATCCAGTGATAGGTAAATGTCCCTCCTCCAAAATCCAATGATTAGAGCTTTCAACTTAGTTAGAAATCATTTCCCGATAATGATTTCCGATAAAAAAATTAGCAAAATTTTCAAAAGTAAAACCATTCAAAAAACTTGCTACCGTAGTCCCACCAGCATGCCTAAACTCAGACAAGGTATAATTAAATACATCTAATGTAGCAGCATGGGAAACTTTAAAAAACAAAGAAATGATCCCTTTCTTTTTTCCCTAACACTTTTTGTTGAAATTTTTTCAAATTATTCTTTAAATGACAGTAACCATAACCATGAGTTGAACCTAGGAAATCCGAGGAACTGCAAAAAAAGACCAAGATGGTGACCGAATACAAAGGTAAAACATGATTATAATCATCTAACATTCCACTAAGCTTTGTCAAAAACCAAGGCCAAATAAATTCATCTTCACCAGATACAATACAAACAACTAGTGGAAAAAACTTTAATATAAACATAAATAGATATGTCATATTCATAAAATAAAAATGATGAACATATCAAAATTACAACAGCTTAGAAATACCGAATATTTGCTGGGCAAATACGTGCTCAAATTTTCAAAGATCAAAACAATAAAAACATTAAAAAAATTAAGGCTATATCATACCTTGATTACTATTCTTAGCTGCAACAGAATAATATAACCTTGTCCTCTACCGTTCATGAAAGTCCCATCAAGAAAAATTAAAGGATGGCAAGGGCCAAACCCATATTTGCATACTTCATACCCAATAAGAACTCTCTCAAATTAAAGACTAAGAGGATGACATTGAAGTTCAACAATACTTCTAGGATTGCAAACAAAAACATCTTTATCGAAAGATTACAAATAATGGTAGGAAAACAAATTATTCCTATGGATTTCTTCAAGAGCTATTTTTTTACCAGTGTACTCATGGTACTAACTTAAAACAATATTGTGCTCAGTCTTGAATAAATGAACGATATATTTATTCTTCATTAAAGATTCAATCGAATAAAATCAATAACCAACTTCTTAACCAAATTACTAGAAATAGGTTGATGGTTAACATCAACAATTTCGGCTCCATAAAAATAAATAGGTTGCATAGTTTTAATTACAAAAGACCTAGAAGATTGAATTTACGAGAAGAGTTGTGACGACCCATGAATCTATACCCTTTAATCACAATAAACCATACATGTCTGACCCAAAAAGCACAAACTGACGGAAAGTCGTGAGAAAGAAAAGAAGAGAAAATAAAAGAAAAGAAAAGAAAAGAAGAAAGAGAGAAGAGAGAACCAAACAGAATAATACATAATCTCACATCGCAGCAGAATAACATATAATATCGTATCAATGATCTTTACAAAACAGAAACTGTGTATACATACTTCAATCAAAGTCCATTAATCAATCACTAGTTATTAGCCTGGGAAATTATAATAACGTGTCCTTACAATTACTGATAATATACAACAACAAAGCGCAAATCGTATAATCAAAACTGGTACGTGTATACGAAAATGAAGATCTCCAGCTCTCCTACTGAAGCTCCAAAAGCACCAAATCTGAACCTGTAAATATACTCAGTCTGACCCGAGCATTGAAAGGGAAGAACGTCCGAATCAGTCTGGTAAACCAACGTGAGAAACACACTTAAGTGAATTTATTAAATTACTAAACTTTTACTTCAAAACAAAAGTATCTTGTAAGACACTCCTACACATAAATACGGACATGTTTTACCTTACGATAACCAAAACATTTCATATCAAATCCTCTTATATTATAATAGTGTCTATTGCGTAAATAATATTAATCATAGCCGAAATTGTTACCATTATTAAATTCCAGCATACTATGCTCTACAAAAAAATGGAAGGTAAGTAGTGGAGTTTGGATTTCCATACAAATGACCAGGTGAAAGGACTACCTTTCGATGGGTACACCTCTAGATGGATGCCCCGAGAAACTATCACAAAGTTCCTCTACCAACACAAAACCGGCCTACCTCTATAACTGGGCAGTATCGAATCCGAGGGCCCTCATAGCATACAAACCACATTAATTTACATCTTGAACATCATAGCAGAAAGAAATATATCTAGAAGAGGATGATCATATCCTAATTGGGAACGACCCATTTAGCTCTACTGCGTCTAATCCAGTTTCGGTCATTTTCGGTTGATGAGGCCCAAGGTGACAATTACCTTTCATATATTCACATATCACATCACTTTAAATGCCACATGCCATTTCCGTTGATTACTTATTGCCTTCCACAAAAATACAACCCCTGAGCTCGTACATCTCAAGAAGGGTTTATGAAGAAGTTATAGCATTTTAAAGTTCACACGATTTAAATATAAATTAATCTACATTTTTTTTAAAAACCCTACTTGATCTGGCCGTTCGATTCAATCAGAACGAGATCTGTCCCTCCTCTTTTTCTTCTTCACCCCTAGGTTTTCACGCATGCAAGAACCCACCGGCCATAACTTCTCCTTGAATTATAGCGCCTCCATCGATCCATTAGAAAGCGATCAACCTATGCCATTTGAAATCCCTTCATGAGCTACACCTCCACCTTCAACAACGATGAACTCGGTCTCTTATACGCATAGAAAATTGTGCCAAACAACAAATGAACGCGACCAATTTTCTTCTCGTACAACACTCGAAAACCCATCATCGCCGTATGGATTCGTAGCTCTCATCGAGCTCTAAAATATTGTAGTTGAATGTTTCTTCTAATCTTTAATGGATTGAGAGAGATTGAAGAGGCAAGAATCAAAAATTCTAGGCCATATAAATAAAAACTGCAGCTAGGGTTTTCTGACATAGGTTTGTCGCAAATAGAAAGAAATGATGTCCTTTTATATAAAATTTCGCGACACTATTCACCCGAAATTTTTTCGAACTCCAACCGAAGCGTGCCGTCTGGCATTTACAACGTTTTACCCCTATTTCAAACACAATGGAATATGTATCGAGAGCCAATTCGATCTTATTTGGAAGATAGGTTTTCGAATCGACTTATTTAAACTAAAATTTACTTAAACAAATTTCTAAGCGTTTTTGCTTGCCATGACCAAACCGTAAGTCCGATTGACATGAAATTTAAAATCCTACAAAAATATAACATTACGGATTCAATGAAACTTGTTTCGTCGAAATCCAAAACTGTGTGAAAAATAACTATTTTACATGTTAATTAGATATTAAAATATTCAGTTTCTATTAATTAACTTTTAAATCAATTTTAAAAGTTCTCCAACATCATTCTAATTCAAATAGAATTAAATTCTTCTTTATAAATCATTTTCATTTACATATAATTTAAATTTCGATTTTTTACGTAATTTCAAATATTAAATTAACAATTTAATTTTTCCATTAAATCCTATATTCGAAATATAAGTTATTCAGTTTATAAAATTGACTTGTGAATATTTAAAATCAATTAAATATATGAATTTCAAATGACTGAAATTCTATGTCGTTACATTCTCCCCTACTTAAAAGAATTTCGTCCCCGAAATTACCAAGTAAGAAAAAGCCATAACATCCATTAACTTTTCAAAACAACTTGTTTAAATTAGATATCAAGATTATTTAAACCTTTTAACTTTTCCAAATCATTTAGTTAAACTTCTTATAAAACTTCTCTAAGTTTCAAATCCATTTATAGTTATCTTTACAAAACCAACTAGTAACGTTTAACTTTTAACTCAAAATCAAAACTTTTAGTTATAAATTTTTTTCCTAAAATTCTCAATAATTTTCTAACACCTTAAAATTTCAAATTTTTTTGCCATAGCCTCCTTTGCACGGTTCGATCGTAGTAGGATCACAACATACATACATACATACATTATATATCACAATATACATACCATCTTCGAGGATGAGGTATCCCGTAGGGGAAAAAAATATAAAGTACGATACGTAATCCGAGATATGTACCTTATATATTGTTAGCAAGCATATACGATGAATATAGCACGAAAGCGAGCTTAAATGCGAAGCATACGCCATCTGCACCTACTAAATACTCAACAAATAAATGAGAAACACATATATAGAAAGTAATATCAATATACAACATATACCAATATAACAACTACATAAGCCATTATAGCAAATGCAATCAAAAGCAACAAATCCAACCATCGTACAACTATCATCCAACTAACATCCAACAAACTAATATCTATCCAATAATACATAACCAAATCAATGTTCATTCCTTTCTATTAATATTCATTGAATTAGTTTTCAATTTAATCAAAGTTGATTCATTAACATTAGATTTTACTAACATTCATTTATTCAAATTCAAGTAGTTTACATTCACTGATTTCTATTCAATTTAGTTTACTTCCAAATTAAATCAAATTCAAATCTATATAGATTCACTTGCTTCCAATTTGAATTCAATTATTTTAGCTTTCAATTTTATTACTTCAATTCCATTAACACTTAATGAAATTGTATATAATCAACTAACATTCATCTAACAACCAATGCATATCCAACATAACCAAATTTATTTACTTTACATTCAACTTGGTTTAACACTTTTAATTTCAACTGGTTTAATATTCAATTTAGATTGAATTCTAGTATTCGCTATATTCACATTTTTATACAACACTTCCAAAATTATTATTAATTCACAACTTCTTAACTAAACATTTATTCAGTTCTTAACAACATTTCTAATCCATGTTTATTCACTAATTCACTTTTACAATTAAAGTTGAATTTCATTATATAACTCAAATTCATATTCATTTCATTATTCACTTTATTAATTCATTTTGATATCAAATTCAACTTCATCCAACATCACTTAAGTTATATTTCATTTCATTCTCACTTGCATTTACTTTCACTATAATACTTAAGTTCAGTATTACTTTATTTCAGATTCTATTTTATTTAGCTTTTACTTAATTCAAATTTCCTATCACTATTTAAATTCAGATTTTGTTTGCTTAACAAAATTGTTTAACCATTTTAACATTTGGTTTTACTTATATTTTCACATTTTATAACTTACACGACTTATTTATTTAAACTTCGAAATTCATATTATAATCCATGACCACTTAAGTTTAATTTTTATTTCAATAACATATCTATTCCAGTTCAAAGCCAATTTAATTTATTTAACTTCCCTTTAGTTAAATTTCAAATCATATACTTAATTATGTTAACTCAAATATATTATTTCATATTATAAGTCCAAACTCATTTTATTTATATTTATCAATTTCCACTTGGATTTTAAATTCTAGTATTTTGTTTATCACAAAAAAATTCAATTTACTAACGCTAGCATATCAATCACACCGAAACTCGAAAATGATACTGATGATGCTGCAGCCATCACCCTTATTATTTCCTAGCATTAGTAGTGAATTCAGTGCTTTATATTCTTTTATTTTATCTTTTTATATTTATAAATCACATTTACAAATCTTTTACTTATATAATTTCACTATTTCACTTTACTTATATAAGATTCATTCCAAATTCATTTATCTTATTTAGATTTATAGCAGTACAACCTCTTTAAATTTTGAAAACAACTTTCACAATCAACGGGATTCAAAATTTCAAATTCTTAGTTTAAATCCATTTTTATTTACAGCTCATATTTATAAATATACTCATGTAGTTTCATTTCTTATATATAAGGTTATTTCACAATTGTAAATCATATTCATTATAATTCTATACTTTATATTTCATTTTCTTATACAATTTATTCTTTTACAATTGTTGTTTTCATTTATATTATTCCAACATCTTTTATTAACTTATATATATATTCATTTTAAAACAACCAAACAATTAATTTATATACACTTTAATTTTTTTGAAAAATTGTTTCCTTTATATATAAAATATAATCAAGGTAAAATTATTTCATTTACCAAATTTAAAAATAATACTATGTCGACTTGCCGCGTTTAAGTGTTTAGAAATCCCTATCGATAACATGGCGTCGCACGTACTGACCAGAATTCACAAACAACTCAACGTATAAGTAAACACAATATAAGTCAGTTTATAATAACTAACCAATACACGCTCATATATATAATACACTCAAACTCAATCTAAGGTGCTAATGTTCCTATGTATACTAAGTACACATCAAAGCACAGAAATATACAAAATCTAAGCTCTGATACCATGTGTGATGACCTGCAAATCCGTACCCTTTGAATCGACAATAAACCACACATGTTCGACCCAAAAAGCACAGACTAACGGAAAGTCATGAGAAAGAATAGAAGAGAGAAGAAGAGAAGAGAAGAAAGAAAGAAGGGAGAACCAAACAGAATAATACAGAATCTCACATCGCAGCGGAATAACATGTAATACCATATCAATGATCTTTACAAAACAGAAACTATATATACATAAAACAATCTGAGTTCAATAATCAATCACTAGTTATCAACCTGGACAGTTATAATAACATGTCCTTACAATTGCCGATAATATACAACAACAAAACGCAAACCGAATAATAGAAACTGATATGTGCATACAAAAACGAAGGTCTCCAGCTCTCCTGCTGTGACGCCCCACCTCTATGCTCAAAATAACATAGGTTATTATAAGGAATAACGTCTGCTATTGCGAAGAATAAGGCTTGTTAGAGGCGACCATCCGTAAGTTATGCCTTAGACGAGTATTGATTACATCGATAGAAGTTGTATAAATTACTCCCAACGATATATATTCAATCCAAATCTAAAACAAAACTACGGTGGCTTAAGAAAAATTCAGAACAACTCATAATAACAACAACACAGATAGTATAATCACATCAGAACAGAAATATCAGATATAGCAGAAGATAAGTCTGGATACATGCTACAACAATCGATGGTTTACATGAACCCAACGTACAAATACATATACATAATAACATACATGAGAGGAGAGTCAATACACCCAAAAGTAACACCTCGAAGTCTAAACAAAAGATGAAGTGAAATCCCAAAAGCTGAAGCGGCAACTAAATCAGAGATAGCGATTATCCTGAAATAACTCGGTCTGACCCGAGTATTATTTAAAAGAAAATAATAAACGGATCAGTCTAATTTAAACTTAGAAGTGAATGCATCATAAACAATATCAAAGAAAAATAATCATAGTCTCGAATGAGACTATTCAAAATATATAATCAACATAGTTTAAATGAAGAAATCTCATTAAACTCCATCAAAATCAACTTTCAAATCCAAAATTGAATTCAAAACAGCAATACACAAAAGTCTAGAAATCAAAAAATAGATAACTAGAAAAATCAGCATAAAAGTGGATCGATCCCAGCATATGGCGGGTACGCCGCATGTGCATCTCATATAGCCGAAGCCTACCAAGTACTATCATCACAATATTTGGCTCCCAACAAATGACCCGAAGGTCTAGTACTGGTAATTGACCCGAAGGTCCATCATAGTGGCTCGAAAGCCCAACAAAATCATCAAAATCTTCGAACAGAAATTCCACAGCAAATATTTCAATTAACGAGTCCGGAATTAATCGAATTAGTAAAAGCGTGATTCCATATTACGCACTTTTGCTAAATCATTTAAATCTCATCACCGTTTCCTTGAAAGTGCAAAATTGTGTATTTTATATAAATAAAATTTACGTTCTCAAATGGACAAGTCCGGAATTAATCGGATCAGTAAAAGTAAGGGTTCTTAGTCCTTAATTTTGCTAAAGTGTTTAAATCGATTCCTCGTTCTTTTTAAAGCGTAAAACTGTGAAAATTTTGAAAACAATTTTTATTTTAAAATGTTTTAAAAACATGTGATTAAAACAGCAACATCTATAGCAATTTCGACAAACAAATTGCGTTTCACAAAACACCGTAAAAACGGATATCAAATCAGCGTTGCAGGATAACCGCTTGAAAATTCACTTTAAATTGACGGTTACTGAAGTCAAAACAACAGTAATTTTTATTCATCAAAATCTCATTAAAACAACACACTTCAAAAATATAGCACCGGAGTAAAATCTGTTATAAAAATAACGGCAACAAAATACGTTTCAAAACGAAACACCGGTTCAAAATAAATTAAACATCAGACTGCATTACTGATCTACGTATAATATTGCACTGCCTGAAACTTGATTTCTATGCAATGCAACTTACACAATATACTTGTACACAGTAATCAAGTAGGAAAAAAAATAAACTAAGCTGAACAATATACTTTATACTACAACTTGCACGCAATAATGTATTAGAAAAATACAACCTGGGCAATATTATACTATGCATGCATACTCCCACACACTGACACGTAGAATTATGTTTTAAAGCATTTTTCTCCCAAAAATGAAATGCCTGGACATGTTTTCTTTGCAATACAACTTTATACTTGCACATCTATAAAATACTTGCACGCATATAATAAAATGAGGAACAAAATAAGGAATGCCTGGACATAATTTACATGCACACAAGAATTCATTATGCATGCATGCTAAAAATGAACTAGACTTGGACCCTATTCTAGTGTACTCATTTGTACACAAAATTTGACATGGACAAAAAATTTCCTACAGGACCTGAACCAAAATTTGGTGAATGCAACAATGACCAGGACCATATTACTTTGCACGCATGGATAAAAAATGAAAAAAAAGAAGGTGGCCTGGACTGTTTCATACATAGCAAGTATACACGCATGCATTGAAATAAAATCTGGGCATAAACAAATTGATGCACGCATATATGAAAAATGAAATGGTCTGGGCATAATTATTCTTGACAATACAAACTACACGCACGCACTCAACAAAATTTATAAAATAGCATGTGCAATTTTTTTCCATATACATGAAATTAAATATGCAAAGTGAATGATGTTTGGATATGCGTACACAAATGTCCTGGAACTTGATATCTAGTGCATGTATTATTTACGACTCAAACACGTGTTAATGCTTGCATGCAAAATGCCTAAACACAACTACAAGTATGCACAAAATTGCTGAAGATAAATGACTCAGTTTTTATGAAATGCAAACTGAACTTGCACGCAGTTAGGAGTAAATTAGAATTATGAGTTTATCACTCATATTTAATTCGCTTTCGAAGTCAGTTAGTAACTAGGATCCAAAAGAGCAAGAATTTGAAAACACCATTAATGTTTTTTGCTGAGCAGCAGGAAGAAAAATGAAACAAAAGCATGAAGCATGCATACTTTTCTCTTCAAATTTGTGTATAAGTCAAACAAAAGGAGTGCTGGCAATATTTTGTACAAATGCATTTAATTGTAGACGTGCACAAGAGAAGAAAGGACACTGTTAGCAAAAAATGATGGCTGGAAAAATGTTCGCTTTTGTTTTATCAAATAAGTGGTGGCAGCACAAAAATGTTCCAACTTGTTTCTATACTGTACCCATATTCACATATACACGTGAAAGGAAAAAATGAAGTTACAACATAGCTTTTAAAATGGACCCATTTCCCTTATGCACGTGAAGGCCAAAATGCACTTTATTTTCAACATGCTACTACCAATATGATTTCACTGACTTAGCAATTGAATTTCATTTTCAACTGACTTTGCAAATGATTTGCATTCTTTTCTTTTTTTTCAAAACTCAATTTAAAATTTTTATTTAAATTTTTTATTTCGACGGTAATCAAAAATCACGGTCGTTACAAACTCCCCCTCATAAAAATTATGTCCCCGCAATTTTCATACTATAAGCAGTCTATAACATAAATCATTCATCACAATCAAAGATTTAAAATGGAAAAAGAAAAAAGATAAGAATGCTCACCCCCTCCCGAGGAGGAGAGAAAACCGGGATAAGAACGCTCGATAAATTCTTTGGTTTCTCAAGTGCAATTTTTGGGGTTTGTGGACCATTGAATTTTCACAAGCGGGACTTCTTATTCCGTAGGCGTTTAACCTCTGAAGCTAGCACATGAATAGGAATTTGCACCATAGATAAGTTGGGTGAGATCTCAAGATCTTGCAACATATGAGGATCAATAATAGAATCTGAATCTCGAAGGCATCGACGAAGCTGGGATACATGAAATACGTCATGAATTCCCGAAAACTGAATGGGTAGCGATACACGATAAGCAACAAGGCCAATGCGTTCCGTAATCAGAAATGGTCCAATATATCAAGGAGCTAATTTCTCGGAGCTACTAAAACGCACCACACCCTTCGTCGAAGAAACACGAATGAACACACGATCGCCAACAGAAAATTCCAAAGGCTTCCTACGATGATCGACATAAGATTTCTGCCTATTCTGAGCCTCTTTCATTCTCTGTCTAATAATATCAATCTTCCCAGAAGATTCACGAATATAATCGGGGCCGAGAACTAACTTTTACTCAGATTCCAACCAACAAGATGGTGATCGACACGGCCTTCCGTAAAAGGCTTCGAAAGGAGCCATACCGATACTGGATTAGAAACTGTTATTATAAGAAAATTCAATAAGAGATAAGTGGTCTTTCCAACTACCACCAAAATCAAGAATGCAAGTGCGAAGGAGATCTTCTAAGACTTGATTCACCCTTTCAGTCTAACCATCAGACTGTGGATGATAAGCTGTATTGAGATTGAGCTTAGTGCCCAAAGCTTTCTGAAGGGTCTGCCAGAAACCACTAGTAAAAAGCAGATCTATGTCACTAACAAGGAACTAGGAACTCCATGAAGTTGAAAGACTTCTTCAATAAAAAGCTTAGCCAACAAAGGAGCAGTCCGATTGGACTTGATAGGAATAAAATAGGCTGATTTGGTCAATCTGTCAACAGTCACCCAAACACTAGTATGGCCCGACCTCGAACGAGGTAGACCATCAATGAAGTCCATAGAAATTTGATCTCATTTCCATAATGGAATTTCAAGAGGCTGTAAAAGACCACTATGACGTTGGTGTTCTGCTTTAATAAGTTGACAAGTCATGCAACGACTCACATAACTTGCAACATCACGCTTCATACCCTCCCGAAGTATAAGCGTTTCATGTCAGCATACATCTTACTACTACCCGGATGGATAGTATACTTAGAACGATGACAATCCTCAAGAATGTCATTTCTAAGATTAGGAACACTAGGCACAATCAACCTTCCCTTCTTCCGAATACAACCATGAATATCAATATCGAAATCCTATAGATTATCACTTCGGGATTCCGATTTACAATTCTGAATAAGATAAGAAAGATCTAGATCTTGTTTCTGGGCATCGGCAATACGATCAAACAAACAAGGACGGACTTCCATGCTAAATAAAAGCACGGGAGTGAAGGATGGTCTCTAATATCACAATGGGATAAAGCTTCCAACATATTCCACTCTGCTAGCATCATAGAAACAACTTACTGCTTGCGACTAAGCGCATCAGCAACTCGATTACCCTTACCAGGGGTATACTGAATATCGAAATCATATGAAGAAAGAAATTTGAGCCAACGCTGCTGCCTCATATTAAGTTCCTTTTGAGTGAAGAGATACTTCAAAGATTCGTGGTCAGTGAAGAGAACAAAACGGTCGTCCAATAAATAATGTCGCCAAATCTTTAGAGCAAAGACTACAGTGGCTAACTCCGAATCATAGGTAGCATAACGAATCTCGTTAGGCTTTAGTTGTCTAGAAGCATAGGCAACTACTCTATCCTTTTGCATGAGAACTGCACCGAGTCCATAACCACTTGCATCGGTATTAACAACAAGATCGTGATTCCCTTCGGGAACCACTAAGAGAGGAGCATGAGTAAGGAGATCTTTTAACTTCAAGAAAGAAATCTCACACTTATCAGACCAAATAAAAGGAACAGCTTTTCTCATAAGAGTGGTAAGTGGTAAAGAAATATGAGAAAACTCCTTAATGAACCGGTGATAATATCCCGCCAATCCAAGAAAACTACGGATCTCAGTAACGGTCTCGGGCCTCTTCCAATTCTGAATAGGTTCGATCTTGGAAGGATCGACAGAGATACCATAGGAACAAACAATATGACCGAGAAACTTCACCTTATCCTCCCAGAAGTGATACTTGGAAAATTTGGCATAAAGCTGATGCTGACGAAGAGTGCTCAAAACAATCTCCAAACGCTGAATATGATCGGCTTCATATTTGGAATAAATAAGAATATCATCGACGAAACCAAGATGAACTTATCGAGATATTCTCGGAATATCCGATTCATAAGATCAACAAAATACGCTGGAGCGTTCGTCAAACCGAACAGCATAACAAGCCATTCGTAAGAACCATAACGAATGCGGAATACTGTAAGAGGAATGCTATTTTTCGCAGCTCGAAACTGATGAAAACCGGTAGCAAGATCGAGTTGGGAGAACAGCTTAGTGCCACTTAATTGATCGAACATGTCGTCGATCCTAGGTAATGGATACGTATTTTTGATAGTGAGCTCGTTAAGCTTGCGATAATCAATGCAAAGCCTAAGAGAACCATCTGGCTTCTTAACAGAGACAATGGTGGCACTCCAAGGAGATGAGCTAGAACGAATAAATCGCTTGCCTTCCAATTCAGATAATTGTTGCTTGAGTTCCTCATTTTCCTTAGCAGACATCCTCGTGGGAGGACGACTGACAGGATAAGCATCAGAGATAAGACCAATACGGAACTCAATTGCGCTCTTCGGCGGCAAACTCGAAATAGGCTCAAAGACATCAGAAAAATCACAAACAACTGGAATATTATCTATGACATCCTCCGATTCGAAGGAATAAATGAGAGCATTCAAAGTATGGTCCATGCTTCGAAATACAATAGATAACTTCTCGATAGCATTGGGATGCTTGAGATATAAAGTTCTTTCGGGACATAGGATTTGAACTTCATAACGGACGAGCCAATCCATTCTCAAAATCATATCAAAAGCAAGATGATCCATAACATGCTGATTCGCATGAAAGGAAAAAACCACATAGAATAATCTCAACACCATCACACAACAAATCAAGAGTAGCAGATCCTCCAATAGGATTCATAATCCTCAAAGGGTCGCAAAGACTAACAACATCCAAAGGAATAACATCAACAAGCTCCTTCGACACGAATGAATGTGATGCACCCGTATCGAAAAGAACTCTAATAGAACGACCACGAAATAAACTAAAACCTTCCAAAACAGAAGGAAGAATACCTTTGGGCTAAGAAGAATCACCAGAAGCTTTAGCAACATTAAGCTTCTCCGATTTGAAACCCTTAGGAGCAGTACGACAATCAGAAACCCAATGACCTTCTTTCTTGCAATAGCGACAAATGCGAGGCGTAGGACAGCTACGAAGAAGATGATCCAGAGAACCACAATTATAGCACACCCTCTGAATAGATGGTGCACTACTAAGCTGAGAACTAGAGGTAGCTTGCTTCTTCTTCTTCTTATTGGAAGAAGAATTAGGCCTATGAAATGGAAACCTCTTCTTGTTCGGGTTCTTAGAGACCTCAAGCTCGTCGCAACTATCACGTTCCTTTTCGACAGATTCAAGGCAAAGTGCCGAATCAACAAGCTCCTCAAGAGGAAGCTTAAGCTGAAGCAAAAGAACTTTCTTCAAATACTTCTTCAAACCTTCAACAAATCTAAGATTTTTCTTACGCGGAGTGTTAATGAACTCAACTTCGTATTTAGACAAGGCCTTGAAATATGCAACATAATCAGAAACAGAGGACTTTCCTTGTTTCAACTCAAAGAAACTATGAGCAAGATTAGCCTTTTCTGATTCAGGAACGAACTTAAGTTCAAAACGTTCCTTAAACTGAATCCACGAGAGAGAGGACTCATCAACTTCCGCAATAAAAAAGCTCATACTAATCAAGCGCACGTTCTTGCAACATGCTAAATGCCACGAGAACGCAATGATGATCAGAAACATCCATCCGAGAAAATATGCGCTCACAAGCGCGCAACCAAGTCTGAACCTCCAATACACTTTCTGATCCCTTGAAAGGCTTACCCCTAAGGTGGGAATAGTCACTACACATGCGAGCGAAGGCAGACTTATGAGTAGGAGCTGCGGAAGTAGCAACAGAAGGCTGAGTACCCCGAAATAGCTCCATAAACTGATCAGCTGACATATAAACTCCTTCCGGATGAGAACCACTAGACAGACCTGCAGTAGGACGGTTCCCTCTCCCTCTTCCAGCCATAGGCTGAGAGAACACGAGAAGATAAGGATTAGTTAAAACAATACAAGATTGATAAGGAATTTAACAAATGGAATACTACGAAAATATGAGATTCATTCCTAGACATATTCCAACATGTTAAAGAGGATAAAAGTTTAAGTACAACGAAGGAATAGATAAGAAAGGCATGAATAAAACCTTCGAATAGTTGTAACACATGTTCCATTCTGCTTCGGTTCCGTGTTTATTATAATTTGTTCTAAATCTCAGCTCTGATACCAAGATGTGAAGCCCCACCTATATGCTCACAATAACAAAGGTTATTATAAGGAATAACGTCTGCTACTGAGAAGAATAAGGCTTGTCAGAAGCGACCATCCATAAGTTATGCCTTAGACGAGTATTGATTACATCGACAGGAGTTGTGTAAATTACTCCCAACGATATATACTCAATCCAAATCTGAAACGAAACTACTATGGCTTAAGAAAAATCCAAAACAACTCATAATAACAACAACACAGATAGTATAATCACATCATAACAGAAATATCAGATATAGCGGAAGATAAGTCTGGTTACATGCTACAACAATCGATGGTTCACATGAACCCAATGTACAAATACATATACATCATAACATACATGAGACGAGAGTCAATACACCCAAAAGAAACACCTCGAAGTCTAAAAAAAAGATGAAGTGAAATCCCAAAAGCTGAAGCGGCAACTGAATCAGACATAGCGAGTATCCTGAAATAACTCGGTCTGACCCGAGTATTATTTAAAAGAAAATAATAAACGGATCAGTCTAATTTAAACTTAGAAGTGAATGCATCATAAACAACATCAAAGCAAAATAATCATAATCTCGAATGAGACTATTCAACATATATAATCAACATAGTTTAAATGAAGAAATCTCATTAAACTCCATCAAAATCAATTTTCAAATTCAAAATTGAATTCAAAACAGCAATACACAAAAGTCTAGAATCAAAAATAGATAACTAGAAAAATCAGCATAAAAGTGGATCGATCCCAGCATATGGCGAGTCTAAGCTACGCCACACTTGCATCTCATATGGCCGAAGCCTAGCAAGTACCGTCACCATAATTTTTGGCGCCCAACAAATGATCCGAAGGTCCAACATATGACCCAAAGGTCTAATACTGGTAATTGACCCAAAGGTGCATCATAGTGGCTCGAAAGCTCAACAAAATCATAAAAATCTTCAAACAGCAATTCCATAGCAAATATTTAAATTAACGAGTCCGGAATTAACCGAATTAGTAAAAGCGTGGTTCCGTATTTCGCACTTTTGCTAAATCGTTTAAATCTCATCATCGTTTCGTTAAAAGTGCAAAATTGTGTATTTTATATAAATAAAATTTACGTTCTCAAATGGACAAGTCCGGAATTAATCGGATCAGTAAAAGTAAGGGTTCATAGTCCTTAATTTTGCTGAAGCGTTTAAATCGATTCCTTATTCTTTTGAAAGCGTAAAAATGTAAAAATTTGGAAACAATTTTTATTTTAAAACGATTCTAAAAACACGTGATTAAAACAGCAACATCTATAGAAATTTCGACAAAGAAATTGCGCTTCACAAAACACCGTAAAAAGGAATATCAAATCAGCGTTGCGGGATAGCCGCTTAAAAATTCACTTTAAATCGATGGTTACTGCAGTCAAAACAATAGTAATTTTTATTCGTCAAAAACTCATTAAAACAACACCTTCAAAAATATAGCACCGGAGTAAAATCCGTTATAAAAATAACGGCAACAAAATACGTTTCAAAATAAAGCACCTGTTGAAAATAAATTAAACATCAGACTACATTACTGATCTACGTGTAATATTGCACTGCCTTAAACTTGATTTCTATAAAATGCAACTTACACAATATTCTTGTACACAGTAATCAAGTGGGAAAAAAAATAAACTAACCCGAACAATATACATTATACTACAACTTGCATGCAATAATGTATTAGAAAAATACAACCTGGGAAATATTATACTATGAAAGCATACTCCCACACACTAACACGTAGCATTATGTTTTAAAGCATTTTTCGCCCAAAAATGAAATGCCTGGACACGTTTTCTTTGCAATACAACTTCATACTTGCACACCTGTAAAATACTTGCACGCATATAATAAAATGAGGAATGCCTGGACATAATTTACATGCACGCAAGAATTAATTATGCATGCACGCTAAAAATGAACTAGACTTGGACCCTATTCTAGTGTACTCATTTGTACACAAAATTTGACATGGACAAAAAAATTCCTACAGGACCTGAACCAAAATTTAGTGAATGCAACAATGACCAACGCCATATTACTTTGCACGCATGGATAAAAAATGAAAAGAAAAGAATGTGGCCTATATTGTTTTGTATATAGCAAGTATACACGCCTGCATTGAAATAAAATCTGCGCATGAACAAATTGATGCACGCATATATGAAAAATGAAATGGTCTGGGCATAATTATTCTTTACAAGACAAACTACACGCACGCACTCAACAAAATTTATAAAATAGCATGTGCAATTTTTTTTCCATATACACGAAATTAAATATGCAAAGTGAATGATGTTTGGATATGCGTACACAAATGTCTTGGAACTTGATATCTAGTGCATGTATTATTTACAACTCAAACACGTGTTAATGCTTGCATGCAAAATGCCTAAACACAACTACAAGTATGCACAAAGTTGCTGAAGATAAATGACTCATTTTTTATGAAATGCAAATTGAATTTGTACGCAGTAAGGAGTAAATTAGAATTGTGAGTTTATCACTCACCTTTAATTTGCTTCCGAAGTCAGTTAGCAACTAGGATCCAAAAGAGTAAGAAATTGAAAATGCCATTAATGTTTTTGCTGAGCAACAGGAAGAAAAATGAAACAAAAGTATGAAGCATGCATACTTTTCTCTTCAGATTTGTGTCTAAGTCAAACTAAAGGAGTGCTGGCAATATTTTGTACAAATGCATCTAATTGTAGACGTGCACTAGAGAAGAAAGGACACTGTTAGCAAAAAATGATGATGGCTGGAAAAATGTTCACTTTTGTTTTATCAAATAAGTGGTGGCAGCACAAAAATGTTCGAACTTGTTTCTATACTGTACCCATATTCACATATACACATGAAAGGAAAAAATGAAGTTACAACATAGCTTTTAAAATGGACCCATTTCCCTTATGCACGTGAAGGTCAAAATGCACTTTATTTTCAACATGCTACTACCAATATGATTTCGCTGACTTAGCAATTGAATTGCATTTTCAACTGACTTTGCAAATGATTTGCATTCTTTTTTTTCAAAACTCAATTTTAAATTTTTATTTTAAATTTTTATTTCGACGGTAATCAAAAATCACGGTTGTTACACCTGCTGAAGCTCCAAGAGAACCAAAGCTGAACCTGTAAATATACTTGGTCAGACCCGAGCATTGAAAGGGAAGAACGCCCAAATCATTCTGGTAAACTAGCATGAGAAACACACTAAGTTGAATCTATTAAATCACCAAGCTTTTCCTTTAAAACAAAAGTATCTCGTAAGACACACCCACATATAAACATGAACATGTTTTTACCTTACAATAACCAAAACATTTCATATCAAATTCTCTTATATTATAATAGTGTCTATTGCACAAATAATATTCATCATAGCCGAAATTGTTGCCACTATTAAATTCCAGCATATTAGGCTGTACAAACAGAATGACAGGTGTGTAGTAGAGTTTTGATTTCCATACAAATGACTAGGTGAAGGGACCACCTTTCGATGGGTGCACCTCTAGATGGATGTCATGAGAAACCATCATAAAGTTCCTCTACCAACATAAGACCGGCCTACCTCTATGACTTAGTAGTACCGAATATGTCTTCCCCGTGTCATTACCAACCTTTTCCAAGGGCCCTCATAGCATACGAACCATGTTAATTTACATCCCGAACGTCATAGCAGGAAGAAATATATCTAGAAGGGGATGTTCATATCCTAATTGGGAATGGTCCACTTAGCCCTGCTGCATCTAATCATGCTTCGGTCATTTCCGGTTAATGAGGCCTGAGGTAACGATTACCTTTCACATATCACATCGCTTTAAATGCCACACGGCCATTTCCATTGACTACTAATCGCCTTCCACAAAAATACAATCCTTGAGCTCGCACGTCTCAAGGAGGGTGTTAAGCTAAGAGAATTTGCCTTCTCCGCCACCACTGATGTACGTTTGTAAAAACCAATGTACGTAATTAAAGAAATGCAATGTTAGACAATCGTCCATATAACTTGTCCAGGAACAGGACAAACCGAAGGTACTTTCCTACCACATCATGTTAGGAAGTCCCTAGGATTAGTAGCGAATGGTCTTTGCATTGGAAAATTCTACTATATGAATATTAAGATTATAACCCCAAACGATCAACAAACATTCCTCCACTATGAAAATCCTAAATATCAATATCATCACAACCTACACAATCAAACGCATATACATGGTCTGACGTGGTTTTCGGATAAGCCAATCCCGGTCTCTTCGCACCAAAAACGCAAAAGCGTTTCTCAACCTCACACAGAAACTAAGTCTTATAGACTCATCACGTCTCCAACTTTCAACTTGTACCTTCGGCCAAGAAGGAAGCTCGATAGATTGGGGTAATACTCCGCGCTACACGAATCAACATCCTCAACACAGACGATAATCAAGCCTACATAGATGGCTACGTACTAAGTGTACGACTAAATAGTTCCCACATCAAGTCGAGAAACTACAACGACCAAATTTTGATAGTCGGTTATTCGACTATCAAAGCATATAACAAATATCTAGCATCATAGGCAATCACTATGCCCTTTTACTTAATCTTTTATTAATTAAATCACTTGCCAAATATTCAATTCAAATTATCTTTAAAAAGATATAATTCCAAACCATTTTAACAGTTCAATCTTTGGAAAACATTTCCATATACATATTTAATAATAAGTAATTCACAATTCTATTTATTTTCAACACTTGGAAAATATTACATATACTTAAATTAGGATTAAGTATATATTTTATTCTTTAAGGAAAATATACTCTAAAACATACTTATTTCGGTAAAAATGAATGTTGCGTAAAACATCGTTACGACAACCCAAAATCACTAGTATAGAGATTCGAAAATTAGACAGATATATAGATTCCATATACTATACAAAACATCTCCTTTCGAAATCATTTACATAACAACAGTGTTATAGCCCCATCATTTCCTTACTTCTCGCAAACGTCTATTTCAACAATAAATGTTGAAATCTATGTATTCGATGCTCACACGTTTTAAAAACATCTTCAAACCAATTAACTCCATTTAAGAGATCACTTTTCAAAACATTTATTTAAACAAAAAGATTATTCATTGTCCAAAATCGTGAACATAATTCTCTTATCCAAATTCAATACTTTTTCACATTTATTAAAGGATTATCCACTGTCCAAAATTGTGAATATGTTTCCTTTAATAAACTTTCGTATTTAACTTATCAATATAAGTTGATTTCGAATTTATAAAACAATGTTTATAGTTTTACATTTCTAAGTTATAAAAACTTCCATTTATAAAATTACTTTGTTAACCAATTCTATTTGTCTCATATATATACCAAAATCCGATTATAAGTTAATTCATTTATAAATCTCTTATTTACAAATTTTATTCTTTTTATAACTTCACAAAATTTATAAATCTTATTTACTTATAAGATTCAATTATACTTCATTTTAAAACTTATAAAACTCGTTTATAATCCCATTATTTTTATTTATAAAAATTCAATTTTATATATCTTGCATATAAACCGTTTATAATAATTCAAAAATCTCAATTTAAACTATTTTACAAAATAGTTAACTCCATATTTCAAAAATCACATGTCGTTTCTATTTCACAAAAATCATAATTTTTATAACATATAAATTATAACTTTTATTTATTTAAAATAAATTCATTTCCTTAACAATTCAAAATTTTAATAGAACATCTATTTTCAAAATCACTAGAAAATACTTTTTAGTTTGAAATCATCATTTTAACATTTTTAAATTACCAAAAATAGGCCTAATACTGCAACGGCACTAAATACATCAATCACGGCATCCAAATTATCATATATCATATGATAACAGCATATATATCAATATCTGTAAATAAAACCAATACTGGTGAGGAATCCAGTTGGATCCCTCCAACCTGTCACTTGCAACAAATATACATATTAGAAAATATGTACAATGTCCGCTTGGAGGCAGATGTACGTACAAGAGGTCATTTGCTCATACACAGGAAGGTATAGGGTCTCATCTACTTCAATAGACCGGAATATAACCAAATACCAATCAGTATATATATATATATATATATATATATATATCATCCAAACAATAATCAATCATCATAAAATAAATTTATTCTCACTTATATAAAAATATAAGCGAGTCGGAAAGAGTGAGTTGTACTCACTTTAATTCCAGTAGATATTATGGTGTTTTATTCTGAATAGAATTAAACAGGCATTTAATTTTACCTAAAATTCTCACTATCTCTAATCAACTTCAAACCAGCTCAATAATGTAATGCTCGTTAATACAATCCTAACGCAACTTTTTTCGTCAGAAACGGACTTTGTATGAATAAGTTATAACCTTTTAAAATTTACACGATTTAAATATAAATTGATCTACATTTTCTTTTTCTTTTTAAAACCTTCTTGATCTAGGTTGTTCGATTCAATCAACACGAGATCTGGCCATCCTCTTTTTCTACTTCCCTTCAGGTTTTCACGTACGCAAGAACCCATTGGACACCACTTCTCCTCGAATTATCACGCCCCCAACGATCCACTAGAAAACGATCAGCCTATTCCATTTGAAATCCCTTCACAAGCTACACCTCCACCTTCAACAACGATGAATTCGGTCCCCTATATGCGTAGAAAATTGGGCCAAAACAACGAATGAATGCGAGCAATTTTCTCCTCGTACAACACTCGAAAACCCATCATCACCATATGGATTCGTAGCTCTCATCGAGCGCTAAACACATTGTAGTTGAAAGTTTCTTCTAATTGTTAATGGGTTGAGAGAGATTGAAGGGGAAAGAACCGAAAATTCTAGGCCATAGAAATATGATGTCCTTTTATATAAAATTTCATGACACTATTCACCCGAAAAAATTTTGAAGTCCAAACAAAGCGTGCCGCTTGGCGTTTATATTATTTTACCCCTATTCTGAATACAATGGAATATATATCCGAGGTCGATTCGATCGTATTTGGAATATAGGTTTTCGAATCGACTTATTTAAATTAAAATTTACTTAAACAAATTTCTAAGTGTTTTATCTTGCCACGACTAAACCATAAGTTCGATTGACACGAAATTTGAAATCCTACAATTATATAACATTACGGATCCAATGAAACTGATTTCGTCGAAACTCGAGACTATATGAAAAATGTCTAATTTTACATGTTAATTAAATATTAAAATATTCAATTTCTATAAATTAACTTTTAAATCAATTTTAAAAGTTCTCCAACATCATTCTAATTCAAACAGAATTAAATTCATCTTTATAAACCATTTTCATTTACATATAACTCAAATTTCAATTATTTACGCAATTTCAAATATTAAATTAACAATTTAATTATCCAGTTAAATCCTATATTCGAAATATAAGTTATTCAGCTTATAAAATTAACTTGTGAATATTTAAAATCAATTAAATATATGAATTTCAAATGACTGAAATTCTAGGTCGTTACAAGCATGAACATGAAATGTGCAACTTTGACGTGAACAAATAGCTATAACACGATCACTATCATTCTTATTAACATTAACTTTCTTTCCACTCTTAATACAATATATCGTAAGATACAATCGAAACCCTTCAACACCACCATGAAATCTCTGACCTACTCCAGTAAACTCTAGTTTGCTAGACTCATTTTTTAACAACTGCTTCAAAGAAGAAAAAGAATCAAATGAAGAAATAACCGTAGAAGAATCACACGAACCACCTTCAATAAAAGAACTAGCAACTGATGAAAAGTAACATCAACTGAACGGCTATCAAACCTCTTACATATTATTAAATATTTTGATATAACAGAAAAAAGTAGATAATCTTCACGACTATGATTAACAAGAAACAATATACTATGCAAATCAAAATTAGTTTTAATTGCTCTTTTCCTATCATCTCTTTCATAAAACCAAATCAATAGAACTAGGTGTTAATTCAGGCCAATGTTTTCATATATCTTCTCTCAATCTCAACATAGAATCACTCAAACTAAGCCTCCTACTATAAGTATCGATGCTCGAAATAAAACAACAAGAACATCAATAGAAAAATACCTGAACGAATACAAATACAATATATTAAAAGAAAAGAACAAAAAAGAAAACAAAACTAAAATATTTGACATTAGAATATATTTCATGCAAATATTTGCTGGATAAATATTTTCCTAATACATATTTGACTGTCAAATACAAAATTGCATTACAGCTTGCTAGAATAAATACTTAACATTCTATCCTTTTCCAGAATTCAATTCAGCAAGATGCTATATACAAATTACAAAAATGAACAATAAATCTAGCCCCATTAATTCATAATTACTTGTTTGCACAACAATGTAATGACCCAGAATTTTATTGCTTTGATTTGAGAATATCTAATCAATTTTATATATTCAATCAATGGTTTTAATAATTAAAATAGCTCTCTTTTAATTTATAACTAACGATAGAAAATTCGTTTTTGAATTTGGTTTACAAAATAATTAATTCAAAGAAAAATAGAAAATGTGACCAGTAATCGTTTTTTGAAATTTCGACTTTTCAGTATCAAAAAGTTATCAAAAGCATTATGCAAATTTGAGTTAACATATACACGCTTATAATTAAAATGTAAATGTGGATTTGTAACTTAGTAAAAACAAACATATATGTTTACTTAAGTAAGAAAGAGATGAGACATTTAACCAAAAATTTAAATAAGAAATATTATAAGTATGAAATGTCACATCCCCCTTCCACATAAGTACACTTAAAGGTCTTTACATATTGGATAAAAAGAAGTGACCATTGTTTAGGCATGTGAATCATGTGGTGAGGATGGATGTGATGATGTGTTCAAAGCTTAGTAGAATGCAGTATACTTAAGGCTAATTTAGTAATTTTGTAATTTCAATTTATATAAAACCTTTTCCCTTTTTTCTCTCTTTCATTTTCCCTTTCACTTCTCTTTTTTTTCAACCTCATCGTATTTTCGGAGCTTTTTAAAAAAAAAAAATGCCAATGGCTTCCACTTTTATTTCCAATTTTTAAAAATCAAAATTATTCCTTTAAATTCTTTTAAAAACTTTTTAAGCCTTTATTTCTTCTTCTACATCTCTTCTACTTTCAAAATCAAGCCACACATCCCCCTACAATCATGGACGAGCCCATAACAACCTAGGACGAGCTCTTTTAGTCTCTTAGGTCCATTAAGTCTTTCGCTAAGAGAATCTAAGATCTAGGGGTGGTAAGGAAGTGGAGGTGATTTGCTTTGGTATTAGTTGATTTTGGTGTCTATAAACTCACTCATTTTTGAAAAAGTTTACACCTTTATCTTATACTTGTATTTTCATGTAAATATGCTTGTGTATTAACTTGTCATATTGTTTGCACATGAATATGTTTGTATTTGTTCGTGAATGAGACGTAGACTTGATAAAGAAGTTAAAAGGTGTTGTGATTGATGTAAAGTTTAGACCTTTGCTATGTTTGTGGTAAAGTTGTGAGCTTTGGTTAGGTTTGTGGTTGTGATATGCTATTGTATGTTATAGACGTGAAGATATGATGATGTGATAAAGAAGTTAGCAACATGTATGGTATTGGCGACTTGGAATCCATGTGGAAGCATTGTTTAAATAAGTTTTCAAAATCAAGTCGATTTCAAGTTTCAAACTTTGCTTTACTTTTAAAAACATTTAAATTATGTTTTGTAAAACTAAGTGAGATTTTAAAAGTGAAGAATTTTCAAATTAAACTTATAAAATAATTTTTAAGTTATGGTATCCATAGCGATAGTCGCTATGGAGCAGTTTGGTGAAAATTTTAAATTTTTCCAAAATTAAGTTTCTATACATAATAACATTTTTTAAATGTTTTAAAAACTTAATAATGATGATTAAGGAAAGTTAATTAAGGATTTATTGATTAATTACTAAGTTTGGTAATTAATAATTAATTAACTATTACACAAGTTTTATTAATTATATTAAGTCGAGATTGGTTACTAACAATTTATCTTTTAAAAGTGGAATTAGTTTTAATTAATCATTGATTAAGTAAGATTAATTTTTAATTAATTATTAATTAAGTATATGTTTTATTTTTAATTAATTATTAATTAAGTATAGGGTTAATTAATAATTAATTATTAAGTGTTTAATTATTCTAATTATAAATTAATCAAGGGTTTATTTTATAAACAAATTATTTATTAAAGGATAATTATTTCTTAATTAATAAGCTAAGTTAAGAAAGAACTAAGATTTAATTATGATTTAATAAAAGGATTTAAATTTTAATTAATTGTTTAAAAAAGGTTTAAGCACTTAATTACTTCCAAAGAGAAGCAGATCTCATTTCCCGTCTTCCTTCTTGCTCTCGTTTCCCTTCATTCTTATGTATCCTCCGAAGCAAGCCAAGGAGAAGCCTCGATCGGTTACCAGATCAGGCAAACTATTTGCGTCTGTAAATGCGCTTTCCCCTCCTGATTCACTACGTGCGTCTGCTCTTGACGTTCACTTCCCTGTGTCGAACTTTATTCTTTACTCTGGAATGTCCTTGCCTTTGTCTGAATTTGTCAACCCATCAGGCTTTCCATTTTCTACTTTGGCGCTTCCTGATGTGCCTAGTCTCTCTGTTGATTTTGGCCATTCTGCCTCGCCACTGTTCAAGGAAGTTGCTTCTTAGTCGAGTAAGCATTGGTCACAAAGTGAACTGCATGTATTTGGTATTTCCTCACCTTTCGATGTGATTGTGAAGGATGGTAATGTGGTTTTGTTGGTTGATGCCCAACCTGATGATAACGCTAATCCTAAAGGAGCGCGTTTAACCGACTGTATTGCTTCAGGAGGTATTACTCTTACGGAAGAAATTGGCTCGCAAGGTGTTTACTTTAATGTCTCTAAAGTACCTGTTCCAAATAATCATCAAGTGCCAGTTTCTACTGTTGTTCCTATTGAGATGCCTTATCCATCTGAACCTCCCACTTGGAAGTCTTTGTTCACCAGGTTGCCGAATAACGCTGGGACTTATTCTTCCCTTTTTTTGAGCAAGCAGAATGTGATGGACTCATGGTCCCTCCGAAAGAAGTGATTCAAGATGGAATTGACTATTGGTCTGATTATCTAGTAGGTTTTTTCTTAGATGAAAATCCGGATTATCATCTTGTTAAAGCACGATGAAATCAGGTCTGGAAACCAAGAGGCCGTCTCAGTGTTCATTTTGATAATGAGATGTTCTTTTTCAAATTCTCGCAGTGCGATGAAAGGCAGTGTATTCTTGAGGCTGATCCTATTATGATTGCTAGTAAGCCTTTCATCATCACCACGTGGAGCCCGACAGTTGATCGGGCTAAGGATCAGGTTCTTTCTATCCCTGTATGGGCCCATTTCTCTTCCATTCCGTCTGTCCTTCAGCCAATGCTTGGGCTGGACTGGCTTGGTAGCCAAGTTGGTCGAGTTATCTGTTATGACTCCAACATAGAAGCAAGGAAGATATTAGTCTTCGTTAAATCTCTCATCGAAATAACCCCCTCCAAGCTATTGCCTTCTTCTCTTAAGGTCTGATTAGATGAGGGACATGCTGCAGAGGTCTTTGTGTGCTACAGTTGGAAACCGGACATATGTCCACTTTGTCAGTCATTTGGACACCTTCAGGAGTCATGTTCTTGTGGGAATGGTCAAGGCCCTCTGCCTCTCCCGAATCGGGTTCCTCTGCCGCATCCCCCCATCAGAAAATGGGTTCCTAAGTCTGTTGCCCCTCTAGTTATTTTGGATCTGATTGTCTCATCGGTTGTCCCTTCTCTCGATGATGATGTTCTCAGTGGGAATTTGGATCCCCGGGTTATTTCATGCCCTGTGCCTCCTTCCTCTTCGGAAGCTGAGGTAACTCCTGACTCTATCCTTTGGGTCTCCGATGAGAGAGCTTTGGTTCACGCTCCATCCAGCATGTGGTACTCTCCTGTGGGCGGATTTTATTATTCCTATGTCAGTGACTCTAGAGGCGAGAGCAAGTATCTCTTTTATCACGTTGTTGGTGAGGGTCTGATCTTGTCTAGTGAGGGGGTTGAAGGTGAGACGAATAATTGTATCTTCTCTGACATCACTTGGGATAGGAAATTTGTTTTCTCACCATATTCTGATAGTTATGTCTCTGATCTTGCTAGTCTTTTCTCTGGGTTTGCCAATGTCATTGGTCCCGTCTCCTCGGATGATGCTGTTTCGACTTCCTCCTCTGGCGGATAGTCACGTTACATAGTAGTATAGTCATATTGCCTATCTCCTGTGCTTTTTCCTTTTTCTTGGTGGCTTTCCTCGCATGTGTTATTTTTCTGTGTATGTTCAGAGCAACTTCTTATTTGTTGTTAGTCATTGTGACTAGCACCTGACTCTCATGTTTTATTATTTGTTATAATAAAAGTGGCACGGTCCACTATAAAAAACCGATCGGCCTTGCCAAAAAAGCACTTAATTACTTTGTTTTCCATGGATTAATTTGTTCAACGACAACTTTCTTTTACAAAGAATAGTTTTGAGCACGTGGGATTCTATTGTCGAAACCATTAAGTGTAACGACCCAGAATTTTTATTAATTAAAATTTGGATATTTAATTAATTTTAAATATTAATAAGTGAATTTATAAGTCAAATAAATTTTAATTTGAATTATTGGATTTAATTGAATAATTAAATCGATAATTTAATACGTTAAATTATAGAAATAATTGAAAATTGGGTTAAATATGATTGAAAATGATTTGTAAAATTTTATTTTATCATATGGGAGTTAGAACGATATTTTAGAACTTTTAAAATTGAATTAAAAGTTTATTTGTGAAAATTGAATATTTTAATATTAAAATCGACTAGTGAAAATAGTCAATTTTTGAACAGTCTCAGAATTGAACGAAACTAGTTCCATTGGATCCGTAATAGTTAGTTATTACAGGATTTCAATTTTCGTGTCAATCGGAGCTATCGTTTGATCGTGGCAGCTCGAAACGCATTGATTTATTTTTAATATTAATTTGGCGAGTTAAAATAGCCATTTTTCAAAAAGTATCGGATTTCGACGAAACCAGTTTCATCGGATCCGTAATGTGATATTATTATAAGGTTTCAAATTTCAAGTCAATTGGATTTACCGTTTGTCCGGTACGAATTAAAACGCCTAGAAATCGATTTAAATCGGTTTAATTTAAATTGAGCGTTTATAGCCATAACTCGCACATACTTTCGAATTAGCTTCCGAAACCTGTTCCATTGTGTCCGGAACGCGGGATAAACCCTAGGTACGTCAGTTTCGGCGCCTAAATCAGAGTACGGAATTTCCGGATGAATAGTGTCGTTCAAAACTCTATAAATACACACCCACACCCTTCATAAATTAAAAAAAAAATATCAAAACCCTAATTTTATAACCCTAGCCGCCTCCACATCTATGTACGGCCAGAAATTGATCTCATTTTTCCCCTTTGATCTCTCAATCCATCAAGTTTTGGCTAAAACATTCAACTACAAAGATGAAGATCACAATGAGAGCTTCGATGTGAACGGTGGAGATCGTGTTTGGAGCATCGGAGGAGGAGCTAGGGGGGGCCGTTGGTCATGGCCTGCGCATGCAAAACAAGGCTCATCAGGTGGCCGAGTTTGGAGAGGATGAGGCCGAATATAGTGGAGGTCGAGGGCTTCAAGATGGTGGGGTTGTGATGGAATTTAGTTAAGCGAGGAGGCGGCGATTCGAAACCCTAGTTCAAGCTATTGGGTTTGGTTGTATTTGGTGCGGCCTGGAGATGATAACGTGGGAGAAGATGAGGGGATGGAGGGCTGTGATCAGGTTGGAGATGGATCCTGCGGCTGAAAATGGTTGTAGTTTAAAATTGATTAAAAGTTGTGTGATTTATGTTTATAAAATTCGAGTAAACTTCAAATATTCATAACTTTTTCATACGAGGTCGAAAAAATGCAAACTCAGTTGCGTTGGAATCGTATGGACGAGCACTACGCGATGGAGTTGGTTTGGAGTCGTTTGGAGTTAGTGAGAATTTTGGGTAAAATTAAACGTCCGTTTAATTTTATTCGAAATAAATCGCTAAAACAGAATTTAAAATCAAGGTGAGAACTTCTCACTCAATCGAATCAGTTTCGATTTTATTTTAAATAGTTAGATTTAAAATATTTGAATGCATGTTTGAATGTTGATTAATATCTATTGATTGTTAAAATAGACATTATACGCCGTTAGTAAGCGGATGTTATTTAATAAAAACATATACCGCGAATATTTCATAAACAGTGAAATTGGTATTATATGTGATAGCAATATATATATATTGGCATATGTATATATTGGAGTTATTGATTTCCCGCATTTTTTGTTTAGCGGATGAGACCCTATTGCACCGTCTATTAAGCGGATAATATTTTAAATCCCATATACCGCGATAATTTCGTACTGGAGCGAAATTGGTATTGTGCTAATGTTTGTGGATGCAGGAAACAGGTTGGAGGGATCCAACTGGATTCCTCAACAGTATTTATTTGATTTCAGATATTTTAATATTTGATTGATTATCATATCGATATATGATATCGTTGTTGTCGTGATTGACTATTTGGTGTGTAGCATCATTGGACCAAATTTTGGGATTTTAAAATGATTTTTAAAGTGATTTTTGAGAATATACTATATTTTGGAATTGATCCATTATAAATAAATGAACGTTATAATTTTTAAAGTTATAAAAATTATGATTTTTAAGAAATATAGTTAAAAGCTGTTTTTTTGAAAATAAGGAATTAATGACTTTATAAAATAGTTAAATTGGGATTTCTGAAATAATTGTGAAAAGTTTAAATATAGGATTTATAAAATTTGATTATTTTATAAATCAAAATGATGAGATTATAAAGGAGATTAAAGATGTTTTAAAGGAATAATATAAATTGATTTATATTAAGAGATTTATAAATGGATATTTATAAATTGAAATATTGACATTATAAAAAGAGTTTTTATAAGTGTTTGAATGAAGTGAAAATGAATTTTGTAAATGAATGGAATTTATAAAATTAAAAATGGTGAAGTTATAAATGAAATTTATAAATAGTAAGATTTATAAATTTGTGAAGTTATTTGAAGAATAGATTTGGTTAAATAAATGAATCTTATAAGTTATAAGATTTATGATTTGGAAAGTCTTTAAAAGAACGATTTTGTAAAATAATCGTTTTATAAGCATTTGACTTATAATATGAACTTTTAGTTTATAATTGAGTTATAAACTGGAATAGGTTAATAAAGAAATTTATAAAAAGAAGTTTTTACAAGATAAATAGAAAAGGGATTTATAAACATTGTTTTATAAATTCGTAAACGACTTATTTTGAGAAGTAAATTGTTGAAACCTATAAATGGAGTTATATTCACGTTTTTGAACTGTGAATAATTCTTTGAAATAAAATGAATAAAAGGATGAAATTTGTTAACGTAGTATATTCACGTTTTTGAATAGTGAATAAATATGTTAAAGTAAATGATTTCCGAAAGGAAATGTTTTGAATAGTATTGGGATTTATATATCTATTTTAATTACGAATCCCTATACTAGTGATTTTGGGTTGTCGTAACGATGTTTTACGCAACATTCGTTTTGGCCCAAATAAATATGTTAAAGTGAATGATTTCCTTAAAGAATGAAATATATACTTAATTTCGATTTAAGTATATTGAATATTTTCCAAGTGTTGAAAATAAATAAAATTTGTGAATTACTTATGAATAAATAAGTATGGAAATGTTTTTCCAATATAAAGTGAATATTAGAGAATTTATCTTTTTGAAGATAAATTGAAAATGAATATTATAAATCGAATTGAAGTCGTATATTCATTAATACTTTGGAATGTAAATTCACTATTGAATTTATAAAAGAAAGTAGAATTGGTTTAAAAAAAAATATTGATTTATTTTTGAAGTGTGAAATTATATATCTAGTAAAGATATTTTGGAAAATAAATAATTTGGAAAATTATTTGTAAACTGGTGATGTGTGCATATCCAGTAATAGTTCAATAACCGACTATCAATATTTCCCTTTGAATGGGTAATTGATGTGATTTGTTTGAATTGGAATGCCACACTTATTTTTGAATAAGCGCTCACTATTCGGGTTAACCGGGAAAGGACCATGGGGTCGTATAACCCATTCCGAATATGTGATACGTCGTTGTGAATTGCATTGAAGATCGGTGTTGAAGACCCGGTATTTGCGAGAGCGATAGGATGACCTGTCGATTGACTCTGCACCGAGTAGCTACGGTATTGAGTTCTCCATATGTGATGGGAAATCCGATCAGGATTGTGGATATCCGGATTGCAAGGACTTCTTTGTAAGTGCCTTCGGTTTTGTTCGAGTCCGGAACAGACTTGTATGGATTGTATGTCTGACGTTACAAGTTGAGATATAAAGCAGATTTCTTTCAAATATATTTCTGTTGGTGGCGGAGAATTTATTCTTTTAGCTTAACACCCTTCTCTGAGACGTACGAGCTCAGAGGTTATATAGTTGAAGTTATCAGCGATATATTCCCACTTTGGTAATGCGACATGCTGAGTGTTGCTGAAATGATCATTGTGTTGATTATTTGTGATAGGATCGTTTATTTGATCGTCTATCCTGGTGATCATTTCTATGATCATTTGTTGACCCAAAGCATGGCTTTTGTATAAAGTATGTTTTTGTGGACGTGACTTCGTCGAGCCTCACACCCCGTGAATGGTCAAAACAGGAAAGAAGCAGCAAGGTTATGAGGGGTAGCGCCCTTTAGGGTATGTGCATTTCCTTCTGGAAAGGGTGGTATCATGGTATGGAGCCCAGATACTTACTCATGTTGATACACTATATTTATTACTGTGTGGTGTTGTTGGTGACGAGCGCTCGGTTAAAAGGTCCAATGGGACCGGGGGATGCCATATTCGTGTAGTAGTTACCTAGTGATAAAGGTAACCCGGCCTTGTGTTGGCAGAGAGCTGGTTAAGTTCTCGGGGACGTCCAGCCAGAGGCGTTTCCATGTGGCAACGGGAAGTTCCTTGGCCTGACTATTTGTTGGAAATCCAAAGAAACAATACGAAACTTGTACGGTATTAGTTGTATAACCTGCTATGGAATGTGGCGGTAACCTGCCATTGAACATGGTAGCTATACTAGGCATAAGTGCGGAATGTCTATGCTGGCTAAGATTTATATTCTACTTTCGAAATAAATTTTTCCTACACTATGCACTAGTAATAATATCAAATGTTATTTTAAATGCGTATCAAGCATCTTTGGCTATCATAAGGAGAAATCTCCTCCGATTCTGCGTTTGCATTGTGTGTGTGTGCGGGAGGCCTTATGGTAGTCTCATTTTTAAAAGCATTGCGAATTGACTTTAAAAATATTCCTCTATTTTGTTTTCAAAGATAAATAAACTGTTTTGAGTTCTCACACCAGTCACATGACTGACTTGGAGTTTATTGTTTTCCTTCCTAAACTCTGGGTGCCCACCAATTTCAACACGGGCAGTCAAGAGTTAGGTTTATCAGGATATTCTGGATATTCTGGAGTTGCTGGAGGCAAGCTGGATGGCATGGCATATTACTTATATAGTATTTCTTTTTCCGCTGCACTGTTTGTTGTTGTTGTATACTCTGATGATATGATGAAATGAAATGTATAAAATGTAATAACTGATATAGTTCTTTGTTGAAAGATTTTTCATTTATTATTATATGTTGTTCCGCTGCGAATTGTGAGATTCTGTTGTTGTTCTGTTGTGTTCTGTTCCGTTCTATTCTCTTTTTCTTCTATTTTAAAATTTTCTATCTTTTCTTTTTCCTTCTATCTTTTTCTCTCTTCTTCTTTCTTTTCTTGTTTTTTTAAAACCCATAACTATTCGGTTTTTCGGCAACGAAAAATCGCAAGCGTTACATTAAGTAACCATACAAATGTGAATAGTTTATACTAAACTTTGACATCTGCTAGTATAGTAAAACACTATTCTATTATTTCTTAAATTGAATAGATTGTTGGACTTCTATTAGCAGAATAAATCCCTATTCTGCTATAACTTAATTGAATTAATTATTTGGATACCTTTTAGCACAATAGATCTCTGTTCTACTATAACCAAACTTAATAGATTGTGTGAACATCTATTTAGTAGGACAAACCACCATACATGTATCTGCCAGTTAGTTTATATTGACATGTTATTCTCTGATTTGGTTATGGATTGTATTTACATACATGTTGGATTATGTAAATAAATGTTATGTCATGGAAGACAAATTTAATCGTAACTTGGTTCAACACCATTGTAATCGTTAAGCCTCTTTCCAAATTGCAAAAGTTATGGTTTAAATTAACTTAAAATCTACTAATGGGTGGTTAGGGGCTACAAACAATTTTGTAAGTTATCTAATTACTTTATCAAGTGATTTATAAATAATATTATGTTTATGAAAGGGATTTTATTTTGTAAAGGATTTACTTAAAGGAGATTTACAAATAATAGTTTGTAAATAATATTTTATAAAAGGTTTTATAAATGTATTATAAGAAAGATTTATAAAAGAAGTTTAATAAATGACTTTTGTATATTTATGAAAGAAGTTTTATAAATAACTTTTTGATATTTATAAAATAGTTTATAAACAGATTTAATTTGAAGAAAAAGGAGATTTCATAAATGAAAATAAATTGTAAAAGCATTTATTGGAGAAATTTATTAAAAAAAGTTTGAGATTGGGATTTCCCTTAACTAATCGTCTTAATTATGGTGGTGTGGAACTTTCATTCCATGCTTAACACCGACAGAATAGTGTTTATGATTGTTCTTATCTCCAATTTAAATAACATTTGTTTGATCCTTTTAATATTATTTTGAAATAAGAAACCTTTCACAAATGTTCGTGAATATACTTATGTTAGTAAGACAACTATATGAATGTTTTGATAAACGTTTTAAAAAGAGAGTTAATAAATGAAGATTTTTTTAGGCTTAACGGTTGCTATGGGTAATTAAATCTCTAGATTTTCATTTGCTTGTGTATTTGATAGTTAAATAACCGACTATCAAATCATGACCAGTTTTGACTTAGGAAGTGTGATTATATTTACAACTTCCCTAGTGGGGACTCGAATACTTGTTGTATACTTCCCAAAGAACAGGGAATGTGTCAACCGAAAACTAACGGTTGTTGGTTCAGAGAGACTGAGATTGTGTATGTTATCTGAACACCACTTAAAACCAACATATGCATTCAAATTGAAGATATCTTAAAGATGATTGAAGATGGAGCTTTGGACTACTTGCTACTAATCCTAAGGGTGATTCAAAATGGATGTAGTGTCTTAGTTCCATTCAGTCCCAAAACGAATTCGAATAGATGAATGCTAACATTGCATTATGTCCGGAGGGCAGTGTAGCATTCCAATTGGATTATTATATGTAAGGTAAAACATAGCCTCCAGCGTCACATGCCGGTAATGACAAAAAGAGAGTAGATGCAGTCGGGCTACGTGGGTCGCTTCCATTAGAGTATGATTATTTCCCTATCTAGAGTCGATATATATATATATATATATATATATATATATATATATATATATATATATATATATATATATGCTTCGTGGCCCACTAAACAAAGGGTAATCATATTTGATACTATACAGTATGGGATAAGTCGGTCTTGTGTAGCAGAGGTGCAAGATGTTCTTGTCGATGCCTGGTACATTTTATCGAGAGGTGTACTATTCGAAAGGTAGTCCCTTATCTTGTCATTATATGAAATCTGTTCTCCAATAAGTGCTATATGGACTTATTTGTGCCCAACTATATTCATATCTTACATTAAACCCTAGAGACTATTATAATATCACTAGATTTTCTATAAAAATATTTTGGTTATCGTTAGGTAAAAACCAGTGTGTGTTATGTGCGGTGTAGTCTTACGAGATACCCTTTTTTTAAAGGTTTTATAAGTTAACATAAAATTCTTTGGGATTTGAGTTTCTCACTCCGGTTTTACGAAACAGATCCGAGCGTTATTTTTCTTATAATGCTCGGGTAAACCAAGCATGTTTCCAGATTAGCTTTGGATGCTTTGGAGTTCAGAAGACGAGCTAAATGTCCAAGACATACTTTCGTATTTTCCTTTATTTTCAGGTGTTTGTTATTGTTGTAGATATCAACAATTGCAAGGGCAGGTTGTTATAACTGTCTAAGCTGATAATAGGTTAGTGTACTCTGATATTGTATGTATATAAAAGTTCGTTTCCTTTTGTAAAGATGTAACACCCACTTTTCCGCACACTTTAAGATGACAATAAACCACACATGTCCAACCCAAATTTAACGGAAAGGCGGATAACTAGGTTAACAGAAAAAAGAAAAAAGATAAGAATAAACTAAATAACACAAAATTTCACAGCGGAATGAATAGTCTATAATATACAATCAACCTTTACACAAACGAAACTGTAACATATGCATATACAGACATCAATCAAAGTTTACTAAACTTTTTCAGCTCGAACAGTTGTAACAACATGCCCTAACAATTGCTAAATATATACAACAATGTATGCAATGGAAATATAACCATCTACATGAATATATTATGCACACCTCCTCTACACAGCAGTGCTTCCCGATCATCGATTGGTCGACGATCCACCGTTGAACGACAAACCTAGAATGGACGACCAAGACTTCCTCTCCAATTTCTGATCGAACCAAGATTCAATTGTAAAAACGAGTTACAGAAGCTAACACCATTCGTCGAGAGCTTCGTGACGATATATTATATGATAGGATTTGAGTAGCATGAATTTTTGAGTTTGATTTGAAAGTGACAATTTAGGGTTTTAGGATATTGACCGTTAAGAAGGAGCAGATTAGAACTGAAATGTACGTATAGAATATAGAACAGAAGGATGCTAGGGTTTCATAACAACATATATATATATCAACATGAAACATGAATAGATGGAACATATCGATTGGGCCAAAGCGATAACAAATGCCCGAAAAGCCCGTTTTGTTCCCAAAATGAAAATAGGTCATCCAATATGTTGAAATATAGGTTTCTAATATTTTTAAACTCAATGAAACTAATTTCAAACCCTAATTCTAGTGTATATCGATGTTAGCTATAAAATCAAATTATATTCATTTTTGCGCGTTAATTAAATGAATTGTTATTAAATTGGTTAGATCACTTTTAAGTTCTAAATTAGAAGTTTCCTATCATCATTCCTGATAAAACAGGAATTTAATAGGCTTTTAAAATTAAAATTTTCCATGTTAAATTCAAGGTTTAAATATTAAATTAATTTCAACATTTAATTACTACAGCGATAAAATCCATTTTTGATTCACATGTTCTTATTATTAAATCAACAAATACCTTATGTGTTCATTAAACATAAGTTTTCATTTATTGCACTCATTTCTCTACAGTAAACATCTTTTCTTATATTAACTGAAATATTTCAATTATATTAAATTCGAGCAATTGATTTCCAAATTAATTTCAAACAGATTTAATAATAAGATGATAAATAAAACTATTGTTATACATTAATAATTCATATCTATTAACTTATTGTTTACAAATAAGGATTGTAAATTACTTACCACATAATTGATTCCTTATCCTATGCTAAAACCAATCTCAACAAAATAACATAAGATTCCACCATTTGATGCATCGTTTATTTTATTCCTCATTAAACTTTACGATTATGATTGATTGAAATTATATTAAAACAGTGGTCAATTACATTCAATCAATGTTATTAAATTATATTATAATACGCGTTACTACCTTCCATTTTACTAAAATTTGTTGTTTCGAAATTTATCTAAGATCATGTTTTATATTTCTAATAAATTTTACACTAATAATTGTAAAATCTTTATTTCTAACCATTTTTAATCAACAATTATATTAAATTTTATATTTCTAAAGGGTTGAAAATACGCGTCGTTACACTCTTCCCCACTCAAAACTTTTCGCCCCCGAAAAGGAACAAGAAAGAATCAAGAGATTTGATATATTCTATTCAAAGTAGTCCATTTATAAACAATTTAACTTACAAGTTTAAGTTTAACATAAGTCTGAAAAATAACTCAACTTCTATGAAAAATTGTCTAAGTCCTAAATTTACGAAAAATTTCGGCAGCTTCTCCTTTGTGTGGCTAGGTCCGAAAATATAGCAATATCAATAACTACATTGTATATGTCATATTTTGATAATAAAGCATCCCAAACCATAGGAAGAATAATAAAATACAGCTACGGAACCGTAATCCGAAAAAGATACCTATTTGTCGGGCAAACAAAACTCTATTTTATGAAACCTAAAGAAACTGTTATTGCTTCCATAAGCCTATATCTTACTTACATAATACAAAAGAGTTAGAACTATGTAAAAGGAGTAATATATTAGTTGTTCCAATCAATAGCACAAGCGATACACATATATAATAATAATATGCAAACAAAAATAGTACAACCATTATATGCAACAAAAGAATCCATCACACATCTATAGTAATCCAAAACTAATGGTTTGTCTGGGTTCAAAAAACTTTCATCGCACAAGGGTGATAAATAAATTACCGAGTGTACCTTACGCTCAACAGTCTTAGGTAATTACTCAATAGATTATTCGTACAAACCCAAACGACTTGAAGTGTCATTTTCCAAACCTCCCATGAGCTAAACAACATAGAATTTAAATATTATTTAAGTTTGTATGATGTACATATATCATTTGTACAACCAATTCTGATCTCTTGCTTGAATACATAAATTTCACTTTTGAACTAGTATTATTAACTCGATTACTCTAGTGTGGACTCTAATCTGGTTTCACGATTATAAATCTTCCTTTTCCTTGCATAGCCATAAAAAATGATAAAAACTTCAAAATCATATCAAAAAAATGTATAAAGAGTTCGCCGTCAAGTATCGAGCGAAAAGTACTAATTCGGACTGGTGTAAATTTCCTCAAATTATGTATTCGAACCTAGATCTGAACTGTTGTGAAAATAAAATTTTCTACACATAACTTACATATTTATTCTATTGGTCTCTTTAACACATCATTTACTTTTCATTTATTTTAATGCTCATTCACTCATACAAGAACATCTTTTATTAGTTTACATTCATTTACTTATATAAATAATTTCCCATTCAATGTTTGAAATCATCAATGAATAAATTCTTAAGGTATTACATATGTTTCATTGCAGTTTAATTCACATTTAACATTTACTTATAATGAATCATTATTCAAGTTCATCTAAATTAATTCACATTTATTCCTTCATATAAATTGTCATTTATATTAAACCTATTTATGAATCATTTCAACATTTTCTTAAGTTTATAATCATTTACTAAAATAACATTCACTTTCTACTATTCAATTTAATTATTAAGCATTTCAAAACATTAACTTAAGTTTATAACATTTCTTGTACATCTTAATTCTTTATTTATAGATATAATTTCATTTTGATACATTTTCATTACTTAAGTTTTAATATTCCATTATCTTTTAGTTTACAAGTTGCACAACTTCATTTTTTTTCAGTTTCATTAAAACTTAGCTTTTAATTTCATGTTTCAATTTGGAAGTTTCCGACCATTTAAATCATCAAAAATTCCATTTCATTTCAACAAATTGAAAATCACTAATTAACAGAAATCTTAAGAACTAAATACTAGGTTTCATTTCAAATCATTTTGAAATAATGTATACTTAAAATTATATATATATATATATATATATATATATATATATATATATATATATATGTCAACTAACACTTAATGGATTTAAATTAAAATTTGTTTGTCAAAACAAATGTGTAGCAAGCTACGATAGTGGTCTTCTCAATTTGAAACTCGAAAATGAATGTCGACGATGCCGTGATCATCACTGAAATTATTTTCCAATGATAGAAGAGGGGAGTACGGAACTTATATTCTTTAAAATTCTTTTAAAAACATTTCATCCAAGTAGCTTTTGGAAACATTTTGAAAATGCCTCTATTTGCAACTACTTCCAAATAATACACATTTTATTTTTCCAAAATCTTTGAAAACTAATTTTCAAACACCAGAATTTAAGTTCTCAAATTTCAATTTAAATTCATTTTATTGGTAAATCATAATTTATAAACCATATTTGTAAAATCACATATAACATACAATAGTCAATAGTTTTCAGAACTTTGACTAACCAAACAACAAATGACAATAATCGAATATTATCATTTCCTAATAAACAATACACGAAAACTCTATATCAACTTACGAAAATTTATTCTTTTAAATACAAAATATAGTACTAGGTAAAATTATTTCATTTACCAATTTCAAAACAATATTGTGTCATTTTTCCCTATTCAAGTGTTTAAAAATCCCTAACGATGCCATAGCGTCCTATGTACCGACCGGAATTCATGAATACTCGACAGAACAAACTAACACAATACAAAAAAAATTTATAGCACTAAAAAATACGCCCTCGTATATATATACACTCGAACTCATTCTAGGGTAATATGAACCCTATCTCTAATGAGTTAACCCCCAACAGGCTAAGGTATCTCAAATCCAAAACTATGATACCAACTATGACGACCCACCTTTTTGGATGATTTAAGTCGACAATAAACCACACATGTCTAACTCAAACCATTAAAAAGGGTAGATTTTCAATGGGATTTAACAAGAAAATAAGAGAAAAGAAGGAAAACAAAATACATAATTTCACAGCGGAATGAGAAAATATAATAATCAAATAAACAGTTCATGATGTTGTTTTACAATATACATTTGATTACATGATTTTTACAACATAATAATAGTAAAATCAACAACATACCAATAATGCAGTGAAATAATAATAGTAAATACGATCTAGCAAACTCCATCTTCATCTTCAAGGAATAATGTCTTCAACACTTAAATACTTAGGCTGACCCGAGCATAATTAAAAGTAAAAATACTCGAGTCAGAACTAAAAGTTCTTATGTAAGTTAAATCAATAATAAGTAAATATGAGTGTAATAGCTTTAGAGATGTTTACCGGAGTTTCCATCTCCTATCAATCGTACAACATGAGTGCAATAACTTAAGAGATGTTATGACATTTTCCATTTCCTAAGGATCCGTTAAACTATATATATGTAGTAAAGTACGCTATATATGTAGTGTATATCAGTAAAGTAAAGTATTAAAATAGAGTGAAGGCGTTACATTGATCCCCATTAACACATTTTTAAGCAGCTAGTCCATGCAGGTCATGTAACACAACTAGTAACGTCGGTAGTCAATGAGTCCCTTATAGGTACCATACTAAAACAAAATCGTAGTGAGTGCATATTAGGATAAAAGTATGACAAGGCACGTTAGGAAATGCCCAAGGTTGGATTTTACCAGTTTACCCTTTCTGGTTAGTTGTAACACATCGTAACCACGATTCCCGACCGAGTCCACCACCCCTAAAAATCAAATCAAGGTGCACCGATCGAGTCCAAATCAATATATTAATACGAAGGGGTGATGGTGCCTAAAGGAAGCTAAACCCTTGGCCAGACATAAGCTTTTATCTTAGTCATTTCAAATTAACACAAGTATCGGGGTCATCCATTATCGTTCTCTTTCTTTATTCCAGTAAACGTCGCCAATTCAACCTCTACATTCTAGATAATATCCACCGTGTACACTATTACTAAAGTGGTTCCAATAGAATAAGAGAGAGTTTATCATTCATCCAACCCTAGTCTCTTTACAACCAAACGTCATTTTTCACACCGGTTGGTTCTTTTAAATTTCAATAATAAGTCATACTTCATGTCCAAATATCAAATTTGCTTCAAAATCATTTCGAATTCAAAATAGGTCATACCTTAAAACATTCATGTTTAAATCAATGATTTAAATCTAAATGATTCCTCTTTTAAAATAGTTTGAATATTGAAAATGGTTTTGAATAGTTAAATAGTCTAAATACTGAAATTAGTTTGGATAATTAAAAATAGTTATAATATTGAAAAATAATTTGGAATAACTAAAATAGATATAATATTGAAAAATGGTTTGGAATAATTAAAATAGTTTTAAACTGGAAATAGTTTTGAATATAAAGTAGTCTTTATATTGAAAATAGTTTAGATAATTAAAATAGTTTATATATTAAAATAATTTTATTATTATAAAGTTTATATTATAAAATAGTTTATATTAAAATTGTTTCTTTCTTTCACACCAAGGTTCAAATTCCAAATCATAAAAAATTCAATTTTTCGATTTCCATTCCAAGTCAACTTCATATCTAAAATTCCATTTAAAACAACCTCGATTTAACAATTTTAAACTTTACTTCAAATTTAGTTTAAAAGGTTCTATTCAAAATATGAAAGTTTCAATTTACATTCTCATTTTGAAACAATTTAGTTTAAATTTATTTCACGTCCATACTTGGAAATACCAATTTAAACCATTTTAATTAACGTAAATTCAAAGTTTACACTAAAAATTAAACCTTTAAATTAATTCACTTTCAATAAATTCAAATCATATCTAAACTCCAACGTTAAGATTTCAGATTAAATCTATAAACAATTTCATTTAAATAGTTTCAGTTTCAACATTTCAAATCTCGAATAAGAAAATGATTCAATTCGTATAAATTTAAAATTTATTTTGTTTAAAACAGTATCATTTAAATATTCTAAATTCAAGATTTTAAAACCATTTAATTTAACCAAAATTGGTGTCCGTATATAATTTTCTACCCTATGGCCAATTGATCAGTTATTTCAATTTTAATTACATGAATGGATATATATCATTTCAACCCATAACTAAATGAGGTATATATCATTTCAACCTATTTTCTAATTCATTTCAACTATTACAAGTGGCAATTTATAAGATGTCAAATAATAAACAGTGTAATAACAGAGATATTTTCAAATAAATAAACAACCACACATCCAACATATCAATCAATAAACATCCAATTGCATCAACATCCAAATCAACCAATATATCACAACAGTTATTAGTTATAAATTATCGATGTTTAACTAGCCATTAAATACAGTATTAGTTTAAATGTCAATTTAAATCAATATAAAATTCAAATTTATTTAAAAGTCAATTTAATTCAATATAAAATTCAAATTAATTTAATTGTCAATTTAAACTACCAAAAAGTAACCAATAAATTTTTATCACTTTACGATTTCAATTTAACTAACATCGGAAAATTTAGTATTGCGTGAGTGGATTAAATCACTCACCATTGATTAATAGCCATTAAAAATCCAATAAAAGCCTAAAACTTCAACTATCTCCAAATTCAACCAAAATAGATCCATATTGTCCGAAATTTCGATACGAGTCCAACGAAAGAAACAACCCGTCAATCGGTGCTCATATGCAACAGTTATTTGAGTTTGAAGTTTAAAATTTTAAAATTTATATTTTTAATTAAAAGAAATAAGGTGCAAAATCGTAAATAGGTCGTCACCTACCCAACCCTATCGAAAGCAGAACCCACATCGGCCGTCGATCTTTACTTACCACCGCATGTGCCCAGAGGCCACCATCTCCAGATCAGACCTTGCTACGGCAACCCACGCCTCAGGCCGCACCTGGCAATGGTCGCGCGACCACCTCCGCTGCCTCCGATAAGGCAGCATCACCGCCACCTTCTACCATGATTTCTGGCAAATTCGAGCGCATGTGACAAGATCCAAACCAATAGATTGACTCTGCACATCCTCCTATACACAATAGCGCTTCCTGATCATCGATTGGTCGACGATCCACCATTGAACGACAAACCCTAGAATGGATAGCCGAGATTTCGTCGCCAATTTCTGATCAAATAGAGATTCGAGTGCAAAAACGAATTGCAGACGTTGACTCCATTTGTTGAGAGCTTCGCGATGATTTATTATATGATAGTATTGGAGCATTTTGAATTTTTGAATTAGATTTGAAATTGGAAATTTAGGGTTTTGAGATATTGACCATTGAGAGGGAGCATATTAGAACTAAAAAGTACGTATAGAAAATAGAATAGAAGGCTGCTAGGATTTCATAACAGCATATATATATATATATATATATATATATATATATATATACATACACCAAAATGAAACACTAATAGATGGAACAGATCGATTGGGCCAAAGCGATAACAAAGGCCCGAATAAAATCCATGATTTACACATTAAATCCGAAGATTTAAATATTAAATTAATTTGAAATTTCAATTACAATAGTAATAAAATCCGTTAATTATATTTAAATTCCAAACAAACTCTTTTATTTTGTTTTATATATTTTTATTATTAAATCAACAAATACCTTATGTGTTCATTAAATATAAGTTTTCATTTATTACATTCATTTCTCTACAGTGAATATCTTTTCTTATATTAACTGAAATATTTCAATTACACTAAACTCCAATAATTGATTTTCAAATTAATTTTAAATAGATCATATAGTAAGATGATAAATAAAACAATTGTTATACAATAATAATTCATATCTTTAACTTGTTGTTACAAACAAGGATTATAAATTACTTACCACATAACTGATTTCTTATCATATGCTAAAACCAATTTCAACCAAATAACATAAAATTCCACCATTTGAAACATCTTTTATTTTGTTCCTTATTAAACTTTACAATTATAAGTGATTGAAATTATATTAAAACAGTTGTTAATTACATTTAACCAATATTATTAAATTATATTATATATGCGTTACCACCTGCCATTTCATTAAAATTTGTTGTTTCAGAATTTATCTAAGATCATGTTATATATTATAACAAATTTTTACATTAATAATTGAAAAATCTTTATTTCTAACTTATTTTTAATCATCAATTATACTAAATTTAATATTTCTAAAGGGTTGAAAATACGGGTCGTTACACAAGGGCTATGCACCACTCGGATAGCTATGCATTGATTTTCTGGCTTTAAAACCAGTTCACCATTCTCCTTTCTTGATAAAGAATCTGCTACTATATTCCCCTTTCCACGCCTTTAATCAAAACTAAAGAGTTTTCTATGCCTATATGCATCCTTTGAGACAAGAGATGCTTCATGCTTTGGTGGTCTATTTTTATTAGAAACTGCCTCCAGGTAAATATTGAGACCGTTCTTTGGTGGTTTTTTATTAGAAACTGCCTCCCATTAATATTGAGACCATTTGACGCAGCACACCATGTTCGTAAGACGCATGCCATGCGGCCGCGACCTATCGAATTAGCGAGTCAACCAGAGGACAAATGCCTGGCCCTAAGTCGGCCGCGACCTAGCGAGTTACGGCCTTACAAGACACGAGGGGAGGGAGAAGCAGCGAATCACTCAGGCCGCTTTTCTTTAGGTCGCTTCAACCTACCGAGCTATGACCTAAGAAGCTACGACCTAAAGATTTAGGTCGCTTATATATGTTAAGTCGCTCCATTCTTATATCGCTCCATGGTTTGGTCGCCAGATCTTATGTCGCTAATTCCTGAAGCTATGATTTTCCTTAAGTCGCGCAGGCCGCATTCTTCTTTAAGTCGCTCATACCTTAGGTCGCATGATGCCGCATTACCTTGAGTCGCTGAGTCCTTAAGTCGCATGGTGTTGTAATGTTAAGTCGCTTATGAGTTAGGTCGCTTGTTGACTTGTATGTTGTAGGTCGCGTGTGTTGTAACCTGTATCTATTAAGTCATGTATATGTTAGCTCGTAGGTCGCTGATATTAGGTCGGTTGTGTGTGTGTGAGTTGTAAAGTGCTATAAATAGGGGTGTTGTGTCACTTGTAAAGATTGTTGATTTTGAATAAATTTTGTTGAGAGCTTTGTGCCTCTTTTAAATTTGGAAGTTGAGTGTGAGCTCCTTTCTCCATCTTCGGTTATTCGAGTGCGCTCGAATCAACGAATTGAAGCCAATTCACGGAATCTCCTGCGCGAGATCAACGTCGAAGAATCGTAGATCTTCTAACGCGGCATCATGCGCGATCAACGTGTGAAGAAAGCTAAAATCCGGTATCTTGAGAGATCAACGGATTTGGGCATTTATCTTTGTTTACTTGACACGAATCATTTCGTGAGGAAGAACTTTGCACCAATTTGTATCAAACATTAATAGCACGTCAAGCTTGTTAATCCGATGCATCACAGTTTCTCTTAAGCGGACAAAGCTAAATTCCTACTTTGGGAATCTTTGCTTAAATATGCTACTGGCTTGCCATCTTGCCGTAATATAGCCTTCATATCTCCTCCACTGACATCATACTCCACCATAAACACCTTATTGAAGTCAGGCATAGAGAGAATAAAGAGTTTGATGAGACATTACTTCATATTTTCAAAGGCTTGAGTGACTGCTTCATTCTATTTGAATGAATCTTTCTTTAGTAGTTCAGTCAGAGGCTTAGCTATGGCGCTATAATTCGTAATAAACGTTCTACTATACCCTATAAGCCCTAAAAATCCCCTCAATGCCTTGATTATTTTTGGTAATAGCCAGTTTTTGATAGCTTGCACTTTGCTTTCAATTATCGATATACCATGCATAGAGATAAAATGCCCTAAAAAATCAATTGTTTCCTGGGCAAATATGCATTTGGATAGTTTGATAACCAAGTGATGGTACTGTAGGACTTGCAAGGGAAACTTAAAGCGTAAGACCATGTCTAGCAATAAATTAGTATATCATCAAGTATACTAAGACATACTTCCACAAATAGGGCTTAAATATATAATATATAAGTGCCTGGAATATGGAAGGTGCATTAGAGAGGCCAATAGCCTAACCACGAACTTATAATGTCCTTCGTGTGACTTGAATGCAGTTTTATAGATATCGTCTTCATTCATTCTTATTTGATGGTAACTAGACTTCAAATCAAGCTTAGTGAAGTACTTGGCTCGGTGTAGTTTATCGAAAAGGTCCTCAACTAATGGTTGTAAACTTGTCTTTAATTGTTTGGCTGTTGAAACTTTATAGTCAATGCATAACCTCCAGCTTCCATCTTTCTTCATCATCATTACTACTGCTGATGATTATGACCTTATGCTTGGCCGTATGACTCCAGTTGCCAACATCTCCTTGATTCTCTTCTCTAGCTCATTCTTAATATGGAAAGTGTGCTTGTAGGGCCTGAGACACACTTGCTTGGAATCCTTAATATGGGGAATTTTGTGGTCAAAAGGTCTTGTAGGTTGTAGGGAATGGTTAGTGGCCATGACTTCAAGGATTTATTGCATGAGGGTCTGAATTTCTATGGTAATGCTTTCATTATTGAAGGAAGCTTAACATTTTGAATCTTCTGGCTGCACACAACAATCGAAAGCTGACAATGATGATTCTCCTTTTCAATTGCTTTCCATCCAAATCTTACAGTAGTGATGCCTTGCTATACATATGGTTTAACCTTGTAGCAAAATTTGGCTTGGAACTTATCCAAATTTATGGTTACCTCCCCTAATTCCTTCAGTCATTGAGCCTCTAACACAACTTGACATCCATCATGGGGTAATAATAACAAGTCCACTAGCATAACACATCCATGACATTTCAACAATTATTACCTACAAATCCTTGAACCTTGCAATTTGTCTCCATTGGCTATCGTCACTTCATAAGTTAGACCAATCACCAATCCTATTTTTCTCGCTAGATAAGAATTTATAAAGCTATGTATAGACCCTAAGTCTATTAAAAACTTGATGGGTTTACCCTTAAGGGTGCCTTTCAATTTGATTTTATGCATTTAAACCCCCGCTAAAGCCTTGCTAAAGCGTGTAACGCATTTTAGCCGCTACACCTTTTCAATTTAGCGCTATTAAATAGTGGATCCGCTTAAAGCCATGCTATATTCCGCTACTCCCGCTAAATAAATGGTTTTTAGCATCTGCTTTAGCAAAAGTAATACAAAAATGTTAATTTAAATAGTTCTCGATTAAACCAAATCAAGAAATTTAGGTTAGGGCCTAAGTTTAAGGCCTAAGTGCTCGACAAAAGTTAAAAATCTATTTTAGAAACCAAGTCGGGATTGCATAAATAATGATATTCCCAGTTTGGTTATATAAAATTAAAAAATATTTATTTTTCTTACACAAATGATGTGAGAACGACAATAAATTAATTTTTAAGATTCAATTTTATTTCCATTAAAGCTTTTTGCACCTTCGCTATTTTCCACTATATTGCTGCTTTATTTCGACTATAACTTTTTACATCTCCACCGTTATAGAACCACTAAGTGCTTTAATTGAACGGATCTAATTATATGCAAAGTAGGAATTCCACACATGGCACGCAATGAAATAATAAATGCTTATTTTGGGTTTTAAAATTCATGATTGGAGGGTTTTTGTTGTTTGATTTCTTTTGGTTCTTCCACTATACCCTCTTCACCCTTAGCTTCTTAATTAGATAGGTTCATCGTGCCTTCTATTATATGTATTTGTTTGGTTTTGCACACATTCCCATTGTACCATTTTTCATTTGGCCCAAAACATAAAATTTTCTTCCTCCTGCCTAATATTTCTTCAGAGGTTAATCCTTTGTTTCTGGAAAGCACATCCAGTGAGTTCTTTAATATGTATAAATAGGGTTGTGATGGGTAAATATTATTTTTAGTGGATTGTTATTGGCATAGGAAGTGGAACTAGGGAATAGGCTTAGGACTTTGGTAGTTCTTCTTGTACTGTTATATTTATTTTCTAATATTTTTTCAAGAGTCACTACTTCCTTAAAATATGCTGGTCTAGAAGCCTCAACGTCAAATCTAATCTCCATCTTAAGCACATCCATGAATTTATCAAATACATAATCTGGGTGCAAGTGGTCTAGAAGGCCCTGAAGTTGTTTAAATTTGGTTAGGTAGGCTTGGCATGTGGTTAGGTGCTTTAAATTGAAAAATTTCCTAAATGGTTTCTTTAATTCAGCTTGGGAAAATATGACAATGATATCTTCCTTTAAGACCTTCCATTGCTTATATTTCTAGACATTCTTTGATAACCGTTTGAACCACTGCTGAGCATCTTGCTTGAGATGGAAAGAGCTAGTTTATGCTCATTCAGTTTCAATTGCTTGTTGATATTTGAAAAATTGTTCTACTTCATCTAGCCACTCGGTGACTTTGTGATCCCCTGAGTAAGTGGGAAGTTCAAGTTTAATAGTGGTGTATTACAAGAGCCTGTATGTAGGCAGTATGCTTGGTGCTTTTCCTGAGGTTAAAGGAAGTGACTGATCAAGATTTGGATTGGGTTCAGAAGGGTTTCTTAAAGAATTTCTTTGAAAAGGTAGCACATAAGGTTGGCTTCTTGATTAATGTGAGTAATCTGGAGTGGGGCATGGAGAAGAATTCTGGCTATTCTTCATTCCATGTAACATTGAATTTAGGGTTTCATAAATATGATCTATCTTGAGATTTAACTCATTCGGTTTATCTTGCAGGCTTTGGTGAAGTTCTTGATGGGAACAATTCCATTCTTGTTGTGCTTCTTGCATTTTTATAAGGTATCATTGGTTCTTTCATTGATGTGCTCTTGCCTTAGCCACAATTTATTTTCATCATCAAGTTCTAGCATGGAGAAGTTGTTGTCGTCTTGGGGATCATTGTCAGGATCGATGGAGTGACGACGTGGGGTTGTAGGCTCATCGGTCTACTTTGATACCACTTTGGAAGAACCCCTTGCCTTGTTTTGAGTTCTTATTTTGTCCATGCTTTTATGATGGAAGTGAAAGGTAGATTAAAGATAGGTAAGATCGGTAAAAGGGAGGGAACTTGTGAAGAGGGCTGGATGTAGTGTTTTTAGGAGAGAATGTAGGAGAGGGTTTGGGTAATTTGTAGTGGATGTTTTCTTTGGAATTAAATGAGAAGAATTCGAAAAGAAAGAAGAAGAAGAAGAAGAAGAGAAATAGTTAACATGAAAATAAAATTATCAACTTGCATGCATTATTACATTATGGTTTACTATATTTATAGTACATCAAAACTGCCTTTTCTCATCTCAAAATTACAATTCAAGTTACAAATATTTAAGCCCAATTACAAATGACACGATGTAAAGACCCATTTCTTTGACCCTTGAAAATTAACACTAATACATCCTCGATATTCAAGTACCGCAAATCCGAGTGCCGGCGACCCGGTTCTTTAAGGGTAAAAGGGAAAAATAGACAAAACGGAATCTTACACAAATGGAATGACATATAATATTCATCTTATAATCTTTATACTGTAAATTTAAATACATTTATCATAGTTTATTTTAACATTAAACTAGACAGTTATAAGTCTCCGTTCTTACAAATGCGGAATACAATAGTACATGAGTGTGGTGGAAATGGATAACTATCTACTGAAGAATCTTATAACTCCATGCTCCGAGCTCTTCCAAATTGCTCTAAACTAAATCTGGCTACTAGGCTGCCCAGAAAAAATAGACATCTAGAGTTTAAGGGAAAGGAAATAAATACTGGTTCAGTCATGGGACTGGTATGAGAAACTCAAAATAAGAGTGTTTGAAAACAAAAGGTATCTCATACGAACACGCCGCACAAACATGAAATGAGTTTTTACCTTATGATAACCAAATCATTTTTTACACGGAAATTTGGTAATATTATTTTGAATGGCCTTCTTTTGACAACTTTTGCATGTAAACATAAAAATCTTAGCCGAAACTGTGACCATATTAAATTTCGAACCTAATCATTTAAGGTTACCAAAGGCACTTATTGGAGATTGGATTTCCAACTGAATAGCGGGACTACCTCCCATGTAGTTTTTTCTATAGGAATGCACCGAGGTCCTTATGAGAATTAAGACCAGCCTATTCGAAAATATTGTATACGAATAGCACCAAGTATTACATCACCCGGCCATTACCGACCTATCCGAGATTTCATAGCATACACCACATAATTTAAATCCAATGTTATAACGGATAGAAATTTTGCAGATCTAGAAGGTAATTTCATACCCTGGTTGGTCGTGAGTCACTTAACATTAAAGCATCCCTTGTTTCATCAGTCCCAGGTGTGAGGCTTTTAGGCAATTGTTACTTTTTTTACATAGCACATCTTCCACTTTGAATGCCACGTTGCCATTTTATAATCACACAACTAATTTCTACAAATGTACAACTTTTGAGCTTGTACGTCTCAGTAAAGGATGTTAAGTTAAGAGAAGTTACCTTCTTTATCACCTAACAGATGATACGTTTATAGAGATCAATCAATATGATCTAGAGATGCAATGCCAAACATTCGTCCGTACAAGTTGTCCAGGAATGGGACAAACAGAAGGCACTCTCCTACCACATCATGTTAGGTATTACCCCTAGGATTTGTAGCAAGTTAGTCCTTACATACGAAGATCCCAAAACAAGGGACTGCAGGTATTCATTTATCTCGGAAGAAATCCGAATATTATCAACAAGCATTCCATTCATTATGAAGATCCCCACCTTCAAAATTAAGGTCTTCAATATTTATTTTCTGCACTTTCGAAACATACAATGGTTCGAATTAGTTTTCAGGTAGAAATCACCCACATCCATACCCAGGTTCCTTCAAACCAATTATCGATAAAAAGATGTTTATAAATAGGCGATTATCATTTGATTTATTCATTTTTTTATCGGAATATCTTCGAGAGATATATATCTTTAAAAAACAATCTTGTTGATGTATACGGAATCATTAAACATACCTTTATTAAATTCTTTGGTTGAATTAAATAATTCCGAATTATTTTACTTAAAACTGAACCAAGATTTCTTATTTTTAAAACATTACTTTTTTAATAAGTTGAAACCATGTTATCTAAGAAGGTAAATCTGAATTGTTTAAATTTGGAAAAATTTAAACTTTTATGCTTAACTCGTTTCTGACATTTTGACCTTATCTATCCCCCGCCTAGGGGAGGTGAGGTGAGTTAGAGCACTGGTTGCTTCTAAACATCTCCAGAGTTTAAGCCCCTCAGCTAGATCCAACGAATAGAAAAAGTAAGTGTACTCGTCGGCTTATTAGACCAAGATTAACACATTTGTTTATAACAGCTTTTTTTAAAATCTTTTGTTTTAAAATCTATTAAATATATAATAAAATTTTCAAACCATCCTTAAAACACTTAATTATTCATTTAAACATATACAAAAGATTTGGAAAAGAATTGTTACTTTTGAAGTTATATTTCAAAAGTTATTAAAAAAAGGCTTCAAAAAGTGCTACATATAGTATTTTAAAAGCTATATTGATTTAAATTGACTTTTACATCATTTGGAAATTCATTTATATAACCCAAATTTATTTTAAAAGATTTATATGATTTATATCATACTTTTAAAATTTTAAAATATCCATTTTTAATCATTTTTAAACTTTGATCATTAAACTGCAAAACCATGATATTTTTGAAAACTTGTATTTGACTTATTTGAAAATTTATAAGATGAAAACTTGATTTCTTTCTTTGTTTGAAAACTATGGTAATAATAGTCCATAAAATTCTTATTACAAATAATTCCAAACTATATTCGACATATACTTATATAAAATTTAAGGCACGAAATCGAGAACTACTGTTACGCGACACATCTAGTTTTGACTCGATTATCAATTTTCATTCAAATATTATCGAGACAAGTTTAAATGATTACAAAACATTTCTAATCATTTTCAAGGGGTTTAATGATTTCATATTACTTTTGTAACTTGATTCGGAATGTGATTATTGTTAACCCAAAGGATGGATCAACACCCTAGATCAAGTGTGAAAGCACCAGTACAGATAATCAGTAGCACAAATCTCAAATAAACAACAAATAGCAACAGAAGTATGAAAAGAGACACAGGATTTTTATAGTGGTTCAGCTGACTCTATCCTACGTCCACTTTAGTCAATCTTTATTATGATTATGCGTTAAATCTCTCTAGATATCAACTAATTAGTCCACAGATCTAAGTTACAATGATATAGAATAAGTCACAATTTCAAGGGTTGACCGGAGAATCATAGTAACCCCCTTAATGACCACTGTGAAGGAGAAGAAAGTTGAAGAAATGAAGGAATTCCAGTAGAGTAATGGCAGCTCTCGAGAAAGATCCATCTCTAGTTGCTGGTAGGTGAGCATTCATAAGGGGATTCAGTGAGTGTTGGGCCAGAAGTCCAAGTGCAGAAGAGTCCAGTTGTTATGCCACATCACCGAAAATATCAAATTAATCTGAGTCATTTCTATGGATCGCTACCATCCATAGGGGATGGATTGCTAGCTATCCATCAACTTAGCATATCTTTCTACCAAAAGCCTTTACTTAGTGCCATGAAAGAGCTTGGAAAGTTTGAGGGTGATCCGACCTATCTTGATGGATCGCTAGTTATCCATAAGGAATGTATCTCTAGCCATCCATAGGGGATGGATCACTAGCTATCTATCCACTTAGCGTATTTTTGAGTAATCTTTGTTTGGTTGTCTTCCTATCTTTTATTTAAGTGTTTTGTCCAAATATCAAGTCGTTTGGAGTTAGTTTGATCATCTGTCTTCATGGTTATCTTCTCCAGATGAATCATTTATAACTCGCTTAAATCTTAAAAAAATCGAACGAAGCTTTGCAGGAAAAATTTAGAGGGTGTCAGGGACCAACCGTAAGAATTTGAGGTGGTGCAGCCCAGTCTAAATTTGTCGCTATCGATCCATCTAGATGGATCGCTAGCGATCCATCAAGTCAACTCTAAATACTCTCATTTTTTGTGATCTTTCTTCTATGTCTTCTAAATGTTCTCCCAAAATTTCATGTCAATCCAACTTTGTATGAGTTCCATAGGTTCATTTTAAATTAGCTACTTTTGATCAAATAGCTTGAATCCAGTGAGTCTTCACTTCTCGAGCTAGATTGTTTGACATGCTATGAAACTTGGCAAATGCCTTTAGGTAACATATTAGATCATGATTCAAGAGGACTAGAGGATCCAATAGTAAGCTTTATGGATCGCTAGTGATCCATAGGTGATGGATCGCTAGCAATCCATCACCTTAGCTTGTTTTGGAATTTTCTTCTTTAGTCTTTCTCTTCTTTTCCTTTTAGTCCTCTTGGTTTATCCTTGAGATATTTTGACATATGTAGATGTTGTAGTTCCCTTTGAATTCTATTGGGTTAAAACCCCATTTAACACTTACCACCTAAAGTATGCATTTTGAATGAAAGGTATGCTTTGCTCCAAAACAAGTTCCAATAACAGGTCTTTTTTATTGTGCTTTCCAGCGGCTTTAGCCATGGAAAACGGTCTAGTTCCTTTGGATTCTTTGGTCAATTACAAGCTGCTCCAAACCTGTTATATCCTAGGACTCTAACTCTCTTTAGGTGTAATCTATACATCACAATCATTCCGATTTCATTTGGAGTTATTACATCACATATCTTTAATTAAATCACATATTTGCAAACACATCACATATCTCCATTTACATCACGCATCTCTAATTGTCCCATGTTCATTCGAGGTTTATATCACTATCAATTTTTGCTTCTCATTCAGAGTTGTCACATCATATATCAAAATCACATCATGTATCAGAATCGCATCATGTATCAGAATCACATCATATATCAGAATCACATCATATATCGAAATCATCCCGTGTTCATCTATGATTTATCAGTTTTATCCTATTTACAAGGCATTCAAATCCTTTTATTAAATCAAATCTATATTAAGGCTCGATCTTTCCTGGTCGTTTAAGTTTAATGCGTGATCTCTTTTGATCGTTCAATGTTTTGTTTAATGTGCGATCTCTCCAAATCGTTTAACGTTTTGTTAATATATGATCTCTCCGGATCGCTTAATGTTTTAAGTTAAGGGGATGATCTCTTCGAACCATTTGTTTGTTAAGTTAGAGAGGATGATCTCTTTGGATCATTTTCTTAATAAGTTAAGAGGGATTAAGCAAGCCCATCCGCTCATTCTCCAATGAGGGAACTTACTTCTTGCACTCTTATCCCGTCACTTCGAATCGGGACTCTATGGCGTTTGATATCGTACAAATCCATCCACTCGATCTTCGACAAGAGAACTTGCACTTTGCACTCCGGTCACTTCGATCGGGACTCAATGACATTCAAAATCAATTATCACATTAAATATGGATTTTACAAAATTTATATTCCAAATCAAAGAAGTCAAGGAGAAATTGAATAAGCAGAAATATTGAATGTCTATCAAGATATCCGACTCAAAGTTTGGCAAGGAATCAATCTAGGTTCTGTGCACGTCCAAGCAGTTTATGATTATTATCCCAAGCAATTATCCCGGATATCCGACTCAGAGCAGACTAGGAACCAATCTAGGTTTAGTACACATCAAGTGTAATGGGAAGCACCACCCCATTACTTCCTCAAAAGTACCCAACACCTCCATATGTCGGATGTATCTATTCATATTAATCATTGGATTGGTCTGTCTATCATACGTTTCAAGCACGGGAAGCCTGAAATCGGGAGGATTTCTCGCGTTTAGACAGTAGAAGTAAATGATTTTATGTTTACATCTTCCAAACCCTGGTCAGTGGACCTCCTCTAACCAGCCTTCTTACTAATTCAGCAATTCGATTTTCACCATCCAATGAAGGTCTTCATCCGAAAGCAATGTTCTGACCCCTTCCTTGGCAAGGGAAATCCGGCGCACACTCTGCTAGTTGCACACTAGTGTTTTGCCTTACTCTTCTAGTCTCATTCTATCCTCCGATCCTCCAGAATAGCCTTATCACATATTCCTCCGCCGGTTGCACTTTAGTATTCGGATTAGCTCCCGTACCACCAGTTTCTAGAGTTTCAACTGTCACTCCATTATTGGTCCTTTCGGTGTTAGATCCAATATTTATCCCATAATCAACATTGATTCCCGTGTTTCCCCCAAGTATCGATTGCTCTGGGCGTGGGGGCAACGTTCCATCTCGTTCTAATCCAACTCAAACGGCTCCTGTATTGTTTCCTAGGGTCTGAATTCCTACATCTCCTGCAATTCCTTGTTGTCTCATCCTTTGGAAGAAACCCTCCAACCTCTCTTGTTGCCTAGCCAAGATTATATCCTGCATCTCCTTCATCAGCATTCCATTTCTTCTCTAGCTACATAGTTGGATAGGTGAGAATTTAAGGATACTTTCTGACTGCCCCCACGATCTGGTTAACTTGTTTAAGTTTTTGATCTAGTGTTAGGCCTCTTCATGTTTCCCTAATCACAGATTCAATCTTCAAGTTTCTGGATCTACCATTGTTCTTAGTGAAAGTATCAAAATGTTAACCTAAAAAATGAATCAACACCCAAGATCAAGCGTGAAAGCACCAGTGTAGATAATCAATAACACCAATCTCAGATAAACAACAAATAAACAGCAGAAGCATGAAAAGAGACATAGGATTTTTATAGTGGTTTAGCTGACTCTGGCCTACGTCCACTTTTAATCAATCTTTATTATGATTATATGAGTTGAATTTATTTGGATATCCACTAGAGATCTAAGTTACAATTAGTTAAAATAAGTCACAAGTTCAAGGGTTGACTGGAGAATCATAGTACCCCCTTGATGACTGTTGTGAGGGTAAAGAAAGTTGAAGAAGTGAAGGAATTCCAGTAGAGTAATGGCAGCTCTCTCTCCGAAAAGATCCATCTCTAGTTGCAGGTAGGTGAGTATTTATAATGGAATTCAGTGAGTGTTGTGCCAGAAGTCCAAGTGCAGAAGAGTCCAGTTGTTATGCCAAGTCATTACTAAAAATCTCAAATCAGTCAGCGTTATCTCTATGGATCGCTAGCTATCCATTGGTGATGGATCGCTTGCTATCCATTAACTTAGCATATTTTTCTAGCAGAAGCCTTTACTTAGTGCTACGAAGGAGCTCAGAAAGTTTGAGGGCGGTCTGACCTATCTTGATGGATCGCTAGCTATCTAGAGGGGATGGATCGCTAGCAATCCATAAGGGATGGATCGCTAGCTATCCATCTGCTTAGCATATTTTTGAGTGATCATTGTTTGTTTGTCTTCCTATCTTCTATTTAAGTGGCTAGTCCAAATATAAGTCGCTTGGAGTTAGTTTGATCATCCTTCTTCAAGGGTCATCTTGTCCAGATGAATCATCCATAACTCGCTCAAATCTTAACGAAGTCAAACGAAACTTTGTAGGAACGGTCTAGAGGGTGTCAGGGACCCACCGTAAAATTTTGAGGTGGTGGGACCTAGCCTAGATTCGTCGGTAAAGATCCATCAAGTCAACTCCAAATGCTCTCATTTTTTATGAGTCTTCTTTTATGTCTTTTAAATGTCTACCAAAATTACGAGTGAATCCGACTTCGTTTGAATTCTATAGGACCATTTTAAGTTAGCTGATTTTGGTCAAACATCTTGAATCCATTGAGTCTTCACTTCTTGAGCTAGATTGTTTGGCATACTATGAACTTGGCAAGCGTCTTTAGGGAACATATTAGACTATGGTGCAAGAGGACTGGATAATCCATTAGCAAGCTTTATGGATCGCTAGCAATCCATAAGCGATGGATTGCTAGCGATCCATCGCCTTAGCTTGTTTTGGCAATTTTCTTCTTTGGTCTTTCTCTTCTTTTCCTTCTGGTCTTCTTGGTTGATCCCTAAGATATTATGACTTATTGTAGATGCTCCAGTTCCTTTTGCATTCTATTGGGTTAAAAATCCAGTTAACAATTTTCTTGTGTAATATCGACGTATATTCAATGTGACTTGTTAAAACAACCATATTAAACAATCAATAATTGATGATCAAAGTATAAAAAGGCAACAAAACATGACTAACAATCATCGCAACCAAACATATCAAACCATATTTTATCATCCAATATATATATATATATATATATATATATATATATATATATAGTTTCTCACAATAATCCAACCGATTCTTCATACCAACATTCAAACAAATTAATGTTTCACTAAACATATCCTAAATATCCAAAGCTCATGGCCATGACTCCCTTAACTTGCTAATCATGCTTCCAATGATGACTTAAGCTTAAAACTAGAGTTTAGAAGAGATTAGAGAAGATTTGGTTAACTTTTGAAAAAGTTAGAGAGTAATCAGTGGATTAGCGCTTAAGCACTTCCACTATTTTTAACCCTCCTATTTTTTCTCAAATTTTAAGAAAGAAGATACTTCCATGGAAGTGATTAACGAGCATAAGAAAGCTTAAGAATGAAGAAGAAGAAGAATGTGAAGAACAAGTGAGAAGGAGGGGTGGTACTTGTAGGAAAAAATGTGAAAATATCTTTGAAGTGAAATTACCACCATACAATTTCCTACCTAAGCAAACGCATCCCTCCTCCACATGGTGCATGGCAGCCCCCCCCCCCCCACCATGTGGATGAGGAGTAGGTGATAGTGGTGATGATAGTTGAGGTGGTGATGTGAAGTAGTGTAAGGTAGTTTTGATGTTTGCTTTTTAAAGTAATAATGACTTTAGATATTTATTTCTTTACGTTATGTAAATATATTTACAATTATCACGTGTATATGTATTTGATAATGTGTGCATATCATAATGTGTACAAGTTATTTGAACAACTTCGTACAACTAATATACATCAAACCGTTACGAATTTGGATTACGATCTTCGATCATACTTTTACTTCTTAGTGTATATATTTAATCAAAGTTTGAAACTAATTTATTATTAGTATAGATGAATTAAAATGTCCCATTTGAATTATAAAACCATATAAATCAATATTGAACAATTGTCTACAAAAAGTGTTATTATATCGATAAACCAATATCGATATTCCTCATATTTTCAAATCAATTACATATCTTTACAGAACTATTATAAATGATTTATTATCACTTTACTACTATTACAAATGAATTATTATCATTTTAAAACAATTATCTAGATAATTATAGTAATTATTAAATCATTTAATCTAAATTTAAGATCATTAATTAATTATTAGTTATAATGACATTAATGATGATGTTATAAATACATTTTATTTTTAAAAGTAAAATTAAATATCTAATGTGTATGTTTCCAGTCCCATGCATAACTTTGGATAATTATAGAGCCGTTTATCGATAAAACAATTTTCAGTTATTTTATCGATTTAAATCCGGAGGAAAATATTTTTTTAAATATCCATTCAAAATAAGATTACCATTATTATTCAATTGTTCAAAACAAGATTATTATTATTATTATTTATTATTACTCAAAATAATATTATTTGTATTATTAACATTTTTTGAATATTATAAAATTAATCAAATTTATCAAAGTGATAAATTTGAGGGTCGTTACAGACTTCCCCCTTTAAAAGAATTTTGTCCTCGAAATTACACCAAAACAAAAACCCAAAGGTATGTGCCAAAAATATTTATTTTTAAACGTACTCTTGTATAATGTATATAGATCATTCGTATACATTAACTGATTTGATCTACTATTCGAATCCACAACTTTACTTCCAAAAGTAGTATTGATCCCCAGATCCTCTAATGCGGACCCTGATAAGGCTTTCCGATTAGAACTTTAGTTTCCATGCATAGCACTCAACTATGATAGAAAAATCAAATACCCAATCATAAATCTTCATCAATGTCTGTGGTCAAAAATCGAGTGATAAACCTTTTTCGGATCGGTATAAACATCTCAAAATTCTGTACTTGAATCTTAGATCAAAATTAGCGACGAAATGATCTATGCAAAACATATGCACTTATTAACTTCCCAAAATCTTTATGAAAACCTTTCGTTTATTAAGTTTCACTCAAAAATCTACTTCTTTATAAAATCTCCTTTATAATACTTATTACTTTTATTTATAAAAATGTCATTTATAAATATATCCCTTTATTTACAAAACATTGTTTGTAAATTTATTGCTTCAAAATATTTATTTACAAAATATTTCTATCTCTTTTTGTAACGACACGAAAAAATTTCGTACCCGAAAATTCCAGATAGTTATGAAAAAGAAGAAAGAGATAGAAGAAGAGAAGAACAGAAACACCAACATCTCACATTCGCAGCGGATAAAATATAATAATAAATAATAACAGTTTACAAAGGAATAATATTCTGTCGATTACATTTTAATACCACAGAGTTACACATATACTCAAACACTGGACATATACAAGTCAACATGTCTCAGATTTCCAATAATATGATACAGCGAAAATACTCTATACGTTCCTGCCATCCAGCTCCCCTCCTGAGCTCCAGAACGTCCTTAGCTGTAAATCTGTAATACTCGGTCTGACCCGAGCATTACACCAAAGTAACACCCGGGTCGGGCTGGAAACCAGCATGAGTAAACTCATCCAACATGGAATATTAAGCAGGCAACTCATATAGAACCCGGGTAACTTGAACCAATTTACAAGTTCACAATATGTTATAGACATAACTTATTTCGCACATAAGTTTTCTAAGTACCAAAGATTTAGATTTAAAATAGTCCAATTCCTTTAAATCATTTCACTCCAGCCTATAGATTCCACATATCATTTTATAAAAATTCAAAGTGGTTCCGGGTATTTCCTAATACCCGAACCCGGTCTCTTCGAGTCTCATGTCATCCATAATCCAAGTTATCCAAATGCACAACATTTCATATCAGAGATATCAACTCATTCAAAGCATCCAATACATTTAATCATCCATAAGCAAAGCTTAATCACATACAAATTTAATTTTATTAATCCTGATTGAATTACTAACCTCAACCACTTAGATTTCTTCATTTAACATTAATTAATTTCAAATCAATCAATCAATCATCCCTTCATTATTCATCTTAATTAATCACCCTGGATTAATTATCCTTCATTTACATTCAAGTCATTAACTATAATTAATTTCATAATATTAATTATTCTTAACCAAAAATCAATAAGTAATCTAAATTACTTCATGAATTAATTAACTATTTTAATTACATTAACCCTTAACTACTTATATTAATTAACTTCTCATAAGTCACTTATTATTGAATAATTCATCTTAATTAATCAATCTTTAATTACATCATTAATTATATAAATTAATGATTTCCAATTATATTTCCATTTATCCTAATCTAAATTAATTACATTAAATAATCAATCATTAATTAAACCGCAACTATTAATCATTCTTGATTTATCTCAACCTGTAATTATCTACCTTCTTATTTACTTATTAAATAAATTAATTACTCCTTAATTAACTATCTTAATTAATCTCTTGATTAATTTCACAAAGTAATTATATTTTATTAATTACATTAAGTAGTTACCTATCAAACCATCCATTGATTATTCCAAATTAATTAAACTTCATTAATTAACTTAAACCTTCATTAATTAATTCAAACCCTTAATTACTAAATTAATCAACCCAAATCATTAATTAATTCAATTAATTAATTATCCATTTTAATTACCCTACTAATTTGATTAATCACAAATCCTTAAGCCCTTATCAACATTAAAATGAAAACATTTTCTTATTTATGACTTAAGTTTAAAACAATTTAAAACCCAAATACTTCGAGTCAAACCACAATTAACTCGAGAACCAACCAAAACCAAAGTCACATCATCATCAGTGCACATCCAATCAATTTAATCATTCAACCAATTATTTAAATCTAACCATTTAAATCAACAGAGTGAGATTTACTCACCTTTGCTTTTATTAGTAACCCATTTCCATTTCCGGCTTGATTTTCTTCACGATTTTGACCTTGTAAAACATTACATCATTTATAAATATTTAAAATAATCAACAATTTATTTTTACCTTTTATAAATCTTAATAATATATTTTGAACCAATAATCTCCCCTTTTAACACTTTATTAGTAATGAAAATAAATTAAACAAATTAATTGAAACAATATATATACACTTTTAAAATAAATCTTTTAAGATCTCATAGAACTCTAATTTTAAACTCCACCATATTTTAAAATCCCTATTATTTTAAAATCTGATCTATATGGAAGAATATAGATATATATCTTTATAACTTTTATTTATATTTTTTCATTTTCAGTAAACACAATAATAATTGTTCACTGTAAAAATTTTAAATTGACTAATGAATTAATTAAACTACTAAATTCCTTTTTTTCGAACTAGACAAATAAATTAAAATATAAAATACCTTCCCCTCAGAATTCCAAACGAACTACCACAACCCCGGCCATTTCGCGAACGCCTCCTCCAGCTCTAACGTCGACACCAGATTTACCTAAAACGATGCCTAAATTACGCCTAATTCAACTGTGATGCCCCACCTCTATACCCACGCTAGCCAAGAACACTACGGAGTAGTGCTGTCAACTAGCACGGAGAATAAGGCTGTTGAGGAGCGACCATCCATGTAATTGCTTATCACACGGTGGCTATAAATAATCCTCGGAAACAAACATAGAAATAAGCATATCGCAAATCAGTCACAGACATCCATATCACAAAGGCGGAAGAAGATATGAATATATAACTAACACATGAAAGTGTACATCAGAGTAGTGCTCAAAAGATCCACAATAATACAAAAGAATAGCAACACGTGCTATACAAAAGAATACAACTATGAGTCTATATCTCAAGTGTATACAACAAAAACTGCTAAGCTAAACAGTTAGCCAAAAGTCAGAGTGATGAATCCCTGGGAAGAAGTCAAGCAGAAGCACCTGTAACATCTCGGTCTGACCCGAGTATTATTTAAGAAAATAATAAACGGGTCAGTCTAGCTATAAATATCAGATGACATGATATAACATAAAAGATATGGCATAAACATAAAATATCCGTAATGACATACCACTATAAGTATGTAAATAATGATCAACAGAAGATCAATCAATAAGAGATAATCAATATCACAAGAATCTTCTCAAAGATTCGGAAAGGGCATCATACCCCAAACTTGTACTCATAACAAGTCAATGACATAAATTCTAGAAATCAATGCAAGAAGTCCAGAAATCATAGAAAAGAGAAAGAGGCCTATCACATGACGGTCCGAAGACCAAGGGGAGCTACCCCACATGTGTGAATGGAATCACACAGATTAAGGTGCAGACTAACCAAAAAGCAAAAAGGTATGTGTGAGTGGAATCACACAAGTGGTGTCTAGTCTAACCTCGCAACAAGAGACATCGCACAGTTGCTAGTCTAAAGCATCAGAATGATCGTCATGATCAACGAGAAGTGTCAATTACACTAAGCTAGTAAATATAGAAGTTTAGCTTCATGTCCCGTAACCACTTGCTTAACTTAAATATTTACGAACAAACTGTAAATCTTCACTAATAAAATTGTCACAAGAGGTTCAATCGAACAAGTCCAAGAATTAACCGACGAAGTGAACGCAAGCGTTTCATACCACTTGTTTTACTAAGTCGTTTAATTAGATTTCTCATCCGAGTGAGGTAAAGGTTTGTATATACTAATAGATTGGAAAACGGTTTAAGAAAAGAACTTTGTTATTAAAAATAGAGTTGAAATTGTTTGTTAAAAGAGTTTTGATATTTACTACTAGTATTGAAACCTTTATATTATAAAATGACAAAACACAGAAGCAATTGTAGAAACAATCAATCACAAAGATCGCAACATTTCATATCAGAGATATCAACTCATTCAAAGCATCCAATACATTTAATCATCCATAAGAAAAGCTTAATCACATACAAATTTAATTTTATTAATCCTGATTGAATTACTAACCTCAACCACTTAGATTTCTTTATTTAACATTAATTAATTTCAAATCAGTTTAATCAATCATCCCTTCATTATTCATCTTAATTAATCATCCTAGATTAATTATCCTTCAATTACATTCAAGTCATTAACTATAATTAATTTCACAATATTAATTATTCTTAACCAAAAATAAATAAGTAATCTTTATTACTTCATGAATTAATTAACTATTTTAGTTACCTTAACCCTTAACTACTTATATTAATTAACTTCTCATGAGTCACTTATTATTGAATAATTCATCTTAATTAATCAACCTTTAATTATATCGTTAATTATATAAATTAATGATTTCCAATTATATTTCCATTTATCCTAATCTAAATTAATTACATTAAATAATCAATCATTGATTAAACCGCAAACATTAAGCATTCTTGATTTATCTCAACCTGTAATTATCTACTTTTTTATTTACTTATTAAATAAATTAATTACTCCTTAATTAACTATCTTAATTAATCTCTTGATTAATTTCACAAAGTAATTATATTTTATTAATTACATTAAGTAATTACCTATCAAACCATCCATTGATTATTCTAAATTAATTAAACTTCATTAATTAACTTAAACCTTCATTAATAATTCAAACCCTTAATTACTAAATTAATCAACCCAAATCATTAATTAATTCAATTAATTAATTATCCATTTTAATTATCCTACTAATTTGATTAATCACAAATCCTTAAGCCCTTATCAACATTAAAATGAAAACATTTTCTTATTTATGACTTAAGTTTAAAACAATTTAAAACCCAAATACTTCGAGTCAAACCACAATTAACTCGAGAACCAACCAAAACCAAAGTCACATCATCATCAGTGCACATCCAATCAATTTAATCATTCAACCAATTATTTAAATCTAACCATTTAAATTTAAATAAAAATCCAACATAGTGAGATTTACTCACCTTTGCTTTTATTAGCAACCCATTTCCGTTTCTGGCTTGATTTTCTTCTCGATTTTGACCTTGTAAAACATTGCATCATTTATAAATATTTAAAATAATCAACAATTTATTTTCACCTTTTATAAATCTTAATAATATATTTTGAACCAATAATCTCCTCTTTTAACACTTTATTAGTAACGAAAATAAATTAAATAAATTAATTGAAACAATATATATATACACTTTTAAAATAAATCTTTTAAGATCTCATAAAACTCTAATTTCAAACTCCACCATATTTTAAAATCCCTATTATTTTAAAATCTGATCTATATGTAAGAATATAGATATATATCTTTAAAACTTTTATTTATATTTTTTTCATTTCCAGTAATCACAACAATAATTGTTCATCGTAACAATTTTAAACTGACTAACGAATTAATTAAACTACTAAATTCCCTTTTTTTCAAACTAGACAAATAAATTAAAATAGAAAATACCTTCCCCTCAGAATTCCAAACGAACTACCACAACCCCAGCCATCTCGCGAACGCCTCCTCCAACTCCAACGTCGACACCAGCTTTACCTAGAACGATGCCTGAATTACGCCTAATTCGACAACCCTAAGCTCAGCCAGCCACTGAATTAACCGCCTTCGTGCTCGAGCGTCTCCACTGCGCCAACGATCAAGTGCCACTGCCCCCCTTTCCTTGCGCAATCGTGACTCAATCATGACTTTATCGCGATGGATCACACCGCTCGACCCTAAACGAGCACCTGCAGCTGCTGTCGATCGAGACCGAAAGGGGAAATTGGAAATGGATGGGTGCTTGGTATACTCGCATAGATTTGGTGAATGATTTGAATAAGAACTCCGCTCGGCCATTCTTTTTTTTAGAAGATTGATTTCGTTTTTTTAATAGAATCGGCGATTCTGTTTCAAAAGAGAACGAATGATTTTGAAGAACTGAAGGAAGAAAGGTAAATAAGGAAGTATCGGCCATTAATAATTCGAACTTGATTTTTTTGATTTTTTATCTCGGTTGTAAATATTAAAGAGGAAGGAGACACGATGATGTTTGGCGTGTACGAGTGGAGAAAACGATTTGAAGGCAAAAGTTTTGATTTGAAAGAAAGTAAGCTCCTGTGTTGACTTAGGATATAAATATATTTAAATTTAAATTCAAATTCAAATTATCTCGACAAACACAACACGAAATTTTTGACTTCCTATCAAGGTGTGCCGCAAGGCGTGCCGCAAGGCGTGCCGCTAGGCGTTCATAATGTTATACCCTCACTCCGAACGCAATGGGAAAGGTTCCGAGTCCTAATTCGATCATATGGAGAAGATAGTAATTCGAGCCAGTTATTAAATTAAATTTTGATTCAATTTTCCTCGTGTTTGCTTATCGTACGGCCAAATGACAAATCCAAACACTACGAAAATTGAAATCCGATAATAATGCAATGTTACGGATCAATGGAACTGGTTTCGTCGAATTCCGAGACTATACATCGGAAGGCTATTTTTAAATATTGATTTAGACAATATATTTTTGAAATTGAACAAAACACTTCCAAATTAAAATTTAACACTTTTACTATATTTAGTTCTATCAATATAAATGTTACAAGCCTTTAAATTATTTTAAACAAGCTTAGAATTTCAGATTCAACAATTTACCCAATTTCAGTTTATTAAATCTAATAACTTAATTGCTATATAATAATAACATTTGAATTCAAGTTGAAAATTATATTTTAAATATTTTAAAATCAATTAAATATTTCGATTTCAATTGCCTAAAAATTCTGGGTCGTCACATTCCTTCCCCCTTAAAAGAATTTCGTCCCCGAAATTACTAATTAGGAAGAATGATTCAATGCCCATTACTATTTTTCCAAAACCAAACAGTTTTATCAACTTGCCATAACATATCTTTTATTAAAGACCTACTATTACTTCAATCCAACTTCCCAAAACCTTCCATAGTTTTCAAATAACTTTACTTATTCAACCATTCAAATTTAAATCCAAATTTAGATTATCAAAATTTTCTCAAAAATTTTTCTAACTCGCTAAATTTCCGAAAATAATTTCCAGCGTCTCGTTTGCGCGGCTAGCTCGGTACTACTACAAAATGCCACTACGGGCTCCCAAATTCCAAAAGAAAACAAAAGCCAAGTGGCTAGATCAAAAACCCAATCCAATTTTATACAGAAATTTAAATACATACCTTTTAGTCGGGCAATTCAAATTATCTCCTGAAATCAAAACCAATTTTCCTTTGTAATACCTGCATATCCTACTAAGAAATAATATCCAATCATAGCTTTTAGAATCATTTTATACATTTCCTTACAGAAGTTTTCATATCTATTTCTATTCAAATTAGTTTTTTCCGTTTTTATATGATTTCAATTTGTCTTCAATTCTGAATACTAAATTTTATCTTCTATTTATAATTGGTTCATATTAGTTTCGTCTACTGATTTATTTTAATTTCCGATTTGAAATCGTTTTGCCGCTAAAAAAATTTCCAAAAAAATTTCTAACTCCCAAAATTTTCATAAAATTTTGGCAGAGTCTCCTTTGTACGCAGGAGCTTTTGCAATTTGACAAGAGATATAAATATATATACATCGACCCACCCGGTCGGAAAAAGCAAAAACAGTTCATATTTCCTATATTTATTGCGTAGGCGTACCTTTATTTAGCATTTTAAGCAAGCGGCTTATTATTTTAGCAATTAGCGCAATCCAAATCCAGCCAAATGGCTTTCCGGTACCCGTACTTACTCAATTTAAACATGTAAGCACTATATATATGAAGTTTATAACATTTCTCTTACTTAAACAACTACAACACGTCAACTCTAAAAGAAGTGCACCCTAAATAACTTCCATGAGCAATTGATATGATTTCAACACAATTCAATTTCTTTCAACCAATTCATATACCATTTCAATTTTATTGGTTTACAACTAACTTGCTTACATTCAATTTATTTTTAATCCAAACAAGCTCATATTCAATTCAAATGATTCAAAATCAACTTTATTTAATCTCTATCAACTCATAGAATTTTAATTACTTTTGTTTTACGTAAATATTTTGATGTAAATTCGGCGATGTTTGCTTAATAGAGCATCCATTTTAGTTCATAACTACTTTAAATTAATTTCAACTCATTCTGTATTTAATTCCATTTCATTTCTAATTTATTCACCAACCATACATTGCATTTCATTTCATTTTCGCATTGGATTCATTTTAAAACTATTTCGTTTAGCTTGAAACCATTCGATGCTTATATTAATATCCATTTTTCAAATAAATTTAACCCAAATTTTTATTTACGGTCTTCCATTCTTACTCGAAACCAAGCTTTTATTGACTTAAGAAATTTTACTTCAAATTAATATGCCTCATAACTCAAGTTCATTCTTACAACCTAATTCTAATAAAACTTTGATTTAGTTTTTATTCAATCAGACTTCATCCATTTATTATTTAATTTAATTAACCTATTTATTTACCCCATTTTAAATTTTTAATTCACCTACTTAATTCATTTTCGAATTTATTTTATTAATACAAAGCCATTCTCAATTTATTTCTACTCACCTGGGTTTTGTTTTAACTCAAACCATTCCTATTATAATTTACTTTCATTACATTCGACAACACTTCCCTTATTTCTAATTTACTTGCAAATTTCGTTAAATATTATTCAAATCACACTTGAATTTTATTTGTAATTCAAACCATCACTATTTCGATCCAACTCTATTTTATTTTTATTTTTACAGCATCTCCACTTATTTAATTCATTATCAAACCCAAGTCGAATTCTATTTACAATTTGAATACATTTCCAAACTCCATTATTAACTTACAATTTATTTATTTACCCGAGTTAAATTTTTTTTTTTTGAATTACTTGGAGAACCAAGCTTCGCTTGTAAACTCTAGGAAAGTATGTGCCTGCCAAACACATACTTCGGGTACTTGTTACAGGGTTGTCAGTTTCGGGGCTCGAACTCGTGACCTTTGATCACGCAGTCCGGACCATCAACCAACTGCGCCAACCCTATTGGCTACCTGAGTTAAATTTTATTAGTATACTCTATCAAATAATTTATTTAGCTAATTAGCTTACTTCCAACTTTTATTACAAAAAATCACTTTATTAAATTTTCCTGAGTTCAAATTTGTTTTTATAATTCCAGTTTGGATTTCCTTTTATTTTCCCAAAATTCCAACACTTTTATTTTAAAATTTTAGAAATACTTTTAAATTCACATCATACTATTAAAATAGCTCTTTATAAAAATACTTCTTATAACTCGATGTCTCAACCAGTCCATCCTTGTTCTCACAGAAATTCAGTCATACGTTGATCAGGCGTAAGACTGAAAATCTATAAGTACTTGGTAAACCCATTTCAACACCCAATAAAAATACTTGGAAAATAATTTTATTGAAAATATAGAAAACAGTTTTTGAAAATAGAGGAAATATCTTTGGTGAGAATGCTCTGGAAATCATCACCCCCATCCATGGTCACAGTCACATCCTGTGTTACGTTGCCATCGCAGCAAAAGTCCATGTAACTATAGGCACTCTGCACCCCTCGATTACGCCATGGAACCCACAACAGATCACAGTTACATTCCAGGGTTATGTTGCCATCACAGCAAAAGTCCATGTAATTGTTGGCATCAGCGCCCTCGATTTTCGCCATCGAAATGAAACTTCTCCACTCCTACATAGGTCACAGTCTACCGATGTAAAATCAAACGTAGACTATTGGCTCTCAGCGGCACACACGACTTCCGCTATGTTACCATAGGTCGCAGTCTATCGATATAAAATCAAACGTAGACCGTTGGCTCTCAGCGGAACACACGACTTTCGCTATGGTATACATTACTCATAATCCTCAGGAACTAGTTTTGTCCGGACTCCTCACAGGATCAACTATAGAGCCCCCCTTGAAACTCAAGGCAGCACCACCCGGCAGCACTCCTGAGAAGTTCATTTCAAGGGAGCGCCTTTTCCCCAGAGCCATTATCAAAACACTTTATACTATATACATATATAGTATCTTCCAAATCATACACCTAGTATGAATTTCATGTAAATCTCCTTTACACAAAATCGATTATCCCAAAATCGATAATTCTCAAACTAGGCTTTCCAAATTCTCATATTGATTTTACCCAAAAATCAAAAGCCTTTCCAAATCCAAAGGTTCCCAAAACCTTCTCCAAAATCCTCATAAGATCCTTTATATATACATAAATATATATATATATATAATTTTTAAAACTTTGGATCATTTCAAACTTGTACAAAATTCCTTTTATACTTCAAACATTTTCAAAAATTCTTTTCTTTCGACAATAGATTCAACAAGGGAAGATTTATTTTGTATAACAAAGATATATAACTTTGTTTATTCGAAATCAAATATTCAAATTTGATTACTCTTTTTTTATTTTTCTTATAAAGTTGTTTCCATCTTACTTATTATCATAAAAATATCCAACTTTCACTTTTATCCATTTTATATTTCTCAAAATATACTCTCATTTCAAAAGAAATCATTTCACATTTCTTATCCACAACCTTCCAGTATCAATTTCATTTAAGCCCGTACGATGTACACATATCATCCGTACGCCATACCAATATGATCGCTCACTCGATCACACAATTTCACTTCCGAACTAGTATCGTCCACCCGACTTCCTAGTGCAGACACAGATCTGGTTTCTTGATCAGAAACCATCATTCTCCTTGCATAGCCATAACTATGATAGAGAATATCCAGAACCAATCAACAATCCATATCCAGGTTCATCGTCGAAAATCGAGTGAAAAATCCCGACTCAGATCGATAAACTATCTCGAAATTCTGTGCTCGAATCTGGATCAAATCACTATGTGTATAGAATAATATACGTACACCCTATGTAATTATCTTCATTGATTATTAACTAAATCAATTCCTCTTTCTATTCATATTTCCTTTAATTTCTATCCACGTTTTTACAATTGCCTCAATTCCATTGGATTATCACTCTAATTCTTATCTCAGTTGGGTATTTAATCAATTACAGTTTGAACTCCGACCAGTTTATATTTAGAAAATAGCTTGAAAATTTAAAAATAGATAAGTAGTTGAAACATAATTATTAGTTTGTAAAATAGCTGTAAAATAGTTAACTAATTATAAAATAGTTGAGAAATAGCTAAATAGTTTCAGAAATTTTAGATAATTGCAAAATAGTTGTAAAATAGTAATTAATTTGTAAAATAGTTGAAAAATAGTAATTAATTTATAAAACATTCGAAAAATTGTTAAATAGTTCCAAAAATAATTGTAAAACAAATATGAATAATTTGGCTTTAAAAAGAAAGGTTGTATATATTAAATAGCTTGGAAAAATAAGTTAATATTAAAATAATTTATATTGAAAATAGTCCAGAGTCAAAACTTTTCACTTTCCTACCCATTTAATTTAAATTTCCACTTCCATTTAAATTGACTCAATTCTAACTTGAATAACTTCAATTTCCCTTGAACTTGACTTATCCCCAATTTCAAATCAAATTCCATTTGATTTTAAACCTGTTCAACTTTAATTACAATTCCAAATTATTTCAGTCAATTTGGACTAATATCAATTGAACCCACTTCAATTTCAAATCATTTCAATTTAATCCAATCCAAATTTTCCATAAATTTTTTTTTAAAAACTTATCCATCTTCAATCACAAATCCAATTAATTTAAATCAAATTCAATTTTCAAATTTCAAATTTAAACTATCCCGAATTATATAAATTCGAGGTAAAATTTTAAATGTTGACTTAATCCTTTTAAATCAAATCGACTTATCTCTTTATACCATTTAATTCTGAATTCATTTCAAACTTATCTTCATTTAATTTTAATTTGGTTGTATTTCTATTACCACCTAATTTAATTCCAATTCAAGATCTCAATTTGGTTGTATTATATTACTTCTTAATTTAATTCCATTAATTTAACAACTAATCACCTTAATATTTATTGGAAGGAAATATTGCTTTATATATCAAAATATATTTTTATATAAAATCATTTAAAACCTTTATATAAGAAAATAACAAGTACGCGCTCATATATATATATATATATATATATATATATATGTATGTATGTATGTATGTATGTATGTATGTATGTATGTATGTATGTATGTATGTATGTATGTATGTATGTATGTATGTATGTATATGTACACTCAAATCATCCTAGAGTACTACGAACTCTATTTAAGGAGTAATCCCCACCAGAGCCAAGGTTCTCGCTTAACCTTTCAGCTCTGATACCAAATGTAACGACCCAAAATTTTCGAACCCGAAAATTCCAGATAGTTATGAAAAAGAAGAAAGAGATAAAATAAGAAGAGGAACAGAAACACCAACATCTCACATTCGCAACGGATAAAATATAGTAATAAATAATAACAGTTTACAAAGGAATAATATTCTGTCGATTACATTTTAATACATCAGAGTTACACATATACTCAAACACTGGACATATACAAATCAACATGCCTCAGATTTACAATAATATGATACAGCGGAAATACTCTATACGTTCCTGCCATCCAGCTCGCTTCTTGAGCTCCAGAACGTCCTTAGCTGTAAATTTGTAGTACTCGGTCTGACCCGGGCATTACACCAAGTAACACCCGGGTCAGGCTGGAAACCAGCGTGAGTAAACTCATCCAACATGGAATATTAAGCAGGCAACTCATATAGAACCCGGGTAACTTGAGTTTTCTAAGTACCAAAGATTTAGATTTAAAATAGTCCAATTCCTTTAAATCACTTCACTCCGGCCTATAGATTCCGCATATCATTCTATAAAAATTCGAAGTGGTTTCGGGTATTTCCTAATACCTGAACCCGGTCTCTTCGAGTCTCATGTCATCCATAATCCAAGTTATCCAAATGCACAACATTTCATATCAGAGATATCAACTCATTCAAAGCATCCAATACATTTAATCATCCATAAGCAAAGCTTAATCACATACAAATTTAATTTTATTAATCCTGATTGAATTACTAACCTCAACCACTTAGATTTCTTCATTTAACATTAATTAATTTCAAATCAATCAATCAATCATCCCTTCATTATTCATCTTAATTAATCACCCTGGATTAATTATCCTTCATTTACATTCAAGTCATTAACTATAATTAATTTCATAATATTAATTATTCTTAACCAAAAATCAATAAGTAATCTTAATTACTTCATGAATTAATTAACTATTTTAATTACATTAACCCTTAACTACTTATATTAATTAACTTCTCATAAGTCACTTATTATTGAATAATTCATCTTAATTAATCAATCTTTAATTACATCATTAATTATATAAATTAATGATTTTCAATTATATTTCCATTTATCCTAATCTAAATTAATTACATTAAATAATCAATCATTAATTAAACCGCAACTATTAATCATTCTTGATTTATCTCAACCTGTAATTATCTACCTTCTTATTTACTTATTAAATAAATTAATTACTCCTTAATTAACTATCTTAATTAATCTCTTGATTAATTTCACAAAGTAATTATATTTTATTAATTACATTAAGTAGTTACCTATCAAACCATCCATTGATTATTCCAAATTAATTAAACTTCATTAATTAACTTAAACCTTCATTAATTAATTCAAACCCTTAATTACTAAATTAATCAACCCAAATCATTAATTAATTCAATTAATTAATTATCCATTTTAATTACCCTACTAATTTGATTAATCACAAATCCTTAAGCCCTTATCAACATTAAAATGAAAACATTTTCTTATTTATGACTTAAGTTTAAAACAATTTAAAACCCAAATACTTCGAGTCAAACCACAATTAACTCGAGAACCAACCAAAACCAAAGTCACATCATCATCAGTGCACATCCAATCAATTTAATCATTCAACCAATTATTTAAATCTAACCATTTAAATCAACAGAGTGAGATTTACTCACCTTTGCTTTTATTAGTAACCCATTTCCATTTCCGGCTTGATTTTCTTCACGATTTTGACCTTGTAAAACATTACATCATTTATAAATATTTAAAATAATCAACAATTTATTTTTACCTTTTATAAATCTTAATAATATATTTTGAACCAATAATCTCCCCTTTTAACACTTTATTAGTAATGAAAATAAATTAAACAAATTAATTGAAACAATATATATACACACTTTTAAAATAAATCTTTTAAGATCTCATAGAACTCTAATTTTAAACTCCATCATATTTTAAAATCCCTATTATTTTAAAATCTGATCTATATGGAAGAATATAGATATATATCTTTATAACTTTTATTTATATTTTTTCATTTTCAGTAAACACAATAATAATTGTTCACTGTAAAAATTTTAAATTGACTAATGAATTAATTAAACTACTAAATTCCTTTTTTTCGAACTAGACAAATAAATTAAAATATAAAATACCTTCCCCTCAGAATTCCAAACGAACTACCACAACCCCGGCCATTTCGCGAACGCCTCCTCCAGCTCTAACGTCGACACCAGATTTACCTAAAACGATGCCTAAATTACGCCTAATTCAACTGTGATGCCCCACCTCTATACCCACGCTAGCCAAGAACACTACGGAGTAGTGCTGTCAACTAGCACGGAGAATAAGGCTGTTGAGGAGCGACCATCCATGTAATTGCTTATCACACGGTGGCTATAAATAATCCTCGGAAACAAACATAGAAATAAGCATATCGCAAATCAGTCACAGACATCCATATCACAAAGGCGGAAGAAGATATGAATATATAACTAACACATGAAAGTGTACATCAGAGTAGTGCTCAAAAGATCCACAATAATACAAAAGAATAGCAACACGTGCTATACAAAAGAATACAACTATGAGTCTATATCTCAAGTGTATACAACAAAAACTGCTAAGCTAAACAGTTATCCAAAAGTCAGAGTGATGAATCCCTGGGAAGAAGTCAAGCAGAAGCACCTGTAACATCTCGGTCTGACCCGAGTATTATTTAAGAAAATAATAAACGGGTCAGTCTAGCTATAAATATCAGATGACATGATATAACATAAAAGATATGGCATAAACATAAAATATCCGTAATGACATACCACTATAAGTATGTAAATAATGATCAACAGAAGATCAATCAATAAGAGATAATCAATATCACAAGAATCTTCTCAAAGATTCGGAAAGGGCATCATACCCCAAACTTGTACTCATAACAAGTCAATGACATAAATTCTAGAAATCAATGCAAGAAGTCCAGAAATCATAGAAAAGAGAAAGAGGCCTATCACATGACGGTCCGAAGACCAAGGGGAGCTACCCCACATGTGTGAATGGAATCACACAGATTAAGGTGAAGACTAACCAAAAAGCAAAAAGGTATGTGTGAGTGGAATCACACAAGTGGTGTCTAGTCTAACCTCGCAACAAGAGACATCGCACAGTTGCTAGTCTAAAGCATCAGAATGATCGTCATGATCAACGAGAAGTGTCAATTACACTAAGCTAGTAAATATAGAAGTTTAGCTTCATGTCCCGTAACCACTTGCTTAACTTAAATATTTACGAACAAACTGTAAATCTTCACTAATAAAATTGTCACAAGAGGTTCAATCGAACAAGTCCAAGAATTAACCGACGAAGTGAACGCAAGCGTTTCATACCACTTGTTTTACTAAGTCGTTTAATTAGATTTCTCATCCGAGTGAGGTAAAGGTTTGTATATACTAATAGATTGGAAAACGGTTTAAGAAAAGAGCTTTGTTATTAAAAATAGAGTTGAAATTGTTTGTTAAAAGAGTTTTGATATTTACTACTAGTATTGAAACCTTTATATTATAAAATGACAAAACACAGAAGCAATTGTAGAAACAATCAATCACAAAGATCGCATACGGAGATGTGAATAAAATCCAAGGAAAACAACTCAATGTTTTTCAGATAAGATCCCCTACGGAGGGGGGGTCCGGGGGGTGGCAACCCCCCAAGGTGGGGGTGCGGGGGCAAAATGAGGTCTAACGACCTAAGGGTCTAAGGGGTCACGCGAACTATCGGGATAAGGTCCAACGACCTATGAGTTAAAGGTCCAACAACCTATTGGGTTATAAGGTCATACGACCTAACGACTCAAGGGTCTAACGACCTAAGGTATTCGCGGCTTAACCGGTTATAGGCCTAACGACCTAACAGGGTTCACAACCTAAGGTATTCGCGACTTAACGGGTTATAGGCCTAACGACCTAACAGGGTTCACGACCTAAGGTGTTCGCGAACGTCCTACTGCTTAAGGCTTAACTCGTGAGCGATCTACGACTTAAGACTTAACTCGCGAGCGACCTACGGCTTAAGGCCTAACTCGTGAGCGACCTACGACTTAAGGCTTAACTCATGAGCGACCTACGACTTAAGGCTTAACTCGCGAGCGACCTACGGCTTAAGGCCTAACTCGTGAGCGACCTACGACTTAAGGCTTAACTCGTGAGCGACCTACGACTTAAGGCTTAACTCGCGAGCGACCTAACTCCGAAGTGCCAATACTTCCAGAATGACCTAAAGCCATGCGACCTACGGTACTAACTCGCGAGCGACCTAACGATTTAACTCGTGAGCGACCTAATTCCGAAGTGCCAATTCTTCCGGAACGACCTAAAGCCCTACAACCTACGACCCAGTGACCTTGCGACCTATCACCGAACAAGTCAAGTGGCCAGAACGAGCTAAGTGCAGGAAATTTCAAAAAATGCTAAAAATTGGAGTTTTTCGCCAATCCAATCCAAACCAAAGGCAAATGTGCATGCAAAAGTAGGGAATCATTCCCAACAGTCCAATATAGTTATAGACTAGATTTGTGAGATAAAAATCTCACCTTTGCACAAATTCAATGAAAAATGAAGTTTTAAGCAAGCAAGAATCAATCCCTCTTCTATCTAAGCACAAGAAGCTTGAATCCAATGTCTTCTTCTTGAATTTGGAGTAGAAAGATGGATTGCAATTGAATTTGAGTTTTGGAATTTTAATTTCCCATTCCCTCCACCATTTTTGAAGAAGCTTGAAGACTTAGGAAAATAGAAATGAAGTTACGAAGAGGAGGGGTGAAGGTTGGGTCTAATAGGCTAAAAGCCCAACCCAAAGTCTCAAGTGAAAAAGTAGTGAAATTCTACTATCTCCAATCATATCAATGTTTATACTTAAAAAAATTGTAAACGACATTTCGAACTCAATGGAAGTGGTCTCGAGTCCTAATTTGACCGTTTGCAAAAAGTAGCTTTTCGGACCAATATCCGATTAACGACAAAATATTTAAATAAAATATTTAAATATAAAATCGATAAATATGTGGGTTGTTACATCAACAACCCTAAGATCAGCCAGCCACTGAATTAATCGCCTTCATGCTCGAGCGTCTCCACTGTGCCTACGATTAAGTGCCACCGCCCCACTTTCCTTGCGCAATCGCGATTCAATCATGACTCTATCGTGATGGATCACACCACTCCACCCTAAACGAGCACCTGCAGCTGCTGTCAATCGGTACCGAAAGGGGAAATTGGAAATGGATGGGAGCTTGGTATACCCGCATAGATTTGGTGAATGATTTGAATAAGAACTCCGGTCGACAATTCTTTTTTTTAGAAGATCGATTTCGTTTTTTTAATAGAATCGGCGATTCGGTTTCAAAAGAAAACGATGATTTTGAAGAACTGAAGGAAGAAAGGTAAATAAGGAAGTATCGGCCATTAACAATTCTAACTTGATTTTTTTGATTTTTTATCTCGGCTGTAAATATTAAAGAGGAAGGAGACACGATGATGTTTGGCGTGTACGAGTGGAGACAACGATTTGAAGGCAAAAGTTTTGATTTGAAAGAAAGTAGGCTGCTTTGTTGACTTAGGATATAAATATATTTTAATTTAAATTCAAATTCAAATTATCTCGGCAAACACAACACGAAATTTTTGACTTTCTATCAAGACGTGCCGCTAGGCGTTTATAATGTTATACCCTCATTCCGAATGCAATGGGAAAGGTTCTAAGTTCTAATTCGATCATATGGAGAAGATAGGAATTCAGGCCAGTTATTAAATTAAATTTCGATTCAATTTTCTACGCGTTTGCTTATCGTACGGCCAAACGACAACTCCAAACACTACGAAAAGTGAAATCCGATAATAATGCAATATTACGGACCCAATGGAACTGGTTTCGTCGAATTCCGAGACAATGCCTCGGAAGGCTATTTTTAAATATCGATTTAGACGATATATTTTTGAAATTGAACAAAACACTTCCAAACTAAAATTTAACACTTTTACTATCTTCAGTTCTATCAATATAAATGTTACAAGCCTTCAAATTATTTTAAACAGGCTTAGAATTTTAGATTCAACAATTTACCCAATTTCAGTTTATTAAATCTAATAACTTAATTGCTATATAATAATAACATTTGAATTCAAGTTGAAAATTATATTTTAAATATTTTAAAATCAATTAAATATTCCGATTTCAATTGCCTAAAAATTCTGGGTCGTCGCACTTTTCCAACAGAAACTATTTAAATTTGAAAGGTAATTTTTTTTCCAAACTTACAATAAACTTCCTGTATAATAAAATATTCCTTTTTAACTTTAGAAAATTACCTAGATCGAGTAACTCTAAAATTATATTAAGGAACTGGGTACTACCAATAGTATCACATATCTTCTTAACTGGAGGGGAAATACTTAAAATAAGTGTTTACCATCCGAACACATCTCCTACCCATTTTTAGTTATTTTCATGCCATTCGAACTAGTTATCATTAGAGACTATCTTTCTTTTCAAAAAATTTTATTTGAAATAACATTATTATTATTTCAAACATCCTTTAGAGATTACTTTGTTTTCATAAAACACAATTATATAAAATACATACATATATTTATCTTTATCAAATCCTTAAGCCAATGTTATTTATCAAATACCACATTGTCAAATTGTAAAATTAAATTCACATGTTATTTTAATTTAAACTTTTAAACAAACGATTGATTAATCAATGATAATTACTGAATATTTATTACTATCAGCTTTCAAAATTCTTTGAGAACTTTTTCCTAAAAACCATTTAGATTAAAATCCTTATTTCATAACCATTCTAATCACAAGATGTTTATACTTAGATTTTACAAATCTTGATTAAAAATCATCCAAGTTATAATATATCTAACTACAAATATTTTCTTTATATATAAAACATAATTCTAGGTAAAATTATTTCATTTACCATAATTTTCAAAAACCATTTTTATATATCATTAACACATATGCACTCATATATATGGTAGTCTCAATTCATTCTAGGGATTACTAACTCTATCTCTAATGAGTTATTCATCCTAGGGTATTATAACCCTGTCTCTGATGAAACTTTACCCTTAGGCATAAGTGTTTGGTCAACCAAAGCTTTGGTACCAAATGTAAAGACCTATTTCTTCGACCCTCGAAAAACGACACTAATACATGCTCGGTACTGTGACCACCCAGAATTTCTAACAATTTAAATTGAAATATTTAATTGATTGTAAATATTTAAAAAGTTAATTTTTAACTTGAGTTCAAATATTATTATTAATAGCAATTAAGTTATTAGATTTAATAAACTGAAATTGGGTAAAATGTTGAATTTGGAGTTTTAAGCCTGTTAAAAATAATTTGAAGACTTATAAAATTTATAATGATGATACTGAAGATAATAGAATGGTTGAAATTTAATTTAAAGGTGATTTGTTCAGTTTTAATAATATATCGTTTAAATCGATATTTTAAAATAGCCTTCTGAGGCACAGTCTCGGATTTTGACAAACCAGTTCCATTGGATCTGTAATAGTTAGTTATTATCGGATTTCAATTTTCGTAGCAATTAGAGATGTCGTTTGACCCTGGCAGCTCAAAACGCATAGAAACTATTTTAATCATTTAATTTAAAATTTATCGTTTACTTCCGTAACTCACGCATTGATTGAATTAGCCTCCGAAACACGTTCCATTGTGTTCGAAATGCGGATAAAACCTTATAAATGCATAGCGGAACGCCTCGATAGGGGATCGAGATTTTAAGCTCTGTTTTCGAGACAATTAAAATAAAATTATATATATTTTATACGCTAATCAGTCAATTGTTTTCCTTCTCCAATACGCCATTCTGTACCCATTTATTTCCTTCTCGTGCAAACCAAAGGGAAGCCATCAATTAAATAATAGCTGCGAACGAAGAGATCCCAAATCAAAAACTAAAATCAAATAAAAAAAGAATAAGAGGGCTCGCGATAGAAATCGCAATCTCATGTGGGCTAGGGCTTCAGCGTAGGGTGCGAGCTCGTGTGGTTTCGGTAGCAACGTAGGGGCGTGGGCCATGTAAGGAGGAGCGAGACTCGTTGGAAGGGCTCGTGTGGCTGTAGGGTTGTTTCGCGATGGATGCGACCTTGGCTGGAGGCATGCGAAGCTCAGCTGTGGCAACCTGGGGACGTGACGATTTGGAGATGTGGGGGCTTCAAGTGATGGGTGTTGTAGCTGTGGCGAGGTGAAGGACTGAAGCATTGATACTAATGCTTCGTGTAACAATTTTCTTTGTAGCATTAAGGTGAGTTAATCTATTAAACTCACACAATTATACCTATTCCATTATTTGCTATATATATAATTATTCCGAAAATCGATTGCATATGTTTGTTGAATTAATTGGATTGTTTGAATGAAATGTTGGTTTGAAATATTGAAAATTAATTGTTAGTGAATCACTGTTTTTAAATGAATAAAGTTTTTAAATCTAAATTGTTTTAACAACTTGAAGGTTAAAAGTGCATTTTTAAATTAATTTGAATTTAAAAATAAATTTGGTTTAAAATTCCTTTAAACTTCTTTTATAAAATGAGTAATTAATTTATTGAACGAAGTAAATAAAAAGGTAGTTAATTACTGGTTGAGATTAATCAAGAGTGATAAATATTTGTGGTTTAATTAATGATTAATTACTTAATGTAATTAATTTAGATTAGGATGAATTAAATGTAATTAGAAATCATTAATTCATATAATTAATGATGCAATTAAAGGTTGATTAATTAAGATTAATAAATCAATAATAAGTGATTTATGAGAAATTAATTAATATAAGTGATTAAGGATTAACGTAATTAATTATAGTTAATTAAATTGTGAAGTAATTAAAGATTAATTACTATTTTTGGATAAGAATTATTAATTTGTGTAATTAATTAAAGATAATTACTTGAATGTAATTGAAGGGTAATTAATCCAGGGTGATTAATTAAGATGGATAATTAAGGGATGATTAATTAATTGATTTGAATTTAATAAATGTTAAGTGAAGGAATCTAAGTGATTGAGGTGAGTAGTTCAATTTGAATTAATTAAATAAATTTAGAAGTGATCAAGCTTTGCTTATGGATGATTGAATGGTATTAGATGCCTTAAATGAAACTCGAAGAGCCGGGGTCGGGTATTAGAAAATACCCGAAACCACTCCGAATTTTTATAGATTGATATGTGAAATCAATAGACATGAATGAAATGATTTAAGTGAATTGGACTATTTAATCTAAATTTTGGTACTTAGAAAATTGATGTGTGAAATAAGTGATGTCTATAACAAATTGTGAATTTGTAAATTGATTCGAGTAACCCTAGGTTTTATATAAGTTGTATGCTTTGTATTCCATGTTAGATGGGTTTACTCACGCTGGTTTCCAGCCTGACCCGGGTGTTACTTTGATGTAATGCTCGGATCAGACCGAGTATTACAGATTTCCAAGTAAGGACGTTCTGAAGCATAGAAGGCGAGTTGGATGGCAGGAACGTATGGAGTGTTTCCGCTGTAATATATTTCTGATTATCTGAGACATGATGATTGTGTATATCCAGTGTCTGTATATATGTGTAACTCTGATGTATTAAAATGTAATCGACAGATATAGTATTCTTTTGTAAACTGTTATTATTTGATATTATATTTTGATCCGTTGCGAATGTGAGATGTTTGTGTTTTCTGTCTCTTCTTCTTTTATCTCTTTCTTCTTTTTCCTAACTATCCGAAATTTTCGAGATCGTAAATTTCAGGTCGTTACAGTTGGTATCAGAGCTGAAGGTTAAGCGAGAACCTTGGCTCTGTTGGGATTACTCATTAAGGATAGGGTCAATGGTACTCTAGAATGAGTTGAGTGTGTGTGTGTGTGTGAGAGAGAGAGAGAGAGAGCACGTACTTGTCATTTTCTTATCTAAAGGTTTTAAATGATTTTATATAAGAATATATTTTGATATATAAAGCAATATTTCTTTCTAATAAATATTAAGGTAATTGGTTGTTAAATTATTAGAATAAAATTTTAAAAAAAAGTGATAGAAGTACAACCAAATTGGAATTAAATAAAGATAAGTTTGAAATGGATTCAAACTAAAATTAAATCTTAAATTTGGGAAGAGTTTCAAAATAAGATATTAATGAATTGGTTCCCAGATATGATAATCTTGAGTATCATCATAAATGGTTATTGTGTTTAAATAGGATGATTGTTTTCCAATAAATAATGATAAAGAAAAATGGAATGTGTTAAGGAAGTAAACTTTTACATAAGTATGACTTGTAAATTGAAGTAGGATTTTAAATTGTGAAGTTAGAATCCTAAGATTTAAAAACATTTGAAATTTGTTTTCAAACTGTTAAAAGGAATGATAAATAATATTATTCAGGGTATTTCTGGAAGTAATCTTATTTTGAAATAAGAAGTTGTTTGAAGCTTTGTTTGGAATTAAAAACCAAAGGTGGTTTAAAATTTAAGGATAACTTAGTGTGTAAAGGAAATAATATGTATTATATGAGGAATATACATAATATCAAAAATGGTTTGAAATAAACTCTGAATGTTGGGTTTTAAATTGGAAATGAGATGTGATATCCAAGGTGATAAGTTTTTTAACTTATAAGATTACTAATGTGAAGTTTAAAATTGAAATGGGAATTTAAATTGGCTAAGGTGGGCTGGATTAAGAAAATTGGATTTAACTTTGGAAAAGTTAAGTAATTTAACAAATAACCTGAATTGGAAATTTCAAGAAGAAATTGGGAAGTTAAATGGTTAATTTGAATTGGGAGTTTGTGTGATCTCAAAATGGGTTTGAGATCTGAAAATTGAAAATGGATGGTTGTTTTAAAATAAATTGGATGACATCATCCTATTGTTATTAAAAATCTTTAAACCGTGGATCAGATTTGTTTAAATGAATGAGAAATGAAGTGTGGTAATATATCCATTATTAAGAAGAAAGGAAAATTTAACTTTAATTTGAAATTAAGGATAAGGAATTACTTTGAACTGAAATTTTGAATAATTGCATTTGTAAATTAAAATTGTTTAAGGAACTGGTTTCAAACTAGAAGATAAAATTTAGTAATAAATTAAAATTTTAAAATAAAATTGTTTTGAACTCTTATTTGAACTTGGAAAAAAGTTAAGTAAAGATAATTTAAAATGGAATTTTGAGAATTTGACTCAAAATTAAATTGTTTAAAAAATTGGGTTATTGATTTAAAAATAAAGGTTAATTAGATTTACGGGATTAAATCGACATTTGGAAATTTAACTCGAATTTATATAATCGAGATAGTTTAAAGTTGAGAATTAGATTTCATTAGTTCAAATTGAATTTAGTTTGAACTAATTAGAATTGAAGATGGATAAGTATGGAATCCAAATGGGAATTGGGATTAATTCATATAGAAATTAAAATGATTTGAAATTGAAGTGGATTCAATTGGAAAGTAGTCTAAATTAATTTGAATAATTTGGAATTGTAGTTAAAGTGAATATGTTTGAAATAAAATGGAATTTGATTTGAATTTGGAAAGAAATCAAGATTGATTCAAGTTGAATTGGGGTTAAATCAATTTCAATGGAAATTGAAGATTATTCAAATTGAAATTGAGTCAATTTAAATGGAAATGGAAATTTAAATTGAATTGATAGGGAAGTGAACAGTTTTGACTCTGGACTATTTTCAATATAAATTGTTTTAATATAAACTTATTTTTCCAAGCTATTTAATATCTACGGCCTTTCTTTTTCAAAGCCAAATTATTTTATATTTATTCTACAATTATTTTGGAACTATTTAACAATTTTTCAATTATTTTATAAACTAATTACTGTTTTTCAACTATTTTACAAATTAGTTACTATTTTACAACTATTTTGCAATTATTTAAAATTTCTATAACTACTTGACTATTTTTCAACTATTTTACAATTACTTGACTATTTTACAGCTATTTCACAAACTACTAATTGTTTTTCAACTACTTATCTATTTTAAACTTTTCAAGCTATTTTCTGAATTTAAGCTGGACAGAGTTCAAACTGTTTATAATCAGAGTGATTATCCTAATGGAATTGAAACAATTGTGTTATGTGGATTAAAAATCAATGTGAGGATGAATAGAAAGGAAATTGATTTAGTTAATAATCAATGAAAATAAATATGTAGAATGTATGCATATTATCTATTCGCATAGTGATTTGATCCAAATTCGAGCAAAGAATTTCGAGATAGTTATATCGATCCGAGTTAGGATTTTTCACTCGATTTTCGACGGCGAACCTGGATATGGATTACTGATTGGTTCTGCATATTCTCTATCATAGTTATAGCTATGTAAGGAGAATGACAGTTTCTGATCAAGAAACCAGATCTGAGTCCGCACTAAGAAGTCGGGTGGACGATACTAGTTCGAAAGTGAAATTGTGTGATCGAGCGAGCGATCAGATTGGTATAGCGTACGGATGATAGGTGTACATCGTGCGGCTTTGAATGGAATTGATATTTAAAATTTGTGAATAAGAAATGTGAAATGATTTCTTTTGAAATGAAAGTATATGTTGTGAAATATACAATGGATAAAAGTGAAAATTGGATATTTTTATGATGATAAGCAAGATGGAAGCAACTTTATAAAAAAAAGAGAAATCAAATTGAATATTTGATTTAGAATAAACAAAGTTATATATCTTTGTTATATAAAATTAAACTCACCTTGTTGAATCTATAGCCAGAAGAAAATGGATTTTGAAGGTGTTTGAAGTATAAAAGGAAATTTATACAAGTTTGAAATGATCCAAAGTTTTTTAATTATATATATATATGTATGTATGTATGTATGTATGTAAAGGATCTTATGAGGATTTTGGAAAAAGGTTTTGGGAACCTTTGGATTTGGAAAGGCTTTTGATTTTGGGTAAAATCAATATTGGAATTTGGAAAGCCTAGTTTGAGAATTATCGATTTTGGAATAATCGATTTTGAGAAAAGGAGATTTACATAAGATTCATACTAGGTGTTGATTTGAAAGATACTATATGTGTATAGTATAAAGTATTTTGATAATGGCTCTGGGGGAAAAGGCGCTCCCTTGAAATGGACTTCTCAGGAGTGCCACCGTGTGGTGCTGCCTTGAACCCTAAGGGGGGTTCTAAAGTTGATCCTGTGAGGAGTCCAGACAAAACTAGTTCTTGATGATTATGAGTAATGTGTAGCGGAAGTCGAGGGACGCTGATGCCTACAGAGGCATTTGGGTTATGTTGTGACAACAGTGTAACTCGATGTCACTGCGATCTACTGCAGACCATAGCGAAAGTCGTGTGTGCTGCTGAGAGCCAATAGTCTGCATTTGATTTTATATCGGTAGACTGCGACCTATGGTAACAAAGCAAAAGTCATGTGTGCCGCTGAGAGGCAACAGTCTGCGTTTGATTTTACATCGGTAGACTGCGACCTATGTAGGAGTGGAGAAGTTTCATTTCGATAGCAAAAATCGAGGGTGCTGATGCCTACAGTTACATAGACTTTTGCTGCAATGACAACGTAACCCTAAAATATACCGCGATCTGTTGTGGGTTCCATGGCGTAATCGAGGGGCGCGGAGTGCCTACAGTTACATGGACTTTTGCTGCGATGGCAACATAACCCAGGATTTAACTGCGACCACGGATGGGGGTGATGATTTCCAGAGCATTCTTACCAAAGATATTTCCTCTATTTTCAAAACCTGTTTTCTATATTTTCAATAAAATTATTTTCCCAATTATTTTCACTGGGTGTTGAAACGGGCTTACCAAGTACTTATAGATTTTCAGTCCTACGCCCGATCAACGTATGACCGAATTTCTGTAAGAACAAGGATGGACTGGTTGAGGCGTCGAGTAATAAGAGGTATTTTTATAAAAAAACTATTTTAATAGTATTATGTGAATTTAAAAGTATTTCTAAGATTTTAAAATAAAAGTGATGGAATTTTGGAAAATGAAAGAAAATCCAAACTGAAATTATGACAAAAATTTTGAACTCAGGAAAATTTAATGAAGTGATTTTTTTGTAATAAAATCAGATATTGATTTAAAAGTTGGAAATAAGCTAATTAGCTAAATAAATTATTTGATAGAGTATGTTAATAAAATTTAACTCGGTTAAATAAAATGGATTGCAAGTTAATAATGGAGTTTAGAAATGAACTCGAATTATAAATAGAATTCGACTTGGATTTGATAATGAATTAAAAATGAGTGGAGAGGTTGTAAAGAAATAAAATGAAAGTGAATTATAATAGAAATGGTTTGAGTTGTAATCAAAACCCGGGTAAGTAAAAATAAATTGAGAATGGCTTTGTGTTAATGAAATAAATTTGAAAATGAATTAAGTAGGTGAATTAGAAATTTAAAATGGGTTAATTGAATTAAATAATAAATGGATGAAGTCTGATTGAATAGAAATTAAATCAAATTTTAATTGGGATTGGGTTATCAGAATGAACTTAAGTTATGAGGCGTATTAATTTGAAGTAAAATTATTAAGTCAATAAAAGCTTGGTTTCGAGTAAGAATGGAAGACAATTAAATAAAATTTTGGGTTAAATTTATTTAGAAAATGGATATTAATATAAGCATCGAATGTTGTCAAGCTCAATGAAATAGTTTTAAAATGAAACCAATGCGGAGATGGAATGAAATGCAAATGTACGGTTGGTGAATAAATTAGAAATGCAACGAATTAAATATAGAATGAGTTGAAATTAATTTGAAGTAGTTATAAACTAAATGGGTACTCTATTAAGCGAATATCGTCGTATTTACATAAATATAGTTGTCGTTTGACGTAAACGAAGGTAAAGAAATTCTATGAATTAATAGAAGCAAATAAAATTGATTTTTGAATCATTTGAAGTGAATGTGAGCTGTTGAGTTAAAATAAATTGAATGTAAGAAATTGAGTTGTAAACCAATAAAATTGAACGAAATGGTATATGAATTGGTTGAAAGCGATTGAATTAGTTTTGAAATCATATAAATTGCTCGTAGAATTTATTTAGGATGCATTCCTTTTAGAGTTGATGTGTTGTAGTTGTTCAAGTAAGAGAAATGTTATAGACTTCATATATATAGTGCTTACATGTTTAAATTGAGTAAGTACAGGTACCGGGAAGCCGTTTGGCTGGATTTGGGTGCGCTAATTGCTAAAATAATAAGCCGCTTTCTTAAAATGCTATATAAAGGTACGCCTACGCAATAAAAATAGGAAATATAAATTGTTTTTGTTTTTCCGACCATGTGTGTCGATGTATATATATTTATATCTCTTGTCAAATTGCAAAAGCTCCTCCGTACAAAGGAGACTCTGTCAAAAAATTTTGAAAATTTTGAGAGTTCGAATTTTTTGGAAAATTTTCTGTTAGCGACAAATCGATTTCAAATTGGAAATTGAAACAAATTAGTGGATGAAACTAAATTAAAATAATGATATGAATCAGTTATAAATGGAAGATAAAATTCAATATTCAGAATTGAAGATAAATTGAATTCATATGGAAATGTATAAAATGATTTTAAAAGCTATGATTGGATATTATTGCTAAGTAGGATATGCAGGTATTACAAAGGAAAAGGAAATTTGGTTTTGATTTCAAGAGATAATTTGAGTTGCCCGACTAAAAAGGTATGTGTTTAAATTTTTGTATGAAATTGGATTGGGTTTTTGATCTAGCCACTTGGCTTTTTGTTTTCTTTTGGAATTTTGATGCCCGGAGAGGCATTTTGTAGTCGTACCGAGCTAGCTGCGCAAAGGAGACGCTGGCGAAATTTTTCGAAAATTTAGGGCGTTAGAAAAATTCTGAGAAATTTTGATAATTCAACATTTGGTTTTAAATTGAAATTTGAATGATTGAGCAAAATGGTATTGTTTGAAACCTGTGGGAGAGTTTGGGAAGTTAGTAAGATGGATAGTGTGTCTTTAATAAAGATTGTTGGGTTGTTGTTAAAAACTGTTTAATTTTGAAAAATAGTAATGGTATTGAATCATTCTTCTTAACTAGCAATTTCGGGGACAAAATCCTTTTAAGGGGGAAGGAATGTGACGACCCAGAATTTCTAACAATTTAAATTGGAATATTTAATTGATTGTAAGTATTAAAATGTTAATTTTTAACTTGAATTCAAATATTATTATTAATAGCAATTAAGTTATTAGATTTAATAAACTGAAATTGGGTAAAATGTTGAATCTGGAGTTTTAAGCCTGTTAAAAATAATTTGAAAACTTATAAAATTTATAATGATGATACTGAAGATAATAAAATGGTTGAAATTTAATTTAAAGGTGATTTGTTCAGTTTTAATAATATATCGTTTAAATCGATATTTTAAAACAGCCTTCTGAGGCACAGTCTCGGAATTTGACGAAACCAGTTCCATTGGATCCGTAATAGTTAATTATTATCGGATTTCAATTTTCGTAGCAATCGGAGTTGTCGTTTGACCCTGGCAGCTCAAAACGCATAGAAACTATTTTAATCGATTTAATTTAAAATTTATCGTTTACTTCCGTAACTCGCGCATATGATTGAATTAGCCTTCGAAACAAGTTCCATTGTGTTCGAAATGCGGATAAAACCTTATAAACGCCTAGGGCATACCTCGATAGGGGATCGAGATTTTAAGCTCCGTTTTCGAGACAACTAAAATAAAATTATATATTTTTTATATGCTAATCAGTCAATTGTTTTCCATCTCCAATACGCCATTCTGTACCCATTTATTTCCTTCTCGTGCAAACCAAAGGGAAGCCATCAATTAAATAATAGCTGCAAACGAAGAGATCCCAAATCAAAAACCAAAATCAAATAAAAAAAAGAGGGCTCGCGATTGAAATCGCAATCTCCTGTGGGCTAGGGTTTCGGCATAGGGCACGAGCTCGTGTGGTTTCGGTAGCAACGTAGGGGCGTGGGCCGCGTAAGGAGGAGAAAGACTCGATGGAAGGGCTAGTGTGGCTGTAGGGTTGTTTCGCGATGGACGCGACCTAGGCTGGAGGCATGCAAAGCTCAGCTGTGGCAACATGGGGACGTGATGATTTAGAGCTGTGTGGGCTTCAAGTGATGGGTGTTGTAGCTGTGGCGAGGTGAAGGACTGAAGCATTGATACTAAAGCTTCGTGTAACAATTTTCTTTGCAGCATTAAGGTGAGTTAATCTATTTTAACTCACACAATTATATCTATTCCATTATTTGCTATATTTATAATTATTTCGAAAATTGATTGCATATGTTTGTTGAATTAATTGGATTGTTTGAATGAAATGTTGGTTTGAAATATTGAAAGTTAATTATTAGCGAATCTCTGTTTTTAAATAAATAAAGTTTTTAAATCTAAATTATTTTAACAACTTGAATGTTAAAAGTGCATTTTTAAATTGATTTGAATTTAAAAATGAATTTGGTTTTAAATTCCTTTAAACTTCTTTTATAAAATGAGTAATTAATTTATTAAACAAAGTAAATAAAAAGGTAGTCAATTACTAGTTGAGATTAATCAAGAGTGATAAATATTTGTGGTTTAATTAATGATTAATTACTTAATGTAATTAATTTAGATTAGGATGAATTAAATGTAATTAGAAATCATTAGTTCATACAATTAATAATGTAATTAAAGGTTGATTAATTAAGATTAATAAATCAATAATAAGTGATTTATGAGAAATTAATTAATATAAGTGATTAAGGATTAATGTAATTAATTATAGTTAATTAAATTGTGAAGTAATTAAAGATTAATTACTGTTTTTGGATAAGAATAATTAATTTGTGTAATTAAATAAAGATAATTACTTGAATGTAATTGAAGGATAATTAATCCAGGGTGATTAATTAAGATGGATAATTAAGGGATGATTAATTAATTGATTTGAATTTAATAAATGTTAAGTGAAGGAATCTAAGTGATTGAGGTGAGTAATTCAATTTGAATTAATTAAATAAATTTAGAAGTGATCAAGCTTTGCTTATGGATGATTGAATGGTATTGGATGCCTTGAATGAAATTCGAAGAGATCGGGGTCGGGTATTAGAAAAAACCTGAAACCACTTCGAATTTTTATAGATTGATATGTGAAATCAATAGATGGGAATGAAATGATTTAAGTGAATTGGACTATTTAATCTAAATTTTGGTACTTAGAAAATTGATGTGTGAAATAAGTGATGTCTATAACAAATTGTGAATTTGTAAATTGGTTCGTGTTACGCCGGGTTTTATATAGGTTGTATGCTTTGTATTCCATGTTAGATGGGTTTACTTATGCTGATTTCCAGCCTGACCCGGGTGTTACTTTGATGTAATGATCGAATCAAACCGAGTATTACAAATTTCGAGGTAAGGACGTTCTGAAGCATAGGAGGCGAGCTGGATGGCAGGAACATATGGAGTGTTTCCGCTGTAATATATTTTTGATTATCTGAGACATGATGATTGTGTATATCCAGTGTCTGTATATATGTGTAACTCTGATGTATTAGAATGTAATCGACGGATATAATATTCTTTTATAAACTGTTATTATTTGATATTATATTTTGATCCGCTGCGAATGTGAGACTTGGTGTTTTCTGTCTCTTCTTCTTCTATCTCTTTCTTCTTTTTCCTAACTATCCGAAATTTTCGGGATGGAAAATTTCGGGTCGTTACAGGTATTCACTTACCGCAAATCCAAGCGCCAAAGAGGTGGTTACTTAAGGGTAAAAGGAAAAGAATACAAAATAGAATCTTGCACGAATGGAATAATATATATTATTTCATCACATAATCTTTACAGCAGAAATTTTTAATACATCTATTAGAGTTTAATTAACATTAACCTGGACAGTTATAAATCTTTGTCCGTACAAATGCGGAATATAATAGTACATGAGTGTGGTGGAAATGGATAACTATCTACTAAAGAATTTTCTTACTCCATGTTCCAAGCTCTTCCAAATTTCTCCAAACTAAACCTAACTACTAGGATGCTTGGAAAAAATAAGGTACCAAGAGTTTAAGGGAGAGGAAATAAACTCTGGGCCACTCATGGGACTGGTGTGAGAAACTCAAAATATGAGTGTTTAAAAATAAAAGGTATCACATAAGACCACGCCGTACATAAACATGGAACAGTTTTTACCTTATGATAATCAAAACATTTCTTTTTACGTGGGAATTCAGTAATATTATTTTTAACGACGTGCTTTTGAAAATATTTGCAAGTAAATTTATGAATTAGCCGAAATTGTTACCATAATAAATTCCGGACCTAATCATTCAAGGTTTTAAAAAAAACGAAGGCACTTATTGGAAATTGAATTTCCAACTAGATAGAGGAAGCACCCGATGCCCCTATGTTAGTCCTTATGCAAATTAAGATTGGCCTATTCGAAAATATAATATATGAATAGCACTGAGTATTACAGCATTCGACTGTTACCGACCTATCCGAGACGTCTCAAAGCACACACCACATAATTTAAATCCTATTTTGTAGCAGGTAGAAATTTACAGATCTAGTTGATGATTTCATACCCTGATTGATCACGAGCCACTTAGCCTTAAAGCATCCCCTATTTCACCATTCCTGAGTGTGAGGCTTTAAGGTAATGATTAACTTTTTAACATATCACTACTTCCACTTTGAATGCCACTTTGCCACTTCACAATCACCCAACTGATTTTTTACAAACATATGACTCCTGGGCTCGTACATCTCAGGAAAGGTTGTCAAGCTATGAGAAGTTGCCTTCTTCATCACCAAACAGATGATATGTTCATAGGGATTGATCAATATGATCCAAAAATGCAACGTCATACATTCATCCATAAAAGTTGTCTAGGAAAAGGACAAATTGAGGGCACTCTCCTACCATATCTTGTCGGGCAATAACCCTAAGGATTGGTTGCAAGTTAGTTCTTGCATACGAAGATCCCAGAATGAATGGACCACTGCTATTTATTCATCTCGGGAGCAAATCTGAATATTATCAACAAGCAGTCCTTCTGTTATGAAGATCCAGGCCTTTAAAATCAAGGTCTTCAATATATATTTTCTTCACATACGAAACGTAAATTGGTTCGAAGTGCTTTTTAGGGAGAAATCACCCAAATCCGATCCTGGTTCCTTCAAACCAATTATCGATAAAAAAATGTTTTATAAATAGGCAATTATCATTTGATTTATTCATTTCTTTTTATTGGAAAAAATATCTTCGAGAGATATAAATCTTAAAAAAAAACATTCTTATTGGTATATACAGAATCATTAAACCTCTCATTATTAAATTCTTTGATTTAATTAAATGATTTCATATTATTTTACTTAAAACTTAAGCAAGATTTCTTATTTTTAAAACATAACTTTTAATAAGTTGAAACCATGTTATCTAAGATGGTAAATCTAAATTTTTTAAATTTGGAAAATTTATTCTTTTATACTTAACTTGTTTTCGACATTGCGACCTTATCTATCCCTCACGTAGTGGAGGCTATGTGAGCTAGGGTGCTGGTTGCTCCTGAACATCTCTTTAGTTTAAGTACCTCACCTAAATCTCACGAATAGAAAAATCTGATGTACTCATCGGCTTATTAGAGGCAAGATTAACACATTTGTTTATAATAGTTTTGTTTTTAAATTATTTATTTCAAACTCTTTTAAATAAATTATAAAATCTTCAAACCATCTTTAAAATACTTAATAGTTCATTTAAAAAATATTTATAGAATATCTGAAAAGAATTGTTACTTTTAAAGTTATATTTCAAAAGTTATTAAAAACCGTTGCAAAAAGTGCTACAAATAGTGTTTTAAAGCTATATTGATTTAAAATAAATTTTCTATCATTTGGAAATTCATTAATACAACCCAATCTCTTTCAAAACATTTTAAAAGATTTATAAGATTTATTTCATATTTTTAAACGTTTAAAATATCCATTTTAAATCATTTTTAAACTGTGGTCATTAAATTGCAATACCGCGATATTTTTGAAAACTTGTTTTTGACTTATTTGAAAATATATAAGATGAAAACTTGATTTTTTTTCTTTATTTGAAAATTATGCATATAATAGTTCGAAATTTTTTTATTATAAAGAATTTTTAGCTATATTTCAAATTTACGGTGCAAAATCGCGAACTACCGTTGCGCCACACGTCTATTTTTGACTCGATTATCAATTTAGATTCAAATCTTGCCAAGACAAGTTTAAATGATTGTAAAACATTTTAAAAATATTTCTAATCATTTTCAAGGGGTTTAATAATTCCATATTACTTTTGTAACTCGATTCAGAAAGTAATTTCCTTGTGTAATATCGACGTGTATTTAACATGACTTGTTAAAACAACCATATTAAATAATCAATACTTGGTGACCAAAGTATAAACAAGAAACCAAACACGATTAACAATCATCACAACCAAACATAGAAAACTATATTATATCATCCAAAATATAATATACAAAATATATAAATATAGAGTTTCTCGCCATAATTCAAATCGATACTTCCTACCAACATTCAAACAAATCAATGCTTCACTAAACATCTCCTGAACACCCAAAGCTCCTGGCCATGCCTCATTCCACTTTCTAATCATGCTTCCTATGATGGTTTGGCTTAACACTAGAGTTTAGAAGAGATCAGAGAAGATTTGGTTAACTTTTGAGAAAGTTAAAGAGTAATCATTGGATTAGTGCTTAAGCACTTCCACTATTACTAACCCTCCTACTTTTTATCGAGTTTTGAGAAAGAAAAGAGACTTCTATGGAATCCATTAAAAAGCGTAACAAAGCTCAAGAACAGAGAAGAAGAAGAACTTAAAGAATAAGCGAGAAGGAGAGGTGGTATTTATAGGGAAAAATGAAAAATATCTTCAAAGTGAAATTACCACAGTTAACCTGCCTTTTGGCAAGGTCGTATATAGGCGGATTTAACTAAATTGGTTGCTCGGTTGGCAAAACTGGAATATGATGGGTTTTAGTCAATTGAGTGGATAGACGATCAATCACGGATGGTAATCATGATTATGAAGCCGGGATTCGGCATATTCGATGGACAAAAGTCATGGGATACTCGAAATACGAGTTTTGACAAAAGATGATTGTCGCGGGTTGCGTAGAGTTTACTTCGAGTCATATTTTCACTTGCTTTGGGTTTTCTTGATGGTTTCTCTGAGTCATCCAGGGTAATGCTTCGGGTCAGCTAGAATTTTGGTCGGCATCAGGGTTTGCGGGAAGCTGGGTCGGCAGGAAGTTGGGTCGGTTGTAATCTTAGTCGGCTGGACGCTGGATTGGTAGGAATCTGGGTCGGTAGGAAGTTGGGTCAGTTTGAAGCTAGGTCGGTTGGAATCTGGGTTGGTTGGAAGCTGGGTCGGTAGGAATCTGGGTCAGTAGGAAGCTGGGTCGGCTGGAAGCTAGGTCGGCAGGAAGATGGGTCGGTAGGAATCTGGGTCGGTAGGAAGTTGGGTCGATTGGAATTTGGGTCGGCATATTGCAGTCTGGAGTGGATCGACATGTTGGAGTCTGGAGTGGGTCGGCATGTTGGAGTCTGGAGTGGAACGGCATTTTATATACTCCAAGAAAGCAGTGGTCGGCTATATAGACTCGATTATGGTCTTAATCGGCCCGGATCATTTAGGAAGCCTAGTAACTTAGATTTTGCCTATAAATACAACATGCGGGGCTTCAAAAAAGTGATCTTCGTTCTGTTTTCTTTTTTCTTCCTCATTAAGGATACTCTGCCATATTGTTTTGAAAACTTCGGATTGAAACTCTAATTGATTCTCATATCAATAAAAAGAATTTTTTTGGAATAGACGTAGGCCAGCGTCAGTCGAACCACTATAAATCCGCTATTTTTTCTGCTTTCTTTTTAATTTTTACTACTCTCCATATTTATACTCTCTTTATACACTCTATCTATTATCTGTGACTGTTAGTTGGTGCTTTCATTTACGTTTAGGTGTTAGTGACCAATTTTAGCGCTAACATTTTGGTGCTTTCACTGAGAGTGCTAGCACTCAGGGATTCTAAATCTTGGACTTTGGATTTAAAGGCTTAGGAACTCGGATTCTTGGGAAGCTATGGCAAAGCAATCAACAAGGAGACAAAGAGCGGAAAAAGTTAGCATGAAGGATGTCAGGAGGCTTCCTTAGGAGCTAATCAGACCTCGGTTTTCATCACTAGAGATGAGGTGGAGATGATGATGGATGCTATGTAGGAAGGGATATTGAAAAGGTAGGAGGAAATGGTACAGAACCTACTCCAATAGGTTGGACAAATTGGAGTTCAAAATCAAAGGAATGGAGTAGCATGTGACGCTGGAAATGACGATCACGAAGCTAGAGCGGAAGGAACAGAAGCAGTCCAGAATCAGGACCAAAGGCATGGAGCGACCGGAGTACGGGATAGAGTTGGACCATCTGGAACGATCCCTAAACTAAGAGGCATGCCCTTGAATCGTGTAGGCTCCATTTCAGTAAGGATACCTGGCGATGCTGAGCAATTTGGCGCTAATGGGAAAGTGGATGCTCATCTAGAAGGGTAGGCTCCAGGATTCCCTCGTGGACTCGAAGGGCAGGTTGGAGATAACGGACAGAGGCTATTACTTGATGACGATGACAGGTTAGCATATGTAATCATACGGGCTATGCCGAGAGGATTGATGAATGGAGATTTGGAGGATGTAAACACGAGCCCCTTCACTCCTATGATCATGCAAGCTAGGAATTCGTCAGATTTCAAATTACAATCGCTGGAAATGTATGATGGGAAAACAGATCGCAGTGTTCACCTAACAAGGTATATGAGGCACATGGAAGTACTGGGGGCATTGGAGGAAGTAATGGCGTGGTGCTTTCCTTTGTATTTTACAGATATAGCGGCACTATGGTTCAGACAATTGGAAAGTGGATCTATTGGCACATGGACGGAGCTGATTTATAGGGTGAGGCAATTTCGGGTCCACATCGTGAGACCTAGGAGTGTGACAACTTTGACATCGATGTAGCAATGGAAGGGAGAATCACTTAAGGATTTCTTAACCAGATTCAATGTGGCAGTAGCTTCGGTGGATCGACCTGGTCCATCAATGGTTTTGATGGCAGCGGACTCAGGGATTGCGAATAATTCGGATTTCAAGATATCATTGGAGCAGGATCCACCAATGGATCTCGGAGAGTTTTACCATGAAGCAGAAAGGTTTCTAAGACAGGAAGATGCGAAGTCTGAAAGAGAAGGGAGAGAGGTAGAGGTTTATGCGGTAAAAGGTGGAGGTCCACCCAGGGAGGATTAAAAAAAGGATGGCAGAGGCAAAATAAAAACGGATAGCGAAAACACATCGAAAAGGCAACATAGGAAATCAAAATTTTCTTTTTACACGGATTTGAACAAGACTCTGAAATGAATTTATTTAGATACTCGAGGACACCACCAGTATCGAAGGCCAGTAAAGAGGGAACCCTACGAACATAAACGAGCATCGAGAAAGCATTGCCTATTCCATGAGCTGGATAGGCACAACACAAATGGTTGTAGGCATTTGAAGGATATCATTAAGGAGCATATAAGGAATAGTCATTTACAAAAGTACATAAAGAATCGAGTTATGGTAGTGGAACAAGAGTAGGAACCGCCCACATCAGACGAAGTTGGCACTGGATCTAGGCATCGTCGCTTTATTATCAACTGAATGGATTCAAGGCATTGAATAAGTAGTAAACCACAAAGTAAGGCGGCTAAGTAACTTACACATGTACGGGATCGAGGAAGGTCTTTAGGAATTCTCTAAGATGGTGATATACCGTAATGCTTGGGTTTATGAAATTTTGTTTCTATTTTTATTTTCCATGAACCCTAGTTTCTTCCGTGGTACTATGGACATTAGATTTTCTTTATTGTATGGACTTTTATTTTATCAATGGAACTCTGTCTTGATTGGATTTGGATTAATGTAATAAATCGTACAGGTCACACGGTTACGGTCCCGATCGGAGAGACGGGGCAAAATTCGCATGTCACGAGTTCCTTCGTCAGAAAGCGATGGAATGGACTCGAGCGTGGAATGGACTCGAGAAATAAAAGTCCTCGACCGGAGAGTCGAGGCCGGAGAATATAAAGTCCTCGACTGGGATCGAGGCCGGAGAAAGATACCCCAGGGACTAAGTCTTTGACCGGAGAGTCGAGGCCGGAGTAGGATAAAATAACCCGGATTTGAGTTACAGGACCCATAGAGGTCCTAGATATGGGTATGGACCCGGTGAGGTCCCGGATATGGATTATAGGAGCCCGCGAGGTCCTAACTTTGGATATGGATGTAGGATCGATTTCACCCTAGAGTGGGGTGAATAGGGTGATACAATTAATTATAAAAATTATTGCGGAAGTTTACATAAAATAAATGCAACACAGATATAGAAGAATTATAGCAGCACAAATAATAGCAGAATATTAAAAAACAGAAAATAGAACGCATAGATTTACCGAACTTCGACAAGACCCTACCTACGTGCTGCCCCCAAGGTTTTTGCTAGAAATTAAGTAGTCAGACGCTTATACATGTAAACTCACAACTCTTTCTATCGACTAACCTAACTCTACACTAAAAACCCAGCCACAACTCAGCCACTGAGTTGCGAATTCTCAAACTACATCACCGTAGTTCATCCCCGAGTCACGCGAATAGACTTTACAAATGTTTAAAAGAGAAATGAAAAATTTTAAAAAATTCAAAAAAACAAAACCCTAATTTAAATAAAGCCCAATCAACAAATTTTAGCCAGCCCAAAGTAATCAAATTGAAAAAACTATTTCCCCCTTTTCTTCTTTCATTTCTTTGGCCTGACTTTTTTTGCTTCGAAAACTTTCGTTCCTCTTTCAAAATAAATTAGGATTCTGGGAATTCAAAAGCGCCAACTCCAGTTGCTCGACTGAATATATGATTCTGCGTCCCTTGCTTTGTCGGTCGATAGTTTCTCTGATTTGTACACGGCTCCTTCAAATTCTTCGAGTTCGGTATGAATTTGGTATGTGATTTTCTGTATTATTTCATTGATATGCTTGAAGTCGATAATTTTCCACGCGATGATGATATGAGTTATACAGGATTCTAATTCCTATATTTTCATTAGAATATAATCATTTGAATTCTTCTGTTACTTTTTCTCGGCCATTCGATTATGCATCAATGCTTTTGATTTGTACTGACTTGTTCAAATTCGTATATTTTGTGATTACTTGATTATCACGGCTTTGATTTGGAATTTGCTCGATTCCTTGATTACCACGGCTTTGAATTCTCTGAAATTAAACTTGACTTTGGTCGTGGTTGATGTCGTCCATTTGAAATGATTTCTGGCCTTCGTTCGATTTACTATATATACCTCTTTTTGAAATTGTTTGACTCACAGCTTCGACTTGATTTGAAATGTTGTTACATTCACTTGACTTCTTTGGCTTGATCAATTTATGTTGTCACTTTGACACTCATGGCATCTTGCTCTGTTGATAATATTTTTGATAATGTGCTACTCATTGGCTTTGACTTTGAAATTTAACTTGACTTGGTTATTTTTGAAATCCCCTGCTTGATTTTGTCTCGGCCTTAAGTATATGTATACCGCATCATTGTATCCTGCATACATATGCATGCATATGTATATATGTATACATATTATACTATGTCCTTTTGAGATCTTACCATGCTTCATTGTATATGCATTTTGTAACTGAGTCTGTCGAATATGGTTTCACTTGACTCTGGTTTGTAGCCTCACTTCCATACTACTGTGTTGTATTGTGTTGTGTCTGGACTTCACCATACGTACACATATGCTAACATATACATATACAAAATAAATGATATGGTGTAGTTGCTCATTCGAGCTGCTATGTGGTTCGATGCACTGGGTTCATGAACATATTGCAGTCTTCATTTATGTTTGGTTGTTCAAATTAAATTTGCTACTGCAATCACTACTTTTGTACATTTCGACTGTTAAGACTTGTTGTAGTTTCAAGTTACCACTATCCACTTGGTTGCATTGCATTTGAACTCATGTGTTGTAGTGAGTCTGGTGGAATTTTACTGCTTGATTCATTTTCTTGTGCCTACGACCTTCTTGTTTACTTGAGTGTGGTCTATTCCTTTATGTGGAGCTTGACTGATTTGTTACTTTGAGCTAGTTTATGCACCATGTTGTATACTTGCATATTTGTATCTTGTTTATGTCTGTGTTCATTTGTCTGGAGTTGTTTGTGTGATTCATGGTTGATTTGGGTCTGCTTGGATATTGAACTTGATCCTTTGGTCTTCAATGAGTCGGAATGTGCTTGTGTACCGATGCTCTTGATATTTGAATTCATTTATGGTCTGATCATTTTGATGTTTCATATTTCCTTGAGTCTGAGTACAATCCACTGGTTCACGATGCATTCATGTGTACTCGAGTCTAGTTGGACTCTCTAGCCTCTATTTTTGTTGGCTTCGTGTATACACTTTCATCTGGGTTTATTTTTCGTATTGCACCTGTGTTGGATCCAGCTTATAGCTCGGGTTTGACCTTGTGCTCATGCCGTGACTTTATTTGTATTGCACATGAGTTGAACTCGCCTTTTGATTGGGTTTGACTTTGTGCTCGCCTATCTCTGCAATTTTATCAAGTGTATATCGGTGTGCACGTTCTTATGGCATGTACAGTGATACATTGTGCATGTCACAAGTTGTTCGTGTTTGACGAATTCAAAATTAAATGATGATGAACAAATCAAATAACTAAGGCAAATAATATTTTCAAAATACACATTTTGTTTTACACCGTAAATTTTTTTTTTTCAATTTTATTGCGTCGGTGTGTATTTTGCAGACAACTCAGATGTTGGATCCAATCTAGAATAGAGTTGAAGAGTAATAAGAGTGAATAGTGAAATGTAGTGAGGTGCAAATGTAATTTGAAAATTATGATGTAATCAAAATTGAAATGTGGTGGAAATTGTGTGTGTGTATAGTGAGAGCTCAAATTTGTAATACTCAAAATTGTAAAAAATATTAGTTTGAATATCTGTTTGAATTTAAATCTGTGTTATTTATTTTATTCAGCAAATATTTATTAGTTATGTGAAGAACAAAATAATACAATAACAAATACATTTGAATGAATATATATATGTATGTGTGTGTTTATTATCATCAAACAAAAATCATATACTAGCATATTCAATAATCTCCCTCTTTTGATAATAATAAACATATTAAGGTTTTGAATTTATTAAATGTATTTGATCATTCAATTTGCTCTCTCTACAACAAAGCTCCCCCTTCATAAATGCATGAGAATAAATAAAATATGCAAATGAACTAGATGCAAATAAAAAATACAAATTAAAACATTTGACCTTTATTTGCCAAAATCATAACTTTTCTCTCCCCCTTTTGTTATCAGCAAAAGAGTAATAGTGTTAGAAAATAGAGATAAAGTGATAGACATTAAAAGAACATTAATACCCAGTCGAGTATAAATATTAAATTTCAATAAAAAAATCAAACAAAAATCATAAATACTCTGTTCGGTGCATATTCCACTTTAGAATGATATGGATGATGTAGGTATACAAAACCATGTAGTTGTGTCTATTTGTGGTATATCTATATCAGGGATTTGGATATCTACTAACCATGCATAACGGTTAGGACTTTTAGATGAGACTAGTAGTATTTCCATTTTTTTTAAATGAATTTCAAGCATCTTCAACCACGCATAACCGTGAGGACTTTTAAATGGGATTAGAATCAACTTGACTATTTAATAATCAGTTTTGATATGTGTTCCATACATGCATAACCGTGAGGCCTTTTAAATGAACATGAATGCACATAAGCAAAAATTCCAAATAATTCACCAATGCATAACCGTGAGGACTTTTAAATGAGAGTGATACTTTGGATATTTTTATTGCTCAAAATATAATGAAATGAAAAACCAAATAATTTCTCATTTAAAATACCACATATTGACAAACTATATTGGATTTTGATGAGTGATGGTCATTAGAAATATGATAGAAATAAAGATGGTTATGGAATTTTTACCCACAAAAAGTTTTTATAACTCTTGCTTAAATTTCTAAAGAAATTTACTAATTATACCATCTCAAGTTCTAATATATAATTAATATCAACACTCATCACTTATTCAATCACTATTTATCTTTTCGATGATCTGTAGGGAGTAAGATTAGTTAATATAGTCGTTTAAAATTAAATTCAAAAATAATTATAAAATCAAATTTTCTAAAATGACTAATCTGAAACAAGGTCAACAAAAAAACGATTTTCTAAAAGGGGTCTTATAAGAAAATTGTCTGCTAATTGAAAATTATTTGAGATGAAAAATATGCAGATATTTTCTTTGAAAATGATGCAATTACTGAATATCTCAACATAAATCACTTTTCAATAGTAATTTTTCTTTCAACTAGATTACCAATGTAATCCGCATCCGAATTTTCCTCTGACTCAAGATCATCATTAGTTGGATGTTATAGACCAGATCGTGTAGTGTGCAACGAAATACCGTGTAACAACCCTAGATTTTGACTATATATTTAAATTTGACTTTATTTCATTTTGAAATTAATTTAAATTTGTTTATTTGTGTGATATCATTTCTAAACATTCTTAAAATGAAAATGTAATTTTTCCAAAATTTACTGTATTTATTTCCTATTTTTAAAGGCTGTTTTCTAATTTTCTGCCATTTTCTTCATTTTAAATTTCTTTATTTTATTTTAAATTTGTTTTATTTGTGAAATTTCATCTCTAAATATTTTAAAAATAATAATATAATTTTTCCAAAATTTACTGTATTGATTTCCTATTTTTAAGGGTTGTTTTCCCCTTTTTTGCTATTTTCTGCATTAAAAATTATATTTAAATTAAATTTTAAATATTTATTTTGTGAATAAAATTTTGTTTTATGTTATTATTTATGTTTAAAAATACTTTACAAGCTCATATGAATTTATTTTTATTTATTTCATTTACTTTTAAAATTTCTTGTCTAGTTCACTGTTTTAACTATTTTTCCTTAATTTTACTCTATATAATTAATAAATGGTATATATATTTTTATATTTTTTTAAAGTTTCAAAATTTTATCTGATAATATTGTTATTTCAGAATATATAAACTTTTATAAATAATTAAAGGTAAATTGAAAGGGTTTGTGACTTTTTATTTCCAATGGCCTTTGATTTTCCCGCCTTTTCACATTTTTAACTTACTTTTGCCATCAATTAGCCATAATAACTCACATACTTCAGCTGCCTACCTCCATTATTCATTCACGTACATCATTTCTCATCCCAATAAAAAAAAATTCGGCCATCACTTGTTGAGAAGTTGGTAAAATTCTATTCTTCTTTTATCTCCTTTTGTTCACTTATGCTGATTTTTCGTTTGATTTGCACTTGATCTTCTTTATCATAGGATCGGCCATGCCCCTCTCCAGCCCCTGCCACCACCACCACCACCTGAGCACGCCACCAGCACCTCCTCCTCACTGACCATCCCCATCCATACCACCCTTGGTGGTAGTTCCTTCACCAAGTTCGCCAAACTCCAACATCTTGACTTAGCCAAGCACAAGCCTTCACATCCACCACTTCCACCACCCATGGCCGCCACCTACATGACCACCACCACCTCCAGCACCTCCAGTACCCTCTGCCACATCACCACAGTGGACCCCACTCCTCTGGCCGTGACCACAGCAGCCTTGGCCGAGCTTTGTTTGCTTGAACTTGTAATGTTGTTAGTAGTTACGCCTTGTTGTGTTGTTGTTCCATCTCCATAACTTTTGCCATCAACAAACTCATGTTAGGCCGACCTTAGCAACCCAGACCTGACCCAAAACCATTGCCTTAGACCTGTACTCCACCTCTGGCCGAGCCTATGGGATGTCGAAGCAAGTGCAAAGCATTTCAGCTTTGTTTTATGAAGTCATTTCTAGCATAGTTTATCGTATTTTTGATCTGAAACCTTATAATTGTTATATTGTTTTGTTTGATTGGTATTCAAGGGAATTAATCCTTGGCTCCTCCATTCGTATCTGTGTCGTGCTTTTGTGCTTGTGTAGATCCCGTTTGTGCAATTAGTCGTTGTGTCATCAGCTCAAAACAGTGAGTTATTCTCACCAGACAGTTTTATACTTATATGAATAGTAAATTGATCACTTGTGAATATGTAAACTGCATCACCATATTATTATTTGCTATGTCACTATTATATGATGTTCACCCATTCTTAAACACCTATTATGACATTTGTTACTGTTATATTATGTTGTTCTGTTATTTTATCCGTTTATCACACTGCAAGTTCCCTTTAGATTAGAATCACTATGGGTTGAAATGATACATACCCGAACGGACTTTAGAATAAGGGAAAATCATTATGGGCTGAAATGATAGGCCTGAATGATTTTCAAATTTATTTCATTTACTTGGGACTGCGGGTTTGAAATGATAAAACCCGGATTTTCTTTGTAAATTACGGGTTGAAATGATATATTACCCGTATCACTTTTCCTAGTGTAGAAAATTATATACAGACCCGTGGTTAATATATATTTTCTAAAAAAAATTTAAAATTATTTTAGAAATGTAAATATTAAAATATTTTGATTTAAACCTAATTAAAAATGATTTTTGGTAATATATTATTGATTTTCTGAATAATTACAAGTGAAATAAATTAACGAAAAGGTTAGAAAATTTTGAATGTAAGCTATTTTGGGAAATTTGATTTAATTATAATTTGAAATTAAATAGAATATGAAAGCATGATAAATTTATGATAATTTGAATTTAAAGTGATTTTATATCACATTAATGATTTTAATAAAGTTGAAATATGAAATGAATGAATATTTAGGTTGAAATTTTAAATTGTAACTAAAATTGGAACTTTTGGAATTGACTTAAAAGTGAATTTTTAATTAAGTAAATAAAAATATAAACTAAGTTATATTTGAGAATTTTAACTTAAGTGTTAGGTTGAAATTTAAATGTAATGAATTTAAAATTGGACACTACAATTTAATAAGTGAATTAGTGTTGAATATGAATTTTTAAATGGAAATTTAACTTTATGAAATCATGAAATTAAAGAAAATTAAATGATGGTTATAAAAGTAAAATTATGTGATTTTATAAGTTAAAAGTGAATTATAGAAAATATAATTGTTTGATTAAACTAAATTTTTCTTTGAAACTAATGTAACACTATTACAGCATTTTAAACGCTGTCTTTTGTTAAATTTAACTGTTTTGAATATAACTTTCTGTAGCAATTTCCAAATGCTGCGAAAGTTGAATTTTCACTGTTTTGATAAAATTAAGAGAATGAATGAACTTTGAAAGTTGAAAATTTTGAAAGTTTAATAATTTAATTATTAAATGTAACAACTTCACTTTTAAAGGATTTAAATGAAGTAATTTGTTGGAATTGAACTATTTTGAAATGTGAATTGAAATGGTATTTTTAAATTGAATAAAATGAATATGTTTTCAAATGAAATGATAAGTTGATATTTTGAAATGGATCTGAAATGATATTGGATTTTGAGAAATAAATACCATTTTTGAAATTATAACTACGGGTTATAATAACGATTGGTTGTTAAAGAGACCCGGATCGGATATGGAATACTCTCTGTCGATACCGAAAACCACTTTAACAACTGTGTGCGCGGTGGAGATTCCAGAATGAAGTAGGATGGTGACGACATTCCTAAGGTACATTTCGTGGACCTAACTCCCGTGAGTTAGCATAAGGTGGCTAAAACAGGAGCGATCTCGGGCCGAAGGAGGTAGCACCTCTGGCTGAACACACTTCTTCGATACCATTCTATTACTGTTGTGATCGATTGGGTGCACCCCTTGATTTTTGGAGTGTTGTTCGGGGTGGGCGTATGTGGCTGCTGCGTTACCACCAGCCCGTGTGCGTAACTGGTATATCTACCCTGGCATTGCCTTGTGTGCCGTGTCACCTACCATACCGAGCCTTTACTACGAGTTTGTCTTTCTCCCGTAGCCCGTGTGGTATCCTCTGACAGTCACCCAGAGTGGAGATGGCATGATATTGGATGGACTACTGGGACTATTATGTGTGAAGGGTGATATGGGTAGCCCGGAACGCTATTTAAAAGTATGTTTATTTTACTGTAGCATTAGTATAATAGCGAAATATTACTATATAGTAAATAGTTTAACGGATCCTTAGAGGATGGGCGGTCCCAGGCATCCTTTAAGTTACTTGTATCTTTATTACAGTTCACTTGAGTTGGTTTACATTATATAAGTATATATTGTCCTGACTCGAGTGTTTTATGTTTTGCTTTACGCTCGGGTCAGCCTGAGTATTCACAGCTTTGGATTCTCTTCCTGGAGCTGGTCTTTCACTGAAGTTTCTACTTATCTACATATTTATGTACTTCTGTTTCAGCTGTATTAGTTTATCTCATGTATTAGTGAACTTCTATGTATTTGGGATTTCTATTCTGTTGTTTTTTTTCAGACTATATTATGTATTTGGTTTGAGACTCTGTTATAGTAGCTTCATGAACTACTATGTTATTTTATATTCCGCTGCGAGTTATTCTGTTTGTTCTGTGTCTGTGATTCTGTATATTTGATTTCATTTGCTCCAAATTTATTTACAATCTGTTATTTCGCATCATTCAAGTCCGACATGTGTGGATTATTGTCGATTTGAATGGTACGAAATTGGGGGTTGTTACATACCGTAAAATCATTTTTAACAACTTTTAAATGGAATTCTCTTGAATATGAATTAAAGTCATGCAAATTTAAAAACAGCGACCATAGTGTTAGATCCAGAAGAAGTAAGATCCACATGTTTCATGAGTAATCATCAATCAATAAGATTGTAGCCATAGTGATCGATTGAAACGATGATCGTTCAACATTTTTGCACAAATCAGGAAAAAAATAAGAACAAGTCTAATAAGAACATATCAAATAAGAATAAGTCGGAATCAAAATCAACATTCATTATTTCATCACATAACTGGCTAATTTAATTCAGATTATGGTGCAAATTATCATATTTAATAAATCGTTCAAAATAAATATACTGTTACTTGTTCAAAATAAATATACCGTAACCTGTTTTACCTTTACGAAAAAAAATTTGTTGACCACTGTGATTCTTCCACCTTTACACTAGGCTAAGGAACTTTGATTTGTATCCCATTTCATGCCTGGAACAGCCAGAATCCAGATAACACTGTTGTTGTTCCTTAGCCTGCCACCACACCTATACGACAAAATATTTTTGTGACCTATTTGTTTTTATAGGTCCATGGTTGTTAGTGGTAAAAGATTTTGAAAAAAAAGTTTGTGGAAACCCAAATAATTTGTATTTTTTCCTTTTGTCACCCAGATTTGTTTGACTTTAAGGGATTTTATGTTCGTGCCTTTTGGAATCCAAATTGGTATGGTTTTCACGTTTTTGGGTCTATACCAGCAAATGTTATGATTGTGTCCAATTTTTCTATAAATTGTGCACTCGGTTTTGACTTGATTAAATTTGCTTCTAACAAGTTCGGGTTGATTATATACAACTCCTTGTCTAACTGTATTAACATTTTTTTTCCCTAATAGCATATTCAATGATCTTTCTCCTTTGGAAAATTTTCCTAATGTTGCAGACAAATGTTAGACTTGTGTTTTGAGAGATTCATTTTTGTTCAATAATTGTGTGCACTTTTTAATAGAATTTTCTCTCCTCGTGTTTTCACTGTCTTTCAAAATCATTATTTCATTTTCAAGTGATTTAATTTTAATTTCTGATTTTTTAATTTCTTCTTCGAATGTTGGACACTTATCACATTTAGGGATCTTACTTTGATAGGTTTTAACTAATTGATAAAGCTGTTTATTTAAATCTATCAAAGTATCTCTTTGTGATTCAATTTTAGTGTATTTCTCCCTAAGTCATTCAAAGCACCCATTTGCCTCATGAAAATATATAAGTAATTCTGAATGAGAAAGTTTTGATACCTCGCCTGGCTCGTCATCATCATTGTCAGTTGTATCACCTCGAAGACAAATATCTGTTTTGTTCACTCTCACTGTCAGTGCATTTGTCAGCTTCATCAGTTTCATCCCAAGTAGCCTCAAAACTTCTCCTTTTCGGTTTGTTTTCTTGGTCGTGTCGATTTTAAGGATAATTGGGCTTGATATGACCGGGTTTATTATACTTGTGATATATGATTTCCTTCTCTTTTGAATTGTCTAGTGCTTTGACTATTCTGCTTTCCAAATTTGGATTTAGAGCTGGATTTCCGTATTTGCGGTTTCACTTTTGGAATCTCTTCATTAGTAGCGCTAGCTCGGCTGCTCCATCATCATCATTATCACTTTCTATTGTTCCTTTGAGAGCTATCAATTTCTTTCGAGTACCTCCTCCTTCTCGCTCTTCCTTAAATTTTATTTCTAGCTCATAAGTGGTGAGATTTCCGATGAGTTCTTCGATTTTAATTTGTATCAAATCCTTTGGTTCTTGAATGGCAGCGACTTTTGCTTTAAAATTCCATGGAAGAACTCTGAGAATTTTTCGAACTATTTCCAACTTTGTGCAAGATTTTCTGAGAGCTATTGATTTGTATACGAGATTGGAAAGTCATCCACGCATCTCTTTGACATTTCATCCTTGCCTATTGTTTCTCGTATTCTCTACTAAGTGTGGCAAGGCGAGATTCCTTGACTTGAGATGTTTCTTTGTGAGTCACTTCTAGTGTGTACCATATTTCATGTGCAATTAGACAATGTGAGACACGATTAAATTTAATTTGATGCAATGAAAAAATAATAGAATTCATAACTTTAGCATTAGCATTCTGTGATTTATTTTCTAGATTTATCCATTGATCAATTGGTTTATCTATTTCCTAATTATTTACAACTATAGTTGGTGCTCTATAATCTTTCTCAACAATATTCCAAGCATCAATAGTTTTTAGGAAGATTTTCATTCAACTTTTCAAGTAAGCATATTCACCATTAAATATTGATGGTCCATCTATGGACTGACCCTCAGCAAAAGCATTATTAAAAGAAGCAATTTTAATAATTCAAAATTTTAAAACAAAAATTGTTTTTGAAAAATTAAAATTTTAAAACAAAAATTGACTTCTATTCCAAGCTCTGATACCACTTGTAGCATCAATTTCACCCTAGAGGGGGAGGGTGAATAGGGTGATACTATTAATTATAAAAATTATTTCGGAAGTTTATATAAAATAATTGCAACATAGATATAGTAGAATTATAGTAGCACAGATAATAGCAAAATATTAAAAGCATAAAACAGAACACATAAATTTACTAGCTTTGGAAAAACCCTACTACGTGCTGCTTCCAAGGTTTCTATTAGAAATTAAGTAGTCAGACGCTTACACACATAAATTCATGACACCCGCTATTGACTAACCTAACTCTACGCTCAAAACCCCACCACAACTCAACCATTGAGTTGCGAATTCTCCAACTAAACCACCGTAGTTCGTCCCCTAGTCACACGACTAGACTTTGCAAATGTTTAAAAGTGAAATACAAAATTTAAAAATAATTTAAAAAACCAAAACCTAATTTTAATAAAGCCCAATCAACAAATTTTTGCCGGCCGAAAGTAATTAAAGTGATAAAACTATTTTCCCTTTTCTTCTTTTATATCTCTGGCCTGACTTTTTTTGCTTCAAAAACTTTCGTTCCTCTTTCAAAATAAATTAGGGTTCTGGAAATTCGAAGGCACTGACTCCAGTTGCTTGATCGAATATATGATTCTACGTCTCTTGCTTTGTTGATCGATTGTTTCTCTGATTTTCACATGGCTCCTTCAAATTCGTCGAGTTCGGTATGAATTTGGTATGAGATTTTCAGTATTATTTCATTGATATGCTTGAACTCGATAATTTTCCATGCCAATGATGATATTGGTTATATAGGATTCGAATTCCTATATTTTCGTTCGAATATACTCATTTGAATTCTTCTGTTACTTTTTCTCGGCCCTTTGATTATGCATCAATGCTTGTGATTTGTACTAACTTGTTCAAATTCGTATATTTTGTGATTACTTGACTATCACGACATTGATTTTGAACTTGCTCAATTACTTGATTACCACGGCTTTGAATTCTCTGATATTTAAACTTGACTTTGGTCGTGGTTGGCTTCAGCCATTTGAAATGATTTTTGGACTTTGTTCGATTTACTGTATATACCTCCTTTTGAAATTGTTTGAATCACGACATCGACTTGATTTGAAACTGCTGTTACATTCACTTGACTTCTTCGGCTTGATGAATTTCTATTGTCACTTTGACCCTCATGACATCTTGCTGTGTTGATGATATTTTGGATAATGTGTTGCTTACTGGCTTTGACTTTGACATTTAACTTGACTTGGTTATTTTTGAAATCCCCTGCTTGATTTTGTCTCGGCCTTAAGTACATGTGCACTGCATCACTATATTTTGCATACATGTGCATTTGCATATGTATATATGTATGCATGTTGTACTATGTCCTTTTGAGATCTGACCATGCTTCATTGTATATGCATTTTGTGACTGAGTCTGTCGAATTACATTTTGGTTTCACTTGACTCTGGTTTGTAGCCTCACTTCCATACTACTGTGTTTATTGTGTAGTGTCTAGTCTTCGCCATAGGTACACATATGCTGACATATACAAATGCAAAATAAATGATCTGCTGCAGTTACTCATTCGAGCTGTTGTATGATTCGATACATTGGGTTCATGAACATATTACAGTCTTTAATTATGTTTGGTTGATCAAGTTAAATTTGTTGCTGCATTCACTACTTTTGTACATTTCGACTGTTAAGGCTTGTTGTAGTTTCAAGTTACCACTGTCCACTTGGTTGAATTTCATTTAAACTCATGTGTTGTAGTGAGTCTGGTGGAATTTAACCGCTTGATTCATTTTTTTATGCCTGCGACCTTCTTGTTTACTTGAGTGTGGTCTATGCCTTTGTGTGGAGCTTGATTGAGTTGTTAGTTCGAGCTAGTTTATGCATCTTATTGTATACTTGCATATTTGTATCTTGTTCATGTCAGTGTTCATTTGCTTGGAGTTGTTTGTACGCTTCATGGTTGATTTGGGTCTGCTTGGACATTGAACTTGATCCTTTAGTCTTCAATGAGTCTGAATGTGCTTGTGTACTAATGCACTTGATATTTGAATTCATTTCTGGTCTGATCATTTTGTTGTCTCATATTTCCATGATTCCGAGTACAGTCCACTCGTTCACGATGTATTCACGTATACTCGAGTCTAGCTGGACCGTCTAGCCTCTGTTTTTGCTGGCTTCATGTGTACACTTTCATCTGGATTTGTTTTTCGTATTACACCTATGTTGAATCCAGATTATAGCTTGGGTATAACCTTGTACTCGTGTCGTGACTTTATTTGTATTGCACTTGAGTTGAACCCGGCTTTTGACTGGGTTTGACCTTGTGCTCACCTGTCCCTGTAATTTTATCAAGCGTATATCGGTATGCATCACCTTGTGGCACGTACAGTGATATACTGTGCATGTCACAAGTTGTTCATGTTTGATGAATTCAAATTAAATGATGAATAACAACCCAAATAATTGAGCAAATAATATTTTCAAAATACACATTTTCTTTTACACTGTAAAAATATATTTTTTCAATTTTGCTGCATCCGTGTGTATTTCGCAGATAACTCAAATGCTGGATTCAGTTTGGAATAGAATTGAAGAGTAATACGAGTGAATGAGTGAAATATAGTGAGGTGCAAATGTAAATTGAAAATTGTGATGTAATCAAAATTGTATTGTAATGGAAATTGAGTGTATATATAGTGAGAGCTCAAATTTGTACTATTCAAAATTGTAATAAATATTTATCTGAATAAAATATCCGTTTGAATTTAAATTCTATGTTATTTATTTTATTCAGCAAATATTTATTTAGTTATGTGAAAAATAAAATAGTACAATAACAAATACATTTAAATGAATATACATATATGTTTATTATCATCAAACAAAAATTATATACTAGCATATTCAACAATGGACCCAGTAAGGTCCCCAATATGGATTATAGGACCCAACAAGGTCCCGGCTCTAGATATAGACCCAATGAGGTCCCAGCTATGAATTATAGGACCCGGAGAGGCCTGGTTTTGGATAAAATGATCCGGAGAGATTGTGAATTCGGTCAATGGATACATAATGAATTAGGAATTGGATATTGACTCTGAACAGTCATGGATTTTGTCAATGATCCGGAGAGGTCATGGATTCGATCAACGGATCTAAGGCTATTCAAAATACACCTTCCAAAGCACGACATGTTTTGGGGGGGCAAATGTTAACTCACATTTTGGCAAGGCCGTAAACAGACGGATTTAGCTAAATCGGTTGCTCGGTTGTCGAGATTGCAATACGATGGGTTTTAGTCAATTGGATGGATAGACGATCAATTACGTATGGTAATCATGATTATGAAGCCCGAATTCGGCATATACGATGGAGAAAAGTCTCGGGATACTCGTAGTACGATTTTTGACAAAAGTTGAGTTGTCACGAGTTGCTTGGAGTTTGCTTCAAGTCGTATATGGACTTGTTTTGGGTTTTCTTGATGGTTTCTCTGAGTCATCCAGGGTGATGCTTCGGGTCGACTAGAAGCTAGGTCGGTAGGAATTCAGGTCGGTTGGAAGCTGGGTCGGTAGGAATCTGGGTCGGTAGGAATCTAGGTTGGTAGGAATCTGTGTCGGTAGGAAGCTGGGTCGGTTGGAAGCTGGGTCGGTAGAAATGTGGGTCGTTAGGAATCTGGATCGGTAGGAAGCTGGGAAGGTAGTTAGCTGGGTCGGTTGGAATCTGGGTCAGTTGGAAGCTGGGTCTGTAGGAAGCTGGGTCGGCTGGAAGAGGGGTCGGTTGGAAGCTGGGACAGTAGGAATCGGGGTTGGTATGAAGCTTGGTTGGTACGAATCTGGATCGGTAAGAAGTTGGGTCGGTTGGAATCTAGGTCGACATGATTGGAGTCTGGAGTGGATCGACCTGTTAGAGTCTGGAGTGGGTAGGCATGTTGGAGTTTGGAGTGGATTGGAATGTTGGAGTCTGAAGTGGGTCGGTATGTCGGAGTTTGAAGTGAAACGACATTTTACATATTCCAAGAAAGCAGTGGTCGGCTACATGGATTCTACTATGGTCTTAATGGGCCCAGATCACTCGGAAAGCCTAGTAACTCAGATTTTGCCTATAAATATAGCATGCAGGGCTTCATAAAAGTAATCTTCATTTTTTTCCTTTTTCTTCCTCTTTAAGGCTACTCTGTCATTATTGTATTGAAAACTTTTGGTTGTAACTGTAATTGATTCTATATTAATAAAAAGGAAATTTTTGGAGTGGACGTAGACCATAGTCAACTGAACCACTATAAATCCGATGTTTTTTCTACTTTCCTTTTTAATTTTTACCGCTCTTCATATTTGTACTCTCTACATACACTCTATCTGTTATCTTTGACTGTTATTTGGTGCTTTCATTTGTGTTTGGGTGTTAATGATCAATTTTGACGCTAACAATCACCATACCCTTACCTACCTAAGCAAACGCCTCCCCTCCTCCATCATGGTGTATGGCAGCTCCTTTATGTGAATGAGGAGTAGGTGATGGTGTGATGATGGTGGAGGTTGTGGTGTGGTGTAAGGTTGATTTGATGTTTGCTTTTTAAAGTAATAATGACTTTACATATTTATTCCTTTAACTTATGTAAATATATATTTACTATTATCACGTGCATATGTATATGATAACGTATGTATGTGCATGTCACAAATGTGTACAGGTTATTTGAACAACGTCGTACAACTTAGATATGTCAAACCGTTACGAATTTGGATTCCAACCTTTGGTCATATTTTTACTTCTTGGTTAATAAACACACATTTGTAGATAAAGTTTAAAAACTAATTTTTTTTTTCATTATAGATGAACTAAAACGATCTCATTTGAATTATAAAACTATATAAATCAATATTGAACAATTGTTGATAAAAAGTGTTATTATATCGATAAACCGATATTGATTTTCCTTATATTTTCAAATCAATTATATATCTTTATAAACTATTATAAGCGATTTGTATCACTTAATTACTATTACAAATGAATTATTATCATTTTAAAATAGTTATCTGGATATATTTTTTTGGATAACATGGGGAACCTTAAGATCCTGGTATTCATTGATACTCACTTCAGTAAACCCCACGCCGTGTGTTTACCCCGCGTTTATTTAGTCGTCGCACATGGATGCTTAACTTTGAAACTCTCACAGATGGAATTATCTGGATAATTATAGAGCCATTTATCGATAAAAATTCTTCGGCTATTTTATCGATTTAAATCCCAAGGAAGATATTTATGTAAATATCCATTCGAAATAAGATTATTATTATTATTCATTGTTCAAAATAAGATTATTATTATTTATTATTACGCAAAACAATATTATTTGTATTGTTAACCATTTATTTGAATATTTTAAAAATAAGTCAAATTTATCAAAGTGATAAATTTGCGGGTCGTTACACCCGGCCTGCATACAATAAAATGAGTATTTTGAGTCCTACTTTTGTTAATGGTGTTCAGTAGAAGAAAATAAAATGCGTATGGAAAGAATACGTATGTTCTTGTTGAGTAGAAGAAAATAAAATCTTACAAAAGCATACCACACTTAGAAAACAACGGTAACCTTTATTTTAGCCTTACTGCACTTTAACTGAACACATCACCTGCCACATTATAGTTGTTCTCATAAATGTACATATTTATATGTAATTGTCATGACATATTATTTATTTAACCTCGTATTAAACTGATTTTAAAATGATAAGTAAATAAATGTACGTTGAGAACATTTATTTTACTATAAAAGAGGGTGAAACATAAATTACTTTGCTGTTATCACCTGCTTTTCGTGTTCTGCAAGCTTTTTTATTGGATCACATTGTCTCCGTATACTTACAGGTTCATTTTGTTGGTATTTCTATCCTTTTTTCTTTCAAAGTCGATGATATAGGTTATGAAAATTGCGATCAGTTCCACATGAGCTAGTTATATTCTATAATCACACATTTCTAATCAACAAAATGGCACTAATTAAGCTATTCTAACAACAGAAATTTGGTGCAAAAGAGTATAAAAATAAGGACTGATCTTTGTAAGGATAAAATAGCCATAGGTAGATAATGGAATCCTCAAATCTAAGTGCATCAATTCTGATAAAAACATATGTACAAAGGTACAAGAATTTACCTTAGGGTGGATGTTAGTTGTTTTTTATTTTTTTCTTTACGTTTTCCAATTCTTTGATTCACTTCTATGTATACTGAGCTATTGTAAAATGATTATTTTAACTCCTAATTTTTTCAATGGCATCCATGATAACTTGTACATCAAGTGCCGATTAGAATATTGTAATAAAAGTTGTTGATGTTGTAAATAGGAGAGTAATTTTCTTGGTATATTTTTATAGTTGATGTACTAGAATCTTCAAATGACTAAGTGCTTGACATGTTTTGGTAGCACGATCAAATAAATACATGAGGGTGGAAGCATTCTCTAATTCTACTTGACAAACTGCAATCTGAACAATAGTTGAAGTTCCTAGATTCCAGCTTCTTAAATCTATATAACAAATGCTTGAAATGAATCTGGTAGGCGAACTTGAAATGTTATGATTGTTTCTTGCAGTTTTTGAGAAAGATCAAAGTTCTGTGCGTGTTTCAGTATTAAATTTGTTTGTATTTAGTATCAATCTGGATTCAAGACTGCTTTAATGTAAGTTGTTTTCCATCAGTATTACAGCAAGCGGCAATATGACCTCCAAATTCCACTGATGAAGCTTGAAACGTGCATGCAGACCGATCTTTAAATGATGTACGTACTTCTAGCTGCTTTTACAAGCTGAATGAAATGATTGAAAGTGCATTGCCAGTAGATCTGCATTTCTCTATTTTAGCAAAAGAGAAATATAATGAAAAGATTGATATTGTTTTTATTATCTCCAAAATTGATGATTGTTATAGTAACACACGAGTATTTATAGCGTAATGTATTTGTATTGGGCTGAGTAAAGCCCATGAAACTGAACCTGCTTCCTAATAATACAATACTGCTGCTAGTACTAAATACAACGCTGAGTATATTCGCTCTCGGATATTCTAGTGCGTATAACAATCCGTATTTTTAACTATTTTAAATTTAATATAATTTTTGAATAGAAGTGGCTAGAAATAAAAATTAATGATTTATTAATGTAATTTATTAGATATGAACTTAGAGAAAAAATTTAAATAACAAAATTCAATATGAGAAAAGACGATAACTTATATTAGAAAGTAAATTAAATAATATTAAATTGTAAGTAATTGATAACGGAAATTGAAATGATCAATGTTAAGTAAATAAAGAGTCGAATGGCTGTTAATTTAAAAGTAAAAGCATAAATTTATTTATATGAAATGCTATGTATTTAATGTGTTTAAAATCTATATCTGGATTGAATAATAAATGTTGAATTATTTAGATAAGAATAAACTAATTGTTGATAACTAAAATTCATTTGAAATTCTAATATTGGTGGTAATTGAATTATTCAAGGGATTTGATTTATGAAGTGTAATCTTTGTATTTAGTGTAAGAATTTTCGTAGTTCTATATTTGAACGAACATTTTTATGTTAAAAGTGAAAATTTGTCTGTGAATTTAAATGTAAGAGCATTGGTTGTGAAAATTTTGAACAAACATTTTAGTTTACAAAATGGCTTAAGATAAAATTTGAATTCAGAATATTTAATTGATCTTGAGCATTGAAAGGTTAATTTCATAAGTTGAACAACTTTTATTTCGAATATAATTATTATTTGATAATTAAATTGTTATATCGAATATTTGAGATTATTCAAATAATCGAATCTTGAATTTAATATGAATGAAAATGGTTTCCATAGTTGATTTTTGATTTAAATTTTATTCAAACAAGAATGAAAATTGTTAACTTTTAAATTTGAATTTAAAAGTGATTAAATTGGTTTTCGAAATTTCTCATTTTAATTAACGCATAAAAATAGTCGTTTTGGAAACTGCCTCGGCTTCTGACGAAACTAATTTCATCGGATCCGTAATAGTGAATTATTATAGGATTTCAAGTTTCATAGCGATCGGACATATCGATTGGTCGTGAGAACTTGAAACGCATAGAAGTCTATTAAAGGGAATTTAAGTTAAAATAACTCGATTTGAAAAGCTATCTTCCGAGTACGATGAAATTGGCTCTCGATACATATTTCATTGAGTCTGGAATAGGAGTATAACATATTGAACGGCAAGCGTCACGCGGCGTTTGGAGTTCGGAAATTTCGCGGATGAATAGTGCCGCAAGATTTTCTATATAAAGCCATCATTTTTCCTCTTTTGCAAACCCTAGTTCAAGAAATCTTCAGCCGCTCCTTTTTTCTTCTGGCCGAAAATGTTCGATCTTTTCCTTCAATTTTCTTCCAATCCGCTCAACGAATTCAAACGATTCCAAAAGAAAAAAATGAAGATCTCTATCTCCTCTACGGGATGTGCGGTTGGATCGAAGTGGTTTGACTTGAAATCGCCAGGATCGAAGCTCGAAGGTCATGCGGGTATTCTCGAATTGCGTGCAGACGATGGCGGCGGAGGTGATGGTGGAGCATGGAGTGGCGGTTGCGAGGATGGGCTCGGATCGGGGTCCGATTGGGTCTGGTGATGGGCGGTCGTCGAAGTCGGGGTTGCACGTTGGGTTCGATCGAGCGTAGCCTGGTATGAAGACGAGGATAGATTAGGGTAGTGTTTAATTTAAAATTATTTAGTTAATTAAATATTAGTTTTATCGTTATGCTAATAAAAATTGTAACTTGCTTGTACGAGGTTGGATTCGAGTGAAATAAGTTGCGTTGGGTTTATGTCGACCAGGACTACGACATGGAGTTGAATTGAAGTTTATTTGACACTGAAAAATTTTCAGTTTCAAATAAAGGTGAGTGTTTTAAACGCTCACGAAGTACTAATTATTCTTATGATTAGTTAATCGAAATCATGACGTGAATTATATTTATTGGTGGTTGTTTGGTAAATTAACAGATATTTAGAATCGACATATGAATTGAGCGGTTAGGAAGTGAATTGACAGTTAAATTGAGATTGAAATTGAATTACTAGTTAAACATCCGTTATTGATAACTAGTTAACTATTGTGATTTATGGACTGAAAATGAATTGGTTGAATTTGAATTGATTGACAGTCGAAACCGACATTTAAATTTGATCGATAAATTTGATGTTAAAATTGATGGTGTGAATTGACGTTTAAAATTGATAGGAATTTGACTGTTAAATGGATAGTTGGAATTGATGGTAAATGTGGCATTTAAATTTGATAGGGAAATTTTGATATTTTATACACTTATTAAATCGATATCAAAATTTGATATCTAAATCGATATTGGATTACATATCACCTTTAGTTAAACACCCCAACACTGATAATTATTGATTGTTGTATGATATGGTTGAATTGGTTGATTTGAATGTTGACTCATATTGTGATGAACGATATTGTTAGTTTGTTGTATGTTGCTAGTGGTTTTGATATTTTCGTGCTATCGTGCTGTTATACCACTATTGATATGATTGATTACCTGGACATTTAAATATGATATGGACGTTGGATATCCTATCTGATATGCGAATTTTGATGCATAGTTGATTGCTTTGGCAAAATTGTGATTTTATCATCGTTCGACGAAAATTGAGTTTTATTTATTGAATTTTAAAAGGTTTTAAATCTAACCTTTATAAATTTATATATTATAAAGAATTTAATTTTTCAGATCAAATTAAAAATTAGTTTCTGAAATTAACTTGAATTTCATTTATAAAATTTAAATTCTAAGTTTTATCGTTATGCTAATAAAAATCGTAACTTGCTCGTACGAGGTCGGGTTCGAGTGAAACAAGTCGTGTTGGTTTCGTATCGACGAGGACTACGACATGGGGTTGAACTAAAGTTTATTTGACATTGAAAAATTTTCAGTTTCAAATAAAGGTGAGTGTTTTAAACGCTTACGAAGTACTAAATATTCTTAAGATTTGCTAAATAGAAATCATGAAGTGATTTATATTTATTGGTGGTTGTTTGGTAAATTAACCGAAATTTAGAATTGATATATGAATTGAACTGTTAGGAATTGAATTGACAGTTAATTTGAAATTGAGTTGCTAGTTAAACGCCCGTTATTGATAACTAGTTAACTATTGTGATTTATTGACTGAATTTGAATTGATTGAATTTGAATTGATTAACTATTAAAACCGACATTTAAAATTTGATATTAAAATTGATAGTGTAAATTAACATTTAAAATTGATAGGAATTTGACTGTTAAATGGATGGTTGGAATTGATGGTAAATGTGACATTTAAATTGGATAGGAAAATTTTGATATTTTATACACTTATTAAATCGACATCAAAATTTGATATTTATATCGATATTGGAATGCATATCATCTTTAGTTAAATACTCCGACACTGATAATTGTTGATTGTTGTGTGATATGGTTGAATTCGTTGATTTGAATGTTAACTCATATTGTGATGGATGATATGTTGGTTTGCTGTATGTTGCTAGTGGTTTTGATATTTTCATATTATCGTGCTGTTATTACCACTATTGATATGATTGATCACCTAGACATTTAATGTTGGACATCCTATCCGATATGCGAATTTTAATGTATAGTTGATTGCTTTGGAAGAATTGTGATTTGGTGATTTTAGTGACGTTCGACGAAAATTGAGTTTTATTTATTGAATTATAAAAGGCTTTAAAATCTAACCTTTAGAAATTTATATATTATAAAGAATTTAATTTTGCGAATCAAATTAAATTTAATTTCTGAAATTAACTTGAATTTCATTTATAAAATTTAAATTCTAATTCTCTAATAACATATATGTTTCGTAAAAGGGCAATAAAAGGGTTTGTAAATTTTCTTATAACCTTAATACATAAAAAGGAAATGTTACAAGAAGGCCGATGTTTGCAATCCAACCATCAAATGATTTTGATGCGTTTGAATTGGATTATTTTAAAATTCGAGCTTTGGAAATGTTGGAATTCAAATTTGTTTAAAGAATTTGTGTAAAGAATTCAATTTGAAATTTCGAAGTTATAATCGATATATGTTTTGAATTATGGAAATTGGATTATTTTAAAGATTTGAATCTCAAAATTCGAACATTGAAGTTAAATTGATTTAAGTGATTTAAATCGGTATATTGAGATTATACTCGAATTTATATAAACTGAAATGGTTTTGAAATGAGATTTGAATTCAAACTCAAGCCATTAAATTAAATCATTTGAATCGAAATTGAAACTTATGTAAATTGGAATCAAAACTGAAATTGAATTTGAAAGGAATTGAATTGAAACATTGGAAATTCAATTCATTTGTTTGGAATTTGAATCTGAGTCCAGATTTGTTGGAGATGGAAAGAAACAGTTCATTTTGGAACTATATTTCTCTTGATTTTTATTTGACTTACATGAGGATTTTTTGTCCTGGCTCGAGTGTTTTGTTTACCATTATGCTTGGGTCAAACTGAGTTTTTCAGTTATCGAAAACAGTTATTCTATTGGACGAAGACGAAGATTTGGTATATCATATATACTAGTATCTATTCCGCTGCACTATTTCATTCCGTCTATTAAAATTTTATAACTATGATAATATTATATAACCGTGATTTTTGTTTAAAATTGAATTAGTATATATTATTGTTAAACAGCTTCATAAACTGTTTATGTGATTATTGTAGTTTATTGTTCTGCTGCGAGATTATGTTATTGTTTTCATATTTTCTTTTTTACTTCTTTAAAGTACACCTATTGATCATCTATCTTTTAAACGGTTTGAGTTGGACATGTGTGTTTTATTGTCGACTTGAACTGTTCAAAAAGATGGGTCGTCACAGTGCATTTCATTTAATACCCCCTAAACCTAACTAGAGTTAGGGCTTGCCATTTTATCCCCAATTGCAGCCGACATCATTGATCCCTCAGTTTCATGCTTTAATCGTGTAAAATATTGCTTGAGTAACAGCTCGTAGATGCTTCTGCTCTTTAATTGGTTGTTGAAGCATAATTTGGTGTTTACGAGTTGCTTTCAAATTGCCGTCAGCTTCGTTAATCTTCAATCCAAGATTCACTCCTATAAAATCTTACTTTAGCAATGGTTTTTTAGGTGTATCTGCCCTTCCACGAGTAGTTGAAGCATGATTTAGGGTTTGTGTTTTGTTTATGAATTATTGTTGGCATCACCAATTTTCAGCTCGTGCTTTAATCCAACAAAGCTTTGTTTAGACAACGGCTTTGTAAGTATATCATCTCTCTAGTAAGTAGTAGGTATGTGATTTACAATGATTTTTCCTTTCATGACTTACCGTCGAATGTAACATTGGATTTTCTATAAGTGAAATTGCATTGAGATTGGCACCAAATTGTTGCTTCGCTGTTAGTGTTTTAGCAAAGCTAGTCAGCTTTAAATGGGCCGTGCCATTGTATAGATAATGAAAAAATAGATGTTTAGCACATGCACAGCACAGCTAAGCAGTCTCAAAGAGCCAGAAAAGAGGAAATACAGCACATGAGCTAGGCAAAAAGAGCCTAAACTACTAGAAAACTATGACTACGCACCTAACGAAGAGGAAGCACCAGTACCAACAACAAACGACGGGCCCATAACATGAGCATATACAGAGAAAAGAGCAGCCAGATTCAGAACGTATCCTTTAGAAGAAGGAGAGTAAATAAATTTCCTATTCGAAACGATGTCATAAAACTTACTTTTATTCAGCTTACCAATCTCACCAACTCTAGTAAGGGACAGACCCTCATCCTCAATATGATATATAAGAAATGGACTCTCACCCTCACTATCACTGATAATGGCATAATAAGTATCAATTTCTGCTGAGTACCTCATCTCAAATGGAATATGGATCTAGGCCTGCTCCTAAGAAATCTAAGAAATAGAATATGGCAAAACAGGAGAAGCACACTCAACAAAGATCCCACCAACAGGGGCATTAACAGCATGAGCTGCACTAAGAGCAAAAGGAGCATCAACAATAGGAGCTTCACAAGAAGTGACAGGATTAAGGGGAGGAGGAGCAACCTTCGGGGCCCACCTCCCGATAGGAGGACAAGGAAGTGGAATCCGATCAGATAGTGGAACAGGGATAATAGAGGTTGATCTAGAACAAGCTTCTGAAAGATGCCCAAAAGACTGATAGGACGTATAGATTTCCGGTTTCCAACTGTAGAAAACTCTAATCTCAGCAAAAAAGCCTGTATCAAGTTTGACCTTTAACATAGAAGTCAAAGATTTGGCAGGGGTTATTTCAATCAGAGCTTTGGCGTTAACCAGTCTTATCCTTGCTACAGTGTTAGCGTCATAATAAATCACCTTACCAACTAGAACTGCCAGCCAATCAATCCCGGTCAAAGGGTGAAGCATATGCAGGATGTAAGAAAAATGGGCCCAGAAAGGAATAGATAATACCCGAGCCTTAGCCAGTCAATCAGAGCTTCGCTGTTAGTTTTGATATGTAGTTCACTTAATAATGACTCAATCTACATGATTTCTACTATAGCACTAGCAATACTTTTATGTTCTGCTTCAGTGCTTGATTTAGATATAGTAGGATGTTTCTTTGAGCACCATGAAACTGGATTTTTGCCTATAAATATACAATATCCTATAGTTGACCTTCTGTCATCATAATCTGTTGCCCAATTTGAATCAACGTATCCTTTGATGTTGTGTGTTTTGGATGGCTCTTGCACTAGTCCTAGGTCTACAATTCCTTTGAAATATCTCAAAATTCTTTTTACGGCTTTCTAGTGGTCATCTAGTGGTTTTTGCATGAATTGACTTACAATGTTAACACTAAATGAGATTTCTGGTCTGCTAATAGTTGCATATTGCAGTGCTCCCACTATACTCCTATATTGCATATCATTTGTAAATGGCTATGCAATGATCGGTAATTTTACCACTTTGAAAATAAAATATTTAATTAACTTTAAATATAAAAATATATAATTTTAAAACTTCATAATCATTTTTTATGCGATAAACAAGAATGATGAACTTTTTTTTGAAATAAATAGAGATTTTGAAGTTTTCTTGTAAAATTGGCAAAAGCCAGTTTTCAATAAAATTTAATATGCATTCGATTAATTATTGTAAATGGTAAATAACTATTTTTAATGGTTATATAATGGCATGATAATAATAGATATTGTATTTATAATGGTTTAATAAACATATATACTTGTTTTATAAAAATGTACAAACTTCGTCGCATGTTGGCAAATCGACGTCGTATTTTATAATTGAATTTTAATATTACTAAATATGGTTTTATAACTAAAATAAACTTGTTTTAATTATTTTAATATGATGAGAAACTTATTTTAAATCTTTTTTAACAAATATATGAAGTTTAACTAAAACGTCAAAATGTGACCTTAACACGTTTTGTCGAAAATCAACGTTTTTGTTCAAATAAGTTGTCGTAACGTTGTTTCACCTTTGTTAACATATTTCAACGTATATATTACACATTTTAATACGAAAACATGTTAACTTTTTCTAAGTATCATTAGAAAAATCTATAATATCATTAGTAAAAGTAAGTAAGGTAATTAATAAAAGTTAAAAAGCAAACATCAAATCAATCACATCCAAATCCAATAAAATCCTTATTTTATGCTTAAGTGATTATGAAATAAATTGGAGATGTGAAAGGATGTTGTTTAGTGTTGAAAAAATGAATTTACATAATGGATAAGGAAAGGGTATTTTGGTCTTTTTACCTAAAGACATTTTATAAACTTTTATCCCTATAATTACCCATTGCCTCTCCTCTTCCATTTCATAATTTCTTCTCTTTATTTCTATGCTCCTTATCTTACTTTTTCATGGCTTCCCTCCTTAGAAATTTAATGGAAAAAATATCTAGCAAAAATAATTTAAACATACATGATATATATACCAAATCACTAAAAACTCCTTCCCTCTCCTCCAAAACCCCACTTCACCACCCTAAAGGCCGAGCCTTCGCTCCCTTTAGAGCATGACCGTGAGCTTGGTAATGGGGTAGGTGATGGCCGAGAAAAATTAGAAGGTGGTTGGAGGTGATGTCATAAGCATGGAGTGATGACGAGGGCTTTGCCCAAGAGCAACCAAGTGAAAAGATGGAGTTTGGCCTTTGGCGGTGAGCATATGATGGTGAGAAGTGTGGCCATGGACATGAAGAAAGATGGAGGTGATAGCCGAGCACTTTGGAAGCTTAGGTGAAGTTGTCTCATGGTGTTTAGTTGAAGTTAAGATGATTTCGTGAAGTTAGCAATGATTGGTGAAGTGTTGGATTGAAAGAATGTTTGTAGGAAGAATTAGTTAGAGACAAAGGTGAGTACTCGAGTTATCTTTAATTATTCAACTCCTTAAAATATTATTAAGTATGATCGGGTAATGAATTAATATGCTTGATTAAGAATTGGATGATTATATGGATGATAAGATGGTTGATAACTTGGTTGTGAAATTCTATAACCAATTGATGTGAAAATAATATTCAAGTTAGGTAATGGTTAGTAAACTAACCATACTTAGTTAATAAATCCAAATGAAAAGTGTATGAAATTTTTTATCCTCTTTAATGATTAAAAATAATAAAATATTGTTTTAAATAAGTTAAAATAGTTTTAATATGGTTTTGAAACATATTTGAAGTGTTTTTAGATAAGTTTCGGAAAAATTTACCAAATGGTCAAAATCGAGCTCGTCGCGTAGTGGTATTTCAAAATATTCGACCTGTAACTTTAAATAAATGTGTAGGATGCAATAAGTGGAATATCTTTGAAATAAGAAATTTATAGACCTGTATAACCATAGTTTTCAAATGAAAAAGAAAAATCAAGATTTCGATTGATAGAGTTTGAGTCATGTCCAAAACAAGTTTTCAGAAAAATCAAGTTTTGGCCACTTAACGACCAAAGTAAGAAATTGTTTAAAAAGTCATTTTTAATTGTTTAAAAATATGAAATAAATTTTATAAATATTTTTAAATGTTTTAAAAGAGATTTGGTTTATAAAAAGTGAATTTTTTAAATGATTGAAATGTCATTTTTATCAAATAAGTCTTTAAAGCACTATTTGTAGCACTATTCGCAGCAGTTTTAAATAACTTGTGAAATATGAATTTATACTTTACAATTCTTTTTTATATCTTTTATAAATGTTTTCAAATGATAATTAAGTGTTTTAAATTATAATTTTGGAAGTTTATAACTCATTTCTAAAAATGAAAGGAGTATGCAGAAATGGCTAGTACGTTTGTCCTGCCTGTGAGATCTAGAAAGGTAAAATGAGGTATATAACTAAGGTTAGGGATGGAGCAACCAATGCCCTAAAATTACCTGGCTTTCATTTTCTCTATGTAGAAGAGAGATGGAATAGATCGAAGGGAAAGCCCGGATGCTCTAAAATAATGTTTTCCAATACGAGATTCAAATAAATGATCTGAAATTATTTTTATTCCTATACTTGAAATTTATTGTTTTGGGTTTGGAGTAAACTATGTCTTAAATAACATAGTTTTTGACCCATTTAAAAGTTATGATCTGAAAAAGAAAATCTTTGTTAAAGAGTTAAGTAAAAAATTTGGAAATGTTTTTCCTAAGTAAAAAGTGAATTGATTTGAAATTATTCCAAGATTAAAAAGGTTTTAGTAAAACAAATGATTTGATAAATGATGCTTAATGATTTCATGTACTTTGAAAAGATAAAGAAATGATTTAATGAATATATCTCTAAGAGAAATTGGATTTAAATAAAAAGGTTAATTAATTGAATGTTGTGTGATAATCAACTATATACCTAAATGCCTTTTAATCGTTGATTGGTGCAAAGGAATCAGGGTCGGATTTGGATAATTCCTATTCGAAAACCACTTTTAACCAATGTATACATTTAGAAGTGAAGACAATTTGAAGATGATGATTATTGAAGATTGCGGATCTTTAGAATGTAGGAATTACTGTCACGAGTCCCAGAGGTTTGCCCCGCATTATATTTATATGGTAGTGGTGTCTGCATTCTGAAAATCTTCATTGTATTGAAGAGTGAAGATCTTCATAGCAGAAGGACTGCTTGTTGACATTCTTTGGGTAGCTCCGAATATAGAGAAATCTATTATAGTAGTGGTCATGTCGTGTTTTGAAATCTTCGTAATGCAAGAACTACTTGCTACTGATCTTAGGGGTGATTCCCAAGAAAAGATATGGTACGAGGAGTGTCTCCGGTTTCGTTCAGTCCTAGAACGAAATTGTGTAGACAATTGTCTGACATTGCATTTTGAGACTATAAACATTGACTTTTATGAGCATATATCTGTTTGATGGCGGAGAAGGCAACTTCTCTTAGCTTAACACTCTTCTCTGAGACGTACGAGCTCATAGGTTTTATGTTAGTGAAAGTCAATAGTAATTGAAGGAATGACAACGTGGAATTTTAAGTGGAATGCACTTTGTGTAAGAATAAAGCGTTGCTTTGAAGGGATTGAGCATAGCCTCACAAGCCTTACACCAGGAGATGATGCGGGATACTATATGGTCTGCAGGACATATTTCAGGCTATCAGTTATGAGGAATGAAAGGCATCTGTTGCCATACGACATCTGTTGCCTTACGATGAAATGGACAAGTATTCGAGGCTGACAAAAGTCGTGTAAAGCCATTGAGTAATTCTGTATACTATAGTAGTGTAGCAAGTGTAGTTCCAAGTGTGACTTGGTTGAGAAAGCGATAAAGGCACCACGGGAACTAAGCTGTTATGCATGGATCGGAGAAAAAGGCCACTAGCTCCCTATCATATTGGAAATCCAATCCCAATATGAGCTTTACAACTTTGATTGTAGTCCCAAAATAGCTGTAATGCTTTACAAACATTTCAGCTACTCCTTAGGTATCATATATTTCGTCCGGTGTATTCCATTGACCTAGTCCGGATATATTACCATAGACTTAGTTCGGGTATTGATACTTTGTTTTGATATATTACTTGAATAATTTTTCAAAGAAATGTCATTAATAATAATATCAAAGTGATTTTCCGTATGAAGTACTTGGTTATCAAAAGGTAAAAACCCGTCCGTATTTATGTATGAGGGTGGTCTTATGAGATACCCGTTTTTCCAAAGTTTTTGATTAACATCAGCATGATCTATACATCAAAAATTTCGAGTATCTCATGTTGGTTTATCAAGCATGATCCGGGTATTTTTAATACTCGGGTCAAATCCGAGTAATTTCAGGTTTAACTGAAGACGCTTGGAGTTTCTAGAGAAGAGATGGAGATTTTCATCTACGTATGGACGTATTGTATTATCTGTTGCATCTATTGCATTTATTTTGTTGTTGTCGGCATTTGAAAGGACCGAGGTTTATAACTGTCCATGCTGAATTTATGTTAGACTCTGATATTGTATTCAAAAAAATTTCCACCGTAAAGATTATTATTGAAATAATATATGTATTACATTCATATGAGATTCTATTTTCTATTATATTCTATCTTCTTTTATTTTTCACCCCTAACGTTCGGGCTTTCCGGCACTTGGATTTACGACATGTGAATACCGAAGATGTATTAGTGTCCATTTTCAAGGGTCGAAAATCTGGGTCACTACAGGCTCACCTTTATCTTTAGATAAGTGTAATTTGCTTATTGTAGGCGGACGAAGTGCATTTGCTTTATCCATTTTAGCTTTAGTGAGAATTTCAGATATATATCTTCTGACTTAGCTGATGCTTTGTATCCGAGAATCTGTTTAATTCAATGCCGAGGATATAAATTAGGTTGCCACGATCCTTGATGGATAATTCCTTGTTTATAGCTTTGTGAGACTGTTAATTTCTGAATCATTGTTTCTTGTAGTTAAAAAGTCATCAGCATATATCAGTATATAAGTTACAGTACCTTCACTAAAATTTGCAAATAAGGAGTTGTCAGACTTGGTTGAACCGTAGCCTATCTTGATTAAAGGTTGACTTTATTTTGTCAAACAAAACCCTTGGTACTTGTTTGAGCCTATAGATTGCTTTGTTCGGTTTGTGTACGAGTTCTTCATTACTGTTCTGATATAATCCGTGTGGTTGTTTCATATAAACTTCTTCCTACAAATCACCATTTAAAAATGCATTATTTACATCTAATTTCTGATATTCCAATTTCTATGCAAGGAAATAGTAAGAATTATTTTAGTTGATGTTAGTTTCACAGATGAGAGAAAGTTTCGGTAAAATCAAACTCAATCTATTGTGAATACCCTTTTGCTGTTAATCTTTGCCTATATTTAGAAATTGAATCATCAAAATTTTTCTTTTAACTATAAGTCCATTTGCACCCTATGACATTTTTGTGCTTTAGTAAGGGGACAAGATCCCAAGTTCTGTTTCTCATCAGTGCTTCATACTCCTCATTCATGGCTGTCATTCACTTTTCATTTTGCATTGCTTGATAATAAGTATTTGCCTCCTTGGTTTTAGCATTTATGTTGTATGCTTTTGGCTTGAATATTTCACTCTTTGTTTTTGTTATCGTGTGATACCAGTCTTTTAAGGGATAGGTTGTTGACTTATGAGGCTAGTTGTGGTCTCTCTCTGATCCATCTATTCGTTGACTGGATTTTGATTAGTTGCTGCTTTGCTGTGAAACTTGATGTGGACTCTTAGGATGTTCATTTTGTTCATGATCTGGTTCATTAAATAATATAGAATTTGTATGTCATCGCAAATATGTGTTACCTCTGACTCATGCGTGCAAAACTATCCTGACTCGAATATGGGTAGCTAAATTGAACACTTGGTCAGGGATTCATAAAACGAGGATATCTGAAGAACATTTGTTGCAGCCCATATTTTGATATGTTCATAGGAAGATTACTATAGCTGGGTGATGGCATTCCTTGTGAAGTATTTATGGTCCCCAATAATCTAAAATAATCTTCAACACTAAAATTAGCTACGGTTGCTGATATAGGTTGTTCTGCTGCCGACCTCCTATTTTTTCCAACAAACAACTCTATGGATTTTGATACCATAGAACACATTAATTTAACATCATCATATCCACATTTTTTATTGTTATGGATCCGGAATTGGTTGACCAATTCCAAACTATATCAATATCTACTCTTCTGATGTATTCTTAGTTGCCTTGTAAACCGACTTTTTAATTGTTGTAAGTTCAATCCTTTACAAACTTTAGCCGGTTTGTAAGAACCACCAACATATTTTCCATATATTTGATCATCAATAACCAATTGACCATCATAATAGTACATAATTGGAATAAAATTCGATGTTATTCTAAAGTAATAGTGAATACAACATTACATTTTCAATTAAAATCTACCAGAAAAGTAGGATTTAGAAATTCTTACCTTGATAGATCCAGATTGATGAGATGTTAGTATTCTTGAAGTAGACCTTCGAAACCAAAATTTTTATTGAATCCGATGCAACAATAGGATATTTTAGAATGAAAAAATGGAGTTTAGATTGGGTTTTTTTATAAAAGTAGGGTAAAGTATAGAATAAAAGAAAAGAGAAGGCTGCTGACTTTAAGTAAAATAGGCGACTTTTGAAAAGCCGTCAACCGGCGACTTTTAAAAAGTCGCTCATATAAAGAAAGGGTTACGTTTTAGGCGACTTTCCAAAGGTTGCCCACTGGCGACTTTTGAGAAGTTTATCAGATGTATCCACGTAAAAAATTTAACTTAAACTGACACCATTTAAAATGGAGTCATTGTGTTTTGCTCAGTTCAACATTGAGATGGTCAAAACAGAGCTATAAACAATATTAGTCTCAAACTAGGGATGTTTGTGTAATTAGTTTATAAAATGATGCCAAAACGAAAAAAATCCCAATTTTAAATCAGTTTTCCTTTTCTGATAGTCATCGGTTGTCTAAAGATCTGTATAGTCAATTGGGACATGGTTATAGTTTTTGGTTTGTCTCACTTACGATTTATTTCATTTGGCAACAAAATTACTGTAAATGGAGATCAAAAGTCGCATAATGGAATTACAATAATTACAAAAGTAGTGCTATAATAGAATTACATCAATTTACGAACAGGAGCAATGCCCCTTTGCTATGGCATACATTATGAGGTTGCAGATTTGATTACAATATCAACTCGAGGTCCAAAAAGAAGCCGGCAATCAATTGGAAATTCTAAAAAGATGGTTTTCTCCCCTCATCTTGATGCCTAATGGCTACGCATTTTAATCAAGTGGTAGAACGGCGGAATTTGAATAGTCAAGATCGAGGTTGGTAGTAAATGGATCCATTAGATCGGCTCAGGATCGCCAGAATATTCAGATATGGGAATTTTGCGACGATCTTCGACTATGTGTGGAGAACCAAAAATTCAAGCATTAGGAGATGAGTGGCTTCCGTACGTTGGTCGCCAATTTTAACGACGGTTACCATGCAGTTGACTACCTAACACAAATGCGGGTATGCGATTATCATAACCGCGTGTACAGGAATATGAAGCCTATGATAGTAAATGGGTTAATGGCGGGCTAGATCGATTAAAACAAAATGAACGAAGGCCTTGTAATTGATTACCCTAAAGAAGATTTTGGCTTGTTGGAATACATTTCGGACTTGGCTTTTAAATCTTATTGCATCTTTAAGTAGAATTATGTAATAGCGCATGTTTGGACATAATTTGTATATCTATTGTGCTTTGTATCTTTCCTTTATGGAAAATCAATAAAGAACTAGTTATATATATATATATATATATATATATATATATATGTTATAGAATAAAGAAAAATAGAAGCCATTGGAGAGAGACAAAAGATATATTATTCACTTCTGAGAATAGATATGTACTTACATTACATAGCCTCCTTTATATAAAGGCTTCAGAGCAAATGACTTAACCAATTCCACGATGTGGGACTAAACAAAAAAACCATAAAAGCATATTCACTTATATATTTACATATATTATAACACTCCCCCTTGAATATGCGTCTTCAAAATCTTGAATGCTCGGATAATTTGAAATTTCCGTTTCAAAACGTGTATGATGATTGCTCCCCCTCATTATTATCTTGCTTGCATTTATCGATTCAGTCGATATAGATATTGTCTGTTGCCTCATTAAAAACCTCTATTAGAAAAACCCAGTGGGAAAAAATCTTGAACGAGGAAAAGAGTGCAACTTGTGAAATCATAAATATCATACTAAAAATATGATATCCGTTATGAAAGTTTGATACTTCAGGATCAAAATAATGCCTCATTAAAATCTTACTAAGAAAAACCCAATGGGAAAAATCTTAGTGAAGGAAAAAGAGTACAATGACATATTTTATTTTCTTATTTCTTTAAATAAAGTTTGATACTTCTGGATCAAACTAATGCCTCATTAAAACCTTACTAAGTAAAACCCTATGGGAAAAATCTTAGTGAAGGAAAAAGAGTACAATATAGTATGTCATATTTCAATAATTTATTGCATCAGATAGAGTTCGATATTTCTGGATCAATTTAATACGTCAGTAAAAACCTTACAAAGGAAAACCCGATGGGAAAAAACTTAGTCAAGGATAAAAATATAATTTAACTTAAATAACATATTTGAGATGTTATTTCTTGAAAAGACATTTGATTCTTCTGGATCAAGATAATGCCTCATTAAAACCTTAATAAGAAAAACCCCAGTGGGAAAAATCTTAAATAAGGAAAAAGAGTACATTATAGCTTATTTCAAATGTTACTAGGGAGTTGATACTTCTGGATCAAGATAATGCCTCATTAAAACCTTACTAATAAAAACCCAGTGGGAAAAATCTTAGTTAAGGAAAAAGAGTGCATTATAAAATACTTATGAATTCTCCTCCTGATTTTAATTTTTCCTCTGAATTCATATTCGTCTTTTGGAAACTTAAATTGGTTATAAATACTTCTGGATCCATAAATATGTATCTCATTCATAATACAATTTATTAATAATTTTCTTTGATACAATCAAATTTTCTAAGATTGTTTCTTCCAAATATGGTTTGCATTTTATGCATTTGTATGCTACTTTTATGAAAAACACTTCATGTGCTTTCATTTTTGTGCCTCAAATTATTTTTGCGCATTGCAACTATACATCTTTCATGAATATTAAAATTTTCATTACAACATTACTAGAAAGCAGGAAGTAATCTACTCATCTTGATGTATCAAGATTTTCATTACAACAATACTTAGAAGAAATTTGTAATCTTGACTTCATATCTTTTTCATTCTTTATAACTAAAAAAGTTATATATATTCTTCAGAAATTTGTATACTTTAATAAGTATTTGCATATCACAACTATCACTTCAATGGATATTAAGAGTTTCATTACAACGATACTTAAAAATAGGAAGTAATCTACTCATCATGAATTATATCAAGATTTTCATTACAACAATACTTAAAAGTAGGTTGAAATTTACTCTCCTTGTTCTTTGCATTCTTTATAACAATGAAAGTTATTTATATTCTTCAGGAATTTGTATACTTTCATTATTTAATATGATTTTAAACCACATTTATACCTTCAGGGTATATTAAGCATTTCAAGTACTTTCGGTACTTTGCGGACTACATGTCCATATTTCTCTACTATTAAAGGATTCATGATGGCCAGTCATGTTTTTCCCTAATCCAGGATCTTTAATCCATTTATAAACATAAGCACTTTATTATTTATAAATTTATCATCGATGATTATTTTTTGTCAGTTCTAGACATGATTTATTGAGACTCTTTAATTATCATGTTTTAGGTACCTAACCCACTTCTAGGGTTATTTGAGAATCATTTCATGGATCTCTTTCAGAGCATCCTTAAGTGTTTCTTCAAGAACACTCACCTCCTTTATTTGGCATCTTTATTACTTACTCCAAAAATATTTTGAACTGACTTTTGAACCATATTTCAAATGTGGTTTACAAATTTTGATCCTTCAGGGATTCAAATCTATATTGGAGAAAGTCTACTAGGGATATTACTGACAATTTATTCAAGTTACTTAATATTTTGCATCATTTTATATTTTACAAATATTTAACATTGATGATCAAAATGAGCTTGTATCCCTTTATCCTCCCCCTCAATGTTGACAAACATTGTCACATTAAATAATAATCATCTTTGGATTCTCATTTTGATCCATTATGATATTGCTACTAGAAAATACACCATACATATTAATAATAGGAGGATAATTCTTTTATTCATTGATAAGATGCATTCAATTGATATTGATTATTAGAGTTTGTTCTCATTCATTGATCTAAGCTATTAAAGGAATTTACTTATTGTGTAGATCATTTGAATACATACATGACTTCAGGTCATTCAGCATTTATGTTGATTGAATTTTAGATCACTAAATAATATCTATGCATAATCACTAAATAATAGCTTATAACAAACTTCAGGTTGTTAGCTAAATATTTACATATATGGATGTATACGTGCGTCCACATATCACATGTATATTGTAAATTTTCATATTCTTTGTCATTTGAATTAATGATTTTTGGAACAAACTATTACAAGGATCAAAACTATTAATTTCTATTTATAAATCAATGTCAATGCACACCTGTCAAAACCGCATGATAATGTCCAAAACATTTGGTTTGAAACCATATCGAACTTATGGTTCGAACAAAATACACACACAACTTCAAGTTGTTAAGTTTTATTCCTCAATTATATCTCAAATATCAGTTTTGAACACTAATTATGATTACTTATCAAGGAGTAATTTTTAATTGCATATAGACATTTCTACACATCTCTATTGAGAGTTCTGTAAAAAAAATTACAGCAAAAATAATAATAGTATTTTCTAGATACTTGGAATGTTACAGATACAGATTTCCTCTTAGCTCTCAAACTTTTAGGATCTAATCTAAGCTAAATTAGGATCCTTTATAATCAAATTTATGTACACTTATTTGGTTTAACAAAATTACCAAATATATGAATAAACCTCTTCTAGAGATATGTTATCATTTTCAAATTTATAAATCTCTTCTAGAGATATATTAGTATCACCACTTCTGGAGTGAACTTTCTCTTCTATATATATATATATATATATATATATATATATAAAATTATAATTATATATAAACATCTCCTCTAGAGAGTTCAGTGAAATAGATACATTTACAACATAAATAAGAGTATCTTCTGGACCCTTGAAATGTTATAAAAATAAGAAATTATAATGGTTGCACATACCGATTTGTTCAAGACCGTATTTATATAGCTTTAGTGAAAATTATGATATGACATATAGATTATCACTTCAGGAGCATATCTAAAGATATTTCTTCAAGAATAGTTATGCATATAATATTTGATTCATCGTAAGTTCTGAAAAGTAAAAGGTTACATATCACTATTTGTTTAATCGAGCTACGGGTCCATGACAATAGACGATTGAATTTTGGATAATTTATTATCACATTTGACAATATTTTATAGGCAATTCTTTTATAGTGCTATACGATGATATAATATCACTTCTGGGGATATTTCATAAACACCGCTTCTAGAGTGGTACATATCACTTCTAAAGATACTTTATATGCATTGTTTTTTTTTGGATGTCATCAATAATCAATATCTTTTTCTACATAATTGACATAATTCTACAACATCTCTTCTAGGATGTTTGGATTTTGAAATATAAAAATCATAATACATCTCTTCAAGAGTATGTCATATGGATTATCTCTTCTGGAGAATATTAAAATGTACTTCTTCAAATATATAGTTTGGCAAACACACCCAAAGATTATCAAAACTTGGGTCTTACCAACTTTAAACTGATTTACTGAACTGAAATAAAATAAAATCCACATAGCAGACTTCAGGCTGCTATTATTGATCAATTCGACCATATCATTTATTACCGTATTTAGATTTTCATCATTAATGAAGTTTCCTTCATCGTCGAAGAAATGATCTAACTTCAGGTTAGCATCACAAGACAATCCTTTCACATAATTTTAGTTTAGAAGTAATTTTAATATAGAGGAATTGTATTTCCTAGTAGATTTAAAGACATAAACTTCAAGTTCAACCACTCATGTCTAGTGTTTAAAAGTGTGACCATATTTTGGTGGTCATAACGCTCCTTCAGGGAGTTCCATAGGTAAAGATGTTCTTTTTCAGTTAAATCACTAGACAATCTGAATATGGTTAATTCAAAATAAATAAATAAAATATAATCATATAAATTCTAAATTATTTCTAAATGAAAATATGAACATCACGGAACTTTGTTTTACTCAATGCGTGAATGAAACCGGAAATCTCATAGCAAGAGCAAAAGTGCGTGTTTCCATTAAAGGGAAACGTGTTTTATACATCGACGAATGAAAAATGGAACAAGTCAAAAATATAAGTACCATCGATTCGATATCCATTACTGGAGTCATTGGAAATTAATCTGCTTGCTTCTTCTGCAACTCAAACCTCTTTGTATTATTAAATCAGCAATAATACATATAATTATACACGCTACAAATATCAAAACCACTTCATGTAGATATTTGATAATCAGCATTAATTTGGTAGATTTTTTTTTTTTTTTTAATATAAAATCCTTCATTACAAAGAATATCAATTAAAAATAATGAAAGATCAATGAGATCTAAAATCAATCATTATACCATATTAGGGCTGTGGATCGAAAAGAAAAGCAACAGTATATAAAATATAAAATGTTATAGATCTATAAAATTAGATCTATAATAGAATTAGATCAGAAAAATTAGATCATATTGAGATCAACATAATAACATCTAAAAATAAAATCAATTTAATAATTCTACAAATGAGATCTGAAAAATGAAGTCTACAAAGTTAGATCTATACAAATAAATAATATTAGATTCACATAATTAGATCAACATTATAAGATATACAAAATGAGATCCAGGAAAAAGAAATGAGATCAAAACAAATGTTTACAAAACGAAATTTGATCTATGAAATAAAATTAGATCCCAAGAGAAAAAAAATAGATCTCAAATGCATAAAGAAAATCTTAAGAATAAAACATCGTGCTGATAACGTGTTATAGAATAAAGAAAAATAGAAGCCATTGGAGAGAGACAAAAGATATATTATTCACTTCTGAGAATAGATATGTACTTACATTACATAGCCTCCTTTATATAAAGGCTTCAGAGCAAATGACTTAACCAATTCCACGATGTGGGACTGAACAAAAAAACCATAAAAGCATATTCACTTGTATATTTACATATATTATAACAATATATATATATATATATATATATATATATATATATATATATATATATATTACAACATCTAAAAATGTTTGATGTTCTTAACGAAAGTTGAATGTACAACTATTTTTTTATAATAAATTTAAAAGTACCAGCTCTTATTTTCTGTAGATTAACAACTCAACATAAAAGAAAAATGGGGTGGCATCTTGTCGATGGCGTCTTCCTCACACGTGCAAGAAAATGGCGTCGCTTCAGATCCAAAATCTTCCTCTCGTGTTTTTCACGCGAAGCCGCCTAACTATAGAGAAATCTTTCTTCGTAATTTGAGCACGATATCTAAGGCTAATCATTTCAATTCTTAGAAGAAAAAATATCAAGTTACAAGATTCTCTAAAGGAAATCAAACTGAAAAGAAAATGTTTTAGAAGCGTATATTTCAGCCATTGGGCAAAAGATTGCAGGGATCCTTTTATCTACTTTAACTATAAAATAATCGGTCACAAAGGTTTTGCATGCAGTTTTAATTTCTTTTCAAATATTAAATTGGAAAAAATGAAAGCTGTTAATGGGCTTTTCATTTCTTCGACAAAAATTGAAAATGAGCTATAAACGACGAGTTATTGGGTCGTAATCTCAATCGTCAAAGGGGCGTTCACTATTACCCAAATGGAGGAGCTTTTGGAGTCAAAATTTAGAAATCTAACACTAAGGAATTGGAAATGTGTTGTAGGAAGGATTAACGATGATTTTATTGTGAAATTCCCTCACAATTTCTTGTTTAGGGACATTGTGGGATCCGTTATCTCAAACATGGGATTCTTGATATGAAAAAACGGAGTTTACAGGAGGGTAGTAAGTTTACAGAGGTAAGAGGAAATGTTTGGATTACGTTGAAAAACCTGCCTCTGGTTTACAGAAATATGAGGATGGTAAGAATGGTGTTAGCAAAAGTAGAGAAGGTAAAGAGGCTACAGATTGATTATATGGACGTTGCTGATTTTACCACTTTGAGAGTAGAAATTGAAGTTTCTACTCCTTGTAAATTGCCTTCTTTGATCAAGCTTTCCACTAATGAGTATTTTCATGAAATTTCTTTGAAAAGATACACAGGTGATCCAAAATTCAAAATAAATTCTAGGGATTTTAAAAACAGTGTATTTGTGAAGTAGATTCATGGTAAGCAGAAGACTTGGAGATATAAGAGGAATCAGAGTGTTTTGAGCAATGGAGCTTTTGCTAATAGTGAAGATGCGAATGAACGCGAAATGGGTAATCTGATAACAATATCATCAACTAATGTAAATAAAGATAAAGCTGCAAATAATTCTGAAATGGAGAGTAATGAGAACATGGTAGATGTTGATCTGGGGTGTTTCAAAGCATATGAAGAGTTGATAACAGATGCTGATAAGTTCAAAATAGGGAATTAGGTGAAGACTTACAGCAATAAAAAGGAAAACAAAAGCTGCATGTGGAAGCATCACAAATGGAACCATCAGAGAGCTTGTAGATGGCAAGGAAAAAATGAAAAAACATTGTGGAGCATGCAAGAGTAACACTATCAAGGACGAGTGTAAGACGCTTGGAATTTGATCATCCACTTAAGGGTAGCATTTTTGTCCCTTCTTTTTTAAATTGCTTTTCTAATGAACAATTATATGCTCTTGCAAAAGGCCTTGGGTTTCATTTTAAGAAGTCATGGTGTTGACATTGATGAATTCAAGTGAAAAGATTTGGAGAGGGTCAACTCTATAAAATGATTTTGACATCTTTGAATGTATGAGGGTTAGGCTTAACCTCAAAGTGCCATAGAGTTAAAAATATAATTAATACTATAAAGCTTGACATTGCAAGAGTCAAAAATTTCCAATCCTGGTGGTAGAATTTTTCAATATTTGAAATGAAATATTTTGGATAAATAGCGTTATATAGAAGTAAGTGGTAGTGCTGGAGAACTGTTCATTAGTTATAGGAATTGACTGTTGAAACTGTTGATACGCCAAGATTTTGATCAATGACAATGTGTTTCAACAAAAAGGAAGAGATGTGTGCAAAGCTAAAGAAAGAACGATGAAGACCAAGAATAAACATAAGTATGATTTTTATATAGGTCTTAGTTTAGATTTATTGTTAAAATCTATCATCAAGAGGCTTGCACAAACACTAGAACACATTTTATAAATTTCATTTTTTAATACACATTCAATGTGCACAGTTTAGTAGTTCGGTCGACTGAACATGTATGACCAGTCGACTGAACCTGTTACACATACACAAACATGTACAGTTTCAGTCGACTGAAACACCCCGCTCAGTCGACTGAATTTGTTTCTGAAAATTTTACTTCGTATTTTCAGTTGACTGAATTCTCTGTTCAGTCGACTGAATTTGAACCTGCGAATTTTCTCTGAATAGACACCTTCTTTCTCCCAAGAGTTGCAACCATGCACCAATGGAAATGTAAGCATCTCTTGTCTGCACCCTTAGCCAACAGATGCACCTCTTCTACAAGTATAAATACATAATTCTAACATCTTCAATTTACCGAATTCTCTTGCTTTAATCTTACTATTTTCTTGAACATATTAACTAGAAATTCTCAAAGCAATCACAAATCTATTGCTTGAATCACTACTTTGTTTTTAACATTATTTTGATTCATAGCACTTCACATTTCCTAAATCTTCACAATCACATTGCATACTCTCAAGGATAAGATTATAGGAATATTGTACTACATTAGACTCATTAGTGTTGACAAGAACACAACAAGTCGAATATTGTTTTTTCCGTAATTGAGTTGAAATCCTCTTCGGTAGTTGAGGAAAGAAATCCCGTTCGGTTGTTCGGGTAAGTTGTAAACCTATTCCTCCGAGTTAAGTGAGGGCTTTGGTTAGTGGAATTCCTAAGTGAAGCTTAGGGACTGGACGTAGGACTAGAGGTCCGAATCAGTATAAAATCCTGGTGTCTATCTTGCTTTTACTTACTTTATCTACCTAGACAATTCCGTTATTCCATATTACACGATCCTACCGCATAGCTTCTTTCAATTGGTATCAGAGCAAGGCCGTCCTATAACCATAACACCGTTATTAGACATATTGATAATATGGAAAATAACGCAAGTACAAGCACAACATCTGCCTATAGTTCTACATTTGCGGAAGAACAATCTATCCAAAGACATCCTCTATTCAATGGACTAAACTATAACTATTGGGCTACAAGGATGAGGATTTATATGCAAGCAATAAGTTTCGAAGCCTGAAATGTACTCAAGCAGAGTTCGTTGTACCCACAACCGATTATCCCACATGGACACAAACTCAAAAGAATGAAGCTAGTGCAAATGCCAAAGCTATGAATATGCTATTTTGCGCCCTGGATAGAAACGAATTCAACCGTGTTAGCATATGTACTACTGCATATCTGATATGGGAAACACTTAAAATCATACATGAAGGCACAAAAAAAGTTAAACAAACAAAGATATCCATGCTAAAGAATCAATTCCAAAACTTTAGAATGCGATAAAATGAATCCATCAATGACATGTACTCGAGATTTCAAGACATTCATCATGCTTTAATCGGATTAGGAAAAAAATACACGGATTTTGACTTGTGTCTAAAGTTCTAAATTCACCCACTGATGAATGGGAGAGAAAAGTACTACCAATCGAGAAAGCAAATGATCTATCTACAATGAAACCAGAAGAATTGATTGGAAATTTTATGTCGTATGAAGTAAATATGCAAGATAAGAAAGATCAAGCTCAAGAAAGAAAGAATGTTGTTTTTCATGCGGAAAAGGAAGAATCATAGTCTGAAGATGAGGATTTAACATTCATAGCCAAAAATTTTAAGAAATTCTTAAGGTATAGAAAAGGAAATAAAAACGGATTTAATAAGAATTTCTTAAACAAACTTACATCCTCGAATATAGAATGTTTCAACTGTCACAAGAAATGTCACATGCACAAGGATTGCCCAGAGCAAAAGAAGAAGAATCAGAAAACTCTCAACACCAAAAACAAGAGAGAGAAATTCAAAAAGAAGGCATTCTCTGTAACATGGGATGATTCAGATTCATCTTCATCCGAAAGTGAAAATGATAGCGACAATGAACAGGAAAATGTACACTTCATGGCTCAAGAATCTGAAGTCCCACTTAAAAAGAAGAAATGGATACTAGACAGTGGTTGCTCAAAACACATGACCGGAGACAAAGATATGCTTACAAACATCACATACTTTGATGGTGGCTCGGTTACCTTTGGAGATAATTCAAAAGGCTATATCATTGGCAAATGAGATGTGGACAATTACGGTACATCAAATTTACCTTTTATAACAAATGTTTCATTAGTTGAAAAATATAAAACATAATCTACTTAGCATAAGTCAACTTTGTGACAAAGGCTTTAAAATAACTTTTTCGGAAAATAAATGTAGTATTTTTGATCAAAACCAAAATCTTGTTTTTGAAGGAAATAGAGATAGGAATATTTACGTTCTAAATATGAATATTAATCATAATACAAGTATGTATTTACTAGCCAAAGATAATGATCCTTGATTATGGCACAAAAGATTTTGTCATATAAATTTTAAAACTATTAGAAAACTTTTCAAAAATGAATTAGTAAGAGGTTTACCCAAAATAAACTTTAAAATAAAAAATCTTTGTGAAGATTGTCAAAAAGGAAAATTAACGAAAGCTTCTTTTAAATCTAAGAAAAATATTTCGACTTTACAACCATTAGAATTACTACATATGGATTTATTTGGACCAACACAAGTTCAATCCATTAATCATAATCGATACGTGTTTGTAATAGTTGATGATTTCTCAAGATATACATGGACTATTTTTATGATAAATAAAAGTGATACTTTTGAGCATTTTAAAACATTTGTCAAAATAATTCAAGACGCTAAAGATTTGAAGATTAAAAATATACGAAGTGATCATGGAGGCGAATTCGAAAATGAAGCTTTTGAAACTTTCTGTAGAAAGAAAGGAATAAATCATAATTTTTCATTTCCTAGAACTCCTCAACAAAATGGAGTTGTAGAAAGAAAGAATAGAACATTACAAGAGCGTGCTAGGACATTATTAAATGGATGTTTTCTACCAAAACATTTTTGGGCAGAAGCCATAGCTACTGCATGCTATGTATTGAATAGAATATCAATTAAACCGTTAACTAAAAATACTTCATATGAACTATTCAACAACAAAAAGCCAAATACATCTTATTTTAAAATATTTGGATCAAAATGTTTTATTTTAAATACAAAAGATCAACTAAGTAAATTTGATCCAAAAGCCGATGAAGGAATTTTTGTAGGATATTCAGAACGAAGTAAGGCATGTCGAGTATTTAATAAACGAATAAACGTAATCGAAGAAACCTTACATGTACCTTTTGATGAGAATTTCAACAAAGGATTAAATATAAAAGATGATGAAAAATTTATAAATATAGAAAATACAAATCTTGAAAATTATAATAATGAACTAAGATCTTCACCAAGAATATTACGAGATCACCCTGCTCAAAACATAATAGGTGAAATCAATTCTCAAGTTAAGACAAGAAATCAATTAAATCAAATAGGACGCATAACTTTCATTTCTACAATAGAACCTAAAAATTCTAAAGAAGAATCAACAGACGATTACTGGATTATTGCAATGCAAGAAGAATTAAATCAATTTGAACGTAACGATGTTTGAGAATTAGTTCTCCGTCCGAATAATCAGTCTGTCATAGGAACAAAATGAGTTTACAAAAATAAAATAGATGAACAAGGTAATATAACTAGGAATAAAGCTAGACTAGTAGCACAAGGATATAATCAAGAAGAAGGTATTGATTTTGAAGAAATTTTTGCTTCCGTTGCAAGACTTGAAGCAATACGTATTCTATTAGCTTTTGCATATTTTCACAATTTTAAACTTTATCAAATGGATGTTAAAAGTGCATTTTTAAATGGTTTTATAAAAGAAAATGTATACGTAGAACAACCTTCTTTATTTATACATGAAAAATATCCAGATCATGTATATAAATTAAAGAAAGCACTATATGGTCTTAAACAAGCACCTCGTGTTTCGTATGAAAGACTTAAAAGTTACTTACTAAATTCGGGATTTCAAATTGGAAAAGTTGATCAAACGCTTTTCATTAAAAATACTACTAAAGGTATTTTAATAATTCAAGTATATGTAGATGATATTATATTTGGTTCGACAAATGAAAATTTATGTGAAGAATTTTCAAATATAATGACTAAGAAGTTCGAAATGTCTCATGTGGAAGAATTATCATATTTTCTCGGACTTCAAATTAAACAATTAACAAATGGAATTTTCATAAACCAAGAAAAATATTGTGCTAATCTAATTAAACGTTTCGGAATGGAGAACACTTCTGCTAAACCTACTCCTATAAGTACCACTACTCATCTCGATCGATATGAAAATGGAAAAAGTATAGATCAAAAATTGTTTAAAAGTATGATAGGTTCCTTACTTTACTTAACGCTGGTAGACCAGACATAATATTGAGTGTATGTTTATGTGCACGTTTTCAATCTAATCCTAAAGAATCACATTTAAGAGCGGTAAAACGAATTATGCGATATCTTAATGATACTAAAGATTTTGGTCTTTTCTATCCAAAAGTGTGTCCATTTGAGTTAGTATCATTCAGTGATGCTGATTTTGGTGGATCTCGAACAGATAGAAAGAGTACAAGTGGTACGTGTCATTTTATTGGAAAATCACTTGTGTCTTGGTTTAGTAAGAAACAAAATTGTGTCTCACTTTCCACCTGTGGAGCAGAGTATATATCAGCCGCTTTAGCTTGCACTCAAGTTATCTACATGCAACAAACACTTAAAGACTTTAGTATAAATTTAACAAACTCTACAATATATTGTGATATTACAAGTACAATAAATTTATCTAAAAATCCTGTTAATCACTCTCGTACAAAACATATAGATATTCGTCGTCATTTTCTACGTGACAATATCGAAAAAGGAATCATAAATTTAGAGCATATTTCTACCGAAAATCAAATTGTCGATATATTTACTAAACCTTTATTAGAAAACTACTTTATAAAATTACGACGAGAATTAGGAATAATCTCTTTTAAAGATATTTTATAGAGAAAGTTATCAAAAAAAAAATTATAATTCACTCAACTAAATCTATATGCTCAGTCGACTGAATGAAGAAAACTATGATTTTCAATTTATATTTTCAAATAACGATACATTATAAATAATAATATAAGGGTTATCTCTAATCCATACATTTCTAACTGATTTATTTTAACCATTAAATCTTTGATTGGTTAAAAAAACTTTAATAAATTATCACCACAATATTTTTTAGAATATTCATCTTATAAATACACGTTTAACATATTTTCATTTTCACAACTCATTTTTACTTACAAAAGATTGAAAAGTCGATATAAAAATGTTCTTAAACAACTCATACTCCCCAATCAACATCATCTCTTTGGTCGATAGCTCACCAACATCACCAAAACTTCCTACTCCAACACCAAAGCATGAGCCAGTCTATAAATGGGACAACTATCGAACTGGCTACACACCAGAATCGAAGAAGGCTAAACATGGTCTTTTTATCTCACCAGATACGAAAAGAAAGATTGATGAGATTCATCACTTTCAACAACAATAAATTATCTTCAACGAGAAATATATTTCGAACAAAAAGTAACAGCTAGATTATTAAGCTTCCTAGAGCAAATCGTTTTACGTTTTTGTGGCTCAAAGAAAAACGAAGTGACTGAGCCTCTACTTCGACCGGTTAGTTCATATGATCCGTCTTCGTCTTAGCGTACACCAGCCGATCCCGTGAATCCTTGGATGTGCCAAAAACTCCTCAATATAGTCCAAATTCATGGGACAAAAACTATATGGCGAATGAAGGAAATAAAAAGAAAAATAGTCCATCTCGAAAGAAATGATTATTTCAGTGGCCAAATCATGTTATTATATTGTATTATGTCTATACAATTGTAATTGTTTATTGAAATTTTTTTTTAAATATAGAATTCCAAAAACTCAAGGTTCAGTCGACTGAACCTTACTGCTCAGTCGACTGAACACTAGGCAGAAAACAAATACACAATAGTTCAGTCGACTAAAAACTCTGTTCAATCGACTAAATTTAACACAGAAAAATTTCGGCCAAAATTTCAATCGACTGAACAGAATTTTTCAGTCGACTGAATGCCAATTCTCAGGCAACTTTTCCCTTTTATCCACCAGTTTTCACCCTTTTACCTTCACTTTTTACATTACAAAAGTTCTCTCTTCCCCATTGTTTTTCAAAACCCTAACCCCTAATTCACAAATTACTCTCAAATCTCACGAAAAATGGCCGCAAAAAGTTCAAGAGCTTCTTCTTTTTCATCCTCTGAGCCAATTGATGCTCAAATTGCACAATGGCTCTATGATGGCGTAGCTGTAACGAGATGGAATAAAATGAAGAATTCTCGCATTTTCGAGCACTCCTTCGTTGATTTTCAAAGCCTTCAGACATACAACATCCAAGCATTAACGGATTGGGCAGGTTTAATTTCTCTCTTGGATTTAAAAAGAAACGACCATGCAATAAATCATATCATGGTCAAACTATTTTATGCAAACCTTAATCATGGATACCAAATTCCAAGAAACCCAAATGATAGTGTTTGGAGTATGGTGTGCGGGAAGAAAGTTTGGTTCTCCTTAGATCGAATTGCACACATCTTAGGATCACCTAATGTGGGGAGAAAGCTTGACGAGGTAGAATTCAATTCACAAATTCGAGATAACATAAACCATCAATTTATGGATGATAATGTTAACATTCGAGATTTTAAATCCACTTCCCTACGACCTAGAGCCAGAATCCTTCACAAAGCTCTTATGAGAACAATTACTCCACGAACGGGTTCATATGAAATTGTCTACCCAATCAATTATCGAACTCTATACGCTATTTGGGGTAATATTCAAGTCAATTGGGACCAACTAATTCTTGATGAGTTCTCATATTTAATGCGAATTATATATTTTGGAGAATATATCATGAGACTTCTCCTCAATGATGATACGCCATTACCCGAGTCCAAAAAAACAATGGTCTATCAAATTAACCAACGGACTATAAGCCTTATGCAACTCCCGGCTAGACCTCCTCGCATCATATCTCTTGCCGAATGGGAAGCAAGACATCAATAACAGCAACAACCTCCACAAGCTCCACATGAAGAACCTTTCGACCGAGAAGATGAAATTCGTATCATTGAGCCAAGTTTTACTACCACTCAATCGTTAGGAATTTTATCAAGAAATCAACAAATTCTTAATAATCGCCTCAAGAAGGTAGATCACAAACTTGATAAAATTAAAGGATTTTTCAATAAATTATGCGATGCCATCTCATGCTCAACTTCCACTACCGCTTCAACATCACGCTGTAAGCGTCCTGCACCTACTTTCACATGGACAACATCCGAAGAACATACAAGCAGCAGCACGAGTGGCACTAGTGGTGGTCAAGGAGGAAGCTATAGACCACCCACCGGTGGACCAATCATTCGTGAACCAAAGGGAGGGAGAGAAGCCTCGTATGATTGGGATAGAGATGAATAAATCTTTTATGGTTTTTTTCTTTCAAAAATACTAATCAAAAGGCTTGTATAAATAGCCTTTTATGTTTCATTCATGCTACATTTTATGATGCTACATTTTATGTTTTATTCATGCTACATTTTATATTTTATTCATTCATGTAACATTCTATGTTTTATTTCTCATGCTATATTTTTAATATATTCTGTGCTACATTCTTAAAATATAGACATACATATCAGTGATTGTTTTGACAATATACTTCTGCGATTATTACTTCTTTTTTATCGATGACAAAGGGAGAGAAATCTATGTTACTAACCTTGTTTTGTAGAAAAGATAATGCATGTATTCAGGGGGAGGAAATAATCTCAACACACATGAGTATTGTCATCGATCAAAAATGGGAAGAATGTTGATACGCTAAGATTTTGATCAATGACAATGTGCTTCGACAAAAAGGAAGAGATATGTGCAAAGTTAAAGAAAAATGATGAAGACCATGAATAAACATAAGTATGATTTTTATATAGGTCTTAGTTTAGATTTACTGTTAAAATCTATCCTCAAGAGGCTTGCATAAACACTAGAACACATTTTATAAACTTCATTTTTTAATACACATTCAATGTGCACAGTTTAGTAGTTCAGTCGACTGAACAGGGATGACCAGTCGACTGAACCTGTTACACATACACAAACATGTACAGTTTCAGTCGACTGAAACACCCTGCTCAGTCGATAGAATTTGTTCCTAAAATTTTTACTTCATATTTTCAGTTGACCGAATTCTCTATTCAGTCGACTGAATTTGAACCTGCGAATTTTCTCTGAATAGACACCTTCTTCCTCTCAAGAGTTGCAACCATTCACCAATGGAAATGGAAGCATCTCTTGTCTGCACCCTTAGCCAATAGATGCACCTCTTCTACAAGTATAAATACATAATTCTAACATCTTCAATTTACCGAATTCTCTTGCTTTAATCTTACTATTTTCTTGAACATATTAACTAGAAATTCTCAAAGCAATCACAAATCTATTGCTTGAATCACTACTTTGTTTTTAACATTCTTTTGATTCATAGCAATTCACATTTCTTAAATCTTCACAAACACATTGCATACTGTCGAGGATAAGATCATAGGAATATTGTACTACATTAGACTCATTAGTGTTGACAAGAACACAACAAGTCGAATATTGTTTTTTTTCGTAATTGAGTTGAAGTCCTCTTCGGTAGTTAAGGCAAGAAATCCCGTTCGGTTGTTTGGGTAAGTTGTAAACCTATTCTTCCGGTTTAAGTGAGGGTTTTGGTTAGTGGAATTCCTAAGTGAAGCTTAGGGACTGGATGTAGGACTAGAGATCCGAACCAGCATAAAATCATGGTGTCTACCTTACTTTTATTTACTTTATCTACCTAGACAATTCCGTTATTCCATATTACACGATCCTACCGCATAGCTTCTTTCAGAAACAAGAGATCAAAAAATGTGTATTGCTTGCATGTGGCTTTGGAATGTAAAGACTTTGAGGCATTATATTTTATTACTAATGTATATGGTCCTCACACCTGAGAAGAGAGAAATTTTCTTTGGGAGGAGTGCATACAATTTCGAAGCTTAATACAAGGGTTCTGGCTAATTCGAGGAGAATTTATTATCATCAAATTTGCTTATGAAAGAAACAAAAGAAAAACAAATATATAGGTGATATAGAAGATTTTAGCGAATTTGTGAGAAGTTGTAACTTGATAGATCTTCCTCTTACAAATAGAAAACACACTTGGAGCAATGGAAGAGAGTGTCATACTTTAGTAAAACTTGAAAGATTTTCCATAAACCCAGAATTTTAAGACATACTTCCACTTTCCTTTCAAAAAGGGCATACTACTATTGTTTCATGTCATTATTCCATAATTTTTTATTCGGGTGATAGTGTAATGAGAAAAGCAATATTCAGATTTGAGAAAATGTGGTGTCTTGAGATTGGTTTTGAGGAGATAATTAAGAATAAGTGGGCAGAGTTCCAGAGGAAAGAAGATGCAGCAAGCAATATTTGTAGAAAGTGGAAAAATCATAGAAGTTATTAGAGAAAGTGGAATGGAGAAGTCTTTAGCAATATTAAGGTTAAGAAAGAGGAGTTGGAGAATGACATGCTGGAGTTGAATATTATTACTGAGCGAAGAAGCTTAAATGATAAGGAGAGTCGTTGTTTGTTAGCCATGGAGAAAGAGCTATTAAAAGTGATAGACCAAGAAGAAATATATTAGAGACAAAGATCAAGAAAACAATGGTTAAAAGAAGGTGATATAAATACAGGATACTTTTACAAAATAGCTAATGGTAGAAAGAGGTCTAATATGATATGTAGTGTGATGAGTGGAGAAGAGGAAATTAATAAGCAAGAGGATCTAAATAAAGCTTTCACAGATTATTATAGAACTTTGTTTGGAAGTTATAGTAAGAAGGAAGTGGAAGTAGACTGGAAGCTTTTATATCTTAGTTATATTAACTTGTCCAATTTGGATGAGAAGTTTACTGAAGATGGAATGCTTTGAATGAAAAGCCTAATGATAAGGCTCTAGGACTAGATGGTTTTCCAAATTTCCTTTTCAAAAAATATTGGAGTTTGGCTGAAAGTTGATTTTATGAAAACGTTTGATGAGTTGGATTTTGGTACTTCGAACTTTGAGAATATTAGCTATGCAAATGTAATGCTGGTACCCAAAAAAGAAGGAAGTTTGATCATTGGCTAATTTTAGACCCGTTAGTTTATTAAATAGTATATGTACAACTAGATAACTAAAGTACTGGCTAATAGACTAAAAGATAAAATGGAAAGTTCAGTGGACAGAGCTAAAACTGCTTTTATAAAGGGAAGGTATATTCTTGAAGGGGCTACTCTAGTTCAAGGGGGTATTTCATACTGTAACAAAAATTCAGTGTCATGTGTTATTTTAAAATTGGATTTTGCTAAGCCTTTTGACACTGTTGATTGAAATTTTATTATTGACCTACTTAGAGCTAGAAGATTTAGCGAGAAATGGATTAATTGGACTGCAAATATCTTTACAGCTAGCAAAGCAAATATATTTGTTAATGCGATTGCTGGTAATTAATTAGTTCAAAAAGAAGATTGAGACAAGGCGATCCGTCATCTCCATTGCTATTTGATTTAGCCACCGATGTATTTACAAATTGTAAGAGTTAGCAGTAACATGGTATTCTGAAAAGTTTTGGAAAAGAGTTTATTATGGAGGGGATAAATTCTTTACATTACGCAAATGATACTGTTATTTTTAGTGATCATGACTGCAAATACATAGCTGCACTTAAATTCATTCTTTATGCATTTGGAAATTTATGAGGTCTCCAAAACAACTTTCATAAAAGCTCTGTTTTGGTCATTGGGTCAAAAGATGAGGTTGATAAAGAGATAGCAGGAATGTTGAATTGTAAAGTAGGAGAGTTTCGCTGAACTATTGGGATTATGCATTAGACCAGGCAAATTACATAAAGAAGTCTGGTTTCCAATCATCAATAAAGTGGATACTAGACTGGCCAGGTGGAAAGGTAGTTCACTTTCAAAAGCTAGGAAGTTAGTTTTGATTAATTCTGTGTTATCAGCTTTGTCTTTATATTGGTTATCTTTCTATAAATGTCCAATGTTGGTATTGAAATGGTTATCTTTCTATAAATGTCCAATGTTGGTATTGAAAAAAATTGATGCAATAAGGAGAAATTTCTTTTGGATTGGAAAGAAGAATACCGGTGCTTTAAGCTGTTTGATTACTTGCGATCAGGTATGCAAATCTTCCGAACAAGGAGGTTTAGGTATTATCAATTTAAAGGAAATAAATTCCTTTTTATTATGTAAATGGTTGTGGAATATGATGAATCATAAAAATGCTATGCGGTCAGAATGGATTATAAATGCTTATTATAATGGAACTTTCTCTTTGCATGCTGATTATAAACACGGTCTAAAATTTTGGATTAGATATTATGAGTAATTTGCAACTATTCGGAATTGGTATAAATATCAAGATAAATAATGGTGGAAAATGTTTTTTCTGGTTAGATGCTAGTGCCTTTTGCTATTGTGTTTGATCTTTTATTTGAAATAGCAAGTGATAGAAGAAGTTTAGTTGTGGATATGTATGACAAACAAGCAGTGGGTTTTAAATGGAGGCTATCATTTATTAGCATTGAACTATCAGAGAACACTAACTTAAACTGCGAGATGGATGAAGTTAAGTAGCCTTGATATAAAATGGAAAGCTTCAAAGTGAATAGCTGTCATAAATTCTTTAACTTCTCTGGTAGAATATTTGATGGGTTTACTAAAATGTGCTGTGCAAAAAAGATTCTTATGAAAGAAAAGATACATATGTGGATATTAATATAAGGGAAAAAACATGTTGGGGAACAAAAATATGGACATTATTGAAAAATGCTTGTTTCGGGGAAATGGAGAAGAAGGGCGTATTCATTTGCTCCATGACTATGGTGTGGTATATTTGGACTAAATGCTTAGTCCATTTAAACATTGATTTGGAATGGGGTGATTTATAAACCAGCTTGAGTTTTGGAGTTATGAATATAATAGAATTACTAACAAGGAAATGCTGAATAAGTTTGTTATCCTCAACTTTTCATATTGCTGGATTATGTGGAACGAAAGAAACAATAGGTGCTTCAAGGTGTTGCCAAAAATTCTAATTCATTGTTATTTCAAGTGCTAAAATTTATATGCAAACGGGCAGGGGTTGACAAATGGAAGCATGTTGATTTGACTAACGACAGTATTGGAGCTAGAGTTCACACAAAGGGTAGGAGCAGCAACTAAAGCTTCAGTCTATCTGTTTTTGTGACAAGCTGTCCTTATGTGTACTATGTCTATTCGTGTTCTATACTTTTGTGATCGGTTGTTTTTATGTTTTTGGTCCTTGTTATGCGCTGTTTCGTGTTCATGTATCTTGTCAGTTGTATTTTGTGGTCTTTTATTTTGTCTATGTTATGGTCATGTTGCTTTTGGGTTTTGTATTTTGTAAGTATGTGTAGTGCTATGATGTTAGAGCACATGCATGAGCATATTGTATAAGTAGTGCTGTGCTGTGGTCGTGTTATAGCTCCAGTCCGAGCATATAGTATATGTAGTGTTTGCGTCAGAATTGGTCACAAACCCCAAAGCCGTGAAAACATTAATGTTTACATACAGATCCACAATATTCACACAGATCTCAGATCCAAATAATGTAGAAAATAAAAATGAAAAAACATCAAAAATTAAATTAAAGAAAGTAAGAGAATACACAAGGTTTATAGTGGTTTGGCTATCTTCGGCCTACATCCACCTTGAATCAATCATTTTATTCCTTTTATACCATGATTACCGTTGCAAGCTTTTGAAACCAACCAACAAAAATGGCAGAGTTTTTCCGAGCTAGAAGAAGAAGATCCCCATTTTAGTTGCTATAAGACCGTTAAGAAAATCTCTTTTCATGCGCAGATGGGCCCACATGATCGATCCAAAGTGATTTGGGATTGATCCAAGTACAATTCATATCGATCCCAAAATGGTCCAACGAAGTCGGGATCGATCATGGATGTTTTTGAGTGAATAAGAAAGCTCTTATGAAAATTTCATAGCGTTTGGACTTGTAGAATGAGAGTTATGATCTATTCAAATTTGCATTTGCAAGTAGGCTGATACCTTCGTATCCATGAAAAACCCATATCCATCAATTCGTCTCCACCATTTCGTATCCATGCTTTAGTGTCTGTGGTCTTATTCGTATCCATCAATCCATTTTCTTCATCATGTCAATTAGCCGCTGCCCACTTTGTATCGATCCTCTGCTCTTCCTGCTACCTTGTTCGTATCCATCAGCCGTCGTTCATTTTGTATCAATCCCTGAAGGCTTGCCTTTCATATCCATCCTTTGCATCCTTCTTCGTATCGATCCATAAGTGTTCTGGTGAAGCACACAACTTCGTATCCATCCAAACCCAGCTCCCTTCGTATCGATCCAAGCTTTGATCGATACGAAGTATGTCTTGCCGTATCCATTCAATCGATGCTCGTTGCGTCGATACGAAATCCATCAGTCCAAATTGAGGTGCCAAGTGCATTTCCCTTATCCATATCCATATGGATCGATGCGAAACCATCGAGTAAATAGCCGAGTCCATCTCGATCGATACGAAAGTATTGATACGAACTAAATTCCATGAACCTTGATCCATCCATAACTCGAGCATATAAACTCTGATTGACCTGAAATTTGAAATGCAGCCTTTCCAATCCTTGTTTATCATTCCCAATCGATCCCACCTTGATGGAAGCTCGGTCCAATTTTGACGGTATTGCTCGCAGCCTTGTTTCCAATCGATCTCCAATCCCGATAATCATCATTTCCAGCCAATTTGTTGATATCCAGGCCTTGACCAAAAGGCAAGATAACAAGTAGTGTTTTGTTGTGGTCGTGTTATGGCTCCTACATGAGCATATATGTAACAATCCTTATTCGGTGGTCCGAAATAAACGCTACAGATGTTGTAGTCATCTATAGTATTAATTTTCGGTGACAAATATAGTCATGTAAATGATATTTATAATATTAGAAGCACAAGAATATGAAATAATTTTAAACACAATTTCAAAACAAACTTTCACATTTCATTTTAAAGATAATATTCCATATTCATTACATAACTCAAGCATTGTCCGGGTTTACATAAAATATTATTACAAAATACTCCAAGTGTGACATATAAAGATGCCACCTTGGTTGATCAGAGTTACTAAATAGACAGATACATCTATTTTCAATAGTTCGTATAACAATTGACATAACACATCGGATAATAGTAATAAATAAACTCCTACATAGCTAGCTTTGCCTCCTGCACATCTCCGGAAGCTTTATTTGCCAAACCTACTTAACCAGTAAAGTTCTTACACTCAACCAACTCAAATCAAATTTTGAGCATTCAAGATTTTAAAGGGAAAACATGAACTTTGAGTCGGACAAAAAGCCTAGTTGAATAATAATATGTCATCTTGATTTATAGATATTGAGCGAGACCACACCATTGAGCGGAAAGAGTTTTTCCCTTACTAATATCCCTTTAAAAATATATTTTTTGCAAGTCAAAGTCCTGCAACCAAACTACTTATAATAAATAATATAAAAAATAACGTGCATGCATGCTACATAGAAAATCATGACAATCTATCAAAACCAATGGACTATCAGTCCCATTGTTTAGTTTTCACAAGTTAACTACCAACCTATATGGCTGACTCGGGTTTACCAAATATACCATACTTTCTAGCTGATTGTTACAAGAAAGCTGGACAGTTTATCCAAATAAACTTATCTTGTGTTTACCTAACTATTTGTCAATCTCATAGTTTTTCTAGGCTTACTATGAATCTAAAGGTTTTGTAAGCCAATCTATAACCTATCTTATCTTTATATATTCCCTTTCCGTGCATTTACCGGTTTTTTGTCTTGCTCTTGACAAAGCCTTATGCACTAGAATTATGGACTTATCTCAAATAGGGGCTAACAACTAAAGTATAAAGAGCTATACTACACCAGCCCCATCTAGTTTTCTAACCTTTGAATTAATTCATCCTATCGTAATATATTCAAAAGTTAAAAGAGTAATGAATTCTTTAGTAAAATTCTGGGCTAAATACCATTTTCGATTTCCTTGAAAAGACTCTCTTTATAAATGATCTACCCTTGAAATCATAGTTTCAAAACAAGGAAATATAGTCCTTACTTTATTCAAAATAATTATTCCATGATATATGCTTTTATAAAGTAGTATTGGTGAAGCTCTAAATCACTTGGAAGTTAACTTACTTCGAAACGATGGGCCATAGAGCCAAAATAATATAAAACCTTTAAACTGATAACGTCGGCAAGGATATGAGGGTCTTCGCCTCTCAAAACCATAAGCTATAAGCTAATGTCAACAAAACCGTCTAATTTATAAGGTCGGTTACCTCATAGCCGCTAAGGGTCTTCGCCCTCCTTTAATATAAAAATAAGTTAAAGTCTTTAACTTATAAAACATAAGGCCATACGGTCAATATTAGGGACATCACATTTCATAGAGTGTCGGCGTCGTATGGTATTTTTTTTTTTGCATAAGCTATAAAGGAATACAGTCGGCATAGTTGAATCTCGGCGTCATTGCATTAAGGAAAATTAGCGGCTTCATTAGAGCCGAAGTCATTAGGTGCTGTGTAACAACCAGGTGTTTTCAACCATTCGCATCCGTACATGCCGGACTTGAATTGCGCAAAATACCGCGTAGTAAATAAAATTTGGCAAATCTCAAGACATACAATAAATAAAAATCACAGAACATGACACAGAGTAAGAAATGCAGCGGAAGTAAAAGAGATAGTAGTTCATGAAGCTACTATGAAAATATATCAGAGTTAAATAAAATACAAAAGAATAAATAAAGTACAACAGAAGTCTCAAGATGATAACCAAGTACAAGCTGAATAGAACAACAGAACTGGAATAGGTAAAACTAGATAAGCAGATGATCTCCAGCGATTCCAATTTCCAGAAAGTGGAATCCAAATCTATGAATAACTCAGGTTGACCCGGGCATAAATAAAATACAAACACTCGAGTCAAGACAATATATACTTATATAATGTAAACCAACTCAAGTGAACTGTAATAAAGTACAAGTAACTTAAAGGATGCCTAGGACCGCCCATCCTCTAAGGATCCGTTAAACTATTTGCTATGTAGTAATATTTCTCTATTGTAATAATGTCTACAGTAAAATAAACATACTTTTAAATAGCGTTCCAGGCTACCCATATCACCCTTCACACATAATAGTCCCAGCAGTCCATCCAATATCATGACATCTCCACACCGGGTGACTGTCAGAGGATACCACACGGACTATGGGAGAAAAACAAACTCGTAGTAAAGGCTCGGTATGGTAGGTGACACGGCACACAAGGTAATGCCAAGGTAGATATACTAATTACGTACACGGACTGGTGGTAACGCAGCAGCCACATACGCCCAACTCGGAACACACTCCCATATCAAAATCGGAGGATGACCATCTAATCAATCACAAGTAAGAGTATAGTATCGAAGGAATGTGTCCGATCGGAGGAATGACCTCACTTGTCCCGAGATCGCTCCTGTTTTAGCCACCTTATGCCAACTCATGAGAGTTGGGTTCACGTAATATACCTCAAGAACGTCGCCACCATCCTACTTCATTCTGGAATCTCCACCGCGTACACGGTTGTCAAAGTGGTTTTCGGTATCGACAGAGAGTATGCCAGATATCTGATCCCGGTTTCTTTACCAACCAATCGTTATTATAACCCGTAGTTATAATTTAAAATGGTATTTATACTTCAAAACAGAATATCATTTCAAATCCAAATCTTTATCAAAATAAAGATTAAATTAATTCCAAACCATTTCAAAAACATCATATCTTTCCAAAACTTCATGTCAAATCATTTCAATATATTAAAATATGATATCTTTACAAAACTTCATTTCCAATCATTTTAATATATCAAAATATCATATCTTTACAAAACTTCATTTCAAATCATTTCAATATATTAAAATATCATATCTTTACAAAACTTCCTTTCCAATAATTTTAATATATTAAAATATCATATCTTTACAAACTTCCTTTCAAATCATTTCAAAATATCATATCTTTACAAAACTTCATTTCAAATCATTATTCATTTCATTCAATTTAAAATACCATTTCAATTCACATTTCAAAACAGTTTATATTTCAAAAAATCATTTTTAATCATTAAAATGAAGTTATTATATTTAATTATTAAATTATTAAATTTCCAAAATTTTCAACTTTCAAAGTTCATTTATTCACTTAAGTTTATCAAAACAGTGAAAATTCACTTTTCGCAGCATTTAGAAAATGCTACGGGAAGTTACATTCAAAACAGTTCACTTTAACAAAAAACGGCATTTTAAAAATGATGTAATCGGGTTTACTTAAATTTCAAATAAACTTAGTTAAATTCAACAATTATAGCACTTACATAAATTACTATAATAGCCTTTAATTCAATTTAGCTTTTCAGTTCATTATCATCAACAACAGCATTTACAAATGCTGTAATATCATTTACATTACAATTAATAGCATTTCAAAAATGCAGTTAATTAACTTCAAATATTCAATATAATTTCACGACCAATTATAATTTTATTTAAAACATTTTTTTAACTTATAAAATCATACATTTTCACATTTATAAACAACGTTTAATTTTCCCTAAGTTCATGATTTTATAAAGTTAAATTTCCATTCAAAAATCAAGATTTAATAATAATTCACTTATTAAATTTCAACATTCAATTTTAAATTCATTGAATTGAATTTCAACTTAACACCTAAGTTTAAATTTCAAAATATAACTTAATTTCAATTTTATTTATTTAACTTAAAAATTCACTTTTAAGCCAAATTCACAAATTCCCATTTGGTTATATTTCAAAATTTCAACTTAAATAATCATTCCTTTCACTTTTTAACTTTACTCAAAAATCATTAATATATTTTAAATTCATTTTAAATTCATTTTAGATTCAAATTATCATAAATTTATCATAATTTCATATTTAATTTAATTTTCAATTATAATTAAATCAAAATTTCCAAAATAACTTACATTCAGATTTTCTAACTTTTCCATAATTTATTTAACTTATAAATTCCTGGAAAATCAATAATACTTTACAAAATATATTTTTTATTAAGTTTAAATCAAAATATAATAATATTTAAATTTCGAAAATATTTTAAAAATTCTAGAAAAACATATTTTAACTACGGGCCTGTATATAATTTTCTACGCTAGGTAAAGTGATACGGGTAATATATCATTTCAACCCACAATTTACAAAGAAAATCCGGGTTTTATCATTTCAAACCCACAGTCCCAAGTAAATGAAATAAATTGAAAATCGCTCAGCCCTATCATTTCAGCCCATACCGATTTTCCCCTATTCTAAAGTCCGTTCGGGTATGTATCATTTCAACCCATAGTGATTCTAATCTAAAGGGAACTTGCAGTGTGATAAACTGATAAAAATAACAGAACAACATAATATAATTGTAACATATGATATAACAGGTGTTTAAGCATGGGTGAACATCATATGATCATAATATAGCAGGTGTAACATGATAATGCATTTTACAGATTCAAAAGGGGTCAGTTTACTAGTTATATAAACACAAATCGTCTGGTGAAAATTACTCACAGTATAAGATGGAGACGACAACTGAAACACACAAACTGAGATCTTCAGAGGCACGATAGCATGAATATGATTTGAGAGTGGAGAGCCAAAGATTAATAGCCTTGGATACATTCAAACAAAACAAATATATATAACATAAGTTTCAAACTCAAATATACAATTAAATAATGTTAGAGATGAATGCATAAATCATCTCCAAACCACTTGCACTTGCCTTCTACCACCTATGTTTCAGATATAAGTCAGGTTTGCACGGTCAAAGCAAGGACCATGATCTGGTTTGGGTTCATAAGAGGTCGGCCTAGAATAGGAAAAGATGGTGCAAAGTTGATGCAAGGATATATGTGCATGGATTACAAGTACAAGGCAAAATAACACGAATTCCATGCAACTAAGGTCACGGCCTAAGGAAGGAAAGCCATGGCCAGGTCTGTAGTGGGATGGAGGATGGTGTGGTAGTGGTTTTCAGGTCATCCATGGGTGGTGGAGGTGGAGTAGGTGGCGGCCAAGGGGTGGTTGAAGGTGATGAAGGCATATGTGTTGGCTATGGTGCATATAGGTGAAGTTTGTGTAGATTTAGGTGGAGTTTGATCAACTATTGGGCACGGCCAGTGGCTTGGGGCTGGAAAGGAGGTGGTGGGTGGTTCAGGTGGTGGAGGAGGCAGCCATGGTGGCTGGAGTAGTGGGGCCGAACCTGAAGTAGAAGAGAAGGCAAGTACAATCAACATAAACAAGTAGAAAAACAAGAAGAAAAACAATGGAAAAAGAAAAAAAAAATTACCAAACTCATGGAGATGATGGAGGCCGAAATTTTTTTCAAATGGGAAGAGAAATGTTTTACGTGAATGAGAAAAAAAAAGGGCTGAAGAAATGAGGAGATGTGGCCAATTGAATGAAAAGTAAGGTTGAAATGTGAAAAGGTGGGAGATAAAGAGCCATTGGAAACCAAAAGTCAAAACCTTTTCACATTACCTTTATTTATTTATGTAAGTTTAAATTACTGAGAAAAACCATAATTTCAGTAAAGATTTCGAAAATGCAACAAAATATAAAATATAAATAAATAATTATTAATTATATAAGGTAAAAATAAGAAAATAGCACAAAATTGCAAACTAGTCTAGAAAAATGGAAAATAAACAGAATGAACTTTGGAAAATTTATATGGACTTGCAAAAATATTTATAACAAAGATAATAACATAAAAATAAAATGCATTCACAAATAAATATATAAATTTTAATTTAAATATAATTTAACTGAAGAAAATAGCAAAGAAAATAGAAACTAGGCTTTAAAAATAGAAAATAAATTCAATAAGCTTTGGAAAAATTCAAACATCGCTTTAAAAATATTTAAAAGTCAAAATATACATAATATAACATAAATATACAAATTAGAATAAGATTTATCAAGTAAAATATCATTTATATAAATTAAAACAAAGAATATTGTTAAATAACCCTATATACACACAATATTGTAAGGGGTATAACTTTCACAATTTAAATCCAATTTCGACGAAACGAAAAGCAATATTCATGATATTAAATTATTTTCATAATAAAAGACAAAATTAAAGAATTCAAATATTTAAATTTAAAATTTAAAAGTCAAAGTTTGACCAGTTTTGACCACAATTCCAATTTTTCAGCAAAATGTTCAATTTATACCAGTTTGAAATTAAAATTCATATAATAATAAAAATTAATATTTAAAAATGAAATGTTTGAAATAAAACAAGTTTAAAATAATTTAAAAATAAAAATAAAGTCAAATTTAAATTATATGCAAAAAATCTAGGGTTGTTACACTCTCCCCCACTCAAAACTTTTCGTCCCCGAAAAGGAATGAGGTACGGGAAAGCACAGAACAGATAAAGTGAAATGAGATTAAGACAAGATGACAAGGAGATTGAAATTATCCCCGATAACTATTGTTATAGGTAAGTTTAATAAGATGGAGATTATCAAAGATTATAGAAAGATTTCTAAGCAGAAAAATTATTGAAAAATGCCTACACCAGCCTGAAGCAAGATAAGGAAAATAAGGACAACCAAAAGATAATTTGAAAAAAAAAATAAGATAATAAGTTAGAAACCATGGAAATTTCAACTTAAATAAATAACTAATTTAATTTTTTGCAGAAGTTAAATAAATCTTAACCATCTCAAGTTTTATTATCTTATCTTCTAATCATCTTAAATTAACAATTTCTAAGATCATGGACTTGAAAAATAATCATTCATTATACTCATAATGTACTTAATAAATTGAATTCTTCTTTATTCCTACTTAAAGTTAAATTTATTCCTTTCAATATATTTTATCATCTATGCCCCTTATACTTACACTTATTAAAACTGCTTTAATTTATTGTTAGTTCCAATAACATCATTTTATGTTGTAAATTATTCAATTAACCTTTTATTCTATTTACTCCTGTTAATCATTTTATAAGTAAAATTTAAGTGTATAACATTTATTTTAACCATTCAAATTTTATTTATAAAATCTTTTTATATTGTATATTATCCAATTACATTGTTAACTTCTGTATAATTTGGGTAAGTTATATTTAAATGCAATTGAGTATTATACAAATAAAACTTTCTAATTCCCTCATCTCAAGTTTGAATCATTTATATAAAAATTTGATTTTCTTTTTATAATTGAAATGATTCTTTAAGATAAAGTTTAAGAATAAAATTTCCGATTCCTTCAAACCATTTAGAGATAAATAAATATATATACATGTAATATGTCAAATCAAATTTAAATCATATATCTATATATATTATTAATCCAATCCTATTTTAGAAATTCAAATCAATTAAATTTCCCAAAACAAAGCTGTAGCAAGACTACAGAACGGTCTCTTCACTTCGAAACTCGAAAATGAATGTCGATCATGCTGCGGTCATCACCGAAGTTATTTTCCAGCGACAAAGAGAAGAGCACTAATTTTAAACTTTAAATTTTCTTGGAACAAATTTCTATTAGAAAATACTTTAAATAATATACCCCTTTTAAAACTTTAAACACAAGGTTTGAAACCATCGGAAATTAAATTCTCAAGTTTCTTGTTTTAAACTCATTTCAGTTCCTAAATCAATTTATAAACAGCTATTTATAAATTCATTTATAGAACAATAAATGATAAATCAAGTATTATCATTTCAAATGATTAATTTAAATCAATTTATTAATTTCCATAAATTTACTTATATCAAAATTCATTTCATTAGCCAAATTTTAAAATAATATTGTGTCAGTTTGTTCTGTCAAAGTGTTTTAGAAATCCTATCGATAGCATTGATCAGACGAATCTGTGAATATTATTCGTCTGATCAATGCTATCGATAGGATTTCTAAAACAGTTCACTTTAACAAAAAACGGCATTTTAAAAATGCTACGGGAAGTTACATTCAAAACAGTTCACTTTAACAAAAAACGGCATTTTAAAAATGATGTAATCGGGTTTACTTAAATTTCAAATAAACTTAGTTAAATTCAACAATTATAGCACTTACATAAATTACTATAATAGCCTTTAATTCAATTTAGCTTTTCAGTTCATTATCATCAACAACAGCATTTACAAATGCTGTAATATCATTTACATTACAATTAATAGCATTTCAAAAATGCAGTTAATTAACTTCAAATATTCAATATAATTTCACGACCAATTATAATTTTATTTAAAACATTTTTTTAACTTATAAAATCATACATTTTCACATTTATAAACAACGTTTAATTTTCCCTAAGTTCATGATTTTATAAAGTTAAATTTCCATTCAAAAATCAAGATTTAATAATAATTCACTTATTAAATTTCAACATTCAATTTTAAATTCATTGAATTGAATTTCAACTTAACACCTAAGTTTAAATTTCAAAATATAACTTAATTTCAATTTTATTTATTTAACTTAAAAATTCACTTTTAAGCCAAATTCACAAATTCCCATTTGGTTATATTTCAAAATTTCAACTTAAATAATCATTCCTTTCACTTTTTAACTTTACTCAAAAATCATTAATATATTTTAAATTCATTTTAAATTCATTTTAGATTCAAATTATCATAAATTTATCATAATTTCATATTTAATTTAATTTTCAATTATAATTAAATCAAAATTTCCAAAATAACTTACATTCAGATTTTCTAACTTTTCCATAATTTATTTAACTTATAAATTCCTAGAAAATCAATAATACTTTACAAAATATATTTTTTATTAAGTTTAAATCAAAATATAATAATATTTAAATTTCGAAAATATTTTAAAAATTCTAGAAAAACATATTTTAACTACGGGCCTGTATATAATTTTCTACGCTAGGTAAAGTGATACGGGTAATATATCATTTCAACCCACAATTTACAAAGAAAATCCGGGTTTTATCATTTCAAACCCACAGTCCCAAGTAAATGAAATAAATTGAAAATCGCTCAGCCCTATCATTTCAGCCCATACCGATTTTCCCCTATTCTAAAGTCCGTTCGGGTATGTATCATTTCAACCCATAGTGATTCTAATCTAAAGGGAACTTGCAGTGTGATAAACTGATAAAAATAACAGAACAACATAATATAATTGTAACATATGATATAACAGGTGTTTAAGCATGGGTGAACATCATATGATCATAATATAGCAGGTGTAACATGATAATGCATTTTACAGATTCAAAAGGGGTCAGTTTACTAGTTATATAAACACAAATCGTCTGGTGAAAATTACTCACAGTATAAGATGGAGACGACAACTGAAACACACAAACTGAGATCTTCAGAGGCACGATAGCATGAATATGATTTGAGAGTGGAGAGCCAAAGATTAATAGCCTTGGATACATTCAAACAAAACAAATATATATAACATAAGTTTCAAACTCAAATATACAATTAAATAATGTTATAGATGAATGCATAAATCATCTCCAAACCACTTGCACTTGCCTTCTACCATCTATGCTTCAGATATAGGTCAGGTTTGCACGGCCAAAGCAAGGACTATGATCTGGTTTGGGTTCATAAGAGGTCGGCCTAGCATAGGAAAAGATGGTGCAAAGTTGATGCAAGGATATATGTGCATGGATTACAACTACAAGGCAAAATAACACGAATTTCATGCAACTAAGGTCACGGCCTAAGGAAGGACAGCCATTGCCAGGTCTGTAGTGGGATGGAGGATGGTGTGGTAGTGGGTTTCAGGTCATCCATGGGTGGTGGAGGTGGAGTACGTGGCGGCCAAGGGGTGGTTGAAGGTGATGAAGGTATAGGTGTTGGCTATGGTGCATATAGGTGAAGTTTGTGTAGATTTAGGTGGAGTTTGATCAACTATTGGGCACGGCCAGTGGCTTGGGGCTAGAGAGGAGGTGGTGGGTGGTTCAGGTGGTGGAGGAGGCAGCCATGGTGGCTGGAGTGGTGCGGCCGAACCTGAAGTAGAAGAGAAGGCAAGTACAATCAACATAAACAAGTAGAAAAGCAAGAAGAAAAACAATGGAAAAAGAATTTTTTTTTTACCAAACTCATGGAGATGATGGAGGCCAAAATTTTTTTCAAATGGGGAGAGAAATGCTCTACGTGAATGAGAAAAAAAAAGGCGGCTGAAGAAATGAGGAGATGTGGACAATTGAATGAAAAGTAAGGTTGAAATGTGAAAAGGTGGGAGATAAAGAGCCATTGGAAAGCAAAAGTCAAAACCTTTTCACATTACCTTTATTTATTTATGTAAGTTTAAATTACTGAGAGAAATCATAATTTCAGTAAAGATTTCGAAATGAAACAAAATATAAAATATAAAAAAAATTATTAATTATATAAGGTAAAAATAAGAAAATAGCACAAAATTGCAAACTAGTCTAGAAAAATGGAAAGTAAACAGAATGAACTTTGGAAAATTTATATGGACTTGTAAAAATGTTTATAACAAAGATAATAACATAAAAATAAAATGCATTCACAAATAAATATATAAATTTTAATTTAAATATAATTTAAATGAAGAAAATAGCAAAGAAAATAGAAACTTGGCTTTAAAAATGGAAAATAAATTCAATAAGCTTTGGAAAAATTCAAACATCACTTTAAAATATTTAAAAGTCATAATATACATAATATAACATAAATATACAAATTATAATAAGATTTATCAAGTATAATATCATTTATATAAATTAAAATAAAGAATATCGTTAAATAACCCTATATACACACAATATTGTAAAGGGTATAACTTTCACAATTTAAATCCAATTTCGACGAAACGAAAAGAAATATTCATGATATTAAATCTATTTTCATAATAAAAGACAAAATTAAAGAATTAAAATATTTAAATTTAAAATTTAAAAGTTAAAGTTTGACCAGTTTTGACCACAATTCCATTTTTTCAGCAAAATGTTCAATTTATACCAGTTTGAAATTAAAATTCATATAATAATCAGAATTTATATTTAAAAATGAAATGTTTGAAATAAAAAAAGTTTAAAATAATTTATAAATAAAAATAAAGTCAAATTTAAATTATATGCAAAAAATCTAGGGTTGTTACATGCGGCATCTCAGCCATCTTCGAAAACTTATAAATTTGAATAAAAGCGGCATCGTCATCTACGATGTCGACATAGCTAAAAGCGGCATAGTTGCCTATAATGTCGAAGTCAATAGGTATAATCCAAGCATCATCATTATTGTTGTTATACCTCACTTCGAAACCAATGGAGTCGGCGTCCTTAATAAAAATAAGTGGCATTGCTTTCTTCGAAGTTGGCAAATATAAAAGCAATATTGTTAGAGTATTTGAAGGATACAAGCAACGTCGTTCTCTTCAAGCTCATGATGTCAATGGTTTCTATGCCGATGTCAACTCCAAACTTGCTGAATTCATCCATATCATCTAGGATGATATCCTATAACGGTGGTATCATGGACTTGGGTGACTATGATTTCGAAGTGGCAATGTCGTTATCAACTTAAAAAAAATGCAATTTTGCTGTTCAAAGTAATTTCTTTCCACCAGCTCCTCGTATTTGTCAAAATACTATTGGATGAAAAAATTCTTTATCAAAATCTTTTCCAAAAAACTATCAAATGGCATATTTATTATTCTCAAACACATTTACAAACCATTAGCTTATATTAATATTTTAATATAAATATTAAGCTTTTCTAGCCTAATAAATTTATATAAAATCATAAGCGCATGGGAAAATCATCAAAAATCATACTAATCTGATTTACTACATTCTTTAACATATAAAAATTCCAGGGCCAAAAACATAATTTAATTATTTGTAGTAATTAAAACCCAAAATAAACCATTTACCAACCTTTGGAAATTCACTAAAAATTCTCGTTAAATCAAAAAATTATGAAATTAAAAACCCACTTCTAAAATACTGTTTCTAACATCATATCAAAATTTCAAGTCATTTTGGTGTCATATAATAGTTTTTCTAACTCAAACATATGAATTAATTTCGAAAATAATTTCCATAAGTTCACCATTAAACATGTAATCATTCAATTTATCATAGCATGGCATAATATGAGCAATAGAATCAGATTTATACTTAAAACCAAAAATAATACATAACCACGAGATTCATAACTATTATTCACTTTGAATTATTTAAGAAGGTTAAGATTCGTCTTTGATTTGATTTCCCTATGCTTTAGTCTTATTTCTCTAACTTTACTTCCTTTGAAACCCTTATTAATGGTCAGCCTTGGTTCTTTTAATTTTGTTTGTAATAAATGAAATGAGGGAGGAAATAAGAGAATAAGGGTCTATGTTTAGGAATTTAGCCTATTCCCATTTTGCCCTTAGCATAAATTCCTCCTTCCTATTAAGTTCTAAACCATTATTATTAACTCATTCATTAAGGCATGACCCTTATTAATTATCAAATCTTAATCTCCTTAAGCTTTTAATTTATTTAATTTAATTTATCCAATTAAATCTTCGAAATAATGTTGATTTAAAATTAGGGTTCTTACAAACTCCCTTCCTTAAAGAATTTAATCCTCGAAATTACAGTGAGGCACATACATCAAACATATAAGCATAAATTTAAAACATATCATCAAACAAGTAAGGATAAGAGTCCCTAATACCGCTCTCTATTTCTCAAGTATAGTCCCTCTCGTCATCATTCTACTGGACTTTTACTAATCTGACTCTCTTGTTCCTTAGCTTTTTCTCATCCTTAGCTACAATATGAACTGGATGTCTAACTATAGTCGTGTCCGGCTCTACTATTAAATCTTTCAATGCAGTTGGAGTTATAGTAGTCTTTGGATCTCAACACCCTTCCTCGGGTGGGAAACTTAAAAACATTGTGGAATTCTGCCAAACTGCTCGGTAAGTCTATCCTTTAAGCGAGTTTGATTCTTTCTACAATAGGAAATGTCCAATAAACCAAGGTGACAATTTCCCTGATTTCCCAAATCTCACTACACCCTTCATCGTTGATACCGACAAAAACGTGATCTCCAACTGAGAATTCTAAGCCTTTCCATCTATCGTCTGCATAACTTTTCTGCCTAAACTATGCTTCTTTCATTCTAACTTGAATTAGCTCGATCTTTTCTACATTTTCTATTATGGACTAAGAACTAATCTATCTCCAGCCTCTAACCAACATACTAGTGATTTGCATGGCCTTCCATTTAAAGCTTCGAAAGGCGCCATTCCAATACTAGTCTGATAATATTATTATACGAAAAATCAACCAAATGCAAATGGTCTACCTATGACCCACCAAAATATAGTACACGAGCCCTCAATAAATCTACAAATACCTTATTGACTCTCTCTGTTTGCCCATCTATCGATGGGTGATAAGAGGTACTCATCTTAAGCTTAGGACCAAGTACTTCTTGTAAACTCTTCCAGAATTCACTAGTAAATAAAGAATCTCTATCACTGACTATACTACTAGGAATCTCATGCAGTCTAACAATATTCTTCGTAATTAACTTAGCCAATACAGTTGCCATTTTTTTGACTTAACTGGTATAAAGTGTGCAGCCTTAGTTAGTTTGTCCACTATAACCCAATTACTTTCATTTTCTCTATTCGACCTTGGCAACCCATCAATAAAATCCATGTATATCAAATCACATTTCCAAGCTGGTATTTTTAAGGGATGAAGCAATCCACTTGGCTTATGATGTTCGGCCTTCACTTGCTGGCAATTCAGACAAGGTTTTACCTATAAGCTTACACCCCTTTTCATACCCTCCTAGAAGAAACTACTTTTCATACCTTAATATATCTTAATTCCTTTAAGATGAATATTAAACTTCAATCGATGACATTCCCTAAGAACTTCTTTCCTTAGGTCACCCACATCGGAAACACACAATCGTCCCTTCTTCCTCAACCATCCCATCTGGTCAAGAATAAAATCTTTCATATCATCAATCTCAGTTCCACCTTCCAGTCTTCTAATTCTTTCAGCCAGCAATAGTTCATCTCTTTTGTTAAAAGCAATTTTGTCGATTAATAGTGGTCGGATTTCCAAATAAAATAACATTGAGGTACTCTAACTAGAACTAGCAGTTGATCGTAACTACACATTACAAATAAATAGTGCTTCCGGATCTTTCCATTTAGCCAACATAGCTAACACCACATTTTGATGTTTCCTGCTAAGTGCATCTATAATCCTTTCACTGGTGTGTACTCATTCCAAAATCATCGACAGCTAAAAACTCCAACCATCTCTTCTGTCTCATATTCAACTCCTTCTATGAGAACAAATCTTAAAGAATTGTGATCCATATACAATTTGAATTATTCTCCCAAAAGTTAATGTCTCCATATCTTCAAAGAAAATATTTCAACATCCAACTCTAAATCATAAGTCAGATATCTAACTTCGTTCGGTCTGAGATGTTGCCATGCATAAGCAATTACTTTAACCCTCTGCATTAACACAGTTCCTAGTCATGTTCCATACGCATCAGTATACACCATCAAATTATGATTCCCATCTAGAACTACAAACATGGGAGCGTTGGTCAATAAATGTTTCAGCTTTTGGAATTTCACATTTATCGGTCCAAACATACTTCACTTCCTTCCTCGTTATTTTAGTTATCGGTGCTATTATACGAGAGAAATCCTTGACGAATCTCTAGTAGTAGCTAGCTAGACCATGAAAACACTATAACTCAGTCACCATCTTAGGTCACTTCCAGTTATTAACTGCTTCTACCTTAGTTGGATCCATGAACAACCCTTTTTTTTAATTACATGACCAAGAAACTTCACCGCCTTCTTTCAAAAATGACACTTCGAAAACTTCGCTTTTAACTGATGTTGCCTCAGCGTCTCAAGCACTATTCTAAGATGAATCTCATGATCTCTTTTTCCTTAGAATATATCAAAATATTGTTAATGAATATCAAAACAAACCAATCCAAGTGCTCTCGAAAAATCTGGTTCATTAAGTCCGTGAAGAAAACAGGTGCATTAGTCAATCCCAGTGGCATTACTAACCACTCGTACGAACCAATTTTGTTCTAAACGTCGTCAATGGAATATTGTCTTCCACCATCCTTAGTTCCATCTGTCGCCAAATCCAAGTGGGAAAATACTTTGGCCCCACCGAGTAAATAAATCATCAATTCTCGATAAAGGATATCAACTGTTTATCATATTTTATACGATAACCGATACACAATCTTAAAGACCCATCTGGTTTCTTCATGAACACAGTGGCCACTCCCCAAAGCTAATTGCTTGTTCTAATAAAAGTCTTTCCTTCTAAGTCCACTAGCCGCACCATCTCGGTAGGTTTCATCCTACTAGGCGGTCTACTTACTGGTTCGGATCTAGGTACAAGATCTATTTAAAACTCAATATCTCGTTTTGGTGGTAGTCATGTAAGCGGCTCAAAAACATCTACAAATTCTTTGATTATGAAAACCCAATTCAACTCATCTTCCTCCTCTATTACACCCAATAAAGTAAAAACATCAAGACTTGGATTCTCTACCGAGTATATAATTTGGTCACTACTATTAAGGTATCTTAGTGATATTTTTCTATCGTGGCAAATCATCATCGCATCATACTTACATAACAGTCCATACCCAAAATAATCCCCAAGCCTACGAAATCAAACACATACAAACTGCAGGAAAATATATGATTTAATAATGCAAACTCTAAATGGTCACATCTCATTCCTAGAATTGCATACCCTCTTATTGGATTTGCAACCCACAAGGAAGTAATTAGGTATGATGGTTCTAGGTTAAGCTTATCAATCAAATAATGAGATATAAAAGAATATGATGCACCGGTATCAAACAATACTTTAACGAGTATACCATGAATCAAAAGCGTACCTCCCATCATAACTTTTCTTTTCTCCCCGGCTGTTGGTCTCAAGGTAGCCGGTTCCAAAGTAAATACTTTTCCTTTTTCTGCCTTGGCCACTTCAGAACATTTGTTCTTGTAATGTCCCATTTGGTCGCAGCTAAAGCACTTAATGTTCTTCTTCCTGACGACTTCCTTTCCCACGCCAGTTCGACACTCATCAGCATAATAGCCCTTTTTACCACACAACCTCAAAACTCCCTTTCTTGGCAGCTCCAGTCTTCTGAGCTCCCTTCTTCTCGTAAACTTTCTCTTCTGATTCTATCCACCCCGACTCTCTACTGGCTTGTTATTAATGAACATAGCAAGAATCTTTTCATTTCACAAAGTCATCTCTATGATTACATCACATGGATCCCTGAGATGTGGTAAAATCACCTTAGCAGACTCAGGTCTTAATCCATAGACGAACTTCTCGTTTCTCTTAATCACTGTTTCTACTACAACGTATTTATATCGGGATAGCTCATCTTGTGAACTCAAGCACTATCATATCATCTTGCACCAACTCGGCAAACTTCCTTAATAGATTTTACTTAGCAATCTCAAACATATATCTTTCTTGAAGCCATCTCCTAAACTCTGCCCAAGTCAAAGTTTCCTCTGTTATCCCAACAGTCACACTATTCCACCAGTACAATGCAGCTCCTTGCAATCGCCTCAATGTCGATTTTTTGTTTTGTTCGTCATTCAAACCAAGATGAGCAAACTAAAATTCACAATGAAACAACCAATTCTCCACTTCAATTGCATCCTCTGTTCTAATGGATGGTTTACCTTTAAGTCTTGCATAGTTTTTACTTAGAACAATATAATTGTTGACAACTGGAGCTTCCAGATTAGCTGCTCCAGCATTTCCTCTACCTAATCTAGCAGCATCTCCTGCTTGAATCATGTTGATAAAGAACCGATGCATTTCTCCCATGTTAACCAGTGGTGTTCCTACACCTACATTAGTAGTTGTTTGTCGATCCTGACTTCTCCTAGTGTTGTGCCTGACATTTCCATTAGTAGTGGTGCTTCCTCCATCGAGATTCACTCTTTTCTTTCCTTCCTCTATATCTTACTTCCTTAAATCTTCATTCGAACCATAATAAGATACAGAAGAATGATCTAAGAGAGAGGGAGGTTGGAGATAAGGCGATTACTTACATATAGCAAATACAAATACGTTACTATAGCATTATCTCATACCCCAATCTAATTCTCTGATTCGTTTGGATTATGTGTTCAAAATATCTTTTTAAAATTTAGAATTCTTTAATTTTACATAAACCTATACTCTGATATCAAGTTGCCAAATCACCTATTTTGAGGTTCGAAACTATATAGATGTTGCAGTCATCTGTAGTATTAGTTTTCGGTGACAAAATACGGTCATGTTAATGGTATCCATAATATCAAAGGCATAAGAATATAAAATAATTTAAACATAAATTCAAAACAAGCTTTCACATTTCATTTCAAAGATAATATTCCATATTCATTACATAATCCCAAACGTTGTCCAAGTTCAGACAAAATATAATAATTATAAAATACTCTAAGAGCGACATATGATAATGTCTCCATGATTGATCAGAGTTACTAAATAGACAGATAAATCTACTATCAATATGTTCATATAACAACTGACATAACACAACAAATAATAGTAATAAATAAACTCCTATATTTCTAGCTTTGCCTTATGCACATCTCCAGAAACTTTATTCACCCAACCTACCTAATCTGTAAAGCCTTTAGTCCTGACCAACTCAAATCAAAATTTGAGCACCTAAGAGTTTAAGGGGAAAAATAAACTTCGAGTCAGACAAAAAGCCTGATGTGAATAATAATGTGCCATCTTGATTTATAAATATTAAGTGAGACTACATCACTGAGTGAAACATGTTTTCCCCTCACTAATATCACTTTAAAAATATATCTTTTGCAAGTCAAAGTCTTGCAACCAAACTGCTTATAATAAATAATATAAATAATAATGTACATGCATGCTACATAGGAAATCATGACTGTCCATCAAATCAGTTGACTATCTGTCCCAATGTTTAGTTTTCATAGGGTATCACCGATCTACATGGCTGAATCGGGCCAACCAGATATATCACATTTTCTAACTGACTATTGGAAGAAAACTAGACGTTATGTCCAAATAGACTAATCCTAGTGTTTACCTGACTCTCTGTCAATCTCATAGTTTTGCTTGGTTTACTATGAACCTAAAGATTTTGCAGGAGAACCTATAACTTATCTTATTCTATGTATTCCTTTTTATGTGTATATTACTTTTTGTCTAGCCCTTGACAAAGCCTTATGCACTGGAATTTTGGGCTTATCTCAATTAGGGGCTAATAGCTGAAGTATAAGGCACTACTCTATACTAGTCCCATTTGGTTTTCTAATCTCGAGTCAATTCATCCAACCATAATCTATCCAAAAGTGATAAGAGTAATGATTTCTTTAGTAAAATTCTAGGCTAAATACCATTTTCTCTTTCCTTAAATTTTTTTATAAATGATTTAACCCTTGAAATCATACTTTCAAAACAAGGAAAATATACCCCTTTACTTTGTTCAAAATAGTTATGCCATGATATATACTTTATAAAGTAGTATTGGTGAAGCTCTAAATCACATGGAAGTTAACTCACTTTGAAATCATAGGCCATAGATCCTATAAAACCTTTATACTGATAATGTCGGCGAGGATACGAGGGTCTTTGCCTCTCAAAACCATAAGCTATAAGCCAAAGATAATAAAACCATTTAATTTATAACGTTGACGACTTCATCACTGCTAAGGGTATTCGCCCTCCTTTAATATAAAAATAAGTTGAAGTCTTTAACATATAAAATGTAAGGCCACAAGACTGTTCATAGGGACGTTGCACTTCATAGAGTATCGACGTCGTAGGATATAAAACATGGTTTGCATTAGCCTTAAAAGAATAGAGTCGACATAGTTGAATCTCGACATCTTTATTATAAGGAAAAATTAGAGGCTTCTTTAGGGCCAAAGTTATTAGGTGTGCCACCCTAGCCGTCTTCAAAAACATATAAATTTGAATAAAGACGGCACCATTATCATCGATGTCAACATAGCTAAAAGCGGCATAGTTGCCTATATTGTCGAAGTCAATAGGTATAAAACATGCGGCATCAATATTGCCGCTATAAGTCACTTTGAAACCAATGGAGTCAGTGTCCTTAATAAAAATAAGCGGCATTGCTTTCATTGACGTCGACAAGGAAAAAAGTAGCATCGTTAAAGTGTTTGAAGGAAACAAGCGACGTCCTTCTCTTTGAAGCTCATGATGTCGATGGTATCTATGCAGACGTTGACTCCAACCTTTCAGAATTCATTCCATGTCATCTAGGATGATATCCTCTTATGATAACATATAATAGCGATATCATGGACTTCGACGACAATTACTTCTAAGTGACAATGTCATAGTTAACTTAAAAACAGCAATTTTCCTATTTAAATTAGTTTCTTTCCACCAACTCCTTGTATTTGTCAAAATAATATTGGAGAACAAACTTCTTTATAAAAACTTTCCAAAAAACTACCATAGGGCAGATTTGTCATATCAAACATGTTTGCAAACCATTAGCTGATATTAATATTTTAATATAAATATTAAGCTTTTCTAGCCCAATAAATTTATATAAACGCATGGATAAAATTCCCAAAAATTATATTAATTCTGATTTATTATTTACTATATTCTTTAACATATAAATTTTGGGGCTAAACTCATAATTTAATTATTTTTGTGAATTAAAATCTAAAATAAATCATTTTTCAACTTTAGAAAATTCACCAAATATTATCATCAAATCAGAAAATTATGAAATTAAAAACTCACTTCTAAAATAATATTTCTAACATTATATCAAAATTTCAAGTCATTTGGGTGTCATATGATAGTTTTTCTAACTCATACATATAACTTAATTTTATAAATAATTTCCATAATTCACCAATAAGCATAAAATCATTCAAACTATCATAGCATGATATAATAGGAGCAAAAGAATCGAATTTATATTTAAACCAAAAATAATACTTAAACATGAGATTCATAACTATTATTCATCTTGAATGGTTTAAGAAGGTTGAGATTTGTCATTGATTTGATTTTCCTAAGCTTTGATCTTGTTTCTCTAACTTTACTTCCTTTGAAGCCCTTGTTAATGGCTGGCCTTGATTCTTTTGATTTTGTCTGTAATGAATGAAATGAGGGAGGATATAAGAGAATAAGGGTTTATGTTTAGGAATTTAGATTTATTCCAATTTTTCCCTTAGGATATATTCCTCCTCCGATTATGTTTAAAACCACCCTTATTAGCTTTTTCATTAAGGCATGACCCCTAATAATTATCAAATCTAAATCTCCATTACCTTTTACATTATTTTATTTTATTTATCTAATTATATCTCTTAAATAATGTTAATTAAAATTAGGTTTGTAACAATATATAGTGGCGTGATGTTGTAATTGATGTATGTAACTTTTATCTGGTAATGGATGGCATGGTAAGCTTAGAAGCATCTAAGTGAAGCACTAACTTTTTCTTCAAAAAAAATATATAAAAGCAAAATGCAAATTAGTTTCACAAAATACATACTTATTATAACATTACCATCTTATGTATCATAACATTTATAATTCGTATCAATACTAAACAAATTTTATTTTATTTATACCCTTTATAATTTAATATATTAATTTAAAACAATTTTAAATCATTATTTATAACCTTTATAACTTAAATAATATTCATATACGTTTATTTAAGTCAACTTAAGAAATAAATCTTTCTGGGCCTCATGTTAAGGGTATAAATTTCTACCATTGAATTGCCCAAATAAGTATATGTGGAATGGGAGGTTATTCGTTATAAGGACATTCATTAATTAAGTGTAGGTAGAGTGGGAGGTTATTCATTGTAATTATATTCGTTAAATAAGTGTAGGTGGAGTGGGTGATAAGTTTGGAGTATGCCTTAGGGGCATTTCTGTAATTTACTTTAAATTAATCAACATATAATCAATTCTTATTCCTGCTAAAGGTGTTTTCTTTCAATTATAATTTTTAATAAACAATTAAATGATTAATTAAAATATTTAATAGAAAATCCATAAATGATGTGTCTGTGATAGTAACTACAAATAGTTGTAATCATGAGTATTGTATTACAATATTATACAACACATTATTATAAATGTTCCTAGTCAAGATGCGTCGAGACTAGATATCGATGCAACCATCGAGACTAGAGTGCTTAATGCTCTCCAAATGTTTGGCAGTGCATTACTCATCACTGATGGGGAACTAGGAATTACGTACGAATAATTATTCGATAACTATAAAACGACTCACCTGATAGTTTTCTGTTTGTTAATATAATTAAGGTCAAACTGTAACGCCCCGTAAATTTATCACTTTGATAAATTATATGTATTTTTAAATTTATTCAAATAAAAGGTCGATAACTCAAATAATATTTTTTTGAGTGATAATAAGTAATAGTAATCTTATTTTGAATAGATATTTTACAGAATTAGTTTCGTCAGAATTTAAATTGATAAAATAGCTGAAAACTGTTTTATTAATAATCAGCTCTATAATCGTAAAACGTCGCACACAGAGCTGGATATATATATATATATACTTATTTTTATAATTGAACAAGAATATGTAACAAAGTAATTTATTGTATTTTGTAAAAATTAAATGTATTATGACATTTTTAATGCCCTTAAATATAATAATTGATATATTGAGGTTTAATGATTTAATAATTATTTTAATTGTTCAGATAATTATTTTGAATAAAGATAATTCATTTTCAATAGTTATACGGTGATAAGAATAGTTTTATTAAATATATACATTTGATTTGAAAATATAAGGAAAATCGATATCGCTATATCGATATAATAAAAATTATTACGAATAATTTTAATATTGATTTATATGGTTTTATAATTCAAATATGATCATTTTAATTCAATAAGAACATAGTTTTCAAAGTTTTGTGTACAAATATATGTACATTTACTAAGAAGTGAAAATGTGACCAGTAATCGGTTTTCCACGATTTAACAAACAAAATTTGCTCGAAGACATTTGACGTGTTATGTACATACATGTATATATATAGGTCACAAGCACATGATAACATATACACACACACACACACACATAAACACTTATATATATATATATTATAAATTAATAGCTAAATAATTTCCAAAACTCAATATTTAAGTAACCAAAAAGCAAACATCAACTCATAGTACAACACCATCATCACACCATCACCTCACATCACCATCACATGACCTAAAGGTGAGAGCCGTGTGTGTAGGGGGTGTAGGAGGGGTGTGGACTAGGAGCGTTTTGGTAATTTTATCTTTAGATATTTCATTCCAAGTTTTCTCTTATAAATACCCCATCCTATCTTCACATTTTTCACAAAATTTTCTACTTCTTCTTCCTTCTTTTTCAAGCTACCCTAATGGCTTCTCATGATAATAAAGTTATGGAGACATTTTATTCGAAAGAAAATTAAATTTATATAATATTCATTCGTTGTCAAATCCACTTCAAAACAAAGGCAATTCTCTTCTTTTGCACCCCTCCAACCCATGGCTACCACCCTTCTCAACCTTAGGTCGAGCCTTCTCCCTCTTCCCATTAAGGCTGTGTACTCCAAAGCAAGGCCGAACCATTTTAAGTCGATTGTGCTAAATGATCGTAAGCATAGATTTCAAGATAGTGGAGCTATAGCCGATTTTCTGCTAGCTCAAAGGAAAACTAAAGGTGAGAAACTCTTACTAATAGTATATTTTTGGGTGATGATATGATGTTTGCAATGGATGTTTAATATGCTTTGATCATCAAGCTTGGTTTTCATATGAATGTTGAATATATATATATATATATATATATATATATATATATATATATATATATTTGCAAGTCATGGAAATACACGTCGATAAGCACAAAAGAAATCATTTTCCTCTACTTTAATGAATTGGCGTATATAGAATGCTAAACCTTGTTAAAATGGTTTAGAAATGAGTGTGGATTGTTTTATAAACATGTGGAAGTGTTTTGGTGAAGTTTGAAAGGTAACTGAAAATTTAGTCAAAAATAGGAACATCGTGTAACGATAATTCACGATTTCCTGCAATAAAAATCAAATGGGTATATAGAATGGAATATAGCTCGGAATTCATCGAGTTAAGAATTTTCCAAACTACTATATCCATAGTTTTCAAGAAAAGAAAGAAAATTGAGATTTCGACAAGTAGATTTTGAAGTATGAGTAAAACAATTTTTTGGAAAAATCGCGGTTTTACAAATCGGAATCCAAAACTGGATTTCTTTGAAAATGATATTTTAGAAATACTTAAATATATGAAATAAATTATAAAAATCTTTTAAAATAGTTTAAAAGAAATTATAATTGAAAAGTAAGGATTTTCAAATATTGGAAAAGTTGTCTTAAATCGATCCAGCTTTTAAGCACTTTACGTAGCACTTTTTGGCTGTCTTTTGAACAACTTTAGAAATGAAGTTTTTAAACTTAACAATTCTTTTCCAAATCTTTTGTAAATGTTTTCAAATGTATAGTTAAATGTTTTAATGATAATTTGGAAGTTTTATAGTTTATATAAAAATTAAATAAATGATTTAAAGAAAAGCTATTACAAATTAAGTGACTTAATCTTGGCTCTAAAAGTCGACGAACGGACTGGATATTTCTATTCGTGAGATTCAGATGTGAGGTGCTTAAACTAAGGAGATGTTCAGGAGCAACCAGTGCCCTAGTTCACCTGGCCTCTTCCCTGGGCGAGGGATAGATAAGGTCAAAATGTCGGAAACAAGTTAAGTATAAAAGGATTTAAATTTTCCAAATTTAAATTAAATATACCTTGATTTTATAGAGATGATCTTCTTATACTTAGTGTTAAAGCCCGAAGAGGGAACATGTACTATTCGTAGAATTTAAAAGGTGATTTCACTATTATTCCACCCATAGTATTTATCGAATACAGGAATTGATATTGAGTTGAATTAAATGATTTATATAGATTATGCTCATTTAATTGTTACTAGTTTTGGATTAACCCTAGATAACATGGTTTTAACTCAATCAAAGTTATTGGTTAAATCATTATTAACATTTAAATGAAATTAATTGAAAATATTTTCCTAAGTAAAAAATGAAATGATTTCAAACTATTCCTAGTTTAAAAAGGGTTACAAGTAATCTAAGGATGTGATAAGAGAGATTTAATAATCCTGTATATGTAGGAAAGAGTGTTTTAGAAATATATATCTCTAGAAAGATTTTGTTGAAAAGAACTTAATCAATTAAAGAATGATTCCCTATTCACAGAACCTCTTTTATCGGTAATTGGATCGATGGAACCGGGGTTGAATTTTGGTAATTCCTATCTGGAAACCACTTCGAATCAACATATGGGTTCAAAAAATAAAGACCCGATGAAGAAAATGAAGGATGAAGACCGAAGGTTTAAGGGGGTGAAAGGACTACTTGTTGATAATTCTGTTTAGCTCCCAAATACTTAAGTAGCAACGGTCCCTTCATTTCTGAAACTCTTCGAGCTGCAAGGACTTATCGCGGCTAATCCTTGGGGTAACTCCCGATGTAGTAGGAGAGTGCCTTCAATTTGTCCTGTTTCGAGACATCTTGCATGGATAAATGTCTGAAGTTACATTTCTAGTTTTATAAATGATCTCTATAAACATATCATCTATTTGGTAGTGAAGAATGCAACTTCTCTTAACTTAACACCCTTTCCCGAGATGTACGAGCTCAGGAGTTATACATTTGTAGAAATCAGTTGTGTGATCATGGAATGGTAGTGCGGCATTGAAAAGCAAAGTGAAAGGTAATCGTTAACTCAAGCATCACACCCGGAAATAACCGAAACAGGGTAGACGCGGGAAGGCTATATGGTTCGCTACCTTTAGGATATGATCATCCCCTTTTAGATATATTTATTCCTGCTATGACGTTCTAGACTAAAATTATTGTGGATGTATGCTGTGAGGGCCCGTAGATAGGTCGGTAATAATCGGGGTGATGATGTATTCGGTACTATCTAGGAAGAGGTATGCCAGTCTTGTATTGGTAGAGGACCATCGGTTGGGCCTCGGTACATTCCTCTAGAGATGTATTGTCTAAAGGTAGTCCCTTCACCTGGTCATTTATATTTAAAACATATTTAAAAAAACTAGAAATGATAAATATTGATTATATTTCACTTATGAATTAAATTTCATTTTCTCAAATTAAACCAATGGTTAAACTGGATTTAAATTGAGCTTAAATTGAGAAAATGAAATTTAATTCAAATCGATTCTACAATAAGGGTCTGTACTAGTTTAGATGTAGAAAGCCTTTTACTACAAGTTGGTATGCTGGAATTTAATAATGTAAGAATTTCAGCTAAGGTTAATAAGTTTATTTGCAAATGTTTTTGAAGGAATGCCATTAAAAGTAATATACTTTTTTTTTTCGTAATAATGATTTTGTTATCATAAGGTAAAAACTCGTTCCATGATTATGTACAGCGTGGTGTTATAAGATACCTTTTTGTCTTCAAAATGCATATTTTTAGTTCTCACGCCAGTCTTATGATTGACCGGGAGTTCATTTTCCATTCCCTTAAACTTTGGATGCCCTAATTTTCTTGAGCAGCCTAGTAGTCAGGTTAAGTTTATAAGAAATTTGGATGGAGCTCGAAGCATGGAGTTAAAAGATTCTTCTGAAGATCGTTATCTGTTTCCACCACTCTTATGTTATAGAATTACGCATTGGTAAGGATAGGAATTTATAACGGTCCATATTTAACTCTGAAAAATGTATTTATATTTCCGTTGTAAAGATTATTTATTGAAACAATACATGTTATTCCGTTCGTGTGATATTCTGTTCTATCTTTATTTCTTTTTCTATCTTTATTTCTTTTTACCCTTAAGAATTCGCCTCTCCGGCACTTAGATTTGTGACACATAAATACCGAGGATGTATTAGTGTCGATTTTCAAGGTTTAAAGAAATGGTCATCACAACGTGGTATCGGAGCTTAGGTTGAGCGAACACCTTGGCTTTGGTTGGGGTACAGTCTCATCAAAGATAAGGTTAGTAATTACCTAGGATGAGTAACTCTTTAGAGATAGGGTTGGTATCTCCCTAAAATGAGTTTGAGCATATATGAGTGTGTATTTGTTGATATCATATACAAATGAATTTGGTTTTATATGAAATCATTTTTACTTAATATATATATGTGTGCGTGTGTGTGTGTGCGCGCGTGCGTGCATATATGAGAAAAAAATTGGTAAAATTTTCAAAGAATTTTTGAGAGAATAAAACATTTTTATACAAAGAATTTTTAAACAGCTATCTTTAGAAATGAATCCCGAAACATTTTTTGAGTATTAACCAAACCTCCGTACCTAAGAATACTTTAGCAATTACCTGCTACGTATGTCTAAAAAGAATAAATTGTTTACCTTGTAGAAACTATATAGGGGAAATTAAGCAAAAGGGGAGTCTTCTAGAGCAAATTAAGGCAAAAGGGATTGCCTCATTATTCTCTCTAATGAGGAATAGGAGCAACCAAAGTATCCACTTAGGAATGATGGATTCCCGATTAAGGAAGAGTATTCCACATACACTCGAAGGGATGAAGATGGATATCCTATGGTCGGTATGCTTATACCACCCCTAGCTCCAGAAGTAATTATGATTTCTAGCGACGATGAACCCGGGCAAGCCTCGAAGGGAAATTGGATAGCCGATCACGCTAGTTCCATATTGGAACCAATAGAAGAAATTGAACCCATGGAAGAAGAATTAGAACCCATGGAAGAGGAGATAGAACCCTTGGAGGAAAAATCAAAGCTGATAAAGACCCCGATGTTATCATATCTAGCAAGTGTAGTAATGTAGTACAGGATATGGACGGGGAGCATGTTATGTGGTAGGAAGGATTATCCCGTTCATACATAAACTGCAATGAGATAGAAAGCAATGATGAAGAAACTATAGAAGAGGAGGAATAGGAAGGAGTCGAAGAATTCAAAAACCCTTGGGAGGAAAATGTGAAAGGCTTAAATGAACTAGAAGAGGGCAGGATAATTCCTGGAATACTAGTCGGAATGGGACATGTCCCATGAAATCAACCATGGCTACCTCAGGTTATGGGAGAGATACCGGAAGAGGATGGCAATGAGGCCGATGATGAGCTAGGTTGTGATGAAGAAGGAGAGGGAGAAGTGATGATAAACCTTGGTAATTGGAGTCCACCATCATCTTCGAACTCGGAAGAGTAACATTGTGGAATTAATAGTATGTATGTATAAGTTGGATGAAGTATTGCTTGATATGGTATCTTGTATCTTATTAGTGTAAGGAAGGTTTTTTTTTTCTTTTTTGGACCCATTGCAAGGATTTATCGCTACTAATCCTAGGGGAAACTCTCGAAAAGATATGGCAGGAGAGTGCCTTTGGTTTGTCCTATTCCTGGACAACTTGTATGGATGAGTGACGTTGCATTTCTGTTATATAAGTGATCTCTAAAAACGTATCATCTGTTCAGTGGCGGAGAAGGCAACTTCTCTTTGCTCAACACCCTTTCCTAAGACGTACAAACTCAGGAGTTATATGTTTGTAGAAATCAGTTGTGTGACCATGGAATGGCAGTGTGGCATTCAAAGTGAAATGTGCAAAGTGAAAGGTAATTATTACCTCAAGCCTCACACCTGAAAATGATAGAAAAAGGGTAGGTGTGGCAAGGCTATGTGGTTCGCAGCCATTAGGATATGATCATCCCCTTCCAGATATAATTATTCCCGCTATGACATTCAGAACTTAAATTATTATGGATGTACGCTATGAGAGCCCTCGGATAGGTTGGTACCCACCGGGGTGATGACGTAATCTATACTATCTAAGAAGAGGTAGGCTGGTCTTGTATTGGTAGAGGACCATCTGTTGTGTCTCGGTACATTCCTCTAGAGATGTACTACCGGAAGGCAGTCCCTTTACCTGGTCATTTGTATGGAAACCCATTCTCCAATAAGAGCCTACATGATTTTAGATGTAGAAAGCCTTGTATTACAAGGTGGTATGCTAGAATTTAATAATGTAACAATTTCAGCTAAGATTAATAAATTTATTTGCAAATGTTTTTAAAGAAATGCCATTTAGAATAATATCCCTTATTTTTACATAATAATGATTTAGTTACAATAAGGTAAAAGACCGTTCCGTGTATATGTGCGACATGGTCTTATAAGATACCTTTTTATTTTTAAAATGCGTATTTTTAATTCTCACACCAGTCCAATGACTGATCCAGAGTTTATTTTTCTTTCCTTTAAACTATGAGTGCCCTAATTTTTCCGAGCAACCTAGTAGTTAGGTCTAGTTTAGAAGAAATCTGGATGGAGCTCAAAGCATGGAGTTAGAAGATTATTATCTGTTTCCACCACTCATGTGTTATAGAATTCCGTATTTGTAAGGAAAAGAATTTAAAACTGTTCATATTTAAATCTGAAAAATTTATTTAAATTTTCATTGTAAATATTATTTGTTGAAATAATATATATTATTACATTCGCGTGAGATTCTATTCTGCCTTAATTTCTTTCCTACCCTTGAGAATCTGCCTCTCTGGCACTTGGATTTGTAGCACGTGAATACCGAGGATGTACTAGTGTCGATTACAAGAGTCGAAGAAATGGGTCCTCACACAAACAGAAAATATCGATGTGATTGATTCATGCAGTTCTCTCGAATTGAGAATACTATCAATCTTCAATATGAATGCTCCACTTTGATTATAGTCAAATCATGGAAAAGTATCCAACGAGTGACTATAATTGAGTCAAGCGGAAGTATTGAAAGTGAAGCACTATTCAAGGAAGGATACGTCTCCTCGGTTATATGGGGTTAGTATCATGGTCAACTCAAAGTCAAAATCTATTGCCAAAGTAGTTCGGTTAACAGTAATTGTTATTATTGAGTTAAGAACTTTGTTTTTGGAATATAAACTTGAATATGGACGATATTGATATTTTGACCATTATCATATTCCATAAGTCCAAAGTGATATAATTTTAACAAAGAGAATTGGTGTAAATAATAGTCACAACTGGGTAACGCTTAATAAAGTAAAATTAGATTTTCCTGAAATCAAGTAAGCAATAAATTTGGCTAAAATGTCATACCACTTACTAAGTGACATGTAAATGTTAATATTTGAATGGTTCGATATTAATCGCTGATAAAATTTACATCCGACGAGTCATATAACCAGAAAAGATGGATTCTTCTTGGACCAAATGGTTTAATTAATTTATAACCATTCTAAATTAATTAAATTATATAATATTTATGGAATATTATTCATATATTTGATTTTGATTTGATAAATGAAAATTGAACATATTTATAAAAGTTATAAATACATTGAACGATATATGATTTCGATAAGTGTTTTAAATTAGATTTAAAATGCAAATATTCATTTGGGCTCCGTTTATGGCATGTTATGGGGATGATAGGATCGACTGAACATGAGGCTAAGGGTGGCTACTAGACGGGCTAAAGAGGAATAGTGATGGATGGTTGAGATAGAAGGAGATTGAGTAAAAGATATTATCCTAAAATTTCTCCTTTCCTTCCTCTATTTAAACATCACTTCCTCCATTTGATAAGGATCTTTTTCAAAGGCTACATCCCTATTCTTCTGTTGGCCAATCTTCCCCCTTCCATCTCTCTGGTCTCTCAAGCTCAAATCAAATCAATTTAGTTGTTATTCGATAACTAATGGTCAATGGTTCAAGGACTAGCAATCTGTTGGATCAGAAATCGTTTCTAGAAGCTTACGTCATCATTTCAAGATGTGCTTAAGGGCTTTAGCCACAAGGTATATTTCTAATAAATACTAATATTAATTTACGTTTATAATACTCATTATATATACAGTATTATTAGTTAGGTACTGATTCAAATATGCAATTATACTGTCACAATGTAGATTGGTTATATGTATATGTAGATATATGTTTATATAGAAAATTTGAGATAAATTAACCTACATATAGTATGGCTCAGATTAAAAAAACATTTTTGATTATTTAAATAATTTAACATATAATATCCACAGATATTTGTCTGGTTTATAATTTAAATACTATATTATAATTATATAAAATTTGAAATAAATTATTATATACGATGTTTAACAATTATATTATTTTCGCTAGAAAGAATTTTTCATTTATATATTATTTGTCAATAATATTTAAATTAATTTATCATAAAAATAATTATAAAAATTCATATATATTTTATATTTTCAAAAATCATATTAATGCATATTAAACACACATCTAAAATCAAAAATAGATTTTTTTTATTTTTAAATATTTAAATTAAAATCATAAATTTGTAAAGTGGATTTGTTAATTATTTTAAATTATAAATTTATATAATAAATTTCAAATTATAAAATCTTTGTCTAAATTTTGTTAGATGTTTAAATCTTAAATTTAGATTAGAATAAAATATTTTTCTAATTGTTAAATAATTATTTTTTTGCTACATTGATATATATATATATATATATATATATATATATATAATTTAAAATTTTAAAAAATATCCTGATTTATGCACAAGAACAGATCAATATATTTATTTAAATGAAATTATTTTATTATTTTATTTATACTAATATATGTAATGACCTAGAATTTTAGTAATTTAAATTTGGATTATTTAACTGATTTTAAATGTTGAAAAGTTATTTTTACTAGGATAACAACAAGCAAAATGCGTGCTTATATAACTATAATATATCTTTATAAAAGTTGTTACAAATTTAAAAGAATGTTTTCAACTCTTATTTGAAAATATTCTTTGAAAAAGAGTTCTTAAGAGTCGGTCACTACCATGAACTTTAAGGAAACTTACACCATTAAATGTCCACAGAACTCCATTGGATCCAATTATACACGCATCTTATAACATTAATATTAGACCTGTGAGCTTCTTGGATGGATTGTTGGGTTTTTTTACATGAAAATTTTGTATTTTACTATAAAAAATACATGAGCAATGGAAAAAAAGAAGCATAAATTTAAATATTCAGAATTGGTGTTGAACCAGCTAACTGTGTGGATAGATTGTTGGGTGTTTTACATAATTGTACTACAATGTTTACAAACTTCAAATAATATTAACGGACAGATTGTTGGGTGTTTTAGATAATTGTACCGCAATGTTTCCGAACTTCAAATAATATTAAGGGTCGAAAAATGGTAACATGATGTTCTATTTCTCCATCTATCGATGAGCAGTTGAATAATATTTGTTAAAGCTACAAACAAATGTGAAAAAGGTAAGGTGGTGTAGTATTATTAGTTTCTTTTCTAATAAAGCAATGGAAGCGGAACGTAAACAACATTTTTGTCTATCTAAAAATATGCATGTCCAATTGCATCAATCTATTTAACTTATCATTTTCATACATCACTATCTTAATGGACTTTATCTCAACTTATCTAGTTCCATAATGGCGACAATAATAAAAAATTTATTTGATGGATATTATAATTTAATCATAGTTAAAAGGTAAAATTCCCGTGAAATAGAGCATACCTACAAAACAGTCATATATATGTGTAAACAATAAATTAACATTTGGTAACATGTAACTAATAATAGTGAAATGGATAAAGGCATGCATGATTCATGGCTTTTGCGTGTAACTTTCTTCTTTACATACCCTGATATTAGCAATATGTGTGTGAAGAAATTCCTAGCTAAGCAATGTTTCACTTAGTAAGTGAACAAAAAGTAAACTGTTTTAATGAAGAATAATGCGTTTTCTACATTGAACATGTATGTACTTCTGGTCCCCCACTACCTGTTGGCCCTAATTTTACATGCAAGAACCAACTAAAACAATACACTAATTCTGAATCACACACACACATTTTAGATAAGATATATAATTTAACCTGCAAAGAACTAAGAATGCTGCATTTTATAACTTCACCACCTCTGCTTATTCATTACCATCTCCCTACATAAGATATATATACTCTTAATACAACTGCTGTAACCAACCTTTCTCCAGGCCACTACCAGACCTCTTTGCAACCTTCTCACATCAATCTGCGGCTCTCTGTTCCTCCTCCACACTTCAGATTTTCATACCTCCTGCATGCATCAGACATGCACACCACATACTTGCACGGTTGCAGTAGCTATCTAACATAGTTTGGTGTTTCGCCTCTTGTGTTCAGCTCCCCCTTGATATCCTAATATGCGAGTTTCAGACATGGACATCTCAATATCTCAACTGCCTTTAATAGTTTTCATATCCTGCCTACACACCATTTGGCTTTTCCAACATGTGAGTCATAATTGGCATGTTACACTTTTCTCCAAATATGTAACTGCAATATATCAGGATTGATATAAAAATGTAAAATGTATAGTAAAGTAAAACATCAATTTTATATAGCAATTATGATGACACTGACAAACTTTCAGGTTAAATGATAATTAATCTTGAATTCCAAAAAAAAAATCACATTAATTGTTATTAATAGTTGAATACTTTGCTGCCCATGTTTTTCATGTGCTTTGGGAGCCAAACCTGTTGTTGAGACTTGGGAGATTTTCTATTCCTGCCAAAAAGAATGATTTGGTTCAATGGCTCTGCTGTCAAATGGTACCACTGACTATATCATGTCTATATCAATATCTGAATAATCAATTGTTTACACAAATAAAATATAAGTCACTAAACAAATAATCACTTGCTTAGTATATTATTAAAAACAATGAAAACAACCAATAAAATATTGAATTTAAGATATTCTAAAAAATAAATTGTACCTTGGGATAAGGGGACTGTAAAATCACCAATATTTGAAAGTAGTATGCCAAAACAATTCAAAACAATTTGATTGTAGCCTTAGATATAGTGATGTAGGAATGAGGTTATTCGCGATGCAAGCAATGGTTGTGTCGTAATAAAAGGTGTTGTGAAAATAAAACAATTTGTAAAGATAAATTAAAAAAATTGCCCAAAGCTATTAATACTACAATAAACTTCTTTAGTCGGCAAACACTAAATTTGAATCTTTACTGATAATGCAATAAACTGACCAACATTTAAAAAATACATAGAACTCTTATACATAATAGTCATTAAAAATAAAAAATCAACCAATGTATATAAATGGTATTAAGCACATGGCAAGGTGGGTTGAAAAGCTTAATTTCAAGGAAAAAATCTCACTATTGTCATGCTTAACTAAAAATAAAACCTGTAGCAAACATTGAACATATTTATATTTTGTGGTTTTCCATATGCATGCCAAGTGACTCAAAAGGTCAACTATGAATACCAGGGAATCAATTCACATCTCAAATAGAAAATGAGTATAACATGTAAAAAAAAATGTTAAATACATAATGCTTCTAAAATGAAGAAATCAAATAAAAAGGTAACATAAACCCATGTAAATAGATTCACATCTCAAATAGACATGTATTAGTATATAAATGATGAACATAACATGATAGGAAATAAAACTGATACTATATTGTTTACAGTGAAAAAATTTCTATGCAGTACATGGTAATAAAGTAGTGCAATGAAATATGATTTGTAGAAATCAATAGTATACGTAGTCTTAAAGAACTCTAAAACCACTTTAGATTATATAGAGGATTGGACTTGACTTTAATAATCGTTTAAAAGTAGTCTAGTTCATATTTTAGTATCCCAATCAGAAACAAAATTGAGTACTGAAATTGCTACCGATACAGTGAACAACCTATGTACATGCACATGTAACCTAAGATACAAATCATACTTCAATACTCAAACAACCTTTATACATGCCCATGTAAGTAAGGAGGATGAAATATTTCAAAACAGAAAATTGTTTGGTCCATTGAATGAATCAATCCTCAACTAAAAAAATGTAACGGCACTTAAAGAAAGAGAAACAACAGAAGTTATCCATCCAAATAGATCTAAACAAAACAAAAAAGAAAGCCCTTAAGTTATCAACCAACATCAACCGAGATTGATATCAATTGGATAGGAAATAAAAATAACCTTGAACTGAATTATAACAAATAAATAATTAAGCAACCCAATACTAATCAAAATTCGAAGGATATTGGAGGTTAATGGATGTCGTATAAAGGATGAATTAGTGTAATTCTTTATCGACATTGAATCACCCAATCGAAGTTAATTCTATGCTTTATCGATACTTGAAGTTTGAGAAGACGATAGCTCACTAACAACAGTTTAACAGGAAATCCATAGGCGCTAATCAGTTGATCCATGATTGATAATGCACATAAAGGTAAAGAAGATGCCAGATCTAGAATTGCGGTGAACTAACCCTAGTTTGCGATTGCGAATCTGCAGTGGTGACAAAATCGACTTATTTCTTTGAGTGACGAAGAAGAGTTAGATTTTTCTAATAAATTTTGGGAATGCAGATAGAAGCAAAAAACATAGAAGGGGTAGTATAAGTATTCCAAAAAGACGCGGTTGACTGCCTATTAAAGATAAGTTAAATAACTTGAATTTCAAATACAGCGATGTTTGATAATTAAACTGTTGAATTTAATATTGAAATTGTTTAAATAATTGAATCTTGAATTTAATATGAATAAAATTGATTTCAAAAGTTGATTTAAATTCTTTTTGAACACGAATAAAGATAGTAAACTTTTAATTTGGATTTAGTAGTGATTAAACGGATTTTTGAAGTTACTCATTTTAATTAACGTGTAAAAATAGCATTTTTGGGCACTGTCTTGGATTTTGACGAAACCAGTTACATTGGATCCGTAATAGTGAATTATTATATGCCATCGAATTTCATGGCGATTGGGTGTATTATTTAGGCGTTCGAGATCGAAAGGCGTAGAAATTAATTTTAGAAATTTATATATAATAATTGGGTTTGAAAAGTTATCTTTTGTATATGGTCGAACTAGGCCTTCAGAATAGATCCATTGCATTCAGAATATGGGTATAACATATAGAACGACAGATGGCACGCCTCGTTTGGAGTTCGAGATTTTTAGGTGCTTTGAATGAATATTATAAAACTTAATAATATAGATATTCTTTATGCACCATGCTTGCCCATACCTTGCCCACGTCATGCTATACCTTCCCTGGTTTGTATTATCGCGTTTGCATCAGAAGAAAGGAAAAAAAATAGGGGTCGCGTTATTTTCAAATTCAAAAAAGGCCAAATCCTATGGCCACAATCAATAGGCGCCGCCACGGCCACTATCGAGGCTCGACCTCAACTAGAAAGATGGGCGGCTTGACATATGAAGAGGATGGACAGTGGGATCGACCTAGATCGAAGCAAGGTGATGGGGAAATGTATGCGACCGAGGCAACGTTTAAGGGTTGTTGTACGATTTTGGACCACGCGCGCGTGGTGGAAATAGCTGCTGGCAAGGAGCGGCAGGTGGCGGCACGGTCAATAGGGTCGGCGGCGTGATTTGGTGCAGGCGATTGGGGGACTGATGTCGCAATTTTCTCGTGCCTGAAAATATGCGTGAACAAGGGTTTATGTTTAAATTATATTAGTTATGTTGATTAAATTTTAATCATTCGTTATATTAATAGATCCAAAACATTCTCATACGAGGTTCGTTACGTGAGCGACGAGTCACGTTGTGATCATATAGACAAATGCTATGCTATGGAATTGGATTGGATGGATTCGGAGCTAGTGAGAATTTTGGATAAAAATTGGACATTCGTTCAATTTTAATCAAAAAAGGGAATGTTTCGGCAAATATTAAAATCAATGTGATTTAATCTCACCTTTTTGGTCAACCAGAAATATTTTGATCTATAAAAATTATCTATTGACTGTTTGGATAATTTATTAACTATTATTAGTTGGATTAGATATATTCCCGACTATTGGAGTGAATGAGACCCTATTATGTTCCCATGTAAAGAGCGGATGACCTTTTGTATACGAATCCTGCCTCGAAGCCGTTGATTTATGTTTTTATAATAATATACCGTACATGTTGCAAGGGGACAGGTTGGAGAGATCCAATAGGATTCCTGACACTGTTGATTTTATTTTCATATATATAGTTATATATGACTTGTCGAATTTCATATTGATGACATGGATATAGTTTTGCTTAGTTAATGCTTTAGTAGCACCAAGCCTCATTTTTTATATTTTAAAATATATAAAATAGTGAATTGATTTAAACGGGATTTCAAAGTGGGTTTTGGAAATTCTATATGTTTAATAATTTTTCTAAAATAAAAATTTGATTATTAGAGATTATAAATTTATTGTTTTATAAAATATTCTAAAGAGATTTTCGAACTGTAAGATATAGATTTTCACATCTTGGAGAATAAGTTCGTCTTTTATAATAAAGGGACGTGTTTTAAAAGAACTAGAAACATGTGATATAATATTTATTAATCAACTTTGTATAAAGTGATATATATATATATATATATATACACACACACACACACACTATGATTTATTTATAAATATGAAATTTATAAGTTGGATAATTTACAAGGGTGATATTTTTACAAAGGAAGTAAAGATTTGTAAAATCTTATTTTGATGATAAAAGTATTGATTTATAAATGGGGTTTATAAATTAAACGAAACTTTATCATTTAATAAATCAAGGAATAAATCAAATAGTGGATTTATTTTAAGATACAGAATGATATTTTAGAAATTGTTGATTCTATTTTGAAAATTGAAGGCAAAGATAAAATTGAAATGTTACACGATATTTTTATAAATAGAAAGGAAATTATCTATATGGAAGTAACGTTAAAAACAGACTACGATTGATGTTTTTAAATAAGATTTATGAATGGGTGAGATTCATAAAAGAAAATAAAGTTATAAATGGAATTCATAAATAAATGGGTTTATGAAAGGAAGTTTTATAAAATGGAAAGAGTTTCTTAAATGTAGTTTTATAAATTAAAAATGATTGAGTTGAAGATCAAAGTATGGATTTTTATCAAGGATATATATATATTGTTCCAAAAGTTGGTTACCTATATGTATATTGTTTAAAGTTGTACATAAATATTTAAATAATTTTGGAAGTTTAATTTATTTAAATTATTAATATGGTTTGGAATTAATAATAATGATTATTAATAGTATTTTGGTAATTTATTATTATTACTTATATTGTAAAGACTAACTTTTTTTTATCCATAATGTTTAAATTAGTAAATATAATTTTTAAGAGGTTAAAAGTTAATAATAGTTATTTAGTTATGATGTTTTCGAGATTCATAAATAGAAGTTTGTAAACGGGCTTGGATTTTTATAAGAAGAGCTTATAAAGTGGTTTGAAGATTTAAAGGGATATTATTTACAAGCTTAAGAGGTTTATAAATAGATGGATATTTATAAACGAATTTTAGAAATGGGTTTATAGATTTATAAAAAGGAATTTATAAATAATTGCATGGCTTTATAAAGGGTTTATAAATGAAGTGACAAATAATTTATAAACGGTTTATAAAGGATTATAGAAATATATAATGAAGTTTATAAATGATTTTAGAATTTGGTGAAAAGAAGATCTTCCTCAGTGTTTGGTAAATATACTTATGCCGTTGATATAAGTATATGGATATTTTCTAAATATTGAAATAAAAGGGTTTGTGAATATACCTTTGTAAAAGTATTTTGATACAAGCATTCATAATATGGTTTTAAATAATGAAAAGATTAATTAAGGAAACGTAGTGTTGCTTGGTGCTTAACCAAATGTTGGTTTTGCCTACGGAATTAAATCCCTGACTGATTGTTTGTTATTCGATATTTAAATAACCGACTATCGAATTTCGATCAAATATAACTTTGGAAATATCAAGGAGAAACACGTGAGTTATGTGGCACAGTCATCTTCGATGATGTTGTACTGTGCATAAAAATCTTGTTCGTTCTCCTTGGACAATGATAAGGAAATCCGTCCACTAACGGTTAGGAGGTGATCTTTGATCTTATCTTTGATTATTTATTTCCTAAAAGAACCAGAGTTGAGTTTACCGAAAACTGGCGAATGTTGTTTCGAAGAGACCGAGATCGGATATGTTATCGGAAAACCACTTTAATCCAACTCCAACGTTCAAAGTAAAGACATCTTGAAGATGATGGAATTAGAGACGGAGTTCTCAAGCGTTTCGTTCAGTCCCAGAATGAACTTGTATGGATGAATGTTAGTATTGCATTGGTTGCTTGGAAGGCAATATTAGCATTCCAAGATGGTTTGCTAGAAGGAAATGGTAAGAGCATGGCCTCTTCGAGCCTCACATCGGGGAAACGAATAAAGTAGGGACATGCGGTAGGGCTAAGTGGGTCGCACCCAAATAAGGTATGATCATTCCAAGTCTAGAGCGATGTTAATGTATGCTTTGGAATCTCATTGTGTGTTTGTTAATTGCCACCTAGGGATAATCATATTCAGTGCTACTCGAGAAGGGGGTAGTGCCGGTCCTGAGTAGCAGAGGTGCAACGTGTTGTGGCCTCCCATACGTTTTATCTAGATGTGTACGGATTCGGTGTGTAGATTGTTGGAATCCATTCTCCAATACGAGCCTTCGGTTTTGGTTGCAGAACCTAGTATGCTAGAATTTAATTAATGTAACAATTTCGGCTACGATTAATAAGTGCATGTATATCAGACACTATTATAATATCATAGGATTTCATATGAAATGTTTTGGTTATCGTAGGGTAAAAATCCATCTGTGTTTATGTGCAGCGTGGTCTTACGAGATGCCTTTGTTTCTAAAGGTTTTTGTATCTTTAAAATCTAGTTAGGTGTGTTTTATCATGCTGGTTTTCCAAACTGACTTGGGTATTATTTTATTATAATGCTCGGGTCAGACCGAGCATATTACAGATTTAGTTTGAATGCTTTGGAGCTTCAGGAGACGAGTTGTAGTCTCAGGAGACGTATTCACGTATATTATTATTTTCCGTTGCTTTGTTGTTGAAATTATCAGCAATTGTAAGGACGGGATGTAATAATTGTCCAGGCAGATGATTGTGATTGGTGTTATACTCCGATGGATGTTTGTATATAACAGTTTCTATTTTGTAAAGATCATTGATATTATATTATATTTTGTTCCACTGTGATTGTGAGATTCTATGCTATTTTAGTTTCTTTTCTTCTTCTCTTCTCTTCTTCTCTCTTCTTTCTTTCCCTTAACTATCCATCTTTCTGTTCGATTTGGGTTGGACATGTGTGGTTTATTGTCAGCTTGAATTATACGAAAAAGCGGATCGTTACAACGGTTTATACATGTTATACATATATATATATATACATAAGTATTTAAAATACTCAGTTATATGTATATGTGTGTATATATATGTATATAAACGTATTTATATACAAAAAATTTATTTATAAGTACTATTCTCAACATTACAGTAAAAAAAATCATTTACTATACTTTAAATGTTATGAACATATTTATATATTAATTAATATATATATTTTGTTAATATTATATAGTTATGTTCATATATAAATATTTATATGTTTATAAAATGATATATAAACAAGATTCTAATCTATATATATATTGGAATATTTGATTACAAAAGCAAAAGTATAAATACACATATATTTGGATAATATATTTACACATTAGATGAGCTAACACATCCTTTGCGATGTCAATCTCAATATATACATACGGGCATGTTATATCTTGCACAGATTGATATGTTTCACATTATGTGTATATGACACACACACACACACACACACACACACACACACATATATATAAATTATAACATAAAAATTAAATTAAATATATCAATTTATAAATTTAAATAAAAAAAAGATTTTATTTAAATAAAATTTAGAAACATTCTAAATAAACTATATTTCACAGGCCCAATAAAGATCCAATGAGGTAAAAATATTTGAAATTCAACCATAACTTCCGTTGTATGTTGACCCAGTTCTAACAATGGTATCAATAGCCAATGCGGTTTAATTTAATTATATTAGGGTTAACTTCTAAGCTCACCGACCAAATGTTGTCCCTAACAGAAAATGCCCAATTTGAATTTAGCATTGGGCTAATTTTCAAAATTGTTTGAAAACTAAAAATATAAAATTTTAAATTTAAAAGTTAAATATAAAGTAAGATATAAATATATTATAAAAGTTATAATATAATAATTTTTTAAAAAATGTTTGAAAAATATATTAATTTTAAAATTTTAAAATGTGTTAATAAGATTAATAAAACAAATTAATTAAATAAGTTAATTATTTAATAGATGTATATATGTATTATATATTATGATATATGTTTTAATGTTTAAATAACATAAATATACATGTGTATGTATGAAATGAATTTTGAAACTAATATAATTTAATTAAAATAGCTTAATTAAATTAGTTGATTAAAAAGTGAATTAATTAAATAATAATAATATATATATGATATATGTGTTATATTATAAAGGTTATATTATATAAAAAATGTCCAATATAATATTATATTAAGATAATATAAAAATTAATTAAAACGCTAATTAACTAAAATTAATTAAATAAGAATTAGTTAATGTAATATTATACATATGACTATTATAAAAGTAATATAACAAATAAATGTTATACAAAATAAAATTTGCACTAAGAAAGAAACACAAAAGATGCATGTGGAAGCAGCACAAATGGAACCAACGGAGAGCCCGCATATGGCAAGGAAAAAAGGAAAAAAGGGAAGCATGCTGGAGTAACACTATGGGGTAGTGCGACGACCTACATTTCGGAAGGTTTAAATCGATAATAATCCACACATGTCCAACTCAAACAATCCGAAACACAGAAAATCAATGGGGTTAATTAAGAAAAACAAGAAAAGAAGAAAACAAATATAGAATCTCGCAAGGGAATGAAAAAAATATAATAATCAAATAAACAGTTCATGAAGCTGTTTATTTTATATATTTGAGTAAAAATTTACAACATCTATCAGAGTTATATATACAATAGAATAATAGAATACAACAGTGCAACAGAAAAACATGATGTAGGGTAATAATACTAGTAATAATATACCAATCCTCATCTTCGTCCTCCAAAAAATAATCTTCAGTGCACCGAAAACTCAAGGCCGACCTGAGCATAAAGTAAAACAATACACTCGAGTCAGAACTAAAATATTCTTATGTAAGTCAAATCAGTATCATGTATAACATGAGTGTAATAACGTCAGATATGTTTACGGGGTTTTACATCCTCTGTCCAGTGTATAACATACGTGCAATAACTTAAGAGATGTTATGGGATTTTCCATCTGTTAAGGATCCATCAAAATATTTATATATAGTAGAATACGGTATATATACTATCTAATCGGTAAAATAAATATTTTTCTTAGCGTTACGGCTTTACATTAATCCCCTTGAACGCGTTTTTAAGCATTGTCTATAGTTTGCGTATAACACCTCAGTAGCACGTCGGGGGATAGGGATTCACCGTGATATGACAACACTGAACCAAACTCGTAGCAGTCTCGTATAAGGATAAAGTATGACAAGGCATGTGAGGCAATGCCCAAGGTAGGATACTACCACTTTGGCTCGAAGGGCTGATGGTAACGCATCGTAGCCACGATTGCCCAGCATGTCCATCCATCCCATATCGAATCAAAGGGAGGTCATCCCAAATCAAGGTGCACTAATCAAAAACAACTTCAAAAGTAATAGTATGGATCAAGTCCAAGTATAAAATCGAAGAACGGATGTGCGCTAGGGGTAGCTAGCCAACTTGGCACTTTCAAGCCATCGTGTTTTAGTCTCTTCAAATTGGCACAAGGGTCGGGGTCTACCCATCATCGTTCTCTTTTTCAAATCCAACAAATTTATGTCAAATCCAACCACTTCATTATAGGGTGTCCTCTACGTATATAGTTGTTAAAGTGGTTCCAATATTGACAGTGAGTATGCCAACAAGTGGCCTCGGTCTTTTTAACAATCAAACGTCGTTTTACCCATCGGTTGGTACTTTTACCTTTTGAAAATGATTCATATCTGATATCAAAATATCATGTTCATTTCAATATATCATTTCATTTTGAAATATCATACTTACTTCAAATATGTCAATTTTCACTTGAAGTTATTTTTGCTCCAATATCACAATTTCACTTCAAAAATCGTTTCGAATTGCAACTTAGGTTATAACTTCTTTTTAACCCAATTCGCATTGAAATCAATGATTTAAATATAAACATTCCAACCTTGACCATTTTGAATTTTTTTGAAAATATTTTGAAAAATAAATAAATAGTTAAAATAGTTTGATATAAGATGGTTTAATTATTAAAATGGTTTATATCGTAAAATAGTTTGGAAAATCCAAATAATTTGAATATTTAAAAAGGTAGATTTTAAACAGTTATATTAAAATAATTTACTTGAAATAGTTTCAAAGTCAAACTTATTCAATTCCAAATCTTTCGATTCAAATCATCTTCAATCTCAATCCAATTCGAACTAACTTCGATTCTAATCAATTTCGATTTTCATTTTTAACTTCAATTTTGATTCAATAATTCGATTCAATGGTTTAAATATCAATTCAAATTCTTATTTTAAACCATTTCATTTTTAATCAATTTCGAGTTTGATTTTAAATACCTATTTAAATCACCTAAATCATTTAAACTTCAATATTCAATTTAAGGTTCAAATCTTTTAAAATAGTTCAATTCCGAGCTCAAATTTGAAATATCAATTCGAATCCCTTTTCTGAAGACAAATCTTGAAGTTCAATAAAGTTCAACCTTTTAAAACAACTTGATTTCCATAATTCAAATTATATATCGATTATAACTTCATATTTCAAATTTTATTCTTTAAACAAGTTCTTTTATAAATTTTTGATTCAACATTTCAAAACCCGAATTCGAAAATAATCCAATTCACATATTTCAATTTTATTTTTATAAAACAAAATCACCTGAATAGATTCAATTCCAAGAATTTAAAATCGTTAAATTTAACCAATCTAGTGTTTGTATATAATTTTCTATCCTACGGCCAAGTGATCATTTATTTCAATTTAAAATTTTGGGGATGGATATATATCATTTCACTCCAAATAAAAGTGGCATAGGTATAAATCATTTCAACCTATTTCTTAATTTATTTGAAATAATTCAAGCTACAGTTTTATATATGTCAACAATATACAGGATGATAACATGATATACATATAAAATAAATAAACATCCAAACATCCAAAATATCAACCAATAGCCATCCATCACAATCAACATCTAAATCAGTCAATAAATCATGACAGTTAACCTATTATCAATAATCGGGATTTTAACTGGTAGTTTAATTCAAATTCCTAACATATAAATTTCTATGTCGATTTCCATGTTAGTTAAATTAGCTAATAATAATCATTGAAATTGAATCACTTCATGATTTCAATTTAACCAACATCAAAAATATTTTAGTCTACGTGAGCAGTTTAAAACAGTCACTTTTATTTGAAACTGAAAATTTTTCAGCTTTAAATAAATTCCAGTTTGTTTCTATGTCATAGACAATGCCGATACGAATCAAATGTAGAAATGGCACTCGAATTCGACTTCGTACGAACAATATACGAATAAATTAACATAATGATAATAATTAACATATAGTAAAAAATTAACAAAAAAATTAAAACAAAGTCGTTACCCTTCGTTCATCACCCAACACGCGACACCGAAACCAACCATCGCGATCGTCTTCTTCCACGCGTGCACCTCCCCAGGCCACCGCTCGTCGATCCAACCTCACCAACGCACGTGCCTACCTTCGATCTGCCACCGCCTCAAATATTGTTGACCTTGCCGCTCCCTTCGTTCTAAAAAACCAAAAAAACCTCCGCCCCTCGAGCTCGATTCTAGAAAATATGAGCCATCTCGCCTCGATCTAACCACACATCTTGTAGATTTCAACGTGCTCTTCCTTTCCCTTGGTGAGGTCAAGATGTACAAATGAATGGAATTGGAGAAATCAAGGAAGAATGATGAGGCGTTTTCAGCCACCGAAAATCGCAGGAGAGAGAGGCCGTATTTTGAAGGGTTAGAGTTACGTGAAATGAAAGATAACGTTGCCTGCTATATAATATTCTGACCTGATTTATCTGCGAAAATTCCGAACTCCAAACGAAACATGCCGCTTGGCATATTTATTATTATACCTTATTTCGAATGCAATGGAACTAGTCTCATAGGACAATTCCATCATATTCAGAAGATAGCTTTTTAAAATCAAATTATTTTAATTAAAATTCTTCAATTTATTTCTATGTATTTCAAGCTTTCATGGCCAAACGATAAGTCTGATCGCTACAAAACTTGAAATCATATAATAATTCACTATTACTGATCCGATAGAACTAGTTTCGTCGGAATCCGAGACGGTGCCTAAAAAGATTATTTTTATACGTTAATTAAAACAAGCAATTTCCAAAAATTAATTTATTCACTTTAAATTCAATTTTAAAAGTTAACAATATTTATTCCTGTTAATATAAAATTTAAATCAACTTTCAACATCATTTTCTTTCATATTAAATTCAATATTCAATTATTTAAACAATTTAGAACATTAAATTTAAATAATTTAATTATCCAACAAATAGCTATATTTGAAACATAAGTTATTTAACTTTTAAACGAATTCAAATAACAAAACAACCACTTCCATTCTACAGCAATTCAACATTTATTATTCAATTCCAACTACTGATTATAAACACATTCAATACATAAAATTTCATTTCAATACTTGTTATTTCCTAAATCTTTGAAATTAGTTATTTCAAAATTTTATTCAATTTCATATTAAATAAATTACATAAATAAAACATAAATTTTTATTTCCAATCATTTTTATTCAATAATCGTATTAAATTCAATAATTTAAAATAGTAAAAAATATAGGTCGTTACAAGTATTAGTGTAAGAGGCTTGGATTCTGATCATCCACTTGAGGGTAGCATTTTTGTCCTTCTTTGTTTAATAGCTTATCTAATGAACAATTATATGCTCTTGCAAAAGGCTCGGGTTTCATTTTAAAAAGTCATGGTGTTGACATTGATGAATTCAAGTGAAAAGTGTTGGAGAGGGTTAACTCTATAAAATGATAGTGACATCTTGGAATGTATGAGGCTTAGGCATAGCCTCAAAGTTCCATAGAGTTAAAATATAATTAATACTATAAAGCTTGACATTGCAAGAGACAAAAATTTCCATTCCTGATGATAGAATTTTTCATTATTTGAAATGAAATATTTTGGATAAATGAAGTTATATAAAAGTAAGTGGTAGTGCTGGAGAACTGTTGATTAGTTAGGTTAATAGGAATTAATTGTTGAAATAGGAGATTAAAAAATGTGTATTGCTTGCATGTGGCTTTGGAATGTAAAGACTTTGATGTATTATATTTTATGACTAATGTGCATGGTCCTACATTAGAGAAGAGAGGAAATTGCTTTGGGAGAATTGCAAATAATTTCGAAGCTTAATACAAGTGCTCTGGCTAATTGGAGGAGATTTTAACGTCATCAAATTCTCTTATGAAAGAAACAAAAGAGAGAACGAGAATATAGGTGATATAGAAGATTTCGGCGAATTTGTGAGAAATTGTGACTTAATAGATCTTCCTCTTATAAATATAAAATACACTTGAAGCAATGGTAGAGAATCCTACTTTAGTAAAACTTGAAATATTTTTCCATAAACCCAGAATTTGGAGACATATGTCCACTTTCCTTTCGAAAAGGTCATGCTACTATTGTTTCAAATCATTACCCCATAATTTTTTATTTAGATGATAGTGTAAAGATAAAAGCAATATTCAGATTTGAGAAAATGTGGTGTCTTGAAGTTAATCTTGAGGAGATGATTAAGAATAAGTGGGCAAAATTCCAAAGGAAAGAAGGCGCAACAAGCATTGTTTATGGACAGTGGAAACATCAAAGAAGTTATTTGACAAAGTGGAATAGAGAAGTCTTTGGCAATATTAAGGTTAAGAAAGAGAAGTTGGAGAATAAAACACTTGAGATGAATATTATTACTGAGCAAAGAAGCTTAAATGATAGCGAGAGTCATTGTTTGTTAACCTTAGACAAAGAGCTATTAAAAGTGATAGACCAAGAAGAAATATATTGGAAACAAATATCAAGAACTCAATGGTTAAAATAAGGTGATAAAAATACAAGATATTTTTACAAAATAGCTAATGGTGGAAGGTCTAATATGATATGTAGTGTGATGAGTGGAGAAGAGGAAACTAAAAAGTAAGAGGATCTAAATAAAGTTTTCACGGATTATTATAAAACCTTATTTGGAAGTTGTAGTAAGAAGAGAGTGGAAGTAGACTGGAAGCTTTTACATCCTAGTAATATTAGCTTGTCCAATTTAGATGAGAAGTTTACTGAAGACGAAATATTGAATGCTTTGAATGAAATGCCTGATGATAAGGCTCGAGGATCTGAGGGTTTTCTAAATTTCCTTTTCAAAAATATTGGAGTTGGTTTAAAGTTGATATTATGAGAAATGTTTGATGAGTTGGATTCTGGTACTTTGAAATTTGAGAAACCTAGCTACGCAAATGTAGTGCTGATACCTAAAAAAGAAGGAAGTTTGACATTGGCTGATTTTAGACCCGTTAGTTTATTAAATAGTACATACAAGTTTACAACTAATGTACTTGCTAATAGACTCAAGAATAAAATGGAAAGCTTAGTAGATAGTGCTCAAACTGCTTTATAAAGGGAAGGTACGTCCTTGAAGCGGATGCTCTAGTTCAAGAGGTTGTTCCTTACTGTAACAAAAATTCAGTGCCATGTGTTATTTTAAAATTGGATTTGTCTAAGGCTTTTGACACTGTTGACTGGAGTTTTATTATTTACCTACTTGAAGCTAGAGGATTTAGTGAGAAATGGATTAATTGGATTGCAAATATCTTTTCAGATAACAAAGCAAATATATTTGTTAATGGGATTGCTGGTAATATAATTAATTCAAAAGGAGGATTGAGACAAGGGGATCCATTACCATCATTGCTATTTGATTTAGCCGTTGATTTATTCACAAATTTGAAAGTTAGTAGTAACAATGTTATTTTGAAAAGTTTTGGAAAAAGGCTTTTATGAGGAGTATAAATTCTTTGCAGTATGCAAATGATAACATTATTTTTAGTGATCATGACTGCAGATACATAGTTGCATTTAAATTTATTCTTTATGCATTGAAAGTTTATATGGACTACAAATAAACTTTCATAAAAACTCTGTTTTGTTCATTGGGTCAAAATATGAGGTTGATAAGGAGATAGTAGGAATGTTGAATTGTAAAGTAGGAGAGCTTTCGCTGAACTATTTGAGATTATGCATTAGACCAGGCAAACTCATAAAGAAGACTAGTTTTCAATCATCAATAAAGTGGATACTGGACTGGCCAAGTGAAAAGGCAGTTCACTTTTAAAAGCTGGTTAGGTTAGTTTTAGTTAATTCTGTGTTGTAAGCTTTGCCTTTATATTGGTTATTGTAACGTTCGTGATTTTCGACTTTCGAAAATCGACATTAATACGACCACTGTATCAATCGCCGAGGAATCGAAGGCCAGAAAACCGAATTGTTAGGGTTAAATAAAAAGAGGTAGAAGAAGAAAGAAAGAAGAAGCAACAGAAACAATATCAGAATCTCACAATCGCAGCGGAACAACGTATAATAGATAAATGAATAACCTTTAAATCAAAAGAACTGTATCAATTATTACATTACATCACATTTCATTCAATTATCGGAGTTTACAACAACAAACAACGGAAAAGAAATACTATATACTAGTTGATACGCTATATCATCCAACTTGCTCCCGATCTCCACAGCAACTCCTGAATTCCAAAATAACCTGATAACCTGACTCTAGACTACCCGTGTGGAAATTGGTGGGCACCCAGAGTTTAGAAAGGGAACAATAAACTGCAGGTCAGTCATGTGACTGGTATGAGAACTTAAAACAGTTATATCTTTAATACAAACAAAGAAATATTTTAAAATAGATCCACAATTCTTTTACAAAATGTAACTACCATTAGGGCTCCCGCACACACACATTGCAAACGCAGAATCGGAGGAGATTCTCCTTATGATAGTCAAACATGCTTGATACGCAAATTTCTTTGATACTATTATTATAAGTGCACAGTGTAGGAAAACATTTCGAAAGTATAATATAAATCTTAGCCGACATACGACCATTATCGTATGCCTACCATAGCTACCATGTTCAATAGCAGGTTACCGCCACATTGCATGGCAGGTTATACAACTAAAACCGTATAGAACTCGCATTGTTTCTTTGGATTTCCAACAAATGGTCAGGCCAAGGAACTTCCCATTGCCACATGGGTACGCCTCTGGAAGGACGTCCCGAAAACCTAACCGGATCTCTGCCAACACAAGGTCGGCTTACCTCTAGCTAGGTAACTACTGACACAAGTATGCCATCCCCGGTCGTAACCGACCTAAATCCTGGGATTCACCAACAACCACGAAGAAATAAATTTGCATCAACCACATAGGTTAAGTATTTGGGCTCCATACCATAATACCACCTCTATCCAGAAGGAAATGAACATACCCTATGGGGACGCTATCCCCAAATAACTTTGCTGCATTCTTCCTGTTTTGACCATTTCCGGGGTATGAGGTCCGACGAAGTCTCGTCCACATAGCTACGCTTGTCACAAAAGCCACGCTTTGATCAAAAATTGATCAGCAGCACTCAGCATGCCACATTACCAAATTGGGAATATATCACTAGTAACCATCAACTACATAACCTCCATGCTCGTACGTCTCAAAGAAGGGTGTTAAGCTAAGAGAATAAATTCTCCGCTACCAACAGAAATGTATTTGATAGAAACCTGCTTTACATCTTAAATTGTAACGTCAGACACACATCCATACAAGTCCGTTCCAGAATCGAACAGAACCGAAGGCACTTCCAAAGAAGCCTTTGCAAATCCGGATATTCACTAATCACGTCCGGAATTCCCATCACAAAGGGTGATAAAATCTCTATATCGGGGATCAGCCGATGCAGAGACATTCGACGGTAATCCTTTCATTTTTGAAAATATCCAGTCTTCAACACCGGCCTTCAAATGCTATCCATTATGACATATCACTATTCGGAATGAAATTTATGACCCAAAGGTCCTCTCCCGGCTAAACCGAACAACGAGTGCTTATTTTAAAATAAGTGTAGTATTCAAATTCAAGCGAATCACAACAAGTACCCATTTAAAGGTAAATATTGATAATTTAACTATCAAGCAAACCAACAAATATTCAACACCATAACAATCACTAGGCCCTTTTATTAATCTTCCATAAATTAAATAACTTTCCAAATATTCACGTCAATTTATCTTTAAAATGATATATTCTCTAAACCATTTCGATTTCTACATTGGAAAACATTTCCAAATACTTATTTAACAATAAGTAATTCACGGATCTATTTATTTTCAATACTTAGAAAATATTCAATATACTTAAAACACGATTAAGTATATATTTTATTCTTTAAGGAAAACATTCTCTTAAACACATTTATTTGGGTCAAAACGAATGTTGCGTAAAACATCGTTACGACAACCCAAAAAAATAGCATAGGGATTCGAAAATACGATAGATATATATATAAATCCCAGTACTATACCAAAAACATTTCCTTTCGAAAATCATTTACTATAACAACTGTATTATAGTCCATCTTTTCCTTATTTCTCGAAAACGTCTATTTCAACAATGAATGTTGAAATCTATGATTTCGATCCTTAACACAATTTAAAACAACTTTAAAATATCCGGTCTTCAACACCGGCCTTCAAATGCTATCCATTATGACATATCACTATTCGGAATGAAATTTATGACCCAAAGGTCCTCTCCCGGCTAAACCGAACAACGAGTGCTTATTTTAAAATAAGTGTAGTATTCAAATTCAAGCGAATCACAACAAGTACCCATTTAAAGGTAAATATTGATAATTTAACTATCAAGCAAACCAACAAATATTCAACACCATAACAATCACTAGGCCCTTTTATTAATCTTCCATACATTAAATAACTTTCCAAATATTCACGTCAATTTATCTTTAAAAAGATATATTCTCTAAACCGTTTCAGTTTCTACATTGGAAAATATTTCCAAATACTTATTTAACAATAAGTAATTCACAGATCTATTTATTTTCAATACTTAGAAAATATTCAATATACTTAAAACATGATTAAGTATATATTTTATTCTTTAAGGAAAACATTCTCTTAAATACATTTATTTGGGTCAAAACGAATGTTGCGTAAAACATCGTTACGACAACCCAAAATCAATAGCATAGGGATTCGAAAATACGATAGACATATATAAATCCCAATACTATACCAAAAACATTTCCTTTCGAAAATCATTTACTATAACAACAGTGTTATAGTCCATCTTTTCCTTATTTCTCCTAAACGTCTATTTCAATAATGAATGTTGAAATCTATGGCTTCGATCCTTAACACAATTTAAAAGAAATTTAAATCGTTTTAATTCTATTTAAAATATCACTTCCCCAAAACATTTCTTTAATATATTATCGACTGTCCCAAATTATGAATATAAATCATTTACCAAATTCAACACTTCTACATATTTAATTTAAAAGGATTATCCACCGTCCAAAATCGTGAATATATCTCCTTTAATAAGTTATAATAATAACTTATCAAAATAAGTCGATTTCGGATTTATAAAACAATTATTTATAAATTCCATTAATATTTTATAACAACTTCAACTTATAAAATCACTTTATTAACAAATTCCATCCATATCTCATTTACACCCAAAATCCAAATTTATAAGTTAATTACTTATAAATATTTTATTTTAAAAAATCTATTCGTTTTATAACTTCACAATTTATAAATCTATAAATTTCATTCACTTATAAAATCCATTTATACTTTATTTTAACACTTATAAAAACTCATTTTATAATTCCAATATTTTAATTTATAAATATCAATTTTATAAATCTTTAAAAAAACCCGTTATAATAATTCAAAACCCCAATTTTAACCATTTTACAAATTAATCAACTAGTTATTTTAAAAATCACATTTCGGTTATATTTCACAAAAATCATTATTTTTATAACATAAAAATTATAACATTTATTTATTTAAAATGAATCAATTCCAAAATTCAATAAAATGTATACTTTCAAAAATCACTTGAAAATCCTTTTAAATTCGAAATCGTAACTTTAACATTTTTAAAACTCCAAAAAAATAGGCCCAATGTTGCAACAGCACCAATACATCAACCACGGCATCCAAACATCATATATCAATATGATAACAGAATATATCGCAAATATCTGTAAATAAATCAATACTGTTGAGGAATCCTGTTGGATCCGTCCAACCTGTTTCCCTGCATCCATAGATGTTATCACAATATCAATCCTATTTCTAGATGGAATATCGCGGTACGTGGGTTTATATAAAATATTATCCGCTATTATGCAGCGCAATAGGGTCTCATCCGCTATATAATACGGGAAATCAACTCCAAGTACATATATAATACCAATTCCACATCAAGGTGGAATATCACGGTATATGTGCTTAATATAATAACCTCCGCTTAATATACGGCGTATAGGGTCTATTTCAATACAACCTATAGCAATTTATCATCCAAGCATACAATCAAGCAATTTTAAATTTAACTATTTAAAATTTAAATCGAAACACAACTCGATTGAGTGAGAAGTTCTCACCTTGCTTCCAATAACAGTTGTAGTGTTTTATTCCAAATAAAATTAAACGCGCGTTTAATTTTACTCAAAATTCAAACTATCTCCAAACGATTCCAATTCAGCTCCATCGCGTAGTATTCGTTCATACGAACCCAACGCAATTTGTTTCGTGCGAAAAGGACCTCGTATAAAAGAGTTATAGCATGTTAAAGTTCAAACAATTTATAATATAATATATTAACCATTTTTTTATTTTTATCCTTATTTTATCAGAGCCGTTCATTTCTGAACCCTAGATCCTGGCCGCACCTTCCATCTTCTTCCCCAGGTCAATGAACGCGAACGAAACCCATCGGCCGCCATTATAAATCGAATTTTCGAGCCTCCATCTTGCCGTTTGAAGACGATCGACCACCATCTTATCGAAGATCATCTCGTGCTCAACTCTCGGCACAATTTTCATGAAGCTCGGTCACTGCTTTGCATGGAAAAACGTGCACGAACTGCAGCCAGATGCGGCTCAATTTCTTCTTTACATTGTGTCGATCACGATCATCATCGTTGAAGACGTAGATCTCGCGAAGATATTCAACTTTCATTTAGGAATCGAAAGCTAAAAGGGTTTGGATCGAGAGATAACCGAGATGGAAGATTTGAATGTTTATGGCCATCGAAATAAATGGCGGCCGTGAATCCTAGCTTGGGTTTTGAGTGTAAAATTGAAATTGTGACATCCTTTTATAAAAAAATTACGCGACACTATTCATCCGGAATTTTTTCGAACACGAAATGAAGTGTGCCGGATGACGTTTCTGGGGTCTAACCCGCGTTCTAGACACAATGGAATAGGTATCGAGAGCTAATTCGATTATATTTGAAAGATAGGTTTTCAAATCGACTATTTTAATTCAAAATTCACTCAAACCGATTTCAGTGCGTTCTAGCTTGCCCTGGACAAACCGTAAATCCAATCGACATGAAATTGGAAATTTTGGAATAATATAATATTACGGATCCGATGAAACTGGTTTCGTTGAAATCCGAGACTTTTTGAAAAATTGGCTATTTTTACTCGTCGGTTAAATTTAAAATATTCAATTTCCACAAATTAACTTTTAATTCAATTTTAAAAGTTCTATAACATCATTCTAACTCAAATATGATTTAATACAACTTTATAAATCATTTTTAATCACATTAAACCCAATTTCCAATTATGTCTGTAATTTCACATATTAAATAATCGATTTAATTATCCAATTAAATCTAGATATACGAAATATAGTTTATTCGACTTACAAATTTTACTTGTTAATATTTAAAATCAATTAAATATACGAATTTCAAATGAAAGAAATTCTGGGTCGTTACAAACTTCCCCCCTTAAAAGAATTTTGTCCACGAAATTGCCAAGTAAGAAAAAGTTACAGAATCCATTAATTTTTTTTTTCAAAAACAAACCGTTCCAACTTGATTTCAGATTCATTTTAATTTCTTAACTTTTCCAAAATCTGATGGTTACACTTTTCTAGTTCAATTCCTATATTTTCATTTCAATTTAGAAATTGACTTTCCGTTAACAAAAATTTTCCAAAAGATTTACAAAAAAGTTTCTATCTCCTAAAATTTACGGAAAATTTTGACAGAGTCTCCTTTGTACGGAGGAGCTTTTGCAATATCACAATAGATATAAATATATATACATCGAGCCACACGGTCGGAAAACAGAAAAACAGTTCATATTTTCTATTTTTATTGCGTAGGCATACTTTTTAGCATTTTTAAGCAAAGCAGTTATTTATTAGAATTTTAGCGTGACCAAATCCAGCCAAATATAGCCTCGGTACCTGTACTTACTCAATTTAAATATGTAAGTGACATATATAGGAAATTCATTTACATTCCACTAATTTTCAAAAGGAAACATATAGTTTCCATAAGCAATGCAATCAAAATAATTCCCATAAGTTAAAATTTATATCGAAACCTTATAAATTGCTTACAACCAATTCACATTAGTTCACTTTCAATTCAAATTCAATTACATAGCTTTTCATTTATCAATTCAATTTCATTAACACTTAATGAATTATATACAATCAACTAACAATCATATAACAACCAAACCATAACCAACACAACCAAATTATTTAAATTTACATTCAATAATTCATATTCACTTTGTCTAACTTCAATTTGGTTTAACACTTTTAATTCCAATTGGGTGATATTAAATTGACTTCCATTCAATTATTCAATTTCCATTTTACTAGTTTTTTTTATGAATTAACATTTACATCCCTTATTCCATATCAATTTATTTGCATTAGATTGATTAATATCCGATCCATTTATTAATTCAATTGCTAATTCATTTAACAAATAAGGTTAAATTTCATTACATATCTCAAGTTCATATTCATCACTTCACTTTATTAATTTACTTCGATACCAAAATCAACTTTATTCAACATTACTTAAGTTATATTCCATTTCAAACATCATTTGTTTAACTTAACTTAAATTTCCACTTATAAATCCAATTCAGATTCCAATAAATTCTATTTACTTTTACTAAAGTCAAATTTCATCACTTATTCAAATTCATATCTCGTTTTGCTTAACAAAAATTGTTTAATCATTTTATCATTTGGTTTCACTTACATTTTCACATTTAATAAGTTATACAACTTATATATTTAAACTTCTAAATCATTAACTTATCCAAACTAGTTCAAATCTAATTTAATTTATTTAACTTCCTTTTGTTAAATTCTCAAATTTTTTTATCACAATAAAACTTCAATTTTCAATTTACCATGGTAGCAAATCCATCACACAGAAACTCGAAATTGATACTGATGATGTTGCAGTCATCACCTTTATTATTTCCCAGTAACAGTAGTGAATTCAGTGCTTAATATTCTTTCAAAAAAAAAGATTTCCTTTTTGTTCATAAATCACATTTATAAGTCTTTTTCTTATAGAATTTCACTATTCCCTTCACTTACATAAGATTATTCCAAATTGATTTATCTTACTTAAAAATATAACATCTTTAACTTTGAAAAACAACTTTTAAAATAGTCGGGATTCAAAACTTTCAAATTCATTTTTATTTACAACTCATATTTATAAATATATTCATATAGTTTCACTTCTTATATATAAGATTATTTCACAATTGTAAATCACATTAATTATAATTCCATACTTAATAATTCATCTGCTTATTCAATTTATTCTTTTAATTAACTTATATATATATATATATATATATTCTTACATTTTCAACAAACAAACAATCAATTTATATACACTTTAGTAATTTCTGAATTTTTTTTCCTTTATATGTAAAATATAATCGAGGTAAAATTATTTCATTTACCCAATTTAAAATAGTATTATGTCGACTTGCCTCGTTTAAGTGTTTAGAAATCCCTATCGATAATAGGCGCCCCACATACCGACCATAATTCACAAACAGCTCAACGGATAAGCAAACACAATATAAAATATTTTTATATTCACTAACAAATACGCGCTCATATCTATTATTACACTCACACTCATTCTGGAGTACTACTGACTCTATCTCTAATAAGTAATTTCCAATAGAGCCAAGGTTGTCGCTTAACCAAATGCTCTGATACCAGATGTAACGTTTATGATTTTCGACTTTCGAAAATTGACATTAATACGTCCACTGTATCAACTGTCGAGGAATCGAAGGCCGGAAAACCAAATTGTTAGGGTTAAAGAAGAAGAGGTAGAAGAAGAAAGAAAGAAGAAGAAACAGAAACAATATCAAATTCTCACAATCGCAGTGGAACAACATATAATAGATAAATGAATAACCTTTAAATCAAAAGAACTATATCAGTTATTACATTCATCACATCACATCACATTATTAGAGTTTACAACAACAAACAGCAGAAAAAATAATACTATATACTAGTTGATACGCTATGCCATCCAACTTGCTCCTGATCTCCACAGCAACTCCTGAATTCCAGAATAACCTGATAACCTGACTCTAGACTGCCTGTGTGGAAATTGGTGTGCACCAAGAGTTTAGAAAGGGAACAATAAACTCCAGGGCAGTCATGTGACTAGTATGAGAACTTAAAACAGTTATATCTTTAAAACAAACAAAGAAATATTTTGAAATAGATCCGCAATGCTTTTAGAAAATGTAACTACCATGAGGCCTCCCGCACACACACACAATGCAAACGCAGAATCGGAGGAGATTTCTCTTTATGATAGTCAAGCATGCTTGATATGCAAATTTCTTTGATATTGTTATTACAATTGCACAGTGTAGGAAAACTTTTCGAAAGTATAATATAAATCTTAGCCAACATACGACCATTATCGTATGCCTACTATAGCTACCATGTTCAATAGCAGGTTACCGCCACATTCCATGGCAGGTTATACAACTAAAACCGTATAGGGCTCATATTGTTTCTTCGGATTTCCAACAAATGGTCAGGCCAAGGAACTTCCCTTTGCCACATGGGTACGCCTCTGGAAGGACGTCCCGAGAACCTAACCGGATCACTGCCAATACAAGGCCGGGTTACCTCCAGCTAGGTAACTACTGACACGAGTATGCCATTCCCCGGTCGTAACCGACCTAAATCCCGGGATTCACCAACAACCACAAAGAAATAAATTTGTAGCAACCACATAGGTTAAGTATTTGGGCTCCATACCATAATACCACCTCTATCCAGAAGGAAATGAACATACCCTATGGGGGTGCTATCCCCAAATAACCTTGCTGCATTCTTCCTGTTTTGACCATTTCTGGGTTGTGAGGTCCGACGAAGTCTCGTCCACAAAGCTATGCTTTTCACAAAAGCCACAGTTTGATCAACAATTGATCAGCAGCACTCAGCATGCCACGTTACCAAATTGGGAATATATCACTAGTAACCATCAACTACATAACCTCTTAGCTCGTACGTCTCAAAGAAGGGTGTTAAGCTAAGAGAATAAATTCTCCGCCACCAACAGTAATGTATTTGATAGAAACCAGCTTTACATCTCAAATTGTAACGTCAGACACACATCCATACAAGTCCGTTCCGGGATCGAACAGAACCGAAGGCACATCCAAAGAAGCCCTTGCAAATCCGGATATTCACTAATCACGTCCGGAATTCCCATCCAAAGGGCGATAAATTCTCTATATCGGGAATCAGCCGATGTAGAACATTCGACGGTAGTCCTTCCATTTTCGAAAATATCCGATCTTTAACACCGGTCTTCAAATGCTATCCATTATGACATATCATTATGGGATTTATGACCCATAGGTCCTCTCCCGGCTAAACTGAATAATGAGCGCTTGTTTTAAAATAAGTGTAGCATTCAAATTCAAGCAAATCACAACAAATACCCATTTAAAGGTAAGTATTGTTAGTCGGTTATTTAACTATCAAGCAAACCAATAAATATTCAGCACCATGACAATCACTAGGCCCTTTTATTAATCTTCCATAAATTAAATAACTTGCCAAATATTCACTTCAATTTATCTTTAAAAAGATATATTCTCTACCCCGTTTCAGTTTCTACATTGGAAAATATTTCCAAATACTTATTTAACAATAAGTAATTCACAGATCTATTTATTTTCAATACTTAGAAAATATTCAATATACTTAAAACATGATTAAGTATATATTTTATTCTTTAAGGAAAACATTCTCTTAAATACATTTATTTGGGTCAAAACGAATGTTGCGTAAAACATCGTTACAACAACCCAAAATCAATAGCATAGGGATTCGAAAATACGATAGACATATATAAATCCCAATACTATACCAAAAACATTTCCTTTCGAAAATCATTTACTATAACAACAGTGTTATAGTGCATCTTTTCCTTATTTCTCCTAAACGTCTATTTCAATAATGAATGTTGAAATCTATGGCTTCAATCCATAACACAATTTAAAACAAATTTAAATCGTTTTAATTCTATTTAAAATATCACTTCCCCAAAACATTTCTTTAATATATTATCCACTGTCCAAAATTGTGAGTATAAATCGTTTACCAAATTCAACACTTCTACATCTTTAATTTGAAGGATTATCCACTGTCCAAAATCGTGGATATATCTCCTTTAATAAGCTATAATAATTAACTTATCAAAATAAGTCGATTTTGGATTTATAAAACAATTATTTATAAATTCCATTAATATTTTATAACAACTTCAACTTATAAAATCACTTTATTAAAAAATTCTATCCATATATCATTTACACCCAAAATCCAAATTTATAAGTTAATTACTTATAAATCTTTTATTTTACAAAATCTATTCATTTTATAACTTCACAATTTATAAATCTATAAATTTCATTCACTTAAAAAATCCATTTATACTTCATTTTAACACTTATAAAAACTCATTTTATAATTCCAATATTTTAATTTACAAATATCAATTTTATAAATCTATAAAAAAACCGTTTATAATAATTCAAAAATCCCAATTTAAACCATTTTACAAATTAATCAACTACTTATTTTAAAAGTCACATTTCGGTTATATTTCACAAAAATCATAATTTTTATAACTTAAAAATTATAACGTTTATTTATTTAAAATGAATCAATTCCAAAATTCAATAAAATTTATACTTTCAAAAATCACTTGAAAATCCTTTTAAATTCGAAATCGTTACTTTAACATTTTTAAAACTCCAAAATATAGGCCCAATGCTGCAACAGCACCAATACATCAATATGATAACAGAATATATCGCAAATATCTGTAAATAAATCAGTACTGTTGAGGAATCCAGTTGGATCCCTCCAACCTGTTTCCCTGCATCCACAGATTTTAGCACAATACCAATCCTGTAACGACCCGAAATTTTCGATCCCGAAAATTTCAAATAGTTATGAATAAAGAAAAAAGAGATAGAAGAAGAAGAAGAATAGAAACACTAAACATCTCACATTCGCAGCGAATAAAATATAATAATAAACAATAACAGTTTACAGAAGAATACGATAACTGTCAATTACATTTAAATACATCAATCCACATATATACAGACATTGAATATACTCAATTATCATGTCACAGATACACAACAATATTATGCAGTGGAAATACTCTATACGCTCTTGCCATCCAGCTCGCCTCCTGAGCTCCAGAACGTACCTACCTGAAAATCTGTAATACTCGGTCTGACCCGAGCATTACATCAAAGTAACACCCGGGTCGGGCTGGAAACCAGTGTGAGTAACTCATCCAACACAGAATACAAAACATACAACTTATTTAAAACTCGGGTAACACGTATCAATTTACAAAGTCACAATTTGTTACACATGACTTATACCACACATCCATTTTATAAGTGCCAGATTTTAGATCTAAATAGCCGAATTTCTTTAAATCACTTCATCCCAGCCTCTAGATTTCACTTATCAATCTTTAAAAGTTCGAAGTGGTTTCGGGAATTTCCTAACCCCCGAACCCGGTCTCTTCGAATCTCATGTCGTCCTAACCCAAATTATACAAATGAAATACACAACATTTCATATCAAAGATATCAACTCATTCAAAGCATCCAACACCATTTAATCATCCATAAGCAAATTTGATCACTTCCAAATTTATCCAATTGATTCTAATTGAATTTCTAACCTCAATCACTTAGATTTCTTTACTTGTCAATTAATTAATTTCAATCAAATAATTCAATCATCCATTCAATATTCATCTTATTTACTCAACCTGGATTAGTTATCCTTCAATTTTCATTCAAGCAACTATCTTAAATTAACTTCACCATATTAATTATCTTTAACCAAACGATAAGAAATCTTAATTACTTTATGAATTAATTACCTATGTTAATTGTATTAATCCTTAATTACTTATATTAATTAATTTGTCATAAGTCACTTATTATGGATTAATCAATTTTAATTTACCAATCTTTAATTACATCATTAATTATATAATTTAATGATTTCCAATTATATTTTAATTTATCCTAGTCAAATTTAATTACAATTAATTAAACCACAGTATTAATCATTTTCGATTAATCCCAAACTGTAATTAACTATCTTTCTATTTACTTTATTAAATAAATCAATTACTCCTTAATTAACTATCCTAATTAATCTCTTGATTAATTTCACAAAGTAATTATATTTTATTAATTACATTAAGTAATTACCAATTAAATCATCCATTGATTATTCTAAATTAATTACTAAACTGATCAACCCAAACCATTAATTAATTGAATTAATTTATTTCCCATTTAATTACCCTTCTAAATTTTGATGAATCAAAAATCATTAAGCCCTTATTAACGTTAAAATGGAAATATTTTTCTTATTTATGACTTAAGTTCAAAACAATTTAAAACCCAAATACTTCGAGTCAAACCACAATTAACCCGTGATCCAACCAAAACCCAAGTCACATCATCATCAGTGCACACCCAATCAATTTAATCATTCAAACAATTACTTAAATTTAACTATTTAAAATTTAAATAAAAGTCCAACAGAATGAGTTTTACTCACCTTAGCCCCCTAAAATTTGCAATCCACTTCATCCAATTAATTATATCCAGCGATTATTAATTTATTACTTTCCCAAGTAATTTATTAATTCATTACTCCCTAACTATTAATTATTAACCTTCATTGTTAATTTATAAAACCTAATTACCCATTTTTAAATCACTAATTACAAATTACTCAATCACTAATTACAATCCCGATTGCTTAATTAATCTTTAATTTATTTTATAAATTATGAAATCTTAATTATACTTACGGTAAACATTCTCTTGGTTAAATACTAAAACACATTACTAAAACATTTACCTTTAATTAACATTTCGTTATTTGTAAAATAATTAAGTTTTAAATATTTGTTAAAGTATTTAACATACTTAATTTAACAATCAATTGAACTGTTCTTTAATTAAAGTTTTGAAAGACGTTTAATTTAAAGAATCATTAAATGATTCCAACAATTCATTTCATCATTTTTTTTCTTTTGTAAGTTTACGTTTAAAACAAACAGAGCTGCAAATAAATTACTCACCGAAATCACCGTAGAAGCCACCTTATCTACTCGAACTTTGAAGAGCTCCCCTTTGCCACTGCTCAGACCCTCACACACGCGCAACACCAAAAAACCCCAAACTCGATTTCGCCAGACCCCCATCGCGCCTCCATCATACAGGCGAATCTGCTTCCCTCGTGGCTACATGCACGAGAAAATACCCAAATCAAAGTCAAGAATCGCCTCACGACCTTCACTATGGCGACTTCTTCTATCGTGACTCCCCTTCACACGGTCGTGCTCGAGCTCGTGACACAATCTATGCATGCCTGCCCCACGAACGAACCCAAACCCCCAAACTGGAAAGATGACCCTCCAATCGAGAACTCCTCACACGTGCGTGTGGTCGCACGTCCTTCCCTTCGCTCAATTGAACGCGACAGCGTTCTCCTTCCATGGCGACTTCCAGATGCATGAATTTCTCAATCTGACGAACGGCTTTTCCCCCTTTTTTTAGAGAACGAATTCATGGATTTAACTGGAAGGAGCGGCCATTTGTTTTTTAAAAAAACTTTGAATGATTTTTTATTTCGACCATAAAGGAAAGGCACGGTTCTTTATAGATTTGGACCAAGAAGAGAAACAAATATCTACTTTTGTTTATTTATTTTATCAATGAAGAAGTATATGAGGGAAGCTAAGGAAACATATTAAAAATTTAGAATGGCTTCTTGAGTATGATTGTTTATTTTAATTTTATTGCATTATCGGTTTTAATTTCAATGTGTTTCTCACCCGTACGAACAAACGGTAAATCCAAACGCTACGAAAATTGAAATCCGATAATAACTAACCATTACGGAATTAATGGAACTGGTTTTGTCGAATTCCGAGACTGTGCCTCGGAATGCTATTATTAAATATTGATTTAAACGATAAATTTTCAAAACTGAACATATCGCCTTCAAATTAAATTCCAACCATTCTGTTATCTTCAGTAACATCATTATAAACTTTATAAGCCTTCAAATTATTTTTAATCGGCTTAAAATTCCATATTCAACATCTTACCCAATTCTCAGTTTATTAAATCTAATAACTTAATTGTTATTAATAATAATATTTGAATTCAAGTTAAAATTAACCTTTAAATATTTAAAATCAATTAAATATTCCAATTTAAATTGTTAGAAATCCGGGTCATCACAAATCCCGTTTCAAGACGGAATATCGCGGTACATGGGTTTATATAAAATATTATCCGCTATTATGCGGTGCAATAAGGTTTCATCCGCTATATAATACGGGAAATCAACTCCAAGTACATATATAATAACCATTCCACATCAAGGTGGAATATCGCGGTATATGTGTTTAATATAATAACGTCGACTTAATATACGGCGTATAGGGTCTATTTCAATATAACAGATAGCAATTTATCATCCAAGCATACAATCAAGCAATTTTAAATTTAACTATTTTAAATTTAAATCGAAACACAATTCGATTGAGTGGGAAGTTCTCACCTTGCTTCCAATAACAGTTGTAGTGTTTTATTCCGAATAAAATTAAACGCGCGTTTAATTTTACTTAAAATTCAAACTATCTCCAAACGATTACAATCCAGCTCCATCACGCAGTATTCGTCCATACGAACCCAACGCAATTCGTTCCGTGCGAAACGGACCTCGTATGAAAGAGTTATAGCATTTTGAAGTTCATACAATTTATAATATAATAAATTAACCATTTTTATTTTTATTTTTTTAACCTTGTTCAATCAAAGCCGTTCAATTTCGAACCCTAGATCCTGGCCGCATCTTCCATCTTCTTCCCCGGGTCAATGAACGCGAACGAAACCCAGCGGCCACCATTATAAATCGAATTTTCGAGCCTCCATCTTGTCGTTCGAAGACAATCGACCACCATCTTATCGAAGCCCATCTCATGCTCAACTCTCGGCACAATTTTCACGAAGCTCGGTCACTGTTTTGCGTGGAAAAACGTGCACGAACTGCGGCCAGACGCGGCTCAATTTCTCCCTCTACATTGCGTCGATCACGATCATCACCGTTGAAGACATAGATCTCGCAAAGTTCTTCAACTTTCATATAGGAATCGAAAGCTAAAAGGGTTTGGATCGAGAGATAATCGAGGTGGAAGATTTGAATGTTTATGGCCATCGAAATAAATGGCGGCCGTGAACCCTTGCTAGGGTTTTGAGTGTAAAAATGAAATTGTGACGTCCTTTTATAGAAAAATTACGAGACACTATTCATTCGGAATTTTTTCAAAATCGAAATAAAGCGTGCTGGCTGACGTTTCTAGGGTTTTACCCGCGTTCCGGACATAATGGAATTGGTATCGAGAGCCAATTCGATCATATTTGAAAGATAGGTTTTCAAATCGACTATTTAAATTCAAAATGCACTCAAACCGATTTCAGTGCGTTCTAGCTTGCCCCGGACAAACCGTAAATCCGATTGATACGAAATTTGAAATCTTGCAATAATATAACATCATAGATCCGGCGAAACTGGTTTCGTCGAAATCTGAGACTATTTGAAAAAAATGTCTATTTTTACTCGTCAATTAAATATTAAAATATTCAATTTCCACAAATTAACTTTTAATTCAATTTTAAAAGTTCTACAACATCATTCTAACTCCAATATGATTTAATACAACTTTATAAATCATTTTTAATCACATTAAACCCAATTTCCAATTATCTCTGTAATTTCACATATTAAATTATCGATTTAATTATCCAATTAAATCTAGATATTCGAAATATAATTTATTCGACTTACAAAATTTACTTGTTAATATTTAAAATCAATTAAATATACGAATTTCAAATGACAGAAATTCTAGGTCGTTACAGTTATCTTTCTATAAATGTCCTATATGGGTGTTGAAAAAAATTGATGCAATAAGGAGAAATTTATTTTGGACCGGAAAGAAGAATGCTAGTGCTTTGAGCTATTTGATTGCTTGGGATCAGGTGTGCAAGTCTTTCGAGCAAGGAGGTTGGGTATTATCAATTTAAAGGAAATAAATTCCTCTTTATTATGTAAATGGTTGTGGAATATGATGAATCATAAGATTTCTATGAGTTCAAAATGAATTATAAATGCTTATTATAATAGAATTTTCTCTTTGCATGTTGACTATAAACACCATTCAAAATTTTGGAGAGATATTATGAGTAATTTGCAACTATTCAGAATTGGTATAAGTATTAAGGCAAATAATGGTGAAAAATGTTTTTTCTGGATAGATGGTTTATTCTTGTTGGTGCCTTTTGCTAGTGTGTTTGAACTTTTATTCCAAATTGTAAGTGATAGAAGAAGTTCAATTGCGGATATGTATGACAAACAAGTAGTGGTTTTCAAATGGAGGCTATCATTTATTAGAATTATTAAAGGAAGAGCTCTTAACCGGTTATTGATGCTCATCAGGGCCGGCCCACCGGTATACGATGCCCTAGGCGAGTTTTATTTTTTCATCTTTTTTGCCCCATTTCTTAAAAAAACAATATTTTTAAATGTAAAAACAAAATGAATCTTCTTTCATGTATTAAATGATGATCACAAAAAATTAGTCAACTAGTCATTTAGATTACATATCAAAAATCTAAACGGCCACATGATATTATAACATATTAATATAACAGAAACAACTCCTTCTCGTATTTTTTGAAACATAGTTTTTAATTGAAATCATAGCTAATTCGCTCAACCTTTCTTGCAACACAGTAGTATGAAAGTATGTTTTTATCAGTTTTAATTTTGAAAAAGTAAGTTTTCCGCCGAAGCAACGGTAACCGAAATAGTCAAAAAATTCGATAAGCAAACCAAACATTTAAAAATCCACTTACATCCTAATATATAAGACCTCAAAAAATTTAAAATATCAATTGATTTAGAATTTAAAATATCAAAAAATCAAAGTAACAATTCTTCACCTTTTCGTTGTTTTTTCTTTCTATTTTAACACTTAGAATTTTGTCTTCCATTCTTATCTCAAATTTAGTTATAACATAATATTAATATAGCAATTTTTAATTATCAATGTTACATAATACAATAATTCAAATGGTCTCAATAAACTTTTCACCATTTATTTTTCTGCAACCAATATTTTAACAGTCAATTATTGAGTAGCTAATTACATAAATTAAATGGCATAAAATAAATTATTAAATAGCTATTTGATGACAAACTATACATAATTTAATGTAATTGGGGCAACATCATATTGACGACATAGTTATGAAGTTCAAAATAAATCAGTGGAGCATACATAGTTCAATCATACTCTAGCCTTTACTAATACACAAATCTGTACTACTAATAAAGAAAATTGGTTGAACTAATTTACTCGGTGTCTTTTTGAAATTCCAGAAATGTAATTTCTTTTCGTTACATGTTTGCACTCAATCAAAATAAAAAAATCAACGTATGCAATAATACAAACAACCCGTGTGCAAAACACGGGCTCATACTAATAATAATAATAATAATAATAATAATAATACTGCTACTGCTGCTGTGCATGACTTGTTATTGATCCAATAAGCTTTCATTACACTGTCCATGACTTGTTATTGACGAGACATTAAACGTAGTGTACCATTATTTCATTATCTACTTTTGCTATGGATGGTATTCTCTTAAAAAAGCTGCTACTTTATTTCCTGAAGGAGCAACCCCAAAAAAAGAAGGTGTTTGGCGATAACTTGTATAAATCAAATTAATTATACTCACATCCTTTTAGGGCTTAGGCTGGAAAAATCAAATTAGGGCTCAGCACTTGGCAGTGCTTGGTGGCAGGCAGAGGTAGTCGTGGCGGCAGATGGCGATGGCAGGCGTTGCAAGCTGATGTTGATTGGTGATTCGGTGAAGAACTGTTGCTCAAGGGAAGAAACCGCTTCATGAAGAGATGGAATTTTTTGTTGCCCTCCTCCTCTTGTTGCCCTAGGCAACGGCCTCAGTTGCCTACCCTTTGGGCCGGGCCTGATGCTCATTGAACTATTGGAGAACACTGACTTAAACTACGAGATGGATGAAGTTGAGTGGCTTTGGTTTAAAATGGAAAGCTTCAAAGTGAATAGTTGTTATGAATTCTTTAACTTCTCTAGTAGAATTTTGACGGGTTTACTAAAATATGTTGTGCAAAAAAGATTCCTATGAAAGTTAAGAAACATGTATGGATATTAATGCATGGGACATTGAACACTATGAACACGTTGAGGAATAAAAATATGGACATTACCAAAAAATTCTTATTCTAGGAAAGTGGAGAAGAATGGTATATTCATTTGCTCCATGATTGTGATGTGACATTTTATATTTGGACTAAATGCTTTGTCCATTTAGACGTTGATTTGGAGTGGGGTGGTTATATTATAGACCGGTTTGAGTTTTGGAGTTAGAAATGTAATAGAATTACTGACAAGGAAATGCTGAATAAGCATGTTATCTTCAATTTTTCATATTGCTGGATTATATGGAGCAAAAGAAATAATAGGTGCTTCAGGGGTTCTAATCCATTATGATTTCAAGTGCTGAAATTTTTATATAAAGGGGCAGGGGTTGACAAATGGAAGCATGTTGATTTGATTGACGATAGGATTGGAGCTAGAGTTCGCACAAAGGGTAGGAGCAGCAACTAAAGCTTCAATCAATCTGCTTTTGTGATAAGCTGTTCTTTTGTGTACTATGTTTATTTTTGTTCTATACTTCTATGATCATTTGTTTTATGTCTTTGGTCTTTGTTATGCACTACCTCATGTTCATGTATCTTGTCAGTTGAATTTTGTGGTCTGTTATGTAATCTTTGTTATGGTTGTGTTGCTTTTTCGGTTTTGTATTTTGTAAGTATATGTAGAGCTATGATGTTATAGCTCCTGCGTGAGCATACAGTATGTGTAGTGTTGTGTTGTGGTCGTGTTATAGCTCATGCGTAAGCATATAGTATGTGTAGTGTTGTGTTACGGTCATGTTAAAGCTCCCACATGAGAATATATGTAACATCCACTGTTCCATGGCCCGAAACTAAGCGCTACAAACGATGTAGTCATCAATAGTATTAATTTCCAATCACAAAATGTGGTCATGTTAATGGTACCCATAATATCAGAAGCACAATAATATGAATAGTTTAAAACACAATTTCAAACTAAACCTACTTAAACTATAAAGTTCTTACTCTCGACCTACTCAAATCAAATTTTGAGCACTCAAGAGTTTAAGTGGAAAACTTAAATTTCGAGTCAAACAAAAGCCTAGTGTGAATAATAATATGTCGTTTCAGTTTATAGATATTAAGTGAGACCACGCTACTGAGTAGAACTGGTTTTCCCCTCACTAATAGTTCTTTAAAAATATATCTTTTGCAAGTCAAAGTCCTGCAACCAAACTTCTTATAATAAACAATAATGTGCATGCTTGCAACATAGTAAATCATGACTATCCGTCAAATCCAAGGACTATCCATCCCACTATTTAGTTTTCACTAGGTAACCACCAGCCTACATGGTTGACTTGGGCCTGTTAGATATATCAAAATTTCCAACTGACCGTTAGAAGAAAGCTGTAATGTTTGTCTAAATACACTTATCCTAGTATTTACTTGGCTATCTGTCAATCTCATAGTTTTGCTAGGCTTATTATGAACATAAAAGTTTTGCAGGCCAACTTATAACCTATCTTATCTTTATGTATTTCTTTTTATGCATATACCTATGTTTTGTCTTACCCTTGACAAAGCCTTATGCACTGGAGTTTTGGATTTATCTCGACTATGGGCTAACAGCTGAAGTGTATGGCGCTACCCTACACCAGTCCCATCTGGTTTTCTAATCTCCATGTTAATTCATCCTATCATAATCTATACAAAGTGATAGACTAATAATATCTTTAGTAAAATTCTAGGCTAAATACCATTTTCTATTTCCTTTAAAAAACACTTTCTTTATAAATGATTTAACCTTTGAAATCATACTTTTAAAACAAGGAAAATATAACTCTTTGCTTTATTCAAAATAATTATGTCATAATATATGCTTTTATAAAATAGTATTGGTGAAGCTCTAAATCGCTTGGAACTTAACTTATTTCGAAATCATAGGCCATAGAGTTAAAATAATATAAAACCTTTAAACTGATAACGTTGGCAAGGATACGAGGGTCTTCACCTCTCAAAACCATAAGCTATAAGCCAAAGTCAATAAAACCATTTAAATTATAACGTCGGCGACCTCATCGCCGCTAAGGGTCTTCGCCCTCCATTAATATAAAATTAAGTTAAAGTCTTTAACTTATAAAACATAAGGCCATAGGGCCGATAATAGGGATGTCGCACTTCATAGATTGTTGGCATCTTAGGATATAAAACTTGGTTTGTATATGCCGTAAAAGAACAGAGTCGACATAGTTGAATCTCGATGTCATTGCCTTAAAAAAAATTAGTGGCTTATTTGGAGCCAAAGTCATCAGGTGCGGCACCCTAACCATCCTCAAAAACATATAAATTGGAATAAAGGCGGCGTCATTATCAACGATGTCAACATAGCTAAAAGCATCATAGTTGCGTATATTGTCGAAGTCATAGGTATAAAACATGCAGCATCATTATTGCCACTATAGGTCACTTTAAAACCAAGGAGTCGGTGCCCTTAATAAAAATAAGCGGCATTGCTTTAATCGACATCGACAAGGACAGAAGCGGCATTGTTAAAGTGTTTGAAGGAAATAAGCAATGTCGTTCTCTTTTAAGCTCATGATGTCGATGGTATCTATGCCGATGTTGACTCCAACCTTATTGAATTCATTCCATATCATCTAAGATGATATCCTATGCATTCATTAAGGTTGATAACGTATAATAGTAGCATCACTGACTTCGACGACCATGACTTCAAAGTGGCAATGTCGTAATTAACTTAAAAACAGCAGTTTTGCTATTCAAAGTAATTTCTTTCCACGAACTCCTTGTATTTGTAAAAATGCTATTGGATAGCAAACTTCTTCATCAAATTCTTTTCCAAAAAAGTTCCATAAGGAAGATTTATTATTTCCAAACATATTTGCAAACCATTAGCTTATATGAATATTTAATATAAATATTAAGCTTTTCTAGCTCAATAAATTTATATAAAATCATAAACTCATGGAAAAATCATCAAAAATCATACTAAATCTAATTTATTATATTTTTTAGGGCCAAAACATAATTTAATTATTTTTAATAATTAAAATCCAAAATAACCATTTTTCAACCTTAGAAAATTCATCAAATATTCTCATTAAATCAGAAAATTATGGAATTAAAACTCCATATCTAAAATAATGTTTCTAAAATCATACCAAAATTTAAAGTCATTTGGGTGTCATATGATAGTTTTTCTAACTCAAACACATCACTTAATTTCATAAATAATTTTCGTATATTCATCAATAAGCATATAGTCATTCAAACTATCATAGCATAGCATAATATGAGAAAAAGAATTGGATTTATACTTTAAACCAAAAATAATACTTAAACACGAAATAACTATTATTCGCCTTGAATGGTTTAAGAAGGTTGAAAATTTTCTTTTATTTAATTTCCCCAAGCTTTGATCTTGTTTCTCTAGCTTTGCTTCTTTTGAAGCCCTTGTTAATGGTCAGCATTGATTCTTTTAATTTTGTTTGTAATGAATGAAATGAGGGAGGAAACAAGAGAATAAGGATTTTTGTTTAGGAATTTGGATCTATTCCCATGTTGCCCTTAGCATATATTTCTCCTTCCTATTAAGTTTTAAACCATTCTTATTAACTCATTCATTAAGGCACGACCCCTATTATTTATCAAATCTCAGTCCCCTTAACCTTTTACATTATTTTATTTAATTCATCCAATTAAATTTTATAAATAATATTAATTAAAATTAGGGTTGTTACAAACTCCTCTCCGTAAAGAATTTCATCCTCGAAATTACAGTAAGGTACATACGTCAAACATAAAATAATAGGTGTAAAACTTACCATCAAATTGGTCTGGATATGCATCCCTAATCGTGCTTTCCTTTTTTCAAGTACAGTCCCTCTCATCGTTACTCCACTGCACTTTCACTAATTTGACTGTCTTGTTTTTAGCTTTTTCTCACCCTTATCCAAAATACGAACTGGATGTCTAACTATAGTCATGTTTAGCTCCAAAACTAAATCTTCCAAAGCAGTCAGAGTTATAGTAGTCTTTAGATCTCGAATACACTTCCTCGGGTGAGAAACATAAAAACATTATAGACTCCTGCAAAACTGCTAGGTAACTCTACCTTGTAAGCCAGTTTTTCGATTCTTTTTATAATAGGAAATGGTCCAACAAACCTAAATGTAATTTCCCTGATTTCTCAAATCTTATTACACCCTTCATCGGTGATACTTTTGACGAAAACATGATCTCCAACTGAGAATTCTATGTCTTTACGTCTCTTGTCTCCAGAATTTTTCTGCTTAGATTTAGCTTCTTTCATTCTAGCTCGAATCAGCTCAATCTTTTCTGCAGCTTCTCTTACCATATCCGGACTAAGAATTAATCTATCTCTGGCCTCTAACCAACATACATGTGACTTGCACGGCCTTTTATACAATGCTTCGGAAGGCGCCATTCCTATACTAGTCTGATAAGTATTATTATACGAAAACTCAATCAAATGCAAATGGTCTTTCCATGACCCACTAAAATCTGGTACACAAGCCTTAGATAAATCTTCAAGTACCTTATTGACTCTCTTTGTTTACCCATCTGTCTTTGGGTGATAAGTGGTACTCATCTTAAGCCTGGTACCTAGTACTTCCTGTAAACTCTTCCTGAATCTACTAGTAAATAAAGAATCTATGTCACTGACAATACTACTAGGAATCTCATGTAGTCTAACAATATTCTTCATAAATAACTTTGCAAATCATTAGCTTTTATTAATATTTTAATATAAATATTAAGCTTTTCTAGCCCAATAAATTTATATAAAATCACAAACTCATGGAAAAATATTTCAAAAATTATATTAATTCTGATTTACTATATTCTTTGACATATAAAATTTCAAACTCAAAATCATAATTTAATTATTTTTAATAATTAAAATCCAAAATAAATCATTTTCCAACCTTATGAAATTCACCAAACATTATCATTAAATAAAAAATTATGAAATTAAAAACCCACTTCTAAAATAAATTTTCCGATATCGTATCAAAATTTCAAGTCATTTGGGTGTAATATGATATTTTTCTAATTCAGACATATCACTTAATTTCATAAATACACCAATAAGCCAATAATCATTCAAACTATCATAGATTGGCATAATAAGAGAAAAATTATCAGATTTATACTTAAAACCAAAAATAATACTTAAAGATGGGATGCAGAACCATTATTTATCTTGAATGGTTAAAGAAGGTTGAGATTTATCTTTGATTTTATTTCCCTAAGCTTTGATTTTGTTTCTCTAGCTTTACTTCCTTTGAAGCACTTATTAATGACCAGCCTTAATTATTTTATTTTGTTTGTAATGAATGAAATAAGAGGGGAAATAAGAGAATAAAGGTTTAAGTTTGTTTAGATCTATTCTCATTTTGCCCTTACCATATATTCCTCCTCCTATTAAGTTTTAAACCATCCTTATTTGCTCATTCATTAAGGCGCGGCCTCTATTAATTATCAAATCTCAATATCCTTGACCTTTTACATTATTTCATTTACTATATAATTAAATCTTCTAAATAATGTTAATTAAAATTAGGGTTGTTATAATATATAGTGGTGTGATGTTATAATTGATGTATGTAACTTTTATCTAGTAATGGATTTGGTGTGGTAAGCTTAGAAGCATCTAAGTGAACCACTATCTTTTTCTTCAAATAAAAAATATATAAAAGCAAAAAGCAAATTAGTTTCACATAACACATACTCATTATAACATTACTATCGTATGTATTATAACATTTATAATTCATTTCAATACTAAATAGATTTTGTTTTATTTGTACCTTTTTTAATTTCATATATTAATTTAAAACGATTTTAATTCATTACTTATAACCTTTATAAATTAAATATTATTCATATACATTTATTTAAGTCAACCTAAGAAATAAATCTTTCTGGGCCTCACATTAAGGGTATAAATTTCTACCATAGAGTTGCCCAATAAATGTGGGTGGGATGGGAGGTTATTCATTGTAGCAACATTCAGTAACTAAGTGTAGGTGGAGTGGGACGTTATTCATTATAAGAATGTTCGTCAAGTAAGTGTAGGTTGAGTAGGTAATAGAGTTAAGGGTATGCCTTAGAGGAAATTCTGTAATTTATTGTAAACTAATTAACTTTGTAATCAATTCTCGTTTGTAATAAAGGTATTTTCTTTCAATTATATATTTGTTGTAATGTGTTATAAATAATTAAATGATTAATTAAAATATATTTAGTAGAAAATACGTAAATGGTATGTCTGTGATAGTAATTACAAATAGTTGTAATCATATGTATTGTATCACAATATTATAAAACACATTATTTTCAATGTTCCTAGTCAAGACACATCGAGACTGGATATCGCTGTATCCGTTGTGACTAGAGTACTTAATGCACTCCAAATGTTAGGCAGTGTATTACCCATGATTGATGAAGCACCTTGGGGTTACGTACTGATAGTTATTGGATAACTATAAAATGACTCACTCGATAGTTTTCTGTTTGTTAATATAACTAAGGTCAAATGGAAAATATCGATATGACCAATTGACATAGTTCTTTAGACTTGAGAGTACTATCGATCTTCAATATGATAGCTTGCTTTGATTATAGTCCAATCATGACATGGTGTCCATCGAGTGACAATGGTTGAGTCAAACAGAAGTATTGGAAGTGAAGCACTATTCCAGAAAGGATTCGCCTCCTCAGTTATATGGGGTTGGTACACGGTTAATTCAAGTCAACTCAAAGTCAAAATCTCTGGAAAAAGTAGTTCAGTTAATAATAATAGTTATTACTGAACCAAGGACTTTGAGTTTGGACTATAGAGTTAAATATGGATGATATTGGAGTTTCGACCATTACCAAATTCTACAAGTCCAAAGTGATATAGTTTTGATGAAGAGAATTGGTATAAATAATAGTCAAAACCGGGTAACGCTTTATAAAGTAAATAGATTTTCCTGAAATCAAGTAAGCAATAAATTTGGCCAAAGGTTCATAACACCTACTAAATGGCGTGTTAACATTAATATTCGAATAGTTTGATATTAATCGTTGACCAAATTTACACCCGATGAGCCACACAACCGGAAACGATGAATTTTTCTTGAACCAAATGATTTAATTTATTTATAATTATTCTAAATTAATTAGATTATAATATTTATGAAATATTATTTATAAATTTAATTTAATTTTGATTTGATTAATGAATATTAAACATATTTATAAAAGCTTAAATATATTAATCGATATACGATGTCGACAAACGTTTTAATTAAGATTTAAAATGCAAATATTCATTTGGGCTCTAAATGGGTTTATGGCCCATCATGGGATGATAGAATCAAATAAACATGAGGCTTGGGGTAGTTACTAAATGGGATAAAGAGGAATAAAGATGGATGGCTGAGAAGGAAGAAGATTAACTAAAAGATATTGTCCTAAAATCTCTCCTTTCCTTCCTCTATTTAAGCATATCTTCCTTCATTTGATAAGGACCTTTTTCAAAGCCTACATCTTAGCTATTATCCGGTAGCTAATGGTTAATGGTTCAAGGAGGATCAGAAATCGTTTCTTGGAGCTTACATCATCGTTTCAAGGTATGCTTAAGAACTTTGGCCGCAAGGTATATTTCTAATAAATACAAATTTTGTTTTATATGTATAATACTCAATGTATATAAACATAATATTGTTAATTAGGTGATGATTCCAATATGTAGCTATATCGTCACAATCTAGATTGGTTAAATGTATATATACATATATGTTTACGTAATTTTTTTGATAATTAACCTATATATAGAACAGCTTACATTAAAAAAACATTTATGATTATTTAAATAATTTAACGTGTAATATACACATGTATTTATATAGTTTATAGTTTAAATACTATATTATAATTATATTAAATTTAAAAATAAAATGTTATATATGAGTTTAATAAGTATAATATTTTCGACAGAAAGAACTTTTCTCGTTTGTATACAATATTTAACTTAATTTATCATATAAATAATTATATAAATTCATGCATATGCTATCAAATATATTTCATGCCCTAAAAAATCATGTTGACGCATATTAAACTCACAATAGGAATTAAAAAATAGATTTTTTTAATTTTTAATTTGAATTAAAATCATAAATTAAGGAATTGGATTTGTTAATTGCTTTAGATTATAAAATTATACAATAAATTTCAGTCTAAAAGTTGCTAGATTTTTAAATTTTAAATTTAGATTTGAATAAAATATTTTTTTCTAATTTTTAAATAATTAATTTTCAGTTTTATTAATATATATATATATATATATTAATTTTATAATTCAAAAAAATATCCCAATCTATACGCAAGACCAAATCAATATATCTATTTAAATTAAATTACTTCATAATTTTATTTCTATTAATGTATACATATATATATATATATATATATTATACATAAGTGTTTAAAATGTTTAGTTATATATATATATATAAATGTATTTATATATTAAAAAATTATTTGTTCAAGTTCTATTTTCGATATTAGAGTAAAATAAATTATTTATTATATTTTAAATTTTATAAACATTTTTATGTATTAATCAATTTATACATTTTGTTAATATTAAATAGTTATGTTCATATATAAATATTTATATTTTATATAAAATGATATATATAAATAAAATTTTAATTTATCCATATATGCATATATATATATATATTGGAAAATTTTATTATAAAAGTAAAAGTATATACATATACATATATTTAGACAATATATTTGCATATTAGATGAGCTAACATATCCGTTGCAATGTCAATCCCACTATATATACACGGCCATGTTATATCTTGCATGGATTGATATGTTTCACATGATGTGTATATGATAGACATATATATATATATATATAAATTATAATATAAATTATATTAAACTGTATTAATTTATGAATTTAAATAAAATTTAGAAATGTTCTAAATAAACTATATTTCATAGCCCCAACAAAGATCCAATAGGGTAAAAAAAAAAAAATGGAAAATCATCCATAACTTCCGCTAAGGACTGACCCAGTTCTAACATTGGTATCACAACACAATAGTTAATGTGGTTTAATTTAATCATTTTAGGGTTAATTATTAAGCTCACAGATTAAAGGTTGTTCCTAATAAAAAAGACCCAAATTTGAATTTGGCATTGGGCTAATTTTCAAAATTGTTTGAAAATAAAAAATATATAATTTTAAATTTAAAGTTAAATTTAAAGTAAGATATAAATATATTATAAAAATTATAATATAATAAAAAATCTAAAAATGTTTGAAAAAAATATATTAATTTCGAAATTTCAAAATGTATTAATAAGATTAATAAAACTAATTAGCTAAATAAGTTAATTAATTAATAGATATATACGTATTATGTATTATGTATTATGATATATCTTCAAATGTTTAAAATAACATAAATATACATGTGTGTGTATGAAATGAATTTTAAACTTAATATAATTTAGTTAAAATAGTTTAATTAAATCAATTGATTAAATTATTAATTAACTAAATAATATACACATATATATGATATGTGTGTTATATTATAAAGGTTATACAATATAATAAATATTCAATATAATATTATATTAAGGTAATGTAAAAATTAATTATAATGCTAATTAAATAAAATTAATTAAATAAGTTTTAATTAATATAATATTATACATATGACTATTATATAAGTAATATAACATATAAAAGTTATATAAAATAAAACTTGTATAATATGAATGTATAAATTAAATGTGAAACATTAAATAAACCCAAATAGACTTAAGGAATAAACAAGTATGTAAATGTACATATACCATGATTTTTGATGTGTCCGCATTTGAATCACGAGAGTAATTCATAAGAATTATATTATTTTTCATAAGTCTATATCACTCAATATAATATATTGAAGATTATGAATCTTCAATATAATGTTGTCATCTACCATTTATATATTAATAGATTACTTGCATACTCTTTAGTTGTTGAGCTTTTCTCAAGCCAAGAATGTTATGTATAGTACTATTAAGATATTGAATAGATGAGGTAAAATAGTTGCACATATTTTTTGAGCTTTCCTATAGGGATGTGCATTATACTTAGGTCCGTCGCAGCCCGTCGCAAAATGGTAGGTCCAAGTGAATAATCATAATTTATTTGTTGACTTTTTCTCAAGTTAAGGTGTGATTAGGGCAAAATATAATGGGTTGGGAGTTGCATATGGTACAACCGATAAGGTGTTATCCATCATATGTAGGTGTATGATTTGTCAAGCTTTCCTCAAACTCATAATCCAAAGACATTTGAGTTCTAACACCTACTAGAGAAGTCAAAAGACTTCTATGTTTTGACTTAAGGTTTGGCGAAACATAAAAGACTAGTGGGAGCTTATTAGTAAAATGAAACATAAAGTTAAACCTTACTAATATTATAAGGACATCTACTATGATTTGTCCTAATAATCTTTCATTTAAGCTTATAGAAAATGACAACTCCAAAACTATTTTCTAAAAATGATAAGCTTACCGGACCTAACTATACGTCTAGATAAGAGAAATTAAATTAGTGTTGACTTAAGAACTCCTTTGGACTCCTATTTCATGTGAACCTAAAGAATAACCCGTTGATGATGAAGACCCCAAACTATGACTTGCTTATGAAAAATGGGTGTCAGACCTAAAGATCGCCCAAGTTTTTATGTTGTCTACGTTAGTCGAGCCATTGCAAAAGGCAACATAAAATATGTCTGCCATGAGATATTTGATAGTCTCAAGGTGCTATTTTGATGAACAGTCACGTCCTGCAAGGTATGAGCTTACGAAAAAGTTATTCAATGCCAAAATGACCAAAGGTCAAAAAGTGGATGATTACATGCTATTGATAACTATATTTATAGGCTTTTCACAGTTGGACATACAGATAAGCAACGAATTGCAAGTGGATTTGATCCTTTATTCTCTTACTCCTTAGTATGAACCGTTCATACTGAATTATAACATGAATAAGTTAAATGTGAATCTCATAGAGCTCCTCGGTATGTTGAAGTCGATCGAGTATTCATCAAAGGATCAAGGGGTTGTGCTTGATATTAAGGTATTCGAAGAGTTCAAAGAAGTGGAAAAGGAAAGGTAAGAAAAGGAAAAGTAAAAAAGGCTAATGACAATGGTGAATGTTACCACTGCCACACGAAAGGTCATTTGATAAAGAATTGTCCCGACTACTTGAAGATTGTTAGAGAAAAGAAGAAGAATGATTCTATGTCCCGATCAGGTACATTTATGATTCAAAATTGTTTTGTAATCAATAAATTGTTTTGGGTCTTAAATACTGGATCTGGTACTCATATATGTAATTTGTTATATGGGCTTAGAAACTGGAATCACATGGCGAAAGGAGAGATGACGCTCCAATTTATTGGTGGATCTATGGTAGATGCAATGGTGGTAGTAGATTATCATTTATTTTTGCCTAGTGGATTAGTATTAGTACTAAATAATTGCTATTTTGAAAGACTTTATACCAGATTATTTCTGTTTCTAGATTGTCCAAGACTACATATATATTTCATTTTGCAAATAATGTTATGAACATTAGTTTAGATGGAAATAAAGCCCGTGATGGTATTCTTGAAAGCGGCATTTATGTGATTAATACTAATTATGTGTGTTACATGAATAATTCTTCTAACCGTGTAAATGATTGTTATCATTGGCATTATAGGCTAGGTTATATTAGTGAAAAATGGCTACATAAACTAAATGCTGAAGGTACCGTCGGTTGATTTTGAATCATTTGACACATATGAGTCGTATCTCAAAGGTAAAATGACCAATCACCCTTTCAGTAGGAGCAATGAAAGAGTTGATGAAATCTTAGGGTTAGCACATAGTGATGTATTTGGCCTGATGCATATAATTACAAAAGATAATAGTTCTTACTTTATTGCTTTCATAGATGATTTTTCAAGACTAGGATATGTGTATCTTATGAAGAACAAATTTGATGTCCATGAGAAATTTGTTGAATATAAAAATGGATTAGAAAAACAAACAGGCCATAAGATTAAGATTCTTCGATCAGATCGAGGAGGTGAATATGTTGGACAGGATTTCCAAAAATACTTAAAAGATAATAGGATTATCACTCAAGTTACTTCCCATATACTCCGCAACATAATTGTGTGCCAGAGCAAAGGAACAAAACGATATTAGATATGGATTGTTCTATAATGAATAAGGCTAAGTTAACTCTGTCATATTGGAGATATTTTGCTAGAAATCATGGCGCATATGTTGAATACCCACTAGATCTGTACCTAAGATCCTATATGAGATATGGCCATGGGAGAAATCCCATTATGATTGTTTAAAGGTGTGAGATTGCCTAACCTATGATTAGAACATTGACCCAAAATAAGCTTGAGGCGAGATCAGCTTTAATGATTATTTGAAGGTGTGAGGTTGTCTAACTTATGATTAGAACATTGACCCAAATAAGGTTGAGGCGAGATCAGCTTTGTGTAAGTTTATAGGATATCCTAAGAATTCTATGGGATATATTTTCTACAACACAGAGGAACAAAAAGTGAATATTTACACACATGTTGTCTTTTTAGAAAAGGAATTTCTATCAAAAGAAATTAACAGTTAAGCTGTAGACTTAGATGAGATCCAAGAAACTAACATAAGGTCGAATAATTGGGAGAACCAGGTTTAACTGTATACGAAAACATGCAACCTATTGGAAGGTCTAGTAGAGAATCTCATGCACAAGAGAGAAACTATGATTTTCAGGTGGACGGTGAGAAAGAGTACTACGTCTTAGATGATGACACTTCTCTGTCCTTTCAATAAGCACTGTAGAGTAAAGACTCTGCACTCTGGTTACGAGCTATGAAATCCGAGATGGATTTAATGTACGAAAACAAAGTTTAACTTTGTTGGACATACCCGAATGGATAAAACCCATCAGCTACAAATGAATTTTTAAGAAAAAGCTAAATGCATATAGAGATGTGGAGGCTTATAAGGCAAGGCTAATTGAGAAAGGGTTTCATCAAATTCAATGTATCGATTATGACGAGGCATTTTCGCATGTAGCCATGCTTATGTCCATTCAGATTATGCTAGCCATCGCTACATTCTACGACTATAATATATTACAAATGGATGTAAGGAAGGCTTTTCTAAATGATGATTTAGAAGAAACTGTTTATATGTTATAGCTAGAGGGTTTTGTGGTCCATAGGAGTGAAGGCAAAGCTTGCATGTTGTTAAAGTCCATTTATGGACTCAAACAAGCTTCAATGAGTTGGAATAAGTATTTTGATAAAGTAATAAAACATTTTGGTTTTTATCAGAACATGGAGAAAGCAAGCGTATACATAAAAGAACAAGGCCACATTATAAATTTCCTAGTGTTTATGTCGATAATCTTTTATTGATTGCCAATGACACTTCGATTTTACAATCGGTGAAAGCTTGGCTTTATAAGAACTTCTCCCAGAAGGATTTGGGAGAAGCAACCTATATACTAGGTGCAAATATCTATAGAGATAGATCTAGGAGTCTACTGGATTTCCCAATCCCTGTACATAGATACCATACTGAAATGTCTAGTATAAAGAATTTCAAGCATGGAAATTGTAACGACCCGTATTTTTAATGACCGGATATTTAATCGTTAATTAAATGAAGGCCCAAAATAGTGATTTTTTGCATACGGACAAACCATAACTCGAATGACATTGTGAATTAAAATAAGTATAAGGATTGCTATATTTTTAGATCAGACAATTCGATGGCCGAAACGATCTCGAAATATGCGAAATTAGCATTTCAAGGCCTAGTCTAAGATAGCCACGAGAATTGTACCTTGGATCTCAAAAAATTGCTGATGTACATAGATGAGTTCCGTGACAAAAGGATGCGTCGTGTGATTGTATGGATTTGTAACATATAGCCATTTATATGAGAATTAAATGAACGGAATAAAATAATGTTATTTAAATCCCCAAATTAGATCCCTTCCCTCTATTTCTCAAATTCCATTTGCTGTAGCATTTTGAGAGAGAAAATTCTTCCCGAACCCTCTTCTTACCATTCAAAAATTAACATCTCTAAATCCGCTTGATGATAAAATATGAGGTCAAATCTGTTGAGATTATATCGATGAAAGCTACATGATGACCGTGGTGGATTTTGGATCAACGATGTTTGGCCGAGATTGAAACATCCACCATCGACTAGGGTTTGAGATTTCGGGATCTTGGAGCAAAGATTGGTGAATCTAAGGTGTGCATTATTATTCCACTACGAAGAGTTATCTCTCCATACAATTTGGTGTCGTTTAATCCATTCTAGCTAGGTGCGACTTTTTAGGGCTGAAGTAAGGTCAAGGAAGTCGTATTCTAAGAGAGGTGCGCGGTCGACATGGTGATGGGTCTGAGGTAGAGAGATTTGGAAGTGGAGTATACTGGCGAAGACAATTCAAAATTTCATCGACAAATAAGGGAGGGATCGACAACTAAATGAAGTAGCTATGGCATAGGTGTGAACGATCCCCTGTAGCATGCGTGTACAAGCCATTGGGGAAGAAGGATAAGGGATTTAAAATTGTAATTATCTTTTAGTTAGTTGATTAATTAATTAGTTAATCTTGATTCTTATATTGATCATATCTTTTGCATACGAGGTCCATTTTAATGTAGTTTCTTGCACTGTGCTTGTGATGGCAAGATCTCCATTTTGGCACTGGTTTGGACAAATTTTATGAAGGTGAGTGATATTGTCTCTCACTATACTATGATTGGTTATATAGTATTAGATTAACACTCAAGAATGATTTTTGGTTTTAAAATGTGATTTGCCTATACTTATAAATCTGCTTTATAAAAGAAAATAAAATTATTTTAAAATGATTTACAAATAATATCACATATTTTCCATCAATGTGCCATAGTTAGGGATTATTAGATCTGATCCATTATTGATATGATTTTCCATATTGGCTAATATGGATGGATTATACATGTTGTATATATGTTGTTTTGGATGGACATATGGTTGTTGGGTGTATGTTTGGTTGTTCGGCTTGTTTGACTGTTCTGGTTGCATACACTGATTAGTGGAGATTAGTTTATACATAGTGTCTTGTATGTTGGGTTTCGTACATGCAAAAACCTAATGAATGAAATAAGCTATAGAGGAGCGTTAGGATACGTACCGATGGATCTAGAATTCAAGAAGGATGTCGGACGTTTCTGTTTGATTTGTACTTATCAGTTCAGTTAAGTATAGGACCAAGGTGGTTGATATTGATCATTGTAGAGTGATAAATATGCATTACTATTGTTGATTGGCTATTTGGCTGATTTTTGGCTTGGACGTTGAGGAGATTTCGTGGTGCGCAAAGGGATGATTCGTTCGTGCAATCGATTTTGAGTTGGATGTTATTGCTCTACGACAAGCGATTTTTATGGCGAGGCAATGATGTGATGCTTTGACTTGATAGTCTAGTACTTCGGATGGTGACTCAACAAAGTATGGAGTATGTTCCAAGGATGGTAGTATCAGGACTCTATGGATCATGCTAGAGGTGTTGGTTCATTTCACATTATGATGGATGGCAATGTACAACATGATGGACTTGTATGGAGTTGGCATTATAGATGGAGATACGTGGGCAGTTTATTTAGTATGTAGTGGGTATTGTAGACGGAGATACCTAGGTACCAGATAGGCACTGAGTATGGTTTACTCTTTTTGTGATATTGTGGAATAGCATATTATCTATGTTATGTGACATGTCGGGTATGGTTGATATACCTGCTATTCTGTATACTAAATCGAATTTTATAGTATTTTAAGATTTGATATTTCTCACAACAGACTGTTGTCTGATTCGAGGTTTTACGTTTTGCTTCTTATTGTCTCGGATACTCTTAAACGAGTGGATTTGAGAGTAGATGTGGATGGCATATGGAGCTCTGCAGATGAATTAGTTGTAGGTTACGCTTACTCATACTTATATGTGAGTTTGTTATTGTTTATTCCACTTTGTGACACTATGGAGCCTTGACGTGTTGACTTACTATTATATGAGACAGTGTCTCAGATGAGTTTATTTTCCAGTTGTATAAACTTTGTTGTTGTGTTGTATAACTTTGTGGATCTTATACTCTGATGATTAGTACAAACCGTTGTTATTGTCTCTACTCTTTTATATCTGTGTTGATTATTATATTTACTCGAATGCGATATGAGATATACAACAGGTTATGTGGTTGTATGATGTTTCCTTATTCTTTGTTTCCATTCTCTTCTCTTCTATTTTCTTCATATTTACTTCTTTTCTTTACAACCGTTCTACACTGTAGGTGTAAGGCAATCATTACGTTTTTTATCAGAGCAAAGGTTACATGATTAACCTTAATTGATACGGTGATCCAGTAGAGATAGGATATGAGTTGTTTCCTTAGATGGATCTAGAGTGTGCATGTATATACGAAAGAGTTCATATTTTTATATATTTTGGTTTTCAAACACTATATAGCAGTATATAAAGTATATAAGTTGTGTGCACACATAAGCAATATTGATGCAGTTTTCTTTGTGAGAGACCGATCATCCTTATTGTAGAATAGGAATGATCTGGCAGGAGAGAAAAACTACGATTGACTCTATTTTCAGAGTTTAGGATTATGTAGGGTTGGGGCCACTATCCCTAATTGATTGGATATGTTATAAAAAACGGTGCGAATCATTTCCTGGATACGCACTAGATGGTTATGGTGCTCAAGTGCAAATAGTTAGAGTCGACTTTGCCGAGCTATATATAGACCATGGGAGTCTAGGAGGCAGACCGTTCCTTGAAATGGAGTTAGCTATTGAAAGGTAAGATTGGATGTTACTTGTAGGAAGATCTTTGATGACTTGGTATTAGTTCATAGTTAGCTTTAAAAAATGAAGAATTTATCATTGGGTTGAGTGATCGTCTTGTGAAACGACTGATTGGTCATATTGATGAGGTCTTCGAGAAGATGATCGAGAAGGATTTATGATGTGAAGGCCTATACCCAGTGTAGAAGAGTTATCCCTTACCAGTTGAGTAGGGACAGATTGAGGGATATTGACTGTCATTCCAATTTCGTGTGCTCCATGGACGAAAGAGAAGGGAAATGACAATACCATTTGATAAATGCTTTCCACATATGGTGTTTCCATATGTGTTTTATTTGACTTCAAAGTTTCATATTCCTTTGTATCTTGATTTGATGGAGATATTGGGACTGAGACTTGAGATTACTACTAGCCCTTGATTATGATGGACCTAATTAGGTGCTCAACCAGCCTATACATGGTTTGCTGAGACCTTGTCTTATTGAGTCATGGTTGCTTGTTTATTTGATATTGATTTGTTTTGGGGTTTGGTTGGGTAGGAATTATGGTTTGGGAATGGATGAAGGGAATATGGAATAGTTGCGGACTGTAAGAGGCTGTTGGTGATGATTCGAGTTATGGAGGAGCAAACAGTTTTGATTGGCTACCTGTGGAGAATGGGGCTACTATTAGCTTTTCTGTATTCACTCAATCTTCTGCATGATGTGTTCTCATCTGTGCTTGTAGCTCGATAGTGTCCGAACATATTCTATGAGATGACCAGATTACCACCATATACGGATAGTCTATTGTATCGATCTGGTCAGAGAAGGTAGACCAGTAGTTATGCCTTTAAGGCTTATGATGCCCAAAATGCTTAAGAAACTAAAGGTGCAAGCAGATGACTTGTAGAGGTGAAGGTTCATTCATGGGAGTATATTTAGGTAGGATGCACCTATAGTGTTCTTCGGTTGGGCAGATGGCTCTTTGAAGTTGCTTGTTAGTTGTCGTGAGTCGGATGAGATGGAAAACAGGTTTCTACTCCTTTTTATTGATGGCTTGTTCAATCAGCTCTATAGCACGAGGATGCTCTCTTTGTTGGACCTTGCAGTGTGTTTCTTCGAACTGAGAGTATTTTAAGGGAGTCTGCCAATCATAGTTTCTCATATGGTACCTTGATTTTTGGTTGGTTATGCCATTCCGGAGAGGTTGCTTGAGTGAGTTGTGCTTGTTTTCATCAACGATGCTTTTGTCAACTCATAGAGGAAAAAAGAGCACAAGGCACGGTTGATGATTGTGTTGTAGGTATTGAGAAGACACTGATTGATGACGAGATTTACGTGATATCACTTCTAAAGGAGGGGTGTAAGATGCTTGGGTCATGTTGTTTCAGAGTACAACATCATTGTAGATCCCATAGTTACAATAGTTTGGAATTTTAATAAACCCAAGGTAGTAGCATCATTAACCAATTTGATATGAGAGGATCAGACTTTTGTTTGAGACGTGAGAAATGGACACACGTTAGTGAGTTTGACCAAGAGGTTAGCAAGTGCACCGATGTTACACATTTTGAGCGGGAATGAGGAGGCGATAGGCTTCGCTTTGGGGATTTAGAGGCACGGTTTATTAGGAAAGGTGTTCGAGTTGTTTAGTGATTCCACATCATTGGAGTATCTCTTCTCCGAGAAGGATCTTGTCCTTCACCAGTAGCAAAGGTTAAAGATCTTAGCCTCCTATGGATTTGACATTTCCTTTATGTTGTAGAGGAAATGTAATTGTTAATGTTTCGAGCGGAAGACATACCATTTTGGAAGCGATATTACTAGAGTGGGCATTGCTCGAGCTTATCACTGGCTATGACTTCAGAACTCGATGAGCTATGGCCAAAGGTGATAACTGGTTTAACCATTAGACCTACTTTGATTTAGCGGATTGGTCATAGCCAGAGGCATTAGACTAGTGGAGATCATGGCTAAATTAGAAGAGCAAGTAGCTTTTTTAGAGTGTTGAAATGCGGACCCGACAGTGACTGTTGGTTCTGTAGGGATGAGAGATTATTTTTTCTCGAGTAGTGGGAACATATATTTATAAACTGCATTGGTAGATTATCGATAACTGAGGATAGTGTGATAGCATTTGAGTCACGGACGATTGGTTGACGACTAATGCTAGATTTGTATTCCTTGTGCCTGGTAGAACGACATCTATATTTGTTGAGTTGTATGTGGAATGGATAGCATGATCCAATTGTGTGCTAAGAGCATTGTAAGTGGCAGGAACCCATTGATCTATTGGGTTTTTGGAAAACTTACAAGAGGCGCTTAGGAATTTGGCACTGAATCGATTTTATGATATCGAGACTGAACCATAGACTTTGAGACCGTATAGGCCTATTCGTGCGAGCAAATGTGATAAACAATAGGTTAGAAGGAGGGTAGTGGCGTAGTAGTGGTTCAGTGGAGTGAAAGCAAAGATGATAGGATATGGAAAATCGTAGGGAGCATGAGGACCATTTGTTCGGAGCTCTTTGGACAACGGGATTTCATTTTTATTATCGGCTGTCATATTAGGTATCATATTTGATGTTGTATACTAGATAGTTTAGTATTATGCATGCCAAGATAGGCATGGACGTTACTTTTTGATGACAGATCTCATGTGTGCATGTTTGATTGGGTTGTTAGCATTTGAGATGATATCTTATGTTTGTATAGTTGTTAGACATGTGAGATTGTTATGGTTTGGTATAGCATACTTACTTGAGAAGATTGCTATATATGATCTAGTATATTTAAAGGCACAAGTTGTGTACATATCTTTGTTGTAAGGGGATTTTTCCGAGACCTAGCCGTACAATGGAGGTTCTGCCGAATTTTTTCCAGAAACTGAAAGACTTTTGAGGGCCTAGGGGTTAGAAGAGATTCTCTAGGCTTTGTGATTTCGAGGACGAAATCTTTTTAAGGGAGGGAGAGTGTAACGACCCGTATTTTTAATGATCGAATATTTAATAGTGGATTTAAATATTTAATCGTCAATTAAACGAAGGCCCAAAATGTATTTTTTCCATATGGCTGAATCAGGACTAGAGATCACTTCCATTGAGTTCGGATTGACGTTGCAAATTAGTATAAATATAAGGATTGTAATATTTTGAGACCTGATGATCCGATGGCCAAAATGATCTCGAAAAACACGAAATTAGCGTTTCAGGGCACTGCCTTAGAAGGTGATGAGATTAGTACTGTTGGATATAAAAAAATAAGGTGATATATGCAGAAAAATTTCATGACGGTCGGACGCATTGTGTGGACGTACAAACTCGAAATGTACAGCTATTTATTTGAGAATTAAATAAGTGGAATAAAATAATGTTATCTGAATCCCCAAATTAGGTCTCTTCCCTCCATTTCTCAAATTCCATTTACTATAGCATCTAGAGAGAAAATATTCATGGCCAAACCCTCTTCTTCCCATTTAAAAATAAATATCTCTAAATTTGCTTGACGATAAAATATAAGGTCGGATCTGATGAGAGTGTATTGAAGAAAGCTACATGATGACTGTGGTGGATTTTGGATCGATGACGTTTGGCTAAGATTGACCCATCCACCGTCGACTAGGGTTTGAGATTTGGAGATCTTGGAGCAATGATTCATGAATCTGAGGCGTGCGCTGCGATTCTCATACGAAGAGGCATCGCTCCATAAAATTTGTTGTCGTCCAATCCATTCCAGGCAGGTCCAACATTTTAGGGATGAAGTAAGGTCGAGGAAGTCATGATCTAAGGAAGGCGTGTGGTCGAGATGATGATGGGTATGAGGTGGAGAGATTCGAAAGAGGAGTATATTGACGAAGATGATTCAAAATTTCATCAAAAAATAAGGGAGGGGTCGGCAATTGAATGTAGCAGTAATGGTATGGGTGTGCACGATCTCCTGTAGCATGCGTGTACAAGCCATTGGGGAAGAAAGAAAGGGATGTAATATGGTAATTATCTTTTAATTAGTTAATCTCAATTCTTATATCGATTATATCTTTTTCATATGAGGTCTGTTTTGGATATGGTTTCTTACGTTGCACTCGCGATGGTGAGATCTACCTTTTAGTGCTAGTTTGGACAGATTTTATGGAAGTGAGCGATATTATCTCTCACCATATTATGATTGGTTGTATAGTATTAGATTGACACTCGTGAATGCTTGTTGGTTTTAAAATGTGATTTTCCTATACTTATAGATCTGTTAGATTTTTATAAAATAAAATAAAATAATTTTGAAATAATTTATAAGGAATATCCATATTTCACCCCGACGTGCCATGGTCAGGGAATTATTAGATTTACGCCATTATTAATATGATTTTCCATATTGGTTGACATGAATGGATTAAACATGTTGTATGTATGCTTTTTGGATGGATGTATAGTTGTTGGATGTATGAATGGTTGTTTGGCTTGTTTGACTGTTTTGGTTAAAAATGCTGATTATCGACGGTTGAATTTTAAGTAGTATCTTGTACGTTGGGATTCCATACATTTGAAAACGTAATGAACGAGATAAGCTGTAGAAGAGGGTTAGGATATGAACCAAAGGTTCTAGATTTTAGGTGTGATGTCCTGGAATTTTGGGAAATACTTATTTAATAATTTCCATTTATAATTTATTTTAAAAATATGTAATATTGATTTAATAATCCAATTTAACCAAATATTATATATTCAAAAACTAATAGTTAATCTAATATAACAAATGTTATCTTTTCAAAACTTAATAATAATAATTTAATTTGGAATGTTTATTCATTTCAAAAAGATAATAATATATAATTTATAATAATTAATCTTTCTAAGTTAAGAAAAAATATTCTATTTGTAATGTATATATGTATAGATTATAAAAAAAAATAAGAAATTGGTTTTAATTTAAATTTGATAAAAATGTTTTTTAATTATAGTATATATGTTTATATATTGTGATTTGAAGTTCTGTTTTAAAATTCAAATTATTTCTGAAGTTAATATTTAAAATGTTCTATTTATAATGTATATGTATATATATTTGTGTGTGTGTGTTTGTATATATATATATATATTGTAAATAGAAAAATATTATATTAAACTTAAGCAGAAATGCATTTTCAAATTTATAATATACATATGTATATATGGTGATTGGAAGATATTTGATTTGATTTAATAAAATGCTTTTCAAAAGCTATTTAAAATTTATCTTATATTTTCAAAACACTTAAAGAAAAGTTTATTTTGTTAAAAGTATAATAACTTAAAAATAGTATATTATTATAAAAGTTTAATTTGTTTTCTTTTAAATTGGTTTTTGAAAATTAATTTAGTTTTTATATATAATATCAATGTTAGATATAATAACTTAAGTTTAAACTTTTAAAATAAAATTTATATAAATGTTCATTTTCTTTCTTTTAAACTTATCTTTGGAAATTGGATTTTTAATTATAAATTAAACATAAAGAGATAAATACATTTCATAATTTTATTAAACATAAGTATTTAGGAAAGTATTTAATTAAGATTTAAATCATTTGTAAATACGTAATTAATTTAAAAAGATAAAATTAACATTTCTAACATAATAAATGAATTTAAAATAAGGTTTTACATTTGTCATTTACTTAAGATTGAGTAAACACACTTGTAAGCTTATGGACAATTCATGATAACAAGTGGAAAATATTTGTTTAAAGGAATTTTTTTCAATTAATGTTTAAAAAAGAAAAAGATCTGTCATTGTTTATTTTCTTCAGCTCAAACTTTCTTTAGCTTTCTCCCTAAAAAAAAAGAAACCATAAACAAAATTCAACTGTAATAAAAAATCTGAAGCCATGTACAACTTCAGATCCAAAATTTCAACTTGTAGAACATGCAATTCAATCAACAGCAAGATTTCAGCAAAATTAAATGTTCAACAGTAATCAACTACAAGCAAATGCAATTCAATATAGCAAGATGCAAATAGATTCAACACCAATCAAAACAATGCCTATCAGATTCAATGTTCCAGGAATCAAAATGCTGTATTTTTTTCTGTTGTCAGAAAAAAAGTAAATTTATTTTAAAAACAGATTAAACTTGATCTTATGATTGATGCATGTTGAAGTAATTTAGTTTACAAACATATAGATGTGAATGTTATAGTAAACATGATAAATGTTTGCATGCTTGATTTGAAGTTGAATGCATATTTATTTAGCAGTTTGAATGCTTGTAGATATGAGAATTTTAAATTCTATTTTTGGTTCATGTTCTAGTTTTATAAAAAAATTCCTATCTCCCAAGTTAATCACTATTAATCATTGATCATTGAAAGGAATTTGATTATAAAAATGTAATCTTGTGTTTAAAAATAAATTTAAACATTTATATTTAACAAATATACTGTAAAGTTTAGATTTACAGTGAAAAATCAAAATTTAATGAAAATCAATCTCAATAATTTAATTTTGGGATCATATGACTTGAATTGATGTATAAAATCATGAATTTTAACATGAAGTTGGGAATTTTTAATTTAGTATTCAAAGAGAAATTAAGGATTTCATGAATTTGGGTTTTGGGTCGATTGCTGTTGATCAGCGTCGAAGGGGAGGTCGAGGTTCTGCATGAAGGTGGCCATGGTGCCTGGGGATGCAGGAAAAATAATGGAAGGCTTATCTGATGGTCGTGGTGATCGGTGCAAGGCGAAGTAGGGTTTTGAATCTGCTTTTTGTTTGGATCGAAATCGTTGTCGATGCTTCCGTTTAAATCGCTTGAGGGGGAAAAGTTTGTATGGTTCGAGATGCGGTTGTGGATGAGATGGCAGGCCCTTCGGTGACGGGATTCACCGACGGCAGTGTTTTCTTCGATCAAGTTTCATTTTCTGTTTAAAGTACTGAAGCCTCTTTTTTCGAATCAATGGTGATTTCGTCAATCGAGGGGGACGAGATGGTCGGTGGGGTCAGGAGCAACTTGTGGAGTGTCGCGACGATGGTCGCCGTCGACCAAGTCCAGTGTGCACGTGCACGAGGTCGGAATTGTGCATTTGGAATTTTTGGTTAGGGAAGAAGTTTGGTCAGGTTTATTTCGCTGTTTTTCTCGAAGCTTGTCTCGTGTTTATATCGAGGGTGACTCAGGTTTTTGCGTGTGTTGCCTCGTGTAGTTTGTTCCAGTTTTAAGTTTGTCCAGTTTATAGTAAAGTGAAATGTAAAGCAAAATTTTTACTTAAGTTGTTCCAGAATTCAATTTCTGTCCAGTTTAAAAATGAATTTCAATTTTTTTTAAAGTAAAGCTAATTTTAAAACAAAGTTTTAGTTAGTTATAAAAATGTACGAAATGAATAATTTAAAGTTTGTTGTTAAAAGAATTTTTGTTTTAAAGTTTTTCCAAAGTTCAAACTTTTGTTTAGAATAGTTTTGGATATAAATATAGCTTTAGTTAAATTTCGAAATGAACCCCTAAATGTTTTTTTAAAATAAAATATTATTGATATAATTAAATGTGTTATAGCAAAAGTTTTTAACTTGAATAAATTTAAAGTTGATGATTTTGTGTAAACCAAACACAAGCTTTTGAATTTAAAATATAATTTTAAAATGGTAGATAAGAGTTATATGATATGGTTTATTTTAATTAAATCAAGTTTTATTTATAAAGTTAAATTTAAGTGTAATTACCTAATTAACTTAAGTGTTAATGGAATAATTAAATTTGGGTAAATTGGTTGAGAAATTTATAAAGTGTAATTAATTACTTAATTAAAAATTAATTAATAAAGGTTAATTAATTAAGAAATAAGTAATTAAGAAGTTAATTACTTAATGATTAAGAAGAATTATTAAAGATAATTACTTAATGAAGTAATTAAAGAAATTAATTACTCAGTGTAATTAATTAAGTTATTGTGGATAATTTTAGTTAATTAATTAATTTTAATTAATTAAAAAGAATTACTTAATGATGGGATTAAGTATAATTACTTAACGTATTTAAAGATGTGTAATTACTTAGTGAAGTAATTAATGAATAATTACTAAATGTAATTAATTAAGGAAATTACTTGATGGATAGTAATTAAAGGATAATTACTTAGGGGAAATAATTAAGGGATAATTACTCAGTGTAATTAAAGGATTAATTAATGAAATTAATCAAGGAGTTGGTTTAATTGGTGAAGTAATTAAGGTAAGTTAATTACTATTGTGATTAATCACGTTTGATTAATAAATATAATTAAGTTTATAATTATTTATTAAATGTAATTTTGAGAAAAATTGATTAATGAAGTAATTAGAGGGTCATTAATTAATGTAATTAATGAATAATTAATTGTTTAATTGATTAATAAATATGATTAATTATAAGATAATTAATAAATGAAGTGAGAAAAGAAGTAATGATTAATTAATGTAATTAATTAAAGATTAATGTAATTAATTATAGTTAATTTATTAATTAAAAATTAATTAAGATTAAAGAATAACTAATTTGTGTAATTAATTTAAAGTCTAATTATTTAGTGTAATTAAAGAATAATTAATCTAGGGTAATTAATTAAGAATATGATTAAAGGATAATTAATCTACAATTGAAAATTAATTAATTGCATTATGATGGTGATTAAAGAGTGATTGGTTAATTAATTTTAATTAACTAATGATTGTTTAAGCAGGATTAGTTGTTTAATTCTCAAGTAATTAATTTAATTTAAGTTGATTAAATTAATTGTAAAAGGATTAATGATTCCTATGTGTGGATGATTGTTTGTAGAATATATGGATTGGTTGGTATCTATTGGATGATATGTTATGTGATATGATATTTTATATATCAGTAATAATGTGTGATATTTATCTATGAATGATGCTGTGTGAATTCAATGTTTTAAATTGAATTAATTTGTTAAACTTAAATCACTTGGACATTAAGATGGCGTTTGGATTCGATGAGACTGGGATCGGTTTTCCAAATTTGGAATTCCGAAACCACATCGATCTAAATTAAACGTTAGGTCGTAAATCTCAAGTGAAGAGTGAAGACTCGAGGTGTAAGGACTATTCGTTGTTAATAGTCTGAGGGTGATTCCAATACGAGTTTAACGGGGGTAGTACTTTCAGGTTCGAGATGAACAGAGTGCAAGGGCTATTGTCGTTAACTCTGAGGGTGATTCCAAAATGAGTGTAGCGAGATTGTGCCTTCGGTTTCGTTCGAACCCGGAACGAACTTGTATGGATTGATTGCTTTCAGAACATCGTCAGGTGGACGATGAGCATTTTAAGATAGATGTGTTCTATAAAGGTAATCGTAGCCTCAAGCCTCATCAACCGGGAATGGCCAAAACAGGGGAGGTGCAGCAAAGCTAAGTGGGTCATGCCCAAGAAGGACGAGATTTACCCCGTCTAGAGGTCCCTTTTTACTTCGGCTGTGTGGGCGGTTGATCATGACAATTATCGGGGTTGTCTTGTTCGGGACTGTCCAATAAGGGATGGTTCCGGCTTTGTGTTGCAGGGGATTGGGATTAATCCTCGGTACGGTGATCTAGGCCACGTACTGTGACGAGCAGTACTCTAGTAGCCCTGCCATTGATGGAAACTCATTCTTCCTACGATCCCTTACGATTTTGATTATATTACCCACTTTTGTGGCTAGTAACTGGAATTTAATCATGTAACAATTTCGGCTATTTCTTATTTATTTGAAAACCCTAGACCCTATTATAATATCACTGTATTTCCTATCAAATGTTTTGGTTAGCGTAAGGTAAAAACTTACCCATGTTTATTTGAGGGGAGTCTTACGTGATAGCTTTGTTTTCAAAGGATTTTCAAAGTTAAGCAAATTTAACCCGTTTACTCACACCAGACCATGTCTGACCCAAGTGTTTATTTTCTGTTTTATTAAACTCTTGGGTACTCATATTATGTATGAGTAGTCAAGGGATTCAGGTTTGCTTTGACGAATTTTAGAGGAGATATGGAGCAGGTGGCTTCACCGTGTAGATAAACGTATAGTGTTCTGCGGTGTTAGAGTTGTATCAGTATCTTTGTGTTGTACTTGAGTTGTAATAACTAGACAGGTGTTATAACTTTCTAGTTTGGTTTGTATTAGACGTATAACTCTGATGTATATGATACCATGTAATATTTTATTTGATAAATATAATTTATTCGTTCCGCTGTGAGATTCTGATATTGTTTGGTTCTTTCTTTTCTATCTTTTCTCTTTTTTATCCCTTTCTTTCTTCTTGATGACGCATCTTTCTGGGAAATGTAAGGCGGGTCGTTACATTGTCGTATCAGAGCGCTAGGTTGAGTGAATACCTAGGCTTTAGAGTAAATTCTTTCTTGAGAGAGCGTACTTGTATTTATATATATATATATACCTACCTATTTTGTTAGGTCAGCTGTTCAGGTTTGCCAACATAAAGTTCTAGAAGTTGGAGAGATAGTGGTGTGTATATCATGACTATCAATGGAAGAAGTCTGAGTATAGATTAGAAGAATATCTGCCAGCGCAGTTTTGGGCATCTTGAGTAAGTTTGGCAGCTTGGTGTATGGATTTCATCAATCTCTGAGGAAACCTTTTAAAGGTTCGTAGTTTATCTTTGGAGTATAAATTTGGATTGCGCTCGTGCGAGAGGATTTTCTAGAGTTTGGATTAGTCGGAAGTGCTGAAGCAAGTAATGATATTTTAGTAACCGTAGGAAGGAGCTCTATCTGTATTAGAGTGGGAGACTTAGTTCAGCTAGGTGTTTATGCTTGGTTTGAAGCCCGAGTTTCTTGAGAGGCTTCTGCTCATCTTGAAGACTCTTTTTGCAGAGTTGGATGATAGAGATCTGGGATTCAAAGAGCTTTTGGATAGGAAGTCTGTGGTAGCAATGGCAGCTCAGAGGTATTGAGTGTGCTGTCAGGAAGATCTCTTGGCTCTACAGTATCCTAGAGGTAGAGTTCGAAAGCAGTTGTGTGGTCCATTTCTTTGATGGTTCAGAAGTCTTTGAGATTCTTCTGTCAGTAGGTCGGGAAAATGGTGAAGGCTTGTCCACTTCTTCTAGAAGCTCAGCTGGGTAAGATGTTCGTGGTTGAGGTGGACCATCAGCTTCTTCTTTTGAAGGGCTTAAGCTATTCTGTTATGTAAGAGGGAATAGTTTCTTTGGAATCCGAATTGGGTAGTATCACAAAAGCGACTTGTGATGGTTTGAAAGTTCTCTTAGTAATTTTTGCTTTAATTTGAGACATCTCTAAAGAATGTTGGAGCTATCGAAGTGGTTTGAGACTTTCTGAAAATCTTCGAGGTAGTCAAAGGAGTGTGTCCGCATCGGGAGATGGAGTTCAGCTTTGATTTGGTTCTTGGATTTTCCGGTGGTTTAACCTAACCGAGAGAAGACTCCAGGAGAGAGGATTTTGTGAGCAATCAGGATTGATTGGATCTAGTTTTTTTTTGACTGGATTTCTGCTGTAGTAATTGTGACCAAATCAGATAGGTCACTAAATTTTTATGGAATTTGATGAACAATGTTACTGGATGAGTGATCAAGTTTGTTCTTGTGATCATCAAAAGCATTCTCATCTTCTTCGGATCAGAGTTATGCAGTGGAAGCATGGTGGCAGCTATTCTAGAATAGAAGCAACCTCGGATTCATCGAAAGATTTGTGTTTTTCTTGGATTTAAGGATTTCTTCAGGAAATTCATTCGGGATCTGAAGGCTTGGTTATCAAAAGAATATATTCTATTTTCCAGATAGGAGAAGCAAATTTGAAGTCTTTTAATGCTTGTATAGTAGATTGGTGTTCTGAATTTCGATGGATCTTGGGAGAACCATCTTGTTGGATAGAATCAGGAGATCGTCTTATTTCTGATCCAGTTTTGATTTGAGAAGCATCGGTAAAGTTTGGTTGATCAAGAAGATTGAGGGCAGCCCAGGATCGGTGGAAGTTGTGGTCAAGAGACGAAGAGATTCAGAATTCAGAGTCGGATATTTAATTTTTGGATAAGTTTTCTCCGATCATAAGAGCAATAAGATTGGATAACACGGGATGCTAGCTCAAAAGTGTATTGGAATCTTTCTGTACTCTCTTAAGGACAAGAGTTTGATCTACAGGACTGAATTGCCAGTTCGGATGGCTGGGATTCGTAAGGTATTTCATGTATCTCTGACGGAGTACGTGTTTGATCTATCACTGGTTTAGAACCAGCAGATCAGGGAGATTTGGAAGTAGAATCGGGCTTGTTTGTGGTCCACTATCCTGTTTAGGTTGTAGATCTAGATATATACGAGTTCTAGATCTGAGTAGTGTAGCTAGTTTAGATTCTGTAAAGCGAGTATCCAGGTGTTTGTACCTAGGAAACTCTAGGAAATTCTATCCAGAATTTTGTCTGGATAGTTAGAATTGTTTGAATTGGATGTTATGGTTTCTAGTATATGGTTGATAGCATATGCGCTATTTTAAAATTAAAATCTGTATGAGATTATTAAATTATCTTTGCTTTTAATTTTGGGGACGAAATTCTTTTAAGGGGGAAGGAATGTGATGTCCCAGAATTTGGGCAATACTTATTTAATAATTTCCATTTATAATTTATTTTAAAAATATGTAATATTGATTTAATAATCTAATTTAACCAAATATTATATATTAAAAAACTAGTAGTTAATCTAATTTAACAAATGTTATCTTTTCAAAACTTAATAATAACAATTTAATTTGGAATGTTTATTCTTTTCAAAAAGATAATAATATATAATTTATAATAATTAATCTTTCTAAGTTAATAAAAAAATTCTATTCGTAATGTACATATGTATAGATTATAAAAAAATAAGAAATTTGTTTTAATTTAAATTTGATAAAAATGTTTTCAAATTATAATATATATGTTTATATATTGTGATTTGAAGTTCTGTTTTAAAATTCAAATTATTTCTAAAGTTAATATTTAAAATGTTCTATTTATAATGTATATATATATATTTGTGTATGTTTATATATATATATATATATATTGTAAATAGAAAAATATTGGATTAAACTTAAGCAGAAAATGTGTTTTCAAATTTATAATATACATATGTATATATGGTGATTGGAAGGTTTTTGATTTGATTTAATAAAATGCTTTTCAAAAGCTATTTAAAATTTATCTTATATTTTGAAAACACTTAAAGAAAAGTTTATTTTGTTAAAAGTATAATAACTTAAAAATAGTACATTATTATAAAAGTTTAATTTGTTTTCTTTTAAATTGGTTTTTGAAAATAAATTTAGTTTTTATATATAATATCAATGTTCGATATAATAACTTAAGTTTAAACTTTTAAAATAAAATTTATATAAATGTTCATTTTCTTTCTTTTAAACTTATCTTTGGAAAATGAACTTTTAATTATAACGTAAAGAGATAAATACATTTCATAGTTATATTAAACATAAGTATTTAGGAAAGTATTTAATTAAGATCTAAATCATTTATAAATAAGTAATTAATTTAAAAAGATAAAATTAACATTTGTAACATAATAAATGAATTTAAAATAAGGTTTTACATTTGTCATTTACTAAAGATTGAGTAAACACACTTGTAAGCTTATGGATAATTCATGATAACAAGTGGCAAATCTTTGTTTAAAGGAATTTTTTTAATTAATGTTTAAAAAACAAAAAGGTATGTCATTGTTTATTTTCTTCAGCTCAAACTTACTTTACCTTTCTTCCTAAAAAAAGAAACCATAAACAAAATTCAACTGTAATCAAAAATCTGAAGCCATGTACAACTTCAGATCCAAAATTTCAACTTGTAGAACATGCAACTCAATCAACAGCAAGATTTCAGCAAAATTCAATGTTCAACAGTAATCAACTACAAGCAAATGCAATTCAATACAGCAAGATGCAAATAGATTCAACACCAATCAAAATAATGCCTATCAGATTCAATGTTCCAAGAATCAAAATGCAGTATTTTTTTTTGTCAGAAAGGTGAGTAAATTTATTTGAAAAATAGATTAAACTTGATCTTATGATTGATGCTTGTTGAAGTAATTAAGTTTACAAATATATGGATGTGAATGTTATAGTAAACATGATAAATGTTTGCATGCTTGATTTGAAGTTGAATGCATATTTATTTAGCAGTTTGAATGCCTATAGATATGAAAATTTTAAACTCTGTTTTTGGTTCATGTTCCAGTTTTATAAAAAAATATCCTATCTCCCAAGTTAATCATTATTAATCATTGATCATTGAAAGGAATTTGATTATAACGATGTAATCTTATGTTTAAAAATAAATTTAAATATTTATATTTAACAAATATACTGTAAATTTTAGATTTACAGTGAAAAATCAAAATTTAATGAAAATCAATCTCACTAATTTAAGTTTGGGATCATGTGACTTGAATTGATGTACAAAATCATGAATTTTAACATGAAGTCGGGAATTTTTAATTTAGTATTCAAAGAGAAATTAAGGATTTCATGAATCTGGGTTTTGGGTCGATTTTTGTTGATCAGCGTCGAAGGGGAGGTTGAGGTTCTGCATGAAGGTGGCCATGGTGCCTGGGGATGCAGGAAAAATAGTGGAAGGCTTATCTGATGGTCGTGGTGATCGCTGCATGGCGAAGTAGTGTTTTGAATCTGCTTTTTGTTTGGATCGGAATCGAGTTTAGATCGTCATCGTCGATGCTTCGGTTCAAATCGCTTGAGGGGGAAAAGTTTGTGTGGTTCGAGACGCGGTTGTGGACGAGGTGGCAGTCCCTCCGGTGACGGGATTCGCCAACGGCAGTGTTTTTTTCGATCAAGTTTCATTTTCTGTTGAAAGTGCTGAAGCCTCTTATGACGACCCAAAATTTTTAAGCATTTAAATCGGAATATTTAATTAATTTTAAATATTTAAAAGTTAATTTTTAACTTGAATTCAAATATTACTATTTATTGGGTAATTCAATATTAAATTAAACAATTTGAAGTTGGATAAAATGTTGAATCTTCAGTTTTAAGTCTATTAAAAATAATTTGAAGGCTTGTAAAAATTTTATTGATAACACTGAAGATAATAGAAGTGTTAAAATTGAATCTAACGGTGATTTGTTCAGTTTTTAAAATATATTGTTTAAATTGAATTTAAAAATAGCCTTTCGATGCACAGTCTCGGAATTCGATGAAACAAGTTCCTTTGAATCCGTAATATTGTATTATTATCGGATTTCAAATTTCGTATTGATCGGAGTTGTTGTGTGAGCGTACGATAAGTAAAGGTGTTGAAATTTTTATCGGAAATTTAATAAAATAACTGGTCCAAATGCTATCTTCTCCATACGATCGAATTAGGACTCGAAACCTTTTCCATTGCATTCGGAATAGGTGTATGACATTATAAACGCCTAGCGGCACGCCTCGATAGGAGGTCAAGGTTTCAAGTTGCTATATCGAGAAGATTTGAAATTTAAAACTTAAATAATACAATTATATTTGTCCCCAGTCAAAACAAAGTCGCATCAGCCTACTTTCTATCAATATCTAAGCTTTTATAGAATTACTGTACCCCATCTGCTACACGCTACCATCATTTCGTGTCTCCTCCTCCTTTTCTTTTAAAATCGTGTTATCCTGTTCGAAAATCATCAGAGATCAAAAAAAAAAGAAACGAAACGCGAGTTTATCATGGCCGAAACTAAAATTTTCTATCTCCGGTATGCTTCGCCTCCTCCCTCCTTCACAAATAAGTCTATTCAGTTCATCCCTTACATAAAAAATATGAACCGCAAAACTAGTATTTTTGGATTCATGGTGATGAGATCTCGGATCTGTATGAAACTTGAGTGGCGCGACTTTATTTTAGGGGTAGTCGAAGTGGTTTCAGTGATTTAGGGTTTTAATTTTTGGGATTTTAAAGCCGAGTTTGATGAAATCGAAGTTGGATTTGGGTTAGTTATGTTGAAGGGCACCTTGGTAGGCGATGTAGTGGTGTGCGGTGGTCCGCAGGGAGGTGCGACGTGAACACAGTAGAAAGCTCGTGCTCGATCGCGATGTCTGGAATCTCGTCGAGAGGGTGAGCTCGTGTGCAAGCTGTTGAGGGAAGGATAACGTCGACCAAGAAAGTCGGCGTGAGCTGAGCAGGGTCGATGTCTGTGTAGCCTGATTTTTTTAGGTATGACAAATGAATTTGTTTTCTATAATTTTTGTTAATTGTACAAAAGAGTCAGGTTTAAAACAGAAGCTTTTTAATATTCAATGGTTGTTAATGACAAATAAGATTGGGAAGAAATAGGATTTTAAATGTTTGAAGATTTTATAAATTATTTAGCATATGCAGCTTGAAACAGAAAATAATAATAAAATAAAATCTATTTAAGTTGTAAATTATATATATATATATATAGTTCATATATTTTAAATAATAATAGTAACAAATAAATCTGCATAGGTCTATAGTAACAAGATATTTTTGGTTTAATATATATGTTAAAAGGGAATTGTATGTTTTATTAAACTTTATAAATGTATATGTGGATGTATATAAGTTCAAAACAGAATATATATATATAGATAAAGATTTCGGGAAAATATAGGAATTTTAAATTTATGGAGATCTAGTTGTTTAACAACTCATTTAATTATTTTGGTTACTAAAGATATTTTCATTTAAAATTAGATTAAAATTAAATTATTAGTCTAAATTAAAATCATTGGTTAACCAGATTTTTAAATGAAAATTAATTGTTCGATCGATTAAATATTAATAAATCATCTAATGATTTTACAAGGTCTGAAAATTGTGGAAAAACAAGTGGAGATGGGTTGGATTGCAAAACAAAAATCAAAGGTGAGTTAATCTCACTCACCTGGATTATTTTAGTTAAATTTAAATTATTGGTTGCTTTGTTTAGATGATGATTGTTATTAGTTAAAATTAAGTATACCCAATTTGTCGCAAAATTGTGGATGATTTATATTAATCTCATATACCACGATATTCCACCTCGAAGTGGAATTGGTATTTATGTTGTGCTAACGTCTGTGGATGCAGGGAAAACAGGTTGGAGGGATCCAACTGGATCCATCAACATTTATTTAAATTATTTAATATTCTCTGTTGTGATTATTTAATATTCTATGATGAATTTTATTGGAATATTGAATGCTATGATTTGATTGGATATATTTGGGTATAATGAGTTACCAAAAATATATAAATTGGATTTTGGAAAGAAAATTTAAGAAGTGAATTTGTAAGCGAAATAATTATAGAAAATTTGAATAAACTAAGAATGAGCTGAAAGGAAATGGAAGTGATATTAAAATACTAATAAATAACTTCAAGTATGAAAAGAAAAAAAGGATTTCGAATAAACGGTAATTATTGAATTGTAAAATTAAGTGATATTATTTTAAAGAAATAAAGAATTGTTTTAAAATTCAAAGTTTAAATTTATTTAAAAGGATTAAGAAGTAAATTGGGAAATCTAAAATTGGTATTTTCAGTTAAAAATATTTTAAATCGTAATTAAGAAATAAAATATGAAATTTATGGATTTTGGAAAAAGAGAGAGTAAATAGGAAATCAATTTGGAAATAGATTCAAGTGTTTGAAATTGTAAATTTAAAGAAGAATGTGAAGAGAAGTATATTTCTCTGGATAGCCTAGTGCGTTCAAAGTAAATTTTTAAATATAAGATAAAAAGTTTTAATGTTGTTTAAAAAAAATGTTTTAGGAATTTATTATTTCTAAATATCTAAATCCTAAAGTAAATATTTTCAAATCTATTATAGTAATAATTATTTAAAGGTGACTTTGTATTTTGTTTAAAGAAGAAAATCTAGTTTATATTTATAAAGTAACCTTATTTTGATTATTTCTAAAGTATTATTTTAAATTAAGTATTAAAGGAATTTTTCTTCTAAATTTAACTGTTAAACATATCTTACAATAAAGTGTTTTTAAATTATTTTAAAAATCTAAGTTTTGTGCTTGGTGATCTCAGAGGAAATATAAAATATTTGGGAACTTATTTCTGTAAAAGAAGATAGTTTGAAACTGTTTTCAAAGGGTTGAAATTGGAAATATATCCTGCAAAGATATTTTGAGAAAAATAAATAATTTGGGAAATTATTTATTGTGTGATGGATGTTGTGAATATTAATTGATAGTTAAATAACTGACTATCAATATTGGCCAAATGCGTTGATCGTTTCGAAGAGACCGAGATCGAGAATTATTTCTCGAAAACCACTTCGATCCGATTTGTACGTTTCGTGGAAAAAAAAGTTTGGATGCGAAGATGGAGCAGTGAAGTGCACGGGTTAGTCGCTACTAATCCTGAGGATATTTCCAAAATGGATGTAGTAGGAGTAGTGCCTCCGGTTCCGTTCGAACCCGGGACAGACTTGTATGGATGAATGCTTTCAGAACATCGTCAGGTGGACGATGAGCATTCTAAGTGAAACGATCTAAAATTTGACGCTTAGCCTCAAGCCTCATCAACCGGGAATGACTGAAAATCAGGGGTTATGCAGCAAGGCTAGGTGGGTAGCACCCATTTCAGGGTGAGGTCATCCCTATCTAGATGTCCCTTTTTATTTCGGCTTAGTGTGCGGTTGCTGATCCTAACCTTGGGGTGATCTTGCTCGGGACTATCCAATAAGGGATGGTTCCGGCCTTGTGTTGCAGGGGACTTAGGGTGGGTCCTCGGTACTGTGATCTAGGCCACGTACCGTGACAGGTGGTACCCCAGTGCCTAATCATTAGTTGGAAATCCATTCTCCCTACGCGCCTTTTATGAGTTTTGTTTGTATTACCCACTCTGTGGCTAGTAGCTGAAATTTAATAATGTAACAATTTCGGCTATTTTATAAGTATTTGTATATAGACCCTATTATAATATCAGAGGATTTTAATAAAAAAAAGTTTTAGCTATCGTAAGGTAAAAACCCAGCATGTTTATTTGTACCGTGATCTTACAAGATGCTTTTGTTTTCAAAAGGATTTTGAAACTTTAATAATCAATTGAGTGTGATTTCTCACGCTGGTATTCCAGACTAACTCCGATGTTATTTAACTATAATGCTCAGGTCAGACCGAGTATTATAGAATATGGGAAAGGATGTTGTGGGGCTCAAGAGACGAGCTGGATGACGATACGTACTTTCGTACTTGTTTCATATATATTCCTTGAGTAGCTATGTATCCAGTTGTATATTGTTGATGTTGAACTGTGATTGATGTACTCTGATGATGTATGAATAAAATAGATATAGTTTTCTTTTGTGTAAAGATCTGTTATTATATATTATATTTTATTCCGCTGCGTTGGTTAGATTCTGTTATTGTTTTCTGTTTTCTTTTCTTCTACCTTTTCTTCTTTAACCCAAATGGTTTGTATTTCTGTTCAACGTGAGTCGATTGATGTAGAATAGTGTTGACTCAAGGGGTACGGATTTGCGGGTCGTTACACTTGGTATCAGAGCTTAGGTTGGTAATAACCTTGGCTCTGGTGGGAATTACTCATTAAATAGAGTTGTAGTACTCTAGAATGAGCTTGAGCGTATTATTAAATATGAGTGCATATTTGTTAGTGAATATAAAATTTGTTTTATATTTTTTTGATTTATCGGTTTAGTGTTTTTGGATTCTGGTCGATATGTGGGACTCCATGTTATCGATAAGGATTTCTAAACTCTTAAACAAGATAAACCAACACAGTATTGTTTTAAATACGGTAAATGAAATAATTTTACCCAAATTATTTTTGTATATAAAAGAAATGATTTTTCGTAAATTGCTATAGTTATATATGTATACTTGGTTGTTAGGAGTGATAATATTAAATTATTATCATCAATGTGTAAAATTGAATAAGAAATTGAAATAATAACCAAATATTAAGGAATAAATTAATAAAATAAATAGGATTTGTAAATGTGAATTATAATTGAATAAGAAATTGAAACCATAATTAAAAACTGAGAATCAAATTCATATACATGTGAAATTTGTAAATGTAAACTATAAATGTGAATTATAGTGTGATTAATAATTAGAATGAGATAAAATTCCAAAGTAATGTTCGAATATAAATTTAAAGGTTTTGGAATTTGAAAATTTGGAAATTTAAATTTCTTTGAAGTTGAAAATGACTCTCAAATAGTTGGGAAGATAATATATATTGAGAAATATTTTTGAATCATATTTGAAATCTAGAGAGATTTGGAATTTAAAATATTTCAAAGGTTTTAAAGGAGATAAAAGCATTGAACTCACTTCAGTCGCTGGAAAATAATCCAGATGATGATGGCCACATCATCGGTATTCATTTTCGAGTTTCTAAAGTGATGGATTGGCTACCAGGATAGTTGGCTATGGTATTGTTTGGGCTTGTTGGGTATACAAGTTGTTTAGAAATTTCAAAGGGAAATTTTGTTTTGGTAAAAATAAGTGTTTGGAATCCGTAGATTTGATTTGATATACCAAGAGGGTATGTGTAGTTATCATTTCAAATTGATTTTGAAAATGAAACCGGGCAATTGAATTCTAAGAAATTCTATTTAAAGAATGTGAAAAGTTTAAACGAATCAACTATTGAACTTATAAAGTAAAGTTGATATTAATAAGAAGAAATTGGAAATTTTAATCCGGGAATTAAAATTTAATGTAAGTGAATGAAAGTGAAGAAAATATACTTGAATTTAACTTGAGATAAGTTAAATAAAATTGAAATTGAATTAAATTTGATATAAAGTTGAAAGGTAAAACGATTATAATTATGAAATGAAAATTTATACCTTAAGCTAGTAAGTGTTATATATATATAATCTTAAATTTGGTTATAAGATGAAATGACTCAAATGAGCAATATAAGCTTTTAAATAAATAAATAAGTTTTGAACTCATATATTGAGAAATAAAATTTAGTTACATTTGGATTGAATTGAATCAAAATTCAGTTGTGTCATGAATGATTTAAAATGGAATTAAGTCCTTGGTTAACAAAGATTCAAAGGAATGGTATGTAACAAGATTTAACTAGGGTAAAGTTAAATAGAATTGAATTGGAGTAAAATTCAATTGAATTATGGGTGTTATTGAATGGAAATAGATTCTTACCTGAATAAATGGAAGTAAGTTGGAATAAATAATATAGAATAACTTATAAAAGAATTAAAAATCCTGAGAATAAAATATAGTGGGGCTATGAATAAGCATACATTTGATTTAAAAAAATAAGAGATGAATATATTCAAACCTAGAATGAATGGAAATGTGTAAAATAATAAGTTGTGACTTATAAAATTTGAATGTGGGATAGAAAACCCGAAGTAAATATTTTTGATGAATTGGAAAATAAAACGAAAAACCCAAACTTGAATTAAAAAATAAATTGCTTAAGAAATTTAATGAAGAAATTCTGAGATTAAAAAACAAGTATTGAATCTAAACCAGGGGAGAACTAATTAGATAATAAATTAGTTGATGAAATATGGAAATGGAACTCGAAATTATTAACTTAGAATTGAATTGTGAATAGATAATAGTGTTTGGAAATGAAGCTTGAGTTATAAATAGAAATTCAACTTAGAATTGTAAGTGAATTAAATATGAATTGAAGTTGTATGGAATTGGATTAAAATAAAAATGATTTGAGATGAAAACAAATCCAATTCAAGCATAAATGGAATGACCTTATTATTAATAAATAATAAATTGTTAATGTAAATGAAAATTTAAAATTTGAATAAAAGAATAAACTAATCGAATAAATTAATAAAATGGTTGGGATTTGACCTAAGGAAAATCAAATCAAAGATTTGAACGGAAGTTGGTTGAATAAAATAAACTTAAGTTATTGGGTGGAATAGTTGAAGAAAATGAATAACTTAAGTAAATTGTGAGACGGTTATTTAATATATTGGTTGTCGAGTTTAATAAGATGATTTGGAATCAACATTTGGATATGGAAGAAATGCAACAGAAGGACTGTGAATAAAATTTAAAATGGGATGGAATTTATATACATTGAGTTGGAATCAATTTAAATTGGTTATGAACTAAAGCAATGGTTTATTTGAATAAATATTGTCGAATTACGTAAGAAAATTGGTCGTTCGACGTAAACGAAAGTAAACAAAAGTATATGAACCAATAGCAGTTGAATAAATTTTGGCATCAATTGAAACAAATATGAGTTCGTTTCGTTTAAAAAATGAATTGAATGGAATGGAATGTAATTTGGATGCAAGCAATTTAAAACTAGTGTCGAAACCTTGCATATGTACTTATGAATGTATATCACATGCATTACTTATGAAATCTATGTGTTAGTTATTTGAATATAAGTGAAATGTTAATAAATTGCATATATTTTGTACTTACATATTTAAATTGAGTAAGTACAGGTTCAGGGAAGCCGTATGGATGGATTTGATCGTGCAAAATGCTAAAATAATAAGCCGCTTGCTTATAAATGCTAAATAAAGGTACGCCTACGCAATAAAAATAGGAAATATGAACTGTTTTTTGTTTTTCCGACCGTGTGGGTCGACGTATATATTTTTATATCTCTTGTCAAATTGCAAAAGCTCCTTCGTACAAAGGAGACTTTACCAAAATTTTCTGAAAATTTTGGGAGTTAGAAAATATTTTGAAATTTGGAAAAGTTTAGTTAGTGACAAAATGGTTCCAAATTGGAAATCAAAATAAATTAGGGAATGAAACTAATTTTAAATAACGATATGAATCAGTTGTAAATGGAAGATAAAATTAAATATACAGAGTTGAAGATAAATTGAATTCAGATAGAAATGGGAGAACCAATTTGAATAGAAATAGATATAAACTAAAAGTGGTGAAGTGAAAATAAATAAAGAAGCGTATTAAATGCTTATACTAAACTTAAGAAAAGGAATGGCGAATTCTTAATTGGAAATTGATACTACAAATATATTCTAAGTTTATGTTTGAAGGAATAAATATTGACTTTTCATAAGGAAGTCAATAAAATGTTTTTGAATATTGTGATTGGATATTATTGCTATGTAGGATATACAGGTATTATAAAGGAAAAGAAAATTGGTTTTGATTTCAGAAGATAAAATTTGAATTGCTCGACAAAAAGGTATGTGTTTAAATTTCTGTATGAAATTGAATTGGGTTTTTGATCTAGCCACTTGGCGTTTTGTTTTCTTTTGGAATTTGGGAGCCCTTAGAGGCCTTTTGTAGTTGTACCGAGCTAGCCGCGCAAAGGAGACGCTGGCGAAATTTTTCGAATATTTAAGGAGTTAGAAAAATTTTGAGAAAATTTTGGTAATTCAAAATTTGGTTTTAAATTGAATTTTGAATGATTGAGCAAGTAAATTGTTTGAAAACTAAGGGAAAGTTTGGGTGTTGATAAAAGTGATAATGGGTCTTTTACAATAAGATAGTTAGTAGGATATTGAACTGTTGGTTTTGGGAAATAATAAACGGGTATTGGACCATTCCTCTTAACTAGTAATTTCGGGGACGAAATTTTTTTAAAGGAGGAGGAATGTGACGCCCCACCTCTATACCCACGCTAGCCAAGAACACTACGGTGTAGTGCTGTCAACTAGCGCGGAGAATAAGGCTGTTGAGGAGCGACCATCCATGTAATTTCTTATCACACGGTGGCTATAAAATAATCTTCGAAAACAAATATAGAAGCAAGCATAACATGCGAATCAATCACAGATATCCATATCACAAAGGCGGAAAGAGATATGAATATATATCATATAAAAGTGTACATCAGAGTACTGGTCTAAAAAGATCCACGATAATACAAAAGAATAGCAACGCGTGCTATACAAAAGAATACAACTATGAGTCTATATCTCAAGTGTAATCAACAAAACCTGCTAATCTAAACAAGTAGCCAAAAGTCTGAGTAGTGAATCACTGGGGGAGGAGTCAAGCAGTAGCACCTGTAACATCTCGGTCTGACCCGAGTATTATTTATAAGAAAATAATAAACGGATCAGTCTAGCTATAAATATCAGATGACATGATATAAAATAAAAGATATGGCATAAACATAAAATATCCATACTGACATACTACTATAAGTATGCAAATAATGATCAACAGGAGATCAACCGATAAGAGATAAATCAATATCACAAGAATCTTCTCAAAGATCCAAAGAGGGCATCATACCCTAAACTTGTACTCATGACAAGTCAAAGAGATAAATTCCAGAAATCAACACAAGAAATCCAGAAATCATAAAAAGGGAAAGAGGCCTATCACATGACGGTCCGAAGACCATGGGGAGCTACCCCGCATGTGTGAATGGAATCACACAGATTGAGGTCAAGACTAACCAAAAAGCAGAAAGGTATGTGTGAATGGAATCACACAAGTGGTGTCTAGTCTAACCATGCAATGAAAGAGACATCGCGCAATTGCTAGTCTAATTCATAAAGCGATCATCAAGATCAACGAGAAGTGTCAATTACACTAAGCTAGTAAATATAGAAGTTTAGCCTCATGTCCCATAACCACTTGCTTAACTTAAATGTTTACGAACAAACTGTAAATCTTCACTAATAAAATTGTCACAAGAGGTTCAATCGAATAAGTCCAAGAATTAACCGACGAAGTGAACGCAAGCGTTTCATACCACTTGTTTTACTAAGTCGTTTAATTAGATTTCTCATCCGAGTGAGGTAAAGGCTTGTATATACTAATAGATTGGAAAACGGTTTAAGAAAAGAGCTTTGTTATTAAAAATAGAGTTGAAATTGTTTGTTAAAAGAGTTTTGATATTTACTACTAGTATTGAAACCTTTATATTATAAAGTGAAAAAACACAGAAGCAATTGTAGAAACAATCAGTCACCAAAATCGCACACGGAGATGTGAATAAAATCCAAGGAAATCAGCTCAATGTTTTTCAGATAAGATCCCCTACGGAGGGGGGGTCCAGGGGGGGTGGCAACCCCCCAAGGTGGGGGTGCAGGGGCAACGCCACCGCTTACGGGGTTCGACCTGCCCGGTCAGGTCGCGGGGGTCCAGGGGGCATCGCCCCCGGCGGGGTGCGGGGCAGCGCCCCGTCCAAAACGGTACGACTTAGTGAAGACAAAATGAGGTCTAACGACCTAAGAGGGATAGGGTCGAGCGACCTAATGGTTGCGACCTAGGGGTCTAAGGGGCGCGACCTAGGGGTCTAAGGGGCGCGACCTAGTGGTCCAGCGACCTAAAGGGTATAGGTCATGCGACCTAAAATGGGTTCGCGACCTAACAATCAAACGACCTAAAGAAATTAAGGAGCCGAGCGACCTATAAGAAGCAGCGACCTAAGAAGAAACGAGGCCCAACGACCTATGGGTTAGGTCATGCGAGTTAAGAAGGTCAGCGACCTAACAAAGACACGCGACCTAATAAAGAAACGCGACCTAAAGGCACGCGACCTAGCGACTTAAGAGGCGAGCGACCTAAGTGTTACGGCCTAAGAGTCGAACGACCTAGCGTGGAAGCGGCCTAAAAGCCAAACGACCTAACGACCTAAGGTCATACGACCTAGCGACCTAAAGCCATACAACCTAACGACCTAAGGTCACACGACCTAGTGCAACACGCGACCTAAAAGGTACGCGACCTAATGCGGCCGAGTGGTTTAAGGTCGGAGACGACCTACGACTTATAAAGGTAGACGGTTGAGCGAGCTAATGAAGTCCAGAGTCGAGCGACCTAGCGACACGGTGTGTTGAGCGACCTAACGAGGTCAATGTTGAGCGACCTAACAAGGTCCAGAGAAGGGCGACTTAAAAGAGGCGCGACCTAAAAGAGGCGCGACCTAAAGGAGCGCGACTTAATGGGTTAAATGACCCAACGACCTAAGCCACTAACTCGCGAGCGACCTAAGTCCTAGGTCGTGAGCGACCTAACTGCGAGTGAGCAAAAATGGCCAGAGTCAAAGCAGAGCGACCTAACGACCATACGACCTACGACCTAAGGTCCTGAGCGACCTACGACCTAAGGTCCTGAGCGACCTAACTCCGAAAACACGAAAATGGCCAGAACGACCTAAATGCAGAAATTTCACCAAAACACCAAAAATCGGAGTTTTTCGCCAATCCAATCCAAACCAAATGCAAATGTGCATGCAAAAGTGATAGGGAATCATTCCCAACAGTCCAATATAGTTATAGACTAGATTTGTGAGATAAAAATATCACCTTTGCTCCAAAACCCAATGAAAATGAAGAACAAAGCTTGAAGGCAAATGGAGAAGCAACCACAAGCTTGAATCCGATGTCTTCTTCTTGAATTTGGAGTTGAATGTTGGAGTTGCAATAAAACAACGACTTTGGAGTTTTAATTTCTCATTCCATTCACCATTTTTGTTGAAGCTTTAGTTTTAGGAAATGAAATGAAGCAATGAAGAAGAAGGGGGGTGGAACTTGGGCCTAATGGGCTAAAAGTCCAAACCAAAGGCTCGAGTGAAAAAGTGGTGAAATTCCACTAACCCCAAACATATCAATGTTTATACTTAGAAGATTGCAAACGACGTTTCGAACTCAATGGAAGTGGTCTCGAGTCCTAATCTGACCGTTTGCAAAAAGTAGCTTCGGACCAAAATCCGATTAACGATAAAATATTTAAATAAAAAAATCGATAAATATGCGGGTTGCTACAAGGAATGTGACGATCCAGAATTTTTAAGCATTTAAGTCGGAATATTTAATTGATTTTAAATATTTAAAAGTTAATTTTTAACTTGAGTTCAAATATTACTATTTATTGGGTAATTCAATTATTAAATTAAATAATTTAAAGTTGGATAAAATGTTGAATCTTCAGTTTTAAGCCTGTTAAAAATAATTTGAAGGCTTGTAAATTTTTTATTGATAACACTGAAGTTAATGGAAGTGTTAAAATTGAATCTAACAGTGATTTGTTCAGTTTTGAAAATATAACAGCCTTCCGAGGCACAATCTCGGAATTCGACGAAACCAGTTCCATTGAATCCGTAATATTGTATTATTATCGGATTTCAAATTTCGTATTGATCGGAGTTGTGATGTGAGCGTACGATAAGTAAACGCGTTGAAATTTTTAACGAAAATTTAATAAAATAACTGGTCCAAAAGCTGTCTTCTCCACATGATCGAATTATGACTCGAAACATTTTCTATTGCGTTCGGAATAGGTGTATAACATTATAAACGCCTAGCGGCACGCCTCGATAGGAGGTTAAGGTTTCAAGTTGCGATATTGAGACGATTTGAAATTTAAAATTTATATAATACAATTATATTTGTCCCCAGTCAAAACTCGCATCAGCCTACTTTCTATCAATATCTAAGCTTTTATAGAATTACTGTACCTCATCTGCTACACGCCACCATCTTTTCATGTCTCCTCCTCTTTTTCTTTTAAAATCATGTTATCCTGTTCGAAATCATCAAAGTTCAAAAAAAACGAAACGCGAGTTTCTCATGGCCGAAACTAAAATTTTCTATCTCCAGTATGCTTCGCCTCCTCCCTGCTTCACAAATAAATCTATTCAGTTCGTCCCTGACATAAAAAAAACGTGAACTGCAAAACTAGTGTTTTTGGATTCATGGAGATGAGATCTCGGATCTCTATGAAACTTGAGTGGTGCGACTTTATTTTGGGGGTAGTCGAAGTGGTTTCAGTGATTTAGGGTTTTAATTTTTGGGATTTTAGAGGTGAGTTTGATGAAATCAAAGGTGGATTCGGGTTAGTTAGGTTGAAGGGCACCTTGGTAGTCGATATAGTGGTGTGCGGTGGTCCGTAGGGAGGTGCGATGTAAACACAGTAGAAAGCTCGTGCTCGATCGCGATGTCTGGAATCTCGTCGAGAGGGTGAGCTCGTGTGCAGCTGTTGAGGGAAGGATAACGTCGACGAAGCAAGTCGGCGTGAGCTAGGCAGGATCGATGTTTGTGTAACCTGATTCTTTTAGGTATGAAAAATGAATTTGTTTTCTATAATTTTAGTTTTGTTAATTGTATAAAACAGTAAGGTTTAAAACAGAATCTTTTTAATAATCAGTGGTTGTTAATTACAAATAAGATTGGGAAGAAATAGGATTTTAAATGTTTGAAGATTTTATAAATTAATTAGTATATATGCAGTTTGAAACAGAAAATAATAATAAAATAAAATCTATTTAAGTTTTAAATTATATATATATAGTTCATTTAATTTAAATAATAATAGTAATAAATAAATCTGCATAGGTCTATAGTAACAAGATAGTTTTGGTTTAATATATATGTTAAAAGGGAATTGTATGTTTTATTAAACTTTATAAATGTATATATGTGGATGTATATAAGTTCAAAACAGAATATATATAGATAAAGATTTTGGAAAAATATAGGAATTTTAAATTTATGGGGATCTAGTTGTTTAACAACTCATTTAATTATTTTGGTTACTAAAGATATTTCGTTTAAAATTAGATTAAAATTAAATTATTAGTCTAAATTAAAATCATTGGCTAACCAGATTTTTAAATGAAAATTAATTGTTCGATCGATTCAAATATAAATAAATCATCTAATGATTTTACAAGGTCTGAAAATCATGGAAAAATAAGCGGAGGTGGGTTGGATTGAAAAACAAAAACCAAAGGTGAGTTAATCTCACTCACCTGGATTATTTTAGTTAAATTTAAATTATTCGTTGCTTTGTTTGGATGATGATTGTTATTAGTTAAAATTAAATAGACCCAATTTGTCGCATAATAGTGGATGATTTATATTAATCCCATATACCACGATATTCCACCTCGAAGTGGAATTGGTATTTATGTTGTGCTAACGTCTGTGGATGTAGGGAAACAGGTTGGAGGGATCCAACTGGATCCCTCAACATTTATTTAAATTATTTAATATTCTCTGTTGTGATTATTTGATATTCTATGATGAATTTTATTGGAATATTGAATGCTATGGTTGATTAGATATATTTGGGTACAATGAGTTACCAAAAATATATAAATTGGATTTTGGAAAGAAAATTTAAGAAGTGAATTTGTAAGCGAAATAATTATAGAAAATTTGAATAAACTAAGAATGAATTGAAAGGAAATGGAAGTGATATTAAAATACTAATAAATAATTTCAAGTATGAAAAGAAAAAAAAGGATTTCGAATAAACAGTAATTAATGGATTGTAAAACTAAGTGATATTATTTTAAAGAAATAAAGAATTATTTTAAAATTCAAAGTTCAAATTTATTTAAAAGGACAAAAAAGTAAATTGAGAAATCTAAAATTGGTATTTTCAGTTAAAAATATTTTGAATCATAATTAAGAAATAAAATCTGAAATTAATGGATTTTGGAAAAAGAGAGAGTATTGGAAATCAATTTGGGAATTGATTCAAGTGTTTGAAGTTGGAAATTTAAAGAAGAATGTGAAGAGAAGTATATTTCTCTGGATAGCCAAGTACGTTCAAAGTAAATTTTTAAATATAAGATAAAAAGTTTTAATGTTGTTTAAAAGAAATATGTTTTAGGAATTTATTATTTCTAAATATCTATATGCTAAAGTAAATATTTTCAAATCTATTATCATAATAATTATTTAAAGGTGACTTTGTGTTTTGTTTAAAGAAGAAAATCTAGTTTATATTTATAAAGTAACCTTATTTTGATTATTTCTAAAGTATTATTTTAAATTAAGTATTAAAGTAATTTTTCATCTAAATTTAAATGTTAAACATATCTTACAATAAAGTGTTTTTAAATTATTTTAAAAATCTAAGTTTTGTGCTTGGTGATCTCAAAGGAAATATAAAATATTTGGGAACTTATTTCTGTAAAAGAAGATAGTTTGAAACTGTTTTCAAAGGGTTGAAATTGGAAATATATCCTGCAAAGATATTTTGAGAAAAATAAATAATTTGGGAAATTATTTATTGTGTGATGGATGTTGTGAATATTAATTGATAGTTAAATAACTGACTATCAATATTGGCCAAATGCGTTGATCGTTTCGAAGAGACCGGGATCGAGATTTATTTCTCGAAAACCACTTCGATCCAGTTTGTACGTTTCGTGGAAAAACGAGTTTGGATGCGAAGATGGAGCAGTGAAGTGCAAGGGCTAGTCGCTACTAATCCTGAGGATATTTCCAAAATGGATGTAGTAGGAGTAGTGCCTCCGGTTCCGTATGGATGAATGCTTTCAGAACATCGTCAGGTGGACGATGAGCATTCTAAGTGAAACGATCTAAAAGGTAATGCTTAGCCTCAAGCCTCGTCAACCGGGAATGACTGAAAATCAATGGTTATACAGCAAGGCTAGATGGGTAGCACCCATTTCAGGGTGAGGTCATCCCTGTCTAGATGTCCCTTTTTATTTCGGCTTAGTGGGCGGTTGCTGATCCCAACCGCGGGGTGATCTTGCTCGGGACTGTCCAGTAAGGGATGGTTCCGGCCCTGTGTTGCAGGGGACATAGGGTGGATCCTTGGTACTATGATCTAGGCCACGTACCGTGACAGGTGGTACCCTAGTGCCTAGTCATTAGCTGGAAATCCATTCTCCTTACGCGCCTTTTACGAGTTTTGTTTGTATTACCCACTCTGTGGCTAGTAGCTGGAATTTAGTAATGTAACAATTTCGGCTATTTTATAAGTATTTGTATATAGACCCTATTATAATATCAAAGGATTTTAATAAAAAAAGTTTAGCTATCATAAGGTAAAAACCCGACATGTTTATTTGTTGCGTGGTCTTACGAGATGCTTTTGTTATCATAAGGATTTTGAAACTTTAATAATCAACTGAGTGTGATTTCTCATGCTGGTATTCCAGACTGACTCGGGTGTTATTTAACTATAAGGCTCGGGTCAGACCGAGTATTATAGAATATAGGAAAGGATGCCGTGGAGCTCAGGAGAAGAGCTGGATGACGATACGTACTTTCGTACTCGTTTCATATATATTCCACTGTGTTGAGTAGCTGTGTATCCAGTTGTATGTTGATGTTGAACTGTGATTGATGTACTCTGATGATGTATGAATAAAACAGATATAGTTTTCTTTTGTGTAAAGATCTGTTATTATATTTTATATTTTATTCCGTTGCGTTGGTTAGATTCTGTTGTTGTTTTCTGTTTTCTTTTCTTCTACCTCTTCTTTTTTAACCTAAATGGTTCGTATTTCTTTTCAACTTGAGTCGATTGATGTAGAATAGTGTTGACTCAAGGGGTACGGATTTGCGGGTCGTTACACCTCTTTTTTGGAATCAACGGTGATTTCGTCAATCCATGGGGACGAGATGGTCGGTGGGGTCAGGAGCAACTTGTGGAGTGTCGCGATGACGGTCGCCGTCGACCAAGTCCACCGTGCACGTGCACGAGGTCGAAATTGTGCATCTGGAATTTTTGGTTAGGAAAGAAGTTTGGCCAGGTTTATTTCGCTGTTTTTCTCGAAGGTTGTCTCGTGTTTATATCAAGGGTGACTCAGGGTTTTTGCGTGTGTTTCCTCGTGTAGTTTGTTCCAGTTTTAAGTTTGTCCAGTTTATAGTAAAGTGAAATTTAAAGCAAATTTTTTACTTAAGTTGTTCTAGAATTCAATTTCTGTCAGTTTTAAAGTTTAAAAATGAATTTCAAATTTTTTTAAGGTAAAGCTAATTTTAAAACAAAGTCTTAGTTAGTTATAAAAATGTATGAAATGAATAATTTAAAGTTTGTTGTTAAAAGAATTTTTGTTTTAAATTTTTTCCAAAGTTCAAACTTTTGTTTAGAATAATTTTGGATATAAATATAGCTTTAGTTAAATTTTGAAATGAACCCCTAAATGTTTTTTTAAATAAAATATTATTGATATAATTAAATGTGTTATAGCAAAAGAATTTAACTTGAATAAATTTAAAGTTGATTTTTTGTAAACCAAAAACAAGCTTTTGAATTTAAAATTTAATTTTAAAATAGTAGATAAGAGTTATATGATATGGTTTATTTTAATTAAATCAAGTTTTATTTATAAAGTTAATTTAAGTGTAATTACTTAATTAACTTATGTGTTAATGTGAATATTTAAATTTAGGTAAATTAGTTGAGAAATTTATAAAGTGTAATTAATTACTTAATTAAAAATTAATTAATCAAGGTTAATTAATTAAGAAATAATTAAGAAATAAGTAATTAAGAAGTTAATTACTTAATGATTAAGAATAATTATTAAAGATAATTACTTAATGAAGTAATTAAAGAAATTAATTACTCAGTGTAATTAATTAATTTATTGTGGATAATTTTAGTTAATTAATTAAGCTTAATTAATTAAAAGAATTACTTAATGATGGGATTAAGTATAATTACTTAATGTAATTAAAGATGTGTAATTACTTAGTGAAGTAATTAATAAATAATTACTAAATGTAATTAATTAAGGAAATTACTTGATGGATAGTAATTAAAGGATAATTACTTAGCGGAAATAATTAAGGAATAATTACTCAGTGTAATTAAAGGATTAATTAATGAAATTAATCAAGGAGTTGGTTTAATTGGTGAAGTAATTAAGGTAAGTTAATTGTTGATTGTGATTAATCAGTTTTGATCAATAAATGTAATTAAGTTTATAATTATTTATTAAATGTAACTTTGAGAAATATTGACTAATAAAGTAATTAGAGGGTCAATAATTAATGTAATTAATGAATAATTAATTGTTTAATTGATTAATAAATATGATTAATTATAAGGTAATTAATAAATGAAGTGAGAAAAGAAGTAATGATTAACTAAAGTAATTAATTAAAGATTAATGTAATTAATTATAGTTAATTTATTAATTAAAAATTAATAAAGATTAAAGATTAATTAATTTATGTGATTAATTTAAAGGCTAATTACTTAGTGTAATTAAAGAATAATTAATCTAGGGTGATTAATTAAAAATATGATTAAAGGATAATTAATCTATAATTGAAGATTAATGAATTCGATTATGATGGTGATTAAAGAGTGATTGGTTAATTAATTATAATTAACTAATGATTGTTTAGGCAGGATTAGTTGTTTAATTCTCAAGTAATTAATTTAATTTAAGTTGATTAAATTAATTGTAAAAGGATTAATGATTCCTGTGTATGGATGAATGTTTGTAGAATACATGGATTGGTTGATATCTATTGGATGATATGTTATGTGATACGATATTTGATATATTAGTGATAAATGTGTGATATTTATCTATAAATGATGCTATGTGAATTCAATGTTTTAAATTGAATTAATTTGTTAAACTTAAATCACTTGGACTTTAAGATGGCATTTGGATTCGATGAGACCGGGATCGGTTTCCAAATTTGGAATTCCGGAAACCACATCGATCCAAATTAAATGTTAGGTTGTAAATCTCAAGTGAAGAGTGAAGACTCGAGGTGTAAGGACTATTCGTTGTTAATACTCTGAGGGTGATTCCAAAACGAGTTTAATGGGGGTAGTACTTTCAAGTTCGAGATGAAGATTCAGAGTGCAAGGGCTATTGTCGTTAACTCTGAGGGTGATTCCAAAACGAGTGTATCGAGATAGTGCCTTCAGTTCCGTTCGAACCCGGAACGAACTTGTATGGATTGAACGCTTTCATAACATCGTCAGGTGGACGATGAGCATTCTCGGATAGATATGTTCTATAAAGGTAATCGTAGCCTCAAGCCTCATCAACCGGGAATGGCTAAAACAGGGGAGGTGCAGCAAGGCTAAGTGGGTCATGCCCAAGTAGGACGATATTTACCCCTGTCTAGAGGTCCTTTTTTATTTCGCTGTGTGGGCGGTTGATCATGACAACTGCCTGGGTTGTCTTGTTCGGGACTGTCCAGTAAGGGATGGTTCCGGCTTTGTGTTGCAGGGGATTGGGAGTAATCCTCGGTACGGTGATCTAGGCCACGTACTGTGACGGGCGGTACCCCAATAGCCCTGCCATTGATGGAAACTCATTCTTCCTATGTGCCCTTACGGTTTTGATCGTATTACCCACTTTTGTGGCTAGTAGCTGGAATTTAATCATGTAACAATTTTGGCTATTTCTTATTTATTTGAAAACCCTAGACCCTATTATAATATCATTGGATTTGCTATCAAATGTTTTGGTTAGCGTAAGATAAAAACATACCCATGTTTATTTGTGGGTAGTCTTACGTGATACCTTTGTTTTCAAAGGATTTTCAAAGTTAAGCAACTTTAACCCGTTTACTCACACCAGACCCATGTCTGACCCAAGTGTTTATTTTCTGTTTTATTAAACTCTTGGGTACTCATATTGTGTATGAGTAGTCGAGGGATTCAGGTTTTCTTTGACGAGTTCTGGAGGAGATATGGAGCAGGTGGCTTCAGCGTGTAGATAAATGTATGGTGTTTTGCTGTGTTAGATTTGTATCAGTATCTTTGTGTTGTACTTGAGTTGTAATAACTAGACAGGTGTTATAACTGTCTAGTTTGGTTTGTATTAGATGTATAACTCTGATGTATATGATACCTTGTAATATTTTATTTGATAAATATAATTTATTCGTTCTGCTGTGAGATTCTGATATTGTTTGGTTCTTTCTTTTCTATCTTTTCTCTTTTCTATCCCTTTCTTTCTTCTTAATGACGCGTCTTTATGGGAAATGTAAGATAGGTCGTTACATTAGGATGGGTGCTGAATGTTTGTTTTTGGTTTGTACTTATCCATTCGGTTAAGTACAAGACCAAGGCGGTTGGTATTGACCATTGTAAAGTGGTCAATATCCGTTACTATTGTTGATTGGCGATTTTGTCGATCTTTGGCTTGGAGGTTTGAGGAGATTTCGTGATGCATGAAGGGATGGTTTATCATGCGGATGATTTAGAGTTTGGATGTTATTTCTCTACGACGAGTGATTTTGATGGTGAGGCGATGATGTGATGTTTCGATCTGATAGTTTGGTACTTTGAATGGTGACTTGACGATGTATGGAGTAGGCTCCGAGGATGGTAGTATCAGGACTCTGTTGATCATGTTGGAGGTGTTGGCTCAGTTCACATCATGGTGGATGTCGATGTACATCATGATGAACTTGTATCTTCGATTTGTGGCTCGTGATGGGAGCGGGTATCAATGATTAGCCACTTCGTACCTATGGTTTGTGACTCAAGTAAGGAGTAGACATCGAAGAGGCTTGTGTTGGGAGTCATGGAGTGGGGGAACATGGTGGATTTCAAGATATTGGAAACTATATTGAACTAGCAGTGCTTGGATACGTATTGAGCGAGTGGGGCTCGATGGATGTGTCTGTGCAAAGGGATATTTAATGACTCGGAGTCTTTTCTGTTGTACTCAAAGTAGAGGTATTGTGCAGTGGGGACGCCCATGGATTGCTAGCAAGGATCCATATACCTTGGTTCGTTGGATTGGGTCTAGTATCTTACTTCGGCCTAAGTGACAGAGAGTGCAACGAAGAATTAGGATTTCCATTAGTCCATGGTATTTGCAGATGGCCATACGGGTTATCATATATCTAGAGTATACGGGATGACAGTTAGTCTTGTTTGATGGATGCTATATTTGTTATGGTTGCTTCACTTGCCACCTATCATGCTTGGGATGTAACATAAGTATGTATTGTGGTAGGGATACATAGGCAATGACTTGACTTAGTGTGGAGTAAGTATTGCGGATGGAAATAACTAAACACCTAGACAGTTTACTTAGTGTGTACCAAGGCACCTAGACAAATATTGAGTATGTGTACCCTTTTTATGATATTATAGAGTAGCATATTATCTTTGTTATGTGCAAACTCTTAGGTTGCAGGGATAGGTCATTTATGGTTTATATGCCCTTTGTTCATATACTATATCGACTTTTATAGTATTTTGATATTTGACATCGCTCACACCAGACTGTTGTTTAACTGGAAGTTTTATGCTTTGCTTTTATTATCTCAAGTACTCTTAAATGAGTAGATTTGAAAGCAGGTGTGGATGGCATATGGAGTTCTGCAGATGGACTAGTTGGAGGTGATGCTTACTTATATTTATATGTGCGTTTTTTGTTGTATCCGCTGTGTGACGCTGTGGAGCCTTGATAGTGTTTACTTAATGTTATATGAGACAGTGTATCAATTGAGTTTATTTTCTACTTGAATAAACTCTGTTACCGTGTTATATAAATTTGTGAAACTTATACTCTGATGATTAGTTCACATTGTTGTTACCGTCTTTATTGTTTTACACCTATTTTGATTATTATATTTACTCTAACGCGAAGTGGGATATACGACGAGTTATGTGGTTATCTGATGTTTCTTTTTTCTTCTTTTCCATTCTTTCTCTTCTAGTTTCTTTAACTTTACTTCTTTTCTTTCATTTGACAACCATTCTACACTATAGGTGTAGGGCGATCGTTACAAAAAAATTCCACATAGGCTGAAATCATCTTTTCTAAACAGGGTTCTCCTTATACCGATGAGGTGAAAGAGCCTATGAAGAGGATCTCTATGCCTTAACCATAACATCCATAATGTCGTTGTGCTATGTCCTAAGCCGGATGTGGCATATGTATTAGGATGCGTAACCCGATACCGGTCTAATTCTGGAGAAAAACATAGGACTGGCATAAAATGTATAATTAAGTTTTTAAAAAATACTAAGGACTTATTCCTCATATACGGGAATGGAGACCTCGTTAAGAAGGGGTATACAAATTCAAGCTTTCAAAGTGATATAGATGATAGTAAATCAGTGTCTGGTTATATCTTAACGCTTAATGACGATGTCGTTAGTTAGAAAAGTTTCAAGAAAGAAACAATCGTTGATTCCATGATGGAGGCCAAGTACATCGCCCTCAGTGAAGTGGCTAAAGGGGCAGTGTAGATGCTCAAGTTTTTGAGCGATCTCAGAGTGATTTTCGATATTGAGAATCCTATGACATTGTTCTATGATAACAATGTAGCGATGCATACTTCAAAAGAGACTAGAGTACGCAAGAAGTCATAGCGAATTCTTCAGAAGTTACACCTGGCCAGAGAATTCGTTGAGAAGAAAGAGGTCATGATACAAAGGGTAGATACCAACGACAACATAGAAAATCCATTCACTGAGGGTCTAGTCGGTCGACACTCGAGAAGCTGATGGAAGAGATGTGGTTGAGATTAAATAATTAGCCCCAAGTGCAAGTTGAAGATTAATAGAGTTAAGAGTATGAACGATGAGCAATTCTTTAATTTATTGTAAATTAATTAACTCTGTAATAAATATATATTTGTTATAGTGTATTATAAATAATTAAATAATCAATTAAAATATATTTAATAGAAAATTCATAAATGGTGTGTGTGATAGTAATTACAAATAGTTTTAATCACGAGTACTGTATCACAATATTATAAAACACGTCATTTTAGGTGTTCCTATTCAAGATGCATCGAGGCTGGATATCGATGTATCCGTTTAGACTAGAGTACGTAACGCTCTCCAAATGTTGGGCAGTGTATTTTTCATGACCGTTGTGACACCTAGGGATTATGTACTGGAGGTTATTGGATAATTATGGAATGACTCACTGATAGTTTTCTATTGGTTAATATTGTTTGGAATTGGACTAGCCTGCATCGAAAGAAAATGGATGATGAATTTCAAAAAATTTACCATTTAGGATCTTTAATGGGCCTCTGAAGTCTAAATTCATTTAGAACTTTTCAAATTTTCTTTTAAATAAAATCAATATTTTATTTAATTTCATAAATAAAGCTTTATTTTAATTTAATGTGTATATAAATTAGAGTATATCAAATATACTCTTATATTCATATTTGTGTGTGATGGTCACTTATTGACTTTATTTAGAGAAGGAAACTTTTCATTTCCTTTCTTTCAACTTATTCAATTAATGGGTGGCATAAATTTATATAGAGAAGGAAACTTTTCATTTCCTTCCCTTAGCTTACTCAATTAGTTATGGGGTATATGATTTTAATTAGAGAAAGAAAACTTTTTGTTTCCCTCCCCTTAATTAAATTGATTGATTATATGAGTGTCATTAATTAGCAACATATACATGACATGAATGTAAGTATAACCAAGTTATTATTGTGTAAATTATGTATGTGCAACATATGATATATGTTATCAATTGATGACAAGGTGTAGACATATAAATAGAAGTAATGGATAACTAATCACACAAGGGAAAAATGTGAAATAAATAAAGGGCAACAAGGATGATTGATTCAACTTCCCATTTGGCAGACTCAAATAACGCAGCATATAAATGACAATCAATATGGATCATAATATAGGGATATAAATAGTCAACAATAAATGTGTGTGTGTATTATTGCCTCATTTAAATAAAAAAGAAAAGAAACTACTACATATTATGACAACTTGAAATAGATAATAATTTTTATATGAACACATACATGTAGATTTAATTATATATATATGTATGTGTGTATGTGAGAGAGAGAAAGAGTCAATCAAAACTTTCTAATAACACGAATTAGATAGTTATTGCAATCAATTTTAAAACTTAATTTGTTGTCAAAATCATCTTGTTCATACACAGATATCTAGTGAAATACCAGTGCAAATATTTACAAACACACACATACTTACATATACACATACTTACATATACACACATATATTCAAATCTCAAATTACACTTAGTTATGAAAGATTAAAACATAATCTACAATCAAAACATTGAACTAATTTTGTATTAATTTCAGTTTTACTTTTAAAATATAATTTAATCAATAAACCTGAACATACAAAAATTTTAGATCTAAAAAATGAAATTTAAATTAAATGTTAAAAACATAGTCTAAAATAAATCATTGTAATTCAACATATGTAGATTTAGTTTTAGTTTAACCAAGTGAAGGAAAATAATTAGTTAATTTGAACATGCAAACTTTTAAATCTAAAAGATTACACTGTAATTTGAATTTTTATACATTGATCTACACTTGAACATTGTTTAAATAACAAACAAATTTCAATTTTGAGTCATCAAAATAAAAATCAATCATATTATTCAACAAATAATTTAATCTTCATCAAAATATTTGAACATAGTGCTATGTTGAAAAAGCATAGTGTCGAAGAGCGCTGCGCGCTGCAGCTGGGATTTTGCTGAGCTTTAACTACACAATCCACGTGTGACTTTAACTATCATTTTTTTCTTTTACACCAGTGCTAGATGTAGAAACTACTATCTAATGAAGATCTTAAAATTTTAACCTTTTTTGTTAATAATAAGTAATTATTTATTTTAACTATGTATTTACTAAAACAAATTTTTTAAATTAGCATTAACCATATATTTGTTCGATTAATTGAAACAAAATTTATAATTTAACTTAATTATATATATGTATATATGTATGTATGTATGTATGTATAAAATTTAATTTATTGAGTGGTTTAATTTTTACAAACATACTCTTATTTAATTTATTAAAGCATAATTTGTAATTTAACCCGGTTATATATATACGTTTATTTAATTTTTTTAACATCCCTAAAATTTTATCAATTTAAAAATTTAGTAATTAATGTGAATTTTGGAATAGATTGTGAAATTAATTTATATTTTTGAAAATAAATAAAATAATTATTGAATTATATATATAAGATTGTGAAATTGCATTTGAATTTAAGAATTCAAAAATATTTTAAAACTATTTGAATTTAAATTATGAGTGTGTGTATATATGGATTATAATTCAAATTTGAATTTAAAATTGAATTTGAATTTAAAATTTAAATTCTTAGAAAAATAATTTGCATTTGAAATCATAAATATGTAATTTATTTAATGTAAAAATTTGTTAAAAACATTTCTTCTTTTAAAATTATATAAATACAAATAAATAGGAAATGTATTTATTAGTAAGGAAAATATGATATAAGTTTTATTTAAAAGCATCTAACTTATAAAAGAAATATACAAGTGTTAAGCATGTAACAAGAGATAATAGAAGTGTTGTTCATAAAATAATTATTTTTGACAAGTGGTATCAGAGCTAAAGGTTGAGTAAGAACTTTAGCTACGGAGTATAACACATTAGGTGGCTCATTAGAGATAGGGTGAAGTATACCCTTGAATAAGTATAAGCCGAAAAGACCGAAACCCTAAAATTTCTTGGTCTATTTCTTTTAACTGTTGATATTCCCTAAGATATACCTAAATCAAGTTTTCTTACTAATTACAGATAGTGAGAATGAGCAGGTGAAGAGGACGAGGTAGAGGACGGGGAAATACCACTTCAACTGGTCAAGTCCCTACAATAGCAGCTATATCTACTCAACCTCAGTCGAATCTGGCTGATATATATAGAAATTTTACCAGATTTGGTGGAAATCCGTTCACTAGCAAGGAATCCGTTGTCGAAGCCCAAGCCTGGATCCGATCATATGAGAGAATTTTTAAAGGGCTGAAGTTGGAAGACATTCAAATGCGATTGATAGCTTCTTGGCAACTCCAAGAAGAAGCTTTAGCTTGGTGGGAGACTATTACTGTGGATGAGCCGGAAGATGAATTCACTTGGAGTCAATTCAAAGAGGTGTTTGGACAGCGATACATGTCGTCTGCTGGTATCTCTCGAACGTACCAGGAGTTCATTGATTTGAAGCAGGGAAGTTTATCGTTTGAGGAGTATTTGAATAAATTCAATGAATTATCTCTTTTTGGTACGAAGCTGGTGAATACAACTTTGAAGAAGAATGAAAGATTCATTCGAGGAATGAATAAGAAGTACCATGAAAGAATGACTGCCCACGCAAAAGAATCCTTTTCAGACTTGATCGATATGGGTTATCGATATGCTACCCTAGATATGCAAGATATTCCAAAATGGAGGGAAGTTCAAGTAATCCAAATTGGAAGAAAAGGAAGTTTGAAGGGAAGAAACCGGATCAAGGCAAGGAGAAGAGAAGTAATCAGGAGAAAGGTCATTATTCAAACGATAGTAAGAAGCCTAAGAAACAAGTAAAGGAATATCAGCCTGTGAAGTCCAGTCGAAGAACTAAGGGATGCTTTTATTGTCACAAACTAGGTCACGAAGCTAAACATTACCCGAAAAAGAAGCAAGCACAAGAAGCGAAAATGTACGCAATAAAAGATGACCCCTTAACTTTAAAAGCGAATAAAGAAAAAGGAGTTTTAGAAAGCAATCTTATCATTTATGATAGAGTTGTTAGAGTATTATTCGACACTGGCGCTACACATAGCTTTATCTCCCAACAAACCGTCAATGAATTGAAACTTAAACCTGAATTTGTCGACGAGCCTATTTGCGTAAAGAATCCAGTTGGTGGTCTGGCAAATCTTTGTTCACAATGCAGAGACATTCCTATCTCGTATTCTTGTTATGAATTTCCTATCAATCTTTTCATCCTCGACTTTGACGAATTTGAAGTCTTACTCGGAATGGACTGGCTAACAAAATACGAAGCCAAGTTAGATTGTAAAAATCGAACAATTTTGATCAGAACCAAATTTGGGAATTTCATTGAAATCTCTTGTTGAAGACCCGAGTCCTAAAAGAGACAAACTGATGTTTACTTTGGGATATCCCGAACCTAGTCTGAGTCCATACCCATTGTCCGAGAATTTCTAGATGTGTTCAAAGAGGTCAAATCATTACCCCCATACAGAGAAATTGAATTCAGAATTGACTTATTTCTAAATGCTCATCCTGTCATTCACGCAAGTCGCAGGATGGCATCCTGGGAAAGAATTGAATTAGTCAAACAAACTGGTGATTTGCTAGATAAAGGATTGATACATCCTAGTGTTTTCGAATGGGGTTCAGCTGTGGTGTTTGTGGCTAAATCTGACGGATCTTTGAGATTGTATGTGGACTATCACGATCTCAACAAGCCGACTCTCAAGAGCGAATTTCCTTTACTGTGGATCGACGACTTTTTTGATCAACTGCACGGCGCACGATTCTTTTCAAAGATGGATCTAGCTCAAGGATTCCATCAGTTACGAATTGCCAAAGTCTGTGTCCACTTGACTACTTTTAGGGGTCCTAACATGTTCTACGAATGGTTAGTCATGCCTTTCGGACTAAATAATGCTCCAGCATACTTCGTAGAATTAATGACCCGTGTGTTCCGAGAGGTGTTAAATAAATTTGTTCTTGTGTTTATTGACGATATTTTGGCCTACTTCAAAATCGAAGAGGAGCATGCTGAGCATCTAAGGATTTTTTGAAAATATTACGAAAGAACATTCTTTTGCAAAATTTTCTAAATGCCATTTTCGGGTCAAAGAAGTCAGATTTCTCAGGCACATTGTTAATGAAGAGGTAATATCTGTTGATCCGGGAAAGATTTCATCTATTCTAGACTGGAAGCGACCCACAACTCTGAAAGAAGTTCGAAGTTTTCTGGGTTTAGCAGGATATTACCGGAAATTTGTTCAAGACTTCTCTAAGATAGCTAGTTCATTGACTAAGCTCACAATAAAGAATGTGAAATTTGATTGGACTCCGAAATGTGATGAAGCTTTCCAGGAGTTAAAAAGGAGATTGACTACTGCTTCTATTCTCGCTATTATCGACGGTAACCAAAGCTTATCTGTCTGTATGGACGCTTGTGGTGATGGTTTGGGTGCAGTGCTAATGCAGAATGGGAAGGTAATTGCCCACGCGAGTAGACAATTACGTCCACATGAGAGAAACTACCCTACCCGTGATCTGGAACTCTTAGCAGTTATTTTTTCTTTGAAAATCTGCCGACACTATCTTCTGAGTAAAATTTCTTTCAGCTTTTCTAAAAGAAAATTTTAAAGGTTTAACTTAACTTAATAATATACGTAATAAACTCTCCCTGTTCCAGGTGAAAATTCGAATTATTCACCGATCACAAATCTCTGAAATATCTCTTCACCCAGAAAGATATGAATCCGCGAAAACAACGTTGGTTGGAATTTCTGGCATCTTATGACCTAGACATTCTGTATACGCCTGGTAAAGCCAATGTAGTTGTCGATGCTTTGAGTAGAAAACACGCTATTCTTGCTCATCTTGTTGTCACTCCTACTCTCCTTGAAAAGATCGCTAGAAAATAGAAAGAACATGAGTTTTTTCATCAAATTTATGAGAGAATGCTTCGTGGTGAAAATACCAATTTTGAAGTCGACGGCAATAAGGTTATAAGATTAAAAGGAAGAATTTGTGTCCTAGATGTTTCGGATTTAAAGCGTGAAGTTTTAGATGAGTGTCACAAGTCTAAATTCAGTATCCATCCAGGAGTTAATAAAATGCATACAGATATGAAAAGAACTTTCTGGTGGAAAACAATGAAAAAGGATATATCTATATATGTGAGTCGTTGTGCTACCTGCTGGCAAATTAAAAGTGATCAAAAGAAAATAGCGGGTTTACTCCAACCATTAGAGGTGCAAAGTGGAAGTGGGATCAAATGTCTAAGGATTTCAGAGACGGTTTGCCAAGAACTCAGAAGGGGAATGAAGCAATTTAGGTTATTGTGGACCATTTGACTAAGACTACCCACTTCATCCTAGTAAAATCTACCAGAACAGCTGCAAGTTTGGCAAAGTTGTATATAAAGGAAATTGTCCGTCTCCACGGTGTACCCAGCAGTATAGTGAGTGATCGCGACCCAATCTTCACTAGTAGATTTTGGGAGGCATTTAAAGTTGCATTGGGAATCAAACTGAACTTCAGCACTGCTTATCACCCGTAGCCTGATGGGCAGACTGAAAGGATTAATCGAATATTAGAAGGCCTTTTGTGCGCTTGTATTCTCGACTTTGGTGGTTCTTGGGAGGACCATTTACATTTAGTTGAATTCTCATATAACAACAGCTATCAGTCCAGTATCGAGAAGGCTCCTTTCGAGGCATTATATGGTCGTCCATGTCGATCATCTGCATGCTGGATCGAGTCCGGTGATAAACTCATCCTTGGACCATATATGATTAAGGAAGCTACTAAAAAAGTTGAATTTATTCGAAAGAAGTTGATAACTGCACAAAGTCGTCAGAAGAGTTATTATGACCGCAGAAGAAGAGATTTGGAATTCCAAGTTGAAGCTTATGTATTCCTTAAAGTTTCTCCAATGCGGGGTGTATTAAGATTTGGGAAAACTGGAAAGCTGGCACCGCGTTATATTGGTCCTTTTCCTATATTGGAAAGGATCGGTCTTTTAGCTTACCGAGTGCAACTACCCAGCTGGTTATCTGGCATGCACAATGTATTTCATATTTCTAACCTCCGGAAATATGTGCACAATCCTGACTCTATTATTGAAGAAGCTGATCAACAGGATTTAGAGATCACACCAAATCAGGAAGTAAAGAGAGAACCGATAAAGATCATTGATCGTGAGGAAAAGCAATTGAGGAATAAAGTTGTGAAACTAGTCATAGTACAATGGAGTGGTGACCCAAAGGGCTGTACTTGGGAAATAGAGGATAACATGCAGAAGTCCTATCCCAATTGCAGAGTAGATATCTCGGCTTAATTTGGTAAGCCATTTTATATCTTTTATATATTCATATGATTCTTTGTTTCTCTTTCTTTCAAATTTCGACGATGAAATTTTCTTAAGGGAGGGAATCTGTAACATCCCCAAAATTTTATCAATTTAAAAATTTAGTAATTAATGTTAATTTTGGAATAAATTGTGAAATTAATTTGAATTTTTGAAAATAAATAAAATAAGTATTGAATTATATATATATATATATATATATATAAGATTGTGAAATTGCATTTGAATTTAAGAATTCAAAAATATTTTAAAACTATTTGAATTTAAATTATATGAGTGTATATATATAAATGGATTATAATTCAAATTTGAATCTAAAATTGAATTTGAATTTAAAATTTAAATAAATACCTTAGAAAAATAATTTTCATTTGAAATCATAAATATGTAATTTATTTAATCTAAAAATTTGTTAAAAACATTTCTTCTTTCAAAATTGTATATACACAAATAAATAGGAAAATTTATTAATAAGGAAAATATGATATAATTTTTATTTAAAAGTATTTAACTCATAAAAAAATATACAAGTGTTAAGCATGTAACAAGGGATAATACAATTGTTGTTCATATAATAAGTATTTTTAACAAGTGTAATGATTTTGGACAAATGTCATTTTATTTCATCTTTGAAGAAAAAATAGTAAAAAAAATATTATAAACCATTAACTCCTCTCTCTCTCTCTCTTCTCTTTTACCATCATTTTCAAAAGATTAAGTCTGTAAACTTTTTAAAGCTTAGAAAAAAGTTCTCAAGAAAAAAAAAACAAAATCAATCTGTAAACAAACCAGGAGAAAAAGAAAAAGCAATCAAAACAAAAATCAAAAGCTAAGCAAGCTTTAGCACAAATTCAACTAAGCAAAGATCATCTATATCCAGAAATCAAGAAAATCAAGTTCTTCAGCAATCAAGTAAAACAAAACTTCGAAGTTCAAATTTGTAAGAAAAATCTGAAGTAAGAAGGATTCAAACTTCAGCATTTTAACAAACTTCAACTCAGCAGATCAAAGTTTCAACATCAACAAAAACAAATTAAAACAGTTTCCAGTTCAAATTATCTTCCAGGCATCCCTTCTGTTTTTTTCTACGCGTGAGTAAACCCCTTAAAACTTTGATTTTTGAACCGCGATTTGAATTCATGATGAAAGCAAGATTGTTCTTGGGTTTGCATGTGTACAGATCTCTGTGTATGTGTATACTTTGCCTGTGCATGTTAATATACATGATAATTCATCCCCTTTTTTGTAATTCCATGTTTTTTTTCAGAGAAAAAATAATAATAAACCTGTTAAACATCAATTTCTTCCTCCCTACTTGATTTCAGGCTTTATGATCCAAATGGAACTTGTTTGTATAAACAAGATTAGAGTTCAAAAATTATCTTCAAACAAAATTATCAAGTGGATTATTAGAAAATAAGAAAGAACAGTTAAACTCCAAATCTATGTTTTGATTCAAGTATTAAAATTCCTTGATTCATTTATATCACCAGAATTGACTTCGAAAAATATAATTTTTAAAATTAAATTCAAGGTTTTTAGTTTGGTATTTTATGAGGAAAGCATCGATGGCCGAAATTGTGAGTTTCACAAATTTCTGGTCATCGATGAATTTTGGTATGACATGATCATGGCTGAAGATCGTTGGGGGATTGAGAAGCTTGAGAAAAATGTTCAGAAAATTTTACGAGCAACATGGGTGGTGATTGAGAGCGATTTAGGGTTAAAAGTTCATTTTTATCATGACCGGAATTGGGATTGCCGTGTCGTCGTCGATGGACCGGAGCTGTTCGCACCCATGGGATTCGAAGCGTGGGGGTTCGTCGCTGTTCTGGCCGGCGTTGTGTGACCTCTGACGGTTGGAGGTGGAAGCACAAGGAAGATAGGTTGATCGGACTTCTATTCCAGGTTGGGTCAGATCGCAAATTTGCAATTTCGTCGTAGTTCGTGTTTTCTGGGTGGTTTGATGATTCGTGGTGGTCGTCATTGACTTGATGACGGTCGTAGCATCGTCCAGGGTTGATCGAAGAAGTGTGCAACATGCACACGTCTGTGGTTATGTCAATAGCCTAGAATGGAGGAGAAGATGTTGTCTCGAGTTTGGCTCGGGGAAACTCGTGTTTGGCTCGAAGTTGGGATCGAGTAATTCTGACTATATATCGGGTCACTTTTAAAACCTAAACAAAATTTTAAAAAATTGAAGCTATTAGGTAGTTTTGGAGAAAAACTCGAAACAAGTATGAAGAGGTCTCGGGGATCACTCGAAGTAGCTCTAGGGTGATAACGTATCCAGTTTTAAACTTTATAAATCTAAGTCAAAATTGATTTCTAAAATTTTTCTTTTCAAATGGACAATTATTGTTAAGTTGTAATTTGTAATTTAAGGTTTTAAAATAAAATATTTTAAATCATTTAAGTTAAGAATGTTTTAAACTTGAACTTTCAAGTTTATTTTAAATAAAACTTAACAAAGTAATTAAGGAGATAATTAAATCTTTTACATTTTTAACTTAACTTAAAAGCAAATCAATTAATATTGTTAATTGTGATTAAATAATTGATGAATTATAATTACTTAATAACTAAAGAATAATTCATTAAAGGGTAATTAATTATTAATTTAAATTAATTTATAATTAAGGATTTACTAATTAAGGTAATTAATTAAGAAGTAATTAATTAATAAAGGAAATTAAAGATTTAATTAATTAATAATTAACTAATTAATTAATTAATATATAAGGATTTAATTAACTAATGATTAAGGGTTTAATTAACTAATAATTAATATTAATAAATAAGGATTAATTAATTTAAAATTAAGGATAATTCATCATTAATTCAAGTCAATTAATGAAAAATAATTATGTGGTTAATTGATTATAATCACACTGTTAATTCATCTCATTGTTAGATGATTGATTATTATTGAAGTGTTTTGAGCTGATTGATACCCTAGTTTGTGATTGTGATACTTTGTGATGTAAATTACTTTACGCTGGACTGTGATATTTGTGATTTGTTTCTGTGTGAATGTGAAAACCACATTGGCTCGCAAAACGGCAGTTGAATTTCGATGCGACAGGGAGTCAGATTCCAGTTGATTATCCAAAACCCACATCGAACCCTGAATGTGAAACTTGTGATTGATACATCCACGTATTTTTAAAAATTGAGCGCTCACTGTTCGGTTTAGCCGGGATAGGACCTTTGTGCCAGATAAACCATTCTGAATAGTGATACGATGAAATGGAAAGCATTTGAAGACGATGGTGAAGGTCGGATATATTCGAGAACGATAGGATAACCTGTTGAATGACTGCACTGAGTTGCTCTGGTATAGAGATATCCATATGTGATGGGAAGTCCAATCGGGATTATGGATGCCCGGATTGCAAGGGCTTCTTTGGAAGTGCCTTTGGTTCTGTTCAATCCCGAAACAGACTTGTATGGTTGTATATCTGACATTACACCGTGAGATATAAAGCTGATTTCTTTCAAATACATTTCTATTGGTGGCGGAGAATTTATCCTCTTAGCTTAACACCCTTCTCTGAGACGTAGGAGCTCAGAGGTTATGTAGTTGATGGTCATTAGTGATATACTCCCAATTTGGTAGTGTGGCATGCTGAGTGCTGCTGATCATTTGTTGATCAAAGTATGGCTTTTATGAAAAGCGTAGCATTGTGGACGAGACTTCGTCGAATCTCACAGCCCGATAATGGTCGAAACAGTAATGTTGCGGCAAGGTTTTAGGGTCGCACCCCTAGGGTATGTCCATTTTCTTCTGGATAAGAGGTGATATCATTATTTGGAGCCCAGATATTTATCTGTGTGGTGGTTTCCATTTATTGGTGAATCCCAGAATAAAGGTCGGTAACGACCGGGGATGGCTTACTTGTAGGTGTTACCTAGTTACAGAGGTAACCTGGCTTTGTGTTGGTAGGGAACCAGTTTGGTTCTAGGGGGCGTCCCTCCAGAGGCGTCCCACTTTAAGGAAGTTCCTTAGCCTGACCATTTGTTGGAAATCCAAAGAAATAATACAAGCTCTATACGGTTTTAGTTGTATAACCTGCCACCTCAGGCGGTAGCTACAGCAGGCATAATATAATGGTACCTATGCTGGATAAGATTAATATTACACTTTCAAAAATGTTTTCACTCTATGCGCTAATAATAATATCTAAAAGAGTTTTCTCGTACTAAGCATATTTGACTATCATAAGGAGAAATCTCCTCCAATTGTGCGATTGCATTGTGTATGTGCGGGGAGGCCTTATGGTAGTTTCATTTTTCAAAAGCATATCGGATTTCTTTTATAAACTATTTTTGTTCAAACAACTGTTTTTTTTTACTCATACCAGTCTCATAACTGACCAGGAGTTTATTGTTCCCTTCCTAAACTCTGGATGCCCACAATTTCCACACGGGCAGCCTAGAAGAAGGTTATCCGTGTTTTTGGAGCTAACTTGGATTAGAAGTATTTAGAAGCTATCGGATTTTGGAAAGCTTTTGGCCTCGGAAACTTTTCGTAGTGTTTGGAGTTTTTGGAGGATCTTCTCAAAGTCGAAGTATGTTGGAAGTATCTGAAGACACTGTTATGGTTCTGCCTTGGTGTTTTCATCTTATTATTATATATCACTCTGATGATGGGATTAAATTGTTATAATCAAATATTGTGATGGTGTTGTATCTGTTTTGTGATTAACGATATTCATTTTTTTTCCGCTGTTTATATTCATCTAATGTTGTTATAAGCATCATTCGAACTGAAGTTCGACGTTTGAATCTCCGGCAGTCGAATACAAGTGAGGTATCTATGTCAATTTTCAATCGTGGATTTTGGGCCGTGATAAATTTATTAAGTAATTTTAGTTATATATTTGTTTAATTTATTACGTGATTTATCTTATATATTTGTTTAATTCATTGTGTGATTTGAAAAATCTATATTTTAACTCGAATAAACTCTTGTTTAATTTATTGAAATAGATTTTGTAATTCAACTTAATTATTATTTATACTTAGTTTGAGGTGGAGCCTTGGCGCAACGGTTAGGTCACCCACATGGTGATCTGGGCGCCCAGGTTTGAGTCCGGAAATAGCCTCTTTACAATGCGAGGGAAAGGCTACGTACATTATTGACCTATCCAGAGCCCACTATCGTGCGGGAGCCTCGTGCACTGGGTTCTATCTTATCTAACTTTTTTATTAAACGAGACAATGATACATACATACAAATTATGCCAAAAAAATTAATTTTCGTCAAACATTGCATCATATCATAATCAATAAAGAAAAGGACATACCTTATTGCCAAAGCCTTAAAGTACACCTTGAACAATAAATTCTCCTATTGAAACCTTTTCCAAATCAAAGGGGTGCTAATCCTTGCATTGATGACGTCAACCATTAGATAGTAATTGGATTTTGAATTTTATTTGGGATTTTTTTTGTTGGAGAGGGGATTAACTTTCTGCCATTAAAATGATGAAGAAGAAGGCTTGGATAAAGTGAGATCTAATTAGGTTTAGGGAGCTTATACATGTGGACGGAAAAGACAGAAAGGTGGATCTAATCCTATATCCTTTTACTTCAATCTCAACCATCAAAACTAAGCACCCATAACCCTTAAACCCAAGCCTCCTATTTCATGTTGTAGCCAAAATTTGAACCCCTTATAATGGGCGTTAAACCCATCTATGCCCATGCAAAATATTACATAAATAAATCTAATTTAATCACTTGTCAACATCATATATTGATCATATATTCATAACTATCATAAACGCATCCTGTAATATTAATTTCTCAAATCATATTCAAATTTATAATTAATATTTCATAAATATTAATCAGTTTTAATTAACTTATAATAATTATAAACTAATTAAATTGTTTTGTCAAAGGAGAATTCATTGTTTCGATTGTGTGACTCGTTAAGTGTAGATTTGGTCAATGATTAATATCGAACTATTTGAATATTAATGTTCACATGTCACTTAGTAGTTGGTGTGATATTTTGGCCAAATTTATCTCCTATCTAGTTTCGGTAAAATCCAATTTCACATTGTTAAGTGTTACTCGGTTGTGACTTTTATTTGCACTAATTCTCTTCGTCAAAACTATCACATTAAGACTTATGCATTTTGCTAGTGGTCAAATTCCAATATCATCCACGTTCAACTTTATATTCCAAACACAAAGCCCTTGGTTCAATGATAATTATTATTATTAACCGAACTCCTCTGGCTAAAGACTTTGACTTTGAGCTGACTAAAATTGGTCATGATACTAACTTCATATATCTAAGGAGACGAATCCTCACTTAAATAGTGTTTCACTTCCAATACTTCCACTCAACCCAAACATAGTCATTTAATGGATGGCGTTCCCCAATTTAACAATACTCTAAGCGGAGCTTCCACATTGAAAATCAATAGGACTCTTAAGTCGAGAGAACTATGTAAATTAGTCACATAGATATTTTTTGCTTCACTTCGGTTATACTAACCAACATAAAACCATCGAGTGAGCCATTCCGTAGTTATCAAATAATTATCAGTACATAACCCTTGGTTCTCTAACAGCCATGAGCAATACACATTCCAAAATTTGGAGAGCGTTATGTATTCTAGGCTCAATGGTTGTTTCTATGTCCAGTCTCGATACATCTTGATTAGGAATACTTAAAATGGTATATTATTTTTATTTTAATAAATATTCACAATCACGACGCTTTGTAACTACTATCACAAAACATACCATATATGGATTTTCTTTTAAATATGCTTTTATTTATATTAATTAATTAATATAACACATTATATCATGTATATAATAAATAGAAACACCTTTTATTTTGAACGCGATTGGTTATCAAGTTAGATATATATATAAAATTACATAATTCCCTACGACATACCTCCAACTATATCGGTCTCCCACTTGCACATGAGATCAATTATAGAATTCTTATTCCAACTTCTCTAATCGGTTTCCTCAAAACCAATTAGGTTAGTCCATTAGTGAACAGGTATGCTATTATGTTTCAATTATCTACTCTTTCAGCCAACTCTCTCCGACGGTGATAAACTGTTTTATCATATGGAACAATTCAGAGTATGTCTTTTGACTTCTAGTGAGCTTTAAGTTCTGTTACGAACTATATTGTGACATTGTTATCATATAACAATGTTATGCGATTCTCAACATTTGGAATCGTCTCGGTTATAAACATATGGAATCGGTTCGGTTACAAATTTGTGCATTTATATCTATGTACATTTCTTTATTGTTGCCTATTCAAGGCGATGTACTTAACCTTTTCCATTGAATCAGCTATAGTCTTTCATTTGGAACATTTTCAATTTAGAGATTCTTAACTTGAATTTATTATTAACATATTATACTAGCATCACTTATGAACTTCGAGTCCAAATATTCCTTCATAAGGAGCATGTTGTTTCTGTAAACAACTCTCTAGTATTTTATAAATACATGAGAAAATTTCAAACAACCATTTAGTGATATCAATTTGGATTTGATATTTGCTTCATGTATCAAATACATAAGTGAATTATGATATCGTTGACATCATAACATGTATGATAAGTCCTACTACTAATGCATAAGGAATCCTGTAACAACCCACTCCGGAATAGGCCTAAATTCTGATCCAGAAAAGGTGAATCGAAACCTAGACCCATTCTAAAGCTGGTTGTTAGTTGGTAAAAATAACAAAATAGAGCTATCTATCTATTCTTTTATAACTCACAATGGAAGGAATAAAATATAATAACAATAATTATACATATTTATTTCAAATCATTTCAAATGTCATAAAACATTATATAATGCCAACTGTCACAACATTTTATTCAAAAATACATTTCATGGGTACAATAGAAAATAACATAAAAAGATAGATAATAATTTCCACAAGCTTCACTCTCGCTATCTTTAAGTATCGGTAACTTCTTCTCTAACTTGTATGTAATAAGGAGGGAGTTAGAACAATAAGTGTTTGATAAATAAAAATGTCGAGCCTTACCATTTTAGTACTTAGACAGTATAATTTAAATAAGAACATGTCTTTCATAATTATAACATCAATACTTCATATAAGGAAAGGAGACAGGTCCTAAATCAACCACCCAATACCTTTCATTCTTGAAGCGGGTTTCTAAATCCCATAACCTAAATTCCATGTCATAAATGCCTAATTAATGCAAGAGATAGTACCCATGTCATTAATACCTTTTATTTGAAAATAGACAGACTCTGGCCAGTTAAGGCAGACCCAATCATTTAATACCTACTCCCAAGGTGGACTCCTCAATGGTAATTATCTAGTTGACATCGTATGAAATCTCTTGAGCCACTTAATACTTCTTTATGGAAAGATGGACACTCAATCAGTCACTTAATACCTTATCCTGAAGAGAACCCCTATCAAGGTACCACCTAATGTGCCTAATAACTAGCCCCTTGGAAATTTAATACTTCATTTGAGGAAAAGAGGTGGGCCCTCAAATAAACACTTAATATCTCAAGACCCCGAAGTAGGCCCTAATGTTATGACCTATACTCATAATGTCGTCTCATATTAGTCCGATTATTCGTAGGAACTGGTAGCCAGATTAGCTGGGTAGATTTACCCTACAGAATTTGATACTAATCTGATGTCATCACAAATATTTTTCATAGAAGATGTCTCACATCAATAGGAAGTGAAAACAACAGTTGGTAGCCTTAAAGTGAATGGAAGACTTCTATTGTGCAACTCTACTGACCTCGCATCCTTGTGATTTAGTTATAATTTAAATACTCTCTCTATATATAATACTCATCTCATCTTCCATAATTAAGGACTTATAAGGAATCTTCCTTATACGCCTTAAAATATTATTTAATTTCCTAAGGGGGATTTAATGACAATTACTTCCTAATTAACTACGCAATTATACATTATAATTATACGTTTATTATGCTAATTAATATATAAATATGCATTTATTATTATATGCGTGCGAAGATTACGATATAACTAATGTTAAATGTCAATTCCTTTTTAACCATAAAAATAAAAGTTTTCCTTTTTATTCCTTTTACCAATAATGTCCAAATTCCAATATCCATAACAGGATTCAATCTCGTACCCAAAATTGTAATAAATAAACTTGTACATAGAATCTACATCCAACTTCTCTCATATTAAAACAATGGTATAAACAAAAAATAGAAGATTACAATTTAATAAATTCTACACTTTATTCAACTCCTTTTACATGAGTTTAAACAAGGGAAATTTTAGTAAATATTATAAAAATAGATGGTGTAAACTATGAATGATGATTCGTTCTTTACACACCATTTCTTAATTGGATCCCTTAATTAGATGTGGAGAAGAAGAATCAAAGTGCAATAGAAGGTAGAATACAATAACTGCAAAATCCACAAACCTCCATTATTTTAACACAAAACTATTAAGATTCCAATCCTAAGAATTGGAAATTTGCTTTGGGGGAATTTTGGGGATTTTAAATATGATGTTTTCGTAATCCAAAACTCCCCAAGGCGTATATCAAATCCAAATTATACTATTCAACTACTAAAATAGAAAAACTAAAATTTTCCCTCACAATTGGTCCTTAGCTTTTCTTCTCTTTGGATTTGTAATGCCCATTATAATCTCTTTTAGATCTCTTCTTTTTGATATATACAAAAAGGGATTTGTAAATATATTAGATTAGAAAAGTTGGAAGAGAAGAGGTTTAGAAATTAAATAATAAACAAAGATAGGTATATAGGATTTCTTCCTTGAAACCTTAATGGAGTTTTCTGAATCTAAGAAGAGATGAACTGACAAAGCTTCGCTGATGTTTCCAAAATATTTGAGAATAAATGTGAGGGGTCTAGAGTCTTATGTATAGAGGTTGAACACACCAAAATCATGGGATGAAACTAGGTTAAAAAAATGGATAAATCTAGAGCGTTTAAAATAAGAAACCCTAGCCGCCACTTGAATAGGAGTGGTCGACCGCCCCCATACAACTGGTTGACCGTTAGTGGTCAACTGGTATAGGTCAAGGGGTCGACCTCTCCATCTAATTTTGGGAAAATTTGATTTTTCCGTTGCCTAATTAATTTTTATTCTCTAATTAACTTTTATTGTTAATTATTAATTTTAACGCTTGCTTAGCCCCCAAGTCTAATCATAGTTAATTTTTGAAATTCAAACTCTAAATTTAAATGTTCATTTAAATTTGAATTCGAATTTGAATTAAATAAATTTAAATATGAAAACTTCAAACACTCATAACTTCTTCGTTTGAGCACTGTTTCAAGCATACTACATATGGAAACAGATCATAATTTCGCCATGAATGCAACAAAATAACATTCGTGGTTAAATTCCAACTTTTGTAAAATTTCCAATTTTATCCCTACCATAATTAATTGAATTTCTCTTAATTTACTAATTTAATTAGAGTTGATTTTACGGGATGTTACAAATCCACCTTATATGTTCCTTATTAAACACTTTAATAAGGCATCCTTGTATATTATTTTGGGACATTCCCTATATCTTTTATACTTTCTATAAAAGACGTCATTCACAAATCTAACGTTGAGTATTAAAATAACTAAAACTGATTTTAACACAAGTAAATCGTTAACAATCAGTGGTGTATTGTTTACTTATGATTTAGAAACATCTATGTACCTTTTAACTTTCTTTCTTATGAGCACACACTTCCTCTGCACCTGATATTCTATCAAAACATTTGTCCAATTTTGATGCTTACAAAATGATACTTCCTATTATTTCTTGGATCATATCCAAAACACCACAAATTCAATATCGCTCCTGCTTACTTCAAGAATCTATTACTCTAATTTCAACAATCGAATACATTGAATAAAAAATCTATTATGCTAATTTCAACAATCGAATTTTGCAAGGTTATTCTTATCAATATTGCTCATTAAATTCCAACTGCATTAGCCTCTTAAAGACACAATCACTGTCGTTGGATCACATCCCTTCGAATATGACTACCAAAATTGTATTTTGATAACGTACTTGGAATTCTTCTGGATTTGCACATTATACAATATTATATAGTCGACACTCTTAATGGTCAAATTAAACAACCGAGGATTGTATATTTTCAACCATGAAAAGAAACTCATAGTTTCTATTCAATATTTGAGAATACTTATTAGACACTCTAATGCAATGTGTTCATTTAGGTTAGTTAATTTCATTTCACCTCGTAGTAGTCAGTTACCCTTGGATCGTATCCAAGTCCATTTTACTACTAATAATTTGTTAAAGAAATTTCTTCACTATGAGAATCGGTCAAAACATTCTAATAACACAAATCAGATAGTTATTGCAATTAATTTTAAAACTTTAATTTGTTGTCAAATTTCTTTCATTCATATGTAAATATCTAAAGAAATACAAGTGCAAATATTTACACACACATCTATATATAAACATTCAAATTTAAAATTACACTTAGTTATCGAAAACTAAAACATAGATCTATAATCAAAACATTAAACTAATTCTATATAAATTTCACTTTTAACTTTAAATATAATTTAATCAATCAACATGAACATACAAAAAATTTAGATCTAAAAATTGAAATTGAAATTAAATGTTGAAAACATAGTCTAAAATAAATCATCGTAATTCAAAATATATAGATTTAGTTTTAATTTCGCAAAATGAAGAAAAATAATTAGTTAATTTGAACATGAAAACTATTAGATCTAAATGATTACACTTAAATTTGAATCTTTATAACATAGATCTATACTTCAACATTGTTTAAATCACAATCAATTTTCAATTTTGATTCATCAAAATAAAAACCAATCATATTATATATCAAACAATTTAATCTTCATAAACAATTTTTAATTAAACAAGATAATGATACATACATATAAATTATGAAAAATAAATTAATTTTCATCAAACATTGCATCAAATCATAATTGCTACCAACAAATTTCCTTTTTACCATGTTGAAACCCTATTGAATAGAAGGCAAAGAAGAATAAGAAAAAGAAGCACTAGTAAGACCTTACGAAGGAGTTGAATGGATGCAACAACCAAAGACTAGAAGTATCAAAACCTTTCCAAGGGGTTGAAAGGGTCAAAAGCATGCTTCTGCATCAATAAACACCTCTCGAAGCAGGTGCTTCCACATGCATGAAGACCTTTCGAATTAATTAAAGAAGCAGCTTTCCCGCTATACCTATTGAAGACAATGCAGGTGCTTCCGCATGCATGAAGACCTTTCAAATGAATTAAAGAAGCAGCTTTCGTACCAAACCTTTTGAGACCAAAGGTTTCACCTTTACTCAAATCACTCAGAAGCACACCAAGGTCAAAACAACCTATTCGGAAGCAGATCAAGCCTTTCGAACTGGTCGAAGCCTTTAATGCCCAGGGAAGGTTCCACATCAAGTCGCAAGCATATGATAGGAAGCTACTAACATCAATGAAACTATTAGCATTCTAACACCTTTGAAACACCAAAAACAACCCATCGACAATGTTGAAGGCTCCTACGAAGCAATATAACTAAGAAAGGTGCAATTATCTCTTTCGATGAAGATGAGAGATTCAAGCCTATTTGAAAGCATTGTAGAGGAATACCCAAATGTCAAAGGAGTCAAAAGGCATCTGAAGCTGCTTCTCAACCAAGTCGAAAGCACTGGGTCGAAAGGTGCCAAGCCACATCTATAAATAAGACCCAAGGGGTCATTTTTTTGGGGATCTGAACTCAGTCATTCTACACTTGTATTTTCTTAATTCTACAAAGTTGTAAACCCTAATATGTAAATCAAATTGGGGAAGACTGATCAGTAAAAGCTTCATTAAGTCAATAAAGGGAAGACTTCAATATTCTTGATTACTTAGTTGTTTCAAAAGCTTTTATTAGTTCTAACTCTATTTTTCAGGTATCGACCCCTTTGAAAGACATCTTTCGACTTGATCGAAACCCTAGAAACTTCAAGTAATATTAAGATATCATTCACAAAACTTCTACCTTCTTATGGATTGAAACCTAAAACCTGATCAGATTCACCTCAGATCCCAGATCAAAACTCAAGTTACTAAGAACCTAGCTTCCGACAAGGTCAAAAACCACCTAAGGGAAGTTCATAACTGCTTCGAAAGGATTGTTTTGAAGGGATAATCAATCTATTCCATTCAGTTCAAAAGACCTAAGAAAGGAAAATTTAAGCCTTTCGACCAAGTCGAAAGGTCAATAAAAAGGAAATTACTCAATAAGGACTTATTCAAAAGGTGATTTAAAGAAGGCATTCACATACTAGCTCCTTCCAACAAATAAAAAAAAAGAATAACCTTTAAACTTTGTGGTGTTGACAATTTTTCTTGTTAAAATTTTGGCGCTAGAAGGAGGGCTCGCACCTCCGATTCTGTTAAACATCCAACACCACCTGTCTTAACCCAATCCAACTTAAAGCTTAAGTACTTAAGACCTTACTTCATCATGGCTAGCAGAATCAAAATATCTAAGCAAGGATCCTCAGAACCACACTTAATAGGATTCTCCCCAAGAACAACTCAAGTTCCAAACTATATGAAGAACAAATGCTAAGATTGAAAGCTCTATGGATTATAAAGGAGAAAAGTGGAGCACAAATCCTTTCCACATTGGGCCTACTCCTGTCTTTGCCTTAGGAAAGACAAATGGAAATGGAAACCTATTTGATCAAATGAGGAAAACGATTCAACACTATTCCAAAGGCACAATATTCGAAAAAGGGATAATGGCTGATTATAACGCTTTTGCTCATAAATGGAATGAGCTACAACTGGGACACTTCCAGCACATTAACTCCAACGGGTGTTGAAAAGAAAAACAACTGATGAGAGTGAAGCTGTAAAGCCAAGCAATAAAAGACATAGAAGCCATTCTCAAGAAACAAGCTTCAAGTCAAGACTTCCTAAAGAATACAATCTAATAACAACTATTGAGAATGTATATTGCTAATAAAAGATGAGCTCAACTATTGGCCATCACAAAAGAAGAAACCAAAATATGAAAGGAACTGAGAGGATCCAATTGCCATTGCCATATAATGAATGGTCATGAATCTAACCACTACAGAGCCTTGGAAGGGATGATAATCAACTTTTCCATCAAGGAAAAATCAATGAGTATGTAAAGAAATACTGATGAGATCAATAAAGGCTACTTTTCTAAAGAAGATTTACATGGTTGGGGGTGAAATGCTCCTTTCATTTGGAAATTACCTTAAATGGTCAATGCCTCTACGTGCGCCGAGTTGGCGAGGGCAGAGCACCTCTTGAAGGAAGGAGTGTAAGCCTTTAACCGCGCCATGCTATGGCCAGGTTAAAGCATCGACAAGCCCTTGGCTCAACCTTTGGTTAGGTCAAGGCACCTCCTGAAGGGAGGAGTGTAAGCCTTTATCCACGCCACGTTATGGCCATGATAAAACATCGACAAGCCCTATTCACGCCATGCTATGGTCTAGGCAAGGCACCTCCTAGAGGGAGGAGTGTAAGCCTTTATCTGCACCACTCTATGGCCAAGTTAAAGCATCAATAAGCCCTTGGTCGCACCTCTGGTCAGGTCAAGGTGTCTCTTGAAGGGAGGTTGGGTAAGTCCTTGGTTCCAACCTCTAAGAATGAGCTAACCAAGAGCACCAGACAATAACGGACTAAAATGTCCAAGCTCAAGAAGAGGCTCTCAAACAATGGACTAAGATGTCCAAGCCCAATAAGAGGCATATCCCCAGTGGACTGAGATGTCCAAGCCCAAGAAGCGGCTCATCAAGCAATGGACTAAGATGTCTAAGCCTAGGATATGGTATATCTACAAGGGACTGAGATGTCCAAGCCAAGAAGCAGAATATCAAACGATGGACTAAGACGTCCAAGCTCTAGAAGTACCAATCAAACTACATCTACATATGAGGCCTAAAAGGGTTTACACATGTCAAAGAAGACAAAATCTAAGGAGTAGAATAGAGCTCCACTTATTAATACCTGAATCTGGGTTTCGGGTCTCTCATTTCTGAACTTCTTTTATTAATATCCAAATTTAGGTTTCGGGTCTTTATCAAACACTTACAGCCTTTATCATACTCAAATCTGGGTTTTAAGACTATTATTTGATTCACTTATTAACGCCCTAATCTGGGCTTGAGATTTCTTTTATGGGTTTTTGATTATCCACTACTAATGCCCGAATCTGGGTCAAAGACTTCTATCAAGAAGATCGTTATTATGAATTTCCGACCATCATCCACAAATACTTGAATCTAAATTCCAAGTTTCTTAACCTCTAAACATCATCCACTAATACCTGAATCTGGGTTTCGAGCTTCTAAACTTTCAGATTTCATTCGTTAATTCTCGAATATGGTTCATTGGATTTCCACTACAAATTTTTATATAATGGTTTCTGGACTTCTATTACCTAATCATTATTAACCCTCTATTGGTAAACTTCAGAGGATGATTTTCTAATACATTTTTACCCCTGACCGAGGATATAATTTTCTACCAACAGACTTTAGATATTCCATCAAATTTTTAATTATTTCTCATCATGGTCAAAGATAGGTTTGAAGACATTTAATCAAACACAATTACTGTTCATTTATTACCACACGATTGGCATAATGATTTGTTAATCTACGCGAATGACATAGATAGACTTTCATATCAATTTCAAGCTAATAATAGAAAAAATATTGTTTGCTTCATTCTTTTCAGGGAAATTAGAACAGTAAAGAAGAATGAAAGACCTATCAAATATAGGCATTGTGGTATAAACTATCAAACAAATATTTCATAGATAACATTACAGGAAAGGATCACAAACCATGTGATATTTACAAAATTTACATGATCTACATAACTTATGAATTATTTTTTACAAGTGTATGGAAAAAATATATACATTTCATAAATATGAACCTTTTATAAATCTTAAGCAGCTTTATTCAGTTTCTCAGCGATTGAAGGATCTACGATATGACGGATTGCAATAGAAAGAACCTCTTTAAGTTTCTTTTCTTTCTTCCTTATCGTGTCTGCATCATCAATTGCATCAATATTAGTTTTCAAGTTACGAATGAAAGCTCTATTTGTGCCTCTAAGAGTTTTATTTTCCTTTTCCAAATCAATAATGTGTTTTAAGAGAAAGTACTTGTCGCGTTCATGTTTCTGAATTGTAGCAGCATATTCGTTAATGCACTATGAATAGATAAGATTTTGCTATTCATCAAAATACTTCATCATTTCGTTATCAGTTTTCCTACACAACTCACGCACTACCTTCTCGTCTAAGCCGGGAGAAGGATTAGTCATAGTGGGAAATTTCTGGATAGCAAAGGAAGTGGACCTTGTAGATTTAGCAACAGATGGAGTAGCATGAGGAATCGGAAAATCAATACTTGAAATATTATTCCCCATAATAAATTCCAACGGTTCGCACTGAGCTTGACTATCCTTCAATTTTATCTCCAAAAAGCTTATCTATTGGAAAATTTTCGACATTTTGTGATCGAAGTCAATTGAAGGATTTGACTTAACTTGATGCTTCAGCATGGAATCGCTTCATTTTTACTATTGACATCTGCTTCTAAATTGGAAATTTGATCCTTGAAATTTCTAGTAATGGTTTTCTGAAGTAAGAATCTCTTATGCCATCTTAATGCTTCGGTGATGCCATGAAAACGAGCAAGTAAAGTATCTTCAAGAAATCTGCTCTTTTCAACGTCCGCTAACAGCTTATCCTAAAGATTGATAAAGTGAGATGCTAAATTTAATGAAAGAGGCGCCATGCGTAACTGTAATTCCTATTTAAATAAAAAAGGAAAAGGAACGAAGTTAAAATTAGAATGAACAATCTTTTTATTACTGTAATAAAAGATTACAACTCAAGCAACAATGAAACTAATAGATACAATAGATATTTGTTTTATATCTAAAGGTAAGAAACAACATCTCTAACTTTATTCAACAAATTAGCAGAAAGTATAATTGTAGAGTCAAAAGGAATGTTAAGTCCTTCCGGAGTAATCACCAGGGGATATTTGCTATAGTCCCATTCACCGACTGGAGGACTATCATGACTGCAAATTAGTTTAGTATGTATGTCTGAATCTCCTTAAGTAGCTTTTCTTTTTCATCACCAAGGAAATCAAAGCGGAGACGTGGATGTTCCATGTAAAAATTTTGTAAATATCTAAGAAAAAATATTTTACTAATTTTAAAGACTTTAAAATTGATGCCGTTTCGAGATAAAATCTTCACAATTTAACATATTGGCTTAAGTAATCTCTAGAGACAAGATTGCCTAGGGAACATTCTCTCTGTGGTAACATAATAAAATACAGCTAAGTATAAAAGGAAAAAAAACTTTACAAATCAATATTACATATTTATGGTTATTCATCAGGTTCGTAAAAAATTGACTTAGTAAATAATTCTGAAATAAATTTCTCTTTATAATACTTGACTTTTTCAGGAGGTAGATCTTAGGGAATTGATCTGACTCGTGGCAAGTGCCAACATGCCCTAGGATGGAGGTCAGATCCGAATTTTTCCAACTACCTTTTGTGCAAACGCCTAAGTAGACCCCCACTAAATCACCTAAATATGAAAAATCATTAGTTGTTATATAAGAAATTAACCAAAATGTCTCTCTCTTCGATCAACATCTAAAAGAGGGTAATCGATTCCCAGTTTTCCTTCAAAAGAGTGTCATATCGAAGATGCACTCTCCTCAGCCGTGGGGCTGCTTCTTGATGCTTAAAGGATGCTAACACTATCACACTTCTATTGAGTCTATGATATTTATCATAAAGAATGTTGTGCTTCTCCAAAAAAAATTCCAACTCTCTATATAAACTATTTATATCCGCTTCTGTTCTTTCAAGCTTGGTTTTATAGGGACAGACAAATTTCTTCCTTGTCTAAATAAATAATTTACACTACTATTATCTTTGAAGCGAAAGATGTTTAAATAGAGAATCCCATACCCGAGATATCGGGATTGATGCTTGGAAAACTTGCTCCTTTTCTTTTGGCACTTCAACGTTAATAAAAGCAGGCTTCTCTTGAGGGGTGGAATGTGAAAAAGATTTAGGTGGAACCGCTTCATAAGGAGATGAATCCTTTTTAGAAGTCTTCATATTATCATATTCATTTTTTTAGAAACTTCAGTTTGGCCACCTCCGTTGCCACCTGATCATTGACATCGTTGATGTTATCATCCCCATCACCATCATATTTATGATTATGATTATCGCCCTCTCCTCTTCGACGGCCTCATCTTTGTCATCTTCATCTTTGGGGTCAAATTTGACTTTGAAGGAAGGAACTTCAATGGAAGGATTTTAGAGGCATTAATCTCCTCCGTTTTAGCAATTTCAATTCCCTTCTCCATCTATTTGATCTTGTCTATAACCCTATTGACAAGAGCAGGGTTAAGCGAGGGGAAGCTTAATTCAGGGCATCTTTCGACGTTATCAACATAGGCGAGCATCAAAGCATCCTTAAAAGAATTCATCATAATATCTTCAAGAGAGGTGACAAGAAATTGTGACACTCGCCGCTTTGCATTGGAAATAGTGTCGACTGCCAATTTTAGGCAAGCTTTATTCTTTTCCAACTTCTCCTTTAGAGAGGCTTGTTTTGCTGCCATTTGGATCTTTTCCTCTATGGCTTCTTTTAACGTCATTTTCATTACTAAATTCTCATCGGCGAGGAGTTGGCGGACTTTCATTTCCTCAGAAATAACATACTATGACTTGGAAAGAGAAGCTCTTAATTGCTCCAGTTCAGTCATAGCATTATTCTTCTCTATGGATAAAGTGGAGACTTGATTCTTTAAGTTAGAAATCTCCTCCTGAGGTTTAGAAGATCTAGATGCATGTTCCTGTAAGGAGAGCCAACTCTTGGAAATCTAAAAGATGAAGTACGACAGATGTCAAAAATTTAAAGAAGAACAGTAACAATAAAGTCAAATGAAGAGAAACTTACCAAGATTTGCAGTTTTATTAAAGAACGATAACGACCTGCAAAGTCAAGAATAGAGGAAGGTGGGTGCATTGAAGCAAAAGATGAAGAACTCAAAATAGATCGGACTATCTCTACAAAATTATTTGGGATGTAGGAGATAACGACCTAGAAGGAATGAGCTTTTCAGAAGGGTTCGTAATCTCTAAAGCGTTCCAAATCTACTCAATCACACTTGGAGAGCTCGAGAAGACGATGTGGGAAAGTGGATCAACTGCCTTGGGTGTCTTTCAGGGTTGATCGAGAGAATCATCAACAGTCGGACTCTCCTTAGCTTTATTAATATTTAAGGACTCCTTTTCCTTTAGTGGTAGAGGATTGGAAACTTCCACTATTTTTTCTATCTTGAGAGGTGGTTCCACTACGAACGATTTAACCAATTTTCTCTTGATGGCCATCTTTGTCTTAGCGAGGGCCTAAGAAAAGGATGACGCACGAGAAGTCAAAGAGGGAGTAGCAGGACAATTGATGGGTTTTTCCACCTGAGAAGCAGTTGAAGAGAATTCGAACAGATTATAAGTCAGCAGAATAATTTGAATAACGACATAGCAATAGATAACAAGTGCAGTATTTATGACTTACTGGAGTGGTCAGAGCAGATAGGTGACATTTTGGAGAAATTTGAAGGATCTCCCAAAGAAAGGAAGTGTTTTCTTGGGGATGTATGTTGGATCAAAGGGGATTGACCAAGAATCCTTTGACCGGTTGGCAAGAGAGTGTACTTTCGCAAATTTGTGGGATTCAGCAGTGTCAATCGGTTCCTAATCATGTTTGAAGCTGCAATAAGGGACTCCACTATTCTCTTATCCTCCTCATTTTATCCTTTGGTAGGAGCACTTGAAAAAAAGTATAGATCAGCAAAGAAAAATAATTATATGGAAGGAAAATAGCGATATCTGATCTTACTTGGAGTAGAGAAAGTCCCGCTAATGTAAGGGAAGCATCTAATAAAAAAGACTGGTTCTCCCAATCATTGAACTTGTTCGCTCCTTTGGTTATCAGTTTCTTATGAGGATTTGCCCAAAAGACTTGGTTGTTTAAGTTGCTGATCTTAACCACCTGATAAGGTGATTTAGAACTTCAGCATTTAAGGAGGGAATGCTGGACTCCAGTGCCATCAATTCCAAAGATATGAGATAAGTGTGCGCGTTGGGAGATAGCTGAATCGGAGCAACTCCAAAATAAGCTAAGAACATAGACAAGAATTCCAAAAAAGGAAGAAATCCACCGTGCCTGATGTCGATTGCAATGTAAGAGAAGAATCCTTCAGGAGGGCTGTCGATGGTGTCATTTTCAGTAGGTGGAATGGCTTCCACCCCAGTGATCCCAAAGTCCTTAAGGATTGCATTCGCTTCATCCTTAGTGGATATCAAGGAACGCTTGGAGGTAGCTTCAACTTTCTTTGGAAAAATCATGATTTTGCCAGGTGAAAACATTCTAGTTGGAAATTAAAGTTTGTTATGAAATTTACATTCTTTCAAGGATTACTAGAAATCTATCACAATAATTTGGACGTCAAACAAGATATGAAGCTTCATATTCTTGAAAGAATGTTAAAGTTAAAAAATTGAACAAGATTTACTGAGCTTTCGACAGAGTCGAAAGGGAGATAGAATTTAACACTTCAAGAACCCCCTTCAACAATGTTGAAAGCCCAAGTATAAATAGTCATGGAGCTTTTAACAGGGTCGAAAGGGAGGAAGGAAATGTATGTCCAACCAACCTTCTTCAACAACGTTGGAAGCTCGATAGAAACATTGTTATTAGAGTGGAACGGTTAAAACCTACACAACAAATTGGAACAAAGTATACACAATCAATATTCTATAAACAAGAGAAAAGACCCTTCGATGCTGTCGGAACCTATAATCTTAGTTTTACCGGGGAATATGAGTGTTGTTGAAACCTTATATACCAATTAAGTCGAAAGGTTTTAAGTTGATGTTGTATTGTTAAAAAATAAAAGGACTCGGAACGTCTTGACAATATTGGAGAAAGATGATTGTAGCAGGTTTTGACTCATAGGTTATAGAAGGTTTCAACAGAGTCGAAAGGAATGCAAGGTTTTGAAAGCATACCAACAACTGAATTTCAATCGAAACAAAAAGTTTCGACTGAGTCAAAACGTTTACTTAATTTGCAACTTATACAAAATTTGCTTCCTTTACTTCAATTTATACAATATATGAAAGTAAGTACGTATTAAAGGGTGCGAAGCCCATAAACAAAGTTTGTACCGTCGATGGGATACACTGGGTAATTATTTGGAAGGACATTATAGCCAACCTCTTCGAAAGGTATTGGGATACTCTCATATGTAAAAATGCTTTCGAAGAAGTCGACTTCATACTAATTCATCAACCTTTTTACAAGGTCAATTAAATTTGGTGCTAGGTTACTTTTCGACTTCATCGAAAGGGGATGAAAAAGCAAAATAGTAAAATGCTGCCTTAATCCCTTTCGAAGGGGTAGAATGATGAAATTCCAGCGCCAAATTTTTGATCCGTACAAACTCAAAACTTCTGGGTGAATCGAACTGAAGATTCTTTCTTCCCCAAACCCAGTTTCAACCCAAAACTTAAAAATTAATAAGCAAGTGAATACAAATGTGATCAACCACTTAAAATTTCCAAACCTTTGAGATGAAAAATTCAAACTCCCCAAAAACAACAATATTAATCAAATCTGAAATTTGGAAAGATCAAAGTGAAGATTAATAAGGAAAATACATCGAATCAAACCTTTTAACTAAATTAATTGGTACTTTCAAGCAATAAGAACTCAGACAGTTTCCAAAAAATCAAAACAATAATTATAAATCAAAACCGTGAAAGTTTGTGAAATTAAAATTTACTGTGAAATGAAGAAGGGAAAGATTCGAGAAACAAAAAAACGTAAACTTGCTTTAGATCTGGATTTTTGATTGTGGAAAATGAAGAGTGTTTTAAAGTTTGAGAACTTTGATTTTGCTCGAAGTTTATTTCCTTTGCATGTAAATGAAAGAAGAGAGGAGGAGAACGTGATTTATAAGAAAAGTAAAGACGGTGAGCCGTTCAATTAGATTTAAATAAATGGTCCAGACTCATGCGAGAATACGGAAAGGAGAGAAATAATGAAGGTTTCGAGATGATTGACTTGATATGTCAAAGGCATCACTTCGCAAGGTGGGGGAAAATGTTACCACCAAACTTCATTTTTACCATGTCGAAACCCTATTGAATAAGAGGCAAAGAAGAACAAGAAAAAGAAGCAACAACACTTTCGAAGGAGTCGAAGGGATGCAACAGCTAAAGACTAGAACTATCAAAACCTTTCGACGTTGAAAGCATTATTCCGCATCAATGAACACCTTTCGAAGCAGATGCTTCCACATACATGAAGACCTTTCGAATGAGTTAAAGAAGTAGCTTTCAAAGACAATGCATAACAACAAGTCATATGCATGCCAAACCTTGCTAGACCAAAGGTTTCGCCTTCACTCAAATCGCTTAGAAGCACATCATGGTCAGAACAACCTCTTCGGAAGCAGTTCAAGCCTTTCAAACTGGTCGAAGCCTTTAATACCCAAGGAAGGTTCCACATCAAGTTTCAAGCATATGATAGGAAGCTACTAACAACATCGAAACCATTAGCATTCCAACACCTTAAAAACCCCTGGAAACAATCCATCGACAAAGTCGAAGGCTCCTACAAAGCAACATAAAGAAGAAAGGCGCTACTATCCCTTTCGACGAAGATGAGAGCATTCAAGCCTATTCAAAAGCATTATAGTGGAATATGCGAATGTTAAAGGAGTCAAAAGGCATCTGAAGCTGCTTCTTGACCAAGTTGAAAGCATTGGGTCGAAAGGTGTCAACCCACATCTATAAATAAGAACCAAGGGGTCTGTTTTTAGGGGATCCAAACTCTGTCATTCCACACTTGTATTTTTTTAATTCTATAAAGTTGTAAACCATAATTCATAAATCAAATTGGAGAAAATTGATCAATAATGTCTTCATTAAGTCAATAAAGGGAAGACTTCAATATTCTTGATTACTTAGTTGTTTCGAAAGCTTTTATTAATTCTAACTCTATTTTCCAAGTATCGACCCCATCGAAAGATATCTTTCGACTTAATCAAAACCCCAACAACTTCAAGTAATCTTAAGACATCACTCACCAAACTTTTGCCTTCTTGTGGATCGAAACCTAAAACCTGATTAGTTTCACCTTAGATCCCAGATCTAAACTCAAGTTACTAAGAGCCTAACTTCCGATAAGGTTGAAACCCGCCTAACAGAAGTTCCACAACTACTTCGAAAGGATTGTTGTAAAGGGATAATCAATCAACTCCATTCAGTTCGAAAGACCTAAAAGAGGAGAATTTAAGCCTTTCAACTAGGTCGAAAGGTCAATAAAAAGGAAAGTACACAATAAGAGCCGATTCGAAAGGTGATCTAATGAAGGCATTCACATCCTAGCTCCTTCCAGCAAATCAAAAAAAAAATCCTAAAGGACTAATCTTTCAACTTTGAGGTATTGACTAGTTTTCTTGTTAACAATAATCAATATAGAAAATGACATACCTTATTACCAAAGCCTTAAAGCACACCTTGAGCAATAAATTCTCCTATTGAAACCTTTTCCAAATCAAAGGAGTGTTAATCCTTGAATTGATGACCGTCAAATATTAAATAGCAATTAGATTTTGAATTTGATTTGGGAGATTTTTTGTTGGAGAGGGAATTAACTTTTTGCCATTAAAATGGCGAAGAAGGAGGCTAAAAAAATGAGATCTAATTAAGTTTAGAGAGCTTATATATGTGGGCAGAAAAGAAAGAAAGGTGGACCAAATCTTATATCTCTTACCTTCAATCTCAGCCATCAAAACCAAGACCCTTAACCCTTAGAGCCAGCCTCCTTTTTCATGTTATACTCGAAATTTAAATTCCTTACAATGGGCATTAAACCCATTTAAGACCATGTAAAATATTGCACAATTAAATCTAATTTAATCGCTTATCAATATCATATATTGATTCACATATTCATAACTATTATATACATATCCTGTAATATTTATTTCTCAAATCATGTTCAAATTTATAAGTAAATATTCATAGCTATTATAAACATATCCTGTAATATTTATTTCTCAAATCATACGCAAGTTTATAATTAGCATTTTATAAATATTAATCCGTTTAATTTATTTATAACAATTATAAACTAATTAAATCGTTTGGTCAAAGGAGACATTGTTTCGGTTGTGTGACTCATCAGGTGTAAATTTAATCAGCAATTAATATCAAATTATTGAATATTAATGTTTACACGTCACTTAGCAGGTGGCGTGACATTTTGACTAAATTTATCGCTTACTTGGTTTCATTAAAATCCAATTTCACTTTGCTAATCGATATAAGGTTATCACTTTTATTTACACCAATTCTCTTAGTCAAAACTGTATCATATTAGGACTTATGGAATTTGGTAATGCTGAAAATTCCAGTACCGTCCATATTCAACTTTATAACCAAATAAAAATTCCTTGGTTCAATAATAATTATTATATTAACCGAACTGCTCTAACCAAAGACTTTGACTTTGAACTGACTTCATTTTGCTGCGATACTAACCACATATAACCGTGGAGGTGTATCCTTTCTTGAATAGTGTTTCACTTCCAATGCTTCCACTCGTCCCAACTATAATCGTTCGATGGACGTCATACCACTATTTAAGTATAATCAAAGTAAAGCTTCATATTGAAGATCAACAGTATTTCCAAGTCGAGAGAACTATGTAAATTAGTCACATCAATATTTTTACTCGAATTTAGTTATATTAACCAACTGAAAAATATCGAGTGAGTCATTCCATAGTGATCCAATAACTATCAGTTGTAACCCTTTAGTGCTCCTAGCAGCCATGCGTAATACATTGCCTAACATTTGAAGATCATTACAGGCTCTAGTCTCAATGGATATATCGATATCTGGTCTTGATACATCTTGACTAGAAATATTTAAAATGGTATATTTATTTTCATGTGATCAATTACTCATGGTTACAACACTTTGTAACTACTATCATAGAACATACCATTTATAAAATTTCTATTAAATAAATTTTTAATTAAATTAATTAACATAAACACATTATATCAAGTATATAATACAAAGAAAACACCTTTTATTTTGAACAATGCTGGTTATCAAGTTAGATATATGTAACAAATTACATAACTGCTCCTAGGGTATACCCCTCACTCTATCAAATATGACCATGGTCAAACATAAAATATTGATATGACTGATTTACCTATTTCTCTTGACTTGGGATAATGTCGATCTTCAATGTGAAAGCTTCACTTTAATTATAGTCAAATCATGGCATGGTATCCATCGAGTGACCATATTTGGGTCGAGTAGAAGTATTAGAAGCCGGACTATATTCAAGAGAGGATTCGCCTCCTCAGTTATATGAGGTTATTATCACGGTCAACTCAAGTCAACTCAAAATCAAAATCTCTAGCCAGGGTAGTTCGGTAAATAATATTTGTTATTATTGGACAAAGGACTTTTTGTTTGAATATAGAGTTGAATCTGGATGATATTGGAATTTTTTCCATTACCAAATTCTATAAGTCCAAAGTTATGTAGTTTTGATGAAGAGAATTGGCATATGTAATTCAAAACCGAGTAACTCTTAATAAAGTAAATTTAGATTTTTACTGAAACCAAGTAAGCGATAAACCTGGATAAATGACATACCACCTACTAGTGACATGTAAATATTAATATTTGAATAGTTCGATATTAATCGCTGATCAAATTTGCACCTGATGAGCCACACAACCGAAAAAGATTAATTATCCTTTAATCAAATGAATTGATTAATTTATAATTATAATAAATTAATTAAACTAAATATTATTTACAAATTTGATTTTGATTTGATAAGTGAATATTAAACATATTAAAAAAGTTATAAATACGTTAATCGATATACGATATCGAAAAGTGTTTTAAATTAGATTTAAAATGAAAAATATTCATTTGGGCTCTAAATGCGTTTATGGCCCATCATAGGGCCGATAGGATCGCCTGAAACATGAGGCTAGGAGAGACTACTAGATGGCCTAAAGTGGAATAAAGATGGATGGCTGAGATGGAAGGAGACTGAGAAAGATATGATCTAAAGTACCTCATTGCCTTCCTCTATTTAAACATCTCTTCCTTCATTTTATAGAGATCATTTTAAAGCCTCCATCCTCATTATTTCACTAGCCAATCTTCCAACTCCTATCTCTCTTGTCTCTCGAGCTTAAATAAAATAATTTAGCAAATATTCGATAGTTAGTGGTCAATGGTTCAAGGATAACAATTTGTTGAACCAGAAATCATTTCTAGAAGCTTACATCATCATTTGAAGATGTGCTTAAAGGCATGGATACAAAGTATATTTCTAATAAATACAAATGTTAGTTTATATTTATAATGCTCATTTTATACATATATAATATTGTTAATTAGGCGACGACTCCAATATGCAGTAATATTATTACATTTTAGATTGGTTATACATATATGTGCATACATACATGCGCACACATACATATACGTACATCCATACATATATATATGCTTATAGAAAACATTTTCATGTTAATTAACCTTTATATTGTACGGCTCGGATTAAAAAAACATTTTTTTATTATTTAGATAATTTAATATATGATATCTATATATATATGTATGGTTTATAATTTAAATACTATATATAAATTTTGAAAATAAAATTTTATATATGAAATTTAATAAGTTTATTATTTTTGGCAAAAATAATTTTTTTATTTATATATTATTTTTAAATAACATTTAAATCAATTTATCATGTAAACAATTATCTAAATTCATATGTGTGTGTATATATATATATTATATAATATATTTATATTTTATAAAATCATATCAATACATATTGAACTCATAGCATTTATTTGAAAACACTTTCTTATTTTTAAATATTAAAATAACAAAATTAAAAAATTAATTTTTTTCAACTTTTTAAATTATAAAATCATATAATAAATTTTCAAATTATAAATTTTTGTCTAAAAATTGTTGGAAGTTTAAAAATCAAATTTAGATTCGAATAAAATATTTTCTTGATTTTTTAAGTAATTATTTTCAGTTTTATAACATATAGCTCATGAATTGTTAAAGGGCTATGGCAAATCCAATTCAAGCCCGAGTGCAATGCTAAGGTTGGATTTGAAAAAGGCCTATGATAGCATTCACCGGTCCTCTGTAGTTCGAATAATGTCACTCATGGGTTTCCCTAATGCATATGTTGCTTGGATATATGAATATCAACCCCATCTTTTTCTCTAAAATATCATGGCACATCTGGTTATTTTAAAATTGAGGAAGGAATTTGCCAGGGAAATCCATTATCTTCCTATATTTTTCTTCTTATTATGGAGGTGCTAAATATCATGCTTAAGTCTAGGTACACAAACAAACAAATTAGATTCCATCCCAAGTGCAAATCGCCTCACATATCATCACTACTTTTTGCTGATGATATAATGATCTTTACTAAGCCAGAATGCCTTTATAACATGCATCAACAATACTATTGAAGCCTTCCATCAAGTGACTGGTTTGAAGCTTAATTATGCAAAGCCATATATTTTAACTACTGGGATAACACCTAAAACTGCTAATGCTTTTATTTCTCTTTCTGGTATGCAGCATGTGCAGTTTGACATGACCTATCTTGGGCTCCCTCTTTGCTCTACCAGGGTCACATCTGCACACTGCATACCACTATATGGGAAAATTACCTCTCCCCTGAATTATTGGGCAAACAGAATCTTTCTCAAGCACGAAGGCTAGTTATGATCAAATCTGTAATTACATCAGTGCTTGTATATTGGGCCAGGGCTTTCACATTACCCACTAAGCTGCTAAAAATGATAAGAAGTGCAATGCTACGATTCTTTTGGGCTAGCACTATGAATTCTAAGTCTCCAGTTCCCTGCTCATTTACCAAATTTGAAATGCTAAAAACCAAAGGGGGCTTGGGAATTTTTGATCTAGAGATATGGAATAAGTCAGCATTCAGTCACCACTTCAATGCTCTGCTCAATGATAAAGCTAGTCTCTAGGTTCAATGGACAAAGCAGCATAATGATCGGTCCAAGCAGTTCTAGACTATTGCAGTGCCTCAGAATAGCAGTTGGGTCTGGAGGAAAATACTTAGGCTTAGAACAACATTCCTTCCTTTTGTAAAATTTTCATTGTCTTTGCGCAGTAGTAAGAGCTTCTAGAATGCCCCGTGGCTGGCTAAAGGCCTTATTCTTTCAGTAGTTCTTGATTCTGACCAAATATACCAGACTGGGAATATAGAAAAGCACTAGCTATACTTACATTAATGATGGAAAAATTGTCTTGCCTTGCTGCAGTAACCAGAATGTTAGAGCTCTCTAGAATCAGTTTATTGCTTGTAATATCCCATTCTCCGACTCTGACACTCTCCTGTGAGATGACAAACCACACTCTATATCATTAGTTTACAGCTTACTCAAAAATCACAGCTCCCTTCCCAAATTCAGATGCCACGAGGAAGTGTGGAGTCCAATCTCCCCTGCCAAGGACAATTTAATGATGTGGAAAGTGCTGAACAAAGCTCTCATGACTAGGGACATGTTTGTGTCAAAATTGGGCACAACACTCGTCGGAAGTTTTTGACGAGATAATAAATGAAGAAAGTAAATTAAAATGTGGATTATCTAACAAAAACTCCAAATAACAGGAAGTACATTGCACAAGAGACAACGATTTAGAGTGGTTCGGCGTGTTGCCTACGTCCACTATGAAGTTTTGTTACTTTACTGCTTGATATTCGGAGAATACAACTTTTTTATGTCAAAATACAGCAAGTAGTAAACCAAAATTCGAAATCAAAGGCAGCGGTGGTGCTCTGAAGCAATTCTGGCAGCGTCCGGGCATGCATTATCTCTAAAATTCTTCGATCCCTTTTCTGAATGACCAGGGGCTCTATTTATAGGTGTAGGAGGCTAATATTTTGCCTAAAATCAGGGGAGAATGCTTCTTGCACATGAGGGGGGGGGCCATATTGCCGAATTCTGGAGATCCGGGCCCACTTTGGGATCGATTCGACCCTTGATTCGAATCGATCAAAAAGTGTCCAATCGTGATGAAACTTGGCGTGGACATCCTTCTATGTATATGCAAGCTCCTGTGAAAATTTCATAGCATTTGGATTTGTGGATCTCGAGTTATGATCGATTCAAGATGGTGTGTTTCTCCCTATGGATTCGTTCGAATCGATATGGTTCGAATCCATAGGGTCGAATCCATGCTTCTGCACGTGAAGGCGATGACGTGGTGCGCATGCTTCGGGTCAATCCTCCTTTTCCTCCGAGTTTTCTGGGTCATACCCTAGGTTTTAGCCGCGTTTACTTGGTGGATTCGAGACGTTGGATTCGAAGGTGCGCTACCTTCGAATCGATGGAACCGGTACTCATTCGAATCGAATAAAATATGGTAATGTGGATCGATTCGAAGTTGTCTCGATGTGGGGATTCGAAGATAAGCAGGGAATGGAGTCGGAGCTCCCTCAATTGCATGGATTCGAAGGACTCTTCCTTGATGGATTCGAAGGTGGAAGATGGTTTCATGGATTCGAACTAGGGCATACGAGTATGGATTCGACGCATGGCTATCTGAGGGTTTGCTCGATGGAGTCGAAGTAAAGGTACTTCTCATGGATTCGGAGCAATATGCATCTGATGGATTCGAACCAAATCGTACGAGGGTGGATTCGAACCATTGCTATCTTGATGGATTCGAGGCACGGCTACATCTCATGGGTTCGAACTAATGCAAGGATGATGGATTCGAACCCAAGGCTTGGTCCTGTTGGGTTCGAACCAGGGCTATTCCTTCCACTTTCCAATGATGACTTGAGCATACGAACTCGGATTGTCTCGAAATTCGGAACGTTGGCTTCTATGGCTTTTCTTGACTTGCCTTATCAATTATAGCCCGATCCGGAGTCGGACAAAATTCATCGGTATTTGTAGTTATCCGGCAATCATCCAATGTCGAGGACGTGTGATCCCGTTTTTCCAGTCAACTCCTTGGTATCTCGGCCTTGCCAAAAGGTGGGATATCATTTGCCCCCCAAAGTAAGTCTTGTGTAAACATGACGTGCTTTGAAAAGTTGTAGTCTCACGTTGGATAATCGGGACATGCTCTTCTGAAAGTTGTATTCTTTATTGCTGCAATTAACCGTCGTATGATTGTGATTTGACTGTTAGTCGTTGAAACCATGACGAGATGAACGTTTGATCCCTGTAAATGTTAAAGATCAAGTGTTAGTCATACACATGTGCATATATGTACCACTTTGGTTTTGGTTAACGTTGCGCGATTGCCAGAGGTTGTCAGTCGGTTTGTTATCGAATTATGCACCGGTCCTCTCCTGAACCGATCTTGAGATTCGAGTTGAGACACTGTTTTATGATTGTCTATAATCGTCCTCTTGTATCGATCCTCTCCTGAATCGATATAAAAGGTAGACAAGTAATTTTTCAAATTGAAGCGATTCGTCCATTCTCATCGGTGGATTTTGATGGGTTCGAAGGCATGTAGGTTCGAAGCGACAGCTTTCGAATCCACGGTTCAACTGGTCTTCGTGCTTCGAATCGATTGGATTTTCAATCCAACCTTTGCTCGATGGCTCCTTCAAATCGATAATGCCTCGCATCGATCCTGCAGGGATGGATTCGAACGTGCAATGGATAGGAAGGCAATAGATTCGAAACGATGTATGGACTCGGCCGTGTGATGGATTCGAAGCAACGGCTTGACGCTAGGATGGATTCGAACGTAGTGGGTGATTGAGCGGTCGTTTGAATCGATGGAGCATGGCAAGTGACCGGTGGTAAAAAGTCAATACGACCGGGAGACGAAGAGCCACAACTCATTTCTTGAACCCATGTAAATACGCAAGGCCATCTTCACTTTCACCTTTTACTTTTTTATCATTCACTGTAGCTATTTCTTCGACTCGACCCTTCAATCGAGGAAACTACCGTGTGTCTGCACGAATTGATAAAATTTCACCAAGTCTTTATTTGCAATCGAATCCATTCATGTAACCAAGGGATCGATTCGAGCGTAGGGAATAATAAAACTGGGGTTTCCAGCATCGATTCAATCCTTTCTTCTGAAAATCATGAAGGGTTGTGAGATCTGGAATGGGTCGACTCGATGGGCCTGAGGAACGAAACCATTCAATTCGTATCGATCGTAGAATGCTGTCTTGGAGGAGCGTAGATATTGATGGACGCTATCTTCCTTCATGTCTTCGCATCGATCCAGGAATGAACAGTTTGAATCGCTCATGAATGCAAGGCTTCGAATTGATGGTTGTAAAGGAAGAAGGGTCTTGTGCTGATCGATTCGAAGTAATGGTATTCTGATGGATTCGAAGGTGTTCAATATTGATCGATTCGAAGTTAAGCAGAGCTCATGGATTCGAATTGCTTCTCTGTCCCAAGGCCTCATCGAGTCGAACTACACGGAGTCGGGGCGTATCGATTCGAAGTTCGTCAATTCGACTCGTATCGATTCGAAGTTCATCGATTCGATTCGCATTGATTCGAGTTGATCGATTCAAACATCCTTGCTTCTGGGACTCCCACTCCTCTGATTTGATCCAACATCTAAACTACGACCAATTTCAAGTTGAACTTTAACGAACTCACTGAACTTTAGCATACTTGACTACGGCGAGCTTCGGCCTTGCATAATCGAATTTGACTTGACCTCTCTTTTGGAGCTCGTCGATGGCACCATGACTTAACCAAAATATAATGATTTTATACTTGAATTGGTCAGTAGCATCTGGATGGCGTGGAAGTGACGGTCAGCGATGACGGTCATTTTCATTCTCAAATTCCAAAGTTTCGTCGTTCGGACATCTTGTTTCAACTTGTGAAATCTTCTTAAGTTATGCATAGCACTTGCACTGCACGACATATTCATACACTATATACTGGGGGGATGCATGGGCTTTTTATGTATTTAACGCCGCTTTCTGGTGAGTTAGTTAATTATGGAATCTTCGAGTTCTCAACAACAAGAAGCACAAAGCTCGCCTCCTCCAGTGCTTGAGATTCCGGAAATCCCTCCTGAAGTCATAGATCCGGCTCCGGATGAGTTGCCGGAGGCCATATTTATCGAAGATCCTGTCGATTCTGTCCATTCCAATATCTCGGAGTCTCTGTTGGGCCGGATATGTTCGAAACATAACATATCCCTGGACGATGTTTTATTACCTAGTGCCAGTGACAGACCACATAACCCACCTGAAGGATATGCTGCCTTTTACCGCCATGCCTGCGCGGCTAGATCTCTCCCTTCTTTTAACCAATACATCAGAGAGATGCTGTCGTATTTAGGAATTTCTCCTTCACAACTCCATCCCAACGGGCATGCATTGTTGAATAGCGTCTTTGTCATATTTATGGATTGCCTTTTTCGTCCGCCAAGTCCAAACGAGATCAGGCACATATTCAATTTCAAGAGTAGGGGTGATAGCCCGTCTTTCACTTTTCTGGAAGCGGTCAGAAACTGTCAGGTTGTGACTGAGGCCTGGACCAGGCTTAGCTATTTCAAGAATGAGTGGTTTTTTGTTCGATGCCCCCCAGGGTTTGCCAGGAGATGGTTATCCAGACGTAAGCATCATAATTCATCTTTGAATGGCCACTTTTAATACTTGCACTAATACTCTGTTACTCTTACAGCCATCATTTCGAGACCTACCGGTGGGAATTATAGGGGCATCGTTCAAAGCTTACAAAGGGTCCCAAGCGACTCAAGGCACATCGACTTGTTGTTGACCGATGATAACTTATGGACATTGGGTTTGATCGGGATGAGCCAGAGCATTGTAATTGAAGGGTTGGCGAAATCGGCCTCGAGGAAGAAGAAGAAAGTGGCAAAAAGATAACCTGGCATTGTGATAAGAGAAGCGAGCGATGATGAAAGAACGCCCACGGACACTAAGATAGCAGCCGACCTTTCCCGAATAGAAGAGGGTCAGAAAGGCAAGGCTGTTGTACCTAAGTTTAAGCGATGGAAGTCTGTAGTCGTAACCCGTTCCAAACTTGGGGTTACTGTCTCCGGCGCCTCTCCTCGCCAGTCCGGAGACTTTTTCACAAGGCTGGACGATATTCCCATTCCGGACTACGTATCTCTCCACCACGGGTCTGGGTTGGAAGAGCTCCGGGGAGCGCTTTATATAAGCGAATCTTTACCCGTTAGTGTAATCGACGCTTCTGGTTGGTTGGGGGGTTTGCGCATTTATACACTTTTCACAACACTTCACGACTTCCACATGCATTGCACTGCTTTTTCTTGGTACTTAACTGAATTGTTTCTTCTTTACAGGTGCCATGTCGGATCATCCTTCTACACTTGATTGACTTCGGCGAGTGCATCATTCTTCATCTTATTACGAATCTCACCGTAGGGATTCTGACCGTGATCGTGAACGGAGGCATTATGAGAAAGAGCATCGTGAAAGGGACCATTCCCGATATTATTCTAGCCAGGAGCGTTCTGATAGGGACCGAAGGTACCGTTCACCCTCTCGTTCTCCTCCGCCACCCAGAAGCCAGGCAGCTGCAGTTGAACCTTCGCGACAACAGCCATCTCTACAGATCTCAAAACCTGGTCCACATCGTTCAAGGACTGATACGGCTACGACCGTAACTGTGGAGGAGACCCTCTCGAACCATCTGGTGAAGGGGCTATAAGAATTGCTCAACTGAAGAAAGATTCTCCAGAAATATGCTTCGACGCTTATATCTTTCCACCCAATCTCAAAAGAATTCCCGAAGAGGCTGTGAACACCGCCCTCAGCTATACCCGTGATTTTTATGCTCAGTATAAAGAATGGTACAAGGCGGCTGTCAAAGCATCGAAATTAGCCTTCGATCGAGCCAAAATTATTGAGAAACTGGAAGCCGACTCGGCTCAGAAGAACCGCATTGTTGATATACTTCAGTCTAAAATGGAATCCTCTCGTAAGGCCGAGGTTGAGTCACTGAAAAAGGTCGATGAGACATTAGCTGAGATGGCGAAGATGCAACAGGCGCATGGAACTTTAGTTGAGGATTTGGGCCATCAGTACAAAAATGTTGGGGCCGAGCGGGATGCGGCGGTCAAAGAACTTGAGGAATTAAAGGCTATGTTTGCCGACTTGAATAAGGAAAAAGATGATGCTAACATGGACGCACAAGAAGCGTGCGAGCAAGCCGTGTCTCTCCAAGCTGAGCGTGATGCGGCGGTTGCTAAAGTTGAAGCGGTGGAGGCAGAAGTGGAAGGGAGAGTTCAAGCAGAGATATTCAGGGTAGAAGCCGAGTTTGATGAGCTTCTTGACACTTACAATGCTAATGTGCTTGAGCACAGGAATCTCTCGTGGCTCGAAGATTATTCTACGCTTCTACTCAATGCTTGGAGAAAGTTGGTGGAGAACAAGAAAGCATCTCTCCCTGAAGGTGCCGTGGATGAATTTGAACTCGAGACTTGCTTGTTGAGCGAGGAGGAAAGGAAACTTCTCCGTGAGGCGATGATTTCTACTGAGAGAGAGAGAGACTTGGTTTTTACCATGTGGAGACTGGCGAGGGTTCTGGAGCTGCACATTGTAGTGAGGATGTTTCAGTTGATGCCCCGACCTCGTCTGGAGTTACTGCTACAGTTGGTCCACATGTTGTTTCTGCTTATAATCCGGATCGACCGAAACTGTCTCTTGGTACAACTACTGTTTCCGAACTCGTCTCATCACCGAGCCGAGGCAAAGAAGGTATTTCAAATGTTCCTTAAGTGTTTTTAGAATGACGAACTTGGAACAAATCGTTTGACTAATTGTTCTCATTTCTTTTCGACTAGTGACTGAAAGTGATGTGCCAGCACTTCCAGTACCACAAATTTCGCAGCCAATGCAAGGAGCTGTCGTTACTGAGGCTATTACAACTACCGCCATAACCGGCGAGATGGGAGAGGGGAGTTCAATGTCGTTTGATGTTCAAATGATTGAGGAACTTCTCAAGCAGCCCTGTGAACCTTTTACCGATCCTTCCTTTGCAATGGGTGGAGTCGCCCCAACTTTTAGCTCGTTTATGCCGACTATCACTGTGTCCAGCGCTGCTCGATCTTCTCGAGAAGAAGAAATCCTTACCGAAATAAGCGCTGAAATGGATGCGGTGACGACGGTCGGTGGTTCCGGAAGTGATGTTGCTCCACCAAGCTTAACTCCTTTAATGGTTACTTCTCCCGCCGGCACAGCTATAACTTCTAGTGTCGAAGCTCCACCACCTGTTACGGCTTCTCTGCCACCGGTTCGTCCTCACAAAAGGATCTCTATCCCTTCCAGCTCTGAAGAAGACGTTGATATTATGCCAGATCCTGAGGATGCTCCAAAGAAGGACAAAAAATCTCGCAAGAAGTCGGGTAGTGGGTCTAGCGGGTCAACTCCGAAGAAGAGACCCCGGAAGAAGAAGGAGTGAACTTCTCGTTTTATCATGCGGTTGTGAAATGGCAATTCTTTTTACTTCTCCTTTTTTAGGCCGTGTATAAGTGTGGATTCGGCACCCACTTTATGGACTGTTTTTTGTTTTGTCATGTAATCAAACCCCTTTTTTGTTTGTTGATAAAATGAAAAACAACTCTTTTCTCTTTTGCTTAAGTATTGCGTTGATTAGCTCGTGCTCACATATCTCATAAGCCTTGAATACATGTCCACACTTCGGGGACTTAACACAATTTGCAACTAACAGTTCGGCCCATATTTTGGGAACTTATTAATTATCAACGTTTATGACTTAGTTCGCTCTCCGGGAACCTGTAATTGATGTTTATACCCCAATTCGCATTCCGGAAATTTGGAGTTAGTGATTTATACTCCGGTTCGCGCTCCGGGAACCAAGAGTCGGTGTTTATGCTCCAATTCACATTCTGGGAGTTTAGAGATAGAGTTTTATATTCTCTCTCGCACTCCGGGAACCAAAGGTTGAAGTTTATACTCCAATTCGCACTTTGGGAATTTGGAGTTAACTCACACTCTGGGAGCGATGGATTTATATCCCGGTTCGCGCTACGGGAACCGAGAGTTGAAGTTTATACTCCAATTCGCACTCTAGGAATTTGGAGTTGGCTCACACTTTGGGAGCGATGGATTTATACTCCGGTTCACGCTCCGGGAACCGAGAGTTAAAGTTTATACTCCAATTCGCACTCTGGGAATTTGGAGTTAGCTCACACTCTGGGAGCGATGGATTTATACTCCGGTTCGTGCTCCGGGAACCGAGAGTTAAAGTTTATACTTCAATTCGCACTCTGGGAATTTGGAGTTGGAAGAGGGATTGTCGTGTATCAATCCCCGTTTATGTTGATGTAGTGTTCTGCCCCCGAGCTCGGGTTTCACTTAGTGAGTGACCGGTCGTATCACAGTCACTCCCTATTTGAATAAATCCCACCGCGTGATGGAACTTAGCTCTCCGTGCATCGTGATATTGTACGTCATATTCAGTAAATCACAGCTCTGGCTCGAAGAGATAGCATTTTATTGCTGAAATGAGAAAATATGGCAAATTCAGTTGCTTTATTACAAATTTAAATCTCGAAATGCTAGAATAAAATGCAAATGGATAAATTGACAGAAAATAAATAAGTAAAGTCTTTTATATGTAGTAGCGACGAAGACTTTCGCTATTCCAAGCTCTTGGCAAAGTAAGACCGTCAACGATTGATAATTTGAACGTGCCATCTCCGAGCTTTTGTGAAATCACATATGGTCCTTCCCAATTTGGCTTCATGTGCGAAGGAACCGGATAGATCCTTTTGAGTACGAGATCGCCGAGTTCGAAGGTTCGCGGATGGACCTTGGCATTGTACAGTCGGGCGACTTGACTTCGATATGCGTCTGCCCTCAAGTCATCCTCTTCGCGCTTCTCATCGAGTAAATCCAAAGATTCAGCGAGTAGTAGGCATTTGTTTTCAGATCATAATATGTTACACGATGAGAGTGCACTTCCATTTCGACTGGAATAACGACTTCAGAGCCGTAAGATAGAGAAAACGGGTTATGACCAGTTGCAGTTTTATGAGTCGTTCGATAGGCCCATAATGCCATAGGAAGTAGTCGACCCATTTTCCCCCAACTTTTTCCAGTCGCTTCTTTAGAATGGACTTGGTAACTTTATTAACAACTTCAACTTGACCATTTGCTTGAGGGTGCGCTACTGCAGAGAATTTCTTATGGATGTGGAATCGTTGACAGAAATTCTTGAATTCAGCACTATCGAATTGGGTTCCGTTATCAGTGATGATAGTATGTGGGAGACCAAAACGGCAGATGATGTTACGTACTACAAAGTTGATTACTTTCTTTGTCGTAATTGTCGCAAGGGGTTCAGCTTCAGCCCATTTGGTGAAATAATCAACTGCGACGATGGCGTACTTCACGCCACCTTTGGCCAGAGGCAATGTGCCGATGATATCTATTCCCCATACCGCAAATGGCCAAGGACTGACCATTTGGGTTATCTCAGTAGGCGGGGCTCTAGGAATTCAAGCGTGCTTCTGGCATTTGTCACATTTTCTAGCAAAGTCTGCAGCATCGCGATTAACAGTAGGCCAATAATACCCATATTGAAGTATTTTCTTTGCAAGTGCTTGCCCCCCAGTGTGATCGCCACATTCTCCTTCGTGTACATCGTGTAACACTCGTTTGACTTCATCGTGCGCGATACACCGGAGGAGAGGAACAGAGTATCCTCTCCGGTACATGACTCCATTTTGAATAACAAATCGTGAGGCCTTTCATAGAACTTGTCTTTTCTCGCTTCGACGCTCGGGCAATACACCACGTTCGATATAATCTCGATAAGGAGTCATCCACGACTCCCTATTGGAGGTAACTTCAAATGTGAAATCGGTCTCCCTTCGATCAATGCTCGGGGAGGATAGGGTTTCAACCGGAACGACCCCCAACTGCTGAGCTTCACCCATACTTGCTAACTTCGCCAACGAATCAGCTTTCTGATTGTGCTCTCGGGGTATGTAGAAAATGGCATAGTAATCAAACTGATCGAGCATCTCCAGAACTCGAGTTAGATAAGCGGCCAATCTTCGGTCTTTGGCCTGATATTCCCCTCGAACCTAACATACTATCAACTGGGAATCATAGTAGATCTCTACAGCGATGATTTTCAGATCACGGGCAAGCTTTAGTCCGGTAAGTAGAGCTTCGTACTCGGCTTCATTGTTGGTTGCGCGGAACTCGAATTTTAAAGCATAATATATGGATCGTCCCTCGGGGGTTTCAAGCACTACCCCAGCTCCTGAGCACCGATCGTTTGACGCACCATCGGTGTGCAGCTTCCAGATGTATTCGGAAGATTTGCTGGTCTCGGGCAAGTATTCAGAAATAGTGAATTCGGCTATAAAATCTGCTAGGAATTGACCGTGAATGGCTCTTCTTGGAGTATAAGTGATGTCAAATTGACTCAGTTCGATGTTCCATTTTAGTAACCTACCAGACGTCTCAAGCCGCGTGAGTACCTGTCGTAACGGCTGATCGGTATACACAGTAATAGGATGAGCCTGGAAATATGGACGGAGCTTCCTCGAGGCAATGACTAGGCAATATGCCAACTTTTCAAGCTTTGGGTAATTTCTCTCGGCTCCGGTCAATCGTTTACTTACGTAGTAGACCGGTTTTTGCACTCGGTCTTCCTCCCGAATTAATGCAGCACTGATTGCATTTTCAGATACCGCCAGGTTGAGATATAATTGTTCATGATCTACAGGCTTTGAAAGGATTGGTGGTACGGAAAGATGTTGGATTAGCGATTGAAATGCGCCCTCACATTCCGCAGTCCATTCAAAGTTTCGTTTCCCCTTTCGAACCAAATCGAAGAAGGGAATGCATTTTTCGGTCGACTTTGAGATAAACCTGCTCAGTGCTGCAACATTCCCATTAAGACTCTGAACTTGCTTTATGGTTCTCGGAGTTTGAAAATTTCTGATAGCCCAGATCTTCTCGGGGTTGGCCTCTATTCCTCGGGCATTGACAATGAACCCAAGGAATTTTCCGGATGCGACTCCGAAATGACACTTTAGTGGATTAAGCTTCATCCCGTATTTCCGGAGGATATTGAACATTGACTCCAAGTCTTTGACATGATCATCGGAGTATCGTGATTTCACCAACATGTCATCTACATAAACCTCCATAGTCTTCCCAATCTGATCGGCAAACATTCGGTTGACTAAGCGTTGATAAGTTGCGCCAGCATTGTTTAATCCAAAAGGCATGACCTTGTAGCAGTATAATCCCAAGTCGGTTACGAAGCTTGTGTGTTCTTGGTCGGGTACATGCATGGGTATCTGATTGTAACCTGAGTAAGCATCCATGAAGGATAATAGTTCATGTCCGGCGGTTGAATCTACCAGTTGATCGATTCGGGGAAGTGGAAAGCTGTCTTTCGGATAGACTTTATTCAGGTCAGAGTAATCGATACACGTTCTCCATTTCCCGTTTGGTTTTCGGACAAGTACGGGATTAGACACCCATTCTGGGTATAAAGCGTCTCTAATGAACCCATTCGTCTTTAATTTGTCGACCTCTTCCTTAAGGGCGGCAGATCTCTCTGGATCCATACCACGTCTTTTCTGTTTGACCGGGATATACCGCGGGTCAATATTTATAGTGTGGCTCGCGATGTCCGACGAGATTCCACACATATCAGAGTGCATCCAGGCGAATACGTAGAGATTCTCCCGGAGAAAATCAACCAATTTCTGTTGTGTCTCTCGGTTCAGCTGAGACCCAATCTTCAACATTCTCGAGTCATTGTTATCATCGTCAATTGGGACATTGATGGTTAGCTCAGCCGGAGAAGCTTTATTTTCCATAGATTCTTCTTTATTATCATTGTCCCTTGGATCAAGATCCTTTTGGAATTGGTTGTGGTGCCCAGGCCGAGGCCCAGGCGCTAATTGTCAATCGTCAGTGAAACGGACGCAGAGAGATTCCTCTACGACCTTTCCTTTCTCTTTTCGCTGCGCCTCACGCAGCTCAGCAACATAACAGGCTCTTCTAGCAGCCTGATCTTCTTGTATAACTCCTATCCCATGGTCAGTAGGGAACTTCAAAGTTAAACACCATGGGGCAATAGCAGCCCTAAATTCAGCGAGGGCCGGTCGGCCCAAAAAGGCATTGTACGGAGAAGGAATATCCAAGACAACAAATTGCAACATCCGAACTCTTTGGCATTCTCCCACTCCCAACTCCACTGGCAATTCGACCATTCCGGTTGGTATTGTCGCACTTCCGTTGAAGCCGTGAACTCGTGATTGACAAGGCTTTAAGTCCTTAGCCTCCATTTTCATTAAATCGTGTGCTCTTTTAAACAGTATGTTCACGGAACTTCCACTGTCTACCAAGATCCTCTTCATCCAAACAGGACCAACTTGAGCGGATATGACCAACGGGTCAATTGTGGGGGCTTCGACTTTATCGGCATCTCGATTTCTAAATACGATTTCGTTAGCCATCGTCTTTTGCTGTTTAGCCGGTGTTCCGTCTTCAGAGTTACTATAGCATTCAAAGTCCACATGCCTGATCGAGCTAGCATATGACTCCATTTCTCTCCAGCTTCTGTCTGCTGGATGGGGACCACCACTTATTATACTGATAACCAACCTCCCGCCCGTACGAGCGGGTTCACCTTGTCTTTCCTGATTTTGCGTTCGATTTTGATTGGATGGGCCCGCCTCACCAGGCTGCGGCGCCCGAACAAACTGATCCAACTTTCTTTCTTTGATCAATTTTTCAATGAGGTCTTGCAAATGCCTACACTCATTGGTGTTATGTCCATAACTTTCATGAAATCTACAGAATTTTCCTATTTGAATCTGCCTCTCCGACGATGGCTTCGGAGCAGGCTTTTTGTATTGCACAGTGTTACAAGTCTGTAGGTATACATTTTCCAGTGACGTGTTAAGTGGTGTATAACTGTCAAACATTGCAATTCTACGCGTCGGACCACGATTCTGGTCTTGCTTCTTGCTTCAGTTATCACCGTTCCTCGGTTGTTGAGTCTGCTTATTTTGAATATTCAACTGGACTTTTCCTGAACTTTCGCCAGACTGTTTAACCGCAACATTACTCTGAATGCCTTCACTGCTAGGCCTTGCATTGTCCTGCTTCCGAGACTGTTTCGCATCCTCTCGCCTCAAGAATTGAGCGGCTTTGGAATAGAAACGGTCCAACGATGCGGGAGGCTTTCCAGCTAACCAATTTCCAAATTCAGAATCAGGGTCGATTCCTTTAGTCAAAGCCACTAAAATAGAATTATCATTGGGGTTGGTGATCTCTGCGCATGCAGCATTGAATCTCTCCAAATATCGTCTAAGTGTCTCTCCGGGAGCTTGAGTGACACTTGATAAGGTATTAACATCTTTAGGTCGGGCAATATGCATGCGAAACTGCTCAACAAATTTGGTAGCTAACTGATCAAATGAAGAAATAGACTGTGGCGGTAATCGTGTAAACCACATTATCGCAATTCCCCCTAAGGAAATGGAAAAACTATGGAACTTTACTGCGTCATCAGCTCTCGCAGCAGTCATCGACCATTCGTATTTCAAAATATGTTGATTTGGGTCGGAATTTCCCTCATACATGGGCAGGGTTGGCATTCCGAATCGCCGAGGAGGTTCGGCATACAATATGTCATCAGTAAACGGGGTATGACTTCAAGAGATTCCCCAATCGTCATTTGTTAGGCCTTGACTCTCGCGAATCATTTGTCGTACCATGGCTGAGAAGTCTGGCATTGGAACATTCTGTGTGTGGTGAGCCAAAGTGTGGTCGGGTTCCACAGTGCGAGGTGGGATCGGGCGCTGTCGACGATCCGTATCTCGCCTCCTTGGCTCGACGTCTTCTGAGACATATGGCTCTGGAGCATGTCCCTATTGATGATAATTTTGATTAGAGTGATCTCGGGTATCAACTCCTATGTCAACTGCAGTGGCTGTGGCAGCCCGATCATCTGCAGTGTATTGTGGAATAGTGCCTCCTCGGGAGGAGGGTCCAGTATAGAAGCTGGTAGATGGGCCAACTCTTATTTTCCCAACGGTTAACGCCTGTTGATTGTCAGCAGCTTGCACATGGTTTCCATCTAGCCTGGGACGGGTAGATCTGTTATTGTAGTCAGATGAAGCAGAGCTTTAGGTGGAAGAATGAGGAGCTTGATCCCTTCTGGATTTTCTTCGCTTTTGGCAATTTAGTTGATTGGTCAACTCAGCATTAGCGCGCAACTGCTCAGTTAGCTGTTGTCGGCTTTGGGTTAGTTCCTGGAGTAGCGCCTGGAACTCTTGTCTTGTGACTAGACCTGACTGATCCGTATGCCCAGCAGTATCTTGATTGGTAGACTATAGCTGTATGGGATTTTTCCTATCCCGACCTTCTTGATCACCAACGTTAGAAGTGGTTCTTGTACTCACCATCTTGAAGTGTTGAATCCTTTCCTAGACTTTGAACAAATCTGAATAGAATGGAAGGAATCTTAACATGAGGTCTGGATCTCTCTCTTAGATTTATGCAATCCGGTATCGAAGATAGATCCAAGGAGCAGGAGAAGAACTGGGTCCTTCTCGGTGAAAGCACCAAAGTGTTTGTGTCAAAATTGGGCACAACACTCGTCGGAAGTTTTTGAAGAGATAATAAATGAAGAAAGTAAATTAAAATGTGGATTATCTAACAAAAACTCCAAATAACACGAAGTAAATTGCACAAGAGACAACGATTTAGAGTGGTTCGGCGTGTTGCCTACGTCCACTATGAAGTTTTGTTACTTTATTGCTTGATATTCGGAGAATACAACTTTTTTATGTCAAAATACAGCAAGTAGTAAACCAAAATTCGAAATCAAAGGCAGCGAACGCTGCCAGAATTGCTTCAGAGCACCACCGCTGCCTTTGATTTCGAATTTTGGTTTACTACTTGCTGTATTTTGACATAAAAAAGTTGTATTCTCCGAATATCAAGCAATAAAGTAACAAAACTTCATAGTGGACATAGGCAACACGTCGAACCACTCTAAATCATTGTCTCTTGTGCAATTTACTTCCTGTTATTTGGAGTTTTTGTTAGATAATCCACATTTTAATTTACTTTCTTCATTTATTATCTCTTCAAAAACTTTTGACGAGTGTTGTGCCCAATTTTGACACAAACAGGACAAATTGCTACAATATGGTATGAATACTGATCCTCTTTGTGTCTTATGCCATACATAGTTTGAGAGCTCAGTGCATTTTTATTTTGAATGTTCTATCCTCCACATATTATGGAGCAAATTATTAGCCAAACTGGGTCTGACTCATCAGCCAGGGGATTCTATAATTGAATGGAACATAATATGAAAGGCTACGAAATGGAAGATTGAAGATAGTTCTGTTCCGACTTTCGTAATTAAAAAATATCTAGGGTTTTTATGGCAGGAAAGAAATACACATTGTTTTGAAAATAATTTCACAAGCTACAGTGTGTTGTGCATAAGCTTTAGGAAAATTATTGTGCATGGAATAAAGTCTAGTCAGCATGCTTTCAGTGATCATCACATAGATGGTTGGAGTTAACCCACTTCTGCCGGTCTTGTTCTTTATTGTCTACTTTTGTGTTCCTTTGTATTTGTGTTGTTTTTTCATTCCTCTATGTTCTTTGTCCTTGTTCTACTCGGTGATGTATTTGTGGGAGTATGAGCATGTTCATACTCTTCTTCTTTTTCTATTTATTTAATAAACCTAGTAGGGGACCAGTAAAACCCCGCTAACTTTTCAAAAAAAAAAGAATAGATCAATATATATATATATATATGTGTGTGTGTGTGTGTGTATTTAAATGAAATTATTTTATAATTTTATTTATATTAATATATATACACATTATACATATCTTTACTACTAATAAAAAGAATTCATTGAATAGATTTACTTGGTGTCATTTTGAAATTCCAAATATACCCTTTTACATCTCATAGAGAAATAGTATTCAAATATAGAGATAAAGCCTATTATTTTCTAAGTACAACTGTTAGCCTCCATGGAGAACTATAGTGTTCGTCCATAAGATAAGGTATCTGAGTGTAGCATATTGTCCGTATTTTAAGTGGAAGTTCACCGGTCGAAGTTTTGCTTGATTCCAAGTTAGTATGATGAAGTTATTGCAGCTAAACAAAAAAATAACGGCTTCTGTACTAGGTGAAGTTCAAATATAGGGATGTTGTAGCCTATTATTTTCTAAGTACAACTGTTAGTCCCCGTGAAGAACTAAGTGTGCATTCATAAGATGAAGTATCCGAGTGTTCCGTATTGTCCGTAATTTAGGTGGGATTTGATCGGCCGAAGTCCCGTCGGATTTCAAATTAGTATGATGAAGTTATTGCAGTCTGAACAAAAAATAGTGGCTTCTACACTATGCGGAGTTCAAATATGAGGATGTGGTAACATGTAATTATCTAAGTAAACCATCAGTCTCTATGGAGAACTACAGTGTGCGTTCACAAGATAAAGTATCCGAGTGTACCATATTGTCCGTAAGTTCGGTGGGAGTTCATTGGTCGAAGTTTCCCCTAATTCTGAGTTATGAAGAAGTTATTGCAGTCTGGAGAAAAACAATAGCGGCTTTTGCTTAGGCGGTGTTCAAATATGAGGATATAGCCTGTTATTTGCTAAGTACAACTATAGTCACCATGAAAAACTACAGTGAGCGTTGAAGTGGGGATATAGCCTATTATTTTCTAAGTATAACTGTTAGTCACCATAGAGAACTAAAGTGTGCATTCACAAGATAAAGTATTCAAGTGTACCATATTGTTTGTAATTTAGAGAGGAGTTCATCGGTCGAAGTATCACCTAATTTCGAGTTAATATGAAGAAGTTATTACAGTTCGAACAAAAAAATAACGGCTTTTGCACTAGGCGGAGTTCAAATATAGGGATGTGGTAGCCTGTTATTTCCTAAGTACAGCTGTCGGTCCTTATGGAGAACTACAGTGTGCGTTCAAAAGATGAAGTATCCGAGTGCTCATATTGTCCGTAATTTATGTGGGCATCAATTGGCCGAAGTATCGTCGGATTCCGAATTAGTACGAAGAAGTTATTGCAGTCTGAACAAAAAAATAGCGGCTTCTGCACTAGACGGAGTTCAAATATGGGGATGTGGTAGCATGTTATTTTTTAAGTAAACTGTCAGTCCCCGTGGAGAACTACAGTATGCATTCATAATATGAAGTATTCGAATGTACCATACTGTCTGTAATTTAGGTGGGAGTTCATTGGTCAAAATTTTGCTTAATTCCGAGTTAGTATGAAGAAGTTATTATAGTCTAAAGAAAAAAATAGCGGCTTCTACCTAGGAGGAGTTCAAATATAAGGATGTAGCATATTGTTTTCTAAGTACAACTATTAGTCATCATGGAGTACTACAGTGAGCGATGAAGTAGGGATATAACATGTTTAAGTACAAATGTTAGTTACCATGGAGAACTACAGCGTGCGTTCACAAGATGAAGTATCCGAGTGTACCATATTGTCCGTGATTTTGGTGGGAGTTTATCGATCGAATTTTCATCCAAATTCCGAATTACTATGAAGAAGTTATTGCAGTATGAACAAAAAAATAGTGGCTTCTGCCTTGACGGAGTTCAAGTACGGGGATGTAGCCTGTTATTTCTAAGTAAATTTAAGTGGGAGTTCATCGATCGAACTTTTTCCTGATTCGGAGTTAGTATGAAGAAGTTACTCTAGTCTAAAAAAATAGCGGCTTCTATCTAGAAAAAGTTCAAACGTGAGGATGTAGCATGTTATTTGCTACGTTCATTTATTAGTCACTATGGAGAAATATTGAGCATTGAAGTACGGATATAGCCTGTTATTTTCTAAGTATAACTATTAATCACCATGAAGAACTATGGTATACGTTCATAAGTTGAAGTATCCGAGTGTTCTATATTGTCTGTAACTTAGGTGGGAGTTCATCGATCGTAGTTTCGCCTAGCTCTGAGTTAGTATGAAGAAACTATTGCAGTATGAACAAAAGAAATAGCGCTTCTTCCTAGGTGGAGTTCAAATGTGGGGATGTAACATGTTATTTTCTAAGTACAACTATAAGTCACCATGGAGAACTAGGTATATGTTCACTAGATGAAGTATCCAAGTGTACCATATTGTTTGTAATCTAGATGGGAGTTCATCGGTCGAAGTTTTGCCTGATTCCGAGTTAGTATGAAGAAGTTATTGCAGTCTGAAGAAAAAAATAGCGGCTTCTACTTAGGCGGAGTTCAAATATGAGGATGTATCCTATTATTTTCTATGTACAACTATTAGTCACCATGGAGAACTACAGTGAGCGTTGAAGTGGGGATATAGCCTATTATTTTCTAAGTACAACTATTAATCACCATGGAGAGCTATGGTATACATTCATAAGCTAAAGTATCCGAGTGTGGTATATTGTCTGTAATTTAGGGGTAGTTCATCGGTCATAGTTTCATCTGATTTCGAGTTAGTATGAAGAAGTTATTATGGTATAAACAAAAACGATAGCATCTTCTGCCAAGACGGAGTTCAAACACATGAATGTAGCATGTTATTTTCTAGGCACAACCGTTATTCACCAAGGAGAACTATGGTATACGTTCATTAGATGAAGTATCCGAGTGTTCCTTATTTTCTATAATGTAGATGGGAGTTCATCGGTCGAAGTTATTGCAGTCTGAACAAAAAAAAATAGCGGCTTCTGCCTAGGCGGAGTTCAAATATGGGGATGCTACTATCAAATCTATTTCCACACGTACAACTAAAAATGCACGCACGTTGTGATTAAATGCAGCCCGACCTGGGCGTGCATATGTACTCGTATATAAGCATTTAACATATACACACACACACACACACACATACACATACTCGTATATAAGTATTTAAAATATTCATATATATGTGTGTGCGTGTGTGTGTGTGCGTGTGTGTGTATTTATATATTAAAATAAGTATGTTTATATAAATATTGTTTTTGACATTACAATAAAAAAATTATTTACTATATTTTAAATGATATAAACATATTTATATATTAATCAATATATACATTTTATTAGTATTATGTTGTTATGTTCATATATAAATATTTGTATGTTTATACCAAATGATATATAAATAAAATATAAAATATACATATACATATATATATATATATATTTTGAAATATTTTATTATAAAAGCAAAAGCATATATATACACATATATTTGGATAGTATATTTGCATAATGAGCTTATATGTCTATTGCGAGGTAAATCCCAATATCTATACACATGCACGTTATACCTTGCACAGACCGATATCTTACACATGCATATGTGTATATGATACACGTATATATAAATCATAACATAAATTAAATTAAACTATATCGATTTATAAATTTGAATAAAATAAAAGATTTTATTTAAATAAAATTTATGAATGTTCCAAATAAAGCAGACCTCATAGGCTCAATAAATATCCAGTAGGATAAAAAATTGAAATTCATTCATAGCTTACGCTGTGGGCTGGTCCGGTTTTAATAGTGGGGTATTACCCCACTTTTTAGTTATTGTGTAGCTAATTTCAATTAATCGATATCATGGATTAACTTTAGTTTCAAAAACTCTGGTAAGCCCATATGTTTGTTTTTTGTGCATGTGGCGGGAGTATAACGTGTTAATAATACACATACATATATATTACGTATGAATATATTGAGTATTATATATACATATTGTATAAATTATATGTAAATATAAATATGCTCCATTTAGATATTATATATAAAATTATATTATAAACTAAAATTATATTACATATAAAAATTGTAATATATATGTAAATTGTATTATATATGAAAACTATATAGATTATATTATATCAACATAGTTGTCATATTATTTATGATTAGTTTGTTGCGACACTTGATTTAAAATTATGCTTTGATCATAAATTTCTTTTGATTTAATCATGTAAGTTGAAAGTAATTTTATCTTAAATTTGCATTATTAAAGAAGTTTGGTTTTCATCACATTTTTATTAGAAAAATGTTTGTAATCATCAAAACAAACCATCCAAATAATTTATATTGTTCGAACATTGTCTTAACACACCTTATATTTGGTTACTCATTAGATTCGTACATATGTGTGTGTGTGTATGTATATATATGGTAATGATCAAGACCCCAACTCTTACCATTCCCTTTCATCACCTTCATATTTTTATGCAATTTTTTTATGGATCAAAGTGTCTTATTGTAGCTATGTTTTATTTTTTACTGAAATCGTCTATATAAAATCTTGAATCACTTTAAAACATTTAACCCCTCCAAAATCGCAAGTCCGTATAAGCCATTAGGAAACATTTATTTCAGCCATCGATTTGACATGTAATATAAAGGGGTTAAAAGTTTTAAAATAAATAATTTTTTAACACAGATGTTCTTACTATTGGAATTACTAATACATTATTTCTAGATCGAAGGAGAAGGCACCATGATCGCATTGGTGAAGATGGTGCGACGTATGGAGAAGTGAAGAAGGAACATGGACAAAGTGGAAAAGGGAGCCAGAAGCCTGTAACATATGCTACATGCTTCCAACTGATTGGTACCTTTTCTAGTCGAATGGTAGATTTTTTTGAGTCGACTAGAAAATGGGGCAATTCTGGCCTGATTGTACTAGTGCTTTCAGTCGATTGGAAATCCCTTCTAGTTGACTAACGAGATTTCTAATCGAATGGATCGACTTTTTATGGAGAAGTCGGGTTTTGAGATTTCATGGGAATTTTCGGCATTTTTGGGGTATTTTGGGGTTTCCACCGTAGATCTCTACATACCCCCAGTAGCTGAGATTAGTTTAGACTTCTATAAATGTGCTTGTATTATGGGTCATTAGAACGTGTGAAGATGGGTTATGTATTAAGGCTTTAAGGAGTGAGACTACTGTTTAATTTTATGGCTCTTTCCTTGTAATCTTTTGGAGTAACTAATAAAGTTTAGATGGAGAAAATTATCTTATGTATTATATTTCTTCACTTCTTATCTCTTATCAAATCAAATTATGTAGGGGTCGTTGGGATGACCCTAACAGTTGGTATCAGTGCCCACTACACATATAGAGAGTGTTGTTATGGAGATGGTAAGTGTTGAAAAGCTTAATGAAAGAAATTAAGGATTATGGAAGGTAAAGATGTAGGATTTTGCATATATCAATTATCTTAATCAATCATTAGAAATCAAATGGGAGAAACCTAGTGGTGTAACTGAAGTAAAGTGAGCAACTTTGGATAAGAAGCCTATGAAGGAAGCTCAAAGTTTTTTTTTGAGAATATAGTATTTCATACTGTTGCCAATGAAACATCTACTTATTCAATTTACAAGAAATTAGAAGGAATTTATGAAAAGAACTCTGCAACAAACAAGATTATTCTGAGAATATTGGTAATCTGAAGCTTAAGGAAGGTGGATCAACTGAACGGAGTCTTAATGTTTTTCAAGCAATTGTAAATCAACTGGAGGTCGTGAATTACAAGGTTGATAATAAGATACAAGCCCTGATGTTGATAAGCTCATCACCAGAGAATTGGGAAAAACTAATGGTTTAATTAAACAACTCAAATTAAGATGAGTTGTTTCAATAAGAACATTGGTTACTAGCCTTCTTAATGAGGAGATGCAGAGGAGAACTCAATGAAAGAAAAGATTAATGAAGAAAGGGAGAATAGAAATCCAATTGAAGGGTGCATCTTATAAGAAGGGGTAACTGCCCAATTATGAAAAGATAGTCAAATATATCAAACATGGAAAGGGATTTCATCTGTTACTACTATGAAAAACTAGGTCACTGGTTGAAATTTTGTGATAAGAAAAAATGAGATAAAGAGAGGATGAAGACATAAAAATAATATCAAAAGAAATAAAAAGATAATAGGGATAAAGAGGTACATTATGGTGATGAATTTAGTGACAATGTTCTATGTGTTGATAAAGGCAAAAACAAAGGTTGGGTGTTAGATTCAGATGCATGTTTCCATATATGCAATCAAAATGAAGCGTTTATTGATTAAAAAGATTAAAATAATAAGGTGGATCTGTTGATGGTGGTTATTTTCATATTAAGTACGTAGGTTCGGTTTGGCTGAGAATGCATGATAGATAAATTGTGGCACTTAAGGAGTTAGGAATATCTCAAAAATTAAGAAGAATCTTATTTCAGTAGGACAATTAGAGGAGAAATATTCAACTTTTCAATTCGTGGTACAGTCAAATGGGTGTGGAAAGAAAATAGGTTCTACGTGCAAAATGAGGAAATTATATATATATATATATATATATATATATATATTTCTTGGAAAAACTATGTAGAATGTAGGGAGTTCTCAAATTGGAGTTGGAGAGGTAAATTTGTTTGAATCAAGGTGGTGCATGCTACGAAAAACCATGAAGGCTGCATAGAGGCTTTTATCGTATTACAAAATTTATAATTTATAGATGATATGCATGTTCAATTAGGGGCATGCATAATTAAGTAGTTTGAAGGTTGGTCGATTATTTTTCATTAGGGGTGAAAACATTTGTTTCCATTATGACATTGGAAATTGGTTGGAGCATGAGGATGTAGGTGGAGTTTGGAAGATTTTTTTGGAAATCTACTGTCAAAGTGGAGATTGTGTAATTTGCGATACAATATTTCTAGATTGAAGGAGAAGGCACCACGATCATATTGGTGAAGATGACACTTCATTTGGAGAAGTAGAGAAGAAGCAATGATGAAGAAGAAAAAGGGGTCAGAAGCCTATAGCATAAGCTACAGGCTTCCAGTCGATTGGAATCTATCAATTGATGGGAACCGTTTCCAATTGACTGGTAGACTTTTCCATTTGATTGGAATTTAGAACAATTCTGGCTCGATTGCACTAGTTCTTGGCGCTAGGCTGTTGATAAAATTTTCCGTCGATTGGAAAGCCATTTTGTGGGGAAGTTGGACTTTGAGATTATAGGGCCGATTTTGTTCTTTTCGAGGTGTTTTGGAATTTTCACCATAGATTTCAATAAATATTTGATTCAATGATAGAGATCACATCAAGCTATTATAAATAGATAATGGCCATTGCAAGGGAGGAGAGTTATTATTCTAGGGTTTTAGGATTGAGATTAAGAACCTTTATGTCGTTCTCTTAATAATCTTATGGTGAATTTAATAAAGTTTTATTTGGAGAGAATTGTTTGTTTACTTTTTTACTTCACTTCTTATATCTTTTAAAATCTAATTGTGTAGGGATCCTTAGAATATCCCTAACACTAGCTAGCAAAAAGAACATGTCTACTGTTGAATTTAAGTTTACTAATTTAATTTTGAGTTTGCGATTTGAATTGAGTTTAGTTAATGTTATTTGGATTTGGTGTTGAACTGAGTTTGTAATTAGGCAATTTATTTGAAATTTCTGCTTAAAAAATATTAATTTATTCAAATTAAAAGTCAATTAAGTAATATTTTGGGTAAGTTGTTTGAATTCCTGTTAGAGTTTGCGTTATCTGTTGATGTTTCGTATTTGAGACAAACAATGCAATTTGAATTTGAAGTACATATTAAATTTTCCGCTAATAATGAAGTTGTTAGCTGCCACTTAACTTGCCTAAAAGGAAGCAGTAATCCTTTTGACATAAGAACAATATGAAAATAAACATAAAAATAGAATAATCCAAAAGAAAAAAAATTAATATAGGATTGATACTCCCGAATTGTCAAATTGTTTCACACCTGATCTCACCATCTTGATTCCTGGCTATGCTATACACACATGTGTGTATGTACGTAGGAATACCCAACTTTGTATGTGTTAATACCCAACTTTTTTCTTCTGAATTACCCAGAGAACCAAGCTTTATTTGGAAACTCTAAGAAAATATGTCATTGCTAAATACATGCTCCGGGTACATGGTACAAAGTTGTTAATCGACATTCAAACTTGCGACCTTTGGTTTCGTACTCCAGACTATCAACCAATTACGGCAACCCTATCGGCGTGAATACCCAAGTTTGCTATGATATTGTTGGACAAGCCCTTATTGATTTAAGTAATTATAGCTAAATAGTTTAAGTAATTGATAGATCCGATCATCAAAGCAATTTTTAGAAGAACGAAGCTAGAAGTAGAGTGTAAATTGGTTAGGCCAAAGTGAATATATGTATGTTCGGTTTTTATCCTATAAAAAATTCAGACGGACATGACCGTACAAGATTTTGACGAGAGCACCTTCGAGCGAGTCGTAAAATGGAAGCATAATAGAAAAATCGTAGAACAACTCAAACGAACACGATTTCGTATATATGTTTGCCTTAAATGAAAATCGTACAGATACAGACAAAGATTTTTTGGTCTTGGACAACCCATGCTATCAAAGGAAGTTACCCATTCGAAAGCATGGAGTAAAAAACATGATATGAGTGATGTGTCGTATATACTCCCTTAGGCCAACATGGATACATTTCATAATAATAACACAATCAGAAATATGTATCTCATCTAGGCACTAAGTAATGTACACGAATAGCTTTAGGATAGAATAATGCAGAAATAGTACACATACACAAGAACATACTAAAATAAAATGTCAGAAGAGATCAAAAAGTAATATAAATTTACATACATACATACATAGATATATATATGTTGAAAATGATTTCTTTATTAATGATGTAAAAGAACCAATAAGGAATTTGACTTCTAAAAAAACCTTACCGGTATAGTAAGGAAAAAGAGTATGACATTCCCTATTTACAAAGTCGTTTTACATCACAAATACAAGAGGGGGAAAAACAAAAAAACAACACATCTATCCCTAAAAAATGCATTGCAAAACATAAACACCGCCGCATGCTAAAACTACCAGCCTAGCCCAAAAAAATAAAACATTAAACCTTAAAATACTTTCCTATTAACTACTACTTGTCAACTCGATCCTCTAATTTCAACAGCAAATTTGATTCCTTTATCGAGCTTTGATTTAAAATTCCATGCCATTTAAGTTGCAATTGGACATCAATCTCCAAAAGATTGAATCATTGTGCCTTGGAACTTGCTTTACATAGCATATAAAGCATACTTAGAACGGTTAATTACTATGGATCAGCTTGCAAATTAGCTCTACAGTACACTATGAATTGTGAATTATGTAATAATCATACTGAAAATCATGAACATCTCTTTTCTAACTGTTTATATAGCACTTATCTTTAAGATTCGACGATGGTCAAGTTGGAACTTCATCTAGTTATTAGTTTCTTTGCATCAACGCATGGCCAATATTATAGATTGATTCTCTATAGCCGGCATATTGCATGATCTGGCCTTTACTGCAACTACTACGATGATCCATCATTCAAATACATATATAATTGATGTCAGTATACAGACATCACAAAATTACACATCATGCCTACCTAAACGATAAATATATCATCCATCATAAATACATCACACACACATATATATACACATATAGATCACCATCACAAACACCAACACAAAGAGAAAAATAGTAGTACCACCATTGCCATAGCACCGCCACCAAAATTAGTTCTAAAAAAAGATAAAACCATAGCAAAACTCCCTATCAAAACAATCTCAGTCCGACCCAAGGTTGTTAAACAAATAACAAACCCAAGCATGCTAGAATCTAGTTGTGAGTGTAATAATGTACATATAACAATAATAGAGAATTATATGCAGAATGGGTCACATAACATATAAAATGAATATCGTACACACTCAATATTAACTCTAATCCCACCATATAACATACATAATGTCATAATATATGAGTCGTATCCCCATTTAATGTGACCACAATCGCTATTCTACTCAATTATGATTCACTCTTAATAACATTATATGGATTCACATTTATTAGTCATCTAGTTATTGGGACTTGATCATGGTTTAATTGATATAACTCATTGTGGGTAGAATATAATCTTTCAAACATCGATCGAGCCAAGATACATGACCTTTTCCATTTGTGTATCCCTCAATTATAACTTTTCTAGATGTTGATCGAGCCAAGATACATGACCCATTTCATTCGTGCATCCCTCAACCAGAATTATAACTTTTCAAGATGCCAATCGAGCCAAGATACATGGTCGCTTTTATCCATAGATCCCTCAACCAGAATTGTAACTATTCCAAACATTGATCGAGTTAAGATACATGGCCTTTTTCAACTTTGTATTCCTAGACAAGAATTATAGCTTTTCAAGATGCTGATCGAGCCAAGATACACGGTCATTTTCATCCGTAGATCCTTCGACCAGAATTGCGACTTTTCCAAATACTGATCGAGCCAAGATACATGGCTTTATTCATCCATATTTCTCTCAAGCAGAATTATAACTTTTCAAATGCTGATCGAGCCAAAATACATAGCCTTTTTCATCAGTGCATCCCTCGACCAGAATTGTGGTTTCCCCAAATGACCTAATTGTCGCACTATTCTCTACCGTGTAGGCGTCGTCGTTTCCATCAAATATATTGCATGCCCGTCATTGCTAGTGTGCATGTATAGTAGGTCACTGAATCGGTGAAAAATGGGTCTGAATGTCAATTGGTCCTTGCTAGAATGGATCAAGCCTATCTGGTTGTCTCATCATTTGATCAATTCATTATATTTTCCATGCTCTTATTACAACATTAAACCCCACCTAACGACCATTTAACCTATTGTCACTAAGGGTTATTAACATGATTCAACATTCACAAAACATTGTGGGGGTATACACATATCATTATCATGAAGATAATAAACATAACATCTTTATATGATATTGTGTAATATCTCTCTTCGCATGACTAAGCCGTAGCATACAAATATGCTGAAGATATGACCTTATAACGGTGAATTATATACAATGAATCATTCAGCCACATCTAAATTCATAATAAACATTAATCATCTGTGCATACTTCATCCGCAAAAAAGGATGATTTGCATTCAAGTTATATCGAAGAATAATAAATTACAAAAGAGAAAAAAAATTATCCATAAAGGAATTATTTAAATAACCACTTCTAAAACTCAAAATCCTCAAAATCAATATTTATGTAAACTCAAACCGTATATATACACATACAAACATACATTTATAACCTCATTTAAGATTCTTACTTAAGTAATTAGATCATATACATCCTTCCAAATAATTAGAAACGTGTATAACCTATTTAGACATAATGAATTTTTTTAAAAACTATTTAATCACCAAAAACATAAAAATCTGCACTTATACGCTTCTGTAAACGAAGGATTTGATCCATTAAAACATAATTTTTTCAGTAATTTTTTTAGAAAACATGCATATATGAGCTGAGAACAACACATCCAAATTACAACATTTTAGGATTTTTTGTCAATCTTTTATGGATTTCCGATCAACTGCCATTTTCAGTTGTGTATTATCATCCTTTTGCTCTTAGTGAAAATTCAATTTATCACCCCAAAATTCAATGGTTTGGCCTAAATTTTTTAAGGAAAGAAACTTAGATGGATCAGGAAAAACATATCTCAATTTGGGATATTTTGATAATTTAATTTATTTTATATGAATTTATTAGTGAGAGGACTGTACACAAAACACATTATATACACAAGCATTTAATCAAACACTTTCTATACACCATACAAACATTTAAAATATACACAAATCCATCATCCTTTTCATAAAATTTCAACCAAATCAAGCATATACCACGTATAATCATCATGTCAATCATCACAAAGACATATATAAGGCATGCAAAAGCAAAGAAAGAAGTTACACTCGCTTATTTTTGCAAATTGAAGCTAGAATCTTCTTTTTCCTTGTTTCAAAGCCAAAACCTCCCTAACTACCTTATCAACCTAAAGTATAATACATATCAAAATTCAAAATTTAATATAATTTAAATGATATTTGGTATTAGATTGTGATTAGGAGCAACATACACTTAAATTTAGATAAAAAAAACTAACTTGAAAATGCTTATTTGCTCAAATCCTACGGTATGGCTGCCATAATTGAAAATTCTAAAAGCTTCAGGTCTTTGTTTTGAAAATGGCAATGAAGTTAAAGAATCATTTTGGTTGACTAAAGTATTGGAAATGAGTTTTGGGCCACTTAACAATCCATTATGCCCATTTTAATAAAAGAAGATGCTTTTGCAAATTTGTATTATGTTGTTAACTTGTTCTTTATCATTTTAAAGCATTTTTATGTATCTTTACTCCTGATAATGAGAATTCATTGAATAGACTTCAACCATGTCTTTTTGAAATACCACATATACCCTTCCTCAGCCTCTGTTCTGTCACTTCCGTTTCTCATTCCCGAATTATTCCACGCTGTTCCTAAAACTAAAAAACCCTAATTCCCCTTTCCCATTCCTTCTCACTCGAACACTAAAAAACAATCGGTTTCCAAACCCTATGTAGAAACAACGTCGATTAGCACTTACCAACATTTTTCAATTACCGACGATTAGCACTTACGAGCAACGATGCTCAACCATTCTTGAAGTAGTGTCCACCATACTTCAACCACAGGTGCTTTTTCCGTTGATTTCGATTACCTCTACCGGATTCGCAATGACGATTTTGTGCATTTTCCTTCCACTGTTACCTATTACAGTAGCAACGATGATTAGCATCTAACGACAACTACCCTCTACCAACACTGCGCAGCTATCCATTAGACATTCATCAAAGGTAATTTTTTGTTAATTTTCATTCACCTGCACAGATTTTTGTAATATTTATCATACTTGCATTCACTAATAGTTCAATTGTGTTCACTATAGGTTCTGTTTCAGTTTTTCTACAACTGATCCTGAGGTTATACATGCCTTGACAATACTCCAACCCAAACTGCATTGAGGTATCCATACTGATTTGATTTTAGTATCATTGACACTAAATTTTTCCATAATATATGTACTGTATCTTTAACCATTTTTATCAAAGAATAGGGAAAGTGCGATCAGTGTACAATAAATAATGTTGGGACCATAAATTTAACTTTTGGACAAGAATAAAGGTATTAGACATGTACTCGCGAGTCAAGTCTAACTCGCATTTTGAAACTATCATTAAATATACTCTAGGTTGCTAACATTACCACGTGTTTACCAAATGTACACAGTCTTGAAACTGTCATTAAATATACTGTAGGTATGATATGCAAATTTAAATAGTTTTAGGATTGAGGGGAGTTAAATTTTGAAGGGTGTCATTTTTTAGCATCTTCCACTCTATACAATATTAATATTAACACTCCGCTTTAGTTACACGTTCTGATTAAATAAATGATTGTCAGACATATGTACCAAATGCTCCTGCTATTAAAGTTAATATGTGAATGCACTGATGGTATATCCATTCAAGGAAAAGGGAAGCTAATTGAAAAGGGGAATTAGGGACTGCTATGGCTGTGGCTGTGTATGTGTTAAATGCTTTTATGTCCATCAATTGTTAGGATTTTACTAGCGTCGCTAAATTCATATTGTAACGATCCCGGATTTTAATTTAATTTAAATTGACAATTTATTTAGTTTTTGAATAAAATGGTGAAATTTATTGATAAATTGATTTGAAAATTCAAAATGAAGTCTTTAAAATAAAATATACAAATAAATATTAAGTTAGAAATTGAAATAGAAATATATGTGAGATAAACTATAAACTATAAAGTCAACAAAATAAAGTAAACACACAACTAAATTTAAAACGACATATTAAAATGGAAATTTATTTATATTAAAAAGTCATAAGACAAGAAACAAACTACATTCAAATGTGTATAGTGTAAACAAAACAAATATCCACAAACTAAGTACAAAGCAAATTGACTTGCTGTAAACAAAATGAGAAACATATATACAATAGGCAAGCAAGAAAATAATAAGTAACCCAAGTGTTAACATAAGCATGAAGTATAAAGTAAGTAACTATAGCAAAACAAAGAAGTACAAGCAAAGAAAAGATAAGTATGTAGGCTGTAGCTTATAAAACAAGTACATAATATCATCTCAACAACTAAAATATTGATCATATCAGCCGTAACAAAGAAATGCAAGGCAAAGGAATAAACAAAGTGATATTGTACAATGGTAATTTATGTAACATGCTTCATGCATTTAATGCAAGCATACCAAGCCATGCCTATTATACAAAGATATCACTGTACAAGTTTTATCACCCTGTAATTTGCTTCCATATATCAGCCTTCCCTATCTCAGTCTCGTTCAACAAAGCTGAGTAAAAATCTAAAATGAACTACAACTAAATTTTCAACATCAACAACAATTTATCTCAACTAGCAAACCAGAGATCAAGGGAAAGATTTCAACTAGGAATTCAAAAGCCTGTTCAACATTATCAAGCTCTGATTTTTTTCAAAAACAAAAGTGAGTAACATTTCATTTTTTTTAGGGTTTGAATTTATGCAAGTGTATCTGAGAAATGTTGTTTGTGCATAGATAATTCTCTATATATATATGGGAAGATTGAAAATAAGTATGCAGGCTTTTGTTTTAAAAAAAAAAGATTTACATCTGTTTTCAGTAAAACTCCAACTGATGGATTCAAAAAAAAAATCTTTTACTCTTCTTTTGATTGATGATTGAACTTAGGACTTAAACAAAATACGTTTATATCATTGTAGACTAAGCTTTAAAATTTAGTTAAGATTAAAACAACTTAAAATTCATCTCTGGAAACCCAAAATCTTGAACAAACTCAAGATGGACCAAAATTCGAACTTCGCGAAATGGTGATTTATATATATAACTTGAATTCATACTGAAAAAGATGATTTTTAAGATGGGTTTCGTGATTTTTAGTGGGGTAGTTTGGTAGCAGTTTGAAGTTGAACGGAAATGGGTTTTTAGGGGATTTCTGGCGACCGGGGGTACTAGAGGTGCTAGGGTTGTTCGGGGAGGTGGAGGAGTGATCGATGGTGTCGGGAAAAATATCAGGAAGGCGAACAAGTGGTGGCGGCGAGGGTGGTTGACCGTGGAAGATTTTAACCCTAGTTTTATTTGGGTCGAGATTTTTAATTTGTTTGACTTACTCGATTGATCGAGTGTTGCCAAATCTTGGGAAATGGAGAGGGGCATATTGACAAAGAGGTAGCCGATGTTGCAGATGCTCCGTTGGTCGAAGTGCCGAGAGCGAGGAGATTTCAGGTTATGGTATGGTGGTTCCTGAATTTTGATAGCTTTTTCCAGGTTTGAGCTGAATTCTCGATTTCGATTTCGAGCGTACTTTGGATTTTGGGTGATGGAGATCGAGGGAGGAGATGGTCGGTGACTTGATGGTGATGGTCGTAATGACCGGAGCGTCGCCGTGCGACTGTGCACGTACATGTGCACGCTTTGATGATTGCTGCGTGACAATGGGTTGGGGAAGAAGACGAACAAACAGGATTGTGCTCGTGATTGACTCGGGAAAATGATGGCTTTGCTCGAGTATGTGCTCGTGTGGGATAGCCTAGTGCAACAGTTTTAAATTTAACCAAGTAAAACAAAAAAAAATAAAGGAAGAAGAAGTCCAGGGGAAGGGATGATGTTCCATCGGGTTGGGTCTCGCGTGAAGGCCTGTGCAACTCGAAGTAAAATAGAAGAGCCTCGGGTAGTTTTTCTTTTGTTCAGGTTTTAAAACAAAAACCTGCTCCTATTTGAAGTTTAAATTAAATTTTAAAGTTTTAAAGCAAGCTTAGAACTAATATTTAAATCAGGGAATTAACTAAGCTTTCATTATTAAATAGTCTACTAACTGTGTTTAAGTATTTAAGAGGATATAAATATAACTTGGGCTTTGAAATTGGAATTTTAAATCTTGGGTTTAAAATGAAATTTAGGAAGGTAAGTTTGAAATTAAAAGATTTCAAACATATTTGCAAATGATATTTAAATCAGTAGTACGAATGAGTTCACCTTAAATTTAATAAAGATTGAATGAATTGTATTACATTAATTATTAAATTAGTTAGAATGGATAATTAATGTTTTGAATCAATTTAATTTGTAATTGTAAGTTTAACTTTATTAATTAAGGTTTAATTTCTTAAATAATTAATAAATTGGTTAATTAATTATGAAATTGGTTAAAAAGAATTGATTTAAATTGATATGATTAATCAAGAATAATTTAATTAATTTAAGAAAATTATTTGATAATTGGATAGGTGAATTTACTTAGTGAAATTAATGGAGATAATTAATTATGGGATAATTAATTTATTTAACGAGTAATTAAGGAATTGATTAATTGATGTAGTTAATTAAGCTGATTGATTAATTAATTTATATCAAATGATTTGTAATAAATTAATCCCGCTTATAAATGACTATTAAATACTTGACCATACTTATGAATGATTGTATGGTATAAGATGCATTGAATTGATTGTCCTATCTGATTTGTGATATTTTGTTCAGTGGATTGAGCTGTATATGATTCATTCATTGATTTATATTTGTATATTTCTGTGTTCTGATCTATGATGATTGAATGATGTTGCACTATTGTGTTAAACCCCTGAACCACACTTATACACACACAAATATGGATTTCACGAGGAAATCGATTAAGTCACAGATTTTGAAATGATTTATAAAATTGAATATTTGAATTCAAATGTTTTGGAAATGCATTGAGATTAAAGTGAAAAGCTTTTGAAATGAAGTTTCAAACATGAAAGTTATTTGGAACAACTTGATTAAGTTTGAAATTTGAATAATTTGATTAAAATTGGAATTCAATATCTGAAATTGAATTCTATATTCAGTATTTATGATATTAAACGGTATACAAGTTTATATGGGTTTTAAACCATTTTTGAAGTGTTGTTTTTAAGAATTTGAATTAACCCAAAAGATTTAACTTGTATAAATAAGATCGAATTTCTTCGAAACGAAAACTACTTGTTTTCAAATAATAATAGCTTTCATTTTAAAGAAAGGATCTCCCAATTATGTTGAAAAGGTTTCAAGCTGAAATAGAATTGAAATGTTTTGAAAGCTATGAAATAAATCTTTGATTCAAAGACCGAATGAGTTAATCCAACTTGAATTGAAATTGTTTTGAAGGCTATAAGTTAAATCTTTGATTTAAAGATTTAACGAGTTAATCAAATTGAAATGAAATTGTTTTGAAGCTATGAGTTAAATCTTTGATTTACAGATTTAACGAGTTAATCCAATTGAAATGGAAATTGTTTTGAAATCCGTAAATGGAATTTTGTGAAATTAATCTTTTGTTAAAAAGATTTGAAATGGTAATTTGTTTAAACCATTTGAAAGAAAAGTTTTGGATTATTAAGTTGTGACTTAATTGAAATTCCTTATCCATATGTTATAAATGTTGCGCTTACTATTCGGGTTAGCCGGGAAAGGACCTTTGGGTCGTATAACCCATTCCGAATATGTGATACGTCGTTATGGATAGCATTTGAAGACCGGTGTTGAAGACCGGGTATTTGCAAGAACGATAGTATGACCTATCGATTGTCTCTGCACTGAGTTGCAACGGTATAGAGACTCCCTAAGTGATGGGAAATCCGATCGGGATTGTGAATATCCGGATTGCAAGGACTTCTTTGTAAGTGCCTTCGGTTCTGTTCGAGCCCGGAACAGACTTGTATGGATAGTATGTTTGACATCACAAATTGAGATATAAAGCAGATTTCTTTCAAATATATTTCTGTTGGTGGCGGAGAATTTATTCTTTTAGCTTAACACCCTTCTCTGAGACGTACGAGCTCATAGGTTATGTAGTTGAAGGTTATCAGCGATATATTCCCAATTTGGTAATGTGACATACTGAGTGTTGCTGTGAAATGATCATTGTGTTAATTATTTGTGATAGGATCATTTATTTGATCGTCTATCCTGGTGATCATTTCTATGATCATTTGTTGACCCAAAGCATGGCTTTTGTATAAAGTATGTTTTTGTGGACGAAACTTCGTCGAGCCTCACACCCCGGAATGGTCAAAACAGGAAAGATGCAGCAAGGTTATGAGGGGTAGCGCCCTTTAGGGTATGTGCATTTCCTTCTGGAAAAGGGTGGTATCATGGTATGGTGCCCAGATACTTACTCATGTTGAAAACACTTTATGATTGTGTGAATTGATTACGAGCGCTCGGTTAAAGGTTCCAAAGGACCGGGGGATGGCATATTCGGTCAGTTGTTACTCAGTTAGGGGTAACCCGGCCTTGTGTTGGTAGAGATCCGGTTTGGTTCTCGGGGACGTCCATCCAGAGGCGTTCTCATGTGGCAATGGGAAGTTCCTTGGCCTGATCATTCGTTGGAAATCCAATTCCCAATACGAAACCTTGTACGGTATTAGTTGTAGAACCTGCCATTTACTTATGGTGGTCACCACTGTTTAGATGGTAGCTATAGTAGGCATAGTTCGAAATGTCTATGCTGGCTAAGATTTATATCTTTATTTTCGAAATGAATTTTTCTGTACACTATGCACTAGTAATAATATCAAATGTTTCTTTTTAATGTGTATCAAGCATCTTTGACTATCATAAGGAGAAATCTCCTACGATTCTGCATTTGCATTGTGTGTGTGCGCGGGAGGCCTTATGGTAGTCTCATTTTTAAAAAGCATTGCGAATTGACTTTGAAAATCTTTTGTTGAATGTTTAAAAGATAAACAGTTTTTGTTGCTCACACCAGTCCCACGACTGATCCAGAGTTTATTGTTTTCTTTCCTAAACTCTGGGTGCTCATTATTTTCTACACAAGCAGTCTAGAGTTGGGTTTTTCAGATAGTCAGGTTCAGTAGATTATCTGGAGTTAGTTCAGTCTTTTGATCACACCAGTCTTGTTGAGCTTGGTGCATCGTTATTGGGAGTTCGAGCTATTGCTGGATTGATTCTTGGAAATGGAGTTGCAGTTCTCGGAGTTCTCTTTTGAAGACTATCTTAGAGTTATATTGTTCCGCTGCTAGATATCATCTATTTTCTTTTCCGCTGCTATTTTCTTATATCTCTGATGTATATTGATATCTATTGTATCATCTGTTGTACCAGATATTGTATCAATACTGTATATCAATGTATTATTCTTTTTATTCCGCTGTGTTGTTTACTTAACTGTGTTATAAGCTCCGGCGAATCGGATTTGAACGGTCGAATCTATGGCATTCGAGTACGATATGAAGTATGGATGTCGATTTTCGAGCGGGCAAAAGTCGAGTCGTCACATTTGGTATCAGAGCTAAGGGTTAAAACTTTAGCTCAGGTGTGTAACACATTAAGTAACTCATTAGAGATAGGGTGAAGTATCCCTAGAATGAGTAATCCCTAAGATATCTGTTTTAACGCCTCAGTAAATTCTCTTACTATCCACTGATAGTAAGTATGAGTGCAAGAAGAGAACGAGATAGGGGACAGGGAAATACGACTATAATTGGTCAATACTCTGTAACAACAGTGGAAACAACTTTCTTCTCAATCTCTTTTGATTTGTTTCCAAAATTCTTTTGAATTGCTTCGTGACAGCTCCAGAAAAAGAAGTTTCGGTGCGGTGATGCTCTACGAATCATTGTAAGAAATTTTACTTCGTACTTCATTGATTTCTTATCATTTTTTTTGATTTAAACTTTAATGAATATGAATTTGAAAATTGGAATTGGAAATTTTAAATGAATTGGAAATTTTAAATTGAGTTAAAATTGATTAATGAAGTATGAAGCTAAATTTGAATTATACCGATAACACGATTTTGTTTAAAACCAAATTTTGAAATTCTGTTGTAATTTCTTGGGTTGGTCGAAATCCGAAGAGGGACAAATTAGCATATATTTCGAGATATTCCGACTTGAGTTTGGAATTCATATCTTATGTTTGAGAAATTATAGGAGATCAAATATATCCAGTTGGATCTGAAAAGATATTTCTCTATCTTTGAATCTATCTCTGTGTTGTTTTCGTGCCAGCGAATTTCGAGGACGAAATTCTTTTTAAGGGGGGAAGTCTGTAACGATCCCGGATTTTAATTTAATTTAAATTGATAATTTATTTAGTTTTTGAATAAAATGGTGAAATTTATTGATAAATTGATTTGAAAATTCAAAATGAAGTCTTTAAAATAAAATATACAAATAAATATTAAGTTAGAAATTGAAATAGAAATATATGTGAGATAAACTATAAACTATAAAGTCAACAAAATAAAGTAAACACACAACGAAATTTAAAACGACATATTAAAATGGAAATTTATTTATATTAAAAAGTCATAAGACAAGAAACAAACTACATTCAAATGTGTATAGTGTAAACAAAACAAATATCCACAAACTAAGTACAAAGCAAATTGACTTGCTGTAAACAAAATGAGAAACACATATACAATAGGCAAGCAAGAAAATCATAAGTAACCCAAGTGTTAACATAAGCATGAAGTATAAAGTAAGTAACTATAGCAAAACAAAGAAGTACAAGCAAAGAAAAGATAAGTATGTAGGCTGTAGCTTATAAAACAAGTACATAATATCATCTCAGCAACTAAAATATTGATCATATCAGTCGTAACAAAGAAATGCAAGGCAAAGGAATAAACAAAGTGATATTGTACAATGGTAATTTATGTAACATGCTTCATGCATTTAATGCAAGCATACCAAGCCATGCCAATTATACAAAGATATCACTGTACAAGTTTTATCACCTTGTAATTTGCTTCCATATATCAGCCTTCCCTATCTCAGTCTCGTTCAACAAAGCTGAGTAAAAATCTAAAATGAACCACAACTAAATTTTCAACATCAACAACAATTTATCTCAACTAGCAAACCAGAGATCAAGGGAAAGATTTCAACTAGGAATTCAAAAGCCTGTTCAACATTATCAAGCTCTGATTTTTTTCAAAAACAAAAGTGAATAACATTTCATTTTTTTTAGGGTTTGAATTTATGCAAGTGCATCTGAGAAATGTTGTGTGTGCATAGATAATTCTCTATATATATATGGGAAGATTGAAAATAAGTATGCAGGCTTTTGTTTTAAAAAAAAAGATTTGCATCTGCTTTCAGTAAAACTCCAACTGATGGATTCAAAAAAAAAAAAATCTTTTACTCTTCTTTTGATTGATGATTGAACTTAGGACTTAAAAAAAATACGTTTATATCATTGTAAACTAATCTTTAAAATTTAGTTAAGATTAAAACAACTTAAAATTCATCTCTAGAAACCCAAAATCTTGAACAAACTCAAGATGGACCAAAATTCGAACTTCGCGAAATGGTGATTTATATATATAACTTGAATTCATACTGAAAATGATGATTTTTAAGATGGGTTTCGTGATTTTTAGTGGGGTAGTTTGGTAGCAGTTTGAAGTTGAACGGAAATGGGTTTTTAGGGGATTTCTGGCGATCAGGGGTACTAGAGGTGCTAGGTTTGTTCGGGGAGGTGGAGGAGTGATCGATGGTGTCGGGAAAAATATCAGGAAGGCGAACAAGTGGTGGCGGCGAGGGTGGTTGACCGTGGAAGATTTTAACCCTAGTTTTATTTGGGTCGAGATTTCTAATTGGTTCGACTTACTCGATTGATCGAGTGTTGCCAAATCTTGGGAAATGGAGAGGGGCATATTGACAAAGGGGTAGCCGATGTTGCAAATGCTCCGTTGGTCGAAGTGCCGAGAGCGAGGAGATTTCAGGTTATGGTATGGTGGTTCCTGAATTTTGATAGCTTTTTCCAGGTTTGAGCTGAATTCTCGATTTCGATTTCGAGCGTACTTTGGATTTTGGGTGATGGAGATCGAGGGAGGAGATGGTCGGTGACTTGATGGTGATGGTCGTAATGACCGGAGCGTCGCCGTGCGACTGTGCACGTACATGTGCACGCTTTGATGATTGCTGCGTGACAATGGGTTAGGGAAGAAGACGAACAAACAGGATTGTGCTCGTGATTGACTCGGGAAAATGATGGCTTTGCTCGAGTATGTGCTCGTGTGGGATAGCCTAGTGCAACAGTTTTAAATTTAACCAAGTAAAACAAAAAAAAAATAAAGGAAGAAGAAGTCCAGGGGAAGGGATGATGTTCCATCGGGTTGGGTCTCGCGTGAAGGCCTGTGCAACTCGAAGTAAAATAGAAGAGCCTCGGGTAGTTTTTCTTTTGTTCAGGTTTTAAAACAAAAACCTGCTCCTATTTGAAGTTTAAATTAAATTTTAAAGTTTTAAAGCAAGCTTAGAACTAATATTTAAATCAGGGAATTAACTAAGCTTTCATTATTAAATAGTCTACTAACTGTGTTTAAGTATTTAAGAGGATATAAATATAACTTGGGCTTTGAAATTGGAATTTTAAATCTTGGGTTTAAAATGAAATTTAGGAAGGTAAGTTTGAAATTAAAAGATTTCAAACATATTTGCAAATGATATATAAATCAGTAGTACGAATGAGTTCACCTTAAATTTAATAAAGATTGAATGAATTGTATTACATTAATTATTAAATTAGTTAGAATGGATAATTAATGTTTTGAATCAATTTAATTTGTAATTGTAAGTTTAACTTTATTAATTAAGGTTTAATTTCTTAAATAATTAATAAATTGGTTAATTAATTATGAAATTGGTTAAAAAGAATTGATTTAAATTGATATGATTAATCAAGAATAATTTAATTAATTTAAGAAAATTATTTGATAATTGGATAGGTGAATTTACTTAGTGAAATTAAGGGAGATAATTAATTATGGGATAATTAATTTATTTAACGAGTAATTAAGGAATTGATTAATTGATGTAGTTAATTAAGCTGATTGATTAATTAATTTATATCAAATGATTTGTAATAAATTAATCCCGCTTATAAATGACTATTAAATACTTGACCATACTTATGAATGATTGTATGGTATAAGATGCATTGAATTGATTGTCCTATCTGATTTGTGATATTTTGTTCAGTGGATTGAGCTGTATATGATTCATTCATTGATTTATATTTGTATATTTCTGTGTTCTGATCTATGATGATTGAATGATGTTGCACTATTGTGTTAAACCCCTGAACCACACTTATACACACACAAATATGGATTTCACGAGGAAATCGATTAAGTCACAGATTTTGAAATGATTTATAAAATTGAATATTTGAATTCAAATGTTTTGGAAATGCATTGAGATTAAAGTGAAAAGCTTTTGAAATGAAGTTTCAAACATGAAAGTTATTTGGAACAACTTGATTAAGTTTGAAATTTGAATAATTTGATTAAAATTGGAATTCAATATCTGAAATTGAATTCTATATTCAGTATTTATGATATTAAACGGTATACAAGTTTATATGGGTTTTAAACCATTTTTGAAGTGTTGTTTTTAAGAATTTGAATTAACCCAAAAGATTTAACTTGTATAAATAAGATCGAATTTCTTCGAAACGAAAACTACTTGTTTTCAAATAATAATAGCTTTCATTTTAAAGAAAGGATCTCCCAATTATGTTGAAAAGGTTTCAAGCTGAAATAGAATTGAAATGTTTTGAAAGCTATGAAATAAATCTTTGATTCAAAGACCGAATGAGTTAATCCAACTTGAATTGAAATTGTTTTGAAGGCTATAAGTTAAATCTTTGATTTAAAGATTTAACGAGTTAATCAAATTGAAATGAAATTGTTTTGAAGCTATGAGTTAAATCTTTGATTTAAAGATTTAACGAGTTAATCCAATTGAAATGGAAATTGTTTTGAAATCCGTAAATGGAATTTTGTGAAATTAATCTTTTGTTAAAAAGATTTGAAATGGTAATTTGTTTAAACCATTTGAAAGAAAAGTTTTGGATTATTAAGTTGTGACTTAATTGAAATTCCTTATCCATATGTTATAAATGTTGCGCTTACTATTCGGGTTAGCCGGGAAAGGACCTTTGGGTCGTATAACCCATTCCGAATATGTGATACGTCGTTATGGATAGCATTTGAAGACCGGTGTTGAAGACCGGGTATTTGCAAGAACGATAGTATGACCTATCGATTGTCTCTGCACTGAGTTGCAACGGTATAGAGACTCCCTAAGTGATGGGAAATCCGATCGGGATTGTGAATATCCGGATTGCAAGGACTTCTTTGTAAGTGCCTTCGGTTCTGTTCGAGCCCGGAACAGACTTGTATGGATAGTATGTCTGACATCACAAATTGAGATATAAAGCAGATTTCTTTCAAATATATTTCTGTTGGTGGCGGAGAATTTATTCTTTTAGCTTAACACCCTTCTCTGAGACGTACGAGCTCATAAGTTATGTAGTTGAAGGTTATCAGCGATATATTCCCAATTTGGTAATGTGACATACTGAGTGTTGCTGTGAAATGATCATTGTGTTGATTATTTATGATAGGATCATTTATTTGATCGTCTATCCTGGTGATCATTTCTATGATCATTTGTTGACCCAAAGCATGGCTTTTGTATAAAGTATGTTTTTGTGGACGAAACTTCGTCGAGCCTCACACCCCGGAATGGTCAAAACAGGAAAGATGCAGCAAGGTTATGAGGGGTAGCGCCCTTTAGGGTATGTGCATTTCCTTCTGGAAAAGGGTGGTATCATGGTATGGAGCCCAGATACTTACTCATGTTGAAAACACTTTATGATTGTGTGAATTGATTACGAGCGCTCGGTTAAAGGTCCCAAAGGACCGGGGGATGGCATATTCGGTCAGTTGTTACTCAGTTAGGAGTAACCCAGCCTTGTGTTGGCAGAGATCCGGTTTGGTTCTCGGGGACGTCCATCCAGAGGCATTCTCATGTGGCAATGGGAAGTTCCTTGGCCTGATCATTCGTTGGAAATCCAATTCCCAATACGAAACCTTGTACGGTATTAGTTGTAGAACCTGCCATTTACTTATGGTGGTCACCACTGTTTAGATGGTAGCTATAGTAGGCATAGTTCGAAATGTCTATGCTAGCTAAGATTTATATCTTTATTTTCGAAATGAATTTTTCTCTACACTATGCACTAGTAATAATATCAAATGTTTCTTTTTAATGCGTATCAAGTATCTTTGACTATCATAAGGAGAAATCTCCTCCGATTTTGCGTTTGCATTGTGTGTGTGCGCGGGAGGCCTTATGGTAGTCTCATTTTTAAAAAGCATTGCGAATTGACTTTGAAAATCTTTTGTTGAATGTTTAAAAGATAAACTATTTTTGTTGCTCACACCAGTCCCACGACTGATCCAGAGTTTATTGTTTTCTTTCCTAAACTCTGGGTGCTCATTATTTTCTACACGAGCAGTCTAGAGTTGGGTTTTTCAGATAGTCAGGTTCAGTAGATTATCTGGAGTTAGTTCAGTCTTTGGATCACACCAGTCTTGCTGAGCTTGGTGCATCGTTATTGGGAGTTCGAGCTATTGCTGGATTGATTCTTGGAAATGGAGTTGCAGTTCTCGGAGTTCTCTTTTGAAGACTATCTTAGAGTTATATTGTTCCGCTGCTAGATATCATCTATTTTCTTTTCCGCTGCTATTTTCTTGTATCTCTGATGTATATTGATATCTATTGTATCATCTGTTGTACCAGATATTGTATCAATACTGTATATCAATGTATTATTCTTTTTATTCCGCTGTGTTGTTTACTTAACTGTGTTATAAGCTCCGGCGAATCGGATTTGAACGGTCGAATCTATGGCATTCGAGTACGATATGAAGTATGGATGTCGATTTTCGAGCGGGCAAAAGTCGAGTCGTCACACATATCAGAACAAAATTTTAGTAAAATTCTTAAAATCATTTACCGGCTTTATTAAATTTAATTATTTTATTTATATTTCAACAATAGATAGCCGATATATTACTAGCGTTGTAAAATTATTTTACTGTTTTATTTGTTGGTCCAATTGATAGTTTTGTTAAATGCTTATACATCGATTGGTTCTACTAATGTAGTGTATGTGTGAGATAATAATTACATCATATTAGTCGGTGCTTGGATATAATAATCAATTAAACATACACTATTAATTAAATATGCTTTTATTTCAACGTGTTAGTTCCATGCAATGGAAAATATAAAGAACATCAATATTGGTGATACGTGGTATTTTTGACTTGACTAACTCTTTATTTGCATTTGCAGGTAGGCAGAGGCAGTCCAAGGTATTGTATTGCATTATTTGTTATTGCAATGTCTACAATAGACCACTTTTAGGTATTTTTTAAAACTACAATTTTTTAGTGTATTGCTAAAAGCATCCAGAAAAGTGGAGCCTATTGCCATTTCCAAAGAGCACCATAGCTAATCACCATATATACTATTTCATAGCATCAAATAAAAAAAATAGGCTACCATTTCATATAACCATAACTTCCCTCCTCCTTGATCATCGATTTCAGTAAAGCAGTTTTCCTCACTTTACAATAACGAGAAAGTCAACCAGAGTCACCAAGAAGAATCAAGCATTTCAACAAAACACTAATGGTCATTTCTAAATACCATAAAAATATTTAACAAATCCTAAAGAACAAATAACCATAGCAGAATAGCATAAAAAAATACAAAATTAATATATATCAAAATTATCTCATTTTTTTCCTTAGAACTCTAATTATTCACTAAGTCGCCTTCTTTCTTAGAAAGGTTTTCTCCCTTCATTAATTATCAATCCAAAGTTAAAAATTTAATCGTTTTTGATATTATGATTTTGAATTTTGGAGATTTTAGTGGTTGGAGGTAATGAAAATGATGGAGGATGACGGAAGAAGAAAATAAGCATGAGAGGATTAACGACATAATGAAATTGGGTTTTTGGTTTTCAACGCGATGAAGAAGGAAACGCATGCTGAGAGAAAGAGTGTATTAAGCTCGGTGATTAATGATTGAGTGATGAAATAAAAGTTGTATTAGGAAGCACCTTAATTAGTTGAGGTTAATTAAAAAAATATGGTATTATTCGCCACTTTTCTAGTGCTTTTGGCAACACGCTTTCTTTAATTACTACGACAACTGCAAATTATCGCTAAGGTTTCTTTTTTGTTTGATTATTCTTTTGATGCTGCATATTGCCACTATAGAATAAGATTAGCTTAACAGTAATTCCTATTTAAACCAAAAGTAACATAACCAAAATTATCATTTATTACTACAAATTATCATTTATTACTACAGTGTTTACTACAGATTAAGATTAAACCTTCCTGTTCATGGAAGGCAAGAAACCACAACCATTGGTTTGATCTTTAAAGTATTATGAATTATTATAGTTTTTACCGAACTAACGGGATATTTTAGAATTATTGGCAAATAATTTATCTGAATGTTCATATTTTTCTGGGAAAGTAGAATTTACATATATTTTATATAATATTACATTTGAATTTATGTTAGTATTGCTAGAGTTGGATGTACTAACCAATGCCTAATTATCCAATATAATTTTCATATGAATACTTTAAATTATTTCATAGCCTCAGCTTTCAATAAGGGATCTTATACACTTAAACTATATGTTGGTTTATTGAATGATTATTGTTTCAAATATTGATGCCCAATTAACCTTTACTTTTCTTATACGATAAAAATATGGTTATATCTAGAAAAGGTTAATTAGATATCAATTTGTACACTAATATAAACTTGCAAAAAAATGATAAGGATTATGGGGTTTTATAAAATTAGTAGAGTACGACTTAATCCATTATAATTATCTCTAAGTTAAATTTTAGGTTGCTTCAAATAATGTAACTTCTACCAGATGGAGTACTTTTGCTCAACTATGTTTGGCCTCTATTTTTTACTATTGCATTATTATGTTTACAAGTTATTGCATCATTGGCGTGAACTACCAACGTCGTATTCTTTTCATCGCTTTTAATCACTACTGTACTATAGTAGTAGGCATGATAAGGTTTGAAGTATTCGAATACCACAAAAATATAATTTGTACATGATTATGGTTTGTGATAAAATGTGAACTTATTTCTCTTTGAGTGTAAAAACTTTTTATGCAATACCACAAATGTATAATTCCAACTGTTCTGTTATTTTAGAGCAAGGGAAGGTAGAATTTCCAATGTTTAAAGGTCCATATAATAAAAGCCATCTTGAAACCATAATGTACTGTAGGTTTTTTGTTACCTTAATTGTGCATGTGGGAATACAGAAATTAATATTATTTGTATCATGAGATTGTTGCTGCCACGTAAACTACATATGCAGTCTGATGTTTAGACATATTTAGTTGAATATGACCTATTGCCAGGTCCTTTTTGTGTGGCAAAGATTGGCAGTTAGATTAGAATATGCATTCTTAATTTGATTTCAATGATTTTACGCATATGCATGACAATTACATAAAATTATTCAGTAGTTGCACACCTGTGGTCCATTCAATGATATTACTAAAACCAATCATTTTAGTTTCATTTTTACCTCCTTTGTTCAATCCAATAATTTTTGTAAATCAACTTCTTCATTGCTTATACCATAGATTTGGTTTCTGAATCATCTATTGTTGGATTTGCACTGCCTAAATTTCATTACAGGTAAGATCTTCTATTTTGCATGCATTTATAATTAGTAACTATTCTACATTTGTAATTATTTGACTTCCAGAATGGATTTTCTTCAATGGTTTTTGGTGTATTGATTGTTAAATCATTGCTTTTGATGTTAAAATTATTTCAGTTGACAGCTGAAAACATTGTGTTTCATTACATACCCTTTCCAATTTATAATTTTAAACTTAACTATTGAATTCATTTTCCCCTACAAGTGATATACATCACCACTTATGAAATCATTTTACGTTGAACCTGCACATGGCTAGATGTATTTCTTAGTTTTTTTCTTTTATCGTTGTAATGCTACCTTGAGATTCTAGAATAATTCTTCCTTAAATTGATATAGTTCTTCTTGGTTTGAATTTATTTTGTAGCTTGGTTCCAATAGGGAGATTCCATGATCAGTCCAACTACAGACTTCTTATAGTCTTCCAGAGTTGTTCATTTCTTATTTTCTTTCATTACTATTATAGAATGCACCATTTGCCTCTCTTAAGTCATACAGTGGTTTCGAGTTTGGTAAGATTGGATAATGAAACCTAAAACAATGAACGGATCCATGTCAATTCAAACTTCAACTAGGCAAAGGTAATGAATATTGTTTTTTAATCCTTTTCTTTGGTTAAATTCAATATTACTATATTTTATTCTTTTGTACGTAAATACATTTTATTATTTCGGTTTATTTAACATCAATAAAAATTGTGATATGTTTTGTTTTATAAGATTAGTTCTTTGTTTAATTTATGTTTGGAGCTCGACTTATTTTATACATATTTTACTAATCTCTTTGTTACTCAGTTAAGCAAATGATTTTCTTTCATGGTGCAAATAATTAATCCCATCAAGAATAATGTTATATTTTGGTTCAAACTGTGGCATAAAATAGTTCTGTTAATTGTATTTGTATGTTACGATTTACATAATCTCTAAGATTTTTGCTAAGCATAAAGTCATGTTTGTTACTCTCCTTATTTGGAATTACATTTATATAGGTCGGTAATGTTATTACTCTATATAGTGATTATATGTACATATCTGACATGCAAAAACTATTAACAAAAGTTTTGACCATTGAGTTAGGCTTATTTCATTGCCAATACTGCTTGGAGAAAAATATGTTGTTTGAGCTTTGAGTAAGTAGGTTTGTTTTTGCTTAATTTGTTTATAGGAAAAATTAAAATGATTGAATCTTGCTAACAACAATTTCAGTGGACCTATTCAAATTTAAACTAAAATTTACCCTTTTTGTTCAACAGGAATCGTACTTTTATGGATGCTACAAATTAGTTGCTTAATGAAATGACAGGTGATATTTACTATTTTTTGCTAAGTTATACTACTCATACATTTCATTTCCATCATTACTCCTTTAAGCATAAGCAAGAGAGATATATGAATTCACTTACTTTTACTCCCACTAGCACAAAGCAGTTATGCATAACAGTTTATGACATCACTCTCAAACTTAATATTTGTTCAATATTATGTTTTATTTCAAATGAATTTCTATGAGAATTTATCATGTCATACATTGAGAAGAATATAACTATTAAAGTGAGTGAAATATTAAATATTACAATGTTTTGAGTTTAAGTGCATACCAAATAACTGAAAAGTTGGCGATTGTGGTACTCATATAAAGAAAAATTATGTAATCTTTATCATTATTGACTGTACCCAAGTACACCTTATCTAACCCCTCAATAAATAAGTGTGTCCTGCAAATTTGTACCTGGATCCCCAAAATGAATCCACTTATGTGTCAGCTTACTAATCATTCACTCGAACCTATTTGGACTTAAAGTGATAACCAGCACAGGAGCCATAAATGTCATATGCAAGAGTAATACAAACAATCTATGCTTTAAAGAAACACTTAGATGCTTAAGCTTCTTCAGAAGGTTGCTTATACTATGATGTTGTATATAGCTATGTGATTGAAGACTATTGAAGGCTGCATGCAACAATTCAGCTGACATACTTTAGCATTTTAATGATTTGAACTTTTTGTTTCTTTCAAGCTATTGTTTTTTTTTTTTTGAACTGGTACTTTATATACAACAAATCATTGGGATAACATGCCCCATATCAAATAAATGTTCGAAAGAAAGATTTGAACTTGTGACATCCTGCACCAAAGCCGAATCAATTAACCACTTGGACAAAGGTGCTTGTCTCTTTCAAGCTATTGTTGGTATAATGATGTTGCTCTTGATTGGCATGGTCCAACATTTAATGTAAATTAGTAACATGCATTAATTAAGATTATGTATTCTCAAATAAAACTATACATTGGTTGTGGTGGTTTTCATATTCCTAATTCAATTTTTATTTCACATCAAAATATGCAAAACTTAATTTGCAAAAAGTTGTTTGAATAGTATAATTTATATCTTGGATGAGCTAATGTGAGCTATTATGTATGTATTCTGGCCATGCAATTTAGTATAGAATTTTCTTTAATATAGTTTTCATCTAATGAAGGAGATTTAGATTTGGTCACTGTTTCGCAATTTATCAATTAATGCCTGATGGGGAAGAGGAGGTAGTTGACTCTACAGTTTTGATCTGATGGAACATGCAAAAGCATTGGTTGAATGCTTGAATGGGGTGGTATCTAATAACTTATATATCAAGGTTTTCGAGATGACCCAAATTCATGTAGATATTTTCAAGTTCCGAAAGCTAATGAGTATGGGAATTACTTAAGTGTTAGAAATGAGTTTATAAGCTTTGTTCTTGATCAGAATAGCTTTTGAATTTCTCGGACAATCTGTTCATAATTGTCTTTCTTTTTCCTCCGTTCAAGAAGATAAATATGTAATCTTGTCGAATGAAAGAGTGTGTGATTATCTACAATTGGTATATCTGCAAGATTCTTGGAAATAAATTCTTATCTAAATATTTTGAATGGGCATTGTTGCTGATTGATTCTTAATTGCATCTGACTTCTGTATGGAAATTTCATATATGTTGACTAAGCCTATAAGTGAAATCTTTATATGTACTGTGTTCTCGGTATTGATATAGTTAGTGTACCACTGCTCTTAATATAAATTGGAATTCATATATCCCCTATACCGTGTAAAGATAAGATACCATCAAATTACTATAGATTATGACATTATATAATATATATAGATTGATCTATATATATTATAAATATTGATTTAGTACCGTACAAGTTTAGATTTAAATGAAATGATTAATCTATTCTGTGATTTATTTTTTCATTTTATTTTAGATGTATGTTTTGAAAAATATTAATCTTACATCGTCCGTATAAAATGAACAATTACCATTCCAATGTCAAAAGGTTTCATTTTTATTTTAGATGTTTGTTTGTGTTTTGATTTATTCTTGCATAAAAAGCAATGCCAGAAGGCTGCAATAATAAGGTAGAGTAGGTAAGAGTATTGTGGTGATTAATACATCTATAATCATTAATTGTCTGCTGAAACCTATTGTAAAATTTTAGGCTCATCTATTTCGCATACATTATTCTAGGGTTTGGTTAAAGTTGTAGTCAGGTGAAGAAAATTGGCATGAGGTGAAAAACACATTATGCATGTATTACTGAAAGTGAGTTTTAAGTTGGAGAACAAATTTTCAAACTTCATCGACTGAGCATAATTTTCACCAGATGTGCATTATTTTTCGTTAATCAGGCTTTCATTGCATATTTTTTACTAATTGATTTAGAAAAAAACAAGTACTCCAGAGAACTACTATATCCGCTATTTTCTCTTTTTTTTCCTTTTTTAATGCATATTAGGTTGCTATTATATTCCTTTCAATTTGTTGTCTTTGCATGAAAAGATGTATCATGTTTTAATGAAGTATGCCTAGGTAATAAGTTGATTTTGGTTTAACAAGTTGGTGGATGATTCTTGAATTGGTAAAGTGTAGTAATCGGTCTGACTAATTTGGCTCAAGTTCGTGTTATGTATCTGTCACGAAAGGATGTAATTCACCTTTTGTTTTGAGTGTAGATCAGTTGGGTAGCAAGTTGATGACATACTCAATATTTGGTTTGAGAAGATTTTTATTATATTTTGAACTGTAGTGGTATATTCCATTGGACGAGAGAGTGAAAAATGAACACACAAAATTAAAGTTCATACCAATAACATAGATATATAATCATCACGTACATGGTACACATGTGGACATGCAAACCCATGTAGAAATTCACACAAACACACGGTTAAAGTGGGATCACATGCAAATTCTCAAAGTTCACTTGGTCAATCCAGCAAAAAAATAACACCTCGACAACACCGTCATCCTTTTCATCCTTCTTCTCACTACCTTTCTTCGTCTCCTTTACCTTGGCTGGAACTTCGGCCTTGAGCTTATTTACATGGGCACCAGCTTCCTCCACACCAGAACAAGTACCCTTCTATATTTGCTATGATATGCCTATTTCTATATTTCTGCATCTGTATGCATGATTTTGTTTCAACCAGCCCAATCCTGTCATAAGGCAACCAAGCCTATTTTTGCCCACAGCCCACATTAGCTAAAAGAGCATATGGATGTGAAAGTATGAGTATTATTTCCATTTTCAGTAGTATAAATAAACTAAACAAAAGAAACAAATGATAAAAATATGACTGCTTACGAATTATTGGTTCTATGAATGACCTTTAGTTGTCTCGATCTTCTTGGTGGTTGCTTCAGGTTCAGTTTATATTGGCAATGGTACTATCAAACCTACTTATAAAGATGCAGCTATAAATGCATGCACGTTGCAACTAAATGTAGGCTCACCTGAGCGTGCATATATACTCATACATATACAGGTTTTACTAGCTATAGAAATATTGTACTCCAATTTATTCTTACTCAAAATAATTTTTAATGGCTAAAAATGCATTTTAATACTTAAAAATATCTTAAACCTTTATTTATCTATCAAAACAACTTAAAACTTCACCATTGCATTTTATTTTCCAAATATAAATTTTAAATAGATTTTAACTTAATTAACACAATTTAACTGTAAATTTGAGATTTACTTCGATATCTAAAAAAATTCCAATATTTTGTAAATTCTTTCCATAACAAATTCGAACATTCTAACATCTTCGCAAAAAAAATTCCTCCTCCTTTTATTTCTTTTTTTAAAAACATTTCTATATTTAAACCATATTTAATCTCCAAAATCTCATTTTCAAAACCAAAATTCAATTTTCTCTATTAAAAAGAATCTCAATTTAATCTCAAAAATATATTTTGTTATGTTTATTTCACTATGCTCCTAACTAGGATGTAACAGACTTCACTCCTTAAGGAAATTATGTCCTCATAATTTATAAGGTGAGTACTATAACAATCTAACCAATTCGTCAAAACAAGCACATACAAACATGCATACAATTTACTAACTTTATATACACTTAAACACACTCATATACCCAAGCATACATCAATGCATTCCATTCAGATACAACCGTTAATGCCAATCCAATACAGCATAAATTTATTAACTCAATTGTGATAATCCCATATACAATTCATACAACTCATTCAATTCATCTCATCGATGTAACCATAGATAGGAAAAGTAAACATTCCATGTTCTATTTATACAAACACATTACATCACATCATAAATATAAAGAACTATATATATTATATAGGAAAAGATCGGCTACACCTCTACCCCCCCCCCCCCCCCGATTTTCATAACATATTCCAAATTAAGTAATAGAGTTAGAGTTAATTCGGAATTGTGGTGGAAATCAAGGGGGAATTGAGGTGTAGTCAAATGAAGGTGTAGCCGATCCTTGCTCTACACACACATACACACACATGTAGATATATATTTTACTATATCAGTTTGCCTATGGTTCCGCTCCCTCTCCCATGAATTTCACGACACGTTGCCTACACCTCAATATTCCTTTTTTCTCTCTTCTGTCACGTGGATCAAATATTTAAGTATAAACTTATGCCTTATATCAAGAGGCTACAAATAGTTCTGAATAAAGGGAGCAATTGATCCTCTATGTGTGTGTTAGAGAGAAAGGGGGCTAGGACCGGTAACACCACATTCTTGCTACATCTCAAATCCTCATGATTTCAACCACATGTTCCGAGTTAAATAATCGTATTTATCTTTCCAAGTGACATGAGAGAGAAAATATGATTATTTAAATAAGAACATGTTGTTGAAATCAAGATGACTTATGGTGTAGCAAAAATGAGGTGTAGTCGATCCTCCCCCTATATATATATTAAAAAAACCGCACGTAGGTGCATCGAATAGTTAGAAATATTTACATTCTATTTAATAATAAAAAAATGAGGACGAATATGTATTGTAAGTGTAAATATTTGATAGTCACATAATTTTTATTTCAAGTTATTTTGGTAGCAGCGTTATTGAAAGATTAGTAGTAAAATTTCATTGATAGGTAGTTAAAAAAAAGATGATGGAGATTGCAAACCGATGGTGAGATTTTGTTGATGGAAAGGATATTTTTGAATTTAAAAAAAAACTATGTGAAAATCATATTCATTGAATTTTCGCACATGTATATATCAAGCTTTTCAAGCGAATCGACTTAAAAGATTACTCATTCGATCGTGATTCGCGCAGATTAAATTGGATCAAATTCGATAATTACAGCTTGACCCGGCCGGCCCACATCAACAATCAATATGATGTTATTCTACTTTTCATTAGAAGTCACCATATTCATAGGCGGCAACCAAATGATCTAGTGTTCCTTTCACGCCCACCGCTGCTCAGCTCCTCCCACTTCTAATTGCAAAAGGTAAACCCTGATTTTCTTCCTAATCTATTAGATAATAGTAAAGCAGAAGAATTTAAAGCTCCTTTATTAATTCTAGGAAATTTCTCCTCTCTCCTTAATTCTCTCCAAATATTTATGTTCACATCCTCACAATTTATTGTTATTATAATTATTACAATGTTTATATTGGTTCACTCTTCTATTGTTAAAATTTAATACTAATTTTTACAATTATTTACAGATTTCTTCCAAGTTTTTTATGTTATTTTTCATTTAAGTCCATATATATATTTAATTTAATTAGGTGATTTTAAATATAAGCTTTTTAAATAAATACAATTAACGAATATTCATTAATTGATCTAATAAATTTTAAAAAATAACAATTCACTTTGGGTACTGCATTCATATCGACAAAAATGGTAAAATTGATTTTTTTTATACAAGTCCACATAGTTTTAAATTTCCACAATTATATACAATTTATTACATTTTTCTACTAATATTCTCTTCTATCTTTTTGCATTTAAACACCAACACTCAATAATTCACACAATTATTTACGGATTTCTCCTAAGTTTTCCAATATTATTTTACACTCAAATGCATATATTTGAGTCTACTAATTGATCTTGAATTTAAACTTTTTAACTAAACTCAATTAACAAATATTTATTAATTGATCTAATAAATCATAAAAAATGCAATTCAATGTGTGTACCGCATTTGTACCGCATTGGTACTGATATAAATGGTAAAACTATTTTTTCACTGAAGTCCATAAAATTTCTTTCTTTATAAATAGTAAATCTATTTTTTTTTCATTTGTACTAATAAGTGTCATCTTTGATACTTTACATTTTTCTACATTAAGTTCATAAAATTTCTTTCTTTCTAAAATATTTTTTTAATACAAAGAAATATATGCATAATTTTTTATTTTTAAAATTAGTTATTTAATACAAAGAAATATATACGTAATTTTTTTATTTTCTAAAGTTGTTACTTCATTACAGACAAATATATACGAAAAATTCTTTTCAAAATTGGTACATCATTACAAACATATATAACGTTTTTCCTTCCTAAAATTGGTACATCAAATGGACTATTTGTCGTTATTAAACTATATTTTGTGAAGAATAACAACACAATTAATTATAAGTGATGGATGTTTTTATTCTGTAATGTTGAAAAAAGAGTAAATATTTTCAATTAGTATGTTTTTGTACAAAAAATTACAACTTAATTATTTATATTCGTAGGGTTAATCAATGGATAAATATTATAACATATTTTGATCAGAAATATTTTTCTTTCATATTTTATTATCTTTTTTATGTAGATGTTAAATATTCTTTTGAAAAGTTTGCTGTAAAATAAAAATAATAATGTATGAAACAATGCGATTTGCAACATTTCAGATCTTATTTTCATTTAATATTTGTAGTTAAATAAATATTTTTATAAACGTGTGTTGTAAGAACTTTAACTGCATACAAATGTATTGAGGTTTTGATATTACACTTCTAATTTTAGGTATTTATCGTCATTCTCTCAAGTAATATTTGATATAAATGTATATTGTTGCATCAAAATTGGTCACAAACCCCAAATGTTGTGAAAGCACCAGCGTACAAACACAAGTCGACAATAAATATTCACCAATCACGGATCTAAGTTATGTAGAGAACAAAAATGAAGATTCACAAACTTAAAACATAAAGAAATTAACAGAGGCACAAGATTTATAGTGGTTCGGCTATCTCTGGCCTACGTCCACTCCAAAAATTTATCGTTTATTCACTTTCTTCGCTGATTAAAGTTGATTACAGCGGATTATAATAAAGAAATTCGAGTACAACAGCAGCTTAATAGTACAAAAGTGTTTTTGGCAGAGTCTGCACGTCGGATAGCCAAAAGATCCCTTTTCAGTAGGCTTTGATGTGCTATTTATAGGCGTTTCATGCAAATATCTCGCTCAAACTTCAGGAGACACCTTCTGACATGTGAGTGGGCCTAGACCATCGATCCTATGAAGTTTCGACTCGATCCATGATCGATACGAACGTAATTCATATCGATCAAGATTTTGTCCAATACAGTCGAAACTCGGTGTGAACATTCTTTAGCTTGTACGTAAGCTCCTGTGAAAATTTCGTGGCATTTGGACTTGTAGATTATGAGATATGATCGATGCAACCTCGTGTTTTTCGAAGGCTCCCGAGTTCATATCCATGATTTCGTCTCCATTGCCTTCGTATCGATCAAAGGCGTGTGCTCGCTTGTTGATGTGGAACGATAAACTAGGATAGACCCAAATCCTTCGCCGCGTTGATTAGCCTTTATTCCTTCCTTCGCATCCAACTATAATCCAATATTCGTATCCATTCGTCCTAGCCCATATTCGTATCAATAATTGGAGGCGTCTTTCGTATCGACCGTTGCAGTACGGTCGATACGAAGTTACTTATTTAGAGGGATCCTGATTGATTCGAATCGAGGACTAGGATGGATACGAAGGCTTATGGATGCCATTGATTCGAATAACCAGGAACTCAATGGATACGAACAAGGATAGGGTGGATGGATACAGACTTACCTTGTCTTCGATCGATACGAACAAGGATCATGATGGATATGAAGTGGTGTAGACACAAGGTATGTTGATAGATATGAACAACGTTCATTTTCCTTGATCGATTCGATCACGATGGATACAATAAGGCCGTCTTTGACCGATGCGAACAGGATGGATGCGAAGTGGGATGTGCCTGCATGGATACGAACAAGACCTCATTCTATGGATACGAGCCACCATTTATCTTGGTTTGCATCAATCATATCTTGAGCATACGAACTCCGATTGACATAAAATTTGAAACATAGCTTTTTCTAGTCTTGATCATCGTCCCTAATCGATTCCGCCTTGACTGAAGCTCGGACAGATTTTGACGATATCGATCATAGCCTTATTTCCAATCGATTTCCGATCCTGATATCCAATCTTTCTTGCCAGTCTGTTGATATTCCAGCCTTGACCAAAGGGTGGGATGATAGTATACATCATTTATCTTTTAGTCAAATGTATTAAAAGCTAAATATCAGTTTCAAAATATATGTACATGAATATTTATTTATTAAATTTTATAAAATATCAATTTTAAAATTTATTAAGAATACTTATTTTCATTTATTTAATTAATAAATAATGGATCCTAAAAAATAATAAATCAATATATAATACCTTTTATCAACAAAAATGATAATTTAATTTTTATTCAAATATAGAAATAAATGAATCTCATAAAAAATACACATTTATAATATAGTATTTTCAATTTATAATTCTTTTATCTTAACAAATTCATCAGATATTGCATAATAAATTCTATTCTTTAAAAATAGTTATAATATTAATTTTTTACAGCATACCGCATGCAGCGCATGGGTTTCACACTAGTATACGCATATAACGTGGTCACCGTTCATAACATGTTGTAGGCATAGCTGAATTTTAGTGATGAATACTGCCGCTGCTTCATTTGTGGGAGTTCGACATAATTTTGCGAGCCATTGTTCTGCAATTCCTAGTTTCGCAGATATAGTTGCCAATGGAATTGGTAGCTTGCAAGGCATGGAATCAAAACTTGATGATTTACAAGTTCCAATAAATCAATCCATAGCTACCCGAGTTATTGATTCTTGTTCTAGCATTAATAATAATTGCAGCAGAAGGTTGCTTAGATTTATATCATGGTGTAAGAAAAATAGCAATGATGAATTGGGTTATGATGCATTCGACAGAGCAATACAACTGTTTTCTATAATGAAGGATGTCACGGTGATTCATATTGCTTTGTTGGATCTTGAAAAAGAAGGTCATAGGATATGACCTAGAATTTTTGATCGAGTGGCTGAGACATTTGTCAAATTAGGAAGATCGGAAAGGTAGTTTCTTTGTTCAGGGATATAGAGGAGAAGCATAAAATAAGTTTGGAAAGATGTGAAAATGAAGATTGGTCTAGTATTACTTCAGCTGTTCTTACTCTCTGTGCTAAAGGGCATGCTTGGAAAGCCTTCGGAATACTTTGGCATCATAAAGACAAAGTTGAAAATTACACGATCAATCACCACAAGGGTCTTATTCTTCATGGCTGGTCTGTACAAGGAAATGCTAAGGAGGCACGTGGTGTTATCCCATTTTTGGTCAAAACTGGAATATCAATGTTGTGTGCATTTCCACCACGACCGAACCAAGAAGAAGCAGCCAGCAAGCAGCGAAATCTCATTCGGCATTCAAGATGCCCTGGTTCATCCGGCGTTCCCAATACAAGAGCTCATTCGGCACTCCCAAATATAGTTCATTCGGCATTCCCATCTCCTGCCGAACCAGGTGACAACCGGACCGGCTCTCCAAGCATCCATCACCGGACCAACCTCTACCGGTCCAACACCTCTCCCTGCAGAGCCGAACCAACTCTTCACCCAAGCCATGCCGAACCAACCACACTTCCATGTACTACCGAATCACCTCCACCGGACCAAACTCCACTTCCCTTACTAGCCGAACCAACCTACTTCCATTCCTAGCCGGACCAACCTACTTCCCTCCTACTACCGGACCAACTCCATGCACTACCGGACCAACTGCACTACCGGACCAACTCCATGCCAAGCCAAGCCACTCACCACCGAACCATCAACCTCCACCGGACCAAGGCCTTACCGCTCCAGCCACGGCCGAATCAACCTCAACCCAGCTACGACCGAACCAAGCTCCGCCAAACCAGATGTGCCAGGCTAGATTGCTTCAGCCCAGGCCCGCCAGCAGCTATATACATTCAGGACCCCTGCCCCCAGCCTCACTCTATAAATAGAGGGGCAGGGGTACAACAATGGAAGACAAGTTTGAGAGCTCAAGCACGGAAGGAACTTTCAAACAACTTTCAATTACTTGTAATCAAAGCTATGTACTTGTAATCTGAAGGGAAAAGGAGAATAACATATAAAGTGGACATAGGCACGTTCTGGCCGAACCACTATAAATCTGTGTGTCTTTTACAGTTTAGTCCCTGCTTTTTACATATTTGCCTAAATCACCCAAATCGCTAAGAACAACATATAATCAACTAAATCATACGACTTTGGGGTTTTGCCCATTTTTTGCGCAAACATTTTGGTGCTTTCACTGAGAATTGAACTCAGGGACCTACCGCTTGAAAGTTGAATTTGAGAGTTTAGAGATTCAGATTGGAAGAGTCATGGCGAGACAATCAAGCAGAAGGCCAAGGCCAGAGCAGAGTCAACAGGAAGGGAGTCAAGAGGCTTCCTCAGGAGCAAACAAAGCTTCAGCCTTCATCACCAGGGATGAGATGGAGGCTATGATGAGAAGACAAGAAGAGATGATCCAGAACTTGCTTCAGCAAATTGGGCAACTTGGAGCACAAAACCAAGGAGCAACTGGAGTTCGGAACGGAGCAGGACCATCTGGCGTAGCACCAGAGCTAGGGGGCACTCACGCAGAGCATGTTGATCCGACCCCGGGAAGAGAGATGGGGGCATCCGAGCCACCTGGTAGCAATAGAGGAATGAACGTTCAGCCGGGGAGGCATACACATGAAAACTCCCGCGGACTCGGGGGGCAGGTCGAAGGCAGTGAACGAGGACTACAGCTTGAAGACAATGACAGATTAGCAGAGATGGTTAGAAGAGCTATGAGAGGCGGTTTAGTAAACAGAGACTTGGAAGATGTAAACAGGAGTCCTTTTTCTTCTGCGATTAGGATGGCTAGGAACCCACTAGAATTCAAGCTACCATCAGTAGAGATGTACGATGGGAGGACAGACCCTGCGGTCCATCTTACTAAGTATATGAGGCACATGGAAGTGCTGGGGGCATCACAAGAGGTCATGGCCCGGTGCTTTCCACTGTATTTGACGGACATTGCAGCGTTATGGTTTAGGCAACTGGAGAGCAGCTCCATAGGAACGTGGGCAGATTTAACCGAGAGATTCATGAGGCAATTCAGGGTTCATATTGCGAGACCCAAGAATGTGATGACTTTGGCAACCTTGAAGCAGAAAACTGGAAAGACTTTGAGGCGCTTTCTAACGCGATTTAATGCGGCGACAGCATCAGTGGATCGACCAAATCCATCTATGGTCATGATGGTGGCTGTATCTGGAATAGCTGATAGCACAGAGTTCAAGAATTCATTAACCAAGGACCCGCCTATGAATCTGGGAGAGTTCTATCATGAGGCCGAAAAGTTTCTGCGTTTGGAAGATGCTAGTGCAGAAAGAGAGGAAGAAGATGACGTTTACGCAATCAAGAGCGGAAACCCACCTGGAAAGGGTGCGGAGACTAGCAAAGGAAAGAGAAAGGCTGAGGATAATGATGACAGGTCAAAGCGGCAAAGGAGGGAGCCGCGATTCATCACTCACACTGAGCTGAATGAGAGTCTGGAACGAATTTATCAGGATACCAAGGGGCAGGTTCCGTATCGTAGACCAATGTGAAGGGATCCAACCTCTGACGAAAGAAAATCAGATAAGTTTTGTGTATTCCATGAATTATACGGTCATAACACTAATGATTGTAGGCATTTGAAGGACGAGGTGGAAGGGCATATCAGGAACGGAATGCTCCTTCAGTACGTGAGGAGGCGAACTCCAGCAGTGGAGCCAGAGCGACCACCGTCTACATCGGCTAGAGGTGACCCTAGATCGGGGCACCGTTTGATTATCCATTGATTGCTTGATTAAAATAACGATGAACAAGTTGTAAACCTCTCGCTAACACGGTTAAATCATTTACACATGTGAGCGATCGCGCACGATCCATAGGCATGCTCTGAATGACTACCAGTCGCGTTACAGTAAGAGTTTACGCTTTGACATCTTCATTCTGCTTTTTGCTTTGATTTTGATTTGAACATTTAAATTCTTTCCGTTTGGACATTTCTGCTGTAAGATTCATATGATTATTGCTTTAACATTTACAATTCTATGGAAAAATTTACTTGTATGCCCGTGGATCACGAACGGTCCACGAGCACCTCTTGCATGGCAGCGAACTGCCGAAGTCTTTGATTCGGAAACTCCCCCAAACAATAACTCCAGCACTGATATTATTAAGTCCCCCCTGGGCACACTCATTCGCCTCGAACGGCACCCGACTTCGAACAGTCACAATTCGCCTCGAACGGCACCCGACTTCGAACAGTCACAATTCGCCTCGAACGGCACCCGATCGCGAACGATCACAACTCGCCTCGAATGGCACCCGACCTCGAACGGTCACAATTCTCCTCGAACGGCACCCGACCTCGAACGGTCACAAACTCGCCTCGAACGGCACCCGACTTCGAACAGTCACAAACTCGCCTCGAACGGCACAACTCATCTCGCCACAAATGGCTCGATCGCGAAAGGTCACCATTTGAGGTCCACCCCCTGACCGCCAACAGTCGCACCTTACCACGAATGGCTCGATCTCGAACGATCGTCATCCGAAGTAAGGCGCTTGACCGCGAACGGTCCCATTTCATCTTTTGCCGCGAACGGCACCGGCCGTGAACGGTCACATTTCACCCCAAGTGGCTTGATCGCGAGCGGTCGCCATTTGAGGTCCGTCCTCTGACCGGGCTCGGTCGCACTTTACCTCGAATGGCTCGATCCCGAACGGTCGTCATTTGAAGTAAAGCGCTTGACCGTGAACGATCACATTCCACCGCAAATGACTCGATCTCGAACGATCGTCGCATGGATTTAGACGCTTAACCGCAAACGGTCACACTTCACCTCAAATGACTCGATCGCGAACGGTCGTCATTTGAAGTTAGGCGCTTGACCATGAACGGCCGCACTTCATCCCAAATAGCTCGATCCCGAACGGTCGTCATTTGGGGCCATATAAAATATCAAGCTCTTTACAGGTTGTCAACAGGATATGAACATCCAGCTCATAGCATTACAAAACACGCCTTCCTACCACAAGGACATCGACAGGATATGAACATCCAGCTCATGGCATTACAAAACACGCCTTCCTACCGCAAGGCATGTTTTGGGGGGAAAAGTGTTATCCCATTTTTGGTCAAAACTGGAATATCAATGTTGTGTGCATTTCCACCACGACCGAACCAAGAAGAAGCAGCCAGCAAGCAGCGAAATATCATTCGGCATTCAAGATGCCTTGGTTCATCCGGCGTTCCCAATACAAGAGCTCATTCGGCACTCCCAAATATAGTTCATTCAGCATTCCCATCTCCTGCCGAACCAGGTGACAACCGGACCGGCTCTCCAAGCATCCATCACCGGACCAACCTCTACCAGTCCAACACCTCTCCCTGCAGCGCCGAACCAACTCTTCACCCAAGCCATGCCGAACCAACCACACTTCCATGTACTACCGAACGAGCTCCACCGAATCACCTCCACCGGACCAAACTCCACTTCCCTTCCTAGCCGAACCAACCTACTTCCATTCCTAGCCGGACCAACCTACTTCCCTCCTACTACCGGACCAACTCCATGCACTACCGGACCAACTGCACTACCGGACCAACTCCATGCCAAGCCAAGCCACTCACCACCGAACCATCAACCTCCACCGGACCAAGGCCTCACCGCTCCAGCCACAGCCGAATCAACCTCAACCCAGCTACGACCGAACCAAGCTCCGCCAAACCAGATGTGCCAGGCTAGATTGCTTTAGCCCAGGCCCGCCAGCAGCTATATACATCCAGGACCCCTGCCCCCAGCCTCACTCTATAAATAGAGGGGCAGGGGTACAACAATGGCAGACAAATTTGAGAGCTCAAGCACGGAAGGAACTTTCAAACAACTTTCAATTACTTGTAATCAAAGCTATGTACTTGTAATCTGAAGGGAAAAGGAGAATAACATATAAAGTGGACGTAGGCACGTTCTGGCCGAACCACTATAAATCTGTGTGTCTTTTACAGTTTAGTCCCTGCTTTTTACATATTTGCTTAAATCACCCAAATCGCTAAGAACAACATATAATCAACTAAATTGTACGACTTTGGGGTGTTTGCCCATTTTTTGCGCAAACACGTGGTGTTACAGTTGAAATTAAAAGCCCGGGAATTGCCCATCATTAGCTCATATCATGACTTGCTTAAATTTATTGTAACAGAAATCTGAAGTTCGATCCATTTGCTCTTGTTCTGGAAGCTATAAATATAATGTTGGAGATGAGGTTATCAGGTATTATATCCAATAACTACGAGCTTCAGAATGTTACTGTATTGTCTTGGAAAGACGAGAAGGGTAAAAAAAATCCTTAACAATATTTCATTCGATGTTGAATGAAGAGGAGGGTGAAGAAGCTTTCCCCGATTCTGCCTGCTTTTAATTGTTATAAGGTTACTTTACTTGACCGGAAGATTCGGTAATGGGAATAAGATACTTAGCCAAATGTTCAAGGAGGAAGATAAAGGGAGAGTAAATCTGAAGCCAAGCTTGAAATTTTCCCAAGATTTAATTGGCGTTTTGTGGGTTTAAAGAGGGTGAACATGCTCTCAACGTGCTTGAGATGATGAAGAATAGATGTGTCTGCTCTATCAAGGATTGTAGTCCTATATATGATTTGTCGATAAATTATCTTTGTAGAAATGGAAGTATGACCTAAAAAGGTGTTTCCTGATTGAGGTGATTGATCGTGGTATCACACTTGAGAGCTCAAGCGATTTGTTAGATCCTTGAAGGTGCCTCCACAATATTTTTTTCCCATGGTGAAAAGTTCAGTTAAAGCAATTAGGAAGTATAAAATAAAGAAAAAGAATACATACATGGGTAGAAATAATCGGAGTATAGGAAAGAAGGCTCATTGATGACAGTAGCAGAGTGCTTTGTATCTTCGGGACCGCACAATGTATTATATGTTGACTGTGGTGCAAAAGTTTGAGTTTATATGTTTACATTATCAAAAGAGTTCCTGTCATCCTATGTTCTTGATTATTTTAATGGTTCATTTGCATTTAACAGGGTGCTATTGCTAGCCACGGATAGGAATGAGAATTTAGATGCTGCATTTCACAATATTTGTAATGTAATACAGATTATGTTTGTCATATTTATATAATATATATATATATGACAAACATAATCTGTATTATATTACAGATTATGTTTGTAATATATATATTACCAGAGAAGTTAGCGACTCCACTGGTGTAATATAACACAGACTATGTTTGTCATATATATATATATATTATATATATATATATATATATATATATATGACAAACATAATCTGTATTATATTACAAATATTGTGAAATGCAGCATCTAAATTCTCATTCCTATCCGTGGCTAGCAATAGCACCCTGTTAAATGCAAATGAAATCACAAAATTTACTGGAAGTGCTTTGTGAGATGGATGAAGCTTACAAATGTTAAATTGCTCCAAAGGTCTGCAGTATGCTAGTTTGAGTTTTATTTGTTCAATCCAAGTCTTAGCATCTATTTACTGTTTACCATAAATGGACTTTATGGCATGTCTCCCTTTTCTTGCCTTATTGTAAGGAATATCAAATTATTATTAGCATCTATTTTCCTTTGCCCGTATTTATCACACCAAGAAATGACTCGAATAAGATACTTACCACAATTTAAAGTTTTTTTTATATTGCCGTTGACATCTCTTGAAAGAAAAATGAAATAGCAGATTCTTATAAAGATGCCCTATGAACTTGGGACCTATCGCAACAATATCTATTCATTTTATTCATCTTTTACATTTCATTCAACAGTGTTAATTGTTTTCCATATTGATGCTAAGAGCATCTCCAACAGTTCGGAGTGCGAAAATTGAATTTTCCACACTTCGAAATGTTGGAGGCCTCATTTTTCCAACATAAATGAGGCCTGAGCAGGCGTCTTATCTTCAGGCGTCCGATGTCAGCGTCTATAATAGACGCGAATCCCCCCTTCCCCTCATTTCCACCTCTTTCACCCTCTTTTCGGCTAATTTTTTTTATTTTACTTTGCGTCCAAATTCCGCCTCATCCTGTCAAAACTGGTAGACGGACCGTTCAATATGCGACAGATGCCAATATCGGACCTGCTCATGTCCCTCCTGATGCTATGGTGACTCCAAACGATCTTCAATCCCTACACGACTTGCCCCATACTGTTTAACATCGACTTACTACAGCTATAGCGACTCCACTGGTGTACGTTTATATTTTTATTTCTTGATTAACAACCGTCTAACTGTATATGTATGATAATTGTTAGTTTATTTTAACAATAAATAATCATATATTTAGGTTCGTCACGTAGCAACGCGAGGAGTTGGTATAAGTGTATGTCCGAGTATTTTGATCAGTTACCACAGCCGATTTTGGATAAGCTACATGCATCACCTTTTGGTGAATTTTTAGATTTACCTAGATTTGCACATGTAGATCGCTGTTGGTAGAGGCCCTCACTGAGAGATGGTGGCCCTCACTGAGAGATGGTGGCCTACCACTCACACATTTCATTTCCTTGATTTTGAGCTAGGACCGACTCCTCTAAATTTTTATATGCTCACTGGCATAGAGGTTGGTCGACCGGACCGTCTCCCTGTTCCATTTGATAGTTCATTTGAGGAGTTCGAATCATATTGAGCTTATTTACCGGCTTTGGCCGACGAGGAGGTTAAAGGAGGAGCTGCTACTCTCATTTGTCTGCAGCGATATATAGTAGAGTACATGGCCATTGAGGATATGCACATTCCGATTATCCGTGCCTTCATGTTAAACTTTTTTGGATCTACATTTTTTTAGTAACAATAAAGGTATTATTAGGCTTGGCTTTTTGGCTGGATTAGTAGATGTTGATGGACTGCATAGATATGATTACAGACTGCTATAATTGGTTATTTGTACATAGCATTGGATACTTATGCCTTCAACAGTCTAGACAGGTGTATGGATTTTGGTACATTCTTCCATTTTGGTACTACGAGTATACTGCCATTATGCACTGCCGACTTATTGTAGAGGCGAATGCCACATCTTATATTTACTTTCCTAGATTGCATCGTTGGGAGCCTTCTATGCATTTGTCTCGTGTTTCACAAGGGGTGCACAGTGAGCTGATGGAGGCTAGACGGCAGATGGATATGAGGCGGCGCAGTAACATTATCGTTCGTCCTGGGATTAGTACTTACAGTTCCTAGAGCCCGGTCTTGATCATCCACTCACTTTTCAGTTTTCAATGTCGCGACGCAGGATTTGCTTTCAAGTTCCAATATGTCCGTTCATATGGTATTTAGGGGAGCGATGTTGGCAATTATACGGTATAGTTCGCATTTCATCAGATCCGCTACCATGGGATGATATGTATGGTGATATTAGGGTTGGACAGCTTATATTCTTGCGATGAGGGGTGTGGGATGGGTGGATGGTGAGCCGTTTACATTTCGAGGAATCTTTGATTCATATTGGGCTCGAGTACCCCCCCTCCCCACATGCTTACGCGTTGTCTGATTATATTCAAGGTTTGAACTCCGATCATATTAGTCTGTATACCTCTTCTAGTAGAGTTCCACTACTGCCTGCCACCTTTGAGCCTACATCATCTCAGTACATGCAGCCTCCTACTTTCGACCCCCTCCTCATTCGTTTAGAGCGTATGATGTACATGGTCAGGTGGTAGAGTATCCTTTGCAGTATCCTACAAATGACGCTATTATGAGTGTACCATCCGCCAGATTGTATCAGCCTCATCAAGTTTGTACAATTTTAAATTTTCTTTAAATTACTTGTCATTATATTCTCCACATATGTATAATTTTTCTTGTGCACATATCAGTTTTCTCAGTACATGGATAATGATAGACGGATGATTGCTGCATTTGAGTGTATGACGCTCGATTGTACATAGATGATGTATCAGAGTTACCAGACTACAGTCCACCAGCAGCAGACTCGGTATGATGCACAAATACAGGGATTACAGACCCAGATTCAGCAGCTTCAGAAGAAACTCCATGCTGGAAGTGAGCCTCACGACTTTAACGACGTCAACAATGATAGTGACGACGATAGAGGAGAAGATGAGGATATTGATAGCGGTTCTGATCACATAGACTAATGTGCTGCGTATAGATGTTTTAGATTATGTTATTATTTTTCACACATTACAATAGTTGGTTGCATATTATGTTGGTGACGATGCTACTGTTATATGTGATTGTCTATATGTTATGGCATTATGTCGATTATATTTTATGTTGAGTATGGCATTATGTTGATTATAATTTATGCTTTTTTATTATTAAGCGTATATGAAGTCAAAATATTAAAGTAATAAACACAGTTGTGCTTGCTTGTCAAAAAGTTTATGGATGTTTGACAAGTGGACGTTAATCTCATGCTTCATTTTTTTGATGCAGATTACGACATCTTTATTTAAGATAAAGTGTTATATTCAAATGTCACAATATTTAAAAGTTCGGTAAATTCGATCAATGTCTAACATAATATTTTCGGCTACATAATTGAAACTGCTAGTAAATTTTGTTATACAAACTGATCAGATGTGCGACGATGAGGAGATAATGGCAACTCAGTTTTAGAACACTATTGTTGAACTTTACAATAGCAATGTTGAGTGTACCAGTAGACATACGAAGGTAGAGTTGAGGACTGCTTATGGGAACTTCTGAAACGCCTGTACGCGGTACAATACGGTCATCAATGAGGTTATATTTGAAAAAAAATTCGAACCAACCCATTCCACATTTGAAGGTCCTTACTTTCTCAAATATCACAGCACATTCACTAGACATGAGGCTTATATTATACGTTAAAATTGGCTAGAATGATTTGGATATCCATAATTTGAGTGTATTATTGTTGACTGTATTACTGTTTCTGTGTATGCATATTTATTATTGTCTTGTTTATTAGTAATTTCACTTTCTACTATACTGTAAAATCAAAATACAATGCTCATATTTAAACATAAATAATTTTTGGTGTTCACACACTTCAATATATACATAAGAGCTTTTCTTCTCAAACACACAATTCAGTTCTCCGCTCCTTCAATCTTATGATCCTTATATCAATGCCTTCCTGATCATCATCTATTGACTCTGATTTCGGCTATGTTCCAATGGAAAGCGAACGCACCGATGAAGATTGGAATATCAATTACCAAGACCAGCATTACGAGGGCGTTTCTCGTGAATTCCTAAATCTTGACCAACTCACACTTCAAGAAGATGTTCAACCTCTGTATGAACGTACGGTTGTCCAACCTCTACACGAACAGTTGGTTCATCAACAACCACAAGAACAGGAGGTTGATCAAGTACCAAATTTCCAACCTTCGGTTGAACAAGAGGTTGACTCTTACGTAATATGTTGCCACTATGGTTATAAGGTTGAAGTTGTGGTTAGAGCTGATGGCGAAGATATTGGTCGTTGAATCCAGTTGTGTTCTTTCTGGCTTGAAGGGTGCAATTATGTAGAATGGATTGTTGAACGACTGTGCCCAAGGGCCATAACATATGCCAATGAGCTGGAATGACAAATAAGACGTCTCTGAAATGTCGTGCAAAACTTAGAATTTGACCATAATTAGTAGTTTCTTAGTGTCAGCTCTAAGTCCTACTCAGGGTATTTTTGCTGGTTGTATTACTATGGAGTGTATTATTGTTGATTATATTTTTCATGTATGTATTATCGTTAACTATATTAATGTTTGAGTGTTTCAGTAACATTGTCTTGTTTCTTTCTGTATTATTGCCGCAGAAATTTTTAACTGTACTATTGTTTGTTGGTGGCATAAACTTGTTAAAAACATGGCTACAGTTGTAGGACGAGACACTACACAACAGTCAATAGTGTATGGAGGGGACGTGACACTAGGCTAACAGGCAATAGTACGTAGATGGGACAAGATACTACACCGGTCAAATCTCCTTATTGGCTTGTGAGGACGTGGCTATAGCGTTTAGATGGGACGAGACACTACAGACGTGACATAAATGGAATCTACTAGTTGAATTGAATTAATGCTACCCGCCAACTAGTCATGATTGTTTGTTTTGTTATGAAAGCCAGCATGTAATTTAAGCTACAAAAAGCTTGTTAGATGCTATAAGTATCATTGCTCATTCTTATTTCATACAATTTCAAATATAACAAATGGATGCCGAAGATTATATATTTTTCGATGATAGCGACGACGGATTTGATGAAATGATGGAAGATCATTTTCATTGCGAAAAGGAGCTAATAAATATGGCCACACTACAGGTTGGTCAATCGAGCGAGTAACATGGTGAATCAGTTGTTGGTCGTCGGTATCGAAATCGTGGACATTCATGGCACAATGACAGACTGATGGAAGACTACTTTGTTCCAAATCCTACTTACACGGATGCTGATTTTAAAAGAAGATTCTGCATGCGACGACCTCTATTTCTTAGAATCCTACAATGTATCAAGCAGCATGACAAATATGTTATCTTCAAACCTAATGCATCTCGTATAATGGGATTGACTGAAATTCAAAAAATGACACCTAAACTAAGAATGCTTGCATATGCAAGACCGGCAGACGCGTTTGATGAAAATTTAAAAGTGGCAGAAAGCACGGTATAAGAGTGTTTGGAGCATTTCTATCAAGCTATCGTGGACATTTATGGTGACCAATACTTACATCGATCGAATGAGGCGGATATAGCAATGTTATTAAATATGCATGGTAGTAGAGGTTGGCTTGAAATATTAGGTAGTATAGACTGCATGCATTGGGAGTGGAAGAATTGTCCAAAGGCGTATGCTGGAGCTTATCAGGGTAAGTCTCGTAGGTCCACTATTATTCTTGAAGCCGTAGCGTCTCTGACTTATGGATATGACATGCATTTTTTATAATGCTGGGTTCGAACAATGGCATTAACTAGTCGAACGATCTACGTAGTTCAATGATTTAGCAAATGGTAAATCAACTCCTTGTACCTTTACTTTAGAAGGTAATACGTACGATCATGGATATTATCTTAGCGATGGTATATATCCTAAATGAAGTACCATTGTCAAGACAATTCCTAACCCACAAAATAATAAACAATCAAAGTTTGCAGCGATGCAAGAAGGCCAGAGGAAGGACATTGAAAGAGCATATGGGGTTCTTCAATCTAGATTTTCCATAGTCAGTAATCCATACAGACTTAGGTTACCAGTTAAAATGACCAAAATAATATACACTTGTGTTATTTTATATAATATGATTATATAGGATGAAAGAGACATGGAAGAAGATTACTTTTACGAGGATGCTCCAACATCACCGCTTGTTTGGCGCAACGATATGATTGGAAGCGAACTAGAACTCGAGTTTCATGTAGAAAGCCAAATGTCCTACCATAGTGTTCTACTGCATCGAAGACTGCAAAATGATCTCATAGATCATCTTTGGAACTTTTCTAGAAATCAGTGGAACTATATTTCAGTTGTTACTTTCTAGTGTTGTTTATGTTATTGTTACTTATTATTGTTGTTGTAACCTGTTTATGTTTAATTAACGTAATGTTGTTATAATCTTTTTTCAATGTAATGCAATTTCATTAAAAATACTTACATTAATAATTCCTTGCATTCATAATACAATACAACTAACAGTAATTAAAAGATACAAAGGTTGTAGAAATGGTAATTCATTTAATGGCCCTCTTCAAGTCTACGTCTCATAATATCTCTCCTTCTTTGCTCCGTATACTCCAGTTGTTCTGCGTACATGTGTCGCGTATCCATGAACATTATTACATCTTCATCTCTTTGCCGGTTTCTAGCAAGAAGTTGATCCATTCTTGATAACTTTTCTTGGTGTTGAACTGCTCGAGTTTCCATTGCCCACTTAAATTTATCTTCAGATTCAAGTAGGAGTTTTTTAATTTCTACTTGATCCGCTCCAGCAGTCAGCTTCTTTTTAGCCACTTTTGCTCCTTATGGCCTAATAAAATGATCTTTGGTAGGGCTGGGTCTTCTTTTGATCCTAAATCGTAGCTTCCAAACGATTCTCTAGGACAAGAGTTTTCTCCAACTCTAGGCGTTTTACCACAACCACTGTTTGACTAGACTTGTTGAATGGTTTCTGAAGCAATGATTTCCATTTAACATGCTCGACCAACATGTCATAAACATGCAAGAACTGATAAAAATGTGGTGCTTGTTTAATATCAAGTTTTTAGATTTGTTTGCACAACTTATTTGTGGTCATTCTTTGTACTAAAAAAAACACTAGTATAATTAGAGAACTATAATGAAAAGTATAATAATGAAATTACATTAAATCTTATCAAATGCGTTTCATTTCTAAATCCACTAGGATTTGTTTGCTTTAGCGTGAAAATTTGAGAATCGAATGTTTGTGTTTGACCATTGATTTTTTCATATTGACCTTTGGTTGAAGATAACGTTCTTTTCCGATCGATGTTCTTCTGATTGTGGAAATAAGTAATTTTGCCCCAAAAAATCTGTCCACTTTAGTCGGCCTCTCGAATAGGATCGACTGAGAGTGTATAGTAAATGTAGCAAAGATTATAGTCTTCTACAGCGTTCCAATTTGCATTAGTTACCTCTTCCCTAATCGAAACCATAATGTCTTGTAAGTCGTAGTCTTCAAAACTGGACCTTGCAGCATCGACGTCGAAATCAGAGTACATGCAGTGAGGATAAGTAAGAGTAAAAAATTAGGATGGATGAAGGTTATTTGATTGTGAAGAAAAGAAGATGAGAGGAGTTGTATTTGAAGGTGGAATATGGCCGTTGGAGAGAGCCGTTGTAGGAAGGATTAAAGGCGCATGATATACAGATGCCTAGATACCAGGCGCCTGTTGAACATGCGCTTCAATGTGAGCGTCTGTTCAACAGCCGCCTCGTATGATCCGAGATCCCTAACCTTTCGCCCCATATTTCCACACTATCTGATACTATGCACGCTGTTGGACTTGATTTTCGGTGTGGATTTAATATTTTTGGATCAGTTGGAGATGCTCTAAGGATTGAAAACCGAAGCCGACAGATATAACATTCAAATAATGCCCTTTATCCACTGAATTGAGTTAATGTTACTATTCTGATTCTATTGTAAATTTCACAACACTTTACACCACTCCCCTTAGCGTAACAAGAATAGGCACTTAGTTTTGGTTGCTTCTTATACTTGCTCTCTAGTTGGAACTTTTTTCTCAACATCCGTTGAGATTTTTTGTAATATACAAATCACAATTATAAAATTTGATATATTGAATTTTTTTCTAGGTTGAAGTGTATCGAACAATTTCTATTATATAATTTCATTTGATTTAATAAAATACAGCATGAACTGATTAATAAATAGCCATAACCTTATACTTGGAATCTATTTGCTAAACAATATATACAACCTTTTAATCCGATATTCAACTTTTGTTCAAATGATCAAATATTAAACAATGTAATAAAATCAAATGATATTCTTAGTAAAATTAATATTTATGATATTATGTTTACGATAATGTTAATGATATCATGTTCATGATATTATTGTGAAATGATTAAACAAAATATATTTTTGATATCTATTAGTAAAATTAATTTTATTTTTATTAGTTTTGTTTAATTAATCATGATATGTAACAAATATATCATTTTTAGTGCATGCACATTAAATTAATGGGCACGTCTCATTTTCCATGCAATGAGTCAAAGCTGCAGAAATGTTTTGCGTCTTTTTGTGTCATTCCCTAAGGCTTCAAAAAGACTTTGCACCTTCCGCTCCATGCATTGTTGATTACTATGACACATGAATAGGTTGATGTTATTGTTGTTGCCATCTTTTGTCAATTATATACCATTCTTTGCATTGTCTTCCAATAATATTCTTCTTGATTGATCATTCACTTGATTCATTGTCTATATACATATACATATACATATACATATACATATACATATACACATACATATACATATACATATACATATACATATACACATGCATATACATCTATATATATATGTATATATATATATATCATACCGCTACTAAATTTTAAAATATTAACGACAAATATGTTTGCCTCTATTAGTTAAATTAAAGGCAATAAAATTAGCTATTCTGCCTCTAAAAGAATGAGAGGGAAATTAGTATTTGCCTCTATCAGCAAAGCCTTAATAACAAATAAGGAAAATTGTACAATATTTTTGCCTCTACCGCTTTTCCTTTCATGTAGGATTAGCAAATACATAAAACCTGTACAGGTGCTAATAAGTGCTCCTATTGTCACTTATATTATTAAAAAAATTAAATCATGGAAACTCAAATTAACGCATGTAATTATATATTAAATAAATTATAAATATTTAATTGTACAGCTAACATAAATTATCACGAAAGCAAACATTAACCAAAGCAAACAATTCAAATACAAAATAATACCATAAAACATTACATTAACAAGTAGTTCAAGATAGTCTAAGACCTTGTCAGAACCAGAGTATGATTCAATCAGGCAGGCTCAAATCCAGCTTCATGTTCCAATGAATTTTAACACCTATGAGTTGCATCATAAACCCCAATCTTGAATCACACCGAATTCTCCATCCACTGTATATATTCTAGACCTCAAAATCTCAGGTTTCATCTCCAAAAACGGCAAGAAAAATTAATCTAGTCACAGCCATAGGCAACGAACTACAGGAAATTTCAATGGCAAGGGAAGAGCAAAGAGCATGAATATGCATCGTAGCCGTAATACTTTTAGTCGCATCAATTATCCGGCTTAGATGCCTTTTAGAAAAATATACGAATACGATATTCAGAGCTCATGTCTACAGGCCGTTTTCCACTTATGTTGAAATAACCAATGCCCGACTAGACAAACTATATTACAACAACCGTAGCCACCACGTCATGGCCAAAATCAACCTCGTGGTCGACGTTATAGCCAAAAACAATGACAAGACGTCTTCCTTTGAATATTTACTCTTTCTTCTTCAGTTGCATCGTGTGATAATAAATTTAAGGGTCTACGCTCCCAATAGCTCGATCTCACAAAACTACTACGCTTGAATTCCAGGATATTGCTCCAGGCCAAGCATTCGATTATATTATTCCAATCCATCCACATTCAGTTCCAGCGATGCAGAAATGTGCATATTCATGAAGTTTGTTTAAGAAAATTTTAGTTAGCAAACAACTGCCCAAGTAGATTTCTTGCTTATGACCTGAAACAAGCCATCTTGCTTAAGCACGTCGATAGCGTATTAAAATATTCATTTACTAAACTTTTGAAACATTTTTTGAACTTGTTTCCTGATACTTACATTGGTAAAGATATTTTCTATTTATTTATACATTTCACATACAATCACCTAGTAAATATAGAGTTAATTTTTTTATTTATACATTTCACATTTAAATCCACCTAGTAAATAAAGTGTTGAATACTTGAAATTTGGAACAAACCTGGAACATATAATTTTCATTATGTGAAGGCTTTTTCTTCTATCTACAATGATGCTTGGGAAAAGAAGAGTACACAAAGTGCTACCAAAAGAGATGTCTGTATTAACTTAATGTTCATATTTAGACTATCAAAATAAAATCTATAAGCAAACAATAACAATACCAAATTTTCAACATAAGAAAAGTATATTATAATATGAAATATTTTCTTAAAAACTGATACTATTAGGATATAGTTTTGATAGTCACGTGATTCTGTGGCAGTGAGGCTATTTGATATTTGAGCTCCTCTTAGAAATTAAATTTTAGAATGCCAGTATTTAAGGTTTTAAACATGAGGTGTAAGGGTAGAAAATAACGAATTATGCACAAATTATAATATCTATTGTGATAAATTGGTCTCAGAAACATTTCTGCATTATACTGCAATAAAATGAGAATTTAAACTTTCAATTCTGTCAAATATAATAGTGCAAATTCATTATTATAATTAACAAACACAAACATGTACACAAGGGTCGGCTGTAGTAATCCATGCGTACAAATAATGCAAACATTATGCTCGAATTTGTCTCATCCGTTGCATAGTCCAAATCAAGTATTGAGATTTTTGCTTAAATCTCACAATATTGTTTGAATGAAGAGTTTGATATGTAAAATCAAAATTATAGTTATGCTTAGCCTTTTCTTGATTTTGTTTATATTCTAAGTTGACTATAGAGATAATCTTAATTTCCTTATTTTGTTTAATGTGTTTAACCTTAGTTTTCCACTATATAATTGCGTTTTAGCTAACGAGTATTTGGACTCATAAATGTCTAATACTCATTAATTTCACATTCAAAATACATCTAAAATTTATCCAAACCTTAGCTTTGTATATTCTGTAGAATGTTATAGTAATTGCTTAATACCCTAAAATGAATAGACTACATAAACATAGTTCACTAATGCAATATCTATATAGCAGTTTGTCAACTAAGAATACTACATGTTCGTCCACACACATTGCATCCATGTTAAAAAATAAAACTTGCATTTTGGTTAAAATCAAACTTTGATACCTTTTGTAACTAAGATGTTTAAAAAATACTCGAAGGAGTGGACTTTATGGAAATCTCTAAGGCTAAAGGGAGGAAATGGATATCATTTTTAGAAGCAATATACAGTGTAAAAGAGCAATCAATTAACATGTACTCCGCATTCATTAACACACATAGTATCATGTGCACACAAAAAAAATTCTAAGAGAAAGAGACAATTACAAAAAAGAAACTAAAAGGAATAAAACTAACCATTTGACGTCGTTCTTTCTTAGATCTCACTTCATTTCGTAAATTGAGTTTCATTATTCCCTTTGTAGGTGTGACGTACATTTCTTTTTTTTCTTTCACATAAACTTCTGGAATGAGCTCTTCAACAAACAAAAACCACTCCATCTAACCAGAACCAAATTGTATGTTTGTATTTGATGAACTGACATCCTTATCAATAAAACAAAGCTTTATTTGTAAGACATCACTAGCGCCATAGTTGAAAACATTGGCAACTACTTCCACCGGTCTACCAGTTTCCTAAAAAAGATAACATGTCATTTCATGATGATGATGATAATAATAATAATATATAGTCATTAGTTGTAGGAGTGTGAAATCTATATTTATATAAGCCTAACGAGTGGTCACTGCTTACTAAATCACTTTCTACTAGTTCTATGCACAATTATTTTTTAACTGCAAAAACTACAAAAATAGTACTCTAAATCAAAATTAGGAAATCCTTAATACATGTAATGATTTACTGTTTTTTAGTTAGTAAAGAGTATCAATAAGGTTTGAAACTATATACGTCTTTTGGAACTGCAAAAACTACGTAAGATACATTTCTTTTTTGAGGTGAATTGCTCAATTTGGTTATAAAATCTTTTAGAATGATGATAAAAAATGTCTATTTTTTTTGAAATGCTCATATTAGGCGATTGTTGACCATCGGTGAAATCAATGTATCTTATGGCTCACATAGTGATTATTTTTTATTACCAAAAAAATTATTTTTTGTAAAAAAAGATGAAACTGATGAAGGAAAAGAAAATGAGAGTACAAAATAAATAGTTAACTATTTTAAGTCTAGGAAGTAATTGGTACACGCACAAAATTTCAAGGTAATCTGATGCATGACATTAGAGTGAAATCGTCAGAAGGATTTAAATAGGTATACACTTTAATCCATTGTAGTTTAGTATGATTTGGTCAGTTTAACATGCCTTGTTTTAATTTAGGTCAATTATTTGTTATACATTGATTACTCTATCGCTATACTGTACAATACTACCATATTACAATGCTAACATAACTAGGATAGGTAATGTGAGAGACTACTACCCTTTCACATTTGAAGAAAGCATGGTAACAGAGTCACAATTTCCACATCATCCTCTACAACGAAAATCCACGAAAATAATTGAATCCGATATAATATCACATATATTTAGTGTACATTTATAGCAACAAACATGAATTGATTTGTTTCCACTTGAGATTTTATAGGCTAATTTCAATTATACTATTTAATAATATTGTCTACCAATATCTTACATATTACTTTTTCTGTTTTATCACTTCCACATCCTAATTGTAATAAAGGTTATCAAAAACCAATATAGAAAATAGAACAATGCAAAGTTTTTCCAAATTGTGTACCTAAAGAACAGTTATGTAAACAAGCTGATCACGTGCAAGTTTGTTAGCGTGAAGCCAAAATCATTCACATCCAAGATTTGTTGGTTGAGGAATCCTATCTAGAAAAACTATATCAAGTTAGATTACAATAATCAGTACCAATGGGAAAAAAATAACATTTATCATATTTCATATATGCTGGAAAAAAATACAAGCTACCTAAATTACGAGTCAAATTATTAAATTTTCACCTACTATCAACATTGCATAAAAAGGTTAAATTATCAATTACAATACCAATCATATTTCTTTACAAAATCACTCAAATCATTCCTATACTCATGGTTCAATGTTTTTATTTTTATTTTTATTTTTTTCTTTTTACAGATCTTATTTACCTTTTCATCTAAAAATATCATTTTTCAGTGTTGCTTCCAAACTAGCTGCTAAAAAAACATAAAAGGCATCAACATATTCTTCTATTTCTTTAACAGTTGAAATACAATTTTGAGAATTCTTCATTTTTCTTCTGTACGTTAACATTGATATACTTCCTTTTGAAGAAGTGGCCTTATTATGATCAGATAGATGATGAGTCGTCCACCATTACCTACAACAAGCTGATTGAAACAGATTTCGTTATATACACATTTATGTTCACACTTTTGTGTGTGTGGAAAAAAAGATAACAGAATTACATCTTCAAATAAATCAATATCTATCTCAAGAGCATCTACAAATAAATCAATATCGCTGAATTTTTCTAACATATGAGCTAACAATTTTATATGCTAAAACATCATAACTCCGTATATAGCGGTAACAAAATGTGAAATTACCAATTGCAATACCAGTCATTAAATTAATTTTTGAAAAAAGTGAACAAATTTCAAATGAATAATTAGTATAAATTAAAAATCACAGAACCACTTCAAAAAAATGTCACAAACCTTCATCTCTAAAGTCTTGTAATCTTTAGTGTATGACCAGGGCTGGCCCAAATGTATTTAATGCCCTAGACGAATAATTTTTTGTTGTTGCCCCATTCCTTGAAACAATAATACTTTCATATGGAAAAACAAAATGCAAATTATATTATAAATTTAAAATTGAGCATAACCATAATTGAAATCGTGCACAACCGTATAAATTAAACAAAATCCGCTTAACCTCTGTTGCGATTTACAGCCAAGTAGTCTGAAGATACCTCTTTACCAATTTAAACTCTGAAAAACTTTCATGCTTCAGGACCCAAATTGGAATGGTCAGTAAAATTCAATAAGCAGCCTGTGACGACTCGGATTTTTCGACGTTGAATCTGGAATATTTAAATGTTTTAAATATAGAAATTGAATTACAAATTGGTTTTGAATATGGCAAACTTGGATTTATCTATTCAGAATGTAGATACAACAATTTGTTGAATAATATAATTATTCAATTCAATAATTGAAGATTGAGTAAAATATTTAATCTTGAGTTTCAAGCTTGTTAAAAATATTTTGAAGACTTGTAAAATTTATATTGATAGTGCTGAGGATAATAGAAGTTTTAAAAATTGAAGTTAACAGTGATTTGTTCAGTTTTGAAATTATATCGTTTAAATTGAATTTAAAAATAACCTTCCGAGGCATAGTCTTGGATTTCAACAAAATCAGTTCCATTGGATCCGTAATAGTGTATTATTATCGGATTTCAATTTTCGTAGAGTTTGGAGTGATCGTTTGGCCATACGGTAGATAAACGCGTTGAAATCTATATCAAAAATTCAATTTGATAACTGGTCCAAAAAGCTATCTTCTCCATACGGTCAAATTAGGATTCGAAACCTTTTCCATTGCATTCGAAATAGGGGTTTAACATTATAAACGCCTAGCGGCACGCCTCGATAGGAGTTTGAAATTTTGAGTTGCGAATTGAAGACAATTTAAATTTAAATTTGAATTCAAACATAAAATATACTTTCTTTGACTGGTCAAATTCTTTCACATCCAAACTTTTTCCTTTCCACTTCAGTTCACTATAGCAAGTATGTTTAAGCACGCAACATTTTTTTCACGTCTGCTCAGATCAAATCAAGCTTCTTTATATCACTTCTGCCTCCCCAACCAAAATAAAAATCAAGCCTTCCTCTTCTCTATTCTCAAAAGAACGGAAAAAAAGAACTTAGAGGAAAACCCGTGTCTTCCTTTTTTCAATTCCTGTTTGATTCGAATTCAAATTATAATAGTAAGGGGAGGGGAAATAAGCGAAATCGAATTTCGCTCCAGATCGACTCGGTGAAGCCGATTCACAATCGAGGGTTGCGATAATGATCTGGGCTTGGTCGCATCATGATTTCATTGCTCGAAGGTTGGCGAAGAAAGGATCGAGATTTCTAGATCACGAATTCACGTGCATCCAGCTAATTCTTGAAGGCGTTGAAGGCATAACGGTTGTCTAGGTGGCGCGCGATCGATTTTTGAGATCGTGAGTTGGTTTTGTCATCTTGAAGTCGTATCTGAGTATAAGGGGTGTGCTTCGAGGAGACATTTAGAGAGGCTGATGGGTTGATAATGGATGAAGTTCGGCTACTGATGTTGGAGAAGAATGATGCAGTTGTTAGGCGAGTGAGGCGCGAGTTGAACGATGGTGAAGGTGGAGCAGTTTTGTGCTAGTATGTGAGTTGTTGGTGCATGCATCTGTCGATGATCTATCAGACAATCAAAGGGGAGCTTGCATGAGGATTTAGGGCAATTGATGCATGTCGAGGCAGCAGGGTATAGCCTATTTCGATTTTAAATTTATAATTGTTTTTATATATGCATAGATTTGAAAATAATAGAAGATAAAATGAATATTTATACATTTTAAATGCTACTATAAAATTTTAGATAGATATTCTGGTAATAGGTATATATATATATATGACCACAGGGTTAGGAAATCAGGAAAAGGAAAATAAATGTACATTTTAAATTTATCAATTTATCAATATATTAAGAAAATAATTTGTTTAACTGGTTAATCAATCATTTTGGTTACAAATGGTAATTTACTAAAGGAAATCAGTTTTTAAACCAAATCATTTGTTAATTAAATTTTAAAATGGTAACTAATTGTTCGATTTTTTTTCTCTCGAATATTGATAAACTTTATAAATATTTATACATCAAGGGGAAACAAGCCGTGATGGATTAGATTTGCAAATAAGAATTAAAGGTGAGTTGATCTCACTCATCTGGGTTTAATTTAAATGGTTGAATTTAAATAATTGGTTGAATGATTGAATTGATTTGATGTGATATATTATATATAGTGGTGTGTATATATTTATATATTGGAGTTATTGATTTCCTGCATTATATAGCCGATGAGACCCTATGCGCCGCATAATAGCGGATGATATTATATAAACCCATATACCGCGATATTCCACCCCAAAGTGGAATTGGTATTTTATTGTGCTAACATCTGTAGATGTAGAGAAACAGGCTGGAGGGATCCAACTTGTTTCCTCAAAATTATTTAGATTGTTTAATATTCTGTGTTATGATTATGTGATATTCTACGGTGAATTATATTGATAATTAGATTATTGGATACTGCGGTTTGATTGAATATTTTGATACACTGAGTCATCAAAATATATATAGAATTGGATTTTTGAAAGAAATATAAGAGTAGATTTTTAAGTGAAATAATTATAGAGAATTTGAATAAAAATAAGAATGAATTGGAAAGGAATAAAAGTGATTTTTAAATCCCGATAAATTTCGGGTACGAAAAAGGGATTTTGAATAAACAGAGAAATAATGAATTTTAAACTTAAGTGATGTTATATCAAGAAATAAAGAATTTATTTTAAAATTCAAGGTTTGAATTTATTTAAAAGGATAAAGAAGGAATTTGGGGAAATCTGAAATTGGTCTTTTTAGTTAAAAGATTTTAAATCATAATTAAGGAATAAAAATCTGAAGTCAATGGGTTTTGAAATAAATGAGTAAGTAAAGGAATTTATTTCAAAATGGAGTAAATTGAAAATCAATTTGGAAATTGATTTAAGTGTTTGAAATTGGAAATTTAAAGAAGAATGTGACTATGAAATTTATAAACTGGGTTTATAAAGGTGAAGTAATATATCACTGGATTTTCGAAGAATAAATTCACGATGGGAATTTATTAAAGGAATGGGAAATTTTGTTTAAAAATAAACAGTGATTTATTTTTAAAGGATGTGAAGGGAAGTATATTTCCCTGGATAGCCAAGTAGTTTTCAAAGTAAATTTTTGAATATAAGTTAAAAGCTTTAATGTTGTTTTAAAAAGCATGTTTTTGAAAATTTATTATATCTAAATGTTTAAATTCTAAAGTAGGTATTTTTCAAATTTATTATTGTAGTAATTATTTAAAGGTGACTTGGTATTTGTTTTAAGAAAAAAAATAAATAAAAAAATTTGTTTTATATTTTAAGAAGTTTTATTTTAAAGTATATATTTTGAATAAGTATTAAAGTAATTCTTAATTTAAATGTTTTAAAGGATATTTTATAATAAAGTGTTTAAATTATTTTAAAAATCTAAAGTTTTTGTGCTTGGTGTTCTCAGTGGAAATAAATATTTGGTAATTTATTTGGTTTGAAAACTATTTTCAAAAGGGTTGAAAATGGAAATATATCTTGCGAAGATATTTTGGCATTAATAAATAATTCAGGAGAAATTATTTATGTTCGATGGATGTTTGTGAATGTTAACTGATAGTTAAATAACCGACTATCAATATTGGACAATGCGCTGATCGTTTCGAAGAGACCGGTATCAGGATTAATTTCTCGAAAACCACTTCGATCCGGTTTGTATGTTTTTGTAGGGAAAACGAGTTCGGTGTCGAAGATGGAGTAGTGAAGTGCAAAGGCTAGTCGCTACTAATCCTGAGGATAATCCAAAATGGACGTAGTAGGATTAGTGCCTTCGGTTCCGTTCGAAACCGGGATGGACTTGTATGGATGAATGCTTTCGGAACATCGTCAGGTGGACGATGGGGATTCTAAGTGAAATGGTCTAAAGGTAACGCTTATCCTCGAGCCTCATCAACCGGGAATGATTGAAAATCAGGGGGGATAGCAGCAAGGCTAAGTGGGTAGCACTTATTAGGGTGAGGTCATCCCTATCTAGATGTCCCTTTTATTCGGCTTAGTGGTGCAGTTGCTGATCCCTATCGTGGGGTGATCTTACTCGGGATTATCCAGTAAGGGGTAGTCCTGGTCTTGTGTTGCAGGGGATTGGGAGTAATCCTCGGTACGGTGATCTAGGCCACGTACTGTGACAAGTGGTACCCTAATGCCTAGTCATTAGTTGGAAATCCATTCTCCCTACGCGCCTTTACGGTTTTAATTGTGCCTAATTATCACTAAAACGTGAGATGCAAGCATTTCAGCTAGATTCTATTTTACTTTCTATAGAAACTATTATAATATTAGAGGATTTAGATAAAAAGCATTTTGGCTATCGTAAGGTAAAAACCCGACATGCTTATTTGTGGCATGGTCTTACGAGATGCTTTTGATTTCAAAGGATTTTGAAACTTTAATAATCCAATTGAGTGTGGTTTTCTCACGCTGGTATTCTAGATTGACTCGGGTGTTATTTAACTATAATGTTCGGGTCAGACCGAGTATTATAGATTACAGGAAAGGATGTTGTGAAGTTGGATGGTGATGCGTACTTCCGTACATGTATGAAATATTTTGCTGTGTATTTGGTTTTTGGGAAGGATGAGGTATTATAACGATCCTGAGTTGTATTGTTGTTTGTATTGAACTCTGATGCTGTACTCTGATGATATAATGTTTAAACAGATGTATTTGTTTTTGTGTAAAGATCATTTATTATCTATTATATTTTATTCCGCTGCGATGGTTAGATTCTGATGTGTTTTCTATGTTCTTCTTCTACCTCTTCTTCTTTAATCCAAATGATTCATATTTCCATATATTTTGAGTTGATTGAGGGAGAATAAAGTCAACTCTAACGGTACGGATTTGCGGATCATTACAGTTGGTATCAGAGCCGAGTTGGTAATCACCTTGGCTCTAGTGGGGATTACTCATTGAAAATAGAGTCCGTAGTACTCTAGAATGAGGTTGAGCGTATTAATAGATATGAGCAAGTATTTGTTAGTGAATATAAATTGTTTTAATATTGTGTTGACTAATTGATCGAGTGGAATATGAATCCTGATCGAGTAAGTTGGCCGCTATGCGAGAAGAGTTTATAAACACCTGACACGATAAAGTGACACAGTATTGTTTTAAAGGTGGATGAATGAAATAATTTTACATAAAATATATTTTGATATAAAAGAAATATTTCCTTAAATTGTTATATTAGTTGGATGTTTGGATGATAATATTTTAAACAAATAAGATTATAAAAATTGGAATGACTTGGATTATCAAATGGGAATTTGTATGAGCATAAATTATACAAATAAATTGTAGTTAAAATTTGATTTAAGTCAAAGTTTGAAAATTTAAAACCCCGGAGATTTTGGAAGTGTTTTTCGAAGTGTTTTGAAGAAAAATAATAGCATTATTGTTTTAGAAGTATTTCTGGAAGGAAATTGTTTCAAATAAATTTTGAGAAGGGATATAGCATTTAGCTCTCTTCAGTCGCTGGAAAATAACTTTGGTGATGACTGCAGTATCATCGATGTTCATTTTCGAATGTCTAAGTGATGGGTTGCTGCCAAATTGATTTGTTCAGAAGAACTAGTTTGTTTTTGAAATTCCAAAGGAAATTTGTTGGGGATAAAAACCAGGATTGGTTAAAAAATTTGAGAAATGTGATTTTGAGATAATGGTGGTTGTAAAATGATTTGAACCAAAAGCTGGGTGTTTGAAATCCTGAATCCTTATTTGAATTGAAAATCCTGATGAGGTAAGTTATAAACTTGTCAAGTTGAGATGATTTTAAATAAGGTAGGAAAATATGAGCTTTGAATGTTGGAATTAAAATTTAAAGTGAAAAAATAAATAAATTTAATTTGGAGAAATTAAATTGTAGAAAATTTAATGGATGATTGGAAGAAATAATTAGTAAATCTTGAATGTGATTGGAATGGGAAAATAGAAATTAAATTCGTATTGGGAGATAAAATTTAATTGGATTGAAATAAATTGAATTAAACTGAAAATAAAACCCAGTTGTATTTGAATTAAGCTGAAACTGAATTGAAATGAAATAAATTAAGATGTAGATGATATTAAGTGAAAGTAAGTTCTTACTTAATTTAAATTCAAGTGGATTGAGTGGATTAAAGAGAATGGTATGTAGCTAGATTTAAGTGGAGTTAAGTTGGAATAAAATTTAATTGAAATAAGTTCAGTTGAGTTATAGATAATATTGAATGGAATAAAATTCCTACTTAAATAAATAAGCATAAACTAAGTAAGTATTGAATTGGGATAAATAAGCTTTGGAAGCTTATAAAAGAATTGAAAAGCATTGAAATAAAAATATAATCCCTAGTGAAAGTAAAGTGAAAATGTGATTGACTGTAAATGGATAGACAAGTATGAATATTAATAAGTGAGTAGCTTATAAAAATATAAAAAGGGAATAAATAAGCTGAAATAAAAGTGATGGAATTTTGGAAAATGAAAGAAAATCCAAACTGGAATTAAAAAAAATTTGAACTCGGGAAAATTTAATGAAGTGAATTTTGTAATAAAATCGAATATTGATTTAAAAGTTGAAAGTAAGCTAATTAGTTAAATAAATTATTTCATAGAGTATGTTTATAAAATTTAACTCGGTTAAATAAAATGGATTATAAGTTAATAATGAAGTTTGGAAATAAACTCGAATTATAAATAGAATTCAACTTGGATTGATAATGGATTAAAATAAGTGGAGATGTTGTAAAAATAAAATGGAATTGGATTATAATAGAAATGATTTGAGTTACAAATAAAATCCAATCGAATATAAATGAGTTAAGTATGTGATTGGATATTATTTTGATAAATTGAGAAGGTGAATTAAAATAAAATGGGTGGGCTAACTGAATTAAATGGAATTTGATTAGATGAGAATCAAATTAAATGGAAGTGAACTTAGGTTTGAAGTTGGAATAAATTAAAGTAAATAAACTTAAGTTTAAAATTAATAGAAGCTCGACTTCGAGTAGGAAGGGTAGACCATTAAATAAAAGCTTGGGTTGAATTAATTTGGGAATGGTTAGTAGTATACAAGCATGGACTGTGTCGAGCTAAATAAAATGGTTGTGAATGAATTAAAATGAAAGGAATTAAATATAAATTGAGTTGGAGTCAATTTAAAATGGTTATAGGCTTAAGTAATTATTTATTCACAGAACATAGTCGAATTGCGTAGAAATAAATTGTCGTTTGACGAAAATGAGATTAAATAAAATTCTATGAATTGGTAGAAGTGAAATAAAATTGATTTTGAAATCAATTGAGTTTAATATGAGCTTGTTTTGATTGAAAAATAAACTGAATGAAAGAAATTGAAGTGTAAACCATTATAATTGAATGGAATGGCACATGAATTGGTTGAAAGAAATTGAATTAGTTTTGAAATCATATAAATTGCTCATGGAAAGTGTTTGGTGCATGTTGCTTATGAAATGCATGTGTTTAGCTATTGAAAGTAAGTGAAATGTTAATAAATTTCGTATATTTAGTACTTACATGTTTTAATTCAGTAAGTACAGGTACCGGGAAGCCGTTTGGCTGGATTTGGACGCGCTAATTGCTAAAATAATAAGCCGCTTGCTTAAAAATGCTAAATAAAGGTACGCCTACGCAATAAAAAATATGAACTATTTTTGTTTTTCTGACCGTGTGGGTCGATGTATATATATTTATATCTCGTGTCAAATTGCAAAATCTCCTCCGTACAAAGGAGACTCTGCCATAAAATTTCGAAAATTTTTGAATATTTTTTCATTAGCAACAAAAAAATTTCAAATTGGAATTGAAATAAGGGATTTTGGAAATGGAAATTGAAACTAATTGTTTAGTTGGAACTAAAGGATTAGGAAAGTGAATATGAGATTTTAACTAAGTGTGTTTTAGTAAGTTAGCGGGTTTGGGACATTCTTCTGCCTTAGTAATTTCGAAGACGAAATTCTTTTAAGGGGGAGGAATGTGACGACCCGGATTTTTCAGCGTTGAATCTGGAATATTTAAATGGTTTTAAATATAGAAATTGAATTATAAATTGATTTTGAATATGGCCAACTTGGATTTATCTATTCAAATGTAGATAAAGCAATTTGTTGAATAATATAATTATTCAATTCAATAATTGAAGATTGAGTAAAATGTTTAATCTTGAGTTTCAAGCTTGTTAAAAATATTTTGAAGACTTGAAAATTTTATATTGATACTGCTAAGGATAATAGAAGTTTTAAAAACTGAAGTTAACAGTGATTTGTTCAGTTTTGAAATTATATCATTTAAATTGAATTTAAAAATAGCCTTACAAGGCATAGTCTCGAATTTCGATGGAATCAGTTCCATTGGATCCGTAATATTGTATTACTATCGGATTTGAATTTCGTAGTGTTTAGAGTGATCGTTTGGCCATACGGTAGATAAACGCCCCAAAATCTATATCGAAAATTCAATTTGATAACTGGTCCATAAAGCTATCTTCTCCATAAGATCGAATTAGGATTCGAAACCATTTCCATTGCGTTCGAAATAGGGGTTTAACATTATAAACGCCTAGCGGCACGCCTCGATAAGATTTCAAAATTTTGAGTTGCGGATTGAAGACAATTTAAATCTAAATTTGAATTCAAATATAAAATATACTTTCTTTGACTGGTCAAATTCTTTCACATCCAACCTTTTTCCTTTCCACTTCAGTTCACTGTACCAAGTATGCTCAAGCACGCAACATTTTTTTTCACGTCTGCTCAGATCAAATCAAGCTTCTTTACATCACTTCTGCCTCCCCAACCAAAATAAAAATTAAGCCTTCCTCTTCTCTATTCTCAAAAGAACGAAAAAAAAGAACTTACAGGAAAACCCCTGCCTTCCTCTTTTCAATTCATGTTTGATTCGAATTAAAATTACAATAGTAGGGGGAGGGGGAAATGAGCGAAATCGAATTTCGCTCCAGATCGACTCGGTGAAGCCGATTCACAATCGAGGGTTGCGATAATGACCTAGGCTCGATCGCATCATGATTTCCTTGCTCGAAGGTTGGAGAAGAAAGGATCGAGATTTCTAGATCATGAATTCACGAGTAGCCAGCTAATTCTTGAAGGCGTTGAAGGCATGATGGTCATCTTGGTGGCTCGCGATCGATTTTTGAGATCGTGAGTTGGTTTTGTCATCTTGAAGTCATATCTGAGTGTAAGGGGTGTGCTTCGAGGGGACGTTTGGAGAGGCTGATGGGTTGACAATGGATGAAGTTCGGCTACTGATGATGGAGAAGAATGATGCAGCTGTTAGGCGAGTGAGGCGCGAGTTGAACGATGGTGAAGGAGGAGCTGTTTTGTGCTAGTCTGTGAGTTGTTGGTGCATGCATCTGTCGATGATCTATCGGACAATCAAAGGGGAGCTTGCACGTGGATTTAGGGCATTTGATGCTTGTCGAGGCAGCAGGGTATAGCCTATTTCGATTTTAAATTTATAATTGTTTTTATATATACACAGATTTGAAAAGTAATAGAAGATAAAATGAATATTTACACATTTTAAATGCTACTGTAAAACTTTAGATAGATATGTTAGTCCGTGAGATGATGGTTTTGATGACAACAACATTAGAATATATTATAAAATATAAATACTAACATTGTAAGTTTAGATATATATGTATATGTAGGATTTAACCATGCAGGTACCAAGAATGAAGACTATACAGTATAGAGATTCATGATATCAAGACTGAAGACTCATGAGTATCAAGATTATCAAGAATTCAAGTAATTTATTCTTTAATTATAAAATTTTGTTAAAACTCCTAGAAAAGCACTGGCATCTTAAAATCCAATTTATTCATGGAATGGAATCCACTTCAAGCCTGTTAAAGGGATGGAACCCTAAGTAGGATGGAACCTACGAAAAATCTAATGGTACATTGTTTTATATCCGCTAAGCTTTTATTCAAAATGATTTTTCAAAATTATATCTTGTTTTCAAAATGATTTCAAAACCTTTCTTTTAAAAGCATCAAAAACATCTATCCCGATTTTAAATAATTTTAGCCTCAAAATCATCTTTAATTTCAATGTCAAATTACTCCTGATTTTAAACTATCTTTTAATATAATATATTTAACTTTTAAATATTTATACTTAGATTTAAATATGAAATTGTAGTTGAATTTTATACATATATTATTCTCTATATTTACTTATGAATTTTAACTATAGTCAAGTATATTTATAAAGTTTAAAATAGTTTTAATATAAGATGAAGGTTATTTTCAAAGAAAATCAAATCATCAAAAAATGCTTTGGGATGTCGACATACTCATGGTGACCATGTCAACATGGTGTCAGTTGAGTGCAAGATTTCAATTTCAAAAGAAGTATCTATTCGCCATAACTCCAAATGGACATGACTGTTGTTCTGCTATAAATAGGGGTCAGTTTCAACGAATTTTACATCAGGTTTTATGGTTTTTCATTCCTCCTCTTCTTCCACTTTTCTTAATAAAAATTCTTATCATTACTCTGTCGAAATCTACATTGAATTGAACTCGATCATTCGTAGTTTGATTCTCTATCACTATCTCAACAAGATCCTCAGTGTTGTTTAGAGCTATAGGGCTTTTGTAACCAACTTAGCGAGAAAAGGTGTGATTGTATCCTTGAAAATCGATCAAGCATGATAAGGTGTGATTGTAGCCTTGGAAAATCAATTGGGTGAACTTATAGCCCGTAAAATCAAGAGGGTGAACTTATAGCCTTGAAAATCAAGTATCTCTACCCAGAGGATTGTGATTCTGGAGGGTGTACCTCGTAGCTTTGAAATCGAGGGTGTAATTGTAAAGACTGCTTTTGAAAGGAAATCTGTACTTGTGTTGCGTGACTGGATGTAGGGTAACTCTGAACCAGTATAAAATTCGTTGTGTTCTTTCCTTTACTGCCTTTTATTTTATTTCTGCATCTGTTGCTGTTTCTGTGATCATATTTGTGTCTGTATATTGTACACATCTGTGTTTAAATTAACATAAACTTGAAAATATTTAGTAATTCTTTATAAACACTATTCACCCCCCCTCTAGTGTTAATCCTAGCCTTAAGATCCGTAATTTGCAGTTCTCACAATTGGTATCAGAGCAAGGTTTTCAAAGTTTCATAATCTGATTTTTGAAAAAATTTCAAAATGGCTATATTTGTTAATACTAGTTTAGAAATATTGAAATCATCATTGTTTCATGAGTCTGCGTATAATCAATATTCAAATTCAAGTTATCTACCAAAATTATTTGATGTGCAGGAATCATGCTTTATGGCTGTTGAGGAATAATCCACGACGGACAAATTGTGCAGATCAGAAAGAACAAATGGATGCTTGATAGTGGATGTTCTAGACACATGACTGGCAATCCAGATATACTGAATGATATTATATATAAAGACGGAGGACTGGTTAACTTTGAAGACAATTCAAAAGGATATGTGATTGCATCGGCAAAGTCGGTAATTTTAAAACTTCTACTATTACTAATGTTTTGCTAGTTAAGAATATGAAACATAATCTGCTAAGTATAAGTCAACTATGCGATAAAGGATACAAAATTAAATTTGAAAAAGATAAATGTCACATTGAAGATAATAATTCAACCATTATATTTGACGGAGTTAGGAAAAAGAATATTTATATTCTTAGTATGAAAGTTTCAAATGATAACCTGTGTCTGTTGGCAAATACAAGTGACCCTTGGATTTGGCATAAGAGATTTGGGTATTTGACTTTCAAACTCTTATCTAGATTGTCAAAACATGATCTAGTAAGAGGGCTTCCTAAAATGAATTTTAAAGTAGATATTCTATGTGATGCTTGTTAATTAGGAAAACTTAGAAAAAGTTCTTTTAAATTAAAAGATATGATTTCAACTTCAAAACCTCTTGAATTACTTCATCTTGATTTATTTGGTCCATCTCAAATTCTGTCAATAAATCATGGTAAATATGTTTTTGTAACTGTAGATGATTATTTTAGATTTACATGGACAATATTTTTGAAACATAAAAGTGATACTTTTGAATGTTTTAAGACCTTTTCAAAAAGAATTCAAAATCAATTTTCTCTAAAAATTATAAATATTCGAAGTGATCACGGTGGTGAATTTGAAAATAAAAAGTTTAAGGAATTCTGCAATAAAAAGAGAATAACTCACAATTTTCATTTCCAAGAACTCCACAACAAAACGAAGTAGTAGAACGTAAAAATAGGCCGATTAAAGAGTGTGCGAGAACTATGCTTTTAGATAGTAATTTACCAAAGAACTTTTGGACAGAAGCAGTTGCTGCCGCCTATTATATTTTAAATAGAATTTTAATTAGACCTTAACTGATAAGACATCTTATGAACTATTTTATTCAAAGAAACCTAAGGTATCTTATTTCAGAATTTTTGGAAGTAAACGCTTTATTTTAAACACAAAAGATAATTTAGATAAATTTGATCCTAAAACCGACAAAGGAATCTTATCAGATACTCTAATAGAAGTAAAGCATACAGAGTGTTTAATTTAAAAACTAGCACCATTGAAGAAACAATGCATGTTTCATTTGATGAAAAATTCAAAAAATTTAAAGATACAAATGACGAAGAGGATTTAATCACTCAAAATCAAGAATCAATTGAAACTAATATTGAAATTAATCATCCTAATGAAAGGACTAAACTTTAAAAGACCATCACATAGAAATATACTAGGAGATATGCAGTCTGTTGTTAAAACTAGAAATCAACTAAGTCAAATGAGTAATGTAGCTTTTATATCAACTATTGAACCCAAAAATCCAAAAGATGCATCAACTGATGATTCATGGATTTTAGCTATGCAAGAAGAATTAAATCAATTTACTAGAAATGATGTTTGGGAACTTGTTCCTAGATCTGAAAATAAAACTATAATTGGAACTAAATGGGTTTATAAAAATAAAATGAATGAACAAGGAGTGGTAGTTAGAAATAAAGCTCGATTAGTCGCTCAAGATTATTGTCAAGAAGAAGGAATAGATTTTGATGAAACCTTTGCTCCTGTAGCAAGATTAGAAGCCATTAGGATTCTACTTGCTTTCGCAAATCATAATAATTTCAAATTATTTCAAATGGATGTTAAAAGTGCCTTTTTGACGCAGCTTTGACTAGGCTCGAACAGTTCAGATACCAAACTGTCACAACCTATCCAGGATCTTCCTCACGAAAGGATGATTTCGTGTCAAATAAACCAATAGAATGATAAATGCTCAGTTCCGTTGATCGTGATGATGCCGGAATCTAGCTATCTCCAACCCGTTGATCTCGCAAGATGCCGTGTTGAAAGATCTACAATTCGATCGTTGATCACTCGTAAGTGATACCGAGAATTGGCTTCAAATTCATTGATTCGCTCACGAATAACCCGAAGATGGGAAGAAGAAGGAGATCACACTCAAGTTCCAACAGTGGTGGCCAAACACGCACAAATTTATTTTCAAAATCAACCTCCTTTTACAAATGACAACACACCCCTATTTATAGGAAATTACAGCACACACATGCGACTCACGACCTAACACATACGACTTAACATCATACGAGTTACAACATCATACTACTTAACAACAATGCGACATAAGAAATCAACATACGACATACGACTTAACATCATATGACCTAAGAAGATAGCACAGCTTCAGGAACGACTCAAGCGACATAAGCACATACGACTTAAGAAGATAGCACAGCTTCAGGAACGACTCAAGCGACATAAGCACATACGACTTAAGAAGATAGCACAGCTTCAGGAACGGCTCAAGCGACATAAGCACATACGACTTAAGAAGATAGCACAGCTTCATGCGACATAAGAGAATAATGTGACATAAGAGAACCATGCGACATAAGCGACATAAACGACATAAGAGAACGATTTATAGAAATGCGGCTTGATTTCTTGAGTTGTTATCTTATAAGGTCGGTAACTCATGGCAGGCGACTTAAGGCAGGCGACTAAAGGTAGGCGACATACGATTGACATAATTCGCTATGTTGAGTTTGTTCCACCTGCTTATCATGATGTGCTGCATCACTTTTTAAATGGATTTGTAAAAGAAGAAGTATATGTTGAACAACCACCACTTTCTGAAAATGATAAATTACCAAATCATGTTTACAAACTTAAGAAAGCTTTATATGGTCTAAAACAAGCTCATAGAGCCTGGTATGATAGACTAAGATTTTATTTATTATAATCAAATTTTGAAATTGGTAAAGTAGATAATACTCTTTTTATTAAAAGAAATAAAAATGATATTCAACTAGTACAAGTTTACGTAGATGATATCATTTTTGGATCAACTAATTTTGAAATTAATAAAGAATTTTCTTAAATAATGACAAAAGAGTTTGAGATGAGTCATATAGGTGAATTAAATTTCTTTTTAGGATTACAAATAAAACAATTAGATAATGGTATCTTTATTAGTCAAGAAAAATATGCTAAAGACCTAATTAGTAAATTTGGTTTGACTACAGCAAGTGGAAAACCCACTCCCATGGCAATCAATGTGTACCTTAGTAAAGAAGATCTCTCGAAAGATGTAGATCAAAAATTATATAGAGAAATGATTGGATCACTACTCTATATTACTGCTAGTAGACCTGATATCATGCATAGCGTTTGTCTCTGTGCCAGATATCAATCCCAACCTAAAGAGACCCACTTAAAAGCCGTAAAACGAATCATAAGATATGTTAAACACACATCCGATTATGGTTTATTTTACCCTAAAAATGATTCTTTTGACTTAATATCTTACTGTGATGCTGGCTGTAAATCAGACCGAAAAAGTACAAGTGGGACTTGTCACTTTTTGGGGCATTCTCTGGTTTCCTGCTTTAGTAAAAAGCAAAACACGGTTTCTTTATCAACAACTGAAGCAGAGTATATTTCTGCAGCTTTGGCTTGTTCTCAAGTAATACATATGCAACAAACTTTAAAAGATTATGGTTTAAATATCTCAAAATCACCGATTTATTGTGATAATACTAGTGCAATAAATTTATCCAAAAATACCACTCATCATGCTCGAACTAAACATATTGATATAAGACATCATTTTCTAAGAGATAATATAAGTAAGGAAGTAGTTACTCTCGATTATATCAATTCTGATAATCAAATTGCTCATATTTTAAAAAAATCTTAAATGAATCAATATTTACTAAATTAAGAAGAGAATTAGGTATTTGTTCAATAACTGAGACATAAATATAAATATCCATTATAATAAATAATTAATACTAAAATAAATCAAATAGTAGAAATATAAAGGAGCATGTCAACATCCTCCATATAACCATGTCGACACAACGTTTTTATTTATTTTTAAAAAAATTTCCCACCAAAATTCAAAAAATTGGTTATATATTCTTATTATTTTCGAATTTTTGATCATTCTCTCTATTCTCTTTCTATTCTTTCTTCTGAAACAAATAAAATCATGGCATCATCTTCCAAATCAAACATAAAATCAACATTTTCGTTCCCCTCTCCAACTTCTGGTCCATTTCAACATACTACTCTCGCTCGTGTAACAAAAATGGAGGAGTCTTTGAAGGATGCACTTCGGATGATGACTGAAATTCAAGTGATTCTACTTCGTATGGCAAAGGAACAAGAGAGAAAAGGCAAGATTCTTAGGAATTTGCAAAAATTTCTAATGGATAATCAAGCCAACCCTATCTTGATTGATGAAGATTCTTCACTCAATCAAGCACAAGAGGCCAGCGAAGAAGAAGAAGAAGAAGAACCCATGGAAGAAGCACAAGCGGATGATGACGACAAAGTTGTGTGCGTTGGAGAAGTGTGTTTTCACAAAGATGGGAATCTTGTCAAACAACGCGGAAATTTATGTTTCCATTATCCAAACTGTTCGATTCATAGATCTCCTATGTTCAAAAACACACATTAGTTTCTTCTCTTTCTTTACCTTTGTTGTTTATTCCTTCTTACGTTTACTACGAAAATGTAAATATAACTATATGATTAATAAATTGTGTTCTTATATGTGTTCCTCCCTATTAATAAATATAACTATATGGTTATCATATACATAGAATAGATAGTAGTTTAGGATTAGGATTATCTAAGTCTTGATTAATAACACTATCATTATAATCACATGTCATAGGGTATTGGATTTAGGGGGAGTTATATAGTTTGGAGTTATAAAGTTTAGAGTTTGTTTTTGTTGATGATAAAGGGGAAGAAGTATAAAATAGGGTAGTTAGGCATAGATTAAGGGGGAGTTATTAGTTTTACGGGGAGTTATTAGGATAGAAGTAATATTTTATAAACAAAGGTTGTCATCATCAAAAAGGGGGAGATTGTTAGTCCGTGAGATGATGGTTTTGATGACAACAAACTTAGGATGGATTATAAAATATAAATACTAACATTATAAGTTTAGATATATATGTATATGCAGGACTTAACCATGCAGGTACTAAGAATGAAGACGGTATAGTATGGAGATTCAAGACATCAAGACTGAAGACTCATGAGTATCAAGATTATCAAGAGTGTAAGAATTTAAGTAATTTATTCTTTAATTAGAAAATTTTGTTAAAACTCCCAGAAAAGCACTGGCATCTTAAAATCCAATTTATTCATGGAATGGAATCCACTTCGAGCCTGTTAAAGGGTGGAACCCTAAGTAGGATGGAACCTACGAAAAACCTAGTGGAACATTGCTTTGTATCCGCTAACCTTTTATTCAAAATGATTTTCCAAAATTATATCTTGTTTCAAAATGATTTTAAAACCCTCCTTTTAAAATTATCAAAAACATCTATCCCGATTTTAAATAATTTTAGCCTCAAAATCATCTTTAATTTCAAAGTCAAATTACTCCTGATTTTAAACTATCTTCTAATATAATATATTTAATTTTTAAATATTTATACTTAGATTTAAATATAAAATTATAGTTAAATTCTATATATATATATATTATTCTCTATATTTACTTATGAATTTTAACTATGTTCAAGTATATTTATAAAGTTTAAAATAGTGTTAATATAAGATAAAGGTTATTTTCAAAGAAAATCAAATCATCAAAAAAATGCTTTGGGATGTCGACATACTCATGGTGACCATGTCGACATGGTGTCAGTTGAGTTCAAAATTTCAATTTTAAAAGAAGTGTCTATTCGCCATAACTCTTCACGAATGGACATGACTGTTGTTCTACTATAAATAGGGGTCGGTTTCAACGAATTTTACATCAGATTTCCTGGTTTTTCACTCATCTTCTCCTTTCACTTTATTAATAAAAATTCTTATCATTACTCTACCAAAATCTACATTGAATTGAACTCGATCATTCGTAGTTTGATTCTCTATCACTACCTCAACAAGATCCTCAATGCTATTCAGAGTTATAGGGCTTTTGTAATCAACTTAGCGAGAAAAGGTGTGATTGTAGCCTTAAAAATCAATCAAGCGCGTTAAGGTGTGATTGTAGCCTTGGGAAATCAATTGGGTGAACTTGTAGCCCTAATCAAGTGGGTGAACTTGTAGCTCGGAAAATCAAATATCTCTACCCAGAGGATTCTGATTCTGGAGGGTGCACCTCGTAGCCTTGAAATCAAGGGTGTAATTATAAAGATTGCTTTTGAAAGGAAATCCGTACTTATGTTGTGGGACTGGATGTAGGGTAACTCCGAACTAGTATAAAATCCGGTATGTTCTTTCCTTTACTGCTTTTTATTTTATTTCTGCATCTGTTTTTGTTTCTGTGATCATATCTGTGTCTGTATATTGCACACATCTATGTTTAAATTAACATAAACTCAAAAAGATTTAGTAGTGCTTTATAAACACTATTCACCCTCCCTCTAGTGTTAATCCTAGCCTTAAAATCTATAATCTGCATTCCTCATAAGATATTCTGGTAATATGTATATATATGACACAGGGTTAGGAAATCAGGAAAAGGAAAGTAAATGTGCATTTTAAATTTATCAATTTATCAATATATTAAGAAAATAATTTATTTAACTAGTTAATCAATTATTTTGGTTACTAATGGTAATTTATTAAAGGAAATCAGTTTTTAAACCAAATCATTTGTCAATTAAATTTTAAAATGGTAATTAATTGTTCGATTTTTCTCTCTCGAATATTGATAAACTATATAAATATTTATACAAGGTCTAAAATCAAAGGGAAACAAGCCGTGATGGATTAATTTGCGAACAAGAATCAAAGGTGAGTTATTCTCACTCATCTAAGTTTAATTTAAATTTAAATGGTTGAATTTAAATAATTGGTTGAATGATTGAATTGATCTGATGTGCCATATTATATATAGTAGTGTGTGTGTATATATATATATTGGAGTTATTGATTTCCCACATTATATAGCGCATGAGACCCTATGCGCCGCATAATAGCGGATATTATATAAACCCATATATCGCGATATTCCACCTCGAAGTGGAATTGGTATTTTATGGTGCTAACATTTGTGGATGCAGGGAAACTAGTTGGAGGGATCCAACTGGAATCCTCAGAATTATTTATATTGTTTAATATTTCGTGTTATGATTATGTGACATTCTATGGTGAATTATATTGATAATTAGATTATTGGATACTACGGTTTAATTGAATATTTTGGTACACCGAGTCATTAAAATATATATAGAATTGGATTTTTGAAAGAAATATAAGAGTAAATTTTTAAGTGAAATAATTATAGAGAATTTGAATAAAAATAAGAATGAATTGGAAAGGAATAAAATTGATTTTTAAATCCTAATGAATTCGGGTATGAAAGGGATTTTGAATAAACAGAGAAATAATGAATTTTAAACTTAAGTGATGTTATATCAAGAAATAAATAATTTATTTTAAAATTCAAGGTTTGAATTTATTTAAAAGGATAAAGAAGGAATTTAGGGAAATCTGAAATTGGTGTTTTCAGTTAAAAGATTTTAAATCATAATTAAGGAATAAAAATCTGAAGTCAATGGGTTTTGAAATAAATGAGTAAGTAAAGGAATTTATTTCAAAATAGAATAAATTGAAAATCAATTTGGAAATTGATTTAAGTGTTTGAAATTGGAAATTTAAAGGAGAATGCGACTATGAAATTTATAAACTGGGTTTATAAAGGTGAAGTAATATATCAGTGGATATTTGGAAGAATAAATTCACGATGGGAATTTATTAAAGGAATGGGAAAATTTGTTTAAAAATAAACAGTGATTTATTTTTAAAGGATGCGAAGTGAAGTATATTTCCCTGGATAGCAAGTACGTTTTCAAAGTAAATTTTTAAATATAAGTTAAAAGCTTTATGTTGTTTTAAAAAGCATGTTTTTGAAAATTTATTATTTCTAAATGTTTAAATTCTAAAGTAGGTATTTTTCAAATCTATTATTGTAGTAATTATTTAAAGATGACTTGGTAATTGTTTTAAGAAATAAAATAAAATAAAATTTTAGTTTTATATTTTAAGAAGCTTTATTTTAAATATTCTTAAAGTATATTTTGAATAAGTATTATAGTAATTCTTAATTTAAATGTATTAAAGGAAATTTTATAATAAAGTGTTTAAATTATTTTAAAAATCTAAAGTTTTTTTGCTTGGTGTTCTTAGTGGAAATAAATAATTGGGAATTTATTTCATGAGAAAAGTGTGGTTTAAAAACTGTTTTCAAAAGGGTTGAAAATGGATATATATATATATATATATATATATATATATATATATATATATATATCTTGCGAAGATATTTTGGGGTTAATAAATAATTCGGGAGAAATTGTTTATGTTTAATGGATATTTGTAAATGTTAATTGATAGTTAAATAACCGATTATCAATATTGAACAACGCGCTGATCGTTTCGAAGAGACTGGGATCGGGATTAATTTCTCGAAAACCACTTCGATCCGGTTTGTGTGTTTTCGTGGGGAAAACGAGTTCGGAGTCGAAGATGGAGCAGTGAAGTGCAAGGGCTAGTCGCTACTAACCCTGAGGATGATTCCAAAATAGATGTAGTAGGAGTAATGCCTTCGGTTCCGTTCGAACCCGGGACGGACTTGTATGGATGAATGCTTTCGGAACATCGTCAGGTGGACAACGGGCATTCTAACTGAAACGTTCTAAAAGTAACACTTAGCCTCGAGCCTCATCAACCAGGAATCACATAAAATCAAGGGATATAAAGCAAGACTAAGTGGGTAGCGCCCATTAGGGTGAGGTCATCCCTATCTAGATGTCCCTTTTATTCGGCTTAGTAGTGCGGTTGCTGATCCCAACCGTGAGGTGATCTTACTCCGGATTATCCAGTAAGGGGTAGTCCCAGTCTTGTGTTGCAGGGGATTGGGAGTAATCCTCGGTGCGGTGATCTAGGCCACGTACTGTGACAGGTGGTACCCCAGTGCCTAGTCATTAGATGGAAATCCATTTTCTTTACGTGCCTTTACGGTTTTGATTGTGCCCAACTATTGCTCAAACGTGAGATGCAAGCATTTCAGCTAGATTCTCTTTTACTTTCTATAGACACTATTATAATATCAGAGGATTTTGATAAAAAGTATTTTGGCTGTCGTAAGGTAAAAATCCCACATGTTTATTTGTGGCGTGGTCTTACGAGATGCTTTTGATTTCAAAGGATTTTGAAACTTTAATAATCCAATTGAATGTGATTTTCCCACGCTGGTATTCCAGACTGACTCGGGTGTTATTTAACTATAATACTCAGGTCAGACCGAGTATTATAGATTACAGGAAAGGATGCTGTGAAGTTGGATGGTGATACATACTTCCGTACTTGTATCAAATTTCGTTGTGTATTCGGTTTTTAGGAAGGACGAGGTATTATAATCGTCCTGAGTTGTGTTGTTGTTTGCATTGAACTCTGGTGCTGTACTCTGATGATGTAATGTATAAACAGATGTATTTTTTTGTGTAAAGATCATATATTATCTATTATATTTTATTCCGTTGCGATGGTTAGATTTTGATATTGTTTTCTATGTTCTTCTTCTACCTCTTCTTCTTTAACCCAAATGGTTCATATTTCCGTACATCTTGAGTTGATTAAGGGAGAATAGAGTCAACTCTAAGGGTATGGATTTGTGGGTCATTACACCAAATATACAACCCAATATAACCTTAAGAAATTTAGAATATCAATCAATTTAGTTACACTCCATGATAGATTTTTTTTCATTGTCAAAGCTCACAGTATTACTCTTTACCACAAACATCTTGCTTTTCATTATGTTCCAAAAAAACCTTTTGGTTTCATGCAACGTATCTTCAATTCCTCATCGCTAATATTTATAAATACAAACTATAAAATTTAGCAAGAAAACCAGTAGTTCCTTCATAAAGTTAAATTGCTCAAATGGATCTCTAAGTAAAGTTAAAACTTGTTTTATATTATATAAAGAAAATAAGTATCTCAACCACAATAGTATGTAACTCAATTATTGTTTAATTTAACTCGGTTACATTTTGATAAACTCATTTTAGTTTAGCCCAAATGTCAATTACAATCACAATTTAATCAAATCAGTTACTAATTATTTGAATTTAACAAACTATAAGATCGATATATACTAAATAAAAGGATTTATGTTTTAGGGGTTATCCAATCACAAAATAAATGAAATATCGATAATTCATTCACAAGATAAATTTAATATTTTATCAAAAATTAACTACAAAGGGTTTCCTTGTTTTCATTAACAAAAATTAGAAATCTACTTGTGATTCATAAATTGATTTATAGTAATTCAATAACAGATTTCACCGTTTTTAATAATAATATTTAAAAACACGATAAATCAACACAAAGACTTAAATGATTTAAGAGAAAGCAACACTCACGACTCAATAGTAATTCAAAATCAATAATTAGGGAAAATCAATCAAGGTAGTACTGTAGCAATTAGACACCAACAAGCATGAGGCAAGAAAGTATAGGCATCACTAAGCAGGCGTAATTGTTGAGTGGAGTATCCTGAGGTTGCGCGATAGTGGAAGACTACTTTGCGTAAGGTTAAAATATGAGAAGCTCGATATTTTTTGCTGCCCCTGTAGCTCGTGTTGCGGCCTACTTATGACTTTAACAGATGGAGTCAATTTAATCATTGCCCCCCCCCAAATCAACGATAGACGCATCTTAAATCAACAACATCCAACATTAATCAGAGATTGCTACCCACAAATCAATGATTGATGCCGCTGCCAGTGTAGTTTTTAGTGGAGGTGATGGCGACCTCCATTAAGTAAAATGGATTTTAGGGTTTGAAGGAGGAAGTAATAAAGATAATCCTAGAGGAATTAGGAAAAAGGACATGCTGTAAATTTTCAGTTCCATCACGGCGCAATATTCGGTTTAGTTAGAGCATTAAATTATAACAAAACAAGATATGCATAAGGGACACTTTAGAATGACTTTATTTAGAATCAACAGAGACATTTCTTACATCTGCCTCCAATTCATCGCTATAAGAGGCTCTTTGTTTTTTTCCCCTAGCGGAGAGCCCCTAATACCCTTTAATTTGGTAGTGTATTTTGTTATTGTTGTCTACCGTTTTTTAAAATTTTACAATGTGCTTAAATACAAGATTATGAAAGCAACACCGATCCAATATTTGTCACTGTAAATCAAGCAATTGACAAAATTTGCTATTTTTTTAATCTTTTGGACTGATTTTAGGAATTTCGGGTCTCCATTATTAACCATTCCATTTTAAATCCACTTTAAATATATTCTCATAAAATACGTTGAGTGACAAGTTGATTTTCAAATCATGGTATCATTGAACGAGTCAATTCTTTACCTTTGATTTCTTTTAGCGCTATGTTGAGTAACCAATCATGATAATTGACAGCTTGTGATAATAGTTTGAACCTATGTCTCTTTCAAAATATTTTCAAGAGTCAAATCAATATATTGCGTTGATGTTCAGAATGATTGCTTTGGTTTTTTAGTTGGTAATTGCAACAAATTTATGATTTGCCTTAAAGTTAACTACTTGCACGGTTCCATTTCTCCAATGAAAGTAATGACGTTATCCATTAGATTATATATACTCAACACTTTGAAACTCATCAATGACATCCGTAGAGTTAAGGATCATTTCATGGGTACAGTACACGTGTAAGTTTATAGTTTTTCTTTAATTTTGGCCGTTTCAACATTACACATTATTAATGTACAACTATACACATCTCAGAAATTGGTGTAAATATCAATATGTGGATTGATTTCATTGTGTTTTCTATACGAATATGTTTTTTGATATTAGTATGTTTTTGATTTAATACATCCAATAATAAATAGTTGTGAGAATTAATATCTCGTGCTTTATCTGATGATGTAACATGTGAAGTAGTACAGACTATCAATGTTTAGCATAGATTCGATTTAAAAAAAGAAAAATGATAAGATACTTCAAATGATTGACATATAGTTATAATTTTTCATTAGCATTTGACTTAATTTAAAGCATCTCCATTTGTTTCAAGTGGCTTTTTGTATTTATACTTGTAAAAGTGTGAGTGTAAAAAATATAAACTATCACTTGGAACGTAGTTTCAAATTTAGATGTACTAATTTTTTTAGCAAAAGAAGGCAGGACCACCAAAGTTACGGCACGCGCCTCACATTTAAATTGTTTTTTTTATAAATTGTATGTGTTTTAATCAGTCAAAAAATGATTTTTATTTTCAAATAATATTAAAATTTGTATATATGTAAAGAAGTATTTTGAATTTGTAATGCATGTTTAATTGTTAGATCTTATTTTTAAGAGCATTTGAATTTGTAAAAGAAGTTTAATATTAAATCCTATTTTTAAGTGATTAAGATTTGATGTTATATATAGAGGCATTTTTGGTAGTTCACGCTGATACCAAAAAAGTGTGACTCCAAAACTATTATAACTATTATTAAAGATAATGTTTTGCATATCCATATGTTGCATCAAACACTGAACTAAAAAATTGCATCTAATTATATTTAAATAAATTTAACACAATAGCAAGATTGTTTGAAATTTATACCCACTAGTGCGAATCTGTGCTACGTACACGGATTGCAATTATATTTTTTGCAAATCTATTTTAGTATATTTTTATGATTAACTTAAGTAGTACCATTATATCCAAATTTATTTTATATTTAAATGTTATATTCAAAATTATTTATCCAGAAAATACATTTGTATGTTATTGTGTACGTCTATACAACTACATTTATGCACCATACAAAATAAGGCTTAAATAATACATAATACACCTATAAATAATTATGTAGACGCACACACCAAATATTAAGCTATAATCCTAGAATATTGGTTTAAGAGATCATTATTGATAACATAACTCATACATAATGGATCTAATCAAGTAACTATGCACAGATATAAAAACCATCAAAATAGAATTGCATCATGCACACGCTACCATTGTACAATAATAGAAAAAATTATGAATTAGTCTACATGCGATTAGTAGTCTAAAAGAAATAATGTCAAACACTCAAAATATTTGAGCTACAAAACATATTATAATAAAAATAAAAGTCTTATAAATGTCCAATGATAATACATAATTATATGGTTTAGTCTTCGGACCATTGTTTCATATCCCACAATTTCAGTTACTAAGAAAACTAATATTGCTAGTCACCAAAATGAAACTACCGTACAAAGATTGATATTACAAAATAAAGTGTTGGAAGCATTAAAAATATGAAAGAACGTATTAAATGGGAAATAAACTGAAATCTACGGGGTGCATTGTGTGGATGCAAGTATATGTGATAAAATATATGATGCAGCCAAAACAATATTAATCTAAGTAAATATAGAATAAGCACATCAGAATTTTATACTGGTTCGGACCTCCTGTCTTACGTCCAGTCCCGAAGCTCCCATTCGGAATTTGACTATCAAAAACCCTTGCTTCGCCCAGATGAATAGGCTTGGATACAACGAGTTGTTCTTGTCAAATATTTGTTCAAATATAACACGGATGCTGACTAATTGGTACAATTGCTTCCAATATATTTCTAAGGAATATTATCTATGAAGAACTAAGTATATGGAATAGTGAATACAAGTAAACATTGCTTGAGTGCAGAGATCAATAATATAGAATGGAGTATAGAATTAGAAAGTGTAAGTAAGTGAAGTAAGTGTTTGTTCTCTTGATTCTTGATGCTACATATAGTTGTAGATAGGTGTCTTGAGTATTTACATCCATTAATGAATCCTCTAAGGTTGCTTCTGTTAATGTTGAAGAGTTATGGCGCGGAGATGTCCATTCACATGTGGCAGTTCCAGTTTATTTCTGATGTTCGAGTTTGAATTCAGACGTCTGGTATTTGTTTCAGACTTCTGATACTGTATATTTTTTAAATATAGTAGAGGATCAGACGTCTGAGTGCTATTACCAAATGTCTAATCTGGTGCATGTCAGTTTTTATGTATCCTTTCTTTTTTTTTCTTGTACATATCGACATATAGTCTCTTGTAGTGTCCTTTGAGCCTTGTTCTTGTCTTTCTAGTAATTTTGTTCTAGCAATTACTTGTATATATAAATATATATGTATATACAATTTCCGTTGTATAGTTGTTGCTATCGAAACCATAGATTGGAATTCCTAACATTCTCCCCCTTTTTGATGATTACAACTATATAATGTACTTCGATATAATTTTATAAATCTCTCCCTAAATATGTGCTTACCATTATTTCTTCCCCTTGGGCATTATCAAAAAGTATTAATACAAGAATATTTATGATATAATCAATAATCATGCCCTTAGATAGTATGTACACATTGATCAAAAAAATTATCCGACTGTCGTTTTAATGAAGTTAGCAATATGTCGTGTGTAATTTTTATTTAATCTTAATTTAGATAGCATGCACACACTATTAATCACGAATATTTACCCACCGACGGAAGGTTATAATATATTAATTTACTAAATTTTATGAATAGATGAAAGGTAACTAATTACATATAAGTAACAAGCCAAAAAGTATTTTTGTAACCATTAAACATAGTGATTACATGCATAGATTTTTGATTCCATTGCAAAAGATGGAACCTATAAAAATACCTAAGTATTTTTTGGGGATGCTTTGGCTTGATCATCTCCTTTGTCTTCATTTTTGGAAGAACTAACTTGTATTCTAGGAGATTTTGGAGTATGTTCTAGAGGTTCTTTTTCTTTTTCAAAAAGTTTAGAATGTTTTGAAGGAGGAGGAGAAGGCATTGGAGTTGGCCAATCTTCCGAAGGTGGTGTAGGGCCACGGACTCGTTGGAGAACCTCTTTTAGAATAGATAATGTTGTTGAAAGCGATGTTTCAAATGTGGCGGGAGAGAAGCAAATGTTGTTTCGAGGCTATTGATACGCTTAGCCAATAATATTTGATTTCTTTATAAGATAAGTTGATTTTGAAGAGTTAAATCCCGAATGCTTTCATTTGGATTAGTTTCAGTTTGAGTCTCCAAAATGTCGTCTTGGCCTGGATAGTCAAAAGGTGCAGGAGCAAGAGGAGCGTGTTCGTGATGTTGTTCTTCTTCTTGTGATGGTTGTTGTTGGGGTTAAGGCCTAGCATATCTAGCTTGTTGACGACGTTGCGTCCATTCTTCAAATGAAATAAAATCCAGGGGATTTTCTGGTAAGTGCAAAAAAGAACAGAATTTTGTGGAGGCGTGCTTGCGGGAAATCTCCTCAAAAGTCAATAAATATGATGGAATGTTGTGGGCTTGTAGAAAGCACATGATGTAGGTAGGGTAAATGATTGATGGACGTGATCAAGTCCAATAATGTTTAAGCTCTTCAAATATGAATTTCGCCTAATTTACACTTGTACCACTAAAGATAGCATATGGAGCTTTGTGCTCCAATTATGTTATTTGCTCATGGCTGCTAAGTCGAGAAACGATTGTGTTGATAATCATCATAGTGGGTAGTCTTGCCTTAGGTCGTAAGCATTTTGAAGCAAATCATGGCATTTCATCTTTCCAAATTTGATGGGTAATATTATTTCTTGGTTTGAAGCGCATATCCGGGATGTCATACAAATCTTCTCCGGAGTCGGAACAACCTAGAGTACGGCCTATAATTTTTGGAGTAAATCGAATAGTGTTGTCGTAATCACTTGATCAAAACCAATTATCATCATTATCGGTATTCCATACGGCAGTGCTATCTAGATTAGCTTTGAAAAGGAATATTACAAGCTGATCGATTTGGACATTATTTGAATTGAAAGAAATCAACTTTTGTAACCCAGCATTTTCATACATCTCTTCCAAATCATACATAGGGAATTTAAGCAAATTATAGAAGGGACACGTATGTACCTTTTCTTTTGGATATCTTCATATCTTTTGATAGAATAAGGTACTCGATTCATCCACTTCTCAATCTGATCATCAGAGCATACTTGTGGGTTAGCGGATGTAGCTTGTTCTTGCTTTCTCTTAGAAACTCTTAGGTTTTTAATTTTAGGAACCATGAAATCGCGCAAAATTAAGGAGATAGTGATTTGGAGAATTAGGTTTTCGAATTTGAAAGAGGAAACGAAATGAAACGTGAATTGGAAATTTGGAAAAAAACAGTCATTTTAAGATCACGAATAGGCGTCGATTGAATTTCAAATGTCTGGAAAGTGAATCAAATGTCTGATTTAACCCTAATTTGAAGACATTAAATATTGTCAAACGTCTATGTGTTATTGGCAGAAGTCTGGAATAGGTTGAAATGTAAGGAAAAGAGAGTTTTTTAAGTCGTCTGAATATAATGTCAGACGTCTGAAAATGGCCTGATTTTTATGTTAAGAAGGCAGAGACTTTGTTTAGACATCTAGTCACAACTTCAGACGCCTGAAGTACATAGCATTGTATTTTTTATGAGGTAGAGATAGTTTTCAAACGTCTGATTGTTTATATCATACGTATGATATATGCACATGATTATAAAATGGTGTGATACAAGGGTGTTAGACGTCTGATGGCATTGATCAGACGTCTAAAATCTCTAGTATGTTTGAAAATAGTCTTGTTTTGGAAGGTTTTGCTAGATTTTCGAGGGATCGATTTTATTGAAACATAATATTATTATTTTTGAAAACAAATACAAATATAATTAAAAGAAAATACAATTAAAATAAACAAATTTATTTAGATGAAGATGGAGCACTGTGATATTCAGATTTGCTATTCTTCCATGACTTGAGTGGGGACCAAACATTTCCACATTCGTTGGTTTTTGGGGAACCAAGGAACTTCTTTGGTGGAGGATCCCAAGGTGTACGATAAGAGGTAGAAGGATCTAGAGGATTGCAAGGAATCTGAAGTGGTTCATGTATATCCTTTTTTTCGTGAATTGCAAAATTTGATCGCTACTTTCTCTAGAAAAATCAGTCGTCTCGCAGTGACTTTTTTTCGAAGTATAATTCTCATTGTAAATCCATTTGTTGCTTTTGGTAATGATGTATATTATTGATTTTCTCCATGGTTTCAGGAGAGAAAAATAGTGATCGTTTGGACCCTTTTTTGTCAGAAGCGAATCCTGTGTGGTAGGATGACCACTTATAGGTCGTCTCTTGACCTGGCGTGGGAGTAGGAAATCGATGGAGGGTATCCGCTGAACTATCTGAGGTTGGTGTTGAAAAAGAGAGGAGAGATTTTTCGAAAGACATGTTTTTGTTTTGATTTTGTTTTTTTTAAAAGGAACCAATATAAAATCTGTATTTTATTTGTAAAAGGAGGAGCTATTTATTCATGTTTTAAAAGGTTATAAATAGTTATTTTCAGAAAACAAACATTCTAAAGAAATTGTTGGTCAGTGTTAAAATATTTTGTTTGTGGATTAAAACTGTTTAACCAAAAAATAGAATGAATGAAATTTAGAATTAGCTCATAAGATCATTAAGAGAACATATTCCTAAATAGCGTCGTAGTTTAACAAAGTTTATTTGTTAGTGGTTTTGTGAAAATATCCGTTATTTGATTCTCGGTACTTAGTACTTACGTATTCTAATGTAATAATTCCTTTTTCTACATTGTCATGTAAAAAATGACGTCGTATATCTACGTGTTTGGTACGTGAGTGATTTAAAGGGTTTTTCGATAAATTTATTGCACTTGTATTATCGCAATATATTGATGATTTATCGATAACTTTTTTGAAATCTTTAAGCGTTTGTTGCATGCATATCACTTGTACACATGCTAAGGCCATTGAAATATATTCGGCTTCGTAAGTGGATAAAGAGACACAGTTTTGCTTTTTGCTAAACCATGAAACCAACGATTGTTCGATAAAATGACACGTTCCGCTAGTACTCTTACGATATGTTTTAGATTCACCGAAGTGTGTGTCGCTATATGAAACAAGTTCAAACGATGATCCATTAGGGTAAAACAAACCGTAATCTCTAGTACTAGATAAATATTGTAAGATACGTTTACCAGCTCTTTGGTGAGACTCTTTTGGTTTTGCTTGAAATCGGACACAAAGACATACGCTCATCATAATGTCGGGTCGACTAGCTATCATATATAGTAAGGAGCCAATCATGCTACGATATAATTTTTCATCAAAATCTTTTCCATTATCATCCTTTTCTAAGTGAACACTAGTACTCATTGGTGTTGGTTTGGTCGAAGTTTTATCCATTCCAAAACGATGTAATAAGTCGTTACAATATTTTTCTTGATGAGTAAAAATACCATTTTCAAGTTGTTTTATTTATAAACCTAGAAAGAAATTTAATTCACCATGTGAGACGTTTCAATTCACTTTTCATAATATTTGAAAATTGAGTACAAAGATTTCCATTAGTTGAACCAAAAATAATATCATCTGCGTAAATTTGTACAACTAAGATGTCATTATTTTCTCGTTAATAAATAAAGTCGTATCTAATTTACCTATTTGAAAAGCAGATGCAATTAGATGATTCTTACGACGTTCGTACCGGGCATGGGGGGCTTGATTTAAACCATATAGGGTTTTATGCAATTTAAAAACATGATCGGGATATTTTTCATGAACAAATAATGGAGATTGTTCAAAATATAATTTTTCTTTAATAAAACCATTTAAAAAACACTTTTGACATCCATTTGAAATAATTTTATATTATGATGACTTGCAAAAGCAAGTAATGTACGTATGGCTTCGAATCTTGCTACTGGAGCAAAAGTTTTGTCATAGTCGATAACTTCTTATTGATTATAACCTTGAGCGACTAAACGTCCTTTATTCCTAACTACATTTCTGTTTTCATCTGCTTTGTTTTTAAATACCCATTTTTTCCAATAGCTGATTGATTTTCTGGTCTTGGTACTAATTCCCAAACATTATTATGTTCAAATTGATTTAATTCTTCTTGCATGTCTGTTATTCAAAAATCATCGTTTGAAGCTTCTTTATAATTCTTCGGTTCAAAATTTGACACAAATGCAATATGACTTATTTGGTTAAGTTGATTTTTGGTTACTCTGGAATTAAGATCCCCAATGATATTATCTTTTGGATGATCTTTTAGAAGTCTAGGGGGTGACACTAGAGTATTATTTTGTGCATTTGTCTCATTATTAGATGAGTTTGCTGTATTTGTTATAGGAATAGTTTCTTCATCGTTATTAGTATGATTGTTAAGGAAATTTTCATCAAATGAAACATGTAAGCTTTCTTCAATTGTGTTAGTACGTTTATTAAAAATTCTATATGTCTTGCTACGATCCGAATATCCAACAAAGATTTCTTCATCGGCCTTCAGATCGTATTTTCCTAAATTATCTTTCGTATTTAACATAAAACATTTTGATCCGAAAGTTTTAAAGTATGATACTTTAGGTTTTACTACGAAAAACGTTTTGAAGCAAGTATGTTTAGTCATAGGTCGTATGGTTACTCGATTCAAAACATACCAAGCTGTAGCAATAGCTTCAGCCCAAAAATGTTTTGGTAAACCACTACTATTTAATAGTGTTCGAGCACATTCTTGCAAGGTATGATTTTTTCTTTCTACTACACCATTTTGTTGTGTTGTACGGGGAAAAGGCGATTTATGCCCTTTTTATTACAAAATCTAGTAAAAAGATCATTTTCGAATTCTCCACCGTGATCACTTCAATTATTCTAAATTTTCAAATCCATTTGAGTTTTAATTTTTTAGCAAAAATTTTAAACATACCAAAAGTGTCACTTTTATGTTTTAAAAATAAGGTCCATATATATCTTGAAAAATCATATACTATTACGAAAACATATTTGTTGTAATTTACAGATTGGACTCGAGTTAGACCAAATAAATCTAAATGTAATAATTCTAACTGTTGTTTTGTAGAAATATTATTTTTAGATTTAAAAGAGCCTTTCTTTAGTTTGCTGATTCGACAAGCATCACGTATATTTTCTACTTTATAATTTATTTTAGGTAAACCTCTAATTAGCTCATATTTTGCTAATTTATTAATATATTTAAAATTGATATAACAACATCGTTTATGCCATAAGCGTGGATCGTCATGTTTGGCAGTTAAGCATAAGTTCGAATTTCGATTTATATTTATATTTAAGATATAAATATTTTTGTTTCTAAAACCTCAAAGATAATTTGTTTGTTATTGTCGAAAATATTACATCTATCTTTTTCGAAATTAATTTAAAAACCTTTATCGCATAATTGACTAATACTAAATAGGTTGTGTTTTAATTTTCTACTAAAAAACATTTGTAATAATAGGAGAGTTAGAAATACCAGAGCTGATGACTTCTCTGATGCCAACGACGTATCCTTTTGAGTTATCTCCAAAAGTTACCGTTCCACCATCTATATATGTTATATTTGATAGCATTTTCAGTCATATGCTTGCAGCAGCCACTATCAAATATCCATTTCTCCATATTTTTATTTTGGGTGTCTACAAGATAATAATGATTTAATCGGTACCCATATACTTTTTTAGGGTTCTAGATGTTAGGAGGAGCAGGTAGCCACACCCAAGAAGGTTAGGTACCTTTATGAACACAATTTTTATTATAGACTACATTATGTAGAAAATTATTAATATGTTTTTGTCTAATCAAATTATTATTTGCCTTAGGAATCAAAATTATGTTTTTGGTATTCATATTAGACTAAGGTAATCTTTTAGTCTTTTGATAAATAAAACTATACTTCTTAATATTATTCCCTTTTTGTTTAGGAATATTTTTAAATTCTATTCCATTTTTATTACCTGAAGGTTTTGAAGTTTTGATAAGGTTTTACAAATCTTGTTTTCTTTATTAATTTTGAAACATTATTTGTAATTTTATCAAATTTTTCTTTTAATTTAAAATTTCCAATTTTCAATGTTTCTATATTACTTTTCAAGTTGATATTTTCTTTTAACAAGTTATCCTTTTTTAGTTTAACTTTTCTAAAATCAATAGATATAGTCTCATATTCAACTAAACTACTTTTATTTTTTTCTTGAGATAATTCTAGCTCCTCCTCTAAAATAATTTTTTCATCTTTTAACTTTCCTATTTCAAGTTCTAATCGATTTACTTTGGCTATTTTTTCTTTATTCAACTTTTTAATTTGTCTGAATTTATCATTTAATTCCATGCTAAGCTTTAGTAATTTATCATAGCTAAGTCGGGACATACCCATCAGTTTGTGCCATAAAACATACATTAGCTTGTTCTCCGTCACTATTGTTGTTACCATCTGATGTTGATGAAGAATCCGAGTCATCCCATTTTACTTTGAAAGCTTTCTTCTTTTTGAGTTTTTCAAGTTTTTTCTTCTTTTTATCATTGTTGAGCTTGGGACAATCTTTCTTCATATGTCCAAATTGATCACATTCATAACATTTGATTGACATTTGATTGTTGGCTTGATTTTCCTCCTTTTTGAAATCTGGTCATTTTCCTAAGCTTCTTGAATTTGTTGTAGTTTTTGGCAATAAGTACAATGTCTTCTTCATCTAAGTCGGAATCTTCATTTGTTGTTGGTAATGCTATGTTTTTCTTCTTCAAATTTTGTTCTTTTCTTGCCTGCAGATTAACTTCATAGGAAATTAAATTTTCTATCAATTCTTCAACTAAGAGTGTTGAGAGGTCATTAGCTTCTTCAATAGCTAATACTTTTCTTTCCCACTCTAGAGTTAAAGAATTGTGTATTCTAGATACTAAATCGAAATTTGTGAACTTAACTCCCAGTGCCATTAAATCATGATGAATAGTTTGAAATCTAGAGTACATGTCCACTATAGATTCATTTTGTTTCATTTTAAATGATGAAAATTGATTTTGTAAAATTGAAATTTTAGTTTGCTTAACTTTGTTTGTGCCTTCGTGTGTAACTTGCATGGTACGCCAAATATCATATGTAGTGTTACATGACATGATACGTGAAAATTCATTCTTATCTAATGAACAAAATAAAACATTCATAGCTTTGGCATTAGTAGAAGCTGTGGTTTTTTCTGCATCATTCCATATGTGCATAGCAGTGTTAGATGCTTCATATTTATTTTGAATGGCTGACCAAATTTCTAATCCAATAGCTTCCATAAAAATTCTCATACGTGTTGAATGATATGCATAATTAGTACGATTAAAAAGTGGGGGACGTGTTGTGGATTGGCCTTCTTAAAAAATACTTGCCATATTAAAGTGATTCAAATAAGTGTTACTGTATTTTGATAAAACCTTGCTTCGGTACCAATTAAAAATCTATGGGATGTATCGTGTAGTGTATAGGCAAGTATATGTGACAAAATATATGATGCAGCTAAAATACTATTAATCTAAGTAAATATAGAATAAGCGCACCAGAATTTTATACTGGTTCGGACCTCCCGTCCTACGTCCAATCCCGAAGCTCCCCTTCGGAATTCGAGTATCAAAAACCCTCGCTTCGTCCGGAGGAATAGGCTTGGTAACAATGAGTTGTCCTTGTCAAATGTGTGTTCTAATATAACACGGATGTCGAGTAATTAGTACAATTACTTCCAATATATTTCTAAAGAATATTGTCTATGAAGAACTGAGTATATGGAAGAGTAAATAAAAGTAAAGCTTGTTCGAGCGCAGAGATCACGAATACAAAATGGAGTATAGAATTAGAAAGCGTAAGTAAGTGAAGTAAGTGTTTGTTCTCTTGATTCTTGATGTTATACATAGTTGTAGATAGGTATCTTGAGTAGTTACATCCATTAATGAATCCTCTAAGGTTGCTTCTATTGATGGTGAAGAGTTGTGGCGAAGAGAAGCGGAGATGTCAATTCACATGTGGCAGTTGGAGTTTATTTCTAAAGTTCGAGTTCGAATTCAAACATCTGGTATTTGTTTCAGACGTCTAATGCTATATATTTTTTGAATATAGCAGAGGATCAGACGTCTGAGTGTTATTACCAGACGTCTGATATAGTGCATGTCAGTTTTTGTGCATACTTCATTTTACTTCCTTAAATCTATTGACTTGTAGTCTTTTGTGGTGTCCTTTGAGTCTCGTTCTTGTCTTTCTAGTGACGTTGTTCTAGTAAGTACCTGTATATATAAATATATATGTATATTCGATTTCCATTGTATAGTTATTGTCATCGAAACCGTAGATTGGATTTAATAATAATAATGACACCAGAACTTCCCAAATCGTTAGATTGGATCCCCTTCCATTACTCCTTTACTGCTTCCTGGTCTTTATTAGTATCAAGTAAACAACAAAGGAATTAGAAAAAACAATTATTGGATTAAGTGAAACTACTAGACAATTATTCAATATTAAAAATATATAAAATTTATCAAAATATTACAGGAAAGTATAAAACAAATAGTATAGTATGTATACCATGGATAGGATGTGGAATATATTTAGGAATTTATGTATTTATTTAGAGGTTTAATTTTTGTTAATATTGTGTAGAAAATAAATTCCATTAGGTAAGTAAGATATTATTTCAAATTGATATTATTTATAAAGCTTTTATTCGTTACGTGAATAATATCATGTTATTGTTCAATTTGAATCTAAAATTATAAATTTTTTCTGTAATAAATAATTATTTCGATAAATTTTAGGTTTCTTAGTTATGCATAATAAATTTGTCTAGATAAATAAATGACACATTTGTAGTTGACATATTAACATTATTTAACCTCTTAAAGTTTTAAATTTGAAAACATTTAAGTGAAAATATCCATAATGATTTTGAAGTGATTAGATAAGAATTTAGAATACAAAAACTTTAGTTTATAATAATTAATGAGTGGACCAAGAAAACATGCAAACTTTTTGGAAATAAGGATGATGTAAACAAAAATATTATGAGAGAATTAGAAGGAGAAGAGTAAGTTATTTTATATTATAATCGTATAATATGATTTGAGTTTAAAAGTCATTTTCAACACTTGTATACATGTCCTAAAGCATAAAAACAAAATAACGTAATATTTTGAGTTATGTGTGTGTGTGTGTATCTGTGTGTGTGTATATATATATATATATATATATATATATATATATATTGAAAATGATACGCATGTGTATGGGATATATATATATATATATATATATATTACCACCATGTAAAAGGTATTTAAAAGGAAATAAATTAGTTTTTCCATAGCATTATGGAAATCAAGGTCATTAAACCAACTTGAATATTTATTTTATCAAGCATTATTCATTTATCCCACATACAAAGTTTATATCTTTTACTTCTTTATTTTGTTTATTCAAGATACTTTCTAAAAGGCCCGGTCAAATCAAATCAAAATAAATGGATAAGTAATTCATATTGACATTACTTTCCTCATTCGTTAGCATATTAATTGCATTGGTTAATGAATTTACTAATTTGATTTTTGCCCTACATTTACTCAGACACTCAAATGTTAAATGTTATGCTTAATTTTCTCAAATAATTATCTTATTTTCATTAGATACTTCTTATATAATCATCTGTTAAAAAAGTAATATTATCAAAAAAGAATAAGAATAAAATACAAATCCTTTCTTCTTCTTTTCTTAGAAAAAAATCTGAACATTATTTTTATTCATCTGCTGAATTTATTTAAATTACCAAATTAATTTCTTTTGACATATTATCCTGTAAAAATTTAAAAAATGATATAAAAAAGGAATTGTCAAATGGAGAATATCCAAACCTATAGTAATTTTTAGTCTAAAATTATAACTCTTTATATCAATAATATCCCCACCATTTCAAAATCTCATACCTTAATTTAATGTAAAACCTAATATCTTAATTTGATATTCAATCAAAATGAAAGATACTAAAATTCCTCCAAAAATATATTTGGAACCTTGAATGGAAGGAAAGAAATTAATAACTATGTCATTATGATGAAGACTGAGAAAATTAAGATTAAATTGAGATGAGTTTTCCTCTAAGTCATAATTAAATATTTAGGGTTTAGAATTTGGAGATGAAAAGACAAATTTTATGGTGCAATAACGTACATAAACCGAAAACTAAGAAGGAAGAGAAAGATAGATTATATAAATGATAATCTAATAATTTTAATAAGATTTTATAAAAGGAGAATGTATTGTTTAAATAAGATTTTATAAAAAGTTAAGAGAGTTTCGCTTTCCTACGACCTACAATCTGCGATATGCGATTTTCGCTTTCCTGCGATAATCATTCTCGTTGTTAGTTCTTCCTTCGCCTTCCCCCTTCATCCTCGCCCTCCCCCTCCTTCCTTTCATCCTCATCTCCCATTTCCCATGAAGAAGATTTCTCCTTTAGATCTGGTTTGCGATTCTTCCGATCCCTTGGCTTCTGCGAGCTTTATTGCATCTGTCCCCCTATGTATATCTCGCGTGCTTCTTGATGCCGCTTGTATGAACAGCGTCTGCGCCTTGCCTTCGGAGGTGCTTGTTTGCCCTATGTCTGGTATTTTGTCAAACTTAATATCCCCAGCTACAACTGCTTCAGCCGTTCATGGCAACTTTTCGAATTCTGGTATGTCCCCTCTGTCGCCGTTCTTAGCTTCTTCTTCTGATAATGCTTGGTCGAAATTGGAGGTGAGTCTTCCTGTAGTGTCTAATTTGGTAGTTGTTGGATCTGTGATATCTGATAATTGTATTGGGGGTAAGGCTGACAAGTTGGTAGTATCAACCGATGAAAATAGGAATCTTGCTCTTACGTCTGATTGTGTGGTAGATTCTGTTGTCTGTGCTGACACTGATGTGTCCTTCGTGGCTAAAATTGGTGAATCTTTGGGTGGCACATCAGGTGCTTGTCATATTGCCGAGGACAATATTCCCATGTCTGTTGGTTCTCTTGCTAATCCGTTGATCCCTCCTTTGCCAGGCTTGCTGCAAAGTGGTCATCTTTGTTTACCAAGCTGCCTAATAATGCCGGTATGCATTCGCCTCGGCACTTTGATATAGTTGAGAATGAGGGTGTGATGATTCCACCCATGGAAGTGATTGAGGCCGGTGTGGATTTTTGGAAAGAGCGCTTGGTTGGTTTCTTTCTTGATTCCAATCCTCCCTATCATCTAGTAAAGTCGAGGTGCAATCTGGCGTGGTAGCCTAGGGGTGGTTTGGGTGTTCACTTTGATAATGAAATGTTCTTTTTTAAGTTTTCGCGTAGTGATGAAAGGCAACGTATTCTGGAGGCCGACCCAATTCTTACTGATGGGAAGCCATTCATTATCACAACGTGGAGTCCTTCTGTGGATCGTGCGAAAGAACAAGTTTTATCTATTTCTGTCTGGGCCACTTTTCTCATATCCCATCTGTTCTTCAGCCTCTTATTGGGATTGACTGTCTAGCTTGTCTTCTAGGTAAGGTGACATGTTATGATGCAAACACTGTGGCCAGAAAGAAGCCAGTTTATGAAAAAATCTTATTGAGATTACTCCTGACATGCCTTTGCCTATGGTTTTAAAGGTCAGATTAGATGAGAGCCATGTTGATGAGGTCAGAGTTTGCTATAGTTGGAAACCTAAGATTTTCTTATCTTGTCAGTCCTTTGGTCATTGTGCTGATGCATGTTCTCGACCGGTTGTTCCCCTTGTTGACCGGATTCCTCTTCCTCGTCCGCCTGTTCGGAAGTGGGTTAAGAAGGTTGCTCCTCTAGTTCCCTTAGTTGATGCTCCGGTAGCTCCAAATGTTGTTCTCCCCTTTGTGGATCCTCCTACTGTTGCTCCGCTTTGCGTTGCTTCTACTATTTCAGTGCCTGTTATAGCCCCATCTGGTGGTTCTCCTCCTTTACCCTTGGAGATGGATCTTTCTGCTTCCGCATCCGATACCATTTCCTGGAATTTTGATGAACGTGCTTGGGTTTATGCTCCTTCTGATTTGAGATATTCGCCACAGAGAGGGACACATTTTATGCATTTATCAGTGATATTTTGGGCGAGAGTCGTTTTCTTATCTACCATTTTGAGGGTGATGGTTTGTTCCTCACTAGGGTTGGTGAGATTGGGAAGGAGAACAAAAGTAAGTTTTATGATGTCACTTGGGATAGGAAATTTCTTTACTCACCCGGATCAGTTGGATATGATCCTCGTCTGGCTACTCTCTTCTCAGGGTTTTCTCATGTTATTGGACCTTCATCGGTTATTAGTCATGATTGTTCTTCCTCATCTGAGGAAGATTAGTCATGGTATTATAGTAGTTTAGGCTCTTTTGTCTAGCTCCGGTGCTTTCAAATTTTTCCCTTTTAGTTGCTCTGTACATGTGCAGCGCATCTGTTTTTCCATTATATATTCAGTGGCATGGCCCACTATAAAGTCGGCTAGCTTTGCTAAAAAAAGATTATATAAATGACAATTAAAACCCTTTTAGTTTAAAAATTGATTGTTTCCATTCCCCTTAGTCAAAATGATTCACCATTTAACAATTCATTATGAATAATCATTGTTTCTTCTACTAACACATGCAATTATTGCTTTTATTAATCTTATTTTGTAAAATTACCATTCAATCAACTCATAAATAAAACATGGGAATATAAATCCATACCTACTACTAACAATGCATGCAATTTTTTACCATTAGCACGACATTCAACCACCATGGATAATTTTGAAATCCAATGCCAAAAAGATACAGAGAGAAAGAAGAAAAGTTTTTTTTTAACACAATCAAAATGCTTTAGTGTAATTAAAATAAGTTATATCAACCACTAAACCATGCTCATAAGCTTTATACAGTTTGTGCAACATCGAAATGCCATAAATAGTATTGAAATTAAATAACTGAAAGACGGAGAAAAAATATTGAACCACTTATATGCAATTAGTATATAGTTATAATAAAAAAGTTAAAAGCAACTAATGTAAGATTCAAAATTGTGAAATATACAAGTAAACTTTTAACGTAATGTATAAACATACTCATAAATAATAATTTTGCAATATCAGTAGGATCAATAAAGAAATTATTAGGGTGTCTAAATAGAATGGATGTTAAGTAATCAACAACATAAGTAGAATAATGTCTTTCACTATGATTATATATTGGATAGATAAATTAGAAGATAATAAAATTAATTAAATAAGGTATAAAGTAAAGTTTGGATTTACCTAAATAAAGATGTTATAATAACGAAGAATGAAGATGAACATGGAAGATATGAAATTAAAATAATGGATAAATGGATTTGAAAGGGCGTAAAAGGAATAATTGGAGTAATAAAATGACATGAATTCAGAAAGTTAAGGAAAATAAAAAGAAGGTTGAATATGAAACAATTATATGTACCTTTGATAATATGTGGTAAATACATATTAGTAAAGAGTTTGGAAGATAAAATGAATCGAGTATGTTACAATGTTACAATGTAATTACAAATGTGGTAATTAATGTAAGCATGGGAAATATGTAAAATAAATGAAGAAAACAGACTCATAATCTTCTGAAGGAAACAAACTTGAAGAAAGCACAATTTAAGGCCAAAATCCCTAGGCAAAGTTATGAAATTAGTACTTTAAAACAAAAGCAACAAGTTCAACATCAAATTAAACGAAAAGAAATATAACAAAATAAAAGTCAAAATTTTTAATCGATCTCAATGGAATCAAACAAAACAACAAATTTAACACTGAATTAAATGAAAAGATAAATAAAAATTAAACTTATTAATCGATTTCTATCGAATTAGAGGTTTTTTTAAGGTCTTTAAATAATGTTTCCATAATAACAGTAACATTAAAAGTAAGGTAGAAACACAATCACTGTAAAATATGTTTATATTGACAAATAATTTAAGATAAAGATACAGTGAATAACTATTAGTCAATTAAATTGAATTCTATCAAAATAAAGAAATAAGTGCAGGATTATTGTATGTGGAAATAAGAATATCACAAGAGGAAACATATGAAATAAATGGCTATATACTATAAAAAAGATTTTACTCTCAAAATAGCACTTATAAATCCAGTAACATACTAAAAATAAATAACCAAACTCACAATCCTACGAATTGAAATGAAAATCATAGGAAGACATAATTTTAGGTATAAAACTCAAAGAAAGGCCAGTAATTTTGAACAAAAATAATAAATTCAATATCGAATTAAATGAAAAGAAAAATAACATAATATAATTCTAACCTTTAAATTGATTTTGATCGATCCAGTCATCCAAGATTTTTGGAGCTCTTTAGATCAGTAACGTCGAAAGCAAGGTAGAAATGCACTGCAATACATCAATAAAATCATAAATAATTTAAGATGATTACAAAGTTAAGGACTGTTGGTGAATTGATTCAAATTCTAGTTAGAATAAAGGAGTCCAGAAGACTGATCAAAACTTGTGTACCAAAGTTACCATAAAAATAAAATCAAAATCTCTTATCCATAACGAAAGAAAGATAATTGGGGTAACCTTTTGGAAGAAGATATCCGTTAACATGATTTTTCCAATCATGATCTATAAAAAGACAATTTCTTGAAGACTACGTAATATTTGATTTAACATGTTAATTTCTCTAATTCATATTAACTAACATAAAATCAAATAAAAAAATAGTACATACCCAAAAGCATGTAGCATGCCATAAAACATGAAAGAGGGAATTCTATTATTACAGCCATAAGAGCAAATTTTCCACTTAGATTCAAATGGAAAAAACGTATGGTATGATAATATTTATGGATTTGAAAATTTATTTTAGAGAAGAAGTTGAGAAAATGAAAGTAAGATGAGAAAATGAGCATGGAACATTTCTGAGTAGTTGAAATAGAAAATAATTTAGTTTGGATAATAAGTTGAGAATTTGAAAATAAGAAGAGAAAGTGAGCGTGGAACATTTTTGAATAGCTGTAGAGAATGAAAGGGCATATTGTTATTAATATATAATGTCAATTTAAGTTAGAGCTTGGAATGATGAGTAATTATTAGAGTGGTAAGTGAAATTTTTTCTATCAAATCAACCAGAGAAGAGCATTGAAAGTAAGAATGAATGAGAAGCAACTATATATATGGTCTCATATTCTACTTTATATATATAATAGAATAGATTGGTGACAATAATGGAAATGGACCGTCAACAGTTGGCCTTTAAATTTATTATTTTATCTCTAATAAGAATATTAGCAAATAAATATCATTGTGTGGATCGAAACCACTTTGATATCGAATGCATTAATTATGTTGCATCAAGTTTTGTGTTCCATGAATGCCAAACACAAAATTGCAAAGCGAACATTTTTTCTTATGATTGAAGGTTATCAATTTTTTTTGTACATAGTTTGTCATTCTAGTCTCTATAACAATCTCTATTTTAATCGATTAAATAATAGTAAAGCAGAAGAATTTCAAGCTTTCTTATTAACTGTAAGAGCTTTTTCTACTCTCATTACATCTCTTTTTAGATATTTTACTTTTGAATTTTTATAATTTATCACTTTATAGTTGCTCTACTAAAGTTTAATGCCAATTTATATCAAATATATACTTTCAATTTTTTTTATGTTTATTTGCAAATGCCTTCTTAGTTCACTTTTAATATTTTATGTTTAAGTCCAGACATTTAAATTAATTATTTAATTCATAATTTATACCATTGGATAAACTTAGTTAACTAATATTCGATAAGTCGTGTAAATCCTAAAAATATGACAATTTCAATAGTATATCATAACAGCATCAATGAACTAGTAAAATAAAATTTTCATTTGCGTATAAAGTTACGTAAATCACGTATCATAAATTATATACATCAATAATAATAACAAATTTATTTTATAATTCATTTATCTCAATGCATTTATCACGCATTGCACTGAAAAATTATATTTTTAGGTTTAAACACCTATATTTAAATTTCCATTGTTGCTTGCCAACCCTTCACAATTCTCTTCAATTTTTTCTTCATATTCATGTATTTAACTAATTATGTAATCTTTGTTTTAAATCATTCAAATAAATTCAATTAACGAATACTTATTTATTCATCTAATAAATCTTAAAATATACCGACTTAAGTATGTATACCACACTCACATATATAAGCAAAGATGATAAAATTATTATTTTTATTCGTATATAAAGATATGTGAATCGCATATCATAAATTGTAAACATAAACATAATATTTTTTTAGTTTATAATTCATTTATCTCAAAACAATATCATACATTGCATCACAAAGTTTCTTTTTTTTCCAACTTTTAAAGGATAAACTTATATTTTACAATATTGGGATGTGGAAGCACGGATTACTCTAACAAAAATTAAGTTATGCAAACATTATCATTTTCAACATGATATTAAAACTTACCCAACTCATAACTTCAATTAATGCCACAGAATTTTTTATTTTGCAAATATTGAAGTTGTAAACATGACACTCTTACAACAACTGAAATTTATGATTAACTACAAAGTTAAAAATGGTTTACTAATTGAAATCTCGGATAATGAATAAAACTTCATGTGCAGATAAATTGATCGTAAGATGTTCTTCTCAACTAAAATTACCTACGAAGCTCTTCTCATTTTTCCCTATTTTCTAACATTCATCTCTATATAATTAATTAGCTAAGTTGATCATTATTTTAAAATATTTAAATATATTCAATTACGTAGTATTCGTTATTTCATTATAAATCCTTGAAAAAATATATATAATATTCATATTTATAGAAATGGAATTTTTTTTTCATTCATATATTCGAAATACACGTATCACATAGCATCAGCTGTTTACATATATAGTAACGACAAACAATACACACACAAACAGTTTTCTATTACTAAGTTAGGACAATAATTCTGACAAAAATATGTGATTATCGACCCTCTACCTTACATCTGAGCGTTGCATGTCATTTTAAATTATAAACTCTTTTATTTCAATAAATTTATCATATACTACTTTAAAAAAATTAATTTTTAACAATGATTAAAATTTAAATATTATTTTTAACAAAATTACCATGTGCACCACACGAGTTACACATTAGTCTATACTATATTATGATTAGTGAGTTAGATTTCAAGCCCACTTGAATTTTGGCAACCGAGCAGTCACCAAATTTTTCTTCTTCTACGATGTACGCATTTTTATTTTGCCCCTTTTCTCCAGTTGAAACTTCCGTTCCTCAATCACTAATCTCCTCCTTCCAATTTCCTCCACCCGAAATAATCCATCAACTTTAACAGTTACATTTATCACCGTCTCTTTCTTCTCTAACCATTTACCCCATCTACGTAAAAATTTACATAACTAAATAAATCAGAAAGAAGAATGACAAACGATTTAAAAGAAGCGACTATCATCGCAAGTGCTCTTCAACCTCCATGTCAATAGTCGACAGCACTACAAATTGCAATCTTCTAATTGTGGTAGCTTTATAAAGCATTGACCATTGGTATTTATTCAATTTTTATTTGGTTTATGACAATGAATTCGGTATAATTCATAGAATCTAAAACTTAAACTATGCCCTTCACATACTATCATCTCAGACCTATTTTACCAACTGCAATTCAAAACTGGTAAGAGTGCTATATTATTGTATTCGATATTTGATGTATACTTTTAGATTCGCTCATGGAAAATTCAATATGATTGGTTTTGGTTGTCCCTTTATTTGAAAATAAAACTATTTAAAGATGCATTGCGAGGACGTTAAAAATATTATCATTCGGTTAGAATGGTTCTTTTTTTACTTGAAACGATAAAAGTAACAAAGATAACGAAATAATCAGTCATTGTAAGGATGATTACAATTGCCAATTGTGATTTTGGTAAAGTGTTTGGGATGACCACATTTATAACCTGATAATTTGATCCGACTTTTAGCATTAGATTTAGATTAGATGTGTTTTACTTAGATGTATCCTTATATATGTTTACAAAAAAAAATTGGGTAAAGAATGTTAAACAAATTCAATATTGCTTTCTGTATTTGTAAAAGACAAGGTTTGGATGATGCACCTTAGAGTTTATGAAAGAATGTGAAAAGGAAAAACGGGCAGGAGAAAGGGGAAATTAAAAGGATATCCATTAGTAGGTAAACCTTTTATACGACTAGAAGAAAGAATAATTTTACACACTAGTTCATTTTTATAAATCAGATGTTTGAAAATTGACAGAATACTAATAGATACTTTATAGTTATATCCTTCTAGCCAATTTTGGTGACCTAAACTTGACAAATTTATGAAGTCATTATCTTCCCGTAAAAAATCATGAACCTCAAATCTTCAATTGAACATATACTAAACAAATGATGTGCATCAGCTGCATAATCACTGTCATTAGTTGTTTGAGGAAATAATGCTGATGCTAATGCCTAGCTCATTGGAGAAATGTAACGATCCAATTTTTCGGCGCCCGAAAGTCGACATCGATACGTCCACTGTATCAAATGTCGCACAGTCGAATGCCCAAAAACCGAACCGTTAGGGTTTAAAAAAGAAGAGGCCGAAGAAGGCGAAAGAAGAAACAAAACCAATAACAGAATCTCACATATCGTAGCGGAACAAATATAATAGATAAATAAACATTTTTAAAACAGAATCACTATATCAGTTATTACATTACATTATTAGAGTGTACAACAACAAACAGCGGAAAGAAATATTACATATCTAAGTGATACGCCTCGCCATCCAGCTCCAACTCCTGATTTCCATAGCAACTTCTTGACTTTGCTCCGGAATAACTGCTAACCTGAATCTAGGCTGGCCGGGTGGAAAATTGTGGGCACCCAGAGTTTAGAAGGGAACAATAAACTCTATGTCAGTTGTGGGACTGGTGTGAGATCTTAAAAACAGTTATTTTCACAATGAAAACGAAAAGAAATCTGCTATGCTTTTGGAAAAATGAAACTACCATAAGGCTCCCGCCACACACACAATGCAAAAGCAGAATTGGAGGAGATTTCTCCTTATGATAGTCAAACATGCTTAATACGCAAAATCCTTTGATATTATTATTAGTTCATAGTGTGGAAAAAATTTCGAACAAATGGTGCATAGTCAAACAAATGGTCAGGCAAGGAACTTCCTACTGCCACATGGGTACGCCTCTGGAGGGACGTCCCGAGAACCTACCCGGATCTCTGCCAACACAAGGTCGGGTTACCTCTGTAATTAGGTAACTGCTACTTGAGTATGCCATCCCCCGGTCCTTTGGGACTTTTATCTGAGGATCCTCTACACCAACAACCACAAAGAAAAGTATTTGCAGTAACCACGAAGGTTAAACATCAGGGCTCCATACCTGACACCACCCTTTTCCAGAAATAAATGACATACCCTAAATGGCGCGACCCTCATAACCTTGCCGCATCTTTCCTGTTTTGACTATTTTCGGGGTGTGAGGTCCGATGAGGTCTCGTCCACAAAGCTACACTTTCACAAAGTCATGCTTTGATCAACGAATGATCAGCAGCACTTCGTGTGCCACATTACCAAATAGGGAATGTATCACTAGTAACCATCAACTACATAACCTCTGAACTCGTACGTCTTAGAGAAGGGTGTTAAGCTAAGAGAATAAATTCTCCGCAGCCAACATAAATGTATTCGATAGAAACCAGCTTTACATCTCAAAGTGTAACGCCAGCCACACATTCATACAAGTCCGTTCCGGGATCGAATGGAACCGAAGGCACTTCCAAAGAAGCACTTGCAAATCCGGATATTCACAAATCACGTCCGTAATCCCCATCACAAAGGGTGATAAAATCTCTATACCGGAGCAACCTGGTGCAGAGACATTCGATAGGTAATCCATTTGCTTTCGAAAATACCCGATCTTCAACACCGCCTTCAAATGCAATCTCATTTCGTCGTATCGTTATTCGGAATGGGTTTTATGACACAAGGGCCTCTCCCGGCTAATCTGAATAACGGGCGCTTATTTGTAAAAATTAAGTGTTTATTCAGATTTCAAACAAATCACAATAATTTTTCACTTCGATCTTTTAAATAAAAGATCTATCACAAATCACAAAGGTTCGATGTGGTTTTCGGATATCCACTTGGAATCCGACCCCCGGTCGCATCGAAATTCAAATGCCATTTAAAAGGCCAATATTGATAGTCGGTTATTTAACTATCAATAAATATTCACAACAAACACCAAGATTTAAATAATTTTCCCAATGATTTATCTTTAAAATATATTCGCAAGATATATTTTAACACTTCCACCATTTGAAAACAAATTTCAAATTACTGACCACAATTCAATACTTTGAAAACAAATTTCAAATCACCATCCTCACTTGGAATAAATTTCCAAATGTTTATTTGATTCCACTGAAAATTTGCCTAGTTAAAATACTTTAAAACAATTTAAATTACTTATCCAACATATACTTGGAAATATTTAAAACAAAATTATTTTAAAACACTTACTTAAATATTAGTTATGAAAATACTATATAGAAATCTCGTATAAAAATTCAAGTCCAAACAAGTTTAAAATAAAATTAGTAGATAGGATATAACTATTCAAATATCCAATTTCTAAAACAAATATCAACTTAGCTTTTAAAATAATCCCTTCTACAGTTAATTAAATAAGTCTTTGTTTTATAGGTTTAAGACAATCCCAAAAATAATTTCTCTGACAATATTCTTCCAAAACAATTCCTAGAACTTTTGATTTATACTTTAAAAACTACTTAAAATATATTTGACTTTCCAGGGAAGAATTTTCTTTTTATTTATATCAATTAATAAATCTTCTCGATTTATTTTAATTTACTTTTAAAATCTGTAAATTCCTTTCACACCTTTAAAATATAAGACAATATTTATTTTAAAACAAATTTTCCTTTCTTTTCTAAAATTAAACTAAGAATTTAGATTTCTAAATATCCATTGATATACGATTTTCAAATCGATTTCCAAATATTCATTTTCAGTCCCGAATTAAGTTCTAAATTGATTTCCAAATTTATTTTCAAATACTAAATCAATTTTCAAACTTGATTTCTAAATTTATTTCAACACCAAAATTATTATCCTTTGAAAAAAATTCCTCCTTTTAAATTTATTCAATTTTCTAAAACTAATTTACTATAAATTTCTACTAAATTTCAAAAATCCAATTTTATTTATTCCTGATATCCTACGATATCAGAAATATATTCGGCTAAATTATAGCCTTCAAGGGTTTCAGTTACAAATAACCACACACAGATTATAAATAATCAACACACAAAATATGAAACAAATTTAATATTTGAGGAATCCAGTTGGATCCCTCCAACCTGTTCCCTGCATCCACAGACGTTAGCACAACAATTAAATAACAATTCCACTTCGAGGTGGAATATCGTGGTATATGAGATTTATAAAAAATATCATCCGCTATTATGCGGCGTAATAGGGTCTCATCCTCTATATAATGCGGGAAATCAACAACTCCAATATACACTATATACTACTATATATAATATCATTCAGTGAATAATTATTATAATTCAATCACCCAAGCGCATAGTCAACAATTAAATTTAACTATCATAATTCAATCATCAATCAATAACTGAAATTTTCAGTTATTTAAAATTTGAGTGAGAAGATCTCACCTTTTATTTGCATTCCGATTCCATCTTGACTTGATTTCACCATTTTAGACCTCGTATAAATAATTCAAGATTTATTACTGTTTAAATTAATCGAAAATTTTATTACTGTTTAATAACTTAATTAGCTGATCGTTTTACTTAAACCAATTTTTTTTATTTAATAATATATTTAACTAAAATTTAACTTTCAAAACTAAATTTAATAAAATAATCTTTGGTAAAAATAATTAAATAAGTTTCATTAAATAAAACTACCTTTATATTACATCTATTTTCTATTTTTTCTTCGCAAAATCATATATATGTATATTCACTGTTTTAGTAAAAATAGAAACAGGGTTTAAATTTCTGTTTAAAACATATTATAATTTTATTAAATCTAGGTCCATACATATATATAAACTGCATTTAAATTCCTTACTGTAATTATTATTATTATTATTTTATTCAATAATAACAATCCTATACCTTACTGTAAATGTATTTCTTGATCCATACATATATTCAGTTAAGTTTAAATTTGGGAAAAAAGAAAATCGAATACCTCCATGTTGATATAGCTTCCTACCAGTCTCTGAGACGAGATGTCACTGCACTCAAGATCAAATAATTTCAGCTACGACCTTGTCGAACAAATCGAGGTGGAATTGATTGCCGCTTCCGATCATCCTCCCCAGTCTGCGTCTTGATCTGCCACCCATCCTACATCGCATAACCACTATACAACTCGCGACCCCAAATTTTCCATAACATCAACCTCGGCATTTTGCACGCGAGCCCATCTTACTGCTTCTAAAACTCCACCGTACTCAACGCGTCGGTCCAAAGAACGAACGCTTCGACGTGGCCAACCACGTCGCTCCTTCTCGTACCCAAATCGACCTAACAATCCTTCCTCCAAGCTTCGGCCCTAGGCTTGAATCGAAATCAAACTTAAACTCAAGCCTAAAGAATGCGACACAACTCGGTCGAGATCCCCTTTATACTTCGATTCGAAAGATAATAGAACGAGATGACTTGAGATATTTGATTCGAAATTTTGGAAAGGAAGGGGGAGCACGGCCGTTACTTGATTCAAATGAAATAAAGTTTGTTTTTTTTTCTTGGTAAATCAAGAGGGAGAGGAAGATTGATTTTATAATGGAGGAAGCTTGCGAATTTTTTTTATATGAATTCGAGCTGCTCGTTCGAGAAAGAGGAAGAAAGGAATAACGTGATTGTGATTTGAAGAAGCACGATCTAATTTTCTCCTGTCTCGTGCTGATATCGAAAGATGGGAAATGGCGTGTTATAGAAGGAATAGGCAGGGTCAATTCATTGGGCGGCTGATGGGAAGGAATTTTGACGGGGAAAAATATATTATATTTTAAATTTAACTTGTCTCGAATTTTGCAACCCAAAAATTTAAGCTCCAATCGAGGCATGCCGCTAGGCGTTTATAAGGTTTTATCTGCACTTCGAACACAACGGAACGTGTTCCAGAGGCTAATTCGATCATATGCGCAAGTTACGGAAGTAAATGATCAATTTTAAATTAAATCGATTAAAATAGTTTCTATGCGTTTTGAGCTGGCAGGGTTAAACGACAACTCCGATTGCTACAAAAATTAGAATCCGATAATAACTAACTTTACGGATCCAACGGAACTGGTTTCGTCGAATTTTGAGACTGTGTCCCAGAAGGTTCTTTTTAAATATCGGTTTAAACAATATAATTTCAAAACTGAACAAAACATTTCCAAATCCAATTCCGAAGCTTCCATTATCTTCAGTAGTATCAATATAAATTTTCTAAGCCTTTGAAACATTTTAAATCAGCTTAAAACTAAAGAGTCAAATTTTCATCCAACTTCAATAAATTGATTTCAATAATTTAATTGCCAAATTCGTAGTTAATTTTGAAATTCAAGTTAAACCATCACTCAAATATTTAAAATCAATTAAATATTCCATTTCTAGTGTTAAAAATTTTCGGGTCGTCATATCCTTCCCTCCTTAAAAGAATTTCGTCCTGAAATTATAAGTTAAGAAAAATGATCCTTGACCTGTTTATTATTTTCCAAACCAAACAGTTTTTATCAACTTTCCAGAATAAATCTTTTTATTGAAAACCCATTATTTATTCAATTAACATTCCAAAATCCTCCATAATTTCCAAACGGCATTGTTTTCTCAACAATGCAAATTTTAATTTAAATTCAAATTTTAAATTATCAAAATTTCTCAAAAATTTTCTAACACCCTAAATTTTCGAAAAATTTCATCAGCGTCTCTTTTGCGCGGCTAGCTTGGTACGACTACAAAATGGCACTACAGGCCCTCAGATTTCAAAAGAAAACAAAAAGCCAAGTGGCTAGACAAGAAAATCACGAAATTTCATATAAAAATTTAAATACGTACCTTTTTGTCGAGCAATTTTAAATTTATCTTCGAAAATCAAATCCCAATTCCATTTCCATGTACACATCTATAGATTCTGATATCCATAATGTCCAATTACAACATTCAAATATCATTTTGCACATTCCTTTACAGAATTTCAATATATATTTCTTATACCATTTTTACTGCACTATTGAAGTTATATCCATTTTTATTCAATTTTGCATTTTCAATTTCATTTGAATTTAATTCACAATTTCAATTCTATTTGAATTCAATTTACCTTCTGAATATTGAATTTTTTTTTCTATCAATTATAATCAATTCATATTATTATTTAAATTAGTTTCATTCACTAATTTACTTCAATTTCCAATCTGAAATCGTTTGTCGCTAATAATTTTTTTTTTCAAAAATTTTTTAACTCCTAAAATTTTCAAAAAATTTTGGCAGAGTCCCCTTTATACTGAGGAGCTTTTGCAATTTGACAAAAGATATAAAAATGTATACATCGACCCACCCGGTCGGAAAAACAAAAACAGTTCATATTTCCTATTTTTATTGCGTAGGCGTACCTTATTTAGCATTTTTAAGCAAAGCAGTTTATTATTAGCATTTTAGCGCGACCAAATCCAGCCAAACGGCCCTACTGTACCTGTATTTTCTCAATTTAAACACATAAGTGACATATATAGGAAATTTATTTACTTTTCACTCATTTTTGATAGTAAACACATAGTTTTCACAAGCAAAATATTCAAAATTATTTCCATTAGCAATTTATATGGTTTCGATACAATTTTAAATGCTTACAACTAAATCACACATCATTCCATTCAATTTCAATGGGTTATAACTAATTTAAATTAATACCAACTCAATTTACTCTTTATTCTGTTTCATTTATCAAATTCACTCCATCGAATAATTTAATTAAATTAGTTTTACACACTCATCCATTTTAAATTTCAACTTTCCATTCTCAATTCATCTCGAATTTATTTCATCAATAACAGGGAAATTTTCGATTCATTTCTACTTACTTAAATTTATCTGCAAATTTAACTCACAATTGAATTTTAATTTAACTAATTTAACTTTCCTATTCCATGAATTAATTAATTTTCATATTAGTTTACTTAAATTCAATCCATTTTATTTTTATTTTTCCAAAGTTTGGATTTTTATTCAACTTGATCCAGTTCAAATCTCATTCCATTTTTTTTCCAATCCAATTCATTTACTTTCAAATGTTAACTCATTTGTTCATTCACAAATTTATTCCAACTTACTTGTATTTATCCCTTTCCAATTTGAATCTTATTCCAATCAAGTTTCAATTTTTTTTTTGAGTTATCAAACTTATTTAGATACCGTAACAGTTTAAAGGTTTCCAGAGTCTTTTCAACCTTTTCCAAAACCATTATTGAAAACAATTCAAATTATCCCTTGAATTTCAAAACCAAACCCAAACTTTCCAAACAACTTCCATTTAAAACAATTTGACAGCAATTCCTTTTTTGGAAACTCGAAAATGAGCACCGATGATATCGCGATCATCATCGGAATTATTTTCCGGTGACTGAAAAGAGTTTAAAGCTTTTATCCCTCCAAAAATATTTTTCCAAACCCTTGAAAACTATTTTCAATTCCAAAAGGAATTTAATTTCCAAACTTCCCAAATTTCAAATTTTTCAAGAACATTTCCAAAAATTTCTTTGGAGTTCTATTTCAAATTATAAATTACATTTACAATTTACAATTCTCATTTGTATATGGATTTTATTTTCTTAACTCTTTGTTATGATTTCAATTCTTATTCAATAATCAATGATAATAGTTTAATATTATCACTTCCTAACAATCAAGCAACCATATACTATAATAATTCATAGAAAATTTATTTCTTTTATATCTTAAATAGTTTGGGTAAAATTATTTCATTTACCCTATTTTAAAACGAAATCGTGTCGAATTAGATCTGTAAAAGTGTAAGAGATCCCTATCAATAACGTTAATTACTCGTATTGACCAGAATCCATATACCACTCAACAACCAATCAACACAATATAAAACAATTTTATATTCACTAACAAATACGCGCTCATATCCATTATTACACTCAAACTCATTCTGGAGCACTGCTGACTCTATCTCTAATGAGTAACACCCAACAGAGCCAGGGTTGTTGCTTAACCAAATGCTCTAATACCAAAAATGCAACGATCCAATTTTTCGGCGCCCCAAAAGTCGACATCGATACGTCCACTATATCAAATGCCATACAGTCGAATGCCCAAAAACCGAACCATTAGGATTTAAAAAAAAGAGGAAGAAGAAGAAGAAAGAAGAAACAAAACCAATAACAGAATCTCACATATCGCAGCGGAACAAATATAATAGATAAATAAATATCTTTAAAACAGAATCACTATATAAGTTATTACATTACATCACATTACATTATTAGAGTGTACAACAACAAACAGCGGAAAGAAATATTACGTATCTAAGTGATACGCCTCGCCATCCAGCTCCAACTCCTGATTTCCACAGCAACTTCTTGACTTTGCTCCCGAATAACTGCTAACCTGACTCTAGGCCGTCCGTGTGGAAAATTGTGGGCACCCAGAGTTTAGAAGGGAACAATAAACTCCAGGTCAGTCATGGGACTGGTTTGAGATCTTAAAAATAGTTATTTTCACAAAGAAAATGAAAAGAAATCCGCTATGCATTTGGAAAAGTGGAACTATCATAAGGCCACCCGCCATACACACAATGAAAACGTAGAATTGGAGGGGATTTCTCCTTATGATAATCAAACATGCTTAATACGCGAAATCCTTTGATATTATTATTAGTGCATAGTGTGGAAAAAAATTCGAAAGTATAATATAAATCTTAGCCAGCATAGGCATTTCGCACTTATGCATACCATAGCTACCATGTTCAATAGCATGTTCCCGCCACATTCCATGGCAGGTTATACAACTAAAACCGTACTGGGCGCGTATTGTTTCTTTGGATTTCTAAAAAATGGTCGGGCTAAGGAACTTCCTACTGCCACATGGGTACGTCTCTGGAGGGACGTCCCGAGAACCTACCCGGATCTCTGCCAACACAAGGCCAGGTTACCTCTGTAATTAGGTAACTGCTACTCGAGTATGCCATCCCCCGGTCCTTTGGGACCTTTATCCGAGGATCCTCTACACCAACAGCCACAAAGAAAAGTATTTGCAGTAACCACAAAGGTTAAACATCAGGGCTCCATACCTGACACCACCCTTTTCCAGAAGGAAATGACATACCCTAAAGGGCGCGACCCTCATAATCTTGTCGCATCTTTCCTGTTTTGACTATTTCCGGGGTGTGAGGTCCGATGAGGTCTCGTCCACAAAGCTACACTTTTCACAAATTCGTGCTTTTATCAATGAATGATCAGCAGCACTTCATGTGCCACATTACCAAATATGGAATATATCACTAGTAACCATCAACTACATAACCTCTGAGCTCGTACGTCTCACAGAAGGGTGTTAAGCTAAAAGAATAAATTCTCCGCCACTAACAGAAATGTATTCGATAGAAACCAGTTTTACATCTCAAAGTGTAACGCCAGCCACACATCCATACAAGTCCGTTCTGGGATCGAACAGAACCGAAGGCACTTCCAAACAAGCCCTTACAAATCTGAATATTCACAAATCATCCGGAATCCCCATCACAAAGGGTGATAAAATCTCTATACCGGAGCAACCCGGTGCAGAGACATTCGACAGGTAATCATTTCGCTTTCGAAAATACCCAGTCTTCAACACCGTCTTCAAATGCAATCCCATTTCGTCATATCGTTATTCGGAATGGGTTTTATGACACAACGTCCTCTCCCGGCCAATCCGAATAACGAGCGCTTATTTTTGAAAATAAGTGTTCATTCAGATTTCAAACAAACCACAACAATTTTTCACTTCGATCTTTTAAATAAAAGATGTATCACAAATCACAAAGGTTCGATGTGGTTTTCGGATATCTACTTGGAATCCGACCCCCGGTCGCATCGAAATTCAAATGTCATTTGAAAGGTCAATATTGATAGTCGGTTATTTAACTATCAATAAATATTCACAACAAACACCAAGATATAAATAATTTTTCCAATTATTTATCTTCAAAATATGTTTACAAGATATATTTTAACACTTCCACCATTTGAAAACAAATGTCAAATTACTGACCACATTTGAATACTTTGAAAACAAATTTCAAATCACCATCCTCACTTGGAATAAATTTCCAAATATTTATTTGATTCCACTAAAAATTTGCCAAGTTAAAATAATTTAAAACAATTTAAATTACTTATCCAACATATACTTGGAAATATTTAAAACAAAACTATTTTAAAACACTTACTTAAATATTAGTTATGAAAATACTACATAGAAATCTCATATAAAAATTCAAGTCCAAACTTGTTTTAAAATAAAATTAGTAGATAGGATATAACTATTCAAATTCCAATTTCTAACACAAATGTCAATTTAGCTTTTAAAATAATCCATTCTATAGTTAATTAAAAAAGTCTTTATTTTATAGGTTTACGACAATCCCAAATGTAATTTCTCCGACAATATTCTTCCAAAACAATTCCTAGAACTTTTGATTTATACTTCAAAGACTACTTAAAATATATTCGGCTTTCCAGGGAAGAATTTTCTTTTTATTTATATCAATTAATAAATCTTCTCGATTTATTTTAATTTACATTCCAAATCTGTAAATTCCTTTCACGCCTTTAAAATATAAGACAATATTTATTTTAAAACAAATTTTCCTTCCTTTTCTAAAATTCCATTGAGAATTTAGATTTATAAATATTCATTGATATACGATTTTCAAATCGATTTCCAAATATTCATTTTCAACACCGAATTAAGTTCTAAATTGATTTCCAAATTTATTTTCAAATACTAAATCAATTTTCAAACTTGATTTCTAAATTTATTTCAACACCAAACTTATTATCCTTTGAAACAAATTCCTCCTTTTAAATTTATTCAACTTTCTAAAACTAATTTACTATAAATTTCTACTAAATTTCAAAAATCCCATTTTATTTATTCCTGATATCCTACGATATCAGAAATATATTCGGCTAAATTATAGCCTTCAAGGGTTTCAGTTACAAATAACCACACACAGATTATAAATAATTAACACATAAAATATGAAACAAATTTAATATTTGAGGAATCCAGTTGGATCCCTCCAACCTATTTCCCTGCATCCACAGACGTTAGCACAACAATTAAATACCAATTCCACTTCGAGGTGGAATATCGCGGTATATGGGATTTATAAAAAATATCATCCGCTATTATGCGGCGCAATAGGTTCTCATCTGCTATGTAATGCGGGAAATCAACAACTCCAATACATACTATATACTACTATATATATAATATCATTCAATGAAGAATTATTATAATTCAATCACCCAAGTACACAGTCAAAAATTAAATTCAACTATCATAATTCAATCATCAATCAATAACTAAAATTTTCAATTATTTAAAATTTGAGTGAGAAAATCTCACCATTTATTTGCAGTCCGATTCCATCTTGACTTGATTTCACGATTTTAGACCTTGTATAAATAATTCAAGATTTATTACTATTTAAATTAATCGAAAAATTTATTACTGTTTAATAACTTAATTAGCCGATCGTTTTACTTAAACCGATTTTTTTCTTTAATAATTTATTTAACTAAAATTTAACTTTCAAAACTAAATTTAATAAAATAACCTTTGGTAAAAATAATTAAATAAGTTTCATTAAATAAAACTACCTTTATAATATATCTATTTTCTATTTTCTTTTCGCACAATCATATATATGTATATTCACTGTTTCAGTAAAAATAGAAACCGGGTTTAAATTTCTGTTTAAAACATATTATAATTTTATTAAATCTAGATCCATACATATATATAAACTGCATTTAAATTCCTTACTGTAATTTTTTATTATTATTTAGTAATAACAATCCTATACCTTACTGTAAATGTATTTCTTAATCCATACATATATTTAGTTAAGTTTAAATTTGGGAAAAAAGAAAACCGAATACCTCCATATTGATATAGCTTCCCACCTGTCTCTGAGACCAGATGTCACTGCACTCAAGATCAAATAATTTCAGCCACGACGTTGTCGAACAAATCGAGGTGGAATTGATTGCCGCTTCCGATCATCCTCCCCAGTCTGCGTCCTGATCGGCCACACTTCCTACATCGCACAACCACTATACAACTTGCAACCCCAAATTTGCCATAAGCCTCGGCGTTTTGCATGCGAGCCTTGCTTACTTCTTCTAAAACTCCACCATACTCAACGCACCGGTCCAAAGAACGAACGCTTCGACGTGGCCAACCACGAAGCTCCTTCTCGTACCCAAATCGACCCAACAACCCTTCCTCCAAGTTTCAGCCCTAGGCTTGAATCGAAATCAAACTTAAACCCAAGCCGAAAGATCGCGACACAACTCGGTCGAGATCCCCTTTATACTTTGATTCGAAAGATAATGGAACGAGATGACTTGAGGTATTTGATTCAAAATTTTGGAAAGGAAGGGGGAGCACGGCCGTTATTGGATTTGAATGAAATAAAGTTTGTTTTTTTTCTCGGTAAATCAAGAGGGAGAGGAAGATTGATTTTATAAAGGATGAAGCCTGCGAATTTTTTTTAATATAAATTCGAGCCGCTCGTTTGAGAAAGAGGAAGAAAGGAACAACGTGATTGTGATTTGAAGAAGCATGATCTATTTTTCTCCTGTCTCGTGCTGATATCGAAAGATGGGAAATGGCGTGTTATAGAAGGAACTGGCAGGGTCAATTCATAGGGCGGCTGATGGGAAGGAATTTTGACTGGGAAAAATATATTAAATTTTAAATTTTAAATTTAACTTGTCTCGAATTTTGCAACCTAAAAAATTTAACCTCCAATCGAGGCATGCCGCTAGGTGTTTATAAGGTTTTATCTGCACTCCGAACATAATGGAACGTGTTCCAGAGGCTAATTCGATCATTTGCGCAAGTTACAGAAGTAAACGATCAATTTTAAATTAAATCGATTAAAATAGTTTCTATGCGTTTTGAGCTGCCAGGGTTAAACGACAACGCCGATTGCTACGAAAATTGGAAACCGATAATAACTAATTATTAGGGATCCAACGGAACTGGTTTCGTCGAATTCCGAGACTGTGTCTCGAAAGGCTATTTTTAAATATCGGTTTAAACAATATAATTTCAAAACTGAACAAAACATTTTCAAATCCAATTCCGAAGCTTCCATTATATTCAGTATTATCAATATAAATTTTCTAAGCCTTTGAAACATTTTAAATCAGCTTAAAACTAAAGATTCAAATTTTCATCCAACTTCAATAAATTAATTTCAATAATTTAATTACAAAATTCATAGTTAATTTTGAAACTCAAGTTAAACCATCATTCAAATATTTAAAATCAATTAAATATTTCATTTCAAATGTTAAAAAATTTCAGGTCGTCGCATCCTTCCCTCCTTAAAAGAATTTCATCCCGAAATTATAAGTTAAGAAAAATGATCCTTGACCCATTTAATATTTTCCAAACCAAACAGTTTTTATCAACTTTCCAAAACAAATCTTTTTATTGAAAACCCATTATTAATACAATTAACATTCCAAAGTCCTCCATAGTTTCCAAACGGAATTATTTTTCACAACAATGCAAATTTGAATTTGAATTCAAATTTCAAATTATCAAAATTTCTCTAACACCCTAAATTTTCGAAAAATTTCGCCAGCGTCCCTTTTGCGTGGCTCGCTCGGTACGACTACAAAGTGGCACCACAAGCCCTTAGATTTCAAAAGAAAACAAAAGGCCAAGTGGCTAGACAAGAAAATCACCAAATTTCATATATAAATTTAAATACGTACCTTTTTATCGAGCAATTTCAAATTATCTTCGAAAATCAAACACCAATTCCATTTCCCTGTACACATCTATATATTCTGATATCCATAATGTCCAATTACAACATTCAAATATCATTTTACACATTCCTTTACGGAATTTCAATACATACTTCTTATACCATTTTTACTTCACTGTTGAAGTTATATCCATTTTTATTCAATTTTGCATTTTCAATTTCATTTGAATTTAATTCACAATTTCAATTCTATTTGAATTCAATTTACCTTCTGAATATTGAATTTTTTTTTCTTTCAATTATAACCAGTTCATATTATTATTTTAAATTAGTTTCATTCACTAATTTACTTTAATTCCAATTTGAAATCGTTTGTCGCTAACAAATTTTTTTTTCAAAAATTTTCTAACTCCCAAAATTTTCAGAAAATTTTGACAGAGTCCCCTTTGTACGGAGGAGCTTTTACAATTTGACAAAAGATATAAAAATATATACATCGAACCATCCGGTCGGAAAAACGGAAACAGTTCATATTTCCTATTTTTATTGTGTAGGCGTACCTTATTTAGCATTTTTAAGGAAAGCGGTTTATTGTTAGCATTTTAGCGCGACCAAATCCAGCTAAACGGCCTTCATGTACCTGTATTTACTCAATTTAAACACATAAGTGACATATATAGGAAATTCATTTACTTTTCACTCATTTTAGATAGTAAACAGATAGTTTTCATAAGCAAAATATTCAAAATTATTTCCATTAGCAATTTAAATGGTTTCGATACAATTTTAGTTGCTTACAACTAAATCACACATCATTTCCATTCAATTTCAATGGATTATTACTAATTTAAATTAATACCAACTCAATTTACTCTTGATTCTGCTTCATTTATCAAATTCACTCTATCGACTAATTTAATTAAATTAGTTTTGCTCACTCATCCATTTTAAATTTCAACTTTCCATTCTCAATTCATCTCGAATTTATTTTATCAATAACAAGTAAATTTTAGATTCATTTCTAATTACTTAAATTTATCTGCAAATTTAACTCACAATTGAATTTTAATTTAACTAATTCAACTTTCCTATTCCATGAATTAATTAATTTTCATATTAGTTTACTTGAATTCAATCCATTTATTTTTATTTCTCCAAAGTTTGGATTTTTATTCAACTTGATCCAGGTCAAATCTCATTCCATTTCATTTCCAATCCAATTCATTTACTTTCAAATGTTAACTCATTTGTTCATTCACAAATTTATTCCACACTTACTTTTATTTATCCCTTTCCAATTTGAATCTTATTCCAATCAAATTTCAAAAAAAAAATTTGAGTTATCAAACTTATTTAGATACCGTAATATTTTAAAGATTCCTAGTGTCTTTTCAACCTTTCCCAAAACCATTATTGAAAATAATTCAAATTATCCCTTGAATTTCAAAACCAAACCCAAATTTCCCAAATAACTTCCATTTAAAATAATTTGGTAGCAATTCCTCTTTTGGAAACTCGAAAATGAGCACTGATGATCTCGCGATCATCATCGGAATTATTTTCCAGTGACTGAAAAGAGTTTAGAACTTTTATACCTCCAAAAACATTTTTCCAAGCCCTTGAAAACTATTTTCAATTCCAAAAGGAATTTAATTTTCAAACTTCCCAAATTTCAAATATTTTCAAGAACATTTCCAAATATTTCTTAGGAGTTCTATTTCAAATTATAAATTACATTTACAATTTACAATTCTCATTTGTATATGGATTTTATTTTCTTAACTCTTTGTTATGATTTCAATTCTTATTCAATAATCAATGATAATAGTTTAATATTATCACTTCCTAACAACCAAGAAACCATATACTATAATAATTCACAGAAAATTTATTTCTTTTATATACTAAAATAGTTTGGGTAAACTTATTTCATTTACCCTATTTTAAAACGATATCGTGTCGAATTAGTTTTGTACAAGTGTTTAGAGATCCCTGTCAATAACGTTAATTACTCGTATTGACCAGAATCCATATACCACTCAACAACTAATCAATACAATATAAAACAATTTTATATTCACTAACAAATACGCGCTCATATCTATTATTACACTCAAACTCATTCCGGAGTACTATTGACTCTATCTCTAATGAGTAACACCCAACAGATCCACGGTTGTCGCTTAACCAAATGCTCTGATACCAAAAATGTAATGATCCAATTTTTCGACGTCCGAAAGTCGACATCGATACGTCCACTGTATCAAATGCCGCACAGTCGAATGCCCAAAAACCGAACCGTTAGGGTTTAAAAAAGAAGAGGAAAAAGAAGAAGAAAGAAGAAACAAAACCAATAACAGGATCTCACATATCGCTGCGGAACAAATATAATAGATAAATAAATATCTTTAAAACAGAATTACTATATCAGTTATTACATTACATCACATTACATTATCAGAGTGTACAACAACAAACAGCGGAAAGAAATATTACATATTTAAGTGATACGCCTCGCCATCCAGCTACAACTCCTGATTCCCACAACAACTTCTTGACTTTGCTCCCGAATAACTGCTAACCTGACTCTAGACTGCCCGTGTGGAAAATTGTGGCCACCCAAAGTTTAGAAGGGAACAATAAACTCCAAGCCAGTCGTGGGACTGGTGTGAGATCTTAAAAACAGTTAGTTTCACAAAGAAAATGAAAAGAAATCCGCTATGCTTTTGGAAAAATGAAACTACCATAAGGCCTCCCGCCACACACACAATGCAAACGCAGAATTGGAGGAGATTTCTCCTTATGATAGTCAAACATGCTTAATACGCAAAATCCTTTGATATTATTATTAGTGCATAGTGTGGAAAACATTTCGAAAGTATAATATAAATCTTAGCCAGCATAGGCATTTCGCACTTATGCCTACTATAGCTACCATGTTCAATAGCAGGTTACCGCCACATTCCATGGCAGGTTATACAACTAAAACCATACTGGGCGCGTATTGTTTCTTTGTATTTTCAACAAATGGTCGGGCTAAGGAACTTACTGCTGCCACATGGGTACGCCTCTGGAGGGACATCCCGAGAACCTGCCTGGATTTCTGCCAACACAAGGCCGGGTTACCTCTATAATTAGGTAACTGCTACTCGAGTATGCCATCCCCCGGTCCTTTGGGACCTTTATCTGAGGATCCTCTACACCAACAGCCACAAAGAAAAGTATTTGCAGTAACCACAAAGGTTAAACATCAGGGCTCTATACCTGACACCACCCTTTTCCAAAAGGAAATGACATACCCTAAAGGGCGCAACCCTCATAATCTTTCCGCACCTTTCCTATTTTGACCATTTCCGGGGTGTGAGGTACGATGAGGTCTCATCCACAAAGCTACACTTTTCATAAAGTCATGCTTTGATCAACAAATGATCAGCAGCACTTCGTGTGCCACATTACCAAATTGGGAATGTATCACTAGTAACCATCAACTACATAACCTCTGAGCTCGTACGTCTCAGAGGAGGGTGTTAAGCTTAGAGAATAAATTCTCCGCCACTAACAGAAATGTATTCGATAGAAACCAGCTTTATATCTCAAAGTGTAACGCCAGCCACACATCCATACAAGTCCGTTTCGGGATCGAACGGAACCGAAGGCACTTCCAAGGACGCCTTTGCAAATCCGGATATTCACAAATCACGTCCGGAATCCCCATCACAAAGGGTGATAAAATCTCTATACCGGAGCAACCCGGTGCAGAGACATTCGACGGGTATTTCTTTCGCTTTCGAAAATACCCGGTCTTCAATGCAATCCCATTTCGTCGTATCGTTATTCGGAATTGGTTTTATGACACAAGGTCCTCTACTGGCTAATCCGAATAACGAGCGCTTATTTTTAAAAATAAGTGTTCATTCAGATGTCAAACAAATCACAACAATTTTTCACTTCTATCTTTTAAATGAAAGATCTATCACAAATCACAAAGGTTCGATGTGGTTTTCGGATATCCACTTGGAATCTGACCCTTGGTCGCATCGAAATTCGAATGCCATTTAAAAGGCCAATATTGATAGTCGGTTATTTAACTTTCAATAAATATTCACAATAAACACCAAGCTATAAATAATTTTCCCAATTATTTATATTCAAAATATATTCGCAAAATATATTTGAACACTTCTACCATTTGAAAACAAATTTCAAATTACTGATCACATTTCAATACTTTGAAAACAAATTTCAAATCACCATCCTCACTTGGAATAAATTTTCAAATATTAATTTGATTCCACTGAAAATTTGCCTAGTTAAAATACTTTAAAACAATTTTGAATTACTTATCCAACATATACTTGGAAATATTTAAAACAAAACTATTTCAAAACACTTACTTAAATATTAGTTATGAAAATACTATATAGAAATCTCGTATAAAAATTGAAGTCCAAATTAGTTTTAAAATAAAATTAGTAGATAGGATATAACTATTTAAATATCCAATTTCTAAAACAAATATCAATTTAGCTTTTAAAATGATCCCTTCTATAGTTAATTAAACAAGTCTTTATTTTATAGGTTTAAGACAATCCCAAAAATAATTTCTCCGACAATATTCTTCCAAAACAATTCCTAGAACTTTTGATTTATACTTCAAAAACTACTTAAAATATATTCGGCTTTACAGGGAAGAATTTTCTTTTTATTTATATCAATTAATAAATCTTCTCGATTTATTTTAATTTACATTCCAAATTTGTAAATTCCGTCACACCTTTAAAATATAAGACAATATTTATTTTAAAACAAATTTTCCATTCTTTTATAAAATTCCATTGAGAATTTAGATTTCTAAATATCCATTGATATACGATTTTCAAATCGATTTCCAAATATTAATTTTTATCACCGAATTAAGTTCTAAATTGATTTCCAAATTTATTTTCAAATACTAAATCAATTTTCAAACTTGATTTCTAAATTTATTTCAACACCAAACATATTATCCTTTGAAACAAATTCCTCCTTTTAAATTTATTCAATTTTCTAAAACTAATTTACTATAAATTTCTACTAAATTTAAAAATTCTATTTTATTTATTCCTGATATCCTACGATATCAGAAATATATTCGGCTAAATTATAGCCTTCAAGGGTTTCACTTACAAATAACCACACATAGATTATAAATAATCAACACACAAAATATGAAACAAATTTAATATTGAGGAATCCAGTTGGATCCCTCCAACCTGTTTCCCTGCATCCATAGACGTTAGCACAACAATTAAATACCAATTTCACTTCGAGGTGGAATATCGCGGTATATGGGATTTATAAAAAATATCATCCGCTATTATGCGGCGCAATAGGGTCTCATCTGCTATATAATGCGGAAAATCAACAACTCCAATATATACTATATACTACTATATATATAATATCATTTAGTGAAGAATTATTATAATTCAATCACCCAAGCACACAGTCAATAATTAAATTTAACTATCATAATTCAATCATCAATCAATAATTGAAATTTTTAATTATTTAAAATTTGAGTGAGAAGATCTCACCTTTTATTTGCAATCTGATTCCATCTTGACTTGATTTCACCATTTTAGACCTTGTATAAATAATTCAAGATTTATCACTATTTAAATTAATCGAAAAATTTATTACTGTTTAATAACTTAGTTAGCTGATCGTTTTGCTTAAACCAATTTTTTTCTTTAATAATATATTTAACTAAAAATTAACTTTCAAAACTAAATTTAATAAAATAACCTTTGGTAACAATAATTAAATAAGTTTCATTAAATAAAACTACCTTTATAATATATCTATTTTCTATTTTCTTTTCGCAAAATCATATATATGTATATTCACTGCTTTAGTAAAAATAGAAACTGGGTTTAAATTTCTGTTTAAAACATATTATAATTTTATTAATTCTAGATCCATACATATATATAAACTGCATTTAAATTCCTTACTGTAATTATTATTATTATTTTTTATTCAATAATAACAATCCTATACCTTACTGTAAATGTATTTCTTAATCCATACATATATTTAGTTAAGTCTAAATTTGGGGAAAAAGAAAATCGAATACCTCTGTAACGACCCAGAATTTTTAATAATTTAAATTTGAATATTTAATTAATTTTAAATATTTATAAGTGAATTTTTAAGTCAAATAAATTTTTATTTGAATTTTTGGATTTAATTGGATAATTAAATCGATAATTTAATATGTTAAATTATGGAAATAATTAAAAATTGAGTTAAAAATGATTGAAAATAATTTGTAAAATTTTATTTTATCATATTGAAGTTATAGAAATATTTTAGAACTTTTAAAATCGAATTAAAAGTTAATTTGTGAAAATTGAATATTTTAATATTAAATAATCGACTGTAAAATAGTCAATTTTTGAACAGTCTCAGAATTGAACGAAACCAGTTCCATTGGATCCGTAATAGTTAGTTATTACCGGATTTCAATTTTCGTGTCAATCGGAGTTATCGTTTGATCGTGGCAGCTCGAAACGCATCGAATTATTTTTAATTTAAATTTGGCGAGTCAAAATAGCCATTTTTCAAAAAGTCTCGGAATTCGACGAAACCAGTTTCATCGGATCCGTAATGTGATATTATTGTAAGGTTTCAAATTTCAAGTCAATTGGATTTACCGTTTGTCCGGTACAAATTAAAACGCCTAGAAATCGATTTAAATCGGTTTAATTCAAATTGAACGTTTTCAGCCATAACTCGCACATACTTCCGAATTAGCTTCCGAAACCTGTTCCATTGTGTCCGGAACGCGGGATAAACCCTAGATACGCTGGTTACGGCGTCTAAATCGGAGTTCGGAATTCCCGGGATGAATAGTGTTTACGCTTGCTTTTTCTATAAATACACCTCACTCTAAAAAAATAAAATAAAAATATTCAAAACCCTAATTCATTATGTAGCCGCCACTTTTCTGTTCTATGGCCAGATTTTTTCCAATTTCATTCCTTAATCTCTTCCAATCCATCAAGATTTAGCCGATGTGTTTAACACGAAAGTCGAAGAGCTCGACGAGAGCTTCGATTCCATACGGTGATGATCGAATTTGGAGCGACGATGGAGGAGCTATGGTGGGCCGTTTGCTACAGGTTTGGCACGCATTTCAAGGCTGCATATCAGGCCGAGCTTGCTGGGGATGGGGTCGAGTGTAGTGGAGGTGTAGAGCTTTGCGATGGCGGTGACGTGATCGAGTTTCGTTGATTTTTGAAGGAGAATAATTAAACCCTAGATTAGATGATGGGTTCGGCCAAAACTTTGTTTCCTGGAGATGAGGACGTGAGTTTGGGGAAGATGATATGTGCGGTGGAGATGCAGTGAAGTGGGATCCAATGGCTCTCAATAGGTTTAGGTTTAAAATTATTAAAGTTTTGTTGTAATTGTTAATATAAATACGTTCAAACTTGTAAAATTCATATCTTTTTCATACGAGGTCGAAAAAATGCAAACTCAGTTGCGTTGGAATCGTATGGACGAGCACTACGCGATGGAGTTGGTTTGGAGTCGTTTGGAGTTAGTGAGAATTTCGGGTAAAATTAAACGCGCGTTTAATTTTATTCGAAATGAAAGCTAAAACGGAATTTAAAACCAAGGTGAGAACTTCTCACTCAATCGAATCGGTTTCGATTTTATTTTAAATAGTTAGATTTAAAATATTTGAATGCATGTTTGAATGATGACTGTAAATTATTGATTGTTAAAATAGACATTATTACGCCGTTAGTAAGCGGATGTTATTTAGTAAGAACATATACCGCGAATATTTCATAAACAGTGAAATTGGTATTATATATAATATCAATATATATATATTGGCATATGTATATATTGCAGTTGTTGATTTCCCGCATTTTTTGTTTAGCGGATGAGACCCTATTACGCCGTTAGTAAGCGGATAATATTTATTAAGAACATGTACCGCGATAATTTCGTACTGGAGCGAAATTGGTATTGTGCTAATGTTTTTGGATGCAGGAAACAGGTTGGAGGGATCCAACTGGATTCCTCAACAGTTTTATTTGATTTTCAGATATTTTGATATTTGATGGATTATCATATCGATATATGATATTGTTGTAGTCGTGATTGACTATTTGGCGTGTAGCATCATTGGACCCAGATTTTGGGATTTTAAAATGATTTTAAAAGTGATTTTGAAAATATACTATATTTTTGGAATTGATCCATTATAAATAAATAAACGTTATAATTTTTAAAGTTATAAAAATTATGGTTTTTGTGAAATATAGTTAAAAAGCTGATTTTTAGAAATACGATTAAAAGTCGATTTTTGAGAAATATGAACTAATGATTTTATAAAATAGTTTAAATTGGATTTTTGAATATATGATAAAAGTTTAAATATAGGATTTATAAAATTTGATTATTTTATAAATCGAAATGATGAGATTATAAAGGAAATTTAAGACGTTTTAGAATAATAATATAAACTGATTTATATTAAGAGATTTATAAATGGATATTTATAAATTGAAATATAGACATTATAAAACGAGTTTTTATAAGTGTTTGAATGTAGTGAAAATGAATTTCATAATAGAATGAAATTTATAGAATTATAAACTGTGAAGTTATAAACGAAATTTATAAATAGTAAGATTTATAAATTTGGTGAAATTATTTGAAGAATAGATTTATTAAATAAATAAATCTTATAAGTTATAAGGTTTATAAATTGAAAAGTCTTTAAAAAGAACGATTTTGTAAAATAATCGTTTTATAAGCAATTGACTTATAATATGAACTTTTAGTTTATAATTGAGATATGAAATCAAATATGTTAATAAAGGAATTTATAAAAAGGAAGTTTTTATATATATAAATGGAAACGGAATTTATAAACGTTGTTTTATAAATCCGCAAATGACTTATTTTGATAAGTTAATTGTTATAACTTAGAGATAGAGTTATATTCACATTTTGAACAGTGAATAATCCTTTAAGTTAAAGTGAATAGAAAGGATGAAATTTGTTAATGAAGTATATTCACGTTTTTGAATAGTGAATAATACGTTAAAGAAAATGTATTGAATGTGAATGTTTTAAACAGAATTAAAACGATCTAACGATGTTTTAAAACATGTTGAGATTCGAAACCATAGATTTCAACATTTATTGTTGAAATAGACGTTTTCGAGAAATAAAAGGAAATGGTAGACTATAACACTGTAGTTATAGTAAATGATTTTTGAAAGGAAATGTTTTGTATAGTATTGGGATTTATATATCTATTTAATTTCGAATCCCTATACTAATGATTTTGGGTTGTCGTAACGATGTTTTACGCAACATTCGTTTTGGCCCAAATAAAAATGTTTAAGTGAATGATTTCCTTAAAGAATGAAATATATACTTAATTCGATTTAAGTATATTGAATATTTTCTAAGTGTTGAAAATAAAAGAGATTTGTGAATTACTTATGAATAAATAAGTATGGAAATATTTTCCAATATGAAGTGAATATTTAGAATTTATCTTTTTGAAGATAAATTGGAAATGAATAATTGAAATCGTATATGCATGAATATTTTGGAATATAAATTCACTAAGGAATTTATATGTGAAAGTGAAACTTGTTGAAAATAAATATTGATTTATTTTTGAAGTGTTGAAATTATATATCTTATAAAGATATTTTGGAAGATAAATAATTTGGAAAATTATTTGGAATCTGGTGATGTATGCATATCCATTGATAGTTCAATAACCGACTATCAATATTTCCCTTTGAATGGGTAATTGATGTGATTTGTTTGAATTTGAATGCACACTTATTTTTGAATAAGCGCTCACTATTCGGGTTAACCGGGAAAGGACCATGGGGTCGTATAACCCATTCCGAATATGTGATACGTCGTTATGAATTGCATTTGAAGATCGGTGTTGAAGACCGAGTATTTGTGAAAGCGATAGGATGACCTATCGATTGTCTCTGCACTGGGTAGCTCCTGGTATAGAGATCTCTTAAGTGATGGGAAATTCGATCGGGATTGTGAATACCCGTATTGCAAGGGCTTCGTAAGAAGTGCCTTCGGTTCTGTTCGAGCCCGGAACAGACTTGTATGGATTGTATGCCTGACATTACAAGTTGAGATATAAAGCCGATTTCTTTCAAATATATTTCTGTTGGTGGCGGAGAATTTATTCTTTGCTTAACACCCTTCTTTGAGACGTACGAGCTCAAAGGTTATATAGTTGAAGTTATCAGCGATATATCCCATTTTGGTAATGTGACATGCTGAGTGATGCTGAAATGATCATTGTGTTGATTATTTGTGATAGGATCATTTATTTGATCGTCTATCTTAGTGATCATTGTGTTGATCATTTGTTGACCCAAAGCACGGCTTTTTGTACAAAGTGTGTTTTTGTGGACGTGAATTCATCGAGCCTCACATCCCGTTAATGGTCAAAACAGGAAAGATGCGGCAAGGTTATGAGGGGTAGCTCCCTTTAGGGTATGTGCATTTCCTTCTGGAAAGGGTGGTATCATGGTATGGAGCCCAGATACTTACTCATGTTGATACACTATATCTATTTCTGTGTGGTGTTGTTGGTGACGAGCGCTCGGTTAAAGGTCCGATGGGACCGGGGGATGCCATATTCGTGTAGTAGTTACCTAGTGATAAAGGTAACCCGGCCTTGTGTTGGCAGAGAGCTGGTTAAGTTCTCGGGACGTCCAGCCAGAGGCGATCCCATGTGGCAGTAGGAAGTTTCTTAGCCTGACCATTCGTTGGAAATCCAAAGAAACAATACGAGACTTGTACGGTTTTAGTTGTAGAACCTGCTTCCTCAGGAAGTAGCTATAGTAGGCATAATATAATGGTACCTATGCTGGCTATGATTTATATCTTTACTTTCGAAAGGATTTGTTCTACACTATGCACTAGTAATAATATCAAATGTTATTTTAATGCGTATCAAGCATCTTTGACTAACATAAGAAGAAATCTCCTCCAAGTCTGCGTTTGCATTGTGTGTGTGGTGGGAGGTCTTATGGTAGTTACATTTTTAAAAGCATTGCGAATTGATTTAAAAATATTCCTCTTTTGATTTTAAAAAAAAAAAGATAAATAAACTGTTTTGAGTTCTCACACCAGTCACATGACTGACTCGGAGTTTATTGTTTTCATTCCTAAACTCTGGGTGCCCACCAATTTCCACACGGGCAGTCAAGAGTTAAGGTTTATCAGGATATTCTGGATATTCTGGAGTTGCTGGAGGCAAGCTGGATTGGCATGGCGTATTACTAGTATATAGTATTTCTTTTTCCGCTGCACTGTTTATTGTTGTATGTTGTTGTACACTCTGATGATATGATGTAATGAAATGTAATGTAATAACTGATATAGTTCTTTGTTTAAAGATTATTCATTTATTATTATATGTTGTTCCGCTGCGAAATGTGAGATTCTGATGTTGTTCTGTTTTGTTTCTTCTGTCCCGTTCTTTTTCAAATTTTCTGTTTTCTTTCTCTATTTCCTATCTTCTTATCTTCTTTTTTCTTCTTTCTTTTTTTCTTTTCTTTTTAAAACCCATAACATCTCGGTTTTCGGCCTTCGATATTCGGCAGTCGATAAAGTGAGTGTCGATGTTGAATTTTCGAAAGTCGAAAATTCTAGAACGTTACATTTGGTATCAGAGCTCTGATGGTTAAGCGACAACCATGGTTCTGTTGGGTATTATTCATTAGAGATAGAGTCAGTAGTACTCTAGAATGAGTTTGAGTGTAATAATAGCTATGAGAGCGTATTTGTTAGTGATATGAAATTGTTTTATATTGTGATGATTGGTTTATTGAGTGGCATATGAACTTTCGTCAGCACAGCCTCGAAACTGAGCCGAAGGGGTTTCTAAACACTTGAATAGAACAATTCGACACAATATTGATTTTAAATTTGGTAAATGAAATAATTTTACCTTGATTATATTTTATACATAAAGAATAATTTTTCAGAATTATTAAAGTGTATATAAGTTGATTGTTAGGTTGTTTGAATAATCTAAATAAAAGAATAATTGTATAAGCAAATGAATTATAAGAATTAAAGTTATAATTAATGTGAATTACAATTGTAAAATAAACTTATATATAAGAAGTGAAACTATATAAAATATGAGTTGTAAATAAAAATGAATTTAAAGTTAAATGAAAATTTACTTTAGAGTTGGAATCTGAATTTATTTACAAGTGGGAATTTAAGTTATGTAAAACTAAGTGATGTTTAAATGTAAATATAACTTAAGAGTTGTTGTATGGAATTGATTTTGGTATCGAAGTAAATAATCAAGTGGATTAAATGAATATGAACTTGAGTTATGTAATGAAATTCAACTTTGGTAATTGAATTGAATAAATAAATTGGAATGGAAATCAATTTAATGTTAAACCAAATTGGATGAATATAAGCAAAGGAAATTTGGTTGTAATATATATACATTGGTTGTTATATGATTGTTGATTGACTGTATATAATTCATTAAGTGTTAATGAAATTGAAAGCTATGAAATTGAATTCAAACTTGAAGAAAATAAATTTGAATAGAATTGAAAGTGAATTGGATTTAATTAGTGAATGTAAACTAATTAAATTGAGAATGAATGTTGATAAAATCCAATGTTAACAAATCAAATATGATTTAAAGTGAAAACCAATTCATTAAATATTAATGAGAATATGAATGAATATATATTGCTATTGTTGCATTTGCTATGTGACATATAAGTTGTTATGTTGCTATATGTTGTATATTGAGATTATTTTCATATATGCATGATTCTCATGTTGTTTGTTGAGTTTAGTAGGTGCGGATCGCCTTTGCTTCGCATTTGGAGTTCGCTTTAGCGCTATATTAGCCGTATATGCTTGCTAATAAAATATAAGGTACATATCTCGGATTAAATATCGTACTTTTACACTTTTTTCCCTTTGGGATGCCTCATTACTTGATGAGATGTATATTTGTGATATATATACTGTCATTTTTTTTTCGGATCGAGCCGCGCAAAGGAGACATGGCGAATTTTTCCCGAAATTTAAGGCGTTAGAAAAAATTTGAGAAAAATGGGAAAATTTTGAAAACTTTAACTTTGATTTTGGAATTGAAAGTTAAATGATATAATTTGTTTTTGAAAAGATAACTAAGTATGATTTGAAAACTTAGTAAAGTATGGTAAAAAGTTTAACTTTGAATTTTGGAAAGTTAATAAATTCTGTAACTTTTCTTACTTGTAATTTCGAGGACGAAATTCTTTTAAGGGGGAAAGATTGTAACGACCCAGAATTTTTAATAATTTAAATTTGAATATTTAATTAATTTTAAATATTTATAAGTGAATTTTTAAGTCAAATAAATTTTTATTTGAATTTTTGGATTTAATTGGATAATTAAATCGATAATTTAATATGTTAAATTATGGAAATAATTAAAAATTGAGTTAAAAATGATTGAAAATAGTTTGTAAAATTTTATTTTATCATATTGAAGTTATAGAAATATTTTAGAACTTTTAAAATCGAATTAAAAGTTAATTTGTGAAAATTGAATATTTTAATATTAAATAATCGACTGTAAAATAGTCAATTTTTGAACAGTCTCAGAATTGAACGAAACCAGTTCCATTGGATCCGTAATAGTTAGTTATTACCGGATTTCAATTTTCGTGTCAATCGGAGTTATCGTTTGATCGTGGCAGCTCGAAACGCATCGAATTATTTTTAATTTAAATTTGGCAAGTCAAAATAGCCATTTTTCAAAAAGTCTCGGAATTCGACGAAACCAGTTTCATCGGATCCGTAATGTGATATTATTGTAAGGTTTCAAATTTCAAGTCAATTGGATTTACCGTTTGTCCGGTACAAATTAAAACGCCTAGAAATCGATTTAAATCGGTTTAATTCAAATTGAACGTTTTCAGCCATAACTCGCACATACTTCCGAATTAGCTTCCGAAACCTGTTCCATTGTGTCCGGAACGCGGGATAAACCCTAGGTACGCTGGTTACGGCGTCTAAATCGGAGTTCGGAATTCCCGGGATGAATAGTGTTTACGCTTGCTTTTTCTATAAATACACCTCACTCTAAAAAAATAAAATAAAAATATTCAAAACCCTAATTCATTATGTAGCCGCCACTTTTCTGTTCTATGGCCAGATTTTTTCCAATTTCATTCCTTAATCTCTTCCAATCCATCAAGATTTAGCCGATGTGTTTAACACGAAAGTCGAAGAGCTCGACGAGAGCTTCGATTCCATACGGTGATGATCGAATTTGGAGCGACGATGGAGGAGCTATGGTGGGCCGTTTGCTACAGGTTTGGCACGCATTTCAAGGCTGCATATCAGGCCGAGCTTGCTGGGGATGGGGTCGAGTGTAGTGGAGGTGTAGAGCTTTGCGATGGCGGTGACGTGATCGAGTTTCGTTGATTTTTGAAGGAGAATAATTAAACCCTAGATTAGATGATGGGTTCGGCCAAAACTTTGTTTCCTGGAGATGAGGACGTGAGTTTGGGGAAGATGATATGTGCGGTGGAGATGCAGTGAAGTGGGATCCAATGGCTCTCAATAGGTTTAGGTTTAAAATTATTAAAGTTTTGTTGTAATTGTTAATATAAATACGTTCAAACTTGTAAAATTCATATCTTTTTCATACGAGGTCGAAAAAATGCAAACTCAGTTGCGTTGGAATCGTATGGACGAGCACTACGCGATGGAGTTGGTTTGGAGTCGTTTGGAGTTAGTGAGAATTTCGGGTAAAATTAAACGCGCGTTTAATTTTATTCGAAATGAAAGCTAAAACGGAATTTAAAACCAAGGTGAGAACTTCTCACTCAATCGAATCGGTTTCGATTTTATTTTAAATAGTTAGATTTAAAATATTTGAATGCATGTTTGAATGATGAATGTAAATTATTGATTGTTAAAATAGACATTATTACGCCGTTAGTAAGCGGATGTTATTTAGTAAGAACATATACCGCGAATATTTCATAAACAGTGAAATTGGTATTATATATAATATCAATATATATATATTGGCATATGTATATATTGCAGTTGTTGATTTCCCGCATTTTTTGTTTAGCGGATGAGACCCTATTACGCCGTTAGTAAGCGGATAATATTTATTAAGAACATGTACCGCGATAATTTCGTACTGGAGCGAAATTGGTATTGTGCTAATGTTTTTGGATGCAGGAAACAGGTTGGAGGGATCCAACTGGATTCCTCAACAGTTTTATTTGATTTTCAGATATTTTGATATTTGATGGATTATCATATCGATATATGATATTGTTGTAGTCGTGATTGACTATTTGGCGTGTAGCATCATTGGACCCAGATTTTGGGATTTTAAAATGATTTTAAAAGTGATTTTGAAAATATACTATATTTTTGGAATTGATCCATTATAAATAAATAAATGTTATAATTTTTAAAGTTATAAAAATTATGGTTTTTGTGAAATATAGTTAAAAAGCTGATTTTTAGAAATACGATTAAAAGTCGATTTTTGAGAAATATGAACTAATGATTTTATAAAATAATTTAAATTGGATTTTTGAATATATGATAAAAGTTTAAATATAGGATTTATAAAATTTGATTATTTTATAAATCGAAATGATGAGATTATAAAGGAAATTTAAGACGTTTTAGAATAATAATATAAACTGATTTATATTAAGAGATTTATAAATGGATATTTATAAATTGAAATATAGACATTATAAAACGAGTTTTTATAAGTGTTTGAATGTAGTGAAAATGAATTTCATAATAGAATGAAATTTATAGAATTATAAACTGTGAAGTTATAAACGAAATTTATAAATAGTAAGATTTATAAATTTGGTGAAATTATTTGAAGAATAGATTTATTAAATAAATAAATCTTATAAGTTATAAGGTTTATAAATTGAAAAGTCTTTAAAAAGAACGATTTTGTAAAATAATCGTTTTATAAGCAATTGACTTATAATATGAACTTTTAGTTTATAATTGAGATATGAAATCAAATATGTTAATAAAGGAATTTATAAAAAGGAAGTTTTTATATATATAAATGGAAACGGAATTTATAAACGTTGTTTTATAAATCCGCAAATGACTTATTTTGATAAGTTAATTGTTATAACTTAGAGATAGAGTTATATTCACATTTTGAACAGTGAATAATCCTTTAAGTTAAAGTGAATAGAAAGGATGAAATTTGTTAATGAAGTATATTCACGTTTTTGAATAGTGAATAATACGTTAAAGAAAATGTATTGAATGTGAATGTTTTAAACAGAATTAAAACGATCTAACGATGTTTTAAAACATGTTGAGATTCGAAACCATAGATTTCAACATTTATTGTTGAAATAGACGTTTTCGAGAAATAAAAGGAAATGGTAGACTATAACACTGTAGTTATAGTAAATGATTTTTGAAAGGAAATGTTTTGTATAGTATTGGGATTTATATATCTATTTAATTTCGAATCCCTATACTAATGATTTTGGGTTGTCGTAACGATGTTTTACGCAACATTCATTTTGGCCCAAATAAAAATGTTTAAGTGAATGATTTCCTTAAAGAATGAAATATATACTTAATTCGATTTAAGTATATTGAATATTTTCTAAGTGTTGAAAATAAAAGAGATTTGTGAATTACTTATGAATAAATAAGTATGGAAATATTTTCCAATATGAAGTGAATATTTAGAATTTATCTTTTTGAAGATAAATTGGAAATGAATAATTGAAATCGTATATGCATGAATATTTTGGAATATAAATTCACTAAGGAATTTATATGTGAAAGTGAAACTTGTTGAAAATAAATATTGATTTATTTTTGAAGTGTTGAAATTATATATCTTATAAAGATATTTTGGAAGATAAATAATTTGGAAAATTATTTGGAATCTGGTGATGTATGCATATCCATTGATAGTTCAATAACCGACTATCAATATTTCCCTTTGAATGGGTAATTGATGTGATTTGTTTGAATTTGAATGCACACTTATTTTTGAATAAGCTCTCACTATTCGGGTTAACCGGGAAAGGACCATGGGGTCGTATAACCCATTCCGAATATGTGATACGTCGTTATGAATTGCATTTGAAGATCGGTATTGAAGACCGAGTATTTGTGAAAGCGATAGGATGACCTATCGATTGTCTCTGCACTGGGTAGCTCCTGGTATAGAGATCTCTTAAGTGATGGGAAATTCGATCGGGATTGTGAATACCCGTATTGCAAGGGCTTCGTAAGAAGTGCCTTCGGTTCTGTTCGAGCCCGGAACAGACTTGTATGGATTATATGCCTGACATTACAAGTTGAGATATAAAGCCGATTTCTTTCAAATATATTTCTGTTGGTGGCGGAGAATTTATTCTTTGCTTAACACCCTTCTTTGAGACGTACGAGCTCAAAGGTTATATAGTTGAAGTTATCAGCGATATATCCCATTTTGGTAATGTGACATGCTGAGTGATGCTGAAATGATCATTGTGTTGATTATTTGTGATAGGATCATTTATTTGATCGTCTATCTTAGTGATCATTGTGTTGATCATTTGTTGACCCAAAGCACGGCTTTTTGTACAAAGTGTGTTTTTGTGGACGTGAATTCATCGAGCCTCACATCCCGTTAATGGTCAAAACAGGAAAGATGCGGCAAGGTTATGAGGGGTAGCTCCCTTTAGGGTATGTGCATTTCCTTCTGGAAAGGGTGGTATCATGGTATGGAGCCCAGATACTTACTCATGTTGATACACTATATCTATTTCTGTGTGGTGTTGTTGGTGACGAGCGCTCGGTTAAAGGTCCGATGGGACCGGGGGATGCCATATTCGTGTAGTAGTTACCTAGTGATAAAGGTAACCCGGCCTTGTGTTGGCAGAGAGCTGGTTAAGTTCTCGGGACGTCCAGCCAGAGGCGATCCCATGTGGCAGTAGGAAGTTCCTTAGCCTGACCATTCGTTGGAAATCCAAAGAAACAATACGAGACTTGTACGGTTTTAGTTGTAGAACCTGCTTCCTCAGGAGGTAGCTATAGTAGGCATAATATAATGGTACCTATGCTGGCTATGATTTATATCTTTACTTTCGAAAGGATTTGTTCTACACTATGCACTAGTAATAATATCAAATGTTATTTTAATGCGTATCAAGCATCTTTGACTAACATAAGAAGAAATCTCCTCCAAGTCTGCGTTTGCATTGTGTGTGTGGTGGGAGGTCTTATGGTAGTTACATTTTTAAAAGCATTGCGAATTGATTTAAAAATATTCCTCTTTTGATTTTAAAAAAAAAAAGATAAATAAACTGTTTTGAGTTCTCACACCAGTCACATGACTGACTCGGAGTTTATTGTTTTCATTCCTAAACTCTGGGTGCCCACCAATTTCCACACGGGCAGTCAAGAGTTAAGGTTTATCAGGATATTCTGGATATTCTGGAGTTGCTGGAGGCAAGCTGGATTGGCATGGCGTATTACTAGTATATAGTATTTCTTTTTCCGCTGCACTGTTTATTGTTGTATGTTGTTGTACACTCTGATGATATGATGTAATGAAATGTAATGTAATAACTGATATAGTTCTTTGTTTAAAGATTATTCATTTATTATTATATGTTGTTCCGCTGCGAAATGTGAGATTCTGATGTTGTTCTGTTTTGTTTCTTCTGTCCCGTTCTTTTTCAAATTTTCTGTTTTCTTTCTCTATTTCCTATCTTCTTATCTTCTTTTTTCTTCTTTCTTTTTTTCTTTTCTTTTTAAAACCTATAACATCTCGGTTTTCGGCCTTCGATATTCGGCAGTCGATAAAGTGAGTGTCGATGTTGAATTTTCGAAAGTCGAAAATTCTAGAACGTTACAACCTCCATGTTGATATAGCTTCCCACCTGTCTCTGAGACGAGATGCCACTGCACTCAAGATCAAATAATTTCAGCCACGACCTTGTCGAACAAATCGAGGTAGAATTGATTGCTGCTTCCGATCATCCTCCCCAGTCCGCGTCTTGATCGGCCACCCATTCTACATCGCACAACGAATATACAACTCGCGACCCTAAATTTTCCATAACATCAGCCTCGGCGTTTTGCATGCTAGCCATGCTTACTTCTTCTAAAATTCTACCGTACTCAACGCGCCGGTCCAAAGAACGAACGCTTCGACGTGGCCAACCACGTCGCTCCTTCTCGTACCCAAATCGACACAACAACCCTTCCTCCAAGCTTCGGCCCTAGGCTTGAATCGAAATCAAACTTAAACCCAAGCCGAAAGAATGCGACACAACTCGGTCGAGATCCCCTTTATACTTCGATTCGAAGGATAATGGAACGAGATGACTTGAGGTATTTGATTCGAAATTTTGGAAAGGAAGGGGAGCACGGTCGTTATTTGATTCAAATGAAATAAAGTATGTTTTTTTTTCTCGGTAAATCAAGAGGGAAAGGAAGATTGATTTTATAAAGGTGGAAGCTTGCGAATTTTTTTTATATATGAATTCGAGCTGCTCCTTTGAGAAAGAGGAAGAAAGGAATAACGTGATTTTGATTTGAAGAAGCACGATCTATTTTTCTCCTGTCTCGTGCTAATATCGAAAGATGGGAAATGGCGTGTTATAGAAGGAATAGGCAGGGTCAATTCATAGGGAGGCTGATGGAAAGGAATTTTGACTGGGAAAAATATATTATATTTTAAATTTTAAATTTAACTTGTCTCGAATTTTGCAACCCAAAAATTTAACCTCCAATCGAGGCGTGCTGCTAGGCGTTTATAAGGTTTTACCTGCACTCCGAACACAATGGAACGTGTTCCAGAGGCTGATTCGATCATATGCGCAAGTTACGGAAGTAAATGATCAATTTTAAATTAAATCGATTAAAATAGTTTCTATGCGTTTTGAGCTGCCAGGCTAAATATTTATTATTTTAGCCTCAATTAGAGGAGAATTGGTTTTAGAATTGAGTTTAGTTTTGAAATAATGATTCCAATTGTTGTAAAATTCTATTCGTTTTTTAAACAAGGAGAAATGACAAAATAATTTCTATTAATAGCCATATTCGCTAATATCTTTGCCCAATAATCTTGATGAAATAATATAAGAGTGAAGAAGATCAGATCCCAGAAGAACTGCAGCTTTTTTCTAGCATGCATGATATCATTTAAATTCAAATAATGTTTTCGTTTTGATTTATATCATAATGATGAAAATCTAATATTTACAATGGCAATTAGTAGAAGCATTTCCATAATGAAAAAAGCATTAGTCATTCATTTATTCTACCGCGTTCAGGTTATAAGTACTTATCTTTTAATTAGAAAAAAAAATTCAGTTACTAATGTTGCATATTTTTACTTTTGAAAATTAAATTTCTTTATAACATGTTAATTAAAGTAAAATAATATAATGAACTATAATATTATCCTTATATATCAAATACATATACTAATTGGAACCTACCCATACAAAAGTATAATAAACCTATATTTCTACAACGATAATTGACTGTGAACAAAATTAAGAACTAGAAAAATATCTTTAAATAATGTCCAACTAATATTAAATCTGAAAGATGGCGTTTGAATTTTTCGATATAGAATACATAATGGTCATAGCGATCATCGTTCTCAGACCAAATTGCTTCTTCTAAGAACTGATATGGTAACATTTTATTCTCCATGACCCCAATGGACATATTATTTTCCATGTCTAACTCAAAATACAAGTAACAAGTGAATTTGGGATCTCATTTGTTGAATTTTATACAAGAATACATGTGACACTTTCAATTTTTGATTTTGCAACTGAAGGCCTCTAGGCATTTTCAACTGCCTAGAAGGGATTATCATAAGAACATTCAACATTACATTTTCTCTTGGAGTGGACATGCCTGCTTTAATACATCATTCTTATAGATCTACCCTTAGGACTAGATCCATATAGTTTGCTACTTAATCAAATCCACGTCTTTCCTTCTCATTTTTTGTGTTTTTTTATACCTTATATTTCAAGTCTTCCTTCAGTATCCATAGGTTGTACATGAATTATCAACTCACTAACATTTTATAGTGTATGCTTCACTTACAAATGCCAATAAAAGCTGACATTTTGTACCATCATTCTATGATTTTGTACCCCATTTTATAACCTATGAGAAATGTTATTTGAGTGGCCTATTAACCGTACATGTGGCATCTAAGTGATCTTTTGAAATGTTATTTATTATTCAATTCTATGAATATTGTAATTATGGTCTGTCACTTATTAAATATTGTAATTTAAACATTGTATATATTATATGATCAATAAAGTATCAATTTTTTTGAAGAAAATCTCGATCTTGGAGAAATATGTATTTTTTACGTATACAATGAGCTTCTTATTCATTGGTCAAATTTATTACACCTAACATGGAATTTTGAGACATTATTGAAGCTTCAAGCAACCAAGGATATGCTCCATTGTTTGATCTTCCTAATATATGCCAAAGATGTTTATGTATTTCATATATTTCTAATATATGTAATGTACATAAGTTTACTTGCTCTATAATTCATATGTTCCTACCAAACATATATTCTTTAGATGAAAAAAGATATTGTTATATGTTTTTGAGGAATGATGGTTAAATAGTAAGTTAAATTTATCATATCTCTTGGCAGTGCTTCTAACCTCATAATATGAACTTCCTGTGTAAACCTACTCTACATGTTCGCATCTACACGTTTTGGTTTTATTAATTTGACTACAACTTCTTGGCTACAGTAGCTTCCTCAATATTTGAGAAATAACAGAAGATGGTGGATTATACACCTCAACTTTTAATACAAGATCGTATTATTATCTCCTTAGATCTAAAAGTTTATGTAATGCTTCCCGTGTAAAAATTAAAATAAGACTTTATATGGTTTATTTAGAATATGATTTTACTTTCATATTATTTTATCAAGTTTTATTTTTGTGTGACAACAATATTATGATGTTTCAAACCAGCTTTTCAACAATACTTACTCCAAATAATATTTGACCTCTAAATCTATCTATATGTCTTACAACAAAGAAAAGCGTAAAACAAACAAAATGGTGTATAACTCACAAACCTATAACAATAAGAAATAAGAAACATTCACTTTCCAAAAACGGTCATTGAGCTAATACAAAAAATATATATTACTTCTATTTTTACTAACAAATCTTTAACACATGATTTATAGTCCAAACTCGTGTGCGTAGCACGGGTTTACACTAGTTAGCATATATAATGGAGCAATTACATTAAATTTATACAGGTCGGAGATTATCCATGCTTCATAGTCCTTGCACTCCACAATATTGTGAACCTAAGACATTCTGTCTAAATGAAATATAAATAAATAATTGGATTTCTAAAATTCATAAAACATAGCAGACATATGTATGCAATCGCACATGAATCTGCATAAACACACACAGTGATTACGTCCTTTTATGTAAACATAAAGGATTTACCCACAGAAGACAATATCAAATATTATGACATGAGCATCAACCAAAAGGAAATTCAAATTAAAATTGTTTTTCTGTAGCTAAAAGTTTGAGAGGGGTGTTCTTTTGCAAGGTAATCCCAGGTACATCCTCCGTGTCAGTATCTTCACGTTTGATCCCGCAGGGTAGCTCTCAGTCAAAACAGTACAATAAATTGGCCAGCGCAAGCTCCATGACTGTAACACCTATATTCATAGTAGGGCAGATTCTTCTACCAGAACCAAATGGAATAAATGCAAAATCATGACCTTTGTAACCAGTCGAACTATTCAAGAATCTATCTGGTATGAACTCTTCAGCTTTATCCCATGTCTTAAGATCTCTTCCTATTGCCCAAGCATTAGCATATACAAGTGTGTTTTCCATAATGTCAAGACGTTCGATTTTACAATCTCTCATCACTTGTCTGGGGAGAAGCGGGGGGACAGGTGCATGCAGTCGTATGGTTTCTTTACAATTGCTTTGATGTACTCAAGGCCGTAAAGGTCTCCTTCATCAATTCTGTCATTGTTTTGTTTGACGTAGAGTTTCATCTCCTCTTGTGCTTTCAGTTGAAATCTCTGATTTGCTGTTGTGTATAATTGTGATATTTGCAGAGCTTGAGAAAGACAATGTATTTTTCTTATTACTGAAAAGAATGAATAGGAAATTGTACAGAGTCTTGAATATAAATACAAAGTAAATGGGCTAAGAACCACGGCCCAGAATGATACAAAATAAAATAAGGGTTCGGGTAAAGGTGAACCCATTGAACCCGCATCTGATGAAACTCAGTATTTGTTAAGATTAGGTTACGCCGTTCTCTTATTATCTTTTACTCCCCCCCTCAAATCAGAGGCTAGGGCAAGTCGCCTTTCTCATCTTCAAGCAGAAAATTGAGAGAAAGTTAGAATCTTTCTGCTATTTTGAGTGCAAGAGATCTCCTTTATGGATTTGAAGGCTTGAGTGCTGCAAGAACCAGCTGAACCCTAGCTTTTAAAGGCTGATTTGTTGAGACTTCTCTCTTTGCTCGACTCTTGAGTTGATGCTGGCTCATCTGATGTATTGCCTAGAGCAGAGTCGACGCTGGCTGTGTCTTTCACTTTCAGGTCATCTCTGAACCTTATGAAGTTTCGGTAAGTTAAGGCTTTGGTGAGAACATCAGCCCTTTGGTAAGTCCCAGGTATGTGATTAACAAGTAGATTGCCTTTGAGAATATGGTCGCGAACGAAATAAATGTCGATTTCTATGTGCTTAGTTCTTGCGTGAAGCACTGGGTTAGCAGACATATATACTGTGCTTTGATTATCGCACCATAGCACTGGTTTAATGTTGGATTTGATCTTTAATTCACTCAGTAAGGATTGAATCCACATAATTTCAGCGGTTGCACTAGCCACGCTTCTGTATTCCGCTTCCGTGCTTGATCTGGATATTGTTGACTGTTTTTTTGAGCACCATGAAACTGGATTTTCTCCAATGTATATACAGTAGCCAGAAATTGATTTTCTATCGTCTCGGTCTGTTGCCCAATCTGCATCACAGAACCCTGTCACATTGAGTGTTTTGCATGTCTTTAGAGATAGACCATAAGTTGTTGTTCCCTTTAAATATCTCAGTATTCTCTTTATAGCTTTCCAATGCTCATCAAATGGTTCCTGCATAAATTGAGACAACTTGTTAACACTGAATGATATATCTGGTCTGGTTATGGTTGCATATTGTAATGCTCCCACAACACTTCTGTACTGTTTTATGTTAAATATTGGTTCCCCCCTGTGCTTTGACAGTTGATGATTGCAGACCATAGGTGTAGGCTGAGACTTGGCTTCTGTCATATTTGACTTTTGTAGTATTTCATTGATATATTTTCTCTGGCTTAAAAATATTTCTGACTTTGATTTTCTGATGACTTCAATACCTAAGAAATAACATGGATCACCAAGATCCTTGACAGAAAATTGCTTGTCCAGATACTGAACAAGTTCACTGATTGCTGTGTCATCATTTCCTGTAATTAGTAAGTCATCAACATACACCAGGATATATATAATAGATTCTTTATTAATTTTGATAAATAAAGAATTGTCAGATTTTGTTGATTGGTATCCCAATCTGAAAAGTGTGTTTTTGAGTTTTTCAAACCAAACTCTTGGAGCCTGCTTCAGACCATAAATAGCCTTGTTTAGTCTGCACACACACTTCTTTTTCTGAATGTAACCCTGTGGCTGTTCCATATAAATTTCTTCATGTAATGTTCCATTCAGGAATGCATTGTTAACATCCAATTGCCTAATTCTCCACTGCTTATGTAAGGCAATAGTGAAGATTACCCTAATAGTAGTTGGTTTCACCACAGGAGAGAAAGTTTCATTGAAGTCAAATCCATATTGCTGTGTATATCCCTTAGCCACAAGTCTAGCTTTATATCTGCTAATTGTTCCATCTGCATTTTTCTTTAACTTGTATGTCCACTTGCAACCAATAATATTTTTGTTGTCTGGAATATTGACTAAATCCCAAGTTTTATTTTTGATGAGAGCTTTGTACTCCTCATCCATTGCAGCTCTCCAGTTGTTATCTTTTATAGCTTGTTCAAAGTTTTCTGGTTCCTCTGTTGCTTTGATTGCAGTATAGATTTTTGGCTTAAATATTCCACTTTTAGACCTTGTAGTCATTGGATGGCTTGATCTGACTTGTAATTCTTCAGAGTGTGCTTCATTATCATTGCTTCTGCTTTGACTCTGCTGACTATCTAAAGTTTGACTAATCTGTTGCTCTTGTTGGTTTGTGCAGATGGGAGACTGATTGAGATGGCTGGCCTCACCTGCTGTTTCATGACCAGAATCATTGGACATGGCAGATTGTGAATCATTAGTGTTAGCAGTACTCTCAGTCTCCTGTTCCCAGATTTTAGAATATACAGGTAAATCAGGTATAGATACTTTTGGGTTGTATATCTTTTTGGATGTTTCCATATCAGAGTTGCCAAAGGGGAATACATGTTCATTAAAGACTACATATCTGCTAATGAACAATTTTCCCTTACTATCCAGGCACTTGTATCCTTTCTGGTTATTGGGATAACCAAGAAATGTACATGGTTTGGATCTGAAATCTAATTTATTTGTGTTGTACTGCCTTAAATTAGGAAAGCATAGACATCCAAATGGTTTTAAAGCATGATAGTCAGGTTTAATGCCTAGTAGTTTTTCCATAGGACTTTTACCTTTCAATACTTTTGTAGGTAATCTATTAATTAAGTAAACAGCTGTATTAAAAGAATCTGGCCAGAATTTTAGTGGTAAATGTGCCTGTGCTAAAAGTGTGAGTCCTAATTCTACTATATGTCTATGTTTCCTTTCAATCAAACCATTTTGTTCAGAAGTGTAGGGGCATGTAGACCTATGTACTATCCCCTTATCATTAAAGTATTTAGCCAATGGTTTGAATTCAGAACCCCCATCAGTTTGCATAATTTTGACATGGTGACCTATTTGTTTTTCAACAAGGGTTATGAAATGTAACACTACACTGTATGTTTCAGACTTAGCTTTCAGTAAATAGATCCAAGTGTATCTAGAATGAGCATCAATAAAAGATAGATAATATTTGTAACCATAGTCAGAGCATACTGGAGCAGGACCCCAAATATCTGCAGCAACTAATTCAAGTGGATTAGAATACATAGTAGTAGAATCATTAAATGCTAATTTATGGCTTTTGCCCATTTGACAGTAGGTGCAGATATATGGATCAGGAATATTTTTGAAAGAAACTTTGTTTTCATTGAGAACTTGTTTAATAATAGTTACATTTGGGTGTCCCAATTTGTAGTGCCACGGATCAAAAATATTTCTATTCTCTTCTGTTTGATTCACCTCAGTCAAGTTACAATTATTCTTCTGGTTTACAACACTGGTGGAGTTAATAAAATTGAATCTGTAAAGCCCTTTATCTGCATCACCCTGCAAAAGAATTTCATTAGTCAAAATATCTTTTACTAGACAGTATTTGGGAAAAAATTCAAAATAGACATTGTTGTCTCTTGCAAATTGTGAAACACTGATGAGGTTCTTTTTTATCTTTGGGACTCTTAACAAACTGTTTAAAAATAACTGTCTAGTACCTTTAATATAAGTTCTACCAGTATGTGTTATTCTAATACACTTACCATCCCCCATGGTAATTGATTGTTTACCTTTATACTCTTTGTTCCCAAGATTGAAATTGTCAAGATTGCTTGTTAAATGATTGGTAGCTCCAGAATCTGGGTACCATGCTTCATCTTGAATATGTTCTGGTTTAGTGATTTGATTTCTACAAGTATCTGACTGACCATTTTGATCCTGTTGAACTTGGGCTAAGTTTGCACTTGGGTTCCCACCTCTTTGATTGTTTGTATTCTGACCTGGTACATAGTTCAAATTTAATCTGAAGTAACACTTGGTAGCTGTATGTCCAACTTTTTCACAGATCTGACACTTTGGTTTATTATTGTTGTTCCATCTTCCTCTGCCTCTTCCCCTTATAGACCGATTGCTTCTTTGCTGATTCTGATTGTTGTTGTACTGATTTTTATTTTTGGAACTAGAGGCAAAGTTTGCAGACATATCTATTTCATTGAACTTCTTGTATTCAATTCTTCCTTCATAAGCAAGGAGGATTGAGTGAACATCTTCAACAGAGGGGGTCAATCTTTGAGATGATATAACAGCTACAACTGCTTCATATTCCTCACTAAGACCACTTAGTATTATCAGTACTTGCTCTGAGTGTGGTATCTTATGACCAGCAGCATCAAGCATATCACATAGACTTTTTATCTTTGTCAGATACTCACCCATGGTCTGATTGTCTTTCTTGATACTGTGTAGTTGTCTTTTATGATGCATGATCTTGGCAGCTGATTGAGAATTAAAAATTCTCTCTATAGTTGACCAGATCTCATTTGCTGTCTTACTACCTATTACCTGTGGTAACAGTTTTATGCTTATAGACGATAATAACCAAGAACAAATTAAACTATCCTGTCTTTGGTGCTTTATAAATTCATCATTGCTGATAGTTTTATTTTCTTGATCAGTTATGAATCTGGGTGGAACAATGATGGTGCCATACAAAAATTCTTCAAGGCCATAGCCTCTAATGGCTGTCTCCACTTGAACTTTCCATAGAAGATAGTTATCTTCTTCAAGATGTGCTGTGACAAGTTGATTCTGGGGACTTATCACAGTCTTTATGAGGCTTTCAGTGGCGTTCTGATGAGATACAGGGACAGTGCTTGATGTGGCAGTGTTGCTATTATCTCCTGCCATGATAACTTGAGAGATATGTAATCAACAAGTGGAAAAAGAAGGCACTTACAGAGTCAGAGAGGATCAACAGTGGAAGATACAGGTTAGTTACAGCCAAACTCAAATGATGAGATTTAACTGATGGGTTCTTGGCGAGGTAACAGCCCCTTTTGTGATTTCTTGATGGTTTTTCCTGACTCTGATGGTGAATTCTTTGATGCACTTCTTTCTGCTTTGCTTTTATTCTGATCAGTTGCAGCCAAGATCTTTGACCTTCAGGCACGGCACTGATTAATACTCAGATGATGAGAGAATCTCTGATGAGTATTCTGATCACCAGGTGATGACACAGTATCTGATGGTGATTCAGATTCAACAGCCCAGATGATTTGCCGTTAGGCGATGAATGGCTCTGATACCAAGTTGAAATCTCTGATTTGCTGTTGTGTATAATTGTGATATTTGCAGAGCTTGAGAAAGACAATGTATTTTTCTTATTACTGAAAAGAATGAATAGGAAATTGTACATAGTCTTGAATATAAATACAAAGTAAATGGGCTAAGAACCACGGCCCAGAATGATACAAAATAAAATAAGGGTTCGGGTAAAGGTGAACCCATTAAACCCGCATCTGATGAAACTCAGTATTTGTTAAGATTAGGTTAGGCCGTTCTCTTATTATCTTTTACTCTTTCTTCATCGAGTTTGGATCTCTTGCAAGCTCAGCCATCGCCCAAACTAATGTTGATGAGACAGTCTGAGACGTTCCTGCTGTAAATATATCCTTAAAATCGATAAATTTAATCTATATTTTTTGTTACGTTTATCTGTTTTTCTTATTAATCTCTGCGAGACAAGATAAAACTGCCATAAGAACTCCCCTGATACTTTCCATGGGGACAAGTCCTTCCTTTTCCAAGCGAAGCAAAACATCAACTATATCTTCATGTTGATCACTCGATCTCTTAGAACAAAGATGATCCCTTATAATTTCTTCATAAATTACATCAAGCTCGTCTGCATTCTTTTCTAAATTTGCATTTCGCCCCACTTAATTTATCAATCCAATATCCCAGTACAAGAAAGAAGTCGCCAAAATAGAAACATCCTAAATTTTCCTCAATCTGTTCGAGGATGGTATGAAAATTTCCTTTTAATCTCTTGCCAAAAGCAACTCCGCATATGATGTTATTGGCAAGACTGACCTGCAAATATAGTGTAACCCAGATTTAATATTAAGCACATTTTGATGAGGTGTTTTTTAGATTCAAAGTTCTAGAGTGCTCTTGAATTAAAACATGTATTCAAAAGATATTCATATATAAAAAAAGAAATTTATGATATTTTAATGGTTGATACGGTTCTTTAAATAAGAAACCATAGTGCTTTTAACATACCATAGTTCTTTAAATAAAAACCCATAGTGCTTTTAACATACCATGAATACGAATTTATGACTTTTTCCATCTAATCTATACAATCATGAGGTTTTTGTACATTTTGATAGTCGAAGGTAACAAATAGTTTATTAACAAAACAAAAGCTTTAAGAGCCTTTGTGTACTGAATGAAAGTGAGTTGATAGTGTTTTTGAAAATGAATTAACTCTTGGTGTGAGAATTGTCAAGACTCAAGAGTGTGTAGCTTCTGCTGTGAACTACTTTTTTGAGAGCACAAAGATCCAAATTGTGTAGAAACGTTACATGATATAAGAATTCATAATTTTCTATGGGCTTCTATAACTGTTTTATATCTCTTGTATTAAATAACATACCATCTCATTCTTAATATTGATGGGCTTGGACATATCTGGGCTGCTGCAATCGACTGAACCATCAAAGAAACCTCCTCTTCTCTTACAAATCTGAAAGTCTCCATCCTTTTTGCGCTGAAAAGCTCGAGAATGCATATCTTCCTCAACTCTCTCCATAATACTCCATACGGTGAAAAACTTATTTCCGAGTATCCATTTGAATATTTGCTCCAGGTTATAAGATTGGGTCTGCTGCAGAAATCAAGGTCATGAGTTTTGAGCACTTTTTTGGCCATAACGGAACAAGAAACCACCAGTGCTGGGTTGAAACCGAGCTTCAGATGCATCAGTGGGCCGTGTTTTTGAGAAAGAATCCATATAGAGCGATGTAAAGGCGTGCTCGATTGGTGCAGGTTTCCAATTGTAGGAAGTGCTCTGGGACCAGATGGAAGGTTTATTTTATTATTTTTATTAATATCAACCTTTTTTGTTTGCCTAAAATAAAGAAGAGTGATCAATGGTGCAAGGAGGAGAAGCAAAGCTACAAGTAGAGCCACCTTATCTGGTCTTGACAAAAAAGAGTGAAATGTAAGAGATTATACAATTCAACTTTGTGAGCATGAAGACATTGCAAGTACTGTTAACTGTTTCTTGTTCTGTTCCAGATCAACGTTATCATCATCTGCTCTTTACCAAACTTTCTAAGCTCACTTGGATGCATACTGCACTACAAGGTCAGCGAGGTATGCGACTGGCTTTATGTTAGACTTCCATATATTCAAATGCGGCAACACTATACGTAGAATTGAAGAAGTCGGAAGTAGCTTGGTGACGGAGAAAACGGTTCGTAAATCGGAGTTCGAAGGAGGAAGTTGTGGCGAAGAAGGTGGAGTGATGCTGGAGCGACAGCGACAGCCGTCTGTTGCTTCAGGGCTTGAAACCCGAGACTTGGGACAGACGTCTGTGGCTTCGGATGATTTTTTCCAAGACCTATGACAGACGTCTGTCGCATTGTGACAGACGCCTATAACGACTTTCTACCTATTTTTAGTCTAGACTGGGTATGAAGATTGTGATATTCGAATGGACAATTTTAGAACTTTGCCTAGGTTTTCTATTCTCTTACATAAGCTATCTGTAAGATTTAGAGATGTATGCGACTGCAAGGGTTTTAGCCTCCATTAATTAGAGTTTTATCAAAACCTAATTTTATTCAATTCTCTCCTCCATGAATCAATTCTGTTAGAATTTTGATCATTGTAATCAATCTTTTGTACTCTTCTCATTCGTATTAATAAAAGCTCTCTCTCAAAGTGGATGTATAATAACACAACGTTAGTGTAACCACTATAAATCGATGTGTGATTTATTTCTTCATTATTGCTTTTACATTATATTACTTGTTTAGAGATTGTGATTGTTTTGGGATTGGATTGAGATTTGGATTAAGATATTGATTGGTTGTTTTGCACTTTTTACCATGATCCCGTTTTCCACTGTGCTTTGGGGTTTGGATTTGAGTGGTCTCGAGTTAGAATTCCCACAACATTTAGTATCAGAGCTTTGGTATTGGTAGGTGATTGTAGAAATGCCGAAATTAGATAATACCTTAGGTAGTTCCTCAGTAGTTAAGCCAAGTGGTGTAGTAATTTGTTATAGGCAAGTGGAATGACAATAATAATTTTGAAAAAGGGTAATGGAAGATGAAAGTGATTCTAAGAAGGAATCGGGTGCATCGGGTAGTGATTGATACACATTTGTTGTTGGTAGACATTTTGGATGTTGATAGAGAGAGGAAATGGAAGAGTGGTAATTCACTATACTTTAACTTGCGATAGGGAGAATGTTATCTCCGAAATTAGTGATGAGACTACCGCTAAGAGAATTTGGGACGTGTTGGAGGAGTATATATAAAGAAGTCACTAACTAATCGTTTGATCTTGTTGCGAACGTTCTTCATCCGTAAGATGAAAGAAGGTACTTCATTTAAGGTGCATTTGAATATCTTTGATGATTTGCTAATGAAGATAAATGCGATAGATTTGAAAATAGAGGAAGAGAAAAAGGCGATGATATTGTTGTGTTCGTTGCCGGACCATTATACGAGTTTTTCAAATAGTTTGATCTATAGCCGAGATACTTTGATTCTAGATGATGTCAAAACGTGTCTTCTTAGCGAGAAGTTATGGGATCAAATGAAGGAACTAGGTGATGGAAGTAGTGGTGCTAGTAGTGGTCATGGTTTATTTATGGAGAAGGAGAGATATGTGAAGAAGGAGAACCGTGGGCGTTCTAAATCAAGGAACTCCGGTTGGAGAGGAAAGTCAAAGAAAAGAAAATGCAAGTGGTATATTTGTAAGAATCCCGGTCATCAGAAGAATGAGTGTCCGGACAAGAGAAAGCAAGGACGGAAGTAGTATCTTCATCCATAGCGATGGAGAGTGGAGCTGATAAGGAAGACGTAGATGCGTTGACGGCGGTAGCATTAGATGTTTCGCGTAGCGAATGGTTGCTCGATTCAGGGCGTCTTATCATATGACGCCAAATAGAAATTGGTTTCCTTCTTATGTTAACAAAGAAAGAAATTCAATTATTATGGGTAATTGTGCTATTTGTAAGTCAAAAGGCATTGGTTCTATGAAAATTCGAATGTTTGACGGAGTGGTTCGTACTCTCACTAATGTACGCTATGTTCTGGGACTTCGAAAGTCTATTATCTCTTTGGAGCAATTGGATTCTTTAAGTCTAAGATTACTATTGAGAGTCATAGCTAGGAGGTTTCGAAGGGTGCGATTGTAGTGATGAAAGGTGTTAGGACTCATGGTGTTTATTTGCTTCAAGGAGTGACTATATAAGGTGAAACTTGTGTTAGAGTTGATAGTGCTAGAAATGCGGATTACATGTCTTAAAGCTAGAATAACACTATGGGGATGAATAGTGTTTTGTGGATTTTATAAATCTTTTTGAAAGCTATGTAATTTAATCGCCAACAAATGCAATATACAGACACAGATACGATCACAAAATCAGACATCGATGCAAATAATAAATAAAAGCAGTAAACACACCAGGATTTTATACTGGTTCGGAGTTACCCTAAATCCAGTCCTGCACAATTGTACGGATTTATTTTCAAAATAATCTCCTAGATTACACCCTCGATTTCAAAGCCACGAGGTACACAGTCCTATATTCGAGTCCGGGGAGAACTCTCTTGATTTACCAGGCCACAAGATCACCTAATCGATTTTCGGGGAAACAATCACACCTAATTGATTCCGGCTCAACCGCACCTTTTACTTAACAGTTTGATTTACAAATAATCATATAACTCTGAATAACACTGAGATCTTATGGAGAGAGTGGTAGAGAATCAAACAAGAGATAATCAAGTTTGATTCACTTGGTATTTCGGCAGAGTATAGTTTGTGACTCTTTAAAATAAATGTGGAAGATGAAGAGGAGAGAAAGTGAATGAAAATCTGGTAAAATTGATTTAGAACATACTGGTATTTGTAGAGATCAACAACCATGTCTATTCGTGAAAGGATACGACGAATAGACACTTCTTTTGAAAATTGAAATATGAAAATTAATGGGCACCATGTCGGCATGAGGGGTAGGAGTATGTCGACATGCTCTAGGCAAAAATGGTGATTTTGATTTTCTTATTAAAACTGGTTTCTATAAATTTTCAAAATAATTTCTAAACTTTTATAAATATACTTGAATATAGTTTAAACATATAAAAGAGTTTAGAAAGTAATTTTTAATATACAATCTTAATATATAAACTGATTTAAAATATGAGTATATAAATATTTAAAAGCTAAATATTAAAACAAGAGATAGTTTAAAATCAAGGATAATTTTGAAATCAAAATATTAAAAATGATAAAGATAATTTTGAGGCTAAAGTATTTCAAACAGGAGAGATGTCTTTTTGAAAAGAAGGTTTTGAAAACATTTTAAAATAAGAGATATATTTTTGAAAAAAGCATTTTCATTTAGTGGATATAAAAATAGGACCAATATATGTTCCACTAGATATTGTCGTGGGTTTCATCCCACTAGGGTTCCATCCCTTTAACAGGCTCGAAGTGAATTCCATTCCACGAATAAATTTCGAATAAAGATGTAAGTGCATTCAAGAAGTTTTAACGTAATTCTAGACTCAATATTTATCTTGTACTTTGAAATCTTAAACTCTTGATATCTTGATACTCATGAGTCTTCAATCTTGATATCTTCAATCTTGATATCTTCAATCTTGAATCTCTATACTATACAGTCTTCATTCTTGGTACCTGCATGGTTAAATCCTACATATGCATATATATCTAAACTATATTGTTAGTATTTATATTTTATAACAGGTTCTAAGATTGTTGTCATCAAAACCATCATCTCAAGGACTAACAATCTCCCCATTTTTAATGATGACAACCTATGTTTATAGAATATACTTCACCCTCACAATAACTCCCCCTAAAACTAACAACTCCCCTTTTAATCTAAGTCTAACTACTCTTACTACTCTATTTTATATTTCTTCCCCTTTGTCATCAACAAAAACTAATCCTAAACTAATATAACTCTCCCGTAATCTAATACTAGATTACCTGTGACAAATTAAGATGGAATATATATATACAATAACATGAGTTACTTAATGAAAACATAACAAATATGATAGTTTAAATCCAATAACCATATACTATGTTTCCTATAATGTTATACATTCCATTCAAACCAAATCAATTCTAATCAAAGCAAACCAAATCAAATCAAACAATTCAAATCAAATTCAAATCAAACGATTCAAAAACAAGCAATTCAAACCATAAGGAGATCAAATAATTTTAGGAAGATCAACCCATCCTTTTTCTAAAATAGGGTTCTTTTTAATATCTTCCCAATCTTCATTATATGGAATCAAAGTTCCTTCAGGATTTGCACCGAAATCATCTTTGTTTAGGGCAGAAATCATCTCTTGTTCTTTTTCATCTGCATTTGACTTAATTCTAAGTGCCTTTGATTGCGAAGAATAAAAGTAAGTATATTCTTGAATGACTTGAGAGTTTCTTTAAGATTTTCACCTAGAGTTTGTGAAGAGGATTTCATTTTTGATAAATAGTTAAACAATGCAAATAGAGATGAGTAGAAATAAAGAGTTTACAAATTTCTGGAAGAAACAGGTGTTTAAATAGGCAGGAATTCATTTAAAAAGAATAGACACAAGTTAGTTATTTTAAATTCAAAATTTTAAAAAATAACTAAATGAGACAGTTATATGTCGACATAGAGTGTTGGGGCATGTCGACATGGGTGTGTTGATTTATGTGTCTTCTTTGTTTTATCCATAAGTATGTATACATATATATACACATATATATTATACTATCATTTATTCTAGAGATACGATAAGATAGAAAAACATAAGATAGATAAAAAATTTATAGATAGATGAGCTAATACATGAGATACTTCATAACATGATAAAAGATCAATACAAGTTCATACAAAATAAACTAGTACATCACATCCTAGTTTTTAAAATGTGCTAGAGGATGAGGAGGAATATGATAGGACAAGTTTCCGACCAACTTTAGCAAAGAACTTGTTCATATTAGTGGTCATTTTATTCAATTTCTTACTAACGGATCTTTTGAGAATCCGTTCATTTTCCACTGTGATCTTTTGATTTTTGAGAAGAGTTGTTGGAAGGATTGTTAGTATTGATAGGATATTCAATTCTTTTCAAGGAGGTGTCTTCATTCTCTTCTTCAATTTCCATTTCCACCCCTGCTTCTTTTTCTTCCTCATTTTCTTCGTCCATCTCTTCATGTGCCTCATCTCTTTTCGGCAAGAGATTCGTATTGTTGAAATATGAAAGGAGTTTCATAAGAGAAATATTGGCATGATTAAACACTTTTCTTGAAACAAATTCTTCCTGTTTATAATCAACACCAAAATAATTAAAAATCCAAGTGAGATAGATTCCATGATACAAAGTATTCTCACCCATTTCCAAATTCTTAGGACGAAGTTCATCCATAATCATTTGCGCTCAATTAATGCCATAATGACCAAAAATAGAAAAAGAGCTTTACAAACTTTCAAAGTTGGGTTATTGAAATTTCCCGATTTAGGAGTGATAGTATGTTGCAAAAGAAGATTAATAATACGTGCTTTTGGATGAAAATTACGATTTTTAAATTCAAAGTTGCCATCTCCTTCGAAAATGTGATGAAATGTCTCGCGATCATGTTCATCAATGTTAAAAGTAGAAATATCCATTCCCGAATTCTTGCAATTGAGAATGTTGCCCAAAATTTCACAATTTAAACAATTTTAGTGCCTTCAACACTACTTCAAATTTCATGTTCATTTCCTTCATGAAAACCGCGATTCAAATTCACATAAAACATTTTAACAAGATTCGGATAACAAACAAAATCATTTTTAGAATTGTCAAAAAGACTAAGAATATGGTTCTCTTCAAGAGGAGTATTGATTTCATATGTAGAGAAATCGCTAAAGATAGCAAATTTTCCCGTATGAACTTTTCCATAATTAGCATAGCTTATATAAGCCTTGATTGCTTCTGGATCATTATAAAGATACTCTTTAATGGTTTTTGACAGTTTCATTGTGGATGAAGTGCTTGAAGAAGTCATTTTTGAAGAGAGTAAAAAGTTTATAGAAGTAAAAGAGAGTTTGAGTTTTGAAATGAAAGTGAATAGATATGATAAGATAAAGGAAATAAATAAATATTCAATAGTCATGTTCTCTAGTCAAGATGTACCTTTTAAGGACATTGGAGTTGGTGAAAAGGTGGAGGCAAGTTCAAAGATTTGAATTCAAATTTGAATTTCAACTTTCTAACAGGCATGTCGACATCATGGGTAGGGCCATGTCGATATGGGTCAGATAATTCATGTGACCTATCTATTCTTAAATACTTTAATATCTATATATATAATTATTATTTTTAATGTCAATATATTTTTCTTAAGTGATTATTGAATATAATAATGCTCTTTATTAAAAATAAAAAATAAAAAATATTATAATATTTAAAAATAAAGTATAATAATAATAACAATAAAATTTAAATTCAAGCAACACATAATTTCAAAAGCAATCAAACAATCAATCAATTTTAAGCAAACAATTTCAACCAAAATATTGTAAACATGTACCTTTTTCTAGATTCGCATCTCTGAGATCATCGGAATCGTGAATAGCCATAAAGCACATTTTTGAATTTTCTATCTTCTGATCATCATCGCTTGTGGATGAGTCTGAGTCTAAATCGTCTAGTGTAGCGGTATATACTCTTTTCCTTTTCTTTGTATAATCATTGCTTGTAGGAAACTGTTGCTTATCAGGATGCGGACAATCTGTTCTGAGATGGCGTGGTTCATCATAGTTGAAATATTTGACGTGATTTGGTACTACATTATGATTTTTAGAATTCCTATGATCATTCTTTTTGAAGTTGCTCATCTTTCTGTATTTAAGAAACTTTCGAAAATTCCTTGTCATGAAAGCTATTTCTTCATCATCATCACTACCCGATTCTGATTCCTCTGTTAATGCATTGAACGCAGTTGACTTCTTTTCGAATGCCTTGCTACCTCTTCTCCCTTTCAATTGAACTTCGAATGACATTAGATTTCCAATCAATTCTTCAATCTTTAAAGTACTGATATCATTTGCTTCTTTGATTGCAAGAGTTTTCTGATCCCATTCCGAAGTAAGAGAATTTAGAATTTTTCTGACTTGATCTTCTTCGGAGAAACTTTTTCCTAATGATATTAGAGAATGCACAATATCCTGAAATCTACTAAACATATCTAAAATGAACTCACTAGAATTCATTTTGGATAATTGAAACTAATTCGTGACTATGGATATTTTGGTCTGTTTGACTTTGCTTGTTCCTTCATGAGTAACTTGCAAAGCTTCCAGATATCATAGGCAGACTTACAAACAAATACTCTATTGAATTCATTCCTATTAAGTGAACAAAAAAATATATTCATGGCTTTGGAATTATTTTATGCAATAGTCTTTTTCTCAGCAGTCCACTGTGCAAAACTAGTTTTCGGTTCAAAATATTCAGTTAGAGTGATATTCCAAGTATCTAATCTTATTGATTGTAAATATATTTTCATTCTACATGCCCAATATGCATGGTTACTGCTATTAAAAAGTAGTGGTCTAGCAGTAGACTGGCCCTCTATAAATGAACTAGTGATAATGTTAACAGAACCAGTGTTGGTAACCATTTTAAAAATATTTCAAAATTCAGGTTATGAAAACTTTGAAAACCTTGCTCTGATACAAAATGTTAGAAATGCGGATTATGGATCTTAAGGCTAGAATAACACTAGAGGGGGTGAATAGTGTTTTGTGGATTTTTTTTGAAACTTATGTATTTTTATCACAACAAATGCAATACACTGACACAGATACAATCACAGAATTATACGCAGATGCAAATAATAAATAAAAGCGGTAAAGGAAAGAGCACACTAGGATTTTATACTGGTTCGGAGTTACCCGACATCCAGTCCCGTACAATTATTCGGATTTCTATTCAAAATAATCTCCCAGATTACACCCTTGATTTCAAGGCCACGAGGTACACCCTCCTGTATTCGAGTCCAGGGCAAACTCTCTTGATTTACCAGGCCACAAGATCACCTAATCGGTTTACGAGGCAACAATCACACCCAATTGATTTCAAGGCTCAACCGCACCTTTTACTCAACAGTTTGATTTACAAATAATCTTATAACTCTGAATAGCACTAAGATCTTATGGAGCGAGTGGCAGAGAATCAAACAAGAGATAATCAAGTTTGATTCACTTGGTACTTCGGTAGAGTATAGTTTGGGATTCGTTAGAATAAATGTGGAAGATGAAGAGGTGAGAAAGTGAATGAAAATCTGGTAAAAATTCGTTTAGAACTTACTGGTATTTATAGAGATCAACAGCCATATCTATTCGTGAAAGGATACGATGAATCGATACTTCTTTTGAAAACTAAAATTTGAAAATTAACAGGCACCATGTCGACAGGGGGGTAGGAGTATATCGACATGCTTTAGGCAAAAATGGTGATTTTGATTTTCTTATTAAAATTGGTTTCTATTATTTTTCAAAAAAAATTCTAAACTTTTATAAATATACTTGAATATAGTTTAAATATATAAAAGAGTTTATAAAGTAATTTTTAATATATAATCTTAATCTATAAAGTGATTGAAAATCTGAGTATATAAAATTTAAAATCTAAATATTAAAACAAGAGATAGTTTAAAATCAAGGATAATTTTGAAATCAAAATATTGAAAATGATAAAGATAATTTTGAGGCTAAAGTATTTCAAACAGGAGAGATGTCTTTTTGAAAAGAAGGTTTTGAAAAGCATTTTAAAATAAGAGATATATTTTTGGAAAAAGCATTTTCATAAAATTAGCGGATGTCAAAATAGGACCACAATATGTTCTACTAGATATTGTCATGAGTTCCATCACGCTAGGATTCCATCCATTTAACAGGCTAGAAGTGGATTCCATTCCACGAATAAATTTCGAATAAAGATGTAAGTGCTTTCAAGAAGTTTTAACATAATTCTAGACTTAATACTTATCTTGTACTTTGAAATCTTGAACTCTTGATATCTTGATACTCATGAGTCTTCAATCTTGATATCTTCAATCTTGAATCTCTATACTGTACAGTCTTCATTCTTGGTACCTGCATGGTTAAATCCTATGTATACATATATATCTAAACTATAATGTTAGTATTTATATTTTATAACAGGTCCTAACATTGTTGTCATCAAAACCACCATCTCAAGGACTAACAAATAGTTCTCATGGCTTGGATGCGACTAGGTTGTAGCATTTGTGGTTGGATCATGTCTCGGAGAGGAGTTTGGATATTATTTGGATTAGGGAGATGATCGATGGAGAGAGTTTCAACAAATTAGAGTTTTACGAGGAATGTGTCATTGGGAAGCAAATTAAAGTTTCATTCGGTGAAGAAAACATGATTTGAGAAGTGTTCTTGAGTATGTTCACACGGATGTTTGAGGACCAACATCAGCAGCTTCTTTCGGAGGAGCAAGGTATTATATTTTTTTATTGATGACTTTTTCTTGAAATGTATGGGTGTATGTAATGAAGGCCAAATCGGAGGCATTTGCAAAGTTCAAAGCATAGAAAGCTCTTGTTGAGAATGAGAGTGGCAAGTCTTTGAAGGTTCAAAGATCCGACAATGGTGGAGTGTATGTTTCTGGAGAGTTCTAGGAGTTTTGCAAGCATCATGATATTCAGAGACATTTTACTACACCTGGAGATCCGCAGTCGAATGGTGTTGCGGAGAGGGTGAACCGTACTCTACTAGAGAAAGCTCGATTCTTCAGATTGACATCGGGATTATCTAAGGGATTTTGGGATGAAACTTTGTCATCCACGGTACATATTATTGATCGAATTCCATGCTCGGTTATTGGTAACAAAATTGTGAAGGAAGTGTGGAAGGGATGGAGAATTGACTTGAATTATCTTCGTGTGTTTGGTAGTCCAGTTTATGTGCATGATCCAAGAAATGATAAGCTTGAACCTAGAGCTTTTAAAGGAATTTTGTTTGGCTATACGGATGGTGTAAAAAGCCATTGAATTTGGAATCTGAAAACAAAAAAGGTTGTGAATTCTCATTATGTTACTTTTGATGAGTCGGCGTAGTTCAAAGAGAATGAGATCTCATCGGATGTTTCGGATTTGGTCCATGTGAATCAAAGAAGAAGGAAGTTGTTTCCACATTTTGTCCAAGGAGTAGAGAGAGTAGAGTAGTTGGATATGCTTGTGAGGAGGAAGCGGTTGATGTAACATCACATAGCCCATAGGGTGCCTCTAGTAGTGTTAGTCACTACACCAAAACAGATGATTCCTAACAAGTGTTGCGAAAAAATTCAGTAACACTTACATGCGTTGCTATAGGGGCGTGGATATTTCTTTGAAACATTTATAGGCATTCACTTATATTTTTCTCCAACGTTTATTAGCGTTGGAAAAAGTATGTTCCAACGCTTATAAGCATTGGAGGAAAATAGTACCCAACGGTTATAAGCGTCGCTAAAAAATATCACCCAACGTTTATAGGCCTTGCGAAAAAAGATATTACCCAATGCTTATAAGCGTTAGATTATATTTTTTCTAACGCTTATAAGCATTGAAACATACTTTCCCCTAATGCGTCTAAGCATTGGGGAAAAATATCACCAACGATTATGAGCATTCAAACAAATAAACACTTATTGCTAATGTGAACGTTGAAAGATATAAAGTAGATTATATTTAATATGAAATATTATCTTAATTTAGCAAATTATACCAAATCAATATCAATCAACAATATTCATAATCATGGAAATGAAATAAAGCATCAATTAACAAAAAAGAAATTCAATACATAATTAAGTTACGAATACATAGTTTGCCAATTCCATACTAATATTAAATTGCAATAACAAAGATAAGATATAGTTCATAGTTACAATCTACAAATACCAAATACGAAACTATGGTCATATAACAAAAACTCATTCTGAAAATTCACATATCTTGTACATTCCATTTAAGGACTATCATAAACAGATGCATCCAGTTCAAGAAGTACCATCCAATTTTCTCTTTTCTTCTGCTTCTTCCATAAGTGCCTACATGCATTCAATATCATATTAAAATGACATTTATACTGGTAATCAAGGTGATAACACATGATTTAACAATAAAATGACATTAAATCAAACAAGCACTTATTGACAATAAAAGGACAATAAACAAGCAATTATGCCGCGATGAACTGCCGCGATGAACAAAGGCATAAAATGACAATAAACAAGCAATTATGCCCCAATTACACTTGGTAGATTGGCTATTGCCAGTTCAAAAATTGAAGATTCAATCTAGGTTGGATGATAATTTCACTATAGTAAACATTATGTGCAGTTTTTAATAAGAGTTAACTTAACAAAAATATTTTCATCAGTACATGATCGAGCACTCAAACTTTATACATAAATTTATCCTTACACAAATTACTTAATTCACGGTAAATTTGTTGATAATAGAATACTGCAATTGCACACAAAAGAATTAAAACATAAATTATATACTTGCATAGAATTTTAAAAGATCACTACACCATCCCAGTCATTTCATAGCACTTATTTTTTTTCTCAATTGTCAATTCTTATTTGTGTTGTAGAGTAATCACAACATTATCAGTTACTATGCTAAAAATGTGATCGAAAATACACGTTTACATTTCTTTTATTCCCAATATATATTTGTGTTGGGAAATCTAGTTAAATTGTAATTAACCAAATGTTTCTAGAGCAAAAAAGTAAATGAGTAATTTTTCTAATCCATAGTCCTAATCGCCTTCTCAATGCTCATTCATTCAACCGCTTCTTTTAAAAAAATTGATTTGCAATTCCATTTCGATTTCAAGGAATCGATTTCAGCCCCATTGATTTTTTTCTTTTTGTTGAAGGAATTTGTGTTGCGAATCAATTTCGGCCTCACTAATATCGCGATTGAATTCGTGTTTCCAGACTCTGATGGCAACGGTGGTGACTCGCTATAGCAGCGACTAGGAGACGACTCCAGTCGATAGCAACTCCAATCGACGGCGGCTAGGCAAGGACTCCAATCAATGGAACGACAACTCGACTGGATGGCAGTAGAAAAGGGACGGTGGATTATAGAAGGGGTTTAAATATTGCATGGTGGAGATTGCTGCCTTAGTTTTTGATAGAATAGATTTTAGGCAGAGTTGCATATTAGTAAATTTTGGGATGTTTCATTTTTATTAGTTTAATCTCGCATGCTGTTGCAGCTTAATTTAATCTTTCTCAAAATGAAATTAATTCTTCGTAATTATTTTTATAAGTTACCATCAACCATGCAATTAATGCATTAGTAAGTTGTCATGAAACTTGATATTTATGTATGTTGAATTTTCTGTATATAAATCTATATTTAAATTGGTTTTGAGATGTCTATGTACTATTTTGCATTATATTTGATGTATTTCTCAATGTAAATTGTACTTATTTTATGCCTTTATGTTTAGGAATAACTAATTTAGTATAAACTAAATTTGTGCTGCACATATTTGCGAGCATAGCTCAGTTGGTCAGGGCTGCTTAGCGACTATGAAACAAAGTTTTTTGAGGTCGTGGGTTCAAGTCTTGGTAAATTGAGCTGTGTTTCCCAAACGGCGGGCAGTCGAGTTTCCTTGCTCTACTCTTCGGAGTAGGGAAACCCAGTTTACTACTATATTTAGTTCATTTTTATATAAACCATATTACTTATATTTCTTGTAGTTTAAAGTCATAGATTAGATTTCGGTTTATTTTTCGACAGCTAAATGAGATAAAGGCTGTAGTAGCATTTGAGCATATGGCAGAAACTAATTTTCCCTTCAATTATTAACCATATATCTACTTTACTACCAAAAATGCACATACTTTCCTTGACTTTGCACCAGAGACACAACTCATTTTCCCTGCAATTTTCTTAAATGCATCCCCAACATAAAGTTTATCCTCTTTGAGTGGATCCTTACAATATCACATTGAGTGAGACTGAAAAGAAAAAATGAAGGAGTAGTGTGACATGAAGGCAAATTAAAGATATATCAATATTTGGGTAACATAAATAAATTTGCACTAATATCCACCTTTCAAGCTAGGCAATCAATTTTTCCTCCAGGCCAACTGCTCATGTTGTGACCACTAAAACCTACAAAAGATAAAACCAAGCATTGAAATGCCAAGTTCTCATAGATTTTTGAGATCACTAGACATTCCTACCATATGAAAGAATTTCATAATAGCTTGTATCAAAATAAACAAATCTAGGATGAAAATAAAAGCATAAAGTCAAATTTTAAAAAAGATATGGCTGACAAAGTAGATTAGACACCTCCAAAAAAAAATCCTTACAGTCGAAACCGCGATGATTAAAAAATTAAATTGGTACTTATGCCAAAAATTTGTCATCTTTTACTTCACATGAACAAAATTATAAGATGTGTAATCAGTAAATAAAATTTGGATGGAATAATGATTTTGTGTCGGGCAAAGCAATAATATATTAAAAAAATTAATTTTTCTACGCCAATATATAAAACCAACCCCAAAAAGAAGAAGAAGAAAACATATGGTCCTACAAAAAACATATTCATGCATACTTACATAGTCATACACTTAAACATTCGTGCATGTATTAATCTTAGGAAAGTAGGGTCTATGTTAATACTATCCCAAATACCACATACATATTCAATAGGATGGGGTTTAAAATTTTGTTTGGCAAGGGAAGGACTAGAGTGTTGTGACGCCCCACCTCTACACCCACTCTATCCAAGGACACTACAGGGTAATGCCGTCAACTAGCACGGAGAATAAGGCTGTTGAGGAGCGACCACCCGCGTAATTGCTTTGTGCGAGCACCGATATGTCAGATAGTACAACTTGCATCTGGTTTCAGGAGGAAATCCGACATACCGATACAAACTCAAAGCTACTACCGGTGGCCATATATATTCTTCGGAAACAAATATAGAAATAAACATAACACAAATCAGTCACAGACATCCATATCACAAAGGCGGAAATAGATATGAATATATAACACATAAAAGTGTTCATTAGAGTAGTGGTCAGACAAGATCCACAATATCACAAAAAAATAGCTATAAGTGCTAGACAAAAGAATATGGATACATCAATGAGTCCATATCTCAATGTATACAACAAAATCTACTAATCTAAGTAGTTAGCCAAAAGAGGGTGATAGTCCCGGATGTGAAGTCAAGCAGAAACACTTGTAACATCTCGGTCTGACCCGAGTATTATTTAATAAGAAAACAATAAATGGATCAGTCTAACTATAAATATCGAATGAAATGATATAGAATAAGAGATATGACAAAAATATATGATAACCATAAAACCATACTATGATAAGTATGTAATTGAAACTCGACAAGAGATTAATCAATATCACAAGAACCTTCCCAAAGATCAAAAAGAATGTCATACTCTTTATTTTTATTCACTAAAACCATAAGTATTGACAACTATATCAATGTCAATCACAAAAGTTAATGACACACAAATTCACCAATGCACAAATATTGATAAAACATATCAATGTAAATCACGAAAATTGGTGAAATGCCAGTTCTAGAAATCATCAATGGAAATCCAGAAATCACAAAAAGGAGGAGGCCTATCACAAAACGAGAGCATGAAAACTCACCAACATGTGTATCACAAAATGGAACGCTATTCCATCGTTGCTAACCATTAATTTTGAGCCGAAACTCCACAAAACGGCCGAAGACCATGGGTCACTACCCCATCAAATTTTGAGTGGAAACTCCACAGAAACGGGGTTTAGTCTCCCTCGTAGACAAAGAGACATCGCACATTTGCTAGTCTAAATCACAAAAATGATCATCAACGATCATCAAGAAGTGTTAATTACAGTAAGTTAGTAAATATATGAGCTTAGCCTTATGCCCATAACCACTAGCTTAACTTAAATATTTATGAACAAATTGTAAGTTTCCACTAGAAAATTGTCACAAGAGATTCAATCGAAAAATTCCAAGAATTAACCAACAAATTAAACGCAAGCGTTTCATACCACTTGTTTTACTAAGTAGTTTAATTAGATTTCTCATACGAGTGAAGTAAAGGTTTGTATATACTAGTAGATTGGAAAACGGTTTAAGAAACGAGCTTTGTAATAAAATAGGGTTGAAATCGTTTTGATGAAAGAGTTTTGATATTTACTACTAGTATTGAAACCTTTATATTTTTAAAGTGACGAATCACAAAAATGATTGTAGAAACAATAAATCACAAAAATTCACATTCGTGGACGTGAATAAAATCCAAAGAATTCGATTCCAAATCCATCAAAGTGGAAATACCCTTGCGACTTAACAGCCAGGACTTACGACTTAACACAATACAACACAAGAAATCAGTGGCTCAACTCATGTGACTCCACGGCATACGACATAAGGGATCAGCAACATAGCATGCGGCCTAACTGGGCGACCTAAGAAATGGGCGACATAAGATGCAAGCGACCTAAGGAGCTAGCGGCTTAAGGAGTAGCATGCGGCCTAACATGACGCGACCTAAGTTGGTGCGAGATATAGCAGCAGGCCGAGCGACCTAAGTGATGCGACATAAGTGGTGCGAGCAAGCCGAGCGACTTAAGTTGATGCAAGCCGAGCGACCTAAGTGGTTGCGAGATATAGCAGGTGCGACCCAAGGTATGACGCGACCCATAATAGGTGCGACTTAACAGGCCGAGCGACCTAAGGTACTGAAGCAAGCCGAGCGACCTAAGGGTTCAGCGACCTAAGGCAGGCAGAGCGACTTAAGGAGGTGAGGCTGAGCGACATAAGGGGCCAGCGACCTAAGGCAGACCGACTCATAGCAAGGCAAGCGACCTAAGTGGTTGCGACCTAACTGCAGGCCGAGAGATGTATATACGGGCCGAACGACCTAAGGAACAGAAGTGCCAAAACTCTCTCGATTTGCAACCGGTCGAGCACGGACGCTAGGGGATTACGCCCATCGGCTACCCGGTCCTATTGGCTCCTTAATGCATCACCAAAAACGTGTTCAAACTTCAAAGTTAGGATTTTTAAAGATTTGAACCCAAAACACTAAAAATTTGGATTTTCACCAATTCAATCCAAACCAAAAGCAAATGCACATGAATAAGTGTTAGGAATTCATACCCAACAATCAAAGATAATTATAGACAAAGATGTGAGATAAAAATCTCACCTTTTCACAAAATCAATGAAGGAGAAGCTTAAAAGCAAAGGAAGAATCAACCACACTTCAATCTCAACACAAGAAGCTTGAATCAATTTCTTCTCTTTGGATTTGGAGTTAGATGTTGGATTTGCAAATGAACTAGGGCTTGGAATTTTAATTTCTCATTCCTCTCTCCATTTTTGATGAAGCTTGAGTGTTAGGAAATGAAAGTGAAGTAATGAAGGGAAGATGGGGTTGAGCTAGAGTTAATAGTTTAGGCTAATGGGCTAAACCAAACCCAAAGCCCAAAGTGAAAAAGTGGCAAAATTCCACTAACTCCAAACATATCAAAATTTATACTCAAAAAGATCGCAAACGGTGTTTTGGACCCAATGGAAGTGGTCCCGAGTCCTAATTCGACCGTATGCAAAAAAGTAACTTTTCGTATTAAAATCCGACTAACGATAAAATATTTAAACAAAAATATTTAGATATTCAATCGTAAAATATGCGGGTTGTTACAAACTCGCCTCCTTAAAGAAATTGCGTCCTCGCAATATTTAAGAAGAAAATATAAGGTAACAACCATGAAAGCATATCAACACAAAAGAAATTTGAAATAAGAAATTCACCTCAAAGGGCACGGGAAAGTAAGTCCGGATGTGTTCGCTCGATGAACTCTCTAGATTCCCATGAGCAATCCTTATGATTTGAGGACCATTGAACTTTAACAAGCGAAAGATCTTTATTTTGAAGGCATTTGACCTCCGTAGCAATAATACGAATAGGATGTTGCTTATAAGTTAAATTAGGCAAAACTTCAATTTCTTCCACAACACCGGGCTCAAGAATAGAATCGGAATCTCGAAGGCATTTCCGTAATTGAGAAACGTGAAACATGTCATGAATAGCAGAAAACTGAGCCGGTAATAAAAGGCGATAAGCCATGGAGCCAATACGTTCGGTGATGGGAAATTGACCAATATATCGAGGTGCTAACTTTCCCAATCGACTGAAACGTACAACGCCCTTCATAGGTGAAAAACGAATAAACACAAGATCTCCATAGAAAATTCTAATTTCCTTCTCCGTTTATCGGCGTAGGATTTTTGTCTACTCTGGGCTTCTTTCATCCTATGACGAACAAGGTCAATCTTCTCTGTGGCATCTCGAATAAAATCTGGACCTAAAACAAGCTTCTCACCGGCCTCAAGCCAACAAGAAGGAGATCGACATGGTCTTTCATAGAGTGCCTCGAAATGTGCCATACCAATACTAGATTGGAAGCTATTATTATAGAAAAACTCAACAAGAGAAATATGATCTTCCCAACTTCCACCAAAATCAAGAACACACACACGAAGAAGAGCTTCAAGAGTTTGATTCACACGCTCGGTTTGTCCATCGGACTGGGGATGATAAGCGGTGCTAAAATTTAGCTTCGTTCCCAAATCTTTTTGAAGACTCTTTCAAAATCAACTAGTAAACAATGGATCACGATCACTAACAATAGAAGAAGGAACTCCATGCAATTTACAATTTCTTTAATAAAGAGTTTGGCTAAGAGAGGAACGGTTCGATTGGAACGAACGGGAATAAAATGGGCAGATTTAGTAAGTCTATCGACTATCACCCATAAGCTATCATGATCCGAATGAGAACGGGGAAGGCCGTCTATAAAATCCATGGAGATTTGGTCCCACTTTCAAATTGGAATTTCTAAAGGTTGCAATAACCCACCGGGCCTTTGGTGCTCGGCCTTAATGAGTTAGTAAGTCATGCAACGCTTAACAAAGTTAGCAATATCAGATTTCATTCCCTTCCAATAATAAAGTGGCTTCATGTCCGTGTATATTTTACTACTACCGGGATGAATGGTAAATTTAGAACGATGAGAATCTTCTAAAATGTCTTTACGAAGATTACTAATATTCGGCACGATAAGTCTACCAAATTTTCGAATACCGCCACGAGAATCAATATCAAAGTCTTTCAAACTTTCAATATCAATTTTATCCCTAAAATTTTGGCCAAGAAGAGCCAATTCGGGATCTAGCTTTTGAGCTTCAAGAATGCGGTCTAAAAGAGAAGGATGAGCCTCAAGGCTACATAAAACAAGAGATGAACATAAATCGGAAACACGATCTCGAATCTAACAAGTGGATAGAATTCCGAGATCATTCCATTCGGATATCATCATAGAAACAACCGCTTGTTGCTTACGACTAAGTGCGTCCGCAACACGATTTCCCTTTCCGAGGGTATAAAGAATATCAAGATCATAAGCTGCAAGAAATTCGAGCCAACGTTGTTGACGCAAATTAAGTTCCTTTTGAGAAAATAGATACTTCAAAGATTTATGATCGGTGTAAAGAATAAATTTTTCTCTCAAGAGATAATGACGCCAAATACGAAGGGCGAAAACAATAGCCGTGAGCTCTAAATCATGAGTGGCATATCTAGTCTCGGCTGGCTACAATTGCCTAGAAGCATAAACAATAACACGTTCTCTTTGCATAAGAATGGCACCCAAACCAACGCGACTAGCATCGGTATAAACAATAAAATCTTGGTTTCCCTCGGGAATCACAAGAATAGGAGCATCGGAAAGGAGTTCTTTTAATTTCTGAAAAGAAGCTTCACATTTGTCCGACCAAATGTATTTAACACCTTTCTTTGTTAAGCTAGTAAGAGGCACGGCAATTTTTGAAAAGTCTTCTATAAAATGACGGTAATAGCCCACCAATCCAAGAAAGCTACGGATTTCCGTCACACTCTCCGGTCTCTTCCAATTTTGGATCGCTTCAATCTTAGAAGGATCCATAGAAATTCCGAATTCAGAAATAATATGACCGACAAACTTCACACGAAATTGCCAAAAGTGGCATTTAGAAAATTTTGCTTTTAATTGATTACTCCTACGAGTTTCCAACACAATCCGAAGATGCTTTTCATGCTCCTCCTTGGTTTTTGAATACACAAGAATATCATCAATGAAGATGAGAACAAATTGATCGAGGAAATTTTTGAAAACTCGATTCATAAGGTCAATGAAATAAGCCAGAGCATTCGTTAAACCTAATGGCGTAACAAGCCATTCATAAGATCCATAACGAGTACGGAATGATGTCAAAGGAATGCTATCCTCTGCAATACGAAGCTGATGAAAACCGGTAGCTAAGTCTAATTGTGAAAAGACTCTAGCACCACTAAGCTGATCAAATAAATCATCAATCCAAGGTAAAGGATATTTATTCTTGATAGTAAGATCATTAAGCTTGCGGTAGTCAACGCAAAGCCTAAGTGTACCATCGGATTTCTTCACAAAAATAGCCGAAGCTCCTCAAGGCGAGGAACTAGAGCGAATAAATTGTTTCGTCTCCAATTCGGATAATTGTTTGTGCATCTCCTCATTTTCCTTATTGGACATGCGATAAGGAGGACGAGTGATAGGTTGAGCTCCAGGGATGAGATTAATTTTGAACTCAATTGCTCGCTTAGGTGGTAATCCTAAAACACGCTCAAATATGTCGAAAAACTCACGAACAACGTGAATAAGAGAGATAATATCCTCCTCGTCATCATTATCATCATTATAAGGACTTAAAGAATATAAAGATGCAACCAAGAAGGAATCCGAATCTTTAAGGTCAATAGAAATCTGCTTAACAGATTGAGAATGTCGAAGATGAATAGTCCGCTCAGGACATAGGATTTGGGCTTCATAGCGGTTAAACCAATCCATTCCCAAAATCATTCCAAAGCATAAGTAGCACATAACATGCAGATCGGCTCGGAAAGAAAAATCACATAAAATAATCTCGACATCTTTACAAAGCAAACTAATTGTTGGGGATCCACCAACCGGATTCGCAATTCTCAAAGAAGTCATTAAACACAAAACATCCAAAGAAAAAGTATTAACAAGCTCTTTTGAAATAAAAGAGTGGGACGCATCCGTATCAAAAAGAACACAAATAGGATGATCACGAAATAAAATAATGCCATCAATGATAGAATGAGAAATACCTTGACCACGAGAAGCATTACTAGGAGTTTGCACCACATTAAGCTTTCCCTCCTTTTTGTTTTGAAGCTTGGTACACGAAGAAATATAATGGTCCGGGCTTTTGCAATAGCGACAAGCACGGGGCTTTGAATACTTATTCGCATAATGGTCCTTAGAACCACAGTTGTGGCATTGCCCACCACTTGAGGTAGAAGTCTTGGTTGCCGGAGAGGCTGGCTTCCCTTTCTTATTGTTGGGATAAGGACATTTGAACTTATTACGCCTTTTCTTGTTGGTGAAGTTCGGTTTAGCACTCCCAACCTCAACATCACTTAGTCTATCAGCCTCTTCAAGTCGAAGAGCGATATCAATGAGCTGATCAAAAGAAACTTCTAATTTTAGAAGTAATGACTTCTTGAGATTTTTATTCAAGCCATAGACAAATATTTGGTTTTTCTTCAATGGGGTGTTTATGTACTCGACCCCGTATTTAGAAAGCGACTTGAACGATGCGACATAGTCTGCCACAGAGGATTCACCTTGAACAAGGTCAATGAAACGGCGAGCCAAAATCACCTTCTCAGCTTCTGGTATAAATTTAAATTCGAAACGTTTCTGGAATTTCTCCCAAGTAAGATCCGCTTCATTTATTTCAGAAATCAGAAGCTCATACCAATCTAATGCTCTTTCTTGGAGCATACTAGAGGCCACCTGAACACGGTGAAGATTAATAAGATTCATGCAAGAAAAGATTCGATCACACGTTCTCAGCCAAGCCTGGACATCAGTAATAGTTTCAGATCATTTGAATGGCTTCCCACCCAAATTGGTATAATCGTTGCACAAACATGCAAATCCAGACTTAGGGTGAGTAGACTCCGGATTAGATCCGGCTGCTTGAGCATTCCTTACTAGATCAAGAAGCTGTTGGGAAGACATAAATACTCCATCTTGGAGAGTAGCACTAGATTGACCGACGCTGGGACGGCCAGGTCTAACCATTTCTCTTCCTTTTGAAAGAAAGAAAGAAAAAGGATAAGGTTATTCACCAAATGAATATCAAGCAATCTTGATAGATAAACAAGGAATCATAAAGAAAATAGGATGAATCGGTACGAAGACTCGAATTAAATCCTAAAGCACGACTCCTAAGATGGACTTAGGACGATGATCCTTGTTAGATTATTCTACATTGTTCCGAAGTTTTTCTCTGATACCAAGCTGTGACGCCCTACCTCTATACCCACTCTAGCCAAGGACACTACGGGGTAATGTCATCAACTAGCATGGAGAATAAGGCTGTTGAGGAGCGACCATCCGCGTAATTGCTTTGTGCGAGCACCGATATGTCAGATAGTACAACTTGCATCTGGTTTCAGGAGGAAATCTGACATACCGATACAAACTCAAAGCTACTACCCGGTGGCTATATATATTCTTCGAAGACAAATATAGAAATAAACATAACACAAATCAGTCACAGACATCCATATCACAAAGGAGGAAATAGATATGAATATATAACACATAAAAGTGTTCATCAGAGTAGTGGTCAGACAAGATCCACAATATCATAAAAGAATAGCTACAAGTGCTAGACAAAAGAATATGGATACATCAATGAGTCTATATCTCAAATGTATATAACAAAATCTACTAATCTAAGTAGTTAGCCAAAAGTCAGGGTGATAATCGCGGATGTGAAGTCAAGCAGAAGCACCTGTAACATCTCGGTCTGACCCGAGTATTATTTAATAAGAAAACAATAAACGGATCAGTCTAACTATAATTATCGAATGAAATGATATAGAATAAGAGATATGACAAAAACGTATGATAACCATAAAACCATACTTTGATAAGTATGTAATTGAAACTCGACAAGAGATTAATCAATATCACAAGAATCTTCTCAAAGATCAAAAAGAATGTCACACTCTTTATTTTTTTTCATTAAAACCATAAGTATTGACAATTATATCAATGTCAATCACAAAAGTTAATGACACCCAAATTCACCAATGCAAAAATATTGATAAAATATATCAATGTAAATCACGAAAATTGGTGAAACACCAGTTCTAGAAATCATCAATGGAAATCCAGAAATCAAAAAAAGGAGGAGGCCTATCACAAAACGAGAGCATGAAAACTCACCAACACATGTATCACAAAATGGAACGCTATTCCATCGTTGCTAATCATAAATTTTGAGCTGAAGCTCCACAAAACGGCCCGAAGACCATGGGTCACTACCCCATCAAATTTTGAGTCGAAACTCCACAGAACCGGGGTTTAGTCTCCCTCGTAGACAAAGAGACATCATACATTTGCTGGTCTAAATCACAAAAATGATCATCAAGAAGTGCCAATTACAGTAAGTTAGTAAATATATGAGTTTAGCCTTATGTCCCATAAACACTAGCTTAACTTAAATATTTACGAACAAATTGTAAGTTTCCACTAGAAAATTGTCACAAGAGATTCAATCGAACAAGTACAAGAATTAACCAACGAAGTAAACGCAAGCGTTTCATACCACTTGTTTTACTAAGTAGTTTAATTAGATTTCTCATATGGGTGAAGTAAAGGTTTGTATATACTAGTAGATTGGAAAACGGTTTAAGAAACGAGCTTTGTAATAAAATAGGGTTGAAATCGTTTTGATGAAAGAGTTTTGATATTTACTACTAGTATTGAAACCTTTATATTTTTAAAGTGACGAATCACAAAAATGATCGTAGACACAATAAATCACAAAAATTCACATTCGAAGACGTGAATAAAATTCAAAGAATTCCATTCCAAATCCATCAAAGTGGAAATACCCTTGCGACTTAATAGTCACGACTTACGACTTAACACAATACAACACAAGAAATCAGCGGTTCAACTCATGCGACTCCACGGCATACGACATAAGGGATCAGCGACATAGCATGCGGCCTAATCGGGCGACCTAAGAAATGGGCGACATAAGATGCAAGCGACCTAAGGAGCTAGCGGCTTAAGGAGTAGCATGCGGCCTAACATGGCACGACCTATAGCATGGCGCGACCTATAGCATGGCGCGACCTAAGTTGGTGCGAGATATAGCAGCAGGCCGAGCGACCTAAGTGGTGCGAGCAAGCCGAGCGACCTAAGTTGATGCAAGCCGAGCGACCTAAGTGGTTGCGAGATATAGCAGGTGCGAACCAAGGTATGGCGAGACCCATAACATGTGCGACTTAACAGACCGAGCGCCTAAGGTACTGGGGCAAGCCGAGCGACCTAAGGCAGGCAGAGCGACTTAAGGAGGTGAGGCTGAGCGACCTAAGGGGTCAGCGACCTAAGGCAGGCCGACTCATAGCAAGGCGAGCGACCTAAGTGGTTCCGACCTAACAAGGTGCGACCTAACTGCAGGCTGAGAGTCGTATATGCAGGCCGAACGACCTAAGGAACAGAAGTGCCAAAACTCTCTCAATTTGCAACAGTTCGAGCACGGACGCTAGGGGATTACGCCCATCGGCTACTCAGTCCTATTGGCTCCTCGATGCATCACCAAAAACGTGTACAAACTTCAAAGTTAGGATTTTTAAAGATTTGACTCCAAAACCCAAAAAATTAGGATTTTCACCAATTCAATGCAAACCAAAAGCAAACGCACATGAATAAGTGTTAGGAATTCATACCCAACCATCAAAGATAGTTATAGACAAAGATGTGAGATAAAAATCTCACATTTCACAAAATCAATGAAGGAGAAGCTTAAAAGCAAAGGAAGAATCAACCATACTTCAATCTCAACACAAGAAGCTTGAATCAATGGCTTCTCTTTGGATTTGGAGTTAGATGTTGGATTTGCAAATGAACTAGGGCTAGGAGTTTTAATTTCTCATTCCTCTCTTCATTTTTGATGAAGCTTGAGTGTTAGGAAATGAAAGTGAAGTAATGAAGTGAAGAAGGGGATGAGCTAGAGTTAATAGTTTAGGCCAATGGGCTAAACCAAACCCAAAGCCCAAAGCGAAAAGGTGGCAAAATTCCACTAACTCCAAACATAAGTTTATACTCAAAAAGATCGCAAACGGTGTTTTTGACCCAATGGAAGTGGTCCCGACTCCTAATTCGACCGTATGCAAAAAAGTAACTTTTCGGATTAAAATCCGACTAACGATAAAATATTTAAACAAAAATATTTAGATATTCAATCGTAAAATATGCGGGTTGTTACAAGTGTTGTTGTACTCTTAACAATAGGTTTTTTTGTAAACAATATAAAAATAAAAATCCATTAGAAAAGGAGAAAGAGACATTTTATTCATTCCTACAATTGGTAATATATTATATTACATAATCTCCTTTATATAAAGACTTCAGAGCTAAGGATTAAACATATCCCACAATGTGAAACTAAACAAAACAATATAAAAACATATTCACTTCATGATTTACATATATTGTAACACTCCCTCTTGAATATGCGTCTTTAAAATCTTGAATGATCTGATAGCTTGAAATTGTCCTTTTTGAAATATTTATGATGATTGTTGACCCTCATTATTATATTGCTTGCATTTATCCATTCAGTCGATATAGATATTATCCGTTGCTTCATTAAAAACCTCTGTTAGGAAACCCAGTGGGAAAAATCTTGAACGAGGAAAAGAGTGCAACTTGTAAAATCATATTAAAAATGATATTCTTCTAAAGGGTTTGATACTTCGGCATCAAAACAATGCTTCATTAAAACCATACTAAGAAAACCCAACGGGAAAATCTTAGTGAAAGAAAAAAAGTACAATGACATATTTTATTATCTCATTTCATCAAATGAACTTTGATACTTCAGGATCAAACTAATGCCTCGTTAAAACCTTACAAAGAAAAACCCAGTGTGTAACGACCCGACTTTCTTACCATAGAAAATCGTATCATCTTGAAGAAAGAAAGGGATAGAAAAGAGAAAAGAAAGAGAAGAAAGAAGAAACAGCATCAGAATCTCAACAGTGGAACGAATAAATTATATTAATAACATAAATATTACATAGTATACAACACTAATCAGAGTTACACAGAATTTACATCACATACTAGACAGTTATAAACACCTGTCTAGTTATTACATCTCAATACAATTCAAACACTAGATACCAACACAGAGAACACACAGCGGAAACTATATATTTAACGCCGAAGCCTCCTACTCCATTGCTCCTCCATAATTCGTCAAAGCTAACCTGAATCCCTTGGCTACTCGTAAAAATTTGAGTACCTAAGAGTTTAAGAAAACAGAAGATAAACTTTGGGTCAGACATGGGTCTGGTGTGAGTAACAGGTTAAAGTTGCTTAATTTTGAAAAAGAAAATGAAAATAAAGGTATCACGTAAGACTTCCCACACATAAACATGGAAAAGTTTTTACCTTAGGCTAACCAAAATATTTAATAGGAAATTCGATGATATTATAATAGGTCTAGGGTTTTCAAGTAAATAAGAAATAGCCGAAATTGTTACATGATTAAATTCCAGCTACTAGCCACAAAAGTGGGTAATACAATCAAAACCATTGGCACTTATTGGATTTTGGATTCCATCAATGGCATGGCTAACGGGGTACCGCTCGTCACAGTACGTGGCCTAGATTAACGTACCGAGGATCACTCCCAATCCCCTGCAACACAAGACCGGAACCATCCCTTACTGGACAGTCCCGAACAAGATAACCCCGCAGTTGGCTTACGTTCCAACCGCCCACATAGCCGAAATAAAAAAGGACTTCTAGACAGGAGAAAATCTCGTCCTACTTGGGCATGACCCACTTAGCCTTGCTGCATCTCCCCTGTTTTAGCCATTCCCGGTTGATGAGGCTTGAGACTACGATTACCTTTAGAAAATACACCTCCTAGAATGCTCATCGTCCACCTGACGATGTTCTAAAAGCATTCAATCCATACAAGTTCGTTCCGGGTTCGAACGAAACCGAAGGCATTATCTCGTGACACTCATTTTGGAATCACCCTCAGAGTTAACGACGATAACCCTTGCACTTTGAATCTTTATCTCGAATCTGAAAGTACTACTCCGTCAAACTCATCTCGAAATCACCCTCAGAGTTATACTGACAAATAGTCCTTACACCTCGAGCTTCACTCTTCACAAGAGATTCATGACATATCGTTAATTTGGATCGATGTGGTGTTCGGATATCCAAATATGGAAACTCGATACCGGTCTCATCGAAATCCAAAACGTATCTTTTAAGGCCAAGTTGTTTTAAAGGTTTAAAAACAATTCAACTATCTATACACACAAATAGATAATTCACAGATTCACAATAGATAATCAACATTATCATCACAATAGATAATCCATATTATCATTATCAAAAGGTAATCCAAATCATCATCACAATGCAACCAATGCATCCATGTCACTCAGCATTACTTATCTCATATCTGAGATTCAAACCATTCAAGACAAACAATATTATCCATCCATATAAGCAATGATTAATAATCTCACCAAATATAATTAATTTAAAATGAATTAAATTAATTACATCATTCAAATTAATTTAAAGTAAATTAAATTAATTACGTCATCAATATAAACCTTGCTTACACCACTATTAATTAATTATCAATCAATTAATTAATCATCAATCAATTATTCATTTTAATTAATCATCCCTGATTAATTAACCTTTAATTACATTCAAGTAATTATCCACTAATTAATTTCTCAACTTAATTATACTTAACCAAATACAGTAATTAATCTTTAATTACTTCCTTAATTAATTAACTATAAATTAATTACATTACTTCTTAATTAATTACATTAATTAATCCCTTCATTTATTAATCATTTCTAAATAAATCTATTCTTAATTACATCATTAATTATAATAATTAATGATCTCTAATTACATTTTCTTTGAAAATTAATTACATTAGGTGATTAATCGTTATTAAACCATAATTGTTAATCACCCTCGATTAACTCCATTCAGTAATTAACTACCCATAATTACTTCACCGAATAAATTAAATACTCATTAATTAATTATCTCTAATGAATCCCTTGATTAATTTCACAAAGTAATTATACTCAAATTACTTTCATCAACAAATCACCTTCAATTAATTACATCCAGTAATTACCCATTAATTACTTCCCTAAGTAATTTCTCTTCTTAAATTACATTAAGTAATTATAATTCACAAATTACCAAATGATTATTCTAAATTAATTAAACTCAATTAATTACAATAAGTAATTAATTCCTTAATTACTTCCATAAGTAATTATGCTTAACAATTTACACAAATGATTATCTTTAAATTAATTAATCTAATTAATTATTAAAATTGATCGCATTAATTAATTATTAAATAATCCTTAGTTAATAACCTTTATTAACTATTAACAGTTCATTAATTATTTTTCTAAAGTAATTAACTTATTTTAATCATTATTAATTACAAACTAATTAATCATTAATAACCATTTAATTAACCCCTAATTATTCAATTAATTAAGTGTTAACAACGACTTAATTAATCCATTATTACTTAATTAATTAATTACTAAACATTAATAAAAATCAAATCTTATTTAATAAATGAATCTTAAATTACAAGTTAATTAATCTAAGAATAATTAATCTTAAACCTTTAATTACTTCAAGTAATTTCATATATTTATTACATAAATTAATTATTCATTTAATTACCCTAATAATTAAATGCATAACAAATTATCAAATTCTAATTTAACTTTAACAAGTTTTAAAAATCAATTTAAAACCTTAAAAATTACATGATAAATAATTCCTTCTCTTATAAAAGAAATTTTACAAGAGTTTAAAACAAATTCCTTTTTAAATTCAAACATTTAAATTTCTCTTAGTCATCCAAATTTTGTTAAACATTTAATTTTATAAAACTTAAATTTAATTTAAAACAAAGATTCAAATTCAGATTTGAATCAGTTTAAACTTTGTTTAAAACATTTCAATTTCCAATTTAAATTCAAATTTCTTTAAAAACATTTTTAACAATAAACCCATTAAAGCATTTTAAACAAATTTGAAATTTAAAAACTTCATTCATTACCTACTTAAGATTCAAATTAAACTTGAATTCATAATTTAAAATTAGATTTAAAACTTATTTAAATCTTTGCTTAATATTTTAAATTTCAGTTTAAAATTTTGAAACATGACAAATTTCTAAACTGCAGCAAAACTAGCTCGAGCAAGACTCAAAAGAACTTGAGTAAGTCGAGTAACACCTTCATCTTGAATTCATTCAAATTCAAATACAGTCAGGTTTTACAAAACCCTATACTGACAGTTACAAAAATCTGTAACAACCAAACTCACCCGAGCCACAACAACATCAACTTCGAGTCAAACATCCCACAACTTCGAGAAAATCACGATTCAACCCGAAACCACTCGAGTAACTCATTCTTCCCCAAATCAACTGATACCCATAATCACCGTGCACCTGCACCACCACTTCATCCAATTCCGACCTTTCGCGACCATTTGCGCAAGTCATCGATCATCACCCAATATCATTCCAATCATCAAACCACTTGCAGAAGCAAAAAATCAAAAACGAGCATTCAAGCTCAAGAACTAGAACAATGTCGAACTGAAATTCGCCTCAAACTCCAAAATCCGATCACCAGAGAAGCTACGCCTCCGGCCTCGGCCTCTACTCCATCCATACTCTACCTATCACCAACTCAAATCAGGGCAAGCTCAATCACTTATATAGGTCGCGGTGATCAATTCTTCTGATCACAGAAAAACTAGGGTTAAATATTTCGATCCCTAATTACTACTGCCTCAATGCTTTAATCCATCAACTACCACTTTTCCCTGAATACTTGATCATCACTTCATCACCGAAGAAAGCCATGGCCACCCCGACCTTCTAGGTTGCCAGTTCCAACCCAAAACACCATTTCAGGTTAAACCAGAAATTCTTAATCAAATACAAACTAAAAATTTTAATTTTTTTTTAAAAATTCATGTCTTTGTTTATGTAACCTGTTAATAATCTTAAATCAAAGAATCTGCAAAGTTAAAATTTTAATTACAAAAGCTTGTTCTGTTATACTTTGTGTTTTCCAGAGACATTACAGTTTTTATTATATATATTTTTTCATATTAAAATAAAATTAGAGCTTTAACTTATATTACATACATACTTTGTTTAAATCTTAAACTTTAACATGGTTTTGAATATGAGATCATGAATTTGGTCAGGATTTAAACTTGAATTCTAGAACAGGCCCAAAAACCGCATTTTCAACAGCAAGCAGACATTCATAAAAACTCATAGATATATTCAAAGCATTTCATCATATTCATCCACACACTTATTTCCAGAGTAAACAAACAACTAATTTATACTTAAGTTTATTAAATATAAAATGTTACTCGCCTGAAAATTTGATGAGCAGAGCCTTGTTTGCTGAAAGCTTGAAACTGAATGTACTTCAATTCCAAAACTTCAAGTTGCATCTTTGTTTCGCTTTTTAAAGACTTTAGTCCTGATTCACTAAAATGATTTGCTTCTTGCTAACAATTGCATGCATGAATGCTTGCTTTTTAATGCTTTAATCTTGTTTTACTATAAATGCTTTTCCTTGATTTCATTTGTATGTTTCCAGAACAAAAAATTGCAGGCTTGATGAAGTTTTCAAACAGAGATGCAGAGATCTTTGCATGCAGGTTTGGATGTTGCAAAATTGAATGGCAATTTGATTTTTTTCCAGGTTGATAAATTTGAAGGGCTACAGGTTTGTACTTTGATTTGCAGAATGAATTTCAGGTTTGAGGATGATTCAGATGGTTTTGATTTAGAGGAAATATTGATTTTTGGTTTGGTTTTTGATTTGGTTAGAGAGAGTTTGCAGATTTTTGTTTGAACAGATTTTTGTTTTGATCAAAAGTTTCTGTTTTGAATGAAGATGAGTTTGGATTTCAGATCTGAAGATTCTCTCAAAGTTTTGAAAAAAAAAAGAATAGAAAAGAATGTGAGAATGAGGGGCGATGTTTTTATAGAAGAAATTTTTTAATTTTCATTAAAATAAAAGAAAAAGAAAAATAAAAAGGACACTTGTTGTCAAACTTAACATTTGTCACTTATTTGATTTATGCCTTACACATGTCTATTAGGGTGTTAAGAGATTAACACATGTAATTATAAGTATTTTAATTTAATTTAATTTTTTTATATAAAATCTTTCAAACCTTAATTTATTCCTTTTTTAATGTATATATAAATAAATTCTCCCTTTTTTAATTAAAGAAAAATGAAACAAACAAATATAAATAAAAGCTTATTCAAGTATTTTTAAGTATTTATCTTTTAAATTCAAAACATTAAATTCAAATTTTAAATTAATTCATCAAATCCAATTTTAAAAATCAAGTTATATATAGATGCATATATAACTCTTATTAAAATTAAAAATAACAAATCATGTTTCTAACGAAATTTATTTATGTTTATAAAAAAAACTAAGTATTATAATTACTATTTGAAAATAACAAATTAAACAATTTTAAAATGATTTATAAAAGAGATTATAAACTACTTCTATTACTCAATATATTAAGATCATTTGTAAATTGTAATTTAAATTCTTATATATAATTTCAAGACAAAGCTTTTATGTTAATCTAATTTAAATTCATATTTAAGCTAATTAAAAATATAAATTTACACAAATAAGATTTTCCTTTAATATTTACAAACCATATAGCTATTTATTAAATTGCTTTGAAAAAAACTAAATGTTAAATTTAAATCAAATTTCAAATTTACCAAATATAGATTAAATTAAAAATTGATTCATTTACTAAGTTCCAAATCAAAGCTTATCAATTTACAATATATACAATTATATATATATTATAAATAGAAAACAATTTATTAGCTTTAAAAAGATAAAATCTTCCAATTTAAATATTTATTAAAAGATGATTATTAGATCAATTCAAAATTTTATTATCAAAATTTATCAAATCAAATTAATTTTTAACACAGATTATTAAATTTATATTGCCAAATTTCCGGGATATCACATTCCTCCCCCTTACAATAATAATCTATCCTAAGATTTTATTTTAAAACACAAGCATATTTTATCAACATATGCTAACAACCATAGCAACCTATTCATTCAAACAAACAAATCTAATTATCCAGACAAAATTCTAGATAGGATTTCCTAGAGTTTCCCAAATATAAATATCAGGATACTCACACTACAGAATCCAAACAATCTATACTACTAAGCTACAGAGCTCCTATCCAACTAGATCTACAAAACTAAACAGGATATCAGACTACAGACAAGCCTGACTCAACAATCACATCCTCCTGAACTGTTGGTTCCACAACCAGAGATAAATCATACACGTACTCCCTCAGAGATACGTGAAACATATCGAATCCCAGTTATCCAAACTGGCAATTCAACCTTGAAAATCAACCACCAATCCTCACTAGAACACAGAAAAGATCCAAAACATCTCGGAGCTGACTTACCCAGCCTTACTCAATCTTATAGCTCCTTAGATCATAGAAAACTTATACAAAATCAAATCTCCGACTCTGGAATCCAAATTCCTTCGTCTCTTATCCACAAAATACTTCTGACGATCCTGGGCTGCCTTCACCTCTCCCGATCAGCCCGACCTTCGCTAATGTCCCTAGAAACAAACTGGATCAGAACAACTCAACAGAATGATCTCCTCAAGATCCATCCCAAAACCAAGAACACCAACTCTACTCCACATCATCAGAAGACTAACTTACTTCTCCTATCCGAAAAACACAAAACAAAAGAACTCCCAAACTGCTTCCACTGCACAACTCTGATCTGGAGTAGAAGAAAAACTCGAGCACAAACTGGACAACACATCTCAGAAATATGGTCCAACATATCCATAAAGAAAACTCAGATGTACCACCTGATCCTTCTACTAAACTGAACCGCTGGTAGCACTCCTAGAATCCAGTCGATAAGAAAACTCAACCTCCAGATGCAGACAAACTTATGATAACTCAAGAGGACATTCAAACTATCGCAAGTCACTTTTGCGATCAACCAGTCCAATATCCAAAGAAAACTGCTCTCTCTTTACCAATCAGAACATCTTACGCTTATCTAGCCAATCCATCGAAGAAATGGATCCACTCTACTACTTCTAAACTCCACCTCCAAAAAAACTGCTAACCAAAAGACCTTCTTGTTGGCACACAGAATACTCCGAGCTGCACTGCTGACACCGACGACAAAGACTTCTTAATCCAAAACACTTCGAGAAACTCACGCCTCAAACCAGACAGAAACATCCTGCTGAACCCAGCCACAACATCGAAGCAGATATACTTCCTTAACTTGTTCCAAAGAAAAATCTTCGAAGACATCCATAGTCACTTCATCTCATCACGCAGCTACTAATTCCTGAGGTATCAAGATACCATCATTTTCTTCTACCTAGCCGACAGATCCAAACTCTACTCATCCAACTCAAAGGTAAACTCCGAACATTTACAGGTTACCTTCAGAGATCTATGAAATCTCTATATTCTACACAACTTACTCGAGATGGTATTAGGTCTACAGTCTCGACGGATACACTTCCAACCTCAATACTCAAACTCCAACCAATGGTAGTAGTCGTGTTACACACCCACTACCTTATCTACCTTTATAATTTATATTGGCAAACCTGTACGGGTAACCCAACAAATAGGTAGAAGTAATATATATATATATATATATTTAAAATTACAAATACGCTCTCTTAAGAAAGAAATCACTTCAAAGCCTAGGTATTCACTCAACCTAGCGCTCCGATACCACCTATGACGACCCGACTTTCTTACCACAAAAAATCGTATCATCTTGAAGAAAGAAATGGATAGAAAAGAGAAAAGAAAGAGAAGAAAGAGAAGAAAGGAGAAACAACATCAGAATCTCAACAGCGGAACGAATAAATTATATTAATAACATAAATATTACATAGTACACAACACTAATCAGAGTTACACAGAATTTACATCACATACTAGACAGTTATAAACACCTGTCTAGTTATTACATCTCAATACAATTCAAACAAGAGATACCAACACAGAGAACACACAGCGGAAACTATATATCTAACGCCGAAGCCTCCTGCTCCATTGCTCCTCCATAATTCGTCAAAGCTAACCTGAATCCCTTGGCTACTCGTAAAAATTTGAGTACCCAAGAGTTTAAGAAAACAGAAGATAAACTCTGGGTGAGACATGGGACTGGTGTGAATAACAGGTTAAAGTTGCTTAATTTTGAAAAAAACTTTGAAAAGAAAGGTATCACATAAGACTTCCCACATATAAACATGAAAAAGTTTTTACCTCACGGTAACCAAAACATTTGATAGGAAATCCGATGATATTATAATAGGTCTAGGGTTTTCAAGTAAATAAGAAATAGTCGAAATTGTTACATGATTAAATTTCAGCTACTAGCCACAAAAGTGGGTAATGCAATCAAAACCGTTGGCACTTATTGGATTTTGGATTCCATCAATGGCAGGGCTATCGGGGTACCGCCCGTCACAGTACGTGGCCTAGATCAACGTACCAAGGATCACTCTCAATCCCCTACAACACAAGACCGAAACCATCCCTTACTGGACAGTCCCGAACAAGACAACCCCGCAGTTGGCTTACGTTCCAACCGCCCACACAGCCGAAATAAAAAGGGACTTCTAGACAGGGGAAAATCTCGTCCTACTTGGGCATGACCCACTTGGCCTTGCTGCACCTTCCCTGTTTTAGCCATTCTCGGTTGATGAGGCTTGAGGCTACGATTACCTTTAAAGAACACATCTCTTAGAATGTTCATCGTCCACCTGACGATGTTCTGAAAGCATTCAATCCATACAAGTTCGTTCCGGGTTCGAACGAAACCGAAGGCATTATCTCGTTACACTCATTTTGGAGCCACCCTCAGAGTTAACGACAATAACCCTTGCACTTTGAATCTTTATCTCGAATCTAAAAGTACTACTCCATCAAACTCATCTCGAAATCACCCTCAGAGTTATACCGACGAATAGTCATTACACATCGAGTCTTCACTCTTCACAATAGATTCATGACCTATCGTTAATTTGGATCGATGTGGTGTTCGGATATCCAAATATGGAAACCCGATCCCGGTCTCATCGAAATCCAAAACGTATCTTTTAAGGCAAAGTTGTTTTAAAGATTTAAAAACAATTCAACTATCTATACACAAATAGATAATTCATAGATTCACAATAGATAATCAACGTTATCATCACAACAGATAATCCATATTATCATTATCAAAAGGTAATCCAAATCATCATCACAATGCAACCAATGCATCCATGTCACTCGGCATTACTTATCTCATTATTGAGATTCAAACCATTCAAGGCAAACAATATTATCCATCCATATAAGCAATGATTAATAATCTTACCAAATATAATTAATTTAAAATGAATTAAATTAATTACATCATTCAAATTAATTAAAGTAAATTAAATTAATTACTTCATCAATATAAATCTTGCTTACACCACTATTAATTAATTATCAATCAATTAATTAATCATCAATCAATTATTCATTTTAATTAATCATCCCTGATTAATTAACCTTTAATTATATTCAAGTAATTATCCACTAATTAATTTCTCAAATTAATTATACTTAACCAAATACAGTAATTAATCTTTAATTACTTTCTTAATTAATTGACTATAAATTAATTACATTACTTCTTAATTAATTACATTAATTAATCCCTTCATTTATTAATTATTTCTAAATAAATATATTCTTAATTACATCATTAATTATAATAATTAATGATCTCTAGCTTCAATTATCTTTTAAAATTAATTACATTAGGTGATTAATCTTTATTAAACCATATTTGTTAATCGCCCTTGATTAACTTCATCCAGTAATTAACTACCTTTAATTACTTCACCAAAAAAATTAATTGCTCATTAATTAATTATATCTAATTAATCCCTTCATTAATTTTACAAAGTAATTGTACTCAAATTACTTTCATCAACAAATCACCTTCAATTAATTACATCCAGTAATTATCCATTAATTACTTCCCTAAGTAATTTCTCTTCATTAAATTACATTAAGTAATTATACTTCACAAATCACCAAATGATTATTCTAAATTAATTAAACTGAATTAATTAACTTAATCTAATCTAATTAAACTCAATTAATTACAATAAATAATTAATTCCTTAATTGCTTCCATAAGTAATTATACTTAACAATTTACACAAATGATTATCTTTAAATTAATTAATCTAATTAATTATTGAAATTAATCACATTAATTAATTATTAAATAATCCTTGGTTAATAACCTTTATTAACTATTAACAATTCATTAATTATTTTTTAAAGTAATAAACTTATTTTAATCATTATTAATTACAAATTAATTAATCATTAATAACCATTTAATTAACCCTTAATTATTCAATTAATTAAGTGTTAACAGTAACTTAATTAATCCTTTATTACTTGATTAATTAATTACTAATCATTAATTAAAAATCAAATCTTATTTAATTAATGAATCTTAAATTACAAGTTAATTAATCTAAGAATAATAAATCTTAAACCTTTAAGATTAAACCTTTAATTACTTCAAGTAATTTCATTAATTTATTAAACAAATTAATTATTCATTTCATTACCCTAATAATTAAGTGCATAACAAATTATCAAATTCTAATTTAACTTTAACAAGTTTTAAAAATCAATTTAAAACCTTTAAAATTACATGATAAATAATTCCTTCTCTTATAAAAGAAATTTTACAGGAGTTTAAAACAAATTCCTTTTTAAATTCAAACATTTAAATTTCTCTTAATCATCCAAAATTTGTTAAACACTTAATTTTGTAAAACTTAAATTTAATTTAAAACAAAGATTCAAATTCAGATTTGAATCAGTTTAAACTTTGTTTAAAACATTTCGGTTTCCAATTTAAATTCAAATTTCTTTAAAAACATTTTTAACAATAAACCCTTTAAAGCATTTTAAACAAATTTGAAATTTAAAACCTTCATTCATTTCCTGCTTAAGATTCAAATTAAACTTGAATTCATAATTTAAAATTAGATTTAAAACTTATTTAAATCTTTGCTTAATATTTTAAATTTCAATTTAAAATTTTGAAACGTGACAAATTTCTAAACTGTAGCAAAACTAGCTCGAGCAAGACTCAAAACAACTCGAGTAACACCTTTAACTTGAATTCATTCAAATTCAAATACAGTCAGGTTTTACAAAACCCCGTACTGACAGTTACAAAAATCTGTAACAACCAAACTCACCCGAGCCACAACAACATCAACTTCGTATCCAATATCCCACAACTTCGAGCAAATCATGATTCAACCCGAAACAACTCCAGTAACTCATTCTTCCCCAAATCAGCCGATACCCATAATCACCGTGCAACTGCACCACCACTTCATCCAATTCCGACCTTTCGCGGTCATTTGCGCAAGTCATCGATCATCACCCAATACCATTCTGATCATCAAACCACTTGCAGAAGCACAAAATCAAAAACGAGCATTCGAGCTCAAGAACTGGAACAATGTCGAACTGAAATTCGCCTCAAACTTCAAAATCTGATCACCAGAGAAGCTACGCCTCCGGCCTGTACTCCATTCATACTCCACCTATCACCAACTCAAATCAGGGGAAGCTCGATCACTTTTATAGGTCGTGGTGACCAATTCTTCTGATCACAGAAAAACTAGGGTTAAATATTTCAATCCCTAATTACTACTGCCTCAACGCTTTAATCCATCAATTACCATTTTTCCCTGAATACTTGATCATCACTTCATCACCGAAGAAAACCATGGCCACCCCGACCTTCTAGGTTGCCAGTTCCAACCCAAAACACCATTTCTGGTTAAACCAGAAATGCTTAATCAAATACAAACCAAAAATTCTAATTTAGTTTTTAAAATTCATGTCTTTGTTTATGTAACCTGTTAATAATCTTAAATCAAAGAATCTGCAAAGTTAAAATTTTAATTACAAAAGTTTGTTCTGTTACACTGTGTTTTCCAGAGACATTACAGTTTTTATTATATATATTTTTCCATATTAAAATAAAATTAGAACTTTAACTTATATTACATACATACTTTGTTTAAATCTTAAACTTCAACATGGTTTTGAATATGAGATCATGAATTTGGTCAGGATTTAAACCTGAATTCTAGAACCGGCCCAAAAACCACATTTTCAACAGCAAGCAGACATTCATTAAAACTCATACATATATTCAAAGCATTTCATCATATTCATTCACACACTTATTTCCAGAGTAAACAAACAACTAATTTATACTTAAGTTTATTAAATATAAAATGTTACTCACCTGAAAATTTGATGAGCAGAGCCTTGTTTACTGAAAGCTTGAAACTGAATGTACTTCAATTCCAAAACTTCAAGTTGCATCTTTGTTTTGCTTTTTAAAGACTTTAGTCCTGATTCACTAAAATGATTTGCTTCCTGCTAACAATTGCATGCATGCATGCTTGCTTTTTAAAGCTTTAATCTTGTTTTACTGCAAATGCTTTTTCTTGATTTCATTCGTATGTTTCTAGAAAAAAAAATTGTAGGCTTGATGAAGTTTTCAAACAGAGATGCAGAGATCTTCAATTGCATGCGGGTTTGGTTGTTGCAAAATTGAATGGCAATTTGATTTTTTCCAGGTTGATAAATTTGAAGGGCTACAGATTTATACTTTGATTTGCAGAATGAATTTCAGGTTTGAGGATGATTCAGATGGTTTTGATTTAGAGGAAATATTGATTTTGGGTTTGGTTTTTGATTTGGTTAGAGAGAGTTTGCAGATTTTTGTTTGAACAGATTTTTGCTTTGATCAAAAGTTTCTGTTTTGAATGAAGATGAGTTTGGATTTCAGATCTGAAGATTCTCTTAAAGTTTTGAAAAAAAAAGAATAGAAAAGAATATGAGATTGAGGGGCAATGTTTTTATATAAGAAATTTTTTAATTTTCATTAAAATAAATTGTCACTTATTTGATTTATGCCATACACATGTCTATTAGGGTGTTAAGAGATTAACACATGTAATTTTAAGTATTTTAATTTAATTTAATTTTTTTTATAAAAGCTTTCAAACCTTAATTTATTCCTTTTTTAATGTATATATAAATAAATTCTCCCTTTTTTAATTAAAGAAAAATGAAACAAACAAATATATATAAAAGCTTATTCAAATATTTTTAAGTATTTATTCTTTTAAATTCAAAACATTAAATTCAAATTTTAAATTAATTTATCAAATCCAATTTTACAAATCAAGTTATATATAGATGCATATATAACTCTTATTAAAATTAAAAATAACAAATCCTATTTCTAACAAAATTTATTTATGTTTATAAAATAACTAAGTATTATAATTATTATTTGAAAATAACAAATTAAACAATTTTAAAATGATTTATAAAAGAGATTATAAACTACTTCTATTACTCAATATATTAAGATCATTTGTAAATTGTAATTTAAATTCTTATGTATAATTTCAAGACAAAGCTTTTATGTTAATCTAATTTAAATTCATATTTAAGCTAACTAAAAACATAAATTTACACAAATAAGATTTTCCTTTAATATTTACAAACCATATAGTTATTTATTAAATTGCTTTGAAAAAAACTTAATGTTAAATTTAAATCAAATTTCAAATTTACCAAATATAGATTAAATTAAAAAGTGATTCATCTACTAAGTTCCAAATCAAAGTTTATCAATTTACAATATATACAATTATATATATTATAAATAGAAAACAATTTATTAGCTTTAAAAAGATAAAATCTTCCAATTTAAATATTTATTAAAAGATGATTATTAGATCAAATTATCAAAATTTATCAAATCAAATTAATTTTTAACACAGATTATTAAATTTATATTGCCAAATTTTCGCGATATCACACAGTGGGAAAAATCTTAGCGAAGGAAAAAGTGTAAATTATGATATACTTATGTATTCTCCCTCTGATTTTATATTTTTTCCTTTAAGTTTGAATATATGCCATTATAATTTAAGTTGGTGTAAATACTTTTGTAACATAGATCAGACAAGTGATAAAAGTCTGAAGACAATAGTTCTACTTTCCATTCTTTAGACCTTCATCGTTTACAAATAGTTTCCTTCGATACAATCGAATTTTCCAAGATTGTTTCTTCCAAGTATGATTTTCGTTTTATGAATTTTGTATGCTACCTTTATGAAAAACGCTTGTGCTTTCATTTTGTGCTTCAAATCGGTTTTTCATATTGCAACTACATCTTAGATGAATATTAAAAGTTTCATTACAATAATACTTAAAAGCAGAAAGTAATCTACCCATCTTGAAGTGCATCAAGCTTTTCATTACCAAAATACTTAGAATAAGGTTGTAATCTACATTCCATGTTTTTGCAGTCTTTATGATCGTCAAAGTTATTTATATTCTTCGAGAACTTGTATATTTTAATAAGTTTTGCCTATTGCAACTAATAGTTAATGGATATTAAGAGTTTCATTGCAGCAATACATAAAAAGAGGAAGTAATCTACTCATCACGAATTATATCAAGATTTTCATTACAATAATACTTAAAAGATGGTTGTAATATATGCTTCTTATTCTTTGTATTCTTTATAACCACCAAAGTTATTTATATTCTACAAGAATCTATATACTTTCATCATTAAATATGATTTAAACAATATTTATACCATCGGGGTAATATTAAGTGTTTCAAACACTTTCACTACTTTGCGGACTTATAGTCTACATTTCTATATTAGTAAAGGATTCATGATGGCCAATCATGTTACCTTTAATTCAAGGTCTTTAATCTATTTATAAATATAAGCGCTTTTTATTATTTACAAATTTATCATTGATGATTATTTCTTATCAGTTCTAAATATGATTTATTGATATCTCAATATTTATCCTATTTTAGGTATCTAAACCACTTCTAGGTTTATTTGGCAATCATGTCATGGGTCTCTTTCAGAGTACCTTTAGGTGTTTCTTAAAAGCTCACCTCCTTTATTTGGCTTTTTTATTACTTTCTCCAAAAATATTTCGAACTGACTTCTCTACCACACTTTAGATGTGATTTATACCCTTTGGTCCTTTTGGATTTCAACTTATATTGGAGCAAGTATATTAGGGATATTATATGTAATTTATTTAAGTTACTTAAAATTTTGCAACCAATATTTAATCTTGATAATCAAAATGAACTTGTACCCCTTTTATCCTCCCCCTCAATTTTGAGGAACATTAAATAATTATCATCTGAGGATTCTTATTTTGATCTATTATGGTATTGCTACTAGCAAATATATCATACATATGACATATAGGAGGATAATTATTTTATCAACTGATAAATGTATTCAAGTGGTATTGCTTATTTTTAGAGTTCTTTTTTCTCATTTATTGATCTAACCAATTAGAAAATTTTACTTATTATGTAGATCACTTGAATACATGCATGACTTTTAGGTCATTCAACAAGTATGTTGATCGAATTTTAAATCACTGAATTATTCTATGCATAATCTATAAGATTGGCTCATAAAAAACTTCGTATTGTAATTTGAATGTCTACATATATAGATATAGACGTGCGTCCACGTATTTTATATATATATATATATATATGTATGTATGTATATATATTATAAATTTGCATATTCTTCCTCATTTGAGTTAGTGATTTTTTAAACAAATATTACAACTATTAATTTCTGTTTATAGATCCATGTCAATGGGAATCCTTCAAGACATAATACTCAATACATCTGGTTTGGAACCATATTGAACTTCTGGTTCAAATTATATACATAACTTCAAGTTGTTAAGTTTTATTCCTCAATTATATATCAAATATCACTTTTAAACATTAATTATGATTACTTAAGAGAGAATAACACATAACTATAATTACATACAGACATTTCTACACATCTCTTCTGGAGAGTTCAACAAAAGAGATATACTTACAAATATTAATAAGAGTAGCTTCTAGATAATTAGAATTTTAGAAAATATGCAATTATATTAGTTACACATACAGATCTCTTCAAAATGGTATTTATATCTTTCATGATGTATGATATGACATATAGACCATCTCTATGGGAGAATATTTAAAGATATTTCTTCAAGGTTATGCATATAATATTTAATTCATAGTAAGTTTTGAAAAGTAATAGATCATGGATCACTGTTTACTTTTAAATTTGTCTAATAGAGTTGTGGATCCATGACAATAGGCAATTTAAATTTACAAATGTATTTTGTACCTATTACCACTAGTTCTATTTTGATTTACAAATTCTTTAGGTTATTTATTGTCACATCACTTTTTAAAGTGTTATATCATATTTGAAAATGTCTCATAGGCAATGCTTTTGTAGTGCTATACAAGGATATTATATCTCTTCTGGGATTATTTTATAACCATCACTTCTGGAGTGTTACATATCTCTCTTTGAAATGCTTTATATGCACTTCTTTTGGAATTTCATATCAATATATGATATCTTTATTTTGTACAAGAGTGAACCACTTTAATAAAAATAAAAAATGTCTAATCCCAAGAAAAACAATGGTTTATTGCCAACGAAACTTTGTATCCAAACAATTGATCGTAGATATTATTTTCCACTAGTTGTTAGCTAGTGGCATAATTAATAAAATAGCAATCTAACAAATAATATTTTACAGTAGTGTAATATCATTATTAAGGTAAATGGTCAAAGCTCAAAATAAGACAATATGGAATATCAAACAAAGAGGGTCAGCATAAGAAAAAGTCTATAAGCATTCCAATATCAAATCAAAAGAAAGAAATTCTAAAAAGATGTCAAAATGTTTTTTTTTGGTTTAGGGTGTCTGTTTGGTGGTGGTTGGGGGTGTCGTTCTCTATTTCTAAAAAATGATACCTATCCAACAGTGTAATAATTGCCAGGTTAATACAATTTAGAACTATAGATGTTATCATGTTCGCAACTATAGAACTAGAGTGTTCTACAATGTCAACAAAAATTATAACACACTCAGACTTATTAAATCGTTCAACCAAATTATGCAGCAAGGCGACTAAACATCATCTATATGCGAAGTAAGCTAGTTCAAATTGTTTAAGGGTACTTGCTATGTATAATCAAAGCAAGTTTACTATCATGAATATTCAAACAAGTCACATAAACTCTGATTTCTCCATTTGGCTTGTAGGCGATTAGAGTAAATTTATGCAGAAACAAGCTAAAAACCTAAAAGCTTATTTGGCACCATTTCAAGAATCTTATTTAGTGTTTTTTTTTGTTTTTTTTATTTATGCACCTACATTTCTCCGCTTCTTTAGATAATCCCAGCAGGTTCAAAACTTCACAATAGATACAACATGAAACAAACATATCAAAAAGAACTTACCAATTTATCTACTTAAATGAGAGATTCATCTGAATGTATATTATGTGTTTCAATCAATATCTGTAACAGCCTTCACATAACGTGGAATTATGTAGAACATTCATAATACATTAGACTATGTAGGTATTGCGTTGAAGATTAGTATTTTATGGAAAAATTATTTAATCAAAGGGGATATGTTCAAGGACTCAAAATTGCATCACTAAGGAAACGTGTATCAAAATCTGTACTCGAGCGTCTTAATTTTCAAAGTTCAAATAAAAGTATGAGCATGGACCTACGGATTTGAGTAACAACAATTTATGTCCAAGCATTCGTTACTTATTGCTAATTTATGAAACAACTAAATTGCATAACTACATACTGGACTACCAATATTATCATATTTTTTTCTGTATTGCAGTAGGTAATATGTTGCCGATTGATTTGAAAATCATACATATTTCGCACTGTGGTTTTGATCATTTACTTCGTGTATTTTAATAGTTGCGTTTTGTAAAACGCCAGATATGTACATCATATCATTATTGCGTTCATAGCCTAAGAGCATATAGATACCACAAAAACTTCAGCGTGGCGTGCAAATTAACCACCGATAGAATGAAAATATTCAAAATATACTCACCTTAAACTGACTGAATTGATAATCCGGCATCAATAACTTTGATGATCTGCTAGCCTTTATAGACATTTAAATTTCAGTCTCTTTGTTCCTTGACATTTCCACTGTTTTCTTTCAAGCCATATTTATAGCACACAAAGGTGATGGCACAAAAGCGCAACTCAGGTGGCAGTAGATCTTGAATTACATATGAGCTCGATTTTCAGGTTGTTGCAGATGACCTCGACTTTCAGTTGCGAGGCGGTGGAGAAGGTTGTGTTTGATAGACTATCAGAGGAGGAGATTGGCTTAGGCAGTTGCACCATTGAGCAGCTGAAGAGATATCATTTTTAGGGCTCGGACCGAATTCAGAGGTGGGGTGAAGCGAAGCATAAGTTTCAGATTAATTTCCAAGTTTGCTAAAATAAATTTGATGGAAAACACGGCAGTTTCAGAATAATAAAGGAAAGAGGAAGATTGATGGAAGACCGACATCATGATACTCGGTTTAGCAAGGCATCTGCTGATAATGTATTCTAAACAATACAAAATTAAAAGGGGATTTTCACTTCAAGGATTATTTGTGCAGGGTAATAAGTTTTAAGGACACTAATTCTGAAAAATTAGTTTTAAGGACATTTTACAGGAAAAAGATAAAAGAATTTATCATTTTCAGTTATATAGAAATAATGATAAAAAGATTTATCATTTTTCTGTATAACTTAAAAAGATAAATGAATTTATCATTATGCTGTAAATTGTTCTTAAAACTAATTATTCAAAAGTGTTGTCCTTAAAACTTATTACCCTGCAACTAGAAGTCCTTTAACCTAATTTCCACAAAATAAAAAGCCTTTAGAAAATGAAGATTTAGATATTTTATTCATTCTTACAATTAGTGATATATCATAGGCTTCAGAGATAAGGATTAAACATATCCCACGATATGAGACTAAGCAAAACAACATAAAAGCATATTCAGTTCATGATTTACATATATTGTAACATTTTTATGATAAAACTAAATTTAATTTTAAATGCACGATGGAAAACAATAAAACAAAGTCAATGAATTCTAAATACTGTGATGGTGATATAACAATGCCTGGAATAGAATAAAATGATGAGAAAAAAATGACATTACCTTGAAAAAAGTCAAACTGTACGAAAGAGAAGAAACTGGGAGAAAGAAATATGAATTTCTATTTTTCTATTATTATTTACAAAAAATGAATTTTTTTATAAAAGCCTATAACTAACTAGAATTAAAGAGAGGCTTCATCAATATAAAACAGAACACAAAGGGCTACTTAACTTATTACTGTTTTTCAAACACCTCACTTTCAGAAAAATCAAAATATATCACTCAATACCTACCCATAAAGTAAACAATACAATATTAAGTCACCTCTTGTTTGATGTCTCAAATTCATTTTTGTGGTATAAAACGAAAACGAAGAAATTTTTATACACTACAGTTTTAGGCATCAGTAAACATGAAAAGGTTGTATTAAAAAAGTAAGGAAGAAAAATTGGTACTTCCTGTTAGTGGAAATTTATTAGAAAAATAACTAAGCATCTCGGAAAAAGACTATTAATAATTATTTCAAAGGGTACTGCTATTTGCGATATCAATACTGATCATACAACATGCAGCAAAAAATCAGTTTTTCAATTTTACCATCATATGTTGATATAGTATATTCCATTTTCTACATATGTTCAAGAATCCAATTTGGATCAGCCGTTTGAATTTCATGGGTAAAAGTTTGAAATTTGTAAGAATTATACGGTGGAAAAAATATCGTTTTGAACACTTTTCATCTTCAATGGACATTAAGTCAAAGGTTCTGTAGAAAAGAAAATCAAAATGGTAGCATAATCATCTAGCACTAAAGAATGGCTCTAATGCAAAAATAGTCCCTTGAATGGTGATACTTTATTGCAGATTTCAATTATTTATTCTAATTCACTGAAGTTAATCTTTTTAATATGTACAGACCACAAAGTTAACCGAGCTTGAATCTATATGGAAACAAAGACGCGAATATGCTTTAAAAAGCCGCAATTTTCTCGCAACAACAGTATATAGAAGGACAAATTTCCAAATTTAGCCTATAGGAAAAACTTATTTCAACTTTAGGCATGAATAAAAACTTATTACAAAAATAGGCCTTGTTTTGCACAAATATAGATTGTGCAAGTGTTTTTTTTTTTTTTTGAAATGATACTTTATATACAACAAATCATTGGGGCAACATATCCCATGTCAATAAACGTTCGAAATCAAGTTTCTAACTTGTGACCTCTTGCACCAAAGGCAAATCAATTAACCACTTGGACAATGGTGCTATTAGATTATCTTATGCTAGTTAAATTAAATTTATAATGTGATTAGAAATTTATTAATTGCTTTTGATATTATTAGATTGTCATTTAAGTTAAATTTGAATTTATATTGAATTGAATTTGCCATTTATTTAATAATGAATATAATGTGCAAGTGTATTTTTGATTTTAAAAAAAATGTATTTGCGCAAATTCGGATTGCGTTAATTTTAAAAAAATCAAAAATTTATGCTTGAGCATTTATGGATTGCGCAACTGGAATTTTTGAAAAAAAAATTTATACTTGCGCACATTTGGATTGCGCATGTATAAAATGCTGAAGCAATAAAAAAGAGGCCTATTTTTGTAATAAGTTTAAAACAATGCCAAATATTGAAAATGAGTTTTTTGTTGAGTCTAATTTGGAAATTTGTCCTAAATAAAAACAAACAAGGAAATAGTACAAAGTATGCAACAATTTCAAAGATTGCATATCATTAAAACAATAACAGTGTTTTCCAAAATTGTCTATAAATAACACTGGCTTAATAACCTTGGAACTTGAAAATTCTATTCTAAAAATTATATTTGACACTTTTATTTCACAAATTTCAATTTAATATTTTAAACAGTAACTTGATTGTAATTTTTACCACTTCATTGATTATATTTAGCATGAAATTCATATAAATATTGTTATATATTTTGTGTGGTGTTACATAAAACAGAGTAGTTTGCTGTTGACGCAATAGTTTTACATTTCTATCAACCATTAATTGTCATTTTTCTGATATAATAGTAGGTTGAACATGTCTTTTTCTATATTATAGTTGCATATTAAACCAAGGATTTTAACAGATTTCAAATCATAATATGAATTGTATCATTTTTAATATCTACAATTGGAAAATAATAATGTATATAGTCATCATAGTTATTTATAGCTATTTAAAATATATAAACTAATAAAGTATATTTCATTCTTTTTCACATTTAAACTTGAGAAATTCACTTTTTACAAATCAGTATTAAAAACACGCACTCATTAACTATTATTTTAAGATGAATGTTAATTTTTTATTTAATGTTTTAGCACAAATAGAAATTATTGAGATATGAAACAATAGTTTAAAACTAACTATATTTTTAAAAACTAATTCAGTTATTTTTATAAACTTGTTTATTTTTTTATAAAATATTATTAACTTAGTTAATTTTAATAAATAGGGAACTTGTTATAAATTTTGGTTAATTTTTATAAATCTTAGTCGAATTTCTTTAAAATTTAGTCATTTTTTATATGTTTAATTAATTTTTATAAAACTTAGTTAAATTTCTTTAAAATTTAGTTAATTTTTATAGAACTTAGTTAATGTGTAAAAGCTTAGTTAATTTTTGAAAACTTATTTAATTTCTATAAAACTTGGTTAACGTAGATAATGTTTATAAAATTTGGTTTGTTTATAAATCTGGTCAACATAGTTTAAAAAAATGATTTTTATAAACATGGTTAATTTTTATAAAACTTTGTCGTTTTAGCTAAAATTTTATAAAACTTAGTTAATTTTTAAACTTTTTTAGTTTTTATTAAATATGGCTAACTTGGTTAACTTTTGAAACGTAGTTAACTTGATTAACTTTCATAAAACTTTGTAAATTTTAGAAAAGTTATTTAATATTTATAAAACTTGGTTAACCTAGTTAATTTTTATAGAACATAGTTAACTTAGTTGGATTTTTTAAAATATATTTAGTTTTTTATAAAGTTAGTCAACTTAGTCAAAAAAAATCAAGAAAAAAATAATTCATTTTTATAAACTTAGTTCTTTTTTATTAAACTTAGTTAACTTAGTTAAAAATTTATATAACTTAGTAAAAAATTTATATAACTTAGTTAAAAATTTATAGAACTTATTTAATTTTTATAAACTTGTTCAGTTCTATAAAACTTGGATAACAATGTACATAACGATATGTTCATACATTCTAAAATAAAAGCAAATATTCCTACTATCTAGACATTATTCGAAGCTATCTTCATCCAATCTTCTATTTAAATTGTTATATCCTTCTTCAACTAACTCCCACAACCATCACTTCATATAAACCAGAATTGTTATTTAAATTGTTAAATTTCTTTTAACATTATATTATATAAATATTATTATGTGACACATAGAGTTATAAACTAGTTTATATGACAGTAAATGTATAATGTTACTTTAGTCTACATGTAACTTTAAGTGATTAATTAATCCAAAGCTATAAGCAACATAGTAATCAATTATTTTATAACGCAAAAAGGTATTAATTTTCTGTAAACATTTTTTACAAGTTATACTTTCAATTAAATAACAATTATATGCATTTAAGAATCATGCCATCTGTTGGGAAACTGACTGTCAAATTCTACTGACTAGACTCCTATTACTAGTTTCAAAACCTGGAATTATGTCATTCCATCATGGAAATTTCCATTCACTATGAACTGAAAATTTTTTATGATTATGTCATCATTGCCTTTGAACCTTTCAATGTCTAGGAGTGGTTTAATCCTGAAATGAATTAAATTAGTATACTCAAACATATGTATTTACTTGGTCGTTATAATATAATACTTCTCTATGCAGTCAAATGTAAGGGACTTTAGAAAAATGGAAGTGCTTCTTTTCAGTACAATATTGAAAGTATACGCGTATATTACATAAGTTTGGTAGAATCATAAACAGCCATACTTGAGCGTAACAATTAGCATGCTGATGATGTCCTACAATCTTATATCCTTTGACTTTTTGCAATTAATAAAGGTTTCTTATTACTTTAGCGTTCACATTAGAAACAAAGCAAAGCAGGAAGATAAAATACCTGATCTCCTACAAAATCCACCATCATTCCGGTCTGCATTGTGAAAAAATCACGACCAGTCACAAATCTTACAAGCTGCGTCAATGAATACAGAAACCCCAATATTGTAATTGCAACAATATACCTATACAAAATAAATTTTATTTTAGATCACATGTATATGAAGTAACATGATAATTCAATTAATTACTTTATTGAAAACCTATGGCTATACCGTACACAGCTTCTTATTCTTGCAAAAATTAATTTCCCATTATCCACAGATTTATGCAAAAATAAAATAAGCAATCTTAATGCCTTCACCATTAACAATTTAAACATCAATTCACAAACCTGTACTCATCGTAATCATCAAAATCCTTCCAATCTCCATGTTTATTCGAATCCACTACAATCGCAGCTATCAAAGAAAAAACACAAGTTGCAGCTTGATCTGCAATCATAATTTTATCTAGAAAATCTTCTCTATTCCATTTTCTAATCGCTCTCTGAATAGCATTTCCTATAGCTCCGTTTGATAACGGCTTGTCCTCGGCAATCGGAGGTTGGATAATGACGACCCTGAAGTCCAACGTGAGAGCAACGACGAAATCGAATCGCCTGGAATCGCAATTCGATTTTTTTAGAGCGGTTGAAAGAAAGCGTCGAGAAGGAATTAGTGAGAAGGAATTACGGTACGGATGACTAAAGGATGCTCGTTTACTTTACTGCCCCAACAACATTTATTTAATTTCATTTTACCTAGATTTTCCAACACAAACATGTGTTTGCAATAAAAAAAGTGTAAATGTATATTTTTGGTGACACATTTTTAGCTTACCAACGGATATTGTTGTGATTAATCTATAACACAAATAGGTGTTGGCAATTGAAAAAATAAGTGTTACAAAATGGTTGTTATGGTGTAATGGGTGATGTGCATGATTCTAAAGAGGATTTAATTTAAGGTGGAGCCGAAAGGAGTTTAGGTGATGGTATTGCTAGTCAGGCATGTCATCATATAATAAGGCCATCCGAAAGAAATGGTGATTGGAACTATCTTAGCTTTTGTGATAATTTGGACTATGCTTTTCACGTAGTTCAAGAATACTCGATGGACCTTGATGACGTCGTGGAATCGAGTGATAGCTCGAAGTGGATTTGTGCCACGGAAGAAGAGATGCAATCGTCGATGAAGAATCAAACTTGAGATTTGGTTCTGCTTCCTCAAGTAAACCATGTTATTGGGTGCAAATGGATATATGAGGTAAAGGATGATGGGAGATACAAAGCTAGGCTAGTAGCTAAGAGATTTGCACAAAGGAAGGGAAAGAAGTATGATGAGATATGCGCACCGGTAATGCGCCATACTTCTATTCGGATATTACATACTATAGTTGCTATTCGCGACTTGGAGTAGGAGAAACTTGATGTGAAAGCCGCCTTCTTGCATGGTGACTTAGATGAAGACATCTACATAAATCCTGTGTAGTTAAAGCGCTCGGCAGACTCGAAGCAGTGGAGGTGCAAAAAGTCATAGAGGGGATACAGCGAGGATATAGCGGGATATAGCGGATAACTCTAAAGTAGCATATAAAACTCGTACTTAATGTTTTTACAAATATATAAATGGTAATTAATTGAAAAATTATCATTCAACTGAATAATAATTAATACATAAATGATTTTAAACAAAAAACATGTGCGAATATACTTTAAATAAACGTAAAAATATTATATAACATAATTGAATTTAGTAGAATATTAGAGTATTTTCATTTCTGAAAATATATTAAAAATTAAATCAACTAAATTAGTTTCATAATTTTATAATGTATAAATGCAATTTTTTAATTCATTTTATTAAATGAGATATAGCGGAAATAGCGGGGATTAAAGCGGAAAGGCTATATTTTTGGGATATATGGAAAAATAGTAGGGGTAGAAATCCGCTATGAGATATTGCGGGGTTATAGCGGGGTAATAGCGGGGCATTAACTACACAGCATAGAGCAATCAGAATGTTTTATTGTGGATAGTAAGTCAAATTTGGTTTGCAAGTTAAAGAAGTCACTATATGGTTGAAAGCAATCACCTAGGTAATGGTAAAAGAGATTTAATCATTTTATGCTTGAAAATGATTTTGATAGATGCATCAAGGATGCTTGTGTATATTTCAAGAAGTTGAAAAATGATTGTTGGGTGTATTTACTCTTGTATGTGGATGACATGCTCATTGCTTCTAAGGACAAGAAGGAAATCAACAAGTTAAAATCGAGTTTGAAATCGAAGTTCGAAATCAAGGATCTTGGAGAAGAAAGAAGGATATCGGGCATGGAAATAGAAAGCGATCGAAAGCGTTTTGACTTGAAATTGACTCAAAAGGAATTCATAAAGAAAGTGCTTGCCGGTTTAGCAGGGAGAATGCAAAGGCGTCAAATGCACAGTTACCTTTTCATATGAAGCTTTCGAGTAAGAGATCACCTATCTTGGAGAAAGTCAAGGCTTATATGGAAAAGGCGTCATATGCTAGCGTAGTTGGAAGTTTGATGTATGTCATAGTCTGTACAAGGCCCAATATTGCAAATGTCGTTGGGATGGTTCGTCGACATATGGCTAATCCAGGAAAATCTCATTAGGTAGCTGCGAAACTTATATTGAGATACCTTAGAGCTCATGATCTTATTTTTGGAGTAGTGATGGAAAAAATTGCAAGTTGGTTGGTTATTGTGACTCGAACTACGTCGATGATAGGGATCGAAGAAAATCTACTTTCGGATATGTCTTCACAATTGGAGGTATGGTCATAAGTTGGAGATCGAGATAGCAGTGTAGTTTGTTTATCTACAACGGAGACGGAGTTGTAGCCGTGTTAGAGGCGACAAAGGAGGCACTTTATCTGAGGTGATTGTTGTGTAACTTGAGAAGCACGATAACATTGATGTTCGATGTGATAGCCAAAGTGCTATTCACTAGATGGAGAATTTCGCGTTTAGCTCATGGACTAAGCATATTGAAGTGAGAGAGTCATTTTTGGTAGCCATAGATTAGTATACGCAAATATATCTTCGAAAAGTGCACACAAAGGATAATGCGGAAGATATATTCACTAAGGCATTGCCGATTGGGAAGTTCGAGCATTTCTCGAACTTGATTTGATTAGAGAAGTGCTAGGTGTCATGGGGTGGCACAGTTGAGAGAGGAGCTTGGTTATGGATGAGGAAGAGTATCGGTGAGAGATTGTGATTCTATCCTCTTGGTAAGTGCTAGTTTACACTCCATAGCGCTTTAGTCTTTGGTGAGACGGTTTAGGATTTCGATATTTTCAACACTTCGTTAGCAGACAGGGGCTTTTCCTGAGCTCGCTGATGGAGTGCAATGGGCAGTGGCTTTGCCAGAGCTCATTGGAAAAAGCATTCATGTTTGTTGAAGGTAGAAATGGTGATAGTTGGTGCTATCGGTTGTTGATGATGGTAAAGTACCATTGGAGTTGGAGATGGATATAGTGTCGAGGTGGAGTATTGAATTTTGGAGACACTATATGGAGAATTGAAGAGGTTAGAAGTAGGTTGGTGTTGGAGTAAATGGTTCGTAACTCGAAGCTCGGAGGAGGAAGATTTTCGATGGCTAAAACCGGCGGAAACCGTAGGTAAGACTGTCGGAATATGAATCTCGTTTAGTAATTCTTTCTGACGTCATTGGAGGCCATTATCCGACGTCGAACAGTGGTATTTTGGGATGGTTTCCAACAACTATATTGGATATGTGGCAAATTAGAATGACCAAATTGTCGTCCGAAGCCGTTGGAAATGGTTGAAATCTTCCATAGAGAGCTATCAGAAACCGTTGGAATATGATGACCAATATACCATCGGAAACCGTTTGAAGCCTTCGAAAACCTAGGTTTTTTTAAAGCCTACCGCCTTCCAGCCACTGCACATCCGTCAATACACATAACAGCTCCATTTCGAGCATATATAAACTACTAATCATATAAATAATCAAAACATAATTTTCAAATCAAAAAATACATATCCAAATCCAACATTATCCAAAAAACTCATATCCAAATCCAACATAATCCAAAAAATCAACATCCAAATCCACATAAGATGATATACAATCCATCAAAATGTATCAAACCCATCCTCACCCACTCGACATGTATAAATACAAACAAAAAACATGACAAAACACACCTATCATCACTCATCATCCTATGTAGACCACCCGACGAAGTAAACCTCCTATGCTGCTCCATATACTCCGCCAAGTGTTGGTTCAGCTACTCCATCTACACATCATGATGGCGATCATGCTCCTGCAGCTCGACGATCTGGGCTCGTAGCTCTAAAATTTCTTCTTTGTCTTAAGTCATCTTATACGCCTTCTGAGATGTCCTAGCATACGAATAAAAACAAATTGCTATAATGCCTCCAACATCATAAATGTAATTTACATAACTTTATTGAAAAATATGCAATATTTCAGTTTAGTTTATTTTTTGAAAATTACCGCTTGGTTTTCAAATCCATAGCGCCTGCTGCAAGATGGTGGATCGATGACAGACTCGAAAATAGCGTCCTCCTCATCAGTAGTCAACTCATCCCGTCTCGTCTTAGCCAGTAGCTGTTCCCGTGCTTCCTAAAACTTTTACTGTAATGCAAAATACAATTGAGTATAAATAACAGTAATTAAAATAACATTAATCATTTTTAAGTATACTAATCGCTATACTAAATAACAAAAAGTTAGAATGGTCACTGGTATAAATAACACTTATAACTTAAAATATAAAAAGTTGGACTAATCGCTATACTAATTATAATATACTTACATAGGCAACAGTTGCTTTATCATCATGCTCCTATGAGTATACGACTGAGCACGAATTGTCGATCTACTTCAGAGCATGAGTATGAGTAAAAACATCCCAATACAACACAACACCCCACGCGCTCTTTTCTGAATATGAATATATATATATATATACACACACACACGGTTTCATTAACTATTTATTAACAACTTAACACTTAAAATCTAAAAATGTAAGTATAAAAATTTACGATGTCCTTGCGATGATAATGGAATCACTTGGAACCACGGTGATGTGTGAAGGAGTTCCTATCTGACTCTCTCTGCAAATTTAAATTGAAAACAACATTTTACAATTATAAATTATGTATTAAATACACACAACAATTTAAAGTAAATAATATGTGGTAAGTTGGAACTCCTCATTGTTCCACCATGCGACTCAGGTCTCCCACACGCTAGCACTCATCCAGTTCGGTTTTTTTCCTGCTCTTCTCATAGCAGACACTGTATTTCTATAATTTTTTGCCATTTTACTGTCCCAGTAGCGCTGCACCAGGGAAAAATCAGTGTCTTGTAAGTCCACCGAACCCTACATGTTGAGAAAATGAAAGTTATACATTTTTATAAATAGTCTACAATATGTAAAGTGAAGTAGGATCAAATAGAAAGGGTAAAGTATACATTTACACTTACCATGAAGTCCTGCCAAATGCTCTCTCTGACATTATCGGGTATCTTGCTCCAGTTGGGCAATGAGGCAGTCATGATGCATTTATATGCCTGTCTGGATATGGAGAGCACTGTAGCTGATGGCTCCAGCTCGAAGGCACTATGTCAAAAAGAAGCAAACATTTAATAAAGCAAGACTAGTATATAATAGATCGTGCAGAAAACTATTGTTAATACTGAAATAAATTTAATACTTACGATCCATCAGTTTGGCCTACAACCAGACCACAGGAAGAGCTTTGATACAGTAAACCAAAAGCTGACATAAGTCTTTTCACTTCATAATGATTTTTGCACATTAATTTATTGGGTGGCATATGTCGTTCCAACTTCTATGAAGTTGTATTTAGATTTCATCGCAATGTATTCTACAGTTACTGATAATTAGGTGCCGCCTGTACATCCTTCCCAAAGTTTCTACGCGGAATCCAATAAATCATAAAAAATTTGCTCCATCTTCTTCAACATTAACATCGTCATCAATAAATTGAGCAGTATGGAACAATGAACGTGTTGCATCTTCAACCATATGTTCTATGGGATTCGTCGTAACAATTTCATAACTCACTATGTCCTTTGATTGTACAAGAATAGGTGCTACAAGTTCTTCATAACGATCCTATACCAAATAGTTCAGCACGAAATCGTGCTGACACAAATGAATTCTAACCATTTCTAGTATCAAATGCTTCAATAATTTGCACCTAATACATGGAAAATGGATTTTTTTTCGTCGTTTCCATCATGACTTAAAGCGAAATCAATAAATACACGTACATCATTATTAAAATGTTCACTTATTGAACCTCCAATTTTCCTTCATTGTTGATACATCCTGCTTCGATCAATAAAATAATTGATCATCTCTCCTACTAATTAAAAATACGATATAAATTAAAATCTCATCGACAATTTATTTTTCAATACAATTTTACAATTTAATGTTTTATATTAATTGATTATTGATATTTTGTTGCTGGGTCATCCTACTTCCCATTACAAACACGGTAACGTAATCATTCTTGTAAATCATTTCATTCTAAACGATTCAACAAAATTTCGCCAGCACTTCCCTTTTGTTCCATGAGTCATACACAATTGTATGTACACAACGAACATAAAGGAAGCGTTGTCAAAATTTTATGAACACTTTAAATAAAATGATTTACGAGATGTATTTACGTTACTGTGTTTGTAACTTGTTCAATACAGGGACAAATCCAACATATATTGTATATCATGAATATAGATGTCCATTCTGTGATACAAACGAATATCTACATAACGATCATATACAATACTTATCAAACGGGGCCAAAAAGCACACTAAGGGTTTTATGAATAAAGTATATTACATATTTCATATTTTAAAAAAAATATTAGCTGTCGATGTTTAAATTGAATTTATTAACACTTAACTAAAGTTAAACTATCGTATATGATAGTTTATCATATACGCACATATTTAAAACTTTAATTAACTAATCATACGTTTTATACTATTAATTTGACATTTTAGAAAACCCAGAATCAAAATTATGCTCATCCATACTAAATAACCTAAGTAAGGTGTAAAAGCACTAAATTATTCAACTAATGCACACTAATTTCTTATCGCACAAACTAAACAAGTTAGTATCCAACACTTATAGGATAATAACAGTAATTAACATTCAATAAACTATACTACACAATCAATGAGACAATATAAACAATTAAACTAACAAATTAACCCTAAATTAACAAATTCATGAAATTAGTGTTCATGAATAATACCTAAAATAAAAGAAACTAGGGGTTTGAAGGAGATGAGATTCCGAATTGACGAAGAAGGAGGCAATTTCGGCATCGGGCGTTGAAAGTGGAGATGGAAATGATGGAAGAGGATTTTTGATTTTGGGAGTGAAATGTTTCTGGTTCGGCCTAGGGAAGAAGATAATCGCGATTTTCCAGCGGTTACCAATGGATGCAAACGGCAAAATTATAACGGCTTCCGATGGCTAATTATTTTATTTGTAACAAAGTCCAGAATATACTAGCCGTTGGAAGCCATCGAAATTTAGCCGTCGAAGCAGAGAAGGAGACAAGTCATCAGTCGTGCCGGGCGGCCATCGCTACCTGTTGTTAGAATATACTATTTTCTTGTAGTGCGAAGAAGATGGAGTGGTGCTGGAGCGGCATCAACAGACGTCTGTGGGAAAGTGACTAACGTTTTGTTGCTTCAGGGTTTTGAACCCGAGACTTGGGATAGACGTTTGTCACTGTACGAAAGACGTATGTGGCTTTAGGAAATTTTTCCTAAGATGTATGATAGACGTCTATCGCATTGGGATAGACGTCCGTGGCGACTTTTTGTCTATTTTTGGCATAGGCTTATTATGAAGATTTGTGATATTCAATGAAGCAAATCTGGAACTTTGCCTAGGTTTTCTATTCTCCTATATAAGCTATCTTCGAGATTAAGAGATGTATGCAACTGAAAAGCAACTGCAAGGGTTTTAGCCTCCATTAATTAGGGTTTTGCCTAAACCTAATTTTCTTTAATTCCGCTCTCCACAAGTCAATTCTATTAGAATTTTGATCATTGTAATCAATCTCTTGTACTCTTCTCATTGGTATTAATAAATGCTCTCTCTCTCTCGATGTTGACGTACAATAACACAACGTTAAGGGAACCACTATAAACTAGTGTATGATTTATTTCTTCGTTATTGCTTTTATATTAGATTGCTTGTTTGGAGATTGTGATTGTTTTTGGATTGGATTGAGATATTGATTGTTTTTTTTTGCACCTCTTACCACGATCTAACTTTCCACTTTGCTTTGGGATTTTGGTTTGAGTGGTCTTGTAACGATCCCGATTTAAAGACGAATTTAAGTTTGTAATTAAATATAATTTTTGGGTTAAATTGTGAATTTGTTTGAAATTTTCAAATTTAATAGGAGATATACACTCATTTATTTTGGAATTTTGGATCTGAAACTTAAAATGAATATTTTCAGTTGAATTGAATTATAAATAAATTTTGATTTGAAATTTCAAAATGTATTTAACTGAATTGGATTTATAAATTATACTTTGGAAAAAACAATATGTATGGCATAAATTGTGTTTAATTTATTTTCATTAAAAAGTTATAAAATGTTTAAAATAAAAATTTATCTTATCAGTATTGAATATAAGTGTAAAGTATAGAATAAAATGTATGTTATAAATGTAATATTTGAAAATCAAACCATAAATAGAAATCAAATTCAAGCATATATGTTAATAATAAAATTTATATGGTTATATGGAAACATAAAATCAAATTAAAGTAAAAATAATAAAAAATGAAATATATATAGAATTGTACGGGAAAAATGCAAGACAAGAAGATAAGAGAAAAACATCTAAGTACAAGGAAAATAGATTTGCTGTAAACAAAATGAGAAACACAATGGCTTATAAAGGAAGGAAGTGAAACAAAAGAAAATATCTACAATACAAAACAAATAGCATAAGTTATAAATAAGGAAATAATAAAACAAAGTGGCTTGCAAAAGAAGATAAACATATCTACAAACAAACCTGTAAATACATAATAATAAAATAACATGAGCTTGTAAACAAAAATAGAGACATGCATTTAATAACATCCTTCTCAAGCACACCAAAACAAATCTTTTCAGCCGAAATAAATTATTTCATTTCAGCAACAAAGAAATATCTTTAGTCAAAAGAAGAAGAAAAAATCTGTTCAAAGTAAAATAAGCCTAACTAGATAATACCTTGCCGATATACAAACTGTTTTTCTTCTATATATATGTGTGACTTCCATTCCAGTTCGTTTAGTAAGAAAGCTAAGCAAACCAGAGGAAAAAAAAGAAGAAAACATCATCATCTATAAACTCAAAACATCACTCAATTCAAAGGAAAGCTAAACAGGATTCAAAGGAAAAAGATCAATCTACAGTGTCAAACAAAAAGGCAGCCCTCTGTTCTTCAGATTAAAGTGAGTAAACTTCTGTTAAAAACAGTTTATGATTTGATATTATGATGATACTCATAATAGTTGTTAAAGTAGTAAAACAAAATGATGTTTACATGCATGGATTCATATGTGAGATGATTGGTTTGTGAATATCTGTGTTGAACATGTTCTGTATCTTACAAGGTCAACTTTCAAATAGAAAAAATATTTGAATCTTTCCCTATAATCAGTTTTAGGCTAGAATATATAAATGAAAATTGGCAATTACAATGTGTTATGAATTTTAGAATAATACCTTGTATTTATATTTAGCAACTATCAAAAAAATGAACAATGTCAGTGATGAGCTTAAAATTCATCAGTAATCAATCAAGTAACTTTCAATTTATGATTATATAATCTGAATAGTAGTATCAATTCATGATTTTAGGAATTGGAATGTTGATTTTTAATGAAGTAAATTCTAAGGAAATCAGGGATGAAGAGTTTTGGGTTTTTGGGGTGTTGCCGTTGAACGGCGTCGATTGAAGCTTCTAGTTTTGGCATGAAGAAGGCTGGAGTAAGGTAGAGTGATGGAAAAATACTGTTGGATTTTTCTTTTGTCTGTGATGATCAGAATTTGTCATACTATGGTTTAAAGTTGGACTGGGAAGACGTGGTAATTGGGAGTCGTTCATCGCCGTGAGGTGACCGATCCCAATTGCATATGGGGGAAAACGTGGCTGAAGTCGTGACGCTGCTTTGGGTAGGTCGGTGTGGGTACAGGTGATCGGTGGCGTTGGCTTGGAGTGGTTTCTTCGATGGGTCGCGTTCGAATTTTGGTCGTTGCAGCTCGTTTTCGTCTCACTGGAGTTTTGACGATTTGAAACGGTCGGGGTGGAAGTTGAGATCACTAGTGACTCGCGAGCATGGTCGGCAAGGTGGGAATGCCGATCTGGTCACGGTGCACGTGCATGGGCACATTATCGTTGGTGTCAGGTTTGATGATGGAAAGCGACGCGAGTTGATTCTCGAGAAAGGTGGGTGAATGCTTCGGGTTCGTGCTCGAGTTCGTGAGTTGGTTACCTGATGCTTTCGTTTAAAACTTAAGTATAACTCAACTGGAAAAAAAAAGAGAAGAAGAAAAAGAACGAACGAGAGGGAGAGAAGAGGTCTGGGGAAATTCGTGAAGGGGCTCGAATGTTTACTCGAGTAAAACAAAATTTAGCTCGGGTTGATTTCAAACCTGCAAACTAATAATAGTATGTAAACTATTTAAACGAATTTAAATGATAATGGCTAATTAAGGTATGACAAATTTAAGTCAATCTTTATTACGAGTTAACGAATTAAGTAAGTACTTAACAAAGTTTTAAAACCCAATTAATATTTTAATTAAGTAGGTAATGTAATACAAGTGTTGATTTAGTAATAATTGATTTCAAAGTTTATAGAAGATTTTAAAATGTTAATTAAGATAAACAAGTATTATTATTAATTGTTTAAAGGGGTAATTAAGAATAAATAATTAATTTAAAAATTATAATTAATTAAGTAACTAAAGATTAGTCGAGTTGAAATTTAAGATTTGATTAATTAACAATTAAGTGTTTAATTTATTTGTAATTACAAATTGTTAATTAGATAATTAAAGATAACTAATGATTAGTAGTTAATTAAGATAATTAATTAAGGAATAATTAATTAAAGATTTAATTAGCTTATCATTAACAATAGTTAATCATTGATTCAAATAAATCAATAAAAATAGTTATATGGTTAATTCTGTTAATCACCTTCACCTTAAATTGAAGATGATTGATTGTTATCAAATGTTGTGTACTGGATTGGTATTTCTATTTGTGATTGTAATATTGCGTGATGTAGATTGCCTTTTGCTGAACTATGATTTGTGATTTGTTTCTGTATGTATGTGAAAACCCCTTTCTGCCCGTGAAACGGCATTTGAATTTCGATGTGACAAGGAGTCGGATTCCAGTTGGTTATCCGAAACCCACATCGAATCATAATGTTGAATCTTTGTGATTGAATAGTTTATTTTATCTATGAATTTGTGTATATAGATAAGCGTTATGGGTTATACCGCTTATCGATATTGATATATCTGTGATGATTGATGTTGTGCACTATTGTGTAAAACCCCCTGGACCACACCTATACACACACAAATATGGATTTCACGTGAGAATCGGTTAAGTCACAGATATTTGAATTTTTAAAATAGTTTTAAATTTGAATTTTAAATTCAAATAGTTTTGGAAAAGAAATTGAATTAAATATAAAGAGCTTGTGAAAAGGAATTCCAAAAATAAAAGTTATTCTCAATCACTTAGTTAAGATTTGAAATTTTGAATAATTTGATTTAAATTTGAATTCAAAAATCTGAAATTGAATTCCATATTTGGCATTTATGATATAAAAACGGTATACAAGTTTATATGGGTTTTAAACTATTTTTAAAGTGTTGTTTTGGGAATTTGAATTAACCCAAAGATTTTAACTTGTATAAATAAAAATCGAATGTTTCCGAAATGGAAACAGTTTGTTTCAAATGATAAAATCTTTCATATATGTAATAAATTTCCAATCCGTATTAAAAGGAATTTCAAGTTTGAATTGAAATGGTTTTCCAAATTACGGATGAATCTTTGGAAAGAGTTTTGGATGCTATAAGATGAATACTTGGAAACGAGTTTTTAAAGCTATAAGCTAAATCTTTGGTTTAAAGATTTAAATGAATTAATCCAATTGAAATGGAAATTATTTTGAAATCCGTGAAGGGATCTTTGTGAAAATGGGTGAACTGTGTGGAATAAATCTTTTTGTTTAAAAGATTTGAAACGGTAATTGATTTAAACCATTTGAAATGAAGTTTGAATTTTAAAGTTGTGATTTAATTGAAATTCCATATCCATATGTTTTAAAATTTTGCGCTCATTATTCGGTTTAGCCAGGAGAGGACCTTGTGTCATATAACCCATTCCGAATAGTGATACGTCGTTATGGTTTGCATTTGAAGACCTGTGGTGAAGATCGGGTATTTGCGAGAATGATAGGATGACCTATCGATTGTCTCTGCACCGAGTAGCTACGGTATAGAGATTTCCTAAGTGATGGGAAGTCCGATCGGGATTGTGATACCTGGATTGCAAGGGCTTCTTCGGAAGTGCCTTCGGTTCTGTTCGAACCCGGGACAGACTTGTATGATTGTATGTCTGACATTACACTTTGAGATATAAAGCAGATTTCTTTCAAATACATATCTGTTGGTGGTGGAGAATTTATTCTCTTAGCTTAATACCCTTCTCTGCGACGTACGAGCTCAGAGGTTATGTAGTTGAAGGTTATAAGCGATATACTTCCAATTTGGTAGTGTGGCATGCGAAGTGCTGCTGTGTGTTGTAGATCATTGGTTGATCATTTGTTGATCAAAGCATGGCTTTCGTGTAAAGCGTAGCTTTTTGGACGAAACCTCATCGAGCCTCACAAACTGGCAATGGTCGAAATAGGTAAGATGCGGCAAGGTTTCAGGGGTTGCTCCCCTAGGGTGTTACCATTCCTTCTGGAAAAGGGTAGTATCATGGTATGGAGCCCAGATATTTACTCATGTGGGCACTGTAGTAAATTTATTACTGTGTGATGTTGTTGGTGTAGAGGATCCTCGTATAAAGGTCCCAAAGGACCGGGGGTGGTATATCTGTAGGTATTACTCCAGGGCAGGGAGGAAACCGGCCTTGTGTTGGCAGAGAACCGGGTAGGTTCTCGGGGCGTCCCTCCAGAGGCATTCCCATGTGGCAATAGGAAGTTCCTTAGCCTGACCACTTGTTGGAAATCCAATCATCTAATACGAGCCTTGTACGGTTTTAGTTGTATTACCTGCCATCTACTTATGGTGGCGCCCCACTGTTTGGATGGTAGTTATAGTAGGCATAGTGCGAAATGCCTATGCTGGCTAAGATTAATATTATACTTTCGAAATGTTTTCCACTATGCACTAATAACTATAATATCAAAATGGTTTTCGCGTATCAGGCATTTTTGACTATCATAAGGAGAAATCTCCTCCAATTCTGCGTTTGCATGGTGTGTGTGGCGGAAGGCCTTATGGTAGTTTCATTTTCCAAAAAGCATTGCGGATTTTAAATTTAAAATCTTTTGATTGTTTAAAGACCAAATGTTTTTTTTGTTTGCTCACACCAGTCCCATAACTGACTCGGAGTTTATTGTTCCCTTCCTAAACTCTGCGTGCTCACAATTTTCCAACGGGCAGTCTAGAGTTGGGTTTTTCAAATAGTCAGGTTTAGTAGATTATCTGGAGCTAATTCAGTCCTTGGACGACTGACCTTGCTTATCTTGGTGCAATCTTGATGGTAGATCGAGCTAGGAGTTTTGGAGCTTTGTCTTTAGAGTTTTGGATCAGAGTTGCAGTATTGGATTCTGTGAAGACTTATCTCTTATTGTATCGTGTTCCGCTATATTCTATATTGTATATTCTCTGATGTTGATGATTATCATTGTATCAAATGATATATTAGATATTGTATTCATGTTGCATCAGTGATATCATATTTAATTTCCGCTGTGTTATTTATCATCTAATGGGTGTTGCAAGCTCCCGCGATACGAATTTGATGTTGTTTGTCGGACATCGGGTCGTGGCAGGTCTCGAGTTTGAATTCCCACAACACAAATGACATTCGGCACCATGTGACAGGTGTACTGTTCTTACAGTATCACTTGATGTCGCCTGAGCTGTGCAAATGAGATGTTTAAAGGGTACATGTTATTAATGTGTGGCCTTTGGATGGTTAATTTTTTATTTCAATTCGTGTTTATTTTTTTTAAACTTAATATTGTTACATGTATTATATATAGTTATGCTGGCACTAGCACTAGTAGTTTATATAACTTTTCAATGTTGAATAAGAGCATGAGTTACCTTTCTTCATATAGAGATATAAAAGTTTAAATATCCCACCTTATTACGAACTATTTGTATTGGCATGCCACACTTTATTATCATATTTTATAACTAATCAATTCTACTTCTGAATATAAATTGATTAGTTAAGGACTCTTCCTTGTCAAACCTATTTAAAATATTTATTGCACGCAATTGACTAAATCCAATATCACTAAAACATACCGTTTGCAATTTGATTATATCTAATGGCTATGTGATTTGCATTTATACTCATAATATGGATGATTGGAATTTGAAGCACCCTGTACTTAATTTTTATATATAAGAAATACAGATCACTTATAGAACACTTCGAACATAAATGCATAAACAAACAAGCATTCATACACTTACAGATACATGATACACATATACATGTATATAAACATAGGCAGATACAAGGTAAGCCTAGCAGTGAGTGAAGACCCATTGAATTTTTGATTTTTTTGGGAGTGTTTTGCCCTTTATTTTTATATTAATTACAATCCGAAAACCCATTTATATAATTTTTAACCCATACAAAATGTACCAAATTTAGTTGTTTTTACATGAACAATTTAGAAGTCCATTGTCAGTGTTCATCGTATCTCTCTTCAATATCCATGACTCCATCTTCTAATCATTTTGTATACTTGATTGCGATAATTTATGAAATTCATCCATGATAGTCCTTAGCTATTAAAATGTTTATCGAATTATGCCTTTTATTTATTTGCAATGTACAAATTCAGTACAGAAGGTAGCATTCTATGAAATCAATGATTGTAATACAGAATATGTTTTGCCTAATTTATTTGGACCGAAGCAAGATTGTCTGCGTCAAATTTGAAATCTTTACAAGATTCTAACCCTTCTAATGTAAATTTAAAATTGATGGTTATTATAAATATTTTCCACAGTCCATGTTAACTTGCGATTTTGAACCCGTTAAAAGTTAAAACGAATCCAAATTTTGCATAAACAATCTTGTTAATTGACACAATATGTCCAAAAAAATCACTTCGGTTTGAAATTTGTTTTCACAAAAAGATAAAGGGGATAGCCAACGAGTTGACTCAATTGGTAGGTAATTTAGATAATGAGATTAAAGGTCATGTTGGAGGCTGGGTACATTGCTTTCAATGAAGCAGCTAAAGAGACGGTTTGGATGCACAAGTTTTTAAGTGAGCTCAGAGTGATTCTCGGTACCAAGAATGCAGTGGTATTGTTATGTGATAACAATGCAGCGATATAAATTGAAAGTGTGTCTAAAGCACACAAGTAGTCATGACATATTCTTCGAAAGTTCCACCTCATCAGAGAATTCGTTGAAAAGAAATGATACAGAGAACAAACACCAAGGACAACATAACAGATCCATTTACTAAGGATCTAAGTCGGCTGGTTCTCGAGGAGCTAATCGAAAGGATGAGATTAAGATTCCATAATTGTCCCTAAGTGCAAGTGAGAGATTGATAGAGTTAGGAATATGCTCTAAGGATAGTTTTGTAATTCATTGTAAATTATTAACTTTGTAATCAATTTTAATTCATAATAAAAGTTGTTTTCTTTCTGTTATATACTTATTATAATATGTTATAACCAAGGTTTGAGAACTCGGTTTTAGTTATTTGAAATATTTTTAGTTTCGGTTCATTTCAAAAAACTTGAAAGTTTCGATTTTATTTTCGGTTTCGATCCTGATTTATGTTTTCAATGATTTGTTAATGAAAATGTAATAATTATTTTTGTAAATAAATGTAATATACAATACATAAGGAAATAAAATATAACATTATAAATTTATTGCATTTAAAAATTAATTCTTATACGTGCATATTAATTTACTACCTTCAAAAGTTTATTTTCAACCCATTATCAATTAACCAAATAATATAATTTCAACATTACTTAAACAAAAAAGCTATGCAACACCATATTTAACTAAATTATATAATTTCTTCTCGTAAGTTTAGCGGTAGCCAAATATCACTTAATCAAGTTTTAAAAATACCCCATATCACAGCAATTATTTGCGCTCTGATCAAAGCAAGGGAAAAAAATGAAAGTAGCATAGTTGAAGAAAAAAAAAAGAACACTCAGTTAATTTGCTCTCAATTGTTTTTCAACTTTTGATCCCGGCCTAGGCTAGGGTTTTCAACTCTCGATTCTCGACCTGATTTTTTACCAAAGCTCGTAATTAGGATTTCGATTTCGATCTCAATCAGTTTTTCTTTAACTAGGGTTTTATTTTAATTGTTAACAAGGTTTTAAATATCGGATTACGATCACGTTTCATCATGGAGATTTTTGGGACTCTACCTCGAATCGGGGGTTGATCTCGGATGAGATGAGTCCATCCCAAGTGTTTGTCTCGAAGTTCCATCTTGGGTCTCGAAGCTCATCTCGAGATATATGATATGTTAAAAATTGATATTCTTACACAATAATTTTTTACAAATTCTACCATAAATATAATAACTTAAACTTGATTAGCAAAATCAATCCATTGTTATTAACCTACGAAACAACATTCATATTCATAAATCATAATATGGTTAAACTAATAGAATAACACAATACAAATAAATTATAGCTTACAACTCATGATCCATAAACATGAATTATTGTTAGACATAGAACATAGAAAAGATCTAAAATATTAAATTATAAAATAGAAATAAAACATAAAACACATACATTCCTAAGTAATGTGCATGTAAAAAAGGACAAACTGGAAAATGCAAAAGATGTAGAACATATATGGATATACGATATAGTCATATAACATGCAAAATATACATAAAACATTAAAGATTAAACTATTTAAGTCTTCTATTTACATACAAATTACACAAAGAGCATAATGGTGAACCAAAATAAAACCAAGCTTTTACCATTATAAGCTTACTAGCAAAAAGGGTCATCAATATATCTAAAAAGGCCATTCTTTAAATGGCTTGAATGTGATTCAAATGTCTTGCGTAGGGTTGTTCAATTTAGGGAATTTTTGATGGTTTAATTTAAGCAATTAAAACAGGAGAGGTCAACTATTGAAATAGCATGAGATTTTTTCAATTATTGTTTAGGTTGGGTATGAGATTAAAATTTAGCTAAAAAACAAAATCTGGTCGATATTTCCGTCTCATTTTGACCAATATATCGATCGATATTGCCATATCTCGGCCGATATATTCAAAACAAGATTTACACTAAGATTTGATGTTTCGTTTCGGGGGAAGATCGAACTGAGATCTTGGCAGAGATATCGGGCGATATTTTCGAGATCTAAAACAATGGTCGTTAATTTGATTCATTTCTTTTATCTAAATCACAACAGAAACCAATTTTTTTGATCGATTTCGGTTCGTCCACCATCCTTATTAGTACAGTACCACCGAAATTTCAGGGCACCGTCCAATACCTCAAACCATAGTTATAATTAAATGTTTAATTAAAGTATTTTTATAGAAAATCTATAAATGGTGTGTTTATAATAGTAATTATAAATAGTTGCAACCATGAGTATTTTTTTACAATATAATAAACACATCATTTTAAACATTTCTAGTCAAGATGTATCAAGATCAATACAGTTAAAATACATAGTGGTTCTGTAGCGGTAAAGATGCAAAAAATTATAGCGGAGATGCAAAAAGCTTTACTAGATACAAAATCAAATATTTAAAGTTAATTTATTCTCATTCTTACATCATTTGTGTAGGAAAAAATATATAACAAAATTGAAGAATATCATGATTTATGCAGACTATATTTAACTACAACAATAGATTTCTAACTTATATTGAGCACTTATGCCTTAAAAATTAGGACTTTACCACAACTTTGTTGATTTGGTTTAAAATAGAACTAGTCAAATCAACTTTTGTATATTAATGGTTTTAAAGCGGATGCTAAAAACTTTTTATTTAGAGGGTGTAGCGTAAAATAGAGGGACTTAAAGCGGATTTACTGTTTGATAGCACTAAATTGAAATAACATAACGGTCGAAGAACATTATGAGCTGTAGTTGCGATTTAGCGAAACTTTACATAAATCGAGATTGGATATCAATGCATCCGTTGAGACTAGCATATGTAACGCTTTCCAAAATGTTCGACAACGTATTACTCATGACTGTTGGGGACATCAAGGTGTTACGTACTGATAGTTATTATATAACCATGGAACGACTTACTCGATAGTTTTCTTTTGGCTAATACAAGTAAGGTCAAACAGAAAATATCAATCTGACTAATTTACACATTTCTTTTGACTTAAGAATACTATTGATCTTAATACGAAAGCTTCGCTTTGATTATAGTTAAATCGTGGTACGACGTCCATCGAATGACTATAATTGGATCAAGTGAAAGTATCGGAAGTGAAACACTATTTAAAATAAGATTCGTCTCCTCAGGTGTACGTGGTTAGTATCACGGTCAACTGAAGTTAACTCAAAATCACAATCAGATAGACAATGAAAAAATCATCGTACGACTTGGACGAATACGATTTTGTACATTTTTTCTTGTTTTAATAAAAATCGGATGGAGACAAATGAACATTTTTGGGTCTTGGGCAAGATCGGACATATGAAAGTGATTACTTGATTGTGATCCATACAGACTAAATTGGGTCAAATTTGATAATTACAGCTTGACCCGGCTAGCCCACGTTAACAATCAACCTGATGTTACTCTAATTTTCATTGTAAATTACATATTCATTAGGGATGTTATGGTAATGGTTACCGTTACTATTTCACAAATACCGTTACTATACCATTTTTACTAGTAAACGAAAATTGCTTACCGTCACCGATAGGCTGATATACCGATAATATGGTAACCGTTACACTGGTAAAGGTAAATTACCATTTGTCTAAAAAAGGTTAGTAACATAACACGTATTCACACCATATCAATGGTTCATTATGCAATTTATAGTGTTACTTAATAAAAGACATCAATGAAAAAAAAAGTGAAGTGTATTTAACGTTATTTCACCTGGTTAATAGACAAAATTTAATCATTTGTTTGGTTCTAAATGCCTATAATAAAACATGTTAGGTGAATATACATGAATTATAAATTGACTGTTAAAAATACCATTACCGCTGCTATTGAAAAATATCGCCGATGATTTACCGTAGAAAATGGTAAATTTACCGTTACCATACCGATTAAACTGGTATACCGATTTCACTCGAAAATGGTAACCGATTGGCCAGTAATGGTACAGTAATGGTAAATTTACCATCAGCCCTAGTATGGCGGCAGCTAAATCATCCAGCCTTTCTTTCACGCCCACCGCTGCTCAGCCCCTCCCACTTCTAATTGCAAAAGGTAAACCCTGATTTTCTTCCTAATGTACGAATATAATGAGTTCACCGTTCATAATATGTCATAGGCATAGCTGAATTTTAGCGATGATTAATGCTGCACTTCATTTGTAAGAGTTCGACATAATTTTGAAAGACATTGTACTTCAATTCCTGGTTTCGAATATATAGTTGCCAATGGAATCGGTAGCTTTCAGGACATGGAATCAAAACTTGATGATTTGCAAGTTCCGATAAACCAATCCATGGCTACCCAAGTTATTGATTCTTGTTCTATCATTAATAATAATTGCAGAAGATGGTTGCTTAGATTTATATCATGGTGTAAGAAAAATAGCAATGATGAATTGGGTTATGAAGTGTTCAACAGAGCAATATGACTGTTTCCTAAAATGAAGGATCTCACGGGAAGTAATATTGCTTTGTTGGATCTTGAAAAAGAAGATCATAGAATAAGACCTAAAACTTTTGATTGAGTGGTTGAATCATTTGTCAAATTAAGAAGACTAGAAAAGTGGTTTCTTTGTTCGGGGGTATAGAGGAGAAGCATAAATTAAGTTTGGAAAGATGTGAAAATGAAGATTGGTCAAGTATTACTACAGCTATTCATGCTGTTAAAGGGCATAGCCCTTGGAATACTTTGGCATCATAAAGACAAAGTTGAAAAATACAAGATCAATCACCACAAGGGTCTTATTCTTCATGGCTGGTATGTACACGGAATGCTAAGGAGGTGTTGGTGTGAGATTCCAACACGAGACCACTCAAATCGAAACCTCACAAGCACAGCGGAAGACGGAATCGTGGTAAGAAGTGTAAAAACAATCAATCAACAACTCAATTCCAATCTCAATCGATCCAAAAGCAATCACAATCCCAAACAAGCAATATAAAAATCAAAGCAATAACGAAAAATAAATCACACAGCGATTTATAGTGGTTCCACTAACGTTGTGTTAGTGTACATTCACTTTAAGAGAGAGCTTTTATTAATATTGATGAGAAGAGTACAAGAGATTGAATACGGTGATCAAATTCTAATTAGAATTGAATTTGTGGAGAAGAGAATTGAAGAAAATTAGGTTTTGATAAACCCTAATTTGGTGGAGGCTAATCTCTTGCGGTTGCTTGCATGCATACAGATCTGAGACCTGTGGCTAGCTTATATAGGAGAATAAAAACCCTAGGCTATATTCCAAAATTTCCCCTGTAGATATCATAAATTTTCACCCAAGTTCGTATGTGAAAAACAGACGAAAACCGTTTCAGACGTTTGACGTTTAACTCACTGGAGCGAATTCGCTTCAGATCAGACGTCTGACCCATTTGGTCAGACGTCTAACAGAATGCTTTGGGAGTATTTCTGTCCAAATCAGATGTCTGACCCTTTTAGTCAGACGCCTGAAAAAAGTTTCTGCCCCAAACTTCCCCCACTTCGTCTTTTCTCTTCTAACTTTCACCTCCGAACTCCGATTTGCGAATCGTTTTCTCCGTTTCAAAGCTACTTCCAACCTCTACAAATCCTCATATATTGTCGCCAAAATTTAACACTCCACCTCGACACTATATCTACCTCCAACTCCAATGGTACCATACCATCAACGACAACCGATAACGGCAACTATCACCTCTTCTACCTTCAACCAAATATGAATGCTTCCCAATGAGCTCTGGCAAAGCCGCCGCCCATTCACTCCACCCAACGAGCTCAGGTAAAGCCCCCGCCCACTAATGAAATGTAGAAAACATCCAAATCCTAAGCTATCTCACCAACGACTTGCACTTATCGAGAAGATAGAACTTTAATCTTTTACCGACACTCTTCCTCATCTACCACCAAGCTCCTCCCTTAACCGTGCCACCCCATGGCACCTAGCACTTCTCCAAGTGAATCAAGTTCGAGCAATGCTTGAACTTTCCAACTGGCAATGCCTTAGTGAACATATCCGCCGCGTTATCCTTTGTGTGCACTTTTCGAAGATATACTTGATTATCTTCATCCATGGCCACTAGAAATGACTCTCTCACCTCAATATGCTTAGTCCGTGAGCTAAATGCCAAATTCTCTTCCAAGTGTATAGCGCTCTGGCTATCACATCGAACATCAATAACATCATGCCCGAATCCCAAGTCACACAACAATCGCTTCAAATAGAGTGCCTCCTTTGCCGCCTCCACTGCGACTATTAACTCTGCCTCCGTAGTGGATAAAGCAACTACGGTCTGCAATCTAGATCTCCAACTTATGGCTGTACCCCCAAGTGTGAAGACATATCCGAAAGTTGATTTTCTTCGATCCCTATCACCGCGTAGTCCGAATCACAATAACCAACTAACTTGCAATCCATGGCCTTACTACCGCCAAAAACAAGACCATGAGATGATGTGCCTCTAAGATATCTCCATATAAGCTTCACAGCTTCCCAATGCGATTTTCCCGGATTAGCCATGTATCGACTAACCATCCCGACGGCATTTGCAATATCGGGCCTTGTACACACCATAGCATACATTATACTTCCAACTGCACTAACATATGGCACCTTTGCCATATAACTCTTGTCTTCCTCCAAGATAGGTGGTCCTTTACTCGAAAGCTTCGTACGCAAAGGTAAAGGTGTATTTAACACCCTTGCATTCTCCATGCTAAACCGGCAAAGTACTTTCTCTATGTACTCCTTTTGAGTTAGTTTCAACTCAAAATGATTTTGATTCCTTACAATTTCCATGCCCAATATCTTTCTTGCTTCTCCAAGATCCTTCATTTCGAACTCCGATTTCAAACTCAGTTTTAAATTGTTGATTTCATTCTTATCCTTAGAAACAATGAGCATGTCGTCTACATACAAGAGTAAATACACTCAATAATCATTTTTCAACCTTTTGAAATAAACAAAAGCATCTTTGATGCTTCTTTCAAAACCATTTTCAAGCATGAAATGATCAAACCTCTTGTACCATTGTCTAGGTGATTGTTGTAAACCATATAGTGATTTCTTCAACTTGCAAAGCAAATTTGACTTACCATCTACAACGAAACCTTCCGGTTGCTCCATGTAGATGTCTTCATCCAAGTCCCCATGCAAGAAGGCGGTCTTCACATCAAGTTGCTCCAACTCCAAGTCGTGAATAGAAACAATAGCAAGTAATATCCAGATAAAAGTATGGCACACAACCAGTGCGAATATCTCATCATACTCCTTTCCTTTGTGCAAACCCCTTAGCTACTAATCTAGCTTTGTATCTTCCATCGTCCTTCACCTTGTATATCCATCTGCACCCAATAGCATGGTTTCCTTTAGGAAGTGGAACCAAATCCCAAGTTTGATTTTTCAACAATGATTGCATCTCTTCCTCCATGGCACAAATCCATTTTGAGCTATCACTCAACTTCACGACATAATCAAGGTTCATCGGCTCATCTTGGACTCCATGAAGAGCGTAGTCCAAATTATCACAAAAGCTAAGATAGTTCCAATCACCATATCTTTCGGGTGGTCTTATAGTACGATGACCAACCCGAGTAGCAATACCATCACCTAAACTCTCTTCGGCTCCACCTTGAACCGAATCTTCTCTAGAATCATGTACATCACCAACACTACTAGAGGCACCCTGTGGACTATGTTATGTAACATCAACCGCTACTTCCTCACAAGCATCTCCTACGACTATACTCTCTCTATTTCTTGGAAAAAATATGGAAATAATTTCCTTCTCCTTTGATTCATCATGAACCAAATCCGGAACATCCGATGAGCTCACATTCTCCTTGAACATCGCCGACTCATCAAAAGTAACATGACAAGAATTCATTACCTTCTTCGTTTTCGGATTCCAAATCCAATAGCCTTTTACACCGTCCGTATAGCCAAGCAAAATTCACTTGAAAGCTCTTGGTTCAGGCTTATCATTTCCCGGATCGTGCACATAAACCGAGCTGCCAAACACACGAAGATAGCTCAAGTCAATGCTCTTTCCCTTCCACACTTCCTTCGGAATTTTGTTACCAATAGCTGAGCACGGAATTCGATTAATAATATGCACTGCAGTTGACAAAGCTTCAACCCAAAATCCCTTCGCCAAACTGGATGTCAATCTCAAGCATCGAGCTTTCTCAAGTAGAGTACGATTCATTCTCTCCACAACACCATTTGATTGCAGATCTTCAGGTGTAGTAAAATGCCTCCGAATACCATGGTGCTTGCAATACTCCAGAAATTCTTCGAAAACATACTCTCCGCCATTGTCAGACCTTAGAACCTTCAAAGACTTGCCACTCTCATTCTCAAGAAGAGTTTTCCACGCTTTGAACTTTGCAAATGCCTCCGACTTGGCCTTCATTACATACACCCAAACTTTCCGAGAAAAGTCATCTATAAAAGAAATATAATAGCGAGCTCTTTCTAAAGAAGCTACAGGTGCCGGTCCCCAAACATCTGTGTGAACATACTCAAGAACCCTTCTTGAATCATGCTTTCTCTCACTGAATGAAACTTTAGTTTGCTTCCCCACGACGCATTCTTCGCAAAACTCTAACTTGTTGAAACTTTCTCCATCGATCATCTCTCTTCCAAAGAACATCTAAACTCCTCTCTGAGATATGACCCAACCTTAAATGTCACAGTCTAGTCGCATCCATGCACTACAAGAAAACTGATTTTTTGTAGCGCCTAAAAACCGCCACTACGTATTTTTAGTGGCGTTCCGATAATCGTTACGAAAAAACATGCCACTAAAAATCCTCGAGTATTAGTTGCACTTTTTTAAACGCCACCAAATTTGTTTTTTTGATAGCGTTTTTATAACGCCATAGAATTCCTTTTTTGTAGCGCCTATTTACCTCCACCGAAAAGGTTTTCTCCTCCATGATACTTTTTATGGCGTTATCTAAATTTTTTGTAGCGCCTATTTAACGCCACCGAAAGGGTTTTCTCCTCCACGTTACCTTTTCATGGCGTTATATATATTTTTTGTAGCGCTTAATAAACGCCAGCATAAGTGTACTTGAGTTTTTAATCACTCTTTTGTAGCGACATTGTAACGCTACCAAAATAAATAATATCCAGTAGCGTTTGTTTCCCTCCACCTGCTACTCCAGATTTACCCCTGATCTAGCATCCAATTATATAATAACAGAATATGCAAGCACATACACTTTTGAACACAATATATTAAACAACTACAAAATACGTATACGCATTGAAGATCCACAAGATACATAGACATTCATACATCCACATACATAGGTGTCGACAAAAAGCTACCCGTACACATACACAACCAAACTACCATAAGTGTTATAACCAAACTACCATAAGTGTCATAACCGTACATATACATCTGAAATAAACGTCTGAAATAACCAAAGTACCGAGCAAAACCTGAACCACCATAAAAACCTGAACTACCTGTCATTGCTGATGTCTTCAAAACCTGAACTACCTGTCAACAAAGAACAGAACAAAAGAGTGAGAAAACAAAACCTGAACTTAAAACTGCATCACTAACATTCCACCACAATCCATACATAACTCCTCACCATCAATTATTTTCCCTCCCCTGAACCTGAACCACCAATTACAATCATTCAATCACAATTCGAATATAACACCCCTACTTATGTACTTTTATCATTTTACCAAAAATCTATCTGCACTTTAGCTGCTAGCATTCCTAATGTATATATAAAAAAATTATATACCTTTCATTTTGACTTAATAATGATTTTTTCCATTGGCCAAGCTATGGGAACGCCAAAGAAATCATCCATGCACGTCAGACCCGATGTTGGTTTCCATATCTCTGCATCTGGAACTATCACCAGTTCAATCCAAACTTTTTACAGCATTACGTCCCAATGGACGACAATGGACCATCGTTATCGGATCAGTTGATGCAATACTTCCTTCAGCCACTACGTCTGCTCCACCCAAATCGATCAACTGGCATTTGACATCCTTTTGCATGGTTGCAATCGGCTGAAAGAAAAGAGATTATTATGCACAATGTATACATTTACATTAAATAAAATTTCATACACAGTTAACTTCTTCAAATTTGAAAATTAATATTTACATTTTGCGATTTATTCATGACCATATGTGCGGATTTCATGGGAGAATTCACAACATTTTCAGTATCATCACGACTCTCATCTAGTTTTTCTTTATCAGCTTCTACTTTTGATCTTGGCCATGCTACTTTCCTACCAACTGCATCTCCAATGCACGACATATCAGATGTTGGTCGCCACAAATAAGCATCTTTATTTACTACTTTGTCCACCCAAATCACAACAGCAGACGGACCGAGTGGAATACCATTAACAGTATATTTTGGATCAGTGGCGTGGATTCTTCCTTCGGCAACTATACCTTCACCCTCAGTCCAATCGTAAATCTTGCAAGTGTCTTCGATGATGCTGGTACTCTAAAAATGAGAAGTGAAATTCAAGACTTTAGTATGCTATACAAAAACAACGAATATGTGTTAAATTTTTATTCAGATGGGGGGTGTGCTCGCTGCATTTTAGACATCAATAAGCTCGCAGCATATTACACTAATATACTTAACGTGAAAAAAATTACCGTACTGGCTGCACTACAGTTCAACCGTGTTCGCAGCGGGACCTTGATGCAAACCGATGGCCAAGAAACTACCTTATTCTTAGCATCTGCTAAGACTGCCATTTCAGGTGTAAGCCTCCATAAATAAGTATCTGCTTTATCCACTGAATCTATAACAACGCTCCCAGCATTTGGTCCAAGACGAATGCCATTGACAACGTCATCTGGGTCCATGGACAATAGCCTCCCATGGGCAACCACTCCAGAGGTTCCATCCCAATTCAACAGCAAACATACTTCGTCGTCGCTCTACAATTAATCAACCGAAAATTAAATCAATTACTGGATTAAAAAATTAAAATATAAATTTCATTTATTGAGTAATATAAATATTATTTTTACCGAATCAGGTGAGTTCCTTCTCGAACTTTCTTTACCCTACAGCGAAGCACGAATATAAATTAATATTTTACGAATATAAATTAATTTCCAAAAATTTACCTTCTGGTCCATCAGAGTCTGTATCATTCCCTTCAATTCTGCTATTTCCTCTCGACACCGAGACACTTGTTTATCTTTGGACTGGGCCAAAGCTAGCTTGGTTAAAGTGCAACCCCTACCCAATGCCCTTAACCGTCTCGGTTTATCTTGTCCCAGTACATGTACAAGAGCATCTTTTCAATTATTAATCTGTGTCGAGCCAGATTGGGATAGGCTACCATATTTTTGATCTCCTCCTATATAAATAAATACACATAGATAATGTACAATGGTAAAAATATCATAGTTTCAAAAAAAATATACCAATAAAATTAAAAACAATTTTACAATAGTATTCATAGCTTCCATGTTCACTGGTTCACCATTTTTTTAATGTGAGATCTAATCCACACATCAGCTCTACTTATGGACGATGGATCTACACTTTCTTTTTCCTAAAAATAGAATAACATTAAATTAATAAACTGACAAGTATAAAATAATGTTAAATAATGCTATAGTTAATTAACTTACCATGTCTTCGGTCTTTCTAGCCATTCCCCTACGACCAGTTGTATGCGGAATTTGTGTGTACCTAAGGGCTGAATATTTCTCACTTTTTTGCTGAAAATATTGAAAGATGCTAGAATTTAACAACCAAAATCATAAAAAGAAAAACTATCTAATATTTATAATGCAGGGTAAATATGTATGGTGAGGATAGCAATTTATTTGAAAATCAATTCATCATGGTCATATACTTATTTGGTATTAATAATGCTAGATAACTCAGTGACATATACAGCATTCCATATCTACTAATAATATTTATAGATTGAACTAACTTGCAAAGTGTTTTTTTACTTCATTTAAAATTTTCCTTTGCTTGTCATAACGCATTTGTATTTTGTACTGTCATAGGTTCCTGCAGCTAATACCTAAACAGGAACCCTCAGCATCCACCGACACTTGGACTTCACTTCTAAAGAAATTTATCGGTTGCTAACTATGTAGATGGATTTGCAGAAACATGCCAGACGAGTTCAGTAGGAATGATTTACCTTAAACTCCGGACTTGTTTTCGCCTTCACAAACTTCCTCCAATCGGTTATGCTTTTTATGTTCGTAGGTTTCAGTTTAAGTCTTTCCTCATCGTTCTCCGCTTTTTGCAAATTTCGAACCAATTAGCTTTTTGACGATCTCCAAAGTACTCCCATTTGTTGAAATATAGCTTTTCTTTGTCATTCCTCTTCCAATTTAAATCTAATCTGCAACAATATATCAAAACATGATATTAGTAAAATTTATTTAATTTAAATACGACGGATTTAATTAAATCTGAAAGGTTTTCTGAAGTTATTAGAGGGCAATTTCAATTTATAATTGGCAAGAACTATTTTTCAATTTATCCAGAAGTTATTAGATGGAAATTTCAATTTATAATTGGCAAGACCATGCAAAGTCATTTTCAAAACATATTAGAGTCAGAATGTTAAATAATAGATGCTTGCTTCATAACAGAACCGACTGCCACAAAACTTCTTTTAAGTCATCACTAATATTCCTCCAATCATCAATGGTGTATGGAACATTCTCCCGCACAAGCGGTCCAAGAAAAGAGGATAAATATACCGACCCTTGCCCTACTGGTATACCTAGATCATTGAACTCAACTTCAATTCGATCCTGACTGCATTACGAGAGTCTTTTTGCTTTTGCTGGACCTCTACCACCTCTTTTCTGAGATGTACTTCCGATTTCAGCTTCACTTTGTTTCCCAATTTCCAGCTCGGCATCAGCAGTTTGTTCAGGACGGGTTTCATTTTCTGAGCAGAGTCCTTCATTTGGGTCAGAGGGGATATCATCTAGTGGTTGTTCGTCTTCTTCATTGTGAACAGCGGCTTGCTTCTTAGCATTGTCTGGTTGTTCTTCTATTTCATTTATACTAGCTGGAACTTTACGTTTTTGCTTTGACTGTTTCTTCTTAGCTTTGACTATTTGTTCTTTAACCTTTCTCTGCAAGCGGGTACGTACAGATGTTGTAGATATATTTTTCTGCAAGTGACAGAAAACATAGTATAAACCAATAAGCACATGTAAACAATAAGCAACAATAAATATTAACAAACAACACTTAAATATCATCAACATGTAGCTGAAAAGAGATGTGGCAGTTTGCAAACCAAACAAGCAGGCCTAAAAGCCTTGAGATGATGAACGGATTTGTAATTTTATGAGAAAATGTACATGTAATGAAAACAGAAATGATAAGAACACTACTCATTATCAAGCAATATATGCAAACAGAATTGATAAGAACATATAATGCTTTGTCTATGGAAGTATACAAAGATCAAAACACAAAGAACAAAAATTGAATGGTACATGCATTTGCAATGGATTAGAAAATTAAATGGTGCAAACTAACAGCCATTCGCAACAGTAAAAAAAAAACAAAGCATTAGTGCAGCAAATGAACAACAATCACTAAAGAAAATCAGTACAAGTTCAATGAAATTTCCAAATAGCCCGGATTTAATATATAAGTTCAACCATCACTAAAGCAAATGAACAACTATGTTCAAGTAGAACATATAATCTACTCAATTATGTCCTCGCAATCCTCTCTAACATAGCAAACATCTTCATCATCCGCTTCAGTTGTTTCATCTTCATCATCCGCTTCAGTTGTTTCATCTTCCACCACTTGAATATCTTCCTCGATGCAATCGTGCTCCTCTATATCATTAAAACTTCTTGATGGTGCTTTCATTACAACGTACCAATCAGAAACATCGTTCTCTCTTGAATAAAATACTTGTTTTGCTTGAGATGCAAGTATGTATGGGTCTCGTGAAAATGATGCTTAATGTAAATTAACAAGAGTGAACCCATCATCATCAACTTTTACTCCATTTCCTTTATACGTCCAACGACACTTGAAAACTGGAATATAAAACAAATGATAATCTAATAAAATTATATCTGTCAATATTCCATAATAAGTGACCACGTCAACCACTTGGGACATATCTTTAGCACTTGCTCTATACATAGTAGTTGCATCAAAAGTCACCCCACAATTCTGAGTTTCTCTCCCTAAATCTTTTACATGAAAACGTTGCTCATTGATGATATATCCTTTGAAAGACATGACATCATCCTTCGGACCATAAGCAATCCATTTTAACATGTCATTATGATCCTTGGAAGTAATAGGTATCTACAACAAATTTCATTTAGCATGTAAATTTATATAGTAATATTGATAGTTGAATGAGAATATATTTGAAATCTAACTAACCGTCCTTTTAATCCAATCGACAAAACTTTTTGTATGTGTTTCCCAAAGTAAGGTCGCATTTTTTGTCATCCGTTGGTCTGAATTTTCTAATTCCTCCAAATGCAAACTAGTATTGAACAATTGATTATAAGTTATATATATCATTGCGAACACATCAAAATATTTAAAACAATATAACATAAACTTACTCTATAAATGGTTCCACCACGGCCATATTCATTAACACAGCTAAATGAGCACTTTCTTTCTCATTAACTGGCAATTTAATTGTCTTCGATACTGAAATTGGACGTCCCTCTAATATTCTACTACTTTCATAATCTTCATTTCGAGCTCCTTTCTCCTCTATACGTCCTGATTTCTTCCAAAATTCATTGAAAAAAACATGCATTCTGTTGCAAGATACGATTCTGCAATACATCCCTTTGGTCGTGCATAGTTTCTGACATAATCTTTGAGTGTCTTCATATATCTTTCGAATGGGTACATCCATCGAAAATGAATAGGTCCACACATTTGTGCTTCTTTTCCAAGATGAACGGATAAATGTATCATTATATCAAAGAAAGATGGTGGGAAAAAAATTTCAAGCTCACATAAAACGTCAATAATTTCAACATTGATTTGCTCTACCTTCTCTCTATCAAGAACACGTTGACATAATTTGTTGAAAAAAGAACATAAGCGAATTATCGCATTTCTTGCCTTCTTTGCCATGAACCCTCTCGATGCTACTGGCAATAAATGTTGCATTAATACATGGTAATCATGTGACTTCAATCCACTAATTTTGCAATCCGACAACGAAATCCGATTTTTTAAATTTGAGCAGTAGCCATCCGATCCTTTGAAATCATACAATCTTCTGCAAAATATTTTTCTCTCGGATTTTGACAACATATATGGAGCCGGTGGAAGATATGTTTTATTCCCATGAGGTTGTGTATGAAGCTCACTTCGAATTCTCCAATCTTCTAAATCCTTTCTACAGTTGGTTCCATCTTTGGATTTATTTCCATGCAACATTGTGCCCAATAGGCTTGCACCAATGTTCTTCTCCACATGCATCACATCTAAATTGTGACGTAATGGAAGTTCCTATGAAAACCGAAATAATAATGCATTATTGGGTTTTTATTGTATTAAAACAATGAAAAATAAATAAATTAACCACTAACCTCCCAATAAGGCAAATCAAAGAAAATTGATCGTTTTTTCCACCTTGATAGCTCTACTTCTGTAGAACTGTTAGTATCATCATATTCATCTTCTTTATCATAGACATGCTTTCTCTTCTTACTTTTCTCCTCTATTCCTTTTCCAAAATCATTTGGATAATCCTTCAACAATGCATAGATGTTTCTCCCAGAAAGCATTCTAGGAGCACCATCTGTCTCTATGGTATTATCAAACAATGCCTTTTGTTTCCTCCGTGAATCTGAAGGAGGTAGAAATCTTTTATGACCCATGTAGGCGAACTTTCGACTATGTTTCAACCAACGAGAATGGGTATTGACACTACATAATGAGCAAGCTTTTTGCCCTTTCACACGACATCCAGCAGGATTTCCATAAGCCAGAAAATCATTAATCGTCCATAACAAAATTGCATTCAGTTTAAATAAAGTTTTACTAAATGCATCATAAGCAGTAACTCCATTAGACCACAAGTGATGCAAGTCTTCCACCAAAGGCGTCAAATATACATCAATATCATTCCCGGGTTGCTTCAGGCCTGGAGTAAGTAAAGTTAACATAATATTTTCTTTCTTCATACACAACATAGGCGAGAGATTGTATGTCACAAGTATTACCGGCCAGCAACTATATTTCGAACTCAACATGGAATGGATTGAATCCATCTGTAGCAAGACCAAGCCTAAGATTGCGTGGATCAGATGAAAAAGATTTATACTTTTCATCCACCATTTTCCATGTCATAGAATCCACGGGATGACGCATTTTTCCATCGTTACTTTTATTATTAAAATGCCATCTTAATTCTTCAGCCATCTTTTGAGATCTATACATTCGTCTAAACCTCGGAATGATTGGGAAATATCTCAATACTTTAACTGGAACACCTTGTATAACCTCTTCAATATCTTGATTTTTCTTCCATCTCGAGGAACCACATTTTGGACAACTTTCTAAAATTTTGTATTCTTTTCTGAAAAGGCAACAATCATTCTCACAAGCATGTATCTTTTCAAAACCCATGTCGAATGCTTTAAGAAATTTCTTGACTTCGTATAAGGTTTTGGGAAGCACGTTATCCTTCGGCAGAAATAGATGGTGCACAGCTAAAAGCTTATCAAAACCACTATCGGACAAGCCAGCCTCGCATTTAAGATTATACAAGACGGTGATGGCAGATAATTTTGTGTGATCTGTGCAACCAGGATATAATGGAGTTTCTGCATCTTCCAAGTTCTTGACTAACTCATCCTCTTTTCTTCGAGAATCAACATCGTCTTTATCATCATCAAAAAATCTTGATTCAAAAAATCTTCATCTTCATAGTGAATCATCTTGAATAGTACATATACGTCAAACGTATTTGTTTTATTCTCTACATTTATCTCTTCACCATGGTTAAACCAAACACCGTCAATGTATTTAGGATCCATTCCTTTAATAATTAAATGTTCAACGATGATTTGGTCATCATGACGACTAAGATTCCGACAATCCTTGCAAGGGCATAAATTTTTTTTACACTTCTTACATTCCTCTTTGCAGCATGCACGAAATTCATTGCTCCTTGTCGGTATTCTATACTAGTTCTATGAAAAAAGTAAAAAAAAAGGTGAGCTTTAGTATTAGATTATATGTTCTAATTCTAAAAATACATATTAAGTTAATCATGGTTTTATCACCTGTTTAAAAAAACCCAGCCTGTTTCCATTATCGACATTTGAAGGCAAATAAGTTTCCAATCTTTGACGTATAAATTGGTTATCTGTTGTAATCAAAAAAATAACTAGACGTTGAAGTACAAATACTTGTAGCACTACTGCATATAACCATGGTGGTTTAGTAGACAAAGGTAAAGAATACTTTTCCAAAAATATAAATTTTACACTTATATTTTGCATTTAACCTCAGATTTACATGTATTTATAATTAATCCATGCATGAATTCAAAGCCTAAGTCTAGCAACTTATAGAATTACTGCATATAAATTCAAAGCCTCAGAATGTACAAACCAACAGTTTCCTCTTACCAAACCAACAGTCAACTTCACCGCCTCCTCTTCACTACCTTACATCCACACAACTGACATATTTCCAGTGCCTACCACTCCACAAAAGACTATTTATGCTCCAACATTTACCACTCTCAACCATCGAGCCAGCCAATACCCAATCGCAAACAAACCCGCGACCTCCACCAATGCTACTTGAACCCACCAAATTCCCGAAACACGCAACCTCAGCCTCCTCTCAGCAAGCAACCATTGATTCACTGAACCACTTCAACAGAACATTCATATACTCAAAGAAATCAAAGCAGATATCCCAACAGATCATTGCAATTAGGGTTAAATCAACCATTTCAGTAATAGTTTAGGAAAAAATACGAAAATAAGATGCATTCACATTCATATAAAATCCAAATAGAATCACAAAGTCGATTTAAAAGATTCATACCTAAATATACTTAATCGATTTAAAAGATTCATACCTAAATATACCTAGATCTGTTGGCTGCCGCGACTCGATGTTGAGTAAGGGGGAAACGACGGAGTTGACGATGATACTTGAGTGCGATGAAAATTTAACACGATTAAAAGGGGGAAAAAAATTCTGAAGAAGAAAGCAAATTAGGGACGAGAATTTTGTTAAGTACGAGAGTAAAATGATAGGTTACGTTTATTTAGTTCGCGCGGACTCTTTTTTTAGAAGCGGGAAACATGAATTATTTTTTGCCACGTTTATATTATTTGGTAATCTATTTTTTGTTGCATTTATAATAAAACGCCATCGATTTTTGCAACTATAAATGGTTTTTCTTGTAGTGAGACCATGAGAACTATCAACTCCTATACAAGTTTCACCTTCTACAGTCACTCCTTGAAGCAAATAAATACCATGAGTCCTTGCACCCTTCATCACCACAAGTGCACCCTTCGAAACCTGCAAGCTATCACTCTCAATAGTGATCTTATAACCTAAAGAATCCAGCTGCCCCAAAGAGATAAGAGACTTCCTAAGTCCCGGAACATAGCGCACACTAGTGAGAGTACGAACCACTCCGTCAAACATTCAAATTTGCACGGAACCAATGCCTTTCGACTTGCAAATAGCATCATTTCCCATAGCAATTGAATTTCCTTCTTTGTCGATGTAAGAAGAAAAACAATTTCTATTTGGCGTCATATGATAAGACGCCTCAGAATCGAGCACCCAATCGCTACTCGAAATATCCGATGCTACCACCGACAAAACATCTACTTCTCCCTCACCAATTGCACTCTCCATCGCTATTGATGAAGATGCTACTTCCTTCTTCGCTTTCTCCTTGTCCGGACACTCATTCTTCCAATGACTGGGCTTCCTACAAATATAGCACTTGCATTTTCTTTCCTTCGACTTTCCTCTCCAACCGGGGTTCCTTAATTTAGAACGCCCCCGGTTCTCCTTCTTCACATACCTCTCCTTCTCCACAAATAAACCATGACCATTACTAGCATCATTACTTCCATCACCTAACTCCTTCATTTGATCCCGCAACTTCTCGCTAAGAAGACCCGTCTTGACATCATCAAGAGTCAATGTATCCCGGCTATAGATCAAACTATGTGAGAAACCTGTATAGCGATCTAGCAACGAACGCAACAATATCATTGCCTTTTGCTCTTCCTCAATCTTCAAATCTACCGCCTTCATCTTCATTAGCAAATCATCAAAAGTATTTAAGTGCGCCTTCAGCGAAGTACCCTCCTTCATCTTATAGGTGAAGAACGTTCGCAATAAGGTCAAACAATTTGTCGAGGACTTCTTCATATACAATTCCTCCAACTTGTCCCAAATACTTTTAGCGGTTGTCTCACCACTAATTTTAGAGATAACATTCTCTTGCATAGCAAGTTGAAGTGTAGTGAATGCCCACTCTTCCATCTCCTCTCTCTCAACATCTTAGATATCCGTTGGCAATAAATATCTGTCAAACACTACTCGATGCACCCGATTCCTCCTTAGAACCGCTTTCATCTTCCATTGCCATTTTTCAAAATCATTATCGTCATTCCACTTGTCTATTACGAATTGTGATCCTTAAGCTGCGTACGAGCCATGTACATAAGGAGCTACACCACTTGAATTACCCATTGAGGAACCACTAGAGTTATTACTTGATCAGGCATTTCTACAACCACCTACCAACACCAATGCTCAGATACCAAATGTTGGTGCGAGATTTCAACACGAGACCACTCAAATCGAAACCTCATAAGCATAGGGGAAGACGGAATCATGGTAAGAAGTGTAAAAACAACCAATCAACAACTCAATTCCAATCTTAATCGATCCAAAAGCAATCACAATCCCAAACAAGCAATATAGAAATCAAAGCAATAACGAAAAATAAACCACACAGCGATTTATAGTGGTTCTACTAACGTTGTGTTAGTGTACATCCACTTTAAGAGAGCTTTTATTAATATTGATGAGAAGAGTACAAGAGATTGGATACAATGATCAAATTCTAATTAGAATTGAATTTGTGGAGAAGAGAATTGAAGAAATTAGGTTTTGATAAACCCTAATTTGGTGAAGGCTAATCTCTTGCGATTGCTTGTACGTATACAAATCTGAGACCTGAGACTAGCTTATATAGGAGAATAGAAACCCTATGCAATATTCCAAAATTGCTCTTGCGGATATCATAAATTTTCACCCAAGTTCGTACGTGAAAAACAGACGAAAACCGTTTCATACGTCTGACCGGTTTAACTCACTGGAGCGAATTTGCTTCAGATCAAACGTCTGACAGAATACTCTGGGAGCATTTCTGTCCAAATCAGACGCTTGACCCTTTTGGTCAGACGTCTGAAAGAAGTTTTTGCCCCAAACTTCCCCCACTTCGCCTTTTCTCTTCTAACTTTCACCTCCGAGCTCCGATTTGCGAACCGTTTTCTCCGTTACGAAGCTACTTCCGACCTCTACAAATCCTCATATAGTGTCGCCAAAATTTAACATGAGGCATGTGGCGTTATAAATGAAGTTAGAAGTCCAGGTAATGCCCATCATTAGCATCATATCATGACTTGCTTAGATGTATCTGTAACAGAAATCAAAAGTGAAGTTCAATCCATCTGCTCTTGTTCCGGAATCTATAAACATAATGTCGGAGATGAGTTCATCGGGTATATGTCCAACAACTAAGAGCCAAAATATTACTGTATTGTATTGGAAAGACAAGAAGAGTAAAAGAATCCTTAACGATATTTCATTCAATGTTGAATGAAAAGGAGTGTGAAGAAGCTTTTCCCGGTTCTCCTGCTTTTTAATTGTTATAAGGTTACTTTACTTGACCGGGGGATTCAATAATGGAAATAAGATACTTAGCCAAATGTTCGAGGAGGAAGATAAAGGGAGAGTAAATCTGAAGCCAAGCTTGAATTTTTTTTCCAAGATTTAATTGGTGTTCTTTGTGGGATAAAAGAGGTTGAACATGCTCTCAAAGTGTTTGAGATGATGAAGAATTGATGTGGCCCCTCTATCAAGGATCGTGGTTCTATATATGATTTGCTGATAAATTATCTTTACAGAATTGGAAAGTATGACCTAGGTAGGTGTTTCCTGGTTGAGGCGATTGATCATGGTATCACACTTGAGAGATCAAGTGATTTGTTGGATCCCTGTAGGCGCAGCCACAATTTATTTTCCACGCAGTGAGAAGTTCATTTAAAGCAAGCAGGAAGGATCAAGTAAAGAAAAAGAACACATACGTAGGTAGAAATAATCGGAGTAGAGGAAAGAAGGTTCATTGACGACAGTAGCAGTGTGTTTTGTATCTTCGGGACTACACAATGTATTTATTATAAGTTGATTGTGGTGCAAAAGTAAGAGTTTATATGGTTACGTTATCAAAAAGAGTTCCTATGCTATTGATTGTTTTAATGGCTTCAGATGTATATGATAAACATAATCTGTATTATATTGCAAAATTTGTGAAATACAGTATCTAAATTCTTATTCCCATCCGTGGCAAGCAATAGCACCCTGATAAATGCAAATGAAATCACGAAAGTTACTGGAAGTACTTGTGAGACGGATGGAGCTAGCAAATGTTGAATTGCTCCGGAGGTATGCAATATGCTTGTTTGAGTTTTATTTGTTCAATCCAAGTCTAACATCTATTTACTTGTTTATCATGAATAGACTTTATGGCTTATCTCCCTTTTCTTGCCTTATTGTAAGGAATGTCAGATTATTATTAGCATCTCTTTTCCTTTGCAGTATTCATCATACCAAGAAATGACTCGAATAAGATATATACCACAATTTAATGTTTATTCCTTTTCATGTTGCTGATGACATCTCTTGGAAAGAAAAATAAAAGAGCAGATTCTTATAAAACGGCGCTATAAACCTGGGACATATCACAATGATATTTATTCGCTTTATTCATCTTTTTACATTTCCTTCAACATGTGTTATTCTTTTCATTGTTTTCCATATTAATGCCAAGGATTGAAAACTGAAACCAACAGATATCACAATCAAATAATGGTCATTAACCACTGAATTTAGTGTTACTATTCTGATTTTATTGTAAAATTTCCAACACTTTACAACACTCCCCTTTGTGTCAGAAGAGTTGGCACTCAAACAGTTTTGGTTACTTCTTATACTTGCTGTCTAGCTGGAACTTCTTTCTCAGCATCCCTCTAGGTTTTTTAGTAATACACAAATCGTAATTATACAAATTTAATATATGCAAATTTTCGCTAGGTTTACTGTATCGAACAATTTATGTTATATAATTTAATTTAACAAAATACAGCGTGAACTGATTAAAAAATAGCTATAACCTTATACTTGAAATTTATTTGCTAAATAATATGTATAACCATTTAGTCTGATATTTAACTTCTGTACAATGTTCAAACATTAAACAGTGTAATAAGATGCAATGACATTCTATGCTTATGATAGTATGTTTACAATATTGGTTGATGCACCACCGATTACTACGACACATGAATTGGTTGATGCAGCTGTTTTTGTCATCTTTTATCAGCTATATTTCATTCTTTGTATTATCTTTCAGTAATATTTTTCTTGTTGATCACACACTCGATTCGTAATACACACATACATTTACGTACATATCCCATACTTTATTATTGTTGTCTACTGTTCTTTAAACTTCTACAAGGTGTTCAAATACGAGATTCTGGAACAATATCGGTCCAACAATTGTCGTTGGAAATCAAGCAATAGACAAAATATGCGATTTTTTTAATCTTTTGGGCTTGCTTTAGGAATTTCGGCTCTCCGCTCTCTCAAATTAATCGTTCTTTTATAAAATCCTCGTTAAATATATTCTCATACAATACCGCGAGTGGCAAATCTTGGTATCGTTGAACGAATCAATTCTTTGCTTTTCTTTTCACGTTATGTTGAGTAACCAAACGTAATTATAACCGACAGTTTAGGAAAAAAGTTGTACCTAAATCTCCTCCGAAATATCTTCAGGAATCAAATCAATATAATGTGTTGTACATGATGTTCAGAATAATTACTTTGGTTTGTTAACTAGTAATTACAACAACATTATGATTTGCCTTGATGTTAACTATTTGCACAATTCCATTTTCTCCAATGCAAGTAATGTCGTTATCCATTAAATCATATGTTTACATAACACTTCGAAACTCATCAATACCATTTATATATCATCCGGCATTTTGATCCGATTTTATTGGACTGATTAGACAAATTAGATTCGACTGCTATCAAAGTCAATAAGTCCAGAGAGATGCTTGTAGGGTCCAGAAAACAAGTGCAGATAATAACATGAAGTCGAGATTGAATGAAATTAATAGATATGTAAGGTAGAATGTTCGAAGTATGAAATATGGTTTAACATGTAGGAGGGATCGATATGGTTTAGTATGGTTCAGGGAGCAAGTGCATTTCAATCGGAATCAATTAATATCTCAAGACCTATAATTCTAATGCATATGAAATTTTATGAGCAAGATATGAGGACCTTAGAGAGGCTATCCTAGAGATCGCACCTCAAAAAATGAAGTCAGAAGGATCGACACTCTTCCCTTGGTAGGGATCGACAGGAATCAGTAAGCAACCCATGTTGAAGCAAAGATCAAGCAATAACTCAAGTTCTACAGATCCAATTGGCATGAAATTTGGAGGCTAAACATATTTTAGTATGAGGAAGCTACCTTAGAGATTACACTTCAAAATTCCACCAAAGTAGAGATTGGTACCAATTCCTCTTCTTTGGGAATTGGGTCATGCGATCCGTCTTGCGGGTCCATATGGTTCTGGAGGTCTTTCTGTCGAATTCTCAAAGAGATATTTGGCCATCTTCGTCTATAAATGCAGGCTTGGATGTTCGTTTTACGTTACGCTGCTAGTTGCTTTATACTCTTTTGTAACTAAAGATTTTCATCCGATCTTTATTGTACTCAGCTTATAATATGATTAACAAAGTAATCTGCTCAAAGATGACGTAAGCAAAAAACGTCGAACCACTATGAATTGTTGTGTGCGTGTTATTATTTCAATTTACTCATATTTCTTTGTTATTATCCTCTGTTTTCATTTTATATTCTTTATTTATTTCTTTTCAAAACTTATAACGAGTGTTTGTGCTAATTTTTGGTGCAAACATTTTGCATCCACCGAGAACCTTAATTCTCAACTTATTAGGATCCTTTTGTTGCTATTGGATTGCATAAATCCACCGAAGGATCCACATTTATCTTCAAGAAGTTTGCTTGTTCTATTTAGATTTGCAAAAATCTAAGAAAAGTTAACAACGATGGTAAGAAACACTAGATATACTTCTCAAAAACGCAGAAGAGAACGAGAATGCTAGCATCCAACAAGGAGGCCTGAGCAGTCAACCAATGGATGTGAATGCTGATCCAATTGAAATCTGAAATCCAGTTGACTCCATTACGAGAGCGATATTCCAGAATCTGATGAGAGAACTAGTGGATAGTCGTTGACAATTGAATCAGTAGATTCAAGCCAATATCAACCTAATGAACCAACTCAGTCAGCAAAAGCGAGGGAAAACAAAGAGGGATCTCACCCGTTACTCGGCATCGAAGAGTTCTAGTTTATTGGACGAGTATCACAGGCATAAGCATCGCTGAATTGACGGATATCGCAGAAACTTTAGGGAATTAACAGGTAGACCTGCCTAGTCTGCCAAGACCGATCGGTACCGATCCCTCCCTAGGGATCGGTACCGGTACCTCCTCCAAAGGAGAGAACTTACTTGTACATGTTGGAATTCAAGGTGAAACAACTACGATCGATTTGGATGATGTAGTTTAGTTAAATGTCGACCAATTGCTTCCCCAAAATGATAATAAAGTGAATGTACGTGGTATAAATCGAGAGGATGGTCAACCAAGAAGGCATGCAACGGCCTGTAGACATCGATCAGACTATTTACGTGAGGTGGAACACGACCATCGCTTGACACCAACTATCCAAAAGCCAGACTTGTTGCAACAGCCCCCTACTTGGTGGCCCAAAACTAACTGCTATAGATGCTGCAGTCATTTATAATTATTAACTGTTGGCGACCAAATATGACAATATTAGATACATTGATACACAGAAACACAAAAATATGGAAGAAATTTAAACAGCGGATAAAATCCACATTCCATTTCAAAACATTTCAATTTGATTACATAATTCCAATTCGCAGGCCACGTTCAGATAACATATAATAACAAAATACGCCTAGAGCGACATATGACGATGCCCCCTTTGTTGATCAGAGTACATACTAAGGTATAAAACAGTTTGCCTTTACAACCAAACATAGAGTTGAAATAAGATAACTTTAAATAACTATCTGTTAGGAAGTTAGTTCTGATGACAATAACCTTAGAATAAGATTATAAAATACAAATACTAACATTATTGTTTAGATATATGTGTACATGCAGGATACATATACAGGTACCAAAGAATGAAGACTGTACAGAATAAAGATTCAAGAACTGATAAACTCAAGATCGAAGATATCAAGATTCAAGACTCATGAGTATCAAGATTATCAAGAGTTCAAGATTTCAATATAAGTAATTTAGTCAGGAATTTTATTAAAACCCCTAGAAAAGCACCGACATCTTAAAATCTATTTTATTCGTGAAGTGGAATCCATTTCGAGCCTGTTAAAGGGATGGAACCCTAAGTAGGATGGAACCTACGAAAAATCTAGTGGAATATTGTTTTGTATCCACTAACTTTTATTCAAATGTTTTACAAAATTATATCTTGTTTTCAAAATGATTTCAAAATCTTCTTTTAAAAAATAAAAAACATCTATCCTGGTTTTAAAATACTTTTAGCCTCAAAATAATCTTTATTTTCAATATCAAATTATCCTTGGTTTTAAACTATCTTTTAATCACAATATATTTAACTTTTAATATTTATACTTAGATTTAAACATAAAATTATAGTAAAATTTTATATATACCAAAATATTATTCTCTATACTTATTTATGTATTTTAACTATAGTTAAGTATATTTATAAAGTTTAAAATAGTTTCAATACAAGATAGAAGTTATTTTCAAAGAAAAACAAATTACCAAAAATCACTTAAGTCTTTCGACAACCCCAAGGGACCCTTCTCGACAAGTTGACAGTTTATTTCAAAAGTTTGAATTTCAAAGGAATTGTCTAATCGTCATATCCTTTCACGAATGGACATGGCTGTTGTTCTACTATAAATAGGGGTTGTTTTAAACGAATTTTTATTCATATATTCTCTGATTTCATTCCTCTTCTTCCACATTTCTTTATATACATTTTTATCATTACTCTGCTGAAATCATCATTGAGTCTAACTAGACCATCTCTGGTTTGATTCTCTATCACTACCTCAACATGATTCTAGTGCTATTCAGAGTTATAGACCTCTTTGTAATCAATCGAGTAAGAAAAGGTGTGATTATAGCCTATAATATCAATCAAGCGAGAAAATGTGTGATTGTAGCATGGAAATTCAATTGAGTGAACTTGTTGCCTGTAAAATCAAGTATCTCTACCCAGAGGATTGTGAATCTGGAGCGGTGTATCTCGTGGCCTTGAAATCGAGGGTATAATTGTAAAAATTGATTTTGAAAGGAAATCCGTACTTATGTTGCGGGACTAGATGTAGGGTGACTCCAAACCAGTATAAAATTCAGTGTGTTCTTTACTTTATTGCTTTTACTTTATTTCTGCATCTGTGTTTGATTCTGTAATAATATCTGTGTCTGAATATTGCATACATTTGTGTTCAAATTAATATAAACTCAAAAAGAATTAGTAATTCCTTTAAACACTATTTACCCCCTTCCCCCGCTCTAGTGTTAATTCTAGCCTTAAGATCCGCAATCCGCATTTCTCACATTTGGTATCGGAGCAAGTTTTCCAAAGTTTCATAATGTGAATTTTGAAAAAGCTTTTAAATCGGCCATGTTTAAAAAACTTGTTAATACTAGTTTAGAAATATTCAAATCATTATTGTCTCATGAGTCTGCATATAATCAATATTCAAATTCAAGTTGTCTACCAAAATTGTATGATGTGCAGTAAACATGTTTTATGGGTGTTGAGGAATCAATCCATAATGGACAAATTGTGCAGATCAAAAAGAATAAATGGATACTCGATAGTGGATGCTCTAGACACATGACTGGTAATTCGGATATGCTAAATTATATGATATACAAAGCTGGAGGACTGGTTAACTTTGGTGACAACTCAAAAGGATATGTGATTGGCATTGGCAAAGTCGGTAACTTTGAAACTCCTATTATTACTAATGTTTTGCTAGTTAAGAATCTGAAACATAATCTGCTAAGTGTTAGTCAGCTTTTTGATAAAGGATATAAAATTAAATTTGAAAAAGATAAGTGTCACATTGAAGATAATAATTCGATCATAATATTTGAGGGAATTAGAAAAAGAATATTTATATTCTTAGTATGAAAGTTTCAAATGATAACCTGTGTCTTTTGGCAAATATAAGTGACTTTTAGATTTGGCATAAGAGATTTGGACATTTGAATTTCAAAATCTTATCTAGACTGTCAAAACATAATCTAGTAAGAGGTCTTCCTAAAATGAATTTTAAAGTAGATAGTTTATGTGATGCATATCAATTAGGAAAACTTAGAAAAATTTCCTTTAAATTAAAAGATATGATTTCAACTTCAAAATCTCTTGAATTACTTCATCTTGATTTATTTGGTCCATCTCAAATTCAGTCAATAAATCATAGTAAGTATGTTTTTGTAATTGTAGATGATTATTCTAGATTTACATGGACAAAATTTTTGAAACATAAAAGTGATACTTTTGAATGTTCTAAGAACTTTACAAAAAGGATTCAAAATCAACTTTCTGTAAAAATTATAACCACCCGTAGTAATCTTGGTGGTGAATTTGAAAATAAAAAGTTTGAGGAATTCTACAATAAAAAGGGAATAACTCACAATTTTTCATTTCCAAGAACTTAACAACAAAACGGAGTAGTAGAACGTAAAAATAGGAGGATTCAAGAGTGTGCGAGAACTATGCTTTCAGATAGTAAATTACCAAAATATTTTTGGGCAGAAGCAGTTGCTACCGCCTGTTATATTTTAAATAGAATTTTAATTAGACCTTTAACTGATAAGACATCTTATGAACTTCTTCATATAAAATAACATAAGGTATCTTATTCTAGAATTTTTGAAAGTAAATGTTTTATTTTAAATACAAAAGATAACTTAGATAAATTTGATCCTAAATCCGACAAAGATACCTTTATCGGATATTCTAATAGAAGTAAAGCATACAGAGTGTTTAATTTAAGAACTAACACCATCAAAGAAACAATGCATGTTTCGTTCGATGAAAGTCTCAAAAATTTTAAAGATACAAATGATGAAGAGGATTTAATCACTCAAAATCAAGAGTCAACTAAAACTAATAATGACATTAATCATCCTAATAAAAAGATTAAACTTTTAAAAGATCATCCTATAGAAAATATAGTAGGAGATATGCATTCTGTTGTTACAACTAGAAATCAACTAAGTAAAATGAGTAATGTAGCCTTTATATCAACTATTGAACCCAAAAATCCAAAAGAAGCATCAACTGATGATTCATGGATTTTGGCTATGCAAGAAGAACTAAATCAATTCACTAGAAATGATGTTTGAGAACTTGTCCTAGACCTGAAAATAAAACTATAATTGGAACTAAACGGGTTTATAAAAATAAAATGAATGGACAAGGTGAGGTTGTTAGAAATAAAACCCGGTTAGTCGCTCAAGGTTATTGTCAAGAAGAAGGAATAGATTGCGATGAAACCTTTGCTCCCGTAGCAAGATTAGAAGCCATTAGGATTCTACTTGCTTTTACAAATCATAATAATTTCAAATTATTTCAAATGGATGTTAAAAGTGTCTTTTTAAATGGATTTGTAAAAGAGGAAATATATGTTGAACAACCATCACTTTTTGAAAATAAAAAATTACCAAATCATGTTCACAAACTTGAGAAAGCTCTATATGGTCTAAAACAAGCTCCTAGAGCCTGGTATGATGGAATAAGATCTTACTTATTACAATCAAATTTTAGAATTGGTAAAGTAGATAATACTCTTTTTACTAAAAGAAATAAAAATGATATTCAACTAGTACAAGTTTACGTAGATGATATCATTTTCGGATCAACTAATTTTAAAATGAATAAAGAATTTTTTGAAATAATAACAAAAGAGTTTGAGAGAGTCATATGGGTGAATTAAACTTCTTTCTAGGATTGCAAATAAAACAATTAGATAATGGTATTTTTATCAGTGAAGGAAAATATGCTAAAGACATAGTAAATTTGGTTTGACTACTGCAAGTGGAAAGCCTGTTAGAAACTGGGGTGGCTACAACACAATGTTGGATTTTAAGGCTATTCAGACACTAGAAGTGTTGAAATGTGTATTAACTACTTACATATGAATATAAAGAAGTAATCAGAGAATAAGTAAGTAATAAAGTAAAATGCAATAATGTAAATAACACCCGGATTTTTATACTGGTTCGGATTAACCAATCCTACATCCAGTCCTGCACTCTATCGTGTAGAATTCCATTATAATCGCTTGCTTTCCACGGGTGGCAAGAACACCTTTACAATCTTGGTTTCACGGGCTACAAGACACACCCTCTTGATTTTACAGGCTACAAGAACACCTTCTCCTTATCAGCAACAACAAACTATAGCAAGTACTCGTATCTTCAATACAGATTCTTGCAGATTCGGTACAATGATCCTATAGGCCTCCAATGGCAATATATCTTTGAATTCTTTGAGGAATAGGATGAAATCAGAGAGAGAATGATGTGAATTAAAGTTAACTATCTGATATTGTGTGGCTTGCAAATCAGTGAAGAATTGGAGTGAAATAGAATCGATTTGCAAGGAGATTTGAAGATTATGCAACGGATTTCTTTTGCAAATGTTTGGAGAAGAAGGAGTAAGAGAAAATGAGAATTCTTGATGTTAAAATGCATTTTCAGAGGCCTTTATATAGTGGTTGAAGAGACGTGTCTTTTGGTGAAGAGGTGGAGGGAAATGTCTCTTAATTTAAAAGTTAAAATTTAAAATTCTGAAAAACAGCTAGTATGTCGACAAGCACAAGTGCCCCATATCGACATGGCTGTGTTGCAAAATGAACAGCAACACTAATAAGTGTTGCAAATTTTCAGCATTTCAAATTACCTTATATTTGTGGATATTTGTGACTCGGTTGAGGTCAATGGTTAATGATCTTCAAGTATAATTGCCATGAGGTCTTTAACAAGATATTCTAAGGTTCAACCAACTCCTCATCACTTCAAACACCTTTATGCTTCAGCATTCTTCTTTAATTGGATTTTGTTCTTCAATTGCTCTGATCAACCTTCTTCTATAATTCATTTGCTTCCAATGTATTCTTGTTTATCTCTGTAAATATCTCTATAATATATCTAATATGACTACATAACTCGAAGATACGTTAGTAGTAATATTTATATGGTTGTTGTCATCAAAATCAATACCTAGAGTATTAACAATCTCCCCCTTTTTGATGATGACAACCATATAGATATTTGAGAGATAAAATATAATGCTTTTATATTTGACTCCCCCTAACTCTGTGCACTCCCCCTATCATTTTGCCTAGTATATTTATACCTTTTCTCTCCCTTTGTCATCAACAAGAAGGGCGAAAAAGAGTCACTTAAATCACTGCTAGACAACATGTAGAGTATGTATATGGAGATAAATGCTGATAAATAAAACACTTGAGGGGAAACCAAATCAATTCAAAACATGAAATAAACTTATCAAATAATAAGATGAGTTTTAGAGTTACCGACTTTGCTGATGCCAATAACAAATCCTTTTCGTATTTATCCAATGTACAATAGATTTCTTGTCATATGCTTTGAGCATATGCTATTTGATATACATTGTTTGGTACCTGAACAATTATAAAATATGCACAATGGTACCCTTTTTATTCTGGGTCCATGGGGTTAAGTTTTGGGACGCCAAACCCATGAAGAGTTTGAATGCCCTTTCAAAATATAATCATTAGATGAATGAACCTTATTAATAAAATTATCAATATATTTTTCTTTTTCAATACCATCCACCCTTTTTGGAACCCATAAATTAATGAATCTATTTGGAGGTTTTAACTTTAATTTCCTAGGTTTTGGTTTGAACTTGGTAGCCTTAACAAACTTAGTATTTTGAATACTATTTTTCTTCAATTTAGTCTTAGGGGTGTATCCAAGTCCATGTTTATTCCTAGTGTGTTTAGATGTAGATAACAATTTTTCTAGATTATCCTTCCCTTTGTTAAATTTATCAACATCAGTTTTCATTTTGTCAAAATCCTTATTACGGTTAAGTATAACATTGTCTAGAGATGTTATTGTTTCATTCAGATCAGTGATCTGTGACTTCATTGAAAGATTTTCTGATTTTAAGGATTCATTTTCACTTTTTAGTTTTTCAAAACTATTAAGTGTCAAATCCTTTTCATCATTATGCCCATTAAGTCTTTCAATTTCATCTTTTAGACATTGTTTTTCTTCAGTTAACCTTTCATTAAATATTTTTAATCTATCTATCTCTGCCAAACTATTGTTGTACTCTTTCCTAGTATTTTATATCCCTGATTCATATCATTCAAAACATTATTAATTTCTTTATTAAAATTCCATACCTGGTCATCCTTTGCCATGAATCACATGTTGGCGTTTTCTGTTTCTGAATCACTATCACTTGATGATGTATCTGAATCATCCCTTTTTGCATTGAATACCTGTTTCCTCTCCTTATTGAACGTGCTTGACTTTGATTTCATCAGTTTGGGAGAGTTTCTTTTCAAATGACCGGGTTTATCACATTCGAAACACTTAACAACATTTCCATTTCTAGAATTATTGTTGTTAGTTTTTCGAAGTTTGTTTGTTATCCAATACTTCAAGAATTTCTTGAACTTCTTGGTCATAAAATCGATGTCATCATCAATAGCATCATCATCTAGTTCATCTTTGCCGATTATAGAATTGAGTGCTAGTGATTTCTTCTCATTTGCTTGATTCTCTTTTCTAATCTGCAACTTTACTTCATAAGACATTAGGTTACCAATTAAATCTTCTATTTTCCTAATACTAATATCATTGGCTTCTTCAATTGCCAAAGTCTTCTGATCTCATTCACTAGGAAGTGAATTCAGGATCTTTCTGACTTGGTCTTCTTTAGTAATTTTCTTTCCTAATGATATTAAGACATGTACTATATCTTGAAATCTAGAATACATATCAGAAATAGACTCATTTGGTTTCATTTGAACGAGTTGAAACTAGTTAGATAACATAGATATCTTTGTTTGTTTTACTTTATTGGTGCCTTCATGTGTGACTTGCAGTGTTTTCCAAATTTCGTATGCAGAATTACAAATAGACATTCGATTAAATTCATTTCTATTTAAGAAACAAAATAAAATGTTCATGGCCTTAGAGTTATTAAGTTCTTGTGTCTTTTGGTCTAGTGTCCATTTTGAATATTCAGTTTGAGGCTCTCTATTTGGGTAATGTTTCAAATATCCAAACCATTAGACTGCAAATAACATTTCATCCTACAAGCCCAATATGCATAACTACTACCATCAAATAGAGGGGGTCTAGTGGTAGATTGCCCTTCTACAAAAGTGTTAAAAAATATGTTACTAGTGTCATTAGCCATTTATACTTTTCATAAACCAAGTATGAATTTTGAAAACCAATGCTCTGATACAAAACGTTAGAAACTGTGATGGCTACAACATAATGTTGGATCTTAAGGCTATTCAGACACTAAAAGTGGGGAAATGTGTATTAACTACTTACTTATGAATATAAAGAAACAATCAGAGAATAAGTAAGTAATAAAGTAAAATGCAGTAATGTAAATAACACCCGTATTTTTATACTGGTTCGGATTAACCAATCCTACATCCAGTCCTGCACTTTATCATGCAGAATTCCACTATAATCGCTTACTTTCGACGGGTGACAAGAACACCTTTACAATCTTGGTTTCGCGGGCTACAAGACACACCCTCTTGATTTTACAGGCTAAAAGAACACCTTCTTCTTATCAGTAACAACAAACTATAGCAAGTACTCGTATCTTTAATACAGATTCTAGCAGATTCGGTACAATGATCTTATAGACCTCCAATGACAATATGTCTTTGAATTCTTTGAGGAATATGATGAAATCAGAGAAGGAATGATGTGAATTAAAGTATAACTTTCTGATATTGTGTGGCTTGCAAATCAGTGAAGAATTGGAGCGAAATAGTATCGATTTGCAAGGAGATTTGAAGAGTATGCAATCTTTTGCAAATGTTTGGAGAAGGAGTAAGAGACAATGAGAATTCTTGATGTTAAAATTCGTTTTCAGAGGCCTTTATATAGTGGTTGAAGAGACGTGTCTTTTGATGAAGAGGTGGAGGTAAATGTCTCTTCATTTAAAATTTGAAATTCTGAAAAACAGCTAGTATGTCGACATGCCCAAGTACCCCATGTCGACATGGGTGTGTTGCAAAATGAACAGCAACACTAATAAGTGTTGCAAATTTTCAGCATTTCAAATTACCTTATATTTGTGGATTTTTGTGATTCGGTTGAGGTCAATGCTTGATGATCTTCAAGTGTAATTGCATGAGATCTTTAGCAAGATATTCTAAGGTTCAACCAACTCCTCATTACTTCAAACACCTTTATGCTTCAGCATTCTTCTCTAATTGGATTTTGTTCTTCAATTGCTCTGATCAACCTTCTTCTATAATTCATTTGTTTCCAGTGTATTCTTGTTTATCTCTGTAAATATCTCTATAATATATCTAATATGACTACATAACTCGAAGATACGTTAGTAGTAATATTTATATGGTTGTTGTTATCAAAATCAATACCTAGAGTATTAACAATCTCCCCCTTTTTGATGATGACAACCATATGGATATTTGAGAGATAAAATATAATACTTTTATATTTGACTCCCCCTAACTCTATGCACTCCCCCTATCATTTTGCCTAGTATATTTATACATTTTCTCTCCCTTTGTCATCAACAAGAAGGGCGAAAAAGAGTCACTTAAATCACTGCTAGACAATATGTAGAGTATGTATATGGAGGTAAATGCTGATAAATAAAACACTTGAGGGGAAACCAAATCAATTCAAAACATGAAATAAACTTATCAAATAATAAGATGACTTTTAGAGTTACCGACTTTGCTGATGCCAATAACAAATCCTTTTCGTATTTATCCAATGTACAATAGATTTCTTGTCATATGCTTTGAGCATATGCTATCTGATATACATTGTTTGGTACCTGAACAATTATAAAATATGCACACTGGTACCCTTTTTATTCTGGGTCCATGGGGTTAAGTTTTGGACGCCAAACCCATGAAGAGTTTGAATGTCCTTTCAAAATATAATCATTAGATGAATAAACCTTATTAATAAAATTATCAATATATTTTTCTTTTTCAATACCATCCACCCTTTTTGGAACCCATAAATTAATGAATCTATTTGGAGGTTTTAACTTTAATTTCCTAGGTTTTGGTTTGAACTTGGTAGCCTTAACAAACTTAGTATTTTGAATACTATTTTTCTTCAATTTAGTCTTAGGGGTGTATCCAAGTCCATGTTTATTCCTAGTGTGTTTAGATGTAGATAATAATTTTTCCAGATTATCCTTCCCTTTGTTAAATTTATCAACATCAGTTTTCATTTTGTCAAAATCCTTATTACGGTTAAGAATAACATTGTCTAGAGATGTTATTTTTTCATTCAGATCAGTGATCTGTGACTTCATTGAAAGATTTTCTGATTTTAAGGATTCATTTTCACTTTTTAGTTTTTCAAAACTATTAAGTATCAAATCGTTTTCAACATTATGCCCATTAGGTCTTTCAATTTCATCTTTTAGACATTGTTTTTCTTCAGTTAACCTTTCATTAAATATTTTTAATCTATCTATCTCTGCCAAACTATTGTTGTACTCTTTCCTAGTATTTTATATCCCTGATTCATATCATTCAAAACATTATTAATTTCTTTATTAAAATTCCATACCTGGTCATCCTTTGCCATGAATCACATGTTGGCGTTTTCTGTTTCTGAATCACTATCACTTGATGATGTATCTGAATCATCCCATTTTGCATTGAATACCTGTTTCCTCTCCTTATTGAACGTGCTTGACTTTGATTTCATCAGTTTGGGAGAGTCTCTTTTCAAATGACCGGGTTTATCACATTCGAAACACTTAACAACATTTCCATTTCTAGAATTATTGTTGTTAGTTTTTCGAAGTTTGTTTGTTATCCAATACTTCAAGAATTTCTTAAACTTCTTGGTCATAAAATCGATGTCATCATCAATAGCATCATCATCTAGTTCATCTTTGCCGATTATAGAATTGAGTGCTAGTGATTTCTTCTCATTTGCTTGATTCTCTTTTCTAATCTGCAACTTTACTTCATAAGACATTAGGTTACCAATTAAATCTTCTATTTTCGTAATACTAATATCATTGGCTTCTTCAATTGTCAAAGTCTTCTGATCTCATTCACTAGGAAGTGAATTCAGGATCTTTCTGACTTGGTCTTCTTTGGTAATTTTCTTTCCTAATGATATTAAGACATGTACTATATCTTGAAATCTAGAATACATATCAGAAATAGACTCATTTGTTTTCATTTGAACGAGTTGAAACTAGTTAGATAACATAGATATCTTTGTTTGTTTTACTTTATTGGTGCCTTCATGTGTGACTTGCAGTGTTTTTCAAATTTCGTATGCAGAATTACAAATAGACACTCGATTAAATTCATTTCTATTTAAGGAACAAAATAAAATGTTCATGGCCTTAGAGTTATTAAGTGCTTGTGTCTTTTGGTCCAGTGTCCATTTTGAATATTCAGTTTGAGGCTCTCTATTTGGGTAATGTTTCAAATATCCAAACCATTAGACTGCAAATAACATTTCATCCTACAAGCCCAATATGCATAACTACTACCATCAAATAGAGGGGGTCTATGGTAGATTGCCCTTCTACAAAAGTGTTAAAAAATATGTTACTAGTGTCATTAGCCATTTATACTTTTCAAAAACCAAGTTATGAATTTTGAAAACCAATGCTCTGATACAAAACGTTAGAAACTATGATGGTTACAACATAATGTTGGATCTTAAGGCTATTCAGACACTAAAAGTGGTGAAATGTGTATTAACTACTTACTTATGAATATAAAGAAACAATCAGAGAATAAATAAGTAATAAAGTAAAATGCAGTAATGTAAATAACACCCGGATTTTTATATTGGTTCAGATTAACCAATCCTACATCCAGTCCTGCACTTTATCGTGCAGAATTCCACTATAATCGCTTGCTTTCGACGGGTGACAAGAACACCTTTACAATCTTGGTTTCGCGGGCTACAAGACACACCCTCTTGATTTTACAGGCTAAAAGAACACCTTCTCCTTATCAGCAACAACAAACTATAGAAAGTACTCGTATCTTTAATACAGATTCTAGCAGATTCGGTACAATGATCTTATAGACCTCCAATGACAATATGTCTTTGAATTCTTTGAGGAATATGATGAAATCAGAGAGGGAATGATGTGAATTAAAGTATAACTTTCTGATATTGTGTGGCTTGCAAATCAGTGAAGAATTGGAGCGAAATAGTATCGATTTGCAAGGAGATTTGAAGAGTATGCAATCTTTTGCAAATGTTTGGAAAAGGAGCAAGAGACAATGAGAATTCTTGATGTTAAAATTCGTTTTCAGAGGCCTTTATATAGTGGTTGAAGAGACGTGTCTTTTGATGAAGAGGTGGAGGTAAATGTCTCTTCATTTAAAATTTGAAATTCTGAAAAACAGCTAGTATGTCGACATGCCCAAGTACCCCATGTCAACATGGGTGTGTTGCAAAATGAACAGCAACACTAATAAGTGTTGCAAATTTTCAGCATTTCAAATTACCTTATATTTGTGTATTTTTGTGATTCGGTTGAGGTCAATGGTCGATGATCTTCAAGTATAATTGCCATGAGATCTTTAACAAGATATTCTAAGGTTCAACCAACTCCTCATCACTTCAAACACCTTTATGCTTCAGCATTCTTCTCTAATTGGATTTTGTTCTTCAATTGCTCTGATCAACCTTCTTCTATAATTCATTTGCTTCCAATGTATTCTTGTTTATCTCTGTAAATATCTCTATAATATATCTAATATGACTACATAACTCGAAGATACGTTAGTAGTAATATTTATATGGTTGTTGTCATCAAAATAAATACCTAGAGTATTAACAATCTCCCCCTTTTTGATGATGACAACCATATAGATATTTGAGAGATAAAATATAATACTTTTATATTTGACTCCCCCTAACTCTATGCACTCCCCCTATCATTTTTCCTAGTATATTTATACATTTTCTCTCCCTTTGTCATCAACAAGAAGGGCGAAAAAGAGTCACTTAAATCACTGCTAGACAATATGTAGAGTATGTATATGGAGATAAATGCTGATAAATAAAACACTTGAGGGGAAACCAAATCAATTCAAAACATGAAATAAACTTATCAAATAATAAGATGAGTTTTAGTGTTACCGACTTTGCTGATGCCAATAAGAAATCCTTTTCATATTTATCCAATGTACAATAGATTTCTTGTCATATGCTTTGAGCATATGCTATCTGATATACATTGTTTGGTACCTGAACAATTATAAAATATGCACACTGGTACCCTTTTTATTCTGGGTCCATGGGGTTAAGTTTTGGGACGCCAAACCCATGAAGAGTTTGAATGTCCTTTCAAAATATAATCATTAGATGAATGAACCTTATTAATAAAATTATCAATATATTTTTCTTTTTCAATACCATCCACCCTTTTTGGAACCCACAAATTAATGAATCTATTTAGAGGTTTTAACTTTAATTTCCTAGGTTTTGGTTTGAACTTGGTAGCCTTAACAAACTTAGTATTTTGAATACTATTTTTCTTCAATATAGTCTTAGGGGTGTATCCAAGTCCATGTTTATTCCTAGTGTGTTTAGATGTAGATAATAATTTTTCTAGATTATCCTTCCCTTTGTTAAATTATCAACATCAGTTTTCATTTTGTCAAAATCCTTATTACGGTTAAGAATAACATTGTCTAGAGATGTTATTTTTTCATTCAGATCAGTGATCTGTGACTTCATTGAAAGATTTTCTGATTTTAAGGATTCATTTTCACTTTTTAGTTTTTCAAAACTATTAAGTGTCAAATCCTTTTCATCATTATGCCCATTAAGTCTTTCAATTTCATCTTTTAGACATTGTTTTTCTTCAGTTAACCTTTCATTAAATAATTTTAATCTATCTATCTCTGCCAAACTATTGTTTTACTCTTTCCTAGTATTTTATATCCCTGATTCATATCATTCAAAACATTATTAATTTCTTCATTAAAATTCCATACCTGGTCATCCTTTGCCATGAATCACATGTTGGCTTTTTCTGTTTCCGAATCACTATCACTTGATGATGTATCTGAATCATCCCATTTTGCATTGAATACCTGTTTCCTCTCCTTATTGAACGTGTTTGACTTTGATTTCATCAGTTTGGGAGAGTCTCTTTTCAAATGACTGGGTTTATCACATTCGAAACACTTAACAACATTTCCATTTCTAGAATTGTTGTTCTTAGTTTTTTGAAGTTTGTTTGTTACCAATACTTCAAGAATTTCTTGAACTTCTTGGTCATAAAATCGATGTCATCATCAATAGCATCATCATCTAGTTCATCTTTGCCGATTATAGAATTGAGTGCTAGTGATTTCTTCTCATTTGCTTGATTCTCTTTTCTAATCTGCAACTTTACTTCATAAGACATTAGGTTACCAATTAAATCTTCTATTTTCCTAATACTAATATCATTGGCGTCTTCAATTGCCAAAGTCTTCTGATCTCATTCACTAGGAAGTGAATTCAGGATCTTTCTGACTTGGTCTTCTTTAGTAATTTTCTTTCCTAATGATATTAAGACATGTACTATATCTTGAAATCTAGAATACATATCAGAAATAGACTCATTTGGTTTCATTTGAACGAGTTGAAACTAGTTAGATAACATAGATATCTTTGTTTGTTTTACTTTATTGGTGCCTTCATGTGTGACTTGCAGTGTTTTCCAAATTTCGTATGTAGAATTACAAATAGACACTCGATTAAATTCATTTCTATTTACGGAACAAAATAAAATGTGCATGGCCTTAGAGTTATTAAGTGCTTGTGTCTTTTGGTCTAGTGTCCATTTTGAATATTCAGTTTGAGGCTCTCTATTTGGGTAATGTTTTAAATATCCAAACCATTAGACTGCAAATAACATTTCATCCTACAAGCCCAATATGCATAACTACTACCATCAAATAGAGGGGGTCTAGTGGTAGATTGCCCTTCTACAAAAGTGTTAAAAAATATGTTACTAGTGTCATTAGCCATTTATACTTTTCAAAAACCAAGTTATGAATTTTGAAAACCAATGCTCTGATACAAAACGTTAGAAACTGTGATGGCTACAACATAATGTTGGATCTTAAGGCTATTCAGACACTAAAAGGGGTGAAATGTGTATTAACTACTTACTTATGAATATAAAGAAACAATCAGAGAATAAGTAAGTAATAAAGTAAAATGCAGTAATGTAAATAACACCCGGATTTTTATACTAGTTTAGATTAACCAATCCTACATCCAGTCCTGCACTTTATCGTGCAGAATTCCACTGTAGTCGCTTGCTTTCGACGGGTGACAAGAACACCTTTACAATCTTGGTTTCGTGGGCTACAAGAGACACCCTCATGATTTTACAGGCTAAAAGAACACCTTCTCCTTATCAGCAACAACAAACTATAGCAAGTACTCGTATCTTTAATACAGATTCTAGCAGATTCGGTACAATGATCTTATAGACCTCCAATGACAATATGTCTTTGAATTCTTTGAGGAATATGATGAAATCAGAGAGGGAATGATGTGAATAAAAGTATAACTTTCTGATATTGTGTGGCTTGCAAATCAGTGAAGAATTGGAGCGAAATAGTATCGATTTGCAAGGAGATTTGAAGAGTATGCAATCTTTTGCAAATGTTTGGAGAAGGAGTAATAGACAATGAGAATTCTTGATGTTAAAATTCGTTTTCAGAGGCCTTTATATAGTGGTTGAAGAGACGTGTCTTTTGATGAAGAGGTGGAGGTAAATGTCTCTTCATTTAAAATTTGAAATTCTGAAAAACAGCTAGTATGTCGACATGCCCAAGTACCCCATGTCGACATGGGTGTGTTGCAAAATGAACAGCAACACTAATAAGTGTTGCAAATTTTCAGCATTTCAAATTACCTTATATTTGTGGATTTTTGTGATTCGGTTGAGGTCAATGCTTGATGATCTTCAAGTATAATTGCCATGAGATCTTTAACAAGATATTCTAAGGTTCAGCCAACTCCTCATCACTTCAAACACCTTTATGCTTCAGCATTCTTCTCTAATTGGATTTTGTTCTTCAATTGCTCTGATCAACCTTCTTCTATAATTCATTTGCTTCCAATGTATTCTTGTTTATATCTGTAAATGTCTATAATATATCTGATATGACTGCATAACTCGAAGATACGTTAGTAGTAATATTTATATGGTTGTTGTCATCAAAATAAATACCTAGAGTATTAACAATCTCCCTCTTTTTGATGATGACAACCATATAGATATTTGAGAGATAAAATATAATACTTTTATATTTGACTCCCCCTAACTCTATGCACTCCCCCTATCATTTTGCCTAGTATATTTATACATTTTCTCTCCCTTTGTCATCAACAAGAAGGGCGAAAAAGAGTCACTTAAATCACTGCTAGACAATATGTAGAGTATGTATATGGAGATAAATGTTGATAAATAAAACACTTGAAGGGAAACCAAATCAATTCAAAACATGAAATAAACTTATCAAATAATAAGATGAGTTTTAGAGTTACCGACTTTGCTGATGCCAATAAGAAATCCTTTTCGTATTTATCCAATGTACAATAGATTTCTTGTCATATGCTTTGAGCATATGCTATCAGATATACATTGTTTGGTACCTGAACAATTATAAAATATGCACACTGGTACCCTTTTTATTCAAGGTCCATGGGGTTAAGTTTTGGGATGCCAAACCCATGAAGAGTTTGAATGTCCTTTCAAAATACAATCATTAGATGAATGAACCTTATTAATAAAATTATCAATATATTTTTATTTTTCAATACCATCCACCCTTTTTGGAACCCATAAATTAATGAATCTATTTGGAGGTTTTAACTTTAATTTCCTAGGTTTTGGTTTGAACTTGGTAGCCTTAACAAACTTAGTATTTTGAATACTATTTTTCTTCAATTTAGTCTTAGGGGTGTATCCAAGTCCATGTTTATTCCTAGTGTGTTTAGATGTAGATAATAATTTTTCTAGATTATCCTTCCCTTTGTTAAATTATCAACATCAGCTTTCATTTTGTCAAAATCCTTATTACGGTTAAGAATAACATTGTCTAGAGATGTTATTTTTTCATTCAGATCAGTGATCTGTGACTTCATTGAAAGATTTTCTGATTTTAAGGATTCATTTTCACTTTTTAGTTTTTCAAAACTATTAAGTGTGAAATCGTTTTCATCATTATGCCCATTAAGTCTTTCAATTTCATCTTTTAGACATTGTTTTTCTTCAGTTAACCTTTCATTAAATATTTTTAATCTATCTATCTCTGCCAAACTATTGTTTTACTCTTTCCTAGTATTTTATATCCCTGATTCATATCATTCAAAACATTATTAATTTCTTTATTAAAATTCCATACCTGGTCATCCTTTGCCATGAATCACATGTTGGCGTTTTCTGTTTCTGAATCACTATCACTCGATGATGTATCTGAATCACCCCATTTTGCATTGAATACCTGTTTCCTCTCCTTATTGAACGTGTTTGACTTTGATTTCATCAGTTTGGGAGAGTCTCTTTTCAAATGACCGGGTTTATCACATTCGAAACATTTAACAACATTTCCATTTCTAGAATTGTTGTTGTTAGTTTTTTGAAGTTTGTTTGTTACCAATACTTCAAGAATTTCTTGAACTTCTTGGTCATAAAATCGATGCCATCATCAATAGCATCATCATCTAGTTCATCTTTGCCGATTATAGAATTGAGTGCTAGTGATTTCTTCTCATTTGCTTGATTCTCTTTTCTAATCTGCAACTTTACTTCATAAGACATTAGGTTACCAATTAAATCTTCTATTTTCGTAATACTAATATCATTGGCTTCTTCAATTGCCAAAGTCTTCTGATCTCATTCACTAGGAAGTGAATTCAAGATCTTTTTGACTTGGTCTTCTTTAGTAATTTTCTTTCCTAATGATATTAAGACATGTACTATATCTTGAAATCTAGAATACATATCAGAAATAGACTCATTTGGTTTCATTTGAACGAGTTGAAACTAGTTAGATAACATAGATATCTTTGTTTGTTTTACTTTATTGGTGCCTTCATGTGTGACTTGCAGTGTTTTCCAAATTTCGTATGCAGAATTACAAATAGACACTCGATTAAATTCGTTTCTATTTAAGGAACAAAATAAAATGTTCATGGCCTTAGAGTTATTAAGTGCTTGTGTCTTTTGGTCTAGTGTCCATTTTGAATATTCAGTTTGAGGCTCTCTATTTGGGTAATGTTTTAAATATCCAAACCATTAGACTACAAATAACATTTCATCCTACAAGCCCAATATGCATAACTACTACCATCAAATAGAGGGGGTCTAGTGGTAGATTGCCCTTCTACAAAAGTGTTAAAAAATATGTTACTAGTGTCATTAGCCATTTATACTTTTCAAAAACCAAGTTATGACTTTTGAAAACCAATGCTCTGATACAAAACGTTAGAAACTGTGATGGCTACAACATAATGTTGGATCTTAAGGCTATTCAGACACTAAAATTGGTGAAATGTGTATTAACTACTTACTTATGAATATAAAGAAACAATCAGAGAATAAGTAAGTAATAAAGTAAAATGCAGTAATGTAAATAACACCCGGATTTTTATACTGGTTTAGATTAACCAATCCTACATCCAGTCCTGCACTTTATCGTGCAGAATTCCACTATAGTCGCTTGCTTTCGACGGGTGACAAGAACACCTTTACAATCTTGGTTTCGTGGGCTACAAGAGACACCTTCATGATTTTACAGGCTAAAAGAACACCTTCTCCTTATCAGCAACAACAAACTATAGCAAGTACTCGTATCTTTAATACAAATTCTAGCAGATTCGGTACAATGATCTTATAGACCTCCAATGACAATATGTCTTTGAATTCTTTGAGGAATATGATGAAATCAGAGAGGGAATGATGTGAATCAAAGTATAACTTTCTGATATTGTGTGGCTTGCAAATCAGTGAAGAATTGGAGCGAAATAGTATCGATTTGCAAGGAATTTTGAAGAGTATGCAATCTTTTGCAAATGTTTGGAGAAGGAGTAAGAGACAATGAGAATTCTTGATGTTAAAATTCGTTTTCAGAGGCCTTTATATAGTGGTTGAAGAGACGTGTCTTTTGATGAAGAGGTGGAGGTAAATGTCTCTTCATTTAAAATTTGAAATTCTGAAAAACAGCTAGTATGTCGACATGCCCAAGTACCCCATGTCGACATGGGTGTGTTGCAAAATGAACAGCAACACTAATAAGTGTTGCAAATTTTCAGCATTTCAAATTACCTTATATTTGTGGATTTTTGTGATTCGGTTGAGGTCAATGCTTGATGATCTTCAAGTATAATTGCCATGAGATCTTTAACAAGATATTCTAAGGTTCAACCAACTCCTCATCACTTCAAACACCTTTATGCCTCAGCATTCTTCTCTAATTGGATTTTGTTCTTCAATTGCTCTGATCAACCTTCTTCTATAATTCATTTGCTTCCAATGTATTCTTGTTTATATCTGTAAATGTCTATAATATATCTGATATGACTGCATAACTCGAAGATACGTTAGTAGTAATATTTATATGGTTGTTGTCATCAAAATCAATACCTAGGGTATTAACAAAACTCACACCCATGGCAACCAATGAGTACCTAAGTAAAGAAGATCTCTCGAAAGATGTAGATCAAATTTTTTATAGAGGAATGATTGGATCACTACTCTATATCACTGCTAATAGACCTGATATCATACATAATTTTTGTCTCTGTGGAAGATATCAATCCCAACCTAAAGAGACCCACTTAAAAGCTGTAAAACATATCATAAGATATGTTAAACACAGCTTTGATTATGGCTTATTTTATCCTAAAAATGATTCTTTTGAATTAATATCTTAATGTGATGCTGATTATGCTGGTTGTAAATCAAACCTAAAAAGTACAAGTAGAACTTGTCACTTTTTGGGGCATTCTCTGATTTCCTATTTTAGTAAAAAGAAAAACACAGTTTCTTTATCAACAACCGAAGTAGAGTATATATCTGCTGCTTTGGCTTACTCTCAAGTAATATATATGCGACAAACTTTAAAAGATTTTGGTTTAAATATCTTAAAATCACGAATTTATTGTGAAAATACTAGTGCAATAAATTTATCCAAAAATCCTACCCGTCACGCTCGAACTAAACATATTGATATCAGACATCATTTTCTCAGAGATAATATAAGTAAGGAAGTAATTACTCTCGATTATATCAATTCCGAGAAGCAAATTGCTGATATCTTAACAAAACCTTTAAATGAATCTATATTGTGATATCCCGGAAATTTTGACAATAACAATTTAATAATTTATGTCAAAATTTAATTGATTTGACCATATTGTTAATAATAAATTTGAACTAAATGTAATATTCTTCTTTAGAATAAATATTTAAACTGATAATCTATTTCTATAGGCAAATAAATTGTTTTATATTTGTAATGTATACATATCTGTATATATTATAACTAGATAAATCTTTGTTTTAAATTTAATATATATATAGGCCTGTTTTCTTATTCTAACATTTTTGATAAATTAAAATTGGATTTAATTTGATATAAGCTATTAAATAAATAACCATATGATTTTAATACCCAAATAAAAACTTAATTATTTAAAATTGATCTTAGTTTAAGTTTAAATTTAAATAAAAAGGTTTGTTTTGTTTATATATATATATAAGTAATGTATTGAATAAGAAGACAAATTCATTTATGAATTATTTTTATTTAATCATGAGTTATATTTCACAATATTAATGATGTAATATTCTTACAAAATGGATTTTAATATAGATAGAAATTACTATTTCAAAATTTATTTGAATACATTAACATGAGAAGCTATGATTGTAAATTTGAAATAGCATCTTTCAAACATGTTTAAAATAAAACAAGTCTTAAAATATATTAAACACAAACATAAATTAAATGTATGGTATTAAAATGAGTATAAATACATAAACATCTATGATATTAGCATAAGTATGAAAATAAATTAATAAGCATCAAATTAAGTATTTGATAGTTAAAGTTTAAAAATAAAGAGAAAAAAAATAAGCATAGAAATAATACTTAGGCTAAAATTCATAGCAAAGACTAGAATAACTATATATATATATATATATATATTGGACATAAGTAAAATACAAACCAAGTTTGAAATGGTTGTAATCTGTAGGAAAGACAAAGCAAAAGGAAAATTTATCAACATTAAAATTTAGAAGTTAGACAAGGAAAACATTTTGTACTTAAGAATAAAAGCATATGCAGGCAAGTAAAGGAGCAAAGTACATTAGCATATCAGTCAAAAAAAATAAAAATAAAAATTAGGCAGAGGTAAGATATTATGTTACCTGTAGAGTAGCATGATAGACAAGAACAAGCAATAATAAAAGTGTTAAGTACATAAGGTAAAACACAGATGCAGGCAAGAACAAAATGTGAAAAGGAATAAAACAAAATGCAGAAGATCTATTTACATACAAAATTAAGATAAGTATGAAACATAAAGTACTATTTCAATTAATATTAGCACACCATTTGGTCTACTAGAGATATATACTTATCATTTCAGCCGAAATGTAAACAAAATATCTCTGACTTTAAAAAAATAATATGATATAATAACTACATCTTCCTGTATAAGCTTGCCCGGCTTATATCTATATGCAATACTCTCTGTTCAAAACTGGGTAAACCAGAAAAAAACATAAGTAAGTTTCCATTTTTACAAACTTAAACTAATTCTATAATCTAAAGCATGATGTTAGCAGGAAATCAAAAACAAAAAGCATGTTTTTCCAGTTTTAAAGAACAGTGTTCTGTTCATTCTCTCTAAAGCAGGTGAGTAACATACAAATTAAATAATTTAAATTTATAAATTTCTTTTGCATACTTATCTATGAGTTTGAGTTTGTGATGTTTATGAATACATTGGTTCCTGAATATGTGTATATTTGCAGTACTGTGACTTTAGTGGTGCTCTGCAATGTTCCCAGGCTCATGTTTTCTTTATTTAAATTTATTTTCACATAATCTTGTCCATGATAGGATCTGGTTGTCAACCAATAATGTTGATTCAAATTGGAATAAGTGTTTAAATTCTAAGATAGTTGAAATCCTGATGTTTGTTTCTGTAAATAATAAAAACAACTGAATATACCAAATATAGATGAAAACTCAAACTATTTAAATTATGATTTCAGTATCACAAATCGAAAACCTTATACAAAATATGATTTTTAACATAGGAATCAAGATTTATAGTTTAGAATTGAAGGGGGAGTTTGGGTTTTAACTGAAAGTTTATTTTAGAGTCCCCCTTGTGATCAAGTGGGTTTGAGAGTTCGAGAACAGGCATGGAGATGGAGGGATGATCAATGGTGTGGGGAAAATTTTTGGATGGTGATGAAATCCAACAGTGAGGTTGCGGTTGCAGGTTCTGATTTAGAACCCTAATTTTTGTCTGTGGTTGATGAATAAATCACTACGGCCTGTATGGACGACCGAGTGTTTCGAGGCTTCTGGTGGTGGTAGCTTGGACGTGGACAAGGTCATAGCCGGAGTTTCATCGTTTACGGTGGTCGGAATTTTCCAAGTAAGGCGTTGACAGGTTTCGTGGAGGTGGTGCTCGTGCGGTTCCAGGTTTGGGTTTGTGTTCATTTTTCAATTTCGAGGCTCGTGCAAATGTTTGGGTGATCGTTGTGGGTTGCTGCGTGATTTGGCGATGAGGTGGAGTGATCGTCGATGATCGGAGGGAGCTCCGGTGAGGGTACACGTGCACGTGCACTATGTTGTGCCTGGAATGGTTTGTGAAGCAGGGGTACTCGAGTTGGTAAGGGTTTGACTCGGGAATTACTGCACGCGAACTCGAAGCGAGATCGAGCTTGACTCGGAGTAGTGTAGGGGAGGGGAAACCTGGGTAAGTTGTAACAGGTTATTAAAAACCTGTAAAGTTAATATTCTTTAAACTGGGATTTTAAAAAATGAGATATGAATGTTTAACATAGTTATTTAAATAAAAGAAAAGTTTGGATTCAAAAGAAATTTGAATCTCAGTTTAAAATAAAATAAAGTTTTATAATTTTAAATTATTTATAACCACTTTAATAAGGGGAAATTGTTGCTCGAGTTTCACTCGAGTGATTCGAGTGTCGGACTCGAAGAAATGTGGGGTTTTGCTCGAAGAAATGTTTGTTTATCTCGGGTATTTTGGTTACAGGATTTAAAACCGGTAAGTTTTATAAATTTTTAAAACTGAGTTTTTTAAAATGAAAAAAAAAATAGGTATTTAAACAAAGTTTTAAAACAAGATAAGTTTGGATTCAAAACGTAGTTTGAATCTCAGTTTTTAAATAAATAAAGATTTTAAATTTAAAATTTGTTCAAACAAATTTGAATGATAAAGTGAATGTTAAATTTGATTTGAATTCAAAATGAAATCGTGTTTTAAATTCTTTAATCTTCTATTTTTAGATAAATTATTTTTTTAGTTGTAAAATAAAAGGGGTTTGGAATTGATAAGATTAATTTGATTTTATTTTAAATCTTAAATTTAAAATGAATTTAAAAGTAAATTTAAATTAAATTAAATTGTTTAAAATACCTTATTAATGATAAATTGATCATTAAACAGAAAAGGTTTTAAAACTTAAGGCTTGTAATTATCAAATTAACTAAATGGATAATGAATCACTAGAATTAATTAACTCAGAAATTAAGAGTTAAATTTATTTAAATAAGATATAAGTTAAAGGTAAATTAATTGGTAATTAGGAAATCATTGGTTTAATTTTAAATTAATGATTAGTAATGAATTAATAAAGGATTAATTAATGAGTTATTATGTCTAACTTAAAATGTAATTGATAATAAATTTTAGTTAATTACTTTAGGAAAGTAATTAAAGAATTATAAATAGTTAATGAAGGACATTAACTAAAAATTATGAAATAATCAATTAATAGGATTATTTTTAATAATTAATAAATTATTTATTTAAGATAAGCAATTGTGAATTGTTAAGTATAATTACTTAACGGAAGTAATTAAGGAATTAATTACTCATTGTAATTAATTCTATGAATTGTTTAAGTTAATTAATTAAGTTTAATTAATTTAAACAACCATTTTGATGATGTGATAAGTATAATTACTTAGGGAAGTAATTGATGATAATTACTGGATGTGATTAACTGAGGGTGATTTAATAATGAAAGTAATTGGAATATAATTACTTGTATAATTAATCAATGGATTAATTAGAGAAATTAATTGAGGAGTAATTAATTTATTTGATGAGTAATTAAAGATAGTTAATTACTGAATGATATTAATCAGAGGTGATTAATAAATATGGTTTAATTGAAGATTAATTACTTAAGGTAATTAATTTAAAATAGGGAATTAATTAAAATGTAATTAGAAATCATTAATTGATATAATTAATGATGGGATGATAAATTTAGATTAATTAATCAATAATAAGAAATTAAAGAGTAATTAATTAGTGTAATTCAGAAGTAATGTAATGTTTGTAATTTAAGGTTAATTTCTATATTTAGATAAGATAATTAATTTGTGAAAATAATTAAAGGGATTGTTTGTATATAATTAAATGTTAATTAATCAAGTATGATTAATTGAAACAAATAATTAGTGAATGATTTATTATCTGATTGATAATTGATTAATAATTATATAAGCAAGGCTTAAAAATGATGAAGTAATTAATTTAATTTACTTTAAATTAATTAAAGACAATGTAATTAATTTAATTCATTTTAAATTAACTATAGCATATATGATTGCTTATATATGGATGGATGAAATTGTTTACCTTGAATGATTTAAGATTTCAGATATGAGAATTGATTCTATGTGATATGGATGCTTTGATTTAAATATGATGATGATATGAATTATCTGTTGTAATGATAATATGCATTATCTGTTTGTAGTGATAATATTGATGTTGACCATCTATTATGATATTGTGAATTATCTATCTGTGTGTGTATTGTATTATTTTGAATTAAACTGTTAAGACTAAATAGACAACTTGGCCCTAAAAGACACGTTTGGATTTCGATGAGACCGGGATCGGGTTTTCCATATTTGGAACATCCGAAAACCACATCGATTCCAAATTAACGATAGGTCGTGAATCTGAAGTGAAGATGAAGATTCAGAATGCAAGGGTTATCGTCGTTAACTTTGAGGGTGATTCCAAAATGAGTGTAACGAGATAATGCCTTCGATTTCGTTCGAACCCGGAACGAACTTGTATGGATTGAATGCTTTTAACACATCGCCAGGCGGACGATGAGCATTCTAAGAAATGTTCTCTAAAGGTAATCGTAGCCTCAAGCCTCATCAACCGGGAATGGCTAAAACAGGGGAGGTGCAGCAAGGTTAGGTGGGTCATGCCCAAGCAGGACAAGATTTTCCCCTGTCTAGATGTCCCTTTTTATTCGGCTGTGTGGACAGTTGTGAGCTCCAACTGTCGGGGTTGTCTTGTTCGGGACTGTTCAGTAAGGAATGGTTCCGGCCTTGTGTTGCAGGGGGTCGGGAGTGATCCTCGGTACGTTGATCTAGGCCACGAACTGTGACGGGCGGTACCCCAGTAGCCCTGCCATTGTATGGAATCAAAAATCCAATAAGTGCTAACGGTTTTGATTGTATTACCCACTTTTGTGGCTAGTAGCTGGAATTTAATGAATGTAACAATTTCGGCTATTTTCTATTTACTTGAAAACCATAGACCTATTATAATATCATAGAATTTTCTATCAAATGTTTTGGTTAGCGTAAGGTAAAAACTTACCCGTGTTTATTTGTGAGGAGTCTTACATGATACCTTTTATTTTCAAATGTTTTTTTTTCAAAGTTAAGCAACTTTAACCTGTTACTCATACCAGACCCATGTCTGACCTGGAGTTTATTTTTGTTTTTCATAAACTCTCGGGTACCCAAATTTTTACGGGTAGCCAAGGGATTCAGGTTAGGATTGACGAATTCTAGATGAGCAATGGAGCAGGAGGCTTCTGCGTCGTAGACTACATATAGTTCCGCTGTGTTGGTATCTTTGGGTTATTTGTTTGAGTTGTGATGTATTAACTAGACAGGTGTTTATAACTGTCTAGTAGGTGTTGTATGAGCTGTATAACTCTGATATATGTAAATTATGTAATAGTTATGTGATCTTTTATATTTTGTTCCATTCCGCTGTGAGATTCTGATGTTGTTGTTCTTTCTTCTCTATCTTTCTATTTTCTCATCCCTTTCTTTCTTCAAGATGAACCGGATTCCTGGGCGTAGTAAGTCGGGTCGTCGCATATATTTACTAATTTAAGAAGAGAATTAGGTATTTGTTCAATAACTGAAATATAGAATATAAATAACAAGTATAATTAAAATTAAATCAATCAAATAGCAAAACTATAAGTACCTTGTCGACAACCCTCCTTTGCCCCTGTCGACATATAACGAATTTTGTTTTTGAAATTTTTCCACCAAAATTCAAATGGGTGGTTATATATTCTTCTTATTTCGAAATTTTGTTCATTCTTTCTGTCCTTTCTCTAATCTAACTTCTGAAAACAATAAAACAATGGCCTCCTCCTCCAAATCAAATAAATATTCAACCTTTTCGTTCCCTTCTCCTTCTACTGGACCATTTCAACGAACTACGCTTGCACGAGTGATAAAAATGGAGGATTCCTTGAAGGATGCACTAAAACTTATGACTGATATTCAAGTAGTGCAAATCAGAATGGCCAAAGAACAAGAACGGCAAGGCAAAATTCTTAGAAACTTGCAAAAGTTTCTAATGGACAATCACGTTACTCCCATCTTGATTGATGAAGAATCTTCAGGTGATCAAGTGCAAGAGGACAGCGAGGAAGAAGAAGAAGATGCTCTCATGGAAGAAGAGCACGCTGAAGATGACGACAAAGTTGTTTGCGTTGGCGAAGTGTGCTTTGATAAAGATGGAAATCTAGTCGAACAACGTGAAAATTTCTGTTTCCACTACCAAAATTGCTCGGTTCATAGATCTCTCATTTTCAAGGACACGCATTAGTTTCTTTTCTCTCTTTCTTATCGTTATATGATCTTACTTATGTTTTCTACGCAAATGTAAATATAACAATATATAATTAATAAATGATTTGTGTTCTTATATTTGAATTCTCACATTATCACTATTATTAGTATTATCATATATGGATTCTTAGTTAGGATAGTTAGTAATTAAGGACTAAGTTTTAGTTTTAGAATTAAGTGTTGATTATTTATGATAACACTATCATTATAATCACATGTCATATGGTATTAGATTAAGGGGGAGTTATATAGTTTGGAGTTAATTTTTGTTGATGACAAAGGGAGAGAAGTATAAAATAGGATAGTTAGGCATAGATTAAGGGGGAGTTACTAGTTTTAGGTGGAGTTATTAGGATAGAAGTAATATTTTATAAACAAAGGTTGTCATCATCAAAAAGAGGGAGATTGTTAGGAAGTTAGTTTTGATGACAACAACCTTAGAATAAGATTATAAAATATAAATACTAACATTATTGTTTAGATATATATGTACATGCAGGATATATATACAGGTACCAAAGAATGAAGACTGTACAGTATAGAGATTCGAGATTCAAGAACTGATAAACTCAAGATCGAAGATATCAAGATTCAAGAATTATGAGTATCAAGATTATCAAGAGTTCAAGATTTCAATATAAGTAATTTAGTTAGGAATTTTGTTAAAACTCCTGGAAAAACACTGACATCTTAAAATCCATTTTATTCGTGGAATGGAATCCACTTCGAGCCCGTTAAAGGGATGGAACCCTAAGTAGGATGGAACCTACGAAAAATCTAGTGGAACATTGTTTTGTATCCACTAACTTTTATTCAAATGTTTTACAAAATTATATCTTGTTTTCAAAATGATTTCAAAATCTTCTTTTAAAAAATAAAAAACATCTATCCTGCTTTTAAAATACTTTTAGCCTCAAAATAATCTTTATTTTCAATATCAAATTATCTTTGGTTTTAAACTATCTTTTAGTTATAATATATTTAACTTTTAATATTTATACTTAGATTTAAATATAAAATTATAGTAAAATTTTATATATACCAAAATATTATTCTCTATACTTATTTATGTATTTTAACTATAGTTAAGTATATTTATAAAGTTTAAAATAGTTTTAATACAAGATAGAAGTTATTTTCAAAGAAAAACAAATTTCCAAAAATAACTTAGGCCTGTCGACAACCCCAAGGAACCCTTGCCGACAAGGTGACAGTTCATTTCAAAAGTTTGAATTTCAAAGGAAGTGTTTATTCGTCATATCCTTCACGAATGGACATGGCTGTTGTTCTACTATAAATAGGGGCTGTTTTAAATGAATTTATATTCATATACTCTCTGATTCCATTCCTCTTCTTCTTCCACATTTCTTTATATACATTTTTACTATTACTCTGCCGAAATCATCATCGAATCTAACTAGATCATCTCTGGTTTGATTCTCTATCACTATCTCAACAAGATCCTAGTACTATTCAGAGTTATAGACTTCTTTGTAATCAATCGAGTGAGAAAAGGTGTGATTGTAGCATGTAAAATCAATCAAGCGAGAAAAGGTGTGATTGTAGTCTGGAAAATCAATTGGGTGAACTTGTTGCACGTAAAATCAAGTATCTCTGCCTAGAGGATTGTGAATCTGGAGTTGAAATCGAGGGTGTAATTGTAAGAATTGATTTTGATAGGAAATCTGTACTTGTGTTGCGGGACTGGACGTAGGGTAACTCAACCAGTATAAATTTGGTGTGTTCTTTCTTTTATTGCTTTTACTTTATTTCTGCATCTGTGTTTGATTCTGTAATCGTATCTGTGTCTTAATATTGCATACATTTGTGTTCAAATTAATATAAACTCAAAAAGAATTAGTAATTCCTTTAAACACTATTCACCCCCCCTCTAGTGTTAATTCTAGCCTTAAGATCCGCAATCCGCATTTCTCACACTATCTACCTCCTACACGCCTTCGGAAGCTTTATTCGTTTAAAGAGAAACCTGAAAACCTTTAACTCTCAATCTACTCAAAATCAATCGAATGCCCGGGAGTTTAAGAGGAAAACAAAAACTTCAAGTCAGATATAAACCCTGGTGTGAATAATAATTTACTATATCAAATCATTTTAATATCTAGTGAGACCACATCGCTTAGCGGAACGAGTTTTTCCCTCACTATTATCCTAAAACATTTATAAAATTGTGTACTGTGCTTCTACATCCACAATGGTTAAAACATATTATTTAAAATATTATGACGATATGCAAAACAATTAAGTCAATTCTGGATTACCCATCCTCATTCATTCTGACTATCCGTTTCATTTATAGTTTCTAGGGTTACTATTAACTCGTTAAATGTTAAGGACTATCTGTCCAATTACTTAATTTTCATGGGATCACCAAGAACCTATTGGTAACTCCAATATCTTATTTCTTATCCTAATTTTCATGGGCTAACTAGGAATTAGCTGACTGCCAATATCTTAATCCGGATATAGTTTTCATGGATTAACTACAAACCTACTGGCCCCTGCCAGTATCAAATCATAGTTTTCATGGACTAACCATGAACCTATTAGTCCCTGCCAATATCATATAGTTTTCATGGGCTTACTGCAAACCAATTGACCCTTGCCAATATTTTTAATTAAATTTTTAATGTCTGTTAAATTATATTTACTACTGGGGCAACCTAACGGTTTAATCTCCCATTTCCCCAAAATACAGTTATGGGTTAATAACATGGTGAATAATATTTCAAAATCTTTATTTACGTCATGATTATTACTTTAAATTGAGGTTGGATTTAAGTTTTGAAATCAAAAACATCCCTTTCCAAACCTCTAGATAGACTACTTTTGAAAGCAAAGATCTCTTTTCAAAACATTGAATACATACCTTTCGAAGCATTTAATAAACATTCTCTTTCAAACCATATTATACCTTTCGATGGTATCAAATCACCTTTATAAAATATAGAACTTCAAAACAAATGAAAGTACCCCTTTCTAAAGCATTGAGTTTACTCTTTAAAAACATCATTTGGGTAAAAATGGATATACTCGAAAGTTATCTTTTTCGTAACCAACATAAATTAGTTTGGGAAAAAATTGATGGCGTCAGAGTCATCTAGTTCAAAAGCAAAAATCTTTAAAAATCAAAACTTCGAAGGCTGGTTTGAAACACTCTTTTGACTCCGTCTCCTTCGAAACCCCAACCCTTTTCGAAAGCAATTATGAAAAAGGTCTAGTTTAGGGTAAAAACAAGTGCAACTCTTCGAAAGCATTACTGGTCAACAAGGTCAAAAGATAGAGTAGTGGCCAGGCTTCGACTAGGTCGAAACCATCCCCTTTCGAAAGCTTTTACTTAAAGAGAAAAAGAAATCCCTTCGAAATCTGTTTGTAGAATTCCTTTCGAAAGCCTGTCATTCGACTATGTCGCAAACTTTAAGTAAATCAAAAAAGGAAATTAGCTTTAGAAAACAAGCTAAGGTTTCGAATCAATAGGGTATTGACTTGGTCGAAGGCTCTTCAAACACTAGGCAGGCATTGATCTTATTAAAGTTGAATTCTTGGTTTCGACTATGATGAAAGCATAGCTTTCGACATCCTACCTTCCGCTTACTTACCAACACACTTCGTATCAATTTCCATTGATATCATATGCCTTGGTTCTGGCTTTATGGGTTTCGACACTGATGGTTTCGACTAGGATGGTGGAGGTAAATGAGTCGAAAGGTACTCTCGAATAGGGCGGAATCTCCTTTTTTCTTTTGAAAAGTTGTTTTATAGCCAAAAATGGTAATTACTCTATAATTAATCCTAACATATGTAAGTCCTTCGTTTGCTACTCTAAACATTTCAAATACTTTTCCAATAAAACTACGACACTTATTCATATATAATCAAAGAATTCTAATGTTAAAGTCTTTCCAAATAAAAAAACTAACATTTGCAGAAAAGCCCTTCCTTTTAAATAATTTATTTTCCAAATAAATCAACTGTGAAAAATCCTCAAAAATCACAGAGATTCTAATTAATCATGTAATCAAACATATTAAAATTTTAGACCTAATTTCCTCCTAAAATTCACAAAATAAATATTTAACCCAATTTCGTCATATTTTCCATCAACGATTCATAGTAAAATTTCTATATCTTAGAAAATTTCGAAAATCGAAACACATATCCAAAAGCATGTTTTACTTAACATAAATTTTTTCCATGGCATTCTAAAATCAGTCAATCACGGCTTTGATCCTAAAATCGTATGGATTTCATATGATTTAAAAGTTTAAATCAAACAATCCATAAATTCGAGCATATCATCGTCCAACATATCGTGGGAATAAAATAAATCCTCAAATCTGAAATCACATAATTATAAAATCGAAAAGAAATGGTAAGAACTATTATTCACCTTACATTTTATAAGGAATTTTAGACTTTGTGTTGATTAATCCATCCTAGCTTGATGCTTAGCTTTAGATTAAAATTTTCTTGACATGGCCGGGATTATTTGCATTTTTGATCGTGAGAAAAATGAAACGTGAATGGACATAATGAGAAGAAATAGCCATGTAAAATAATGAGGAGGCTATTTTACTAATATGCCCATGTGTAACTAAATTAGCCCTTAAACCCAATTAAAGCCCATTATCTTATTAATAAGCATGACCCTATTATGTATTTTATTCAAATCTCAGTCTCTTTATCATCAATATTCTATTTAATTTATCTAATTAAATTTCTGAATAATGTTATAAAAAATTAGGGATGTTACACTTGTCGGCTATGGTTATACAGTTAGTAAGAGAGAGCCAAGGTTTGACCAATGACGACTGGGGAAACTCGAGAAGGCATACCTCAAACACTGACGATGTCATATAGGCAGAGTATCCAAGTAGGTTCAACATGTCATCGATGCATACCTACGAGGGAAAAATCTACCGCAGACAACATATTATGAGACATAAATGTGTTAGAACTTCCAATTCAAGTTTAAATGATAACAACTATACAATCATATACATATATTGACCTTATCAAGATTGCAGGTATATAAGAAGACATCATGCTCGAAGATATTGAGACTCAAAGAGAAACGAAGATTCATTGACCAAACTAAAATTATGCTATTATAAAAGAATCCTAGATAAAATTGTTAAGGTGCCCTTGAGTATATGCATACATGAGCACACACAATTTCATGTACATCAAAATTAAGGTGAAAAATATTATTTTTACATCACAGACATCTGAAGCAAAACCACAGACGTCTATGACAAGTCTTGGGTTAAAAATTAAAACAAGTCATAAACGTCTGAGGATTTTACCACAGATGCCTGTCATGGGCTAAAACTGTCAATTACGAATAGAAACTTCTGTTTTGAAAAGGAAATTACCATTAAAATAAATTGACTTTCTCAAATTGTATCAACTGCACCTTTTTAAATTTATAAATACCATTTTGATTGAGAAGTAGAAATCATTTAACTTGAATTAATCTATTCTTTACTCCCTTGATTTCAAAACACTCTCTTGCATATATATTCTTCACATACTCTCAATCTACTAACCAAAATAGGATTTTGGTTAAATCACTTCCTACAATTCAAAACATTCATATTCATATACTCAAAAGGAGATCATAGGAAGATTTGTGCTATAAGTCAAAAGCTGTGTTATTTGGAACATAAGATTGTCAGAGATCCTTTTGTATTAGCCTCTTCCTCCGGTGAAGTGATGGTAGTTTATTTAAAGGAAATACCAAGCTTCGAGACTAGACACAGGACGAGAGGTCCGAATCAGTATAAAAACTCTAGTTTGCACACTTTTTATACTTTATTATTTATTGCCTACTATTGCATTAATGTAGACACTTGCATATTATACACAATACAATATACGATCAACAAGACTTTCATTTGATATCAGAGCAAAGTTATTTCAATCTACAGTAATATGTAATTGAAATTATTAAAATGACAAGTACATTTCAAGAAGGCCAATCAACTCACTATACCAGAAAATGTCTTTTGTAGTGCAAAAAACGCTACTAAAACTTCTAAACGTTTCGATAAACGCTGCGATACGACATGCAACTAAACGTCTGAAACTTTTTGCAGCCTTGTAGAAAACGCTGCCAAAACTTGATCCATGTAGGGTTTAGAAACGCTACAAAAAGTTTTAGACTTTCAGTTGCATGTCGTATTACAGCGTTTATCAAAACACAACTAAAAAATTTTATAGCGTTTTTGCAACGCTTCAAAAGTCGTCTCGCATCTATTTACATTTAATTTAGTAATATTTTTTTAAACGCTGCTAAAAGTTATTGACTGTTTTGCAGCATATTGTACACGCCACTATTTAATGTTAATGGCTTGTACCACTTCCATCCATGGCTCACACAATAGTCTTATTACAATCAGTAATCAATCACATAATCGTCATATTCAAACAATCAATCGCATAATCATCGTATTCAAACGATTAAAAACACGTTAATCACTTAATCAAATATAATATCCATAATCATTTCGATAATAGTTTTTCGACAAACTGAGCAAATTCACATAAATCCATAACTATTCATAAACAAGTTCACACACCAAGTACTGACAAAATGTTATAGTATATTAAAATACATTTTTTATATCTAATTTGAATAAAAAATGTATACAACACACAAAGTTTCCAAATAACTATGTTAGGATAAGGAAATGTTTAATATAGACTAGCCAAATATATACATGCTAATTAAACTCAAAACTTGTAGTATGATAACAGAAAAAGGAAGAGTACCAGTTGAGTTTTCAAACAAGCCTGTAGGTTTCGGTATATATCTAATGAGGGATCTGCTGGCTTTATATATGAAAAAATGAGTGGAAAAAAATTCATTTGCATATTACCTTCCATGTAGTTAATTGGATCGTTGGATAATCTTTTCTAACCTTCCCTGTGACTAGATTCCATAGTCTCTTCCTGCAAAATAATGTATTTTGCAGTATTTGTAATACCAATTAGGAAATTATATTGTTATGCATTTAGATTGCTAAAACCATTATTAAGTTGATAGTCTTTTTGTGCCCCCACTGATGCAGCACAGGAAGTGGGTTCGATTGCCTTAAGTCGCGAAGTGCATAACGACTTACGACCTAACGTGCTAAATGATGCCGTGCAATGTGAAAGACCGCGTGCCTTAGGTCGCTCCCACATAGGTCGTTCAGATGCTTCAGTTGCTTCAGGTCGTGCGAGTACTTTAAGTCGTTCCCGACCTAGCGCATCAACCCTTAAGTCGCAAACAAGTAGTATGGACCAACCTAGCAAGTCAAGCAAACCGGTGCGCGTTTCTTTAGGGCGCTCAAGCGAGTTAACGACCTTATGCCGCATGAAGCAAGCCGTTGTTGTTAAGTCACTTGGTGTCGTATGTTGTTAGGTCGCGTGAGTCCTAAGTCGCATATGTGTTGTGTTGCTTAGGTCGCGACTTGTGCTCTGCTGTTAAGTCATTCACTATTATGTCGTTATGTGTATATGTTGAGTCGTTATTGGTTAAGTCGTGTACTGTGTTGTATGTACTAGGTCGTTTACTTCTTGTAACTTGTATTTTTTTAGGTCGTTTAATCTGTTAGGTCGTTAGCGACCCATGTTAGGTCGGTGAAGGCTGTGTTGTGTGAGTTGTAATCTCTATAAATAGCGGGGTTGTGTCATTTGTAAAGGGGGTTGATTTTGAATAAAACTTTGTTTGAGTGCTTTGTGCCTCTTTGAAATTGGAAGTTGAGTGTGATCTCCTTTCTCCATTTTTGGTTATTCGAGTGCGCTCGAATCAAGGGATTTGAAGCCGATTCATGGAATCTCGTGCGCGAGATCAACGTAGAAGAGTCGTAGATCTTTTAACACGGTATCGTGCGCGATCAACGTGTTGGAGATAGCTAGAATTCGGTATCTCTCGAGATCAACGAATTTGGGCGTTCAGTATTTTCAATCCATCGATTTATCTTGTTTCATCTAATCGTTTCATCGATTAGTTTGACGCGAAATCCACATTTCGTCGTCATCGTCATAATCCGCTGCGTCAGTTTGGTATCAAAGCTAGACTTAGCCAATCATAGCTAAGTCGAGCCTGTTAGAGAAAAGTGAAGTGTTCAAGTTCAGATTTGTTCAAGCCGAGAGTTAAGTTTGTTGAAGATTCAATCATGCCTCCGAGAAGAGCTAATCGTCATCAGAATGTTGAAGATTTGTATAAAAGAGAAGATGCTGAACAAATGGAACAACGGATTAGCAATAAATTCAATGTGAAGTTGGATGAAGGAATTGGTAGATTGGAGAAATTGATGATAGATATGAATCAAAGTCAAAGGAGAAGGTCGCCAGTCTCGAACCATGGAGGAAACAGGGTTTCGCCATCGGTTATGGAAGCGAGGAGGGTGTCGCCACAATCGTACCGAGATAGAAGAGAATCATCAGTTTCAACGAGGAGAGATCACCATGAATATAGACATGAAGAGAGAAGAACTCCACGTGAGTTTGGAGACGAGCCATATCGTGATGCTGAAAGACATAGTCGAAGAGATATGCGTGATCATAGAGATGTTGATGGTTGAGATCGATATCGCAGTACATTTGATTATGATGAAGAGAGTGACAGAGGAAATATTCATTTTCGAGATCGAGACCAAGTACGACGTCAAAATCGGGATGTTGAAGATGATCGTAAATGAGAGTCGGGTATGATGATGGAAATTACAGAATTCAAGGGTGGTATGCAAGCTGAAGAATTCCTTGATTGGTCGTCAACTGTTGAAGAAATTTTGGAATTCAAGGATGTGCCGGAGAACCGCCGAGTCACATTAGTTGCTACAAGACTAAGAGGAAGAGCTATGGCTTGGTGGCAGCAAACTAAGCTAACACGGGAGAGAATGGGAAAATCTAAAGCTGTCACTTGGGAGAAGATGAGAAAGATGATGAAAGCAACTTTCTTGCCGCACAATTATCGATCTCTTATGTATCAACGATTGCAGAATTTGATACAAGAGACGAGGACAGTGAATGATTATGCAGATGAATTCTATTCATTGATTGCGAGAAATGATATTATGGAAACTGAGGAACAGCTGATAGCTAGATATATTAGAGGGTTACGAATGCAGATTCAAGATATGGTGAATATGTTTGATCCGAGATCTGTTGCTGAAGCACATCAGAAAGCACTTGCTTGGGAGAAACAAGGGAGACGAGGAGGTGGTGTGTTTACGAATTCCAACAACCAGAATAAGGGTGCTAGTAGCAGTGCTAATGTTTCCAAGACAGTCAATAAACCAGTTGTCAGTGAAGTCGCTAAAGCTAAGGCCAACAACAATTTCAAGTGCTATAACTGTCAAGAGTTTGGTCACAAAAGCAATGAATGTCCAAAGCCTAAGAAGCGAGTGATGGTTGCTGAGGCTGAGGATGAGGATGCAGATGCAGAATGTTCCAACTCACCGCAAGTTGAGGAGGAAGAAGAAGTGTCGGGAGATGAAGGGTATTCATTAATGATGAGGAGATCTTGTTTAACACCAAAGCAAGAGGACGATTCTAGTTAGTTGAGGAGTAATATTTTCCAGTCAAAGTGCACTATCTTGGGAAGGGTTTGCGAGTTTGTCATTGATGCGGGAAGCTGTGATAATATCATTTCTACAGATGCTGTGAATAAGTTGGCATTAAAAACAGAGAAGCATCCCAAACCCTACAAATTAGCTTGGTTGAGGAAAGGTGGGGAAGTAAAGGTCAGTCGCAGAGTTTGTGTAAATTTTTCGATTGGGAAGAAATATAAAGATGAAATTTGGTGTGATGTTGTGGATATGGATGTATGTCATCTGTTGTTGGGGAGACCGTGGCAGTATGATAGAGCTATGCAACATGATGGTCGTACCAATAGCTATAGTTTCATGTTTGAAGGCACAAAAATCACTCTAGTTCCTAAGAAGCGACAACAAGAAGAAAACAAGTTGGAAGATATTGAAGAACTGAAGACTTTGTTGTCTTTGAAGGAATTTGTCAAGGAAGCGGAAGATGAGCCGGAAGTGTTTCTGTTGATTGGGTATGAAAGTAGTGAAGCAGTTGAAATTCCTGAAGAAGTCAAACCAGTGTTGAAAGAGGTTGAAGATGTCTTTCCTACAGAATTACCCAAGGAATTGCCACCGCTAAGGGACATACAACATCAAATTGATCTGGTGTCAGGTGCTGTTTTACCACATAGGCCACATTACCGTATGAGTCCGAAAGAGCATGAAGAGTTGAGGAGACAAGTTGAGGAGTTGCTTGAGCAAGGGTGTATTCGGGAGAGTCTCAGCCCTTGTGCTGTGCCAGCATTGTTAGTACCGTAGAAGGATGGAACGTGGAGGATGTGTACCGATAGTCGGGCAGTCAACAAGATTACTGTGAGATACAGATTTCCAATGCCTAGGTTGGATGATTTATTAGATCAGTTGAATGGGGCGGTTATCTTTTCAAAGATCGATCTGAAGAGCGGGTATCATCAAATTCGTATAAGACCAGGTGATGAATGGAAGACAGCATTCAAGACTCGGGAATGATTATATGAATGGCTGGTTATGCCGTTTGCTCTATCGAATGCACCGAGTACATTTATGAGGGTGATGAACCAAATTTTCAGACCGTACATTGGGAAGTTTGTGGTAGTTTACTTTGATGATATTTTGATTTATAGTGCTAGTACAGAGAAGCATATTCAGCATTTGCAAAAGGTGCTAATTATTCTTCGTCAAGAACAATTCTATGCAGCAACGAAGAAATGTGTGTTTATGGCGCGAAGTGTCTTATTTCTGGGATAGGTTGTATCAGAAGAAGGAATACAGATAGATCAAAGTAATGTTGAAGCAATCAAAGATTGGCCACAGCCCAAGACTATAACAGAAGTCCGAAGTTTTCATGGGTTGGCTTTATTCTATCGGAGATTTATACCGCACTTTAGTAGTGTGATGGCGCCTGTTACTGATTGTATGAAGGATAAGCAATTTTCATGGTCGAAGGAAGCAGGACTTGCTTTTGAGCGAATCAAGGAACTCTTGACGTCAGCACCAATTCTAGTTTTGCCGGATTTTCAGTTGTTGTTTGAGTTACATATTGATGCATTTAAAGTTGGGATTGGAGGGGTGTTGAGTCAGAAGGGACGTCCTATTGCTTATTTCAAGGAGAAGCTTTCGGGAGTAAAGATGAGATATAATACTTATGACGTGGAATTTTATGCTATTGTGCAAGCTATGAAACACTGGAGACATTATTTGTTCCATAAGGAGTTTGTTTTATATACAGACCATGAAGCTTTGAAACATCTGCAAGGGCAGGAGAAAATTTCATCTAGGCATGCATCGTGGATTGCATACCTGCAGCAATTTACATTTGTTGTGAAACATAAGTCAGGAATTACGAATCGCGTGGCAGATGCATTGAGCAGGAGGAATCATTTGTTGACTACAATGAGGGTCGAAGTGACCGGGTTTGATGTGTTGCCAGAATTGCTTGTTGATGATCCTTACTTTGCTAAGGCTATGGGTGAAGTTGAAAAGGGGAAAACTGATGAGTTTGTGTTGGTGTATGGTTTTCTCTTCAAAGGAAATTAATTGTGTATATCAGAGGGTAGTTTGCGAATGAAGATTATCAAAGAATTGCATGAGGAAGGACATGTGGGTCGAGATCGTACAATGCAGTTGATTGCAAAATCTTATTTTTGGCCGTCAATGAGAAAAGAAGTTGAGAGATTTGTGGAGAGATGTCATATCTGTCAAGTGTCAAAGGGAACCGCTACAAATGCAGGATTATATATGTCGTTGCCTATACCTACTAAACCATGGGTGGATGTTAGTATGGACTTTGTGTTGGGATTGCCGAGAACGCAACGTGGCAATGATTCTATTTATGTGGTGGTTGATCGATTTTCAAAAATGGTACATTTTATCGCTTGTGAGAAGAATGCAGATGCCGTTAATGTTGCTCAATTATACTTCAGAGAGATCTATCGACTTCATGGATTGCCTGAATCTATTGTTTGAGATAGAGATACTCGTTTTCTGAGCCATTTTTGGATGAGTCTATGGAAAATGGCTGGAACTAAGTTGAAATTTAGTAGTGCATATCATCCGCAGACAGATGGACAGACGGAAGTTGTGAACAGATCCCTAGGTAATCTGTTGCGATGCCTCGTGGATGGTAATCTGAAGAGTTGGGATTCCAAGTTGTGTCAAGATGAGTTTGCACACAACCATGCAATTAATCGTAGCACTGGTTTCAGTCCATTTCAGGTTGTTTATTCAACAATTCCAAAGGGACCATTAGATTTATCGATAGTTCCATTTCAGAAAGGGGTTGTTAAACGAGCTAGTGATTTGGTGAATGATTTACAAGAATGCCACAAAGTTGTACAGGAACGATTGCTGAAGGCGAACGAGAAATATAAGCAATCCGCAGATATTAAACGACGACATGTTGACTTAAAGGAAGGAAATTTTATGTATGCGGTGCTGACCAAGGATCGATTTCCTGGTGGAACTTATAACAAGCTAGCCGCTAGAAAGATTGGTCCTTTAGAGATCGTGAAGAAGATCAATGAGAATGCATATCAATTGAGGTTACCGGATAATGTTCATACTTCTGATGTTTTTAACGTCAAATACTTGATTCCGTTTCATGGGAATGAGCCCGTCGAGGAAGAGGAAGGTACAAATTCGAGGTCGAATTCTTGTCAACCGGGGAAGGATGATGCAGCACAAGAAGTGGGTTCGATTGCCTTAAGTCGCGAAGTGCATAACGACTTACGACCTAACGTGCTAAATGATGCCGTGCAATATGAAAGACCGCGTGCCTTAGGTCGCTCCCACATAGGTCGTTCAGATGCTTCAGATGCTTCAGGTCGCGCGAGTACTTTAAGTCGTTCGCGACCTAGCGCATCAACCTTTAAGTCGCAAACAAGCAGTGTGGACCAACCTAGCAAGTCAAGCAAACCAGTGTGCGTTTCTTTAGGTCGCTCAAGCGAGTTAACGACCTTATGCCGCATGAAGCAAGCCGCTGTTGGTTAAGTCGCTTGGTGACGTATGTTGTTAGGTTGCGTGAGTAACATCCCGCCCTTTTGACCGCCCCTAGTCGGTAATTAAACCAACTTGAAACGTTCAAAATGATGGATTGTTATTTAGTTTATAGAGTTTAAACAGAATTAGCCACAGAAACACAAAAATAATATTTCGCAAAAATGAATTTTACTTTCCTTTTACAAATATCGTAGTTTGTACAATGTATTGAATTTATACAACGGAATATTTCTTTAAATACAAAATCCCCGAACTAAAGTGAGCGTTTTCCCCCTCTCTCTAACTTCGCTGCCCGAAAATCTTCAAGTTGCAAAACACTCGGTCTGACCCGAGTATTACATTCAAAAGAAAATAATACACGGATCAGTCTAATTCAAACTCAGTTATTAGTGCACAGAGGCAATAATAATCAAATAACAATTAGATGACAGTCACAATAATTCTCGTCTATCCGACCCTTTTAATAAAGAAATCGGATAACGTAAATATAACACTTAACAGTGTTAAACAATAAATAAGCAAATTTAAATTATCAACGAAGATAAATGAAAAGATTATTTATGAAGATAATTTAGAAAACAACAGAATTGCCAAAACGGCAATTAACAAAAAAATCATCAAATTAAACCAAACCAATTCAAACAATTGAAATGTCACTTAAAACATCAATACTGATTGGCTGCAGTACACGCACGCGTGCACTGCCTCGCCAATACCGTAATGAAATACCCCAAAAGTTCAATAAATCAAAAGCAAAAAGCTCCAACTCAAATCAAAATGAAACTCAGGTACAATAGAAATGAATACTGACATGCACAAGTGACTCGAACCAGCGAGTCAAGTACAATTCAAGACAGTGTCCCATATCCAGTGCAACTTCAGAATGAAGCGTATGCACCAGCAATTTAGGCTACTACATATCACAACAAATAGAAACGGTAGAGGTCAAGTCAGTGCTATCGCGACTCAACGCAACTGCAAATAAAACTAATAGTGTAACAGGATAGAAATTCAAGTGCAAATCCACTATCAGAAATGTAGACTGCAATTAAACAGGCCCAACTCAAACTACAACAAAATGCAAAAGGTGAAGTCAGTGACTCAGCGCAACTGCAGCACCAAAGCACAAAGCAGTGGTACAACTACAAAATAAAAGGAGGGTGAGGGCACCAGAGGTATGGCACCACAACACATAAATACATGAATAAGTGATACAACAGTTCAGTATCAAAGAAACAGCCGAAGTCAAGTGCTACAGGTTACTTCATATCTAATATGCAAACCAAAGTTGCAGTAAAACAACAAAAAGGATCAAGTCAACATATATAATCCAAAAATGCAACAAAAATGGAACTGCCGCCACCACAAGGATACAAGGGTAAGATGCAACAAATACTGGAGCCACCACAAGATCACGAGGGCGAGACTGCAACAAAAACTCAGATGCAACCATCAAAACAACGCAGCAGTGGATAAGGTTGCACAGTGAACCTGTATGCAGCCCATGTGCACCAATACAAAAGTGCAGTACACAAATCCAAGTGCCCAAACTAATCACAAACATGTAGCAAGGTAAAACTGAAACACCAGGTTTGACAAAAGACATGTACAAGTATATATACACAAGTGCAGTCCAGTTCATGCACAGGAGCTCAAGAGCAGCCCAAAATCAAAACATATACAGGCAAAACTGGAACAACAGCATGCATAAGCACACTAGTGAATCATGACCAAAGGCCGTAGTATCACTCAATTCAAATATAAAGAAGAATACCCTAATCTTAGTAAAAATAACAAGAGTAGTGGCAACATAGAGTATACCAGAATGAAAGGAATATCACTGCAACATAAGAAACTGCAACCACCATAAGTATTCAAGGGCACATCAAATATACAACTACCATACTGGGTCAAGCAAGTGCAACACAGTGACAAGCTCAACAAAAATCAAGTGAGATAACCAATGCAACAAGACTCAGGTCAGTGACCACTTCAAGTATTGCAGACCAGATCAGAGTGGCAACAGAGACAACACAACAAGATCAAGTGACTATCCAGCATATACAATGACAACCAAGTAGTATATACATGAAGTGAAGTTGAAACAATGTCAACTAAATGGAACTGGAAATGCAAACAACATATATGATCAAAGTGCAGACATGAATATCAATATACTGCAAGAGTAATAGGTAAAATTAAATAGTGCAGTAAAACATGCACGCTTATATAAATGTATGCAAGACAACGAACAAACCAGGTTGAACAAATCTTCACAACCAAACTGATCAGATTTCACTAAGAAATGGATCAGCAAAATAGTAACTTAAGTATAACAGTGACTTATATATATTTAAACTTTGTTTTAGAAAATTCTGGGCAAATCTGGGTTTTTAAAAAAAAAACTTAAATCAGTTTCTTTGATTTGTTTTTCCAGAGATATTATCTAACATTTAGTTTAGGATATAACAACCAATATTGTCTTGACTCTAATCATACAACAAATCAGTATGCATCAAAAGAAAGTATACAAGTGCACACAGGCTAGCTTGAACATCAATTGTTCAAAAACCCAAAATATTTATATTGTAAAAACAGGTGAAACAACTCAGTGAAGCTCACTGCCACTTAATAATGCAGATTCAACGAACAAGTATGGTAGAACCGAAACTATGTTATTTAAGTAAGTTGAAAAGTCAGAAATCAATCTCCAGTATCAAAAATCAACTCAACTAAATCAATTCGAAACCGTGGGGACCAGAGTGACGAATCGACACCGAGAGTATCAGGTGTCTGATTTATACAAACTGTAACTTAATCAGTAAAGATTCAACGAAACAAAAACAACCTAATTACCAAACTCGAAGTTGGTGATTAAAAATCAAGTTAAAGCCTGGTAATAACGAAATCAAGTTGAAGTCGATATCGAAACATTTCAAAAATTCACCAAAACCATATAGTTGAAACAATAAATATCAATGTATGCGAATTTAATTAAATCACAAAATCATTAACATCGAAACAAATCGAATGGCTGAGACGAAGCCAAACAACTATCAGAGAAAATCAAAATCGAAACAGAGATGATAGAGAAGATCGAATAGTTCAAAATCAACATCGAAACCAAAATCAACTATCGACACCTGGTATTGAATTAGATCTGAGGGTCACTCACATTAGCTTGAAGCGGTCGCGAGCGAGGTGAAGGAATCCAATCGATCGAAGAAACCCTAGCCGAATCGAAGCAAAGACGACCGATTGACGAAGCGAAGGAACGAGAATCATCTCGAGAGACACTGATTCCAAAAATCACGAAGCCCTAATTTCAGACCAGAGAGGAAGTAGAACGAAGAGAGGCCGCCATTTTTCTTTTTTTCTTTTGAACGATGAAGTGAAAAGGAAGCTCGGTTGAAAATAAAAAGAGGAGACAACATACGTGATTAACAGAGAAAAGTCGTTAATATTAACGTGCCTACCTTACCTCTACAGTGTTTTGATTTGAGGCCAAAGAGTGCTGATGTTGACCCATTTAAATTTTTAAATGTAAATTGAATTTGATTTAATTTCAACGCGTTTATATGTCGTATGTTTACACAACAACTCTGATAAATACGAAATTTAAAATCCAGTAATAATTCAATATTCCGGATCCAATGAAACTGGTTTCGTCAAATTCCGAGACTGTGCCTCGGAAGGCTATTTTTAAATTCAATTTAAACGATAAAATCTCAAAACTGAACAAATCACTTTCAAATTCAATTCTGAAGCTTCTACTATCTTCAATATTATCAATGTAAATTTTCTAAGCCTTTAAATTATTTTAATCAGCTTAAAATTGAAGATTCAATTTTTATTCAACTTTTAATAATTAAATTTTACAATTTAATCGCCAAATTCGTAGTTATATTGGGAATTCAAATTAAACCATCATTCAAATATTTAAAATTAATTAAATATTTTTAATTTAAATTGTTCAAAATTCAGGGTCGTAACAATCTTCCTCCCCTTAAAAGAATTTCGTCCCGAAATTATAAGTTAGGAAAAAATGATTGTTAAAATCTCACTGATATTTATACCCTACACAATTTTACCAAGCTCAAAACTTATTAAAAATAAATAAATATAGGATTCATTCCATTTGTTTTATCTCACTAGCTTTGTCCATTATCTCCTTTTGTTCATTGGTTTCTACAATCAAGACGCAAAAGTCTTTTACCAAAATTTTCGACTTACAAAACTCAGATTTAAACTTGAAATTCTTCATGTTAGAGATTAGCATATTATATCTTTTCCAAAGCTGTGGACTTTCAAGACATTTCAAAGATCTTCTTCCTTAGTTTATTAGATCGGAATTATATAATTCTAATTTTAGACTATTGATTTGCTATTTAAAGTTTTGAAAATACTAACTAACTTGAAGTTTAACAAGTCTATCGTCGTTCTTACAGACATTAGGCATACGCTGGCCAGACGCAGGACTAAAAATCTCCAAGTACTAAATATGTTTGCTTCAACTCCCAGTGAAAATACTTAAAAATCTTTTAAAAATGGATATGGAAAGCACGTTCCCTCATGGATCACAGTTACCCGGCGGTTACGCTACTATCCCAGTAGAGTCGCTTGTAATTTGTAGATTTCACATCTCTTGAATTTCGCCATGGTTGTTTCCATAGATCGCAGTTCACATGGCAGTTATGCCACTATCCCAGTAGAATCGCTTGTAACTGTAGGCATCTCGCCCCTCAAATTACGCTAGCATACATCAAAATCAATCAACATGATCCCATCAACATGATCCTATCACGAGGGATTCTAATCCAAATGGACACTCCAACTTATGGAAATTCTACGTAGCTACGAATTTCAAATGAACACTCATACCGAGTTCCAACGCCTTCACAAATTTTCAATGGAAGGTACTTTTCCATATCCTCAGTTTAGAAAACATAATGTCATATACATATAGTACTTCATTTCACATTTCGTACATATCATACCTATGTAAACTTACATAGGATTTCCATTAACAATTACTTTCCAAACTGATGGTTTTTGAGTTTACTACATTCTTATATATAAGTTCCGAAAACCACAATATCCCATACCCATAACAAATAGAGGATTCCTGAATTTTCCATCTCGTTACCAATTTAAAATTTTCCTCTAAGTCGATTTGGAAATCTAAGGTTATCTCAAACCCAATTCACATTCATAATTCAATTTATTATCACATTCGATTTGGATTTCACGTTACATTGTCAATTCTCAACACATAATTGATGTCTACTGATATATAACCTCTGAGCTCGTACGTCTCAGAGAAGGGTGTATATAGCTAAGAGAATAAATTCTCCACCACCACAGATATATATTTAATAGAGATCAATTGCTATGTCATCAATTCACAATGTTAGACATACAATCCAAATCGACCATCCCAAATTCAAAACTCAACTTATATTGTTTTTGGTGTCGAAGTTAAACTCAATTTAACTCAAGATTCAATCTTTTTGGAAAAAAATTTCAAGTTGAACTAATTGTTCAAATTTCCCATTTAAATTTTTCAACTTCGACTTAATTCATAGTTTGAATTCCTCATACTTTTCACAATATTAGTTTTAAACCGACTTCAAACTTTTCAATATTAAGTTTTTCACTTAACTTAATTCTCTAATGTTCAAATTCAAATTCATCACTGAAGCTATTAAACCTATTATGGATCATCATGTTGACAAACATCAAATTTGAAATCTAAATTCCATTTGGACCTTGCATTTGCTTTCTATTTCCAAAATAATCAACTAGTTCTTTAGTAAGCCATTCATCGACTTGCTTCCATTAGATTCATATCTCCACATTAACTATTTTAGGCATTAGTCTAAACTTGAAATATAAGATTTACATCAAAACTAGTTTGATTCATACAGTTAAGTCGACAAATAGATTTCCTTCCCAAGGCGCTATTTTACTAAAATACTTCTTTCCGTACAAAACTATCCATAGATTAATATTTTTAAAATACGTACATAGAAGATTTTGGATTACAAAAGATAGCATTACAAAATATATTGATTGCTTCAAATATACTAATTGGTTTAAGATTCGGAATTATTGAGGACTATCGACTTCCTGTCTGGTAGTACGCATCTTTGCCAAACTTCCCTCTTTGGTTTTCGCCATTATAATTAACAAGATGTTTTCGAAGTTTCCTATTAAAATTTGCAATCCCTATTAGCAAAAGTTGGATTATTCAATCATTTCCCCCAGACAATTTGCAAATTTACATTATCCTGATATATATAGGATTATTATTCAACCAAACTTGAGATTCAACTCCGGATTTTATTTCAAACATTTGAAATATACATATATATACATACTTGCGTATCAGACCTTGCTTGAAACATAAAAACAAAAATTATTTAATTTTATTATTTTCGAAAATATTTTGAAAAATTACTTGAAAATTTTTCTTCCTGTATATACTACTAGTATTGTTTTTCAAAACATTTGAAATCAATTTTCAAAAGAATTCAGAATCAAATTCTCAAGTTATAGTTCAATGATCCCCTTGGCTATAACTAAATTGACATGTCATTTTATTTCCCAATTATTACTTTGGAGATATTCAAAATATTTGATTTAAACCAATTCATTAATTTATTTAACTTATATTTTATTTTTCATAAATTTCAGCAATTCGATAATGGTTTTCGAATGATCGGAACTCAAATCTTAGGAGACCTTACCAAAGAGAAACTATCATAAACCTAAATTTAGAGAGAGGGATTTCCGAAAAGGATTTGAATTTTCCAAAAGTACCTTTTATTTTCAAAAAAACAATTTTATACTTCTTTAGATTTGAAAAACGCTTTCTTTAAAGTGATTCTAGTGACTATTCATATTAAACATCATAAACTAAGCTTTGTATAAACCAAAGCTCTGATACCACTTTTGTAACATCTCGCCCTTTTGACCACCCCTAGTCGGTAATTAAACCAACTTGAAACGTTTAAAATGATAGATTGTTATTTAGTTTATAGAGTTTAAACAGAATCAGCCACAGAAACACAGAATAATAATATTTCGCAAAAATGAATTTTTACTTTCCTTTTACAAAAATCAGAGTTTATACAATGTATTGAATTTATACAACGGAATATTTCTTTAAATACAAAATCCCCGGACTAAAGTGAGCGTTTTCCCCCTCTCTCTAACTTCGCTGCCCGAAAATCTTCAAGCTGCAAAACACTCGGTCTGACCCGAGTATTACATTCAAAAGAAAATAATGCACGGATCAGTCTAATTCAAACTCAGTTATTAGTGCATAGAGGCAATAATAATCAAATAACAATTAGACGACAGTCACAATAATTCTCGTCTATCCGACCCTTTTAATAAAGAAATCGGATAACGGTAAATATAACACTTAACAGTGTTAAACAACAAATCAGCAAATTTAAATTATCAACGAAGATAAATGAAAAGATTATCTATGAAGATAATTTAGAAAACAACAGAATTGCCAAAATGGCAATTAACAACAAAATCATCAAATTAAACCAAATCAATTCAAACAATTGAAATGTCACTTAAAACATCAATACCGATTGGCTGCAGTACACGCACGCATGCACTTCCTCGCCAACACCGTAATGAAATACCCTAAAAGTTCAATAAATCAAAAGCAAAAAGCTCCAACTTAAATCAAAATGAAACTCAGGTGCGATAGAAATGAATACTGACATGAACAAGTGACTCGAACCAATGAGTCAAATACAAGTCAAGACAGTGTACCCATATCCAGTGCAACTTCAAAATGAAGCGTATGCACCAGCAATTTAGGCTACTACATATCACAACAAATAGAAACGACAGAGGTCAAGTCAGTGCTATCGCGACTCAACGCAACTGCAAATAAAACTAATAGTGTAACAGGCTAGAAATTCAAGTGCAAATCCACTATCAGAAATGTAGACTGCAATCAAACAGGCCCAACTCAAACTACAACAAAATGCAAAAGGTCAAGTCAGTGACTCAACGCAACTGCAGCACCAAAGCACAAAGCAGTGGTACAACTACAAAATAGAAGGAGGGTGAGGGCACCATAGGTATGGCACCACAGCACATAAATACATGAATAAGTGATACAACAGTTCAGTATCAAAGAAACAGCCGAAGTCAAGTGCTACAGGTTACTGCATATCTAATATGCAAACCAAAGTTGCAGTAAAACAACAAAAAGGCTTAAGTCAACATATATAATCCAAAAATGCAACAAATATGGAACTGCCGCCACCACAAGGAAACAAGGGTAAGTTGCAACAAATACTGGAGCCACCACAAGATCACAAGGGCGAGACTGCAACAAAAACTCAGATGCAACCATCAAAACAATGCAGCAGTGGATAAGGTTGCACAGTGAACCTGTATGCAACCCAAGTGCACCAATACAAAAGTGCAGTACACAAATCCAAGTTCCCAAACTAATCACAAACATGTAGCAAGGTAAAACTGAAACACCAGGTTTGACAAAAGACATGTACAAGTGTATATATACAAGTGCAGTCCAGTTCATGCGCAGGAGCTCAAGAGCAGCCCAAAATCAAAACATATACAGGCAAAACTGGAACAACAGCATGCATAAGCACACTAGTGAATCATGACCAAAGGCCGTAGTATCACTCAATTCAAATATAAAGAAGAATACCCTAATCTTAGTAAAAATAACAAGAGTAGTGGCAACATAGAGTATACCAGAATGAAAGGAATATCACTGCAACATAAGAAACTGCAACCACCACAAGTATTCAAGGGCACAGCAAATATACAACTACCATACTGGGTCAAGCAAGTGCAACACAGTGACAAGCTCAACAAAAATCAAGTGAGATAACCAATGCAACAAGACTCAGGTCAGTGACCACGTCAAGTATTGCAGACCAGATCAAAGTGGCAACAGAGACAACACAACAAGATCAAGTGACTATCCAGCATATACAATGACAACTAAGTAGTATATACATGAAGTGAAGTTGAAACAGCGTTAACTAAATGGAACTGGAAATGCAAACAACATATATGATCAAAGTGCAGACATGAATATCAATATACTGCAAGAGTAACAGGTAAAATTAAACAGTGCAGTAAAACATGCACACTTATATAAATGTATGCAAGACCACGAACAAACCAGGTTGAACAAATCTTCACAACCAAACTGATCAGATTTCACTAAGAAATGGATCAGCAAAATAGTAACTTAAGTATAACAGTGACTTATATATATTTAAACTTTGTTTTAGAAAACTCTGGGCAAATCTGGGTTTTTAGAAGAAAAAACTTAAATCAGTTTCTTTGATTTGTTTTTCCAGAGATATTATCTAACCTTTAGTTTAGGATATAACAACCAATATTCTCTTGACTCTAATCTTACAACAAATCAGTATGCATCAAAAGAAAGTACACAAGTGCACACATGCTAGCTTGAACATCAATTGTTCAAAAACCCAAAATATTTATATTGTAAAAACAGGTGCAACAACTCAGTGAAGCTCACTGCCACTTAATAATGCAGATTCAACGAACAAGTATGGTAGAACCGAAACTATGTTATTCAAGTAAGTTGAAAAGTCAGAAATCAATCTCCAGTATTAAAAATCAACTCAACTAAATCAATTCGAGACCGTGGTGACCAAGTAAAGTAACCGAGTCACGAATCGACACGGAGAGTATCAGGTGTCTGATTTATACAAACTGTAACTTAATCAGTAAAGATTCATCGACACAAGAACAACCTAATTACCAAACTCGAAGTTGGTGATTAAAAATCAAGTTAAAGCCTGGTAATAACGAAATCAAGTTGAAGTCGATATCGAAACAGTTCAAATATTCACCAAAACCATATAGTTGAAACAATAAATATCAATGTATGCGAATTTAATTAAATCACAAAATCATCAACATCGAAACAAATCGAATGGCTGAGACGAAGCCAAACAACAATCAGAGAAAATCAAAATTGAAACGGAGATGACAGAGAAGATCGAATAGTTCAAAATCAACAACGAAACCAAAATCAACTATCGACACCTGGTATTGAATTAGATGTGAGGGTCACTCACATTAGCTTGAAGCGGTCGCGAGCGAGGCGAAGGAATCAAATCGATCGAAGAAACCCTAGTCGAATCGAAGCAAAGACGACCGATTGACGAAGCGAAGGAACGAGAATCATCTCGAGAGACGCTGATTCCAAAAATCGCAAAGCCCTAATATCAGACCAGAGAGGAAGGAGAACGAAGAGAGGCCGCCATTTTTCTTTTTTTCTTTTGAACGATGAAGTGAAAAGGAAGCTCAGTTAAAAATAAAAAGAGGAGACAGCGTACGTGATTAACAGAGAAAAGTCGTTGATATTAACGTGCCTACCTTACCTCTACAGTGTTTTGATTTGAGGCCAAAGAGTGCTGATGTTGACCCATTTAATTTTTTAAATGTAAATTGAATTTGATTTAATTTCAACGCGTTTATACGTCGTATGTTTACACAACAACTCTGATAAATACGAAATTTAAAATCCGGTAATAATTCAATATTCCGGATCCAATGGAACTGGTTTCGTCGAATTTCGAGACTGTGCCTCGGAAGGCTATTTTTAAATTCAATTTAAACGATAAAATCTCAAAACTGAACAAATCACTTTCAAATTCAATTTTGAAGCTTCCATTATCTTCAGTATTATCAATGTGAATTTTCTAAGCCTTTAGATTATTTTTAATCAGCTTAAAATTGAAGATTCAATTTTTATTCAACTTTTAATAGATTAAATTTTATAATTTAATCGCCAAATTCGTAGGTATATTGGGAATTCAAATTAAACCATCATTCAAATATTTGAAATTAATTAAATATTTTCAATTTAAATTGTTCAAAATTCTGGGTCGTTATAGCGTGAGTCCTAAGTCGCGTATGTGTTGTGTTGCTTAGGTCGCGACTTGTGCTCTGTTGTTAGGTCATTCACTATCATGTCATTATTTGTATATGTTGAGTCGTTATTGGTTAAGTCGTGTACTGTGTTGTATGTACTAGATCGTTTACTTATTGTAACTTGTATTTTGTTAGGTCGTTTAATCTGTTAGGTCGTTAGCGACCTATGTTAGATCGGTGAAGGCTGTGTTGTGTGAGTTGTAATCTCTATAAATAGCGGGGTTGTGTCATTTGTAAAGGGGGTTGATTTTGAATAAAACTTTGTTTGAGTGCTTTGTGCCTCTTTGAAATTGGAAGTTGAGTGTGAGCTCCTTTCTCCATTTTTGGTTATTCGAGTGCGCTCGAATCAACGGATTTGAAGCCGATTCATGGAATCTCGTGCGCGAGATCAACGTAGAAGAGTCATAGATTTTTTAACACGGTATCGTGCGCGATCAACGTGTTGGAGATAGCTAGAATTCGGTATCTCTCGAGATCAACTATTTTGAGCGTTCGGTATTTTCAATCCATCGATTTATTTTGTTTCATCTAATCGTTTCATCGATTAGTTTGACGCGAAATCTACATTTCGTCGTCATCGTCATAATCCGCTGCGTCACCCACATTATTATTATTTGTGTATGTGAGATAGATTAAAGCTCTCCTCTATCGAGGACCACTCCATCGGAAAAAAAACATAATGGTTAGCAACAGTACTTACATGCAACACTTTTGCAAGTTAGCGGGTTTCAAAATTTTATTGCTATTCGAGATGCAGATGTTATCTCTGCAACAAGTACCAAATTTTGAGTTCGTATTCACAATTTAAAAATTCTATTTAAAGACTTGAATCGGTACAAATTTAATAAATTACATAAAAGACGATGCCAATTACTCTACAATTTTTGCCACATCCAGCGGGACGTGTTGGATGTCCATATTATGTCCATGTAGCAAACAAAATCCCACATCAAATATATAACACGTGAAATAGAAATTTTAACCTCCATTCAAATGATGTTGGTCTTTTAAGAAACAAATATTCTTAACTTAAATAGGCCCATCTGACAAATATAACTAAGTTGAGTATTGTGGGCCTTGTTTGCAAGTGTGGTTTATTAAGGCTGATTGCTGCTACAACAGCAATAATTAATAGATAATAAATAAATAAACATCTACGACAAGAAAGAAGATTGAATATTTCTTCTCAGTCAGCTGAAGAAATTGATTTAGATGATATATGCAACAACTGCTTGGGAATAATAACTTAAATGGTTAATGAGACAGAATATATACCTATAACGGAGTCCGTTAGAAGAAGACGCCTTTGGCATTTATATCTATCAAGATCACGTGCAACAACTGCTTTGGAATTTATGATTTCTTCTCTTCTTATAGCAGTGCTTTGGAGGAATTTTTTCTGCGCTTAAAATATCAAATTCTCGGGTATGATTTCACTTCTATCATATTAAAGATCACTTTCTCTGATATTTATTTAGATTTGCGAAAGCAGTGTTATAGTAATTGTTAATATATATGATTATGTATTGGTCGCCTGGTTTGGTGGAAAAACATGAGATGGAAATACCTTCACGGAGAAAAAGAATGCAAAAGAAGCAGACTGGGAGATGCCATGCAGCAGGTATAAACTCTATGAGACTTCATTAAACTCGAGTACTGATCAAACTAAACAATTACTATCCAGATTTTCTTATGAAACCTCTGTATTCTATCTAAATCTAATGACTTTACAGTCCAACAAACCATATTAATACATAAATTTTGTTTAATACCTTAATGTACAATGCATGTTGCTACATTTTTTAAATCATTATTATTGACCCACCAGATGTGTTTGTGTTTTCGTGTGTATATCTTTTTTTTTACCCCTTGCGTAATAATAACCTGATCATAGGTAGATGTGTTGAATTTAAACAAAACAAAACAAAACGAAAAAAACGAAATGTGACTGTAAACAGCATGTAAAACAGTGGAATAACAGTGAATGTACATTCTGTAAATCCTGTAGAATTGTGTTATTATTGACCAGCATACTACAATGCATTTATTCCTTATTAAAAGCATGTGTCAAAACCATTTCTGTACTTATCTGCTGCCTAATGCGCCTGACGTGTCTCCTTACCAAGTTTGCCATTCATTATTATGTATAGTTCTTTAAAATAGACGAAGCACGAACTGTACATTGTGTACGGATAATAATAATTGCCAGATATAACATTACTCAAGTTCAGGGAAAGAATTATATAGCAGTGGTGGAGATATTAAAAATTAGGACTGCAAGCGCTTTGAGTTATCTTTCACGTGTAATTTGTAAGGGATCTGTACGAGTACAATGGCCGATAGTCCAATAATAGGTTGTTATTATCAAATATTTTGTTTAAATTTTTAATCTTGAGCTAACTAATAAGCGTTTTTAAATGCAGATATCCTGTTAAAGTGGGCATATTAGATGCAATCATGCAACTATGTCAATAACTATCGTGGCTTTTGACAGGGAGGCAGGACTAATGGGACAACCTGTTGATGATATGCTTAGTATATACAAAATGGTATAAAATAGCATCCACTACTTTTCGCTGCAAACTGAATAGTTTGATTTTAACCTTCACTGACCATAATTCACTGAATATTTAAATTCTTTATGAAGTAAACAAATTTGTACTCCTTTCGGCTGAAATCATATAGTCAAACAAAATATTAATAGTAATAGTAGTGAAATTTGTTTTAATTTGAACAAAAGCCAATTATTTAATATGGATTTAGTATTGTCTATTTAGATACTAATAGAACTTAAAATAAAAATTAGTTATGCAGTCTCACAGAAACAATAGCAGAAATAAGAGACACAGAAGATTTAACGTGGTTCGAATATGAATATCCTACGTCCACGGAGACCCAATAACTTCTTTTATTTCACCAAAGAAAAGAGTACAAAAGAGATGAAAGAATAATGGTGGATGCTCTCACACATTCATTTGCATATGAAGATAAAATTTTTTCATTTAAATAGACTTGATAATGAAAGGTTGCTTGTAGATTAAGAAAATCAATTTCTTGATTACCCAAATATCTTTCAAATTGCATGATTTGATTTTAGTACAAATAGATGGCGTAATCTTGGTTTTCATAACTTTCCTTTGATTGATTGATTCTCCAGGCCTAATCATTTAATTTTTTATATAGCAAATGCATTGACTAATTAATTGATTGACTAATTAATTAGTTTCTTTCAAAACATCCTTTCATATACCCGTCAAATTAATTGATTTGAATGAATCAATTAATCAATTTCTTTCCTCTTTAACAAATATTTGAATCATCCAAATTTAACACTCCACCTTGATTCAAATTTAACAATATCTCTTTATCATCTTATCATCAAGCAATCAACATAGAAGTTGTTGGGTCTAGTGTCCTATGGTGCTCAAGTAACAGGTATCAAACTGATCAAGTTTGAGCAATGCTCAAACTTGTCCTTTGGAAGTGACTTTGTCATCATATCTGAAGGATTATCCAAAGTGCTCACTTTAAACAATTTGATCTTGCTTCGTTCTTTCTTAAGCAAAAGAAAGAAACCTCTAATATCAATGTGTTTCGTCCGTGAACTATAAGCTTGATTCTCTGCAAGATGGATCGCACTCTGACTGTATAAAAATAGCTCTACTGTCCGCTGCATCATTGAAAGATCATCCAACAACTGAAGTAAGTATAATCCTTCCTTTGTTTCTTTCATAATCAATATCAACTCTGCTTTGGTAGTCGATAAAGGTATGATAGATTGCAACTTTGATCTCCATGAAATCGAGCCTATGCCAAGTGTAAAAACTAGCCCGACACTGACTTCCAAGCATCTCTATCCTCAGGATAATCAGAATCACAGTATCCTCGAAGAAAGATTTCACCATCCACTCCACCATATAACAAGCCCACCGAAGAAGTGTCTCGAAGATATCTAAGAATCCACTTCACATCTTGTCAATGCTCTTTGCCTGGGTTAGAATATATCGACTCACAACACCTACTGCATGGGCCAAATCTGGTCTTGTGCACACCATCGCGTACATAAGACTACCAGCAGCACTAGAATAAGGTATATCAGCCATATACCTCTTGGCTTCTTCCGATGAGGGAGATAAGTCTTTTGACAACTTAAAATGAGAGCCTAATGGAGTGCCAACCGGTTTGGCTTTCTCCATTCCAAATCAAGCAAGGACCTTCTCGATGTACTGCGCTTGAGTTAGCCTTAACTCTCTCCGCTTCCTGTCCCTGCTTATCTTCATACTCAATATTCTTTGTGCCTTTCCCAAATCCTTCATGTCAAACCTTCTACCGAGCTCCGATTTCAACTCCTTAATTCCGACCATACTCTAAGATGCAATCAGCATATCATCAACATATAACAACAAATAAATCATATCACCATCACATCTCTTGAAATAAACACACCGGTCTTTGAAACTTCTGGAGTATCCCTATGAAAGCATAAACTTATCAAACCTCTTATACCATAGTCTAGGAGACCGCTTCAGTCCACATAGAGATTTGTTGAGTTTGCAAACATAGTCTGGTCTGTTACTATTAATGAAACCTTCTGGCTGCTTCAAATAAATCTCCTCATCCAGATCACAATGCATGAATGCAGTTTTGACATTTAGTTGCTCTAATTCCATATCATAATGAGCAACTAATGCCAAAAGAATACGAATAGAAGTATGCCTAACCACTGGAGCAAAGATATCATGATACTCTACCCCCTTCTTCTGAACATACCCCTTTGCGACTAACCTTGCCTTGTATCTAAGATTACCATTTTCACCGTCTTTCATTCTATAGATCCACTTGCATGCAATAGCTCTCTTGTCGGTGGGAAGAGACACCAAATCCCAAGTATGATTTCTCTGTAATGATTCAATCTCCTCCTCTATAGCAACTAACCAACTGGAACTGTTAACTGATGTGATAGCTTCTCTATAATCACAGGGCTCATCATGGACAACATTCAAAACATATGTTGCCATATCATCGAAGTTAATATCTTCGATGCTCAATCCATCAAACTCATCAAGCCACTTAGGCTTTCTTCTTTGTCTGACAGACCTAGGTTTTGAATGAGCTCCACCTTGACTTTGATCCTGTGTACCAACATCGATATTATCCTAATCAACCACGGTGTCATCGGAAACACCATCTGAACGTATATGGAAAGAGTCAACAGATGACTTGCTTTGTGTCTGGTATTCTTCACATGTCCTCTCATTGTCATCCGGTGAGGAAGGCTCCACCTTCAACATAGCTTTCTCATCAAAAGTCACATGCCTTCTCATAACGATCTTTTTGCTAATAGGACACCACAACCTATATCCCCTCACTCCTCTCCTATAACCTAGAAAAATACACTTGCGAGCTCTAGGTTCCAGCTTCCCTTTACTCTCATGCACATAAGCTTCGAAACCAAAAACTCTGAGAAATGAATAGCTAATAGACTCTCCTTTCCATACTTCTTCAGGGATCTTCGTATCTATGGCAGTAGAAGGTGTGCGGTTGATGAGGAAAGCCGCCATAGATAAAGCTTCAGCCCTAAATCCCTTCTTCAATTTAGCAGTCAGTCTGATGCATCTTGTTCTCTCCAGTAATGTCTGATTCATCCTTTCTACAACTTCATTAGACTGGGGGTCGTCTGGTGTAGTGTAATGCCTCTTAATGCCTTCAGCCTCACAATAATCGGTGAACTACTGTGATACAAATTCAACGCCATTATCCGAACGAAGAACTTTCTATTTCTTTCCTGACTGCTTCTCAACCATAGATTTACACTTTCAAAACTTGGAAAAGGTTTCACTCTTCGACTGAAGAAAGTATACCCATACTTTACGAGAGAAATCATCTATAAATGAAACGAAATATCTGGCTCCACCTAAAGACTAACAAGGGTAGGGACCCCAGATATCTGTATGAACATACACCAAGACAGATTTTTCTTTATGCTCTCCTATAGCAAAAAAAATCTTCATATTATTGCAAGAACACACTCTTCACAAAAATCAAGTTTTGAATGATGAACTCCAACAATCAATCCTTGTTTTCTCAATTCATCCATGCTGCGTCACCGATGTGACCCATCCTTAAGTGCCATAATCTGGAAGAGTCCGAATCAACAGGTGTAACAGAAGCTGATTTACCAATTACAGTAGTGCCCTTTAATAGATAAAGATTTCATGCCCTCACACCTCTCATAACAATTATGGAACCCTTCGATATCTTCATTTTCTCTCCTTCTACTATAATCTTCAAGCAAAGTCTACTCAATGCGCTAACAGAAATCAAGCTACTCCTCAAATCAGGTACATGATTAACGTCGGTGATCGTACAAATAACACCATCAAACATCCTAATCATCATGCTATCAACACCAATCATACGGCAAGAAGCGTCATTACCCATCAGAACTTCTCCTACATTTATTTCACGGTAAGTGGAAAGCAGTTCCTATCAGGTGTCATATGATAGGATGCATCAGAATCAATCAACCATAAGTTGCTCTTCCCAAAAGTGCCAGAAGCTGTAAATACATCGGTGTCACTTTCTGTATCTAATTTCTCTATTGTAGAAGCCGAGGCTTGCTTTGGATCTTTTCTTCTACCTTCAAGCTTGGAACATTGTGCTATGAAGTGCCCTGGTTTCTTACAATAACGACAAGTCAAATTCTTAGGCCCCTTAGACTGAGACCGTGAAGAATTCCGTCATCCACCTTTCTTCGACCTGCTTTGGCCTCTACCTCTCTAAACAAATAAGCCTTCGGTATCACTATCCAAGCTAGTGCTCGCCAATTGTGACGACCCGGATTTTCTATGCCCAGAAATCTGTTTCGTCTTGTAGAAAGAAAGGGATGAGAAAATAGAAAAGATAGAGAAGAAAGAACAACAACATCAGAATCTCACAGCGGAACGAATAAATTATATTAATCACATAAGTATTTACATAATATACAACATCAATCAGAGTTATACAGATAATACACCACATACTAGACAGTTATAAACACCTGTCTAGTTAATACAACTCCACACAACTCAAACAAATAACTCAAAGACACCAACACAGCGGAACTATATGTATATCTACAACGCTGAAGCCTCTTGCTCCATTGCTCCTCCAGAATTCGTCAAAGCTAACCTGAATCCCTTGGCTACCCGTAAAAATTTGGGTACCCGAGAGTTTATGAAAAACAAAAGTAAACTCCGGGTCAGACATGGGTCTGGTATGAGTAACAGTTAAAGTTGCTTAATTTTGAAAACCTTTGAAAACAAAAGGTATCACGTAAGACTCCCCACAAATAAACATGGGTAAGTTTTTACCTTACGCTAACCAAAATATTTGATAGGAAATTCTGTGATATTATAATAGGTCTAGGGTTTTCAAGTAAATAGAAAATAGCCGAAATTGTTACATGATTAAATTCCAGCTGCTAGCCACAAAAGTGGGTAATACAATCAAAACCGTTGGCACTTATTGGATTGTGCATTCCATACAATGGCAGGGCTACTGGGGTACCGCCCGTCACAGTATGTGGCCTAGATCAACGTACCGAGGATCACTCCCGACCCCCTGCAACACAAGGCCAGAACCATTTCTTACTGAACAGTCCCGAACAAGATAACCCCGGCAGTTGTTGCAATCAACTGCCCACACAGCCGAAAAATAAAGGGACATCTAGACAGGGGAATATCCTTGTCCTGCTTGGGCATGACCCACCTAACCTTGCTGCACCTCCCCTGTTTTAGACATTCCCGGTTGATGAGGCTTGAGGCTGCGATTACCTTTAGAGAACATATTGCTTAGAATGCTCATCGCCCACCTGACGATGTGTTGAAAGCATTCAATCCATACAAGTTCGTTCCAGGTTCGAACGAAACCGAAGGCATTATCTCGTGACACTCATTTTGGAATCACCCTCAGAGTTAACGACAATAAGCCTTGCATTCTGAATCTTCATCTTCACTTCAGATTCACGACCTATCGTTAGTTTGGAATCGATGTGGTTTTCGGATGTTCCAAATAAGGAAACCCGATCCCGGTCTCATCGAAATCCAAAACGTATCTTTTAAGGCCAAGTTGTCTATTTAGTCTTAACAGTTTAATTCAATATTATCAATATACACACAGATAGATAATTCATAATATCACAGTAGATAATCATATCATCATGACATACAGATAATCAATATTATCATCCAAACAGATAATTAAATATTATCATACTAAACCAAGCATCCATATCGCATAGATATTACTCATGTCATATCTGAATCCAAAATATCAAATGAAATATCAATATCATTCATCCATAAGCAATGATTTATAATCATACCATTTGTAATTAATTTAAATTAAATTAAACTAACTACTTCTATCTCTAATTAATTTAAAGTAAATTAAATTAATTACTCCATCTATAAATCCTGCTTATACAATCATTAATTAATTATAAATCAAATTAATTAACCAATTAATCTCTAGATATTCATCTAGATTATATACCTTTGATTAATCATCTTCTAATTATAATGAGTAATTAATCTTTATTTAATTTCCCAAATTAATTATCCTAAATCATTTATAGTAATTAACATTTAATTATTTTATTTACTTAATTACATTTATTCTTAATTAATTACATAAATTAATCACCCCATTATTGATTATTCCTTAATTAACCAATTCTTAATTACATCATTAATTATTAATTAATGATCTTTAATTTAGATGTAAATTAAATTACTTTATTAGATTACATTAAGTGATTACTCTTTAGTTACACATAATTATTAATCACCCCTGATTAATATCAACTAATAATTACTGCCCTTAATTACTCATATTAATAAATTAATTATCCCATAATTAATTATCTCCTTTAATTAATCCTCTGATTAATTAAAAAAGTAATTACCCAAATTACTTTATTAACACATCATCTTTTCACTGATTACATTCAGTAATTAACATTAATTACTTCCTTAAGTAATTATGCTCCATTGAATTCACTAAGTAATAACACTTATCAATTTATCAAATGATTATCTTAAATTGATTAACTTAAATTAATCATTTTATCAAAATTAATTACAATAAGTAATTAATCTCTTAATTACCTTTATCAAGTAATTACATTTAAATTTACAATAGATTATCTAATTAATTATTAGAATTAATTAATTAAGTAATAATCCTTAGTTAATTATCTTCATTAACTAATAACATTTTTTAATTTACATTTTTTAATTAATCACTAGTATAAATTAATCTAAATTATTAATTTATAAAATAAGTCATTTCTTAATTAACTTATTCATTTAATCATTTAAATATCTTAATTATTCCTACGATAATTTATTTCTTTATTAATGACTCATAAATATTAAAGTATATACATTTTAAATTTAAATTCAAATTCCATTTTGAATTTAAGATTCAAAATGATTATTTATTTAATATTAACTAAATTTTAAATCCAATTTAAAATCTTTTAATATTACTTTCATATGAAACTTATGTAAGATAGTCCTTTAAATTAATTTACTTAACTTTTAGTTAAAAGTTTAGTTTTTAAATTACATTGCATTTTTATCTTGCAAATTCAAGTTAAACAATTTATTTAACTTCTATTCAAAAACCTTTTATAAAAGATTCTCTCAAAATCAGGTTAAACAATTTTTTTTTGAAACGTATTTACTTTTCCAAACTATTTTATTTGAACTTAATTTTAAAACATTCATACTTAAAATCTGATTTAAATCTTTAGATTTGAATTCGAAGTAAACTCGAATTCATCAATTTATCTTTGATTTAAACTTTTGTTTAAACTTCCTTTCAAAACTTGATTTTCAAAACTTGATTTTCAAATCCAAATCCATTTTAAACCCTTAAGATTCAAATGTTCATCTGAAACTATACCTTAAATTTAGGAATTTAAATCACAGTGTAAATTTTGTTTCAAAATTTTAAATTAATTTAAAATCTGAAACCTGTCAGATTTTTAAAACCTGAAACCCACCTTTAAACACTTGAACTTGATTTCATTTCAAATTCGAATCCGAAAATAAACTTGAATTCAAACCTCCCACTGAATTTAGACTTGTTTAAATCTATACTTATTTCAGGTTTTATTTGAGTTTGTTTTTAAAACAAAACAAACACTGCTTCCAGGTTACAAATGTCTGAAACAACATTTACTCGAGTGCATCCAGGTCTGCTTCGAGTCCTCTACTCCCCTACTTCGAGTCATATACTCGAACGACCCGAGTATTCCCCTAGCCCAAAGAAAAAAACTCTGCACCCACCAAAACACTTCATCACATCAATGGCACGGTGCACGTGCACCGTGGCCCCGGCCACCCACACGAACCCCAACACGTCGCCAACTACCACCAGATAACACCACGGCCACCCAAAATCGAAAACAAGTTCGAAACTCGAACCTGGAAACAAATCGGGTTCCCTACCGAAACCTGTCAACGTCACTTTCTCCCAACCCCAACCACCTGACGGTCAACGGCCCCGGCCAGGAACTCTTCTTTGTCCCAGCTACCAACTCCCGAGACCGCGTGCAACTCGATGCTCGGTGGACGTCGCGGTGATCAAAAATTCAATCACCATAAAAATTAGGGTTAAAACTTCAAATTACGGCCACCATCGCCCCCGTGCTCAGACCAACCACCAACCATTTTTCCCATCATCTTGGTAAGCTCCTCCACCTCCTCACACAACCTGACCACCTCCAGTCGCATGGATCTCCAGTAATTCCCAAGAAACCAAAAACAGAACAACATAGGACAACTCCACCAATCCTTAACTAAAAAAATAAAATATTAGTTTTTAAAATCAGAGTTTTGTTTTAGCATCCAATTCATATTCTTAAATTGAAAATCTAAGATATTGGAAATATCACCTATATTAAGTATCAACTGATCTTGAGATTTTAGAGCAGTTTGCTTTATTTTTCTTAAATACAAAAATTCAAGAATTTACTTTATACTCAAACAAGCTTATCTTGTTCAAATACTTTACCCTAAAAATCAATAGATTGAGTAGAAATGAATTTTGGAATTAAATCTGGGTTTAAATCTTGTAAACAGAGGTGTATATTTACAGGGTATCAATATGCAGACATCAATCTTCACCATACACAGAGCAATGAATATTCACACGAACATACCTTTAGATATTATCATCTAACCATATTTTAAAACTTACTTTATTAAAATGTGTTACTTATAGATTCGAAGAATGAAGACAGATCTTTGAAAACTGTTCTGAACTTCTGAAACTGTAAAATACTTTTGCTTTGATCTTCCTGTTTATTTCATCTTCCTTGCTTATTATTGAATAATGATTTTAGTTTATATTTGAGTTTGCATATAAATGAATAGGCTTGCAATAAAATTTTCCTCTGGTTTGATATGTTTAGAATGAATTGGAAGATATGTATATATATAGAAAGATAAGTTTGTATAGGGTAGGTGTTATCTGGGTTAAGCACATGCAAGTACAAATATTGTGTTTTGTTTTATCAGGCCAAATCTTTGCATTAGGGAGGCTGAAATGATTTTATACATTTCGAAATGACTTAAGTTTATGCTGAGATGAAAGCATTTTAATGTGGATGTACTTTATGTCTCAACTTGCTTATTTTTATGCTTAGATATTTTATTTTGTTTTGCATACTTTATTTACAGTCTTCATAGCTTCACTTGATTTGCTTTGTTTATATTTACCTTACTTTGCATTTCCAAATTCTACAGGCTACACACCTATTTTACTTACCTGGCAGCTTTATTTATTTTATTTTTTTATACAAAGCCTGCATATTTTTACAACTACAACATCTTGCTTTGCATTTCTTTACAGGTTGACTACATTTTCTTATGCCTACATATGTTATATTGTACTTAATGTCTCCTATTACCCATTTTTATTCATAGATATTTGATTTACTTTGATCTTGCCTGAGTCTTTATTTGTGTATGTTGACATTTCACTTGCAGCATATCTAATCTAATCTTTATATATAAGATTCTTGCGTGCATATCTATTTTATAGACATGATTACTTGCCTTTGTATTTTACATACATATTATAAAAATTGTTTTAGTCATTTGTTTGGTTTATCCCTTTATTTACTTATTGTTTCTTATCCTTATGTTAATATCACAATTTCTTAAGTTTATGTATTCAGACTTATTTTATAACCCTATACTTGGTTTACACTTATGTTTCATATTTATAAAGTTTATTTTAAATTAAAGCATGTTGAAAGCCTTTATTTTAATTTCCAAATCATAACTTTCATTCAAACACACATATATATAATTAAAGTTGAAATAACAATTTTTATTTAAAATCCATTTGTAAAGATTTACATTATTAATATAGCTCATTATTAAATCAAAATGACTTATAAAAGAATTATCCCTTTATTAATAAATTACTTATTATATCAATCTATGTTTAAAAAGAACAAACGAACCTTTTGTTTAATTTAAATTTAAGCTAAAATTATTTTAAACAAATTAAACTTAAATCTTAAGTATTTTAAAGCCATACGATTATTTAATAGCTTAATACTAAATTAAATCAAGTTTCCAAACTATCAGAAATATTAGAATTAGAAAACATGACTTCATTTATTAAATTAAAACAGAGCTTATCTATTTATAATATATATACAAATATATATGTATACATATACATTATAAATAGAAACAATTTAAATTAGCTTTTAAAAGATAAATTATCAGTTAAATATTTATTTTAAAAGAAGATTATTAAATCAATTCAAATATTATTAACAAATATTATCAAGTCAACTTAATTTTTACACAGATTATTAAATCGATATTGTCCTAAATTTTCGGGATGCCACACCAATCTACCTCTTAATACTTCATTATGAAGATCGACCTTTACATCAGACAGACTATTTTTACTGCGGCCATAAATCATGGAATTAACAAAAGCAGTATACTCCTTAGGCAAGGAACATAAGAGGATCACATCTTGAGCCTCATCGGTAATATCAACTTCCGCCGCCTTCTGGTTCATAATCAAAGTCGTCAAAGCATCTACATGCTCCATGAGATCCGCTCCAGGCTTCATCTTGAACGAATAGAGTTTTGCTGACGGGTAATCCAATTAGTGAGAGACTTGTCTTGATGTGCATCCGATAATGCATCCCATAGTTCCTTCGCCGTCTTCTTCTGAGAGAATTCTCTAAGAGCTTCATCTGAAAGGCTAGACTTAATTGTTGTGAGAGCTTCATCTTCAATCTCTTCGAAATCAGCTGCATCATTACCTTTCAATTTCTCAGGCGCAGAAACAACCTTATAAGTCTTCTCCTTCTTTAATACAGCCTCCATCTTCATCTTTCAAGTATCAAAATCTCCCTTTCTGTCAAAACATGTTACTCCATAATTGACATCAAATCTACCAACAGACTTACTAGAAGTAGCCATTAATATCCAAATAGGAACAATAATACTAGCTCTGATACCAAACTGTTGTGAAATTTGTTTTAATTTGAGCGGAAACGAATTGTTTGATCAGGGTCTAGTATTGTCTATTTAGATAACAATGGAACTTAAAAAAAATCAATTATGTAGTCTCACAAAAATAATAGCAGAAATAAGAGACACAGAAGATTTAACGTGGTTCGGATATGAATATCCTACGTCCACGGGGACCCCACTTCTTTTATTTCACTAAAGAAAAGAGTACAAAAGAAAGAGAAGAATAATGGTGGATGCTCTCACACATTCACTTGCATATAAAGATGAAATTCCTTCATTTAAGTAGACTTGATAATGAAGGGTTGCTTAGAGATTAAGAAAATCAATTTCTTGATTGTCCAAATATCTTTCCAAATTGCATGATTTAATTTTAGTACAAATAGATGACGTAATCTTGGTTTCTATATCTTTCCTTTGATTGATTGATTCTCCATGCCTAATCATTTATTTCTTCATATAGCAAATGCATTGACTAATTAATTAGTTTCCTTCAAAGTATCCTTCCATATACCAGCCAAATTAATTGATTTGAATGAATAAATTAATCAATTTCTTTCTTTTTTAACAAATATTTGAATCATCCAAATTTAACACTAATCGCCAATTTCGTAAGTACTCCGTACAGCCAGTTAATGACTATTAGGTTGGATTGGGACCCAGGGATACCGTGGCTTAAAAAAGAAATTTTATGACAATATGTTTAACCTTTACACGTCTAATATTGTAGGGAAAACGACCCTCAAAGATAGAAAACATTTTCCATAACTTAGTTGGTATTCGGTCTATATTTGAATTCCGCCAAACACTATAACATAAATAACACAGATACTTTCTTGACTACTAGAAGTGCCCACCCGTGACGATTCTGAAATTTTTCCCACGTATGAATGACACAAATATGCATTTTTGTGACATACAGAAAATGTACAATACAAATACGTACTATAATGACAAACCATAGTTGTACTCTACAGAACAACCGTTCAAATGAGCTCAGCACAAGCATGGAGCGCGCTTCGGCTTCAGACAGTCAGAACGAGCTAATTACTTCAAGCTATAAAGGGAAAAACTTCAATATCAGGTTAACACTAAGCTATATATGTATATGCCAGCTATTTGATATTGTTAACACTCTTTGTAAAGTGGAGGACGACGATGAAGGTAAGAGCATATCAAGCGTACAAGCTTGCCCAGTTACAACACTTGGCAGACAGGGTAGACGAAAAGGGATTACAATTGATGTGTAAGTCATATCTAAAACTCGAAAGTATTTGAAATAAAACTGCTACATACACTTAACCATTGCTGCATAAGATTATACAAATGATTATGTCTGCAAAAGTGCAAATTAATATATCCAAAATTCTAGCGAAATTTCCGTTATTCTATTCCGGATTTGATCGTAACAACTGAACAAAGCTCTTTTGGTGCCGGCGTCATGATTGGATATCCCTACATCCCCTAGAGTACATATATTTTCAAGGCAACATTTATTTGTAACAAAAGTAATCCCTTGTTACAAGCTACCAATCCCATATATATGCTAATCTCTTTTAGAATACCTTGCGATGTGGAACTAATCATAATCCAATCTACGCATCCACTCTAATACAATGCGAGCCAAACCTAATAATATGGTAATTAAATAAGAAAACAAATTCAACAAGATTATAAATAGATTGGTAATAAATCAAATAGTTTCAAAAAATAAATTATTTTACATTTGTTGTTTGCGCCAAAATTGGCCACAAACCCCAAATACCGTGAAAGCACCAGTGTATGAATACAAATCAGCAATATTCAAACACAAATCACAGATCTCAACAAATAACCCAAGAATGCTTGCACAAAAAATGGGAAAACACCTCCAAGTTGTGTGATTTAGTTGATTTTATGTTATTCGTAGTGATTTGGGTGGTTTATGCAAATACGTAAAAAGCAGGGACTAAACTGTAAAAGACACGCAGATTTATAGTGGTTCGGCCAGAATGTGCCTACGTCCACTTTATATGTTATTCTCCTTTTCCGATCCGATTACAAGTACAAAGCTTTGAATACAATTATATCAAAGTTGTTTGAAAGTTCCTTCCAGGCTTGAGCTCTCAAACTTGTCCGTCATTGTTGTACCCCTGCCCCTCTATTTATAGAGTGAGGTTGGGGGCAGGGGTCTAGGATGTTTATAGCTGCTGGTGGGCCTGGGCTAATGCAATCTGGACCGGCAACTTTGGTTCGGCATGCTCTGGTTCGGTGGGGAGACATCCGGTGATGGTTGGTCCGGTGATACTTAGGAGAAGGGTTGGTTCGGTGGTGCATAGGAAGTGGTGAGTAGGTTGATTCGGTGAAGGTGATTCGGTGGCGAGTTGATGGAGCCTGGTTCGGCTATGCTTTGGACCGGCCTTGTTTGGAGAGGGTTTGGATCGGTAGTAGTGTGGTCCGGTGGAGGCTGGTTCGGCTAGGAGTTTGTTCGGTAGTGAGGGGAATTGGATGGTTCGGTAGGCACAGGGAGAAGGTTGGTTCGGCTAGGAGTTGCTTTGGGTTTGGTTCGGTAGGAAGTGGAGCAGGGAATGGTTCGGCAGTGAGAGGAAGGTGGCTTCGAACAGTATGTCCTTCCTACCTTGCATCGATCATATCTCCTTCATACGAACTCTGATTAACCTGAAATTTGAAACATAGCCTCTCATAATCCTCATCATCATCTCCAATCAATTTCGTCCTAACCGGAGCTTAACCCCGATATCCAACATTCCTTACCAATTTGTTGATATTCCAGTTTTGACCAAAAAATGGGATAACACTTTGCCACCAAAAACATGCCTTGTGATAACAAGGCGTGTTTTGAATAGTTCCGAGTCCAATATCCAAAGTCCATAATCATATTGCCTGAGTATGTTATCTTTGACTGCTCCGAGTCGACGTCCAATTCCAAATCCAATAACCAAAGCTTGAGCCAATTCCATGTCCATCCGAACTCGACAACCGAGTCTCAAACCATCCTTATCCAATAGCCAATAACCGAATCCAGGACCTCTCCTGGTCGATATCCAAATCCACAACCTCTCCGGGATCTTGCCAAGCGTAATCCACATCTGACGATCGTGGTCCAGTGTCCCTGGACGTTGAGCTGACTTCTCCGGTTCTTTCCAAGCACAATCCATACTTGACGACCTTAGTCCAGTGTCCCTGGACGTCGCACTAACCTCTCCGGGTTCTTGCCAAGCGTAATCCACACTTGACGACCTTGGCCCAGTGTCCCTGGGCGCTGTGCTAACCTCTCCGGGTTCTTGCCAAGCGTAATCCACACTTGACGACCTTGGTCCAGTGTTCCTGGACGCTGTAAAATGCCATGGCTTAAGTCCTAAGCCGAATCCTGGTCTCTCCGGACCCTTACCGAGCATAGTCCATACTCGACGACTTGAAAATAACAATTGATAATATAGGGCCTAAGTCCTAGGCCGAATCCTGGTCACTCCGGACCCTTGCCGAGCATAGTCCATACTCGACGACCTGAATGAGTCAATTTACCACGTTCGGGCAAAGCGACTCACCCCTTGCCAGGCATAATCCATACCCGACGACCGTTTATCAAAAATCAGATAAAAATCCTATCAAAATCCAATCCAAAACCCACATCCATAATCCAAATCCAAAATCCAAATCCAAAATACAAATCCAAAACCAGAAAACCAGAAATCCAAACCAGCATCCAAAATCAAAAACAATCATCCAAAGGAAAATCCAAATCAAAAAGCAAGAAAAACCAGGAGCTCAATCCAAGCTCCAAAACCGAAAACCAAAAACAAAAGCAGTGTCCAATCCAAAAGCAAAAGATAAATTTCACAAACCATGGCATTGCAGTTTATCATCATTCAGAGCATGCCTAGGGGCTATCTCCGTCACCGTACATGTGTAAATGACTTGGTTGCTTGCCAATAGTTCGCTACTTATTTCATAATAACCTGGTCAATGGATGATCAACCGACCATCATTCCTGGGCCTCCCGCCATCGTAGCTTGAGGTAGGCGGCGGTTGCTCCTGCCCCGCCGTTGCATTCCGAGGTCCAACATATTGTGGCAGCTGTCCATTCCTTACATGCTCCTCAATTATGTCCTTTAGGTGCCTGCAGCTGTTGGTGTCGTGTCCATCCAAATCATGGAAGAGACAGTGCCTTCCTGATGTCCTTTCCCGTTCTGTTGGTTCTCTCCTAGCCGGCCTCCGGTAGGGAAGGCGATTCCGAGTATCCAGGTATATCCGCTCCAGCGTCTCGTTCAATCCTGTGTACGTGGAAAACTTTGGATCCTTCCATTGCTTCCTAGCATTTCCAGAACCATCGTCCAACTTCCTTTTTCTTTTGTCTTTATCCAAACCTTTGTTGGATGGTCCTCCAACTTCAATTGCATTAACCTTTTTTAACTTTAAATCCGTACTCGCATCTTCTTGCCGAAGGAACCTTTCTGCCTCGTGAAAGAATTCGTCGAGATCCCGTGGGGGATCTCGTATCAGAGATACCTTGAAATCCGAGTTCTCCCTGATTCCTGATACTGCTGCCATTAAAACCATCGATGGATCGGGCCGATCCATCGAAGTAACTGCGGCACTGAATCGAGTTAGAAAGGTTCTAAGCGATTCATCGATCCTTTGCTTTACCGATGTCAATGTCATCATGTTCTTCGGTCTCTTGACATGAACCCGAAACTGTCCCAAAAACCTTTCCACCAATTCCCTCCAAGTCCTGATAGATCCTTCTCCCAGCTGCCTAAACCACATCGCAGCTAAGTCCGTTAAGTACAAAGGGAAGCATCGGGCCATCACTTCCTCCGATGCCCCCAGCACCTCCATGTGTATGGTGTACCTCATCAAGTGATCCGTAGGGTCTGTCTTGCCATCGTATACCTCCACGCTAGGTAGCTTGAACTTAGGTGGATTCTGAGCCATCCTTATTTCCCGAGCAAACGGACTCTTGTTCACTCCTTCCAAGTCTCCGTTAGTCAAACCACCTCGCACAGTCTTCCTGATTATATCTACCAATCCAGCGTTGTCTGTCGGGGGTGGCCCCCGAGGGAATTCCGGTACATACTCTTCATGTGGCTCGCTAGCAGCAACGTTGGTTCTAGCCTGTTGAACTCCTTCGAAAGGTCCTCCTGCGTTGGATCCTGCGGGCCTGCCCCCAAGCCCTTGTCGATTGCCCTCTGGCTCTGTATCCTGTCCTCCATTGGGTTCCATAACCCTAGCTCCTTGTCCTGCATCCACAGCCGCTGTAGCTGTTCCTAAGTTTTGCATCCCTGCTACTCTCATTTCCTCCAAGAAAGTATGCATCATTTCCTGTTGACTCTTCAACAACCTCTCTTGCAGTGAATTTGTTATGGCTTCCATTTCATCCCGGGTTATGTAGATCGAAGCTGGTACCTCTTCACCTCCGGAGGATGCTTGTTGACTTCCTTCCTGCTGGCTTCTCTCAGCCCTTAGCCTTCTACTGTTTTGCCTAACCATTGTCTTCCAAATCCAAACTTCTATCCGATGTAGCGGGTGCTGGTTGTTCTCAATGGAAGCACCAAAATGTTTGCGCCAAAATTGGCCACAAACCCCAAATACCGTGAAAGCACCAGTGTATGAATACAAATCAGCAATATTCAAACACAAATCACAGATCTCAACAAATAACCCAAGAATGCTTGCACAAAAAATGGGAAAACACCTCCAAGTTGTGTGATTTAGTTGATTTTATGTTATTTGTAGTGATTTGGGTGTTTTATGCAAATACATAAAAAGCAGGGACTAAACTGTAAAAGACACACAGATTTATAGTGGTTCGGCCAGAATGTGCCTACGTCCACTTTATATGTTATTGTCCTTTTCCGATCCGATTACAAGTACAAAGCTTTTATTACAAGTATATCAAAGTTGTTTGAAAGTTCCTTCCAGGCTTGAGCTCTCAAACTTGTCCCCCATTGTTGTATCCCTGCCCCTCTATTTATAGAGTGAGGCTGGGGGCAGGGGTCTAGGATGTTTATAGCTGTTGGTGGGCCTGGGCTGATGCAATCTGGACCGGCAACTTTGGTTCGGCATGCTCTGGTTCGGTGGGGAGACATCCGGTGATGGTTGGTCCGGTGATACTTAGGAGAAGGGTTGGTTCGGTGGTGCATAGGAAGTGGTGAGTAGGTTGATTCGGTGAAGGTGATTCGGTGGCGAGTTGATGGAGCCTGGTTCGGCTATGCTTTGGACCGGCCTTGTTTGGAGAGGGTTTGGATCGGTAGTAGTGTGGTCCGGTGGAGGCTGGTTCGGCTAGGAGTTTGTTCGGTAGTGAGGGGAATTGGATGGTTCGGTAGGCACAAGGAGAAGGTTGGTTCGGCTAGGAGTTTCTTTGGGTTTGGTTCGGTAGGAAGTGGAGCAGGGAATGGTTCGGCAGTGAGAGGAAGGTGGCTTCGAACAGTATGTCCTTCCTACCTTGCATCGATCATATCTCCTTCATACGAACTCTGATTAACCTGAAATTTGAAACATAGCCTCTCCTAATCCTCATCATCATCTCCAATCAATTTCGTCCTAACCGGAGCTTAACCCCGATATCCAACATTCCTTACCAATTTGTTGATATTCCAGTTTTGACCAAAAAATGGGATAACATTTGTTAATTTACACCGAAATCAGAATAAAATTCAATTTTTTTGAAATTGACTGAAATTCTAAAAAAATCTCAACAAAATAAAATCTTAAACCATGTTATTTTAAAATTTAAAATGTGTATTTCGTATATAATTTAAATATTGTACTATAATTTATGATAGTATTAAATTCTTACTGTTATGTTTAGAAATTTAAATAGAAAAATGTATCCAAATTAGAAAACCGTAATTAGAGCGAAGCTTTCAAAATTTTCGAAATGACACAAAAAATTTTAAATTACCGACGATTAGAATGATAACAGAAAACGAAACTTTACAAGCTAGTTCACACAGACAAACTGATACTCATATCTGCACTACTTTAACCTTCAAACCAAATTAACACATAATTTTTAAAGCATGCTATGTAAACTACTGTCGGTACTAGCTCCTTTAACTATCCCTATAAGATGATGATACCAGTACAACCAAGATACTTGAGAAAAACCAACACAAAGAGGCTCGAATTATTAGTCTGAGAACATCATTATCAGGCTTAGACTGCAGCTATAGAAGGTTCTCATAGAATGCTGAATATTAGAATTTTCTTCCCATACGTCTGTAAAAATGTCCCGTGTTTATCGTACTTTTCTACTCTATTTCCTGTTATATTAACAACTTCTGCATTCAAATACTTTTAATTGTTGCAAAGCTACTTTAAATCAGTTATCATCGTGCTAAGAAGACCGTTGGATATATTATTCTGAACCACCAAATGTTAGATACTTAAGCTTACAAGATCCGTCTTTCAACCACTATATGCTACATCCATAGTTTAAATACTAAACACGTTACCATACTTTATAATATCTCGTGTTCATATCTAACTGCTTTGGATTATAAAAAAAATATTACGCATTTTGACCATAAATAATTATTGCTCAGCAATGTAGCACTTCTGACAACATGGGGTTACCAATCAACAAAGCATTCACTACATCAACCAACAAAATTCACTATAGCCATACATGTGATTGTTTAGACCTAAACAAGAATGATGTCCTTATCCCTTTTATACTACTGTTTGAGGGAGGAAAATGAGATAAGTATGTGGCTAAAGGATACGAAAATCAGATATAACCAGATCTCACAAGCATAGCAGGTTGAAGGCATTCTCCAGCCCATCTAGGCCCAAAGTCGATTTTCAAAATTTTGTACAGCTGGGCAATTTTGCACTTTATAAATGTGAAACAATGTAACAATGCTATGTATCAGTCTTCATTCTTCTTCAATAAAAGCATCAAATCCCTTTAATGAAGAATCTAAATCATGTCTCAACCTTGAACATATATTATTATTATTATAAAGAATTTAAAATTTTATGTTGATAGGATTATTTATTTAAGAATAAGGGTTGATGGTGTGGTTTTACTATCAATTGGAAATGTATTATCACCGAACCTTGATCGTGAATATATAATAAATGATTCTGCGAAGAAAACAAAAAAGGAAGAAGTAAAAAAAGGTTTTAAAATTAAAAAAATTCTTTCTTTGCACTGTTTCATTGTTATCGTATTGAAATCAATCATATATTGTCAGCCCTAATCGGAAAAAGGATGAGGGTTGAATTAAATTAGTGTTTGATAACATCTCATTTTTTTATTAAGTTCATTTAATAAAATACGTGTAGAGACTCAAAATGTGTTGCGATGCCCATCCATATTTCCTGTACTGCTATACATGGTCTATGTTTAGGAAATTAATAACTAAATTAGCAAGGTTTTGAATGATTTCTCTACCTTCAACAGTCATTTATTCAAAAGCATTATCATCAATGTTTCATACTTCATAGTCAAAAGTAAAAACCAGTGGTGTTTATCGAATTTTCTAAAGTGTAATAACCTTTTCTAAAGTGATGTTTATCGAACTTTATATTTTACTAACGCTTTATGTACCTCTAGTCAAGTCACCAAATTCATTAATAGCACATCCATGTTTTCCCGGTGACAATCTATTGAAATTTGCATCAATTCTTTATAACTCCATGTTCACTTGAACTATGCGCACAACTCAAAAAATAACAGGACTTTTGAACTCCGCAATAGCAGCAGATACTAGAATATCTACAAAATAACTAAACCAAGTTAATTCAAAGCCTCGGAAAGCTTAGTAATAAAGAAGAATGTTAGATTCTACAAAAATAAACTTTTGCATGACTAATCGATAACATCAATGAATAAAACATGATTATATAATCAATTTACTACTAAAATTTTCGTGTTGTGAATTGAATAACAAAATCATCTGTCATATTTGTTAAATATGCTAGTATATGATTTTTGTTTAATGATAATAAACATATATATATATATATATATATTCATTTAAATGTATTTGTTAATGTACTATTTTATTTTTCACATATTTAAATAAATATTGCTGAATAAAATAAATAACTCAGAATTTAAATTCAAACAGATATTTTATTCAAACAAACATTTTATTACAATTTGAATAGTACAAATTTGAGCTCTCACTATACACACACACCCAAAAATTTCAATCATATCACATTTTCCATTATACATACATTTGCACCTCACTACGTTCCACTCATTCACTCGTATTTGATCTTCAACTTTATTCTAGATTGAATCCAGCATTTGAGAAATCTGCAAAATAAACACTAACGCAGTAGAATTAAAAATAAAATATTTTTGCAGTGTAAAATAAAATGTATTTTGAAAATATTATTTGCCTCGGTTATTTGGGTTGTTCGTCATCATATTTATTTTGAATACACGAACAATTTATGACATGCACAGTGTATCACAGTACATGCCACAAGGCCATGCACACCGATATACATTTGATATAACTGCAGAGAGAGGTGAGCACAAGGTCAAACCTAATCAAAAGTCGGGTTCAACTTAAGGGAAATACAAATAAAGTCACGGCACGAGCACAAGGTCAAACCCAAGCTATAAGCTAGATTCAACACATGTGCAATCCAATTGTACAAGTTCAATAAAATGGTCAAGACAACTAAAACAACTCGACCAGTCCAAAATCAAAAATGAACAAGTACTACAATGAAGATCAACGATAAAACAGAAGCTCAACAACATGAATGAAATAGCATGGTCAAATTTCAAACCAGACTCGAGTACACATGAGGACATCATGAACCAGATGTGAATACAAACTCATACTGCAATATCAAAGTGAAGAATGGATGCAACAAAACCAAAAACAACATCAGCTCAAAGGCAAACCCAGTTATAATATGAAACTGGTTCGAAGCAATAAAACTCCAAATCAGAAATAGTCGAAGACAAAGCAATGAAAAAATTCAGATGAACACACATGAATGGTTAACAAGGACATGCACTTAAAGCATCACAAACATACATATATACATGAGTGAACACACATGTATACATATATACATGCAAGCAATCAAGTACAGGATCGAATACAATGAAGTAGACCAACTCGAGCTAGTCCATACACATAAAGACTGCACAGACCAAGTAAATGAACACAACAGTTTTGAACAAAGACAGAGAAGACGGAAAAGGTAGTAGTTTCAAATCGAGTCAATGCATCAGGAATTTTAAATTGAACAAGACAGTGTCGTAATGAAACAATATCACAATATCAAGCCCCAAGTTAATCAAGATTATCAGCAAATTCACAAAGCCGTGGTAACCAAGGCAAAGCTCAACCAAGTCAACGATATCAAAAATTAAGAAGCCGAAGTCAACAAGAACAGAATCAAAATACAAAGTCCGAATTATCACAATACGAAAGTCAGAGCCGTGGTGGCCAAGAAGTCGAACAAAATTCAAAGCCGTGATTATCAAGTAAACAGGCAACGAAAATATACAAATTGAAAAGGTCAGAAATCATCACAAGCATCCAAATGAAGATCAATGGCCAAAGCATAGCAAGTGACGAATTCAAACAAATTAATACGAATGAAATTATAGGAATTCAAATCCTATATAACCCATATCATCATCGGCATTTGAAATCAATCGAGTTCAAGCAATATCATAGAGCATAGCATCAATTAGGAACTCGAATCAAAGTCGAGTACAATATAAATCGAAAAGGGACAAACATATCAGTTCAAAGCATCGCACAATCTCGACTAATTGAAGAAGCCGAAATCAAATCAGAGATAGAGAGTCGACCACTGAAGCAAAACAAAGCAATATCCACTGTATCGACCAAAATTCAAGCGGCGACTTCAATTATCAAAAGCCGAGGAATGAGCCATTTATTTCACAGAGCAAACCAGGCCGATAATAAAAAGAAAAGGGAAATCTTTTATTTAATTTTTCATTGGGCCGGCTTTTATAATTGGGCTTTAGTTTATTAGGGTTTTGTTATTCAAATTGTTTTTAAATTTGTATATTCTTTTAAACGTTTGTAAATTCTAGCCGTGTGACTAAGGGACGAACTACGGTGGTGTAGTTCGAGAATTCGCAACTCAGTGGCTGAGTTGTGGCAGGGTTTTGAGCATAGAGTTAGGTTAGTTGGTAGCAGGTGTCGTGAGTTTACGTGTGTAAGCGTCTGACTACTTAATTTCTAGTAGAAACCTTGGGGGCAGCACGTAGGCAGGGTTTTGCCGAAGCGAGGTAAATCTGTGTGTTCTATTTTCTACTTTTGATTTTCTGCTATTATTTGTGATGCTATTATTCTGCTATTATCAATGCTGCGATTATTTATACTTCCGCATTAAATTTTTATAATCATTAGTATCACCCTATTCACCCCTCCTCTAGGGTGAAATCAATCCCATAAGGGGTATCAGAGCTAGGAATAAAAGCCATTTTTGTTTTAAAATTTTGATTTTTCAAAGATCGATTTTTGTTTTGCAAATTTGAATTTTTAAAATGGCTTCTTTTAATAATGCTTTTGCTGAGGATCGGTCCAATATTATTCCTCTTGTTTTTGATGGAACATATTTTTTGAATTGGAAATTAAAAATGGAATTTTATTTAAAATCTGTTAATGTCAAATGTTGGGATATTATTGAAAATGTGTGTGATATAATAGATGAGAAAATTGCTTCGATTAATGCTCTTTCTATGCATATACTATATTCTTGTATTAATCAAGATAATTTTAACTTGATCTCTCATTATGAAAATGCACAGGAAATCTGTAATACTTTTGATGCAATATATGGTGCAAAAGTCAGCGGCGATGAGAAATTCTCCAAAATCAACTCAGTTAAAGAAATGTGCTTAACAGGATTGGTAAAAGGAAGTAGTGATGATGATAATGATGATGGAGCAGCTGAGCTGGCGCTGCTAATAAAGACATTCAAAAAGTGGAACCACAAATATGAAAATCCAGCTCTAAATCAACAACTGAAAAACAGAATAATCAAAGCACTAGACAACCCAGAACAGCGGGATAACATTTGTCACAAGTGCAAAAAACCCGGTCACATCAAGCCTAATTGTCCCCAAAATCGACTCGGCCAAGAAAAGAAATTGAAAAGGAGAAGTTTTGCAGCCATGTGGAATAAAAGTGATGATGATAATAAAAGCACTAGCAGTGAGAGTGAGAAAGTAGACACGTGCCTTCGAGGTGATATAACTGATAGCAATGATGACGAGCCAAGCAAGGTATCAAAATTACTCAATCAAAATTACTTATATATTTACACGAAGTAAATGGCTGTTTCGAACGACTTAGCGAGAAATACACTAAAATTGAATTACAAAAAGATACTTTGATAGATTTAAATAAAAAACTTGATCAATTTGTTAAAAACTATCAAAGTAAGATCCCTAAGTGTGATAAGTGTTTAATACTTAAAGAAGAAATTAAAAAATCAGAAATTAAAGAGAGTGAAAACACTAGAAGAGAAAATTCTATTAAAAGATGCACTCAATTATTACACGAAAAAGAATCACTAAAAACAAAAGTCCAACAACTGTCAACGACTTTAAGAAAATTTTCCAAAGGAGAAAGATCATTGAATATGCTATTACAGAAACAAACTGTTAATACTGTTAGACAAGACTTGGGTATAATCAATCTGAACCTATTAAAAGAAAAATTAATCAAGTCAAATCCGAGTGCATAATTTGTAGAAAAACTGGACAGAGTTATAATATTTGCTGGCATAGACCTAAAAATATCAAAACTATACCAATTTGTGTTCCAAAAGGCTCAAATATAAAATCCCTCAAAGTCAAACAAATCTAGGTGCCAAAAGAAACATATGTAAATAGTTTTGGGTCTCCACAAATTTATTTGTCAAAATTTTTTGCCATTAACAACCATAGACCTGTAAAAACAAATAGGTCACAAAAATCTTTTATCGTGTAGATGTGGTGGCAGGCTAAGGAACAAACAATAGTGTTATCTGAATTTTGGCTGTTACAAGCACACAACGGACGACAAATCAAAGTTCCTTGGCCTAGTGTAAAGGTGGTAGAATTACAATGGGCAGCAACAAAAAATTATTGTAAAGGTAAAATAGGTAAAGGTATCTTGAGCAATATATGTGAAAATCTGCACCATAATCTGATTTAATTTAGCCAGTTATATAATAACAATATGAACGTTGATTTTGATATTCTGATTTGATATGTTCTTATTTGACTTGTTCTTATTTTTGATTCCTTTTATGCAAAAATTGTTGACCAATCATCGTATCGTTCTTGAACTATTTCATTTGTTATCAGTTGATGATTGCTCAATATACTCGTGGATATATTACAGATTCGAGACCTTTCATTATGTTCATTGATTTTTTTTCTTTGCACGGTTTCAATTCAGATTCAAAAGAATTTCATTTAAAAACTGTTAAAAAGGATATGCTGCACACCTTACAGTCTGGTCTATGACATCAAACTATTGATAATCTTGAGTCAATGAGAAATTCAGATGCATATAACACTGGTAATCTAGTTGATAGAAAAATTACTAGTGGACAATGATTTATGTTGAGACATTCAGTAGCTGCATCACATTTTCAAAGAAAAGATTTGCATATTTTTCATTTCAACTAATTTTCAATTAGCAGACATTTTTCTTATAAAACCCCTTCTGGAAAATAGTTTTTATTTACCTTGTTTCAGATTAGTCATTTTAGAATATTTGATTTTATAATTATTTTTGGATTTGATTTTAAATGACTACATTAACTAATCTGACTCCTTACTGATTATCGAAAAGATAAATAGTGATTGAAAAAGTGACGAGTGTTGATATTGATCATATATTATATGGTGAGATAACATATTTGGTAAATTTCTTTAGAAATTTAAACAGTTATAAAAACTTTTTGTTGGTAAAAATTGCATGACCATCTCTATTCCTATCATATTTCTATCGACCATCACTCATCAAAATCCAATATAGTATGTCAATATGTGGTATTTTAAAAGGAAAATTGTGCACTTTCATTCTATTATATTTTTAGCAATAAAAAACATTCAAAGTATTCACTCTCATTTAAAAGTCCTCACAGTTATGCATAGGTGAATTACTTGGTATTTTAGATTATGTGCTCTCATGCTCATTTGAAAGTCCTCGCGGTTATGCATGTATGAAACACATATCGAAATTGATTGATTAAATAGAAAAATTGATTCTAATTCCATTTAAAAGTCCTCACGGTTATAAATGGTTAGAAGATACTTGAATTCATTTTTTTTATAAAAATTGAGAATACTACTAATCTTATTTAAAAGTCCTAATAGTTATGCATGGTTAGTAGATATTCAAATTTCTAATATAAATATACCACAAATAGATAAGCGATATGGTTTTGTATATCGACATCATCCTTATCATTCTAAAGTGGAATATGCGCTAAACAAAGTATTTATGATTTTTGTTTGATTTTTTATTGAAATTTAATATTTATACTCTATTGGGTATTAATATTGTATTAATGTCTATCACTTTATCTCTATTTTCCTAACACTATTACTCTTTTGGTAATAACAAAAGGGGGAGAGAAAAGTTATGATTTTGGCGAATAAAGGTCAAACATTATTTCTATTTGCATCTAGGTTCATTTGCACAATTTTATTTATTTTCAGGATATAGGAAGGTGGAGCTTTGTGTAGAGAGATAGCATTCAAAAATGGGGAGCAAATTGAATGATCAAAATACATTTAATAAATTCAAAATCTTAAATATATGTTTGTTATCATCAAAAGGGGAAGATTGTTAAATATGCTAGTATATTTTTTTTTGATGATTATATATATATATATATTCATTTAAATGTATTGTTAGCATACTATTTTATTTTTCACATATTCAAATAAATATTTGTTGAATAAAATAAATAACTCAGAATTTAAATTCGAAAAGATATTTTATTCAAACAAACATTTTATTACAATTTTAAATAGTACAAATTTGAGCTCTCACTATATATATAGACACACACACAAAAAAAAATTCAATCACATCACATTTTCCACTATACAAACATTTGCACCTCACTACATTCCACTCATTCATTCGTATTTGATCTTCAACTCTATTACAGATTGAATCCAACATCTGAGCAATCTGCAAAATAAACACTAACGTAGTAGAATTGAAAAGAAAATATTTTTGCAGTGTAAAATAAAATGTATTTTGAAAATATTATTTGCCTCAATTATTTGGGTTGTTCGTCATCATATTTATTTTGAATACACGAACAATTTGTGACATGCACAGTGTATCACTGTACAAGCCACAAGGTCGTGCACACTGATATACACTTAATATAACTGCAGTGACAGGTGAACACAAGGTCAAACCCAATCAAAAGTCGGGTTCAACTGAAGGGCAATACAAATAAAGTCATGGCATGAGCACAAGGTCAAACCCGAGCTATAAGCTGGTTTCAACACATGTGCAATCTAAATGTACAAGTTCAATAAAATTGTCAAGATAACTAAAACAACTCAACCAGTCCAAAATAAAAAATGAACAAATACTACATTGAAGATCAATAGTAAAACAGAAGCTCGACAACGTGAATGCAATAGCATGGTCTGATTTCAAACCAGACCCGAGTACCATGAGGACATCATGAACCAGATGTGAATACAAACTCATACTGCAATATCAAAGTGAAAAATGGATGCAACAAAACCAAAAACAACATCATCTCAAAGGCAAGCCCAGTTATGAAACTGGTTCAAAGTAATAAAACTCCAAATCAGAAACAATCGAAGACAAAGCAATGCAAAACTTCAGATAAACACACATGAATGGTTAACAAGGACGTGCACTTAGAACATCACAAACATACATGTATACATGAGTGAACACACATGTATACATATATACATGCAAGAAATCAAGTATAGGATCGAATACAATGAACCAGACCAACTCGAGCTAGTCCATACACATAAAGACTGCACAAACCAAGTTAATGAACATAGCAGTTTTGAACAAAGATAGAGAAGCCGGAAAAAGGTAGCAGTTTCAAATCAAGTCAATGCATCCAATTAAGATTATCAACAAATTCACAAATATCAAGCCGCAAGTCAATCAAGATTATCAATAAATTCACAAAACCGTGGTAACCAAGGCAAAGCTCAACCAAGTCAACGATCTCAAAAATTAAGAAGCTGAAGTAAAAAAGAATGGAATCAAAATCCAATGTCCAGATTATCACAATACGAAAGTTAGAGCCGTGGTGGCCAAGGAGTTGAAAAAAATTTAAAGCCATGATTATCAAATAAACAAGCAATGAAAATATACAAATTGAAAAGGTTAGAAATCGTCACAAGCATCCAAACGAAGATCAATGGACAATGCATATCAAGTGAAGAATTCAAACAAATTAATATGAATGAAATTATAGGAATTCAAATCCTATCACTACAAGAAAACCTGCTTTTGTTGGCAATACTGTACAGCGTTTTTAATGCGGGTGCTATGATCCTCTGGATTTCATATGAATATAAATTCGAAATGCCGTGTCAAATGTCCCCAAGTGCAATAGGTAGCTTTCTCAATTTTAAGCAGCAAACAAATGAAAAGCTTTATTTTCACGCTCACCCTTCGTTCTCTCCCTATCTTTTTCTTCGTTACAGAAAAAACGTAAAATCCAATTAAGTGCGAATACCACTAAATCAAATCCTAATTCAAAGTCGTTGACTGAATCATAGAGTACTGAAATGGGCTATGATCTCCTCGTCACTACCTTTTCTTCTGATGCACACGTCTTCTAGATCAAGTTATCTACTGAAAATAATTTATAATATTAGGTATTTCTTAGTTGTTTCCCCTCTATTTGCTTGCAAAATTGCTTGTGTTTATATATAAACAAGGGATTTGGATTGTCGTAGGCATCAAATAAACAATGGGACAGTTCTAAAAAGTTCTTCGATTAATTAGTTTATATGTTTTTTGTGCAAGGATTTTTTTTGTTTTGGTGCTGTTGTTTTTGTATGGTTAGGAATGATACTTTTGTTAGTATGAGGCATGATTCGCAAACTATGGTATGCTATATTATAAATTTCAAGACGATTCATACACATAAATTAGTAGAAGATTATTAAATTAGTAAATAGGTTGGTGATTTCGTCTTGGACTTCCGAAGTATGGAGAAATGATTGAACACACACTAGCTTTTGTTTGTGTTGATGTTCATTTTTTTAATAGAGCCTGCATCAGCAAATAAAAGAAATTTACGTGCTTATGTTTCAGATTTTTGATCATTTGCTCCCTTTATTTAACCTTTTGGTGCTAAGGTCTCGTGTAGCAACCGCACAACACAAATATATGTATGTGCTTATTTTTTGTCTATGGGAGAATCAGATGTTGGATGTTGCTTCATTGATATATGAGTTAAAAATCTTTGGTTCAATTATAGCTACAAGATAACTATATTTTTACTCGCATTCTATAGAACATTTTAAAAGACAGTGTAAATAGATGTACAAAAGGACATACGATTCTTCTTTCTTCTTGCTGTTAACTTTTCATTTTTTGGAGCTATTTACAGTGCTCTAATTTTCCTACTAATATTCTAACTTCAAGATTGAATAGAATAACAAAGAAAATACATGTAGTGGTGAAGTCCTTTTTAAATTTCCTAAAATATCTATGTAATATTCTTTTTTATCTATATTTCAAACAATAAAACACTAATAAGGGTATATGAATTTAAGTTAGTGGGTGGTTATTTTAAATACTGATGTTGGTTGAAATAGTGGATAATATGCATATGGGTGCCAATCTGGGACATAATGCACACATAAATTTAGAAGAGTTATTCGTAGTTTACCGCTGTATGCTCACATGTTTCTATTTGCGGCTACCACAGTCCGTGACCAACTACCATGCAAACTTGCTTGGATCAGTAGTTGTTAGCTGACTGTAGTGCAAAAAAGTTTTAAAACATTCTGCATAGTGGCCGCTAGCAAAAACATGGGTGCTGATAGTAATACACTGTTCGTAACATAGATTAATATAATAACAGAAAACAATATACCTTTGTAACTGAAGCTGCAACTCTAAACAGGTTGCCTCTAGTTCATCACAGTAACTACTTTTAACTTCAAATTCAACATCAAGAGAGGAAATTTTCTTGCTTAGAGCATTCAGTTCAGAGTTGACAACTGTAAGCTGTGTACCAAGTTCTTCTGCAATTGATACATCGTTTTCGGTTTGATCTTCTATTAGAATCTTTGAACATTTCAGAGTTAACAATTCTTCCTCTAAATTTGCTATTTTCATACTTGATTCTTTGGGTTGAGTACTTAACAGCTCATTTCTAGTCGTAAGATCTTTGAGGTTTAAATCTGACATAGAATTTACTTCCCGGAGTGAAATAATCTTACTAAGACAAAAGTACCAACTTAATAAAATGAACATTTATTTTTGACAAAGAAGCATCACAAACCTGGGTATTTACCGTAGTCCAACACATGAGGTGTTTCTGCATGATAATTTGCTGCCATTTCACAGAAATGATTTGCAATGTCATATGCAACCGGATTAAAACTTGCATACTCGTAATCCTACATGTAAGCAGATCATTAGAAATCTCATCATCTATATTATTATTTTTCCTTATAAGATGACTTGAATTTAATTAAGGTTCTACAAATACATACAATTACGGTAACAAGCTTAGTCTCTTCACCATCATGATATTACCATATTGAAGACCGTTTTGGAAAAAACCAATTTTTTGATTTTCGCTTGAGAGTTCATTTTCCAAACAAGAAATCTCTTTTTCTACCACGTCCAACGGAAATTATTTAGCTTATTCCACTGAAGATATTTCTTTTGCTTCCTTGAGCCAATTTCTTCAATCATAATTATGAAACTACTTAGCAACGTATCTCCGAATATTAACCTCGTATGCAGAAACTACTTATAAGCATCACTAAATTACCTCAGTTTGTCCCATAGAAGAACTTTTCTCGGACTAGGCATGTCTAGATCATTGAAATACCTTAGTTTTGCAGCTATTAATCTTGATATATCTGGATCACGTAGGTCATGTGCTGACAGAGTCTATATGATAAATATAAGAATCATGTTATAATAAAAATTAAACTGATCGAAAAACTAATTGTAATATGGAAAACATACTCTTGCATGAATGAACTCTTCAACCCTGCCATTAGCGAACCTTCCCAAAAGAGTAGGACCATGGCCATGCTTGGACACAGTGGCTTCTGTAGAACAGAAAAACCATAAATCATCGCGTGAATGATCCTAATTTAATTATAAATGCATTGAAATCTACGATTCCATGCAATAAATCATTGCAGACAACCATAAATCATTGTAGAACAGAACAAAACTCATAAATTTACCATTGAAAAACATGTGCTATTTGTTTAGTGGCAAATGTTGATTTCTCATATTTTTCATGTGATAGTTGTTTACCTATGGTATTTGTAAAAGATTTATGTATGACTACTTCAATTGTTTTAATTATTTATACGGTGCCTTCTCCATGTCTGATTGAAACTTTTGCTTATTTATCTCAAAGTTCAAATATTGTGGTTCTTTATCAACACAAACTATAGCTAGTTTTTCCATTTCAATAAAATCATCCATCAGTAGTCAGCATAATGCAAAATTTCAAAAATTATTGTCTAATACTTCTTATTTTCATATGGCAGCCAGGGCCTCTAGATAGTATGATTCAGTGTTTCATTAAGAGGGATAAATCGAAATTAACTTATCATTTATATCTGTCTTACTCCTAGTTAGATTTCTTTAGCTTATTCTTTTACATTAAAACTTCAAGTATTTTAAATCCAGTCTCCTCATAATTTTAGTAACATTTAGTTATTTTATTATTTGTCAACTTACATCTCAATGGCTGTATTTATTGGATTCATTGCAAATTGCAAAATTAGTTATTTCAGTTCTAGGTTATTCTATGGACATTCCAGTTCACTGTGTTCCCACGCTAGTTGCCTCTACCTACTTTATTTATTAAGCAGCCACCTCCATTGTCCGAATTTCCAATTCAGGTCAGTGCACACTTCAGCCTTCACATGTTGTAGGGTCAAATCAATATTGTTTGTGATGTATTCGGCCCTACCATTTCAATGCACACTGCATTTCAGTACATCACCTTCAGCAGTTCAGTACTTCATCCGTTGCAGTTCAGTGCATCATCTTCATCAGTTCAGTACTTCATGCATTGCGGTTTAGTACATCATCCATTGCAGTGCACAACACACGTCATTTGTTCTCCTACGTATGTATACTTATCTCTTTTCTTTAATATATGCTAGCATACTATCACTGTAATATTAGCTCTCTTTTTTGCAGCTTTAATTTTCTTCATGTTTCTTTGGTGATCGTTGATCTAATGATCCACTTTCATTAAATATATAGCTGTTGCATTCACTTTCACGTTAATATAGCCATAGGTGCGGAATTTGGTCATTACTTTGAAATTGTTTATCACTATAGTTGATGGAGGAATATCATGCTCAGTTTAGTGCGGTCAAATATTAGTAGCACCTGAAGTATTATTTTTCCCCTTTCAATGAATTTTCTAAAATATCCGCTGTCAAATCGATATTCTTTCATTTCTCCACTATTAGAATCGAAAAATATATACAACAGTAGTTCAGTAAGCTTTAGCGAATGGTACCTCTCAACTAGATATGGATAATACCTCTCAACTAGATATGGATAATGAAATAATTAAGTTTAAAATTACTTAAGTTCTATAATAATTAACTAAACTAAGTTTTTTAAAATTAAATGAGTTTATAAAATTTCTAAGTTTTATATAAATTAATAAGTTTGTAACAATCGAAATGCAATTATTGAGTAAGGTATTTAAAACAAAATATAACATTAACAAAGTTATCTAAGTATTATAAAAATTAAGTAAGTTTATAAAAATTAACCTACTTTATAAAAAGATAACTAATTTTTATAGAAGTTAACTAGGTTTTATAGAAATTAAGTAAGTTTAAGTTTTCAAAATAGACTAAATTTATAAAATAACAAAGTTAATAAAATTTAATTAAGTCTTATAAAACTTGACCAAGTTTTATAAACATCCGATTATTAAGTTTGTAAAGTTTAACCAAGTTTTATGAAAAACTAACTACGTTTTATAAAAATTTAATTAATTTTTTTAAAATTAAACTAAGTTAGATAAATTATAAAAATTAACTATGTTAACCAAGTTTTATAAAAAGTAAATAATTTTCTACCTTAACTAAGTTTTAGAAAACTAAAAGTAAACTTATAAAAATTAACTAACTTGTATTAAAATTTAAATAAGTTAAACAAGCAATATATAAATTGAATAAGTATTTACAAAATTTTATAAAAGGTAAGCAACCTTATAAAATAATAATTAAGTTTTTAAAAATTTAACAAAGTTATCAAGGTTTTGTAAAAATTAAATAAATTTATAAAAATCACCTAATTTATAAAAATTAACTAATTTCTTTAGAAGTTAACTAAGTTTTATACAAATTAAGAAAGTCTATAAAAAATAACTAAGTTTATAAACTTAAATTAAGTTTTTAAATAAATTAAGTTTTTAAAAATAACAAGTTAATAATATTTAACTATTTATTATAAATTTAGCCAAGTTTTATAAACATCTGACTTGAATTTGTAAAATTTATCCAAGTTTGATAAAAAAATTAGTTGCATTTTATAAAAATTTAACTAAATTAACGAAGTTTATATAGAATTTATTATGTATCATAAAGATTTAGCTAAGTTAATTAAGTTGCCAAAAATAAAACCAGTATTATGGAAATAAATCAAGTTTTATAAAAATTAAATAAGTTTTACAAAATTAATGGTATCTGTACTCATTTAGATACAATAGTGGTTTAGAATTGAATAAGTTCATAAATGTCATATATTGTTGTTCAAAAGTCACTTTAGATGCATATTTTTCATGAATCATGTCTATTACGACTAATTATGGAACTTTTTCTTTATAGGCAACTAATACAATTGGTGCTAGCAAGTAGCAACAAGGTGATTTTAAGTACTATATAGTGTCGTGTGTATCTTTAGTGTTTTGAATAGTTCTATATATCGTTTTGGTAAGATTGCTTATGTATAATATTAGTTTTGTTTACTTGCATTTGTAATCTTCATACATAGTTATGGAATATAATGAACACATGTTGTTTTGGTGTAATTTATTTGTTTACATATAATGTATTAGTAGTCAAATGTGATCTTTGTGATATTTAAATTCATAATACATGTATACAATGAAATGTCAAAAAGAAGCACAAAAAATCTTATGTAATAAGATAATAGCATTAAAAAATGCTGTAAAATGTAACAATAGCGTTTTTAAAGCGCTATAATATGCAAGTGTTAATAGCAGTCAAAAAATGCTATTGTTAAGAGAAATTTCATAGCGTTGGTAACACGCTATTGTTTGAAAATTTTTATAGCGTTTTATTCTTGCTGTCTAATAACACGTCCTATTTGTAACATGTTTTTTACCATGTGTGCAAAAATGTCATTAAAGCAATTTATAGCACTTTCCAAACGCTATTAAAAGACCTCATTTACAGCATTTTTTGTGTTGCTATCGTAAGTCACAGACTTATAACTGCATGTTGATATACAACATTCATAAAAACGCTATAAAAGCCTTTAATAGCGTTTTTTAGACGCTATTAAAAGTCCAGATTGTTCTAGTGTACATAACCTATATCATCAGCGGAATTTGAAATCATTCGAGTTCAAGTAATATCACAGAGCATAGCATCAATTAGGAACTCGAATCAAAGTCGAGTACAATATAAATCGAAAAGGGGACAAACATACCGATTCAAAGCATTACACAATCTCGACTAATTGAAGAAGCTGAAAGCAAATCGGAGATAGAGAATCGACCGTCGAAGCAAAACAAAGCAATATCCACTGTAATTGACCAACAATCAAGCGATGACTTCAAATTATAAAAAGTTGAGGAATAGCCATTTTTTTCACAGAGCAAACCGAACCGATAATAAATAGAAAAGGGAAATCATTTATTTAATTCTTCATTGGGCCGACTTTTATAATTGGGCTTTAGTTTATTAGGGTTTTGTTATTTATTTTTTTTTTAAATTTGTATTTTCTTTTAAACGTTTGTAAATTCTAGTCGTGTGACTAGGGGACGAACTACGGTGGTGTAGTTCGAGAATTCGCAACTCAGTGGCTGTGTTGTGGCAGGTTATGAGTGTAGAGTTAGGTTAGTCGATAGCGGGTGTCATGAGTTTACGTGTGTAAGCTTCTAACTACTTAATTTCTAGTAGAAACCTTGGGGGCAGCACGTAGGCAGGGTTTTGCCGAAGCTGGGTAAATATGTGTGTTCTATTTTCTGCTTTTGATTTTCCGCTATTATCTATGCTGCTATTATTCTTCTATTATCAGTGCTGTGATTATTTATACTTCTTCATTGAATTTTTAAAATCATTAGTATCACCCTATTCACCCCCTTCTTGGGTGAAATCGATCCTATAATATTAACCACGAAATAAAATCGGCTAAAATATTTCTCCATCTCAACACAGTGGGTAATTAGATAAACAAACAAAACATCCAGACGATTAAAATCAAAAACAAAAACAAAACCCATTAGATCTTAATCAACATTAGGAAGTCAAAATCTAATTTAAAAACTAAAATTCTTGGATCATACAATTCTAGATAAAAGTATCAAATCATAGGATAAAATCTCAAACCCAGAGCTATAACCTTTTTTTCTTGATTAGCAGAGAACGATGTTGAGTTAATCAGCCTTCACTGTGTGAAACAACGTATGGAAATAAAGTTATGGAGCCAAGGTGTCCGGGTTGGCTACCCTAGACTAGGGAGAACCATACTCCTCTATATCTAGATGTCTACCTTAAGAGTCGAAAAAATTTTGAGTAAGGAAGTTGGGAATTTGTTTGGGAAATATGATATTTGGATTGGGAAAATCTGGAGAGTTCCCTATTCGTCAAGCCATTTCTTTGAACGAAAATTGAAAATTGACAAGACCGTGCGAGTGAAAATGAATTTCAATGACCAAAATAAACGTAGCCGCCTAATATTCGTGTCCCGCCAATTTAGTATAATTAGCGTTCCATTTTTTTACCAAAATAAACAAAGGCATCACATAACATTGAAACACTGCTATATTGTACTAGTTTTTCTTGTAGGGACTGCTCATCCTCCACTATTTACTGGTTCTAATTATGCTTATTGGTCAACATATACGCGAATTTTTATGGAAGCAAATGGATTAGAAATATGGCTAGCAACTCAAAACAAATGTGAAGCGCCTGACACTGATATTGGCACATGGACTGATGCACAAAAAGCAGAGGCATCTAACAATGCCAAAGCTATGAATGTTTTATTCTGCTCGCTTGATAAAATGAATTTTCATGAGCCATATTTTGCACTACTACTTATGATATATGGCGTACAGTACAAATTATCCATGAAGACACAAACAAAGCAAGAATGGAAAATTACCACATTTGAGGCAAGTAATGACAACTTCGCAGATGAGATTGGTTTCATAGCCAAAAATTACAATAAGTTAAAAAAGATGACGAAATTTCAAAATAAAAGCAACACAAATTCCTTGAATCAAACATCAATGAAATGCTTCAGGTGTGATAAATTTGGTCATATGAAGAAAGATTGTCCACTACTCAACAATGATAAAAAGAAAAACAAATTCGAAAATTTCAAGAAAAAGGGAAGAGCATTTCAAGTAACATGGGATGACTCTGACTCTTGCTCATCATTTGATAGCGACAGTGACTTAGAATAATCAAATGTTTGCTTCATGGCTAACGTAAATGAGGTACCCAAAAGAAAAATTAATAATAAGGAGAAATGGATATTCGATAGTGGATGCTCCAAATATATGACAGAAAATGCACAGATGCTATCAAACATCACTTACATGGACAGTGGCACGGTCTCTTTTGGGGATATTTCCAAAGGATACATTATCAGAATTGGAAACATCAACAATGTCGGTATATCTACTTCCCCTATTATTTCAGATGATTCATTAGTTAGAAGCTTAAAACATAATTTACTTACTATAAGCCAATTATGCGATAAAGGATTTGAAATTGATTTTGAAAAAGATAAATGCAATATCTTTGATCAAAATAAAACTTTAATTTTTTAAGGAACAAGAAATTGAAATATCTATATTTTAAAGATGACTATTAATCATAATATGATTTATGTTTAACCACTAATCATGATAATCCATGGATATGGCATAAAAGATTTTGTCACATAATTTCAAATATATAAACAAATTAGCCAAATATAATTTGGTAAGAGAATTACCCAAAATGAATTTCAAAGTTAAAATCTGTGCGATGCATGTCAACTTGGAAAATTAAAGAAAAGCTCGTTTAAATCTAAAAAAGAAATCACTACTAAACAACCTCTTGAATTACTTCATTTGGACTTATCTGGTCCAACTCATGTACGTTCGACAAATCACAATAAATATATCTTTGTAATTGTAGATGATTTTTCAAGATATACTTGGATGCTATTTTTAAAGCATAAAAGTGATACATTCGAAATGTTTGAAAAATTTGCTAAACGAATTAAGACTCTAATGGAACTAAAAATAAAAAGCATAGGAAGTGATCACGGTGGAGAATTTGAAAATGAATTATTTACAAACTTTTGTAATAAAAAGAGAATTACTCATAATTTTTCATTTCCATGAACATCACAACAAAAAGGAATAGTCAAAAGAAAAAATCGCACCTTGCTAGAATGTGCTCGAACTCTCCTAAATAGCAGTGACTTACAATTTTTTTTGAGCCGAAGCAGCTGCTACTGCATGTTACGTATTAAATTGTGTAACTCTTGGACCTATGACTAAAAATACATGCTATGAAATGTTCTACCAAAAGAAACCAAAAGTAACATATTTTCGAATATTTGGATCAAAATGCTTTATTCTAAATACAAAAGAAAATCTTGGTAAATTCGATTCAAAGGCAGACGAAGGAATTTTTGTTGGATATTCCGATCTGAGTAAAGCTTACATAATTTTTAACAAACTAACAAATGTTATAGAGGAAAGTTTTCATGTCTCGTTTGATGAAAACTTTAAAAATATAAAAAAAGATGATGAGAAATTTTTGACACTAATCAAAATAAAGCCTTTGAAACTATGATTAAGAATAATAATGATAATCGAAATAACAGTAATTTGAAATCACCACCCCATATTTTAAAAGATCATCTTATTGATAACATAATTGGAAATCTAGATAACAAAGTTTCGACTATAAGACAAATAAATCAAATGCATAATGTAGAATTTATATCTAATTTTGAACCAAAAAATTAGAAGGAAGCATCAAATGATGATTTCTGTATTTTAGCAATGCAAGAAGAACTTAATCAATTTGAACGAAATAATGTCCGGGAAATAGTTCCAATGCCAAACGATCAATTAGTAATTAGAACAAAATGGGTGTTTAAAAACAAAGCTGACGAAAATGGAAAAATTATACATAATAAAGCAAGATTAGTGGCACATAGATACAATCAAGAAGAAGGAATTGATTATGAAGAGACTTTTGCACCCGTGGCACGTCTTGAAGCCATAAGAATATTACTTGCTTTTGCGTGTCATTATAACTTTAAGCTATTTCAAATGGATGTTAAAAGTGCTTTCTTAAACGGTTTTATAAAAGGAAATGTTTGCGTAGAACAACCACCATTATTTGTTCATGAAAAATATCTAGATCATGTTTTCAAACTTAAAAAAGCATTATAAGCATATATGGTTTAAAACAAGCACCTCGAGCTTGGTATGATCGATTAAAATCACATTTAGTTAATTCCGGTTTTCAGATTGGTAAAATAGATACAACATTATTTATTAAAAGAGAACATAAGGATATATTAATTGTTAATATTTATGTTGATGATATTATATTTGGATCTACTAACAAAAATTTCTGTAATAAATTTTCTACAATAATGACACATGAATTTGAAATGCTCATATGAGTGAATTGAATTTTTTTTCGGATTACAAATAAAACAATTAAATAATGTAATTTTTATAAATCAACAAAAATATTGTAAAGAATTATAAAACGTTTTGGAATGGATAATACATCAAGTAAAGCTAGTCCAATGAGTGATACTACTCATCTAGACAAAGATGAACATGGAAAAGAGTTTGATCAAAAACTATATGGAAGCATGATAGGATCCTTACTATACTTAACCGCTAGTAGACCAGATATTATGATGGGTGTTTGTTTATGTGTAAAATTTCAAGCATAACCTAAAGAATCGCATCATCAGTCAATCAAAAGGATTTTGGATATTTAACCAACAGTAAAGATTATGGTCTATTGTATCCAAAAGGCAGTATGTTTGAGCTTGTATCTTATAGTGATGTGGATTTTGGCGGATATAAATTGGATAGAAAAGGTACAAGTGGCACATGTCACTTTATTGGTCAATTGTTAGTTTTGTGGTTTAGTAAAAAGAAAAATTGTGTTTCTCTTTCAACATGTGAAGTCGAATACATTTCTGCTGCCTTAACTTGCACTCAAGTAATGTATATGCAACAAACACTTAAAGGCTATGGAAAAATAATAAATAAATCTCCATTACATTGCGATAATACTCGTGCTATAAATTTATTTAAAGATCCAATTAATCATTCGTGAACAAAATATATAGATATTCGTCACCATTTTCTGAGAGATAATATTGAAAAATAAATAATAACTTTAGAATTTGTTAACATTGAAAATCAGATAGTTGATATTTTGACAAAACCATTAAGTGAACTAACTTTTATTAAATTAAGACGGGATCTAGGAATTATTTTGTTTAATGAATTGGTTAATTAAAGTTATAGAAATAATGTTTTGTTCACTTAAATTTGTAATAGCTATATAAAATTTCAGTTGAACAATTAATTTTATAATTTAGAATTAACAACAACCACATAATTTTTTTAAATAACAACTGCTTAAAAACAAACTAATACCTGTTAAGTTCCTATGATTTAACTCATTTTTGTCAACTAATTTTCTAAATATAACTAAAATTTATCTTATAAATTTAGTTATATACTACTTCGAATTAAATAAACACAACTAAATTGTTACAACAAATTATACAATGTCTTCCGATCACGACTCCATCCATTCAACTATCGATTCTAAATCCCCCTAATTAAATATCACTTATGTATCACCAACTAAATCCACACCAACATCTGCTCGTTGTAGCATCACCAGCATACCACACCGGCCAACATCTGCTCGTTGTAGCATCACCAGCATACCACACCGGCTTTTCTTCTATAGGGAAGAAAGCTAAATGATAAATTGATTTGAAATCAAAATCTCTCACCGACAAAGTTGGTGAGATATATCACTATCAATAAAAAATGATCGGGGTTTAATGTGAAATGCATTATGAGTAACGAGATCAAGGATCTCATCTAAATTTTCTCGAAAAGTGTATTCTAGAAATTTATGGTCATTCACCAATAAAAAATTGCATACATCAAAAGTATCCTCAATTACTAGGAACTCCTACAAAACCGCATTACATTAATAAAGGAAATCTGTGCAAACCGGGACCATCAAACCAAGCTTGGATTGATAGTCCAGCTTGTCCGAGTTGGTCTCCACCAAAGCCATTACTTAACGATACAAAAGTTGAACCAAATTTGTGGGATATACAACAAATCCATAATTCAGAATTGTCCAAGAAAAACTAAAACTTATGCTACACATCATATAAATTATGTTTATTTATTAATTTTTAGTATGTATCCTATTTATTATATTAAAATGTTAATAAAATTTTCATTCATATTGAAATATTCCTTCAGATGTCAGAAATTATATATCACAGACGTCTGTGAATATACCACAGAAGTCTGTCATTGGTTACGAGAAAAATTTTCTTGTAAACACAAATGTCTGTGGAAACCTCACAGACGTCTGTGAAGACTTTCTTTTAAAATTTCTATAGCCACAAACATCTGTGAAACCATCACAGACGTCTGTCGTATCTCTCTACTACATTTTTATTAAAGTCACGGACGTTTGTGACTTCCTCACAAACGTTTATCGCTGCTCTGTCAAAAATTTTCCATCACTAGTATATAATGAACTTTACCCCTCTCTTCACTTTACTTCCATTTCAATCCTAATTTCTAAAACCCTAGCTCTCAAAAAATTCAAATTCTCAAATCAATGGCTCCCAAGAAGGTTACAGTCTCCAATAGCAAAAAGCAAGACCATTCTTCATCCTCCTCTCAAGCACCAGTAACGCAAGCTCACATTAGCCAATGGCCCCGCAATAATCCAAATGGAATCAAAAGATTCGAGGCGCTTACCCAAAAGAAGATCCACTCTGGTCCTTTTTATTGCCGTGGCAATGTTATGGAATATGAAATCCAAGAAACTACTATGGATGCCAACTGTTGCAATTTGATAGCTACGATACGAATAAGGTAATCGTTGATCCTCTAACAATTTACTTCTCCTACTCCAATCTATGTATTTTAGAGATTTGAAATCCGAAGAATGATGATGGTTGGTTATGGTAAGTGTTTATAGAAAAGAAGTTAAATTTGATGTGTATAACGTCGGTCGTATTTTAGGATGTTCTTATGAGGGGATTGATTTAACCAATATACCGGATCACATTCTTCTCCCTAGGGATGAAGTTACCTATCAAATATGGGAGGATAGAATATCACAATGGAAGTCCATTTACCTTTGACCACGTGCTAGGCTATTAAATCGAATGATAATTAATACCATCATTCCTTGTATAGGAAGCCGTGAACAAATTTATCCTAATGACCATCGAGCTTTATATGCAATTTTTGGTCGCTTATCGGTTAATTGGGAAAAATTTATTCATACCAAATTAAAGGATTTTTGTCTACCTATTGTCATTCCATTGTTATGCTTGTATATAATGCGCATCTTGCAAAACCTTGGAGTTCCTTCGTACATATCACAATATGAGAAATTCCAACCAAAGATAGTGAACTGCGATATCTTTCACTAATGCATCTTCCCAAAAGTCCTCCTCTTATCATTCCCTTCCACCAATTGACTCAACAAGAACAAAAACATAATGGTCCTCCTACAACTAACGCTCCTCAACAAACTTACTCCCCTCATCCTTCTAAATATCCAGATTCCTATAGTCATGGTACCGAATATTATTCAGACACCGAAATTCAAGAAGCTCGAGTTGAACTAACGTCAAACGAATCTCTTCGATATTTGGCAATCAAAAACCAAAAGTTAATTAAAGGCCAATCATCTAGCTTTAAAAAAATGATTGGATTGGAACGCTCTTTCTCCACTAGGATGATAAAGATGGTGTAACGACCCAGAATTTTCGATCTCAAAAATTCCAGATAGTTAGAGAAAAGAAGAAAAGAGGTAGAAGAAGAAGAACAGAACACCAAAGCACAATCTCATATTCACAGCGGATAAAATATAATATCAAATAATATTCTTTACACAAAGAAAGCTGTATCAGTCAATTATTTTTATATATCAGAGTTACAACATTCCACAATCACTGGACAGTTAAAATAACTTATCCCAGATAAATAACAATATATCATAGGGAAAACTCTCCATACGTTCATGCCATCCAGCTCGTCTCCTGAGCTCCAGAACGTCCTTACCGGAAGTCAGGCAGGAAACCAGCGTGAGTAAACCAATCTAACATGGAATGCAATAGCATAAAGCTTACATAAAACCTGGGGTAACTCGCATCAGCTACAAATTCACAAATTTGGTATAGACAACACTTATTACACACATCAATTTCTAAATACCAAAACTTGGATTAAATGGTCCAATTCACTTAAATCATTCCATTCCATCCTATTGATTTCACATATCAAATCTATGAAGAATAGAAGTGGTTTCGGGTATTTATTAATACCCGTCTCCGGTCTCTTCAAATTCAATATCATCTTAAAACAAAGCAGTTCAAGTTTTAAAAAATTCCATATATATATATATATATATATATCCAGAATTACATATTTACATAGCCATTTATCACGGATAGATAAACCTATCATCTTAGTTCAGTCCAATTCATATCATGTCACAAAGCATCACTTATCAAGGATATCAGTAATCCAAGGCATACAATATTATTCAATTATTCATAAGCAAGATTAATTAATCACACCATTTCAATTAATTTAAATAAATTAAATTAATCCCTTTAATCACTTTTAACCGTGCATACATAACAATAATTAATTAAAATCATAAATTAATCATCCCTTAATTATTCATCTTAATTAATCACCCTTGACTAATTATCCTTTAATTTCAATAAGTAATTAGCTCTCAAATAATTACACAAATCAATAAACCTTCACCCACCACATTAATCACATTGATTCTTAATTAATTACTCGAATTAATTATTCTAAAATCACTTATATTGATTAATTATCCTTAAATTAGTCACACTCATAAATTAACTAACCTAAGTTAATTCCTAAATTAATCTATCCTCTAATTAATTACATTTAGTAATTAATCCTTAATTAATCCCTTTAAGAAATTTTCCTTTGAAAAATCCTTTTGAATTAATTCTTTTAAGTAATTAACCTCTTATTACTTCCTATTAATTAATTAATCTTAAATCAATTGACCATTAATTACTTAGATTAATTGACTTCTAATTAATTAAGTAATTGCTATCCTGAATGATTAATTGATTTAAAGATTATTACACTAATAAGTACTCACTTAATTTAATTATTGGAAATACTTAGGTTCTATTTTGATGATTTAACTCAATACTGGATTTCCCAAATCAACGAATAAAATTTCTAAAACCACTTAACTTATTTTGTTTTGAAATCCTATTCATACTTTACTCTTGAATGTCTATTTAACAATTAGTTAAAACTTGTATAAATCTAAGGTTTTAAAACATGATATTAACTTTGGTTACAACCCAAACCCTAAACCAATATACCCGAACAAACCCATGCTTCTCTTCCCTCTTATCCACGTGACTGCTCGTGTGCAACCTCGAGTCAACTTCGAAGCAAAACTATCTCTTTCCCAAGCATCATCACAAAGCAACATCAAATACACGTGTAAATGCATGCATGTGCACAAGGCATCGTCGCTGCTCCGGTAGGCACTAAGACCTCAAGCAAGTCGGCGATGATCTCACCGTCGTCCCCATCTACCCAGATGTAAGAAGCTACCCCAAATGCGAAATCGAGCAAGTCACCACAGCTAAACCCAAAACCAATTCATCCACCATCCCTCTGCGCCACCGTCTCCGATCACCGGAGGTTACAATATTCCGAACTAACCTATGCCAAAGGCTTACGCACCCATCCTACCTACACCGATCAACTCCGAAGAGCCACTGACGACATACGGTCACTAGAAAGCCTGAATACCAAACCCGACCTCAAAGCCTTAATTTAGGTTCGCCAGAACACTCCGGTGTTAAATAAAACACCAGACCATTTTTCTGATGACTCCCACTTGGCAAACCTCCTCCAGCCCCGACCACAACACCCAACTCCCCTTGATCGCGACAAAAGCCAAAAACCCAATCTCCGGTCAACTACAAAATCCCCAACACCCCAAGCTCTAAAAATCATGAAATTCATTCCAAAAATCATGATCTTGATGCTCGAATTCATTTATGAATCCAGAACTTTAAATTTCAATATTTGATTTTTTTGTCTAAAAATAAATTTAACAGTTATTTCTTATTTTCACATCTTCTGCTTAATATTCTCTCATGAAATTCTTTTTAAAAATAAAATTATATTGCAAAGATCAATTTCCCTTTTAAAATTCTTGTTTATTATTGTATGTATAAAGAGAATTTAAGTTTTAAAAACTAAATTATAAGCCTGTATCAAGGAATAGAGGCTAAGAAACAAATGTTCAGACATACTTGATCAATAACTGCTTATCTAGCTATATACAGACATATCTACAACATGTAAACAACTTTCCACAAGTTATTTCAATGAGTTATCACAAGCGTCATTGTTAGCAGGTTTAAGCATTTAATAATAGTCGCAGTTTCACTCACCCGATTTCTGGAAACAGAGAACCAAGCTACAGGTACTTCTTTGATCTGAATTTTGAAACAAAAGTTTTGATTTCTGATCTGCTTCCAGATTTGCACATGAAAACAGATTTCTTTAATTGTTGTTGAAGCTTCAGGTTTGCAAAAAACTGAAATTTGCACTTGAATTTGATTTTTATTTGTTTTTCTTTTGATCTGAGTTTGCCATTGCTTCTTTGGTGAGCATTAAATTTTTCCAGTTTTGAAATTGTATAGGGTAGTTGTTTTCAGATTTTTTTTTTCAAAAGAAAAGTGAAGCCTGGTTTGAATTTTACACTAAAATTTTTGAAAGAGAAACATATCTTGCCACTTGTTAACTACATATAATTAAAATCTTACATTTGTTTATCCCTTTATTTAAATTGCTTACAAATGTCAAGATAAAGTATTTTATATTATAAACCTTTACTTATTATATTTATATCATAAATACATGTATCATCCTTAAATATGTATTATATATATGTGTGTGTGTGTATATATATATATATATATATATATATTTACATATACTACTATGTTTATTTTCAAGTATATAAAAGAAAAAAGTTTTAAATATTTTTATCAAGTCTCATTTTATATACTTACAACCCAATTCTAGATATATACGAATGTATATAATTTTCAAAGATTTACTTAAAGTTGAATTATATATTTTTAACACTAAAATAAGTATCTATATATATATTTTTTCTATTTAGTAAATACATTATTTTTAATTTATATAAATAAATCTTTTTAAAGAAAATAACATAAAATCGATTATATAAAGAAATAAAATCATATATAATATATTTTTATATCTAAATTATTTTAAGATATTTATCCTCTTGAATTTTCAATTCAAATTCAATTTTTTATCAAATTAAAAATTAACACACACACACACACACACACACACACACACATATATATATATATATATTTGACAACATGTTATTTGTTCTAAAGGAAAATTTTGCCAATGATAAATAATATTAAGTAGATTATCAAATAAATATTTATACAGATATTTATAATTCAACTTCCATTATATTTTCGAATTTATTTATATATCTGAATATCCTTTATTATCAGAATTTTATCTATCCAATCTATAAATCAGTATTTCCAATAATTGAATCAGATAATTATCCAATTTTTGATGCTAAAAAAGATCTGGGTTATCACATTCCTCCCCTTTTGAATCTTTTCGTCCTCGAAAAGGAACGAAGCCAAAATATATTTAATTACTTAAAATCGGATAATTTATTCTTTGATCATTTTTAAAAAACTTTTAAGATCTATATAATGTTGCCAAAATAGTTTATAGTAATACTTTTTATAACTCGATGTCTCAACTAGTCTATCCTTTTTCTCATAGAAATTCGGTCATACGTTGATCAGTGGTAAGACTGAAAATCTACAAGTACTTGGTAAACCCGTTTTTAACATCCGGTGAAAATACTTGAAAAAATAATTTTACTGAAAATATAGAAAACATTTTTTTGAAAATAGAGAGAATATCTTTGGTGAGAATGCTCTGCAAATCATCACCCCCATCCATGGTCGTAGTGAACCTGATGGTTACGTTGTCATCCTGGCAAAATCCATAGATAACTGTAGGCACTCCGCGCCCCCCGATTACGCCATGGAACCCGCTACAGATCGCAGTTACATCCAGGGTTACGTTGCCCTCACAGCAAAAGTCCATGTTACTGTAGGCCTCAACCCCCCCGAATTCCGCTGCCAAAAAAATGAAACTTCTCCACTCTTACATAGGTCGCAGTCTACCGATATAAAATCAAACGTAGACTGTTGGCTCTCAGCAGCACACACGACTTTCGCTATGTCGCCATTGGTCGCAGTTTACTGATATAAAATCAAACGTAAACTGTTGGCTCTCAGTGGCACGCACGACCTTCGCTATGGTATGCAGTAGATCGTAGTGACATCGAGTTAAACTGTCGTCACAACATAACTCTAATGACTCTATAGGCATCGGCGCCCTCGACTTTCGCTACATACTACTCATAATCCTCAGGAACTAGTTTTGTCCGGACCGCTCACAGGATCAACTTTAGAACCTCCCCCTTTGAGGCTCAAGACAGTATCAATTTATGGTACTCCTGAGAAGTTCACTCCAAGGGAGAGCCTTTTTCTCCAGGGCCATCTCAAAACATTTTATACTATAAACATATAGTATCTTCCAAATCATACACCTAGTATGAATCCCATATAAATCTCCTTTTTCAAATTGATTATCCTAAAATCGACAATTCTCGAGCTAGGCTTTCCAAATCCAATATTGATTTTACCCAAAAATCAAAAGCCTTTCCAAATCCAAAGGTTCCATACGTTTTTCCAAAATCATTCTCATAAGATCATTTATACATACATACATACATACATACATACATACATATACATATATATATATATATATATATCCTTGAAAAATCTTTGGATCATTTCAAACTTGTACAAAACCCCTTTTATACTTCAAATATTTTCAAAATCCTTTTCTTCTGGCTATAGATTCAACAAGGGTAGATTTACCTTATATAACAAAGATATATAACTTTGTTTATTCTAAATCAAATATTCAAATTCGATTATTCTATAAAGTCACTTACCAAATTACTTACTTCCATAAAGTAAATTTCTACCATAGAAATATCCAATTTTCACTCTACTTCATCATATATTTCTCAAAATATACCTTTCATTTCAAAAATCATTACACATTTCTTATCCATAGATTTCCAATATCAATTTCATTCAAACCCGTACGATGTACGCATATCATCCGTACGCAATATTAATCTGATCGCTCATTCGATCACACAATTTCAATTCTGAACTAGTATTGTCCACCCGACTTCCTCATGCGGACTCAGATTTGGTTTTTTGAACAGACACCGTCATTCTCCTTACATAGCCATAACTGTAACGACTCCATTTTTCGATGCTCGAAAGTCGACATCAATACGTCCACTGTATCGAATGCCGAACAGACGAATGCCGGAAAACCAAACCGTTAGGGTTTAAAGAAGAAGAAGATAGAAGAAGAAACAGAAACAATAACAGAATCTCACATATCGCAGTGGAACAAATATAATAGATAAATGAATATCTTTTAAACAAAGAACCATATCAATTGTTACATTACATCACATTACATTATCAGAGTGTTACAACAACAAACAGCGGAAAGGAATATAACATATACTAGTGATACGCTTCGCCATCCGGCTTGCTCCTGATCTCCGCAGCATCTCTTTTTTGACTTCGCTCTGGAATAATGATAACCTGACTCATGGCTGCCTGTGTGGAAAATTGTGGGCACCCAGAGTTTAGAAAGGGAACAATAAACTCCAGGTCAGTCGTGAGACTGGTGTGAGATCTTAAAAACAGTTATTTTTACAAAGAAAATAAAAAGAAATCCGCTATGCTTTTGGAAAAAGAAACTACCGTAAGGCCTCCCGCTACACACACACCATGCAAACGCAGAATTGGAGGAGATTTCTTCTTATGATAGTCAAACATGCTTGATACACAAAATCCTTTCGATATTATTATTAGTGCATAGTGCAGAAAACATTTCAAAAGTACAATATTAATCTTAGCCAGCATACAACCATTATTGTATGCCTACTATAGCTACCATGTTCAATAGCAGGTTACCGCCACATTCCATGGCTGGTTATACAACTAAAACCGTACTGGGCGCATATTGTTTCTTTGGATTTCCAACAAATGGTCAGGGTAAGGAACCTCATACTGTCACATGGGTACGCCTCTAGAGGGACGTCCCGAGAACCTACCCGGATCTCTATCAACACAATGCCGGATTACCTCTGTAACTAGGTAACTACTACTCGAGTATGACATCCCCCGGCCGTTTGCGACCTTTATCCGAGGATCCTCAACCACAAAGCAACAACCACAAAGTAAAATAAATTTACGACAACAACATAGGTAAAATATCTGGGTTCCATACCATGATACTACCCTTTTCCAGAAGGAAATGACATACCCTAAAGGGCGCGAACCTCATAAACTTGCTGCATCTTTCCTGTTTCGACCATTTTCGGGGTGTGAGGTCCGATGAGGTCTCGTCCACAAAGCTACACTTTTCACAAAGTCATGCTTTGATCAACAAATGATCAGCAGCACTTCGTATGTCACATTACCAGATTGGGAATGTATCACTAGTAACCATCAACTACAAAACCTCCAAGCTCGTACGTCTCAGAGTAGGGTGTTAAGCTAAGAGAATAAATTCTCCACCACAAAGAGAAATGTATTTGATAGAAACTAGCTTTATATCTCAAAGTGTAACGTCAGACACACATCCATACAAGTCCGTTACGGGATCGAACGAAATCGAAGGCACTTCAAAAGAAGCCCTTGCAAACCCGGATATTCACAAATCACGTCCGGAATCCCCATCACAAAGGCGATAAAATCTATATACCGGAGCAAACCGGTGCAGAGACATTCGACAGGTAATCCTTTCGCTTTCGAAAATACCCGGTCTTCAACACCGTCTTCAAATGCAATCCCATTTCGTCGTATCATTATTCGGAATTGGTTTTATGACACAAGGTCCTCTCCCGGTTAATCCGAACAACGAGCGCTTATTTTTAAAAATATGTGTTACATTCAGATTTCAACAAATTACAACAATTTTCACTTTGATCTTTTAAACAAAAGATTTATCACAATCACAAAGGTTCGATGTGGTTTTCGGATATCCACTTGGAATCCGACCCCCGGTCGCATCGAAATTCAAATGCCATTATAAGGCCAATATTGATAGTCGGTTATTTAACTATCAATCAACATCCACAACAATTACCGGATTTAAATAAATTTCCCAAATTATTTATTTTCAAAATATCTTCGCAAGATATACTTTTATCACTTCAACACTTTGAAAACAAATTTCAAATCAATTTCCATATTTCAATCCTTTGAAAACAAATTTCAAATCATTTCCCTTACGCAAAATATATTTTCAAATATTTATTCATTTCCACTGGAAATCTGCCGAGTTAAAATAATTCAAATCACTTATCCAAAATATACTAGGAAACATTTAAAATAAAACCCTCTTAAATACGTACTTAAAATATTGGTAATGAAACATTTATACTAATTATCACATATAAGATTTTAAAGTCCCGACTAATTTTCAAAATAAAATTAGTAGATAAGGTATAACTATTTAAATAATCGTTTCCTAAAACAAATACCAATTTTAATCTTTAAAATAAACCCTTCTATAAGTAATTAAATAAATCCAAACTTTAAAGATTTGAAACCAGTTAAGAAAATAATTTATCTAAAGTATCCTTTCTAAAACCATCCCTAAAAAAAATTTAGTTTATATTTATAGGCTACTTCGAAATCATACTCAGCTTTCCAGGGAAAATACATTTTCTATTTCAAAATGGTTCATTCAAATCAATTAATAAAACTTTCTTGATTTATTTTAAATTTACGTTTCGAATCCATAAATTCCTTTCACACTTTTAAAAATAACCAAATATTTATTTTTAAAACAAATTTACCTTTCCTTTATATATTCCCATTGTGAATTTAAACTTCTAAATATCCAATGATATACAATTTTCAAATCGATTTCTAAATATTCATTTTCAGCACCAAATTAAATTCTAAATTGATTTCCTAATTTATCTACAAACACCAAATCAATTTCCAGAATTGATTTCTAAATTCATTTCAACACCAAATTTATTCTCTTTTGAAACAAATTCCTTCTTTTAAATTTATTCAATTTTCTAAGCTTAATTTACTATAAATTTTCTACTAAATTTCAAAAACCCAATTTTATTTATTTTTGATATCCTACGATATCAAAAATATATTCGGCTAAATTATAGCCTTCAACGGTCTCAATCATAAATAGTCACACACATATTACAAATAATCAACACACAATATTGAAACTAATTCAAATATTTGAGGAATCCAGTTGAATCCCTCCAACCTATTTTCCCTGCATCCACAGACGTTAGCACAACAATTAAATACCAATTTCACTTCGAGGCAGAATATCACGGTACATGGGATGTATAAAATAACATCTGCTATTATGCGGCGCATATGGTCTCGTCCGCTATATAATGCGGGAAATCAATCACTCCAATATACTATATACTACTATATATGTAATATCATCTAGTGAATAATTATTATAAATCAATCATCCAAGCACACAGTCAATCAGTTTTAAATCAAACTATTCAAAATTTAAATCAGAACAATATTGATTGAGTGAGAAGATCTCACCTTTGCCCTTTTATTTGCAATCCATTCCAAACTGGCTTGTATCCTTGATTTTTAAACCTTGTATAACAATTATATAATTTTATTAATATTCGAAATAATCGAAAAATCAATTTTCATTTGATCATTATAAATCCCTTAGTGATTTATTTTGAACAAATATTCCTTTTAATAAATTCATTTAACTAAAAGTTTAATTTTAAACAAATGATTTCCCGTTTAATAAAATATTTTTACCAATTAAAATAATTAAATATGCTTATTAAACAAATTAGTCACATATATACATATATTAAATTAAAAACAGAACTTGTTTCATTTTTTTCTTTTCTCTTTTGCCAAAATCATATCTATTAATATTAAAAAAACTTTTTAAATCAAATTTGTATAACTTTCAAACATTTTTTCTTTCTTAAAATTTTCTTTTCAAAATTCTATTCCTATACATATATACAATTTGAATATAACAGTAAATTAATTTACTGTAAAAATCTTTTCCTATTTGTTTTTACTGCATATAATTTTATGATCTTTATATATATACTAGATTTAAATTTTCGAAAATAAATTGACAAACTAAATACCTCGAAGCCAGGCCACACGAACTAGCAGCATCCATCTGAGTGCAATCGCGGCCACGACCATCAGCGTCACGCTCCTCCTTTATCACGTCTTCGCGCAACCTTTTGCTGAGCCACACACGAGGCGACCCACGATCATCATCCCTGGCGTCGCTTTGCCGATCCAAAACTCTGCTTACAGAACACGATTCGACATCGCACGAACACCTTGAAAGCCGAGATACCCACAACAGCGATGCCGCCGATCGCGATTGCATTGACGACGACGACGACATTTCCCCCCTCTAAATCGCAAGTCGCCCTGCGCGCGAAACCCTAGTTTCCAGTCGACTGCCTCCTCCAATCCTTTTCCCAATTGTCGCGACACCCTACGCGATGCTACCCTTCGGAAACGACAGCAACAAAGATTCATTTTACCTCGAGCCTCGTCGTGATTCAAACATGGCTTCAACCGAACGAAAATCGTTTGATTTGCTCAGAGTATTTTTTTGCGTGATGATCTCCTTGTAAACGATTTCGTTCGATCTTTATTGATTGAAGAAAATGGAAAAGAAATCTGGTTTTTGTAGGGGCATGTGATTTGAACTTGAAAAGAAAACCATTCAGCTTTGAACGAAGAAAAGGGATTCACGAGATTTTTAAAAGGAAGGAGGGGAGACCGTGATTTAACTGAAAGGAGATGGCGTGCTTTTTTCTGTATTGAATGCCTGCTGCTGGGAAGGCAAAAAGTAGCGATAGTGAAAGGAGCAGGCTGATGGGAAAAGAAGGAAAGCAGCTGAGGGGAAAGAATTGCGGCTAAAGATTGAATAGGCAATATAAATTTATATATATCAATTTTAAATTCAAATTCAAATTTGTCTCGGTGAATGCAACTTAAAATTTCAAACTCCTATCAAGGTGTGCTTCTAGGCGTTTATAATGTTATACGCCTATTCCGAATGCAATGGAAAAGATTTCGTGCCCTACTTCGATCATATGGAGAAGATAGCTTTTTGAACCCAGCTATTAAATTAAATTTCGATTTAATTTTCAACACGTTTGCTTATCGTACGGCCAAACGACAACTCCAAACAATACGAAAATTGAAATCCGATAATAATACAATATTACAGACCCAATGGAACTGGTTTCGTCGAAATCCGAGACCGTGCCTCGGAAGGCTATATTTAATTTAAACAATTATTTTCAAAACTGATTAAATCATTTTCAAATTCAATTCCGAAGCTTCCATTATCTTCAGCATTATCAATATAAATTTTCTAAGCCTTTAAAATATTTTTAATCAGCTTAAAACTGAAGATTCAAATTTTTATCCAACTCCAATAAGATTAAATTCAGTAATTAAATGGCTAAATTCATAGTTAATTTTGAAATTCAAGTTAAACTAACTTCCAAATATTGAAAATCACTTAAATATTTTTAAATTCAAATACCAAAAATTCTGGGTCGTCACATCCTTCCCCCCTTAAAAGAATTTCGTCTCGAAATTACTAGTTAAGAAGAATGATCCTCAACCTGTTTAATATTTTCCAAAGCTAAACAGTTTTATCAACTTACCAAACAAATCTTTTTTTTTATTAACAACCCATTATCGCTTCAACTAACTTTCCAAAATTAATCATAGATTTCAAACAACATTGTTTTGTTAACAATTAAAATTTAAATTTAAATTCAAATTTTAAACTTTCAAAATTTCTCAAAATTTTTCAAACTCCCTAAATTTTCAAAAAATTTCGCCAGCGTCTCCTTTGCGCGGCTAGCTCGGTACGACTACAAAATGGCACCACGGCCCCCAGATTTCAAAAGAAAATGAAAAGCCAAGTGGCTAGACAAGAAAATCACCAAATTTCATATAGAAATTTAAATACATACCTTTTTGTCGGGCAATTCAAATTTATCTTCAAAAATCAAATCCCAATTCCATTTCCCTGTAACACACCTGTATATCCTGGTATCCATAATATCCAATTACAACATACAAATTTATTTTGCACATTCCTTTACAAAATTATCAATATATACTTCTTACACCATTTTTACTTTACTATTGAAGTTATATATCCATTTTCATTCAATCTTGCATTTTTAATTTCATTTGAAATCAATTCACAATTTCAATTCTATTTGGATTCAATTTATCTTCTAAATATTGAATTTTATCAATTATCTTTCATTCACAACTAATTCATGTCACTATTTTAAATTAGTTTCATTTACTAATTCATTACGAATTCTACTTCATTAAATCATTTTTATTTCCACCTTTATTATCTTTTAGTTCACTTCAAACTAAATTTGCAACTTCCTTTTATTTCACACAATTCAAATTGGTTTTCAATATTCAGTTTCAATTCCAGTTTTTATTCTTTTGTTCATTCCCAAAAATTTATTTTCAATTCACTATTTTGGTTTATAACCACTTATATTTAAACTGGATTTCAAATTCCATATGAATTTAATTTATCTTTCATTTATAATTATTGAATTCAATTCATTTCAAGTCATATTCAATTTCGTCATTCAATTAATTAGTTTTATTTACTAATTTTATTTCAATATTTCACTTTGTTTAATACAAATCAAATTCAATTCCAATTCGAGTTCTATTTACTAACAAATTCGAAATGAATTTTAACATTCAATTCACTTTCCTGTATTTGCAATTGCAAATTTATTCATTCATTCACAATTTATTTATCATCTTAATAATTTTATTCCAATTTTTTTTGTCTATTAGACTTCTAAAATTCACCTTCATTCAAATTAACTCAAGTCAATTTCAGTTTAAATCTGAATTTCCAAAGTTTTCAAACTTATTATTCCATAACTATTTTTAGTAAAATTCCAGAGTCTTTCCACCTTTTCCAAAACCATTATTGAAAAATATTCAAATTATCCTTTGAATTTCAAAACCAAACCCAAATTTTCCAAACAACTTCCATTTAAAACAATTTGGCAGCAATTCCTCTTTTGGAAACCCGAAAATGAACACCGATGATGTCGTGATCATCACCGGAATTATTTTCCAGTGATCGAAAAATGTTTAGAGCTTTTATCCCTCCAGAAACATTTTTCCAAACCCTTGAAAACTATTTCCAATCCCAAATGGAATTTAATTTCCAAACTTCCCGAATTTCAAATATTTTCGAGAACATTTCCAAATATTTCTTTGGAATTTTATTTCAAATTATAAATCTCATTTACAATTTACATTTACAAATCCCATTCAGATTTTTATTTTCTTAGCTTTTGGTTTCGATTTCAATTCCTCATACAACGATGATAATAATTTAATATTATCGCTTCCTAGCAACCAAGCAGCCATATATTATAATAATTCATAGAAATTTATTTCTTTTATATACGAAAATAGTTTGGGTAAAATTATTTCATTTACCCTATTTTAAAACGATATCGTGTCGAATTTGTTCTATACAAGTGTTTAGAGATCCCTATCAATAACGTTAATTACTCGTGTTGACCAGAATCCATATACCACTCAACAAACCAATCAACACAATATAAAACAATTTTATATTCATCAACAAATACACGCTCATATCTATTATTACACTCAAACTCATTCTAGAGTACTACCGACTCTATCTCTAATGAGTAACACCCAACAGAGCCAAGGTTATCGCTTAACCAAATGCTCTGATACAAAATGTAACGACCTAATTTTTCGATGCCCGAAAGTCGACATCAATACGTCCACTGTATCGAATGCCGAACAGTCGAATGCAGGAAAACCGAACCGTTAGGGTTTAAAGAAGAAGAAGATAGAAGAAGAAACAGAAACAATAACGGAATCTCACATATCGCAGTGGAATAAATATAATAGATAAATGAATATCTTTTAAACAAAGAACTATATCAGTTGTTACATTATATCACATTACATTATCAGAGTGTTACAACAACAAACATCGGAAAAGAATATAACATATAGTAGTGATACGCTTCGCCATCCAGCTTGCTCCTGATCTCCGCAGCATCTCTTTTTTGACTTCGCTCCAGAATAATGATAACCTGACTCTTGGCTGTCCGTGTGAAAAATTATGGGCACCCAGAGTTTCGAAAGGGAACAATAAACTCCAGGTCAGTCGTGGGACAGGTGTGAGATCTTAAAAACAGTTATTTTCACAAAGAAAATAAAAGGAAATCCGCTATGCTTTTGGAAAATGAAACTACCATAAGGCCTCCCGCCATACACACCATGCAAATGCAGAATTGGAGGAGATTTCTCCTTATGATAGTCAAACATGCTTGATACGCAAAATCCATTCGATATTATTATTAGTGCATAAAACATTTCAAAGTGTAATATTAATCTTAGCCAGCATACAACCATTATTGTATGCCTACTATAGCTACCATGTTCAATAGTAGGTTACCGCCACATTCCATGGCAGGTCATATAACTAAAAACGTACTGGACGCGTATTGTTTCTTTGGATTTCCAACAAATGGTCAGGCTAAGGAACTTCCTACTGTCACATGGGTACGCCTCTGGTGGGACGTCTCGAGAACCTACCCGGATCTCAGCCAACACAAGGCTGGGTTACCGCTGTAACTAGATAACTACTACTCGAGTATGCCATCTCTCGGTCGTTTGCGACCTTTATCCGAGGATCCTCAACCACAAAGCAACAACCACAAAGTACAATAAATTTGCGGCAACAACATAGGTAAAATATCTGGGCTCCATACCATGATACTACCCTTTTCCAGAAGGAAATGACATACCCTAAAGGGCGCGACCCTCATAACCCTGCCGCCTCTTTCCTGTTTCGACCATTTCTGGGATGTGAGGTCCGATGAGGTCTCGTTCACAAAGCTACACTTTTCACAAAGTCATGTTTTGATCAACAAATGATCAACAGCACTTCGTATGTCACATTACCAGATTGGGAATGTATCACTAGTAACCATCAACTACATAACCTCTGAGCTCGTACGTATCAGAGAAGGATGTTAAGCTAAGAGAATAAATTCTCCGCCACCAGCAGAAATGTATTTGATAGATATCAGCTTTATATCTTAAAGTGTGACTTCAGACACACATCCATACAAGTCCGTTCCGGGATCGAACGGAACCGAAGGCACTTCAAAAGAAGCCCTTGCAAATCCGGATATTCACAAATCACGTCTGGAATCCCTATCACAAAGGTGATAAAATCTCTATACCGGAGCAACCCGGTGCAGAGACATTCGACAGGTAACCCTTTCACTTTCAAAAATACCCGGTCTTCAACACCGTCTTCAAATGCAATCCCATTTCGTCGTATCGTTATTCGGAATGGGTTTTATGACACAAGGTCCTCTCCCGGCTAATCCGAATAACGAGCGCTTATTTTTTAAAATAAGTGTTACATTCAGATTTCAACAAATTACAACAATTTTCACTTTGATCTTTTAAACAAAAGATCTATCACAATCACAAAGGTTCGTTGTGGTTTTCGGATATCCACTTAGAATCTGACCCTCGGTCGCATCGAAATTCAAATGCCATTAAAAGGCCAATATTGATAGTCGGTTATTTAATTATCAATCAACATCCACAACAATTACAGGATTTAAATAAATTTTCCAAATTATTTATTTTCAAAATATCTTCAAAAGATATACTTTTATCACTTCAACACTTTGAAAACAAATTTCAAATCAATTTCCACATTTCAATCCTTTGAAAACAAATTTCAAATCATTCCCCTTACGTGGAATATATTTCCAAATATTTATTCATTTCCATTGGAAATCTGTCGAGTTTAAATAATTCAAATCACTTATCCAAAATATACTTGGAAACATTTAAAATAAAACCCTCTTAAATACTTACTTAAAATACTGGTTATGAAACATTTATACTAATTATCACATATAAGATTTTTAAGTCCTAACTAATTTTTAAAATAAAATTAGTAGATAAGGTATAACTATTTAAATAATCGTTTCCTAAAACAAATATCAATTCTAATCTTTAATATAACCCCTTCTATAAGTAATTAAATAAATCCATACTTTAAAGATTTGAAAACAGTTAAGAAAATAATTTATCCAAAGTATCCTTTTTAAAACCATCCTTCAAAAATTTTAGTTTATATTTATAGGCTACTTCGAAATCATACTCAACTTTATAGGGAAAATACATTTTCCATTTCAAAATGGTTCATTCAATTCAATTAATAAATATTTCTTGATTTATTTTAAATTTACGTTTCGAATCCGTAAATTCCTTCACTTTTAAAAATAACCAAATGTTTATTTTTAAAACAAATTTCCCTTTCCTTTATAAATTCCCATTGTGAATTTGAACTTCTAAATATCCATTGATATACGATTTTCAAATCGATTTCTGAATGTTCATTTTCAACACCGAATTAAATTCTAAATTGATTTCCTAATTTATCTACAAATACCAAATCAATTTCCAAAATTGATTTCTAAATTCATTTCAACACCAAATTTATTCTCTTTTGAAACAAATTCCTTCTTTTAAATTTATTCAATTTTCTAAGATTAATTTACTATAAATTTTCTACTAAATTTCAAAAATCCAATTTTATTCATTTCTGGTATCCTACAATATCAAAAATATATTCGGCTAAATTATAGCCTTCAATAGTCTCAATCATAAATAGTCAAACACAGATTACAAATAATCAACAAACAATATTGAAACTAATTCAAATATTTGAGGAATCCTGTTGGATCCCTCCTACCTGTTTTCCCTGCATCCACAGACGTTAGCACAACAATTAAATACCAATTCCACTTTGAGGTGGAATATCGCGGTATATGGGATTTATAAAATATCATCCGCTATTATGCGGCGCATAGGGTCTCATCCGTTATATAATACGGGAAATCAATCACTCCAATATACTATATACTACTATATATGTAATATCATCCAGTGAATAATTATTATAAATCAATCATCCAAGCACACAGCCAATCAATTTTAAATCTAACTATTCAAAATTTAAATCAGAACAATATTGATTGAGTGAGAAGATCTCACCTTTGCCCTTTTATTTGCAATCCATTCCAAACTGGCTTGTATCCTTGATTTTTAAACCTTGTATAACAATTATATAATTTTATTAATATTTGAAATAATCGAAAAATCAATTCTCATTTGATCATTATAAATCCCCAGTGATTTATTATGAACAAATTTTCCTTTTAATAAATTCATTTAACTAAAAGTTTAATTTTAAACAAATGATTTCCCGTTTAATAAAATATTTTTACCAACTAAAATAATTAAATATGCTTATTAAACACATTAGTCACCATATATACATATATTAAATTAAAAACAAAACTGCTTTCATTTTTTTTTCTTTTTTCTTTTCACAAAATCATATCTATTAATATTAATACAACTGTTTAAATCAAATTTGTATAACTTTCAAACATTTTTTCTTTCTTAAAATTTTCTTTTCAAATTTCTATTCCTATACATATATACAATTTGAATATAACAGTAATTTAATTTACTGTAAAAATCTTTTCCTATTTGTTTTTACTGCATATATTTTTATGATCTTCATATCGCATATATTTTTATGATCTTCATATATATACTAGATTTAAATTTTCAAAAATAAATTGACAAACTAAATACCTCGAACCCAGGCCATACGAACAAGCAGCATCCATTTGAGTGCAATCGCGGCCACGACCATCAGAGTCACGCTCCTCCTTTATCACGTCTTCGTGCAACCTTTTGCCGAGCCACACACGAGGCGACCCACCATCATCAGCCCTGGCGTCGCTTTGCCGATCCAAAACTCCGCTTACAAAACGCGATTTGACATCGCGCGAACACCCAGAAAGTCAAGATACCCACAACAGCGATGCCGTCGATCACGATTGCATTGACGACGACAACGACGTTTTCCCCCTCCAAATCGCAAGTCGCCCTGCGCGCGAAACCCTAGTTTCCAATCGACTGCCTCCTCCGATCCTTTTCTCAATTGTCGCGACACCCTACAGGATGCTACCCTTCGGAAACGACAGCAATAAGGATTCATTTTCCCTCGAGCCTCGTCGTGATTCGAACATGGCTTCAATCGAACGAAAATCGTTTGATTTGCTCAGAGTATTTTTTTGCGTGATGATCTCCTTGTAAACGATTTCGTTTGGTCTTTCTTGATTGAAGAAAATGGAAAAGAAATCTGGTTTTTGTGGAGGCATGTGATTTGAACTTGAAAAGGAAATCATTCGGCTTTGAACGAAGAAAAGGGACTCGCGAGATTTTTAAAAGGAAGGAGGGGAGACCGTGATTTAACTGAAAGGAGATGGCGTGCTTTCTTCTGTATTGAATGCCTGCTACTGGGAAGGCAAAAGGTAGCGATAGTGAAAGAAGCAAGTTGATGGGAAAAGAAGGAAGGCAGCCGAGGGGAAAGAATTACGGCTAAACGTTGACTAGGCAATATAAATTTATATATATCAATTCTAAATTCAAATTCAAATTTGTCTCGGTGAATGCAAGTTAAAATCTCAAACTCCTATCGAGGCGTGCCACTGGGCGTTTGTATTGTTATACGCCTATTCCGAACACAATAAAAAAGGTTTCGGGTCCTACTTCGATCATATGGAGAAGATAGCTTTTTGAACCCAGTTATTAAATTAAATTTCGATTTAATTTTCAACACGTTTGCTTATTGTACGGCCAAACGACAACTCCAAACATTACGAAAATTGAAATCTGATAATAATACAATATTATGGACCCAATGGAACTGGTTTCGTCGAAATCCAAGACTGTGCCTAGGAAGGATATTTTTAAATATCAATTTAAACAATATATTTTCAAAACTGATTAAATCGCTTTCAAATTCAATTCTGAAGCTTCCATTATCTTCTGTATTATCAATATAAATTTTCTAAGCCTTTAAAATACTTTTAATCAGATTAAAACCAAAGATTCAAATTTTTATCCAACTCCAATAAGATTAAATTCAATAATTAAATGGCCAAATTCATAGTTAATTTTGAAATTCAAGTTAAACTAACTTCCAAATATTTATAATCACTTAAATATTTTTAAATTCAAATACCAAAAATTCTGGGTCGTCACAATAACTGTGATAGAGAATATCCAGAACCAATCAACAATCCATATCTAGGTTCGCCGCCGAAAATCAAGTGAAAAATCCCAACTCGGATCGATATACTATCTCGAAATTATGTGCTCGTATCCGGATCAAATCACTATGTGAATAGAATAATATACGTACATCCTACGTATTTATCTTTATTGGTTATTATCCAAATCAATCTCCTTTTCTATTCACATTTCCTTCAATTATATTCACTTATCTACAATTTCTTCAATCCCAAATGGATTATTACTTTAATTATAAACAGTTTGTACTCTGACCATCTTAAATTTTAAAAATAGCTTGAAGAATTAAAAAATAGATAAGTAGTTGAAAAATAATTATTAGTTTGTAAAATAGCTGTAAAACAGTTAGGTAATTGTAAAATAGTTGGAAAATAGTCAAATAGTTATAGAAATTTTAAATAGTTGCAAAATAGTAACTACTTATAAAGTAGTTGAAAAACAATAATCAGTTTATAAAACAATTGTAAAATAGTTAAATAGTTTCAAAAATAATTGTAAAATAAGTATAAAATAGTTTGGCTTTAAAAAGAAAGGTTGTATATAGTAAATAGCTTGGAAAAATAGATTTATATTAAAACAATTTATTTTGAAAATAGTTCGGAGCCAAACTGTTCAATTCCCAATCTCCATTTCCCATCAATTCCATTTAAATTTCCACTTCCACATGAATTGACTCAATTTCAATTCAATTTAAATTTCCATTTCTATTTAAATTTATTCAATTCCAATTTGAATTGATCCCAATTCCAATCAATTGCCAATTTTCAGTTAACTTTCGATTTCAACTTTCAATTCATTTCAACTCCAGTTTGAATTTAATCCCAATTCAAGTTGATTTATCCTTGAGTCTTTCCCAATTCAAATCAAATTCCATTTGAATTTAAAACTATTCAACTTTAATCACAAATCCAAATTATTTTAAATCAAATTCCAATTTGAACTAATTTCAAATTCAATCTCACTTTAAATCATCTGAATTCGAGTTAAATTTCAAATGTTGGTTTAACCTCTTAAACCAAATTAACCTTTATTTAAAGTCTTTAAACAATTTAATTCTGAGTTCAAAATTTTAAAATCCATTTTAAATTATCTTTACTTAACTATAAGGTTCAAGTAAGAGTTGAAAACAATTTTAATTTACAAATTCAATTCTTAACATTCAATCTTAAGTTCAATGGAATTCCATATCCTTAATTTCAAATTAAAGTTTAAATATCCCTTCTACTTCAATAATGGATAATTTACCACAATCCATTTCTTCATTCATTTAAACAAATTCAATTCTCAATTTAAAGATTATTGATATCAATAGGATAATATTATCCAAATTATTTTAAAACATCCATCCATTTCCAATTTACAGATCTCAAATCCATTTTGAGATCACACAAACTCCCAATTCAAATTAACCATTTAACTTTCCAAGTCAAATCTCAATTTCATCTTGAAATTTCCAATTCAGGTTGCTTATTAACTTATTTAACTTTCCAAAGTTAAATTCAATTTACTTAATCCGGTTAACTTTACCCAAATTTGAATTTCCATTTCAAATTTTAAACTTTTCATAAATAATCTTCCCACTTATTAAGTTCAAAAACCTATCACTTTGGGTATCACATCTCATTCCAAATTTAAAAATCAACATTTAGAGTTTATTTCAAACCATCTTTGATATTATGTATATTCCTCAGATATATATATTATTTCCTTTACACACCAAGTTATCCTTAAATTTTAAACCACCTTTGGTTTTTTAATTTAAACAAATTTCTTTAAATTTTCAAACAACTCTTGTTTGAAACAGGACTCTTTATTCAAATATATTAAATAACATTATTTATTATTTCTTTATCACTTTGAAACAATTTTCAAATTTTGGACCCAGATTTAAAACTCCACAATTGAGATCATCGTTAATTCCTGTTTATAAGTCATACTTGCCTAAATGTTTTTCTTCCCTAAAACATTTCATTTTGCTTACACATTAATACACATTTTATTAATAAACACAACAATCATTTATGACAATAACCAAAATTATCATATCTGGAAACCCATTCATTACTATCTTATTCTGAAACTCTTTCCCAAATTTAAGATTTAAATTTTAGTTTGAATCCATTTCAAACTTATCTTTATTCAATTCCAATTTCAGTTTGGTTGTATTTCTGTTACTTCTTAGTTTAATTCCAATAATTTAACAACCAATTACCTTAATATTTATTAGAAAGAAATACTGCTTTATATATCAAGATATATTCTTATATAAAATCATTTAAAATCTTTATATAAGAAATTAACAAGTACGCTCTCATATATATTTATATATATACATACATACATACATACACTCAACTCATTCTAGGGTACCATTGACCCTATCCTCAATGAGTAATCCCACCAGAGCCAAGGTTCTCGCTTAACCTTCTTCTCTGATACCAAAATATAATGATCCGGAATTTTCGATCTCAAAATTTCAAATAGTTAGAGAAAAGAAGAAAAGAGATAGAAGAAAAAGAACAGAACACCAAAGAACAATCTCACATTCGTAGCGGATAAAATATAATATCAAATAATATTCTTTACACAAAGAAAGCTGTATCAGTCAATTACATTTTAATATATCAGAGTTACAACATTTCACAATCACTGGACAGTTAAAATAACTTATCCTAGATAAATAACAATATATCATAGGGAAAACTCTCCATACTTTCCTGCCATCTAGCTCGCCTCCTGAGCTCTAGAACGTCCTTACCTGAAAATATGCAATACTCGGTCTGACCCGAGCATTACATCAAAGTAACACCCGGGTCAGGCTGGAAGCAAGCTTGAGTAAACCAATCTAACATGGAATGCAATAGAATAAAACTTACATAAAACCCGGGGTAACTCGCATCAGTTACAAATTCACAAATTTGGTATAGACAGCGCTTATTACACACATTAATTTCTAAATACCAAAATTTAGATTAAATGGTCCAATTCACTTGAATCATTCCATTCCAGCCTATTGATTTCACATATCAAATCTATGAAGAATCAAAGTGGTTTTGGGTATTTATTAATACCCATCTCCGGCCTCTTCGAATTCAATATCATCTTAAAACAAAGCAGTTCAAGCGTTAAACAATTATATATATATATATATATATATATCCAGAATTACATATTTACATAGCCATTTATCACGGATAGATAACCCTATCATCTCAGTTCAGTCCAATTCATATCATGTCAAAGTGCATCACTTATCAAGGATATCAGTAATCCAAGGCATACAATATTATTCAATTATTCATAAGCAAGATTAATTAATCACACCATTTCAATTAATTTAAATAAATTAAATTAATTTAAATAAATTAAATTAATTCCTTTAATCACTTTTAATCGTGCATACTTAACAATAATTAATTAAAATCATAAATTAGTCATCCCTTAATTATTCATCTTAATTAATCACCCTTGACTAATTATCCTTTAATTTCAATAAGTAATTAGCTCTCAAATAATTACACAAATCAATAAACCTTCACCCACCACATTAATCACATTGATTCTTAATTAATTACTCGAATTAATTATTCTAAAATCACTTATATTGATTAATTATCCTCAAATTAATCACACTCATAAATTAACTAACCTAAGTTAATTCCTTAATTAATCCATCCTCTAATTAATTACATTTAGTAATTAATCCTTAATTAATCCCTTTAAGAAATTTTCCTTTGAAAAATCCTTTGAATTAATTCTTTTAAGTAATTAACCTCTTATTACTTCCTGTTAATTAATTAATTAATCTTAAATCAATTGACCATTAATTACTTAGATTAATTGAGTTCTAATTAATTAAGTAATTACTATCCTGAATGATTAGTTGATTTGAAGATTATTACACTAATAAGTACTCACTTAATTTAATTATTGGAAATACTTAGATTCTATTTTGAGGATTTAACTCAATATTGGGTTTCCCAAATCAACAAATAAAATTTCTAAAATCAATCACTTAACTTATTTTGTTTTGAAATCCTATTCATACTTTACTCTTGAATGTCTGTTTAACAATTAATTAGAACTTGTATAAATCTAAGGTTTCAAAACATGATATTAACTGTGGTTCAACCCAAACCCCAAACCAATATACCCAAACAAACCCATGCTTCTCTTCCCTCTCATCCACGTGACCGCTCGTGTGCAACCTCGAGTCAACTTCGAAGCAAAACTATCTCTTTCCCAAGCATCATCACAAAGCAACATCAGATACACGTGTAAATGGTGCACGTGCACAAGGCGTCGCCGTTGCTCCGGTAGGCACTACGACCTCAGGCAAGTCGGCGATGATCTCACCGTCGTCCCCATCCACCCAAATGTAAGAAGCTACCCCAAACGCGAAATCGAGCAAGTCACCACAGTTAAACCCAAAACTAGATCATCAACATCCCTCTGTGCCACCGTCTCCGGTCATCGAAGGTTACAATACTCAAAACTAACCTACTCCAAAGGCTTACGCACCCATCCCACCTACATCGATCAACTCCGAAGAGCCACTGACGACATACGGTCACCAGAAAGCCCGAATACCAAACCCGGCCTCAAAGCCCTAATTTACCTTCACCGGAACACTTCGGTGATAAATAAAACACCAGACCATTTTTCTGATGATTCCCACTTCGCAAACCTCCTCCACCACCGACCACAACACCTAACTCCCCATTGATCGCCGGCAAAAGCCAAAAACCCAATCTCCGATCAAATACAAAATCCCCAACAACTCAAGCTCTAAAAATCATGAAATTCATTCCAAAAATCATGATCTTGATGCTTGAATTCATTTATGAATCCAGAACTTTAAATTTCAATATTTGATTTTTTTGTCTAAAAATAAATTTAACTATTATTTCTTATTTTCACGTCTTCTACTTAATATTCCCTCTTGAGATTCTTTTTAAAAATAAAATTATATTGCCAAGATCAATTTACCTTTTAAAATTCTTGTTTATTATTGTCTGTATAAAGAGAATTTAAGTTTTAAAAACTAAGTTATAAGCATGTATCATGGAATAGAGGCTAGTAAACAAATGTTCAGACATACTTGATCAATATCTGCATATCTGACTATATACAGACATATCTACAACGTGCAAACAAGTTTCCACAAGTTATTTCAATGATTTATCGCAAGCATCATTGTTAACAAGTTTAAACATTTAATAATAGTTGCAGTTTCACTTACTTGATTTCTGGAAACAGAGAACCAAGCTATAGGTACTTCTTTGATCTGAATTTTGAAACAAAAGTTTTGATTTTTGATCTGCTTCCAGATTGGCAATTGAAAACAGATTTCTTTGATTGTTGTTTGTGCTTCAGGTTTGCAAAAAACTGAAATTTGCACTTGAATTTGATTTTTATTTGTTTTGCTTTTGACCTGAGTTTTCCATTGCTTCTTTGGTGAGTATTTAAGTTTTCCAATTTTGAAATTGTATAGGGTGGTTGTTTTCAGATTTTTTTTTCAAAAGAAAAGTTAAGCCTGGTTTGAATTTTACATTAAAAGTTTTGAAAGAGAAACATATCTTGCCACTTGTTAACTACATATGATTAAAACATTACATTTGTTTATCCCTTTATTTAAATTGCTTACAAATGTCAAGATAAAGTATTTTATATTTTAAACCTTTACTTATTATATTTATATCATAAATACATGTATCATCCTTAAATATGTATTATATTTATATTTATATATACTACTATGTTTATTTTAAAGTATATAAAAGAAAAAAGTTTTAAATCTTTTTATTAAGTATCATTTTATATACTTACAACCCAATTCTAGATATATACGTATGTATATAATTTTCAAAGATTTATTTGAAGTTGAATTTTATATTTTTAACACTAAAATAAGTATATATATATATATATATATTCTATTTAGTAAATACATTATTTTTAATTTATATAAATAAATCTTTTTAAAGAAAACAACGTAAAATCAATTATATAAAGAAATAAAATCATATATAATATATTTTTATATCTAAATTATTTTAAGATATTTATCCTCTTGAATTTTCAATTCAAATTCAATTTTTTATCAAATTAAAAATTAACCCATATATATATATATATATATATATATATATTTGACAACACATTATTTGTTCTAAAGGAAAAATTTGCCAATGATAAATAATTATTTAGTAGATTATCAAATAAATATTTATACAGTTATTTATAATTCAACTTCCATTATATTTTCAAATTCATTTATACATCCAAATATCCTTTATTATCAGAATTTTATCTATCCAATCTATAAATCAAAATTTCCAATATTTGAATCAGATAATTATCCAATTTTTGATGCTAAAAAAATCAGGGTTATCACAGATGGAGAAGACTTTAGACAAAGTGGTCTCCACTTTAAGCAAAGTGATGCGCAAAGTACATGGCCGATCTTCCTCAAGCTTATCCTCTTCACCTTCCCAATGACTCCACCTTAGGTTCAAACACCAGTGTATCGCTCTCAAGCTTCACTCAAAGGTATGTCACACGATAGAGCTGACCAAGGGAAAACTCCTATTCACGTACAGCATGAAGAAGAAGAGGAAGACAATGATGAAATATACATGTCTGATGCTCCACATTTTCAACAACCATCATAATGGAATTTTAAGGCCTAACTATTAACGAAGATGAGGAGTGCAACGACCAAATGCAATGGCCAGATACATATGAGCAGCATCCATCCGCTTACTGGGAGTATACAAGAATTACGTAGGTTTGTCCAGATACATATGAGCAGCATCCATCCGCTTATTGGGAGTATACAAGAATTACGTAGGTTTGTCTTATTCCCATAATCAGTACAATTAAAGTTTGTTTTCTTTTATTTTGCAACTTTCATGATTGTTATTTTCCAATTTATAACTTTTGTTACAATTGTTTCTAAATTTTTGTATAAACTTTCATCTTTGATTTTCATAATCTGAAGTGAATACATGTTATAACTATTTATATCGTTTATGTATATCTTTTATCGTTTCCCTCCATTTTGATAGTGACAAAGAAGGAAAATTTTAAGCATATACATAGGGGGACACAAACATAAACAAACAAAATAATACTTCCATTCTATAATTGATATGTTGATCATATAGTTAATATTTCACTGTATAGTTAATTTTTGATTGTATAGTTGTCATCATTAAAAAATGGGAGATTGTTAGAACCTCCAATTCAAGTTTCAATGATAACAACTATACACTCATATATATATATAGACCTTATCGATATTGTAGGTATATAAGAAGACACTATGCTCGAAAATATTAAGCCTCAAAGAGAAGCGATGGTTCGTTGATCAAACTAAGGTCATGCTATTGTAAAAGAGTCCTAGATAAAATTGTTAAGGTTTCCTTGAGTATATATGCATACACGAGCACACACAATTTCATGTACTTCAAAATTAAGGTGAAAAAAACTGTTTAAAGGAAATACCGAAGGGGAGTTTCAGGACTGGACATAGGACGGGAGGTCCGAACTAGTACAAAAACTCTGGTTTGCACACTTTTTGTACTTTGCTATTTATTTCCTACTATTTCATTAACTTAAACACTTGTAGATTATACAAGTTATACAATATACAATCCACGGGACTTTTAAAATGAGCGATGGATTCCGCATGAGCAAATGATACAACCAAGTATAGATGTTTTCCTATTACTCCCTCTGGAATAACAACAATGTGGTTTATGAGGTAACCCCTGCAGTCAGTCTCTAAATTTGATGATTTGGCAACAAGATTTATGGAGCAGTTCCGTATGCACGCAACTTGTCCCAAAGATGTAATGTCCCTATGCTGTGTGATCCAAGCTCCGAGAGAATCGCTGAAAGATTACTTAGAGAGATTCCATACAACTGTCATAGAAATCAGTATTTCGAATGACCATGCATTATTGATGGCTGTAATAAGAGTGATTGATCCAGAGTTTGATTTTGGCGATTGGTTAGCTAGTAAGCCCCCCGCAACGTTGGAGCACTTTTATGAAAAGGCGGCTCGGTATTTTAGAAAGGAGGAAGCCAGATGCTCTAGGAAGAAGAATGTTGCAGGATCAAGTGGAGAGGGAGTACAGAGTAATATTGCAGTGAAGCAGTCTGATGATATCTTTGGAAAACTTCAAGTGAATGTCCAGAGCAAACCAAATCAATAAAATAAAGGAGGAGACAAGAGCCAAGAATGAAAGAGGGATTCTGGAAGAGGAAAACCTAGGATTTCGATGTATGATACTTACACACACCACCGAATACATCTCTAGAGAATATCTATTTGTCTACCTGCAATACTATGCAGTATAGGAAGCCGCCTTCGAAAGAATCAACGAAGAAGTAGAAACAGACCGAAAAATATTGTCGATTTCACGAATGTTATGGTCATAACACAAATGAATGCAGGCATCTCCAAGATATCATCAAAAAGCTGATTCGAGAAAGAAAGTTACAGCAATTTGTAAAAACCCTGTAGGATGGCGGGCGGGGGACATCCGTCCCTAACTGACGACATGCACCGCACACGGCTGAGGTGACTTGGTGGACTGGTGGAAGATTGGTAATTAATACAATAGTCGAAAGACCGCATCCGGCTGATAAGATTTTGCACGAAATGGAGCACTATGCTAGCGTGATTAAGTATGTGAATTTTGAATGTTGTTCGAGTACCGAAGATAAAGCTCCAACAAAACAGCAATGTACAATGGCAGATGATTTTGAGTTTAGAAACAGAGATGTAGACAAGGTAGAGGCTTCGACAATTGACCTAATGGCCATTTCGGCCATGATCGACCCCACTTCAGTGAGAAGGATATTGGTTGATTGTGGAAGTTCTGTAAATATAATTTTCCAAAAAGCTTATGATCAAATGATGATGCAAGTCATGGACTTGAAACTGTCTAAAGCCCGCATTGATGGCTTTAATGGTGCTACAACCGAAGCTGTTGGTTATGTTGAATTACCCGTGGAGTTGGAAGAACGTGACCGCGGGAGAGTAAGGATTCTGCCTTTTGTTGTTTTGGATATTGACTCTCCATACAACGCTTTTTTGGGCCAACCTGCCCTAGCTGAGTGTCAGGCAGCTCTTCCCCTATGGTGTTTTGCTTTGAAATTCTCGACAAATAATGGTGTTGAAGTTGTTTGTGGTGATTAGGCGATCTGGCGTGCCTATTATGTAGCTGAATTAAGGGGTACTCAACGAAAGGAGAAAGGTTAGGATTTGGACAAGTCTGTTTGCATCCAAGTCACTGAAGATTGACAACTGTGCTTGAGCCTTGGCTCGGGCAATACAGTCGGTTCTATAGGGACATAGATCTGAGAGATGACGAGAAGCCCAAAATGACCAAGGCTGCACCGGCCGAGATGACGATTGACATCACAATCAGCCACAATGACTCATCATGAGTCCTAAAGATTGGATCACAGCTCAGCCCCCCGATGATGGAAGAACTTGCTGGATTTCTCCAAGCAAATCTCATCGTATTCGCTTGGTCTTACTCTAACGTGTGTGGGATCGCGGCTTCCATTGCGATCCATGCATTGAATATAGACCCGACGCATGTCTCGGTGAAACAAAAAGGACGTGGCATGGATCCAGAGAGATCCGCGGCTCTTAAATAGGAGGTGGATAGGCTCAAAGTTAGTGTGTTTATTTGCGATCCCCTCTACCCTAAGTGGGAATCTAATCCTGTACTTATGAGAAAAGAAAATGGAAAATGGCGGACGTGCGTTGATTACTTGGACTTGAACAAGGCATGCTCGAAAGACAACTTTCCTCTTCCAAGGATTGACTAGCTGGTGGACTCAACCGTAGGACACAAATTGCTGTCTTTCATGGATGCATACTCAGGATATAACCAGATCTCGATGCCCATTTTCGATAAAGAGCACACTAGCTTCATTACTGATGTTGGATTATATTGCCATATGGTAATGCTGTTTGGACTAAAGAATGCAGGAGCGACCTACCAATGCCTAGTCAATAGAATGTTCAAAGATCGGATCGGAAAAATGATGGAGGTATATATGGATGATATGGTCATGAGTCATGACGGTCTAGCGACCACATCAGGGACGTGGAGAAAATGTTCGATATCCTCCGATACTACAAAATGAAGATTAACCCTCCGAAGTGTTCTTTTGGCACAGCATCAAGAAAGTTCTTGGGTTTCATGATTAATGCCTGCAGAATCGAAGCTAATCCCAAGAAAATTAAGCTATTCACAATATCCAAGTGCCAAAGACTATCAAACAAGTATAGAGCCTGTATGGGAAGGTTGCCACGCTAAGCCGATTTATTTCCAAAACTACTAATAAATGAATTCCTTACTTTAACTTGATTAGGAGAGGAAAAAGGAATTTTGAATGGATATACGATTGTAAAGACGCATTCCAAGCTTTGATCAATCACTTAGAGAGATTTCCCATCTTGTCATAGCCAGTATATCATGAAGACTTGTATATCTACTTAGCCGTGTCGATACATGCTATAAGTGCCTTCTCGCTTTGCAAAGAGAATCAGATCTAGAGACCAATCTATTATGTTAGCAAGAAATTAACGGAAGCTGAAAGGAACAATCCGAAGATAGAAAAATTGGTATACAGTTTGTTGATTGCTTCACTAAAGCTTCACCCTTACTTTCAAGCACATCTTATCAATGTTTACACCAAAGCCGTTATGACAAGTCCTGCGGTGACTTGAGACATCTAGAAGGTCACTCAAGTGGAATATCAAGCTTTGCCAATTAGACATCACTTATCTTTCTTAGAGGTCTATCCAGGGTCAGGCACTGGCACACTTTATAGCAAAGTTTACTGTGTAGGATGGTTTCCCAAAGAGCAGTGAAACCCCTTCCATATGGTGGAAGTTATATATAGATGGAGCATCTAATGATCGTTGTTATGGAGTGGGAATTGTGCTTGTAACTCACAAAGATCAGTCAATTTTGCTATTCTTTAAAGCTTGATTTCCCTTCAACAAATAATGAAGTTGAGTATGAGGCTCTGATTGCTGGACTTAAGCTCGCCAAAGAACTATGGATAAAGTCTCTTGAAATCTTTTACGACACACAACTAGTAGTACACCAAGTCAAGGTAGATTGCCAAGCTATTGGACGACGACTTGCTCCGTACCTTGCCCAAGTCCAAGAGTTGTTGGTTAACTTTAAGTATATGATATTACGCACATTCCTCGAGATCAAAACAAAGAGGTTGATTCATTGGAAAATTTTGCTAGCACCAAGGATGCACAATAGATGGGCTTGGTTCCAGTAGATGTATTAAACGCTTCGAGCATAAGCCCGATGGAAATCGATCGGGTACTAAAGACGAAGCCCAAGGAGTTGAGGATGACTCCGATGAAATACTATTTGCTATAGGGAGTTCTTCCCGAACGAAGGAATCAAAAATGACAAGTCCTTTATAAAGCTTCACGATATATCATATAGGGAGGAATTATGTACAGAAAGGGTTTTTTCGTTCCCCTGCTCTGGTGTATCACTCACGATTAAATAAAATGAGTCTTGAAGGAATTTCATGAATGAGAATATGGCGATCACACTGGGGGCAAACTCTAGCAAAGAAAATACTCCATTACGGGTATTATTGGTCGACCATCAATCAAGATGCTACTGATTATGTATGACGATGCAACAAGTGCTAAATATATGTAAAAGTTCCAAGAGCTCCGTCGATGGAAATTACACAATTTGTCAACTCATGGCCGTTTTCCATGTGAAATATAAATATTATCGGTTTCTTACCGATCTCTAAAGGGGGTGCGAAGTGCGCTATTGTTGTAGTTGATTACTTCACCAAATAGGCCGAAGCAGAACCTTTAGCCACGATCATAACCAAGAAAGTAATCAACTACATCGTTCGAAACATCATCTGTCGTTTCGGTCTTCAACGAACTATTGTAACGGATAATAGTACTCAATTCAACAGTGCTAAATTTAAAGATTTCTGTCATCGGCATCATATTGAAAAGAGATTTGCAAAAGTCGCTTACCCTCAAGCGAATGGGCATGCTGAAGCTATGAACAAAATAAAAAAAATCCATTTTGAAGAAGCGTTTGGAAATGACTAGAGACAAGTGGATGGATGAACTCCCCACAACACTATAGGCTTATAGGACCACCCATCGGTCCGCGATTGACCATACTCTATTTGCCCTTACATACGGTTCTGAAGTCGTTATTTCTGTTGAGCTCGAAGTTCCTTCTCATTGAGTGACCTACTACAATCCCAGAATGAATAAAGACCTCCTCTTGGAATCTTTAGACTTTATAAATGAGAAGCACGAAGAAGCTGATTTGAGGGCAACTGTGCACCGATATTGAATCTCATGATACTAAAACACTAAATTCCGACCTAGAACTTTCGAATCGGCGATCTCGTCTTAAAATGGGTTTTTCCCACCCCGTCGCATATGAATCCAACTTGGGAAGGACCGTATGTAATTGAGCAGAGGCTTGGAGTAGGAACTTTCAAGCTAGTGACTATTGATGGTATCACACTCCCAGGGGCGTGGAATAGCACGCACTTACGACGCTATTACACTTAATTTATTTCTTTTCTATTTAGTTTCAGGGTTTTGGTTAAGCAACTTATTTTCTAGATATGTAATAAGATAGATTATGTCATTTCTTTCCATTTGACAAACAAAGTTTTGAACTTCCTTCACATATGTATTTGTTATAGCAGTACGTGTTAGTTAAATTAGAAAACTAACTGATATTGACATGTCCAAGCAGGTTCCTAGAGTTTGGAGCTAGCCAATTACATTAGTTCCCCATTGAACTAAACATGACGAACGTGATCCGACCGTTCATTTGATAATTAACGTTTATAACCCAATGGACAGAGTACATAATAAGGAATGGATGTGGCTTGACTATCAGATAACCAAGTTAATCCTATCGAGCGATGGGACGTCACGAATCAAAAGTGATCATGATATGCCCGATTGCTAGCTAAGTCAAACCCCAGACGTTCGGGTAACTCAACCAATTAAGGAAATTATGATCCGATTGTTTTTGAAAAAATTCTAAGTCCCCAGAGCGTGGACTGGAGTATAAATACAAGCCGGGTGCTATTTGACAACCCGCTAACTACCTCTTATCCCTAGAATGCGGGTATGAGTATAAACAAATAGACGAGTGCGGTTCGACCACTCATTATTCCGTGAACTCTGGACTGAAATCGATAGGAGTATAAACTCGCTAAGGATAGAGTTCGACCATCCACCGTCTAACTCTGTTAACCTGAGACTGGGTGTAGGAGTATAATCCCACAAACCGTTGAATCCGACAGTGCAACATTAGGGCTCCTGTGTTTGGTACGACTCAAGGCCACGACCATATGGAGGCCTTGGGATAAAATTAATAGATTATCATTCAAATCAACGAGCGATGAATTACAAGTACATTGAATGGAAAATTAATAGCTCAACTGCTTAAATAACAATTCACATGAAAGTTCAATAGAAAATGGATAACTTTTATTTGCATAATAAACTTCAAAATTGTGATACAAGTTTATTCAAAAACAGGGGTCGTACCTGCACAATCATAGCCAACAAAAGGGAAAACGGTTATACAAGATATGTGCAAACTATGCCAAAGCAACAACTATTTCTTTTGTCCTTTCTCTTTCTTGGATTTTTTGGCAGTGGCGCCACCGGAGCTTTCGCCTGTCCTTTTTCTTGATCCTTTACCACCCTTGGCAGGAGAGCTTTCAAAGGTTGGAGGAAGTTCTTTGGAAATCGACCCACCGGGTGGAAATACTTGTATTGGGATGAAATTTGGATCGTTAATGTCCATGTCGGCGGGTTCAGCCTTAACTTTTTTCTTCAACAATTCCTCCCTCTTAATGCACTGTTTTAAGCTGAGCTCATTGATATGTTCGGTGGCACTGTTAATTACAACGTCATCCGGCTCATCAGACAACGACGAGTCTTTGGTTTTATCATCATCAAGTGCTCCAATAACTTGAGCGTCAGGCCCTGGAGCGATGGTGGTCGCCAGAATCTCAGTAGATGTTGACCGTTGATCCATGGCGACATCACTTTTTAGAGTCTGGCTAGGACCTGAAAGACCCATGGATTCATGGAGACAAGAAGATAAGCCCATGACTATTGGGCATGGCGAACGAAACCTCTTGAAAAGTGAAGAGTAAAGTGGATACCTACATCCGGTTAACTCTAAGTTGTTACAGGAGTGCTCCCTTCCAGAATAGAGGTTAGGTTAGCACCTTAGATTGATAACCAGGTTTGTCTGGATTTTACCTTAGATCCTATCCTGGGTCGAGAGAAACTGATGCTCCAACTGCTTGAAGAGAAGAGGGCCTTTGGGATCTGACTCCAAAGACTTGGCAGTGTTCTCCCCATTGTCGGAGGGAGCTAGAATGTCAAAATATTGAAGTCTCATAGTAGCAAGGTCTAGAGTTTCACCCCATGAATAATCTTCCATACTAGTCTCTCTTCGTCTAAATTAGCTTCGCCTAGGGTTCTCTTTTTCATTTCAACAATGTATTCCCAAGCTTCAACGAGTGACTCAAGATAACCCTCACAAAGAAGGTTCAGATCGCGATGGATAAGGACTCTAGCTTTGTATTCAATGATCAAGGGATCGAACATGTCTTTAATTTCATTTCGACGTGCTTCTTTAGCATCCTTTACCAGGGCTTCGATCTATTCTCTCATCTCATTGTGGTCGGCTTCTCTCGCCTCTTCTTTGAGGACTTCAATTTAAGAAAGTTGCTCATCAAGCTTATTCTTCAACTTTCGGGCTTCAACGGCCTCTTTGCAATATCGCGGTTCCTCTTGAGCTTTAATTTTCTCTTCTATTCCGTTCTTAAGAAGTTCTTTAAGCTCCTCAACGCGACGGATCAAAATATTTTTCTCCTTTTGCAAGGTATCATTTTCAAAGGCAAGCGCACCACTGCGGTCGAGGGCAGCATCTGTGAGAAATGCAGATTACGGATCTTAAGGCTAGAATTAACACTAGAGGAGGGGTGAATAATATTTTAAGGAATTACTAATTCTTTTAGAATTTATATTAATTTGAACACAAATGTATGCAATATTCAGACACAGATATGATCACAGAATCAAACACAGATGCAGCTATAAAGTAAAAGCAATAAAGGAAAGATCACACCAGATTTTATACTGGTTCGGAGTTCCCTACATCCAGTCCCGCAACACAAGTACGGATTTCTTTTAAAAATCAATTCTTACAATTACACCCTTGATTTCAAGGCTACGAGGTACACTGCTCCGATTCACAATCTTCCGGGTAGAGATACTTCATTTTACGGGCAACAAGCTCACCCAATTGATTTCCCAGGCTCCAATCACACCTTTTCTTGCTTGATTGATTTAACAGGCTACAATCACACCTTTTCTCACTCAATTAATAACAAAGAAGCCTATAACTCTGGATAGCGCTGTGATCTTGTTGAGCTAGTGATAGAGAATCAAACCAGAAATGATCTAGTTAGATTCAATGGTGATTTCGGCAGAGTAATGGTAAAAATATATGAAAAGAAATGTGGAAGAAGAAGAGGAGTGAAATCAGAGAAAATATGAATATAAATTCGTTTAAAACAGCCCCTATTTATAGTAGAACAATAGCCATGTCCATTCGTGCAAGGATGTAACGAATAGACACTTCCTTTGAAATTCAAAATTTTGAAATAAACTGTCACCTTGTCGACAAGGGTCCCTTGGGGTTGTTAACTGGCCTAAGTTATTTTTGGTAATTTGTTTTTCTTTGAAAATAACTTCTATCTTGTATTAAAACTATTTTAAACTTTATAAACATACTTAACTATAGTTAAAATACATAAATAAGTATAGAAAATAATATTTTGGTATATATAAAATTTTACTATAATTTTATATTTAAATCTAAGTATAATTAGTAAAAGTTAAATATATTATAATTAAAAGATAGTTTAAAACCAAGGATAATTTGATTTTGAAAATCAAGATTATTTTGAGGCTAAAAGTATTTTAAAAATAGGATAGATTCTGATTTTTTTAAAAGGAAGATTTTGAAATCATTTTGAAAACAAGATATAATTTTGTAAAACATTTGAATAAAAGTTAGTGGATACAAAACAATGTTCCATTAGATTTTTCGTAAGTTCCATCCTACTTTGGGTTCCATCCCTTTAACGGGATCGAAGTGGATTCCATTCCACGAATAAAATAGATTTTAAGATGTCAGTGGTTTTATAGGAGTTTTAACAAAATTCCTAACTAAATTAGTCATATTGAAATCTTGAACTCTTGATAATCTTGATACTCATGAATCTTGAATCTTGACTTCGATCTTGAGTTTATCAATTCTTGAATCTCTATACTGTACAGTCGTCATTCTTTGGTACCTATATATGTATATCCTGCATATACATATATATATATATATATCTAAACAATAATGTTGTATTTATATTTTATAATCTTATTCTAAGGTTGTTGTCATCAAAACCATCTTCTCAGGGACTAACAATCTCCCCCTTTTTGATGATGACAACCTTTGTTTATAAAATATTGCTTCTATCCTAATAATGTAAAAAATGCGGATTACGGATCTTAATGCTAGAATTAACACTAGAAGGGGGTGAATAGTGTTTTAAGGAATTACTAATTCTTTTTGAGTCTATATTAATTTGAACACAAATGTATGCAATATTCAGACACAGATATGATCACAGAATCAAACACAGATGCATATATAAAGTAAAAGCAATAAAGGAAAGAACACACCGGATTTTCTACTGGTTCGGGGATACCCTACATCCAGTCCCGCACACAAGTACGGATTTTTTTTCAAAAACAATTCTTACAATTACACCCTCGATGTCAAGGCCACGAGGCAGACCACTCCAGATTCACAATCCTTTGGGTAGAGATACTTGATTTTACGGGCAACAAGTTCACCCAATTGATTTCCCAGGCTATAATCACACCTTTTCTCGCATGATTGATTTCACAGGCTACAGTCATACCTTTTCTCACTCAATTAATTACAAAGAAGCCTATAACTCCGAATAGCACTGGGATCTTGTTGAGATAGTGATAGAGAATTAACTAGAAATGATCTAGTTAGATTCAATGGTGATTTCGGCAGAGTAATGGTAAAAATGTATGAAAAGAAATGTGGAAGAAGAAGAGGAGTGAGTTCAAAGAAAATATGAATATAAATTCGTTTAAATCAGCCCCTATTTATAGTAGAACAACAGCCATGTCCATTCGTGAAAGGATATAACAAATAGACACTTTCTTGGAAATTCAAAATTTTGAAATAAACTGCCACCTTGTCGACAAGGGTCCCTAGGGGTTGTCGACAGGCCTAAGTGATTTTTGGTAATTTGTTTGTCTTTGAAAATAACTTCTATCTTGTATTAAAACTATTTTTAAACTTCATAAATATACTTAATTATAGTTAAAATACATAAATAAGTATAGAGAATAATATTTTGGTATATATAAAATTTTACTATATATTTAAATCTAAGTATAAATATTAAAAGTTAAATATATTATAATTAAAAGATAGTTTAAAACCAAGGATGCTTTGATTTTGAAGACAAAGATTATTTTGAGGGTAAAAGTATTTTAAAACCAGGATAGATGTTTTTGATTCTTTTAAAAGAATGATTTTGAAATCATTTTGAAAACAAGATATAGTTTTGTAAAACATTTGAATAATAGTTAGTGGATACAAAACAAAGTTCCACTAGATTTTTCGTAGGTTCCATCCTACTTAGGGTTCCATCTCTTTAACGGGCTAGAAGTGGATTCCATTCCACGAATAAATTGGATTTTAAGATGCCAGTGCTTTTTTGGGAGATTTAACAAAATTCCTAATTAAATTACTTATTATTGAAATCTTGAACTCTTAATAATCTTAATACTCATGAGTCTTCAATCTTGATATCTTCAGTCTGGAATCTATATACTGTACAGTCTTCATTCTTGGTATCTGCGTGGTTAAATCCTGCATATACATATATATCTAAACTATAATGTTAGTATTTATATTTTATAATCTTATTCTAAGGTTGTTGCCATCAAAACCATCTTCTTAGGGACTAACAATCTCCCCCTTTTTGATGATGACAACCTTTGTTTATAAAATATTACTTCTATCCTAATAACTCCCCCTAAAACTAATAACTCCCCCTAAAACTATGCCTAACTATCATATTTTATCCTTCTCCCCTTTGTCATCAACAAAAATTAACTCCAAACTATATAACTCCCCCTTAATCTAATATTGTATGACATGTAATTATAATGATAGTGTTATCATAAATAATCAACACTTAATTCTAAAACTAAAACTTAGTCCTTAATTACTAACTATCCTAACTAAGAATCCATATATGAAATGTGAGAATTCAAATATAAGAACACAAATCATTTATTAATTATATATTGTTATATTTACATTTGCGTAGAAAACATAAGTAAGATCATATAACGATAAGAAAGAGAGAAAAGAAACTAATATGTGTCTTTGAAAATGGGAGATCTATGAACCGAGCAATTTGGGTAGTGGAAACAGAAATTTCCACGTTGTTCGACTAGATTTACATCCTTGTCAAAGCACACTTCGCCAACGCAAACAACTTTGTCGTCATCTTCAACGTGCTCTTCTTCCATGAGGGCTTCTTCTTCTTCCTTGCTGTCCTCTTGCACTTGATCTCCTGAAGATTCTTCATCAATCAAGGTTGGATTAGCATGATTGTCCATTAGAAACTTTTGCAAGTTTTAAGGATTTTGCCTTGACGTTCTTGTTCTTTGGCCATTCTGAGTTGCACTACTTGAATTTCAGTCATTAGTTGCAGTGCATCCATTAAGGAATCCTTCATTTTCATCACTCGTGCAAGCGTAGTTTGTTGAAATGGTCCAGTAGAAGGAGAAGGGAATGAAAAGGTTGAATTTTTATTTGATTTGGAAGAGGAGGCCATTGTTTAATTGTTTTTAGAAGATAGATCAGAGAAAGGACAGAAAGAATGAACAAAATTTCGAAATAAGAAGAATATATAACCACGTATTTGAATTTTGGTGGGAAAAATTCAGAAGTAAAAAATTGTTATATGTCGACAGGGGTAAGGGATGGTTGTCGACAAGGTACTTATATTTTTACTATTTGATTTATTTTAATTTAATTTTTTAATTATACTTTGTTATTTATATTCAATATTTCAGTTATTGAACAAATACCTAATTCTCTTCTTAATTTAGTAAATATAGATCCATTTAAGGGTTTTGTTAAGATATCAGCAATTTGGTTCTCGGAATTGATATAATCGAGAGTAATTACTTCCTTGGTTATATTCTCTTTGAGAAAATAATGTCTGTTATCAATATGTTTAGTTCGAGCATGATGAGTAGGATTTTTGGATAAATTTATTGCACTAGTATTATCACAATAAATTGGTGATTTTGAGAAATTTAAACCAAAATCTTTTAAGGTTTGTTGCATATATATTACTTGAGAACAAGCTAAAACACCTAAAATATACTCTGCTTCAGTTGTTGATAAAGAAACTGTATTTTGCTTTTTACTAAACCAGGAAATCAGAGAATACTCCAAAAAGTGACAAGTTCCACTTGTACTTTTTTGGTCTGATTTACAACCAGCATAACCAGCATCACAGTAATATATTAATTCAAAAGAATCATTTTCAGGATAAAATAAGCCATAATAAAAGGTGTGTTTAACATATCTTATGACACGTTTTACAGCTTTTAAGTGAGTCTCTTCAGGTTGGGATTGATATCTTGCACAGAGAAAACACTATGCATGATATCAGGTTTACTAGTAGGTATATAGAGTAGTGATCCATTCATTCCTCTATATAATTTTTGATCTACATCTTTCGAGAGATTTTCTTTATTTAGGTACTCATTGGTTGCCATGGGAGTGGGTTTTCCACTTGCAGTAGTCAAACCAAATTTACTAACTAGGTCTTTAGCATATTTTTCTTGACTGATAAAGATACCATTATCTAATTATTTTATTTGCAATCCTATAAAGAAGTTTAATTCACCCATATGACTCATCTCAAACTCTTTTGTCATTATTTCAGAAAATTCTTTATTCATTTCAAAATTAGTTGATCCGAAAATGATATCATCTACGTAAACTTGTACTAGTTGAATATCATTTTTATTTCTTTTAATAAAAGAGTATTATCTACTTTACCAATTTCAAAGTTTGATTGTAATAAGTAAGATCTTAGTCTATCATACCAGGCTCTAGGAGCTTGTTTTAGACCATATATAGCTTTCTTAAGTTCGTAAACATGATTTGGTACTTTTTCATTTTCAAAAGTGGTGGTTGTTCAACATATACTTCCTCTTTTACAAATCCATTTAAAAAGGCACTTTAAACATCCATTTGAAATAATTTGAAATTACTATGATTTGCGAAAGCAAGTAGAATCCTAATGGCTTCTAATCTTGCTACGGAAGCAACGGTTTCATCAAAATCTATTCCTTATTTTTGACAATAACCTTGAGCGACGAACCGGGTATTATTTCTAACAACCTCACCTTGTTCATTCATTTTATTTTTATAAACTCATTTTGTTCCAATTATAGTTTTGTTTTCAGGTCTATGAACAAGTTCCCAAACATAATTTCTAGTGACTTGATTTACTTCTTCTTGCATAGCCAAAATCCATGAATCATCGGTTGATGCTTCCTTTGGATTTTTGGGTTCAATAGTTGATATAAAGGCTACATTGCTCATTTTACTTAGTTGATTTCTAGTTGTAACAACAGATTGCATATCACTTAGTATATTTTCTATAGGATGATCTTTTAAAAGTTTAATCTTTTTATTAGGATGATTAAATTCATTATTAGTTTCAGTTGACTCTTGATTTTGAGTGATTAAATCCTCTTCATCATTTGTATCTTCAAATTTTTGAGACTTTCATCGAAGAAACATGCATTGTTTCTTCGATGGTGTTAGTCCTTTAATTAAACACTTTGTGTGCTTTACTTCTATTAGAATATCCGATAAAGATACCTTTGTCGGATTTAGGATCAAATTTATCTAAGTTATCCTTTGTATTTAAAATAAAACATTTACTTCAAAAAATTCTAAAATAAGATACCTTAGGTTTCTTTGTGTGAAGAAGCTCATAAGATGTCTTATCAGTTAAAAGTCTAATTAATATTCTATTTAAAATATAACAGGCGGTAGCAACTGCTTCTGCCCAAAAATATTTTGGTAATTTACTATCTGAAAGCATAGTTCTTGCACACTCTTGAATCGTCCTATTTTTACGTTCTACTACTCCATTTTGTTGTGGAGTTCTTGGAAATGAAAAATTGTGAGTTATTCCCTTTTTATTGCAGAATTCCTCAAATTTTCATTTTCAAATTCACTACCGTGATCACTACGGATGGTTATTATTTTTTACAGAAAGTTGATTTTAAATTCTTTTTGTAAAGTTTTTAAAACATTCAAAAGTATCACTTTTATGTTTCAAAAATATTGTCCATGTAAATCGAGAATAAGCATCTACAATTACAAAAACATATTTACTATGATTTATTGATAGAATTTGAGACGGACCAAATAAATCAAGATGGAGTAATTCAAGAAGTTTTGAAGTTGAAATCATATCTTTTAATCTAAAGGAACTTTTTCTAAGTTTTCCTAATTGACATGCATCACATAAACCGTCTACGTTAAAATTCATCTTAGGGAGACCTCTTACTAGATCATGTTTTGACAGTCTAGATAAGAGTTTGAAATTCAAATGCCCAAATCTCTTACGCCAAATCCAAGGGTCGCTTGTATTTGCAAAAAGACACAGGTTATCATTTGAAACTTTCATACTAAAAATATAAATATTCTTTTTCCTACTTCCCTCAAATATTATGCTTGAATTATTATTTTCAATGTGACACTTATCTTTTTCAAATTTAATTTTATATCCTTTATCACAAAGTTGACTAATACTTAGCAGATTATGTTTCAGATTCTTGACTAGCAAAACGTTAGTAATAATAGGAGTTTCAGAGTTACCGACTTTGTCGTTGCTAATCATATATCCTTTTGAGTTGTCTCCAAATTAACCAGTCCTCCGTCTTTGTATATTATATCATTCAGAATATCTGGATTACCAATCATGTGTCTAGAGCAACCACCATCGAGTATCCATTTATTCTTTTTGATCTGCACAATTTATCGATTGTGGATTGATTCCTCAACACCCATAAAACATGTTTCCTGCACATCATATAATTTTGGTTGACAAATTGAATTTGAATATTGATTATATGCAGACTCAAGAGACAATGATGATCTGAATATTTCTAAACTAGTATTAATAAGTTTTTTAAACATAGCCATTTTAAAAGCTTTTTCAAAAATCATATTATGAAACTTTGAAAACCTTGTTTTGATACAAAATGTGAGAAACGCGTATTACGGATCTTAAGGCTAGAATTAACACTAGAGTGGGGTGAATAGTGTTTTAAGGAATTAATAATTCTTTTTGAGTTTATATTAATTTGAACACAAATGTATGCAATATTCAGACACAGATATGATCACAGAATCAAACACAGATGCAGATATAAAGTAAAAGTAATAAAGGAAAGAACACACCGGATTTTATACTAGTTCCGAGTTACCCTACATCTAGTCCCGCACACAAGTACGGATTTACTTTCAATACAATTACGCCCTCGATTTCAAGGCCACGAGGTACACCACTCCAGATTCACAGTCTTCTGGGTAGAGATACTTGATTTAAGGGGCAACAAGTTCACCCAATTAATTTCCCAGACTACAACCACACATTTTCTCCCTTGATTGGTTTGACAGGCTACAATCACAACTTTTCTCACTCAATTAATTACAAAAAAGCCTATAACTTTGAATGGCACTAGGATCTTGTTGAGATAGTGATAGAGAATCAAACCAGAAATGATCTAGTTAGATTCAATGGTGATTTCGGCAGAGTAATGGTAAAAATGTATAAAAAGAAATGTGGAAGAAGAAGAGAAGTGAAATCAGAGAAAACATGAATATAAATTCGTTTAAAACAACCCCTATTTATAGTAGAACAACAGCCATGTCCATTCGTGAAAGGATTTGACGAATAGACACTTCCTTTGAAATTTAAAATTTTAAAATAAACTGCCACCTTATCGACAAGGGTCCCTAGGGGCTGTCGACAGGCCTAAGTGATTTTTGGTAATTAGTTTTTCTATGAAAATAACTTCTATCTTGTATTAAAACTATTTTTAAACTTTATAAATATACTTAACTATAGTTAAAATACATAAATAAGTATAGAGAATAATATTTTGGTATATATAAAATTTTACTATATATTTAAATCTAAGTATAAATATTAAAATTTAAATATATTATAATTAAAAGATAGTTTAAAACCAAAGATACTTTGATTTTGAAGATAAAGATTATTTTGAGGCTAAAAGTATTTTAAAACCAGGATAGATGTTTTTGATTCTTTTAAAAGGATGATTTTGAAATCATTTTGAAAACAAGATATAGTTTTGTAAAACATTTTAATAAAAGTTAGTGGTTACAAAACAATATTCCACTAGATTTTTCGTAGGTTCCATCCTACTTACGGTTCCATCTCTTTAACGGGCTCGAAGTGGATTCCATTCCACGAATAAATTGGATTTTAAGATGCCAGTGCTTTTTTGGGAGTTTTAACAAAATTCCTAATTAAATTACTTATTATTGAAAACTTGAACTCTTGATAATCTTGATACTCATGAGTCTTCAATCTTGATATCTTCAGTCTTGAATCTCTATATTGTACAGTCTTCATTCTTGGTACCTGCATGGTTAAATCTTGCATATACATATCCAGATTTTTTTGTTGTGTTATAATATATCTAAACTATAATGTTAGTATTTATATTTTATAATCTTATTCTAAGGTTGTTGTCATCAAAACCATCTTCTCGCGGACTAACAAATAACTCAACCTAAAACTAATAACTCCCCCTTAATCTATGCCTAACTATCTATTTTATACTTCTCCCCCTTTGTCATCAACAAAAACTAACTCCAAACTTTATAACTCCCCCTTATTCTTGTACTAAAGTACCTGCAACAATAAAATATACAATGGAATATATAATAGATAGTTAAGAGATAATTTACTGATAGTCATGATAACTAAACAAAGATCGTATAAATATCAATGTGTATTTATACATATTTTGTTTTGCACACCAATTATCAATCCACACTAAACCAAATCAAATCAATCCAAGCAGTTAATTCAAATCAAACAAAGCAATCAAATAAAATCAAACATTACGAGGAACTTCCACCCATCCTTCTTCTCCAAATATAGGGTCTACTTTAATGGCATCCCAATTTTCATTTTCATTGGTGAGAGGGACTGGAGGATGTGCTTCATTATCATTTTTGTGCAGGGAGGAAATCATCCATCGTATCATATCAATATGATTTTCTTGCTCCTTGATCATCTGCATTTGACTCAACTCTAAGTGTCATTGATTACGTAGAAGGAAAGAAAGATTATTTTTGAAAGAGTTAAGGATTTCTTCAAGATTCTCAGTCAAACTATGAATTGGATTGTCCATATTTGAGTTTGTGAGAAGAAATATAGATAAAGTAGATAAGAAATGATTTGGAGTGATTAATTCTGGAAGAAATATGTATTTATATGTGTAGAAATTCGTTTGAAATGAATAGACACAAGGTAGTTATTCAAATTTCAAATTTAAAGTGAAAAGTCATTTCTGACCAGTACTTGTCGACATGGTCTATGGGGGGATGTCGACAGGGGTTAGTTAATTTTGTTGACTTATATTTATATAATATACTAACATTTATTCTATAGATAGGATAAGCTAGATAATAGAAAAGTAATTCAATTTCATTTTATAATAGAACGATACAATGATTAAACATAAGAATTACACGAACATTCAAATCAAAACTAACTAAAACCAATAAAACATGACATGAAAAGGTAGAACTAGTTAGAGGATGACAAAGATGAAGATAATCCAAGCTTCTTGCTGACTTTGGAGATAAACTTGTTCATCTTAGATGACATTTTATCCAATTTCTTACTAGTGGACCGTTTAAGTGTCCGCTGATTCTCAACAATGGTCTTTTGATTTTTGAGTAAGGTTTTGTTGGTTGGATTAGCGGGATAGTCATACTTTCCAAGGATGTTTCACCTTCTTCTTCTTCTTCTTCTATTTCCATTTCATCCCCTTCTTCTTCCTCCTCTTCCATCTCCTCATGATCCAAACGCTCTTCCTTTTCGGCAAGAGTCGCATATGGTCGAAAAACATATGGAATTTTCATAAGAGAAATGTTTGAGTGATTAAAAAAATTTCTTGAAACAAATTCTTCTTCTTTGAAATATACTCCAAAATAATTAAAAATTCGGGTGGGATAGATTCCATGATACAAAGTGTTTTCTCCCATTTCAAAATTTTTGAGACGAAATTCTTCCAAAATAATTTGCGCCCAATTAATATCATAATTTCCAAATATAGCAAAAAGTGCTTTGCAAACTTTTGAAGTTGGATTGTTAAAACTCCCCGATCTTGGGGTCAAAGTATGTTGTAAAAGAACATTAACAATTCTAGCTTTTGGTCGAATGTTTAGATTTATGAATTCAAAGTTATCATTTCCTTCGAAAATGTGATGAAATGTCTCACGATCATTTTCATCGATATTAAAACTAGAAAGATCCATTCCCGTGCTCTTGCAATTGAGAATGGTACCCAAAATATCACAATTCAAGATGATTCTAGTGCCTTTGACGCTACTCCAAATTTCATCATCGTTTCCATTATGAAATCCACGGTGGAGATTTCCATAGAAAATTTTAACATGATTTGAAGAACAAACAAAGTCATTTTGTAAAGCATCAACAAGACTAAGAACTTGGTTGTTTGCAAAAAGAGAATCGATTTCATAAGTAGAGAAATCTTGAAATAAAGCAAACTTCTCGGGATGGACTTTTCCATAGTTAACATAGTTGATATATGCTTTTATAACCTCCAGATTATTGAAAAGTTGCTCTTTTATCTTTCTGGAAATTCTCATTGTGGAAGGGTTGCTTGAAGAAGCCATTAGAGTAGGGAGTAGAGAGCTTGATATTTTGAAATAAGAGTTTGAATTTGAAAATGAAAGTGAAAAGTTGTGATAAGAGATAGTAAATAAATAGATTCTCAAGGGACATGTTCTCTGGTCAAAAGGTGACTTTTCAGAGACTTGAATGAAGCAAAAAGATGGAGGAAAATTCAACATTTGAATTCAAATTCAAATTTTAAATTTCTGTACCCATGTCGACAACGTGGGGGGACCCTTGTCGACAGGTGTCTTTGAATTTTAATAATTTATTTCTCTTAAGTATTATAATATATATATATATATATATATATATATATTGTTTTTAATGCCCATATATATCTGGAATATTACTAGAATTATAGTATATTCCATAAAATATTATGATACTTTTTAAATAAAAATAATAGTAAAAACATAATAAAAATAAAAATTTTAAAATTCAAACGACATACCAATTCAAAATCAACCAATCAAGCATCCAATTCTAAGCATGCAATTTCAACCAATGTGTTGTAAACGTGTACCATTTTCTGAGTCCGTTTCTTTGAATTCTTCGGAGTCGTGAACTGCCGCGAAACACATATTTGAATTATCTGTCTTCTGATCATCATCGCTTGAGGAAGAGTCTGAGTCATCTAGAGTAGCAGTAAATGCACGTTTTCATTTCTTTACGGAATCATTGTTTATAGGAAGATTTTGCCTATCTGGATGCAGACAGTCTTTTTCATACGACCTGGTTCGTCACAGTTGAAACATTTAATATAGTTTGACACTACATTCTGATTATCAGAGTTCTTATAGTTGTTTCTCTTAAGATTATTCATCTTTCTATATTTCAGGAATTTTTGGAAGTTCTTGGTCATAAAGGCTATCTCTTTATCATTAGCGATGTTTGAGTCTAATCCATCGGTCAATGCATTGAATGCAATTGATTTCTTTTTAGATGCTTTGCTTTCTCTTCTCTCAATCATTCGGACTTCAAACGATATTAGATTTCCAATTAATTCTTCTATTTTTAAGGTACTGATGACATTTGCCTCTTCGATTGCAAGTGTCTTTTGATCCCATTCTGGAGTAAGAGAATTTAAGTTTTTTCTGACTTGATCTTCTTTCGAAAATTCCTTTCCCAAGGATATTAGAGAATGCACAATATTCTGAAATCTACTATACATATCTGGAATAGACTTATTAGAATTCATTTTAAATAATTGAAACTGATTTGTGAGCATCGAAATTTTGGTCTGTTTAACTTTGCTTGTTTCTTCATGAGTAACTTGCAAAGTTTTTCAGATTTCATATGCAAACTTACAAACTAACACTCTATTAAATTCATTCCTATCAAGTGAACAAAACAGAATATTCATAGCTTTAGAGTTGCTTTGTGCAACGGTCTTTTGCTCAGCAGTGCACTGTGCAAAATCAGTTGTGGGTTCAAAATATTCAGTCTGTGTGATATTCCAAGTGTCTAGTCCTACAGATTGTAAATATATTTTCATCCTACATGTCCAATATGCATAGTTGCTGCCATTAAAAAGTGGTGGTCTGACAGTAGACTAACCTTCTACAAATGAACTAGTGACAGAGATAATAGAACCGGTGTTGGTAGTAGTAATAGTACCAGTGTTTGTAGCCATTTTGAAATTTTTTCAAAATCCAGATTATGAAACTTTGAAAACCTTGCTCTGATACCAAATCTAAGAAATGCGGATTACAGATTTTAAGGATAGAATTAACACTAGAGGGGGAGAATAGTGTTTAAAGGAATTACTAATTATTTTTGAATTTATATTAATTTGAACACAAATGTATGCAATATTCAGATACAGATATGATAACATAATCAAACAAAGATGCAGCTATAAAGTAAAAGCAATAAAGGAAAGAACACGCCAGATTTTATAGTGGTTCGGAGTTACCCTACATCCAGTCCCGCAACACAAGTACGGATTTCCTCTCAAAATCAATTCTTACAATTACACCCTCGATTTCAAGGCCACGAGGTACACCGCTCTAGATTCAGAATCCTTTGGGTAGAGATACTTGATTTTATGGGCAACAAGTTCACCCAATTGGTTTCCCAGGCTACAATCACACCTTTTCTCGCTTGATTGATTTTACAGGCTACAATCACACATTTTCTCACTCAATTAATTACAAATAAGTCTATAACTCTGAATAACACTGGGATCTTGTTGGGATAGTGATAGAGAATCAAACCAGAAATGATCTAGTTAGATTCAATGGTGATTTCGATAGAGTAATGGTAAAAATGTATGTAAAGAAATATGGAAGAAGAAGAGGAGTGAAATCAGAGAATATCTACATATAAATTCGTTTAAAATAGCCCATATTTATAGTAGAACAACAGCTATGTGCATTCGTGAAAGGATGTGACGAATAGACACTTCCTTTGAAATTCAAAATTTTGAAATAAATGTCACCTTGTCGACAAGGGTCCCATGGGGTTGTTGACAGGCCTAAGTTATTTTTGGTAATTTGTTTTTCTTTGAAAATAACTTCTATCTTGTATTAAAAATATTTTAAACTTTATAAATATACTTAATTATAGTTAAAATACATAAATAAGTATAGAGAATAATATTTTGGTATATATAAAATTTTACTATATATTTAAATCTAAGTATAAATATTAAAAGTTAAATATATCATAATTAAAAGATAGCTTAAAACCAAGGATAATTTGATTTTGAAAATAAAGATTATTTTGAGGCTAAAAGTATTTTAAAAACAGGATAGATGTTTTTGATTCTTTTGAAAGGAAGATTTTGAAATCATTTTGAAAACAAGATATAATTTTGTAAAACATTTGAATAAAAGTTAGTGGATACAAAACAATGTTCGACTAGATTTTTCGTAGGTTCCATCCTACTTAGGGTTCCATCCCTTTAACGGGCTCGAAGTGGATTCCATTCCACGAATAAAATATATTTTAAGATGTCAGTGCTTTTCTAGGAGTTTTAACAAAATTCCTAACTAAATTATTTATATTGAAATCTTGAACTCTTGATAATCTTGATACTCATGAGTCTTGAATCATGATATCTTCAATCTTGAGTTTATCAGTTCTTAAATCTCTATATTGTACAGTCATCATTCTTTGGTACCTGTATATATATCCTGCATATACATATATATCTAAACAATAATGTTAGTATTTATAATTTATAATCTTATTGTAAGGTTGTTGTCATCAAAACCATTTTCTCAGGGACTAACAGCATCAAGTTCCTTTCGTAGGTAGATTCTAAATAACTCACCACCTCAAATGTTTCCTTAACACTTTTTTATGCCTCGATTAGCTTCACGACAATTCCGAGATCTCAATGTCTTAATGTTTAATTATATCTTTATCATGAATCACCTCTAGCTTGAGATGACCGATTTCATGTTGTCTCTCGATAGACACATCGAAGATCTTCCTTGCTAAGTGCTGGAATGATTTATGTTGTAAAAAAATCATTGATGCATGTAAGAGAACTAGCTTTAGCATTCCCTACGATTGTATATGATCGAGTTAGGGGTATGCCCTATGGGCAATTATGTAATTCTTTACATATATCTAACTCGTTGACCAATTTTATTCGAAATAAAAGCATTTCTTCCTATTATATACTTGATATAATGTGATTATATTAATTAATTAACTTAATTAAAACTATATGTAATAGAAAAATCCATAAATTGTATATTTTGTGATAGTAGTTACAAAGTGTTGTAGCCATGAGTAATTTATCACAACGAAACAAATATACCATTTTAAATGTTCCTAGTCAAGATGCATCGAGACTGGATATCAATGTATCCATTGAGACTAGAGTACGTAATGCTCTTCAAATGTTGGGTAGTGTATTACTCATGACTACTGAGGGCACCTAGAGGTTAGATACTAATAGTTATTGGACAATTATGGAACGACTCACTCGAAAGTTTTCTGTTGGTTAATATAACTAAGGTCAAACAGAAAATATTGATGTGACTGGTTTATACAATTCTCTAAAATTGAGAATACTGTGGATCATCAATATGAAAGCTCCGATATGATTATAGCAAAATCATGGCATGACGTCCATCGAGTGACTATAGTTGGGTCGAGTGGAAGTATTGGAAGTGAAGCACTATTCAAGAGAGGATTCGTCTCCTCAGTTATATGCGATTAGTATCACAGTCAACTCAAAGTCAAAGTCTCTGGCCGAAGCATTTCGGTTAATAATAATTGTTATTATTGAACCAAGGACTTCGTATTTAGACTATAAAGTTGAATGTGGATGAGGTTATAATTTTGACCATTACCAGATTTCATAAGTCCAAAGTGATATAGCTTTGACGAAGAGAATTGATGTAAATAAATGTCACAACCGGGTAACGCTTATTAAACTAAAATTGGAATTTACCAAAAATGAGTAAGCGATAAATTTGGCCATAATGTCACACCGCCTGCTAAGTGACGTGTGAACGTTAACATTAGAATAGTTCGATGTTAATCGTTGACCAAATTTACATCCAAGAGTTACACAGCCGAAATGATGAATTCCCTTAAGACCGAATGATTTAATTAGTTTATAATAAATTAATTAAATTAATTAATATTTATGAAATATTAATTATAAAATTTGAGTATGATTTGAGAAATAAATAATGTTATATATATTTATAACAGTTATAATTATATCGATTTAAATTAGATTTAATTGCATAGTATTTTGACTTGGGCTTAGATGGATTTAAGGCTCATCATTAGGGCTGCACAATTTCGATTTTGGAAGGTCTAGAGGTGTCTAAAACATAGGAAATTGGCTTGGAGATAGTGGGTTGAGATAAAGTGAGAAGGGATAATTTCCTCGTTTCTCTCTAATACAACCCTATATATATATATATATATATATATGTATGTATGTATGTATGTATGTATGTATGTGTGTGTGTGTGTGTGTGTGTGTATCACAGAAAATAATTACTAACCTCTTGGCTTCCATTACCTTCTACATTGCTCGTTAAAATATAGCTCTCAATTCACTCCCAAATTCTCAAATATATTTCAAATTAAAATAATATTATTCGATAGATAGAGGTCGGTGATTCTGGACTTGCAATCTGACGAATCAAGAACAGTAAGAGAAGGGAAGTCATAGCTTCAACGTGGATTCAAAGGCATCATTAAATTGGTAATTTTAGTTCATATTACAGTAATTAAATTATATTCTACGATCATATAATGAGCAATTTTATGTCTGTTTAAATATATTGCTACTATATGTTTAGTTATGTGAGATTTTGTAAGTAGATGTGGTTGTCACATATCATTTGGTTATGTGCATATTTGTTTATTATACTATATGATATATGTATAGAAAATTTTTGTTTACTGTTCAAAATCAATTTTTTTCATTAATAATTGTTTTTTATATATTTATTAATAAATTCATATATACATACATACATACATACATATATATATATTAGTGTATATTTCTCTCTCATAATAGCATATATATATAAGATATTTATATGATTTAAAAAATTAAGTACACTTATTTATATAGAAGATGAATTTAAAAATCCAAAAATTAATTATCATACATATATTCATATTTTTAAATTAACATTTATTGAATTTTTGAATTGTTTATTATATATAAAATAATTATTACCTTAGAAATCAAATTTATATTTAAAAAAATTATTATATCATTTTAGAAACATAGATAAAAAATTTGGAAATTTTTCAATAAAGTTTATTATTTTTAATAATTAACATTATTTCAAAAAAACTGTTTATGATTTATTAAAAACAACAATTTAATTGCAAAATTCTTCAAAAAATTTCGTGACCTTTCATTTATGATCATAGAATTTCTGAAATTTTAAAAGTTAAAATTTTAGTAATTAATTATTTTATATCAAATAATTATTCCCAAAATAATATATTTGTTTTTAAAAATAATATTTCAACTTTGAAAAATCTCCAGATTTTTCTTAAACTCTATTATATGATCCTAGTTTTTTTAAAATTATAAAATTTTAATTTTCATCAATAGATTATTTTGTGTCAATTATTTATTGATGAAAACATTATTTTATTCATAATATATACAAAATTAAAATACTGAAATTATTATGTTTGCAAAAATAAGTTAATTTTGAATTATAAATAACTTTAAATAATTGTTCTCTCTCTTTCTATACATATATATTTTTCTTTATATAAATGTTTTGTGTTCATATATTTTATATAATATATTTAAACAAACATGTGTCTGTGTATTTTGTAACACATATACATGCACATATGTGGACAACATACATGAAATACAAAATGATTTATTATGTCTATTGTGATGAAAAGTCCAACATCTACATATGGGCATATTATACATTTCACGATTATTATGTTACATATGCACTCACACATATATGTATATGATACATTTATGTATAAAATAAATCAAATAAAATTAATTTTATATCTTAATATATTTGAATCTAAATAAACAAGATTTTATTTAAATCAAATGTAGAAATGTTCTAATTCAGTTAGACTTCATAGGCCCAATAAAAGATCCAATATGACAAAAAATTTAAAATTCACTCATAACTTCCGTTGTGGGCTAGTCCAGTTCCAACAATGGTATCGGAGCCCAATAGCCTATGCGGCCTAAATTAGTCATATTATGGCTAACTAATTAAGGTTGCTCACTTAGTACGGTGTCTAGAAAGGTAAGGTCTAGGATTGGATTTGAATAATTAAGTACCATGTCCTACCTGATTACCGGTCTGGCCGGAAAGGTGAAGTGAGCCCATATGTTGCTCCTAATAGAAAAGGCCCTACCTAATTTGGTCTTGGGCTAATTTTCAAAATCTATTTGAAAACTAAAGTTAAAGATTTTAAATTTAGTAGTTAAATTTGAAATAAAACATGTTTATTATAAAAATTATAATAATACATAAGTTTTCAAAATGTTTAAAAGGATATTGATGTTTTCAAAATGTTTGAAAATATTTATATAATAATTTCAAATTTATTAATAAGATTAATAAAACAAATAAATTAAATATGTTAATTAATTAATGCATATATGCATGTGTTACATATGTTGATATATGTTATGTTATTTTAAAGTGTTTACGATAACATAAGTATATGTGTATGTATACAAGATAAAATTTGAAATTAATAAATTGTAATAAAAATTGTTTAATTGAATAAATTAATTAATGGTTAATTAATTAAATAAAATACACATATATATGATATATGTGTGTTACACTACAAAGGTTATAGTATACACTATAAATGTTATAGTAGATATGTCCAATATAAAAGTTATATTGGAATACTAATTTAAAACTAATTATAGAGTTTGTAACGATCCAGAATTTCTGTTAATTAAAATTTTAATATTTAATTGACTTTAAATATCAACAAGTAAAATTTATAAGTCGAATAAATATTATTTCGAATAATTGGATTTAATTGGATAATTAAATCGATAATTTAATATGTTAAAATACAGAAATAATTGAAAATTGGGTTAAATATGATTGAAATTGATTTGTAAAATTTTATTATATCATATTGGAGTTAGAATGATGTTATAGAACTTTTAAAATCGAATTAAAAGTTAATTTGTGAAAATTGAATATTTTAATATTTAATTGACGAGTTAAAATAGCCATTTTTCAAACAGTCTTGGATTTCGACGGAACCAGTTTCATCGGATCCATAATGTGATATTATTGTAAGATTTAAAATTTCAAGTCAATCGGATTTATCGTTTGTCCGGAGCAAGCCAAAACGCCTAGAAATTTAGTTAATCGGTTTAATTTAAAATTTATCGTTTATTGCCGTAACTCGCACAGATGATCGAATTAGCTTCCGAAACCTATTCCATTTTGTCCAGAACGCGGGGTAAACCCTAAAAACGTCGGTCACTGCGCTAGATTTGGAGTTCGAAAAATCCGGGATGAATAGTGTTTTGGAATATTTCCTATAAAAACCCCTTTACTCTTCACTTTTGCAAAATTAAAAAGAAAGCTAGGGTTTCAGTTGGAGCCGCCGCCTATGCTATTTTCAATGGCCAGAAACGCACGAGCTTCTTCCCCTCCGGTCTCTCGATCCGCAAAGAGTTAGCCTTCGAGTTCTAATGCAAAAGTGTAGAGGACATCAAGATCTATCCACCCAACGGTGGATTCGAGCAATCATCGTCGTTTGGAGGCAAAAAGCAGCCGCGTCCTCCTACAGTTCATGCGCATTTTCTGAGGCAGGGGGTTGACCGAGTGCGTGCGACCGCTGGGTGTTGGTGGAGTCGTGTGAGGGCTTCGAGGTGATGTAACCTGATCGTTGTCAGGTAGCTTGTATTGGTTGCGAAAATTGCAAGTTGAAGTGGCGGCATGGGTTTCGTATGTTCGAACGTGAAACTGGGTAGAGGGAGAAGCAATAACGAACGGCCTTGATTCAAAATTTCAAAAGGAACGGCCTGGATTATTAAAAGGATTAAGAATAAAAAGAAAGTGTAAATTAATTATATTTATAAATGTGTAAACTTTAAAATAGTGTATCTCTTTCATACGAGGTCCGTTTTGAACGAAACAAATTGCGACGGGTTCATTTTGTCGAGCACTAGACTATGGAATTAGATTGGAGTCGTTTGGAGCTAGTGAAAATTTTGAGTAAAATTAAACGTCCGTTTAATTTTATTCGAAATAAAACGTTACAACTGATATCGAAAATTCAAGGTGAGAACTTCTCACTCAATCGAATCTGTTTCGATTTATATTTTAAATAGTTAGATTTAAAATTGCTTGATTGTATGTTTGAATGTTGATTGTTATCTATTGATTGTTAAAATAGACATTATGCGTCGTTATTAAGCGGATGTTATTTATTACAAACATATACCGCGATAATTTCACTGCAAAGTGAAATTGGTATTATTTATGTACTTGGAGTTGATTTCCCGCATTATATAGCGAATAAGACCCTATTGCGCCGCATAATAGAGGTTAATATTTTATAAACCCATATACCGCGATATTCCGTATTGGAACAGAATTGGTATTGTGCTAACATCTGTGGATGCAGGGAAACAGGTTGGAGGGATCCAACTGGATTCCTCAACAATATTTATTTGCAGATATTGTGATATTTGTTGATTATCATATACTGATATATGATGTCTTTGTTGTCGTGATTGGCTATTTGGTGTTGTTGCATCATCGGATCCATTTTTGAAGTTTTAAAATAATGATTTTTTATTTTAAAAAGAATTTTAAAGTGATTTTTGAAAGTATACGTTTATTAAATTTTGAATTGTTAAAATAAGTAACATTGTAATTTTATTGTTATAAAAGTTATATTTTTGGAAAATAGTACTTAAGTATGATTTGGATTTATATAAGTTTTAAATAACGTTTTGTAAATTATTAAAAGAATTGGTTTATTTAAATTGAGATTTTGAAATATTATAAATGGTTTATATAAAAGATTCCTAAGATTAATATTTATAAATTAAAAATATAGGAATTGTGAAACGAGTTTTATTAAGTGTTAAAATGAAGTATAAATGGATTCCACAAGTGAATAAAATTTATAGATTTATAAATTGTGAAGTTATGAAATGAATAGATTTTGTAAAATAAAAGATTTATAAATAATTAACTTATAAATCGGATTTTGGGTATAAAGTTGAGTTATAAATTGAATTGATTTATAAAGGAGATTTTATAATTGAAGTTCTTAATAAATAGAAATGGAATTTATAAACATTGTTTATAAATCCGAAATCAATTGAATTTGATAAATTTAATATAGAAGATTATTAAAGGAGATATATTCGCGATTTCGGATAGCGAATTATTCTTGAAATAAAATATGTAGAAAATATTGAATATGGTTAGTGAAGTATATTCACGATTTTGGACAGTGAATATATTATTAAACAAAATGGATATGTTTTGGGAAAATGAATATTATCAAATGAAGTTAATTGTTTTAAAGATGTTTTAAAATGGATTAACTATCAATACCATATATTTCAACATTTATTGTTGAAATAGACGTTTTCGAGAAATAGAAGAAAATGGTGGACTATAACACTGTTGTTATAGTAAATGATTTCCGAAAAGAAATGTTTTATATAGTATTGGGATTTATATATCTATCTTAATTTCGAATCCCTATACTAGTGATTTTGGATCGTCCTAACGATGTTTTACGCAACTTTCGTTTTGACCCAAATAAATGTGTTTAAGAGAATGATTCCTTAAAGAATGAAATATATACTTAATTTCGACTTAAGTACATTGAATATTTTCTAAGTGTTGAAAATAAATGTATTTGTGAATTACTTATTATCATTAAATAAATATGGAAATGTTTTCCAATATGAAGTGAATGTTTTGAGATTTTATCTTTTAAAGATAAATTGAAAATGAATATTAGAAATCGATTTGGAAATCGTATATTCATAGATATTTTGGAATTGTAAATTCACTATGGAATTTATAAAAGAAAGGGAAATTTGTTTAAAAATAAACATTGATTTATTTTTGAAGTGTGGGAATAAATTTATGAATTTGGAACGTAAATATAAAGTAAATCGGTAAGGATTTATTTAATTGGTTTAAATGAACCATTTTGAAATGAAAATGAATAAAGATTTGTGAATATATCCCGTATAGGGAAATGATTTGAAATTTGTTTTCAAAAGTGGTAAAGGTGAAAAGTGATTTGAAATTTGTTTTCAAATGTTGAAGTGTGGAAATTATATATATCTAGTAAAGATATTTTGGAAAGTAAATAATTTGGGAAATTATTTGGAATCTGGTGATGTTGAGTATACCTATTGATAGTTAAATAATCCGACTATCAATATTTACCTTTAAATAGGTATTTGTTGTGATTTTCTTGAATTTGAATGCCACACTTATTTTTGAATAAGCGCTCACTAATCGGGTTAGCCGGGAAAGGACCTTGGGGTCGTATAACCCATTCCGAATATGTGATACGTCGTTATGGATTGCATTTGATGACCGGTGTTGAAGACCGGATATTTGTGAAAATGGAAGGATTACCGTCGAATATTTCTGCATCGGTTGATCCCCGATATAGAAATTTATTACCTTTTGTGATGGGAAGTCCGGTCATGATTAGTGAATATCCGGATTGCAAGGACTTCTTTGGAAGTGCCTTCGGTTCCGTTCGATCCTGGAATGGACTTGTATGGATGTGTGTCTGACGTTACAATTTGAGATGTAAAGCTGGTTTCTATCAAATATATTTCCGTTGGTGGCGGAGACTTTATTCTCTTAGCTTAACACCCTTAGAGGTTCTGTAGTTGATGGTTACTAGTGATACATTCCCAAATTGGTAATGTGGCATACGAAGTGCTGTTGAGCATTTGATGATCAAAGCACAACTTTTGTATAAAGCGTGGCTTTGTGGACGAGACTTCGTCGGACCTCACACCCCGAAAATGGTCAAAACAGGAAGGATGCAGCAAGGTTATTAGGGGGTAGCGCCCCTTTAGTGTATGTCATTCCTTCTGGATAGAGGTGGTATCATGGTATGAAGCCCAGATACTTAACCTATGTTGTTGCTATAAATTTATTGCTTTGTGGTTGTTGGAAATCGAGGATCCTCAGATATAGATCGGTTATGATCGGGGAATGACATATTCGTGTCAGTAGTTACCTAGTTTGAAAGGTAACCCGGCCTTGTGTTGGCAGAGATCAGGTTAGGTCCTCGGGCCGTCTTTCCAGAGGCGTACCCATATGGCAATGGGAAGTTCCTTGGCCTGACCATTTGTTGGAAATCTAAAGAAATAATACGATCTTGTACGGTTTTAGTTGTAGAACCTATCATTCACTTATGGTGGCGCCCCACTGTTTGGATGGTAGCTATAGTAGGCATAAGTGCGAAATGCCTATGCTGGCTAAGATTTATATCTTTACTTTCGAAATAATTTTTCCTACACTATGCACTAGTAATAATATCAAATGTTTCTTTTTAATGCATATCAAGCATCTTTGACTATCATAAAGAGAAATCTCCTCCGATTCTGCGTTTGCATTGTGTGTGTGTGCGGGAGGCCTTATGGTAGTCTCATCTTCTAAAAAGCATTGCGAATCTATTTTAAAATTATCCTGTACTTTGTTTTAATAATAAACTGCTTTAGTTCTTACACCAGTCCCATGACTGACTCGGAGTTTATTGTTTTCCTTCCTAAACTCTGGGTACCCACCAATTTCCACACGGGCAGTCTAGAGTTAGGTTATCAGGATATTCTGGAATTCAGGAGTTGCAGGAGGCAAGCTGGATGGCATGGCGTATTCACTAGTATATAGTTTTTTGTCCGCTTTTTGTTGTACACTCTGATGATGTAATGAAATGTAATATGATGTAATGTAATAACTGATATAGTTCTTTTTTTTAAAGATTATTCATTTATCTATTATATGTTGTTCCGCTGCGATTGTGAGATTCTGATATTGTTCTGTTGATTCTTTCTGTTCTGTTCTATCTTTTCCTCTCTTCTTCTACCTTTTTCTTCTTCTTTAACCATAACGGTACGGTTTTTCGGCATTCGATTGCTCGACAGTTGATACAGTGGACGTATTGATATCGGTTTTTGAGCGTCGAAAAGTCTCGAACGTTACATTTGGTATCAGAGCATATGGTTAAGCGACAACCATGGCTCTGTTGGGTATTACTCATTAGAGATAGAGTCAGTAGTACTCTAGAATGAGTGTGAGTGTAGTAATAGATAAGAGCGCGTATTTGTTAGTGAATATAAAATTATTTTATATTGTGATGATTGGGTTGTTGAGTGGTATATGGATTCTGGTCGGTATAGTCCGTACAACTCTATCGATAGGGATCTCTAAACACTTGTACAGAACAAATTCGACACGATATTGTTTTAAATTGGGTAAATGAAATAATTTTACCTCGATTATATTTTGTATATAAAGAAAATAATTTTTCAGAATTATTAAAGTGTATATCAATTGATTTTTTGGTAGTTGAAAATGTAAGATATATGCAAGTTAATAAAAGTTGTTTGAATAAGTTAAATGAAACATATTGTAAAAGAATAAATTATATAAGCAAATGAATTATAAGTATGAAGTTATAATTAAAATGATTTACACTTGTGAAATAATCTTATATATAATAGGTGAAATTATATAAGAAAAAGATTTATAAATGTGATTTATAATCTGCAAGTAAAATTCCAGAGGGATATTTGGAAATGTTTTGAAAGGATTTGATATTTTGGAAAATTGTTTGGGAGAAATTAAAGCTCTAAACTCTTTTCGGTCGCTGGAAAATAATTCCGATGATGATCGCGACATCATTGGTGTTCATTTTCGGGTTTCTAAAAGAGTAATTGCTGCCAGATTATTTTAAATGAAAGTTGTTTGGAAAATTTGAGTTTGGGCTTTGAAATTCAAAGGATAATTGAATTGGTTTCAAAAATGGTTTTGAAAGGTTGAAAAGACTCTGGAATTCTATTTAAAATATTTATGGGAATGATAAATGAGTTGATAACTTATACAATTTGAATTTTGATAGAATAAACTTAACTTAAAGGATGGAGTTAAATTAAAGGAAAGTATGAGTAAATCAATAAAATCCAAGTTGAAATAAATTTGAGTTGTCATCAAAGACATGTGATTTGAAATTTAACAAAAGTAAAGTTAAATAAATTGATTTGGATTAGATAAGATGTTTGAAATGGAATATAACTTAAGTGAATTAATGAAATGAAGTCATTAAGAATGCGAACTTGAGTTATATAGATGAAGTTCAACTTGAAATGTTAAATGAAATTCAACTTTATATTGTTAAAGGAATTAGCAATTGAATTAATTAATGGATTGAATGCTAATCAATAGAATGTAAAAAGAATTGATATGGGATAATGTAAGTATTAATTCATTAAAAGCTAATGTTATTGGAAGTTGAATAATTGAATGAAAATCAATTTAATATAAACCAATTGGAATTAAAAGTAAAAATGTTGGACCAAATTGAATGTAAATTGAATAATTTGGTTATGTTGAATATACATTGGTTGTTATATGATTATAAATTGATTATATGTATGATTCATTAAGTGATTAATGAAATTGAATTAGTGAAATTAGAAGCTAAAGTAATTGAATCCAACTTAGAAGAAAATGAACTTGAATAGAATTTAATTTGATTTGGAAGTGAACTAACTTGAATTTAATTAGTGAATGTAAACTAATTGGAAACGAAAGAATGTTAATTAAATCCAATATAAATGAATCAAATGTGATTAAATGAAAAACCAATTCATTGAATATTAATGAGAAATGAAAGAATATTGATTTGGTTATGAATTGATTTGGATAGACATTGATGTTGGATGTTTATTGGTTGGATAGTTGTTTGATGGTTGCATTTGTTGATTGAATGCATTGCTATGTTGGCACATGTAGTTGTTATGTTGCTATATGATGTATATTGATATTATTTTCATATATACATGTTTCTCATTTGTTTGTTGAGTGTTTAGTTGGTGCGGATTGCCCTTGCTTCGCATTTGGAGCTCGCTTTCGCGCTATATTAGCCGTATACGCTCACTAATAATATATAAGGTACATATCTCGGATTACATACCGTACTTTTACACCTTTTTCCCTGCGGGGATGCCTCATCACTTGATGAGATGTATATTTGTGATATATATACTGTCCATTTTTTTTTCAGATCGAGCCGCGCAAAGGAGACTATGGCGAATTTTTCCGAAATTTAAAGGCGTTAGAAATTTTTTGAGAAAATTGGGAAATTTTTGAAAACTATAGCTTTGATTTTGGAATTGAAAGTTAAACAGTAGTAGTTGGTTTCCAAAAGATAACTAAGTATGATTTGAAAACTTAATAAAGTATTGTAAGAAGTTTAACTACGGATTTTGGAAACTTAATAGATTCTATAACTTTTTCTTACTTGGTAATTTCGAGGACGAAATTCTTTTAAGGGGGGAAGTTTGTAACGACCCAGAATTTCTGTCAATTAAAATTTTAATACTTAATTGACTTTAAATATCAACAAGTAAAATTTATAAGTCGAATAAATTTTATTTCGAATAATTGGATTTAATTGGATAATTAAATCGATAATTTAATATGTTAAAATAAAGAAATAATTGAAAATTGGGTTAAATATGATTGAAATTGATTTGTAAAATTTTATTATATCATATTGGAGTTAGAATGATGTTATAGAACTTTTAAAATCGAACTAAAAGTTAATTTGTGAAAATTGAATATTTTAATATTTGATCGACGAGTTAAAATAGCCATTTTTCAAACAGTCTCGGATTTCGACGGAACTAGTTTCATCGGATCTGTAATGTGATATTATTGTAACATTTCAACTTTCAAGTCAATCGGACTTATCTTTTGTCCGGAGCAAGCCAAAACGCCTAGAAATTTAGTTAATCGGTTTAATTTAAAATTTATCGTTTATTGTCGTAACTCGCACAGATGATCGAATTAGCTTCCGAAACTTATTCCATTGTGTCCGGAACGCGGGGTAAACCCTAGAAACGCCGGTCACTGCGCTAGATTTGGAGTTCGGAAAATCCGGGATGAATAGTGTTTTGGAATATTTTCTATAAAAGCCCCTTTACTCTTCACTTTTGCAAAATTAAAAAGAAAGCTAGGGTTTCAGTTGGAGCCGCCGCCTGTGCTATTTTCAATGGCCAGAAACGCGCGAGCTTCTTCCCCTCCGATCTCTCAGTCCGCAAAGAATTAGCCTTCGAGTTCTAAAACAAAAGTGTAGAGGACATCAAGATCTATCCATCCAACGGTGGATTCGAGCAATCATCGTCGTTTGGAGGCAAAAACAGCCGCGTCCTCCTACAGTTCGTGCGCGTTTTTTGAGGCAGGGGGTTGACCAAGTGCGTGCGGCCGCTGGGTGTTGGTGGAGTCGTGTGAGGGCTTCAAGGTGATGTAACCTGATCGTTGTCAGGTAGCTTGTATTGGTTGCGAAAATTGCAAGTTGAAGTGGCGGCATGGGTTTCGTATGTTCGAACGTGAAACTGGGTAGAGGGAGAAGCAATAACGAACGGCCTTGATTCAAAATTTCAAAAGGAACGACCTGGATTATTAAAAGGTTTAAGAATAAAAAGAAAGTGTAAATTAATTATATTTATAAATGTGTAAACTTTAAAATAGTGTATCTCTATCATACGAGGTCCGTTTTGAACGAAACAAATTGCGACGGGTTCGTTTTCTATGCTATGGAACTGGATTGGAGTCGTTTGGAGCTAGTCAAAATTTTGAGTAAAATTAAACGTCCGTTTAATTTTATTCGAAATAAAACGCTACAACTGATATCGGAAATTCAAGGTGAGAACTTCTCACTCAATCAAATCTGTTTCGATTTATATTCTAAATAGTTAGATTTAAAGTTGCTTGATTGTATGTTTGAATGTTGATTGTTATCTATTGATTGTTAAAATAGACATTATGCGCCGTTATTAAGCGGATGTTATTTATTAAAAACATATACCGTGATAATTTCACTGCAAAGTGAAATTGGTATTATTTATGTACTTGGAGTTGATTCCCCGCATTATATAGCGGATGAGACCATATTGCGCCGCATAATAGCGGTTAATATTTTATAAATCCCATATACCGCGATATTCCGTATTGGAACGGAATTGGTATTGTGATAACATCTGTGGATGCAGGGAAACAGGTTGGAGGGATCCAACTGGATTCCTCAACAATGTTGATTAATTTACAGATATTGTGATATTTGTTGATTATCATATACTGATATATGATGTCTTTGTTGTCATGATTGGCTATTTGGTGCTGTTGCATCATCGGATCCATTTTTGAAGTTTTAAAATAATGATTTTTGATTTTAAAAAGAATTTTAAAGTGATTTTTGAAAGTATACGTTTATTAAATTTTGAATTGTTAAAAGAAGTAAACACTATAATTTTATTGTTATAAAAGTTATATTTTTGGAAAATAGTACTTAAGTATGATTTGGAGTTATATAAGTTTTAAATAACGTTTTGTAAATTATTAAAAGAATTGGTTTATTTAAATTGAGATTTTTGAATTCTTATAAACGGTTTATATAAAGATTCCTAAGATTAATATTTATAAATTAAAAATATAGGAATTGTGAAACGAGTTTTATTAAGTGTTAAAATGAAGTATAAATTGATTCCACAAGTGAATAAAATTTATAGATTTATAAATTGTGAAGTTATGAAATGAATAGATTTTGTAAAATAAAAGATTTATAAATAATTAACTTATAAATCGGATTTTGGGTATAAAGTTGAGTTATAAATTGAATTGATTTATAAAGGAGATTTTATAATTAAAGTTTTTAATAAATAGAAATGGAATTTATAAACATTGTTTATAAATCTGAAATCAATTGAATTTGATAAATTTAATATAGAAGGTTATTAAAGGACATATATTCGCGATTTCGGATAGCGAATTATCCTTGAAATAAAATATGTAGAAAATATTGAATTTGGTTAGTGAAGTATATTCACGATTTTGGACAGTGAATATATTATTAAACAAAATGGATATGTTCTGGGAAAATGAATATTATCAAATGAAGTTAATTGTTTTAAAGATGTTTTAAAATGGATTAACTATCGAAACCATAGATTTCAACATTTATTGTTGAAATAGACGTTTTCGAGAAATAGAAGGAAATGGTGGACTATAACACTGTTGTTATAGTAAATGATTTCTGAAAAGAAATGTTTTATATAGTGTTGGGATTTATATATCTATCTTAATTTCGAATCCCTATACTAGTGATTTTGGGTCGTCGTAACGATGTTTTACGCAACATTCGTTTTGGCCCAAATAAATGTGTTTAAGAGAATGATTCCTTAAAGAATGAAATATATACTTAATTTCGACTTAAGTATATTGAATATTTTCCAAGTGTTGAAAATAAATGGATTTGTGAATTACTTATTATTATTAAATAAGTATGGAAATGTTTTCCAATATGAAGTGAATGTTTTGAGATTTTATCTTTTAAAGATAAATTGAAAATGAATATTAGAAATCGATTTCGAAATCGTATATTCATAGATATATTGGAATTGTAAATTCATTATGGAATTTATAAAAGAAAGGGAAATTTGTTTAAAAATAAACATTGATTTATTTTTGAAGTGTGGGAATAAATTTACGGATTTGGAACGTAAATATAAAGTAAATCGGTAAGGATTTATTCAATTGGTTTAAATGAACCATTTTGAAATGAAAATGAATAAAGATTTGTGAATATATCCCGTATAGGGAAATGATTTGAAATTTGTTTTCAAAAGTGGTAAAGGTGAAAAGTGATTTGAAATTTGTTTTCAAATGTTGAAGTGTGGAAATTATATATATCTAGTAAAGATATTTTGGAAAGTAAATAATTTGGGAAATTATTTGGAATCTGGTGATGTTGAGCATACCTATTGATAGTTAAATAATCCGACTATCAATATTTACCTTTAAATAGGTACTTGTTGTGATTTGCTTGAATTTGAATGCCACACTTATTTTTGAATAAGCGCTCACTATTCGGGTTAGCCGGGAAAGGACCTTGGGGTCGTATAACCCATTCCGAATATGTGATACGTCGTTGTGGATTGCATTTGATGACCGGTGTTGAAGACCGGATATTTGTGAAAACGGAAGGATTACCGTCGAATGTTTCTGCATCGTCTGATCCCCGATATAGAAATTTATTACCCTTTGTGATGGGAAGTCCGGTCGTGATTAGTGAATATCCAGATTGCAAGGACTTCTTTGGAAGTGCCTTCGGTTCCGTTCGATCCCGGAACGGACTTGTATGGATGTGTGTCTGACGTTACAATTTGAGATGTAAAGCTGGTTTCTATCAAATATATTTTCGTTGGTGGCGGAGAATTTATTCTCTTAGCTTAACACCCTTAGAGGTTATGTAGTTGATGGTTACTAGTGATACATTTCCAAATTGGTAATGTGGCATTCGAAGTGCTGTTGAGCATTTGATGATCAAAGCACAGCTTTTGTATAAAGCGTGGCTTTATGGACGAGACTTCGTCAGACCTCACACCCCGAAAATGGTCAAAACAGGAAGGATGCAGCAAGGTTATTAGGGGGTAGCGCCCCTTTAGTGTATGTCATTCCTTCTGGATAGAGGTGGTATCATGGTATGGAGCCCAGATACTTAACCTATGTTGTTGCTACAAATTTATTGCTTTGTGGTTGGTGGAAATCGAGGATCCTCGGATATATATCGGTTACGATCGGGGAATGACATATTCGTGTCAGTAGTTACCTAGTTTGAAAGGTAACCCGGTCTTGTGTTGGCAGAGATCCGGTTAGGGTCTCGGATTGTCTTTCCAGAGGCGTACCCATGTGCCAATGGGAAGTTCCTTGGCCTGACCATTTGTTAGAAATCCAAAGAAACAATACGATCTTGTACGGTTTTATTTGTAGAACCTATCATTCACTTATGGTGGCGCCCTACTGTTTGGATGGTAGCTATAGTAGGCATAAGTGCGAAATGCCTATGCTGGCTAAGATTTATATCTTTACTTTCGAAATAATTTTTCCTACACTATGCACTAGTAATAATATCAAATGTTCCTTTTTAATGCGTATCAAGCATCTTTGACTATCATAAGGAGAAATCTCCTCTGATTCTATGTTTTCATTGTGTGTGTGTGCGGGAGGCCTTATGGTAGTCTCATCTTCTAAAAAGCATTGCGAATCTATTTTAAAATTATCCTGCACTTTGTTTTAAAAATAAACTGTTTTAGTTCTCACACCAGTCCCATGACTGACTCGGAATTTATTGTTTCCTTCCTAAACTCTGGGTTCCCACCAATTTTCACACGGGCAGTCTAGAGTTAGGTTATCAGGATATTCTGGAATTCAGGAGTTGCAGGAGGCAAGCTGGATGGCATGGCGTATTCACTAGTATATAGTATTTTTTTTCCGCTGTTTGTTGTTGTACACTCTGATGATGTAATGAAATGTAATATGATGTAATGTAATAACTGATATAGTTCTTTGTTTTAAAGATTATTCATTTATCTATTATATGTTGTTCCGCTGCGATTGTGAGATTCTGATATTGTTCTGTTGATTCTTTCTGTTCTGTTCTATCTTTTCCTCTCATCTTCTACCTTTTTCTTCTTCTTTAACCATAACGGTGCGATTTTCCGGCATTCGATTGCTCGGCAGTTGATACAGTGGACGTATTGATGTCGGTTTTCGAGCGTCGAAAAGTCTCGAACGTTACAGAGTTAACTAATTGAAATTAATTAGATAAGATTAAATTAATGATATACTATACGAAAGACTATCATAAAAGTAATATGAAATATAAAAGTTATATAACAATAAAATTTATATGATATATGCATAAACTAAATGTGGAACATTAAAGAAACCCAAACAGACTTGAGAAATAAATACATATGTAAATATACATATACCATGATTTATGATATGCGACACTTGAATCGCTGGGGTATTTCATAATAAATATACTATTTTATAAGTCGATATCACTCAATATATATACATTGAAGATTATGATCTTCAATACAATGTTGTCCTTTATCATATATATATATATTAATAAATTACTTACATACTCCTTAGTTGTTGAGAAAATTCAAGCAAGGGATGTTATGCATAGTATCATTAATATACTAAATAGATGAGGTAAGATAACTTTATGTATTTGTTGAGCAAACTCAAGGTACATATACTATACTTAGGCCATCATGATATGGTAGGTATGATTGAATAATCTCTTTTGATTTGTTAAGAAAACTTAGGGTCGAAATGAGATTAGAACAAGGAAAAATGGGTTAGGAGTTTATGATCAACTGATAAGGAGTTATCCATCGTTTGTGGGGCTATGATTTGTTGAGCAAACTCAAGGTCAGAATATCAAAACAAATGAGTCCTAACACCCACTAGTGAAGTTTAAGACTTCCATGTTTCATCTTAGGTTTTGGAGAAATATAAAAGACTAGTGGGAGCTTTATGAGAAAAATGAAATGGTAACATATAACCTTTCTAATATTGTAAGAACATATGTTATATAATGTTACAATTATCTACAGTGATAAATTTATGCATTTAATATGATTGATAAAACGTTTGTCAATTAACATATATAAACAAACTGAATTGAAAGTTGACAAATAGAAATTTAATATATACCTACTAATAATTTTAATTGCATGTAATATAATGTTTCTATACCCATGAAAGTGCCCAATTTCAACTACTTAATACATTCGTAAGTTGGTCCCTTATATGTATATTTGTTTAGACCATGTATTGCATTTTATGAGTTTTTGAACTTTAAATGCAATTCAAGACTATGGATATTTACTCCACTTTTTTTCATATATAAATGTTATATTGTGAACGGTCATAGTTTGTGGGGTACAATATTTCGATGAAGTTAGTTCATTCGAAGTAAGCCAATAAACAGTATTTTAAGATCATGTATTCAACTTGAATGATTTCAAAATGATCATATTGTGTTAATGTAACACAAGATCATAAACTACGAGATACATCTAAGAACTTGATCGTTTACATATAGTGCAACATATTTGATGTCTTAAATGTTAAGAATAATCGTACGCGCTTTTATAAAAAAGTTTGTTATGATATTGTAGTAAGGTTTTCTTTTGAATAGTTTAACCATTTGAAAGAAAATGAATGTATAAGAATAGATGTAGTTTAAGGTAAAGTTAGAGTGAAGAGAATGAATAGTTGCTTCTGCTTCATAGAGAAACATTGAAAACGAGAATTGTAATAATAAATGATACTTAATATTAGAATATGAAATATTATTTTTATTCCAAAATGTATTTTCATATAGAAAATTGTTTTCATAACATTTATTTATTTGAATTCAAGATATTTGATCAAAGAGCTCTCCTCTATAAACTAGTTGCAGCATATGAAATAAGTAAACAATATTAAGTGAATGGTGGACCTCTAAATTTAGTACGTTATTATTATAATGGAGGAAACAGTGGGAGCACGCCATATAACATATAATGATTGCATCAAATTATGAAAATTGTTTTTGTAAAATGTACCGAACATTATTTGTGAAATTGTCCCGACCTGAAATCCAGCACTCGAAAATCGACATCCATACCTCACTTGTATCCGAATGTCGTAGATTCAAACGTCGAACTCCAGTTCAAATGGAGCTTATAACACATTAAGTACAACAATACATCGGAAGAAAAAGATAATATATCATATATCTCTAATGAATACGATATCCAAATAAGACACAACACTGCCCAACATATATCAGAGCACAAATACAATGCTATTGCGGAACAAAAAACTTGAACTAGAACCACCAAGTGAGAACTCCAATATCTGTAACTCTATCTCTAATCCAAAGCAGTTATATCCAAGCCACAAGCTTGAACCACCATCATCACGTTGTATTAAGCAAGGTCAATCATCGATGCGGTCGTCAAACTCTAATGACTTCCAAGATATCGAATCTACATCTACTAGCTAATTATCTGAAAATCTAACTCTAGGCTGCCCGTGTGAAAAATTGTGGGCACCCAGAGTTTAGAAAGGGAACAATAAACTCCGGGCCAGTCATGGGACTGGTGTGAGCAAACAAAAACAGTTTTCTTTAAATAAAAGCAAAACAAAAGAATTTAAAATTTAAATCTGCAATGCTTTTTTGGAAAATGAAACTACCATAAGGCCTCCCACCGCATACACAATGCAAACGCAGAATTGGAGGAGATTTCTCCTTATGATAGTCAAACATGCTTGATACGCGAAAACCATTTTGATATTATTATTAGTGCATAGTGGAAATTTTTTCGAAAGTATAATATTAATCTTAGCCAGCATACAACCATTATTGTATGCCTACTATAGCTACCATGTTCAATAGCAGGTTACCGCTACATTCCATGGCAGGTTATACAACTAAAACTGTACAGGACGTGTATTGTTTCTTTGGATTTCCAACGAATGGTCAGGCTAAGGAACTTTCTATTGCCACATGGGCACGCCTCTGGAGGGACGCCCCGAGAACCTACCCGGCTCTCTGCCAACACAAGGCTGGGTTACCCCTGCCCGAAAGTAACACCTACAAGTACGCCATCCCCGGTTGTTTGCGACCTTTATCCGAGAGCTCACAACCACAAAGTAATAAATTTGCAGTGACCACATGATTTAAGTATCTGGGCTCCATACCATGATACCACCCTTTTCCAGAAGAAATGGACATACCCTAGGGGTGCGACCCCTAATAACCTTGCTGCATCTTTCATGTTTTGATCATTTCCGGGGTGTTAGGTCCTGATGCAGTCTCGTCCACAAAACTACGCTTTACACAAAATCCATGCTTCGATCAACAAATGATCAGTGGCAATTCGTATGTCACATTGCCAAATTGGAAATGTATCACTAGTAACCATCAACTACATAACCTCTTAGCCTGTACGTCTCAGAGAAGGGTGTTAAGCAAAGAGAATAAATTCTCCGCCACCAAACAGAAATGTATTCAAAAGAAACCAGCTTTACATCTCAAGGTGTAATGTCAAACACACATCCATACAAGTCTGTTCTAGGTTTGAACAAAACCAAAGGCACTTCACAAAGAAGCCCTTGCAATCCGGGCATTCACAATCCCGATCGGACTCCCCATCACATATGGAGATCTCTATATCGTAAATACTCAGTGCAGAGTCATTCGACGGGTAATCCTTTCGTTCTCGAAAATACCTGGTCTTCACCACCAATCTTCAAATGCCATCCATAACATCGTATCATTATTCGGAATGGGTTATATGACACAAGGTCCTCTCCCAGCTAAACTGAATAATGAGCACAATATTTAAAAACATACGGATATATGGGATCTTAGTTATGTCACAACTTATTACCCAAAACTTTTCTTCAAATGTTTTAAACAAATTTCCATCATCAAATCTTTAAACAAAAAGATTCACTTCACAAAGTTCACCAATCTTTCACAAAGATTCATTCATAGCCTTTCTAAACAATTTCCCTTTCAAATTGGATTAACTCATCCAATCTTTAAATCAAAGATTCAAATCATAGTTTTCAAAACCATTTCCAAAGATTCATAGCTTTCAAAAACAATTTTCATTTCAAATCTTTTATACAAAAGATACACCCTTTTAGATCCTCTTCAATTTCAAAACAAAGTTCAACAATCTTTCACAAAGATTTATTCATAGATTCCAAAATAATTCTATTTCAAACTTGAAATCTTTTCAACATAAATTGGAAATCCTTTCTTTATATGAAAGCTATTATTATTTGAAAAACAATCCTTTTCGATTCGGAAAAATTCGATCAAATATGCACAAGTTATATCTTTAAAGTATAAACTTGGGTTAAATTTACATTCCCAAAATAATACTTTCAAAATACTTTAAAGATGGTTTTAAAATCCATATATATATATATATATATATATATATTATAACTTGTATCACCACTTTTCAAACCATATTATCCAAAATAACTTTCAAATCTTAAACAAGATATAATCTATTCAATCTAAATTCAATTTCAAATTTCCCTTTCCAAAAGCTTTCCATATTCAATTCAATTCCTTTTCCAAAACCAATTGGATTCAAAATTCAACTTTAAAACCATTTTATTAAATTCAAATATCTGTGACTTAACCAATTTGCTCGTGCAATCCATATTTGTGTGTGCATGGTGTAGTCCAGGGGGTTTACACAATGGTGCAACATCATCAATCATCACAATCCAAACACAGCAATTATAGATAAGCAGTATAAACCTATACGCTTATCTTCATTCACAGATTCACAGATGAATAATATAATTTCATCACAGATAAATAAATTACATTCATCACAGCTCAAATCAAAACAGAGCATCACAGATTAGGGATATCAAGAAATTCAACATTCAATAGAATCTAAACATCCATAAGTCAGATTAATTAATCATCTGATTAATTTAAATCAGATAAATCATCTATCCTGGTTAATTAACATTAATTAATTACAAATCATTGGATTAATTATTCTTTAATTATTTATTAATTAATAAATTAATTAGCCTTAAATCATTAAATAATTAACCTTTAATTATTTAATTATCCTTTAATTAATTATCCTTAATTAATTAAATTAATTAACCATTAACCAGTTACCATGTAATTAATTATCTTTAATTATAATAAGTGATTATCCCTAACAACTTATGTTAATAAATCACCAATTTCTTATATTGAGTAATTATCTTTTGAACATTCGATTAATTAATTTTAATTATTAATTAATTACCTTTAATTAAGTAATTATCTTTAAGTAATTAATCACCCTTAATTAATTACCTTTAATTAATTAATCTTTAATCAATTAATTATCCTTTAAAGTAATCATCCTCTAATCACCTTCATGAATCAATTAATCATCTGATTATTTTAATTTAAACCTTTAAATTTTAAGTGATAAATTAATTAATCCTTAATTTATTTTATTAACAAATTAACCCTTTGTATTAAATAATTGTCCTTATTTACTTTTATTAATCACATTAACAAGTTTTACCTTACATAAATTAATTAACCATGCTAATAAGTTAACTCTTGACTAATCATATTAATTAATTAATCACCTTTATTTATTTTAAATATACTTTAAAACTTTGCTTAAACAAAAAGTTGCTTTGTAACTTTAAAAACTGTTGTAATTTAAAACCTGAAATATAACTTCCTTTTAATTTCAAAATATGGTTAAATTATACAAAAATAGAAAGCCGAGCACGTTTCTTCCCCGAGACACACGCGAGCAACCCTTACGAAAACTCGAGCACTCCTGATCGTCCAATGCTCCGAGACAAACACACAAATTCACGTAAACAAACTCGAGAATACCTTCATCTTCCTCAAACCCACGAACACCAGATATACCGACGATACACGTGCACATGTACGATCGTTCTGATCGCTTTCGATCGTCACCACGACCTCTGGCTAGTCGCTGGCGTACCCCTCAAGCCTCATGAGCACCTAGATTCCACAATTTCGACGTCGAGCAAAATTAAGCTAACCCACTTCTTTCAGGAACCAACTTAGTCGAAGAAATCCACCTATAGTCGAAGAAATCCACCTCGCCTCGACGATTCTGATCGCCAGAACCCACGCCACTCCTCTCAGAGACGCGACACATGTCATCGTTGCAATTCCTCTTAGACTGATTGGCTATTGATGAACATCGACGGTAAAATTATTCCTCAAACTTCGTCGACCGACTAAGCCTTTAAACCTTAAATTGCCTCCCTACCGTCGCCACCGCCACCAATAAATTCTTCCACCATTTTTCCTATGTTCGTTTTCATCCCAACTTCCTCCGACATAAACCCCATCATCCCTGTACCTTGCGTTCGTCGAAATTTGCCTCATGACAAATTTCCAACCAACTCACATTTTCTCATGAATTAGTAAGCTAAAAATCTTGAAATTTTTATTAAAATTCATCGATTTGAAATGCGAATTCATTTATATAATCAAAACTCGAAGATTAAATCATTCAATTTTATGCTTCATGTTGATCATCACTGTAATATTTAAATTTCTAAATATTCCATAAATATTTCCACTTAGAATTATTTTTAAAATTTAGATTAGAGTTCTATAAACAATTTTTATTCAGACATCATAATCTAAATTTTATTATTTGAAGAGAATATGAATTTTCTTTCTCTAGTGAGAATTTGGGTCTGTTAATATACAGGGTATATACATATATGTATAGATATGCATCACGCAAATATATATATACACAGATTCAGATATAATTATATTCATGCAACTACTTACTTCCAGAATCAATCACAAGCATTTAATTATAGATTCAAGGCTTTAAAATAAAGATTTTCTACCTAGATTGGATGTTTGAACGAAGCAAAAACCTGGTTTTGGAGCCTGGAAAATGTCTGGAGTTTGAAACTGGTCTGGAATTGATTTAAATCCTAGAAACTTACAACTGGTCCTGAACTTTGATCTGCTTACTTAAGCTTGAAAAGCTTTCAGTTTGATTGCTTTGATTCCCAGATTTGAAACTTGAATTTATTTCCATTTGCTTCAGGTTGTTTTAAATTTTTGATTTGCTACTTTGAATCTGAGAACTTGATCTTCTTTTGGTATTATTTTGCTTGATTCAACTTTGCTTTGAATTGTTTCTCCTTGGTTTTAAGAAATTGTTTTGATCTTGGTTCTATATTGGATTTTTTCGAAACCGAGTTGTATTTGAATTGTCTGCTTTAGTTCCAGGTTTGATTTTCTGTTTTTTTGACATGATCTACAGGTTGAAGACTTTGATCAGATTGAAATCTGATTTTCCAGATTTGTTTCTATGCTTTGAGAAAATTGTTTTGATTTTCTTTTTTCCAGATTTCAACATTTGTTTTTGAAGATGAGGAAGAATTGGAGAGAAGAATGAAAGTATAACCTGGTTTCTTTCCCTTACATAATTACATTAAATTTTTTGAAAGAAAAACATATTTTGCCACTTGTATTATTTGCATGGCAACATTGTTTACACTTGTTAATGCATATATTTATTTAGCTACAAATGTTCAAATGTGTGTTAAAAAGGTTTACACACGTATCCTTCTTATTTTACTACCTACACATGTCATTTTAAATATTTAAATATGTGTTATTACATTTTCAATTTATATTTCCTTTTATATATATATATATATATCATTTTAAAGAAAAATAATATTATTCCTTTATTTATATCTTATTCAAATTATATTTTCATTTATCTCTAGTTAAATTACAAAAGAAAATGTATTAAACCTTTTTATCAAATCAAATAATTATTTATTTATATACATTTTCCTTTATCTATATATTTATATAAGTCTTTAAAATATAAAAGTTAACTTTCAAATAGCTTTTGAAAATTATCTATATCCAATTCAAAATATAACTTCCAAATCACAATAAAGAATTAGAAAACATATTTTTATAAATGTTTAAAATATAGAGTTTTAAATCTAGTTTATTTTCAAAATATTTATTTTTGAATTTCAGCCCAAAATTCTGTTCAATTTATATACATATACATATACACATATATATATATATATATATATATATATATATATATATATATATATAAACAAATTTTTTTATTTAATTTGAAAATTTCAAATTAATCCACAATTAAACCCAAAATTTATATTAATTATCAATTTAAATTTTGACTCAAATACCGGGATCGTTACAGAAATAATGTTCAATTTTGGTATCGATTGAAAAATAGATATAATTATATTTCAATATGAGTATTATGAATATTCATTATGAAATAGAACTATATGATGGAAATTTTTTTCATAGTAAAAGTGATGTAATAAAAATATATGTGTGTCTAATATTATTTACAGTTGTTTTGGAATTATATACAAAGCCGTAGTTTTGAGAAATAATTTTACTATATGATTATGAATCATATGATACAGGTTAATTATATCTCAAAAAATTAATGGCTATGCACCCATTAAGTGGAAGCATCATAAGAGTTGATGAACTCTTTGAATCAATACGTATTGATGTATGCGATCACAAGTCTATTAATACCAAAAAGGTTCCACATACTTTGTTATATTCATCGATGGTTTATTACCAATATGAACATGTGTATTAGATATACATGTAGTAAATTTATGATAAAATCATAGAATATAAAAGAAAGGTAAATAAAATAACATGAAATTGAATAAAATGATTTGATTTGGTCGAATAAGTGAGTATATTGGAAAGAGTTTCAAATGTATCTAAAAATGAATATAGATTCAATCTCAAAGTCACTTCTCCATGTGATACATAATGATGCATCGATAAGAAGTAATCAGACATTGTTGGAGAATTTACGATTAATTGTGAGTGAAGTTGAGTTAGTTTCTTTCTATAAGGTCATGTACGTAAGATTAGTACACAAGGTTGATATTATTTCATCTAAATAACAGTTTACAAAACATACAAGATAAGGGTTTGTTAGAAATCCCAACATACCCTAGGCTAAGGAGTTGGCATGTTACGTGAGTCAAAAGATTGCACGTAATAATTGTTCATGAAGGATCTTGTATGAATCTCTAAAAGTTTTTTGGAAAGGTAAGTCATCAAATGACATACTTATGTTTTGAACATAATTTTTGTAAACTAAAATCAGTTTTATAAATAAAAAGGTTCATAAAGTGTTTATGAATCCCTATTATATTTACACTAAGAAACAATTATTATTTCAAGATATATCAACTTCATTATAAAGGAAATTCTTTGAGAAATTTTTTGTTGTTAAATGGAATCGGATCCGATCCATAATTTGAACTGATTATATGAGATGAAGTGAAATTATCTAACCTAAATGAACACATAGCATTAGAATGTCTAATAAGTATTCTCATACATCAAAGAGAAACTATGAGTTTCTTATTACTGTCGAAAATATACATAAAATATACATTACCCTCGGTTGTTCAATTAAACCATTAAGATTGTTGACTCTATATGGTATGATGCACAGATCTGAAAGAATTACAATTATGCTATCAAAATATGATTTTGGTGGTCGTAACCAAGGCAATGCGATCCATCGGTCGAGATTGAGTCTTTATTGGAAAGACTAATGGGGTTGGAATTAAATAAGCAATGTTGATAAGAATAATATCGCAAATCTCAATTGTTGAAATTAGCATAACATATTCGGTATTCAACATGCTTAAGTTAATCCAGATTTACTCATAAAATTATCGATCGATAAGACTTAGTGTTTGGTACTTATGTGTTGAAACAGAAAATTCTAAATAATGATTTAGAGTAAGCCGTTTACTTATATTAACCAAAAATGCCTCGAAGTTAATGCAAGCGATATTTGGTTTGTGAATCTTTGGATATGATCCAAGAAATGATACGAATGTATTATTTTATAAGCATCAGGATTGAATAAGTGTTTTGATAGAAATATCAAATAGTTTGATTTTCAATCAAAGGAAGCGTGTGTTCATAAGAAAGAATGTTAAAAGATAAATTGATATTTCTAAACTATAAGTAAACAACATGCTGTTGATTTTAACAATATGCTTGTAAAAAAATCAACTTTAGTTGTTTTAATACTCAATTTTGGATTGTAAATGATGTCTTCTATGGTGAGTATAAAAGATATAGGGACTGTCCCAAAATGATATATAAGAGCACCCTATTAAAAGGAGAACATGTAAGTTGGATTCCTTATGCATTAGCAATAGGAATTTCATACAGGTTATGTTGTATATGATATTGTGTTTTGTTTATTTGTATTTGATACATGGAGCAAATATAAAATCCAAACTGATACCACTAAATGGTTTTTTGAGGTGTTCTCGCGTATTTATGAAATACTAGAGAATTGTTTATAAAAACAATGAACTCGTTATGATGGAACATTTGGACACAAACTTTTATAAGTGATATTGAGTACAACATGTCAATGATAAAATTAAAGTTAAAATCTTCAATTTGAAATTTTTTCAAAATAAAAGTGATTGTGGTCGATTCAATGAAATGTTGAGAACATTAACCTAAATAGCACAATAATAAACCAATGTATATAGATATAAATGCACAAATTTATAATTGAGCCAAAGGTGATTTCAAATGTTGAGAGTCTCATAATATTATTATAAGATAACAATGTCGTGAAATTAGTCATGATAGAACTTAAAGCTCGCTAGACGTCGAAAGACATACTTCGAATCGTTCCACACGATAAAGGCAGTTTATCAGTGTTAGAGAGAGTTAATCGACAAAGTAGAAAATTAAAACATAATAGCACACCCATTCACTAAGGAACTGGCCTATTTGATTTTGAGAAAACTGATTGGAGAAGTTGGAATTAGATTTCATAATTGACCCCAAGTGCAAGTGGATGATTGATAGAGTTAGGGGTATGCCCTAGGGGCAATTGTGTAATTTGTTGCATATATCTAATTCGTTGACCAATCTTGTTTGAAATAAAAGGAATTTCTTCCTACTATATACTTGATATAATGTGATTATATTAATTAATTAACTTAATTAAAAGTATATTTAATAGAAAAATCCATAAATGATATATTTTGTGATAGTAGTTACAAAGTGTTGTAACCGTAAGTAATTTATCACAACGAAACAAATATACCATTTTAAATGTTCATAATCAAGATGCATCGAGACTGGATATCGATGTATTTATTGAGACTGGAGTACGTAACGCTCTCTAAATGTTAGGCAGTGTATTACTCATGACTGCTGGGGGAACCTAGGGGTTATGTACGAATAGTTATTGGATAACTATGGAACGACTCACTCTATAGTTTTCTGCTGGTTAATATAACTAAGGTCAAATAGAAAATATCCGTGTGACTGGTTTATACAGTTCTCTCGACTTGAGAATACTGTGGATCTTTAATATGAAAGCTCCGCTTTGATTATAGCCAAATCATGGCATGACGTCCATCGAGTGACTATAGTTGGGTCGAGTGGAAGTATTGGAAGTAAAGCACTATTCAAGAGAGGATTCGTCTCCTTAGTTGTATGCGCTTAGTATCACAGTCAACTCAAAGTCAAAGTCTCTGGTCAGAGCATTTTGTTTAATAATAATTGTTATTATTGAACCAAGGACTTCGTATTTAGACTATAAAGTTGAATGTGGATGAAGTTGGAATTTTGACCATTATCAAATTTCATAAGTCCAAAGTGATATGGTTTTGACGAAGAGAATTGGTGTAAACAAATGTCACAACCGGGTAACGCTTATTAAACTAAAATTGGATTTTGTCGAAAATGAGTAAGCGATAAATTTGGCCATAATTTCACACCGCCTGCTAAGTGATGTGTAAACGTTAACAATAGAATAGTTCGATGTTATCGTTGACCAAATTTACACCCAAGACACAACCGAAATGATGAATCCCTTAAGACCGAATGATTTAATTAGTTTATAATTGTTATAAATTGATTAAATTAATTAATATTTATGAAATATGAATTATAAAATTTGAATATGATTTGAGAAATAAATAATGTTATATATATATCTATAACAGATATAAATATATTGATCGATATACAATATCGACAAGCGATTAAATTAGATTTAATTGCATAGTATTTTGGCTTGGACTTAGATGGGTTTAAGGCCCATCATTAGGGCTGTAAAATTTCGATTTTAGAAAGGTCTAGGGGTGGCTAAAACATAGGGAATTGGCTTGCAGATAATGGGTTAAGATAAAGTGAGAGTGGGTGAAAAGGTTTTCCTCGTTTCTCTCTAATACAACCCTATATATATATATGTGTGTGTGTGTGTGTGTGTGTGTGTGTGTGTGTGTGTGTGTGTATTTATGTATGTATCTCTAAAAACAATTACTAACCTTTTTGGCCGCCATTACCTTCTACATTGCTGGTTAAAACATAGCTCTCAATCCACTCTAAAATTCTCAAATATATTTCAAATTAAAATAATATTATTTGATAGTTAGAGGTCGGTGATTCTGGACTTGCAATCTGATGAATCAGGAACAGTAAAAGGAAGAGAAGTCATTGCATCAATGTGGATTCAAAGGCATCATTAAATTGGTAATTTTAATTCATACTACAATAATTAAATTATATTCTATGATCCTATAATGACCAATTTCATATCTGTTTAAATATATTGCTACCATATGTTTAGTTAGGCGAGATTTTGTAAGTAGATGTGGTTCTCACAAATCAGTTTGGTTATGTGCATAATTTGTTTATTATACTATTTAATTTATGTATAGACAAATGTTGTTTACTATACAAAATCAATTTTTTTCATTAATAATTGTTTTATATATATTTATTAATAAATTCATATATATTAATTCATACTATAGTAATTAAATTATATTCTATGATCCTATAATGACCAATTTCATATCCGTTTTAATATATTGCTACCATATGTTTAGTTAGGCGAGATTTTGTAAGTAGATGTGGTTCTCACAAATCAGTTTGGTTATGTGCATAATTTGTTTATTATACTATTTGATTTATGTATAGACAAATGTTGTTTGTACTATACAAAATCAAATTTTTTCATTAATAATTGTTTTATATATATTTATTAGTAAATTCATATATATATATATATATGTATATGTATATATATATATATATATATATATTAGTGTATATTTCTCTCTCGTAATAGCATATATGCATACATAAGATATTTATATGGTTTAAAAATTTAAAGTATATATAATATGAATTTACAAATTCGAAAATTAATTATCATACATATATTCATACTTTTAAATTAACCTTTATTGAAATTTTGAACTGTTATTTATATATAAAATGTTTTTTACGTTAAAAGTTCAATTATATATTTTTTAAAATAATATATCATTTAGAAACATGTAGAAAATTTCTAGGAATTTTTCAATAAAGTTCATTACTTTTAATAATTAATATTATTTTGGAAAAATTATTTATGATTTATTAAAAATAATAATTTAATTAAAAAATTCTTCAGATAATTTTATAACCTTTCATTCATGATCCTAGAATTTATAAAGTTTGAAAATTTGAATTTTTAATAATATATTATTTTTGTATTAAATAATTATTGTTGAAATCAATGTATTTGTTTTAAAATTAATATTTCAGTTTTGAAAAATCTTCAGATTTTTCCTAAGCTCTATTTTATGATCATAGATTTTAGAAAAATTGTAAAATTTGAATTTTCATTGATAAATTATTTTATGTTAATTATTTATGGATGAAAATATTATTTTATTCATCATATATATAAATTAAAATACTAAAATTATTATGTTTGCAAAACTAAGTTAATTTTTAATCATAAATAATTTTTAGTAATTGTTCTCTCTCTTTCTATATATATATATATATATATATATATATTTATCTATATATAAATGTTTTATGTTTATATATTATATATAATATATTTAAACATGTGTGTATGTTTTGTAACACATGTACATGTACATATTTGGACAATATACATGACATTCAAAATGTGCTAATATGTCTGTTGCGATGTAAATCTCAACATCTACATATATGCATATTATACCTTTCACGGATTATTATATTACACATGGACACACACATATATGTATATGATACATTTATGTATAAATTAAATCAAATAAAATTAATTTCATATCTTAATATATTTGAATTTAAATAAAATAAATGATTTTATTTAAATAAAATTTAGAAATGTTCTAATTTAATTAGACTTCATATGCCCAATAAAAGATCCAGTATGGTAAAAAATTCGAAATTAACTCATAACTTCCACTGGTGGCTAGTCCCGTTCCAACAGTATGAATGGAGGGAAGGAACTTAAGCATGTCGAAACAAATCTTTGAAAAACTAACCTTAAGTTTGACCAATTTTTCTATTGTTGAAACTTCAGGAGCCATAGTCAGCAAAGATGGATCAGAAGTAACGATTGGATGTTTTCTTGATTTGCGGTCACGGGACTGCTTGGAGTTGGATGAACCAGAATACTTCTCAGGCGGTACAACAACTTAAGGACTATGGAAAGAGGTCTGATCGCCACTGTGCACATGAAGATTGGGTTGAACTTCCTGATGGGACAACCGAGACAGAGACTTATCTTTGGAAGATGAAGATTCCCTCGAATGACGACTTTTTTCTCGACCATTATCCCTCTCTCTACGTCTATCCGATTCTGAATCACGGTTGGATCCATATTACGTCGAGGAGCTCCTCAAGTGATCAAAAGCTCGAGATTGAGAAATCGCACCTGCAAAAACCAAACAAAAGTGTATAGGTGACCACTATACAAAAGATAGAAGAAGATCGTGTGCTGAAGTTCATGTGTTTGTGAGTGCCCTAGTGTCCCCCCGACGGACCATTTGCTGCAGCTTTGCTCATAGGAATTTTCTCTCCTTTGCCGGTGGAAAGAGTGAAGTCACCACTTTTGGTGGGAGAATCGAGCCCCTCAATACTGATGTTGGGGAAGTCATAAGTCATGATGTCATTAGGGATTTGGAGATTTGAAAACTCTTTCATCGAGCTTTCTAAACGTTGGCAGTATGACCCTTCGTCGATGAAAGTGCTAATAAACTCAGCCCCTTAGCAGTATTTCTCCTACGGATCTTATATGCAAGCTGTTAGGAACTGAGTTGATGATGTTTTGATGACAACAACCTTATATAGTTATTATACTTTACTTTATAAAATATATACTAACATTTTCATATATATATATATGTATATAGGAAGTATATGCAGGTATTATCGAAGACTGATCAGTATAAAGACTCAAGCATCAAGATGAAGATTAGAGATTTAAGATTCAAGACTCTAGAGAATCAAGATTTGAAGATCTTAAGATAAGTGTCTTGTATTTTGTTAAAACTTCATAATAGCACTCTCATCTTTCTTCCAATTTTCTTTTGGGATGGAACCCAATTTCTACCGAAACCAGTGGCTTACAAACCCACGACAAGTAGCTTACAAACCTACGACAAGTGGCTTACAAATCCACGAAAATCAAAATCATTTAAATTACTTTGTACGAGTTCTCGAGTCCTATGGAGGAGCTCTGTAGGAAGATTCTTGCAATTTCAGTTTGAATAAATTTTTCAAAATGTTTTTAAATCTGTTTTTCAAAATGTTTTGGCTTTCAAAATCATGTTTTCAAAAATGTTTTCAAACTTTGTTTTAGCCTTGAAATATTCCTCCATTCTGATTTTAAAAACTTCTATTTTTAAAACATCAAAAATTATTCTGATTTTAAATATTACTTATATAATTGACGGTCTATATCAATTATATATATATATATATATATATTTAAAATAATGTTTTATATTCATTCTCTATCTCAAAATATTGTTTAAACACTTTACTTTGCTTCAGAGAAGTTTCAACTTGTTTTAAATTCAAATGCTTTTACAAAACAACATCTCTACAATTTTGAACTGAGGGATGTCGACATATGGGGATACCCCATGTCGACATGATGGCAGTTGGATTCAAAATTCAAATTTCAAAAGAAGTGTCCATTCATTCAAAAACCTTTCGCCAATAGTTATGTCTGTTGAGCATCTATATAAAGGCTTCCAAAACGAATTTTTTAATAACTACTTTCTTATTTTTCTTCACTCTTTCTTCTCCACCATTCCATATCCATAAAACTTCATATTTTCAAGATCGTGCCATCATTCTGCCAAATTCTCAATAGGAAATCATTTAGATACTCTCTCTATTTGATTCTCCATCATTCTACTAAAGATCAAAGTGCTATTCAGAGTTATAGGATTAATTTGTATTCAAAAAGTCCATAGAGTCTATCCATTCAAAAGGATTGTTATTAGAAAGTATTAGGGTGATCTTGTGTCCCGTAAATCAAGAGAGTTTACTCCAGACTCGGAGATAGGAGGGTTCCTCAAGGCCTTAGAAATTGAGGGTTGTTATTTTGGATATTGGCTTATAAAAATCTGTACAAGGATATTGCCTTGGTGCAGGACGGGATGTAGGAGGATTCCAAACCAGTATAAAATCCGGTGTGTTCTTTCCTTTTACTTGCTTTAATTTACTATTTGCATCTGTTATATGTTCTGTGATCATTCTGTGTTAGAATTCTGTTTAGATTTGTGTTGAAAGTTTTAATTTAGTCATATATTTCATATATTCTTTAAAACACTATTCACCCCCCCCCCTCTAGTGTTATTTCTGCCTTAAGATCCTTATTCCGCATCCCCAACAATTGGTATCAGAGCATTGGTTGTCATTATTTTCATAATCTGAAATTTTGAAAAATTTTAATGGCACAATCCACTAATAATGTCACTCCTGTCACCACTACTTCTGTCAACACAAGCACTAACACTAGTTCATTTGTAGAGGGTCAGTCTACTGTCAGACCACCACTTTTTAATGGCAGTAATTATGCATATTGGGCATGTAGGATGAAAATTTATTTACAATCCATAAGTTTAGATACTTGGAATATGACACAAATTGAATATGTTGAACCAACTATAAATTTTGCCCAGTGGACTACTGAGCAAAAGACAGTTGTACAAAACAATTCTAAGGCTATGAATATACTATTTTGTTCACTAGATAGGAATGAGTTTAATAGTGTCTCTGTTTGTAAGTCTGCATTTGAAATCTGGAAAACTTTGCAAGTAACTCATGAAGGAACAAGCAAAGTTAAACAGACTAAAATTTCCATATTAACTAACTAGTTTCAATTGTTTAAAATGCATGAAAATGAGTCTATTTCCGACATGTATTGTCGATTTCAAGACATTGTACACTCATTGATTGCTTTAGGAAAGGGTTTCTCAGAAGAAGATCAAGTCAGAAAAATACTCAATTCACTCACTCCAGAATGGGATCAAAAGACACTTACTATTGACGTGGCAAATGATGTTAGTCAAATGAAGATCGAAGAGTTAATCGGTAATCTAATGTCTTATGAAGTTCAACTACAAGGGAGAAAAGAATCTAAGGCAACGGAAAAGAAATCGATCGCATTCAAAGCAACAACTGGAGGTTCAGAACAAGAGAGTGATGAAGAAATTGCTTTCATGACCAGAAATATCAGGAAATTTCTGAAGTATAGAAAGATGAATAACTTTAAAAGAAATGATCAAAGGAATTCCAGAAATACTTCGGAGAACTACAACAACAACAATAATGGTGATAGATGCTATAACAGCAACAAAACAGGGTACTACAAGATGGATTGTCCATATCCAGACAAACAGACATTTCAACCAAACAACGAGCAACCAAAGAAAAGAAAGAAGGCATATGCAGCAACTCTTGACGATTCAGATTCATCTAGTGATGACGAGAAGAAAATTGATAATTCAAATCTGTGCTTCACGGCTATTCTCGAATCAGAAGACGATCGAAGTTTGGATCTAAAAATAGGTACACATTTATTTTAATTTTATTGGATGCTTGCTTGCTTTGATTTTTTTGCAATTCCTTGAATTTTAAATTCAAAATCACCCTTTGAAATTTGAATTTTTAAATTCAAAATAATATTATTTTAATAATATTTCAAATATTAAAATATTTTAATATTATTATATTTAATATTATTACTGGAATTATATATAGATATATAATATAGATTAGTTTTCTTAAGATTTTAGAAATTTCTTAGATTTTAGGAATAGACACCTCTTTTCAAATTCAACAGGCACATGTCGACATGCCAAGATACCCTATGTCGACATGCCTCTCAGAAATTTGATTTCAAAATTTGAATTCAAACTTTTGAATTTCCCTCCACCTTTCCACTTACTTCAAAATTCTGAAAAGACACCTCTTGACCAGAGAACATGACTTTAGAGAATCTATTTAATATACTTCTCTTATCATCTCTTTTCAGTTTATTCTCATAATTCAAACTTTCTTCATTATCTTCTACTCCTCTCAAACACTCATCAATGGCTTCCTCAAGTAACCCATCAACTATGAGGCTGCCCAAATCCATCAAAAATGATCTTTTCAATGACCCGGAGGCTATCAAAGCTTACATAAACTATGGTAAAGTCAATACAGGAAAATTTGCCATTTTTGATGATTTTTCTTCTTATGAAATCGATCAACTTTTTGAAGAAAACTCTATTCTTAGCTTGATTGATAATAAGCAAAATGATTTCGTTTGTTACCCAAACCTTGTCAAAATGTTTTATGCAAACCTAAATCGTGGATTTTATAATAGAAATGAAGATCAAATTTGGAGTAGTGTTAAAGGAGCACTTATTGTTTTGGATTCCGATATTTTGGGTACTATTTTGGGTTGCAAATCTACCGGTATGAATCTCTTGGAATTTCAAATCAATGAAACCGATCGAGAGACTTTTCATCACATTTTTGAAAGCGATGACCACATGGATTTTAAGAATCGCTTTTTCCGCCCAAAAGCAAGAATTGTCAACCTTCTTATTCAACACACAATTATTCCTAGGTCGGGAAACTACAATAATCCCACCTAAAAAGTGTGTAAAGCTCTTTTTGCTATTTTTGGAAAATATGATATTAATTGGGCACAAACTATTTTGGATGAGTTAAGACCCAAAAATTTTAATATGGGAGAAAACACTCTTTATCATGGAATTTACCTTACTCGAATTTTCAATTATTTTGGTGTGGATGTTAAAAAGGAAGAGTTTGTAAGTAGAAAAGTGTTCAATCATGGGAACATTTCTCTTATGAAAGTCCCACTCATGTTTCAACCATATGAAACACTTGTCGAAAAGGAAGAGAGACTTGCTCATGAAGAGATGGAAGAAGAGGAAGAAGAAGAGGAAGAAGAAGGGGAAGGAATGGAAATTGAAGAAGAAGAGGAAGATGAAGAAACATCTTTGGAAAGTATAGAGTATCCACTTACACCCGCCAATCCGTCCAACAAAACCATACTCAAGAACCAAAAGATACTTGCCCAAAACCAAAAGGTTCTTAAGAGATCTATTAGCAAGAAAATGGATAAAATCTCTACCAAGATCGACAAGTTCTTTGGAAAGATAGGCAGGAAACTTGGCTTGTCCTCATCATCATCTTCATCAAACTAATCCTAGCCATTATTTCTCTAGCTATCGTTTATCTATCTTTGTATTTTCTACTTTTTTAGTTAAGATTATGTAATGTTAACTAATATAAGTAATGCTATCTCATTCTCTGTTTTCCAGCTTTATATATCTCTGTTAGTTATTTATTTTAAGTTTATATAAATCCACTAGTATAAAAATAAACTTAAAAATAAAAAATAACTCAACTTGGTCATTCTGTCTAGACCATGTCGACATACCCCATCCCCCCATGTCGACATATAACAGTCAAGAAAAAGTAGTTACAATTTCTAACTTCAAATTCTTGTAACTACCAAGTGACAATTCATTTTGAACGGCCAATAACTCCTATAAATACCTATTTCTTCCAGAAAAATTTCTCTACCTCCATTTCTATTCATCTCCTCTCATACTTCAACCTATTTCTTAAATTATGGCTTCTCCAATTAAGAATTTAAGTGAAAATCTTGAAGAAACTCTTACATCTTTCAAGAATATTCTTTCTTTTATACTTAGAAATCAAAGGCACTTAGAATTAAGCCAAATGCAGATGATCAAAGAGCAAGAGAAACACTTTGACGCACTTCGTTGGATGATCTCAAGCCTTAGCAAAGACGAACCCGAAGCAAATCCACCCGTCACTCTCGACAAAGATAATTGGGATGTTATCAAAACTGATCTTATCTTTGAAGAAGATGGATGGGTGGAAGTCCCAAGGAATGTCTGATCATTATGTATGTTTGTTTGTTTGATTTGATTTGATTTTGATTTGATTAGGATTTGATTAAATTATTTACTTAAGTTTGATTTGGATTTGGTTTGTATATAACTTCATATACTATACATGATTGGTTTGCTATGTATATTGATTTGATTGTCAAGTTACACTTATATATATGCACACACACTTGATCACTTACACGTTCACTTTACACTTTTATTCTATATATACTTTACAACAGGTAAATCTTTTATTCCTTTTTATTGATGACAAAGGGGGAGAAAGTTATAAAAATATATGTGCTTGGTGTAAGGGGGAGTCATGGAATAAATGGAAGTTGTAGTTTTAAGAAGAAGTCACGGAGTAAGGGGGAGTTATGGTATGGTAAGAATATTTTATAAATAAAGGTTGTTATCATCAAAAAAGGGGAGATTGTTAGGAACTAGTTGATGATGTTTTGATGACAACAACCTTATATAGTTATTATACTTTACTTTATAAAATATATACTAACATTTTCATATATATATATATATATATATGTATGTATGTATATAGGAAGTATATGCAGGTATTATCGAAGACTGATCAGTATAAAGACTCAAGCATCAAGATGAAGATTAGAGATTCAAGATTCAAGACTCTAGAGAATCAAGATTTCAAGATCTCAAAATAAGTGTCTAGTATTTTGTTAAAACTTCATAATAGCACTCTCATCTTTCTTCCAATTTTCTTTTGGGATGGAACCCAATTTCTATCAAAAGCAGTGGCTTACAAACCCACGACAAGTAGCTTACAAACCTACGACAAGTGGCTTACAAACCCACGAAAATCAAAATCATTTAAACTACTTTGTACAAGTTCTCGAGTCCTATGGAGGAGCTCTGTAGGAAGGTTCTTGCAATTTCAGTTTGAATAGATTTTTCAAAATGTTTTTAAATTTGTTTTTCAAAATGTTTTAGCTTTCAAAATCATGTTTTCAAAAATGTTTTCAAACTTTGTTTTAGCCTTGAAATATTCCTCCATTCTGATTTTAAAAACTTCTATTTTTAAAACATCAAAACTTATTCTGATTTTAAATATTACTTATATAATTGACGGTCTATATCAATTATATATATATATATATATATATATATATATATATATTTAAAATAATGTTTTATATTCATTCTCTATCTCAAAATATTGTTTAAACACTTTACTTTGCTTCAGAGAAGTTTCAACTTGTTTTAAATTCAAATGCTTTTACAAAACAACATCTCTACAATTTTGAACTGAGGGATGTCGACATATGGGGATACCCCATGTCGACATGATGACAGTTGGATTCAAAATTCAAATTTCAAAAGAAGTGTCCATTCGTTCAAAAACCTTTCGCCAATAGTTATGACTGTTGAGCATCTATATAAAGGCTTCCAAAACGAATTTTTTAATAACTACTTTCTTATTTTTCTTCACTCTTTCTTCTCCACCATTCCATATCCACAAAACTTCATATTTTCAAGATCGTGCCATCATTCTGCCAAATTCTCAATAGGAAATCATTTAGATACTCTCTCTATTTGATTCCCCATCATTCTACTAAAGATCAAAGTGCTATTCAGAGTTATAGGATTAATTTGTATTCAAAAAGTCCATAGAGTCTATCCATTCAAAAGGATTGTTATTAGAAAGTATTAGGGTGATCTTGTGTCCCATAAATCAAGAGAATTTACCCCAGACTCGGAGATAGGAGGGTTCCTCAAAGCCTTAGAAATTGAGGGTTGTAATTTGGATATTGGCTTATAAAAATCTGTACAAGGATATTGCCTTGGTGCAGGACTGGATGTAGGAAGATTCCGAACCAGTATAAAATCCGGTGTGTTATTTTCTTTTACTTGCTTTATTTTACTATTTGCATTTGTTATATGTTCTGTGATCATTCTGTGTTAGAATTCTATTTAGATTTGTGTTGAAAGTTTTAATTTAGTCATATAGTTCATATATTCTTTAAAACACTATTCACCCCCCCTCTAGTGTTATTTCTGCCTTAAGATCCTTAATCCGCATCCCCAACACAAGCTTCTTTTCTTTTCCTAGCTGGCATGTGAGGTTATGCGCCTTGTGACTGTTCGATCACATGCACAATGCCTGAACCTGCATCAGCATCGCCAGGCTCGTTGGTCTTGGCACCCCTCATTTCACCCTTTTTGGTGTCATCTTGAGTCCCCTCGACTGAGGCACGATAGAGTTATTGATATCACGTTTTTGTTCTGTAGCATATCCTGGTAGTACAACGCTTCTTGAAAGCCCAATGTTGCGACCTTCCTCCAACAACCCGAATAGAGATAACCATTCATCGGTTACAAGGAGTCTAATGTCCTTCGACCGAGGTGGCATGAATTGCATTGATTGCCCTTGAAAAACCATCGCTCTCTGGACGTTAACGGACACCAGTTGATTTTCAGAATGTTAGTTGATTCAGGATATGACTTGGGTTAAAGAATGAGATTATAGCGAAGACGACACTTACGTTCTTCCAACCATCGCCTTGCAAAGCCAGGTGGACATTGGACATAGAACCATTCGTATTTGAAGAGGCTGAGCTTGTTCCAAGCACCCGTTAAGACGTGACAATTGGACGAGGGTTCGAGGAAAATGTAGGAAAGGCTCCATGTCCGTCGTTTGAAGTTGTAAAAAACCCGATGTCATCAGGAGTTGGCAGGCGGAATAGAACGTTTATGAATAGCTGAAAAGTGCCATGGGGAAAGGCATAGCTGTTCGGGTGTAGTTGAGTAGGGGCTATCCCAAGATATTTTAGCATCTCCCGGATAAAAAATTTGAAGGGCGGCACGCATCTGACCAAGCACATAAACTTATTGCATGCAGTATACCCCTCCGAAGATGAATGAGCCATGTCATTCATCGAAGGAGAAGATAAGATACCTGAAATGATTGACATATAATTACAAGAAGATAAGATTGAAATGATTGACATATAATTACAATTTATCATCAATATTTGACTTAATTTAAAGCATCTCCCTTTGTTTCAAGTGGATTTCCCTATTTATACTCGTAATGTGCGAGTGAAAGAAAATATAAACTCACTTCGAACATAGTTACAAAATTTAGTTGTATCAACCAAATTAAGCAAAAGCAGGCAAGACCACCAAAGTTATACCGGTAACATGGACCACAACAGTTAATCTTTAAATTTATTTGTTTTGTCTCTGATAACAATATGAGCAAATAAATACAATTGTGCGGATCGAAACCACTTTGATATCGAATGCATAAATTATGTATGTTGCATCAAGTTTTTTGTTGGATGAATGCCAAACACAGAATTGCAAAGCCAACGTTTTTGGTTGATGATTGAAGGTTATCAATTTGCTTCATACATAGTTTGTCACTGTTCTGGTCTCTATAACAATCTCTATTTTCATTAGCATATATAATGAAGCAATCACATTAAATTTATACAGATTGGGGATTATTCATGCTTCACAGTCCTTACAATCCACAAATCAGCGAACCTTAGACATTATGTTTAAATGAAAAATAAATAAATAATTTGATTTCTGAAATCCATAAAACATAGCAGACATGTACTTAACCACACATGAATCTGCACAACAAACACTCACACTGTGATTACGTCCTTTATGTAAATAAGGATTTACCCACAGAAGACAGTAACAATATTAGAACATTAAGCATCCAACCAAAAGGAATTCAAATTAAAATTGTTTTTTTATTGCTAAAAGTTCGAGAGAGGTGTTCTTTTGCAAGGAAATCCCAGGTGCATCCTCCATGTCAACATCTTCACGTTTGATCCCGCAGGGTAGCTCCCAGTCAAAACAGAACAATAAATTGGCCAGCGCAAGCTCAATGACTGTAACTCCTGTAGTCATAGCAGGGCAGATTCTTCTACCAGAACCAAATGGAATAAACTCAAAATTATGACCTTTGTAATCAATCGAACTATTCAAGAATCTATCTGGTATGAACTCTTCAGCTTTATCCCATGTCTTAGGATCTCTTCCTATTGCCCAGGCGTTAACATACACAAGTGTGTTTTCCATAATGTCAAACCCTTCAATTTTACAGTCTCTCATCACTTGTCTGGGGAGAAGCAGCGGGATATTGAATGAAGAATGCTTCAACCTGACTGTTGTACTTTGTCCGAGTCTTAGGGGTTAGTTATTGTTTTGAATAAATCAGTAGCACGTTGTTATCTCTTCCAGTTTTCTAGCTTAAGTTGTTTTCATGTAAGCCTATATAAAGGCACAAGTATTGATCAATTATTATAAAAAAAAGTAATATTAAAAAATTTATTATCAGCTCTTCCTTTTGCTTTCTTAATCTATTTTGCCAACAAATTCTGGTATCAGAGCCTGACTAATTTCCTCAATCAAGCTCCACAAAAAATCAGCTCAAATCCCTCTCTTCTCTCACGCAGCTTCACCACTCAATCAAACAAGCTTCTACTATGTCAAGCAACGGCCTAAACCCTTCTGCACAACCTCTCATCCCAATCTTCAAAGGCGAAAAATATCACCTTTGGAGTATCAAAATGCAAACCATGTTCAAGTCTCAAGAATTATGGGACATTGTTGAAGGAGGTTACACCGAAGCATCAGGAGAACCTGATCAACGATTGCGTGAAAATCGTAAAAAGGATGCCAAAGCCCTATTTTTCATCCAATCTGCAGTGGATGATGACATATTCCCTCGCATATCATCTGCCAAGACAGCCAAAGAAGCATGGGAGATCATACAGCACGAGTACTTTGGCGATAAGAAGGTAATCTCTGTTAAATTGCAAGCATTACGTTCTGAATTTGATGGTTTGCAGAAGACCAAGAAGGAGTCTATGCAACAATACCTATCAAAGGTATCAGGTATTGTTAATCAGATGAAATCATATGGTGAGTTTTTGAGCAACGAGAGAGTTGTAAGCAAAGTGTTGCGCGGCCTGGATCCTGACTTTAATGGGGTCGTTATTGCAATTGAGGAATCGAAAGATCTCTCAACTTACACATTCGATGAATTAATGTGTTCCTTGCTAGCTCATGAATCCAGGTTCAAGAAAGACGAGGAGAAAGGTGAAGAAAAGGCTCTGCAAGTGAGAGGTGAGCCTTTCGCAAAGGGAAAAGGCAGAGGTGGTTTTCGAGGAGCCTTTCGCGGCCGTGGTCGCAATAGAGGTCGCGGTTATGGTGGAAGGCACAATGGAGGATATAATCAAAACTCCAGAAGCAATATTCAGTGCGCTTACTGCAAAAAAAATGGTCACACTGAGACCAACTGTTGGAGCAAGCAACAAGGAGAATCGAAGGCAAATTTCTTCGAGGCACCACAAGAGGAAAGCAATCTGTTTTTGGCTCATTCAAAGCTTGAACCGATGGAGCATGGAATCTGGTTCGTGGACAGTGGATGCTCTAATCATATGTCAGGTGAAAGGAAATGGTTCAAGTCAATCGATAACACAAAGCAGTCAGTTGTGCGACTCGGCAATGACAAGCAAGTTAAGGTGGAAGGTAAAGGCACAGTGGCAATTCCAACCTGTAATGGCGAGACGAAACTCATCCATGATGTTCAGTATGTACCTTCTCTTACTCACAACTTATTGAGTGTTGGTCAATTAATTAAGGGTGGATATTCTGTGATTTTTGAAGATGGCCATTGTAATATTCATGACCAAAATCGCAAAATTATGAGCATTAAAATGACACCAAACAAAATGTTTCCCTTAAATATTTCACATGGTGAAACCAGTAATGCCCTCATTGCAAAGGGAAATAGTGAATCAAGCTTGTGGCACTTAAGATATGGTCATCTGAATATTAATGGCTTACGGTTGTTAGGCAAGAAACAAATGGTTCTTGGCTTGCCTACAATCGAGTCTATTGAGTTTTGTGAAGGATGTGTGTTTGGTAAACAAAGCAGGCCAGCCTTTCCAAGTGGTGATTCATGGAGAGCTTCAACCTGTTTAGAGCTAGTTCATGCGGATTTATGTGGACCAATGTCAATTGATTCACTAGGTGGGAGTCGCTATTTCCTACTGTTTGTTGATGATTTTAGCCGCATGAATTGGGTCTATTTCCTGAAGAAAAAATCTGAAGCATTCGAGCACTTCAAGAAGTTCAAGGCATTTGTGGAGAAGCAAAGTGGTTGTCAACTTAAAACTCTTCGCACTGATCACGGAGGAGAGTTCGTTTCAGAAGAATTTAACCAATTTTGTGAAGAAAATGGCATTCACAGAGATCTCACTGCCCCTTATACGCCCCAGCAAAATGGCGTTGCCGAAAGGAAGAATCGCACAATTGTTGAGATGGGAAGAAGTATGCTAAATGCAAGAAATGTTCCAAAGAAATTCTGGGCTGAAGCCGTGGCTACTGCAGTCTATATCCTCAATATTTCTCCTACCAAAGCAGTCTATGATCAAACACCATATGAGGCATGGAAAGGTCGCAAGCCCAAGGTGAGTCACTTACGTATTTTTGGTTGTATAGCTTATGCTTTAGTCAATTCTCGTTCAAAACTTGATGAGAAATCACAAAAATGTATCTTTATTGGCTATAGCACCCAATCTAAGGCATATAAGCTATATAATCCTGTAAGTGGCAAAGTAATTATAAGCAGGAATGTCAAGTTTAATGAAGAGGCTAGTTGGGAAGATGCGAAAGTTGGTGCTCAATCACCTAATTCTCTCTTGACTAATGAAGAAGAAGAGACTGCACATGAGATGCCTCAACCGAATGACAATGAGGTTCACACACCTCCTATATCACCAACCAGAAGTGCGTCCTCAACACCAAGCAGTGAACGAAGCAGCTCATCAGATCAGTCCAGCTCATCATCAGACACACCACCACGAAAAATGAAGTCTTTAAGCGAAGTATATGAATCATGTTCGTTTGCCTTGTATGTGTCTGAACCAACCTGTTATGAAGAAGCAGTGGAGAATGAGCAATGGGAGGAGGCAATGCTAGAAGAACTGACTGCAATTGAGCGCAATCACACATGGGAATTGGTTGATCTTCCTCAAGGTAAAACTCCAATTGGACTCAAATGGGTTTACAAGGTGAAACATAATGCTGATGGTAGTGTTCAAAAATATAAGGCAAGGCTTGTTGCCAAAGGATATGCGCAAAATCCAGGTATTGATTACGACGAAACATTCTCTCCTGTTGCACGCTTTGAAACAGTGAGAATGCTTTTGTCTTTAGCTGCCAAATTAAAGCTTCCACTTTATCAGTTTGATGTTAAGTCTGCGTTCTTGAATGGCGACTTGGAGGAGGAAGTCTTTGTGTCTCAACCTGAAGGTTTTGTGGCAAATGGGAAGGAGCATAAGGTGTACAAGCTGAAGAAAGCACTCTATGGCCTAAAACAAGCTCCAAGAGCTTGGTACAAGCGAATTGACTCATATTTTCTGCAAAATGGCTTTGTGCGCAGTGATAATGAGCCAACCTTGTATGTGAAAGGGAGTAAGCTGTCTGATTTCCTGATTGTGTGCGTGTATGTGGATGATATGATCTATTTGGGATCATCACAAAATCTGATTGAAGAGTTCAAGTCCTCAATGACAAAAGAGTTCGAGATGACTGACTTAGGGAAGCTGAAATATTTTCTTGGACTCGAGGTGAATCAAGCTGAAGATGGTGTGTTTATCTCGCAAAGGAAATATGCAAAGGACCTGCTGCATAGGTTCCATATGTACAATGCTAAGCCTGCTGCAACACCTATGAATACGAGTGAGAAACTAAGGCATGATGATGGCACTGAAGCTGCGGATTCGAGCTATTATAGAAGCTTGGTTGGCGGACTGAACTATCTAACTCACACTCGTCCTGACATCGTGTATTCTGTAAGTGTTCTTTCTCGCTATATGCATGCTCCCACTATGCAACATCTTGGAGCTGCAAAGAGGGTGCTACGCTACATTGGAGGTACACTTGAGTATGGCATTTGGTATGCGCAAAATGCAGATTGCAAGCTGTTTGGGTTCAGTGACAGCGATTGGGCAGGCTGTCTTGATGATAGAAGAAGCACCTCAGGTCATACCTTCATCTTGGGGTCAGAAGCAATATCATGGAGCTCGAAGAAGCAGGATATAGTGGCACTCTCGTCGTCTGAAGCCGAGTATGTGGCTGTTACATCTGCAGCTTGTCAAATGGTTTGGTTGCGAAGACTGTTGAGTGAAGTTGGCTGTGAGCAAGAACAAGCTACTGAGATTTTCTGTGATAACAAGGCAACAATTGCCATGACTAAGAACCCAGCATATCATAGTCGAACCAAGCACATAGACATACGCTTTCACTACATCAGAAGTTTAGCTGCAAAGAAGGAAGTCGAGCTGAAATTTTGTGCAACAAACGATCAGACTGCAGACATACTCACGAAGGCTCTTTCTTTTGATAAGCACACTTACTTTAGGCAGAAGTTGGGTGTGTGTAGCTTTGAAGCAAGGGGGTGTATTGAATGAAGAATGCTTCAACCTGACTGTTGTACTTTGTCCGAGTCTTAGGGGTTAGTTATTGTTTTGAATAAATCAGTAGCACGTTGTTATCTCTTCCAGTTTTCTAGCTTAAGTTGTTTTCATGTAAGCCTATATAAAGGCACAAGTATTGATCAATTATTATAAAAAAAAGTAATATTAAAAAATTTATTATCAGCTCTTCCTTTTGCTTTCTTAATCTATTTTGCCAACACGGGACAGGTGCATGCAGTCGTAGGGTTTCTTTTACGATTGCTTTGATGTATACAAGGCTATGAAGATCTTCTTCATGAATTCTATCTTGGTTTTGTTTGACATAGAGTTTTATCTCTTCTTGTGCTTTCTTCATCGAGTTTGGATTTCTTGCAAGCTCAGCCATCGCCCAAACTAATGTTGATGAGACAGTTTGAGTTCCTGCTATAAATATATCCTGAAAATTTATAAATTTAAGTTATATTTTTTGCTACTGTTATTTATTTTTCTTATAAACCTCTGTGAGACAAGATAAAACTACCATAAGAACTCCCTTGATATTTTCCATGGTGACAAGTCTTTCCTTTTCTAAGCGAAGCAAAACATCAACTATATATTCATGTTGATCACTCGATCTCTTAGAATGAAGATGATCCCTTATAATTTCCTCATAAATTACATTAAGCTCGCCTGCATTCTTTTCTAAATTTGCAATTCGCCCACTAAGTTTATCAATCCAATATCCAAGTACAGGAAAGAAGTCACCGAAATAGAAACATCCTAAATTTTCCTCAAACTGTTCGAAGATGGTATGAAAATTTCCTTTTAATTTATTGCCAAAAGCAACTCGGCATATGATGTTATTGGCAAGACTGACCTGCAAATATAATGTAACACAGTTTTGATGTTAAACGCATATTTTCATGAGGTACATTTTAGATTCCAAGTTGTAAAGTGCTGTCGAATTAAATACATATTCAAAAGATATTGATAAATAAGAAGAGGAATATATGATAATTTTTTACGATCGATATGGTTTTTTAAATAAGAGTCCCTAATGCTTTTTAACATACCATGGCTACGATTTCCAAACTCTTCCATCTAATCTATGCAATCATGATGTTTCTGTGCATTTTGATAGTTGAAGATAACAAATAAGTCATTAAGAAAAAGAAACTTTTAAGTGTCTCTGTGCAGAATGAAAGTGAGTTAATAGTTTTCTCCAAATTGCGAGCAAATCTTGGTGTGAGAATTGTAAAGAGTGTAACTTCTGGTGAGAGCTATTCCTTTTTCTGGGAGTACAATGATCTGAATTGTGTAGATACTCAACATGACATAATAATTCGTAGTTCTATGGGATTCTTTAAATGTTTTATATCTCTTGTGTTAAATTAGACTACTTGCAGGAACAAACCATCTCGTTCTTAATATTGATGGGCTTGGACATATTCGAGACTTCTACAATTGACTGAACCATCAGAGAAACCTCTTCTTCTCTTACAAATCTGAAGGTCTCCATCCTTTTTGCGCTGAAAAGCTCGAGAATGCATATCTTCCTCAACTCTCTCCACGATTCTCCATACGGAGATAAATTTATATCCGCGTAATTATATGAATATTTGCCCCAGCATATGAGATTGGGCCTGCTGCAGAAATCAAGGTCATGAGTTTTGAGCACTTGTTTGGCCATTTCGGAAGAAGAAACCACCAGTGCTGGTTTGAAACCGAGCTTCAGATGCATCAGTGGGCCGTGTTTTTGAGAAAGCATCCATAAAGAGCGATGTAAACGCGTGCTCAGTTGGTGCAGGTTTCCAGTTATAGGAAGTGCTTCGGGACCAGGTGGAAGGTTTATCCTTTTATTATTATTATTATTATTATTATTATTATTATTATTATTATTATTATTATTATTGCTTCCTTCTTTCCTTGTTAGCCTGAAATAAAGAAGAGTAATCAATGGTGCAAGGAGGAGAAGCAAAGCTACAAGTAAAGCCATCTTATCTTGTTGACAAAAGGAGTGAAATGTGAGAGATTATATAATTCAATTTTGTGACAGCAACTCTTTTAAGAGGTTAATATTCACATCTTGGATATTAACTCATGAATGAACTAACATAGAGTTAGTGTCTATTTGTAGGGATGCCTATTACATTATGAAGATTTGCGGGGAGGCTTTACATATATCATATATTTAAATTTAGGTCCTACTATTTATGTTTCTTTTTTTGATATTTTATATACAACAAATCAGCATGACAACATATCACATGTCAATAAACGTTCGAATCACGCTACATAAGTTTCGAACTTGTGACATCTCGCAGCAAAGTCAAATCACTGCTAATTATGTTCTATTAGGAAAAAAGCATCTTTTATAAATTGAGGCTCTATAACTAGAAAATATTTAGACATTATATATTTGGAAAGGCAATTATATATCTATTAAAAAACATTGATTAGTTCAATTAAGAATAAGAATAGTGATTTAAATAATATCCTCTGTTTCTTAAACATCGACTAGGTCAATTAATACTAATTTTTATATTTACCATATACCCTCTCTCGTTGAAGAAAAGTCACGCCGCCTTTCTCTTCTCTTCCACTTTGCGTACGTATCTTCTAACATTAAAAAACCTCTCTTCTTGTGCCTTATAAAAAAAAATAGAAATTTACATCTCTCTCTTTCAATATGCTTAAATTCTATTTCTACAGACGATGGAAGTTCTACAAACCTTGAATTAATATTTTCATTTCAATCATATTAGAAATATCATATTTGTGGAGTAGGTATCAGCAATGATGTAGCTTCAAATAGTTGAAAGGTAATTTATATCATTTACAACTTCTTCCTATACAATTCTATGTTAGTCCATATTTATTTTATTTTATTTTATTTTTATAATTACATTTTAGTAAACTTAAAATATACATTATTAGATTAAATTGAATAGATTCTAGTTTTAAAAATAATATAGTATACTATCGCTTTTGAAACAAAATTTTAATGTATCAGTTTTATAAACGGTACATTATTGTATCAGTTCTAAAATATTACACTTATTGAAGTTTTTTAAACAAAGTTGTTTTTTTATCAATTCAACACTTATACATTATTGTATAATATTTAGATTACATATACATTTAAACTATTATTTGTCCTTAAATAAAATTGAACTTTTGAAAACGATTTTTTTTACCATGATATTTTGCATAAATAATTATTTATGTTATTATAACACCTAAAATATTTCATTGTTTCATGGTAAATCATAAATCATAAATTTTCATAATAATTAAATCATAAATTTTGGTTTATTTTGAATTGATAAATTTCTATATATGTTAACTATTATTGAATTTATAGTTTCACATTTACGTATAAGTATTTTTATACTGTTTATTTGCTACAAAGTTTAATGATTGTGAAAACCTTGAAATGCTTTATACCAAAATGTTGTCAACTTTTATAATATTTAAGTTTCAACTTAAACTAATACAACATGTACTTAATGGATATTTTCTGATACTTTAACTTAAATAATTTGTTATCATCAGCTTGATTAGTTGCATTAATATATTAGCAGAAATTTAGTTAATTCATATTTTCTTTTAAGAAGAAACAATTTTTAAAGTGGCTCATAAATATTAGATATCTCACACATAAACATTACTTTTAAAGCACAAATTTTAGTAAGTTGTTATCATTATTCACGATTATCTAGTGTTAATTTGTAAAAGTACGTAGTTTCATCTTTCAATAATACATCACATGCTTACATTAGAAGAAAAAAAAAATTAGTCAAAATAATTCATTTTCTAAATCATATGCATTTCACTAAAATTTATATGCTAAAATACGAAATATTAGTCATTTAGATTTTTTGACGTCAAATTTAAATACAAAATTACTAAACTTGGTAAATATGTGTACATATATCATTGTTTTGGTACTATAACCTTTTGGTTTATGCTTATAGCGCTTTAGTGTTTAATATTCGACTACAGATTTTGTTTATGTTTAACATGTGTTTTTTTTTTACTTTTACATATTTGGATCAGAAATTGGTTTCGATAGCAATGTGCAGGTTTGTTTCTTAGAGAGGAGTGCGACAAAAGTTGGATCGTCTCTGTCGACAGTGAAATTTACAAACCGAAGGAAATGTTATGTGATTTTTGGTCAGATTTAACTCATAACATCATTGAGCTTTCTTATTCTATCGAGCCAAAAAGGACTACGGTAGAAACAATCACATAATTACAGTCAATTTTGTTTTTTTGTAGTTACACGGAGGAAAAATATTTAGTTTTAAATGTTTGTTCTAAGAAATCAGCTGCTAAGGATTCAAACTATTATAGTTCTTCAACTACATTTTCCCTTTAAACTTTCTCTCATACTACTACTATGAAAGAGTTGCTGCAAAAAGATAACAAAGAAGAAATTATTACAAGTGTTGTCAAACATTTTCTAGTGCAAATGAATTTAGGGATTTTAGGAAAGTCTATTCATGCAAACATGGATTCACTTTCAAATTTATTTAAAATGCTCCAAGTAAAATAACGGTAGTGTGCTCAACACGAGATGATCTTAACTACAAATTTTGGATACATGCATCAATTGTTAGTAAGAAATTGGATCATTTCATAAATAAAACTATGGTCGACAAACATGATTGTGGAGCTGGTGTGATTATTGTTCACACAACCCACGGTGTTTTTATTTTGAAGCATTTTTAAGAATTTTTTTCAGTAATAATGATAGTGATATCCACAATTTGTTATATAGACTATTTGAAAATATTGAATATTATATTTATATGTATAAGCATTCAAATTTAGGTACATATGTGTACCATTATCATAACTTACGAAGTTTGTATTATTAATTTTTAGGTTTCATCAAATTTTGTAAAATCTTTGGTTATTAGTCAGATACGAGATGAGCTTATGAAAAAAATTCTAAAAATATCACTAGTCAATTTAGATGAGAGTATAATATAAAGCTTAGCTGCTATTTTACTTATCCATGGAAAAAGCTTGCAATTGAAAATATTCATGATGATTTTAAAAAAATCATACAATGGCTAAGTATGGTTTCAAAAGCGGTTAAGAATACATCTAACAGTCATGTTAATATTCAAATTAATCTAGAAACCTTGAAAGGTGTTTTATTAGATTCAAAACTTGTAAATCATGTTTTAAACATTGTCGTCCTATGATATTTCTAGATATAATATTTTTAAATGGATGATCTGGGTGTATTCTATCCGCAACAGCCAAAAATGGCAACCGAGGCTTAATTTAATCCACTTGATAGTGAATATAGATATCAATATTGCTACATGTATATGTTAATTAGTATCATTCATGATGTTTGTATGTGTGTGTACATATCATTTTGAGTTATATTATTTTCACATCCATTATCACAATCATTAGTACAGTGTTGTACTACCACACCTTCATATATCATTACTAGTTTTTACTTGATACATATAAGTATTGCTGTTGTTCCATTTGATACTTATATGTAACATTATTCTTTTCTTTTCATCTTACCATAATCCACTACAAAAAAAAAATTCTAGGTTTTTATCCAGTGACCATGGAAATTGTTTACGTACAAGGCCAACAATTGGTCTTGGTTTTTAGAATAATTGAAAATTATGTTAGAAGAAGATAGAGCTTTGGTATTTATTTCAGATAGACATTATGGACTTCTTACCAGTGTTCCTCATATATTTCCAAGTTCGTCCCACTTGACAGGTGTTTATCATATTATAAAAAATTTAAAGGCAAAACTTGGTGGACATCGCAAGATGAATTGGTTGGTCAAACTATATCTTTTATGCGCTGAATCATCTTCAATTCGCGAGCTTTATAATGTAATGAAGCTTCTATGAGATAATGGAGGTGGTATTCTTTTAGATTTTCTTAGGGATGCTCCTTATGTACCATGGTCTAATATATTTTTCTCAAACAAAAGATACAACGGGCTATTTTCAAATGTTTCTAAAAAATTTAATACATGGATTTTGCAAGAGGGATTTTTTCTAGTTAACGCTTGTCTTGATGCTATTAGGAAAAAATGATGGAAATGATATCAAGACGTCAAGAAGATTCGTATCATTGAAATATTAGACTTTTTCAAGTCATGGAAAGTCGAATGGCTACATTAGTTTTAGAAAGCGGAAGGCTTAATGCTTTTATTTCAAATGATTTTATTTTAGAAGTTCAAGATGGAAATTATACTCATAGTTTTTGATCTACAAGTAGCGCGTGCACATGAAATAGACGGAGAATAATACACTTTCCTTGTATTTATGTCATTCGATCTTGTAACAACCCAGTATTTTCACCCATTCGCATCCGCACATGTCGGACTTGAATTGCTCAAAATACCACGTTGTAAATAAAATTTGGCAAATCTCAGAATATACAGTAAATAAATAATCACAGATCACAGACATAGATTATTTAATAATGCAGCGGAAGTAAAAGAAATAGTAGTTCATGAAGCTACTATGTAAATATATCAGAGTTACATAAGATACAATAGAAGAATTAGAGTACAACAGAAGTCTCAATACATAGAAGTCTACTAATACAAGAGCTGAAAAGGAACAACAGACTGAAAAAGATAAAACTAGACAAGTAGATAATCTCCAGCGTTTCCAATCTCCAGAAAGTGGAAATCCAAATCTGTGAATACTCAGGCTGACCTGAGCGTAAATAAAAATATAAACACTTGAGTCAGGACATAATACTTATACAATGTAAACCAACTCAAGTGAACTGTAGTAAAGATACAAGTAACTTAAAGGATGCTTGGAACCGTCCATCCTCTAAGGATCCGCCAAACTATTTACTATGTAGTAATATTGCGCTTTTATAATAATGTCTATCCGTAAAATAAACATACTTTTTAAATAGCATTAAGGCTTTACATTTTCCACCTTAACACGTAATAGTCCCAGTAGTCCATCCAATATCTGCATATCTCCTGATTGGGAGACTACGAGAAGATACACATGGGCTACGGGAGAAAACCAAACTCGTATTAAAGGCTCGATAGGGTAGGGGACACGACACACAAGGCAATGTCAGGGTAGATATACCTATTACGACACTCGGGCTGGTGGTAACGCAGCAGCCACATACGCCCACCTCAGAACACATTCCCAAAATCGGAGGGGCGCCCAAACAATCACAAAAGCAATAGAATGGTATCGAAGAAATGCGTCCGACCAGAGGAGCTACCCTTTTTGGCCCGAGACCGCTCCTGTTTTTGCCACCTTATGCCAGCTCACGGGAGTTGGGTCCATGTAACATACCTCATGGACGTCGCCACGATCCTACTTCATTCTGGAATCTCCACCACGTACACGGTTGTCAAAGTGGTTTTCAGTATCGACAGAGAGTATGCCCATATCCGATCCCGGTCTCTTTGCCAACCAATCGTTATTATAACCTGTGGTTATAACTTAAAAATAATATTTTATACTTTAAAATAAAATATCATTTCAATCCAAATCTTTATCAAAATAAAGATTAAATCATTTCCAAATCATTTCAATATATCAAAATATCATATCCTTTCAAATTCAAATCTTTATCACATTAAAGATCAAGTCATTTCCAAACCATTTTAATATATCAAAATATCATATCTTTCAAAACTTCCTTTAAAATTATTTTAGTACATAAATATCATATCTTTAGAACTTCATTTTCAAATCATTTTAATATCAAAATATCATATCTTTCAGAACTTCATTTTCATATCATTTTAATATCAAAATATCATATCTTTCATAACTTCATTTTCAAATCATTTTAATATCAAAATACCATGTCTTTCAAAACATCATTATCAAATCATTGTAATATCAAAATACAATATCTTTCGAAACTTCATTTTATAAGTTCAAATCCAAATATTCAACTTTGAATACCTTCTAAATTCAAGATAACATTCATTTATTATCCTTTCAAATCACCTTTTAAAATGATTTATATTCCATAAAATTAATTCATTTAAACCATTTAAAAGTGGAGTTATTATACTTTCAAATTTAGTATTCAATTCCCAAAGTTTCAAACCATTCTGATCTCATTTACTTAGTTAAAAACCATAAACATTGAAAATTTCAGCCTTACGCAGCATTTAGAAAAAGCTGTTATAAGTTATACATGAAAACATTTTAATTCAGCAAAGACAGCACTTAAAAACTGCCGTTATATCTCATTTTTAGTTGAATTTTTAGTTTAGAACAGTAAAGATAGCATTTTCAGAAATGTTGTAATAGCTCAGGTTTCAAATTAAAGGTTTTTATTAATTTCAACAAAGACAGCAGACCATTACAGCATTTACAGAACTGCTGTAATAGGCCTTTATTAAGTTTTTAGCCTTTTAGTTTACTTCAGCAACTACAGCATTTCAGAACTGCTGTAATAGCCTTTTTATTAGGTTTTTAGTTCATTTACAGAAACCATAACATTTCTGAATACTATTAAAAGTATTTTCCAAATTTTAGTGTATTTCCAGCAAATAATAAACTTCAATTTAAACCCTTTAAACATTATAAAAATCATATTTTAACATTCAAAAATGTTTATTAACATACCTTTAACATATGATTTTTATAAAATAATTTCTTATAAATAAATCAAGTTTTTCAATAAATTTACTTAACAAATTCTAGTGTATAATTTCCTTTCCTTCACATATGCAATATATTAACACTTACATTTTTAAATTTCCATTTTCACAAATTAAACTAAATTTCCAATTGATTTCATTTAACTAAAACCTTTGATTAAACCAAATTTCACATTTCCAAGTCAAGTTGTATTTTAAAATTACATATTTAAGCATTCATTTATTTAACCATTTAAATTCATAGAAAAATCAATAATACTTTAATAAATCACTTAAATTCAAATTTAGATCAAATTGTCATATTTACCTTTTTCCAAATATAATTAAATTTCCATTTTATTCATATAACTTAACTATCACTTTTAACCAAAATTCCAAATTTTCAAACTTAAGTTATATTTCAATAATCCAATTTAACCATTCATTAATTACATTTTTAACTCATAGAAAAATCAAAATTTCTTTATTTTAAAACATTTCAAAATCTTTTTAAATCAAATTTCATAAATTTATATTTTTAAAATACTTAAAAATATCCAAAACACTTTATAAAATAACCACGGGCCTGTATATAGTTTTCTAACCTAGGTCAAGTGATACAGATATATATCATTTCAATCCGTAGTTTACAAAGAAAATCCAAGTTCTATCATTTCAAACCCGCGATCCCAAGTTAAAATAAATAAATAAAATCGTTCAAGCCTATCATTTCAGCCCATAACGATTTTTCATATTCTAAAGTCCGTTCGGGTATGTACCATTTCAATCCATAGTGAACCTAATCTATAGGGAACTTGCAGTGTGATAAACATATATAAATAAACAATTAACAACATATAACAGTAAAAGATGATATGACATGTAAATTAATAGGTTTAATATCATATATAAATAATCACAGACAGTTATAACATCATATATAATTCTACACATTCAATTGTTGTCGCTTCACAATTGCATAAGTATAAAACGTCGTGTGAGATTTACTCACCTCTTGTGCTGGAGATATGAATACAATGACACAACGGATTCCAGAACACAATGACATGACTACGGATTTAAGTGGAGAGAAAAATCCAATGCTACAAATCTTGTGTTACAACCCAAAACAAAAATCAAAGCAAAGTTAAAATTCAACATAACATTGAAATTGAATAACTTTGAAATCAAAAGCAATTTGAATGCAACAATTTTTGCCTTGCTTCCTATATTATTTTGCACGACCTTGGATTTGGATTTGCTTGGGTTTGGACATGATTAGGCTCAGGTATAAGCATAGGAATGCACGACCTAAATGCTAGAACATGGATGGGAGTTTATAACATGAGAAGGTGAAGGGGTTTTAAGCAATGTAGTGTGATTTTGGTCAATAAAAGGGCTCGGCCTTGGGGTGTTTGGGCTTGGCCTTAGGGTGTGGGTCAGGTTAGTGGCTGGAGTGGTCAGCGGAGTTTTGGATAGAGGTGGTGGCGGCGGCCTGAGGTGATGGTGGTGGTGGAAATGGAAGTGGTGAACAAGTGGCGGCCAAACAACATGCTTTCAAGGCTTTAGGTTGCATTTTTGTGGATTTTTGCACCATGGTGGGCTCGGCCTTGGTCAAGACCATAGGAGTAGTTGGTGATGATGATAGGGAAGAGGCATAGGAGGTAGTGGCCGTGGCTATGGAGGAGAGGCCGAGCAAAACTAGGAAAGAAGACAAGGCAGAACACTTAGAAAAAAATAAAAAAAGTAGAAAAAGAAGGAGGAAGACCTTACCAAAATGTTTCTAGCCGTGAATGAGAAATGAAGATGATATTTTTTTGCATGAAAAATAAATGAAATACACGGCTGAGAAACAAAATTACACGGCCAAAAGAAGTAAATGAGGAGTTATGGAAAAAATGAAAAGTCCAGAAATTGAAAAGTCAAAAGAAAAGGAAGAGTCTTTGTCTCTTCAATTTTCCATTTCTTTTAAAACAAATAAAACTAATTTCAGTAAATACATTTAAAAACCGAAACAAAGTGAAGTAATATGAAAACATATAATTGAATTTGAAGAAAATATAACAAGAATTAAGAAAATTGCTCAAAAATTCAAAACAAGGTTCAAAAATTACAAATAAATCATCACTAGCCTTGGAAAAATATCCACTTCATTTTAAAAATAATATAAAGCAAAAATTTGAAATAAAATAATTTATTTATCATTTATAAAATGAAATAAATAATTAAATTGGAGAAAAATAGAAAAAGAACTAAAGAATTTGTTTAAAAATTGAAAACAGGGCATGAAAATTATAAATAAAATACCATTGGCTCTAGAAAATTTCTATTTCACTTTAAAACAAATAAAAAGTCAAATAAATAAAATAAATGAGGAGAAAAATAAAGTGGGAATGAGAATAAAATAAGATCTTGAGAAAATAAAATATAACAAAATAAATAAATAATTCCTTAAATTAATTGAAGTTGGAAATTAGAAATTGTAAACAAAATACAACTGTCACTGGAAAATGTCAATTACACTTTTAAAAATGTTTTAAAACCAAGATATATACATAACATGTTATTTTACCCATATAAATATAAATTAGAACATTACATGACCAAATGAAATATTATTTATATAATTTAAAATAAACAATTTCGTTAAATAAAACAAATTACACACAATATTTAAAAGAGCATAACTTTCACAATATAAGTCCGATTTCAATGAAACGAAAAACAGTATTCTTAAAATTTGATTTAATTTCATAAAAAAAGATAGAATTAAAATTTTCAAACTTTCAAAATTTTAAATTTAGAAGACAAAGTTGACCATATTGACCAAAATACCTTTTTTGTAAAATATTCTATTTAATCATGTTTGGAATTCTAATTCACATCAAAATCAAAGTTTATATTTGAAATAACAAAATTAAATAAGTTAAATAAATAAAATAAAGTAAAATCAAAATTCAATTAAAATAATTACAAAATACAGGGTTGTTACAGATCTATTTTAATAGACCATGGCAATGTTTAGGATTATGTTGTGCACTATGTTACATCATATGCTTTTCATGCTATTTACTATAATTCAATGAATATAATTCCTAACTTGGATAAGGATGATGTCGACGATGTTGAAGTTAAGGTTCTACCACTAAAACGTAAACGAGGAGCTAAAAGGCTAGCATTAAAAGGAAAGAAGCTCCGGGATTTCATAAAAATACCGCTTGCATAAAAATGAAAATTTTCAAGCAACATTTACTAAAATCAAATTTAGTACCTTGCTGCGAGGGAAGTTTATAAGTTTTGATGTCATGAATATCCTTTAAATTTTAGTCCTCCATGGCGTGAATCTAGGATACGCTATTATATCGATCTTTTTTTATTCATTACTCTAAAATGCTCAAAAAACCAACACCATAGAGTATAGGAAGAAATTTTTTTGAAGTACCATTAGATTGTTATTCTGCAAGTGATATTGTTTATATATTATATTGAAAAAACGTGACACAGATTTTATAAAATATTGTATTCTCCATTTTAAAACACTAATCTATATTATAATATGATTACTGAGTTTCTTTTCTACAGCTCAGAAGCCCCTGAACAAATTTTAAACTAGCACTTTATTTTTCTTACTTGCGCATCCCCTTATCATCCAAGCCCTAAATATTGTTGTACCCCAAATTTGTGCCATTGCCCACACATCGACGTCGACCTTTCCTTTGATAATCGTCGTCATCACCTACAACTTCGATTATCTGCCTGATCCTTATAGCTTCGATTCTCTGATCGATCTACTTCCTCCCTTATTTGTGCAGAATCTAGCGGGTCGAGTTTGCTTTTTTTAAGGACTTCGGCTGGAATTTCTGGAGTGCTTACTGTTCTATTCCACCGGGTTCGATTGCCTCCATTAGTTCTTCTAGCAAGTTAACTTATCCATTTACGTGTAAATAATGCATTTTTAAAGTGTGACTCGGTTTATATTTATTACTTCTCTGCTTATTGTTTTGTTGGATATTTCCCATGATTGTTTCAAATATATGTTACTTGCATAAATTTTGTATGCTTGCAGTAAAACTGTTAATACGTGATTTATCTTCAGATATATTTTCTCTTCTATGTGTTTTTCCTGTCATGATAATGATTACAATGTGTTGTAAGTTAAACTATTTGTAAAACTTTAATAATTGATTATACATCTTGCCATCCATATTTAAAAATCAAGGATTTCCCATGAAAAGGTTCAGACCTATAAAATGTTATGGAATATGTATCTTAGTCTTGAATTACTATGTTCTCAAGAAACAAAAGTTCCCACAGGTGTAAAGATGCACTTCGGATGACGTTCATGAATAAATCAAAGGCTGTTGTATTTTAAAAAAAAGGCGAAACACGGTGCACGAGGCTCCCGCACGATAGCGGGCTCCGGAAAGGTGATAATGTACGTACCATTTCCCTCGCATTGCGAAGAGGCTGTTTCCGGACTCAAACCTGAGTGCCCAGATCACCGTATGGGTCGCCTAACCGTTACGTCAAGGCTTCACCTTAAGGTTGTTGTATTTAAAATTTTAAAAAATTATGTGTGGGTTAAGGGACTAATTTTGAATGTACTGTGCATAAAATATTTAAATTGTACACATCATTTAATATTTTTATTACCGCCTTTGACTGCTTGATTCAATTTTCCTTGCATATACTATAAAGTCATTACTCTTGGTTTTAGCTTCTTTAGATTGAATTCTGCTAGAATGTGCTAAAATAATTGTATCTATAATATTGAAATGTCATCGAATGTAATTCATTTTTACTACGCATATACGGAACATTATTTTATAACTTTTAAACCATTAATAATGTTGTCCTGTTTTATATTTTGTCAATTAAAACTATTTTTCTCGGGCTTTAATACTGTGTTTGCAGTGTTCTTTTAAGCAACACCGCCTAGAGTAGCGCTTCTTGAAGTAGGCAGGTTTTCTTTTGTTTACACATCATTCATTATAATATACTTTTCATATTTCCTTGATGAAAGCTTCAACACTCATTATTTATCTTTAGATAACAATTTCTTTCTCTACCTTCTTCTACTATTTAATTGGTTACATGTAACTTTATTGCTTTGTAGCTATAGACTTAATACTCACCTACGAATTAAAGACTCATTTGACCCCATTTTTGAAATCATATCTACATATATAACATTTACTTTCATAAAATGAACAAGCACTTACCAACAAGAAGAGCAAAAAATTAATTAAATGGTTATTTTAGTAGATAATTCAAGTCTTTAGCTTTTACAAATACTTTAGATGTTATATACTTCTAATAGTAATTTTATTAGAAGTTATGCTTTACTCTTTTTTTCTTTTTTGATTGCTACGATAAAACTTGAAGTTTTCATAAGTTTGTAAATGGTCTCGACATACCATAGAGTATGCTAGCCTATGACCATGGGCATGACAACGGAAGTGATGGATAACAAGGCATTTGCATACTATATTTGAGGGTAAGCATGACGATAGAACATAAAATTAATCACTGGATCAAGGCATGCATAACTATCATTAATGGATCAATATTTGTAAATTATGATATACAACTTTCATTCAACGCAAGCATTACAGGGTACATTTGTTGCATTTGAATGCACCAAGAATTTTGATATAAGTAACCCTTTCGTGTTGTTTGGATACGGGATTCTGTAGTCAGATTAGTTATTTTTAGTCAAGTTTGCTTGATGCATTGTGCAGATTTTTACCCAAATATCAAATCTTTAGAATGGTGCAAAAGAAAAGACAATTATCAACCACAATAAATAGAAACAATACATTTATTTTATCATTTTAATCAAACAATTTAAAACCTAAGATATAAGAAACAATCACTTACTCCTCCTACATATATTTAAATTTCCTTTTCTTCTATACTACTTTACTATTAACCGAAGCTGCATTAAGCATACACTATCTAATGCACTATTTTAGTTGTAACATAGCCAAAATGAAACCATGGTACAGATGAAATCAAATTCATTCATGGTTTACATATAAATGAAGTAAACATATTATGGTTTTAACAATTCTGACCATTATTTGTTTTAATTGTGGCCAATAACATTAAATTTTAAGCATTGGTTGATTGGGGTTAAGGTTATATAAGAAATTTCTATTCCAATTATTTGAATACACACAAGCACACACAAAAATACATACATACACACACACACACATACACACATACACACACATATACATACATACATACATATATACACATATGTATATATAATGTAAAATGAAATATATGTAAAATTGAGATAATTTAAAATAAGCTATTGTATATTTTGCTCAAAGAAGTTATTTATGAATCTATTAATTTGGTGTATGTTTATTTACAAGTGAATATTGTCTTCACGAAAAGTTATTCATAAATTCGTTATGGGTCAAATTTATAAGCGATTGTTCCAAGGAATTTGTAACGACCCAGAATTTTGAACAATTTAATTTGAAAATATTTAATTAATTTTAAATATTTAAATGATGGTTTGGATTGAATTTTCAATATAACTTTGAATTTGGCGATAAAATTTTAGAATTTAATCTATTGAAAGTTGAATAAAAATTTGAATCTTCAATTTTAAGTTGAATAAAAATATTTCAAAGGCTTGTAAAATTCATATTGATAATATTGAAGATTTTAGAAGCTTCAGAATTGAATTTGAAAATGAATTATTCAGTTTTGAAATTAAATCGTTTGAATCGATATTTAAAAATAGCCGTCCGAGGCGCAGTCTCGGAATTCGACGAAACTAGTTCCATTGGGTCCGGAATATTGAATTATTCTCGGATTTTAAATTTCGTATCAATCGGAGTTGATATGTGATCACACGACGAGTAAACGCGTCAAAATTTTCAACGATTTAAATTTAAATTTAAATATAAATTTAGTCAAACATGCTTCCTTTTCTCACGCCTTCTATCACGCTTAAATTCGTGTGAGCATGGCCGAGCATACCTCAGTTTAATTTTAAATACTCCTTCCCTCTCCCAGATTTCAGAAGCAAATTCGTTCGTTTGAAAACAAAATCAATGGCGACATCCCTTTATACTGAATCTCGTTCCCTCCCCTCAAAAATTAAAAGCAATAGAAGGCTTTAATATCGTTCAAAAAAAGAAATCATGGCCGAATCCCTAAATTAAAAATCGCGTGTATGGGGCGAGGCGGCGTGGGGCATCGCACGAGGCGGTGGGTGATTCGAAGGCGTGGAGTAGGCGGCGGCGCAAGTGGGGGCGATGTCGAGATGTCGTGAAGGCGCGCGCGATTCGAAGGAGCAGCGGCAGTGGGTGCACGCGTAGGCGCAGGTCGAGGCGCGGCGACGTCGATGGGGTAAGGGCGGTGATGTTCGAGCATAGGGCAACTCGCGATTGAAGGTGAAGGCGAGGCTAGGGCATAGGCGATAGTGCGGCGGCGGCGACGAGAAGCTCGAGTACGAGCTGTTGATTTTCACAGTGAGGTATTTTTTTTATTTTTATTATTTATTCGATTTCTAAATTTATATATATAAAATGTATATACAGATAAAAAAAAAGAATGGCAATTAATTTGTCTATTTATCAATTTAGTTATTTTTAGTTGTTAAAAGATTTTAAAAGAAAATATTAGTTCAAATTTTTATATTAAGAATAACATTGTTAGTTTAAAATATAATTTTTAGCTAATCACATTTATTAAAATAAAAGGGAGAATTTAATCATTTGTTAGATAAATTTAATTATTTAAAAGAAGTTGTTTTAAAAAGGAATTTGTTAGTTAAAATAAGATTTTAGTTAAATAAATTTAATTTAAAAGAAAATTTAAATTTTTAGTTAAATATCTTATTAAAGAAAAATTAGTTGATTTAAAATAAAAAGAGAAGTTAATTTGAAATAAAAGTTTAAATATTTAAATGTTTAAAACAAGGTTTAAACTTAAAGTAGATTTTAAAAGAATGAAATCATTAATAAAGAAATTTGTTATCTTAGAGATAATTAAGGTAATAAAATGACTAAATTAATATGGTAATTAAAGAATGATTTATTTAACTTATAAATAAATAAGTCATTAGTTAGAAATGAAAAATAAATGTATAGATAGATTTTAAATCTACTAAGTTTATATTAAAATAATACATAATATGAGGATTAATTATTTTAACAAAATTTATCTGTTTATTTTAATAACTAAAGGATATTTTTTCAAAGGAAAATTTATTTAAATAAATAGTTAGTTAAGAAAATGTATTAAAAGAAATTTAGTTCAATTGGAAATCTCTAGTTAAAATTATTTTAAAAGGACAAAATTAGTTTAAATAAATTTATTAAAGAAGAAACTGGTTTAAATAAAACCATCAGTTAATTTAACTATTAAAATGAAATCACCGACGAATCGAGATTATCAATTGAAAATTTATTATTCGATCTGTTCGAATATTAATAAATTGTGTAAATATTTATACAAGGTATAAATCAAGAAAATCGAGTCAAGATGTAAATGGATTGCTAATAAAAAGCAAAGGTGAGAACTTCTCACTCAAAAGGATTTATTTAAATTTTAAATAGTTAGATTTAAAATTGTTAGTTGTGTGGATTTAATGCTTGAATGATGATTGTTATATATATATATTGGATGTGAATAGACCCTATACGCCGTTAGTAAGCGGAGGTTATTTATTACACACATGTACCGCGATATTCCACCTCGAAGTGGAATTGGTATTATATTATATATATAGCAATATATATATATATATATATATATATATTGGCATATGTATATATTGCAGTTGATTGATTTCCCGCATTTGTATAGCGGATGAGACCCTATTGCGCCGTTAGTAAGCGGATATATATTTATAAAATCCCATGTACCGCGATATTCCGTCTTGAAACGGAATGGTATTGTGCTAATGTCTGTGGATGCAGGGAAACAGGTTGGAGGGATCCAACTGGATTCCTCACAAATATTTATTTGATTTCATATATTGTGATATTTGATTGTTATCATGGATGATATATGATGTTTGAAAGTTGTGATTGACTATTTATGTGTTGCATCATCGGATCCAATTTTTGAAGTTTAAAAATAACGATTTTGATTTCTAAAATAATTTTTGAAAGTATACGTTCATAAAAATATTGGAATTGATTCATCTTAAATAAATAAACGTTATAATTTTAATATTATAAAAATTATGATTTTTGAGAAATACAGTTAAAAGTTGATTTTTGAAATTATGGGATTAGTGATTTTATAAAATAGTTTGAACTGGGATTTCTGAATTTATTATAAGAAGTCTAAAAATAGGATTTATAAAAATTTTATTTTGTAAATCAGAATGATGAAAATTATGAAAGAGTTTAAAGATGTTTAAAGTAATAATATAAATTGATTTATATTAAAATATTTATAAATTGATATTTATAAATTTAGAATATCTTGAATTATAAAACGAGCTTTTATAAGTGATAGAATGATTTGTAAATGAATTTCATAAAGGAATGAAATCTATAGAATTTATGGAATTTGATTATTTTATAAATCAAATGATGAAATTATAAAAGAGTTTAAAGACGTTTTAAAAATAGTAATATAAATTGTTTTATATTAAAAGATTTATAAATTGATATTTATAAATTAAAGATATTGGAATTATAAAACGAGCTTTTATAAGTGATAGAATGATTTGTAAATGAATTTCATAAATTGGAATTATAGAATTATAACGGTGAAGTTATAAATGGAATTTTATAAACAGTAGGTTTATAAAATTTGTAAAGTTATTTAAAAGAATGGAATTTGGATAAATAAATGAATCTTATAAGTTATAAGATTTATGAAAATTTATGAAGTTTAAAGGAACGATTTTATAAACAAATAAATTATAAGTATTTAACTTATAATATGAAATTTTAGTATATCATTGAGATATGAAATTGAATAGATTTATAAAGTAAATTTATAAAAGGAAGTTGTTATAAAATAAATAGAAATAGAATTTATAAACATTGTTTTATAAATCCGCAATGACTTATTTTGATAAAGAATTGTTGTAATTTATTTATGGAATTATATTCATGTTTTAGACAGTGAATAATTCTTTAAAATAAAATGAATAGAAGTGATGAAATTTATTAACAAGTATATTCACGTTTTTGAATAGTGAATATTTTGTTAAAGAAATTATTTTGGATGTGATGTTTTAAACAGAATTAAAACGATCTAAAGATGTTTTAAAATGTATTGAGATTCGAAACCATAGATTTCAACATTCATTGTTGAAATAGACGTTTTCGAGAAATAGAAGGAAATGGTAGATTATAACACTGTTGTTATAATAAATGATTTCCGAAAGGAAATGTTTTGTATAGTATTGGGATTTATATATCTATTTTAATTTCGAATCCCTATACTAGTGATTTTGGGTTGTCGTAACGATGTTTTACGCAACATTCGTTTTGGCCCAAATAAATATGGTTAAGTGAATGATTTCCTTAAAGAATGAAATATATACTCAATTTCGATTAGGGTATATTAAATATTTTCTAAGTATAGAAAATAAAAAGATCTGTGAATTACGTATTGTTAATAAGTATAGAAATGCTTTTCCAATATTAAGTGAATATTTGGAATTTATCTTTTTAAAGATAAATTGAAAATGAATATTAGAAATCGAATGGAAATCGTATATTCATAAATATTTTGGAATGTAAATTCAATATGGAATTTATAAATGGAATTTGGAAAATGAGTTTAAAAATAAATATTGATTTATTTTTGAAGAATGGAAAATATGTATATCTTATAAAGATATTTTTGGGAAATAAATAATTTGGAAAATTATTTGGAATCTGGTGATGTTGGCATATCTATTGATAGTTCAATAACCGACTATCAATATTTACCTTTAAATAGGTATTTGTTGTGATTTGTTTGAAATTGAATGCCACACTTATTATTTTTAAAAATAAGCGCTCACTATTCGGGTTAACCGGGAAAGGACCTTGGGGTCGTATAACCCATTCCGAATATGTGATACGTCGTTATGAATTGCATTCGAAGATCGGTGTTGAAGACCGGATATTTTCGAAAGCGAAAGGGTTTCTTGTTGATTGTCTCTGCACTGGCTGATCCTCGGTATTGAGATCTCCATATGTGATGGGAAATCCGAACGTGATTAGAGATTATTCGGATTGCAAGGACTTCTTTGTAAGTGCCTTCGGTTATGTTCGAGCCCGGAACAGACTTGTATGGATTGTGTGTCTGACATTACAAATTGAGATGTAAAGCCGATTTCATTCAAATATATTTCTGTTGGTGGCGGAGAATTTATTCTTTTAGCTTAACACCCTTCTCTGAGACGTACGAGCTCAGAGGTTATATAGTTGAAGTTATCAGGGATATATTCCCAATTTGGTAATGTGACATGCTGAGTGTAGCTGTAAATGATCATTGTGTTGATTATTGTGATAGGATCGTTTATTTGATCGTCTATCTTTGTGATCATTTCTATGATCATTTGTTGACCCAAAGCATGGCTTTTGTATAAAGTATGTTTTTGTGGACGTGACTTCGTCGAGCCTCACACCCCGGAAATGGTCAAAACAGGAAAGATGCGGCAAGGTTATGAGGGGTAGCTTCCTTTAGGGTATGTACATTTCCTTCTGGATAGAGGTGGTATCATGGTATGGAGCCCAGATATTTAACCTATGTGGTTACTGCGAATTTATTACTTTATGGTTGTTGGTTATCGGGATCCCGTGAGAAAGGTCGTTTACGATCGGGGAATGGCGTGCTCGTGTCAGTAGTTACCCAGTTAGGGGTAACCCGGCCTTGTGTTGGCAGAGTTCCGGTTTGGTTCTCGGGAATGTCCTTCCAGAGGCATTCTCATGTGGCAATGGGAAGTTCCTTGGCCTGACCATTTGTTGGAAATCCAAAGAAACAATACGATCTTGTACGGATTTAGTTGTAGAACCTATCATTCACTTATGGTGTCGCAACACTGTTTGGATGGTAGCTATAGTAGGCATAGTTCGAAATGTCTATGTTGGCTAAGATTTATATCTTTATTTTCGAAATAATTTTCTACACTATGCACTAGTAATAATATCAAATGCTTCTTTTTAATGCGTATCAAGCATCTTTGACTATCATAAGGAGAAATCTCCTCCGATTCTGCGTTTACATGTGTGTGTGTGCGGGAGGCCTTATGGTAGTCTCATTTTTAAAAGCATTGCAAATTGAATTTAAAAATATCTCTCTATTTTGATTTTAAAGTTAAATAAACTGTTTTGAGTTCTCACACCAGTCTTGTTAAGCTTTGGGCTATGTGATGGGGGGTTCTCGCTTCGCGGTTTGGTGGCGAACGGGAGACTCTTACTCCCACACATCCTCTTTTAGGGGGTTGGTTAGGTGTAACCTGAGACAGTCGAGAGGCTGGCCGTAAAGGCAAGGTCTGGGATACCGGTGTAAGCCACGGTGGGGCTGGGATGGTTGAAAAGCCTACCGGTTGTGACCGCTGACGGTACGTTCGTTACATTTGGTATCGGAGCATATGGTTAAGCGACAACCATGGTTCTGTTGGGTATTACTCATTAGAGAAAGAGTCAGCAGTACTCTAGAATGAGTTTGAGAGTAATAATAGATATGAGCGCGTATTTGTTAGTGAATATAAAATTTGTTTTGAATCGGGTAAATGAGATAATTTTGCCCAAAACTATTTCGAATAGAAAAGAAATGATTTTCTATGAATTATTATAGTATATGGAATTAAATAAAATGGATTGAATTCAAGTAAACTAACTTGATAAATTATTAATTCATGGACTAATGAATTGGAATTTGAGTTGGTTAAAATTAAAGTTTAGTCGTAAGCTAAATTTGAAGATAAATTTGAATTTGTATATAAATTCCAATAAGCAAAAGAAATAAATTGAAATTCCCTTTGTTAGTAATTAAGTAAATTTGAGATGAATTGAATATGGAAAATTGAAATTTAAAATGAATTAGTGAATGAAACTAGTTTGAAGTAGTAATATGAATTGCTAAATGAAAGTTAATCGATAGGATTCAATATTTAGAATTGAGAATTGAATTCAAATTGAATTGAAATTTTGAATTGAATTCAAATGAAATTTAATGAATTGAAATTGAAATGTGAAATTGAATGAGAATGGATGTATAACTTCAATAGTGAAGTTAAAATATATAAGAAACATATATCGAAATTTTGCAATAGAATTGGCAAAATGGTTTGAATGTTGGAATTGGATGCTACTATTAGCAGGTTATACAGGTATATAAAGGAATTGAGATTTTGATTTCAAAGATAAAATTGAATGGCTCGACAAAAAGGTACGTATTTCAATTTCAGTATGAAATTTGATGACTTTCTTCTCCAACCACTTGGCTTTCTCTTTTCGTTTTGATTCTGAGGGGCCGTGCTGCCATTTTGTAGTCGTACCGAGCTAGCCGCGCAAAGGAGACGCTGGCGAAATTTTTCGAAAATTTAGGGTGTTAGAAAAAATTTGAGAAATTTTGAAAGTTTGAAATTTAAATTTGGATTTAAATTTGAATTGTTAGGAAAACAATGTTGATTGAAACCTATAATTGAAGTTGAAAAGCTAGTTGAAATGATAGTGAATCTCTAGTAAAAAGATTTGTTTTAGTAAGTTGATAAAACTATTTTGAGTTGTGAAAAATAGTAGACGGGATAAAGGGCATTCTTCTTAACTTGTAATTTCGGGATGAAATTCTTTGAAGGGGGGAAGATTGTAACGACCCAGAATTTTGAACAATTTAATTTGAAATATTTAATTAATTTTAAATATTTGAATGATGGTTTGGATTGAATTTTCAATATAACTTTGAATTTGGCGATAAAATTTTAGAATTTAATCTATTGAAAGTTGAATAAAAATTTGAATCTTCAACTTTAAGTTGAATAAAAATATTTCAAAGGCTTGTAAAATTCATATTGATAATATTGAAGATTTTAGAAGCTTCAGAATTGAATTTGAAAATGAATTATTCAGTTTTGAAACTAAATCGTTTGAATCGATATTTAAAAATAGCCGTCCGAGGCGCAGTCTCGGAATTCGACGAAACCAGTTCCATTGGGTCCGGAATATTGAATTATTCTCGGATTTTAAATTTCGTATCAATCGGAGTTGATATGTGATCACACGACGAGTAAACGCGTCAAAATTTTCAACGATTTAAATTTAAATTTAAATATAAATTTAGTCAAACATGCTTCCTTTTCTCACGCCTTCTATCACGCTTAAATTCGTGTGAGCATGGCCGAGCATACCTCAGTTTAATTTTAAATACTCCTTCCCTCTCCCAGATTTCAGAAGCAAATTCGTTCGTTTGAAAACAAAATCAATGGCGACATCCCTTTATACTGAATCTCGTTCCCTCCCCTCAAAAATTAAAAGCAATAGAAGGCTTTAATCTCGTTCAAAAAAAGAAATCATGGCCGAATCCCTAAATTAAAAATCGCGTGTATGGGGCGAGGCGGCGTGGGGCATCGCACGAGGCAGTGGGTGATTCGAAGGCGTGGAGTAGGCGGCGGCGCAAGTGGGGGCGATGTCGAGATGTCGTGAAGGCGCGCGCGATTCGAAGGAGCAGCGACAGTGGGTGCACGCGTAGGCGCAGGTCGAGGCGCGGCGACGTCGATGGGGTAAGGGCGGTGATGTTCGAGCATAGGGCAACTCGCGATTGAAGGTGAAGGCGAGGCTAGGGCATAGGCGATAGTGCGGCGGCGGCGACGAGAAGCTCGAGTATGAGCTGTTGATTTTCACAGTGAGGTATTTTTTTTTATTTTTATTATTTATTCGATTTCTAAATTTATATATATAAAATGTATATACAGATAAAAAAAAAAAAGAATGGCAATTAATTTGTCTATTTATCAATTTAGTTATTTTTAGTTGTTAAAAGATTTTAAAAGAAAATATTAGTTCAAATTTTTATATTAAGAATAACATTGTTAGTTTAAAATATAATTTTTAGCTAATCACATTTATTAAAATAAAAGGGAGAATTTAATCATTTGTTAGATAAATTTAATTATTTAAAAAAAGTTGTTTTAAAAAGGAATTTGTTAGTTAAAATAAGATTTTAGTTAAATAAATTTAATTTAAAAGAAAATTTAAATTTTTAGTTAAATATCTTATTAAAGAAAAATTAGTTGATTTAAAATAAAAAGAGAAGTTAATTTGAAATAAAAGTTTAAATATTTAAATGTTTAAAACAAGGTTTAAACTTAAAGTAGATTTTAAAAGAATGAAATCATTAATAAAGAAATTTGTTATCTTAGAGATAATTAAGGTAATAAAATGACTAAATTAATATGGTAATTAAAGAATGATTTATTTAACTTATAAATAAATAAGTCATTAGTTAGAAATGAAAAATAAATGTATAGATAGATTTTAAATCTACTAAGTTTATATTAAAATAATACATAATATGAGGATTAATTATTTTAACAAAATTTATCTGTTTATTTTAATAACTAAAGGATATTTTTCAAAGGAAAATTTATTTAAATAAATAGTTAGTTAAGAAAATGTATTAAAAGAAATTTAGTTCAATTGGAAATCTCTAGTTAAAATTATTTTAAAAGGACAAAATTAGTTTAAATAAATTTATTAAAGAAGAAACTGGTTTAAATAAAACCATCAGTTAATTTAACTATTAAAATGAAATCACCAATGAATCGAGATTATCAATTGAAAATTTATTATTCGATCTGTTCGAATATTAATAAATTGTGTAAATATTTATACAAGGTATAAATCAAGAAAATCGAGTCAAGATGGAAATGGATTGCTAATAAAAAGCAAAGGTGAGAACTTCTCACTCAAAAGGATTTATTTAAATTTTAAATAGTTAGATTTAAAATTGTTAGTTGTGTGGATTGAATGCTTGAATGATGATTGTTATATATATATATATTGGATGTGAATAGACCCTATACGCCGTTAGTAAGCGGAGGTTATTTATTACACACATGTACCGCGATATTCCACCTCGAAGTGGAATTGGTATTATATTATATATATAGCAATATATATATATATTGGCATATGTATATATTGCAGTTGATTGATTTCCCGCATTTGTATAGCGGATGAGACCCTATTGCGCCGTTAGTAAGCGGATATATATTTATAAAATCCCATGTACCGCGATATTCCGTCTTGAAACGGAATGGTATTGTGCTAATGTCTGTGGATGCAGGGAAACAGGTTGGAGGGATCCAACTGGATTCCTCACAAATATTTATTTGATTTCATATATTGTGATATTTGATTGTTATCATGGATGATATATGATGTTTGAAAGTTGTGATTGACTATTTATGTGTTGCATCATCAGATCCAATTTTTGAAGTTTAAAAATAACGATTTTGATTTCTAAAATAATTTTTGAAAGTATACGTTTATAAAAATATTGGAATTGATTCATCTTAAATAAATAAACGTTATAATTTTAATATTATAAAAATTATGATTTTTGAGAAATACAGTTAAAAGTTGATTTTTGAAATTATGGGATTAGTGATTTTATAAAATAGTTTGAACTGGGATTTCTGAATTTATTATAAGAAGTCTAAAAATAGGATTTATAAAATTTTTATTTTGTAAACCAGAATGATGAAAATTATGAAAGAGTTTAAAGATGTTTAAAGTAATAATATAAATTGATTTATATTAAAAGATTTATAAATTGATATTTATAAATTTAGAATATCTTGAATTATAAAACGAGCTTTTATAAGTGATAGAATGATTTGTAAATGAATTTCATAAAGGAATGAAATCTATAGAATTTATGGAATTTGATTATTTTATAAATCAAATGATGAAATTATAAAAGAGTTTAAAGACGTTTTAAAAATAGTAATATAAATTGTTTTATATTAAAAGATTTATAAATTGATATTTATAAATTAAAGATATTGGAATTATAAAACGAGCTTTTATAAGTGATAGAATGATTTGTAAATGAATTTCATAAATTGGAATTATAGAATTATAACGGTGAAGTTATAAATGGAATTTTATAAACAGTAGGTTTATAAAATTTGTAAAGTTATTTAAAAGAATGGAATTTGGATAAATAAATGAATCTTATAAGTTATAAGATTTATGAAAATTTATGAAGTTTAAAGGAACGATTTTATAAACAAATAAATTATAAGTATTTAACTTATAATATGAAATTTTAGTATATCATTGAGATATGAAATTGAATAGATTTATAAAGGAAATTTATAAAAGGAAGTTGTTATAAAATAAATAGAAATAGAATTTATAAACATTGTTTTATAAATCCGCAACGACTTATTTTGATAAAGAATTGTTGTAATTTATTTATGGAATTATATTCATGTTTTAGACAGTGAATAATTCTTTAAAATAAAATGAATAGAAGTGATGAAATTTATTAACAAGTATATTCACGTTTTTGAATAGTGAATATTTTGTTAAAGAAATTATTTTGGATGTGATGTTTTAAATAGAATTAAAACGATCTAAAGACGTTTTAAAATGTATTGAGATTCAAAACCATAGATTTCAACATTCATTGTTGAAATAGACGTTTTCGAGAAATAGAAGGAAATGGTAGATTATAACACTGTTGTTATAATAAATGATTTCCGAAAGGAAATGTTTTGTATAGTATTGGGATTTATATATCTATTTTAATTTTGAATCCCTATACTAGTGATTTTGGGTTGTCGTAACGATGTTTTACGCAACATTCGTTTTGGCCCAAATAAATATGGTTAAGTGAATGATTTCCTTAAAGAATGAAATATATACTTAATTTCGATTAGGGTATATTAAATATTTTCTAAGTATAGAAAATAAAAAGATCTGTGAATTACGTATTGTTAATAAGTATAGAAATGCTTTTCCAATATTAAGTGAATATTTGGAATTTATCATTTTAAAGATAAATTGAAAATGAATATTAGAAATCGAATGGAAATCGTATATTCATAAATATTTTGGAATGTAAATTCAATATGGAATTTATAAATGGAATTTGGAAAATGAGTTTAAAAATAAATATTGATTTATTTTTGAAGAATGGAAAATATGTATATCTTATAAAGATATTTTTGGGAAATAAATAATTTGGAAAATTATTTGGAATCTGGTGATGTTGGCATATCTATTGATAGTTCAATAACCGACTATCAATATTTACCTTTAAATAGGTATTTGTTGTGATTTGTTTGAAATTGAATGCCACACTTATTTTTTTTTAAAATAAGCGCTCACTATTCGGGTTAACCGGGAAAGGACCTTGGGGTCGTATAACCCATTCCGAATATGTGATACGTCGTTATGAATTGCATTCGAAGATCGGTGTTGAAGACCGGATATTTTCGAAAGCGAAAGGGTTTCTTGTTGATTGTCTCTGCACTGGCTGATCCCCGGTATTGAGATCTCCATATGTGATGGGAAATCCGAACGTGATTAGAGATTATTCGGATTGCAAGGACTTCTTTGTAAGTGCCTTCGGTTCTGTTCGAGCCCGGAACAGACTTGTATGGATTGTGTGTCTGACATTACAAATTGAGATGTAAAGCCGATTTCATTCAAATATATTTCTGTTGGTGGCGGAGAATTTATTCTTTTAGCTTAACACCCTTCTCTGAGACGTACGAGCTCAGAGGTTATATAGTTGAAGTTATCAGCGATATATTCCCAATTTGGTAATGTGACATGCTGAGTGTAGCTGTAAATGATCATTGTGTTGTTTATTGTGATAGGATCGTTTATTTGATCGTCTATCTTTGTGATCATTTCTATGATCATTTGTTGACCCAAAGCATGGCTTTTGTATAAAGTATGTTTTTGTGGACGTGACTTCGTTGAGCCTCACACCCCGGAAATGGTCAAAACAGGAAAGATGCGGCAAGGTTATGAGGGGTAGCTCCCTTTAGGGTATGTACATTTCCTTCTGGTTAGAGGTGGTATCATGGTATGGAGCCCAGATATTTAACCTATGTGGTTACTGCGAATTTATTACTTTGTGGTTGTTGGTTATCGGGATCCCATGAGAAAGGTCGTTTACGATCGGGGAATGGCGTGCTCGTGTCAGTAGTTACCCAGTTAGGGGTAACCCGGCCTTGTGTTGGCAGAGTTCCGGTTTGGTTCTCGGGAATGTCCTTCCAGAGGCATTCTCATGTGGCAATGGGAAGTTCCTTGGCCTGACCATTTGTTGGAAATCCAAAGAAACAATACGATCTTGTACGGATTTAGTTGTAGAACCTATCATTCACTTATGGTGTCGCAACACTGTTTGGATGGTAGCTATAGTAGGCATAGTTCGAAATGTCTATGTTGGCTAAGATTTATATCTTTATTTTCGAAATAATTTTCTACACTATGCACTAGTAATAATATCAAATGCTTCTTTTTAATGTGTATCAAACATCTTTGACTATCATAAGGAGAAATCTCCTCCGATTCTACGTTTGCATGTGTGTGTGTGCGGGAGGCCTTATGGTAGTCTCATTTTTAAAAGCATTGCGAATTGAATTTAAAAATATCTCTCTATTTTGATTTTAAAGTTAAATAAACTGTTTTGAGTTCTCACACCAGTCACATGACTGACTCGGAGTTTATTGTTTTCCTTCCTAAACTCTGGGTGCCCACCAATTTCCACACGGGCAGTCAAGAGTTAAGGTTTATCAGGATATTCTGGATATTCAGGAATTGCTGGAGGCAAGATGGATGGCATGGCGTATTACTAGTTTATATTGTATTTTTTCTTTTCCGCTGTTTGTTGTTTGTTGTTGTACACTCTGATGATGATATGATGTAAAGTATAAAATGTAATAACTGATATAGTTCTTTGGTTAAAGATTATTCATTTATTATTATATGTTGTTCCGCTGCGAATTGTGAGATTCTGATGTTGTTCTGTTGTTTTCTATTCCGTTCTATTCTCTTTTCTTTCTATTTTAAAATGATCTATTTTCTTTCTGTTCTATTTTCTACTCTATTCTCCTATTTTCTTTCCTCTCCATCTTCTATCTTTTTCTTATCTCTTTTCTTAAATACCTCTTTCTTCTTTCTAAAACCCTAATGGTTCGGTTTTTCGGCAACGAAAAATCGCTTCCGTTACAGAATTCTGTAATTTACTATTTTCTTTTTTCAATGATTAATTTTATGACATAATATATTTAATTTTTTACTTCAATATTTTGGATGCATAATCATCTCACATCTTTATTTCTTTACAAAATGCAGCATTGAGTGTAAATCAAACATCGGTGTGGAACTTAAGATATCTTAAGCTTAAAATTCTATATTTTACATGCTATTACTATTGTATAAAAATTATAATACTTAATTGTATAATGACTGACATTATTTGTTATACACCACAAAAATACTATGGTGAAGGTAGGGGTTTTTATTATGCTTTGGTTCAAAAATATTCTTTAAATGAAATAAAATGTACTCTTATTGTAGGAGAAAATACCAATTTAAGGTGAGAAAAATTAAAAGTTGTATTACAAACCTGTGCACCCTATTAGTTTTTTTCATGGTAGAAATTTTACCTTTTCATTTTAATTTCCATAAAGTGGCAACCAATTAAAAAATCTAAAATTACATGAGTGCACATGAAATTTGATATGGAAGCGTTTAATGTATCTAAATTAGTGACGTTTTGGAGAATTTATGTTTTTCTTTGAAATTGACATAGTCAATGCACTATTTGATTGTAAGTATTATTTTTATTTGTTAAATATTGGATATGGTTATCGACGTAAGCTGTATAATTATACATTAAATTGTCAGTGATAAGTGAGAACAACATAACTAAGATAGTAAGAACATAGAAATTTGACCCTAGACTAGAGTTTTATAGTTATCAAAACATCTAAAGTTTGTCAGCATTTGTTTACTAATTAATTTTTTAATTAACGGTTTCTCGATTAGCTATCTCCTAGCAATAAGAAAGCCATTAAATGAAGAAAAACCTATCTATATCAGTGCAAAGGATAATTTTGGTGAGTTAAAGGATATATTAATATGCAATTTCATTCCATCATTCATGTGGTTAAGGGATGGTTTATTAGTTGAAATTTTATGCATCATTGTTAACATTTCAGCAGATAAATATTAGCTCAAACCTTGATATTATCTTGCTATTTGAAAATAAATTAGTTGGCTTTCACGGAATATTGAGTAGGTGTAGAGCTTATAATCATGTAACTATTTTGGATTTTTCTACGGCATTCATAGGATTCTGCCTTTGATTGAAAGAACTCCTACTCGAGCATCAAATGAAAGATAATATATTTAGATATGTTTACATATTTGGAATTGAATAATGGTGACATAGATTACTGGACCGATGTTGGCTAACGGTGTGGTAGACTCATTGAATGATTGTAAGATTCAAGTGATAAAGAGACCTTTGATTGATTACTAGGTTTAGGTAAAAAGGAAAAATGCTCCTATATAAACCATTTTTCTAAGTTTCAACGTTTATACTCATCATGGAGCAGCTATTATAGAAGGTGTTTTGATAATTATGATTGTGTCGTATAATTTATCAATGAACAAACTAAATCATAAAAGCTTCATTATGAAAAATTGAATATCAACAATTTTAAGATGAATATTCTCTATCTTGGTTTTTGGTCGATTAAATGAATAATAAATCATATGTTGGTAAGTATTTCATCGTCAATTCCCGAATTTTAGAAGAGATAAACCATATAAGTGTTCGAGTTCGATCACATAATAACATGTTAAGGTTGATTTGTTTTTTTATAAAAGAGCGGTACTTTGTGTGAGGGAAGAACTCCTTATTCTATTAAAATTTATAAGAATAAAAGCCATCAACATGTTCGATGAGTGATGGTACATTATAAGAAGCTGAATTTTAGGGTAGAATATAGGGTCATTATCAAGATGATCGATATGAGTACAAAAGGTAACAATATCAAAGAATTATATATACATGTTTTAAATGCTAATAATAATGCTATTAAGCCATTACATGGCTAGAGAGTTTGAAAGTGGCTGATATGCATAGAATTTTTGTTTTTTACAAATGGTGTAAAGTGGCTGAAATGGCTAGAATGATCGGTAGGCATGGGCTTCGGGACCATTTAATAGAGTTAGCTAAATATATCGTGCTAGTGGTTGTGCTTCGAGTCATGAAACCGTAGTTGATGAATGTGTACATGAATGCTAAGATGAATGTGTAAAGTGGCTGAAATGGCTAGAATGATTGGTAGGCATGGGCTTCGGGACCATTTAATAGAGTTAGCTGAATATATCGATGGCATGTACATGAATGCTAAGCTGACCTTGGTGTCATGAACAGGCAGCTGAACTTCAAGATAGTGTACTAGCTGCATTGAACTTGATAAGCATGTACTTCGAGACAATGTACGTCTTTGGTGGCGAGCATGAACTTTGCGATAACTTTGTAGTGGCACTTGACATCGCTGACTACATGGCTAGAAGAACAGATAAACCTTGAATGTTGAGCTGAAATTTGTGAGTTTGAGCTTCACGACAGCTTGAAAGAGGCAGTTAAACTATATTGGTGGCTGCATGGGTTGACTAAGATTGTTTTATGGTGGTTGTCGATGGTGCGTGAAGGTTGATTGAAATCTGAAGTGCAACTAATATGAGTTAAAGTGTAAGTGAAGTGGATTGCAACACTAATGTGAGATACGGAGTAAACCATGTAGGTAATATGAGAGAACTGAAGTGCAAATAAAGAAAAATTCCATGGTTGAATGAGATAGTTGGTGCTGCTATAGTGAGTGCAAGGAACTTGGATTGCATGTGAAACTGGCCACGGTAAGTGAAGTATAAGAAAATTTCTTGAAGCAAGGCTGGTTTTGTAACAACCAGCTATTTTGAACCATTCAAATCGACAATAAAATCACACATGTTAGACTTAAATTGTTCAAAACAACAGATTGTTAATTGATTTGTGGTAAATAAAATCAGTCACAGAATCACAAACATAAAATAACAGAATATCTCGCATCAGGATAAATAAAACATAGTAGTTCATGCAGCTACTAAGTAAATAGTCTCAAAACAAATACATAATATCAAAGTCTGAAAGCAAATACAACTGGAAATCCAAATACATAAGTTCACTAATACATAAGCAAATGATTGAAAGGGAAATAACTGAAATAGGAAATAATAGATAGATAGCTAAATCACCAGCAAAGTCTCCAGCTCCAAAAGGTGAGTCATGAATGTTGTCATACTCAGACTAACAGGAGCATAAAGTAAAAAAAAACACTCGAGTCAGGACTAATATTCTCATGTAAATAAATCAACCTTAGTGAAATGTAAGAAGTGAAATGCAACATAACTCAAAGGAGGTTTGGGATTCCCATCCTTTAAGGATCCGATAAACTATTTACATATGTAGTAATATACCCTATATATGTAATGTTTATCAGTAAAGTATAATATTGAAAATAGCGTTAAGGCATTACCCATATCCCCCTTAACACAATTTATATGAGCATCGTAGTCTATACATTACTGTAAACTCCATCGAACCTGGTGGGCTATCATGGAGCATTGACACAAAAAAAATCGTAGTGGCCTCGATAAGGCATATGACAAGACACGTGAGGCAATGCCTAGGGTAGGATTTTACCATTTTGCACTCCTGGACTGGTGGTAACGCATAGCAGCTACTACCGCCCACCTCGAGACACACTCCCATAATCAAAGGTGCGCACTAATCAATCATAGAGCAAAAGATATGGCTTCGAAGAAGCATGTCCGATAAGAGGAGCGACCTCACTTGGCCCGGTATAGCTTCTGTTTTAGTCATATCAAGATGACCCGAAGGACAGAGTTGTGTTCTTACCTCATACCTTAGCGTTCGCCAATCCATTCTACTTCATTTTGGATTCTCCACCATGTGCATAGTTATTAAAGTGGTTTCGAAATTGGCAGAGAGCATGACAATATCCGACTCCGGTCTCTTTAACAACCAAACGCTTATTTCACACTGTAGTCATTTTATATTACATTTAAATAATAATCTTTAAATTATAATTCAAATCAATACTAAAATATTTAACTTCAATTATAGTTTAAATTTAAAATATTTATTTTATAATTCATATCAAATCAAATCATTACATTCCAGAATCACATCTTTAAATTTAAATAAAATCTTATTTAAATTTAAATCTTTTAAATCATATTTAATTACAAATTATTCTCTACTTAACTTATTAAATTTTATTTATTAAAGTTATTATATAAAAATCTATATTTATTATAGTAAATTAAAACTATATTTATTATATTAAATTAAATTAAAAATACATATTTAAAACTATATTAAATATTTTATTAAATTAAAATTTTAAATTATTAAAATTATATATTTAAAACTAAATAAAATTATACGTTAAAATCTTAAAATTACATTTAAGACTATATATTAGCTTATATTTTAAACTTTAAAACATATAAAATAATTAATTTCCCAAATAATTTTTTTTAAATAAAATCACTAAATTAAATTTAAAAAAATCAAATTTGTTAAATCAAACATACTTTATAAATTTTAGAAAATAATTTAAAAACCGACCATAGTGTCCGTATGTAATATTCTACCCTATGGTCAAGCGATTTGGGTATATATCATTTCAACCCAAAATTAAAATTGGATTTCTGGGTATATAACATTTCAACCCGTATCCTAAATGTAAATCAATAAAATCACTTGGGTTTGTCATTTCAACTCATAACGATTTTTTCTAATCTATAAGATCATTCGGGTATGTATCATTTCAACTCATAGTGATTTTCCTAGCTAACATATTAGGGAACTTGCAGTGTGAAATAAATAAATAAATAACAGTATCATATAACAGAGTATATCATAGTGTCGCAGACGAGCAACATATCATATCAGAATCATATAGTATAAGCTAAACAACATGAACTAAACAATATTTCAAAAGACATTTCAAAAGGGGACCATTCACTTAATCACAAGAAGGTTAGTCGTGAGTGGTTCTCACCTTTCGTGGCTAATGAAAGTGACAATTACGACAAACAAACATGAACAAGCACGACTACAAGAGAATCTCAAGCTAACAAATCCACAAGCACTAACAAACCAAGCTCTACTATTTTGAAATAATTTTTTTTCTTTTATTTATAGAAAAGAGGAGGAGATGGGCTATGCTAGGAGATTGATTAGGCTCGGCCTATGGTGTGGAGGGTGCAGCCTTGGTGTGTGGGTGGAGGGCGTGTGTGTGGCCAAGGCCAGAGGATGGGTGTGTGTGGGGCCGAGGCTAGAGGGTGGGTGTGTGGCCGAGGCTAGAGGGTGTGTGGGCTAAGAGATGGATCGGGTGAAGGAGGATGCTCGGCTAGGTTTTGGTGGAGGGTGGGTGTGTGGGGTGTGTGCGGCCGTGGGTGGAGGAGGGTTTGGGTGCACAGTGGCGGCAAAGTGAAGGTAAGAGAGAGGGAAAAAAGGAGAGAGAGAAAGAAGAGGGGAAATAGGAAAAAGGAGTGCTAGGGTTTGTCTTAGGAAGGAGGAAGAAGGAGATGGGTTACTGTAATTTGTTTTTTGGAGCAAATGAGAATGAGGAAGAGAGAAACCAGAAAATAAAATGTGTGTGCTCCTCTTCTTTTTCAACAGAACCATCCGTTGGTGAATGGGTATATTGCCCTTTGGGAGACTCTTAGGATTATAGACCAACAACCCATGATCCAAAATAAAATATAGGTAGAAATACACACAAATACAACGTCCGTATTCGAAAGTGTTTACACTGTAAATTGCAGATTAAAAGCTACAAAAGTCGGATTTTAACGAAACAAAAAGTGGAATGGAGATTAGAATTCAGTCTATTATCATAAAAAAGAATAAATTTTTAAAATTTCAAAATTTAAATTTTCAACTCAAATTCAAAATTTGACTAAATCTGACCAAAAATTAAAATTTCACAAAATATTCCTTTTTATTTAATTTGGAAAAATATATTACTCAACATTTTAAATTCTTTATTTAAATTCAAATTTTAAAATTTAATTTAAATTCAAATAATACTTAATTTAAAATAGTTCAAATTTGAGAGTCGTTACACTCTCCCCGACTCAAAACTTTTCGTCCCCAAAAAGGAAGGAGACGCGGGAATAGAAACTGTTATCCCATTTTTTGGTCAAAACTGGAATGTCAACGAATTGGCATGGAATTATGAATATCAGGATTGGAGATCGGTTGGAATCAAGGCTACGATCGATATCGTCAAAATTTTGTTGAACTCCGATCGGGACGAAATTAATTGGAGATGATGATAAGGACTAGAAAAGACTATGTTTCAAATTTCAGGTTAATCAGAGTTCGTATGAAGAAAATATGATGGATTCAAGGTAGGAAAGGTATGTTGTTCGAATCCATCAAGGTGGTGCTCGGTTCGAATCCATCGGATTCGAACCCATCAGGTTCGCATCGATCGAAGGCATGACACAGGGACGATTCGAATCGATACGGTTCGTATCGATCAACATAGGCGCGACTTGGTGAAGTTCGTATCGATGGTGGTTCGAATCGATGAAGTTCGTATCGATCAGGAGGGGAGTCGGCTTCGTGGATTCGAAGGAGGGGAGTCGGCTTCGTGGATTCGAAGGAGGGGAGTCGGCTTCGTGGATTCGAAGGAGGGGAGTCGGCTTCGTGGATTCAAAGGAGGGGAGTCGGCTTCGTGGATTCGAAGGAGGGGAGTCGGCTTCGTGGATTCGAAGGAGGGGAGTCGGCTTCGTGGATTCAAGGCGATGGATTCGAAGGGAAATGGATTCGAAGAGGACGGACTCGAGGGAGATGGATTCGAAAAAGATGGATTCGAGGGGGATGGATTCGAAGGGAGTGGGTTCGATGTATAGGTTCGAACCCAGGCAGAACACACGAGGCTTTGAATTTGAATCGATCATATCTTCCAAACCGTTGATCCAAATGCAATGAAATTTTTACAGGAGCTTACATACATGTTGAAGAATGTTCTCACCAAATTTCAGCTCAATTGGATGATTTCTTGATCGATTCGAACCTTACTTCGAATCGATCCCAAGGTGGGCTCGGACCTCCAGATTTCGGGCGTGTGGGCCCCCTCACGTGCCTGAAGCGGTCTTCCCGAATTTTAGGAGAAATATCAGCCTCCTACGCTTATAAATAGAGCCCCTAGTCATTCAGAAAAGGGGTGGGAGATTCTAGAGAGAGAAAGCACGCTCGGACGCTGCCAGAATCATTCCATATCATCATTGCTGCTATTTATTTCAAGTTTTGGACTTTGTAACTGCTGTGACCATCTGTAATCATCAAGGATAATTAATAAAAGGATAAAAACTTTGGAGTGGACGTAGGCCGGAGATAGCCGAACCACTATAAAACTTGTGTCTCTGTTCTTTAATTTGGGATTACTGTTTAATATTTGCTGAGATCTGAGATTTGTGTTTGAATATTATTGATTTGTATTCATACACTGGTGCTATCACGGTATTCGGGGTTTGTGACCAATTTTGGCACAAACAGAAACAAAAGGAAGATAAGATAGATTCAACGAATAGTACTTGGAATGAACAACTCTGGATTCAAAGCACGCATGCCCTCCTCCATCTTCCAGGTACAATCCCGATCATCAGTACTCCACTACACCTTAACCAGGTCGACTGCTTCCTCCTCAACTGCTTCGTACCTTGATCAATAATACGAAATGGCTTTCTCTCGATGGTGAGAACTGGCTCAACATCTAAATTCTCAAGTAAAGCAGGCTGAACAATAAAAGAGGAATCATGAAGACACTTGCCAAATGCGAAACATGAAACACATTATGCACTCCAGACAGCTTCTCAGGAAATTCCACACAATAAGCTAAAGGACCAACTCTCTCTAATATACGGAAAGGACCAATGAATCTAGGAGCAAGCTATCCTTTCCGTCCATAGAGAATCACATTCTTCAATGGTTAGATCTTAAGAAAAACCCGATCGTCCACTAAAAATTCCAAATTTCTCCTTCTCCTATCAGCATACTTCTTTTGCCTATCTTGAGCAATTCTCTTCTTCCTCATAATCTCCTCAACTTTATCGGATGCTTCTAGAATCATGTCAGGCCTAAGAACCAAAAGATCACCGAATTCAATCCAGCAAGATAGAGATTTTGCGATACTAGCCTGGAATCAAAGGATGAGATTAAATTGATTGATGCTTATGATAGCCTTAATTTAAAAATTAAGATTATATCTGATAGCTGTTATTATAAGTGAATTCAACAAGATGGAGATGATCTTCCCAAGATCCTCCATAATCAAGAGCACAGGCACGAAAAAGATCTTCCAGAATCAGATTCACTCTTTCCATCTGACCATCGGTCTATGGATGATAAGCTGTGCTAAGATTCAAACGAGTACCCAAAGCTTCCTGAAACGCTTTCCAAAACTGGCTGATAAAGATAGGATCTCTATCACAAACTATACTGATCGGAACACCATGAAGTCGAACAATCTCTCTTATATAAATCACAGCTAAACTCGAAGCAGTGCGGTTCGACCTAATCGAAAAGAAATGAGCTGACTTGGTCAGTCTATCAACAACCACCACTATACGCTCATTACCCCTTCTACTCCGCGGTAATCTATCAATAAAATCCATAGAAACATGTTCCCACTTCCAATTGGGAATCTCAAGGGGTTGCAATAATCCAGCAGTCTTCTAGTGATCAACCTTAACCTATTGGTAAGTGGCACATCTACTGACATAAAGAGAGATATCTCGCTTCATACCACTCCACCAATATAGCTTCTTCATATTTTGGTACATCTTTGTAACACTGGGATGAATAGAAATTCTAAACCGATGATTTCCCTGAAGTAACTCTTGCCTCAATCCATCGACATTCGGAACATAAATTCAATTATTAATCCTCAAAATCCCTTTATTATCAATATGTGCTCCCATTCCATCTTGGTTACCACCTTCCCTAGTATGAACATTCTCTTTAATAAGCCTTAGCATCTCGTCTTCATCTTGCTTTGCCGCAATACGATCCAAAAGGGACGAAGAAACCACAGTCTGACATAACATATCCTTTTTCCGAATTAAGGCATCGGCTACCACATTAGCCTTCCTAAGAGTTTATTTAACGTCGAGGTCATATGAAGCTAGAAACTCGAGCCATCTAACTTGCCTCTAGTTCAGATCCTTCTGGGTGAAAAATATACTTCAATGAGTAGTGATCCGTAAAGAGCTCAAACTTAGTTCCTAAAATATGGTGTCTCCATAACTTCGAAGCAAACATTACAGCAAGTAATTCCAAATCATAAGCTACATAATTGGCTTTATGGTTCCAATTAATGACTGGCATAAGCAATAACCTTTCCATTTTGCATCAAAATAGCTCCCAAACCTTGTCGACTAGCATTAGTGTAAACAGTTAATCCCTCACTTCCATCAATGTAAACCTTCTCATTCTTCTTAAGCGGGGTATCAATCAAGCTAGGACCTAACTTGGACAGTTCTTTGAACTTCCTCTCATACTTAGAAAATGTCATACTCCCCTGCTTAAGATCCATAAATTCTCGATATAATCGAGACTTCCCGGCTTTGGGCATCCACTTAGCTACAAAAGCATCCCTGAAATACGATATTCAAGACTTAAGGAAGATTCCAAAGAGATAACTTAACAAAACTTGAGTTCAGCTCAAGATTTATACCTAAACTGCTCTCAATTGATATTTTCCCCCAATAGTGTGGGTTGTAATAGGCTCCCAACGATCCTGAGCTGCTTCTTGCAACTGCCAAGCGGCTAACTGACGCTTCTAAGCGTTAGTGATCTAAAGACCTAAAAAAATCCTCTTTAAACTCCTCAGCCACTACTGAGCCTCAATGATGCTCTCTGCTCTAGTAAACTTGGTACTACCAAGCTGAGTGAACTCCTTAGAGAGTGGTGAATCTGACTGGTGCAACGAGTTCTGGTGCTAGGGCGAGTCCTCGACCTCTACCTCTGGCATTCCTACGATTCATCCTGGAATTTCAAGAATAAATTTTAGGACAAGGGTAAAGATTCAGACTTAAAGAAAATTCTAGTCAAATAATTCTAACTAACAAGATGGATTCGAAAGTAAGGAAATTCTAGGAAAAGTATTAAATTTTTAAAAAAAAAATTTACCTAAAATTCCTTTAAAATCGTTTAAAACGATTTTATAATTTTCTAAATACGCTCTCTCTCAAGAATGATTCTGAGACCGATTCTTCTCATTCTAGGGTATTGTTACCCTATCGCTAATGAGGTTTTACCCCGTAGGCTAAGGTTTGCCTAAAACCAAAGCTCCGTTACCAACTGTAATGACCTACTATTTAGAACCATTCAAATCTACAATAAAACCACACATGTCAGACTTGAATTATTCAAAACAACATATTTTTAATTAATTTGAGGTAAATAAAATCAAATACAGAATCACAGATACAGAATAGCAGAATATCTTGCAGCGGGATAATAAAACATAGTAGTTCATGAAGCTACTAAATACATAGCCTCAAGGAAAATACATAATATCAGAGTCTGAAAGCAAATACAACTGGAAATCCAAATACATAAGTCCACTAATACATAAGAATTAACTGAAGAGGAAATAACTAAAATAGGAAATAATAGATAGATAGCTAAATCTCCATCAAAGTCTCCAGCTCCAAAACGTGAGTCCTGAATGCTGTCATACTCAGACTAACCCGAGCATAAAGTAAAACAAAACACTCGAGTTAGGACTAACATTCTCATGTAAGTAACTCAACTCCAGTGAAATTTAACAAGTGAAATGCAACAATAACTCAAAATATATTTGGGATTCCCATCCTTTAAGTATCCATTAAACTATTTACATATGTATTAATATACACTATATATGTAATGTCTATCAATAAAGCATAATATTGAAAATAGCGTCAAAGCGTTACCCATATCCCCCTTTAACACATTTTATATAAGCATCGTAGTTATAAAGTACTGTAAACTCCACCAAACCTGGTGGGCTATCAAGGATCACTCCATAGGTACGACACAAACCAAAATCTAGTGGGCTCGATAAGGCATATGACAAGGCACGCGAGGCAATGACCACGGTGGGATTCTACCGTTTTGCACTCCCGGACTGGTAGTAGCGAATAGCAGCTGCTATTGCCTACCTCGAGACACACTCTCATAATCAAAGATGCCCACCAATCAATCACAAAGCAAAAGATATGGCTTCGAAGAAGCGTGTCCGATAGGAGGAGCAACCTCACTTGGCCCGGTATAGCTGTTGTTTTAGTCATATCAAGCTGACCCGAAGGTCAGGACTGTGTTCTTACTTTATACCAGTATTGTTCGCCAAACCATATGCTTCGTCTTGAATTCTCCACCACGTGCACAGTTGTTAAAGTGGTTTCAAAATTGGCAGAGCGTGTGACAATATATGTAACGACCTGTAAAATTTTCGATAATTTAATTTGTTAACTTAATAAATTTTGGAAATTTAATATGAAAAAAAAGAAAAAAAAACTTATTAATTTAAAATTAAACGATAGTAATTAGAACTAATTAGTAACAATTGAAATGAAATTACAATTTAGTGGAGTAATGAAAATTCATATACTTGGCTATAAATTAATGTAAGAAAACTAATGCAAACATTTAAAATTATAAAAGGAATAATATAAACTAAATGAATCTTGAATAAAGATTGGGTATATAAGAATGGTAACACTTGTTGTGAACAATGAAATCACAAGTGTGAATGTTAAATCATTAAGGAGATAATATATGATTAATATAAATTGAAGTAAATCAGTGTTGATTAAGTAATTGTAACATTTGATTTGTAATAAATAATGAATTCATTAATGTGACTTAAAGTAATAGTAACGGTTGTAAGTTACTATTTAATTGGCCTATTAATTTAGTTGTAACTGTTATATTTGAGTATAAATTTGAATATAAGTAAATAAGGGTAAGTGGTGTATAAATAAATGAATTAGTATAATTAATAGTAATTGAATGAATTCAATAGTAGGTAGGTAAATATAATAATCAGTTGAATATAATAAACTTAAGTGTAAATTAAAGGGTAATAGTAACAGCTATTATAAGTTGCCTATTTAGTCTATAAAATAAATAGGAAATCTTTAATGTCATTAATGAGAATTAATGCAGTAACGGGAGGTGTGAATGTATGAAATAAATAGAAACGTAAATTTATTTATAAAGTAATAAATTGGTAAAAGGAATGGAACTAAGTTAAATTAATTAACTGGTTTTAAACCTTAATTAATGTGTACAATTGACAAGATTTCACATTTAGAAATGTAACATTTAATACAAATTTAAGATGAAAATAGGAGTAGACTAGTGTAATGGAATATAAAACTAATGTAACTAGGTATATAGGGTAATAATGGACCTAGTATAAAGATGGCAATTAAACCAAATCAACTTATAGGAACCAATTTTTATTTAATTGGAATGTAATCTATAATAAAATGGATTATTGTATGTAAATGAAATTAATTACTATGTAAACTAAAATTTGGATGGACTGGGAAGTTATTAAAGTATTAGTATATAAACCAATGTTAATATTACCCATAAAAGGATAAGTTAATAGTTGATTCAGTAACAAAATTGAGAAATCAAATATATGGATTTATTGGGGATTTAAACTTATACTTTTTAAATTAGATAAAATACAGTGTTTACATGCAATGACTTTCTATATTTTATTTCCCTATGTTTGTTTCTCTAATTTTTATTTTCTATTTTATTTGTATAAATTTCAGATATATTTATTTGATTTTTGATTGATTTGATTTTTAATAATAGCTTAGAAATTTCAAGAGATATAGGTTACTTGTTTTGTTTATTTGATGCCTTTTTCTTTTCCCTTGCCTTTCCATTTGCATAGCCAATTACTTTCCATATTCATAACCGTGAATTCTTCTCATAATTCACGTACATATTGTTCCTCAAACTCCTCTTTTCATTGCGTGCAAACAAAGGAAAAAAATTAATAAATACATTAAGTTATTTGTTGCCTTTTTATTTCCCAAACCATTCAAACTCCTTCCTTTTATTGCCTAGCCTCTTTATTTCTTGTCGTTTCTTTCTTTTGGACGTGTATTTACTAAAACCTAGCTGTCATCTATTTTTTTTCACGTACAAAGTTTCTCATCTCCTCATCTTATTCATTTGCGTGAAGAAAAAAAATATACAAGATGTAAAGTCATTGCTTCCTTCTTCATTCTCCTCTTTTTTTCACTTTGTTTTCTTTGTCTTCCTTCAAGTTAGGCTCGGCCTCCATCTTCTCCTAGCACACCTCTAACCATCATGACCAAACAACACAAGGTGATGGTTAAACCCATATGTGGTGTAGCCAAGCCATTGATTGATTAAGGCAAGTTATGCCACTTTGATTCGTTGTTTTTCCATTGTTTTAACCTCTATTCTTTTGTATTGATCATATTATTATGTATGTAATATTTGTTTGCATACAAGATTTGGATCTGACTCTTCATCCACTCAAGTTTGCATTGTGCTTTGTCATGCTTTTTCGTACTTTGCGGAGTTTGGATTTTTATTCTGAATTTGTCAATTCTAGCTTTTAAAAGGTGAGTTATCACTCTAGACTTACATATTATATTATTGTGAAATGATGACAAGTGAATTGTATAAAATTAATATGCTATGTTCATACATGCCTGAGACATATTTATATGATGTTTAATGTTGTTTGTATAACTGTTACATCATCTGATATGATATGTCATATTGTACCGTTCATTTTATTTATTGTATCACTGCATGTTCCCTATCACTATGGGTTGAAATGATACATACCCGAATGGACTTTAGAATAAGGAAAATCACTATGGGCTGAAATGATAGGCTCGAGTGATTTTATTGAGTTTTATTGTATTTATTTTACTTGGGATTGCGGGTTTGAAATGATACAACCCAGATTTTCTTTTAAATTACGGATTGAAATGATATATATCTGTATCACTTGACCTAGGTTAGCAAATATTATACAGGCCCATGGTTATGTTTTTAAATAATATTTTCCCCAATAATTTATTAAGTATTTTTAAATAATATTTTCCTAAAAGATTATTAAGTATTTTGAGTCTTATAATTATATGAAATTTCAACTTAAAAGCTGATTTAATGCTTTAATTATAAAGGTGTATCATATAAGTTGAATTTTTAAAATTTAATAATTGGTTTTAAGTTGAATTAAAGATCATTATTGATGATAAATAACTTAATAATTGAATTTGACTTAATATGGAAGTTTTAAATCTAACCTAGTAATTGTTACGAATTTTACTTTATGAGATAGGCATGTTTTGTATAATAAATACTGTATTTTGAACTGACAAAATGAAATACAATTTTAATTAGGCCTTTTGTAATAAAATTTATTTAACGTGAAATCATAGTTAATTGATAGCTAAATGAATAGATTTATAAAGAGAATTGGATTGTTAGATTAACTATGATGAAATATTTATTTATGGTTATGTTTTGAAAAAAAAAATAGATGATTATGATTTAAATGGAAAATTGTAACTTAAAGATTACTTAACTTGATAATTGAAAATTTAATTTTCAAATGAAAGTTAAGTAAATTCAGTAATAGAAATATTTTATTTATGGGATGGATATTTTAAATTAAAGTGTAAAGTTATTTGTTAAAAATAAAAGTTAAGTAAAATAGGGTAATTTTGACTTATAAATGAATTTTAGCTAAATTTGGATATTTATTGATAAGATATTATTTTATTACATCATAAGTTAAATGATATCCAAATGAATATTTTCTGAAGCGAGAAATATGATTTTATAAGTTAAAATGGCTGAAAATTGAAATTTTAATGCGGCTAAAATATACAATGTCTTTGGAAAGTTTATAATTTAATGAATAAACTTAGAAATGTTACAACTTTAAAATGAATATTATTTGACATTGAGTTTAAATGGTTTAAATGAAGGTCATTTTAAGTGTTAGGATTTTTCTAAGTATTATGATTTTCAAAAGAATAACATTTCCAAAGTGTTGTGATTCTAAATAGTATGATTTCCAAATGATAATATTTCTAAATTGTTATGACTTCAAAGTATTATGATTCCAAAGTATTTTGGTTAGAGTTGTTATAACTTTGGAAGCACTATGGTTTTGGAAATGAAATTATCTGAAGTTGTATTTAATTAAGAATTGGCTTTAAACGTATAAATTTGAAACCCATTGAAATTGAAGATTTAAGAATATGACTTTATAAAGTGGTTTGGGTTAAGATGATATTTCAAGTTAATAAATGGAAGAAAATATTCAGCGATTTGGAAATTTGGGTTTTATTTAAAGGATATATTGATTTGGTTTGGAATTTAAATGACATATTATTACCATTTTGGAATGGATATTATTTTGGAAAGAAAATGGATATTATTTTGGAAAGTATATGGATTTGGAAATATTACCAATTTTGAAAATGGATATTATTTTGGAAAGAAATAGTATGCGATTTTAAATGATTTTGGAATAGAAAGGTTTTGAAATATATATCCATGGGTAATAATAACGTTTGGTTGTTAAAGAGACCGGGATCGGAAGTTGTCGTACTCTCTGCCAACTCCGAAAACCACTTTAACAACCGTGTAGGCGGTGGATTCCATAATGAAGTATGATGGTGGCGGCGTACCTTTGAGGTATATACGTGGACCCGACTCACTTGAGTTGGCATAAGGTGGCTAAAACATGAGCGATTGACGAGCAAAGAAGGTAGCACCTTTTATCGGACACACTCCTTCGATACCATTCTATTACTTTGTGATTGATTGGGGCCCTTTTGATTTAAGGGGTGTGGCTCAAGGTGGGCGGTAGTAGCTGCTACGCGTTACCACCGGTCCGGAAGCGTAATTGGTATATCTACCCTGGAATTACCTAGTTGTGCCGTGTCACCTACCTTAGCACGCATTGTACGACTTTGGTTTTCTCCCGTAGCCCGTGGAGTATTTAGGGTAGTCTCCCGATCTGGAGATGCGCTGATACTGGATAGACTACTGGGACTATTATTGTGTTACGGGGGAGATTGGGTAACTCCTTAACGCTATTTAAAAGTAAGTTTATTTTACTATAGACATTATTATAACAGCGAAATATTACTGCATAGTAAATAGTTTAACGAATCCTTAGAGGATGGGCGGTCCCAAGCATGCTTTAAGTTACTTGTACCTTATATTACAGTTCACTTGAGTTGGTTTACATTATATAAGTATGTATGTCTTGAATCGAGTGTTTTGTGTGTTTTGCTTTACGCTTGGGTCAGACAGAGTGATGCAGCATTTGAGACTCACCTTCGAAGCTGGAGCTTTGCTTGAAGATCCAGTTATCTATTTCATTTCAATTATCCAGTTGATTCCAGGAATATATTCAGCCTTTGTGCTTGATTATCATATTGTTACTTCTGTTGTATCTTGTTTATCTCTGATGTATATTTATATAGTAGCTTCATGAACTACTATTTCTTTGCTTCCGCTGCATTTTATTACTCTGTGTCTATGATCTATGATTTATTTATTTACTGCATATTATGAGTTTTGCCAAATATGTTTTTACAATTAGGTATTTTGAGCAATTCAAGTCCCACATGTGCGGATGCGAATGGTTGAAAATATCGGGTTGTTACAATATATGACCCCGATCTCTTTAACAACCAAACGCTTATTTCACACTGTGGTCATTTTATAAAACATTTAAATAATAATTCTTAAACTATAATTCAACTCAATATCAAAATATTTAAGTTCAATTATATTTTAGATTTAAAATATTTATATTATAATTCATATTGAATCAAATTATTACATTCCAGAATTACATTTTTAAACTTAAATAAAATCTGATTTAAATTTAAATCAGATTTAATTACAAATTATTCTCTACTTAACTTCTTAAATTTTATTTATTAAAGTTATTATATAAAAATCTATATTTATTATATTAAATTGAAACTATATATATTATATTAAATTAAATTTAAAATATATATTTTAAAACTATATTAAATATTTTATTAAATTATAATTTAAAATTATTTAAATTATCTATCTAAAACTAAATAAAATATTAAGTTAAAATATTAAAATTACATTTAAGACCATATATTAGCTTACAATTTAAACTTTTAAACATATAAAATAATTTATTTTCCAAGTATAAGTTTTTAAATGTAATCACTAAATTAAATTTTAAAAAATCAAATTTATATCATTTTGGAAAATAATTTAAAAACCGACCACGTTGTCTGTATATAATTTTCTACCCTATGGTCAAGTGATTTGGGTATATATAATTTCAACCCAAAATTAAAATTATATTTCTGGGTATCTATGATTTCAACCCGTATCCTAAATCCAAATCAATAAAATCGCTCGAGTTTATTATTTCAACCCATAACGATTTTTCCTAATCTATAAGATCGTTCGGGTATGTATCATTTCAATCCATAGTGATATTCCTAACTAACATATCAAGGAACTTGTAGTGTGATATAAATAAATAAATAAATAACATAACATAACAGTACAGGTCATATAACAGAGTATATCATATAATATATCATATCTTGTCACAGGTGCGCAACATATCATATCGGAATCATATAGTATAATCTAAACAATAAGAACTGTAAAAAAAAATTCAAAAGACATTTCAAAAGGGTCCATTCAGTTAATCACAAGAAGGTTAGTCGTGAGTGGTTCTCATCTTTCGTACCTAATGCAAGTGACAACTACGACGAACAGACACGAACAAGCATGACTACCACTGAATCTCAAGCTAGCAAATCTATAAGCACGAACGAACCAAGCTCGAATATTTTGAAACAAAATCCTTTTTTCTTTTTTTTTTATAGAAAAAGGAGGAGATGGGCTCGGCTAGGGGATTGATTGGGCTCGACCTATGGTGTAGAGGGTGCGGCCTTGGTGTGTGGGTGGAGGGTGTGTGTGTAGGGGTATGTGTGTGTATGTGGCTGAGGCTAGAGGGTGGGTGTTTGTGTGGGTGCGGCCGAGGCTAGAGGGTGTGTGGGCTGGGAGATGGCTCGAGCGAACGAGGCTGCTCGGCTAGGGTTTGGTGGAGGTTGGGTGTGTGCGGCTGTGGGTGGAGGAGGGTATAGGTGTATGGCGGCGGCAAGGTGAAGGCAAGTGAGAGGGAAAAAAGGAGAGAGATAAAGAAAAGGGGAAAGAGGAAAAAGGTGAGCAAGTGTTTGGCTTAGGAAGGAGGAAGAAGGAGATGGGTTACTGTAATTTGTTTTCTGGAGCAAATGAGGAGGAAGAGAAACCTGTACGTACTCCTCTTCTTTTTCAACAGAACCATCCATTGGTGAAGGGGAACGTAGCCCTTTAGGAGACTCTTAAGATTCTAGCCCAACAACCCAAGATCCAAAATAAAATTCTGGTAGAAATACACACAAATACAACGTCCATATTCGCCAGTTTTTACACTGTAAATTACAGATTAAAAACTATAGAAGTCGGATTTTATTGAAACGAAAAGTGGATTGGAGATTATAATTTAATCTAGTATCAAAAAAAATAAAAAAATTCGAAATTTAAATTTTCAACTCAAATTCAAATTTTGACTAAATTTGACCGAAAATTGAAATTTCACAAAATTTTCCTTTTTATTGAATTTGGAAAAATATATTACTCAACATTTCAAAATTGTTATTTAAATTCAAATTTTTTAAGTTAACCTAAATTCAAATAATATTTAATTAAAATAGTTCAAATTTGAGAGTCGTTACAAGTTTTTTGTTTGATACGTTTGGCATTATGAATTTTTGGGAATATGACCATTGTTTGCTTATCTAACTACAAATTAGTAGGAATTGTTTAGGTGATGTTAGCAACTGTAACTGCTTAAAATTTATATATTTATTGGAAAATTATGTTAATGATCATACGAATATTTACTTTAATGTATTGGTTTGCATGATTTTTTTTTATCTGATTCCTCGCCTAACTCACTAATGTATTAGTTTTCACTTGAATGTTCCACCTAATTAAAAAGGCCTAAGTGTTGCTAAATTTTAAGGATGTTGTATTTATTTTAAGGAATCTTGCTAAATTTTTATATTCATATTCTTTTGTGAGTTTGAGACAATGTAAGTGTTGGATTGCAAAGGAAAAAGTTGATTTGGAGCCTGATATATTAAGATGATCAAAATTGGAGCCCAAATTGCCACGATAAGAAGTTGTGTTTATATTTTTGATTGAACATTAATTTCATGTACCATCTTTGCCAATGGATTTTCATCTATGGCCTAGATTCAAAATAAACAATAAATGTCTTAGTATCAATATTGATAAATGTTTTGTTTACCTCATAAAATATTATCAATTTGCATATTAAGGCTAATATGATTTTGTCTCAGTATATCCTCAATAGAAAACATAAATGGTGTAATACATATTTATATTTCCGTGTTTCCTTTAAAATCGGCATACTTTCTACATTATTTAATGAAACTATGTGACATATTATGCATCACTAAAGGGAACTTTAATGCTCACATACGTTAATTTATTTAAATTGGCTTGTTTTAAAGTTGTGTCAATTTTATACATCGTTCCACCAATATGGAAAAAAGTTGATAATGTAAGAAAACTATGATGCATGTCTCTCGTCAATTGTCATGTGTATATCGTGTGAACAAAAATATGGATACGTCCATAAATGCTAACAATGTATAATGCAAAAATATATCTTAAATATAGTATTTTTGTTCGCCAACAAGAAAAAAATTCCCCACAAGATATTCAATGTAACACATGGCAATGTTCTGCCATTACTTACACACCCTTCAACAAGCAATGTACTGATAATAATTGTAATCAATTTATACATAAGTGATAATTTTTTATCACTGCACATAATTGAACGATCCGTGTGCGCAACACAGGTTCACACTAGTTATATATAAGACTATCATTTCATACTTTATAGAAAAAAAATTATGTTTCTATAAAATCATGTGAAATAAAAGACAAGCATTACATATACGATTACATTTAAAATAAATTATCAGTATAGCCATCACGCAAGCAGATATTTTTCTTGGAGTCATTTGATACTTTACTAAATTAAATTTTAAATTAGATATTATATTTCTGGCTAAGACACTTCTTTCATCTTCTCCAACTCCACCATGTATGTAAGATAACCCCATGGGATCGATCCTTTTCTATTTGGAAATAAGAAAGTTGCAAAAAGTGGAAGAATCAATAAAGTTGTTTAATCATTTTTCAATGTTTCTTCTTCTGCATTTATAACTCATTGAGTTTCTTTCTCAATTAATACTTTCCTAATAACTAAAGCATAACCAAAATTGCTATTGACAAGTTGAAGAGCAGTCTCTGATAGAAATGGTTTTTCAGTTCTTCTAATGGGGAATATACATTTCTCTTGAATGGAAATTCAAATATAATTGATATGTCCAAAGTTGTAATCTTTATTTTCGACCCTCCTGTGAAAAAACAATTCTCATTCACTAAATAATATTTCACTAGATCATCAATGTTATTTGTGCATTTTTTTTGTTCTTTTGAAACGGTCTTTCTTTCAAAAAATGGTTATGCAAAACTGCAGAATGGTGTAGAAGAAAAATTACCAATAACTATTTTTTTAATATCACCATTTCCTCTAATCATCTTTATTACTTTAAACAATGATTTCAACGATGTTCTGTATGTTTCAATCGACTTTATTCATCAATCTCATTTTTCTATTATTTCTCTTTTTTTAAAAACAAAGTATTCTTCATCATTTGAAACATTAAAACTTTTTTTTTGTATAATTGCTATTAATGAACATTTGGCTTTCAATGAAGTTGTAACAATATCTTCATCCGAATTAGAAATAGGCTCCTACACAAAAACTTATAATATTCATAATTATAGTAATCTAAAAGCTATATCGTTGCATATTTTTATTACATAATCATGCAAATTCAAACCATAGGAAATGCATGTTATAGTTATAAACATGCTTACTAGTCCAAAATAATACATTCATGCATTACTTCTTATACATACACTACAACAACAGTTTTTACGACGCAAAATAGGCGTCGGTTTGCGTCAAAATGCGTATCTCCGACGCCTTTTTTGTGTCGAAAAAACTATCGTAAAAAAATATTTTCGTACATCAAAAAAATGAAATTAACTAACCTAAATGAACATATAGCATCAGAACATCTAATAAGTATTCTCGTACATCGAAGAGAAACTATGAGTTTCTTATTAATGTCGAATATATACATTACCCTCAGTTGTTCGATTAAACCATCAAGATTATTGACTCTATATGGTATGATGCGCAAATCTGAAAGAATTCCAAGTACGCTAACCAAATATGATTTTGGTGGTTGTAACTAAAGAGATGTGATCCATCGGCCGAGATTATGTTTTTATTGGAAAAACTAATGTGGTTGGAATTAAATGAGCAATGTTGATAAGAATAATATCGTAAATTTCAATTGTTGAAATTAGCATAACAGATTCGGTATTCAACATGCTCAAGTTAATTAAGATTTACTAACAAAATTACCGCTCGATAAAAATTAGTGTTTAGTACTTATGTATTGAAACAGAAAATTCTAAATAATGATTTAGAATAAGCCATTTACACATATTAACCAAAAATGCCTCGAAGTCAGTGGGAGCGATATTGGATTTGTGATATGATCCAAGAAATGATACGAATGTATCATTTTATAAGCATCAAGATTGAATAAGTATTTTGATAGAAATATTAAATAGTTTGATTTTCAATCAAAGTGCAGAGGAAGCATGTGTTCATAAGAAAGAACGTTAAAAGGTACAATGATATTTCTAAATTATAAGTAAACAACACTTAACAATATGCTTCTATTAAACTCAACTTTAGTTGTTTTAATACTCAATTTTAGATTGTAAATGATGTCTTTTATGGTCAGTATAAAACATATAGGAATTGTCAAAAAACAATATACAAGAGCATCCTATTAAAAGGAGAACATGAAATTTGGATTCCTTATGCATTAGCAATAGGAATTATCATACAGATAATGTTGTGTATGATATTGTGTTTTGTTTATGTATTTGATACATGGAGAAAATATAAAATCCAAATTGATATCACTAAATAGTTGTTTGAGGTGTACTCGCGTATTTATGAAATACTAGAGAATTGTTTATAGAAACAACGAACTTGTTATGATGGAACGTTTGGACACAAACTTTTGTAAGTGATATTGAGTATAACATGTCAAGTTAAAATCTTTAAGTTGAAAATGTTTCAAAATAAAAGTGATTATGGTCGATTCAACGAAATGTTGAGAACATTAACTTGAATAGCACTACAATAAACCTCTATATATAGATATAAATGCACAAATTTATAATTGAGCCCAATGTGATTTCAAATTTTGAGAATCCCATAATATTATTATAAGATAAAAATGTCATGAAATTGGTTATAATAGAACTTCAAGCTCAAAAGTTGGACCAAGGACATTATTGTTATGATAGAACTTATAAGATAACAATGTCAGCCAGAGCATTTCAGTTAATAATAATTGTTATTATTGAACCAAGGACTTTGTATTTGGATTATAAAGTTGAATGTGGACGAATTTGGAATTTTGATCATTATCAAATTCCATAAGTCCAAAGTGACATAGTATTGATGAAAAGAATTGGTGTAAACAAATGTCACAACCGGTTAACGCTTATTAAACTAAAATTGGATTTTACCGAAAATGAGTAAGTGATAAATTTGGCCATAATGTCACACCATCTGCTAAGTGACGTGTGAACGTTAACATTAGAATGGTTTGATGTTAATCGCTGATCAAATTTAAACCCAAGAGTTACACACCCGAAATGATTAATTCCCTTAAAGACGAACGATTTAATTAGTTTATAACTGTTATAAATTAATTAATATGTATAAAATATTAATTATAAATTTTGAATATGATTTAAGAAATAAATAATATTATATATGTTTATAATAGTTATAAAATGTACCAATCGATATAAGATATTGATAAGCGATTAAATTAGATTAAATTGCATAACATTTTGGCTAGGGCTTAAATGAGTTTAAAGCCCATCATTAAGGATGTAAATTTCGGTTTTGACAAGTTATTGGAGGCGGCTAAAACTTAGGATTAAACCTAGAGATGGATGGCTAAGATTAAGAGAGAATAGATAATGAGATTGTCATAATATCTCTCTTATACAAGGCTATATATATGGATCTCTAAACCCTTAATCAAAAACAACTTTTGGCTGCCATAATTATCAAGTTTGCTAGCTGAAATTAATTCCCATATTAGTTCTAAGAATCTCAAATCAATTCAAGTTAAGTAAAAGCACTATTTGATAGAAAAGGTCGACGATTCCAGACTTGCAATTTGACGGATCGAGCATAACTAGAGAAGGGAATTTATAGATTCAAGTGGACTCAAAGGCATCATCAATTGGTATTTTATTTATATGTTAGTAGTCATATCATATTTTATGATTTAATATTGATTAATCCCAAATCTGTATGTATATATATATATATATATATATATATATATATATATACATATATATATGCTGTATATCTACTTAAGTGAGATTTTCGTAAGTACATGTAGTTGTCACAAATTAGTTTGGTTATGTGCATGGTTATACGATTATGTATTATAATTTTTGCATAAACAGTTCTAATTTGCTGTAAAAAAATTAAACTTTGTCATTATTAATTATTTTATGTATATTTATATATTAATTTAAATATAGATTAATGTATATTTTAAACATATAATTACGTATATGTTTATTTATAATGTATAAATAGCTTAGAATTTTTTCTTACACCTATTTATACATTATATAAACTATCTAATTCGAAAATAAATTTTTTATACATATAAATAATTTTAAATTATCTTTTATTTATTATTTGAATTGTTTATTATATCTAAAATAACCATTGAACTGGAAATTCGACTTTATTTTTTTTTAAATTACTATATCTATGCAGTAAACCATGAAAAAATTTCATATTTTTTTGTTAATATTTAATATTTTTAATAATTAAATTACTTCGGTTGAACATTTATTTTATTTATTAAAAATAATATTTTATTTCACAAAATCATGGAAAAAAATTTGAACTTGTATTCTATGATCCTAAATTTTCAAAAATTTTAAAATTTGACTTTTTAATATTTATTACTAATAATTTTAATTATTATGATCGAAATTATTTATTTAAACATACATGTATATAAATGCATCTTTCTACTGCGTTATAGTATGGTTTTATCATTCATATTTATGCGTTACAGCAATGGTTTTATTATTTGTATTAGTAGGTTTCATGTTACTGCTTGCATACATGATTCACGTGATGCTTTAATTTATTTATTTCTCATATTTAGGGCACTTATTCTTGCTGCCAAAACTATGCCCATTTCATTTTTTTAAACATTGGGTTACGTTCAGATATTTAACTCATTCTGTTTATTCGGAAAGAGATTGAACAAGTATTTTTTTAGGTGTGATATTCTCGGTGGCACCTACTTTTACTCATTCTCCCTAAAATAACACGTTATCAGCTACGTACTTTTTACTCTATAAATATTATTTTATACGGCTCAAGTTTCAGACGAAAGAAAACCTTTCTATACAAATTTATCAATTCTCCTGTCATCAAGGTACTTCAAAGGCTTTGTTTTTGCTTATTTAATTTCATTTTCAAAACAAAATGGCAGGCATTTATAGCATCATGCTTTCATGGTTGATTTGTTTTAATATCTTTTATGGATGCGATACAGTAATATCAAACATGCTGTATAACTTTATTATGTTCAATGCATTCATTTTATACTTTCAAGGCATTTGACTTTTATTTGCATTTATTACTTTCATAAAAGGTATAATTTACTACCCTATTATTTTAATATTATTTGGACACATAGTCCTGATTCATGTTCATTCATATTGAACATCAAATGCCAACATTTTTAAAATAAATTTGTTGGAGCGAGTTTTCCATCATTATGAAAAATTGAAATTTTTATATAATTCAGTAATGTGGGGTTCTATGTTGTTTAAAAGGATACACTGGAAACATTGAAATTTGTGTAAATTTATCTTTTTATAATTTTGTCTCATCTACTACTTATTTATCTCATATTCATTATATATTGTTCACGTTGTTGGATTCTCTTGTGAATTTAAAAGTTCAACTTGAACTTACATGTCAGAAGAGATATTTTCTCTTACTTATTTATTGTGCAAGGATTGCTTCTCCATGTTATTGTTATTATTGTCTTCTTTCTAGTTAATTGTCATTGTTGTCTAGTTAATTGACATGCAGTGTATGTGCTTTCAATCTGTTCTGGCAGAAAGTTTTAGATGGATTTTGATACATTTTACACCACTACAGTCCTTGTTTTATCCTAATTATTTTATGAACATATCAGCATACATTTTGGGTCGCAGCAACATTTAATACCATTTTTTTTACAGTATTGTGATATGCTTGTCATAATATGAAAACATTTCTTTAAAAAAACACGTTTTTTTAATACTTTTTATGTTCACATTTTCTTACTCTCTCTTGGTTTAAATTTCTGTCATTTATATTTTTTAACCCTTTCGGTTCATTTATTTTCTTATTGTTGAACTTACCACGTCAATTGTTCTCGACAGTAAATAGAATTCATGGCAAACATTGCTAAGCTTAAATTCAAAGCGTTGGACATATTTGGAGACAACTATTTGTCATGGATACTGCATGCTGAAATCCACTTGCTATATCAAATCTTAGAAAATGCAATAAAAAATGGTAATAATATGTCAAAGCAGGACAAAGCAAAGACTCTGATATTTTTAAGACGTCACATCCACGATGATCTAAAAACAGAATATTTAACGGAAAATGATCCTCTCCACTTGTGGAACTCGCTGAAGGAGCGTTATGACCACCAGAAGACGGTCATACTTCCAAATACTAGGCAAGAATGGTTGAATCTGAGGTTTCAAAATTTCAAATCCGTAAGAGAATATAATTCTGTTATGTTTAGAATTGCTTCTAAACTGAAATTATGTAGAGAAAAGGTAGATGACGCACAAATGCTTGAAAAGACTTTCTCAACATTTCATGCCTCGTATATACCCCTGCAGCAGCAATATCGAGAGCGTCATTTTACAAAATATTCTGAACTCATAGAATGCTTACTTATTGCTGAACAAAATAATGAATTGCTTATAAAAAATCACTCCTCAAGACCAACTGGTTCAACTGCATTACCTGAAGTTAATGCTAATTTTGCTCACTTTGGAAGAGGTAGGGATCAAGGTCGAGGTAGAGGACGTGGTCGTGGGCGTAGATATAACTCCAACAGAGGCGGTTATGGTGGTTTTAAAGGTAACAAAACCACCAACTTCAAAAAGCAACGAAAGAAAATTGAGCCTGTACAGAACAATGATTCAGCTTCAGAAAATAAAAAGCATTACGAGGAAGTTTGTTATAGATGTAGACGATATGGTCACTGGTCACGTACATGTAGATCATCAAAGAAAACAGTTGAAGAATATCATCGCTCGAAGAATATTGAGGCAAATAATGCCGAAGAGTTACATGAAAACACTAACCTGAAGTTAGATGATTTCTTCGAAGATGGCAATGGAAATTTCATTAATGATGAAAATCTAAGTGCAATGATCAATGATATGACCGAGTTAATCAATTAGAAATGACTTGATATTTGTTATGTGGTTTTCGTTTTATTTGATTAGCTTGCATTAATAAATTAGTTTGAAGCTTGTGTTCGTTCGTTTGTATTTCCCTTTGCAGAACTAGTTAAAAATAATGTGTAATGTGGACGTTGTTTTTAATCAGTAGCCTATTTTAATCATATTAGTTTGTTTGTTTACATTACATTTATTTATGCATACAATTTTTTTATATAATTATTAATTATTGTCTTTAATTCTTAAGGTATGGAACGCCAATTAGGTGATGATATATGTTTACTAGATAGTGCAACTACTCATACAATTTTGAAAAACCTGAAGTTTTTCTCTGAACTATCTGAAAATTTCTCATCTAAAGTCTCCACTATATCTGGATCTGCTAATATAATTGACGGGTTCGGAAGAGCCCATATAATATTACCAAATGGTACACATATCTTTATTCAGAATGCATTATACTCAAGCAACTCTAAAAGAAATTTGCCGAGTTTCAAAGATATAAGAATGAATGGATACCATATTGAAACTATAAATGAAAACAACAAAGAATATCTTTGTGTTATTTCTAGAATTGAAAGCCAGAAGCTTATCCTAGAAAAATTTGGTACAATTTCAACTGGTTTATATTTTACAAAAAATGGCATAGTTGAATCTCGCTCTATAAACATGAGCCAGAAGCTCACAAATACAAAGACATTGATTCTTTGGCATGATCGCTTGGGTCATCCTGGATCAACCAAGATGCGTAAAATCGCTAAAAATTCAAATGGGCATGATTTATCAAACCAATTGAATTTACCAAGTGATTATTTATGTGCCCCTTGTGCACAAGGAAAATTAATCACTCGACCTTCATATAGTAAAATCACTTCGGAATCTTCAACATTTCTACAAAGAATTCAAGGTGATATATGTGGCCCAATCCACCCTGAATGTGGACCATTCAAATATTTTATGGTATTGATTGATGCATCAACTCATTGGTCACATGTCTGTTTACTTTCTACAAGAAATTTGGCATTCGCCAAGCTGCTTGCTCAAATAATAAAATTGAGAGCACACTTCCTTGATCATCAAATTAAATCAATTCGACTAGATAATGCTGGAGAATTTACTTCTCAAGTATTTGATGGTTATTGTCTATCACTAGAAATTGAAATTGAATATGTTCATACTCAAAATGGTCTAACAGAATCATTAATTAAGCGCTTGCAACTTATTGCAAGACCATTGCTTATGCAGTCAAAACTACCCGTTTCAGCTTGGGGACATGCAATTTTGCATGCATCGAAATTGGTTAAAATTATACCAACAGCTTATCATCAGTTTTCACCATCACAGCTCTTAACTGGATCTCAACCAAATATTTCACATTTACGAAAATTTGGTTGTGCTGTGCATATACCTATTAATCCCCCACTTCATACTAAAATGGGTCCTCAACAACGGTTGGGAATTTATGTGGGATTTGATTCCCCATCGATAATTCGTTACCCTGAACCTCTTACAGGTGATGTCTTTACTGTAAGATTTTCAGACTGTAAATTTGATGAGACTATCTTCCCGCCGTTAGGGGGAGGAAAGACCGTTCCAGTAGAACGGCGTGAAATATCATGGAATAATCCATCTATGTCTTATTTGGATCCACGTACCAAACAATGCCAATATGAGGTACAAAGAATTTTGCATATTCAAAATATTGCAAATCAACCGTCAGATGCATTTAGTGACACTGCAAAAATAACTAAATCTCACATTCCAGCAGCAAATGCACCAGCAAAAATTGATGTCCCTGAAGGATCAAAAGTAAATATAGCAGCAAATGAATCTAAAGCGAGACAAAAACGTGGAAGGTCAATTGGTTCAAAAGACTTGGCGCCTAGAAAAAGAAAGTCTAATGAAAAATCATCAATTATGGAACCTCCTGAAAAGGTTATAAATGATCAGAAGGATCACTTAAATGAAAATCCCAAGTCTCCTAGAAGTGCGGAAGGAACTATTGTCCCAAAAGAGATAAAAGAAGCTTCCAACGATAAAATGGTACCTAATAATAATGAGATCTCAATATTTTATACAAACCATGGAGAAATATGGGATCAAAATAAAATAATAATTGATGATGTGTTCTCATTCGCAGTAGCTACTGAAATAATTGAAAGTCGTGACTATAATTAGAATGACGATAATGAACCAAATAGCCTAAATGAATGTCGAAAAAGACACGATTGGCCAAAATGGAAAGATGCTATCCAAGTGGAATTAGATTCACTTCAAAAACATGGTGTATTTGGACCAATAGAGAAAACACCAGAAAATGTTAAACCAATAGGTTATAAATGGGTATTCGTTAGAAAACGAAATGAAAAAAATGAAGTCGTAAGATACAAGGCATGACTTGTCGCACAAGGTTTCCTGCAGAGACCAGGTTTCGACTTTAAGGAAACTTATTCCCTTGTTATGGGTGTCATAACATTTCGATATTTAATAAGCCTTGTAGTTTCAGAAAAACTTGATATAAGATTAACGGATGTTGTGACAGCTTATCTTTACGGTGAATTAGATACCAATATTTACATGAAAATTCCAAATGGATATAAATTGCCTGAAGCAAAATCAAAGTCCATATACTCACTAAAACTAAGACGATCACTATATGACTTGAAACAATCTGAAAGGATGTGGTATAACTTTCTTAGTAAATATTTGGTAAAAGAAGGATACGAAAACAATCTCATTTGTCCATGTGTCTTTATAAAGAAATCGGTAAAGGGATTTTCTATCTTAGTAGTTTATGTTGATGACATAAATTTGATTGGAACTACAGAAGAGATTGATGAAATAATAAAATACTTAAAGAAATAATTTGAAATGAAAGATCTTGGCAAAACTAAATATTGCCTTGGTTTACAAATTGAGCATAATATCAATGGCATACTGATTCATCAGTCAAACTATATTGAGAAAATTCTGAAACGTTTTCAAATGGATAAAGCATATCCACTTAGTACGCCTATGGTTGTTAGATCTTTGGATATTAAAAAGGACCCTTACCATCCAAAAGAAGATGATAAAAATGTGCTTGGTCCAGAAGTACCATATCTTAGTGCCATTGGTGCATTATTATATTTGACCCAATGCACAAGACCAGATATTGCATTTTCAGTAAATCTTCTAGCAAGATACAGTTCAGAACCAACAAAAAGACACTGGAATGGTATAAAACATATCATGAGATATCTTTGTGGAACGACAAATTTGGGTTTGTTTTATTCTAACACAGGCAAATCCAAATCTAGTTGGCTATGCTGATGCAGGTTATCTTTCTGACCTACATAAAGTAAGATCATAAACTGGATATGTGTTTAATAACAGCAATGCAGCAATTTCATGGCGATCTACAAAACAAATATTAGTAGCAACATCATCCAATCACTCTGAAATACTAACACTACATGAAGCAAGTAAAGAATGTATTTGGCTGAGATCACTAATTGAGCATATTCGAAAAAGCTGTCAACTCCCATCAGTAACAGAAGGGTCAACTATTATTTATGAAGACAATGCAGCTTGTGTAGCTCAAATTCAAGCATGTTACATTAAGGGTGATAGGACGAAACACATTTCTCCTAAATTTTTCTTCACACATGAGCTACAAATGGATAATAAGATAGAAGTGAAACAAATCCGATCCTAAGAAAATCCGACAGACCTATTCACTGAGGCGCTTCCAAAATCAACATTTTAGAAGATGGTGTACAAAATTGGTATGCGTCATCTACATCAACAGACTAATTGAATAATGCGTTATAATTCAGGGGGAGCGTATGAAATACGCTATAATGTACTCTTTTTCCTTCACTAATATTTTTCTCACTGGGTTTTTATTAGTAAGGTTTTAATGAGGCATTATCTTGATCCAGAAGTATCAACTCTCGTAGTAACATTATAAAATATATGTTACTTAAAGATGAAATCGAGTTGCACTCTTTTCCTTGTTTATGATTTTTTTCCCATTGGGTTTTTTATAACAAGATTTTTAATGAGGCAATTACTCTTATCATCTTTACATACGCATATTCAAGGGGGAGTGTTGTAATATATATTAATAATAGAGATGAATATGCTAAATAAGATAGGGCATTATTGTAATCTACAGTGCATAAGGAGTCTATAAATATGGAGTTTGATTTGTATTGTAAAGAGGATCTGAGATGAATAAAAATGTCTTCTCCCTTTAATATGTTTTGTTCTCTTTATTTAATAACATTATTATATATATACAATAATGATAAGATTATAAAATTATTATTTTATGTCTGTTAAGCTAATTTTGATCTAGAAATAATTTTAATATATATATATATATATATATTTTTTAAGTATTTGAATGTAATTAATTATTCATGTATATACATTTTATTTAACCTTATATATACACATATATAAAAATTTTTAAATTTGGCAGAACCGATGGATTTGAATGGGACCCTACCATTTTATTAAACCACCACGGGAAAGAAACAAAAATATAAACCCATAACATAAAACAGAAGCACTATACAAAAAGAAAGAGAAAAAAGGATGGTGGAACAAGCAAAGAAGCATAGGAAAAAAAGAAGAAAAGAAAGAAACAAAGGGATCAAAAACACAAAGAAGCAAAACGATCGGAGATGCACTAAATCAGTGCAAGATATCACAATCCCCTGGGTCATAAGAGACATTTACCACCCGAATTCCCTTCCTCACCTCAAAAAGGACGAATTCAGTTAACTGGCTCATATTCATGCTTTTTCCCAGATTAAAAATTCTTGTATTTCGCTCCAACCATACCATTCTAACAATTTTTTTGAATACAACTCCATACTTAATTGCTCTTTCCTCTTTACTGGCTATAACCTTCAGAAGCTTCTCCTACTCTTTAAGGCCACCCATACCCTCTAGCTTGAGACCAACTCTAGTGATAATTTTGAGCTAGAGGCCTCGAGTAATGGTGCAGTCGAAATATAAGTGTTTAATGGTTTCAGGCAGGTCATTACAGAAGATGCATTAAACACTAACATTCAAACCTCTGCTAACTAGTTTAACTCTAGTGAATAATGCATTGTTTAAAACCTTCCATAACAGAAGGTTCTCTTTGGCCGAGCTTTCTTTTCACCAAATAGTAAGTGCCATTTGCTACGTACAAGAAATTTGGCACCAGACAGATAATTGTAGACAAATTTATTGCTAAATTTAGAATTATTCCGACTCCAAGTTATTGATGCTTCAGAAGGAGGATCTAAAACCATATTGTTCAAGGCTGTTCAAACCTGCTCTTTCATCATGAATGAGTTGCGAAAAATTCTGTCATGTATCTAGTTTACGTATGAAATTCTCTACGAAATTAGGTGTCCTAGAGAGAGGAAATATTCTGGTTCGAGTTGTGTGGAAGAATGAGGAAACCATTGTGAATAAAAGAGTTGACAAGAGCATTATCTCCTATATTGGTTTGAGTTCTTTCTTGATGAGTAACTAGTCTGCTAAGAATACAACCTGGAGAAACCCATGCATCAAACCAGAATCTCACCTCATTCTGCGGTGACAGAACATATTTAATAAGAGGCAAAACCTGATTTCTTATCTTGATAATATTATGCCAAGTCCAACTGATACTTTGTGGGGGATGGAAAGCGCATAAATTTCTTCCCTTAGTAACACAAGAATAAGACCAACTAACCCATGTATTCCCTTTTTTATTCAATAAATTATCTATATATTTAACAATCACAGCTTTATTCCATAGTGTCAGGTTTAGAATGCCAAGGCCACCTTTGGCTAGAGGTTTTTCAACTTGAGAGAATGATATTGGGGCCATGTAGCTACCTTGAGTGCTCCCCTTCCAAAAGAACTTCATTACATCACTTTTGATCATCGAAATGAATTTTGAGGTAATATAAATGTCCTAGCCCATTATACTATCATAGAAAAAATTACTCATTTGATTAGAGTTAGCCTCCCAGCCTGACTCAAATGTCTAGTAGTAGACCAGCATTCTAGGCGAGCAGTGATCCTATCATATAGAGGCAAGCACTAATTTTTAGTGACTCGCGAGGTAGCAAGAGGCTAGGAAACTGTGTCCTTAGATGGTCTAAGCCCAAAAGAGTTGTAAATATCATCCTTTTGATGATTTTCTAGACCAGCCAACATTATGGAAGATTTCTCTAAGTTAACATTAAGTCCAGTAACATTGTAAAAGAGGTTCAAGCCTCCCAGAATGGCATTTATGGTTCCAAGAGTTGGTTTGCAGAAGATGACAAGATCATCTGCAAACATGAGAGAAGTTATCTGAGGTTCTTTACAGCGAGGGTGAAGCTGGAACAGTTTTTGATTAACAATCTTCTCTCAAGAATTCAAGTGAGTATTGAATGAAGATATGAAGCCGCAACTATCAACATACAAGGACTCAAAGTATTTGAAGCAGGTTATGTTGTATTGGGCCACTATGAAGCCCATTTATCTTTTATAAATACGAAAATGTAACCAGTACAAGTATTATTATTCTGTTGCATAAATACATTCAGTAATATCAAAAAACTTATTCACATACTTTCTGTTTCTCAAATATCGTCAACGAAATCAAGATTCAAATTCTTTCTTGGTATCAGAGCCCTGACATTGCTTAACAGCAAAACAGAAGATCATCAGAAAAATCATCGGAGGAGAAAAGGACAGAAAATTGACCACTAGAATATCTAAACAGAGAAGGGAAAAACATAAGTCGTGTCATGCCATTAATCTCTCAAAGAAGATCTCATCACAGAGATTAGAGTGCACTTAAAATCATCAGAAAATCAGCACTTTCATCATCTGATTCTTTGAATCATCAGAGAATTAAACATTCTCATCATCTGACTGTGTATGTTTTAATCTAACCTGGTTGTGTCAAGCCATCTCCCCTCTCATCCAAAAATTTCCGATTACATCACCTTTGTGCCTCGCCAAGAAAGCAGTTGTCAGAATCATCTTCATCATCCAATTGATTTCTGGCAGCACCTTTTCTTGAAGAATACTTTCTTTTGATATAGTTTCAGTAAAATTTTCTTGATCTCACAAAATTCTTGCATATGGCTGAAGGGGATATTGACAACTTAGCATCTTCTGAAACAAGAACAACCAATACAGCATCTCAAACTGCCAACACCCAAGATCTCATCAAAGCCATTATAAAGCCACAAAGTCAACTAGTCAGTGTTCAACTAGATGAAAGCAATTATTTGCTTTGAAAATTCCAGATAGAGACTGCAGTGAGAGGCTATGGCCTTGAAGATCATGTTCTTGGAACATTAATTACACCATCAAAGTACACTGTAGATAAAGATGGAAAATTGGCGAGCAATCAAGATTATGTTACACACCAAAGGCAAGATAGTCTAATTAGTGCATGGTTGTTGTCTCCTATAAGTGCAAACATTCTACCACAACTAATTGAGTGTAAGAGTGCACATGAAATATGGTCAACAGTGGAGCAAATTTTCAGCGCACAATCTGCTGCAAAGATCATGTATTACAAAAGACGACCGCAAAGCATAAGAAAAGAAAACATGCCAATGAGAGAGTACCTGACCAAGATCAAGACACTCTATGATCAACTTGCATCAGTGGGTCACAAAATCTCAGACATTGAGCAATTTTTATGCATTCTAGGTGGTTTAAGTGAAGTATGAGGCAGTTGTAGCAGTCATTTCTTCAAAAGAAACAACACCCAATATACAGTATGTGCACTCTACATTACTAGCACATGAAGGGAGAATAAAACAAAGAAGATCAACAATTTCAGATATTTCTGTAAACTTCACCAGTAACAACAGGTTCAAGAATCAAGAAAGAAGTAACAACAATAAAAATCAGATTAACTTTCAAAGAGGTGGTCAATCCTCCAGATCCAGAGGAAGAAATGGAAGATACAGCAACAACAGTAATATACTAAGGTGTCAAATTTGTGAAAAGTTTGGTCATGCAGCTAACAAATGCTATTTCAGATTTGATGCCAACTACATCCCATCCCAACAAAGCAACAACAGTTCAAGAAAATATAATCTCAGTGCAAACATGGTGAATACTCATCCAGATTCAAAAGAACAAGCAGATATCAAAAGTATAGAGAATGCAAAAATTGATGATATTCAGGATGAAAGTTGGTATCCAGATTCTGGAGCTACCAATCACGTAACAAATAATCTCAACAATCTAAACTTGGAAAGCAGGGAGTACAAAGGTAAGCAATTAATTCATATGGGTAATGGTGAATCAGTGAAAATTACACACACTGGAAATGTAAGTTTCACTGGCAGAAAAGAACTCTTTCTAAAAAGTTTACTAAGAGTTCCATCTATTAGAAAAAACTTATTAAGTGTCTCACAGTTTGCCCAAGACAATAATGTGTATTTTGAATTTTATCCCAAATAATGTTTAATTAAAGACATTCTAACTAAGGAAAATAATTTTGCAGTGTAAGGAATTTAAGGGATTGTACAAATGTAACAACCCTAAATTTTTTTGCATATAATTTAAATTTGAGTTTATTTTATTATGGAATTATTTTAAACTTGTTTTATTTCAAACATTTCATTTTGAATATAAATTTTTATTATTATATGAATTATAATTTCAAACTGGTATAAATTGAATATTTTCCTGAAAAATGGATTTGTGGTCAAAACTGGTCAAACTTTGATTTTTAAATTTTAAATTTAAATGTTTGAATTCATGAATTTTATCTTTGATTATGAAAATAGATTTAATATCATGAATACTGCTTTTAGTTTCGTTGAAATTGGATTTAAATTGTGAAAGTTATACCCTTTACAATATTGTGTGTATATAGGGTTATTTAACAATATTCTTTGTTTTAATTTATATAAATGATATTTTTACTTGATATATATTATTCTAATTTGTATATTTAAGTTTTGACTTTTAAATATTTTTAAAGTGATGTTTGAATTTTTCCAAAGCTTATTGAATTTATTTTCTATTTTAAAGCCTAGTTTCTATTTTCTTTGCTATTTTCCTCATTTAAATTTTACTTAATTATAATTTATTTATTTATTTTGTGAAGGCATGTTTATTTTTTGTTTTTATCTTTATTTTTAAATATTTTCCAAGTCTATATAATTTTTCCAAATTTATTCTATTTATTTTCAAATTTGCTTGACTAGTTTGCATTTTCTAAGCTATTTTCTTATTTTTACCTTATATAATTAATAATTATTTATTTGTATTTTTTATTTTTTTGCATTTTCGAAATCTTTACTGAAATTATGATTTTTCTCAGTAATATATAAATAAATAAAGGTAATGTGAAAAGGTTTTGACTTTTGGTTTCCAATGGCTCTTTATCTCCCACCTTTTCACATTTCAACCTTACTTTTCATTCAATTGGCCACATCTCCTCATTTCTTCAGCCGCCTTTTTTTTTTCATTCACGTAAAACATTTATCTTCCCATCTGAAAAAAAATTCGGCCTCCATCATCTCCATGAGTTTGGTAAAAAAAAAAATTCTTTTTCCATTGTTTTTCTTCTTGTTTTTCTACTTATTTATGTTGATTGTACTTGCCTTCTCTTCTACTTCAGGTTTGGCCCCACCACTCCATCCACCATGGCTGCCTCCTCCACCACCTGAACCACCCACCACCTCCTCTCCATGCCCAAGCCACTGGTCGTGCCCAATAGTTGATCAAACTCCACCTAAATCTACACAAACTTCACCTATATGCACTATATAGCCAACACCTATGCCTTCATCACCTTCAACCACCCCTTGGCTGCCACCTACTCCACCTCCACCACCCATGGATGACCTAAAACCCACTGCCACACCATCCTCCATCCTACTACAGACCTGGCCATGGCTGTCCTTCCTTAGGCCGTGACCTTAGTTGCATGGAATTCATGTTATTTTGCCTTGTAGTTGTAATCCATGCACATATATCCTTGCATCAACTTTGCACCATCTTTTCCTATGCTAGGACGACCTCTTATGAACCTAAACCAGATCCTAGTCCTTGCTTTGGTCGTGCAAACCTGACCTATATCTGAAGCATAGGTGGTAGAAGTCAAGTGCAAGTGGTTTGGAGATGATTTATGCATTCATCTCTAACATTGTTTAATTGTATATTTGAGTTTGAAACTTATGTTATATATATTTGTTTTGTTTGAATGTATCCATGGCTATTAATCTTTGGCTCTCCATTCTCAAATCATATTCATGCTATCGTGCCTCTGAAGATCTCAGTTTGTGTGTTTCAGTTGTCGTCTCCAGCTATACTGTGAGTAATTCTCACCAGACGATTTGTACTTATATAACTAGTAAACTGAACCCTTTTGAATCTGTAAAATGCATTATCATGTTACACCTGCTATATTATGATCATATGATGTTCACCCATGCTTAAACACCTGTTATATCATATGTTACTATTATGTTATGCTGTTCTATTATTTTTATCAGTTTATCACACTGCAAGTTTCCTTTAGATTAGAATCACTATGGGTTGAAATGATACATACCCGAACGGAATTTAGAATAAGGGAAAATCGTTATGGGCTGAAATGATAGGCCTGAGCGATTTTCAATTTATTTCATATACTTGGGACTGCGGGTTTGAAATGATAAAACCCGGATTTTCTTTGTAAATTACGGGTTGAAATGATATATTACCGTATCACTTTACCTAGGCTAGAAAATTATATACAGACCTGTAGTTAAAATATGTTTTTCTAAATTTTTTAAAATATTTTAGAAATGTAATTATTATAATATTTTGATTTAAAATTAATTAGAATTAATTTTTGTAAAGTATTATTGATTTTCTGGAAATTTATAAGTTAAATAAATTATGGAAAGGTTAGAAAATTTGAATGTAAGAGTTTTTGGAAATTTTGATTTAATTATAATTGGAAATTAAATTAAATATGGAATTACGATAAATTTGTGATAATTTGAATTTAAAATGAATTTAAAGTGATTTTATAATATATTAATGATTTTTGAATAAAGAAATGAATGATTATTTAAGTTGAAATTTTGAAATATAACCAAAATGGGAATTTGTGAATTTGGCTTAAAAATGAATTTTAAGTTAAGTAAATAAAATTGAAATTAAGTTATATTTTGTAATTTTAAACTTAAGTGTTAAGTTGAAATTCAATTCAATGAATTTAAAATTTAATGTTGAAATTTAATAAGTGAATTATTATTAAATCTTGATTTTTGAATGGAAACTTAACTTTATAAAATCATGAACTTAAGGAAAATCTAATGATGTTTATAAATGTGAAAATGTATGATTTTATAAGTTAAAAAAATGTTTTAAATAAAATTATATTTGGTTGTGAAATTATATTGAATATTTGAAGTTGATTAACTGCATTTTTGAAATGCTATTAATTGTAATGTAATGATATTACAGCATTTGTAAATGCTGTTGTTGATGATAATGAACTAAAAAGCTAAATTGAATTAAAGGCTATTATAGCAATTTATGTAAGTGCTATAATTGTTGAATTTAACTAAGTTTATTTGAAATTTAAGTAAACCCTATTACATCATTTTTAAAATGCTGTCTTTTGCTAAAGTGAACTGTTTTGAATGTAGCTTTCCGTAGCATTTTCTAAATGCTGCGAAAAGTGAATCTTCACTGTTTTGATAAACTTAAGTGAATAAATGAACTTTGAAAAGTTTAATTTTTTGGAAATTTAATAATTCAATTATTAAATATAATAACTTCATTTTAATGATTAAAAATGATTTTTGAAATATAAACTGTTTTGAAATGTGAATTGAAATGGTATTTTAAATTGAATGAAACGAATAATGATTTAAAATGAAGTTTTGTAAAGATATGATATTTTGATATATTGAAATTATTTGAAAGGAAGTTTGTAAAGATATGATATTTTATTATATTAAAATGATTGGAAAGGAAGTTTTGTAAAGATATGATATTTTAATATATTGAAATGATTTGAAATGAAGTTTTGTAAAGATATGATATTTTGATATATTAAAATGATTGGAAATGAAGTTTTGTAAAGATATTGTATTTTAATATATTGAAATGATTTGACATGAAGTTTTGGAAAGATATGATGTTTTTGAAATGGTTTGGAATTAATTTAATCTTTATTTTGATAAAGATTTGGATTTGAAATGATATTCTGTTTTGAAGTATAAATACCATTTTAAATTATAACTGCGGGTTATAATAACGATTGGTTGGCAAAGAGACCGGGATCGGATATCTGGCATACTCCCTGTCGATACCGAAAACCACTTTGACAACCGTGTACGCGGTGTAGATTTCAGAATGAAGTAGGATGGTGGCGACGTTCTTGAGGTATATTACGTGAACCCAACTCCCGTGAGTTGGCATAAGGTGGCTAAAACATGAGCGATCTCGGGCCAAGTGAGGTCATTCCTCCGATCGGACACATTCCTTCGATACTATACTCTTACTTGTGATTGATTAGATGGCCATCCTCCGATTTTGATATGGGAGTGTGCTCCGAGGTGGGCGTATGTGACTGATGCGTTACCACCAGCCCATGTGCATAATTGGTATATCTACCCTGGCATTGCCTTGTGTGCCATGTCACCTACCATACCGAGCCTTTACTACGAGTTTGTTTTTCTCCCGTAGCCCGTGCGGTATCCTCTGACAGTCACCCGGTGTGGAGATGTCATGATATTGGATGGACTGCTGGGACTATTATGTGTGAGGGGTGATATGGGTAGCCCGGAACGCCATTTAAAAGTAAGTTTATTTTACTGTAGACATTATTATAATAGCGCAATATTACTATATAGTAAATAGTTTAACGGATCCTTATAGGATGGTCGGTCCCAGGCATCCTTTAAGTTACTTGTACCTTATTACAGTTCACTTTAGTTGGTTTACATTATATAAGTATATATTGTCCTGACTCGAGTGTTTGTATTTTATTTACGCTTGGGTCAGCCTGAGTTATTCACAGATTTGGATTCCACTTTCTGGAGATTGGAATCGCTGGAGATTATCTGCTTATCTATTCCAGTTCTGTTGTTCTATTTAGCTTATACTTGGTTATCATCTTGAGACTTCTATTGTACTTTATTTATTTTGTTGTATTTTGTTTAACTCTGATATGTTTGCATAGTAGCTTCATGAACTACTATTTCTTTCACTTCCGCTACACTATTATTACTCTGTGTCTGTGATCTGTGATTATTATTTACTGTATATTCTGAGATTTGCCAAATTTTATTTACAACGCGGTATTGAACAATTCAAGTCCGACATGTGCGGATGCGAATGGTTGAAAATACCTGGTTGTTACAGTTGGTATCAGAGCTTTGGTAGCTCTTGGCAAAACTCAGCATATATGGTAAATGTATTCATAGAATCACTTTCATTCGAGTTTAAATCTCTTCCTTTTTGACTCGATACCTTTGAATTTTGGAACGTTCCCTGCGGTTCCAAAATCCATTCGTGTCCCTCACTATTCATCTTCCTTTGATTCTGGAGTATCCCATAACTCCACTTCGAATGAGCTTTATAATGAATCGGCGGTCCCGCCAATCTCAGAAATTCATTTGTAAAGGAGGAAACTCCTTTACAATTAGCATCGATTCACCAGAGATTTATATCTATCTTTAGCTTAGATGCTAATATCTTTTTTTATTCCAAACACTATATCGTGAGATCGAATGTTGATTTACCCTAGAAATCCACATCGATCTTATTCTTTATATCACGGTTGCCCCAATTAAGGTTACCCGTGACTTATTTAAGCTTATCCACCTCCCAATTTTGTTATTCAATCATCTTGTCTTTTGTTTCCAATCTATCTTCCAAACATTTTGAATTGTACTTGTAAATAAATATTAATGTTTTGTTTTATATTGTGTTGTTTTAGTTGTTGATGTTGATTTGGGTTTCCGATCGATTCGTCTGATCAACGCTATCGATGGGATTTCTAAAACACTTTGACAGAACAAACTGACACAATATTATTTTAAAATTTGGTTAATGAAATAAATTTTGATATAAGTAAATTTATGGAGCTTAATAAATTGATTTAAATTAATTATTTGAAATGATAATACTTGATTTATCATTTATTGTTCTATAAATGAATTTATAAATAGTTGTTTATAAATTGGTTTGGGAACTGAAATGAGTTTAAAACAAGAAACTTGAGAATTTAATTTCCGATGGTTTCAAACATTTTGTTTATAGTTTTAAAATGGGTATATTATTTAAATTATTTTCTAATAGAAATTTGTTTCCAAGGAATTTTAAAGTCTAAAATTAGTGTTTTTCTCTTTGTCGCAGGAAAATAACTTCGGTGATGACCGCGGCATCATCGATATTCATTTTCGAGTTTCGAAGTGAAGAGACCATTCTGTAGTCTTGCTACAGCTTTGTTTTGGGATATTTAATTGATTTGAATTTCTAAAATAAGATTTGATTTATAATATATAGATATATGATTTAAATTTGATTTGATATATTATGTATATATATTTATTTATGTCTAAATGGTTTGAAGGAATCAGAAATTTTATTCTTAAACTTTATTTTAAAGAAACATTTCAATTATAAAAAGAAAATCAAAATTTTAGGTAAATGATTCAAACTTCAGATGAGGGAATTAGAAAGTTTCATTTGTATAATACTCAATTGCATTTAAATGTAATTACCCAAATTATACAAAAATTAACAATGTAATTGGATAATATACAATATAAAAGGATTTTATAAATAAAATTTGAATAGTTAAAATAAATGTTATACACTTAAATTTTAGTTATAAAATGATTAACAGTAGTAAACAGAATAAAAGGTTAATTGAATAATTTACGATATAAAATGATGATTAATGGAACTAACAATAAATTAAAGCAGTTATGATAAGAGTAAGTATAATGGGCATAGATGATAAAATATATTGAGATGAATAAATTTAACTTTAAGTAGGAATAAAGAAGAATTAAATTTATTAAGTACATTATGAGTATAATGAATGACTATTTTTCAAATCCATATTAGAAATTGTTAATTTAAGATGATTAGAAGATAAGATAATAAAATTTGAGATAGTTAAGATTTATTTAACTTGTGTAAAAAAAATTAATTATCTATTTAAGTTGAAATTTCCATGGTTTCTAACTTATTATCTTATTTGTTTTTCAAAGTATCTTTTGGTTGTCCTTATTTTCTTTATCTTGCTTCAGGCTGGTGTAGGCAGTTTTCTATAATTTTTCCGTTTAGAAATTTTTCTATAATCTTTGATAATATCTACCTTGTTAAACTTACCTGTAACAATAGTTATCGGGTATAATTTAAATCTCCTTGTCATCTTGCCTTAATCTTATTTCACTTCATCTTTTTCTGTGCTTTCGCGTACCTCATTCCTTTTCGGGGACGAAAAGTTTTAAGTGGGGGAGAGTGTAACAACCCTAGATTTTTTTGCATATAATTTAAATTTGAGTTTATTTTATTTTGGAATTATTTTAAACTTGTTTTATTTAAAACATTTCATTTTTAAATATAAATTTTTATTATTATATGGGTTATAATTTCAAACTGGTATAAATTGAATATTTTCCTGAAAAATGGATTTGTGGTCAAAACTGGTCAAACTTTGATTTTTAAATTTTAAATTTAAATATTTGAATTCATGAATTTTATATTTGATTATGAAAATAGATTTAATATCATGAATACTGCTTTTAGTTTCGTTGAAATTGGATTTAAATTGTGAAAGTTATACCCTTTACAATATTGTGTGTATATAGGGTTATTTAACAATATTCTTTGTTTTAATTTATATAAATGATATTTTTACTTGATATATCTTATTCTAATTTGTATATTTATGTTTTGACTTTTAAATATTTTTAAAGTGATGTTTGAATTTTTCCAAAGCTTATTGAATTTATTTTCTATTTTAAAGCCTAGTTCCTATTTTCTTTGCTATTTTCCTCATTTAAATTTTATTTATTTATTTTGTGAAGGCATGTTTATTTTTTGTTTTTATCTTTATTTTTAAATATTTTCCAAGTCTATATAAGTTTTCCAAAATTTATTCTATTTATTTTCAAATTTGCTTGACTAGTTTGCATTTTCTAAGCTATTTTCTTATTTTTACCTTATAAAATTAATAATTATTTATTTATATTTTTTATTTTGTTGCATTTTCGAAATATTTACTGAAATTATGATTTTTCTCAGTAATTTAAACTTATATAAATAAATAAAGGTAATGTGAAAAGGTTTTGACTTTTGGTTTCCAATGGCTCTTTATCTCCCACCTTTTCACATTTCAACCTTACTTTTCATTCAATTGGCCACATCTCCTCATTTCTTCAGCTGTCTTTTTTTTTTCTCATTCGCGTAAAACATTTATCTTCCCATCTGAAAAAAATTTCGGCCTCCATCATCTCCATGAGTTTGGTAAAAAAAAAAATCTTTTTCCATTGTTTTTCTTCTTGTTTTTCTACTTATTTATGTTGATTGTACTTGCCTTCTCTTCTACTTCAGGTTCGGCCCCACCACTCCATCCACCATGGCTGCCTCCTCCACCACCTGAACCACCCACCACCTCCTCTCTAGCCCCAAGCCACTGGTCGTGCCCAATAGTTGATCAAACTCCACCTAAATCTACACAAACTTCACCTATATGCACTATAGCCAACACCTATGCCTTCATCACCTTCAACCACCCCTTGGACGCCACCTACTCCACCTCCACCACCCATGGATGACCTGAAACCCATTGCCACACCATCCTCCATCCCACTACAGACCTGGCCATGGCTGTCCTTCCTTAGGCCGTGACCTTAGTTGCATGAATTCATGTTATTTTGCCTTGTAGTTGTAATCCATACACATATATCCTTGCATCAACTTTGCACCATCTTTTCCTATGCTAGGCCGACCTCTTATGAACCCAAACTAGATCCTAGTCCTTTCTTTGGCCATGCAAACCTGACCTATATCTGAAGCATAGGTGGTAGAAGGCAAGTGCAAGTGGTTTGGAGATGATTTATGCATTCATCTCTAACATTGTTTAATTGTATACTTGAGTTTGAAACCTATGTTATATATATTTGTTTTGTTTGAATGTATCCAAGGCTATTAGTCTTTGGCTCTCCATTCTCAAATCATATTCATGCTATCGTGCCTCTGAAGATCTCAGTTTGTGTGTTTCAGTTGTCGTCTCCAGTTATACTGTGAGTAATTCTCACCAGACGATTTGCACTTATATAACTAATAAACTGACCCCTTTCGAATCTGTTAAATGCATTATCATGTTACACCTGCTATATTATGATCATATGATGTTCACCCATGCTTAAACACCTGTTATATCATATGTTACTATTATGTTATGTTGTTCTGTTATTTTTATCAGTTTATCACACTGCAAGTTTCCTTTAGATTAGAATCACTATGGGTTGAAATGATACATACCCGAACGGAATTTAGAATAAGGGAAAATCGTTATGGGCTGAAATGATAGGCCTGAGCGATTTCAATTTATTTCATATACTTGGGACTGCGGGTTTGAAATGATAAAACCCGGAGTTTCTTTGTAAATTACGGGTTGAAATGATATATTACCCGTATCACTTTACCTAGGCTAGAAAATTATATACAGACCCGTAGTTAAAATATATATTTCTAAAAATTTTAAATATTTTAGAAATGTAATTATTATAATATTTTGATTTAAAATTAATTAAAAATAATTCTTGCAAAGTATTATTGATTTTTTGGAAATTTATAAGTTAAATAAATTATGGAAAGGTTAGAAAATTTGAATGTAAGAGTTTTTGGAAATTTTGATTTAATTATAATTGGAAATTAAATTAGATATGGAATTATGATAAATTTGTGATAATTTGAATTTAAAATGAATTTAAAGTGATTTTATAGTATATTAATGACTTTTGAATGAAGAAATGAATGATTATTTAAGTTGAAATTTTGAAATATAACCAAAATGGGAATTTGTGAATTTGGCTTAAAAATGAATTTTAAGTTAAGTAAATAAAATTGAAATTAAGTTATATTTTGAAATTTTAAACTTAAGTGTTAAGTTGAAATTCAATTCAATGAATTTAAAATTTAATGTTGAAATTTAATAAGTGAATTATTATTAAATCTTGATTTTTGAATGGAAACTTAACTTTATAAAATCACGAACTTAAGGAAAATCTAATGATGTTTATAAATGTGAAAATGTATGATTTTATAAGTTAAAAAATGTTTTAAATAAAATTATAAATGGTTGTGAAATTATATTGAATATTTGAAGTTGATTAACTGCATTTTTGAAATGCTATTAATTGTAATGTAATGATATTACAGCATTTGTAAATGCTGTTGTTGATGATAATGAACTAAAAAGCTAAATTGAATTAAAGGCTATTATAGCAATTTATGTAAGTGCTATAATTGTTGAATTTAACTAAGTTTATTTGAAATTTAAGTAAACCCTATTACAGCATTTTTAAAATGCTGTCTTTTGCTAAAGTGAACTGTTTTGAATGTAGCTTTCCGTAGCATTTCCTAAATGCGCGAAAAGTGAATCTTCACTGTTTTGATAAACTTAAGTGAATAAATGAACATTGAAAAGTTTAAATTTTTGGAAATTTAATAATTCAATTATTAAATATAATAACTTCATTTTAATGATTGAAAATGATTTTTGAAATATAAACTGTTTTGAAATGTGAATTGAAATGGTATTTTAAATTGAATGAAACGAATAATGATTTAAAATGAAGTTTTGTAAAGATATGATATTTTGATATATTGAAATTATTTGAAAGGAAGTTTGTAAAGATATGATATTTTATTATATTAAAATGATTGGAAAGGAAGTTTTGTAAAGATATGATATTTTAATATATTGAAATGATTTGAAATGAAGTTTTGTAAAGATATGATATTTTGATATATTAAAATGATTGGAAATGAAGTTTTGTAAAGATATCATATTTTAATATATTGAAATGATTTGACATGAAGTTTTGGAAAGATATGATGTTTTTGAAATGGTTTGGAATTAATTTAATCTTTATTTTGATAAAGATTTGGATTTGAAATGATATTCTGTTTTGAAGTATAAATACCATTTTAAATTATAACTACGGGTTATAATAACGATTGGTTGACAAAGAGACCGGGATCGGATATCTGGCATACTCTCTGTCGATACCGAAAACCACTTTGACAACCGTGTACGCGGTGTAGATTTCAGAATAAAGTAGGATGGTGGCGACGTTCTTGAGGTATATTACGTTAACCCAACTCCCGTGAGTTGGCATAAGGTGGCTAAAACAGGAGCGATCTCGGGCTAAGTGAGGTCATTCCTCCGATCGGACACATTCCTTCGATACTATACTCTTACTTGTGATTGATTAGATGGTCATCCTCCAATTTTGATATGGGAGTGTGTTCCGAGGTGGGCGTATGTGACTGCTGCGTTACCACCAGCCCATGTGCATAATTGGTATATCTACCCTGGCATTGCCTTGTGTGCCATGTCACCTACCATACCGAGCCTTTACTACGAGTTTGTTTTTCTCCCGTAGCCCGTGTGGTATCCTCTGACAGTCACCCGGTGTGGAGATGTCATGATATTGGATGGACTGCTGGGACTATTATGTGTGAAGGGTGATATGGGTAGCCCGGAACGCTATTTAAAAGTAAGTTTATTTTACTGTAGACATTATTATAATAGCGTAATATTACTATATAGTAAATAGTTTAACGGATCCTTATATAATGGTCGGTCCCAGGCATCCTTTAAGTTACTTGTACCTTATTACAGTTCACTTGAGTTGGTTTACATTATATAAGTATATATTGTCCTGACTCGAGTGTTTGTATTTTTATTTACGCTTGGGTCAGCCTGAGTTATTCACAGATTTGGATTCCACTTTCTGGAGATGGGAATCGCTGGAGATTATCTGCTTATCTAGTTTTATCTATTCCAGTTCTGTTGTTCTATTTAGCTTATACTTAGTTATCATCTTGAGACTTCTATTGTACTTTATTTATTCTGTTGTATTTTATTTAACTCTGATATGTTTGCATAGTAGCTTCATGAACTACTATTTCTTTTACTTCCGCTGCACTATTATTACTCTGTGTCTGTGATTATTATTTACTGTATATTCTGAGATTGGTCAAATTTTATTTACAACGCGGTATTTTGAACAATTCAAGTCCGACATGTGCGGATGCGAATGGTTGAGAATACCTGGTTGTTACAACAAATTTGATGTTGCAAAATTAGGAAACTCTGAATTCCATGGAAAATGGTGTAATGTTACTGAAATTGAACATGAAGATAACTGTAAAGATTTTGATATTTGGCATTCCAAACTAGGTCATCCAAGTGTAAGCATTGTAAAAAAGGTGTTAAGTAATGATAATATTACTGTTAAAGATATTGTAATGCCTTATGTATGTACATATTGTCAAATGGGAAAAAGCCATAAACTTGCATTTCCAGTCTCAAAAACAAACTACACAAAACCCTTAGAATTAGTTGCTTGTGATTTATGGGGTCTATCTCCTGTTAATATAGATTATGGTTACAAATACTACATATCATTCGTTGATGCATATTCTATATATTCATGGATTTATTTTTTGAAAACAAAATCTGAAACTTATGATGTTGTATTACAGTTTATAACTCAAGCTGAAAGGCAAACAAATTGCCAATTAAAGGTCTTGCAGACTAATGGTGGAACTGAATTCCAACCACTTAAGGAATACCTTCAAAAGAAAGGTATAATACATAGAACAACCTGTCCATATACATCAGAATAAAATGGACTGGTTGAAAGAAAACACAGACATATTGTTGAGACTGGGCTTACTTTGTTAGTCCAAGCATCTCTTCCCTTAAAATTTTGGCCAGATGTCTTTGCTACTACTGTGTTTTTAATAAATAGATTACCCACTAAGGTCTTACAGTTTAAAAGTCTAGTGGAAATTTTATATAAAATTAAGCCAGAATATCATAGTGTGAAAGTATTTGGATGTTTATGCTTTCCCTTTTTAAGACCATATAATACACACAAGCTAGGTTTCAGGTCATCACCTTGTACCTTTTTAGGCTATGCGGCCAATAAGAAGGGATACAAATTTTTGGATAGCAATGGAATTTTTTTATTTCTAGACATGTGGTGTTCAATGAAAAAATATTTCCTTTTAGTCAATCAAATATAAAAACATCACAAAAAGTGTATAATTCAAAATTTTCCATACCACCAATTCCTGAGCAACTTGATGTCACAACTCAAGTTGAAGAAAGAAGAATGCAGGGTAACAAAGATTCAGAATCCTCTGTCAAGTCCACCTCACAACACACAGTGCTCGGACCTAAGCCAGGTCATGAAGAAGATGAACAAGATGGAAGCACAAGTCAGACATCACACATGTGTCCTATTAATCAGCCAGACTGCAGTCAACCATTAGATGATTTGCAATCATCTAACGATCAACAAGAAATCACAGCTGAAGTACCACACCCATCACCTGCACAAACTAGACATCACATGATAACAAGAGCCAAGAGTGGTATATTCAAGGCAAAAATATTCAGTGCTGCTATGAATACTGAAGAAACCAGATACCTATTACCAAGCCATACAGAATGAAAACTGGAAGACTGCCATGGAAGAAGAATACAATGCACTGATAAAAAATAAAACCTGGGAATTAACTCCATTACTAAACAATAAAAATGTTATAGGCTGCAAATGGACATATAGAATAAAGAGAAATGCTGATGGTTCAGTTTCTAAATATAAGGCAAGGCTAGTAGCAAAAGGGTATTTACAACAAAGTGGCTTTGATTTTACTGAAACTTTTTCACCAGTTGTGAAACCCTCAACTATTACAATTGTTCTTACCATTGCCTTACATAGAAACTGGACATCAAGCAATTAGATGTAAATAATGCCTTTTTGAATGGTACTTTACATGAGGAAGTCTATATGGAGCAGCCCCCAGGTTTTGAGCAAAAGAAGGCAGACAAACTTGTATGCAAATTGAACAAAGCAATCTATGTACTCAAATAAGCACCAAGAGTATGGTTTGAGAAGCTGAAGTCAACACTAATCAGACTTGGCTACAGCTCAACAAAATCAGACAACTCTCTATTTACAAAATTTAATAATAATGTAATTATGTATGTACTAATATACGTTGATGATTTTATTATTATAGGCAGCAGTGAATCAGAGATGAACAAACTCACAGAGCTCCTAAATAAAGAATTTTCAATCAAAGACTTGGGGAGCTTGAATTATTTTCTTAGCATTGAAGTTAAAAGATTGTCTCATACAGAAATATTTTTAAGTCAAAGAAAATACATCTCTGAAATCTTACAGAGAGCAAAAATGGATCAAGCAAATGCAGTATCTACACATATGACAAGTAATTCACATCTGTCCAAGTACAAAGAAGAATCCATATCAAATGACAAGCAATACAGAAGCATCGTAGGAGCTTTACAATATGTGACAATAACCAGGCCAGAAATTTCTTTTAGTGTCAATAAAATGAGTCAATATGTGCAAAATCCACTGGATGAACATTGGAAAGCAGTTGAGAAGCTCCATAACAGTTATGAAGATGTATGTAGACATGGGGTCTCCCTGTCTGATGCCCGTCTGCTGCCGAAAGAACCAACTGTAGAGCCATTAATTTTGATAGAGAAGTTAGCTGTAGAGATACAAGCATATATCCATGATATGAAGTGTTTAGGGAAGTTCATGAAACCTATAATACGTACAACCGCATCACAATTCAGAGTTTCAAATGCTTTTCTTATGTCAATTTTCAGTAAGCCTCTAGGAGTTACATTCCCTATCTTATAACCATGGAGGAGCTCATGAGTCATTAGAACATTGTCAAGAATATTCCTGCTTGGAAGAAAAGCAGCCTGATTATGTGTTATAATATTAGGTAGGACAATCTTCATGCGATTAGATATGACCTTTATTATGCATTTATAGATTGTGTTACAGCAAGAGATGGGTCTGAAGGACTAAACATTGTCTGCATTTATTGATCTAGGGATAAGTATTATTGAAAGAGTTAGGCATTGCACCTTTTTTTAAAAAGTTTTTAATTGCTATTAAAACATCATACTGAACAATATGCCAACAGGACATGAAGAAGCAGGCGTTAAAGCCATTTGGTCCTCCACCAGAGTCTTTATTCAGAGTAAACATAGCCTGCTTAATTTCAAAATCAGAAACTACTTCACTTAGAAAGTTGATATCATTTTGGCATAAAGAAGGAAGGAGGAGAGGGTAAATAGCCTCAATATCAGGGAGATAATTTTCAACATTGCCAAATAAATTAGAAAAGTAGTTAATGAATGCATTAGCAACATTGTCAAAGCCACGGTGAAGAGTATAATTTTCATCAGTAATGGAATGGTGATTTTCCTGAGTTTGCCTAGCTTTTAATGAAGCATGGAAGAAAGCAGTGTTGCGGTCACCATGTCATTCCACTTTAGCCTAGCTTTCTATTTGAGCATGTCATTTTCTTTTACAAGGGCTTCATAGTACTGTTGGTTTAACGCAGTTCCCGGAGATGCCAGAGAATCATCAGACATATTACTTTGCATTCTTTCCCGAATTTCTTTAAGCTGTTCCTTGCACTCATCAGCCCACAACTTCGGGACTTCTTTAGTTTCCCTGAGTTTTTTCTACAAGACAAACATAGGATTACCAAAGTTAGGTTTAGTCCAAACATTTTCTACGATTTGCAGAAAATTAGGTTCAAGAGCCCAAGTGTTGAAAAAAATTAAAATTTGGTTTTCTTTTCATAGCACAGTCATCCAGGCTTAGAATTTGTGGAGAATGGCCGGATAGCAAAGGACATGGAAGATGGTTGAATATGGAAGGCCACTTGAATAAAGATATTTGGTTGTAGAAGACGAAGTCGATCTTAGAGAAGGTTCTACGGCCTTCTTTACGTTTGTTATTCCATGAGTAAGAGGACCCGGTGGTTTTTATTTCAAGAAGGTTGGAGTGTTGGATAGCCAAGTTTAGAGGTTTAATTTCATTTAGGGACAACAAGTTTCCTCCAACTCTATCAGACAGTCTTAAAGAATAGTTGAAGTCTCCTCCAGTCAACCAGGGATGTGTTTCTTGGAAAAGGTAGCGAATGTAATAAAGGAGGGAAGCTCTAGCACAAGCAGTGCTTTCAGTGTTTAAAATGTAAGTTAAATAGAGGAAGAGGAGTGTTTGAGGTGAGCATGATAGTGGATCATTTGGTTGGATGAATCAATGGTGGTGAGATTCAAAATGGCAGGGTTATAAAGGATCACAATCCTCTCATAATTCGCTTGAGTATGATTGTGGATTATTTTCCAGCTCGGGTTTATATATTTTTAGGCTTGGAATGAGAGATCTATGCTACGCATGTTTCAAGTAATGCTAACACATAGAGGTTGTGTTGTTGGATGAGTAACTTGCACTGGTCAAGCTTTAGATGGCCATGTGCACCTCTAATGTTCCAGAACCCTATTGTTTGTATCATTGGGTAAACTTCGTTGCATTGAGTAACTCTTCTTTCATACTCCTTGTTAAGGTGTTGGGGACTTCCTTATATCCAGGAACTGTTGTAGAAAGAGGAGAATCAGAGAAAAGCAAAGAAGATTCATGGTTTCTAGAGCCACAAGCTTTGAAATTAGGAGTGGATATGCTATCCATTTCTTTAACTTCAGTGGAAGAAACAACAGGGATGGAACTAATGGAGAAGTTAATTAGGCTTGACATGAGAGATTGGAAGGAAGAGATGGGGAAAGGTAATTCTGGAGAGAGAATAGGGTTGGGTTTCCAAGCTTTAGGAGGAGCAAGGTGGGAATAAGGAAGGTCATGTACAGACTTCGGCATAGAAGTGGTGGAAACATGCACACCAAAAGAAGTGGGAACATACACAGAGGAAGGAGTAGTAACATTCTCACTAGAAGAAGGGGATTTAAAGTTATGAACAGAATTAGAAACGAAAACAGGTGGTTGGATGGGATTAACTAGTAAAGAGGATGAGTGGGTAGTGGAGAGGTTGCAAAGAGGACTGTGCATGTGCATGGTTTTGGCAATAAGGGGATCTACGTTATTATGAGGAGCATTAAAAGTTACAACCTGAGCATTGGCTTTGACCATTGAAATTCGATTTGATGATTGTGTTTTGGTAGGGTCAGTATATAAAAGAAGATTATCAAAGGTCCCTATCTCTTGAGTTATTGCATTACAATGTGTCTGATCAATTATTGCTCCATGCTTTCCTTCGATTTTCTCCGGAGTTCTTTGTTCCTTTCTTCGAGTCATATTAAACGGTGAGCTTACTCCGTGTTTTTTGAGTGCCAACCCGAAAGTGTCGCGGTGCTTGCTTCGAGCAACAGCTGGATCAGACAAAGAACTCTGAATCGATGATTTATGTATAGGGTCTACATCGTTAATAGTAGGGATATTGGAAGTAAGCACATCAACATCATTCTCATGCATGCTTAGAAGGGAGCTAAATGGATTTTTGGATAGGATTAAGTTACCTTGAGCTACAATATTCTCAGATTCATTTTCAACTTGAGCTACTTTTCCTCTATCTTCAATTTGTATAGGCATAGAAACTTGATTACTAGTTTTAGCTTTCACTGAATTACACTTCTCACTTTCCTTTATTCTTTTTGTTGTTCTATGACAATCAAATCAGAAGCAGCCACAACAACTTTTTTTAACTTTGCATTTATTTGATCTCTAGTTAATGAACTTTCAACGTTGAGTTCTTTACTACTTCCTTGTATAGTTGCTGTGGTCAGACTTTTAATATTGTGTGTAGATCCTAACTATGGTTCTGTTTCTTTCCTCTACTGACAAATTGCCATTTCTGTATCTTTTTAGTTTGCATTGTTTCTTCTGTTGCTATTCCAGTATCATTTCCCTTTGTTTCATTCAAATTTCTTCTTCCAGTGGGTTCTACAAGAATTGCTTCCTCATCTTTTTTATCACACTTACCAATATTATGACCAAATGATTTGCAAGAGCAACATATATCAAGTCTCCACAAATACTTAACAAAAATCTTCTGTGTTCCTCCTTCAACCAATTGAACTAAGAAGTTGTCAACAAGTTCTTTGCCTAGTCTTCAATTAAACATTTAGCATATTCCAATCTTTCCATCTTTTCTATCATATCATCAAGATAGAGTATTTTACCCAGTATGCTAACTAGCCAATTAATACCAAGGGCTGACCAAGAAAAAATAGGGATATTGTGGAATCGAACCCAAACTGGAACAGAGCAAACAGCGCCACAGACATTGGTAACTGCAGGATCGTATGGCTTAACAATGAAGAGTTTATTCCACATGATAATAGGGTCACCATGAAGAATACAATTTCTATCTTCAGGACATGATAGGTGGAACAAAAATATTATACCATCAGATCTGGCTTTGATTGAGCCCTTCAGTTTCCAACTGGTTTTGAGACGCTGAATCACAGCAGTGTAGGACAGAGGAGAGTCCATGAAGAAGCCAACTACGCAATCCTTCCAAACCATTGAGCCAGCCTATACTACTGCCTCAGAGTGAAGCAATGCATCTCCATTGAAAATATCAACCGGTATGTACTTCCCCGCGTTGCATGGCTTGCTCTTGAAGAGGTGTTGGTGTAAACCAAAATTAAAGAGTCGTGTCTGCTGATGTGAAAAGTCATGTCTATTCGAATGAAGAGTCATGTCTATTCGAATGAAAAGTCATATCTGTTCGGTGAAGAGTCGTGTCAGTTCACTGAAAAGTCGTGTCTATTGAAATGAAGAGTCGTGTCTATTAAGTAAAAGTCATGTCTATTGAAGTGAAAGGGTGTCTATTCAAAAAGGTTATTTCCGTTTGTAAGGGTTGTAAAACCACTATATATATGTGGTCATTTTGTTGTGTTGTATGCAAGTAGTAGGCAAGACAAAAAGCAAGTTAAAAAAAATTGTCTATTCTCCTCTAAAATTATAATTCTCTTCACTTTTATATTTTAACAAATTAGTATCAGAGCTTGGTTGAAAAATGTCAAACAACCTTGTCATCCTTGTTCCTCGATTCAACGGTGAAAAGTTTGATTATTGGAGCAATCTAATGAGGCTCTGTCTTGAATCTCAAGACTTGTGGACAGTTGTTGAAGAAGGTGTTGGTGCGTTAGAAGATGAGACGCAACTCACAGTTGCCCAAAGAGATCTTCTGAAAAGCAAAAAACAGAAAGATCGGAAGGCTCTCTTCCAAATCTATCAGACACTTGAAATTCAAGTTTATGAGAGAATTTCAAAAGTTGCAAATGCCCAGGAGGCTTGGAAAATATTGAATACAACGTATTCTGGCCAAGATCAAGTAAAAAAGGTTCGCCTGCAGTCACTACGAGCTGAATTCGAAAAGCTCGAAATGAAGGATAGTGAGAAAATCTCAGAGTATTTTACTCGTCTCACTTCCATCATAAATCAGATGGCTTCAAACGGAGAAGTCGTGGAGACTCAAAGAGCCGTTGAAAAAATTCTACGGAGCCTACCAATCAAGTTCGATCATATTGTGTTTGCAATTGAGGAATCAAATGATATTGCTTCACTTTCTCTTGAAGGCTTGCAAGGAAGGCTGGAAGCTCATGAGGCTAGGATCTGGATGAGAAGTAAACAAACAAATTTTTCTCAAGATCAAGCCTTAAAATCTCAATTCACATCCACAAAAGTTCAAGTCCCATCCCATGGCAAAAGTAACAGCAGGAATAGTGGAAAACGTGAAGAATCAAAGGAGGAGAAACCATCATTCCAAAATAACAAGGCGCGAGGCAAATACAAAGGCAAAAAACCATATTTTGAATGCAATTTATGTCACAAGCCGGGTCATAAAGCAAATGATTGTTAGGAGAAACATACTGAAAAGAAGCCAGTTGCTGGTTTTATGCATAATGAAGCAGAAAAATCTTTTGAAAAGGTATGGTACTTGGATAGTGGTGCAAGTAGGCATATGACTGGAAATAAAAATCTATTTTCAAGTCTTGTGGAAGCTGATGATGGTCAGGTTACTATTGGAGATGCAAAATCATACAAAATTCAAGGTGTTGGCGAAATTTCTTTCAAAACCAAGGCTGGAAAAGTTGAAAAAATGTCGGAGGTTCTTTATATACCAAGCATATGCAGCAATCTTCTTAGCGTCGGTCACTTGCTGAAGAAAGGATTTGATTTTCGATTCGTTGGAGATCAATGTAGCATGAAGAAGAACGACCAACAAGTGGCAAATATTGTGATGGGATCCAACAAATTATTTCCGATCAAACTTGACATCGTGAGCAGTACGTGCATGATTGCTACTTCTAATGATGAAGTTTCCAAGTTATGGCATGAGAGGTTTGGGCATTTAAACTTTCGGAGTTTGAAGGAGATGTCTACCAAAGAAATAGTCCGAGGGCTGCCTTAACTTGAAGTGATAAACGAAGTATGTGAGGAATGTCAATTGGGAAAACAACATCGTGAATCTTTCCCATCCAAATCGAAGTGGATTTCTCGATCACCTCTGGAGCTTATTCACACCGACCTCTGTGGACCAATGCAAGTGCCATCGCTTGGAGGCAGCAGATATTTCTTGTTATTTGTTGACGACTACACAAGAAAATTTTGGGTTTACTGTGTCAAAGAAAAATTAGATGCCTTCTCTTACTTCAAAGAGTTCAAATTTCAAGTTGAAAAACATTCTGGTCATCAAATAAAAAATCTAAGGAGTGGCCGTGGAGGAGAATACATGTCCTCTCAGTTTGAAGAATTCTTCCAAAATCATGGAATCCACGATGAGTTAACTGCTAGGTACCCACCTCAACAAAACGGAGTCGCAGAGCGTAAAAATCGAACAATAATGAATATGGTCAGATGCATGTTGAAGAATAAGAACTTGCCTGCATGTTTTTGGGCTGAAGCGGTCTCTTGTGTCGTTTACTTAATCAACCGATCACCAACGAAGAGCTTAAAGGATTCCACTCCAAATGAAGTCTGGTATGGCAAGAAACCAAATGTTGCTCATTTAAAAACTTTTGGTTGTCTTGCATACTCTCATATTCCTGATGCTTTAAGATCGAAGCTCGACGACAAATCTGAAAAAGACATTTTCATCGGTTATAGCCAAAGGACTAAAGCTTACAAGCTTTACAATCTGAAGACGAAGAAGATGATTATCAGCAGAGATGTTCGCTTTGATGAAAATGGCTGTTATAATTTTTCAGATTTTGCAGAATTAGCTGGATGGCAAACTCTAAATCTTGAAGAGGAAACTTCTTTGGAACAAGGTGTTGATGTTGAAGTTGGTATTGAAGAACAACAGCCTAAAAATAATGGGGATGAGTAGGAGCAAAATTCACCACCAACGGCGGAAAGAAGGACGCGATCCTTGAGAGAAATCTATGATGCAATCGAAGAAGTTGAAACTACGGATCATGTATATTTTGCATTTTTTGCGGGAGAAGATCCAATCACTTATGAAGAAGCATCAAATGAAGAAAAATGGGTGAATGCAATGAATGATGAAATCAAGTCTATTGAGAAAAATGGTACGTGGGAGCTTACTACTTTGCCTTCACACAAATCAGCCATTGGTGTAAAATGGGTGTTTAAAACCAAAACAAATCTTGATGGCTCCATCAACAAGTACAAAGCACGTTTGGTTGCGAAGGGGTATAAGCAAAAGGAAGGGGAAGATTTCAATGAGGTATTCGCTCCTGTCTCTCGACTTGATACAATTCGATTGTTGATTTCTCTTGCTGCCCAAAATGGATGGAAGCTGCTGCAAATGGATGTGAAATCAGCTTTCATGAATGGTTTTCTTCAAGATGAAATTTATCTTCAACAACCTCCTGGTTTTGTGAAGAGAGGCGAAGAGGAAAAGGTGTATAAGCCGCGGAAAGCTTTATACGGGCTGAAGCAATCCCCTCGTGCATGGTATGATCGTATCAATAATTTATTCTTGAAGAATAGCTTTGAAAGGTGTCCTTTTGAACACACTCTTTACATGAAGAAGCATTCAAAAGGAGGTTTCATGATCGTGAGTTTATACGTGGATGATCTGATTTTTACTGGAGATAATATGGAGATGTTATCTGAATTCAAAAATTCAATGATGAAGGAGTTCGAGATGACGGATTTGGGAGAATTACATCATTTTCTAGGGATAGGTGTTCAGCAATCAAAATGTGGGATTTTTATCTCGCATGAAAAATATGCTGCTCAAGTATTGGATAAGTTCAATATGATGAATGCAAATCCAGTTTCAACTCCTTGTGTTGCAGGTTTGAAATTGTGCAAAAATGGTGAAGGAAAGTTTGTGGATCCAACTATTTTTCGAAGCCTAGTTGGAAATTTGATGTATCTCGCTGCTACAAGACCCGACATCATGTACGCAGTAAGCTTGATTAGCAGATTCATGGAGAAGCCTTTCTCAAACCATTGGGAAGCTGCAAAAAGAATTTTACGATACGTCAAAGGAACTATTGACTATGGCATTTTCTATGAAGCTCATGTTCCTGTGAAGCTTGTTGGATATACGGACAGCGATCTAGGTGGAAGCATCGATGATTCAAGGAGTACTTCAGGTTATGCATTTAACCTTGGAAGTGGAATTATTTCTTGGTGTTCAAAAAAACAACCAGTTGTGGCACTTTCTACCACCGAAGCGGAGTACATCGCACCATCTCTAGCAGGATGTCAAACTTTATGGCTAAGAGGAATTCTTGAAAATCTAAGCTTCAAGCAAAAATATCCTACGATCATTTATTGCGACAATAGTTCTAATATCTCTGTCTCAAAGGATCCTATTTTGCATGGAAGAACAAAGCATATTCGTCTACGTTTCCATTTCCTATGAGAACTCGTTCATGAAGAAGAAGTGAGTCTTGAGTATTGTCGAAGTGAAGAACAGATTGCTGATATCTTCACAAAGCCGCTTGGAGGGACTGCTTTCTCAAGAATTGTTGCTGCATTGGGTGTTCGAAGGAATTTTGGTTTAGGGGAGGCATTGTTGGTGTAAACCAAAATTAAAGAGTCGTGTCTGCTGATGTGAAAAGTCATGTCTATTCGAATGAAGAGTCATGTCTATTCGAATGAAAAGTCATATCTGTTCAGTGAAGAGTCGTGTCAGTTCACTGAAAAGTCGTGTCTATTGAAATGAAGAGTCGTGTCTATTAAGTAAAAGTTGTGTCTATTGAAATGAAAGGGTGTCTATTCAAAAAGGTTATGTCCGTTTGTAAGGGTTGTAAACCACTATATATATGTGGTCATTTTGTTGTGTTGTATGCAAGTAGTAGGCAAGACAAAAAGCAAGTTAAAAAAATGTCTATTCTCCTCTAAAATTATAATTCTCTTCTCTTTTATATTTTAACAAGAGGGAAGTCTATATCGGTTGACGTTGAGATGGAGATAAACTGAGCTAAGAAGGAGGAACATGATCCAAAGATGGAGGCGGAGACACGGAAGCCAAAGGAGGTACGGGGTTGATAAGAGGAGGGTCAGGTGGGGTGGGGGGGACCGGATGTGGAGGGGAAGTGACGGGAGGGATGGAGGGTCGGCTCGATGATAAGGAAGTGTCAGAGGGGAGGGATGGGGTAAGGGATGAGAGAAAGGAAGGCTCTCCCATGAAAAGAACTTAAATAAAGTTGAATTTGAATATTAAATTATATATATATATATAATTTTATTTATTATATACATATGTTTGTATAATTTTATATGTTTAATTATGTGTGTGTGTATACACACACACACACATGTTTGAAATTATATTTATATATATATATGTGTGTGTGTGTGTGTGTATTTAATTTTGAGATTTTTAGTTATAAAATATATTTTAAATATATGTATATGTGTTTGTATAAATATACTTTGCATTATAGATTTATGCACATATTTAGACAACATACAATACATACGAAATGAGCTAATGTGTCCGCTGCGATGCAAATCCCAACATCTATATACGGGCATGTTATACCCTTCGTAGATTAATTATCATGTTACACATGCACACACGTATGTATATGCATATAATATATGTGTATATATAAATTAAATCATTCAAATTAACTTTTCATTGCAGAATACTTAAATTTAAATAAAATACATGATTTTATTTTAAAAAAAAATTAGAATTGTTCTAAATGAATTAAACTTCATATGCCCAATAAAAGATCCAATATGGTAAAATCTTCGAAATTCATCTATAACTTCCATTGTGGGCTAGTCCAGTTCCAACAATTATGCATATAGGTACGGTTTTTTAAAATTAAATTATCGTTTTTTTTCAGTTAACGATATTTATAATTCCACTATAAAATGTAAAAATGAATAATATAATTTTAAATATATTATTATCATTTTAATCTCATCATTCACTTTGGAACAAAATTAATATTTATCTTTATTAGGTTTAGTATGGTAATATATCAAAAAGTACCAATTTTTACTAGCATTTATTAAAAATATCCAAATAACAGCATTTGGATACTTTGATTAAAATAGATCACTATTACTATAATAATTTGATGAAGAAAAATAATCAGTATGATGTACATATACTATGCATAATTATAAGTATATCATATATTACTAAACGATAAAATGAAATATTTTTTATGTAATGGAAAATAATTTTTACATGGTTATACATATTACATTTGGCATTATCAATATTAATTCAGCAAATGATGTACATAACTATTATATTAAATAGGCAAATGATAAAAAATAACTATAAGTACCATTTTCTTTCTAATAATTGTCAATGACAAACAATAACAAATCAAACCATACTTTGCTTTTTTACTTAATATAATGATTCTTTTATCACTTAACAACATAATTATTTGTACTTTAAAGCTATCACATAACTATCACATACTAACTCCCTTGATTCTCATTCAAAATGAAGATGCACAGATATTATTCAACGAGCTTAGTTAGAATAAAAGTCAACTTTGTTTAATTTGTATATATCATGGAAAAATTCCATATTTTAATTATCGATGCATACAAATATGATATTCTTTACCAAAAGGATGATAACTATACCTATATTATTATTATGAATTTTCGTGATCACAACTAATATAGTAACAAATTTAATAAACTGATTTTGCTACAGCTTTATATAAATAATTTAAAATTTATGTTGACTAATTGAAATAAAATAAAGTTACTTGAAATTTGCTTACAAGCTTGGAAGTACGAAGATGAGAAATATGTAGAATACGTGAATTTTGAGGTATTTTTTTATATGCGTGATTTTGCAATGGGGAAGAAGAAGGGCTTGCATGAGTTGTAATAAGTATACGTCAGTTTTTTCATACCTCAAATGATGAAAATACTATTTTGTAGAAATATTCATGTAGATATAATGTAAGAAACACAGTAATTGCAGTGGATAATTCTGATGGCCGCCGATAGCTCTATGATTTTGCTTTTGGTGGCTCCGTCGGCCCTTTATTTTATTTATTTAAACTTATTCCCTTAGTATAATATATTAGTTATATAAGTTTGAAATTTGATTCAATATTATAATTCCAATCCTAAAAATTTGTAAAGATATTTTTATTCAATTATTCAAATTTATGAAAGTTTTTGATTAATTAAATTAGTGTTGTTGATAATATATTTTTTAAATGGTACTTAGATACAACATGTCACTAAGACAACATAACACAAATTACATGTCAATATATTTTCGAATCATGCTACGTAAGTTTCAAACTTGTTGCCTCTCGCACCAAAGTCGAATCACTTAACCATCGAGACAATGGTAGTTGTCGATAATATTTTGTTGTATAACTATATTTGATAATTAACTTTGTTGAAAATCGAACACGGACAATCATTTTATGCAACTTTCAGTCTATCAATTATAAAAAATTTGATGAAATTTATGATCCGTAATGGTTTTATGAATTTATTTTGTAAAAAGTGTGATAGTTGGAGTCAACAAGGAGAATATGACTTGGGTATAGTTCAACAGGAGGATCAAGGAAAGGTTTATGTCAGATATTGCTAAGTCCACTTTGCTTAGGTAATTTTCCGAGTTGGAGTAGGGGATGCGACCGTGTTCGAGTATGCGATGAGGTTTGAGGAGCTAGTGAGATATCGTTATGCTACGATCGATACTGTGATTAAGAGGAATGAGAAGTTAATTGAGATGGCCCTGATTCGACCTTCGAAAATCGACACCTAAATACTTCACCCGTATTCGAATGTCGCAGATTCAAACGTTTAGTCTGGTTCGTCGGAGCTTATAACACATTAAGTACAACAACACAGCAGAAACATAATGAAATTTTATTGATATACAACAAATGATACAACATCTGATATAAATGAAGTGATCAATCCATATATAAGATATGGATACAACGGCAGAAAAATAAACAATGACAGCGGTGGAATAATGATATCTTCAATGTCAAACTCCAAAGACTCCAAAGATGCCAAACCAAAAGGCTCGAACCACCATAATGCTGAGTTAAGCAAACTCGGTGCAGGTGAAACAAATGCGATCCCGAATCCACAGACTTCGAAAGACCAAAAACTTCAAAGATATCCAAAAGCTACATCTACAAGCTGATTATCTGAAAATCTGACTCTAGGCTGTCCGTGTGAAAAATTTTGGGCACCCAGAATTTAGAATGGGAACAATAAACTCCAGGTCAGTCATGCGACTAGTGTGAGAAAACAAAAACAATTTTCTTTGAATAAAAACAAACAAAAGAAATAAAAGAAATTCGCTATGCTTTTTGGAAAATGAAACTACCATAAGGCCTCTGCACACACACAATGCAAGCACACAATTGGAGGAGATTTCTCCTTATGATAGTCAAACATGCTTGATACACAAAATCCTTATGATATTATTATTAGTGCATAGTGCAGAAAACATTTGCAAGTATAATATTAATCTTAGCCAGCATACATACCATTGTAGTATGCCTATTATAGCTACCATATTAGATGGCTGGTTCTACAACTAAAACCGTACAGGACGCGTATTGGATGATTAGATTTTCAACAAATGGTCAGGCTAAGAAACTTCCCCACCACATGGGTACGCCTCTGGAGGGACGTGCCGAGAACTTAACCAGCTCTCTACCAACACAAGGCTGGGTTATCTATGTAACTAGGTAACTACTGACACGAGTATGTCATCCCCCGGTCGTTACTGACCTTTATCCAAGGATTCTCAACACCAACAAATTCCAACAACCACGTAGGTTAAATATTTGGGCTCCATACCATGATACCACCTTTTTCCAGAAAGAAATGGACATACCTAAAGGGCGCGATCCTCAAAACCTTGCCGCATTCTTCCTGTTTCGACCATTTTCGGGTTGTGAGGTTCAACGAGGTCTCGTCCACAAAGCTACGCTTTTCACAAAAGTCATGCTTCGATCAACAAATGATCAGCAGCACTTAGTGTGTCACATTATCAAATTGGGAATAAATCACTACTAACCATCAACTACATAACCTCTGAGCTCGTACGTCTCAGAGAAGGATGTTAAGCTAAGAGAATAAATTCTCTGCCACTAACAGAAATGCATTTGATAGAAACCAGCTTTACATCTCAAAGTGTAACATCGAATATACATCCACACAAGTCTGTTCCGAGTTCGAATGGAACCGAAGGCACTTCACAAAGAAGCCCTTGCAATCCGGGTATTCACAATCCTGATCGGACTCACCATCACATACGGAGATCTCTATACCGGCGCGACTCAGTGCAGAGATATTCGACAGGTAATCATTTCATTCTCGAAAATACCTGGTCTTCATCACCGTCTTCAAATGCTGTCCAATTCGCCGTGTCACTATTCGGAATGGGTTTTATGACATAAAGTCATCTTCCGGCTAAACCGAATATTGAGCTCTTAATTTTAAAACCATATAGATATATTGAGATCTTAGTTAAGTCATAATATTTAGCCCAAAACCTTTCCTTTTGAATGGTTTAAACAAATTTCCATTTTCAAATCTTTTATACAAAAGATACACCTTTAAGATCCTCTTCAATTTGAAAATAAGGTTCACCAATCTTTCACAAAGATTCATTCATAGCTTTCAAAACTATTTTCCATTTCAAATTTGATTTACACCCAATTTGAAATCCTTTCAACAAATCTAAAAATTCTTTCATTATATGAAAGTCATTATCATTTGAAAAAAAAATTCTATTCATTTCGGGAAAATCTGATTATATTTACTCAAATTATAGCCTTTTAAAGTAAAATCAGACAGTCAGCGAACTGCCGTTTACTCGACAAGCTCCATTTGAATTAAATTTAAATTCTCAAAACAATTTATTTAAAATTCATATATATATATATATATATATATTGTATAACTTATATAACCCTTTCAAACCATAAGTTCCAAAATAATTTCAAAACTTTAACAAGATATAGTATATTCAAACTAAATTTCAATTTCAAAACTTCCTTTTCAAAAGATTTCCATATTCAACCCAATTCCATTTCCAAAGCCAGTTGGATTCAAAATTCATCTTTTAACTTTTCACCATTTGAATAAAATAATATTAGATTCATAGTATTTGTGACTTAACCAATTCCTCGTGAAATCCATATTTTTGTGTGTGTGGTGTAGTCCAGGGGTTTTACACACAACAATACAATATCAAAACCATCACTAATTTAAGCACAACAATATTGATGAGCGGTATAATCTTATAACGCTTATCTTTTATTCACAGATTCACAGATAAATATGTAAATTCATCACAGATAAATAAATCACAGTTCACAGCACAATCGTATCACAACACATCACACATCAGGGACACCAAACAATTCAAAGCCTTTAATACAATCCAAACATCCATAAGTAAGATTAATCAATCATCTGATTTGAATCAGATTAACTACTTATGAATAAATTACTAATCATGGTTAATTAACATAAATTAATTACAAACCATTTTAATTAATTATCCTTTAACCATTTATTAATTAATCTTTAATAATAAATTAATCAACCTTTAATTATTAATTAATCAATCTCAATTAATAAATCAATCAACCTTTGATCATTAAATAATTAACCTTTAATCATTTAATTATTCTTTAATTAATTATCCCCAATTAATTATATTAATTAACCCTTAATTAATAAATCAACCCTTAATCACCTTCATTAATTAATTAATCTTTAAATTAATTAATTAATTATCCCCAAATTAATTACCTTAATTAATTAATCACATAAATTAATTATCCTTTAATTAATTATTGTTTAATGACTTGATTTATCAACCTCTAATCATTAATTAATTATCCTTAATTACTTTTATTAAGTAATTCATCTCTAAGTAATTACCTTTAATTATTTACATTAATTAAGCAACCTTTGATTTAATTACATTAAGTAATTATCCTTTTAATCAATTATATTAACTAATCAACCATTAATTAATTTAGTAATTATCATCATCTTTTAAATTTCATTAAGAAATTACTCAAGACCTTAAGTATATTAAAAGATAAACTATTTATCTTTATTCATCAATTAGTTTCATTCAAGTCTATTTGATAAACTTTTGAAATAAATCTTCATAACATACAAATCAACTTAAAACCCTTTAAGTTACTTAAAACTATTACATTACATTGTTTAAACTTATCTAAATAAATTTCTAAAAATAAGTTTAAAATAATAGGTATATAATAAAATACCTTAAATTTAATAAATTTAAAATAATTTATTTTAAACTTTTATCCAATTCCAAAACCAAAATAAAACATTTTTTATCCTTAAAAAAATTAAACAAGAAATTTTTTTAACTTGATTTAATGAAAACTTGTTTCATTTTAAATCAAAAAACTGTTATACACAATGAACCCGAGATCACTTCAGGTTTTCACCCGAGCCAGTGCAAGCTTTCCCCGAGAAAACCCCTGAGCTACCGTTTTTCTTTTTTTAAAACTTGGTTTTATTTTAATTTTTTTAAACTTTGTTATATACGCATGCATACTCGATAGCAGACCCAAGCTATCATCAAACTTCCCCGTGAGTAAACCCGAGTTCCACTTCATTTCTCCCTAAGACTGAAATCAAAGACATGCAGATGAACTCGTGCACATGCACAATCGCTCTGCCTCGCTCCGATCATCCTTGCCATAGCCAGCAAGTTGTCGTTGACTTCCTCCATCAATCCCGACCACCAAATCTTTGAATCGAACTCGAAATCGAGATCGAGTTCACCCAACCTGGAACGAACACCTTCGACCAAATTGCGTTGCCGACGACAATCCAGACCACTATCATCCATGCCGACCACACTGTAGCCTCATCTCGACTTCCAGCCCCGATCCCCCTTTGATCGGTCACCCTCGATCATCCATCGACAATGAAATCAATTCGAGAACGACACTGACAAAAATATGCCCTTAAACCATACAACCTCGTCGATCAACTTCCGCGGTCATTTAAAAAAATCAGCGATCATTTTTCATGTAAACTCCATCACCCGAACTTCCTCTAACATCAAGCCTGAAGCTCGATTTCTCATTGATCGTCGGGAATTGACAATTTTTACAATTCTGTTCAACTCGAATTTTCTCACCAATTATAAACTTAAAAATTATGAAATGATTATCAAAAATCATGATTTTGAAATATGAACCTAGTTTTAAAATCAAAAATGGAAATTAAGATACTCGATTTTTCTGATTTTAAATGATTCTCTCAATAATTTCAAATTTTCGCAGTATTTACAAAATATTTTCACATGAAACTATTTTTAAAATGAATTTACCTTCTTACAAACATTTTTCCTTTTAGGATCATAACTTGCAAAGGTTTGGAGCAAGAGGAATTGATTTTTGAAACCTGTTGAAGTCTGTTAATAACAACAGAGGCATGCTTACTGATATGCACAAACATGACACACAGTTCATCACCGAATTCAATAAAATACATTCATGCAACATTCCTACTTTAAATATTTATCACATGAAATCAGATATCAGACAGATTAAGGGTTTAAATTGAAAATTTGCTCACCTGGAAATGTTGACAGAGAACAGAGAATAGGAATTTTGTTTTGAACTAGAATATTTTGATCTGGAATCTATTTATTTGCTTTGAAACTTGATTGTAGTTTGAATCTGATCATTGCTTTGCTTAGATATTTATACTGAGTTGATCTTTGCTCTGGGATCAGGTTTTGATTTCAGGTTGAAAATTGATTTTGAACTTTGAAATCTGCTTTGCTTCAGGTCTTTGAATTTGAACATATTTGTTTGTTTTGATGTTGATCTTGTTAGATTTGAAATTTTTGCTCAGTTTGATCTTGAAACAGGCTATTGTTGTTAAGTTTTGATTTTCTTCTATTTTTAGTTTACAGGTTTGAAAATGAATAAAAGAGATAGGGAAGATTGAGAAGCGATAATGAAGCCTGGATTTCTTTCTTTAATATATGTTAACTAAAATTTAGTTTACAATAAAACATGCATTTGCCACTTGTTAATACAAAGTATACTAAGCCCACACTGTTAATTCATATTGTTATTATTTTACAAATGTCAAAAAAAACCATTTTTATGTTTAAATCCCTTTATTAAATTTTTATAAATTTTATTTAAAACCCTTATGTTATTATAAATTATGTAATATGTTTTCTTATGTTTATATTTATACTAAGAAAATGTATTGTTTTAAACTTTTATTTTTACAATCTATACTTAATACATTTATGATTTTAAAAGAAAAAAAACATTAGCATTTTATTAATCTTACTTAAATTAAAAATATTTATCTATAAGCACTTACCTTTATAACTATATATATAACCTTAAGAAAAATGATTTTAAAAATAATTATACATTAATAAGTAATCACGTATATTTTATATATAAGAATTTAACTTAAAATAGCCTTTTGAAAATTACTATATTTAATCTCAAATTATAACTTCCAATATAGATATATATATATACATATATATTAAAATTAGAAAACAAATCTTATTAGTTTTTAAATATCCAATTTGTTTTCTAAAATATTTATTTTTGAGTTTCGAATTTAAAATTCAATTTAAAATCAAATTTTTATACATATATAAATAAACAACATACATTATTTATTTTGAAAAATTTCAAATTCAAATTTCAAATTACAGTCTATATAAATAAATAGGCACATATTTTATTTAATTTGAAAAATTCAAATTAATCATAATTTTACCCTAAATTTTATATCAATTACCAAATTAAATTTGACTCAAAACCGGGATCATTACATTAATCTAGGGGTTGAAGCCTGAGCTTGCTAAGGCCATGTTACCGCCTATTAGGGATCCAGGTGATGTTGTTGTTGAATGGCTTTGAGGAATGAAAAGATGCAATCTTTTCTTGAAAGAAATAGGTCCAAGAAGCTCAAGGAGGGCAGCGTCAGAATAGAAAGTTTTTCCATAAAATAGAAGCTCAGAAAGGTGGAGCTACTAAGAAGGAAAATGCAGAAGTGGTCTGTTACAAGTGTGACAAGAAAGGACACAATGCCCATAAGTGCCGAATAGGCAAGGGAAAGAAATTTGTTGAGAAGAAAGGAATAACGTGTTTCAACTGTGATCATATTGGGCATTATGAGAACCAGTGCAAGAAACCAGCCAAGGATGGGAAACACAAGATGTTTGTATTGAAACCAGCTACCTTGAGAATAACAGTAGAGGAGAGAGGAAAAGCTATGTTGGGAGGTATGCTTTTGATTTATGTTGTATCAGCTAGAGTTTTATTTGATACACGTGCATTGCGTTCTTTTATGTCTCATTGTTTGGTAGATAAGCTTAACCTAGAACCCTCACACTTAGTTACTTCCTTAAGGGTTGCAAATCCGATAGGAGGGCATGCTACACTTGGAATGATGTATGACTACCTAGAGATTGAATTTTCAGGTCATACCTTTGTTTGCAGTTTGCATATGTTTGATTTCATAGGGTTTGGAATTATTTTGTGTATGGGTTGGTTAAGTAAGTACGATGCTATGATATTTTGCCATGATAAAAAAATATCATTTAGACAGCTTGACTTTAGTGATTGGATTGTATATACCGTAGAAAGTCCTAGCTATGAGGTGAATGCTTGGTTGGGTGTTGTGGAGGAAGAAGATGAGTTAAATCGAGTTTTCATAGTTAGAGAATTTTTGGATGTTTGAACTTTTGTAGGATTGCCACCAAAATGAGCCATTGAGTTTCGGATAGATTTAGTACCTGGAGCAGAATCGGTAAGTAGACCCCCGAGCAAAATGATACCTACCGAGATAAAGGAGTTGAAGGTGCAGTCGGTGGATTTGGAAGGCAGGAGTTTTATTAGACCAAGAAATTTACCTTAGGGAGCATCCACAGTGTTTGCTAAGAAACCGGATGGATCGTTAAGGCTGTGTATCGATTATTGTAAGCTGAATGAGAAGACGATAAAGAATCGATATCCATTACCTAGAATTGATGATTTGTTCGATCTTTTGAGTGGAGCTAAGGTATTTTCCTAGTTGGGTTTAGTGATAGGTTTCCATCAGCTTAGAGTAGCAGAGGATATCATTTGATGGTGTTTACAACTAAATAAATGGTTGGTGATGTCGTTCGAACTAACTAATGCGTCAGCATTCTTTTATAGATTTGATGAACCGAATTTTCCAAGAGCACTTGGAAAGGTTTGTTTTGGTATTTAGAAATGATATTTTGATATACTCTAAGGATGAAAGAGAGCATAAAGTTCAGCTTAGAGTGGTGCTTGAGACGTTGAGGTAGCATCAATTGAAGGCGAAGTTTTCGAAGTGTCATTTCTGGAAGAAGGAAGCAAAGTTTCTTGACCATGCAGTTTTAGATAAAGGGTTGTCTGTAGATCCGGCTAAGATCGAGGTAATTGGAAGAGACTCGAGATAGTCACTGAAATAAAGAGTTTTCTTGGACTTGCTAACTATTATCGAAGATTCTTCAAGGATTTCTCGTGGATAGCAACGCTTTTGACTAAGTTAACTAGAAAGGATGTAAGGTTTGTCTAATCATACAAATGTGAGGAAGCATTCCTTATGTTAAATCATTTGTTGACCAATGCACCTGTGTTTGTAGTTCCAGACGGAAACCAAGGGTTGATGGTATATACGGATGCATGTGGAACTGGATTAGGAGTTGTGTTGATGTAGAAGGGTAAAGTGATTGCCTATGCTTCACGATAGCTTAGATCGCATGAAGTGAGATATCCAACTCATGATTTGGAATTAGCTGTGGTGAGTTTTACGTTGAAGGTGTGGAGGCATTACCTTTTGGGAGAAGGATTTGAGTTATATATGGATCATAAGTCATCGAAATATTTATTCTCTCATAAGGAGCTGAACATGACACAATAGAGGTGGTTAGAATTTTTAGCCTCTTATGACTTTGGTATTGAGTTCGCACCGAGAAAGGGCAATAAGGTTGCAGATGCACTAGCAAAAACATCAGAATGCAGTGTTGACAATGATAGCTGAATGGAGAGATTTAGAAGCGTTGACGACATGTAGAGTACAGTGAAGATCTAGGAGTAGTTCTAGTACCAAAACTGCTATGTTCTCATGTTTAGAAGTTCAACAAATAATGATCGAAATGACTTCTTCTAAGCAAGAAGAGGATCCAATGTTAGCTGAACGGATCAAGGAGTTAAGGAATGGAATGTAAAGCGATGACTTGAAGGACTTTAGTCTTAACCAGAACGGGTGCTTGAGAAAAAAAGGAAGACTATGCGTACTGAATGTTGAAAGCGTTAGAAAGGAAGTTCTTGAGGAATGCCATTATTTGAAGTTCAATATTCATCCAATGTATTAGAATATGAAGAGAAGTTTCTTCTAGGAAGGTATGAAGAGAGATATAGGCTTATGGGTAAAGCAATGTTTGAACTATCAACAGGTAAAAGCCGAATATTAGAAACCAAGTGGGTTGCTTCAGCCTTTAGATATTTCAGCGTGGAAATGAGATTCTATCTTGATGGATTTTATAGACGGATTGCCAAGATTAAATAGAGGAAATGAAAGTATATGGGTCACAGGTTAACCAAGAGTGCCCATTTCATTCTAGTTAAGTCAACCAAATGGCACCTATTTGTTGAAACCTTCGTGTTTACGGTATTTTGTAAATATGATATTTTGACTATGACAACCATATAAGTCATTATTATATACTAACTTGTTTTTACAGGAATCAATCAAAGACCAGATTCAAATGAGTTTCAACTCTTAGTATGTATCGAGTTTGTGTCTAGAAGTTAAAAAGTGTTAAAATCTCTCCTATATGATATATACTACATTATCATTTCAAATATATGGTTCAAAAGAAAAATCTCATTTTTATGTTACATTCAGACGCCTGAATGCTTCAATCCAGCCGTCTGGTTCTGGAAATTTGAATATTGTAAAATACAATATTCAGACGTCTGAAAGGTATAAATCGGACGTCTGAATATGACAAATTTTTTCCTATTTTCTTTCTGGTTTGATTTCGTTGCATTTCAGAAGTCTGAATTTTTAATTCCAGAAGTCTAAATATTTACAACGGCTACTTTTATGAAAAGACATTTCCGTTCATGAAGAGTTGCAATCTTTAATCCAACAGATAATCATAACTCTTGATGATAACTCTTCATGAACAATTGCAACTATTTATTATCTATATAAACACATTAGAATCAAGTTTTCAAAACATGAATTCTATTGATTATCATTATATTCTTGAAATTCTTGATTCTAATACATTTGAGCTTTCAATATCATTCAAATTCAGCTTTCTACTTCCTTAATCTTCACGCATTCACACATATATCATAAAGGAGAAAGATTATAGGAAGTTTGTACTATCAAGAGACAAATTCGTGTTATAAAGAACACATTGTGTCACATACATTCTGTATAAGTTGAAGTCCTCTTCGGCTGTTGAGGCGAAATCATGTTCTGCTGCTCAGGTCCCTTGTTCGGCTATTCAAGGGTTGTATAAACCTGTTCCTCCGGGTTAAGTGAGGATTGTTGTTAGTGAAATTCCAGAAAGAAGTCTGGGACTGGACGTAGAACGGGAAGTTCGAACCAGTATAAAATTCCTGGTGTGCTTGTTTTATTTTTTACATTGCTATAGTTTATTTCTCCACTAGTTTAATATTATTCCATATAGCATGATCTTCATAGTAACTTTCACTATTTTGGCTAAATTGTTTATGAGAAATGTAGTAGGCTGCACGAAATTCCTAGTAGTATAGTAAGTGATAGAGATTCCTTATTCACTAGCGAGTTTTGGAAAAGTCTGCAGGATACTTTAGGTACCAAGCTCAAGATGAGTACCACTTACTATCTATAAACCGTTGGGCAAATAGAAAGAATTAACAAAATCTTGGAAGATTTGTTAAGAGCTTGTGTACTAGATTTCGAAAAATCAGGAAAATTGGCACCGAGATTTGTAGGACCATTTTTTATTGTAGAGAGGATCGGTAAACTCGCATATAGAGTAGAGTTACCGAACAGTTTGGCAGGAGTCCTTGATGTTTTCATGTTTCTCATCTAAGAAAATGTATTCGAGATCTAGAGACTACTATAGCACTAACTATGTTAGAGGACTTAATGGTAGAGCCGAATTTGATTATAATTAGAAAGTCAGTTCGTATAGTCGCGAGAGCTGAGAAGAGGCTAAGGAAAAAGACAGTCAGATTAGTTAAGTCTAGTAGAGTGACGACGAGAGGGACTGTAGTTGGAAAACTGAGAGTGAGATTCGAGATACTTATCTTGACTTGTTCCATGGTATGTTTTACCTATATGATTGATTTGATGTGTATCTTATCGTAATTCGAGAACGAAATTCTTTAAGGAGGAGAGTCTGTAACACCTCCTAATTTTAGATAACATTATTAGGGAGATTTAATCAGCTAAATTAATTAGAATAATGTAAAGATTAAATGGTTAAGAAATTGAGATCTGAATAAATAAGGGGTAGCCATACCTAGTTAAATAATGAATTAAGTGGGTTTAAAATGATATAGGAGATGGAAATTGATAAGGGGCAATATAGGAATAAGTTACATTCTTATACCCTAAACCCTTCATACCATAACATTTCTCACGTTCACAATCTAAAACACTAAACCTAGAGGTCGGCCACCATTAAAGAAGAGTAAGGGGAAGAAAAGCTAAATCAAGAGGAAAAGCTTAATTAAAATTCAATCCAAGATCAAATCTTAACTCCTTAACAACAAAGCTAAAGGTGGGCAATATGTTACATCTCATGTGTTGATGTTTTCGCCTTTTAAGATTAGATCCGAATGATTTAGCAAAGTATATTAACGTGTTTTGAATGATAATTAGATATATATGCTTGCTAATGAATTATGCTTATTCATATTTATCTTATGACATGTTTTGGATTCAAAAACCTATCAAATGACATCTAAATGCCTAGTGATTTTAGTATATGATCCGAAATTATATTTTAGAGATGGATTTCAAGTTTTATAATTTTCTGAACTAATTTGGATTTATTATTAAATTTATAACGAAGAAAATGGATATTAAGGTTTAAAATTAATTATGGCAATTACATATATATATATATATAAGTGTGTATATATATATATATTTTGGGTCAGGAATTTAAATATGTTAGAAAACATATTAAAAGTGAATTATGAGAATTTTTATAGAACTTTCTTAAGTATTTTAATAAATATATAAAATTATTTAAGGTATGAGACTTAAATGTTTTATATGTTTATAAAAAGAGAAGGAGTTATTTGCAAATGTTTTAAAATGTTCTCCAAAATTCGGCAGCACCCTTTCAAAAAAGATTTTAAAAAGTTAAGCCAACCAATTATAAGATGAACAATAAGTAGGTTACTTGAAAAGAATAACCTTTTTAGTTAAAAATCAGATTTTATAAGGTTTCGATGCTTTGCCATCTTCGGCGGCCAACTTTCGACTTAGTACCTCTGCCTCTATCACCATTGAAACCAATGCACATGAATCAAAGACTTGATGCATAGCGATTTGGACTGGGGCGAAAGGTATGAAGTCGAAACATAGGGTTCCAAAGGGGTCGAAGTTTTGCTTTGTTTTGAAAGAAAATGTGCCTTCTTTGCTTTCGAAAAGAATGGTTTCGAATAAGATAGCTTTCGACTTGGTCAATGTTTTTTAAGAAAGAATGCTTTCGAATGAGGTTGCGCCTTTGTTTTAAAGAAAATACATTTGATAAAGTCGAAACCCTTGCTTCTGCCTTTTTCCTTTCGACCCAGACTGGTTTTGGAAGGATCCTTTTGTTTTAAAAATTAGAGCCGCTTTCCACTACTTTCGAAGGATAGGTTTCGACACCGTCCACTTTTTTACTTAGGAGATTGCTTTCGACTTAGTTGTTTAAGTCCCTTTTTGATATAATGAAAGTTAAACCCAAAGGTTTCAAAAGGAATGGTTTCGAAAGGTTTTTCCACATGTTTTAACTGACCCAATGCATTTGAAAGGTTTGCTCAAGTAGTATACTTTGATGCTTTCGAAATTTAACTGTTAAAGGTTTCGAAATGAATGGTTTTTTAGTATTTTCGAAAGGTTTACCTTAGTTTAAATGAAAGGTTTCCGATGGTTTCGAAAGGCATATTTAAATAATTTTAAAAGAGGATATCTAAGCTTTCGAAGAAGGTGTTTTCAATGTTTCGAAAGGACAACTGTCAATGGTTTCGAAAGGTTTGTTTGGCCTTTAAGTTTAAGGTTATCAAGTAAAGTAGTTTACGTATATCGAAAGGGGTACTTTCAATAGTTTCGAAATGGGTAATTTCATTGCTTTCGAATAAGATGGTTTAAAGGTTTTAAGCAACGATTTAATGTTTTCATCAACAATGTTTTAAGTAAAGCATATATCATGGCTAAGATTTGAGTAAAGCAAATAGTTTATTTCCTTGTATAAGTATGATTTAAAGGGTTAAATCATTTTGAAAAGGTTTTCAAGGAAAATTTGAAGGGTTAACTATGTAAAATGACTCGGATAATAGTATACTAGATGAGACTAGTATAGGGTCGCGCCCTATACATTAGCTATTAGCCCCTAGCTAATTTAGTCCAAAATTTCAGTGTAGAGGGCTTAGTCACAGGTAAGACTTAAATGATCGTTATACACAGAAAGGAATATATATGCACAGAGATAGGTTATTGGTGAGCCCGCAAGACCATTAGGATCAGGTGACCTTGGAGATGTAAGTTAAAGACAGACCATCCAGAAGTATGTTTAACAATTGTTAGATAATTTGTTTAGTTTGTATGGTAGGCTCGAGTCAGCCAAAGGTTAGTAGTTAAGCCAAACAGAACTAAATTTGGTTTGGACAGTTGGTTCATTATTACTTGTTTTTGAGCATATATGATATTTTCTATTATTGATATATCAGTTTGATTAACCAGTTTTGTTGCAGGGTTTTGATTTGCAAAAAGATATGTTTAAAAGGAATATCAGTGAGGGGAAATTCATTCCGCTAAAAGGCGTAGTCTCACTTAGTTTCAATCAACCTAGATGTAACAGTATTATTCACACCAGGCTTTATGTCCTACTCGAAGTTTATGTTTTTCTCCTTAAACTCTTGGGTGCTCAAAATTAGTTTGAGTAGATTGGGGGTTTGGGTTTACAGATTTAGTAGGTGGGCGAATAAAACTTCTGAAGACGAGCAGGAGGCTGATGCTAGCTATATTTAGGAGTTGTTTCGTCCTAGGTTGTATTAAGTATGATATGACTATTTAGTACTCTGGTCAACCAAGGGGGCATCTTCATATGTCACTCTTGGCGTATTTATGTAGTAATTATATTTGATCTGAACCTGGCAAAATGGTTGGGAGTATATAATGGAATATGAAACATGTTTTGTGAAATGTAATCAGAAAAGTTGTTTTTGAAATCTGCAATTTTGTTTCATATTCATGTTCTTATGATATTATGGATACCATTAACATTACCGTATTTTATCACTGGAAGTTAATACTATCGATAACTGCAATATCTGTAGCTCTTAGCTTTAGACCTCAAGGTAGGGGATGTTACAGCCTAGCTGTTGGTTGGAAAAAGAAGCAATAATACAAAGCAATAACTATCCTTATAGAACTCATAGTGGACAGAATATAATATAATAGCAAATTGTACCCATCTATTTCAAAACCATTTGAAATATTATAATACAAAACTTCATCAAACTGCAAATTAAATTCGTTACATCATTATCCAAAATATATGGGTAAAACATAATACATTATAAAAGATACTAATAGCTACCACAAGCTTGAGCCAATGCACCTTCAAGCATCGTCACCGTCATCACTCCATCCCTAGCCGGTGTTGCAATAAGAAGGGTGTCAAAACAACAAATGTATGGTGGATAAATATATTGAGTCTTGCCAGTTTAGTACCTGGATAGTATAGTTTAAAATAAGAATATGTCTTGCATACATAAAACCATCTAATGCTTCTTATAAGGAAAGGAGGCGGGGTCCTCAATCAACCACTTATTACATTCCATTCCCGAAGTAGGTTTCTTAATGCCATAATTCAAATCCCACGTCATAAATGTCTAACAATGCTAGTGAGAGTATCCAAGCCACTTAATACCTTTTATTGGAATATAGACACGTTCTGACCATTTATGGCCTCAACTGAGGCAGACCCCATCATTCAATACTTACTCCCAAGGCAGACTTCTCATAGGTGACTATCTAGTTGACATTGCATGAAACCACTTGAGCTACTTAATACTTCTTTATAGAAAGGAGGACCCTTAATCAGACACTTAATACCTTTTCCTGAAGTGGATCCCTATCGAGATTCCACATATTGTTCCTAATAACTATCCCATTGGCTAATATTTCATTTGAGGAAAATAAGCGGGCCCTCAAACAATCACTTAATACCTTAAGACCCAGAAATAGGTCCTTCGTATTATGAGCCATACTCATAATGCCGTTTCAAATTAGTCTGACTTCGTAGGAACTGGAAGCTAGATTAGCTAGGCAGATTTACCCTATAGAATTTAGGACTAACCACACGTCATCTCAAATATTTATCATAAGGTATGTCTTGCATTTGCCCCAAAGTTACACCGCTAGTAGTCAGATTAGCTGGGTAGACTTCCTTATTACGCTTTTAGATATTAGTAGCTTCCTAAGGGGGAACAAATGACAATTATTACCTAATTAATTACATAATTATATGCTATAATTATACGTTTATTACACTAATAGAAATAAATATTTATTCGTGCCTAATAACTTCTAAGTGTGCGGTTCATACGCCTTAAACTAGCGTTAAATGTAAATTCCTTTAACCATGATACAAGTACAAGTTCTCTCCCTTCAGATTTCCAAGATTTCAATATCCATAACAAGGATTAAATATTCATCGCAAAACTTCAATAACAGATTTGTAAATAGAAATAGAAACCCAATTTATTACATCAATTCAATGGAATATCCTAAATAATAAGAATTGCAATCCTAACTTCATATTCTATTTAACTCCTATTTTGCAAAGAAATAAATAAAGAAATTTTGTATGAAATGAGTGGCGTAAACTACGAATAGAATTCATGCTCTACACCTTTATTTTATTAATGAAGACTTACCATTTGAATCAAAGAAGGAGGAGAAGTGGAATAGACTGTGAAATTATCAGAAATTATAGAAATAATACAAATCTTATCAAAATAACATAATAATTTAGAATCTTCATTTAGAATTGACATTTTAAAATAAAAAGAAATTTCGGAGGATTTTATCCAATTTTTTGGCAATCCCGAAATCCCTAAAGCATATTCAAATCCATAGATATATATTAATCAATTACTACAACAAAAATACTAAGGTTTCCACTCATAGATTACCTTAGCTTTTTTGTATGGATTTGCAATGCCAAAGCAACTCTTTTCCAGATCTCCTTCTTTTGATACACACACACACATGCACACACATAGAGAATGATATGTACATATATAATTTTGTTAAATTTAGAGAGGTTGGAGGAGAAGTGAATAGATTAAAATAATAATCGAAAAAGGATTAGAATCCCGACCTGAATTCCTAATTGAATTTCCAACTCTAACTGAAGAGAGGAAGTGGTAAAGTTTCGAGGTATTCTCAAAATATTTGTGAATAAAAAGTGGAGAGGATAGGGTCTAATTTATAGAAGTTGAAACGCACCAGAACCGTAGGATGGAGTTAGGTGAAAATGGATAAACCTGTAGCGTTTAAACAAGGAAAAACCCGTCCCCTTGACCAGTCAACCACTAGGGGTCAACCGTTTAGTGTCGAAGGTGTTGACCTCTCCATTGATTTGGGGTGCCTTGGTTTGTTTTCGTTGCTCATTTATTTTATTCCCTAATTAACTTTTGACGTTAATTATTTAAGTTAACGTTTACTTTACTCTTAAGTAATCCTACTGTTAATTTTTGAAATCCAAGATTTAAATACTCATTTGAATTCGAACTCGAACTAATTAATTTAATCCTAAAAACTTCAAATGCTCATAACTTCGTTTGAGCTTCTTTTTCCGCATATTATTTATGAAAACAGATTAGAATTTCGACACAGACGCAACGGAATAATTTTTGTGGTCAAATTCTAACTTTTAACGTTCATAAAATTTTCATTTTCAACCCTACCTTATTTAATTTAATTTACTCAATTTATTTATGTTGATTTTACGGGTGTTACATACTACCCAGAAGATTGTTACTAGCAGATATGTAGCGTTTGATGAAAATGCTATGTTGAAGGTGGAGTCTTTTTTTCAGTTAATAATAATGCTAGGAGGACAAATTCTAAGTAGCAAACACTAAGTAGATCATTAGACTTCCATATAAGTACAAATGATGTTTCCGATGAAATCGTCGTTGATGAGGAGAGGACAAAGGATCAATATCAAGGTGGAGCTCAAATTCAAACTCGACCAATCAGAGAGAAGAAAAGATCTAGATGACTTAATGATTTTGTGTGATTAAGCATTGAATACATTGAATTTAATGATATGTTAGCCTATGCATTATGCATAGCTCATGATAATCCCAGAGACTAGAGATGTTATTAGTTTAGTTGGTAGTTCTAGTTGATTAGTAGCCATAGAGGATAAATTGAGTCTTTTTCAAAAAATACATTTGGATTAGTGACACTTCCTTCTGGCAAGAGATCAATTAGGTGTAAGTGGATCTATAGGGTGAAAGACAGTGGCAATGGTGACTTAAGGTATAAGATGAGATTAGTGGTGAAGGAGTACGTTCAGAGGAAAAGTGTGGAGTTCCATGATATTCTTGCTCCAGTTGTTAGATATACTTCCATTCGCATTCTTTTGACATTAGTTTCACACTTCGATGTAGAGTTCAAATAATTATATTTTAAGACAACATTCTTGTATGGTGAATTGAGGACATTTACCTACAACATGAAAGGGGTTCATTGAGAGTAGCACGCTAAGTCACATTTGTAAAGTTAAAAAAGATCTCTTTATAGTTTAAAACAGTCTCTTAGACAATGGTATAAAGAATTTGATAAGTTTGTGATCTCGCATGGTTACTTTAGAAGCTTAATGATATGCTGATAGGCTCTAAAAGCATGACTAGCGTTTCATAGTTGAAGATGGAGCTTAACAAGGAGTTTGATATGAAAGATTTGAGAAAGGCACAAAGAATTTTAAGGGTGGAGATTTAAGGGATAGAAAGCAAAGAGTTTTAAGGCTCACTCAAATATAGTATATCGAGAAATTCCTACCTCAATTTGGTATGGAGAAAGCTAACCCGATGGCTACTCCATTAGGTTCTCAATTTCAACTATTTAGATATTTATGCCCTACATTGGATGAAGACAAAAGAGATATGGTTAATATTCCTTACATTAGTGCAGTTTGAAACCTTATGTAAGCTATGGTATGCACAAGGCTTGAATTAGTTCATGCAGTTGGTGTTGTTAGCGAATACATGTCTAACCCGGACAAGACTTATTGATAAGTAGTAAAGCGGATTCTACAATACTTGAGAGGCATTCTTGGTATTGGCTTGTTGTTTGGAGGAGTTAGCACCGATATAACACTATGGCGTTATTATGATTCAGATTATACTGGGGATAGAGATTGTAGGAAATTGATTTCAGGCTATGTTCATACACTTGGCTTAGGCCTAATTTCTTGGAGATCCAAGATACAATACATTGTAGCTTTATCAACTACAAAGGCAGAGCTTATTTTAGTTGTGGAAGCGACTATGGAAGGATTGTATTTGTTACAACTTTTGGAGGATTTATCAATGATGTAGAAAAAGGTGGAGTTGTTTTTAGATAGCCAGAGTGTCATTCATCTTGTTTAGAATCAAGTCTATAGCTCATGGAAAAAGCACATTGATGTTAGAAATTTATTTCTTATGTTTGAAGAAGAGAGAATAAGATAAAGCTATTGAATATACACACAAAAAACAATCCAGCTGATATGTTAACAAAGTCAGTTCCAAAGAATAAGTGTGAGCATTGCTCAAACTTGGTTAGTATGGTATTAACTACCTAGCGCCATGGGCACCGACCCAACAACCGGCATTGTTGATTGATCAATATATTTGTATCGAGGTGGAGTTTTAAATTTGGACGATTCAAATGTATTCCAAGTATTAAAGGGGGAAAGATATTAATTGATTCATGCAATTAATCTAATACTGGAAGAAAATAGGAAATATAATCAGTTAATTTAAAAAGATATATTAATTGATTTATTCAATCAATCAAATATGGATATAAGCAAAAACAAATACCATTATGCTTAATTTCCATTGAAATCAAATCAAGTAAATTCGAAAAGATTTCAACCTTATGTCCAAGGCAGTCTTTATCCTCGCACCCATACATATGAAGACATTTGTCCATCTTTTCAACATAAGACAAGGTAAGAGAGTTCTCCATAAATATTTTCAATAAAATCCAAATTTCTGTATCTATTTTAGGATGAGTGAAATTTGTTGAGTGGTTTATATTCTTCTCATATTATACTCCCTCTTGAAATGAAGAAATAATAAAGATTGTTAGGTCCAATAACGTAGGCGTAGCCAAACTTCGTTATATCGACATGTATTTTTCTTCCTTTATTTATCTGTAATTCAAGTCCTTTGCTTTTCTTTGTTTGATTGGAATTGTTGAGATTATCCGCGGACTAGATGATTGGGTGTCTTGCTTCCGCTACCCAAAACTTAGACTTTTCACTACATAAGGTATATTTGCTTACTTGGTTGATGGTTTAAATCTTATAGCTTCAATAGTCTACTATTTTACATTTTCATATTAACCAACAATAATTCATGTATTATAGGTTTGATATTTGTTTGTATAAAAATACATAGAATGAAGCATAATAACGTATATTAAATACTAAGATGAAATGATTTGATCAACAAACATATTTTCATTTCTATAAACTTGCAGTTTCCAACGTGCATTTGGTCTCGCTGCTGTGTCATTAAATTCTAAAATATCACAAAATTGACGTCGCTATGGCCATTGCATGCTAAATTTAGTGACTCCATAGCGATGCGTGTTTATTTCAAAAATATAGCAACTGTAACAATGGATTTCATAGGCTGCACAGGCATCAGAATACCAAATAAATATCCAGTAGTGGCAGTGTAAAGTGTGGTGAGTATAAGAATGGTAAAAAATTCAAGATAGTTGACTAAAGAAAGTGCAAGAATGATTGGTATGTCGACGGTGGATGAATCTGTAAAGAAATTGTCAAAGGCAATTAGATTTGGTATTGGGTTTTGAATTGCGAGAACGAAAATTGAAATTGGGGTACTAGGTTTTAATGAATGAGAATTGTGATTTGAGATTTTCTTTTGGGATTGCGATGGACTAAAGAAAGTGTGAGCATGATTGGGGTTGCCAACATCGATGTTGGATTATGACGGAGAGGAGGTCGACGTATTGGTTAGGCAACGACAAGGGAGAATGATGAATCTAAGGCTTCTAGATCTAGGAAAGGAATGAGTAATTTGGGATTTAGGTTTGGTGAAATGTGAAGTTTTAGCAATGACTGAAATTTACACAGTAGGCTTTAAAATTTAAGCTTTACCGCCATGTGCATTTGTTCCTTATCATTTATTGTTTATATAATAGAATTAATAAATTACTACTTATAATTTAGTAATTATAAATCATAAATGATTAAACAAAAAATTATTCTTTATAAATTATTAATTATGAACCATTAATTGTAATAAGTAATAAATTTTAAATTATTAATCATTAATTATAAATCAGTAATTATAACAAATTATTATATTTTAAGTATATATTATAATTTATACATTATTATTATAAATTATAGATCATTAATAGTAGTTATAATAATAAATTATTGATTATAAAAATGAATATAAATTATTATTTATTATTTATAAATTATTTATTAGTAGTCATAAATATTGTTATTTATCCATTAAACTATAAAAAGTAATTATAAATTATGAATTAATGAATTATCAATTATTATAAATTATCAATTATAAATTATTAAATATTAAGTATATATTATTATTTATACATTATTATTGTAATTTGTTGGTTAATTTATTATTTATTATTTATTAATAATTAAGTATGCCATATTGTTAATTATTAAAAATAATTATGAATTATTTATCAATAATCAGTAGCTATAGTAGATTATAAATTATTAGTTATATATGTTGTCATTTACAAATTATTAACTATAAGTACTCATTTATAAATGATTAATTGTTAAGTATTAGTTATTAATTATAAATTACTAGTTATTAGTTATTATAATATTTTGAAAAATTGTGAATGTATTCAAAGAATTAATGCTAATAAGTTGCTTTAAATAAATATTTACAACGATCAAAACTAATAAGTTGTTATAGATCTCTATTACAACTATCTAAATCAAACAATTGTTAAAACTATGTTTATTAAAATTGTCAGAAAAAACCAGTTGTTAAAAACTTTTATTACAACTGTCCTCTTGTGAATATTGCAAATAAACAGTTGTAATATGGTCATTTTCTTGTAGTGCAGTATCAGCAATTTATACGACCACCCCTCCGATCTGCTTTGTATTATATCATACAATTTTATGCAGTCCATGTCATTAAGCAGGTTCATGTGAAGTTTAAGGCCCAAGTATTTGACTTGTAGAGTTCCCTCTTGAAATTTTAAAAAGTTCAGAAGTTCTCTTTTCCTTGTACATCCCTTACTGAAATAGATTTTTCTCTTGTTCATTGATTTGTAACCCAGCAAGGTCTTATTTTTTCCCAAAAAAATGTACAATGGTTTTAACAATTATTTCATCTGCATTTAGAAATAGTAAGACCATCGGAATATAATAAATGTTTTATACATGGTTTGTTTCTATTTGTTGGTTTTAAGTTCCCATGTATTTGCTCCAGTTCCATTTGTAGTAATAAAAATTCCATAGAAATGTTGAATAAATAAAGGGAAAGAGGATCCCCTTGCCTAATTCCTCTATTACTATGTATAAAATCGTAGGAAGAAACATTGATAACAATGGAATATGTAACATTACTAATAGATTCCTTGATAAGGTTGCAAAGCATTTCATAAAACCCCAGCTGATTCAGCATGTATAAAATATAATTTTTGTTAATTTTGTCAAAAGCTTTATATAAATCTATTTTGATACACGTTTTATCTTTACTGCCAATATTGAAATTTCTTATCATTTCATGTGCTAAAAGTGTGTTTTCAACAACCGGTCTTCTTGCTACGAAAGCACTTTGATTTTCAAAAATCAAATATTATAGGAATTTTTTTTATTCTATTGCATAAAGTTGTAGCAATTACTTTGTAAAAGAAGGTGCAAAAAGCAAGTGCTCTGTAATCCCCGAATCCACTTGGAATTTAAACTGTTGGAATGAGAGTAATAAATGTATGATTAATGCATTTCAAAATCTTTCCAGTTTCAAACAATTCATTAATTGCATCATATACATTAGCTTTTATATCTACCCATTACGTTTTATAATATTTAGCCTCAAATCCACTAGGACCAGGGCTTTTATCATTATTTGCACTAAAAATAATATTTATAATTTCATCTATACAAATAGGAGCTAGCAATATTTATTAGCTATTACTATTCAGCAAATACTTTGTGGCTATACTTGGAAATCGATGCACATAAGAATCTGAATTATATGGAGACTTGAAATAACTAATAGCCTCTTGCTCTGTTTGGGAGGCTCATTGTTCACATTTATCAAGTAATTTGCATATGTCATTCTTATATTTTCTATTGGACATTTTGGCCTAGAAAAATTTGTTTGCTTCCCCGTTAGTTAATTTGTCCACTTTTGCTTTCTGCTTCATGCTTATTGCTCGCACACGAAGACTTTTAACAAGCTTATTTTGTGTTTGGAAAAATTTGTTAATTAGACTAAAGTCTGAGCTATCACTGTTAAATTTATTCTGCAAACACTCGCATTCCTCTTTGATTTTGATTATTTCTGTTTTATTTCTATTCTTGTTTCAAATTTTTAAGTCTTCCTTGGCTTTTTGTAGGAGTTTGCAAAATTTATAATGGGTAGGGTCCTGAACTTTGATATTGAAGCTATTTTTAACTACATTTCTGTAGTTATTTTTAAATACCCGCCCATTTACAAATCTAAAAGGAAAATTAATTTTATTTAGCTTATTTTATATAAAAAGATTCGTATTAGGGTGTGATAACTTGATGCCTGGGGTAAAGTATTAAAATTTTAATTAGGAAAATACTTAGCAAATTCTATGCAACTAAAATTCTATGTAAATATTTCTGAATTCTACAGGCTTCCAAGTATATTTATTTCAAAAAATAATGGTACCTGTCAACCCAGTTTTTAATATGAAATTATTTATTACTTTTAGTTTTCTAAAAGGGATTGATACTCTCCCTCTTTTCCAAAAGCATATAAAACAGTATTAAAATCCTAAAGAATTATCCACGGATGATCAATATTTTCATTGAATTGCTTCATATGATTCCGATGTTTCTTTCATTTTCACCATTTGTTGTTTGTGGGGTTGGTTTTTTTTTGGGGGGGGGGGGGGGGGGGGGGTGTCGATCCCCCATTAAATTATTATTGATAACACCGCAATTGCATAATGCTATGATGTGATAATCTTCAATCTTGCTATTATCCATTTTATGTTCCAGTATATCTATGATACCAGGTTTACGATTATTTAACAGATTTGCTACATCTAATTTTCTTTCAATGGAATTTAAATCCCTGATGTTCCAAGCAATTAAAAATATTAGAAAATTAATGAGTAATTTAAAAATATAATGAAGGATACGTCTTGTAGTTATAGTGAATTACTATAACTGCTACTATTTACTCTCACAACAACTGGTATTCCTCTTTTCTGCATGCTTTTTTATATTGTACTTCCAGTTGTTCTTCCCATTTTGGATTTTTCAAGATGTATTTTCTCTGAAATTGCTTTCTTCACTGTTGTCTGCATTATTAGTGGAGATTCATTTATATTCATTAATATGTTCTTTTTCCTTTTTCTTTTATTTATAGGGGAAGCTGACGTGGTTAGTAGCCTAACAGCATTCTCTATTACTTGCTTTAGAATGGGTTCAAATAAGTGTGTTGAGGCTGCTGCTTTGGCACCTACTTCACTTAATGGAGTCTTAGTGGCATGTTCGCTATTTAAGCAAAATATCATGTTTATAGATTCATTTTCCGTAACTGAACTTGGGTTATCCTGCTGGGGGATAATCAATGACCTATTCATTATAATCCCCTTTGTTTTTTTTGTTGCAGGCTTGTTGCATGAATGCTTTCTACGACGCTTTCTTCACTCTGATTAAGAGATACTTGTATGGTCTTGTGTTGGTTTGAGATATCACTATTCAGGCCTTTATCTATAACAATAATTGATTCAGATGCCATTTGATCTTGAACAATTTCCATAATCTCGATGTTTCACAATCATTAACATCATGCTTTCTGAAGTTGCATCTTTGCTAAACTTCGTCTTTTCATAAACTGCATTACTTTCTGGGTTCACACGCTCTGAATTACCACCATCTAGATATTTCATTACATGATTTTCTGAATTTGAATCTTTGCCAAAACTCATTTTTTCAGAAAGTGCATTCATTGTTGATTTGCATTTTTCTCGAAATCCATTGTTTTAAATGCTACCTTTTTTGGTGAGCCATTTGGAATTCTTGTGTATGTTGTTTTATCAAGATTCATATTATGTGAAATCGGCACATCTTCCTCTAAATTTATAATTGAAGTTGTACTAGTCTTTTCTTTTCATACTTTCTTATTCACGCAATTTTCCATAGACTGCTAAAACAGAGCATACCATGCATCTTGGTGGAATTCGCTCATATTTAATTTTCTGCACTAAGTTTTCACCATCATGCATGTCATATAAGCTTCTTCCGGCAAATCTGCATTCATTTTATTTCAATCAGAATTTTTTCATAACTGCGACACGTTTCTTTTGCTTTTTGTTTGTATAATTTTAATGGAATCCTGACTACGCTAGCAGTAGCATTAAATGCTTCTTTGTCCATTAATTTCAAATTTAATTCAAGTAGTTCAATCCAAATTGATAATGTAGAGAGCAAATCTCTGTCAAAAACCAACTTGTGTTATTATCGAAGCTCAGAACAACACAAATTTGAGGAATATCTCACACCTCTTTATTAACAGTAGAAGAGGCATATATGTAGCCTTTACAAAAACAAACTGAAAAGAAGAAACAACCCACTTGACACACAACTCACGTGGTACATGATTTGCATGAATGAGTCAAAACCTATCTGCATGTCGTTAACAATAGGACTTATTAACAGCACTAGAACCAAAACCTGCATGACTAATTCAAAGCATAATAAAATTAACAAAAGCAACCCTAACAAACCCTCCCCTAAACTAAATTGCAATCAGTAATCAGTTTAATTTGGAACTTCACGAACTCTGAGCAGCTCATGTAGAATCACAAATGCATCAAGCTTAAGTGGTTTGGTCATAATGTCTGCGACCTGATCACACGAACCACAATGAACCAACTTCACCTTGCCATCCTTGGATAAATCACGCAGAAAATGAAATCGAATATCGGCTTGCTTCGACCATGAAGAACGGGATTCTTAGACAACTTAATTGTCGAACAATTATCAAAAAAATTATAATGCACTTACTTTGTGTATGAACAAGCTTATTCAGCACTCTCCTCATCCATATGCCTTGAGTAGCACATGAAGCTGCGGCAACATATTCAGCCTCCGTGTTTGATAATGTGAGATCGGTTGCTTCTTAGAACTCCAAGATACTGCTCCTCGACTCAAAGAGAAGACATAACCAGACATGCTTTTCCTATCATTTACATCCCCTGCATAATCACTATCTGTGTGCGCTAGAAGCTCCTCCTCACCTCTTCTGTTATAAAAGATTCCAAATTCATTGTTCCCTTCACATACCGAAGTATTCTCTTTACAATTTGCAAATGAAGTTCAGTTGGGTTTGTCATGAATCTGCTTGTTAAGCACACTACATACATTAAATCAGGCCTTGTCACTGTCAAATACATCAAGCTTCCCAGCATTTTCTTGTATTCAGTGGAATCGACTTTAATAGCTTCATCATCATTTGTTGCCTTAGCACCTGGAACGATGGGATTGTTCACAAAATTGCTTTTGTCCATTCTAAATCTTTCAAGCATCTCAGTAGCAAAATTTCTTTGAAAAATATAAATGCCTTCAGGGCACTGCATCACTTCAACTCCCAAAAAGTATTTCATTTTTCCCATGTCACTCGTATCAAATTCACTCTTCATGGATGCTTTGAACTCACTAAACATATCATCACAGTTTCTAATAAATATCAAATCGTCAGCATATAAGCTAACAACCAAAAACTTACTTCCTTCTCCTACTTTAGTAAATAAAGTTGCTCGAAATCACACCTTTCAAACCCCTCCTTGAGAAAAATAGCTTTCTATTTTATTGTAGCAAGCTCTTGGGGCTTTTTTGAGCCCGTACAAGGCCTTTCTGAGCTTATAGACTTTCTCCTCGCTTCCTTCCTTTTCAAAACCTCTTGGTTGTTTAACATATACTACTTCGTTGAGTTCACCCTGCAAAAATGCACCCTTAACATCAAGTTGATATATAGTCCAATTCCTTTGCATTGCCAAAGCTATGATCATGTAAATGGTATTCCACCTAGCCACTGGTGCATAAACTTCAGTATAGTCTACTCCAAACTGTTGTGCATATCCTTTTGCAACCAAACCGATCTTGTACTTTTCAATAGCTCCATGCTCATTCATTTTTGTTTTGAAAACCCATTTAACCCCGATCTTCTTTTCACCCTTTCGTAGATTAGTAAGTTCCTAAGTATTATATTGTTTGATTGCCTCAATCTCACTTTTCATTGCGGCCCTCCATTTAGCATTATTTGCAGCCTCTTCAAAGCTTACTGGATCCTTAATGGTTGTAAACAAAACAAAGTTATGAAGTTCTGCTTCACTTTCAAACAGTCCCAAGCCCTCTCCACTAATGTAGTATTGCATCCAAATCGATTTACTTCTGTTTCTCACTTCTCGCACAACTTTTGAACTTTGTTGCAAAGAACTACTTATAGATGAACCTGACAAGTTATCTTGTTCAATGACAGGTTCCGCATTTACTTCTTCTCCACCTTCTCTTCTTGTTCATCTTGTCTTTCTTCATTATCATCCCAATCCAACACGTCATATTTTTCCTCTTCGACACTCCTCCTCCAATCCCAACTTGCATCTTCCTTGAATACAACATCTCTACTGATAATGATCTTCTCTGAAGTTGGATTACACAATCAGTAGGCCTTTGATTCCTCATTGACTCCTAGCAATACACAGTTGTAACTTCTATCATCAAGCTTGATTCTTTTTGCACAAAGGACGTGTACATGAGCAATACACCCATAAACTCGAAAGTGATCAACTCCGGGCTTCACTCCTATCCATGCTTCCTCAGGTGTGATATCTTGGACTACAATCGTGGGACTTCTATTTAGTACATAAGCAGCCCAGTTTACTGCTTCTAGCCTGAAGCTTTTTGGAACTTCCTTTTCTGACAGCATGTTTCTTATAAGGTTCATAATAGTTCAATTCCTATGTTCTAGAACCCCATTCCGTTGGGGTGTGTATGCTGCAGTTGGTTTCCCTTAATGCCATTGGTTTTGCGAAATTCATTAAACTCTGATGAGGTGAATTCTCCTCCCCTATCGGTTCTTAAACAATGATCGAACAACCAATTTCATTCTCTATTAATTACTTATAGCGTTTGAACATAGTAAATGTTTCAGATTTATCTATTAAGAAATAAATCCACATTTTTCTACTAAAGTCATTAATGAAACTTAAAAGATACCTCTTATTGCTATTGGATGTAGGTGAGATTGGTCCACACAAATCTGCATGTACTAACTCCAATTTCTTTGAGGTGTTAGAAATAGTCAATAACCATATGTTCCTATTAATAAGTTAGTGGTTTGAGTTTAGAAAGTGGTTAGTTATTTATTTTCTTATTTAAAGCTTTGTATTTTCTATCGTTCAATTTAATAAGAAATAACAATGTAGTCTCTTTCGGTTTAACGTTTACTCTCTCTTCTTCTTAAAATTCAAACATGGTATTAGAGCGAGCATAGAAAGAGAGAGCGCACTAGAGAGAGATTTAAAAAAAAAACTATCCAAAAAAAAAAAGGATAAAGGGCAAACTTGAAAATCGCGAAGTTAGACTTGCCAGATCAAAATCGCGAATTACAAAATTCAAAATCGTGAAGGTCTCCAATGTTCGTGGAGGTTGTTGCGGAGTTGATTCGTGGTGGTGGGCGAAAGTGAAGGCGGTTAGATTTTGCAGTTGAGGGAGATTTGCAGTCGCGTGTGGAAGACGAAGCAGGTTGGTTTGTGGTGTTGCGGTGAGGTTGAAGGAGTTTGTGGGGTTCAATTTGATGTTCTGCAGTGATAGGGTCACGAGATTTTCGAGGCGGAATTGGTGGCTAGTGGTTGAATTCGAATCGATTGGGATTAGGCAGATCGAAGGTGGAGGTGGTTTCGGTGAAGAGTGTTAGGGCAGTTGTCTGTTGAACCGATGAGGGCGGTAGCGATTGTTGTTGCGGTTGAAGAAATGGTCGATATATGGTCTTCGTGTATTCAAGTTGTTCGTGGGACAGCAGTTGTCGCAGGCGAATGGTGACAGGGTAGAGAACTAGTTGTGCAGTGGTGAATTGATTTATCCAAGTGAATGTTGTGAAGGAGCGGTAGGAGTTTAGGCTGCTGGGTTGTAGTTGATTGAAGTAGCAAAGGGAGGTGTTGTTTGTTGAATGAGGAGCAGTATTTGGATGAGGTGATTTTGATGTATGTGATTTGGTCCGGTGGAAGTTTGTGACTTCGGTGCAGTAGGAAGATGATGTTTATAGATGAAGATGAGGAAGGGGTATCTGTTGTCAGTAGATGTCGCGAGTTGGGTTGTTGCAAATTGGTGGATTGGCTGCTGAAGGAGATGCCGCTAGTTGATTTAGGAATCTGAATATATGGATTGGCGATTTCAGTTTGCAGAGGATTTTAGTGCTTCGAGTGGTGGCGGCGGTTGGTTAGTGGATGTCGCGATTGCAAGTGATGGTTTCATTTGGAATTTCATGATTGGCGAATTGAATAGAACTGCAGTGAGGACTCGCTGTGTCTGGCCTCAGATTCGATTGCAGCAATTGGTATTTTTTTTTTGGTTAGATGTGGCAAACAGAGGGAGTTGTTGAGGTAGAAAACTAGTGTTGAAGAGGATGTGGAATTGAAGACAGTAAGGGAAGTGAATGAAGAAGTAAGGCTTGATGGAAGTAAGACAGGGTGGAATTGGAGACCAGTGCAACGTTGAAAGTGGATTTTGGAGTGGTTGATCTGTGGTATTTGATCTGTGGTATTGAAGGAGGTCGGGCAGAAGTATTTTGTGGTTGAATGGTGGAAGGTGAAGGAATGCAGTATGGTGGTTTTCTGGATTGGATCAGTTTGACACTGCTGCTGGTGCTATTGAAAGAGGGGTGATTTTGATGAGCTTGTATAAAGAAGGAAGTTTTGTAACAGACAGTAGTGTAAGCAAGACAGTGAGAATGTGGATGATGGTCGCAGTGGAGTAATTTGTAAATGTGTACATGTAGAGGTGTGTTTGAGCAATGCAGCAGTAGTGGAAGGTTTGTTGTAGAGGTTGCTGGTTGAAGGAAGGCAGGAGGAAAAGCAAGTGGAAGATAGTGGTAGTGAAGTTGTTGGTTGATTGCAGTGTGAAGGAGGATGTTTGATGTTGAAGTGTTTTGTTGCAGAGGGTTGAAATGTTGAGTTGCTGGGTGAAGGCAGTTGGTGAAGTTGATGAATGGTGGCAAGTAGGCAGTGGAGAAGGGGAGTGTAGTACAGTAGCAGGCAGGTTGAATTGTGAATGGTAAGTTTTTATGGTTGAAGCATATGCAGAGATTGAAGATGATGTATATTGTCCGGAGTGATGTTGATGTTAGCATGAAGAAGACGTGCTGCAAAACATTGGTTGCAGATGTTGATAGTGAAGAAAACGATGTCGGTTATGAGGTTGGACAATTCGAAGAATGCTCGAAAACTGTTTGATGATATGCCTAAGAGAAGATAGGCATGCCTTGTGAAGTAGGCGGAGTGAGGAGATTTGGTTTTGTGTCATGCAACAAGGAAGGAAGAAGAGTCACGGTTCTCACTTGTTGGGAAGATGACAGATACAAGTGACGACCCTGATGGAGAGGTCAGTGGATCCCTAAGAGTAAACCAAGAGTATTTGTTGATGGTTAAAGTACCAATCAACGTGAAACAGTTGAACATGCCCTACCAGGTAGAGATGAAAGTTGTGACCGAGTTCGTCTATGGAAGACAATGAAGAAATTGTGTTGAAAAATGAATATTAGCACATTCAGTTTAAGGGAGGGTGGTAGAAATAGTCAATAACCATATGTTCCTATTAATAAGTTAGTGGCTTGAGTTTAGGAAGTGGTTAGTTATTTATTTTCTTATTTAAAGCTTTGTATTTTCTATCGTTCAATTTAATAAGAAATAACAATATAGTCTCTTTCGGTTTAACGTTTACTCTCTCTTCTTCTTAAAATTCTAACATGAGGCTCTCCACATGCTCTTCTTAGGGATTGGATCTCTGCATTGCTTTCCCACCATACAGCCAGCACACAAGCTTTTGGAGACTTGAAAATGTGGTAGACCCTTCACCATCCTTTTACACTGCAATGTTTGTAGCCTTTTGAAACTTAAATGACCATATCTTCAATGCCACAACAAAGTCAGATCTTATGAGGTTGCTTGTAGGCAAGTAGAATAATTATTCAACACAACACTTGCAAGGATTATAAACATCTTATTTGCACACACAGGAAAATGCATGATAGGACCCTTACTTGGATGATATATTTTACACTCTTCTTTTTGAATTAAAACATCACCTTGTTTTTTTTCCAACCGTCCAATACTGAGCAAAAAAATTTTTAACTCAGGAATATAATATACATCGTTGATTACCTGAATTCTTCCATGAACTTTAAGCTTAACATTTCCCTTTCTGAGCACTTCCATTCTCATGTCATTTCCAAGCTTCACATGATGCCTGAAACTTTCATCAAGTGTGAAAAACACTTCTTATCTCCAGTCATGTGACTACTACATCCACTGTCTAAGAACCACACATTTTCTCTTTTAGAGTTATATTCTTCCGTATAAGCCATTACCAACACTTCCTCTTCATCATCAAACCTAGCATAATTCGCTTCCTTTTTCCACCTAGGACATTCATATTGAAGATGCCCTAGTTTGTGACATTTATAACATTCCACCAAGGCTTTATTATAAGATTGTCTACCTCTACCTCTACCTCGACCTCTTCCTATGAAGCTTCCATGAGCTCTGCCTCTCCCTTCGAACCTTTCCTTATCTCTAGCTCCAAGTTTCTCTAAGGTGGTGACCTTCAATGCATGTTCTTCTTTTTGTACTTGCATTCTTTATTCATGGACCAACAGACTACTTTGAAGCTCGTCAATGCTCATTGTTGTAAGATTGTTGATTCCTCAATCGAGCATACTACATAGTTGAATCTAGAAGTCATTGACCTCAAGATCTTCTCCACAATCACATTCTCTTCCACTTGTTCTCCATTGGCTTTTATTTTGTTTGCAATTGTTAGAGTCCTTGCAAAATAATCATCCACCTTCTCGCCTTCTCTCATGCCAAGTACTTCAAACTCCCTTCTCAAAACTTGTAGTTGAGCTCTTTTCACCTTTGTAGAACCTTGATATTTCTGTTTCATTGAATCCCAGATGGATTTAGTAGTTTCTTTATTCAGAATCATCTCCATGATTCTCCTATATATGGCTTGAAAAAGATAGTTTTTCACCTTATGGTCCTTAAGCTTTGCATCTTCAATGGTTTTCCACTGCCCTTCAGTAGATTCAACTCCATCTGCAACTTTAGGAGTTCCGTTCTCCACCAAATTCCAATAGTCTTTCGACCTAAAGAAATTTTCCATAAGCATCGACTAATGGTTATAATAACCATCAAATCTTAGTATGGAAGGTTGAACAAAACTCTCTCTTTCTGCTGCCATTTCAAATCTTCCCTCTAAATGTTTCTTTCTCACTCACTCTCTTGATCAGGTACTGTTATGGCTCCGATACCAAAATTTGTTATTATCGAAGCTCAGAACAACACAGATTTGAGGAATACCGTACACCTCTTTATTAACAGCAGCTGAGGCATATATATAGCCTTTACAAAAACAAATTGAAAAGAAGAAACAACCCACATGATACACAACTCACGTAGTACATGATTTGCATGAATGAGTCAAAACCTATCTGCATGTCCTTAACAATAGGACTTATTAACAGCACTAAAACCAAAACCGGCATGACTAATTCAAAGCACAATAAAGTAAACAAAAGCAACCCTAAAAACTTGTTACTCTATATTTTCAAGATGATAAGTTTTCAATTAATAAAGTAAGGATTGCCATTGATAGTGTTTTCGTAATCAGTCGAGTTTGCAAATTTACCGTTAAAAAACCATTGTTTCTTATATAGATTTTATAATTACCAGTCAGATTCCAAGTTCCTGAAAGGGAAGCCTTTTTTTTTTGAAATTGGGTAAACGGGCCAAGCCCAAGTACAGAAAAGACGGCATGAAAATAAGTTACCCGATACCAAAACCAACAAAAAAAAAACCCCTAAGCTAAGGCAGCCGACATAATACAATTCACAACAAAGTTATCTCCTTGAGCAAAAATTGGCGACGGACTCCAAACATCTCCTCCCAAAACAAATATCGAACTCCTCATGGAGGCTTCCAGAGCTTCGCGATCTCACTATTGTCTTCGTTTGCGTTGCTATTTGGAAGCTTTCCACTATGAAATTGAGGGATGGAGATGAAATGCCTCTCTCTCTTCCAAAGCTTGCTACTTTTCTCCAATTCCTTGCTTTTCTTCAAAATAGCGTTGCTATTTACCAGATTTTCTGTTAAATAGCAGCAATTGGAAGGGTTGCTATCAGATTGAGCAAGATCATCAGCAATCTTGCTGCTTTCCCCTTTTCTCCAGCAAGATATGTGATAGATTTTGTTGTTTAGCATGCTTTTGCAATAAATGCTATCACTTTTGCTGTCGCTGATATTTGATTTGATGCAATCATCCTTGGACAACAACATAATCTCCTTGGGAATGCAATTGGACGTGCGGTCTCTCCTCCAAGCTGTGTTAGGTGAAAACCCAGTATCATTATTCGTAATACAGTAAGGGTTCATAATATTGTAACTAATAAAATTGTGTTCACTTCCCCTGCAGATAAAAGGAATGTTATCAGCTTTGGGTTGGCCCCCTCCATTTATGGAAGAAAAATGTGGAGCTAAGGCTCTTTGCGCCAAATGATTATTATTAACGATGAGAAGCTCGATTGAATTCAGATCCCTATTATTTGAGAGATCTCTAGCAATAAGCTCATCATGCTTGCTGGAATCACCCTTGTCCAAGATAGATAAGTGATGAATATGATTGAGACAATCAGACGTGATTCCCTGATTATTCATGTCCAGTTGCAAAATCCTGTCTTTATGCAGGAGATGTTCGGAATTTGTCTTATGCTTGAGAGTGTGGTAGCCTCCGCCCCTACCAGGTAAGTAAAAGGAACCATCAGAGTATATATTATTATAATTGTGATTATCTTGATAGTTAATAAATTTACTTCCCTTTCCCTGTCTATTGAAGGGACTGGTTTGATGGTAGAGGTGGCCGCCATCGATATGCGCAAGCTCCGATTTGGATCTACTGAGGCTACTAGTTTTCTTCATCCAGTGATAGCCACTGTGGTGAAGAAGCTTGCCTCCAGGAAAGACAGAGTCTTGTTTCTCATTTTGTAAGAAAGTTTCCAACTCTGTTTCATAGCTTTCTGATTTCCAGAGATTTTGATTGAGATTATCAAAGTATTTTTTCCTGCTTTCAAATTTTTTAAGGAGGATTTGACTCTCCATATCTATTATTTTCCATAATTGAATGCTTCCTGTCTCCTTTTGGGTATGAAGTCTTTGATTTCTTTCTTTCCAAATGTGAAAAATGGTTGTTGTGAGAATGATGCTAGCATTTTTGAATTCCTTTGATTTTTCTTTGAAATTTTCCTGAATGTATTTGATGCTTTCTCTGATGCTTTGAACAGCCTGATGCTGATTTATTTTGAGTTTAGACTTGGCTATAAACCAAATATGATTTGAAAAGATACAATCAAAGAATAAGTGGTTTATGCTCCCAGTCTCATGTTTGCATAGTAGACAAATGGTTTCACCATTTTTATTCCATTTCAAGCATCTGTCCCTAGTAGGTAATCTGTTAATAACAGCAAAGACAGCACAATGTGACATTTTTGGGCAATTCGATTTATTCCAGATAACATTGTACCACTCAACTTCACTTTCATGTCCCCGAATAAATTTCCAGGTTTTTTTAAAAGAAAATTTCCCTTTTTTGTAAGCCTCCATTCCCAAATGTCATTTTGCTTAGTTGGGTCAATTGTAATTTTTTTAATGGCTTCATTAAAAATGGAAGAAGCTGGATGGTTAAATGTATTCCAAGAATTGTTTTGAATAATGGTGCTAACTTTATCAAAAGTCCCACCAAACCTAAGCAAGCTATCCCAACCCAAAAGATTGACCAGGGATTTACCATAAATCCATGGGTCAAACCATAAGCTGGTCTGATTACCATCCTTAAATTTCATATCCAAAAGCTTTAAACCAATATCCCTGCAACCCAGAATGTTTTTCCAAGAGAAAGAGTAATGGTTTTCAACTTTTGCAGTCCAAAAATTCTTATTTTTAAGGTATTTTTCTTTCATCCATCTAGCCCATAATGAATTCCCATTAACAAACTTCCAAAGAAGCTTAAGCTTACAGACTTCTCTCAAATCATTAAATTTCCTAAGACCAAGGCCACCAGATTTCTTTGGTTTACAGACCATATCCCATGCAATTTTATGTTGTTTTCCTTTCCAAATGAAATTAGCACAGGCTTTTTTCTAATTTATGGATAGCCTTAATTAGGATATTGTGGGCTTGAATCAAATACATTATGATTGCTATAATGACAGTATGCATCAATTCCACCCTACCAGCTAGGGACAGAAGTTTACAAGCCCAACCATCAAATTTATTTTGAATAATGTCCAAAAGTCTAGTGCAGTTGGTGTCATTGATTTGATTAACACTCAAAGGCAATCCCAAATATTTTACTGGAAGTTTGCCGTCTTTGAATTTAAGGATATTAAGAATTTCAGTTTTTTTGTTACAACCTTTACTGAAATATATTTTACTTTTAAAGTCATTAACTTTCAGACCAGCATGCTCATCCAAATTCCTAAAAATCTTTGAGATAGCTTTAGCACTATTAATGTTAGCATGTAAAAATAAAAGAAGATCATCTGCATAAAGCAAATGAGTAATAGATGGTTTAATTCTATTAATGGGTTTTATATTTCCCTTAATAGACTCAGTTTCCATAAGAATAGAGAAATATTCCATAGCAATAATGAATAAATAGAGAGAGAGTGGAACCCCTTGTCTAATACCCCTATTACTATGGATAAAACCTTTAGGAGAACCATTAACCAGAATTGAGTAGGAGACAATGTTGATACATTAAAAAATAAGAGCACGGAATTTTTTATCAAAACCCATTTGATGCATCATATAAATAATAAAGTGCCTATTAATTTTATCAAAGGCCTTGTGTAAGTCAATCTTGACACACATTAGATTACTATTTTTATTATTAAAATTTCTAATAAGCTCATGAGCAAGAAGAGTATTATCCACAATAAGCCTGTCAGGGATAAAAGCGCATTGATTTTCTGAAATTAAGAATTTAAAAAAAAAATTGATTCTATTGCATAAAATATTAGCAATGATTTTATAAATAAAGTTACAACAAGCAATAGGTCTGTAATCATCCAAGCTATTTGGAATTTGAACTTTAGGAATTAAAGTGATAAAAGTATGATTGATTTTTTTTAAAAGCTTGCCAGTTTTAAAAAATTCAGTAATAGAATCATATAAGAAACTCTTAATATCATCCCAATGAGTTTTATAAAATTTATCGCCAAACCCATCAGGGCCAAGGCTTTTATCATTATTAGCTTGAAAGATAATGTTTTTGGTATCCTCTAAGTAAATAGGAGCAAGAAGAATGTCTTGACCGATAGAATTCAAATAATATTTGGGTTCAATGATAGGAATTTTTTTTGGGTAGCTATTAGTATTGTAAAGGTTAGTAAAATAATTAATAGCTTCTTTCTCAATGCTAGATACATCATTAACAACATTGCCTTTGACATCTATAATTTTACCAATATCATTTCTAAATTTTCTGCTAGACATCCTAGCATAAAAAAATTTACTGGCTTCATCACCATGAGTGAGCCGGTCAATTTTAGCTTTTTGCCTCAAATTTATGGACTGCACTTGAAGGGACATGATTAAATTGTTTTGGGCTTCAAAAAAATTGTTGACATTTTCAATGTCAGAGCAATCACAATCCAAGAGATTCTGCCTAAGCTTACATTCCTCTCTAAAATGAAAACATCATTTTTATTTCTGAATTTGTTCCAGTTTTTCAAGTTTCTTTTAGCAATTTGGAGGAAATTACTAAATTTGTACTGGGCAGTGCCCTGTACCATAAAAGTCATACTTTTTTTGATGATATCATTGTAATTTTTTTCATAGACCCACCCATTAATAAATCTGAAAGGGAATTTTTTCTTTGAAAATTTTTTTTGAGCGAGAAATTTTTTGAATTGAGGTATGATCACTAGAAGCTTGAGGAAGAGTGTAACATTTAAAGTCTTTAAAACAATTAGTGAAGCTAAGATTAAGTAAAATTCTATCCAGTTTGCAATGAATGTTTCTGAATTTTCCAGATTTTCAAGTATATTTGTTGCCAAAAATAAATGGTTCATAAAGACCAGTTTTAAGAAGGAAATTATTTATAAAATCCTGTTTTTTTGAGGGAAAGGGGATCCCCCCTCTTTTTTCATGTGCATGCATAATAGTATTAAAATCCCCTAAAATAATCCATGCGGAGTGCATATTAGAATTAATTTGCTCAAGATTTTTCCAAAGATTTAACTTTTCAAACTCACTATTTAAAGCATAAACAAAGGTAATTTCAATTTGAAAACCACCTTTATTAGTACGTTTGCAGTGTATAAATTGGAAATTCACAAAGTGATGGGTAATATCCCAAATATTGGGATCCCAAATGATCATGATTCTGCCATTCCCCCCATTTGATTATTATTAACAATATTCCAGTTATTTAAGCTTTTGATATGATAGTCTTTTATCTTATGATCATCTAATTTATGCTCAAGCAAACCAACCGTACTTGGGTTTTTAGTCTTAAGAAGATGAGACAGGTCCAATCTTCTTTCAGAAGAATTGAGACCTCTAATATTCCAAGAGATTATAGACATATTGGAAAGATAAAATAAAATAAAATATAAAGATCAAGGATACATAAAGGATACATAAAGCAGCAGCAACTAAGCACTATAGCTGCTCTCTTCTTCAAAGGTTTCTATCCTTTTCCCTTTCTTCTTATATGAGATTTTATTGATTGCTTTTAATTGGTCATCCCATTTGAGATTCTTGGTGATGTATTTCTTTCTGAATTCACTGTCTTCTGAATTTTCAGAGTTTCCATTGTCAATTATTTCTTTAATACTTTTCATTTTGCCTTTCTTCTTATCATTACTGAGTTTTTTGTTTTTCCTTGAGACTGAGACAGAATTTGCAATCAGGTTAACTGCCTTTTGAATATTGCCTTCAAAATTTGAATCTGAATTTTTGATAACTGGGGAAAGATGAGAGGGAAGATGACTAATATTGAGGTTAACAGATGGATCTTTGCTTAAGATGTTATTAATGTAAGAGCCATCATCTAGAATCATAACCTCTGTAGCAGTTGTACCCTCATTTACTTGTAAATTTGAATCTTTAACTTGAGAAATTTCAATGTTTTTCTCTGTATCTTCGTATGTTTCAGAAATGATTTCAGTTTCTTTGCCTTTTTTTGACAGATCTTTGAAGCCCTCTTGAGATTCTTCAATATTTAAATTTTCCCCTGAATTAACGTTAAAAGAATTTGAATTCTTTTTGTTGTTAAAATCTGCTAATGAAATTTCAGCAGTAACATTGCCTTCTATAGCAAAGGCGCTGCAGTTGGCTTCTATATTTTCTTGATTGCTTTGCTTTGCTTTCCAAACCAGATTAGTTTCACAACTTTCTATTGAATGTCCAAAGCAAGAGCATTTTTTACATCTGGGGGGAACCCATTCATATTCAATGCTTTGAACTAAATTTTCCCCATCATGCATAGAAATTGTAACATCATTTGGAAGCACTGTGTCTGCATTGATTTCAACCAAAATTCTTGCAAAAGAAAGTCTAGATTCTTTTGCAGTGTGATCGTCTAATTTAAGAGGAGTACCCACCACACTGGCAATAGCACATAAAATTTCACTGTCCCACAATCTGAGGTTTAAGCCAGGCAATTTAATCCATATATGCATGGTAGATAGTAAATCCCTTTCATGATTTGATTTACTACTCCATTTTTTCATGATAATAAGCTTTCCATTGATGAAGAATGGACCCCCATTAATTGCATTATAACAGTCTGTAGCATTAGAGAATCTGATTAGGAAGAAACCATTATTGCGGGTAAAGATGTCAAAGTTTCCAGTGGGGTTACATGATCTAACAATAACTGCCTTGAAATGATGATAAGCAGATCTATTGCCAAATACATAGGCAATAATAGAGAAACTCCACTTACTCTCAGCCCTTTTACTGGCCTCCGCACTCACAACCACTATTTTCTTCTCATTGATGGATAAAGGCGCCACATATTTCAAATCAAAGTCAGTGTTTGATCCTCCTTTTTTTATCATATCTGCCCATGAGGAGGGTTTGGACAGGTTAGAGATAGATTGGGATGCAATTCCATTATTTTGAATGTTTCTTGCATTGATTCTTGAGTTTTTGAATTGAGAATTTGGCACAAACTGATTAGTTCTTGTCCTATTTCTTGCAAGAATTCCTCCATGAACTGCGTTTCTTGAATTGAAGAAGCCTAAATTTGCATTTCTGTGATTCTGATTAGGGAATTGTTTCAAATTAAATTGACGAGAACCGTTATCTTGTAGAGCAGAGACTTTACTCATCTGTTTTGATTTTCTATTTTGGACGATCTGAAAGCCTTCAGAATCAATGGAAGGCGCCTTTTCTGACTGAGGCGGTTCATGCGGCAATGGATTCAGTAGAGGTGGAGGAGAGTGAGGTGGAGAAGAATTATAGGACCTATCATTCTTATCAAGGAAAAAGATAGGATTATTGAGAAGATTAGCGTAGGCAGCCATGGCGGCAGAGCTTTCATTTTCTGTATTATATGTTTTATCTGAAAGGGAAGCCTTGAAATGATGATAAAAAGGCAATTGCCAAACACATAGGCAATTAGAGAGCTTTCCCATTTGCTAATAGTCCTCTTGTTGACCCCTTCTTTCACTACCACCACCTTTTTTGTGCTAACGATGGTGTGTGCCACATAAATCCAAATTCAAATTAAGACCACCATTCTTGATCATATCAACCCAAGAAGATAGCCTTTTTGCTTGCGTGCTTTCTCTAGTTTGAGGCTGGGGTTGTAGATTGTATAAGTTTTGGCTATCTTTCTTTTGTCATCCATGAATGGTCTATTTCTTGTTTCATTCGGACCATTTCTGATGTTCTGCATTTGAGTTCTTGGCATATCTTGATGATCTTGAAGGCGATGAGGGCAATTTGGATATCTATGGCGACTCCTTACTAATTGGAATCCATCATCACCTCTATTAGGAGGTTTCTTTTTAGGGTTAGATGCTGCAAGCGGGTTGAGAATCGGTGGAGGATCGGAGATTGTGAAAGAAGAAACCCTTAAAATCTGATCTCTCATGGGAGCCATTAGAGTAAAAGTTTATCCTTGCATTCTGACACTTACAGATACATTCATACATGTATACGTATACAAACATAAGTGGATAAAAGGTAGGCCCAGCAGTAGGTGAAGGTGTTAGAGTTCTCAAATAGTGAATGAAGATATATCCCACATCGCCAAAAATAAGTCCTTATTCTTGTTTATATAGTGTATTCTCAATCCATATATTGGCCCTTAGGGTCAATTAATTTTGTGCGAGGGAGAGGACCTATATGGCCATCGACTAACACGCGCGCCGCTGTCCGACCGATCGAACCGGCCAGTGCAGGTCCAGTAAATGTGGACCATGTTATATTTTTGTTGTATAGAAGTGAACGGTTTTCTACTGTTTAAATTTAAATAGAAGCGACAGTGGATTGGACGTGACGAAGAGATGTGACTGTTGCAAACAGCAACAGTTTTCGGCCGTTGCAAACGAAGAGGTGTGACAGTTGCAAATAGCAACATCTTCCGACCGTTGCAAACGAAGAGACGCGACTGTTGCGAATAGAAACAGCTTTCGACCATTTCAAACGAAGAGACGCGACTGTTGCAAACAGCAACAGTTTCCGACCATTGCAAACGAAGAGACGCGACTGTTGCGAATAGCAACAATTTTCGACCGTTTCAAATGAAGAGACGCGACTGTTGCAAACAACAACAGTTTTCGGCCGTTGCAAAACGAAGAGGCGCGACTGTTGCGAATGAAGGGATGCTACTTTTCTCAACGGGTATAACCATTGGGAATTAGGCTATAAATAAGGAGAAAACCTAATCACTTTCCTCACTCAATCAATTCCGAATTTTCTCTTCTTCCTCTTCGTTTCTTAATATCTACAATCTGTGCGCTTTTATATATCACATAAAAGATCATACACATCACAATCTCGAGCAGATCACGTCTGTTGTATCTTGAGAGATTTTGAATAAAGTCTTAAGGAAATTGTTACGATAAGCCTCAGACGTAATTTCCTTCTTCAACTGGTTATATTTCTAGTTGATTTATATATATATAAATATCGATTTCTTTCTACGTTGTACTATTTCTTTAAATAGTATAACGTTTGATTAGCACTATAGTTATTATTGCTATAGTTATTACTTATTACTTTGTTCTTGTAATTAATTACAACATACTTAGTGTTAAAATAACTAATACAGAATTCCAGAGTAGTGGAAATCTGAGTTGTAAACTTGTGAGACAAGTTTATTATTGATTAGTCTCTGTTTTGGTATACTAGACATATAACATCATAAGACTTTCCTGTTTTAACTAAAACAGAGATGACAACAGTAGAGCTCTCAACAAAGGCTACTACACACAACAGGTCCGATCCTTTTAAAGGAGATGATGACGATTTTCTAACATGGCAGAATCAGATGTTATTTTATCTCACCACACTCGGTCTACAAAGGTATCTCGACGAGGAGGAACCGATTCCTGCACCAGGCAAGGAATCGGATGTTGATATGTGGAAGCATTCCGATTTTCTATGCAGAAACTATATTCTGAATTGTCTCGACAAGGTGTTATACAAAGTATATCAACCTCTAAAGATAGCAAAAGCACTCTGAAATGCACTTTCCATGAAGCATAAGACGTAGAATATCAGTCTTAAGAAATTCATTGTAGACAAATTCATGAAATACAAGATGGTTGATTTCAAACCGGTGACTACTCAACTGCATGAACTGCAAATCATTATTCATGAACTCGAAGCAAAATGTCATAAGATTGGAGAATCGTTTTTGGTTGAAGCCATCATGGAAAAACTGTCGCCGTCATGGAGAGATTACCGCAACTATTTAAAGCATAAGAAAAAGGAAATCTCTTTACAGGATCTCATATTCCGACTGAAAATTGAGACAGATAACCGTGGAGTTACAAAACCAAGCGAGGAGGCATTTGTGGCTGAAGGTTCAAAGACCAAAAACAAAAAGAAGAATTTCCAGAAGAAAAGGAAAGCTCCAGACAACAAATCGAAAGACAAAAAGTGAACCAAAAATTTTAATGGCGAATGTTGGGTTTGTGGAAAGGTTGGACACACCGCTAGAGATTGCAGACATAAAAATGAACGCAACATAGAGGCAAATATAGTAGACAATATGGAAGTAGACGAGTCCAACTTCTCGACAGTTGTATCTGAATGCAATTTGTTTCAGAATCCTAACCAATGGTGGGTAGACACAGGCGCTACTCGTCATGTCTACTCTGACAAATCCATGTTTTCTACATACAAGAAATTCGATCACGAAGAAAAACTCTATATGGGTAATTTTGCAGTATCCATGATCGAAGGCAGTGGTACAGTAATCCTCAAATTTACTTCTGAAAAAACTGTCAAGTTGAATGACGTGCTCCATGTTCCAGACATACGTAAGAATCTCATCTCTGGTGCAGTGCTATCCAAGAAAGGATTCAAAATAGTATTCGAGTCAGACAAGACGGTTCTGTCCAAAGCTGGAAAGAATATCGAAAGGGGATATTTATGTGATGGCCTATTTAAGGCAAATGTAGCCGTTATCGGCAATAAAACTATGTATTCTGATTTTGCTATTAATAAAATTGAAGTTTCTTACTTGCTTAAGCACGACATTTTACTATGGCATGATAGATTGGGACACATAAATTTTCAAAATGAAAATATTATCAAACTTTGGATTAATTTCCAAATTCCAAGTAGATAAGAACTACAAATGTGAGACATGTGTAGAAGTAAAAATAGTTCAAAACCATTTCAATCTGTTGATAGAAGCACCGAACCACTAGGTTTGGTTCATACAGATTTATGTGATTTTAAATCATTACCTACAAGAAGTGGGAAAAAGTACTTTATCATGTTTATTGACGACTATACGCGATATTGCTACGTATATCTTTTGAATAGTAGAGATGAAGCAATTACATCATTTATAAAATACAAGGCTGAGGTAGAAAATCAGTTAAATAAAAAGATCAAGATATTGAGATCTAATCGAGGTGGAGAATATGAATCACCAATTGAGCAGTTCTGTGCCGAAAATGGTATAATTTGTAACGACCCAGGATTTTTATTAATTAAAATTTGTATATTTAATTTATTTTAAATATTAATAAGTGAAATTTATAGGTCGAATAAATTTTATTTTAAATAATTGGATTTAATTAGATAATTATAATTTAATATGTGAAAATACAGAAATAATTGAAATTTGGGTTAACTATGATTGAAAATGATTTGTAAAATTTTATTTTATCATATTTAAGTTAGAATGATGTTATAGAACTTTTAAAGTTGAATTTAGAGTTTATTTATGAAAATTTAATATTTAAATATTTAAATCGACTAGTGAAATTAGCCATTTTTCGAACAGTCTCAGAACTGCACGAAACTAGTTCCATTGGATCCGTAATAGTTTGTTATTATCGGATTTCTATTTTCGTAACAATCAGAGTTTTCATTTGACCGTGGTAGCTCGAAACGCATCGAAATTGTTTTAATATTCATTTGGCGAGTTAAAATAGCCATTTTTCAAACAGTCTCGGATTCCGACGAAAATAGTTTCATCGGATCCGTAATATTATATTATTGTATGGTTTCATATTTCGTGTCAATCGGATTTACCGTTCGTTCGGGGCAAGCTAAAACGCCTAGAAATTTGATTTACCGATTTAATTTAAAAATCGATCGTTTATTGCCATAACTCGCACAGATGATCGAATTGGCTCCCGAAACATGTTCCATTGTGTTCGAAACGCGGGATAAACCTTAGAAACGCCAACCGGCACGCTTCGTTTGGAGTTCGGAAATTTCGGGATGAATAGTGTTTGAGAAAATTTCTATAAAAGCCCTTCTATTTTCATTTTTTCACAAAAAAAGAAACCTAACCCTAATTTGAACCTTCAGCCGCCGGCTTCATAACATCAATGGCCGATGTTTTCTTTCCCTTTCTATTTCATTTCTTCGAATCCATCAATTAATAGCAAAAAATTTGTAAATCAAAGTTGTAGAGCACTCTGAGTTCTGCATATCCAACGGTGATGATGGATTTTAATCAAGTGGATCGATGGCAATTTGCTCGTGAATGCCATACGTTCGGTCGCGTTTTACGAGGCAAGGGTAGGGCCAAGTGTCACAAGGCTCTGGCCGAGCATCAGGTTGGAGATGGTCGTTCGAATGGTGTCGTTTGATCGTGGTGGAAGTGCTTGTGGTGGTCGCGGCATCAAGCCTTAGGGGGCGGCCGTGGGTTCTTTTTCTCGTGCACGTTTACTGGGTAGGGGAGAAGAAGAGGGGAGCGACCACGATGTTGCAGAGTAGAGATGGATGGCTGAGATCTATTAGGTTTAGAAAAACTAAAATTAAGTTGTAAATTTATATGTTTTAAATTCGTGTAAACTTTAAATATGCATATTTTTTCATACGAGGTCGAAAACGTACGAAACCAGTTGCGTTGGAACCGTATTGTCGAACACTACGCTATGGAATTGGATTGGAGTCATTTGGAGTTAGTGAGAATTTCGGATAAAATTAAACGCTCGTTTAATTTTATTCGAAATAAAAGCTAAAAACGAAATTGAAATCAAGGTGAGAACTTCTCACTCAATCGAATCGGTTTCGATTTTAATTTTAAATAGTTAGATTTAAAATTCTTGATTGTATGTTTGAATGATGATTGTTATCTATTGATTGTTAAAATAGACATTATACGTCGTTAGTAAGCGGAGGTTATTTATTAAAAACATATACCGTGAATATTTCACCGTACAGTGAAATTGGTATTATTTATGTACTTGGAGTTGATTTCCCGCATTATATAGCGGATGAGACCCTATTGCGCCGTCTATTAAGCGGATAATATTTTATAAATCTCATATACCACGATAATTCCGTACTGGAACGGAATTGGTATTGTGCTAATGTTTGTGGATGTAGGGAAACAGGTTGGAGGGATCCAACTGGATTCCTCAACAGTATTTATTTAATTATGGATATTTTGATATTCGTTGATCATCATATACAGATATATGATGTCGTTGTTGTCGTGATTGACTATTTGGTGTGTAGCATCATTGGGCCAATTTTGGAATTTTAAAAGGATTTTTAAAGTGATTTTTGAAAGTATACGTCTTATAAAATATTTTTGGAATTGATTCATTTTAAATAAATAAACGTTATAATTTTAAGGTTATAAAAATTATGATTTTTGAGAAATATAGTTAAAAGGTTATTTTTGAAAATATGGGGTTAATGATTTTTATAAAATAGTTTAAATCGAGATTTTTGAATTTATTGTAAAAAGTTCAAATATAGGATTTATAAAATTTGATTATTTTATAAATCAAAAATGATGAAATTTTTAAGGAGTTTAAAGACGTTTTAAAATAATAATATGAATTGATCTATATAAAAGATTAATAAAATTGATATTTATAAATTAAAATATTGGAATTATAAAACGAGTTTTTATAAAGGTTAGGATGAAGTGTAAATGAATTTCATAAATGAATGAAATTTATAGTATTATAAACGGTGAAGTTATAGATGGTATTTTATAAGCAGTAGATTTATAAAATTTGTAAAGTTATTAAAAGAATAGTTTTGGGTAAATAAATGAATCTTATAAGTTATAAGATTTATAATTTGGGAAGTTTAAAAGAACGATTTTGTAAACAAATAAATTATAAGTATTTAACTTATAATATGAACTTTTGGTATATAATTGAGTTATAAATTGAAATAGGTTAATAAAGGAGATTTATAAAAGGAAGTTGTTATAAAATAAATAGAAATGGAATTTATAAACATTGTTTTATAAATCCGCAAACGACTTATTTTGATAAGTAAATTGCTATCGCGTATTAAAGGAGTTATATTCACGTTTTAGACAGTGAATAATCCTTTAAAATAAAACGTATAGAAATGATGAAATTGGTTAACGAAGTATATTCACGTTTTTGGATAGTGAATAATATGTTAAAGAAATTGTTTTGGATGTGATGTTTTAAATAGAATTAAAATGATCTAACAATGTTTTTAAAATGTGTTAAGATTCGAAACCATAGATTTCAACATTCGTTGTTGAAATAGACGTTTTTGAGAAATAGAAGGAAATGGTGGATTATAACACTGTTGTTATAGTAAATGATTTCCGAAAGGAAATGTTTTGTATAGTATTGGGATTTATATATCTATTTTAATTTCGAATCCCTATACTAGTGATTTTGGGTTGTCGTAACGATGTTTTACGCAACATTCGTTTTGGCCCAAATAAATATGTTTAAGAGAATGATTTCCTTAAAGAATGAAATATATACTTAATTTCGATTTAAGTATATTGAATATTTTCCAAGTGTAGAAAATAAAAGGATTTGTGAATTACTTATTAATAAGTATGGAAATGCTTTTCCAATATGAAATGAAACATTTTTAAGATTTTATCTTTTAAAGATAAATTGAAAATGAATATTAGAAATCGATTTGAAAATCGTATATTCATAGGTATTTTGAAATATAAATTCACTATGGAATTTATAAAAGAAAGGGGAATTTGTTTAAAAATAAACGTTGATTTATTTTTGAAGTGTGAGAATAAATTTACAGATTTGGAACGTAAATATAAAGTAAATCGATAAGGACTTATTTAAATTGGTTTAAATGAACCATTTTGGAATGAAAGTATTTCCGCGTAAGAAAAATGATTGAATTTGTTTCCAAAAGTGGTAAAAGCGGAAAGTGATTTGAAAATTTGTTTTCAAATGGTTGAAGTAATGAAATTATATATCTTGTAAAGATATTTTTGGGAAAATAAATAATTTGGAAAATTATTTGGAATCTGGTGATGTTGTGCATATCCATTGATAGTTCAATAACCGACTATCAATATTTACCTTTGAATGGGTATTTGTTGTGATTTGCTTGAATTTGAATGCCACACTTATTTTTGAATAAGCGCTCACTATTCGGGTTAGCCGGGAAAGGACCTTGTGGTCGTATAACCCATTCCGAATATGTGATACGTCGTTATGTATTGCATTTGAAGACCGGTGTTGAAGACCAGATATTTTTGAAAATGAAAGGATTACCGTCGAATGTTTCTGCACCGAATAGCCCCGGTATAGAGATTCCATATGTGATGGGAAGTCCGGACGTGATTAGTGAATATCTGGATTGCAAGGACTTCTTTGTAAGTGCCTTCGTTTCTGTTCGATCCCGGAACAGACTTGTATGGATTGTATGTCTGACATTACAAATTGAGATATAAAGCTGATTTCTTCCAAATACATATCTGTTGGTGGCGGAGAATTTATTCTCTTAGCATTAACACCCTTCTCTGAGACGTACGAGCTCAGAGGTTATGTAGTTGAAGGTTATTAGTAATATACTCCCAATTTGAGAGTGTGATATGCTAAGTGATGTTGAGCATTTGTTGAATCAAAGCACAGCTTTTGTATAAAGCGTGGCTTTGTGGACGAGACTGCGTCGGACCTCACACCCCGGAAATGCTCAAAACAGGAAGGATGCAGCAACGTTATTAGAGGGTAGAGCCCCTTTAGTGTATGTCATTCCTTCTGGATAGAGGTGGTATCATGGTATGGAGCCCAGATACTTAACCTATGTTGTTGCTGCAAACTTATTACTTTATGGTTGTTGGAAAATCAAGGATCCTCGGATGTAGATCGGTTACGATCGGGGGATGGCATATTCGTGTCAGTAGTTACCAAGTTAGGGGTAATCCGGCCTTGTGTTGGTAGAGATCCGGTTAGGTTCTCGGGACGTCATTCCGGAGGCGTTTCCATGTGGCAATGGGAAGTTCCTTGGCCTGACCATTTGTTGGAAATCCAAAGAAACAATACGAACCTTGTACGGTTTTAGTTGTATAACCTGCTATGGAATGTGGCGGTAACCTTCTATTGAACATGGTAGCTATAGTAGGCGTACGATAAAGGTCGTATGTTGGCTAAGATTTATATCTTTACTTTCGAAATGATTTTCCCTACACTATGCACTAGTAATAATATCAAATGTTTCTTTTTAATGCGTATCAAGCATCTTTGGCTATCATAAGGAGAAATCTCCTCCGATTCTGCGTTTGCATTGTGTGTGTGTGCGGGAGGCCTTATGGTAGTTTCATTTTTAAAAGCATTGCGAATCTATTTTAAAATTATCTTATTCTTTGTTTTAAAGATAAACTGTTTTGAGTTCTCACACCAGTCACATGACTGACTCGGAGTTTATTGTTTTCCTTCCTAAACTCTGGGTGCCCACCAATTTCCACACGGGCAGTCAAGAGTTAAGGTTTATCAGGATATTCTGGAATTCGGGAGTTGCTGGAGGCAAGATGGATGGCATGGCGTATTTACTAGTATATAGTACTTCTTTTTCGCTGTTTGTTGTTGTTTGTTGTTGTATACTCTGATGATGTAATGAAATGAAATATGATGTAATGTAATAACAGATATAGTTCTTTGTTTAAAGATTATTCATTTATCTATTATATGTTGTTCCGCTGAAATTGTTCTGTTGTTTTCTTTCTGTTCTGTTCTATCTTTTCTCTCTTCTTCTATCCTTTTCTTCTTTTTAAACCCTAAGAATTCGTATTTCCATTCATCCTGTGTTAATTAATGGAGATTAGTGTCTATTCAAGGAGTACGGATTTGCGGGTCCTCACATAATTCATCAAACAACAGCTCCATATTCACCATAACAAAATGATGCAGCCGAGAGGAAGAGTAGAACGTTAAAAGACATGATTAATGCCATGCTTTTATCCTTTGGTCACCGACGAACTTGTGGGGGGGAAGCCTTAAATATGTCTAATCACATATTAAACAAAGTCCCTTACAATAAAACAGGAATAATTTCATATGAGTTATGGAAAGGACACAAACCAAGTTTTAAATACCTCAAAGTGTGGGGGTGCTTGGCAAAAGTTCCAGTTTCGCCTCTCAAGAAAGTCAAACTTGGACCAAAAATAGTAGATTATTACTATTTAGGGCCAGCCCAAAATAGTAGTGCATACAGATTTTTGGTATTCAAGTCTGATATAGCTGATATTAATGTAAATACAATCATGGAATATAGAGATGCCTCATTCTTTGAAGACGTGTTTCCGCACAAAAGGAATGAAGGGAATAATGTCCCTAAAAGGACAAAAGAAGAACCAAGAAATTCACATGAAGATGAAACTCATCATGAGATTGAGGAATTTGAACTAATAAGAAGCATAAGGGCTAGGACTTTCAAGACATTTGGCTTGGATTTTTTCACATATGTGTTAGAACACGAACCTCAAACGTACAAGGAAGCAAAATTATCTTCTGAATCTTTATGTTGGAAAGAAGCAATTCAAAGTGAAATTGATTCAATTCTAAGAAATAAAACTTGGGAAATTGTTGATATTCCACCTGGAATAAAACCTATTGGCTGTAAATGGATTTTCAAGAAGAAAATGAAAGAAGATGTCTCTATCGACAAGTATAAAGCCAGACTATTAGCCAAAGGATATCGTCAAAAAGAAGGAGTAGACTTCTTTGATACATATTCGTCGGTAACACGAATAATCTCTATAAGAATGCTAATAGCAATTGCATCGATCTATAAGCTAGAAATTCATCAAATGGATGTATAGACAGTATTCTTAAATGGAGATCTCGATGAGGAGATCTAAATGGAGCAACCTGAAGGTTTTGTTTCCAAAGGAAATGAAAACAAAATCTGTAGATTAGTAAAATCATTATACGGACTAAAACAAGCTTCAAAACAATGGCACGTAAAATTTGATAATGTCATGATGAGAAATGGTTTTCGTATAAATGAATGCGATAAGTGTATTTATTATAAACAAATTGGACTATCATATGTGACGATTTGTTTATATGTAGACGATATGTTAATATTTGGTCCAAATACTCAGGTAATAGAGACCATAAAGAAGATGTTAATTAGCAATTTCGATATGAAAGAATTAGGAGTTGCAGACGTTATTTTGAGAATCAGAATAATAAGAACATCTAATGGAATTGAATTATCTCAGTCACACTATGTAGACAAAGTGATTGAAAAAATTCAAAATTTAGGAATTAAAGGGGTAAGAACACCTTTTAATCCATCAGAAGTACTGCATAAAAACACTAATGAGAGTGTAATGCAACTGTAATACTCTCGTGTAATAGGATGTCTCATGTATCTCATGAATTGCACAAGACCAGATATAGCTTATGCAGTAAGTAGACTGAGCAGATATACAAGCAATCCAGGAAAAGAATACTGAAAAGCACTAATGAGAGTGCTTGGATATTTAAAAAATACCACAAATTATTCCTTACATTATAGAAAATATCCTGCCGTCTTAGAAGGATGCAGTGATGCAAACTGGATTGTTGATTCAGAGGAATCAAAATCAACGAGTGGTTATATATTTACCTTAGCAGGGGCAGCAGTGTCATGGAAATCAACTAAACAAACACGCATAGCTCGGTCCACTATGAAATCAGAGTTCATCGCTTTAGATAAAGCAGGCGAAGAAGCAGAATGGCTTCGTCAGTTTTTAGAAGATATTCCATTTTGGCCTAAACCTGTACCGACCATATGCATACACTGTGGTAACCAAGCTGGGCTAAGCAGAGCGCACAACTTTGTTTATAATGGAAAGTCATGACATATTCGTCGATGTCATAACACAGTTAGATAGTTACTCTCAAACAGGACTATTTCCATAGATTATGTGAGAACAAATGATAACCTAGCGGATCCATTTACTAAAGGTTTATAACGAGATAAAATTGACTGCGCATCGAGGGGAGAATGAGTTTAAAAGCCTAAACCACCAAGAGTTATCTTATACGAAAACCTATCCTAGCGACTGGAGATCCCACGAACTAGGATCAATAGGCAAACTAGTTCTGAGTATCTCAAGACGTAATGCATTTGATTGTACATGGTCCAACTCCATTCCTATGGTACACAATATAAATGCATGCCTATAAAAGTATTTGAAGGTTAAAACTATGTTTTTTAATGATGATCATATCTTGAATATAACAAGTGGGTATATGTAGGATACTCTTAATGGTTGCGGTCACCTATGTTAGTGTGAGCTGGGTCGGTTCTATAAGAATATTAAAGTCTTTTATACTCTAAAAACACTCGCAGAAAAAAAATCGTTCAGGACCAAAATGAACACAACCAAGAGATTGGATGTGAAGGGAAATAATGCTTTGTAAAGTTTATTGTCTGGTTATACAATAACGGCTGACGGTTCAAGATGAAATAATTCACCGATTAGCTAAGCATATCCGATAAGTTTTAACTAGGGGAAGTTCAAAGTGACATATCTACTTATCCTCGATATGGCATTATTTTTATATGAACTGTGTGATATTACACTTTGTGTGGGGGAGACATATATCGTCATTCATGTGGGGGATTGTTAGAGTTCTCAAATAGTGAATGAAGATATATCCCACATCGCCAAAAATAAGTCCTTATTCTTGTTTATATAGTGTATTCTCAATCCCTATATTGGCCCTTAGGGTTAGGTAATTTTGTGCGAGGAGGAGAACCTATATGGTCATGGACTAACACGCGCGCGCCGCAGCCCGCACATCCGACCGACCGAACCGGGCCGGATCGGGTGCGGGTGCGGGTGCGGGTCCAATAAGAGTGGACCGTGTTATATTTTTGTTGTACAGAAGTGAACGGTTTTCTACTGTTTAAATTTAAATAGAAGTGACTAGTGGATTAGACGCGACGAAGAGATGTGACTGTTGCGAACAGCAATAGTTTCCGGCCGTTGCAAACAAAGAGGTGTGACTGTTGCAAACAGCAACAGTTTCCGATCGTTGCAAACGAAGAGACGCGACTGTTACAAACAGAAACAGTTTCTGGCCGTTGCAAACGAAGAGACGCGGCTGTTGCGAATAGCAACAGTTTTCGGCCATTGCAAACGAAGATATGTGACTGTTGCAAACAGCAACAATTTTCGACCGTTGCAAAACAAAGAGGCGCGACTATTGCGAACAGTAATGCTTTTTGGCGTTGCAAATGAAGGGATGCTACTTTTCTCAACGTTCAATCAATTTCAAATTTTCTCTTCTTCCTCTTTGTTTCTTAATATCTACAATTCATGCGCTTTTGTATATCACACAGAAGATCATACACATCACAATTTTGAGCAGATCACGTCTGTTGTATCTTGGAAGACTTTGAATAAAGTCTTAAGAAAATTATTACGACAAGCCTCAGACGTAATTTCCTTCTTCAATTGGTTATTTTCTAGTTAATTTATATAATATATATGTAAATATCGATTTCTTTCTACGTTGTACTGTTTCTTTAAATAGTATAACGTTTGATTTAGCATTATAGTTATTATTGATATACTTATTACTTTGTTGTTGTAATTAATTACAACATACTTAGTGTTAAAATAACTAATACAGAATTCCAGAGTAGTGGAAATCTGAGTTGTAAACTTGTGAGACAGGTTTATTATTGATTAGTCTCTATTTTGGTATACTAGACATATAATAGAAGACCCCTTTGAACTTTTGATTTTTTAAGTGTTTTACCCTTTATTTTATATTAGTTACAACCTTACCATCCATTTATATATATTTTTACCCATACAAAGCATATTACTACTCAAATTCAATTATTTTTACATGAACAACTTAAAAGTCCATTATAGGTGTTCATCGTATTGCTATTCAAGCTCCATGACTCCATCTTCTAATCAATTTGTATGCTTGATTGAGATAATTTATGAAATTCATCTGTAATAGTCATTATGTTCATAAAATTATGCCTTGTGTTTCTTTGCAGCTAAAAAAATGTAGGGCGTTGCATTTTATGAAATCAATGGTTGTAATACATAATATGTTTTGTCCAATTTATCTTTTAGCCAAGAACTAAACTATTGGTATATGTCAGCAATCTAAATTCCATCTAACCCATTGATTCTTTAAAAAATAAATAATTAAGTCAGCTTAGCTTTACTAAAAATACATTCTCTCAGATCATTGTGAGACTTCCATAATACAAACATGTTCAAATGGTGATATTTGCTTTATAACATGATTGGATGAAGATAGCTCGTTGATGGTTAAAATTAAAATGACGGAGCATATTTATTAATTTCAAGCTTTACACAGATTTGGATTTTTACCAATTGTGATAGTCATGGGAGAACGAAATTTTTTTTGTAAATAACATTATGATATCCTGATCCGCGGATGCAGCGTAGTGGAAAAGAGGCTTGGGTTCTGATAAAAAGACCCAGGTTTGATTTCTACCGTATGCTTCCCTATCATATATAAATTTACTCGAAAGTATGGACACTTGGATCAGCAAACGACTTTACTGTACCCTTCTCAAGAATTTACCGACCCGTCGGGTTCTTCTGGGTTTGCGAAAAAAAGAAAAAAAAAAGTTTATGATGTCCTAAACCAATGAATTACCAATAGCATACAACAATTGGCAACAGTTTGCTAAATGAAATTATTTTGATATACTTTTAAATAACTGAAATCTTGTAAGGGTTGCTGTAACTAAAATGTGAAATTAATTGAAGTGCTAATTGTGTCAACTTAGCCTTTTGACCATAAAATTAACATTTCTCCACCGTTGTTATTAAGCCTCTACTGGAAATGCTCCAGTTAGGTTGGGACTGTGTGACTTCTTAAGAAATATGATTGAACTTTGCAAAAGTTTTGATCGAAATAGACTACAAGTTTGAATATCCCGACAGTATAAAAGAAGAATTGTTTAATGGAAAAACAGTACTAGTTACAACATCGCATGAGTACAAGCCAACAAAGCATGAGTAGTGTCAAATATTTGGACAAAGTACACATGATGCTTTAGACAACCAGTCCAAAAATGGATGCCAAACCCTACAAATGTTCATTAGAACAACATCAAAATACTACTGGACAAAGGCAGTCCAGTTCTTATATGACCAATTCTACTTTTAATTCATTTATCGAAACAGGTGCAATTGGAGAAAATGCATCATCGCAAGCTAAAGCACAAATAACTTCTATTTTCTACAGTATGGAACACAATAATCAATAAACAATGGATGTGCCCAACCCATTCTCTATTCTACAGGGAGAAGAAGAAGAGGACTGTGATGGTAATGATTTTTCATCCGCTTGGACAATTTCCTTTCTCACAAATGATAGGGTTTTTCAATTGCCTTATGTTAGATGGTTTACCCTAAGCATTCATACAACGCTGTAGATATACCAGTTGTAGAAGGGATTGCAACACGCATTGACAAAAGTATTAGTAGACACTATTTTACTAAATACTTTTCAATATTTTCATACCATTAATGCTGCATCGTTAAATTTAAGCGACCACAATCCCGTATTAATTAAACTTTACAACTCTGCAAAACCTAATGGAGGTTAACCGTTTAGATAATTAAATATTTGCATATGAGACAAAGGGACACTCACTTGATTTTGTTGGGGAAAATCCCTTCAGTTGATCAGTCTAATAGAATAAAAAATCAAACATAGCAGAAAACAACTGGATCGTGATTATAATGAGACGGAACAAACAGAGATGAACATCAGAACAAACAGTCACAAATCTATGCAATGCAGAAAAATAAATAACACCAATATTTATAGTGGTTCCACTACCGCGAGGCAGTATACGTCCATTTGGGGAAAGGAGATTTTATTAATCACCGAGAGATTAGAGTTACAAGATTGATTCACTTTTGGAGGCTATCATAAGAAGAATTAACAATACAGACAAAATTCTGCAGAGTTTCAGCTCTCTAGGATAGCTCTAAATTTGGCTGAAATTAGCTCTCAATTTCTGCTACCATTGTTGTCCAGAAACTCCCCTATTCGTATAGTGAAGATATGAGGAGGGGTAGCTGCTATATAGCAGCTTAGGAGTTTGATTCGACATCCTCTGGTTCGACATCTCTTTGGTTCGGCAACAACACTAAGCAAGTAATTTGGTTCGGCATTCCTTTACCGAACCAAAATTCTCATCCGGCAAACATTCCACCGAACGACAAAACTGAGGCGGTGCTCCTTGCTTCTCAACTAACCAAAGATATGGTTCGACATGCTCTTCAACTTCACTGCTCCAAATCCCTAGCTTCATCTTGTCTCCACTGACCAAGCTCGCCGCCACCGGGCAGGATATCTCGTTCGGTTCTCCACTCCACCACTCTAGATTTAGAGCAGTAGCTGCTCCAACACCGCTGAATCAAAAGTTTGGTTCAGCAAGCCCCTCACCGAACGAAGTATAGGGCTTCCTCCTTCCTCGTTGATGCTTCTCCAATGGCCTCTTCTCGAATTCAGGTATCATCTCTAACAATCTCCACCTTGATACCGAATTCCAAGCAAGCCTTCCAACTCCATCTACACCTTTATGCTCGAGGCAAGGATACTTTTCCCATAAGCTTCGGCAATGTCATCATCCATTACACTCTGTCAACGAACTCCGGCAAGACCACCGCCCGTCAACAACGAACTCTGCCATCATCCAATCCGCGTAGATCCTATCAATCTCCACCATGAAAAAAAAACGTCTCCATGAACCCTCTCAACTCTCCCCCCGTGCCACCCCATGGCACCTTGCACTTCATTAAGCGAATCAAGTCCGAGCAATGCTTGAACTTAGCAACGGGGAATGACTTGGTAAATATGTCTGGTGCATTTTTCTTTGTGTGAACTTTCTGAAGATGAACTAGCTTCTCTTCACTCATCGAGACAAGAATGACTCTCTCACCTCAATATGCTTCATCCTCGAGTTGAATGCCTGATTTTTAGCTAAGTGAATTGCACTTTGATTGTCACAGTACACATTCACTCCTTTATGTACGAAGCCCAAATCACACAACAATCGCCTTAAATAAAGCACCTCCTTAGCTGCTTCAACCGCAGCTATGAGTTCTGCCTCTATAATAGACAAAGCTACAATCGTCTACAACCTCGCTCTCCGACTAATCGCCGTCCCACCAATGGTGCACACATATCTGAAGGTCAACTTCCTTCGATCTCTATCACCGGCATGGTCGAAATCACAAAATCCAACCAAGCTGAAATCTCTTCCTCTATCGCCAAAGACAAGTCCATGGTTTGGAGTTCCTCTAAGGTATCTGAAGATACACTTTATTTCTTTCCAATGCCTCTTTCATAGATTTTTCATGAACCTACTCACCAATCCAACCGCCTATGTAATGTCAGGCTTAGTGCAGACCATGACATACATCAAGCTGTCAACTGCTCTTGCATATGGGACGTTCATCATATAATTCTTGTCCTTTTTCGAGATCGGAGAGCCTATACTAGCAAGCACATTTCGAATGTACTCCTTTTGAATGAGGCTCAAAAGTCCTACCTTTCTATCCCTTTGGATTTCCATACCCAAAATTTTCTTTGTTTCTCCAAGGTCCTTCATTTCGAATTCCGCTTTTAGCTTTCGCTTTAAACTATCGATTTCAGTCTTATCCTTGGAAGCAATCAACATATCATCCACGTATAAGAGTAGGTACACACATCTACCATTCTTTAAATGCTTGAAGTACACACAAGCGTTTTTGATGCTACGATCAAAACCAAGTGAAAGCATGAAAGTGTAAAACCGCTTGTACCATTATCTAGGCGAGTGCTTAAGTCCATACAAAGACTTCTTCAATTTGCAAACTCATATTCTTTCCCATCTACAAAAAATCCTTCTAGCTGCTTCATGTGGATGGTCTCATCCAAGCCTCCATGCAAGAAAGCGGTTTTCACATCCAGTTGCTCTAGCTCCAAGTCATGAGCTGCGACGATAGTGAGCAAAATACAGATGGACGTATGCCTCACTACTAGAGAGAATATCTCATCATACTCCACTTTCTTTGTGAAAATACTTTGGCAACTAGTCTAGCCTTGTATCTCCCATCATCCTTCACCTTGAATACCCATTTGAAACCTATGGCTCGGCATCCTTGAGGAGGTGGTACCAAATCCCAAGTCTAGTTCTTCTTCAACGACTCTAACTACTCTTCCATAGTGCACATCCACTTTGAACTGTCGCATGACTACAAAGCTTCATCAAGGTCAAGCGGCTCCTCATGAACCACATGTAGGGCAAAGTCAAACTGTTCACTAAGGCTAAGGTTTGCAAACTACCATATCACTGTACCTTTCGGACGGCCTAATAGTCCTATGATTGACCCGGGTAGGTACTGCTTCGCCTAAACTCCTTTCAGCTCCACCTTGAACTGAACTTCCTCTAGATTCATGCATATCACCAGCACTACTAGAAGGTACTTGTGGACTATCTTGCGATGTTTCATCAACTGTGTTTTCCCCGACAACATCAATAACAACTCTACTCCTTGGCCGAAACACATGAACTTCTTCCATCTCCTTAGGCCTGTTAGAATCTTCTGATGTGGTAGGTAGCTTCTCCTTCGAATTGAACATAGCAGACTCATCAAAAGTAACATGTCTAGAATGAACGATCTTCCAATCAACCAGGTTCCAAATTCGATACCCTTTGATACCATCAGTGTATCCCATTAGTATGCCCTTGTATGCTCTACCCTCCAACTTGTCATAACCTGTATGGTGAACGTACACGGGACAACCAAAATTCGAAAGTAACCAAGATACACTGCTTTACCTCTCCGCTTCTCCTCTGGAATCTTTTCATTTATGGCTGAGCACGAAATTCGATTTATGATATGCGCCGCAGTTGATAATGCCTTAACCCAAAAGCATCTAAACAAGCCCCCTATCAATCTCAAGCAACGAGCGTTCTCCAGTAGAGTCATGTTCATCCTTTCTGCAACCCCATTGGATTGTGGATCTCTAGGTGTAGTGAAATGTTTTTGAGTGCCATGTTGTCTACAAAAATCGAGGAACTCTCTAGAGACAAATTCACCACCATTATCAGATCTCGGCTACTTCAACCTAGAATCAGATTGGTTCTCAACAAGCGCTTTCCAGTCCTTGAACTTCTCAAAACTATCTAATTTGGCCTTCATCACATACACCTATACTTTTCAAGAAAAATCATCAATGAAAGAGATAAAATACTTTGCTCAAAGAAGGAGCAGCAACCGGTCCCCAAACATCTGTATGCACGTACTCTAGTACTCGCCTCGATCTATGGAGTCCAAATCCAAAAGATACTTTAGTTTGCTTTCCTAACACACACTCCTGGCAAAAGTCCATCTTGTCGAAGCTTTCTCCTTTGATCATCTTCCGCCTGCGAAGAAACTCTAAGCTCTTCTTTGAAATATGACCCAACCTGAGATGCCAAAGCTTTGTGGCATCCAAAGCACGAGAACTATCTACTCCAACACACGATTTTCCAAGAACTATGGTTCCTTTCAACAAATACAGATTTCGAAACACATCCCCTTTCATAAGAACTAGTGCACCTCTCGTAACCTTCAGACTATCCTTCTTGATATATAATTTGCATCCCAAAGATGCCAATTGTCCCAGAGAAATTAAGCACTTCTGAAGACCTAGAACATACGGGACACCTGTCAAAGTGCATATCACTCCGTCAAACATCCTGATCCTCGTTGTACCTTCACCCATTGCTCTACAACTAGCATCGTTACCCATAAGAATAGATCTTTCCTCTTTTCCAATGAAAGAACTGAAGTAATCCTTATTAGGCGTCATATAGAAAGACGCTCCCAAGTCTGCATCCAATGGTCTGAGACATCCGATACTGTTGCAGACTACATATCGTCACATACAGACTTTTCCACCGCAAATAATGAAGATCCTGTTTGATGTGAATTTTTGTTTAATGATAACAAATATATATATATATATATATATATATATATCAATATGTGTTTGCAGATTGTACTATATACATATAGGAATAAATATTCATATTGAATATTAATACTATTGCACAGAATTTATATTGAATTCAATCAGTATTTTTATTCAATATAATATTTTACAAAGTTTTCATCTCTCTCTATATACATACACTTGTCTATACATTTCATATTCATATTTTCTCTCACTACAACACACAACACTGTACATATTACAGAACCATTAATCTGCATCTATCTGCATTGTCCAGCTCCAGTTCTTGTCCTGTCTCCTGTGTACCTGTATAATTAGCAACTACAACAGTAATCTGAAAATAAACAAATTTGAATTTGCAAAAATATAAATTTGTTTTTATTGGTGCCTCGGTTATTTGGTTGTGTGTCATCATTTACATTTGAATTCACCACACACAAAGTCGTGCACATAGATATATACACTTGTATTCCTATCGGGGACAGGTAATCATAAGTGGCTGCAATACACACGTGTACATTCATACACGTGTGCACTGCCTCGCCAACTCGTGTGCGCAGCTAACAAAAGCAAGCATGCAAACAGAAAAACCAAAACAGAGGCAATATGAACAAGTGACTCAGGCAAATATACAGAAACATCACAGTGCATCAATATGCAAATGAACTCGACCAAGTACACAAGTGCAACAGTGTGGAAGCTCAAATCAGTTCACAACAACAACTACACTAAAATCAAGTTCAGGCCAGACCAACTCAATGCAACACAGCATCAAAGCACATGTATGCAGACCTAGTGCCTCAATGCACCAGTGCAACAACTCAAGCAATGACCAGAACACAAAGGCAGTAGTGTACATGAATACAACTACAAGGCCAGAACAACAACATGAATGCAGTAACAACCAGAATGAATGTCAAAGACCAGACAATAGTGAAGAACACAAGGCATAGCAGCTGCATAGCAACTGCAACAAGACACAACAATGAAAACTACATCCCAATGAACCAGAGACAACAACAGAGCACAATGCACCAACAAGCAACTGAAGGCAACATGACCAAAAGATCAGAGACAATACAATGGTCAACTCAAATGAACACTACAAGTCAGTAGAGAACTCATACTACATGAAATACATGGAGACAAGATCAAACTGCAACAAGACCACTATGCAGTGTACATGAATGCAATAGAAAGTGGTGTAAATACAACTCGAAGCAATGCAAGTTCATATGTACAGCAAGCTACAAGTGATGCAGAATCAAGGTGAACAAACAGTGGAAAATGTATACAAGTGATGCAGAATAGAACATATATACACAACAATGAAGACTACAGCAAAATCCAGTGCCAACAATGAACAGAAGAAAATTGAACAACTACAAGTACAAAATGCCATCATATGTTCATGAGCAAACAAGTGATACAAATGCACAACAACATGAATACTGAAACAACCAAGGGTCGAGCAACTGATATATGCAAACTGCAAGAAGTATGCAAGTGTAGAATCAAGGTGAAAAATGTAACAGTGAAGCAAGTACAGGTTAAACCAACCAGAGGAGATGGCCAGAGTCGAAGCTCACAGGCCAGAAAATCAAAGCCATAATTCGCAGTGAAGTAATAAACAAGCTATGATCGAAATCATGGAAGCATACAGTAGTCAACAAGGAAATTCATATCAAAAATTCAAATGCGTATCTTTGAAATAATCAACGCAAATCAAAAGAGGAAAGTTTTTGCCATATGACGCAAGAAAAATAATCGAACGTTTCAAAATCAAGACCGTGCATATCAAGTAGTCACAAATATTAGGAAAGTATCGAATTGATTAGGGTCTCAGAATCCATATAAATACTCACCCAACAAATTCATCATTGGCATCGAGTTCGAATACGAAAATTGTAAAAGCACTTAAAGTGAAAATTACATACCGAAGCATACGTTGAACTCGATCAACTCGGTCAACAGAGGAGCAGCTGCGAACAACCTCAAGTAAAGCAAGCCGCCGATCATCAGAGAAGCAAAGAAAGCAACGGCCGTCAACAAATTCGATCGGCATCATCAAAGATCACCGAAGCCCTAATTCAGATCGAACAAAGAAAGCAACGGCCACCATTTTCTTCACAAGCCAGAGAGAAAAAAAGGGATCGGGTTAAAGAATAAGAATGGGCCGGCCTTGTTTTTATTAAAAGGGGCTTTAGTTATTTAATTAAGGGTTTAGTTTTTCAAATAGGGTTTAATGTTAAAATCAAGTTTTTAGTTTTTTTTTCTCTTATTTTCTGTACTTTTCGATTTAAATCTTGGTAAATCACCACCTAGGTTTTAGGTAGTGTCAGATTGTCTAGTTAGGATTAATTCAGTGAGCAGGGTGTGCGAGTTTGCAAAATTCTATAGGCGGTAGCAGGGTGTGCGAGTCTGTTAGAGTGTTTGTAAGCGGGAGACTGTTTAATCCTAATAGAAATCTGGGAATGCAGCAGTAGGCAGGGGTTGCCGAAGCTGGGTAAATTTTGTGTGTGATTTACTTTTCAGCATATTTACTTCTCTGCAGATTGTTTTTGTTTAATTCGAGAAAATTTGCTATAACCCTATTCAACCCCCCCCCCCCTCTAGGGTTAATCTAAATCCTACAAGTGGTATCGGAGTAAGGTATTTTTTCTTTTAACTCTAGAGTCATGAATCCACCAAATAATAACTCAGAAGAATCTAGTGAGGTCTGTTGGCGGGCTAAGGAGCAACAAGAATGGTTTCTAGATTCAGGGTGTTCTAGACATATGACAGGTGACAAATCGAAGTTCCTTAGCCTAGAGAATTTTAAAGGTGGAAATGTGATCATGGGTGACAATAGCAAGTGTAAGATTATTGGTAAAGGTGAAGTAGGTAACGGTACTTTTTCCTTGACTAATGTTTTATACGTTGATAATTTGCATCACAATCTCATTTCTATCAGCCAATTATGTGACAAAGGTATGAATGTGGTCTTTGATAGTGATACTTGCAAAATTATTGATAAATCTTCTGATAACATTGTTTTTATGGGTAAAAGAAAAGGAAATGTTTACTCACTTTCGTTTGATAATCTAAATCTTTCTAGATGTTTGGTAGCCACTAACTAAGAGACATCTTTGTGGCATAGGAGATTTGGACATGCTAGCATGAGCCTCTTAGAAAAACTTGAAACGAAAGAATTAGTCAGAGGGTTACCACTTCAGAAATTTAAAAATAATAAAGTGTGTAAAGCATGTTCCTTGGGCAAGCTTAGTCGATAATCATTTTGCCCTAAAAATATTGTTAGCACATCAAGGGTCCTTGAATTAATTCACATAGACTTATTTGGACCAAATGAAATTGCAAGCTTGAATGGAAAACGTTATTGTTATGTATTGGTTGAGGATTATTCTAGATTTACATGGGTTTATTTCTTAGCCAAAAAGTGTGAATCTTTTGATTATTTTTTAAAATTTGCAAAACTTTTTCAAAATGAAAAAGGAGTTTCAATTAAAATTTTGAGAAGTGATCATGGAGGCGAATTTGAAAATTTGGAATTTGAAAGCTTTTGTGAAGAAAATGATTTAAAACATGAATTTTCTGCTCCACGAACACCTCAACAAAATGGGGTGGTTGAAAGGAAAAATCGTACATTACAGGAATTGGCTTGATCCATGTTGAGTGAGTATAAACTACCTCTAACCTTTTGGGCAGAGGCAGCGAATACTTCGTGCTATGTAATGAATAGAGTAATGATTAGACCAATACTTAACAAAACGTCTTATGAATTGTGGCATGAAAGGAAACCTAACATCTCTTATTTTCATGTATTTGGATGTACTTGTTTCATTCTTAACACATGTGATCAACTTGGAAAATTTGAATCAAAGGCTGATGAGGGAATTTTCATGGGCTATTCAACAAGGAGCAAGGCTTACAGGATAAACAACAAACGAACAAAAACAATTGTTGAATCAATCAATGTGAAATTCGATGAATCTGACCTGGAAAGGACGACTGAAAAGACGGTTGACGATGGGGTAGATCATAAAGGCATTGAAGAAGGGACATCGAGTGAGAAAGCTGAAAATAGTACTGTTGATGCCGGTAGATTGAAGTTCAAATCCAATCATCCTCCTGAATTGGTTATAGGTGATCCTACGGAAGGTATACGCACTCGCTCGTCATTTGATAAAAATTTATGTGCGTTTTGTTGCCACAGTGGTTTTATTTCTGAGATTGAACCTGATTCTATTGAAATGGCTCTTAATGATGAAAGTTGGGTTTTAGCAATGCAAGATGAACTTAATCAATTTGAGAGAAATAAAGTTTGGAAATTAGTTCCTAGGCCTAATGACTATCCAATTGTTGGAACTAAATGGGTGTTCAAAAATAAGCTTGATGAATCAGGAAATGTAATTAGAAACAAAGCTAGGTTGGTCGCAAAAGGATATAACCAAATAGAAGGCATAGATTTTGATGAAACATTTGCTCCAGTGGCTAGGTTAGAAGCCATCAGGATTTTGCTAAGTTTTGCATGTTATAAGGGTTTCAAAGTTAAACAAATGGATGTAAAAAGTGCCTTTCTAAATGGTGATTTGAAAGAAGAAGTTTTTGTTGAACAACCCCCCGGTTTTGAAAATCATGATTTTCCAAATCATGTGTATAAACTAGAAAAAGCATTATATGGTCTTAAGCAAGCTCCTAGAGCTTGGTATGACTGCCTTTGTACATATCTTTTGGAAAATGGCTTTAAAAAGGGGTGTGCTTACACGACACTATTTCTATTACATAATGGAAGTGAATTTTTGATTGTTCAGATTTATGTGGATGATATTATTTATGGTGCTACTAATGAACTCTAGTGCGAGAAATTTGAACAAGTCATGCAGGCTAAATTCGAGATGAGCTTGGTTGGAGAATTGAAATATTTTCTTGGATTCCAAATCAAGCAAAGCAGTGATGGTATTTTTATTTCACAATCCAAGTATGTGTTGGAACTGTTGAAGAAATTTGGAGTTGAGAACTCCAAACCATTGAGAACTCCTATGAGACCATCAACAAAGTAGGACAAAGACGAGAAAGGAATTGCTGTTGATCAGAAAAAATATCGAGGGATAATTGGTTCACTTCTCTATCTTACTGCTTCTAGACCTGATATTATGTTTTCTGTGTGTTTGTGTGCACGTTTTCTATCTAATCCTAAAGAATCTCATTTGAAAGCCACTAAACGAATTTTGAGATATCTTTCACACACACACAAATTTTGATTATGGTACCCTTCTTGTGAAAATTTTGATTTTGTTGGCTATTCTGATGCGGATTATGCTGGTTCATTGGTTGCCAGGAAAAGCACTAGTGGGACATGTTTCATGCTAGGACATTCATTAGTTTCATGGTCAAGTCGAAAACAGAATTGTGTTGCATTATCCACCACTGAAGCAAAATATATTGCTTTAGGAAATTGTTGTGCTCAAATTTTATGGATGATGCAAACTCTTTCTGATTTTGGCTTAGTTTATAAACAAGTTCCATTAAAATGTGATAGTAAAAGTGCAATAGACTTGTCAAATAATCCTGTTCATCATTCACGCACAAAACACATTGATGTGAGACACCACTTTCTTAGAGATCACATTGCCAAGGAAGACATTTGCATTGAATATATTTCAACTGAGGCTCAACTTGCTGATATTTTCACAAAACCCCTCCCCGAAGACAGATTTTTCAGATTACGTTTGGATTTGGGGATTATAGAAACTGACTAATCATTTTCCATTTTTTAGTTGAAATATTCTTGGATATATACTTTCAATTTAAATTTCTAGGATTCAAACCAGTTTTGGATATTATCCAAAGATTGATTCGAATATGGTATTCAGTATTGGATATTACATAATATAATTAACTTGGTAACTTATTCCACGATCATTTCTATTTCTACCATCTTTCTATCGTTCATAATGGTTTTGTAAAATGAGAAGAGTGGATTATTTTTTTAAATTTTTTTTTAATAATGATAATAACTCTCATGCATCCATTCTCATTTAAAAGTCCTTATGGTTATGCATGGATGGAGCATGTGAGTGAATTATTTTTATCATTACTCCATTCTCGTTTAAAAGTCCTTATGGTTATGCATGGATGGAGTATGGTAACTAAGTATTCTGGTCTCACTTAAAAGTCCGGATGCTTAGACTAATAAGTAACTGCTAATCCCATTTAAAAGTCCTTATGGTTATGCGTGGTTAGTAAGTGCTTATTTTTGTGCTTAAATGTCAAATTAATTTTAAAATATCTCTCTTCTTATTATACAAAAACCGAATCATCGATTCATTCTCTACAATGTGGAAATTGTTATCTCGTTTTGATATATTATTTTTTCCTACTGTTCCATTGTTTTTTGTCAGTCTTTTGATAATGACAAAAGGGGGAGAAGAACAAGATTTTGATAAGGAAGTAAATATTTTTTGGAATTTTTCAACAAATTTGTTAAATGTTGTTAGTTAATTTTCTTTAGTTCTTTTATTCTTCTGTAATTCTCTAAATCTTGTAAATAGGGAGTGGTCTCAGTTGTAGGGGGAGCATTCATATAGGGGGAGCTAAATAGTTCATGCTCAAACACATTTATTAGAATTTTCAAAATCTTTAATATACATGTTTGTCATTATCAAAAGGGGGAGATTGTTTGATGTGAATTTTTGTTTGATGATAACAAATATATATATATATATATCAATATGTGTTTGCAGATTGTACTATATACATATAGGAATAAATATTCATATTGAATATTAATACTATTGCACAGAATTTATATTGAATTCAATCAGTATTTTTATTCAATATAATATTTAACAAAGTTTTCAGCTCTCTCTATATACATACACTTGTTTATACATTTTATATTCATATTTTCTCTCACTACAACACACGACACTGTACATATTACAGAACCATTAATCTGCATCTATCAGCATTGTCCAGCTCCAGTTCTTGTCTTGTCTCCTGTGTACCTGTATAATTAGCAACTACAGCAGTAATCTGAAAATAAACAAATTTGAATTTGCAAAAATGTAAATTTGTTTTTATTGGTGCCTCAGTTATTTGGGTTGTGTGTCATCATTTACATTTGAATTCACCACACACAAAGTCGTGCACATAGATATATACGCTTGTATTCCTATCAGGGACAGGTAATCATAAGTGGCTGCAATACACACGTGTACATTCATACACGTGTGCACTGCCTCGCTAACTCGTGTGCGCAGCCAACAAAAGCAAGCATGCAAACAGAAAAACCAAAACAGAGGCAGTAAGAACAAGTGACTCAGGAAAATATACAGAAACATCACAGTGCATCAGTATGCAAACGAACTCGACCAAGTACACAAGTGCAACAGTGTGGAAGCTCAAATCAGTGCACAACAACAACTACACTAAAATCAAGCTCAGGCCAGACCAACTCAATGCAACACAGCATTAAAGCACATGTATGCAGACCCAGTGCCTCAATGCACCGGTGCAACAACTCAAGCAATGACCAGAACACAAAGGCAGTAGTGTACATGAATACAACTACAAGGCCAGAACAACAACATGAATGCAGTAACAACCAGAATGAATGTCAAAGACAAGACAATAGTGAAGAACACAAGGCATAGCAACTTCATAGCAACTGCAACAAGACACAACAATGAAAACTACATCCCAATGAACCAGAGACAACAACAGAGCACAATGCACCAACAAGCAACTGAAGGCAACATGACCAAAAGATCAGAGACAATACAATGGTCAACTCAAATGAACACTACAAGTCAGTAGAGAACTCATATTACATGAAATACATGGAGACAAGATCAAACTGCAACAAGACCACTATACAGTGTACATGAATGCAACAGAAAGTGGTGTAAATACAACTCGAAGCAATGCAAGTTCATATGTACAGCAAGCTACAAGTGATGCAGAATCAAGGTGAACAAACAGTGGCAAATGTATACAAGTGATGCAGAATAGAACATATATACACAACAATGAAGACTACAGCAAAATCCAGTGCCAACAATGAACAGAAGAAAATTGAACAACTACAAGTACAAAATGCCATCATATGTTCATGAGCAAACAAGTGATACAAATGCACAACAACATGAATACTGAAACAACCAAGGGCCGAGCAACTGATATATGCAAACTACAAGAAGTATGCAAGTGTAGAATCAAGGTGAAAAATGTACCAGTGAAGCAAGTACAGGTTAAACCAACCAGAGGAGATGGCCAGAGTCGAAGCTCACAGGCCAGAAAATCAAAGCCATAATTCGCAGTGAAGTAATAAACTAGCTATGTTCGAAATCATGGAAGCATACGGTAGTCAACAAGGAAATTCATGTCAAAAATTCAAATGCGTATCTTTGAAATAATCAACGCAAATCAAAAGAGGAAAGTTTTTGCTGTATGACGCAAGAAAAAAAATCGAACGTTTCAAAATCAAGACCGTGCATATCAAGTAGTTACAAATATTAGGAAAGTATCGAATTGATTAGGGTCTCAGAATCCATATAAATACTCACCCAACAAATTCATCATCGGCATCGAGTTCGAATACGAAAATTGTAAAAGCACTTAAAGTGAAAATTACATACCGAAGCATACGTTGAACTCGATCAACTCGGTCAACAGAGGAGCAGCTGCGAACAACCTCCAGTAAAGCAAGCCGCCGATCATCAGAGAAGCAAAATAAAGCAACGACCGTCAACAAATTCGATTAGCATCATCAAAGATCACCGAAGCCCTAATTCAGATCGAATAAAGAAAGCAACGGCCGCCATTTTCTTCACAAGCCAGAGAGAAAAAAAGGGATCGGGGTTAAAGAATAAGAATGGGTCGGCCTTGTTTTTATTAAAGGGGCTTTAGTTATTTAATTAAGGGTTTAATTTTTCAAATAGGGTTTAATGTTAAAATCAAGTTTTTAGTTTTTTTTCTCTCTTATTTTCTGTACTTTTCGATTTAAATCTTGGTAAATCACTACCTAGGTTTTAGGTGGTGTTAGATTGTCTAGTTAGGATTAGTTCAGTGAGCAGGGTGTGCGAGTTTGCAAAATTCTATAGGCGGTAGCAGGGTGTGCGAGTCTGTTAGAGTGTTTGTAAGCGGGAGACTGTTTAATCCTAATAGAAACCTAGGAATGCAGCAGTAGGTAGGGGTTGCCGAAGCTGGGTAAATTTTGCGTGTGATTTACTTTTCAGCATATTTACTTCTCTGCAGATTGTTTTTGTTTAATTCGAGAAAATTTGCTATAACCCTATTCACCCCCCCCCCCTCTAGGGTTAATCTAGATCCTACAGATCCGTCTTCTTCTTTCTTCTTCAAGTCTGGACAATCCTTTTTCCAATGACCAGGTTTCTTGCAGATAAAGCACTTTTTGTCCTTAGACTTTCCTCTCCCGCCATTACCGAGTTTCTTAGACTTGTAACGCCTTCTAAAATGCCAATTCTTCTTATCTTATCTACCTCTGTCAATAAACAGGCTGTGACTACTACTTCCACCTCTACTTCCTTCACTTATCTCCTTCATCTGATCTCTCAAACCCTCAGATAGAAGGTCCGACTTCATATCTTCCGCTATCAATGTGTCTCTAGTGAAGATAAGGCTGTTAGCGAAACCTGTGTATCGCTCTAGAAGAGAACACAAAAGAATCATTGTCATTTGCTCCTAATCCATTTTCAAGTCAACAGTCTTCATCTTCATCACCAGAACATCAAAGAAATTAGGATGTTCCTTCACTGAAGTACCCTCTCTCATCCACATGGTGAAAAACATCTTCAGCAATATTAGATGGTTAGTCGAAGATTTCTTCAAGTAGAGATTTTCTAGCTTGGTCCAAATGCCCCTAGTAGTGGTCTCACTGCTAATCTCTGAGATGACATTCTCTCATATAGCTAGCTGTAAAGTAGTAAACGCCTATTTCTCCATCTCCTTCCTTTCCACGACCGAGATGTCAACCGTCAACTCATCAGAGGCAAACACTACTGGATGGACTTCATTTCTCATTAGAACAGCATTCATCATCTATTGCCACTTCTCGAGGTCTTTATCCCCAATCCATTTCTCAATTGCCAACTGTGAACCTGAGGCGATATATACCCCTCTAGTATAGGGTCTTGTAACAACTGGAGTCGTTTCATCTCCTACCATAACGTCTAACACTCCTCAATCAACTTTGCAGCTCCGATACCACACTGTTGTGGAAAATCCTTTCAGATGTTCAGTCTAATGGAATAAAAAACCCAACGCAGCGGAAAACAACTGCATCGTGATTATAGTGAGACGGAACAAACAGAGATAAACACCAGAACAGACAGTCACAGATCTATACAATGCAGAAAAATAAATAACAACTGTATTTATAGTGGTTCTACTACAGGAGGCAATGGATGTCCACTTGGGAAGAGGAGTTTTTATTAATCCCTAAAAGATTAGAGTTACAAGATTGATTCACTTTTGGAGGCTATATATAAGAAGAATTAACAATACAGAAAAAATTCTGATGAGTTTCAGCTCTCTAGGATGGCTCTGAAATTGGCTGAAATTAGCTCTCAATTTTGATTATCATTGTTGTCCAGAAGCTCCCATATTTATATAGTGAAGATATGAGGAGGAGTGGCTGCTATATAACAGCTCAAGGGTTCGGTTCGGCATCCTCTGGTTCGACATCTCTTTGGTTCGGCAACAACACCGAGCGATTAATTTGGTTCGACATTCTTTTACCGAACCAACACTACAACAAAAATAACCTATTACAACGCCTTTTTTACAACGGGCATTGGCTGCCTGTTGTAATAGAAGGCTATTACAACAGGCCATTCAAGCCCGTTGTAATAGATGCCCTATATAACGCCTTTTTTACAACAAGCAATGACTGTCCGTTGCAATAGAATTCTATTACAACGGTCCTTTCATGCCCATTGTAGTAGATGCTAATTTTACAACGTTCACAAATTGCCCGTTGTAATATATGCCAATTTTACAACTATCACAAAATGCCGTTGTAAAATGTGTCAATTTTACAACGCTCATAACATTGTAATAGGTGCCAATTATACAACGGGCTAAAAATGCTCGTTGTAATAGGTGCCAATTTTACAACGGTCATAAAATGCCCGTTTTAACCGGTGCCAATTTTATAACGATCTTAAAATGCCCATTGTAATAAATGTCTATGGCCAATTTTCGACAATCAATAATTAATAATCACAATGCTTTCTTAAAATTAATATTTAACAATGAATAATTAATACTTACAACGTAATCGATGCCGATTTTACAACGGCTAAAGAATGCCTGTTGTAATAAATACTCATTGCCGATTTTGATAATTAATAATTAATAAATACAATGCTTTCTACAAAAATATTAATTATTATTAACTATTAATATTTAATAATAAATTATTAATAATATTAATATTAATCATCATTATCTTCGATTATTTATACATACTTACTCAATATTTATTTTTTATATTAATAATTTATTATAGTTAATTATTAATAATTAGTAAATTATAGCTAATATTTATAACTTATAATTAATAAATATTATTAATACTTCGTAAAATAATTAATATTAAATAATCAATAATTAATATTAAATAATTAATAATTAACTTTTAATAATTGATATTCTGTAATAAATGTTTATATTTAATATTTAACTAATTTACAATTTTAATAATTAATATTAAATTATTTACTATAGATTAATAATCTAGAAATAATTTTTTTCTAAATTTAAAAAGATCCATAAAATTTATAAACAATTAATATTAAATAATTAATAATTAATATTAAATAACTAATGTTAGATAATTAATAATTAATATTAAATAACTAATATTTAATTATAATTAAGAAGTGATAATTAATAATTAATAACTAATAAATAAGAAATGATATTTAATATTTAATAATTACCGATTAATATTCAATTAAATAATTGGTAATTTAAAATGAATTACGATACTAAATACATACTAAGAAATGTTAATTGTGATAAATTATATTGGGAGAGCTAAAGTCATGGGTACATGAACTGAATAAAAAAAGGTCCGCGAACTCACACTTGTTTCCCGCCTCGTTTCCGGCTAAATTTCATTTCCCGCTTTGCTTGCCCCATTTTTCCTTAATCTAATTTCCAAATACCCGCTGAATCCCAAAACAAAATCATTTCCTTTCTCCACCAAAATACCACAATACTACCCGTGCCAAGATCTGAAGCTCTATCAACAAACAAACCTCCTAATTGCCCTCGATGACCTTTTTCGATTCGAATCAAAGCTCCAGACAGGATCATGTTGACGAACGATGTATGTGAGGCGATGGAGCTGATTGACCTAACACTGCCGTCGATGTTGACAAACTCTGAGTCGCCGCCACCGATGGTTAAAGTTATCGGGTCTTTATTTGTGATATGTGAAGATTTATCGAATTCTGGGTTGTTGTTCATATCTGTAATTAGTAAAATCTTATGTTCTTATGATTGGAAAAATAATTTCTTGTGTTCATCTCTGTGATTAATAAAATCTTATGTTATAAAATAGAAAACAAGCTCAACTAAATAACAGATAATGTTAGATTTTCCCCCTTTTATTAGAAAAGATTATTGTTATGTGATTAATCTCAAAACTTCTGCTAAATTTTTCTTACGGGATTCCTCATGGCAGGAAGAGATTTTCATGCAATTTAAAATAATTTTCACTTTATTTTCCAACTTGATTTGTGATAAATCAACATCCTTATTTTTATTAGAATTTTTGACAATTTCTTTTGTTGATGAGCCTTATCAACCCGAACAAAGGTTTTCCATTTGGATTTTCAATTGATCGAAAAATTAAAAACTTGAAATTGCAAGGCAACTGTTTGAGTTAATGCGACAATAATAAAGAAAGAGAGGCAACTCTCTGTTGGTGCTTATGAGCGGCATCTGTTCAAAAAAAAAATCTTATGTTATTATTATCAGTAAAATATATTACATGCCTCATTGCAATATGATCCGAAGATAGAGGAAGGTGAGCGTTAGGAAACAATTAATTATTTACATGTTTGAACATGTTCAACTATGTTGGCATTAACACCCACCACTGAGTTCACTTATTGGCTATTTTTGGAGTCTTGATTCAGGAGTAGTGGGTGAGGAGTGGATTTGCCTGTTGCAGCTGTTAGTTATTATTTCAATGAATGATGAAACTGCAACTTGTCGTGCATTGGTTGTATTCAGGCCATTGTTCCTAAGTATGTTATGATGTAACCACCTCGGTAGCTTATGAAGACATGAAATTGATTGTGTGCTTTCTAATAAGTAGCTAGCTGCAATTCTATTATGACCAAGCTAAAGTTTTAAGATAATGTCACCTGATCCTTCATATGGTTTCCTTTATATAGCAACACTTTACGTCTAGCCACACTTAATATAATTGTGATTTCATCATGTTTAGGATGACATGTTTCATATAATGCTAGTTTGGTTATTGTGGCAAAAAGGCTTGCTGTGTTTTTGTTATGCACCTACTGGTACGGTGGTAGTAGAGTTGTGCCTTACCTTTTGTAATTTTAAGATTTTCTGGACGTATATTTGTTTTTCGTGTAAATATATTTTGACTTGAACTAAAGCTTAAATTTATTACACACGCATCCCTAAGTTAATGAATATTAATTCTTTTATAAATGGTAGATAACATGAACGCTTGCATAACTAGGCAAGTTGCATAAAAATGATTGTACAAATCATATCAAGTAAATTAGTATGACTTTTTTCCTAAACTGGTTTCAAATTATGGATCTAATATATGCTACGAAGTATATAAGAAGGTTTGATAATATTCAACTAAAGGAATCCAATATAAAGTATTGGCATGCCTCACATGGGGTGTATCACGGTAGTTCTACTTTCATTTCAACATAAATGTAAATTTGCCCACGACCCAATACGCACATCACAAAGGCTTTTTGAAATCTAGGTACAAGGTTTGTGTTATATAATGTATATGCATCAGTTTTAATAATTCAGCATTCATATAAATGAATTATAAGTTAATTGTATACATGTTGCCTTCTAACAAGTTTCATTGTAAACAATTTTACTAGCTATATATAAACAAAATTAATTTTGCGCACAGCTCAAGTGCTAGGAATGCCATTTCTTAGCCCATATCTGAAATCTATTTGTTCGTACATATACATCTCAATGCTCCAGCACTTTCTAAAGACCCATAGAAACCATCTCCATGCATTAATCTCATTAATCTCTGACTAAACCAAAAAAAATAATGCACAAAAGTATTTTTGGGTCGTAATTGCTAACTTAATGTTCAACGGTACTGTTTCATAACATTAAACAAAATTCTCCGAAGTACCGTTTTATCGCAATTTCTATTTTTTCCTTTATGAATCTAACGGTGAATTCATTTGTGATGTTTAATATCTTTTTTAGATATCTCAAGAAGATTGTTGTTATGAGTATTGTTGCTCGTGTATCTCAAGAAACGGGTGTCAAACTTGAATACGAGGTTTGCTTAAAGACTAGAAACAAGACAATTATCGTTGTATAGTTGTTATAATGCAGTTGTGTTGTATTATTTTTTTATATTAGTTTAAGCAAGAAATACGATAATTTGTAATTATGTTAATACTTTATGAATATATGATTCGCTTTAGCCTTTTAGAGTGTGAATCTATCATGTTATCTTTAACGAATATGAATGATTTTAATTGATGAGCTTTATTTAGACTTTTCGTATGTGATTTTGATTGTTTTATGATAATATTTATTGCTCGTTAAATTATTCATTATTGGTATGAATAAACAGCATGGATGCTGCTTTTTTTTTTAATTTGCATTTATTTTGCAACGGACAGAGCATGTTGTTTATACAACCTTTTTACAAGGGTTAGAGCATGTTATATGAGCTTTTTACAATGGTCCATGCATGTTGTCAAAAGGAATTTTGCAACGGTCAATGCATGTTGTCGAAGAGTCTTTTGCAAGGGCCAATGACCGTTGTAAAAAGGTGTATTACAACGGTCCTTCACAACGTTTATTGCCCGTTGTAAAATACAGTGGACCTATTACAACGAGGCCTAATACGACGGACGCATGCCCGTTGCGAAAAACATATTACAACAGGCATTGTCCGTTGTACAAAGGTCGTTTTGTTGTAGTGCAAAATTCTCGTCCGGTAAACATTCCACCGAAGAAAAAATTGGGTAGGTGCTCCTTGCTTCTCACCAAACCAAAGATATGGTTCGGCATTCTAACTTCACTGCTTCAAATCCTTAGCTTCATCATGTCTCCACCAACCGAGCTCACCACCACCGGACAAGATATCTCGTTCGGTCCTCCACTCCACCGCTCCAGATTTGGAGCGGCAGCTGCTCCAACACCGTCGAACCAAAAGTTTGGTTCGGCAAGCCCTTCATCGAACAAAGTATAGGGCTTCCTCCTTCCTCGTCGATACTTCTTCAACGGCCTCTTCTCGAATTCAGGTATCATCTTCAACAGGTTTGCATGCTGAAACTTAGGGAGATAATATACTTAAAAGAATTAAACTGAATTTGAAGGCTTGGAATAAAAAGAAGATATAACGATGAAAAAACCTAAAGAAGGGTACAACGATGTACCATTTGTTTCCTACAGTAATAGAACAAATGACAAAGCATATGAAGCAATGTATAGAACAAGCGTAGATGTGAAAGAAGAAAATGCATATTCAACACCAGAATTGTAGGCTAAAAAGAAAAAGTTAAATGGCCACAAAAGGGATATGCATCCTAAATTCTTCTGTGCTAGAGTGTTGACGAGCAAACATGAAAATAACATATAAGCGCTTTCAAGTTTCAACCAACGAGGGAATATATTTATGAACCCGAACAGACTGAGAATGAAGTCATTAATTATTACACTAATTTATTCAACTTTGATGATAAAGTGCAAATGGAACATCAAGATATAAACCGTAGAAAAATCAAAAATCCTTAGAGAGAAAAAAAATACTTGCTAGTCAGGTTCTACAAAAGGTCAAAGTTGTTGTACACTATATTGATGATTCCAAATCTACGGCTGAATTTTATACGCCGCACATGCATGTCATGAATTAGTCACTGCTGAGAATGATATACATTCAACATACATCCTCCAAAAGGAAGGAATCTTACGTTCATTTCCTTTGTCCAAAAAAAAACTTGAAACAATTGCAGACCATAGACCAATTGTGTTGGTCCTAAAAATGGCCCACACCCAAGAGTTTATTTCTTAAAGAAAAGTCATTGGAGGTGAGAGTGGACTTGTGCTTCCATGGATATATTAAAAATCCTATCTTCATACAACGAAGATCGATTATAATTCAATCAAGTTTGAAGTGTACATCGATCTAAAACAAGATAAGAACATGATACACCAATCTCATAAGCATTCAACATCGTATCTTTGGGAAATCAAATCGTAGATGCCTAATCTCTGACATACATCCGACCACTTGGATTTTTTGTTATTGAGATTCTATTGCAATAATAAGAGCTACAATGTTTTTCAGTTCTGATTCATTGAAATTCTGATGGAATTTGGTGGAAATTTGATGTTTTAGAAGTTTTGGTCCAGAGGAATCAATCTCATTCTTTGATGGTGTTTCCCTGTATTCATATATGTAGACGTGGAGAGCTCTTTTAGACGTTTAGTCACTTAGAATATCCCTAGAAATTCGTCTAGGAAATATCCAGTTAAGATCCACAATAGCAAACCAAAGAATTGGTGAAAGTTGACTTAGCTGGTATGGATTTGTACCAATCTATCCCTATCGATGGTTATCGACCCATGACTATCGATCATTACCAATCCATCCCTATTGATCTACACCAATCTATCAGGTAGAGTAGGAGAAAACGATGATCAATGCATAACTCCTTCATTTTAAGTCGGATATTCCCGAGACTTGAACGATTCTTCCTGTATCATGGTACAAAACACTAGCACCATTTGTTATCTCATCCATTGATCAGTTGAGATACTTGTCTACGGTGGCATACTAATTAGCAGGGGTTGATCAATAAGCCCGGTCTATGGAGATAATGGATGATCGATCCATAAATTCTTCAGATCAAGGCGGATTTGCACACAGTTTGAATAGTTCTTTTTTATGAGAAAATTAAATGGTCCTCTCAAGAAGAAGAGCGCTCATGTAATTTTATTTTACCCTTAAAGCGAGCTATCAATAAGCCAAAGGGTAGTAAAAGTCCTCACACAAATAAGAGTGAAGAAAAAAAAAACCTCCCAAACCTAAAGATTATCATCCTAATGAACCTGCTTAGATCCAAAAGTAGAAAGAAACGGCTCTGGTCAAGAAAAATCATGACAAAATTAACTTTCCCAAGCTAAAGAACGTGGCTACCAAACCAAATGTACCAATAGATGTGGAGTAATAGAAGCCAAAAGCCATGAAGTGCCATCAAGAGGTATCCCATGACATTCACATTGTGGGCATAGAAGCGCCCTAGCACTGTCGATCCTAACCATTACGTCCTACTAAGCCTGAGAAAGGACAACAAGAATGTGAGGCCTACACACATACGTATGTGTGTGTTGTGCAGTTAAAGCCTCGCTAAAGCCGTGAAAAATCTCCGCTATAGCACATAGCGTTCTTTAACCGCTACACTTTTTTAATATAGTGCTATTGAATAGTAGATCCGCTTTAAGCCCCGCTGTATTCCGCTACATCTGCCAAATCAAGGCATTTTAGCATCCACTTTATCAACATTAGTATAAAAATGTTGATTTAACTAGTTCTCTTTTGAACCAAAAGCAACAAAGTTAGGGTAAAGACCTATGTTTAAGTTATAAGTACTCAATATAAGTTAGAAATCTACCATAATACCAAATCTGGACTGCATAAGTTATGATATTCTTCGATTTTGTTATATAAGATTAAACGCTATTCCTTTTTCCTATACAAATGGTTAAGAATGAAAATAAATTAACTTTAAATACTGTTTTTCCATCTAGAAAAGTTTTCGGCATCTCCGTTATTTTCCGTTATATCCCCTACCGTAACTTTTGGTACCTCCACCACTATGGAGCTGCTAAGCGCTTTAATTGCGCGTGCGCGCATACATGTGTGTGTGTGGGGAGCTTATATACCCATATATGTGTAAATTGTACAGAAATAACAGAAGTGGAATGTTCTTAGTTTTTATGCAATAGTAACATGGTTGAATGGTTATCTTTGTTATAAAGGTCAACAATATCCGTGCTGATGGTCATACTGTGACTCGAGTTGTTGTAATTTCTTTTACCTATAGTTTATCAATGTGCCTTTTTATTACTAAGAAATTCCTTGAAATATATAAATTTAGCTAATTTATAGCTAGGATTTGGAAACAATTATAGCTATAAAGTGTAATATCATAGATCAGATTATCGACTGAGGTGCTAACACTATTGAATATCCTTTGGTTCCTTTCAAACCATAAATACCAACAAGTAATTATCAAGATAGTGTCGATTAAAATTCTATAGTATTAGTGTTGGAACTAGGCCAGCCCGCGGCAGAAGTAATTGGTGAATTAAAAAAAATTCCCTATTGGATCTTTGTTGGGCCTATGACGTTTAATTTATTTAGAACATTTATAAATTTTATTTAAATAAAATATCTTATTTTATTTAAATTACAAATTGATATGGTTTTATTTAATTATGTTATGATATATGTATGTATCATATACACATATACATATATATGCATGTGTAACATATCAATTCGTGCAAGGTGTAGCATGCCCATAAATAAGTTGGGATTTACCTCAAAGTGGACATGTTAGCTTATCCAATATGAAAAATATATTGTTCAAATATATATATATATATATATATATATATATATCTGTGTGTGTGTATAAATATATACCATTATTTATCCGCAAATATTATAAATATTTGTGTGTGTATATATACATAAATTATAGATTTGCTTAAACAATTTTATATCAGTAAAAATATATGTATGTGTATATATATATATAATTGTATGAATAAAATATTAATATTGTATATGCATATTATATAATAGACATATTTAAATATAAAGAAACTATTTATAAATGTTTAAGAAAAAATTAAAACTACGAGTAATACACATAGATATATAAATATATTAATAAAATATTTTTTAAATATCATTTTCAAAATATTTTTAAAATATATATATATATATATATATATATATTAATAATACTCCAAAAAAAATTTGAAAAATATAATTGACTAAATCTTATCCATGGCTCTGTAAATATAATAAATTTTTTAATATATATTTTTATTTACATATCCATGCAAAAAATATTAAAATATTAATTAAAAATAAATTTTGAATTTTTATTTCAATTTCTATAAATCCTAAACAAAATTTTATGCTTTGAAATACATTTCAAAATTTTTTGGATTGAAATTAAAATTTTAAAATGATTTTTTTAATTTTGGTCATAACATGAAAATTAAATTAAAAAATTTCAAAAAAAAGATTTTTTTTTTAATTTTTCCCGAGGCTTTTGTCGCTGCTGAAATTATTTGATAAAATATAAAATAAATTTTTTATAATATATTTGAATTAATATAATTGATTTATGTAGTAAATTGATTTAAATAATAAAATTATATATATAAAATTATTTTATCTTTGTCGAAAATTATCACAGCCTTACTACTTTACATATAAAATTATCAGATCACATTTGATTAAAGTGTGATGCTGTAATTAATTATAAACTATATATATACTACTTAAATATTATATACTAATTTAATAAAATAAAAGGTGTTTTTTATTTGTAGAGCCATGCTGACCTAAGACATATTAAATAACAATTTTTTTAATTTGTACATACATAACCAAACAACTTTGTGACAATATTAATGCATATTAGAATCGTTACCTAACTAATAATTAAAATACAATTATACAATAAAATATAATAATTAAGCATAAATAATTGTATTATAATCAAAAATGCACCTCACTCCCACCTTTAGTACACCTTGAAATGATGATACCTACACCTTGAAATTTTTTTCAACTAAACAGAGTGTTAGTTCTTGAACCATTAATCATCGGCAACTGAATATAACCTAATTTGAACCTGAATTAATGGAGAATGGAGGAGGTTGATTATGCAAAGAAATAAGAAGGTTTTTTAGGCCAGACTAATATGTGTGGGTTGAGATTTTTATATAGTGTAACAATCCTATATTTTGGGATTATTTTATTGTATATTTTATTTCTTTTAAATTGAATTTCCTGATTTAAAAACTTTATTTTATTTATTAGAAAGAATAAATTTTTGTTATTTAAATATATATTTTGATTATTATGTGAATTATATTGCCAAACTTGAATAAATTGAATATTTTTCTAGAAATTAAATTTTTGGTCAATATGGTTAAACTTTGACTTTTAAATTTTAAATTAAAATATTTAAATTTTTAATTTTATCTTTTATTATGAAAATAGATTAAATTTTAAGAATACTTCTTTTCATTTCGTTCAAATCGGAGTTATATTCTGGAAGTTATGTTTTTTAATATTGGGTGTAAATTGTTTAATTTAACAATATTGTTTATTTTAAATTATATAAATAATCTTTTTATTTGTCATATCTTATTCAAATTTGAATTATATGTTATGTTACATATATTTTTGTCTTTCAAATATTTTTAAAGTGATGTTTGAATTTTTCCAAAGCTTATTGAATCTATTTTCAAATTTTTAAGCCTAATTTCTATTTTCTGCTATTTTCTTCATTTAAATTATATTTAATTAAAATTTATTTATTTATTTTGTGAATACATTTTTATTTTGTGTTCTTATCTTTATTTATAAATATTTTTCAAGTACATAATAATTTTCCAAAGTTTGTTCCATTTATTTTCAAATTTTCAAGACTAGTTTACATTTTCTTTGTTATTTTCTTAATTTAATTATATATAATTAATATTTATTTATTTATTTTTGTTTATTTACTAAATTTTCGTATTTTATCTGAACGTATATATATTTTTCAGTTATATAAAATTTGAAAGAAATATTGGATATATGAAGAGTTTGAACCCTTTTATATGCCTTGACCGTTCACCGCCTTACCTTTTCATTTCAAACCAACACTTGCCATCAATTTGCCGACCTAACCTCGTTCTCTTCAGCCAACCACCCCCATATCATTTCACGTGAATGTTTTCTCCTCAACTCTAGAAAAAAATTCGGCCTTCCCTCTTGGTGAAAAGTTAGGTAAATTCTATTTTCCTTTATCTTGTTTTATGCTTGAATTATATGATTGTTTTGCTCTTGCCTTCTTCCATTTAGGTTCGGCCCTTGCTCCTCCTTCAGCTTGGCCGCCTCCACCACCACTTGAACCCATCACCACCACTTCCTCCTCACTGACCAACCCAAGCCGTGCACCCTTGGTTGATGATCCATCACAAAATGCATAAAACTTCACCCTATATGCCTAGCCGAGCACCATACATCACCACCACCTCCAAACCTTCCCATGGCCGCTACCTACTCCACCTCCACCACCCATAGCCGACCTGAAACCCACTGCCACACCATCCTCCAGTCCACTACAGATCTGGCCGTGCGTAGAACTGCATAGGGGCGAGCCTTATGTTGCCTTGAAATATTGTTTTGTTGCATTGGTGTGTTATTTCATGCATCACTACTTTTGCTTCATCACCATCCATGCTAGGCCGACCTCTTATGAACCCAAACCTGACCCTAACACACACTTTGGCCGTGCAAACCTGACCTATGGCTGAGCATTAGTGGTAGAAGGCAAGTGCAAGTGGTTTGGAGATGATTGATGTGTTCATTTCTACCATTGTTAAATCGTATTTTGGGTTGAAACTTATGTTGTTTGTATTGTTATATTTGAATGTGTTCAAGGCAATTAATCTTTGGCTCTCTCAAACTCGAATCTTTGTCGTGCTATCGTGCTTTTGGGGATCTCAGTTTGTGCATTTGATTGTTGTCTTCAGCTTATACAAGTTAGTTATTCTCACCAGACGGTTTTATACTTATATGACTTGTGGACTGATTTCATTTGAATCTGTAAAATGCATCACCATATTATATTTGATATATTATGATCATATGATGTTCACCCACACTTAAACACCTGTTATATCATCTGAAACTGTTATATTACGCTGTTCTGTTACTTATATAAGTTTATCACACTACAAGTTCCCTTTAGATTAGAATCACTATGGGTTGAAATGATACATACCCGAACGGACTTTAGAATAGGGGAAAATCGTTATGGGATGAAATGATAGGCCTGAACAATTTTCAATTATTTTCATTTACTTGGGACTGTGGTTTTGAAATGATAAAACCTGGGTTTTGTTTGTAAATTACGGGTTGAAATGATATATTACCGGTATCACTTTACTTAGGCTAGAAAATTATATACAGACCCGTAGTTAAAATATATTTTTCTAAAATTTTTAAAATATGTTTGAAATGTAAATATTATAATATTTTGATTTAAAACTTAATTAAAAAATGATTTTTGTAAAGTATTATTGATTTTCTAAGAATTTATAAGTGAAATAAATTAATGGTAAAGTTAGAAAATTTGAAATGCAAGTTATTTTAGAAATTATAACTTGGTGATAAATGGAATTTAATTAAATATGAAAATATGATAAATTTATGATATTTTGAATTTAAATGATATTTTTGTAATATACTAATGAATTTTGAATAAAGTCAAAATGTTAAATGAATGAATATTGGGTTGAATTTTGAAATGTAACTTAAATTTGAAATTTGTGAATTTTTGTTTAAAAGTGAAATTTTAAGTTAAGTAAATAAAATGAAAATGGGTTATATTTGAAAATTTAAACTTAAATGTTAAGTTAAAATTTAATTTAACGAATTTAAATTTGAATGTTGGAATTCAATAAGTGAATTATTATTAAATATTGATTTTTGAATGGAAATTTAACCTTATAAAATTATGAATTTAAGGAAAATTAAATGTCGGTTATAAAAGTGGAAAATATATGATTTTATAAGTTTGAAATGGTTTAAATGAAAATTTAATGGTTTATGAAATAATGTTAAATACTGGAAATGTAATTAACGGTATTTTTAAATGCTATTATTTCTAACGTAAATGATATTACAGCGCTTTGTAAGTGCTGTGATTGATACAAATGAACTATGTATAAATTATAACTAAGTGGTATTGCAGCACTTGGTAAGTGCTGTGATAGCAGAAAGGTTATTAAAATTTGAAACTAAATAAAGGGCTACAGTAACACTTGATAAGTGTTGTGGTAGGCGGAAATGAATGTTTGAGGTTTTGGTTTAATAAATGAACTCGGAATTTGTCTAAAATTTTGGGAACTGAATATTTGATTTCAAATATAACGACTTCCTTTTTTTAATGGTTTAAATGAATTGTTTTGATTTAAATATAAACTATTTAAAAAGTGATATGAAATGATAATAAATGAATGATATCTTTGAATTAAAAAGGATAATAATTGAATGATATCGTTGAATTAAAAAGGATATTTAAATGCGTATATTTAGATTTAAATTCAAATAATGATTTGAAATGAATTTTTAAAGATATGATATTTTGGTATATTGAAATGGTTTGGAAATGATTAGATCTTTATTTTGATAAAGATTTGAATTTGAAATGATACTTCATTTTTGAAGTATAAACTATGATTTTTAAATTATAACTAAGGGTTATAATAACGATTGGTTGTTAAAGAGACTGGGATCAGATATGGACATACTCTCTGTCGATACCGAAAACCACTTTAACAACTGTGTACGCGGTGGTGTTTCCAGAATGAAGTAGGATGGTGGTGACGTTCTTGAGGTATATTACGTGGACCCGACTCCCGTGAGTTGGCATAAGTTGGCTAAAACAGGAGCGATCTCGGGCCAAAAGAGGTAGCTCCTCTGGACGGACACATTCCTTCGATGTTATACTCTTACTTGTGATTGATTAGATGGCCATCCTCCGATTTTGATATGGGAGTGTGTTCCGAGGTGGGCGTATGTGGCTGTTGCGTTACCACCAGCACGTGTGCATAATTGGTATATCTATCCTGGCATTGCTTTGTGTGTCGTGTCACCTACCATACCGAGCCTTTACTACGAGTTTGTTTTTCTCCCGTAGCCCATGGAGTATTTCGGGTAGTCTCCCGATCTGGAGATATGCTGATACTGGATGGACTGCTGGAACTATTATGTGTGAAGGGTGGTATGGGTAGCCCATACGCTATTTAAAAGTAAGTTTATTTTACTGTAGACATTATTATAATAGCGAAATATTACTATATAGTAAATAGTTTAACGGATCCTTAGAGGATGGGCGGTCCCAGACATCCTTTAAGTTACTTGTACCCTATTACAGTTCACTTGAATTGGTTTACATTATATAAGTATATATTGTCCTGACTCGAGTGTTTTGTGTTTTGCTTTACGCTTGGGTCAGCCTGAGTATTCACAGCTTTGGATTCTCTTTCTGGAGCTGGTCTTTACTGGAGATTCTGCCTATCTACTTATATATCTATTTCTGTTTCAGCTGTTTTAGTTTATCTTATGTATTAGAGAACTTCTATGTATTTGGGATTTCTATTATGTTGTTTCAGACTATTATTATGTATTTGTTCTAAGACTCTATTATAATAGCTTCATGAACTAGTATGTTATTTTTATATTCCGCTGTGAGTTATTCTGATTATTCTGTGTCTGTGATACTGTGTATTTTATTTCATTTGCTGCAAATTTATTTACAATCTATTATTTTGCTTCATTCAAGTCCGACATGTGTGGATTATTGTCGATTTGAATGGTACGAAATGGCGGGTCGTCACATTTGGTATCAGAGCTTTGGTTTTTGGCAAACCATTGCCTGTGGAGCAAAACCTCATTGCAGATAGGGTAGAAATACCCTAGAATGAGTGGAATCAATCTCAGAATCACTTTCTTTGTGAGAGATGTATTTTCAAAGTATAAAATGATTTTTCAAAAGCGTTTTTTTTTCAAAGATTATTTTGATATAAAAATTTTCTTGTTTTAAAGAATTTTCAAATGTTTTCCAACTTCCTTTCTTTCGTATCTACCTTGTTAGATTTTTCTTTCTTTAGGATATTCATCCAAGTGAATTCTCTTATCTTATCTTAATTTATCTTTGGCTTGTCTTTATGTTGTCCTAAATTCATTCTTGATTTTTCAAGATCAATCGAGGAAATGTCAGAGGTAGGGGTCGTGGTATTGCCCCAGCTCCTCAACTTGTTGCTCCTGTCAGATTCGTTGTTCTTTGTAAGGAATTCACTCAACTTGGTGGAACCCCATTCACCGGTTCGGAGAGCATCATTGAGGCTCAACAATGGTTACGGAGTTTTGAGAGGATATTTACCAATCTTGAGGTTACTGATGTCCAGAAGCGTCAGTTAGCAGCTTGGCAGTTGCATAAGTCTGCTCTAGATTGGTGGGAGTCTGTCACGGCTAACACCGCCGAAGCTGATATTACTTGGGAGCAGTTTAGGTATCTTCTCGTGTTTCTTTGAATTCTATTTTTCTACCTTTTTATGCTTTTCTAAGTTTATCTATCATCTTTCCAAAGAAGCTTTTGTGGCAAAATGGATGCCCGAAGCCAGGAAATCTCAAATTTATCGTGAATTTATGGATCTTAAGCAGGATACCATGTCTTTTGCTGAGTATGAGAGGAAGTTCAACGAACTTTCTAAGTTCGGTCCTAGCCTGATTGACACTCCTCTCAAGAAGAATGAGAAGTTCATATCTGGTGCTCGTCCCGAGTATTATGATCGTCTCATTTCTCATGTCGATGGCACTTTCACCCAGCTTATGGATATGACTATTCGTTATGAGAACACTACTTCTGACGGAGAGAAGCATATTTGGCTCAAGAATTCGGGTTTGGGATCTTCTTCATCTCCTCCTTCTCATAGGCAATCTGTTGACCTTTCTACCATCACTTGCTTCAGATGTGATCAGAAGGGACACTATGCCAATAGCTGTCCTACCTTAGCTGGTGCAGCTGTTCCTCCTCCTTCTGATATTAAGCCTTCTGGTATATTTGCTGTCTCATCTGCATCTTCTCCAGTTCCTCCACCTGATCCTATTCCTTGTGATGACCAAGGTACTCTTCAGTGCAACCTTTCTTTATTTCTGTATCATATTCGTGTTTTATTTGAAGCAAGAGTTTTCCATAGTCTTATTTCTGTTGATTTATGTGATAAGTTTGAGTATCTCCTTTCTCCTGAGTTGCTTCTGTTCTTTATGTGTTTTAAATCCAATTGAGACTCCGCAAACATTATTAGGATTTGTAAGCATGTGCAACTTTTCATTTCTGATCATTACTTTAGTGGTGATCTTCATTTGACTCCTGTAGTTAGATTCTATCCCGATATATTGGTAAAGTCACTGCTTTACCTCCTAAGCGGAAAATTTCTTTTTGTACAGATCTTATTCCTGGAACTCTAGGAATGGGTTCTATAAATGGTTAGTCATGCCTTTTGGTTTGACTAATGCTCTTGCTTTCTTTGCTGATTTGATGAATCTTGTTTTCGTGCTGTGCTTAATAAATTTTCTAAATGCCATTGCTGGAAAGATGAAGTCCGATTCCTTGGACATATTGTTTCTAGTAAAGGAATTTCTGTTGATCCAGTCATGATTGATGTGATCAATAGAAATCTTTCTTTCTTTCTCTTTTTCTTAGTCATTCAATTATTCTATTTTGTGTTTCCCGTACTTCATTCCTTTTCGAGGACGAAAAGTTTTGAGTGGGGAAGAGTGTAACAATCTTATATTTTGGGATTATTTTATTGTATATTTTATTTCTTTTAAATTAAATTTCCTAATTTAAAAACTTTATTTTATTTATTAAAAAAGAATAAAAATTTTTTATTTAAATATATATTTTGATTATTATGTGAATTATATTTTCAAACTTGAATAAATTGAATATTTTTCTAGAAATTGAATTTTTGGTCAATATGGTTAAACTTTGACTTTTAAATTTTAAATTTAAATATTAATATTTTTGAATTTTATCTTTTATTATGAAAATAGATTAAATTTTAAGAATACTGCATTTCGTTTCGTTGAAATCGGAGTTATATTGTGAAAGTTATGTTTTTTCCAATATTGGGTGTAAATTGTTTAATTTAACAATATTGTTTATGTTAAATTATATAAATAATCTTTTTATTTGTCATATCTTATTCAAATTTGAATTATATGTTATGTTACATATATTTTTGTCTTTTAAATATTTTTAAAGTGATGTTTGAATTTTTTCAAAGCTTATTGAATTTATTTTCAAATTTTAAAGCCTAGTTTCTATTTTCTGCTATTTTCTTAATTTAAATTATATTTAATTACAATTTATTTATTTTATGAATTCATTTTTATTTTTTACTCTTATCTTTATTTATAAATATTTTTCAAGTACATAATAATTTTCCAAAGTTTGTTCCATTTATTTTCAAATTTTCAAGACTAGTTTACATTTTCTTTGTTATTTTCTTAATTTAATTATATATAATTAATATTTATTTATTTATTATTGTTTATTTACTAAATTTTCATATTTTTATCTGAACGTATATGTATTTTTCAGTTATATAAAATTTAAAAGAAATATTGGATATATGAAGAGTTTGAACCCTTTTATATGCCTGGACCTTTCACCTCCTTACCTTTTCATTTCAAACCAACACTTGCCATCAATTTGCCGACCCAACCTCATTCTCTTCAACCGACCACTCCCATATCATTTCACGTGAATGTTTTCTCCTCAACTTTGGAAATTTTTTTGGCCTTCCCTCTTGGTCAAAAGTTTGGTAAATTCTATTTTCCTTTTTCTTGTTTTATGCTTGAATTATATGATTGTTTTGCTCTTGCCTTCTTCCATTTAGGTTCGGCCCTTGCTCCTCCTTCAGCTTGGCTGCCTCCACCACCACTTGAACCCATCACCACCACCTCCTCCTCACTGACCAACCCAAGCCGTGCACCCTTGGTAGATGATCCATCACAAAATGCACAAAACTTCACCCTATATGCCTAGCCGAGCACCATACATCACCACCACCTCCTAACCTTCCCTTGGCCTCCACCTCCACCACCCATAGCTGACCTGAAACCCACTGCCACACCATCTCCAGTCCACTACAGATCTGGCCGTGCCTAGAATTGCATAGGGACAAGCCTTATGTTTCCATGAAATCTTGTTTTGTTGCATTGGTGTGTTATTTCATGCATCACTACTTTTGCTCCATCACCATCCATGCTAGGCCGACCTCTTATGAACCCAAACCAGAACCTAACACACACTTTGGCCGTGCAAACCTGACCTATGGCTGAGCATTAGTGGTAGAAGGCAAGTGCACATGGTTTGGAGATGATTTATGCATTCATTTGTACCATTGTTAAATCGTATTTTGGGTTGAAACTTATGTTGTTTGTATTGCCTTGTTTGAATGTGTTCAAGGAAATTAATATTTGGCTCTCTCAAATTCGAATCTTTGTCGTGCTATCGTGCTTTTGGGGATTTTAGTTTGTGCATTTGATTGTTGTCTTCAGCTTATACAAGTGAGTTATTCTCACCAGACGGTTTTGTACTTGTATGACTTGTGAACTGATTTCATTTGAATATGTAAAATGCATCACCATATTATATTTGCTATATTATGATCATATGATGTTCATCCATACTTAAACACCTGTTATATCATCTGTTACTACTATATTATGTTGTTCTGTTATTTATATCAGTTTATCACACTGCAAGTTCCCTTTAGATTAGAATCACTATGGGTTGAAATGTTACATACCCGGACAGACTTTAGAATAGGAGAAAATCGTTATGGGCTGAAATGATAGGCCTGAACGATTTTCAATTATTTTCATTTACTTGGGATTGCGGGTTTGAAATGATAAAACCCGGGTTTTCTTTGTAAATTACGGGTTGAAATGATATTACCGTATCACTTTACTTAGGCTAGAAAATTATATACAGACCCGTAGTTAAAATATATTTGTCTAAAATTTTTAAAATATGTTTAAAATGTAAATATTATAATATTTTGATTTAAAACTTGATTAAAAATGATTTCTGTAAAGTATTATTGATTTTCTAAGAATTTATAAGTGAAATAAATTAATGGTAAAGTTAGAAAATTTGAAATGTAAGTTATTTTGGAAATTATAACTTGGTGATAAATGGAATTTAATTAAATATGAAAATATGATAAATTTATGATATTTTGAATTTAAATGATATTTTTATAATATACTAATGAATTTTGAATAAAGTCAAAATGTTAAATGAATGAATATTGGGTTGAATTTTGAAATGTAACTAAAATTGGAAATTTATGAATTTTTGTTTAAAAGTGAAATTTTAAGTTAATTAAATAAAATGAAAATGGGTTATATTTGAAAATTTAAACTTAAGCGTTAAGTTAAAATTTAATTTAATGAAATTAAATTTGAATGTTGGAATTCATTGAGTGAATTATTAATAAATATTGATTTTTGAATGGAAATTTAACCTTATAAAATTATGAATTTAAGGAAAATTAAACGTTGGTTATAAAAGTGGAAAATATATGATTTTATAAGTTTGAAATGGTTTAAATGAAAATTTAATGGTTTATGAAATAATGTTAAATATTGGAATTGTAATTAACAGTATTTTTAAATGCTATTATTTCTAACGTAAATGATATTACAGCGCTTTGTAAGTGTTGTGATTGATACAAATGAACTATGTATAAATTATAACTAGGTGGTATTACAGCACTTGGTAAGTGCTGTGATAGCAGAAAGATAATTAAAATTTAAAACTAAATAAAGGGCAACAATAACACTTGATAAGTGTTGCGGTAGGCTGAAATGAATGTTTGAGGTTTTGGTTTAATAAATGAACTCAGAATTTGTCTAAAATTTTGGAAACTGAATATTTGATTTTAAATATAATGACTTCATTTTTTTAATGGTTTGAATGAATTGTTTTGATTTAAATATAAACTATTTAAAAGGTGATTTGAAATGATAATAAATGAATGATATCTTTGAATTAAAAAGGATAATAAATGAATGATATCTTTGAATTAAAAAGGATATTTACATGTGTATATTTGGATTTGAATTCAAATAATGATTTGAAATGAATTTTTAAAGATATGATATTTTGGTATATTGAAATGGTTTGGAAATGATTAGATCTTTACTTTGATAAAGATTTGAATTTGAAATGATACTTTATTTTTAAAGTATAAACTATGATTTTTAAATTATAACTACGGGTTATAATAATGATTGGTTGTTAAAGAGACGGGGATCGGATATGGACATACTCTCCGTCGATACCGAAAACCACTTTAACAACTATGTACGCGGTGGAGTTTCCAGAATGAATTAGGATGGTGGTGACGTTCTTGAGGTACATTACGTGGACCCGACTCCCGTGAGTTGGCATAAGGTGGCTAAAACAAGAGCGATCTCGGGCCAAAAGGGGTAGCTCCTTTGGTCGGACACATTCCTTCGATACTATACTCTTACTTGTGATTTATTAGATGGTCATCCTCCGATTTTGATATGGGAGTGTGTTTCGAGGTGGTCGTATGTGGCTGCTGCATTACCACCAGCCCGTGTGCAAAATTGGTATATCTACCCTGGCATTGCCTTGTGTGCCGTGTCACCTACCATACCGAGCCTTTACTACGAGTTTGTTTTTCTCCCGTAGCCCATGGAGTATTTAGGGTAGTCTTCCGATATGGAGATATGCTGATACTGGATGGACTACGGGGACTATTATATGTGAAGGGTGATATGGGTAGCCCGGAACGCTATTTAAAAGTAAGTTTATCTTACTGTAGACGTTATTATGATAGCGAAATAATACTATATAGGAAATAGTTTAACGGATCCTTAGTGGATGGGCGGTCCCAAGCATCCTTTAAGTTACTTGTACCTTATTACAGTTCACTTGAGTTGGTTTACATTATATAAGTATATATTGTCCTGACTCGAGTGTTTTATGTTTTGCTTTACGCTCGGGTCAGCCTGAATATTCGCAGCTTTGGATTCTCTTTCTGGAGCTGGTCTTTGTTGGAGATTCTGTCTATCTACTTATATATCTATTTATTTTTTAGTTGTTCTAGTTTATCTCATGTATTAGAGAACTTCTATGTATTTGGGATTTCTATTATGTTGTTTCAGACTATTATTATGTATTTGTTTTGAGACTCTGTTATAATAGCTTCATGAACTACTATGTTATTTTCATATTCCGCTGCGAGTTATTCTGATTGTTCTGTGTCTGTGATTCTGTGTATTTGATTTCATTTGCTTCAAATTTATTTACACTCTGTTATTTTGCATCATTCAAGTCCTACATATGTGGATTATTATCGATTTGAATGGTATGAAATGGCGGGTCGTTACATACAGGGAATAAAGGGAGAGAAGTTAGGATCTAGACCTCTACATATTCTCTATGCCTTATCCATATCAATCTTGCCCACCAACAAGTCATCGTATGGCCGCACCTGCCCCCCTTATCATAGCCGATCCAACCAGCCATCATATAAGCCTTAAACCCATTTATAGACCAAATAATTATTTTGCATATAAATTCAATTTAAACGCATATAGATATCGAATTTGATTAATAAATTTATAATTGTCATAACATGTTTAATAATATTTGTTCATCAAATAAAAATCAAATTTTACAATTATTATTTCATAAATATTATTAATTTAATAATTCATGTCAATTACAAATTAATTAAATTGTTTGTTCAAAGGAGAATTCATCGTTTTGGGTGTGTGACTCTTTATGTGTAAATTTAATCAGCAATTAGTATCGAACTATTTGAATATTAACGTTCACAAGCCACTTAGCAAATGATGTGACATTTTGGCTAAATTTATCGCTTACTTAATTTCAGCAAAATCCATTTTTACTTTATTAAGCTTACCCCTATTGTGAATTTTATATACACCAATTCTCTTTGTCAAAACTATATCACTTTGGACTTCTGGAATTTGATAATGTCAAAATTCCAGTACCGCTACGTTTAACTCTGTAGTCTAAATATAAAGTCTTTGGTTCAATATTAACAATTATTATTAACCGAAATGCTCTGGACAAGTGACTTTGAGAGTGAGTTGGCTTGAGTTGAATGTGATACTAACTCCATATAACCGAGGAGACGAATCCTCTCTTGAATAGTGTTTCACTTCTAATACTTCGACATGACCCAACTATAGTCACTCGATGGACGTCATGCCATGATTTGACTACAATCAAAGCAGAGCTTTCATATTGAAGATCGACAGTATTCTTAAGTTGAGAGAACTGTGTAAATTAGTCACATCGATATTTTCTGTTTGACCTTAGTTATATTAGCCAACAAGAAACTATCAAGTGCATCATTCCATAGTTATCCAATAACTGTTAGTACATATCCCCTTGGTGCCTCCAGCAGTCATGAATAACACACTGCCCAACATTAGGAGAGGGTTACATACTCTAATCTTTGTGGATGTATCAGTATCCAATCGCAATACATCTTGACTAGGAATATTTAAAATGGTACGTTTATTTTCATTGTGATAAATTACTTACAATCACAACACTTTGTAACTACTATTACAAAACATACCATTTATTGGTTTCCTATTAAATATACTTTAATTAAATTAATTAGTTAATATAATACATTATATCAAGTATATAGTAAAAATAAAACACCTTTTATTTCGAACAAGATTAGTTATCGAGTTGGATATACGTAACAAATTAAATAATTGCCCTTAGGACATACCCCTAACTCTATCATTTGGCATATTGAACTCTTAGTTTGTTCTGGTAATAGTTACAGTTAAAATCAAAGTTTTTCAAGTATAGGTGAAAAGAGGTAAGAGTGTTTTTAAGTGTAGCATTAGTCAAGGGACAGTTGTAATATGGGTGTGTTATGTTCTCAGAATCTAAATTACAGAAAACACATTTTCTGTCGATAAGTAATTTCTTTTTCTTTAAAAATTTAATAATGATTACTTTCTTGTGCAGGATTAACCACATGTGCAATTTCATTTTAGAGGGTGCATTTACTTTGCAAGTTAATTTGAAAAGGCTTTATGTAGTTCCAGAAAAATTAAAAAACTTGTAAAGAGCTCTTAAGGAGTAAACATTATTTTCTACTCCAAATTGTTGTACCGCTAATCATTATCTAAGTTATAGTTTTCAAGATTACTGCAGAGTATTACAATTTTATCAAGGTAATTCCTTCAAAAGCATGATTGAAATTAAACTTCTATGAAAATTCGTTGAATGGTCTACAAACCTCAAGAATTAAGTCATTTCTGAAATTACAAATATTCGAGAGTTCTTCGTACTCAACTCTCAAGGGTATAGCAGAAATCTAGCTGTCATGCTTAATACTAGAATGGACTACATTATTAATGAGTAGGTTAAAAATATATAGTGTTTTAAAATATATTTCTAGATATGGGATAAGTTTTTGTTATTAAAGGGAAACACTGAAGGTTATAAGTTTCACCATAAAATTAATTTGAGATCATTTGTTTTCAAATGAGGTTTTCATCATTTTTTCTCAATTTCTAAGGCCATTTACCTAATAAAGGCAAAGTACAATTACCAAGATCTACAATCCCAAAGCCACCTTCTTCTTCGGATTTACATACTGTTTTCCAACTAACAAGGCAACTTATACTGTTACAGGAATTGTTCCACCTCCAGTTTGAACCATTCGTATTGTATTATTATATAGAATATCTTGAATATTATGTTGCCTTGTGTTTTGAATATCCAAGGGGCTTCTCCATGATGGGCCCAATTGGAAAAGCAAGATGATCTATTTTTAAACTCCGATATCTAGGTCATAGTAACTCAGATTTGGGTGCAGTTTCGATCGTCGTTCATGATTTTTCTTATGGACATGTCATTAATGGATTGAGACATTAGTGAGGCTGCAAAAAAATTTCAGCAAAATTTGTCTTCCAAAACATATTTTTGTGAATACAAAGCATGCTTTGATCAAGAATATGTGTCGATGTAGACGAATTGCAAATAAAGCTCTTAGGGCATTCGTCAAATCAATGGAAGACCATCAACTAGTTCCATCAGTTGCTCTTTGTTATTCATTATGTTAGTAGTGATGCATTATCCAATTCTATTGATTTCACATCTAACTCAAAGGTCACTTTGGATCATCAAGTCCAAGGACTTAAATCATTGCCTAAATTTTAGTCATAAATCATCATCGTCCCACATTAAGATTCATATACTATACATAGATCATATATCTTGTTATCGTGTATTATAAATTATGTGTAATTATGTATGTTTATGGTTTTACCCAAAGAATGGCTTGCAAATCGATTAAATCTCCCAACATCTCATCACAAAAAAGTCCAACTAGATTGAAGCAATACTAGTAAATTATCAAATATGTATCAGTGTGTCAAGCATTACCTATAAATTATCTAGTATCTCCCAACATTCCATTAGAAGTAAGTCCAACTAGATTAAGACACTAATACATATCAGTCATTTAATAATCATAATCAATTCGTTCCAAATCAATTGGTGTTCATACATCGAAGTTAAGTTTTAATCTCTGCAAATAAGTAATCATAAATTTACATTGAGCCCATCCACTCACTCTCTAACGAGGCAGCATGTGTTTTAAGGTTCATTGCCATTTCTTCCGGTAAGAGAACTCTAACCTATTATTTACATGAAATATCGAAAATAATATAGTCCAATGAAAATCCATATCAATATTAGAATCAATTCATATCATGTGTCATGTCTTATGACTTCATAGTAAATAAATCTAGAATAATATCAACCATCAGATTGTTCATACAACCTCATTGCATCTAAATCAAATCGCATAAAAGGGAAACCTAAACTAATAGTTCAATCAAGGACTTTATTTCAATCAAGGGTTATCCTCAGGCTTAAACTTAGAGCATGCTTATAGATCAATCAAGATTGTTTGCATGTGTAAGTAGACCGAGAGTAAACCATTATAATTTGTTTAAAGAAAAAGAAAAGTAGAATGGAAAAACAAACTAAACTTCCATCAATTTTGGTAATGAGATTTCTACTTCGTGTTCATACCCTCTATTGCGACTAAGGACGTCCATTGCAGTAGATTGCTGTGTCTATAGGACCATAATAGTTTGTCCTATGGTTGTTGGATTTCTCATGTATTGTTGCAAATTTTTGCTTGAACTTGTTTCTCTATCAGATTTAGCAAGTTTCTACACTCATTTGTCTCATGTCCATCCAGCTCATGGAACAAACAAATTTCCTAGTATATCTCTCCTATTTTGCGGGTTCTCTTCTAGGAGGTTTTTTGTACTTGATATGTCCTCTAGTTACTCGGTAAATCCTCTTTATGACCTCAGTTAAATCGGTATAAGAATAAAATTTCGGCTCCCTCCTCAGATCCTTTGTGGTTCAAAAACCACTATCATCTTTTCTCTTTTCATTTTTTCCTTTTCGAAATATGCCTTGGATGGTCCTCCATCCTTAATAGCCTTGACTTTTCTTTTTTCATAATCCACATCTTCCAGACGCAAATTCTTCACCGTTGATAACAGAAATATATCAGATCTATTGGTGGGTCTCTCATCAATGCTTTCTAAAGCTTAATTTGATTATCAGATCCTACGACAATCACCATAAGAACTATTGATGTATCTAATGTCTATATAGCAACAACTGCTACACAAAACTAGTCAAATAACTTTGCATTGATTACTTCTCTCTCTGTTTCACATTAAATAGCAACATCAAACTCCTTGGTCGAACAATGTGAACCCTAAACTAGATCATAAACTTCTCAGCTAACTTAGTATGCACTAGTGCATCCTTATCAAGATGAAAAAACCACATGGCCACAAAATCATTTAGTACAATGGAATGCAATGATTCATCACCTTCCCCGTAGCTCCTAACACTCTCATTTGTTAGATTTATCTCATCATATACACTGTAGGATCAGTTCCCCCATCATATAGCTCTAATGTAGGTGGTTTGAAATCGGGTGGTTTCCTAGTATATCGAATGTGTAGGGGTGAATGAGTTTAATCACATCCTCTAGACTTTGATATAAGCTTCCTCCTTGACGTGCATGTCATATCATCTCAGTTATGTGAACTTCTTGGTTCAGCTGAAATCCTTGGAATTCGAGACATCCTTGATTGTAGGGTTCATTATGCCCCTTATTTCTTGGATCGATTATATAGCGGGCATACGGTGGTCCATTCTCATGCAACCCTAAGTCTAGGTTCAAGTTCAAATTCCTAGCTCACAATTCATGCTCTTGATGTACTTTCCTTGGGTCGAGCTTCGATTTAACCTTTGGCGACTGCCTGGATGGATCGTTATTAATGATCCGCAAGGTCGATTAGTACTATTATAGAAGGCTAATCGATACTGATCGATATGGTTGGCTAGGGGGCTATGCTGAAGGACCTGTCTCATGCCCTTAGGACCCCTTTTCCATTATTTCTAGTTTTTGTCCTCCTTCGATCTTGGTCTCCAATAGCTCTTGCCATCCTTTGTTGCTCCATTCGTTGGAAAAACTTGTTCATTATTTCCTTTGGTAAGGATAAAAGTGTTGCTTGCATGTTCGTCGGTTTTTTGAATTTCATCTCTTATTACAAAGTTTGAAGGTTGGCTCGATCTGAATAAAGCCTCCTGGCTACTCTCATGCTCATAGTGATTTGGTCTAACTGTAGTTTGCCTAGTAATTGATTTTCATGTACATGGCTTCATTTTGTTGTTTTTGCAGTTTAGATCTGAGTTTCTCTTAGTGAAACACAAAAATGTTGGTCTGAATATTGCTCAACACCCAAGAATTTGTTTATATGAGAACGCAAGTCACTAGATGTGAATTTGGACATGTATTCTTATGGATGTACCAAAAATCTTATCTTCAGGCAATGAAGATCGATAGTAATTCAATTAGGTTTGTAGTGTAATATTGATCTAAAACAAGATAAGAATGCAATATATTAATCTCATAAGCATTCAACATCCTATCTCATGAAAATAAGATCATAGATGCACGAAAGAGTAAGAAAACACCAAAGTTTTATAGTAGTTTGTAAAATCTCTATCCTCCATCCATTTTGATTTTTTATTATTGAGATTCTATTAAAATTATAATAGCAACAGTGATTTTTAGATCTGGTTTGTTAGATTTTTGAATTTGGTGGAAATTTAAAGTTTTTGCACACTTTTGGCCTAGACCAGTCGATCCCATTCTTTGATGATGTTCCCCAATATTTATAAGCATAGTGGGAGCCCTTTTGTTCCTTGATTCCCTCCAAAATTCATCCAAGAAATATTCGGTCTAGAACCATAATAACCTGCAGAAGAATAGGTAAAAGTTGACTCAGCCCATATGGATCGGTACCAATACAACCAATGCAGTCAGTACCCATCCAACCTTATCGATCGTTACCAATACATGACTATTGATCGATCCCGATCCATTAGGACAAACTAGGGAAAAAAGGATGATCGATCCGTAACTCCTTCATCTTAAGTAGGATTCTCCTAAGAATTGAAACATTCATCTTGTATCATTGTATATAACACTCTAGCACTCTTTGCTACCTCATTTATTGAACATTTGAGGTACTTATCCATGATGCATACTTATTGATAAGGGTATATCAATAAGAATGGACTAAGGGTAAAAACAATGATCCATCCATAACTCCTTCATATTACGTCGAATTTGCATATGAATTGAACCATTTGTATTATATCATCATGTAGAACATCTTGACGCACTTTGTTGCCTTTTCTTGTGAATATCCAAGGGGTTCACCATGATGGGTCTAAACGGGAAAATGGATGATCCATCTTCAAATTAGGATATCTCGGTACACAAATCATCCGTACATAAACCAAGTTTAACATTACGCGATTCTTTAGCAAAAGCAGGATATGTCATAGTGAAATGTTTCCACGTTTCACCATTTGAAAGATGACGTAAACAACTTCATCTCGTTGTCGTTCACTATGCCATTGCAAGTGTTTTTCCATAGCAATGAATGCTCTTTGCAATCTAGATGTAATAAAAAAATAATGCATTCTGGTGAAAGGTGCGCCTTTACCACTGGTTTTCATTGACTTATATCTAGGTTAATTATAGAGTTTATACAATGCCTAATCTTTATTTTTCTTCCAATAAATCATTCATCCACCTGGGCATGTGTAATTTATTCATAAGAAAATTCATAGGAGATACCTCTTTTCTAATAGAGTACCAGTTCTCTGCCCATACATTGTCAGGTGGAAACATTTATTTACACAAACTAAGAATTGCATTCATTAGGTTTTTCTATGCATTGTGTTCGGATTTGTAGCGATTAACCTAAATGTGATTGATAAGTGTATCATTTTACGACCTTTATAGAGCGCCCGTTTTGATGCTTCTAACCAGTTGAAAAACTTTTTCACTTCCAAGTCATGATCTTCCTTCTAATCTACTTCTTCGATCCACATATTCAGACCAGCAGCATCATGAACCGTTTCAGTCATTCTATTTTTGTATCTACATTTTCTTTAATAAGGGGTTCATCGCAATGGTTAGGTCACCCGCATGGTAATCTGGGTGCCCATGTTCGAGTCTAGAAATAGCCTCTTTGCAATGCGAGAGAAATGTTGCGTACATAATCAACCTCCCCAAAGCTCGCTATCGTATGGGAGACTCATGCACTGGGTTCCACCTTTAAGGGGTACATCGCAATTCACATCCATATTTATGGTCTTCTCTTGTATGAAGTGATATTCTTATCCATGATATACCCAACAAGATGGTCGGACATAAAATCATATTAGTGTAAATGTAATATCACGTTATAATATTCTAGAAGTTCCAGGCAACGACATTTTGAACATGGAAATCAGACTTCTTTCATATTTGTTTTATTACAAGATGCCACTTTCATGAATGAATCCACGCCATTTCTAAAGCGTAATAGAATCATTCCTTTATTTTTACCACTCATGTACATCGAACTTCGATCTTTCAAAAAATCCAATTTTTATACTCTACACGTAAAAAAATTTACATTATCTTTCACACGGTAGTATTATTAATTCAAATATTTCTTTAAATTTTATTATTATTTTAAATTACACTGTTACTTTTATTAATAATTTAAATAACATTAATAATTTAAATAACATTATTATTTTTAGTAATTATTTAAATAACACTGTTAATTTTGTTATTAATTTAAATAACATTATTAAGTTTATTATATTTTATTAAGTTTATTTTTAATTTAGACAACATTATTATTTTGATTAATGACTTAATTAACATTGTTAATTTTGTTATTAATTTAAATAACATTATCAAGTTTATTAATGTTTTAAAAAATATAAATTTTATTATTAATTTAAATAACATTATTATTTTATATAAATAATTTAAATAAAATTGTTTTTATTAATTTAAATAACATTGTTGAGTTTATCAATATTTTAAAAAATGTTATAAATATAAATAACATTATATAATTTTATTATTAATTTTGTTATAAAACAATGGAATTCGCAAAAAAAATGTAACCTAAGGATATCTACAACATTTTAAATGGATGGTCATCCTACTTCTTATTACAAATGCAATGATATTTACATCTCTTAAATCATTTCAAATTGAGCATTGATAAAATTTCAACAGCACTTCCTCATATTCCTCATATCATACGCAAAAAAGCTTACATGGAGAACAAGAAGGAAGTGTCATCGAAATTTTATTAACCATTCAATTTGAACTATTTATTTATAAATATCATCGCGTTTATAACTTGTCCAATACTAGAACAAATCCACCAAATAACGTATTAGATGAATATCAATTTTCGTTTTGTTTAAAAAACGAATATCCATAAAACGATCATGTATGATACTTTGTCAAGCGGGACCAGATTAAAAATCTACGGGGATTCATTAATAATACAACATCGGCAACAAGGAAATTATCGAAATATTTCATAACAATACCAACGGTATCTAAAATCATATACTAATTATGATATCAACGAACTTGTGTCAATAATCACATACCAACGAATATAAATAAACTAATCTATATCATATACGTAGCTGATCAAATCATAGCATTGAATAGAAAATGAAATGAAGTAATAAATCATATAGATGGAGCCTTGATCTCCAACTAGGAGGATGGATTTGCGGCAATCAACAAGGTAACAGCTTGTGCTTGCTACAATCGACGAGGTGGCCGATGAGGTGGGGGTATGCAATTTGGGTTTACGGCTTGGGCTTTGCAGTGACCATCAAGGGGGGAGGAGGCGGCAACGTTTGATGTTAAGGGAGGAGGATGGGGCGGGCTTTTGGTGATTGGGGCTTCGAAGTCGAGCGACGAGTTAAGGAATTCGATGATTTGCAGCGACTAGGGTAGGCGACGAATTAGGCTTGCGGCAATTGTGGGTAGAAGTGACTGCATTCAAGGAAGGTTGAGGCGGCGACGTTTAAACTTTTTTTCTAGAATGGGGAAAGTGGTAAGATTTTGAATGTCGGTTGGGTATTAGGGCCGGCGACCAATAAACACCGTGCCGACGCCTTAGAGATGGCATCATAAGGGCGTCGATTTTTTTTGTAGGTTTGCACATAACAACACCATTCCGACACCCCACCGACGCTAGTGTAAGGGCTGTTAGAATGGTGTCGGTAAAATCAGAAAGCTAAATGTTGCATTTTCTAGTAGTTATTGCATTTTGACAGAAAAAACAAGCATTATATTTTGAAGATGCAAACCGATTTTATAGTGGTCATACCACTATATACGGTCATACCACTATATACAAATTTAACACAGGTGTGGCAAAGACACCATAGAAACTACTAATCACTTAGAAAAAAGGACCTATTTATATCACACCTAAGCTACAGACTACAATACAAAATAGCTTAAAGTAAAGTAGGGCATCACGGCGGAGTATAGCATCTGGACACAACGACACTCTAGTACATGCTAAATTCTATACCAGCATCTAGATTTTTATATTCATGGAAAATATGATCAGAAGAGTGGACCAACATATTAGTAGGAGGAGATGGAATGGTAGAAATGGCAGAGGCATCAGGAACCAAACTAGCAATAACCTCGTCAGGAGCTGTGATGTGAACGTAAATGTGCATATTCTTACTTCCATATTTAATCCAATTTAATTAAATAAATGAGCATATAGGGTATTTTAACATATTTAAACCAACCTTTCAATTATTTTCAAATCATTTATTCATCTCCATAGAGGGGCAAAATGGTCATTTTTGTGCATATATTAAATTAAGAATATTTATTTTCACATTTTATTTTTATTTGTAGGAAAATTAGATGGAAATTACAAGAGGCTTCATGAAAAATATGCATGCACAATAGAAGACAAACAAATAAAGATGGAAATAATTCATTTCATGACAACAGAGGACCCAACCTACCCACTTACCTTAATCTACATTTAGGAGCTAATGCACATGTTAATGACTTTTAAAATTAAATGCACACTTAATGGAGGATTATCTCATTCTAATGATAACATGGTGGCCGCACTTCCTCAAGGAAAATTTTGGTAGTTTCCAAAAATATGATTAAGGTTTCCAAACATGCATAAATACCCCATATGTTCATATATTAGTCTCTCTTCTCATAGCCTCCATTGAGCCTTCTTTTTAGTTAGTTTAGTTTGAGGCTCAAAAATAAATTATAAACTCTCTTTTCTTTTTCATGGCTACTTAGTCATTTTCTTCTTTCATGTATTTTCCTTTTATGCAATTTTACTTCATGTTCTTTTATTTCATATTCTTTACTTTATGCAATTAGTGTAGCTTTTATTTTATGCAAGTAGATTAGCTTTTATTTTAGTTTAATTAGTTCTCTTCTTACATTGCTTTCATTTTCCTCTTTTTGTTTCATGGTGTACTTTATATTTGTTGAAATGATAACCGCTTTGAGAAGCTAAACCCCTTCAATTTAGGACTAATGAAGCCCTCTAATTATGTAGATTCAACATAATTTGATAACTTGTAATCTCTTTATGCTTAATGACAATGTTTAATTTGGTTAAAATATGTTGTTTTAGCTTTGAATTTGATAACCTATGTTGTTGACTCCAAAAATGTTATGCTTAAACAAACACAAACATAAATTATCTCTTCATCCACATATGATTATGATAATGAAGTGATTTTAAAATCAAAATTTGATGGTCTATATTTCTAATCAATAGTTAATAGATCATGCTTAAAATAGATTTTATTTTTAACTTCATTGATATTTTCATAAGAGTTAAGTAGTGGCTTATTGGGTGTGTTATAGTTTGATGGTTTATATTGGGCTACTTAATAGCATAAATATTCCATACTTAAGATAAACACATCAATTAAATTCACTAATGACCAAAAAAGATATCATAATTTTGTATTGTGTTGATTTATGTGATCGAGAGAGTGGATTTATCTCTAAATTGCTTTCTACTCTCATATTTTTATCCGCTTCTATTTTTCATTAGTTTCTAGAAATTTTTAGCTTCAAACAATTTCAAACTCTTGGTTAATTTGATTGAACAGAATTTTAAAATCTAAATAATTCCCTGCAGATCGATCCGTACTCGCCACGTACAAAAATTGTTCGCCGTGCGCTTGCGGTTAATTTTTAATTTAAATTTGATCGGCTATTTTCTAATTCGATAGAGATTTAACCCGTCTAACAAATTTTTGGCGCCTTTGTCGTGGAGTTGATTTGATTTTAATTTCTATTCTTTGAATTATTTTCGTTTGATTTTTGTGTGTATTGCATTTAAAAATAAAATTATGTTTGTATGTGATTTTTGTGACATTTTGTTTGTGTGCATGTTGTTTTAGTTTTCTATTTGCATAGCATTTGGATATCTAAAAAAACAACACACAATTTCATTTGAAAAAGAATTTTATTTTATTTCATATACATTTTCATTCACATTTGCATTTACATCTTTTACATTTAGATTTTTTTTCATTTTCTTCTTTGTTACATTGACAAAAACAAAAAAACAAAAAAATTCTGTGCATTTATGCTCTGTGCACACACATCAACTTCTCTGCCTACCTGCCACTCACTCCACAACTGCCCATCCTCAAAACTGTGCATATCATTTCTAAACCACCTGCCCTAACCCCTCTGCACTACCTGGAGTTCATCCAGTTTAGCCTCTACAATTCACTGACCTCACTTCAGTGAATACTACAATTCACTGACCTCACATACAACACCTCCCATACTTGATCATTACTTCAACAACTACGTTAGCTTGCTGCCTCACTCCACCACATCTACCAACTTGCCATCCACCTCAATCATCACTGACCTTACTTGCAAGTAGACCTGTCAAAATATGACCCAACCCATTAACCCAACCCATTTACCCTATTTTTAAGTGGGTTGGGTCAACCCATTTATGAATTTTATTAAATGGGTTATGGGTTGGGTTGACCCATTTTTAAAAGGGTTATAAGTGGGTAACCCATTTACCCATTTATTAAAACCATTAAATTTTAATATAAATTTGAAAAATAAGAATTTTAAACATACAATGTAGTTTTCATGAAAATTGACAGTTGTACTTAAAAAATAACAGGCCACTGCATCTTCATATTTGAACTTCACCTACTGTAGAAGTCGCTATTTTTTCTGTTCAGGCTGCAATTAAAATTTCTAATTCCAAATTTTAAAATTCGAAATTTCCAAAAATTTAAAAATTTAAATTTCAAATTTCGAAATTTCAAATTCCAAATTTCAAATTCGATATTTCCAAAAATTTGAAAATTTAAGTATCAAAATTTCAAATTTCAAAATTCGAAATTTCCAAAAATTTAAATTTCAAATTTTAAATTCCAAAATCCGAAATTTCCAAAAATTTCAAAATTTAAATTTTCAAAATTTCGAATTTCAAAATTCAAAATTTCCAAAAATTTCAAATTTAAATTTTTCAAAATTTCAAAATTCAAAATTTCCAAAAAATTCAAAATTTAGAATTTAATATTTTCAAAATTTATAATTTATAATTTCAAAATTCAAAATTTCCAAATTTAAATTTCGAAATTTCAAATTTCGAATTTCAAAATTTAAATTCAAAAATTTCAAATTTTTAAATTTTAAAATTCAAACTTTCAAAATTTAAAATTTAAAATTTCGAATTTTAAAATTCAAAATTTCAAAATTCAAAATTTCAAACTTAAACAAATTTCAAAATTCAAATTTTGAAATTTGAAATTTTAATTTGAAAATTGGAATTTGAATTTTTAAAGTTCAAAATTTTGAAATTTCAAATTTTAAAATTCGAAACTCAAAATTCGAAATTTTTAAATTTGAAATTTTGAAATTTAAAATTTTGAATTTTGAAATTTTGAAATTTGAAATTTGAACTGTGAAATTTCCAAAAATTTCAAATTTAAAATTTTCAAATTTTCAAAATTTGAAATTTCCAAGAAACTCAAAAGTTTAAATTTAAAATTTTCAAAATTTCAAAATTTAAATTTCGAATTTCAAAATTTAATTACGAAATTTCAAATTTCGAACTTCGAATTTCAAAATTTAAATTCTAAAATTTACAAATATTAAAATTCAAAATTTCAAAATTGAAAATTTAAATTTCGAATTTTAAAATTCAAAATTTCAAAATTCGAAATTTCAAAATTTCAAACTTTAACAAATTTCAAATTTTGAAATTTGAAATTTTAATTTGAAAATTGGAATTTGAATTTTTAAAGTTCAAAATTTTGAAATTTCAAATTTTAAAATTCGAAATTCGAAATTTTGAAATTTAAAATTTCGAAATTTGAATTTTTAAATTTTGAAATTTGAACTGTGAAATTTTTAAATTTTGAATTTTCTATATTTGAATTTGAATTTTGAAATGTGAAATATTGAAAATTGAAAATACATTTTTTTAGAATTTTTTCATATAAAAAATCGACTTATGTGAGTCGAAAAGCAAATAAAAAATTGCTTTTGCAATTAGTTGAAAAGTGACTTTTAAAAGTCGGTAGATTTTGTTTATCCATATCGACTTTTTAATTTTTTTTATTTTATAAGCAAAAAACCAACTTAATTATTGCAATCCAAACGGCCCCTAAATCTTTAAATGGGTTAAATGGGTAACCCGCTTATTAAACGGGTTGGGTCATATATGACTAGAGTCATAAGTGGGTAAAAAAGAATGGGTCATAAATGGGTTGGGTCAAACTCGACCCAACCCATTTTGACCCAACCCAACCCATTTGACAGGCCTACTTGCAAGCCCCTGCCATCTCACTCCTGCAACGACCACCTGAATACAAACTGCACACATTTGTGCATACACAGCAACCAAGAAACTTCACGGTTTCAACATCACATTTACACTGCAATACTTCACATTCTCCATGTAACTTCTTCATCGACTATAGACAAACCACCAGCATACATATACCTCTACCTACTGCAGTTTCATCCTCCACCTGACCTCTGATCATTGCCATCAACCCTTTACATTTCAGACACTGTCATCTTCAAAACCAACATCATTCCACAATTCATCTAACCACCTGCTCCACATTAACTCTGCATCACCAACCTCATATCACTGCTACAATTATTTCCAAACTGTGCTTCAAAACTCCAATGGTGCTGTCAATCACCATCTTCATTTCTGTTCCAAAAAGAAAAAGAAAAAAACACCTGTTTCAACATCACATTGTTGCATACATCAACCATATCATCCTCACAAAACTGCTGTGCAAAACTTCAATCGCCACAACACCCACTTCTACAACCATCTTTCAGCCACTGTTCCATTTAATTCTTGCCTACTGCTCTATACCACAGCCTTCCCTCTTCCCTTTCAACCATATCTTTGTGCACACAACACTCAACATATCTTCACACAGCTCCACCACAACACTTCACTGTGACAATCAAGCAACATTTCCTTCACCTGTTCCAACACTACTGCCTATTTCCGCCAATTGCCTGCTCAACCTTTGCAAAACTCCAGCATCGCCATCAAATCTTCACATTTCTTTAAACCACCATCTCTGCCTTCAAACAGTGCCACCTCTGCCTTCAAACAATTCATCATTAAACAACTACAGCCACATCTTCAACACTTACCATTCAAGACATCAAGCCACTGTCCTATCACCAACCTTCTTCTCTGGCCATAACCCACTGCTTGCTAACACACTGCAGTATAACATTCAACCATAAGCCTCACTTCCACTTCTTATACCACTTCACTTCTTGTACCACACTATCACACTTCCCATTGCCTCAAACCTTCCATCAACCAAATTGTTGCAACATCCTCACAACCACCTAACATCACACTATCACCAAACCAATCACTTCTCTGCCTCAACAGCTCTGCCATACTATTTCCACAACACTGCTCATACACAGTCAATACCCAATCAACAAGACATCAACCGCAATTGAAAACTGCAACCGCCGTCAACCAGAACAACCTCTCCAACATCGACAATTTCCAGTACCTCCATCTAGGAAACCAAACACTTCGAAACCCAAGTCGCAACTCCATCATGCAACCTCACTGCGACCACAACCACTCTTTCACCTCACCGCAATCCATCGACGAACCCAAATCGCGACCTACCACTACCTCAAAATCCACAATCCACTGTTGCAAAACCATCGCAAATCATATTATGCCCGAACTTGAGAATCGCCGTCTAAATGAAACCACGAACTAGATTTTGGCATTTGAGATTGGAATTGATTTTGGGAACAGCTAATTGATTTTAAGATTCTAGAATTTAGGAAATGGAATTCGATTTTGGTTGAGAATTTGAGAAGATCGAAGTTGTTCTTGTTTTCTTTTTTTTATCAGATGAATGTATTTGGGTAATGGGTGCCAGCTTGAATTAAAGGCCCGAGTTTAGAAAAAAAGAAAGAAAGAATATTTTCTTTAAATTTGTTTTCTTTTTTTAGATTGTTTTTATTTTTATCTTTTTAGTCCATCCTTGTTATAAAAAAAGAATTTTCTCAATTTGTTTTGTTTAAATTATTTTTATTTTTATTTGTTTTATCCTCTAAAAAAAATTTAAAAAATTTGTTTTGTTTTAAATTGTTTTAAGTTCCATCATTATATATTAATTTTTTTGTATAGATCTTGTTTCAGTTTGCCAAAGCAGATAAGAAAAAAAATAGCTGCCGCTCTGCTTGCTAAATGAATTTTTTGCTTATAAAAAATTGCCGTCAAAAAATAAATTTCTAAAAATCTATACGCTCTAATATCGTGCTTTCATCTCTAGTTTTATTTTAATTGCATTGTTGGTTGCTTGCATTTAAAAAAAAAGTTCAAAAATAAAATTCCATTCGTAGTTGCATTGTTAATACACGTTTAAATTTTGCTTTGCATTCATCTCATCTTGTTTTATTTTTTAAGGGCGCCTTGGTCTACAAATTGCATTTCATCTTAGAATTTTGATTAATAATAATGCTTAGACATTGAACTTAAAGGTTGCTGCAAGCTCACCTAGGGCTTAATTTTATATTGACAAGTTGTCCTCTTTCGATAATTTTATTTCTTGGTGTCTAGACATGGCAGAGCAGTAACCAGTTATAAATATTATGGTGATTCATAAATATTATACTGGCTGTTTCTCTAAAAGTACTTACACCTTTGGTTGCATTGTTATGGTGATTCCTGATGCACTGATAAATTCTGTCCTTACATGGCTGAGAACTATCTTGTTTGATTAAGACAAAGTGTGATTATACAATTTTCGATTAGGAGCTACTAATTTTTTTAAAAGTCATTTACATTTATTTAGTTACATTAGTTCATGCATATTTTAAAAAAAAATTCAAAATCCAAAACTAAAAAAAATTGTATATATTTCTTAACTTATTTTTTTTAAAATCTTTTGATAAAAATAAAAATAAAATTTAAGTTAGGTTTTTTTAGAAAAGCAAAAAATTCAAAAAAATAAAATAAAACCTTTTCAAAAAAATTAAATTTTGAAAATCCAAAAAAAAAAATCAAACAAATTTCTCTTTTGAAAAATAAATTCTCTTTGGTAAATATTTTCTTTTCTTTTCTTTTATGAAAAAAAACATCTTGAAAATGTATGAGTTTCCCTACTTACAAGAATTTTACAATATTTGTGAAAATCCATATAATTTCACACCAAATTTGTATGGATATTTTAATGACAACTATTGTACAAACAACTCGAATTTTGAACCACAAAATTTTCAAAATAATGACCAACCTTCAACTCTTGAAAATAGCATTGAAATGATTTCGTCTTTACTTGAACTCTCTACACAACAAAATCAAATGATAAATGATTTGTGTAATTCATATTTGTGCAATGATTCAAGTCAAACTTTTCAAAATAATTAAAATTTGAATTCACTACAAAATTCAAATGATTTCGAGTATAACTCATGCCAATACAACTTCGAACTCCAAAACGAATTTCAAATTCAAAATGAAAATGTGAACCATTTTTTAAATAATTTTGGTAATGAGAATAATCTCAATCATGGTGGCAATTTTTGTTCTCAACAATTTCAAATTGAAAATTCTCAAGTTAATAATTATAAATTTGATTTCGTTGCGCAAATGAACGAGATTTACAATGATCACACGGATTTGTTATTTGAAACATATATAAAACAATGTGAGAAACAAAATCAAATCCCAACATGTGACGAGTCAAGTAATAATCCATCTTTTACCCAAATTGATGACTTTCAAATAACAACATTTGAAGTTGAAAACAACAATCTTAATGAAGTTATTGAAAATATGGTAATCGAGTTAGATTTCAATTCTTTTGAGTGTTAAATTCGATCTTCCTTTTCTCGATTTTGAAAAATTGAATACAACAACTTTGGATTTTGGAATTGATACGTTGAATAAAGTTGTTGATAATCCAACAAAGTAAGACAAATTTAGTGAACATAAATTCTTTGGACTTTTCGAAGACGAGTTGTTCATTTCTGAAGGGAAAGATTTAAATCACCATTTTGATTTTAAAATCGATAATTCTGAAGAAATTTTCAATGATAATTTTGAATTTCATTTTGGCGAAAATAAATTGAACTTCAACCAATTATTCTATCAAACCCAAAAATCTTTGAAAATAAAACAACTTACACGATTTTTAATAAAATGACAAATCAACATTCAATTTTGAAATTTTTTCTGGTTTGGTTTTCCATGCTTAAGCTACGTCTCTCATACTTGACGAGACAAATGAATTGGTTTTTGGAAAACCGTTTTATTTACTTTTTAACGACATACTTTCTAATGACCTATAAATAATAACAGTTCATTTTCATGTAAATAGAGGTCATATTTTTATTTTGTTTTATTTTCTCCTTTCACTTTGGGTAGAATGTGGGGACATTGTCAAAATCAAGTGTGGAAGGGGTTTCATCTTCAATTTTTTTATTTTTCATGGTTTATTGTTTGCATTTTCTTTCCAGAACTTAAAAAAAATAAAAAAATCCCAAAATCAAAATTTCTTTTTAATTACTTCTGAAGAAACAAGTGGATAAATATAGGATTTTGGTTACTAAATTGATATTTTTGAAAATTTATTTGTCTTGACCAAAATAAAAATGAAGTTTGATCACAAGTAACAATGGTTTAACTACTATATAGGAAGTTTCATGGTGACCATTATGAAGTATATTCTAAATGAAAATCTTTGCATAAAAAAGTAGTGATTTTAAAGAAAATGATATAATAATTTTAATCTTCTTAGTTAAATGATGCTAAGATCATTTTGCAAAACTCTCTCTTAAAAGAAACGGGTAAACAAACATATATTTTTTGTATATTTGTACATATGTATATATTTTTTATTAACACCTAGAGTCATGTGTTCACACGCAAGTGTGTACACTCGCCATGCTCCATACCCTTCTCACATAAGCCCGAAAGGCAGTACATGACCGGTATATCTGGCCTTAGTTTATTTGAGTTAGGTGTATGTATATAAAAATTCTTTCATTAATAACGTCTACAGTCGATAGCTGTTCACTCGCCATGCTCTGTATTCCCCTTACATAAACTCGAAAGGCAGTGCGTGGGTAATATATCTGATCTTAATTTATCTGAGTAAGGCATATGTAAATATTGTTAATATCAATAAAATTTTCAAATAAGAGAGTAAGCAATTGAAATCCAAGCACTATTTTTACTTACTTGATTTAACTTGTTATTCAAAAGAAATGAAAATACCACTTTGAAAAACTTTGACAATCAATTAAGGATTTATTTCATAGTTACACTGTGTTAACAACCAAAACAACTAGTTAAACATGACCAAAACTAATATTTAACTTATTCGTGTCGATTTAAAAGTAAATTCTTCATTTGTAAATATTTTCAAAAAACTTGCATTCATCTCTTTGTAAATAATCTTGGATTTAGGAATATTTCATATTGTATTTGGATTTTGTGGGTAGTATCCGTTGAAAACTCTCACGAGACAATACTCATCCTACTAGGTACACCTAGAGGTTTAACAGTTTGTTGCATACACTCAATGCAATCGTACTTCCTACGAAAACAGATTTATCTTAGTTTTAGTTTATTCGAGAATGAATAAAAAGATAAGTGTGGTGGTATTTGATGTGCACGTAAATGTGCATATTCTTACTTTCATATTTGATCTAATTTAATTAAATAAATGAGCATATAAGGTATTTAAACATGTTTAAACCAATTTTTAGTTATTTTCAAATCATCATTTATTCATCTTCACATAGGGACAAAATGATCATTTTTGTGCATGTATTAATTTGAAAATATTTATTTTCATATTTTATTTTTATTTGCAAGAAAATTGGATGGAAATAATAAGAGGCTTCATGAAAAGTATGCATGCACAAGAGAAGACAAACAAATGAAGGTGGAAATTATTCTTTTCATAACAACATGGAGGACCTCACCCACCCACCTATCTTAATTTACATTTAGGAGCTAATGCGCATGCTAATGGCTATTAAAGTTACATACACACTTAATGGAGGATTATCTCATACTAATGATAACTTTGTGACCGCACTCCCTCAAGAGCAATTTGAATAATTCCAAAAAATGTGATTAAGGTTTCCAAACATGTATAAATATCCTATATGTTCATGTAATTGGTCTCTCTTCTCTTAGCCTCCATTGAGCCTCCTTTTTAGTTAGTTTAGTTTGAGGATCAAACATAAATTACAAACTCTCTTTTCATTTTCATGGCTACTTAATCATTTTCTTCTTTCATGTATTTTTCTTTTATTCAATTTTACTTCATGTTCTTTTATTTTATGTTCTTTACTTTACGCAATTAGTGTGGTTTTTATTTCATGCATGTAAATTAGATTTTATTTTAGTTTAATTAGTTTTCTTCTTACTTTGCTTTCATTTTTCTCTTTTTGTTTCATGGTGAATCTACATTTGTTGAAATGAAACAAATACGAGTGGCTAAACCTCTTCAATTTAGGGGTAATGAAGCTCTCTAGCTATGTAGATTCAACATAATTTGATAACTTGTTATCTCTGTTTGTGCTTAATGACAATGTTTGATTTGGTTAAATTTTATTGTTTTAGCTTTGAATTTGATAGCCCGTGTTGTTGACACCAAATTGACTATGCTTAAACAAACACAAACACAAATTACATCTTCGTCTACATATGATTATGGTAATGAAGTGATTTTAAAATCAAAATTTGATGGTCTATATTTCTAATCAACAGGTAATAGATCATGCTTAGAATAGATTTTATTTTCGATTTCATTGCTATTTTCATAAGAGTTAAGAAGTGGTTTAATGGGTGTATTATAGTTTGATGGTTTATATTGAACTAATTAATAGCACAAATATTCCATACTTATGATAAATACATCAATTAAATTCACTAATGACCAAAAAAGAGATCATAATTTCATGTTATGTTGATTTATGTGATCAAGAGAGTGGATTTATCACTAATTTGTCTTCTACTCTCGTATTTTTATCCGCTTTTATTTTTTCTTAGTATATAGAAATTTTTAGCTTCAAACAATTTCAAACTCTTAGTTAATTTGGTTGAATAGAATTTTAAAATCTAAAAAATTCTCTATGGATCGATTCATACTCGCCACGTACTAGAATTGTATGCCGGGCGCTTACGGTTAATTTTTTCTTTCAATTTGATCGGCTATTTTCTAATTCGATGGAGATTTAGCTGGTTAAACAAGCTATAGACATAGGATCATGTATACACACAGGGGCAATATCTATAGTAGCTGACAAAACTTCAACATCAAGTGAAAAAACAGGTACCTTAACTCGTCATTCTCTAATCGGGGGTTTCTGCAATGGAATCATTGGAGGAATAGGAGCAGTAATCTCACTAAAGCCAGAAGAAGGAGCATGGATACGGTGGAGGCCAGGTGTCAAAAAGAGCGACATAAGGTGCATATAAGGGGTTTCCATAGGAAGGAGACTTCCACATGACCAGTAACATGCTCAGAAAGATAGATGGAGAGGGAAGCAGGAAGCTCCTTTTATGGGGTAATCTCAATTAATGCCCTCGCAGAGGCCATCCTATCTCTACGCTCAGTAGCCTTATCAAAACAAACTAATTTCCTTATATAACTGACCAATTTAAACCTTCTAAAGGTTGATATAGTGACGGAATATTCGTGAGTCTAACCCAAACACGAATAGATTGAACTTGCTTAACGCTGAATCAATGGTTTGGGATCATTTAGTGATAATAAATAATTTTTTAAATATGATGTATGGGTCTGATTCAAGGATTCAAAGAGAAACATATCCTTGTCGAATATAACTTTAACCATTCCTTTAACTTTCCAAACCTTAAGAAAATGATTTTACACAACGTTATATGGAAGGCTTTATCTAAAAAGAACAAGGTGGGTTTTCCAAAATGCCTTGCCATTGTCAACAACTTCACAAGGAGGAATGAGTATTTTACCAAAACCAGGTTTAAAGTTCTTTGAAATATACTGGTTGGCAATACTCGGCTTGCATGTGAACAAAGAGGCCCAATTGTTTGCACAAGGAGGGGTTACTTTTTGCTGTTTAGGAAAAGTAAACAAATTAGGGTCATTAGCCTTGTTAGAAGGAACATAGTCTGGGTTATTTGCTTGGTTTAGAAGAACGAGCATATCTTTTGCAGTTGAACCTACAGGAGAACGTGGAAGTTTAGGTGACAGGGGAAACGGTTGCGTAGAATTAGACATTTCATCTATGTATCCAGGTAAGGCTTGAAATCAGTAACCGTTTGGGGCGCCAATACCCACTAGGATGGAATCAATTGGAATTTCAATCAGCAATTCACCATCAAGTGTCTAAAATTGGCTTAGGGCAGAATTGATAAAAAAAATGAGCTGTAAATTAGGCGGAATGACGAAAGAGTAAGAGAGGGAAATGGCAGCGGAATTGGGAATAGCAGACGAGGAGGAACAAAATTGAGCCTTCCCTTTCTTCTTCGATTTGAGTTTTGGAAATTCATAATCATCTAGTAATGGCGGTTGTCGAACGCGTCCAGATCTAGTTGTGGAGTTGTCGACCTCAGGTAGAGGCGTTTTGAAGAAACCTGGCTGCATAATATATGTAGATTAACACGAAGGGTATATGAACCCAAAAATGGAAGTGGTAGCCTACATGAAGCAACAGGGGGATGGATCGGGATGAGATGGGGAAGAGCGGCTGGGTTTTAAATATTTTTGGCTAGTTGGTTTAGAATATATTTATTAATATATATATATATATATATATATATATATATATATATATATATATATCTATACTATAATGCAAAACCTTGGTCAAACCGGTCAAAGTGAAGCCTTTTTTGGGTTTCCTAAAATAACCCTGTAATGCATTTTAACAATCGGTCAATTTGGGTTATTTACGTAAATTCCAGAAACTTAGTGGAGATAATCCACTTTCACGTTCTCCTGTGTAATGCGTTTCTCTCCCAATTCATAGTAACCGAGCGGCAATGGATCAATGGAGGAAAATATTAGAAAAATTGCAGCAAGGGCCTAAATATTTCTCAACGGTAAGTTCTGTAAGTTCTCCAACTTTCTTCAATAATCGGTTGCTGGGTTTTTGATTTCAATCCTATACGATCGAAATCAATTTTTTATTTTCTATTTGGAGATTTATATTCGAATTTGACTGCCTTTTGTTCATTTACCTTTCTTTCAAACTTTAATTTTACAGAACTAACTATGGCTTTGTTTCCTCTTCCTATTTCTACGACGAAAATTTCCTAATTTGGGAATTATTTACTGTTCATTTTCGCAGGTTTGCTATTTCTTCATTTTATCTACAGCTTACAACCCATCAGGAGCAAACATCTCGATTTCGCTCTAATCAAAGATCTCGACTTCAGGTTTGTATGAATTTTGGTCTATTTTCTTTACACTTTGAATTCTCCTTTTTCCCCTCCGCACTTTCTCTGTTCATTGATTACATTTTATTCCTGTCTGATTGTTTAGCAGTTTAACTCCATTAGTTTTATTGCTTTGATTGTTGGGTTTTATTCTGAAAGGGGAATTGATTTTCAAATGTCTACAATGTCATAACTTGCTGTATATTTATTATATATAATACAAGCTGTTTAAAGAAGATTTTTATTCGAAAAATAAAGTTCAATTTCTACTGTGCTTTAAAGTTTTTCTCCTTGCTAAGTTTTGAGGGACCTTGGGTTTGATAACCTCTTAAAGGAGCTTAGGCTCAAGATTATTTTGTCCAGTAAAGCTATAATATTTGAATGGGTAGTTAAGTTTTTTTGTACTGCAGTGGAGAATTTTTGCAAATAGGAACGTGACAATCATAATCATTTACTTTCTAGACCTTATTTACCGTTAATGCTATTCAACTCTACCACTACACCTTTTGGCATGAATTTTTTACAGCTTCATCGAAGGGAGTTGTCATTTATGCCCTAAATCAAAGCGATGATTTTTTTTCTTCGTGAAATAAATGAATTTGACCGTACTGTGCCATGTCAATTTTTTGTAGTTAATTAGCAAAGTGAACGAGTATGAAAATCATCTTATTCATTATCTCAAACTTGCATTTTCTTACTTCAGTTATCATTTATCTATTTGATTTTGTATAACAGCCTAGAAAAGTGTGTTGTCTATTGTATTCTTTTTCATTTTCCACCTTTAACACAGGGAGTTGTTGGGGACAAAGTGGAAAGGAGTTGGAGAGAAGTTAAGGCATAGATATATACTTGACAAAGGAAAAGATGATAGAGGAGATTTTCAAGTTAATTGTGAGGTAATGTTTTGTCAGACTATCCTTTTTGAATTATTTTTCTATGTAGTATCAATGTACATTTTCCGTACTATATTCTAATTGGTTGATATAGTGTATAATTGATGATATAGCAAAGATTTAAATGCTCACAACTTTTGTATGTAATGTGTTCTCATCATTAATTTTAGATATAGGCAATTCGTATTAACAGCTCTAGCTATTCGTATTATCAGCTTTACGCATGATTATTTGATCGTATATGTAATTATTTGATCGTATATTTACATATAAAAATGTACGCATGCTTCAACTTAATTTGTTTTGATTAGTAATACGCATGTACAAAAGTACTCTTCAACACATACGTAATACCGCACTGATACGCATGTTTGCTTTCTTAAGTTATTAACATTCTGAATTTTATTATAATTCAAAGTAATTAGTAAGACTTTATAGAGTTTAGAAACTATGTGCAATTTGTTCTCCCAAAGTTGTAGTTTTTTTACATACTAACTTGGTAATATTTTGTTCTATAACATTATGTTATGTGAAATATTTTTTCCAAATTTATAATCTTTAGCATGATAGTTAGTTCATATCTAAGATTTATTCTTTAGGTAAATAATTTAAGGTAAAAAATAGTGATAATAATCTGTAATTTCAGTTTACTACATTTTAATGAAAAAAAGACTTATATTAGTTGCATGCAGCTGTAATCTACAAGAATACCAGTGCTTTTGTCCTATGAATCACACTTCTTTGTATATTTTACTCAACTTTTAATCTTAAAAATGACCCAAGCTGCAAGAACTTAAAGCTTGCTTAAAAGTTAAAACTGTCAAAAACAATCAAACTATGTGTGAGAACATTAATGCTCATCAACCTACCATAGCAGCACCAGTGATTTTGTTCTATAAATCATAACTTCTTCATAAATACTATTCAACTTTTGGCCCTAAAAATGAGACAAGCCATAGGAACCCAGAACCTATATTAAAATATATAAAAAAGTCAAAAGTAAAATGCAAAAATTAGTTCTTATCCACCAACTACCCTTGCTTTTTATTACTACATTTTCCTATTTTATAATTATATAGGTGACCATATTTAACAGCTTGCATTTATGTCAAAATTTCTATCGAATAGGTGACTGCAGGAAATCTCAAGATGTATCACTTCATTTAAGTACATTTTAATAAGAAATCATGCATCATAATATACAACCAATTTATTCTACAAACCTTCCGTACATAACAATTTCTTTTTTCTTTAGTGGTAAACCTTGATGATGTATGGTACAGCTATTGGTTTGTGAGTGTAAAAGTATTATGATAAAAAGTTATTCATTGTTAGGTAGCATATTATACGTTATACATGGGTAATAATATGCTAGAAACTCCTTAAACATGGGCATCAAAATTCAAGCGTATATTGAATATTTGAAAATAGTAAATGTGAGGACTCTGCGCTTGCTAATTGGACTTTGAAGTGGAAGTATGTTGAATTTTGATATTGGATGCTAATACTACCATTTTGCATGTACATTGAAATTGGTTATTTTACATATGATGTTTATGATATCAAGGTTGTTTATTTGAAGTGGAAGTATTCACTATCATCACGAACGAAATGTAGAGTTATCTTAGATTTTGCAGATATATAAAGACTAAATTAAAAGGGAGGGCTGGAAGTATAAAACTATGCTAAAGTTCATTATGATGTCAGGACATAAATTTAATTACATTTTTTGGTGTCTTGCATTTATCAAAGTCTTTATAATTTAATCTAATTCTCTCCCTAAAATTGACATGCCTCTACTCTTAATATTTAGTATGACATTTAAGGGATTATTTTCATTACACACATTTTTTATTCGTTTAATACTCCCATTAACGGCGATTACATTTTCATTATTTATGAAGGTTTTACATGAAGTCTAGACTCCATGTAATATATCTACTATAAATTTTGTTCAGATGAAGCATCGGCTGAGGGACATAGAGCTACAGATCAAGCATTAGAAGACTCTACGGTGCATTAAAGCAAAGTTCGAGGCAATGCCAGTTGGGAAAGGAGAAGCATCTTCGGGTGAGAACCGACAAACTACATTAATGGAAGGCACCAAGTTGCAGGCTATTGATTGGGGCATAACATGTGCATAATTAAGAAAATTTGCATCAAAATCTTGGCCATGGCATGTAGCGGCATGAGTATGAAAAATTTGGTAGCATATTAGGAACAACTTGGACATGAGCTTCATGTTCTATAACTGGCACAGTAGCCTTTTCTTATGGAAAATTGATTTGCACTGAACGAGATGGCAATGCATGGATAGCTGAAGCATTCGGCCCCTGTGTATGAGAAACAACAGGAAAAGCTGAAGTAGACACAAAATCATGCAACGCATAGGGGTATGCACGTACAGGAAATGCACAACGGGAGGCAAAACCTTATGGGTATTAACATTTGGTATTGGTAATAATTTTGTTGCTAACTTAAGATGTAAAATGTAAAAGCTGATTGTATTTGATTTTTTCTCAACTGATAATTGTACTAAATTCAACCTTTAAATGTGAACAATATTTAAACCTTTCACATAGAATTTTTCCTACTGTATTACATAAATTTATGTGTTTATGCTACACTAAATGTAGCTCAAGTTTTCCACACATGTTCAATTAACGTTACATGGCCTTTGTTTTCAGTCTTAATAGAACATGTGTTGATTGTATAATATCTTCCTATCAGCATACTTGAAGTACATGCCATTGGTGCAAATTGTTTTCCTGCCTATGCAAAGTATGTCCATTGTTGAATTTTTTTTAAGTGTACAATATATTGCTACAACTATATCTTAGTCGTTACATATTTTTTATAAGCTGCCATATGTTATTATTTTGTAAAATAGCTTAGTCTCATTAGTGTTTTGACAAATAGCTGATCCGTGAACGTATATACATAAAAACATATAGCATTACGTATACTTCGAATTTATAGTGCAAGATCCAAGAAAGCTTATTTTTAGTACCAGTTAGTCCTGCGCACGTGCAGCGCACGTGCTGTAGTACTCGTATATATAAAGCAAATACTTTTCCTGGTGAAGCCTTTTGCTAACTGACGAAAATGCCCTTTATTTAATGAGAAGCAGTAAAAATATAGCACGTCCTCGGTGGGCATACGCGTAACTCTCTGACCCATGCTCGCTAATAACCACGCTAACCATTTAAGTAAATTCCAAAACCTTAGTGGACATAATCCACTTTCACGTTCTCCTCTGCAATGCATTTCTCTCTCCCAATTGATAGTAACTGAGCGACAAGGGATCAATGGAGGAAAATATTGGACAAATTGCAGCAGGCCTAATTTCTCAACTGTAAGGTCCGTAAGGTTTCCAACTTTCTTCAATAATCTGGTTGCTATGTTTTTGTTTTCATTCTTATCGGATCGTAATCAATTTTTTATTTTCCATTTGGAGATTTATATTCGACTTTGACTGCTTTTTGTTCATTTATCTTTCTTTCAAAATTTAATTTTAGAGAACTAATTATAGCTTTGTTTCTTCTTCCTATTTCTATCCTGAAGATTTCCTAATTTGGGGATTATTTACTGTTTATTTTCGAAGTTTGCTATTTCCTCATTTTATCTAGAGATTACAAACCGTCCTCTAATAACAAATGGAGGCAGTAGTTATGCATGCTGGATCTAAGCTCCTCAAAGCCGGCTTTGCCGCACCTGACCAGGACCCACATCTGATAATATTTCTCTTGATTTCTTAACTATCTAGATTTACAGTCATTTGAACTGATTTTAGTTGTAGCATAAGATACTATCTTCCAAAGTATATGTACAGATAATACCGACAAAAATGTAGTGCGTAATTGGAAAGCAGAAGGGGATACGATTAAGGATGGAATCAAGGAGAAGGAAGTGATAGCGGGTCCTATAGCGAGGGGTTTTGTGAAAAATTGGGACGCGGTGGAGGGTTTGTTGCATCATGTTTTGTATACTTCTCTTGGTTGGGAAATTGGAGACGAGGGCAGCGTCTTATTTGCTGATCTACTCTCTACCCCTAAGATATTAAATTTTTTGAATTTAACCTCACGTGTTCATCATTTTTATTTATTTATAAATTTCCCTCACAGTTTGTTTCGCTGAAGCTTATTTCCTTTGTGCTAAAATTTGCAACTTTTTTTAACCAGAGTTCTAAGTAATGAAGACTTCACTTACCCAAGCTTATTTTCATTTGATTATGGCCTGCAAATTATACAAAGTAATTTGTTGCCAAGTTTATTCATGCAACAAAATTTTCATAACAATACACATAAATATTGAATAAAACGATCATACCTTCATCTTCCACCGTCTTCCCATTTCAAACTTGTAATCCATTCACAAGAAAATAGGGAAATATTAAAAATTAATGAATACTGAAAAGAGTATAATGAACCTGGAGATGCAAGTTTGTAGTCAATGTTAGTCCGCTTGCCCCAACTATTTCCATAATTAACCTATACAGTCATAATAGATAATTTTAGTGATTGTCTAGAAAAGCCTGTAATTAAGGAAGCTTGAGAAGGATTCAATTTATAACTCCACGCTGACTTGCAAGTGCATTGCAGTATAACAGGAATATAGTAGTCGAAGTCATAATAAGATATTCAAACTTGCATACTACATGGTTTAGAAATTACCACCACTAAAATCCAACACACCGAAAGTTATATCATAATCAAACCAAGCGGAGTAGTACGCATGATAAACATCAGCAATTAATATAATTTACATTATAATAATGTAACTAGCTGGCCAATGTTTAAATCTGTCAAACAACTAAAAATAATTAATTCAATTCCCATAAAGAATGACAACCCTCAAAAGATAGTTTAGTATAAAGAAAGCACTATAACCATGACGTAAGTAGGCTGTTTCGAGGCATAGGTTCTCAGTCCCTAAAATTTAACTTTCCAAGTTGTCATTCTCTAACATTAATATCTCAAAAACTATATAAAGTTTGTAATATCATTTGCTGGGAAATGTAATGGTAAAGTTTATCTTACTTTGTACTGTAATATTCAAGGAAGTATACGTTTTGCTAATTGAATAATGGAAGAAAATTTCACATTTCATAATTAGGCACTATGGTTTTACATGCTGATTCGATTAATAGAGATGCAAGGACTAAGAGCCTTCACAAATACCTTCACATTGAGAAAAATATATGTTGAAGTTCATACATACACAGACACATGTATATAATTATGGGTAGAAAAAGTTAAGGATTTGCTTCTATTTTCTTTGCTAATACATGTCGAAATTTGGTAATTAATTTTGTCTGCTCAAGTTCTGTGCTGAAACCCATCTCATTCGACATTTCAATTGATAATTTTAAGCAATGAGTGTATTTAAAAAAATTCTGCTATTGCTTCTCTATCTTATGACTTGGTTGGATCATAATAAACCCGATGTAGTTTATAGAATTACCAAGTTTTTCCCTCATGTTATTGTTGACTGAATTTAATTTATAATGCATTCAAATATGTATTGGTAGCCATTATTATTATCTATTGTTTATCACTTGCTACTTTCAGATGTTATAATACAAGTACTGAGCGTATAATTTTCTATCAACTTACCAGTGGAAGTTGAGCAAATTGGTATTGGATATTGACCTTAAGGTCACTAATTTCAGTTGGCTTTGTTGCCTGATATTCAATGTGAGTAATTTCGATGATTATTTAACCGTTATTATTCTTATGGTCGTTAAAATGTACTTTAAAAAATGATTACATCCTTCTAAAGGGTGTATAACTAATTAGAGTTACAACAAACTTGAAATACAACTAATAAGATTAATTAGAATGTAATTAATTACTACTATTAATGGTAAAAGTAAAAGAAACATAAGAAATTATATTAATTATGTAATTTTTTTTATGGATTTGAGAAGTTGATGCAGAAATTAATTACGTTTCTTTGACATTACTATAAACTGTATTGGTTCCGTGCAGTTCAAAAAACAGTATGCTAACAACCACTTTTAGATGATCCTTAATTATTTGTCATTTTATAAGTATCAGCTTGATGAAAATAAGAAGACTGCAAATGTATTTTCTTGCCTCATTTTTTGCAATTTAGTTCATTTAGCACGTAATAACACTATTTTGTCCCTAATATCTTTTTTTTATAGATTTTTTTCCACTGTAGGTTCAACTGATGGGTTTGCTATTTTGGATACTCTTTTGTTATGATACCAAGGATATGTGATTATAGTTGGTCAAACCAATGCATTAATGGTAATATTAAAGGTATAATTGTCAGAATGCATAGGCTTTCAAGATAAGTTGAAAAATATCTCCTCATAAATGATATTATTGGCCAGCATAACTATCAATTTTCTTATCTTATTTATGTTACTATTTCACCAATAAACAAAGAATTAATCTTATCAATTTCCTTATCTTATTTATGTTATTATTTTCACCAATAAACAAAAAATTAAGCATATTGATTAATGCCATACACAAAATTATGGTTAGAATAGTCGTAAATGTGTAGAACGGTAATAATTTTTCGTTAAATTTTAATAGTTTCACTATTGTTTGGAGTATGAACTGTAAAGTTATGAAGGTTTAGTTAAAGAGAGAAGATTAATGTTAAAACTTAAAATAACAATTTCCAGGATTTTTCTTATTATAATAACATACACACATGCTTATTGTTTTGAGAAGAAAAAAAACTGCAATCAGTAATCTTAATGAAATCATGCAAGCTTCTGTCATGGTATAAGCATATATCCATGTCATTTACTTAATATCCTTTGAAATATGAGTAGTTGCCTGATAACTTTGCTTCTATTTGCAGTCGGTACTCCTCAAACTCATTACTTCCCAGAAACCAGTGATAGCTTTAATCAGATATCAGAGAGAATCAACAAGTGTTATTAGCAGTTTAGTCATTATACCAACCTTAGCTCAGGTTTTTGTTAAATGATTTTAATTTATTTTGCTTAACTTAGTATTAAGTGCACCAACTTTTTGACCTCATGGGCTAAAGTTCCTTTATATTTTTAAATTTTTTATACCATGAATTAGCCTTGCTAAAAAGTTTACAGGTTGGTCTTAAAACAATTACCATGGTTACGGATCTATGGAAAATAGTGGATGAATAATGGAACGCATTCATATTTTATTATTGGAGAGCAATCATTGCTACGGATCTATGCACCTTCTGATTAGATGCTTCAGAAAGGTTACCGTCCTTTAGTTTTTAGGTATGTGAATTTTAGCATCTTATTATCAAAATATGTTCATTGTTTTCTTTTGATCTCTAATCAATGATATTGACTCCAAGTTTGTATAAAAAATTGTTCTTCTTTCTTTTGATCTTGATTGTACGTCCTTTTAAATTTTATAATTGCATTTTTGAACAAGAATGAAATCCACTGAAGCACAAACATCAATTTTGTTTTGGAGTGCCGTTGAAATGAGTTGTAGTGCGTAAGATACATACTTCTGTTATGTGTATGTTTCATTTCACTTTTTCTAAAAGTCCAACCTCTGTCTAATATATGTTGTTCAGCTATGTTAAGCAAGTGGCCTGATTACATATTATCCTCTGTTCAGGACAGAAAAATTAGATTTAGCTGTTGAGGATATGCCGAGGGGCACAACAACATTTCTGCACAATCCGGTCTTCCAATGTCGGTAAGGGCTATAAATCTTGCTGGAATTTACTGAAAATTTTGTTGTCCATTTACAAAGTCCATGCCTGTTTGATGTATGAAACATATTTTGAATGTTTTGTCTTTTGTATTGATGTTTGGGTGTTGTTTCGCATTAGAGCAATTAATGATCAAGTTTCAATGTTGGTTTGTCAAATTTTCCTGTATCGGTTACCTCACTATTAAAAGCATCATTCTTTGAATACCTGAAATATAACTTTCTATGATTCATTTCCCAACCCTTTCATTTCAGATAAAGTTATTGGGGATAAACATAATTGATACTATATAAATGTTTGTTTCTGTTCCGTGAAAAAAGTTGAACTATATATACACGTTCTGTCTTTTGTATTGATGTTTAGGTGCTGTTTCGCATTAATGATCAAGTTTTAATGTTGTTTTGTCAAATTTTCCTGTTTCGGTTATAAAACTTACCTCACTATTTAGAGCAGCAGCAGCAGTGCCACGTTCATCTAGATCGATTGATAATAAAGTTTCAATGAGTTGAATGGAACATGGAGGGAATTCTTTAGAAGTTCCGTCGATGCAGCGCATGTATCGAACATGGAACATGGAGTTGAATGGAACATGCTGGGGCTTGAACATGGTTGCACGAGGCAACTTTAATTTTTTCCAGTACTTCTCTGAGGGAGACCCACAGAGCTTTTTGTAAATGGTTTGGTTCCATTTTAGTTATCATTAATATTACATGTTCATGCTGGGGCTTGAACATGGTTGCACGTGCCATGTGCATGCTGGAACTAAAGCTTGGCCCTGTTGTAATAGTTTCTTCGCTCTTTTGTAACTAAAATGGAAAAAGTTAGTCCAGACTATTGTTAAAGCAATAAGAAATGAGTTGAACAAAGTTAGTCCAAGCTATTATAGATGTGGTTTCATGTGTGGGTTATATATGTAACATGGGGCTCTCATTTAAGAACATGGAACATGCAACTACTTTCAATGTAAACCTATACCATAAACATAAAGTATAAAAAATTGTTTATCAGTTACACTTTGTCATTTTGTGTGCTATTCATCAAATAGTTTGTGAATTATTGTATGTCATTTTGTTCCCTTTTCATTGCAAAATGCTACCATGTCTATTTCGGATTAACTGCTATATCTAATGAAGAAAATCTTCTCTTTCTGTAAGGAATCAAGGTTGTTGTCTTGAATATGCATGAACATGCAAGAATAATTCATAATTTCATAGGTTTATTAGCGTTCTTTTTTGCTATGTAAGGTCGGTCTAATTTTAAGCTTATTTCCATATTTGTAACCATTAGGTTGACAATGTATACCAATTTGCTTATTCTAGCCTGTGTTCTTTGTATTTGTAGGTTGGTTAATTTATTAATTTCCGTCGAAAGATTATTTTGACGGTTTTTTATTTGGTTTTCATGATTTGATTTGTTTGGGATTTGGTTTGTTGCTTACTGAAAATGTAACTCAAACCATTTTCAAACACATTAGTCATATGTCTGTGTCTCGGTCTTTGTGTTTTCTTTGTTTCAAACAACATATCTACATCTATGTATATGATAATAGAATATGATAATTTCCCTACTGTGGTATTCAACTTATTGAAGTTTGATTTTTCATCAACGTTAGTATACCATTCAGACAACGCTATATGGCTCTGAAATGATCCTATTAGTTTCGCATTATTTATTATGGGAACCATGTGACCATAAAAACCTATAAAATTTTAAGGACCAATCCTAATGTATAGTCAAATATAGTTTTATATGCTACTGGGAGTTGGATTATTCTCATCCCGCAATGTCTTACTGCCATCCAACAATTAGTTTTATCGAATTTTTTTATAACACGAGCGATACTTTATTTTAGTGGAGCACGCTTTTTGATGTCTCATAAGTACAAATTCATGATCTTTAGTTCTTACGTCTAAAACATCATACCATTAACCACCTGAGATAGAGGTTTTTGACATAATTAGTTCTATGCTTAATAATATTAGGCTAAAATAACTATAGCAATCGATCATCTGATTGATATAACATTGCAAGTTTTCTAAGTTTCAAACCGCTTAAAGAGCTAATTTTAATATTTGTTACATTTCTCTATATATTGACATAATAGTTGATTGCATTCTTTACATGTTTAATTATTTTCTAAAATACATAGTCTCATTCACGTTTTGATAAACGGTTGATCTGTGCATATACACGCATAAAAAATACAACATTACGTACACATTAAAGTCATTTTGTAAGGTTCAAAAAATGTTACAAACGGTGTTTTTATTACCAGTCCCTCCTGTGCACGTGCGTCGCACATGCCAAATTACTCGTATATATATAATATGAAAACTACATATTATATTATATTAGCAAATATATTATATATATATATATATTAGTTTGTTGCACCACTTGATTTAGAATTGTGTTTTTACCATAAATTTCTTCTGTTAACTGTTTAAGTTGAAATTGTACATTATAATTTTAGTTTAAATTCACATTTATTAAAAAAAATAGTTTTCATTACATATTTGTTTGAAAAAGTATGAAATCGTCTGTGCACATCATTATAACAAACGATATGGTTGATCAATATGTCTATGTTCTAACCCCTTCAAGCTTATATTTCAAATTGACTATTAAAATAAATATTTTCCATGGTCCATATTAACTTACAACTTTGAAGACATTAAAAGTTTTGAAATGAATCCAAATTTTGCATAATTGATTTTGTTAATGGACACAACATATCCACAAAAAATCTCTTTGGTTTGGAATTGTTTAACATAAAAGTAGTGGGGATTTTAAAAGGATAAATAAGAGTGGATATGTATAGGTTAAGGATTAGTGACCATGTAGGAAGGCATATATAATAAAACTGCAGCTGCAACCCTAACCTAAGCAAAAAAACTAGCCTCCATCTCACATCTCCAACTCTTAATGGGAATTGAGTTTGGGTAATGTCGTTTGAATTTACTTCTTAAATAGAGTTCGAAATTGGATGGTTTGTTTAAATGACCTGCTTTGATATAAGTTATTGAAAATTAGAAATTGGGTAATATTTTGGGTATGTTGTTTGGGTTTTCTATTAGACCTTGTGTTGTCTTCAACAATTTTCTTCACAGATGTTTTTTGTATTTGAGATATAGAAAGCAACTTTTGTTTCAAATACCTATTTCATTTTCCACTAATCAAACCGACCATCATAGAGATTTGTCTACTATTGGCTTCCAAAATCGAACTATGTGAAGCCAAAATAATAAAGAACATGTTTTTGAAATATTTCCTTAAATCTCTCCAGTGCTATTTACTATATTCTCTCTACAAATTTCTCCTTAAATCACTCTTATTCTAATTGTTTTCCAACATATTATCATTGGACGTTTAACTAAAATCAATGAAAGCTTACATTAAATATATATTTTACCGAAATTATGTAATCGAGCGGTCTGTTTTCATTGTTATGCAATTGTATTAGTAGTTTAATACACTGATCTATATAAATTTTGAATTAAGTTTTTTATTGCCAAACCGTTGAGGCAATGTATGAGTTTGCTATTTTAATACACATAATACTTAGCTAATTCTATTCAAACCCAAAAAATCACCAAGGTGCCCTATCAAACAAATATAATTGTTGTACCATTATATTTGCTACGTAGTTGTAACAACCTGATTTTGGGCAGTAATTAATTAATGTTAATAATGGTGACTTAATTAATTAAAATGGATTGTAAAGTTAAATACGAATAATTTTTATTTTTGTTTTGGAGTATTGAAATTTGACAACATAGTAATTAGTGATGAAATTAAATTGTCTTGAAAATAATTGTTTATTTAAAAGATTATCAAAATATTATTTTGGAAATTATTTGATAAATGGGGTTAGAATATAAATATGTGATATTTAAACTTTAAGTAGGTTAAAATATGCGAAATAAATTTTATAAAATTTGTAGTGTTGAGTAATTACTTGAGAAATATAATATGGATATTAATTAAGTTTTGTGGTAATTTGAATTAAATGGAATTTTGTTTATATAATAAAAGAAAAATAATTTTTTGATTAGTACATAAAACGAAACCCAAGTTTAGGATTTTAAGCCCAAATCCATTAATCTATATCCTAATAATTATAAGTCTAGATTTTTCTATTCTTTTAGACTTCTCCCTTTGCTATGTAAAATAGTTTACGTAGACTTTTGCATCATCACTTATCTTTTTCCTAAAGTAAAAACTACGAAACCCCTTCCTTTATTAATTAAAATTAATATAAATAAATTACTATGAATCCCCATATTTGTGTATGCGCATCTCGACATCGATATATACTGATGGCAAGGATGAAATTAATGTTTTGTTAGAGGATTGAAGTTCTGGATCATACATAAAGAGGGAGAGGAGGTGTATAGGCTTTAGGCGAGTGTACAGACTCATATATCTATGATTAGATCAACAATTATGTATATATGTGACGTATTTGGTTCATTGTTGGATTGAATGCTTGAATATGCATTGATTTGGTAATGAAAAATGCAAGGCTGGAGTGGAAGATGGCCAGAATTCGATCAAATTGATCGATTGGAAATGCAAGACTGATAGGTCTACCGTCGACCTCCTATGCTCCAACAAGTCGACCGCTGCATATCGATCGGTGGTACAATTGGTTACGAAAACATGTATAGTCTAATGGTAAGGATTTATGCTCTCTTGCAAATCGACTTGAGTTTAAGTCCCCGTTATGCTATTTTGTATATGTAAATATTTTAATAGTAAATAAATTGTATTTGCATTGAAAATAAATGTGAGAAATTGAATAAAGTAAATATATAATTTTATGATAAAACTTTTATTTAAAAATTCAATATTTAGATATATTGAAATTACCGATTTATTGAAAAAAATCCAATTTGGGTTTAAAATAATTATTTCAAAGATTTATATAAATTTTGAAAAATGAGAAACATTTTCTAATTAATAATTTGAGTATTTTAAGGTAAATTTTGTGATTAATGTGTTTAAATAGAAGTATATTGTGGTTATATTTATTTTTGATTAAAGAAACCAAGGGTTTTGCAAGTTTTCATCAATGGGGACTAGGGTTTTTCTTCCCGCCGCCCCTTCTTTTTCATTTCGTCCTCTTCTTTTCTCTTCCTAAATTTTCGCTCTGTTCTCCCTTAATCCCATCTTTTCCTGTTGTTGTTACTTGCAACCTTTATCTTCCATTTTCCCTTTTTTCTTTCTCAGTTGCTACGACTTGTTTTCCCAACCTCGCATCACTGCTCCAATTACGACCTTCTTCTGGCTGGATTTCTTTGGTCCTAGGTTCGGTTCTTCCCTCCTTGCCTTGTCTCAGATCATTTTGCCCTTGGCGACTGCAACGGAAGTGGCAATTTTTATTATTCTGGGTAGGTGCTTTGATTTCGGTGGCCTTCGCTCTAGACCTTTTCCTCTTCCGGGCTGGGTTGTTGTTGGTTCTTTTGATGTCTTGTTTCGAATCGGGTTTGTGTAGTTTTCTGGTTTTGGGGTTTTGTGTAGTTCGTTCTATCTTGGTGTTTATTTTCTGGTGCGTGGTGGCTTCGTGTGGTGCTTCTACCGTTGTTGCTCTTCTTTTGTTACACGTTTTTGGTCATTTTCTGGATCATGGTGATGGGTTTCTGAGTCGCTTCTTCTGTCAGTGCTTGGACCCTTCGTTGGCGATCGCATCTTGGTTTCTGCCTTGCCGTTTCTTCGCAGTTGTCTATTTGCTTCTCGGCGATTGCTTCGGCAACGGAGAGTTTTTGGATGGTTGCTTGTGGTGTTTCAATTTGGTTTTTGGGCAGTTTTCTCTTGGTCGTATGCTTCTCCTTTGGCTTCTTGGCTTTCAGATTCTTGCTTTCTCGTGCTCTTCCTTTGGTGCCTTTTGGTTTTGTTTCTGTGGTGATATGCTGGTCTTGGCATTGCTATGGTGGTCTTTGCTTTGGTGTTCCTTTCGATTTTGTGATGGTATGTTCCACTCCAATATGTGTAATTGCGTTGATGTAATGTTGGTCATTGCTCTGGTTTGCTCTGTTAGTTCGTCGCCCCTGTTTTCCTTCTTGGATATGTCGTGCTTCGTGCTTTATGCAATGATGGGATTGGTGTAGCTCTGTGCTACCTTGATATGTTGGATTTTTGTTGTCTGTTCCAATGCTTTTGTGATTTAGTTGGTGTTTGTTTTTGGGACTGCTTTTGCAGCATGTATGTTTTAGTTGATGTTTGGTTCTGTGATTGCCTTGTGCAACATGATTGTCTTAGTGTGCATCCTGCGCGGTGCCCATGAAAGTGTTGTTAGTGGTCGGCCCACTATAAAACCGTGCTTTGTAGTTTAGGTGATCGGCCTAACTCCTGTACTTTATTTGTATTTATTACTTTGTTGTAATAAAATGTGGACGGTCCACTATAAAAACCGGCTGGCCTTGCCAAAAAAATATGCATTTACTAATTTAAAATTATTTAAATATTCATTTTAATTCTAGAATGATTATTATGTGATTCCGATGTTCTTATCTCTATTATATTAAGATTGCATTTTGTGAATGATTTACTATTAAATATTGATTTGATTATTCCATATATATACGTGTGTATGATTAATTTGCTTTATCACACTCCTCTGGTTTCTCATTTTTTTTATATTGACCTAGATTTATAAGAATGATTCACAGTTGGTATTGAGTATATTATTGTTTTGGTATGATACGGTAGTGACGCCACTCTACATGGATTCATGATATTGTTGTTTTTAGGATATTTTTATTTATGATGCTTTTAATTCTGTGTGGCGATGAATCTAAATAAATGTAGTTATAATATCGCTTGGGATAGGGCATTTGGTAGTATTTCTCCACTTATTCTTTGGACTCATTATATAGAAAATTATGGAGACCGGGTGTAGTTTATAAATAGTGAATAAACATTTGACCATCATATAGTGGTATGGAACGCTGATGTGATATCTATCTGATTATTCATTGTAAGTAGATAGCACTCACATGACATGAATAGTATTATGGGATTATACTTTATGTGAGGTGATGCTCATAGGTGTAAGTAGGGTAGGTGCTCCTATATTTATTAGCACTATGTGCCACTATCATGATGTACTCCTAGATTATTTGCGGTAGAGGACCAGATGGTTGGTATTCACTCTAGCGGCCCGATCATGGGGTTGCGCCTTAGATCCATCACACCTTGGGAGTGTGTATATATATTTGGTTAGGTTACCCAAGGGCAGGTGTCCTAATAGACCTTGTGTCACTTAGGCCAGCGGGCTATTACTTATAAGTGAAAATGCTCAATCGTGATCGAAAGCTTCACATAAATGATCAATATGTGGATATTTGTGATTACCGTAAAGGTGACTAAAGACTGTAGGAATGGATCAGGATGGATAGCACGTGTGTTCCTAGAGCAGGCAGACAACCACCGGTGTGACGCCCCACCTCTATACCCACGCTAGCAAAGGACACTACGGGGTAATGCCGTCAACTAGCACGAAGAATAAGGCTGTTGAGGAGCGACCATCCGTGTAAATGCTTTGTGCGAGCACCGATATGCCAGATAGTACAAGGAAGTCTGACATACCGATACAAACCCAAAGCTACTACACAGTGGCTATAATGACTTCGGGAACAAATATAGAAATAAGCATAACACAAATGTGACGACCGCCCATGACTCCCGCACGGAAACGAGGGAATGGTGCGCTGAAAGTGTGCCAGGCAGCCATGAGTGACCGTCAAGGGTAAAATAAACATCGCAGACTCTATCATAAAACTCACAGCGCATGGATAAAATACAATAGAGAAATATAATATAGTGAATCTCCCATAGAACAAAATATCATCATCTAATCATAATAGCTTTATACATGGTCTGAATCATGAATACAAGAAGCCTCACTACATAGCACTCAGAGTAATCAACAATCAGCGGAATATCCAATACATAGAATATGAAAATAATATGTAAAGCCTCCTGCTCGTCTTCGTCATCATCAGCGTGAGCCACTAACATCAGCACCTGCCACCTGTCACCTAGTCTGCCCATCCCAAACATGGATGACCAACCCAAGGTAATAAGAGGAGACATAAAACCTTGAGTCAGACAACATTCTTAGTGAGCAGTAAATCAACTATCAAACATACCAAAGGAACATAAAGGATAAAAGGAATAGGAACCCAAATCATCCCACTCCACCTCTTTCTACAGTGATAGCCCCCAGACACACACTAAGGAGAAGCAAGCATAGCAAAGCAGATAATTAAAGTAAAGCAATAATCACTCGAGTCAAGGTCGATGTTTTCCAAATACAAACCCCCAAGGCCTAAACCAAGATCAGATAAGCACCCAGAAAACACCGCTCTTGAGACCGAATGATGATACAACCAAACATCCACGACTCTGGCTATCACTGTTATCATTGCCTTGATTTTATCATTAATTGAATGACCAACACATCTTTCAACCATCCGTCAAGGGCTAATGGAAACCCCGGTTCTAGACATAACTCCGCATGTCACTGTGACCCATGCCTAGGTATAACGGATCTACCCAGAGTACTAGCACGTCATCATGACCCGCGCCTGGGTATAACGGATCTACCCAACGTACTCTTGCTTTGAGCTTGCTAGAACCTTCAATAACGATAAGATCTCAGCCTTCTAGTCATCCTCCTCGATGACTATTCCCAATATAGCTCAAGCACCTCTCGAGCCCACCATTATCCACCAACTCGAACCGCATCATCGAGTAATCAACATGCTTGGGATGATCCCGTCTGGATTAAACCAAGGCTCACATCATGCTTTGCTCCAACGCATCTTAGCAAAGTCCATCTCATCATCATACTTCGCCTCAACATATCATGGCAAAGTCCATTTCGTCATCATACTTCGCTTCCTCTAACTATAGCAAAGTCCTCGAACCCATCCATATGAGCTTCATCATCCGCTTCATATGCCACAGTAGCTTTCACCATTCAAGAGCCTTTCCACTTAGCTTTTGAATCATCTTCAACCATCTTGTCCCAAATCAACTACAAGCTAACTCGAGACAATCAAATCAATCATACATCCAAACAATCAAGCATTCAAACAAGATCTAATCAAGCAATATCAACTATAATGGCAATTTCGTAAATAAATGAGCATAAGTCTAACATATATGAAATCATGGATTTTAGCATAGATCTATCAAATAAAAAACATGGGTTTTGTCTCTATAACTTGTTAATTGAACTTGCATAGGTAAACATCTTCAAAAGTAATGAATCTAGTCTTGGAACTAAGAAAAATGCATGAAATCTCTAACTTTAACACTCAAACAAGCCACCAATCCAATATACTCCTTTGGGTCCGCGTGAGAGATAACTACCACTCACTGAATCACCCAAACACTTTAACAACTATCAACTAAAGATCTGGACAGCAAGGATTCAAGCTCGATTCGTCGAAATCTCGCTTGAAATGGTGAAATCTAGCTTCGTCGGATGAAGATCTTCAACTTTGGCTCTTCAATCTTCGATCTTGATCTTCGATCTTGACGGATGTTAGCACAAGATTGAAGTAGAGAAAGAAGTGAAGAAAATGTTGTAGTCGAGTTTCCAAAATGGCAGCACTTCGTCGCTTCAAAAACCGGTGCCAAAAAGTGAGCCAAAGCCCTCTATTTATAGGCAGATCGCCCCCTTAGGTCGCCTGGCCCTTAACTCGTGTGCTCGGTTTTAGGTCGTTGCCGACCTAACATGCTACGACCTAACCCCATTACGACCTAAGACCACAGAATGCACGCGACTTAAAGCACTGCCGCGACTTAACTAGGTCGTTTACGACCTAGCAACCTATGCCTCAACGACTCACGACTCATCAGCTTACGACCTAACAACTTCACGAGTTAACAATGCCGCAACCTAACTACTCATAGCGGCCTACCTTAGGTCGTCTAACGACCTAACTAACCTACCGACCTAACAATCCAACGACCTAAAACAAACACAGGACTCAACGACCTAACTTAGATCGTCTAACCCCTTAGGTCGCTCACCACCACTAGGTCGCTTACTACCTCTAGGTCGCTTACTATCACTAGGTCGCTTATATCCATAGGTCGCTCCACTCGACCTAAACTCCCTCACGACTTAAACTGCACTAATCCTTAACTCACCAACTCTTAGGTCGGTCATCTTCTATAGGTCGTAACTCGTTAACTACCGACCTAACTTAAGCCGCCCCTACACGAGTTAACTTCCTTAACTCGTCCACGACCTATCTTCCCTAGGTCGTTCACCCCTTAACTATAGGTCGGTCACCACCTTAACTCGGTCACACAACCCAAGCTTCCCACGACTTAAGCTATGGATGACCTAAACAACACTAACGACCTAATAATTCTACGATATATCAATACGTAAAATACGGGTCGTTACATTCTCTCCCCCTTAGGAATTTCTCCCCCGAAATTCCAAGCAAACAAGAGAAACCAAAACTATTCTGCATGCCTACCATCCATAGCAATCAACAAACCATGCATCCAATTTCTAGCCTAGCATGCAGAATTCTAAGATTAGAACAAGTTACAAATTCATGAGATGCCACGACACCTTAGGTCCATACCTCGAAGAGTTCAGGATGAGCTGCCTTCATCCACTCTTCCTCCTCCCATGTACAGTCGTTAACATCATCACTCCATTGTATCTTGAGCAACGTAATCGTCTTCCTTCTAAGCTGTTTCGTGTCGGTTTCAACAATACGAAGCAGCTTACGAGGTCTTCCAACAACTGGATCAACCTCCAAATCTTCACAGCTATCGGCAGAAACCACTGTATTCGAGTCGTGCACATACTTCCGTAGATACGATACATGAAAAACATTGTGCACACCCGCCATCTTTTCTGGTAACTCCAATCTATAAGCGAGCTTTCCAATTCGCTCGATAATCGGGAATGGTCCAACAAATCTCGGAGTCAACTTTCCTTTCTTCCCGAATCGAATAACATTCTTCAGTGGAGAAATCTTCACAAAAACCATATCTCCTACGTCGAACTCCAAATCCTTTCGACGTTTATCTGCATAACTTTTCTGCCGATCCTGGGCTGCCTTCATTCGTTGCCGAATGATCTCTATGAAATCCGTAGTCTGACGAATCATCTCTGGCCCAAGCATCAGTTTTTCTCCAGCTTCCAACCAACATGTCGGAGAGTTACACGGTCTTCCATACAAGGCTTCATATGGTGCCATACCAATACTTGACTGGTAGCTGTTGTTATAAGAAAACTCCACCAAATGAAGGTGATCTTCCCATGATCCTCCGAAATCCAAAACACATGCTCTCAAGAGATCTTCCAAAACTCTGTTGACTCTCTCAGTCTGACCATCTGTTTGGGGATGATAAGCTGTACTCAAACACAACTCGGTTCCCAAAACCTCCTGGAAGCTCTTCCAAAATCCACTAGTGAGCACTGGGTCTCGATCGCTCACTATACTCTTCGGAATGCCATGGAATCGAACTATCCACTTAACATACAACTCAGCCAACTTCGATGCAGTCCTAGTTGATCGAACAGGAATGAATCTTGCACTCTTGGTCAAACGATCTACGATGACCCAAATCCCTTCATTTCCCGCTCTTGTTCTAGGTAGACCATCAATAAAATCCATCGATATTTGCTCCCACTTCCATGTAGGAACTTCTAATGGCTTAAGCAATCCACTTGGCTTCTTTTGTTCAGCTTTTACCAACTGACAGTTCATACATTTGGAAATGAAATTTCCAACATCCTTCTTCATACCTTCCCAGTAATAGGTTCTCTTCATATCCCGATAGATCTTATTTCCACCTGGATGAATTGTCAACTTCGAGTGATGACTTTCCCTTAGAACTTCATCTCTCAATTCATCGATATCGGGAACAACTAGTCGTCCTTGCTTCCGAAGCCAACCTTCTTGATCAACTTCGAATCCTTTATCCTTTTCCGGGTCCAACCCAAATTCCAAATCACGGATAATATTGACAAGCTTATCGTCCCGCTTTTGCCCCTCGCCAATTCTTTCCACTAGAGTAGGCCTTATCGATAAGTTTGCCAACATTTCAGGTTCTAATTCACATCTAGGCCTGAAGTCAAATCCAGCTAAATACTCGAGACTCTTCCATTCCGAAAACATGGCTCCCAATCCTGCATGTCTTCGACTCAACGCATCAGCTACTGCGTTACCTTTTCCCGGAGTATAAGCTATACCAAAATCATATGATGCCAAAAACTCTAGCCATCGTTGCTGCCGAAGATTCAAATCCTTTTGGGAGAAAAGTTACTTCAAAGACTTGTGATCCGTAAACAGCTCGAATCGAACTCCCAATAGATAATGTCTCCACATCTTCAGAGCAAAAACAATCGCCGCTAACTCCAAATCATGAGTCGGGTAATTCCTTTCATGCGGCTTCAGTTGTCGACTCGCATACGCAACAACTCTATCCTTCTGCATCAGCACTGCTCCAAGTCCAGTACCGCATGCATCGGTGTAAACCACCATCTCATCATTCCCACTTGGAATAAACAGGAGCACTCGTCAATCGCTCTTTCAGGATTCTAAAAGCTTGCTCACACTTAGCATCCCAACTGAACACTTGGTTCTTCTTCGTCGATCCTGTTAACGGTGTAGCTATCTTGGAAAAGTCTTTGATAAACCGACGATAATATCCTGCTAATCCAAGAAAACTTCTCACATCAGATGCATTCTTAGGTCTAATCCAATCCTGGATCGCTGCCACCTTAGCGGGATCAACCGCTATCCCATTTCCAGAAATGACATGGCCTAAGAACCTCACTTCACCCTTCCAGAAGTGACACTTCGAAAACTTAGCCTTCAGCTGATGTTTCCGCAAGATTTCCAAAACAATCTTCAAGTGCGTCTTGTGCTCTTCCTCAGTTCTGGAATAAATCAGAATATCATCCACGAACACAAGTACGAACTTGTTCAACTGAGCTCTGAACACTCTATTCATAAGATCCACAAAATACGCTGGTGCATTCGTCAATCCAAACGTCATTACCAACCACTCATAAAAACCGGATGGTGTCCTGAAAGCAGTCTTCGGCACACTATCCTTCGCCACTCTTAACTGGTGAAATCCCGTTGCCAAATCCATCTGAGAAAACACCTTCGCCTCGTGAAGCTGATCAAACAAGTCATCTATTCTCGGCAATGGATACTTGTTCTTCTTAGTCACCTTATTCAGCTCACGATAATCAACACACAACCTCAACGATCCATCCGCTTTGGTTGCGAACACAACTGGTGCACCCCATTCGGACACACTACGCCGAATGAATCCTTTCCATAAAAGGTCATCAACCTGCACCCTCAACTCTTGCTGTTCTCTAGGCGCCATCCGCCTAAGAGGCATCACAACAGGTCTGGCTCCCTCAACTAGATCGATACGAAACTCGATCTCCCTATGCGGCGGTAACCCTTTGACCTCGTCAAAGACATCCTCGAATCCATTCACGATTGGCATCGATGACAGTCCATCCCGTGGAACAACCAGCGAATACATGAAGCTCATGAAGACGCCTTCTTCATGCTTACATCGTATCACAACCTTTCGCCCCTCCACATTCTCGACTGTCACCTCCAATCTCTCACAATCAACCTTTGCCGCATACTTCCTAAGCCAGTCCATACCCAAAATAATTCCGAACCCCGCAAAGTTCAGAACAAAGCAATCACAAACAAAAGAGCAATCATGACTCGATATAACTAGACCACGGCATAGCATACACAAACAAGACGAACCCCCAACTGGATTAGTCACTACCAATGGTCTATCAACAATATCCGGTTCCAAACCCAACCGGTCTACCAACTCATTACAAACAAAAGAATGAGACGCTCCAGTATCAAATAACACTCTAACTGGAACACCACAAATGGAAAGAGTACCTTGAACCACCACACTCTTCCCCTTCTCTTCAGTAGTAGGAGCTTTCGAAGATGACGGGACAGCCCCCAAAGCATAAGCTTGCACAACCTGCCTGTCCTTTATCGGTTCCGGACAGTTCTTCTTAATGTGCCCCAGCTTATCACAGTTGTAGCACTTCAACAACACCTTCGGATTCTTGCAATCCTTGGAGAGATGGCCCTTCTTCCGACAATTATAGCAGGTCTTTTCCCCCTTCAGCTTCTTCTGACCATCCTTACCCTTCTGCTGTTGCTGCTTCCTCTTCTTGTTTCCACCCTGCTGTGGTTTAGACTCCTCCTTGGTCACAGCAACAACAGATACTTCCTTAGGAAACAAACTCTCGTGCCTGAGAGCTTTCTCCACCAGCTTCTCAAATGGATCGTCCAGATGATCCACCAACTGTCTTCCAAGATAACTATCCAAGCCTGTCACGAATTTCTCGTTCTTCTGGTAGGGAGATTCAATATACGATCTAGCATACTTGGACAGAGCCTCAAACTCAGAAACATACTCAAGAACTGGCCTCCCACCCTGCTTGAGTTCAACAAACTTCTTAAACAAAATAGACTTCTGAGCTGTAGAGATAAACTTGGCTTCAAATCTAACTTGGAATTGCTCCCAAGTAATCTCTTCTTCTGGAGTATCTATGGTGATAGAATTCCACCAATCAGCAGCTCTCCCTTGAAGCTGTCTCGATGCAAGCTTCCTCTTAGTTGCATCATCAATTCCCAAGTCACCAAAAATCCTTCTACAAGCATCTATCCATCTTTGGACTTCAATGGTTGACTCTGTCCCTAAGAAAACCTTTCCTCCAAGAGCAGTATAGTCCTTACACAACTTAGCAAAATCCACCGATCTTGGAGCTTGAACTTGAACTCCAACATCCACTGATGGCCCTGGAGCTGGTATCCTTCTCATGATAGAAGTCATCATAGCTTCAAACATAGCTCCATAATTAGCAACTCCTTCAGCGGCACGGCCTTCCCTTGCAGCTAGTCTCCCTCTTCGACTCATCCTTAGTATCTACAAAAAGGACTGATTAGAATACCTTGAGGAACAACTACATAAGGAGTTCAAATCTATCTAAACTACTATATATTATATATAGTAATCATCCATCAAAATACAATTACGTCTCTCTTACGTAGTTACGTTAACGAGCGTTGGCTAAAATCGATTAACCAAAGCTCTGATACCAAATGTGACGACCGCCCATGACTCCCGCACGGAAACAAGGGAATGGTGCGCTGAAAGTGTGCCAGGCAGCCATGAGTGACCGTCAAGGGTAAAATAAACATCGCAGACTCTATCGTAAAACTCACAGCGCATGGATAAAATACAATAGAGAAATATAATATAGTGAAGCTCCCATAGAACAGAATATCATCATCTAATCATAATAGCTTTATACATGTTCTGAATCATGAATACAAGAAGCCTCACTACATAGCACTCAGAGTAATCAACAATCAGCGGAATATCCAATACATAGAATATGAAAATAATATGTAAAGCCTCCTGCTCGTCTTCGTCATCATCAGCGTGAGCCACTAACATCAGCACCTGCCACCTGTCACCTAGTCTGCCCATCCCAAACATGGATGAACAGCCCAAGGTAATAAGAGGAGACATAAAACCTTGAGTCAGACAACAGTCTTAGTGAGCAGTAAATCAACTATCAAACATACCAAAGGAACATAAAGGATAAAAGGAATAGGAACCCAAATCATCCCACTCCACCTCTTTCTACAGTGATAGCCCCCAGACACACACTAAGGAGAAGCAAGCATAGCAAAGCAGATAATTAAAGTAAAGCAATAATCACTCGAGTCAAGGTCGATGTTTTCCAAATACAAACCCCCAAGGCCTAAACCAAGATCAGATAAGCACCCAGAAAACACCGCTCTTGAGACCGAATGATGATACAACCAAACATCCACGACTCTGGCTATCACTGTTATCATTGCCTTGATTTTATCGTTAATTGAATGACCAACACATCTTTCAACCATCCGTCAAGGGCTAATGGCAACCCTGGTTCTAGACATAACTTCGCACGTCACCGTGACCCGTGCCTAGGTATAACGGATCTACCCAGAGTACTAGCACGTCATCATGACCCGCGCCTGGGTATAACAGATCTACCCAACGTACTCTTGCTTTGAGCTTGCTAGAACCTTCAATAACGGTAAGATCTCAGCCTTCTAGTCATCCTCCTCGACGACTATTCCCAATATAGCTCAAGCACCTCTCGAGCCCACCATTATCCACCAACTCGAACCGCATCATCGAGTAATCAACATGCTTGGGATGATCCCGTCTGGATTAAACCAAGGCTTCCACATCATGCTTTGCTCCAACGCATCTTAGCAAAGTCCATCTCATCATCATACTTCGCCTCAACATATCATGGCAAAGTCCATTTCGTCATCATACTTCGCTTCCTCTAACTATAGCAAAGTCCTCGAACCCATCCATATGAGCTTCATCATCCGCTTCATATGCCACAGCAGCTTTCACCATTCAAGAGTCTTTCCACTTAGCTTTTGAATCATCTTCAACCATCTTGTCCCAAATCAACTACAAGCTAACTCGAGACAATCAAATCAATCATACATCCAAACAATCAAGCATTCAAACAAGATCTAATCAAGCAATATCAACTATAATGGCAATTTCGTAAATAAATAAGCATAAGTCTAACATATATGAAATCATGGATTTTAGCATAGATCTATCAAATAAAAAACATGGGTTTTGTCTCTATAACTTGTTAATTGAACTTGCATAGGTAAACATCTTCAAAAGTAATGAATCTAGTCTTGGAACTAAGAAAAATGCATGAAATCTCTAACTTTAACACACAAACAAGCCACCAATCCAATATACTCCTTTGGGTCCGCGTGAGAGATAACTACCACTCACCGAATCACCCAAACACTTTAACAACTATCAACTAAAGATCTGGACAGCAAGGATTCAAGCTCGATTCGTCGAAATCTCGCTTGAAATGGTGAAATCTAGCTTCGTCGGATGAAGATCTTCAACTTTGGCTCTTCAATCTTCGATCTTGATCTTCGATCTTGACGGATGTTAGCACAAGATTGAAGTAGAGAAAGAAGTGAAGAAAATGTTGTAGTCGAGTTTCCAAAATGGCAGCACTTCGTCGCTTCAAAAACCGGTGCCAAAAAGTGAGCCAAAGCCCTCTATTTATAGGCAGATCGCCCCCTTAGGTCGCCTGGCCCTTAACTCGTGTGCTCGGTTTTAGGTCGTTGCCGACCTAACATGCTACGACCTAACCCCATTACGACCTAAGACCACAGAATGCACGCGACTTAAAGCACTGCCGCGACTTAACTAGGTCGTTTACGACCTAGCAACCTATGCCTCAACGACTCACGACTCATCAGCTTACGACCTAACAACTTCACGAGTTAACAATGCCGCAACCTAACTACTCATAGCGGCCTACCTTAGGTCGTCTAACGACCTAACTAACCTACCGACCTAACAATCCAACGACCTAAAACAAACACAGGACTCAACGACCTAACTTAGATCGTCTAACCCCTTAGGTCGCTCACCACCACTAGGTCGCTTACTACCTCTAGGTCGCTTACTATCACTAGGTCGCTTATATCCATAGGTCGCTCCACTCGACCTAAACTCCCTCACGACTTAAACTGCACTAAGCCTTAACTCACCAACTCTTAGGTCGGTCATCTTCTATAGGTCGTAACTCGTTAACTACCGACCTAACTTAAGCCGCCCCTACACGAGTTAACTTCCTTAACTCGTCCACGACCTATCTTCCGTAGGTCGTTCACCCCTTAACTATAGGTCGGTCACCACCTTAACTCGGTCACACAACCCAAGCTTCCCACGACTTAAGCTATGGATGACCTAAACAACACTAACGACCTAATAATTCTACGATATATCAATACGTAAAATACGGGTCGTTACAACAAATCAGTCACAGACATCCATATCACAAAGGCCGAAAAAGATATGAATATAACACATGAGAGTGTACATCAGAGTAGTGGTCAATCAAGATCCACAATATCACAAAAGAATGGTTACAAGTGATAGACAAAAGAATATGTATACATCAAGGATTCAATATCTCAAAGGTATAAAACAAAAACTACTAATCTAAGTAGTTAGCCAAAAGTCAGGATGATAATCCCAGAAGTGAAGTCAAGCAGAAGCACCTGTAACATCTCGGTCTGACCCGAGTATTATTTAATAAGAAAATAATAAACGGAACAGTCTAGCTATAAACATCAGATAAAATGATGTAGATTAAGAGATACGACATAACATATGATAACCATAAAGCCATACTGTGATAAGTATGAAAATTGAAAATCAACAAGAGATTAATCAATATCACCAGAATCTTCTCAAAGATCAAAAGGAATGTCATACTCCTTATTTCATTCACCAAGCTACAAATATTGACAACATATAAATGCCAATCATAAAATTGGTGAAATTCAAATTCTAGAAATCATCAATAGAAATCCAGGAATCACAAAAAGGAGGAGGCCTATCGCAAAACGAAAGCCTGAAAACTCACCAACACGTGTATCACAAAACGGCACGCTATCCCATGGTCGCTAACCATAGAGCCGGTGCAACTACGTAGTACAGAGGTACGCCCGAGGAACCAGAAACTCGAATAGTTCGAAACAACAGCGTAGTACAACGGTACGCCCGAAGATCCGAACTCCATAAAAACGTGGGTCGTTAGCCCACAAAAATTGGGTCGAAACCCCAAGAAATAAATAGGTCGTTAGCCTATAATGAAAATGAGACGAAACTCAATAAAATGAGGTACCGTCCCATTCGTGGACAAAGAAACATAGCATAGCGCTAGTCTAAAGCACAAAAATGATCCTCAATGATCTTCAAGAAAGTGTCAATTACTCTAAGCTAGTAAATATATGAGCTTAGCTTCATGTCCCATAACCACTAGCTTAAATTAAATATTTACGAACAAATTGTGGATCTCCACTAGAAAATTGTCACAAGAGATTCAATCGAACAAGTCCAAGAATCAACCAACGAAGTAAACGCAAGCGTTTCATTCCACTTGTTTTACGAAGCTGTTTAATTAGATTTCTCGTACGAGTGAGATAAAGTGACAAATCACAAAAATGATTATAGAACAATCAATCACTAAAATTCACATTCAAAGACGTGAATAAAATCCAAAGAAATCGATATCAAATCCATCAAAATGGATATTCCTAAAAATCCCGAAGAAAGTGTCATCAAAGACGATAATAAATGATTGCAACAAATCGGAATCAACACGAATCGATTAAAGTTGGAAATTCAAGCTAAATAAGCAAATAGGCAAAAGATTGCTGATTCAGACGTCTGAAAGAAGTGATTCAGACGTCTGAATCTGGAAAACTAAAAGTTTTCCAGAGCATATTTCAGACGTCTGAACCCTATATTTTAGACGTCTGAAATAGGCACTTTTTAGCCTATTTCCTTTCTGGTCCAAAACAAACCAATTCAGACGTCTGAAATATAGATTCAAACGTCTGAATCTAGGAATAAAAATCTTCCCAGAATAATATTCAGACGTCTGAATCCGTTTCAGACGTCTGAAACTGGGGTTCAGGGCATTCCCTGAACCTAGACCAAAAATGGCCAAAATAAATACCGGAAGCGATCGGACGAGCAACGACGACTAAGGATTTACGCCAAGCGATAACCCAGCCTTAAAGGCTCCTCGATATGCCTCAAATATCAATGTCCAAATATCCATAATAGGATTTTCATAGATTTTGATTTCAAAACACCAAAAATTGGAATATACACCAAATCAATACAAACCAAAATCAATTGCACAAGAATAAGTGGTAGGAATTCATACCTAACAATCGAAGATAATTATAGACTAAGATGTGAGATAAAAATCTCACCTTTGAACCCAAAACAAATGAAGAAGAAGCTATAGAGTAAAGGCAAGGACAATCACTCTTCAATTCCAACCCAACAAGCTTGAATCTAAGCTAAAAAGAGAAACATTTCCTAAGTTAGGTTTAGGAATTTATGAAATTGCTAAGAGAATGAGTTGGAGAAGAAGAAGAGGAGACTTACCAAAGATTTTTCTAAAAATTTAGAGCTAGAACTTGATTTGCAAATGGAAACTAGGGCTTGGAGTTTTAATTTCCCATTCCTCTCTCCATTGTTGCCAAAGCTTGAATATTAGGAAATAGAAATGAAGAAATGAAGAGAAGAGGGGTGAAGCTTTGGTCTAATGGGCTGAAACAAAACCAAAGCCCTAAGTGAAAAAGTAGCAAAATTTCACTAACTCCAAACATATCAAAGTATATACTCAAAAAGGTCGCAAACGTCATTTTGAACTCAATAGGGGTGGTCTCGAGTCCTAATTCGACTGTTTGCAAAAAAGTAGTCCTTTTCGGACTATAATCAAACTGAAGATAATATATTTAAACAAAATATTTAAATATTAAATCATAAAATATGCAGGTTGTTACAGACTCCCTTCCTTAAAGAAATTGCGTCCTCGCAATATTTAAGAAGAAAATACGAGGTAACAACCATGAAAGCATATCAACACAAAAGGAATTTGAAATAAGAAATTCACCTCAAATAGCATGAGAAAGTAAGTCCAGATGTGTTCGCTCGATGAATTCTCTAGATTTCCAAGAGCAATCCTTAGGATTTGAGGACCATTGAACTTTAACAAGCGGAACATCTTTATTTCGAAGGCGCTTGACCTCCGAAGCAATAATACGAATAGGATGTTGCTCATAAGTTAAATTAGGTGAAACTTCAATTTCTTCCACAACACTGGGCTCAAGAATAGAATCGGAATCTTGAAGGCATTTCCGTAATTGAGAAACGTGAAACACGTCATGAATAGCAGAAAACTGAGCCGATAATAAAAGGCGATAAGCCACAGAACCAATACGTTCGGTGATGGAAAATGGACCAATATATCTAGGTGCTAACTTTTCCGATCGACTGAAACGTACAACACCCTTCATAGGTGAAACACGGATAAACACAAGATCTCCCACAGAAAATTCTAGTTTTCTTCTCCGGTTATCGGCATAGGATCTTTGCCTACTCTGGGTCTCTTTCATCCTATGACGAATAAGGTCAATCTTTTCTGTGGAATCACGAATAAAATCTGGACCTAAAACCAGCTTCTCATTGGCCTCAAGCCAACAAGAAGGAGATCGGCATGGCCTACCATAGAGTGCTTCAAAAGGTGTCATACCAATGCTAGATTGGAAGCTATTATTATAGGAAAACTCAACAAGAGAAATATGATCTTCCCAACTTCCACCAAAATCAAGAATACATGCACGAAGAAGATCTTCAAGAGTTTAATTCACACGCTCGGTTTGTCCATCGGACTGGGGATGATAAGCGGTGCTAAAATTAAGCTTCGCTCCTAAAGCTTTTTGAAGACTCTTCCAAAATCTACTAGTAAACAATGGATCACGATCACTAACAATGGAAGAAAGAACTCCATGCAATTTTACAATTTCTTCGATAAAGAGTTTGTCCAAAAGAGGTACGGTTCGATTGGACCGAACGGGAATAAAATGGGCGGACTTAGTAAGTCTATCAACTATCACCCATAAGCTATCATGACCCGAGCGAGAACGGGGAAGGCCTTCTATAAAATCCATGGAAATTTGGTCCCACTTCTAAATTGGAATTTCTAGAGGTTGCAATAACCCACCGGGACTTTGGTGTTCGGCCTTAACAAGTTGGCAAGTCATGCAACACTTAACAAAGTTAGCAATATCAGATTTCATTCCCTCCCAATAATAAAGTCGCTTCATGTCCGCGTACATTTTACTACTACCGGGATGAATGGTAAATTTAGAACGGTGTGAATCTTCTAAAATATCTTTACGAAGATCACTAATATTTGGCATGATAAGTCTACCAAATTTTTGAATGCCGCCACGCGAATCAATATCAAAGTCTTTCAAACCTTCAATATCAGTTTTATCTCGAAAATTTTGGCCAAGAAGAGCCAATTCGGGATCTAGCTTTTGAGCTTCAAGAATGCGGTCTAAAAGAGAAGGATGAGCCTCAAGGCTACATAAAACAAAAGATGAACATAAATCGGAAACACGATCTCGAATCTCACAAGTGGATAAAATTCCGAGATTATTCCATTCGGATATCATCATAGAAACAACCGCTTGTTGCTTACGACTAAGTGCATCGGCAACACGGTTTCCCTTTCCGGGAGTAAAAAGAATATCATGATCATAAGCTCCAAGAAATTCGAGCCAACGTTGTTGACGCAAATTTAGTTCCTTTTGAGAAAATAGATACTTCAAAGATTTATGGTCGGTGTAAAGAATAAACTTTTCTTCCAAAAGATAATGACGCCAAATACGAAGGGCGAAAACAATAGCCGTGATTTCTAAATCATAAGTGGCATATCTAGTCTCAGCAGGCTTCAATTGCCTAGAAGCATAAGCAATAACACATTCTCTTTGCATAAGAACGGCACCCAAACCAACGCGACTAGCATCGGTATAAACAATAAAATCTTGCTTTCCCTCGGGAATCACAAGAATAGGAGCATCGGAAAGGAGTTCTTTTAATTTATGAAAAGAAGCTTCACATTTGTCCGACTAAATGTATTTAACACCTTTCTTGGTCAAAATAGTAAGAGGCACGAAAATTTTGGAAAAGTCCTTTATAAAACGACGGTAATAGCCCGCCAAACCGAGAAAACTACGAATTTCCGTCACACTCTCCAGTCTCTTCCAATTTTGAATCGCTTCAATCTTTGAAGGATCTACGGAAATTCCAGATTCGGAAATAATATGACCGAGAAACTTAACACGAGATTGCCAAAAGTGGCATTTAGAAAATTTTGCTTTCAATTGATTGCTCCTAAGAGTTTCCAACACAATCCGAAGATGCTTTTCATGCTCCTCCTCGGTTTTAGAATACACAAGAATATCATCAATAAAGATGAGAACAAATCGATCGAGGAAGTCTTTGAAAACTCTATTCATAAGGTCAACGAAATAAGCAGGAGCATTCGTCAAACCAAATGGCATAACAAGCCACTCATAAGATCCATAACGATTACGGAACGATGTCAAAGGAATGCTGTCCTTTGCAATACGAAGCTGATGGAAACCGGTTGCTAAGTCTAATTATGAAAAGACTCTAGCACCACTAAGTTGATCGAATAGATCATCAATCCGAGGTAAAGGATATTTATTCTTGATAGTAAGATCATTAAGCTTGCGGTAGTCAACGCAAAGCCTAAGTGTACCATCGGATTTCTTCACAAAAATAGCCGAAGCTCCCCAAGGAGAGGAACTAGAGCGAATAAATTGCTTCGTCTCCAATTCGGATAATTGTTTGCGCATCTCCTCATTTTCTTTATTGGACATACGATAAGGAGGACGAGTGATGGGTTGAGCTCCAGGGATGAGATTAATTTTGAACTCAATTGCTCGCTTAGGTGGTAATCCTAAAACGGGCTCAAATACGTCGGAAAATTCACGAACAACGTGAATAAGAGAAATAATATCTTCCTCATCATCATTATCGTCATCATGAGGATTTAAAGAATATAAAGATGTAACCAAGCTGGAATCCGAATCTTTAAGGTCAATAGAAATCTGCTTGACAGATTGAGGATGTCGAAGATGAACAGTTCGCTCGAGACATAGGATTTGGGCTTCATAATGGTTAAGCCAATCCATACCCAAAATCATTCCAAAGCCTAAGTAGCGCATAACATGCAAATCGGCTCGGAAAGAAAATCACACAAAATAATCCGACATCTTTACACAATAAACTGATTGTTGCGGATCCACCAACCGGATTCGCAATTCTCAAAGAAGTCATTAAACACAAAACATCCAAAGAAAAAGTATCAACAAGTTCTTTTGAAATAAAAGAGTGGGACGCACCCGTATCAAAAAGAACTCAAATAGGATGCTCACGAAATAAAATAATGCCATCAAGGATAGAATGAGAAATATCTTTACCACGAGATGTGTTTCCAGGGGCTTGAGCAACATTAAGCTTTCCCTCCTTCCTGCCTTGAAGTTTGGGACAAGAAGATAAATAATGATCCGGGATTTTACAATAGCGACAAAAGAGAGGTTTCGGACATCTATTGGCATAATGGTCTTTAGAACCACAATTGTAGCATTGCCCACTTCCAGGGGCAGAAGTCTTTGCTACCGGAATTGCTTGCTTCCCTTTTTTATTGGGATAAGACCCTTTGAACTTAATAAGCCTTTTCTTGTTGTTGTTGAATTTTGGTTTGGAACACAACATCTGTAACGACCCAGAATTTTATTTAATTAAAATTTGAATATTTAATTAATTTTAAATATTTATAAGTGAATTTATAAGTCAAATAAATTTTAATTTGAATTATTGGATTTAATTGGATAATTAAATCGATAATTTAATATGTTAAATTATGGAAATAATTGAAAATAGAGTTAAATATGATAGAAAATGATTTGTAAAATTTTATTTAATCATACTGGAGTTATAGAAATATTTTAGAACTTTTAAAATCGAATTAAAAGTTAATCTGTGAAAATTGAATATTTAATATTTAATAATCGACTGTAAAATAGTCAATTTTGGAATAGTGAATGATATATTAAAGAAATTGTTTTGAATGAGATGTTTTAAATAGAATTAAAACAATCTAACGATGTTTTAAATGCGTTGAGATTCGAAACCATAGATTTCAACATTTATTGTTGAAATAGACGTTTTCGAGAAATAAAAGGAAATGGTGGACTATAACACTGTTGTCATAGTAAATGATTTCCGAAAGGAAATGATTTGTATAGTATTGGGATTTATATATCTATTTTAATTTCGAATCCCTATACTAGTGATTTTGGGACGTTGTAACGATGTTTTACGCAACATTCGTTTTGGCCCAAATAAAAATGTTTAAGAGAATGATTTCCCTTAAAGAATGAAATATATACTTAATTCGATTTAAGTATATTGAATATTTTCTAAGGTTGAAAATAAAAGGATTTGTGAATTACTTATGAATAAATAAGTATGGAAATGTTTTCCAAAATGAAGTAAATAATTAGAATTTATCCTTTTGAAGATAAATTGAAAATGAATAATTGAAATCGTATATGCACGAATATTTTGAAATATAAATTCATTATGGAATTTATATGTGAAAGTGAAATTGGTCAAAAATAAATATTGATTTATTTTTGAAGTGTTGGAATTTTATATCTTGTAAAGATATTTTGGAAAATAAATAATTTGGAAAATTATTTGGAATCTGGTGATGTATGCATATCAATTGATAGTTCAATAGCCGACTATCAATATTTCCCTTTGATTGGGTATTTGATATGATTGTTTGAATTTGAATGCACACTTATTTTTGAATAAGCGCTCACTATTCGGGTTAACCGGGAAAGGACCATGGGGTCGTATAACCCACTCCGAATATGTGATACGTCGTTGTGAATCGCATTTGAAGATCGGTGTTGAAGACCGGTATTTGCAAGAGTGATAGGATGAACTATCGATTGACTCTGCACCGAGTAGCTACGGTATTGAGTTCTCCATATGTGATGGTGAATCCGATCAGGATTGTGAATATCCGGATTGCAAGGACTTCTTTGTAAGTGCCTTCGGTTCTGTTCGATCCCGGAACAGACTTGTATGGATTGTATGCCTGACATTACAATTTGAGATATAAAGCCGATTTCATTCAAATATATTTCTGTTGGTGGCGGAGAATTTATTCTTTGCTTAACACCCTTCTTTGAGACGTACGAGCTCAAAGGTTATATAGTTGAAGTTATCAGCAATATATCCCATTTTGGTAATGTGACATGCTGAGTGATGCTGAAATGATCATTGTGTTGATTATTTGTGATAGGATCATTTATTTGATCGTCTATCTTAGTGATCATTGTGTTGATCATTTATTGACCCAAAGCATGGCTTTTGTATAAAGTATGTTTTTGTGGACGTGAATTCGTCGAGCCTCACATCCCGGAAATGGTCAAAACAGGAAAGATGCGGCAAGGTTATTAGGGGTTGCTGTAGCTCCCCTTAGGGTATGTGCATTTCCTTCTGGAAAGGGGTGGTATCATGGTATGGAGCCCAGATACTTACTCATGTTGAAAACACTTTATGATTGTGTGAATTGGATATCGAGCGCTCGGTTGAAAAGGTCCTAAAGGACCGGGGAATGGCGTGCTCGTGTCAGTAGTTACCCAGTTAGGGGTAACCCGGCCTTGTGTTGGCAGAGATCCGGTTTGGTTCTCGGGGATGTCTTTCCAGAGGCATTCTCAGTGGCAATGGGAAGTTCCTTGGCCTGACCATTTGTTGGAAATCCAATTCCCAATACGAAACTTGTACGGTATTAGTTGTAGAACCTGCTATTCACTTATGGTGGTCACCACTGTTTGGATGGTAGCTATAGTAGGCATAGTTCGAAATGTCTATGCTGGCTAAGATTTATATTCTACTTTCGAAATGAATTTTTTCTACACTATACACTAATAATAATATCAAATGTTATTTTAAATGCGTATCAAGCATCTTTGACTATCATAAGGAGAAATCTCCTCCGATTCTGCGTTTGCATGTGTGTGTGTGCGGGAGGCCTTATGGTAGTCTCATTTTTTAAAAGCATTGCGAATTGATTAAAAATATTCCTCTATTCGATTTTAAAGATAAATAAACTGTTTTGAGTTCTCACACCAGTCACATGACTGACTCGGAGTTTATTGTTTTCCTTCCTAAACTCTGGGTGCCCACCAATTTCCACACGGGCAGTTAAGAGTTAGGTTTATCAGGATATTCTGGATATTCTGGAGTTGCTGGAGGCAAGCTGGATGGCATGGCGTATTACTAGTTTATATAGTATTTCTTTTTCCGCTGCACTGTTTGTTGTTGTATGTTGTTGTACACTCTGATGTGATGATATGATGTAATGTAATGTATAAAATGTAATAACTGATATAGTTCTTTGTTTAAAGATTATTCATTTATTATTATATGTTGTTCCGCTGCGAATTGTGAGATTCTGATGTTGTTCTGTTGTTTTCTGTCCCGTCCTATTTTCTTCTGTTTTTTCTTTTTCCTCTATTCTCTTTTTCTTCTATTTTAAAATTCTTCTATCTTCTATTTTTCAAATTCTCTGTTTTCTTTCTCTGTTTTCTAAAAAAATTGTCTATCTTCTTTCCTCTCTATTTCCTATCTTTTCTCTCTTCTTTCTTTTCTTTTCTTTTTAAAACCCATAACATCTCGGTTTTCGGCCTTTGATTTCTCGACAGTCGATAAAGTGAGTATCGATGTCGGTTTTTCGAAGAACGAAAATCCGCTGACGTTACAGTTGGTATCAGAGCTGATGGTTAAGCGACAACCATGGTTCTGTAGGGTATTACTCGTTAGAGATAGAGTCAGCAGTACTCTAGAATGAGTTTGAGTGTAATAATAGCTATGAGAGCGTATTTGTTAGTGAATATAAAATTTGTTTTATATTGTGATGATTGGTTTGTTGAGTGGTATATGAACTTTCGTCAGCGTGGTCCGCAAGACTATGCCGAAGGGGTTTCTAAACACTTGAATAGAACAATTCGACATAATATTGTTTTAAATTGGGTAAATGAAATAATTTTACCTCGATTATATTTTATATGTAAAGGAATAATTTTTCAGAATTATTAAAGTGTATGTAAGTTGATTGTTAGGTTGTTTGAATAATCTAAATAAAAGAATAATTGTATAAGCAAATGAATTATAAGAATTGAAATTATAATTAAAGCGATTTACAATTGTGAAATAAACTTATATATATAAGAAGTGAAACTATATGAATATATTTATGAATGAAATTAATATTGGTATCGAAGTAAATAATCAAGTGGATTAAATGAATATGAACTTAAGTTATGAAAATGGAATTCGACTTAAGATGGTTAAATGAATTATCAATTGAATTGAATGAAAGTGTTAATTCATTAAATCTAATGTTATTAGAAGTTGAATAAAATTGAATGGAAGTCAATTCAATTAAAGATGTTAAACCAAAATGAATGTAAGTGAAGCAAAGGAATTTGGTTGAAATTAATATACGTTGGTTGTTATATGATTGTAGTTGATTATATGTAATTCATTAAGTGTTAATGAAATTGAAAGCTATGTAATTAAATTCAAATTAGAAGTAAATAAATTTGAATAGAATTGAATGTGAATTGGATTTAATTAGTGAATGCAAACTAATTAAAATTGAGAATGAATGTTAGTAAATCCAATGTTAATGAATCAAATGTGATTTAAATTGAAACCCATTTCATTTAATATTAATGAGAATATAAATGAATATTCATTTGATTATGAATGGTAGTTGGTTGATGTTTGCATTTGTTGTTGGTTGCATTTGCTAAGTGACATATATAGTTATTATGTTACTATATGTTGTATATTGAGATTATTTGCATATGTGCATGTTCTCATGTTGTTTGTTAAGTGTTTAGTAGGTGCGGATCGCGTTTGCTTCGCATTTGGAGTTCGCTTTAGCGCTATATTAGCCGTTTATGCTTGCTAATAAAATATAAGGTACATATCTCGGATTAAATACAGTACTTTTACACTTTTTTTCCCTTCGGGATGCCTCGTTACTTGATGAGATGTATATTTGTGATATATATACTGTCATTTTTTTTTTTCGGATCGAGCCGCGCAAAGGAGACATGGCGAATTTTTCCGGAAATTTAAGGCGTTAGAAAAATTTTGAGAAAATTGGGAAAATTTTGGAAAACTTTAACTTTGTTTTAGAGTTGAAAGTTAAATGATATAGTTTGTTTTGAAAAGAATAACTAAGTATGATTTGAAAACTTAGTAAAGAATTATAAGAAGTTTAATTATGAATTTTGGAAAATTAATATATTCTCTAACTTTTCTTACTTGTAATTTCGAGGACGAAATTCTTTTAAGGGGGAAAGATTGTAACGACTCAGAATTTTATTTAATTAAAATTTGAATATTTAATTAATTTTAAATATTTATAAGTGAATTTATAAGTCAAATAAATTTTAATTTGAATTATTGGATTTAATTGGATAATTAAATCGATAATTTAATATGTTAAATTATGGAAATAATTGAAAATAGAGTTAAATATGATAGAAAATGATTTGTAAAATTTTATTTAATCATACTGGAGTTATAGAAATATTTTAGAACTTTTAAAATCGAATTAAAAGTTAATCTGTGAAAATTGAATATTTAATATTTAATAATCGACTGTAAAATAGTCAATTTTTGAACAGTCTCAGAATTGAACGAAACCAGTTCCATTGGATCCGTAATAGTTAGTTATTACCGGATTTCAATTTTCGTGTCAATCGGAGCTATCGTTTGATCGTGGCAGCTCGAAACGCATCGATTTATTTTTAATTTAAATTTGGCGAGTCAAAATAGCCATTTTTCAAAAAGTCTCGGATTTCGACGAAACCAGTTTCATCGAATCCGTAATGTGATATTATTGTAAGGTTTCAAATTTCAAGTCAATTGGATTTACCGTTTGTCCGGTACAAATTAAAACGCCTATAAATCGACTTAAATCGGTTTAATTCAAATTGAGCGTTTATAGCCATAACTCGCACATACTTCCGAATTAGCTTCCGAAACCTGTTCCATTGTGTCCGAAACGCGGGATAAACCCTAGGTACGCTGGTTACGGCGTCTAAATCGGAGTTCGGAATTTCCGGGTGAATAGTGTCGTTCGATTTCCTTATAAATAGACCCCTTGTCTTCATAAATTGATAAAAAAAACAAAACCCTAACCCTAAAAACTAGTAGCCGCCAGTTTCATAACCTAAGGCCAGTAATGCTCCAACTTCATCCCTCTAGATCTTCCAATCCATCAAGAATTGGCCAAAGTGATCAACTACAAACTTGTAGAGAGCGTCGAGTACTAGAGATTCAACGGTTATGATCGGAAACGGAGTTGTGTGGAGCGAGATATGTGGGGCCGTGTGCTTCAGTTTTGCACGCACTTCGAGAGTGGGGGGTGGGGCCGAGTTGGCCAGGCTTGGGGCCGAAGGTAGAGGATGTCGGGAGCTTCAAAATGCATGTGGTGTGATGAAGTATCGTCGTGTGATTTGGGAGTAATTTGAAACCCTAGGAATCAAGTATGGGTTCATATTTCGTTCCTATTATCTGTAGAAACGTGAAAGAGAGGAGGAAGATGGAATAGAGGGTGCGGCCTGGATATTCTGGCTTGTGATGGATGGCTTAGATTGAAAGTTAGGTTATAATATATAGGTTTATGTTGAGATTGTTTATTTAAATCGTGTACAAACTTCATAAATGCATAACTTTTTCATACGAGGTCGAAAAAATGCAAACTCAGTTGCGTTGGAATCGTATGGACGAGCACTACGCGATGGAGTTGGTTTGGAGTCGTTTGGAGTTAGTGAGAATTTCGGGTAAAATTAAACGCGCGTTTAATTTTATTCGAAATAAAAGCTAAAACGGAATTTAAAACCAAGGTGAGAACTTCTCACTCAATCGAATAGATTTCGATTTTATTTTAAATAGTTAGATTTAAAATATTTGAATGCATGTTTGAATGATGACTGTAAATTATTGATTGTTAAAATAGACATTATGCGCCGTTAGTAAGCGGATGTTATTTAATATAAACATATACCGCGAATATTTCATAAACAGTGAAATTGGTATTATATATAATATCAATATATATATATTGGCATATGTATATATTGCAGTTGATTGATTTCCCGTATTTTTCAGCGGATGAGACCCTATTACGCCGTTATTAAGCGGATAATATTTAATAAGAACATGTACCGCGATAATTTCGTACTGGAGCGAAATTGGTATTGTGCTAATGTTTTTGGATGCAGGAAAACAGGTTGGAGGGATCCAACTGGATTCCTCAACAGTATTTATTTAATTTCAGATATTTTGATATTTGATTGATTATCATATCGATATATGATATCGTTGTTGTCGTGATTGACTATTTGGTGTGTAGCATCATTGGACCCAAATTTTGGGATTTTAAAATGATCTTTAAAATGATTTTTGAAAATATACTTTATTTCTGGAATTGATCCATTATAAATAAATAAACGTTATAATTTTTAAAGTTATAAAAATTATGGTTTTTGTGAAATATAGTTAAAAAGCTGATTTTTAGAAATACGATTAAAAGTCGATTTTTGAGAAATATGAACTAATGATTTTATAAAATAATTTAGATTGGATTTTTGAATATATGATAAAAGTTTAAATATAGGATTTATAAAATTTGATTATTTTATAAATCGAAATGATGAAATTATAAAGGAATTTAAAGACGTTTTAGAATAATAATATAAACTGATTTATATTTAGAGATTTATAAATGGATATTTATAAATTGAAATATAGACATTATAAAACGAGTTTTTATAAGTGTTTGAATGTAGTGAAAGTGAATTTCATAAATGAATGAAATTTATAGAATTATAAACTGTGAAGTTATAAATGAAATTTATAAATAGTAAGATTTATAAATTAGTGAAGTTAATTGAAGAATAGATTTGGTTAAATAAATGAATCTTATAAGTTATAAGATTTATAATTATGAAGTTTAAAGAACGATTTTATAAAATAATCGTTTCATAAGTATTTAACTTATAATATAAACATTTAGTTTATAATTGAGTTATAAACTGAAATATGTTAATAAAGGAATTTATAAAAAAAGAAGTTTTTATAAATAAATAGAAATGGAATTTATAAACGTTGTTTTATAAATCCGCAAACGACTTATTTTGATAAGTTAATTGTTATAACTTATAAATGGAGTTATATTCACGTTTTAGACAGTGAATAATCCTTTAAGTTAAAGTGAATAGAAATAATGGAATTTGTGAACATAGTATATTCACGTTTTTGGAATAGTGAATGATATATTAAAGAAATTGTTTTGAATGAGATGTTTTAAATAGAATTAAAACAATCTAACGATGTTTTAAATGCGTTGAGATTCGAAACCATAGATTTCAACATTTATTGTTGAAATAGACGTTTTCGAGAAATAAAAGGAAATGGTGGACTATAACACTGTTGTCATAGTAAATGATTTCCGAAAGGAAATGATTTGTATAGTATTGGGATTTATATATCTATTTTAATTTCGAATCCCTATACTAGTGATTTTGGGACGTTGTAACGATGTTTTACGCAACATTCGTTTTGGCCCAAATAAAAATGTTTAAGAGAATGATTTCCCTTAAAGAATGAAATATATACTTAATTCGATTTAAGTATATTGAATATTTTCTAAGGTTGAAAATAAAAGGATTTGTGAATTACTTATGAATAAATAAGTATGGAAATGTTTTCCAAAATGAAGTAAATAATTAGAATTTATCTTTTTGAAGATAAATTGAAAATGAATAATTGAAATCGTATATGCACGAATATTTTGAAATATAAATTCATTATGGAATTTATATGTGAAAAGTGAAATTGGTCAAAAATAAATATTGATTTATTTTTGAAGTGTTGGAATTTTATATCTTGTAAAGATATTTTGGAAAATAAATAATTTGGAAAATTATTTGGAATCTGGTGATGTATGCATATCAATTGATAGTTCAATAGCCGACTATCAATATTTCCCTTTGATTGGGTATTTGATATGATTGTTTGAATTTGAATGCACACTTATTTTTGAATAAGCGCTCACTATTCGGGTTAACCGGGAAAGGACCATGGGGTCGTATAACCCACTCCGAATATGTGATACGTCGTTGTGAATCGCATTTGAAGATCGGTGTTGAAGACCGGTATTTGCAAGAGTGATAGGATGAACTATCGATTGACTCTGCACCGAGTAGCTACGGTATTGAGTTCTCCATATGTGATGGTGAATCCGATCAGGATTGTGAATATCCGGATTGCAAGGACTTCTTTGTAAGTGCCTTCGGTTCTGTTCGATCCCGGAACAGACTTGTATGGATTGTATGCCTGACATTACAATTTGAGATATAAAGCCGATTTCATTCAAATATATTTCTGTTGGTGGCGGAGAATTTATTCTTTGCTTAACACCCTTCTTTGAGACGTACGAGCTCAAAGGTTATATAGTTGAAGTTATCAGCAATATATCCCATTTTGGTAATGTGACATGCTGAGTGATGCTGAAATGATCATTGTGTTGATTATTTGTGATAGGATCATTTATTTGATCGTCTATCTTAGTGATCATTGTGTTGATCATTTATTGACCCAAAGCATGGCTTTTGTATAAAGTATGTTTTTGTGGACGTGAATTCGTCGAGCCTCACATCCCGGAAATGGTCAAAACAGGAAAGATGCGGCAAGGTTATTAGGGGTTGCTGTAGCTCCCCTTAGGGTATGTGCATTTCCTTCTGGAAAGGGGTGGTATCATGGTATGGAGCCCAGATACTTACTCATGTTGAAAACACTTTATGATTGTGTGAATTGGATATCGAGCGCTCGGTTGAAAAGGTCCTAAAGGACCGGGGAATGGCGTGCTCGTGTCAGTAGTTACCCAGTTAGGGGTAACCCGGCCTTGTGTTGGCAGAGATCCGGTTTGGTTCTCGGGGATGTCTTTCCAGAGGCATTCTCAGTGGCAATGGGAAGTTCCTTGGCCTGACCATTTGTTGGAAATCCAATTCCCAATACGAAACTTGTACGGTATTAGTTGTAGAACCTGCTATTCACTTATGGTGGTCACCACTGTTTGGATGGTAGCTATAGTAGGCATAGTTCGAAATGTCTATGCTGGCTAAGATTTATATTCTACTTTCGAAATGAATTTTTTCTACACTATACACTAATAATAATATCAAATGTTATTTTAAATGCGTATCAAGCATCTTTGACTATCATAAGGAGAAATCTCCTCCGATTCTGCGTTTGCATGTGTGTGTGTGCGGGAGGCCTTATGGTAGTCTCATTTTTTAAAAGCATTGCGAATTGATTAAAAATATTCCTCTATTCGATTTTAAAGATAAATAAACTGTTTTGAGTTCTCACACCAGTCACATGACTGACTCGGAGTTTATTGTTTTCCTTCCTAAACTCTGGGTGCCCACCAATTTCCACACGGGCAGTTAAGAGTTAGGTTTATCAGGATATTCTGGATATTCTGGAGTTGCTGGAGGCAAGCTGGATGGCATGGCGTATTACTAGTTTATATAGTATTTCTTTTTCCGCTGCACTGTTTGTTGTTGTATGTTGTTGTACACTCTGATGTGATGATATGATGTAATGTAATGTATAAAATGTAATAACTGATATAGTTCTTTGTTTAAAGATTATTCATTTATTATTATATGTTGTTCCGCTGCGAATTGTGAGATTCTGATGTTGTTCTGTTGTTTTCTGTCCCGTCCTATTTTCTTCTGTTTTTTCTTTTTCCTCTATTCTCTTTTTCTTCTATTTTAAAATTCTTCTATCTTCTATTTTTCAAATTCTCTGTTTTCTTTCTCTGTTTTCTAAAAAAATTGTCTATCTTCTTTCCTCTCTATTTCCTATCTTTTCTCTCTTCTTTCTTTTCTTTTCTTTTTAAAACCCATAACATCTCGGTTTTCGGCCTTTGATTTCTCGGCAGTCGATAAAGTGAGTATCGATGTCGGTTTTTCGAAGAACGAAAATCCGCTGACGTTACAGTTGGTATCAGAGCTGATGGTTAAGCGACAACCATGGTTCTGTAGGGTATTACTCGTTAGAGATAGAGTCAGCAGTACTCTAGAATGAGTTTGAGTGTAATAATAGCTATGAGAGCGTATTTGTTAGTGAATATAAAATTTGTTTTATATTGTGATGATTGGTTTGTTGAGTGGTATATGAACTTTCGTCAGCGTGGTCCGCAAGACTATGCCGAAGGGGTTTCTAAACACTTGAATAGAACAATTCGACATAATATTGTTTTAAATTGGGTAAATGAAATAATTTTACCTCGATTATATTTTATATGTAAAGGAATAATTTTTCAGAATTATTAAAGTGTATGTAAGTTGATTGTTAGGTTGTTTGAATAATCTAAATAAAAGAATAATTGTATAAGCAAATGAATTATAAGAATTGAAATTATAATTAAAGCGATTTACAATTGTGAAATAAACTTATATATATAAGAAGTGAAACTATATGAATATATTTATGAATGAAATTAATATTGGTATCGAAGTAAATAATCAAGTGGATTAAATGAATATGAACTTAAGTTATGAAAATGGAATTCGACTTAAGATGGTTAAATGAATTATCAATTGAATTGAATGAAAGTGTTAATTCATTAAATCTAATGTTATTAGAAGTTGAATAAAATTGAATGGAAGTCAATTCAATTAAAGATGTTAAACCAAAATGAATGTAAGTGAAGCAAAGGAATTTGGTTGAAATTAATATACGTTGGTTGTTATATGATTGTAGTTGATTATATGTAATTCATTAAGTGTTAATGAAATTGAAAGCTATGTAATTAAATTCAAATTAGAAGTAAATAAATTTGAATAGAATTGAATGTGAATTGGATTTAATTAGTGAATGCAAACTAATTAAAATTGAGAATGAATGTTAGTAAATCCAATGTTAATGAATCAAATGTGATTTAAATTGAAACCCATTTCATTTAATATTAATGAGAATATAAATGAATATTCATTTGATTATGAATGGTAGTTGGTTGATGTTTGCATTTGTTGTTGGTTGCATTTGCTAAGTGACATATATAGTTATTATGTTACTATATGTTGTATATTGAGATTATTTGCATATGTGCATGTTCTCATGTTGTTTGTTAAGTGTTTAGTAGGTGCGGATCGCGTTTGCTTCGCATTTGGAGTTCGCTTTAGCGCTATATTAGCCGTTTATGCTTGCTAATAAAATATAAGGTACATATCTCGGATTAAATACAGTACTTTTACACTTTTTTTCCCTTCGGGATGCCTCGTTACTTGATGAGATGTATATTTGTGATATATATACTGTCATTTTTTTTTTTTCGGATCGAGCCGCGCAAAGGAGACATGGCGAATTTTTCCGGAAATTTAAGGCGTTAGAAAAATTTTGAGAAAATTGGGAAAATTTTGGAAAACTTTAACTTTGTTTTAGAGTTGAAAGTTAAATGATATAGTTTGTTTTGAAAAGAATAACTAAGTATGATTTGAAAACTTAGTAAAGAATTGTAAGAAGTTTAATTATGAATTTTGGAAAATTAATATATTCTCTAACTTTTCTTACTTGTAATTTCGAGGACGAAATTCTTTTAAGGGGGAAAGATTGTAACGACCCAGAATTTTATTTAATTAAAATTTGAATATTTAATTAATTTTAAATATTTATAAGTGAATTTATAAGTCAAATAAATTTTAATTTGAATTATTGGATTTAATTGGATAATTAAATCGATAATTTAATATGTTAAATTATGGAAATAATTGAAAATAGAGTTAAATATGATAGAAAATGATTTGTAAAATTTTATTTAATCATACTGGAGTTATAGAAATATTTTAGAACTTTTAAAATCGAATTAAAAGTTAATCTGTGAAAATTGAATATTTAATATTTAATAATCGACTGTAAAATAGTCAATTTTTGAACAGTCTCAGAATTGAACGAAACCAGTTCCATTGGATCCGTAATAGTTAGTTATTACCGGATTTCAATTTTCGTGTCAATCGGAGCTATCGTTTGATCGTGGCAGCTCGAAACGCATCGATTTATTTTTAATTTAAATTTGGCGAGTCAAAATAGCCATTTTTCAAAAAGTCTCGGATTTCGACGAAACCAGTTTCATCGAATCCGTAATGTGATATTATTGTAAGGTTTCAAATTTCAAGTCAATTGGATTTACCGTTTGTCCGGTACAAATTAAAACGCCTATAAATCGACTTAAATCGGTTTAATTCAAATTGAGCGTTTATAGCCATAACTCGCACATACTTCCGAATTAGCTTCCGAAACCTGTTCCATTGTGTCCGAAACGCGGGATAAACCCTAGGTACGCTGGTTACGGCGTCTAAATCGGAGTTCGGAATTTCCGGGTGAATAGTGTCGTTCGATTTCCTTATAAATAGACCCCTTGTCTTCATAAATTGATAAAAAAAACAAAACCCTAACCCTAAAAACTAGTAGCCGCCAGTTTCATAACCTAAGGCCAGTAATGCTCCAACTTCATCCCTCTAGATCTTCCAATCCATCAAGAATTGGCCAAAGTGATCAACTACAAACTTGTAGAGAGCGTCGAGTACTAGAGATTCAACGGTTATGATCGGAAACGGAGTTGTGTGGAGCGAGATATGTGGGGCCGTGTGCTTCAGTTTTGCACGCACTTCGAGAGTGGGGGGTGGGGCCGAGTTGGCCAGGCTTGGGGCCGAAGGTAGAGGATGTCGGGAGCTTCAAAATGCATGTGGTGTGATGAAGTATCGTCGTGTGATTTGGGAGTAATTTGAAACCCTAGGAATCAAGTATGGGTTCATATTTCGTTCCTATTATCTGTAGAAACGTGAAAGAGAGGAGGAAGATGGAATAGAGGGTGCGGCCTGGATATTCTGGCTTGTGATGGATGGCTTAGATTGAAAGTTAGGTTATAATATATAGGTTTATGTTGAGATTGTTTATTTAAATCGTGTACAAACTTCATAAATGCATAACTTTTTCATACGAGGTCGAAAAAATGCAAACTCAGTTGCGTTGGAATCGTATGGACGAGCACTACGCGATGGAGTTGGTTTGGAGTCGTTTGGAGTTAGTGAGAATTTCGGGTAAAATTAAACGCGCGTTTAATTTTATTCGAAATAAAAGCTAAAACGGAATTTAAAACCAAGGTGAGAACTTCTCACTCAATCGAATAGATTTCGATTTTATTTTAAATAGTTAGATTTAAAATATTTGAATGCATGTTTGAATGATGACTGTAAATTATTGATTGTTAAAATAGACATTATGCGCCGTTAGTAAGCGGATGTTATTTAATATAAACATATACCGCGAATATTTCATAAACAGTGAAATTGGTATTATATATAATATCAATATATATATATTGGCATATGTATATATTGCAGTTGATTGATTTCCCGTATTTTTTAGCGGATGAGACCCTATTACGCCGTTATTAAGCGGATAATATTTAATAAGAACATGTACCGCGATAATTTCGTACTGGAGCGAAATTGGTATTGTGCTAATGTTTTTGGATGCAGGAAAACAGGTTGGAGGGATCCAACTGGATTCCTCAACAGTATTTATTTAATTTCAGATATTTTGATATTTGATTGATTATCATATCGATATATGATATCGTTGTTGTCGTGATTGACTATTTGGTGTGTAGCATCATTGGACCCAAATTTTGGGATTTTAAAATGATCTTTAAAATGATTTTTGAAAATATACTTTATTTCTGGAATTGATCCATTATAAATAAATAAACGTTATAATTTTTAAAGTTATAAAAATTATGGTTTTTGTGAAATATAGTTAAAAAGCTGATTTTTAGAAATACGATTAAAAGTCGATTTTTGAGAAATATGAACTAATGATTTTATAAAATAATTTAGATTGGATTTTTGAATATATGATAAAAGTTTAAATATAGGATTTATAAAATTTGATTATTTTATAAATCGAAATGATGAAATTATAAAGGAATTTAAAGACGTTTTAGAATAATAATATAAACTGATTTATATTTAGAGATTTATAAATGGATATTTATAAATTGAAATATAGACATTATAAAACGAGTTTTTATAAGTGTTTGAATGTAGTGAAAGTGAATTTCATAAATGAATGAAATTTATAGAATTATAAACTGTGAAGTTATAAATGAAATTTATAAATAGTAAGATTTATAAATTAGTGAAGTTAATTGAAGAATAGATTTGGTTAAATAAATGAATCTTATAAGTTATAAGATTTATAATTATGAAGTTTAAAGAACGATTTTATAAAATAATCGTTTTATAAGTATTTAACTTATAATATAAACATTTAGTTTATAATTGAGTTATAAACTGAAATATGTTAATAAAGGAATTTATAAAAAAAGAAGTTTTTATAAATAAATAGAAATGGAATTTATAAACGTTGTTTTATAAATCCGCAAACGACTTATTTTGATAAGTTAATTGTTATAACTTATAAATGGAGTTATATTCACGTTTTAGACAGTGAATAATCCTTTAAGTTAAAGTGAATAGAAATAATGGAATTTGTGAACATAGTATATTCACGTTTTTGGAATAGTGAATGATATATTAAAGAAATTGTTTTGAATGAGATGTTTTAAATAGAATTAAAACAATCTAACGATGTTTTAAATGCGTTGAGATTCGAAACCATAGATTTCAACATTTATTGTTGAAATAGACGTTTTCGAGAAATAAAAGGAAATGGTGGACTATAACACTGTTGTCATAGTAAATGATTTCCGAAAGGAAATGATTTGTATAGTATTGGGATTTATATATCTATTTTAATTTCGAATCCCTATACTAGTGATTTTGGGACGTTGTAACGATGTTTTACGCAACATTCGTTTTGGCCCAAATAAAAATGTTTAAGAGAATGATTTCCCTTAAAGAATGAAATATATACTTAATTCGATTTAAGTATATTGAATATTTTCTAAGGTTGAAAATAAAAGGATTTGTGAATTACTTATGAATAAATAAGTATGGAAATGTTTTCCAAAATGAAGTAAATAATTAGAATTTATCTTTTTGAAGATAAATTGAAAATGAATAATTGAAATCGTATATGCACGAATATTTTGAAATATAAATTCATTATGGAATTTATATGTGAAAAGTGAAATTGGTCAAAAATAAATATTGATTTATTTTTGAAGTGTTGGAATTTTATATCTTGTAAAGATATTTTGGAAAATAAATAATTTGGAAAATTATTTGGAATCTGGTGATGTATGCATATCAATTGATAGTTCAATAGCCGACTATCAATATTTCCCTTTGATTGGGTATTTGATATGATTGTTTGAATTTGAATGCACACTTATTTTTGAATAAGCGCTCACTATTCGGGTTAACCGGGAAAGGACCATGGGGTCGTATAACCCACTCCGAATATGTGATACGTCGTTGTGAATCGCATTTGAAGATCGGTGTTGAAGACCGGTATTTGCAAGAGTGATAGGATGAACTATCGATTGACTCTGCACCGAGTAGCTACGGTATTGAGTTCTCCATATGTGATGGTGAATCCGATCAGGATTGTGAATATCCGGATTGCAAGGACTTCTTTGTAAGTGCCTTCGGTTCTGTTCGATCCCGGAACAGACTTGTATGGATTGTATGCCTGACATTACAATTTGAGATATAAAGCCGATTTCATTCAAATATATTTCTGTTGGTGGCGGAGAATTTATTCTTTGCTTAACACCCTTCTTTGAGACGTACGAGCTCAAAGGTTATATAGTTGAAGTTATCAGCAATATATCCCATTTTGGTAATGTGACATGCTGAGTGATGCTGAAATGATCATTGTGTTGATTATTTGTGATAGGATCATTTATTTGATCGTCTATCTTAGTGATCATTGTGTTGATCATTTATTGACCCAAAGCATGGCTTTTGTATAAAGTATGTTTTTGTGGACGTGAATTCGTCGAGCCTCACATCCCGGAAATGGTCAAAACAGGAAAGATGCGGCAAGGTTATTAGGGGTTGCTGTAGCTCCCCTTAGGGTATGTGCATTTCCTTCTGGAAAGGGGTGGTATCATGGTATGGAGCCCAGATACTTACTCATGTTGAAAACACTTTATGATTGTGTGAATTGGATATCGAGCGCTCGGTTGAAAAGGTCCTAAAGGACCGGGGAATGGCGTGCTCGTGTCAGTAGTTACCCAGTTAGGGGTAACCCGGCCTTGTGTTGGCAGAGATCCGGTTTGGTTCTCGGGGATGTCTTTCCAGAGGCATTCTCAGTGGCAATGGGAAGTTCCTTGGCCTGACCATTTGTTGGAAATCCAATTCCCAATACGAAACTTGTACGGTATTAGTTGTAGAACCTGCTATTCACTTATGGTGGTCACCACTGTTTGGATGGTAGCTATAGTAGGCATAGTTCGAAATGTCTATGCTGGCTAAGATTTATATTCTACTTTCGAAATGAATTTTTTCTACACTATACACTAATAATAATATCAAATGTTATTTTAAATGCGTATCAAGCATCTTTGACTATCATAAGGAGAAATCTCCTCCGATTCTGCGTTTGCATGTGTGTGTGTGCGGGAGGCCTTATGGTAGTCTCATTTTTTAAAAGCATTGCGAATTGATTAAAAATATTCCTCTATTCGATTTTAAAGATAAATAAACTGTTTTGAGTTCTCACACCAGTCACATGACTGACTCGGAGTTTATTGTTTTCCTTCCTAAACTCTGGGTGCCCACCAATTTCCACACGGGCAGTTAAGAGTTAGGTTTATCAGGATATTCTGGATATTCTGGAGTTGCTGGAGGCAAGCTGGATGGCATGGCGTATTACTAGTTTATATAGTATTTCTTTTTCCGCTGCACTGTTTGTTGTTGTATGTTGTTGTACACTCTGATGTGATGATATGATGTAATGTAATGTATAAAATGTAATAACTGATATAGTTCTTTGTTTAAAGATTATTCATTTATTATTATATGTTGTTCCGCTGCGAATTGTGAGATTCTGATGTTGTTCTGTTGTTTTCTGTCCCGTCCTATTTTCTTCTGTTTTTTCTTTTTCCTTTATTCTCTTTTTCTTCTATTTTAAAATTCTTCTATCTTCTATTTTTCAAATTCTCTGTTTTCTTTCTCTGTTTTCTAAAAAAATTGTCTATCTTCTTTCCTCTCTATTTCCTATCTTTTCTCTCTTCTTTCTTTTCTTTTCTTTTTAAAACCCATAACATCTCGGTTTTTGGCCTTTGATTTCTCGGCAGTCGATAAAGTGAGTATCGATGTCGGTTTTTCGAAGAACGAAAATCCGCTGACGTTACAACATCAGCATCACTCTCTTTATCTGCCTCTTCAAGTCGAAGAGCGATAGCAACAAGTTGATCAAAAGAAACTTCTAGCTTTAGAATTAATGGCTTCTTGAGATTTTTATTCAAGCCATAGACGAATCTATGACTTTTATTCAATGGGGTATTAATGTATTCAACCCCGTATTTAGAAAGAGATTCAAAAGAAGCGACATAGTTTGTCAGAGAGGATTCACCTTGAACAAGGTCTATGAAACGACGAGCTAATGTCACCTTCTCAGCTTCTGGCACAAATTTTAATTCGAAGCATTCCCGGAATTTCTCCTAAGTAAGATCCGCTTTAACTATTTCAGAAACAAGAAGCTCATACCAATCTAATGCTCTTTCTTGGAGCATACTAGATGCCACCTGAACACGGTGAAGATCAATAAGATTCACGCGAGAAAAGATTCGATCGCACGATCTCAGTCAAGCCTGGACTTCGATAATAGTCTCAGAACCTTTGAATGGCTTTCCACCCAAATTGGTATAGTCGCTGCACAAATGTGCAAATCCAGACCTAGGGTGAGTAGACTCCAGATTGGATCCGGCTGCTTGAGCATTCCTTACTGAACCAAGAAGCTGCTGGGCAGACATAAATACTCCATCTAGGGGAGTAGAACGAGATTGACTGGCGCTGAGACGGCCAGGTCTAACCATTTCTCTTCCTTAAGAAAGAAGAAGGAAGAAGAAAAAGGTTATTCACAAACGAATATCAAAGCAATCTTGATAGATAAACAAGGAATCATAAAGAAAATAGGATGAATCAGTACGAAGACTCGAATTAAATCCTAGTGCACGATTCCTAAGATGGACTTAGGACGATGATCCCTGCTAGATTATTCTACATTGTTTTGAAGATTGGCTCTGATACCAAGCTGTGACGCCCCACCTCTATACCCACGCTAGCCAAGGACACTACGGGGTAATGCCATCAACTAGCACGAAGAATAAGACTGTTGAGGAGCGACCATCCGTGTAATTGCTTTGTGCAAGCACCGATATGCCAGATAGTACAAGGAAGTCTAACGTACCGATACAAACCCAAAGCTACTACACAGTGGCTATAATGTCTTCGAGAACAAATATAGAAATAAGCATAACACAAATCAGTCACAAACATCCATATCACAAAGGCCGAAAAAGATATGAATATAACACATGAGAGTGTACATCAGAGTAGTGGTCGATCAAGATCCATAATATCACAAAAGAATGGTTGCAAGTGCTAGACAAAAGAATATGTATACATCAAGGAGTCTATATCTCAAAGGTATACAACAAAAACTACTAATCTAAGTAGTTAGCCAAAAGTCAGGATGATAATCCCAGAAGTGAAGTCAAGCAGAAGCACCTGTAACATCTCGGTCTGACCCAAGTATTATTTAATAAGAAAATAATAAACGGATCAGTCTAGCTATAAATATCAGATAAAATGATGTAGAATAAGAGATATGACATAACATATGATAACCATAAAGCCATACTGTGATAAGTACGAAAATTGAAAATCAACAAGAGACTAATCAATATCACCAGAATCTTCTCAAAGATCAAAAGGAATGTCATACACCTTATTTCATTCACCAAGCCACAAATATTGACAACATATAAATGCCAATCATAAAATTGGTGAAATTCAAATTCTAGAAATCATCAATAGAAATCCAGGAATCACAAAAAGGGGGAGGCCTATCACAAAACGGGAGCCTGAAAACTCACCAACACGTGTATCACAAAACGGGACGCTATCCCATGATCGCTAACCATAGAGCCGGTGCAACGACGTAGTACAACGGTACGCCCGAGGAACCAGAAACTCGAATAGTTCGAAACAACAACGTAGTACAATGGTAAGCCCGAAGATCCGAACTCCATAAAAACGTGGGTTGCTAGCCCACAAAAATTGGGTCGAAACCCCAAGAAATAAATAGGTCGTTAGCCTATAATGAAAATGAGACGAAACTCAATAAAATGAGGTACCGTCCCCTTCGTGGATAAAGAAACATAGCATAGCGCTAGTCTAAAGCACAAAAATGATCCTCAATGATCTTCAAGAAAGTGTCAATTACTCTAAGCTAGTAAATATATGAGCTTAGCTTCATGTCCCATAACCACTAGCTTAAATTAAATATTTACGAACAAATTGTAGATCTCCACTAGAAAATTGTCACAAGAGATTCAATCGAACAAGTCCAAGAATTAACCAACGAAGTAAACGCAAGCGTTTCATACCACTTGTTTTACGAAGCTGTTTAATTAGATTTCTCGTACGAGTGAGATAAAGTGACAAATCACAAAAATGATTGTAAAACAATCAATCACTAAAATTCACATTCAAAGACGTGAATAAAATCCAAAGAAATCGATATCAAATCCATCAAAATGGATATTCCTAAAAATCCCGAAGAAAGTGTCATCAAAGACGATAATAAATGATTGCAACAAATCGGAATCAACACGAATCGATTAAAGTTGGAAATTCAAGCTAAATAAGCAAATAGGCAAAAGACTGCTGATTCAGAAGTCTGAAAGAAGTGATTCGGACGTCTGAATCTGGAAAACTAAAAGTTTTCCAGAGCATATTTCAGACGTCTGAACCCTATATTTCAGACGTCTGAAATAGGCACTTTTTAGCCTATTTCCTTTCTGGCCCAAAACAAACCAATTCAAACGTCTGAAATATAGATTCATACGTCTGAATCTGGGAATAAAAATCTTCCCAGAATAATATTCAGACGTCTGAATCCATTTCAGACGTCTGAAACTGGGGTTCAGGGCATCCCTGAACCTAGACCAAAAATGGCCAAAATAAATACCGGAAGCGATCGGACGAGCAACGACGACTAAGGATTTACGCCAAGCGATAACCCAGCCTTAAAGGCTCCTCGATATGCCTCAAATATCAATGTCAAAATATCCATAATAGGATTTTCATAGATTTTGATTTCAAAACACCAAAAATTGGAATATACACCAAATCAATACAAACCAAAATCAATTGCACAAGAATAAGTGGTAGGAATTCATACCTAACAATCGAAGATAATTATAGACTAAGATGTGAGATAAAAATCTCACCTTTGAACCCAAAACAAATGAAGAAGAAGCTATAGAGTAAAGGCAAGGACAATCACTCTTCAATTCCAACCCAACAAGCTTGAATCTAAGCTAAAAAGAGAAACATTTCCTAAGTTAGGCTTAGGAATTTATGAAATTGCTAAGAGAATGAGTTGGAGAAGAAGAAGAGGAGACTTACCAAAGATTTTTCTAAAAATTTAGAGCTAGAACTTGATTTGCAAATGGAAACTAGGGCTTGGAATTTTAATTTCCCATTCCTCTCTCCATTGTTGCCAAAGCTTGAATATTAGGAAATAGAAATGAAGAAATGAAGAGAAGAGGGGTGAAGCTTTGGTCTAATAGGCTGAAACAAAACCAAAGCCCTAAGTAAAAAAGTAGCAAAATTCCACTAACTCCAAACATATCAAAGTATATACTCAAAAAGGTCGCAAATGTCATTTTGAACTCAATGGGGGTGGTCTCGAGTCCTAATTCGACTGTTTGCAAAAAAGTAGCCCTTTTCGGACTATAATCAAACTGAAGATAAAATATTTAAACTAAATATTTAAATATTAAATCATAAAATATGCGGGTTGTTACAATCGGTCTCCTTTATTTTTCTAACAGAGTGATAGATAGACATATACCATTGATTCCCCTTACCTAAGTATTAGGAGTGGATCCAAATGGATAACCCATATGCTTATAGAGAAGGCGGATATTCATCAATTTCAAATGTTGATACATGACTCTACTTGGGACTTTGTGTCTATCGTACAGTCATTCTCCCATCATGAATTATTCTAAGTTATTCTATATGAGATGAGATTATACCTAGATAGGTGTCCAGAGTATAGTGGATTTCATATCTTTTATTGTATATGATTTGTCCAATAGGCAGCCTATATTTATATTGATGTTGATATTTTATTATTCGAGATTGAGAGATATATTTGAGCATTGCTGTGTGCTAGCCTAACTAAACTTGATGATATATCATATTTGATGATTTCTAGACTTCGATAATGATTAAAGATATGGACGATTCACTCATCTATGACTGATTCTATTATTTCCTATTAGATGTGGTTTATATATATGGGAGAGAACATCTTCAAGTTTGCTTTGATTGATCGCAGGATAGCTGTGCTTGTTGCCAAGTGCTTTGGCCTCTTAATCTTATTTGTGATGTCATTATTTATCATACATATTGTGTGTGTGTGTGTATGTATGTATGAATATTAACCTTTGATTTAGATATAGTCTGACCGTGTTTTATTTATGTAATACTCGGGTTAGTCCGAGACATTTCAGGTACAATGACAATATGACCAGCTCGTGTTTTATGGCCATAGCGGAGACTTGATATATAGAATTGTTATATATTATTGGTGTGATGTAGATTCAGTGTATATTTGGCATAGTATTGTATATTTATTATACATATTGTATTATATGAGATGTTTTGTACTCTCACCGTCATCTATATATTTATATTATATCTTATCGATGCATTACTCACTCTGTGTTCTCTATTATATACTATATATTCTGTATTGTTCTAACTTGGTGACGTACGTGTTTATTGTTTTGTGTTGATACTATGTACGTATAGGTGAGTTATTTATTCGATTTTTGATATATGCACCAATATTACCCCAATGGAAGATTCACATATGTACACCATATCTATATTCATTCTTCGTGTTACTAACAACATTACTTAATAGTACTCTTGGATAGTATGGATATAGAGGTGGGGTGTTATAGTAGCTCAATAAATCACTAGAATAGTTTCAGCCATACCCCTCTCTACCATTCACCCACAAACATTTTTTTACTGAAAACCTATTTCATTTTCATGAGCTGAAACCCTAGATCATCAACTAAAGCTAGCCGTGTCTTACCCCTATTAACAACTGCCAGGGGACATCAACCGCTTGAAATGTATCCTTATTCTTCATCTCAAAATCGAGTTAAGTTCTTTTTTCTTCGAAGTAAATAGACCGTAGAGCAACTGCATGATTATGATTTTCATCCCATGCTTAGATTATAGGTTAAAAATCCTAATCACATATTCCCCTGTCTGAATCATATTTTTACCTCATAGTTGGACTGTAGGGTAAAAACTGATTCATGCATCGTGACTTCTACAATATAACAAAATTTCAATCAAATTAAAAAAATGAGTTTACCTTCTTTGATTGTTGAAACATTCCACCATTTTTATTAAACTCTATTAATTTGAAAATAAAATTGAATTTATTTTGCTAAAATCAAGAACCATGGTTTGCGTGAAGATAAGTGAGCTATAGTAAAAATTGTTTTACCGTACGAACTGTAAGATAGAATAAATAAAGGTAAAACATGGAATTTTGTCCAACTATAATTTTAAAATCTAAGGGTCTACTAAGCATTTTTTTAGGTTTAGTAGAATTATCCTAATACTTATTCATGTTCTATATGTTTATTTAATTCCCTGAATATAGTACTACCACATAAGATTTTGTTACATATTTTCTCCATTAAACCATATCTACAATGCAAGATTTGCCTTTATTATTAGCCCTTTATTAATTTGAAAAGGTTCCACTGTCGGGTAATTTTATTTCTTTTCTTTACCCATTGTTAATAATTGCAATATGGATGGTTTCACCTTAAAACTAATATACTGATATCATCATACCATATGAAGCTGATAATCGTGTTGTAGTTGACTTGATTTTGCAACATATCTTAATAAAACTTGAACTACACGACTTGTCCAAAATCTACTGTAATGTGTTGTTCATTCAATCAACATCCTGGAACAAATTAAACTCCATATTTAGAGAATCTTGTGGTTACTTTATTACAATTTGTAAATATTTATGTTAGCAAAAATATTTTCTTATTTTAAGCCATAATCTTTTGTTTATCAGAGTGCTACTGTACATTTTAGTATTTTAATATTGTTATTATGATTCTTGTCAACATGACAGATATGCTTATCTTTACATTTTTTCTCAAAATATAGCATATAAATATGATAACGAAAGTTAATTTGTATTCACGCACTTGTTTTCTGTTGCAAATCAAGTTTTTCTTTGATACCTGATTTAAACATAAGTTAAATCAATATATTCATTTTATATTTTTTGCTTCACTTCAATTACGACTGTTCTAAACTAATTTTTATTATCATATTTCGCTTCAGATAACATCATCAGTGCTAACATGGCAACGTTTAAATTATTTTGTTGGACTCTATTTCATATACAAGTGACAGTTATAAGGTACATATGTTTTTGAATTTTTTTTGAAATGGTACTTAGAAACAACATGTCACTGGGACAACAAACCACAATTCATGTTTTTGAAATTATCATTTAGGTAAACAAGTTATTTTGAAACTATGCAAAATTGACTAGAAAATACCAATGGCTAGCATATTGAGTAGTATTACTCGACTTGCTACTCTAAAATGGTAGATTTTAAGATAGTTATACCCCAAAATGTGCTACAGGATAACATGGTGTTGTTATCCAGTAAGAAAGACATATTACTGCTCAAATCGAAGATACGAAAAAGTTGGGATGATGATTTCTCATACAATTCACACACACACACAGATATATATATATATATATATATATATATGCACACACACGTGTTTGTGTGTGTATATAGACACATACATGCATACATGTACACACCAAACCGCCTGCATGCACACACTTATGAATGTACATACAAACATATACATACATATTATGTAGTTAAATCCCCGCTATAGCGCATAGCGCTCTTCGAACGCTATGCCTTTTCAATTTAGCTCTATTAAACAATAGATCCATTTTAAGCCCCACTATTTTATGCTACACCACTAAATCAAGGCTTTTTATTATCCGTTTTAGCAACATTAATATAAAAAGTTTGATTTGACTAGTTCACTTTTAAATCAAATCAAAAAAGTTAAAGTAAAAACCTAATTTTAAGGATAAATGCTTAATATAAGTTAGAAATCCGTTGTAGTCATTAAATTTGGACTGCATAAATCATGATATTCTTCGGTTTTGTTATATAATATTGAAAAATGATATTTCTTTTTCTAATAAATTGATGTTAGGATGATAATAAATTAAGTACAAATATTTGGTTTCATGGCTAATAAAGTTTTTCGCTCTAATATTTCCTGCCCCCTCTTTATCCCCGCTATAACTTTTTGCATCTCAACTGTTATAAAACCGCTAAACGTTTAACCTACATACATGCATACATACATACGTAATACACATACATATATTAAGAAAGAAATAGTCATGCTACTGAATCAACTTTTGATTAATGCTTTTTAAAATAAAATGAGTTAGGTTTTAACTAAATTTTTTCATGGTAGAGAAAGAAGAAGAAAATTAATGATAATCGACATGCATATGATTTTACTAAAAGTTAAGTGTGTCGTTTTATTAGATTCTCCTAAGTGGGAAATACTTTTTTTCTAAATAACTTTTGTCTTTCAAAAAGTATATGTGTTTATTTATTTTATTTTGATTTTTTTATTTTACTCCCCTTTCCCTGGTTGCTTCTCCCATTAGATATTTACAAAACATCGACAAGTATAACTAGAAAGTTGATAAATATTCACAAAATTTGGATGTATTGACAAAATCCATTAAAAATAAGCTAGACCACCCAAGGATTTAAACCAAAAATAACCTTTCATATATCTATATGTTACATCATACACTAGAGTATGAAAACATTTATAACCATATTCAACACAACATTAAGGTTATTCAAATTATGACTAAAGATGACAAAAATAGAATATGGTCGATAGATATTGATCTTTAGATTTACTATTTTGCCTCTAATTACATTACCTCTAACGACAATATGAGAAAATAAATATATTTAGGTGGACTGAAACCAGTTTGATACTGAATGTAATAATCATAATGGTGATTATCAAACATAAATTATAGAGCCGAAATCTTAGCTTGATGATCTAACATTTGTCTATTGTATATCATAGATCTCACAAGAAATAGTGAACGAGATATTGTTCTAATGTTTATCTTTTCCGTTTATAATGGAAGAATCACAAATGAGTTTACATCGAATAGATTTATATGTAATAATTTTTTCGTCTCAAAGTCATGAATTTTTTTCTTATTCCTTCTTGTAATCCACTAATAAGAGAACCAAAGATATTATGATTAAATGGTATAAAAAGGATTTCTTCAAGCCATGTAACATAGCATACATATGTGCAGTTAAAGCGCTTAGCAGTTCTATAGCAATGAAGGAGCAAAAAGTTATGGCATGGATAAAACAAGGATATAGCGAAAAATAGCGGATGTGCAAAAAACTTTATTAGATATAAAACCAAATATTGAAAGTTAAATTATTCTCAACCTCACATCATGTGTCTGTGAAAAAGAAATATTATTTAATCTTATATATCAAAACTGAAAAATATCATGATTTATGCAATCCAAATTCGTTGACTACAATAGATTTCTAACTTATATGTGCAGTTATGCCTTAAAATTAAGTCTTTACCTCAACCTTGTTGATTTAGTTTAAAAAATAACAGATCAGATCACCATTTTATATCTTTTTTGAAATGTTGGTACAAGGGAGGCCCAAGGCCCAAAGGAAAAAGAAAAAGAATCGAGAAAAAAGGTATGTGAACCCTATTCAAACAACACATTTACAAACCATCTAAACCCTAGCTGCATTATTTACACAATCAACAAATCTGGAAATAAATGGCAATCCAGAAAACTAGGGTTTCGAATTCTCAACTTGAGATCTTCAAAAAATTGACTTCATGGAGGTTTCCACTACTTCTCTTTGCTGTTATAAGCTTCAGTGATCTTTGAATCGATGCAAGGATTGTTCGCACAAGTGTTCTTATCGTCAAAATAACCAAAGCATTTTTCCTTGCTGAGATTAACTTTGGTGGGCTTCCAAGTAGCTTTGCCTCTGTCCGCGTCTCTTTGGTCTGAAACAAATTCAGTTTTGGCAATTCTCTGCACTTGATTTGGAGGATATATGTTGTCTCCATGAATTTGTTGAGTCGCATGAGATTGTTGCTTGCTGCTTTCGCCATGTTCCCAAACAGATAAGTGATAGACTTGGTTGTTTAATTTTCTTCTAAAATGATTGCTTCCTAATCTTTCATTGTTAATAGCAAGCTGGAAGAGTCCATTTTGAGCTAGCTTGCAACTAGAAGAGTTGTAGTTCCTATAAGAATCAGGTAAGTCATCGTAAGTGTCTAAAATTATTTGATTTGATGAGTTTTTAGTTAAGGATGCTTGATTACTTCCCTTATAGTAACCATTTTTTGATTGGATTTAGGAGTGGCCGCCATCAGCTGTATTGCAAGCATCATTTTTGCCACCTCCAGTTATTTTGTAATGAAATACTCCTGAATTATTGCCACTACTTGTCAGTGGAATCTTGCTATTGTGCTTCGGATCATAGTTGCTTGAGTGGTAATCCCTATTCAAATTAAGTAAGAAATGAAAATTGTTAAATTCATATTTAATATTTTTATTAGAAGGATTATGGTTACTTTATTTGTAGGAATCTTTCCTAGTTTGGATATTGGAAAGTCCACCATCAGTTATGGTACACGAATGGATGATGCCTAAACGATCACTATGATGATCAAAATGGTGTAGTAAATTCTCATAAGAGAACTTTCCCTACGTAAGTATATTCTTCAATTTTTTCATCATAATTGTCAAGATCACATATATTATGACTTTAGCAGCTTCTACAGCTGGTAGCTTTGCTATTTTTTAGAAGCAAAATGTCGTACTCTATTTCTATGACTTTCCATAAATGAATATAATATATTTCAATGCTTTTTGCAGCCTATTGTTCCTTTCCTTCCATAAAATGTATACCATTGTGGTTAGAACAAAACTAGCTTTGTTAAAGTCATTTTTCTTTCCTCCAAGCACTATTTGAAAATGATTGATGCTATCTTTGATATTTTGAAGATCCAACTTTTGATAAAATTTCAACTTGTTCTTTACAATGTACCAAATATGTCTAGAGTAATCACAATCGAAGAAGAGAAGTTCTATATTTTTTGCCTCTTTTTTGCACAAAAGACAATTAATGCATCCTTCATTTTTGCTCCATTTAGCACATTTGTCCATCACAGGAAAGCGATTTAAAATAGCAAAGTAAGTGCAATATGTCATTTTTGGGCAGTTGGCAGTGTTCAAAACAATATTATGCCAATCCACTTCCATTTCCATGCCTTTAAGGTAGTCCCAAATACTTATAAATGAAAGTAATTTTCAGTTCCAACTGTCTTCTTCTTGAATATTATCTATTCTATTTTACTGATAGATGAATTAAATATGGAGGTAGATGGATGTAATTAAGTGTTCCAAATTAAATTTTGAATAATTTTTTTAACTTTATCATTAGTTCACCTAAACTGGAAGAGGTTGCTCCAACCCAATAAGTTAACTAAAGAATTTCCATTTATCTATGGATCAAACTAATGGTTGGTTTTCTTTCCCTCATTGAATTTCCTATCAATTAATTTTGAGCCTGAATTTCTTCAATTTAACACACTTTTCCAAGCATGAGAATGATGATTTTCTATAGACATGAACCAAAAGTTTTATTTCTGCCATATTTGCCATTCATCCATTTAGACTAAAGCAATTTGGCTTCAATGAATTTCCAGAATAATTTGTAATTGCAAGCTTCATTAATATCTGCAAAATTTCTTATGCCTAAACCACCTGTTTTCTTTGTTTTTGTGATAATATTCCATGAAATTTTGTAGTCCCTTCCCCCAAAACGAAGTATGCATATAGCTTTTCAATTTTATCTAAAGCTTTTTTTGGAATATTATGAGATTGCATCTAGTATATAACCATTGCTGTGATGACTGTATGTGTGAGTTCAATTCTCTCTGCAATTGAAAGAAGCTTGTTGGACCAACTATAAATTTTGCTTTGAATAATATCGTGAAGTCTATTACAATCTCTGTCTTTAATTTGATTAGAGCTAAGGGGAAGACCTAAGTATTTGACAGGTAACTCACTTTCTTTGAATTTTTAATATGTTGAGTATCTCCTCCCTGCCTTGCATGCTTAACTGAAGTACACCTTGCTTTTGCTATCATTCATTTGCAGACCAGCATACAGATTGAGACTTTCAAAGATTTTTTCAATAATTGGAGCATTTTGAATGTCTGCATCCAAAAATAAAAGTAAATCATCTACATACAATAAATGTGTAATGCAAGGAGCAGTTTTATTTGTTGGTTTCAAATTTTTAAACAGTTGTTCCTTATTAGTTGGAAAATGTCACATTGCAAATGCATTCCTTCACTAAACTACAAAAGTTCTCACTAAATCCAAATTATTTCATCATATGAATAATAACATTTCTTTTTATTTTATCGAAGGCTTTGTGAAGATCTACCTTAATACAATGTCTACTAGGAATAAAAGCACTTTGGTTTTCGAAAATTAAATATTTTAAAAACAAATTCAACATATTACTCAAAGTAGTTGCAATAATTTTATATATAAAATTGCAACAGGCAATAGGCCAGTAGTTACCAATATTGTTTGGCACTTTACTTTAGGCACAAAGGTAATAAAAGTATGGTTAAAGTTTTTCAGAAGTTTGCTTGTTGCGAAAACTCATTAATAACATAAAAATGGAGAATTTAAGCTCCTCCCAATGATTTTTATAAAACTTAGCTCCAAAGTCATCTTTCCCTGGACCCTTATCCTCTTTAGCATTGAAAATAATATTTTTGATGTCTTTTAAACTAATTTGAGCAAGCAGAATTTTTGCACTATTAGTATGCATGAGAAATTTAGAGGTAATATTAAGGAAATTGTTTGCATTCTCATCAACATTATAAAGGTTAAAGAAGTATTCGATAGCCTTAACTTTTAAAAGAGAGGATTCATTTATTATATCCCCCTTGTCACTAAGAATTTTTTACAATTTTTTACCACTAGACATTTTAGCACAAAAGAATTTGCTAGGCAGATCATCACTAGTTAGCCAATCAATTTTGGCCTCTTGTCTTAAATTAGCTACCTCAACTTGTAAAGCTTTGTCTAACTTTTTTTGTATATGGAAGAAATAATTGATTTGCTCAGGATCAAAACTATCTAGATCAATATGACCTTGTAGATTTTTGCATCTCTCAATATTGTTGATTTCGTTATTTTTTATTTTTATTCAATTTTTTAAGATTAGCTTTGATATTATCACTACAATACATAGACCTTTTTATAGCGTTTAAAAACCTCTATTTAACCCTACTATAGTGCTTATATAAACGCCACAGATTAACAGGTTGTAATAAGTCTGATAGTGCAATAACATTTTAAAATTATAATGTAAAACAGACTTTTAACAGCATTATTGGTACAAATACTTTTCTATTGCTGTAGAACTTTTACAAAGAGTTGTGTTTTATGATACTAACAATTATGACATCATTTAAATACTATAATATGTTGACATGCCATATTATTACTACGTCTAAAAGTGCTGTGAAAACAATCTGTCAATCTTTTATTACGCATTGAAACGCTTAGAAAATTCATTACTATCTATTGTAGCATTGTTTTTTGCTATGAAAACTTTAATCCTCGCATAATATTTTGTATAGAACTAGCACAATGCTAATATATGAATGCTGTAACAATTTTTCTTTCTGTAGCATATTTAAAATGCTATAAAAAAATTCCGTTGCATTTTTTATTGCCATATACATTCAATCTTACTGTAACGACTCGTAAATTCAAACAATGTTCAAAAGAAATATTAATTATAATTTTTGAATGGAATTTGGTTAGGAATAAAAATTTGATGTTTTATTTATGTGCTATGTTGATATGAACAAGAACAAATTTATTAAATAACAAACTCTGATAAGTTATTTAAAGTTGATAACATAGCTTGAATGTGATTGGATGAGAATTGGATGCGTAGTTAATGGCATGTGTTAGATAATAAAGGAAATTGTAAGCGACGATAGAATGCATATTTATTTAAGGAAAATAAAATGCGTGATTTAAATAGTAACATACCAAGTTTATTTCAAATAACGCAAGGAGGCAAAACAGTTAATTGGTAAGTGATGAATGTCTTTTATTAATGCAATGAACGTTACAACTGTTTGATAATGGCAATAGAAGTTACAAATATGTTAGTAGTAATAAATTAGAAATTTATAACCACCATATAATTTGAAATATATATACCGAATTAATTGACATTAACCTTTTTGAATATGATAAAGGGAAACAAATTAATATTGCATTAATTGATATTATATCTTTTAATTAAGATAAAGCGTAACGATCCGTAATTTTTAACAACTTTAAAATGGGTATTTTGAATTTAAATAAAAAGTAAATTTGAAAAATAAAAAAAATTGAATTTGTGATGTTGAGTATTTTATTTAACCAAATTTAATAGAATAATTTTTTTTTGCGAAATTTCAAATTTTGGTCAAACTTAGTCAAATTTTGACTTTGGTTGGAAAATTTAAATTTGAATTTTATTCTTTTTATATGATACAAGACTGAATTCTAATCTCCTTTCCATTTTTCGTTCCGTCAAAATCAAATTCCTACTGCTCTAAGAATTTAAAGTACCGTGAGAAATTGATATAAATTTGTAGTGTTTACTTGTGTTTGTTTGGCTAAATGTTGTTGGTTTTTTTAGTCTAATGGGCCTTAGTAAACCAAGAGACTCTAGTAATCCTAAGAGTCGTGTGACCATTCCTTTTCCCACCTATTGACCTTTTATTTCCTATTTGGCTAAAACCAAGTACGTACAGTAATTTCTCATTTGAGAAACTTTCTGCGTACTCTTCCTTCTGCTTCCTCAAATCTACAAAACTCTAAACTCCTAAATTCCCAAATCAAATTCCATTCTTTCTCCTTCAAAACACTTCCACCTCTCTCCTATTTCCACGCCCTCCACCCCCATCCAAGGCTATCTCCTTCCCTCCTCCTCTATGGCACCATCCACCACACCAAGACCGAAAACCCTATCCTCTTCCCTAGGCCGCAACTGAACCCATCACCACCAAACTCCATCAATTCAACCCCAAGCCTCCGCCCTTGCATTGCCGCACCTGTCCCTTTCCCTTGCTCACCTTGGCAGCACTCAAATCCAACCTAAAACACTAGGGCGTGCCCCTTCCTCCAAATGCCGAACACCCCCTTAGCCCTCTCTTCCTCTATTTTATATATAAAAAAGTTATATATTTATATATTTTGTGCTTCATCAAATCAAGTTCATGCTTTGCTTTATAATTATTGTTTGGGATTGTTAGCACTTGTTGAGTTTGTGATTCAAATTCGTAGCTTTTGTGTCGTCAAAATTCTGTAACCCCGAACGGTGAGTCATTCACTCATGATTGATAATCTTATGTTAAGTGAATAAACATCACTTGATATATCATATGGAATGTTGTGGTGGTTAGGATTTTGTACAGTTTCGTATATGATTTTGACATGTTAAATATTCATTTATGTTCATTTAAGGTTTGTGATAATTTTTGATGATAGGCATGTTATGTTTGAATATGCGACGAATATGCCACATATGCTATATTGAATTTTGCCATGTATTATGGATACACATGTTATGTCTAAATATGTAACTTATGTGCTATGTGAAAAAAATGCGTTATAAAATAAAAAGGAAAAAAAAAGGGAAGAAAAATTTGATATGCCATACATGTGTTATGTTTGTAATATGGAAAATCACCTAAGTGCTATGTTGAAGGAAAAAAATGTTATGTTGATTTAAATTTTGTCGCACATGTTATGTTAAAATATGTTACTATTGTGTTATGTGAATAAAATATGTGTTATGAAAAGAAAAAGAAAAAAAGAAAAGATAAAAAAAGAAAATGATATGCTCTTAACATAGTGAATAACATAAGTGTTATGTTAGAAATGATTACATATTATACAATGTTATGATACGAAAATTTTACGTCTTATGTTATGTTAAATATGAATATGTGCTATGTTATGTAATTAGTTCTGTAAATCATATCTGTGTTATAGTCATATGTTATGCTATGTAATATGTTATGTAAGTCATGTGCTATGTTATGTAATTTAAGTTATGAGCTATGTTATGTAATAAATTATGCAAATTATGTATTATGTTGTTTATTTATGCAATCATGCTGCAAGTTCCCTTAGCTTTAGGAAATCACTGTAGGTTGAAATGATACATACACGAATGATCTTATAGACTAGGGAATATCGTTATGGGTTGAAATGATAAACCCAAGTGATTTTTTTGATTTTGAGAATTTGGGATTACAGATTGAAATGATATATGACCGTAAATTCTAAATTATTTCGGATTGAAATGATAAATATCTATATCACTTGATCATAGGATAGAAAAATTACATACAGACACCATTGGTATGTTTTTATAGTGATTTCTGAAATTCTGGAATTATGTGTTTTAATGAAAATTGATTTTTTAAAATTAAATATAAAGATTTTATTTTAATATATGAAAATTTTAGATTTTAAATATATGTTTTAGGAGTTTTAAATTTATAAGTTAAGTTTTTGAAATGTAAATTTTACTTATAACTTTATTTTCAAAATATATAATATAAGATTTAATATATATATATATATATTGTTTTAAATATTTAAATTATATAAATGCAGATTTTTGTAATAACTTTAATAAAATGAGATTGGAAAGGTAAGTTAGGATTAAGTTGTAATTTAAATTGTTTTGAGAAGTGAATTCAAATAAGAATTGATTTGAAATTTATTGATTTTGAGAATTTAAAGATATGATTTTACAACCCGATTTGATAGAAAAAATAATGTTTAAGTAAATAGTTGCGAAACTAAATATAATTGAAGTTAGACATTTAATTATTGATTTTATATCTGTAATTCGAGGTTTTGTTAAAATGATTTTTTTAAATGACGACGGTGTGAAATAAGCATTTGGTTGTTAAAGAGATCGGGGTCGGATATTGTCATATTCTCTGTAATACCAAAAATCACTTTAACAACATGTGGTGGTGAATCCAGAATAAAGTAGGATGGTTTGGCGAATGCTACTAGAATGAAGTAAGAGAATGATGATGGAAAGCCTTGACTTTCAGGTCATAAGTAAAAGGACTAAAACAGGAGCTATACCAGGCTATGTGGGGTCGCTCCCCCTATCTGGCACATTTCTTTGATACCATATTTATTACTTTGTGATTGATTTGGGGGCCACCCCTCGATTTGATTATGGGAGTGTGTTCCAAGGTGGGCGGTAGTAGCTGTATGCGCTACCACCGATCCGGGAGTGCGAAACAGTAGAATCCTGCACTGGGCATTGCCTCGCGTGCCTTGTATATTTATCCTAATCGCGTCCACTACGAGTTTGGTTTGTGTCATACATTATAAAGTGCTCTCTGAAAGCCCTCCGGTTTACGGAGGAATTACGGTAGTGTATAGACTACGACATTTGTATAAAAATGTGTTAAGTGGAATATGTGCAACGCCTTAACACTATTTTAATACTTTACGTTACTGTAGACATAATATAAAATGTGATGACCCACCTCCTCAACTCTCATAAATTGACACTAATACATCCTCTGTATTCATGTGCCGTAAATCCAAGTGCCGGAGAGGCAGATTATCATGAGGTAAATAAATAAAGATAGAAGATTGGCAATAATAGAATCTCATATCGTATTCAACACATAATTATACATATAAATAGTACACGCAATTAATCCAAATTATTCCATCAAAGTTACGATAGGTACTAACCCATTGGGATAGTTATAACGACCTATCCTTATAGTACTGGTAGATACTAATACATAATACAGACATAGTAGAAAGTGATAGATGACTTCAACAAAAGACCCAAAATGCTCCATGCTCTATGTTCCATTCCAAAATGCTCCAATCTTACCTAACTAGTTGGCTGCGCAGGAAAATAGTGTTAGTCCCTGAAGAGATGGTTTCGATGACAACAACCTTAGAATAAGATTATAAAATATAAATACTAACATTATAGTTTAGATATATATGTATATGCAGGATTTAACCATGCAGGTACCAAGAATGAAGACTGTACAATATAGAGATTCAAGATATCAAGATTGAAGACTCATGGGTATCAAGATTATCAAGAGTTCGAGATTTCAAGATTCTAATTTAGTTAGGAATTTTGTTAAAACTCCTAGAAAAGCTTAGCATCTTAAAATCCAATTTATTCATGGAACGGAATCCACTTCGAGCCTGTCAAAGGGATGGAACCCTAAGTAGGATGGAACCTACGAAAAATCTAGTGGAACATTGTTTTGTATCCACTAACTTTTATTCAAATGTTTTTTACAAAATTATATCTTGTTTTCAAAATGATTTCAAAACCTTCCTTTTAAAAGAATCATAAACATCTATCCTGGTTTTAAATACTTTTAACCTGAAAATAATCTTTATTTTCAAAATCAAATTATCTTTAGTTTTAAACTATCTTTTAATAATAATATATTTAACTTTTAATATTTATACTTAGGTTTAAATATAAAATTATAGTAAAATTTTATATATACCAAAATATTATTCTCTTTACTTACTTATGTATTTTAACTATAGTTAAGTATATTTATAAAGTTCAAATTAGTTTTAATATAAGATAGAAGTTATTTTTAAAGAAAAGCAAATTACCAAAAATACCTTAGGCATGTCGACAAACTCAAGTACCTCATGTCGACATGGTAGTAGTTTATTTCAAAATTTTGAATTTCAAAGGAAGTGTCTATTCGTCATATCCTTTCACGAATGGACATGGCTGTTGTTCTACCATAAATAAGGGTAGTTTTGAACGAATTTGTATTCATATTTTCTCTGATTTCACTCCTCTTCTTCTTCCACATTTCTTTATATATATTTTTATCATTACTCAGCCGAAATCAACATTGAATCTAACTAGGTCATCTCTGGTTTGATTCTCTATCACTGTCTCAATAAGATCTCAGTGTATTCAGAGTTATAGGCTTCTTTGTAATAAAATAAGCGAGAAAATGTGTGATTGTAGCCTGTGAAATCAATCAAGTGAGAAAAGGTGTAATTGTAGCCTTGGAAATCAATTGGGTGAACTTGTTGCCCGTGAAATCAAGTATCTCTACCTAGAGGATTGTGAATCTGGAGTGGTGTACCTTGTGGCCTTGAAATCGAGGGTGTAATTGTACAATTGCTTTTGAAAGAAAATCCGTACTTATGTGCGGGACTGGATGTAGGGTAACTCCGAACCAGTATAAAATCCGGTGTGTTCTTTCCTTTAGTGCTTTTACTTTATTTCTACATCTGTGTTTGTTTCTGTGATCATATCTATGTCTGAATATTGCATACATTTGTGTTCAAATTAACAGAACTCCAAAAGATTTAGTAATTCCTTAAAACACTATTCACCCCCCTCTAGTGTTAATCCTAGCCTTAAGATTCATATTCCGCATTTCTCACATTTGGTACCAGAGCAAGGTTTTCAAAGTTTCATAATATGATTTTATGAAAAAGTTTTTAAAATGGCTATGTTTAAAAAACTTGTTAACACTAGTTTAGAAATATTCATATCATCATTATCTCTTGAGTCTGCATATAATCAATATTCAAATTCAAGTTGTCTACCGAAATTGTATGATGTGTAGGAAACATGCTTTATGAGTGTTGAGGAATCAATCCACAATAGACAAATTGTGCAGATCAAAAAGAATAAATGGATACTCGATAGTGGATGCTCTAGACACATGACTGGCAATCCAGATATGCTAAATGATATAATGTACAAAGACGGAGGACTGTTTAACTTTGGAGACAACTCAAAAGGATATGTGATTGGCATCGACAAAGTCGGTAACTCTGAAACTCCTATTATTACTAATGTTTTGCTTTAAGAATCTGAAACATAATCTGCTAAGTATTAGTCAACTTTGCGATAAAGGATATAAAATTAAATTTGAAAAATATAAGTGTCACATTGAAGATAACAATTCAACCATAATATTTGAGGAAATTAGGAAAAAGAATATTTATATTCTTAGTATGAAAGTTTCAAATGATAACCTGTGTCTTTTGGCAAATACAAGTGACCCTTGGATTTGGCATAAGAGATTTGGACATTTGAATTTCAAACTCTTATCTAGACTGTCAAAACATGATCTAGTAAGAGGTCTCCCTAAAATGAATTTTAAAGTAGATAGTTTATGTGATGCATGTCAATTAGGAAAACTGAGAAAAAGTTCCTTTAAATTAAAAGATATGATTTCAACCTCAAAACCTCTTGAATTACTTCATCTTGATTTATTTGGTCCATCTCAAATTCTGTCAATAAATCATAGTAAATATGTTTTTGTAATTGTAGATGATTATTCTAGATTTACATGGACAATATTTTTGAAACACAAAAGTGATACTTTTGAATGTTTTAAGAACTTTACAAAAAGGATTCAAAATCAACTTTCTCTAAGAATTATAACCATCCGTAGTGATCACGGTAGTGAATTTGAAAATGAAAAGTTTGAGGAATTCTGCAATAAAAAGGGAATAACTCACAATTTTTTTATTTCCAAGAACTCCACAACAAAATGGCGTAGTAGAACTTAAAAATAGGATGAGTCAAGAGTGTGCGAGAACTATGCTTTCAGATAGTAAATTACCAAAGTATTTTTGGGCAGAAGCAGTTGCTACCGCCTGTTATATTTTAAATAGAATTTTAATTGGACCTTTAACTGATAAGACATCTTATGAACTTCTTCACAGAAAGAAACCTAAGGTATATTATTTTAGAATTTTTGGAAGTAAATGTTTTATTTTAAATACAAAAGATAACTTAGATAAATTTGATCCTAAATCCGACAAACACCATCGAATATTTTAATAGAAGTAAAGCATACAGAGTGTTTAATTTAAGAACTAACACCATCGAAGAAACAATGCATGTTTCATTCGATGAAAATCTAAAAATTTTTGAAGATACAAATGATGAAGAGGATTTAATCACTCAAAATCAAGAGTCAATTGAAATTAATCGTCCTAATAAAAGAATTAAACTTTTAAAAGATCATCCTATAGAAAATATACTAGGAGATATGCAATTTGTTGTTACAACTAGAAATCAATTATGTAAAATAAGCAATGTAGCCTTTATATCAACTATTGAACCCAAAAATCCAAAAGAAGCATCAACTGATTATTCATGGATTTTGGCTATGCAAGAAGAACTAAATCAATTTACTAGAAATGATGTTTGGAAACTTGTTCCTAGACCTGAAAATAAAACTAGAATTGGAACTAAATGGGTTTATAAAAATAAAATGAATGAACACTGAGAGGTTGTTAGAAATAAAGCCCGGTAAGTCGCTCAAGATTATCGTCAAGAAGAAGGAATAGATTTTGATGAACCTTTGCTCCCATAGCAAGATTAGAAGCCATTAGGATTCTACTTGCTTTTGTAAATCATAATAATTTCAAATTATATCAAATGGATGTTAAAAGTGCATTTTTAATGGAGTTGTAAAAGAGGAAGTATATGTTGAACAACAACCACTTTTTGAAAATGAAAAATTACCAAATTCATGTTTACAAACTTAAGAAAGCTCTATATGGTCTAAAATAAGCTCTTAGAGCCCTGTATGATAGACGAAGATCTTACTTATTACAATCAAACTTTGAAACTGGTAAAGTAGATAATACTCTTTTTATTAAAATAAATAAAAATGATAGGCAACTAGTACAAGTCTATGTAGATGATATCATTTTCGGATCAACTAATTTTGAAATGAATAAAGAATTTTCTGAAATAATGACAAAAGAGTTTGAGATGAGTCACATGGGTGAATTAAAATTGTTTTTGGGATTACAAATAAAACAATTAGATAATGGTATCTTTATAAGTCAAGAAAAGTGTAACAGCCCGCAAATCCGTACCCCTTGAGTCAACACTATTCTACAACAATCAACTCAAGTTGTACAGAAATACGAACCATTTGGGTTAAAGAAGAAGAGGTAGAAGAAGATAATAGAAATCAACAACAGAATCTAACCATCGCAGCGGAATAAAATATAATAGATAATAAATACTCTTTACTCAAACATCAAATATCTTTGTTTATATATTACATCATCAGAAATCATACAACATCAATAGCATACAACTAGATACACAACTACTCAACGTAGCGGAATATACATATAAAACAAGTACGAGAATACGTATCGTCGACCAGCTCGTCCCCTGGGCTCCACCGCATCAAACCTGTATCCTATAATACTCGGTCTGACCCGAGCATTACAGTTAAATAACACCCGAGTCAGTCTGGATTACCAGCGTGAGAAAATCACACCCAATTGATTATTAAATTTTCAAAAATCCTTTGAAAATAAAAGCATCTCGTAAGACCACGCCACAAATAAACATGTCGGGTTTTTACCTTACGATGGCTAAAACAATTTTTATAGAAATCCTCTGATATTATAATAGGGTCTATATACAAATACATATAAAATAGCCGAAATTGTTACATCTATTAAATTCCAGCTACTATCCACAGAGTGGGTAATACAAACAAAACTCGTATAAGGCTCGTAGGGAGAATGAATTTCCAACCAATGACTAGGCACTGGGGTACCACCTGTCACAGTACGGGGCCTGGATTACCGTACCGAGGAGTACGCCCGCTCCCCTGCAACACAAGGCCGGGACTACCCCTTACTGGATAATCCCGAGTGAGATCATCCCGCGGTTGGGATTAGCAACGACACCACTAAGCCGAAATAAAAAGGGACATCTAGACTGGAATGACCTCACCCTGCTTGGGTGCTACCCACCTAGCCTTGCTGCATAACCCCTGATTTTCAGTCATTCCCATGTGATGAGGCCTGAGGCTAAGCGTTACCTTTATAGAACAATATCCCTTAGAATGCCCATCGTCCACCTGACGATGTTTCGCAAGCATTCATCCATACAAGTCCGTCCCGGGTTCGAACCAAACCGAAGGCACTATTCCTACTACATCCATTTTGGAAATATCCTCAGGATTAGTAGCGACTAGCCCTTGCACTTCACTGCTCCATCTTCGAGTCCAAAATCGTTTTTCACGAAAACGTACAAACCGGATCGAAGTGGTTTTCGAAATAAATCTCGATCCTGGACTCTTCGAAACGATCAACGCATTTGGCCAATATTGATAGTCGGTGATTTAACTGTCAATTAATATTCACAAACAACCATCCAACCAACAAATAATTTCCCAAATTATTTATTAACCTCAAAATATCTTCACAAGATATATTTCTATTTTCAATCCTTTGAAAACAGTTTCAAAACCATCTTTCTTTTCAGAATAAACTTTCCCAAATATTTTCTATCTCCTCTGAAATCACCAAGCACAAAACTAGATTTTAAAATAATTTTAAACACTTTACTTTGAAATATACTTTAAAAGATTTATTTTAAAACTACTTCGATGATTTGTAAAAAAAAATACATACTATATGAATATTTGAAAATAAGGTTACTAAATAAAATATAAAACCAGATTTACACTTTTAAAACAAATACTAAATCACTCTTTAAATAATTATTGCTATAACATATTAAAAGGAAATACTTGCTTTAGAAATTAAATATTAGAAATAATAAATTTTACAAAACTTGCTTTCTTTAAAAAAACAACTTTAAAACATTTAATTTATATTTACAAATTTACTTTTAAAAACGCGTACTTGGCCATTCATAGAAAATTCCAACTTCAGGCACTTAAATCAATTTCCCAAATTGATTTCCAATTTATTCTATTTGAAATATATTTCTTTACTTGCTCGGTTCATTTCGAAATTCATTAATTATGGACTTCATTTTTATTATTATTAAGTGCTGTTTGATTTTAAATCTTTTAACTGAAATATACAAATTTCAGGCTTTTCCCATTTCTTCTTTATTCTTTCCAATAATTTAAATCCTGAATTTTTAAATAAATGTTTTGTTCTTTTTAATAATAACACTGAATTTTAAAATTCATTAATTTCCTGTTTATTCAAATTTCCCTTTCTATACTCACAATTTATTTATTAGAAATTTAAAGTCACTTTATTTCTTCTCCAATTCATTCTTAAATTCATTCTATAATTAGTTTACTTACAGATTCACTTCTTTTATTTTCCTTCCAAAATCAAAATTTTATATATATCATTTTGGTAATTCATTAAACCCAATCATAACCAATCGAACCATAGCATTCAATATTTCAACATAATTCATTATAAAATATCAAATCATCATAACAGAGGAATTAAATAATTTAAATAAATGTTGAGGGATCCAGTTGGATCCCTCCAACCTGTTTTCCCTGCATCCACAGACATTAGCACAACATATAATATTCCAATTCCAAAATATCATACTATATCACATCAATCAATTCAACCATTCAAACAATTATTTAAATTTAAATTCACCGAGTGAGATTAACTCACCTTTGCTTTTTGTTTCGCAAACCTTCCCATCTCAACTTATTTTCCTCGATTTTCAGACCTTGTAAAATCATTAGATGTTTTATTAATATTTGTTCAATGGAACTAATTAATTCCCAAATTAATTCTCATTTGACAAATTAAACTTAATTAACCATAATTTTATTTAAATCAAATTTTTGTTTAAGAAATTAGTTTCCGAAACTAAAATAAATTAAATATGTCAACAAAACAAACTAATTATCTTAATACATATTTTTTTCTTTTTTTTTCTCTTTTTTTTTCCATTTCAGTAAATAGTAAAATAAATTTCTACTTTACTGTTTATAATTTCCCTAACTTATATATATTTATACACTCAAAATTAAACTGAAATAAATATACTGTATATACCTATATATCTAAATATCTACCTGTTTATAAATCTTACCACTTTTCAAAAGTCCTACTTCCATATATTTTTACTATCAGCCAATATATTTAAATTAAGATATGTATTTATATTGCCTTCAAAATCTTATTTATATAAAATTTATGTTTAACTAAATACATATCTTTATAAAAATTTGTTTTCCTTGTCTGTACAAATATATATAAAAATATGCATCTAGATATATCCTACTGTAAAATAAATAAATAAATAAATAAACTTACTGCAAATAAAAGAACTCAGAGCGAATCTTCCTACGAACCCAATCCCACCTCCCAGCATCATCCACGCGATCTCAGGCCGAGATCACCCTCACGTCGCCACTGGCGTCGCCTGTCACTCGAGCACGAGATCCCCACCTCAACGATTCGAACGAAACCACCCAGAGGTCGCGAGCTTCCTTGCTGCAAAACGAGACGAACGCAACCTTCATCCCATCGCTCGCTACACCGCCTACTCCATCAACATCCTCCTTCCGACCTCGCGTGTCACCCCCCTACGAGCGCCGGCCCATAACCGCCACGTCGTCACTCGCGATTACCCCTTTGTACTCTCGGCATCGATGTCGAGAACGCATAGAAGAGGGATGGAACGCGATTCAATTTGGATGTGAGGGAGGGTTCGAGTACCAGAATAGGGAGAGGAAGTCTTAAAAATCTAGTTGGCCATTCTTTGGCTCTGAACGATTTTGCTTTCGTTCGCCATTTTTTTTTTTATTTGATTCGATTAGAGTCAAAAGGGCAAGCGGCCATTAAATTTTATTTTGGGCGAGAAGTAAGGGTTTCGCTAAGTTTCCAGAACGAACAAAAATATCTAACTCCTTTTTTTTTGAAGAAGTGTATTGAAGAAGGTAACGCTATTTCAATTATTATTTCTAAACCTTATACGTGATGCTAGCTACAGTATTCAATATAATTTCAACGAGTTAATATATCGTACACTCACACTCTACTCCAAAAGCTACGAAATTTGAAATCCGAAAACAATTCAATATTAGGGACCCAATGGAACTGGTTTCGTCGAATTCCGAGACTGTGCCTCAGACGGCTATTTTAAATTCAATTTAAACGATAAATTTTTAAAACCTGAACAAAACACCTTTAAATTCAATTTTTAAAAGTTTTATCGCCTTCCATATTATCAAAGTAGATTTTCCAAGCCTTCAAATTATTTTTAACAAGCTTAAAATTCCAGATTCAATATTTTATCCAACTTCAAATTATTTAATTCAATAATTTAATTATCAAATAAATAGTGATATTCGTAATTCAAGTTAAAATTACTCTATTGAATATTTAAAATCAATTAAATATTCCGATTTTAAATGCTTAAAAATTCCGGGTCGTCACATTCCTCCCTCCTTAAAAGAACTTCGTCCCCGAAATTACTAATTAGGAAGAATGGTCCAATACCCGTTTACTTACCTCCAAAACCAAACAATTCAACATCCTGCCAATTGTCTTTTTAATAAAAGACACATTACCTTTCATATTAACTTTCCAAATCTTTTCCTAATTTGCAAACAATCTTATTTGCCCAACCATTCAAGTTTTAATCTTAAAACCAATTTTGAATTATCAAAATTTTCTCAAAATTTTTCTAGCTTCCTAAATTCCCGAAAAATTTCGCCAGCGTCTTCTTTGCGCGGCTGACTCGGTACAACTACAAAATAGCTCTACGGCCTCCCAAATCCAAAAAGAAAACAAAACGCCAAGTGGCTCAATCCAAAATCCCAATCAAATTTCACACCAAATTTAAATACATACCTTTTTGTCGAGCATTTCAAATTTATCTTCCGAAATCAAAATCAATACTCTTTTCCCCTTTATATTACCTGCATATCCTGCTTAGTACTAATATCCAAACACAATATTCCAAAACATTTTATCGACTTCCTCACAAAATGCCAATATCTATTCATTCCAATATTGACTTAATTTGTGTTGGTAGTATCAATTTCCATTTAAGAATTCACCATTCCCTCTTAAGTTAGTATAAGTATGAAATATGTTCCTTATACTTATTTCCATCTTACCACTTCAGTTTATATTTATTCCCATTCAAATCAATTCTTTCATTTTCGTATGAATCCAATTTATCTTTAACTCTGAATATTTAAATTTTATTTTTCATTTATAACCAATTCACGTCATTGTTTAAGTTAGTTTCATTTACTAATTATATTTCAATTTCCAATTTGAAATCGTTTTGCCGTTAACAAAAATTCTTCGAAAATTTTCAAAAATTTTCTAACTCCCAAAATTTTCGAAATTTTTTGGCAGAGTCTCCTTTGTACGGAGGAGCTTTTGCAATTTGACAATAGATATAAATATATATACATCGACCCACACGGTCGGAAAAACCAAAAACAGTTCATATTTCCTATTTTTATTGGCGTACCTTATTTAGCATTTTAAGCAAACAACTTATAATTTTTAGCAACTAGCGCAACCAAATCCAGCCACACGGCTCCCAGGTACCTGTACTTACTCAATTTAAACATGTAAGTGCCAAATATATGAAGTTTATTAACATTTCACTCTATTTAAACAACTACAACACATGAATATTTAAAAGCAATGTAACTAGACAATGTTATAAGCAACTTATATAGTTTTTAACACTTACGCACACTTTTCAAGCAATCTACACGCCGTTTCATTTAATTTTCATGGTTTACAATACCATTTCTTACCTTCAATTTATTTTAACTCCAAACAAGCTCATATTCAATTCAATCGATTGTAAAATCAATCCTATTTCACTTTTATCAATTCATAGCATCTTAATTACTCCCATTTACATCAAATGACAATTTATTCTATGCAAGTCAACGAGATCTATGCGAATAAATAAGTATTTATGCTTTATAACCAATTTAAATGGATTTCAACTCTATTTATACTTAATTCTATTCCATTTTTTATTAAATTTATTCATACTTCATATATTCTCGTTTTCATTGTATTTCAGATTTGAATCCATTCACCTGCATTTCATTTTATTAACCAAACCAGTTCATTCAAAACCGTTAACAATTTAGGTTCATCTTCATTACCAATTAAATTTACCTTTTATCTTAATCCATTCACAATCATTTATTTAGCTCGACACATTCCATTTAAATTTCATTTACAATCCATTTATTTACATTTCATTCCATATTTGTTTATTCCAAACTATTTTATTTAGCTCAAAGACAATCCAAGCTATTTCATCCAATAACTATTTCAATTTTATTCACGATCCATTCAATAGCGTTTCATTCCTTATCCACATTCATTCATTCTATTAACTTAAAAACATTCCATTTCCTTATTGTCCCTAATTATTTCAATTCCGTAACAATTTAAATGGTTTACAATTATTTATTTAAGAATTTTCTTTCCATTAAATATTATCGGCAACTCACCGAATTTTTATTTCGATTAAAAATTTATTTTCACTTGATTTAAAACCAATCCAATATTATTAAACTTTGTTTAAGTTGAATCCAATTCAACTCTCCTTCATTCATTTAGCTTAAGTCAATTTTCTTCAATTTATTCAAATTTTACATTTAAGCTCATTCTCATTTTGCAAACAAAGTTCTCTTTTCAATTTAACTTGATTCTATTTTAATCCAATCCCATTTCAAACTACAAATTTATTTGATCAATTATTATACATTTTAACTTTCTAGATTCAACTCATTCAATTTATTACCTGGCTATTTTCCAAGTTATCTTCGCTTATTTGGATTTTATTTGCACATTCAAGCCATTTCTATTTCAATCCATTTCCATTTTTATTCGATACATTTCAATTATATGTAATTTGTTAACACTTCAAGCTAAATTTAATTTATAACTCAAGTTCTGAACCCACTATCCATTTTCAATTTACCACCAAATTTCATGAACTCACAATTCAATTACATTTACTTTACCGACAATTCAAGTCGAATTTAATTTATAACTTGAGTTTTATTTCCAAACCTCATTATAAACGCACCATTCAATTTCATGAACTAATTTATTATCTAGTTAGTCTTTTCCCCAACTTATAATCCAGAACTTGATTTTAATCTCAAAATCTTTCATTTAAATTTTCTTAAGTTCAAATTTATTTTATAATTATAGTTTGGATTTTCCCTTCATTTTCTAATTCATCAAAATATAAATTTTGGGCTTTGTATTCAATTCTAAATTTTATAAGTCACAACTTATTGTTTTATACAATTCCATTCATCATAAGCTTGAATATATTCTTCTTTTATTTTTAACTCAAGCCTTATGCTTATTTATAACCCAAGCATATTTTTATTCCTATGGATTTTTAATTTCTCTTATAAGTTATTCTGATTTATTTATTTCAATGCAATCCTTATCCAACTCATTTTCAATTAATTCAAGTAAGAATCTAATTCCATTCAATAATTTAATTGAATTCTTATTCCAACTCAGCTTTATTTAACTCAATTCGATTTCAACTTAATTCGAAAAACGTCTGGATATTATTTTTCAGCCTAATTAATTAATTAATTTCAATCTAGTTAAGTTTTTATTTTCCAATCCAAGTTAACCTCATTTTATCCTTTTAAATTTAAATTCCATTATTCAAAGCTTATATTTCCTTCATGATTTAAAATCATCTCAATTTATAAGCTTACAACTATCTCATCAGGATTTTTAAACACCCGGCTTTTGGTTTCAAATCATTTAAAATCTCCAACATCACAAATCACATTTCTCAAAGGCCAAACCAATACTGGTTTTATTCCCAACAAATTTCCTTTGAAATTTCAAAAACAAACAGGTTTTCCTGAACAAATCAATTTGGTAGCAATTCATCACTTAGAAACTCGAAAATGAACATCGATGATGCTGCAGTCATCACCGAAGTTATTTTCCAGCGACTGAAGTGAATTTAATGCTATATCCTTTCCCAAAAATTGTTTGAAACAATTTCCTTTCAGAAACACCCCAAAAACAACAATGTTACCATTTATCTTCAAAAGATTTCCAAAATCTCCGAGGTTTAAAGTTCCAAATTCTGTTTTAATTCAAATTTTAACTATAATGCATTTGTACAGTTTATGCTTATACAAATTCCCATTTAATTATATTTCCATTTATAATTTACGTTTATAATCCATATTTATGAATTTCATTTTATAATGAATTTATTCCTTCAAACTTTGGTTATATTTTCAATTTCTAGTTAAATTTTCACTTAACAATGATAATACTTTAATATTATCATTTCTAACATCCAAGCAACCATATATTAGATAAATAGTTTACAAAAACTTTCTTTATATCGAAAATATATTTTTGGGTAAAATTATTTCATTTACCCACATTTAAAACAATACCGTGTCGATTGTTCTATTCAAGTGTTTAGAAACCCCTTCAATACATTTGCACAGACTGTGTCGACGAAGGTTCATATGCCACTCAATAAATCAATCAATGCAATATTAAAACAATTTTATATCCACTAACAAGTACGCGCTCATATCTATTAATACGCTCAAACTCATTCTAGAGTACTTCAGACTCTAATTTAAATGAGTAATTCCCACCAGAGCCAAGGTTATCTCCAACCTAAGCTCTGATACCAAGTGTAACAGCCCGCAAATCCGTACCCCTTGAGTCAACAATATTCTACAACAATAAACTCAAGTTGTACAGAAATACGAACCATTTGGGTTAAAGAAGAAGAGGTAGAAGAAGATAATAGAAATCAGCAATAGAATCTAACCATCGCAGTGGAATAAAATATAATAGATAATAGATACTCTTTACGCTGCATAACCCTTGATTTTCAGTCATTCCCATTTGATGAGGCCTGAGGCTAAGCGTTACCTTTATAGAACAATATCCTTTAGAATGCCCATCGTCCACCTGACGATGTTTCGCAAGCATTCATCCATACAAGTCCGTCCCGGGTTCGAACGGAACCGAAGGCACTATTCCTACTACATCCATTTTGGAAATATCCTCAGGATTAGTAGCGACTAGCCCTTGTACTTCACTGCTCCATCTTCGAGTCCAAAATCGTTTTTCACGAAAACGTACAAACCGGATCGAAGTGGTTTTCGAGAAATAAATCTCGATCCTGGACTCTTCGAAACGATCAACACATTTGGCCAATAATGATAGTCGGTGATTTAACTATCAATTAATATTCACAAACAACCATCCAACCAATAAATAATTTCCCAAATTATTTATTAACCTCAAAATATCTTCACAAGATATATTTCTATTTTCAATCCTTTGAAAACAGTTTCAAAACCATCTTTCTTTTTAGAATAAACTTTCCCAAATATTTTCTATCTCCTCTGAAATCACCAAGCACAAAACTAGATTTTAAAATAATTTTAAACACTTTACTGTGAAATATACTTTAAAACATTTATTTTAAAACTACTTCAATGATTTGTAAAAAAAATACATACCATATGAATATTTGAAAATAAGGTTACTAAATAAAATATAAAACCAGATTTACACTTTTAAAGCAAATACTAAATCACTCTTTAAATAATTATTGCTATAATATATTAAAAGGAAATACTTTCTTTAGAAATTAAATATTAGAAATAATAAATTTTACAAAACTTGCTTTCTTTAAAAAAACAACTTTAAAACATTTAATTTATATTTACAAATTTACTTTTAAAAACGTGTACTTGGACATTCAGAGAAAATTCCAACTTCAGGCACTTAAATCAATTTCCCAAATTGATTTCCAATTTATTCTATTTGAAATATATTTCCTTACTTGTTCGGTTCATTTCAAAATTTATTAATTATGGACTTCATTTTTGTTATTATTATTTTCTGTTTGATTTTAAATCTTTTAACTGAAATATACAAATTTCAGGCTTTTCCCATTTCTTCTTTATTCTTTCCAATAATTTAAATCCTGAATTTTTAAATAAATGTTTTGTTCTTTTTAATAATAACACTGAATTTTAAAATTCATTAATTTCCTGTTTATTCAAATTTCCCTTTCTATACTCACAATTTATTTATTAGAAATTTAAAGTCACTTTATTTCTTCTCCAAATTCTTAAATTCATTCTATAATTAGTTTACTTACAGATTCACTTCTTTTATTTTCCTTCCAAAATCAAAATTTTATATATATCATTTTGGTAATTCATTAAACCCAGTCATAACCAATCGAACCATAGCATTCAATATTTCAACATAATTCATCATAAAATATCAAATCATCATAACAGGGGAATTAAATAATTTAAATAAATGTTGAGGGATCCAGTTGGATCCCTCCAACCTATTTTCCCTGCATCCACAGACATTAGCACAACATATAATATTCCAATTCCAAAATATCATACTATATCACATCAATCAATTCAACCATTCAAACAATCATTTAAATTTAATCATTTAAATTTAAATTTAAATTCACTGAGTTAGACTAACTCACCTTTGCTTTTTGTTTCGCAAACCATCCCATCTCAACTTGTTTTCCTCGATTTTCAGACCTTGTAAAATCATTAGATGTTTTATTAATATTTGTTCAATGGAACTAATTAATTCCCAAATTAATTCTCATTTGACAAATTAAACTTAATTAACCATAATTTTATTTAAATCAAATTTTTGTTTAAGAAATTAGTTTTCGAAACTAAAATAAATTAAATATGTCAACAAAACAAATTAATTATCTTAATACATATATTTTTTCTCTTTTTTTTCTCTTTTTTTTCCATTTCAGTAAATAGCAAAATAAATTTCTACTTTACTGTTTATAATTTCCCTAACTTATATATATTTATACATTCAAAATTAAACTGAAATAAATATACTGTATATACCTATATATCTATATATCTAAATATCAACCTGTTTATAAATCTTACCACTTTTCAAAAGTCCTACTTCCATATATTTTTACTATCAGCCATTGTATTTAAATTAAGATATGTATTTATATTGCCTTCAAAATCTTATTTATATAAAATTTATGTTTAACTAAATACATATATTTATAAAAATTTGTTTTCCTTGTCTGTACAAATATATATAAAAATCTGCATCTAGATATATCCTACTGTAAAATAAATAAATAAATAAACTTACTGCAAATAAAAGAACTCAGATCGAATCTTCCGACGAACCCAATCCCACCTCTCAGCATCATCCACGCGATCTCAGGCCGAGATCACCCTCACGTCGCCACTGGCGTCGCCTGTCACTCGAGCACGAGATCCCCACCTCAACGATTCGAACGAAACCACCCAGAGGTCGCGAGCTTCCTTGCTGCAAAATGAGACGAACGCAACCTTCATCCCATCGCTCGCTACACCACCTACTCCATCAACATCCTCCTTCCGACCTCGTGTGTCACCCCTGTAATGACCCGCCTTTTTGGACAGTTTAAACCGACGATCAAATACACATGTCGATTCCAAACCGTTCAAAATGGCAGATAGTTATTGGGGTAAATAAGAAAAGAAAAGAAAGAGAAGTAAAGGAAATGAAACAACACAGAATCTCACAGCGGAACGATAAAATATAGTAGTCAAATAAACAGTTCATGAAGCTGTTTACTATACTTTGACAATTATTTATACAACATTTATCAGAGTTATACATATACAACAGAACAATTTAAAATAATGCAGCAGATAGCATGATGCAAGAGTAATAATAGTAATAGTATACCAAATCTTCGTCTTCATCCTCCAGAATAGATCTTCAAAATCTGAAAAACTCAGGACTGACCCGAGCTTAATGAAAAGACAAAACACTCAAGTCAGGACTAAAATATCCTTATGAAAGTTAAATCAATCGTGAATAAATATGAGTGTAACGGCGTCAGAGATGTTTACGGGGTTTGGCATCTCCTATCCAGTGTCAACGTGCGTGCAATAACATAAGAGATGTTACGGGATTTTCCATCTCTTAAGGATCCGTTAAACTATCTACTATGTAGTAATATACGCTAAGTAGATAATGCCTATCGGTAATATAAAGTATCAAAATAGCGTTAAGGCATTACCATAATCCCCCTTAACACATTTTATATTCCCAAAAGCATATACAAGACCGTAGTTTCCCCAAAACCAGAAGTCACCAGAGGGCAATCCATATACTCAAGGTACAAATCAAAACGTAGTGGTCGCGAATAGGATAATCAGTATGACAAGGTACATGAGGCGATACCAACTAGGATACTAGTAGTTGCGTGATCCGGACTGATGTTGGGCATAGCCAGCAGCTACCCCAACATTGCGAAACAACACTCCAAAATCAAGGGGTGCACCCAAATCGCATCACAAATGTAATAGATATGGTATCGAAGAAGTGTGTCCGCTAGAGGTGGCGAACCTCAATGGCCCGGCGCGGCTCCTGTTTTAGTCATGTCAGGGGTCATCCAATATCGTTCTCTTTCTTCAGTCAACGCGTTGACCAAACCATCCACTTCATTCTGGATCAACACTCCGCGTATAATAGTTATTAAAGTGGTTTTCGGTATCGACAGAGAGTATGTCCATATCCGATCCCGGTCTCTTTAATAACTACGTATTATTACACCGTTGGCTCTTTACATTTCAAATCGATCATAATTGATAACAAAATATCATGTTCGCTTCAAAAATCAAATCCATTTCAAAATATCACCATATCTCTTCAACCGTAAGATTCCGTTTCAAAACATTTCGCATCAATATCTCATTTCGGTTTCATAATCATTTCGAATTTCAATTTAGGTTGCAACTTCGTTTATTCCAATTCGTATTCAAATTCAAGATTTAAACATAAACATTTCACCTTATTAACCAGTTTGGAATTTTGGAAAATAGTTTTAAGTGGTTTAAAAAGTGGTTTTAAATAATTAAAATAGTTACAATACTTAAGATCTTAAAATGGATTTGAAATAGACAAATTAGTTTAAAATAATTCAAATTGGGTTAAGTAGATTTAAAATAGATTAAAATAGTTAAGTATTTAAACAGAGTAATTTGGAAAACAAAATAAATAGTTTCAAAACCAAACCATTTCAATTATAACTTCCTAATTCAAACAAATTTCAATTTCCGTTTTACCGATTCAATTTCGATTTCAATTCAAATCAATGTCAACTTTGACCTCAAATTAATTCAATTTTACATTCACCTTCAATTTACTCAATTTCAATTATATCGATTTTTAGCTTGATTTTTCCAAAATATCAATTTATAATACTTAACAAAATTATCTTTCAATATTCAAATTTGAAACCCAATTACAAATATGATTCAATTTCCAGCTCAATTTCAAATATCATTCTATATCACCTTTACTTAGTAATACTCAAGCTCGAATTAAGGTTCAATCTTTTAAAACGGATAAATTTTCGAAATTCAATCATAACCCAATTTTAAATTTCAAAGTCTCAACTTAAATCATCTAACAATTTCTTTTAACCAAAATCTATTTCAACATTCCAAACTCAATTATGCGATAAATTCGATTTCTATTTATAACTTTTAAATCAAAGCATTTAAATAAATGTCAAATCAACGATCTTAAAATTTTATTAATTTAGCCAATCCGGTGTCCGTATATAATTTTCTATCCTATGGCCAAGTGATTAGGTATTTCAATTAAATGTCAGGGATGAATATATATCACTTAAATTAAATCACGGTATCATATGTATGCATAACAGGATATATATATAAGCAAATAAACATCCAAACATTCAATTATCAACCAATAGCATCCATCAAAATACATCATCCAATAAACAATACAATTCATGGCAGTTTCATAGTTATCAATGTCAGGTAATTAAATCGCAATTCAATTTCAATTTTAAATTTCCAATTTAACTGTCAATTAAATTTTTCAATGGTTAATTCAAATGACAAGCTATATGACAATTAAATTTTTATCAAACAACGACAAATAAAATCATAACACTTCATAATATCAAATTTAACTAGCATAAAGATATTTAGTACGTTGTGAGCGTTATAAAACACTCACCTTGATTTTTATGCAGTTCCAACGTTTATTTCGGATAAAATTAAACGAGCGTTTAATTTTACCCAAAATTTTCTTTAGCTTCAAACGACTCCAATTCAATTGCATCGCGTAGTGCTCGACAAAACGAACCCGTTGCAATTCGTTTCGTTGCAATCCGACCTCGTATGACAAAGTTATGATAGTTTAAAGTTTATTCGAATTATAATATAATAAATTTACAACTAAAAATTATTTTACTTCAGATCGCAGCCGTTCGTTTAGCTTGAGGAATCTGGGCCGTACCTGCTTCTTTATCTCCAACGTGTTCATGCTCCAGTAGAAGACGCACGCAGAAACCCATATCCACGATGAAACCCTAAATCACGCACCCAACTCCGTCGACATCTAGCTCGATCAGGATGCTCCATTCCAAAGCCCATCTCGTGCTCGACACTCGGCAGCAACGCCATGGAGCTCGGCCCTCCCTAACGCTTGGAAAACATGCTCAAACCCGCTTCCTTTTGCAGCCAATTGTCGTTGACCCGTGCTTCTAAAATCGATCATAACCGTTGAGATCGTAGTTCTCGACGATCTCTACAAGTTTGCAGTTGGAGATTTCTGGAATTAACGAATGGATTTGAAGAAATCGAAGGGGAAAGCTTGCGCGATTCTGGCCATTGAAAATGGCATAGGCGGCCGGCTATAGAGGAAACCCTACGGTTTTGATTTTTGCGAAAAATGAAGTTAAGGGGTTCCTTTATAGAAGTTTCAACGAACACTATACACTTTCAATATTCAAACTCCGATTTACGCGCGGTGACCGGCGTTTCTAGGGTTTATCCCGCGTTCTGGACACAATGGAATAGGTTTCGGAAGCTAATTCGATCGTATGCGCGAGTTACGGAAATAAACGATCAATTTAAATTAAATCGATTTAAACTAATTTCTATGCGTTTTGGCTTGCCGCGGACAAACGGTAAATCCGATTGACACGAAATATGAAATCTTATAATAATATCACATTACGGATTCGATGAAACTATTTTCGTCGAAATCCGAGACTGTTTGAAAAATGACTATTTTAACTCGTTAAATTAATATTAAAACAATTTCGATGCGTTTCGAGCTGCCACGGTCAAACGACAACTCCGATTGCTACGAAAATTGAAATCCGATAATAACTAACTATTACGGATCCAATGGAACTAGTTTCGTCCAATTCTGAGACTGTTCAAAAATTGGCTATTTTTCAGTCGATAATTAAATATTAAAATATTCAATTTTCACAAATTTACTTTTAATTCGATTTTAATAGTTCTAAACATCACTCTTACTTTAGTATGATAAAATAAAATTTTACAAATCATTTTTAATCATATTAAACCCGTTATTCAATTATCCAATAAATTCCAATTTTAAAATCTTATTAACTATATTATAATCCCAATATAACTTACATTCACTTAGGAAACCAATTTGAATCATATTAAATCAAATTTAAATTATTCACTCTATTTTCATATATCAAATTTCAATATCATATTAATCATATCAACTTCGGAATTTAATTATTCAAACATTTGTAATATTAAATTTAACAATTTGATTATACTTAAATCACCATCCTTTGAAATATTCAAAACGAACTTAAAAATTTAACTTTTGAAACGAATTAGAATTATGGAACAACTATTTCCATTATAGGGTTATTCAATTCCCGTTATTAAATTATTCAATAATTCCCAAGTATTTAATTTAAACAATTTCGCTTATCCAATAATTCACTATCTTTTGAAATATTAAAATCGAACTTATAAGATCCAACCCTTAAACCCAATTCACAATTTAGAACACTAATTTCATTTTTCGGTTATTCAATAAGTTTTAAATATTTAATTTAAACAATTTACCTGTTCAATATTCAATATTTGATTTTTAAATAGATTTTCTTATCAATCAATTACTCTATTATACCTAATGAATTCGACATTTATTATCCTATTCAACTATTGATTGCAAAGGCATTCACTAAATAGCTTTTATTTTTCATCACTTGGATAGTTATTTTTGCAATTCATTCCAGTTATTATTATTTCAAACGAATTACAAATTTTTTCTAACATTAAATCACGAAACTTATTAAATTAGTTATTTTAATTATCGAAAATTTACGGTCGTTACATTCTCCCCCACTCAAAACTTTTCGTCCCCGAAAAGGAAAAAGAAGGGAAAATGGACTAAGTATAGAATTCAACATTAGGTATATTTATCTCAAAGTTACCAACTTATAAAACAATGTAATTCCACTTATAAAGCCTTTACTACACTTTTATTAAGTTATTCCAAACGCCTTTCTAACTTTAAATGTTAGTTATCAAAACAAGTTATAAAAATTTTAAAACTTGAAAATTTTTCTAACACCCGAATTTTACGGAAAATTTCGGCAGAGTCTCCTTTGCGCGGCTCGATCGGTACAGCTACAAAACGCCTCTACGGGCCCCAAACCAACAAAAGAAAATCCAAAAGCCAAGTGGCTCATCAAAAATCACCAAATCCAATGATAAAATAAACATGTACCTTATATTTTTATTAGCGAGCATATACGAATAATATAGCGCGAAAGCGAGCTCCAAATGCGAAGCAAGCGCAATCCGCACCTACTAAACACTTAACAAACTATGAGAAACATGCATATATGAAAATAATATCAATATACATCATATAGCAACATAACAACTACATGTGCCAACATAGCAAATGCAACACACAACAAATGCAACCATCAATCAACTATCATCCAACTATCATCCAACAAATCCATAACCAATCAATATAAATTCACTTCTCATTAATATTTATTGACTTGGTTTTCAATTTTAATAACAGTTGATTCATTAACGTTGGATTTTACTAACATTCATTCTCAATTCAATTAGTTAACATTCACTAATTTATATTTACATTAGTTCCTTTCTAATTCAAATCAAATTAAATTCTATTTAAATTCATTTAACTTCCAATTTGATTTCAGTGATTTATAGCTTTCAATTTCATTAACACTTAATGAATTATATATACAATCAACTAACCATCATATAACAACCAAATCATACCCAACATAACCAAAATTTTAATTTTACATTCAATTTGGTTTATTTCCTTTATATATATATCCTGTTATATAATTTTTAAAAGGATCATTTTATATTTGGCATCATATATTTCCAATATTAACTTTAATTAAGTCCGTAAGCCGTACATATATCATCCGTGAGCAATATCAATCTAATCGCTTATGTGATCACACAATTTCACTTCAAACTAGTATCGTTCACACGACTCTCTAGTGCGGACTCGGATTTGGTTCCTTGATTGGAAACTGTTACTCTCCTTGCATAGTCATATACTATGATAGAGAATTCCAGAATCAAATTAAAAATCCATATCCAGGGTTCGCCGTCGAAAATCGAGTGAAAAATCTTAACTTGGATCGATATAAATCATCTCGAAATATTGTGCTCGACTTTGGATCAAATCGTTATGCGAATAAAATAATATACGTACAACTCACGTATTACCTTCCAATGGATTTCTATCCAATTTATCTATACCAAATTATTTTATTGACTTCTTTTTTTTTCCAATTAATTATTCACAACCTATTATTCAGTTAGTATATTCATTTCTTTACATAGCGTATTCTTTAACATTATCTTTTCTTAAACATCTTATCAAAGAATTTGTTTACTCAAGTTCATTTCAAACATTCTATATAATTTAATTAAATTCAATTTCATTTTCCAATTGATTCCTAGCTATAAGAAATTTCTTTGTTTACATTTATTTTATTTTCAGAATTTCAGTTAATAACGAATTTATTTGTGGAACATTTTATTAACCATCACTTTAGTTTATTAATTATCCTATAAAAGTCTAATCTCACCTAAATGACTTTTCTTAGTTTACCGTTATCTTAAAGGTTACAAATTCAATTTTTCCTATTCAATTTATATTTATTTTCTATGACCAATTTACAAAGATATTATACCATTCATTTGTCTTCTTTCTTAAGTTCACTTACTTGTTCCATTTATCCATTCATCAGTTCATGCTATATTTAAGTTTATAACATTTTTATCACAACCAAATTTTCATTTATATACATTCTAATTCCTTTGAGTTTTCCTTATTTGTATACTTCAATCATTTTCAGGTTCTGTTTATTTGTACAACATCCCATTACATATCCAAAACATCATATTAACTTCTTAATATTTGGTAAGTCATATTATATGTTATCAGAATGCAAATTGGTACCACACAAATTTATAGAATTTCATTTTTCTTGATTAGAATGTACACAAATTTGATTTATTTAAATCCTCTTTACCTTTCACTTTAAAGTTTCCCAAACAATAGGTTAGATATCTTAATCCTCTTATTTTATAAATTCTGGTTATTCACATTTCATTAAAATAATTTGGAAATTATTAATTAACAGAACTTAGAAATTTAAATGCCCGGTTCTTTTTAAATCATTTGAAATAAATATATACACTTATATCCCCTTTTTTTAATATAACAAATCATACCTTTAGAGTTTAAACCAAAACCCATTTACCCAAAATAATTTTTTTTTGAAGAAAAGCAAAGCTTCTTAGAAGTCTCCCCCACTTTGAGACTCGAAAATGAACGTCGATGATGCTGCGCAGTCATCACCGAAATTATTTTCCAGCGACATAAGAGAGGAGTACTATATTCATTCCTTCTTAAAAATCCTTTCAAAATATTTCCATAACCAATTTCCAACTAATATTACCATATATTTCTTCAAAACTTTGAGAACCATTTTCAAAATCTCCGGGTCTTAAATTCAATTTTTTTTTCAATCTAATTCTATTTTAATTCATAAGTCACCTTTATAAAATATTCTTATAGGATTTTCTTTCTTAAAACATCCCGCAAGTGTTTTATCATAGTTCATTTTGTAGTTCACCTTATTTATTTAAATTACAATATCCGATTAATGTTAATAGCCAATATTTCATTTCCAACAACCAAATAAGCTAGATTGATCACAATAAATTTTGAAATAAATTCTTTATATACAAAATATAATTAGGGCAAAATTATTTTATTTACCAATTTCAAAACAATACTATGTCGAATTGTTCTGTTTAAGTGTTTAGAGATCTCTGTCAATGACGTTAATTACTCGTATTGACCAGAATCCATAAGCCACTCAACAAATCAACCGACACAATATAAAACATTTTATATCACTAACAAATACGCTCTCTCATATACACTCAACTCATTCATATAGTTTACCTCCATTTCAATGAGTTATTCCCCACTAGAGCCAAGGTTTATCGCTAAACCAAAGCTCTGATACCAACTGTAACGACCCGCCTTTTTGGACAGTTTAAACCGACGATCAAATACACATGTCGATTCCAAATCGTTCAAAATGGCAGATAGTTATTGGGGTAAATAAGAAAAGAAAAGAAAGAGAAGTAAAGGAAATGAAACAACACAGAATCTCGCAGCGGAACGATAAAATATAATAGTCAAATAAACAGTTCATGAAGCTGTTTACTATACTTTGACAATTATTTATACAAAATTTATCAGAGTTATACATATACAACATAACAATTTAAAATAATGCAGCAGATAGCATGATGCAAGAGTAATAATAGTAATAGTATACCAAATCTTCGTCTTCATCCTCCAGAATAGATCTTCAAAATCTGAAAACTCAGGACTGACCCGAGCGTAATGAAAAGACAAAACACTCGAGTCGGGGCTAAAATATCCTTATGAAAGTTAAATCAATCGTGAATAAATATGAGTGTAACGGTGTCAGAGATGTTTACGGGGTTTGACATCTCCTATCCAGTGTCAACGTGCGTGCAATAACTTAAAAGATGTTACGGGATTTTCCATCTCTTAAGGATCCGTTAAACTATCTACTATGTAGTAATATACGCTAAGTAGATAATGCCTATCAGTAATATAAAGTATCAAAATAGCGTTAAGGCGTTACCATAATCCCCCTTAACACATTTTATATTCCCAAAAGCATATACAAGACCGTAGTTTCCCCAAAACCGGAAGTCACCAGAGGGCAATCCATATACTCAAGGTACAAATCAAAACGTAGTGGTCGCGAATAGGATAATCAGTATGACAAGGTACATGAGGCGATACCAACTAGGATACTAGTAGTTGCGTGATCTGGACTGACGTTGGGCATAGCCAGCAGCTACCCCAACACCGCGAAACAACACTCCGAAATCAAGGGGTACACCCAAATCGCATCCCAAATGTAATAGATATGGTATCGAAGAAGTGTGTCCGCTAGAGGTGGCGAACCTCAATGGCTCGGTGCGGCTCCTGTTTTAGTCATGTCAGGGGTCATCCAATATCGTTCTCTTTCTTCAATCAACGCGTTCACCAAACCATCCACTTCATTCTGGATCAACACTCCGCGTATAATAGTTATTAAAGTGGTTTTCGGTATCGACAGAGAGTATGTCCATATCCGATCCCGGTCTCTTTAATAACTACGTATTATTACACCGTTGGCTCTTTACATTTCAAATCGATCATAATTGATATCAAAATATCATGTTCGCTTCAAAAATCAAATCCATTTCAAAATATCATCGTATCTCTTCAACTGTAAGATTCCGTTTCAAAACATTTCGCATCAATATCTCATTTCGGTTTCATAATCATTTCGAATTTCAATTTAGGTTGCAACTTCGTTTATTCCAATTCGTATTCAAATTCAAGATTTAAACATAAACATTTCACCTTATTAACCAGTTTGGAATTTTAGAAAATAGTTTTAAGTGGTTTAAAAAGTGGTTTTAAATAATTAAAATAGTTACAATACTTAAGATCTTAAAATGGATTTGAAATAGACAAATTAGTTTAAAATAATTCAAATTGGGTTAAGTAGATTTAAAATAGATTAAAATAGTTAAGTATTCAAACAGAGTAATTTGGAAAACAAAATAAATAGTTTCAAAACGAAACCATTTCAATTATAACTTCCCAATTCAAACAAATTTCAATTTCCGTTTTACCGATTCAATTTCGATTTCAATTCAAATCAATGTCAACTTTGACCTCAAATTAATTCAATTTTACATTCACCTTCAATTTACTCAATTTCAATTTATATCGATTTTTAGCTTGATTTTTCCAAAATATCAATTTATAATACTTAACAAAATTATCTTTCAATATTCAAATTTGAAAGCCAATTACAAATATGATTCAATTTCTAGCTCAATTTCAAATATCATTCTATATCGCTTTTACTTAGTAATACTCAAGCTCGAATTAAGGTTCAATCTTTTAAAACGAATAAATTTTCGAAATTCAATCGTAACCCAATTTTAAATTTCAAAGTCTCAACTTAAATCATCTAACAATTTCTTTTAACCAAAATCTATTTCAACATTCCAAACTCAATTATGCGATAAATTCGATTTCTATAAATTGATTTCTATTTATAACTTTTAAATCAAAGCATTTAAATAAATTTCAAATCAACGATCTTAAAAATTTATTAATTTAGCCAATCCGGTGTCCGTATATAATTTTCTATCCTTTGGCCAAGTGATTAGGTATTTCAATTAAATGTTAGGGATGAATATATATCACTTAAATTAAATCACGGTATCATATGTATGCATAACAGGATATATATAAGCAAATAAACATCCAAACATTCAATTATCAACCAATAGCATCCATCAAAATACATCATCCAATAAACAATACAATTCATGGCAATTTCATAGTTATCAATGTCAGGTAATTAAATCGCAATTCAATTTCAATTTTAAATTTCCAATTTAACTGTCAATTAAATTTTTCAATGGTTAATTCAAATGACAAGCTATATGACAATTAAATTTTTATCAAACAACGACAAATAAAATCATAACACTTCATAATATCAAATTTAACTAGCATAAAGATATTTAGTACGTTGTGAGCGTTATAAAACACTCACCTTGATTTTTATGCAGTTCCAGCGTTTATTTCGGATAAAATTAAACGAGCGTTTAATTTTACCCGAAATTTTCTTTAGCTTCAAACGACTCCAATCCAATTGCATCGCATAGTGCTCGACAAAACGAACCCGTCGCAATTCGTTTCGTTACAATCCGGCCTCGTATGACAAAGTTATGATAGTTTAAAGTTTATTCGAATTATAATATAATAAATTTACAACTAAAATTTATTTTACTTCAGATCGCAGCCGTTCTTTTAGCTTGAGGAATCTGGGCCGTACCTGCTTCTTCATCTCCAACGTGTTCACGCTCCAGTAGAAGACGCACGCAGAAACCCATATCCACGATGAAACCCTAAATCACGCACCCAACTCCGTCGACATCTAGCTCGATCAGGATGCTCCATTCCAAAGCCCATCTCGTGCTCGACACTAGGCCGCAACGCCATGGAGCTCGGCCCTCCCTAACACTTGGAAAACATGCTCAAACCCACCCCCTTTTGCAGCCAATTGTCGTTGACCCGTGCTTCTAAAATCGATCATAACCGTTGAGATCGTAGTTCTCAACGATCTCTACAAGTTTGCAGTTGGAGATTTCTGGAATTAACGAATGGATTTGAAGAAATCGAAGGGGAAAGCTTGCGCGATTCTGGCCATTGAAAATGGCACAGGCGGCCGGCTATAGAGGAAACCCTAGGGTTTTGATTTTTGCGAAAAATGAAGTTAAGGGGTCCCTTTATAGAAGTTTCAACGAACACTATACACTTTCAATTTTCGAACTCCAATTTACGCGTGGTGACCGGTGTTTCTAGGGTTTATCCCGCATTCCGGACACAATGGAACAGGTTTCGGAAGCTAATTCGATCGTATGCGCGAGTTACGGAAATAAACGATCAATTTAAATTAAATCGATTTAAACTAATTTCTAGGCGTTTTGGCTTGCCTCAGACAAACAGTAAGTCCGATTGACACGAAATTTGAAATCTTACAATAATATCACATTACGGATTCGATGAAACTGGTTTCGTCGAAATCCGAGACTGTTTGAAAAATGACTCTTTTAACTCGTTAAATTAATATTAAAACAATTTCGATGCGTTTCGAGCTGCCACGGTCAAACGACAACTCCGATTGCTACGAAAATTGAAATCCGATAATAACTAACTATTACGGATCCAATGGAACTAGTTTCGTCCAATTCTGAGACTGTTCAAAAATTGGCTATTTTCCAGTCGATAATTAAATGTTAAAATATTCAATTTTCACAAATTTACTTTTAATTCGATTTTAAAAATTCTACAACATCACTCTTACTTTAGTATGATAAAATAAAATTTTACAAATCATTTTTAATCATATTAAACCCGTTATTCAATTATCCAATAAATTCCAATTTTAAAATCTTATTAACTCTATTATAATCCCAATATAACTTACATTCACTTAGGAAACCAATTTGAATCATATTAAATCAAATTTAAATTATTCACTCTATTTTCATATATTAAATTTCAATATCATATTAATCATATCAACTTCGGAATTTAATTATTCAAACATTTGTAATATTAAATTTAACAATTTGATTATACTTAAATCACCATCCTTTGAAATATTCAAAACGAACTTAAAAATTTAACTTTTGAAACGAATTAGAATTATGGAACAACTATTTCCATTATACGGTTATTCAATTCCCATTATTAAATTATTCAATAATTCCCAAGTATTTAATTTAAACAATTTCGCTTATCCAATAATTCTCTATCTTTTGAAATATTGAAATCGAACTTATAAGATCCAACCCTTAAACCCAATTCACAATTTAGAACACTAATTTCATTTTTCGGTTATTCAATAAGTTTTAAATATTTAATTTAAACAATTTACCTGTTCAATATTCAATATTTGATTTTAAATAGATTTTCTTATCAATCAATTACTCTATTATACCTAATGAATTCGACATTTATTATCTTATTCAACTATTGATTGCAAAGGCATTCACTAAATAGCTTTTATTTTTCATCACTTGGATAGTTATTTTTGCAATTCATTCCAGTTATTATTATTTCAAACGAATTACAAATTTTTTCTAACATTAAATCACGAAACTTATTAAATTAGTTATTTTAATTATCGAAAATTTACGGTCGTTACAACCCCCCTTCGAGCGCCGGCCCATAACCGCCACGTCGTCACTCGCGATTACCCCTTTGTACTCTCGGCATCGATGTGGAGAACGCATAGAAGAGGGATGGAACGCGATTCAATTTGGATGTGAGGGAGGGTTCGAGTACCAGAATAGGGATAGGAAGACTTAAAAATCTAGTTGGCCATTCTTTGGCTCTGAACGATTTTGCTTTTGTTCACCATTTATATTTTTTTTTTATTTGATTCCATTAGAGTCAAAAGGGCAAGCGGCCATTAAATTTTATTTTGGGCGAGAAGTAAGGGTTTCGCTAAGTTTCCAGAACGAACAAAAATATCTAACTCCCTTTTTTTTTTGAAGAAGCGTATTGAAGAAGGTAACGCTATTTCAATTATTATTTCTAAACCTTATACGTGATGCTAGCTACAGTATTCAATATAATTTCAACGCGTTAATATATCATACACTCACACTCTACTCCAAAAGCTACGAAATTTGAAATCCGAAAATAATTCAATATTAGGGGCCCGATGGAACTGGTTTCGTCGAATTCCGAGACTGTGCCTCAGACGGCTATTTTAAATTCAATTTAAACGATAAATTTTAAAACCTGAACAAAACACCTTTAAATTCAATTTTTAAAAGTTTTATCGCCTTCCATATTATCAAAGTAGATTTTCCAAGCCTTCAAATTATTTTTAACAAGCTTAAAATTCATATTTTATCCAACTTCAAATTATTTAATTCAATAATTTAATTATCAAATAAATAGTGATATTCGTTCAAGTTAAAATTACTCTATTGAATATTTAAAATCAATTAAATATTTCGATTTTAAATGCTTAAAAATTCCGGGTCGTCACAAAAAATATGCTAAAGACATAGTTACTAAATTTGGTTTGGCTGCTGCAAGTGGAAAACCCACTCTCATGGCAGCCAATGAGTACCTAAGTAAAGAAGATCGCTCGAAAGATGTAGATCAAAAATTATATAGAGGAATGATTGGATCACTACTCAATATCACTGCTAGTAGACCTGATATCATGCACAGTGTTTGTCTCTGTGCAAGATATCAATCCCAACCTAAAGAGACTCACTTAAAAGCCGTAAAACATATCATAAGATATGTTAAACGCACCTTTGATTATGGCTTATTTTATCCTAAAAATGATTGTTTTGGCTTAATATCTTACTGTGATGCTGATTATGCTGGTTGTAAATCAGACCGAAAAAGTACAAGTAGAACTTGTCACTTTTTGGGGGCATTCTCCGATTTCCTGGTTTAGTAAAAAGCATACCACGGTTTCTTTATCAACAACTGAAGCAGAGTATATTTCTGCTGCTTTGGCTTGTTCTCAAGTAATATATATGCAACAAACTTTAAAAGATTTTGGTCTAAATATCTCAAAATCACCAATTTATTATGACAATACTAGTGCAATAAATTTATCCAAAAATACTACTCATCATGCTCAAACTAAACATATTGATATCAGACATCATTTTCTCAGAGATAATATATGTAAGGAATTAATTACTCTCGATTATGTCAATTTTGATAATCAAATTGCTGATATCTTAAAAAAACCCTTAAATGAATCTATATTTACCAAATTAAGAAGAGAAATAGGCATTTGTTCAATAATTGAAATATAAAGTATTAGAGTATAATTAAAAATTAAATCAAAATAAATCAAATAGTAAAAATATCAAGCACCATGTCGACAACCTCCCTTTACCCATGTCGACATATAACGATTTTTTATTTTCCCACCAAAATTCAAATAAGTGGTTATACATTCTTCTTATTTCAAAATTTTGATCATTCTCTCTTGTCTTTCTCTGTTCTAACTTCTGAAAAATTTTAAACAATGGCCTCCTCTTTCAAATCAAACAAAACTTCAACCTTTTCGTTTCCTTCTCCTTCTACTGGACCATTTCAACGAACTACGATCGCACGAGTGATGAAAATGGAGGATTCTTTAAAGTATGCACTACAACTTATAACTGAAATCCAAGTAGTGCAATGTGACTCCCCACCTCTATACCCACGCTAGCCAAGAACACTACAGAGTAATGCCGTCAACTAACACGGAGAATAAGGCCGTTGAGGAGCGACCATCCGTGTAATTGCTTTGTGCGAGCACCGATATGCCAGATAAAATATAACATGCATTTCATCTCAAGAGGAAATCCGACATACCGACGCAAACTCAAAGCTACTACATAGTGGCTATATATAATCTTCGGAAACAAATATAGAAATAAACATAACATAAATCAGTCACAGATAATTCATATCACAAAGGCGGAAATAGATATGAATATATAAATAACACATAAAAGTGTTCATCAGAGTAGTAGTCAAGCAAGACCCACACTGTCACAAAAGAATAGTTACAAGAACTACACAAAAGAATAAGTATACATCTTAGAGTCTATATCTCAAATGTGTACACCAGAATAAACTACTAACCTAAGTAGTTAGCCAAAAGTCAGAGAAATCAATCCCAAGTGAGGAGTCAAGCCGAAGCACCTGTAACATCTCGGTCTGACCCAAGTATTATTTAATAAGAAAATAATAAACGGATCAGTCTAGCTATAAATATCAGATGAGACGATATATAATAAGAGGTATGACTAAACGCATAATAATCACAATGCCAAGCTGTGATATATAAGTAATTGAAAATCAACAAGAGATGAATCAATATCACAAAAATCTACTCGAGGATCAAAAGAAATGTCATACTCTTTATTTCGTTCATCAAACCATAAATATTGATGATTATATCAATATTAATCACAAAAGTCAATGACGCACAAATTCACCAATGCATAAATATTGATAAAACTTATCAATGAAAATCACGAAAATTGGTGAAGCACAAATTCCAGAAATCAACACACGAAATCCAGAAATCACAAAAAGGGGGAAAAGCCTATCACAAACAGGAGCATAAAGCTCACCAACACGTGTATCACAAACGGAACGCTAGTACCATGGTTGCTAACCATCACAAATTGAGCCGAAGCTCCACAAACGGCCCGAAGACAATGGGTTGCTACCCCACCAATTTGAGTCGAAACTCCACAAAACGGGGTTTAGTCTCCCTCGCAGACAAAGAGACATCGCACATTGCTAGTCTATCACAAAAATGATCGTCATGATCATCAAGAAGTGTCAATTACAGTAAGCTAGTAAATATATGAGCTTAGCTTCATGTCCCATAACCACTAGCTTAACTTAAATATTTACGAACAAATTGTAGATTTCCACTAGAAAATTGTCACAAGAGATTCAATCGAACAAGTCCAAGAATTAATCTACGAAGTAAACGCAAGCGTTTCATACCACTTGTTTTACTAAGTCGTTTAATTAGATTTCTCATACGAATGAGGTAAAGGTTTATATGTACTAATAGATTGGAAATCGGTTTGAGAAAATGAGGTTTGTAATAAAATAGTGTTGAAATCATTTGAATAAAGAGTTTTGATATTTACTACTAGTATAGAAAACCTTTATATTTTTAAAGTGACAAATCATATAAATGATTGTAGAAACAATCAATCACCAAAATTCACATTCGAAGACGTGAATAATATCCAAAGAAATCGTTTACGGAATCCATCGAAATGGATATTCCCAAAAATCACGAAGAACATGTCATCAAAGTCAATAATAAATGATAACAACAAAAAGGGAATCAACACGAATCGATTAAAGTTGGAAATTCAAGCTAAATAGGCAAATAGGCAAAAGTTGGCATATTCAGACGTCTGAAAGGTATGATTCAGACGTCTGAATTTGGAAAATAAAATACTTTCCAGGACAGAATTCAGACGACTGAATCTTTGATTTCAGACGTCTGAAATAGGCACTTTTTAGCCTATTTCCTTTCTGGTTCCAAATGAACCAATTCAGACGTCTGAAATATAGATTCGGACGTCTGAATACTGGAGAATAAAAATTCCCAGTATAATATTCAGACGTCTGAATCTAACGTTTCAGACGTCTGAATCAAGGGTTCAGGGCATTCCCTGAACCTAGGCCAAAAATGACCAAATGATTACCGGAAGCGATCGATCGAGTGACAATGACTAAGGATTTACGCCAAGCGACAACCCAGCCTTAACAGCTCTTCGATACGCCTCAAATATCAATGTCCAAATATCCATAAAAGGATTTTCATAGATTTTGATTTCAAAACACCAAAAATTGGAATATACACCAAATCAATCCAAACCAAAATCAATTGCACAAGAATAAGTGTTAGGAATTCATACCTAACAATCGAAGATAATTATAGACAAAGATGTGAGATAAAAATCTCATCTTTTTACAAAATCAATGAAGAAGAAGCTATAGAGAAATGGCAAGAACAATCACTCTTCAATTCCAACCAAACAAGCTCGAATCTAAGCTTAAAGGAGAAACATTTCCTAAATTAGGTTTAGGAGATTTCTGAAATCAAAGAGAGAATGAGTTGGAGAAGAAGAGGGAGATGCTTACCAATGGGTTCTCTTGAATTTGGAGCTAGAAGTGGGATTTGCTAATGAAGACTAGGGCTTGGAGTTTTAATTTCCTCTTCCTTCCCCCATTTTTTCTTTAGCTTGAAGTGTTAGGAAATGAGGAATGAAGTAATGAAGAGGAGAGGGGGTTGGGACTGAGTTAGTAAGAGGGTTCAGCCCAAATCAAAGCCCTAAGTGAAAAAGTAGCAAAAATCAACCTACTCCAAACATATCGAAGCTTATACTCAAAAAGGTTGCAAACGGCATTTTGAACTCAATGGAAGGGGTCTCGAGTCCCAATTCGACTGTTTGCTAAAAGTAGGTTTTCAGACTAAAATCCGACGAATGATGAAATATTTAAATAAAATATTTAAATATACAATCGATAAATATGCGGGTTGTTACAGACTCCCCTCCTTAAAGAAATTGCGTCCTCGCAATATTTAAGAAGAAAATGAAGAGTAACAACCATAAAAGCATATCAACACAAAAGAAATTTGAAATAGGAAGTTCACCATAAAGAGAATGAAAGAGTAAGCCTAAACGGGTTCGCACGGTGAATTCCTAGGATTCCCAAGAGCAATCCTTAGGATTTGAGAACCATTGAACTCTCACAAAAAGAACATCTTTATTCCGAAGGCGCTCCTCCTCCGAAGCAATGATGCGAATAGAATGTTGCTCAAAAGTCAAATCTGGTGAAACTTCAATTTCATCAATAACACCGGGCTCAAGAATAAAAATAGGAAACCCAAAAGCATTTCCATAGTTAAAAGATGCGAAAAACGTCAAGAATAGTAGAAAATTGAGCTAGTGCAACGGCGTAGTACAAAAACGGTACGCCCGAGAAATGAGGAACTCGAATAATTTGGGACACCGACGTAGTACAAAATAGTACGTCCAATGAACCGATAAACCGGAACAACGATGTAGTATAATAACAGTACATCCGATGAACCGAACACCATAAAAGAACATCGGACGCTAGTCCATAAAAGAAATGAGATAAAGCTCAATAAAACGAAGTATATCAAAATGCCCGATGAACTTGATAAAAAGATAATTCCAATCAAACAACTTGTTGCCTACGACAAAGTGCATAGGCAACACGATTCTTCTTTCCGGGAGTATAAAGAATATCAAGATCATAAGGTGTAAGGAACCCAAGCCAATATGAAGTTCCTTATGAGAAAATAAATATTCCAAAGATTTATGATCGAGGTGGAGAACAAATTTCTCCCCTAAAAATGATGATGCCAAACTCTAAAGGCGAAATCAATAGAGCCGAGCATTAGATCATGAGTGGCATATCTATTCTCGATAGGCTTTTAATGATTTAGAAGCACAAGTGATAGCACGTTATCTTTTGCAAGAGAACGGCATCCAAACCAATACGACTAGCATTGGTACAAAAAGACAAAATATTGGTTCCCCTCGGGAAACACAGAATAAGAGTATCGAAAAGAAAGAATTTCTTCTAAATAATCTTATTTCCCGAAAAGCTAAAACTTTCAAAATTACATTTATCTTTATGTAATAATCTTTCTAGAAAAAATTACATAAGTAAATTTATTGTGTCTGACTGTCACATCTAAGCGTTTAGGAAATTCCTATCGATAACGTTGATCAAGCGCATCGACCAGAATCCTTAAAGCACTCAACGGGCAATACAATCACAAAATCATTTTCTATATGATGAAAATATCTCTTAAAAGTTTTGAGAATATTCTTTGCTTGTTTAAGATCAAAATCCAATTGTACTTATAAATAAATCTTATGAAAAAGATTTGCGAAATTTTAAATTTCTATTTTCATCCAAAATCAATAAATATACAAAAATGAAGTCATCGAGATATTCAGGGAATACTCGATTTATAAAATGGATGAAACAAGATGGGCAAACTGAATGACATAATAAGTCATTTATAAGAATCATAACGAATGGGGAGTGCGTAAGTGGAATGCTAACTCACGCAACTCGTAGCCAAATAAAAATCGGTGGCAAGGTCGAGCTGAAAGACCTTAACACTACATAAAAGATTTCTTAGGTTATAATCCTAAGACAAACTCAAAAATACCGAAAAAGTTTCACAAATTATTTAGATAAGAGAAATAACACTTTTCTCATCTTGAGGGCTTAAAGAATAAAATGATGCCTTCAAAAATTTGAAATAGGAATCACAAGAAAAAATAGGAATCTTCTTAACAGATAGAAAATGTCGAAGATGAATAGTCCACACGGAAAATAGGATATGGGCTTCACAATGATTAAGCCAATCCTTACAAAAATCAATTCCGAAGCCTAAGTAAAAAAATCGGCTCGGAAAGAAAAATCACATAAAATAATTTCGACATCAGTAAAAAGCAAATTGAGTGTTGCGGATCCACCAACCAGATTCGCAATTCTCAAAGAAGTCATCAAGCCTAAAAATGTTTAAAGAAAAGGAATCAACTAGTTCTCTTGATATAAAAATAATGAGATGAACCCATATCAACAAGAACTCGAAAGGATGATCACAAAACAAATGTAATCAAGGATTAAATGAGAAATACCTTGACCACGAGAAGTGTTACCAGGAGCTTGCACTACATTGAGCTTTCCCTCCTTCCTACTTTAAAGTATGGGACATGCAGTTATATGGTGACCCGAACTTTTGCAATAGCGACAATAAAAAGGTTTCGGACACTCCCTTGCATAGTGGTCCGTGGAACCACAATTGTAGCATTGCCCACGACTAGAGGTAGGAACTTTTGCTACCGGGGTTTCTTGCCTCCCTTTCTTGTTGGGAAAGGGGCCTTTGAATTTAATAGGACTCTTCAAGTTATTGTCGAAGTTTTGTTGGGCACGCATAACTTCAACATCACCTTCATTATCTGCCTCTTCAAGACGAAGAGCGATATCAATAAGCTGATCAAATGAAACCTCAAGTTTCAAAAGTAATGGCTTCTTAAGATTCTTATTCAAGCCATAGACAAATATCTGTTTTTTCTTCAATGGGGTATTAATGTACTCAACCCTGTATTTAGAAAGAGATTCGAAAGATGCAACATAGTCTGTCATAGAAGATCCACCTTGAGCAAGGTCTATGAAACGCCGGGCTAAAGTTACCTTTTCAGCTTTCGGCACGAATTTCAATTCGAATCTTTCTCGGAATTTCTCCTAAGTGAGAACCGCTTCAACAATTTCAGAAATTAAAAGCTCATACCAATCTAATGCTCTTTCTTGGAGCATGCTAGAAGCCACTTGGACTCGATGAAGGTCAATAAGATTCATGCGAGAAAAGATGCGATCGCATGATTTGAGCCAAGCTTGAATTTCTATAACACTCTCGGATCCCCTGAATGGCCTTCCACCCAAATCGGTATAGTCTCTGCACAAGCGTGCAAAACCGGATCTAGGATGAGTAGGCTCTGGAATGGGTCCGGCTGCTTGAGCGTTCTTTACTAGATCAAGAAGCTGTTGGGCAGACATAAATATCCATCCTGAGGAGTAGAACTAGATTGACCGGCACTGGGACGGCCTGGTCTAACCATTTCTCTTCTTTAAGGAAGGAAGAAAGAAGAGGAAAAAGTTATTCTCAAAATAAATATCAAGCAATCTTGATAGATAAAACAAGGAATCATAAAGAAAGTAGGATGAATCGGTACGAAGACTCGAATTAAATCCTAAAGCACGACTCCTAAGATGAACTTAGGACGATGATCCTTGTTAAATTATTCTACATTGTTTCGAAGTTTGGCTCTGATACCAAGCTGTGACTCCCCACCTCTATACCCACGCTAGTCAAGAACACTATGGAGTAACGCTGTCAACTAGCATGGAGAATAAGGCTGTTGAGGAGCGACCATCCGTGTAATTGCTTTGTGCGAGCACCGATATGCCAGATAAAATATAACATGCATTTCATCTCAAGAGGAAATCCGACATACCGACGCAAACTCAAAGCTACTACATAGTGGCTATATATAATCTTCGGAAACAAATATAGAAATAAACATAACATAAATCAGTCACAGATAATTCATATCACAAAGGCGGAAATAGATATGAATATATAAATAACACATAAAAGTGTTCATCAGAGTAGTAGTCAAGCAAGACCCACACTGTCACAAAAGAATAGTTACAAGAACTACACAAAAGAATAAGTATACATCTTAGAGTCTATATCTCAAATGTGTACACCAAAATAAACTACTAACCTAAGTAGTTAGCCAAAAGTCAGAGAAATCAATCCCAAGTGAGGAGTCAAGCCGAAGCACCTGTAACATCTCGGTCTGACCCGAGTATTATTTAATAAGAAAATAATAAACGGATCAGTCTAGCTATAAATATCAGATGAGACGATATAGAATAAGAGGTATGACTAAACACATAATAATCACTATGCCAAGCTGTGATATATAAGTAATTGAAAATCAACAAGAGATTAATCAATATCACAAAAATCTACTCAAGGATCAAAAGAAATGTCATACTCTTTATTTCGTTCATCAAACCATAAATATTGACGATTATATCAATATCAATCACAAAAGTCAATGACGCACAAATTCACCAATGCAAAAATATTGATAAAACTTATCGATGAAAATCACGAAAATTGGTGAAGCACAAATTCCAGAAATCAACACACGAAATCCAGAAATCACAAAAAGGGGGAAAGGCCTATTACAAACGGGAGCATAAAGCTCACCAACACGTGTATCACAAACGGAACGCTAATTCCATGGTTGCTAACCATCACAAATTGAGCCGAAGCTCCACAAACGGCCCGAAGACCATGGGTTGCTACCCCACCAATTTGAGTCAAAACTCCACAAAACGGGGTTTAGTCTCCCTCGTAGACGAAGAGACATAGCACATTGCTAGTCTAAATCACAAAAATGATCGTCATGATCATCAAGAAGTGTCAATTAAAGTAAGCTAGTAAATATATGAGCTTAGCTTCATGTCCCATAACCACTAGCTTAACTTAAATATTTACGGGGACAAATTGTAGATTTCCACTAGAAAACTGTCACAAGAGATTCAATCGAACAAGTCCAAGAATTAACCGACGAAGTAAACGCAAGCGTTTCATACCACTTGTTTTACTAAGTCGTTTAATTAGATTTCTCATACGAATGAGGTAAATGTTTATATGTACTAATAGATTGGAAATCGGTTTGAGAAAACGAGCTTTGTAATAAAATAGTGTTGAAATCATTTGAATAAAGAGTTTTGATATTTACTACTAGTATAGAAAACCTTTATATTTTTAAAGTGACAAATCATAGAAATGATTGTAGAAACAATCAATCACCAAAATTCACATTCGAAGACGTGAATAAAATCCAAAGAAATCGATTACGGAATCCACCAAAATGGATATTCCCAAAAATCATGAAGAACATGTCATCAAAGTCAATAATAAATGATAACAACAAAAAGGGAATCAACACGAATCGATTAAAGTTGGAAATTCAAGCTAAATAGGCAAATAGGCAAAAGTTGGCATATTCGGACGTCTGAAAGGTATGATTCAGACGTCTGAATCTGGAAAATAAAATACTTTCCAGGACAGAATTCAGACGTCTGAATCTGTGATTTCAGACGTCTGAAATAGGCACTTTTTAGCCTATTTCCTTTCTGGTTCCAAATGAACCAATTCAGACGTCTGAAATATAGATTCAGACGTCTGAATACTGGGGAATAAAAATTCCCAGTATAATATTCAGACGTCTGAATCTAACCTTTCAGACGTCTGAATCAAGAGTTCAGGGCATTCCCAGAACCTAGGCCAAAAATGGCCAAACGATTACCAAAAGCGATCGATCGAGGACAACGACTAAAGATTTACGCCAAGCGACAACCCAGCCTTAACGGCTCTTCGATACGCCTCAAATATCAATGTCCAAATATACATAAAAGGATTTTCATAGATTTTGATTTCAAAACACCAAAAATTGGAATATACACCAAATCAATCCAAACCAAAATCAATTGCACAAGAATAAGTGTTAGGAATTCATACCTAACAATCGAAGATAATTATAGACAAAGATGTGAGATAAAAATCTCACCTTTTTACAAAATCAATGAAGAAGAAGCTATAAAGCAATGTCAAGAACAATCACTCTTCAATTCCAACCAAACAAGCTTGAATCTAAGCTTAAAGGAGAAACACTTCCTAAATTAGGTTTAGGAGATTTCTGAAATCAAAGAGAGAATGAGTTGGAGAAGAAGAGGGAGATGCTTACCAATGGGTTCTCTTGAATTTGGAGCTAGAAGTTGGATTTGCTAATGAAGACTAGGGCTTGGAGTTTTAGTTTCCTCTTCCTTCCCCATTTTTGCTTTAGCTTGAAGTGTTAGGAAATGAGGAATGAAGTAATGAAGAGAAGAGGGGATTGGGACTGAGTTAGTAAAAGGGTTCAGCCCAAACCAAAGCCCTAAGTGAAAAAGTAGCAAAAATCAACCTACTCCAAACATATCGAAGCTTATACTCAAAAAGGTTGCAAACGACATTTTGAACTCAATGGAAGGGGTCTCGAGTCCCAATTCGACTGTTTGATAAAAGTAGGTTTTCGGACTAAAATCCGACGAACGATGAAATATTTAAATAAAATATTTAAATATACAATCGATAAATATGCGGGTCGTTACATGCAACTTAGAATGGCCAAAGTAAAAGAATGACAAGGCAAAATCCTTAGAAATTTGCAAAAGTTTCTAATGGACAATCACACTAATCCGATCTTGATTGATGAAGAGTCTTTAGGAGATCTAGTGCAAGAGGGTAGCGAGGAAGAAGAAAAAGAAGCCTTCATGGAAGAAGAGCACGCTGAAGATGATGACAAGGTCGTTTGCGTTGGCGAAGTGTGCTTTGACAAGGATGGAAATCTAGTCGAACAACATGGAAATTTCTGTTTCCACTACCCAAATTGTTCAATTCATAGATCTTCCATTTTCAAGGACATACATTAGTTTCTTTTCTCTCTTTCCTTTAGTTGTATGTTCTTTCCTACGTTCTCTACAAAAATGTAAATATAACAATATATAATTAATAAATAATTTGTGTTCTTATATTTGAATTCACACAATTATCACTATTATAAGTATTATCATAGATTCTTAGTTAGGATAGTTAGTAATTTAGGACTAAGTTTTAGTTTTAGAATTAAGTGATGATTATTTATGATAACACTATCATTATAATCACATGTCATGGAGTATTAGATTAAGGGGGAGTTATAGTTTCGAGTTAGTTTTTGTTGATGACAAAGGGGGAGAAGTATAAAATAGGATAGTTAGGCATAGATTAAGGGGTGTTATTAGGATAGAATTACTATTTTATAAACAAAGATTGTCATCATCAAAAAGGGGGAGATTGTTAGTCACTGAGGAGATGGTTTGATGACAAAAACCTTAGAATAAGATTATAAAATATAAATACTAACATTATAGTTTAGATATATATGTATATGCAGGATTTAATCATGCAGGTACCAAGAATGAGGACTGTACATTATAGAGATTCAAGATATCAAGATTGAAGACTCATGAGTATCAAGAGTTCAAGATTGTAATTTAGTTAGGAATTTTGTTAAAACTCCTAGAAAAGCACTGGCATCTTAAATTCCAATTTATTCATGAAATGGAATCCACTTTGAACCTGTTAAAGGGATGGAACCCTAAGTAGGATGGAACCTATGAAAAATCTAGTGGAACATTGTTTTGTATCCACTAACTTTTATTCAAATGTTTTCTACAAAATTATATCTTGTTTTCAAAATGATTTCAAAACCTTCCTTTTAAAAGAATCAAAAACATCTATCCTGGTTTTAAATACTTTTAGCCTCAAAATAATCTTTATTTTCAAAATCAAATTATCCTTAGTTTTAAACTATCTTTTAATAATAATATATTTAACTTTTAATATTTATACTTAGATTTAAATATAAAATTATAGTAAAATTTTATATATATCAAAATATTATTCTCTATACTTATTTATGTATTTTAACTATAGTTAAGTATATTTAAAAAATTTAAATTAGTTTTAATATAAAATAGAAGTTATTTTCAAAGAAAAGCAAATTACCAAAAATACCTTAGGCATGTCGACAACCTCAAGTACCCCATGTCAACATGGTAGCAGTTTATTTCAAAATTTTGAATTTCAAAGGAAGTGTCTATTCGTCAATCCTATCACGAATGGACATGACTGTTGTTCTACTATAAATCGGGGTAGTTTTGAATGAATTTGTATTCATATTTTCTCCGATTTCACTCCTCTTCTTCTTCCACATTTCTTTATATATATTTTTACCATTATTCTGCCTAAATCAACATTGAATCTCGATGCTATTCAGAGTTATAGGCTTCTTTGTAATAAACTAAGCGAGAAAAGATATGATTGTAGTCTATGAAATCAATCAAGTGAGAAAAGGTGTAATTGTAGCCTTGGAAATCAATTAGGTGAACTTGTTGCCCGTGAAATCAAGTATCTCTACCCAGAGGACTGTGAATCTGGAGTGGTGTACCTCATGCCTTGAAATCGAGGGTGTAATTGTACAATTGCTTTTGAAAGGAAATCCGTACTTGTGTGCGGGACTGGATGTAGGATAACTCCGAACTAGTATAAAATCCGATGTGTTCTTTCCTTTATTGCTTTTACTTTATTTCTGAATTTGTGTTTGTTTCTGTGATCATATCTATGTCTGAATATTGCATACATTTGTGTTCAAATTAATAAAAACTCAAAAATATTTAGTAATTCCTTCAAACACTATTCAACCCCCCTCTAGTATTAATCCTAGCCTTAAGATCCGCATTCCGCATTTCTCACAAATAGGGCACCCAGGTTTAAGGGGAAAAGAAAAAAACTTCGAGTTAGTCATGGGACTGGTGTGAGAAACTCGGAACACGATGTCTGAAAACAAAATGTATCTCGTAAGACCACGCCGCATATAAACACGGAACAAGTTTTTATCTTATGATAACCAAAATGTTTGCTATGCATAATATGTGAATATTATTTTTAACTGCATTCTTTTGAAAACACTTTTCAAGTAAGTATATATAATCTTAGCCGAGATTGTTACATTATTAAATTCCAGCATACTAGGCTCTAAAATCAAATCTGATGGCACTTATTGGAAAATGGATTTCTATACAATGACAAGATAAGGGACTATCTTCTGACAGTACATCTCTAGAAAAATGCACCTGAGGCTCCAACCTCTACTAACACAGAACCGGCCTACCTTTACCATAGATAGTACCGAATATGTCATCACCCCGGCCGTTCTCGAATTACTCGCGAGCTCTCTTTGCATACACCACGTTAATTTAAATCCATCATCATAGCGGGAATAAATATATCCCGAAAGATGACGACTAACCTAAATGGGAGCGAGCCACTTAGCTCTGCCGCATATACCCTATTTTTGTCATTTCCGAATGGTGAGGCTCGAGGTGGCGATTACCTTACTCATAGCACATTCCACTTTGAATACCATATTGCTAATCGAAAATCACACAACTGATTTCTACAAACATATAACTTATGAGCACGTATGTCTCAGAAAAGGGTGTTAAGCTAAGAGAAGTTGTCTTCTTCACCACCAATCAGATGATACGTTTATAGAAATCAACTAATGTAATTACAATTACAACGTCAAATATCCGTCCATGCAAGTTGTCCAGGAACAAGACAAACCGAAGGCACTCTCTTACCACATCCTATAGGGAGGTACTCCTAGGATCAGTAGCAATTTGTCCTTGCATTGGATATTTCATAACGAAGAGACTACTGCTACTATATGTATATTGAGAGTTTATCCCTAAATGATCAACAAACAGTCCTTCATTACGAAAATCTTTTATATCATATCCATGTCTTCACTTCGAATACGTAAATTGGTTCGAAGTGGTCTTCAGATAGGCATTACCCAAATTCGACCCTGGTTCCTCCGAACCAATCATCAATTAAAAAGATGTTAAGTTCATATGTGATTATCAATCATTCAATTTAATTCATAATTTTATTCATTCATTGATATACCTTAGAGATATATTCATTGAAATATTTCTTTATCTTTTTAAGAGTATGTGGAATCATCAAGCCTCGGTTATCAAATCCTTTTGGTTAATTTAAACCTTTTTAAATTGTGGAATAATTCCAAACCCTTTCATATTTTACTTTGACAATTCATTTCATTAAAATCTTAACAAAGGTTTCCTAATTCAAAACTCATAATTTTAATTCGGTTAAAAGCATGTTATCTAAGATGTTAATCCAAAACCGGTTAATGTTAAGTGAGGAAAATCTATAGAAATCATCTAATTCTACTCAATATAAATTATCTTATTCAACAAATTCTATGGGCAGAATAACGGTGAAAGCACCCTTTAAATTCCACGAATAGTATGAGTTCTCTCTTTGGGCTTTAACACCGAGTATACGAAGATTATCTACATAAAATTCAAGTTATTTATATTTGGAGAATTATATCCTTTAACTTTGAAAAAATTTGATCAAAGTGAATCAAATTTACTATCCCATCCGTCGGGCCAGTTCGGATAGCAAGGGAGAGTAGGAAACTACTTTTCCAAACTCAAGCTTAGACACTATCTCTCTGACACCCATAAGGCGGTCAAATAACTTGATCGACTCTAAATCATTTAATATTTAACCATTCCATAAATCCTTCAAATCATATTCAAAATACTTTATTAATCATATGAATACATTTACAAATGATTTGGAAAAGAACGGTTGCGTTTAAAACTACATTTCAAAAGTTATAGGAAAGTGCTGCGGTTTAAGCTATATTGATCAAAACGACTTTTTTTTATCATTTGAAAACTCATTTTTTTATCACTTTTAAAACATTCTAAAATATTTTTAGAATTTATTTCATATTTTTAAACAATTTTAAAGAGGTTTAACATTCCATATACACTAATTCATTGAATAAAAGAAAGTAATTTCCTTTGTGCTTATCGACGTGTATTTCCGTTACTTGCATATATATATATATTCAACATTCATATTAAACTACCATCATTAATAATCATAATCAAACATATATATATATATATATATAACATCTAATAGCATATAATATGACAGTTTAGGCATTCTCTCACCTCGGATTTAAACTACTAACTAAAAATTGGCTATAACTTTGTTAACTCGAACTTTTAGCTCACGATCACTTGGATTATTGCTTTTAGATGGCTCGGCCTATGGATGAGAGGATGGAGGTGATAGAAGCCATCAAAGTAGAGGTGAAGAAGAAGATGGAATGAGATGTGTGAATTTGTAAAGCCTTAGAGTCTTATTCATAGCCTTAGGAAAATGTAGTAAATTATTAAATTGCCCTTAGATATTATCAAAATATTTATTACACCACATCACTTCAACATCAAATCCTTGTCCCCATACTCAAGTGCATGCATTAATGAGATGTAATGTGATAAGACATATCGCAAAAATATCTTAAGATGGAATGGCGTGCATTAATGGTGGATTTGATGTTTGCTTGTCTTAATGGTGATTAGATGTTACTTTTTCACTTACTTTTTGTAAAAATATATTAGATATTTTATTTAGCTTTGATTTGACTAATTGTGATACACATAAGCATGTATATGTGTATGTTTGTGCATGTACAATCAACGTTGGAACAACTTAAGACAATTTCCATTTGTCAAACCATTGATATTTCGAGATCCAATTTCCAGTCATATTTTTTTAGTTTTTAATTCAGACTATTTATTTGTGTAAATAAAACTTAAAAATAAATTTCTTATCATCTTTAACTAATTAAAACAATTTCATTTAACTTATAAAGCTATATTTAAAATTAATTAAATATTCCATTTTCAAAGTGGTAAAATTACAGGTCGTTACATACTTCTCCTCTTAAAAGAATTTTATCCTCGAAATTAAGTATAAGAACAAGATAACTCGAAGACAAATATATATAACAAAGTAGTACACATATATAAGACATAGCAAGTGACATCATCACAAGCCGGCGAGTACTCCTTACACATGCAACGATGTATCCATTCTAAACTCAGGGTAGGCTTTACATATTCTTTCCTCTGTCTTGCACGTGCAGTCTGTTGCATCACCGCTTCATTGGAATTTAACCAATCTTACAACCTACACCCTTAATCGCTTCTCGTCGTGATCTACAATTCGCATTGGATGCTTGATAACCACCAAATTAGGTTCAACTTCTAAATCTTCTTGAACAACTGTTTCTATAATTTTCTCTGGATCATGCACATATTTTCGTAGGTGAGATACATGAAAGACATTGTGTACACCAGATAACCTTTCTAGCAGCTCAACGCGATAAGCTAATGGGTCAATCCTTTCGAGAATAGGAAAAGGTCCAATAAATCGAGGTGTTAACTTCCCTGCCCAACCAAATCTTACCACTCCTCTCATTGGAGAAACTTTTAGGAATACATAATCTCCAACTGAGAACTCTAAATTTCTTCGCCTTTGATCAGCGTAGCTCTTTTGCCTACTCTAGGCTTCTTTCATTTTTTTCTAATTATGTCAATCTTTTCTGAAGCTTCTCTAATCATGTTAGGACCTAGTACTAATCGATCTCCAGTCTCAATCCAACATGCTGGAGATCTATACAGACGACCATATAAAGCTTCATATGGGGTTATGCCAGTACTAGCCTGATAACTATTATTGTAAGAGAATTCTATCAGATGAAGGTAGCTTTCCCATGAACCTCCGAAATCTAAGATGCAAGCTCTTAGAATAACCTTTAACACTCGATTTACTCTCTAAGTTTGTCCATCGGTATGAGGGTGGTATGCGGTGCTTATGTTTAGCTTAGTTCCTAAAGTTGTTTGAAATGCCTCCCAGAACTTACTATTAAAGATAGGGTCACGATCACTGACTATACTACTAGGGACACCATGCAATCGAACTACTTCCATCATGTATATTTCTGCCAGACTTGCAGGAGTTCTCGTTGGTTTTACTGGGATAAAATGTGCGCTTTTGGTTAGTCGATCTATAATAACCTAAATGCCTTCAATTCCCTTTCTTGATCGGGGTAAGCCATCGATGAAATCCATCGATATTTGTTCCCATTTCTAAGTCGGAATTTCAAGAGGTTTAAGTAATCCAACGGTCTTTTGCTGATCACTTTTGATCTGTCGACAATTTGCACATCTGCTGATATGGATAGAGGTATCCCACTTCATGGCATCCCACCAAAGTTCTCTTCATATCTCGATACATTTCAGTAACTTCGGATGTACAAAAATTCAAGAATTATGACATTCTATTAAAACTTCTTGCCTTATCCCATCGACATTGGGAACATATATCCTTCCATTCATTCTTAAGATTCCCTGCTCATCTACATTGAATGCTATCCATCTTACTAGTATTATGTTCTCCTCTACTTCCCTAGATATTCTTGAAATAATTGGATCCTTGAGCTAATTTTCTTTTATACGATTAATCAAGTTTGGATGTACCACTAAATAAGCTATAACGGCATGCCTTCTGCTTAGCGCATTCACCACTACATTGGCTTTCCTGGGTGTATATTTGATATCAAGATCATATGATGCGAGAAATTCTAACCAATGTTGTTGTCTCGTATTTAAGTCCTTCTGAGTGAAAAGATAGTTCAAAGATTTTTGATCCGTGAAGAGTTCGAACTTTTCACCAAGTAGATAATGTCTCCATATTTTTAATGCGAACACAACGACTAATAATTCTAAGTCGTGTGTTGCTTAATTCCTCTCATGAGTCTTTAGTTGTATGCTTGCATAAGAGATGACCTTTTTATGCTACGTCAGAACAACACCTACTCCTTCCCCATAAGCATCAGTATATACTATTAGACCACCGCCTTCATTAGCAATAGCTAGGGCTGGAGCGGTAGTTAACCTTCTCTTGAGTTCCTTGAATGCTTCTTCACATTTGGGTGTCCGTTCAAATTTAACATCCTTCATAGTCAGTTCTGTTAGATGGGAGAAATTTTTGGAGAAGTCTTGAATGAATCTCCGGTAATATCCTACCAACCCTAAGAAGTTGTGGATGTCCTTCGGGGTTCGTGGTTGCTTCCAATCTTGTATAGCTAAAATCTTTTCTGGATCTACTGAGATCTTGTCTCTTGAAAAAATATGCCCAAGGAATCTTTCTTCTTTCTCCCAAAAGTGAGATTTCAAGAATTTAGCTTTAAGTACATTTCTCCACAATATTTCCAACATAATCTCTAAACGCCTTTCGTGTTCTTACTCGGTTTGGGAATAGATAGGAATATCATCAATAAAACTAACATGAATATGTTTAGCACATCTTTGAATACTCTATTCTTATGGTCTACAAAATGGATGGGTACATTAATCAACCCAAAAGGCATATTAAATATTCGTAATAGCAATCCAGACCCCTAAATGCAGTTAATGGAATGCCATCCTCAGCTATTCTTAGTCGATGGATCCTGTGGCTAAATCCATTTGTGAGAATACTCGGGAACCATAAAGTTGATCAAATAAGTCATCTATTCGTGGTAGAGGATATTTTTTTAATCGTTTGCTTATTTAGGTCTCGACAATCTACATAAAGCATTAGGAAGCCGTCAGGCTTTAGCTACAAAAACTACTGCTGCACCCCAACTTGAGCGACTAGGACTAGTTAATCCTTTTTTTAACAACTCATCAGTTGGGTTTTCCAACTCAATCTTATCCTTCAGGGCCAGCCTTCGAATAAGGTGAGTAATGGGTCTTGTTTCAGGAATTAAGTCAATTCGGAACTCAATTTCCCGATGCAAGGGCAAACTCTTAACTTCCTCAAAAACATCCTGAAATTCCTTGACAATTGGTATTGTCTCTAGATCTTTTTGAGATGAATCTAGTGCATACATGAAACTATCCCTTATCGGACTAGGTTCTTCACAAGATATTTATATAAACTTCCCAAAGCTGGTCCACAAAGTTACCATCCTTTTAACACAATCAAGGATAGCTTTATTCTTGGATAACCAATCCATACCGAGCAAAATTCAAACCCAATAATGTCAAGAACAAATAGGTTGCAAGAAACTTTTTGGGAGAGGTAAGTAACTCGGATGTTTTCAAAAATCATACAAAGATTAATTGTACCGCCTATGGGATTTGACATGCAAATAGGGGTATCTACTATTTTTGTGATCAGTTTTAATATATCAACCAGTCCTTTAGCAATAAAACTATAGGAAGCCCCAGTATCAAATAACACTTTAACTAAATCATCATTGACATAAATATTACCTTTAATAACTCCCTTGCCTTTTGCATCAGTAGAGGTTGAAGGCTCATCTTTAATAACATAGACCTTAACCTACTTTCCTTTATTCATTAACGGGCACTTGTTCTTCCAATGGCCGGGTTGATATCCGTTATGGTAGACGCTTTTTTGCACTATAGGAGAGACAGTTCCTTGCTCCTGCCTTTGAACCTTGGGACTCCTACGGTACTTTGAATAATTTCCTTTCTTTCAACAATTAAAACATTCAACATCTTTAAAACGGTCTTCCTAAGATCCTCCTTCGGGCTTGCCTTGCCATGGCTTCTTTTCATTGTTATTGAACTTCCTCTTGTCGATGTTGTTTTGGGTTGCGACTGGATTCCTCTTATCCAAAGCTTCATAACGGAAACCCATATCTATTAAATCCATAAAGTTCCTTTAACATGGCGGTCATCCAATCCTAATACTTCTCCTTCATCCCAGAAATGAACATCTTATTTTTTTCAGAGGCATGTCTATCAATCCAGGCCCAAAGCGAGACGATTCGTTGAATTTGTGCAAACACACTTTAGCCGACATCTCTTCTTATTTTAGATCCATAAAACTTTTATAGAGGTGGGATTTGCCAGCGACGGGCGTGTATTGCTCTTCAAAAACATCTTTAAATCTTGCCTAAGAGAAATTATCTTCAGATTCATTAAGAGTAACGGACTCCCACCAAGCTAGAGCCACATCCTTCAATTTCTAGGAGGCCAAGAACCTCTTTCGATTATCATTCATGTTTATTCCCTTAAATATTTTTTCACAGGATCTTAGCCAGGCTTGAACTTCAATAATAGGTTTTGTGCCTTGGAATGGCTTTCCTCCCAAGTTGGTATAATCTTTGCAAAGAGTGGCAAAGTTAACCTGAGGTGGCACAGGAATTACCGCTTCCTCCTTTATTATAGCATTTGATCGACCGTTAGTGGTCATAGTGTTGCTACCTTCCCTTTGTCCTCCTCTGTTACTCATCTCCTACTATCTGCATATAGTAAGGGAACATCTTTGAAAAATATAAACAAAATTATTTTAGAGAATTGGTGTAAACTTGAATAAACTTATTCAGACAAAAATTTCAAATATGCGCTCTCTCAGACTAAACACATTCTAGGGTAATACTAGCCATATCTCTAATGAGTTGACCCCATCTAGGCTTAGGTATTCACTCAACCATAAGCTCTAATACTGTAAAAATCCAAAATTTTTATTAAATATTTTAGTTTACTTTATTTAAAACTTTGGTGTTTAGTTATCCAAAATTTGAATTTTGAAATTTTTCCAATAAAGTTTGGATTTTTGTTTGTAATTTCCTTTCCATATAATAAAATAAATAATTTCTATATGTGTATATATATATATTTATAATTTTCATATATATTCATCTCTAATTTATCTTTCTATATTTTCCTTTAATGACATTCATTTTATTATTTGAATTGTTATGTGTTTATCTCTTATTTATTGCTTGGAAAAAATTTCAATGGATATACGTTATATTGTCTTAAAGGCATATCTTTTTAAAATTTATTTATTTTGTTTATTGAATGTTTCTTTGTATATACCTTTTAATTAATGGTAATGAAACAAATCAAATTGACGTATGGTACATTGCTTTAATTTGGCATACGCTACATTTGCTTTATTTCTTACCTCTTTATTTTCCTATCTATTTATTTCCTACCATAGTTGTTCATAACTTATGTTATTTTCTATTTGTGTGTATACACTTTAATTTATTTATTTGGATGTTCATTTGTATATTCTGTATTTAACAGTTGGGAAACGAATCAATTACTTGTACGTTACGTTATTTTATTTTGGCATAAGTTTCTTTGGCTTTAATTCTTGCCTTTTTATGTGCCTATCTATTTAATTTCCTACCATAGCCATTCACTATTTTAGTCATTCCTCACATGTTATAGCCGTGCATTACTTCTCCTAATCAGGCATAAAAATCTTCTCAATATATCTCTTTCTCCGATTGAAAGATCTTTGCATACGTTTCTTTTATTAAATAGGAATTAAATCCCCTTTATTATTTTCTTACCATTTACTCTTTTGGCTGTTCATACCTTAAACCTTAGCCACCTCCTCTATTACTAATTCACATACAAAAACATTTTTCCCACATCTCATTTTATTTCCTAAGAGAGAAAAATTGTAGATCTAAATATCCATGGCTTCTTCTTCCTCTTCTTTCTCTTTTCTCTTTTTTTCCTTTCTTTTTTTCTTTTTCTTTCTTTGTTTCCTTCATGAATAGGCTCGGCCCCTACCTCCTTTTCAACCCCATCACCACTTGCATAGGGTAGAGCAAGGTTATGTCATCTTATCTCAATTTTTTTCATTGTTTAATTCATTTACTCTTTTGTATTAAATATACTTATGTATGTTGTATTTGTTTGTGTACATAGGTTGAAATCTAGGCTCTCCTATCACTCAAGTTGAATCGTGCTTTGTCGTGCTTTTCGAAGTTTGATCTTTGTGTTTGAATTGTTGCCTTCAGCTTTAAAAAGGTGAGTATTCACTCTAGACATTACATGCTTATATTATTGTGAAATGATGACAAGTGAATCTGTATAAATGGACATGTTATTCATACACGCCTGTGATATGTTATATGATGTTAAATGATGTTTATATATTTGTTACATCATCTAATATGTTATTATATGATATACTGTTCATTTTATTTACTGTATCATTACTGCAAGTTTCCTATCATTATGGGTTGAAATGATACATACCGGAACAGACTTTAGAATAAGAAAAAATCATTATGAGCTGAAATGATAGGCTCAAGTGATTTTTATCGTGATTTCTATTTCATTTATTTTACTTGGGATTGTGGGTTTGAAATGATAGAACCCGGATTTTTCTTTTAAATTACGGATTGAAATGATACACATCCGTATCACTTGACCTAGATTAGAAAATATTATACAGACCCATGGTTATATTTTTAAATAATATTTTCCTAAAGATTCATTAAGTGTTTTGAATATTTTCTGAAATTTTTTAAGTATTTTGAAATTTTGAATATATGAAATTTTAACTTAATTTGATTTAATGCTTTAAATGGTAAAGGTGTATTTGGTTTTCCTATAAGTTAAAATTTTATAAGTCTATTATTGGTTTAAGAAATTTAAAGATTTTATTCATGATAAATATCTTAATAATTAAATTTGATTTAATATGGATCTTAAATTTATCTAGTAACTTTAATAAAGGTTATTTCATGAAATGGATTTGGTTTGCATAATAAATGATGTATTTTGGATACAATGAAATACAGTTTAATTGGGCTTTTGTAATAAATATTTAACTTGGAATCATAGTTATTTGAAGTATAAATGAATAAATTTGTAAAGAAAATTGATTATTATATTAACCATGATAAAATACTTTATTTGTGAAATGGATATGTTTTGGAAAACGAATACGTATGATTTATATGGTAAACATGTAGTTTTAATTAATGCGATATTGATTAAGACAATAAATGCTCTTTATTGTGATAATAAAATGTAAGTTAAAAATGTACATTTGACATGTAATTGTAATTAATGTGATATTGATTAGACAATAAATGCTCTTTATTGTGATAATAAAATATAAGTTAAAAATGTACATTTGACATGAAATTGTAATTAATGTGATGTTGATAAAGACAATAAATGCTCTTTATTGTGATAATAAAATGTAAGTTAAAAATGTACATTTGACATGTAATTTTAGTTAATGTGATATTGATTAAGACAGTAAATGCTCTTTATTGTGAAAATAAAATGTAAGTTAAAAATAAACATTCGACATGTAATTTTAGTTAATGCAATATTGATTAAATCAATATATGTTCTTTACTGTAATAATGAAATGCAAGTTAATAATATACTTTTAACTTAACATTAGGAATTTCAACTTTAAATAAGAAACTACAGTAATTAAGTTTATTTAACTTAAACATGGTTTATTTAATATCCAAATGAATTAATTACTGTAATAAAATAGAAATAATAAAATAACTATGGTAAGAATTGTAAGTATATAAACATTTGGATTATATAAATTGGTAAAGTGGAAAGTATATACTATTTTGAAATAAATGATATGGTTTTGAAGTGGATGTGATAATTTGGTTTTGAAAGTATATACTATTTCAAAATAAATGATATGGTTTGAAATGGATATGATATTTTAGTTTTGAAAGTATATACTGCTTTGAAATAAATATCCATGGGTTATAATAACGATTAGTTGGCAAAGAGACCGGGATCGGTTATGGGCATACTCTCTGTTGATACCGAAAACCACTTTGACAACCGTGTACGCGGTGAAGATTCCAGAATGAAGTAGGATGGTGGCGATGTTGTATTGAAGTATATACGTGGATCCGACTCCCGTGAGTTGGCATAAGGTGGCTAAAACAGGAGCGATTGACGGGCTAATGAGGTAGCACCTTTGCTCGGACACACTTCTTCGTATGTCATTCTATTACTTTGTGATTGATTGGTGCGCACCTTTAATTTTTAGGAATGTGGCTCGAGGTGGGCGGTAGCTGCGCGCTACGCGTTACCACCGGCCCAGAAGCGTAATTGGTATATCTATCCTGGCATTGCCTAGTTGTGCCGTGTCACCTACTCTAGCGCGTCTTGTACGATTTGGATTTGTTCCGTACCTATGGAGTAGGTAGCGTCTCGATCAGGAGGTATTACAGTACTGTATAGAATACTGGCACTATTATGTGCGAAGGGGAATATTGGGTCACTCCTTAACGCTATTTTAAAGTAAGTTTATTTTACTAATAGACATTATTATAATAGCGAATATTACTACATAGTAAAAAATTTAACGGATCCTTAGAGGATGGGCGGTCCCAAGCATCCTTTAAGTTACCTGTACCTATATTACAGTTCACTTGAGTTGGTTTACATTGTACAAGTATGTATATCTTGACTCGAGTGTTTTGTGTTTTGCTTTACGCTCGGGTCAGACTGAGTGATATAGCATTTGAGACTCACCTTCGGAGTTGGAGTTTTGCTTGTAGATCCAGCTATCTATTTAAATTTTAGTATTCAGTTGATTCCAGTTATCTAGTTGATTCCAGTAATGTATTCTGATTTGTACTTGATTATCATCTTGTTACTCCTGTTGTATCTTGTTTAACTCTGATGTATTTATATAGTAGCTTCATGAAATACTATCTCTTTGCTTCCACTGCATTTTATTACTCTTTATCTGTGATCTGTGATTTATTTATTTATTGTATGTTCTGAGTTTTGCCAAATTTATTTCTACAATTTGGTATTTTAAGCAATTCAAGTCCGACATGTGTGGATGCAAATGGTTGAAAATACCGGGTCGTTATAAATACCAATTGTGATGACCCACCTCTCGACTCTCAGATATTGACACTAATACATTCTCAGTATTCACGTACCGTAAATACAAACGCCGGAGATGTAGATTATCATGGGGTAAAGAAACAAAGATAGAAGATAGACAATAATAGAATATCACATCGTATTTAACACATAATTATACATATGAGTAGTACATGCAATCACTTCAAATTATTCCATCAAAGTTACAACAATTACTAACCCAACTAGGATAGATATAACGATCTATCCTTACAGTGCTGATAGATACTAATACATAATACAGACTAGTGGAAAGTGAAATGACTTCAACAAAAGACCCAAAATGCTCTGTGCTCCATGCTCCATTACAAAATACTCTAAACTTACCCAACTAGTTGGCTACCCAGGAAAATAGGGCACCCAGAGTTTAAAGGGAAAAGAAAATAAACTCCATATCATTCATGGGACTGGTGTAAGAAACTCAAAATACGATGTTTGAAAACAAAAGGTATCTCATAAGACCATGCCACACATAAATACGGAATGGATTTTTACCTTATGATAACCAAAAATATTTGCTATGCAGAATATGTGAATATTATTTAATGACATTCTTTTGAAAACACTTTTCAAGTTAGTACACATAATCTTAGCCGAGATTGTTACATTATTAAAATCCAGCATACTTGTCTCTACAATCAAATCCGAAGGCACTTATTGAAGAATGGATTTCCATACAATGACAAGATAAGGGACTACCTTTCTACAGTACATCTCTAGAAAAATGCACCTTAGGTTCCAACCTCTACCAACATAAGAACCGACCTACTTTCCCATAGATAGTACCGAATATGTCATTACTCTGGTCGTTCCCAACCTACTCGAGAGCTCTCTTTGCATGCACTACATTAATTTAAAACCAGACGTCATAGCGGGAATAAATATATCCAAAAAGGTGATGACTATACCCTAACGGGAGCGACCCACTTAGCTCTGCCGCATCTACCTTATTTTCGTCATTTTCGGATGGTGAGGCTTGAGGTAACGGTTAACTTACTCATAGAACATTCCACTTTGAATGCCACATTTCCAATCCAAAATCACATAACTGATTTCTACAAACATATAACTCCTGGGCCCATATGTCTTAGTAAAGGGTGTTAAGTTAAGAAAAGTTTCCTTCTCCGCCACCAATCAGATGATACATTTATAGAAATCAAAAAATGTAATTACAATTGAAATGTCAGACATCGATCCATGCAAGTTGTCCAGGAACAGGACAAACCGAAGGCACTCCCCTACCACATCTTGTCGGGAGTGATTCCTAGGATTAGTAGCAATTAGTCCTTGCATTGGATATTTCATAACGTAGTGACTACTGCTACTATATGTATATTGAGAGTTTGTCCCTAAATGATCAACAAGTAGTCCTTCATTATGAAAATCGTTATATCATATCCACGTCCTCACTTCGAATACATAAATTGGTTCGAAGTGGTCTTCGAATAGGAATTTTCCAAATCCGACCCCGGTTCCTCCAAACCAATCGTCGATTGAAAAGATGTTAAGTTCGTATGTGATTATCAACCATCATTCAATTTAACTCATATTTTTATTCATTCATTAATATACCTTAGAGTTATATTTATTGAAATATTTCTTTATCTTTTTCAGAGTATATGGAATCATCAAGCCTCAGTTATCAAATCCTTTTGGTCACTTTAAACCTTTTTAAATCGTGGGATAATTCTAAATCCTTTCATATTTTACTTAGAAAAATATTTCCAATTCATTTCATTTAAATATTAAAAAAGATTTCCTAATTCAAAACTCAAAATTTTAATTCGATTAAAATCATATTATCTAGGATGTTAATCCAAAACCATTAAATGTTAAGTGAGCAGAATCTATAGAAATCATCTAATTCTACTCAATATCAATTCCCGTATTCAACAAATACTATGGGCAGAATAACGGTGAAAGAACCTTCTAAATTCCATGAATATTATGAGTTCCCTCTTTGGGCTTTAGCACTAAGTACAAGAAGATTATCTCTGTAAAAATCAAGTTATTTATATTTGGAGAATTATATCCTTTAACTTTGGAAAAATTTGATCAAAGTAAATCAAATTTACTATCCCATCCGTCGGGACAGTCTGGATAGCCTGGGAGAGCAGGAAACTGGTTTTCCAAACTCAAGCCTAGACACTATCTCTCCGACATCCATAAGGCAGTCAAGTAATTTGATCGACTCTAAATCATTCAATATTTAACCATTCCATAGTTCCTTCAAATCATATTTAAAATAATTTATTAATCATTTGAATACATTTACAAAAGATTTGGAAAAGAATGGTCGCGTTTAAAACTACATTTCAAAAGTTATAGAAAAGTACCATGGAAAAGTGCCACGGGAAGTGCTTTTTAAGCTACATTGATCAAAACGACTTTTTTATCATTTGAAAACTCATTTATTTATCACTTTTAAAACATTTTAAAATATTTTTAGAATTTATTTCATATTTTAAACAATTTTAAAGAGGTTTAACATTCCATATACACTAATTCATTAAATAAAGGAAAGTGATTTCCTTTGTGCTTATCGACGTGTATTTCCGTGACTTTCATATATATTCAACATTCATATTAAACAACCATCATTAATAATCCTAATCAAACATATATAACATCCGATAGCATATAATACAATAGTTTAGGAGTTTACTCGCCTCGAGTTTAAACTACCAACTAAAAATTGGCTATAGCTTTGCTAACTCAAACTTTTAGCTCATGATCACTTGGATTATTGCTTCTAGATGGCTCAGCCTATGGATGAGAGAATGGAGATGATGGAAGCCATTAAAGTAGAGGTGAAGAAGAAGAAGAAGATTGAATTAGATGTGTGAATTTGTGAAGCGTTGGGTCTTATTTATAGCCTTAGGAAAATGTAGAAAGTTACTAAATTACCCTTAGATATTATCAAAATATCTCTTACACCACATCACTTCAACATCAAATCCTTGTCCCCATACTCAAGTGCATGCATTAACGAGATGTAATGTGATAAGACATATTACAAGAATATCTTAACATGGAATGACATGCATTAATTGTGGATTTGATGTTTGCTTTCCATGTTTAATGGCGATTAGATGTAACCTTTTTCACTTACTTTTTGTAAAAATATCTTAAATATTTTCTTTAGCTTTGATTTAAATAATTGTGATACACATAAAAGTGTATATGTGTATATGTGTGCATGTACAAACAATGTTGGAACTACGTAAGACAATTTCCATTTTTCAAACCGTTGAGATTTCGAGATCCAATTTCCAGTCATATTTTTCAACTTTTGATTCAAAATTTTTATTTGTGTAAACAAAACTTGAAAATAAATTTCTTAACATCTTTAACTAATTAAAACAATTTCATTTAACTTATAAAGCTATATTTAAAATTAAATAAATATTCCATTTTTAAAGTGGTAAAATTACGGGTCGTTACAAATAGCATATTGACTATGTATGTAGATAGTTCCATAGATCCGTAAAGAATGGAATCTATAACATCCTTTAAGTTATATTGCATTTCATTTGGACATTTCACTTGAGTTATTTACTTGCATAAGATTGTTAATCCTAACTCAAGTGTTTTTTGTTTTACTTTAAGCTCGGGTCAGCCTGAGTATGATAGCATTTGAGACTCACCTTTGGAGCTTAGAGCTTTGTTAGGAGATCTATCTTTTATCTATTAAGCTTTTCAGTTATCTTAGTTATTTCAGTTATTTCCAGTTGCTTATGTTCAGACTTATCATTTGCTTATGTATTAGAGACTTCTTTGTATTTCGACTTAGGTTGTATTTGCTTTAGATTTTGATGTTTCTGTAGTAGCTTCATGAACTACTATTTATCTATTACGCTGTGTATTGTTGTATTACTCTGTATCTGTGATTCTGTGATTGATTTATATATTGTATATCCTAAGTTTTGCCGAATATAAATGACAATATGTTATTTTGAGCAATTCAAGTTTAACATGGGTGGTTTATTGTTGACTTGAATGGTTGTGTAACAACCCGCATATTTTACGATTGTGTATTTAAATATTTTATTTAAATATAGCATCATTAGTCGGATTTTAGTACGAAATGCTACTTTTTGCAAATAGTCGAATTAGTATTCGAGACCCCTTCCATTGAGTTCAAAATGACGTCCGTGACCCTTTTGAGTATAAACATCGATATGTTTGGAGTTAGATAGAATTTCGATCTTTTCACTTAGGGCTTTGGGTTTGGGTTTCAGCCCACTAACTCAACTCATCTTATATCCTAACTCCACCCCCTCTCCTCTTCATTCATTCTAATATTTCTTAACACTTTTAGCTTTAGAAAAATGGGGAAGAGAAAAGAGTTTAGAAAATCCTAAGCCATAGTTTCTTTGCAAATTCAAGTTCTAGCTCCAAAATCAAAGAGAAGCTTAGGTAAGCATCTCCTTCTTCTTCTCCATCTCAATCTCTCTCCAATTTCAGAAATTTCCTATAACCTAATTTGGGAAATTATTGCTTCTAGACTTAGATTGGAGTTTCTAGAGTTGAAGTTGAAGAGTAGTTGATCTTCCTTTGCTTTCAAGCTTCTCCTTCATTGTTTTTAGGGTTTAAAGGTGAGTTTTGAACTCACATCTACTTCTATAGTTATCATAGTTGTTAGGTATGAATTCCTAACACTTATTTATGTTCATTTGCTTTTGATTTGGATTGAATTGGTGAATATTCCAATTTTTGATGTTCTGAGGTCGAATCTTTAAAAATCCAATCTTTGATGTTTGAACACGTTAGTAAGGTGTTTCGGAGAGCCATACAAGGCTGGGCTGTCGCTAGGCGTAAATCCCTAGTCATCGTTGCTCGCTCATTCGCTTTCATTCCGTGTTTTGGATTTTTGCCCCACAAGGGGGGCTAGGCTAAACTGCTAATGAAGTAGGTTCAGTCGACTGAACCAGGGGGTCAGTCGACTGAACCAGGAGGCAGAAAATTATTTGTCCCCGTATCAGTCGACTGACCTGATGGTCCAGTCAACTGACCTGGAAACCCGAGAGTTTCCAGGTTCTGTGCCAATCGACCGACCATCTGGTCCAATCGACTGACCTGCTTGCTTCAGTCCAATTCTCCTATTTTGCTTAAGATTCTAATTTTTATCGATTCGTGATTATCCGATTTGTTGTTATCATTTATTATCGAATTTGACTTCTACTTTGGGATTTTGGGGAACATCCATTTTGATGGATTTGGTATCGATTTCTTTGGATTTGATTCACGTCTTTGTATGTGAATTTGTGGTGATAGATTGTTTCTACAATCATTTTTGTGACTTGTCACTTTGAAATACGAAGGTTTCTATACTTGTAGTAAATAACAAAACTCTTTCCTTAAAATGATTTCAACTCTACTTTTAATACAAAGATCGTTTATAAAACCGTTTTCCAACCTATTAGTATATACAAACCTTTTCCTCATTCATTTGAGAAATCTAATTAAACGGCTTAGTAAAACAAGTGGTATGACAAGTTTGTGTTTATTTCGTCAGTTAATTTTTGGACTTGTTCGATTGAAACTCTTATGACAATTTTCGAGTGGAGATCTACAATTTATTCGTAAATATTTAAGCTAAGCCAGTGGTTATGGGACATGAAGCTAAACTCATTTATTTACTAGCTTAGTGTAATTGACACTTCTTGATGATTGATGATGATCATTTTTGTGATTTAGACTAGCGATATGCTATGTCTCTTTGTCCACGTAGGGGACTGTACCTCGTTTTATTGAGTTTCGTCTCCTTTCTTTTATAGGCTAATGACCTATTGATTCTTTGGAGTTTCGACTCATTTTTGCGGGCTAGCAACCCATGTTCTTTTATGGAGTTCGGTTCATCGGACGTACCATTATACTACGTCGTTGTATGGCTTATCAGGTTCATCGGGCGTACCGTTGTACTACGTCGTTGTTCCAAATTATTTGAGTTTCAGGTTCCTCGGGTGTACCGATATTGTACTACGTCGTTGCACCAGCTCTATGGTTAGCGACCATGGGATAGCGACCCGTTTGTGATACAAGTGTTGGTGAGTTTTCATGATCCCGTTTTGTCTTATCCTATCTCATTTTATCTGATATTTAAAGCTAGACTGATCCGTTTATTATTTTCTTATTAAATAATACTCGGATCAGACCGAGATGTTACAGGTGCTTCTGTTTGACTTCTTATCAGTGATCATCGTCTGACTTTTGTCTAACTACATTAAATTGGTAGTTTTTGTTGTTATACATTTGAGATAGAGACTCCTTGATGTATACATATTCTTTTTTCTAGCACTTGTGTCTATTCTTTTGTGACATTGTGGATCTTGTTTGACCACTACTCTGATGTACACTTCTATGTGTTATATTCATATCTGTTTTCACCTTTGTGTTATGGATATCTGTGACTGATTTGTGTTATGCTTATTTCTATATTTGTTTCCGAAGATCATATAGCCACTGTGTAGTAGCTTTGAGTTTGTATCGGTATGTCGGATTTCCTCTTAGAAACAAATGCATGTTATACTATCTGACATATCGGTCCTTGCACAAAGCAATTACACAGATGGTCGCTCTTCAACAACCTTATCCTTCGCGCTAGTTGACAACATCACCCCGTAGTATCCTTGGCTAGCATGAGTGTAGAGGTGGGGCGTCACAGCTTGATATTAGAGCCAAACTTTGGAACAATATAGAATAACCTAGCAAGGATCATTGTGCTAAGTCCTTCCTAGGAATCGTGCTTTAGGATTTATCCGAGTCATAGGACCCATTCTATCATATTTTCTTTTATGAAGCCTTATTTTATCAATCATGATTGTTTGATATTCATTCTGAGAATAACGTTTTCTTCTTCTTTCTTTCTTTCTTAAAGAAGAGAAATGGTTAGACCAGGCCGTCCCAGCGCCGATCAATCCAGTGCTACTCCTCAGGATGGAGTATTTATGTCTGCCCAACAACTTCTAGATCTTGTAAAGAATGCTCAAGCTGTCGGACCAATTCCAGAGCCTACTCACCCAAAATCCGGATTTGCACGCCTATGCAGTGATTATACAAATTTGGGTGGAAAGCCATTCAAGGGTTCCGAGGGAGTTATCGAAGTCCAAGCTTGGCTTAGATCATGCGATCGCATCTTTTCTCGCATGAATCTCATTGATCTGTATCAAGTCCAAGTGGCTTCTAGTATGCTCCAAGAAAGAGCATTAGATTGGTATGAGCTTCTGATTTCAAAAATTATTGAAGCAGATCTTACTTGGGAGCAATTTCGGGAACGATTCGAATTAAAGTTAGTGCCAGAAGATGAGAAGTGACTTTGGCCCGTCGCTTTGTTGACCTTGTTCAAGGTGAATCCTCTATGACGGATTACGTCGCATCTTTTGAATCCCTCTCTAAATATGGGGTCGAGTACATTAATACCCCATTTAAGAAAAATCAGAGGTTTGTCTATGGCTTGAATAAGAATCTCAAAAAGCTATTACTTCTAAAATTAGAAGTTTCTTTCGATCAGCTTGTTGATATCGCTCTTCGACTCGAAGAGGCCGATAAAGAAGATGATGTTGAAGTTGGAAGTGCCAAATCGAACTTCAACAACAACAAGAAGAGGCCTATTAAGTTCAAAGGCCCTTATCCCAATATGAAAGGGAAGCAGGCAACTTCGCTAGCAAAGACTTCTACGCCTAGTCATGGGCAATGCTAAAATTGTGGTTCTAAGGACCATTTTGCTAATAGATGTCCGAAACCTCTCTTTTGTCGTTATTGCAAAAATTCAGGTCATCTTTTGTCTTCTTACCCCAAACTTCAAAGCAAGAGCGAGGGAAGGCTAAATGTTGTGCAAGCCCCTAGTAACACTTCTCGTGGTCAAGATAGTTCTCATTCTATCCTTGACGACATTATTATGTTTCGTGATCATCCTATTCGAGTTCTTTTTGATACGGGTGCATCTCATTCTTTTATATCAAAAGAACTTGTTGATATTTTTTTTGAGTGTTATGGCTTTGATGACTTCTTTGAAAATTGCGAATCCGGTTGGTGGATCCACAACACTCAGTTTACTTTGTAAAGATGTCGAGATTATTTTACATGATTATGCTTTCCAAGTCGATTTGCATTTTATGCATTACTTAGGCTTTGGAGTGATTATGGGAATGGATTGGCTTAGCAGTTATGAAATCCATATCCTATGTCCTAAGCGGGCTATTCATCTTTGACATCCGCTATCTGTTAAGAAAATTTCTATTGTTCTTAAAGATTTGGATTCTAAATTGGCAGCATCCTTGTACTCTCTAAACCCTCATGATGACAATAATGATGATGAGGAAGATGTCACTTCTCTCATTCACGTTGTTCGTGAATTTTCCGACATATTTGAGCCCGTTTTAGAATTACCACCTAAGCGAGCAATTGAGTTCAAAATTAATCTAATCCCTGGAGCTCTGCCTACACTCGTCCTCCTTATCGTATGTTCAATAAAGAAAATAAGGAGATGCGTAAACAATTATCCAAATTGGAGACGAAGCAGTTTATTCGTTCTAGTTCCTCTCCATGGGGAGCTTCGGCTCCTTTTTTGAAGAAATTCAATGGTACACTTAGGCTTTGTGTTGACTACCGCAAGCTTAATGATCTTACCATTAAGAATAAATATCCTTTACCTCAGATTGATGATTTATTTAACCAACTTTACGGTGCTAGAGTCTTTTCACAGTTAGACTTAGCAACCGGTTTTCATCAGCTTCGTATTGTAGTGGATAGCATTCCTTTGACATCGTTCCGTGCTCGTTATGGATCTTATGAATGGCTTGTTATGCTATTTGGTATAACGAACGCTCTAGCTTATTTCGTTGACCTTATGAATGGAGTTTTCAAAGGCTTCCTCGATCGATTTGTTCTCATCTTTATAGAAGATATTCTTATTTATTCTAAAACCAAGGAAGAGCATGAAAAGCATCTTCGGATTGTGTTGGAAACTCTTAGGAGCAATCAATTAAAAGCAAAAATTTCTAAGTGCCACTTTGGCAATCTCGTGTGAAGTTTCTCGGTCATATTATTTCCGAATCTGGAATTTCCTTAGATCCTTCAAAGATTGAAGCGATTCAAAATTGGAAGAGACCGAAGAGTGTAATGGAAATCCGTGGTTTTCTCAAATTGGCGTGTTGTTAACGTCGTTTCATAAAAGACTTCTCAAAAGTTTCTATGCCTCTTACTAGTTCTACAAAGAAGGGAGTTAAATACATTTGGTCGGACAAATGTGAAGCTTCTTTTCAGAAATTAATAGAACTCCTTTCCGATGCTCCTATTCTTGTGATTCCCGAAGGGAACCAAGATTTTATTGTTTATACCGATGCTAGTCGTGTTGGTTTGGGAGCAGTTCTCATGCAAAGGGAATGTGTTATTGCTTATGCTTCTAAGCAATTAAAGCTTGCCAATACTAGATATGCCACTCATGATTTAGAGCTCACGACTATTGTTTTCGCCCTTAATATTTGGCGTCATTATCTTTTGGGAGAGAAATTTGCTCTTTACACCGATCATAAATCTTTGAAATATTTATTTTCTCAAGTGGAACTTAATTTTCATCAACAACGTCGGCTTGAGTTTCTTGCATCTTACGATCTTGATATTCTTTATACTCCTGGAAAGAGGAATCGTGTTGCCGATGCCCTTAGTCATAAGCAACAAGCGGTTGTTTATATGATGATATCCGAATGGAATAATCTCGACATTTTTTCCACTTGTGAGATTCGAGATCGTGAATCTGATGTATGTTCATCTCTTGTTCTATGTAGCCTTGAGGCTCATCCTTTTCTTTTAGACCGCATTCTTGAAGCTCAAAAGCTAGATCCTGAAATGGCTCTTCTTAGCCAAAGTTGTAGGGATAAAAGTAATATCGAAGGTTTGAATGACTTTGATATTGATGCTCGTGGCGGTATTCGAAAATTTGGTAGGCTTATCGTGCCAAATATTAGTGATCATCGTAAAGACATTTTAGAAGATTCTCATCGTTCTAAATTTACCATTCATCTCGGTAGTAATAAAATGTATGCGGGTATGAAGCGACTTTATTATTGGGATGGAATGAAATCTGATATTGCTAACCTCATTAAGCGTTGCATGACTTGCCAACTTGTTAAGGCCGAGCATCAAAGGCTCGGTGGGTTATTGCAACCTTTGGACATTCCAATTTGGAAGTGGGACCAAATTTCCTTGGATTTTATTGATGGTCTTCCCCGTTCTCGTTCGAGTCATGATAGCCTATGGGTGATAGTTGATAGACTTACAAAATCCACCCATTTTATTCCCGTTCGGTCCAATCAGATCGTACCTCTTTTGGCCAAGCTCTTTATTAAAGAAATTGTTAAGTTGCATAGAGTTCCTACTTCTATTATTAGTGATCGTGATCCATTGTTTACTAGTGGATTTTGAAAGAATCTTCAAAAACCTTTGGGAACAAAGCTTAATTTTAGCACCGCTTATCATCCTCAGTCCGATGGACAAACCAAACGGGTGAATCAAACTCTTGAAGATCTTCTTCGAGTATGTGTTCTTGATTTTGGTGGAAGTTGGGAAGATCATATTTCTCTTGTTGAATTTCTCTATAATAATAGCTTCCAATCTAGTATTGGTATGGCACCTATAGAGGCACTCTATGGTAAGCCATGTCGATCACCTTCTTACTTTCTTGAGGCCGCTGAGAAACTGGTTTTTGTTCCAGACTTTATTCATGATTCCACAGAAAAGATTGACCTTATTCGCCATAGGATGAAAGAAGCTCAAAGTAGACAAAAATCCTATGCCGATAACCGAAGAAGGAAATTAGAATTTTTTGTAGGAGATTTTGTGTTTATTCGTGTTTCACTTATGAAGGGTGTTGTGCGTTTCAGTCGATCGGAAAAATTAGCACCCCGATATATTGGTCCATTTCCCATCACCGAACACATTGGTTCAGTGGCTTATCGCCTTTTATTACCAGCTCAATTTTCTTCTATTCATGACGTGTTTCACGTTTCTCAATTATGGGAATGCCTTCAAGATTTCGATTCTATTCTTGAGCCCGGTGTTGTGGACGAAAATGAAGTTTCGCCTAATTGGACTTATGAGCAACATCCTATTCGTATTATTGCTTCGAAGGTAAAATGCCTTCGAAATAAAGATGTCCCTCTTGTGAAAGTTCAATGGTCCTCATATCATAAGGATTGTTCTTGGGAATCTAGAGAATTCATCGTGCGAACACATCCAGACTTACTCTCTCGTGCTCTTTGAGGTGAACTTCTGATTTCTGATTTCTTTTTATTTTCTTCTTAAATATTACGAGGATGCAATTTCATTAAGGAGGGGAGTCTTTAACAACCCACATATTTTACGATTGTGCATTTAAATATTTTATTTAAATATAGCACCGGTAGTCGGATTTTAGTCCAAAATGCTACTTTTTGCAAACAGTCGAATTAGGACTCGAGACCCCTTCCATTGAGTTCAAAATGACATTTGCGATCTTTTTGAGTATAAACATCAATATGTTTGGAGTTAGCTAGAATTTCGACTTTTTCACTTAGGGCTTTGGGTTTGGGTTTGGGTTTCAGCCCACTAACCCAACTCATCTTATATCCTAACTCCACCCCTCTCCTCTTCATTCATTCTAATATTTCCTAACACTTCAAGCTTTAGAAAAATGGAGGAAGAGAAAAGAGATTAGAAAATCCTAAGCCCTAGTTTCTTTGCAAATCAAGTTCTAGCTCCAAAATCAAAGCGAAGCTTTAGTAAGCATCTCCTTCTTCTTCTCCATCTCAATCTCTCTCCAATTTCAAAAATTTCCTATAACCTAATTTGGAAAATTATTGCTTCTAGACTTAGATTGGAGTTTCTAGAGTTGAAGTTGAAGAGTAGTTGATCTTCCTTTGCTTTCAAGCTTCTCCTTCATTGTTTTTGGTTTTAAAGGTAAGTTTTGAACTCACATCTACTTCTATAGTTATCATAGTTGTTAGGTATGAATTCCTAACACTTATTTATGTTCATTTGCTTTTGATTTGGATTGAATTGGTGAATATTCCAATTTTTGGGGTTTTGAGGTCGAATCTTTAAAAATCCAATCGTGTTTGAGCGCGTTAGTAAGGTGTTTCGAAGAGCCATAAAAGGCTGGATTGTCGCTAGTCGTAAATCCCTAATCGTCATTGCTCGCTTGTTCGTTTGGATTTTTTCCCCATAAGGCGGGGCTAGGCCGAAACTTCTAATGAAGCAGGTTCAGTCGACTGAACCAAGGGGTTAGTCGAATGAACCAGGGGGTAGAAAATTCTCTGTCTCCATATCAGTCGTCTGACCTGATGGTCCAGTCGACTGACTGTAAACTCGAGAGTTTCCACGTTCTGTCCAGTCGACCGACCATCTGGTCCAGTTGACTGACCTGCTTACTTCAGTCCAATTCGCCTATTTTGCTTGAGATTCCAATTTTTATCGATTCGTCATTATCCGATTTGTTGTTATCATTTATTATCGACTTTGATGACTTCTACTTTGGGATTTTGGGGAACATCCATTTTGATGGATTTGGTACCGATTTCTTTGGATTTGATTCACATCTTCGTATGTGAATTTGTGGTGATTGATTATTTCTACAATCATTTTTGTGACTTGTCACTTTGAAATACGAAGGTTTCTATGCTAGTAGTAAATATCAAACTCTTTCCTCAAAATGTTTTCAACTCTACTTTTAATACAAAGCTCGTTTATAAAACCGTTTTCCAACCTATTGTATATACAAACCTTTTCCTCATTTGTTTGAGAAATCTAATTAAACGGCTTAGTAAAACAAGTGGTATGATACGTTTGCGTGTACTTCGTCGGTTAATGTTTGGACTTGTTCGATTGAAACTCTTGTGACAATTTTCGAGTGGAGATCTACAATTTGTTCATAAATATTTAAGCTAAGCCAATGGTTATGGGACATGAAGCTAAACTCATTTATTTACTAGCTTAGTGTAATTGATACTTCTTGATGATCGATGATGATCATTTTTGTGATTTAGACTAGCAATATGCTATGTCTCTTTGTCCACGTAGGGGACAGTACCTCGTTTTATTGAGTTTCGTCTCATTTCTTTCACAGGCTAATGACCTATTTATTCTTTGGAGTTTCAACTCATTTTTGTGGGCTAGCGACCCATGTTCTTTTATGGAGTTCGATTCATCGGACGTACCATTGTACTACATCGTTGTCCGGCTTACCAGGTTCATTGGACGTACCGTTGTACTAGGTCGTTGTTCCGAATTATTTGAGTTTCAGGTTCCTAGACGTACCGATATTGTACTACGTCGTTGCATCGGCTCTATGGTTAGCAACCATGGGATAGCGACCCGTTTGTGATACACGTGTTGGTGAGTTTTCATGTTCCCGTTTTGTGATAGGCCTCCCCCTTTTTGTGATTTCTGGATTTCTAGCGATGATTTCTTGAGCTTGTGTTTCACCTCTTTCTGTGATTGGCAATGATACGTTTGCTAATATTTAGGGTTAGGTGAATAAAATAAGGAATACGACATTTTTTAGTGCTTTAAGATTCTTGAGATATTGTATGATTTTTGTGTTGTCTAATGTATACTTTTCATAGTATGGAATTATTTTTATCATATGTTTTTGTTATATCTCTTATCCTATCTCATTTTATTTGATTTTTATAGCTAGACTGATTCGTTTATTATTTTCTTATTACATAATACTCGGGTCAGACCGAGATGTTACAAGTGCTTCTGCTCGACTCCTTATCAGTGATCATCATCTGACTTTTATCTAACTACATTAAATTGATAGTTTTTGTTGTTATACATTTGAGATAGAGACTCCTTGATGTATACATATTCTTTTGTCCAACACTTGTATCTATTCTTTTGTGACATTGTGGATCTTATTTGACCATTACTCTGATGTACACTTCTATGTGTTATATTCATATCTGTTTTCACCTTTGTGATATGGATATCTGTGAATGATTTGTGTTATGCTTATTTTTATATTTGTTTTCGAAGATCATATAGCCACTGTGTAGTAGCTTTGAGTTTATATTGGTATGTCGGATTTCCTCTTGGAAAGAAATGCATGTTATACTATCTGACATATCGTTGCTCGCACAAAGCAATTACATGAATGGTCACTCCTCAACAGCCTTATCCTTCGTGCTAGTTGACGGCATTACCCCATAGTGTCCTTGGCTAGCGTGAGTATATAGTTGGGGTGTCACAGGTTGAAACTAGCGGGTTGTTACAGTTGGTATCAGAGCTAGGTTTAGGCAAATCTTAGCTTATGGAGTAAAAACTTATTAGAAATAGGGTAGCAATACCTTAGAATGTGTAGAATCAATTATGGAATCATCCTTCTTTTTGAGCCTATCTTCTTAGTTAGGATTTTCTTTGATTAGGATTCCTCTAAATTTGAATCTCTATCTTTTTCCTAAAATCCGTTCTGGAATCATTCTATGAGAGAGCGTATTTGTTAGTGTTATAAAATTGTTTTATATCGTATTGTTTATTTTATTAAGTATGATTATATTTTCTATATAAAAGTATAATTTTCTAAAATTAGATAGTTATATGAATTGGTTGTTAGAAATAATAATAAGGAGATGAAATTTTATAAGCATGGTTTATAAATCTGATTTGCAAATGAGATAACAATTAAATTATGGATTTATGAATTTAATTTTTGGTCCTTTTTAAAATTTGGTTTTTAAAGTTTTGAAAAATAAAATAAAAATAATATTACTATTATTTGAGAGTATTTTCGAGTAGAAATTGTTTCAAAAGAATTTTAAAAGAAGCAAGTTAGTACTCTCCTCTTATGTCGCTGGAAAATAATTTTCGTGATGATTGCGGCATCATCTACATTCATTTTCAAGTCTCAAAGTGGGGGAGACCGCTTAGTAACTTTGCTACACTTATGTTCTGGAAATTGAATTTTGATTTGAATTTCTTAAGTATGATTTGATATACAAAAATATATATGCGTATATTTATTTCAAAATGGTTTGAAACTCTTAAGTTTATGTTAAGTAATGGTTTTCAATTATTGAAATGAAGTAAAATTTCTGAATAATTGGAATGTAAATTGAGAAATAAAATTGAAACAACTTGAAACAGTTTAACTAGGATACATTTAATTTGTATAATACTCAATTGGATTGTAAAACATATATAACTTACCTGAAATATTTAAAAAGTTAAAATGTTAACATGAATATGTAATTAAAGGGTGTGCAAGAGGAAATTTAAGCAACAAAAAAATGTTCAAACTAACTTTTTTCTTAATAAAAATATTGTAAATAAAATGTAAATTGTATGATGCTCAATTACGTTCTGAAACATTAATAAAAAATTACCAGGAAAAAGTTTGAATGTTAATAAGAACATTTAATTGAATAATATACAATAAAAATGTACGTAATAAGATGTCCAAAATGAAATTTGTTAAGAAAAGTTATAAATAGAAATGAGTTGTTATAATGAATGTTTATACACTTAATCAATGTTATAAGAAATGTTAAGAGAAATAAATTGAATAATAAAAAGAGAATGTTGTTTAAGTAAATGAATATGAACTTAAGAAACTAAATAAGTAATAAATAAATTTATATTTTGTAAATTGTTTGTGATACAAAGGTAAATTACAAAGAATAGTTGAAATAGAATTATGAAGTGGAATTAAATTAAGTGAAGTCAAATGGATTAAATAAATGAAATGAGTTAAATAAAATATGATCTTTTTGAAATAAAAATAAATTAATTAATTTAAGTTATAAAGATAAGGTGAATGTAAATAAATTATGAGTGAAAGTTAATTAAGTAGAGAAATAAAAAATTTGGAATATATAAGTTATATAACTTGAAACTTGAGAAATAGGAAGTAAAACCCAAAATAAGATTGTGGTTAAACATTTTGGATAGGCAAAAGAAAACATGGAATGTTGTAGTAAACTTAAGTAAATTTGTAGAATGGTTAATTAAGTGATATTGACAATAATGGAAATATACTATGTGAATGAAATAAAATAAATGATCATAGATAAATTTGAATGTAAAAGAGAATAACAAATATGATTGTAAATGAATGTAAATTAATAAGGTGAACATAATGAACGTTAATAATTGAATGTTAGTTAATTTGACGCAATGGAATGGAAATTAATGGGATAAGAATTCACTGAATATGAATAAGTAAGCATAGAAAAAATTCTATAACAAATGTTAATAGATTTAAAGTAAATCAAGCGAATTTAAACCAATTAAATGTGGATGAAACAAATGTAAATAATTAAAAAAATCAATTGAATGTAAATACGTTAAATTGGAATCAATCAAACGTGAATGTAAGGAATGTTGATTGATTGAATAAAAATAGATTGAAACCAAATTAATTGAATGTAAATCAATTAAAATCGAATAAATTGAATATAAATCCATTGAATGATTAACAATATGAATAATAATAAGTGAATGTTAATCAACTAAGAATTAAATAAGGTGAATGCAAATAAATTGGATATGAATGTAAATTTATTGAAAGTGAGTTAATTAGAATGATAATAGTAAATGGATGTTAATAAGCAATAAAAATGTATAATGTTAATACTCGAAAATGAAATTTATGTGGTTGTGAATTAATTGTTTAGTCTGGTACTATGCATATCATGTTGAATATGCGCTTATATGATTTTTGTTTGATGATAATAAACATATATATATATTCATTTAAATGTATTTGTTAATGTACTATTTTATTTTTCATAGATTAAATAAATATTTGTTGAATAAAATAAATTACACAGAATTTTAATTCAAACAGAAATTTTATTCAAACAAATATTTATTACAATCTTGAATAGTACAAATTCAAGCTCTCATTATACATATACAATTTTGATTCTAATTACATCACAATACAATTTACATAAATTCCTCACTACATATCACTAACACTCGTAGTTTATCTTCAATTTCATTCCAGTTAGAATCCAGCATCTGAGCAATCTACAAAAATATTCACTAACGCGGTAAAATTGAAAAAGAAATATTTTTGCAATATAAAATGAAATATGATTTTTGAAAATATGATTTGCCTCAGTTATTTGGGTTGTTCGTCATCATATACATTTGAATTCATCATACACGAACAATGTGACATGCACAGTGTATCACTGTACATGCCACAAGGCCGTGCACATCGATATACACTTGATCGATTTACAGGGACAGGTGAGCACTGTTCAAACCCAAATGAAAAGCCGGGTTCAACTCACGTGCAATATATTTAAAATCACGACACGAGCACAAGGTCAAACCCGAGTTTTTGAAACTGGATTCAACTCAAGTGAAATTTAAAAAATCAACATGAAGTGAATCAAGACACAGTGCAGAGCAAGTGCAAATACAAGTTGTACAAGATTGCCATCAACATAACAGCAAAAATGAAGACTGCAAGAATTTTGCAGTGATACAAAGCAGACATGAATGCAACAACAAACCCAAATGAAGACCACAAGTATACAACAACTCCAACAGTGACAGCGAAATATGCAAGCTCGACTAACAGGACTGCAACAAACAAATGAATGCAACAAGCAACATCAATAAACTAAATGCAAGACCAAAGTGAAACAGGGATATACAGTGATGCATGGAACAAGACTCAAGTATGTATACAGAGAGTATACAACATGACAATGCAGACACAACAATGAAGACTACAGCAAATGTCCAGACAACAACAAAAAATGCATCAGTGACCAAACACAGAACAAAGTATAGTGAAGCAACTCGACTACAAGTCAGTAAATAGTTCAGCGGTAAAGATGAGTGCAGACTCGAATGTATAGTTCAAGTGTGTCAACCAAACAAAGAAATACATCATGCAAGCTATCAAGACTCAGTGCAACAGGCAACATGAATAAACTAACAAAAGCAAGCCGAGTTTCAACCAAGAATGAAAACAAAATATGCAGTACATACTCAAGTACATCATGAAACCAAAGTGAGTATGCAAGTGCAGACCAAATGAAAGACCAGTATGCAAACAGTGAACAGAAGACAATTGAAACAACAACCTCGGCAAACAACAACAGCTGACAACAAAGACAATGCGACAGTAATTGAAGCCGAGAAACAATGTACCAAAGATCAGGTGACATGTTCGAAGTCAAAGCAGAAGTAATCAAGTCGAAGTTAACAAAAGAAATATAAATACAGACCAACAACAACATCAAGCAGAAAGACATGAACAATGTAGGCTGATACAGTATGCAGTGCGAACACATGACAAGGCATAGTTTGTTACTGCAGAATAATTTCAATGCAATGAAGTTGAGATATATGGAGTTGAATTCACAAATCAAATCGAAGGCAATGCAGTGTGAAACAATGCTACAGGGATGAACGAAATTCAACAGTGCAGAGATGACTAAAAATCAAATACGTATCTTTGAAAAAATCAAACAAATTAAAAGAGGAAAGTTTCTGCCGTATGATTCAAGAAAAAAAATCGAACGCTACAAAATCAAAGCCGTGCGCATGAAGTCACAAATATCATGTAACGACCCGTAAATTTTTGATAATTAAAATAGCTAATTTAATAAGATTTCGTGATTTAGTGTTAGAAAAAAATTGTAAGTCGTTTGGAATAATAATAAGTGGAATGAATTGCAACAATAATTATCTAAGTAATTATTTATAGATTGAATGGAGTTCTAATCTAATTGAATTGACTCAAATGTTATAACTTGGTTAAGGGAATATATGGAGAAACCAATGCAAATGAGTGAATAAGAATTGTGAATTATTTAGGTAGTAATAAAAAATTTAATAGATTGGTTTCGAAGATTTGAATAGTAATAAGTATTGAAAAATAAATGCTACTTAGTGAATGCCTTTGCAATCAATAATTGGATAGGATAATAAATATCGAATTCATTGGGTATAATAGAGTAATTGATTGATAAGTAAAATCTAGTTCAAATCAAATAATTGAATATTGAACAGGTAAATTGTTTAAAGTAAATATTTAAAACTTATTGAATAATTGAATAACAGAAATTGGATAACTGATTAATGGAAATGGTTGTTCTATAATTTGAATTAGTTTTAAAGGTTAAATCTTATAAGTTCGTTTTGAATATTTCAAAAGATAGTGATTTAAGAATAATCAAATTCGTTTAAAATTAACATTACAAATGTTTGAATAATTAAATTCTGAATTTGATATGATTAATTTGATATTGAAATTTAATATATGAAAATAGAGTGAATAATTGAAATTTGATTTAATATGATTCAAACTGGTTTCCAAAGTGAATGTAAGTTATATTGGGATTATAATAGAGTTAATAAGATTTTAAAATTTGAATTTATTGGATAATTGAATAATGGGTTTAATATGATTAAAAATGATTTGTAAAATTTTATTTTATCATATTAAAGTTAGAATGATGTTGTAGAACTTTTAAAATCGAATTAAAAGTAAATTTGTGAAAATTGAATATTTTAATATTTAATTGACGAGTTAAAATAGTCATTTTTCAAACAGTCTCGGAATTCGACAAAACTAGTTTCATCGGATCCGTAATGTCATATTATTGTAAGGTTTCAAATTTCGTGTCAATCGGATTTACCGTTTGTCTGGGGCAAGCCAAAACGCATAGAAACTAGTTGAATCGGTTTAATTTAAATTTGATCGTTTATTACCGTAACTCGCACAGATGATCGAATTAGCCTCCGAAACCTGTTCCATTGTGTTCGGAACGCGGGATAAACCCCAGAAACGCCAGTCACTGTGCGAGATTTGGAGTTCGAAAAATTGGGAATGAATAGTGTTCGTCAGTTCGCTATAAAAGGACCCTTAATTCATTTCATTTGGTCCAAAACCCTAATTTATTCTATAGCCGGCCCTAGAAATTCAATGGCCGAAAACGCACCATCTTTCTCCCTCAATCTCTTCTGATCCATCAACTTTCATACGAAATCTTCAATACGGAAGTTCTAGAGCTCGAGGAGAGCTTTGAATCTATGCGGTTGTGAAGGGGTATCGCGCAGTGTGGTAGGAGCTGGGGGGACCGTCGGCCTGTTGGTCGCGCGCGATTCTCGAGACGAGGGGCTAGCCAGCTTCGTGGTGCTCATGCCGAAGGTAGAGGAAGGGATGGACTTCAATATGGCGCTAGTTGATCGTCGCCAAAGTGAAGGATTTGGTCGCAGAATTCAACCCTAGTTCGGCATTGATGGGTTTGGACGCGTGCGTTTTACTGGAGCGTGAACGCGGGAGGGGGAAGAAGGAACGAACGGCTGAGATTTTAATCTGGGTATAAAATGAAATAAAGTTGTATAATTTTATATTCAAATCCGTACGAACTTTAAAACTGTGTAATTTTCCATGCGAGGTCCGTTTTGGACGAAACGAATTGCGTTGCAATCGTTTTGTCGAGCACTACACAATGGAGCAGGATTGGAATCGTTTGGAGCTAGAGAAAATTTTGGGTTAAATCGAACATCGTTCGATTTGATTTAAAATCGTAAAAATCGAGGTGAGTGTTTATAACGCTCACAACGTACTAAATATCTTTATGCTAGTTAAATTTGACATTATGGAGTGTTATGATTTTATTTGTCATTGTTTGATAAAATTTAATTGTCATATAGATTTTCATTTGAATTAATCGTTGAAAATTAAATTGACAGTTAAATTGAAATTAAATTACCTGACATTGATAACTATGAAATTGCCATGAATTGTATTGTCTATTGGATGATGTATTTCGATGGATACTATTGGTTGATATTTAAATGTTTGGATGTTTATTTGCTTATATATATCCTGTTATGCATACATATGAAACTGTAATCTGATTTAAGTGATATATATTCATCCCTGACATTTAATTGAAATAATTACTTGGTTATAGGATAGATAATTTTATACGGACACCGAATTGGATAAATTAATAATTTTTTAAAATCGTCGATTTGAAATTTATTTAAATATTTTGATTTAAAAGTTATAAAAAGAAATCAATTTATAGAAATCGAATTTATCGAAAATTTGAGTTTGGAATGTTGAAATAAATTTTGGTTAAAAGAAATTGTTAAATAATTAAAGCGGAGACTTTGAAATTTAAAATCGGGATATGATTGAATTTCGAAAATTGATTTTTTTAAAGATTTAACCTTAATTCGAGCAATGAATATTACTAAGTAAAAGTGATATAAAGATGATATTTTGAAATCGAGCTTGGAATTGAATCATATTTGAAATTTGGATTTAAACCTGAATATTGATGGAAAATTTTGTTAAGTATTATAAATGGATATTTTTGAAACCCAAGCTCCAAATCGATATAAATTGAAACCGAATTAATTGAAAGTGAATATAAAATTGAATAAATTTGAGGTCAAAGTTGACGTTGATTGAATCGAAATCGAAATTGAATCGGTAGAAGAGAAATTGAAATTGTTTTGAATTGAGAAGTTATAATTGAAATGGTTTGGTTTTGAAGCTGTTTTATTTTGTTTTCCAAATTACTCAGTTATATAAACCATTTTGAATACTTAAACTATTTTAATCTAATTTAAATCTACTTAACCCAATTTAAATTATTTTAAATTAATTTATCTATTTGAAATCCATATAAAGATTTTAAGTATTTTTAACTATTTTAATGATTTACACTACTTTTAAACTACTTAAAACTATTTTCTAAAAATTCAAGTTGGTCAATAAGGTGAAATGTTTATGTTTAAATCTCGAATGTAAATACGAATTGGGTTAAATGAAGTTGCAACCTAAATTGAAATTCGAAGTGATTTGGAAATCGAAATGAGATATTGAGGCGAAAAATGTTTTTGAAACGGAACCTTACATTTTGAATAGATACGATGATATTTGAAATGGACTTGATTTTTGAAGCGAATATGATATTTTGATATCAATTACGAATCGATTTGAAATGTAAAAGAGCCAACGGTGTAATAATACGTAGTTATTAAAGAGACCGGGATCGGATATGGACATACTCTCTGTCGATACCGAACACCACTTTAATAACCATTATACGCGGAGTGTTGATCCATAATAAAGTGGATGATTTGGTGAACGCGTTGACTGAAGAAAGAGAACAATATTGGATGACCCTTGACATGACTAAAATAGGAGCCGCGCCGGGCCATTGAGGTTCGCCACCTCTAGCGGACACACTTCTTCGATACCATATCTATTACATTTGTGATGTGATTTGGGTGCACCCCTTGATTTGGGAGTGTCGTTTCGCGGTGTTGGGATAGCTGCTGGCTATGCTCAACATCAGTCCGGATCACGCAACTACTAGTATCCTAGTTGGTATCGCCTCGTGTACCTTGTCATACTGATTGTCCTATTCGCGACCACTACGTTTTGTTTTGTGTTATACCTATGGGGTACCCTCTGATAACCACCAGTTTACGGTGGGGCTTACGGTGCTGTATAGACTATGACATTATAAAAATGTGTTAAGGGGGATTATGGTAACGCCTTAACGCTATTTTGATACTTTATATTACTGATAGGCATTATCTACTTGGCGTACATTACTACATAGTAGATAGTTTAACGGATCCTTAAGAGATGGAAAATCCCGTAACATCTCTTGAGTTATGCACGCACGTTGACACTGGATATGAGATGTCAAACCCCGTAAACATCTCTGACGCCGTTACACTCATATTTATTTACGATTGATTTAACTTTCATAAGGATATTTTAGTCCCGACTCGAGTGTTTTGTCTTTTCATTACGCTCGGGTCAGTCCTGAGTTTTTCAAATTTTTGAAGATATATTCTGGAGGATGAAGACGAAGATTTGGTATACTATTACTATTATTACCCTTGCATCATGCTATCTGCTGCATTATTTAATTGTTCTGTTTTATATGTATAACTCTGATAAATGTTGTATAAATAATTGTCAAAGTATAGTAAACAGCTTCATGAACTGTTTATTTGACTATTATATTTTATCGTTCCGCTGCGAGATTCTGTGTTGTTTCATTTCCTTTATTTCTCTTTCTTTTCTTTTCTTATTTACCCCAATAACCATCTGCCCTTTTGAATGGTTTGGAATCGGCATGTGTATTTGATCGTCGGTTTTAAACTGTCCAAAAAGGCGGGTCGTTACATATCAGGCAATCGAAAAATAGGAAAGTGACGAAGTCCATATAAATACAACCCCAAAATCATCATCGGCAGTGGGAAAAATTCAATCAAATCCAAATGTAAACCCACAATCATCATCGGTAAAAATCATCGATCAATCGGAGTTCAATCGAGCATAACAGAAAAGCAAAAAGGAAAGTCGCATACCAAATTGAAGTCGAACTCCAGAAGCCCTAAATTTCACAAACCCTAATTGCAAGCAAAGCAGAGGAACGAGAGCGGCCGACATCATCTCAAGAGACGATCAACAAATAAAGCAATAGAACCAAGTTCAATCGAGGATTAATAGTCGCGATCATCTATATTTTCTGAAAGCCCTAATTTGGACGAACGAAGATTAACGAGGCCGCCATTTTCTTCACAAGCCAGAGAAAAGAGAACGGGCTAGAGAAATAAAAGGGGGTCGGTTTTTGTATGTTTATTATAAGGGGTTTTATTCTTAAATAGGGTTTTAGTTTTAATTTGTTTTTAAGTTTGTTTTAAATTCTCTTTTAAGGTTCAAATCTTGGTAAATCACCACCTAGGGTTTAGGTAGTGTCAGATTGTCTAGTTAGAATTAGTTCAGTGAGCAGGGTGTGCGAGTTTGCAAAACTCTATAGGCGATAGCAGGGTGTGCGAGTCTGTTAGAGTGTTTGTAAGCGGGAGACCATTTAATTCTAATAGAAATCTGAGAATGCAGTAGTAGGCAGGTGTTGCCGAAGCTGGGTAAATTTTGTGTGTGATTTACTTTTCAGCATATTTATTTCTCTGCAGTTTGTTTTTGCGTTTAACTCGAGAAAATTTGCTATAACCCTATCCACCCCCCCTCTAGGGTTAATCTAGATCCTACAAGTGGTATCAGAGCACGGCATTTTTCTTTAACTCTAGAGTCATGAATCCACCAAATAATGCTTTTTCTGAGGGGCAATCTATTGTTATGCCACCCATGTTCAATGGGAATGATTATGCTTATTGGAAAGTTAGGATGGGTATTTATCTTAGTTCTGTTGATTATGATGTTTGGGACATTATTGAAACTGGGTATAAATCTCCCACTATAACTGTTGGTGATACTGAGATTCCTAAACCTAAGGATAGGTGGGACGTGTAGCGACCCGACTTCCATCCACCCGGAAGTCGCATCGCTAACAAAGAAAGAAAGGGATAGAAGAAGAAAAAGAAAGAAAAGAAAGAAAGAACAACACATCAGAATCTCACAGCGGAACGAATGAAATATAATATATAACATATACATGGTTTTATATACATCAGAGTACACAACTATACATCTCAATTTAGACAGTTATAACATTTCTGTCTAATACAATACAAGAATAACTATACAGAATGACAACACAGAATATCACACAGCGGAAACTCTAACTATATCTACACGCTGAAGCCTCCTGCTCCAAAGCTCCTTTAGAAATCGTCAAGAGATAACCTGAATCACTTGACTACTCATATATAATATGAGTACCCAAGAGTTTAATAAAACAGAAAATAAACACTCGGGTCAGACAGGGGTCTGGTGTGAGTAAACGGTTTAAGATTGCTTAACTTTAGAAAAAAAACCTTTAAAAGAAAAGGTATCACGTAAGACTTCCCACACATAAACATGGAAAAGTTTTTACCTTACGCTAACCAAAAACATTTGATAGGAAATCCGGTGATATTATAATAGTGTCTAGGGTTTTCAAGTAAATATGAAATAGCCGAAATTGTTACATTCATTAAATTCCAGCTACTAGCCACAAAAGTGGGTAATACAAACAAAACCGTAGGGTCTCGTAGGGAAAATGGGTTTCCATCAATGGCAGGGCTACTGGGGTACCGCCCGTCACAGTACGTGGCCTAGATCACCGTACCGAGGATTACTCCCTTCATCCCCTGCAACACAAGGCCGGGACCATTCCTTACTGAATAGTCCCGAATAAGACCACCCCGGCAGTTGTTGCAATCAACTGCCCCACACAGCCGAATATAAAGGGACTTCTAGACAGGGATGAATCTCACTCTCCAGTGGGGGCTACCCACGAAGCCTTGGCGCACCTCCCCTGTTTTAGCCATTCCCGGTTGATGAGGCTTGAGGCTGCGATTACCTTTATAGGACACATTATCTTAGAATGCTCATCGTCCACCTGACGATGTGCTGAAAGCATTCAATCCATACAAGTTCGTTCCGGGTTCGAACGAAACCGAAGGCACTATCTCGTTGCACTCGTTTTGGAATCACCCTCAGAGTCAACGACCATAGCCCTTGCACTCTGATTCATCATCTCGAATCTATAAGCACTATTCCGTCAAACTCATTACGGAATCACCCACAGAGTTATACTGACGTATAGTCCTTACACCTCGAGTCTTCACTTGCTCCACTTGGATTAACGACCTAACGTTTAATTGGAATCGGTGTGGTTTTCGGATCCCAAATATGGAAACCCGATCCCGGTCTCACCGAATCCAAACGCCATTTTAATGTCCAAGTTGTACTTAAGGGATTTAAACAATAGATATTTCAGAAAATATCACTTAACATAAATGGATGTATTCATAACACAGATAGATAAGCATCTATTATCACATGCATCTATTCATATCACAAAGCAGCATATATATCACATTCAGATATAGCATATCCACATCATCACATATCAATCAATGCCATCCAACAACATCCAATATCATTAACTCATTAAATGATATAAATCATCCAATCATTAACCATTCATAAACAATTTGATTCAACCTTGATTAATTTAATTAATCCTTAAATTAAATTAATCCTTAATTAAACACTTGGATTATCCTCAATCCAACTATTCATTAATTAATTACAAATTAATTAATTAACATCACTTAATTACCCAACTCAATTAATCTTTCCTGATTAATTATTACTTAATTACCTTAAGTAATTATTACTTAATTTCCCTATTAATTAATCATCCTGATTAATTACTTCCAAATTATACTAAGTAATTACCTCTTAATTACTTTTAAAATTAATCAACCTTGATTAATTATTCTCTAAATATCTTGATAATTATTCCTTAATTTTCCTTAATCAATTACACTTGATTAATCACTTTTAATTAATCACATTGATTAATTACTTTTAATTAATCATACTTAATTAATTACTTTTAATTAATCACCTTTGATTAATTATTTTTAATTACATTTAGTAATTAAAACTTAATTATAAATTAATTATTCTTAAATTATTAATTAACAATTAATTAATTATTTTCATTAATTAATGATTACTTCATTAATTAAATTCTATCTTAATTAATTACTTTCACAAATAATTAATAACTTAATTAATTACTCTTAATCTCTTTTATTAATAAATCACTAACCAAATAATTTAAACCTTTAATCAATTATTAATTAAATCTTTAATTAATAACTAAAGTGATTAACTCTTAATCACATTACCTAATTACTTTTCATAAAGTAATTAACTTTTACTTAATTACCTTCTGTAATTACCACTTAATTACTTTAATTACTTCCCAAGTAATTATATTATATTAATCCATAAGTGATTATTTTAATTAATCACAAGTTAATTACTTAATTAACTATTTAACTAAATCATTTAAAATTAATTAAATGATTCTTAACTTATTATATTTTAAAAAGGTTCTTAATTAAGAAAACAATTATCTTAATTAAATCATTTATTAACCAATAACACTTGATAATTAATAAAATAATTTAATTATCTTAATTATCTTTACAAATTTAACTATCTTTAATTAAATCAAAATTCTTAATTACATAAGAAAATCTTTATATTAATTGATTTCTAAATTCTAAATCATTACACTACCTTTAAAATAAATTATATTAGAAATCAATCTAACTAAAATAATTTAAACATTCAAATTAAAACTTTTAACTCCCAAGGTTATTAAAATAAAATGTAATACTAATTTAATTATAAAATTCACTTATTTTATTTTTTAAAACTTCACATTTCAAAATAAGAACTTGTTTGAAATTTTAACCTTAAAAACAAATTTAGTTTTATAACTAAAAACTTATTTTACTTTTGTTTGAAACTTTAATTATTTATAAAACTCAAGTTTCCTTGTTTTCAAACTTTTAAAATTGCTGACCTAAATAAACCCTGTTCAGCTACTCGAGTAATCCCACAAATCTCACGCGTCAACTCCGAGTCTCCCATCACTAAACCTGCTTCGAGAAAAAGCATCACTTACGCGAAGATAACTTCGAGCAAACCCACGTTAATCACGAGTCTCCCCTTCCCTATGCGTGCTTCGAGACAACTCAGCAAAACCCGAAGTAATCTCGAGCCCGACCCTTCTTCTCCCCCAAACCCAAAATTCACCTGATACATCTCACGCGTGCAACATGCACCGAGCTTCACGTCGCCAACGACGACCGCAGCGGCTTTGACCAATCACTTTCGACCATCTCACCACCTCGCGCAACCCATAATCCCTGTTTCGATTAAAAATCGAAATTTTGCCTACAACTCAAACTGTCTGAAACAACCCACCGTATTTTGGATCACCGCCGTCCATCCCCCTCTCTAGAGTCCACGCCGCCACTACCCTAGCTCCACCTCACTTCCCTGCAAGCCCAGAACCATATGCGATCGCCTCCCATTGCCTCACGGCGCCGCGATACCATCAAAACAACGTCGGCCTAAAACAGAAACAAAACCCTACACGATCCAATATAGGCCAACTCGATCAATAATAAAATACATGAGTATTTTTCTGATGGTCTACTAGCTTCACTCCTCCCCCATGATGAACGTCGACGACCAACTCGCCGTGGTTCGTCACAATTTTACCAAAATACTCAAAACACTTAAACTACAAATTCTCACAAACTACTAAACTAAAATTTGTGATTCAAACTTCAAAAATCATGATTTCATATTGGCAATCCAGTTATAAAGTCAAAGTTAAAAATTGAAATCATAAAATTTTAACCCAATTTAGATTTCACTGTAAATTCCAAGTTTTATAACCGGTTATTTATTTCAAAAACTTGTAATTATTTTTAGAGGAAAACTTGCATGATTACAAACAACTTTTGTTTACAATTCATAAGCAAATTCGAATTCTACTTTGTGTTTCTTGAATTTATTATGAAATTGAAATCCTGTTTTAAAGGGTTACAGAGCATATATTCATGTACACAGGCAACTTACAATCATCAAACACCCATATATCTACATGCATTAGTTTGAATCCAATAATCCAGACAAACATCATAATTTCACAAGAACAAGATAAATTTTAAGATTCAAGCTGTTTTTAAAATTGCATTTACTCACCTGTTATCATGGAGCAGAGAACAGAACTTGCAATTTTCTTTTCCAGGCTCTTAAACTTAATTGCATGCTCTTGAATTGCTTGTTTCCAGTATTGAGTTGATGTTTCCAGAATTTCTTATTTACATACATGAAGAACTTTGCATGTTGATTTAATCCCCAGTTAGCTTCTTCTCTTTTTTTTTTTAGATTTCCCAGGTTATAGATTTCCTGCATGTTCTCTGTTTGAACTTGCTTGCCTCTGTTTTGGATTTCCAGATTATCTTCTACTACTTAAATTCAGATTTTACAGTTTTTTTTTTTTCATTTTTGTTTTGATTTACATCTCTTTCCAGATTTGAATTCAATTTGTGTTTTGATCAGAATGAAGAAAATACTTTGCTGAAGAATAAAACTTTCTTTTTCTTATTATTAAGTTTTAAATTAAAGTATTAAGAAGATGCCATTTGTCCACCTTATATCCTTATTAGCTTACACCTATGTCTACATGATTACAAGTGTTTTAACATGTATAAAATTTTTTTTTTTTTTTTACAAGTGTTATTTTAGTGTTAATTCATATTTACAAATGTTATTCTTTTATGTTTATAAATGTTTAAAATGTAATTTTATTTTTAATAACCTATTTAAACTATATACATATATTTATGTAATGTGTAGGGAATTATAAAATGTTTTTTTTCTTAAAAAATAAACTTTAGACTTTAAATAAATATTTTCAAAAGCAAATTCATATAGACATTATTAAATAACTTATGTTTTAATCAATTTAAATAACATGTGTTTTATAAATTTGAGAAATTGAGTTTAACCTCCTTATATAAATATTTTTTTTAAAACAATTTTATCTTATGTTATAATTAAAATTGAAAGACTATTAAAACAAATGAACTTTTAATTTATATCTTATTTAAAACCAAAAGCTTAAAGTTTATGTTTATAATAAATAAGCAGTTATTATTGTTATTAAAAATTTAGATTCCAAATATCATTTTTAAAAGCATTAAATCAAATTAACTTTTCAAATTACAATTATATATTTATTAAAGTTTGAAAATGTTTATTAAACTCAAATTAATACAATTTCTATTTCAAATATATATATATAAATATATATACACATTTCAAATAGAAAAACATTTTATCATTAAATTTGAAAATTACTGTATTATATTTTAAAACAAATCTCAAATCACAATATATACATTCATATATATTACAATTTGAATATCAAATTTTGTTATATTAAAACTTCTTATTTACTAAAAATAAATATTTCCAAATCAAATTATTAAAAACTTAGAATTAATCTTGCCTATATATATTGTTAGAGAAATATTAATAGATATTAACAAATTATTACCATTAATCTTTTAAAATAAATTTTAACTTTTCAATTTAAAATATAAATGATCAAATCAATTTAATTATTATCAAAGATTATTAAATTGATATTGCTCAAAATTCCGGGTCGTCACATTCCTCCCCCCTTAAAAGAATTTCGTCCCCGAAATTTAAAAGCAAAGATAATTTAATAACCCAGCTAAAGAATTTAAATTTTTCAAACAGCAATCCACATAATCAGTTATAGCAACCAAAACAACCAATGCAAACAAACAATTTTATCTATCCAAATAAAATTTTGAATAGAACCTCCTAATATTATCAAGAGTTTTCCAAGTATCTATACTGGAATACTCGCTCTACAAATCTTAACTAACTAGACTATTATAACCAAGAACTCTCTCATCTGATCCTACAAACCTGAACAAGATATCAGACTAAACTCAAGTCCAGCTCCACTGCCAAATCCTTCTTAACTGCTGATTCTATCACTTAATGAATCATACACAAATGCCTCAGAGATGTGTGAAATACAATAAATTCTAGCTTCACATTCCAAATCCCCTCAATTCTGACTGCATAACTCTTCCGATGCCCCTGAGCCACTTCAACTTCCCTGATCAGCTTAACTCTTGCTGATTACCTCATGAACAACTGGACCAAAAATCAAACCAAATCTCCAGGTCCTACTAAATCAAAATGACTCTTCCAAAATTTTGCTGAAATCCAAAACACAACTCTATTCCACAAGCATTAGTGGACTTTAGACCTACCTCTCTTATCTAGAATAGCCAAACAGTTGCACTTGACAACTCACCATCCAAATCCAGAAATTTACCTCATACTTGAATTTCCTGTAGAAATCCACTACTGCAACTCCCGGTTGCTCCCATACCAGAATAATTGCTATCTTGCTTCTGCTGCACAGCTCTGATCTAGAGTAGATGAGAATGCTATCGAAGAACTCGAGCTCAAACTCTCTCCATACACAGTTCATCCGATCCATAAAATTTAAGTGACCATTCCACTTGGTCAAAACATCTCAACAGAACCACAACTAGGAAACTAGATGATCAATCCTTCTCCAAGAATCTTGAGTTGTCTCACCAAACTCTTCTTGCTTCAAGAGTCATCTCTATACATGGTTGAACCATCAATACTGCTCCTGGAAATCCAAGTCGATAAGAAAACTCAATCTCCGATGCTGGAAGACTTCTGATTTCTTCCAAAAACATCTAGAGAACCTCCGACTACTTCATAACTTTCACCTCTACTTGAGATGCCTAAATCTCAAACCAAAGAATACTCAAAGATTTCTGAACTAATCGCAAGTCACTTTTGCGATCCCATTTAGTTCAGATTCTAAAGGACTATCTTCATCAACTAGAACAGCTTTCTTAATTGTAACCAATCTTCAAGAATGGCTCACCTATCAGAAAAAACTAATAGATCACTCCAACAAATATCCTGCTCTGCTGAGCTTCCCGAAGAAATGGATAAGCCTTCACTATCCGCCTGGTCTGCCGATAGTAGAATCCCAAAGATTACTGAATCATCGAAGAAACAGATCCACGCTGCTGCTTCCAAACTTCATCTCAATGATACAGCTAAGTCAAAAGATATTCCTTCACCAAAAGCTTCTTGAAACTCAAAACTATCACCCAATTCCACTAAAACACTTGAGACGGGTAGACATCTCCTCAAGAATCTCGGCTCCACACCAAACACCAACCTCTTATCCTTCTTAAGGAAATCAAATGAGACCATGTCCAAAGTGAGGTAACTCATCGACCTTAGTCTCAACCTTCAATATAGACTAGACACCCTTACTTGAGATCCAGAAGATCCTAACATCTGAATCTTCCCTGCAATAAGCATCAACTACTCTTCCAACACCATCTTAATCTGGTTCCAAAAGAACATCTTCAGAACCATCAATGGATACTGCATCCTACCACACAGCTATTCCTTCTTGAAATCTCCAAGATACCATCACCTGCTTCTCCTCAGCGGATAGATTCAACTCTTGGAAATCCCGCTCACTTGAGAGCAAATTAACTTCATACTCCAAGAATATACTCCAATTCTTGAAAAAGACTTCCTCTGGACTCAAGGAAATCCTTTCACCAACCTACAAATCTTATTCGAGACGGTAATAGGTCTACAATCTCGACAGATACACTTCCAACCACAACATATCAAACTCCAACCAACGGTAGTTGTCGTGTTACACACACCACTACCCTATCTACCTTTATAACCTACATTGGAAAACCCGAACAGGTAACCCAACAAATAGGTAGATTTATAAATATATCTGTATATATAAAAATTACAAGTACGCTCTCTCAAGAAAGACACCACTCCAGAGTCTAGGTATTCGCTCAACCTAGCGCTTCCTAAAGAAAGACACACTTCAGAGCCTAGGTATTCACTCAACCTAACGCTCTGATACCAACTGTAGCGACCCGACTTCCATCCACCCGGAAGTCGCATCGCTAACAAAGAAAGAAAGGGATAGAAGAAGAAAAAGAAAGAAAAGAAAGAAAGAACAACACATCAGAATCTCACAGCGGAACGAATGAAATATAATATATAACATATACATGGTTTTATATACATCAGAGTACACAACTATACATCTCAATTTAGACAGTTATAACATTTCTGTCTAATACAATACAAGAATAACTATACAGAATGACAACACAGAATATCACACAGCGGAAACTCTAACTATATCTACACGCTGAAGCCTCCTGCTCCAAAGCTCCTTTAGAAATCGTCAAGAGATAACCTGAATCACTTGACTACTCATATATAATATGAGTACCCAAGAGTTTAATAAAACAGAAAATAAACACTCGGGTCAGACAGGGGTCTGGTGTGAGTAAACGGTTTAAGATTGCTTAACTTTAGAAAAAAACCTTTAAAAGAAAAGGTATCACGTAAGACTTCCCACACATAAACATGGAAAAGTTTTTACCTTACGCTAACCAAAAACATTTGATAGGAAATCCGGTGATATTATAATAGTGTCTAGGGTTTTCAAGTAAATATGAAATAGCCGAAATTGTTACATTCATTAAATTCCAGCTACTAGCCACAAAAGTGGGTAATACAAACAAAACCGTAGGGTCTCGTAGGGAAAATGGGTTTCCATCAATGGCAGGGCTACTGGGGTACCGCCCGTCACAGTACGTGGCCTAGATCACCGTACCGAGGATTACTCCCTTCATCCCCTGCAACACAAGGCCGGGACCATTCCTTACTGAATAGTCCCGAATAAGACCACCCCGGCAGTTGTTGCAATCAACTGCCCCACACAGCCGAATATAAAGGGACTTCTAGACAGGGATGAATCTCACTCTCCAGTGGGGGCTACCCACGAAGCCTTGGAGCACCTCCCCTGTTTTAGCCATTCCCGGTTGATGAGGCTTGAGGCTGCGATTACCTTTATAGGACACATTATCTTAGAATGCTCATCGTCCACCTGACGATGTGCTGAAAGCATTCAATCCATACAAGTTCGTTCCGGGTTCGAACGAAACCGAAGGCACTATCTCGTTGCACTCGTTTTGGAATCACCCTCAGAGTCAACGACCATAGCCCTTGCACTCTGATTCATCATCTCGAATCTATAAGCACTATTCCGTCAAACTCATTACGGAATCACCCACAGAGTTATACTGACGTATAGTCCTTACACCTCGAGTCTTCACTTGCTCCACTTGGATTAACGACCTAACGTTTAATTGGAATCGGTGTGGTTTTCGGATCCCAAATATGGAAACCCGATCCCGGTCTCACCGAATCCAAACGCCATTTTAATGTCCAAGTTGTACTTAAGGGATTTAAACAATAGATATTTCAGAAAATATCACTTAACATAAATGGATGTATTCATAACACAGATAGATAAGCATCTATTATCACATGCATCTATTCATATCACAAAGCAGCATATATATCACATTCAGATATAGCATATCCACATCATCACATATCAATCAATGCCATCCAACAACATCCAATATCATTAACTCATTAAATGATATAAATCATCCAATCATTAACCATTCATAAACAATTTGATTCAACCTTGATTAATTTAATTAATCCTTAAATTAAATTAATCCTTAATTAAACACTTGGATTATCCTCAATCCAACTATTCATTAATTAATTACAAATTAATTAATTAACATCACTTAATTACCCAACTCAATTAATCTTTCCTGATTAATTATTACTTAATTACCTTAAGTAATTATTACTTAATTTCCCTATTAATTAATCATCCTGATTAATTACTTCCAAATTATACTAAGTAATTACCTCTTAATTACTTTTAAAATTAATCAACCTTGATTAATTATTCTCTAAATATCTTGATAATTATTCCTTAATTTTCCTTAATCAATTACACTTGATTAATCACTTTTAATTAATCACATTGATTAATTACTTTTAATTAATCATACTTAATTAATTACTTTTAATTAATCACCTTTGATTAATTATTTTTAATTACATTTAGTAATTAAAACTTAATTATAAATTAATTATTCTTAAATTATTAATTAACAATTAATTAATTATTTTCATTAATTAATGATTACTTCATTAATTAAATTCTATCTTAATTAATTACTTTCACAAATAATTAATAACTTAATTAATTACTCTTAATCTCTTTTATTAATAAATCACTAACCAAATAATTTAAACCTTTAATCAATTATTAATTAAATCTTTAATTAATAACTAAAGTGATTAACTCTTAATCACATTACCTAATTACTTTTCATAAAGTAATTAACTTTTACTTAATTACCTTCTGTAATTACCACTTAATTACTTTAATTACTTCCCAAGTAATTATATTATATTAATCCATAAGTGATTATTTTAATTAATCACAAGTTAATTACTTAATTAACTATTTAACTAAATCATTTAAAATTAATTAAATGATTCTTAACTTATTATATTTTAAAAAGGTTCTTAATTAAGAAAACAATTATCTTAATTAAATCATTTATTAACCAATAACACTTGATAATTAATAAAATAATTTAATTATCTTAATTATCTTTACAAATTTAACTATCTTTAATTAAATCAAAATTCTTAATTACATAAGAAAATCTTTATATTAATTGATTTCTAAATTCTAAATCATTACACTACCTTTAAAATAAATTATATTAGAAATCAATCTAACTAAAATAATTTAAACATTCAAATTAAAACTTTTAACTCCCAAGGTTATTAAAATAAAATGTAATACTAATTTAATTATAAAATTCACTTATTTTATTTTTTAAAACTTCACATTTCAAAATAAGAACTTGTTTGAAATTTTAACCTTAAAAACAAATTTAGTTTTATAACTAAAAACTTATTTTACTTTTGTTTGAAACTTTAATTATTTATAAAACTCAAGTTTCCTTGTTTTCAAACTTTTAAAATTGCTGACCTAAATAAACCCTGTTCAGCTACTCAAGTAATCCCACAAATCTCACGCGTCAACTCCGAGTCTCCCATCACTAAACCTGCTTCGAGAAAAAGCATCACTTACGCGAAGATAACTTCGAGCAAACCCACGTTAATCACGAGTCTCCCCTTCCCTATGCGTGCTTCGAGACAACTCAGCAAAACCCGAAGTAATCTCGAGCCCGACCCTTCTTCTCCCCCAAACCCAAAATTCACCTGATACATCTCACGCGTGCAACATGCACCGAGCTTCACGTCGCCAACGACGACCGCAGCGGCTTTGACCAATCACTTTCGACCATCTCACCACCTCGCGCAACCCATAATCCCTGTTTCGATTAAAAATCGAAATTTTGCCTACAACTCAAACTGTCTGAAACAACCCACCGTATTTTGGATCACCGCCGTCCATCCCCCTCTCTAGAGTCCACGCCGCCACTACCCTAGCTCCACCTCACTTCCCTGCAAGCCCAGAACCATATGCGATCGCCTCCCATTGCCTCACGGCGCCGCGATACCATCAAAACAACGTCGGCCTAAAACAGAAACAAAACCCTACACGATCCAATATAGGCCAACTCGATCAATAATAAAATACATGAGTATTTTTCTGATGGTCTACTAGCTTCACTCCTCCCCCATGATGAACGTCGACGACCAACTCGCCGTGGTTCGTCACAATTTTACCAAAATACTCAAAACACTTAAACTACAAATTCTCACAAACTACTAAACTAAAATTTGTGATTCAAACTTCAAAAATCATGATTTCATATTGGCAATCCAGTTATAAAGTCAAAGTTAAAAATTGAAATCATAAAATTTTAACCCAATTTAGATTTCACTGTAAATTCCAAGTTTTATAACCGGTTATTTATTTCAAAAACTTGTAATTATTTTTAGAGGAAAACTTGCATGATTACAAACAACTTTTGTTTACAATTCATAAGCAAATTCGAATTCTACTTTGTGTTTCTTGAATTTATTATGAAATTGAAATCCTGTTTTAAAGGGTTACAGAGCATATATTCATGTACACAGGCAACTTACAATCATCAAACACCCATATATCTACATGCATTAGTTTGAATCCAATAATCCAGACAAACATCATAATTTCACAAGAACAAGATAAATTTTAAGATTCAAGCTGTTTTTAAAATTGCATTTACTCACCTGTTATCATGGAGCAGAGAACAGAACTTGCAATTTTCTTTTCCAGGCTCTTAAACTTAATTGCATGCTCTTGAATTGCTTGTTTCCAGTATTGAGTTGATGTTTCCAGAATTTCTTATTTACATACATGAAGAACTTTGCATGTTGATTTAATCCCCAGTTAGCTTCTTCTCTTTTTTTTTTTTAGATTTCCCAGGTTATAGATTTCCTGCATGTTCTCTGTTTGAACTTGCTTGCCTCTGTTTTGGATTTCCAGATTATCTTCTACTACTTAAATTCAGATTTTACAGTTTTTTTTTTTTCATTTTTGTTTTGATTTACATCTCTTTCCAGATTTGAATTCAATTTGTGTTTTGATCAGAATGAAGAAAATACTTTGCTGAAGAATAAAACTTTCTTTTTCTTATTATTAAGTTTTAAATTAAAGTATTAAGAAGATGCCATTTGTCCACCTTATATCCTTATTAGCTTACACCTATGTCTACATGATTACAAGTGTTTTAACATGTATAAAAATTTTTTTTTTTTTTACAAGTGTTATTTTAGTGTTAATTCATATTTACAAATGTTATTCTTTTATGTTTATAAATGTTTAAAATGTAATTTTATTTTTAATAACCTATTTAAACTATATACATATATTTATGTAATGTGTAGGGAATTATAAAATGTTTTTTTTCTTAAAAAATAAACTTTAGACTTTAAATAAATATTTTCAAAAGCAAATTCATATAGACATTATTAAATAACTTATGTTTTAATCAATTTAAATAACATGTGTTTTATAAATTTGAGAAATTGAGTTTAACCTCCTTATATAAATATTTTTTTTAAAACAATTTTATCTTATGTTATAATTAAAATTGAAAGACTATTAAAACAAATGAACTTTTAATTTATATCTTATTTAAAACCAAAAGCTTAAAGTTTATGTTTATAATAAATAAGCAGTTATTATTGTTATTAAAAATTTAGATTCCAAATATCATTTTTAAAAGCATTAAATCAAATTAACTTTTCAAATTACAATTATATATTTATTAAAGTTTGAAAATGTTTATTAAACTCAAATTAATACAATTTCTATTTCAAATATATATATATAAATATATATACACATTTCAAATAGAAAAACATTTTATCATTAAATTTGAAAATTACTGTATTATATTTTAAAACAAATCTCAAATCACAATATATACATTCATATATATTACAATTTGAATATCAAATTTTGTTATATTAAAACTTCTTATTTACTAAAAATAAATATTTCCAAATCAAATTATTAAAAACTTAGAATTAATCTTGCCTATATATATTGTTAGAGAAATATTAATAGATATTAACAAATTATTACCATTAATCTTTTAAAATAAATTTTAACTTTTCAATTTAAAATATAAATGATCAAATCAATTTAATTATTATCAAAGATTATTAAATTGATATTGCTCAAAATTCCGGGTCGTCACAGGACGCTAACGATAAGAATTTAAAAGCTACAAATGCTAAATCCATGAATGCTCTGATCTGTGCTCTTGATAAGACTGAATTTAATAGAATTTCTCATTGTAAAAATGCACAGGAAATCTGGAATACTTTCGATGCAATATATGGTGCAAAAGTCAATAACAATGAGAAATCCTCCACAACCAACTCAGTTGAAGAAATGTGCTTAACAGGATTTGTAAAAAGCAGTTGTGATGAGGATGATGATGATGGCGCAACTGAGCTGGCGTTAATAAAGAAATTCAAAAGGTGGAACCACAAATATGGAAATCCAGCTCTAAATCAAAAATTAAAAAGCAGAATAATCAAAGCACTAGACAACTCGGAAGAACACGGGATCATTTGCAACAAACCCGGTGATATCAAGCCCAATTATCCCCGATTTCAACGCGATTTTGAAAAGAAATCAAAACGGAGAAATACTACAGTCACGTGGAATACAAGTGATGAAGATAATCAAAGTTCTAGTAGTAAGAGTGAGAAAGCAGATATGTGCCTTCATGGAAATATAACTGATAGCAACGATGACGAGCCAAGCGAGGTATCAAAACTTACTCATTCTGAATTACTTATTTATTTCCACGAAGTAAATGGCTGTTTTAAACGACTTAGGGAGAAGTATGTCAAACTTGAATCACAAAAAGACACTTTGATAGAATTAAATGAACAACTTGACCAATTAGTTAAAACCTATCAAAGTAGGATCCCTAAGTGTGATAAGTGTCCAACATTTGAAGAAGAAATTAAAAAATCAGAAATAAAAATGAAATCGCTTGAAAATGAAATTCTGATTTTGAAAGAAAGTGAAAATACTTGGAGAGAGAATTCTATTAAAAAGTGTACACAATTGTTAAACGAAAATGAATCTCTCAAAATACAAGTCCAACAATTGTCAACGACTTTAGACAAATTTTCAAAAAGTGAAAAATCGTTGAATATGCTATTAGGAAAGCAAACTGTTAATACGGTTAGACAAGGACTTGGATATAATAAATCGAAAATTGTTGAATGCAATATTAATCAAGTTAATACTATGTGCACAATTTGTAGAAAATATGGACACAATCACAATAATTGTTGGTATAGACCCAAACATGTGAAAACTATACCGATTTGGGTTCCAAAAGGCACAAATATAAAAACTCTCAAAGTTAAACAAATTTGGGTGCCGAAGGGAACAATTATAAATAGTTTTGGTTCTTTACAAAATTGTTTTTCAAAATTTTCTGCCACTAACAACCATGGACCTATAAAAACAAATAGGTCACAAAAATCTTTCATCGTGTAGGTGTGGTGGCAGGCTAAGGAACAACAATAGTGCTACTTGGATTCTGGCTGTTCCAAGAGCACACCGAGCGACAAAGCAAAGTTCCTTAGCCTAGTTCAAAGGTGACAGAATCACAGTAGACAACAACGAAAAAATATCGTAAAGGTAAAACAGGTAATGGTATGTTTTGAACGATATATTAAATGTGATAATCTGCACCGTATTCTGAATTAAATCAGCCAATAATGAGATGATGAAAAGATGATGATTCTGACTTATTCAACATAGTTGGCCAAATTATATTCTTATGCCAAAACACTATAAAATTCTCTAGATTCTTTGATTTTCTTCATATATATTAGTTTGGATTAAAAATAGTGTTTTGTTGCATGATAATATTTTTGGTTATAATACGGCTAACTCTATATTCACAGTTTCTGATTATTTACACGACTTCGATTCAAATTCAAAGAATGTCATTTAAATTGTTGTTAAAATTGACTTTGAAATTTTTGATGCACACTTCATGGTTTGGTCGATCAAATTCAATTAATGATAATTTTTGAGTGAAAAAGAAATTCAGATGCAGATTACACTGGTAATCTAGTTGATAGAAAAGTTACTAGTTGAACGTGATTTTGGAGACATTTAGTAACTGCATCGTTTTTCAAAGAAAATATCTGCATATTTTTCATTTCAAATAATTTTCAAATAGCAGAAAATTTTCTCATATAACCCCCTCGAGAAAATAATTTTTAATCATATTTTCAGATTAGTCATTGTGAAAAATTGATTTCATAATTATTTTTGAATTTAATTTAAATGACAATTTTAACTAGTCTAACTCCCTAATAATTATCGAAAAGATAAATAGTGATTAAAAAAGTGATGAGTGTTGATATTTTTCATACATTACTCAAGACAGTATATTTTAGAAAAATTTCTTTAGAAATTCAAATAAGAGTTATAAAACTTTTTGTTGGGTAAAGATTCCATAACCATTTCTATGTCTATCATATTTCTATCAACCATCGCTCATAAAAAATTCAATATAGTTTGTCGATATGTGGTACTTTAAACAGGAATCATTCGTTTTTCATTTTATAAAACAAAATAAAATCCAAAGTATTCACTCTCATTTAAAAGTCCTCACGGTTATGCATGAGTGAATTACTTGAAATTTGTTATGTGCTTCCATGCTCATTTAAAAGTCCTTACGGTTATGCATGTATGGAACGCATATCAAAATTGATTTATTAAATAAACAAGTTGATTCTAATCCCATTTAAAAGTCCTCATGGTTATGCGTGATTAGAAGATACTTGAATTCATTTTTAAAATTAAATTGAAATACTACTAATCTCATTTAAAAGTCCTAACAGTTATGCATGATTAGTAGATATTCAAATTCCTGATATAAGTGTACCACAAACAGATACAACTGTATGGTTTTATATGATGACATCATTTGCATTATTTCTAAAAGTGGAATATGCGCCTAACAAGGGTAGTTATGATTTTTGTTTGATTTTTATTGAAGTTTAATATTTATATTCAAATTGAGTTTTAATGTTGGATTAATATTGATCACTTTATCTCTATTTTTCTCTAACACTATTATTCTTTTGCTGATAACAAAAGGGGGAGAGAAAAGTTAAGATTTTGTCAAATAAAATCAAGCAAAGGTCAAATAATTTTCCATTTGCATCTAGGCTCATTTATATATTTCTATTTGTATGCATATATGTAGGGGGAGCATCATGTAGAGAGGAAGCATTTAAATAGGGGGAGCAATTAGAGTATATCATTGATCAAATACATTTAACACAGTCAAAATCATAAATATATGTTTGTTATCATCAAAAGGGGGAGATTGTGGAATATGCGCTTATATGATTTTTGTTTGATGATAATAAACATATATATATATATATTCATTTAAATGTATTTGTTAATGTACTATTTTATTTTTTATAGATTAAATAAATATTTGTTGAATAAAATAAATTACACAGAATTTGAATTCAAACAGAAATTTTATTCAAACAAATATTTATTACAATCTTGAATAGTACAAATTCAAGCTCTCACTATACATATACAATTTTGATTCTAATTACATCACAATACAATTTACATAAATTCCTCACTACATATCACTAACACTCGTAGTTTATCTTCAACTTCATTCCAGTTAGAATCCAACATCTGAGCAATCTACAAAAATATTCACTAACGCGGTAAAATTGAAAAAGAAATATTTTTGCAATATAAAATGAAATATGATTTTTGAAAATATGATTTGCCTCAGTTATTTGGGTTGTTCGTCATCATTTACATTTGAATTCATCATACACAAACAATGTGACATGCATAGTGTATCACTGTACATGCCATAAGGTCGTGCACATCGATATACACTTGATCGATTTACAGGGACAGGTGAGCATAGGTCAAACCCAAATGAAAAGCCGGGTTCAACTCACGTGCAATATATTTAAAATCACGACACGAGCACAAGGTCAAACCCGAGTTTTTGAAACTGGATTCAACTCAAGTGAAATTTCAAAAATCAACATGAAGTGAATCAAGACACAATGCAGAGCAAGTGCAAATACAAGTTGTACAAGATTGCCATCAACATAACAACAAAAATGAAGATTGCAAGAATTTTGCAGTGATACAAAGCAGACATGAATGCAACAACAAACCCAAATGAAGACCACAAGTATACAACAACTCCAGCAGTGACAGTGAAATATGCAAGCTCGACTAACAGGACTGCAACAAACAAATGAATGCAACAAGTAACATCAATAAACTAAATGCAAGACCAAAGTGAAACAGGGATATACAGTGATGCATGGAACAAGACTCAAGTATGTATACAGAGATTATACAACATGACAATGCAGACACAACAATGAAGACTACAGCAAATGTCCAGACAACAACAAAAAATGCATCAGTGACCAAAAACAGAACAACAAGGCTCAAATCAAAGTATAGTGAAGCAACTCGACTACAAGTCAGTAAATAGTTCAGTGGTAAAGATGAGTGCAGACTCGAATGTATAGTTCTAGTGTGTCAACCAAACAAAGAAATACATCATGCAAGCTATCAAGACTCAGTGCAACAGGCAACATGAATAAACTAACAAAAGCAAGCCGAGCTTCAACCAAGAATGAAAACAAAATATGCAGTACATACTCAATTACATCATGAAACCACAGTGAGTATGCAAGTGCAGACCAAATGAAAGACCAGTGATGCAAACAGTGAACAGAAGGCAATTGAAACAACAACCTCGGCAAACAACAACAGCAGACAACAAAGACAATGCGACAGTAATTGAAGCCGAGAAACAATGTACCAAAGATCAGGCGAAGTTAACAAAAGAAATATAAATACAGACCAACAACAACATCAAGCAGAAAGACATGAACAATGTAGGCCGATACAGTATGCAGTGTGAACACATGACAAGGCATAGTTTGTTACTGCAGAATAATTTCAATGCAATGAAGTTGAGATATATGGAGTTGAATTCACAAATCAAATCGAAGACAATGCAGTGTGAAACAATGCTACAGGGATGAGCGAAATTAAACAGTGCAGAGATGACCAAAAATCAAATACGTATCTTTGAAAAAAATCAAACAAATTAAAAGTGGAAAGTTTCTGCCGTATGATTCAAGAAAAAAATCGAACGCTACAAAATCAAAGCCGTGCGCATGAAGTCACAAATATCAGGCAATCGAAAAATAGGAAAGTGACGAAGTCCATATAAATACAACCCCAAAATCATCATCGGCAGTGGGAAAAATTCAATCAAATCCAAATATAAACCCACAATCATCATCGGTAAAAACCATCGATCAATCGGAGTTCAATCGAGCATAACAGAAAAGCAAAAAGGAAAGTCACATACCAAATTGAAGTCGAACTCCAGAAGCCCTAAATTTCACAAACCCTAATTGCAAGCAAAGCAGAGGAATGAGAGCGGCCGACATCATCTCAAGAGACGATCAACAAATAAAGCAAGAGAACCAAGTTCAATCGAGGATTAATAGTCGCGATCATCTATATTTTCTAAAAGCCCTAATTTGGACGAACGAAGATTAACGAGGCCGCCATTTTCTTCACAAGCCAGAGAAAAGAGAACGGGCTATAGAAATAAAAGGGGGCCGGTTTTTTTATGTTTATTATAAGGGGTTTTATTCTTAAATAGGGTTTTAGTTTTAATTTGTTTTTAAGTTTGTTTTAAATTCTCTTTTAAGGTTCAAATCTTGGTAAATCACCTCCTAGGGTTTAGGTAGTGTCAGATTGTCTAGTTAGAATTAGTTCAGTGAGCAGGATGCGCGAGTTTGCAAAACTCTATAGGCGGTAGCAGGGTGTGCGAGTCTGTTAGAGTATTTGTAAGCGGGAGACTGTTTAATTTTAATAGAAATCTGGGAATGCAGCAGTAGGCAGGGGTTGCCGAAGCTGGGTAAATTTTGTGTGTGATTTACTTTTCAGCATATTTATTTCTCTGCAGTTCGTTTTTGCGTTTAACTCGAGAAAATTTGCTATAACTATATTCACCCCCCTCTAGGTTTAATATAGATCCTACATATCGAATCTATCTTACCTTTCTGTTTTACTTCTATTCTCCTATCTTCGTTCCTTTTCGAGGGCGAAAAGTTTTTGAGTGGGGGGAGAGTGTAACGACTTGTAAACTCGAACAATTTTTAAAAGAAATATTAATTATAATTGTTGAATAGAATTTAGATAGGAATAAAAAAATTATGTTTTATTTATTTGATTTGTTGATATAAAGTGGAACAAATTTATTAAATAACAAATTCTAATAAGTTATATAAAGATGATAACATAGGTTGAATGTAATTGGATGAGAATTGGATACGTAGTTAATGGCATGGATTGGATAATAAAGGAAATTTTAAGCGACGATAAAATGCATATATATTTAAGGAAAATAAATTGCATGATCTAAATGGTAACATACCAAGTTGATTTCAAATAACGGAATGATGTAAAATAATTAATTGGTAAGTGATGAATGTCTTTTGTTAATGCAATGGATGTTACAACTGTTTAATAATGACAATAGACGTTACAAATATGTTAGTAACAATAAATTGGAAATTTATAACCACTATATAATTTGAATTATATATATTGAATTGATTGGCATTCAACCTTTTTAAATATGATAAGGGGAAAAAATAATATTGCATTAATTGATATTACATCTTTTAATTAAGATAAAGTGTAACGATCTGTAACTTTTAACAACTTTAAAATGACAATATTTTGCATTTGAATAAAAATTAAATTTGAAAAATAAAAAAAATAAATTTTTTGGGGATGTTGAGTGTTTTATTTGACCAAATTTAATAGAATTGTAAAGCCTTGTATCTCTGTGCCCTTTGAGGAAACACTAAATCATACGTGCCCAACTGAAATTGAACAGATATACAAATCTTTATGGGTAAAGAAGAAAAGATAGAAGAAGAAACAAAAACAATAATATAGAATCTCACAATTGCAGCGGAGCAAAATATAATATATAATAACAGGTTTTCATACAAAGAATCTGCAGCTGTTAATATATATACACACACATACAATTACCAGAGTACAAAATCAACAATCAATCTGGACAGTTATAATAACTTGTCCTCACCGGTGTTGACTATATAGTCTACACATACAGCGGAATATAATCAAGTACGTGGAATACGCCTGAGTCTCCTCCGGCTCTATAACATCTTAACCTGAATCTGTAATACTCGATCTGACCCAAGCATTATCATAAAATAACACCCGAGTCAGTCTGGGAAACCAGTGTGAGAAAACACACTCAATTTGAATTTAATTATATTTTCAAAATCCTTTGAAAAACAAGGTATCTCGTACGACCACATCATACATAAACACGATAGATTTTTGCCTAACGATAACCAAAAAATTATATGTCAAAATCATCTAATATTAAATAGTGTCTATAGAAAGTAAATTAGAAAATAGCTGGAATGCTTGCATCTGATATTTCAACATAGTGGGGCACAATCAAAACCGTACAGGCTCGTAGTGGATATTGGATTCCATACAATGTCTAGGCTACTGCTGTACGGCCCTCCATAGTACTTCTCTAGAAAAATGTACCGAGGACCTCGCCTAGATTCCCTGCCAACACAGGACTGGTCTACCCCTAGCCTGGATGGTATCGAATATGTTATTACCCGGGTGTTCCCACCCTTATCGAGCGCTCTCTTTTTCATGCACAGTCATATCCATAATTATAATATATTCCAAGGGTATCTAAAGAGGTGATAACATACTCTTTTTGGGTGCGACCACTTAGCCCTGCTGCATCTTCCATGTTTTAGTCATTCCTGGTTGATGAGACTTGAGGCTACATTTTACCTTTAGGATAACATTCATACTTGGAATGCTAACACTGCTTTTCGGGCAATGATGCAAATGATAGCATTCATCCATAAAGTTGTTCTAGGTCTGAACAAACTGACTCTCCAAATCACTGTCTCCATTAGCTTCTTGATTTCACAATTTGTAACAAACAAATCAGATTGAAGTGGTTTTTGGATAATTAAATAAGATCCGGTCTCTTTGGAACAATCAACGAATTTGGCCTAATTTGATAGTCGGTGATTTAACTATCAAATAACATCTATAAGCAGTTATTAGGCCTTATTTTATGAATCTCCAAAATATTTATTTCAACAAATCTTTACAAAGATATATATATATATATATTCAATCATTTCCCGTATTCTAATATTTGAAAGCCAATTTCAAACTTATATCCATAACAAAATAAATTTCAAGTCATATCTTACCCTATCACTTAATGAAATATTCCAAATTCGATTTAAAAATCCATTACTTAGGAAAAATATTCTTGTAGGATAATTTCGTAGTTAAATATCTCTGAACCCATCACTCCAATCCTTAGGAAATATTATAAGTATCTTTTCCCAATCATTTTAAATATCCACACTTAGGAAATGTTTATAAGTATTTTTCCACAAATCATATTATTTCTTATACTTAGGAAATATTCCATTTATCCACATTTATAATTTATTTGTAAATCTCTAAACCCACTTATATCAAATTCCATAAGTTTCCACGAGTTATTAATTAACTTCCCTTAACTCTTCAGAAACGATTACACTTGTCAATGATTCCAGCTACCCAATTCTAACTTCCCGTAATGACCCGTAATTTTACCACTTTGAAAATGAGATATTTAATTATTTAAATATTCAAATCTAGAATTTTCAAACTTAAATAATCAAATTTTATTTGATAAATTAGAATGGTAAACTTATTTTTGATATTAAATAAAGATTTTAGATTTCCATTGTAAAATTGACAAAAGTCGGATTCCAATAAAGAAGATAAATATTCATGAAGTTTGTTTACAGGATAATAATTCTATTTAAATATATATATATATATATATATATAATCAGTAGCAAACTTATTTGATAATAATAGTAATTTAATTTATAATGGTTCAATAAATATATAGAACTTGTTTTATAAAGTTGACAAATTTCGTTGCATACCGATAAATCGATGTCGTATTTTTATAAATAGATTTGGATTTTGTTTTATATTATTTTATAAGTCAAAAATACTTTTTTAATCATTTAAAGATAAAAGAAATTTATTCTGAAGTTTGATTTACGTAGATAAATAGTTTAACAAAAACGCCAAAATGTGACCATAAAACGTTTTGTCGAAAATCAACATTTTGTCGATTAAAAGTTGTTGCAACATTATCGCACCTTTGTTAACATGTTTTAACATATATATTACAAATTTTAATAACTAATCAAGTTTACTTTTACTAAATAAGATTAGAAAACTTCTAGAAGTCATCAGTAAAAGTAAGTAAGAATTAACAAAAGTAAGAAAAAGTAAACATCAAATCAATATCACATCAAAACCAACATAATTATTATTTTACTTAGCTTATTTCTTAAGGGATTAAGACATAAAGTAAGAAGTGAAAGGATGATGTTGGGTTTTAAAAAGTAGAGTTTGCTTTAGGTTGAAGTAAGTTTTGTTTGATAATTTGATAAGAGGTTATTTTGATAAATTACCACTTCTTTCTTTTTCTATAAAAACCCACCTCCTTCTCACTTTCGTTCACATTTCTTCTTCTTATTTTCTCAAGCTTCTTCACCTTCTTCCTTTTATCTTTAATGGCTTATAAGCCATAGTAAAAATTAGAAAGAGATAATGTCAAAATATTTACAAAATATTCAAAAGAAATCAATGTTCATCCTCTTCAAATCAAACTCATTTTTTCTCCACAGTTTACCTCTTTTTATCTTGACCATAACTTCTGCAAAATAGAACCAAAATACAAAATTCTTTTTTCAAACCATGTATTTTTCTAGTGAATACAATTTTCATATTGACCACTTTATCTCATTCTAAAGAAAAACATGTCAAAAATCCACTTCTTTCCAGTGCATTTTCTGGCCCGGTTTTTAAGCCAGAGAACTGGCCATTTTGTTTTTGATCATAACTTGATCATAACGGATCCAAATTAAGAAATTCTATTTTAATAACCATATATACATCCAGTGGCTACAACTTTTGTGTTTTTCATTTTGTCTAGTTTTGAGGTTTTCTATACTTGAACCTCAATTATTTGAAGTGCATTTTCGGGCTTCATTTTTGTCAATCTGAGAATACCTCTTCTTCATTTTATCATATATTCCTCAAAACTAATTAAAATCAAATGATTATTTTCTTTAAATTCAAGATAAAAGAATTTTCAACAACTTTTCAGTTAACAAGTTTTTCAAATTTTGAGAGTAAGAGAGTCGAAAATAAGAGAGAAGATGACCTAATTTTTGCGTCTAATTTTGAGAATTCAAGATCAAAGCTCTACTACTTCTTCTCTATACTTTCGGACCAACCTCCATCTGAAGCCTCAGTCAACCTATTGGATGAAAGAGGGTATTGTTTGCCAGTTTTTAATGGAATAGGAATTAATTAATGAAGTGTTGGTTAATTGGAATGTTGGTAGGAAGTTAATCGCTTTGGTTTATGGTGAGAAACTCTATTTAGCATCCCTATTTACACACACACACACACACACACACACACACATGTTTCATGATGTGTTATGATTGCTATGGATGCTTAAATATGCTTTGATCATCAAGTACTGATTGTTTGAGACGATTGTTAAATTGTTTTACCATGTCACGTTAATACACGTCGATAAACATAAAGGAAATTACTTCCCTTTTGAAAATGAAATGGTGTATATGGAATGGTTAAACCTTTTGAAAATAGGTTTAAAATGAATTAGAAATGTTTATAAACATTTAAATATGTTTAAAGAAATAAAGGAAGAAAATCAGGATTTCATCTTGTATATTTTAAAATATGTCCAAATCAATCTTCTAGAAAAATGGTGCTTTTGCATTGAAGTGACCAAAGTTTAAAGTTGATATTTTAAATATTTTAAAAGTATGAAATAAATTGTAAAAATATTTTAAGATGTTTTAAAAGATATATAAGTTGAAAATATGAATTTCTAAATGATATAAAAGTCGTTTTGAAGAATATAGCTTTTAAAACGCTATTTGCAATACATTTCGCAACGCTTTTCGCAGCAGTTTGAAATAACTTTTGAAATGCAGTTTTAAACTTAACAATTTTTTCCTATATATTTTGTGAACGAGTTTAAAAGAATAATTAAGTCATTTAAAGGTGATATGGAAATTTTAATGAGAGTTTGAATAAATGGGTAAGAGGAATTGTTTGTACCACTTAAACAATAAGTGAAGAAGATTGAATATAATAACAAACTGAGTATTGCGAAAACAACTAGTATATTTGTCCCGCTTATATGATCTGGGAAGATAAAATAAGGTGTTTAACTAAGGTTAGAGATGGAACAACTAGTGCCCTGAACTTACTTGGCTTATGTTTTCTTTTCTTAGGCGAGAGAGGGAACATATCGAAAGGAAAGCCCGGATACTCTAAAAGATCATAATTAAGTTTTTTCTAAGATTAAAAAAAGAAATAAATTCTTTGAATTTATTATAAATGGTCTATATATAAGATATATAAAATTGATTTTTTATAAATAAAAGTAATGGAATTATAAAAGTGTTTTATAAATACTACAAATGGGATCGTAATCAAATTTATATATGGGTTTGCAATTGAAATTTAGAAAAGAATTTATAATTTATTCTATAAATAATAAGAGTTTTATAAGTAATTAAATTATATTTCGATTTTGACTTATAAATGAGATATAAATGGAATTTGTTACTAAAGAAATTTTGTATACGGAAGTTTATAAAATATAAATGGAATTTATAAACACTGTTTTGTAAATCTGAAATCAATTTAAATTGATAAGTTAAATGTGAAAGTTTATTAAAGGAATTATATTCGTGATTTTGAACAGTGAATAATCCTTTAAATGAAATGGATGTTTTGAAAAGCGATATTATAAAAAAGGAATATTTTTCCTAAGTTAAAAGTTAAGAAAGAAAATATTTGATTAAGATTTAACAAATGATTTGGGAATATTTTCCCTAAGTTCAAAGTTATAACTTGAAAATAAGAAATCTTTGATTAAGATTTAAAGAATGATTTGGAAAAGTTTTCCTAAGAAAAAGAGAAAATGATTTGGAATTATTCCAGGATTTAAGAAAGGTTTAAATAAACCAAATGATTTGATAGATGAGGCTTAATGATTTCATATACTCTTGAGAAGAAAATGAAATAAATTGAAAAGAATATATCTAAGAAAGATATTTTATAAAAGACGAAGTAATTGAATGATGACTGATATCCATATATGAACTTAACATCTTTTAAATCGATAATTGGCTTCGAAGGAACCAGGGTCGGATTTGGATAATTCCTATCCGAAAACCACTTCGAACCAATGCATACGTCCAAATGTGAAGACATGTTGAAGATGATGATTATGGAAGATCGTGGATCTGAAAGTGTACGTGTAGTACTAAGGATCGTGTAATATGGTTTATAAATGCGGAAACTGATAATAGCAGTAAAATAAAAATTAAAGTAAGCACACCAGGAATTTTTATACCGGTTCGAACTTCCCGTTCTACGTCCAGTCCCAAAATACCCTCTGGATTTAAACTAAACCCCTCACTTCACCCGGAGGAATAGGTATACGACACCTAAGCAGCCGAACAGGAATTTTTCCGCCTCAACAGCCGAAGAGGACTTTAACTTCAATACAAATAGTTTGTTGACGAATGTGTTCTGAATAACACTGATTGTCTTTTGATAGTACAACTTTCCTATAATGAAATCCTCAAGAGTATATATGTGTGTGAAGATTTAGAAGGAAGATAATCACGTAGAATCGAAGTTTATGATTTAAATCAAGGATTCTAGTGATATTAAATAAGAATGAATGCTTTTATTTGCAGAAATAAATAGAGAATAGATTTCAGAATTATAAACAAGAATCGGTGATTGTAGAAGTGATTTCAACATGTTTATATAGTTGTAGAATAGTTACAATCTTTCATGAAGAGTTTCAATCAAAAGTTGTGTCTGTATCTCTTGAATTGAGGGACGTATCTCTTCATGAAACAATTGCAACTCTTCAGAAAACTAGCCGTTATATGCAGGCCGGTCGACCGGAAAAACTGGCCGGTCAGCTGAGTTTGAAAATTGTGTATAAAACAGAGTATCTGTGCACTGACTACAGGGTCGGTCGACCGAATTTTCTGGTCGGTCAGCCGACCTGTAGTTATATGCAGAGTGTACACTTATTTGTGTATAAATTATTTCGTGTGTGCATGTGACTACTTGAGGAATGATTTTAACAATATTCTAAGACTAAATACATTAAAATATTCATAATAAACTCTGGATTGTAGTCTTGTCTCCTTTGTAGTGCATAATATACACTTATTCTCTTTTTGTCGCTTTCGTCGTATGATATATGAAGCTTGTGTCATGAATCAAAACTCTTGAATCAACATTCTCCCCCTTTTTGATTGATGACAATACCTATGTGACGAAGTAGTATATATTGTAATTCTCCCCCTGAATATATGGCGACTTTTCTGCAAAAACTTGTTAGCTTGCATATATTTCTCCCCCTTTGTCATCGACAAAAAGGAATACTTAGTGGATATTTAAACAATATGGAATATGTGACACAGCATAAGAAAAAACATCTAGTTTTAAATAAGACATACTCAAAGCAAACAGGAATATTGATGTTTTACTGTAGTACACAACATCTAACAACAAAATACTAAAAACTATGAGATAGAAAATTGTAAACCAATATGATCACTCCTCATCATCATCGGAATCCCCGAATTCTGGACGGATATTTTCTTCCGGAGGAGCATGTTCCTTACCACGTCTTTGAGTGTTAGAAGTGTGAGTTCCTGATGTACCGGAGCTTGTATTCTCTGAAGTGGAAAACGAGAAGTTTGGTGCTGGCCTTTTTCCGGGAGCGACAAAAGAGGCACCGGCTTCGGTAGTACATGATAATGCATCCTATAGATTGACGAAGAAACCCTTGATTTTCTTAAAACGACCGTCAATTTTTCAAAGGCAAGCATCTAAGGCTATTTGATTTTGAGCCAAAATATCAATAGCTGCCTCTGTACTCATTCCGGGAGTTGGTCTTTGAACAGAGTGTTGACGTGTTAGACGCTCCGGAGCATGAGTTGATGGATGAGGTGTAGATTGACTACGGCGTAGTTGTTCTGGAGGAGTACTCTGCCATTGGTTAAAGGTTAAAATCTAGGTGATGCATCGGGCAACTTCATTAGTTTTATGGTCCTTGAATCAAAAGAACGAACTTTGGAAGTTTCCGATTCCGGAGCATGTTGGATGAAGCTATTAATTAATCTCATTATGTATTCTCCATAATAGATATGAAGCATCTTTCCTTGATTGAATGTAAGAAACTCATCCATGAGTAATTGTGCCCAATTTACTTGTGTATTTGAACACAAAGCATATAAAGCTTTAAAATTCTCAGGATACACTAAGTGGTAGGAGCCACCTCTTGGTATAATTGATTTCATTATGAAACGATGAAAGAGTCTAGCTTTGGGTCTAAGTGATGATGTCTGTCTAAAATCCGTAGCATCATCTTCGAAAAATAAATGACTTATGTGGTCACGACTTGATATATTACAGTCTATGTCGTGTAATGAAATTCCACCCGGTCTTGCATCTAATATATGGTTAATTCGATCAATGGAGAGAAAGATTGAAGTGCCACAAACCGATGTCCAAACACAATTTTTAGTGTTTCTAGGTGGATTGACAAGATTTAGGTTAGCAAAAAACAATTTTACCATAATGTGGTTAATTTTCAAATTATTTTTGTGGTAGTCTAGAAAAGCATCTAACCCACTTCTAATTGCGGCATCTTCAATTCGATAGGTAACGAAATCAGGATAACTTACGAATGATTCTTCAAAGATTTTGGCATCTTGAAGTCGTATCCATCTTTGAAGTGCTACGTCGTTGACTAGCCATGAAGCAATTTGAGTATCAACGGGAGGTGTCGAAGATGATCCTCCGGCAGTCTTTGATTTCTTCTTTGGAGCCATTTGATTTTTGTTGAAGAAAAAATAATAATTTGAGAGAATTTTAATGGGGGCTAGGGTAAAAACCGAAATTGGGAAAGTAGAAGTGAAGAGGTAGGTTGAAAAGGTGAAGGGGTGGGTTAATAATATGAAGTGAAGAGAAAAAATCAACAGCTGGAAACACGGTCGGTCGACCGAACTCTCTGGGTCGGTCGGCCGAAATAGGAAACAGAGGTTAGCTGAAAGTTTCGGGAAAGGGCTCGGTCGACCGACTCAGAGTTTCGGTCGACCGACACTGTTAAATGTGCATATATGAAGCTTGTGGCCTGGTGTCGGTTGGCCGACTTAGGTTATTCGGTCGGCCGAAATATTAGAAATTCACATTTTATTTAAAATATAAATTTTATATATATATATATATGTATGTAGAGTCATATAAATTTTATTATTATATTATATTTATACATTTTGCTTAAAGCAATATATATATATATATATATATATATATATATAATTTTAGCCACCATTCTTTAAAACTTACACTCCCAGGAGTTTGGAGATGGAAGATCTTCTACAGGCGACCATTTTGGAGCTATTGGAGTTTGAACAGGTTTTGAAGGGGATGGAGTTCTATAGGAAGGCTCAGCAACTTCATCTTTTTTTGATGAACAAACTTTCATGGCAATTTTTTCTAGAAAGCTTAGACGTCTTGCCGTTACTTTCTGTTCATAGTAGAGCTCTCGTTGCATATTCATTTGCTGTTGTTGGTAATGGTGTATTTCATCAATCTTTTGCTTTGTTGATGGAGATATAAGCATTGTATGCTTTCCCTTTTTATTTTTAGGTGTATAGCCTGTATGGGAATCTTCCCATGGTTTCCATCCGTGTCTGGGATCTTTATCCGGAGAGGAAAAATTAAGGACCCGATTAGGCAATGGAAAAGTAGGATAGGGACCATTCTCTGGAATATGATCGGAACAATCATCATCTGGAGATGAGAATGATAGATGGGAATTGTCATAATTGTAAACTTCATTGTTTGAAGACATTATAATCTTTGTAAGGTTTTGTTTTTAGAATATCATTAGTAAAAAAATAAACATTGTATTTATAATCGTATATTTTCTGAAAAATATGTGGATAAGGATTGTTTTCAAATAGTATCACAGAGATTTTTAAGAAAAGAAAACAGTTATTAATGTTTGGTTCATAAGTTATAGATCTAAGGATAGTATTTCTGAAGACAACAGTATTATAATAAAATTTAAGGTAAGCTAGGACAAGAAACACCCATAGCTCAAGTGGCTATAATATGACATCTATCAAACTAGTCAGAAATCATGAGTTCGAATCCTGCTTTGGTTAGAAATAAAACAAAATTTTGTTTTTCAATGTTTTTGCATATTTTCTATTTATAAATCTTTTAAAGACATTATACCTAAGTCACGTCTTAATTTTATAAAGTTATTTTCATTTAACGGTTTAGTAAAAATGTCTGCAATTTGATTTTCAGTATTAATAAATTCTAAATTTATTAAACCTTTTTCCAAACAATCACGAAGGAAGTGATGACGAATATCAATGTGTTTTGTCCGTGAGTGATTTACTGGATTTTTAGAGAGATTTGTTGCACTAGTATTATCACAATAAATAATAGATTTTTCAAGATAACAGTTGAAATCTTGTAGTGTCTGTTGCATATATACGACTTGTGCACATGCCAAAGCAGCAGATATATATTCTGCTTCACATGTTGATAAAGAAACACAGTTTTGTTTCTTACTAAACCAAGAGACTAATGATCGTCCAATGAAATGACATGTTCCACTTGTACTTTTTCGATCCGTCCGACTTCCTCCAAAATCAGCATCGCTATATGAGACTAATTCGAAAGGACATTCTTTTGGATAGAATAGTCCAAAATCTTTGGTTTTAGTTAGATAACGAATAATACGTTTAACTGCTCGCATATGTGATTCTTTGGGATTTGCTTGAAATCGTGCACATAAACACACACTCATCATAATGTCGGGTCGACTCGCTGTTAAATATAATAACGATCCAATCATACTACGATATAGTTTTTGATCAACACTTTTGCCTTCTTCGTCTCTGTCAAGATACATTGTTGTGCTCATCGGAGTAGGTTTGGCAGAAGTGTTTTCTAGACCAAATCGTTTAATTAAATTATAACAATATTTTTCTTGATTAATAAAAATTCCATTTTCTATTTGTTTTATTTGTAAACCAAGAAAATAATTTAACTCACCCATATGAGACATTTCAAATTCATTTGTCATTATTTTAGAAAATTCTTGACATAGTTTTTCATTTGTAGATCCAAAAATTATATCATCAACATAAATTTGGATAATTAAAATATCATGCTTGTCTCTTTTAATAAAAAGAGTTTGATCAACCTTTCCAATTTCAAAGCCAGAATTTAGTAAATATTTTTTAAGACGATCATACCAAGCACGAGGTGCTTGTTTTTAAACCGTATAAAGCCTTTTTAAGTTTATAGACATGACCAGGAAATTGTTCATGTATAAATAATGGAGGTTGTTCAACATAAACATTTTCTTTTATAAAACCATTTAAAAAAGCACTTTTAACATCCATTTGATAAAGTTTAAAATTATGAAAACACGTGAATGCTAATAAGATTCGTATTGCTTCAAGTCGGGCGACTAGAGCAAATGTTTCTTCATAGTCTATTACCTCTTCTTGATTATATCCTTGTGTAACTAACCTAGCTTTATTCCTAGTTATATTTCCTAGTGCATCTGCTTTATTTTTAAAAACCCATTTAGTACCAATGACTGTTTGATCACTAGGTCTAGGAACGAGTTCCCAAACTTCGTTTCGTTCGAATTGATTTAGTTCTTCTTGCATGGCAAGAATCCAGTAGTCATCAGTTGAAGCTTCTTTTATATTTTTAGGTTCAATGTTAGAGAGAAACGCTACATGACCAACTTGATTTAATTGATGTCTAGTTTTAACGTTCGTATTTACTTCTCCAATTATATTTTGCACAGGATGATGTCGTAAAATTTTAGGTGGAGATTTTATTATATTAGTAGTAATATTCTCATTTTCAGTAATATTATAATCATTATCGAAGGTTTGTTCAGTATTAATATTTTCATTCTGAGCAGTTTCATCATCAGAGTCAATAGTAACATTTGGATTTATATTTTTAAAATTTTCGTCAAAAGAAACATGTAAACTTTCTTCAATAATTTTAGTTCTTTTATTGTAAATTCGATAAGCCTTGCTTCGTTCCGAATATCCAATGAATATTCCTTCATCGGATTTTGGATCGAATTTACCTAGTTGATCTTAGTATTTAAAATAAAACATTTAGAGCCAAAAACTTTAAAATATGAATTATTTGGTTTTCTTCCATTTAGTAATTCACATGGAGTATTCTTAGTTAATGGTCGAATAGAAACACGATTTAACACATAACAAGCAGTCGCTACAGCTTCTGCCCAAAAATGTTTTGATAAAGTGGTTCCGTTTAATAAAGTTCTTGCACATTCTTGTAACTTTCTATTTTTCTTTCTACAACTCCATTTTGTTGTGGTGTTCTAGGAAACAAAAAATTATGGTTAATGCCTTTTTTGTTACAAAATTGTTCAAAAGCTTCATTTTCAAATTCTCCTCCATGATCACTTCTTATATTTTTAATTCTCAAACTTTTAATATTTAGAATTCTTTTAACAAAGATTTTAAAATTGTCAAACGTATCACTTTTATTTTTCAAAAAGAAAATCCAAGTATATCTAGAAAAATCATCTACAATAACAAATACATATCTATTATGATTAATAGATTGCACTTGAGTTGGACCAAAAAGATCCATATGTAAAAGTTCAAGTGGTTATTCTGTAGATATTACTTTCTTTGACTTAAAAGACGATTTTGTTAATTTTCCTAATTTACATGCATCACAAAATATATTAGTTTTAAATTTTATGTCAAGTAATCCTTTAACTAATTTATTTTTAGCTATCTTATTAATGGTTTTAAAATTGATGTGACAAAATCTTTTGTGCCAAAGACATGAATCATTTTCCTTAGCTATTAGACATAAATTTGAATCATTGTTAAAATTCATATTTAAAATATAAATATTTTTATCTCTTATTCCTTCAAAGATAATGGTATGATTTTTATCGAGAATATTACATTTATTTTCAGAGAAATTTATATTAAAACCTTTATCACATAGCTGACTAATACTTAATAAATTGTGTTTTAAATTTTTAACTAATAAAACATCAGTAATGAGAGGTAAATTAGAGATACCGTTGCTACTGACATCGCTTTTGCCGATGATATATCCTTTTGAGTTATCTCCGAAGGTGACTGCTCCTCCATTTGAGTATACAATGTTTGACAACATTTCTTTGTTTCCAGTCATGTGTTTTGAGCAACCGCTATCCAAAATCCATTTTCCTCTCTTCTTATGTGGTACCTGCAAAAACATTTATAAAAAGTTGGTACCCGTTTCTTTTTAGGGTCCTAAGAGTTAGATCTTAGAAGCCAAACCCATACGGGTTCAGAATTCCCTTTATAAATATAGTTTTTGTTATTATGAACAGTTTCCATGAACATTTTGATATGTTTATTCTTTATCAAAACACTATTTGTTTTTGGAATCCATATTTTTATGGTTTTAGTATTTGGGTAAACTGTTTTCTTAATATTATTAATCCTACTTTTAGTAAAATTATTTTGTTTCTTAAATCCTATTCCAGATTTATTGTTAGAGGATTGAGAATTTTCTAGTATATTAGAAAGATTCTCTCTTCCAATTAAATACATTTTTAGACATATCATCAAATTTTATTTTAAGACTAGATTTTTCTAACTCTAAATCCTTAATCTTAGAGTTTAAACTATTATTTTTGAAAAGTAAATCATCATTTTTATACTTTTGTATTTCTAGTTCTTCAGATATTGATGAAATTTGAGAGAATAAGTTAGAATTTGATTGTTGAGAACTTTCAAGTTCTTCTTCTAATATTTTCTTCTCATCTTTCAGCATATCTAATTCTAAGACTGTTCTATCTAATTTTCTTTGCAACTCCTTATTTTTCTTTTTAAGTTGCTTTGTTACATTTATTAATTCAGAATTTATTTCAATTAAATCTCCAAAAGTAAAATCACTTACATCGTATGATGAAGCCATGAAGCACACATTTTCTTGTTCATTATCACTTTCACTCTCTGAAGAGGATGATGAGTCAGTGTCGTCCCAAGTGATAGAAAAAGCTCTTCGTTTGGTTTTGTCCTTCTTAAAATTGCTCTTTTTGCTTTCTGGACAATCTTTCTTCATGTGACCTTTCTTGTGACATTCATAACATTCCATTGCTGAAGATGATGGTTTGCTGCTATTAGAATTGTTGTTGGAATTATTTTTGTTTCCCTTGTATTTGTTTCTGTTGAATTTCAAAAACTTTTTGAAATTTTTAGTGATCATAGCCATATTGTTATTATCTGAGTCGGAATCGTCTTTTTCTGCTTGAAAAGCCACATTTTTCTTTTCTTGTGCTCCATTTCTTTTTGCCTGCAAATTTACTTCGTAGGACATTAGATTACCTATCAATTCTTCTGGTTTTAATGTTGACAAATCACTTGCTTCTTCAATGTCTAAGACTTTTCTTTCCCATTCGTCCGTTAAAGAATTCAAGATTTTTGTAACAACATCAAAATCAGTAAACTTTTGTTCTAGTGATAATAAAGCATGATAAATATCCTGAAATCTAGAGTACATGTCATTTATAGATTCATTTGGCCTCATTTTGAAATTTTCAAATTGATTTTTCAACATAGAGATTTTGCTTAATTTAACTTTGTTTGTACCTTCATGTGTTATCTTAAGTGTTCTCCAAATTTCATAACCTGAAGTGCACATGCTAACTCTATTGAATTCATTTCTATCTAATGCACAAAATAAAATATTCATAGCTTTTGCATTTGATGTAGCATCTAGTTTTTGTGTGTTACTCCAAGTTGAGTATTCTCCAGTAGTTGTTATGTACTCTCTTTGTATAATATTCCAGATATCAAATCCACTAGATTGTATATAGAATCTCATTCTAGTTGACCAATAATTATAATTTTTACCATTAAGAAATGGAGGTCGTGAAGTTGATTGACCCTCTGTGAAATTAGTATTAGTGTTAGTGCCAAAATCGTTAGTTTGTGTCGTTGCCATATTACTAGAAATAAATATCAAATAACTTTGTGACGGTTATAGGATGACCTTGCTCTGATACCAAATGAAAGTGTACGTGTAGTACTAAGGATCATGTAATATGGTTTATAAATGCGGAAACTGATAATAGCAGTAAAATAAAAATTAAAGTAAGCACACTAGGAATTTTTATACTGGTTCGAACTTCCCGTTCTACGTCCAGTCCCAGAATACCCTCTGGATTTAAACTAAACCCCTCACTTCACCCGGAGGAATAGGTATACGACACCTGAGCAGCCGAACAAGAATTTTTCCGCCTCAACAACCGAAGAGGACTTTAACTTCAATACAAATAGTTTGTTGACGAATGTGTTCTGAATAACACTGATTGTCTTTTGATAGTACAACTTTCCTATAATCAAATCCTCAAGAGTATATATGTGTGTGAAGATTTAGAAGGAAGATAATCACGTAGAATCGAAGTTTATGATTTAAATCAAGGATTCTAGTGATATTAAATAAGAATGAATGCTTTTATTTGCAGAAATAAATAGAGAATAGATTTCAGAATTATAAACAAGAATCAGTGATTGTAGAAGTGATTTCAACATGTTTATATAGTTGTAGAATAGTTACAATCTTTCATGAAGAGTTTCAATCAAAAGTTGTGTCCGTATCTCTTGAATTGAGGGACGTATCTCTTCATGAAACAATCGCAACTCTTCAGAAAACTAGCCGTTATATGCAGGTCGGTCGACCGGAAAAACTGGCCGGTCAGCTGAGTTTGAAAATTGTGTATAAAACAGAGTATCTGTGCACTGACTACAGGGTCGGTCGACCGAATTTTCTGGTCGGTCAGCCGACCTGTAGTTATACGCACAGTGTACACTTATTTGTGTATAAATTATTTCGTGTGTGCATGTGACTACTTGAGGAATGATTTTAATAATATTCTAAGACTAAATACATTAAAATATTCATAATAAACTCTGGATTGTAGTCTTGTCTCCTTTGTAGTGCATAATATACACTTATTCTCTTTTTGTCGCTTTCGTCGTATGATATATGAAGCTTGTGTCATGAATCAAAACTCTTGAATCAACAGGATCTTCATAGCGTGAGGATTTCTTGTTGACATGCTCTGGGTATCTCCCATTATAGAGTTATTTATAGTAGTGGTCTCCTCGTGGTGGAGAATTTTCAAATTGCAAGAACTACTCGCTACTAGTGGTAGTAGGAGAGTGCCTTCGGTTTGTCCTGTTCCTGGACAACTTATATGGACATTTTTCTGACATTGCATTTCTAAAGATTACGTACATTGGTTTTTAAAAATGCACATCAATGGTGGCGAAGAAGGCAACTTCTCTTAGCACCCTCCTTGACATGTACGAGCTCAAGGGTTGTATTTTTGTGGAAGGCAATTAGTAGTTAACGAAAATGGCAATGTGGCATTCAAAGATGTGATATGTACTATGTGAAAATGTAATCGTTGCCTCAAGCCTCATCAAATCGGAAATGACCGAAACAGGATTAGATGTAGCAAGGCTAAGTGGGTCATTCCTAAGTAGGGCATGGTCATCCCCTTCTAGATATATTTCTTCCCGCTATGACGTTGGGGATGTAAATCAATGTGGTTTGTATGCTCGGGCGCCCGATTTAAAGGTCATTTGTATGGAAATCCATTCTCCAATAAGAACCTATGGTTTTGTTTGTATTGGCATAATGAATAGCCTCGAAATGCTATATGGGTAACCATTTCGGATAAGATTGACAAATTTATTTGCAAATTTTTTCAAAGAATGTCATTAGAAATAATATCAAATGTTTTGATATAAAAGAGTTTTAGTTATCATAAGGTAAAAATCCGTCAGTGTTTATGTTTGGACGTGGTCTTATGAGATACTCTTTCTTTTCAAAGGATTTTATTCAAAGGTTGATGACACTGTCATTTATTACTGAGTTTTTCTCACGCTGGTTTATCAAGCCTAATCTGAGTATTCTCAATACTTGGGTCACATCCTAGTAGTTTCAGATTAGTCGAAGACGGTTGGAGTTTCCACAGGAGTGCTGAAGATTTTCGTCTACGTATGGACATATTCTATTATCCGCCGTACTTAGTTTTTGTAGTTGATGTTTGTCAGCAATTGTAAGGGCAGATGTTTATAACTGTCCAAGCTGAATTTAGGTTAAACTCTGATATATGTATTTAGAAGTTTTCCGCTGTAAATATATTTGTTCAATATTATATGTTATTCCATTCATGTGAAATTTTGTTCTATCTATTTTTCTTTATTACCTTTCATGTTCTGTCTTTTGTACAATTTGAGTTGGACATATGTGGTTTATTGTCGATTCAAAGGGTATGGAGAAACAGGCCATGAAACTTCCTTTCTATGACTTCAAATCCATTTCGAATATATCAACATTTCGGTAGATTACTTAAGTTTCCAGAATTCATTACAAGATTTCTTTACCAAAAATCATATCCATTAAATAAACTCCGTTTTCCAATCTCGAGAGAATTTATAAATAAATTTCAATCATTCCAAAAATTCTATATATATTATCAATATTTTTTTTTAAATATTTTTAAAACATGTTTAAATAATTATTAAAATATTAAAACACTTTAGATAAAACATCGGTAATTCATTCCCAACTCATTTTTAAATAAAACTAATCAATTTACAAGTCTGATTAGAGGATTCTGAATTTTATTTCAATAAACATTAAATATTTGAGTAACTAGCTTTTCTGAAATATTTAAATCCAAATAATATTTTTTATACTACAAAGTTTAATAAACAAAAATCCCATTTAAATCAATTTTAAATTTTCTAACAAAAATCTATTTTAAAAATTTACTATTGCCATTTTTAATTTATAAATCACTCTCGATTCATATCACATCTACTACATCTCAATTTCTTAATCATTATCACATTCAAAAATAGATTCCACTATTTCTTTTCCAAACGATTTTTCACTTCTCATTATACATTCACTCGTATGAATTTATATTTTCAATTTATCAAATGGGAATCATTTTACTTTATTTATAAACATCGTTTATAATTGATAACTTATTCGGATTTTGCTTGGTTCTAATATTCTCATTTATAACTTTACTTTTAAATTTATGACCTTATAAATCCCAATTATTTTCCAAATCTAGTTTAAATATTGATTTTTAACTTCTTATCCCTATTTTTTTAAAATAAAATTTTAAGTTCATTGTTAAAAATCCCCTAAAAAATTATTTTTAAATATCTATTTAAATATTTTTACGAATAGTTTAGTACAACCCGGAATTAATCATTGTTTATTCCAAATAAATTTCTTCAAATTAATCCAAATTTCGATATAAATATTTTTATATTCAATATCTCCTTTTAATTCCTTCAAATTCAAAAATAATATTTATGGTATTTAAAATACCAAAATTAAGGCCAGTTCCACTATAACATTCAACATTATAACCACATAACAATATATAACCGATAACTCAATTCCAACATGTATCACTATATAAGAAAAACAATAAATATATTTGAGAAATCCAGTTGGATCCCTCCAACATGTATCTCTGCATCCATAGATGTTAGATAACACAAAAATATCAATCCCACTTCAAGGGGATCTCGTAGTATATAGGGTCATCCGCTATTATACGGGACACATAGGGTCTCATCCACTCCAATGGCAGAAAAAATATCCAACTACTAATATATATACTACTATATATATAACATCCAAATTGATAATAAGTTATAAATTCAACCAACATCCAATAATTAATTTTGATTATTATAAATTAAATCCAGTAGTCCAAAAGGAGTGAGATTTACTCACCTTGGTTTTTGAATTTTCAACTTGCTCACTTTAAATTAAACCAATTCCAAATTAATCCTAATTGTTGAATATCCTAGATAACGAATCTGTCATGACTTGATACGACCTTGCACAAAAATTTATGAATTTATATGTTATCAAATTTTATACTTAACTAATTATACTTTAATTAAATTATATTAAAACTAAAAAAATTACCTTCTTTACTTTCTGATCCACATCGAAAACCATTAGAAAACTTTGTCAATTATCACTGAACAACTCCGACAATCATTGAACCACTTCGTGAATTTCTGAATGACCTCGACACTACCAGGCTCCAACCTTCGCCATCTTCTCTACCCCAACTTCAGTCGCGACACACCCCTCCATCGGCCTTCAATCGAACAAGTGAACATTGCCTCAGCATTCACGACCTCACCATCACTTCGAACCCAGCTCGAGAAGGTCGCAACCCCTGGTGTCGCGACCCCTTTACACGTTGCCGCACCGTCCCCCACTACACCACGCGTATGCGCATGCATGAGCGCATAATCGCATCTCCCCAAACCCCTACCCTCACATCCCGTGACATCGATCTCAAGCCCTAATCGCCTGCCGCACTCCTTGAACTCGTCTCCTAGGCTTTTCGATATTAATCCAATTCGATTTATTTCTTTTTTCTTGTCGATCTGTTCTAAATTTTGGTGAAAGAAGTCATGCTAAATCAAAGGGTGGGAAGAAGAAGTCTGCGTATAGGAGTTTTAGGTCGGCTTTTAGTAGAATAGGGTGGCTTTGAAATGACAGAAGACGGTTGTAGGGTTAAATCGATATAAATATATTCTATTAAATTTCAAAATATCTTGATATTTATTTCAAATCCCTACCGAGGCATGCCACCCGGCATTTTTAATGTATACCACTATTCTGAACCTAATGGAATGAGTCTTAAGGCCTAACTCGATCGTTTGGAGAAGATAGCTTTTAAATCGACTATTAAATTAAATTCAATTAAATTATTTCCAAGCATTTTCAAATCGCACGACCAACTGGTAAATCCAAATATTATAAAATTTGAAATCCAATAATAATACACTATTACGGATCCATTGGAACTGGTTTCGTCAAATTCCAAGGTTGTGCCTTAGATCGCTATTTTAATGCGTCGATTAAATCGACGATTTTCAAAAATTTACGAAATTACATGAATCTTCAGTTTTAAATATCTACTAATTCAATTATAATTCCAGTAGAATTAATATCAATATTAGAAATCATTTCGATTCATATTCAATTCAATTTCAATTATTTCCCTTATTTCCATATTATGATAATCATTGTATTCTAAATTTTAAATTCATTCCATAAATTTTCAACAAAACCTTCATATCAACTTCATATCCCAAAAATAAATTTATATCTCAAATAAATATTTTAAAACCATTTAAATATTCCAAATCAAACGTCGAAAAATCCAGGTCGTTACATTCCTCTCCTTAAAAGAATTTCATCCCCGAAATTGCTAAGGTAGGAAAAATGCTCCAAATCCATTAACTTATCAAAACCCAATTAGTTAAAACTTAATACTTCACTTTTCTAAATCCTTAAATTCCATACAAACATCCAATTTTCATTTTGAAACCAAAACCCCTTTATTACAATTCAAAATCATATTTTCTTTAACAAAAATTACCCAAAAATTTTCTAACACCCTGAATTTCCAAAAACTTTTGGCAGATTCTTCCTTGTGCGAAGAGCCTTTTGCAATATGACAGAAATGATAAAAATATATACATCGAACCACACGGTCGAAAAACATAATAGATATATCAATATTTATTTCATTACGGTATTTAATCCAAAAACGTACCTTTATTTAGCGTTTGCGAGCGAGCTTATTTATATGCAAATTTCGCAACCCAAATCTAGCCCAATAACCTTCTTGTACTTGTACTTAATTTAAAAACATAAGTAGAAAAACATGAAATTTAATAAAATTTCATTTATTTAAATAGTTAAACACATATTTTGCATATATATATTTATAGGCAATTATAAGGTTAAATACTAATTTAATTACTTTCAATCGATCCATATACCATTTCGTTCAATTCGATTGATTCCCAACCAATATTACTTGCATCCCATTTATATTACACACACTATATATTCATCTCCATATCAAATTGACTCTAAATCAATTTATTCACCTTTCATTGATTCATAAAATTTTGATTACTTCCGTTTACATCAAACGACAATTTTTCCATGCAAATTCAGTGATACTCATAAAATTATCACTTAAGCTTATAAGTCATTTTAATTGATTTTATATTAATTTATATATTTTCCATTGATTTCCAATCAACTTATTCACAAATCTTTTAATATTCAATAATAACCAATCCATGCCAAGTTATTTATGATTCATTCCGTAAATTTATTTGAGCCAAGCTTCCATCCAAAAATATTAATTTAAGTTAATTCATTTTATTTCTAATTAATTCAACCATATAACTTAAGTTTTTTACCATTTCAAACAAATTTCATTTCATTTTAAATTGAATTTTATTCAATTTATTTATCGTCGATTGATTCACATTTCCAGTTGCATGGCATATCTCAATTTTCACTATATTATTTGAGAATCATTTAATAAAATTATTATAGGGTTTATTATAACTTTATATACAACACATATATTCATTTCCACTTCAAAACTCAATTCCGTACGCGAATTTATTTAAGTAGCATCCAAAGCCATATTCAATTTATTTACATAAACTGAATTTATTTATAACTTGAGTTATCACTATTTCAGTCCTATTCCATTTTATTCGATTATATTACCAAATATATTTAATTCGCTTACAAATAAGTCGAATTTTATTTATAACTAAAGTTCCACATTTAATTTCAATTTCTATCCACAATCCATTTTACTTAACCAAGTTAATATCCATTTCTATATTCAATTAACTAATTAATTTATCTAATTAGTTCATTTCCATTTTCTAGTTTAAAATACGATTTTCCTTTTCAAAAATCACTTTATTTAATTTACTTGAGTTTAAATTCCTTTTATAATTCAAGTTCGGATTTTTATTCCTCCACCAAAATATCTAATTATTTTTATTTTGGTTTTACCATTCCATTTTTCCAATTTATAAATTTTACAACTTAATTTTCTCATTTTCGTCAATTCTTTGCTCGAGTACATTCACAATTTATTTTTAACTCAAGATTATACATCACTTTATAGCTTAAATATATATATATATATATATATATATTCCATTAATTCCAATTTTGTAAGCTATTAAACTTATTTATTCTCAATTCCAAAGTTTTTTTCACTTAAATTTTATTTCAGTCAAAATTTATGCCTTATGGTTATATAATTATTTCATAACTAAAAATTTATATTCACTTCAATTCAATATTATTTCTAATCCAGTCCAATTCAGTTTAGTTTAAATTTCAATTACTTTTAACCAACATTTCAAAACCATATTCGAATTATTCATATTTAAATTAAATTTCACTCCAAGCAAATTTATTTTTAATTCATTCAATTTCATTTCACCATGTATTTTATTACAATCTACACATTACAATCCATATTTAACTCATTTTTTCTCTTAAGTCGGATTCAATTGTTAACTCGAGTCCATATTTAAATATTAAATCCTATTTGATATTCCTTTCAATCCATTCCAATTTTATTTAACTTAGCTTGAGTTAATTTTTCAATTCATTCAATCCATTTAAACTTACTCAAATTAAATTCTAATTCCAAAATCTAATTTCACACTTCTTTCCTTATTAATATCCTTCTCAACTTATAAGTTCAAAACTTATTTTTTGATATTTTCGTAAAATATTTAAATAAGGATTTCTAGAATTCGAACACCCGGTATTTATTTCAAATCCATATATATATATGTATGTATGTATGTATCTCCTTTGGTCTAACGAACCATTTCATTGGAATTTCAAAATTCACTTGGTTCCATTCCAAAACTATTTTCCTTTGAAATTTCCGAAAAAACACTTGTTTCCCAATAAAAATATCCATATCAAATTATTCCGGTAGCAGTCTGTCACTTAGAAACTCGAAAATGAACACCGATGTTGTGGCCGTCATCACTAGAATTATTTTCCAATGATTGGAGTGAGTTCAGTGCTTTATCACTTCCAAAATCCATTTTAAACCATTTTATTTCAAAAATATCTCTAAAATAATAACTCCACTATTCTTTTCAACCACTTTGGAAAACATTTTCAAAAATCTCTGGGATTTAATTTTCCAAATTTTTTGTTTGAATAGATTTTTATTTTTAACTCATTTGTATAATTCATACTTATACAATCTCTATTGAGTTATGCATAACCATTTCAATTTTATAATCTTGTCTTGATTATAATAATAACATCCAAACACATCAATATACGATAATAATTTCAAAAAATTATTACTTTTATATCAAAATATAATTTGGGTAAAATTATTTCATTTACCCACTTTTAAAACAATATTATGTTAGTTTACCGTGTTCAAGTGTTTAGAAACTCCTATCGATTTTGTGGCATCTCACTACTCGACTAGTATTTATATGCCACACAACAGATAAATCAACACAATATAAAATATTTTATATTCGCTAACAAATATGCGCTCATATCTATTGATACACTCAAACTCATTCGAGATTTCTACTGATCCTATCCATAATGAGCAATCCCCACCAAAGCCAAGTTCTCGCTTAAAATTCAGCTCCGATATCAAATGTAAAGGCCCGTATCTCTCTACCCTTTGAATCAACACTAAATCATACATGTCCAACTCAAACTGAACAGATATATGAATCTTTAGGGCGAAGAAGAAAAGGATAGAAGAAGAAGCAGAAACAACAATATAGAATCTCACAATCGCAGTAGAACAAAATATAATGTATAATAACAGGTTTTTATACAAAGGATCTATAGCTGTTAATACACACACACACACACACACTCATTAGAGTACACAATCAACAATCAATCTGGACAATTATAATAATCTGTCCTCTCTAGTGTTGACTATACAGTCTACACACACAGCTGAATATAATCAAGTACGTGGAATATGCCTGAGTCTCCTCCAGCTCCATAGCAACCAAACCTGAATCTGTAATACTCAGTCTAACTCGAGCATTATAATAAAATAACACCCGAATCTGTCTAGAAAACCAGCGTGCGAAAACACACTCAATTTGAATTTAATTATATTTTTAAAATTCTTTGAAAAGCAAAGGTATCTTGTAAGATCACGTCACACATAAACACGACAGGTTTTTACCTTAAGGTATCCAAAACATTTTATATCAAAATCATCTGATTTTATAATAGTGTCTATAGAAAGTAAATTGAAAAATAGCTGAAATGCATGCATCTCACATTTCAACATAGTTGGGCACAATCAAAACTGTACAGGCTCATAGTGGATTTTGGATTCCATACAATGACTGGGCTACTAGACTACTAGTGTACCACTCGCCACAGTACACCTCCAGAAAAGAGTACCGATGACCTCGCCTAGATCCCCTACCAACACATGACCGGCCTACCCCTAACCTGGATAGTATTGAGTATGTTATCACCCCAGGTGTTCCCACCCTTATCGAGCACTCTCTTTTTCATGCAAAACCATATCCATAATTATAATATATTCCGAGGATATCTAGAAAAGTGATAATATACCCTAATTGGGTGGAACCTACTTATCCCTGCTTATAACAACCTGTAATTTCGTTACTTCGAAAATGAGAGATTTCGTTTATTTTAAATTTAAAAAGGTTTAAAACTTAAATAAATAAGTTAAATATAATATATAATAATAGAGAAATTATTTATTCTTGTAGTTGATAATTTAAAAAGTATAAATTTGGATTTTAGAACAAATCAACAAAAGTTAAGTTTTGTTAAAAATAAATAAATACTTAAATAAATAGGTTTAAATATTTATTTAAAAAGATAAATCTTACTGAAAACATCCAATAAAGATAATAAAAGAATATAAAAAGATTTAAAAGTATGTTAATAATCATTTTACAAAAATAAGCAAATTTTGTCGCAATTTGTCAGTTTTACATACACCGTAAAATTAGAGGTTTTGATATTATTTAAATATGATTTTAAAATATAAAGAAACATGTTTTAATTTATTTAAAGAAGTAAAAAGTTCATTTTTAAATTTGGTTTACATAAATAAATAGTTTAACTAAAACGTCAAAATATGACCGTAAAATATTTTGTCAAAAAACAACGTTTTGTCGATTAGAAGTTGTTGCAACGTCGTCGCACCTTTATTTTCTTATATAGAAACATATGTTCAAATAGTGCAAGTATTAATTAATTCACTAATCAAGTTTACTTTTACTAAACAAGGTTAGAAACTTCTAGAAAGCAATTAAGAAACAGTAAGCACAAAAAGACAAAAATGTCATTTCAAAGCAAAAAGTAAAACATCAAATCAAAGAAACATAATTATTACTTACTTTATTTAATATCTAAGTGAAAATGACATAAAGTAAAGATTCGAAATGTGATGTTAAGTTTTGAAAAAAAAATAAGATTACTTTATAAGTAAGTAAGGGTATTTTGGTCTTTTTACAAAATACTATTTTAATCCAAAACTTTTTCTATAAATAAACATCCACTTTCTCACTTTTTTTCACTTCTTCTTCTTTCTTTTCCGAACTTTTCTCTACCTCATTAATGGCTTCTACTTCTCTTCCAAATGCTTACTAACTTTTTCAAAACCATATCAAATCAACTCCAAACACTACCAAACTTTTCCAAAGACCTTAGAATACCATTAGAACATGGTTTAGATCCTAAGAAGTGATGAAACGATGGAGGAAGGAGTGGAATAGGGCATGACCAAACCTATGGAGGAAGAGGAGCAAGTTCGTGAAGCTTCGGAGCAAGAAAAAAAGAAGGAAGCGCCGCCGATTTCATTCCAAGGGACTAGGAGCAAATTCAAGGTGCTGCGGAAGCTCTGTCGGATTTTCGAAAGTTTGAAAGAAGAGGTCGATGGAATAAAGCAAAAGAAATGGAGTAGAATTTGATTAGATGAAGTTTAAGTGAAGTGTTGTTGCGAATGAATGTTGGTAGGAAGAATTGGTTAAGTTAAAAGTGAGTACTCTTATTTATTAATAAATCCATAAATTATTTTAGTATAAAGATTTGAAAGTTTAAATATGTTGAATGAATGTTTGATAACTTGGTTGCAAATCGGTTGATTATGTGATTGATTATGTGGTTGATAACTTGTTTGATAAATGATAAGAGAAAAGATTAGTAATTAACCATAGTTAATTAAATGAGAATTAAATCCATACAAATATGTGTATGATAGTTATTTAGCCTCTTAATGATTTTAAATAAGTTAAAATAGTTTGAATACGATTTAAAACAAATTTGAAGTGTTTCAGACAAGTTCCGAAGCAATTCATAAAATTGGTCAAAATCGAGCTTGTCGCGTAGCGGCAGTTCGTAAATTTCGATCCGTAACTTCAAATTGACGTAGAGAATGATTTATAAGTCGTTTTCTTTGAAATATAAATTATTTGGTTCATAATGATAGTAGTTTTCCAATGAAGAAAGAAAATCAAGATTTCATCAAGTAGAGTTTGCAATATGTCCAAAAAAGTTTTCTAGAAACATCGCGGTTTTGCAGTTCGTAACTCAAAATGGGATTTCTTTATAAATGATATTTTTAAATGATTAAAAATATGAAATAAAGTTGATAAATCTATTAAAATGGTTTAAAAGAGATTTGGAATGGAAAATATGAATTTTCAAATATTAAAAAGTTGTTTAAATCAAATAAGCTTATTTAGCATTTTCTAAATATAACCTTTTGAATATGAGTTTTAAACATAACAATTCTTTTCTAAATATTTTTTCAATGATTTTAAAGGAATAATTAAGTAATGTAAAGATGATTTGGAAGTTTTAATAAGAGTTTGAATAAATTGTTAAGATGAATTGTTTATACCACTTAAACAAAAAGTGAAGAAGATTGAATATAATAACAAACTGATTATGCGAAAATGAATTGTACATTTGTCTCGCCTGTGAGATCTGGAAAGATAAAAATAAGGTGTTTAACTAAGGTTAGGGATGGAGTAACCATTGCCCTGAAATTACGTGGCCTATGTTTTCTCTTTTTAGGCGAGGGGTGGAATAGATCGAAAGGAAAGTCCGGATGCTCTAAAAAGATCATATTTAAGTTTTTCCAAGATAAAAGAAAAGAAACAAATTCTTCGAATTTTAATTAACTATTTAACATCTTTTATTCGATGGTTAGTACAAAGGAACCGAGATCAGAATTGGGTGATTCATATCTGAAAATCCCATCAAACTAATTTTGGAAATAAAATATATTGAAGACAATGATCTTTAAAGTCAAAGATATTAATAATGTAGGATTACTTGCCATTTGTCCCTGGAGGTGAAACTTTCCATTAGTCCCTGTAGGTGAAACTTGTCATTAGTCCGTGGAGGTGAAATTTACCATATTTAAAGTGGCAATAGAACTCTATTGTGAAAATCTTCGATTTGCAAGAATATGATTTGAAGTTAAGAAGAAAATCTCTGATTAAGATTTAATGAATAATTTGAGAATATTTTCCCTAAGTTTAAAAGTTATAACTTGAATATAAGAAAATCTATGATTAAGATTTAATGAATGATTTGGGAATATTTTCCCTAAGTTTAAAAGTTATAACTTGAATATAAGAAATCTTTGATTAAGATTTAAAGAATGATTTGGAAAAGTTTTCTTAAGTAAAAGAGAAAATGATTAGGATTTAAGAAAGGTTTAAATAAACTAAATGATTTGATAAATGAGGCTTAATGATTCCGTATACATTTGAAAAGAAAACGGAATAACTTGAAAAGATTATATCTAAGAAAGATATTTGATTTAAAAGATGAAGTAATTGATTGATGATTGATATCCACGTATGAACTTAACCTATTTTTAAAGCGATGATTGGCTTCGAAGGAATCGGAGTCGGATTTGGATGATTCCTATCCGAAAACCACTTCGAACCAATGTAGACGTTCGAAAGTGAAGACCTGTTGGAGAAGATGATTTTTGAAGACCATGGATCTTCATAGCGTGAAGAATGCTTGTTGAACATGCTTTGGTTGGCCCCCATTATAGAGTTATTTATAGCAGTGGTCTCCTTGTGATTTTGATTTTTTCGGATTGCAAGGGCTTCTCGCCTAGTAATGGCTGAGGAAATTGCCTTCGGTTTCGTTCAGTCCAAGAACGAACTTGTATGGATGTTTGTCTGACAATGTATTCTAAATCACATTTGAGTGGTTTCTATAAACATATATCAGTTGGTGGCGGAGAAGGCAACTTCTCTTAGCTTAACACCCTTTCCTGAGACATACAAGCTCAGGAAGTTATACTTTTCTAGAAATCAGTCGTGTGACATGGAATGACAATGTGGCATTCAAAGTGGAACCTGTTATGATCAAAGCGTGGTTTTGTATGAAAAGCCTGGCTTCGAAGAAATTGAGCATAGCCTCACGAGCCTCACACCCCGGTTATGATGGGATTCTATGTGGTCAGATGTATGCTCGCATTTCGGATAGTAGTGATTTGGGTTATCAGACGTTCTGAGCCCTAGGTACCAGATATGTCTGGGCCTTAAGGCATTTATTGCCCCATGTGGATAAAGTGGTTAGCTTGAGAAAAGCAAGAAACTACCGGTTATCAGTTGTAGTGTAGCAAGTTTATTTCCAAGTGACTAGTTTGAGAAAAGCGATTAAGGCGCCGTGGGAACTATGTTTGTTATGCATGGACCGTAGAAAAGGCCACTAGCTTCCTATCATGTTGGAAATCCAATCCCAATACGAGATTTATGGTTTTGATTGTATTCCCAAAATAGTTGTAACGACTTGCAAACATTTCAGCTACCCCTTTCTGGTATTATATATTCCGTTGGTATATTCCGTTGACCTAGTCCAGATATATTACCTTAGACATAGTCCAGGTATTGATACCTTACTTGAATAAGTTTATTTGAAAAGTGTTTTCAAAAGAATGTCATTAAAAATAATATCAAGTGTATTTTGGTATAATTTTTTTTGGTTATCATAAGGTAAAAACCCGTCCGTGTTTATGTGTGGGCGTGGTCTTATGGGATACCCTTCTTTTCAAAGGTTTTGATAATATAGTCATTTAAATTTCGAGTATCTCACACTGGTTTATCAAGCCTGATTCGGGTATTTTCAATATTCAGGTCAGATTTGAGTAGTTTCAGGTTGAGTTGAAGACGGTTGTAGTTTCCAGAGGAGAGCTGGAGATATTCATCTACGTATGGATATATTCTATTATCCATCGTACTTAGTGTATTTTATTTGATGTTTGTCAGCAATTGTAAGGACAGATGTTTATAACTGTCCAAGCTGAATTTAGGTTAGACTCTGATATTGTATATTAAAATTTTCCACCGTAAAGATTATTATTGAAATAATATAGGTTATTCCATTCGTGTGAGATTCTGTTCTGTCTTTATTTTCTTTCTACCCTTAATATCCGCTTATTCGTGCAATTTGAGTTTGACATGTGCGGTTTATTGTCGATTCAAATGGTATGGGAAAACGGGCCATTACACTGTTGCATCCCCCTATTTTAGTCATTCCCGGTTGAGGAGGCTTAAGGCGACATTTTACCTTTACGATAGCATTCATCCTTGGAATGCTAACACTGCTTTCCGGGCAACAATGCAAATGATAGCATTCATCAATACAAGTTGTTCTGGGTCTGAACAAATCGACTCTCCAAATCACTGTCTCCATTAGCTCATTGGTTTCACAATTCGTAACGCACAAACCGGATGGAAGTGGTTTTTGAATAATTAAATCTGATCCCGTTTCTTCAAAACGATCAAGAAATTTGGCCAGATTTGATAATCAGTTATTTAATTATCAAATAACATCTACAACTAGACACTCACCTTATTTTATGGATCTCTAAAATATTTGTTTCAACATATCTTTACAAAGATAAATATTCCCGTATTCCAATATTTGAAATCGTATTTCAAACTTATATCCATAACAGGATAAATTTCAAGTCATATCTTACCCCATCACTTAGTGAAATGTTTCATTCGATTTAAAAATCCATTATTTAGGAAAAATATTCTTATAGAATCATTTTGTAGTTAAATATCTCTGAACCCTTTACTTCAATCCTTAGGAAAATATTATAAGTATATTTTCCCAATCCTTTAAATATCCACAATTAGAAAATGTTTATAAGTATTTTTCCAAAAATCATTTTACTTCCTATACTTAGGAAATATTCCATTTACCCCTATTTCTCAAATCTTCTACAATTTATTTGTAAATCCCTTAACCCGCTTATATTGAATTCTATAAGTTTTCGGAAATTATTAATTAACTTCCCTTAACTCTTCAAAAACGATTACACTTGTCGACGATTCCAACTACCCAATTCTAACTTCTTTTATATGACTTCTAATTCATTTTGAATTTCTCAAATTTCAATATTTTGGTAGATTACTTAAGTTTCCAGAACTTATTACAAGATTTCCCTAACAAAAATCAAATTCGTTAAATAATCCCCATTTTCCAATCTTGAGAGAATCTATAAATAAATTTCAATCATTCCAAAAATTCTATATATATATATATATGTAATGTTTAAAAAAAATTAAAAAACACGTTTAAATAATTATTTGTAATATCAAAACACTTTATACAAAACATCTGTAATTCATTCCCAGCTTATTTTTAAATAGAACTAATCAATTTACAAGGCTGACTATATGAATTAGAATTTATTTCAGTAAACATTAAATATTTGAGTAACTAGCTTTTCTGAAATATTTAAATCCAATAATAGTTTTATACTACATAGTTTAATAAATAAAAATCCCATTTAAAAAAAATTTAAATTTTGCAACAAAAAACTATTTTGAAAATCCAATATTGCCAATTTCATAAATCCCTCTCGATTCATATCACATCAACTACATCTCAATTTCATAATCATTCTCACATTCAAAAATAGATTCCACTATTTCTTTTCCAAACGATTTTTCACTTCTCGTTATACATTTACTCTTGTGAATTTATATTTTCAATTTATCAAATGGGATTCGTTTTTACATTATTTACAAACATCGTTTATAATTGACAGCTTATTCGGATTTCACTTGATTATAATATTCTCATTTATAACTTGATTTTTTAATCTATTACCTTATAAATCCTATTTATTTTCCAAACATAATTTAAATATTGATTTTTAACTTCTTATCCCTATTTTTTTGATACCATTTTAAAATTCATTGTTAAAAATCCCTATAAAAATTATTTTAAAATCTCTATTTAAATGTTTTTACGAATAGTTAAGTACGGCCCGAAACTAATTATTGTTTTATCCAAATCAATTTCTTTAAAATAATCCAAATTTCAATATTATATTCAAAACTTTTAATTCCTTCAAATTCAAAAATAATATTTATGGTATTTAAAATAAAAAATTAAGGCCAATGTTACTATAGCATTCAACATTCGAATTACACAACAATCTATAACAGATTATTAATTCCAACATATATCACTATGTATGAAAAACAATAAATATATTTGAGGAATCCAGTTGGATCCCTCCAACCTGTTTTCGTACATTAATAGATGTAAGATAATATAAAAATACCAATCCCACTTCGAGGGGATATCGCGGTATATAGGGTTATCCGCTATTATGCCGGGCGCGTAGGGTCTCATCCGCTCAATTGGGGGGAAAAATCCAACTACTAGTATATATACTACTATATATATATATATATATATATAAATACAACATCCAAACTGATAATAATTTATAAATTCAACCAAAATCCAAAATCTATTTTTATTATTATAAATTAAATCCGGCAAACCAAAAAAGTGAGATTTACTCACCTTGATTTTCGAATTTGCCATGCGCTCACTTTAATTAAACCAACTCCAAATTAATCCCAATTGTTTAATATTCCAAATAACGAATCTGCGTGACTTGATACGAGCTTGCACGAAAAATTTACAAATTTATATGTTATCAAATTTTATACTTAACCAATTACACTTTAATTAAATTATATTAGAAATAAATTTTTTACCTTCTTTATTTTCTGATCCACTTCGAAAACCATAAAACAACTTCGTCAATCATCACCGAAAAACTCCGATAATCATTGACCACTTCGTGAATTTCTAAATGACCTTGACACTGCCAGACTCCAACCACATCCATCTTCCCAATCCCAACTTCAGTCGCGACATGCCTCAACATCAGCCCTTAATCGAACGAGCGAACATTGCCTCAGCCTTCACGACCTCGCCACCACTTCAAACTCATCTCAAGAGCTCCAGGCCGCCGCCGATGATGTCGCGACCCTCTAACACGTGGCGGCACCTTCCCCACGGCACCACGCCTATGCGCGCGCATGAACGCATAGACGCGTATCCCCAAACCCCTGCCCTTGCATCCCCATGACATCGAGCTCAAGCCCTAATTTCCTGCCGCCCTTCTCGAACTCGCGTCCCTTGCTTTTCGATATTAATTGAATTTGATTTCTCCTTCTTCTTTTTCTTGTCGATCTGTTTAAAATTTTAGGGAGAGAAAGTCACGTTTAAATCAAAGGGTGGGAAGAAGAGGTCTGCGTATAGGAGTTGTAGATTGGCTTTGGATAGAGTGGCTTTGAAATGACAAAAGACGGCTGTAGGGTTAAATCGATATAATTATATTCTATTAAATTTCAAAATATCTAGGTATTTATTTTGAATCCCTATTGAGGTGTGCCACCCGACATTTCTGATGTTATACCGCTATTCCAAACCCAATGGAACAAGTCTCGAGGCATAACTCGATAGTATAGAGAAGATAACTTTTTAAATCTACTATTAAATTAAATTAAATTATTTCTAGGCGTTTTCAGATCGTACGACCAATCGATAAATCTAAATGTTATGAAATTTGAAATCCGTAATACACTATTATGGATCCAGTAGAATTTGTTTCGTCGAATTCCGAAACTATGCCCCGTATTGCTATTTAAACGTGTCGATTAAATCGACGATTTTCAAAAAGTTATGAAATTGCTCGAATTTTAATTTTAAAAATTTACTAATTCAATTATAATTCCAATAGAATTAATATCAACATTAGAAATCATTTCGATTCATATTAAACTCAATTTCAATTATTTCCCTTATTTTCGTATTACGATAATCGTTGTATTTTGAATTTTAAACTCATTCCATAAATTTTCAACAAAAATCTTCATATTCCAAAAATAAATTTATATCCTAAGTAAATATTTTAAAACCATTTAAATATTCCAAATCAAACGTCGAAAAATCTAGGTCGTTACAAGAATAATTTTTTGTGAAATTTCAAATTTTGGTCAAACTTAGTCAAAGTTTGACTTTTGGTTGGAAAATTAAAATTTGAATTTTTAAATTTTATTCTTTTTATATGATACTAGACTGATAATATCCTCTCAATTTTTAGTTCCGTCAAAATCAAATTCCTATTGCTCTCAAAATTTTAATTACTGTGAAAAATTGAAATAAATTTTTAATGTTTATTTGTGTTTGTTTGGCTAAGTGTAGTTTGGTTTGTTTAGTCCAATGGGCTTAGTAAACCAAGAGACCCTAGTAATCCTTAGAGCCATGTGACCATTTCTTTTCACACCTATTGACCTTCTATTTCCTATCTAACTAAAACCAAGTACGTACAAAAATTTCTGATTTGACAAACTTTCTGCATACTCTTCCTTCTTCCTCGAATCTGCAGAACTCAAAACTCCTAAATTTCCAAATCAAATTCCATCCTTCCTCCTTCAAAACCATTCCACCTCTATCCTATTGCCACCACTCTCCACCACCATCCAAGGCCATCTCCTTCTCTCCTCCTCTTGGTCACCACCCACCACCCCAAGGCCGAAAACCCCATCCTCTTCCATAGGCCATAACCGATCCCATCACCACCAAACTCCATCAATTCGACCCCAAGCCTCCACCCTAGCCTAGCCGCACCCAAATCCCCTTCCCTTGCCCACCCTAGCCGCACCCAAACCACCACAAAACCCTAGGTCGTGCCCTTTCCTCCCAAGGGCGAACACCCCCTTAGCCCTCTTTTCCTCTACTTTATAAAAAATGTAAGTTAAATATTTATATATTTTATGTTTCATCGATTCAAGTTCGTGCTTTGCTTTAGAATTGTTGTTTGGGATTGTTAACGCTTATTGATATTGTAATTCAAATTCATAGCTTTTGTGTTGTCAAATTCTCTAACCTTGAAAGGTGAGCCATTCACTCACGATTGATAACCTTATGTTAAGTGAATAAACATCACTTGATATGTCATATGGAATGTTGTGATAGTTAGGATTTTGTATAGTTTTGTATATGATTTTGATAGGTTAAATATTCATTTGTGTTCATTTATGATTTGTGACAATTATTAATGATAGGCATGTTATTGTAGAATATGCCACGAATATGCCACATATGTTATATTGAATTTTGCTACGTATTATGGACACACATGTTATGTCAAAACATGTCACTTCTGTGCTATGTGAAAAAATATATTATGTTATAAAATAAAAAGGAAAAAAAGGGAAGAAAATTTTGATATGCCATATATCTGTTATGTTTGTAATATGGGAAATTACCTAAGTGTTATGTTGAAAATAAAAAGAAAAGCATTATGTTGATCTAAATTTTGCCGCACATGTTATGTTAAAATATGTTACCATGTGCTATGTGAATAAAATATGTGTTATGAAAAAAAATAAGGAAAATAAAAAATGATATGCTTTTAACATAGTGAATAACATAAGTGTTATGTTAGAAATGATTACATAATATGTTATGATAAGAAAATTTTATGTCATATGTTATGTTAAATACGAATATGTGCTATGTTATGTAATAACTTATGTAAGCTAATTCTATGTTATGCAATAAGTTTTGTAAGTCATATGCTATGTTACGTAATATGTTATGTAAGTCATATGCTATGTTATGTAATATGTTATTGTAATGACCCAATATTTTTAGTCATTCGCATCCGCACATGTCGGACTTGAATTGCTCAAAATATCGCGTTGTAAATAAAATTTAGCAAATCACAGAATATACAGTAAATAAATAATCACAGATCACAGACACAGATTATTTAATAATGCAGCAGAAGTAAAGAAATAGTTGTTCATGAAACTACTACATATATATAAGATACATCAGAGTTAAACAAGATACAACAGAAGAGTAAAAAGATACATCAGGTACAAATCAGAATACATCACTGAAATCACTGGATACTGAAAGCAAAATAGATGGCTGGATCTTCAAGAAAAGCTCCAACTCCGAAGGTGAGTCTTGAATGCTGAATCACTCAGTCTGAATCGAGCGTAAAGCAAAACACAAAACACTCGAATCAGGACATAAATACTTATGAATTGTAAATCAACTCAAGTGTACAGTAACAAAAATGCATTAGGAAATTAAAGGATGCTTGGGATCGTCCATCCTTTAAGGATCCGTTAAACTATTTACAATGTAGTAATATTGCGCTATTATAATAATATCTACAGTAAAATATACTTACTTTAAAATAGCGTTAAGGGGTTACCCATATAGCCCTTAACACGTAATAGTGCCAGTAGTCTATACAAGACCTGCATATCTCTTGATCGGGAGACTATGAGAAGATACTCCATACGTATGACACAAATAGAAACTCGTAGTAAGGCTCGCTATGGTAGGTGACACGGCACACGAGGCAATGCCAGGGTAGATATACCAATTACGTACAGGGGCTGGCGGTAACGTAGCAGCCACTACGCCCACCTCAGAACACACTCCCAGTCAAGAATCGGAGGATGGCCATCAAATCAACCACAAGTAAGAGTATAGTATCGAAGAAGTGCATCCGACCAGAGGAGCTACCCCTTTTGGCCCGAGATCGCCCCGGTTTTAGCCACCATAAGCCAACTCATAGGAGTGGGGTCCACGTTCATACCTCAAAAGGATTGTTGCCACCATCCTACTTCATTTTGGAATCTCCACCGTGTACACGGTTGTTAAAGTGGTTTTTGGAGTTCGCAGAGAGTATGACAACTTCTGATCCCGTTCTCTTTAACAACCAATCGTTATTATAACGCCGTGGTCATTTCAAAATAGTTTATACTTCAAAACCAATACCATTTTTATTTCAAAACTATATTCAAATCAATACGATATAATTTCCATTTCAAACATATATTCACCTTCCAAAAATCATAATACTTTCAAGGTTATAACTTTTTTTCGAAACCAAAATACTTGAAATCATTACACTTTCAAAATCATACATTTGAAATCATAGAACATTCATTTAGTTCTTTACATTTTACAAATTTATTCAATTAAACCCAAATTTTCAAATTTCCAATTTAATTCAATTCAACCATCAGTTTCAATTCAATTTAGTTTTCCAAGACCATTTCAAATCTTATCAAATTCAAATACAGATTTAATTCACAAAATAAATTATTCAATCTTTAATATATTTCAAAACTTTAATATCCCACATTTCAAAACTAATTATTATAATTTCATATAACTCTGATTTAACTTCATTATTACTTAGTTTTGAAATATTCATTTAATAAATCCAATATTATTTAAATAAACTCAAATTACCAGTAAACTAAATATCCTTTCATACTAATATAAACTTTAAATGTTCATTTATCAAATAAATCGAATAAATCAAAGTCAAATATCATTCCAAATTCACATTCTTTATCAAAATAAAGATTTTTTCATTCAAAACCATTTCAAAATCATTTCCTTTCATTTCCATTATAAATTCATTATCATTAAAATCAAATATTCAAATCAAATATCATTTTAAAATCAAACGTGTCATTCATTTATTATTCCAAATATCATCACAAAACACATTTCAAAATTCCTTTCAAAAACCGTTATTTAAATTCAAATTTAATTCAAATTCCTTAAAATTCAAATTTAAATATAAAAATATATATTCAAACTCTTGAAATTTCACAAATAATCAATTTCAAAAGTTAAATCATTTAACACTTTAAAATATAACTCAAATAGTGTTAAAATCTATAATATTTTAAAACATTGTCAAATTATAGCAACGATAGCATTTATAAAGTGCTTTCATAGCTTATAGTTTCCAAAATAGATTAGTTTAGGAACAACGGCATTTATAAAATGCCGTAATAGATATTTAGTTATTTCAACATAGTTAAATTCAAAGCAACAACATTTAAAAATGCTGTCATAAGACCACAGCATTTTTTGAAATGCTATTAATAAAATTCCAGTATTTTAACTTTTCAAAACAATAAAACTTCAATTTTAGCAAATTTTAAACTTATAAATCATATTTTAGGCTTCTAAACTTTCGCATTTAAATCAATTTAACATATGATTTATCAAAATAAAATTTTATAATTGAATATCAAATTTTAAAAACTCAATTCATTTGTTAAGTCAAAATTCACTGTTTATTAACTTATAAATTAAATAAAACCTAACATTTTACTTTAAATATCATTTCAAAACTTTAAATTAAATTTCCATTATTTATTTACATTTTAAAAATATAATTTAAAGTCAAAAATCACATTTACTTCAAATTTACATACTTAAATTCACAAATTCAAAACTAAATATTTAGCCTTCTCAAAACCATAAAATATATATTTTTAAATCAAATTTCATACTTTTAAAAATACATATCTTAATAAAACATTTATAAATATACCACGGGGTCTGTATATAATTTTCTAGCCTAGTTCAAGTGATACGGATATATATATCATTTCAATCCGTAATTTAAAAAGAAAATCCGGGTTCTATCATTTCAAACCCGTAATCCCAAGTCAAATAAAATACAATAAAAATCACTCAGGCCTATCATTTCAGTCCATAATGATTTTTCTCTATTCTAATGTCTGTTCGGGTATGTATCATTTCAACCCATAGTGATTCTATTCTAACAGGGAACTTGGAGTGAGAACATATACGTAAACAATATAAATAAATACACTAACAGGTCAATGTCACAATATACTGTCATTTATCAAATGTCAGGTGATAATTAACAAATTTAACATGGTAATAACATGGCATAGCATATCATATAATCATCATTAACTTTCATAAACATTTTAATCATTAAACACTTGTTATCAATTTACTACTTCATAAGTAAAATGTCAGAGTGAGAAAGACTCACCTTTTCAAGCTGGATTTAGCAAATCAAACTACACGAATAGATTCCAGAAAGCACGATATGGTACGACACAGCACGACTTGATTCAAATGAGTGGAGAGAGCCAAGATATTATCTTTTAAACAATAACCAATAAACAAGCCAATATAACATAAATATTCAATACAAAACATCATAGAAACAAATGGAAATTGAAATTAAGAAAGGACAAAATGATTTGACCTTTTTTTAACCATTCAAAAGCTTGACCAAGGGGACCATATGCTCAGCCATAGCTGGACACAGGCTCGGGTTATGGCATCAACATGGCACGTCTACATGAGATGTGGAGGGTAGGAGTTTTACACATGAAGTATACAAAAGGTTAAGGCAACTAGGTGATGTTTGATCAACATGTAGGCTCGGCTTCGTCACATATAGGCTCGGATTGGTCAGGGTTCAGGTATGGTGGTTGCTGCAGATGCGGACAGAGGTGGTGTAGAGAAGGTGGTAGTGGTTCTAGGTGGTGGCCGAAGTGGTAAGTGAAGGGTAGGTGGAGTATATGCTTGGCTAGCATTGTTTTGGATGGGTTTTGTGCAAATTTTATGGTGATGCTTCAACATAAAGGCACGGCCTGAATTGATCAGAGGAAAGGGGGTGGAGCTGCTGTAGATGGTGGTGGTGTGGTCAATGGTGAAGCTGGTAGGGGAGCTAGAAGCCGAACAAAGCTAGGGGAAGCAAAGCAAAACAATGAAAAGAAGAAGGAAAGTGGAGCAAACGAAGCCATTAGCATTTTTTTCTTTGGCCGTGACCTAAAATGGAAGTGAGAAATTTCTCACGTGAATGAGAAGGAGTATATGGCAATTGCAAAAAAAAATGGCCGGCTAAACAAAAAAATGAAAAGACAAATGAAGTGAAAAGGCAAAGGAATGAAAAGACACAAGCAAATGAAAGGTCTATGTCTCTTGGTATTTCTATTTCTTTTAAATTAAAATAAAATAAATAAAATTTTAGTAAATGAAAATAAAAAACTGAACAAAATAAAGTGAAAAATAAAAATAAATAAATAATTTTAAGGAAAAATAGAAAATAAATGAGGAAATAGTTTAATAATTGAAACTAGACTTTAAAAATTGTAAACCATATACAATCAACATTAGAAAATTATAAATACACTTTTAAAATGTTTTAACAATAAAATATATACATAAAATCTCACATTACACATATATACACAAATTAAAACAAACAAAAATATAATTTATATAAATTAAAATAAACAATTTTTTTAAATAAAACAATTTACATACAATATTGTAAAAAGCATAACTTTCAGAATATAAATCGGATTTCAACGAGGTGAAAACAGTATACTTGAAATTTAACTTATTTTCATTATAAAAGATAAAATTCAAATATTTAAATTTTAAATTTAAAAGTCAAAGTATGACCATTTTGACCAAAAATCCACATTTATGGATAATATTCTATTTAGTCATGTTTGAAATTATAATTCACATATACATCAAAATTAATATTTAAAATAAAAAACTAATTCATTTTAATAAATAAAATAAAGTTTTTAAATCAGAAATTAAATTAAAATAATCAAAAGATACAATTAAAATAATCACAAAACATAGGCTTGTTACAGTTATGCAAGTTATATGTTATGTTATGTAATACATTATGCAAGTTATGTGTAATTTTATTTATTTCTACAATCGTGCTGCAAGTTCCCTTAGCTTTAGGAAATCATTGTGGGTTAAAATGATACATACTCGAATGATCTTGTAGAATAGGGAAAACATTATGGGTTAAAATGATAATCCCAAGCGATTTTATTAATTTTGGAAATTTGGGATTGTAGTTTGAAATGACATATATCTATAAATTGTAAATTATGCGGATTGAAATGATAAATATCCGTATCACTTGACCATAGGATATAAAATTACATACAGACACCATTTGTCTATTTTTAAAATGATTTCTAAAATTCTAGAAATATATGTTTTAATGAAAATTGATTTTTAAAAATTAAATATAAGATTTTATTTTAATATATGAAAATTTTAAATTATATGTTATAGGAGTTTTAAATTTATAAGTTAAGTTTTAAAAATGTAAATTTTAAGGTTTTACTTAGAACTGTATTTTTAAAATATATAATATAAGATTTAATTTAGTAAAAATATATATGTATATTGTTTTAAAATATTTAAATTGATGTAATAAGAAGATTTGTGTAATAACTTTAATAAAATGAGATTGGAAAGGTAAGTTAGAATTAAGCTGTAATTTAAATTGTTCTAAGAAGTGAATTCAAATAAGAATTTATTTGAAATTTATTTATTTTGAAAATTTAAAGAATTTGATTTTATAACTTGATTTGATAGAAAAAAATGATGTTTAAGTAAATAGTTGCGAAATTAAATATAACTGAAGTTAGATATTTAATTATTGATTTAAATTCGTAATTTGATGTAACATCCCGCCTTTTTGCACGAGTTAAACAGACACACGTGCCAATTCAAACCATACGTAAGGGTAGATTGTTATGGGATAAATAAGAAAACAGAGAAAGAAACAGAATCTCACAGCGGAAGGATAAAATATAATAATCAAATATACAGTTCATAAATCTGTTTACAAAAATCTTTGATTTATTTATACAATACATATCAGAGTACACATACCATATAACAATGCAGCGGAACAATATGAGTGTAGTGAAACCATATTATCTATAGTAATAATAATAAAATCTTTGTCTTTTTCCTCCGGAAATAAAATCTTCAATCCTAAAACGCTCGGACTGACCCGAGCGAATTGAAAAGACAAAACACTCGAGTCAGAACTAAAAGATCTTGTGTAAGTTAAATTAACAGAAATAAATATGAGTGCAGTAACTCAAGAGATGCTCGGGATTTACATCTCCTAAGGATCCGTTAAACTATTTACTATATAGTATATTGCGCTATTATAATAGTGTCTATTTGTAAAATAAACTTACTTTTAAATAGCGTTAAGGCTTTACATTTTCCACCTTAACACAGTTATATATTCGCATAGTCTATACAGTACCGTAATCTCCCCCGTACTGGGCGTCGTCAGAGGGCACTCCATAGGTATGGTACAAAACCAAAATAGTATAAGGCGCGCTAGGGTAGGTGACACGACACAACTAGGCAATGGCAGGGTAGATATACCAATTGCTATCCGGGCTGATGGAAACGCATAGCCGCAGCTACCGCCCACCTCGAACAAACTCCCCCAAAAATCAAAGTAAAAGTAGCCACTGAAACAATCCAAAGTCAAAGTATAATATCGAAGAGGAGTGTCCGATCAGAGGAACGACCTCATTGGCCCGAGAATCGCTCCTGTTTTAGCCACCTTATGCCAATTCACGGGAGTCGGGTCCACGTATTTACCTTGCAGGAAATGCCGCCACCAACCTACTTCATTCTAGAATCTCCACCGCGTACACGGTTGGTCAAAGTGGTTTTCGGTACCGACAGAGAGTATGTCCATATCCGATCCCGGTCTCTTTGCCAACCAATCGTTATTATAACACCGTGGTCATTTAAAAAAAAATTACTCTTTAAAAACCATAATAAAATATCCATTTAAAACCGATATAAATACGATATCATTTATTCTTAAAACCCCAAATCAGTACGAGATCATTTTATTTTCCAATATATATTCTTTTCAAAACCATAGGGTTTTCCAAAATAAAATATTTAGAAATCAAAACTCTTGAATATAATATTTCCAAATTATACAACCTTGACAATCATAACTTTGAAACAAGTTTCCATCTCTTAAGTGGTCAAATATCAAACTACTTTTATAAAACAAAATAGCTTCTTTAGATTTCACAAATCAAATTCAAATATCGATTTAAACTTCCAAATACCATTTCAATTCTTATGTTCCAAAGCTTTAATTATTTCACCATTTCAAAAAAACCAAACTCATTTTAAAATCCCATATATATTAAATTCAATTACTTATTATTTAGACTTGAAATCTTTACTTAATGAATTCAATATAATTTAAGAAAACCTTTAACTTCACATAACTGGAAAAAATCTTTCAATTTATTTTATATTCATTTAAATAATCCTAATATTCATTCATTTAAATCATTCTACACAAAAATCAAGTTATAAAATCATATCCTTTAAAAATTCTAACTTTTTATTAAATTTCCAATTTAACTTAATATTCATCTTCAAATCTTATTCTCTTTTAAGTCATTTAAAACTCCAGAAATTTAATTTTAAATAAATTCTTAATCCTATTGATCTCGAAAATCAACTAAATTTTATACTTCAAATCAAATTCATACAAAGCTTAAAAAAACCGAAAATTACTATATATATATAAATAACCAAATCAATATCCCATAAACCATATATATAGCTTTACAACACCATGAAAATCATTTCAAAATAAGTTTATATATATATATATATATATATATATATATACCGCGGTGCCTGTATAAAATTTTCTGCTCTATGGTCAAGTGATACGGATGTTTATCATTTCAATCCGCAATTTAAAAATAAAAATGCGGTTGTATATCATTTCAAACCGCAATCCCGAATGAATGAAATGCATAGTAACTTGCAATTAATAAAATTAATCATCCATTCATCCATCAAATCATACATCCATTTATCACAGTCATCATCTAATTTCAAACTATCATCAATACATAACAGGTGATAAATAATGGTATCAATTATCAGTTTATACTCAAAATAAATTTAATAACTGTTAATTGGCAGTTTATACGCAAAAATAAACGTAAATTTAACTGGCAGTTAATATGAAATAAAAATTTAACATAACTATGACTGGCAGTTAATATGAAATAAAAATTTAACATAACTATGACTGGCAGTTAATATGCAATTAAATAAATTCTAACTGTCAAATTTATGCAATAAATAAAATTAATTAACAGTTATATTAAATGAATGCGATTTATCAGAGATAATGAATAAAACATGCCAAACAGTCATAAATAAATTTCTACTCATATCTAAAATTAATTTAACAAACACAAGAAATTTTAGAAATTGTGAGTGGGTTAAAACACTCACCTTTTGAATTTAAATCGAATTTAAATTCAATTTAAACTCAAAAATTCGACGGTCTCCGAATTGGTCCAAACCAGCGTCAACAGATCTGGAATTTAATTATGATCCTACCAAAAAAATCTTGCGTGAATCGGACTACGTATGAGAAAGTTATTCGAAAATTTCGACTGAACCAAAAATTAAATAAAACAAAATAAACAAATATACCCCATCACCATGCCACGTCACAGACCACGTCCTTCTTCTCAAATTCGAGCACGCTACAGCACCAATCAAAAAAAAAAACAGACAGTACCAACAGATTACGCTCTTCGAGAATTATGACATATAATTTTTCTGGAATTTTTAGAGGAGTTTGAAATATATATTTTTTATTTTATTTTTTATTTTTATTTTGGAGTGTAATTGGATCTAGAAATTTTGCAGCCATTGGAAGAGAAGAAGTTGAAGAAAAGAACACACAGAGAGAAATGAAGATAGATGGAGGCTAGGGTTTACACAGCCTATAAATAGACAAAGTGAAATAGGATAGGTGGGCACGAATCATAAACGTGCAAAACGGTTGTTGGCCCACCAGAATATTTTATATTAATTGGATACGTTACGGATTAGTAAATAAATTAATTTCTTCCTCAGATATTTACATTGAATTTTAAATGTATTTACAAATGTAAATTTAGATGCTTCATTTATAAGTTTCAATATAAATTCACAATTTCATTAAATTCCAAATTCATAGATAAGTTTTCATTTTCAACTGAATTTCTAAATTACCGTAATAATTATCTTAGATTTTTATTCATTCTCAATGGATTTAACTATTGTAAATTGACTAAGTTTTCATACTATAAAAATCCACATTTCTATGTATATATACATTTGAATTCCCTACTAAAATATTTTATTTATATTTCGCAATTACTTCCAATCAATTTTTTTTTGTCATCGCACTGTTACTTAAATAAATAGCCTATACCAACACTAATTATCATTAATTTGAAAACGGGTTACCAAATTTTGGATTTTATTCATAATTATTATTTATTACTTCATTGTTTATTCAAATTTAGACAATTTAAGATGTTTCTTAAATGCTGAGTAAATTATTAACTTCAGCGTAAAACTTCAATTTTATTTTATCTACAAATTATAAATTAACTTTGCAGAAATCCTTTAGTTGACCTTTCATTTAATTATCATATCTATTGGTATCCCATAGATGGGAATTCCTAAAACATCTCCGAATTCCAACTTTAATTTCAATCACATAAAATGTTCTATTCAGTTTGCTATAAATTCAATAAATTCAAATTATCATGTTCTAAATCCAAATGAATCCATATATCCTGCCTTCCATTCTTTTAATCTAACTAATTATCATATTCTGAATAAAGTTTACGTTATTTCCACCTATAAGCTACAAATAACAACGAATGTTGCATTTGATTTAGATTCTAAATAAATTGATGGGTAATAATTAATAATTCTCACTATTGCCCGATTTATTCCCATTCATGCTTAAATTACCACCAAACAATCCTTAAATTTACCTATCTTTTATTGATTCCATAAAATCTATTTACCCTGAGTTAGTTACTGCATTTATCAAATTCCAATTTCGCAATCACCTTAAATACATAAATTGGTATTGCATTAACATTTAAATTTATTAGCTTATGTCAACACTATTAACATTAATTGCAATGTATTACCAATTTTAGTCACTACCCTAACTCTAACTCATATTAACCTACATTATTCCCAAGAATTTCATTGGTTTTTCTTATATTAAATTTATCAACCATATTAATTAAGGTTTTTTTTAAAAACAATTAATAAAATTCCCTTTAATATATACAACTTAGCAATCTATTAAGCATGGTATTATATTTCACGTAAATGTACATTTAATTACATTTATTACAATGTTATCCAAATAAATTGAATGATCTAAGTATATAACTCCTAATATCCACCCATCTTGCCTTAATCCCAAATAACATACAAATTAAACTACCCTTAATTTCAATTAACCCTATCATTACTTTTTATATTCCAAACAAATAAATTAATAATAGGTTAATTGAATCAGATTTACAATCCAACTTTAATTATTTGCAAATTTTGTCTGTTTGGACCACTTGGTAAATTCAGAATCCTTTAACAACTTCCTACATTAATTTATTTTTGAAAAATCCCAAAATTTTCAATATTAAAGTACAAATCCAATTTATCAAAAATAAAAACTTAAATTTCAAGGAATTTATTTATTTAGGTTTAGATCCCGTTATTCACTAAATTGGTTGGTATTTATTTCATTCGCCTATTTAATTGTACGTAAATTTCTCATAAATACACCTAAAATTTCATTTAATTCCAACTGCTTCCTAATTTCCATTTCTACGTCTTAACACACTCTATATTAAACTTCTAGACATTGTATTACTTATCATATTAATGTAACCTTTATTTAGTGTATTAACATTTATTTCAATTCAAATTCTATCAACCAATTAAACATGTAACCTATTACTATTGCTTACAAATCAAAATATTGCACCCATTGTCATCTTCTGAATGGAATTAGTCTTTATTTCAAAACTTATCTAAATTTACATTGAGACCATATTTAATCCTCTTCGATAATATTAATCCTCAATTTATTAAATGGAATCAATATATCTTACATAACATGTTTTACGCATAAATTTTTAATTAATATTATTTCAACTTATTCCCCATATTCTAAATAATTACCTAACATAAATCTACGCTTATTTTATTCTACGTTCACACTTCCGTTACTCTCAAATCAATAAGTAACGTTCATATAAATAAATGTTATGCCAGTTTCCTATTTATTGCGATATTTTTATTTATTTATTACTGCATAACTTTACTTATTTTCTTCCCATCACTTTAAAATTAATCGTTAAAGTAACGCTTATCAATACGCATCAAATTATTTACCAAATTAAAAGGTTTTGATTTTTTTAACAAATTAATTGACAGATTAATTAGGTAATGTATACGAATTGTTATTATACCCATAAATTTACACTTAACTAATTAAATGCCTTACCTATATTCTCTATCTTCCCATTATATTCAGGTACAATACTTACACCAATTTTTATTGAAAAATTTATTCATATTACAAACAAAGGCTTAAATTACCATTGTTAAATTAGCGTTCAATATATATTTATCACCTTTTATTATTTCTACTAAATTTTTATTACAAAATTCTATCAAATAAATTAAATCGTCGAAATTTACGGGTCGTTACACTCTCCCCCACTCAAAACTTTTCGTCTCCGAAAAGGAAAAAGAAGGGAAAAGAAGGATTTACAATCTATATATCTTATTCAAAACATTACCTTATAAACAATTAAATTTAAAATATCTGTTACTTTTCTTAAAATATACAAATTTACAACATTATCTTTTTATACTTAAATTTATTAGAGTTTGGAGAACATTTCAAAATATTTCTAAGTCCAAAATTTAAATATCTAAGTAGTTCCAATCACTAATCATCCAAATTAATACAACAACCATCAATTTCCTCGAACATCATACATACAATTACAAAATAACCATACAATCAAATAGTTGTTTGGGTTCAAACTTGAAATTGTACGGAATGAAAAATAACTATCAAGTGCATCGTTTACTCAAAAGTCTTAGATGGAACAAAATAGATTATTTATTCATCCAACAACTTCAAATTTCCTTACCCAACCAACCATAAATCAAACAATAACAATTCAAACCAGCAACCAAACTAACTTATTATAAATTTCATGCTTTAGTTGTTTGATTTCCCTTTTTGTTTATATAGTGATTTTTTTCTCATTCACATTTACTTATGAAAGGTTTGCTCATTCATTTTTACTTATTACTTACAATTATTCAATTCCATTAACTCGGGTCATGCTGGTTCCTTATATTTTGTTATAATTATTCATTCATTTATAATAGCATGTCCTTATTTATTTACTTTAATTCCTTAAGTTTTATAATCATCTATCTATCATGCTTACCTTTATTTATATTTACTTGGTAAAATTCAATTATATCTTAAGTTATTGAATACAGCAAATTCATTGAATGCTTCATTACCTACTATTACTTGTACAAATTTCTACTACATTTCTTATTAAACATTTCAACTTTTTATATTTGGTAAGTTATATATGTTAAAGAAAATGCAAATGAACTTATACAAGTTTTATCTCATCTTTTAATTAAATTTAATGTTCAACAATATTACTCTTTATCTCATATGTTACAAATTTCAAATTTCCCTTTATAACTTTACATTAAATCTCTTACCTAAATTAGAGGTTTCAATTTATTAATAATTTAAACAATTAATTAATGGAAATTTAAGAATTAAATATGGGTAAAATTTCAAATTATTTTGAAATATTAGATAAATATATTCTTCTACTTATATACCTCTAATTTTATTTAAAACAATTAAAAATTTATATCTTTTTCGAAAATGAATCTGCAGTAGAACTACTACAGTGGCCTTTCCCCTTCGAAACTCGAAAATGAAAGTCGATGATGCGGCCACCATCACCGAAATTATTTTCCAGCGACAGAGAGGAAAGTATAAAACTTATTTTCTCAAAAGTCTTCTTTAAAACGATTCTTCCGAATTATGTTAAATATTTATATCAGAAAATACTTATAAACAAAATTATTAATATATTTCAAAATCATTCAAAAGAAAAACCCCGGACTTAAGTTCTAAATTTCCAAATTTCATTTATCTTATTTTTCAATCTTGTTTTATTATTATTTACACTTTATTGCCTAACAATCAATCTATTGCAGCCAAATATAAATATCAATTGAAATTTTTTATTTTATATATAAAAATATAATAGGATTTTTTTTTTCATTCACCTATATTAAAACAAATATTATGTCGGTATGTCCTATTAAGTGTTTAGAAATCCCTATTGATGTCATAGCGTCCCATGCACCAACCAAAATTTATAAATACGAAACGGAACAAATTAACACAATATTAAAACCTTTTTATAACACTAACAAATACGCTCTCTCATATATACACTCAGTGACTCCCATAGGGTATTACTACCCTATTAATAAAGAGTCAAACCCCACAAAGCCAAGATTTATCGCTAAACCAAAGCTTTGATACCAACTGTAACATCCCGCCTTTTTGCACGATTTAAACAGACACACGTGCCAATTCAAACCATACGTAAGAGAGGATTGTTATGGGATAAATAAGAAAACAGAGATAGAAACAGAATCTCACAGCGGAAGGATAAAATATAATAATCAAATATACAATTCATAAATCTGTTTACAAAAATCTCTGATTTATTTATACAATACATATCAGAGTACACATAACCATATAACAATGCAGCGGAACAATATGAGTGTAGTGAAACCATATTATCTATAGTAATAATAATAAAATCTTCGTCTTCTTCCTCCGGAAATAAAATCTTCAATCCTGAAACGCTCGGACTGACCCGAGCGAATTGAAAAGACAAAACACTCGAGTCAGAACTAAAAGATCTTATGTAAGTTAAATTAACAGAAATAAATATGAGTGCAGTAACTCAAGAGATGCTTGGGATTTACATCTCCTAAGGATCCGTTAAACTATTTACTATATAGTATATTGCGCTATTATAATAGTGTCTATTTGTAAAATAAACTTACTTTTAAATAGCGTTAAGGCTTTACATTTTCCACCTTAACACAGTTATATATTCCCATAGTTTATACAGTACCGTAATCTCCCCCGTACTGGGCGTCGTCAGAGGGCACTCCATAGGTATGGTACAAAACCAAAATCGTATAAGGCGCGCTAGGGTAGGTGACACGGCACAACTAGGCAATGGCAGGGTAGATATACCAATTGCTATCCGGGCTGATGGAAACGCATAGCCGCAGCTACCGCCCACCTCGAACAAACTCCCCCAAAAATCAAAGTAAAAGTGGCCACTGAAACAATCCAAAGTCAAAGTATAATATCGAAGAGGAGTGTCCGATCAGAGGAATGACCTCATTGGCCCGAGAATCGCTCCTGTTTTAGCCACCTTATGCCAACTCACGGGAGTCGGGTCCACGTATTTACCTTGCAGGAAACGCCGCCACCAACCTACTTCATTCTGGAATCTCCATCGCGTACACGGTTAGTCAAAGTGGTTTTCGGTATCGACAGAAAGTATGTCCATATCCGATCCCGGTCTCTTTGCCAACCAATCGTTATTATAACACCGTGGTCATTTAAAAAAAATTATTCTTTTAAAACCCTAATAAAATATCCATTTAAAACCCATATAAATACGATATCATTTATTCTTAAAACCCCAAATCAGTACGATATCATTTTATTTTCCAATATATATTCTTTTCAAAACCATAGGGTTTTCCAAAATAAAATATTTAGAAATCAAAACTCTTGAATATAATATATCCAAATTATACTACCTTGACAATCATAACTTTGAAACAAGTTTCCATCTCTTAAGTGGTTAAATATCAAACTACTTTTATAAAACAAAGTGGCTTCTTTAGATTTCACAAATCAAATTCAAATATCGATTTAAACTTCCGAATACCATTTCAATTCTTATATTCCAAAGCTTTAATTATTTCACCATTTCAAAAAAAACAAACTCATTTTAAAATCCCATATATATTAAATTCAATTACTTATTATTTAGACTTGAAATCTTTACTTAATGAATTCAATATAATTTAAGAAAACCTTTAACTTCACATAACTGGAAAAAATCTTTCAATTTATTTTATATTCATTTAAATAATCCTGATATTCATTCATTTAAATCATTCTACACAAAAATCAAGTTATAAAATCATATCCTTTAAAAATTCTAACTTTTTATTAAATTTCCAATTTAACTTAATATTCATCTTAAAATCTTATTCCCTTTTAAGTCATTTAAAACTCCAGAAATTTAATTTTAAATAAATTCTTAATCCTATTGACCTCGAAAATCAACTAAATTTTATACTTCAAATCAAATTCATACAAAGCTTAAAAAAAACCGAAAATTACTATATATATAAATAACCAAATCAATATCCCATAAACCATATATATAGCTTTACAACACCATGAAAATCATTTCAAAATAATTATATATATATACCGCGGTGCCTGTATAAAATTTTCTGCCATATGGTCAAGTGATACGGATGTTTATCATTTCAATCCGCAATTTAAAAATAAAATGCGGTTGTATATCATTTCAAACCGCAATCCCGAATGAATGAAATGCATAGCAACTTGCAATTAATAAAATTAATCATCCATTCATCCATCAAATCATACATCCATTTATCACAGTCATCATCTAATTTCAAACTATCATCAATACATAACAGGTGATAAATAATGGTATCAATTATCAGTTTATACTCAAAATAAATTTAATAACTGTTAATTGGTAGTTTATATGCAAAAATAAACGTAAATTTAACTGGCAGTTAATATGAAATAAAAATTTAACATAACTATGACTGGCAGTTAATATGAAATAAAAATTTAACATAACTATCACTGGCAGTTAATATGCAATTAAATAAATTCTAACTGTCAAATTTATGCAATAAATAAAATTAATTAACAGTTATATTAAATGAATGCGATTTATCAAAGATAATGAATAAAACATGCCATACAGTCATAAATAAATTTCTACTCATATCTAAAATTAATTTAACAAACACAAGAAATTTTAGAAATTGTGAGCGGGTTAAAACACTCACCTTTTGAATTTAAATCGAATTGAAATTCAATTTAAACTCAAAAATTCGACAGTCTCCGAATTGGTCCAAACCAGCGTCAACAGATCTGGAATTTAATTACGATCCTACCAAAAAAAATCTCGTATGAATCGGACTACGTATGAGAAAGTTATTAGAAAATTTCGATTGAAGCAAAAATTAAATAAAACAAAATAAACAAATATACCCCATCACCATGCCACGTCACAGACCACGTCCTTCTTCTCAAATTCGAGCACGCTACAGCACCAATCAAAAAAAAAACAGACAGTACCAACAGATTACGCTCTTCGAGAATTATGACATATAATTTTTCTGGAATTTTTAGAGGAGTTTGAAATATATATTTTTTATTTTATTTTTTATTTTTATTTTGGAGTGTAATTGGATCTAGAAATTTTGCAGCCATTGGAAGATAAGAAGTTGAAGAAAAGAACACACAGAGAGAAATGAAGATAGATGGAGGCTAGGGTTTACACAGCCTATAAATAGACAAAGTGAAATAGGATAGGTGGGCACGAATCATAAACGCGCAAAACGGCTGTTGGCCCACCAGAATATTTTATATTAATTGGATACGTTACGGATTAGTAAATAAATTAATTTCTTCCTCAGATATTTACATTGAATTTTAAATGTATTTACAAATGTAAATTTAGATGCTTCATTTATAAGTTTCAATATAAATTCACAATTTCATTAAATTCCAAATTCATAGATAAGTTTTCATTTTCAACTGAATTTCTAAATTACCGTAATAATTATCTTAGATTTTTATTCATTCTCAATGGATTTAACTATTGTAAATTGACTAAGTTTTCATACTATAAAAATCCACATTTCTATGTATATATACATTTGAATTCCCTACTAAAATATTTTATTTATATTTCGCAATTACTTCCAATCAATTTTTTTTTGTCATCGCACTGTTACTTAAATAAATAGCCTATACCAACACTAATTATCATTAATTTGAAAACGGGTTACCAAATTTTGGATTTTATTCATAATTATTATTTATTACTTCATTGTTTATTCAAATTTAGACAATTTAAGATGTTTCTTAAATGCTGAGTAAATTATTAACTTCAGCGTAAAACTTCAATTTTATTTTATCTACAAATTATAAATTAACTTTGCAGAAATCCTTTAGTTGACCTTTCATTTAATTATCATATCTATTGGTATCCCATAGATGGGAATTCCTAAAACATCTCCGAATTCCAACTTTAATTTCAATCACATAAAATGTTCTATTCAGTTTGCAATAAATTCAATAAATTCAAATTATCATGTTCTAAATCCAAATGAATCCATATATCCTGCCTTCCATTCTTTTAATCTAACTAATTATCATATTCTGAATAAAGTTTACGTTATTTCCACCTATAAGCTACAAATAACAACGAATGTTGCATTTGATTTAGATTCTAAATAAATTGATGGGTAATAATTAATAATTCTCACTATTGCCCGATTTATTCCCATTCATGCTTAAATTACCACCAAACAATCCTTAAATTTACCTATCTTTTATTGATTCCATAAAATCTATTTACCCTGAGTTAGTTACTGCATTTATCAAATTCCAATTTCGCAATCACCTTAAATACATAAATTGGTATTGCATTAACATTTAAATTTATTAGCTTATGTCAACACTATTAACATTAATTGCAATGTATTACCAATTTTAGTCACTACCCCTAACTCTAACTCATATTAACCTACATTATTCCCAAGAATTTCGTTGGTTTTTCTTATATTAAATTTATCAACCATATTAATTAAGGTTTTTTTTAAAAACAATTAATAAAATTCCCTTTAATATATACAACTTAGCAATCTATTAAGCATGGTATTATATTTCACGTAAATGTACATTTAATTACATTTATTACAATGTTATCCAAATAAATTGAATGATCTAAGTATATAACTCCTAATATCCACTCATCTTGCCTTAATCCCAAATAACATACAAATTAAACTACCCTTAATTTCAATTAAACCTATCATTACTTTTTATATTCCAAACAAATAAATTAATAATAGGTTAATTGAATCAGATTTACAATCCAACTTTAATTATTTGCAAATTTTGTCTGTTTGGACCACTTGGTAAATTCAGAATCCTTTAACAACTTCCTACATTAATTTATTTTTGAAAAATCCCAAAATTTTCAATATTAAAGTACAAATCCAATTTATCAAAAATTAAAACTTAAATTTCAAGGAATTTATTTATTTAGGTTTAGATCCCGTTATTCACTAAATTGGTTGGTATTTATTTCATTCGCCTCTTTAATTGTACGTAAATTTCTCATAAATACACCTAAAATTTCATTTAATTCCAACTGCTTCCTAATTTCCATTTCTACGTCTTAACACACTCTATATTAAACTTCTAGACATTGTATTACTTATCATATTAATGTAACCTTTATTTAGTGTATTAACATTTATTTCAATTCAAATTCTATCAACCAATTAAACATGTAACCTATTACTATTGCTTACAAATCAAAATATTGCACCCATTGTCATCTTCTGAATGGAATTAGTCTTTATTTCAAAACTTATCTAAATTTACATTGAGACCATATTTAATCCTCTTCGATAATATTAATCCTCAATTTATTAAATGGAATCAATATATCTTACATAACATGTTTTACGCATAAATTTTTAATTAATATTATTTCAACTTATTCCCCATATTCTAAATAATTACCTAACATAAATCTACGCTTATTTATTCTACGTTCACACTTCCGTTACTCTCAAATCAATAAGTAACGTTCATATAAATAAATGTTATGTCAGTTTCCTATTTATTGCGATATTTTTATTTATTTATTACTGCATAACTTTACTTATTTTCTTCCCATCACTTTAAAATTAATCGTTAAAGTAGCGCTTATCAATACGCATCAAATTATTTACCAAATTAAAAGGTTTTGATTTTTTTAACAAATTAATTGACAGATTAATTAGGTAATGTATACGAATTGTTATTATACCCATAAATTTACACTTAACTAACTAAATGCCTTACCTATATTCTTTATCTTCCCATTATATTCAGGTACAATACTTACACCAATTTTTATTGAAAAATTTATTCATATTACAAACAAAGGCTTAAATTACCATTGTTAAATTAGCGTTCAATATATATTTATCACCTTTTATTATTTCTACTAAATTTTTATTACAAAATTCTATTAAATAAATTAAATCGTTGAAATTTACGGGTCGTTACACTCTCCCCCACTCAAAACTTTTCGTCCCCGAAAAGGAAAAAGAAGGGAAAAGAAGGATTTAGAATCTACATTTCTTATTCAAAACATTACCTTATAAACAATTAAATTTACAATATCTGTTACTTTTCTTAAAATATACAAATTTACAACATTATCTTTTTATACTTAAATTTATTAGAGTTTGGAGAACATTTCAAAATATTTCTAAGTCCAAAATTTAAATATCTAAGTAGTTCCAATCACTAATCATCCAAATTAATACAACAACCATCAATTTCCTCGAACAACATACATACAATTACAAAACAACCATACAATCACACAATCAAATAGTTGTTTGGGTTCAAACTTGAAATTGTACGGAATGAAAAATAACTATCAAGTGCATCATTTACTCAACAGTCTAGATGGAACAAAATAGATTATTTATTCATCCAACAACTTCAAATTTCCTTACCCAACCAACCATAAATCAAACAATAACAATTCAAACCAGCAACCAAACTAACTTATTATAAATTTCATGCTTTAGTTGTTTGATTTCCCTTTTTGTTTATATAGTGATTTTTTTTCTCATTCACATTTACTTATGAAAGGTTTGCTCATTCATTTTTACTTATTACTTACAATTATTCAATTCCATTAACTCGGGTCATGCTGGTTCCTTATATTTTGTTATAATTATTCATTCATTTATAATAGCATGTCCTTATTTATTTACTTTAATTCCTTAAGTTTTATAATCATCTATCTATCATGCTTACCTTTATTTATATTTACTTGGTAAAATTCAATTATATCTTAAGTTATTGAATACAGCAAATTCATTGAATGCTTCATTACCTACTATTACTTGTACAAATTTCTACTACATTTCTTATTAAACATTTCAACTTTTTATATTTGGTAAGTTATATATGTTAAAGAAAATGCAAATGAACTTATACAAGCTTTATCTCATCTTTTAATTAAATTTAATGTTCAACAATATTACTCTTTATCTCATATGTTACAAATTTCAAATTTCCCTTTATAACTTTGCATTAAATCTCTTACCTAAATTAGAGGTTTCAATTTATTAATAATTTAAACAATTAATTAATGGAAATTTAAGAATTAAATACCGGGTTAAATTTCAAATTATTTTGAAATATTAGATAAATATATTCTTCTACTTATATACCACTAATTTTATTTAAAACAATTAAAAATTTATATCTTTTTCGAAAATGAATCTGCAGTAGAACTACTACAGTGGCCTTTCCCCTTCGAAACTCGAAAATGAAAGTCGATGATGCGGCCGCCATCACCGAAATTATTTTCCAGCGACAGAGAGGAAAGTACAAAACTTATTTTCTCAAAAATCTTCTTTAAAACGATTCTTCCGAATTATGTTAAATATTTATATCAGAAAATACTTATAAACAAAATTATTAATATATTTCAAAATCATTCAAAAGAAAAACCCCGGACTTAAGTTCTAAATTTCCAAATTTAATTTATCTTATTTTTCAATCTTATTTCTATTATTATTTACACTTTATTGCCTAACAATCAATCTATTGCAGCCAAATATAAATATCAATTGAAATTTTTTATTTTATATATAAAAATATAATAGGCAAAAAAAATTCATTCACCTGTATTAAAACAAATATTATGTCGGTATGTCCTATTAAGTGTTTAGAAATCCCTATTGATGTCATAGCGTCCCATGCACCAACCAGAATTTATAAATACGAAACGGAACAAATTAACACAATATTAAAACCTTTTTATAACACTAACAAATACGCTCTCTCATATATACACTCAGTGACTCCCATAGGGTATTACTACCCTATTAATAAAGAGTCAAGCCCCACAAAGCCAAGATTTATCGCTAAACCAAAGCTCTGATACCAACTGTAACATCCCGCCTTTTTGCACGATTTAAACAGACACACGTGCCAATTTAAACCATACGTAAGGGCGGATTGTATGGGATAAATAAGAAAACAGAGAAAGAAACAGAATCTCACAGCGGAAGGATAAAATATAATAATCAAATATACAGTTCATAAATCTGTTTGCAAAAACCTTTGATTTATTTATACAATACATATCAGAGTACACATACCATATAACAATGCAGCGGAACAATATGAGTGTAGTGAAACCATATTATCTATAGTAATAATAATAAAATCTTCGTCTTCTTCCTCCGGAAATAAAATCTTCAATCCTAAAACGCTCGGACTGACCCGAGCGAATTGAAAAGACAAAACACTCGAGTCAGAACTAAAAGATCTTATGTAAGTTAAATTAACAGAAATAAATATGAGTGCAGTAACTCAAGAGATGCTTGGGATTTACATCTCCTAAGGATCCGTCAAACTATTTACTATATAGTATATTGCGCTATTATAATAGTGTCTATTTGTAAAACAAACTTACTTTTAAATAGGGTTAAGGCTTTACATTTTCCACCTTAACACAGTTATATATTCCCATAGTCTATACAGTACCATAATCTCCCCCGTACTGGGCGTTGTCAGAGGGCACTCCATAGGTATGGTACAAAACCAAAATCGTATAAGGCGCGCTAGGGTAGGTGACACGGCACAACTAGGCAATGGCAGGGTAGATATACCAATTGCTATCCGGGCTGATGGAAACGCATAGCCGCAGCTACCGCCCACCTCGAACAAACTCCCCCAAAAATCAAAGTAAAAGTGGCCACTGAAACAATCCAAAGTCAAAGTATAATATCGAAGAGGAGTGTATGATCAGAGGAATGACCTCATTGGCCCGAGAATCGCTCCTGTTTTAGCCACCTTATGCCAACTCACGGGAGTCGGGTCAACGTATTTACCTTGCAGGAAACCCCGCCACCAACCTACTTCATTCTGGAATCTCCACCGCGTACACGTTTAGTCAAAGTGGTTTTCGGTATCGACAGAGAGTATGTCCATATCCGATCCCGGTCTCTTTGCCAACCAATCGTTATTATAACACCGCGGTCATTTAAAAAAAATTATTCTTTTAAAACCATAATAAAATATCCATTTAAAACCCATATAAATACGATATCATTTATTCTTAAAACCCCAAATCAATACGATATCATTTTATTTTCCAATATATATTCTTTTCAAAACCATAGGGTTTTCCAAAATAAAATATTTAGAAATCAAAACTCTTGAATATAATTTTTTCAAATTATACTACCTTGACAATCATAACTTTGAAACAAGTTTCCATCTCTTAAGTGGTTAAATATCAAACTACTTTTATAAAACAAAATAGCTTCTTTAGATTTCACAAATCAAATTCAAATATCGATTTAAACTTCCAAATACCATTTCAATTCTTATGTTCCAAAGCTTTAATTATTTCACCATTTCAAAAAAAACAAACTCATTTTAAAATCCCATATATATTAAATTCAATTACTTATTATTTAGACTTGAAATCTTTACTTAATGAATTCAATATAATTTAAGAAAACCTTTAACTTCACATAACTGGAAAAAATCTTTCAATTTATTTTATATACATTTCAATAATCCTGATATTCATTCATTTAAATCATTCTACACAAAAATCAAGTTATAAAATCATATCCTTTAAAAATTCTAACTTTTTATTAAATTTCCAATTTAACTTAATATTCATCTTCAAATCTTATTCTCTTTTAAGTCATTTAAAACTCCAGAAATTTAATTTTAAATAAATTCTTAATCCTATTGATCTCGAAAATGAACTAAATTTTATACTTCAAATCAAATTCATACAAAGCTTAAAAAAACCGAAAATTACTATATATATAAATAACCAAATCAATATCCCATAAACCATATATATAGCTTTACAACACCATGAAAATCATTTCAAAATAATTATATATATATATATATATATATATATATATATATATATATATATATATATCGCGGTGCCTATATAAAATTTTCTGCCCTATGGTCAAGTGATACAGATGTTTATCATTTCAATCCGCAATTTAAAAATAAAAATGCGGTTGTATATCATTTCAAACCGCAATCCCGAATGAATGAAATGCATAGCAACTTGCAATTAATAAAATTAGTCATCCATTCATCCATCAAATCATACATCCATTTATCACAGTCATCATCTAATTTCAAACTATCATCAATACATAACAGGTGATAAATAATGGTATCAATTATCAGTTTATACTCAAAATAAATTTAATAATTGTTAATTGGCAGTTTATATAGAAAAATAAACGTAAATTTAACTAGCAGTTAAAATGAAATAAAAATTTAACATAACTATGACTGGCAGTTAATATGAAATAAAAATTTAACATAACTATGACTGGCAGTTAATATGCAATTAAATAAATTCTAACTGTCAAATTTATGCAATAAATAAAATTAATTAACAGTTATATTAAATGAATGCGATTTATCAGAGATAATGAATAAAACATGCCAAACAGTCATAAATAAATTTCTACTCATATCTAAAATTAATTTAACAAACACAAGAAATTTTAGAAATTGTGAGTGGGTTAAAACACTCACCTTTTGAATTTAAATCGAATTTAAATTCAATTTAAACTCAAAAATTCGACGGTCTCCGAATTGGTCCAAACCAGCGTCAACAGATCTGGAATTTAATTATGATCCTACCAAAAAAATCTTGCGTGAATCGGACTACGTATGAGAAAGTTATTCGAAAATTTCGACTGAAACAAAAATTAAATAAAACAAAATAAACAAATATACCCCATCACCATGCCACGTCACAGGTCACGTCCTTCTTCTCATATTCGAGCACGCTACAGCACCAATCAAAAAGAAACGGACAGTACCAACAGATTACGCTCTTCGAGAATTATGACATATAATTTTTCTGGAATTTTTAAAGGAGTTTGAAATATATATTTTTTTATATTTTGGACTGTAATTGGATCTAGAAATTTTGCAGCCATTGAAGAGAAGAAGTTGAAGAAAAGAACACACAGAGAGAAATGAAGATAGATGGAGGCTAGGGTTTACACAGCCTATAAATAGACAAAGTGAAATAGGATAGGTGGGCACGAATCATAAACGCGCAAAACGGTTGTTGGCCCACCAGAATTTTTATATTAATTGGATACGTTACGGATTAGTAAATAAATTAATTTCTTCCTCAGACATTTACATTGAATTTTAAACGTATTTACAAATGTAAATTTAGATGCTTCATTTATAAGTTTCAATATAAATTCACAATTTCATTAAATTCCAAATTCATAGATAAGTTTCCATTTTCAACTAAATTTCTAAATTACCGTAATAATTATCTTAGATTTTTATTCATTCTCAATGGATTTAACTATTGTAAATTGACTAAGTTTTCATACTATAAAAATCCACATTTCTATGTATATATACATTTGAATTCCCTACTAAAATATTTTATTTATATTTCGCAATTACTTCCAATCCATTTTTTTTTGCATCGCCCTGTTACTTAAATAAATAGCCTATACCAACACTAATTATCATTAATTTGAAAACGGGTTACCAAATTTTGGATTTTATTCATAATTATTATTTATTACTTCATTGTTTATTCAAATTTAGACAATTTAAGATGTTTCTTAAATGCTGAGTACATTATTAACTTCAGCGTAAAACTTCAATTTTATTTTATTTACAAATTATAAATTAACTTTGCAGAAATCCTTTAGTTGACCTTTCATTTAATTATCCTATCTATTGGTATCCCATAGATGGGAATTCCTAAAACATCTCCGAATTTCAACTTTAATTTCAATCACATAAAATGTTCTATTCAGTTTCCAATAAATTCAATAAATTCAAATTATCATGTTCTAAATCTAAATGAATCCATATATCCTGCCTTCCATTCTTTTAATCTAACTAATTATCATATTCTGAATAAAGTTTACGTTATTTCCACCTATAAGTTACAAATAACAACGAATGTTGCATTTGATTTAGATTCTAAATAAATTGATGGGTAATAATTAATAATTCTCACCATTGCCCGATTTATTCCCATTCATGCTTAAATTACCACTAAACAATCATTAAATTTACCTATCTTTTATTGATTCCATAAAATCTATTTGCCCTGAGTTAGTTACTGCATTTATCAAATTCCAATTTCGCAATCACCTTAAATACATAAATTGGTATTGCATTAACATTTAAATTTATTAGCTTATGTCAACACTATTAACATTAATTGCAATGTATTACCAATTTTAGTCACTACCCTAACTACTAACTCATATTAACCTACATTATTCCCAAGAATTTCATTGGTTTTTCTTATATTAAATTTATCAACCATATTAATTAAGGTTTTTTTAAACAATTAATAAAATTCCCTTTAATATATACAACTTAGCAATCTATTAAGCATGGTATTATATTTCACGTAAATGTACATTTAATTACATTTATTACAATATTATCCAAATAAATTGAATGATCTAAGTATATAACTCCTAATATCCACCCATCTTGCCTTAATCCCAAATAACATACAAATTAAACTACCTTAATTTCAATTATCCCTATCATTACTTTTTATATTCCAAACAAATAAATTAATAATAGGTTAATTAAATCAGATTTACAATCCAACTTTAATTATTTGCAAATTTTATCAGTTTGTACCACTTGGTAAATTCAGAATCCTTTAACAACTTCCTACATTAATTTATTTTTGAAAAATCCCAAAATTTTCAATATTAAAGTACAAATCCAATTTATCAAAACTTAAATTTCAAGGAATTTATTTATTTAGGTTTAGATCCCGTTATTCACTAAATTGGTTGGTATTTATTTCATTCGCCTCTTTAATTGTACGTAAATTTCTCATAAATACACCTAAAATTTCATTTAATTCCAACTGCTTCCTAATTTCCATTTCTACGTCTTAACACACTCTATATTAAACTTCTAGACATTGTATTACTTATCATATTAATGTAACCTTTATTTAGTGTATTAACATTTATTTAAATTCAAATTCTATCAACCAATTAAACATGTAACCTATTACTATTGCTTACAAATCAAAATATTGCACCCATTGTCATCTTCTGAATGGAATTAGTCTTTATTTCAAAACTTATCTAAATTTACATTGAGACCATATTTAATCCTCTTCGATAATATTAATCCTCAATTTATTAAATGGAATCAAATATCTTACATAACATGTTTTACGCATAAATTTTTAATTAATATTATTTCAACTTATTCCCCATATTCTAAATAATTACCTAACATAAATCTACGCTTATTTTATTCTACGTTCACACTTCCGTTACTCTCAAATCAATAAGTAACGTTCATATAAATAAATGTTATGTCAGTTTCCTATTTATTGCGATATTTTTATTTATTTATTACTGCATAACTTTACTTATTTTCTTCCCATCACTTTAAAATTAATCGTTAAAGTAACGCTTATCAATACGCATCAAATTATTTACCAAATTAAAAGGTTTTGATTTTTTTAACAAATTAATTGACAGATTAATTAGGTAATGTATACGAATTGTTATTATACCCATAAATTTACACTTAACTAATTAAATGCCTTACCTATATTCTCTATCTTCCCATTATATTCAGGTACAATACTTACACCAATTTTTATTGAAAAATTTATTCATATTACAAACAAAGGCTTAAATTACCATTGTTAAATTAGCGTTCAATATATACTTATCACCTTTTATTATTTCTACTAAATTTTTATTACAAAATTCTATTAAATAAATTAAATCGTCGAAATTTACGGGTCGGTACATTTGAGATTTTGTTAAAATGTTTTTTTTAAATGATCACTGTATTTAAAGAGACTGGGATCGGTACTGTCATACTCTCTGCTAATATCGAAAACCACTTTAACAACTGTGCACGTGGTGGAGAATCCAAAATGAAGAAGCATGGTTTGGCAAACGCATGCCTTGTTATATTTATCCTACTAACACCTACAACGAGTTTGGTTGTTGTCGTACACTAAGGAGTGCCCTCTAATAGCCCTCCAATTTATGGAGGAATTATGGTACTATATAGAGTACGACATTTATGTAAAAATGTGTTAAGGGGGAAATAGGTAACACCTTAACGCTATTTTAATACTTTACTTTACTATAGACATCTTATAATAGCATATTGCACTATGTATGTTGAAAGTTCCGCGGATCTTTAAAGGATGGAATCCCGAACATCCTTTAATTTATATTGCATTTCATTTAGACATTTCATTTAAGTTTATTTACTTGCATAAGATTGTTAATGTTGCCTCGAGTGTTTTGTGTTTTGCTTTATGCTCGGGCCAGCTTAAGTATTACAGCATATGAAACTCACCTTTGGAGCTTTGCTTGGAGATCTATCTTTTATCTATTTATCTTTTCAGCTATCTTAGTTATTTCTAGTTGTTTATGTTCAGACTTGTCATTTGCTTATGTATTAGAGACTTCTTTGTATTTGGACTTAGGTTATATTTGCTTTAGATTCTGATGTTTCTATAGTGGCTTCATGAGCTACTATTTATCTATTCCGCTGCATATTTTTGTATTACTCTGTGTCTGTGATTCTATGATTGATTTATATACCGTATATATTAAGTTTTGCCAAATATGAATAACAATATGTTATTTTAAGCAATTTAAGTTTGACATGGGTGGTTTATTATAGATTTGAATGGTTCAAAATAGTAGGTCGTTACACTTTCAATTTCCAATTCTACTAAACTTCTTTCAACTAATATATTATAACCATTCAAAACACTTCACTTATCACATTGTAATGCACATAATCAAATGGAATCATAAGCCAAACCTTAAAATATATATATGCATAATATTTCATACACGGAGTATTAAGCATATAAATATTTGTGACCATAAGTTACAAGACATACAACTATAGCTAAATAAAATGATACATACAAGAAATAAAGACTTATGAACGTCGATAGACAATACATTAATGCAAGTACGACCGATTTGAAGGAGAAAGAGTGTGACGTCATGTAGTAACCTCAAAAGCATCATACAACACCTGTCAAAAAGAAGCACATACGTGCGTATGTTAGTCATAAATATAGAAATGTGTAAGTACTAAATAGCATGGTTTCAAACGGAAACTTTATGAATTAATCACTCAAAAAAACTATGAAACTTCCATAAAGGCTTACTCTAGCATGTGATATCAGTTCTTAAAATACGATCGAAAAGAGGATAGGGAAAACATAGAGGTAATATACAATCAAATCCCCTTTTTCATTGAATGAATTCACCTTTAATAAGATTGCTACAGAGTCAATAGTTGAAGGGCTACAAATAAATCTCATACGAGATTGAAAGCTCAATCGTAAAGTTCATTCATAATTTAGTTAGGACAACAAAGACACAATTTTACTAGTCTAGTTGGCTAAGGACAACAACTAAAAATTGATATAATACAACATTTTGATCTTGATCCAAATGGCTGAATTCGTTTACTGGGATAAGGTTAAAGTATTCTTATGCATAATGACCTGGAAGGTCAATTAATCCTTAAAGATAATGGTTTATAACAATGTGTTAGGCTCAAACAATGAACCACTATCCAACATAACATTGCAAGTAACTACCATGAAATACAATTTCATTCTTTTTTGAAAAAAGAAGATACACTTTTGAATAATTTATTGGAAGGAAAAAAACAGTTATTATAATTATTATTTATTAATAAGTTGGTAGCCAATTAAACTAGTCAACTAAGCGCTACAGGCTGGTGTAGCCTATCGTAGGTTGACAAAATGTAGTTTTACAACCAAAAATAAATGCTTAGCATAGTAACAAAGTTTAACAGATACACTAATAGGATAAGTTTTACTTTTTTATGACTGAAATATCAGGAAACTTCAGTTACGCTTAAATGTGCAATAAATGCAAGAGAAAAGGAAACGCAAAACATAACAGTCGATCATAAAAGGAAATCAAGTGCAAGAACTAGAAAAAAATGAAAAACATAAATATATACCTCACACCTCCTATATCAGTAGATGAACATAAAATTGTATGGTCCTTGTGAAGCCATGCCACAACTCTGATTGAGCCAAAAGATTTATCAATTTTCATTGCTGGAGCATCAACCCGATTCAATTCAGTTATGCAAAATTAAAGAATCAACTTATATGTCTGAAATTTAAAAATTATGTAATTTATTCCCAATTTTGAATATTTGAATTTCACATAAATGATATATTTCTGCACTTCGTTGGTAAACCAAATAAGATTTTGCTCATATTTTTTCCTTGAGTGCCAGCTAGAAGGAGGAAATTTTGTTTCCCTTACGATGTTAGGCTATTATCTATTTTATAATATGTGTGTGCGAGGGTGCGTGTGTTAGTGTGTGTGCACACACATGTGTATATACAACTTTTATAGAAGAAAATGCAAAGAATATGAGTGGAACATTAACATTCTTCTTAGAAATTCAAATATCTCAACATGCTGGATGCATAGGAAATAAACTCAAGTTTTTTTATGAACAAAGTAACACAAGGGACAATATAAATTTAAGCTATATTTTATTAGGTGGAAGACAAGCAACAAAGCTGTCGCCATGCTTAAGCGTCGTTTAACAACAAATCAATTAACCACTGTATAAGTTTTCATTTTTTTGTTGCAATGCTATTATAATATGATTAAAATGGATAATATCTATGCTTATGTTTTGAAGGATGATTTTCCTCAATAATTGCAAACAATAAGAATGTGATAAACATATATTTCAGGTCAAAAAAAATCCCCAATGATGGGATCATATAATTATTTTTTGGATTTCTTTTGTTACTTGTGATTTGCTTCCCTTTGACGTCATGGATATCCACCATACATTTGGTAGAAAAGTTAGGCATTTTCCTCCCTTTTGCAGCTATCACGACTTAAGTTCTGGTGAAAACAATGTTCAAGTACTTTTCAAATAATGGGATAACAACCTTAATAAAATGTAAGCGTCGAGTAGTAATTTTTGCTTAGTGTGTTTTCACAACATAGACCATGCATGCTAATCAATTAGCATCAATTTTTACACACAATTTTCTAAAACTGAATAAACACACACATGCATGCATGTTATGTGTGATAAAATACTTGGAATAACTCAATCTTTCGCATGCACATATTATATCACACATATTTTATACACAGGTTTTTATACACACATATTTTATACACATGTTATGTGTGATAAGTACTAGTGGTCCAGTGGTTTACGACTTAGTGGATGTGGCTACATCTTGTTGTAGTGGCACCGGATCGATTCCCAGCGGCCACAAAGTATGAGGCATGAGTGGTCTGGGCACTATAAAACCAGTCTAACCAAAGGTCAGGGCGACATAGTCTCCCTGTCCCCAAAGTTTCAACCTCATTTAATTCACTTGATTATTTAACTTTGATACAAATATCACAATGGCTACAGGCGATTTCATGGCTACAGGCGATTAATTTCACGCCCTCTTGGCTTCGGTTTTTCGCTCCGGCTTTCTTCATCTTCCCCCCTCCCCCTCCCCCCCGCCTCTGCCGTAACCTTTCTAGCCTCCTCCCCTTATGCCCGATCCTCCATCTCCTCCTTCTTCAACTCGGAGTGGCCGTTTTTTCAAGCCGTTGAACCTTATGTCAATTCGACCTCCTGCTCTTTTCACTTCATCTGAATTTCCTCCTCTGCTATCGTCTCCTATTCGCCCTCGTGCTTTGGATGAGATTGTGTCATTGGGTGCTGACCCAGCTGCCGTGCCACGCCCTAATGTGTGTGTGCAGGACCCGAGCTTCCTGAAACAGATGAGTTGTGTTGTGGGTAAGAAATCCTTGTTGAATAATCACGATTCCAGTAAGGATGTTGGTGTGTCTGGCCTAGCGCAGGGGAGTAGTTCTGCTGTTTTTTCTTCTTCTGTTTTAGGCACTCAAAGTGTTTGTGTTATTTCCCCAAAGAAATCTGAGCCTACTGTCAATATTGATAACCCTGTTGCTAATTTACCCACTGCCCCCAGATTTGTAGATAGCCGTGTTCCTGATGTTACGAAGCAGAACTCTAAATCGTGGTCTTCTCTTTTCTCATCCTTGCCCCGTAATGCGGGTGCCTACATCCCGATTGAATTTGAAATGGTTGAGGAAAATGGAGTGATGATTCCTCCCCCTTGTGTTTTGCAAGCCGGTGTGGATTTGTGGTCAGACTATTTGGTTGGTTTCTTTCTTGACCCGCATCACCGTCTTTCAAATGCAGCTTCAGTTCTTCGCAGGGCTTGGAAGATACGTGGTAATTTGGATGTGAAACTGATTGATACGATGTACTTCTTAAAATTTTGCTCTTCTGAAGATCGTCTGCGTGTATTAGATGCTGAGCCTTGCATCGTTGATGGTCGGCCTTTTATTGTTACCCCCTGGTCTCCTACTGTGGCGTGTGCTCGTGAGCAAGTATATTCCATCCCTGTTTGGGTATATTTTTCTCAGATTCCCTCAGTTCTTCAGCCTCTTATTGGTCTGAATTGGTTAGCTTGTAATGTTGGTAAGCTAAAATGTTTTGACTCTAACACGGTGGACCGTGACAAGTTAATGTATGCGAAGGCACTAATTGAGATTTCCCCTTCTAAGCCTCTCCCTACTTCTATTCCTGTACAGCTTGCTGTTGGCCATATTGTGGAAGTTAGGGTTCGCTATGGCTGGGTACCGGATATTTGTACCTACTGTCACTCCTTTGGACACCAAACTCGTGATTGCCTTCATTCTGAAACTTCTGCGGCTGCTCCTAAGTTACCTTTGCCGCGCCCCCGTCCAAGGATCTGGGTCCCCAAAGTTTCTGTCCCTCATGCTCCTCAGGCTCCGTTGCCTGATCTACCTGTCCCATCATTGCCCCTTGATTTGCCTGGTTCTCCGCCTGGTTCTGTGGTTCCTGGTGCTGCTCCTGTCATCCCTCTTGATGCTACTTGCCCTCCCTCGCTCCTACCTCCTGTTGCTTGGGATGAGGCCGAAGGATGTTGGATTGATCCCAATTCTGATATGAGGTATAACCCGGAAAATGAATCTTTCTTCCGGTTTGTATCTGATGATCAGCTGGACCTTAGATGCCTTCGCTACAAACAATCTGGAGATTCTATTGTTCTTGATACGGACGGGTTGGATGCGGCTTCTAATGCGGACTTGCTTGCTGATCCATCCTGGGATAGATCGTTTATCTACTGTTCTGATGATGCGGTTTATGACCCTTGTCTTGCACTGCGGTTTCGCCCTTTTGTTGGCCTTTCTGGGTCTGTCCCTTTGTGATCTTCTTTGGTGATTTTGGTTCATAGGGATTCTCCCACCTTGGTGGTGTGTTAGTTTTATCATGTTACTTTTTGTTACTGTGACATAGCCGTCACGTACCTGTGCTGTATTTTCTGTTTCTCCTTTTAGTAGTTAAGGTGCTTTTACCTTGCTCCTGTACTTCAAATTTTTATTACGTGCGTAATAAAAGTGGACGGTCCACTATAAAACCGGCTGGCTTTGCCAAAAAAATAATTCATATGTACACAAATGGTTAGCTTTGTTAAATATTTTTATAAACTCGGTTATTTTTAAGAACTTAATTAATTTTTACAAACTTATTTACATTTATAATATAACTTAATTTGCATAAAACTTAGTTAACTTTGTTAAATTACATATATTTAACTAATTTTTATAAAAAAAATTCGTTACTTAGTTAACTTTGTTAAATACTATATAATTAACTAACTTTTGTAAAAACTTGGTTAATTTATTTAATTTTTGTAAAGTTAATAAATTTTTACAAACTAAATTAATTTTTATACACTTAATTAATATTTTAAAACTCAACTATATTTTATAAATTTAATTCTTATTAATTTTTATAAAACAGTTAATTTAATTAATTTATATAAAAATTAATCAACTTAGTTAATTTAGCTAATTTACATGAATCTAGTTAATTTTTTATAAACTTAGTTAATTTCTATAAAACTTTAAGAATTTTCAAAGTTCATTTTCTATAAACTTACATAGTTTTAAAATAATTATTCATAGTTCATTTTGATAAATTTAGTTAATTTTATAAAACTTAGTAACTTAGTTAAACTTTATAACTGCGACGACCTGTCCTTCTCGACCCTCGAAAATCGACACAAAATACACCACAATAATATGCCGACGCTCGAATGCCGGAAAAGACAGATTGTTGAGGGAAAAGAAAGAGGATAGAAGAAAGAATGAACTAAACAATAACAGAATCTCACAATTGCAGTGGAGCAAAATATAATACATAATATCAGATCTTTACACAAAATGAAAACTATATCTATTTTATATATTACATCATCAGAGTATCACAAATAAACAACAATTACCAGCCTGACAATTTCAAACAATCACAGCAGCGGATGTAACCAAGTACGGATAATACGTCTCGGTCTCCAACTCCTCTCCTGAGCTTCATAGCATCCTATCCTGAATATATAACACTCGGTCTGACTCAAGCATTATAGTGAAATAACACTCAAGTCAGTCTGGAATACCAACGTGATAAATATACACCCAAATTGATTATTAAAGTTTCAAAATTATTTGAAATCAAAAGCATCTCGTAAGACCACGCCACAAATAAACATGCCGGATTTTTACCTTACGAGAGCCAAAGCAATTTTTATCAAATCCGTCTGATATTATAATAGTGTCTATATACAAATACTTATTCAAATAGCCAAAATTGTTACATTCATTAAAATCCAGCTACTAGCTTCAAAGTGGGTTATACAAACAAAACCGTAAAAGGCGCGTAGGGAGAATGGATTTCCAACTAATGACTATGCACTGGGGTACCACCTGTCACAGTACATGGCCTAGATCACCGTACCGAGGATTACTCCCAATCCCCTGCAACACAAGACCAGAACTACCCCTTACTGGATAATCTCGAGTAAGATCACCCCAAGGTTGGGATCAGCAACCGCACCACTAAGCCAAAAAAAGGAACATCTAGACAGGGATGACCTTACCCTAATGGGTGCTACCCACTTAGCCTTGCTGCATAACCCTTGATTTTTAGTCATTTTCGGTTGATGAGGCTTAAGGCTAAGCGTTACCTTTTTAGAACATATCACTTAGAATGCTCATCGCCCACCTGACGATGTTCTGAAAGCATTCTTCCATACAAGTCCGTCCCGGGTTCGAACGGAACCGAAGGCACTACTCCTACTACACCCATTTTGGAATCATCCTCAGGATTAGTAGCGACTAGCCCTTGCACTTCACTGCTCCATCTTCGACTCCGAACTCGTTTTTCCCACGAAAACAAACAAACCGGATCGAAGTGGTTTTCGAGAATTAAATCCTAATCCCGGTCTCTTCGAAACGATCAGCGCATTAGCCAATATTGATAGTCGGTTATTTAACTATCAATTAACATTCAGAAACATCCATCAAACATAAATAATTTTTTCAAATTATTTATTAATCTCAAAATGTCTTCGCAAGATATATTTCCATTTTCAACCCTTTTTGAAAACAGTTTTAAACCACCCTTTCGACACGGAATAAATTCCTCAACTATTTTCTATTTCCTCTGAAATCACCAAGTACAAACACTTTAGATTTTAAAATAATTTAAAACACTTTATTATAAAATATACTTTTAAACATTTAAATTGAAAACTACTTCAATACTTTATTAAAAATATATACTTTAGGAATATTTAAAATGAGGTTACTTTATAAAATATAAAACTAGATTTTCTCCTTTAAAAGAAAATACCAAGTCACCTTTAAATAATTACTACGATAATAGATTTGAAAAATACTTACTTTAGAATTTAAACATTTAAAAATAATAAATTTTCTAAACATACTTTTGAACAACTTTAAAACTTTTAACTTATACTTAAAAATCTGCTTTAAAAAGTACTTGGCTTTTCAGGGAAATACACTTTCATTTCAGAATAAACCAAAGAATTCTTTTTATAAATTCTGATGGATTTATCTCAATTCAAATTTACGGTTAAATTCCATAAATTCCTTCCCACACTTTAAAAATAAATACCTTTTTATTTTTAAACACATTTCCCATTTCCTGGAAAATCACTTTCAAAATATATGCTTAAAATGTATAGAATAAGGCTACTAGAAATTTCTTAAATGAAAATAATACTTAGGAAAATATATAGGAGTTTCTAAGAAATTTAAAACAAAATTACCTTTTAAAATAAAGTTATTAATCAAATATTTATATTATAATTTCCTTTTGAAAACTTAATACTACTTCACCTTTAAAATAATTAAATATCATAATTACTTATACTTAAAAATACTTAAAAATGATATATTTTTTTTTTCTAAAATATTCTAAAACACATTTTAAACTACCAATTTATATTTTGAAAGCTTTTCTTTGAAACATACCAAATTTCCAAGAAAACTTTCCATCCTTTAAAGATAATCTCATCTTTACTTTAAAACAATTATACCTTTCTTATAGAATTTCCCACCGGAAATCTATATTTCCAAATTTATCCACTGATAATATTTTATTCCACTTCATTTCTAAAACCAATTTACAAATTCTCATTCCTCATCACAGTTTCAAAACTCTTAACAAATTCCAAATCAATTTCTTGAATTTAATTTCCTTAAATTCATTGCTTAAAAATTCCTTTCATTTTCCTTTAACCCCAATTTATTTTATTTTCATTTATTTTTGAAAATGCCAGATTATACTTATTCAATCATAACACAGCACAACTTAATTTTCAAATTAGTCTATCACAATATATAAATGAAATACATCCTCAATTATGAAAATAATTTCTATATTGTGAGGAGTCCAGTTGGATCCCTCCAACTTGTTTCCCTGCATCCACAGATGTTAGCACACAAATAAATATCGATCAAATCTGATAATAATTATCATATTCAACTAATCAACCAATCAATCATCTAAATATTAACTGTTTAAATTAAATGGTATCCAGATGTGAGTGAGATAAACTCATCTTGAGTTTCGTCGAGCGTTTAAATTCTTGAATTAAACCGACCGCGATCGGTTGAACCTAGAAATTTCGTTAGCTCCGATTGTCTCCAAATCTGTACTGTAGCGTAGATCGCGTCGCTGCGATTCCGGTGCTTCTAGTTTTGTCAGAATCTGAACATGCATGCAAAAGTTATGGTATTTTAAACTTTTGAATATAATTTCTATAAACAATTTCTCTCTTTTTTTTATACCGAAATGAAATCAGGCCGTTCGTTCAATCTCAGATCAAGGCCGCTTTCTTCCTTCTTCCCACCAATGCATCATCCCGTGCCATGAAACCCATCACAAGCATCGACTATCTCCATGTCGTTGTCGCAATAGTAATCTAACACTCGATCCAGGACTACCAAATCGAAGCCCTAAACGAACACTACCCTTGGCCGCAACTTCGCAGAACTCAGCCTCACTCATGCACCGGAAATCGTGCACGAACACCCCATGAACGCGTAACCTATACCCATCCTCAGGTTGACGAACGAGATCTCAATCGTATAGATCTAAAGCTCTCGGCAAACTCTAGATTTAGGTAGTTGAAAGTTTTTGACGATATCGAACGAATCATGAGGAATCGAGAAGAGAATCACGACAAATTACTGCCATTAAAATTAATAGTGGCGGCTGAGAAAGAATGTTAGGGTTTCGGCCTCAAAACGTATTTATAAACGTTTATAATATTATTTTAATATTAAATTCATTTTTAAACAACTTTTTTCAAACGATCCCCAAACTACGCATTCTGACAGGCGTTTATAAGGTTTTACCCGCATTCCGAACACAATGGAACGTGTTTCGGAGCCCAATTCAAATGTATGTGGAAGATAGCTTTTAGAATCGAGTTTAAATATTAATTTATAATCACATTTAGAAATCATTCTGATTCATTTCGAATCAAAATCTGATTATTTGCGTTTTTATATTAAATTCCATTATTAAAATAATATAAAATTCCAAATTTGACTTATCGACTTTTGATTCCATCCAAAAGTCAAATATTAAAAATCAAATCAAACAAGACCAAAAAGAAATCTTAGAAACCATCTTCGTAATCATTTACATCCCGATTCACTAATTATCCCAATTCCAAATATTTAATTATTATTATTCAAATCCAATTGAATTGCCATACTCGATATTGTAACTAATTATATTGATTTAACCAGAATCTTCTTATTCAAAATCAAATTATAATCCATATTCAACATTTAAAATGAATTAAATGTTCAAAATCTAACGGCCAAAATCCCGGGTCGTTACATTCCTCCCCTCTTATAAAAATTTCGTCCCCGAAATTTGCTAAGGTAGGAAAATGCTACTAAACTCATTTACTTGCCCCAAAATTCATTCAATTAAAACTCACATTCGCTTCTCAAAACCTTTTTGGTTTAATCCAAAACCAGTTGTTGTTATTTCTAACTCAAAAGCTTGTTTTCAATATCACTTCAAAAAGCACTTTCCTAGTTAACCCAAAATTTTCAAAATTCCCAAAAATTTTATAACTCCCAAAATTTTCGAATTTTTTTGACAGCGTCTCCTTTGTACGGAGAGCGTTTCGCAATATCATAACAGACATAAATATATATACATCGACCCACACGATCGGAAAACAAAATATACCAAAATGTATATATCATTTTTCAATTTTATTGCGTAGGCGTACCTTAGATTAGCATTTTAAAAGCAAGCGGCTAAATAATATTGCATTTACGCGCTTCAACTCTATCGATTGCCTCCCATACCTGTACTTACTCATACAAGCCATAAGTTTTCAATAATATAAGATTTATAACATCCTTGCATATATTAATCTTAGCCAAACACCTCATTACATAGTTCAAACAAAAAAATTTCATAATTCAACCTGTTAACCATATATTATAAGCAAATCCCAAGATTTCAATCACCATTTTAATTTCCTAACAAATCTAAACTTCATTTTATTCTACTCGAATGATTTACAATCAAGTTTACTTTTTACAATTCATATTTACTACAACCAATTCATTTTCTTTTTAATAGATTAACCTATGCTTTACTTACATCAATTTACTTCAATTCAATTTCAAATTGATTCACAATCAAATTTTTATTTTAAATTTGACATACTTGCATTTCTTTTATGATACACTTGCATTTATATACAAAACCACTTAATTAGATTTCACTTAATCCAATTGATTCAAAAACCAGCTTAATTTGCTTCTTTAAATCAATTCAATTCCATTTACAACAAACAACCGATTTACATGCAAATTTTAAAGTTATCCATGCAAGTAACCATCACTTAAGCTTATAACCATTTAAAATTAATTCTAACTCAAACTATATTAATTTTACTCCATTCCGAATTATTCATAACCTAAACAAATTTTACTTCATCACAATTATTAAATCAAATCCCTATTCTCATTTCAAGTTCATCATTCAACTTAAGTTTATAGTAATATCATTACATTCTAGATTATTTACAACTCATACATTCTTATTTCATCACGATAAGAAATTAAAATTCTTTCACTTGCATTAGAAGTTATTATCTAAATAAATTTCATTCAAGACCCCTTATAAAGCTCGACCACAATCATTTTCCAATTTGCTTTAGTTATTTCAATAAGAAAATAACTCCATTTCTTCTCACCTTAATCTTAGTTCCATTTTAATTTGATTCTTATTCAATAAATTCCAATCCATTACAAATTTTAAACCAACTAGCTTACTTGCAATTCATTTACTTTTATTTCACCTTCTCAAATCATTTTTGAATTTATTAATAACATAACCATTCCAATTATTCTAAACCAGAACTGGGTTTTATTTTGCCCTTTCAAATTTTTAACAAGCTACCAAAATTTTATTCGTTCCAATACAAATTCATTTAATTTAGCTTACACTAAATTCATCCTCAAAAATTCTTTTGGATTTAGTTGAGTGAGAATTTAATTCATTCAATATCATTTCAATTAAATTAAATTTTCTTTCAATTCAATTCTTTTCCGATTCTAATTCAAGTTCAACCAAATTTTATTTAACCAACTTAAATTCATACCATTTCCTTTACTATTTTAAATAAGAACTTAATTCTATTCAAGATTATTTATAACACAATTGAATTTTGATTTTTACTTTCTAATATATAAGTTTTAAAACTTATTTAGTAACCTAATTCCATTCACATTTTATTTTTCTTCACCTTATTCCAATTTATATTTCATTTAGGATCAGGTTTTGAATTTCCCATAAAATACCATTTTATCTTGGTTTTACAACTTTCACTTCCTATTCTTGAGTTCTCCAACTTATTTATTTAAAAGCTTATATTTCTCATTTGAGTCATTTTCACCTTATAATCACAATTCCAAATTATATATATATATATATATATCTATGTATGTATGTATGTATGTATACATATATATCACTTAATAGCTTAAGAGTATAAAATTTCATTACACAATTTTAACTCACAATTATAATCATTTTACATTTCAACTTTAACCAATTTAATTCGATTTCAATTTCAATTTTTGTTTAACTTATCCTGAGTTAAATTCAAATATATTTTATTCACCACCATTTACTCAAGTTAAATTTTAATTTCAAGATTAAAATTTTCATTTCTCCCTTTCTTATTCAAATCATTTCACTTAATAAGTTCAATAGTTGCTTTATCTTAACTTTTCACATTATTTAAATAGAGTTCCTAGAATTCAATTACCCGGTTTTATTTCAAAACCAATTTGAAATTATAAATAACTCATACACACCTGGTATATCAAATCAAATTTCCGAATTCCTAAATAACCTGTTTTTGCCAAAACAATTTCCCTTTTGAAATTTCTAAACACCTTGTATATCAAACAAGTCTAAACAGATATCATAACCAATCACCATGGAAGCAATCCATCACTTTAGAAACTCGAAAATGAATTCTGATGATGTGGCCATCATAATTAGGATTATTTTCCAGCGACTGAAGTGAGTTCGGTGCTTTCTTACTTCCACAAATTCCTTTCAAACAATCTCCATTCAAAAATATTTCCTAAAATAATACTCCATTATTGGCCTCCAATACTTTGGAAAACATTTCAAATATTTCCAACATTTTAAATTCCCAAAATTTTATTTTAAATACATTTAAAACACTTTTCAAAATTTCTAGGATTTAAATTCTGGTTTAAATCAAATTTTAGCTATTCTTCTTTTGGATAAATCATACTTATAGAATTCTATTTGGTTATAACCATTTCAATTCTAGATTCTTATATTTGATTATAATATTAACAACCAAACATCCAAATATATATAATAATTTCAGAAAATTATTCCCTTTATATCAAAATATAATTTTGGGTAAAATTATTTCATTTACCCACTTTAAAAACAATACCATGTCGGTTGATCTTGTTTTAAGAGTTTAGAAACCCCTATTGATACGGTTGTACTACCCGTACCGACCAGAATTCATAAACACTCAACCGATAAGTCAACACAGTATAAAAACGGTTTTTATATTTACTAATAAGTATGCTCGCATAGCTATTAATACACTCAACTCATTATAGAGTACAATTGACTCCGTTTAATGAGTAATTTACCCACCAGAGCCAAGGTTATCGCCAACCTAAGCTCTGATACCAAGTGTGACGACCCGCCCTTCTCGACCCTCGAAAATCGACAGAAAATACACCACAGAATAATATGCCGATGCTCGAGTGCCGGAAAAGACAGATTGTTGTGGGAAAAGAAAGAGGATAGAAGAAAGAAGGAACTAAACAATAAGAGAATCTCACAATCGCAGCGGAACAAAATATAATACATAATATCGGATCTTTACACAAAATAAAAACTATACCTGTTTTATATATTACATCATCAGAGTATCACAAATAAACAACAATTACCAGCCTGATAATTTCAAACACTCACAGCAGCGGATATAACCAAGTACGAATAATGCGTCTCAGTCTCCAGCTCCTCTCCTGAGCTCCATAGCATCCTATCCTGAACATATAACATTCGGTCTGACCCGAGCATTATAGTGAAATAACACCGGAGTTAGTCTGGAATACCAGCGTGATAAAAATACACCCAAATTGATTATTAAAGTTTCAAAATCCTTTAAAATCAAAAGCATCTCGTAAGACCACGCCACAAATAAAAATGTTGGGTTTTTACCTTACGATAGCCAAAACACTTTTTATCAAATCCGTCTGATATTATAATAGTGTCTATATACAAATACTTATTCAAATAGCCAAAATTGTTACATTCATTAAATTCCAGCTACTAGCCACAAAGTGGGTTATACAAACAAAACCGTAAAAGGCGCGTAAGGAGAATGGATTTCCAACTAATGACTAGGCACTGGGGTGTTGATACACTATATTTTGATCAATGACAATGTGCTTCAACAAAAAGGAAGAGATATGTGCAGAGCTAAAGGAAGAACGATGAAGACCAAGGATAAACATGAGTATGATTTCTATATAGGTCTTAGTTTAGATTTATTGTTAAAATCTATCCTCAAGAGGCTTGCACAAACACTAGAACACGTTTTATGAACTTCATTTTCTAGAATAAAAATTCACTGTGAAAAAATCAAAAGTTCAGTCGACTGAACAGGTATGCCCAGTCGACTGAACCTGTTACACATATGCAAACATGCACAGTTCCAGTCGACTAAAACACCATGCTCAGTCGACTGAATTTGTTCCTGAAAATTTTACTTTACATTTCTAGTCGACTGAAATCCCTGCTCAGTCGACTGAATTTAAACCTGCGAATTTTTTCTGAAAGGGCACATTCTTCCTCCTAAGAGTTGCAACCATTCTCCAATGGAAATGGATGCATCTCTTCTACACATATAAATACATGGTTCTAACATCTTCAATTAACCAATTTTCTTATGCTTTAATCTCACTACTTTCTTGAACATATTTTATATTCTCTAAAAGTTTTCAAAGCAATCACCAATCTATTGCTTGAATCTCTGCTTTGTTTATAACATTTGTTTGATTCATAGCAATTCACATTTCCTAAATCTTCACAAATACATTGCATACTCTCGAAGATAAGATTATAGGAGTATTGTACTACATTGGACTCATTAGTGTTGACAAGAACACAACAAGTCGAATAATTGTTTTTAGTAATTGAGTTGAAGTCCTCTTCGGTAGTTGAGGCAAGAAATCCCGTTCGGTTGTTCGGGTAAGTTGTAAACCTATTCCTCGGGGTTAAGAGAGGGTTTTAGTTAGTAGAATTCCTAAGTGAAGCTTAGGGACTGGACGTAGGACTAGAGGTCCGAACCAGTATAAAATCTTGGTGTCTACTTTACTTATTGCTTATTGTTATTTACCTATACCATCCACTATTCCATATTATACGATCCTACCGCATAGCTTCTTTCAATTGGTGTCAGAGAAAGGCCGTCCTATAACCATAACACCGTTATTAGACATATTGATAATATGGAAAATAATGCAAGTACAAGCACAACATCTGCCTATAGTTCTAAATTTGCGGAAGGACAATCTACCCAAAGACCCCCCTATTCAATGGACTAAACTATAACTATTGGGCTACAAGGATGAGGATTTATATGCAAGCAACAAGTTTCGAAGCCTGGAATGCCACTCGAGCAGAGTTCGTTGTACCCACGACCGATTATCCTACATGGACACAAACTCAAAAGAATGAAGCTAGTGCAAATGCCAAAGCTATGAATATGCTATTTTACGCCCTGGATAGAAATGAATTCAACTATGTTAGCATATGTACTACTGCATATCAGATATGGGAAACACTTAGAGTCATACATGAAGGCACAAACAAGGTCAAACAAACAAAGATATCCATGCTGAAGAACCAATTCCAAAACTTTAGAATGCGAAAAAATGAATCCATCAATGACATGTACTCGAGATTTCAAGACATTCATCATGCCTTAATAGGACTAGGAGAAAAATACACGGACTTTGACATTGTGTTTAAAGTTTTAAATTCACTCACTGATGAATGGGAGAGAAAAGTACTAACAATCGAGGAAGCAAATGATCTATCTACAATGAAACCAGAGGAATTAATTGGAAATCTTATGTCGTATGAAGTAAATATGCAAGCTAAGAAAGATCAAGCTCAAGAAAGAAAGAATGTAGCTTTTCATGCGGAAAAGGAAGAATCAGAGTCTGAAGATGAGGATTTAGCATTTATAGCCAAAAATTTAAAGAAATTCTTAAGATATAGAAAAAGAAATAAAAAAAACAGATTCAATAAGAATTTCTTGAACAAACCTACATCCTCGAATATAGAATGTTTCAACTGTCACATGAAAGGTCACATGCACAAGGATTGTCCAGAGTAAAAGAAGGAGAATCAGAAAGCTCTCAATAATAAAAACAAGAGAGAGAAATTCGAAAAGAAGGCATTCTCTGTAACATGGGACGATTCAGATTCTTCTTCATCTGAAAGTGAAAATGACAGCGACAATGAACAGGCGAATGTATGCCTTATGGCTCCAGAATCTGAGGTTAGTAATTTAACTTTCGATGATTTAATTGAAGTAAATACTGAACTTTTGAGCACAATAAAAAGTCTTAAAAATAAATTCAAGAAAACTCGTGAAAATCAAAACAAAGCTGAATTTGAAAGGGATATGTTAAAAGATGAAAAGAAAATTCTAGAAGAAGAACTTGAAAAAGTTCAAGAATGTCATTCAAATTCGGAAACTCAATTATCACTTTTAAGTCAAGAAATTGAAACACAAAAGACAAAGAATGATATAATTGTTTCTGAAAATCATGAGTTGAAAACTAAGATTAGACAAGTTAAGTTAGAAAATAATAGTCTTCAAGCTAGATTAAATAACATCACTAAAAATGTTTCTAACTTTAACAAAGGAAGAGAAAATTTATCTAAGATTTTAGAAAATTCTCAATCCTCTTCAAATAAACATGGACTAGGATATAAAAAGAAGTCAAAAATTCCTAAAAAGAAAAATACAAATTTTAAGAAGAATATTGATTCAAAATAACAAATGTTATCAAGAGAACCTATTAAAACAAAAGTAGAAACTAAGATAATAAAAATTCGGGTTCCAAAGACTAACAATATTTTAGTTAAGAATAAATATATTAAAACATTTAAGGATAGTGTTCATAATAATAAAAACTATATTTATAAAAAGGATACTAAACCGAATTGGGTTTGGTTTCCTAAACTCTAACTTTTAGGACCCTATTAAAAAGGTGGGTACCAATAATTTCGTATTTATTTTCAGGTCCCACTCAAAAAGAAGAAATAGATACTAGACAGTGGTTGCTCAAAACGCATGACTGGAGACACAGATATGCTTACAAACATCACATACTTTGATGGTGCTCGGTTACCTTCGGAGAGAATTCAAAAGGCTATATCATTGGCAAAGGAGATGTGAGCAATTACGGTACATCAAATTTACCTTTTATTACAAATGTTTCATTAGTTGAAAATCTAAAACATAATTTACTTAGCATAAGTCAACTTTGTGACAAAGGTTTTAAAATAACTTTTTCGAAAAATAAATGTAGTATTTTTTATCAAAACCAAAATCTTGTTTTTGTGGGAAATAGAGATAGGAATATTTACGTTCTAAATATGAAAATTAATCATAATACAAGTATGTGTATACTAGCCAAAGATAATGATCCTTGGTTATGGCACAAAAGATTTTGTCATATTAATTTTAAAACTATTAGAAAACTTTCTAAGATGAATTAGTAAGAGGTTTACCTAAAACAAACTTTAAAATAACAAATCTTTGTGACGATTGTCAAAAAGGAAAATTAACAAAGTCATCTTTCAAATCTAAGAAAAATATTTCGACCTTATAACCACTAGAATTACTACATACGGATTTATTTGGACCAACACAAGTTCAATCCATTAATCATAATCGATATGTGTTTGTAATAGTTGATGATTTCTCAAGATATACATGGAATATTTTTTTATGAAAAATAAAAGTGATACTTTTGAGCATTTTAAAACATTTGTCAAAAGAATTCAAAACACTAAATATTTGAAGATTAAAAATATACGAAGCGATCATGGAGGCGAATTTGAAAATGAAGCTTTTGAATCTTTTTGTAAAAAGAAAGGAATAAATCATAATTTTTCATTTTCTAGAACTCATCAACAAAATGGAGTTGTAGAAAGAAAGAATAGAACATTACAAGAATGTGCAAGAACATTATTAAATGGTAATTTTCTACCAAAACATTTTTGGGCAGAAGCCGTAGCTACTGCATGTTATGTATTAAATTGTATATCAATTAGACCATTAACTAAAAATACTTCATATGAACTATTTAATAACAAAAAGCCAAATATATATTATTTTAAATTATTTGGATCAAAATGTTTTATTTTAAATACAAAAGATCAACTAGGAAAATTCGATCCAAAAGCTGACGAAGGAATTTTCGTAGGATACTCAGAACGAAGTAAAGCATATCGAGTATTTAATAAACGAACAAACATAATTAAAGAAACTTTACATATATATTTTGATGAAAATTTTAATAAAAATTTGTGTATAAAAGATTATGAAGAATTTATAAATATAGAAAATACAAATGTGACGCCCCACCTCTATACCCACGCTAGCCAAGGACACTACAGGGTAATGCCGTCAACTAGCACGGAGAATAAGGTTGTTGAGGAGTGACCATCCGTGTAATTGCTTTGTGCGAGCACCGATATGCCAGATAAAATATAACATGCATTTCATCTCAAGAGGGAATCTGACATACCGACGCAAACTCAAAGCTACTACACAGTGGCTATATATAATCTTCGGAAACAAATATAGAAATAAACATAACATAAATCAGTCACAGGCAATTCATATCACAAAGGCGGAAATAGATATGAATATTACACATATAAGTGTATATCAGAGTAGTGGTCTAACAAGATCCACAATATCACAAAAGAATAGATACAAGTGCAAGACAAAAGAATATGTATACATTAAGGGGTCTATATCTCAAAGGTATACAACAAAAACTATTAGACCAAAGTAGATAAGCAAAAGTCAGAAGATGGTTCCAGATAAGAAGTTATGAGGAAGCACCTGCAATATCTCAGTCTGACCCGAGTATTATTTAAGAAGAAAATAATAAACGGATCAGTCTATCTATAATTATCAGATAAAATGAGATATAAGAAGAGATGTAGTAAAAACTTATGATAACCAAAAATGTCATACTGCGACAAGTATACATAGAAAAATCAACAAAGGAAAATCATACAAATATCTCAAGAATCTCATAGCATCAAAAAGAATATCATATTCTTTATTTACTTCACCAAGCCACAATAAATGACATACATATCAATGCCAATTGTAAAAGTTGGTGAAACATAAATTCCAGAAATCAATAATTAGAAATCCAGAAATCACAAGAAAAGGATGGCCAAGACATTGATGTAGCGCAAACGGTACATCCAATGAATCAAGAAGCAAAGACATTGATGTAGTGCAAACGGTACATCCAATGAATCAAGAAGCAAAGACAACGATATAGTGCAAACGGTACATCCAATGAATCAAGAAGCAAAGACATTGATGTAGTGCAAACGGTACATCAAATGAATCAAGAAGCAAAGACATTGATTGTAACGGCCCTGGATTTTTGGTTCCGTTTATTTTAATAAATGTTTAATCTAATTTAAATAAAATGTAAATTGATCATATTAAAATGCTTATGATTTGGGAATACTGCCAATTTATTTAAATTGTATTTTTTTTAAAAAGGGAATTGGACTTTGGGAATTTAAAAAAATCTTTTGATAATATTATAATAAAATTTATTTTATATAATTGAATTAAAACACTTTATCTTGTTTACCTCTGATAAATATACCTATGAATAATAATGTTTGAAATTTAAATTAACCTCTTTATAATATTTATCTTATACCATTAAATTAAATTACTTTGTCTTGAATGATAATGTTTGAAAATTAAAAATCTAATTCTAGTAATATAAAATATAAATGTAAAATATGATTCAAACTTATATGTTATAATTTAAATAAAATACAAATGAATAAAAAAATGAGAACAAATGTAAATATAACTTATGAATTTAATTCAAATATTAATGGCTAAAATAGAAAATAGAAATTATAAATAGATGATAAAGTTCAAAATAAATATAAATATAAATATTATATATTAGACAAACACATGTATATAATTTAATAATGGGTAGCTAAATTAGGGATACAAATGAATGTATAAAACTAAAAGTATAAGTACTAGTATAAAATAAAATTGGTCAAAATATAAAATATAAGACAAAGGGTTTTTATACAAAACAAATGTCTTTGTACTCAAGACATTGACCTGACATGTATGTATGTAATTATTCAAGCTAGGAAATGTAAACTAGAAGATAATAAACCAAATAACATAATAACAAAACAATATCTTCATAAGCAAAGCTTCTCACACAAGCCATGTTGACAGCCATAAGTACAAACCTGCATACAAGAATTCATCCACAGCAAGACATAATTATACTATGTAAGCCTATGAAGTAACCAAACATGTACTTATTTCTTCACGGCCGACAAATTTGTCAATTCAAATATATGCAAACCTGTACACTTCAGACAGGAAAAATCTGCCCATATATATATATATATATATATATATATATATATATATATATATATATAAGGAAACAACAGTCCAGTTAAAGCCTTCCTTCATATCACTGTATCTTCTATATATATTTGTATGCATTCCCATTGGGTTCGATCAGTAGCTAATAAGAAAAAGAAAGGGAAAGAAAACTCAAATTGAAGTCAAATAAAAAAAAAGATTCAAAGTTGCAGTTTTAAACTCCAAGCAACCAAGTTTCAAAACATCTATACTTTCTGTTTACAGGCAGGTGAGTAAACTTATTATTTTCAATTTAAAAATTGTATATTTAACTTATAAGGATATGTGTTTTGATGCCTGCTTAATCATGTAGTCTTGAATACTTCCTGTTGTTCTGTAATATACGAAGTGGTTCTTCAGAGATTTGAGTATCTGAACAAGCAAAGTAAAGAAACTTCTAAACACTTATTCACATGATTGTTGGAAACTTTGGTGTTGTTGCTGATTTAAGTTGGTTACCTTAAAATATAGGTCTGAAACTTGTTTCAAAGTATAACAGTAAGATATAACAATGTTTATTTCAAAATTACAGGTAAAAAGAAAACAAGAATCAAAATTCGAATATCATAAATTGTTGATTTGATTTCATCTCTTGAATATACATATAAAGGTAGGAATTTTAAACCCAAAATGATAATTTTTAGGCATGGATTTAAGGAGCAATTCATTAAAGAATCGGAAACACTTTTTCATCAATTCCTGTCGAATTAATCAATAATTAATGCTGAAAATTGTTGTGAAGTTAGGTATTTGATTCAGGAATATGAGAAAAATGGTAAAAGATTCTTCGAATGCATGGATTTTGGGTTTGAATCTTAAGTAGGGTTTAGTGCTTATCTTTTTCAAGGCTCTGTAAAAAATTGTTTTCGGCATCCACACGTGATCGAGCTCCACGATGTTCAAGGGAATGGTAGAGAACTGTGTTGTCGTGGTGTGGCTAGGGGTGGAGAGTCTCAGGTGGTCTAGGCGGCGGTGGCGAACTTGTTTTGCCGACCGCGTGAGCTTCAGTTTTCGACCCAAATGACCAAATTTCTATTTGAAATCTTTGAAGATGATGTGAGGATGGATTTCGTGTTTTCATGGAAACTGCGACATGTAGATGATCTTGGAAGATCATCAAAGCCTTGTGTGCCACCGTGCACGTGCACGGTGGCGATGGAGGTGGGATTCTGTTTTCGGTCGACATGAATGTGCTTCGAGTCGTGTTTAGTTTTTCTGTGGAGTTGCCTCGAGTCGATCGCTTGATAGTTGTTGAGGACCTGACGTTCATTCTTTTGTAAACGTTTAACAAACTACAGTAAAAAAAAAGACGGAGAAGGGAGAGAAGAAGTAAAGGAAAGGGCTCGGGTGTTTTGATGTTTAACTCGGAGTCGTACTCGAGTTTTCTACAGAGGAGACTCGGTTATCATAAATTGCAGTAATGCATATTAAGATGAAGTTAAGAAGTTAATTAAAATTTAACTGATGGGATAAGATTGGAATGTAAGTTTACATTTTTAGTTAATATCTTAAAAATGTTTTAACACTTAATTATCATACAGTGATTAATTTAAGTAAGAATGAATTTAGTTAACATTTTATGTTGAAAGTTAAAATTTATTGGATTTCAAAATTTAAAGAAGGGTTTTAAGTCTTAATTACATTGAGTGATAATTACTTAATTATCTTAGGAAACAATTTAGAATAATTACTTTTTAATTGTAATTAGTAATGGATCAATCGATGTTTAAGTAATAAATGAAATTGCAATTAACTACTCAAGTTAATTCAAGAATAGTTAATAGTCAATTAATTAAGTAATTTAACTACTTATTAATAAATGATTAATTAGATTATTAGCAGTAAACAAATAGGTAAGTAAGTTTCAATTATTAATAAACAAGGTTATTGATAAAATGGTTAATTAAAGTTAAACAAAGTAATTAATTAAATGTTGTGGGATAATATAAGTAATGAAATAATTAAGATTTAATAGTTGATTTAGAAATGATTAATTAATTAAATAATTTGTAATGGAAAAAAAGCGATTACTTGATAATTAATAACCCGTTAGCCAAGTTTAAGAGATAAATTCTCAAGTAATTAATTTAAATTTAATTAATTGCAATGAGAATTTAAAGGTAACTGCTTATGGACTGTTGTGATTGAATATCTGATTTGGACATTTATGTGATGATATTCTATGTTACTCTGTGATATGCTGTGTTATACCTATGATGCTTGTATATGTTTATCTGTAATAGATGCTATGTTAATTCAATTGTTAAATTTAAATTATTTAAACTGTTAAGTTAATTTGACAACTTGGCCCTTAAAATGGCGTTTGGATTCGATGAGACCGGGATCGGATTTGCTACATTACAGCGTGATAGGGGGTTCTCACTTTGCGTTAGGTGGCGAACGGGAGACTCTTACCCCTACATGCCCCCGGGGATAGTATAAGGTCTTGCGAGGTTGGTTGCGAGTCGAGAGGCTGGCCGTAAAAGCAAACCCGAGGTATCACTGTGAGCCACAGCGGGGCTGGGATGGTTGAAAAGCCTACCGGTCGTGAGCTGTTGCTGATGGTTGAAAAGCCTAGGACGTCACAGTTGGTATCAGAGCCTAGGTTGGTAATAACCTTGGCTCTGGTAGGAATTACTCATAGAATAGAGTCAGAAGTACTCTAAAATGAGTTTGAGTGTATAAATAGATATGAGCGCGTAATTGTTAGTGAATATAAATGTAACGATCGTAAATTTTGAACAATTTAAATTGTGAATATTTAATTAATTTTGAATATTTGAATGATAATTTAAACTGAATTTCCAATATAACAATGAATTTTGCGATCAAATTTGAGAATTTAATCTAGAAAAAGTTGAATAAAATTTATATTTGACTTTGGAGTTGAAATTGAATATTGAATTTGTATTTTTAATTCAAACTAATGACTTAAGAAAATAATTTGGATACAAGAATTTTTATTTATGTAAATTTATAAATGGATGGTTAGTTTTAAATAACATTTTTCTTTTCTTTAAAATAAAAAGGAATAAAATTTTATTCAATACAAAATAGATAAGTAAATATACATAGTTAAAATTTAAAACAACATATTTGTAAACTTCGTAAAATATGAAGTGACTACATTGGAAAAGTTATAACAACATAATTCAACAAAACAAAGCAAAGAAATAACAAAATTTATTGAAATTCAAAATGAAAAAAAATATATAATAAAATTTGGTTAAGTGTTGTTGGGCTTTGAAATTGTGAATCTCGGTCCATTTACCTTTGAATGCCGTTTCCTTTTTACCTCAATTCGACCCGTTTCCTCCATTATCCATTTTCACAAACCCTAAGCAAAATCACGAAAGAAAAAGAAAATAAAAATGATGGCAGCCGTTCCTCTTTGTAAATTAGGGCTAGCAATCTAATCTAGGGTTTTGCTTCTTGCGATTCAAAACAAGGGTTTGCGATCTAATCTGGGCTTCGACCTTCGTTCAAATTGGCTTATTTCCCTTCGGCTGCTTCGACTTTGTTATGGTGAGTTTTCTGCTCACGATTAATTTTTAATTCAGGTGTTTAAATTTGTTTGGATTGAATGTTGGTTGCATGCTATGATTTGGTGATTATTAGCTTTCAGTTGCTCGGTTAAATTTGAATTTTAAACTAATAAGAACAGATAACTCACTGCATGTTGGATTGTTGGTTGCTATTCGTTATCACTTGCTCTGATGTTGTGTTTTTGAACTGTTAAGATCAGATTCTACTCAATTTTTGATTTTAAACTAATAAGAATAAATGCTATTTGATATTTGTTTTAAATTGGTAAGAACAGACACTATTTAAATTTTAATTTAAACTGATAAAAACAAATGCTATGAATAACCTGATGAGAACAGGTGCTTCCAAATGTTTGATTTCAGATTGTTGTTTTGAAAATTTGTTTTTCTTAAAAACTGATTTGAACAGATGCTATAAATTTAAATTTTTTTTTTTTTTTTTACTGTTGAGAACAGATGCTATCATTTTAAGAATCTGATGAGAATAGAGGCTATTAAATCTTGACTTGCTTTGTGTTGCTGCATGTGTTGGATCTTGCTTTGTTAATGAATATTTATATGGAAACCTCTGAACCCAAACCTTCTTCTTTGTTTATCCGTGAATCAATCACTTAAGCCTATAATATGTTGTGATGTTTTGGTACCTGAAATTGTTTTTGTTAAGTGATAATGTGTTTGCATGCTTGTTTATGTTGACTGTCCCTCTGTTTTGAAATGCATGTGAGTTTTCTAAGCTCACGATAATCTTCATGCAAGTTTTTGAATTTGTTTGAAGTGAATTCCTTGGTTGCATGCTATGTTTTTGGGGCGATTTGATTATCTTTGGCTCGGCTAATTTAATTTTTAAAACTGATATGCTCAGATTTGTGACTGCATGTTGAATTTTTGTGCTAGTTGCTGTTATTTGCTCGATTTACTTGGATTTTAAATTGGTAGAAACAGATGCTAGTAATTATTTTAAACTATAAGAACAGATTCTACCCATTTGATTTAGTTTTTGAACTGTTAGGAGCAAATGTTTTTTTGATTTCTTTTAAAATTTAAATTTGTAAGAACAGATGCTGCCCAGTCTTAATTTTTAAATTGATTAGAACAAATGCTACCTGACTATTTGTGTTTGTTTTAAAATTGATAGGAACATGTGCTATTTGTGTTTGTTTTAAAATTGATAGGAACATGTGCTATTTGTGTTTGTTTTAAAATTGATAGGAACATGTGCTATTGGTGTTTGTTTTAAAAATTGATAAGAACAGATGCTATATTTATTTTGTTATTAAATTGATAAGTACAGATGCTACTAAATATCTTGTTTGAAAACTGTTTGCAAACAATTGCATTATGAATTTAAACTTGCATGTTTGTCCCATGCCTGGTAACCATTAGACCATTTATTATTTTGCACTTGAGTCTTTTGGTACTGTTGTTGTATTGGTGTTGCATTTGGTCTGCATTGTAGTTGTATTCATATATACTTGCTACTGTTGCATTACTTGCTTCACTTGAGTTTTTTTTTGTAACAGTAGTCTACTGTGTTCATGCACTTTGGTTTGTGGCAGTTTGCATGTCAAGTTGCATCCATGCTGTTGCACTTGTAGTTGTACCCCATGCTGTTGCACTTGGGTCTGGTCACTGTTCTCTTGGTTGTTCTAGTCTTCATTTCCATTGTTGTTTGCATCCTGATATATGTTGCATTGCAGTTGATTCATTTGGTCATTTGGTGTCTGCATCCTTATCTGTTGCATACATAAGTTTGGCCACTGTTGTATAATTGCATTTGATCTGCACTTGTGTATATTCTCAGGTGGCACACTGCAACTGCACTTGCATTTGTGACCTTTATTTGCCTGTTGTTTGAATTGTGCATTATTCATGTGTAGCTTGGTCATTTTGATGCACTGCCTTGATTTATTTTGCCTCTATCTTTATAGTTACAGGTTTTAAACTTGATTTAAAAATTCAAACTATCCACCTAAGTGTTTTTTTTTAGTTTTTAATCCTTAAACAAAATATGTTGTATGTGAGTAACATTTTATATTAAATAAACTTAAGTAGAAATTATTTGCCTGTTTTACTCTAGAAACAAGTGTGTTTGCATGAAAACACAATTTCATACTGGTAGATACATGAATATATTTAGTTGAGCAAGCTGCTGTGAGTTTATTTCTTTCAGTGTGAAGATTTAAGGTTTAACAAAATGTGGTTATGAACATTTGTCAAAGTTTAAAGTTCTATTTAATATGAAAGTTCTGTATTGTCTCTGTGAATTTAGAAAATAAACAAAACAAATCTTATGGGTTGTCTCTGTGAACATTGGAACAAATCTTGATCATTTTGCTGTGTCAATTTGTGTATTCCCTGTTGTTAACTCTGTCTGGTTGATGGGCATGTCACTGACTTGCTGTCTTATTCATCTTGGTTTTAGTTGTTGTAAATCCTATGTGATGTTTGCCTAGTTGTGGTCTTGTTTCATGTTTAATGCAGTGCTTGGTCATCGCACTGGTCATTGCTTGTGAAGTTTGGTATTGCATTGTTATGTACGTGATATGTTGACACATTCACCTATGCTTGCACTACTTCATTCCAATGTATACTCTTGTCTGCAATTGTTCATCCTGAAGCTTGATCATTGTTTCACTTGTCTTCACTTCTGTTTTCTCCTAGTTGCTGTGGCATTGTGCCTTTGGTCTGCATATTGACTGTTGCAGTCCAACTTGTTGTTGGTCTTACTTATAATTTGTAGCCAGTTGGTCTTCAGTTTCATCTTCAATTGTAGCTTGTTATATGGAACTGGTAGTTGTTGCTGAGCTTGCATACTTCATGCTTGTTGTTGTATACCTGTCCACTGTAGTTGTGTCTTGCCACTGCTGCCCCTGTGCACTATTGATCTGTGCACTGTCCATACTTGTAGTTGTATGCCCTGTTGCATTTGGGGCTGCTGAAACTGTTGTGCATTTCGGCCTGTACTTGTGCTCGCTGCCTTGACCTGCTGTGTTGTTTCTGTTCGGGCTTGTTATTGTATCTTTGTGGTCTTTGTGATTACACTCGCACACGTGTTGGCGAGGCAGTGCACACGTGTGTTTGTCAGAACTTAAAAATTTGAAATTGTTAATGTGAAAAATCCGTAATAGATTTTAAATTGATTTATCTGTTTTACCATATCTGTAACCATATTATTCAGTTCATTTCAAATTTATTTACTTGAATAAAGATTAATCCTGACTCGAGTGTTTTTGTGTTTTGCAATAAACGCTCGGGTCAGACCGAGTATTTTTACAGCTTGAAGATTTTCAGGCCGCGAAGTTAGAGAGAGGGGGGGAATTAAAGCTTTACTTCAGTTTTCAGCAAATGTTTCTTATACTTTAAAATATAAATTGTTTCCGCTGTATAAATTAAAATGTAATGTATTGTAAACTCTGATATTTGTATGTAAAAGAAAAGTTGTTTATAAAATATGATTACTATTCTGTGATTCTGTAGCTGATTCTGTTTAAATGTTATAAACTAAATAACAATCCGTCATTTTGAACGTTTCTAGTTGGTTTAATTACCGACTAGAGGCGGTCAAGGCGGCGGGTCGTTACAAAGTGGTATCAGAGCTTTGGTTTGCACAAAGCTTAGTTTATGGCGTTTAATATGAATAGTTACTAGAATCACTTTAAATGAAGTGTTTTCAAATCTAAAGAAGTTTAAAATTGTTTTCTTTAAAATAAAAGGTATTTTGAAAATTAGAATTATTTTTGGAAATTCCCCTCTCTAAATTTAGGTTTGCGACTGTTTCTCTTCGGTGAGGTCTCGTTAGACTTGAGTTTCGATCGTTCAGAAACTCATTATCGAATTTTTGAGAGTCATGGAAAATGAAATGTAAGTCAAGTGGATTAATGAATTGGTTTAGATTGACTTAAATCAAATATTTTGAATATCTCCAAAGTAGTAATTGGAAAATAAAATGATATGTCAATTTGATTATAACCAAGCGGATTATTGAACTATAACTTGGAAATTTAATTTTGAATTCTTTTGAAAAATTGATTTCAAATGTTGTGAAGAACGATTTAGTGAATAAATGGATTATAAGTATTTAACTTATAATATGAAATTTTGGGTATATAACTAAGTTATATGAGCTGAATTGAATCAAATTAATAAAGGAGATTATAAAACGAAGTTTTATAAATAGAAATGGAATTTCTAGAGATGTTTGTAAAATCCGCAAACGACTTATTTTGATAAGTAAATTGTTGTAACTTATTAAAGGAATTATATCTATGGTTTTTGAACGGTGAATAAAATATCAAAAGAGATATGAATCTAATGAAAATTCGAAATAGATTTAAATAGATTCAATGATGCATTTGAATTTGAACGGGCATGGAATTAAGTTGAGTGGAAAACTTAGTATTGGAAATTTGAAGTTGATTTAAAACCAATATTTTGAAATGTATGCAGAATTCAAACTATGAATTAAGTTGAAGTTGAAACTTAAATGGGAATGTTTTTGGGAAGCAACACTATGAAATGAAGTAAATCCATTTTAAGTTGTTTTGAAATGTGTTAAGTATCGAAAGCATAGATTTCAACATTCATTGTTGAAATAGACGTTTTCGAGGAAAAGAAAGGAAATGTTTTATATAGTATTGGGATTTATACATCTATATTAAATTCGAATCCCTATACTAATGATTTTTGGGTCGTCGTAACGATGTTTTACGCAACATTCGTTTTGACTCAAATAAATGTGTTTAAAGAATGATTTCTTTTAAGAATGAAATATATACTTGATTTTGGTTTAAGTATATTGAATATTTTCAAAGTGTTGAAAATAAATGGATTTGTGAATTACTTATTATTGAATAAGTATGAAAATATTTTCCAATATGAAATGAAAAGTTTGAAACTTTATCTTTTAAAGATAAAGTGAGAAGTGAATGTTTGAAATTTTATCTTTTGAAGATAAATTGAAAATGAATTTGTGAAATCGATTTGAAAATCGTATATTCATAGATACTTTGGAAATGTAAATTCACTATGGAATTTATAAAAGAAAGGGGAATTTGTTAAAAATAAATATTGATTTATTTTTGAAATGTGGAAATAAATTTACGGATTTGGAACGTAAGTTTAAAATAAATCGGTAAGGATTTATTTGATTAATTTAAGTGAACCATTTGAAGTTTAAAATGGATAAATATTTGGAAATGTTTCCATTTAAGGAAATTGCTTTGAAATTTGTTTTCAAAGATTAAAAGGTGCAAAATGATTTGAATTTGTTTCAAATGGTTAAGTGTGAAAATTTTTATATCTTGTAAAGATATTATTTTTGGGAAATTTGAACAATTAGTTCAATTTGGAAATTTTCAAAGTGATTGAATTTTGAGTTAAATTGAGTTTAACTTTGACGCCCAAAAACAATTTAAGTTGAACATTGAATTTTAAATGGATGATTTGGATTGTATGTCTAACGTCGTGAATTGACGACATATCAATTGATCTCTATTAAATATATATCTGTTGGTGGCGGGGAATTTATTCTCTTAGCTTAACACCCTTCTCTGAGACGTACGAGCTCAGAGGTTATATATCGATAGACATCAATTATGTGTTGAGAATTGACGATGTAGCGTGAAATCCAAATCGAGTGTGTGAAGTCGATAATAAATTGGATTGTGAATGTGTATTAGGTTTGATATGACCTTAAAATTCCAAATCGACTTAGAGGAAAATTTTAAATGGATAATGAAATGGAAATTTGTGAAACCTCTATTTGTTATGGGTATGAAATGTTGTGGTTTTCATAACGTATATGTGTGAATACGATTAATTCGAAAACCAATTAGTTTGGAAAAGTAATTGTTGTGGAAAACTTATGTAAGTACATGAGTATGATATGTACTAAATGTGAAGTGAAATATTATATATGTATGTATAATATTATGTTTTCCAAAATTGAGGATATGGAAAGGTACCTTCCATTTATACTGTGTGACTGTGTGATGGTGATGGAACTCGAGATGAGTATCCATTTAAAAAATCGTAGCTACGTAGTATTTCCATTAGTTGGATGACCATTTATATTTCCATTAGTTGGATTGACCATTTGTTTTCCATTAGTTGGATTGGCCCTTTGTCTTCCATTAGTTGGATAGGCCATTTGTTTTCCATTAGTTGGAGTGACTAGCGTAATTTGAGGGGCGAGATGCCTACAGTTACAAGCGATTCCACTGGGATAGTGGCGTAACCGCCGAGTAACTGCAATCTAGAAACCATAGCGAAATTCGAGGGGCGAGATGCCTACGGCCACAAGCGATTCTACTGGGATAGTAGCGTAACCGCCGTGTGGACCGCGATCTATGGCAACAACCATGGCGAAATTCGAGGGGCGAGATGCCTACGGTCACAAGCGATTCTACTGGGATAGTAGCGTAACCGCCGTGTGGACCGCGATCTATGGCAACAACCATGGCGAAATTCGAGGGGCGAGATGCCTACGGTCACAAGCGATTCTACTGGGATAGTAGCGTAACCGCCGTGTGTACCGCGATCCATGGGGGAATGTGCTTTCCATATCCATTTTTAAAAGAATTTTTAAAAGTATTTTCACTGGGAATTGAAGCAAGTATATTTAGTACTTGGAGATTGTTAGACTTGCGCCTGGCCAGCGTATGCCTAATGTCTTTAAGAACGACAGTAGACTTGTTAAATTTCGAGTTAGCAAGTATTTTCAAACTTTAAATAGCAAATCAATTATCTGAAATTAAAGTGATGTAAATTCCAACCTAATGAATTAAGGAAGAGGATTTTTGAAATGTTTTGAAAAATCCACAGCTTTGGAAAAGTTATAATATGTAAAATTTCTTAAATGTAGTGTTTCAAATTTAAAATTTGGGTTTTGTAAGTTGAAAATTTTAGTAAAGATTTTTTTTTGTGTCTTGATTGTAGAAAATAATAAACAAAAGAGTTAATTAGCAAAGCTAGCGAGATAAAACAAATAGAATGAATCCTATATTCATTCATCTTTAATAAGTGTTGAACTTGATAAAATTGAGTAAAATATAAATATCGGTGAAATTTTAACAATCATTTTTCCTTACTTGTAATTTCGGGACGAAATTCTTTTAAGGAGGGGAGATTGTAACGATCGTAAATTTTGAACAATTTAAATTGTGAATATTTAATTAATTTTGAATATTTGAATGATAATTTAAACTGAATTTCCAATATAACAATGAATTTTGCGATCAAATTTGAGAATTTAATCTAGAAAAAGTTGAATAAAATTTATATTTGACTTTGGAGTTGAAATTGAATATTGAATTTGTATTTTTAATTCAAACTAATGACTTAAGAAAATAATTTGGATACAAGAATTTTTATTTATGTAAATTTATAAATGGATGGTTAGTTTTAAATAACATTTTTCTTTTCTTTAAAATAAAAAGGAATAAAATTTTATTCAATACAAAATAGATAAGTAAATATACATAGTTAAAATTTAAAACAACATATTTGTAAACTTCGTAAAATATGAAGTGACTACATTGGAAAAGTTATAACAACATAATTCAACAAAACAAAGCAAAGAAATAACAAAATTTATTGAAATTCAAAATGAAAAAAAATATATAATAAAATTTGGTTAAGTGTTGTTGGGCTTTGAAATTGTGAATCTCGGTCCATTTACCTTTGAATGCCGTTTCCTTTTTACCTCAATTCGACCCGTTTCCTCCATTATCCATTTTCACAAACCCTAAGCAAAATCACGAAAGAAAAAGAAAATAAAAATGATGGCAGCCGTTCCTCTTTGTAAATTAGGGCTAGCAATCTAATCTAGGGTTTTGCTTCTTGCGATTCAAAACAAGGGTTTGCGATCTAATCTGGGCTTCGACCTTCGTTCAAATTGGCTTATTTCCCTTCGGCTGCTTCGACTTTGTTATGGTGAGTTTTCTGCTCACGATTAATTTTTAATTCAGGTGTTTAAATTTGTTTGGATTGAATGTTGGTTGCATGCTATGATTTGGTGATTATTAGCTTTCAGTTGCTCGGTTAAATTTGAATTTTAAACTAATAAGAACAGATAACTCACTGCATGTTGGATTGTTGGTTGCTATTCGTTATCACTTGCTCTGATGTTGTGTTTTTGAACTGTTAAGATCAGATTCTACTCAATTTTTGATTTTAAACTAATAAGAATAAATGCTATTTGATATTTGTTTTAAATTGGTAAGAACAGACACTATTTAAATTTTAATTTAAACTGATAAAAACAAATGCTATGAATAACCTGATGAGAACAGGTGCTTCCAAATGTTTGATTTCAGATTGTTGTTTTGAAAATTTGTTTTTCTTAAAAACTGATTTGAACAGATGCTATAAATTTAAATTTTTTTTTTTTTTTTACTGTTGAGAACAGATGCTATCATTTTAAGAATCTGATGAGAATAGAGGCTATTAAATCTTGACTTGCTTTGTGTTGCTGCATGTGTTGGATCTTGCTTTGTTAATGAATATTTATATGGAAACCTCTGAACCCAAACCTTCTTCTTTGTTTATCCGTGAATCAATCACTTAAGCCTATAATATGTTGTGATGTTTTGGTACCTGAAATTGTTTTTGTTAAGTGATAATGTGTTTGCATGCTTGTTTATGTTGACTGTCCCTCTGTTTTGAAATGCATGTGAGTTTTCTAAGCTCACGATAATCTTCATGCAAGTTTTTGAATTTGTTTGAAGTGAATTCCTTGGTTGCATGCTATGTTTTTGGGGCGATTTGATTATCTTTGGCTCGGCTAATTTAATTTTTAAAACTGATATGCTCAGATTTGTGACTGCATGTTGAATTTTTGTGCTAGTTGCTGTTATTTGCTCGATTTACTTGGATTTTAAATTGGTAGAAACAGATGCTAGTAATTATTTTAAACTATAAGAACAGATTCTACCCATTTGATTTAGTTTTTGAACTGTTAGGAGCAAATGTTTTTTTGATTTCTTTTAAAATTTAAATTTGTAAGAACAGATGCTGCCCAGTCTTAATTTTTAAATTGATTAGAACAAATGCTACCTGACTATTTGTGTTTGTTTTAAAATTGATAGGAACATGTGCTATTTGTGTTTGTTTTAAAATTGATAGGAACATGTGCTATTTGTGTTTGTTTTAAAATTGATAGGAACATGTGCTATTGGTGTTTGTTTTAAAAATTGATAAGAACAGATGCTATATTTATTTTGTTATTAAATTGATAAGTACAGATGCTACTAAATATCTTGTTTGAAAACTGTTTGCAAACAATTGCATTATGAATTTAAACTTGCATGTTTGTCCCATGCCTGGTAACCATTAGACCATTTATTATTTTGCACTTGAGTCTTTTGGTACTGTTGTTGTATTGGTGTTGCATTTGGTCTGCATTGTAGTTGTATTCATATATACTTGCTACTGTTGCATTACTTGCTTCACTTGAGTTTTTTTTTGTAACAGTAGTCTACTGTGTTCATGCACTTTGGTTTGTGGCAGTTTGCATGTCAAGTTGCATCCATGCTGTTGCACTTGTAGTTGTACCCCATGCTGTTGCACTTGGGTCTGGTCACTGTTCTCTTGGTTGTTCTAGTCTTCATTTCCATTGTTGTTTGCATCCTGATATATGTTGCATTGCAGTTGATTCATTTGGTCATTTGGTGTCTGCATCCTTATCTGTTGCATACATAAGTTTGGCCACTGTTGTATAATTGCATTTGATCTGCACTTGTGTATATTCTCAGGTGGCACACTGCAACTGCACTTGCATTTGTGACCTTTATTTGCCTGTTGTTTGAATTGTGCATTATTCATGTGTAGCTTGGTCATTTTGATGCACTGCCTTGATTTATTTTGCCTCTATCTTTATAGTTACAGGTTTTAAACTTGATTTAAAAATTCAAACTATCCACCTAAGTGTTTTTTTTTAGTTTTTAATCCTTAAACAAAATATGTTGTATGTGAGTAACATTTTATATTAAATAAACTTAAGTAGAAATTATTTGCCTGTTTTACTCTAGAAACAAGTGTGTTTGCATGAAAACACAATTTCATACTGGTAGATACATGAATATATTTAGTTGAGCAAGCTGCTGTGAGTTTATTTCTTTCAGTGTGAAGATTTAAGGTTTAACAAAATGTGGTTATGAACATTTGTCAAAGTTTAAAGTTCTATTTAATATGAAAGTTCTGTATTGTCTCTGTGAATTTAGAAAATAAACAAAACAAATCTTATGGGTTGTCTCTGTGAACATTGGAACAAATCTTGATCATTTTGCTGTGTCAATTTGTGTATTCCCTGTTGTTAACTCTGTCTGGTTGATGGGCATGTCACTGACTTGCTGTCTTATTCATCTTGGTTTTAGTTGTTGTAAATCCTATGTGATGTTTGCCTAGTTGTGGTCTTGTTTCATGTTTAATGCAGTGCTTGGTCATCGCACTGGTCATTGCTTGTGAAGTTTGGTATTGCATTGTTATGTACGTGATATGTTGACACATTCACCTATGCTTGCACTACTTCATTCCAATGTATACTCTTGTCTGCAATTGTTCATCCTGAAGCTTGATCATTGTTTCACTTGTCTTCACTTCTGTTTTCTCCTAGTTGCTGTGGCATTGTGCCTTTGGTCTGCATATTGACTGTTGCAGTCCAACTTGTTGTTGGTCTTACTTATAATTTGTAGCCAGTTGGTCTTCAGTTTCATCTTCAATTGTAGCTTGTTATATGGAACTGGTAGTTGTTGCTGAGCTTGCATACTTCATGCTTGTTGTTGTATACCTGTCCACTGTAGTTGTGTCTTGCCACTGCTGCCCCTGTGCACTATTGATCTGTGCACTGTCCATACTTGTAGTTGTATGCCCTGTTGCATTTGGGGCTGCTGAAACTGTTGTGCATTTCGGCCTGTACTTGTGCTCGCTGCCTTGACCTGCTGTGTTGTTTCTGTTCGGGCTTGTTATTGTATCTTTGTGGTCTTTGTGATTACACTCGCACACGTGTTGGCGAGGCAGTGCACACGTGTGTTTGTCAGAACTTAAAAATTTGAAATTGTTAATGTGAAAAATCCGTAATAGATTTTAAATTGATTTATCTGTTTTACCATATCTGTAACCATATTATTCAGTTCATTTCAAATTTATTTACTTGAATAAAGATTAATCCTGACTCGAGTGTTTTTGTGTTTTGCAATAAACGCTCGGGTCAGACCGAGTATTTTTACAGCTTGAAGATTTTCAGGCCGCGAAGTTAGAGAGAGGGGGGGAATTAAAGCTTTACTTCAGTTTTCAGCAAATGTTTCTTATACTTTAAAATATAAATTGTTTCCGCTGTATAAATTAAAATGTAATGTATTGTAAACTCTGATATTTGTATGTAAAAGAAAAGTTGTTTATAAAATATGATTACTATTCTGTGATTCTGTAGCTGATTCTGTTTAAATGTTATAAACTAAATAACAATCCGTCATTTTGAACGTTTCTAGTTGGTTTAATTACCGACTAGAGGCGGTCAAGGCGGCGGGTCGTTACAATAAAACTATTTTTGTATTGTGTTGACTTATCTGTTGAGTGTTTATGAATTCTGGTCGATGTGTGGGACGCCATTTCATCGATAGGGATTTCTAAACTCTTAAACAAGGTAGACCGACACAGTATTGTTTTTAAAGTAGGGTAAATGAAATAATTTTACCCAAAATTATATTTTGGCATAAAAGAAATATGTTTCTGAAATTATTATATATATATTTGGATGTTTGGTTGTTAATACTATAATTGAATAAAAATTTAAAATTTGAAATGGTTTATAACCAAATTAAATTATTTAAGAATGATTTTAAATAAAAAGGAATATAACTAGAACCTGACTAATCTAGAATTTAAGTCCTGGAAATTTGAAGGTGTTTAAATGAATTTAAACAAAGGCTTTGGGAATTTAAAATCTTGGGAATGTTTGAAATGTTTTTCCAAAGATTTAAAGGCCATAATGGAGTATTGTTTTGGGAGAAATATTATTGAATGGAAATTGTTTGGAAAGAATTTGTGGAAGTAAGGAAGCATTGAACTCACTTCAGTCACTAGAAAATAATCCTGATGATGATGGCCACATCATCAGTATTCATTTTCGTGTTTCTAAAGTGATGGATTGTAGCCAGGATAGTTAGTCATGATATTGTTTGGGCTTGTTGGGTATATAAGTTGTTTTAGAAATTTTCAAAAGGGGAAAATTTGTTTTGCTAAAAACAAGTGTTTGGGATTTGGAAATTTGATTTGATATACCCAGTGGGTAAGTGTAGTTATCCTTTTAAAATGGTTTGGAAATGAAAACCGGGCAATTGAATTCTAAGAATTCTATTTAATAATGTGAAAGGTTTGAATAAATCAACTATTGAGCTTATAAGGTAAAGTGATATTAATAAGAAGAAATCGGGAATTTTAATCCCGGTATGAAAATTTAACTTAAGTAAATGAAAATAAGAAAACATGTTGGAGCTTAACCTGAGATAAGTTAAATGGAATTGAAGTTCAAAATGAACTTAATTGGATATAAACCTGGAAGGGAAAATAATTGAAATGGCAAAATGAAATGTATACCTTAAGATAGTAAGAGTTATACATATGTAATCTGGAATTGTGATTATAAGATGAAATGACCCAAATGAGTAATATAAACTTTAAAGTAAACAAATAAGTTTTGAGATCATATATTGAGAAATAAATTTAAGGAATGGTAAGTAGCTAAATTTAACTGAAGCTGAGTTAAAATAAAATTGAATTTAAATGAATTCAATCGAGTTACTGATAAAATTGAATGAAATAAAATTCTTATGTAAATAAGTAAATGTAAACCAAAGTAAGTATTGAATTGGATTTAAATAGAAATGGTGTGAGTTGTAAACAAATCTAATTTAAGTTTAAATTGAATAACCTTCTTATGAATAAATTCAATAATGAATTGTTAATGTAAATTAAAAATTAAGGATGGATAAAAGAATAAACTAATCAAATAGATTAGTAAATAAATGGGATTTGATTTAAAAGAAAATCAAATCAAAGATTTACATGGAAATTGGTGAAATAGAATAAACCTAAGTTGTTGGGTGGAACAGTTTGAAGAAAATAAATGAATTAAGTAAATTGTGAAAAGATTATTTAAAATATTGGTTGTCAAGTTTTATAAAATGGTTTGGAATCAAACTTTTGAAAGAAAAAAAATGCAACGAAAGGATTGTGAATAAATTAATTGGGATGGAGTCAAGTGTAAATTGAGTTGGAATCAATTTAAAATTTGTTACGAAGCTTAATTAATTATTTATTCACAATAATATGGTCAAACTGCATATAGAAATGAGTTGTTTTGAAGTAAACAAGATTAGATAAAATTCTATGAATTATTGCAAGCAAAATAGGATGATTTTAAAATCATTTGGAATGAATATGAGTTTGTTTTGCTTAAATGGATTATATAAGCAAGTAAGTTGTAAATCCCTTTAAACTAAAGAGAATGGATTGAGAATTGATTGGAATTAATTGTGATGAGGATTGGAACCTTACATATGTTCTTTTGGAAATATGTAATGCTAAACAAATGGATACTCTGTCAAAACTTTTCAGAATTTGAAAACTACATATTAAAAAAAAATACAAAAATTTAGCAACAAAACAATTTCAAATTGAAAATTTGGAATAAACTAAAGAATGAAACTAATTTTGAAAATAATGATAGGAATCAGTTATAAATGAAAGATAGACAATAAAATTCAATATTCAGAGTTGTAGATAAATTGAAATTCACAAGGAATTGGAAATTCGGTTTTAAAATAAGAAGATATTAAAGCTAAATGGTAGAGTAATAATATAGGAGTATATATTATGCTTAAGAAAATGAAGAGTGAAATTCTTAAGTAAAAATTGATATGGAGAAAATTTCCAAGCAGATGGAAATCAAAATAATGTGAATAAAGGAAATTGATATAGTTGATAATTAATGGATATAAATACGTAGGATGAACGTATATTATTTTATTCGCATAGCAATTTGATCCAGATTCGAGCACAGAATTTCGAGATAGTTATATATCGATCCGAGTTAGGATTTTTCACTCGATTTTCGACGACGAACTATGGATTTGGATTTTGACTGATTCTGAGAAATTCTCTATCATAGCTGTGACTATGCAAGGAGAATGACAGTTTCTGATCAAGAAACCAGTTCTGAGTCCGTACTAGGAAGTCGGATGGACGATACTAGTTCGGAAGTGAGATGTTGTGATCGAATGAGCGATCGGATTTGATACTGCGTACGAATAATGTATGTACATCGTACGGGCTTGATTGAATAAATATTGAAATTTTGTAAAGAAGTCAATAAATCTGGGAGAGTTAATACTGTAGATTTCAGAATTGAATTGCCAGAGTGGATATCTGGAATTTATTGTGTATTACATATATCCCATCGTAGGAATTTGTTTGTGATTCATCATTAGTTGTTAAACTAGTTATTCAGGAATTTGGAAGTTGAATCAAATTTAACTGTGGTCAGGAATCCAGTTTGGATTGTTGATCATCGAGAAACAAACTCTCGATAATTCTAGGTAAGTTTATCCGAATTTGTGTTCGGATAGCTAGTGATGTTTGTTAAGATTGACGGTTTGGTTGTTCTTAATATATAAATGATATGTATGTTTTAATAGTTGGTATAACAGTTTTTAATTATCTTTGATTTAAATTACGGGGACAAAATTCTTTTAAGGGGGAGGAATATAACGACCCTGGATTTTTGGTTCCGTTTATTTTAATAAATGTTTAATCTAATTTAAATAAAATGTAAATTGATCATATTAAAATGCTTATGATTTGGGAATACTGCCAATTTATTTAAATTGTATTTTTTTTTAAAAGGGAATTGGACTTTGGGAATTTAAAAAAAATCTTTTGATAATATTATAATAGAATTTATTTTATATAATTGAATTAAAACACTTTATCTTGTTTACCTCTGATAAATATACCTATGAATAATAATGTTTGAAATTTAAATTAACCTCTTTATAATATTTATCTTATACCATTAAATTAAATTACTTTGTCTTGAATGATAATGTTTGAAAATTAAAAATCTAATTCTAGTAATATAATATGTAAATGTAAAATATGAGTCAAACTTATATGTTATAATTTAAATAAAATACAAATGAATAAAAAAATGAGAACAAATGTAAATATAACTTATGAATTTAATTCAAATATTAATGGCTAAAATAGAAAATAGAAATTATAAATAGATGATAAAATTCAAAATAAATATAAATATAAATATTATATATTAGACAAACACATGTATATAATTTAATAATGGGTAGCTAAATTAGGGATACAAATGAATGTATAAAGCTAAAAATATAAGCACTGGTATAAAATAAAATTAGTCAACATATAAAATATAAGACAAAGGGTTTTTATACAAAACAAATGTCTTCATACTCAAGACATTGACCTGACAAGTATGTACGTAATTATTCAAGCTAGCAAATGTAAACTAGAAGATAATAAACCAAATAACATAATAACAAAACAAATATCTTCATAAGCAAAGCTTCTCACACAAGCCATGTTGACAGCCATAAGTACAAACCTGCATACTAGAATTCATCCACAGCAAGACATAATTATACTATGTAAGACTATGAAGTAACCAAACATGTACTTATTTCTTCACGGCCAACAAATTTGTCAATTCAAATATATGCAAACCTGTACACTTCAGACAGGAAAATCTGCCCATATATAAAAAAAAAATATAAGGAAACAACAGTCCAGTTAAAGCCTTCCTTCATATCACTGTATCTTATATATATATTTTTATGCATTCCCATTGGGTTCGATCAGTAGCTAATAAGAAAAAGAAAGGGAAAGCAAACTCAAATTGAAGTCAAATAAAAAAAAAGATTCAAAGTTGCAGTTTTAAACTCCAAGCAACCAAGTTTCAAAACATCTATACTTTCTGTTTACAGGCAGGTGAGTAAACTTATTATTTTCAATTTAAAAATTGTATATTTAACTTACAAGGATATGTGTTTTGATGCCTTCTTAATCATGTAGTCTTGAATACTTCCTGTTGTTCTGTAATATACGAAGTGGTTCTTCAGAGATTTGAGTATCTGAACAAGCAAAGTAAAGAAACTTCTAAACACTTATTCACATGATTGTTGGAAACTTTGGTGTTGTTGCTGATTTAAGTTGGTTACCTTAAAATATAGGTCTGAAACTTGTTTCAAAGTATAACAGTAAGATATAACAATGTTTATTGCAAAATTACAGGTAAAAAGAAAACAAGAATCAAAATTCGAATATCATAAATTGTTGATTTGATTTCATCTCTTGAATATACATATAAAGGTAGGAATTTTAAACCAAAATGATAATTTTTAGGCATGGATTTAAGGAGCAATTCATTAAAGAACCGGAAACACTTTTTCATCAATTCCTGTCGAATTAATCAATAATTAATGCTGAAAATTGTTGTGAAGTTAGGTATTTGATTCAGGAATATGAGAAAAATGGTAAAAGATTTTTCGAATGCATGGATTTTGGGTTTGAATCTTAAGTAGGGTTTAGTGCTTATCTTTTTCAAGGCTCTGTAAAAAATTGTTTTCGGCATCCACACATGATCGAGCTCCACGATGTTCAAGGGAATGGTAGAGAACTGTGTTGTCGTGGTGTGGCCAGGGGTGGAGAGTCTCAGGTGGTCTGGCGGCGGTGGCGAACTTGTTTTGCCAACCGTGTGAGCTTTAGTTTTCGACCCAAATGACCAAATTTCTATTTGAAATCTTTGAAGATGATGTGAGGTTGGATTTCGTGTTTTCATGGAAATTGCGACATGTAGATGATCTTGGAAGATCATCAAAGCCTCGTGTGCCACCGTGCACGTGCACGGTGGCGATGGAGGTGGGGTTCTGTTTTCGGTCGACATGAGTGTGCTTCGAGTCGTGTTTAGTTTTTCTATGGAGTTGCCTCGAGTCGATCGCGTGATAGTTGTTGAGGACCTGACATTCATTCTTTTGTAAACGTTTAACAAACTACAGTAAAAAAAAGGAGAAGGGAGAGAAGAAGTAAAGGAAAGGGCTCGGGTGTTTTGATGTTTAACTCGGAGCCGTACTCGAATTTTCTACAGAGGAGACTCGGTTATCATAAATTGCAGTAATGCATATTAAGATGAAGTTAAGAAGTTAATTAAAATTTAACTGATGGGATAAGATTGGAATGTAAGTTTACATTTTTAGTTAATATCTTAAAAATGTTTTAACACTTAATTATCATACAGTGATTAATTTAAGTAAGAATGAATTTAATTAACATTTTATGTTGAAAGTTAAAATTTGTTGGATTTCAAAATTTAAAGAAGAGTTTTAAGTCTTAATTACATTGAGTGATAATTACTTAATTATCTTAGGAAACAATTTAGAATATTACTTTTTAATTGTAATTAGTAATGGATCAATCGATGTTTAAGTAATAAATGAAACTGCAATTAACTACTCAAGTTAATTCAAGAATAGTTAATAGTCAATTAATTAAGTAATTTAACTACTTATTAATAAATGATTAATTAGATTATTAGCAGTAAACAAATAGGTAAGTAAGTTTCATTTATTAATAAACAAGGTTATTGATAAAATGGTTAATTAAAGTTAAACAAAGTAATTAATTAAATGTTGTGGGATAATATAAGTAATGAAATAATTAAGATTTAATAGTTGATTTAGAAATGATTAATTAATTAAATAATTTGTAATGGAAAAAAAGTGATTACTTGATAATTAATAATCCATTAGCCATGTTTAAGAGATAAATTCTCAAGTAATTAATTTAAATTTAATTAATTGCAATGAGAATTTAAAGGTAACTGCTTATGGACTGTTGTGATTGAATATCTGATTTAGACATTTACGTGATGATATTCTATGTTACTCTGTGATATGCTGTGTTATACCTATGATGCTTGTATATGTTTATCTGTGATAGATGCTATGTTAATTCAATTGTTAAATTTAAATTATTTAAACTGTTAAGTTAATTAGACAACTTGGCCCTTAAAATGGTGTTTGGATTCGATGAGACCGGGATCGGAAGAATCAATTTTGATTCCCCGAAAACCACATCGATCCAATTTAAACGTTAGGTCGTGAATTCTGAAATGAAGATCGAGATGGTGTTTTTAGAATGCAAGGATTATCGTCGTTGACTCTGAGGGTAATTCCAAAACGAGTGTAACGAGATAATGCCTTCGGTTTCATTCGAACCCGGAACGAACTTGTATGGATTGAATGCTTTCAGCACATCGTCAGGCGGATGATGAGCATTCTAAGTGATATGTTCTTTAAAGGTAATCGCAGCCTCAAGCCTCATCAACCGGGAATGGCTAAAACAGGGGAGATGCAGCAAGGTTAGGTGGGTCATGCCCAAGCAAGACAAGATATTTCCCCTGTCTAGATGTCTCTTTTTATTCGGCTTAGTGGGTGGTTGGTCGCGCCAACCACGGGGTTTAACTTGTTCAGGACTGTTCAGTAAGGAATGGTTCCGGCCTTGTGTAGCAGGGGGTCGGAAGTGATCCTCGGTACGGTGATCTAGGCCCCGTACTGTGATGGGCGGTACCCCAGTAGCCCTGCCATTGTTGGAAATCCATTTTCCCTACGAGACCCTACGGTTTTGATTTGTATTACCCACTTTTGTGGCTAGTAGCTGGAATTTAATAGATGTAACAATTTTGGCTATTTTCTATTTACTTGAAAACCCTAGACACTATTATAATATCACTGGATTTCCTATGAAATGTTTTGGTTAGCGTAAGGTAAAAACTTACCCGTTTTTATTTGTGGGGAGTCTTACGTGATACCTTTATTTTCAAATGTTTTCAAAGTTAAACAATTTTAAACCGTTTACTCATACCAGACCCATGTCTGACCCGGAGTTTATATTTTGTGTTTTCATAAACTCTTGGGTACTCAAATTTTTATGAGTAGCCAAGTGATAGGTTTTGGACTTTGATTTCTGGAGGAGCTTGGAGCAGGAGTCCCAGACGTTTGTAGATATCTATCTAGTTCCGCTGTGTCTGTAGTTGTTGTGTACTGTATCTCTGATGTATATAGTGGTAGATGTATATGATTGTCATATGTATAACTCTGATATATGTAAAACTATGTAATATTTATGTGATATATTATATTTTGTTCCGTTCCACTGTGAGATTCTGATGTTGTTGTTCTTTCTTTCTCTTTCTTTTCTATTTTCTATCCCTTTCTTTCTTAATGATGATACGTCTTTCTGGTAGTAGAAGGGCGGGTCGTCACATTGATGTAGTGCAAACGGTACATCCAATGAATCAAGAAGCAAAGACATTGATATAGTGCAAACGATACATCCAATGAATCAAGAGCAAATTAAAAGTACATGGGATGCCAGCCCACAAAGAAATGAGACGAAGCTCAATGAATTGAGGTACGGACCTCCACATGGACAAAGAGACATCGCACATTGCTAGTCTAAACCATAAAATGATCGTCATGATCAACGAGAAGTGTCAATTACAGTAAGCTAGTAAATATATGAGCTTAGCTTCATGTCCCATAACCACTAGCTTAACTTAAATGTTTACGAACAAATTGTAGATTTCCACTAGAAAATTGTCACAAGAGATTCAATCGAACAAGTCCAGGAATTAACCGACTAAGTAAACGCAAGCGTTTCATACCACTTGTTTTACTAAGCCGTTTAATTAGATTTATCATACGAGTGAGGTAAAGGTTTGTAAATACTAATGGATTGGAAATCGGTTTGAGAAAATGAGCTTTGTTATAAAATAGTGTTGAAATCATTTGAAGAAAGAGTTTTGATATTTACTACTAGTATAGAAAACCTTTATATTTTTAAAGTGGCAAATCATAGAAATGATTGTAGAAACGATCAATCATCAAAATTCACATTCAAAGACGTGAATAAAAATCCAAAGAAATCGATACCGAATCCATCAAAATGGATATTCCCAAAAATCACGATATAAAAGTCATTAAGTCCATAATAAATGATAACAACAAAAGGGAATCAACATAAATCGATCAAAGTAGGAATTCTCAAGCAAATAGGCAAATAGGCAAAAAGACTGTAGATTCAGACGTCTGAAATCAAGGATTCAGACGTCTGAATTTGGAAAATAAAATATTTTCCAAAACAGAATTCAGACGTCTGAATCTTTGATTTCAGACGTCTGAAATAGGCAATTTTTAGCCTATTTCCTTTCTGGTTCCAAACGAACCAATTCAGACGTCTGAAATCATATATTCAGACGTCTGAATCTGGAAATAGAAATCTTCCCAGAATAATATTCAGACGTTTGAATCTTACGTTTCAGACGTCTGAAACTGGGGTTCAGGACATTCCCTGAACCTAGGCCAAAAAAGGCCGAAATAAATACCGGAAGCGATCGGACGAGCAACGACGACTAAGGATTTACGTCGAGCGACAACCCAGCCTTAACGGCTCTTCAATACGCCTCAAATATCAATGTCCAAATATCCATAAAAGGATTTTCATAGATTTTGATTTCAAAACATCAAAAATTGGAATATACACCAAATCAATCCAAACTAGAATTAATTGCACAAGAATAAGTGTTAGGAATTCATACCTAACAATCGAAGATAATTATAGACAAAGATGTGAGATAAAAATCTCATCTTTGAACCCAAATTAATGAAGGAGAAACTTTTAAAACAAGCTAAGACCAATTCCTCTTCAATAACAACTCAAGAAGCTTCAATCTAAGCTTCCATATAAAATATTTCCTAAGTTAGGTTTAGGAAATTCTGAAATTGGAAGGAGAATGAGTTGGAGAAGAAGAAGGAGATGCTTACCAAAGCTTCTTCTATGAATTTGGAGTTGGAGCTTGGATTTGCAATGAAAAACTAGGGCTTGGGATTTCTAATTTCCACTCTTTTCCCCCATTGTTGCTTTAGCTTGAAGTGTTAGGAATATGAAATGAAGTAATGAAGAGTTGGAGTGGAGCTAGAGTCTTAAGATGGAACATTGGGCTGAAACCCAAACTCAAACCCAAAGTGAAAAAGTAGCAAAACTTTACTAATTCCAAACATATCGAAGCTTATACTCAAAAAGGTTGCAAACGGCATTTTAAACTCAATGGAATTGGTCTCGAGTCCAAAGTCGACTGTTTGCTAAAAGTACGTTTTCGGACTAGAATCCGACGAACGATGAAATATTTGAATAAAATATTTAAATATAGAATCGATAAATATGCGGGTTGTTACAGACTCCCCTCCTTAAAGAAATTGCGTCCTCGCAATACTTAAGAAGAAAATAAAGAGTAACAATCATAAAAGCATATCAGCACAAAAGAAATTTGAAAAAGGAAGTTCACCATAAAGAGCATGAAAGAGTAAGCCTGAACGGGATCGCTCGATGAATTCCCAGGATTCCCAAGAGAAATCCTTAGGATCTGAGAACCATTGAACTTTCACAAGAAAAACATTTTTATTTCGAAGGCGCTCAACCTCCGAAGCAATGATGTGAATGGAATGTTGTTCATAAGTCAAATCTGGTGAAACTTCAATTTCATCAATAACACCGGGCTCAAGAATAAAAATAGGAAACCTAAAAACATTTTCATAGTTAAAAGACGCGGAAAACATCAAGAATAGTAGAAAATTGAGCCAGTGCAACGGCGTAGTACAAAAACGGTACGCTCAAGAAATGAGGAACTCGGATAATTTGGAACAACGGCGTAGTACTATAACGGTACGCCAGATGATCCAAAGCTCGAATAATTTCGGAACACCGACGTAGTACAAAAATGGTACGTCCAATGATCCGAAGTTCAAATAATTCGGAACACCGACGTAGTACAAAAACAGTACGTCCAATGGACCGAACACCATAAAAGAACATCAGACGCATGTCTATAAAAAAAATAGATGAAACTCAATAAAACGAAGTACATCAAAATGCCCGATGAACTTGGTAAAAAAAAGATAATTTCGTTTGGTCATCAACAAAGAAACAACCACCTGTTGCTTACGACTAAGTGCATAGGCAACACGATTCTCCTTTCCGGGAGTATAAAGAATATCAAGATCATAAGATGTAAGGAACCCAAGCCAATATGAAGTTCCTTATGAGAAAATAAATATTCCAAAGATTTATGATCGAGGTGGAGAGCAAATTTCTCCCCCAAAAATAATGATGCCAAATTCTCAAAGCGAAAACAATAGCCGCGAGCACTAGATCATGAGTGGCATACCTAGTCTCAGTCGGCTTTTAATGATTTAGAAGCATAAGTGATAGCACGTTATCTTTTGCAAGAGAACGACATCCAAACCAATACGCTAAGCATTGGTACAAAAGATAAAGTCTTGGTTCCCTTCGAGAATCACAAGAATAAGAGTATCGAAAAGAAAGAATTTCTTTTAAATAATCTTCTTTCCTGAAAAGTTAAAACTTTCAAATTTACATTTATCTTTATGCAATAATCTTTCTAGAAAATTTACATAAGTCAATTTATTGTGTCTGACTGTCTCATCAAAGCGTTTAGGAAATTCCTATCGATGACGTTGATCAAGCGCATCGACCAGAATTCTTAAAGCAATCAATGGGTAATACAATCACAAAATCATCTTCTATATATTAAACATGTTTCTTAAAAATCTTTAAGAATATTCTTTACTCGTTTAAGAGCAAAATCAAATCGTACTTATAAATAAATCTTATGGAAAAGATTTACAAAATTTTAAATTTCTATTTTCATCCAAAATCAACAAATACAAAAATGAAGTCAGCGAGATATTCATAGAATACTCGATTTATAAAATGGATGAAATAAGCTGGACAAACTGAATGACATAATAAGTCATTCATAAGTATCATAACTAGTGCGGAATGCGGTAAATGGAATTCTAACTCCCGCAACTCGTAGCAAATGAAATCGGTGGCAAGGTCGAGCTGAAATGACCTTATCACCACAAAAGATTTCTTAGGTGATAATCCTAAGACAAACTCAGAAATATCAGAAAATTCTCAAACCACATGAATCAGAGAATAACACTTTCCTTATAAGTGGGCTTAAGGAATAAAACGATGCAACTCAAAAATTCAAAATCGGAATCACAAAGAAAAATAGAAATATGCTTAACAGATTGAAAATGTCGAAGATGAATAGTCCACTCTAAAATAGGATATGTGCTTCACAGTTTAATCCAACCCTTTCACAAAAAATAAATTCTGAAGCCTAAGTAATCAGCACGGAAAGATAAATCACATAAAATAATTTCGACATCAATAAAAAGAAACAAATTAAGGGTTGCAGATCTACCATCCGGATTCACAATCCTCAAATAAGTCAACAAGCCCAAAAATGTTTAAAGGAAAAGAATCAACAAGTTCTTTTGATATAAAAATAATGAGATGAAACCCATATCAAAAAGAACTCGAATAAGAAGACCACGAAATAAAATAATGCCATCAAGGATTGAATGTAAAATACCTTGACTAAGAGAAGAGTTGTTAGGGGCTTGCAGCTTTCCCTCTCTCTTGCTTGGAAGCTTAGGACATGAAGATAAAAGATGTGCCAAACCTTTGCAATAACGACAAAAGAGGAGTTTTGGGCACTCCCTTGCATAGTGGTCTGTGGAACCACAATTGTAGCATCGTCCACGACTAGAGGTAGGAGTCTTTGCTACCGGAGTTTGTTGCTTCCCTTTCTTATTAGAATTGGGGCCTTTGAATTTGATAGGCCTCTTCATGTTATAGTTGAAGTTTTGTTGGGCACGCACAACTTCAACATCACCTTCATTATCGGCCTCTTCAAGACGAAGAGCGATATCAATTAGCTGATCAAATGAAACTTCTAGTTTCAAAAGTAATGGCTTCTTAAGATTCTTATTCAAGCCATAGACGAATCTCTGATTTTTCTTCAATGGGGTATTAATATACTCGACCCCATATTTGGACAGAGATTCGAAAGATGCGACATAGTCTGTCACAGAAGATTCACCTTGAACAAGGTCAATAAAACGTCGTGCTAAAGTTACTTTTTCAGCCTCCGACACAAACTTCAATTCGAATCGTTCCCGGAATGGCTTCCAAGTAAGATCCGCTTCGATAATCTCCGAAGTCAAGAGCTCATACCAATCTAACGCCCTTTCTTGGAGCATGCTAGAAGCCACTTGGACTCGATGTAGGTCAATAAGATTCATGCGAGAAAAGATGCGATCGCATGATTTAAGCCAAGCTTGAATTTCTATAACACTCTCGGATCCCTTGAATGGTCCTCCACCCAAATCGGTATAGTCTCTGCACAAGCGTGCAAAACCGGATCTAGGATGAGTAGGCTCTGGAATGGGTCCGGCTGCTTGAGCGTTCTTTATTAGATCAAGAAGCTGCTGGGCAGACATAAATACTCCATCCTGAGGAGTAGCACTAGATTGACCGGCGCTGGGACGGCCTGGTCTAACAATTTCTCTTCTTTAAGAAAGAAAGAAAGAAGAGGAAAAAGTTATTCTCAAAATGAATATCAAGCAATCTTGATAGATAAAACAAGGAATCATAAAGAAAATAGGATGAATCGGTACGAAGACTCGAATAAAAACCTAAAGCACGACTCCTAAGAAAGACTTAGGAAGATGATCCTTGTTAAATTATTCTACATTGTTCCGAAGTTTGGCTCTTATACCAAGCTGTGACGCCCCACCTCTATACCCACGCTAGTCAAGGACACTACGGGGTAATGCCGTCAACTAGCACAGAGAATAAGGCTGTTGAGGAGTGACCATCCGTGTAATTGCTTTGTGCGAGCACCGATATGCCAGATAAAATATAACATGCATTTCATCACAAGAGGGAATCCGACATACCAACGCAAATTCAAAGCTACTACACAGTGGCTATATATAATCGTCGCAAACAAATATAGAAATAAACATAACATAAATCAGTCACAGGCAATTCATATCACAAAGGCGGAAATAGATATGAATATTACACATATAAGTGTATATCAGAGCAGTGGTCTAACAAGATCCACAATATCACAAAAGAATAGATGTAAGTGCAAGACAAAAGAATATGTATACATTAAGGGGTCTATAACTCAAAGGTATACAACAAAAACTACTAGACCAAAGTAGATAAGCAAAAGTCAGAAGATGGTTCCAGATAAGAAGTCATGAGGAAGCACCTGCAATATCTCAGTCTGACCCGAGTATTATTTAAGAAGAAAATAATAAACGGATCAGTCTATCTATAATTATCAGATAAAATGATATATAAGAAGAGATGTAGTAAAAACGTATGATAACCAAAAATGTCACACTGCGACAAGTATGCATAGAAAAATCAATAAAGGAAAATCATACAAATATCTCAAGAATCTCATAGCATCAAAAAGAATATCATATTCTTTATTTACTTCACCAAGCCACAATAAATGACATACATATCAATGCCAATCGTAAAAGTTGGTGAAACATAAATTCCAGAAATCAATAATTAGAAATCCAGAAATCACAAGAAAAGGATGGCCAAGACATTGATGTAGTGCAAACGGTACATCCAATGAATCAAGAAGCAAAGACATTGATGTAGTGCAAACGGTACATCCAATGAATCAAGAAGCAAAGACATTGATGTAGTGCAAACGGTACATCCAATGAATCAAGAAGCAAAGACATTGATGTAGTGAAAACGGTACATCCAATGAATCAAGAAGCAAAGACATTGATGTAGTGCAAACGGTACATCCAATGAATCAAGAGCACATTAAAAGTACATGGGATGCCAGCCCACAAAGAAATGAGACGAAGCTCAATGAATTGAGGTACGAACCTCCACATGGACAAAGAGACATCGCACATTGCTAGTCTAAACCATAAAATGATCGTCATGATCAACGAGAAGTGTCAATTACAGTAAGCTAGTAAATATATGAGCTTAGCTTCATGTCCCATAACCACTAGCTTAACTTAAATGTTTACGAACAAATTGTAGATTTCCACTAGAAAATTGTCACAAGAGATTCAATCGAACAAGTCCAGGAATTAACCGACTAAGTAAACGCAAGCGTTTCATACCACTTGTTTTACTAAGCCGTTTAATTAGATTTATCATACGAGTGAGGTAAAGGTTTGTATATACTAATGGATTGGAAATCGGTTTGAGAAAATGAGCTTTGTTATAAAATAGTGTTGAAATCATTTGAAGAAAGAGTTTTGATATTTACTACTAGTATAGAAAACCTTTATATTTTTAAAGTGGCAAATCATAGAAATGATTGTAGAAACGATCAATCATCAAAATTCACATTCAAAGACGTGAATAAAAATCCAAAGAAATCGATACCGAATCTATCAAAATGGATATTCCCAAAAATCACGATATAAAAGTCATCAAGTCCATAATAAATGATAACAACCAAAGGGAATCAACATAAATCGATCAAAGTAGGAATTCTCAAGCAAATAGGCAAAAAGACTGCAGATTCAGACGTCTGAAATCAAGGATTCAGACGTTTGAATTTGGAAAATAAAATATTTTCCAAAACAGAATTCAGACGTCTGAATCTTTGATTTCAGGCGTCTGAATCTTTGATTTCAGGCGTCTGAATCTTTGATTTCAGGCGTCTGAATCTTTGATTTCAGACGTCTGAAATAGGCAATTTTTAGCCTATTTCCTTTCTGGTTCCAAACGAACCAATTCAGACGTCTGAAATCATATATTCAGACGTCTGAATCTAGAAATAGAAATCTTCCCAGAATAATATTCAGATGTCTGAATCTTACGTTTCAGACGTCTGAAACTGGGGTCCAGGGCATTTCCTGAACCTAGGCCAAAAATGGCCGAAATAAATACCGGAAGCGACCAGACAAGCAACGACGACTAAGGATTTACGTCGAGCGACAACCCAGCCTTAACGGCTCTTCAATACGCCTCAAATATCAATGTCCAAATATCCATAAAAGGATTTTCATAGATTTTGATTTCAAAACATCAAAAAATGGAATATACACCAAATTAATCCAAACTAGAATTAATTGCACAAGAATAAGTGTTAGGAATTCATACCTAACAATCGAAGATAATTATAGACAAAGATGTGAGATAAAAATCTCACTTTTGAACCCAAATTAATGAAGGAGAAGCTTTTAAAACAAGCTAAGATCAATTCCTCTTCAATAACAACTCAAGAAGCTTCAATCTAAGCTTCCATATAAAATATTTCCTAAGTTAGGTTTAGGAAATTCTGAAATTGGAAGGAGAATGAGTTGGAGAAGAAGAAGGAGATGCTTACCAAAGCTTCTTCTATGAATTTGGAGTTGGAGCTTGGATTTGCAATGAAACTAGGGCTTGGGATTTCTAATTTCCACTCTTTTCCCCCATTGTTGCTTTAGCTTGAAGTGTTAGGAATATGAAATGAAGTAATGAAGAGTTGGAGTGGAGCTAGAGTCTTAAGATGGAACATTGGTCTGAAACCCAAACTCAAACCCAAAGTGAAAAGGTAGCAAAACTTTACTAACTCCAAACATATCGAAGCTTATACTCAAAAAGGTTGCAAACGGCATTTTGAACTCAATGGAAGTGGTCTCGGGTCCCAATTTGACTGTTTGCTAAAAGTAGGTTTTCGGACTAGAATCCGACGAACGATGAAATATTTGAATAAAATATTTAAATATAGAATCGATAAATATGCGGGTTGTTGCAACAAACCTTGAAAATTGTGATAATGAACTAAGATCTCCACCAAGAATATTACGAGATCACCCAGTGCAAAATATAATAGGTGAAATGAATTCTCAAGTTAAGACAAGAAATCAACTAAATCAAATGAGACATGTTGCTTTTATTTGAACAATAGAACCTAAAAATCCTAAAGAAGCATCAATAGACGATTATTAGATTGTTGCTATGCAAGAAGAATTAAATCAATTTGAATGTAACGAAGTTTGCGAGTTAGTTGCCCATCCGAATAATCAATCAGTTATAGGAACAAAATGGGTTTACAAAAACAAAGTAGACGAACAAGGTAATATAACTAGGAATAAAGCTAGACTAGTAGCACAAGGGTATAATCAAGAAGAAGGTATTGATTTTGAAGAAACTTTTGCTCCAGTTGCAAGACTTGAAGCAATCGTATTCTATTAGCCTTCGCATGTTTTCACAATTTTAAACTTTATCAAATGGATGTTAAAAGTTCATTTTTAAATGGTTTTATAAAAGAAAATATATCCGTAGAACAACCTCCTTTATTGAAACATTAAAAATATCCGGATCATGTATATAAATCAAAGAAAGCACTATATGGTCTTAAACAAGCACCTCGTGCCTGGTATGAAAGACTTAAAAGTTATTTACTAAATTCGGGATTTCAAATTGGAAAAGTAGATCAAACTCTTTTCATTAAAAATACCACTAAATATATTCTAATAATTCAAATATATGTAGATGATATTATATTTGTTTCAACAAATGAAAACTTATATAAAGAATTTTCAAATATAATGACTAAGGAGTTCGAAATGTCTCATATAGGAGAGTTATCCTATTTTCTCGGACTACAAATTAAACAATTAACAAATGGAATTTTCATAAACCAAGAAAAATATTGTGCTAATCTAATTAAACCTTTCGGAATGGAAAACACTTCTGCTAAACCTACTCCTATGAGTACCACTACTCATCTCGATCGAGATGAAAATGGAAAAAGTGTAGACCAAAAATTGTTTAGAAGTATGATAGGCTCCTTACTTTACTTAACCGCTAGTAGAACAGACATAATGGTGAGTATATGTTTATGTGCACGTTTTCAATCTAACCCTAAAGAATCACATTTAAGAGCTGTAAAACGAATTATGCGATATCTTAACAATACTAAAGATTTTGGTCTATTATATCTAAAAGACTGTCCATTTGAGTTAGTATCATTTAGTGATGCTGATTTTGGTGGATCTCGAACAGATAGAAAAAGTACAAGTGGTACGTGCCATTTCATTGGAAAATCACTTGTATCTTGGTTTAGTAAGAAACAAAATTGTGTTTCGCTTTCCACGTATGAAGCGGAATATACATCAGCCGCCTTAGCATGTACTCAAGTCATCTATATGCAACAAACACTTAAAGATTTTAATATAAATTTAACAAAGTCTACAATATATTGTGATAATACAAGTACAATAAATTTATCTAAAAATCCGGTAAATCATTCTCGTACAAAAAAAATTGATATTCTCACCATTTTCTACGTGACAATATCGAAAAAGGAATCATAAATTTATAACATATTTCTACCGAAAATCAAATTGCCGATATATTTACTAAACCTTTATTAGAAAACTCATTTATAAAATTACGACGAGAGTTACGAATAAATTCTTTTAAAGATGTTTTATAGCAAATATTATAAAAATTATAAAACTCAGTCGACTAAACAACTCTGCCCAGTCGACGGAATAACAAAAACAAAATTATTCAATGTATATGTTTCAATTCAGCTACATAATACATAATATATTAAGGGATGTCTCTAATCTATCCATTTCTAACCAATTTTTTAAACCAATGAAACAATGATTGGTTCTAAAACCTTATTAATTTACCACCACATTTTTTCTTAGCATTTTTATACTATATATATATACGTTTATATATATGTTATTTTCAAAAATTAAAAAGTTTGAAAGTTCTATACAAAAATGTCTTCCAATAACTCATGCTCTCCAATCAACATCACCTCCTCAGTCGATAACTCACCTACATCACCAAAACTTCCTACGCCAACACCAAAGCATGAACCGGTTTATAAATGGGAAAACTATCGAACTGGCTACACACCGGGATCGAAGAAGGCAAAACGTGGACTTTTTATCTCACCTGATACGAAAAGCAAGATTGATGAGATTCATCACTTTCAACAATAACAAATTGATCATCAACGAGAATTATATTTTGAACAAAAAGTAACGACTCGACGATTAAGCTTTCTTGAGCAAATCGGTCTACGTTTTTGTAGCTCGAAGAAAAACGATGTGACTAAACCACTACCTCGACCAGTTAGTTCGTATGATCCATCTTCGTCATACCATACACCAGTCGATCCCGTGAATCCTTGGATGTCGCCAAAAATTCCTCAGTATAGTCCAAATTCATAGGACAAAAACTATATGGCGAATGAAGGAAATAAAACGCAAAAGAAAAATAGTCCATCTCCAAAGAAATGATTATCTTTAAGGTCAAATCATGTTGTTATATTATAATATATCTATATAATTGTAAACATTTCTTTCAATAAAATTTTTGCTTTGAAAATTTAAGGAGAACATAAAAACCACAAGGTTCAGTCGACTGAACATTACTGCTCAGTCGACTGAATCTAAGGCAGAAAACAATTATCCAATAGTTCAGTCGACTGACTCCCTCTGCGCAGTCGACTAAATTATCACAGAAACTTTCAGACAACAGTTCAGTCGACTAAAAACACTATTCAGTCGACTGAATTTAAAACAGAAAATTTTCGGCCTTCAATTCAGTCGACTGAACAAAATTTTCAGTCGACTGAATGCCAATTCCCAAGCTACTTTTTGCCTTTTTATCACCAATTTCTACCTTCACTTTTCACTTTTACCATTCCAAAAGCAACTTCTTCCCCATTATTCTTCAAAACCCTAACCCCCAATCCTCCTTTTTTGTCAAATTACTCTCAACACACTCACAACAATGGCTCCAAAAAGATCAAGGGCTTCTACTTCAACCTCCTCCGAGCCAATTGATGCTCAAATTGGTCAATGGCTCTATGATGGAGTGGCGGTCACACGGTGGAATAAAATGAAGAATTCTCGGATCTTTGAACACTCCTTCGTTGATTTTCAAAGTCTCCAAACGTACAACATACAAGCCTTGACGGATCAAGCAGGTTTAACTTCTCTCTTAGACATAAAACGAAATGACCATGCAATCAATCACATTATGGTCAAACTGTTCTATGCAAATCTTAACCTTGGACACCAAACTCCAAGAAATCCAAATGATAGTGTTTGGAGTATGGTGTGCGGCAAAAAGGTATGGTTCTCCCTAGACCGAATTGCACACATCTTAGGATCTCCTAACATGGGAAGGAAGCTTGAAGAAATAGAATTTAATCCACATATACGAGACAACATATATCATCAATTTTTGGATGATAACATCAACATCTGGGATATTAAGTCAACTTCCTTACGACCAAGAGCAAGAATTCTCATCAGAGCTCTTATGAGGACAATCACTCCTCAAACGGGCTCATATGAAATTGTATACCCAAACAATTATAGAGCACTATATGCTATTTGGGGCAATATTCAAGTCAATTGGATCCAACTAATTCTTGATGAATTTCTTACTTTCAATAATGGCAAAATGCGAACGATATATTTTGAAGAGTATATCATGCGACTTCTCCTCAACGTTGATACACCATTACCGGAGTCCGAAAATACTATGGTTCATCAAATTAACCAACGGACTATAAGCCTTATGCAACTCGCGGCTAGACCTCCTCGCATCATATCTCTTGCCGAATGGGAAGCTGGACATCAAGAACCGCAACAACCTCCTCCAGCTCAACATGAAGAACCTTTCGACCAAGATGATGAAATTCGTATCATTGAACCAAGTTTTACTACCAATCAATCATTAGGAATTTTATCAAGAAATCAACAAATTCTTCATAATCGCCTCAAGAAGGTAGACCGCAAACTTGATAGAATTAAAGGGTTCTTCAATAAATTATGGGATGCCATCTCATGCATGAGCTCCACTACTGCTTCAACCTCCCGTGGCAAGCGTTTGACACCAACTTTCACATGGACGTCATCCGAAGAAAATCCAAGAAGCAGCACAAGTGGGAATAGCGGTGGTCAAGGTGGAAGAGCTTATAGACCACCCACAGGTGGACCCGTTATTCGCGAACCGGGGGGAGGGAGAGAAGGCTCATATGATTGGGATAAAGCTGAATAACTCTCTTATGGTTTGATTTTCTATTTCAAAAAAAAAACACTATTCAAAAGGCTTGTATAAATAGCCTTCTATGTTTCATTTATTTATGCTACATTCTAAGTTTTTGAAAATATAGTTATGCATATCAGTGATTGTTTTGATAATATACTTCTGCAATTATTACTTCCTTTTTGTTGATGACAAAGGGGGAGAAATCTCTGTTACTAACCTTGTTTTGTAGGAAAGAAAGTGCATATATTCAGGAGGAGGAAATAATTACATCTCTACACGTTTCAGTATTGTCATCAATCAAAAAGGGGAAGAATGTTGATACGCTATATTTTGATCAATGACAATGTGCTTTAACAAAAAGGAAGAGATGTGTGCAAAGCGAAGGAAGAACAATGAAGACCAAGGATAAACATGAGTATGATTTCTATGTAGGTCTTAGTTTAGATTTATTGTTAAAATCTATCCTCAAGAGGCTTGCACAAACACTAGAACACGTTTTATAAACTTCATTTTCTAGAATAAAAATTCACTGTGCAAAAATCAAAAGTTCAGTTGACTGAACAAGTATGCCCAGTCGACTGAACCTATTACACATACACAAACATGCACAGTTCCATTCGACTGAAACACCCTGCTCAGTCGACTGAATTTGTTCCTGAAAATTTTACTTTACATTTCCAGTCGACTGAAATCCCTGCTCAGTTGACTGAATTTAAACCTGCGAATTTTTTCTGAAAGGACACCTTCTTCCTCCCAAGAGTTGCAACCATTCTCCAATGGAAATGGAAGCATCTCTTGTCTGCATATCTAGCCAACAAATGCATCTCTTCTAACATATAAATACATGGTTCAAACATCTTCAATTAACCATTTTTCTTATGCTTTAATCTCACTACTTTCTTGAAAATATTTTATATTCTCTAAAAGTTTTCAAAGTAATCACCAATCTATTGCTTGAATCTCTGCTTTGTTTATAACAATCATTTGATTCATAGCAATTCACATTTCCTAAATCTTCACAAACACATTGCATACTCTCGACGATAAGATTATAGGAATATTGTACTACATTGGACTCATTAGTGCTGACAAGGACACAACAAGTCGAATAATTTTTTTTACTAATTGAGTTGAAGTCCTCTTCAGTAGTTGAGGCAAGAAATCCCGTTCGGTTGTTCGGGTAATTTGTAAACCTATTCCTCCAGGTTAAGAGAGGGTTTTAGTTAGTAGAATTCCTAAGTGAAGCTTAGGGACTGGACGTAGGACTAGAGGTCCGAACCAGTATAAAATCCTGGTGTCTACTTTACTTATTGCTTATTGTTATTTACCTATACCATCCACTATTCCATATTATATTATCCTACCGCATAGCTTCTTTCATGGGGTACCACCTATCATAGTACGTGGCCCAGATCACCGTACCGAGGATTACTCCCAATCCTCTGCAACATAAGATGGGACTACCCCTTACTGGATAATCCCGAGTAAGATCACCCCGCGGTTGGGATCAACAACCGCACCACTAAGCCGAAAAAAGGGACATCTAGACAGGGATGACCTTACCCTAATGGGTGCTACCCACTTAGCCTTGCTGCATAACCCCTGATTTTCAGTCATTCCAGGTTGATGAGGCTTGAGGCTAAGCATTACCTTTTTGGAACATATCACTTAGAATGCTCGCCGCCCACCTGACGATGTTCTGAAAGCATTCATCCATACAAGTCTGTCCCGGGTTCGAACGGAACCGAAGGCACTACTCATACTACATCCATTTTGGAATCATCCTCAGGATTAGTAGTGACAAGCGCTTGCACTTCACTGCTCCATCTTCGACTCCGAACTCGTTTTTCCCACGAAAACGTACAAACCGGATCGAAGTGGTTTTCGAGATTAAATCTCGATCCCGGTCTCTTCGAAACGATCAACGCATTGGCCAATATTGATAGTCGATTATTTAACTGTCAATTAACATTCACAAATATCCATCAAACGTAAATAATTTTCCTAAATTATTTATTAATCTCAAAATATCTTCGCAAGATAAATTTTCATTTTCAACCCTTTTTGAAAGCAGTTTCAAACCACCCTTATGACACGGAATAAATTCCTCAAATATTTTCTATTTCCTCTGAAATCACCAAGTATAAACACTTTCGATTTTAAAATAATTTAAAACACTTTATTATAAAATATACTTTTAAACATTTAAATTGAAAACAACTTCAATACTTTATTAAAAATATATTACTTTAGGAATATTTAAAATGAGGTTACCTTATAAAATATAAAACTAGATTTTCTCCTTTAAAACAAAATACCAAGTCACCTTTAAATATTTACTACGATAATAGATTTGAAAAATACTTACTTTAGAATTTAAATGTTTTAAAATAATAAATTTTCTAAACATACTTTTAAACAACTTTAAAACTTTTAACTTATACTTAAAAATCTGCTTTAAAACGTACTTGGCTTTCAGGGAAATACACTTTCATTTCAACATAAACCAAAGAATTGTTTTTATAAATTCTGATGGGTTTATCTCAATTCAAATTTATGGTTAAATTCCGTAAATTCCTTTCCACACTTTAAAAATAAATACCTTTTTATTTTTAAACACATTTTCCATTTCCCGGAAAATCACTTCCAAAATATATGCTTAAAATATTTAGAACAAGGCTACTAGAAATTTCTTAAATGAAAATAATACTTAAGAAAATATAGAGGAGTTTCTAAGTAATTTAAAACAAAATTACCTTTTAAAATAAAGCTATTAATCAAATATTTATATTATAATTTCCTTTTGAAAACTTAATACTACTTTACCTTTAAAATAATTAAATATCATAATTACTTATACTTAATAATACTTAAAAATGATATATATTTTTTCTAAAATATTCTAAAACACATTTAAACTGCCAATTTATATTTTGAAAGCTTTTCTTTGAAACATACCAAATTTCCAAGAAAAATGAACTTTCCATCCTTTAAAGATAATCTCATCTTTACTTTTAAACAATTATACCTTTCTTATTGAATTTCCCACCGAAAATCTATATTTCCAAATTTATCCACTGATAAATATTTTATTCCACTTCATTTGTAAAACCAATTTACAAATTCTCATTCCTCATCACAGTTTCAAAACTCTTAACAAATTCCAAATCAATTTCCTCAATTTAATTTCCTTAAATTCGTTGCTTAAAAATTCCTTTCGTTTTCCTTTAACCCCAATTTACTGTATTTTCATTTATTTTTGAAAATGCCAGATTATACTTATTCAATCATAACACAGCACAGCTTAATTTCCAAATTAATCTATCACGGTATTTAAATGAACTACATCCTCAATTATGAAAATAATTTCTATATTGTGAGGAATCCAGTTGGATCCCTCCAACTGTTTCCCGACATCCACAGATGTTAGCATACAAATAAATATCGATCGAATCTGATAATAATTATCATATTCAACTAATCAACCAATCAATCATTTAAATATTAACTATTTAAATTAAATGGTATCTAGATGTGAGTGAGATAAACTCACCTTGAGTTTCGTCGAGCGTTTAAATTCCTGAATTAAACCGACCGCGATCAATTTAACCCACAAATTTCGCTAGCTTCAATTGTCTCCAAATCTGTACTACAGCATAGATCGCGTCGCTTTGATTCCGATGCTTCTTGTTTCGTCGGAATCTGATCACGCATGCAAAAGTTATGGTATTTTAAACTTTTGAATATAATTTCTATAAACAATTTCTCTCTTTTTTTTATACCGAAATGAAATCAGGCCATTCATTCAATCCTAGATCAACGCCGCTTTCTTCCTTCTTCCCACCAATGCATCATCCCGTGCCATGAAACCCATCACAAGCATCGACTATCTCCATGTCGTCTCGCAACAGTAATCTAGCACTCGATCCAGGACTACCAAATCGAAGCCCTAAATGAACACTACCCTCGACCGCAACTTCACAGAACTCGGCCTCATTCATGCACCGAAAATCGTGCACGAACACCCCAGGAACGCGGCCCCTATACCTATCCTCAGGTCGATGAACGAGATCTCAACCGTATAGATCTAAAGATCTCGGCGAACTCTAGATTTAGGTAGTTGAAAATTTTTGACGATATCGAACAGATCGTGAGGAATCGAGAAGAGAATCACGACAAATTACGACCATTAAAATTATTAGTGGCGGCTGAGAAAGAATGTTAGGGTTTCGGCCTCAAAACGTAGTTATAAACGTTTATAATATTATTTTAATATTAAATTCATTTTTAAACAACTTTTTCAAACGATCCCCAAACAACGCATGCCGACAGGCATTTATAAGGTTTTACCCGCATTTCGAACACAATGGAATGTGTTTTGAAGCCCAATTCAAATGCGTGAGGAAGATAGCTTTTAGAATCGAGTTTAAATATTAATTTATCTATTTAAATTTCAACGCGTTTCTCACCCGTACGGACAAACGTTAACTCCAAACACTATGAAATTTGAAATCCGATAATAACTAACTATTATGGATCCAATGGAATTAGTTTCATCGAATTCCGAGACTGTGCCCCGGAAGGCAATTTTAACATGTCGATAAGTTCGAGCGATTTTCAAAACCGTCGATATCACTTAAAATTTCACATTTAAATTTTTACTAACTCAATAATAAATCATATAGAATTTATAATCACATTTAGAAATCATTCTGATTCATTTCGAATCAAAATCTGATTATTTGCATCATTATATTAAATTCCATTATTAAAATAATATAAAATTCCAAATTTGACTTATCGACTTTTGATTCCATCCAAAAGTCCAATATTAAAAATCAAATCAAACAAGACCAAAAAGAAATCTTAGAAACCATTTTCATAACCATTTACATCCAGATTCACTAATTATCCCAATTCCAAATATTTAATTATTATTATTCAAATCCAATTGAATTGTCATACTCGATATTGATTTAACCGAAATCTTCTTATTCAAAATCAAATTATAATCCATATTCAACATTTAAAATGAATTAAATGTTCAAAATCTAACGACCAAAATTCCGGGTCGTTACGATAACATTGAGTTAATTTATTAAATTGTCATAAAACTTAGTATTTTAGTTAATTTTATAAAATTTGTAATTTTTATAAACTTATTTATTTTCTATTAAATTTAGTCAACTTAAGTGTAACGACCCGTAAATTTTAACTGTTTTAATAACGTAATTAACTAAAATTTCGTGAAATTTTAAATAATTGAATTTGAAAGTTAAAATTTGATATTTGAAATGTGTCTATTTTAACATAGCAACTGGTAAATTTTCATCGGATAATAAGGAGTTTAGTTTCTTTTGTAATTCTATTTCGAATCAGTTAAAAATTAATGATAATAAAATGTTTTCCAAACCTGAATATTTTTCTATATAAAATTTGTAAATCATCTTCTGAGTGAGAAGTCATATTTTGTTTCGTCAAATTTTGACTGCTATTGCTCCATTTATCTTATTTTCGGCAAATTAGCAGCATTTTCAGTACCGATTATCGACTTTTGACGGGATAATTGTACCACTGATATCTGTACACCATTTTGATCGTCTCATTGTGCTGATCTTCATGGTACATTCGTTTGTGTGTTTTAGAGTCCGGCATGCGGCGAAGTCCGTGAAACGATCAACTATATCGGTACCCGTTCCAGCCCATTTGTTTGTGTGACTATCCACTTTCCTACCATACAAAACCAATAGCCATTAGCTATTATTATTTATTGAAATTCAGCTTTAACTACTGCCATTCCCATCATTTTATTTATAGTGTGGTCTGTCTCCACTTTTTCCTATTACTCGCCTGTTCGTATTTTCGAAAATAAAGAAACAATATAAATATAATGGCAGAGTTAAAAATATATTGCAAGTTATAGTACATCTTTAATAATAGTTGTAATATCTTTGGTGTCATACTTTTTGGGTGTAAGCATGAACTACGAAAAATGCCCTTCTACATACAGTATCAAATCTTAATATCACCTAAAAATAGGATCTAATAAATAAACTTCATTTACCAATTCAAAATACTCTTTTATAAATATGATTAAATCTCATTATCACTTAAAAATAGAATCAAATAAATAAACTTTCTTTACCAATTCAAAACCCACATCTACAAGTATTACCAAATCTTAATATCACTTAAAAAATAGATCTCACAAATAAACTTTTTTTTTACAAATTCGATCTTTATTTATTAATGATAGAAATGAAAAATCAAATTAACAAAAAATAAGACGTTGAAGCAATGAATAAAATTCAAACTAACAACATATGATTTAATCACAAAAATATGACTAAATAATTGAATAAATCATTCATCTTAAATATGTTAAACATATACAATTTATGAAAAAATAATTTATGCGTGAAGCGCGTGCCATTACGCTCGTACACATAATTATATTGCTCCTCCCATGCAAATCCCCTCCTTCCCTCTAGACCATGTCGCCATTTTTCCACCCAGAACTCGCCGCCATGCCTTCGATCCACCCAGATCCGCCTCATCTTCTCCGCCTGTAGCTCGCTTCTCACCGCCCAGACCAATCGCTTTCTCCTGTATTGCCATAGCCGAGCATATGCACGCATGTGGCCAAGCCGATTCACCTTGTACCTGAGCAAATGTGTCAGCCTCCTCCATGTATATAGTAGGTAATATAATTTTAGTTCTTTTGCAATCTGTTTGTATATATATTCATGTAGAATATCAGATTTACATTTGGGTTAGAAATCTATGTTTATATAATATGTTAGTATATATATTGTTGTATATTTGTATGTGTATTTGTTTTGGAATGTTTGTTTATAGTATTATAAAGTATATATCAATCAATATTATAAAGCATGTGTCACAACCGGAAATCCAGCGTCTGAACATCGACATCCATACTTTACTCGTATTCGAATGCCGCAGATCCAAATGTCGAAATTCGATTCCCATTGGAGCTTATAACATATTAAGTAAACAACATAGCAGAAATAGCAGAATAATTTATTGATACACAACAATGATACAATAATGATACAAATGAATATCAATATTATCAGAGATGCAACAACGGAAAAATTAACATTAAGCTGAACATCAATCTTTTACTTCCAAGAGAGAGAGAGAGAGAGAGAGAGAGAGAGAGCGAGAATCCAGCAGATTGCATCCACAATGCCAAAGTTCCAAAACTCCAACCAAAAAAGCTCGAACCACCCATTATGCTGAAGCGAAACAAATGCGATAGCCAAAATCCAAAGGCTTCGAAGAATTGCCAAAATCTATACCCACTATTTGATTATCAGAAAACCTGACTTTAGGCTGCCCATGTGGAAAATTGTGGGCACCTAGAGTATAGAAAGGGAACAATAAACTTCAGGTTAGTCATGGGACTGGTGTGAGCAAACAAAAACTATTGTTTAAAAAAAAGTAAAAAGAAATCCGCAATGCTTTTTGGAAAATGAAACTACCATGAGGCCTCCCCGCACACACACAATGCAAGCGCACAATTGGAGGATATTTCTCCTTATGATAGTCAAACATGCTTGATACGTGAAAATCCTTTTTGATATTATTATTAGTGCATAGTGTCGAAAATATTTGCAAGTATAATATTAATCTTAGCTAGCATACATACCATACCTACTATAGCTATCATATTAGATGGTAGGTTCTATAACTAAAACGTATGATGTGCGTATTGGATGATTGGATTTCCAACAAATGGTCAGGCTAAGGAACTTCCTACACCACATGGTTATGCCTTCGGAGGGACGCCTCGAGAACCTAACCAGATCTCTACCGACATAAGGTCGGGTTACCTCTGTAGCTATGTAACTAACTGTCACGAGTATGCCATCCCCCGGTCGTTACCGACCTTTATCCCGGGATTCATAAACAAAAAGCAACAACCACATAGGTTAAATATCTGGGCTCCATACCATGATGCCACCATTTTAAAGAAGGAAATGGACATACCGTAAAGGGTGCAACCCTTATAACCTTGCTGCATTCTTTCTGTTTCGACCATTTTGGGGTATGAGGTCCGACGAGGTCTCGTCCATAAAGCTATGCTTTTCACAAAAGCCATGCTTTGATCAACAAATGATCGGCAGCAATTAGCATGCCACAATACCAAATTGGGAATATATCACTAGTAACCATCAACTACATAACCTCTAAGATCGTACATCTCAGAGAAGGGTGTTAAGCTAAGAGAATAAATTCTCCGCCACCAAACGGAAATGTATTTGATAGAAACCAGCTCTACATCTCAAAGTGTAATGTCAGACATACATCCATACAAGTTCATTCCGGGTTCGAACGGAACCGAAGGCACTTCACAAAGAAGCCCGTGCAAATGCGGGTATTCACAATCCCAATTGGCCTCCCATCACATATGGAGATCTCTATACCGGCGCGACTCAGTGCAGAGACATTCGACAGGTAATCCTTTCATTCTCGAAAATACCCGGTCTTCACCGTCGTCTTCAAATGCTATCCATTTCATCGTATCATTATTCGAAATACGTTTTATGACATAAAGTCCTCTCCCGGCTAAATCAAATAATGAGCGCTTAATCTAAAAAGCATATGGATATATTGGGATCTTGGTTAAGTCGCAACTTTCAATACTTGTTCCCCAAAACCTTTCATTTTAATGGTTTAAACAAATTTCCACTTTTAATCTTTTAAATAAATTCACCCTTGAAGATCCTCTTCAGTTTTAAAACAAGGTTCACCAATCTTTAACAAAGATTCATTCATAGCTTTCAAAAAAATTCCATTTCAAACTTCATTTACACACAACTTGAAAACTTTCAACAAAAATTGAAAATCCTTTCGTTATATGAAAGCCATTGTCATTTGAAAACAAATGCCTTTCTTCTTGGGAAAATCTGATTAAATTTGCACAAGTTACAGCTTTTCAAAGTGTACATTAGAAAATCAGCGAACTACCGTATTCCCGGCAAGCTTTATTTGAATTAAATTCAAATCTTCAAATAATTTATTTAATATACTTCAAAATGGTTTAAAATCCATATATATATATATATATTATAACTTGTACAATCCTTTCAAACCATATTTCCCAAAATAATTTCAAAACAAACATAATATATTTAAACTGAATTTAGATTTCAAACTTCCTTTTCAAAAGCTTTTTATATCCAACTTAATTTCACTTCAAACCAGTTGGATTCAAAATTCAACTTTTAAACAAAATAATACTTAAATTCAAAATAACTGTGGCTTAACCGATTCCTCGTGAAATCCAAATTTGTGTGTGTGGTGTAGTCCAGGAGTTTTACACACAACAATAATATATCACAACCATCAACAATTCAAGCAAAACAATATCGATAAGCGGTATAATCCTATAACGCTTATCTTCATTCACAGATTCACAGATAAATATGTAAATTCATCATAGATAAATAAATTACAGTTCATAGCTCAATCATATCATAGTACATCACACATCAGTGATAAACAATTCAAAGCATTCAATACAATCCAAACATCCATAAGTAAGATCAACTAATCACCTGCTTCATTTTTAAACCAGATTAATTACTTATGAATAAATTACTAATCCTGGTTAATTAACATTAATTAATTACAAGCCATTTTGATTAATTATCCTTTAATCATTTATTAATTAACCTTTAATGATAAAATTACTTAACCTTAATTATTAACTAATCAACCTTAATTAATTAATAAATCAATCAACCTTTAATTATTAAATAATTAACCTTAATTATTTAATTATTCTTTAATTAATTATCCTTAATTAATTACATTGATTAATTAACCCTTAATTAATAAATCATCCCTTAATTACTTTCAAATTTAATTAACCTTTAATTAATTAATTACCCTCAAATTAACTACCTTAATTAATTAATCAATTCAATTTAATTATTCTTTAATCACTTGATTAATTAACCTTTGATCATTAATTAATTATCCTTAATTACTTTCATTAAGTAATTATCTTTAAGTAATTAAATGTCCTTAATTACTCACATTAATTAATCTTAATTAATTAATTATCCTTGAATGTAATTACACAAAGTAATTATTCCTTAATTAACCTTAAATTAATTACATAAATTAATCAACCTTTAATTACATTAAAGTAATTAACCTTTAAGTAATCACATTAAGTAATTAACCTTTAATTACTTACATTAATAAATCAATTTTTGATTAATTACATTAATTAATTATCATTACTAATTAATTAGTTAACCTTTAATTACGAAGTAGTTAACCTTTACTTATTTAAATAACCTTTAATTTATCCCATTAATTAGTGAATCACATAAATTAATTCCTTTTAAGTAATTAAGTAATTAATCATTTAATCACTTTCATTAAGTAATTATTCCTTAAATAATTAATCTTTAATTACTTTCATTAATAAATCATTAATTACATAAGATCTTAAAAGATAAAACATTTTATCTTAATTAATTACTTTAACTCTCATTTAAACCTTGTTTAAAAATCTTGTAATTAATTATTATTAACCACTTAACTTAAACCTTTAAGTTAAATTAAGGATTAAAACACTTCATCCTTTAATCATTTACTTAATCACAATATTAAGTTTATTTAAAATAAAATTTCAAAAACAAAGGTTATATATATATTAAAACTCTTCTAAACTTAGTTAATTTTAAAAATATTTTAAACATATTTTAAAACCTTTAACTAATTTCTAACTTAAATAAAACAAGTTTTATTTAAAAAGAATCGATTAGGAAATTATTTAAACTTGATCAAATTTATATTTTTAAACTTGTTATTATCAAGATCAAGAAACCCCAACCAAACATCGAAATTCTTGAGCCAATCTCAATTTTTTCCTGATCAACCCCATACTCTTACTTTCTTCGTTTTCCCGAGAGCAAACCTGAGAATTACTTTTCTTCCCAAAATCGATCACGACCCAGACACCATTGATATATCGTACACGTGCACGCCTAAGTTCCACCACTCCGATCATCGTCGATATCTTCAACACGTTGCAAGTGACCTCGACGATCAACTCGAACACTCAGAACCTCCAATTCCGACGTAGTTCAAAATCGAGCAAAACGAACTCTAAAGTCTGACAATAAAGATCGCCTCCCGCCACCAATTCCGGTCACCGGAATTTGCGCCATTCCATCCAAACCTTCATCTCTGACCCACACATCCATCCCCCTAGGTGCGATCAGTTCTGGTCCACCCACGACGGCGATATTGCCTCAAGAACCACCTCGATCAAAACTAACAGTCGAACCCTTGTTCGACGTCGCGCCACCTCCACGGCACTTTATAAACTTAAACAATATTTTTCAAACGATCCCCTATCCTCTAGCAACTTCCGGCTTCAATCTTGATGAACACTTCATCGTCGTTCGATGAGAATCAACAAAAACAAGTTTCTCGTTTATCTCGCAAATTCGAATCCAATACGAAACTGAAAATCCTGATTTCATAACTAAAATTCATCAATTTCGATTTCGATTCTAATCTTACAATCAAACCATGAAAATTAAATAATCAAATTTCACGTCATTTATTTATTTTTACTGTATTTTCTTGATTCCTGAATGTTATTTGTTAAATATGCTTCCAAATAATTTTAAAATTTGAATCAAGTAAATACAACCAAATTTTATTTAAAGATCATTACCTAAATCTTTTTAGATTTTGACGTATGAATTTTTTCTTGAATTTTATTAACCTGTAACTAACAGAGACATACCTATATGTATACACAGACATGCATTCCCACATTCAACTATATTCCAGTTTAAAGAACATTCACACAATCATATTTCATCACTTCACTTCAATATCAATCACAACATTAAGTTATATAAGCAAATTCAAGGTTTAAAATAAAAGTTTGCTCACCTTTGAAAACAGAGACAGGCTATTTGTGCGTCTGGAACATTTGAATTGATCTGAACTTTGATTGTTGAAGTTGATCTGGTTCCTGATGTATTTGTTTTGCTTGACCTATTACTTGATTCCATTTGAATTCTTGCTTTACATTTGAGTTTGATTTTGAACTTTTTTTTAATATTCTGGTTTTAATTTCCAGGCTTTGAGATGCTTTGAAAAACTGTTGTTTGATTTGCGTGATTCCAATCTGAAAACTTGGAGTTGTTTTTCTTTGATCTTTGATAGTTAAATTTGCTTAAGTTACTTTGAATTGCTTTTGTTTGATTGTTTCAGGTTTTTAGATAAAGGAAAGAAATTTAAGAAATGAGAAAATGAAGATGAAGAGAAAGGTTTAACTTTGATCTGAAAATGAATATCCAGGCTTTCTTTCTTTAATATGTTGTTTGTAATTAAAATTTTAAAAGAAATTTAAGTGTGCCACTTGTTTATCTATGTTAACACTTGTTAATCTCATGTTACATTTATTTTACAAGTGTTATACTTGTTTTTGTAAATGTACAAATGTCAAAACAATCACTTTTATATTTAAATCCTTATTCATTATTTTCTTATGTATGTTAATTTATGCATCTGTTTATATGCATATGTTTTTATAAAACTATGTTTATGTTTTTTATATATATTCATACTTTTTCTTTATTAAATATTCATATTACTCTAAAAAAATAATTTAAGACTAAATTATACATTAATAAATAATCACATTCTCATATATATATTTTTAAATTTAATTTCAATATAAGATTTCTATATTGAATTTCAAATTCAAATTCTACTTATAATCTTCTCATATATAATATATAAACAAACACAATTTTTATTTGTTTTGGAAAATCCCAACTTAATTCACAATTAATCCAAAAATTATATTAATTACCAGATTAACCTTGGCTTAAAAACGAGATCGTTACAGATTCCCCCTTAAGAAAATTTTGTCCCCGAAATTTGTTAGACAGGGAGACAAACAAAGAATAGATAAATACACAAAGATAGAGATATGGATTACCAGATCAAGATGAATATCTATTCTATATTTGGCTTACCAAATCAGAATAACAAATACAAGAACGAATTTATTCAGTACTTCACAAGATGCTCGGGTCATCGGATCCACGAAATATGCAGGACATTGGTTAGTCCGAAGGAATAACTAACCATTCATAGAATATATCGGGACCTCAATGAACAGACAAGCGGATACAATTCAATTTAACATCATATTTAATCAATTCATTTCAGTTAAAATTTCAAATTCATTAAAGTTAAAAATGAAAAGCTGATAGAAAACTGATGAAGAGAATACGAAATAGGAACCTTTTGACAAAGACCCGTAGGGCCGCCACCACACCAAAGCTTCTCTTATGGCTGCTTGGAAACCACCAGAGAATTGAAATTGAATGACGATCAAAGAAGATTGATAGAAAAAGTTTTTTCCTTGTTGTTACAGGGTATTGACCAATTGTAGTGGTACTCCCTTGTTCCCTACCTCATCCTCTTCTTGCACTCATACTCACTATCGGTGAATAGTAAGAGAATTTGCTGAGGCATACGGACAGATATCTTAGGGATATACTCATTCTAGGTCATTTATGTCCCTATCTATAACGAGTCACCTAATGTGTTATACTCCTAAACTAAAGTTCTTATTCAACCTTTAGCTCTGATACCAAATTTAATGGTCTAGAGTTTTCAACCATCGACAGCGGCCACTCTCGACTGGTAGGCTTTTCAACCATCCCAGCCCCGCCGTGGCATAAATTGGTACCCTGAACTTGCTTTTACGGCCAGCCTTTCGACTCTCAACCTACCTGGTTAGCCAACCCCTTCCCAGGGACATGTAGGGGTAAGAGTCTCCCGTTCGCCACCAAACGTGAAGCGAGAATCCCCTATCACGCTGTATTAAGCAAGGTTAGTCATGGGACTGGTGTGAGCAAAAAAAAAACAGTTGTTTAAACAAAGACAAACAACAAAAGAAGTAAAAAGAAATCTGCAATGCTTTTTGGAAAATGAAACTATCATAAGGCCTCCCCGCACACACACACAATGCAAGCGCACAATTAGAGAAGATTTCTCCTTATGATAGTCAAACATGCTTGATACGCCAAAATCCTTTTTTATATTATTATTAGTGCATAGTGCAGAAAACATTTACAAGTATAATATTAATCTTAGCCAGCACGTACCATTATAGTATGCATACTATAGCTACCATATTAGATGGCAGGTTCTACAACTAAAACCATACAAGGCGCGTATTGGATGATTGGATTTCCAACAAATGGTCAGTCTAAGGAACTTCCTACACCACATGAGTACGCCTCTGGAGGGAATCCCCAAGAACCTAACCGGATCTCTGCCAACACAAGGTCGGGTTACCTCTATAACTAGGTAACTAACTGTCACGAGTATGCCATCCCCCGGTCATTACCGACCTTTATCCCGGGATTCACCAACAAACAGCAACAACCACATAGGTTAAATATCTGGGCTCCATACCATGATACCACCTTTTTCCAAAAGGAAATGGACATACCCTAAAGGGCGCACCCTCATAACCTTGCTGCATTCTTCCTGTTTCGACCATTTCCAGGGTGTGAGGTCCGACGAGGTCTCGTCCACATAGCTACGCTTTTCATAAAAGCCATGCTTTGATCAACAAATGATCAGCAGCACTTAGCATACCACATTACCAAATTGGGAATATATCACTAGTAACCATCAACTACATAACCTCTGAGCTCGTACGTCTCAGAGAAGGGTGTTAAGCTAAGAGAATATATTCTCTACCACCAAACAGAAATGTATTTGATAGAAAACAGCTCTACATCTCAAAGTGTAATGTCAGACATACATCCATACAAGTCCATTCCGGGTTCGAACGGAACTAAAGGCACTTCACAAAGAAGCCCTTGCAAATCCGGTATTCACAATCCCGATCGGACTTCCCATCACATATGGGGATCTCTATACCGACGCGACTCAGTGTAGTGACATTCGACAGGTAATCCTTTCATTCTCGAAAATACCCGGTCTTCACCGCCATCTTCATATGTTATCCATTACATCGTATCATTATTTGGAATGGGTTTTATGACATAAAGTCGTCTCCCGGTCAAACCGAATAATGAGCGCTTAACTTAAAAAGCGTATGGATATATTGGGATCTTGGTTATGTCACAACTTTCAATACTTGTTCCCCGAAACCTTTCATTTTGAATGGTTTAAAAAAAATTCCACTTTTAATCTTTTAAATAAAAGATTCACCCTTGAAGATCCTCTTCAATTTTAAAACTAGGTTCACCAATCTTTAACGAAGATTCATTCATAGCTTTCAAAACAATTCCATTTCAAACTTCATTTACACATAACTTGAAAACTTTTCAAAAAAAAACTGGAAATCCTTTCGTTATATGAAAGCCATTATCATTTGAAAACAAATGCTTTTCTTTTTGGGAAAATCCGATTAAATTTGCACAAATTAGAGCTTTTCAAAGTGTACATTAGAAAATTAGCGAACTACCGTATTCCCGGCAAGTACTATATGAATTAAATTCAAATCTCCAAATAAGTTATTTAATATACCTTGAAATGTTTTAAAATCCATATATATATATATATATATATATATATATTATAATTTGTAGATTCCTTTCAAACCATATTTTCCAAAATAATTTCAAAACAAGACATAATATATTTAAACTAAATTTAGATTTCAAACCTCCTTTTCAAAAGCTTTTTATATTCAACTTAGTTTCACTTCAAACCAATTGGATTCAAAATTCAACTTTTAAACAAAACAATATTTAAATTCAAAATATCTATGACTTAACCGATTCCTCATGAAATCCATATTTTTGTGTGTGTGGTGTAGTCCAGGGGTTTTACACACAAAAATAACATATCACAACCATCGACAATTCAAGCAAAACAATACCGATAAGCGGTATAATCCTATAACGCTTATCTTCATTCACAGATTAACAGATAAATATGCAAATTCATCATAGATAAATAAATTACAGTTCATAGCTCAATCATATCATATCACATCACACATCAGTGATAAACAATTCAAAGCATTTAATACAATCCAAACATCCATAAGTAAGATCAACTAATCACCTGATTCATTTTTAAACCAGATTAATTACTTATGAATAAATTACTAATCTTGGTTAATTAACATTAATTAATTACAAGCCATTTTGATTAATTATCCTTTAATCATTTATTAATTAACCTTTAATAATAAAATTACTTAACCTTAATTATTAACTAATCAACCTTAATTAATTAATCAATCAATCAACCTTTAATTATTAAATAATTAACCTTAATTATTTAATTATTCTTTAATTAATTATCCTTAATTAATTACATTAATTAATTAACCCTTAATTAATAAATCATCCCTTAATTACTTTCAAATTTAATTAACCTCTAATTAATTAATTACCCTCAAATTAATTACCTTAATTAATTAATCAATTTAATTTAATTATTCTTTAATCTCTTGATTAATCAACCTTTGATCATCAATTAATTATCCTTAATTACTTTCATTAAGTAATTATCTTTAAGTAATTAACTGCCCTTAATTACTCACATTAATTAATCTTAATTAATTAATTATCCTTAAATGTAATTACACAAAGTAATTATTCCTTAATTAACCTTAAATTAAATACATAAATTAATCAACGTTTAATTACATTAAATTAATTAATATTTAAGTAATCACATTAAGTAATTAACCTTTAATTACTTACATTAATAAATCAATCTTTGATTAATTACATTAATTAATTATCATTACTAATTAATTAGTTAACCTTTAATTATTAAGTAGTTAACCTTTACTTATTTAAATAACCTTTAATTTATCCTAGTAATTAGTGAATCACATAAATTAATTCCTTTTAAGTAATTAAGTAATTAATCATTTAATCACTTTCATTAAGTAATTATTCCTTAAATAATTAATCTTTAATTACTTTCATTAATAAATCATTAATTACTTAATATCTTAAAAGATAAAACATTTTATCTTAATAAATTACTTTAACTGTCATTTAAACCTTGTTTAAAAATCTTGTAATTAATTATTATTAACCACTTAACTTAAACGTTTAAATTAAATTAAGGATTAAAACACTTCATCCTTTAATCATTTACTTAATCACAATATTAAGTTTATTTAAAATAAACTTTCAAAAACAAAGGTTATATATATATATATATTAAAACTCTTCTAAACTTAGTTCATTTTAAAAATATTTTAAAACCTTTAACTGATTTCTAACACGAATAAAACAAGTTTTATTTAAAAAGAATTGATGGGAAATTATTTAAACGTGATTAAATTTAAATTTACAAACATGTTATATTTTCAAGATCGAGAAACCCGAGCCAAACATCGAAATTCTCGAGTCAATCTCAAATTTTTCCCGAGCAACCCCACACTCTTACTTTCTTCGAGTCGATTCTTCATTTTCCCGAGAGCAAACTCGAGAATTACTTTTCTTTCCAAAATCGATCACGACCCAGACACTATTGATATATCGTACACGTGCACGCCTGAGTTCCACCACTCCGATCATCGTCGATATCTTCAACACGTCGCCAGTGACCTCGACGTTCAACTCGAACACTCGGAACCTCCAATTCCGACGTAGTTCAAAATCGAGCAAAACGAACTCAAAACTCCGACAACAAAGATCGCCTCGCGCCACTGATTTCGGTCGTCGGAATTTACGTCGTTCCGTCCAAACCTTCATCACTGACCTACGCATCCATCCCCCTAGGTGCGATCAGTTCTGGTCCACCCATGACGGCGATATTGCTTCGAGAACCTCCTCGATCAAAACTAACAGTCGAACCCTAGTTCGACTTCGCGCCACCTCCACGGCACTTTATAAATTCAATCAATATTTTTCCGACGATCCCCTAGCCTCCAGCCATCTTCAGCTTCAATCTTGATGAACACTTCGTCGTCGTTTGACGAGAATCAACAAAAACAAATTCCCCATTTAATTCGCAAATTTGAATCCAATACCAAACTAAGAATCCTGATGTCATAACTAAAATTCATCAATTTTGATTTCGATTCTAATCATACATTCAAACCATGAAAATTAAATAATTGAATTTCTTGTCATTTATTTATTTTTACTGTATTTTCTTGATTCCTGTAATGTTATTTTTTAAATATGCTTCTAAATAATTTTAAAATTTGAATTAGGTAAATACAACCTAATTTCATTTAAAGATCATTACCTAAATCTTTGTAGATTTTGAAATATGAATTTTTTTCTTGAATTTTATTAACCTGTTACTAATAGAGACATATTTATATGTATACACGGACATGCATTCCCACATTCAACTATATTCTAGTTTAAAGAACATTCATACAATCATATTTCATCACTACACTTCAATATCAATCACAACATTAAGTTATATAAGCAAATTCAAAGTTTAAAATAAAAGTTTGCTCACCTTTGAAAACAGAGACAAGCTATTTGTGTGTATGGAACATTTGAATTGATCTGAACTTTGATTGTTGAATTTGATCTGGTATCCTTATGTATTTGTTTTTCTTGATTTGATACTTGATTCCAGTTGAATTCTTGCTTTACATTTGAGTTGGATTTTGAACTTGTTTTAATATTCTGGTTTTAATTTCCAGGCTTTGAGATGCTTTGAAAAACTGTTGTTTGATTTAGTTGATTCTAATCTGAAAACTTGGAGCTATTTTCTTTGATCTGGAACTGAGTTGAACTTTTATCTTTGATTGTTGAATTTTCTTAAGTTACTTTAAATCTTTAAATTGCTTTTGTTTGATTGTTTCAGGTTTTTAGATGAAGGAAAATAAATTTAAGAAGTGAGAAAATGAAGATGAAGAGAAAGGTTTAACTTTGATCTGAAAATGAATAGCCAGGCTTTCTTTCTTTAATATGTTATTCGTAATTAAAATTTTAAAAGAAATTTAAGTATGCCACTTGTTTATCTATGTTAACACTTGTTAATCTCATGTTACATTTATTTTACAAGTTTTATACATGTTTTTGTAAATGTACAAATGTCAAAACAATCACTTTTATGTTTAAATCCTTATCCATTATTTTCTTATGTATGTTAATTTATGCATCATGTTTATATACATATGTTTTTATAAATCTATGTTTATGTTTTTTTATATACATTCATACTTTTTCTTTATTAAATACTCATATAACTCTAGAGAAAATAATTTGAGACTAAATTATATATTAATAAATGATCACTTTCATATATATTTTTTTAAATTTAATTTCAATTTAAGATTTCTATTTTGAATTTCAAATTCAAATTCTATTTACAATCTTCTCATGTATATATATGTGTGTGTGTGTATATATAAACAAACACAATTTTTATTTGTTTTGAAAAATCCCAACTTAATTCACATATATGTTTATGTAAGTACAAATAAAACTATTGCACACATAAGAGTGTTCGAATATAAGTTTATATACATAACCTATTTGAATTTCATATCTATATTATAATACAGTAAATGATAGGTAGACACGCATGCATAAGATTTTTGGATAAGAGTTTTACATATTTGGTTTACAGTTATATATATATATATATATATATATATATATATATATATATTAAATGATTGATTTGTAGCCGTGGAAAGATTTAAATATATATATATATATATCTTTGTTTCTGTAATGGTTTTTATGATTTGTTGTCTATATATGGTTATAAAAGTTTGTATAAGTTGGTTTTAAAATAGATCATGCGTATGTAAGATCTGTTATATATATATATATATATATACACAAAGTTTTGTTGGTTTCCAGGTTCTTTTTTTTCTGGGAATTTCAATATTGGTTTAGATAATATGAATATAATAGTTTTTAAATTATAGGGTATATATATACATTTTGATTTGAATATGTATATATATATATATATATATATATGCAGATCCAGATTTTTTTTGAATAGGCTTTAATATTGCAGCTTTTATATGTTTATGGTAGTAAATTTTATTAATGACACTAGAGTTATATAAGTTTGTATCATACCTGATGGTATATTAGTTATATATATATTGTTTATATATATATATATATATATGTTATATAAACTTGTTGTATACTAAGTTTTACTGTTCGAATATATTATAATATATATGCATACTTTGACAGTTATATAGCTCAGACATTCTGGTTTTCATATATATATATATATATTTGTTGTAAATATTAATGTTAAAGATATATATATATATATATATATATATATATATTTCAAAATATAAGGAAATATATGTTTGAATTTTTAAAATATAATTATATATATATGGTTATATATACGTTCACTTATAATAATTTTACTCATCAATCCAGTTCTAATTAAATTTCATCGATCCCTTGTCATCAGCTTTGATCGTCAAATTCGTGCCAATTTTGCTTTTCTTTGGAATCGTAGCTTGTTCTGTTGTCAAACGCTCTAGCCTCGAAAGGTGAGCAATCACTCACAATTAATGTTCTTATATTATTAAATTTGATTTCAATTGAAACGACAATTGAAATATGCTGCTGTTAGTTGTTTACATTGTTATATATGTTATTATCTGTATCAGTTCACCTATGATATCTGATACTATTATCTGTTATTTATATTCATGATTTATGCCTATTATATTATTATCATATCTGTTATCACTCTGCAGGTTCCCTGTTAGTATAGGATTCACTATGGGTTGAAATGATACATACCCGAACAATCTGTAGAATAGAAGAAAATCGTTATGGGTTGAAATGATAAACCCAAGCGATTTTCATTTGAATTGAATTTGGGATTGCGGGTTGAAATGATATATACCTGTATATATATTTAAATTGCGGATTGAAACGTTAGATATCCGTATCACTTGACCATAGGGTCGAAAATTATATACGGACATCGTTGTTCTATATATATAATATTTTGAAAGTGATTTCTATGGTTTTGGAAAATAAATATATGGTTTTCTATAAATACTGATTTTAGATATTATATTAATATTATTTTTTATATATAGTTAAATTCTTGATCTTAAGCTATGTATAAATTTGTTTTAATATAAGATAAGTTAAATGATAATAAAGTTTGATTTATTTAAAATATAATATGGTTAAGTATTTATTTAAATTATATTTTGACATAGAGTTATGATGATTTAATAAATTAAGGTTGAGAAGATAGATTTGAAATTGATTTGGAATTGTATTTAATTAAGAATTATATTAATTAAAATCAATTTGAAACTTATTGAATTTGAGATTTTTGAAAGGATACGATTTTATAACTTGATTAGGTTTAAGGTGATTTAAATGAACATATCAAGTTTAAATAAATTGAAGGAATATTCAGTTATTTGAAATTTGAAGGTTTATTTAAATGATATTGGATTTATTAAGTAAATATTTTAAAACTAAATAATAGTAAAGTAAATTTGATATATTTATATACTAATTATCAAATTTGGTTTTTTGAAAATATTGAATATTTAAAGCTTTGAAATATGTTGAAATTTAAATGGTTTATTTGTGGTTCAAATCTGTATTTGAAATCGATATAAGTTGGAATGGTTTATTGAGAAACTGAATTGAATTGAAATTGATGATTTGAGATTTGATTAAATTTGAATTTTGGAATTCGAGTTGATGTGGAATTGATTTGTGAAATTTGAGGAAGCTATTTTATTATATAAAGTATTTTAATTATATTTAAAACTATCCATATATTTTTCTTTATAAATTATTTTCATATAAAATATTTTGATACAAGTCATTTTAATATAAACTATTTTAAATTATAACCATTTTTATATAAACTATTTTACATTATAAACTACTTTATTATATATATATATATATACACACTATTATTAATATCTAAACTGTTTAAAGGAAAGTGTTATGGTTTTCCAGAGTGTTACCCAAAGTGTTATAATTTCAAGTGTTATGACTTTGAAGTGCTATGATTTTTGAAATGGATAGAATTGAAATAGAAATGATATCGTATTTGGTTTTAAAATCGGAATGATATGTTATTGATATGGTTTTGAAATGGCAATGATATTCTGGTTTTGAAATATAAGCTCTTTTGAAATGACTACGGTGTTATAATAATGATTGGTTGTTAAAGAGACCGGGATCGAAAGTTGTCATACTCTTTGCCAACTCCGAAAACCACTTTAACAACTGTGTATGCGGTGGATATTGCAGAATGATGTAGGATGGTGGCGACGATCCTATATGAGGTATGTACATGGACCCGACTCCTGTGAGTTGGCATAAGGTGGCTAAAATAGAAGCAATCGACGGGCCAATGAGGTAGCTCCTCTGATTGGACACATCCTTCCATGCCATTCTATTACTTTGTGATTGATTTAGTGTGCACCTTTGATTTTTGATTTTGGGAGTGTGGCTCGAGGTGGGCGGTAGTGGCTGCTATGCATTACCTCCAGCCCGAAAGTGTAATTGGTATATCTACCATGGCATTTCCTAGTTGTGCCGCGTCACCTACCTTAGCGAGACCATTAGAGTTTGTTTTGTACCATACCTATGGAGTGCCCTCTGATAAGCCCAGTTTACGAGAAGTTACAGCACTGTATAGACTATAGGAATATATAAAATATGTTAAGGTGGAAAATGTAAAGCCTTAACGTTATTTTAATAGTTTACTTTACTATAGACATTATTATAATAGTGTATATTACTACATAGTAGATGGTCTAACGGATCCTTAGAGAATGGGTATCCCAAACATCCTTTAAGTTACTTGTATTTCAGTTGTTATTTCACTTGAGTTGGATTTATTGATATAACAATGTAAATCCTGACACGAATGTTTTGTGTTTTTCTTTACGCTCGGGTCAGACTGAGTGATATAGCTTTTAAGACTCACCTTTGGAGTTAGAGCTTCGTTTGGAGATCCATCTACATCTTTTCAGCTTGCAGTTATTTAATTGATTCTAGTGATGTATTTTGATCATGTATTTGACTATTTTATTTGGGACTTCTGTTGTATCTTATTTAACTCTATTATATATATAGTAGCTACACGAACTACTATTCTTTTGTTTCCGCTACATTATTGTTACATTACTCTTTGTTTGTGATTCTATGATTTATTTATTTACAGTATATGTCGAGTTTTGCCAATATAAACTAACAATCTGATATTTTGAGCAATTTAAGTCCGACATATGCGGATGTGAATGGTTGAAAATACCAGAATGTGACATGTGGTATCAGAGCTTTGGTTTTAGGGCAAAACTTAGCGTATGGAGTAGATTTAATTACAGAATCACTTTCGTTCAAGCTTGAATTCCTTCTTCTTCGATTCGGTTTCCTTTAAATTTTGGTATGCTCCCCTCGGTTCCAAAATCCATTCCCGTCTCTCCTTATTCTTGTTTTCTTGATTCCGGAGCACCCCATAGCTCCACTACATGATTGTAAAGGGGGTGAAACTCCTTTTACAAAGAGCATTGATCCACCTAAGATTTTTGTATCCACAATTTGCGATGCTGCTATCTTTTGACGTACCCGAATTCTATCTCTGGCGATCAAACGGCGATTTGCTTTAGAATTCTATATCGATCGTATTCTTGAAGTCATGGTTGAACCGGTTAAGGTTGCCACGATTTAAATTAGTTTATCCATCTTACTGTTTGAAATTCAATCACCTTATCTCCCTATCAGTCTATCTTCTAGTTGAATTCTTTTGGTTAGGATCCCTCTATTTTTGGATCTCTATCCTAGTTTTGAAATCCATTATAGAATTATCGAGTGAGGGAGTGTATTTGTAGTTAATATTTAAAATGTTTTATAATGTATTGTTTGATTTGTTAATGTTGATTTGGGGTTTCAATCGATTCATTTGATCAACGCTATCGATAGGATTTTCAAAACACTTGAACATAGCAAACTGACACAATATTGTTTTCAAATTTGATAAAGTAAATTAATTTGTATGATCATATATATAAGTATAATTTTACAAAATTAAATAGTTAAATAAATTGGATTTAAAAATGATAATATTTGATTTTCTTTTATTGTTTTGTAAACCGTTGACTATTTCCGCATAATAAAATAAATAAATGAAATTATAGGCATGGTTTACAGATTTATTTAGAATTTAAATGACTTTAAATTAGAATTTGATAATTTAATCTCCGATGATTTCGAACTATGGTTTTAAAGTTTAAAAATGCATATTATTTAAAGTATTTTCGAATAAAAATTTGTTTCCAAAAATTTTAAATGTTTAAAATCAGTACCCTCCTCTTTTGTCGTTGGAAAATAATTTCGGTGATGGCGGCCACATCATCGACATTCATTTCCGAGTTTCAGAGTGGAGAGACCATTATGTAGCTTTGCTACAAATTTTGTTTTGGAAATTAAATTGATTTAAATTTCTAAAGTATGGCTTGATTTATAATATATATATATATATATTGGTATATAATTATTTAGATATAATATATATATATATATAATTATCTCTAAGTTGTTTGAAGAAAATCGGAAATTATATTCTTAAATTTATGATTAAAGGATGATTTTAAATAAAGCCAAAATTTTGCATAAATATTTAAACTTGAAATAAATTGAATAAGGAAATTTTTTTACTTGTATAATACTCAATTGCATTCTAAAATATAACTTACCTAAATTACTCAGAAGTTAACTATGTAATTGAATAATATACAATATGAAATGATGTTAAAAGAAATTTTAAATAAATTTGAGTAGTTATAATAACTGTAAATATACTTACTATATGTGATAAGATATATTAAGTGGAATAAATTTAATAATTAGGAATAAAGAAGAATTAAATTTATTGAATAAAATATGATGACTGTTCAAATTCATGATTTTAATTGAGGATAAATTGGATAATAAGATAATGAATAAATGAGATAAATTAAATAAATTTTGTTTTGAATAAATCAATAAATTTTAAATTAAATCAACTGAATGAAGTACCTTTAATTTATAATTTAATATTGAATATTAATTAATTTAAGTTGAAAATTTATATGGTTTTAAATTAACTATTTTATTTTGTTTTCCAATCTATTTTTCTTTCTAGTTGGTTCTATTCTCCTGCCTCCTTCATTTTCGGGGACAAAAAGTTTTGAGTGGGGGAGTGTGTAACGACCCATAAATTTTAACTATTTTAATAACGTAATTAACTGGAATTTCATGAAATTTTAAATAATTGAATTTGAAAGTTAAAATTTGATATTTGAAATGTGTCTATTTTAACATAGCAACTGGTAAATTTTCATCGGATAATAAGAAGTTTAATTTCTTGTGTAATTTTATTTCAAATCAATTAATAATTGATGAATTTTATTTTCCAAACCTGAATAATTTTCTATAGAAAATTTGTAAATCATCTTCTGAGTGAGATGTCATATTTTGACTGCTATTGCTCCGTTTATCTTATTTTCGACAAATTAGCAGCATTTCCAGTACCGATTATCGACTTTTGACGGGATAATTGTACCACTAATATCTGTATACTATTTTGATCGTCTCATTGTGTTGATCTATGCGGTATATTTGTTTGTGTGTTTTAGAGTCCGGTACGCGCGAAGTCCATGAAACGATCAACCATATTGGTACCCGTTCTAGCCTATTTGTTTGCGTGACTATCCACTTTCCTACCGTGCAAAACCAATAGCCATTAGCTATTATTATTTATTGAAATTCAGCTTTAACTACTGCCATTCCCATCATTTTATTTATGGTGTACGTTGTCTCCACTTTTTCATGTTCCTTGCATGTTCGTATTTTTGAAAAAAAAGAAACAATATAAATATAATGGCAGAGTTAAAAATATATTGCAAGCTACAGTATATACACATAATTATATTGCTCCTCCCACGCACGCAAATCCCCTCCTTCCCTCTAGCCCACATCGCCATTTTCCCACCCAAAACCCGCCGCCATGCCTTCGATCCACCCAGATCCGCCTCATCTCCTCCGCTTGTAGCTCGATTCTCACCGCCCAGACCAACCGCTTCCTCCTGTATCGCCATAGCCGAGCATATGCATGCATGTGGCCAAGCACATTCACCTTGTACCTGAGCAAACTTTGTCAGCCTCCTCTATGTACATAGTAGGTAATATAACTTTAGTTCTTTTGTAGTTCTTTTGTAATCCTTTTGTGCATATATTCATGTAGAATATCTGATTTACATTTGGGTTAGAAATCTATGTTTATATAATATGTTAATATGTATATTGTCGTATATTTGTATGTATATATGTTTTTCATTGTTTGTTTACAGTATTATAAAGTATATATCAATCAATATTATAAAGTACGTATATATATACTTTCATATAATCAGTATGTATTTTTCTCTGTTATAAAATGCATATAGTGATGCATATTGTTTTATTTGCTTATATATATAATTATATATTATCGTACAACATATATATATTGTTAACTTATATATATATATATATATATATATATATATATTTTAAGTTGTATATATGACATTTTGTATCTATATTTTTTTACAAGTGTGTGTATATATATATATATATTTGTTTACATATATGTTTATGTAAGTACGAATAAAACTATTGCACACATAAGAGTGTTCGCATATAAGTTTATATATATAACCTATTTGAATTTCATATGTATATTATAATATAGTAAATGATAGGCAGACACGCATGCATAAGATTTTTGGATAAGAGTTTTACAGATTTGATTTACAGTTATATATATATATATATACACACACACACATATATTAAATGATTGATCTGTTGTTGTGGAAAGATTTAAAAATATATATAGATTTCTTAGTTTCAGTAATGGTTTTATGATTTTTTGCCTATATATGATTATAAAAGTTTATATAAGTTGGTTTTAATATAGATCCTGCATATGTAAGATCTGTTATACACACACACACACACACACACACACAATGTTTTGTTGGTTTCCAGGTTCTTTTGTTTTCTAGGAATTTCAATATTGATTTAGATAATATGAATATAATAGTTTTTAAATTATAGGGTATATGTATACATTTTGATTTTAATATATATATATATATATATATATATATATATATATATATGCAGATCCAGATTTTTTTGAATAGGCTTTAATATTGCAGCTTTTATATGTTTATGGTAGTAAATTTTATTAATGACACTAGAGTTATATAAGTCTGTATCATACCTGATTGGTATATTAGTTATATATATTGTTTATATATATATATATATATATATATGTTATATAAACTAGTTGTATACTAAGTTTTACTGTTTGAATATATAATAATATATATGCATCCTTTGACAGTTATATAGCTTAGACATTTTGGTTTTCATATATATATATATATATATATATATATATAGTTGTTACAAATATTAGTGTCAAAGATATATATATATATATATTTCAAAATATAAAGAAATATATGTTTGAATTTTTAAAATATAATTATATATATATATATATGATTATATATACGTTCACATATAACAATTTTACTCATCGAAGTAGTTCTAATTTGATTTCGTCGATCCCTTGTCATCAGCTTTGATCGTCAAATTTGTGCCAATTTTGCTTTGCTTTGGAATTCGTAGCTTGTTTTGTTGTCAAACTCTCTAGCCTCGAAAGGTGAGAAATCACTCATGATTAATGTTCTTATATTATTAAATTTGATTTCAATTGAAACGACAGTTGAAATATGCTGCTGTTAGTTATTTACATTGTTATATATGATATTATCTGTATATGTTCACCTGTGACATATGACACTATTATCTGTTATTTATATTGATGATATATGCCTATTATATTATTATCATATCTGTTATCACTCTGCAAGTTCCCTATTAGTATAGGATTCGCTATGGGTTGAAATAATACATACCCGAACGATCTGTAGAATAGGAGAAAATCGTTATGGTTTGAAATGAAAAACCCAAGCGATTTTCAATTGAATTGAATTTGGGATTGCGGGTTGAAATGATATATACCAGTACATATATATTTAAATTGCGGATTGAAATGATAAATATCCGTATCACTTGACCATAGGGTAGAAAATTATATACAGACACCATTGGTCTATATATATAATATTTTAAAACCGATTTCTATGGTTTTGTAAAAGAAATATATGGTTTTATATAAATATTGATTTTATATATTATATTAATGTTATTAATTATTATAGTTAAATTCTTGATCTTAAGCTATGTATAAATTTGTTTTAATATAAGATAAGTTAAATGATAATAAAGTTTGATTTATTTAAAATATAACATGGTTAAGTATTTAGTTAAATTATATTTTGATATAGAGTTATAACGATTTAATAAATTTAGGTTGAGAAGATAGATTTGAAATTGATTTGGAATTGTATTTAATTAAGAATTATATTTAATTAAAATCAATTTGAAAATTATTGAATTTGAGATTTTTTGAAAGGATATGATTTTATAACTTGATTTGGTTTAAGGTGATTTAAATGAATATATCAAGTTTAAATAAATTGAAGAATATTTAGTTATTTGAAATTTGAAGGTTTATTTAAATGATATTAGATTGATTAAGTAAATATTTCAAAACTAAATAATAGTAAAGTAAATTTGATATATATATATATACATACATATATATATATATATGAATTATCAAATTTAGTTTTTTGAAAATGTTGAATATTTAAAGCTTTGAAATATATTGAAATTTAAATGGTTTATTTATGGTTCAAATCTATATATGAAATCGATATAATTTGGAATGGTTTATTGAGAAACTGAATTGAATTGAAATTGATGATTTGAGACTTGATTAAATTAGAATTTTGGAATTCGGGTTGATGTGGAATTGATTTGTGAAATTTGGGAAAGCTATTTTATTATATAAAGTATTTTAAATTATATTTAAAACTATTTATATATTTTATTTATAAATTATTTTCTTATAAACTATTTTGATATAAGTCATTTTAATGTAAACTATTTTAAATTATAACCATTTTTATATAAACTATTTTAGTTTATAAACTACTTTATATATATATACTATTATTAATATCAAAACTGTTTAAAGGAAAGTGTTATGGTTTTCCAAAGTATTATGATTTCAAAGTGTTTGATTTCCAAAGTGTTAAAATTTCAAGTGTTACGACTTGAAGTGCTATGATTTTTGAAATTGATAGATTTGAAATAGAAATGATATAGTATTTGGTTTTAAAATGGAAATGATATTATATTGATATGGTTTTGAAATGGCAATGATATTTTGGTTTTAAAAATAAGCTATTTTGAAATGACCGCGGTGTTATAATAACAATTGGTTGTTAAAGAAACTGGGATCGAAAGTTGTCATACTCTCTGCCAACTCCCGAAAACCACTTTAACAACTGTGTATGCGGTGGAGATTTCTGAATTAAGTAGGATGGTGGAGACGATCCTATGAAGTATATACGTGGACCCGACTCCCGTGAGTTGGCATAAGGTGGCTAAAACAGGAGCAATCGACGGGCCAATGAGGTAGCTCCTCTGATCGGACACACTCCTTCGATGTCATTCTATTACTTTGTGATTGATTTGGTGCGCACCTTTGATTTTTGATTTTGGGAGTGTGGCTTGAGGTGGGCGGTAGTGGCTGCTATGCGTTACCACTAGCCCGGAAGTGTAATTGGTATATATACCCTGGCATTGCCTAGTGGTACCGCGTCACCTACCTTAGCGAGACCATTATGAGTTTGTTTTGTACCATACCTGTGGAGTGCCCTCTGATAAGCTCAGTTTACGAGAAGTTACGGCACTGTATAGACTATGGCAATATATAAAATATGTTAAGGTAGAAAATGTAAAGCCTTAACGCTATTTTAATAGTTTACTTTACTATAGACAATATTATAATATCGTATATTACTACATAGTAGATGGTCTAACGGATCCTTAGAGAATGGGTATCCCAAACATCCTTTAAGTTATTTGTATTTCAGTTGTTATTTCACTTGAGTTGGATTTATTGATATAAGAATGTTAATCCCGACTCGAGCGTTTTGTATTTTTCTTTACGCTCGGGTCAGACTGAGTGATACAGCTTTTGAGACTCACCTTTGGAGTTGGAGCTTTGTTTGGAAATTCATCTACATCTTTTCAGCTTGCAATTATTTAGTTGATTTTAGTGATGTATTCTAATCTTGTATTTGACTATTTTATTTGAGACTTCTGTTGTATCTTATTTAACTCTGTTATAAATATAGTAGCTTCATGAACTACTATTCTTTTGTGTGCGCTGCATTACTGTTACATTACTCTGTGTCTGTGATTCTTTGATTTACTTATTTATAGTATATGTCGAGTTTTGCCAATATAAATTAACAATCTGATATTTTAAGCAATTCAAGTCCGATATGTGCGGATGCGAATGGTTGGAAATACCAGGATGTTACAGTAAGTTTTATAAATTTGGGCAAAAGGTTTCAGATATTCTATATGTATTTGAAACTATAGTAACTGTGCGAGTTAAAATAATATTTTTTGAAGAATTGGTACATATAAATACATGAAATAAAGAAGAAACTTTGCAACTTGAGCGAAGAACCAATCATCTTTAGCCAATTGTCCGGACAGTGCAAACTACATCACTATGAGGATATATTTGACGCTCCACGCCGAGACCCACATTAACAAAGAGCATTACGGATTAATATTGTCTGTTAATGCAGAGAATAGGTCTGGTTAGGAGCGACCATTCGTAAGATTCATCTTAAACAAATATTGAATACGTCGATTGGGTGCTCAAATTTTTTTCTCTTTTACCTTTCTCAAGTGGATCGACATGCTAAATAAATGTTTAACACAAAGCTACAGTGGCTAAAGGATCTATCAGAACAAAATATAATAACAACAAGTACAACAGATCACATAACAAGAGTCACACACACATATATACATATATATAGATACATCACAGTTAACTACACAGCGATGCACAAGTGGTGGTACATAGACCACAATATAAACATTGAGTCAAAAGAATATGTACATATTAGATACAGAAAATAACTACGAGGCTACATAAAAGATGACAAGCGTCCAAAAGATAGCAAGATAATCCATAGCGGAAGCAGCATAGTGGTAATCTGTAGCAGGTGACTAACCAGAAACAACACAGTCTGACCCAAATATATAAAATACATGGGTCAGTCTAGTTTAAATAAACTTATTAGCACAAGATAGACGAAGTATATGGATAAATGATAATATTTCTTCCCGGAAGAGAAGAAACAACACCATATATATATATATATATATATATCAATTACTCATGTGAGATGGTATCATCAAAATATCAAATTTCTTGAAAGAGGCAAGATCAACAGCAACATTAATTAGACACAAATAATCGCCCCATATCATCGGCATCCACAACAACCAATATAATGGCTTCCATTATATTAACTCCTAAACAGGAAATCACAAATCTCAAAACCCCACCAAAGGATGGCAACCACAAATCACAATATATAGAACTCGGTTAAGAATTCAAAACTCCGAAGTGTAGTCACCATATAATAAAGCCTCAAACAGCTCAAAGGCCCAATAATCTTGAAATGGTGAAAACATTCGAAAATCACAAATAAATCAAGAAATATCACAAAAGATGCACGTGTTCAACAAAATGGACGAAGACTGCTAAGTATGTATCACAAATATGGTGCCTAAAATGACCCGAAGGCCAAACAACCCGAAGGTCCAACAAATAAAAGCCCAGATGACTCGAAGGTCCAGTATTGACAAACAACCCGAAGTTCCATGAAATGTGTATAGCTTCAATAGAACGAATCTGGAATTAACCAAAAAAGTAAACGCATATGTCCCATACCACATGTTTTAATAAATCATTTAAATCACTTCCTTGTTCTCTCAAAGAGTGCAAAAATGTGTATTCTATACAGAAAATACTTTGCTTCGAGAAAACTAGTTTTAAAATAATTTTTCCGAAATCGTTTGGAAATTCATGGCTTTGAAAATATCTTTATTATAGAGAATATATATATTTAATAGCTTAAAAAGTAATTATAAATGTTGTAAAATATTTATTTCGAAAGTTATTTTATTATAAAAATCGTTCCAAAATCAGTTTAAAAAACACGTGCTCGAAAATATCAAAAATCACCGAAAACTCCATAAAATCGACATAGGAAATCTACTCAAAAACACGTCAATCCAAACTACGGATCAACAATAATGTTGGCTTACCTATTGATAGATTTGAGCCCTTTAAAATACTTCAAAATATTGCCGGAATTGGTCACAAAAGTCACTAGAATAAGCAAAACAACCAAAACAGTGCATAGGAATAAAATAGAACGATCTGGATAAAATAAAAGAGCAAGGGTCGGCCCTTATATAGCATAGGTCGACCCTAGGAAATCATGGGTCGACCCATGCATGGCTTAGGTCGACCCCGAGAGCCTGGGTCGACCTGATGGTCGCGAATACTACAGGCATTTTTGCCTTTTTCGTTTCCAACTTCGAGCACTGATTTCAAGCACTTGCAGATTGAATTTAGCTATGAAATTTGACATGCAGCTACCACTAAACATGGTCTATAATCCATAAAAGGTTTTACTCAATTCCGGTATGAAATCAAAGAGATGAAGGGTCACAAAGTTGAACCCAAACATGATTTTTATTGTAAACTAGAAATTTCAAATTCACAGTTTACAGTAAATCAAAAATCAACACAAACGGAAAAAACTCTTTACAAGAAGCTTGTTTTTGCTAGAAATGTGAGTTACTACTCACCTTGCTAAGATTTACAGCGATTTGAATCGGAAGCAGTGGTCTTTAGGCTTTGGAGAAGCTTTAATTACCTGGAGACGGAGAAAGAGCAAACATGCAAATACAGAAAACTAAAGTTTCTCAAACTAGGAATTGATGAAATAATCTTATGGTTTGAATGGATTACCGATTAAATCTCTTGAATTCACAAATTTTCCCTTTTATTTTGTTTAAATTGGAGCTAAATTTAAATTTCTAAGAGAACGTAGCCATTTTTGCTCTTTTTAAGTTTTACAGAGGAGGCCAGAAAAGAAAATGAAAAGAAGAAATATACGCACAGCTCACTATCCTCTTCTGATGATTCTAAAGATTGGATCTGGGATTGAACCCATTACCCAGTAAGCATAAATGTTAATACTTAGTTTAATTTTAACTAAGTTAATTTAGGTTAACACAATTTTCACCATATTTACACATTTTAACTAAATAAATTTATACAACATATTTCTATGTTTACGAAAATGTTTCACAACATACAAAAAAATTAGTTTAGCCATTTAAAAACTATTTTCCATCATTAAATTCTTATTTTTTTTTTATTTTAATACTTCAATTTACACCATTATTTGCATAAAAAAATATTTTTAACACCAAAATTTCCACAACAATTATTTTCTTACCCAATCAAACATTGAAATCCAAATTAACATTAATTTTACATCCAAATGTTATTTTTAAACAATTTCCTACCTTTTTATTTACAATATTCACCATATTAAATTTTAATACTTCATTAAAATTAATAAAAATCAATATTTTATCACTATTTCCACAGTTATTATATTTTATCAAAGTAAAATCATCCAATGCTTATTTCTATCACAAATTCTCATAAGAAAGTTTCTAAAACCTTATTTCCAACATTATTTATTTATTTATTTAAAAAAAATGATATTGAGTTAAATTCTTTTACTTCACTTATTTAATTAATTTACCACCAAAACATCATATTTACAGAAATCTCAGTTTACTACCAACCAAACCAACCCAATACCATTTTATTTTACCAAAAATCCATTATTTATTGAAAATAAACAATTTTAACAAATTTTCATCTCCAATTTATTTTATTTTCTCAATTATTAAATTATAACCATCGTTATAATTTATTTTCACAGGTAATCACCAAAACCAGGGTTGTTACAGACTCCTCCCTTATAAAAATTACGTCCCTGCAATTCCTAGAGAAGAGCTGTATTCAATCATGATTTATTTCATCTAGTAAAGGAAAATAGACAAGCTTGAGTTAGAGTTCTCAACCTAACCACGAAAAGGTAGAAAACCAGATAAGATCGCTCGATAAATTCTTTGGTTTCCCATGTATAGTCATTGGAATTAGCAGACCATTGAATCTTCACGAGTGGTACATCCTTATTTCGAAGGCATTTCACCTCCGAAGCAAGAACACGGACGGGATGTTGCACAATAGATAAATAAAGCTCTTGCAAAATAGGAGGATCAATAATAGAATCTGAATCACGAAGGTACTTCCGAAGCCAAGAGACGTAAAACACATCATGAATACTAGAAAACTGGGCCGGAAGAGATACTCTGTAAGCAACTGGGCCAATATGCTAAGTAATAGGAAATGGTCCAACGAATCGAGGAGGCAATTTCCCAGTCCTACTGAAACGCATTAACACCTTTAAGGGAGATACACGAATATAAACAAGATCAGCAACAGAGAATTCTAGAGGCTTCCTACGATTGCCCGCATAGGATTTTTGTCTACTCCATGAGATCGATCTTTCAGAAGCTTCACTAATAGAGTTAGGACTTAGCAAAACTTTGCCCCAGACTACAAGATGGTGATCGACTTGACCTTCAGTATAAAGCTACGAAAGGAGCCATACCGATATTAGATTGACAACAATTGTTGTAAGAAAACTCAACAAGAGGTAGGTGGTCTCCTGAAACACCACCAAAATCATACGATTGCATAAATGCAAGTCACTAAATAATTGCACTAAGGCAAGTCAAACACAAAGAATGGATTTTGTAATTTCTTTTACAAATCAAATGTTCTTAGAGTTTTCAAATCAATTATCTTCATATACATATCTCAAATTTCAACACTTGAAAGTTTTCAAAGCTTCTTACATAAATTTTAATTTAATCTCATTACTTTTTATTTAAAGTAAATAAAATTCGAGTTGTTCCATCCTCTAATTATACGATAAATATAATATAGTTTGTAACATAATTTCAACCCTAATAATCAATTTTAAAAGAATTCCACTCAAGACTTGAAAAGCACAATTATTATTAGACCCTTCATCGATGGCTATTTACACATAGCTATCTCCCTCGCCTGTTTACTACTATTATGAACTTTGAGTCTTACATAACTCATTAGGAGATACAAAAACTACTCAAAACCCATAGAATTTAGATTCATTTCTCAAAAATTTCTAAATGCTAAAAATTTTAGAAAAAATAGGCCAAGTCTCCATTGCACAGAGAACCATTTACAACATTACAAAATAATTTATATAATTTACATTGCCCATTAGTTCAGAAACACGATATATATCAACATTTAACATTTAAAAACTTAACCTGAAAACATACCTTTCTTTTTAGCATTTTTAAAGCCAGTTAGCTTATTCTTATATATTATCTTTTTGCTCAAAATAAAGTCCAACTATCCACTTTCACCTATACTCAACTCAAATAAATCATATTAGGTTATATTCATAAAATATGAAGCACTACATTTGACTATTAAGGGACACAAATCATTTTATTCTACTTCAGACCTGCTGTAAAGAACTCGAGTTTTGACATAGCAAACTTCAAAATCTGAGAACACTTATGAAACGAAAGATGTTCTACTAACAGTAAGTTTCCCAGCAATGTAAAGGTCATCAAAATCGGATACTTGATTTGAAAGTTATGCTAAATTTACTTTCAGCTTAAATCTGAGAAATTTTTATAATAGGACAGAGATGTCCATCCATTCTTAGACCCATTTTAGACTGAATAAAATGCAAAATCTTCCAAAGTGGTAAAAATAATATTTATAGCTTACTAAAAGCACTTTCGTTTACAAAAAGATTGAGCTCATTTGGAATAACAAATCTCAGGTTATCACTGTTTTAATGCAGCACTTTTCCAAATGAAATTTTTGCTTTTAAAATCAATTTGAAATTCCCAACCATCCTAATTCCAAACCACATTTTCTAAACAAGCTTTTTATGCTAAATCATTTATTATATGATTCTCTTTTTCGATAAGCTTAGACATTCAAAATCATAATTTACTTCATGTAATCATCTTTAAAAGAAACAATTCATTAATTGGAAACACTAATATCACTTTACACAATCAAGTTTTTCAAACAATTAACTTTGAAGACTCATTTTGGATGGGATAACTAATCTCTTCTTTTATCAAGAGATAATTATCCATCCAAAATAAATTTTAGAGTTACAAACTAATTTTTAAATTGTTCTCACAATTTAAAATGATTGTATCTCATGCCTTATTTGTTTATTATATCTTGCACTTCTTAATATAACATTTTATAATAAATGAATCATTCAAATTCATATTTCATCTTATCACAAAAATAAATTTTCATCTTATTATCAACATAAAACTGGCTAAGGTTGATAATTAACTTAAACTTGTTTTCAAAATAATTTTACAAATTCATACCAACAAATTTTTAGTACTATCAAAATTTGAAAACAAAAGCTTGCTCACAAATTCATGCTAAAAGTCTAAAATTAGCATTTCTTCATTTTCTTCAAGATGAAGTTTTATACTTTACCATATATTATTATTCAAACAACCAAGTGTCAAAACAAAATTTCATAGTCATCATTTATAACTTTGTACTAAAATGTCTTTTCAATTGGTATTTTAATTTTCTAACCAATGTATTTTCTTACCTTGAATACATCGTTTTATTAATCAATGCATCATATGATATTTTCTTCCAATTAAGATATCTCCCTAATTAGAAATATATACTCTACTTAATAAGATTATCATATGATATCATAATTTAGATTCCTATAGGTTATACATACATAACCAATTAAAAGCATAACCATATTCAATTTCACAAATACCAAATAATATAATGGCATTGCCTCGCCATTTATTTATAGTGAATGACTTTATCAACTGGCTGTAGAGTTGACCAAATGGTCAAAACTGCCTCGTCACTGATCTCAACAATCACCATGGTTCGATGGCTGCATTTGTCATCTAAAATAAAAATTAATATTCAATCTCGTATTAAGTTTATTTTCAAACTTTTATTTATTACAATTTAATTTTCTGCGTCTGACGGTCTCATCATAGTGTTTAGGAAATTTCTATCGATAACGTTGATCAGGAACATCGACCAGAATTCTTAAAGCACTCAGTGGAAAATTCAACACAAAAATCATTTTCTATATGATAAACATGCCTTTTATGTAATTTTACAAAATATATTTTATTTTCCTCAACAAACAAAATCCAATTAACATATAAGTATATCCTCTATTAGAAAGATTTGCAATTTAAATTGTTATTTTCACTCATCATCAATTTTTTTTTCAAAAGCTCTTTTAATAATCCCAATTCTTACAACAATCACTTTTATAGTGCATCCATACAATTATCAAAGCATTTATTATATATATATATATATATATGATTCAACCCTTGGTTTAATTTCACTTATGAATTAAATTTCACTTTCTCAATTTAATCTCTCTAATACTCCTTGCGGTATCCACACTTTGGTGATACTGCAAATTCTTATTAAGTAGATTTCTAATTCTCTATTTTAATTCCTACTCAATATGAAATTATATATATATATATATATAACAATTACTATTTTATTAAACATCTATGTAACTTTCAACCAAAGAAACATTTACTAAAACAACTACTAAAGGTGCTCAGCGGAAACAATCCCACCGTTTCCGCTGCGCAACTCTGATCACTCCAAAATCGGGACACACGATTTAAATCTCAGTCATCTAAGGTCTAATTTCTATAAATATCACTTTTAAGCAAAGTGACATTTAAAATCTTATAATATTTTCAAAACTTATCATCTTCCCCCAAAGACACGAAAAGATTAAAGGCACGATTAAGGATAACGACAATTGTGGACTATGTTGACACTTATATTGTACTTTGATGTGTTGTAATACATGCTCTGTTCTGTTTTTATCATATCTTGTTCTGAACTCGGCTCGGATATTAAGCTGTGATACCCCACCCCGAGACCTACATTAACAAAGAGCTTTATGGGGTAATACTATCTGTTAATGCAGAGAATATGGCTAGTTAGGAGCGACCATCCTTAAGATTCGTCTTAAATAAGTATTGAATTCATCGATTGGGTGCTCTAATTTTTTTATGTTTTACCTTTCTCCAATGGATCTACATACTCGATAAATGTTTAACACAAAACTACGTGGCTACCGGGTCTGTCAGTACAAAATATAACAACAACAAATACAACATATCATAGAACAGTAGTCACACATACATATATATACATATATACAGATACATCATAATACACTACATAGTGATACACAAGTAGGGGTACATGGACCTCAATATAAACATCGAGTGAAAAGAATATGTACACATCAAAGTACACAAAATAACTAAAGGCTACACAAAAGATGATTAGAATCCAAAAGAAAGAAAGATAATCCATAGCGGAAGCAGCATTGCGATAATCTACAATAAGTGACTAACCTGAAACAACTCGGTCTGACCCGAGCCGAGTATATAAAATACATGGGTCAGTCTAGCTTAAGTAAACTGATTAACACAAGATAGATGGAGTATAAGGATAAACGATAATATTTCTTCTCGAAAGAGATGAAGAAACACCAAATATATATATATATATATATATATATAAATTACTCATGTGATATGGTATCACCAAAATATCATATGAAAATTTATCGGAAGAGGAAAGGTCAACAACAACATCAATTAGGCACAAATAATCGCCTCATATCATCGGCATCCACAACAACCAATATAATGGCTTCCATCAACCATAACTCCTAAATATGAAATTACAAATCTCAAAGACCTGCCAAAGGATGGGAACCACAAATCACATATGTAGAACTCAGTTAAGAGTTCAAAACTCCAAAATGTAATCACTATATAATAAATCCTCAAACGGCTCAATTGCCCAATAATCTCGAAATGGTGAAAACATTCGAAAATCACAAATAAATCAAGAAATATCACAAAAAATGCACGTGCTCAAAAATATGGCTGAAGCCTGCCAAGTACTGTATCACAAATATGGATCCTAAAATGACTCGAAGGCTAAACAACCCAAAGGTCAAACAACTCGAAGGTCCAACGGCTAAAAAGCCCAAATGACCCACAGGTCCAGCACTAGTAAACAACTCGAAGGTCCATGAATAGCATCAATATAATGAATTCGGAAATAACCGAAAAAGTAAACGCATATGTCCCATACTACATGTTTTACTAAATCATTTAAATCACTTCCTCGTTCTCTCGAAGAGTGCAAAAATGTGTATTTTATATAGCAAATATTTTGCTTCAAGAAAACTATTTTTATAATAATTTTTCTGAAATCGTTTGAAAATTCATGGCTTTGAAATTTTCTTTATTATAGAGAATATATAGTTTTAATATCTTTATGGGTAATTATAAATGTTGCAAAATATTTATTTCGAAAGCTATTTTATTATAAAAATCATTCCAAAATTGGTTTAGAAAACACGTGCTCAAAAACATCAAAAATAACCAAAGACTCCATAAAATCGGCATATGAAATCTACTCAAAAACACGTCAATCTGAAGTACAGATCAACAATAATGTTGGCTTACCTATTGATAGGTTTGATCCCTTTAAAATAGTTCAATATATTGCTGGAATTGGTCACAAAAGTCACTGGAATAAGCAAAACGACCAAAACAGCGCACAGGAATAAAATAGAACGACTTGGATAAAATAAAATATCAAGGGTCGACCCTTATATGGCACAGGTCAACCCTTAGAAAGCATGGGTCGACCCATGCATGTCTTAGGTCGATCTTAGGGTCGACCCCAGAGTGCCTGGGTCGACCTGATGGTCACGGATACTACAAACATTTTTGCCTGTTTCGTTTCCAACTTCGAGCACTGATTTCAGGCACTTCCATATTGAATTAACCTATGAAATTTGACATGCAGCTACTACTCAACATGATCTATGATTCAGAAAAGGTTGTACTCAATTCTGGTATTAAACTAAAGAGATACAGGGTCACAAAGTTGAACCTAGATAAGATTTTTACTGTAAACTAAAAATTTCAAATTCACATTTTACAGTAAATTAACAATCAACACAAACCGAAACAAATTCTTTATAAGCAGCTTGTTTTGGCTAGAAGTGTGAGTTACTGCTCACCTTGCTAAGATTTACAGCAATTTGAATCGCAAGCAGTGGTCTTTAGGCTTTGGAGAAGCTTCAATTACCTGGAGATGGAGAAAGAACAAATGTGCAAATACAAAAAACAAAGTTACAGTAAACCAAAGTTTCTTAAACTAGGAATTGACGAAATAATCTTATGGTTTGAATGGATTGCCTGTAACTCTCTTGAATTCAAAAAATTTTCCCTTTTATTTTGTTTAAATTGGAGCTAAATTTGAATTGTTAAGAGAAGGTAGCCATTTTTGCTCTTTTCAGGTTTTACAGAGGAAGCCAGAAAAGAAAATGAAAAGAAGAAATGTACGTACAGTTCACCATCCTCTTTTGATGATTCTAGAGAATGGGTTTAGGCTTGAACCCATTATCCAATAAGCCTAATGTTAATACTTAGTTAAATTTCAACTAAGTTAATTTATGTTAACATAATTTTCACCACATTTACACATATTTTAGCTAAATAAATTTATACAACATATTTCTAAGTTTACAAAAATGTTTTACAACATACAAAAAATTAGTTTAGCCATTTAAAACTATTTTCCATCATTAAATTCTATTTTTTTTATTTAAATACTTCAATCTACACCATTATTTACGTAAAACAATATTTTTAACACCAAAATTTCCACAAAAATTATTTTCTTATCCAATCAAACATAGCAAACCATATTAACATTAATTTTACATCCAAATGTTATTTTACAATTTTCCACCTTTTTATTTGCAATTTTCACCATATAAAATTTTAATACTTCATTAAAGTTAATAGAAATCAATATTTTATCACTATTTCCACAATTATTATAAATAAAATCATCCAATGCTTATTTTTATCACAAATTATCATAATAAAGTTTCTAAAACTTTATTTCCAACGTTATTTATTCATTTACAACAAATAATATTGAATTAAAATCTTTTATCTCACTTATCTGACTAATTTACCACCAAAACATCATATTTTCAAAAATCTCGATTTATTACCAACCAAACCAACCCAATACCATTTTATTTTACTAAAAATCCATTGTTTATTTAAAATAAACAATTTAAAAAAATGCATCTCCAATTTATTTTATTTTCTCCACTATTAAATTATAACCATCGTTATAATTTATTTTCACCGGTAATCACCAAAACTAGGGTTGTTACAATATAAATCAACACATCTTTCCCATAAACTATACTGCCTAAATCTGTAATAAAAACAAGATTTTTACTAAACAATTTTATACGCTAGGATTCAGTTGCAGTGTGCAGGCTAATATTTATGCATATAGTGGTTGGTTCTAGTTATACGAACAAAAAACCTTTAGCCTTAGTATTGCTTTTTGTACGACATAATATGATTGAAACTAAATGACAGTCTATGCTGGCATGTACACATTTGGATGTCAGGCTAGAGTTTTTATTTTAGTGGATCACTAATGACAATAAATTTCAAAAGAAATAAAAATGTATATGATAAAAAAACTAGATTTTTAGGATGATGCCGATATAGCTTGTTAACATAAATAAGGTTAATGCCACTGGCTCTTAATCAGAACTTCATAACAAATCACTTTGAAACCCGAGAAACTAGTGGCAGCATATAATTACTAGTTTTCATATATATCCTTTGTTTTTAAGGGCCAATGGCATTAACTCAAGAATTTGTTCGAAATTAAATCATATTGAAATTCATACATATCTTAGAAGTAAATCAGAAATGTTCGAAAGATAGAATATGTGTTATACCAGTTTTCATATATATCCTTTGTTTTTAAGCTCTATATGCTCTTGGCAAAGTGCACGATATTCATAGCAAAGATGAAGATAATAGTGTTTGCATGGTCTTTACTCCGAGTTGCATTGGGCTCTCAACTTGGAACAATAAGCACAAGAGTATATCCATTGACACCTAGTAAAATACAACAGCAGGCCATACAGTGCTCCACTTGTGCCACATGCTTCATTAATTTAAATCCAATACTTGATTTCCATTGCCCAATCATTTTCCAAACCTAAATTCAAATATATGAGAAGTAAAGCAGAGACTTACAAGTAGAACCTCTATCCACCATCTCCTCAATATGGTCAAATGTGACACGTGGACATCAAAAAGTCATGCAGCCAACATATATATAAACAGTATTAGAATAATTCGTAGAATGTTTTGAAATTCCAGACTTCATTTGATTTATGTGGCATATTAAGAAGAAATTTGTAGAAGTTGTTATAGTATGAAAAACTACACCACTAATCTACGTGCAAACTAAACTTTAACTGGCAGGCTAAACTAAACTACACTACCTATCTATGCAAAATCAGTACATTGCAGTTGTCAGCAAGCAATGAACAAGAATCAATGTACAAACTAAAGTTTAACTGGTGAACTTCAGTTTGACGATGATTCGACGATCGGTAAATTGTGCATAATACTATCTATGGGACAACAAACCATGTACCTCAACCATTTAAAAACATAAAAATGGAGGCATGTTGCCTCAGCTAAAACTGAACAGAACTGTATATGCCAAGTGCATTAAAGAACAGGCAACATGCCTCAGTTTTAATTAAGGCATGCATGCCTCAGTTTTAACTAAGGCATATTTTCCTCATTTCTAACTGAGGCATATTTGCCTCGGTTAAAACAGAACTGTGAGGCATGTATGCCATTTTGCTTTTATAAGTGCAGTAAAGAATAGGCTAACTAATGAAAGAGACCAAGCAAAAGCATGTGGTGATGGGAAGCATCATACAACTTCTCATGCTCAAGTTCAACTTTTTTTTTACTTCCTCCTCGTTTTCGGTCTATTCTTCTTGCTTTGAAATCATGAACTTTAAAGTAAAGATAAGTCGTTGGTTGACCTTTTCATAATGCCAATTTCTGGTATAACCTAATTCCTTTACCCAGACAAAGGTATTTTTTGGTAACAAATTTTGTGTTATTTTCTTTCTTAAATGGTGATAAATAGGTTTTGTTTTCACTTTTCAACAATAGCCCCAAACGATTCAACGGCCAATCAAAACTGAAGTAAAAAAAGGTTATAGGAATGTGAACTTAATATTCAAAACGACGATATGAAAAGTTCATGATTTAGAATAGATCAAGCTTACAGAGCTTTTCTTTATCTTTGGCACTACATGACACTATGAACGGTGATTTTTTTGTTAAAGGACCTTATGCTAATTTGCAATGTTGCTTAATCTTAATTTGTAGTACATATGTGATGCCTCTTGACTCTTAAGTAACCAATCGTTTAAAATTTGAGAGTACAAAGGTGTATACTAACGTGAAGAATAGCAGGCGTGTGGAGTAATGTTTTTGAACTAATAACCACAGTTAAACAAAATTGTTTTTACTATCAAGCATAATCTCAATATAACAGACTAAGCATTTCAAACAAATGTTTTAATATTAGAAATATATAATACTATTCTATTGAAAAAAAAAATGAAGATAACCTACATATTTGTGTTAATTTGGTAGAAGCAGCATGATATTAAGAAAATTTAACCAGTGAACTAGATTAGTCAATATTATGTTGAAAGGATAAAATTACAACGAGGAAATATAGAGACCTACTAACTTTTAGATAGTTATAAATTGTAAACTAAGTGGAGTATAGAGCTATTGCACCATGAGCAGTAATGCGCCTACATCTGTAGCTTGAGCAAAAGTCGAAGCATGTATACCTACTATAACTTGAGCAGCAGCAGCGAGTAGAGCTGTTGTAGTGCCGTAGCTACAGCTCTAACAGTTGAGCTAATGTATCTCAAGCATGGAGCTGCAACAATTAGAAAGCAAAGCTATAGCTTGGTGCCTAGAACTGGAACTACTATATCTCAATGCGTGGATCAGAGCTACTGTGGCTCGACAGCAAACGTAGAACCTTAATGACATTGATCTCACTCAACATTTTAATTGCAAAAGTCAACACCATGGATCTCAAGTATCCATTATATATCTATTAGTGCACACACTTTTCCATGTAAGATTGTGGTAATAAACTAGGTTTTATATCATCTATCTACAACTTAGACATTTGTGAACTCATTTGAAATCATATTTTCAAGTATTACGGTAGCTACCGATGTAACTTGAGGAACATTATTTCTTAAATTATTCTTACATTTAGTCTTGTCCTTAAATATATTACTTACCATATGTATTGACGAATGTTTACGCACAACTAATTTTACATGCCTTCTTTCATGCAAAGGAGTCTACGTTTTCTTTATAATTAACTACAAGAAAATTAATCAATGATGAAAAATATGAGAAAACCTACAATTTATGGCCTCATTCCAAATACAACTAATCTATATGACACTGCAAACACTATTTAGCATTTACAAAAATATATTATGCGCTATTCAGTAGACTTTAGGCATTATCACCTTTGATAAAGGTATTTGGTAATATTTTAAGTATATGAAATTATATTGATCAAAATCCAATTTGTATGCATAATTCAAATACCTGTCAAATTAATGGAAAATTCAAACATTGAAAAAAATTAAGTAGTGAAAAATAAAGAATCTAAGTAAAATTCAGCAGGAAAGAAAAATTGATCTAACCTGTGCCTGATCGGGTTATTAAAAACAAATCAGCAAAATAACATGGAGTAGGGGTAACAAGTAATTCAGGAAAATGAACAAAAATCAACATACAAACATTAAAAATAGATATGTGATAATAATTATCTCTTTTCAATAAGCTCAAATGTCTTATTACACTACCAATGAGAGTCTAGTAATACTTTCATTTGAGATCAATATAGTACATGATAGTACGAATATTTTTCACCGCATATATTTTTACTACATGCGGTGATAATAATTATCTTAATGGATTTTTTTTTTTAGTTAAATCAATAGTGGAGCTAACTTTCAAGATAAGATAGAGCATTAACTTGCGCCTTAATTTTTGTATGCCATGTAAATACAACTAAGATATTATGTAGCATAAGGAAGCAAGTAATTTTAAATAGGGAAATAGCATGATTTGATATAGGTTGACATAATAGAAAAATTATCGTAAACTATGGGAATCTAGTTATGGCATTAGCTCCCTACCATATATGTGACCTTACTTCTGTCAAACTGGAAATTGGTTATGGATATTCAATATATGAATTTAAATGTATGCAAAATCGAGTTATATATATATCTAATAAAAGGTGTAGATAAAAATATTTATTTTTGGAAATCAAAAGTTGAAAGGAAAATTTTCAATATGCACCCAAAAAATGACGTATTAGGAAGTCAACGACCTATTTTGTTAAATAATTTGTAGGGATAGTAATGCCAATATTAATATGTGTCTTTCCATTTCCACATTCAAATTTTCATTATTTGTAATTGAGATCGTTTTCATATACTTATCACTTGGAATATTTTAAAGTTTCCCTAATATTATTATTAACAGGTTAAACATAAATCATGCTTACCATTTCTTATTGTCAAAAACTTAAACTTGGGTCAATAAATAGGTTGCACATTTCATGCATTTGATTAGAAACGTAATGCTGATAAATAAGACATGAGAAAACAATAGTCACTATATATGCTCATAAACTATAATAAATACATTTCTTTAATAAAATATTAAAAAATTATGAGTGAAATGGAAACAATAGTTGAAAAATAAGTATTGAATTTTCTATGTTAACAATAAAGATATTAGGCCCATCCTGATATCACCGCACTCATACAAAGGATCTAAATACATTCATCATTTTTTTTATTTTGAAAACAGAAATGAAGGTTTTATATTTGATTGTGATAAAAGCGAACAAAACTCCTAATTAAGCATAGATACCTCATACAAGTTACAGTGTGTTAGAGATAACAAATGTTTTGCAAACTCCAAATAATTCATCATATTTTGGAACGACGAAGAAAATTGGTTTATAAAAAGGAGAATAGGACTTTGGAAGTGAAGGATGAAAGGGAGGTTTAGGCGGTGAACCTTTTTTAACTTTAATAAATCTATGATAATAAAGATATGTTTTACATACATATGCACTGGTTTATATATACAACAAATACTTTCTGATAGTGAACCTTTTTTAACTTAAATACATCCATGCCATTGCATTTTGAATAAAATGGTTTTGATCTCATGAACTCGTAAATAATTACAAACTAATCGCTCTTGCGTAAATAACAAATAAAAAGATAAAGTAACCATTGAATATAAGTCATTAAATTTAAAATTAAATGAACAGGCATGATAGGTGATCTTCTTCTTTAATTATTACTACAATGTAGGAAAATCTATTTTGTATCTAAACTACCTATGCAATAATGGTTAAAGCAAAATGGTAATAGTAGAGTTGTCGAAGTTAAAAATTGTTTTAACGGTAACAAAGTTCATGAATAAATACCCATTCGACTAAGCTCCATTGATCATGAGATCTGTGTATATTAAGAGGTTCTCTACCAGTTATAACTTCTAGAAGCACAACTCCAAAACTAAATGCTTCACTTTTTGCTGAGACTTGCTGATTTGAGTAGTGCTTAGAATCAAACAAATTTTCACTTCAGAAGCATACATGCACTTGCAAACATTGTAACAGTTTCATCCATATTTAAATACATTTTATGAAAAGAATGATAATATGGTCCTTTGTTCTTTACGATTCAACTTTAGTATTGTTTATGCAAGTTGAAACAGTCTAGAATAAGGTTAACCTACAAATAAATTATCTGTGTGTTTGGTTGTTGTTTTCCCCTTTTATTATGTAGTAAAACATAACACAAATTTGGGTGTTGCGCTTTGATTCAAGAAATAAGGGGAGGGATTCGCTTTTGAACATTAGTTTTCGACCAATTTAATGTACGCTCCTGTAACTTTTACTTAAAATATTTTTTATTTTGTTTTCATAAGGCAAATGGTTGACATATTATGAACTGCAAAGATAAATTGTAGATATATTGTGAACAGTGCGTGTATTCATTTTAAGAATCAAAATTACTAACTTTGCAACTTAATCAATGTCCAAATACCGAAACGGATATATATACAACTAGGTCAAACATGAGGGTTTCATTACTTCTATCATTATCCACTGTTGAATATCTACATTCCAATATAACTTGTAAGTCAGAGTATTAATTAACCTACATGAAAAATTAACTTTCAATTATGATGCTATCTAACTTGGGCAAACTATCTATGCCTAACATTCTTATAATTTCCATACCAACCTCATAGATATACACACTAAGCATGCAGACCATTATAAAGCTGTCCAACAATACAATATAAGGTAAAGAGGTATTAGTGGCAAGTACTTCAATAATGAGTAGAAATATATTCAATTTGAGGATTTCAAAACTAATAAAGTACATGGGAAGATAGTACATGCAGAAAATTAACTTAAAATACCGATACGTATAGTTTTCTGACTATCATAAAATGGGTCTCCGTAGTGGTAAATCAGAGACTTAGGTTTTACAAATTCGTTACATTCAGTGGGGAATAATCCAGTGAAGAATCAAATAGACAATTGCTTCACTAACTTAAAATCGATTCGAATTTTATAAATATGAGTGGAGAAGAAAGTCTTACTTTAATGGAGACTGCAACTATGGTAGAAGTTAAGGTTTCCTATAACTGGAGTACCAAATTAAAGAACGAGATAGGGTTTTTTGGTTATTCAAATAAAATTTAAAAAGGGAAATAAAACAAGTGAGGTCATGCAACCATGTTAGTTTACACATGACTTAGGGCCTGGAGGCAATCCGACGAGAAAAATGGCAAAGGCAAAAGTTGGATAATTAGTGTAGAGATGAATGATTTTAAGGTTTATTTTGATTTGATAAGAAAAAAGGGATGAAAACGTGAACATTAGTTTTAATTGTAAAAGAAGCGGCTGATAAAATATTTCACGTTCCCACTTGTAAAATTGCATACTTAGTTACCTACGGCGCAGATACACACTATTCTTACTTTATTTTCATTTGGATAATAGTATCAATAGCAACTAGCATCAAAACGCTATTTTATAATAATACTTCATGCAATAGATAACAAAATTTTCCTATGGTGTATGAAGATATTGTCTAAATTTAAATTGATTATATCCTTTGGTTTGAAAATTAAAGCTATTTTTAGCTATCATTCTCTAATCATTATCCAAAATCCAACCATTTTTATCTTTGAAAGGAAAATTGTGGTTAATGTTATATTTTTGAGAAAAAACAAGTTGAAGAGTAGGATGGTCACTGGTACCTTGGGGAAGAGTAAAGCACTTGAAACTAGGGAAAAGAGTAGTAAAAACATGATTGACTAAAACTCTATCTTATTTGCAGTGTATGTTTCTAAATTCACCCGATTTCCAAGTAAACATATTTCCTTTTAGAGATGGTTCGATTAGACCTGTTTTAAGCATAAAATTAGGGAGGAATTCTAATTTTTTTTAAAGGTATTAGATTACCAACCCGTTTTCAGAAGCATTCATCATAGTGTTAAATTCTGCAATTATGATCCACGGTTAGTTACAAGCTTTATTAAGCTGACTCCATAAAATAAGTCTGTCATTTTCAAAATTTGAAGGATAAATAAAAGTAATAGTAAAAATTAAACCTCCTTTGTTTTTTGAAACAACAATGAATTAATTGGAAATTAGGATAATGGTGATGTAACTCCCAATTATTAGTATTAACCCAAAAAATAGATCAACACTCTGAATTGAGTGTGAAAGCATCAACTCTGTTCTTACAGAGCAATAATATAGAAAATGAATATAAAAAAGTAGAAATAGTAAAGAGACCAGAAGATTTTTTATAGTGTTTCGGCTGTTAACGAAGCCTACAGCCACTTTATTACTTTTATTAATTGACTGCTGTTACAAGTTGAATTGGACTACAATATGATTGAATTTTCTATGTTAGATCAAGTCACAAGTACAGGAGTTCACTGAAGAATCACAGTGAATCCTTAGAAAACTATTGTGTGGGAGGAGAAAAATGAAGCATAGTTTCTGTAGGGTTCCAGCGGCCAGTCCCAAAGATCCTCTTTATGTTACAGATAGGTGAGAATTTATATGGGTTGGAAAGTTACTGGGCTAGGCTGCTTTCCCAGAAGCCTATGTTTGATGACATCAAAATGCTTCAAAAATTCCGCAATGAGCCGACCTATCCTGATGGATCATTAGCGATCCATGTAGTTTAAATATTTTTTGGGACGTTTCACTCGAATTGCGCTCTTTGCCTTATGTTGATGCACTCCATGTAATTTCATAACTAGATGTCTTTTTTGATGGTGATTCATATATAGTTTGCATTGAACTATGACTGAAATCGGATGAATTTTCGCTCCTCGAACTAGCTTGCTTGGAATATCATGAAACTTGGTAGACATCCTTAGAAAAGATATTGGGTCACGATGTAAGATGTTTGGTGGATCCATGAGCAATCCTTATGGATCGCTAGCGATCTACAGGTGATGGATCATCCCCTTAACCTAAATTTCCGTCTTTCCATTTGGGTCCTTCTTAGCTTCTTCTTCTAGTCCTTTTGGTTGATTCTTGAGTTGCTTTGACTTAACGTGGATGTTCTATTCTCGTAGAATTTTATTGAGTAAAAACCCAGTTAACATTTCCCCCCTAGAGTATGCCTTTGTTGGAAACGAGGTTGGCTCTAGAAGTAACTGCTTTTGAGTTCCCCCTTCGTGAAGTTTAACTGATCTTGTTGAGGCTATCGTGCGAAATCATCATTGGCTATTCAGTCATCCATTGATTTCTTCAATGTGAACCATTATTGCTCATAACGATAAATCAATTTCAATCCCACAGCTTTCCAAATGCTTGCAAAAAACATTTAGACCATACTTAGCGAGTTAGGAGAAAATCGATTTCAACTTGATGGTCACTAGCAATCCATAGTCCATGGATCGCTAACGATCCAAGGACTTAGATAAATTTTCCATCCATTCTCCTATTTAGGTTTTTTTGGGCTGATCCTTCATCATTTCACACTCTCCTTGCGAACTGAGCCAATCTTTCTACGACCCGAGCTAAAACGTGACCAAACCCTAAGTTTGCTTACGCCACCGCTGTCATCGATCTTCACCACCAAAGCTCTCTGCCTTTGACACTTCCTAACCTCGCCGCCACTTTGAGATAATTTCCAACACCTGAAACTTTGCCTGCCCAAATCTCGACCGATCTTGCCTAACTTGGATCACTAGCGAGTTGAAATTGATTGCATTTGTCCTTTGACTTGATGTTGGTGATGTGGATTTGACATGTCTGGCTATCTTCATCCATAGAGTCAGAATTAACTTGCACAAAGTTTCACCATTGATCCCGCCACTTCATCTTGCGGTTTGATTTTGGTTTTTCTGGGAGGTTATAATAGCTTAGGGTAGCATCTTGTATGCAGCTCATGCTGCTATCACTTTCCAGAGAACCGAAATCGATTTATTTGGAGAATTTTCTATTCAATTCGGACTTATCAATCTATAGTTGCTCATTTTGGATTGATTCTATTGTTGCACAGTCGGTTTACGTGGAATAGGAAGAGTTTTCCATGTCGCTTCAGACAGCGGATCCGTTATCGATCGTTGATCGGTAATGGGTAAGTGTAGGAGGAATAACTTTAATGAATGATACGAAAAGTTTTTCCGTTTCTTCGCTGCGAATGAACTATCTACACAAGATAGAACATTTGTAGTGTTCAGGACACCGAGCGCATCCCGTAAAGATAACACACTGCAGTTGCCCAAGTCAATGCTTGAAATCCAACGAATTGGCATAAATCAATGTTTTTTCACAATTCAAGTGTTAAGTGTTAGGGGCCTTCTAGTTATAAATAGAATTACCTAACCACATTAGGTATAAGTTCTATTATATAGAATGAAGAACCCATCATCCTATCGTAAATCTTGTAGAGGAAGTCCGACACTTTCGGTATTCGAATCGACATCAGTTATGCTTCATAAATGGTTTCAGCAGCTCTTACTTTTTCAGCATCGCTAGCAGAATACGGTCAATTAGTTCTTGGTCCGGTTGTAGAAATAACTCCTCCAAACTTTAGAGTTTTACTCAACCCTCCAGAGAGAGCGTCCATCGTAATTTCTGCTAAAGTCATGCACAACATTTGTTTAAAGCATGACGTTCTGATGATGACATGCGCCTTCCATTGAAAAACAAGTTTGCACACATGCCACCTTCGGAGTACACCGTATGCCATCAGTACATGTGCTTGAATGGAGCAGTGCCCTCCTTTAGTCATTTCTTGGGGAATTGTCCCATTTTAGATTCACCCCAATGGATACGCGATTTTGACTTGTCTTCATGTTTTGCTTGTGCGGACATTCAATCATGCCCCAAGCTTTGATGAGCTAGGATATTTCCTCTCATTCTATAAGATAGCGAATGTCCGTCCCTTGTGATTATCGAGGCCAAAAGAAATTACAATATTGTGCTGCAGCTTCAAAGTAATTTATTCCAGTTTAAGACCCAATATTTTTTCATTAGATGTCTTTAGGATTTAATCACCTTTGTACGACTTAGGGTAAGTCTTTTCTTTTACTCATTGTGATTTAGTATGATGATGTGGGATTTTTAATAGATTGAATACTCTTTGCAGTTATTCGAAGGCAAAATAAAGATCCATCACTTGAGCCCATTTTCTATATTCTGGAGGCCATAGATGTTGGACAGAGATTGTCAAGTCTTTGCTAATAATGAGAATCTGGTTCGGTATGGCTAGTTGCATCCTAGGAGATCTGTCATCGTTGTTGAAGTTCCATCTCCTTTCCATTCAAGGATTCGAACACGCTCCACTTCTTCATCACACGACTCTTAAGAGGGTGATCTACCAGAAGAAGAAGTCCACCATGTGGATCAACTAAACAAATTCATGAAGGAAAAGACGTTACGATTGGAGCTAGTTGCCCGATTAGGATGCCCCTAATTTTGAAGGAGGAGGAAGAGGATTTTAAGCAGCATGAGGCATGGCTACGGTGATTACGGAAAAAGATGAGGGTGAAATTGAGAGCAACGGTAGCTATGATTCCTCCTCTAATGATGAGGAATTGGATAGAAGTCCAATGAAGTAGACTTCGAATCATGTGACGAAACCCCAAGAATGAGTCTTATTCTCCTATATTCACCTCCCCAAGAGATTATTACTAAAGATACTCCCCCAGCAGCCAAACGACTTCATGGTCTCCGCCTAAGAAACCGATATAAACTTTGGGGACTTGGGAAACATTTATGTAAACATCGATGGACTCATGGGAGATGATTTTGAATATGAGGGATTGCCTTCTCACCCTGATTATGCTATGTCTAGAGTTAGCATGATTCCCACAGCAGTGGCTTATCGATCCATTTTGTGAAGTCCTTTTAGGCCACCTACGACACGTTACACATTTTACTTAGGCCACATACACTTACATATGCATTATTTGAGTTTATTTTCTATCGCTAAAGTTCTTCATTCATTTTTTTATATAAGGTACTATGGAAGTCCGTAGACTTTATAAGGACCTTGAAAATTTTACAAACCCATAAAATGGGTCAAGACGGGCTTTAAGCCGCCATCAGCTCGGAGAAATCGAGGAAGAGTGAAGAAGGAAGAAAGATTTGGAGCTAAAAATTGTCAACGGGATGACAGGGACTGATGTAGATTTTACAAAAATGGTTATGAGAAGAGGAAAAGTCCCGACGATTGGGAAGAACCATTCAAGAAATCAAAAGTAGGTCATCGTTCTCATCCTTTCGAGCACCAACCATTTGGCCCAACTCTAGTCTCTGTTGGAATTGAAATTCCAACTCCTAATGTTCAAGTCTCTCCATCAAACCAAACTCCATCAATTCACGTAGTACTTACTTTGGGTTCTTCACGCCCGTGATGGAAGCCAGTTTATATTCTCCCATCTGGTCCCTCTAAGCCTGAGGCCACGCTCTTGAATGGTTTCTGAAGGGAGTTAAATTTGATCGTGACCTACGTCCGGAACATAAGAATACTTTTTCCCTATCTTTAGGAGATTCAGGGCAATTTGGATCAAGCTGAAGGATAGGAGAAATTATGTAAACAATTAAAGGACATAAACTGTAACAACTACCAAGAAATCATTTCCTTCGATTAGAAAAAGATGATTACGAGAGGATTTTAATGGAACGTGATGCCAGAACTGAGCAACTGACAAAGGAGAGCGATGTTGCAATTCGAGAGAGTAAGAGAAATGCTAGTTTGCTGAAGGTGTTGAAAGAGGCCCACACAAAAATTGAGATCATATTCATAGAAAAAAATCAAGAAAGCCCATGCTGATGAGGTTAAGCTAAAAAAAAGGAGCTTGAAATTCAAGACAATATCATCGAAGCTTAGAAAAGTACTATCACTGGTCATGACGAAGCCGTCGAAGCTCATAAAAAGAAAATTGCTGATTATGCGAGAAAGGTGGAATCCCATGATAAGGCCATTTCTGACCAGGCTCAAATGGTTGCTTCGCTTCAGGAAAGAGTCGCGTAGCTTAAGCTAAAAGGATCTAAGTTGAAGTTGAGGCCACCGTAACGGCGGCTACTTGGAGCTGTAGGTACCTTCGAAAGGAAGATAGAGACGATGGACGACACCATCTTGAATTTCTATGTCAACTCCCTGCTACATCAAGGCAGCCTCGGCTATTTGGGCCCCAAATTCCCATGCACTCTTGCTGTGATTTGGAAGATGTTCTGGCCCATTTTTGAAAAAACAGGAATGTATACATCGAGCAAGAGTTGGAGGGCGCCTACCTCAATGAAGAGTCAAAGAGGGCTTTGGTAGAGGCCGAGAGATTACTCAAGTTAAGAGGGAGCGAGAGGCCGCCGATGCTACTGGAGCTGCAACTGCTAAAGCACTATCAGAACCTTTTAGTTTTAGGCTTGGCGAATCATTAAAGCAGCCTCACGATTAGTCAGGAACTATTCCTGGTTTAGCTGGTACTGCTTTTTTGTCCTCCCCTTCAGTAACTGCCTCCAAAGCCTTGGGTGCTCTTGGAACTTCACCAAAGATATGTAGTCATCAGTAGAAGGAGATGGTGGGGAGTATAAGTTTGAAATTCTCGGTCACAATTCTGATGCAGGTAACCTTCTTGTTTCTCCCGAGCTTGATAATTTTCAAATCATACCACAAGAACAAGACGAATCGAATGATTTCATTTTTGATCTTATAGGTCCATCTTATTTACCATCGAACGGCCAATTTCTTCTATTCTAGGGCCTGCTGCTATTATGATTGCTTCGAAGCTTGTTTCTGTAGCTGTTTCGGTTACCATGACCATGTGTGGCTCACAATCAGGGACAGAATCTGAGAAGATTGCTGCGTGGCATGCCTAGGTGACCCTTCTTTATCATTAGAGGGTGTGTAATAGCAACTGATACTCGAGAGAAGACAGATCAAGCAAGGCAGCTAAGTGAAACCGAACTGCAGATGGTGGCAGTTAAGAAGAAAAAAATTGAGGAGAGAAATTCTTCGAGGAGCTCCCGCAAGTCCAGGAAGCACAAGATCAAGGAGAGTCTTCCGAGGGGGTTGAAGAACAAGGAGGAGACATAGGAACAGAGGTGATAATTGATATTTGTGGTAGTGCTACAACTCCTAGCAGGGATATTGAGAAGAAGAATAAACTTCCGACTAAAGGCTGGAAGAGAAGTGGTGGAAAGAAACACTGATAGGCTCCAGTGACCGTGGAGCTAGGTATTGGAACATTCTAATTTGTTTAACATGTAATTGTACAAGTACAGAGTCTGCACTTATTACTTTTGTTGTTGTAGCATCTATACTTTTATTTTTGTTGGCCAATATGGTGTAAGTGCGACCCTCACATTTTGGCTTTTCATAGAAAATGTAATAAGGAATGAAAAGATTAATGTTTCTACTGTCATATCTTATATGTTCTTCCTTAATTTTCACATACTTAACTTGCTTTTATACCACTTATGTAGGCACATGGCACGATTGCTTGTTCTGTAATTTCTATGCTTCACATTGTCGTGCCATGTTTCGCGGTACACAATGCCTTTATTTCCATGATTTCACGTATTATGTATGCATTTCTTTAACTTTATAACTAGATCCGTTGTGATTTCCAAAATTCTTTGTTTAGAGAAACGAGCCTGTGGAGTAGGTTTCCTTCCAACTAAATTCTGGTATGTGTGTGCCATTGTTACCCTTACTTTATAATGTTATTTTCTTCGAACACTTGACAAATGACTGGCTGATCCGAGCGATTCCTTAAGCGTCTGCAACCAAATCTACTTTACGGTTCATATCTTTAGGAACTTGTGACTTGAGCACCTCGATTCTAGAGATTTTGTCAGTCAACGATAAAAATTCTTTGATGATTTCTAGTTGTGTGACATTGCTGGATTCATGTCAGTTACTTTTGACAGTTGGAGTGGATTCTTGTTAGTTCTTCAATAGGCGAGTTTCCGGTGTTGTCAGGACAACACTGGTACTTACAAGATCTTAATGGTTGGCTGATGGTGTTGGAGCAACATTAAATAATGCTTGTGCAGAATGCGCGGTTTACTAAATGCATGGTTTTTGAGAGTGCGCGGCTTACGAAATGCGGGGATTTTGGGAATGTGTGGCTTATGAAATGCATGGCTTATGGGATCGATACGATCCGCCAATCTAGAATTGTTTAGAATTTCTTGACGTTGCTAATCTTTAGGTAGCATGAGGAGTTCGTAATTCGAGAGCATGGTTCCACGGCTCAAGATGTGATGCGCGACTTATGGTATGCGCGATTTAAGTAATTATATTTGCTTGGGCATGATTCCATAACCCAAGAAGTGGTGAGCAGCTTATGAAATGTGTGACTTTGGTTTGGGCCTTCTCGGTGTTGCCAGAGCATTACCAGTTCTTAGAAGGCGAGGATCGAGTTCTATCAATCTAACGGTTTATGTCGATTTGCTTTCGTCGACTTGGCGGGTGGGTGTGGCATACTTGAGTGTGGTTCCACTATCTCAAGTAGCAACTGGGTGGTTTTCATTCGATTTGACCTCGTTGACTTGGCAAGTTACTTTTGTGAACATAGTTTTATTGGTTCAGAAAGCAAAGCAATTTTAATAAAAAAAAGTTGGGCAAGTTCTACCTACTTACAATGCCTCTATTATTATAAGATTGCTTATTTACAGAAAATATGAAATACATAAGATAGTCTTAAATAAAATAACAATGCAGTGATTCACTGTTCCAAGCTCGAGGAATTTATGTTCCACCAATGGTTGTTAGCTTGAACGTGCCATCCCTAGCTTCTGGCCGATCACATAGGCCCTTTTTCAGTTTGGTCCGAATTTTTCTGGTATAGGGTAGACCTGTTTGAGGACAATTTCGCCCACTCTGAAAGTGCGATTAAAGACTTTGGAATTGAAATATCATGTGACCCTTTTCTGTTGAGCAGCAGTCTTTAACTTGGCTTCTTCCCTCTTCCCATCGACTATATTGAGCGACTCGAGTAGAAGCTGCTCATTTTGCCTTTGATTAAAGTTTTTCCTTCGATAAGAGGGGACTTCTAGCTCGACTAGGATCATTGCCTCTAAACCATATGCCAATGCAAACAGGGAGTGCCCGGTTGTAGATTTGAGCGATGTCCTGTAAGCCCATAACGTGAGTGGAAGTTCATCAACCCAATTTTCTTTGGCTTTAGTTAGCTTCTTTTTGATGGTGGACTTAACAATCTTATTCACTGCTTTCACTTGCCCATTTGTCTACGGATGTGCCACAGTGGAAAAACTTTTCTTGATTCGAAAGCGTTTGCAAAAGTCTTTTAACTCAGCTCTTTCGACTTGAGTCCTGTTATCTGTGATGATTTTTTGTGGCACTCCAAACCTGCAAATAATGCTTTAAGTGACAAAATTAATAACTTTGTTTGTGGTAATAGTGGTCGGTGGTTTCGCTTCCACCCATTTGGTGAAATAGTCAACAGCAAAAATAGCATATTTGGTTCCAACTTTGGCTATTGGTAATACATCAATCGGATAAATTCCTTAGATCATGAATGGTCATGGACTGACCATCTGTGTCATCTCTATCGAAGGAGTTTTTTGACCATGCCAAAACTTTGTCATTGGTTGCACCGTCTGGCATAATCTGCTGCATCGCAGTTTACTGTGGGCCAAAAATACCCATATCGGAGAAATTTCTTTACAAGGGTTTTCCCTGCAGTGTGATCTGTGCGGTTGACTTCACAAACTTCCATGAGGATTCTTCTGGCTTCATCATTAGTTGCACGCCTGAGCAAAGGGGTATAGAATCCTCTTTGGTAGAGCAGCCCATCCTATACTACAAACCATGGCGCCTTTCCAAGGATCTCTTTCCTTTAATTCTAGTCTATAGGGAGTGTTCCTTCGAGAAGGTAGTCCTTAATGGTATCATCCACGTTTCTGGTTCTTTGGTTGTTTCGAAAATCCAGTCAATATCCATCTCACTTATGCTTGGAGCGGTCAGAGTTTCAACTGGGACTTGCCCCCAATGACTAAATTTCTTCGAAACATGCCAGTTTGGCTAGATAGTCTGCCTTCATGTTTTATTCGAACGGGATATGAGTTATGGTGTAATGTTTGATGTCATTCAGGAGTTCCTACACTTTTATAGATACGGGACAAGGTTCTCTTCCTGAACTAGGTATTCGCCTTTCACTTGGAAGAAAACTAGTTGAGAGTTGCTATAGATGTGTACGGACTTTATCCCAAGTTTCTTCACCAAATTCAGCCAAACTATCAATGCTTCATATTCTGCTTTGTTATTTTTTATAGGGAATTCCAAGCGTAAGACATAGAAAATGGATCATCCTTCGAGAGTTTGAGCACTACACATGCCCTGGAGCAGAAGTTGTTAGATGCACCATTAATGAACAACTTCCATCGTGTCCCCACTTCCAGAGTAATTTCTTCTTCGTAATCTCGTATAGTAGACTCGGGAATGAAGTCTGCCAGCACCTGCCTAGTAATCACCTTTCGAGGATGGTATGTGATTTTGCACTAGCCTAGTTCGATGTTCCATTTGATAAGCTGTCCAAAGGTCTCGGGGCGGTACAATACTCGCTTCAAGGGTTGATCTTTAGTACTTTGATCGCGTGTGCTTGGAAGTATGTTCGTAATTTTCTAGATGCGAAGAGGCAATATGCTAATTTTTCCAATTTTGGATACTACTTCTCGGCTCCAGTGAATCGTTTACTGATGTAATATACGGATCGCTGGATCTTTGCTTTTTCTCATATGAGTGCGATAACTAATACATAAGGTGAGATTGCAAAGTAGATAAACAAGTCTTCTCTTTCTATCGGCTTGGACAGGATTAGTGGGGTTTCCATATGTCGCAGAAGCTCTTCTAACGCAATTTAAAAGCTTGGTTCAATTCGAAGTTCTTCTTTCTCTTCTTTAGTGCATCGAAGAATGATTTACATTTGTTCTTTTCTTTTGAGATGAACCAGCTTAGTGCTGCAACTTTTCCATTCAAGCTCTGTAACTCATTCCTGTTCCTCGACTTCCTTAAAGCAGTAATTTGTTGAGATTTTCTTCGATGCCTCTGGCACTTACAATGAATCCCAAGAACTTTCGAGAGGCTACCCCGAACTGATGCTTAAGTGGATTGAGCTTCATTCCTTATTTTCAGGATATTTCAAACATTTTAGCAAGGTTGTCCAAGTGATTTGCAGCTATGCGCGATTTAACCGACATATCGTCTACATAAACATCCATAATCTTCCCGATCTGATGTTTTAACATGGCGTTCACTAGTCTTTACTAGGTTTCCACAGCATTCTTTAAGCCAAATAGCATCACTTTGTAGCAGTATAATCCCAGATCAGTAATGAAACTAGTTTTTTCCTGGTCATGTCCATGCATTATCACAGTCAGTACAGGTTTGCCATTTCGCATTGGACTTCTTAACCAAGACCGGATTAGCAACCCATTTGGGGTAGGTTGCATCGTGGATAAAACCATTTTCCATCAGCTTATCCACTTCTTCTCTCAGCGCTTTGGACCATTCTTGTCCTAGGCTGTGTCTCTTCTGCTTCACTGGTGTATACTTGGGATCAATGTTAAGTGCCCGGCATGCAATCTTTGACAAACTCCACACATTTTGAAACGTGTCCAATCAAATGTTAAGTGCCCCACATCCAATCTATGACAAACCCCACACATTTCTATTTCCAAGATGTGATCCAATTTCCAGGACTAGTATTAGGTCAGACTATTAATTTTGCCGGTTTTGCCCATTCCTTCCTTGAACTCTTCTTTCCAAGGTCTAAAGCCTTATCGAATAGGCTATGGTACTCAAGCAAGGGGCGGCCCTATAGTTTCTATTTGGTAGGTTCACAAATGTGGAGAGTTCTCCCCCATATTCTTTCGCTTTTCTTTTCTTTTTGACTCTCGCGTTCTGTGATATAGCATTCTCTGGTGGCACTTTGGTCTTCTTTGATCACCACAACTCCATTTTCTATCATAAATTTCGATGGTTATACACCACCGAGCTAAAGCAATCCAAAAATCTACCTAAGAGAATCGACCAAAGAAAGCATTGTAGGTGAATATTTCATCTATAATCACAAAGGTTTAGATGTGGACGACTCTTCGGTCACATTCTTTGAGTTATACGGGTAAATCGATTGCTCCGACAGGTTGCTTAGATTCACTGGTGAACCCTTAGATCTTTATCCAGCAAGTGAATACGTCTTTGATGAAATGTGTGTTTGAAAAGGATATTCACCGAAATTCCACTGTCCACCAATATACGTCAGACCATGGCTGATCCGATTTCTACCATCATGACCATAGGGTCAAGGGTCAAAGCTTTTATTCCTTTAGTGTCTCGAGTTCAGAACACTATGTCATCTTTCAGGGTCCTCTACTACTTGGAAGGAGTTCCATCTTCGATCGCAAAGAACTAAACCTTCATAGCGTGTCTTAGGAGCTTGCGTATCGCTCCATTTCTCCCCAATTCTTCTATACGGGATGAGGTCCTCCAGATATTGTTCCAATAACGAGTCTTTGGTTGGTCCATCTAGATCCCTCTTCACTGGTTCTAGCTTGGTTTCCTCGGTCCCTAGGAGCTTAGAGTGCAACAGTTGGTCTGGATTTTACGGCTTCCTCACATACTGCTGAAGCTTGTTTTTCAAAATTATATCTTCAATCAGGTTCTTCAAATGATGGCACTCATTCATGTTGTGACCGTGTGTTTCGGAAGTGGCAATATTTACCAGAACACTTTTGTTGTGCGGTTGCTTTCTTTTTAGGTGGCTTCTTGTATTCCTATGTCCCTTGTGTCGCAAGGTAGATGTTCTATGAAGTATCATTGACTAGGTTGTGGTCTTTGGTTCTCAAGCCTTTAAGTCGCTTGTTACTTCCATTTCGCTTATTGGAATTCGAGTTCTTCCTTTTCTTATTCCTATCCTTCACCACATTTTCTGCAATGGTCCTGGATGTATATGCGTCTTGGTTCATCGCCATACCATTCTGTCCGATGTTGGTTGCTTGTAAGTTAGTAGGTTTTCCTTCTAGCTCCTTCCCTTTTCCAATATCAAGTACTGGATCGCCTCTCGATTATAGTCCTTCCTGGTAGTAGGTATTTTCATCTTGATCAATTTTCCAAACTCACTATCGGGATGGATGGTTCAAACCAGGGCCATGAAGACCATATCTTCGTTCAGGTTACTTACTTTAGTGACTGCTGTGTTAAACCAGCTCAAAATGGATTTTAGAGATTCATTTCGTCCTTGGAATAGGTACGATAAGGACATCACGTATTTTGGTTATGCCGTGTGAAACCTAAACTGATTAAGGAATCTTGTTGCTAATTCACCGAAAGTGGAGATGGATTTAAGTGGGAGCCTGGTGAACCACATGGAAACAATTCCCTCCAAAAAGATTGGAAAACATCTACATCGAATAGCATTTGCTCCGTCCATGTACCAACTCTACTTGTACAAGTGAGGTTTCGAGTCTCTGGTTCCATCGTAGGATGGACTAGTCGGCATAAAGAACTTTTTAGGCTATCGTTCATTCAGATGTCATTGGTGAACGGAGTCCAACTTGGAGCGGATCCCCATTCATCATCTCTCATATTCTTAGTTCTGTCCATTAAGCTCTTGATCTTGTCCGCGATATATGCCTTTGATGTCTGGTAGTGCCCGGGTTGGCTGGCAGTGACGACACCAAGTATTTGATCTTGCAAATGATCTTAGTAAGCGGGTTGAAGCCTAGACTCTCCTACCTTTGGGAAAGCCACACCAACGGAGTTTCATTGGCTTGCGATTAATCGGCCAGGGGTAGTTTGAACCTCTCTACCGGTATTGAAGGCATTAGTATTTTATTTCAACTCATTGTTCAAGTCATTCACCATCTTTAGAGTCAAAGAGATCCACTGCTATATCTTTCCATGGAGTTATCATCCCCTAGATTCAAGTTCAAGGTGGGATGCTTTGCAGTTGGTGGAGTTCTTGTGTTTCCTTCTATGGTGATTCCTGTAGCTCCACATATTACTCCTTTATATTACTGCTTTCTGTTTCTCTTATTTAGGCCAGAAATGGAAGAGTTTTCCTGCTCCATGGCAGTCGCAGTGTAACAATCCCGATTTTTAATTAAAATTAAATTGATAATTAAAATAAATTTTTGAATAAAATTGTAAATTAATTTGAATTTTTCAAATTTAATAGGGTATTTGGACATTGATTTCAAAATTTAATTTGTGGATTTGAAATTCTATATTTAGTATCTATAAGTTAAAAAAATATCCCAAAAAATTTATCAATTAAAATTAATAATATATTCTAAACCTTGGAATTTAATTTGAAAATAAACTGGGAAAAAAAAGAAAGAAAAGTCATCTAAATTTTTAAACAAATAAATAAGTGGAAATTAGATATGAATAAAATTCCAATTTTTGTTTTGAGTTTAAAATATTGAAATAATGAATGTTTATAAAAGCCATTTTAATTTAAAAATCTTATACATATGTACATTTCATATATGAGTAAAAAAAATTGAATACATATTGGAAATTAATTTAAATTATTTAGGATATGTGTGAATATAACAAATGGACATAAATGTTTGTATTTCAAGTTTAAAATTGAAATTTATATTTAAAATAAGTGTTTTAAAAATAAGTAGCATTTAAAAAAAATCATTAAGATATAATATAAAAATAAAGTTTATAAAATTTTCTTGTCTTGTAAAAGTTCACAAATGTAAATAAAGATTCACATGGGAGATAGAGTAAGATAAATAACAAAATCTAAAGCTTATGATATCTCTTTACAAATGGCACGAAGGCATCATTGCTTAGATAAAATAATCAAATAAAAAAAATTCAGAAACTTTTCACCTTCCCAATTCAAATTTTTAAACCTTCAAATCTCTGAAAAGTTTAGTAACCAAAAGATCTTGTAATCTTTACTTCAACATTCAAAAAAGAAAAGAAATCAGAAAAAAAAAGGGAAAACTGTCAAGTTTTCTTCAATTCAATTCAAAAGAAAAGGAAAAATATCTGAATCATCTTAAAAGCTTTAGGCTCAGGTAAGTTTTGTTTTAAACTTTATAGTTTATAAAATTATGATTTTTAAATCATATTTTAACAACAAATTCAAATCAAACTGCAGATTTGCCTTAAAACAGTGAAGCTTCAGGTTTGCCAAAGAGTAGTGCAAAGTTTTTTTTTGGAAATAATTTAAAAGACAAGTAACTTTCTTTTTAAAGTTTAACTTGAAGTTATAATCTATAATTAAGCAAGAATTTAATACAATAATATTCAAATTTTTGCAGGAAGAAGCAAGATCAAAGCTTCATTCTATTTCTGGTTTTCAAAGTTTCAGAAGAAAAAAAAAGCTTCTCTGTCCTATTAAAAATCCCAACTGAAGTAAAATAAAAACCCTTGTTATTAATAATTTAAGTGAATGAACATAACAAGAGTAATCATAGATCTGTAACCATCATTTGTAGATCTAAGTTTAAAAAAAGAATTAAAGTAGAAAAAGAAGTAAGTTGCCAAGCTTCATCTCTGTTTGAAACTGTCAGGAAGGCACTTCTATCTTCTGGAAAATAATGTGAGTAAACCCCAAGCTTTATTCAATTTTTTGTGCTTAAATGCCTGCATGAATGTGAATAGTTTTGGCTTGTGAATGGATTGCTATGCTCGAGTTTTTTTGTGCCTGGAAATGTGATTTCTTCCTTTTACTTTTTTGTTGTTTCCTGTAATGCTTTGGTTCACAGTGTAAACCATTAAAAAAACCTTTCCTCTATTCCTATTGAAATTGAATGATAAACTGTGGTTTTGGATATGCTTTGTGTTTTCAGTAATTTATCAAAGTAAAGTTTTGAAAGCTTCCTTCTTTCTAGAAACTGTAAAAACACAGTTACTTCTAAATTTTGGGTTACAGGTTAACCCATATCAAAACAAATCTAAATCTCCCCCTCTTTGATTCTAGCAGGGATTGTAAACAAGTTGAAATATTGTTTTAAACCTGTATTACATTTCAGTAATTAAATCAAAGCAAAGTTTTAAAGTTTCTTTTTTTCCAGAAACTGTAAAAAACAGAGTTTCATTTAAGTACCAGGTTTACAAGAGTAAACTATATCAAGATCAAATTCAAATCTCTCCCTCTCCCTCATTTCTTCTGGAATGAATTGAAAAGCAAGTTGAAGTTTTGCTTTAAAAATTGTAATATGTTCCAGTAATAAAAATTTAAGCAAAGGTTATTTAGTTTTCACTGGAAATTTATTAAAAGCAGTCACCATTTGATTTTTGCAAAAATTCGAACTCTATAGATTTCAATTTCAGCAATATCATTTGAATCTACTTCAAAAATGATGATTTTTGAAAACAAAATGCAAATTTTTCATTAAGCTTTGGCCGAGATAATGGAGGTTAAACAGAGAGATGAACTTTGACCATTTCTGATGACCCAAACGATGGTGGGTCTCGAGTTCATCGTCGGGGTTGGGTCAAATGTGCGAGATCACTAGAAAAATACGAATAGGATTTATAAATCCCTAACTCTTCAATTCGAGATTAAATTAGGGTTTATGAACCCATTTTGGTTCATGTTAGAAATGATGGTGCCGCGCCATCTATGGTTGATCAGGCTGCGTGTCAGGGGGGAAATCGAAGCGTCGCGCGTTGATGGAGTTTTGGTCAAAATTCGGTGACCGCTAATGGTCAGAGGAGGCAGCGCAAGGCGACTTACTGATGAGGTCCTGATGGTCATTTGGGTCATGATGTCTCGATCCTTGTTCTCGAAGTGAAATCGCGTTCTAGATGTTCATGTCGTTTTGGAGGATGGTAGGCGATCGTTGGTGGCCGCAGCTCCAACCAACGGCGGCGAATCTAGTCGTGCACGTGCACGTGGGGGTAGTGGTGTCAGTAGTGATGGTTTGGGGAAGAAGGGAAGCAACTCGAAGTGTTACGCGGGGGAGTAGGGAGAAAACTCGAAGACGAGCTCGAGTCGTTTTAGCGTTATATCGGGTTAATTTTAAGACTTGAACAAATTTTTGTTGAAAAATTTTTGCACGGGTCAATTTGGGCTAAAACTCGAAGTAAGGGGATGGTTGTCTCGGGGATGACTCGAGGAATCCACGGGTTGGACATAAAAACAGTAGATTACAGTTTTAACTAAATTTTTTGAAAAAACCAGTTAAATCATTTTTCTGAATAAATGAATGATAACTGTAAATGGAATTTCAGGTAAATAGTATTGAATCAATTATTTAAAATGTATGAAGTTCAAAACAAGAAAAATATTTTCAAATTGTATATTTTCTTTTAAATAAAGGTTGTTTTAAAATTTAACTTAATAAAAATTTAAAAGATAAATCAAATGTTTAAGTGTTAATTTAAAAACCTAATTTATTTATGATGATGAGATAGTAATTAACAATTAATGTTTTGTAATGACTTTATAAATAAATAAATAATCAATTAGAGAATAGTCAATTAATAAGAGTAATTTAACTTAATCAGTTAACAATTAATAATTAGTAAATTAAAATAATTAATCAAAGAATAATTAGTTAATAAAGCCAAATAAGATTAAATTAATCCATAATTAGGTAAAATTAAACATTGATTTAAAATAAGTAATAAAGATAATTATATGGTTAATTCACTTTAATTACAATAATCTTATCTAAAGATGATTGACCATCATCAAATATTCTGTACTGGATTGATATGTCTGTTGTGATACTGTGATGGCTTTATGATGAACTATGATTTGTGATTTGTTCCTATATGTATGTGGAAAACCCTTTTGCCCGTAAAACGACATTTGAATTTCGATACGACAGGGAGTCGGATTTCAGTTGTTATCCGAAACCCACATCGAATCATAATGAAGAATCTTTGTGATTGATAAATTTACTATATCTATGAATCTGTGAACGAAGATAAGCGTTATGGGTTATACCGCTTATCAATATTGATATGATTAAATCTATGATGATTGATGTTGTGCACTATTGTGTAAAACCCCCTGGACTACACTTATGCACACAAAAATGTGGATTGCATGTGGAAATTGGTTAAGTCACAGATTTTTAAAATAGTTTTGAAATTGAATTTTTGAAATCAAATGGTTTTGGAAATAGATCGGATTTAAAGTGAAAAGCTTTTGAAAAAGAATTTCAAAGATAAAAGTTATTTTTGAATAACTTAATTTAGTTTTGAAATTTGATTTAAATTTGAATTCGAAATTCGAAATTGAATTCTATTTTGAGAATTTAAGATGTAAAAAGGTTATACAAGCTTATATGGGTTTTAAACCATTTTGGAAGTGTTCTTTTGGAAATTTGAGTTCAACCCAAGGATTTAACTTGTATAATTGAAATCGGATTTTTCCAAAATGAGAACTGTTTGTTTTCAAATGATAAAAGCTTTCATATAAGAAATGAATTTCCAAATTGTGTTAAAGGAATTTCAAGTTCGAATTGAAATGGTTTTCCAAGTTATGAATGAATATTTGGGAACGGGTTTTGAAAGAAATGAGTAAAATCTTGGATTTAAAGATTAAATGAGTTAATCCAATTAAAATGGAAATTAATTTGAAAATCCATGAATAGATCTTTGTGAAATTGGGTGAACTTTGTGAAATAAATCTTTTGTTTAAAGATTTGAAATGGTAATTTGTTTAAACCATTTGGAAGAAAGATTTGGAATTTTAAAGTTGTGACTTAACTAAAATCCCATATCCACATATTTTTAGATACTGCGCTCATTATTCGGTTTAGCCGGAAGAGGACCTTGTGTCATATAACCCATTTCGAATAATGATACGTCGTTATGGATAGCATTTGAAGACTGGTGGTGAAGACCGGGTATTTGCGAGAACGATAGGATGACTTATCGATTGTCTCTGCACTGAGTAGCTACGGTATAGAGATTCCCTAAGTGATGGGAAGTCCGATCGGGATTGTGAATATCGGGATTTGCAAGGGCTTCTTCGGAAGTTCCTTTGGTTCTGTTCGAACTCGGAACAGACTTGTATGGTTGTGTGTATGACACTACACTTTGAGATGTAAAGCCAATTTCTTTCAAATACATATCTGTTGGTGGCAGAGAATTTATTCTCTTAGCTTAACACCCTTCTCTAAGACGTACGAGCTCAGAGGTTATGTAGTTGAAGGTTATCAGCGATATACTTCCAATTTGGTAGTGTGGCACGCTAAGTGCTGCTGTGTGTTGATGATCATTTGTTGATCGAAGCATGGCTTTCATGTAAAGCGTAGCTTTGTGGACAAGACCTCATCGAGCCTCACAAACCAAAAATGGTCGAAACAGGAAAGATGCGGCAAGGTTTCAGGGGTAGCTCCCCTAGGGTATGACCATTCCTTCTGGAAAAGGGTGGTATCGTGGTATGGATCCCAGATATTTACTCATGTGGACACCGTACTATATTTATTACAGTGTGATGTTGTTGGAGGGCCCTCGGATAAAGGTCCCAAAGGACCAGGGGTGGCATATCTTAGGTTTTCTTCCCCGGGAAGGGGGTAGCCGGCCTTGTGTTAGCAGAGAGCCGGGTAGGTTCTCGGGGCATCCCGCCAGAGGCGTTCCCATGTGGCAATAGGAAGTTCCTTAGCCTGACCATTTGTTGGAAATCCAATCATCCAATACGAGCCCTTTACGATTGCAGTTGTATTACCTGCCACCTCAGGTGGTAGCTATAGTGGGCATAGTATAATGGTACCTATGCTGGCTAGGATTTATATTATACTTTCAAAATGTTTTCCACTATGCACTAATAATAATATCAAAATGGTTTTTCGCGTATCAAGCATATTGGACTACCATAAGGAGAAATCTCCTCCAATTCTACGTTTGCATTGTGTGTGTGGCGGGAGGCCTTATGGTAGTTTCATTTTCCAAAAAGCATTGCGGATTTGAATTTTAAAAGCTTTGTTGTTTGTTTTAAAAGACAAAACTGTTTTGTTTTCTCACACCAGTCCTATGACTGACCTGGAGTTTATTGTTCCTTTCCTAAACTCTGGGTGCCCACTATTTTCCATATGGACAGTCTAGAGTTGGGTTTTCAGATAATCAAGTAATAGGTGTAGATTCGATAGCCTTCGAAGTCTTTGGATTGGTAGCTTTCAGTCTTTGGGATCTTCTTCAGTCTTGCATGACTGACCTTGCTTAGCATAGTTCAACTTGATGAGGGTTCGAGCTAGCTTTGGATTGGAGATGGTGTTCTTAGAGTTTGGCATTGAGGATATTCTTTCCGCTGTGTCTTGTATCTCTGATAGTATTGATATGTATTGTATCATTCTATTGTATTATCATTGTATCTGGATATTGTATCGAATGTTGTATATTAATGTTTATTTCATTTTCTTCCGCTGTGTTGTACTTAATGTGTTATAAGCTCCAGCGAACCAGATTCGACGTTTGGATCTGCGGCATTTGAATGCAAGTGTCGTATTTGGTACCGATTTTCGAAGGTCGAGTTAGGGTCGTTACACGCAGTCTCTTGCATGATTCTCGGAGCAGCAAGTGATTGTAATTTAAGGAGGGCATTTAATTTTTTCATAAGAGATTTTTGGCTGTTCTCCATCTTTTGGTTGATTTCATCAACCATCCTATTTAACTCACCTCTAGCGACAAGTTCATGCCGGATAGAAGATCCCGATACCTAATCTCTTGTGTTGGCACAAGAATTTGCTCTGACTAATGGGTTGTTGGCACCATTGACATCAATTTTCTGAGGATTGGTTTCCTCTCTGACTATTACATATGTTATAGATTTTCCAAAAGCAGTTCTCTTTCTTCATGGTGCTATTGATTCTCAACAGCAAATCTTCTAGGCAAAGACTGAGGATCTAACTTTTAAACCTATCTTATCAATAGTAGATAGCTAGATCTAAGCTTGAGTTGGGCTTTTAGTGAAAGTACCAAAATGTTAACCCAAAAAATGGATCAATGCCCTGAATTGAGTGTGAAAGCACCAGCTCTATTCTTACAGAGCAATAATATAGAAAATGAATGTAAAAAAGCAAAAATAGTAAAGAGATAAAAAATATTTTTATAGTGGCGCGGCTATTAACGAAGCCTACATCCACTTTAGAACTTTCTATTAACTGACTACTATTACAAGTTGAATCGGACTACATTTTGGTTGAATTTTCTAAGTTAGATCAAATCACAAGTACATGAATTCACTGAAGAATCACAGTGAGTCCTTAAATGACTATTGTGTGAGAGTAGAAGAGTGAAGAATAGTTTCTACAGCGTTCCAGCAGTTAGTCTCGAAGTTTCACTTTATGTTGCAGATAGGTGAGTATTTATAAGGATTGGAGAGATATTGGACTGGGCCACTTTGCCATAAGCTTATACTGATGACACGAAGAAGCTCTAAAAATTCCACAACGAAATGACCTATCTTGGATCGTGAGCGATCCATAGGGCATGGATCGTGAGCGATCCATGCATTTTAAATATTTTTGGATCCTCAATCAAATTGTGCTCTTTACCTTATGTTTATGCACTCAGTGTAATTTCATAACTAGTTGTCTTATTTTGATGGTGATTCATATACATGTTGCATTGAATTATGACTGGAATCAGAATGCTCACTTCTCGAACTAGTTTGCTTGCGATATCTTGAAACTTGGCAGACATCCCTAGAAAAGATATTGGTTCACGATGCAAGAAGTTTGGTGGATCCACAAGCAATCCTTATGGATCGTTAGTGATCAATAGGTGATAGATCGCTAGTGATCCATCCCTTTAGCCAATTTTTACATCTTTCCTTTTTGGTCCTTCTTAGCTTCTTTATTTTGTCCTTTTGATTGATTCTTGAGTTGTTTTGACTTGATGTGGATGTTTTAGTTTCTGTTGAATTTTGTTGGGTTAAAAACCCAGTTAATAATTATGTAACGTCCCGGAGGAATTTTCGTTCTTCGGAAATCCGACATCGACACTCACTTTATCGACTACCGAGAAATCGAAGGCCAAAAACCGAGATGTTATGGGTTTTAAAAAGAAAAGAAAAGAAAGAAGAGAGAAAAAGAAAAATAGAGGGAAAAGAAGATAGACAATTTTTTTAGAAAACAGAGAATTAGAAAAACAGAAGATAGAAAAATTTAAAAATAGAACGGGAAGAAAGAACAACAGAACAACATCAGAATCTCACAATTCGCAGCGGAACAACATATAATAATAAATGAATAATCTTTAAACAAAGAACTATATCAGTTATTACATTACATTTCATTTCATTACATCATATCATCAGAGTGTACAACAACAACATCAAACAATGCAGCGGAAAAAGAAATACTATATAAACTAGTAATACGCCATGCCATCCAGCTTGTCTCCAGCAACTCCTGAATATCCTGAATATCCTGATAAACCTAACTCTTAACTGCCCGTGTGGAAATTGGTGGGCACCCAGAGTTTAGGAAGGAAAACAATAAACTCCAAGTCAGTCATGTGACTGGTGTGAGAACTCAAAACAGTTTATTTATCTTTAAAATCAAAAAGAGAAATATTTTTAAATTCAATTCGCAATGCTTTTAAAAATGAGACTACCATAAGGCCTCCCGCACACACACACATGCAAACGCAGAATCGGAGGAGATTTCTCCTTATGATAGCCAAAGATGCTTGATACGCATTTAAAATAACATTTGATATTATTACTAGTGCATAGTGTATAACAAATCATTTCGAAAATAAAGATATAAATCTTAGCCAACATACGACCATTATCGTATGCCTACTATAGCTAACTATGTTCAATAGCAGGTTACCGCCACATTCCATAGCAGGTTATACAACTAATACCGTACAAGTCACGTATTGTTTCTTTGGATTTCCAACAAATGATCAGGCCAAGGAACTTCCCATTGCCACATGAGAATGCCTCTGGAAAGACATCCCCGGGAACCAAACCGGAACTCTGCCAACACAAGGCCGGGTTACCCCTTAACTGGGTAACTACTGACACGAGCACGCCATTCCCCGGTCCTTTAGGACCTTTTCAACCGAGCGCTCGATATCCAACATCACACCATAATAAATAGAGTGTTTTCAACATGAGTAAGTATCTGGGCTCCATACCATGATACCACCCCTTTCCAGAAGGAAATGCACATACCCTAAGGGGAGCTACAGCAACCCCTAATAACCTTGCCGCATCTTTCCTGTTTTGACCATTTCCGGGATGTGAGGCTCGACGAAGTCACGTCCACAAAAACACACTTTGTACAAAAAGCTGTGCTTTGGGTCAACAAATGATCAACACAATGATCACTAAGATAGACGATCAAATCAATGATCCTATCACAAATAATCAACACAATGATCATTTCAGCATCACTCAGCATGTCACATTACCAAAATGGGATATATTGCTGATAACTTCAACTATATAACCTTTGAGCTCGTACGTCTCAAAGAAGGGTGTTAAGCAAAGAATAAGTTCTCCGCCACCAACAGAAATATATTTGAAAGAAATCGGCTTTATATCTCAAATTGTAATGTCAGGCATACAATCCATACAAGTTTGTTCCGGGCTCGAACAAAACCGAAGGCACTTACAAAGAAGTCCTTGCAATCCGGATATTCACAATCCTGATCGGATTCACCATCACATATGGAGAACTCAATACCGGAGCAACTCGGTGCAGAGTCAATCGATAGTTCATCCTATCACTCTCGCAAATATCCGGTCTTCAACACCGATCTTCAAATGCGATTCACAACGACGTATCACATATTCGGAGTGGGTTATACGACCCCATGGTCCTTTCCCGGTTAACCCGAATAGTGAGCGCTTATTCAAAAATAAGTGTGCATTCAAATTCAATCAATTCACATCAAATACCCATTCAAAGGGAAATATTGATAGTCGGTTATTGAACTATCAATTGATATGCACACATCACCAGATTCCAAATAATTTTCCAAATTATTTATTTTCCAAAATATCTTTACAAGATATATAATTTCAACATTTCAAAAATAAATCAATATTTATTTTTAACAAGTTTCACTTTCACATATAAATTCCTTAGTGAATTTATATTCCAAAATATTCATGCATATACGATTTCAATAATTCATTTCAATTTATCTTCAGAAAAAGATAAATTCTAATTATTCACTTCATATTGGAAAACATTTCCATACTTATTTATTCATAAGTAATTCACAAATTCCTTTTATTTTCAACACTGGAAAATATTCAATATACTTAAATCGAATTAAGTATATAATTCATTCTTTAAGGTAATCATTCCCTTAAACATTTTTATTTGGGCCAAAACGAATGTTGCGTAAAACATCGTTACGACAACCCAAAATCACTAGTATAGGGATTCGAAATTAAATAGATATATAAATCCCAATACTATTCTAAACATTTCCTTTCGGAAATTATTTACTATAACAACAGTGTTATAGTCCACCATTTCCTTTTATTTCTCGAAAACGTCTATTTCAACAATAAATGTTGAAATCTATGGTTTCGAATCTCAACACATTTTAAACCATCGTTAGATCGTTTTAATTCTATTTAAAACATCATATCTAAAACAATTTCTTTAACGTATTATTCACTATTCAAAAACGTGAATATACTACCTTAACAAATTTCATCATTTCTATTCATTTTATTTCAAAGGATTATTCAAAGTCTAAAACGTGAATAAAATCTCCATTTATAAGTTATAACAATTTTTTTTTTTTTTTATTAAAATAAGTCTTTTTACAAATTTATAAAACAACGTTTATAAATTCTATTTCTATTTATTCTATAAAAACTTCCTTTTTTATACATCTCCTTTATTAACTTATTCGATTTATAACTCGGTTATAAACTACAGGTTCATATTATAAGTTAAACACTTATAATCTATTCGTTTGCAAAACCATTCCATTGAACTTCATAATTATAAATCTTATAACTTATAAGATTCAATTATTTATCCAAATCTTATTACTTTAATAACTTTACAAATTTTATAAACCTACTGTTTATAAAATCCCATTTATAACTTTACCGTTATATAATTCCATGAATTCCATTCATTTACAAAATTCATTTTCACTCCATTCAAACACTTATAAAATCTCATTTTATAATTCCAACGTTTTAATTTACAAATATTCATTTGTAAATCCTTTAATATAAATCAATCTATATTATTCTTTAAAACGTCTTAACTCCTTTATAGTTTCATCATTTTGATTTATAAAATAATCAAATTTTATAAATCTTTTTATTCAAACTTTTAATAATAAACTCAAAAATCCAGTTTAAACTATTTTATAAAATCATTAATTCATATTTCTCAAAAATCAGCTTTTAACTATATTTCACAAAAACCATAATTTTTATAACAATAAAAATTATAACGTTTATTTATTTAAAATAGATCAATTCCGAAAATCTTATATATTTTCAAAAATCACTTTAAAATCATTTTAAAATCCCAAAATCTGGGTCCAATGATGCTACACACCAAATAGTCAATCACGACTAACAACGATATCATATATCGATATGATAATCCATCAAATATCAAAATATCTGAAATAAAATAAATACTGTTGAGGAATCCAGTTGGATCCCTCCAACCTGTTTCCTGCATTCAAAAACATTAGCACAATACCAATTTCGCTCCAGTACGAAATTATCGCGGTACATGTTCTTATTAAATATTATCCGCTTAATAACGGCGTAATAGGGTCTCATCCGCTAAACAAATAAATGCGGGAAATCAACAACTGCAATATATACATATGCCAATATATATATATTGATATATTATATATAATACCAATTTCACTGTTTATGAAATATTCGCGGTATATGTTTTTATTAAATAACATCCGCTTACTAACGGCGCATAATGTCTATTTTAACAATCAATAATTTACAGTCATCATTCAAACATGCATTCAAATATTTTAAATCTAACTATTTAAAATAAAATCGAAATCTATTCGATTGAGTGAGAAATTCTCACCTTGATTTTAATTTCCGTTTCAGCTTTTATTTCGAATAAAATTAAACGCGCGTTTAATTTTACCCGAAATTCTCACTAACTCCAAACGACTCCAAACCAACTCCATCGCGTAGTGCTCGTCCATACGATTCCAACGCAACTGAGTTTGCATTTTTTCGACCTCGTATGAAAAAGTTATGAATTTATGAAGTTCGTACACGATTTATATACACAATTTATAACATAACTTTAAAATTTTAACCTCCAACTAATCCTAGCCCTTGGATCCAAATCCTATGCCTCTCCTTCATCTTCCCCCTTCACGTTATCATCTCCAGTAAAAGCATATTGAGGCCGAACCCAATTAGCTAGCTAGGGTTAAATATTACTCCTCCAATTCTCAACGATACTCGATCACACCAACGCCAACGCGAAGCACACGACGCAAGCTACCTCCACCTGCCACCATGGCCAACTCGGCCTGCATATGACGCGCGCGCACGCAAGTGCACAGCCCACGCACGGCCATGCTTTGCTCCTCCATCGTCGCACCATTTACGATCATCACCGTATGGATTTCAAGCTCTCTTCATGCTCTACCTTTTTCGTGTTGAACACTTCTTCTAATTCTTTGTAGATTGGGAGAGATTGAGGGGAAAAGGAGATTGAATTCTGGCCATTCATGTATAAGTGACGGCTAGGTTAAATTAGATTTAGGGTTTGTATATTTTTTTAATTTATGAAGAGGTAGGGGTTATTTATAAGGAACGAGCGACACTATTCATCCCGGAATTTCCGAACTCCGATTTAGACGCCGTAACCAGCGTACCTAGGGTTTATCCCGCGTTCCGGACACAATGGAACAGGTTTCGGAAGCTAATTCGGAAGTATGTGCGAGTTATGGCTGAAAACGTTCAATTTAAATTAAACCGATTTAAGTCGATTTCTAGGCGTTTTAATTTGTACCGGACAAACGGTAAATCCAATTGACTTGAAATTTGAAACCTTACAATAATATCACATTACGGATCCGATGAAACTGGTTTCGTCGAATTCCGAGACTTTTTGAAAAATGGCTATTTTGACTCGCCAAATTTAAATTAAAAATAAATCGATGCGTTTCGAGCTGCCACGATCAAACGATAGCTCCGATTGACACGAAATTTGAAATCCGGTAATAACTAACTATTACGGATCCAATGAAACTGGTTTCGTTCAATTCTGAGACTGTTCAAAAATTGACTATTTTACAGTCGATTATTAAATATTAAAATATTCAATTTTCACAAATTAACTTTTAATTCGATTTTAAAAGTTCTAAAATATTTCTATAACTCCAGTATGATTAAATAAAATTTTACAAATCATTTTCTATCATATTTAACTCTATTTTCAATTATTTCCATAATTTAACATTTTAAATTATCGATTTAATTATCCAATTAAATCCAATAATTCAAATAAAAATTTATTTGACTTATAAATTCACTTATAAATATTTAAAATTAATTAAATATTCAAATTTTAATTTATAAAAATTCTGGGTCGTTACAATCTTTCCCCCTTAAAAGAATTTCGTCCTCGAAATTACAAGTAAGAAAGGTTACAAAATCTATTAACTTTCCAAAATTCATAATTAAACTTCTTACAATAACTTTACTAAGTTTTCAAATCATACTTAGTTATCTTTTTCAAAAACAACTATATCATTTAACTTTCAATTTCAAAATCAAAGTTAAAGTTTTCAAAATTTTCCAATTTTCTTAAATTTTTCTAACGCCTTAAATTTTCGGAAAAATTCGCCATGTCTCCTTTGCGCGGCTCGATCCGAAAAAAAAATGACAGTATATATATCACAAATATACATCTCATCAAGTAATGAGGCATCCCGAAGGGAAAAAAGTGTAAAAGTGCGATATTTAATCCGAGATATGTACCTTATATTTTATTAGCGAGCATATACGGCTAATATAGCGCTAAAGCGAACTCCAAATGCGAAGCAAACACGATCCGCACCTACTAAACACTTAACAAACAACATGAGAACATGAACATATGCAAATAATCTCAATATACAACATATAACAACATGATAACTATATATGTCACATAGCAAATGCAACAATAGCAATATATATTCAACCATCATCCAATTACCATTCAACAAATTCATAACCAATATATTCATTCATATTTTCATTCATATACAATGAATTGGTTTTCACTCTAAATCATATTTGATTTATCAACATTGGATTTTATCAACATTCTTTTTCAATTCAATTAGTTTGCATTCACTAATTAAATCCAATTCACATTAAATTCTATTCAAATTTATTTACTTCTAATTTGAATTCAATTACATAGCTTCCAATTTCATTAAATCTTAATGAATTATAAACAATCAACTAACAACCATATAACAACCAATGTATATTAATTTCAACCAAATTCCTTTCACTTATATTCATTCAATTTGGTTTAACATTAAATTGATTTCCATTCCAATTTATTCAACTTCTAATAACATTAGATTTTAATGAATTAACATTTATATTCATTATTTCTTATCAACTTTATTCACATTCAATTGATTATCATTCAATCCATTTATTCAATTCAATTACCAAAGTTGAATTTCATTCACATAACTTAAGTTCACATTTATCTTTATTACTAATATCAACTTCATTTAACTTTGAATTCATTTTTATTTACAACTCATATTCATAAATATATTCATATAGTTTCACTTCTCATATATATAAGTTTATTTCACAATTGTAATTCACTTTAATTATAACTCAATTCTTATAATTCTTTTGCTTATACAATTATTCTTTTATTTAGATTATCCAAACAACCTAACAATCAACTTATATACACTTTGATAATTCTGAAAAATTATTCCTTTATATATAAAATATAATCAAGGTAAAATTATTTCATTTACCCAATTTTTAAATCAATATTGTGCCGAATTGTTCTATTCAAGTGTTTAGAAACCCCTTCGGCATAGTCTTGCGGACCACGCTGACGAAAGTTCATATGCCACTCAATAAACCAATCATCACAATATAAAACAATTTTTATATTCACTAACAAACACGCTCTCATAGCTATTATTACACTCAAACTCATTCTAGAGTACTGCTGACTCTATCTCTAATGAATTATACCCTACAGAACCATGGTTGTCGCTTAACCATCAGAGCTCTGATACCAAATGTAACGTCCCGGAGGAATTTTCGTTCTTCGGAAATCCGACATCGACACTCACTTTATCGACTGCCGAGAAATCGAAGGCCAAAAACCGAGATGTTATGGGTTTTAAAAAGAAAAGAAAAGAAAGAAGAGAGAAAAAGAAAAATAGAGGGAAAAGAAGATAGACAATTTTTTTAGAAAACAGAGAATTAGAAAAACAGAAGATAGAAAAATTTAAAAATAGAACGGGAAGAAAGAACAACAGAACAACATCAGAATCTCACAATTCGCAGCGGAACAACATATAATAATAAATGAATAATCTTTAAACAAAGAACTATATCAGTTATTACATTACATTTCATTTCATTACATCATATCATCAGAGTGTACAACAACAACATCAAACAATGCAGCGGAAAAAGAAATACTATATAAACTAGTAATACGCCATGCCATCCAGCTTGCCTCCAGCAACTCCTGAATATCCTGAATATCCTGATAAACCTAACTCTTAACTGCCCGTGTGGAAATTGGTGGGCACCCAGAGTTTAGGAAGGAAAACAATAAACTCCAAGTCAGTCATGTGACTGGTGTGAGAACTCAAAACAGTTTATTTATCTTTAAAATCAAAAAGAGAAATATTTTTAAATTCAATTCGCAATGCTTTTAAAAATGAGACTACCATAAGGCCTCCCGCACACACACACATGCAAACGCAGAATCGGAGGAGATTTCTCCTTATGATAGCCAAAGATGCTTGATACGCATTTAAAATAACATTTGATATTATTACTAGTGCATAGTGTATAACAAATCATTTCGAAAATAAAGATATAAATCTTAGCCAACATACGACCATTATCGTATGCCTACTATAGCTAACTATGTTCAATAGCAGGTTACCGCCACATTCCATAGCAGGTTATACAACTAATACCGTACAAGTCACGTATTGTTTCTTTGGATTTCCAACAAATGATCAGGCCAAGGAACTTCCCATTGCCACATGAGAATGCCTCTGGAAAGACATCCCCGAGAACCAAACCGGAACTCTGCCAACACAAGGCCGGGTTACCCCTTAACTGGGTAACTACTGACACGAGCACGCCATTCCCCGGTCCTTTAGGACCTTTTCAACCGAGCGCTCGATATCCAACATCACACCATAATAAATAGAGTGTTTTCAACATGAGTAAGTATCTGGCCTCCATACCATGATACCACCCCTTTCCAGAAGGAAATGCACATACCCTAAGGGGAGCTACAGCAACCCCTAATAACCTTGCCGCATCTTTCATGTTTTGACCATTTCCGGGATGTGAGGCTCGACGAAGTCACGTCCACAAAAACACACTTTGTACAAAAAGCTGTGCTTTGGGTCAACAAATGATCAACACAATGATCACTAAGATAGACGATCAAATCAATGATCCTATCACAAATAATCAACACAATGATCATTTCAGCATCACTCAGCATGTCACATTACCAAAATGGGATATATTGCTGATAACTTCAACTATATAACCTTTGAGCTCGTACGTCTCAAAGAAGGGTGTTAAGCAAAGAATAAGTTCTCCGCCACCAACAGAAATATATTTGAAAGAAATCGGCTTTATATCTCAAATTGTAATGTCAGGCATACAATCCATACAAGTTTGTTCCGGGCTCGAACAAAACCGAAGGCACTTACAAAGAAGTCCTTGCAATCCGGATATTCACAATCCTGATCGGATTCACCATCACATATGGAGAACTCAATACCGGAGCAACTCGGTGCAGAGTCAATCGATAGTTCATCCTATCACTCTCGCAAATATCCGGTCTTCAACACCGATCTTCAAATGCGATTCACAACGACGTATCACATATTCGGAGTGGGTTATACGACCCCATGGTCCTTTCCCGGTTAACCCGAATAGTGAGCGCTTATTCAAAAATAAGTGTGCATTCAAATTCAATCAATTCACATCAAATACCCATTCAAAGGGAAATATTGATAGTCGGTTATTGAACTATCAATTGATATGCACACATCACCAGATTCCAAATAATTTTCCAAATTATTTATTTTCCAAAATATCTTTACAAGATATATAATTTCAACATTTCAAAAATAAATCAATATTTATTTTTAACAAGTTTCACTTTCACATATAAATTCCTTAGTGAATTTATATTCCAAAATATTCATGCATATACGATTTCAATAATTCATTTCAATTTATCTTCAGAAAAAGATAAATTCTAATTATTCACTTCATATTGGAAAACATTTCCATACTTATTTATTCATAAGTAATTCACAAATTCCTTTTATTTTCAACACTGGAAAATATTCAATATACTTAAATCGAATTAAGTATATAATTCATTCTTTAAGGTAATCATTCCCTTAAACATTTTTATTTGGGCCAAAACGAATGTTGCGTAAAACATCGTTACGACAACCCAAAATCACTAGTATAGGGATTCGAAATTAAATAGATATATAAATCCCAATACTATTCTAAACATTTCCTTTCGGAAATTATTTACTATAACAACAGTGTTATAGTCCACCATTTCCTTTTATTTCTCGAAAACGTCTATTTCAACAATAAATGTTGAAATCTATGGTTTCGAATCTCAACACATTTTAAACCATCGTTAGATCGTTTTAATTCTATTTAAAACATCATATCTAAAACAATTTCTTTAACGTATTATTCACTATTCAAAAACGTGAATATACTACCTTAACAAATTTCATCATTTCTATTCATTTTATTTCAAAGGATTATTCAAAGTCTAAAACGTGAATAAAATCTCCATTTATAAGTTATAACAAATTTTTTTTTTTTTTTTTATTAAAATAAGTCTTTTTACAAATTTATAAAACAACGTTTATAAATTCTATTTCTATTTATTCTATAAAAACTTCCTTTTTTATACATCTCCTTTATTAACTTATTCGATTTATAACTCGGTTATAAACTACAGGTTCATATTATAAGTTAAACACTTATAATCTATTCGTTTGCAAAACCATTCCATTGAACTTCATAATTATAAATCTTATAACTTATAAGATTCAATTATTTATCCAAATCTTATTACTTTAATAACTTTACAAATTTTATAAACCTACTGTTTATAAAATCCCATTTATAACTTTACCGTTATATAATTCCATGAATTCCATTCATTTACAAAATTCATTTTCACTCCATTCAAACACTTATAAAATCTCATTTTATAATTCCAACGTTTTAATTTACAAATATTCATTTGTAAATCCTTTAATATAAATCAATCTATATTATTCTTTAAAACGTCTTAACTCCTTTATAGTTTCATCATTTTGATTTATAAAATAATCAAATTTTATAAATCTTTTTATTCAAACTTTTAATAATAAACTCAAAAATCCAGTTTAAACTATTTTATAAAATCATTAATTCATATTTCTCAAAAATCAGCTTTTAACTATATTTCACAAAAACCATAATTTTTATAACAATAAAAATTATAACGTTTATTTATTTAAAATAGATCAATTCCGAAAATCTTATATATTTTCAAAAATCACTTTAAAATCATTTTAAAATCCCAAAATCTGGGTCCAATGATGCTACACACCAAATAGTCAATCACGACTAACAACGATATCATATATCGATATGATAATCCATCAAATATCAAAATATCTGAAATAAAATAAATACTGTTGAGGAATCCAGTTGGATCCCTCCAACCTGTTTCCTGCATTCAAAAACATTAGCACAATACCAATTTCGCTCCAGTACGAAATTATCGCGGTACATGTTCTTATTAAATATTATCCGCTTAATAACGGCGTAATAGGGTCTCATCCGCTAAACAAATAAATGCGGGAAATCAACAACTGCAATATATACATATGCCAATATATATATATTGATATATTATATATAATACCAATTTCACTGTTTATGAAATATTCGCGGTATATGTTTTTATTAAATAACATCCGCTTACTAACGGCGCATAATGTCTATTTTAACAATCAATAATTTACAGTCATCATTCAAACATGCATTCAAATATTTTAAATCTAACTATTTAAAATAAAATCGAAATCTATTCGATTGAGTGAGAAATTCTCACCTTGATTTTAATTTCCGTTTCAGCTTTTATTTCGAATAAAATTAAACGCGCGTTTAATTTTACCCGAAATTCTCACTAACTCCAAACGACTCCAAACCAACTCCATCGCGTAGTGCTCGTCCATACGATTCCAACGCAACTGAGTTTGCATTTTTTCGACCTCGTATGAAAAAGTTATGAATTTATGAAGTTCGTACACGATTTATATACACAATTTATAACATAACTTTAAAATTTTAACCTCCAACTAATCCTAGCCCTTGGATCCAAATCCTATGCCTCTCCTTCATCTTCCCCCTTCACGTTATCATCTCCAGTAAAAGCATATTGAGGCCGAACCCAATTAGCTAGCTAGGGTTAAATATTACTCCTCCAATTCTCAACGATACTCGATCACACCAACGCCAACGCGAAGCACACGACGCAAGCTACCTCCACCTGCCACCATGGCCAACTCGGCCTGCATATGACGCGCGCGCACGCAAGTGCACAGCCCACGCACGGCCATGCTTTGCTCCTCCATCGTCGCACCATTTACGATCATCACCGTATGGATTTCAAGCTCTCTTCATGCTCTACCTTTTTCGTGTTGAACACTTCTTCTAATTCTTTGTAGATTGGGAGAGATTGAGGGGAAAAGGAGATTGAATTCTGGCCATTCATGTATAAGTGACGGCTAGGTTAAATTAGATTTAGGGTTTGTATATTTTTTTAATTTATGAAGAGGTAGGGGTTATTTATAAGGAACGAGCGACACTATTCATCCCGGAATTTCCGAACTCCGATTTAGACGCCGTAACCAGCGTACCTAGGGTTTATCCCGCGTTCCGGACACAATGGAACAGGTTTCGGAAGCTAATTCGGAAGTATGTGCGAGTTATGGCTGAAAACGTTCAATTTAAATTAAACCGATTTAAGTCGATTTCTAGGCGTTTTAATTTGTACCGGACAAACGGTAAATCCAATTGACTTGAAATTTGAAACCTTACAATAATATCACATTACGGATCCGATGAAACTGGTTTCGTCGAATTCCGAGACTTTTTGAAAAATGGCTATTTTGACTCGCCAAATTTAAATTAAAAATAAATCGATGCGTTTCGAGCTGCCACGATCAAACGATAGCTCCGATTGACACGAAATTTGAAATCCGGTAATAACTAACTATTACGGATCCAATGAAACTGGTTTCGTTCAATTCTGAGACTGTTCAAAAATTGACTATTTTACAGTCGATTATTAAATATTAAAATATTCAATTTTCACAAATTAACTTTTAATTCGATTTTAAAAGTTCTAAAATATTTCTATAACTCCAGTATGATTAAATAAAATTTTACAAATCATTTTCTATCATATTTAACTCTATTTTCAATTATTTCCATAATTTAACATTTTAAATTATCGATTTAATTATCCAATTAAATCCAATAATTCAAATAAAAATTTATTTGACTTATAAATTCACTTATAAATATTTAAAATTAATTAAATATTCAAATTTTAATTTATAAAAATTCTGGGTCGTTACAAATTAGGATCCTAAGAAGCAATAATTCTACCATTACCACCAATTGAATTGTTGTTAATCACGTTTCAGTTAGTTAAATATCTATTATGAAAATTATCTAGATTGCAATCATCAAGTATATGTTCAAAATACCAACAATACTAGGTTTATATGAAATTAGTAACTTAGAAAGATCTAATTTCCTTTTAGGTGAATTTAATCTCCTAATATTCCAAGTAATAATCGACATAAAATTAATATAAAGGATATAATAATGGATATCACTACAGCTAAATAGAAACATTGTTGCTGAATTTTATGCTATTTGAAGTTTTTCCACCTTATTTCTTACAAGACTTCTTGTCTTGTGTTTTCAGAAACTTATTCCATTTATGATTTTTGGGAGAGTGTTTTTTACCATTGCCTTTTATACAGTCTTCCCACTTTGGATTCTTAATAGTGTATTTTTCTTTGACGCTTTTAGGGTTATTGATGTTATCATTATCACTTTCCATAATTTCCTGCATGCTTTTCCTTCTGCTTTTTCTCTCTTACTAGTAAAAGGTGAATAAGATGAAGATAGAAAAAGCCCTGCATTCTAGATCAATAGTGTGATGCCCCACCTTTATATTCACACTAGCCAAGGACACCATGGACTGATGCCATCGACTAGCATGAAGAATAAGGCTGTTGAGGGGCGACCACCAATGTAATTGATTTGTGCGAGTACCGATATACCAGATAGAAGGTCATGCATTTCATTTCAAGTGGAAATCCGACGTATCAAATACAAATTCAAAGCTACTACACAGTGGTTAAGTGGTCTTCGAAAACAAATATAAAATAAACATAATGCAAAGTCAGTCACAGATATTCATATCACTAAGGTGGAAACTGATATAAAAGTAACAAGTAGAAGTGTACATCAAAGTAGTGGTCATACAAGATCCATTACATCACAAAAGAATAGGTACAAGTGCTAGACAAAAGAATATGAATACATCAAGGAGTCTCTATTTCGAATGTATAAAAACAAAAACTACTAAGCTAAAATAATTAGCCAAAAGTCAGAAGCTACACCCTGCTAAGAAGTCAAGTGGAAGCACATGAAATACCTCGGTCTGACATGAGTATTATTTAAGAAGAAAAATAATAAACAGACCAGTCTAACTGCAAATTATCATATAAGATGAGGTAGGACAAGAGATATGGCAAATGTATATGATAACAACAAAAGTCATACAATATCTCAATTTTTCTCAAACACCAAAAAGGATGTCATATTCTTTATTTTTATTCACCAAATCACAAATATTGATAAAACCTATCAATACGAGTCACAAAAAATTGGTGAAACATAAATTCTTGAAATCAATAATTAGAAATCCATAAAGACACAAAAGGGGGAGGCCTATCACAAATGGGAGCATAAAAACTCACCAACACGTGTACCACAACCGGGTCGCTGTCCCATGGGTCGCTAACCCATAGAGCGGTGCAAAACGTGGTACAACGGTACGCCTGAGGAACCTGAAACTCAAATAAGCCGGAACAACGACGTACTATAATGGTGTGCCCGATGAACCGAACTCTATAAAAAAAGGCAAAAGATTATGGGTCGCTAGCCCATAAATGAGACAAAGCTCTACAGAACAGGGTATATTCCCCCACATGGACAAAGAGACATCGCATATCGCTAGTCTAAACCATAAAATGATCACCATAGATCAATAAGAAGTGTAAATTATATTAAGCTAGTAAATAAATGAGTTTAGCTTCATGTCCCATAACCACTAGCTTAACTTAAATAATTGTCATGAGATTTCTATCAAACAAGTCCAAGAATTAACCAACGACGCAAACGTTTCATACCACTTGTTTTATTAAGTTGTTTAATTAGATTACTCATACGAATAAGGTAAAGGTTTGTATATACTAATAGATTGGAAAACATTTTTAAAAAGGAGCTTTGCGTTAAAAATAATTGTTGAAATCATTTTTGCAAAAGAGTTTGAGTATTTACTACTAGTATAGAAACCTTTGTATTTTAAAGTTACAAACCATAGAAACGATTATAAAAACAATCTATCACCAAAAATCCACATTCATCGACATGAGTTAAAACCATGAAAATTGATATCAAATCCATCAAATGGATATTCCCAAAAATTCAGGATAGTAGTCATCAAAGTCGATAATAAATGACAACAACGAACCGGATTAACAAAATCGATCGAAATGGAAACCCACATAAAAATAGGCAAATTTGCTGAATTTAACAACGTTAGACGTCTGATGGTTATTCTTGACGTCTGAGCTGAAAGTTTGGAAATTTTCTTGCAGATCGCCCAGACGTCTGGGAATAAATTCAGACGTCTGAGCTGTAAATTTGGAATTTTTATTTATATGACCTAGACGTCTAAGTGTTTCCCCGGTCGTCTGAGCTGAAGCTTAGGGAAAATTTTGCCTAGGCCATTGATGGCTAAATTAACTCAAAAGAGATCGAATTAGCGATGGTGGCAAGGGATTTATGCCAAGTGATAACCCAGCCCTATATGCTCTTAAATACACTCCAAACAACATGTCCAAACATCCTTAGTAGGATTTTCATAGATTTTGACTTCAAAATACCCAAAAATAGAAAATTCACTAAACCAATTCAAATCAAAAGCAATTGGACATGAAATAGATGTTAGGAATTCATACCTAATACAATGAAAACTATAGACATAGATGTGATTTCAAAAACTCACCTTTAAATTCAAAAACAAGGAATGAGAAGCTCTAAAACAAAGCAAGATCAATTCCTCTTCAAATACACCTCTAAGATCTACAATCTATTATCACATGCAAAGATTTCCTAAGTTAGGTTATAGAAAATTCTGAAAATTGAAGAGAGATTAAGATGGAGAAGATGAAGAGCATGCTTACCTAAGCTTCTCCTTGATTTTAGACTTGAATTTGAATTTACTAAGAAAACTAGGGCTTAAGAATTTCTAATCTCCTCTCTTTTCCCCTCTTTTTCCTATGGCTTGGATGTTAGGAATTTAGAAAATGGAATGAATGAATGAAGAGGAGTGGAGTGGGAGGTATTTGGTAGAAGGTTTGGGTTCTTTTATTGGGTTAGTGGGCCAGAACACAACCGAAAGCCCAAATGAAAAATACCGAAATTCTAATCAACTTCAAACATATCGATGTTTACACTCAAACAAATTGCAAACGTCGTTTTGAACTCAATGAAAGTAGCTTCGAGTTCGGATTAGACTATTTACAAAAAGTCACATTTTGGACTTTAAATTCAATGAACGATTCTATATTTAAATATAACATTTAAATATATAATCGTAAAATATGCGGGTTGTTACAGACTACCCTCCTTAAAGAAATTACGTCCAGGTAATACTTAAAAAGAAAACAAAGAGTAACAACCACACTAAGGCATAACAACATAAAAAAAATAAAGTGAGAAGTTTACCTTAAAGAGCATGAGAGAGTAAATCTGGATGTGTTCGGTCTATGAATTTTCTAGATTCCTAAGAATAATCCTTAGGATTTGAGGACAATTGAACTTTCAAAAGCGGAATATCTTTATTACGAAGGCGTTTAACCTCCATAGAAATGATGCGAATAGGATGTTGCTCATAAGTAAAATTAGGTGAAACATCAATTTCTTCAATAACACCAGACTCAAGAATAGAATCAGAATCTCTAAGGCATTTCCGTAGTTGAGAGACATTGAATACATCATGAATAGCAGAAAATTGAGCCGGTAATAAAAGGCGATAAGCTACGGAAGTAATGCGTTCGGTGATGGGAAATAGACCAATATATCGAGGTGCTAATTTTCCCAATCGATTGAAACGCACAACACCCTTTATAGGTGAAACACGAATGAACGCCAAATCTCCCATAGAAAATTCCAACTTCCCTATTCGGTTATCGGCATAGGATTTTTGTCTACTTTGAGCTTCTTTTATCCTATGACGAATAAGGTCAATCTTTTCGGTGGAATCACGAATAAAATATGGACTTAAAATCAGCTTCTCACCGGCTTTAAGACAACATGAAGGAGATCGGCATGGCCTTCCATAGAGTGCCTCGAAAGGTGTCATACCAACACTAGATTGGAAGCTATTATTGTAAGAAAACTCAACAAGAGAAATATGATCCTCCCAACTTCCACCAAAATCAAGAACACATGCATGAAGAAGATCTTTAAGAGTTTGATTCACATGCTATGTTTGACCATCGGACTGAGGATGATAAGCGGTGCTAAATTAAGCTTTGCTCCCAAAGCTTTTTGAATACCTTTCCAAAATCCACTAGTGGATCACGATCTCTAACAATAGAAGTAGGAACTCCATGCAATTTGACAATTTCTTTAACATAGAATTTGGCCAAAAGAGGTACGGTCCGGTTGGACCAAACGGGAAGAAAATGGACGGATTTGATAAGTCTATCTACTATCACCCATAGACTGTCATGACCCGAACGAGAACGGGGATGACCGCCAATAAAGTCCATGGAAAATTGATCCCACTTTCAAATTGGAATGTCTAAAGGTTGCAATAACCCACCGGGCCTTTGATGCTTGGCATTTACTAGTTGGCAAGTCATGCAATGCTTAACAAAGTTAGAAATGTAAAATTTCATTCAATCCCAATAATAAAGTCATTTCATGTCCGCATACATTTTACTACTACCGGGATGAAAGGTAAATTTAGAACGATGAGAATCTTCTAAAATACTTTACGAAGATCACAAATATTTGGCATAGTAAGTCTACCAAATTTTCAAATACCTCCACGAGCATCGACTTTAAAATCTTTAAAACCATCAATATCTCTATCCCTATAACTTTGGCTAAGATGAGCCAATTCGGGATCATGCTTTTGAGCTTCAAGAATGCAGTCTAAAAGAGATGGATGAGCTTTAAGGCTACACAAAATAATAGATGGATATGAATTGGATTCACGATCTCGAATCTCACAAGTGGACATCATGATCATTCAATTCAGATATCAACATTGAAACAACCGCTTGTTGCTTACGACTTAGGGCATCGGCAATACGATTTCGCTTTTCGGGAGTATAAAGAATATCAAGATCATAAGATGCAAGGAATTTGAGCCAATGTTGTTGACGCAAATTAAGTTCCTTTTGGGAGAACAAATACTTTAAAGATTTATGATCGATGTAGAGGACAAATTTCTCCCCCAAAAGATAATGATGCCAAATTTTAAGGGCGAAAACAGTGGCCGCGAGCTCTAAATTATGAGTGGCACACCTATTCTTGGCAGGCTTTAATTTCCTAGAAGCATAAGCGATAACACATTCCCTCAGCATGAGAATGGCTTCCAAACCAACACGACTAGCATCGGTATAAGCAATTAAGTCTTGGTTCCCTACGGGAATCATAAGAATAGGAGCACCGGAAAGGAATTTTTTTAATTTTTGAAAAGAGCTTTACATTTGTCTGATCAAATGTACTTAACTCCCTTCTTTGTCAAACTAGTGAGAGGTACGAAAATTTTAGAAAAGCCTTTCACGAAATGACGGTAGTAGCCTGCCAATCCAATAAAGCTATGAATTTTATTCTCGCTCTTCGGTCTCTTCCAGTTTTGAATCGCCTCGATCTTTGAAGGATCCAGGGAAATTACAGATTCAGAAATAATGTCCTAAAAATTTCACACGGGATTGCCAAATATGGCACTTAGAAAATTTTGCTTTCAATTGATTACTCCTAAGAGTCTCCAACACAATCTGTAGATGTCTTTCATGCTCCTCCTCGGTTTTAGAATAAACAAGAATATCATCTATAAAGATGAGAACAAATCGATCGAGGAAGTCTTTGAAAACTCGATTCATAAGGTCAACGAAATAAGCTAGAGCATTCGTTAAACCTAATGGCATAACAAGCCATTCATAAGATCCATAGTGAATATAGAACGATGTCAAAGAAATTTTATCCTCTGCATTCGAAGCTGATGACAAACGGTTGCTAAGCCTAACTGTGAAAGACTCTAGCTCTGCTAAGTTGATCAAATAGATCATCAATCCGAGGCAAGACATATTTATTCTTGATGGTGGGATCATTAAGCCAGTGGTAGTCAATGCAAAGCCTAATTGTACCATCGAATTTCTTCACAAAGATAGTCGAAGCTCCCCAAGGAGAGTACTAGAACGAATAAATCGTTTTGCTTCCAATTCAGATAATTATTTTCGCATCTCCTCATTTTCCTTATTGGACATACGATAAGGAGGAGGAGTGATAGGTAGAGCTCTAAGTATTAGATTAATTAAGAACTCAATTGCTCGCTTTGGTGGTAATCCTAAAATGGGCTCAAATATATCGAGAAATTCACGAACAACGTAAAAGAGGGAAATGACATCATCGTTATCATCATCATGCAGATTTAGAGAATATAAGGATGCAACCAAATTAGAATCTGAATCTTTAAGTATAATTAAGCCAATCCATTTCCAAAATCATTCCAAAACCTAAGTAGTGCATAACATGCAAATCGGCACAGAAAGCATACTCGCATAAAATAATCTCAACATCTTTGCAAAGTAAACTAAGTGTTGCGGATCCACCAACCGGATTCACAATTCTCAGTGAACTCATCAAGACCATAACATTTAAAGACAAAGTGTCAACAAGTTCTTTTGATATAAAAGAGTGAGATGCACCTGTATCAAAAAGAATTCGAATAGAATGATCACGAAACATAAAAATGCCACCAAGGACAGAATGAGAAATACCTTGACCAAGAGAAGTGTTACTAGGGGCTTGCGCAACATTTAACTTTCCCTCTTTCTTGCTTTGAAGTTTGGGACATGAAGATATAGGTGACCCGAACTTTTGCAATAGTGACAAGTAAGGGGCTTTCGACACTTATTTGCATAATGGTCCTTAAAACCACAATTGTAACACTCTTCACGACTAGAGGAAGGAGTCTTTGCTACCGAAGTTGCTTGCTTCCCTTTCTTGTTGGGATTAGAGCCTTTGAACTTACTATCAAGTTGCCTCTTCTTATTGTTGTTGAACTTTTGTTTGGAACCCACAACTTCAACATCACTTTCTTTATCGGCCTCTTCAAGTCGAAGAGCGATATCTACAAGCAGATTGAAAGAAACTTCTAGTTTCAGAAGTAAGGCCTGCTTGAGGTTCTTATTCAAACCATAGATAAACCTTTGATTCTTCTTCAATGGGGTATTAATATACCCGACTTCATATTTAGAGAGAGATTCAAAAGATGCGACATAATCTGTCATAGAAGATTCACCTTGAATAAGGTCAATAAAGCGTCGGTTAAAGTTACTTTTCATCTTCCGGCTCAAACTTTAACTCGAACCTTTTCCGGAATTGCTCCCAAATAAAATTCGCTTCAAAAATTTTCGAAATCAAAAGTTCATACCAATATAATGCTCTTTTATGAAGCATGCTAGAAGCCACTTGGACTCGATGTAGATCCACAAGATTCATGTGAGAAAAGATGCGGTCGCATGTTCTAAGCCAAGCTTGGATTCTATAACGTTTTGGGAACCCTTGAATGGCATTTCACTCAATTGGTATAATCATCACACAAGCATGCAAACCCGAATTTAGGATGAGTAGGCTCTAAAATGGGTCCGACAGCTTGGGTATTCTTTACAAGATCCAAAAGTTGTTGAGCAGACATGAATACACCATCTTGGGGAGTAGCGCTGTATTGATTGGTGCTGGGACGACCAGATCTAACAATTTATCTTCTTTAAGAAAGAAAGAAAAGGAAAAAGGTTATTCTCAGAATGAATATCAAACAGACTTAATTGATAAAACAAGGCAGCATAAAACAAAATAGGATAGAATGGGTCCTAGAATACGAACTAAATCCTAAGGCACGATTTCTAAGAGAGACTTGAGACAATGATCCTTGCTAGATTATTCTTAATCGTTCCAATACCAAGTTGTGATGCCCCACCTCCATACTCACACTAGCCATGGACACCATGGAGTAATGCCATCGACTAGCACAAAGAATAAGGCTGTTGAGTAGTGACCACCTATGTAATTGATTTGTGCGAGTATCGAAATGCTAGATAGAAGGTCATGCATTTCATTTCAAGAGGAAATCCGAGATATCAAATACAAACTCAAAGCTAGTATATAGCAGCTAAGTGGCTTTCGGTAACAAATATAAAATAAACATAACACAAAGTCAGTCACAGATATTTATATCACTAAGGCGAAAATAGATATGAATTGAACACATAGAAGTGTACATCAAAGTAGTGGTCATACAAGATTCACTACATCACAAAAGAATAGGTACAAGTGCTAGACAAAAGAATATGAATACATCAAGGAGTCTCTATCTCGAATATATAAAAACAAAAACTACTGAGCAAAAGTAGTTAGCAAAAAATCAGAAGCTACTCCTTGCTAAGAAGTCAAGTGGAAGCACGTGAAACACCTCGGTCTGACCTGAGTATTATTCAAGAACAAAAATAATAAAAGGATCGGTCTAGCTATAAGTTATCATATAAGATGAGATAGGATTAGAGATATGGCAAATTTATATAATAACAACAAAAATCATACAATATCTTAATTTTTCTCAGACACCAAAAAGAATGTCATATTTTTATTTTTATTCATCAAATCACAAATATTGATAAAGCTTATCAATACAAATCACAAAAAATTGGTGAAACATAAATTCTAAAAATCAATAATTAGAAATCCAAAAAACGCAAAGGGGGAGGCTTATCACAAACGAGAGCATGAAAATCACCAACAAGTGTATCACAAACAGGTCGTTATCCCATGGGTCGCTAACCCATAAAGCCGGTGCAACGACGTGGTGCAACGGTATACTTGAGAAACCTGAAACTCAAATAAACTGAAACAACATAGTACAACAGTGCGCCCGATGAATCGAACTCCATAAAACAGTCAAAAGACCATGGGTCGCTAGCTCATAAAAATGAGACGAAGCTCTATAGAACGGGGTATAGTCCTCCATATGGACAAAGAGACATCGCATATCGCTAGTCTAAACCATAAAATGATCACCATTGATCAATAAGAAGTGTAAATTACACTAAGCTAGTAAATAAATGAATTTAGCTTCATGTCCCATAACCATTGTCTTAACTTAAATATTTACGAACAGATTGTAGATTTCCACTCGAAAATTGTCACGAGATTTCAATCGAACAAGTCCAAGAATTAACCCACGACGCAAGCATTTTATACCACTTGTTTTGTTAAGTCATTTAGTTAGATTTCTCATACGAATGAGGTAAAGGTTTATATATACTAATAGATTGGAAAATAGTTTTAAAAGTGAGCTTTGTATTAAAAGTAATTGTTGAAATCATTTTTGCGAAAGAGTTTGCGTATTTACTACCAGTATCGAAACCTTTGTATTTTAAAGTGACAAACCATAGAAACGATTGTAAAAACAATCTACCACCAAAAATCCACATTCAACGACATGAATTAAAACCATGAAAATTGATATCAAATCCATTAAGTGGATATTACCAAAAATCAAGGAAAGTAGCCATCAAAGTCGATAATAAATGACAACAAGGAACCAGATCAAAAAAAACGATCAAAATGGAAACCTACATAAAAATAGGCAAATTGATTGAATTTAATAGCGCTTGACGTCTGGTGGTTTTTCCAGATGTTTGAGCTGAAAGTCTGGAAATTTTCTTCCAGATCGCCCAGACGTGTGGGAATAACCTCAGACGTTTGAGCTGTAAGTCTGGAATTTTTATTCCTATGACCCAAATGTCTGAGTTTCTCCTTAGACGTTTGAGCTGAAGCTCAGGGCAAAATTTGCCTAGGCCATTAATAGCCAAATTAACTCGAAAGCGATCGAATGAGCGACAGTGGATATGGATATATGCCATGCGACAACCCAGCCCTATAGACTCTTCAATACACTCCAAACAATATGTCCAAACATCCTTAGTAGGATTTTCATATATTTTAACTTCAAAATACCCAAAATTGGAAAATTCATCAAACTAATTCAAATCAAAAGAAACTGGACATGAAATAGATGTTAGGAGTTCATACCTAATAATAATGAAAACTATAGACATAGATGTGAGTTCAAAAACTCACCTTTATATTAAAAACAAGGAATGAGAAGCTCTAAAACAAAGCAAGATCAATACCTCTTCAACTACACCTCTAAGATCTTCAATCTATTATCACATGCAAAGATTTACTAAGTTAGGTTATAAGAAATTCTAAAAATTGAAGAAATATTAAGATGGAGAAAACGAAGAGCATGCTTACCTAAGCTTCTCCTTGATTTTAGACTTGAATTTGAATTCCCTAAGAAAACTAGGGCTTACAAATTTCTAATCTCCTCTCTTTTCCCCCATTATTCCTAGAGCTTGGATGCTAGATATTTAGAAAATGGAATGAAAGAATGAAGATGAGTGGAGTGGGAGGTATTTGGTAGAAGGTTTGGGTTCCCTTATTGGGTTAGTGGGCTAGAATACAATCCAAAGCCCAAATGAAAAAAACCTAAATTCTACTCAACTCCAAACATATTGATGTTTACATTCAAACAAGTTGTAAACGTCTTTTGAACTCAACGAAAGTGGTCTCGAGTCCGGATTAGACTGTTTACAAAAAGTAACATTTCAGACTTTAAATTCAACGAATGATGCTATATTTAAATAAAACATTTAAATATATAATCGTAAAATATGCGAGTTGTTACAAACGGTTCATCATTAATGAGTGAATCCTTGCAACGATTGATTTTACCCAGATTTATTGGACTTTTCTTTTGCTTCTTTGTTGGGATATTATTAATTGTATGGTTCACCTTGCTGGGTGATTTGATCCACGAACTGTATATTAGAGTCTCTGTATCTTTTTGCATAATTTCTATTTTTTCACTTGAATTACCGACTGGATCAACTTTTGTAGTAAGATCATCTTTTTAATTTTGTTGAATAGATTCCACAGCTATAATTTTCATTTTTTTTCCTCTTAGCATCATTTGAAGTTGCTTGCTGTAAGGTTGTCTCCGCTTGCTCAGTATCGCTGGTGATTTCCATTTCATCATTTGTTTCATTCAAACTCTCATCGGCTAATTTCCCCCCCCCCCCCAAGAAGTTAGATTTTTCGGCATCTAAATTATTTTCAAGAGTGGAATCTTCTAAATGAACAAGATTTACAAAGTTTACAGATTTTTTGACATGTTCATTCTTTTCTTGATTTGAAGTAACTTGCTCTTTTCTTGAATTTTCTGAAGCTTTTGAATTTTCTGCGTTAGCATTTAAATTCAGTTTCTCTTTCCAAACTAGTTTTGATGATGCTTCTGTAAGATGATCAAAGCAAGCATATTTCATACATCTCGATGGTATCCACTCATATTTGATTTTCTGTGTAATGTTTTCACCATCGTATATACTTACATAGGCTTTATTTGGTAGATCTTCATTAGCTTTGATTTCTACCAAAATTCTGGCATAGTTGAGTCTAGTCTCATTGGTTGTAGGCTCATCTAGCTCAATTGGGATGCCTACAACACTAGCAATTGCAAATTCTTTCCTATCCCCAAACCTAAATTTTAATTTAGATGATCTTATCCAAACTGGATAAGTTATAAACAAGTCATGGTCAAGAATCATTTTCTTATCCCACCTTTTAAGAATGATAAGCTTCCCATTGATAAAGAAAGGTCATCCTTGGATGACCTTGCTGCAATCAGTTTCATTGGAAAACTTAATGATAAAGAAACCATTGTTTCTTGTGTATATTTTGAATTTGTCCATGAGACTCCAAGTTAATGAAATTTCTGAACTGATGATAATAGGGTCGTGTTCCAAACACATAAGCAGCTACGAAAAATCCCTATTTATTTTTGATTCTTTGATTAATCGCTTCCTTGACAACAACAAATTTTTTCTCACCTAGTTTAATTGGGTGCAGAATAATCCAAATCATCATTGGATTTTAGCCCTCCTTTTTTCAACGATCAACCCAAGATGATGATGCTTTTTTAGTGTTGGCGGTGTCCAAAGGGATTTTTCTTGAAAATCTTGGGGCATTAAACACTTGCTGGTTCAAGAACGACTGTTGACCGAATCTTTGTTGCCTATTACTTGATCCTTTAGGATCTAATTCCATCGGATTAGCAATATCTGATCTTTGAAAATGCCATAGGATTTTCGCTGTAGGTATCTTACGCCAGTTTCTAACGGTTTGAAACCCGTCGTCATCTCGATTGGGGGGCTTATCCTTATGGTTTGGTGAAGAAGGATGAATAGGGGAGGTCAGAGAATCGGAGGTGGGAAAAGAACACTTAATATTTTGATTGGAGAAGGAGGTCATGGCCAAATCGTGTATCACCAATCTTCTGTTGCTTTCAATGATTTTATGTTTGTCAACAATCAACATTTTGCATTAATATTGCTAAAACAGGTGCTAAAAAGTCTTAGTTTAGTCAAAATAGTAGAAAATATCGGGGTTTAATTGAAATGGATCTACTGTTTAATAGCTCCAAATTGAAAAAACATAGTGAACGAATAGTGCTATATGCTATAATGGGAAATTTTCAGGGCTTTAACAACATTGACACGCATATCTATGTAGTCATACTATATACTATAGACTTTACATTGGTTATAAAACAAGGATGTACATTTAGATATAGTATCGTATATATTGCCTTTAGCATCTGCACGAAGTAAAGTCTATAATAAAATTGATATTGGCTAATTCTATTCTACCCATCTTTCTCCTTTCGCACCCCACTGGGTTATAAATAATCATCACACCCCACTTTTTTCCTTTCGTCCCCCAATTGATTCCAAAAATGTTCTCACTTTTTTAAACCATGTCCAGCTTTGACGTTGTTTCTTCACGAACCATGCTCTGTCCGAACTAGTTTGTTACACAAAGCTTACTTGATCCAAAATAGGTTGTTACACAAACCTGCTCGGTTCGAACTAGGTTATTACACAAATCTCGCATGGCCCGAGCGAGGTTTTGCATAAACATCGCTTCTTAAGAGCTTTTGTATGTATTATTTCTTTTAAACGTTATCTAGTGTGGTTCGAAGATATGGACAATTTTGGAAAACCTGAAAATTAATGAAGCAGAGGGGTGTGAAAGGAGGAAAACATGATGTGAACAGAATCAGCCATTGATATTTTTAGCTCAATGTTCGAGAGGGGTGTTCTTTTGCAAGGAAATCCTAGGTGCATCCTCCATGTCAGTATCTTCATGATTGATCCCGAATGGTAGCTCTAAGTCAAAACAGTGTAATAAATTGGCCAATGCAAGATCCATGATAACTCCTATATTCATAGCAGGGCAAATTCTTCTACCGGAGCCAAATGGAATAAACTCAAAATTATGACTTTTGTAATCAATCAAACTGTTAAAGATTCTGGTATGAACTCTTCAACTTGTCATAGGATATCAACCTATTGCCCAAGTGTTAACAAATACAATTGTGTTTTCCAGAATGTCAAGCCCTATGGTCTTTCATCACTTGTCGGGAGAGAAGCAACGGGACAAGTGCATGCAGTTATAGGGTTTCTTTTGCGATTACTTTGAGGTAATCAAGGTCGTTAAGGTCTCCTTCATGAATTCTGTCTTGGTTTTGTTTGCCATAGAGTGTTATCACTTCTTGTGCTTTTTTCATTGATTTCGGATCTCTTGCAAGATCAGCCATTGCCCAGACTAATGTTGATGACATAGTTTGAGTTCCTGCTATAAATATTTCATGAAAATTCATAAATTTGATCTATATTTTTTGCAACTATCATTTATTTTTCTTATAAATCTTTGTAAGACAAGATAGAAATACCATAATAACTCCCTTGATATTTTTGTTAGAAATAAATGAGTAAGACAATAGTGAGGTGTTGGAAAAAGTGAAATTGTGCATTGGGATATGTGAGGCATTTAATGCCTAGAATATGAATAGTCCAATATCTTGGAATATAATAAAAAATATGTATTTATATACTAAGATGTGGTCCTTATTATAGTTACAATAAGAAAAGAGAGACATAAAACCACAACCCATCTTAGCGGGTGGTGCAACACACCACCCCATACGTGTGCGCGCCTGCGCCCATGTCTGTGCCTGCACTAGCGGCGTGGGCGATTGGGCGTTTAAGGCATATTAGACGCACCTAGCACTTTGCAATTAGCGGTTGGCGGTTGGCTTGGCTATTCAGACCAGGAATTTTTTGAATTCAAACACTTTTTTGGACGAACAGTAACAAACGGTCAGTTGGTAAAGGGTCGCAACCTTTCAAATAGACACAACCGTTCAGATCCGAATAGACACATCCTCGAGCCTATATATAGGCAGACAGAAAAAGAAAAGAATTCAATTTATTCTTCTGTTTTTCTACCGCTCTTCTTCCACACATAACTCTGTTCTTGGTTCTATATTCTCTTCAGTTCATCGTCGCTCCGCTTGCAAGCACAGCATTGCGAGGTTGGTCAATTTCATCCTGGGAAGCAAATTGCTCACAACCTACGGTGCATACAGGGAAAAATATTGTTTCAAGGCAACAGTATTCACTGCACTCGGACAGATTGATTGGTGATTTGATTACAGATTCTATATTTACTGCTTGTTTTCTGATAACTTTTATTTGCAATGTTTTTGCGACGGATTAGAAAATGTTTTGAAACATCAACTTTGCAGCAGTTTTTTGCAACAGTTTTCTATGGCATAATTGTGGTAGTGTTATAGCTATAACGGTTTTTTGTAGCACTTAGGTTACACAATGCTAACACTCTTGAAACAATATTGATTGTTCGCTGAATCTACATTCGACGATGTCTCAAAATAGCAACAACAACTCTGCACCAGCTCTGACTGTGACTAACACTCAGCATGTGCCTCTGATTCCAACAATGGCAATATCTCATGGAGAAAGGCCTGAAAAGTTCACAGGGATGGACTTTCAGGGCTGGTAACAAAAGATTCTATTCTATTTGATGACTTAGGGCCCTGCAAAATTTCTTATAGAAGATGTTACCATAGTCGAAGAATTGGAACCCGATGCAACCAAAGTTGAAGCACTGAATGTTTGAAAGAGTTATGTTTTCATTTGCAAGAATTATATCTTAAATGGTCTCAACAATAGCCTGTACAATGCATATTGTACTACTCAAACTTCCAAAGAACTCTAGACTGCATTAGATAAGTAATACAAAATTGAAGACGTAGGCATGAAAAAATTCATTGCGGAAAAGTTTCTGGACTTCAAAAAGATTGATGCGAAGACTGTAATCAACCAAATTCAAGAGCTACAAGTCATTATCCACAAATTACATAATGAAGGAATGACTCTAAGCGAAACCTTCCAGGCTGCCACTGTAATCGAAAAACTTCCTCCATCATGGAAAGATTTCAAGAATTACCTTAAGCATAAGCACAAGGAGATGACTATGGAGGAACTTGTAGTTCGACTGAGAATCGAGGAAGATAACAGAAAATCTAAGAAAAAGACTTCACTTGTAGTGCCTGCCAAAGCAAATGTAGTTGCATCAGACAAACCTAACAAGAGGAAATGTGAGCATGCTCCTAAGAAGTCAAAGAAATTTCAGGGTTCATTCCATAACTGTGGAAAGAAAGGGCACAAAGCAACGGAATGTCGGGCACCCAAAAAGAAGAAATCAAAAGCAAATATGGCTTAAACTTCAGATGGCATTTCTGATATGGAGTTATGTGCAGTAGTATCAGAATGCAATCTTGTTGGTAACTCAAAGGAATGGTTTGTAGACACAGGTTCCACTTGACACATATGTACAAATAAGTGGATGTTTACAACCTACAAAACCGCAATTGATGATGAACAACTTTTCATGGGCAACTCATCTACATCAAAGGTTGAAGGCAAGGGAAAAGTAGTACTAAAACTGACTTCTGGAAAGGAAATTACCTTGAGTGATGTTCTTTGCGTTCTAGAAATTCGCAAGAACCTAATTTCAGGATCGTTGCTTAGCAAGCTGGCTTAAAACTCACCTTTGTGGCTTATAAATTTATGCTATCAAAGAATGGAGTATATGTAGGAAGAGGATATGTATGTGATGGTTTATTTAAAGAAAATGTAACCACTATTGTACCAAACAATGATATGAATAAAGTTGAATCTTCTGCTTGTATTGTTGAGTCATCTAACATATGGCATTCTAGGTTAGGCCATGTAAATTTTGATACCTTGCGAAAATTGATTAATCAAGATTTTATACCAAAATGCAAAATAGACTCCAACTATAAATGTCAAGTTTGTGCAGAAGCAAAATTAACAAGAACCTCGTTTCACCATGTTGAACGAGAAATTGAACCTCTAGACCTAATACACACATATGTATGTGACTTAAAAATGTGTCAAACTAAAGGTGTAAAAAGATATTCATTATCTTTATTGATGATTGAACAAGATATTGTTATGTGTATCTCCTTAAAAGCAAGGATGAGGCATTCGAGATGTTTAAACAGTATAAAACAGAAGTTGAGAATCAACTTAACAAGAATATAAAAGCTTTAAGAAGTGATAGAGGAGGAGAATATGAATTTCCCTTCGCGGAGTTCTGTGCCGAATATGGTATTATACATCAAACAACGGCACCATATTCCTCTCAATCGAACGTCATAACAGAATGTAAAAATTGTACCCTTAAAGAAATGATGAATGCTTTGCGCATAAGCTCCGGTCTACCAGATAATTGCTAGGGAGAAGCTATACTTTTTGCTAATCATATTCTAAATAAAGTGCCTTGAAAGAAGACTTCGAAATCTCCACATAAACTGTGGAAAGGCAGACCACCATCCTATAAATACTTAAGAGTATGGGGGTGTCTTGCCAAAGTAGAAGTACCAAAACCGAAAAAGGTTAAAATTGGACCAAAAACTATAGATTGCATGTTCATTGGGTATGCTCAGAATAGTAGTGCATATCGATTCTTGGTATATAAATTTTAAATTGATGACATTCATGAAAACACCATTATTAAATCTCAAAATGCTAGATTCTTTGAATATATATATCCTCTAAAACCCTCTAATGAAACTATTGTTCAAAAGAGAGCAAGAGATCCAAAAACTCTTGAGGATAATGCTGATCAAAGCATGCATGAAAGTAATACTGAACTAGAATTAGAAGAACCAAGAATGAGCAAACGGCAGAGGACCTCTAAAACCTTTGGACCCATTTCTATGCATATATGATAGAAAATGAACCTCTAACATACCAACAAGCAATGTTATCTCAAGATGCTCCTTATTAGAAGGAAGCCGTAAATAGTGAAATTGAATCCATTTTGCAAAATCGTACATAGGAACTAGTAGATCTACCTAAAGGATAAACAAAGCTAGGATACGAATGGATCTTTAAGAAAAACTAAAAGATGACGGCTCAATAAACAAGTATAAAGCAAGACTCGTAGTCAAAGGATTTAGACAGAAGGAAGATCTAGAATACTTTGATACATACTCACCAGTAACTAGAATCACATCAATTAGGACGCTCATTGCAATCGCAGCCATACTGAATTTAGAAATACACCTAATAGATATGAAAACTAAATTTTTGAACGATGAGCTGGAAGAAGAAATATATATGCAGCAACCTAAAGGGTTTTTAAGCCCAGGAAATGAGAATAAAGTTGGAAATTCGTAAAATCACTTTATGACCTTAAACAAGCACCAAAACAATGGCGTGAGAAATTTTATAAAACTATGTTATCAAATGAGTTCAAGATAAATAAGTCAAATAAATGCATCTATATGAAACATATAGATATTGGATATGTCATTGTCTACCTTTATGTTGACGATTTGTTGATCCTAGGAAATAACAAAGTTGTAATAAAATCTACGAAGGATATGTTATCCTCTAGATTCGACATGAAAGACCTAGGAGTGGCTGATGTGATCTTAGGTATAAAAATTATGAAGACATCACAAGGATATTCGGTGTCTCAATCACATTACATTGCCAAAATACTTGAAAGGTTCAAGCAGCATAATATAACTATAGCAAACTCACCAATGGATATGAACCAAAATTGGATAAAAAATACCGGTGATGGTATATATTAGCTTGAGTACTCTAAAATACTAGGAAGTATTATGTATGTTATGAACTGCACCAGGCCTGATATTGCATACGCTGTAAGCAAGATAAGTAGGTATACCAGCAATCCTGGTAAAAATCAATAGAAAGCAATAATTAGATTTCTAGGATATTTGAAGCATACATAGAATATGTTTTGCAATATGAACTATATCCTTCAGTAATAGAAGGATATAGTGATGCAAATTGGATAACTGGTTCAAAAGACACAAAATCCACAAGTGGATATATGTTTACATTAGAAAATGGAGCAATTTCATGGAAGTCATCCATACAGACTTGCATCGCAAGGTCAACAATGGAATCAGAGTTTATTGCTCTGGATAAAGTCGTAGAAGAAGCAGACTGGCTTCAGAGTTTTTTGGAAGACATTTCAAATTGGGAAAAACCGATACCTCCAATATGTATACATTGTGATAGTCAATCAGCTATTGGAAGAGCTAATAATAGACTATAAAACGACAAATCTCGACATATTCGTCGTAGACATAAAAATGTAAGACAACTTCTCTCTAATGGATTTATCACTATAGACTATGTAAGGTCAAAAGATAACATTGCAGATCCACTAACAAAAGGCTTACCTAGAGAGAAAGTTCAAACTTTGTCGATGGGAATGGGATTAAGGCCCATAAACTAAAAAGTTTCTCTAAAATGGAAACCCTACGTAGTTGACTGGAGATCCCCGGTTCAAAGGGACAACTAAATTTTGAGATAAACTTAAAAGCACTGGTTGCACTCAAACCATTCTATGTTAAGTCGGTGCATTACTTGTTGGAGAATAGGATAAGTATTGATACTTTTAATGATATCTGTACTTAGTAATACTAAAGAACTAAGCGGGGAATTACGAATACCCCTTATAGAATCACCTACGTGAGTGCGAAGGCGCCGCTTCAAGGAGAATTATAAGGCCAAATTCAAGGAGAATTTTCCATGGTGACATATCTTTCCTTTTCTAAGCGAAGCAAAACATCAACTACATCTTTATGTTGATCACTCGATCTCGTAGAATGAAGATGATCCCTTATAATTTCCTCGTAAATTACATCAAGCTCGCCTGCGTTCTTTTCAAAATTAGCAATTTTCCCACTTAGTTTATCAATCCAATATCCCAATACGGGAAAGAAGTCACCAAAATAGAAACATCCTAAATTTTCCTCTAACTGTTCGAGAATGATATGAAAATTACCTTTTAATTTCTTGCCAAAAGCAACTCAGCATATGATGTTATTGGTAAGACTAACATGCAAATATAATGTAACCCAGTTTTGATGTTAAACACATATTTTCATTAGGGATTTTTTAGATTCCAAGTTCTAGAGTGCTTTAGAATTAAAGTATACATTCAAAGATGTTAAGGAATAAGTAAAGGAATATATGATTATTTATATGGTGGTTCTTTACATAAGAATCCCTAGTATTTTCTTACATACCATGGATACAAGTTTCTAAACTCTTCCATCTAATCTATACAATCTTGATGTTTTTGTACATTTAGATAGTCGAAGATTATAAATAATTTATTAAGAAAAATGAAGCTTTTAAGAGTCTTTACGTATAGAAGGAAAGTGAGTTGATAGTGTTCTCAACATTATGGGTGTTAGAATTCTCAAAATAAGGGTGACTGAGATATGTCCCACACCGCCAAAAATATGTTCATTTTCTGGTTTATGTAGTATACTCTGAATCCCTATATTGACCCTTAGGGTCAGATAATTTTGTGCGAGGGGAAGGACCTATATAGCCATGGACTAACACACGCGCGCGCCGTCGCTCGCCCGTCCGACCGACCGAAGCAGGCCAGGCTGGGTGCGAGTCCAATAAGAGTGGACCGTGTTATATTTTTGCTATACAAAAGTGAACGGTTTTCTACTGTTTAAATTCAAAAAGAAGCGACTACTGGATTGGACGCGACTGTTGCAAACCGCAACAGTTTCTGGCCATTGCAAACGAAGAGAGCGACTGTTGCGAACCGCAACAGTTTCTGGCCGTTGTAAACGAAGAGACATGACTATTGCGAACCGCAACAGTTTCTTGCCGTTGCAAACGAAGAGATGCGACTGTTGCGAACAACAACAGTTTTCGGCCGTTGCAAACGAAGAGGCGCGGCTGTTGCGAACAGTAACAGTTTTTGACCGTTGCAAAACAAAGAGGCGCGACTATTGCGAACAGTAACGCTTTTTGGCGTTGCAAATGAAGTGATGCTACTTTTCTCAACGGGTGTAGCTAATGGGAATTCGGCTATAAATAAGGAGGAAATTTGATCACTTTCCTCACTCAATCAATTTCGAATTTTCTCTTCTTCCTCTTCGTTTCTTAATATCTACAATCCGTGCGCTTTTGCATATCACACAGAAGATCATACACATCACAATCTCGAACAGATCACGTCTGTTGTATCTTGGAAGATTTTGAATAAAGTCTTAAGGAAATTGTTACGAAAAGCCTCAAACGTAATTTCCTTCTTCAACCGGTTAGATTTCTAGTTGATTTATATATATACATATCGTTTTCTTTCTGCGTTGTACTATTTCTTTAAATAGTATAACGTTTGATTTAGCACTATAGTTATAATTGCTATAGTTGTTATTTTGTTGTTGTAACTAATTACAACATGCTCAGTGTTAAAATAACTAATACAGAATTCCAGAGTAGTGGAAATCTGAGTTGTAAACTTGTGAGACAAGTTTATTATTGATTCGTCTCTGTTTTGGTATACTAGACGTATAACATCTTAAGACTTTCCTGTTTTCGCTAATACAGAGATGGCAACAGTTGAACTATCAACAAAGGCTACTACTCACAACAGGCCTGATCGGTTAAAAGGAGATGGTGATGACTTCATAACATGGCAAAATCAAATGCTATTTTATCTCACCACACTCTATCTGCAAGGGTATCTCGAGGAGGAGGAACCGATTCCTGCACCAGGCAAGGAATCAGATGTTGATATGTGGAAGCATTTTGATTTTCTATGCAGAAACTATATTCTGAATTGTCTCAACAAGGTGCTATACAAAGTATATAAGCCTCTAAAGAAAGTAAAAGCACTCTGGAATGAACTTGCCATGAAGTACAAGATGCAGAATATCAGTCTTAAGAAATTTATTGTAGACAAATTGATGGACTACAAGATGGTTGACTCCAAACCGGTGACTGCTCAACTGCATGAACTACAAATCATCATTCATGATCTCGAAGCGGAAGGTCATAAGATTGGAGAATCGTTTTTGGTTGAAGCCATCATGGAAAAACCGTCGCCGTCATGGAGAGAATACCGCAACTATCTAAAGCATAAGAAGAAGGAAATCTCTTTACAGGATCTCATAGTCCGACAGAAAATTGAGGCAGATAACCGTGGAGTTAAAAAACCAAGCGAGGAGGCATTTGTGGCTGAAGGCTCAAAGACCAAAAACAAAAAGAAGAATTTCCAGAAGAAAAGCAAAGCTTCAGACAACAAACCAAAGACAACAAACGAACCAAAAAGTTTAGTGGTGAGTGTTGGGTTTGTGGAAAGCTTGGACATGGCATTGGAGATTGCAGACACAAAAAGGAATGCAACAAAGAGACAAATATAGTAGACAACATGGAAGTAGACGAGTCCAACTTCTCGATAGTTGTATCTGAATGCAATTTGGTTCAGAATCCTATCCAATGGTGGGTAGACACTGGCGCTACTCATCATGTCTGCTCTGACAAATCCATGTTTTCTACATATTAGAAATTCAATCAGAAAGAAAAACTCTACATGGGTAATTCTGCTGTTTCCATGATCGAAGGCAGTGACACGGTAATCCTCAAGTTTACTTCTGGAAAACTGTCAAATTGAATGACGTGCTCCACGTTCCAGACTTACGCAAGAATCTAATCTCTGGATTGGTACTATCGAAGAAAGGATTTAAAATGGTGTTCGAGTCAGACAAGATGGTTCTGTCCAAAGCTGGAATATATATCGGAAGGGGATATTTATGTGATGGCCTGTTTAAGGCAAATGTAGCCGTTATCGGCAATAAAACTGTGTATGCTGATTGTGCAATTAATAAAATTAAAGTTTCTTACTTGCTTGAGCACGAAATTTTACTATGGCATGATAGATTGGGACACATAAATTTTCGAAAAATGAAAACATTATCAAACTTGGGATTAATTACAAAATTTCAAGTAGGTAAGAACTACAAATGTGATAAATGTGTAGAAGCAAAAATGGTTAAAAAACCATTTCAATCTGTTGATAGAAGCACCAAACCACTAGGTTTGGTTCATACAGATTTATGTGATTTTAAATAATTACCTACAAGGTGGAAAAAATCACTTTATCACTTTTGTTGATGACTATACATGATATTGCTATGTATATCTTTTAAATAGTAAGGATGAAGCAATTACATCGTTTATGAAGTACAATGCTGAGGTAGAAAACCAGTTAAATAAAAAGATCAAGATATTGAGATCTGATCGAGGTGGAGAATATGAATCACCATTTGAACAGTATTGTGCCGAAAATGGTAGAATTCATCAAATAACAGCTCCATATTCACTACAAAAAAATGGTGTAGCCGAGAGGAAAAACAGAACGTTAAAAGACATGATTAATGCCATGCTTTTAACCTCTGGTCTACCGACAAACTTGGGGGGGGAAGTCTTAAATATGTCTAATCATATATTAAACAAAGTCCCTCACAATAAAATAGGAACAATTCCATATGAGATTTGAAAAGGACACAAACCAAGCTTTAAATACGTCAAAGTGTGGGTGTACTTAGCAAAAGTTTCAGTTCCGCCTCCCAAGAGAGTCAAACTTAGACCAAAAACAGTAGATTGTTACTATCTAGGGCCAGCCCAAAATAGTAGTGCCTACAGATTTTTAGTATTCAAGTCTGATATAGCTGATATTCATGTAAATACAATCATGGAATCTAAAGATGCCTCATTCTTTGAAGACGTGTTTCCACACAAAAGGAATGAAGGGAATAATGTCCATAAAAGGACAAAAGAAGGATCAAGCAATTCACATGAAGATGAAACTCATCATGAGATTGAGGAAGTTGAACCAAGAAGAAGCGTAAGGGCAAGGACTTCCAAGACATTTGGTTCGGATTTTTTCACATATGTGTTAGAACACGAACCTCAAACATACAAGGAAGCAATGTCATCTTATAAATCTTCATGTTGGAAAGAAGCAATCTAAAGTGAGATTGATTCAATTCTAAGTAATAAAACTTATAAAATTGTTGATATTCCACCTGGAATAAAACCTATTGGCTGTAAGTGACTTTCAAGAAGAAAATGAAAGCAGATGGCTCTATCGACAAGTATAAAGTCGGATTAGTAGCCAAAGGATATCATCAAAAAGAAGGAATAAACTTCTTTGATACATACTTGCGGTAACCCGAATAGCCTCTACAAGAATGCTAATAGCAATTGCATCGATCTATAATCTAGAAATTCATCAAATGGATGTAAAGACAGCATTCTTAAATGTAGATCTCGATGAGGAAATCTACATGGAGCAACCTGAAGGTTTTGTTTCCAAAGAAAATGAAAACAAAGTATGTAGATTAATAAAATCACTATACGGACTAAAACAATCTCCAAAACAATGGCATGCAAAATTTAATAGTGTCATGATGAGAAATGGTTTTCGTATAAATGAATGCGATAAGTGTGTTTATTATAAACAAATTGGACAATCATATGTGATGATTTGTTTATATGTAGACGATATGTTAATATTTGGTCCAAACACTCAGGTAATAGTGACCATAAAAAAGATGTTACTTAGCAATTTTGATATGAAAGACTTAGGAGTTGCAGACATTATTTTGGGAATCAAAATAATAAGGACACCTAATGAAATTGAATTATCTCAGTCACACTATGTACACAAAGTAATTGAAAATTTTCAAAATTTTGGAATTAAAGGAGTAAGAACACCTTTTAATCCATCAGAAGTACTGCATAAAAACACTAATGAGAGTGTAATGCAACTGGAATACTCTCGTGTAATAGGATGTGTCATTTATCTCATGAATTGCACAAGACAAGATATAACTTATGCAGTAAGTCGATTGAGCAGGTATACAAGCAATCTAGGAAAGGAACACTGGAAAGCACTAATGAGAGTGATTGGATATTTAAAAAATACCACAAATTATTCCTTACATTATAGAAAATATCCTGCGGTCTTATAAGGATATAGTGATGCAAACTGGATTGCTGATTCATAGGAATCAAAATCAACGAGTGATTATGTATTTACCTTAGCAGGGGCAGCAGTGTCATGGAAATCAACTAAACAAACATGCATACTCGGTCCACTATGGAATCAGAGGTCATAGCTTTAGATAAAACAGGCGAAGAAGCAGAATGACTTCGTCACTTTTTAGAAGATATTTCGTTTTGGCCTAAACCTGTACCGGCCATATGCACACTATGATAACCAAGCTACGCTAAGTAGAGCGCACAACTTTGTGTATAATGGAAAGTCGCGACATATTCGTCGACGCCATAACACAGTTAGGCAGTTACTCTCAAATGGAACAATTTCCATAGATTATGTGAGAACAAACGATAACCTAACGGATCCATTTACTAAAGGTTTATCAAGAGAGAAAATTGACTGCGCGTCGAGGGGAATGGGTTTAAAAGCCTAAACCACTAAGAGTTATCGTATACGAAAACCTATCCTAGCGACTGGAGATCCCACGGACTAGGATCAATAAGAAAACCAGTTCTGAGTAACTCAAGACGTAATGCGTTTTCTTGGACATAGTCCAACTCCATTCCTATGGTGCACAATACAAATGCATGCCTACAGAAGTATTTAAAGGTTAAAATTATGTTTTTTAACGATGACCATAACTTGGAAATAACAAGTGGGGTATATGTAGGATACTCTTAATGGTTGTGATCACCTATGTTAGTGTGTGATGGGTCGGATCTATGAGAATATTAAAGGCTTATATTTTCTTTAAACACTCGCGGAACCAAAAATTGTCCAGGACCAAAATGAACACAATAAAGAGATTGGATGAGACGGGAATCAATGCTTCGTAAAGCTTATTTTCTGGATATACAATAAAGACCGATGGTTCAAGATGAAATAATTCACCGATTAGCCAAGTATATCCGATAATTTTTACTAGGGTAAAGTGAAATATCTACTTATCCTTGATATAGAATTATTTTCATATGAACTGTGTAATATTACATTTGTATAGGGGAGACATATATCGTCATTCATGTGAGGGATTGAATTCTCAAAATAAGGGTGACTGAGATATATCCAACGTCGTCAAAAATATGTTCATTTTTTTGTTTATATAGTATACTCTCAATCCCTATATTGGCCCTTAGGGTCAGGTAATTTTGTATGAGGGGGAGGACCTATACGACCATGGACTAACACACGCATGCGCGCTGCCGGCCGTCCGTCCGACCGAACTGAGCCGGGGCGGGTCGGGTGTGGGTCCAATAAGAATGGACCGTGTTATATTTTTGCTGTACAGAAGTGAATAGTTTTCTACTGTTTAAATTCAAAAAGAAGCGACTACTGGATTGGACGCGACTGTTGCAAACCGCAACAGTTTCAAGCCGTTGCAAACGAAGGGATGCGACTATTGCGAACTGCAACAGTTTCTGGCCGTTGCAAACGAAGAGGCGCGACTGTTGCGAACAACAACAGTTTTCGGCCATTGCAAATGAATAGGCGTGACTGTTGCGAACAACAACAGTTTTCGGCCGTTGCAGATCAAAGAGGCGCGACTGTTGCGAACAGTAACGCTTTTTGGCGTTGCAAATAAAGGGATGCTACTTTTCTCAACGGGTGTAGCTATTGGGAATTCGGCTATAAATAAGGAGGAAATCTGATCACTTTCCTCACTTAATCAATTTCGAATTTTCTCTTCTTCCTCTTCGTTTCTTAACATCTACAATCCGTGCGCTTTTGCATATCACACAGAAGATCATACACATCACAATCTCGAGCAGATCACGTCTGTTGTATCTTGAAAGACTTTGAATAAAGTATTAAGGAAACTGTTACGACAAGCCTCAGACGTAATTTCCTTCTTTAACCGGTTAGATTTCTAGTTTATTTGTGTGTGTGTATATATATATATATATATATCATTTTCTTTCTGCATTGTATTATTTCTTTAAATAGTATAATGTTTGATTTAGCACTATAGCTATTATTGCTATAGTTGTTACTTTGTTGTTGTAATTAATTACAACATATTGGTATACTAGACGTATAACAATGGGTACCTCTTGGTGTGAGAATTGAAAAATGCGTGACTTTGGTGAGAGCTATAGAGTTCAAAGTTCCAAATTGCATGAAAACTTAACATGACACAATAATTCATAGTTTTCTATGGGCATTTATAATTATTTCATAACTCTTGTATTAAATTTGACTACTTGTAGGATTAAACCATCTCGTCCCTAACATTGATTGGCTTGGACATATTTAAGGCCTCTATAATCGATTGAATCACCAAAGAAACCACCTTTTTTTATAAATCTGAAGGTCTACATTCTTTTTGCGCCTAAAAGCTGGAGAATGCATATCTTCCTCAACTGTCTCCACGATTCTCCATGCGGTGAAAAATTTGTCCGAGTAATTATCTAAACATTTTCCCCAGCTTATGAGATTAGGTCTGCTGCAGAAATCAAGATCATGAGTTTTGAGCACTTGTTTGGCCATATCGGAAGATGAAACTACCAGTGCTGGTTTAAAACTGAGCTTCAGATGCATCAGAGGGCCATGTTTCTGAGAAAGCATCCATAAAGAGAGATGTAAAAGCATGCTCAACCAGTGTAGGTTTCCAAATATAGGAAGTGCTTTGGGACCTGGTGGAAGGTTTATTATTATTATTATCATTGTAATAGGTGATTTATTTACTAAAAGAAAAACAATGGGTACAATAGGATGTAGAGAACAAGCAATGGTCGAAGGATTAAACGAAAATCATTCTAAAAACCCTGATATGTTTCCTAAATGCCAAAAGAAAAGACTAAAGTTTATCTCCAAGCAAACATTAGTTAACTTCTTTCAATACCAAATTCCACACCCAAGCAAAAATTCATGACATCTAAAGTGCTTAGCATTCCCTCAAAGCTCGTCGATTTTGACGCTTATCTCATACTAACATGTAGATCCACTGCAACTTCCCCTTTGTGAAGTAAGAATTATTGCTTACGCTACCTGAGAGAATACTCACGATTGACCTTGTTCGTTTCATTTTATTACCCTTTGATTTTAACTATGAAAATATATTTTGCCACACTGGATTATCAATCATACCATTATGTATTACCGCAGTAAACTCAAGAGGAATTTCTTCTTACGATGCTTCATGTTCTGTTTAGACCTTAAACGTATTCCGATGTGGCCACCAAAGAGCAGCGTGGGGTTCCAGATTGTGAACGCGTTTCATAAATATCCACCATGGTCTGATCATTATTCTGATTTGGCACGTTAACCCCCACACCAAGTTCCGTCGAAGTACTTATATTCGTATCATATTTTTGCTATGTCTTATTCGTAGTTTCTTCATGTCGTAATGCATTTTTAAAACGAGATATGACTGATGTGTGTCCTTGTTCGTAGTGTCTTGTTGTTATTCATGAAGCTATGAATTTTCCGAGTCGTTAAATTTGCTAGTAGTTGGACAGTTTTAGTTTGTGTTTGTTTTTACCATCCATGCCTTTTCAAACGAACATAGCTTTAATGGATGGTAAAATACTTACAATTAGGACATACAAGAGGTATTCATTTGTATTCTATAGGTTGAACGAATACGTCGTTGTTCTCCTTCACTATCGTAACTACATTTAGGAATTTAAAATCGTTATTGATTTCAACTAGAATCCTAGCATATGAGATCTTAATCATACCATTTGTATAGTTATCCATATTTAATGGATTTTCCAAGACCGAAACAATTCTAATAATCCCTTCTTCTGACCAAAACCCAATATTAGGCCTAGAAGTCGAACTCACACCATAATGGATTGCAACATTTCCTTTCAATGATTACGGTTCGATGACCATTTTTTCATTATCGTTAATTTTTTGTTGTAGAAATAGGGACCTCATGCTAATATTCTTTCATTGTCTTTCTTATCTACAGATTTAATAACATAAAATCTAATTTCTTTGGTATGGATATAGAACACTCCTTTAGGTAGCCAAACCTTTACAATATATAATCTAAAATAATGATGTGGATGTAAACTAACCATATACATATATCTTATACTATAAAGCAAAACCCTTGGTCAAAAGGTCAAAGTGAAGCCTTTTATGAAATGCCCAACAAACCCCTAATCCAAATTCAAATTACAAAATGCTTTTAAGGGTATTTTCGTATTTCTACAACCTGCTCACCCCAAGTCTTCCCACGTTTTATTATCATCATTCCACGTTCCAGAATCAATTTCCTCCCCTTTCTTCTCCTTTGAAACTACTTTACTTCCGCTTCCCCCTTTCAAATCAACAGCGATTCATTACGTCTCCACCGTTCAACTAATCGACAATTTCATTACTGTACCTAATAAAAATACCATTTCGGCAAGAAGATGACTGATCCTTCATCCTACCGTCTACGCCGCAGCTCCCGCTATGGCTCAAAGAGCTCTACATCTATACTTGACGAAAACCACTCTTTGCCCTGACATAGAACCAAAAGTACGGTACTGTTTTTCACTGCTACTTTTTTAAACTTATGTTCTATTACATTAAGAAAAATATTTACATATGATGTTATTATCATAATTCAGACCAAGATTATGATCAGACTTTCCAAAAATAGGTTGAAGTTGTCAATACATCACTGTCTACAGAGTTTGATGATCATATAGTAATATAGGCTATATTAAATACATACTTTAGCCAATTCATAACACGAAACATGATAGTGAAAGGCATAGCAAAAGCTGAAATAGGCTAGCAATACTTATTCCTTTTTTACTGAATAATCTCCAGGTCCTTAAAATTGATGTGTTGGCTTTGATGTATCATATATAGCATGGCTAGAGAGTTTGATATCCCGATTTAGTATCTGCAATTAACTATCATCTATGGACGACCTGCCATCATACTGCGAATAGTGAGGTAAAATATACCGAACTGACAATTCTAAGCATGAATGTTAAGGTAACAATATAGAAAACTTCATTATCCATGATATAGTAACATGACTTTGTAAGTTAGCTTTAAATTATAACTACTCTCATATGCATGGTTACAGAAGGCATGTAATTAACTCAAAATACTCTCATTTGTCCACGGGTTTTACTACAATCAGTATAAAATCATTTTGAGTAGATTTACATAGGAGCTTCAAGTAGGAGGACTTGAAGAATTTGGCCTACGTGTTCAATCATAAAGAAGATTAAGTTGGCAGAGGCATAGTACAATGAAGACGGTATATGTTCAACTTTGGTTATTGAATTCGTGTTCTATAAAGGAAAACCTTAAAGTTTGCGTAATAGAAAATATAATGTTAATGGAATCTTGAATTCATTTCTTTACCCTGGCATGTTTTCACAATTCTAATAAGCTTTAGATATAGTTTTGATTTTAGGACTGATTATATTAGTTTAGATTTTGTTTTGGTTTTATGTTCTGAACAATTGTTAGACATGAAGAAGTTCAATTAAAATCCATACTGTATAGATTATCAAAAGGTTTTGTAGTACAAATAATTTAGTTTATTTACTTACCTGTGCATTATATGATTTTTGTTTTTGTTCCCTTGCTTGCTTTCGTGCTAAATCTTTTAGTTAATTTATTTCACCTAATCTTATATTTCCAACTGCAATAGTAAAGACTTTGCTTTGGATCCACCTAGCCATGCTTTCGTGAGTCATTACCTACATATTTGCAGTCGTATATTATATTCTCATGTACAATACAATGTACATTTCATTTAATGAAAATACATGTAATAATTTCATGTGCTTCTTCCTGAACATCTGTTTCTTAACATGCAGGTTATATATATGTCATGTGCTGATATTTGTTCACTTCATATGTTGTGTGTTTGCATTCTTCTATGTGTAATTAGCTGTCATGCGCTATCATGTAATAGTGTAAGCATTTTTGTCTTGTACATTCTTGACATACATACTTATAACTTTTGCTTTTGTAAGTAAATTACTTTTTGTGCATACAATAAAATTTCCCTGTGCAATTGAATGCTTTCGTGAGTAGCTTAAGTCATTGTGATTTATATTAGAAGCCTTCGCATGAAACATGACCATAAGGAATCGCCGCTGAGCTATCAAGACCAATGTATATTTATATGGAAGCGGAAAAAATGTGTTAAATGTATTCTCATCAAAAGAAATCTTTATTATTTTACCGAAATAAATTTTCAAATCATTGTTAATAATATAGCATTGAAGTGTCATATGTAGCATGGCTAGGGAGTTTGATATCATTTCAGAGCAACATGTTCCTATTATGCGGAGATTTGCATGGACTTACATGCATTGAAGAATTTCTGAATGGATTCACATGTCTTCTCTACAAAGGCTAAAGGTATTGTACCGGTATAAAATGTTCCTAGAATAAGTTAGTATAGACCTCTATATTTTTGCATTTTTTATTATGCTTATGGTCTCTGCAAACTTAACTCCATTAAAGCATGTCATGGAAGCAAGCATCTATTGGAAGGTATTATTATGGTACCTTTATATCATCCTCACAATCAATTTTTAAGAAAGGTATATGAATATTTCTTGAAAAATGCAATGGTGCACACATCGAACTCTGCTTATTATCAAAATGTAGAAAAAAAATTCTTGACAGTATCTCATGTATCTTTTTTATTATATTTTGAGGCTTAAGGTTTTAGAATGGTTAGCTTAAAAAATGAGATGAATAAAGACCTTATTATCTATACCATTCTATTAAAATTGAGTATTACGTCCATTATCGTTACTAAAGAATGTTGAATATTGCCAAGAGAAATTATTCCTACTCTACCAATTGATTCTTTAATCCTTCAATATATAGGAAACTAGGATAGCATATGGTGAGATAAAGGTTTCACCATGTCATTATTTTAGAAGGAGCATTTTGTGAAAAACCTGGAATAATGAGAAGTGGTGAAGGAAACCAAGAGGTGATAGAAGAAATAATTTTCACTACCGAGAAAAAACTTGCACAACCGGCCCACTGAGCATCTCAACTCTTTACATTGAAAATTGTATGATTCTGTGAGGTGTTGTCAACCAATCGATAAAATAGAAGCATGTTTTTTTTTTTGAAATGGTACTTTATATACAAAAAATCATTGGGACAACATATCCCATGTCAACAAACGTTCGAAAGCAAGTTTCGAACTTGTGACCTCTTGCACCAAAACCAAATCAATTAACCACTTGGACAATGGTGCTTTTAATCTTCCATTTTTGAAAATTTTTATATAGGCTAAAGATTATTTGGTAAGATTTAAAGCCATTATTTACTTCTACTTAATACATTTACATAGGGTATGTGTACTCTTTATAAATTAGCATAATCTAATAAAATTGTTTATACTTCAAAAACATTTCTATGTAAATCATAGTTCTTGAGGACAAAAAGTTGCGAAGAAGGAGCAGCCTAATTTAGAATTTTTAAATGTTGTTTTGGAAAATTGTTTTTAATATGATTAGTATGTTGTTTCTAACGTAGTAGATTGATAGTCTGACCATGCTTATATATAGATGCACCTTGATTCTCTAAAGGATGCATTTAAACCCAAGAAAGAGGAAGGGATAGACTGAGGAGCCTCCATTATTGAAATTGACAAAACTTGGATTGTTTGGTAAAACTAAAGCAGCCTTATTATGTACTTCCATAATATTCTTCATAAGAATTTCTTTATTTCACTTTTAACATACAAATATTGTCTACATTTGCTTCCCATGCTATAACTGCACCAAGTCATGCTTACATTTTTCTAAAGTTGCCAACTAATTTACAGTCATTGTGTAATCGATGCGCATTTTACTATAAATGAAATGTTACCTACATCATTTGCTCTACACTGCTGGTATATCTATTTATCCGACTTTTTTGACTGGGCACCTAATACATATCACTTATGTATTCTATTAAAAATACTTTTGTGCGTATGAAAGGACCAAAAAGTAAGGAAGTAGCGGTTTAATTTAGAACTCAGCTTCAACTTTGATCACTTTTTATGTAGACGCCCATACAATAAAGATGGAACCTTTATGTTATAAATGAAGCTTTCAACTGAAACATTTTATGTTCTAAGTGAAGTTTGCTACTATCCTCACCTTTACTTATACGCCAACTATTCTTGACAAAAAAATCATGGTGCATATTGCTGCAGAGTCCATATGGATAAAAATCAAACAGAAGCCATTGGAATAACCCTTGCTTTAGAAGTAGATGCTGAAACTATAGTTTGGAATCTAAAGACCTTGCATCATTTGGGCACAAAAAAGTAAACACAACATAAAACTAATGTAGTTAATAATATTTATTACGTAGGAATGTTTACAATCCCATTTCTCAAAAAGAACATGTTCTAAGGCACGTTTGATGGATGCATGCAAAGAAAAACTTAGATAGCTTATGGATTGTCATGGTAGGAGAGGTGATTTTGTTGATGTTGTTTCAACTGCATGCTATTTTTTATCAGCATGTAGACATGGCTACATAATTCTTTTTGGCAAAGATTTTACCAAACATTTTGTGCATGCATTTTAACATTGGACTTGAATATATTTGATTTGCTTCGTTGCTAATTTAATAAGAGTACCAAATATTTGTTTATTCTTTTTGCCGTGGACCTAAATATATTTTTGTTAGCATTGTTCCTAATTTCATATGGCTAAATTATGCTTTCCATATATGACCTAAAGTGGAGTTGCACCATTACCTGTTGCGACAACTTGATCACCTGAGGATAAGAAAAATCTTTCATCCGAAGAGGAGGGTGGGGAATATGGTAGAGCATGCGTGGGTAAAAGTTAATGGATGTAGGTTGAGGATTCAAAACAGAGAATAGAGGCTACATATGCATGCAAGTGGTAATGTGAATGTAAGTGTTAGGAGATACATTTTAGAATATTGTTAACAGTTTTTTTAATTATATAAAATTAAGGTATGATTTAGTTGTTTGGTTGCATTATGTTATATGAATATTATTTTTATGAGACAAGATATGCAGTTCGTTCTCTTAAGGTTTTGTGCTAATGAGTGGATTAATTACAGATTTTCATTAATCTTTTTAGCATTTCATGGATGCCTTATGTTGCACCAAGGTAGATCTCTATTTTAGTATCATTACACTGGAAAAAAATAAAAAGGCTAATAATTATGTGGTTAACAGGATTTAGTGTTAATTATGTTAGAAATATTTTTCAAGTTGAAGATTAATTGGATAGCAAGTGTGAAATGAGAGATTGATTTTAAAGGAGAAAGTTGTACTATATTACAAAATTTTGCTTACATTTTTTTTTTTTTTTTTTTGCTTTCTTGCAATTGAGATACACCACTCCTATTTATAGTAATTCACATCTCAAATGAACCGTGGAGATGTGTTTGATCCTACGGTATACAACTATTCTCTAGAGTTTTCTATAACTTTCATACAAAATATCTTTAGATAAGAAAACTCTAGATTCTAGTTATTTTATTACAATTTGAGAATGGAAAATTCTAGAACCTCTTCTACCATGACAACATATATCTAGATAATTCTATCTAGATGTTTCTTTCTAACTTTCTCTAAAATTCTCTTTTAGCTTTACTTCTTTGTTTGTGGCCCCAAATTAAGTCCAATAATCTAGCCCAAAGTCAAGTTTAATTTTCAACATCCTCCCGTAAACTTGACTTTGTCACTCCAAGCATCTTCCGCAGTCTTTGAAAGTCTTCATTTTTTAATGCCTTTGTAAAAATGTCTGCTACTTGTTCTTTTGAGTTAATAAACTTTGCTTGTACTTCCTTTTTTGCAATCCGCTCTCGAATAAAGTGATAACGTGTATCGATGTGTGAACTTCGTTCATGAAAGACGGGATTCTTGGCTAGAGTGATAGCTGACTTATTATCCATGTAAATTTATGTTGCATTGTGTTGTGGTATCACTACAACAAAAAATGTCTTTTATAGCGGCATATAGCCGCTATTAATCACAACCATAGCGGTTTGATAAGTGCTGTATATCGACATGTTATAAAAAACTGTTGAATATTTATAACACAAAGTATGCCGCTATGGTTGAGCTTAGTTTTACAACGCAAATTCGCCGCTATGGTACGTTAATTCAATAGCTCATTGTAGCCGCTATAATATCTCATATATGCCGCTATAAAAATCGTAGATACACTTTTCAAGAGCTATGCCTATATATTACATTTTAATAATAGCAATCAAACTAAATCATAGTAAACAATATACTTTTTTTCAACTAAATCAAACAAAAATGAGAATATTTTATTCCCTTTTTCAACTTGCATTTCATTTTTCTTACAAGTTTATAACTTGCACTGCATTTACATTTACAATAAAAAAAACAATACATTGTTGCATTACTACTTCTCTGCCATATTCTCCTCTGTCAATACATTTGCATCACTCCCCTCACCTACAGTCATCTACCACTGTCATACTGCCTTCATCTGCATCTACTTCCATTTCAATTCACATCTGTCTGTTGCCATGCAAACTGTCAACACATCTACCATCACCTAACTTCACTGCACAGTGATATTACCACCTCGGTACCATCCTCTTCATCAAACTGTCAAGGCATCTTCTTTCTGCAATTTTCCACTGCCTCTTCATCACCAATCTACACCAAAAAAAAATTATTCTCCATCTGCTAACATTCCCCTGCTTCCTTCTACCCGATTGTCACCCTCCTTTTCACTGCATCCACCAACTAACGAGCCACTTTTCCTCTGCTTACAAGTACTTCTCAAACTTCCTCCAACTTTCACTGCATTCATCAACCCCCTGCTGCCTCTATTCTCTGCACCATTTCACTTGCATATCACCATACATACTGCCATACAATTCCACTTCCTCCTTTACAGTGCACGCCCCCAATACTCCATCCTATGACAACTTCTTCACCACTTCTCCAAACCACTTCAACAGTGCCCAGTGCACTTCTTTATTCACTGTTGCCACTGGCCATATATTTTAGTTAAAATAAAATGCATCATACTTTCATACTTTGATGTATGTGCCATAAGTGAAGAGTTAATCTATTATGACAAACAACCTCAAATAAATAGCTAACTTAAAATTTACAATTTTGATATCTGTTCTAATTACTACAGAAAGCTGGAAATAAATCTTAAAGTTCTAGTGTGTGAGTTTTTCTCAAAGTGAGGTTACCAGAATTTATGAATGAATGTATTGATATATTTCCTCAAAGTAAATCAGGGATAGCCAATGTTTGGTCTCATATTACACCCCTACTTCTCAAATACTTGAAAACATTTGCAGTACTGGGCTATGTGCTCTGGAGAGGAACAAATGAATATATAGGCATATTTGTGTCGCTATTGTCAAGACTCAAATTAGTTGCTAGATTTAGGACTATGCTACTGAAAAATAAATAAAATACTGTACTTAAATCCTCTGGGACAGCCAAAAATATATCTAAAACAGGACTGATTCTACTTGTTTGCCCCTTCCTCCGGAAGTAACTAGCACTAAACATAAATGTACAAATTAAGTATACTTGTTATAATTACTTTATTATTCGTCATGACAATTTGCATTGACAATCACTCAGGCATGACATTATGTGCAGATTTTGTATGTTGTGTGCACCACTTCAATGCAATGTAAAGTCACTACATGCTAACAGATTAAATTAGTACGTAAGCAAGTAATACAAGTAATGAAATTATACATAGATAATACTAGAACTGTAAAATATGAGACTTACAGTTATTGATGAGGCTTACAGTTAATAATATTATTAGTTACCTTTGCGTGATGAGAATTTAGGTTACCTTTGCGCCATCACAGCATGAGCCAGAGTCCCACACGTAGGGTGAAGCAACACATCCAGCCCAGTAAAGGCGCTTAACCAAAGTCCACAATCTTCAGATTACCTATGATATTGATAAGGCAAGAGCTAAATAGCATAAAATTTAGGAATCTTTCCAATTTTTATGCTTTTCAACTATGCCTCATCAATATCATTTAGACCTTATACCATAGTGACAACATCTATGATTGATGTAAACGCACCTGTGTTAAAACTTATAATTCAGATTTTACCAAATTGAGATTATTTGTTGTAAACGCACCTGTGTTAACATCTATATTCATTCACAAAACATATCATAGGATCAGTCTCCACAGTCTATGACATGCGAATCCCAATTTCTATGCCAGAGTCATTACTCCAACCAAATTCGATCACATGCGAATATTTTCACAATGCAGGTTTCAGTTTGGAATTATATAGTTTACCAAATTCTCTTCTTTTTTTGTCTAATCGTTTTCAGGCAATCTAAAAGATAGCTGCCCACTACAGAGAAGACAAAATCGTCATATAAATAATCAAGGCTGCTACGTGCTTGGTATTATACAATCTATATGTTCAAAGATGTCGCTAGAGCCGAAGTTTTACATATCTTCTAGCTCTTTTAGTTTTAAACTTACCAACGAATAAATATGCTAGTTGACTGTACATAAAGCATAGAAATTTCAAGGTAATATTAAATATCAATATCTAGAACTTGATGTTATTTTACACAATTGTAGTTTAACAGGAATGATTTTATGTATTTTAAAAAAAATGTTTTCTAAGCATGTCTTGAAAATACTCATATGCCAAAATATTGAATGTGTACATTGTGAATATAAGTAGAATCTTGATGGTCAAAGTACACTTTTCATTATACTAAAATTATAGAACTGCTGATAACCAGTCGGAGGAGCATGATTAGATGCTAATGTCTAAGTTTGATACGTTTTGACAGCTTGATTATTAGCTTTTGGGTAGTAAGGTCCCTATTAATAGTGGTTGACTATATCGCTAGATAAAATTATGCCAAAATTGAGTAGGTTTGGCTGATTAAACAATGTGCAGTTTGATATCGACATCAGTTGGTAAAACACTAACTATATAAAGCGAGGTTCAATTAAATTGAAATTATTTGTTGTTTATGTGGAGGTTGTGATATTTATATCAGTTATTTTGAATGCACGCTAAAAAATTCTTATCTTTTCACCTTTCTTTTTCCTTCCATTATAACGTTAGTGCATAAAAAACAAAAATTGGTGCACATTTAACAATCTTCTTATGCTTTAAGATGAAACTGAAAAGACTACCCAACTTTTATAATTTCGGTATACCTTTAAAGATGAAATACACTAAAACAGCAGAAGAAAAATCTATGGATGTAAAGAAATTTATCTATTTGTGGGTATTAACCCAGTGTTGTTTAGCATTGGACCACGATTAATATTTCAACCGAGTGAAATCCAAATCAGAATCCCCTGTTTGTTTTATGAAAAATTTGAACTTACCTAGAAATAAAACAGTTCCTAATGAATTTGAACGCAAATATAATCATAACCAAATGATAAAGTCGAATTAAAACAGTTAATAAACATAACCTAGAAATCCAAGCAGATAATTTGGGGATTCTGGACACTTAGACTTGGGAACAGCTGAAGAACGATGAGCGGAGATCGGAGGTGGCGATGGCGAGCGATGAGTGATGAGCGATGAGTGAAGATCGGAACAGCTTAAGAGCGATGGCGAGCGATGAGGAGGGAGACGAAAATTCAGGGTTTTGGGAGAAAGACGAGAACGATTAAGTGCTTTGAGAGGGAAATGAAAATTTTGGGAGGGGTAATTTTGTTTTGGGGCGTTACGTGAACTGAGTATGTGTTAACCTAGTAAGGAAAATAAATAATTAAATGTAATCAATAACGCTTTTGAATAAGGCGCTATTGAATGGCGTTATTAATAACATGTTTTGTTGTAGTGTATATGTAACTCCATCAATAGATCTCGAAGCCAAATAGCATGACGAACACAAGTTGAAGCAGCAACATACTCAGCTTCACAAGTGGAAAGCTTCACAATTGGTTGCTTTCTTGAGCTCCAGGTGAAGGTTGTGTCTCCCATGAAGAAGACAAATCCAGTCGTACTTTTACGATCATCAACATCTCCAGCCCAATCGCTGTCACTGTAACCAATTAACTTGAAATTATTAGAACTTGAGTATAACAAACCAAAATCAATGGTACCTTTAATGTATCGAAAAATCCTTTTTGCAGTCCTCAAATATGATGTTGTAGGAGCTTCCATATAACGGCTAATGAGTCCAACACCATAAAGTATATCGGGTCTTGTGCATGTGAGGTATCTTAAGCTACCAACCAAACTCTTGAATAGTGTGGGATCCACATCTTCTTCTTTGGTATATTTTGAGAGCTTTGTTCCACATTCTATTGGGGTATTAACTGGTTTACTTCCATCCATATTAAATTTCTTCATTATTTCCTTTGCATATGCTTCTTGTGAAATAAATATGTCGTGCTCGCTTTGAATCACTTGGATACCAAGATAATATGACATGAGTCCAATATCGGTCATCTCAAACTCTAAACTCATCTCCTTCTTAAAATCTTCAAATGCTTTTGGATTATTTCCAGTAAAGATTAAGTCATCCACATACAAACATACAATCAAGTTATCTCCACTTTGATTTGTCTTTATGTAAAGAGCATGTTCATAGGGGCATTTTATAAAGTTATTTTCTAGAAAATATTTATCAATTCTAGTATTCCATGCTCTAGGGGCTTGTTTCAAACCATAAAGTGCCTTTTTTAATTTTAAAACTTTATCTTCATGCCCTTTAATTTTAAAACCAAGTGGTTGCTCCAAATAAACTTCTTCTTCTATAGTACCATTCAAGAAAGCCGATTTCACATCCATTTGATATATTTTCCATTTTTTTGAGCCGCTAAAGAAATTAATAATCTTATAGTTTCTAAACGGGCAACAGGAGCAAATACCTCGTCATAATCTATACCTGCTCTTTGTTTGTATCCTTTGGCTACCAATCTAGCTTTGTACCTTTCGACTTCTCCTTTAGCATTCTTCTTTACTTTGTATATCCATTTTACTCCAATAGCTTTGTGTCCTTTAGGTAAATCAGCCATCTCCCATGTATCATTTTTCACAATAGCTTTGATTTCTTCATCCATAGCACTCCTCCATCTTTTGTCATGTTTTGCTTCTTCGAAATCTATTGGCTCACAATTTGCAAAAAGACAAAATAAAGTAATATTATCACAAAGTGGTGTTACCTCGTATAGTTCTTGTAAAGATCTCATGCGCGGTATCCTTTCACTTGAGCTTTCTTCTTGTGGAGTTTCTTGATGAGTGCTTGATGGAGATGATGGTGTTGGACTAGTCGGCTCTTCTTGCACATCACTACTTTCTTCTTCTTCGTAAAAGGGAAGGAAATTATAATCATCTTCTTGTGTGCTCCAATCCCAAGTGTTTTCTTCATCAAACTCCACATCTCGACTAGCAACAACTTTTCCATTTATAGGATTATATAACTTATACCCTTTTGACTTTGAGTCATAGCCAATGAATATATATTTTTCACTTTTATCATCCAATTTGGAACGCTTTTGATCCGGCACATGGGTATACGCTAGGCTTCCAAATACTCTCAAATGTGTTATACATGGTTTTCTTCCACACCAAGCTTCTTCGGGAGTTTTGTTCCACACACTTCGAGTTGGAGAGCGATTAGCTAAGTACACTGCACATTCAACGGCTTCGGCCCAAAATTCTTTTGGAATTCTCTTACTTTTCAACATACTCCGTGCCATATTAAGTAGAGATCTATTCTTCCTTTCTACGACCTCGTTTTGTTGTGGAGTATACGGGATGGTAAAGGGACGGTGAATTCCATTTTCTTCACAAAATTTATCAAATTCTTTAGAGGTAAATTCTCCACCTCGGTCGGACCTCATGGTTTTTATCTTATAACCACTTTCATTTTCTACAAAAGCTTTAAATTTCTTAAAGGCATCAAATACATCGGACTTTTGTTTAAGGAAATAGGCCCAAGTTTTTCTACTATAATCATCAATAAACAAAGCAAAGTAATTACTTTTTCCAAGTGAGCACGGTTTTATTGGACCACAAATATCGGTGTGAATTAACTCTAGTGGTTCTTTGGCCTTGTGTTGGATTCTTTTGGAAAACTTTTCCTTGGTTATTTTCCAAATAAGCATCCTTCACATAGTTGATTCATATGATCGATTCATGGTAATTCTTTCACCATGTTTTTATTCTTTAATAACTTTAAACCCCCAAAATTAAGATGTCCAAATCTCAAGTGCCAAAGCCATGATGAATCTTTACAGCATGCTTTTAAACATTTGGCAATATTATTTGAAATATGGAGTGGAAACATTCTATTTTTGACATTTCTACTTTAGCAACCAGATTTCCTTTAGCATCTTTCATGAGAAGGCTATGATCTTTCATATGAATGTCGTATCCCTTTTCTAAAAGTTGCCCCAAGCTTAGAATGTTACTTTCATATTAGGCACATAATATACGTTAGAGATAAAATCACGTTTTCCATTTTTTAAGCGAATTGATATTTTTCCTTTTCCCTTAACTGGAATTTTAGATTCATCACCAAAATAAATGTTTCCACTTACTAATTCATCAAGCTCCGTGAACATGTTCCTTCTTCCATACATATGATTGCTAGCCTCCGTATCCAAATACCATGTATTGTTATCACCACATGCATCTCCCTTTTGTGCCAAAAGTAGTGTAGAATATTCTTTCTCTTCTTTAGCAAAGTTAGATCTCACTAGAGCTTTATTAGAAGTAGATCTACATACGGAAGCAAAATGCCCAAACTTATCACAATTGTAACACTTAATTTGTGTTTTATCATACCTTGGCCTTCCATTTTGTTTCATGTTTCCTCCTCTTCCTCGACCTCTTGTAGCATATGCGTTTTGGCTTCTCTCCTCTTTATTGAAAAATTTGTAACCACCTCTTCCACAGCTTTGACCTCGACCTCTTCCTCTTTGGTTATGACTTCTTATATTTCTAAATGTTTCATTCTCGTTTAAGGTGAGTTTGGTTTGAAGAGCTTGCTCCAATGGCTCTTCTTTAACCATTTTCTTTAATTTTTCTTCATGGGCTTGAAGTGATCCCATGAGTTGATCAACGGTCATGGATTCTAGATCTTTAGATTCTTCAATAGCTACAACTATGTAATCGAATTTTGGATCTAAAGATCATAGAATTTTCTCGACCACTCTAGAGTCCTCCAATTTTTCACCATATCTTTTCATTTGATTTACTAATGCCAAAACTCGTGAAAAATAATCATCAATCGAATCGGTTGATTTCATATGTAAAGCTTCAAACTCACCTCGCATAGTTTGTAGTTTTATCTTCTTCACTTTATCGATGCCTTTGAATGCATTCTCCAAAATCTCCCATGCTTCCTTACTACTTTGCGCACTTGCTACCTTCTCAAACATAGATTCATCCAAGCCTTGATGAATGAGAGTAAGAGTCTTACGATCCTTCTTTCTTGAATCCTTCAAATTATCCTTTTGTGTTTGGGATAAAGTGGTGATATGGACGGGTTCAATATACTCATTTTCAACGATATCCCACACATCTTGTGAACAGAGCAACGCCTTCATGCGAATACTCCAATTATCATAGTACTCCTTCTTTAGCAATGGAACTTGAAATGGTGTCATGCCGCTTGCCATATTTTCTTGACTAAGACCTCGCTCTGATACCAATGTTAGAAAATTTTTTCAAGTTGAAGATTAATTGGATAGCAAGTGTGAAATGAGAGATTGATTTTAAAGGAGAAAGTTGTACTTTATTACAAATTTTTGCTTACAATTTTTTTTTGCTTGCTTGCAATTGAGATACACCACTCCTATTTATAGTAATTCACATCTCAAATGAATGGTGGAGATGTGTTTGATCCTACATTATACAACTATTCTCTAGAGTTTTCTATAACTTTCATACAAAATATCTTTAGATAAAAAAACTCTAGATTCTAGTTATTTTATTACAATTTGAGAATGGAAAATTCTAGAACCTCTTCTACCATGACAACATATATCTAGATAATTCTATCTAGATGTTTCTTTCTAACTTTCTCTAGAATTCTCTTTTAGCTTTACTTCTTTGTTTGTGGCCCCAAATTAAGTCCAATAATCTAGCCCAAAGTCAAGTTTAATTTTCAACAAATTAATCATATGCAAGTTTTTTAAGTTTCATACTATTGAAATGCTAATTTTAACATTTATTCGATTTTTCTACATATTGTTGTAATGGTTGATTGCTCTCTTTACCTGATTAACTATTTCCAAAAATAACTTAGTCTCATGAATGTTTTGATAAATGGTTTGATTATGCACGTATGCATATAGAAAATGCAACATTTCATACAAATCAAATTCTTTCATAATATTAAAAAAATCATACACATAGTATTTTATAATACCAATTCCTTATGTGCACGTGCATCGCATGTGCCAAATTACTCGTGTGTGTGTGGAGAGAGAGTGTGTGTGTTTTCTCAATACCTTTAACTGAATCTACCGTTGAGTTGGTCATTCGAGCGTAAATCCTTTAAGAGTAAAATTTTATGGGTTATAGAATTTTAAGGGAGCAGATACTGGGATATCTTCCTCTATGATAACTGCTTTCCATTTTCTAGCTGTTGTTTTCATTGAATTTACGTTGTTTGGGATCAAGGCTTGTCCACTGTTAGAAACTTCTGTTGTAGCATTATTATTGCTCTAGATCTTGCATGGGACTTAAGTGGAATTACCTTGACCTTGCTTCAACGGTAGGAAATTATTCCTAGATACGTGTAAGTCCTCTTAGAGGAACCTTCGGTATTTTGGCTGTTGCTTTTTCCGGGTGCTGTTTATGTGAATTCTTCAAATTACGCCTAGAAATAACTAGTGTAAAACCGTTGATGCCCACAGATAGGGTGGTTTTCGGCAAGGAGAGATCAGAAGAGGCTGGTGGATCGAACGAATGAGACTGATAAGGCAAAGGAGTTGGAGTTTTGGAGGTTGCCATTGGAAGCTAAAACTCTAGGTTTTGAAACTGTTTCTTCTCAGGTCTATCATTATTATTGCTTTCATCTTTCTTTGTTAGCCTAAAATAAGAAAGAATGATCAACTGTGCAAGGAGGAGAAGCAAAGGTACAAGTATAGCCATCTTATCTTGCCTTGACAAAAAAGAGAGAACTGTAAGAGATTATACAATCTAATTTTGGGAGTGTGATGACTCTACCAGTACTGTATTGTTTCTTGTTTTGTTCCAGATCAACATTATCAACATTTGATCTTTACCAAACTTTAAGCTCGGCTCACGTGGATGCATTCTACACTCCAAGGTCAGTGACGTACGCAACTGGCTTTAAGTTGACTTCAATATATCCAAATGAGGCTTTGTATTGAAGGTCCCTACTTTTAGTGTTGTCGCAAGAAAAGTCCCTATGATAATAACTATGTAAATTAAATCCCTGTTTTTTCTACTTAGAAAGCGTAAACTATCTTGCGTTTTTATTATAAAAAGTGCAAATTAACTTGCGCTTTTCAAAAATTTATAATTTTTTGAAAATTTTAAAATTTTCAAAAAAAAATTCAAAATGAAAAAGCGCAAACTAGCTTGCGCTTTTCTGATCAAAAGTGCAAGTTATCTTGCGTTTTTCAAAAATTTTCGAAAATTTTAAAAATTTAAAAATTAGAAAGCACAAACTAGCTCGAATTTTTATTTTCAAAAATTTCAAAAGTTAAAAAAAAAATTCAAAATAAAAGCGCAAACTAGCTTGCGTTTTCCTTATAAAAAGCGCATCTTAACTTACGCTCTTCAAAAATTTCAAAAATTTTAAAAATTTTAAAATTTTAAAAAAATAATTCAAATTTTAGAAGTTGCAAGTTAGCTTGCATTTTCTATCAGAAAAGTACAAAGCACCTTACGTTTTCTATTTTTTTAAAAATAGAGACTAAATTTACATATTTATATCTAGAGAGACTTTTCTTATAACAGTATCAAAAATAGAGACATGTAACTCGTTTTTTGTATCCAAATTACATTTGGCATGGCTTCAATATATCCAAATTACATTTGGCACCGTGAGCCAGGTGTGTTGTTCTTACAGTACTGTGCAAGTGAGATGTTTTAAAGGGTACACGTTATTAACATGTTTGGGTTGGATGATTTATTTTATTTTTATTTTTTATTTAATGCTAATGCTGAATCAGTATTCTAATTAAAAATACTTGATATTGTTACATGCGGTTCGTGGCGATGGCGCTGGCACTGGCGCTAATAGTTTAGAAACATTTCATTCTTGAATAAGAGAATGAGTTGCCCTTCTTTATATATAGAGGTACAAAAGTTCAAGTATCCCACCTTGTAACGAAGTATTTGTATAGGCATGCCACGCTTTACTAATCATATTCTAAAACTAATCAGATCCACTTATGAACGTAATTTGATTGGTTAGGGAGAACTCTCCTAATTAAGTTGAACCTATTTAAAATATTTGTTGCATGTAATTAACTAAACCTAATATCACTAAAACATAACATTTGTAGTTTTTTTGTTTATATTTAATGGTTTTGTGATTTCCATTTATAATAATAATATCCATGATCAGAGTTTAAAATACCGTTAAAATTTTATATAAAAAAAATGGATCAACCCCGATGATAGGCATGGATCAACCCTGATCGATAGGAATGGAGCATTTCCTCTATGATAACCATTCCTTCCATGTCGATAATTCCCTTCGCGACAGTCATTCCCTTCATGTCGATCCATATGGGTTGAGTCAACTTTTACTTGTTCTTTAGCCCGATTTTGAGTATTTTGAGCGCCTCAAGGCCCAAAAGAACCGCTTTTATGCTTAACTCTTTCTTTACCAAATTCTACCAAATCCAATAGATAAATCTAAAAATCATTTTCCTCTTGTTATTTTAACAAAACCCGAATAATAAAAGATCAAAGTTGTAACGGGCCACCTCTGTATCCATACTATTCAAGAGTATTACTAAGTAATAGCATCGGATAATACGGAGAAGAGACTATATGGGGTACACACGTGAATATTCACTTGGACTAATTAACACTGATACGCATTAAAATATTGAATAAGTAACTCACATATACATCCATGGTATAGGCACAAAACAATAAACACATGTGCCTTTAGGATAGAAATAATATATAGTGAGTAACAGAGAAAACGGTAAGAATCGCAACCATAATATATAATACAAAATATATAATGTCTGCAGTACAATCTCACGAACATACATCCATGAAGTACATCATATAAAATAGCATACAACTAAATTGTATAACTTTTCTCCACTAAATCCAGTAAATACAAGCTGGTCTTATCGCCTCTATACCTGAAATGTCTCGGATTGACCCGAGTATTACATAAATAACACACGGTTTAGACTATGTCTAAATCATAAGGTTGGTAAATAATAGAATATATTACGATGATAACAAGACAACACAGCATGTCAGCTCATGTCAATGATTACAATGTAATGTAATATGATATATATAAATGTAAAGAAGGAGACGTACGCTTGGTGTATAATTACAATAACTTAAGAGAGCATCGAAAAAAATCAAAATACAAATATTACCAAAACCATGTATAAAGATGTCATCATCAATATAAAACAAATCAATAAAAATCAAGAATGTCGTATCCAATCACTACAAGAAAGGCTTTGATTAGCGACGAAGGGGGGCGACGGCTAGCGACGGCTAAAAAAAAGCGGCCGTCGCTAGCCGTCGCTAGCCGTCGCAAATCGAAATATACAGATCCTGGCCGAGAGCTCAGATTTCATTTTCCTCCTTTCCTAAATTTTTCCTCCTTCCCCAACTCCGTCGCCCCCCATCACCCCAGCCGGCGCCCAACCCTTCAAAGCCTCCAATTCACCCAAATTTGTGTCGGTATGCTCCTAATCTCTTGTTTGAATGTAAATTTGATGTTTTTAGGTTTAGTTTAAACCCTAATTCAATTATGATTTGTTGTAAAATTTAGATTTGATGTTAATTTGAGTATTAGTAGTGTTGTTAAATTAGGTATTAGTAGTGTTGTATGTTGATTTGGTAGATTAATTAGTTTATTATCATGAACTTGAATTAAGTACATATTAATTATTTCATCACGATGAAGTTGAATAAATGGTTGATGTAGATAATTAGTGTTGGCGATTAACATGGTTAGTTGTTTTAGGTGAAAAAATAGTGTATATTAATGATTAACTTGGTTATTGATAAATTTACATGAAAGTATTTCATAGTTTATGAAATTGATAAATTACAAATTTAAGTTGTTAAGTAAATTTAAATTGACAAATTTTTATTTAATAATTAGTTTTTTATTGTTTTCTAATTATCTATTCGATAATTAGAATTTGTTGTTTTCTAATTATATTCATTGATAATTATTTTATTTACCCTGTTGATTGAGCGATGGCTAGCGACGATTAGCGATTGCCATTTTGATAATTTTAGCGATGAATCGCGACGGCTAGCGACGGACAAAATGCAAAAGCTTGTATATATTGTAAAAAATAAAGTTTGTACAAAAAATTAAAAAATGAATATGAGAACATTAAAAATTCTGCAAATATATAATTTATTTGAAAAAAATTAGGAAATGACTTTAAAAACAACTGATATTGTACTAAAATCGATTTTATAAAGAAATTAAGAAATGAATATAACAACAACAAATAGTCACATAAAATCTATGTCGTTAAAAAATAAATAAAGAAATTAATATTGAAGTAAAATTGTTAATTGAATGTTGAACTAAAATTTAAATACATAAATTTTTGAAATAAAATATAAATAGTTGAAACATTGTCAAAATTTGAAAAGAACAATAATATTTGATAAAATTTAAAGAAATTTCTTTATCCCTTAGATTGTCTTTGGCCCCGTCTGGCAAGTGTTGTAATGATCGTTATATGGATGTTCGTTTTGTAACGGAACGGACATTTATATTCATCTGATACAATATTTGTCGGATTTGTCCCTGTATTGGACAAGTTACAAACACAATAAAGTAATTACATATTATAAATCAATTCATTTTAAACGGTTACAAAATTTCGACAGCACTTCCTTTACGTTCCCTGTGTACACGCATTTGTGTACGATACAGGGAACATAAGGGAAGTGCTGCTGAAATTTTGTTGAACCGTTTAACCTGAAATGATTTATAAAATGTAATTACATTATTGTGTTTGTAATGGGAAGTAGGATGACTGACCACCGAAGTGAAAATCAAAATACCCAAAAATAAAAAAATAAAGTGAAGTTTATATTTTGATTTTCCTGGAACGGTGAACTTTTTACAGTGGAGAATGGTTGTAAATTAATCATTTAAATTGTCTAACATACATTTTCAAATCAGGAAAAATGTTCAATTATTTTCTCGACCGTACTTGGATGTATGAAGTTAGAACTGGAAAGAAAGGATCAATAAAGCAACATTTCTACAGCGGTGTACAGGAATTTATTAGATTTGCTAAATCTAATAACCGAAACTATACAGAAATTCGTTGCCCGTGTATAGTTGAAGCATTGGAAACCGGATATAGTTGAAGTACATTTGTATCAATATGGTTTCGTGCCTGATTATTATTTCTGGGATCGTCATGGAGAACTTGTTGAACCTACACCTAATACTGAAGTTTTAGAGGACGGTAATATGATGACGAATTCGATAGAAAATATGGTGGATGATGCAGCACGATCAATGTTTCCTACAACGGAAGCTGTCGATGAAGACGAAAATGTCGAAGAAGAACCGACTGCGGGAGCTAAAAAAATATACGATTTGTTGGATTCTGCTAAGAGGCCGTTGTGGGACGGATGTAAAAGCGGAACCGAACTTTCAGTAACCGCCGAATACATAACTATGAAATCAAAATTCAACCTTACGGAAGCTGCATTTACAGCAGTTGTACAAGCTGCAAAACGACACATGCCACCCAACAATCTGATGTGCGATAGTCATTATAAAGTAAAAAAATTGATGTCCGCTTTCGGTCTACCGTACGAGAAGATAGATGCATGTGTGAAAGGTTGCATGTTGTATTGGAAAGACGACGTCGACCTCAGAAAATGCAAAATATGTAACGAAGAAAGATACAAACCAAGAAAGAAGAAAGGGAAAGAAGTCTCGTACAAGAGAATGCATTATTTACCCATCACTCCCAGACTTCAAAGATTATATGCGTCTTCTGCTACGGCCTGTCATATGTGATGGCATAGTGTGAGAACAGCGGAAGAAGGAACTTTGATACATCCATCCGACGGTGAAGCATGGAAACATTTCGATAAGACTTATCCCGCATTTGCTGCGGAAAATCGTAATGTCAGACTTGGTTTATGTACGGATGGATTTTCACCATCTTCATAGTTTGGTAGTAAATATTCATCCTGGCCAATCATCGTTACTCCGTATAATTTACCTCCATGGATGTGTATGAAAACACCATATATGTTTCTCACCACTGTCGTTCCCGACCCTCATGATCCAACTCAATGAATTGATGTTTATTTATAACCATTGATTGAAGAGTTGAAGAAACTGTGGAATGAAGGAGTCGAAACTTACGATGTATCAACGAAAAAAAAATTCGGTTATTCGCTTCTTTGTTATGGACGATTAATGATTTTCCTGCATACAGGATGCTTTCTGGTTGGAGTACGGCCGGTCGTCTAGCATGCCCTTATTGTATGGAAGAAATACGAGCATTTTCGTTACGATATGGGAAGAAAGTTTCGTGGTTTGATTGTCATCGGTGTTTTCTTCATCCCAATCATAGTTTTAGAAGAGATAAGAAAATTTTCATAGCTAACAGAGAAGAGAATCTGAAACCACCTAAGGTTTGGTCAGGCGAGCAAATATACGAAATTGTAAGAGACTATCCAAAGATACATGAAACTGGAGTCCAGACTGAAATCCCAGGAAAGTCAGACATTCATAATTGGTGCAAACAAAGCATATTTGGGAGTTACCATATTGGAAAGATCTCTTACTCCGACATAATATTGACGTGATGCACAACGAAAAGAACGTGTTTGATAATCTGTTTAATACAATTTTGAATGTAAAGGGCAAAACAAGGACGATTTGAATTCGAGGCTTGATATAGCAAACTATTGTAAGCGCCCGGAACTTCATATGAAGCCTAATGACAATAAAAAACCGAAAGCATGCTATGAGCTAGACAATAAGCAAGTAAAAGTCGTGCTAAAGTGGGTGGAAGAATTAAGATTTCCCGATGGGATTTCTTTCAATCTTCGTAGATGTGTTGACTTCAAAAATAGTAAATTGAGTGGGATGAAAAGTGATGGAATATTTACTCCCCGTGGCTTTCAAAGAACTGTTGCCCGTAAAAGTATGGAACGTCATAACAGAGTTATGTTTGTTTTATAAACAGCTATGTTCGACAACATTAAAGGTGGACCGTATACGTAAACTTGAAGTAGAAATACCCATATTGCTATGCAAACTGGAGAAAATACTTCCGCCTGGTTTCTTTAACGTAATGGAGCATTTACCTATTCATCTTCCATCCGAAGCACTTCTTCGAGGTCCTGTGCAATATGGATGGATGTATCCATTTGAGAGGTAAATTAACATATGCAATGTTCATGTCAATTTCAAATTTAAATTTGTATATCTAAATATGTAATAAATATCTTAATAGGTACTTGAATCATCTGAAGAAGAAGATTCGACAAAAAGCCCGAGTTGAGGGTTCGATATGCAAATCGTATCTTGAAGAAGAAGCCTCATTTTTTTCTCTCACTACTTTAAGGACGATGTGAACTTATCATTTGTAACTGTTCCTCAAAATGAGGAAGTCGTTGAACAAAATTCTTCTCAAACAATGTTACCTGTTTTTAGACAACATGGTAGACCTGGTGGAAAATGTGTGGAAATATGGTTGGATGATAGAGACCACCATGTAGCGCACACGTATGTTCTTTTAAATTGTGTCGAAGTCGCACAATTTGCCAGGTAATAGTTAATTCACTTGTAATTTACTTGTACGTACATAATAATAATAACACATATTACATATATGCAGTATCTACGAATCACAGTATCCATCTGGCGATCTCAGTAAAGAATTTGCCAAATGGTTTTTGAACTATGTTTATGAGCCAAGAAACTGTGTCGTTGATGAAGGCTTAAGACATCTTGCGATTGGACCGAAAAGAAATGTGAAGACTTATCCAATATTTTTCGTCAATGGGTTTAAGTTCAACACAAAAGATTACGGTGCTAAAAAATTAACATATAACAGCGGGGTATTTGTCAAAGGCAGTGATGATCCAGATGAGCATTTAAAAGATTTTTACGGCGTCTTAACACAGATTCTAGAATTGACATATTATGTTGAACCTTTAGAAAAGGTTTTTTTTATGTAAGTGCAATTGGTTTAGTAACGTTCCTGGTTCCGGAATCAACGTGCATAAAGAGTACAAACTTATTGAAATAAGGCATACATCACACTACTATAAATACGATCCTTTTGTGTTAGCCAAGCAAGCGTTACAAGTTTATTTTGCTTCATATCCATCTTTGAAAAAAGATAAAGCGGATTGGTCCGCTGTTTTCAAAACGAAACCAAGGTTTACGATTGATGGAAATAATATTCCAGATGAAGCAGCATATCAAGCCGATCTTGAATCAAATACAGAAATAATAATAACTGATGATATTGATGTAGGGCCTTTGAATGATGAATCGAACGTCCTATTTGATGCATTTGAAAGTACCGAATAAAATGAGATAGAATACGAGACTGAATCTGAATCAGAAAACGATGAAGACTGATCGTTATTGATATAATTGTTATGTGATAGTGATTGAAACATTCGATGTAATAGTAAATTTCTGTAATTGTTCTGTGATGATCATTTGGTTAATTTTTATCCATGTTTTGTACTAGTAAATTTTTATAATTGTTCTGTGAAAGTGATTGAAACATGCTATGTAGTAGTGAATTTCTAGTATGGTTCTGTGATGATTATTTATATAATTTTTATCCATGTTTTGTACTAGTAAATTTTTATAATTGTTTCTGTGAAAGTGATTGAAACATGATATGTAGTAGTGAATTTGTATAATTGTTCTGTGATGATATTGTTTTTCTATAGCAGATATGTCTTGCAGGAGACGGAGTGGAGGTGGTGGTGGCACGCCATCCCCATCTTCCGGTGCAGGTGGTAGTGGCACTGCACCGGACTTACGTCCGATTGCAGAAGTTGTTCTTAGAAGTGCTGGGTAAGTATCAATTTTATTTAAAGTATAAGTTTTAAAATCCACTAAACATGTATATCATAACTTTTGCAGCGGCTTTGAGGTGGAGCCATCAGATTGTATTTTACAGGTGTCAAGGAAGGCTTTTCAGAGCCGCATGGATGGTTGTTGGCCTCACTGGGACGACATCCCCCCTCATGTCAAGAATGCAATACAGACGGATTTACTTGTAAGTAGTAGTTTGAATTTCAGTTGTAAATTAATATAATCTATATAACGTAAAATAATTTTAATTTACAGGCTGCAGTCCGCGTCGACCCTGATGACTTGGACGTTTTTTTAAATCATTGGAACAAACGAATGAGAAAAAATTACAGAGATACATTGTCGAAGTCTAAGAATTCAGGGAAAAGGCCGAACTGGATGGGTGAGGTGTATGGAATGATTTTCTTCGGCTTTGGGACAGTCCGGCAGCAAGAGTAAGTAATATATGTTTGCTTTGTTATTTAAATCTAATATTAATCTCGCAAGATATATACGTGATAATTTATCTTAATTTGTAGGAGTTATCTGCGCGGAACCGGGCAAACAGGAATAAAAATCCTGCATTGCACCGTGGTGGCTCCAAATCCTTTCAGGAGCATAAGAGAGAGCTGGTAATTAAATTTATAAACTGCGTTTACATTTTATTACAATACTTTATAAGCAGATTAGAATTAATATTTATATATTTTCAGGCCGCGAGATACAACCGTGAGCCCACTATGGCCGAGCTGTTCAAGGCCATGCATGCCGTGGAGAGGACTGACGAAGAGGGCAATGTTTCGTATGGACGGATGACAAATCACAATCCGTAATGGTAAATTAATTTACTGTTAATAACAATATTTTGTCTTATTTTATTTTCAAAATTTTGAAATTCGATTTTTATCGTGTAAAACAATTGTTTGTAATCGCAGGAGAGGTACAAAGCAGAGCGGGCTCGTGTAGCACAGTCCACTGGTCGGGAAGAGCTTACGTTAGAGGAGGAGAACCATATTTGGGATGCTATTATTGACCCGCCTTCTCGGACCAGTCGACGGTATAGCTATGGAAATGTGGAGGTAAATTTTGACATGTACTAATATATAAATTTAATCATGCATATGAGTAGTTTAACAATTTTAATAATATTATATATATATATATATACTAATATATAAATAATTATGAATTATTTTACAGGCCATGAGAATGTAGAGTGCATACAGGAGGTCGCAGCAAGAGGCGGAGATTGCTCAGTTGAGGGCGACAGTTGAAGAAATAAATGATTGGAGGAAGAGTTTCTTTGAGCAACAGCTGGATGAGCGGATTGCGGCCTATTTGCAACAGCATGGGAGGATGCCTGGAGAGGACGGCAGCGATGGCGAGGAGTAGGTATGTTTGTTTGCTGATAGTTTGGTATATACACATTTTGGTTGGTATGGTATATATATATTTCAGGATATTATGTACATATATTTTGATCACTTCTAGTTGATGGATTTGGTTGGATATTATGTATATATATGTCGGGATATTATGTAGAAATTTCGGTTTACTATTTACATATTCCGATTATTGGATTTGAAAATGAGATTTGGTTGGATTTTATATTGTTTGAATGTGTAGTTATGTTATATGATGGATATATGATGGTTATACTTGATGACTATAGTGTATAGTGGTTGTTTGGTTCAGATTGGTTGAGGTGTATATGGGCTGTGCATGTGCACTGAAAATTAACCCAGTTTTGCGACGGCTAGCGACGGCCAAATTGCACAGATGACGGCTAGCGACGGCCAAATGGTGCAGGTTAGCGACGGCGAGCTACGACTAGCGACGACATTTAGACGTTGGAAAAATTTCCACGTGGCACATTTGCAGTCGCCAGCCGTCGCTATTTTGGTGACGGAGCCGTCGCTATTTTGGTGACGGAGCCGTCGCTAAAGCCGTCGCTACACTATTGGGCGACGACAAATATAGCGACGGCTTTTAGCGTCGGCTAGCGACGGCTAAAAGCCGTCGCTAACTGTTGCCGTTCTTGTAGTGAATGGGTGAATCATCCATACAATAAAACATCATCATAGAAAATGAAATCATCAAGTCAATCGGGCTAATACATAGCAATGCCTTAATATAATATCATAAAATCATATAATTAGTAAACAATGTGAGATAGCCCATCAAATTATCCGAATGATATCCTTACAAATCACAAAGATAATCATCACAATCCAAATCACAATCGATAAACAAAGGATATCTCTAGATTATCAAATCAAAAGTGTATGGGTATACATGGACCGACTACACTTTAAACACATAGTCTCTAATATAGCCGACTCATTGCATAGTGAATAATATATACCAATCCACAATATACACATAACCCAAAATCAGAAAGGGAAACTAATAGTACACAGAACACTGCAGAAACCTAGGGGCTACTACCCTCCCACTAATAGTCGGATCTTTTCCTACAGTCTTCAGCTACTTCGACAGACATCGTGACCTCATCCACCAATGGCTCATCAATGCGTAGCCTCAGCCACGATCCTACACTTGTTCCTAGGGTAACAGACTGTTGGCCTATGCGAAACAAGGGGATAGCAACTACCAATCTTGTGATGCCCATCGAATCTAATAACTAACAACTATGTTGTCGATCTGGTGCGCGACCCAATGATCAGGCTGCCAGGATGATACTGGCCAATGTGCTTCACTTTCGAACCATAAAGGAAGCTGGACAACGATGACTTACATACAATTCTCGTATCTAAAAATATATATGGCTCCAACTAAAGGCCGACACATGGCTTTATATGTATGTAAGTCAACACATGACTATAAAGTATAAGGGCTCTAATCCCTTGCCGACACACGGTCTGCCAATAAGCCAACACATGGCTATAATGTACTCATCGCAGCGAGTATCATCACATACATGAGTAATCCTCATTTCAGTGACATTTACTTACAACGAGTAGTCAAACGAATAACATAATGACATCCAATGTCACTGTATGTTATTTGAATAATTATTCAATGCTCGTAAACTACACTCGATCTACACTAGATATCTAATACGTTTGATGAATAATCAAAAAAATGTTATCAAAAGTCACATAACAGAACTAAACCGTTCGTTCAATTTTCTCGTCACACATAAATGAATATAACAAAATCAATAGAAACATGTCATCACCGTATCATATTAAATTACCAATCAAATCTATGTCAATGGTAAATCTTTCGTAATATCGAAATCTGTATAGGAAAATGAGAAATCAAAAGAAGTAGAAATCATACCTAAAATCCCAAATTTAACTCAAACAATAAAATAATAAAGTTCTACAAAATATTTCTTTGACAAGTAGATCAAGTATTCAAATGCGCGCGCGCTCTCTATCTCAGTGGAACTCTCTCTTGAGAGTGGTTAACTAACGTACATTGTTATTCCCAATATTTTGTTCTCACAGCCCATCGAGTTTAGAGGATCTATTGGAAGGGCATGATACTGGATGGCATATTGTTCACGCAAAAATGAATTTCAGTGTGAATACAAAGCAACAACGCATCAATGCAAGATAATGGTTCTCAGAGGAAAGCATGGGCACAACTGCTAAGGAATTCGACACTGGTTGCAACAATGTTTCACTTAAAAAGGAATTGTAATAAAGACAAATAATGGTTTTCTCAAAGGAAACAAAAATTTCGGCACTTCAGGATCCCTAATTACATTGATGGGTTGCCCTCTATGCACTCAAAACTATCCAATTTCACAAATCGAGAGGAAGGTTAGTTCGGATCTATGAACCAAGGCAGATTTGTTTGTTCGAGAAAACAAGACTGTTGACATTGAAGGCGTAATCAATCGTCAATGCCGACGAATATTGCGGTTGGAAATGGGCGACCAGATCTCGGCCTCAGATTGAGCGAAAATGGCTTTCCAGAAAGAGGCGGTTATCAACAGCCTCGAGCGAGACATGGGTTTTTAAGACCTTCAAACGTAGTAAGGACGCGGTTTTCAAAGCAGAGATGAACGACCAGAGTTTTCTGGCGAGGAGCAACGATCGGAAGATGAGAATGGTTATTGGAACATGATTATGGAAAAGGCAAAGCCCACAAATGTAAACTACTATTGGGCTGATTATATGGTCCGATTGGAGTTAATAGTGATGTACAAGTGGACCTGCTTGGATCTAATGTTTGAGCATGCTAATGAAAAATAGATGCAGCATAAAAGTGGAGCTCGGCAACATGGAGGGGATTGATAATTGCAGCTTTGTGTGTAAAACATACGTGAGGCTCACATTGTTTGCTTTAGATTTGTATGTTTTAGATTTTAGTAATTGAGCTGATTTGGATAGACTGGGTGAATAAAGGAGATTGCGCTTGTAAGGGTTATGTATTATTAACGCGTGTACTATATTTGGTAGTCATTAATAAATGAACCCATTTTCAAATTACATACATACATATAACGTTCAAATCACTTTATAGAAGTTAACATAAATTTTTGCAGTCATTAGTTATTCCATAATAAATATATATAAACTTCAAATAAATTATATTTATTTCTAGTTATAAAATATAATTTCCAAAATAAAAATTTAAATAACAAAATTTCATTTCCAATCTATACTTGTGTATTTTAAAACGTTCAAAAAAACTTTACAAAATAAATTTCTATCCGAAAATATTCTTAAAACCAACCAATTATATATAATCATGAAATAAACTATTTCTAAACCAATAGATTTATAAAAAAGGAAATAACTTTCAAAACACTTAAAATAGATTTTTATAATCAAAATTCCCTTTCAAAAATATTTTCTAGGTCTATTTAATTAAATATACACATTGCAAAAGAATTTTCCTTTCGAGATTATTATTAAAAACCTCTCATATATACTTATAGAATTTTGTGCATTTTGATATACTGAAAATTCTTTATTCTTATTTTCAGATAAATTTTATATCCAAACAATTTCCAATAAGTCGTGTTATTTTCTAACAACTTTTATTTATTTGTAAATACATTTCAGTTTAATTTTAAAATACCAAAGATAATTTGCTAGGGAGAATTTTTCTTCCAAAATAAACAACAAATCATCAATATAAATTATATCGTGTGGCCGAGTCGAATTCCATCAAATTTTGCCTTTGATACGCTGTACACATAATATAAATATATTACACAAATTAAAATGCAAACGGACAACATCTCCTTTGCATTTTGGACACAAATACAATACCAATATCACACAATTAATTAAATATCCCAATCGACAATTCATCCAAGCAATCCAATCAACATACACAATCAGTCAAAACCAAAACGAACATCTTAGCCACGTAATTCAACCACTATCGGGTTTATATGCATATAATTAGTAGATGATGAATTTTATATATAGTTGTGAGTGAGAAACACTCATCGACATTGATGAATGCAAGAGTAGAGCACAACATTAAACATTTTACTCCTTCCAAAATTTACTATCAACAACCACATTGATAATAGATGCTATCTCCTGCCTAAAACTATACCAGCACCAATCGTGGCTTTCTCAAGCCATTGCAACACAACATGCATCAAAAATCTATGTTGCCAATTAACCTTTGCATGCACACACACCACCGGAACTACTTGCGACAGATCAATTCGTCGCTTTCCCCTACCAACCTCCTAGATCATAGCATCCCATTCGACCATTTCTTCATCCACGTACACTATGCCATCGCTCCTAGCATCATTCCTCCAGCACATGCGAAACAAGCCCGCAACTTAAAACTAGGTCCCCCCTCCTCTCATGCTTGCGCCTCGTCCCTTGCATCACGTCATTCGCCTATCGTGATTTATCGTTTCGTTATTTTTTCCATCCCATTGATTATTGAGGATCCATTAAAGAAAAAGGGGTTCAGGTCTTCTCATTTTGGAAACAGATCGGGGCTAAAGACAAATGGGGAAGACTTTTCTAGAAGAACAAAGAGGAGGAAGTTGGTTTGGGCCTATTGTTTTGAGCTTTAGCTAAGTAATTTTGAATTCTTGATAAATGTTTCTAAGTTTATACTTTCAAAGGTAAAGATTTTGGATCTGGCACTTCGTGGTTATGAAATTTTAGTTTTACAAGTAATGGTTAGAGCTAAACCAAATTTTTATGGAGTAGATGTGGATCACCACCTAGGTAAGGCATGTTAAAGGTTCTGTGATATGAATAAATGAGAATGGTATGTACAACCTGATTTGGAAATATGAAATCTGTCCCAAATCTTTATTTGTAGAAGCCGTAAAGTTATTAGGATACTCCAGATCTGTAATTGGATTGTAAATTAGGTTGCATGTAGAATGTGAATTTCTATATTTTTACTTTTGGAGCGGTTTCCATGTAATTTTCATAAATTATCCAATAGACAGTATATATAAAAGCACGTTGTTTGATTTAACAAGAGTTGTACCAAAAAGAAAAAAAGATGTTTAAGATATGGATATTCTTTTATGTAGTTTACACTGTCTATTTCAATAAAAGAAGGATTATCCTTGTAATCTCAAACAAAGCAAAAAAATCTCAAATGTGGTCAACTTATGGAAAATTATAACGGTAATCTTTTTCTAAAGAATAGCTCTGATAAATTAAAAATATGGATATAAGTGTTCTAGTTTAGAAATTAATGGTTAGAAATATACACACATGCATAACCACGCTTAACGACTAAAAATAAAAATAAAAATATTATAACATAATTTACGATTATATACTGTTAGTTGGTAAATAACAGACTAAGATATATGGACACTGGTTACAAATTTAACGGACAATAAATTTGTAATTAATGAGAGTTAAAAATGAATCAGATAAGGACCGATTAAAGAAATTTAATATGATATTTATGGAAGAACCAAGTCGAAGTAATATATGAATTTTGAAATTTGTAAAAGGTTAAAGGGGAAATGGTTCAATTTTGACAATAATGGTCAGTTACTATGGGTATATTAACCAAAGTAATGAATGGACTGCATTTATTAAAAACCAAGAAGGAAAATTAAAGAAAGTGGGCAATAGTGGAATGACATATTGGGAATGTCCATCTTAATTCAGTAAGGAATGATAAGACCCCAACACCACTTACACCGGTTGATGACAATTGACAACTTCCGGCAAAAAAAATTCTTTTAGAGTTAGCAAGTTGTCTCACTTAGTTATTGGAAAAGCGTAAGATATGGTATAAGACATGTCCATGTTTTATCACGGTGTTGATTTTATGGATGAGATTGAAATGCTTGATAAATATGTGTATTAAGAAGCAACATAAATAACGAAATTTTATAGGGACACTTCACTAGCGATGAACTGTATATAAGACTAGAAGTTGATGAGGAAATTCGTTAAGCAACCAGAAATAAAAGAATGCTTTAATCCAAGAAATTTTATGATTTTGGTAAAAATGAACTATAGCCTACAGAACATCAGCATTCAAGAAGGAGATAGAATGTATAGGGAAGTGAAGAGAATTCTCTATTGGCCAAGGATGAAGAAGAAGGTAGTAGAGTTTTCTATTAAGAGTAATCAGACCATAATATCTCTAGCACAGATTTACACCAAGGAGGTAATTCGACTTCATAGAATTCCAGTTAGCGTCGTTAGTGATAGGAACCCATTATTTACTAGGAATTTTGGAGGAGTTTGCAGACAACATTAGGAATTTCGTTAATTCTTAGCGCTACTTACTACATGCACATCGATGGACAAATTGGAAGAGTGAATAAGATCTTGGAGGATTTATTAAGAGTTTGTAGTATTTTTAGTAGAATTTGCACGTAATAATAATCACCAATAGACAAATGGTATGAAACTCTTCAAAGTTCTTTGTGGGAGGCCATGCAAATCTCCAAATTGTTGGTGCGATACCACCGACAAAATCCTATGCAGACCAGCTTTAATTTTCAAGATTTCGAAAGTGTAGAGTTGATTAGGCAGCATATGAAAGTTGTAAAATTTGAAAAGTTGGGAAATTTGGCACCAATTTGTTGGGCCTTTCCCAAGTTTTAAAAAATAAGAAAACTTGCGTATCGTGTGGCACTATCAAATTAGTTAACAGGAGTCCAGGCCATTTTTCACATTTTGCACATGGAGAAATGCCTTCATTACACAATCATTGTGGTAGAGCCTAATAAATTGGGGGGTATTGAGACGGAGCCAATAGCATCCCGTGCCACTACACGTATTGTAGAGCATGAAAATGGAAGCTCCACAACCAAGAAATTAGGTTGGTTCACATCAAGTTTCGAGAACTCGGTTTCTGTCTCGGTTTCGGTCATTTGAATTTTTATTGATTCGGTCAGTTTTGAAAGTTTCAAAAGTTTCAGTTTCGGTATTAGATTTGTGTATTTTAGAAGGAGAAGTAATATTAAAGGTCGTGAACAAAATACGCAATATAGTTTATAAAGAGATGATAATACAAATAATTATCATTTTATCATTAATTTTCAGTCAAGTCCATTTAAATATAGGTGAATATTTAATTTAGTCTAAAATAATTAACTTCAGCCCACTTGTTTTTGTACCCATTAACTTCAGCCCACAAATCCTTTTAAATCCTAGATCAACTTAACCCTAACCCTTAAGACCACTACTCCACTTCTTTCTCGACTAACTACAGACAAAAAAAAAATGAAAAGAAATAAAAAACATTCACAAACAAGGTCGAAGACGATTATGAAGATGACAACGATGCTCGAATTCTTTTGATCGATGCTCGAATTCTTTTCAAATGCTCGAAATTGATCTACAGTCTTCAATTTTTGAGGTATTTATGTTTTCAATTACATTCTTTTAAAGTTGTTAAATTTTTGATTCGATTCTTCTCCCTTTTTTCTATTGTTACCCCTCTTTCTCACTTACTGCAACAATTCAGTTTTAATTTTTAATTTTTTCATATCGACTTACCGAGACGGGATTTTGACCTAATCCCGTCCCGCCGTCGACCAGAACCGAATCGAGATGGCCGGAATCTCGTGGTTCCGGCCGGAACCTAATACCATGGTTCATATACAATGTGGAGAAAATCCAATGGAAATCATAAAGACTTCTTATCCTAAGCTTTTCTACGGTAATCTTTCTTCCTTAAAATTAGGTTTTGGTTGCATTGTGCTTGTAGATTAGATGGTAGGAGATGGTAGCTACACTTTTACTTTGCATACATTTTGAATTTTTAATGCGTGTTTAGGGTATTTGCATACATACTTATATGTCACAGTCACAAACTCACACTAGGATTGAACTCAATTATAGTATGTTTGCAGCACATAACCACATCGCATTTGGCTGGGTAGATGGTTCCGCAGATAACTTGGTTATGTAAACATGAGTGTTTATTACACACAACGATGTTTGCCCCTTAGAAATATTTTGGGACGAAATCTAAGGGGGAGTATGGAACACCTCGTAAAATCAACCGTAAATAAATAAATTGGATAAAACAATTTAAATAAGATAGGGATAAAAATGAAAATTTTGCAAAAGTTGGAATTTGACTACGAAAATTATGCCGTTACATTTGTGGTAGAATTTTAATCAATTTCCATATATAATATGCTGAAAACGGTGCTTAAACAATGAAGTTATGGGCGTTTGAAGTTTTCATGTTTAAAATAATTTAAATAGAATTCAAATTCAAATAAATAATTAATTCCCAAATTTGAAATTCAAAAATTATTGGTAATTATACTTGGTGGTTAAGTAAATGTTAAGATTGACGTAAAGTTAAATTATAATTAAGGAATTAAATAAAAAGAAATAAACGAAAATCAAAATATTTCCAAAGTAGGGGGAGCAGTCGACCCCTTACCTATGACCAGTCGACTATGAGCAGTTGACCGGTGGGAAGGCAACGGTCGACCGCTGCTTGTAAGTGGTGGCAAGGGTTTTGTTCATTTTAACGTATTTTAAACCGACATTCATCCAACGGTTCTGGTGCGTTCCAACCACTATAAATAAGAGTCTAACCTTCTCACTTTTATTCACGTAATATTTTGATAACATCAGCGAAGCTCTGTCAGTACATATCTTCATAGATTGAGAAAATTTCATTAGGGTTTCACGTAAGAAATCATATACATTTATCTTTTTGCATTGTTTATTTTCTCAATCTCTTCTCCTCCAACCCTCTAATCTTTTGAATCTAACTAATATATATACAAATCTCTTGTTGTACATATCAAAAGGAAGAGGTCTGAAAGGGGTTCTGTTAATCCCATTTTGCTCAACGACTCATTGGAGCTACGACTCAAGGAAAGCACCGACTCAACTGATAGCGACTCACCTACTCAAGAAGGACTCACGACTCATAGAGATAAGCAACTCAATAGACCAACGACTCAAAGCTGGCAGCGACTCAATAGATTACCGACTCATCTACTTAAGGAAGGTACCGACTCATTTGATAGCGACTCAGTCAGCTGACAGCTCAAAGGGTTAACGGTTCATAAAGAAAGCCGACTCAGTAAGTTGCCGACTCATCAAGACTATCGACTCACGACTTAAGGAGACTAATAAGTTAAAGCATTAGCGACTCATTGAAAGGACGACTCAGGAAAAGTCCACGACTCAACGGGCTAACGACTCAAGAAACCTACGACCTAAGGAGCCTGGCGAGTTAAGGAGATTCTATGAGTTAAGGATGGCACGACTCAGGGAGGTTTACGACTCAAAAGATAAGTCGACGCACGACACAAGACTCAGAGGCAAGTTCAATGTCATGCTGCAAAGGGGTGACTCGTAGATGACTCACGACTCATCATGAGTCGGTCACGACTCATCATGAGTCGGTCACGACTCATGACTTGATAGTTTCAGCCTAACATTTTGCCTATAAATACATGGCCATATTCGACTTTTGGGGGGAGGACTTCCTAGGCGCCATTACTCTGCTGTTATCTCGACTTCAAGCAACACTCAAACAACACTTCTATCACTCCAATCACCAAAGACATTTCGACAAATCTCAAGAAGAAAAATAACTCATTCATCATGCATTCGAAGGATTCTTCTACATCGGGGTTTGAGATATTTGTCTAAGTGTGTTGTAATCAGAGTTGATTGTAAAGAATTGTAACTAAATCAGCAATAAAGAGCTTTAAAGTGGACGTAGGCTTGATCCTAAGCCGAACCACTATAAATACTGTGTCTTTTATAGCTTTCCTGTGATTTCTTTGCATATACTTTGTTCCCGTACCAACGGGTGGTGCTTTCACAATTTCCATCTATACACCGGGGTGTTAGCGTTTATTTTCTAGCGTTAACATTTTTGGTGCTTTCACTGAGAATTGAACTCAGGACAGCTGTCATCATTGCTTCGCAGAGATTAGAAGAAAGAATTTCTTTAAAAACCAGAAGTATATCTGAGATTATGGCTCCTGGAAGGAAGAGTAGATCTATCAGATCCGGGAATATTCAAGAGGGAACCTCCGCTTCCCCTGTGCATAATCTACCCACTCCGTCTGTTGGAGTTACAAAAGCGGAATTGGATGCTGTGATTCTAGGGCTAAACCAGCAGATCAACGCCCAAAATGCACAACTAGAGGCTCAAAGTGCCCAGAATGCTCTGATTCTGAATAAATTGAACGACTTACTTGGGGCAAACAATCAACCGGCTGGTAATGAAGGGAACTATGCTGGCAACATTCATGATGTTAATGAAAGGAATGCTCATGAAAGGCCTACTAGTCCCTTTGAGCAGGCAGTACCTGAAGCCGGTGGATCTAGAACTCGGCATGATGAGGAATATCTTTCTGGAATGGTCCGGCAGATCATGAAAGAAAGTATGCAAAGGGTTGAAGATGAGAAGGAATGGGGTTTCGCTCCAAGTAAAACTCCGTTTACTGAAAAAATCTTGAAGGCGGAATTTCCAAGGAAGTTTGTCCCTCCAACTATTCCAGCTTACAAAGGGACAAGTGATCCGAATGAGTTCTTGTATAAATATGATTGGCACATGACAGGTGCCAGGGCCTCCGACGAAATAAAGTGCCGATATTTCCCCGTGTACCTGGAAGGCGTGGCTTTGCTGTGGTTCACCAAGTTGCCAGTTCGATCTATCGATCAGTTTTCAGACTTGACCAGAAAATTTAAGGAGCAGTTTAGGCTATATGCTTCGAAGGCCAAGGATATCATGTCATTGTCCAGTTTAGAGCAGAATCCTGGTGAGTCTATCAGATCTTTCTTGAACCGTTTCAATATAGCATTGGCTGAAGTGGACAATGCTGAACCACGAATGATATTGACCTATCTGATGAGGGCTATTGATAAGTCAAGCGAATTTGGGAAATGGTTAAATATGAAGGAGCCAACCTCTCTCGAGAAGTTCTACAAAAAAGCAGACGAATTCATTCGCTTGGAAAGTCGTCCTTTGCCAGTAAAGGCAGTGTTGGAAAAAGCTGAAGACAATACTGTCGCTCCACGCAAGAATGAGTCGGTGGGGCAGAAAAGGGAGAATAATAATGGAAAGAAACAGGGTAATCTGAAAAAGCCCCGGTCCTTCAAGCCATCAGAATATACTCCATTATCACATACGCCGGAGCACATCTACCTTGCCACCAAAGATTCCGTCGATTTCCCTAAACCTATCCCTTTGAGAACTGGGAGAAAAGCCATACAAAGTGGGAAATTTTGCCGCTTCCACAATCAACCAGGTCATGAAACTGATGAATGCCGCCAGCTGAAGAATCTGATTGAAGAGTTGCTAAGAGAAAACAAGTTGCAGCAATTTGTGAAAAAGAATAGCAACAATCCTGCATCATCGAGTCAGGGGCAGCGGGCTCCTGTTCATCAGCCTGGGGCAGGTGAGAAAGCTACGGGGCATGAATCTGGAAGGCCCGTTATCAATGTCATTTCCGGAGGACCTCACCCAGCTGGCAAGAGTTGGGGTGAGATGGAGAGATATTCCAGGGCTTTGAAATATGCTCCAGCCGAAGAAAACGTCTTTGTTCTAGAAGACACTACACCCCTTAAACAACAAAAAACTTTCAGTGATGATATTATTTTCAGAGCCAGAGATTCTACAGGTATTGAAGCTCCTACTTTAGATCCCTTGGTCATCTCGGCTGGTATTGGACCAGCCATTGTCAGAAGAGTCCTCATTGACTGCGGAGCATCATGTAATATCCTCTTCAAAAAGACATTTGACCAGATGAAAATCCCTATGATCGATGTGCAAGCCTCATCACAGAAAATCGTGGGCTTCACAGGGGAGCCAAAGCAACCAGTAGGAACCATCGATTTGTTTGTAGAACTTGGGGAAGGAGAAAGGAAAGTGGTCCGAAAGCAAACATTTGTGATTGTCGATGAGTTTTCTGCCTATAATGCTTTTCTTGGCCGCCCAACACTCGCAGCATTCAAAGCTATCCTAGCCCCATGGTGCCTCACTATTAAATTCCCTACTGACAATGGAGTAGGAGTTATAAAAGGGGATCAAAATGCTGCGCGAGAATGTTATTGGACAGAGCTGCGAGAGTCAAGAAAAAGAGAAATGGGAAAGGATGCGGCAACCCCAGTCCGCATCAAGGAGCCAGCCTTGTAGCAATTACAGAGCGGACCCTGCACTGGCGAACACAGCGGGGCACGGAAAGAAATGGATCCCAGAAAAGCCAGTACAGGGGAGAATAGAGTAGTACCGGTGGAAACGACAGTTCCGGTACCTGTTGACCCAAAAGATCCAAATAAGGTGTTGAATGTGGGTTCACAGCTTAATATGTCAATTCAGAACATCTTGATATCTTTCCTGAAGGCAAATCTGGATGTCTTTGCTTGGACTCATGCCGATATGTGTGGGATATCTCCAGAAGTTGCAGTACACGCTCTGAATATTGATCCAAAATTTACGCCAGTTAAACAGAAAAGGAGAACCCAAGGTCCAGAAAGGTCAGCAGCATTAAAAGAAGAAGTTGATCGACTCATGGAAAATAACTTCATCAGAGAATCTACATATCCGAATTGGGTTTCGAATCCTGTGTTGGTCAAGAAAGCTAATGGAAAATGGAGAGTGTGCATCGATTTTTCTGACCTAAACAAGGCTTGCCCCAAAGATTGCTTCCCATTACCCAGGATCGATCAACTGGTAGACGGAACTGCGGGACATGAATTGTTATCCTTCATGGATGCCTACTCCGGTTATAACCAAATCATGATGCATGAGCCAGACCAGGAGGATACAAGCTTTATCACGGGTGTTGGACTTTATTGTTACAGAGTTATGCCCTTCGGATTGAAAAACGCAGGGGCAACCTACCAAAGACTTGTTAATGCTATGTTCAAACCGCAATTGGGAAAAACTATGGAAGTCTACGTCGACGACATGTTAGTGAAGTCCAGGAAAGCAGTGGATCACATTGAACACTTAGCAGAAATGTTCGCAGTCCTCCGGAAATACAGAATGAAACTTAACCCTCTGAAATGTACGTTTGGGGTCGAATCCGGAAAGTTCTTAGGTTTTATCGTCAGTGCTAGGGGCATTGAGGCCAGTCCAGCTCAAATTACCGCCTTAAAAGAAGTTAAAGCTCCTAGAACGAAGAAGGAATTGCAAAGTCTCAACGGAAAGGTCGCCGCTTTGAGTCGGTTCATTTCCAAAGCTACTGATAAATGCATCCCATTCTTCGATGCCCTGAAAAAAGGAAAGAAGAACTTTGAATGGACTCCCGAATGCCAAGAAGCCTTTGAAGAGTTGATCCGTCATATGGAAACGCCTCCGATACTTTCTAGGCCAGGCAATGGTGAGGATCTTCTTATATACTTGGCAGTGTCATCTCATGCTCTAAGTGCAGCGCTGATACGGGAAGACAAAAGGATTCAACATCCAGTTTACTATATCAGCAAAAGACTCACTGGGGCAGAGCTGAATTACTCCAAGTTGGAAAAACTCGCCTATTGCCTACTAATTGCATCGAGGAAACTGAGGCAATATTTCCAAGCTCATCCTATCAAAGTACTCACTGATCAGCCTCTAAAGCAAGTCCTGTTTCGCCCTGAAACTTCGGGTCGTCTTCTAAAATGGAACATTGAACTTAGTCAATATGACATTACCTATCACCCCCGAAAAGCAATCAACGGACAAGCTTTAGCTGATTTCATTGCAGAATTCACAGAGAAAGATAATGGTAAGGAAAAAGCGATCAATGATTCTCCAATCCAGTGGAAGATGTATGTTGATGGCGCAAGAAATGACTACTGTTCTGGAGCCGGAGTGGTACTTGAAACTCCTGAAGGTCGATCATTATGTTATGCACTAAGACTGGAATTTCCTTCAACAAACAATGAAGCGGAATATGAAGCTCTTATTGCAGGACTGAAAATCGCTAAAGAGCTAAACATTCGAGCATTACAAATTTTCAGTGATTCTCAGCTTATCGTATGTCAAGTCAAGAAGGAATTTCAAGCAAAAGGTGGAAATCTGCCTTCCTATTTGTTAAAGGCTTGGGAACTCCTATATGAACTCGATCACTATTCAATAAGCCACATTCCTCGTGAAGAGAATATGAAGGCGGATTCCCTCGCAAAGTATTCAAGTTCTGGTGAAGCTCAACTATTGGGATTGGTCCCTGTAGAAGTCCTTTCAGCGCCAAGTATAGACGAGATGGATATAGACTGGATTATGAATGTATCTCAAGAACAAGAGTCATGGATGACTCCAATACTGGATTACCTACTCAGGGGTTCTCTGCCAGAAAACTCGATAGAAAGACGAAAGCTTCTAAGGAAGGCCTCTCGCTATGTAATTCAGGATGGCCGATTGTACAGACGGGGATTCTCAATGCCATTGCTTCGATGTGTATCCCGGGAAGAGTCCAAAACAATCCTAGCTGAAGTGCATGGAGGAGAATGCGGTGATCATTCAGGTGGTCAAACACTAGCAAAGAAAATTCTCCGATACGGATATTTTTGGCCAGAAATTAATCGGGATGCCTCAGATTACTCCCGAAAATGTGACAAGTGCCAAAGATATGCCAAAATTCCTAGAGCACCTTCTACCGAACTCACACAGATGGTCAGTCCATGGCCATTTGCAATTTGGGGAATGGATCTCATTGGGCCGCTACCAACTGCTAAATCAGGGATTAAATATGCTATTGTTGCAGTTGATTATTTTACTAAGTGGGCTGAAGCTGAACCATTGGCTACTATCACTTCTAAGAAAATGATAAGCTTTGTGACCAAGAATATCATTTGCAGATACGGTGTGCCTCAGAAAATAATCACAGACAATGGTACTCAGTTTGAAAGTGAGGAATTCCAGGATTTTTGCAAACGATTCAAAATCCAGAAAAGCTTTTCGGCAGTAGCTCATCCGCAGGCAAACGGGCAAGTGGAAGCAGTGAACAAGATCATCAAATCAACCATCAAAAAGCAACTCGAAAGAACAAAAGGTGGTTGGGTCGATAAACTACCACTCGCACTATGGGCATACAGAACTACTCACAAAACTGCAACTGGGCATACTCCTTTTTCGTTAGCATACGGATCGGAAGCAATGATCCCAGTTGAAACAGAGGTCCCTTCACACAGAAGAATGCATTTCAATCAAGCAGAAAATGAAAAGCTGCAACTTGAAGCGCTGGATCTCCTTGATGAAAAAAGAGATGAAGCTAACCTCAGAGTTGCAGCTCATCAGCAAAGGATAGCCAGACATTTCAATTCCAAAGTTCGTCAACGCAGCTTTGAAATTGGAGATCTAGTCCTGAAAAGAATTATGACCGCGACAGGTGTGTTTGGGCCAAATTGGGAAGGACCATATGTAGTAGGTCAGAAGCTTCTTGACGGCACATTCAAGCTCACCACTGTTGATGGAGAGCAAATTCCAAGGGCATGGAACAGCAACCACTTGCGTCCATACTTTACTTGAAAATTTTGTTGAAAAATTGTAAAAGGAATTATGGATATATGATTCTTGTAATTGAAAGCAATTGTGAAACTGATGCAAGTAAATAATAAAAAAATATAAAGTGGATGTAGGCCCAATTTCATGGCCGAACCACTATAAATCTTGTGTTCCTTATTATCATTATATGCTTGCTTTGTTTTCGATATAAAAATACATAAGATGTATTGCTAAAATGTCAATTTAAATTTTTGCAGACCATGGAAATAAAACTTGCGCATAATAAGACTGAGCGATTCTCACCATCATTCAACAAACAAATTTCAAGTCACAAAGACCCCGAATTCAAATCCTAGATAGGAAATACTTCAATTGAACGGCTAATGATTTCGATAGAAACGAGCCCTTGCTGATAAATTGAGATCGTTTGAACAAACAAACATCCAATTAGGAAGCTAGTGCCCGTTCTCACAAACTTGCCTGGCAATGAAGTACACTTCCTTGGATTAAACAAGCCACTTGTGAGAGAAAGGGGAATGAAAACTTGAAAAGAAAAAAAAAAAAAAGAGGATCGCTGAAAAGGCATAAGCAAGTGAGCAAAGGAACAACCAAAGCTACCATCAGCGGCACAAGTCCTCTTCGGAGGCGCAACTCTTCGGAGGATAAAAGACCTCTAATGGGTCATACGCCACAAAAAAGAAAGTTCTCTACTCAACAAAAAAGATTGGAGGAGTCATGACCCTCCAACCATGAGAGAGTAACTTCCAGGCGATGAAAACCCTCTCTGAGGCACATTTCACCAGGAGTTGAAGTGTTATAACCGCTCTTCGGGATTTCACTTCACCAGAGTTGAAATGTAAACAAAATAAAAGCCCTCTTCGGAGGCCCATTTCACCAGGAGTTGAAGTGTTATAACCGCTCTTCGGGATTTCACTTCACCAGAGTTGAAATGTAAACAAAATAAAAGCCCTCTTCGGAGGCCCATTTCACCAGGAGTTGAAGTGTTATAACCGCTCTTCGGGATTTCACTTCACCAGAGTTGAAATGTAAACAAAATAAAAAGCCCTCTTCGGAGGCCCATTTCACCAGGAGTTGAAGTGTTATAACCGCTCTTCGGGATTTCACTTCACCAGAGTTGAAATGTAAACAAAATAAAAGCCCTCTTCGGAGGCACATTTCGCCAGGAATTGAAGTGTAGCAACCGCTCTTCGGAATTTCACTTCACCAAAGTTGAAATGCAAAAACAAAGACCTTCTTGAAAGCACACGTTTCACCGAGATTGAAATAAAACTTCCAAGTGTTGAAACGTAAAAAGGCTTTCTTCAAAGGCACAACTCTTTGGGGGTACACGTTTCACCAAGATTGAAATAAAACTTCCAAGTGTTGGAACGTGAGAAATCCCTCCTCAGAGGTACAACCCCCTCCCGGGGACACAATTAAGAAGAAAGACCTCTTCAAAAACCCACGTTTCACCGAGATTGAAATAAAACTTCCAAGTGTTGAAACGTGAAAAGGATTTCTAAGGCATAACTCTTTGGAGGTACACGTTTCACCGAGATTGAAATAAAACTTCCAAGTGTTGAAACGTGAAAAAATCCCTCCTTAGGGGTACAACTTTCTATATATAAAAAAATAATCCTCATCAAAAGCGTACTTTAACTTTCAAAGGAAAAGTAATTTGCCTACTATGGGAAATGATCGTAAAAAGAAAAGAAGTTAAAGTACCCTTCAGAGGTCCGCTTTACCACATAGAGGAATTCACTTGGTGAAATATGCACGTAAGCAAAAGAAAAAAGTGATTTCTTCGGACGACAAAGCGTAAAAACTTATACGAAGGGATTTGTACTCTATAAAAATTTTTCTTTAAAGAATAAAATAATTATTCTTTAGCAAATAAGAGTGCAAGTCCCCTCGAAGTGCAAAATATTGCAGCAAGCTTAAGGTATGGGGGCAACATGGTATAGTAGTATAGATGCATCAGTAGAGTAATACTCAAGCAACATACCATAAGCCCGCTGCAACACTATATAAACAAACTTGTGCAAAAATAAATAGTAAATGCATTCTCAAATTCAAACAGAAGTTTGTACAAACGAAGAATCATTTTATTCAACTATAATGCAGATACAGGTTTTCAAAATAAAAGCGGGCGCCGGTACCCGCACAACTCTCGGCCAGTTCATACAAAAGGCAAAAAACTAAAATCTTCACTTTTTCTTCCCTCCTTTGGACCCTTTGCTCGGTCGGATAACCAGCTTTTCAGGTCGGCCAGTGGGTATAAGGGAAGTAGGAGAGGCAGGTGTAACCGGTTCAACTTCCGGCTCCTCTTCAGTGGCGGTGATTTTCTTCCCCCTCCTTTTCGATGTCCCACGCTTCTCTCTCCTTTGTGAGGAAGACTCACTCCCCGGAGTGACAAGTTTTGATAGAACAATGTCGTCAGAAGGAGTCCGTTCCGGGGAAATGTCACCTCCCTCAGGTCTCTCATCTTTCTGCTCTTGCGAAGTGATGGGATCATCCAAGCCGTGAAGAGCCTCTATTTGTTCCTCCTGTGATCCAGGTTGCGAGGCAGAAGGAGGCACCGCCTGAAGAGATGAAGGAAGGATGACCGGAGGAGTAGAAGTTTGAGCAGTGCTTGGTACTTTCTCTACAGAAGAAAAAAGGTTGAAGTCAGTAAAGAGAGGAGATGAAGGCTCGTCAAGGTTGAGAAAATAGCCAAGGAGCTCGTGAAACTCATGAGAAATAAACGAGTAACCAGCTTGAGCAGAATTGACAGTAGCAAGATTAACAGTGAAATTACCTGGAGAAGCTGGTTTCCTGATATCGACTTCATAAGCTTGCGCATCAGCGCTCTCTTCACCCTCGTCTCCACCTTGTGTGCTTGTAATATCAGCGGTAACTTTGGTGGGAGATGCGAGATGGGAACTGGAACCAATAATGTCGACTTCAGACGAAGAAGGTGGCTGGACTAGAGTAGTTGAAGTGGTTTTCCCCAGCTGGTCCCCTTCCGTGACTTCGGTTCTTAGTTTGGCAAGTTGTTCCTTTCCCCTGGCGAGAGCAGCGCGAGCGTCTTCATCAAAATAATGCCTTTCCAGGGCTGGCTCGTCATAACCAGCACCTTCAGCACCAAGCATATCGAGGGCGGCCTCCCACACTTCAGCTAAAGTGATCTCATACTTGGGACCAAGAAAGGCGAGGCTTCCACGCCCCAAGACGCTATGCAAGTAGAAGTCGAATAATGTTGAGCCAAAGCTGTTTTTGGTCGCCTCATGAGACTCTTCGGCTGCGATTTTGCCGGCGACAGCCTCATCGCGCTCCCTTTCAGTTCTGGCAAGCTGAAGCTTAAGCATTTGTATCTCCGCCTCCTGGGAGTTGTTTTTCCTTCGAAGCTCAGCAATATCAGAGACATAGCCGTCACTGATTCTTTTTTGTGCTTCAAGCCTGTCCTCAGCGTCTCTCTGACTGGCATGAGCATCTCTAACTTGTCTGAGAAGCACTTCTTCTTTTTGAGAGTATGAAGTAGAGGAAGCAGCAAGCTCATCTTTCAACTTCTCAACCTTTGCTTCGAGCTCCTCGTTGTAGGAAGTAATACTTCTCATCTCAGTATCATGCTGCTCAAGGACCTTTTGCCACTCAGCCTTATCGTTTTCCATGGTGAGCATAGCCTCCAAGTTGGCACGGTTAACTCGTTGAAGCTCATCAACAAGCTTCTGCCAGTTTGACATCCTCTCGATATCAAGTTTAACGGCGTCAAGATTTCGTAGCATAGCAGGCTTGTCAATAGGGACTAGGTCAAGATCGAACCTCACACCCTTTAAACACCACTGCGGAAAACGACTTTGTAAAGTGGCTGGGCCCGGTCCCACTTGAAATTTAGGCCTACTTATTATTGTCTGGATGTCCTCCTTCCCAAGAGCAGGAGAATCAGAAGTAATGTCAAGAGGGGCAGGGGCAGTAGGCTTTTCGGGAATAGTGGAAGTATGTCTCTCACCATGTCGGGCTCGTTTGCCTGAATCTTCAGTTACATGACCTTTTCCCCGGTCGTCGTAAGATTTCCTTTTGTGAGAGTCGTCACTCCTTTGCAGAGAATCATGGTAATCATCCCTATCCCTTCTGTCGTGACGCTCTTCTGCATCCCTCCTTTCACGAGCCTTTCGAGCAGCCCTCTCTTCGTCAGACTCTCTATAAGAGGGAAAGTAACGCCGATAATCATATTGACCACGCCCCCCGTAGCGTTGGAAATCCTGATAATACGATCCGCCGCGTGTCATTGAAGAATCTGAAATAAGAAAAGATAAGCTTTAGAAATCTCTAAAGTATAAGAAGATAAGTGCATAAATGTGCTGGAAAATCCTTAGTTGTGTGTGAAGTGCAAGCTACTCGCGTTGGACTAACGAACCACTCCTCTGTTGGGGGGAAGTGATAGATTTCACTGTTGATGACAATTCTTGAGATGAAGGAGTAAGAGTCTGTTGGAGGGCAGATGTTGCTTCAATCGTCGGAGGTATAGCTTTACCATGAGCAGGGTCTTCTTTAAAGAGCTCTTGGGAAGTAATAATTATGTCGCTTAAATCCCCAAAGACGTCATCACCGGCATGCCCAACCTGATTCCCTCCATCATCTCCTTTGTCAGCACTCTCCCTGGTTTGGGAAAGGGGCTCCTCTTCTTCTTCAATAATGGGAGCAAGTGCGGGCTTTTCGGAGGGTCCCGTATCGTCTCTGGGAGTAGAGCACTTTACTAATAAGGTTTCTGCAGAAATTTCTCCTCGTATGTGCTCTTTAGTGGAGATCGGAAGATCAGGAGTTTTCACCGGAGAGTCAGGAACCTCCGTTGGAGCTTCACGAGGCCGAGTAAAGCGAGAGAGATGGAGGAGTCCGTATTGATGTAAAAGTTCATCGTTTAGCAGAAACTTTATGCTCCTCTCTTCTACCGGCACGGCATTTAATCTTTCAAAAATTTGCTTAAGACTTGGGTCCTTAGCAGGAGGTGGAAGTGCTAAAAACAGGAAAAGAATGAAATTAGCAGCTGAGAGTTCAGATCTCGAGAAAGTTTCAAAACGGAAAAAGTAGAGACAGGAAATCTTACTTCCCACTCTCCAGATGGCATAAAACCCTGGAGGGCAACGAACGAAGAAAAATTGATTCAAAAATCCATGAGCGCTTTCGGAGAGATCAGTAATAAGTTTGCGATTTCGAGCGCTTCTTACAACCACAATGGAGGGATGGTCCTTAGTTTTCGTGAATGAGCAAAAATAGCAGATCTCCTCGAAGCTTGGTAACCGATCCAAAACTCTCCTGAATAGAACACATAACCCCATCAAAATGGCATAGCCATTGGGGTGTAATTGGAATGGAGAGATAGACAACCGAAGCAGAAGCTGTTGGAGAAAGCCGTTAAAAGGAGGAATCGCCCCACTTAAGCACATTTGGCGATTGACTGCAACAAAGCCGTAGGAAGGATTGTCAGCAGTGTCATTTGGCCCCGGAAATAAGGTGTCAGCATCATCAATGCCAAACTGAATGCGCAGTTGGTTAAACACCCGCTGATTCAAAGTTGTGGGTGTTCTCTCCGGAGGGTTGTCTATAGGGATGGCTACTGGAAAGACATCTTCAGCCTGGCCCATCGGCTCTTCTTGATGAGAGGTCATTCTACACAAGCAACTGGATGTTCAAATGCGAAGGTGCACGTTTCCTAAAAAGTGTGAAGTGTCGTGCAAAGCTAATAAAAAATAATAATAACAAGTAAAGATAACTGGAATTAAACTGGTTGATGATTGATTGACTATGGTAATTTCGGAACTTGTTATTTAAAGCTCAAGCATAATATTAATGCGGGCTGGTCAGTTACAATTGACCAATCCAGTGCTGCTTTAATATTCCACTTGAAATCGGTAACACTTCGTTCACACGATTTATTTAAGTTAATCATCTATCATTAACTAATCTGTCGTTCGATATGGGCAATCAATGACAGTATATTCGTCCCAGTTTTCTGTGAATGTTGTATTAACAGATTATTAGCTTACAAGTTGAAGTAATCAGTAAAAGAATGCAGCAGTATAGCAGTTCAGAGTCCATGCAATAATTCGGAGTTCAAACAAAATTTACAAGTACTAAGTCGAAAACGACTCAAGAATTCTTTGTACGGGTTAAGCTAAGTCATTGGTTATTTGGATGACTCGGCTACGACCTAAGGAAAGTGGGGCAAGTTAAGTTAGGTTGTTCCAACTCTAAATCGCTGATGTTATAAGTCGGCAGTACTATGAGTCGTAAGTCAAAAAACAGGGGGAAGGCTCCAGATCGAAGCAACAAGAAACCTTCTAAGTTCTAACTCGGTTACGACTCATGGCTTGAGTCGTAAAACTTGCTAGGTCGGATTAAAAGTCAATAGTGAAAGCTACTGGGTCGCATGGAAGCTGCTGAGTCGTACACGGCTTATGGTTTAAGTCGTGTACTGTTTAAAGGATGAGTCACGGGAAAGTAGCAAGTGCTGGGTCGTTCACAGTTTATGGTTTGAGTCATTCACGGCCTATGACTTAAGTCGTTCACGACTTATAGTTTGAGTCATCTACGGTTTATGGCTGAAGCATTAAGTCGTGTACGGTTGAGATTGCAAGGCATTTCAAAATCAGTGGCCGAAAGGCAAGACCGACTAGGTCGTGAGATCCTAAGTCATTCCCTCGACCGGTCATCTCCTATCCAGCCCGATACCCGTTAACGCCATCAACCTAGCATCCACCCGTCTTCCCCAAACACCTAATAACTCCATCATTTCCACCAAGTTCTTAGAAAACTCTGCTTCATCCCCAAATTCGACAACCAGTTGGTATGTGACCCAATAACCCATCATCGTTTAACGTCATAGAATCACCTAAGGTTGATTTGAACCATCTCAAATCCATCATGGATCCAACGCATCACCGTGCTATCATGAATCGTGGTGCCAGCGTGTCTGACAACTACCGGTCATGATGAAATTCACAGTGAGGCGTAATACATTAAATTGGATTAAGATCGGAAAAAGCGGAGAAACGCGTTTCTGAGATGGTCGTGACAGAGCCTTGACTAAGATTACTTACGCAGTATGAAGGTGAAGATGTACTGGTGACTGATTAGCTTGAGCCTGTCTCAGAAAGCTTGGAAGATCGTTAATGGCAAGGTCAAGTGAAGCAGATGGATAATGAGAAGAAGGGGGTAGGGGTGATGACTCAAATCTTTTATAGCTGAGGGCAATGAAAGTTGAATCGGCGCACGAGACAGAATGAGTCGAAGCACACGACCTACGACTTAGGCGTGTACTTCGAGGGGCAAGTGTTAATCCCGTTTTGCTCAACGACTCATTGGAGCTACGACTCAAGGAAAGCACCGACTCAACTGATAGCGACTCACCTACTCAAGAAGGACTCACGACTCATAGAGATAAGCAACTCAATAGACCAACGACTCAAAGCTGGCAGCGACTCAATAGATTACCGACTCATCTACTTAAGGAAGGTACCGACTCATTTGATAGCGACTCAGTCAGCTGACAGCTCAAAGGGTTAACGGTTCATAAAGAAAGCCGACTCAGTAAGTTGCCGACTCATCAAGACTATCGACTCACGACTTAAGGAGCCTAATAAGTTAAAGCATTAGCGACTCATTGAAAGGACGACTCAGGAAAAGTCCACGACTCAACGGGCTAACGACTCAAGAAACCTACGACCTAAGGAGCCTGGCGAGTTAAGGAGATTCTATGAGTTAAGGATGGCACGACTCAGGGAGGTTTACGACTCAAAAGATAAGTCGACGCACGACACAAGACTCAGAGGCAAGTTCAATGTCATGCTGCAAAGGGGTGACTCGTAGATGACTCACGACTCATCATGAGTCGGTCACGACTCATCATGAGTCGGTCACGACTCATGACTTGACAGTTTCAGCCTAACATTTTGCCTATAAATACATGGCCATATTCGACTTTTGGGGGGAGGACTTCCTAGGCGCCATTACTCTGCTGTTATCTCGACTTCAAGCAACACTCAAACAACACTTCTATCACTCCAATCACCAAAGACATTTCGAAAAATCTCAAGAAGAAAAATAACTCATTCATCATGCATTCGAAGGATTCTTCTACATCGGGGTTTGAGATATTTGTCTAAGTGTGTTGTAATCAGAGTTGATTGTAAAGAATTGTAACTAAATCAGCAATAAAGAGCTTTAAAGTGGACGTAGGCTTGATCCTAAGCCGAACCACTATAAATACTGTGTCTTTTATAGCTTTCCTGTGATTTCTTTGCATATACTTTGTTCCCGTACCAACGGGTGGTGCTTTCACAATTTCCATCTATACATCGGGGTGTTAGCGTTTATTTTCTAGCGTTAACAGGTTCATTGAAGGCATGTTAAGTCTAAGAGAAGGCAAAGCTAAGGACCTCTATGAGTGGAAATTTTAGCTTTTCTATTTTAGTAATTGAATTATGTAATTTGGATTTGATGTATGTCTTGAGGAATTTTGGATTACGAAAACATCATATTAAAATCCTCAAAATTCCTCTAAAGAAAAATGTCGATTCTTAGGTTGGAATCTTAATTGTTTTGTATTAAAATAATGGAGTTTTTGTTGATTTTACAATATATGTATTCCTTTTATTACACTTCTTATTCTTTTTCTTTGGATCTAATTGATAGATATGATTAAGAAATTGTGTGTAAGATATGAATCCTTATTCATAGTTTACACCACCTATTTCTACAAATTGAATAAAATTCTCTTGTCTAATTTTATGCAAAAATGAGTTGAATACAATGTAAAACCTATTAAATTGAAACGTTGGGTTTATGGTAAAAATGCTATTAATGCTATTGTGGAAATGAGATGAATAACATTGGAAAATTTGACATTTGAACGTTAGTTTAGGGCGTAATCTCCATATCCCTAATAAATGCGTTATTATATGTATATAAATTAATGTAAATAACGTATAATAGTGATGTATTAATTGAGTAGTTAATTAAGTTAATAATTGCCATTTAAATCCCTCCTTAGGAAAGTAATTAATTAGGCGAAATAAAAAGGATTTCTTATATGGCCTAAAAAATGAATATGGTGAGACGTGTGATAATACACTTAGAGAGTATATGAAATATGACTAAGTTATATGGATGCGAAGTCAGTCAAAAGCATACGAAAGTCTATCCAGCTATTCTGGTTACTAGCAGTGATCTGAGACATCGCCTACAATAAGTAACTATGGATAAAACGAAGTTATTCATAATTTTATATCACTACAAGAAAACTGATTTTTTGTAGCGCCCAAAAACCGCCACTACGTATTTTTAGTGGCGTTCCGATAATCGTTACGATAAAACATGCCACTAAAAATCCTCGAGTATTAGTTGCACTTTTTTAAACGCCACCAAATTTGTTTTTTTGATAGCGTTTTTATAATGCCACAGAATTCCTTTTTGGTAGCGCCTATTTACCGCCACCGAAAAGGTTTTCTCCTCCATGATACTTTTATGGCGTTATCTAAATTTTTTGTAGCGCCTATTTAACGCCACTGAAAGAGTTTTCTCCTCCACGTTCCTTTTCATGGCGTTATATACATTTTTTGTAGCGCTTAATAAATGCCAGCATAAGTGTACTTGAGTTTTTAATCACTCTTTTGTAGCGACATTTTAACGCTATCAAGATAAATAATATCCAGTAGCGTTTGTTTCCCTCCACCTACTACTCCAGATTTACCCCTGATCTAGCATCCAATTATATAATAACAGAATACGCAAGCACATACACTTTTGAACACAATATATTAAACAACTATAAAATACGTATACGCATTGAAGATCCACAAGATACATAGACATTGATACATCCACATGCATAGGTGTCGACAAAAAGCTACCCGTACACATACACAACCAAACTACCATAAGTGTTATAACCAAACTACCATAAGTGTCATAACCGTACATATACATCTGAAATAAACGTCTGAAATAACCAAAGTACCGAGCAAAACCTGAACCACCATAAAAACCTGAACTACCTGTTATTGCTGATGTCTTCAAAACCTGAGCTACCTGTCAACAAAGAACAGAACAAAAGAGTGAGAAAACAAAAGCTGAACTTAAAACTGCATCACTAACATTCCACCACAATCCATACATAACTCCTTACCATCAATTATTTTCCCTCCCCTGAACCTGAACCACCAATCACAATCATTCAATCACAATTCGAATATAACACCCCTACTTATGTACTTTTATCATTTTACCAAAAATCTATCTGCACTTAGCTGCTAGCATTCCTAATGTATATATATATATATAATTATATACCTTTCATTTTGACTTAATAATGATTTTTTCCATTGGCCAAGCTATGGCAACGCCAAAGCAATCATCCATGCACGTCAGACCCGATGTTGGTCTTCATATCTCTGCATCTGGAACTATCACCAGTTCAATCCAAACTTTTACAGCATTACGCCCCAATGTACTACAATGGACCATCGTTATCGGATCAGTTGATGCAATACTTCCTTCAGCCACTACGTCTGCTCCACCCAAATCGATCAACTGGCATTTGGCATCCTTTTGCATGGTTGCAATCGGCTGAAAGAAAAGAGATTATTATGCACAATGTATACATGCACATTAAATAAACTTTCATACACAGTTAACTTCTTCAAATTTGAAAATTAATACTTACATTTTGCAATTTATTCATGACCATATGTGCGGATTTCATGGGAGAATTCACAACATTTTTAGTATCATCACGACTCTCATCTAGTTTTTCTTGATCAGCTTCTACTTTTGATCTTGGCCATGCTACTTTCCTACCAACTGCATCTCCAATGCACGACATATCAGATGTGGGTCGCCACAAATAAGCATCTTTATTTACTACTTTGTCCACCCAAATCACAACAGCAGACGGACCGAGTGGAATACCATTAACAGTATATTTTGGATCAGTGGCGTGGATTCTTCCTTCGGCAACTCCACCTTCACCCTCAGTCCAACCGTAAATCTTGCAAGTGTCTTCGATGATGCTGGTACTCTAAAAATGAGAAGTGAAATTCAAGACTTTAGTATGCTATACAAAAACAACGAATATGTGTTAAATTTTATTCAGATGGGGGGTGTGCTCGCTGCATTTTAGACATCAATAAGCTTGCAGCATATTACACTAATATACTTAACGTGAAAAAAATTACCGTACTGGCTGCACTATAGTTCAACTGTGTTCGCAGCGGGACCTTGATGCAAACTGATGGCCAAGCAACTACCTTATTCTTAGCGTCTGCTAAGACTGCCATTTCAGGTGTAGGCCTCCATAAATAAGTATCTGCTTTATCTACTGAATCTATAACAACGCTCCCAGCATTTGGTCCAAGACGAATGCCATTGACAACGTCATCTGGGTCCATGGACAACGGCCTCCCATGGGCAACAACTCCAGAGGTTCCATCCCAATTCAACAGCAAACATACTTCGTCGTCGCTCTACAATTAATCAACTGAAAATTAAATCAATTACTGGATTAAAAAATTAAAATATAAATTTCATTTATTGAGTGATATAAATATTATTTTTACCGAATCAGGTGAGTTCCTTCTCGAACTTTCTTTACCCTGCAGCGAAGCACGAATATAAATTAATATTTTACGAATATAAATTAATTTCCAAAAATTTACCTTCTGGTCCATCAGAGTCTTTATCATTCCCTTCAATTCTGCTATTTTCTCTCGACACCGAGACACTTGTTTATCTTTGGACTGGGCCAAAGCTAGCTTGGTTAAAGTGTAGCCCCTACCCAATGCCCTTAACCGTCCCGGTTTATCTTGTCCCAGTACATGTACAAGAGCATCTTCTCCAATATCAGTCTGTGTCGAGCCGGATTGGGATAGACTACCATATTTTTGATCTCCTCCTATATAAATAAATACACATAGATAATGTACAATGGTAAAAATATCATAATTTCAAAAAAAAAATATACCAATAAAATTAAAAACAATTTTACAATAGTATTCGTAGCTTCCATGTTCACTGGTTCACCATTTTTTTTAATGTGAGATCTAATCCAACATCAGCTCTACTTATGGACGATGGATCTACACTTTCTTTTTTCTAAAAATAGAATAACATTAAATTAATAAACTGACAGGTATAAAATAATGTTAAATAATGCTATAGTTAATTAACTTACCATATCTTCGGTCTTTCTAGCCATTCCCCTACGACCGGTTGTATGCGGAATTTGTGTGTACCTAAGGGCTGAAAATTTCTCACTTTTTTGCTGAAAATATTGAAAGATGCTAGAATTTAACAACCAAAATCATAAAAAGAAAAACTATCTAATATTTATAATGCAGGGTAAATATGTATGGTGAGGATTGTAATTTATTTGAAAATCAATTCATCATGGTCATATACTTATTTGGTATTATTAATGCTGGATAACTCAGTGACATATACAGCATTCCATATCTACTAATAATATTTATAGATTGAACTAACTTGCAAAGTGTTTTTTTACTTCATTTAAAATGTTCCTGTGCTTTTCATAACGCATTTGTATTTTCTACTGTCATAGGTTCCTGCAGCTAATACCTAAACAGGAACCCTCAGCATCCACCAACACTTGGACTTCACTTCTAAAGAAATTTATCGGTTGCTAACTATGTAGATGGATTTGCAGAAACATGCCAGACGAGTTCAGTAGGAATGATTTACCTTAAACTCCGGACTTGTTTTCGCCTTCACAAACTTCCTCCAATCGGTTATGCTTTTTATGTTCGTAGGTTTCAGTTTAAGTCTTTCCTCATCGTTCTCCGCTTTTTGCAAATTTCGAACCAATTTGCTTTTTGACGATCTCCAAAGTACTCCCATTTGTTGAAATATAGTTTTTCTTTGCCATTCCTCTTCCAATTTAAATCTAATCTACAACAATACATCAAAATATGATATTAGTAAAATTTATTTAATTTAAATACGACAGATTTAATTAAATCTAAAAGGTTTTCTGAAGTTATTAGAGGGCAATTTCAATTTATAATTGGCAGGAACTATTTTTCAATTTATCCAGGAGTTATTAGATGGCAATTTCAATTTATAATTGGCAAAACCATGCAATATTAGAAGTCATTTTCAAAACATATTAGAGTCAGAATGTTAAATAATAGATGCCTGCTTCATACCAGAACCGACTACCCTAAAACTTCTTTTAAGTCATCACTAATATTCCTCCAATCATCAATGGTGTATGGAACCTGCTCCCGCACAAGCGGTCCAAGAAAAGAGGATAAATATACCGACCCTTGCCCTACTGGTATACCTAGATCATTGAACTCAACTTCAATTCGATCCTGACTGCATGACGGGAGTCTTTTTGCTTTTGCTGGACCTCTACCGCCTCTTTTCTGAGATGTACTTCCGATTTCAGCTTCACTTTGTTTCCGAATTTCCAGCTCGGCATCAGCAGTTTGTTCAGGATGGGTTTCATTTTCTGAGCGGAGTCCTTCATTAGGGTCAGAGGGGATATCATCTAGTGGTTGTTCGTCTTCTTCATTGTGAACAGTGGCTTGCTTCTTAGCATTGTCTGGTTGTTCTTCTATTTCATTTATACTAGCTGGAACTTTACGTTTTCGCTTTGACTGTTTGTTCTTAGCTTTGACTGTTTGTTCTTCAGCCTTTCTCTACAAGCGGGTATGTACAGATGTTGTGGACATATTTTTCTGCAAGTGACAGAAAACACAGTATAAACCAATAATCACATGTAAACAATAAGCAGCGATAAATATTAACAAACAACACTTAAATATCATCAACATGTAGCTGAAAAGAGATGTGGCAGTTTGCAAACCAAACAAGCAGGCCTAAAAGCCTTGAGATGATGAACAGATTTGTAATTTTACGAGAAAATGTACATGTAATGCAAATAGAATTGATAAGAACACTACTCATTATCAAGCAATATATGCAAACAGAATTGATAATAACATATAATGCTTTGTCTATGGAAGTATACAAAGATCAAAACACAAAGAACAAAAATTGAATGGTACATGCATTTGCAATGGATTAGAAAATTAAATGGTGCAAACTAACAGCCATTCGGAAAATTAAAAAAAACAAAGCATTAGTGCAGCAAATGAATAACAATCACTAAAGAAAATCAATACAAGTTCAATGAAATTTCCAAATAGCCCGGATTTAATATATAAGTTCAGCCATCACTAAAGCAAATGAACAACTATGCTCAAGTAGAACATATAATCTACTCAATTATGCCCTCGCAATCCTCTCTAACATAGCAAACATCTTCATCATCCGCTTCAGTTATTTCATCTTCCACCACTTGAATATCTTCCTCGATGCAATCGTGCTCCTTTATATCATTAAAACTTTTTGATGGTGCTTTCATTACAACGTACCAATTAGAAACATCGTTCTCTCTTGAATAAAATACTTGTTTTGCTTGAGATGCAAGTATGTATGGGTCTCGTGAAAATGATGCTTGATGTAAATTAACAAGAGTGAACCCATCATCATCAACTTTTACTCCATTTCCTTTATACGTCCAACGACACTTGAAAACTGGAATATAAAACAAATGATAATCTAATAAAATTATATCTGTCAATATTCCATAATAAGTGACCACATCAACCACTTGGGACATATCTTTAGCACTTGCTCTACACATAGTAGTTGCATCAAAAGTCACCTCACAATTCTGAGTTTCTCTCCCTAAATCTTTTACATGAAAACGTTGCTCGTTGATGATATATCCTTTGAAAGACATGGCATCATCCTTTGGACCATAAGCAATCCATTTTAACATGTCATTATGATACTTGGAGGTAATAGGTATCTACAACAAATTTCATTTAGCATGTAAATTTATATAGTAATATTGATAGTTGAATGAGAATATATTTGAAATCTAACTAACCTTCCTTTTAATCCAATTGACAAAACTTTTTGTATGTTTTCCCAAAGTAAGGTCGCATTTTTTGTCATGCGTTGGTCTGAATTTTCTAATTCCTCCAAATGCAAACTAGTATTGAGCAATTGATTATAAGTTATATATATCATTGCGAACACATCAAAATATTTAAAACAATATAACATAAACTTACTCTATAAACGGTTCCACCACGGCCATATTCATTAACACAGCTAAATGAGCACTTTCTTTCTCATTAACTGGCAATTTAATTGTCTTCGATACTGAAATTGAACGTCCCTCTAGTATTCTACTACTTTCATAATCTTCATTTCGAGCTCCTTTCTCCTCTATATGTCCTGATTTCTTCAAAAATTCATTGAAAAACAACATGCATTCTGTTGCAAGATACGATTCTGCAATACATCCCTCTGGTCGTGCATAGTTTCTGACATAATCTTTGAGTGTCTTCATATATCTTTCGAATGGGTACATCCATCGAAAATGAATAGGTCCACACATTTGTGCTTCTTTTCCAAGATGAATGGATAAATGTATCATTATATCAAAGAAAGATGGTGGAAAAAAAAATTTCAAACTCACATAAAATGTCAATAATTTCAGCATTGATTTGTTCTACCTTCTCTCTATCAAGAACAAGTTGACATAATTTGTTGAAAAAAGAACATAAGCGAATTATCGCTTTTCTTGCCTTCTTTGCCATGAACCCTCTCGATGCTACTGGCAATAAATGTTGCATTAATACATGGTAATCATGTGACTTCAATCCACTAATTTTGCAATCCGAGAACGAAATCTGATTTTTTAAATTTGAACAGTAGCCATCCGGTCCTTTGAAATCATACAGTCTTTTGCAAAATATTTTTCTCTCGGATTTTGACAACATATATGGAGCCGCAGGAAGATATGTTTTATTCCCACGAGGTTGTGTATGAAGCTCACTTCGAATTTCCCAATCCTCTAAATCCTTTCAACAGTTGGTTCCATCTTTGGATTTATTTCCATGCAACATTGTGCCCAATAGGCTTTCACCAATGTTCTTCTCCACATGCATCACATCTAAATTGTGACGTAATGGAAGTTCCTATGAAAACCAAAACAATAATGCATTATTGGGTTTTTCTTGTATTAAAACAATGAAAAATAAATAAATTAACCACTAACCTCCCAATAAGGCAAATCAAAGAAAATTGATCGTTTTTTCCACCTTGGTAGCTCTACTTCTGTAGAACTGTTAGTATCATCATATTCATCTTCTTTATCATAGACATGTTTTCTCTTCTTACTTTTCTCCTCTATTCCTTTTCCAAAATCATTTGGATAATCCTTCAATAATGCATAGATGTTTCTCCCAGAAAGCATTCTAGGAGCACCATCTGTCTCTATGGTATTATCAAACAATGCCTTTTTGTTTCCTCCGTGAATCTGAAGGAGGTAGAAATCTTCTATGACCCATGTAGGCGAACTTTCGGCTATGTTTCAACCAACGAGAATGGGTATTGACACCACATAATGGGCAAGCTTTTTGCCCTTCCACACGACATCCAGCAAGATTTCCATAAGCCGGAAAATCATTAATCGTCCATAACAAAATTGCATTCAGTTTAAATAAAGTTTTACTAAATGCATCATAAGCAGTAACTCCATTAGACCACAAGTGATGCAAGTCTTCCACCAAAGGCGCCAAATATACATCAATATCATTTCCGGGTTGCTTCGGGCCTGAAATAAGTAAAGTTAACATAATATTTTCTTTCTTCATACACAACATAGGCGAGAGATTGTATGTCACAAGCATTACCGGCCAGCAACTATATTTCGAACTCAACATGGAAAATGGATTGAATCCATCTGTAACAAGACCAAGCCTAAGATTGCGTGGATCAGATGAAAAAAAATTATACTTTTCATCCACCATTTTCCATGTCATAGAATCCACGGGATGACGCATTTTTCCATCGTTACTTTTATTATCAAAATGTCATCTTAATTCTTCAGCCATCTTTTGAGATCTATACATTCGTCTAAACCTCGGAATGATTGGGAAATATCTCAATACTTTAACTGGAACACCTTGTATAACCTCTTCAATATCTTGATTTTTCTTCCATCTCGAGGAACCACATTTTGGACAACTTTCTAAATTTTTGTATTCTTTTCTGAAAAGGCAACAACCATTCTCACAAGCATGTATCTTTTCAAAACCCATGTCGAATGCTTTAAGAAATTTCTTGACTTCATATAAGGTTTTGGGAAGCACGTTATCCTTCGGCAGAAATAGATGTTGCACAGCTAAAAGCTTATCAAAACCACTATCGGAGAAGCCAATCGCGCATTTAAGATTATACAAGACGGTGATGGCAGATAATTTTGTGTGATCTGTGCAACCAGGATATAATGGAGTTTCTGCATATTCCAAGTTCTTGACTAACTCATCCTCTTTTCTTCGAGAATCAACATCGTCTTTATCATCATCAAAAAAAATCTTGATTCAAAAAATCTTCATATTCATAGTGAATCATCTTGAATAGTTCATATACGTCAAACGTATTTGTTTTATTCTCTACATTTATCTCTTCACCATGGTTAAACCATACACCGTCAATGTATTTAGGATCCATTCCTTTTATAATTAAATGTTCAACGATGATTTGGTCATCATGACGACAAAGATTACGACAATCCTTGCAAGGGTATAAAAAATTTTCTACACTTCTTACATTCCTCTTTGCAGCATGCACGAAATTCATTGTTCCTTGTCGGTATTCTATACTAGTTCTATGAAAAAAGTAAAAAAAAAAAGTGAGCTTTAGTATTAGATTATATGTTCTAATTCTCAAAATACATATTAAGTTAATCATGGTTTTATCACCTGTTTAAAAAAACCCAGCCTTTTTCCATTATCGATATTTGAAGGCAAATAAGTTTCCAATCTTTGACGTATAAATTGGTTATCTGTTGTAATCAAAAAAATAACTAGACGTTGAAGTACAAATACTTGTAGCACTACTGCATATAACCATGGTGGTTTAGTAGACAAAGGCAAAGAATACTTTTCCAAAAATATAAATTTTACACTTATATTTTGCATTTAACCTCAGATTTACATGTATTTATAATTAATCCATGCATGAATTCAAAGCCTAAGTCTAGCAACTTATAGAATTACTGCATATAAATTCAGTGCCTCAGAATGTACAGACCAACATTTTACTCTTACCAAACCAACAGTCAACTTTACCGCCTCCTCTTCACTACCTCACATCCACACAACTGACATATTTCCAGTGTCTGCCACTCCACAAAAGACTATTTATGCTCCAACATTTACCACTCTCAACCATCGAGCCAGCCAATACCCAATCGCAAACAAACCCGTGACCTCCATCAATGCTACTTGAACCCACCAAATTCTCGAAACACGCAACCTCAACCTCCTCTCAGCAAGCAACCATTGATTCACTGAACCACTTCAACAGAACATTCATATACTCAAAGAAATCAAAGCAGATATCCCAACAGATCATTGCAATTAGGGTTAAATCAACCATTTCAGTAATAGTTTAGGAAAAAATACGAAAATAAGATGCATTCAAATTCATATAAAATCCAAATAGAATCACAAAGTCGATTTAAAAGATTCATACCTAAATATACCTAATCGATTTAAACGATTCATACCTAAATATACCTAAATCTGCTGGCTGCCGCGACTCGATGTTGAGTAAGGGGGAAACAACGGAGTTGACGATGATACTTGAGTGCGATGAAAATTTAACACGATTAAAAGGGGAAATTTTTTTTTGAAGAAGAAAGCAAATCAGGGACGAGAATTTTGTTAAGTACGATAGTAAAATGATAGGTTACGTTTATTTAGTTCGCGCGGACTCTTATTTGTAGAAGCGGAAACGTGAATTATTTTTTGCCACGTTTATATTATTTGATAATCTATTTTTTGTTGCATTTACAATAAAACGCCACCGATTTTTGCAACTATAAATGGTTTTTCTTGTAGTGTATGGTAAATCTTCCCAACTAATTTGGCTACTTTTTCTACGAATGGTTGGACTAATGTAAGACATCTTCATGAGGTACGAGTCATAATATAAAGGACCTACTTTGGGAATTGAAGGCATTAAGTGGTTGTTTGGGGACCTGCCTCTTTCCCTTATATGAATTATTAAATGGTCGGGATTTGATTTAGGCACGGTTGAGGATATCTCGGAAAGGTCCACTTCAATAGGAAGTATTAAGTGTACAAAGAGATTTTTGTGCAATGTCAGCAAGATAGATACCTTTGTTGCGTTCGCCTTGGAAATACGTATTAAATGATGAGGGTCTGCCTCAATCGAAGTCTTAAGTAGTCAGAGTTTGCCTATTTTCCATTAAAAGGTATTAAATGACTTGGGTTCTATCTCTGACTTTGATAGACATTAATAACGATGATTATGAGCTATTGCTTATGGAAAAACCTGTTTTGGAGATTGAATGTATTAAGTTGTTGTTCAAGAGCCCCTCTCTCTCTCCCTTATAAGAAGTATTAAATGGTTTTATACGAAAGATATATTCTTATTTAAATTATACTGCCCAAGTATTGATATAGAAAGACTCGAGATTTTCTATTCACTAGACATTGTTGTTCTGCTTCCCTCCTCATTACAACACAAGCTAAGAAAGGAGATGACGATCAAGATGGAGACGACAATGAGAGGAGCTTATGACATTAGTCCATTTATCTATTTATGTTATTTTTCTGATGTACCCATATGAAGTTTAAAATGTATTTTTGAAAAGATGATGTAAAGGTTATTATTGACATTATGTTATGCTTTTTTCGTTTGAATTGAAATTTGAAAATAAATGGGTACTGTTCATGTTATTATATTTTATCCTTTCGTTGTGAGGTTTGAATGAATAGATAAATAGCTTTGTATTGTTCTTTTTACCAATCAACAGCCAGCTTTGGAATGAGTCTAAGTTTCAATAGGCCTTTTTTGGGTCGAGATTTAGACCTATTTCGAAGCGGGTTATTACAATATGCCAGTTTGATTTCTGTAACTCCCTATTAAATACGCATTTATTGCCTTTTTATATTGTAATCATTATTCATAAATGTTGGAGTTACTACCTCGTTTTCCACTGCAACATTCTAATCCTATGATTTACTGCATAGTTAATATTTAATCATCTTAATTTTTAACTAATACGAGTATCGACATATAGTTATTTATTACGCTTTATTTTTTACCTTGTACACATTTAACCAGTACGCATGGTTATACGTTATGTATGTATGTATGTTTTGGAGGGATCCACCAACATTCCCCAAACAACCAGATATTAAACAGTTTCCACCACTATCGACAGTAGCACAGTTCTACATTAGGCAGCAACCCAAACACCATTGGTTGAGGAGGTCAGTCAAAGAATATGGTCAAAAACCTGGGCAGACATGGTTAAGAAGTTTGCGGAAGACAAGGAGGAAGAAATAACCAATCTGAGTTACTACTCTCCAACTCAGGAGGGCAACTGCCAAAATCAGTATTCATCACTTCTGAAGAAAAATGGAGGAACGTCTTAGTGGTTTACATATTCGGAAGAAGGCCACTATACAACAACAATTTAAAGGTTTTGTTGATAAAATTTGGCAGCCTACCGGTTGATATAAAATGTAATATAAGAAGTGCGATTTTATCTTTACCAAGTTTCACAATTCTGATGTCTGTGCAAAAACTATTAAGGCAGGACACTGCACCATTGGCTCTCTGATTTTGATCATCAAAAAAGGAAACTGGATGTAAGTACTACAAAGGATTTAATTTCTACTATTCTATATGGGTAAGATTTACATACTTAAAACTCGAATAATACATACTTAAAACTCGAATAATAGAACAATGAAGGCATAAGAAGAATCGCTAGCGTACTTGGCTACCCAATACGCATGGATACTACTACCGCAATGGAAAGTAGATTGAATTATGCATGTGGTTTAATTGAAGTTGACATACAATTGACTTATCCTTCGGAAATAGACATGGAGTTATATAATGGGGAAGTTGACACCATTCAGATCGAGTATGAACAGAAAATAAGAACATGCTCTTTATGTAATGTCCATGGACATACTGATGCAAATTGTACTACTACAGTGACTAAGTCTTGGTGATCAAAAATGCAAAGTACATCTTATAGTCCCATAGCACAATCAATGTCAAAAAACATTACTACAGATGCTTCAGAATCTACTTTACAGCCGGATTTACAAAAAAATAATAGTATAATAATTGATTCTCACTTGAATAGTAAGGAGTAGTCTTCGAAGCAACATCAGAGAATGAGCATCGAGCAGCAACCAGTCCCCATTCATAACGTGTTCTCAGCATTAGAAGATATGCCATAGACTTTCATTTGACCTGCCTAAATCAAGTGAAAATGTAGCAGCTTGTCAATGTGGATCAAACACATCTAACCCAAAAGAACATGTTAATTGTTGAAGATGCAAAAACAAGCTTAGAGTACAGTGACAACAACTCAGCAAATATAACTGAAAACCAATAATTCATAAGCCACGTTGCAACCAAAATTCAAAAAGTTGGTAGCCAACACAAATGTGCACAAAATGTCTCCCATGGTTTAGACAAATCCTAACCACAAGAAGATACAAAAGGCAATGGTAAAACCTAAAGTTCCTACTGGCACTCCTCCTAAAAGAGCTAAAGGAGTGCTGCGCCACGTAAATGAATGCCATGACAAGTTAGTCGAGTATTCACACTTCTAACATCTCACAAGCTTACTCTGCTAAGTAGTTGAGAATAATTAAGTGCTACTTGTATTGAAAAGCCGAAATATTGATTTTGATGGAGCATTTTACATAATAACGAAACTAGTTGTAAAGGAAAGATTTTAGCACTGTTCGAGACTACTGTATGTACATTCGATGTTCTTACTATGTCTCAACAAAACATTACTGTGTTTATGTCTAACAAAGGAGGTCTTCAATGCAACCTTACTTTCGTGTTTGCATGAAACTCCTTTTCAGAGCGACTCAAATTATGGGATTTACTCTACCTCGACGTTTCAACAATTAGGCTGCCTTGGATCGTTACGGAGGATTTTAATAGTGCCCTTAACCCGAAGGATAAAATGGGAGGATTGCCTATTCATATTTTATATTTAAATGCTTATAAAAATTATTTTTTTAATTGTGGTTTGGTTGAATCTCATTTACTGGGGTGCTAATTCACATGGCGATAGAAGGATTGCAACGAACGTACATAAATGTTTTATGTCCCTGTTCTCACAATTCATCGCCATTGCACTTCCTTCAGCGATTAGCGACCATGCCCCTATTCTAAAAAGTTTTAGCAAGAAAAATCAAATACAAAAGGGGTTCCCTTTAGATATGTAAACAATTGTTGCTACATACATAGAAACAACTAATGTATTAAAGAGGGTTATGCTACTGAAACATGAGGCACAACAAGCTACAAACTCATGTACAAAATAAAGACAATAAAAAACAAACTTAAGGCATGGAATAAGTCAAGAGGAAAAGAAAACTCAATTTCCAAATTACAATTAGAATTTGGGACATCATTCCGTCAAAGTGATCAAGATTCTGAAAATGATGCTCTTTTCAAAAACATGTATCAAATAAGTTGAAACTAATTGACCAAGTCCAAAAGCAACCAGCGTTTTTCAAACAAAAGAGTAAAGTTCTATGGCTGCAACAAAGCGATGCAAATTGTAAGTTTTACTACAATTCAATGATGCAACACAGAAGTAAAATTCAGGCCTTGCTTGATGCACAAGGAAATTATTTCTCTGACAACACTAAAATTAAAGATGAAACGATATCTTACCACCTGTCATTATTCAATGGAGATATGAATTCATTCTTCCCCCAAATTCATACCAGAATGAAAGTAAATAATAGTGGAAAAGAATACCTAAGCTTCATCTATTACTTTTGCGGAAGTCAAATCAGCCTTGTTCTCTACTGAAGATGCTAGGAGTCTGGACCGGATGATTTCTCCTTCAAAATTTATAAGCTGCATTGGGACCTCCCTCATCAAGGTAATATGGACACCATATCATAAATTTTTCATACAAAGAAATGGCTAAAGGGAATAGACCACAATTTTATTACACTAATCCCAAAAAAAAAAAAAAGCCTCAAACGATTTCTGATTATATACCTATTGGATGTGCTAATATTTCATATGAAATTGTTGCAAAGACTTTTTGTCACAGAATTAAAAAATTTCCGACTTTCTTAATCATCTTTTATGCCATGTAGGAACATTGGTGAAAATGTTATATTAGCCCACGAACAACTGAGAGACTCTGCAAAACATGGCAAAGGCAAAATGTGTATGAAATTGACCTACAAAAGGCGAACGATATGGTGAACCGTGAGTTTTGAGTACCATATGCTACATTTAATGGGATTTCCTATCTCGTTGATTGAATTGATATATGAATGTATTTCGACGCTAACCTTCTCCATCATGGTCGATGGAAAACTACATGGTTTTCTAACCTCAAATAGGGGACTACAACAAGGCGATCTACTATCTTCTACTTATCTTTTGTAGCAATTGAAGTTTTTTTTACTACTTACGGAAGAGGATGTGTTAGATGTAATCTATATTTTGCAAATAACATAAACCCTAAGATCTAGAATTACATGATTATCACATATGTAATTAATCAATAAAACATACATCCAGACATCTTGTATATGAATCAGCAATGGTTGTTGTCGAAAGCTGTTTCAATGGAGAAAGGAAATGATTTCTCTCTCTTTTTCTATATCTTTCTTTATGTGTTTTTTCTATATACTTTGTGATGGACAATGGTTAATATTTATAGGTAGAGAAAGGACCAAATTTTTAGATTTGTAGACTTAGTCTTGATCATCCATCAAAATCAAGATGAGAGAAATTAACGCTTTATATTATAACTGTTTTATTGATTAGCATATTAATATGAAAACCCTTTAGATTCTATTGACCAAAAAATGAGTAAGGAAATGTTTGAGTAAGGGAACGGTCAAAATTCCTTACAAAACAAGGAGGGAAAATCCATTAATGTTTACGTATTAATTTCCTTACAAAATGATCAAATTTCCTTACAGTCTTCTACTTGGTCAATAGTAAAATCCATTAATTTTTTCGTATTAAGGTCATAAGGCACGCATGATATGCTAAACTTTTTTTTAGTCGGTTATCATAAGTGTCTTGGCTAATCTAGTGATCAATGGAAGTCATGACGTGTACATGTTATTTTGCAACATGCTTACTTCCATGTACTATGACATTGACAACTTTCGTAACTAGACCGTAGATGAGCATAACTTAATGGTCACATAATGTCTTGAAGCAAAAGACTGTTTCTCTTATCATTTATCTAAATATAAATGTGTACACATTATAAAACAGAAATAAAAGATGTCCAAATTATTAAGAGCTCGATAATTGTTATGTCTAGCTATGTACAAAATAAATGGCATAATAAGAAGATAATTAGGAACTATCTGCAAGACCCATGCTATCAGTATGTCTTTGAAAGGTCTTTGGAGGTAGTCCTTTCGTGAATATGTCTGCCACTTGTAAGTCTGTACTTACCGATTCAACAACAATTTTCTTTAGTTTAACATCTTACTTCAGTAGTAGGTATTTCATGTCCATGTGTTTGGAACCTTTGGTTATCCTATCATGCTTGGAGAAAAATGTTGCAGCTTCATTGTCGCAGTAGACAGTTAGTGGCTTAAAGATAAAACTTAAAGTGCCAAACTGTGAGACAAATTACGTAGTCATGTTCCGTGAATTGAAGCATCATAACATGCTACGTATTCAGCCATCATGGTGGATCCGAAAACCATCTCAGATTTCTGGCTTCTCCATGATATTGCACCTCCACATAAGAGGTACACATAGCCAAGAGTGCAGATCCTAATGTCAGGACATCCATCAAGGTCTGAATCAGAATAACCAGTTACCTATAAGTAACTTGATTTTCTATAGGTGAGCATGTAATTTCTTGTTCCCTTTAGGTATCTCAGTACCTTCTTTGCAGCTTTTCAATGAGCGATTCCTGGGTTACTTTGAAATCTACCCAGCATACCAACTGCATGACTGATATCAGGTCTTGTACAGACCTGTGAATACATCAAACTCCCTACAAAAGATGCATAAGGATATTTCGTCATTTCTTCTCGTTTCATAGGAGTCTTTGGGCACTGCTCAAGAACAAGTTTGTCTCCTTTCTGCAGTGGGACAGGACTAGAGGAACAATTTGTCATGCCAAATCTCTCAAGAATTTTGTCAATACTGGTGGAAATGGTGGCATTGAAGATTAATCAGACAAAGTCAAAATTATTTTTTAGTAAAGGGGCAGTTCAGAAGCTGAAAATATCTAATATATTACATATTGTAGAACATAGCTTACCTGTTAAATATCTCGGAGTCCCTCTAACATCTGATTACATCCATGTAGCCCATTGCTCACCCCTAATAAGCAATCGTCAGCAGATTAGAAGGGTGGGACATCAATTTATTAACAGCGAGGAGAGCAGAATTAATACATAGTACGATTACACCAATTGTGATGTATTGACAGTTATTATACCATCTACCATTGTCGGTGCTTAAAAAGGTAGATCAAATATGTGCGGACTTCTTTTGGAGAGGACAATTACGCAAGATATCATGGGATACATTGTGCAAACCCAAACTTGAAGGGGTGTTAGCTTACACAAATTTTCAAACTTAGATAATACAGCAAGGATTAAATTACTTCGGAATTTACTCACTAAGGACAGCTTATGGTCCCGGTGGATGTTTGGCAAAATCAAACTTTTGGATATTGCCAATTAGCAATAATATCTCTGGTACTATGAAATCCATACTACGATAGTATGATATATTGTGTAAGATCATGAACAAAGCTATTACCACTAGGGAAAATGGTTGAACCCGTTGATGAATCACAAATCATTAGTAGATTTAATTGGGTGGAGTAGAGCACATATTTGCACTAGTGCACACTATACAGTCAGTCATATTATTCGGGATCAAATGCTGCAGCCTCAACTTCTAACAAAAACCAAAGAAGTATCATCAGCAATTAATCAGGTTAAATTAGCTTCAAATCGATCACATGACTATTGGCGGATTCTACAGTGCGATAAATTTGTGTTTTCCAAAGTGTACGAAGAAATAAGGCAACATACCGATCTGAACAATGATTGTACTCTAATTTGGCACAAAATAACAACAAGAATGTTCACATACACTGCATACATGGTTTATTTAGGACGTATTGCTACATTAGATCGCCTAATAAATTGGGGTTTGACGCTAGACATGCAATGTGAGTTATGCCACAATCAGAACGAAAATCATGAACATCTATTTTCTACATGCAGTTATAATACTTTTTTGCGGGACTTCATGATGGCTAAGCTAGATCTCATACCCGATTTTGATTGCAAAATTGGGAGCATCGTAACTCGTGTTGTCATGCTGTCCGTGTTGCAAGTTCTATGCTTCACCGCGACTTTAACATTTATACACAACATTTGGTTAAAGCAGAATCATAGAAAATTTGAGAGGAAGTTTTGCTCTATATCGCAGGGATTAATATTATTGGATATTGATGTTCGAATCTAACTAAATTGACATGGTCGCTATAGGTGGATTACGACAGAAGAACAGGAGCTACTGTAGCGATGGGGGATTTAGATAAATGACTCAGGATGAAGCGGTGCGATGTCTTAATGATCTGTTTATCATTTTCAATTGGCCGGATGGGTAGTAGTTTGGAAGCGGTGGTGTTTACGAATGTATTGGGCTGTATTTTGCCCGCATTTCCTTTTGTTTATGGTTATATTTAACCCGCTAGTTTTTTGATTAGGAACTTTAGAGCATACACTTATATGTACATCTACCAAAGAACATTCATTTCCACGCTTTAATAAATTGGAGCTACTCTTTCCAATAAGGAAATTATTACTGTTATAACTTTCCATAAACTACGTAAAAGCAAAACTTTTGCTTCATTTGAAATTTTGTCTTTCTTTTTTTTCTATTGAAATAGACAGTACCAATACCATAAACTACCTAAAATTTTATATAATCCTTATTATTTCAAACGACATACTTTTTATACATAGTTGTGAAATTAGACAACCTATGGAAATATACACAAAAATAGATACAACTAAATTGTACATACAATGCTTTCAATAAACTAAAATACAGAAATTTACATTCCAAGTCAAATTATGGCATTCGAAATGATTACTTAACAACTTACAACCCAACTAACATAAATCTGGAATAAACTCCAACATCTTATCAACATCATACTTTAAAATATTAAGGGGACTAATTTCCAAAATTTCCATATTACAGTATATATGTCATTCCATCATAATTACATAACTTACAGAATATGTAGGTGAGGTTTCAATTAAATATATTCATTTTAAGCCTACAATTCAACAAATCTTTCATAGGTATCATAATTAATAAAATTCAACGATATAAATTTCAACGTTATATATAAATCATATAATTTCTCACTCATCTTCCTGGCTTTCCATATCTTTCAAATTTGAATTTATTCCTTTAATTGACTCATTTTTCTTTCCATCATAAAGATATGTATATACCCATTAGATTTACATATCTGAGAGGAGATTTGACTTAAACGGGAATTTAGATTAATAATTGTAGAGTTTACCTTTTTGCAGAATTGATTCACCCTTTTCTACTTTTCTTTTCTTTTCAAACCTTCTCCAATATATGTATGTATGTATGTATGTATGTATGTAATAGTAGTTTTATAATTTCTAGAAATAATGGACAAAGGAAAATGATAGGGCTCCACTGCTCTATTAAGAAAATATAAAAAAGTAAAGTAAGGGCTAGATCTGTATTTAAAAGCATTGGAATCAATTCTACTCATTAGATTTATATTTATTAACCATTACCAAATCCAGGTCGTCTGGTCAGTGTTTAGGGCATACCGACCCTAGGTCGACCAGTTGGAGGCGACGGTCGGCTGCTAGGGGTTGATCGTAGGGTTCACGTGTAAATTTTTATTTCCTTAACATTTTTAATTATTTTCGATCCGTAAACTTCAATTGCTTATAACATTTTTGTTTGAACCTCGATCGCAAAACTTTATGTATGGAAGTTGCTAAGAAAATTTCCGTGAAAGCAATAGTGCAAGTTTCGTGGTCAATTACCGACGTTTGTTCAAATTCCATTTTTGAGCCTTATTAATTATTTAATAATTCTCTTTAATTAATTACCACTTATTTTTTATGGAGTGTTACAGTGTGTGTGTGTGTGTATCTGTGTGTGCACGCGCGCACATACGTACATACATTACATCATCTACAATGTATAATGTTCTTAATGAATGTTATCAACTCAATATATAGAGAACAAAAACTAGTTTTGCACTGTGTAGTTAATGCCCCGTTTTTACCCCGTTATAACCCCGCTATATCTCATAGCGGGTTTCTACCGCTACGATTTTTCCATGTAGCCCCAAAATATAGCCTTTCCGCTTTAAGCCCCGCTATTTCCGCTATATCCCGTTATTCCCGCTATATTCCGTTATTTCCTCTATACCTTCTTTAATAAAATGAATTGAAAAATTGCATTGCATTTATACATTATAAAAATTATGAAACTAATTTGTTTTTAATTTTTAATATATTTTCAGAAATGAAAATACTCTAATATTCTACTAAATTCAGTTATGTTATATAACAATTTTACGTTTATTTAAAGCATATTCGCGCATGTTTTTATTTGAAACTATTTATGTATTAATTATAATTCAATTGAATAATATTTTTTCATTTATTTACCATTTATATATTTGTAAAAACATTAAATAAAAGTTTTATATGCTACTTTAGAGCCATCCGCTATATCCCACTATATTCTCGCTGTATCCCCGCTATGAATTTTTGCATCTCCACCGCTATGAATCTGCCGAGCGCATTAACTGCACAGGTTTTGCAAAACATGTACTTATTAATCAAACTCTTTCAACTAATGTTACAACTTACTATAACAGTGCTAACTTTTGAATCATAGTTTCAATAATTCGTATTAATCCAAAACAATTTTTGTTTTATTTATAACCTTTTTGGACTTTAGGGCACATCTATTAATTTAGACCATTGGATTGACCAAGTAAATGTCAAGTGGAGTGGAAAACTCGTTTTTTAGAATGTTCATTAATTAAGCATCTTTCCACCTTAGACATACTTGCCTCAAACACAAATCTAATGTGAACATTCAGTAGGATACCCTACGTATTGGTCAATTTATTCTGAATAACACGCAACAACATTTATATCATTGTTGGATCAGATGTTGTGTGCAATGGAGTTAAAAAGTAAGTTTCAAAAAAAATTTATAAAAATTACACAAGATCATTTTTATAATCGTGAATAAGCTTTTAATTTCATTTTAAATCATGTTTAAATAGTTTAGATATATTTTATATATTTAAATTAACATTTTATTAGTTTGAATTTAATATTAGTTTAATTTAGCAATATTATGAAGATAATGATACTCAATAATTATATCGGAAGTCACGTTATATGGTTGGTGCCAATGGACATCAAAACATTATGGAATATCTAATCCCAAATGATGTGGATGTTTTTGTTCCCAATATCAAAAAAATGCTACTCTTAGTTAAGCATGTGTTAATTGACACGTTGAGGTGATAAACTTTGGTACAAGGAGCTACATAATTGTAGTGAAAAACTCCAACTGAACTCCAATGGATGAGGCTTTGCATAGTGGAAAAGTGGAGGTAGTTGATGTTATTAGCTTTATAGAAGCTTGTGCTAGGCTAAGATAGGAAGAATTAGTATTTTGGGAATAGCCAGTACATATTATTCAATAGGACACTAAATTTTAAGATGAGTTTTTGGTTGAATGTGTGAGATTATATATTTTCTTTATGCAACCAAAGAGGTGGTTTAGTGTTTGAATAATTTTAAGTTTATACTTGAGTTGATTACTATAAAAATTTAAGGGAATTAACTGATCCCTAAACAACATACAGATTTTCCTTGAACTAGTCATTCACGGTATGTTTCTAATTTATATGTTGAAAATGTATTTTGTGTAATTCATTTTTGCTTAATTTGAAATGAAATAGTTTTTGAAGCTATCATGGTATATGTTGTTTTCTATATAATTAGAGAACATTTCCTTTGAAGAGTCTCAATAGCGATAGAAAACAAGTATTGGTACTCATTTGCTACCTAATAGGTGTAGCAAATGGTTGTTACCCTACCTTCGTAATTACAAAGTAGCTAAATTCAACTATTCAGTATCATGAACTAAGCCGAGTTTTAGAAACTCGGATAAGTCCATATATTTATCTTTTTGTAGATGTGTCTAGACCGCATGTGTTAATTATATAAAAACATATAGATTGCATATGAATATGAATATAAATATAAATAATAAATACACATATATAGATAAATATAGTGTACATATATAATATATATTAATATATGATTTCTAAACATATAACATATTATATATATATATATATATATTGTATTGGATATATTGATATATGATTTTCAAATATATATATATATATATTATATATATATATATATTATACAATATTATACACACACGTGTTGAAAGTCGCTATGCATATCGAGTAATATAATTATATCTACTAAATAAAAACATATATTAAATTGGCAGTATAAAAATTCCAATATGTAAAGTGCACCAGAGATTTTTATACTAGCTCGAACTTTCCAGTCTATGTTCAGTCCTTGTTTTCTTCTAGATTTATGACTATACTCTCACTTAACCCGGAGGAATAAGTTTTACAAACTGCTTCAGCTGTCAAACAACACTTCTATATTACAAACCGCCTAAGCGCCGAATAGGACTTCATGCCTGAAAAACTCCAACCAGACCTCAACTACGAATGGTAGTTAGTTTCTTGACTGATTGCGTTCTAGATAACATGAATAAGTCTATTAAGTAAACACTTCCTATAATCTCCTTGAGATGATGATTTGAACTCGTAATTGTAGGAAGTAAATTGTTGAGAATATTTGTAATTCACAAGGGCATATAGATTAAAACTATAAAAAGAATTGATTCTAGGTAAAAGCAAAAATGAATTCTCTACTCTGTTTATAGTAAATTGTTGAGAATATTTGAAATTCACAAGAGGGGATGTGTCTTTTCACAAATTCAAATATAAAAAACCCGGCCATAGGCATCCAGATGTCTACAATTTTCGTACCAGTTGTGTAGATTCAATATAGACATCTCAAATAAAAAAATTCAGACGTCTAGATTTGAACTAAAACGTTCTTTAAATTTAGATGTACAAAGATGTTTGGGGAAAAAAATACCAGACGTTTGAAGTTGAACTGTTTTGTTCATTTACTTTGAAATGTTATATTTTGAATATTTTCTTTGAATAAATATGTATTATAAAAATGTTATATTGCAAAGATAATTTTAAAAATGTAGACTGATTAAGATATCGTTTTCTCAAATTTTAGCTCGGTTTTGATGTCGATCGCCAACTCTTTATATATATTCCTTCGTTTTATCTCCGCTGTGTAAATCTCTTCTTGTATTTCCATGTATATACTTTTATCCTCCCTTGTACTGTGTATCTTCACGTTGAACTTATTTGTTTGTCTCTGTTTGATACTTATGTACTTGTAAGCAAGCTTAGAGGTTCTTTGGCATGATTGTATAGTTATTGTGATTAAAATCCAACAAGAGAGGTTCTAACATTCTCCCTCTTTTTTATGATGACAACTATCCATTTTTTGAAAAATATTTATGCTAAATAAAATGATATTATAATTAATAAAGCTCCCCTAAGTATAATATCTCTCTTATCAATATACATATGTATTTATCCCTTTTGTCATTATAAAAAACAATGAGGAATATAATAATATTGCCTTTTAAGTAAAAATGTACTATAAAGAGAAAATACATAAATCTCTTCTTAGCTACAATAGTTCTAAGTATAAGTGAAAATTAAGTAAGTATGTCTTCCTTAGAAAATATTATTAAGAAATATCTTCTTTCAATATGTGTTCTCTTCATATCTATATAAAAATATGGGCATTTCAAAAAGATTCAAGTTATATTATGTCCAAAATATGAGTATTATTTTTCAGAAATAACTTAGTATTTCTCAAAAATAAAAGATTAACCCAATATCAATTATGGAGAAAATAATTTCGATTTTACCGAATTTGCTGAAGTTTTTATTTCATTGTAAGCACATAATTTCATCAAATGAATGGAACATCCTTAAAATTAAAATTTATCATTTTCCTTTCGTTTCTCTAAGTACTTGCAATAAATAATAATCGATTTTGGTAACTACTTACTATGTTATGGTCCAAGGGTTAATCATAGGGTGAAAGCCTTACCAAAACAGGTGTGATTGTACCAACTAAAAGAAATAAATGTAACAATTTTTTTTATGAAATAGTAATCACTTTACTGTACTTTTGATATCGTTAAAACCGTAGTATTTTGATCAAAGTACTATAGAAAATCTTTTTTTTACAAAATTTGTAGCACATTGCCATGTTTTATCGTTATAAGTAGGATTGCCAATCATTAATGAAGAACTACTACTTATAAACTAGGGTATCATTAAAAAAAATTAACACGTAATTGTCCAAGGTTTTTATACTATTTTAAATTTTAGGCCATTTTTTGAGTGTGATTGAACCTTTATAAATATAGTTTTCATTACAAATCACATTCTTATAATAGTTTCTAATATAAAGTTGTTTATCATGATAAATCGTATTAGCAATCCATATCTTAATATTATTAGTCATTACCTTAGCACTTGAAAAAAAAATTCTGTCCCTAAACAAAGTACAATTACGACTGCAAGTGGTTTTAAGACTATCTTGGTTGTTAGTACTAGCACTAGAACTAGTATAAATGAATGCATATCTAGTACTATTTTTACTTTTAGCTCGTTTATAGCCTAAACCGCTTTTCTCATTGTGTATTTTTGAATTTGCAACTAAGGAAGATAAGATATCTTTATCTTTGTTAAAATTTATGACTTTTTCAGTTATTCTTTCAAAATTTGATCACAAACTTCTTTTTTCAAAATATTACTATTATCTTATAAAATTTCACATTCTTGAGATAATTCTAAATTCTTTCTAATTGAACCTTCATTCTCTTTTTCAAAAGACAAAATTAAAGAGCTAGAATTATTTAAATAATTTTTCAAAATTATATTTTATTTTTCAAAACATCAATTTCCTCCAAAAGATCATTGTTTTTAACTTCTAACTGCTTATTTTCTTTTTGTAGGAAATCTTTTTATAAAATAAGTTCATCTACCATATTTTCAAAAAATTTAGTTTGTATTACAAAAAATTTGTTTTCCTCTTTTAGGTTAGAAATTTTTTCCTCACAACCTTTTAACTTAACTAATGAAACTCTGTTAACTTTATTCAAAGTTTTACAATCAGTTAGTAATTCATCATGTGCTAACAAAAGATCTTTATATAAATAATATAAATATACCGCTTTAGCCATGAAGCATTTGCTTATTTGCTCCTTTTATTTTTCTTTGTTGCTCCTCCTATTTCTATTGCCTTGACTAGATCTCTTTATGGCCATTTATTCTTGGATGTTGTCATGATTTCTAGAATCCATTGCTTTGATACCAATTGAAAGTCACTATGCGGATTGAGTAATATGATTATATCTACCAAGTAAAAACATATATCAAACCGTCGGTATAAAAATTGCAATAAATGAAGTGCACCAAAGATTTTTATACTAGTTCGAACTTATTTTTTTACGTACAGTCTCAAAGTTCATCTAGATTTACGACTATACCCTCACATAACCTAAAGGATTAGGTTTTACAAACCGCCTGAGCTGTTTAATATGACTTCTATTTTACAAATCGCCTAAGCTGCTGAATAGGACTTCGTGGCTGAAAAACTCCAACAGGACTTCGACTATGAGTGGTAGTTAGTTTCTTGATTGATTGTGTTTTAGATAACACAGATAAGTCTATTAACTACACCTTTTTATAATCTCCTTGAGATGATAATTAGAACGTGTAATTTAGGAAGTAAATTGTTGATAATATTTGTAATTCAAAAGTGCGTATAGATTAGAAAGATAGAAAGAATTGATTCTTGGTAAAAGTAAAAGTGAATTCTCAACTCTGTTTATAGGTTTGAAAAGTTCTAATTGAATAGTAGTAATCATTGGAAAGAACTATTCAAAAACGAGGATGCAACTATTGAAGAAGAGAGGACATGTCTTTTCAGAATTCAAATAAAAAAACTCGGCTACAGGCATCCAAACGTCTGGAGTTTTCATACAAGACGTCTAGATTCAATATAGACATCCAATATAAAAATTTAGACGTCTGGATTTGAACTAAAAAGTCCTTTTAAATTTAGATGTACACAAACGTGTGTGACAAAAATGCCAGACATCTGAATTTGAACTGTTTTGTTCATTTACTTTGAAATGTTATATTTGGACTATTTTCTTTGAATAAATATGTATTATAAAATAGTTATATTACAAAGATAATTTTCAAAATATATTTGTGTGTGCGATCATCAAACTGGAGATAAGACATAAAATATACACTAATAAATTAAAATACAAAACCTATTTATTTTCTGCAATTTCAGTTCGGTTTTGATATCGATCGTCATATTTCCGTGTATATTTTCCTTTTGTCTTATCTTCGTCGTGTATATCTCTTCTTATATCTCCATGTATATATTTTTATCCTCTTTTGTACTGTGTATCTTCATGTTGAATTTATTTATTTGTCTCTGTTTGATATTTATATAGCTACAAGTAAGCTTAGAGGTTCTTTGACACAATTGTATATTTATTGTTAGTAAAATTCAATAAGAAATGTACTAATACACACACACACACACTATATATATATATATATATATATATATATATATATATATGTACATGTATATGAAAGTCGAAATTAGGTTTCACCCCTTATTTCAAACTTAATATTGAAAAACCATTCTTAAAAACAATTTTATGAAACTGCCCCGTCAAAGTTTCCAGTAGAATATGTATTTTAAACGGTATATATTTGCAGCTAGAACTACAAATATTTGCAACTCTAACTGCACATTTTGTAAAACGAATATTTACAGTATGGACAACAAGTATTTAAAGTGTGGAATGCACATTTTTGCAATGTGCACTATATATTTTACATTTTACAAAAATATGCAGTTAGAACTGCAAATCCGTGTAGAACGTAAATAGTTGCAGATTTGACTGCAAATATATGCGGTTTAAACTACATATTTTCATTGGAAAATCTAATAGGAGTGTTTCATGAAATATTTTAGAGAAGGAGCATAAGTGGATTTTGAAACTTTGAAGGGCGTTTGAATAAATGTCTTTATATGAAAACTATATATTATATTATACTAAAATATTTATTATATTATTCATGATTAGTTTGTTGCACCACTTAATTTAATGTGGAAATTAGAATCCTCCCATTAGTTTCAAACTTAATTCATTAAAAACTCTCGTTACAAACTTTCCAACAAAAATATGGGATTTAAATTGCAAATATATACAGCTAGAACTGCAAATATGTGCAATTATAACTGCAACTTATGCGGTTATAGTTACACATTTTTGTAAGATGAATATAGGTAGTTTTGGCTGTAAATATATACAGCTTTGGCTGTAATTATTTGCAGTTTTGCCTGCATATATATGCAGTTTAAACCGTATATGTTCATGAAAAAAGTTGACCGAGGTATTTCATGAAACTGTTTTAAAGGCGGCGAAAGTGAATTCTAAAACATTTTTTGGGTAATTGACAAAATGTCTCTAATTTAAAGTTGTGTTTTTACCATATGTTTTAGTTGACTTAATTGTATAAGTTGAAACTATACTTCATAAGTTTAGCTTAAATTTACATTTACTAAAAAAATAGTTTTCATCACATATTTGTTCGAAAAAAGTTTGAAATCATCCACACACATCATTAGAACAATTGATATTGGTCGAACATTTTTTTTATACACCTAATATTTTGCTGATCAATATGTGTGTGTGCGCGCGCGTGCGCATGCATGTTTGTGTGCGTGCGCGTACATGTGTGTGTATGTGTGTATGTACAAACACATGTACGTGGCAAGAATACACACACACACACACACACACACACACACACACACACACACACATATATATATATATCCCATCCTTATCCATCCCCATATAATCCAACCTTTCTCTTTTTGTGCAAATTTATTTTTGGACCAAAGCAAGATAGTCGATGGAAAGTTTGAAATCATTTCGAGACTTCTAACCCTTTAAACTTATATTTAAAATTGACGGTTAAAATAAATATTTTCCATGGCCCATATTTACTTGCAATTTAAAGACATTACAAGTTTCGAAACGAATCCAAATTTTGCATAAATGATGTTGTTAATGGACACAGCATATCCACAAAAATCACTTTAGTTTGGAATTTGTTTTTGCAGAAAGATAAAGGGGATAACCAACATGGTTGACTCAGTTGGTTGATAGTTTAGACTATAAAATTAAAGGTCATGAGTTCAATCCTTGAGATTGAGCTGGCATTAATAAACCATGTTAAAAAAGAAAGATAAATGGGTTTTTAAAAGGATAAATAAGAGTAGATATGTATAGGTTAAGGTTAAGTGACCCTGCAGGAAAAAATTATAATAATGAAAAACACACACCTCTGCAACCCTAAGTCGCACAACAATATTACCCTCAATTTTCCTCAAAATACTAGCTACTGAACTTTGCCTTTAGCCAACTCTAGCCTCCATCTCACATCTCCAACTCTCAATGGGAGCCGAGTTTGGGTAATGTCGTTTGAATTTGCTGCTTAAATTGAGTTCGAAATTGGATAATTTGTTTAAATTGTCCGTTTGAATATAATTTACTAAAAATTAGAAATTTGGTGATATTTTAGGTAAGTTGTTTGAGTTTGTCGTTAGACCTTGTGTTGTCTTCAACAAATTTTTCCACTGATGTTTTTTGTATTTGAGACATAGAATATAACTTCAATTTGGAATACATATTTTATATTCCAATAATAGCGAATTAATACATAAATCTTTATAAATTTTTTAATCGTCATTATATTTTTCTATTACGAAATTGCTGATGCAATGTTTTATTTTGCTGTTTTAATACACATAATATTTTGCTAATTCTATTCTAATCCAAAAAAAACCGAGCAGGCTCGTCCCATAGCTAATATGATTGTTGTACCCTTCTTTTTGCCGAATAGCCCAACAAACCACTAAAATAGTTTAGTTTCAACTATATCTATCTATACCATTCATGCATGCACAAAATAAATTTTTTACGTTGAAACCCTATTTTATTTTCATGATCTGAAGCCCTAGATGATTAGCTGAGGCTTGCCGCATTGTCCTCCTATTATCAACAACTGCGAATAGATATCAACTGCTTGAAATGTACTGTTCTTCTTCCCCTCAAAGTCAAGTTGAGCTATTTTTTCTTCAAAATAAGTACACCGTGGAGCAACTGCATGATTATGACTTTTCCTTACGGTTCAGTGTTTCAAATCTCGGATATCTCGATTCAGATCTCGGTTGAAGGCTTCCACGAAACGAAACATAAGATATCGGCTGATTTCTCGTTACCAATATATCAACTGATATTTACATACATCAGCCGATATTTATACCGAAACGATATTCCGATATATCAACCGATTTATTATTTTTTCAAACAAAAAAACTGAACACATCTTGCAAGTACATTTGCAATTGAATGGCCTACGCATTTTGCAAGTGAATGCAATGAGCATTATTTGTGAATGAACACATGTACACACATTTTTTTAGAATGCTTGCACACATTTTTTTACGCCTGCACTTATTGTTAGCAAATTAGAATGCATGCACACATTTTTACACACTAATATTAGAATGCTTGAGCATTATATGATGTCTTTATGAGTGAATGCATGTTCACTTGTACCATTTTTTATTCACATGAATATTTGAACGGTACATTCACATTATGACTTGTAAATAAAAGAGAACATTTTTATGCACGTTAAAATGTCTGCACATTCACATCGCCTATACCATTTTATGCATGTTGCTTTCTTTTTATACACATTGCTTGTTCATTCACATTACAATGCGCAAATAATAAGTAGTTATTCACTCGCCTGAACTATTTTATACACATTACAATAATCAATATTTATATACACGTTACTCTCTCTATTAATTTACTTTTTATCCAAGATAGAAATGACATAGATGTTCTTTCGAGCTATCAATGACAATGGTATATGGTGTAATTTTATAAATCTAGTAAGCTTAATTTTTTATTTATTTTAGTATATGTAAATATTATTATGTAATCAAATTAATTTAAACATAAAATTTACTCTGAGATGGTCCCGAGATGAACATTTGGCACCGAGATGTAAATCCGATATTGGTACCGAGATGCACTAGTCTCGTCTGAGATCTCACCCGATACGATACCGAGTCACCAACGGAGACGAAATGTGAGCGATATCCGAGACTTAAAACCTTGCTACGATTAGACTATAGGATAAAAATCATAATCATGCGATTTCTCTCCCCAAATTTGATTTCTACCCCGTAGTTGGACGGTGGTGTAAAAATCTGATTTATGCACTGTGACTTCTGTGATATAACAAAATTTCAATCGAATTAAAATATAGAAACAAAAATGGGTTTACCATCTTTAATTGTTGAAGCATCTCATCATTCTTATCAAAATCAATTAATTTGAAAAGGAAATTGAATTTATTTAACTAAAATTAAAAACCAAGGTTTATGAAGACAAGTGAGTTACCGTAAATTATTTTTTGCTGTACATACTATAAGATAGAAAAAAGAAAGGTAAAACGTGGAACTTTTGTCAAACTAAAATTTTAAAATTCTAAGGGTCTACTAAGTACTTTTCTATATCTAAATAGAATTACCCTGATACTTATTAGTGTTCCTATATGTTTATTAGATTCCCCAATATGGTATTACCACTTAAGATTTTGTTACACATTTTTTTTTACATTACTAAATTCTACAATGCAATATTTGCCTTAATTTTTGTCCTTCGATAATTTGAAAAGGTCCCACTATTGGGTAATTTCATTTCTTTTTTTCACCCACTTTTAATAACTTCAATATGGATGGTTTGCAATATGAATTGTTCTACGTTCAAACTGATATACTGATGTCATCATACCACGTGAAGTTGATAATTATATTGCAGTTGAACATAACCCATTATTTATAATGTTGGTATTTTCTAATTTAGTCCTCTATCAAACTAGAATTGCACCCAGTATATACAAATTAATACCATGATCATTATATTCTTAAGTCTTTTAATTTTAATTCATAATTTGATCACTTTAATTAGGCTTTACATCGAAATAGTTTTACACATTTTATTTTACATGTGTGATCCACGTATTGAAATATTACAACAATCTGGTCCTCGTCCGCATATGTAATAACCTTATAAATGTGTTTTCTTTATGAGCTCCAAAATTTATTATTCATAACATAAAATGTATCCGGAACAATGTCATATATCAACTGTGTTAGTAAAGGATCAAAACAATCTCGTCTATCAAATTGCTATAATGGAAACAAGGTGTCACTGTTCAGTAAGCAAGACATACCAATGCTCAAATCGGAGATACGAAAAAGTCGGGATGATGATCTCTTATACACATTCATACACACACGCACACACACACACACACATATACACATACATACATATATAGACAAACATGCATGAATACGCGTGTGCCAACACATGTATGTACGTATGTACATGCATGCGTACATATATACATACACACACACATACATGTGTGTACATATACAAAAATACACATGCACACACGCGTACGCACACACATGTATGTGTATGTATATAAGAAAGGAATATTCATATAATTGAATCAATTTTTTTAATTAATGTTTTTTAGAATAAAACGAGTTAGGTTTTAATTAATGTTTTCGAATTAGAGAAAGAAGAAGTAGATTAATGACAATAATCGACATGCATATAATTTTAGTGAAAGTTAGGTGTGTTACTTTATTAGATTTTCTTAAGGGGAAATACATTTTTTTCCTTAATAACTTTTGTCTTGCAAAAAGTGTGTTTTCCCCACTCCCCTATCCTCTTTGCTTCTCCCTTTAGTTTTCAAAATATTGACAAGTACAGTAAAAAGTTGATAAATATTTATTTACAAAATTTTGGTGTATTGGCGAAATCAATTAAAAGCAGGCTAGACCACCAATGGTTTTATTTATATATGTTGCATCAAACTTTGAACTACGAAAGAAATTATTATATAGTGCTGATGGCGTTAATTAGGAGGGTTCATCCCTATATGGAGTTTGGGGAATGGTTGGAAAGGAATTCCTATCGACAATGGATGCTTTTATAGAAAATCCAATAATTTGGTGATTATGGTTATGAAATTATTTCTTAACTTAATTATGTGAAAAAATAAAAAATAAAGTGATAGTTTTTGTTTTTCTTCAAATTCGAAGAACCGTCAGTTCAAAGTGGTTTATCTAGAGGTTTTTACAACGTTTTGAGGTTAGACCATTAGTTCACGTACGTACGAGGTTAGTTCATTTTCATTTCTTTAGTTTATTCTCTACTACATAATCTTCTTGGGTGTTTGTGCTATTTGTAGTTCAAACAATTTGGTGCTTTCATTGAGAGTTTAAACTTAAGGCTACTTGGATCCATCCTCTATTATTGGATTTCTTAATTCTAAGAGATGGATCTAGTCTTCCTACCATATTTTCTACTACTTAGATTTTCAAAAATCTAAGAGAAGTTATTTGTAATGGCCCCATCGAGAAGAGACCGTTCTATCAATTCCAGAGCTACCACTGAAGCTGAGAATCTGAATTCTCAGCATGAAGATTGATTTGTCCAACCAACTCAACCTGAGATCCAGACTATAATTGAAGTCTTGACCAGAATGCAGATGGATAAGATGATGAAGCAGATGGAAGATAAATTCCAGGCTATATAGAATGAGATGAATCAAATGATGCAACATAGCTTGAGAATGTTGAATGAACTAACTCAGAATAGCCATAGGAGAAGTAGAAGATATTCCAGTACAGAGTCAGAAAGCTCATCGTCATCCGAGCAGAGATGAAGGGACAGGAAGAACAAGAGGGCTCAAAACGTTGTTGGAACATCTCACCAAAGAAGAGGACAAGCCACATGCTTAAGTTTGGGGATTGGTATTGACCCAAGGTAGGGGTTGGTACCAACCCCTCCAATGGTGGGCCCAGATCCCATCATCAGGCACCGGTGTGGATTTGACTTCTAGATGAGCTGCCAATGATCAGAATTTAGAAAATCATGTTGCTGTTGATGATATTATTCACGAGAATCAAACAGGGAGACTTCTGGATGAAAGGATCTCCTAGAGGCTGGAGAAACTAGGAATCGAGGCCAAACAGAGATCGTTCCTAGGCCTAACACTTAGGCCAGAGCCCAATTACTACTGTTTAGTCAAACTTGTTGATCGGGACTACCTGGAGGATATGGTCAGGAGACTTGTTAGTGAAATCATTTTAGAAGCAACGATGAATGGGGTATCTCTCCCAGTCGGAATCCATTTACTGAGAACGTTCTACGCGAGAGATAACTCGGGAGATTCATAATGCCAATTATGCCATTTTATGGAGGAACGATGGATTCTAGGCAGCATTTGATGAGATATGAGTGGCATATGGATTCTGCCAGAGCTTCCGATGTTGTGTAGTGCCGCTGTTTTTCGATTTTCTTAGAAGGTGCAGCTACAATGTGGTTCACTTGACTTCCGCCGAGGTCCATATCGTCTTTCACTGAGTTGTCAAAAAGGTTCATAGAACAATTCCATTTACATACTGCATGTCCAAGGCATGTAATGTTTTTGTCAAACCTCTTCCAAACCGATGGAGAGTTATTGAAGGATTTCTTGAATCGATTCCATACAGCTGTAACAAAAGTTACAGATGCCAAGGGCAACATAGTGTTGTTGGCGTTAATTAGGATGGTTCATCCCTATATGGAGTTTGGGGAATGGTTGGAAAGGGATTCCCATCGACAATGGATGCATATATAGAAAAGCTAATGGGTACTTGCGCTTGGAGTAAGCATGCAAGTATCCACGAAGGACTAGTATGGGAATTCAGACGAAGTGATACAAAGCGATGTTGCCGAAAAATAGTCCGGTGGAAGCTCTAAAAATGTAGATGTGAAAGTTGGTAAACAAAAATATAATCGAAAAAGGAATGATGTTGGGGCTAAGAAGAAGTAGAAGCCAGATAACAGGAATCGTACTGGGACTCTAAATACGACCACTACACTGAACTAAATAACTCGATAGAGAATATCTATCTGGTAATGCAAGGTGCTGAGCAGTACAAAAAACTAACTCTAAGAGAATCAACCAAAAAGGAGAGGAAGTCAAGCAAGTTATGCATATTCCATGAAACTCACGGTTACAATACTAATGAATGCAGGCACTTGCACGATATGATCGAAGAGTTGATCCGAAAGAAAAAATTACAGCAGTATGTTAAAGCCCAGTAGGTTGGAGGGCAAGGAAACTCTAATGCCCCTAGGTCTTCTTCCCAATGGGGCGAGCTGTGCCTGGTGTTGACGCATTCAGGCTGCTAGAAAAATGAACGATTGATATAATTATCGGTGGGCCACAACCAGCCGATAAGAGCCTAGCTGAGATTGAGAGGCATGTTGGTGCAAATAAATATTCGGAGATTAAAGGTTTCTTCGTTGTTGAAGATGAAACTCTGGCAAAATAATGCAGAATGATGACTAACGACATTATTCTCCGGAATAGAGATGCTGATGGAGGGGAAACTCCAACAATTGACCCTCTTGTGATTACAGTCACCATTGGTCCTTCATTTATATGGAAGGTGCTAGTTAACTGTGGCAGTTCAGTCAATACCTTGTTTAAGAAAGCTTATAATTAAATGGTGTTAGAGGTGAAGGATTTAAAGCCTTGTAAATCACGGATACAAAGGTTTAATGGGATGGCTACTATGGCCGTAGGATATGTTGATACTTGGAGATTGCAAGTGTGCATGGGTCGTGCCTTTTTTGGTGTTGGATATTTACGCAGTCTATAATGTATTTCTAGGTCGATCGGCTTTGGCTGAGTTCAGAGCGGCTGTAGCTTCTTGGTGTTTGACTATGAAGTTTTCTACAGAGAATGGCATTGGAATCGTGCAAAGGGACTAGGTGATTGGCTGTGAATGTTATGTCACTGAGCTTAAGGAGGCAAAGTGAAAGGAGAAAGGAAAATGTGTGAAGGGGACCCTCTGCATAAAGCTTTGGATGCATAGCAGCCAATGCCTAAGATAGGCTAAGGAATTACAGTCAGTTCCATAAGGATATGCATCCGCGAAAAGAGCCAAAATGCGAAATAGCAGCTCCAGCCAAGCAGACAATTAATATCTCAATCAGTCGAGATGACCCATCATGGTTTTGAAAGTTGGATCCTAGCTTGGCACTAGAATGATAAATTAGTTAGTTGATTTTCTCCGGGCAAATCTAGATGTATTTGCTTGGACTCACTCGGATATGTATGGAATCTCACTTAAGATAGCGAGTCATGCATTAAATATAAATCCTAAATGCAGTCCAACGATACAGAAATGCCACATCTTGGGTCCGCAAAGATTCACTACACTTAAAGAGAAGTGGATAAGCAAAAGATAACGACTTTACCCATTATGCCTTATACTCAAAATAGGTATTCAGTCCAGTCTTGGGGAAAAAGGCTGGTGGGAAATGAACGACATGCGTCGACTATTTTGACCTAAATAAGGCATACCCGAAGAATAGTCTCCCACTTTCGTGGATTGATCAGCTAGAGGATTCAACAGCTGGACATGAACAACCATCGTTCATGGATGCGTACTATGGATACAGTCAGATTTAAATGCACATCCCAGACCAAGAGCACGCCATCTTTATTTTGTCGGGTCTTATTGTGTCGGGTCTTTCAAACACTGCAAATCATCGGGCCAAAATCCTAGCTTGATAATCTAAAGTTACCAATGTCATTTGTCCATAATTTGTCATTGATCCAACAGGAAACAGTAAAAATGAATATTGTTCAAGCTAGTGTCTATCTTTTTCGTTTATAATGGAAGAATCACAAATGAGTTTACATCAAACAGGTTTATGTTTATTAACTTTCTCATCCAAAAGTCATGAACTTTCTATCGTTCTTTCTTACAACCCACTAATAAGTGAACCTAAGATTTTATTATCAAATGACATAAAAAGGATTTCTTTAAGCCGTGCAGCATAGCGCACATGTGTATGCAACCATACTAACAGTAATTTTATTCGTAACGAAACTGGGACGTGCCAAATAGATAGAGTATCGTGATATGTTGGTTTAGGCTTCTGGACGAAAAGAAAGTCCAAATTAAAATTGTTTTTTTATAGCTAAAAGTTCGAGAGGGGTGTTCTTTCGCAAGGAAATCCCTGGTGCATCCTCCATGTCAATATCTTCATGTTCCATGCCGAATGGTAGCTCCCAGTCAAAACAGAACAATAAATTCGCCAGCGCAAGCTCCATGACTCTAACTCCTGTATTCATAGCAGGGCAGATTCTTCTACCAGAGCCAAATGGAATAAACTCAAAATCACAACCTCTGTAATCGATCGAACTATTCAAGAATCTGTCTGGTATGAACTCTTCAGCTTTATCCCATGTCTTAGGATCCCTTCCTATTGCCCAAGCATTAATATATACAAGCGTGTTTTCCATAACGTCAAACCCTTCGATTTTACAGTCTCTCGTCACTTGTCTGGGGAGAAGTAACGGGACAGGGGCATGCAGTCGTAGAGTTTCTTTTATGATTGCTTTGATGTACTCAAGGCCGTAAAGGTCTCCTTCATGAATTCTATCTTGGTTTTGTCTGACACAGAGTTTTATCTCTTCTTGCGCTTTCTTCATCGAATTCGGATCTCTTGCAAGCTCAGCCATCGCCCAAACTAAGGTTGATGAGACAGTTTGAGTTCCTGCTGCAAATAGTTCCTGAAAATTTGTAAATTTGATTTATATTGTTTGTTGCTGTGATTTATTTTTCTTATAAATATCCACGAGACAAGATAGAACTACCATAAGAACTCCCTTCATATTTTCCATGGTGACAAGTCCTTCCTTTTGTAAGCGAAGCAAAACATCAACTATATCTTCGTGTTGATCGCTTGATCTCTTCGAATGAAGATGATCCCTTATAACTTCCTCATAAATTACATCAAGCTCGCCTACATTCTTTTCTAAATTAGCAATTCGCCCGCTCAGTTTATCAATCCAATATCCCAGTAAAGGAAAGAAGTCACCAAGATAGAAACACCCTAAATTTTCCTCTGACCGTTCGAAGATGGTTTGAAAATTTCCTTTTAATTTCTTGCCAAAAGCAACTCGGCATATGATGTTGTTGGCAAGACTGACCTGCAAATATAATGTAACCCAGTTTTTACGTTAAACACATATTATCATAAGGTATTTTTTAGATTCCAAGTTATATAGTGCTCTTGAATTAAAATATGCATTCAAAATATATTAATGAACATATGATATTATATGGTGGTTCTTTAAATAAGAATATCTAGTGCTTTCTAACATATCATGGATACGAATTTCTAAACTCTTCCATCTATATACAATCATGCACTACAAGAAAAAGGCAGAATACCGACAGGCAAGACCGACGGCTTCCGACGGCCATTTTCCGACGGCTTTCGACGGGCCGTCGGCGGCCGTCGGAAGCCGTCGGAAATTTGCGATTATACCTGCCAGCCGAGCCCTTTCTTCCTCCTCCATTCCATACGAAAATAACTCAAAAAACCCCCCAAATTCAACCCACAAGCTTCCAATCCCTAATTTCTAGCTTCCGGATCTTCCAAGGCTCTCTAATCAAGCTTCATTACTCTTAATCTCAGGTATAATCTCTTATTTTTATGAAAAATTCAGTTTTTACCCTAATTATAAATTTGCATAAATTGATAAATTAGGGCGAATTAATGATTGCAATTGTTTCCACTAGCGTAATAACGGTTTATAGCATCACATGGTATACCGATTTCATCTTTTATCGTGAAATTGTGATAAACACGTATAATTTGTGCTTGTTCATGTATATGTATTTTGTTTCTAGCATCACATGTAAATGTAAATAGTTTATGCTATATGATTTTAAATGTATAATAATTGTATGTAACAATCAACTTCAGGAAGCCGAGGCACATGGTCCTGTCAGCTATATGGACGTGTTCACCCGTACGCATGCTGTCGAGCATGTTAATCCAGACGGGACTGTTTCGTACACATGGCAGGACGATAAATCCAGTAAAAGCCATGTAAGCATATTTCATTTTATTCAGTATTAGTAATTGTTTTAGTTGTCAAATTATTATGAAATAAGATATGATATTATTAATTTGTCAATGCAGGAGATGTTTATGGAGCAGCGACAGAAACTCCTTTCTGATACGGGTCGAGAGCAGCTGACGACCGATGAAGAGGACGTTATTTTTGAGTCCGTTATGAGTCCACCAGAGCATGGTCGACGATACGGATTTGGCAATTTAGCGGTAAATAATTTAATTTTTCTTAAAATACTTAAAATATGATATTCTTACCTTTTCAAAACAATAAACTTTGATTTTATTTATTTTTCAATTATTGCAGTCCAGTAGTCAGAGTAGGAGACGGCGGAGTAGACCTCAGAGCGAGCTAGCAAGTATAGAAGAATTGCAGACTAGAGTTCAGCAGTTGGAGGAGCAGAACCGCCAACAGGCCATGCAGACGGCACAGTTATTTGAGTACATGCAGCAGTTTGGTGGCCGCTTCCCTTCATCGGCTGGCTCTGGATCTGGGGCAGATTGATTCATTGCTTTCTGATTCGTTCGTGCAGGTATGTTTAGTTTTAGTTTACAATGATTTGGTAGATGGAATAATTAATTGTTGATATGTATAATTATGTATAATACACTTGGTTCTGTAGCTGTATCAGGATATGCATGATTAGAACAGTTATTGTTAGTATTATTGTTAATGTTGGGATGTTATGTATATTTTGTATTTTATTTTTATCCAATTTTGTTTATTTCTGTGTCTATTGAATATTTTGGAGTATTGGTTTGCATGTTTGGTTGGATTATGGTTTATTGGATTGTGCAGTATTGATATTGTAGTGTTTGGAAGAGAAATGTGGTTGGAAGGATCTATTTGCAGCAGATTTAAAAAAAAACAGCAGATTTCCGACGGCTCCCGACGGCTTATACGTCGAAATTTTCATCGGTTACCGACGGCTCCCGGCGGCCTGATTTCCGGCGGTTTCCGACGGCGTCCGACGGGCGACGGAAGCCGTCGGAAACCGCCGGAAGCCGTCGGAAGCCGTCGGTAATCTATACGGCAGCATCCGTCGGTAGCCGTCGGAAACACTGCTCCCCGACGCCGTCATTTCCGACGGCTTTTTCCGACGGCCGCCGACGGCTTCCGACGGCCGCCGACGGTTTTCAGCCGTCGGAAATCCCCCTTTCCCTTGTAGTGATGATGTATCTGTACATTTTGATAATCGAAGGTAACAAATAATTTATTAAGAAAAAAAGAAACTTTTAAGAGTCTCTGTGTACAGAAGGAAAGTGAGTTGATAGTGCTCTCGAAATTGCATCTAACTCTTGGTGTGAGAATTGTCAAGAGTGCGTAACTTTTGGGTGAGAGCTATTTTTTTAGAGCAAAAAGTTCCAACTTGCGTGGAAACTTAGCATGATATAATTTCTGTGGGCTTCTATAGTTATTTTATATCTTTTGTATTAAATTTGACCACTTATAGGAACAAACCATCTCGTTCTTAATATTGATGGGCTTGGACATATTTGAGGCTGCTGCAATCGACTGAACCATCAAGGAAACCTCCTCTTCTCTTACAAATCTGAAGGTCTCCATCCTTTTTGCGCTGAAAAGCTCGAGAATGCATATCTTCCTCAACTCTCTCCACGATTCTCCATAAGGTGAAAAACTCATATTTGAGTAATTATATGAATATTTGCCCCAGCATATGAGATTGGGTCTGCTGCAGAAATCAAGGTCATGAGTTTTGAGCACTTGTTTGGCCATTTCGGAAGAAGAAACCACCAGTGCTGGTTTGAAACCGAGCTTCAGATGCATCAGTGGGCCGTGTTTTTGAGAAAGCATCCATAAAGAGCGATGTAAACGCGTGCTCAGTTGGTGCAGGTTTCCAATTATAGGAAGAGTTTTGGGACCAGATGGAAGGTTTATTTTATTATTATTATTATTATTGCTTACATCTTTCTCTGTTAGCCTAAAGTAAAGAAGAGTGATCGATGGTGCAAGGAGGAGAAGCAGAGCTACAAGTAAAGCCATCTTATCCTGTGTAGACAAAAAAGAGTGAAATGTATGAAGATTATATAATCCAAATTTGCGAGCGTGAAGGCATTGCAAGTACTGTAACTATTTTTTGTTCTGTTCCACATCAACATGGTCATAATTTGACCTTTACCAAATATTATGCTCAGCTCACTAGGATGCATCATGCATTCTACACTCCAAGGTCAGTGAGGTAAGCAACTGGCTTTAAGTTGACTTCCATATATCCAAATGACCGTATCACCCTGAGCTGTGCAAGTGAGATGTTTAAAGGGTACACGTTATTACCATGTTTGGGTTGGATGAGTTATTTTTATTTTTTACTTGCTGTTAATGCTTAATGTTGCTACATGCAGTATGCATAGTGATGCCGGCGCCGGCGCTGTTAGTTTAGAAAACGTTGAATTGTTGAAAAAAAGAATGAGTTTCCTTTCTTTATACAGAGGTACAAATTTGTAATATAGACAAATTGGTCTTCCTTTATATAGGAGGTACATTTATGTAACGAGAAAGTTATATTTATTTTATTCAAATAAAATTTTTAGCTTGGGTATTTTTGAAATGCACAGGCTTTATATTTTAAACAAGTTTGCGCATTTTATAAATGCGTAAGTATATAATTTGTATTTGTGCATTTATGGAATGTACAAATACAGTTTGGAGGCTAAAACAGCAAGCCATCTCATTTCTTCTCCATTTCCATTTCCATTTTCTTCCACTCCACAAAACCCAAATTATTTCTTCTTCAATTTCTTATACTCTTCAAAATTTTGTCTAAGGAAACATAATCTTCTAGATTTTGATTGATGATTTTTTAAGGAAACATCATATTCATCGCAAATCAAGGTATTAATTCTGAAAATTTTAGTTTAGGGTTTTTCACAAATCAAGATTTTGAATTTAGTGTTATAATTTATTTATTTTTATAGATATTGTCAACGGTTCCAATTATATTTCACTAAGATAGAGAATATTTGGTTGATGAAGACGATTGCTATCCAGCCTTTTAACCCGGCTATATTCAGACTGATCAAACAAGTTAGACTCGAAGATTATCGAGACAAGCAGCTAGAGAGATGATCATAGAGTCCAGAAACCAAGTACAGACAAGACCAAGAGACGATGCTCGAACGAATTAAGGAAACATCATGCTAGAATTCACTAAATGCTTCGCTACATAGGGGATCAGTGCCGATCCCTAAGGGTACATCCAGAATGGCCCGCACTCCTATGACTCTCTTCTCTAGCTACACAAAGTCTGATTCGAGTGTTGTTCCAGAATTTCTATGCATCGTCTAAAGCAGCAATTCAACCTTCTATAGATCATTCCCTTGGACCAAAAAACATCAAGGAAATTATGCGAAACAACCTCAAAAACATGAAGCTAACAACATGACAAGCCAACATAAGAATCGCATGCCCCCTACCTATACACATAGGGATAAGTATCGATCCCCCCTATAGGGGTCGGTATCTATCCCCATCCTCGGTGAATTTGGGGTCGAGACTTGGTCTTGGTGGCAAGGTTATGCAGGAGAAATATCAACGAGATATTTGGTCGTTTACCCCTATAACTATAGAAGGCATAGTTCATTTTAGGGATCTGGACGCTACCATTACCCTCTTACTCTGGTACCCAAGAATCCATACCGATCCCACTCTCTTATAATCACAAACTAGTGCTACAATCGATAAAATCCTTCAAGTGGACGTAGGTCAAGCTCGACGAACCACCTGTGTGTGATTGCATTATTTCATATTCATTTTCATTTCTTTAGTTTATTCTCTACTACATAATCTTCTTGGGTGTTTGTGCTATTTGTAGTTCAAACAATTTGGTGCTTTCATTGAGAGTTCAACTTAAGGCTACTTGGATCCATCCTCTACTATTGGATTTCTTAATTCTAAGAGATGATCTAGTCTTCCTACCATATTTTCTACTACTCATATTTTTAAAATTGTAAGAGAAGTCATTTGCAATGGACCCATCGAGAAGAGACCGTTCTATCAATTCCAGAGCTACCACTGAAGCTGAGAATCTGAATTCTCAACATGGAGATTGAGTTGTCCAACCAACTCAACCTGAGATCCAGACTCTAATTAAAGTCGTGACCAGAATGCAGATGGATAATATGATGAAGCGGATGGAAGATAAATTCCAGGCTAGATAGAATGAGATGAATCAAATGATGCAACATAGCTTGAGAATGTTGAACGAACTAACTCAGAATAGCCATATGAGAAGTAGAAGATATTCCAGTACAGAGTCAGAAAGCTCATCGTCATCTGAGCAGAGATGAAGGGACAGGAAGCAGAAGAGGGCTCAAAACGTTGTTGGAACATCTCACCAAAGAAGAGGACAAGCCACATGCTTAAGTTTGGGGATTGGTACCGACCCAAGGTAGGGGTTGGTACCAACCCCTCCAATGGTGGGCTCAGATCCCATCATCAGGCACCGGTGTTGATTTGACTTCTAGATGAGCTGTCGATGATCATAATTTGGAAAATCATGTTGCTGTTGATGATATTATTCACGAGAATCAAACAAGGAGACTTCTGGATGAAAGGATCTCCTAGAGGCTGGAGAAACTAGGTATCGAGGCCAAACAGAGAGCGTTCCTAGGCCTAACACTTAGGCCAGAGCCCGATTACTACTGTTCAATCAAACTTGCTGATTAGGACTACCTGGAGGATATGGTCAGGAGACTTGTTAGTGAAATCATTTTTGAAGTAATGATGAATGGGGTATCTCTCCCAGTCGGAATCCATTTACTGAGAACGTTTTTTCCAATTTTCTTAGAAGGTGCAGCTACAATGTGGTTCGCTTGACTTCCGCCGAGGTCCATATCGTCTTTCACTGAGTTGTCAAAAAGGTTCATAGAACAATTCCATTTACATACTACATGTCCAAGGCATGTAATGTCTTTGTCAAACCTCTTCCAAGCCGATGGAGAGTCATTGAAGGATTTTTTGAATCGATTCCATACAGCTGTAACAAAAGTTACAGGTGACAAGGGCAACATGGTGCTGATGGCGTTAATTAGGAGGGTTCATCCCTATATGGAGTTTGGGGAATGGTTGGAAAGGAATTCCCATCGACAATGGATGCTTTTATAGAAAAGCTAATGGGTACTTGCGCTTGGAGTAAGCATGCAAGCATCCACGAAGGACTAGTGCTGGGAATTCAGACGAAGTGATACAAAGCAATGTTACCGAAAAATAGTTCGGAGGAAGCTCTAAAAATGTAGATGTGAAAGTTGGTAAACAAAAATATAATCGAAAAAGGAATGATGTTGGGGCTAAGAAGAAGTAGAAGCCAGATAACAGGAATCGTACCGGGACTCTAAATACGACCACTACACTGAACTAAATAACTCGATAGAGAATATCTATCTGGTAATGCAAGGTACCGAGCAGTACAGAAAACCAACTCTAAGAGAATCAACCAAGAAGGAGAGGAAGTCAAGCAAGTTATGCATATTCCATGAAACTCACGGTTACAATACTAATGACTGCGGGCACTTACACGATATGATCGAAGAGTTGATCCGAAAGAAAAAAAATACAGCAGTATGTGAAAGCCCAGTAGGATGGTGGGTAAGGAAACTCCAATGCACCAAGGTCTTCTTCCCAATGGGGTGAGCTGTGCCTGGTGTTGACGCATTCAGGCGGCTAGAAAAATGAACGATTAATATAATTATCGGTGGGCCACAACCAGCCGATAAGAGCCTAACTGAGATGGAGAGGCATGTTGGTGCAAAAAAATATTCGAAGATTAAAGGTTTCTTTGTTGTTGAGGATGAAACTCTGGCAAAATAATGCAGAATAATGACTAACGACATTATTCTCCGGAATAGAGATGCTGATGGAGGGAAACTCCAACAATTGACCCTCTTGTGATTACAGCCACCATTGGTCCTACATTTATATGGAAGGTGCTAGTTAACCGTGGGAGTTCGGTCAATACCTTGTTTGAGAAAGATTATAATTAAATGGTGTTGGAGGTGAAGGATTTAAAGCCTTGTAAATCACGGATACAAGGGTTTAATGGGATGGCTACTATGGCCGTAGGATATGTTGATACTTGGAGATTGCAAGTGTGTATGGGTCGTGCCTTTTTTGGTGTTGGATATTTACTCAGTCTATAATGCATTTCTAGGTCGATCGGCTTTGGCTGAGTTCAGAGCGACTGTAGCTCCTTGGTGTTTGACTATGAAGTTTTCTACAGAGAATGGCATTGGAATCGTGCAAAGGGAATAGGTAACTGGCTGTGAATGTTACGTCGCTGAGCTTAAGGAGGCGAAGTGAAAGGAGAAAGGAAAATGTGTGAAGGGGGCCCTCTGCATACAGCCAATGCCCAAGATAGGCTAAGGAATTACAGTCAGTTCCATAAGGATATGCATCCGCGAAAAGAGCCAAAATGCGAAATAGCAGCTCTATCCAAGCTGACAATTAATATCCCAGTCAGTCGAGATGACCCGCCATGGATTTTGAAAGTTGGATCCTAGCTTGGCACTAGAATGATAAATGAGTTAGTTAGTTTTCTCTGGGAAAATCTAGATGTATTTGCTTGGAGTCACTCGGATATGTATGGAATCTCACTTAAGATAATGAGTCATGCATTAAATATAAATCCCAAATGCATTCCAGCGAAACAGAAATGCCACATCTTGGGTCCGCAAAGATTCACTACACTAAAAGAAGAAGTGGATAAGCTAAAAGATAACACTTTATCCACGATGCCTTATACTCAAAATAGGTATCCAGTCCAGTCTTGGGGAAAAATGCTAGTGGGAAATGAACGACATGCGTCGACTATTCTGACCTAAATAAGGCATGCCCGAAGAATAGTCTCCCACTTTCGTGGATTGATCAGCTAGAGGATTCAACAGCTGGACATGAACAACTATCATTCATGGATGTGTACTATGGATACAGTCAGATTTAAATGCACATCCCAGACCAAGAGCACACCATCTTTATAACCGATCTAAAATGTATTGCTATCTCGTCATGCCTATGGGATTAAAGAATGTTAGAGCAACTTACCAGAGGCTAGTAAATCGAATGTTCAAAAATCAGATTGGAAATTCGATGGAAGTCTACATGGATGATATGCTTGTGAAGTCATAGCGATAGAGAAACCAATTGATGACTTGGCAGAAATGTTTGGCGTTCTCCGAAAATATGGGATGAAGCTCAATCTTTTGAAATACTCATTTGGCGTTGCGTTGGGGAAATTCTTGGGCTTCATTGTGAACTCCCATGGAATTTCTTCATTGTGAACTCCCATGGAATTGAAGCTAATCCAAAGAAGATAAAGGCATTAAGGGACATGGAGGCTCCAAAGATAGTTAAGGAGGTACAGGGTTTGAATGGCAAAGTAGTTGCCCTAAGTCGGTTCATTTCTAGAGTCACTGACAAGTGCATTCCTTTCTTTGACGTAATTAAGATGGAAAAAAGTCCAAAAGGGAAAAGAACTTTTCCTTGGACACAAGAGTGTGCAGATGTATACCAGGATCTGGTAAATTACTTGGAGAGACCACCAATTCTCTTGAAGCTAGTGGATGAGAGGACTTGTTCATATATCTGGCAGTGCCGGTACATGCTTTGACCATCGCACTTGCAAGTGAGGAGTCTCGCATCCAGCAACCAGTCTATTATATCAGCAAACGATTAACAGGAGCAGAGAGAAATTACCTAAAGCTATAAAAGCTTACCTATTGCCTGTTGATCGCCTCGAGGAAGCTCCTCCCTTATTTTCAGGCTCATTCGATCAAGGTCCTTACTGACTAGCCTTTACGATAAGTCTTGCAACGACCTGAAACTTTTGGAAGGCGATTGAAATAGAACATTGAATTGATCCAATATGATATAACTTATCACCCTCAAAGAGCAATCCAGGGTCAGACCTTGGTGGATTTCATAGCTGAATTCACAACAAAGGATGATCCTTTGGAGAGCAATGGCTAGAAAGATACTGCATAAAAGAAATATACGGATAGTGCATCTAATGAATGGTGTTCCAGACTTGAAGTGGTACCCGTCACTCCTGAATAATACCCAATTTGTTATACCTTGATGCTTGACTTTCCAGCAACAAACAATGAAGTTGAATATGAGGCCTTGATTGCATGACTCAAAATTGCCAAACAATTGGGATTAAAGAATTTACATATTTTCTGCAACTCCCAACTAGTGGTTTGACAAGTTCGGAATGAATTTCAAGCAAAAGGAACGAGACAAGCTCCATATCTAAACCGGGTTTAAAAACTTAGGAGACAAGTTTTTATTCTAAAAAACCTTTACTTTAAAAATTCACAACCAATTCTTAAATATTTTATAAACATCTCAAACGACTTTTGAAATAGTCTAATATGAGTTAGTAAACACTTTTAAAAAAATGAAATAAAATACTTAAATTTAAATACTTTTCAAACCTTTAAAATCCAAAAATAAAAGCTAAATGGGGCAGTTTTGCATAGGTGAAGTTTTGGCCATTTTTCGAGATGTTACTTAATTTTTTTACTATCCATGCTTTTAATATCAATAAAAAAAACATATAAAACGTTATAAATATGATGAGAAACCCCTAAGGTTCTCTCTACAAAGTACTATAGAGATCGTCGAATGCTAGACAATTCCTAAGTGCATCCATAGCAATTATCGTATAAATGCACTTTTAAATTCGAGTCCGGTCTAAACCAAAGTCCATCTACAACCTATGCGCTTTGTTTCAAGGTCTAGTCACAAGCCATTCAAGTCAATTCCAAGTCCATAAACACGGATCGCATATGCTTCTTGTTTTCAAAACAAGAGTCAAACAAATGTTTTTAACAATGTTACTAACAAATCAACAACTTGAACACAATCAAAACACAGCATATATATTATATTATCCATTCAAAGAGGTGTGTGTTAGCTTGTCTTTTATCCAATAAATAACAATTATCCAAGCTAACCATGTCAAACCTCCATCTTGCAACCACCTTTGTAACTCCCCATTCTTTTAGTAACAATATTTAGGGTATTTAATTTGCTAAATAAAATAAAATAATGTAGTGTGATGGTTAGGGGATTGAGGTTTGTGATTAATAGGGGTAGTCGTCCTCATGTTAATGAGTAAATCAAAACGAGATAACACGAAATAAAATAGACAAAGGGAATAGACAAGGGCAAAGTAGGAATAAGAATATTCTTATACCCTAAACCCTTAGGAATCTATTCATACGTTCATTTCATTATCAAAATAAATTAAACTAAGAGGTCGGTCACCATTAGAAGCAACAAGAGGAAGATAAGAGAATCAAGGGGAGCTTAATCAACTTAAATCCATTCAAATCTCAAATCCTTAATCCCAAAAGCTAAGATGAATAATGATTATATCTCATTTTTCAAATTGTTTTCGGTTTTAAGATGTTTGTGAAATATTTTGCACAATTATGCCACGTTTTTGAATGATTAATTGTTTATATATGCTTGTTGATGATTTATGCTTAATCACGTAGGTTTTATGATATGTTTTAATGTGAAAATCCTATTTAATGACATCCAAATGCCTTACGATTTTAGATATAGATCAGAAATGATATTTTAGAGATGGGTTTTAATTTTTTAATTTTCTAAATTAATGTGGATTTTATACTAATTTTCTAATGAAGAAAATGATTTATTGGGTTTAAAATAATTTGTGGTTAAATTATATATAATTTAGGTCTGAAATTTATATACGTTAGAGAACACATTAAAAATGATTTTCTAGATTTTTTGTAGAATTTTCCTTAGTTTTTTGATGAATATATAAAATTATTTAAGGTACGAGACTTAAATATTTTATATATTTATAAAAGGAGAAGGGTGTTTTATAAATAAATCAAATTGTTTATTTCTAAAATACTGGTGGCACTTTTAGAAAAGAAAATTTGTAACCAATAATATTTCAACAAAAAAGGAAGATTAGTTGAAAAGAAATTGTTTAAAAGGTAAAAAAAAAAGTTTTACATGCTTTTAGCATGTTTCGCCACTTTTGGCAAAGGGGTCCGACCTAGTACCTCTATGCCATCGAAACCAATGCATATAGTATCAGTAACTTGGTACAGAGTGAATTAGACTAAGGCGAAAGGCACTAGGTCAATACCAAAGGTTCCGAAGGGGTTGGAGCGTGTCTTTGCTTTCAAATGAGAATGCGCCTATTTTGTTTTTGACAATATAGCTTTTGACTGGTTGGCTTTCGACTGAATCAAATGTTTTAAAGGAATGGTTTTGAATGGGTTGCGCGTAACACCCCTAGTTTTTGATGACATTATTCAGGAGATTTAATTAGATAAATTAAGTAGAATAATGTGAATGTCAAGTGATAAGGGGATTGAGATTTGAATGAATTGAGGTCGTTCTCAATTAATTAATTAAATGGGCTAATGAATGATTTTTAAGTAAATTAATCTATATAAGGGTACAATGGGAAATGGCCGCACACAAACCCTTACCCTTGTGTGTGTGTGTGTATTCTCGTTCCCCATTCACGTCTCATTTTTCCATTCACGGTTCAAAAACAAAATGCAAATATTAAGGAGGAGTCGACCATTAACAAGAAAAAGTGAAGAGGAATTCAATTAAAAGCTAGAGATTCAAGCTTATGGGAAATTAATCTCAAATCCATCTCCTTATCTTAATCAAGGTGAATAATAATTACATCTCTATTTTGTTTTACAATCATATGTTTTCGGATTTAAGTTTAAATTCATTTTTATGATGAATTGGATGATGATATTCTTTAATTATTATTTGTTTAATTTAAACAAGATTGTTTAAATAGGAATATACATTGTTTTAGGGTAGAACCAATTTATGTTGATGTTTAAATGCCATGGAAAAATTTATGTCACGTAAAACATGATTTTGGAGTTGGGTTTTAATATTATAATTTTCTAAGATATGTAAAAATTACTATGAATTTTCAAAGGAAAATATGGTTAATTGGGTTTATAAATTTATTTCAGAAATTATATTGAGAATTTATATTTGAAATTTTGATATGTTAATAACATGATTATAATGAATTTTTGGAATTTTTGGGGATTTTTCCTAAGTGGTTTGCTATGAAAATTTAATTATTTTAGAAGAGGGACTTCTTTGCAATATTGCTTTTGCTTAATGGAAGGGCTTATTTGTTGACTTAATCATGGTTTAGATCTGAAATTAGCGGCAGTTATTTTAGTAAAGAATTTGAAAAGTTAAGGCAACCAATCTTGTGTTCACACATGGTAGGTTAATTAGAAAGTGTTTGCTTTAATTAGTATTAAGTCAGGTTTACCTAGAAAAGTTGGTTCTGCCTTCTTTCGAAGTATCTTTCGACTCGGAGCTTCCGCCTTCAACCAAGTCGAAACCCACTAAGCCGAATGCAATACACAAGGTATCACTTAGATGATACGCAGTGGATTGGAGAAAAGCTTTCGAAAGGTAGTGCTTTTTTCTAAAGCTGTTTTTGATCACTTCCTAAATGCTTTCGAAAGGGTCCAAGGGTTTTTAGGATAATGGCTTCGAAAGGGGTTTCGACGCTATCCTTCAATATTTTGTTCAAATGATTTGAAGCTTTCGAAAGGGTTAGTGCCGACGCTTCATGTTTTCCCAATATTTTTATGTGATAAAGGAGGGTTTTGAAAGAGATAATTTCGTTTATATTCACTTTGACCCAAATAATATTTTAAGTATAAACCAATGGCTTTGAAAGGGTGATTTTCAATGGTTTCGGAAGGGTCACTTCCAACAGTTTCGAAAGGGATACTTTCACTCGAAGCTATGCTTCTAATTGTTATTAATTAATACATTAATATGTTCGAAAGGTTTCGAAAGAGAAGTTTTAAGGTGTTTCGAAAGGCGGGGGCCTAATGTTTTGAAAAGAGATTTGTATGGTTTCGAAGGAGGTTATCGTGTGAAGTCGAAAGCAAGGTTTTGAAAGTTTCACAGCCTTAGTTTCCAAAGCAAATAACCCAATCTCATTTTTGAAAGAGGATCATGGCACAATTAAATAAATTGTTTTGAAAAGGAATTTTTGAAGAAGTTTTCTTTGATTAAAAGGTTAAGGAAATTAACCAAGTTATTGTGTATTCTTCTTCATATCTGTATACATTCACATTGTAATGGATCCATAACCGAATTTTGGGAAAGGGCTAAATAAACAGCTAGGCTGACCCAGTAATGAGTATAAATTAAGTTAACTCCTGAACGAGTAGAATTGCATCCAGGAGGTCAGGAAGACCAGAATATAGGATGCTGAAACATTAAAGGAAGATATTGGCAGGGGCCAATAGGTTCACATTAAGCCCATGAAAACTATGTGTAGGGAAAAAATACTGGCAGGGGATGATAGGTTTATAGTTAACCCATGAAAACTATGTATAAATAAAGATGCAGAAAGAGAGATTCATAGCCAGCCCATAAAAACTATGATTTGATACCGGCAGAGGCCAGTAGGCTCGTAGTTAGCCCATGAAAATAATATCTGGATTAAGATATTGATATATATCAATAGATTCCTAGTCATCTCATGAAAACTAGGATAAGAAGATAAGATATTGGAGTTACTAATAGGTTCCTAGTCAACCAATGGAACTAGGATACGTGTAAGGATATTGGGTTACCAACAGGTTCATAGTATCCCATGGAAACTATGTATTTGGACAGGGAGTCCTTAAATACTTTACATGTTATTAGTCAGCCCATGAAAACTAATAGGTTAATAGTAAACCTAGAAACTATAATTGAGACAGATAGTCAGAATGAATGGGGATGGGTAATCCAGAATTGATTCATTCGTTTTGCATATCATCCTATCATATTGTATTATTTTGAACTATTTTAACCATTGTGGATGCAGGAGCGCAGTATATGGCTATATAAAGGTTTTACAATACTAGTGAGAGGAAAGCCCGTTCTGTTAAGCGGCATGGTCTCACTAGATATCTAAATGATTTTAGATGGTAGATTATTATTCATATCAGGTTTTGTTTCTGACTCAAGTTTATGTTTTCCCATTAAACTCTCAGGTACTCTATTGATTTTGAGTAGTTTGAGAGTTGAGGTTTTTAGATACCTTATTAAACGAATAAAACTTCCAGAGACTTGCATGGGGCATGATAGGTATCAAGAGTTCTCTTTTACTTTGAATTCGTTGTATTATTTGTAATGGCAAAGTTGGTATATTGCCTATATATACTCTGATCATCCAAGAGGGCATCTTTATATGTGGCTCTTCGCGTATGTTGTAATAAATATATTTTCTCTGAACGTGGTTAATGATAGTGGGATTATGTAATGAATTAGAAATGTTTTGAAATGGAATGTGATCTTGTTTAAAGTTTTAATTTTTTTTCCATATTCTTGTGTTTCAATGTATCAATACATCTAACTCCGCCGTATTTGGTCGTCGAGGATTAATAATTATGGATGACTGCGGCATCTATGGTCATTAGTTTTGGGCCTTCAAGTAGGGGGATGTTACAAGTTTGTATCAGAGCATATGTTTATCAATCTTTAAAAGAAAGTTAAACCAAAAGGCTTTGTCAAACATAATCTGATGAATCAGAAATATGAGCGGGGTTTTGGATAACGCTATAGTAATGTATTTATATTCAATATATATATATATATAAATATGTATTCCCCTCTCTCTTAGACCGTTCTTTTGTATCTTACTAAGGCTCATATGTAGATTTACGAGAAAGAACATATGGAAGCAGGAAACGGAAAAGGAATTCTAGATGGAGGAAGTAGCACAACTAATGGAAATGCTCGACCTAATACCAAGAGGAACCAAGGTCGACAAGCTAATGCTAGCCAAAATGCTGAAGCAAACATAGATGCTGGAAATCCACCAGTAGATATGGGGACGATGCATCAATTATTCGTTAATATGATGCAAGTAGGAGTTGCTGGAAATGTTGGAGGAGCTAATCTTGTAGCAGCTGTTGGGAATAACTATGCTAAGCAGAGCAGAGATTACACCAGTTTGGTTGTAAAGCTGTTCATGGGAATAGAGGATGCCATAGAAGTAGATAATTGGTTGTTGCATTGTGAGCGTATCGTTGCTGATTTAGGCTTAGATGATGAGCAGAGAATGTTGGCCTCTAGATAGCTGCAGGGGTCAGCACTTCATTGGTGGAACAGTGTTACTATCGAAGTTCTGGAGGAAGAGTTGACATGGGCTGAAATCAGGAGATTTGAACAGAAGTTTTTATTTGAAGTTTCTAAGTCGGCATCAATGAGAAAGTTTATGGATCTAGTTTAGGGAGAGATGTCTGTTATCGAGTATGCCTCTAGGTTTGATGAGGTGTTTCGATATGGGTATGCTATTATTGACACTGACATCAGAAGGAATGAGAGGTTTATTTGGGTTTTGAGACCTGAGCTTGCTAGAGCAACCATGACCTGTATCCTGATCCTTGTAATGTGGTTGTGGAGATGGCAATTCACTATGAGGAAATGCTTGGTGTTTGTGCTAGAGAGAAGTCAGTTGAAAACCAGGGTTCTCAGGGAAAGAAGAAGAAGTGCTTTAAGAAGAAAGGAGTCCAAAAGGAAGATGCCGTCAAGAAGGCAAAGACTAATTTAGTTTGCTGCAAGTGTAACAAGAAGGGTTATTATGCTAATGAGTGCCAGTCAGGCAAAGGGAAGAAGGCTGTAGACAAGAAGAATGTGAAGTGCTTTAATTGTGACAAAGTTGGGCATTATAAGAACCAGTGTCCAGAGCCAGTCAGGGCGGACAAGGCAAGGTTTGTGTTGTTGGATCATCTGCTAAGCCACTACAGCTGATAAAGGGAATACTGTGATGGAAGGTGTGCTTTTTATTCAGAGTATGCTAGTTATGATACTATTTGATACCGGTGCATCACATTTATTTATATCTCGGTGTTTGGTTAATAGGTTATTCTTAGACCCACATGCCTTGTTACTTTCTTAAGGGTTGTGAATCCAATAGGAGAGTATACAACTCTGAGGATGAGATGTGACCAGTTAGAACTTAATTTGTTAGGTCATAAGTTTTTATGCAGTCTGTATGTTTTCGATTTCGTAGATTCAGAATCATTTTAGTGTGGATTGGTTGAGAAGTATAAAGCCAGGATATTTTGCCAAGATGGGGAGATATCACTAAGAAACCTTGATAGTCATAATCTAATTATTTTCTTAGTGGAGAATTCTGACCGAAGTAGTTGTGCTTTGTTGATTACAATGGAAATAGGAGAAGTGCTAAGTCAGGTTCGAGTAGTAAGAGAGTTTGTAAATGTTTTTGAGCCAGTCACAGGATTACCACCGAAACGAGCTGTTTAGTTTCGGATAGATCTTGTGCCAGGAGCTGAACCTGCGAGTAGACCACTTGGCAGGATGACATCTACTAAGATGAAGGAATTGAAGGTGCTGCTAGTGGATCTAGAAGGAAGAAATTTTATTAGACCAAGCAGTTCGCCTTGGGTAGCAACCGCGGTATTCGTGAAGAAACCAGATGAGTCTTTAAGGATGTATATCGAATATCGTAAGTTCAATGAAAGGACGATATAGAATAAGTATCCTTCACCGAGAATAGATGAACTATTTGATCAGTTGAGTAGAGCCAAAGTGTTTTTCCAGTTGGATTTGGCGATTAGGTTTCCATCAGTTAAGAGTAACAGTGGATAGTTTTCCTTTATCAACATTTCGGACTAGATATGGTTTGTACGAGTGGTTAATAATGCCATTCGAGTTGACAAATGCATCTGCTTTCTTCATGGATTTGATAAACCGAGTCTTCCATGAGTATTTAGACAGATTTGTGCTGGTGTTTATAGATGACATTTTGGTATACTCTAAGGATGAAATAGAGCATAAAGATCATCTTAGAGTTGTGCTTGAGATGCTGAGGAAGAATCAGCTAAAGACAAAGTTTTCCCAGTGTCATTTTTGGAAGAAAAAGGTTAAGTTTCTTGGTCACGTATACTGATGCATGCGGAACTAGATTGGGAGCAGTATTGATGAAGAAGGTATAAAGTTATTATCTATGCATCCAGACAGCTTAGACCGTTGGAAGTGAGATATCGTATTTATGATTTGGAGTTAGCTGTAGTGATCTTTGCATTGAAGATTTAGAGGCATTATCTCTTAGGAGAGAGATTTGAGCTATACATAGATCATAAGTCTTTAAGTTACTTATTCTCTCAGAAGGAGTTGAATATGAGACAGCAGAGGTGGCTTGAGTTTTTGGTTGCTTATGATTTTTGTATAGAGTATACACCAGGGAAAGGTAATAAAATTGCGAGTGCTCTTAGCAGAAGATACCAGAATGTGGTGTTGGCTATGTCGGAAGAATGGAAGGATTTAGTAGCTTTGGCTAGTTGTGGTGTGCAGTTAAGGTCGATTGCTAGTTCTAGTCAGATTATTGCCATGTTGTCATGTTTAGAAGTTTGACCAGTGTTGATCGAGAGAATTACTTTTAAACAGAAGTAGGATCCACTATTAGTTGAGATGATCAGAAGGTTTGAGGTTAGAATTGAGATCGATGAATTAAAAGATTTTTGTCTTGACCAGAGATGATGGTTGAGAAAAAATGGATGATTATGTGTTCCAGATGTTGAGAACATGAGGAAAGAAGTTCGTGGAGAATGTCAACGATCTAAGTTTATGATTCATTTTGGAGGGAGCAAAATGTATCAAGATATGAAGAGGAGCTTCTATCAGAAAGGTATGAAGAGGGATGTTGGCTTATGGGTTAAGAAGTGTGCAAACTGTCAACAAGTGAAAGCCGAACATCAGATGTCGAGTGGATTGCTTCAGCCTCTAAAGATTCCAGTTTGGAAATGAGATCCGACATCCATAGATTTTGTAGACGAATTGCCAAATCAAATAGATAAAATGAAAGTATATGGTTTATAGTGGACAGGTTGACCAAGAGTGTTCGTTTCATTCCAGTTAAGTCACCGTGACAGCACTTGTTCTAGCCAAGCTGTTCATGAAGAACATAGTTAGACTACATAGAGTTCCTAGTAGCATAGTCAGTGATAGAGATGCTTTTATTCACAGTGAATTATGGAAGAGTCTACAAGATGTATTTGGAACTAAGCTCAAGATGAGTACTGCATATCACCCTCAGACGGATAGGCAGACAGAGAGAGTTAATAAGATACTCGAGAATTTGTTAAGAGCTTGTGTGTTGGAATTTGGTAGATCTTGGGAGGATCGTCTATATTTGGTTGAGTTTTCCTACAATAATAGTTATCCGATTAGTATAGGAATGACGCCGTTTGAAGCTTTATATGGAAGGCCATGCAAATCAACAATATGTTGCTTGGAGACTGGAGTACGATTGGTCTTAGGTCCAGATTTGGTTAGGGAGGCATCAAGGAAGATTGTGTTGATCCAAGAATAGATGAAGGAAGCTCAATTCGGATAGAAGAGTTACGCAGATAAAAGGCGTAGATACCTAGAATTCTCAGTTGGAGACAGAGTTTTCATTAAGGTATCACCGATAAAGGGTTTGGTACAGTTCGAAAAGTCAGGGAAACTGACACTAAGATATGTTGGTCCATCCTGTTTATAGAGAGGATTGAAAGCTCACGTACAAAGTAGAGTTGCAGAGCAGTATGGCACATGTCCATAATATATTCCATTTGTCTCATCTTCACAAGTATGTGCATGACCCTGTGGGTTCTATTCCTTCGAAGTTGGAAGATCTAGTACTAGAGCCTAATTTGAATTTTGTTAGGCAACCAGTTTTGGTTGTAGCGAGAGATGAGAAAAGATTGAGGAACAAAGCAGTCAAGTTGGTGAAAGTTCAGTGGTGCGACAACGTGAAGGACTATACTTGTAAGACAGAGGACATGATTCGAGATACTAATCATGATCTACTTTGAGGGTATATGTATATTAGATTTATATAAATATTAGCTAGTCAGGTAGACTAATATGGTTGTTGGGAGTCATTACAGATGATTGCTATGTTTAGTATTTGGTCCTTACTGGATTTCGAGGATGAAATTCTTGAAGGGGGAGTCTTTAACACCCCTAATTTTTATAACATTATTTAGAAGATTTAATTAGTCAAATTAAATAGAATAATGTAACAGGTAAATAGACACAAGGAAGAAGTTGCAAAAAAATTTAGTCTCAGGGACAACAAGTTTGCTTTTTAGTCTGAAGGACACTTTTTAGTGTAAACTGAAAATGATAGTTACAACTATCATTCAGTGATTTATACTGAAAAGTGTCCTTCAGCCTAAAAAACAAACTTTTTGTCTTTGAAACTAAAATTTTCTCTAACTTTTTCCTTGAGCCTAAAAACCTCATAATGTAAATGTTAAGTGATAAGGGGAATGAAATTTGAATGAATATAATTAAGGCCGTGCTTAATTAATTAATAAAATGGGCTAAAGAATGGTTTTTAAGTAAATTAATCTACATAAGGGTACAATAGGAATTACCCGCACATAAACCCTTACCCTTATATATATATTCTCGTTACACGTTCACGTCTCATTTTTCCATACATGATTCAAAAACAAAACGCAAATATTAAGGGGAAGCCGGCTATTAACAAAGAAAAGAGAAGAGGTTAAAAGCTTGGGATTCAAGCTTAGGGGAAATTAATCTCAAACGCATCTCCTTATCTTAATCAAGTTGAATAATAATCCATCTTTATTTTGTTTTATAATCATATATTTTCGAATTTAAGCTTAAATTCTTTTTGATGATGAATTGGATGATGATATGCTTGAATTATTATTTGTTTAATTTAGACAAGATTGTTTAAATACGAATATACATGGTTTTAGGGCAAAACCAATTTATGTTGATGTTTAAATGCTTTGGAAACTTTTTATGTTATGTCAAACTTGATTTTGGAGTTGGGTTTTAATTTTAATAATTTTCCAAGCTATGGAAAGATTACTATGAATTTTCAAAGGAAAATGGTTAATTGGTTTATAAATTTATTAGAAATTATATTGAGAATTTGGGATTGAAATTTTGATATGTTAGAAAACATGATTAAAGTGAAATTCATGAATATTTGGGAATTTTTCCTAAGAGATTTGCTATGTAAATTTAATTATTTTAGAAGAGGGACTTCTTTGCAATATTGCTTTTGTTTAATGTATGGGCTTATTTGTTAACTTAACCATGGTTAGATGTGAAATAGCAGCAGTTATTTTAATAAAGAATTTGAAAAATTAAGGCAATCAATCTTGTGCTTACACGTGGCAGGAAGTTAGAAAGTGTGCTTTAATTAGTATTAAATCATGTTTATCCAGAAAAGTTGGTTCCGCCTTCTTTAGAAGTATCTTTTGACTCAGAGCTTCCGCCTTCAACCAATTCGAAACCCACTAAGCCGAAACCATTATACAAGGTATCATTTAGATGATACGTAGTGGATTGGAGAAAGGCAGAAGGCTTGGTGTCGAAAGCATGGCTTCCGATGGGGTCGATACCTTTGTTTGTTTTAAAGAGAAGCGCCAGCCTTTGTTTATTTAAGCCTTCGAAGGAGTCGAAGCAAATGTTTTTGATAGAGAGTTTATAAATGCTTTTGAAGGGGTTACCATCAACTTATGTCTTAAAGAATAAGCTTTCGAATGAGTTTCTTTACTTATATTAAATAATGTTTTTGAAAGAAGGGGTTTCGACCTAATCGAAGCTCTGTTGCTGTTCTTTAGCCTTTTGAGGGTATTGAATCATCAATTCTTTCGAAAGGTAGTGCTTGTTTCTAAAATATGTTTTAAGCTACTTCCTAAATTCTTTCGAAAGGGTCCAAGGGTTTCGAGGGTAATGGCTTCGAAAGGGGTTTCGATGCTATCCTTCAATGTTTTCTTTAAATGATTTACAACTTCCGAAAGGGATGGTGCCGACAACATCATGTTTTGCCCAATATTTTTATGTGATAAATGATGATTTCGAAAGAGGAACTTTCTTTTATATTCACTTTGACCTAAATAATATTATAAACACAATGGTTTCGAAAGGGGGACTTTTAATGGTTTCGGAAGGGTCACTTCCAAAGGTTTCGAAATAGGTAATTTCAATGGTTTCGAAGCTAAGCTTCTAAGTGTTATTAAGTGATACTTTAATATGTTCAAAAGGTGTGGAAAGAGAATTTTTAAAGCGTTTTGAAAAGAGATTTGTATGCTTTCGAAGGAGGTTATCCAATGAAGTCGAATGCAAGGTTTTGAAGGTTTCAACAGCCTTAGTTTTAAAAGCAAACAACCAAATCTCATTTTTGAAAGTGAACCATGACATAATTAAAAAAGTGTTTTGAAAAGGAGTTTTTGAAGAAGTTTTCTTTGATTAAAAGGTTAAGGGAATTAACTAAGTTATTGTGTATGCTTCTTCATATATGTATATATTCACACTGTAATTGACTCATAACTAAATTTTGAGGAAGCGTAGAATAACCAGCTATATTGACCCAGTAGCAAATATAAATTGAGTTAACTCTTGAATGAGTAGAATTGCATGCAGGAGGTCAGGAAGACCAGAATATAGGACGGTAAAATATTAAAGGATGATATTGGAAGAGGCCAATAGCTTCACAGTGAGCCTATGAAAACTGTGTATAGGAAAAAAATATTGGCAGGGGCCAATAGGTTCATGGTTAGCCCATGAAAACTATGTATAATTAAAGATATTAGAAAGAAAAGTTCATAGTAAGCCAATGAAAACTATGATTTGATACTAGCAGGGGCCAGTAGGTTTGTAGTTAGCCCATGTAAACTATATCAAGATTAAGATACTGACAGATATCAATAGGTTTCTAGTTAGACCATGAAAACTAGGATAAGAAGATGAGATATTAGAGTTACCAATAAGCTCCTAGTCAACCCACAAAAACCAGGATACGTGTAAAGATATTGGAGCTACCAACAGGTTCATAGTAATCCTATGAAAACTATGTATTAGGCAGGGAGTCCTTAAACATTTTACCAGTTATTAGTCAGCCCATGAAAACTAACATGTTAATAGTTTACCTAGAAATTGTAATTAAGACAAATAGTTAAAATGAATGGGGATGGGTAATCCAGAATTGATTCATTTGCTTTTCATATCATCATCCTATCATATCGTATTGTTTTGAATTGTTTTAACCATTGTGGATGCTGGAGCATCATATATAGCTTTATAAAGGTTTTACGATACTAGTGAGGGGAAAGTCCATCCCGCTAAGCGGCATGGTCTCACTAGATCTGTAAATGATTTGAGATGGTAGATTATTGTTCATACCAAGCTTTATGTCTGACTCGAAGTTTATGCTTTCCCCTTAAACTCTCGGGTACTCAATTTATTTTGAGTAGTTTGAGAGTTGAGTTTTTCAGGTACCTCATCAAATGAATAAAGTTTCCAGAGACATGCGAGAGGCATGATAGATATCTAGAGTTCTTTTTTACTTTGATTCCATTATGTTGTTTATAATGGAAAAGTTGTTATATTGCCTGTATATACTCTGATCATCCAATGGGGCATGTTCATATGTCGTTATTGGCGTATGTTATAATAAATATATTTTCTCTGAACATGATTAACGATAGTGGGATTATGTAATGAACTGGAAATGTTTTGAAATGGAATGTGATCTTGTTTAAAGTTTAAATTTTTTTTCCTTATTCATGTGTTTCTATGTATCAATGCATCTAACACCACCGTATTTGGTCGTCAATGATTAATAACTATAGACGACTGCGGCATCCATTGCCGTTAGTTTTGGACCTCCAAGCAGGGGGATGTTACATTGCGTCCCTTATCTTAATTAAATGCTTTCGTCGGGGTCGAAGCCCTTAGCCGTCACTTTATTACCTTTCGACGCTAATGGTTTTAGAAGGTATACTTTGCTTTTAAAACTTAGCCGCTTCTCCAATGCTTTTGGAAGGTTAATTTCGACAGCATTACTTCTTTACTTAGGAAATGCTTTCGGAGGAGCGATTTCGATTTAAATGTTTTATGACCATTTTTCTCTGTTGAAGGTAGAACCCAAGTGCTTGCGAAGAAGCTAATATTTGATAGTTTCGAAAGGTGTTTCCACATGTTTACTTGAACCCAAAAGCTTTCGAAAGGTTTGCTATTTTATTGCTTTCGAATGGTTTTAAAGAATGGTTTCGAAGGGTTGGTTCACCAATGGTTTCGAAAGGTTTGAAAGGGAAGGTTTCCAATGTATTCAAAAGGCAATGTTTAAAGGTTTTAAAGGAGGATGACTAAGGTTTTAATGCTTTGAAGGGATGATTTTTCAATGTTTTTGAAAGGTTTATATGAATGGTTTCGAAAGGAACGTTTTAATCTTTCGGCCTAGGTGAAAGAAGGCTTTTACTTTGTTTCGAAAGGGGTACTGTTAATGGATTTGAAAGGGACAGTTTCAAAGATTTAAATGCTTTCACCAATAAAAATTAGAGTAAAGTATATATAACATGGCAATGTGATTTTGGGTAAAACATAGAGTATATATTTTCCTTGTTTTAGTTTGTTTTAAAGGTTTTAAATCAATTTGATATGAAAAGGTTTTCAAGGAAAATTTATGGAAAGATTACCCTAAGTAAAAGTACTCGGACATTTGAATACCAGATGGGACTGGTATAGGTCATGCCATATACATTAGGTATTAGCCCAACGAATTTAGTCCAAAATTGCTGTGTGTAGGGTGTTGTCACAGGTAAGACTAAAATTATGATTACACACAGAAGGAAATATATATAGTTATACATATTGGTTACTGGTGAGCCCGCAAAGCCATTAGGATCAAGTGACCCTGAAGATCATCCAGAAGAGGGGTATTTAACAAATATTTAAGGACAGATCGTCTAGAAGAGGAGTGTCTAATAGGTGTTAGATTATTTTGATTATATTGTCTGGTAGTCTCGACTCAGCGAAGGGTTAGTGGTTAGCCAGAAAAAACTATAGTGTTCGGACAGATAGTTCATTTGTTCCTTGATATGTATGTTTACATAATATTGCTTTACAGTTTTAACAAGTTTTGGTTGCAGGACAAAGGTTTGCAAAAGATATGTTTTAAAAGGATATTAATGAGGGAAAACCAGTTCCATTAAGCGGCGTGGTCTCACTTAGTTTCAAATAACTGAGATGTATAGTGTTATTCACACTAGGCTTTATATCTGACTCGAAGTTTACGTTTTCCTCCTTAAATCTAGCATGCTCAAAATTGATTTGAGTAGGCTGAGGGTTAAAGTTTTATAGGTTTTAGTAGGTTGACGAATAAAGCTTCCATAGACGAGCAGGTGGCTAACAGATAGTTATTTAGGAGTTGTTGTTTTGTTTTGTTTTATTCCGCTATGTTGTATTTATGACAGTTATGTATATATAGTACTTTGGTCAACCAAGGGGGCATTATCATATGTCGCTCTTGGCGTATTTATGTAATAATTATATTTTATCTGAACTTAGGAAACCATTATGGGATTCTGTAATCTGAATGTTAAACATGTGTTTTGAAATGTAATCGATAAAATGTTATTTTTGAAATCTGTGATTTTGTTTCATATTGAAGCAATTATGGATATCAGTAACATTCTGGCGCATCTGTAGCGCTTAGCTTTGAGTCTCTAGATAGGGGATGTTACAACCTTCTTCCTCTTTCTCCTCCTCCTTGCTTTATCTTGCTCTCTCCCTCTCTTTCTCACACCCCATGCTCACGGACTTCAAAGATAGTGAGAGATTAGCCTCACTTCTTCAACTTCTAATTAGGTGGGAGGTTTATAATATTCTCCCATGGCTTCACTCCAAATTTGAGCTAATTTGGATTTGAATTGCAATTAATTTGCTTTAGTAATTTTGAGAGGAAGGAGCCATTAAAGAGAGCTTGGTTTCTGTTTGTGAATTTGTGATTTAATTCTAAGGGTATGCCTCCTCCTTATATAGGCCTCATATGGTGTTGCCTAAGCTTGCTTTCACCCCCTTCCCCTCTAACAACCATGTCATAGAAGATTCACCTCTCACCACTTCTCATTTACATCACTTCTCCTTTGTGCTAATTACACTTATACCATTCTTACGATAATATCTCTTATCATAATGAAAGATTCTAGAATGTTCCAAGATTATGAAGAGGAGAGTGTGTTAGTTAGTTACTAATGTGTTCATTTAATATTAGACAAGAGCACAAGAGTACCAAAAACTTATATCGATCGAAAAGCTGTGTACCAACAAACCGGTTTTCGTTCACATTATCGAATTTTCCTCGAAGAATATATTTTTGCAAACAATTTTCAAAAAAAAGTTTCTCATCGTTATTCAATAATTAAAATGATTTCTAATGAGGTTATAAGATCATATTTATAACACTCAACTATATTTCAGAACGTTGCGATATTTGAAGACGAAGTGTTCGAATTTTGGGGTTGTTACAACGTTTAATTTACTTATTTTCTCCCATGCTTGCTTATTTGATTGAATGCTATTAATTTAAATTTGTAATTAACAATTGATAAAATGCTAAGATGTTGGTATTTGTTGTCTTCTTTATTTTTAAACGTTAACATTCATTATCTTCACCACTTACTTAAATCCTTTTTAATGTTGGTTTAATTAGATTCACCATGTCCATTTCCTTTAACATTAACATTTGTACTTAATGTCCATTTTAATGTTAAGTTATTAGCATTTACTTTGATAACCGCTTTTTAATTGTTTCCGATTCGAACAGTCAAACGTTAATAACTATTCTTTCGTTTAAACTCCGATTGTAAAACTTTGTATATGAAAATTAATTAGAAATTTTCCAGCAATCGAATTGCGCAAAATTTATAGCCAAATTTTGATGTTTGTACAATTTTCATTTACAGCATTTCTAATTATTAGTTAATTATCATTGAATTTACGGGGTGTTACATTCTCTCCTTATAAAGAATTTCGTCCCCGAAATTCCTTAAATGTTGAATCATGTAACATAACGTGCAGTCAATCTAACTAACCAACCAATTTGTATGCAACCAGTAGTATATAGATGCATGGTGTATGACAATATGTATGATATGTATGCATAATAATTTTGATCGGTCCTCTTATACGAACTCATTCTTTAAAACAATTTTGAAAATAGTACGCAAATTACCTATATATACTGGCAGTTCTATATTATGCATGTTTTAAAAGTTCAAAATATTTGCTTTCACATTAAAATTTCGTCACACTTCTATGTGTAGAAGTATAGTTTAACCCTTCTTTTGTATCCAAATCCAGAATCCTCGCACGCTATTTCTAATATCCAAAATATTAAAATCTGGTTTCTAAACCTATATATAGAAAAAGGGTTTAGATGAAGAATTTCATATTTACATCCTTCTCTATATCTTGGAACCTTCTCTTTAGTCCCAAATTCTTTTTCAACTTTTCCAAGTATAGTTTACATAAGTGAATTTACTTTTAGACTTTTAATTATTTAAAACGAGATTATTATAATACAAATTTTTGTTCGCCTATCGACAAGGTATGAAAAAATAAATCTTAACGCTAATATAGTTTTTTCCCTTATCATTAACTACCTTTTACTAACTATCATTTCTGTTGCATAGTAAAATTCATATTTGCTAACTCGTTAACTGTTCCTTATGTTAAGAATATTGCATTTCAAAAACCAAAAATTTCCCTTCTTTTGTGTTCAAATTCTTTTTAAATTAAACTTTGAAATACTTGGAACAAATTTAAATTTCATCATTTTTTTTCAAAACTTTTCATGAAGTACTTTATCCTCGAAATTTAGAATTTTAACTAAAAATTTCCAAATTTTTTTCCAAAACAAACTATGCAACGGCCTATGCAGTTGGGACTTATTCAATAATTTAAAATATGTTATGGACACTATTCTATTACATGGTAAATGTCAATTTCAAAAAGCTTTTTATTTATTTTTAAAACAACAACCATTACAGAAGTTCATTTATAAATTTTTGCATTTTAGGCATAGGGACAGTGATCCATGGTATTGTAACCACATTTCCCTATCCTTTGCTCACCAAAATTTATCTCCGAAAATTTTATTACCTTTTAGGACTTACTTTCATTTGCTTTCAGTAGCTAATTCAATAAATTCTTTAATTTATTTTATAATCTTCTAGAAAACCAACTTTAAATAGGAACATTTCTCATAATATCGTATGCTTTTATACAACAGGAATAACTAATTCTTAAAACCCAAACCTAAATGAAAAAATTACTGGAAGCTGCCCTTCAACATCAAATGACAATAACGATATTGTGAACCAATCAGTTCTTATTTACAGTTAATGTATCTTTCTAACCTGTCATTCTACTATAACCCACATAACAGCCCTTTTTGGCATCTAACAATTAAGGTTCTTCCATTACTTCCATTATCACATCCAATTATGGAATAAACTCATTCCCAAACTGTAATGGTTAAGAAATATAAACTATGCACATTTAGAATAACTCATTAGCAAAATGACTTGATGGAATAATTTTTCCACCGTCAATCTTGAGTCTACCAATGCCCTTTATGTGTGTTTGTCACTTAGTACCCTTTGTTACTATCTTCTCTTAATCCAAATCTCTTGATAATATTCTCAAATTTTTTGTATTTGCTTACTTTATCCTTGACCTTTCTTGTGAGCTTACTTTAGAACTCGTAGAAATATATTTTGATATCATTCATCATTCCTTTGTGGGCTCTTTTTATCGCTTGCCCACATGTCTAATAAAACATTTCTAAGTTCTACTAATATTCCTTACACTCTATGGGGATTCCGTATTGCTACTCTATTAGCAGTCATCGATTTTTTCTTCATAGCCTTATCTTTTACCCCGTCTTACCTAGGCAGTCATTCCTATATACTCCACATTAAAATTTTGGTTTGATTTTTGCTCCTTTTTTTTCAAAACAATTAACTTTTTATAAAAACCCATTTACTGAAATTCTTGGTCCAACAAATTTTAAATTTTCTACTAAAACTTTTTATTTAAGTATATTATAGCTATTTATTTATTTTTTTAAAAATTTAATTTTTGCTTACATTTCAAAAACAGTGTTTTCTCTACTTTTAACAAATCTCTTGAAAATCGTTTCAAACATATTATTTTTTTATTTTCCTTAAGATTTTTTTAAAATATTTTTTTAAATTCTTTCATATGGGGTTAGATTCAAAATGGATTTTATTTGTCCCTTCCTTTGGACTTTTCTTCGCTTCTACTCCTTTCTATTTATTTTCTTTTCCCCAATAACAAAATTCGGCTGTCATCTTGGAGTGATTACTACAAACCTTCTTTTGAGAACTTATTTCTTTTGGATATCTATAATATATGGACTATTACTTTCCCCATATCTGGACCTACTGTACATCATCAATCAGCAATCCAGCATGGATCTACGACTATTGAGCTATTAGAGGCCCGACTAGGGAATCATGTACTATCCGGCTTCAGGGACCTTCCGTATGCTGCATTCATGCTCTTCACAAGTCAATGCCTTTCCATTGTTCTGACTCATAATTGGCTCATTCATCCCTTCAGATTATGGTTTCAACTACTTTGTAGTCAGAATTTATATGATTTGGTGTGTGTGTGTGTGTTAAAAATACAAATGCATCCACTCATCATATCCTAATTTTCAAGATCGACTAACTTAAGCTCAGATACAAAATGCAACCACCCGAGGTGGCTAATAGTGGTAACCCTAGAAATACTGGTTTAACAAGCAGCATCTCGACTGCTTAGTCCATTACTTACTTGGCCAAACCACATTGCCGGGATATGTAGGGGAAAGAGACAAAACTTCCACATAGTTCATAATGCTAGAACCCCTATCACGATGCATGTATATGCAACCGAGTTAGTGACTGGTAAATTATACATTTTACACATAATACTGGCTTATGCCAATTGTCTTCCATCACATATTATGTCTTTTTATTTTACTTAATAGTCTCAACTCCATATATGTGTACAATACACCCCATCTACTCAAGGTAGATCATAACTACATACGTATATATAAAATATACAAGTACCACAGTCCTCTTTTGGACCCAGCTACTAACATCGCTGGTATCCCTAACCCATCACCCCATAAGGATCTATCATCAACGTAGTATCACGTCCTCATCGTCATACATACCAAGGAACTCATGTAATGCCTAATAATAGCATTACAATTGTTTAGCAATATTCTATCTCACTTTGGGGATTTATTAATTGTATGGTTTCTATTGTAGACTCGCCTTCACGGATTACAAAGGACTCATCTCCTCGGGTTATAAAGGATTAGTTCCTCGAACTACCACGTTTGTTTTGAAAGACCTCTCTTAAAGGTTATCTAGCCTTGCCTCTAACAAAAAAACTAGCAAACAATTGTGGCGGTGGATGACCTAAACGTGACCCACACTAATAGGAGGTGTAGTCCGTTTAGGTATAACCCTCGTCTTTTCCGTTGACCGCTCAGGAACGATGATGTTCTCGGCCTATGTACAGCTCCTACTCCCTAATATGATACCAATACATTGACATAGTATCGATATTTGCTCACCGTCCCATTTAGATTGCCTAATACAATTAAGGAAATATCCAAACTAAAAAGTTAAAGTAGTCCCTAATGGGGTATTCCTTTACCTATACGCGAGCGTATATTATTCCATGGGTTTTACAGTTGGATATGCCCCACATCAGTATAATGTATACATAGCTGTTAGTAGCTCCTTGTGGTGAGTGGACTTCTATTGTGTAACACTACTGACCTCACACTCCAACCCATTTTAATGACTATGTTATTCTTATCTATCTAAGTTATTAGCTAACTTCAACAATTAGCATCCATCTTAAACGCGTACTTGAGGGTACGTGTGTGTATTCATACTTATTCAATTATTATGCCTAGTGTTGTTCAGCTGTCAATAATATTCCATTACTTCTCTTTATGCGTTTACTTCTTATTCCATTAATATCAATTTATATCATTTACCTCTTTTATTAAAAATATCTTAATATCTTTTCCTATTTATTTTCCTTTTCCATTAGTGGTTCTTTATTTCAATTCCTTTTTTACTTTTACTACCCTTCCTAGTTTAGTGGACGTTCCACACTCTTTTATTTTAAACTATTACTTGCCTACTTTTCATTATTATTATTTGATTTCTATCCTGTTTCTATTGCACATATTTTAATAGTTCGCTTAAACCGTTATTCATCTCACATTTACTATTCTTTAATTCTTCTTAGAGGATTTCTGTATTTTAATGTATTGGAATTACATCTGCATCAAATCTCTTTCTTTTAGGCATATTCTTTGTAATTTCAAACGAGACACTTTTATTTATGAATCTAAACTTGATAATCCATATAAATTTATATTGCTACATAATACATTCCAATGAATTAAAATACTACCTAAATCCCCATAATTTATTGTGATAGTTCTAATTTACATTTTATTATAAGACATTTAAATCCGCAAATCTGGAACTACTACATAATTTATAAATTTCAATGACTACTACTACTACCTAATACTCTCTAGATTCTCATACATGCAATATAAAAATTAAGTCATCAATCACAGAATATGTAGGTAGGATTTATAAATTCAAAACACATAAACAATTTCGGGCTACAACTTCAAGTTTACATTTAGGCATACAAGAATAAATTTACAACTGTATAAATCCAACATTATATAAAAATATATAATTTATCACTCACCTTTTTAGCTTTTCAAATTTCTAAATCTAATCCTTGTTATTTAGTTTGACTCGCTTTCTCTTCCTATTTGAATACATATATCGCAAGCATACGAATACGTTTTAGAAATTCAGATCTGAGAAGAGATTTAAATAAAATTTAGATTTGGATTTACCTTTTCATCATACATTTTAATCATTCCTTGTTCTTCTTCCCTTTTATTTTCTTCTACTCTCTCTCCACACACACACACACATATATATATATATATTACTAATTTATAATTTCTATATTTCCTAGAGTTTGTGTAGAAAAGAAATTGTGGAGCTTCACTCCTTGATTTAGAAAATATAAGGGGTTAGGCCTTCATTTATAGGTGCATAAATCAATTCCATCTATTTATGCAATTTTGTTATGCGTACATTTGATTCCTTTTAAATGTTATTCTCTATATTTTTGACCAATTTAACCCAACATTAGTTACTCTTAATTGTTAAGCAATATTAACATTTACGACCTTAATTAATTACAGTCATTTCATACCACTTATTGTTGCTTTTGATATTTTAATTTTAATTTTTAAACGTTAGATAGAATTTCATTCATTTATTGCAAGTTAACGTTAATTTTAACATTACTTAGGGATGAAGTATTTGGTTACCATTAATTATAGTACATATTTCTTTTTTACGTTCACTTTACTTTATTTTCTACCGTGCTTGCTTATTTGATTGAACTCTATTAATTTACGCTTGTAATTACAATTGCTTAAATGCTAAGTTGCAAGCATTTATTGCCTTCTCTAATTCTAAACGTTAACATTCATTATCTTCACCCTCATAAATCCTTATTTTAATTTTTCTTTACTGTTGGTTTAATTAGATTCACCATATTCATTTTCTTTATAAAATAACATTTATGCTTAATGTCCATAAATGTTATGTTATTAACATTTACTTCCTTAATTGGCTTTGAATTCCGATCTAAAATTTTCAAACGTTAATAACTTTTTCATTTGAACATCGATAATAAAAGTTTAGATACAAAAATTGATTAGCAAATCGTCACGGACCCAATGACGTAAGTTTCGTAGCCAAATTCTGATGTTTATAAAATTTTCATTTTCGACGTTACTAATTATTAGTTAATTTCTTTTTTAATTAATTAGTGTTAAATTTACAAGGTGTTACAAGTTGGAGAAGTTGTTGAAGGATACAAAGGGGTTGTATGCTACTTATTATAAAATGGAGAATAAGGAGCTAAAGAAAATGTTAAGGAGTTGTCTCTGTAGGCAGCAGAGCAACTTGATAAAGAAGTGGGCTAATTTGTAGCTCTAGTTCCTCGTGCATCATCTAGGACGGGTACAACTCCTATACCAACTCTTGGTGCGTATCACGATGTAATTTCCAAATGGAAGGAATATTTAAATAATTATTATGAATCCTAGTTTAATGAGTTAAAAGATTATTATAAAAAAAATTGGCAAGCTCGGGTGGTAGTACGTAGGGGCGCTCTTCTACGAAAGAGTTATTTGGCTCCTTTTCTACTTCAAAATACTTTCTCAACTCTAGATGCTTATGTGATGTCATTGTTATATTAGCTCTTGGATCATATCCAAAAACCACAAACTTTATTATAGTTCATAGTGACTTCGAGACATATTGGCAGTTATTATGCAAACGGTCTCTCTTAAATCATCATTTAGAACTTTTGTTTCAACGCCAGTACACCAAAACTCAAAGTCATACCGTGTGCTAATTTGCGAGCCGAATCCGAATGGACTTAAACATGTTGACTTGTGAAAGAACTCCACCGATTTTAATGCTTGGAATCAATGAAGTCATTTCCTTTCAGCGTTGTGTTATGTAATTCCAACTACATTGATCTTCTTCTCGAAGACTTATTTTTGTTTGATAGATCTTATCCTTTTGGGTATGATCACCAACATAAAATTTCGTTAATGTACTCATAATTCAATTCAGATATAAGTCCCCGGTTATATGTTAGAGCTTATACTCTCCATGGCTTGTTGAGGAGATTGTTATTACTAACAATTCGTTTTTTTATATCAACAAGAAACTCGTAGTTTTCCTTCAATGTACAAGAATTTAATTAGACATTCTAATAGACTGAGTGTATTTGGGATTGATTAAATTTACTTCATCTATGTAGCTAATAGCTATGTTAAAATCTTGGATCATATCCATGTCCATCGCACTACCCTCGTTTCTCTAGAAAGAAATTTCTTTAGTATATTATGGTATTTCTTGAAACTACAAGTTGTTTTTCAGCACGGTGTAATAGACATCATAACGTTTAATGGATTGTCTATGGCCCTACATTAAATAGATCTAGTTTTGAGTTTATGAAACTTACATGCATAACTTAAATCGGACAACCACACATCTTTAAACTATTTTAAATTGGGGTTCCTTTCCAATTCATATCTTATATGATTCGTAAATTATGATTTGGATGAAATCAAATTTAACATATGTCATTATTCTTAACTACATATCCTCGTAGAAAGACATAACTATTTTCCAACATAATTGTTATATATTGTAGGTTTTCTTTAACATTTTTATTTTCTGTTTGTAATAATGAAGATAATATTTTATCCAACATGTTTTTTTTAAAATGGGTAAATATATGGCCCAAGGCCCAAAAATAAACAGGTAGGGTAAGCAAAACCCTACCCAAAATAAAACCCTTACAAACCACGCCGCAACTTAACTTACATTCAGAAACGAAAAAGAAACCCTAAATAAAACTCCAAAGCAAGATCGAACCATGGTGATTCATGGCAATTTTGAAATAGATCTAGGAAATCATGGAGGCTTCCATGCAAAGTTCTTTCCCTTGCTATCTTCATCGTTGATAATGAGTGAATCACTGTTTATTGTTCGCAAAAAAGGCAGAACCGAGGCTCTCTGCTCCGTATGCTTGTTATTTTTTATGAGTAACTCCGATGAAAGCCGATCTCTATTGTTTGGGGGACCTCGAGTAAAGTTGTCTTGAATCTCTGGCCTAAGAAGGGCCTTTTTCTTATTGTAGTCGGAAGGGTAAGAAAATGAGCAGCAATCGAAGTAATCGATTGTATCAAGTTTGCTTTTAGGGAAACTCTTGCTGTTATCACCGGCAGTAAGCTCATCACTAGAACAATAATGCTTGCTGGATTCACCTTTGTCCCAAACAGTTGATAGATAGGATTATTGATGTTGCTTTTGTAGTAATCTGTCGAAACTCTCTGGTTATTTATATCCAGTTGCAAAATCCTATCTTTTTGTAGGAGATGCTCGGAATTTGCCTTATGCCTGAGTGTGCGGTAGCCTTCGCCCCTATCAGGTAAAGTAGAAGAAGCATCATTGTTTAAATTTGTATAATTATAAACTTCATGATTATAATAAAGTGTACTTCCCTTTCCCTTTATATTGTAGGGTGAATTACTGGTTTGTTGGTAGTGGTGGCCGCCACCAATATGTGCAAGCTCCGATTTGGATCTACTGAGGCTGCTAGATTTCTTCATTCAGTGAAAGCCACTGTGGTAAAGAGATTTGCCTCCGGGAAAGACAGAATCTTGTTTCTCATTTTGTAAGAAAGATTCTAACTCTACGTCATAACTTTCTGCACTACAGAGAGTTTGATTGAGATTTTCTGAGTATTTTTGCCGACTATCAAATTTTTTGAGGAGAATTTGGCTCTCCATATCAATTGTTTTCCATAATTGAATGTTTCCTATCTCCTTTTGAGTATGGAGTCTTTGATTTCTTTCTTTCCAAATGTGAAAGATGGTTGCTGTGAGAATAATGCTAGCATTTCTGAATTCCTTTGATTTTTCTTTGAAGTTTTCATGTATATATTTGATGCTTTCTCTGATGCTTTGAACAGCCTGATGCTGATTTATTTTAAGTTTTGATTTGGCTATGAACCAAATATGCTTTGAAAAGGCACAATCAAAAAATAAATGATTTATGCTTTCAGCCTCCTGTTTGCAAAGTAGACAAACTGTTTCACCATTTTTAATCAATTTCATGTAATGACCCGCAAATCCATACCTCTTGAGTCGACACTATTCTCCATCAATCAGCTCAAGATGAACGAAAATACGAATATTTGGGTTAAAGAAGAAGAGATAGAAGAAGAAAATAGAAAACAACATCAGAATCTAACCATCGCAGCAGAATAAAATATAATAGATAGTAAATAATCTTTGCACAAAAAATACATTTGTTTATACATTACATCATCAGAGTACATCATCAGAGTTCAATACAAACAACTACACAACTCAGGACGTGTTACCTGAGGATTTGACCAGGCAACTAAGTACTCGGCATTAGCATACTGTTCGGCATTTTTGAGTCGTTTGGCATCTAGATCGTTCGGCATGAGAGAACGCTCATCATTTAGGAACGCTCGACATTCAGGAACGCTCGGCATTTAGGAACATTCGGCATTAGAAAGAGCTCGGCTTCCAGAGTCGTCCGGCATAAACGATTCGTTCGGCACTCAAGTTCGTTCGGCATCTATGGGACGATCGGCATGCAAGAGCGTTCGGCATTGAGAGCCGTTTGGTATTGTATATCGTTCAACATCTATGGACGTTCGGCATGGCAGTTCACTCGGCTTTCCATACTGCTCGGCATACAAACCTTGTTCGGCATTACTTCGTTCAGCATTCAAAGTGTTCGGCATCACTTCGTTCGGCATGAGGACATCGTTCGACATTCATGCCTTGTTCGGCATTTTTCCGTTCGACATCTATGGATCGGCATACAGAGATCACTCTTTTTGGGCCAAGCTACTTAGCTACCTGGCCCGCCAGGGAAGTCCAATCCATCTTCGTCTATAAATAGAGATGTAGGGGCACAGTGAAATGGACCTTTTTTGGAGAACACCGAGGAGACTCTGCCGCATTCAAGACTCATTCAAGACTTATATTTTTTGCTTAGCAATTGTATTCAATATATTTGGTATACGGATTGTATCTGTGATCGATTATCAAGAAAAGCAATAAAGATCTACCTTAAAGTGGACGTAGGCAATTACGCCGAACCAATGTAAATCTGGTGTCCATCTTTTCTGCATTTAAATTTACATATTGTTATCTGTTTAACTTTACTTTCTTCATTAATATCTCTATACAATCTCTCTTAAGGGTGTTAGTGACCAGTTCAGGTGCTAACATTTTGGTGCTTCCACTGAGAATCGAATTCTCAGGACAATAGGATCTACTTTGTAGCTACAGGATTGAAAAATCCCCCGAAGGAAATCCAAATCATTCACAAGACATCTGTTGATTCTACTCACAGTTACAACCAACAACACTACCATGGGGAGACCACGAACTAGATCGGCCTCTCACAATGCAGATGTCCAAGAGACTGCTAGTGCGTAACAAGTTGGGACTAGCAATCAGCAGGCAATTCAAGGCGCAAGGCCCTCCACTCAAAACCAAGCGGAGGTCGTTTCTCGATTAGAGTTCAATGACTTGATAAGAGAACTTAGGGAAAGTAGAAGGCAAATTGCTGAGTAGATCCAAGCCAATACTAATCTCATGACTCATCTTGCCCAACAGCGGCATCAGAATACTGAAAGTAGTCCTGCTCCTTATTCTGAATCTGATAGCTTGACCTCAGCTGATGAACCTCCTAGGCATAGACGCCGTAGGGATGAAGCTGGACAAGCAGGTGCCACTGATCGATTCGCCCAGGATCAGGCACGTGATGAGACCGGACGCCCAGATCACCAAGACCCAAATCAAGGGGGACATCAACCCGCACGGTCCCTTGGAACGGAACCCAACCTCCCACCCTCCATACAAACTCTGAATTTATCAGCCATGGTGAGGCAGTTAATGAGAGAAAACCAAGTCCCGACTAACGAAGATTGGGGAGTGTCTAGGAGTCATACTCCCTTCACGGATGTTGTCCTATAGGCTGAGTACCCCCAAGAAATTCAATATGTCGATTATCCCAGCCTATGAAGGGAAGACTGACCCTAGGCAACACGTGATGAGGTACGAATGGATGAAGGATTCGGCAAGGGAAAATGACGCGACTAAGTGTAGGTGTTTCCCAATCACTCTATCCGGAATCGCCACTATATGGTTTACTCGGCTCCCTCCGCGATCTATATCCAACTTCGATGAGTTAACGATGAAATTTATTGAACAATTCAGGATACATGCTACCCGTCCAAAGGACGTAATGTCATTATCAAGCGTAATCCAGGCTCCGAAAGAGTCTTTGAAAGCATACTTATAGAGGTTTCATGTTGCCGCCACTGAAGTTAGCAATCCTAACGATCACGCAATTTTGATGGCGGTAATGCGAGGTATAAATCCAAACTCGGAGTTTGGAGATTGGTTGGTGGGAAATCCCTCAACTACGTTGGAATGATTCTATTCCAAAGCTCATCAGTTCGTACGGAGGGAGGAGGCTCGATGGATGAGATAAGGCATCAGGGCCTGTTTAGGAGACTGTGAAAAGTAACATCGCCGTGAAGCAGTCCGGCGATAGTTCGAGAAAAGTTCAAGTCAACGTCCAAAACAAGCCTGGGCAGTCCAAAGGATCCGGAGGTGGAAATCCCGGAAAGAAAAAAGAAGGAGGGAGATGGAAGCCAAGGATTCCGACCTACAATGAATACACCCCACCGAATACTTCTCTTGAAAACATTTATCTATCTACCTGTAACACCTTTGAATACAGAAAGCCACGCCCAAAGGAGTCCACTGAAGAACAGAAACGGACAGGGAAGTACTGTCGCTTCCATGAGACCCATGGGCATAATACTGAGGAGTGTAGGCACCTCCATGACGCCATAGAAAAATTGATCATACAGAGAAAATTGCAGGAATTTGTCAAAAACCCGCAAGATGGAAGGCAAGGAACATTAGACCCCGGACGCAGGCCGGCTCCACGCCAACCAGAACAACCTGCTCAGACTGTGGGTAGATTGATCATAAACACTATTGTCGAAGGACCTCATCCTGCGGGCAAGAATTGGCAGGAGATGGAATGATATGCTACCTCCTTGAGGCATGCGGATTATGAATGTTGTTCAAATGTGGAAGATGGAACCCCCGCAAAACAACAACGCATGACGACTGACGACATAGTGTTTAGGAGTCGAGACGTGGACTGGAGTACTCTAAGTCCCAAGAGTATGGACTCGACTCAAAATCTCCAAGTCCCCGGAGCATGGACTAGAGTACTCTAAATCCCCAGAGTGCCGACTCGAGTATAAACGACTCAAAATCTCCAAGTCTCCGGAGTACGGACTGGAGTACTCTAAGTCCCCAAAGTGCAGACTCGAGTATAAACGACTCAAAATCTCCAAGTCCCCAGAGTGCGGACTGGAGTACTCTAAGTCCCCAGAGTGTGGACTCGAGTATAAACGACTCAGAATCTCCAAGTCCTCGGAGTGCGGACTGGAGTACTCTAAGTCCCCAGAGTGTGGACTCGATTATAAACGACTCAGAATCTCCAAGTCCTCGGAGTGCGGACTGGAGTACTCTAAGTCCTCAGAGTGTGGACTCGAGTATAAACGACTAAAAATCTCCAAGTCCTCGGAGTGCGGACTGGAGCACTCTAAGTCCCCAGAGTGTGGACTCGAGTATAAACGACTCAAAATCTCCAAATCCCCGGAGTGCGGACTGGAGTACTCTAAGCCCCCAGAGTGCGGACTCGAGTATAAACGACACAGAATCTCCAAGTCCCCGGAGTACGGACTGGAGTACTCTAAGTCCCCAGAGTGTGGACTTGAGTATAAACGACTAAAAATCTCCAAGTCCCCGGAGTGCGGACTGGAGTACTCTAAGTCCCCAGTGTGTGGACTCGAGTATAAATGACTCAGAATCTCTAAGTCCCTAGAGTGCAGATTGGAGTACTCTAGGTCCCTAGAGAGCGGACTCGAGTATAAACGAATCAGAATCTCCAAGTCCCTGGAGTGCAGACTGGAGTACTCTAAGTCCCCAGAGTGTGGAATCGAGTACAAACGAATCAGAATCTCCAAGTCCCCAGAGTGCGGACTGGAGTACTCTAAGTCCCCAGAGTGCAGACTCGAGTATAAACGACTCAAAATCTCCAAGTCCCCGGAGCATGGACTGGAGTACTCTAAGTCCCCAGAGTGCGAACTCGAGTATAAACGACTCAAAATCTCCAAGTCCCCGGAGCGCGGACTGGAGTACTCTAAGTCCCCAGAGTGCGGACTCGAGTAAAAATGACTAAAAATCTCCAAGTCCCCTGAGTGCGGACCGGAGTACTCTGAGTCCCCGGAGTGCGGACCGGAGTATAAACAATTTAAATGTTCAAGTCCCATGAGGGCGGACTGGATATAAATGACTTGAAGTCATCGAGCCCTGGGCGTATGGATTGAAAAAAATTCTACGTCTCCAAAACGTGGGATAAAAGAATGTGCAAATACCAAGAAAGTTATCAACTTGTTTGAAGATGAACCGAGAAGTTCACGTAACTCGCAGTAGCTCAGGTTTTGACTACGGTTATAACAAAAATCAAACAACAATAGTCCTCTGAGTGGGAAAAGAACTAAGTTTTATTCATCACAAATAATTTTATTTACATGAACTACGAAAACAAAAATAATTACATAATATAAACTAGCTCTCGTTGAACGAGAGCGAAGTTTACTTCTTTGTTCGACTTTTTCCTAGATGACTCCTCCCCGGTACGTTTACCCTTGATAGCTTTCTTTGACGGTGGAGTGATAGCTGAAGAAGTACGAGGAATATCCATGGGTTTGGACCAGCCTAGGAGGATGACCTTCAATGGCTTGTTCAAAGGATCGTCCAGGTCCACAGCTTGAGGTTCGACCTTGATCTTGATCGTCTTTTCCTTCTCTTTCTCAAGCTGCTCCATCATGCTCACTTCGGATGTGTGCTCAGAGACGCCTGTAATTTCAACTTCATAACTCCCATCGATGGGAGAGGAAGTCTCAGGTTTGTCCTCATCAAGCGCTCCGATCATCTGAGCATCTGGACTGGGAGCCTCTCCTGCATGAGTGGCTTCACTCGTTTTTTCCCTCAACTCCTTGGCGACATCGCTCCTCGGAGTGGGCTCAAGATCAGAACGGCCTGCACAAAATCACAAAAAGCAAGTATTAGAATGCGATAGCTTCTGATGAAAAACAAAAACTTTTGGAATGTTAAAGCAAAAGATTTGCTTACCAGGTTCCGGCTGGCTCTCAGCCGTCAGGGGTGTCTCACCCTCTGGAATAGGGGACAAAACGTAAACACGAAGGCCGGGGTCCTTCGGGTCATAGCCGATGTGCTGTTCAAAAGGATCGAGTGGCCGACCGGCCGGATGGGTAGGCACACGAGCTGGAGACTCGATCCCAGACGGACCGACGATAACTTCTTTCCCTTTCATTGAGGGTGAGCCTTTGCAATAAAGGGCTTTAGCCGTTGACAGGTCTGAAGGCTCGTTTCCCTTAAGGAATTCTTTTATCAAAGCCCCCTCATCAACCTCCTCGATACCGTGTTCAACCTTCTTGATTTCAATTAAGGTCTCCCTGCCTCGGCCAAAGATTCAAGATAGCCCTCGCCCAGAAAAGTTAAGTCTCGGTGCATGAGAACGCGGGCATTGAATTCGGCAATAAGCGCGTCGAACATGCTTTTGACCTCTTTCCTACCTTCTTCCTTGGCCGCCTCAAGACAGGAGTCGATATCCGCAGATGCTATCATTTTGCCCTTTTCACGGGCTTCAACCTTCAGCGCCTCAACTTTAGAAAGCTCGCCCTCAATTTTCACCTTTAGGAGTCGCGTTGTAACGTCTTGTCGCAATACCGTTGCAACTCTTCTTGGGCAGCTATCTTCTCTTCTTGCTCTTTGCGGAGTCGCTCCCCAAGTTCTTTGACTTGGAGGCAGAATGCATCCCTCTCTTTTTGCACCGAGTCTTTCTCCAAAGCTAAAGCCCCACAGCGTTGTACCGCCTCATCGATTTCTTTTTTTTGAGTTGATTCCAAACGAGTTATCGCTTCGGCGGCATCTTTGGCGCTCTGCTGGGCGACCTCAAGATGAGATTTGTAAGATGCAATCTCTTTGTCCTGAGCTTTGATAATGTCTTTGTCGTGAATAGCCTCAAGCTTTAGGCGATCAATCTCATGTTGACGTTCTATGGAGACTTCTGACACTTTCTCAGCAAGATGAACGAACGCGTCATGCTGAACATAGACGTCGTTGGTGCAGGCGATAGCGCTCTGCTTGACATCTCCAAGAATATGATGGATCGCCAGGACAAACTTTGGACCATCAAAGCAGATTTTTAGGAACTTAACTTTAAGCTCGGCCAGTCTCTCCGATACTGATGGATCTGTTGCAGGAACAGGAGGAGACGGCTTCGAAAGTTCAGCTCTCCTGTGACGATCCAGGGACTGTCGGGTGGAGGAGGAATCGGAGTGTTGATCACGGGGAACATCGGATTGCGACCCCTTATGGCTGTGCTTATCTTTGCTTTCCCCCGAGTGAGTAGAGGGATGTTGGTGGTATTTAGGCTGATAATATGTTTTCTTCCGAGATGATGAATCCCGAGAATGATAATCCCTATTTCCATCACCATCTCTATCCCGACGCTTTCCGGAACCTAAGTCCCATCCAGAATGATGGAAGATAGACGACCCGTGGAGACGATCAATTTCGTGTGTACGCCCTATGTCACCTATATAGAATTTAAATAATAACGAATTAGCAAAGAGTAGTGTGATGACGGAAATTTAAGTGCATGGTGGAGTGCATGTGTTTGTGTGTGTCCTAGTGTTTCCCCTTGACGGACCAGTTTCTTTGTTAATGGGAGTTTTTTCTCCCTGAGTTTGGGCTTGAACGTCTACATCGCCTCTGATGGGCGAGTGAAGTTTAAGTGCCTCCGGATCGTCAAAATCATAATTAAGTAGATCTTCAAGTATGGAGAGGTTCGAGAGGCCCTTTAAAGAACTTTCTAAACGTTGTGGGGAAGCCTCTTTCTTTGTTGGAATAAGAGTAACTTTAGAGGCTGCGCCAACTTTTTCCCTCCTTATCTTGTACGTCGGTGCCTTTTTCCTCTTCGAAGAGGAAGATGACGTTTCGATGTCGTGAACTTCGACTATCGAGTCCTGAGTAGAACCAACGTTCTCATCTTGTGCTTCGGGTGTTTCGGTTTCCTTGATTTCTCCCTCTTCTAGCGCGCCAGAAGCATTACGTGCTGAAGACTTAGCTTGTTTTTTCACTTTTCCAGAGGCAGGCTTGGGAATGGTAACGCCCCGAGGAAGGCTTATCCGACGGCCTTCTGCCAACAGTCCAAACGTTGTAAGTGACTCATTCGAAATGAGAGTTCGGATGTCCTGTTCTTCGGCAGAAAGGGCTCTAATAGCTTCGACGGCTTCAGGATACCGCGGCCGTTAGGACGTGGATTGATATCTGAAAAAATGGAAAAATAGAGTTAGAAAAGGCACGACTTTGACCAAGAATGAATATCGATCCAGAGAAAAGACTTACTTCCTTCCATCCATCTCCTTGCGAAACCAGGAGGGCAACGCACATAAAACCATTCCTGTTTGTAAAGGGCAAACTTGCTGCATGCCCCAGTCAAGATCTGGCATTTGTGGTGCGGCTCAAGGAACGTGAAAGAGGGGCTGTCTCTCTGCTTCTTGATCATATATATATATATATATATATATATATATATATATATATATATATAATATCACCTGGGTCGGAGGCCTAGAGAGGACATTCATGAAGAGGATGTAGGTACCGTAGATGAAGGTGTGACCGTTCGAATGCAGTTGTGACGAAGCAACGTCGATCTATTGCAGCACGTCCCGAAGAAATAAGGTGAACAGTGGCACGCTGCCGACTCAGCACATAAACTTATTATAAGCTGTGTATCCAACTGGGGGCAAGTGTGGACGATCGTGCCCCGATGGAACTAATACGTCGTCGAAGGGGATTCCGTGGACAGAGCATATCCGACGGAGTGCACTTTCATTAATCTTCGAGGCCTGTGAATCGACTGGGTTGTACAAGAAAATTGATGCCTCCAGGACGTCGGGAGCTAAGTTATGAGAAGGAGAAGTCGAAGGTTCGAAGTACCTACAACTCCTTATTTAGAAGACGGCCCAGGTCTATCTGAGATCGTGGCGGAGCTAGATTTCCTAGACATCTTTGATAGAAATTGAATCTAGTAGAGCACCTGTTTTGACTATACTTGAAAAAACAATCGACGTTAGACTTAATAACAGAAATATCCTCCCCCCCCCCCCCCCCCCCCGTGTGGTGTGTGAACTAGTGTGATAATTCAAATATAAGTGCTGAGAAATCAAAAGTCATAGATTTGATGGTATAAAGTTGAGCTTTGAATTGTCGCCTTCGAAGACCATCTCCAAAAGCCTGCCCTACGATGCTTTCAATTTCAGGCTCAGACATTGGCGCTATATGTTAAAGGAAATTATCCCTTTTTGTCGATTTAAGTTCAGGCTTGTGATTATTGAAATTAGAAAGTTATCAGTCCAGATTAGTTCGGTATGCTAGTCTGCTTAGCTCCTTGTCCTTGTTTTTGTCATAAGATTAGGAAAAGTGAATACTGGTCGGCCTAAATATCGTTCGGCCAAAATGTTGTTCGGCCTAAGTATCGTTTGGCCAAACTGTTGTTCGGCCTAAGTATCGTTCGGGCAAGATGTTGTTCGTCCTAACTATCAATCGGCATTCCTGACCGTTCGGCCTGCGCGCTGTTCGGCCAAAATATCGATCGGCATCCTATCCAATTCGTACTTCCTTCCTATTTTTCCACTTCGCTGCTCGGCATGTGGCGAATCATGTCGAGCCGAAGTTATTCTGAGCCCCAACGCTTGTCACTCCATCCTTAACAATGGTTCTATCTTTCTCTCCCATCCATGCCAAACGACGTGGCCAAGTCGTTGGCAAGTCACACCGGACCATATTGTTCGGCACTCTAGCCAATTCTTGCTCCTCCTCTACTCTTCCCTTCAATCTCGTTCGACATGAGAAAACTATACCGAACCACAATACATCTTCCAACAACTCCCTCGTGTGCCTGCCTCTGACCACTTCCTCTTTTCTCTACGTCATCTAGCCCTAGAACATACCATAATTGCAATTCGATCCTTTCATCCACGAAGTACCTATGGGTTACGGTTCTAATTTACGAACTTAAGCCTCGTATTAAAACTCTTTAGTCAGGGAAAGCATATAAATAGAAGGGGTCGATACCTAGCAAATAGATTGAAGCTCGGGAGAATTCTGGAGTTAAGGGCACGGTTTTAATTAATTCCGAATGACTCGGGAAAGGAATGATGCAGGGTATGATGCTAGAGAAAGGAAGGGCAATTAAATCCTTGGAGTTTGTTAAAAGGCGAGGTTCGTAAATACAAGATAGCTGAGGAGAAAGTGAAGAAGAGAGGAAGAAGGAAAGTGTCGAACTTTATAGGGGAAGAAAGGGAGCTGAAGGGACAATGACCGATAGAACCGGTCAAAACGACATCGTTCGGCATCGGCAATCAAAAGCACTCGGCATCTAGGATGCTCGGCTTCGACTATGCTGATCGGCATTTGCATAACGTTCGACATTCATTGCCTCATCCAGTATTCATGAGAACATACCACCATCGAGGAAACTAAGCCACAGCCTGAAACAAAGCACAGTGGATACGTGATTCAAAGCGCACCACGTTCGACCACGTGATGCACTTTTTGGGGGCAAGTGTTACCTGGAGATTTGACCAGGCAACTAAGTACTCGGCATTAGCATACTGTTCGGCATTTATGAGTCGTTCGGCATCCAGATCGTTCGGCATGAGAGAACGCTCGTCATTTAGGAATGCTCGGCATGCAGGAATGCTCAGCATTTAGGAACGTTCGGCATTAGAAAGCGCTCGGCTTCCAGAGTCGTCCGACACAAACGATTCGTTCGGCACACAAGTTCGTTCGCCATCTATGGGACGTTCGGCATGGCAGAGTCACTCGGCTTTCCATACTTCTCGGCATCCAAATCTTATTCGGCATCACTTCGTTCAGCATTCAGAGTGTTCGGCATCACTTCGTTCGGCATGAGGACATCGTTCGGCATTCATGCTTTGTTCGGCATTTTTCCGTTCGGCATCTATGGATCGGCATACAGAGATCACTCTTTTTGGGCCAAGCTACTTAGCTACCTGCCCCGCCAAGGAAGTCCAATCCATCTTCGTCTATAAATAGAGAGGCAGGGGCACGGTGAAATGGACCTTATTTGGAGAACACCGAGGAGACACTGCCGCATTCAAGACTCATACAAGACTTTTTTTTGCTTAGCAATTGTATTCAATATAATCGGTATACAGATTGTATCTGTAATCGATTATCAAGAAAAGCAATAAAGATCTACCTCAAAGTGGACGTAGGCAATTACACCGAACCACTATAAATATGGTGTCCATCTTTTCTGCACTTAAATTTACGTACTGCTCTGGTTAACTTTACTTTCTTCATTAATCTCTCTACACAATCTCTCTTAAGGGTGTTAGTGACCAATTCTGGTGCTAACAAGATGGTTATGATATCTCGTCCCTCCCAAAACTGTATACACAGCGGAATATACATATACGGAAATACATATCACCATCCACCTCCACAGCATCATTTCCTATAATCTATAATACTCGGTCTGACCTGAGCATTATATTTAAATAACACCCGAGTTAGTCTGAAACAACAGCATGAGAAAACCACACTCAAATTGATTATTAAAGTTTCGAAATTCTTTTGAAAACAAAAGCATCTCGTAAGACCACGTCACAAAAAAACTTGTCGAGTTTTTACCTTACGATAGCCAAAACATTTTTTTATTAAAATCCTCTGATATTATAATAGGGTCTATTTACAAATACTTATTAAAATAGCCGAAAATGTTACATCTATTAAATTCCAGCTACTAGCCACAATCGTGGGTAATACAAACATAACCGTAAAAGGCACGTAGGGAGAATGGATTTCCAAATAATGACTGGGCATTGGTGTACCACCTGTCACATTACGTGGCCTAAGTACCGAGGATTACTCCCAATCCCCTGCAATACAAAACCGGGACTACCCCTTACTGGATAATCCCGAGTAAGATCACCCCACGGTTGGGTTCAGCAACCGCACCATTAAGCCGAATAAAAGGGACATCTAGACAGAGATGACCTTACCCGAATGGGTGCTACCCACTTAGTCTTGCTGCATATACCCTGATTTTCAGTCATTCCCAGTTGATGAGGCTTGAGGCTACGCGTTACCTTTTTAGAACGTTTTACTTAGAATGCCCATCGTCCACCTGACGATGTTCCGAAAGCATTCATCCATACAAGTCCGTCCCGGGTTCGAACGGCACCGAAGGCATTACTCCTACTACATTCATTTTGGAAACATCCTCAGGATTAGTAGCGACTAGCCCTTGCACTTCACTGCTCCATCTTCGACTCCGAACTCGTTTTCCCATGAAACGTTCAAACCGGATCGAAGTGGTTTTCGAGAAATTAATCCTGATCCCGGTCTCTTCGAAACGATCAACGCATTGGCCAATATAGATAGTCAGTTATTTAACAATCAATTAACATTCACAACAAGCATCAAATATAAATAATTTCACCAAATTATTTATTAATCTAAAAATATCTTCACAAGATATATTCCCACTTTTCAAACCTTTTTGAAAACAGTTTTCAAACCACACTTCCCTCATGAAATAAATTTCCAAATACTTATTTCCATTGAAACACCAAGTACAAAAAATTTAGATTTTTAAAATAATTTTAAAAACACTTTATTACAAAATGTACTTTAAATCATTTAAATGAAAAACTACTTTAATACTTTATTAAAAATATATACTATAGGAATATTTTTAAATGAGGTTACATTATAAAATACAAAACTAGATTTTCTCCTTTAAAACAAAATACCAAGTCACCTTTAAATAATTACTACGATAATAGATTTGAAAAATACTTACTTTAGAATTTAAATATTTAAAAATAATAAATTTTCTAAAACATGCTTTTTAAACCAACATTAAAGCCTTTAACTTATATTTAAAAATTTGCTTGAAAACGTACTTGGCTATCCAGGGAAATACGCTTCTCTTTCACATCTTTTAAAAATAAATCACTATTTATTTTTAAACAAATTTACCCATTCCTTAATAAATTCCCATTGGGAAATTATTCTTCCAAATATCCACTGATATATTACTTCACTTTTATAAACCCAGTTTATAAATTTCATAGTCACGTTCTCCTTTAAAATTCCAATTTCAAACACGTAAATGAATTTTCAAATTGATTTCCAAATTACTCCATTTTGAAATAATTTCCTTTACTTACTCGTTTATTTTAAAACCCATTAACTTCAGATTTTTAATTCTTACTTATGCTTTAAAATCTTTTAACTGAAAAATACCAATTTCAGATTTCTACAATTCCTTCTTTATCCTTTTAAATAAATTTAAACCTTAAATTTTAAAGTAAATTCTTTAGTCCTTTAAATAATATCACTTGGGTTTTAAAATTTATTATTACTCTGTTTATTCAAAGTCCCATTTCTTATACTCGAAATTTATTTATTAGATTTTTAAAATCACTTTTATTCTTTTCTAATTAATTTTAATTTATTCAAATTTCCATAATTATTTTACTCAAAATTCACTCTTTTATTTTCTGTTTAGAAATCCCATTCCTATAGATTTTGATAACTCAGTTCACCAAAATATTTTAAATCAACCGTGGTATTCAACATTTCCAATTATCAATATAATTCATCACAGGATAGCAAATAATTATATCACGGAATATTTTAACAAAACTAATATTTTGAGGAATCCAGTTGGATCCCTCTAACCTGTTTCCCTGCATCCACAGATGTTAGCACAATACAATAATACCAATTCCACTTCAAGGTGGAATATCGTGGTATATGGGATTTATATAATATCATCCGCAATTATGCGGCGAATAGGGTCTCATCCGCTATATAATGCGGGGATCAATCACTCCAATATATATTATATACTACTATATATAATATAGAACATCAAATCAATTCAATCATTCAATCAATTATTTAAATTTAACCATTTAAATTTAAATAGCAATCCAGAAGAGTGAGATTAACTCACCTTTGCCTCTTAAATTTGCAAATCCACTTCATTCTCGATTTGATTCCACGATTTCTCAACCTTGTATGACCATTTACGGTTTATTAATATTCCAAATAAATCAAAAAATAAATTTCCATTTATTTATCTAATTTAAACTAAAATTTAATTAACCTAAAAATTAAATTTAAACTAACTTTATATAGATACTTCAATGTCTAAACTCCTATATTTTTTTTCTGATTTACATAAGTTTAACACAACAACCTTATTTTATATAAATTCATTTCCTATTAAATTTAAAATACAAATTCAAATTAAATTAACAGAGTATAGGAAGACCTTGTATAATATTATATTATTTATTAACATCCATCGAATAATTAATTTCCTTTAAATAAATCATTTTCAGTAACTAGATAGATTAAATCGGTTAATAATCAAATAGCTTACTAAAACCATTATTTTTTAAATAAACTAGCCAGTTAAAATGTGTAAATTTATATTTATATATGGTTATACGAAATAATCTATATATATTAAAAATTTATTTTATATAAATTCCTATATAAATTTTCAGTTTGCTGTAAAAAAATATTTCATAACAAATTGTAAATTCTAAATATATATACATATATGGATGTATGCCTTACTGTAAAAAAAATCAAATACAGGTTATATATATAATTTCAAATTTTAAAACAAGATATGATTATCTTACTGCGAACGTATAAATGGATCTTGGCTACAGAACCCAAGCTCTACTCGAGCTCGCAGACGACAACGATCCCGCAACGATGGCTACGATCGAAGTAACCCACGACGAACTCGACCTGACACGCCACCGTCTCCAAATCGAACTCGCGCCTACGCACTCGCACATCGCCACTCCGCCGCCACCTACTTCATCGCAACCCCAAGAACCAAATCGACCGTCCCTCGAGCTACTTCCCAACCTCACACCCACGCGACTCACCATTAACAACCCCCAACCCTACAATGTCGCGACCACTAGGAGCGATCGGCTTCGCCACCTCTGTCGATATGCGATCAAGTGCCCTCATTGCCACGAACTCGACGAACTTCCAGCCTTCATCGCGTACGAACGCGATTTGATTTGAGAAGAGAGCAATGCGATTAGTTGAATATGAAGGCGTCTTCCATTTATAAATTCAATTTCGAACGAAAATCGTTTGGTCATTGATTTGGGTTTATCAATTTTTTTTCCTTTTCTCTTTGAAATGAACTAAAAAGATAAGGAGAGGCAACGTGATTTTAAAGAAAAGGGAAGAGGTGATGCCTTGCGTGTAGCTTGCTGGCTACGGTAATATGAAGGGAAAGGAAAAAGTTATGACAGTGAAAGAAAGTAGGCGGATGTGACTTATCTTGACCAGTCAAAACAATATATGGATATTTTATTTAAATTTAAATTTGAATCGACTCGAATTTGTAGCTAAAATCTCGACCGCCTATCGAGGCGTGCCGCTAGGTGTTTATAATGTTATACCCCAATTACGAACATGATGGAAAAGGTTTTGAGTCCTAATTCAATCGTATGGTGAAGATAGCTTTTTGAACCCAGTTACTATATTAAATTTCGATTTAATTTTCAGCGCGTTTACCTCTCGTATGATCACACAACAACTCCAAACGTTACCAAATTTGAAATCTGATAATAATACAATATTATGGATCCAATGGAACTGGTTTCGTCTAAATCCGAGACTGTGCCTCAGAAGGCTATTTCTAAATATCGATTTAAACGATAAAATTTCAAAACCAAACAAACCACTTTTAAATTTACTTTTAAAAGTACTATCACCTTCAGTATTATCAATATGAATTTTCTAAGCTTTTAAAATATTTTTAACAAGCTTGAAACTCCATATTAAATATTTTACTCAATCTCTAATTATTATATTCAATAAATTGAATCACCAAATTCAAAGTGATATTGAAATCCAAGTTTAACTAACTTGCAAATATTTAAAATTGATTAAATATTTCAATTTCAAATGCCTAAAAATTCCGGGTCGTCACATTCCTCCCCCCTTAAAACAATTTCATTCCCGAAATTACTAGTTAAGAAGAATGGTCCACAACCCGTTAACTATTTTCCCTAAAACCATTCAATTTCAAACACTTCCCAAAACAATCGTTTTATCAAAGACACATTATCACTCTTACTAACTTCCCAAACTCTCCCATAGTTTTCAAACAATACTATTTGCTCAATCATTCAAATTTCAATTTAAACCAAATTTTTAATTATCAAAATTTTCTAACTCCCTAGATTTTTGAAAAATTTCACCAGCGTCTCCTTTGCGCGGCTAGCTCGGTGCAACTACAGAATGCCTCTACGGACCTCCAAATTCCAAAAGAAAACAAAAGGCCAAGTGGCTAGAACAAAAACCCAATCAAATTTCATATAGAAATTTAAACACGTACCTTTTTGTCAAGCAATTCGAATTTACCTTTTGGAATCAAAACCAATTTTCCTTTTTCTTTATAATACCCGTATATCCTACTTAGCAATAAGATCCAATCACAACAATCAAAATCATTTTATTGACTCCTTAACAAAATTTCAATATTTATTCATCCAATCCCATACGATGTACCTATATTATTCGTACGCAATACTGAATCCGATCGCTTTCCGAACTAGTATGGTCCACCCGACTTCCTAGTGCGGACTCATATCTGGTTTCTTGAGCAGAAACTGTCATTCTCCTTGCATAGTCATAACTATGATAGAGAATTTGCAGAATCAATCAAAATCCATATCCAGGGTTTACCGTCGAAAATCGAGTGGAAAAAAATCCTAACTCGGATCGATATAACTATCTCAAAATTCTGTGCCCGATTCTGAATCAAATAGTTATGCGAATAAAATAATATACGTGCATCCTACGTATTTATCTCAATTGATTATCAACTATATCAATTCTCCTTTTATTCACATCCATTTTGATTTCTATTCACTTATCAACGCTTATCATTTCACATATTTTTATTAATTCTTAACTCAAATGCTCATTCAATATATTTTTCCAACACCCATATTACTTAAGAATCCTATCATTTCTTCTTAAGTTCAATATAAGTATTGTATACGCTTCTTATATTTATTCATCCACTAATTTATTTAAATTTCCAATTTGAAATCATTTTGTCGCTAACAAAAATTTTCCCAAAAATTTTCAATTTTTTTTTTCTAACTCTCAAAATTTTCAAATTTTTTTGGCAGAGTCTCCTTTGTACGGAGGAGCTTTTGCAATTTGACAAGAGATATAAATATATATACATCGACCCACACGGTCGGAAAAAGAAAAACAGTTCATATTTCCTATTTTTATGCATAGGAGTACCTCTATTTAGCATTTTTAAGCAAGCGGCTTATTTATTTAGCATTTAGCGCGACTAAAATCCTATCAAACGGCCTTCAGGTACCTGTACTTACTTAATTTAAACATATAAGCAATATATATATATATATATATATATATTAGAAATTTATACCATTTCACTTATATTTAAATAGTGAAAACATGGATTCTATAACAATGCATGTTATATACTTCCATAAGCACATATGTAAGGTTTCGACACTTATTTCAATCGGTTTCAATCAACTCTTAACCCATACTATTCAATTTAAGTGATTTACAACTCACTTGCTTGCATACGATTCATTTTTAAACCAAATGAACTTATATTCATTTCAGTTGATTCAAAATCAATTTTATTTATTTACTTCCATTTAATTCGAACGACTAATTTATTCTATGCAATTTGACAATATTCACTTGATAGAATATCCATATTAGTTTTTATCCACATCCAATTGATTCCAACTTCAAAACTTAAGCTCATTTCATTTGCGAATAAATTTACTTTTTCACTTTAACTTGATTCTGTTTTAATCAAATCTCATTTCAATCTACAAATTTATTTGATTAGTTCTTTTGTTTCATTCATTACAAATTTTAATTTCCAAATTAAATTCATTCACGACTCATTTAATTCAATTAGTATATTCATTCAATCCATTTTAAATTTTATCTCACATTTTCATTTCACTATATTTCAATCATATTCAATTCACTTAGCACTTCAAAGTTGAATTTAATTTATAATTCAGGTTTAACTTCTCAAAATCCATTTTTAACTCATAATTCAAATTTTATTCAAATTAGCTCATTTCTCACTTTTAATTCAATATTTGATTTTTACCTTCCAAAAGTCACTTAATTTAATTTTCTTGAGTCCAATCTATTTTATAATTCAAGTTTTGGATTTTTATTCATTTCCCAAAATTCAAAAAAAAAATTGGCTTATTTATTCCACTTCTAAGTTTTATAAGTCTCAACTTATTTATATTCATACTTTCATCCATTTACCATCAATCCCGTTCACATTTTTCTTTTTAACTCGGGATTATACATTTTATTTATCCAAGTATATATTTTTATTCAAATTTTTAACTTTTATAAGCTTCCCTACTTATTTTAATCTAACTCTTCTTAAGTTAAATTTCTATTTTAAACAAATTTCAAACTTATATAAGTTACCAAATTTATTCTTTAAGCATTTCAAACCAACTCTAGAGTTTAAACCATTACTAAAATGTTCAAAACTCAATTTTAAAATATATATATCTAAATCAAACTATTCCTTTTCATTTTCAAAATCAAACCCAATTTCGCAAACAAACATTAATCCAAAACATCCAGATAGCAATCCCCCTCTTGGAAACTCGAAAATGAACACCGATGATGTCACGATCATCATCGGAATTATTTCCCAACGACCGAAAAGAGTTCAATGCTTTTATCACTTTAAAATCCCTCTCAACTATTTTTAAATTCCACATCTTCTATAAAAAAATATTTCTCAAATAATATCACTATTATTTCTCCAAACTTTTGAAAACCATTACCAAGCCCAAAAGAATTTAAACCTTTCCCAAAATTTCAAATTCTAAATTCTTTCAATTCATATTCAAATATTATTCTGAAATCTTATTTCAATTTATAAATCACATTTACAGTTTACATTTACAAACTTCCATTGTATATGAATTTATTCCTTAGTCTTGGTTATAATTTTCAATTCTTTATTCAACTTTCACTTAACAATGATAATAATTTACTATTATCATCTCCTAACAACCAAGCAACCATATACAACAATAATAATTTATGGAAAATCATTTCCTTTATATACAAAAGTAATTTGGGTAAAATTATTTCATTTACCCTATTTAAAACAATACTCTGTGGGTTTATCTTGTTTAAGAGTTTAGAAACCCCTATCGATGACATGACATCCAACATATCGACCAGAATCCATAAACACTCAACCGATAAGTCAACACAATATAAAACAACTTTTATATTCACTAACAAATACGCGCTCATATTTATTAATACACTCAAACTCATTCTAGAGTACCACAGATCTATTTGAGTAATTCCCACCAGAGCCAGGGTTATCACCAACCTAAGCTCTGATACCAATTGTAATGACCCGCAAATCCATACCCCTTGAGTCGACACTATTCTCCATCAATCAGCTCAAGATGAATGGAAATACGAACCATTTGGGTTAAAGAAGAAGAGATGGAAGAAGAAAATAGAAAACAACATCAGAATTTAACCATCGCAGCGGAATAAAATATAATAGATAGAAAATGATCTTTACACAAAAACAAATACATTTGTTTATACATTACATCATCAAAGTACAGCATCAGAGTTCAATACAAACAACTACACAACACAGGACGGTTATAATATCTCGTCCCTCCCAAAACTGAATACACAGCGGAATATGCAAATACGGAAGTACGTATCACCATCCAGCTCCACAGCATCATTTCCTGTAATCTATAATACTCGGTCTGACCCGAGCATTATAGTTAAATAACACCCGAGTTAGTCTGGAATACCAGCGTGAGAAAAACACACTCAAATTGATTATTAAAGTTTCAAAATTCTTTTGAAAACAAAAGCATCGCGTAAGACCACGTCACAAATAAACATGTTGGGTTTTTACCTTACGATAGCCAAAACACTTTTTATTAAAATCCTCTGATATTATAATAGGGTCTATTTACAAATACTTATCAAAATAGCCGAAATTGTTACATCTATTAAATTCCAGCTACTAGCCACAATCGTGGGTAATACAAACAAAACCGTAAAAGGCACGTAGGAAGAATGGATTTCCAACTAATGACTAGGCACTGGGGTACCACCTATCACAGTGCGTGGCCTAGATCACCATACGGAGGATTACTCCCAATCCCCTGCAACACAAGACCGGGACTAACCCTTACTGGATAATCCCGAGTAAGATCACCTCACGGTTGGGATCAGCACCCGCACCACTAAGTCGAATAAAAGAGGCATCTAGACAGGGATGACCTCACTCTAATGGGTGGTACACACTTATCCTTGTTGCATATCCCCTGATTTTCAGTCATTCTCGGTTGATGAGGCTTGAGGCTAAGCGTTACCTCTTTAGAACGTTTTACTTAGAATGCCCATCGTCCACCTGACGATATTCCGAAAGCATTCATCCATACAAGTCCGTCCCAGGTTCGAACGGAACCGAAGGCACTACTCCTACTACATTCATTTTGGAAACATCCTCAGGATTAGTAGCAACTAGCCCTTGCACTTCACTGCTCCATCTTCGACTCTGAAATCGTTTTCCTACGAAACGTTCAAACCGGATCGAAGTGGTTTTCGAGAAATTAATCCCGATCCCGGTCTCTTCGAAACGATCAGCGCATTGGCCAATATTGATAGTCGATTATTTAACTATCAATTAACATTCACAACAAGCATCAAATATAAATAATTTCACCAAATTATTTATTAATCTCAAAATATCTTCACAAGAAATATTCCCACTTTTCAAACCTTTTTGAAAACAGTTTTCAAACCACACTTTCCTCATGAAATAAATTGCCAAATACTTATTTCCATTGAAACGCCAAGTACAAAAACTTTAGATTTTTAAAATAATTTTAAAAACAGTTTATTACAAAATGTACTTTAAATCATTTAAATGAAAAACTACTTCAATACTTTATTAAAAATATATACTATAGGAATATTTGAAAATGAGGTTACATTATAAAATACAAAACTAGATTTTCTCCTTTAAAACAAAATACCAAGTCACCTTTAAATAATTACTACGATAATAGATTTGAAAAATACTTACTTTAGAATTTAGATATTTAAAAATAATAAATTTTCTAAAACATGCTTTTTAAAACAACATTAAAGCCTTTAACTTATATTTAAAAATTTGCTTGAAAACGTACTTGGCTATCCAGGGAAATACGCTTCTCTTTCACATCTTTTAAAAATAAATCACTATTTATTTTTAAACAAATTTACCCATTCCTTAATAAATTCCCATCGTGAATTTATTCTTTCAAATATCCACTGATATATTACTTCACTTTTATAAACCCAGTTTATAAATTTCATAGTCACATTCTCCTTTAAAATTCCAATTTCAAACACGTAAATCAATTTTCAAATTGATTCCAAATTACTCCATTTTGAAATAATTTCCTTTACTTACTCGTTTATTTTAAAACCCATTAACTTCAGATTTTTAATTCTTACTTATGCTTTAAAATCTTTTAACTGAAAAATACCAATTTCGTATTTCTAGAATTCCATCTTTATTCTTTTAAATAAATTTAAACCTTAAATTTTAAAGTAAATTCTTTTGTCCTTTAAATAATATCACTTGGTTTTTAAAATTTATTACTCTGTTTATTCAAAATCCTCTTTTTCATACTCGAAATTTATTTATTAGAATTTTAAAATCACTTTTATTCTTTTCTAATTCATTTTAATTTATTCAAATTTCCATGATTATTTTACTCAAAATTCACTCTTTTATTTTTTTTTCAGAAATCCCATTTCTATAGATTTTGGTAACTCAGTTCACCAAAATATTTTAAATCAACCATGGTATTCAACATTTCCAATTATCAGTATAATTCATTACAGAATAGCAAATAATTATATCACCGAATATTTTAACAAAACTAATATTTTGAGGAATCCAGTTGGATCCCTCTAACCAGTTTCCCTACATCCATAGATGTTAGCACAATACAATAATACCAATTCCACTTCAAGGTGGAATATCGCAGTATATGGGATTTATATAATATCATCCGCTATTATGCGGCGAATAGGGTCTCATCCACTATATAATGCAGGGATCAATCACTCCAATATATATTATATACTACTATATATAATATAGCACATCAAATCAATTCAATTCAATCATTCAATCAATTATTTAAATTTAACCACTTAAATTTAACCATTTAAATTTAAAGAGCAATTCTGAAGAATGAGATTAACTCACCTTTGCCTCTTAAATTTGCAAATCCACTTCATTCTCGATTTGATTGCACGATTTCTCAACCTTGTATGACCATTTACGGTTTATTAATATTCTAAATAAATCAAAAAATAAATTCCATTTATTTATCTAACTTAAACTAAAATTAAATTTAAACTAACTTTATATAGATACTTCAATGTCTAAACTCCTATTTTTTTTCTGATTTACATAAGTTTAACACAACAACCTTATTTTATATAAATTCATTTTTTATTAAATTTAAAATTCAAATTCAAATTAAATTAACAAAGTATAGGAAGTCCTTGTATAATATTATATTATTTATTAACATCCATCGAATAATTAATTTCCTTTAAATAAATCATTTTCAGTAATTAGATAGATTAAATCGGTTAATAATCAAATAGCTTACTAAAACCATTATTTTTAAAATAAACTAGCCAGTTAAAAAGTGTAAATTTATATTTATATATGGTTATACGAAATAATCTATATATATTAAAAATTTATTTTATATAAATTCCTATATAAATTTTCAGTTTGTTGTAAAAAAATATTTCATAACAAATTGTAAATTCTATATATATATATATATATATATATGGATGTATGCCTTACTGTAAAAAAATCAAATAAAGGTTATATATATAATTTCAAATTTTAAAACAAGATATGATTACCTTATTGCGAACGTACAAGTGGATCTTGGCTACAGAAACCAAGCTCTACTCGAGCACGCAGACGACAACGATCCTGCAACGATGGCTACGATCGAAGTAACCCACGACGAACTCGACCTGACACGCCACCGTCTCCAAATCGAATTCGTGCCTATGCACTCGCACATCTCCACTCCGCCGCCACCTCCTTCATCGCAACCCCAAGAACTAAATCGACCGTCCCTCGAGCTACTTCCCAACCTCACACCCACGTGACTCACCATCAACAACCCCCAACCCTACAATGTCGCGACCACTAGGAGCGATCGGCTTCGCCACCTCTGTCGATATGCGATCGAGTGCCCTCATCGCCACGAACTCGACGAACTTCCAGCCTTCATCGCGTACGAACGCGATTTGATTTGAGAAGAAAGCAATGCGATTAGTAGAATATGAAGGCGTCCTCCATTTATAAATTCAATTTCGAACGAAAATTGTTTGGTCATTGATTTGGGTTTATCAATTTTTTCTCCTTTTCTCTTTGAAATGAACCGAAAAGATAAGGAGAGGCAATGTGATTTTAAAGAAAAGGGAAGAGGTGATGCCTTGCATGTAGCTTGCTGGCTACGGTAATATGAAGGGAAAGGAAAAGGTTATAAAAGTGAAAGAAAGTAGGCGGATGTGACTTATCTTGACCAGTCAAAACAATATATGGATATTTTATTTAAATTTAAATTTGAATCGACTTGAATTTGTAGCTAAAATCTCGACCTCCTATCGAGGCGTGCCGCTGGGTGTTTATAATTTTATACCCCAATTACGAATATGATGGAAACGGTTTTGAGTCCTAATTCAATCGTATGGTGAAGATAGCTTTTTGAACCCAGTTATTATATTAAATTTCGATTTAATTTTCAGCGCGTTTACCTCTCGTATGATCACATGACAACTCCAAACGTTACCAAATTTGAAATCTGATAATAATACAATATTACGAATCCAATGAAACTGGTTTCGTCTAAATCCGAGACTGTGCCTCCGAAGGCTATTTCTAAATATCGATTTAAACGATAAAATTTCAAAACCAAACAAACCACTTTTAAATTTACTTTTAAAAGTACTATCACCTTCAGTATTATCAATATGAATTTTCTAAGCCTTAAAATATTTTTAACAAGCTTGAAACTCCAAATTAAATATTTTACTCAATCTCTAATTATTATATTCAATAAATTGAATCGCCAAATTCAAAGTGATATTGAAATCCAAGTTAAACTAACTTGCAAATATTTAAAATTGATTAAATATTTCAATTTAAAATGCCTAAAATTTCCCGATGGTCACATTCCTCCCCCCTTAAAAGAATTTCGTTCCCAAAATTACTAGTTAAGAAGAATGGTCCACAACCCGTTAACTATTTTCCCTAAAACCATTCGGTTTCAAACACTTTCCAAAACAATTGTTTTATCAAAGACACATTATCACTCTTACTAACTTGCCAAACGCTCATATAGTTTTCAAACAATACAATTTTCTCAATCATTCAAATTTCAATTTAAAACAAATTTTTAATTATCAAAATTTTCTAACTCCCTAGATTTCCGAAATTTTTTGTCAGCGTCTCCTTTACGCGGCTAGCTCGGTACAACTACAAAATGCCTCTACGGACCTCCAAATTCCAAAAGAAAAAAAAAGGCCAAGTGGCTAGAACAAAAACCCAATCAAATTTCATACAAAAATTTAAACACATACCTTTTTGTCGAGCAATTCGAATTTATCTTTTGGAATCAAAACCAATTTTCCTTTTCCTTTATATTACCCATATATCCTACTTAGCAATAATATCCAATGACAACAATCGAAATCATTTTATTGACTCCTTTACAAAATTTCAATATTTATTCATCTAAGCCCGTACGATGTACCTATATCATTCGTACGCAATACCGAATCCGATCGCTTACTCGATCACACAATTTCATTTCCGAACTAGTATCCTCCACCCGACTTCCTATTGTGGACTCGGATCTGGTTTCTTGATCAGAAACCGTCATTCTCCTTGCATAGTCATAACTATGATAGAGAATTTCCAGAATCAATCAAAATCCATATCCAGGGTTCGCCGTCGAAAATCGAGTGAAAAAAAATCCTAACTCGGATCGATATAACTATCTCGACATTCTGTGCTCGATTCTGGATCAAATTGCTATGCGAATAAAATAATGTACGTACATCCTACATATTTATCTCAATTGATTATCAAATATAGCAATTCTCTTTTTATTCACATCCATTTTGATTTCTATTCACTTATCAACGCTTATCATTTCACATATTTTTATTAAATCTTAACTCAAATGCTTATTCAGTATATTTTTCTGACACCCATATTACTTAAGAATCCTACCATTTCTTCTTAAGTTCAATATAAGTATTTTATACGCTTCTTATATTTATTCATCCACTAATTTATTTAAATTACCAATTTGAAATCGTTTTGTCGCTAACAAAAATTTTCCCAAAATTTTTCAAATTTTTATTCGAACTCCCAAAATTTTCGAATTTTTTTGGCAGAGTCTCCTTTATACGGAGGAGCTTTTGCAATTTGACAAGAGATATAAATATATATACATCGACCCACATGGTCGGAAAAACAAAAACAGTTCATATTTTCAATTTTTATTGCATAGGCGTACCTCTATTTAGCATTTTTAAGCAAGCGGCTTATTTATTTAGCAATTAGCATGACCAAAATCCCATCAAACGGCCTTCAGGTACCTGTACTTACTCAATTTAAACATATAAGCACTATATATAAGAAGTTTATAGCATTTCACTTATATTTAAATAGTTAAAACATGGATTCTATAACAATGCATGTTATATACTTCCATAAGCACATATGTAAGGTTTCGACACTTATTTCAATCGCTTTCAATCAACTCTCAACCCATACTATTCAATTTAAGTGATTTACAACTCACTTTCTTGCATACGATTCATTTTTAAACCAAACGAAGTTATATTCATTTTAATTGATTCAAAATCAATTTTATTTACTTTTATTAATTCATAGAATTTTATTTACTTCTATTTAAGTCGAACAACTAATTTATTCTATGCAATTTGACAATATTCACTTAATAGAATATCCATATTGGTTTTTATCCACATCCAATTGATTCCAACTTCAAAACTTAAGCTCACTTCATTTGCGAATAAATTTTCTTTTTCACTTTAACTTGATTCTATTTCAATCAAATCTCATTTCAATCTATAAATTTATTTGATTAGTTCTTTTGTTTCATTCATTACAAATTTTAATTTCCAAATTAAATTCATTCACGACTCATTTAATTCAATTAGTATACTCATTCAATCCATTTTAAACTTTATCTCACAATTTCATTTCACTATATTTTAATCATATTCAATTCACTTAGCGCTTCTAAGTTGAAAGTAATTTATAATTCAGGTTTAACTTCTCAAAATCCATTTTTAACTCATAATTCAAATTTTATTCAAATTAGCTCATTTCTCACTTTAAATTCAATATTTGATTTTTACCTTCCAAAAATCACTTAATTTAATTTTCTTGAGTCCAATCTATTTTAAAATTCAAGTTTTGGATTTTTATTCATTTTCCAAAATTCAAAAAAAAAATTATTTTGGCTTATTTATTCCACTTCTAAGTTTTATAAGTCTCAACTTATTCAAGTCCATACTTTCGTCCATTTACCATCAATCCCGTTCACATTTTACTTTTTAACTTGGGATTATACATTTTATTTAGCCAAGTATGTATTTTTATTCAAAATTTTAACTTTTATAAGCTTCCCTATTTATTTTAATCTAACTCTTCTTAAGTTAAATTTCTATTTTAAACAAATTTCAAACTTATATAAGTTCCCAAATTTATTCTTTAAGCATTTCAAACCAACTCCAGAGTTTAAACCATTACTAAAATGTTCAAAACTCAATTTTAAAAAATATATATCTAAATCAAACTATTCCTTTTCATTTTCAAAATCAAACCCAATTTCGCAAACAAACATTAATCCAAAACATCCAGGTAGCAATCCCCCTCTTAGAAACTCGAAAATGAACACCGATGATGTCACGATCATCATCGGAATTATTTCCCAGCGGCCGAAAAGAGTTCAATGCTTTTATCACTTTAAAATCCCTCTCAAATATTTTTAAATTCCACGTCTTATATAAAAAAATATTTCTCAAATAATATCACTATTATTTCTCCAAACCTTTGAAAACCATTTCCAAGCCCAAAAGAATTTAAACCTTTCCCAAAATTTCAAATTCTAAATTCTTTCAATTCATATTCAAATATTATTCTGAAATCTTATTTCAATTTATAAATCACATTTACAGTTTACATTTACAAACTTCCATTGTATATGAATTTATTCCTTAGTCTTGGTTATAATTTTCAATTCTTTATTCAACTTTCACTTAACAATGATAATAATTTAATATTATCATCTCCTAACAACCAAGCAACCATATATAACAATAATAATTTATGGAAAATCATTTCCTTTATATACAAAAATAATTTGGGTAAAATTATTTCATGTACCCTATTTAAAACAATACTGTGTCGGTTTATCTTGTTTAATAGTTTAGAAACCCCTATCGATGACATGGCGTCCCATATATCGACCATAATCCATAAACACTCAACCGATAAGTCAACACAATATAAAACAACTTTTATATTCACTAACAAATACGCGCTCATATTTATTAATACACTCAAACTCATTCTAGAGTACCACAGACTCTATTTGAGTAATTCCCACCAGAGCCAGGGTTATCACCAACCTAAGCTCTGATACCAATTGTAGTGACCCGCAAATCCATACCCCTTGAGTCGACACTATTCTTCATCAATCAGCTCAAGATAAACGGAAATACGAACCATTTGGGTTAAAGAAGAAGAGATAGAAGAAGAAAATAGAAAACAACATCAGAATCTAACCATCGCAGCGGAATAAAATATAATAGATAGAAAATGATCTTTACACAAAAACAAATACATTTGTTTATAAATTACATCATCAGAGTACAGCATCAGAGTTTAATACAAACAACTACACAACTCAGGACGGTTATAATATCTCGTCCCTCCCAAAACTGAATACACAACGGAATATACAAATACGGAAGTACGTATCGCCATCCAGCTCCACAGCATCATTTTCTGTAATCTATATACTCGGTCTGACCTGAGCATTATAGTTAAATATCACCCGAGTCAGTCTGGAATAACAGCGTAAGAAAACCATACTCAAATTGATTACTAAAGTTTCAAAATTCTTTTGAAAACAAAAGCATCTCGTAAGACCACGTCACAAATAAACATGTCGGGTTTTTACCTTACGATAGCCAAAACACTTTTTATTAAAATCCTCTGATATTATAATAGGGTCTGTTTACAAATACTTATTAACCGAAATTGTTACATCTATTAAATTCTAGCTACTAGCCACAATCGTGGGTAATACAAACAAAACCGTAAAAGGCACATAGGGAGAATTGATTTCCAACTAATTACTATGCACTGGGGTACCCCCTGTCACAGTACGTGGCCTAGATCACCATACCGAGGATTACTCCCAATCCCCTGCAACACAAGATCGGGACTACCCCTTACTGGATAATCCCGAGTAAGATCACCCCATGGTTGGGATCAGCACCCGCACCACTAAGTCGAATAAAAGTGGCATCTAGACAGGGATGACCTCACCCTAATGGGTGCTACCTACTTATCCTTGCTGCATATCCCTTGATTTTCAGTCATTCCCGGTTGATGAGGCTTGAGGCTAAGCGTTACCTCTTTAGAATGTTTTACTTAGAATGCCCATCATCCACCTGACGATGTTCTGAAAGCATTCATCTATACTGGTCCGTCCCGGGTTCGAATGGAACCGAAGGCACTACTCCTACTACATCCATTTTGAAAACATCCTCAGGATTAGTAGCGACTAGCCCTTGCACTTAACTGCTCCATCTTCGACTCTGAACTACTTTTACCATGAAACGTTCAAACCGGATCGAAGTGGTTTTCGAGAAATTAATCCAAATCCCGGTCTCTTCGAAACGATCAGCGCATTGGCCAATATTGATAGTCTGTTATTTAACTATCAATTAACATTCACAACAAGCATCAAATATAAATAATTTCACCAAATTATTTATTAATCTCAAAATATCTTCACAAGATATATTCCCACTTTTCAAACCTTTTTGAAAACAGTTTTCAAACCACACTTTCCTCATGAAATAAATTTCCAAATACTTATTTCCACTGAAACACCAAGCACAAAAACTTTAGATTTTTAAAATAATTTTAAAAACACTTTATTATAAAATGTACTTTAAATCATTTAAATCGAAAACTACTTCAATACTTTATTAAAAATATATACTATAGGAATATTTGAAAATGAGGTTACAATATAAAATAGAAAACTAGATTTTCTCCTTTAAAGCAAAATACGAAGTCACCTTTAAATAATTACTACGATAATAGATTTGAAAAATACTTACTTTAGTATTTAAACATTTAAAAATAATAAATTTTCTAAAACATGATTTTTAAAACAACATTAAAGCCTTTAACTTATATTTAAAAATTTGCTTGAAAACGTACTTGGCTATCCAGGGAAATACGCTTCTCTTTCACATCTTTTAAAAATAAATCACTATTTATTTTTAAACAAATTTACCCATTCCTTAATAAATTCCCATCGTGAATTTATTCTTCCAAATATCCACTGATATATTACTTCACTTTTATAAACCCAGTTTATAAATTTCATAGTCACATTCTCCTTTAAAATTCCAATTTCAAACACGTAAACCAATTTTCAAATTGATTTCCAAATTACTCCATTTTGAAATAATTTCCTTTACTTACTCGTTTACTTTAAAACCCATTAACTTTAGATTTTTAATTCTTACTTATGCTAAATCTTTTAACTGAAAAATACCAATTTCAGATTTCTAGAATTCCTTCTTTATCCTTTTAAATAAATTAAAACCTTAAATTTTAAAGTAAATTCTTTAGTCCTTTAAATAATATCACTTGGGTTTTAAAATTTATTATTACTTTGTTTATTCAAAATCCCCTTTTTCATACTCGAAATTTATTTATTAGAATTTTAAAATCACTTTTATTCTTTTCTAATTCATTTTAATTTATTCGAATTTCCATGATTATTTTACTCAAAATTCACTCTTTTATTTTCTTTTCAGAAATCCCATTTCTATAGATTTTGATAACTCAGTTCACCAAAATATTTTAAATCAACCGTGGTATTTAACATTTCCAGTTATCAATATAATTCATCACAGGATAGCAAATAATTATATCACAGAATATTTTAACAAAACTAATATTTTGAGGAATCCAGTTGGATCCCTCTAACCTGTTTTCCTGCATCCACAGATGTTAGCACAATACAATAATACCAATTCCACTTCAAGGTGGAATATCACGGTATATGGGATTTATATAATATCATCCGCTATTATGCGGCGAATAGGGTCTCATCCGCTATATAATGCGGGGATCAATCACTCCAATATATATTATATACTACTATGTATAATATAGCACATCAAATCAATTCAATCATTCAATCAATTATTTAAATTTAACCATTTAAATTTAAATAGCAATCCAGAAGAGTGAGATTAACTCACCTTTGCCTCTTAAATTTGCAAATCCACTTCATTCTCGATTTGATTCCACGATTTCTCAACCTTGTATGACCATTTACGGTTTATTAATATTCCAAATAAATCAAAAAAAAATTCCATTTATTTATCTAATTTAAACTAAAATTGAATTTAAACTAACTTTATATAGATACTACAATGTCTAAACTCCTATTTTTTTCTGATTTACATAAGTTTAACACAACAACCTTATTTTATATAAATTCGTTTCCTATTAAATTTAAAATACAAATTCAAATTAAATTAACAAAGTATAGGAAGACCTTGTATAATATTATATTATTTACTAACATCCATCGAATAATTAATTTCCTTTAAATAAATCATTTTCAATAACTAGATAGATTAAATAGGTTAATAAACAAATAGCTTACTAAAACCATTATTTTTAAAATAAACTAGCCAGTTAAAATGTGTAAGTTTATATTTATATATGTTTATACGAAATAATCTATATAGATTAAAAATTTATTTTATATAAATTCCTATATAAATTTTCAGTTTACTGTAAAAAAAATATTTCATAACAAACTGTAAATTCTAAATATATATACATATATGCGTGTATGCCTTACTAAAAAAAAATCAAATACAGGTTATATATATAATTTCAAATTTTAAAGTAAGATATGATTACCTTACTGGCGACAGAACCTGAGCTCTACTCGAGCTCGCAGACGACAACGATCCCGCAAAGATGGCTACGATCGAAGTAATCCACAACGAACTCGACCTGACACGCCACCGTCCTCAAATCAAACTCGTGCCTACGCACTCGCACGTCGCCACTCCGCCGCCACCTCCTTCATCTCAACCCCAAGAACCAAATCGACCGTCCCTCGAGCTACTTCCCAACCTCGCACCTACGCAACTCACCATCAACAACCCCCAACCCTACAACGCCGCGACCACTAGGAGCGATCGGCTTCGCCACCTCTGTCGATATGCGATCGATTGCCCTCATCGCCACGAACTCGACGAACTTCTAGCCTTCATCGCGTACGAACGCGATTTGATTTGAGAAGAAAGCAATGCGATTAGTTGAATATGAAGGCGTACGCCATTTATAAATTCAATTTCAAACGAAAATCATTCGGTCATTGATTTGGGTTTATTTTTTTTCCCTTTTCTCTTTGAAATGAACTGAAAAGATAAGGAGAGGCAACATGATTTTAAAGAAAAGGGAAGAGGTGATGACTTGTGTGTAGCTTGCTGGCTACGGTAATATGAATGGAAAGGAAAAAGTTATGATAGTGAAAGAAAGTAGGCGGATGTGACTTATCTTGACTAGTCAAAACAATATATGGATATTTTATTTAAATTTAAATTTGAATCGACTTGAATTTGTAGCTAAAAATCTCGACCTCCTATCGAGGCGTGCCGTTAGGCTCTTATGATGTTATACCCCTATTACGAACATGATGGAAAAGGTTTCGAGTCCTAATTCAATCGTATGGTGAAGATAGCTTTTTGAACTCAGTTATTATATTAAATTTCGATTTAATTTTCAGCTCCTTTACCTCTCGTATGATCATACGACAACTCCAAACGTTACCAAATTTGAAATCTGATAATAATGCAATATTAGGATCCAACGTAACTGGTTTCGTCTAAATCCGAGACTGTGCCTCAGAAGGCTATTTCTAAATATCGATTTAAACGATAAAATTCAAAACCAAACAAACCACTTTTAAATTTACTTTTATAAGTTCTATCACCTTCAGTATTATCAATATGAATTTTTTAAGCCTTTAAAATATTTTTAACAAGCTTGAAACTCATGATTAAATATTTTACTCAATCTCTAATTATTATATTCAATAAATTGAATCGCCAAATTCAAACCGATATTGAAATCCAAGTTAAACTAACTTGCAAATATTTAAAATTGATTAAATATTTCAATTTCAAATGCTTAAAAATTCCGGGTCGTCGCATTTCAAGCACCTGTCCCTAGTAGGTAATCTGTTAATAACAGCAAAGAAAGCACAATGGGACATTTTTGGGCAGTTCGATTTATTCCAGATAACATTGTACCAATCTACTTTACTTTCATGACCCCGAATAAATTCCCAAATTTTTTTAAAAGAAAAATTCACTTGTTTTGATAATCTCCAATCCCATGTGTCATTTTGAAGATTTAGATTAATAGTAATCTTTATTATGGCTTCATTAAAAATTGAAGTAGCTGGGTGTCTAAATGTTTTCCAAGAATTATTTTGAATAACGGTGCTAACTTTATCAAAAGTCCCACTAAACTAAAGCAAACTATCCCAGCCCAAAAGACTGACCAGAGATTTCCCATGAATCCATTGGTCAAACCATAAACTGGTCAAGTTACCATCCTTAAATTTCCTTTCCAAATGTTTTAGACCAATATCCCTGCAACTCAGAATATTTTTCCAAGAGAAAGAGTAATGATTTTCAGATTTTGCAGTCCAAAAATTCTTATTATTAAGATATTTTGCTTTCATCCATCTAGCCCATAATGAATTCTCATTGACAAATTTCCAAAAAAGTTTAAGCTTACAGAATTCTCTCAAATCATTTATATTCCTAAGACCTACCAGATTTATTTGGTTTGTAGACCAAATCTCACGCAATTTTATGATGTTTTCCTTTCCAGATGAAATTAGCACAGGCTTTTTCCAATTTATGAATAGCTTTAACTTGGATATTGTGGGTTTGAATCCAATACATTATGATTTCAATGATGACAGTATGTTTTAATTCTAACCTACCAGCTAAAGACAGAAGCATACAAGCCCAACCCTCAAATTTATTTTGAGTTATGTCCAAAAGTCTAGTGCAGTCTGTATCATTGATTGGATTTACACTCAAAGGCATGCCTAAATATTTTACTGGTAGTTTACCCTCTTTAAATTTAAGGATATTAAGAAGTTCAGTTTGTCTGTTACATCCTTTACTGAAATAGATTTCACTTTTAAAATCATTTACTTTCAGACCAACTTGTTCTTCCAGTTTCATAAAAATTTCAGAGATAGTTTAAGCACTATTAGAGTCTGCATGTAAAAATAAAAGAAGGTCATCTGCATATAACAAATGAGTAATAAGTGGTTTGGTTCTATTAATGGTTTAATATTTGTCTTGATGAACTCAGTTTCCATAAGGATAGAGAAATATTTCATAGCAATAAGTAGGGAGAAAGTGGATCCCCTTGTCTAATACCTCTATTGCTATGAATAAAACCATTAGGAGAACCATTAACCAAAATTGAGTAGGAGACATTGTTGATACATTCTTGTATAAGAGAACAGAATTTTTTATCAAAACCCATTTGTTGCATCATATAAATAATAAAATGCCTATTAATTTTATCAAAGGCTTTGTGTAAATCAATCTTGACTCACATAAGATTTCTATTTTTATTATTAAAGTTTCTAATTAACTCATGAGCAAGAAGAGTATTTTCCACAATAAGTCTGCCAGGAATGAAAGCGCATTGGTTTTCATAAATTAAGAATTTCAAAAATATTTTTATTCTGTTGCATAAAATATTAGCAATGATTTTATATAAAAAGTTACAACAAGCAATAGGTCTGAAATCTTCCAGGCTATTTAGGATTTGAACTTTTCGAATTAAAGTTATAAAAGTATGATTAAATTTTTTTTAAAAGCTTTCCAGCTCTAAAAAACTCAGATTTAGAATCAAATAAAAAACACTTTATATCATCCCAATGAGTTTTATAGAATTTTGCACCAAACCCATCAGGGCCAGGGCTTTTATCATTATTAGATTGAAAGATAATGTTTTTAATTTCCTCTAAGCAGATAGGCGCAAGAAGAATATCTTGGCTATTAGAATTCAGTTTGTACTTGGATTCAATAACAGGAAAATTATTAGAGTAGCTATTAGTATTGTAGAGATTAGTAAAATAATTAATAGCTTCTTTCTCAATGCAAGATTCTTCATTAATAACATTACCTTTAACATCAATAATATTACCAATATCATTTCTAAATTTTCTGCTAGACATCCTAGCATAAAAAAAATTACTAGCTTCATCACCTTGATTAAGCCAGTCTGCTTTAGCTTTTGGCCTCAAATTTATAGACTGCACTTGAAGGGACATGATTAAATTGTTTTGGGCTTCAAAAAATTTGTTGACATTATCAATGTCAGAGCAATACAATCCAAGAGATTCTGCTTTATCTTACATTCCTCTCTAAAGTGAGAGACAACATTCTTATTTCTGAGTTTGTTCCAATTTTTCAAGTTACCTTTTGCAATTTGAAGGAAATTACAAATTTGTACTGAGCAGTGCCCTGTACCTTGATGGACAGACTATTTTTGATAATATCTTTATAATTGTTATCATAAACCCATCCATTAATAAATCTGAAGGGGAAGTTTTTCTTTGAATAATTATTTTGAGTAAGAAAATTCTGGATTGGGGTGTGGTCACTAGAGGCTTGAGGAAGAGTGTAACATTTAAAATCTTTGAAACGGTTAGTGAAACTAAGGTTAAGTAAGATTCTATCCAGTTTGCAACGAATGTTTCTGAATTCTCCAGATTTCCATGTATATTTGTTTCCAAAAATAAATGGTTCATAAAGACCAGTTTTGAGTAAAAACTTGTTTAAAATATCCAATATTTTAGAAGGAAAAGGGATCCCCCCCTCTTTTTTCATAAGCATGCATAATAGTATTAAAATCACCAATAATAATCCATGGGGAATGCATATTAGAATCAATCTGATCAAGATTTTCCCAAAGATTTTGCCTTTCAAACTTACTATTTGATGCATAAACAAAGTTAATTTCTATTTGAAAACCACCTTTATTAATACATATGCAGTGAATAAATTGGAAATTAACAAAATATTGGAAGACATCCCAAATATTAGGATCCCGAATGACCATGATTCTACCATTCCCCCCATCTGATTATTATTAACAATGTTCCAATTATTTAATCTTTTGATATGATAATCTTTTATCTTATAATCATCTAATTTATGTTCAAGCAGACCAACCATGCTAGGGGTTTCAGTCTTAAGTAGATAAGACAGGTCCAATCTTCTTTTAGAAAAATTGAGACCTCTGACATTCCAAGAGATTGTAGACATAATGAAAAAGATAAGAATACAAATATAAGGATGCATAAAGGATACATGAAGCAGCAGTAGCTAAGCACTGTAACCGCTCTCTTCTTCAAAGGTCTCAATCCTTTTCCCTTTCTTCTTGTATGTAGTTTTGCTGATTGCTTTTAACTGATCTTCCCATTTGAGATTTTTGATGATGTATTTCTTTCCGAATTCACTATCTTCTGAATTTTCAGTGTTTCCATTGTCAACTATTTCTTTAGTACTTTTCATTTTGCCTTTCTTCTTATCTTTGCCGTGTTTTCTGTTCTTCCTTGAGACTGAGACTGAATTTGAAATCAGACTGATTGCCTTTTGAATATTGCCTTCTGAATTGGAATTTGAATTTTTGATAATTGGGGAAAGATGAGAGGCAAGGTGACTGATATTGGGGTTATCAGATGGTTCTTTATTTAAAATATTATTAGTGTAAGAACCATCATCCAAATTCATAACCTCTGTAGCATTGAGACCTCATTTGCTTGTAAATTAATGACCTTAGCTTGAGATATTTCGGTGCTTTTCTTTAGACCTTCATATGCTTCATAAATGATTTTAGTTTCATTGCCTTTATTTTTCAGATCTTTGATACCTTCTTGTGTATCATTTTCAATAGGGAAGTTTTGAGTGATAAGAGATTCTTCAATATTTATATTTTTCCCGAACAAACATTATAAGATTTTGGATTCCTTTTGTTGCAAAGAACTGTTAATGAGTTTCCAGCAGTAACATTTCCCTCCACAGCAAAGGTGCTGCAATTTACTTCAGTATTTACTTGACTATTTTGCTTTACTTTTTTTTTTGGAAAACGGGTACTTTATTCACAGAACAGCATATATTTTCATGATATGCCTCATTAAAACCTTGTAACCCCCCTAACCTAAACGGGTGCCTTACAAGGAAAAAGAGTACATATCACTTCCATATATTAACATTACAAAATAGTAGATACAAAGGAAACCAATTTGTTGAACAGATGGAGGAGTTTAACAAATGGAAACTGTACTCAAAATCATCCATAGAAGCAACTTGGTCCCATAGAAAAAGAAGCAAAAAACGCAACTAACAAGTGTATCAAAAAGAAGAAAAGAAAAGGGGAACGAAGTCCACATATCACGTGAAGGAGAGGCAGTGATTTCAATTGTCCCAGAGGACATACATCACTCAAAAGATTGTTTCATTCAGGAGAGAGAAAATCTCGTACTTCAAAGCATTAGATCAGAGGAGCTCGGCGATACAAAACCTCAGTAAGATTGAGGAACAGGCAATATCTGTAGCACCCACGAATTCAAGAGAGGTGAATGAGGAAGTCAGGGGGGTTGATGGGGAATAAAGGACCTCGAAGTGACATTCCACTGTTCAAAGATATGTTTAGATTCTGCGTTAATTTCTTGATTGCTCGCTAAGTGTTGCAGTAACGTTCTAATCTCTTGTATTATCAGGGAGCTTCTGATGGTAGCAGGCATTTCCACTCCTCTGAAGATCCGATTGTTTCTCTCGCACCATATATTCCAAATAAGGGAAGTAAAGGCAATGTTATCAATTTGGGCTAATAGAGTTTGCTCTCTGTTTTTCCTAATTATGCAGTCCAGAATTTCCTTAATATTGTAGTTGTGATTTACATTTATGCTGATTTTGTGCATGATAGTCTCCAATAGATTACGAGAATTTAGCTTCACCACTTTCTATTGAATGTCCAAAACAAGAACATGTTTTACATTTGAGGTGAACCCATTCATATTCAATGTTTTGAACTAAATTTTCCCCATCATGCAAAGAAATGGTAACTTCGTTTGGTAGGTATGAATCTGTATTAATTTCAACCGGTGTTCTTGCAAAAGAAAGTCTTGATTCTTTTGCAGTGTGTTCATCTAATTTGAGAGGAGAACTCACCACACTGGCAATAGCACTTAAAATTTCACTGTCCCACAATTTGAGATTTAATCCAGACAGTTTAATCCATATAGGCATGGTAAGAGTAAATCCTTGTCAAGATAGATTTTACTGCTCCATTTTTTCATAATGATAAGCTTTCCATTAGTAAAGAATGGATCTCCATTAATTGATTTGTCACAATTTATAGCATTAGAGAATCTGATTAGGAAGAAACTATTATTACGAGTAAAGATGTCGAAATTTCCAGTTGGATTACATGTTCTAACAATAACTGCCTTGAAGTGATGATAAGCAGGTCTATTGCTGAATGCATAGGCAAGAACCGAGAAACTCCTCTTACTCTCAGCCCTTTTACTGGCCTCCGCACTCACCACCACTATTTTCTTCTCATTGATGGATATAGGAGCCACATATTTCAGGTCAAAATCAGAATTTGAACCACCATTTTTGATCATTTCTGCCCATGAAGAAAGTTTGATCAGGTTAGTATTAGATTAGGATGCAGCTCCATTGTTTTGAATGATTTTTGCATTGATTCTTGAATTTCTGAATTGATTTTCTGAGTTTGAAACTTGCTGGTTGGTTCTTGTCATATTTGTTGCAAAGTTTCCTCCATAAACTGCATTTCTTGAATTGAAGAATCATTGATTTGCATTTCTATAATTCTGTTTAGGAAATTGTTTCAGGTTATATTGATGAGAACCATTATCTGTAAATTGCAGAGCAGATTCTTTTCTCATCTATTTAGATTTTCTGCTTTGAACGACCTGAAAACCTTCTGAATAAATAACAGGCGTCTTCTCTGGCTGAGGTTGTTCTTGCGGCAATGGATTGAATAGAGGTTGAGGAGAGTGAGATGGAGAAGTATGAGAAGACCTATCAGTCTGATCGAGGCTATAGATACGATTATTAAGAAGATTTGTATAAGCAGCCATGGCTGCAGAGCTTGGTTTTCTTGATTTGAAGAGCAAATCTATTATTATGAAAAATAAGATATTTATCCAACATGTTGTCATTATGTGCTTAACTGCAATCAATGGAAATAAAAAACAGCATTTAAAAAAGAAATTGTATAACTGTTGGTTTGTACGATATGGTGCATCAGCACTTTCTTTGTTGCATCATCTATGGTTTTGCTCTCCCTCTTTCAAATTTACAATTGAACACTGTTTAGCCCAGTCCTTATTTTAGTCTACGGGCACAATTTCGGGCTTTCCTTTCCCACGGGCTAAACATTAAATTACACCCAACGGATTAGCTTTTATTTTTCGATTTATTATCGAAAGTTATTTTTATAATTTCCATTTTCACCTCTTAAACCCGAGTATTTAAATTTCGTTTAGGCAGAGATATTAACGATTTTAAATTACTGACAAAAATAGGAGATACGATTCTTATAACCTTTAAACATTTTGATTTTATACTTTTTTTTCTCTCTTGCAATTTGGTCTTGCTACGCCATACGCATATTTTGTGACTTAAGATATATAGCCCTCTTCCGTATTTTATATGTCCATGTAACCCACTGAATCTCAACTAGTCACTATATTTATTTTATTAACAATCGGAATCCACTTTACATAAATTGTTTATGTTTGAAGTATTTAGTGAGTATGTGGGACATCTATATAGTAACTTCATAACTCTGATGGTAATAGAAGAATTGGGCTTGCTTTGAACCACTTTGAGTAATATATCAAGTATAGGACACATACATAATTTATTATATAAATCAGAAAGTAGGTTAACAAACAAACTAGAATTAGTTGACAACCAAAACAATAATGTCCACAGATAATATTATTCTATTGTCAATGAATTGAATGAACCATAACAAACTATATAACATAAGCTGTAGCATACATATGTGTATTAATGAGCAAGTATTGGTAGGTGTTGGTTTCGCATGCTATATATGTTTGATTAACAACTACTATGTGTATGTGTGAGATGAGAGCTTGGATTCAACAATTCCATTAACGTTCTATTTTTACATATGACTAAAGAATATTTTGCTTGACAAAGCATGTAACTAATTAAGTATGACGTAATATTACAGAACTGTTATAAGACTTCAACTGCTAAATGTCAAAGTAAATGCTTCCAGGAAGCAAATACTGGGAATCTAACCAACAAAAATGTCTCTTTTGTAGGTTGCAATCTTGATATAGACAAGTAATAACAACTTATTTCTCACCTCCACTAGTTTTTGCAAAGCACAAGTAATAACGCTTTAATATCATCTTTCTGTCGATTTATCTCGTTATCACATGAGCTTCTTTAATGTTTAAATAAATTAGCACACTTTCATATTGACCATGTAATATATTTTCTGATTTAATTTCAGCATAGGATAATAAGTTTATTAAGAATCTAAAAACCTTGTCACTTTGTACCCTGCACAGAATAATAAATGTTGTACCTAATAATACAGTAGGGCATGCAATCATCGAAAATGAGAATGTTGGTATTAGTATATGTGCTATAGTAGTAACAATATAATGAATAAAACATGGTGGAACAAGCTGGAAATGAAAAGTGTTCCAGCAAAACTGGGGATTTTGCCACCAACTAAAACAGTAATGACTAACAAAATTTTGAGAATATGCTACATATGGGTGAATAATTAATTTGAATTATTTGTAACCTATAAAATTACACATACAATAAAATGAATAAATATAAGAAGCTGTGAGAGCATCCACCTTTTGTATATCGATTAAGTGGCATTTGAAATGCTTCTAATATTTGCCTTATTCATTGACATACAAGTAATATTACAAGTCTTTTTCAAATTAAGAGAGGTATTGATTTCATACTACTGCAAGTCTTTTTCGAATTTTTGGTCTTAATTGGGGTATGGTAATTGCAAATGACTAGGACGTTCACTTTCATTTTCTATATCTTTAAACGTTAAAACTTTTGTTTAACCATTCAGGAATCTATTCACAAGTTGATATTAGAATAATGCTTCATCGGAATGCTACATGAGCATACACACACCAATCTACATAACAAATAGAAAATGAGAGGAAAACGACTTATAAAATCGGATGCATTGCAATGGAAGAAAAGCAAGATAAAAAGGATGGATAAACGCATCTTACTTTTAAACCAGCACTACTAGAACGGCTTCACTAGGCTACAGTTCGTGGCAACGGTTTGCGTCGACTAAAAAATACGGTCGTCGCTAGCTGTTGCAGATCTGAATATAACCCGTGAAGCCAAGAACATTTCAACATTTCCTCCGTTCATCCTTCCTTCTTCTCATTTTCATTTTCTTCCATCCGATTCCAGCCGTCTCCAGCCGTCTCTAGCCGATGACGACGAAAACTTCCCACTGTGCACTGCTTCCTTCTTCTCTTTATCCCCAATTTTTGAGATATACTACTTTAAACCCTGTTATAAAAAATTAGTATTTTTGGTTTGAATATATTAGATTAATTGGTATTAGATGATGTATAGTTTATTAGTTGATCTGAAGAGAAAATTAAAACCCTAATTTCAAAAATTAGTTGATCATTGATTTGAAATTGATGATTATTGTGTATTGGTTGATGATAATAGTGTGTTAGTTAATTTGGGGATGTTAGTAAGTGGTTTGATTGTTTAATTTGTAATTAAAAATTAGGGTTGATATAATATTCAAAAATTACTATTATTGATTAATATGCTTATTGGTAAATTTAAGCGAATGTTTGTTATAGTGGAAATGATGTTTGTTACAATTTACGCGAAAATTAGTGTATAATTGTTGATTAATATGCTCCTAATTAGGTATGGTTAAACATAAGTAATATTCTTTAATTAATTATTGTGTATTATTATATCTGTTGGTGTTTAGTATAAAACTAATTTATTTTAATTTGTTATAACTGATGATATTGATTTGGGTTTGCTAAATGATGAATCGAATGTTTTAATAGAAGCATTTGAGAGTACAGAAGAGAACCATATAGAGTACGGGATCGAGACTGAATCAGAAGACGACGAAGAATGAAAATTATGAATTTTTGTATCAGTTATTGTGTAATGTATATTATGAGTTTCAGCTATTATCAATAATGATGACTATGTTGTGAGTTATGTCTTATTCTTTTTTTTTTAATTATCTACATATACTCAGGAGATCTTGTCTCATTTATGATGTTTTAGTGCATGTATGATGTGAAGATAATTAATCAAATATGTTTTATAATAACGAATTGACATTTTTATTTGTATATGAAATGATATGTTTGTAACAGATATGCACATGACACACTCGAACAGATCTAAGCCTTCTCCTTCTGCTGATGCGGGTGCCAACGACACAACGTCGAATTTTCGTCTGGCGGCAGAGGTAGTTCCAAAGAGTACGGGTTAAGTATCAGATTTATACATGTTTACTATTTATAGTTTGTTAATTTCATACATCTTATTTAACATAGAGGGTTTGAAGTGCAGCCGTCAGACTTTATTTTGCAAGAGTCCAGGAAGGCGTTCATGAGCCGGATGTTGGGCTCAACGGGACGACATTCCCGACCATATTAAGAATGTCATATTCGCCGACTTAATGATAAGTCTAAATTTATAATTTTTTTGTAAATTAATACAATATATATAATTCAAATCAATTTCAATTTCAATATGCAGACCGCTGTTCGTATCGACCCGTAGTATGTGGATGTTTTTATAAATCACTGGAACCAAAGAATGCGTAAAAATTATAGTGACACTATATCAAAAGCTAAGAAAGAGGGAAAGAAGTCATCATGGATGGTAGCTGATGTCTGGACTCAATTTCTGCAGCTATGCGATACTCCGGAGTCAAGGGTAAGTTATATCATTTCATTTTGTTATTACATTTTGTTATTACATTTTGTTTAAAATTCGTATATTAGGTGCATTAATTTAGTTAATTGTGCATTTAAATTTATAAGAGTTATCGGCGCGTAACCGTGCAAACATGGTTAAAAATCCTACTTTGCTCCGCGGTGGGTCAAAGTCCTTCCAACAGCATCGCAGAGAATTGATGATGTTATAAAATGCGTTTATAAATAGTTGTAAGATAATTTAGTCGTATCAGTAGCACTATTCATATATATATATATATATATATATATATATATATATATATATATATATATATATATAACTTCAGTTTCAAAAATTTAATGGTGAGCCTACTTTGATAGAGTTCTTCACTCATGCACATACCGTCGAGCGCACAGATGGGGAGGGAAATATTTCATATGAATTTATAGACGATAAATCTAAATCTGTGTTGGTAAATTTGTTTAATTTTTTTACTTTACATTTGATAATTTATTTGTTATTTATTATTACAAACTATTCTTCATCATTACATTGAGAGATACGAAGCGGAGAAAGCTCGAGTAGTGCAGTTCACTAGTCGTGAGTTGACCATAGAGGAGGAGGACCTTATTTGCAAAGTCAAAAAATTAAAAACATGTCTTTAATATGTAACTTTAAATCTTTTAATGTTTTTTATTCTCTCCACAAAGTCTCATTAAATCTATCCGATTCTAAATTTTTTTCCAGCATATCATCCTTTAATTTAAGTAAAATTAATGAAAAACTAAACTAAACATTATTTTTTTTAAATTATGTAATTGAACGGTTGATTTCCATGGTTATGCGGTCGAACTAGTTATTATAAAATAAGACTAACATTAATATATATATCAAAGTACTTAACTAAGATACATATTAATCTTTGCTTCCTATCCCATATTTAACCAAACTCCAATCAAGATATTACTCTCTCTGTCATGATTCTCTATTTTAAACCAACCTCCACCTTTGAAGCGAGCAAAGTAGTCCGCAAACATCTAAATTGTTTTTACGTATTACATTAATTATATGTATTTGGATTCTAGAAAATTCAAAATAAAATGACAAACTCTATAGGAGTTGACCGCGTACCGGTTCGGTTTTTTTCTTGACTCGGAGTAGGCGCTGCTTGCTACTTTATTAGTGAGGCCAATCTCATTTTTCTCTTCAAACTTTCTCTCCTCTTTCACAAACCCAATTTATTCACTTCCAATCAAACAGCTAACAAAAATGGCTATTGACAAAGTGAGCAAAAGAGACATGGTGAGCAAGCTCAAAATTTATCAACATTGCAGTTTTCTTTCATTGCTTACAACTAATTTTATTATTTGAATAACCTACAGGAAGATAACTTCTGGCCGCCATGGCTGAAACCAATGCTAAAAACAAGCTTTTTTGTGCAATGTAAAGAGCATGCTCATTCTCACAAAAGCGAATGTAATATGTATTGCTTGGATTGTATAAATGGCGCTCTTTGTTCTCTCTGTCTGTCTTTTCATCATAATCATCGAGTTATTCAGGTTTAATCTTGACTTCCATTTTTCTTCTTCCAGATTTGTTGCTGCCAGCATTTATTTTCAATATACATAAAGATTCAATCTTTATTGTTTTTTTGAGATTTTCTGTTGTAAACTCCATGTTTTTGGTAGAAAGATGAAAACTTTACCAAACATTTTATTATTATTTCCAAATTTTGATAATTTGAGCATCAGATTCACTAACCTCATTAGCTTTTTACGCTTTGTTCTTCATTGCAAAATGCCAACTTTAAACGATATATTCCAAGTCACTTTATAGCAAGCATATTCTACGAACATCAAATACAGAACAATGTCCAAAACTTATTTTATTCATGGAATAAATTTATAAGCATATCGTCAATAACCTACAGATAAGGCGATCATCATACAACGATGTGATAAGAGTTTCAGAGATTCAGAAGCACTTAGACATAAGTGAAGTTCAAACATACATCATTAACAGCGCTCGAATCGTCTTCCTCAACGAAAGACCTCAGCAAAGGCCAGGCAAAGGAGTCATCAACACTTGTGAAGTTTGCAACCGCAGCCTCCTTGACTCCTTTCTCTTTTGCTCTCTTGGCTGCAAGGTACATATGCTTCTTTTCAATTTAGATTAATGCTACTTATACAAGTTTGATTTAGCATTTGTATGTCAGTACAAAATATGGAAGATCAGCTAATAAACCTTGAGGGATGTATGTCTGACCTTACCATACATCTGGATATTTCAAATGTTGCGTTTTTATACTGTAACTGTGGTTCGTATACTGCACATTCTTCTCTACAACTTGATGCTCAACTAGTCCATCACATCAATAAAAGATGCAAAACTGTATATTATGTACTTATATATGTGTTGTTGGATCTATATATATTTGTTTCTACCTAGATTGAACCATTATAGTCTAATGAACTTTGGAAAACAATGTAGATTGTGGGGACATCTGAAGGCTATGATAAGAACAAGAATAGGAGCAGTTTTGAGAAAAAGAAGAAGGCAATGGGGTCAGACTTAGATGAATCACACTCCAGCAATAGTCATGGAAGCGCAAAGAGCAATGTGATACAATGCATCACTCCTTCGATTTCACCATTGGCTATAAGTAATTCTAAAGCTGCAAAGAGGAGGAAGGGCATTCCTCGCAGAGCCCCTTTTGCGAGTTTTATACTTGAGTACTAGATAAAAAGGTTGCTATATAACATATACATCATGAGATTAAAGTTAATAATGCTAAGAAGGGATGTGTTGCTTGTGTGCATCTGGTGCATGTTTACCTATAGAAAGAAAATGGTGCTTTACTAGTGTTTCAACATTTTTATAATTTGGTAGTTCTGTGTGGTAGAGGTGAGTTAGCTTTCCTTTGTGAAATGTACATATAGAGTGTGAAATTTCATATGCACTATGAAGTGAATAAAGAATCCTTGTTGTTAATTGGTTAATTATTATTGTTTCACTTTCCATATGCCTAACCCAGTAGGCCTCAAATCCTGTTCGTGTATTCTACAATGAAGTAGAGGACAACAAATCTTTTTGGAATATCTTGTTTGAATTTTCAAAGCCGATTATGAATGGACTAAGCAAAACTTTGGTAAATGTTGACACTTGAAATTTCACAATACTTCACATCCACATACGATACGAGTGCCATACATGGTATAATCTATATTTTCACTTGTATTCATTGCTACATCGACATATGGAGGCCACTAACATTTTTCACTTTGCTTTGGTGGAAAACTTTTGGGGTGCGTTGTGGGACCTGCAGTTTGGATCGGGGAAGTAACAAAAAAGGTACAAGCTATAATGGTTCATGTTTAAAACATGGGTTCGTCCATTATTTTTTTATAGGTAAAGGATGCGAAGCATAAATATCCCAGCCATAGTCTGTTCATTATTTTTTAATGGAAGTTTGGTTTCTTTCTTTGCTTTCAGATTTGATATGTGAAAAAGCCTTTTAAAAAACTTGTTTTAAATTGCATTTTTGTTTTTAGTTTGGATCAAAAAAAAAAATCAATTTTTGTTGAAAACTAAATCTGATTTAAATTATATTTTTGTATGTTCAATACAATTTTTTTTTTCTTTTCAAAACCACAAATATTTGCAAACAAATTTGCAGCGTGCCAACTTCAAATATTAGCGGATTTCTGTGCAAATATTTATAAAGTTTTATGCAAATATCATAAAACTTAAAAGTAAGTTTTTGTTATAATATGTTTCCGAGGAGGGACGGCTGTATATTTTGAAACTTAAAAGAGTGTTATACGAATGTTTCCTATTTTTTTATTTACTCAATAGAAGGCAATTCACTATAACTTATTTTTCAATCTTGTATTTCTTAATTGAAACAGTTAGTGAATTTTGTTTTGACTTCAAATTGGTTCTTATTTTTGACCATTGTTAATAGGAAAATAAAATTGTTAGGAGAACTAATAAGTTAAAAGGAAATTAAAATTGCCAGAAGAACTAATAAATTAGTGTGATTTGGGAACTAAAAGATGTGCAATGAGAAAAGATATATGAGACATAATGTCTTATAAAAATGTAATAATAAATTATGCAGGAAAATTGTTTAAATGACAAACATAAGGTCCCTTTGCCCCGAGAACAACCCGCTTATTTTTTTATCTCATGGACAAAGTTAACACGATAAGATTATGATACATAATAGGAAGGTGCGATGGGAAATAGGAGGGCACGCCGGTGTTAAAAAAATAGAGCTTCAACCCATACCATCGGCTGGTGGGGAGACGCCGATGCAATCTTGAAGATGGATTACGGTTGCTGGTGGCGACGTTGGATTAAAAGAGGCCGGCCATGGTTTTAGAGTTGCATGATGGTGGCTGGTGGTGATGATGACAATGAAGAGGATGGCTATGTTTTGAAGATGATACGGTGATGCCGGTTAAGAAGATGTAGCTTCAAATTGGGGATGAAGAAATAACGTTAAAGATACAATTTAATATCAGATTTATACATCTTTTTTGAAAAAATAGTTATGTAAACTTATGCTCATGATGTTATTTTGTGGTAGTATCTTGTTAATTATAATAGCATCTAAAAATAAAATATGAATATTTTAGCTCATAATGCTATTTTATAGTAGCACTTTATTAAAAGCAGCAGTAGTTTATGAATTGTAGTAGTAGTTCTTAAATAGTAGAAGCTGTTATTTTATGAACAGCAGTAGCATTTTTTCGGTGAAATGTGTATCTTAGCTCACAATGTTATTTTATAGTAGCATTTATGAACTGTAGTAACAAATTTTGATTTGTAGTAGTATTTTGTGAATGGTAATATCATTTTGTAAATGAAATGTGTAATCTTATATTAAAATGTTATTTTGTGGTATTATTTTATGTTCAAATGCTACTACATGGTAGCATTTTGTACTTGTTACCATTTTTTATACAATTTTTTTATATATGATGAACTGTATAGTATCGTTTTGTAAATATTGTATCATTTTGTTATATCATGAATATTTAGTAGCATTTTTTATTTACTTAATCATAAATATATAACATTTACCATTTCTATTTTATCTTTTAGAAGCATTCCTTGTTCAAATTCTACTGCATTTTGTATTAATTGAATTAAAAAATTATAATAATTTTGATCTTACATTGTAGTATCATTTTATGTTTATTTACTAAACCAAACCATTTATTTATTTTATTTTACATTATAGTACCATTTCATATTTAAATGTAACTGCATGGTAGCATATAGTATTTGCTTTACAAAAAATTAACATTATTTTATATTTTATACCGCAATGGCACTTTATGCTTAACTACCATGACATAGTAGTATTTTGAACTTATTGTTGTTATTTTTTACACCTTTTCATATAATGATACTGTCAATTTGTCTGTGTTTTTTTTTAACTGTAGTTGACGATTTATGAGCAAGGTGAGATGAAAATGATTACATGGTGTGGTGGAGGATGTAGACAGCCGTGATAAGCGGTGAGAAGAGGCATGCATTGGTTTGCTAGGGTTAGGGTTTGAGGATGTGTAATAAAGTGGCAAAGAGAGCTTTAGGTGTAGATGGTGGTTGGGACAACAACAAGAGTGGTGGTGGTAGGTTATGTTGCAGGAGTAGTGTGGACCGACTATAGGCAGAGCTGCAACTACCTATGTGTGGTGATGGTCGTTACCGATGGTGAGAGATACGCAATGTTTAGAGAAGAAAAATCATATTATTTGTTCTGTCCTTTTGATTGATTTCTAAAGTTGGTTTTCTAGGGAATAAAGTTTGAAAGAAGTTTACCCTTTGCATAAAATTCCCATAAATTATACCTATACTATTTTCATAACAGTCAGAAATAATCAACTTATTTATTTTTCCATTGTCACGTAATAAAAGAACATCACATGAGGTCATTTATAATCCTCTGTATCACTAAAAAACCAAACAAACAATCCAATATGATAAAAGACAGCTCACTACATTCTCAATCTCCATCGTTATCGAAAAAGATTGAGTTTGGTTATGATGCATTAATTTAAAAATCGAACAATACAATTTTGACTATTTTTTGTGCTGCTCCTTTTTTCTCACATATAATTGAGCTCGTTCTATCCGAAGCCCAATAACAAATGCTCTTTTAAAAAGTGTCCACCAAGATCTCGCATAGTTCAATTGCCTGTCTGTTTGCCTAGTCTTAGTCCCATGGCCTGTCTACCTCGTTTCCCTTGTCTGAAGCCATGTTTTCTCTTTCATCAAAAGTGATGGTTTCCCTTAAGCATAGCCCGACTACACCTCCCAACCACCCTCCAGACATCTCCTTGCCTTGTGTGTCACCATCCAAGCTGTCCAAGTCACCCCAATTCCTAAACCCACCCGTCTGTCCATATGCCTTGTCCGACCACTTTCTTTCTCGTACAAACCTCCTCGTTGGCCTACCTTCCTTCTTGCGCCACTTTGTCGTGTGTGGATGCTGATTTGATAAAAGCTCTAGGCCACTCCTACAAAAAGAGGCAACAACACCGTACTATTCTCTTAATGAAAGCGACGAAGCCATCCCGTCTCTCTGTCAAAAGGGTCACTGTATAATACCCATTATGTATACCATACTAACCCTTTAACGAAAGTATGCCATAGTGCCACCCGCCGCCTAACACACATTAGGGTCACTCCATCCACATAGCAACCAAGTTGGCCACATTTAGATCGGTAGTCACAATCAACAGCTCTTAGGAAACTTGGTATTTAAGGCATCCATCCAAACCCTTTAAAGCATGATCTCTGTGGCTATTTAATAAATAGAAGATCCCATGTACTTATAAGAGGACCAAATTCCTTTGAGTTTGGCAATTATTTCTTTCTTATTTTGTGCCATTAATCCTCTCTCTTTTGACCATAAAAGTCTTAAAGAGCAATAAGATAAGAGGCCATGATTGGATTAGATATCTTCTAGATTCAACTACTCTATATTCTATGTCATTTACATACTTACGTCGCATTTGACTCATATTTATTCCTCAGTTTCCATCTATAACAACATTTTTATCGAGTAGCCTTCATTAAAAACCTTCTTTAGTCGTTAATCCGTGATTGATTAGAAATCTAGTCAGCATTTTGGCACTAGAATGACAACATGAACCTTCAAACTCTTCATATTCATCATTTCTTTTCTTTAAAACAACTATTATTTTCAAAACATTTTCCATGCAACCTCATGGAGATAATAGTAAAACCGAGGCCCATAACTCAGGTATCCTTAACACTAATGGTGGCACTATAGCCTGATAGAGTTAAGGCTGTGTCCAAGGGGCAATTATATAGTTTGCTTATTTAAATTAAATCTTATAGAGAATCTTAATCGAAACGAAGTGTGCTTCTGGTTTTACTTTTCTATTATATGTATTGTTATATTGGATATAAGTAAATTTTCATATACGTTATATATAAAAGTGGAAAATTCTTAAAAAATGTAACTTATCAACTGTAGTTGCAAATATGTTCGTAACCTTGAGTTTTAAATCGATATAAACACTTATTTCGTAAATATTCATAGTCAAGATGTATAAAGAAAATGATATCAATACATCCTTTAAGGAAATTGTATGTAGTGTTCCCTATATGATGAACAATAAATTACTCATGACGTTGGAGACACTAAGGAGTTACATACTTGCAGTTGTTTGGGACAATAACAAAATGACTCAATTGGATTCTTCTATAAGTTAATCCAAATAAGTCATAATGGAATATCTCATTGTAACGATGTGTCATGGTCTTCATATTTGAGGGTACTGTCGTTCTTAAGTGGTTAAGTTATAATTCAAGTACGGTTAATCACATAGCATAGTGATCATGTTATGATCATAGTTAAGTATACGATAGACTACTAGAGTGAAACACTACTCAAAATATGACTCGTCTCCTTCATTGTAGAAGGTCGGTTACACTGTAATTGGTAGTCAACTTAGAGCCAAAATATATGGCCATTGTAAAATGGTTAGTCAATAAAGTTATCTATTAAGGCGAGACTTTAAAGTTGTGTATGCCATCAACTATAAATATTATTTAACATTTGACCATCAACTAAACTCTAGATATCTTTGTGATATAGTAATGACGAAAATAAAACATGCACAATATATCATTATAATTTGTAGCTCGATAAAGATTAGAAATTGGATTTGCCTAAATATTCCATAATCAACCGAACTTGTGCCTGATACAGAACTTGTGCCTGATACAGTACTTCATCAAGGTCTATACAGGCTTCAGTATTCAAATTGTTTAAATGTTGATTAAGGACTGAGTTTACACCAGAGGGTCAACACAATCATGTTGTTAGCTAATTTTCAAGTTCACCCAATTCGAAATTAAATTAAAAATATTATAAATTAAAAATAAAATTAATACTATTGTTGTATTTATTTTTTATAGTTGTTTATTCAAGGCCTTAAGATACATTACAATGTTACATAATTGTTATATATTGATTTAATTAATATATAGGCTCATATTTTGTGACCGAATGGTCGATTCTTCGGCTAACTTAGTGGAGGCAGCATGTTCTTTCTCATTAATCAGCCGCACATTCTCCTCACAAAGACGAGTAAGCCCAGTGGCCTGTTCAGCACTGACAGTTGCATGAACAATGATAGTTTTTTCCCATATTAATGGCGTTTTCTGCCTCAGTAAGCTGCTCTTTTAGTTTCTTAGATTGATTTGAGCATCTTTTAGTTGATCATCCAACATGATAATGGCTCTATCACGGGCCCAATTTGCCTTAGGCAACAGCCTTTTCTTTTAGGACTACATCTCCCTCGGTCTTCAACTGGACTAATCATTATCACGATCTTTGATCATCTTATCATGGTCTTCTCTTTCGGCCTCAAACAAGAGGATCTCCTGATAGTTAATGCGATTTACATCCAAAAAGGCCTTTACTAAATGTTGCATATCACACCCAGCTTCCATGTTCTCACAGACTGTCTCTAGATTGCTGAGATAAGTAGCCATGATAAAGGGATTTATTTTCTTGTCAAGCTTGACTCCTTTCAAGAACAGATTTGGAAAGGTAGCTTGAAGCATGGGTAGACCTGGTATAAGCACGAACTTCTCGGTTCATCTAGAAGAAATGAGGGCCATTGCAATAGTGCCTACTTGAGAAGTTGGAATTGTTGGCATTTCAACAGTCCAAGCATCAATGCGGGGAGGAGTAATTGATAATGAGGGCTCGTGGTGGTCATGAAAGTCTCTATGGCACTTATGTATGTTGCCGGGGGCACTACTCTCGTTCTAGGTGGCAAGCCCCATCCTTCTTTCTTTTCCGTCTCTCCTCATCTGTTTCACTAGAAGGGTGGTAAATCGGATCAGAACTTTTACTTTTGTGGGAGCTAGTGTCTTGACATAACTGATGGTATAACCCATGTCCCATGGTACTTGAAATGAAAACAAGAATGAAGTTAATACTCGAACTTAGGATCTTAACGCGATGCAGAGATGTGTGTCCGTGATCCTAAAGTGAAGTGTGTATTGCTGATGACCCCCTATATGCTCTACCAACTGCATTGATAGGGTTTAAAGGTCAGAATCTTTTCACCACTACTCACAAACGCGCTTGAGGAAATGTCAATTTATGAGCCGATCTTAGCTAATATTTCGCTAATAGAGATATCCCCATGTTCATCTACGTAGATGGCAACATCTCTTATGAAATCGAAAGTATATTTATCTCCAATGGGGCTCCTGGTAGGTTCACCTCTAATAGACTGTGGGCTCTCGATATTAGGATGTTCTTGAGTAGGAGAAATCAGGAATTCGAGGCTTATGCCTCAATGGTTAAGAAGTCTGGAGAAGGTAACTTGGGAGGATCAAGGCTCATCTCCGACGACATGTCGAAAGATTCATCTCTCTCTTCGAAGATGTGAAAGCCACCGTCGTCGTCGTCTGAACCCTCTTACTCTCCTTCTTCAGCCATCGGATGCTTCCCCTCTCTTTTTTAAAATAAACCATCTTCTCCTTTGGGGATCGAAAACATCCTATGGGCCTCATCCTTATCCCCTATAATGACCTCTCCAGAGGGTAAGTCTGTATCAATTCTAGTAATCTCTTCGGGTCGTGCTTCATCTGATGGACCAGCCACTTCTTCTTGAGCCTCATCGTCGGAGTCACGAGCATGGGCTAGAGAACAAGTGTGCCTCCTGGGGATGCTTGATGTTGATGGCTCATCATCTATAACAAATCTATCAGGATGAAGCAAGCCAAACCGCCGAAGGTTCTCATTCGTCAAAAGTAACCCCACTCTGCACTAGAAAGCTCTCATAGCCTTAAGAGTTTCAAGCATTGCTTTGAGCTCGTCATTACTTTCCCACCTCCGGATAACTGCAGTAAGACATATGATAGGTTATGAAACTTGAAAATCACTTCAAATGGCAAGAGCTAAGGAGTAAGAACTTACTTTAGAATAACCAGAAGTGATTGAAGCCCTTTGGATGTTGGACAAAGAAGAACTCGTTCTTGAAGGCTGAACGTTTGTTGTACAGATCCTTTATCAACTTACATCCCCTCCAGGCTTCTATAATTATAAAGGATGGGCAGTCCTATCTCCTCTTGAAGTGTAGCAGATATATGAGTTCATTTAGCCTTAGGAGTCGTCCAAGCCTCGTCATGAATATGATGTATAGGGAACCTAAGAGCGCATATCCATTAGGATAAATTTGAAATGACGCTAATCCTAAATCTTAAAGCACCACAGACAAGAACCGATTGAACGACGGCACAACACCACTCAGGTACATGTATCGATTATAAGCAGTGAAGCCTTTGGGAGGATTATGTGCAAATTCGGCTCAAGTAGGCATACGAATATCACCTTCAAGGGTGTTGTGTTGTACACATATATTTCCAAGAATTTTAGTTATCAAGGATGATGGCGCTTGTTCCGGAGGGTCGGTCAAAATTCTCAGCCCGGGAAGCAACTGGTAGAGTGCAGGCTCTACAGGAACTAGCGAGCCGTATAAATAATAAGTCGTAGGTTGGCTTAGCCCCGTGGGAATGGATGGAGAAACAGGAGAAGTTGTTGACTCGGCTTCTAAAGGCGTGGAAACTCCATCAACAGACTTGCGACGTGTCGACTGGCGCGTCATTTAGACAATAAAACTCGTTGATCACGGTCAGGTATACTTTATTGCTAATAATAATTCCCGTGCAGTTAACACTTGACATCCAAAGGAAGTCGGCGTGTACTGACCAATCGGATTCCAAGTGTTGACTGGAGCAAGTGCAATGTGTTATCTATATGGAATGAGTCCAAGGTACCGAACACTGCAAACGGGCCGTCCCATGTAGATAGCTCAATTATATTGGAAAAATGATATGCATCGTCCTTTAAAATTATCTTTTCTGTACTTACCCATTATCAATCGACGATTGACAATGGATTCACTGTCCTAAACGACACAGAAAATTCTTTACTTTCAAAGACACTGGATATGCAAAAATGCAAAACAATGGAGTCATCCGATACGTTCAAATCTAAAGCGAATCGTCGTATCAGAATTAATTCGATGATCTAACTTTAGTCAATCCCATGAGAAAGAGATGGTTGAAACTAGGAGGCATAGCTTGTCACTCAAATCATATGCATCCAACATGAGATCAAGCCCTAACTACACCGCTAACAAATCACGTTTGGATTCAACCATCTCCATTCCAAAATTGCAATCAACTAAAGCAGATTTCCATCTCCATCACCACCCAAGCGTGTGTCCACCGTTGCCAACCTTCAATCCACACAGAGAGAGGCTTCGACCTAGGTTTGAATTAGGTACGGGTCTCCCAAATGCCGGTTGTGGTGGAGGCGGCCAGTCCATACGACGGCGAGAGATGCGAGGAGGCGGTGGAGTCTAGGGATGAGGCTGAAAGATGAACGGTGGTGGAGAAAGAGCTTGGATCGACATGCCTAGGGTTACGAACTCAGGTTGGAAGGTTGTAGACTCGAAGTGAAGTAAAGCAAGGAGGAGTTAAAATCAAGTAAGGTAGTGTAAGTAAGAAAAAAGAAAACTTAGAAAATTGCTCAAGTCCTTATCTTGGGACAAGTTAAAGGTTAACTCGGTACCGAGTTTGCCGTTTAAAATCGGGTTAGCTCCAACTTATCACAATAGATCACGTGCCAACTTAAAGCCTTGCATAAATTTCAGAGTGAAAATTGCACCACTAGTACAGAGAGCTGAAATTCATATCGAAGTCAGAACAAATAACAAATCAAAAGTTAACCAGTTAAAAACAACGTGTCGAAACGGAGTCGGACGATTGACTAAAACTCATAAGATAACAGTTCAAGACTTATATTGTTCTAGAAGCTTTATTTTCAACGACAGCGTACTTCATGGGGCAAATGTTAACTGGGTTTTTAACAAAGCAGAAATCATTAGGAGTTAGAATGTCGGTACGAAGGCAAATGGACCTGAAACTTGGTAAAGATACTCAGAAGGACAAGAGGAGAGACTCAAGAAAGTATAAGCCAAAAATAATTTAAGTAGCTAACTCGACCAGGGTCAACCCCCTTGACTCGGTACTGAGTCTAAATGCTGAGTCATGGCATCCTCATATTTTTAGCAAGTGGTCCCTTAGTCTTCCTAAGCATGTTCAAGAAGTTTCGTAGAGTTCTAGTGGGCTTATCGTAAGAAATGAAGGCGTAACATTTCAAATTGCAGGATAATCAAAGTCATAGAAGAACGATAATCAAAACTCATCGATAATCTACCAAATTACATGGAGAGCATCTAGACGAAGTAAGAAGGTCGAAACATAAGAATTTAGCCAAGATTTGGCTAAGGATTGGACCGGACCTGAGTCTAGGGCTTGACTCGGTACCGAGTCTAAACCTTAACTCAGGTCATTATGATATTTGTTGTGCTACCTTGGGCTGATAGCGGACTTCTAATCCAATATGACTGCTACCCCTATAAATGCAAACCATGGAGCAACCAAGAAAGTATCTAGTTTCTGCCATCACTACGTGGAAGCTCCGTATCTTTTTCAACTCTTCCCTCTATACCATAGCCACCGAGGCGGCCATTCTAGGCAATTTTAGAACTTAGAATTAGCCTAACCCCTGTACTTGTGATTAATTCTTTTTCAATCACCTTGTAATCTCATTCAAGCTAAATCAAACCAATAAATAAAGCTATAAAGTGGACGCATGTTTAGCCAACAACCGAACCACTATAAAAATCTTTGTGTCTTATTTACTTGTTTGCTATTTTCTATTATATATTTGTTCTGTTCTAACAGGGTTGGTGCTTTAACATCATCCTGCAACATATCCGGATTGAATGAACCATGCATCACAAATATCATTGAGTAACGCGGATGGATCCATGAATCCCTATTTTGATACATTAAAACCGTAAAATAATCTCGGTCAGTAGACTGTACGATGCGAATGTTGTTATTGACCTTCATATAGTTGAATAAATCGTGGTCAATATTGGACAACATGACTCTTGACCCATCCTAAAAGGGCCCGCCTAACGAAAGCCCTGACTTCATTTTCGCTTGTAACCTTCGCCAAAATGCAAATTAAACTTCCCCTAGCAAAAAAGTTTTCGTATGACCACATTAATTCTATTTTAATCAGATAGATATTATCATATTTTAACTGTAAAGAAACTTAGCTAAGACGTTGGCAACACATGGACATTTCGCATAACTTTCTACGCCATGATGCATCATTGTTTGTTTGTTTTGTTCTTATGTGTTAGATTGGTAGGTCTATGTCAATGTCATCGCTTAATATAAGTTAGTTTATGAATCCACGCGTAGCAATGTACTTATTCTTTGTTCAACTTGTGGTGGTGGGTCACCTTTTAATTTATGACCAAGTACTTTCCAATTTTCATTTTGTCCACCCATATACATAGTGCTTCAATTTTAAGAGCTAATGACAGAGGTAAAAGAACGCAAACTCCTTTTTCAAGTAGTTTTATAAATAGTTTGTAAGAACTTACTTAGAGCAACCCAATAGGCATATGAACCATAAGGACATTTCCAACAACGACCTATGCATTGTAAAAATCTCCGACCACCTATGCATCATAAAATTACTCTATGTTGTTTCAGAGACGTAAACGTCCAAACGATTCAATAATCGAACGTTATGTTTAAACGTTAGACCTTTGATATTTAAAAACAATTACATGAAGTCACATGTTTGTTTTTAAACGATTAAAAAGTAAACTTCAAACGCGTTTAGCAACCCGCCTCAACCCTTCCCTCTACCATTCTTGGTTTGTTTTTTTTTCCTTATTTAAGTTAGAAAGCATTTGTGTTTGTGCGCCCGATCAAAATTGACATAATAATAATGAGTAAGCTATTGATGATAATGTTGGTCCAGCACAAACCATTCCAGCATCAGATACCACATCCAACAAATTATGCTCATTACATCAACACTGTTTTGCATGCCATACGTGCATATTTTAAATCATTTTCTTTCTAAATCACCATTGTAATATGATTAATAACCATGAAATGATAACCATGAACCATTGTAGAATAGTGAGTATGTTATGTTTGGTCAATCAAATATTCACCACTAACTGTTATTTGTTATGCAATTGAAATACACGGGTGTTCCGGGTACATAACCTAAGTGTATTTATATGTATCATAGCACATTCCATGGATGATTACAGCTAGACTTCCAGCTTGTCTATTTATGAGAATTGTTAAGTTCAGGCTTTACTTTAGTGATACTGGTCTATTACTCACACATTTTACTTTTCTATTTTTGAGTTAGGGATAGGGCTGCACAAAGTATGAGTTGGATTGGATTTGACCAAATACTTCACCCGACCCGTATAGGTATGAGTTAAAGATAGTTCAACCCTTATCCGACCCTATATGAGGTTGAATATAAGTTGGGTTGAAATATGGGTTGGGTGAGGTTTAGCAGGATTGGGTTACGTTAATCTAATACAAAAATAAGAATATAAAGGAAAAATTAAAATATAATATTAAAATATTCAACTTAAAATATAAAATTTTAGCTGGCATAAATTAAATATAACTGATTTACTACAACACATATTTATTATAGTTTCATTATGAAATACATCATACGAAATTAATTCACTACATATTAGAGTAATAATTTCATTTCAAAATACATTAAAATGCTTTTCGAAATCTCTTAGTCAATCCTATGTATTTTGGACTGACATAAAATATGTTTTTTTTTGTATATTTATTTGAGAATACATAAATTTGATTCTAAATTTTGGCTATTCTAATTTTACATGGGCTGATATTAAATTAGTTTTTTAATTTAGGGTTGGGCTGGGTTAAAATAGAGTAGAGTTGAACAAAAAATTTCACCTAACCCATATATAGTAACCCGTATATAGTATGGGTTACAAATTGTAACATATATCTGATCCGAATTAAGATGGGTTGGGTCGGATTTATGTGGGTTGGGTCGGGTTGGTGGATTAGGTTGGCTTAAGTATGGGTTGTGTGCAACCCTCTAGGGATAAACTCTACATATTATTGTATGTTGTCTGGTTTCGGGATTGGAGCTCTAGAGCATAGACATATGTCATTCAACTCTTTCTTTGAGTCTCTAGATTTTTATTTGGTTTATGTACCTCGGTAAACGAGGCTTCTGTTAGGAGCGAATTTGTCATTTTGGCTTGTTTGAAGCAGTGCATTATTTTTCACAAAGATAGTGTTGATATGAGCAATGTTCTTACTCATGCATTTCTTTTATGTCTTTTTGTTCAACATCTGCCTCAAGCCAAAAAAGCATGGTCGTTTGGGCTATGTTGCAACGATATCTGATCTTTGGCGGTCTCATACTATAGATTTGGGTACGAATATACTTGGTGCTCTATATCCACATTTGACACGTGGTTGATATTACACATCAACCGTCAACTTTTTGGTGTATTTTGCCGCTTTGGTACTACGAGTACATGACACATATGCGTCGTACTCTCATTGCGCAATCCATGAATAAAGATGATAACTTTTTCTAAGGATGAGATGATGAGTGTCTTCTCAATAAAGATGCATGCATCGCTTGGTGGTTAACATGATTTGATGGAGGTTAATTCGTAGTTTGATATGCGTAACTAGGAAATATTTTCCACACTCCTTGGCTATTTATTGGCGGCTCTTGAAAAAATTATGGGAAACGCCTCCTTCATACCCTTTAAACTTCACATATATTCTATCGAAGTGAACGATCCCATTGTATACACTAAACTTTGATCATACATGATATTTAGGAAAGAGATGTTGGTACAAACAGGCCGGTTTTTTGTGTATACCTTCCAATTCATTACCCTACGATGTCCTGTTTAGGTGATATCGACATACATGCGATTGTTACATTTGGAGCATAGGATGTGGAGTCTTTCTTCATAATTAAAGGAAATTACAATGTTTATTGGTATAATGTGGCTCCATTTCATAACATGTTACCATTATCCATGTGTGATGAATTCCAATCACATTGGTCCTTTCATATCATCTAGTAGTAATTTTTATTTAATCCTACACCTTCACATTACATACAACCTTCTCAACCTACGGATCAATATTATTTTGAGAGAGTTAGAAGTATATCCTAGAGGAAATTATGCAGTTTATATCTAACTCTCTAATCAATCATGTTCATAATAATGGCGTTTATTTCTTATTATATACTTTTAGTTAATTTATAATATATCAATAAGAAAATCCTTATGAAAACTTATATGATTGCCGTTGCAAATAGTTGCAATCATGAATAATTAATCACATTAGATAATAACATTTTATTTCAAATATTCCTACTAAGATGTTTTGAAAAAGGATATCGATATGTCCGTTAAGACTACAGTACGTAAAACTCTTACATTGGGTAGTTGATTACTCATGGCTGTGGAGGGGGGATAACCAAGGAGTTAAGTGCTAATGGTTGTTGGATAACTATGAATGACTCGGCTGAGAGTTTCTCGTTGGATGATAACAACTAGGTCAAACATGAAACCCTAGTGTGATGGTATTACACAATTCTTTCAACTTGAATACTGCTGAGTTCAATGTGGATACTCCGTTCCAATTATAGTTAAATCATGGTATGACGACCATTGAGCGACTATAGTTGCATCTGAATTGAAACATTGGAAGTAAAACACCATTTAATAGAGAAATTTGCTTCTCGGTTGTATAAGATCAGTATAATGGTCAACCATAGTCAACTCAAAGTTAAAATTTTCGGTCAGAGTAGAATGGTTAATAATAAATATTATTATTAAACAAAGGACCATGTGTATGGGCTAACTTAGTTGAATGTTGATACTATTTGAGTTTTGACCAATATCAAACTCCATGCATGGTAAAGTGATACATTGTTAATGAAAGAATGTATGACGTCGCTATAAGGTAGCTTTTGATAAATGTAAAATTTAATTTTTAACAAAAAATTTTGCAGATGATGAAGTCGGCCAAACCGTCACATCACTAGCTAAGAAGATGTGTGAATAGTAATATTTGAATTGTTTATTATTAATCGCTGGCTGAATTCATAACTCTATGTCACATAACTATATTCGTTAATTTTTTTGAAATACCATGTGATTTAATTAATTTTTAAAATATTATTAATTAATTTAATTAATTAATATTTAATAAATATTAACTATTGATGTTTTTATTTTTGGGGTGTATTTAGTAAATGGGTAGCTCCTAAAAAGGTACTGGGTGCTATTAGCAATTAATTGGATGCGTATTTAAAAGTATATATATGCGTATTGATATACATTTAAATAGGATTTAAATGCAATTAATAAGTAATTTTTCCACTATCCCAGAACAAACTCAAATAAATAAATTGGACTGAAAAAAGTAAGGGAATGGAATCAGAGACTAAGATATCATCAAGAATGACAAGACGAAGGTAAAAAGCAAAATTGACTGTTGGCATCAAAATTGACCACCAACACTCAGTTGTATGAAAGCACCAATATCCAATCCAATTACAGAAATATGAAGATAAGTATACGAAGAACAAAAATAAACAATTAGAAAGCAAGTAAATAGAGACACGGATTTATAGTGGTTCGGCTAATTCTGACCTATGTCCACTCCATAGATTTTCCTTTCATTAGTTTATACAGTTGATTACAGTTGCAAATCCATGAAATTCAAAAATCAAACCGATAGAGTATAGCCTAGGTAGAAGTAAGGAGAAGCCGAAAGAAGATCCCCTTTTTGATGCAATGTCCGCTGTATTTATGGATAAAGACGACTACTAATCTCTTTGGAACTTTGAAAAAAGGACCTTCTAATTCATATGCGCCCACCAAAGGAGTCGCTAGGCCTAACTCCCATAAGGAGGGATCAGTACCAATCCCTTCATTGGTTGATTTTTGGGCAGAGATTCCGATGGTGGCTTCTATATACTAAAATATGTTTAATCTCCAATTTTCATGTTATTTGGATCAACAGAGCTCGAGTTATTGGTTGTTGAATGCAAGAATACCCTAGAATTTCAATACATGCCGAACCCTATTCAATGAAGTTTTCTAATCCATATCTACCAATAAAGCATGCCGACCCCTCCTTTATGAGCTCAAATATGCCGATCCCTCTATATTGAGTGTAACATCCCCCACTTGGAGGCCCAAAACTAACGACTACGGATGCTGCAGTCATCCATAGTTATTAATCCTTAGCGACCAAATACGGTAATGTTAGATACGTCGATGCAACAGAAACACATGGATATTTTTTAAAATCATTAAACATGTTTCACATTCCATATCAAATCATTTCAAATTCATTACATAATCCCAATACATGAACCACATTTAGAGAAACTATAATTATTACAACATACGCCAAGAGCGACATATGCAGATGCCCTCTTGGATTATCAAAGTGTATATATATATAACTAGGCAATTAAACAACTTTGCTTTTACAACAAAACACAACGCACTCAAAATGGAAAAAACACCTAAATAGCTAACTTGCCTCCTGTATGACTCCAGAAGCTTATTCGTCTAAGGAGAACCTTAACTCTCAAACTATTTATTATCAATTGAGCACCCGAGAGTTTAAGAGAAAAACATAAACTTCGAATCAAACATAAAGCTTGATATGAGTAATAACCTACCATCTCAAACCATTTAGATATCTAGTGAGACCACGCCGCTTAGCGGAATGGATTTTCCCTCACTAGTATCATATCCAAAACTTTATAAAAACCATGTACTGTGCTCCTACATCAACAATGGATAAAACATAAAAATTCAAAATATTATGATGATATGCAAACAAGTAAATCAATTCTGAATTACCCATCCCCATTTATTTCGACCATCTGTCTCAGTTACAGTTTCTAGGGTCACTATTAACAGTATTAGTTTTCATGGGCTTACTAATAACTTATTTAAAACTTATGGACTCCCTATTCGATTTCATATTTTTCATGGGATCACTAAGAGCCTATTGATCCCTGACAATAATTTTATTGATTCATGGGTTCTCTTTGAACCTATTGGTATCTCCAATAACTTTCCTCATATCCTAGTTTTCATGGGTTGACTAGGAGCCTATTGACTTTTATCAATAACTTATCCGGATATAGTTTTCATTGGTTCACTACAAACCTATTGGCCCCCGCCAATAACTCTTTTAATCATAATTTTCATGGGTTTACTATGACCTTGTCTATATGACAACTTATTTAATCAATATTTAGGCATCCTATGTTCTGGTCTATTTGACCTCCTGGATGCAATTCTACTCGTTCAAGAGTTAACTCAATTTATATTCACTACTGGGTCAATCTTACTGGTTATTATGCCCTTTTTCTCTTCAAAATACACTTGTGGGTCCATTATAATGTGAATATATATGTTAGAAGAAGCAAACATATTAACATAATAACACTAACACCCGTGGTTAAATCCTTGAAATCATTTTCATATGAAACATGGTTAATCCCTTTAACCTATTATTTTATCAAGGAAAGCTTCTTCAAAAACTTCATACTTAAAAGCCAATTTAAAACTCCTTTATTTCTACCATGGTTTTAAAAAAAAAAAGGGATTGGGTTCTTTATTTTGAAAACTAAGGCTTTCAAAACCTTAAACTCTTACTTTCTAAACCATTGGATAACCATTCGAAAGCATTTTCTTTTCAAAACCCTAAGCATATGCCTTTCAAAATACCTTAAAACATCTCTTTTGAAACCATCAAAACATACCTTTTGAAATTATTAAAGCTTTACTTATTAACTCATAGAAACATAGCTTCGAAACCATTTGAAAGTACCATTTCCAAAACCATTGGGTTTATGTTTAAAAGTATCTTTTGGATCAAAATGAATATAAATGAAAGTACCCCTTTCGAAACCATTAACCTTCGTATAAAAGAGTTTGGGAAAAACCAATGGCTTTGGATTCATCTTTTCGAAAGCTTACGTCATAAAAATAAAAAAACTTGGGATGATAGCTTCGAAACCCCTTTCAAAGCTATTTCCTTCGAAACCATTAACCCTTTTGAAAGCTTTAGGAAGTGGCTTATTTCATTTATAAAACAAAAGCTACCTTTCGATATAGTCGATGGCTTCAATCTATTCGAAAGGCATAAGGTCGGCAGTAGGGTTTTGACTAGGTTGAAACTACCCCTTTCGAAAGCATTGAATTAAAATACGACAACTCATTCGAAAACATTCTTTTTGAAACAAAAAGGCGGCAACATTTTCGAAAAATATTTAAATGGGTTTCGACCCTTTTGTAAGCATCCTTTTTGAAAACAAGGCATGTGCATATCTTTGAAAAATAAAACAAAGGCCACATAACTTCCTCCATTCTCCAATCCACTACGTACCAACTTATTGATACCTTGTGTTTTGGTTTCGACTAGGTTGGTTTCAACTTGGTTAAGGTTGAAGTATAGGGTCGAAAGGTACTACTGAAATAGGCGAAACATTATTTCTGGGTAAAGATTGTTTTAATGCGTTTTTATGTAATTGCTCTTTAATTAACCTGTCTATTTATAAATAAATAATTTGTTGCCATAAATGTTTCAAATTCTTTCTAAAATAAAACCACAATAATTATTTCAGATCTAATTAAAATAATTTAGCAAATAAGTCATTCCTTAAGAAAAATAAGTAAAACATTAAGTCCTCCATCTAAAATAGTTTAATTTCCATAGTAAATTACGTAGGAAATATTCCTAAAAATCATAGAAATTCACTTTTAATATGTTATCTAACATATATAAATTTTAGACCCAAATTTTTCATAATATAGCTGAAATTAATTTCTAAACTCAATTATTCATATTTTCCTTTGAAAATTCATAATAAACTTTCCATAACTTGGAAAATTATAAAAATAAAAACCGATCTCCAAAATAATATTTTACATAACATATAAATTCCTCATGGCATTCGAAATCCAAAATAAATGATTTTAGCCTTAAAATCGAATAAAACAATTATCAAACAAACTTGTTTGAATATATCATATCATGAAATCCAAGCATGTCATCATCAAAAATCATCATATGTATTTAAACTTAAACTCGAAAATCAAATGGTTTTAAAAAAATAAATAGAGATGGTTTGATTATTATTCACCTTGATTAGGATAAGGAACTTGAGATTTGATCCTTGATTAATTCTCCTAGCTTGATTCCTTAGCTTTAATTTGATTTTTCTCCTTTTCTTCCCTAGGTAACGGCCGGCTTTGAGCTTTTGATTTACGTTTATGAGTTTTGCAAAATGAACGTGTAAAGAAATAGAAATGTTATTTTTAAGGGTAATGGAATTATGGGTGCGGTTATTACCTATAAGGGCCATGCTTTATTTTCTTATTAATTCTCTATTAAACCATTTCCATAAACTCATTCTTTATTTTTAATTAAGCATGACCTCTAGTTAAGTTTTCAAATCTTAATTCTCTTATCACTCTAATATTTATATTATTCTATTTAATTTATCTAATTAAATTTTCTGAATAATATTATTAAAAATTAAGGGTGTTACATTGAGCATGTCGATCCTTACTCTATGGAGTATGCCAATCCCTACTCCATGAAGCAAGCCGATCCCCCCTCCATGAAGCACGCTGATCCCTCCTTTTTCCAATGAAGTGGACCGAACCCTTTATAGCACCCAACCCATGCATATCCCTTACAAGTTACCGAGCCATTAGAGTATGCTGATCCCTCCTGGATGTAGCACGCCGAACCCTCTGACTTGAAGCTGATCTCTCATTGACTTATATGACTGATCCCTATATATGTTTTGTTAAAACTGACTTCACATATCCCTCAAGCTATACAATACCATCGACCCCTCAAGCTATACCAACTCAATACCGATCCTTCAAGCAATGCCAAACCCTCTCAAGGAGCCCATCCATACCGACCCCTTTCAATTTACCATATTATGCCGAACCCTTCCATCCATTGAACCATATTCCATGCTTTGAATATTTTGCCTTGCATATCTTTCAGTTCCATTCAATCCCGACTTCATGTAACCGTCTATACCTGATTTTTAGGCCCTACAATCGTCGTTCTGTACTTATCGGCCTTGATAATCGTGAAGTCTGTTGGGTTAAATCCACCTGTGTACCACCTTTCCAAAAGGAGGCTTAATACTTTGTCCCCCAAAACATGCCTTGCGATAGGAAGGTGTGTTTTGAATTGCTATAAATCCAAAATCTGAAGTCCATAATCCATTGATTGTCATATTATCCAATCCAGAATCCAATCCATTGCCAATCCAGTTCCTTGATCTCTTCGAATCATTAGTGAAATCCATGAATATTCTGAGTCGATATCCAATTCCAAATCCATTCCAAATGCATTAACCAAATCCACAATCTCTACGGATTGTTTTATCCAAATCCGGGATCGTTCCTGGTCCAAATCTAAATCTATAGATCTCTCCGGGTTGTTAGCCTAATCCAAATCCTTGATCTCACCAGATCGTTGTCGAGCATAATTCATACTCGACGACTGAGTGGACCGATCCTGTCGCTCTCTAGTGAAGCGGTCTACCCCTTGCCAGGCATAGTCCATTCACGACAACCTTGATCTCTTTGGATCCTCGTCGATCACAATCCATACTCAACAACCTGTTGGGTTTTGTTCTCTAGCCTTGACTCTCCGATCGAGCGCTTAATCCATGGGGTATCCTTCCCAGCTTCAGTTCCTAATCAAGGACGTAATCCGTAGGGTATCCTTCTCCTGCCTCGATCTTAGTCGAGGACTTAATCCATGGGGTATCCTTCTCCTTCCTCATAAGACCCGAGGGCATGCCTTCTAGTCTTTGTGGATCGACACCGATCCCACTAGAGGGAATGGTGCCGATCCCTGTAGGATGGCAGGGGACTGCCTCGATTGCTCTGTTCTATTCCTTTGTCTATTGGCTCCATTTTCATATTTCCAGTTCTAATTTTTAGCGATTCCTGTTGCTTCAACTCCTTGATTATGTGCTCTAGCTTGTTCAACCTATTAGAGTAAATTCTGCATCATCTTCTCCAGCCTTTTCAACATCCTCTCCTGCATAGCATCCATCATTGTTTCCATTTCATCCCTGATGATGTAGATTGATGCTTGATTAGCTCCAGCTCCTGAGGAAGCCTCCTAACTCCCTCCATGCTGGCTCCTTTCCAGTAGCGCTCTCCTTGTTGATTGCTTAGCCATTATTTCCTATCTCTAAGTATTCAAGCTTCAAAATCTGAACTCCTTGCTTCCAAATTTGCTTATGCAAGAATTCTCAGTGAAAGCACTAAAATGCTGGCGTCAAAATTCACCACCAACACCCAATTGTATGAAAGCACCAATATCCAATCTAGTTACAGAAACATGAAGAGAAATAAATGAACAGCAAAATTAAAACAATTGGAAAGCAAGTAAATAGAGACACAATTTTATAGTGGTTTGGCTAACTCTGGACTACATCCACTCAAAAGATTTTACTTTATTAGTGTATACTGCCGATTACTTGTTAGAAATCCATGAAATTCTAGAATCAAACCAGCAGAGTATAGCCTAGGTAGAAGATAAGGAGATGCGGAAAGAAGATCCCCTTTTTGACGCCATGCCTACTGTATTTATAGGTGAAGACGACCACCAATCTCTTTGAAACTTTGATAAAAGGACCTTCTAATCCACATGGGCCCACCATAGGGGTCGTTAGACCCAACTTCCAATGAGGAGGGATCGGTACCGATCCCTTCATTGGTTGATTTTTGGGCAGGAATTCCTATAGTGGCTTCTACAAACTAAACATGTTTAATCTCTAATTTTCATGTTATTTGGATCAACAGAGCTCGAGTTATTGATTTTTGAATGCAAGAATACCCTTGGATTTTGATACATGCCGAACCATATTCAATAAAGTTTATTGATCCATATCTACCAATAAAGCATGCCGACCCCTCCTATATGAGATGAAATATGTTGATCCCTCTATATTGAGCATATCGATCCTTCCTTTATGGAGTATGCCAATCCGTCCTCCATGAAGCAAGATGATCCCTCCTCCATGAAGCATGCCAATCCCTCCTTTTTCAATGAAGTAGACCGAACCCTTTATAGCATCCAACCCATGCCAATCCCTTCCAAGTTGGTGATCCATTGAAGTATAATTATCCCTCTAGGATGTAGCACATCGACCCCTTTGAATTGAAGCGGATCCCTCATTGACTTATACGACCGATCCTATATATATATTTTGTCACAACTAACTTCACCGATCCCTCAAGCTATATAATACAATCGATCCCTCAAGCTATACCACCTCAATACTGATCCTTGAAGCAATGCACAACCCTTTCATGGAGCCCGTCCATACTGATCGCCATATTATACTGAACCCTTCCATTCGTTGAATGATATTCCATACTTTGAGCATTCTGCCTTGCATATATTTCAATTCCATTCAATCTCAACTTCATGTAACTGTACATACCTGATTTTTAGGCCCTACAATCATCGCTCTGTACTTATCGGCATTGATATTTGTGAAGTCTATTGGGTTAAATCCACCCGTGTATTACTCTGCCAAAAGGTGGGTTAACATTGACCAAGAATGGATCAAGCAAAATAACTCGGTAATGAGTTGTTTTGAAAGGTACCAGCCCTTATTTGCTCCATTGATTTCCATGCCTTATGATTTAGGTATTTGGATGTGAAGAAAATTTGCAGAAATTGGTTATGAGAAAAACTCGATAATGAATTATTTTTGATCGATACCCACTTGATTGATATTCTAGGATTGTATGAAAATAGGATGATGCAACTACCCAGAATTTTGGACACTTCGTATTTAAATATCTTAACTATTTAAATATTTAAATCTTGGATTAAATATTATTAAATTTATTTAATAACCTTGCTAACCCCCTTTTTAAATAATATGTAATGATTTTAATATTGATTTTGAAGTGTGTTACAAAAATAAATACTTTGAAGAAATATTGGTAATGTGACCAAAAATAAGTATATTGATAAATAGCTTTTCCATCGATATAATTTATTCGAACTCTTCTGTGCTAAGCTAATAAACATATGAACATACTAGCAACTAATTAGCACACTTTTCTTCATGAAGTTATTAGAACATTGTAAAAGCTTCTAATGGATAAGAGATATTTGTATATAATGGTAGTTTAGTTATTTGCTAAAGGTAAGAAGTGTAAAGGAGAAGTGATGGGCATGTAAAGGGATAGGCCTTCCATAGCATGGTTGGGGGGTGTGAGAGCAAGGTGAAGGAACAAGATATGCAGCCTATAAAAGGAGTAGCATCCACCTTGAATCTATTTCATAATTTTTATACATTAAGTCTAAGCTCTTTTGCTCTTCTTCTTCTTTTTCATAATTTCTTAATGAAAAATAAATTTAAAACATCTTAAAATCTCTTCAAACTTTTCCACAATCCTTAGGACAACATAAAAATACTTCCTAGAAAGTTATATGTTGAAGAAGTGAAGCATATCTTTACCCACTTAAAGAGGCTGTGAGCATTAAGAAGGAGTTTTGGGCTTAGGCTAGTGCAAAGCTAAAGGAGAGGTAGGAAGTTGGTATTTGGATGGCCAAGGTAGGAAATAGAGGATTGAACTTGCTTTTTTATTTGGTTAAGGGTGAGTTAACTTCCCATTGAATGGAAATATATTGTGTATATGTGTTTGTGATTGATCGCTTATATTTTATTTGAATTGATATTGACATATATTGTAATATTGGTTTTGATTCTTGCTTTGAAAGCAAATAGCATATATAATCCATATGTATGGACTTGAATGGACTTGTGTGACTTGAATCATAGCCTTGAAATAAAGTACATAGGTTGTAGTTGAACTTCTGTTTAGATTGGATTTGAAAGTGCTGTTATAGCAATAGTCGCTATAGATGCACTTAGGAATTGTCTTCTGTTCGGCAGTTTCAATGAAACTTAATAGGGAGATCCTTAGGGATTTCTTATCATATTTGTAATGTATAATGTGTATGCGTGTTGCTTGGATGATAAAAGGTTAATAACATATCAAAAAGTGGTCAAACATATATTTGTGCAAAACTACCCTGTTTTAACCATTGTTATGAACTTTAAAGGTTTAGAAGGGAATTTTAAATCCAATATTTAGTTCAATTCTTTTACAAGTGTTTCCTAAATATTATTAGAGTATTTTAGGTTTGGTTTGACATTTTTAGGAATTTATAAGAATTATTATGAAATTTTAAAGAAGAAGGTTTACTTTTAAATATAATGGAAACGTTGTTTTGTCAAGTTTTTAAGTGTATTATAAACTTGTTATGTTCAAGTAATATTTTGGGTGAATGTTTTAAAACCTATTAGGATTATTTTAAAGTATTTTTAAGTACACATAGTTTCTATAAAATATGTTGACTATTTTACTAAAGTATAAATATATAATGTAATAAACTATCTTTTGAATTGTTTTATTATATATCTGTTTTGTAAATAAATTACTATACTTATATACATCATTTCATAATAGGTTTAAATTATAAATGAAGGATTTACAAAGGGGTTATGAATTGCTTAGTGGCTAAATCGTGTTTTGTTTAATTATTTGTTTAAAAAGTAATTAATTATGCTTAAAACTAAAAGCCGATGAAGTAGACTTATCTATTTGTGAGAGTTAAGATTGATGTTCGAGTAGATATAGAAACAATATTGCTCTAACCTACAGGCTTTCCTCTTGATCGACGAATAGTTAAGTTGGAAATCTCGACAACATGCTAATCGTGTTGATTACTTGCTCGTTTATAAAAATCATTAGTATATACTTAACACTAAAAGTCATGAGGTAGACTTATCTATCTGTGAGAGTCAAGAATGAAGTGTCTAGGCAAGGCTTTGATATGTAACTAGTGCTCTTACATGGCTTCACTCTTGAACGAGGGATAGTATAACTTGGAATGGTGGAAATGAGTTAAGTATATGGACCTTGATTTCCATAAAAGATCTTCTTTAGAACTTGATAGTTAATTAGTCAAATACCGAACTTGATCGAATATTAACTTAGATCTTTAAAAAAATGTTTTAGCGATAAGCGTAAGTGAAATGGTTTTGGATTTATTGTGACAATATATTAATAACATTCATCTTTAACCCTTTTTGATTATGCTTATGAATATAAATAGATCTTTAAAGGATGGTTTAAAGATAAGCATAAGTGAAACGGTTTTGGTTTTGTAGTGACAACGCTTATGTAACATTGGCCCTAAACCTTTTAAATGGATTTGAAAGTACTTAGATCCTTAAAATGGGTATTTTGAAGGAAAGTATAAGTATGAAATCTGTTGGAAAATGACAGAAAAAGAAAAGGTTTAAAGTAAAAAAATTGTTAATGATTTGTAACTATACTTCTACCATTTGAGATAAGTATTTAAATACCTTTTGAAGTATTGAAAGAGTACAAATGAATAATAGTGATTGATAAATGAAGTACTATAAGATAAAAGAAGTTTTTACTAGTAAAAGAGGTGTTAATTAATAAAAAAACATTAACTAAATAAAAAAGGGTATTATGAGTCACTTGTGTGACTTAATAGTTCTTTGTGTAACTTGATCGTGCTTTGTGTGACTTGATCGTGTTTGTGTGTTTGTTAATTTGTAGGAAGTATATGAGATTTGTTTTCCATTTACGATCATCTATCTTGTAATTTATAGTTGATTAGTCTATTATCGAGAATTACAAAAATAACTTAGGAAATATCTAGAAGAAATACAAGGGCTATATGGTACAGTTATCTTCGGAGATGTTATACTGTACGTATAAACTCATCTTGCTCTTCTAGAAAAAATGATAAGGAAATCCACACGGATAGGAGATTACCTCCACCCAAATTTATTGTATATTTATTCCTGAAAAAACCTGGGTTAAGTTAATCGGAAATTCGTCGATTGGTTTTGAAGTGTCCGGTAAGCGGGGAAAGTGTACTTATATGAGATGACTCGAATCCGTAATCACTTCAAAACCATATATGCGATATATATTGGAAGCGGTTATGAAGTGAAATAATATAGAGTTGAACTGTCTATCTTATGGTTAAGTCCAAGGAAGAGGTCAGCGTCAACATTTCAAATAATGCTATCATGTGGGATTGTCTATCTTGACGAGTATTCCGAGAGAGAGGACAATATTAGTAATCGTTGGAGGACTTATGCAGGAATCTAGGTAGAGATTTGCGGTCTTTTCAAGATGCTCGAATCCATGTAGCGATTCATGATCTGTTTGAAATGATGGAATTCATTTGGGGATGCATGTTTTGTTCAAGTGATAAGACTTGTGTGAGAGATGCCAAATGTAGCCTCGGCATTGGTAAATGACCAAAACCAAAGATAAGGTGCATAGCCATGAAGGGTTTAGCAACCTAAACGGGGTAGAGATGCTATCGATATTGCTAGCGGGATTTGATGATATTTGGTTAACATCTCGGCATTGACCAACTATGGCTTACCATATGGTATATTTTATCTAGAGATATATGACGCTCAGAAGGATATCTCCGATCCTTATGTAGGAGGTCGGATTCGGTTTAACTGGAAGGATATCCATAGAAATCCTACATATTTATACGAACGTTCCTTAGTGATTTTTGATTGTATACCTAGTTATTGTGGGGACGTACACATACTACAGCTATTTATTACTTAAATTCTACACCCTAGATATTATTTATTATATCGAGTTATGTACTTTATAGATAGTTAGCTCTATTGAGGGGATAACCATTATGGTATTCCATGCGGTCTCAAAAGTGCTGTTATATGCCACATATATTTCTTGAATCTCTTATACTAGACTTACCTTTGACTCATGGTTTTATATTTTCCTTATTTTCATAGGTACTCTTTCGAGTAGTCTGAGAAAGGCAGGTTTTCATTGATATTCTTTGGAACTTCCAAAGATGAGCTAGATGCTTCAATTGACCTACCATAGTATTATTATTTTCGCTACGTTACTTTATTATATATATTTATCAGCATATATTAGAACATGTTGTTATAGCTATCTAGGCCGATGATAATGCTTATGATTGTAAGTCTAAAAGGCTATGTAACTTAGGGTGATAGTTTGTACTATCTTTTGATATTATATGTTTTCGTTCTGTAGGGAAATTCTGATGTTGTGTTTTCCTCTTCCTTGTTCTATTTCTGTTTATTTTATTTTACCCTAGTAATTTATCTTTCTGACACTTCAACGCTTGGCACATGAATACCGCGGATGTGTTAGTGTCGACATTTAGGGGTCGAAAAGGTGGATCTTTATAGATGAAGTTCCCACCATGGAACAAAGCTTGAAAAGCGGATTAACAAAATAGGTCCTTGTCAAACTATTAGGTTGGTACTGAGTTGTTTTGTGTTCTTAGGATTCATGCATGGCGACCTATTCTCCATGCTAGAACTTTGGATCTAAAGGAAAAGAATTATTCAATCATGGAATCAATTTTTTTTTAGCAAGATTTATATATAAATAGCAAGGGACCTTCAACAAAAAAGGGATCGATCTCTATCTTCTCTCTCTCTCATTCTTCTAGGAAATCCAAGAACTACTATATTGTAGTTGTAAATTGATTGTAAATTTTTGTATTCGGAATAGAATTCATTAAAAAAATTAAGTGGAAATAGTTCGAAGATTTCACCAAATCTCTGTAGAAATTTCTTTACTATCTTATTTTTTTGATTTCTTTAATTTAATATTTTTTTGATTCTGATTTCATTGATATTAGGTGTTGTGTTAATTTTTCACAAAACCTTTTTGCCGCTTTCAAGAAAAAGACTTAGATCTAATATTGAAGAAGATGAAAGAAAGCTTTAGATAAAGGAATCCCACCGGAGTATGGAGGCAGCCAAGAATGTCCTTAAAAAACTTACTTTCTATCTCTGTGAAAAAGGAAGAGATGGAAAGGATGATGATGAGGATGCAAAAGGGAATGATGGCTCAGGAAAAGGAGATGAATGGGTCCTTTCAAAGGATAGAGTAGGAAAGAACAGCTGAAGGGGCTAGGAATTAGGATCGAAAGCTAGAAGACGATGCATGTGCACTAGGAAACAAAACAGAACAAGTTAGATCAAACTACATAGGGATGTAACAAGTCGGTATCGACTTTTCCAACCAAGAGATACCGACCATTATGGTCGGGAGGAATGGTCAACATGGGTTTCGAGCTAACTGGATAATAGGAATGGGCAATGCCGAAGTTAGAGATGAAGATCAAAGTGCAAACTTATGGCGACAAGGATTAGGACTAGAAGATCGCTAAGGGAATGTGGCATGAGGAAGCTATTGATCAAAGGCGTGTAAAGTCTTAGAGATTTCACTTGAATGAAAATGATATAATCACTAGCAAGATAAGACAAGTTCTTGGAAGTGGATCCCCAGATTGGGGTTTGGTGGATATAAACAGAAACATATTTACCCCAAACATCCGATACGCTAGAAAATCCATCTAATTTCAAACTACCTACTTTACAATCATACGATGGTAGAAAGGATCCAATAGTTCACTCGATGAGATATATCCAATACATAAGAGAGTTGGGTGCTTTGAACTAAGTGAGTGGATAGTGCTTCCTGCTGTATTTGACTAACTTGACAGCCATCTCATTTTGCTAATTGGATAATGTGTCCAACAATACATGGATTGAATTAGTGGAAAGATTCATGAACTGGTTTAGGGGTCACATTGTTTGAGCAATGAATGTGATGAAGCTATCTTGTGTGAAGTAGAAGGTAGGCGAGACATTATGGAGGTATTAACTAGATTCAACACAGCAGATGCTGCTAGACCCATCAATTGTTCTGATGGTAGTGGTTTCGGATTTGGTAACAAAACAGATTTTGAGATAGCACCAAAAATGGATCCACTAGTGGATCTCATGGACTTCTATTATCAAGCTGAGGATATCTTCTCCAAGAGGATGCAAAGGCCAAAAGTGGCTAAGTCAATTCCATGGAGGATGAAGGACCATCCAAGGCATGATATGGAAAGGATAAAGGAAAGTGAAGAGCTGATGATGGCTTTGAAGGATCGAATTGAATGAAGATGGAGCTAAAAGTTTCCTCTTACATTGATTGACAAATAACCCAGAGAGGATCTATGTTGATACGAGGGGGTAGATTCCCTATTCGAAACCTGTAAAGAGATATCCCACTGAGTGGGAGAGGAAATATGGAAAATATTGCATATTCCATGAGATGGATGAGTACGATACAAATGAAAACAAACACTTGTAGGATTTAATCGAAGAGTATATTCGTAGTAACAAACTATAATAATATGTAAGGAATCAAACTGCAGTGGTACAGCAGGAGAGGCCACCACTTATGGCAAATATACCCGGTCATGGTTGATTATTTGGGTCGGATATAGTAATCCCATGATCAAGAGGATCAAACTTAATATGTTTTTGGCATTTTATTTTGCTATATAAACAGTGAAGGATAACTACCGGGCTTCTTACTTTTGTACGGTATCTCGATCAGTCCTAAGGCATGCTCTGGTTAAGGTCCGAGAGTAATCCTTGACTAGATTTGACATCTTATTTTTTCTTGTCACAATTTGATTTGGATATGAAGATAGGAAAGATGTGATAGTGGATGTTAAATGATGATATTATTAGTGGATGCTACTGAAACATAGTTATCCCTTATGTTTGATAGATAAACAGATAGATAATAATTTCCCCGACCAAAGAGATGGGGCAATAAATTTTGAAAAGCAAGCTCCCTTGTCGGAGAGGGAGTGGTGGGACATATACAAGATAATGGGTTCCCTTACCAATGAGTGAGCGGATGGACTCTCTTTAGATATTGATTCCCTTCACCGGAGAGCGAGCGGGTGGGCTCAATCGAGATTTATGATTACATGATTTGGAGAGATCAAACATAAATCTTTAGGATTTGAATTCCTTTTGATTTGGAATGATTACCAAATGATTGATAAATGCCATATATCAAATCGGTTGGACTTACTTATAATGGAATGGTAGACAATACTATGCGATTTATAAGTTATGCTCTAATTAGTGGTAATGCATTACTATGGATAATGAGACATAATAGCTTGTTATAAGATTTGCTTAAGATAATTAAATCCCAAGAGAATGCAAGATGACTATGGTTTATGACTAATAATTAGGCAGGGACTTGAGTTCTTTGTAATGTTGAGACTAGAACAATCTTTGATTTACAGATGAATCCGAAGGAACAGATGATTTGCAATGGTTGGTCTAGTAAATAGCTAGAGTGTGTAATTGATCATAATTTTCCAGTCTTGATATATGCTCTTGAGAAAAGAATGCTTTGTATTCATAAAAGCATACTTTGCGAGGCAAGCATTTTCGGCAAATTTTCCATAGTCTCAAAATAAACTCAAACAAATAAACTAGACCGTGAAATGATAAGAGAATGGAATCAAAGACTTTGAAATCATTAAGAATCACAAGATAAAGTTACATATCAAAATTAGCCATGAATGGATCAGACAAAACAACTCGATACCGAGTTGTTTTAATTGGTACCGACCTTATTTGCTCTATTGATTTGCATGCCTTAGGACTGGGCATTTAGATGTAAAGAAAACTTATAGAAGTTGGTTATGTGAACAACTCGGTACCGAGTTCATTTGATAGGTGCTGACTTGGTTGATATTATTAGATTGCATTCAAAAAGGATGTAAAGCTCGACCGTAAATCAAAGCTTAAAAACTTGATGAAAGAAAGGTCGATACTAACCTATTATGGTCGGTGCCGAGTTTTTTTTATGTCCATGGGATTCATTCATGGTGACCTATTCTTCATGTTGGAATTTAAGATCTATTGAAAAAGACTTATTCAAGCATATAATCATGAAAGATTTGTGCTGGGATATATATATATATATATATATATATATATATATATATATATAAAGCAAGGAACCTTCAATTAAACAGGGATCGGTATCCTTCTTCTCTTTCGTCATACCTTCTAGGAAACATAGGTATATACAATTTATTTCATAAAGTTAATATATATTTACTATGTCCACAATTTTGAATATATTAACCATATATATGTTGTACTACAACTATATGTGCCTTGTATTATGTTTAAACATAGGTATATACTTAGGCATTTATAGTCCCAATATGCATATAAAATTATCATTTATAAATGTAAATTATATATATATATATATGTACAGTAAATATACATCCCACTATCTATGTATGTATACACACAAAAAAGTTATTATTTGTTTATGTCAACATATTATTGTGTGAATATATTATATATTCATAATTATATAGAAATTATATTTAATTAATATATATTGATTAAATGAAAAATAAAATATATTTTTTTAAATAACAAAATTGGATCTAATGTTAACTAGTAGATCTCATAAGCCCACTAAGATCCAGTTAGGAAATTTGTTTTCTGAAATTTACCCATTTCATGCACTGCCAACCATTCAGTTCCAATAATGATATCAGAGTCCAAATAGTCTATGCAGTATAATTAATCAACATTTATGGCCAACTAATCGAACTTATCTATCTGGTGGGTGTTTATAATAGTAGCGTCTAGGCTTACAATTGAATAATAAGCATTCTTCCCTTCTTGGCTACTAGTCTAGCCTAACGGGTGAACGAAGTCGAAAAGGTCTAATTAATCAACATTTATGGCCAACTAATCAAACCCATCTATTTGTCGGGTGTTTATAATAGTAGCACCTAGACTTGGGATTGAATATTAAGTATTCTTCCCTCTCTGACTGTTGGCCTATTCTAGTAGGTGGACAAAAGGTTAACCCGGATGTAAGTCCCAGAGTTATTTAAGGTAAATTAAATAAAAAAATTCAAAATTTATTAAATTATTTATGTAAATATTCAATCAAATAAACATTTCATAAAATAATCAATTCAAAGTTTATATATATGTGTGTGCGCACACATTGATGTACATTTAAATAAAAATTGTTAAGGTTATAATAATTATATAATTTAAATTATTTTAATTATCTCAAGTTATTTTGAGAAACTAAATTAAATAAATTTTCAAAATATATCGAACATTCAGTTAAAATTATTAATTTAATACTTAATTTAATAATTTATAGCTAATGCACACATATATAATGATATATATAATGATACTTATATATAAGTTATAGTTAATTATTCATCTTAAATAGTTTAGTATGAATAAAATAAAATTTCTAAAATTTTAAATAAAATATAATTAAAATATTGAACAAAGAAATAAATTAACTAAATTTGATTTAATAAAATGATGCATATAAATATTAAATTATAATAGTTACAAATATATTAAACTTATATAATTATATGTATATATAATATAAGCGGAATTATAAGAAACTTAAGTAGATTTTTAAAATAAATATATACGTATGATAAATATATCTTGATTTCAAATGTGTCCAAAACTTAAATCATGTAGGTATTTCATAAGAAATATATTATTATGTACATCGACATCAATCCAAATGTATTAAAAATTATGAAACTTCAACACAATTTCCCTATATCATTTATATGTTGATAGATTACTTGCGTATGAACTAGTTTTTTTTGGCAAACTCAAGATAAAGATGTTATGTGTAGTACTACAATATATTGTTTAAATGAAGTAAGATACATGCATGTATTTGTTGAGTAAACTCAAGGTACGTCAAGAAATGATAGGTAAGAGTGAATAATCTCTCTTGATTTATCGAGCAAATTCAAGGACAAGGTCCAGATTAGGGAGAAAAACCATAATTAGGAGGTGTATATGATACAACAGATAAAGAGTTATCCATGCTTTTAGGCCTATGATTTGTTGAACAAATCTAAGACCGGAATCTAAGGCAAGTGATTCTTAACACTCATTAAAGCAATCAAAATAATTCTGATTTTCTCTTAAGGTTTTGAGGAATATAAATATCTACTAGGAGCCTTATTGCACAAATGAAATGAATACATTTAACCTTTCTAATATTATAAGAACACATGCCATATAAAGTTAAATAATCTATTTCGATAAATTTATGCAACTAATATAATTGATAAAATGTTTAACAGTTAAAATAAAATAAAAAAAAAGTAGGCTTTACATGGAAATATAAACATACTTACCAATAAATATCTTGGCATGTTGTCATTTCAAGACCAATGCAAGAGTAAGATTAAACAACTACCAAATATATTCGTACCTTGGTAACTTAGGTCTTTATTTTCCCGAGATGGTGCATTATCCTTATGAGTTTGAACTCTAAAGTAATATAAGACTATGAATATTTGATCCATATTAGAGCACAAATAAAAGTTTGTGTGGTGACTGGTTCCATTTTAGTTATACAAAATGTCAATGAAAATGCTTCACTCGAAATGGGAAAGTAAATTATAATGCAAGATCATGCGATCAATATGATCGAATACAATAGGGATCTTGTTGCATTAGAAGAAATGAAGACCAAGCACTACTAGACAAATCTTGAAATCGATCGATAAATCTAGGTTTGATAAATATATATAAGGTGTTGATAAATATATATATAAGGTGTAACATATTTGATATACTTAAATGTTAAGGACGTCCGAATGCACCTGCTGACTTGTAGTAAGGATTTTCTTTTGATTAGTTTGACCATTTGGAAAAGAAAGTGAATGTACGAGAATATATGTTGCAACGACCTAAAATTTTCAACATTTTGAATAAAAATATTAAATCGTTTAAATATTCAATTTTGATTCAAAATTGTAAAATAATAAGAAAATCATATGTTAATAAAATGATTCAACTTTTAATGATGTATTTTTATTTTTATTAAAAGGATTTTTCCATAATTTTTTAATTTGAAAAATATTTAATTGTCGTTTAACGATGTTATGGCAAACGTTGATAATTATGAAATTTTTTAGAATATAATAACCTGCGTATATTATTATTGTTTTGTGATTGTGTCGCATTTTGGTGTACAATCCTATTTTTATTTCTGTCGTTCGCGGAGCGAACGCGAACGAGATTTTGTGTGGTGGGATACCACAAAAACTCTTTTTAAAACGTTATTAAATCAAATCAAATTAAAAATGTTTAACGAACATTAATGGTGATGAGCATTTGGGTTTGATGGTAGCTTGAAATTGTTGGCTTACTTGTGTTTGAAGTAAATGATTGGTTTTGTGGATAAAAAATGCAACAACACTTAGATTTCCCCATTTTTCCACTTAGCCGCATCACTTTTCTTTTTCCCTCTTTTCTTTTTTTGTTATTTCTTTCATTCTTCATTAACAATGGAACAAAAAATGAGCCTCCTAGCAAAATCATTCCTTTCCGGAGCTACACTTCTTGAAATAAAATACCGTTTGTTCCTTGCACTCATATGGAGTTAAGCTTTGATATATGGTAAGTTAGAGCTGTTCGAAGATGATTTGGGAATGGTCGAGAATTGTCAGTAAACTAGGGCTGAGATTATCGGATTTGTAGGCAATTTCAGGGGATAACGATGGTTGTGATGAGTTGCTCGGGCGAAGATGAGGATATGGTCAGATTTTAGGAAGGTCTGGTGGAGAATGGCGAAATAAGAGTGAAAGGGGAGGAGCAGGTAGTTCAATTAATGAACTAATGAGGTTGTTCGAGCTTCGAATTGATAGGTGCACTGGTCGAGTGGCACGAAAGGAAGAAGAATGGAATTGGTGAAAGGGTCTGTAGATGACCGAGATGATGGTCGACATTAGGGCAGCATAATGGGTGCCATAATTCGGACCGTGGAAGAGGATGTTGGAGTTATCGAGTTGACAGGTGTTGGAATGCTTGCACATAGAGAAACTCATCGGTATGTGTCGGATTTTGGTTTCATTGAGTGGTGGCCATGGTTGAGCATGCATGCACAAGGGAAGGAGGCTATGCTCATGTGTAGGTGGGAGGATATTAACGAGATTAAGGTTTGAGGAGGGATTAGTTTGGTAATCGTGTATTAATTAAATAATTAATTAATGTTTTGATTTCGAATTATAATAAATATTTCATACAAGGTTCAAATCGAATGCAACCTTCTTCATTGCACTCGTATTAGTGTTAGCCACACGATGGAGATGGTTTGGTTAAATTTGAATAAAGTGAAAATTTGGGCTAAAATTCAAGGTTGTTCGATTTTAGTTCAAATTGGAACGTCTAAGCGTCCCCTGAAATTTTAGTGACTTAAACTCACCTTTTTGGATTATTAATATGATATATAGTAGTTTAATTTGCTTTTTGTTTTTTTGGATGAATTATTGGTTGGTTTGGTTAAATATCCGCTTTTGAAAAGAGATTGACATTTAAATTAAAATGCAGGGAATTTTATAGAAAAATTAGGATTTCTCCTCATTGTTGTTTTTTTAATTCTAGTTATATACCTATTGTTTTTAATTAGTTATATACCCAATATATAGATTGTTAAATGCTGAAATTTGATAGTTTGGCCATATTGGATGTGCCTTTGACATATATTAAAAATGAACCTATTTAGTGAAAATCTAGTAATAGCAATAGTTTAAGTGCTATAGTAACTATTGGCCTCATTATAGTATTTTGAAAAATACTATTAATTTCTGTTTTAATTTGGAAATGTCTAATTTGGAAAATATAATTTTTAAAACTGCCTTTTTGGATCATCTGAGATATTTTGTTTTAAAAATGTTTTTGAACTTCTCTATTTCAACTCAACCTTTTTAATTTTCTTTTATTAATGTTTGGAAGTGTTTTTAATTATTTTGGGAAGCATTTATTTTATAGAAAAGTTATTTTAAAACGACTGACTATTTCAAAGGAAATAAAAGGGGTTATCTTTTATTTTTAAAAGGAATTTTGTATTTAAAAGAAGGTAGCAATATTTTGGGGATAAAAATGTGTGAAACGTTTTATATAAAATATTGTAATAAAAGAACTGATTTATAAATGGTATTTATAAATTAAAGAGAGATTTATAAGCGATATTTTATAAACAAAAGATTAGGTTTATAAATGGTATTTTATAAAGGAGAATATTATCATTTAATGAATTGGAGAATAAATCGTAGTTGTGAATTTAGTGTATTTTATGGAATGATCGTGTCATTGGAAGTATATGAGATTTACAATTATAATTGGAGTTTTATTTTTATATTTGGAGTTGTTTATAATGGAGTTTTGCAACTAAATTTAGAAATTTATAAAAGGATTTTTATAAATGAATTTTGAGTTTTATAAAAAGAGTTCAAATAAATTTGATAATTTATAAATGAGTTTTATAAACGATATTTTTCAAAAGAAGTTCTATAAAAGAGTTTTCTAAACCATATAAAGGATGTTTTTATAACGACGTCATTAAATAAATTTGGAGATTTATAAAATGAGGTTTATAATTTTGTTTAGATTTTTTTAGAAGGAACTTTTATAATTTATATATAATATTTTTATAAAAGGAGTTTGCAAATATAAGGGGTTTTATAAAGGCACTTTATAAAAAGGGATTGATAAAAAGACCGAGACCCGATTTCTATATTTTTTTTTAAAATACGGTGGTATGGAAAATGTTCCTTTCATACTTAACACCAGTTTTTGAGATATGGAAACTCATTTCTAGCTTGAGAATTAAGAATGTGTATCGAGGAAAAAATGGTTTTCTAACTTGTCCAATTTCTTTGTAAATTAAGGGATAATACAGTTTGAAATCGGAAAGTAGTGTTAAGTATATTTGGTCTAATTTATATATGATCTATTTAATTACACTAAAGGAAACTGCTTTGGGTTTATTATTATCAATGTTTTTAAGTAACATATGTTCCAAATTCAGTATGCTTTTTGGATGTGGAATTTCTCTAACATTACTAATATACTTACACCATTGAGATAACATATGAGTATACTTTCTAAGTATTGAAAGAGTAGAGGAGACTTGTGAATATATCTTTGCAAAAGTATTTTAATACTAGTATGGTTTTAATCAACGAAAGGATAAATTAAAGAGGCTCACCGACTGCTTTGTGCTTAACCGTGCTTGGTTAATTCTTTGGTTGAATTATTGGTTTATTCGATAGTTAAATAATTGGTTATCAAATCATGGTCAATTTTTAAATTATCGTTGTCGGTTTGGAGAGACCGGGAACATATATTATCCAAAAATCACTTCAAATCAGCACAAGCGTTTGAATTGGAAACGTCTTTAAGATGATCCAAGATGTAGATCTTTGAATTGCAAGGGCTACTTGCTACCAACCCTGAAGGTGATTCCAGAAAGGATCAGTAGAAGTAGTGCCTTCGGTTTTGTTTAGTTTTAGAAAAAATTGTATAGACAAATCTACCATTGCATTGTTGCTAAGAAGGCAGTGCTAAAGTTCCAAGTGGGATTTGCTAAAAAGGTAAACGTAGCCTCAGACCTCACAATCGGTAATGACTAAAGCTGTAACGACCCGATTATTCGACGTCCGAAAAAATCGAACCATTAGGGTTAAAGAAGATGAAGGTAGAAGAAGAAAATAGAACAACATCAAAATCTCACAGTCGCAGCGGAATAAATATAATATATAACAAAAGATTTAAAATTCAAATAAATCTGTACTGGTTTATACATTACATCATCAGAGTACAACTCAATTTAACAACATAATCAATATCCAAATACTGGAAAGTTGTATAAACTTGTCCTCAAACTAAATACAGAGCGGAATAATAATCAAGTACGGAAGTACGTCTCGCCATCCAGCTCGTCTCCTGAGCTCCACAGCACCATACCTATATTCTATAATACTCGTTCTAACTCAAGCATTATAGTTAAATAACACCCGAGTCAGTCTGGAAAACCAGCGGGAGAAAATACACACAATTGGATTATTAAAGTTTTTAAAATCATTTGAAATCAAAGGTATCTCGTAAGACCACGCCACAAATAAACATGTCGTGTTTTTACCTTACGATAACCAAAACATTTCTTATAAAATCCTCTGATATTATAGTAGTGTCTTTATACAAATACCAATTCAAATAACCGAAATAGTTACATTATTAAATTCTAGCTACTAGCCACAAAGTGGGTTCTACAAAAAAAACCGTAAAGGCACGTAGGGAAAACGGATTTCCATCAATGGTAGGGCTACTGGGGTGCCGTCCGTCATAGTACGTGGTCTAGATCACCGTAACGAGGATCCACCCTGATCCCCTGCATCACAAGACCGGAGCTACCTCTTACTGGATGGTCCGAATAAGTTCATCCCGTGGTTGGGATCAGCAACCGCCACACAGCTGAATATATAAAGGGACATCTAGACAAGGGTGACCTTAACCAAATTGGTTGCTAGCCACTTAGCCTTATGTGCACCTCCCCTGTTTTAGCCATTCCCAGTTGATGAGGCTCGAGGCTATTCGTTTCCTTTTTAGCACACATTCACTTAGAATGCTCATCGTCCTCCTGACGATGTTCTGAAAGCATTCGTCCATACAAGTCTGTTCCGGGTTCGAACGGAACCGAAGGCACTACTCCTACTACATCCATTTTGGAACCACCCTTAGGATTAATAGCGACTAGCCCTTGCACTTCACTGCTCCTTCTTCGACTTCAAACTCTTGCCTTCCTCATGAACACGTTCAAACTGGATCGAAGCAGTCTTCGAAAAATTAATCCCGATCCCGGTCTCTTCGAAACGATCAGCGCATTGGCTCATATTGATAGTCGGTTATTTAACTATCAAATAACATTCACAAACAACCATAGACATTAATAATTTCCCAAATATTTATTAATCTCAAAATATCTTCACAAGATATATTTCCACTTTTCAATCCTTTGAAAACAGTTTCAAACCACCCTTCTCCCACGGAACAAATTTCCCAATTATTTATTTATTTCCACTGAAAACAACCAAGTCCAAATACTTTAGATTTTAAAACAATTTAAATCATTTTATTCTAAATTATACTTTAAACATTTAAATTAAACTACTTAAACACTTTATCCAAAATATATACTTTAAAAATATTTAAAATAAGAATACTTTACAAAATATAAAACTAATTTTTAAAATAAAAATTAAGCCAAACTAAATTTAAAATAAGAGTTATGAAATTCTATACAAGTTTTCAAATAAATCTTTAACCAAACTATCTTTAAACTAAAACTATTTTATAAAATATAAATATTAATGATTAACTATAAAATCATAATACTAGTCAAACCTTTCAAAATAATTACTAATATAATTAATTTTAAGTAAATAGTTACTTTAAAATTTTCAAAAAAATTAAATAATAATTTCACAAAAACATCTTTAAAACCTTTAACTTATACATAAAAATCTGCTTAAAAATGTACTTGGATTTCCAAGGAAATACACTTCTCTTTCACACCTTTAAAAATAAACCACTATTTATTTTTTAAACAAATTACCCATTCCTCTATAAATTCCCATCGTGAATTTATAATTCCAAATATCTACTAATATATTACTTCACTTTTATAAACCTTATTTATAAATTCCATGGTCTCATCCTTCCTTAAAACATAGCTTCAAACACTTTATCAATCTCCAAATCGATTTCCAAATTACTCCATTTTGAAATAAATTTTCTTTACTTCTCAATTTATTTCAAAACCCATTAATTTCATATTTTACTTCTTAATTATGATTTTAAATCTTTTTAACTAAAAATACCAATTTCATATTATTAATTTTTTTCCAAATTCCTTCTTTATCCTTTCCAATAAATTTAACCCTTGAATTTTAAAATAAATTCTTTCCTCTTTTTAAATATTTTCACTTGAATTTATTTATTCAAAATATCTCTTTCCCATACTTTGGATTTATTTATTACAATTTAAAAATCAAATTTTATTCTTCCAAATCATTTTAATTATCCAAATTCCTTATAATTATTTTATTTAAAATTACCTTTTTGTTAACTTTAAATATCCAAACATCGAATATTATTTCAATTCTCAAAATTCCTATATATATATTACCAAGCCAGAATATTTAATAAATTCCAATTCCCAATATGATCAATATAATTCATCAGATCATCACATAATCATATTGCTGAATATATAAAATAAACTCAACATTTTGAGGAATCCAATTGGATCCCTCCAACCTGTTTCTCCCTGCATCCACAGATGTTAGCATAATATAATAAAACCAATTCCACTTCAAGGTGAAATATCGTGGTATATGGGGTTATGTTATCTCATCCGCTATTATGCGGCGCATATGGTCTCATCCGCTATATAATGCGGGAAATCAATCACTCCAATATATATATACTACTATATAATATACCACATCCAATCAATTCAATCATTCAACCAAATATTTAAATTTAACTATTTAAATTTAAATGGAATTCCAAATGAGTGAGATCAACTCACCTTTGATTTTATTATTGTAATCCCAATCCTATCTCGACTTGGTTCCACGATTCTTGACCTTGCATAACATCTTATGGTTTATTAACATTTGAACGAACAAATCGAATAATCAATTACCATTAATTAATTTAATTAACAAATAATTTAAATTTGAACTAATAAAATTTATTTTAAACTGATCTTCCTATAATAATAATAATTAAATAAATTAACTTACAAATAAATTACCTTAATAAATTATTTTTAAAATAAACTAGTAAATTAAAATATCTATACGTAAACTATTTTCTGTTTTTCTATATATACATATATATAAATCTATTAATGAATAAATTGTTTTGCATTTTACTGTTGGACTCTTTTCCCTTTTTTTTCTTTTTTTTCTTTTTTTTACACAGATCTCTATTTTAACCCTTATTATAAATAAATTTCCTTGCATGTAGATATATACATATATACAAATTAAAACATAATTCTTTTTACTAAAACAGCAAGAAAATTTGAATTTTGCTTTTACTATAACACACATTTTTTATTTTTTAAAAAAAGGTATAAATTTTAAATCAAAGAGAAAAATCGAAAATACCTCAGCTCGCAACAGTCTCAACTCGACCACCCCTCTCTCGTGATAGAAACCCTAGCTATAGATTAACTCGAACACCCATCTTCCTTGACAGCTTGTTCCAAAGCCGTCGCTATCCATCGCCTCGTGTACGGTTCCCACTCTGACTTTGACTCTGACCTAAAGCATGCGGGCCCATTTCACAGCCGACCCACAAAGCTCCATATTCTCGATTCTTTTATAGCACTCCTCTGAATTTGAAGATACCAGTAGTTTATTCTGAAAGCTATCAATGTTTGATTTTGTTTCGAAAGTGTTTTGGGTGAGAATTGAGAATGTTTTATAGGCTAAAAAGAAAGAGATGAAGAGCGGAAAAATGAGGGTGAAATGCAACCGACGATTGTCCATCGCATAGGATCTAGCTGCTTTTTGCCCATTTTGGCATTTCAAGAAGTTGATTGGAATTGAAATGGTTGTTATTGAAGAAGAAGACAACATGGGGAATTTTTTTTCTTTTGAACTCTCGATTTCAATTTTTTTTTTTGAAGATGAAAGCAAGCCTCGGGTTTCTTTTAATCTACTATTTTCGTTTTATTATTATTAAAGAATACGCGTGTTCAACTACTTCACCTGTTTTTAACAAATGTAGGAGATGTAAATTTTTGCTTGGATAGGTGTAGGAATGAGAATGAGATAAAAAAACCGATGTGAATTATTTTTGACCAGTTAACTCATTTAAATTTAAATTGAATTGTCCTGAAACCACCACTTAAAATTTGACTTCCTATCGAGGCATGCCGCTAGACGTTTATAATGTTAAACCTCTATTTCTAACACAATGGAAAAGGTTTCGAGTCCTAGTTCGATCGTATGGAGAAGATAGCATTTTGGACTCAGTTATGATATTGAATTTTCGATATAGATTTCAGCATCTTTATCTACCGAATGATCACACTACAACTCTGCTGCGAAAATTGAAATCCAATAATAATACACTATTACGGATCCAGTGGAACTGGTTTCGTCGAATTTCGAGACTGTGCCTCGAAAGGCTATTTTTAAATATCGATTTAAACAATAAAATTTCAAACTAAACAAAACAATTTTTAAATTCAACTTTTAAAAGTTCTATTATCTCTAATATTATAAATATGAATTTTCTAAGCCTTTATAATATTTTTAACAAGCATAAAACCGAAGATTCGATATTTTACCCCATTTTCAATAATTATATTCAATAATTAAATTGCCAAATACAAAGGGATATTTGAAATTCAGGTTAACTAATTTTCAAATATTTAAAATCATTTAAATATTTCAATTTCAAATAATCAGAAATTCCGGGTCGTCACGTTCCTTCTCCCTTAAAAGAATTTCATTCTCGAATTACTATTTAAGAAGAATAGTCCATAACCCATTAACTATTTTCCCATACCAAATAGTTTCTAACAACTTCCCAAAACCGTTCAGTTTCAACTTTCCAAAACAATTTTTTATTAAAGACACTATCACTCTTAATAACTTTCCAAACTCTTCCATATTTTCCAAACAACATTGTTTACTCCACTATTCAAATTTAAATTTAAATCCAAATTCTAAATTATCAAAACTTTCTCAAAATTTTCTAACTCCCTAAATTCCCAAAATTTTTTGTCAGCATCTCCTTTTTGTGGCTAGCTCGGTACAACTACAAAATGCCTCTATAGGCCCCTAGATTTCAAAACAAAACAAAAAGGCAAGTGGCTAGACCATAAAATCATCAAATTTCATACAAAAATTTAAATACATACCTTTGCCGAGCAAATTTCAATTTATCTTCAAAAATCCTAATTTTCTTTTGCTTTTTTAAACACCTATATATCGTACTTAGCAATCATATCCCATCATAGCTTTCAAAATCATTTTCTATACAAAAATTTCAAAATCTATGCCATTCAAGTCCGTACGATGCACATATGTTATCCATACGCAACACCAAATCTGATCAGTCACTCGATCACGCAATTTCACTTCCGAACTAGTATCGTTCACCCGACTCCCTAGTGCGGACTCAGATCTGGTTTCTTGATTAGAAACCGTCATTCTCCTTGCATAGCCACAAATTATGATAGAGAACTTCTAGAATCGGTCAAAAATCCATATCTAGAGTTCGCCGTCGAAAATCGAGTGAAAAATCCCAACTCGGATTGGTATAACTACCTCGAAATTATGTGCTCGAATCTGGATCAAATCACACTACGAATAAAATAATATTCGTACATCTTACGTATTTATATCCATTTATTATTAACTATGTCCTTTCTCTTTTATTCACATTATTTTGATTTCTATTCACCTATTCACAACCATCCCATTGTTGGATATGCGCTTATATGATTTTTGTTTGATGATAATAAACATATATACATTCATTTAAATGTATTTGTTAATATACTATTTTATTTTCACAGATTAATAAATATTTGTTGAATAAAATAAATAACACTGAATTTGAATTCAAACGAATATTTTTATTCAAACAAATATTTATTACAATTTTGAATAGCACAAATTCAAGCTCTCACTATACACTATACAACTTTGATATAAATTTAATTACATCACAATTTCACATTTACAAATGTCCTTACTACATATCGCTCATTCACTCATATTTTATCTTCATCTTCATTCCAGTTAGAATCCAACATCTGAGCAATCTGCAAAAATATTCACTAACGCAGTAAAATTGAAAAAGAAATATTTTTGCAATATAAAATAAAATATGAATTTTGAAAATATTATTTGCCTCAGTTATTTGGGTTGTTCGTCATCATTTAAATTTGAATTCATCATACACGAACAGCTTGTGACATACACAGTGTATCACTGTATATGCCACAAGGCCGTGCACATCGAAATATACACTTGATTGATTTACAGGGACAGGTGAGCACAGGTCAAACCCAAATGAAAAGCCGGGTTCAACTCAAATGCAATAAAAATAAAATCACAACACGCGCACAAGGTCAAACCCGAGCTATTAGCTGGATTCAACACAGTGCAGTTGTACAGGCTACAACTTCAAGCATACAAGCAAGATGATCAGCCACCAGAATTTCAAATGAAGCAAATCCAAGTTTATATGCAAATAAATAGAGCAGTAATAAAAATGCAATGATATGCAACAGGCCAGTTACAACAGACTCAAGGCAACAGTGGATGGGAAATGCAATATGAATGAACTTGCATATGCATAACAGCCAGCAGATGCTCAAACTCAAGTGGGCAGTTCCATCTTACCAGATTCAAATATACAACCAAAGAAGAAAACCATCAAGCCAACACTGAAACCAGACCAAGCATAATCAAGTCATACATCCAGAGCTACAAGATACATGCACAAGAACACATAAACTACAAGCTAAGCATATCAAGCTTTAGATGGTATGCAAGTGATGGCAGATGGAGGTTTGGACTGTTATGAAGATATATATGATGCTGCAATCAGGTATATATGCAAATGGTTGTTACTATGATCAGGTCGAATGTATGACACAGTGAACTGCAAGTGTCGACCAGGTAGCAAGCAGATGCAACTCGATTAACAGTTAACATGGCAAACAAACTCACCAAGTAAGTGACAGCAAAACCAAAATGAAATCAGGGATTCACAGAAGCAAGAAAATGCAAGAAATCAAATGGCCAAAGTAAACACTCAAGTCAAGGCCGAAGAAGTTGCAATGAAGAAGCCGACCAAGTCAAAGCCGTAGTCAACAACGTGATGACCAAGGAGTCGAACTATACAGTACAGGTTATAGTGATACCAAAATTCATGTACATAGCTGTGTATCAAAGCCGTGTTTTTTAACAAGTCAACAGAACAAGGAACGGAGTGGATGCCGTGGTCATCACGATAATCAAAATCAAAGCCGTGACCATCAAGCAACGAAAATATACGCATATGAATAAGTCAGTGAAATCATAAACATCCATACGAAATCAACGATCAAAGCAATATCAGTTGACAAATTAAAATAGAGAATATACGACGCAAATCTAGGGTTACAAACCCTATATAAACAATCATCATCGGCAATTTCAAAACTATTCGAGTTCAAGCAACAGAGAACAATATCAATAACTCGAATCAAAGGTCGAGCAAAAATCAACATCGAAAAAGGAAAAATCGCATACCATTTTTGACAATTAACTCGACCAAATTGAGGTAGCTTCGAACAATATAATCGAACGAAGAAAGGAATCGAAGCTTTTGAAATCAACTTGACAGAGCGGCGCTTCAATCTTCAAAAGCCCTAATTCAGACGCAAAAAGGACGAACGAAACAAAGCCACCATTATCTCACAAAGGAAAGCAGGCCGCGGAAATAAAAAAGGGGATGATATGTTTTAGTTTGGGCCGGCCTTGTTTTTAATATAAAAAGGCTTTAGTTTTTATTTTTAAATTAGGGTTATTTTAATTTTAAATTGTTTTTAATTTATATTTTCTTTTTTAAACCGTTTAATTTTCTAGTCGTGTGACTAGGGGACAAGCTACATGGCGTAGCTTGAGAATTCGCAACTCAGTGGCTGAGTTGTGGCAGGGTTTTGAGCGTAGAGTTAGATTTAGCCGATAGCGGGTATCGCGAGTTTACGTGTGTAAGCGAGAGACTATCTAATTTCTAGTAGAAACCTTGGGGGAAGCACGTAGGCAGGGTTTTGCCGTAGCTGGGAAAATTCTGTGTCGTTCTATTTCTGCATTTATTATTCTACTATTATATGTGCTTCTATTGTTTTGTGATCTGTGTTGAAATTATTTTATAAGCTTCCGCAATTAATTTTTATAATTTATACTATCACCCTATTCACCCCCCCTCTAGGGTGAAATCGATCCTACACCCATTTCACAACTTCTAGATTAATTTTCATCTCATTATTAACTTAGTGTTTTCCATACCAAATTTACTTAAGAACTTCACCAACCATTCCTAAGTTTAATATAAGCATTTTATATCTTCTTATATTATTACTTTCATTTTACCAATTGGTTTTCATCTACATTTATTCAATTTGGATTCCAATTCCATATAGATTCAATGTGCTTCTATTTACTAATTAATCTCAAATCTCAATACCTTTTTTATTTTTTCATCCAGATTTTCATTTTCAATCTTTCTTGAATTCAATTTAGCTTCAAACTCTCAATATTGAATTTTATCAACTATCTTCCATTTACAACTGGTTCATATCATTATTTTAAATCAGTTCCACTTACTAATTTATTTCAAATCTCAAAAAATTTCTTATTTCCAAACTTTTATAATTTTAGTTCACTTCGAATTAATTTTATAACTTAACTTTATTTTACACATTTTGAATTATATATCATCCCAACATACAATTCCAATTCATCTGCTTACCCTCTTGAACCAATTAGTTTACTCACTAATTTTATTTCAGTCCTTAATTTTATTTAGTCAAAACTTGACTAAGTTCCATTACACACAGTTTAAATTGATTCCCAATATTCAGTTCAATTCTATTTTCTTACAAATGCAAATTCATTTGTCCATCCACAATTTTATTTCCACTCCATTTACCAACCTTCTTTCATTGGCTTATCTTTCTAACATTTATTCTCTAGTCACACTTACCTTTATTTGACCCTTTCAAGTTGAATCTTATTCCACAATTTCAAATTTCAATAAAAAGTTTATTTCTAAACTTTTACTTCCTTTAGTTCCTTCGAACAAACTTACAATTCACTTTTCTTGACACAATTTAAATTGATTCCGTTATTCAACTTTAATTCTAGTTCTATTACTTACAAATTTAAATAAATTTGTTCTTCTACAAATTTACTTCCAATAAAATAAATTTTACTTTTATTTACTAGATTTAATTACTTTCCATTTTAATTTGAATTTTTAACTTCTATAAGTTTTCCAGCTTATTTATATTCCAAATATATTTTTAATATGATTCTAGAATCTTTTTCTAAACTCAAAATTTCAAAATCATCTTTGAAATCAAGTGTATCCCAAAATCCTTTAGTATATCCAATATTCCTTTGTATTTAAAAATCAAAACGATTTTACCAAACCAAAAATTCAATATTTCAAAATCATTCATAATTCAATTACATATCAAATTATCCTTAAATTTCAAAACCAAAACCAGTTTTGCAAACAACCCCAATTTTAAACAATTTGGCAGCAATTCCTCTCTTGAAAACTCGAAAATGAACATCGATGATGCTGCAATCATCACCGAAGTTATTTTCCAGCAACCGAAGTGAGTTCAATGCTTTTATTCTTTCCAAAAACCTATTCCCAATATTTTAATTCCAAACCTCACCAGATTTTCAAATCCAATCAGAAAATATTTCCCAAATAATATCACTATTATTCCTCCAAAACTTTTGAAAATCATTTTCAAACTCAAAAGAAATTTAAACTTTTCCCAAAAATCCAAATTCCAATCCTACCAATTCATATTGAAACATTACACTGGAATTTTATACTATTTCAATTATAAATCACATTCATAATTCACATTTACAAATCCTCTTTTTTATATATAAATTTATTCCTTAATCTTTGGTTATAATTTTAATCCTTTATTCAACTTTCACTTAACAATGATAATAATTTAATATTATCATCTCCTAACAACCAAGCAACCATATATAACTATAATTATTTTACAAAAAAATATTTCCTCTATATACAAAAATAATTTGGGTAAAATTATTTCATTTACCCTATTTTAAAATAATATTGTGTCGGTTTATCTTGTTTAAGAGTTTAGAAACCCCTACCGATGACATGGCGTTCCACATGTCGACCAGAATCCATAAACACTCAACCGATAAGTCAACACAATATAAAAACAATTTTTATATTCACTAACAAATACGTGCTCATACTATTAGTACCCTCAATACTCATTCTAGAGTACTACAGACTTTATTTAAATGGGAGATCCCCACTAGAGCTAAGGTTCTTTCATAACCTTCAGCTCTAATACCAAGTGAAACGACCCAATTTTTCGATGTCCGAAAAATCGAACCATTTGGGTTAAAGAAGAAGAAGGTAAAAGAAGAAAATAGAACAACATCAGAATCTCACAGTCCAGAGGAATAAATATAATATATAACAAAAGCTTTAAAATTCAAAGAAATCTGTACTGGTTTATACATTACATCATTAGAGTACAACTCAATTTAACAACATAATCAATATCCAAATACTGGACAATTATATAAACTTGTCCTCAAACTGAATACAGAGCGGAATAATAATCAAGTACGGAAGTACGTCTCGCCATCCAGCTCGTCTACTGAGCTCCACAGCACTATATCCTATATTCTATAATGCTCGTTCTAACTCGAGCATTATAGTTAAATAACACCCGAGTCAGTCTAGAAAACCAGTGTGAGAAAATACACTCAATTGGATTATTAAAGTTTTCAAAATCAATTGAAATCAAAAGTATCTCGCAATACCACGTGACAAATAAACATGTCGGGTTTTTACCTTACGATAACCAAAACATTTCATATAATATCCTCTGATATTATAATAATGTCTATATACAAATACTTATTCAAATAGCCGAAATTGTCACATTATTTAATTCTAGCTACTAGCCACAAAGTGGGTTCTACAAACAAAAACCGTAAAGGCACGTAGGGAAAATGGATTTCCATCAATGGCAGGGCTACTGGGGTACCGCCCATCACATTACATGGTCTAGATCACCGTACCGAGGATCTACCCTGATCTCTTACATCACAAGACCAGAGCTACCTCTTACTGGATAGTTCGAATAAGTTCACCCCATGGTTGGGATCAACAACCGCCACACAGCCGAATATATAAAGGGACATCTAGATAGGGGTGACCTTACCCTAATTGGTTGCCAGCCACTTAGCCTTGTGCGCACCTCTCCTGTTTTAGTCATTCCCGGTTGATGGGCTCGTGGCTATGTGTTACGTTTTTAGCACACATTCACTTAGAATGCTCATCGTCCTCTTGATAATGTTCTAAAAGCATTCGTCCATACAAGTCTGTTCTGGGTTCGAATGGAACCGAAGGCACTACTCCTACTACATCCATTTTCGAACCACCCTTAGGATTAGTAGCGACTAGTCCTTGCACTTCACTGCTCCATCTTCGACTCCAAACTCTTGCCTTCCTCACGAAAACATTCAAATCAAATCGAAGTGGTTTTCGAAAAATTAATCCCAATCTCAGTCTCTTCGAAACGATCAGCGCATTGGCCCATATTGATAGTCTGTTATTTATCTATCAAATAACATTCACAAACAATCATCAGACATTAATAGTTACCCAAATATTAATTAACCTCAAAATATCTTCGCAAGATATATTTCTACTTTTCAATCCTTTGAAAACAGTTTCAAACTACCCTTCTCTCACGGAATAAATTTCCCAATTATTTATTTATTTCCATTGAAAACAACCAAGTCCAAATACTTTAGATTTTAGAACAATTTAAATCATTTTATTCTAAATTAAACTTTAAACATTTAAATTAAACTACTTAAACACTTTATCCAAAATATATACTTTAAAAATATTTAAAATAAAACTACATTATAAAATATAAAACTAATTTTTAAAATAAAAGTTAAGCCAAACTAAATTTAAAATAAGAGTTACGAAATTCTATACAAGTTTTCAAATAAAACTTTAACCAAACTATCTTCAAAATAAAACTATTTTATTAAATATAAATATTAATAATTATCTTTAAAATCATAATACTAGTCAAACCTTTTAAAATAATTGCTACTGTTATTAATTTTAAGTAAATATTTACTTTAAAAATTTTAAACAACTTAAATAATAATTTCACAAAAATATTCTTTCAAAACATCTTTAAAACCTTTAACTTATACATAAAAATCTGCTTAAAAACGTACTTGGCATCCCAGGGAAATACACTTCTCTTTCACACCTTTAAAAATAAACCGCTATTTATTTTTAAAACAAATTACCCATTCCTTTATAAATTCCCATCGTGAATTTATACTTCCAAATATCCACTTATATATTACTTCACTTTTATAAACCTTGTTTATAAATTCCATGGTCTCATCCTTTTGACATAGTTTCAAACACTTTATCAATCTCCAAATCGATTTCCAAATTACTCCATTTTGAAATATATTTTCTTTACTTCTCTATTTATTTCAAAACCCATTAATTTTAGATTTTACTTCTTAACTATGATTTAAAATCTTTTTAACTGAAAATACGAAATTCATATTATTATTTTTTCATCCAAATTCCTTCTTTATCCTTTCCAACAAATTTAACCCTTGAATTTTAAAATAAATTCTTTCCTCCTTTTAAATATTTTCACTTGAATTTATTTATTCAAAATATCTCTTTCCTATACTTTGGATTTATTTATTACAATTTAAAAATTAACTTTTATTCTTCCAAATTATTTTAATTATCCAAATTCCTTATAATTATTTTATTTAAAATTACCTTTTTGTTTACTTTAAAAATCCAAACATCGTATATTATTTCAATTCTCAAAATTCCAATATATATATTTTACCAAGCCAGAATATTCAATAAATTCCAATTCCGAATATGATCAACATAATTCATTAGATCATCACATAATCATATCGCTGAATATATAAAATAAATTCAACATTTTGAGGAATCCAGTTGGATCCCTCCAACCTGTTTTTCCCTGCATCCACACATGTTAGCACAATATAATAATACCAATTCCACTTCGAGGTGGAATATCGTGGCATATGGGGTTATGTTATCTCATCCCCTACTATGCGGCGCATAGGGTCTCATCCGCTATATAATGCGGAAAATCAATCACTCCAATATATATATACTACTATATAATATACCACATCCAATCAATTCAATCATTCAACCAAATATTTAAATTTAACTATTTAAATTTAAATGGAATTCCAAATGAGTGAGATCAACTCACCTTTGATTTTATTATTGTAATCCCAATCCTATCTCGACTTGGTTCCACGATTCTTGACCTTGCATAACATCTTATGGTTTTATTAACATTTGAACGAACAAATCGAATAATCAATTACCATTAATTAATTTAATTAACAAATAATTTAAATTTGAACTAATAAATTTTATTTTAAACTGATCTTCCTATAATAATAATAATTAAATAAATTAACTTACAAATAAATTACCTTAATAAATTATTTTTAAAATAAACTAGTAAATTAAAATATCTATATGTAAACTATTTTCTGTTTTGCTGTATATACATATACATAAATCTATTAATGAATAAATTGTTTTGCATTTTACTGTTAAACTCTTTTCCTTTTTTTCTTTTTTTAAATAGATCTCTATTTTAACCCTTACTGTAAATAAATTTCCTTGCATGTAGATATATACATAAATACAAATTAAAACATAATTTTTTTTACTAAAATGCAAGAAAATTTGAATTTTAATGTAACATGCATTTCTTCTTGTTTTTCTAAAGTATAAATTCTAAATCGAAGGGAAAAATCGAAAATACCTCAGCTCGCAACAGTCTCGACTCGGCCACCCCTCTCTCGCGTTCAAAACCCTAGCTGTAGATTAACTCGAACACCCCTCTTCCTTGACAGCTTGTTCCAAAGCCATCGCCTCGTGTACGATTCCCAAAGCTCTCGCCGATCGAACTTCGACTCTGACCTAAAGCATATTGCGGCCCCATTTCACAGCTGACCCCTAAAGCTCCATATTCTCGATTCTTCTACAGCACTCCTTTGAATTTGAAGATACCAATAGTTTATTCTGAAAGCTATCAATGTTTAATTTTGTTTCGGAAGTGTTTTGGGTGAGAATTGAGAATGTTTTATAGGCTAAAAAGCAAGATATGAAGAGCAAAAAAATGAGGGTGAAATTAACCGGCGATTGTCCGTTGCATTAGGATCTAGCTGCTTTTTGCCCATTTTGGCGTTTCAAGAAGCTGACTGGAATTGAAATGGTTGCTATTGAAGAAGAAGACGACATGGGGAATTTTTTTTCTCTTGAACTATCAATTTCAATTTATTTTTTAAGATGAAAGTAAGGCTGGGTTTCTTTTAATCTGCTGTTTTTGTTTTATTATTATTAAAGAATACGCATGTTCAACTACCTCGCATGTTTTTGACAAATGTAGGAGATGTAAATTTTTGTTTGGACAGGTGTAGGAATGAGAATGAGATAAAAAAAACTGATGTGAATGATTTTTGACCAGTTAACTCATTTAAATTTAAATTGAATTGTCTCGAAACCACCACTAAAAGTTTTGACTTCCTATCGAGGCATAACGCTAGGTATTTATAATGTTAAACCCCTATTTCGAACACAAAGGAAAAGGTTTCGAGTCCTAATTCGATCGTATGGAGAAAATAGCTTTTTGGACTCAGTTATTATATTGAATTTTCGCTATAGATTTCAGCGCGTTTATCTACCATACGATCACACTACAACTTCGAATGCTACGAAAATTGAAATCCTATAATAATACACTATTATAGATCTAATGGAACTGGTTTTGTCGAATTCCAAGACTGTGGCTTAAAAGGCTATTTTTAAATATCGATTTAAACAATAAAATTTCAACCCGAACAAAACAGTTTTTAAATTCAACTTTTAAAAGTTCTATTACCTCTAATATTATCAATATGAATTTCTAAGCCTTTAAAATATTTTTAACAAGCATAAAACCGAAGATTCGATATTTTACCTTATTTTCAATAATTATATTCAATAATCAAATTGCCAAATACAAAGGGATATTTGAAATTCAAGTTAACTAACTTTCAAATATTTAAAATCAATTAAATATTTCAATTTCAAATAATCAGAAATTCTGGGTCGTCACAAAACCGGATGTGTCATAGGGCTATGTCGGTCGCTTCCATTAGGATATAATTATCACTTGTATTTAGATCAACATTTATTTGTGGAGTATGTATGTTTGTGGCCACATACATGGTTTGTCAAAGATAATCAGTAGAGGGGAGAAGGGGTGATCATATTCAGTACTATCAGGGAAGGGGTAGGTCGGTCCAGAGTAGAAAAGGTGAAAATTAAGCCATCCTCGGTATATTTTCTCTAGAGATGTACTGTTCGGAAGGGAGACCCTTACCTTGTCATGTATGGAATCTATTCTTCGATAAGTGCCTTCGGACAGTGTTGTGTACCTATTATGCTCGAAGTTAATTAATGTAACAATTTCGGCTAAGATCCAATATTTATTTTAAACCTTAGACATTATTATAATATCAATGGATTTCTTATATAAATGGTTAGGTTAACGTACGGGTGAAAAACCATCCTTGTTTATATGTGACATGCTCTTACCAGATACCTTTATTTTTCAAAAGTTTTTATAACATTAAATCCATTTAAGGTGTGTTTCTCATGCTGAATTTCTAAACTAATCCGACGTTATTTTCTTATAATGCTCAGGTCAGACCAAGCATACTTTCAGATTTATTTTGCATGCTTTGGAGCTTCAGGAGATGAGCTGGAGGCCTCCAAGATGTACTCACATATATTTTATTTACCGTTATTTATTATTTGTATTTATAAGCAATTATGTGGATATGTTGTTATAACTGTCCAAGCTGATGATAGGTTTGTTTACTCTGGTTTGATGTATGTATATTACAGTTTTCATTTGCAAAGATCTGTTGTATATTATATATATTACTCGCTACGATGCGAGATTCTATTCTATCTTTCCCTAACAATCTATTTTTTTGGCAGTTAGATGCTTGGTATGTGGATACTGTGAATGTATTAGTGTCGATTTTTGAGAGTCGAAGAAGGCGGATCGTTACAATTAGTATCCGTGCTTAGTTAAGTAAACACCTAGACTTTGGTGGAGGTTAACTCATTTGAGATAGGGTAAGTAAGACTCTAGGATGAGTTTGAGCGTGTGTGTATATATATGAGCGCGTACTTGCTAGTGCTATAAAAATATTTTATGTTGTGTTGATTGGTTTGTTGAGTAGTTTATGGATTCTGGTCGAGGTATTTGATCAGTGTTATCGATAGGGGTGCCTAAACACTTGAATAAGGCAAACGACATAGTATTTTTTGAAATGGGTACATTAAGTAATTTTACCTAGATTATATTTTACATATAAAAGAATAATTTTCAAAAATTGATATAGTAATTTATAGTTTGTTTGTTTGTTAGAAAATGACAACATTCGATTGTTATCATTTATTGTTTGATTAGTTGAGCTCGACCAGTTTATGAGCATTTTTTGTTTGTTTAAATTAAATACAAATACCTTGTGAATTCAGTTTCACTAATTTTCTAAAAAGGCATTTGGTGATAATGAGGGGTTAAATTTAATTTTAATAAAAGTAGTTTATGATAATCTAAAACAAAATATTCATTTATGAAATGATTTTATATAAGTAAGTGAAATTATGTAAGTATGGTTTATAAATAAAAGGATTTAAATTTGAGAATTTTAGAACTTAAATCCCAATGTTTTTTGGAAATTAGTTTTTAAGGTTTTGGAGAAAATAATAATAGTATTATTTGAAACTACCATTGAATATGAAATAGTTAAAAAAAGATCTGAAAATGGATCAGAAAGAACTGAACTCACTTCTATCGTTGGAAAACAATTCTGGTGATGACTGCAACATCATCGGTGTTCGATTTTGAGTTTCTAAGTGATGGGTTGCTACTATAGCAGTTGCTTTAGAGATGTTTTGGTATAACAATTTTATTATAGGTACAATTTGATATACAAAGGAGATATGTATATTATTATTTTGAAATGTTTTGTAAAAACCAGATGTTTAATTCTGAAGTTTTATTTAAAATTGGGCTCATATATCCTACGCATTAGGATAATTTGGGCGGTGGCTCTCATTATGACTTTTTGTTGGTATTTTTTATTTATTGAAACAAAATGGAATTTTCGGCAATTTTGGACATTGAAGACTTCCGAGTTATTATAAATATTGGTGCTGAGTGTTTTTGAGAATTTATAAGAAATACTTTTTTATAACTTATAAATTTGAGAAGATAGTAAATTTAAATAAGTTGTATATTTTTTGAACGTCTTGGTTAATTAAAATAAATAAGATACTGTATATATACTCTTAGGATGTAAAAAGTGTTATACAAATATAAACTTAAGTAGTGGTTTTATGAAATGTTTCATAAATAGATCTTAATATTAAATGAAATTAACTATTTGTATAATTAGTTGTGATTTAAAACGAATGTGAATAAAAATAATAATTTGATGTAGTTAAGAAACTAATGGAATGAATATGCAAGTGTATGTAGGCCGTTTTATTTGCATAATTTTGATCCAGATTCAAATACATGAATTCGAGGTCATTTATGCCGGTCCGAGTTAGGATTTTTTCTCTCAAATCTTGATGGTAAACACTTGATATAGATTTTGACATGATTCTAAAGTTTTATATCATTATGTATTACTATGCAAGTGGAATGAAGGTTTCAAAATAAGGAATCTGATCAAAGTTTATAATATAGTGGTCGAGTGAGCGATACAAGTTGGAAAGTTAAATTCGTGTGATCAAACGAGCGATAAGATTTGATATTGCATATAGTTGTCATATGTACATCATATGGGGTTAATATTATTATATGTTTTGACATTAGAAAATGCAAATTTTATGGCTATGAATTATATGGTTTGATGGCATACGTAAGTGAATACAGGTATATGGAAAGAAAGGCTAGTTTGATGCTTTTGGCCATGAGTAGAGTTGGTTTCCTCAACTAATCGGTATGCATTTATATTATTGTTGAGGATTTTTTTTCCCTAGATATAGGAGGCCATTTTGGGCTTTTGTTTTCATCTGTTGATTTGGGCCAATTGTAGCAAGTTGTAGTTTTTTCGATTGAGTCGCACAAAGGAGGCGCTGTCAAAAATTTCCATAAAATATTACTTTAAAAATCAATAACTCATTTCAACTAACTGATTTTTGAAAGTATAATGGTGGGAGGAATTTTTCTTCCTTGGGAATTCGGGTACGAAATTCTTTTAAGGAGGGAAGAACGTAACAACCCGAAATTTTCAACATTTTAAATAGAAACATTTAGTCCGTTTAAATATTTAATTTTTATTCAAATTTATAAAATGATATAAAATCATTTGTTAATAAAATGACTTAATTTTTAATGACTTATTTTTATTTTTATTTATAGGATTTTTCTATATTTTTAATTTGAAAAATATTTAAATTGTTATTTGACGATGTTACGAAAATGATGGAATTTTTGAAATTTTACAGAATATGATAACTAGTGTATATTATTAGTGTTTTGTGATTATGTCGTATTTTGGCACACGGTCGTATTTTTATTCCCGCCGTTCGCGGTCCGTACGCGAACGGGAATTTGTATAGCAGGATACCGCAAAAAATACCTTTTCAAAACCTATTTAAATCAAATCAAATTCAATATGTTTAACAAACATTAATGGTGATCTGCATTTTATTTTGACGGTCACTGGAAATTGTTGGCTTACTTTTCTTTTTCCCTCCTTCTTTTCTTTCTTTTCTTTCTTTCTTTCGTTCTTCATTCACAGTGGAACAAAATATGAGCCTCCTAGAAAAATTGTTCCTTTCCAAAGCTACACTTCTTGAAATCAAATTTTCATTGCACTCGTATAGAGTTAAGCTTTGATATATGGTGAGTTGGAGTTGTTCGGAGATGATTTAGGGATGGTCGAGAATTGTAGATAAACTAAGGCTCAAGATTATTGGTGTTGTTTGAAGTTTCAGGAGATGTCGATGGTTGCGATGAGTTGCTTGGGTGAAGTCGAGGAGATGGTGAGATTTTGGGAAGGTCCGTTGGTGAATGGCGAAATGCAACAGTAAAGGGAGAGGAGCAAGTGGTTCAATTTGCGAATTTGGGGTTCTTCGTGTTTCGAATTAATGGGTGCATTGATGGAGTGGCATGATGGGAAGAAGATGGCGGTGGTCAAATGGTCGGCCGAGGTGATGATCGACATTAGGGTAGAATAGGGGGTGGGATGCTCACGCGTAGAGATACTCATCGGTGGTGTTGGATTTTGGTTTCGTTGGGTGCTGGTCGTGGTTGAGCGTGCGTGTACAAGGGAAGGGGTTTGTTTTCATATGCACGCAGGAGGAGATTAACGAGATTCGAGAATAAGGTTTTGGAGGAGGGAATAGTTTTTAATGGGTAATTAGTGTACTAATTAAGTAATTAATTAATGTTTTGACTTCGAAAACCTATATATTGAAAAATTATTTCATACAAGGTCCAAATTGAATGCGGTCTTTTGCGTTGCACACGTACTGGTGTTAGCTACGCGATGGAATTTCTTTGGTTGAATTTTAAGCACGTGAAACTTTAGGATAAAAGTTAAAACTAGAATGCCTAAACGTCCATTGGAATTTTGATGAGTTAAACCCACCTTTTTGTATAATCAGTATGATATATAGTGGAAAAAATTTATATATCTGCTTTTGAAAAGTGATTGACATTTAAATTGAAATAGAGGGAATTTTAGAAAAAAATTGAGATTTCTCATCTTTTTTTATTTTTAATACCAGTTATATACGTGTTGTTTTATTTCAGTTATATATATGTTATATCGATTGTTAAATGCTGGACTTTGATAGTTTGGCCATACTGGATGTATCATTAACATATGTTAAAAATGAACCCTTTTACTGAAAGGGTAGTAATAGCAATTGTTTAAGTGTTTCAGTAACTATTTACCTCATTATAGTATTTTGAAAAATACATTTTATTTCTATTTTAATTTGAAAATGGTTTCGATTTGGATAATATGATTTTTAAAACTTCCTTTTCCGTTTTCCTGAGAAATTTTGTTTAAAATTAGTTTTTGAACATCTCTATTCATTTCAACCTTTTATTTATCTTTTCTTAATGTTTGAAAATGTTTTTAATCATTTTGGAAAGCATTTATTTTATAGAAAGATTATTTTAAAATGAATGATTATTTTGAAGGAAATAGAAGGGGTTATCTTTTATGTTTAAAAGAGATTTTACGTTTAAAAAAAGATTGCACTATTTTGGGATAAAAATGCATGAAACATTTCATATAAAATATTATAACAAAAGAACAGATTTATAAATGTTATTTACAAATTAAAAAGAGATTTATAAGTAGTATTTTGTAAACAAAGGAATAAATTTACAAGTGGTATTTTATAAAGGAGAATATTATCATTGGATGAATTGGAGGAACAAATTACAGTTGTGAATTTATTGTATTTGTTGAAATGATCATGTCATGGGAAGTATATGAGATTTATAACTATAATAAGAGTTTTCTTTATTTTGAGTTTGGTTTTTATATTTGGAGTTAGTTATAAAGTAGTTTTGCAATTATATTTAGAAATTTATACAAGGAGTTTTATAAATGAATTTGGAGTTTTACAAATATTGAGTCAAGTTTTTTATAGAGTTTTGATTTCTGACAAAGGGATAAGCCGTGATCGACAAAACAATGGGATAAGCCGTGATCGACAAAAAGAAGTTATTCATTAAAGAGACACAAAGAGCTCCATATGTTTGAGGTTGATTATTTGGTATGTAAGTAATGTTATTTATGTTAAAATCTATCCTCAAATAATCTTATACCTTCAATCTTTGAATATATATATATATATATATATATATATATAAATGATTGCACATTAACTGTGCAATCTGGGCTAAACCGGTCGACCAGTCAAAACAAGGCAGTCGACCGTTTCTGCCCAGAATGCACACGTGCACAAGTGTACATAACGTATATATATTCAAATTCCTTTCTACTGGTCCTTTTTAACCTGTCGACCGTTTTCAAACAGAAAGCAACCTTTCGTATAGACACTTCCTTTTCTTCAATGGTTGCTTCTCTTTCTCTTCACCAATGATCATGACCTTTGTTTTTACTTTTCACAAAGGGTTACAACTGTTTATTTCTTATATAAACATCATGAAATCATTATTCCATTTAACCAATTTTCTATTATTCTAATCTCTATCCTATTGATCTCAATCTTATACTTTCAAGCGTTCAAATTGCTCATATTCTATCATATATCGTTTTTGAATCCTGAAATTTATTTAACATTCTTTTGATTCAATACGATATCCACTTCCAAATCTTCATATATACAAATATTCTATTTGAGGATAAGATTATAGGAAGTTTGTACTATAAGTGACAACATAGTGTTAGCAAGAACACATACCGTCAACAAACAATTATTTTCATCTTTGTTGAAGTCCTCGGTGTTGTAAGAGGCAAGTGTTGAAGTCCTCGGTGTTGTAAGAGGCAAGTGTTGAAGTCCTCAGTGTATTAGAGGCGTGAAATCCCGTTCGTCTGCTCGGGTGTTGTAAACCTGTTCCTCCGGGTGAAGCGAGGTAGTTGGTAGTGAAAATCCAGATAGAAGTCTGGGACTGGACGTAGGACGGTGCTCCGAACCAGTATAAAAATCTCTGGTGTGCTTTTTCTATTTTACTGAATTTTCTATTATCTGTGATTAGTCATATTTTTGTGTGTTATTCATCATATTACACGATCCGTGTGTACTATATTAGCACGTACACTTTTTTCATTTGGTATCAGAGCACGGTCATCATATAACCGTCACACAGTTATTTGGTATATTGTTGTAATATGGCAAATAACGCAAGTACTAGCACTCAAAACACCACTTACACGGAAGGTCAATCGACACAAAGACCTCCATTTTTCAATGGTCTTAACTATAGCTATTGGGCAACACGTATGTCATTCTTTATGCAATCAAACAGTTATGATGCCTGGAATGCTACTCAAAAAGAAATAGTGAATCCAACAAATGATTATTCAGAATGGACAGCGGCTGAGAAAACGTCAGCAGCCGTAAATGCAAAAGCAATAAATATGTTGTTTTGTGCATTAGACCAAAATGAATATAACCGTGTTAGTATCTGCACTACTGCGTATCAAATTTGGAAAACGCTGAAAACCACTCATGAAGGTACTAACAAGGTTAAACAAGCCAAAATAGCCATGCTGAAAAGTCAATTTCAAAATTTCAAAATGAAACCAAATGAGACAATCAATGATATGTATTCACGTTTTCAAACTATCCACCATGCACTTATTAGCTTAGGACAAAAGTATTCTGATTTTGATGTTGTTTCAACAGTCCTACATTCTCTGACTAGTGAATGGTAAGGAAAAGTATTAGCGATTGAAGAAGCTAATGACCTTTCCGTCATGAAGCCAGATGAATTGATAGGAAATCTAATGTCCTATGAAGCTAACTTGCAGACTAGAAAGGAACAAAAAGAAGAAAAGAAGAACGTGGCATTCCATGCTGAAAAAGATGAAAATGAATCAGAGTCTGAAGATGAAGATCTGGCATTCATAGCAAAAGGTTTCAAAAAATTCTTAAAACAGCGAAAAGCCAGTCGTTATAACAGAAAGAAATCTGGATCAAATAAACCAACATCATCCGCTATAGAATGCTTCAACTGTCACAAAAAGGGGCACATGCACAAGGATTGTCCGGATCAAAAGAAGAAGTCAGAAAATGACAAACTAAAATACAAGAAGGACAAATCAAAGAAACGAGCATTCTCGGTAACGTGGGATGATACAGACTCATCAGAAAGTGATAATGATACGGAAGATGAACAAGAAAATGTCTGTTTCATGGCAACAGAAGATGAGGTACAAATTCCTACATTTGATGAAGTACTTGATATTAATGCTGAATTGATAGTCAAATATAAAGACATAAAACGACAGCTAAAAGAAGCCAAAGCAGATTTGAGTAGAGCAGAATTTGAACGAGATATGTTAAAAGACGAGAAGAAAATACTAGAAGAAGAACTTGAAAAACTTCAAGAATCATCATCTAATGTTGACTCTCAATTATCTCTTTTGAGTCAAGAAATTGAAACTCAAAAAGAGAAAAATGATGCTCTCACTACTAAAAATCATGAGCTTAAGGGAAAAGTCAAAATTCTGGACCTAGAAAAGGCTAGTTTACTAACTAAGTTAGATAACATTACTCAAAATGTTTCTAACTGTAACAAAGGACGAGAAAATTTGACAAAAATCATTGAAAGTTCACAATCTGTTTCAAATAAACAAGGTTTGGGATATAAGAAACAAGAAACCAAGAAACATTTTGGTAATAAAAGGAAGAAGAAAGTACAAAAGATTGAAGCTAAGAAAAATCTTAGTTTATTATATTCCAAACCAAAACCAGTTGTGAAATTTCAGAAGAAAAATGTCAAGACTATCAAAATATGGGTTCCTAAAACAAATAACAATTTTATTAGGAACAAATATATTCAAAATTTCATGAATACAGTGCATCTTAATACAAATTATATATATAAAGGGGATACCGGACCCGTATGGGTTTGGACTCTTAAGACCTAACTCTTAGGACCCATAAAAAGTGGGTACCATGGACCTAATTTTATTTTTTGCAGGTCCCACTTAAGAAAAGAGGAAAGTGGATATTAGAAAGTGGTTGCTCGAAGCACATGACTGGAGACAAGAGCTTATTGACAAATATTACATACTCAGATGGTGGCTCCGTCACTTTTGGAGATAATTCAAAAGGCTATATCATCGGCAAAGACGATGTGAGCAATTGCGGTACATCTAACTTACCTCTCATTACTAATGTCATGCTAGTTAGAAATTTAAAACACAATTTACTTAGTATTAGTCAGTTATGTGACAAGGGTTTTACAATTTCCTTTTCGGATAATAAATGTAGTATTTTAGATAAAGACCATAATTTAGTTTTTGAAGGTTATAGAGACAGAAATATATATATTCCGAATATGAATATTAATCATAATTCAGATATGTGTCTTGTGGCTAATGATAATGATCCATGGTTATGGCACAAACGCTTCTGTCATATAAACTTCAGAACTATTGACAAGCTAGCCAAAAACGATCTAGTTAGAGGACTACCCAAAATAAGTTTTAAGGTTAACAACATCTGTGACGCATGTCAATTAGGAAAATTGACCAAATCATCTTTTAAATCCAAGAAAGTCATATCAACATTACAACCACTTGAGTTATTACATATGGATTTATTTGGACCTATTAGGGTTCAGTCAATAAATCACAGTCGATATGTGCTTGTAATTGTTGATGATTTCTCCCGTTACACGTGGACAATTTTCTTAAAAAACAAAAGTGACACTTTCGATCATTTCAAATCTTTCGTCAAAAGAATTCAAAAATCAAAAGGGATTAAAGTTAAAAATATAAGAAGTGATCATGGCCGAGAGTTTGAAAATAATGAATTTGAACATTTTTGTACAAAGAAAGGTATATATCATAATTTTTCATTTCCTAGAACTCCATAACAAAACGAAGTTGTAGAACGGAAGAACCGACCTTTACAAGAATGTGCAAGAACATTATTGAATGGAACCACCTTACCAAAACATTTCTGGGCAGAAGCCGTCGCAACTGCCTGTTATGTTTTAAATCGTGTGTCCATAAGACCTCTTACCAAGAATACTCCTTATGAATTATTTAACAAAAGAAAGCCTAAAATCTCATACTTCAAAGTTTTTGGTTCCATGTGCTTTATTTTAAATACGAAAGACCAGCTTGGCAAATTCGATCCAAAAGCCGATGAAGGAATATTTGTCGGTTATTCAGAACGAAGCAAGGCCTATCGTATATTTAATAAACAAACCAAAACTATTGAAGAATCACTTCATGTCTCTTTCGATGAATTCTATCAGCATCCTCAAAATATATCAGATGATGACGAAACAATAGTCACTGATAATCCAATCATCACAAATGTTGATTCTGACTCGGAAATAATTATTGAGAATATTCCTCAAATATGTGAGTTACAGTCACCACCAAGGATATTAAGAGACCATCCGGCCCAAAATATAATCGGTGAAGTAACATCACATGTCAGAACAAGGAGTCAACTCAACCAAATGGGTCATGTCGCTTTTCTCTCAAATATCGAACCTAAGAATCCAAAAGAAGCTGCTACAGACGATTACTGTATCATTGCCATGCAGGAAGAACTAAATCAGTTCGAGCGCAATGACGTTTGGGAACTTGTTCCTAGGCCAACTGATCAGTCAGTTATTGGTACTAAATGGGTCTATAAAAATAAGGCCGACGAACAAGGAAATATCACCAAAAATAAAGCAAGATTAGTAGCACAAGGGTATAATCAGGAAGAAGGTATCGATTATGAAGAAACTTTTGCACCAGTTGCTTGACTAGAAGCTATTAGAATCCTATTATCTTTTTCTTGTCACCATAATTTCAAACTTTATCAGATGGATGTCAAAAGTGCTTTTCTCAATGGATTTATCAAAGAGAATGTATATGTCGAACAACCTCCTTTGTTCGTACATGAAAAATATCCTGACCATGTGTTCAAACTTAAGAAAGCTCTGTATGGTTTAAAACAAGCACCTCGTGCTTGGTATGAACGACTACGTAGCTATCTTATTAACTCAGGATTTCAAATAGACAAAGTCGATCAAACTTTGTTTATCAAACATTCTCAAAAGGATATTCTAGTTATCCAAATATATGTAGATGATATCATCTTTGGTTCAACAAACGATAAACTCTGCAAGGAATTTGCAAGTATTATGACCAAAGAATTCGAAATGTCTCATATGGGAGAACTGTCATATTTTCTTGGACTTCAAATAAAACAACTTCCAAATGGTATCTTTATTAATCGAGAAAAATACTGCGGAAATCTTATCAAACGCTTCGGATTAAATAACACATCTGGTAAACCTACTCCTATGAGTACAACTACACATCTTGAAAAAGATAAAAATGGTAAGAATATTGACCAGAAACTATATCGAAGCATGATTGGTTCTCTTCTTTATCTTACAGCAAGTCGTCCAGATATAATGATGAGTGTTTGTCTATGTGCACGCTTTCAAGCAGATCCAAAGGAATCACATCTACGAGCAGTGAAACGTATAATTCGTTATCTTAATAATACCAAAGATTTCGGTCTTTTTTATCCAAAAGAATGTCCATCATATAGTGATGCTGATTTTGGAGGCTCTCAAACAGATAGAAAGAGTACAAGTGGTACGTGCCATTTTATTGGAAAATCACTTGTCTCTTGGTTTAGTAAGAAACAAAATTGTGTTTCACTATCAACATGTGAAACTGAATATATATCAGCGGCTCTCGCTTGTACTCAAGTAATATACATGCAACAAACACTTCAAGATTTTGATATTCATTTATCAAATTCTATTATATACTGTGATAACACAAGTGCTATAAATCTTTCTAAGAATCCAGTGAATCACTCCAAAACCAAACACATTGATATCCGTCATCATTTCCTTAGAGACAATATTGAAAAAGGAAATTTATGTCTCGAATATGTCCAAACTGATAGTCAACTAGCGGACATTTTTACTAAGCCTCTACTTGAGTCTAGTTTCATTAAATTTCGTAGAGAACTTGGTTTAATTTCTAGAAAAGAACTTGATAAGTAATCACTAATGTTATATTCTTAAGTTCTTTTCGGATTATTTTTGCTATTGCTATATTAGGAAATTGAATATGAGCTTCTAATTATTTTTCTACGGCCAAGTTTGCATGACAATTCTCATCCACAAGCTTATATATAGGAATTTTTTTATATATAAGCTTGACAAAAACATTGTTTTTATCACTTCCTATCTAAGCCTAAAAGTTTATGCATATAGTTCATTATGGCACATATTTGTGATGAGTGTGCTCAAAAGTCCCATATTTCAGTCACAAGTTCTGAGCCAGAAGAATATTACTCTCCTGAAACTCCAAAACACAAATCAAAGTGTCATCACCAATGCATTCATACTCCTAGCAATACGACTTCGAAAAGAGCAAAGAAGGTGTTGTTTTGTTCACCCCGTACAGAGAGAAGATCGATGAGATTCATGATTATCAAAGACATCAAATCGATCTTCAAAGAAAACTGCATTATGAGCAACAACTAACTTCGGAACGTCTATCTCTTCTAAAAAGAATGGCATCATTCTTTTGTTGTTCAAACAAATATGGCGTATACGAGCCAATGCCTCATGCACCTTCATCCTCTAGAAGCCCAAATTCATGGGATAAAAACTATGCTCAGAATGAAGGAGCGAAAGAAAAATGGTCTCCATGGAAACCACGCATTACTGATATCAAAGAAAAGACTTCCGACCATAATTCCTCTACCTCTCATTAAATTTGTTTCAAAATTATGATTGTATTCTCGTATTTTTTTATGAACTAATATATATGTATATATATATATATATCTCATGTTTTGAATAAACTCAATATTATATGGACCGTTAAACTCAGAAATGCAAGCAAGAAGAAGAAAAGCAACTCACAGGCAAACCAGTCGACCGGCCAGAAACCACTTGTCGACCGTTTTTGCTTCTGTATGAAAACGGTTGACCGGTTATTTTAGGGCGGTCGACCGGTTTCGAGCTGTTTTGTTTTTTAAAAAGGCACATACGGTTATTTATTCACTCCATCTCTTCATTAAACTCTCATAACTCCATCTCTTCATTTTTTTTAACAAACTCTTATAACCCTAGAACTAAACTCTTCTACCAATCTCACCCAAATGGCTCCTCCGCAAAAGAAATTAAAGCAAGCTTCTACCTCCAAAGCTCAACCAATCGATCTCTCTGTAAGGAAGTGGCTTGTGGATCCAATCGCAGTCAAAAGGTGGAATGAGATGAAAGATTTTACAATCCATCCAGGTTCTTTTGTTAATTTCTCAGATTTCTCTAGTTATCGTATACTTGGCTTAGCAAAGGATGCCGACATTGAAAACCTAATTGACTTTGATCAAAACAATGTGGAAATTAACCATGTAATGATCAAGTTATTCTATGCTAACCTAAATTTAGAGAAAAACAAGCCAGAGAATCCTAATTATTGTCTTTGGTCCGTTGTTTGTGGCAAAGAAGTGTTTATCTCATGTGATAGGATGGCAACCGTTCTTGGTTCTTCGTTTATCGGTGAAAAATTCTCAAGTAATTTTTGCAATGTTCATGTCCGTAATCAAATTAGCCATCAATTTATTGAAGATGACAAGGATAGCACTAAGTCTATTGGTTTACGGCCTTCTGCAAGAATTCTTCATCATACTCTTATGCACTCTCTTTTACCGAGAATAGGAAATTTTGATGCCGTCTATAAAGAAAATTTCAAGGCATCATACTCAATCTATGGGGGTATTCGTATAAATTAGATTGGTATGATCTTTGATGAGATCTTGAAAGTAAATGATTGCTCTAGGCCACACTTGTTCTATAACGAGTATATTATGCGTCTCTTGCTTGATTGTGGCATTGAACCTCCCAAGTCTTCAATTTCCAAACCAAAAGTCATCAACAAAGCATCGATTACAAGAATGAAGCTTCCCGCTCCATACTTTAATATTATGCCTTTTGAACAATGGAAAGAACAAGGACATAAAGAAGCTTCATCACGATCATCCCGCCCTAAACCTGAGGAAGTTAAATTTTACGACCATCTTCCTCAACAAAAGAATCACTTGACACTATTGCTCGAAATCAATTCCTTCTTGAAGCTCGACTAAAGCGCATGAATACAAAAATGGATAAACGCTTTAACAAACTTAAGTCTTTCTTCGTTTCTATATGGGAAGCAATATCATGTGGTGGATCATCTTCATCAATGCAAGCTCCAGACCTTGGCAAGCGCCCAGCTCCTCCTACTTTTGCTTGGACATCTTCGGAGGAAGGTACAAGCTCGGGAACTAGTCGTGAACGTGGACACGGAAAATCTCAACTTGTTGAAGAAGAAGGAGAAGAAGAAGAGGGTGAGACGGAGTCAGATTAAGTCTCTTTTAGTTTATTTTGAGTTCTTATGACTTTTGTTTTTTCTTTAAAGACATTATCTGGCACTTGTACTAAATAGTGTCGTGTTTTAATTCGTACTAGACATGTGTGTATTATCATCTTATGTGAATGTTACTCTTGATCTATGGTAGTAGTTTTATGTTGCTTACAATCTCATTTACAAAGAGGGAGAAAATTGTTGCTTTCATAGTTTTATGTTGCTTATTATCCTCCATTTAACAACTCCTTTTCGTCGATGACAAAGGGGGAGAAAATTGTGCTAATAGTATATATGCAGGACACAATCTCAGGGGGATATCATATACAGGGGGAGATTCATATCTATGTTGTCATCAATTAAAAAGAGGGAGAATGTTAAGTAAAGTTTTTTTATAGAGTTTTGATTTCTGACAAAGGGATAAGCCATGATCGACAAGACAAAGGGATAAGCCGTGATCGACAAAAAGAAGTTATTCGTTAAAGAGACACAAAGAGCTCCATATATTAGAGGTTGATTATTTGGTATGTTAGTAATGTTATTTATGTTAAAATCTATCCTCAAATAATCTTATACCTTCGATATATATATATATATATATATATATATATATATATATATATATATGAATGATTGCACATTAACTGTGCAATCTGGGCTAAACCGGTCAACCGGTCAAAACAAGGCAGTCGACCGTTTCTGCCCAGAATGCACAGTTAAACGTGCACAAGTGTACATAGCGTATATATATTCAAATTCCTTTCTACCGGTCCTTTTTAACCTGTTGGCCGTTTTCAAACAGAAAGCAACCTTTCGTATAGACACTTCCTTTTCTTCAACGGTTGCTTCTCTTTCTCTTCGCCAATGATCATGTCCTTTGTTTTTAACTTTTCACAGAGGGTTACAACTGTTTATTTCTTATATAAACATCATGAAATCATTATTCCATTTAACCAATTTTCTATTATTCTAATCTCTATTCTATTGATCTCAATCTTATACTTTCAAGCGTTCAAATTGCTCATATTCTATCATATATCGTTTTTGAATCCTGAAATTTATTTAACATTCTTTTGATTCAATACGATATCCACTTCCAAATCTTCATATATACAAATATTCTATTTGAGGATAAGATTATAGGAAGTTTGTACTACAAGTGACAAAATAGTGTTAGCAAGAACACATACCGTCAACAAACAATTATTTTCATCTTTGTTGAAATCTTCGGTGTTGTAAGAGGCAAGTGTTGAAGTCCTCGGTGTTGTAAGAGGCAAGTGTTGAAGTCCTCGGTGTTGTAAGAGGCAAGTGCTGAAGTCCTCAGTGTATTAGAGGCGTGAAATCCCGTTCGTCTGCTCGAGTGTTGTAAACCTGTTCCTCCAGGTGAAGCGAGGTAGTTGGTAGTGAAAATCCAGATAGAAGTCTGGGACTGGACGTAGGACGGTGCTCCGAACCAGTATAAAAATCTCTGGTGTGCTTTTTCTATTTTAATGAATTTTCTATTATCTGTGATTAGTCATATTTTTGTGTGTTATTCATCATATTACACGATCCGTGTGTACTATATTAGCGCGTACACTTTTTTCAACAAAAAGAGTTGCAAATAATTTTGAGAATTTATATATGATTTTTATAAATGATATTTTGTAAAAGAGGTTCTATCAAAGATTTTTATAAAACAGTATAAAATATGTTTTTATATTTGAGGTTATTAAATAAATTTAGAGATTTATAAAATGAGGATTATAATTTTGTTTAGATATTTTTAAAAAAATAACTTTTATAGTTTATAGATAATATTTTTGTAAAAGGAGTTTGTAAATATAAAGGGTTTTATAAAGGCATTTTATAAAAAGGGTTAATAAAATGGCCGAGATTCGATTTCCTTAAATGATATTTTTTAAATTACAGTGGTATGGAAAATGTTCTTTTCATACTTAACATCAATTTTTGAGGTATGGAAACTCGTTTCTATCTAGAGAATTAAGAATATGTATCGAGGTAAAAATACTTTTCTAACTTGTCCGATTTAATTATTAATCAAGGAATAGTTTTAAAATCGAAAAGTGATGTTAAGTATGTTTGGTCTAATTTCTATACGATCTATTTAATTAAACCAAAGGAAAGTGTTTTGGGTTTATTGCTATGAATGTTTTTAAGCAACATTTGTTTTAACCCAAATTTAGTATGGTTTTTGGAAATGGAATCTCCTTAACATTTATGAATATACTTATACCGTTGAGATAAGCATATGAGTGCACTTTCTAAGTATTGAAAGAGTAGAGGAAACTTGTGAATATATCTTTGTAAAAGTATTTTAATACAAGTATTTACAAAGTGGTCTTAATTAACGAAAGGATAAATTAAGGAGTATTAGTGGCTGCCTTGTGCTTAGCCGGTATAAGCTGGAGCTAGCGGCTTCAACGTTAACTAGCTACTATCTTATTCCGCTCTGTATATATTTATGTGTTTTGCATAGTGATGTAAGGATAGGTAGTTTTAACTTTCCCATTTTGGAACTTGGACTATTATGATTCTGATGTACTATTATGGCGGTATCTCTGTAAAATCTTATGTTGATTAATATATGTTGTTTCATCCAGCTGTGAGATCCTATGATTGTGAAGTTTCTTCTTATCTTTCCTTTTCTTCAAGTCTTAATGACTCATTTTTTAGAGTAAGAAAGGCGGTTCGTTACATTTGGTATCGGAGCATAGATTGAGCGAACACCTAGGCTTTGGGTTGCGGCGAACTTCGAGAGAGCGTATTTGTAATTTTTATTCATATGTCTATATATATATATTCCAGATAGTAAGATCAACTTTGATTGGTTTGGTTGGTGTCATTCCTTTAAGATCATCTCATATAAGTATCCTAAGAATTATCTTATTATGTCCAGGTAGTAAGATATGAGTAACTGAGGCATATAAGGTAGGAGAGCGAGTAGTACTACGACTACAAATGGTCGAACACCAAATCCTAAAGAGGTTCAGATTATCAAAGAGGCAACATCAGAGCAGCCAAGAGTGAATTTTGCAACCTTATGCAAGGATTACACTAATCTAGAAGGGAAACTGTTTAAAGGAACCAAGTCTATCATGGAAGTGCAAGCCTGGTTGTGATCTTACAAAAAGACTTTTAAAGGTCTTGGCTTATCGGATGAAGAAAAAAGATTCTTAGTAGCATGAAAACTTCGGGAGGGGATAACAACTTGGTGGATTCCCCTACTGTAAATGTTCCAGAAGAAGAGTTTTTGTGGGCTCGATTCAAAGAAGTTTTTGAGGATAAATTCCTACATACAGTTGGAAGGACTATGATGTATAAGAACTTCATGGACTTGAAGCAGGGGGAACTCTCTGTAGCAGAATATGAGATGAAGTTCAACAAGCTATCTTGTTTTGGACCAGAATTGATCAATACCCCCATTGAAGAAAAATGAGATGTTCATTGTGGGAATGAGGGAAAGTTTCCATGAGAAGATGACTACTTATATCAAAGGTTCTTTTGTTGATTTGGTTGATATGGCTCTAAGGACAAGGCCATAGAAAAGAAGAAGCCTATTCCAGTAGCACCTAGTGAAAATACTAGTGGAAATGGCTCTAACAAGAGTAAGTTCAATCCGAATTGAAAGAATTAAGGAATAGGGAAGCTGGGAGAAGGTCAAGGAGACAAGCCTAAGGATAGTGGTTGTTATGTTTGCAAATAGGAAGGACATATTGCTAGGTGTCCGAATCGTGAGGTTCCAAAACAGAAAAGTGGACCCATCTGTCCAATGGACGAGAAGACTTTCTGTTTTAATTATCATCAGCCCGACCATATAGTGAAGGACTGCCCACTCATGAAGAAGGTGCAGTAGCCCAAGGTGTATGCTATTAAGAATGAACTATTTACTTCAATGATTGCAAAGGGGAAATGTGTCCTTGAAGGTACCTTATTGATTAATGGTATTTTTGTTCGAGCATTATTTGATGCGGGCGTCTCTCATAGTTTTATCTCTTTAGAATCAGTAGATAAATTTCATCTTATTCCGAGTATTATAGAAAACCCTATATGTGTGTCTAACCCCATAGGCGAGGTAACCCATTTGAATTTGGTTTGTAAGAATATGCCAATTTCCTACCTTTTTCATCACTTTTCTTGCAATCTATATGTCCTAGACTTTAAAGGATTTGACATTATTCTTGGTATGGATTGGTTATCGAGATATGGAGCTATCTTAGATTGCAATGAAAGAACTGTATCATTAGTAACCAATTTGGGAAGAATTGCTAAAGTATCATGTAAGGGACATAGTATCCATATGTATATTTTCTTGTATGCCATAGAAGAATCCCATGAAAACTTAGGGCTTATTGAAGTTGTTAAGTATTTTCCCAATGTATTCGAGCAGATCAAAAGTTTACCCCCACACCGAGAGTAGAGTCTCGCTTTGATTTAGTCCCTGGTGTAAGGCCTGTGGTTCAACCTAAGTGAAGGATGATTCCGAGGGTGAGAGAGGAGTGGGTAAGTCAAACCCAAGATCTGTTAAGGAGAGGATTGATTAGACCCAATTGTTCGAGATGGGGGTCTGCTGTGGTGTTTGAGCTAAGTCTGATTTATCTTTAAGGTTGTGCATAGACTATAGGGAGTTTTATAAGATGAAAATTACAAACAATTATCCCTTACCCTACATCGATAATTTTTTCGATCAAATTCATGGAGCTATGGTGTTTTCTCAGATGGATCTTACTACTTGATTTCATCAGTTGAGGGTTGTTGAAGATAGTATGCGCTTAACTAGGTATAGTGGCCCTAATTGTTTGTTTGAGTGGTTAGTTATGCCTTTCGGGCTAACCAATGCGCCTGCATATTTTATAGATCTCACTAATCGTGTTTTCAGAGATGTTCTTAACAAGTTTATGTTAGTTTTCGTCGACGACTCCAAATCAGTGGAGAAGCATAAACATCATTTGAAAGTGGTGTTGGAAACATAGAGGAGACATGTCTTGGGGGTGAAGTTTTCTAAGTGCATTTTTGGCAATCAGATGTAAGGTTTTTAGGGCACATTATATCAGAAGATGGCATTTCGGTGGACCTAGTAAAGTGGCGGCTATTCAGGCATGGAAGCAACCATGGACTCCAACCGAGGTTCACAGTTTCTTAGGTTTGGCAGGGTATTATAGGAGGTTTATTCAAGATTATTCTACGATTTCCACCCATTTGACAAGGCTAACTAAGAAGGAAGAGAAGTTTGTATAGACTCCAAAGTGTGGAGAAGAATTTCTAAAACTGAAGAAGAGATTGACCAGTGCACTAGTTTCGGCTATTCCAGAAGAAAATAATGGATTCATGGTTTACACAGATGCTTGTGGAGTAGGACTGGGTGTGGTTTTGATGCAACATGTTACAGTGATTGCATATGATGTTGCATATACAAGCATACAATTGAAACCTCATGAGAAGAGCTATGCTATGAATGATCTGGAGTTGATGGCTTTTATCTTTGCATTGAAATGTGGAGGCACTACTTGTTAGGTAAGGATCCTTCTATTCCTTCTTTAGTTTCTTTCTAGTCTTTAGCGATTCTAGTGAGATGTTTTCTTTCTTTAGTTAGGTGAATATTTCGAGCTCTTCATGGATCATAAATCCTAGGAGTATCTTTTTACTCAGAAGGATCTAAACCTGAGACAACAGAGGTGGTTAGAGTTTCTGGCATCCTACGACTTGGATAATATCTATACACCAGGGAAGGCTAACGTAGTGGCAGATGCTTTAAGTAGGAATGAAGTCTTGGCTCTTTTGGAGGCTACCTAGACTCTCCTAGAAAAAATAGCGAGCAAGCAAAGAGTGGACATAATCTAAGTTGCGATCATCAGGAAGGTTGATGTGCGATTGTGTACAATTTTTAAGATTAATAACTGAGGAGTTTTGAGGATGAATGGACGAATCTGTTTACCAAATGTCGACGGTCTTAGATAGGAAGTTTTGTCAGAATGTCATCGTTCTAAGTTGAGTATCCATCCAGGTGTCTCAAAGATGCATAGGGACGTGAAGTAGATGTTTTGGTGGAAGGGAATAAAGAGAGATATCTCTATCTTTGTTAGCTCATGTTCGTGATGTCAACAAATCAAAGGTGATCATCAAAAGGCAGTCAGATTGTTACAACCCTTTGAAATACCTAATTGGAAATGGAAAATGATATCAATGGATTTTATCGATGTTTTTTCTGGAACCAGAAAAGGAAATGAAGAAATATGGGTAATTGTGGACTGGTTAACTAAGAGTACTCATTTTATTCCAGTCAAGCCAAATAAAACCGCAGTCTCATTAGCAAAGATTTATATGAGGGAGGTAGTTCGACTATATGGAGTTCCAATGAGTATAGTAAGTGATCGAGATCCTATTTTTACAAGTCAGTTCTGGGAAGCCTTACAAGTTGCATTGTAAACAAAGCTAAGTATGAGAACTACCTACCACCCTTAAACCGATGGACAAACAGGGTTAACCACATCTTGGGGGACATGTTGAGGGTCTGCATCTTGGACTTCGAAGGGTCTAAGGAAAATCTTCTACATCTAGTGGAATTCTCCTACAACAGCGGCTTTCAAGCAAGAATCAATATGGCACCTTATGAAGCTCTCTATGGAAGGCCATGCAAATCACCAGCCTATTGGGTAAAGTCTGGAGATCGTCTAGTGCTTAGGCCAGATGTGATTCGAGAAGCGACCGAAAAAGTTGCAACGATTAAGAAAAGGATGAAGGAAGCCGAAGATTGCCATAAAAGTTATGCTGATAAGAGGCAAAGAGATTTGAAATTTGATGTTGGAGACCTTGTGTTCATTAAGATTTCACCAATAAGAGGAGCTGTTAGATTTGGGAAAGCTGGAAAGTTAGCTCCAAGGTATATTGGACCTTTCGTATTCTTAAAAGGATTGGGTCTCTTGCTTATAAGGTTGAGTTACCGGAGAGATTGGTAGGTGTTCATAATGTATGCCATGTGTCGCATTTAAGGAAATTTATGAATGATCCGACCTTAATTGTAGAGTCATTTGAGTAGGAGGATCTGGAACTAGAGCCAAACTTAACAGTGTTAGACATCCAGTCTATATTGTCGATCAGGATGAGGAGCGGTTGTAATAAGGTATTGCAGTTAGTTAAAATTCAGTGGAGCAAGGATCCTAGAGACTGCACGTGGGAGACTATAGACCATATTAAGGAGGCTTATTCCGAGTTAACGTTAGGATAACTAGTTTTGTATGTATAGGTTAAACATTGTTTGCGATGGATGTTTACTGTATGTCTTTTGTATATGCCTTATGATATGAATATATACAGCTTTTCAAGTATTTGGGTTATCTTCTTATGTGCTAATTTCAGGGACAAAATTCTTTGGGGGGGGGGGGGTGTAACGACCCAGAATTCGATCACTTTAAGTATGGGTATCTAAATATAATTCTAATAATTAAGTAATGGATTTTATAACTAAAATAAACTCCTTTTAAATAATAACAAATGATTGTGAAATCATTTTCAAATTTTGATTACAAAAATAATTAGTTCGAAGAAATATTGTAAATGTGACCGGAAGTCGTTTTTCGAATTTTTGATTTTTCGTTGGCTAAAAGTTATCAAAATTGTCGTAACACTTTTTAACACGCATACACACATTTACAAATCATTTTAGTCATGTTTGAATAGTTGTGTACATGTATGTACATTTAAGAATGCCTTTATATATATATAATAAAATTTTGCTTTAAAAGTAAAAAATATATTTAATATATAAGATGCTTCATCCAACATTTAGTACAAATGATTTCATAGCATGTTTTCTTTGGCAAGAGAGGATGGTAGCTAAGGAGGGGGAAAAAACTTGATGGGAAAAAGGAGGGGGTGAGCTAGCAAAGGAAGATAGGGTTATAGTACTAAGGACATTTTTGTAATTTCACTTGTTAACATGTTATAAAAGCAAAATTTCTTAATTTATTTTCATTTTTCCTCATTCTTATCTTCATTTTCAAACCTTCCTAAGTTCTTAAGAAATCTTTGATGGCTACTATAAAATATTTCCTAAGTTATAAACTTTAGTTTTTTTACTTGAATTCCTTAAAAAGCTTGCTAAAAACCCACTTCTACATTCCCTTCTTCACTTCTTGTTTCACAATCAAGCCCAACTCCACTCAAAAACTCCAAGGCCTTAACCTATAAGCCTATGGCCGAGCCCTTTTAATACTAAGACCATCTAAAAGACTTCATTTTTCCAAGAAAAATTCAAAGGCCTAGGTCATTCTCAAGTTCAAGGAGAAAATACTTTAGTTTAGTCGAATTTTAGTGAGTAAATTCTAATCCTTTTGGGAAAGACGTTACCTTTATATATGTTTCTATGTGGATACACACACATACATACATACATATATATATATATATATATATATATATATATATATATATGATGTTGTTGTATCAATTATAGCGTGGTTTGGATGTGTATGTATGTGCTAATGTGTAGTTGGTATTAGGACTTGAAGTGAAAGGCTAAAGTGATGCCTTTGGTTATAAAGTTGTGATTTCGATTATGTTATAGAGATGATATGTTATGTATGTGAAATATTGGATTTTTGGTTAGATGGTTATGGAAGTTATTACTTGGAAATGTTGAAAGGAATTGAGATCCTTTTTAAAGTCAAATCATGCTATTTAGTTTTGATTTATTACATGTTCTAGAGGAAAAAAGTAATATAAAGTTCCAAACTTTGAATTAGATTTTTAAAATTGTTTTTAAAACAATGTTTTTCAAAAGAAAGGAAGGTAAGAGATGAGGTTCAAAAAATAGCTTAGAAAGTAATTTAAAGTTACGGCATCCATAGCGGTAGTCGCTATGGATGCAGTTCGAAAATATACATTTTCAAGTTTTCTTGTAAAATTGTTTTGAAAACCGTTTCAAACTTAATTTGGTATTATAAAACTTAATATAATTTATGAGTTAAATTATTAATTTATTTATTAAAAATAATTATTAATTGATTAAGTAACTAAGTTAAGTTATTAGGGTTTAAGAAATAATTAATTAAGTTAATCGTTTTTTAATTAAGAAGTTTAATTAATGATTAATTAAGTTAAGGGGTAATTATTTTAATTAATTTTGTTAATCAATTAAATTATTTTTAGGTTAATTATTTGGCTAGTATTTAATTATTTAATTAATTATTTTTAATTTAGGAGTTATTTATTTACTTAATTATTAATTAATTAACTTTCAGTTTATCATAAATGTTTATTAGAAAAAGTCTATTTATTTATCTATTTAATATTTAGGGTTTAATTGTTATTCAACTAGTGTTTAATTATTTAATTAATTTTTGATTAATAAAAGGGTGATTATTAGTAGTTAATTAAGACTTAACTAAGATTAATTATATTTTGAATTTTGATTTAAGTATGATTAATTAAGGATTAATTAAGCTTTAATTTATGATTTAATGATGATTTATTTATTATTTTAAATTATTTTAAAATCCGATAGTTCTTTACTTTAAGTTAACCTTCTTCTCTCAATGAATTGTTTTTGAACCAAGGATCTTTATCCATGCCATTAAGTAGCCAAACAAATTAAAGTAGTTAAAGTGAAATGTTGACATGTTTATTGAAAGTAAGTCGATTTTTACTTATCACAAAGACCGCATTTCTGAAATGTGATAATTGCAAAGAAGCTAATTTTGATAAGCAGGTGATGATAACTTAAGTATATGAAAGGTAATTCCGTTTGTAAATCTTTACACCTTGATAGCGGGGTAGTCCACTATAAACCACTTGATCTTTTAAATTATCGAATGTTGCCTTGGAGGGACCAGGATTTGATATTAGTATGAAAACCACTTAGAACCAACATAAACGTTCGAATTTGAAATGGTAACGGTAAGATCAAAGATGTAGACTTTGAAGTGCAAGGGCTATTTGCTAGTAACGCAGATGGTGATTCTAAAATGGATGCAGTGGAAGTAGTGCCTTTGGTTCGTTCATCTTCTGAATGACTTGTACGGATGAATTTCAGCTGTGTTAACTACCTACTTGAAAACCCTAGACATTATGATAATATCAATGGATTTTCCATAAGAAGTGTTTTGCTTATCGTAAGGTAAAAACCCATCCATGTTTATATGCGGTGTGGTCTTACAAGATACCTTTGATTTTAGAAGCATTTTAAAAGTAATAAATTAGTTTTTGAGTTTACTCACACCGACCCATGTCTGGCCTGGAATTTTATTTCTTTCCCTAAAACTCCTGAGAACTCAAATTTTTATGAGTAGCCAACTGATCCAGGTTTCTCATGATTGCTTTTGGAGGAGCTGGAGCAAGTGGCTTCAACGTTAACTAGCTACTATCTTATTCCACCGTGTATATATTTTTATGTGTTTTGCATAGTGATGTAAGGATAGGTAATTATACCTTTCCCATTTTGGAGCTTGGACTATTATGACTCTGATTGACTATTATGGTGGTATCTCTGTAAAATCTTATGTTGATTAATATATGTTGTTTCGTTCTGCTGTGAGATTCTGTGATTGTGAAGTTTCTTCTTATATTTCTTTTTCTTCTACCTTTAATGACTCGTCTTTCGGAGTTAGAAAGGCAGTTCGTTATAGATATAGTACAAAAGGATACTCCTTACATGGAGCTATCCGAGTTAATCATAAGTACTACATCTAACAGATTTGCAGCTATACATTCGAACTTGTCATTTTTGGATACAAAATACGTCTTCATAATCATCCAGTGAAAAGGATTAACTAGATAATTAAGGAGCCCCCGGCTTGATCATCGCCTTCAAAGAGAGAAACCTTCTACTCTCACTCAAATATAATCGAGTACCCGATAGTTTAGGGAAAATAAACAACTCAGGTCAGAATGGATAAAATAGATTAACAATCCAAGCTTAATAGAATGGAAACCTATAGCTAAACATCGTGAAGAGTGGTTGACTCTTCCAATTGCAATTAAAGAAAAATAATTTGAAGGTTTGAGTCAAATAAGAAAAGGAAAATTTTCCAATAGATGACTAAGAAGGTGCACCACCCTTGAAGTATACCTTTAGTAATATACTTCCGAGAAGCTCATATACTCTATGACACTTCTCAAAAAATACCAAGCTGAAACATACCAAACCTTACCGAATATCCGAATATTTCACATCTAATAGCACTTTCGAATTCAAATCTAGATGAGATGCGAAAGTACCCTAATAGGAGCAATCCTAGATAGCTGGCTTCCTCTCGTGCTTTGGATTTAGTCATTTTCAATAAAGGCTAACTAAGCTCAACAGAGCCACACATCGTCTTAGAGTGATGATAATAAAGAAGCTGAAGCAATCGATAGCTAAGAAACCAATAATCGATGATATAAAATTATCGTATATGGAAATTAAGTCTTGTATACTTCTACCACTCATCGAATTCAAACTTGTACTATTTTTTGGTTAACAATAATACCGTACAAGTCAAGTTGTATTACCTCAAAGTCATGTCTCACGATTATTCTTAACTTTCGAAATAGCGACAAGTCTACTTCTTTGATGTTTAGTGCTAATTATACAAACAAATCAAACTTTTTATTTTAAAAACATGAATTCAGGCTTGGCCTCACATTATAAGTATTGGCTTTAAAACACTTTGTTAAAAGAGTTTACTAACTCTGAAACATCATTATAAAATTGGTAACTTAAACACATTCTTATGATATTAATTAATTAACTTTAAAGCTCAATAATTCTATTGATGAATCTACCTCAGTAGCCTTTAATCCAAAAGAAATTAATCGCTTTTAAACACCATTAATTTAAATTAATTTCAAATAAATAAATAATTTATTATCATTAATTAAAATGAATAACAAAGTCAAACCATCCTTATTGTTTTTATAAATTCACTTTGAAACTTCAGTAATTATGTTGATAAATTAACTTCAAGTGCCTTTAATTAAAAGGGGTAAATTACATTTAAAACATCATTAATTCAATTAATAATTAAATATAATTAATTAAATTAATTATAAATATTTAAATATCATTATTTAAAATGATTAACAACTATAAAACATCATTAAAGGAAAGACTACTTAAAGTTAAAGCAAATAAATTTGTTTTAAAAATCATTAATTACAAAGATTAATTAATTTAAAAACATCATCAGAAAATTGATTAATTAACTTACTCAATCATTAATGAGTGATTAATTATTTTTAAACATCATTAAAAAATGATTAATTAATTTTAAAACATTATTAATTAAGTAATCGGTTAAATGTAAAACACATCATTAATAAGTTAATTGGTTAACCCTAATCTTTATTAATTAAATTAAATAATCATTACTAAAATAATTAATTATTTTTGGAAACATCATTAATCACAAACATGCTTAACTTGCAAAATAATTCCAAGCATAATAATGAAACTAAACGGTTTCGATTAATGGTGATTTTCTGAAAATGTCGATATAGCGACTATCGCTATACCGACAGTTCAGAATTCAAGTTTATGTCATTTGCAATACAATCACACATCATATTGTAAGGGTATGAGCATATATATATGGTGATTTACAATAAAACAACATATATCAAGCATTTGTTAATAAAGGCACAAATTTAACTAATAATATTTCATATGTCTTACAACTCGCTTACTAACTTTTTAAAGCGACTAATTTTCAAGCAACAAACCAACCCAACAACCAAAACATTGTTACTATTATACAATAAGCATTCAATAGCTATAAATATGAGCATGAATATAGTTTAAACTTTATGGTTCAATGATGGAAGCTTTACTCATAAAAACGCAACCGAACTAAGCCGAACTCCTACAACAACTTGCCGACACACAAACTGTACTTCACTCCACTCAAGCTCGGACCTTTGGTCCCTTAAATGGGCTATTCGGGTTTAGACCTGGGCTTTTATGGCCTTAACCATGGTTAAAATGAGAAGTTAAGGTGTTGTTTTGTTGAGTAGAGTGATGTAGAGAAGGTATAAGCTAGTTTTTAGTGGTTGGAAGTGGAAAAACTATAGTTTTAAGCCATGAACATATAAATGGAAGCCATCAAAATTTATGAATAAATGAAGAGAATGGAAATGAATATGAAAGTGAAGATGTAAAGTGAAGAATGGTGAGAGAAGGCATGTTTATAGGAAAATGAGATGAGCATTTTAGTAAAATGACTTAAGTATTAAAATAACATAAAGTTGTTATGAATACCCAACACCATACCTCCCTTCATACCTTATTTTCCACATCCATGGTAGGCCCCCTTCTTAGCCATGTTTTGTGCTAACCTAGGGTGTTTTAGGCGATGGATGGTGTACTTCCTTATATTTATTTAGGTTCTTATATGCATATTTAGTCAAATCATGTTTTATTTTAAACCAAGCTTGGCTATTAACTTTAACACTATAATTAACTCATAACCTGACATATATGCATGTGTGTGCATGTGTTGCATATGTATATAAATCATACAAAATATGCACAACGTTTTCGATGAATTTTGGATGCCAAAAAGTTGAAATTTTGGAAAATGTTTTTCGGTCATATTTTCTATTTTTATTTGATTTTAATATCATTAATAAATATTTAAAATATGCTTATTTGTTTATTAAAATCCATTATTTAAATATTTAAAAAATGATTTAAATATTCAAATAAAAAGCGATTAATTTATGGGTCGTTACACGGTTAGTCAGGGACAACCGGAGGGGGGGGGGCGATCTTATTCGGTACTATCCAGGAAGGGTAGACCGGTCTTGAGTAGTAGAGGTGGAAATTAAAGCAGCCTCGGTACATTTTCTCTAGAGGTGTACTATACGGAAGGTAGACCCTTACCTTGTCATGTATGGAATTCATCCTCCAACAAGTGCCTTCAGACTTTGTTGTATACCTATTATGTTGGAATTTAATTAATGCAACGATTTTGGCTAAGATTCAAATGCATTTAAACTCCACACGATATTATAATATCAATGGATTTCTTATTGAAATGGTTAGGTTATTGTAAGGTGAAAGCCCATCTATATTTATATGCGATGTGGTCTTACGAGATACCTTAATTTTTGAAAAGTTTTGATAATACAGCCATTTGAGGTGTGTTTCTCACGCTGGTTTCCTAGACCGATCCGGGCATTATTTTCTTATAACGCTTAGTCATCCCGAGCATATTTTTAGATTTAGTTTGGATGCTTTGGAGCATTACGAAACGAGCTGGAGGCATCCTAGATGTACTCAGGTATATTTTATTTTTCATTTTATTTGTTGCCTGTATTTATCAATGATTATGAGAACATGTTTTAATAACTGTCTCGGCTGATGATAGATTTGTGTACTCTGATTTGATGTGTATATATTACTGTCTTCTTTTATAAAGATATATTGTATGTTACATATTACTCATCACAATATGTGATTCTATTATGTCTTTTCTTTCTTTTTTCCCAACAGCCTGTCCTTTTGGCACTTGGATGCTCGGCACAGAAATACCGTGGATGTATTAGTATGGACTTCTATCGGTCGAAAAAGCTGGGTCATTACATATGTAACTTAGGCTTAGTTGGTATAAAGGGATTGAATGGTCATCTCTTCTGTATGAAGAGACATTGGAGATAAGAACCATATAATATACCAGTAGATACTTAATATGAAATGAGAAATGTGATTCCTATTTCAAATGTATTTTCATATAAAAAATTAAAAAAAGTTTCTATGTGAATTATTTCTTCGAGTTCAAGATATTTAATCTGAAACACTCGATTGTAAACTACTTATGTGACGGTCCAAAATCGACACGCTTTGAATCCGACAATAAACCATACATATCCGAACAAGAGTGCAACGATTGCAGATAATCATGAGAAAGAGAAGAGAGGGTGAGAAGAAAGAGAGAAGAAAGAAGAAGAGAGTAGCAAAGCCAAAACAATACAGAATCTCATATTGCAGCGGAAAACATATAATATAGATCAATAATCTTTACAAAGAGAAACTGTAATATACATAAGTCAGTATCAGAGTACATAATAAATAATCATCATCTTGGATAGTTATAACGACCTATCCTCATAAATGTTGATAATCTACAACAACAACAACAATGCAAAGCAATGCAGTGGAATAATAAACAGATACATGTATATGACATGAAAATCTCCAGCTCGCCTGCTGAAGCTCCAAAAGCTCCAAATCTAAACCTGTAAATATATTCGGTCTGACCCAATCATTGAAAGGGAAGAATGCCCGGATTAGTCTGGTAAACCAGCGTGAGAAAACACACTCAATTGAATTTATAAAGTTATCAAAACTTTTTCTTTATAAAACAAAAGGTATCTCACTAGACACGTCTACACATAAACACGGACATGTTTTTACCTTACGATAACCAAAACATCCATATCAAATCCTATTATATTATAATAGTGTCTATTATACAAATAATAGATTAAATAGCTGAAATTGTTACATTATTAAATTCCATCAATACTAGGCTCTACAAAACAACATGGCGGACACGTAGTGGATTTTGGATTCCATACAAATAACCAGGTGAAGGAACTACCTTCCCGATCCAACATAGTACACCTCTAAAGGGATGTACCTAGGGTCTAGATACTGAACGCCTTAACCAACACAAGACCGACCTACCTCTTCCTGGATAGCACCAAATATTTCATCACTCCGGTCTTTACCGACCTTTAATTCGTGGCCACAAGAATACACAACAAAAATCGGATACACGACGTCATAGCGTGTAAAGATATATCTAGAAGAGTAATGACATCTCCTAATTGGGAGCGACCCACTTAGCCTTGCTGCTTCTATCCATGTTTTAGTCATTTACCGAGAAGTGAGGCCAAAGAGGTATCGAATACCTTTCACATATCACATATCTCAAATCACATCACTTTGAATGCCACATTGCCATTTCCGTTGACTACTAATTTCCTTGCACAAAAATACAACCCTTGAGCTCGTATGTCTCAAGGAGGGTGTAAAGCTAAAAGAAGTTGCCTTCTTCACCACCACTGATGTACCATTGTAAAAACCAATGTATGTAATCTTAGAAATGCAATGTCAGACAAATGTCTATAAAGTTGTCCAGGAACAGGACAAACCGAAGGCACTTTCCTACCACATCTTGTCGGAAAATCCCTAGGATTAGTAGAAAATAGTCCTTGCATTGGATATTTCATAACGAAGAATCCACTGCTACTATATGTATATTGGGATTTTAACCCCAAACGATCAACAAGCAGTCCTTCACCATGAAAATCCTGAATATCAATATCATCGGCCAACCTGCACAATCATCGCATAAATGTTGGCCCGAAGTGGTTTTTGGATAAACCGATCCCAGTCCCTTCGCACCAACAACGTGAAAGCATTTCTCAACCTCGCATAGAAACTAAGTCTCATAGAATTATCACGTCTCCAACTTTCAACTTGCTATCCTTTGGCCAAGAAGGAAGCTCGATAGATTGGAGTAATACTCCACACTACACAAATCAACATCCTCAACACAAACGATAATCAAGCCTGCATAGAAGGCTACGTTCTAAGTGTACGACTAAATGATTCCCATATCAAGTCGTGGAACTAAAATGGGCAAATTTGATAGTCGTTTATTTAACTATCAAAGCAACAAACAAATATCTAGCACCATAAGCAATCGCTAGGTCCTTTTAATTAATCTTTTATTAATTAATCACTTGCCAAATATTCACTTCAAATTATCTTTTAAAAAGATACATTCTCAAAACAATTTCAGTACTTCAACATTGGAAAACATTTCCATATACTTATTCAATAATAAGTTAATTCACAAATTTCTTTTATTTTCAACACTTAGAAAATATCACATATACTTAAATCACGATTAAGTATATATATATATATATATATATATATATATATATATAAAGAAAACATTCTCTTAACAGACTTATTTGGGTCAAAACATATGTTGAGTAAAACATCACCACGACAACCCAAAATCACTAGTATAGTGATTCAAAAATTAGATAGATATATAAATCACATATACTATACAAAACATCTCCTTTCGAAAATCATTTACTATAACAATAGTGTTATAGTCCATCGTTCTTACTTCTCGAAAATGTTTATTTCAACAATGAATGTTGAAATCTATGTATTCAATACTTAACACATCTTTAAACCATTTGACTCCATTTAAAAGGTCACTTTTCAAAAACTTCATTTCATTTAAAAGATTATACACTGTTTAAAATCGTGAATATAAATCGTTTACCAAATTCAATACTTTTACACATTTATTAAAGGATAATTCACTGTCCAAAATCGCGAATATATTTCGTTTACCAAATTCAATACTTTTACACATTTATTAAAGGATAATTCGCTGTCCAAAATCATGAATATAATTCTGTTACCAAATTTAATGTTTCTACACATTTATTTTAAGGATTATCCACTGTCCAAAATCGTGGATATACTTCCTTAAATAAACGTTCATAATTACTTATTAAATTCAATTGATTCCGGATTTATAAAACAATGCTTATAAATTCCATTTATGTATTATAAAAACTTCTATTTATAAAATCCGTTTATTTACCAATTCTATATATAACTCATTTACATGCTAAGATCCAAATTATAAGTAAATTACTTATAATTTTCTTATTTACAAAATTTATTCTTTTTATAACATCATCAATTCATAAATCTTATTCATTTATAAGATTCGCTTACAACTTTATTTTAATAATCATCAATTCATAAATCTTATTCACTTATAAGATTCACTTACAACTTCATTATAATACCTACAAAACTCCTTTATAATTTCTTCACTTTGATTTATAAAAATATCAAATTTATAAATTTGTAAATCGTTTATAGTAATTCAAAAATCTTAGTTTAAACTATTTACAAAATAGATAACTCCATATTTCAAAAATCACATTCCAATTATATTTCACAAAAATCATAATTTTTATAACATAAAAATATAACATTTATTCATTTAAAATAAATCCATTTACATAACAATTCAAGATTTATTAAAACATGTATTTTCAAAATCACTTGAAAATCCTTTTAAATTTGAAATCATCACTTTAACATTTTTAAATTATCATAAATAGGTCCAATGCTGCAACAACACTAAATACATTAATCACGGCATCCAAAACAACATATATCACATGATAGCATCATATATATCAATATGTAAAAAAAACAATACTGGAGAGGAATCCAGTTGGATCCTGCCAACCTATCACCTACAACAAATATACATATTAGAAAAATATATACAATGTCCACTTCGAGGCAGACACGCGTACAAAGGGTCATCCGCTCATACATGGGAATGTATATGGTCTCATCTGCTCCAATAGGCAGGAATATATTCAAATACCAATCAATATATATAAAATATCATATATCATCCAAACAATCGTCATAAATAAAATTTATTCTCACTTACATAGTAATGTCAATGAGTCAGAAAGAGTGAGTTGTACTCACGTTGCTTCCAATAGCAGTTGTAGTGTTTTATTCCGAATAAAATTAAACGAGCGTTTAATTTTACCCAAAATTTACACTATCTTCAATCAACTCAAAACAATTTCTATAATATAGTTCTCGTCAATACGGACCCAACGCAACTTGTTTCGTCAAAAACGGACCTCGTATGAAGAAGTTATGCATTTTTAAAGTTTATACGAATTTTATATAATTAAATTTCACAATTTCTTTTTATTTTTAAAACCCAACTCTTTCCTGACCATTCAATTTTGAATGATGAGATCTGAGCCGATGAACATCATCTTCTCCCCTCAGGAAAAAATCATGCGCGTAAACATAATGACCGCCATCTAACCCTAATTGCCGCTCTAGATACGCTCGCCTATTGGATGATCGAACTCCCCCACTTCAAAGCTCCACCACGCCTCCACCTACAGCCACGAGCATCGAGCTTGGTCCTCCATTCGCCGAGAAATCAGCCTCCAAATGCATGATGAACGCGACCATTTCCCCCCTCCACGTCGCTCTGATTTAGATCATAACCATTGAATTTGTTATACTCATCGAGCTCTACAACGTTGTAGTTGAACGTTTTTAATGAAAGTGGATGGATCGAGTAGAAATTAACGAAGAAGGAGGACTGTTTTCGGCCATTGAATCCAAAAGTGGCGGCTTGCCCTAGTTTCCTTTAGGGTTTGTGAAAATAAGAAAATTGTTGTCCTTTTATAGAAAATTTCGTGACACTATTCATCCGAAAATTTTTCGAACTCCAAACGAAGCATGCCGCCTAGCGTTTATAATGTTTTACCCATATTCCGAATGCAATAAAATATATATCAGGAGCCAATTCGATTGTATTTGGAAGATAGGTTTTCGAATCAAATTATTTTAAATTAAAAATTCACTTAAACAAATTTCTATGCTTTTCAGCTTGCCACGACTAAATCGTAAATTTGATTGACACGAAATTTGAAACCCTATAATAATATAACATTAGGGATCCAATGAAACTTGTTTCATCGAAATTCGAGACCGTTGAAAAATGACTATTTTGACACGTTCATTAAATATTAAAATATTCAATTTCTACAAATTAACATTTAAATCAATTTTAAAAGTTTACTATCACTATTCTAATCTAGATAGAATTTAAAACAACTTTTTAAATTATTTTCATTCACATTAAATTCAAATTTCAATTATTTACACAGTTCAAATATTAAATTAAAAATTTAAATATCCAAATAAATCACTATATTCAAAATATAATTTATTCAACTTATAAATTTTACTTTTGAATATTTAAAATCAATTAAATATTCTAAATTCGAAGGACTAAAAATTCGGGTCTTTAAAGCTTACAATAGATGAAATAAAATCCAATAATAAATGGTTAAATAGAGTCTCGTGTTTTATGAGCTATCATAATGATGGCATAATTGATGTGGGCATATCATATGATACTTATTAGTAGATGCATCAAGTTATGGATAATTACCTTCCTATACATACCAAGATTTATTTATGAAATAATAAATGTTTTCAGTGTCGACTTAAAAGAACTATAGTTTTATTTATTATGCATAATGAATATTTATTATAAGATAATTCTATAATAATTATATTTGTTTAACAAAAGCATTACATCAGCTACCGAAAATAGAAAAATATTTAAATACCTTACAATTATTTTAGAATTATGGACTAAGCCATATCTTTGAGAAATAATTCTTTAATCATATGATTATGAATCATATTGTACTAGTGAATTGCATTTCACATGATTAAGGGAAAAGCACCAATTCAATGGGAGTAATAAAAGTTAATAAACCCTTCAGATTGAAATGTATAAATGTATGTATTCCAAGGTCTAATGACACCAAATAGATCCATTTACTTTGTTAAATTCACTAACGAATTAACACAGACATGAATATTTGTATTTGATACACAATTAGTATGTCAATGGTAAATTCATAGAGTGTAAAACAGAACTAGAAAACATAACATGCAAGAGAAACAAAACAATTTGAATTGATCGAATATGTGAGTATATCGGAAAAGAGTTCCAAATGTACCTAAAATGAATAAGATTCAATGGCAAATTCAGTACTCCATATAATACATAATGATGTAATAAGTAATCAAACTTTGGTGACAAAGTACGATTGTCAATGACTAAGGTTGAATTAATTTTTGTCTGTAAGGATGTGTAGTAAATGCATATGTTAAATTTAATTTCATATAAAGCATAGTTTATGAGATCTTATTCACATAAAACATGAATTGATAAGAAACCCCAATCTTGAATTGTTTAGGATGTGCGGTTATCTAATTTATTTTATGAATGTAAGTTTCATAAACTCAAAATTGAATCAATTTTATGTAAGTATAAAGGCAGTTCATAAATGTTTTTGAATTCCTGTTCCATCGTACTAAGAAACAATTGTTGATTTAAGAAACATCACCTTCATGATGGAGGAATTTCTTCTAGAAACCAGTGGTAGAGCAATGGACTTATATATGATCCAAAGAATGAAACATAGAAATTGATTGAATAGGATAAAATAAAATTATCTAAGATTAAAACATACACAACTCATTTAATGTCTAATAAGAATTATCGTACACAAAGACAATTTTTCTTATCAATGCCAAGAAAGAGAATTGTTTATAATAACAATTTCCTCAGTTAACAATATTCCTTCAAGAGTATAGACTATGCCATATGGCTAGAAAGAGAATTGTTTATAAATTGGTGTTGATAGAAATAATTTAAAGTGCAACTACAAGAAGATCAACGTAGTTGGAATAATTTAAAGTGGTGTTGATAAAAATGATTTCTTCAATTTCAAAACATTGAAATTAGTAAAGTAATTTTGCTAGTCAACATGCGTAAGTCCATTTGAATTCTACATGCAACTATCGCATAATTTGATTTTGATTTTCAATATAGTGATGTTGAAATAGGACTTCTAAATAGCAATTTATGAAGAGACTATTGGCATATTACAATCAAAATGTCTCGATATCAATTGAAGCGATAACATGATTGGTATGTTTTGAATGTAATCTAAGAGTGGATATATAATGGCGTCCGATAAGCATCAGAGTTGAATAAGTATTTTAATGGAAATATCAAATAGTTTGATTTTCAGTAAAATTATAGAGATAACATGTGTTTGTAAAAAGAAATTAAAAGGTACTAAAATATTTCTAAAATGACAAATAAACAACATACTGCTAATTTTTGAGATGTATCCTTGTTAAAATCAATTTTAGTTTTGGTTGTTTATTCTTGAAAAAGGATTTTAGAATGTCATCCATTATAATCAGTATAAAATAATATTGGGATTGTCCAAAACAATATACACAAACACCATATTAAATGTTTAAGGCACATGAGATGGATTCCTTATGCATTGGCAATACGTATGATCATATATGCTATGTTGTTTACTATATCACATTTCCCATATGTACTTGGTACATTAGGAAAATATCTAATCCAAACTATGATCACTAAATGGTTGTAAAGAGTATTATTATTTATGAAATACATAATCCTTATGAAAGAGTGTTCAGACGCGAAGTTCATAAGTGATAACAAAAGGAATATGTTAATCATGAATTTAGGTTCTACCTTAGTAAAGAAGTTTTAGGTTAGGAATGTTCTAAATAAGTGGTTATGGCTAATTCAAACAGAAGTCTAGGTACATCAGCTTGAATAATGCTGTAGCAAAAGGTCTACACACACACACACATATATAATGCATAAAGTTATAACTGAGCTAAGGATGATTCCAAATGCTTAAAATACTATAACATTAATTATGATAAGATGTCGCAAAATCACTAAAGAACCTAAAGCTCACTAGAATTCAAGAAACATACCTTGAAAGTTCCACATGTTAAATAAAATTTATCAAAGACAAAGTGCTGTTGATTGACAAAGTAGATAATTAAAACAATATAGCATATCCATTCATGAGGGGACCAGCTTTGTCAGTTCTGAGTAAACCGTCTGAAGAAATGGGATTGCAAATCCATACTTAACCCAAAGTGCAAGTGGAAGATCGAATAAGTTAGGAGTATGCAACTAGGATAAATTATGTAATTTGTTACATATATCTAACTCTATAAGTAATCTTGTTCGCAATAAAGATGTTTGTTTTTTATTATATACTTTGCTATAATATGATATAAGTAATTAGGTAACAAATTTAAAGTATATTAATAAAAAATACTTAAATGAAATGTTATGTGATTATAGTTGCAAATAGATGCAATTGTTAGTAATTAATCACATCAGATAATAACATTTTCTTTTAAATATTCCTTGTAAAGATGTTTCGAGAAAGGATATCGAAACACCATCTAGACCATAGTACGTAATGCTCTCTAAATATTGTGTATTACTCATGGCTATTGTCGAACCTAAGGGGTTTTATACAAATAGTTATTAGGTAAGAACAGAATGACTCATTCGAGAGTTTCTAGTTGGTTGATATTAACTTGGTTAAATAGAAAATCTCAGTGTGATGAAATTACATGGTTCTCTTGAATTAAGAATACCATTGAACATCATTATAGATACTCGACTTTGATAATAGCTAAATCGTGGAATGATGACCATTGATGATGATAGTTGGATCCAAGTTGAAGTATTGGAAGTAAAATAGTATTTAATAGAAAATTCATCTCCTCGGGTTAATATCATAGTCAATTGCAGTCAACTCAGATTCAAAATCTCTGGCCAAAGTAGAACAGTTAATAACAAATATTATTACTGAATCATGGACTTTGTGTATGGACTAATCTAGTTGGTATGGATAACATTGGACTTTCACCAATGCCAAATTCCATTTATCCTAATGTGACATAGTGTTAATGAAGAGAATATGTGCTAATTATTTTCAGTATAAGGTAGCATTTAAGAAAATATAAAATTGAATTTTAGCGATAAATATTTATTAGTATTGAATTTAGTCAAACTATAACACCACAACTAAGGTGATGTGTGAACAATAATGTTTGAATTGTTCAATATTAACTGCAGACTGAATTCACACCTCTGAGTCATACAACTATATTTGTGAACCCTCCAAAAGACCATACAATCTAAATATTTCACAAAATATGTTAAATTGATTATTATTAATGTTTAATAAATATTAATTATTAGTTTTATTATATGTTTTGGGTGTTGTAAATAATCATATGGATGTGTACAAAAATGTTATATATACACATATCAATATACATTTGAACAGTCCTTAAATGTTAGCTACTTAATACATGTTATGACTTTTTTGTCCATTAGCGGACCATGCGTAGCAAGCAATAGGGAAGGGGAATCATTTAGATATTAGATCTAAAGTTAATTGAGTTAAAGGGGTATTTTTAAAGAAAGAATATAAAACATTTTTACTCTCATTAAAACAATCCCTCTCATTCATTTTCTTCCCTTGATTTCTCTTTTCTTCTTTCTCCCATCCATGGCTTCCCACTTCCCTACACCATGGCCGATTTTTTTCCACCAAAGTTTAAATTAGATAAAATTAAATAAGTTGGTTCATCCAATACTAGCAAGATTGATTGCATTCCAGGAGACAATTTGCAAATCTAAATGTTACAAAGGGCAAGAACATTTCAGGTTCAAATTCTGTTTTATATTTTTCATTCGTAACATTCAACCTTGGCCCACAATTCATGTACATGTAATACCTACTGCCGCCTATTATATTTGACTAATTTATTTTATCTATCCTGTCACTTATAAAACATGAAGCAATGGTTAAAAGTATTTAAGCAAAACTTATTGTTAATGTATGTTTGTTTTGTTGACATAAAATATTCATATACATATTATATTCCATAAATTTGATTTACTTGAAATAATGAAATTTATATTCATATAATTGAATTTTACATAAGTATCTTTGTATTGAAACGCTGAAACATCTTAAATCATATCATTTAGTTAATTCAATCAAAATTTCAAACAGAATAATTTCATGTTTCACTGTTCAGTCAAATATATTTGAAATTTAAATTATATATATATATATATATATTACGCACATATATATAGGAATGTTTTGATTAATCAAATTTTGTTGCAATCTTAATTATTACAATGTTTTGAAGGTGATTTTGTTTATACGTATTTATGTGTTACTAATGTGGGTGTTTTCGCCTTTGCGATGGGAATTACGATGAGTTGCCATTAAGAACATGGAAATAATAGGAGTACCACTACTTGCTAAAATACCTAAAGCAATGAAGTCACAAGGTACTGAAAGGAGGAATTCTAGAGAAGAAAATAATGGAACTCAAAACCCTTGGCAACATAACAAACTCTGTTTAGTAATTGAACGTGTGGACAAGATTTTCCGTCCAGTAATCAAGTTACCGGACAAGTTTTTTTGTTTGGTAGTTAAACCATTAGATCATATTTTTTTGTCTTGCAGTTAAACCAACAAACATAATTTCCTATCCGATAGCTAAACTACCGATTATTATCAGGTTGTTAGCTACTACGCAAAGGACTTGGACCATAAATTTGGGGAACTACATTTTATGCCGACAGAACCACTACCTAAACCATTTTAACAAACTGGACTAAACATCATATGTGTGGAAATCCTAGATTCAATCTAATATACATGGAAATTATGGATTGTATCCTTTATATATGGAAAAAACCTAACCAAGCAAGGTAAATAAGGAAATTGCCTATTTTATCGGCTTAGTGTAACAACCCGGGATTTTGTAACAATTAGTTATCGTTAAATGACGATTAAATTGGTTGTTAACTGCTATTCGGAGTCTTTAAATCGGGTTGTGATTCTTTAATAATTTGATCAAGGAATTATGTGGGCTTTCAATTTAATATTGGTCCATGGGTTTTTGTGCCGTGTTATCTCGAGTTAATACCCGATCCCCCTCTCCATTTTCATTCATTCGAAACCCTAAACCTAAACATACGAAAATAAATGAAATAATGGCGGCTCTCGTTTCTTCGTCCGTCCCTCTTCTGATTAATTCGATGGTGACTTCGGCCGTTTGATTTGAATTCGTCTTTGGCTTCGCTCGATCCTTGGGATTCGCGCTCGTTGAAAAAGGTGAGTGATTTCTCACTCACATCTTTAATTAGATCTCATTTATTCATGAATTCTGTTGCTTGATTTCTTGGATACCACTGATTTGAATTTTAGTGATTTGGTGAATTGGAGTTGCGACAATCGAAACCCTAAAATTGGTTGAATTTTTGTTCGGCCACTCGATTCTGATTTTAGTATGGATGTTTGGGATGACTTACGACTTGTTCATAATCGTATATATTTTCGCTGCTTGATGGTCACGCTTTGATTCATTTCGTGACAACCACGGCTTGACCGATTTTGACTTTAATAAGGCAAGGTTATGCTTTTTATAGGGTTTGAATTCCTTGATTTTCGATCATCTGATGATTGTTTGAATTTTTCAATTATTCTTACTCGGCCGTTAATCTATGCTTCAATGATTGTGATGTTTGTGAATTGTCCAAAACGCGTATATTTCCTGTTACTTGATTCTCACGGCTTTGATTTTGAAGTTGCGATCTCTTGATGACCTCGGCATTGAATTCTTTGGTATTTTGACTTAATCATTTTGAACTTTAGTTTGAGATCCAGTTGACTTTGATGTGAAACTGTTTGATTTCGTTCTTTGTTTACGTTGACTTTGGCCTTGATTTGAATGTTAACTTTACTGTAACATTTTCAATGCTCGGCCACCACGGTGTTGAATTGGTTTGACACTGCTTTATACTTGGTTTTGAAGTTTCCATTGGTGTTGCATTGTTGTTATTCTCTGATCATATATGTTGACTTCTTTCATGTTGAGACTGCAATTGAGTATGCAGATATGTATGTATGTGTTATAGTTTTTGTATTAGCCTTGAATTTCATTTTATCTTCAATTTGAATCTCATGTGTAATTGCAGTACCATGTTAGCAGGCTTGAGTTCTTTTTCATGCAGTCTTCATTTGTTAGTGCACTGTATTTCATGGTTGTTGTGCCACTCGTGTATGTGCATGCTGTTTCATTCTTGAAATATTGGTTGATACTTCTTGGCACTGTTCAGGTTTGTAGTTCGGTTCATTTTGTTTTTGTTCCTGGGCATTGTACTTCACTTGTTGCTGATGTTGGGTTTAGTCTTGTACCACTTGTGCCTGCACCTTGCTAACCTGTCTTGTGCAGTTGCATTCTGGTCTTGCTTGCATTATTCATTTCTCTGTTGCATGAATGTTGACTTCAAGTTGAAATATTTAAAGCTCTGTAGCTTGTATACATCATGTGGTGGTTGTAGTTTTTGTTGCAGGCTTTCCCTTGTGATCTTGTGGTGGCTGCAGTTCTTGTAGCAGCTTTGCCCTTGTATTCTTGTGGTGGCTGCAGTTTAGAGTGGGTCGTGCATTGCACTGACCACTATATTCATTTGCATTTTGATTCATTGTTCTTTGCGTATTTTATCACTGTAATGGCGAGGCAGTACACGCATGCGTGTACTGCAGCCACACAAAATTGACGTTTTAAATGGTATTTCAATTGTTTGAATTGTTTCGTGTGTTCAATTCAATATTTGAAATTGCATTTTGAATTGGTTTAATTTGATTATTTTGTTGCCGTCTAATTATCTATTTGATAATTAGATTATGAGTTTCTAATTATTTACTTAATAATTAGATTTTGTTGTTAATTGCCATTTAGGAAATCCTGTTGTTTTCTAAATTATCTTCATTGATAAACCTTTCATTTATCTTCGTTGATAATTTGAATTAGCTGATTTGTTGTTTAACACTGTTACATGTTATATTTACCGTTATCCGATTTATTATTGATGGATTGGTAGGTAAGATTTATTGTGACTGTTGTTTATCTGTTGTTTACTTATTATTGCTTCCGTGCATTAATAACTGAGTTTGAATTAGACTGACCCGTGTATTATTTTCTTTGAATTTAATACTCGGGTCAGACCGAGTTATTTCAGGTTGTAGATACCTTGCTTTGGGTTGCTGCGAGAGCTATGAAGTCTCTTTATACCTTTTGGAGTAGTTGTTGTCATAGTATAAGATGTATGTATTCATGTCTATTATTCACGATAATGTACTTGTATATGTAATATCCTGTGTCGACAGTTGTAGTTGTATCATATGTATTGTATCACGTATATTGTAACTGATTTCAGTTATACATATATGAGATTTGATATTATCTGTATTATGCATTTAGCTTATCTGTGTTATTATTATATATGTTGTCCTAAACTATTATGAACCATCGTAATTCTTTTTATACTGGGATTGAATATGTCGATGGGAGTAAATAAACAGAGTTGAAAAAGAATATACCACTCCTATCGAGGTAATCAATACTAGTGTAAGGCCTAACTACGGATGGACGCTCCTATCCAGCCTTATTCTTCGCAATAACAGATAGTATTTCTTTTAATACTCTTTGTTATTGTGAGCATTGAGGTGGGGCCTCATAGTTGGTATTAGAGCTAGGGGTTTATGGACATAATATAGAACATAACTTAGGTGGAACATGTGTTACAACTATTTGTTGATGTTTTAGTTGTGCTTTGAGTCAAAACTAAAGTTTTGAAATTATGATGAAATTTTTAAATATCTTTATTTAAAAATAAAAGTGAATCTGTATTTTGATGACTGAGTAATTTGTGTTTTGTTTATCTGAGTGCGCAGCAGAAACGGTGAGACTGCCTTCGCTGAGTATAGCTGATAACCCTTTTGATTTAAAAATCAGAATATGAAATTGAAATAAATTTCATTTATTGTTCACATAGATGTGTTTATTTCGTTTTCTTTGAGAATTTCGAATCCTATTTGAGGATCCGAAGCGATTGCAGTTATGTGATTTCATTGAGATTTTTGTTGTTTTGAATTATCTTCATTGAAGATATATTCGAGTGATTTCTTTGTTCATTTTGTAGTATGCGTGCAAACATGAGTTGCACGTTACTGCATTAATTTTACGTTGAACCGGTGTTTGGTTTTAAATGTATTTTGTTGCCGTTATTTTTATAACGGGATTTTTACACCAGTGCTAGATTTTTGAAGCACAGTGTTTTGTTTACATTTTTAATGAATGAAAATTTATTGGTTTATATTTTGATGAGAATTATTTTGATGATATTTTGACATATAAAAATTACTGTCGCTTTGACTTCAGTAAACGTCAAACTTAAATGGATTTTCAAACAATTATCCCGCAATGCTGATTATGAAATCCATTTTTACGGTGTTTTGAGAAGTGCAATTTCCTTATCGAGTTTGCTACAGATGTTGCTGTTTTAATCACGTGTTTTAAAAATCGTTTTAAAAATAAAATTGTTTTTCAAAATTTCTACAGTTTGCGCTTTCAAAAGAATGAGGAAGCCATTTAAACGTTTCAGCAAAATCGAGGACTATGAATCCTTACTTTTACTGATTCGCTTAATTCCGGACTTGTCCGTTTGAGAACGTAAAATGTTATTTATTTCAAAATACACAATTTTTCACTTTCAAGGAAACGATGAAGAGAATTAAACGATTTAGTAAAACTCGTGGTATGGGACATGTGCGTTTGCTATTTTGATTAATTCCGGACTCGTTAATTGAAATATTTGCTGTTTTGATGATTTTGTGTGCTTTCGAGCCACTACGTTGGACCTTCGGGTCATATGTTGGACCTTTGGGTCAAATACCAGTACTAGACATTTGGGTTATATGTTGGACCTTCGGGTCATATGTTGGGTGCCAAAATTATGTTGGCAGTACTTGGTAGGCTTCGGCCATATGTTGATGCACGTGCGGCGTAGCTTAGACTTGCCATATGATGGGATCGATCCACCTTTTATGTTGATTTTATAGTCATCTTAATTGATTTCTAGATATTTGTTGTTTCCAATTATCTGCAGGTAATTGGATATTTGTTGTTCTGATTATCGTTTTTGATAATTGGATATTTGTTGTTCTGATTATCGTTTTTGATAATTGGATATTTGTTGTTCTGATTATCGTTTTGATAATTGGATATTTGTTGATTTGAGATTTCTGATTATCGTTTTTGATAATTAGACATTTGTTGATTTGAGATTTCTGATTATCGTTTTTGATAATTAGATATTTGATGATTTGCGATTTCTGATTATCGTTTTTGATAATTAGATATTTGTTGGTTTGAGTTCTAATTATCGTTTTTGATAAATAGATATTTGTTGATTTGAGATTTCTGATTATCGTTTTTGATAATTAGATATTTGTTGATTCGAGATTTCTGATTATCGTTTATGATAATCGGATATTTGTTGATTTGAGATTTCTGATTATCGTTTTTGATAATTAGATATTTGTTGATTTGGGATTTCTGATTATCGTTTTTGATAATTAGATATTTGTTGTTTTCTAATTATCGGGTTGGTAAGTAGATATTTGCGGTTTTGCAATTTGTGATTTGTGTTTTCTAGTTATTTTTTTTGATAATTAGATTTTGTTGTCTTCTAATTATCGTATCGATAATTAGATATTGCTGTTTTGTGATTTCTGTATTCTAATTATCTAATTGATAATTGAATATTGCTGATAATTGCATTTATTCAGTTTTGATGTTTTCTGATTATCTATTTGATAATTAGATTTTGTTGAGAATTTGTGAATTTCTTTTATGAAATTAAAAGATTTCTTTGGTGTTTGTGTTCTCGACCCTTATTTTTCTAGCTTAACCAGTTTATGTTAGACAAATAATTGTTAGTGACGACCTTGGTTATGAAAATTGCGGGGACGCAATTTTTATAAGGAGGGGAGTCTGTAACAACCCGGGATTTTGTAACAATTAGTTATCATCAAATGACGATTAAATTGGTTATTAATTGCTATTTGGAGTCTTTAAATCGGGTTATGATTCTTTAATAATTTGATTAAGGAATCGTGTGGGCTTTCAATTGAATATTGGCCCATGGGTTTTTGTGCCATGTTATCTCGAGTTAATACCTGATCCCCCTCTCCATTTTCATTCATTCAAAATCCTAAACCTAAACCTAGGAAAATAAACAAAATAATGGCGGCTCTCATTTCTTCGTTCGTCCCTCTTCTGATTAGTTCAATGGTGACTTCGGCCGTTTGATTTGAATTCATCTTTGGCTTCGCTCGATCCTTCGGATACGCGCTCGTCGAATAAGGTGAGTGATTTCTCACTCACATCTTTAATTCGATCTCATTTATTCGTGAATTATGTTGCTTGATTTCTTGGCTACCAATGCTTTGAATTTTAGTGATTTGGTGAATTGGGGTTGCGACAATCGAACCCCTAAAATTGGTTGAATTTTTGTTCGGCCACTTGATTCTGATTTTAGTATGGATGTTTGGGTTGATTTACGACTTGTCATAATCGTATATATTTTCGCTGCTTGATGGTCACGGCTTTGATTCATTTCGTGACAACCACGGCTTGATCGATTTTGACTTTGATAAGGCGATGTTATGCTTTTTATAGGGTTTGAATTCCTTGATTTTCGATCATCTGATGATTGTTTGAATTTGTCAATTATTCTTACTCGGCCGTTGATCTATGCTTCAATGATTGTGATGTTTGTGAATTGTCCAAAATGCGTATATTTCCTGTTACTTGATTCGCACGGCTTTGATTTTGAAGTTGCGAACCCTTGATGACCTCGGCTTTGAATTCTTTGGTATTTTGACTTAATTATTTTGAACTTCAGTTTGAGATCCAGTTGACTTTGATGTGAAACTGTTTGATTTCGTTCTTTGTTTACTTTGACTTTGGCCTTGATTTGAATGTTAACTTTACTTTTCAATGCTCGGCCACCACGGTGTTGAATTGTTTTGACACTGCTTTATACTTGGTTTTGAAGTTGCCATTGGTGTTGCATTGTTGTTATTCTCTGATCATATATGTTGACTTCTTTCATGTTGAGACTGCACTTGAGTATGCAGATATGTATGTCTGTGTTATAATTTTTGTATTGGCCTTGAATTTCATTTTGTCTTCAATGTGAATCTCATGTGTAGTTGCAGTATCATGTTACCAGGCTTGAGTTCTTTTCATGTAGTCTTCATTTGTTAGTGTGCTTGTATTTCATGGTTGTTGTGCCACTCGTGTATGTGCATGCTGTTTCATTCTTGAAATATTGGTTGATACTTCTTGGCACTGTTCAGGTCTGTAGTTCGGTTCATTTTGTTTTTGTTCCTGGGCATTGTACTTCACTTGTTGCTGATGTTGGGTCTAGTCTTCTACCACTTGTGCCTGCACCTTGCTAACCTGTCTTGTGCAGTTGCATTCTGGTCTTGCTTGCATTATTCATTTCTCTGTTGCATGCATGTTGACTTCAAGTTGAAATATTTAAAGCTCTGTAGCTTGTGTACTTCATGTAGTGGTTGTAGTTTTTGTTGCAGTCTTACCCTTGTGATCTTGTGGTGGCTGCAGTTCTTGTTGCTGCTTTGCCCTTGTATTCTTGCGGTGGCTGCAGTTTAGAGTGGGTCGTGCATTGCACTGACCACTGTATTCATTTGCATTTTGATTCATTGTTCTTTTGCGTATTTCATCACTGTAATGGCGAGGCAGTACACGCGTGCGTGTGCTGCAGCCACACAGAATTGACGTTTTAAGTGATATTTCAATTGTTTGAATTGTTTCGTGTGTTCAATTCAATATTTGAAATTGCATTTTGAATTGGTTTAATTTGATTATTTTGTTGTCGTCTAATTATCTATTTGATAATTAGATTATGAGTTTCTAATTATTTGCTTAATAATTAGATTTTGTTGGTAATTGCTGTTTAGACAATCCTGTTGTTTTCTAAATTATCTTCATTGATAAACCTTTCATTTATCTTCGTTGATAATTTGAATTAGCTGATTTGTTGTTTAACACTGTTACATGTTATATTTACCGTTATCCGATTTCTTATTGATGGATTGGTAGGTAAGATTTATTGTGACTGTTGTTTATCTGTTGTTTACTTATTATTGCTTCTGTGCATTAATAACTGAGTTTGAATTAGACTGACCCGTGTATTATTTTCTTTGAATTTAATACTCGGGTCAGACCGAGTTATTTCAGGTTGTAGATACCTTGCTTTGGGTTGCTGCTAGAGCTATGAAGTCTCTTTGTACCTTTTGGAGTAGTTGTTGTCATAGTATAAGATGTATGTATTCATGTGTATTATTCACGATAATGTACTTGTATATGTAATATCCTGTGTCGACAGTTGTAGTTGTATCATATGTATTGTATCACGTATATTGTAACTGATTTCAGTTATACATATATGAGATTTGATATTATCTGTATTACGCATTTAGCTTATCTGTGTTATTATTATATATGTTGTCCTAAATTATTATGAACCATTATACTTGAATTGAATATGTCGATGGGAGTAAATAAACAGAGTTGAAAAAAAATATACCACTCCTATCGAGGTAATCAATACTAGTGTAAGGCCTAACTACAGATGGCCGCTCTTATCCAGCCTTATTCTTCGCAATAACAAACAGCATTTCTCTTAATACTCTTTTTTATTGTGAGCATTGAGGTGTGGCGTCACACTTAGCGTCCTAATATCTTTGCTCCTATAAATACCTAAGCTTACTAAAATAATGGATGAGGGTTTGGCAAAGCCAAATTCATTAGGATCGGCTAGTCGAATAGGATCGTTGGGAGCTATTTTCCACTTAAAATTGTTATGTTATGTATTTCAATCATTGTATAACTAATCCACGAGAAACGTAATGGAAATGGACATTGGATGTCACTAGTACAAAACAGGTCATTTGCATTGGTTGTTTTACCCATGTTGTGATGGATTAGCAACCTAGCAAATGCAGACGTTGCAACAGGCATAAATCTGTTGCTATGGTTGTTTAATCACCGCAAGAAATACTTTTTTGTTATAGTTTTCCTAAATAACCGATGCAATAGGTTGGTTTTTTGCAAAAGTTCTTTACAACAACAGTACCAAAAAAACCGCCATTTGGGTTCAAAATTGTTGCCTTTTGCGACGGTTGCCGTAAACAACCGACACAATAACTTTATTTTGTGTTACGGTTCTTCGTAATAGCGGCAGCAACATACCTTTGGGCTATTTCAAAAACATAGCCTTTTTGCTACGGTATTTTCTTGCAACCGCCGCAAAAAACGCAAAAAAGGGTGAATTTTTTTTGCTGCGGTTGTATCTATCTATTACATTGGTGTACAAACTATTACTACACAAGATTTGTACTGCAGTAATAGTTTGTGCTTATTGGCTTGATGCTGGATGGTTCAAATGTAGCCAATTAGAGCATCCCAACAGTTGTATCTGTCTATTACATCTCTCCAGTAGCAAACGAGGGTCAGTGAATATTTATTTAATTGCTCACCCCAACACTAAGCAAATTTATTCGGTATAATCAACTATATTTATGCATTTATCATACGTCAAAAGAAAAGAAATAAAGTCACCATAATATAGCATATAGGAAGACTACATCTATGATATAATCAGCTAAATTATCCCGAACCTCGTCCATCTCTTTTTGGCTATAAGAACCAACTTGTACAAAGTACTGCAATTAAGAGATTGTTTCAAAACATTAATTATATAATTACTTAACATAATATATGAAGGAAAAAAAACTAAAGTGGTACCTCGGCTAGATCGTTGTTTTGATGGTGGTTTTTTTACCATTTCATGCATATACCTCATCACATAATATACACGATCCGTTGATCCAGATTGTTGAGGACATTATAGCACTATTACGATATATTTCATTAGTCGGTTTAAAATGAATTTATATCTCAAATGAAATACAAGTTTTCATTTGTTTGTTAGAAAATAAACAACCTTAACATTTATCCATTTCAAGTGAGTTCCTCGAGAGTTACCACCATATGCCTTATAAGATTTAAAGGCCCTGCACATATGCAGGAAAATGTAATAGACATGAATAAGAATTATAATTAACATAAAGTCATATCCATTAGTTTTTTATGTGGAATTATAATTTTCCTTCACCAAGCTTCAGTAGTTGGAGCATGGATAGCTAAATGGTTATTTTTCAGTTTTTTAGAAAATCATTCGATGAATTTTAAAAATATGTTAGTTACACTAAACAAATCGATTTCCATTTTTGCAACCATGTCATGTACTTTGAGGCAAGAAAGGTGTAATATCTCAGAATTTCCAGGAATTTAAAAAGTGATAATCTCTTAATTTAAATTATTTGAAATTGATAAAATTGTTATTTTCAAAAATAAATAACCAAGTAATAATAATAATATAATGTCTTAATTTTGGTTATAGATTGGTTTTAAAATAAGAATAATTATTTTGTATTGTGTAAATACTAAATTGACTTATTATTTTCAAAGTTCATAAGTGTTTATAAATATATATATATATATATGTGTGTGTGTGTGTGTGTGTGTATTTAAAATTGATTTTAAAATAGGATAAATTATTTATAAATAATAATGAGCGTATTTAAAAATTGATATTATTTTTATTTGAATTGATTTTAGATTTGGATTTTTAAACTGACTTTGAATTTGAATATAAATTTAAATTGAAGGGAATATACATACATCTTAAAATAATAAAATAATATAGTTTGGATTTAAAATATATAGATAATGTTTTTAGTTAAAAATAAGATTTGTTTTATATTATTCTTTTTATAGAAGTTTATCTATAGAAATTTGGATATGTATTTATTTAATAAGAATAAATACAATGACTTTTAAAATAGCATTTAAAAATGAGTTTAAATATTATAATTGGTTTTATTTTATTTTCTTTTAAAGATTGCAGTTATATAAATTTAGAAAACATTTATAAATTTATAAATGTATTTGTTTATTAGGAATTTAATTAGAAAAGTATTTATAAATTAAGAAAACATATTAGTTAATTAGGAAATTAATTTAAAAAGGCTTTTAAAATTCTTTTAGAATAAATATAAATAAATATTGACAAGTGTTAAAGTTATAACCTTTTATGTAACAAGTGTTAAGTTATAAATCACTTTGATAACAAGTGTTAAACATTAAAATAAGCTAGAGACAAGTGTCATATTTTTTTTAAATTTACTTTTATTTTTAATAAAACTGAAAATTAGCCCATATAAACCCTATCTTCTCTTCATTTTCTTTTTCTTTAAAATTTATGTTCATTCCCAAAAGAAAACAAGAATTATCAATGCAATCTTTACTCTTCAAAAAAAATTAGAAAAAGCCTCAAAACCAAAATCTGAAACCATTGTTCAAGTTTAAAAACCTGAAATTTTCCTCAAAGTTCAAATCTGCAAAATTTGTTTCCCTCTAAAATTTTTCCCAAACCTGTCATCTATTCCTTAAATTCAAGCACAATCCAGAAATCAATTTGAAGCCTACAAACACTCCTCAAACATCAATCTCTGTTTATAAATCAAGTATGTAAACATCCTTCAAAACTGCATGCCTGTAGTATGTTTTTAAAAATTTCAAGCATTTGCCAGTTTTCAAAATGCATGCAAGTGAATCTGGGTCAAGGTAAACCTGGAGCATTTCAGTTTAAAAGCTAATCAAAGGAATAAAGTTTTTCTGTTTCAAAAGCTTCAGTTTCAAGTTCAAGTGTTTTGCAAGTTTTCAAAAATACAAATGCATGCAGATTTCAATCCAATTTCTAAAGCTCTGCATCTCTTTGATAGGTGAGTAAACATTTTTACTAAAAACTTAAGTAGTAAATTTTCTGTTGCATATGAGTTCGTGATGATCTTATTTTATATAAGTTTGCCTCTGTTCTCTGTGCAAATAAATATGCAATATGTGTTGTTATGCCTTGAATGTGTGCATGCTTGATTTCATTAATCTTCTCTGTTTTTTTTCCTTACTGCATAATTTAAATAATAATCAGAACTTCAAGCTATTTCTGTTTAAACAACTGTTAGGATTTTGATTCAAGCAAAATAGGTTAGTTTAAGTATATACCAAGAACTAAAAATAGAACTAAGTATCTGGTATTTGAAATTTTTTTGGATATCAAACTATGCAGTAACAATTTAACATCAATGATTGAAATCAATGTTATAATTCATTGTTTCAGGATTTATATCTTGAATCTATGTAGCAAATTATGATTTTTAAAACTAAAATCAAAATTTTTAAGATTGCATTGGATATGAAATTTGGGTTTAACTGAAATTGGGTGTTTGGCCCACCGTGGGTGATCAAGAGGGAGTGAGGTCTTGGATTTTCTTCTGGAGGTAGAAGAAGTAGAGGGGTGTTCAGGAAAAATGCTCGAGGTTAGTCACGATCATCAAAGCGACAAGGGGAAGGGAATTTATGATTTAACCCTAGTTTTGGTCGATCGTGCAAAAGAGGGGACTGCGTCAATTCTGATGCATCGAGTTTGAAGGGATTTTGGGAATATGATCGTGGAAGTCTGGAGGAGGTGTGACCGTGATGACGCGAATTCCGGTGATCGACGTTGTGAGTTTGAGGAGGATGCGGCTTTGACTGTTTCTTCCAGTTTTTTAACTAGGTAGTTCGATTTTGATCAATGGCTCATGCGAGAGTTCCACTATTTGGATTTGTGTTGCATCATGATAAGGGACGTGCCGGTGAGTTCGTCGAAGGCCGGAGGTGATTCCGGCACTGGTGTAGGTGCACGAGAACGTTTTGGTGTCAGTAAGTATTGGAGGGTTGGGTTTGGTTGTGGCTTGAAGGGATGATGGTGTGTTTGAGTGCTTGGCTCGAGTTGAAACTCGAAGTAGCCTACATAGTTTGTTTTTAACTGTTAACAGTTCATTTGTTACAGGTTTTTAATTTTAATTTAAAATAAATTTTTGAAATGGCAGGAAAGAATGAAACTTTGAGTGTTTCAAGTGATACTTGGAATTCAACCGAATCAGGTTTATTAAATAAAATTTTCAAAAATATTTAAAGGATTTATTTTTAAAACAGGTTTAAATTTTAAATAGAGTACGTTTTTGAATTTTGAGTATGAATCTTGTTTTTAAATTTTTTTTTTGATGAAATAAATGTTTCTAAACATTGTTATATGAAGTTGAACTTTATTTAATTTAAATTTTGTTAAATCAAGTTAAAGTATTTTAAAACTTTAATAGAAATGGAATTATAAAGATTTTATAAAAGCAAGTATATTGATTTAAATTTAAAACTTGATTTAAAACCATTACTTGATGATATTTTGAAGTATTTAAAGGAAGTTGTGATTTGTAAACTTTAAATTATTATGTTGCATAATTAATATAAGGTTTTATCTCAAGATAATTATGGTTAAATAAAATGAGATTAAATTAAGTTAGTTAAGAAGTTTAAGTGTAATTAATTAATTTAATTAATTATACAAAAGGGTTAATTAAGTATAATTATTAATTTAATTAACTAGTAATTATGATAATTTAATTAATGACTAATGATTAATTAAATTGTAATTATTTATTAATTAAGTAATTAAGGGTTAATTAAACTAGTAATTAAGTGATAATTGGGTTTTCTTGATTAATAATTAAAAGGTTATTAATTTATAATGCAAGTTAATTAAGAATTAATTAACTATTATTAAAGGTTAATTAATTGTAATTAAGAATTGATTAATTATAATAATGGATTAATTAATTTGTAATTAAGGTTGTTGATTAATAATTAAGTTTTATTAATTAATGATTAAGAGATAATTAATTAATTATAAAAGTAATTTGAGATTAATTACTTTGTATTAAAGGATTGATTAATAATTAAGGTTTATTAATTAATAACTGAAGATTAATTTGGTTAAAGGGTAATTAAGGAATGAATTACTCGATTATGATTTATGAGGTGAGTATGATCAAGTTAAGTTAATTAATTTGTTAACTAATTAAATATAGTCATATGATAAATGATTAAGTATGTTTACTTAATAAGTTTTGATAAGAGTAATTACTTAAGATAAGTAATTGATGAATATATTACAGGAGGTAATTGAGATAAGGGAAATTACTTATTGGGAAGTAATTTTTAAATGGATAATTACTTGGTAAAGTAATTAAGGGTTTATTACTTGGTGTAATAAATCAAAGGATTCATAAATGTAATTAAAAATAATTAAGAGTAATTTATTACTGTTTATAATTATTAAAGTTAATCCGATTAATTCAAGCAGGATTGATTAATGTAATTAATTAAGCAATAATGTAATTAATTATAGTTAATTGGAGTAATTAATTAAGTTTCATTAATTAATATGACTAATGAGAATAATTAAGGATAAATTACTTAATTAAGAGATAATTAATCAAGGTTGATTAATTAAGATGATGATTAATTAATTGGTTTAATTAATGTTTACGTAAGCAAGATTTATTGTGATAAAGGTAATTAATTTAATTAATTTTAAATTAATTAAGAGATGAAGTAATTAATTTGATTCATTTTAAATTAATTATAAATGGTGTGATTTATAGATCTTTGCTTATGGATGGCTGATTTATATTGAATGGCTTAGTTGCTTGATATCTCTGATGAGATATGTGTGATATGTGATATGGATGTTTTGGTTGCATTGAGATGATAGTATGAGGTATCTATTTGAGATGATAACACGAATTATCTGTTGTGATGATAATGTAGATTATCTATTGTGATATTGTGAATTATCTATCTGTGTGTAGATAGTTGAATTGAATTGTTTAACCTTAAACGACTTGGACCTAAAAGATACGTTTTAGATTTCGATGAGACCGAGATCGGGTTTCCATATTTGGATATCCGAAAACCACATCGATCCAAATTAACGATAGGTCGTGAATCTCAAGTGAAGATGAAGATTCAGAGTGCAAGGGTTATTGTCGTTAACTTTGATTCCAAAATGAGTATAACGAGATAATGCCTTCGGTTTCGTTTGAACCCAGAACAAACTTGTATGGATTGAATGCTTTCAGAACATCGTTAGGTGGAAGATGAGCATTCTAAGTGATGACTAAAGGTAATCGTAGCCTCAAGCCTTATCAATCGGGAATGGCTAAAACAAGGGAGGTGCAGCAAGGTTAAGTGGGTCATGCCCAAGTAGGATGAGATTTTCCCCTGTCTAGAGGTCCCTTTTTATTCGGCTTTGTGGGCGGTTGCTAGCTACAACCGCGGGGTTGTCTTGTTCGAAACTATTCAGTAAGGAATGGTTCCGGCCTTGTGTTGATGGGATTGGGAGTGATCCTCGGTACGGTGATCTAGGCCACGTACTGTGACGGGAGGTACCCCGGTAGCCCTGCCATTGTATGGAATCCAAAATCCAATAAGCGCCATCGGATTTGATTGTATTACCCACTTTCGTGGCTAGTAGCTGGAATTTAATAGATGTAACAATTTCGGCTATTTCATATTTATTTGAAAACCCTAGACCTATTATAATATCACTGAATTTCCTATCAAATGTTTTGGTAAGCGTAAGGTAAAAACTTTTCCTTGTTTATGTGTGGGAAGTCTTACGTGATACATTTTCTTTCAAAAGGTTTTTAATGTTAAGCAACTTTAACCGTTTACTCATACCATACCCATGTCTGACCCGGAGTTTATTCTGTTTTTTATAAACTCTTGGGTACTCAAATTTTTACGAGTAGCCAGGGGATTCAGGTTGGCTTGACGAATTCTGGAGGAGCAATGGAGTAGGAGGCTTCTGCGTATAGATATATAGTATTCCGCTGTGTGTTCTCTGATTCGTTTGTCTTTGGGTTGTTTTGAGTTGTAATATCTAGACAGGTATTTATAACTGTCTAGTATGTGTTGTTTTAGCTATGTATCTCCGATGTATATGATACTATGTAATATATTATGTGATTAATATAATTTATTCGTTCCGCTGTTTAGATTCTGATGTAGTTCTTTCTTTCTACTCTGTCTTTTCTCTTTTTCTATCCCTTTTCTTTCTTAAAAATAGTGCATCTTTCTGTGGTGAGAAAGTCGGATCGTTTCACTTGGTAAGAGAGCATTAGGTTGAGCGAATACCCAGGCTCTGTAGTGGTGTCTTTCTTGAGAGAGAGTACTTGTAATATATATATATAACTCTATATACATACATACATACATACATACATACATATATATATATATATATTTCTACCTATCCGTTGGGTTGCCTGTTCGGGTTTTCCAACATAAGTTATAAATGTAAATAGAGTAGTGGTGTGTGTAACACGACTACCATTGGTTGGAGTTTGAATGTTTGAGATTGGAAATGTATTTGTCGAGACTGTGGACCTAATACCGTCTCCAGTAATCTTTGCAGTTTGGTGTAAGGATTTCATTGATCTCTGAAGGAAACCTGTTAAGGTTTGGAGTTTATCTTTGAAGTGTAAGTTTGATCGCGCTCATGTGAGCAGATTTTTGAGAGTTTGGATCTGTCGGTTAGGCAGAAGCAAGTGGTGGTATCTTGGAAACCTCAGGAAGTAGTAGCTGCGTGATGAGACGCAGTAACTATAGATGTCTCCAAAGATGTTTTCTTTCGAAGCAAGTTTAAGAAAGTGTGTCTTCTTCGGGGTTGTAGCTGAGTTCGGCAGGATGTATGTGTTTAGTTGGAGGTCCAAGTTTCTCAAAGAGCGTTGGATAAGAAGTCTTTGGCATTAGTGGCAGCATTGCAGCTTGGGAGTGTTCTGTGTTCCAGCAGGAAGGTCTTTTTGGCTTAGCATTTCCTAGAGGTGGAATTCAGAAGCAGCAGTGTGGACCTGTTTCTCCGATGGATTAATTGCTCGAGGATAAACTATTCTAATTAGTGAAAAGAGAACATTATCTTTAGAAATTTAGGTTGGGTTGATCGCAAAAGTGACTTGCGATAGTGGGGTGATTATCTTAGATAGTCTTTTGCTCGGATTTGTGGCATTTCTAGAGGATGTAGGAGTTATGGAGTTGTCGAAGATTTTTTGGATATATCTTCAGGAAAGTCAGAGATTTGCCCGCATTGGAGATTGAGTTCTGAATCGACTTGATGACAGGAGTGATACCGGTGATTCAGCTGGGTAGAAGGATGTCTCTTAGGTTGATTGTTTGGTGAAGCAGCTCTGTATCTCTTGGAACTTCTGTTGAACCTTATTTCCGAGATGTGATGTTTAGTCTGTGCTTGTGTTCATCGACTGCATTTTTCATCTGCTTCAGATCAGAGTTGTGCAACGGAAGCAAGGTGGCTGCTGTTCTTGAGTAGTAGCAACTGGAGGTTACAGTGTTTTGGATTAGAGAGTTTCTACTGATTTTTTTTAGGATCTGAGGCAAGTTGGCGAGTGATTCTGTTCTGTCTTTTCTGGATGGGAGAAGTTGTTTTCTACTATTGATAGTAAAGTTTGATTTTGATTTGGGTAGATCTTGTGAGGATCGGTTTGTTGAGTTGTTTTGATCCAGTTTGTTTGTAGAAGCATCAGCGACGGTTGAGCTGATCAGGAAGGATCTGTAGGCAGCCCGGATCATCAGGAAAGTTTTGAGGTTAAGAAACGGAAGAATTTGGAATTCGAAGTTGGAGGCTTCAATGTTGTTGAGGTTTTCTCTGGTAAAGGGAGCAATAAGATTTGGTGAGATTATGAGGTGAGCTCCGAGATATATTGGATTCTTCTGAGTTTTTGTAGAGATCAGTGCTTTGGTTTGAAGAGTTGAATTTCCAGTTTGGAAGACTGGAATTCAAAATATTTCAAGTGTCTCTGAGGGAGTACGTGTTTGGTCCATCACAGGTTTTGAGACCAGTAGTTCTGTGAAGGATTTAGTTGTTGATCAGACTTTTCCGTGGTCTGGTATCTTGTGCAGATTATAGATCTAGATGAGTAGGAACTCAGTAGCTTAGCAATATAGCTAGTTTGGATTTAGTAGAGCGAGTATCCCTGCGTCTGTACCTGGTGAACTCAAGATAATTTGAGGAAGCTTATCCGGATCTGTGTCCGGATAGCTAGTGTTATTTATTTGATTGAATTGGTTATTTGGATGAAATTGTTTGGTTGATTGATAACGTATGGCTGTTATGTATGTTTGGATTGGTTGAAATAAAATAAAACTTTGGATTATCTTTGTTTTAAATTTCGAGGACGAAATTCTTTTAAGGGGGGAGGAATGTAATATCCCGGAATTTCCAGGAATTTAAAAAGTGATAATCTCTTAATTTAAATTATTTGAAATTGATAAAATTGTTGTTTTCAAAAATAAATAACCAAGTAATAATAATATAATGTCTTAATTTTGGTTATAGATTGGTTTTAAAATAAGAATAATTATTTTGTATTGTGTAAATAAATTCTAAATTGACTTATTATTTTCAAAGTTAATAAGTGTTTATATATATATATATATGTGTATTTAAAATTGATTTTAAAATAAGATAAATTATTTATAAATAATAATGAGCTTATTTAAAAATTGATATTTATATTTATTTGAATTGATTTTAGATTTGGATTTTTAAATTGACTTTGAATTTGAATATAAATTTAAATTCAAGGGAATATAAATACATCTTAAAATAAAATAATAATATAGTTTGGATTTAAAATATATAGATAATGTTTTTATTTAAAAATAAGATTTGTTTTATATTATTCTTTTTATAGAAGTTTATCTATAGAAATTTGGATATGTATTTATTTAATAAGAATAAATACAAGGACATTTTAAAATATCATTTAAAAATGAGTTTAAATATTATAATTGGTTTTATTTTATTTTCTTTCAAAATTGCATTTATATAAATTTAGAAAACATTTATAAATTTATAAATGTATTTGTTTATTAGGAATTTAATTAGAAAAGTATTTATAAATTAAGAAAACATATTAGTTAATTAGGAAATTAATTTAAAAAGGCTTTTAAAATTCTTTTAGAATAAATATAAATAAATATTGACAAGTGTTAAAGTTATAACCTTTTATGTAACAAGTGTTAAGTTATAAATCACTTTGATAACAAGTGTTAAACATTAAAATAAGCTAGACACAAGTGTCACATTTTTTTTTAAATTTTCTTTTAATTTTAATAAAACTGAAAATTAGCCCATATAAACCCTATATTCTCTTCACTTTCTTTTTATTTAAAATTTATGTTCATTCCTAAAAGAAAACAAGAATTATCAATGCAATCTTTACTCTTCAAAAAAAATTAGAAAAATCCTCAAAACCAAAATCTGAAACCATTGTTCAAGTTTAAAAACCTGAAATTTTCCTCAAAGTTCAAATCTGCAAAATTTGTTTCCCTCTAAAAATTTTCCCAAACCTGTCATCTATTCCTTAAATTCAAGCACAATCCAGAAATCAATTTGAAGCCTATAAACACTCCTCAAACATCAATCTCTGTTTATAAATCAAGTATGTAAACATCCTTCAAAACTGCATGCCCGCAGTATGTTTTCAAAAATTTCAAGCATTTGCCAGTTTTCAAAATGCATGCAAGTGAATCTGGGTCAAGGCAAACCTGGAGCATTTCAGTTTAAAAGATAATCAAAGGAATAAAGTTTTTCTATTTCAAAAGCTTCAGTTTCAAGTTCAAGTGTTTTGCAGGTTTTCAAAAATACAAATGCATGCAGATTTCAATCCAATTTCTAAAGCTCTGCATCTCTTTGATAGGCGAGTAAACATTTTTACTAAAAACTTAAGTAGTAAATTTTCTGTTGCATATGAGTTCGTGATGAACTTTATTTTATATAAGTTTGCCTCTGTTCTCTGTGCAAATAAATATGCAATATGTGTTGTTATGCCTTGAATCTGTGCATGCTTGATTTCATTAATCTTCTCTGTTTTTTTTCCTTACTGCAGAATTTAAATAATAATCAGAACTTCAAGCTATTTCTATTTAAATAACTGTTAGGATTTTGATTCAAGCAAAATAGGTTAGTTTAAGTATAAACCAAGAACTAAAAATAGAACTAAGTATCTGGTATTTGGAAATTATCTGGAAATCAAACTTTGCAGTAACAATTCAACATCAATGATTGAAATCAAATGTTATAATTCATTGTTTCAGGATTTATATCTTAAATCTATGTAGCAAATTATGATTTTTAAAACTAAAACCAAAATTTTTAAGATTGTATTGGATATGAAATTTGGGTTTAACTGAAATTGGGTGTTTGGTCCACCGTGGGTGATCAAGAGGGAGTGGGGTCTTGGATTTTCTTCTGGAGATAGAAGAAGTGGTGGGGTGTTCAGGAAAAATGCTCGAGGTTATTCAAGATCATCAAGGCGACAAGGGGAAGGGAATTTATGATTTAACCCTAGTTTTGGTCGATCGTGCAAAAGAGGGGACTGCGTCAATTCTGATGCATCGAGTTTGAAGGGATTTTGGGAATATGATCGTGGAAGTCTGGAGGAGGTGTGACCGTGATGGAACGAATTCAGGTGATCGACGTTGTGAGTTCGAGGAGGATGTGGCTTTGACTGTTTGTTTCAGTTTTTTAACTAGGTAGTTTGATTTGGATCAATGGCTCGTGTGAGAGTTCCAGTATTTGGATTTGTGTTGCATCATGATAAGTGACGTGCCGGTGAGTTCGTCGAAGGCCGGAGGTGATTCCGGCACTGGTGCAGGTGCACGAGAACGTTTTGGTGTCAGTAAGTATTTAAGGGTTGGGTTTAGTTGCGGCTCGAAGGGATGATGGTGTGTTTGAGTGCTTGGCTCGAGTTGAAACTCGAAGTAGCCTGCATAGTTTGCTTTTAACTATTAATAGTTCATTTGTTACAGGTTTTTAATTTAAATTTAAACTAAAATTTTGAAATGGCAGGAAAGAATGAAACTTTGAATGTTTCAAGTAATACTTGGAATTCAACTGAATCAGGTTTATTAAAGAAAATTTTCAAAAATATTTAAAGGATTTATTTTTAAAACTGGTTTAAATTTTAAATAGAGTATGTTTTGAATTTTGAGTATGAATCTTGTTTTTAAAATTTATTTATGATGAAATAAATGTTTCTTAACATTGTTATATGAAGTCGAACTTTATTTAATTTAAATTTTGTTAAATCAAGTTAAAGTATTTTAAAACTTTAATAGAAATGGAATTATAAAGATTTTATAAAAGCAAGTTATTGATTTAAATTTAAAACTTGATTTAAAACCACTACTTGATGATATTTTGAAGTATTTAAAGGAAGTTGTGATTTGTAAACTTTAAATTATTATGTAGAATAAATATTTTAAACTTAATTAATAATTTGAATTAAGAAAAGTTAATTTTTAAAGTAAATTGTTTTAATAGGAATAATTAATATAAGGTTTTATCCAGTGGTTAAAGTCAAGTTCTAGTGGTCCAGTGGTTAAGACATAGTGGAGTTGCTACATGTAGTTGTAGTGGCACCGGTTCGATTCCCAGCGGCCACAATAATGAGACATAAGTGTCCGGGCACTATAAATCCCAGTCTAACCAAAGGCCAGGGTAAACATAGTTTCCTTGGCCCCAAAGTTTAAAATATCAATTAAAAGTGTTGTGTTAATGGGTGCCAGGCTTGTTCTGTCTTTTGTGCTTTCTCCTCCTTCACCGTGAATCCCTCTCCGTTCCCCCGTTCCTCTACATGTCCTCTTCACCTCCCTTAAACATTTCTCAACGTATCCCCTCCCCCTCTTCTACTTGTTCAGGCAGGCGTTTCAAAATGGTTGCTGAAGAATTCGTTCCCCCTGACCTTCACTCGTCCCGTGCTTTCCCTCCCTACGTGCTAGCATTAGGTCTCCCATAGTGCCTTCTGACCCCCCCCCCCTCTCTTGAATGAAGCATCTGTTGATGATACCTGTCCTCTTGCAGTGACTATGACATCGTCCATTTCTGGCTCGCCGCGCTTCCTGTCCGGATCCAGTGTGTGTTGCGCTGCTAAGTCTGGTTGCGTATTGGGTGATCTTGTCACGGGTTCTTTGGTTCGTGACCGTGTTTTTGGTGGTTTGGTAGGTAATGACAATGCCATGGTTAAGACTGTTGAGCCAGATTGTAGCATGTCAAGTGTTTGTGTAAATGCAACAACGGGATCTGGAACTAACTTCAGTGTTAAAAGTACGGCCTCCCCTCTGTGTGATGCTAATCCTGACTTGCCATCTGTTTTGGTATGTCCTGGGCCTCCCCTTGCCAGTACCAATGGTGGTACAGCTAGTGGCTCCTTACGGAATATTGTCATTGCCTCTGTTGTTCCAGTGACCAACAATTTTAATCCTGGCGTTAGCATGCATGCAGTTTCTTCTCCCTGTATTGCACAATGCCCCAATCCTCAGGCCAACTCTGCTGTTGATGTGTGTCGCCCTGATGCATCATGCCCGCCTGTTACCAAAACTTGGTCTTCTCTTTTTACTTCGAAGCCCCGAAATGCGGGTGTTTATGAGCCAGTTGAGTTCGACGTCGTTGAGGAAAACGGAGTGATGATCCCTCCCCCCTGTGTTATGCAAGCCGGATTTGACTTTTGGTCGTGATACGTAGTTAGATTCTTTTTGGACCCTAAACATCGTCTTCATGATGTGGCTGCTGTTTGTCGTAGGGCCTGGAGACTTCAGGGTGGGCTTAAAGTTAAGATGGTTGATTCCTTGTACTACCTATTGTTCTCCTCCTCTGAGGAACGTTGTCGTGTTCTAGAGTCTGAGCCTTCCTTCTTTGATGGACAGCCTTTTATTATTACCCCCTGGTCTCCGACGGTAGCTAACGTTCGTGAGCAAGTATTTTCTATCCCTGTTTGGGTTTATTTCTCCCTAATACCATCTGCTTTACAACCGTTGCTTGGCTTGAATTGGCTTGCATGCAATATAGGTAAATTGAAATGTTTTGACTCTAATACAGTTGCGCGTGATAAGCTTGTATACGCCAAGGCCCTGATTGAGATTACACCCCATAAGCCTCTTCCTACCTCTATTCCTGTCCAGTTAGCTGTTGGTCACGTGGTGGATGTTCGTGTTCGCTATGGATGGGTCCCTGATATATGTTCCTCCTGTCATATTGCCTCTGCCTGCGTGCGATCTGTTGTTCCTGCTGATGCTCCTAAGATCCCTCTGCCTCGGCCTCCGTTAAGAATATGGGTTCCCAAAGCCTCTCTGGTAGCTACTAACTCTGGTCCTTCCTTGGTGCGTCCTGCTCCCTCAGATCCTGCTGATGATCCCACTGTTCTCCCTGCTGATCCTGTTCTCTGTCCTCCGCGCGTTGTTTGGGCTGAGTCTGAACATTGTTGGGTTGATCTTCGTACTGATATGAGATTCAACCCTGTGGACGACACCTATTTTAGATATGTATCTGATGATTTATTGGATCTTCGATGCCTTTATTACAGTACTTCTAGTGATTCCTTAGTTCTTGACATGGATGGTTCGTTTGCTGAGATTAATTCTGTTCTTCTAGCTGATACTGCCTGGGATCGTTCCTTTGTTTACTCTTCTGACATCGACTGTTATGATCCCTCTCTTGCTGTTCTTTTTCGCCCCAATTTTGGTATTCTCGGGGGTGGTTCACTGGATTCTTCCAGGTTTGATGAGGGCGTTGGTGATTCTTCCTCTGCGGAGGAGAACAAGCCTTGTTATTTATTTCTTGTAGTTGTGACGTGTCTATCATACTCCTGTGCTGTATTTTTATATTCTCATTTTTAGTAGCTAAGGTGCCTTTACCTTACTCCTGTACTTCAACTTTATTACGTTCGTAATAAATAGTGGTCGGTCCACTATAAAACCGTCGGCCATGCCAAAAAAATAAATATATATATATAAGGTTTTATCTTAAGATAAATATGGTTAAATAAATTGAGATTAAATTAAGTTAGTTAAGAAGTTTAAGTGTAATTAATTAATTTAACTAATTATATAAAAGGGTTAATTAAGTAATTAATTAAGTATAATTATTAATTTAATTAACTAATAATTATGATAATTTAATTAATGACTAATGATTAATAAAATTGTAATTATTTATTAATTAAGTAATTAAGGGTTAATTAAACTAGTAAGTAAGTGATAATTGGGTTTTCTTGATTAATAATTAAAAGGTTATTAATTTATAATGCAAGTTAATTAAGAATTAATTAACTATTATTAAAGGTTAATTAATTGTAATTAAGAATTGATTAATTATAATGATGGATTAATTAATTTGTAATTAAGGTTGTTAATTAATAATTAAGTTTTATTAATTAATGATTAAGAGATAATTAATTAGTTAATTAAGGTTAATTAATTAATTATAAAATTAATTTGAGATTAATTACTTTGTATTAAAGGATTGATTAATAATTAAGGTTTATTAATTAATAATTGAAGATTAATTTGGTTAAAGGGTAATTAAGGGATGAATTACTCGATTGTGATTTATGAGATGATTGTGATCAAGTTAAGTTAATTAATTTGTTAATTAATTAAATATAGTCACATGATAAATGATTAAGTATGTTTGCTTAATAAGTTTTGATAAGAGTAATTACTTAAGATAAGTAACTGATGAATAAATTACAGGAGGTAATTGAGATAAGGGTAATTACTTATTGGGAAGTAATTTTTAAATGGATAATTACTTGATAAAGTAATTAAGGGTTTATTACTTGGTGTAATAAATCAAAGGATTCATAAATGTAATTAAAAATAATTAAGAGTAATTTATTACTGTTTATAATTATTAAAGTTAATCTGATTAATTTAAGCAGGATGGATTAATGTAATTGATTAAGCAATAATGTAATTAATTATAGTTAATGGGAGTAATTAATTAAGGTTCATTAATTAATATGACTAATGAGAATAATTAAGGATAAATCACTTAATTAAGAGATAATTAATCAAGGTTGATTAATTAAGATGATGATTAATTAATTGGTTCAATTAATGTTTACGTAAGCAAGATTTATTGTGATAAAGGTAATTAATTTAATTAATTTTAAATGAATTAAGAGATGAAGTAATTAATTTAATTCATTTTAAATTAATTATAAATGGTGTGATTTATATATCATTGCTTATGGATGGCTGATTTATATTGAATGGCTTAGTTGCTTGATATCTCTGATGAGATATGTGTGATATATGATATGGATGTTTTGGTTGCATTGAGATGATAGTATGAGTTATCTATTTGGGATGATAACATGAATTATCTGTTGTGATGATAATGTAGATTATCTATCATGATATTGTGAATTATCTATCTGTGTGTAGATAGTTGAATTGAATTGTTTAACCTTAAACAACTTGGACCTAAAAGATACATTTTGGATTTTGATGAGACTGGGATCGGGTTTCCATATTTGGATATCCGAAAACCACATCGATCCAAATTAACGATAGGTCGTGAATCTCAAGTGAAGATGAAGATTCAGAGTGCAAGGGTTATTGTCGTTAACTCTGAGGGTGATTCCAAAATGAGTGTAACGAGATAATTCCTTCGGTTTCGTTCGAACCCGAAACGAACTTATATGGATTGAATGCTTTCAGAACATCGTCAGGTGGACGATGACATTCAAAGTGATGTGTTTACCAAAGGTAATCGTAGGCTCAAGCCTCATCAACCGGGAATGGCTAAAACAAGGGAGGTGCAGCAAGGTTAAGTGGGTCATGCCCAAGTAGGACAAGATTTTCCCCTGTCTAGAGATCCATTTTTATTCGGCTTTGTGGGCGGTTGCTAGCTACAACCGCGGGGTTGTATTGTTCGGAACTGTTCAGTAAGGAATGGTTCCGGCCTTGTGTTGCAGGGGATTGGGAGTGATCCTCGGTACGGTGATCTAGGCCACGTACTGTGATGGACGGTACCCCGGTAGCCCTGCTATTGTATGGAATCCAAAATCCAATAAGCGCCCTCGGATTTGATTGTATTACCCACTTTCGTGGCTAGTAGCTGGAATTTAATAGATGTAACAATTTCGGCTATTTCATATTTATTTGAAAACCCTAGACCTATTATAATATCACTGAATTTCCTATCAAATGTTTTGGATAGCGTAAGGTAAAAACTTTTCCATGTTTATGTGTGGAAAGTCTTACGTGATACCTTTTCTTTCAAAAGGTTTTTAAAGTTAAGCAATTTTAACCGTTTACTCATACCAGACTCATGTCTGATCCGGAGTTTATTCTATTTTTTTACTCTTGGGTACTCAAATTTTTACGAGTAGCCAGGGGATTCAGGTTGTCTTGACGAATTCTGGAGGAGCAATGGAGCAGGAAGCTTCTGCATATAGATATATAGATTCCGCTGTGTGTTCTCTGAGTCGTTTGTCTTTGAGTTGTTTTGAGTTGTAATATCTAAACAGGTGTTTATAACTGTCCAGTATGTGTTGTTTTAGCTGTGTATCTCTGATGTATATGATACTATGTGATTAATATAATTTATTCATTCCGTTGTTTAGATTCTGATGTTGTTCTTTCTTTCTTCTCTGTCTTTTCTCTTTTTCTATCCCTTTTCTTTCTTAAAAATGATGCGTCTTTCTGTGGTGAGAAAGTCGGGTCGTTTCAAAAGGATTATAAGTATAGATTCAATTATTTCTAAGTATAGATTCAATTATGTACTTTGACGCCACCATATCAGGTACTTTGAGGCAACCATGTCAATTTTGGAACCATTTTGCTAACATGTCATGTACGTTGAGGCAACAAACTATGTATCTTGTAGTGCTATCAAAAATTTAGAGTTGGTATCATAACTGAAAAGTCGGCTTGATCAGTTTAATTAAAGATCTTTAATCAACATGACAGTGTATCAATAACTGAAAAAAGTTTTTTCAATTACAAGATTAAGCTTTTTTCAGTTACATGTTTATTAAAGGTACTTTGAGGCAACAAAATTAAGCTTTTTTCAATTACAAGATCTTAACAGTGTATCGACACACTAAAACCTCACATAGTGCACATGCAAATGCAGAAATATGTTGTTGTGTAACTTATAATATGAAACATGCTGTTGTGACTCAAAATACGAAACATGCTGCTGTTGTTTAAACAAGAAAACTTGACAGTGTTTTTACATGTCTTAAGTCAAGAAAGTATATATGCTGCCGTGTACATTAAAACATGAAACCATGCTACTACTGTACGAGTTCAAACAAGGGAACATGCTGCTAAATTCATTGAATCAAGAAAATATGTTTTTGGAATTATATACTTTGCATCTTCCAAAACCAGTGTAACCAATTTTTAATTTCTAATACCAAATGAAATCAAAAAGGAAATTAATACAGCATACATGCTCACTTGTGGTTTAATTTCCAGCCTACGTTTGCATTCGGCCTACGGATCAAAAACATAAACTTCATTCTTTTCTATAGGAAAACAAGCAATAGACAATGTTTCCTACATTATAAGATTTATAGAAAGTTAAAATCAATAACAAATTTTTAATAGTTACTAAAAGTTTATTGTTCATGCCCTTAGTAGTGCAGGGCTAAGAGTAAGCTCTTAGATTGCGACACACGCCATGCGTTCGTGATATATATTTATATGTTTGTTGCGTCTGGATGTTTCCGTACTTGGGAAAGCCTATAGGGACGCAATAATCCGATGGTCCCCAGTTCAAGGTCATTACACATAGATTTCACCACCTGCACATTATTTAAATATATAATCAACATTATAATGTAGTCTTATGTAAGTAATAAATACTTCCAGGATGTATATCTGTAACCATGATTTATTCAGCCATGTCATACTAAGGAACTGGATAATGTCACCCATCATGATATGGATTTCAAAGTCCTCATCGTACTTAAATAAATCCTTATTCACTTGAATGGCATTGATGGCATCATCGGATGGCACTTGAACTACCAAGTCATGGAAGTATCTGCACTTATCCATCAAAATTTTGAAGATATCTTCATCCACGATTCTATTGTGCTTTATAGACTCATTTGTCATCATATTCATAACCTTTCCATTATTATTCTTGACCTTAGAAATACACTCTTCCACTTCGTCTTTGCTCGAAATAGGTATGCCCTGCACAACAAACTTGAAGATTAAGGCAGGATCTTGTGACGGTTATTATACACAACAAAATAGAAATGTCAAAGCTTAACAAACAAAATATCAAAAGTGACTTATTTACTGTATCATTATCCCCTAAAAGCATAAGACTTTTAGGCCATTGAACAAAACTACCAAGCGCTTCTCCTATTATGATGTGATGTTTAGTTGGAACCAAAAGTGGGGTTCCTTCATGAATAGGCTCCACTGCGTCAATCCCAACCTTTACATGATCAGCTAAGATTTGTTGAATACGACATTGATCTCCAAGCCTTGAAGTAGGGTGTACCATGTTGTCTCCCACTACGATAATTTTGGAGTCCAAACTCATGGCTAAACGACATTTAGTTGGTTTTTAGAATGACATGTACAAAACCAAATCAATTAACATCTACTAAAAACAAACAATTCAGTACCATACTAAACATCAAAGCATAGAAACAAAGGTAGGGATGCAATAAATATATGCATTTCAAAACATGACAAGGCAGCACCTCATTTGGTGACATCAGCTTCAGTGATATTTCTAGTTACTGGCATATTAGCAGCTCTATATGTATCATTATGACCTTAATCAAACTGAACATGCTTTTGATAACTAAATTTCTACAAGACTATGTTCACCTTAACATGGAAACAATTTTACTTCTCCGTTTCTCTGTCTCGCACCATGCTGCTAATACTTTTACTCACTGGTTCTATATTCTGCTTCCTTGCTTTACTTTCTTCTCATCTAGGTGTTGCATTGATTGAATATCCGAAATAATAATTCTACAATGACCGGCTGTTGGTTAACAAAGGGAATAAGGGAAGAAAATGAGCCATCTGATATAAGCACAATTACAATCCTACCCCTACTGAATCCTGCCGTATGAAGCCCATACTTAAATAGCTGGCCGTTCTAACAGTCTCCTATCCAAAATGATAGCAAAAGTACTGATAAAGCTAACATATCAACTCGCTATACAGTTAACATACCCCTAGATTTAGGACAAGTACCCTTGTAAGCTCTTTCGTTAGTTTGCAATAAGTATTTCTTTTTCATTTTGCCTAAAAAAATAAATAAAGCAAACGTCAAAAATTCCATATGAATGGATAACAATTAGCAATTTTTAAAAGCCACGTTTTAACTTAATTTTAAACCTATTATTTTCATTTCATTTTAATTAAAAAAGGATAAATTAACATTTACTATAAAAAACAATTCAGTACCATACTAAACAACAAAGCATAGAAACAAAGGAAGGATGAAATAAATTTATGCATTCCAAAATTTGACAAGGCAGCACCTCATTTGGAAATAGTAGAGCAAGATGAAGATGCTAGTTATGTAAACATATAACTGTGTTTTGATGTAAAATTTATTTCGTGGCCAATTAACAATATATTTTCGAAAATAATAAACCAAGTATGCTTGGTCATGTGAGCAATGGTAAGTAAACTCATGTGTATTTGCAAATAGATGCCAAAAGTCAAACTACACATACATACATACACACACACACACACATACATACATATATGTAGTACCATGTGTTTAAAAGGTGTCCGGCTACATAATCAAAGTATGTATAAAATGAAAAGCATCAGCAGTTCTAAACTCGTATGTATGTTTTATATAAGCTAGGCTAAATAATTTCTATCATATGTAGGTTATCCATTTCTCCATTATTTACTTTTTTCTTTTTTTATAACCCTCACCATCACATCCTGCTAATAGTTCCAGATTATTAAAACAATAAAACAGAACACCATGGTTAGCCTTTTTAAATTTCTGCAAAAATCCGTATAAGGTAACATCAGCATGTTCTTCTGAGTTGTAGGTCCGAATTGGCTCAAGGCTTCCAGAAAATCTATGTACTTAATTAACTTGTAGGTCCAAAATGATGTAGGGTTCAGCTTTAACAGATATTAAATTTTAGACGGTTATGAGAATTAGTGTAAAATTCACATCAATGCTCTGTAATGTTAGATGCACTTTCTGAACATGACAAGCCACTCTAAAAGTAAATAGAAAGAATGAAGCAAATTGAGGTAAACTATAACATCCTGGTATTTCATGCCATTCGCATCCGCACATGTCGGACTTGAATTGCTCAAAATATCAGATTGTTAATTTATATTTTGGCAAAACTCAGCACATACAATAAATAAATAAATCATAGAATCGCAGACACAGAGTAATATAACAATAAGCAGCGGAAAAGATAAATAGTAGTTCATGAAGCTATTATATAAACAAAAGAGTATGAAATAAAATACAACAGAGTATCTTAAATACAATGAAGTCTCGAATACAAACAGAAGTCTCTATACAATAGTCAAATAACAAAATCTGAATATATCACTGAAGTCAGCTGAATAACTGAAAGCTAGATAGATAGTTTGATCTCCACTCGAAGCTCCAACTTCAAAGGTGAGTCTCAAATGTTGTGACACTCAGTCTGACCTGAGCATAAAGCAAAACAAAAAAAAATACTCGGGTCAGGATTAAGATTCTTATATCACTAAATCCAACTCCAGTGAAATATCAACTGAATAACTCAAAGGATATTTGGGACACCCATCCTCTAAGGATCCGTGGAACTATCTAATATGTAGTACAATACGCTATTATAATATGTATATAGTAAAGTAAACTACTAAAATAATGTTAAGGCATTACCCATATCCCCCTTAACCCATTTTATAGTGCCATAGTCTATACAGTACCGTAATACCTCCGTAAACTACAAGCTACCAAAGTGCACTCCATAGGTACGACACAAAACAAACTCGTAGTGGTCTCGATAAGGCAGGTGACATGGCATAACTAGGCAATGCCAGGGCAGATATATCAATTACACTTCTAGGCTGGTGGTAATGCATAGCCGCAGTTACCGCCCACCTTGATCCACACTCCCAAAAATCCAAGGGTGCACCCAATTAATCATAAAGTAATAGAATGGTATTGAAGAAGTGTGTCTGATCAGAGGAGCTACCTCACTTGGCTCGTCAATTGCTCCTGTTTTAGGCACCTTAAGCTAACTCACGGGGGTCAGGTCCACGTATATACCTCAAATAGAATCGTCGCTAACCATCCTACTTCGTTTTGGAATCTCCACCGTGTACACGGTTGTTAAAGTGGTTTTGGGTATTGGCAAATGGTATGACAATAACCGATCTCGGTCTCTTTAACAACCAACGTTATTATAACACCGTGGTCATTTCAAAATATCATACTTCAAAACCAAAATATCATATTCATTTCAAAACCATATCAAATCTGATATCATTATTCCTTTAAAACCTATTCATTTCAACAATCATAGTACTTTCAAAGTTATAACACTTTCGAAACCATAACACTTGAAATTATAACACTTTAGAAATCATAACCTTTGAAATCATAATGCTTTCCACTTAAACAGTTTAGATATTAAAAATAATATATATAATAAAAATAGTTATAAGTTAAAATAGTTTTATCTAATTAAAATTATTAGTATATTAAATAGTTTTATATTAAAATAGTTTATATAATAAAATAATTAGTATATTAAAATATTTTTATATTAAAATAGTTTATATAATAAAATAATTACTATATTAAAATAGTTTTATATTGAAATAGTTAATATATTAAACTAGTTTATAACGTAAAATATTTATATATATTAAAATACTTTACATAATAAAAATAGTTTCCTCAAAGTCCACAAATTGATTTAAATCAACTCGAATTAAAAATCCCATTTAAATCAAACCTTAGTTCTTCCATTTCAATTCAAACCTCAATAAATCATTTTATATCAATTTCAAATATAGATTTGAATTACAAAATAACCCTTTCGATTTCAATAGATTTCAAAGTTTAAAATATTTAAACTTCTACAATAACTTAATTAGATAAATTCAATTATATTTCAAATTCAACTTTACCATTATTTAATATTCAAATGTTCACTTAGTCAATCCAATATTGTATAAATAAAGTTTAAAAATACAAATTTTGAATAAACACTATTTATCCCATTTAAATTTATTTAAATTTGGAAATATTCATTAAATCATCTTAAATCAAAATCAAGTTATAAAATCATATCCTTAAAATCTAAAATTCAATAAGTTTCAAAATCAATCTTATTTAAGTATAATTCTTAAATAAATATAATTTCAAATCAATTTCGAATTTATCTTTCCAACCTAAATTTATTAAAATTATTATAAATATAAAATTTTAAAAAAATACTTAAAACATATTATATACTGATTAAATTAAACCTTATTATTAAATTTATTTTATATTAATTCCATTTATGTATTTTGAAAATAGTAAAATTATATAAATTATAATTTAAAAAGTAACTTACAAATTTTAAATTTCCAAACATGAAATTTTAAAAATCAAAAATTTAAACCTTTGTAAAAATAACATTTAAATATATATAATATTTTAAAATCGATATTTATTAAAACCATATATATATATCCTTTTTAAAAATTTGGAAATCATTTCAAAAATGTATATAGACCAACAGCGTTTGTATATAATTTTTTATCCTCTGGTCAAGTGATACAGATATTTATCATTTCAATCCGCAATTTATATATATGCGGGTATATATCTTTTCAACCCGCAATCCTAAATTTAATTTAATGAAAATCGCTTGGGTTTATCATTTCAACCCATAATGATTTTCTCATATTCTACAAGATGTTCGGGTAGTATCATTTCAACCCATAGGGAATTCTATACTAATAGGGAACTTGCAGAGTGAGAACAGTTATGAATATAATATAACATGTCAACAACAAGCATATATCATTAATAAACGATAAAATATAATTAACAGATCATAGTGTCAGATGTCACAGGTGAACAGTTTAGATAATGGAAAATCATACATAAAGCAATTAAGTTAATAACAGTTAAATCTAGCAGCATATTTCAATTTTCATTTCAAGTGAAATCAAATTTAATAAATATAAGAACATTAATCGTGAGTGATTGCTCACCTTTCGAGGCTAGAGGAGTTTGGCAACAGAACAAGCTATGAATTTAAATCCTGAACTGGACAATCGATCAATCCAAACGACAAATCTCAAAGCAAATTGAGGTGAACACGGACTCGACGAACAAGATTGATAGATTGAATTGATGAGAACAAATCAGAATCATCTAAATAGAAACAGAATACATATATTATTATTATTTCCTTGAAACCATGTTTAATTTAAGACGAATATTAAAATAATATATATATATATATATATAATTAAAAATCATTGTTCTTAAAATATGCATATTAAAAAAATCAAAGATATATATTTTTTATTTAAAAATCAATACTTACACACACACATATATATAAACACTACAAGATACACATATATATAAGCTTCAAGATGATAAAGTAACTACTTATTACAACATACATAGGCAAAATCAAAGTATATATGCCATATCTTTTATACTAAGTATATATATAAAATCTGAAGCTATGTGAAACTGGTATTCTTCTTACTTATATGTAACCCAGGTAATATAGTATATAAACTATATATATATATATATACATGTATATATATACATACATAAACAAATTATATACTATAACATAACCTTATAAAATAAATAGCTTAATATATATATAAACATATAAACTAAATTTTTAAGCTAATATAATTTACATTGTATAAACAAAACATAACTTACTTTATATAACATAATATATATTAAAACTTATATATATATATATATATATATATATATATAACTTGTACATAAAACTGCAAACTTGAAAACTACAAAACATGGAAAAAAAAACTAGAATATAACTGTTGTAACCAACTTAAATGTTAATATATAATATATCACGAAATTGTTGTAAAGGACAAAATTTCTTAGCGTTTTATCCTCAAGGACAGACCTTTAGTATTTTTGTCTGAAGGAAAACTTTCTTTAATATCAGTTTTTAGTTACTGATAGCAGTTTTTAGGTATCAGTTTATAATTTCCGGTAGCATTTTTTAGGTATCAGTTTTAGTTCGGTAGCAGTTTTGGAAGAATATTTGTCCTTATAAATAATTTTGGAAGAATGCTTGTCCTTATGAATAATATCAAGAGGATGTTTGTCCTTATGGTCAAAACATTGAGGTCGTGCCCTTGAGGCTAAAAATATACAATTTTTTGTGCTTTAAATTAATTTCCCATAACATATATATACTCAGTGACATATGTAAACATTAACATATAATAAACTATGACACATATCATATAACACATAACTATCCTATATATGTATATATATGCAGACAACAATCACATATGACTGATATAACTTAATATATTGACAAATATATAAAGTTTCAACCAATATATAGAACTAACAAAACAATATATATATATATACAAAAAATAAATAAAATATATGTACATAAATAATACTTTAAAATTAAGGCAGACCTTTATATATATACATACAATTGTATAAAGACTTATGTCAACAATAGATAATATACTTATATAAATGAAATGGTTATATATGAAAACTCATATATATATATATATATATATATATATATACAACCAATAAATATGTTATAAAATACTATATGACATATGTATACATATTACCTTCAATATTTTCCACACGTATATATACAAATATATACACTGCGATGGGTGTTGAGGCCAAGACAGGCAAGGAAGAAGGGAGGAGTTGCATTTTGGGTGGTGATTGCTCGGTCTCGGCTGGAAGCTGGTTGGTGGCGGCTATGATTGGGACAGGGGTGTTGGGGTGAGGAGGAGAGTGGTGTGGCCAATGGTTTGTGTTTGCCGATAGAGAAAGTGAGGCCGCGAGATGTTTCCTGGCGGGGTTGCGGGCGAAGATAGGAAGAGGGTGGTTCGACAGCGGGCGAAGGTTGCGGACGAGGTGAGGATGAGGGGAATGACTTCGGCTTAAGAAGGGAGAGAAAAAAATGAACAGGCATAATAGAAGATGTGGGTGATAAAATGGTAGAGGACATGGACTAGAAGGTGGATAAAAGCAAGCTTAAGTATATATTTACTTTTCAAATTGAAACATGATAAGAAGACAGAAGTTTGTGAACTAGAAGAAAAATAATATACATTAGTATAAATTGAAATGGTGGCAAAGCAAACATCGGGTACAATTCCAGTTCAGAATTATTAATGGTAAGCGTCTATTTGGATTGTACGATAGAAATTTAATGGACAGAAAACTCAAACACCCAAAACGGGTACCGAAATGGTCATTGTTGTACTGATTTTGCGGCGTACCAGACCCCGAAACACAAATATGAATATAATACGGAGATCAGCACGATGAAACGATCAAAAAGGTATATAGATATCAGTGATACGACCGAACTATCAAAAGTCGATATTCGGTACCGAAAACACTGATAATACGCCGAAAATAAGATAACGGAGCAATAGCAGTCCATATTTGGCAAAATGAAATATGAAGTCTCACTCAAAAGATGATTTACAAATTTATTAAATAAAAATATTCAGGTTTGGAAAACAGTTTATTATCGTCTAATACTAACTGATTTTATATTTAAATAAAATTACACACTAAAATAAACTTTCATATTATCTGATGAAAATTTACCATTTGCTATGTTTAAGTAGACATATCCTAAATATCAAATTTTCATTTCCAAATTTAATTATTTAAAATTTCCCAAATGTTCAGCTTAAATACGTTATTAAAATGGTTAAAATTTACAAGTCGTTACACTCTCCCCCACTCAAAACTCTTTGGCCTTCGAAATTTAACGAGGTAGGAGAATAGAGACAACCAGAAAGAAAAATAGATTCAAATACAAAATTAAACAATAAATTTTAAAACCATATAAATTTCATATATTTTTAAATTGGTTTATATTCAATTAATTTATTTAAATCCATTTGATATTACTTCAGTAAATTTCAACTATAATTCAATCTTAACTATTTCTAAATTCATGTTTATTTATTCATTATCTTATTATTATTCAATTATTCTCAATTAACATTTTCTATAATCATAAATTAAGTGTATAAACATTTATTTTAACCACTCAAATTTATTGATAAAATCATTTTATATTATATAGTATTCAATTACATATCCAACTTCTGAACAATTTAGGTAAGTTTTACATACATGCATACATCCATATATATATATATATATATATATATATTGATATAAGTAATTTTCCCAATTCAATTATTTTAAGTTTACATATTTATTCAAAATTTTGGCTTTATTTTATAATTGAAATCACCTTTAACATAAAATTTAGGAGTTAAATTTCCATTTCTCATCAAACCATTTATATATATATATATATATATATATATATATATATATATATATATATATATTAAAATCAAATCTATAATCATATACTAATATATATTATACATCAAGTCATACTTAAGAAATTCAAATCAAATTCGTTTTTCAGAACAAAAGTGTTGCAAAGCTGTTAGCGCCAAAATTGGTCACTAACACCCGAATGTAAGTGAAGGCACCAACTAACAGTCAGAGATAATAAATAAAGTGTATGTAATGAGTAATAATGTGAAGAACAGTCAAAATTAAAATGAAAGCAGTAAAGAACAACATATTTTATAGTGGTTCGGCTAATTCCGGCCAATGTCCACTCCAGAAGTATCTTTTTTATTGTTGTAATAATCGGTTACTGTTACAAAGTGGTAGAGTAGACTTAGCCTTAGAGAATAGAAAGTCAGAGAACCGAAGAGAAAAAGATCCCTTTTCTGAACCGCCACGTGTTGTATTTATAGATAATACCAGGTTGTTGGGCCTCCTGAGTAGTTTGGGCCCACCACGGCCATAGCCGAGCCCTACTTCATTGTGTCGATCGACCCTGAGCAGTTGGTGTACCGAACGAGGTAAGGTGCACCGCACAAGGGGATATATGCCGATCGAGGGGAGGTGTGCTGACCGAGAGGAGGTGCGCCGACCGAGAGGAGGTGCGCCGACCGAGGGGAGGTATGCCGTCAGAGGGGGTGTGCCGAACGAAGGGAGGTATGCCGACCGAGGGGAGGTATGCGTATCGATGTCCAATGCCGAGCGACTTTCAATGCCGAGCTAGGTACGATGCCGAACGACATCCAATGTCGAGCGACTTCCAGTGTCGAGCGAGGTGCGATGTCGAACGACATCCAATGCCGAACGACTTCCAATTACGAGCGAGGTACGATGCCGAACGACGTCCAATGCCGAATGACTTCCAATGCCAAGCGAGGTACGATGCCGAACGGCATCCAATGCCGAACGACATCTAATGCCGAACGACTTTCAATACCGAGCGGCAATGCCGACCCGCAACCAAATGACCATCCTGAACTTCCATACCTCGACCGGACATTGCCATGCCGAACGGCCGAGCCATAAGGTCGAACTCCAAACACTTCGAACCACTTCATTCCGATCGAACGACCTACCATCTGTCCAAGTGAACATCATCCATTTGAACTGAACCCATCATATTTCAGCCTCGATAGTCGTGAAATTGTTTTAGTTAAATCCACCTATCTGTGGCCTTGCCAAAAGGCGGGTTAATATTTGCCCACAAAAACACGCCTTGCTATTGGAAGGTGTGTTTTGAATAGCCTCAAATCTGATATCCAAAGTCCATATCCTGTTTATAACCATATTATTAAATCCATGACCTTTCTGGGTTTAACCTTGAATCTATAGACCTCGTAGGGTCGCGTTATCCTGTTCCAGCCTCGACTTTCTCATCAAGAGCTTGTGTGTTATCCGGCCTCGACTCTCCGGCCAAGGGCTTGCGTATTCACCGGCCACTACACTCCGGACAAGGGCTTGATATTTTACGGCCTCGGCACTCCGGCCCAGGACTTTTATATTCACCGGCCTTGGCACTCTGATCAAGGACTTTGATATTTTCCAGGCTCATCACTCCGGTAAGGACTTTTATATTCACCGGCCTCAGCACTCAGGCCAAGGACTTTGACATTCACTGGCCTCGGCACTCCGGCCAAGGACTTTTATATTCATCGGCCTTGGCACTCAGGCCAAGGACTTTGCCATTCACCGGCCTTGGCACTCCGGCCAGGGACTTTGATATTCACCGGCCTCGCCACTCAGGCCAAGAACTTTGAAATTCACCGGCCTCGGCACCCCGTCCAAGGACTTTTATATTCACCAGCCTCGGCACTCAGGCCAAGAACTTTGACATTCACCGGGCTAGGCACTCCGGCCAAGGACTTTGATATTCACCGGCCTCGGCACTCTGGCCAAGGACTTTTATATCCACCGGCCTCGACACTCAGGCCAAGGACTTTGACATTCACCGGCCTCGGCACTCTGGACAAGAACTTTTTTATTCATCGACCTCGGCACTCAGGCCAAGGACTTTGACATTCACCGGCTTCGGCACTCCGGCCAAGGACTTTGATATTCACCGGTCTCGGCACTCCGGCCAAGGACTTTTATATTTTGTCTGAGTCCATTCCATCGCTCTTCGACGAAGAGACTCGTAACTTGCGGTCACTGCCCCGTCTCTTTGGTTGGGACAGTAATCGCAAAACCTGAACTATATGTTACATTGTTCCGAATCCAATCAAAAAACCAGAAACCACATCAAAAATCAAACATCCAAGCCAACATGGCAAACCAAAAAACCAACCAAACTGGGTGTCCAATTCAAACTCCAAAACCATACTAAGAAAAGTAAATGTCCAAAGTACCAAAGTTTGCAGAAAAACAGAAAGAAAACAGGATTTCATAGACCCAAGCAGCATGGTTTTCCTTCATCTTAGAGCACGCCTAGGGACCGTCCTCGATCCTGTACGTGTGTAAGTGACCTAGCCGTATTACTTTAGGTACTATTACTTATTCAGAACCATCAAGCCATTCAGTTTATAACAAGCCGACGCTGACCGAACCCAATACCACCATCGCTAGAGGTAGGTGGTGGCCGCTTCCGTTCCACTGCCACAGCTCGATTCCTTATGTATTGGTGTAGATGGCCATTCCTTACATGCTCCTCGATGATATCCCTCAAATGCCTATAGTCATTTGTGTTATGCCCATCCAGCTCATGGAATAGGCAATGCTTTCCCGATGCCCACTCGTATTCAGAAGGCTCTCTTCTTGTCGGCCGTCGATACTGGAGGCGCCCTAAAGTATCCAAGTAAATCCTTTCTAGAGTTTGGGTTAAATCTGTGTAAGAAAGAAACTTTGACTCCCTTCGAAGTTTCTTCGAAATACCACCATTGCCATTTGTTTTCCTTTTTTCCTTTATCGCCTTTACTTGGATCCTCGAAGGGTGAACCTCTACCCCTCACTACATAAGCTTCAGCCTCTCTCCTTACACTCTCAGCCTGCACATCCTCCTGTCTTAGGAACCTTTCCGCCTCATGGTAGAACTCCCTGAGATCCCTCGGTAGGTCTCTTTCCAACGATATCTTGAAGTCCGAATTATCTGTGATTCCTGAGATTGCTGTCATCAAAACCATTGATGGATCGGGTCGATCCACTCAGGCTACCACTGCGTTGAATCTGATTAAGAAGTCCTTGAGCGATTCCCCTTTCCATTGTTCATAGATGTCAGAGTCATCATGTTCTTGGGTCTAACTATGTATACCCAAAATTGTCTCTAAACCTTTCGATCAGCTCTGTCCATGTGCCGATAGAACCACTTTCCAGCTGTCTGAACCACATAGCTGCGATTTCCGACAAGCACAATGGGAAACATCGAGCCATGACCTCGTCCGATGCCCCAAGTACCTCCATATGCCTCATGTACCTTGTCAGGTGAACAGTGGGATCCATTCTTCCATCATACATATCCAACGTTGGTAGCTTAAAGTCCGGTGGATTCCTAACTTGCCTGATAGTAGGAGTAAAGTGACTCCTATTCACATCCTCTAAGTCTTTGTTTACCAACCCACCTCTCACAGCCTGTCTGACCATCTCCGCTAATCTGTCGTTGTCCCCAAGCTGTAATCCTTGTCCGTTGCCTCCGATCTGCCTTCTGAGTTTACGAGGGAACTCTGGCACATACTCCTCATCTCGTACTCCTGCATTCCTGTTAGTGTCGGGTTGCACATCGTCATCTGGTATCCCTCCATGGATTGGTCCAGCGTTTCCTGGTGGTATGCCTCCGAGTCCAGATCCATCCAAGTTGATAGTCGTCCGCTGATTGGGGGCTGCCCCCTATTGAGCCATTCCTTTCGCTTACTGGTTGAGCGCTTCTGATCCAGCTCTACGGATCTGAGCTCCTACATTTCCTACTTGTGCAAATTGTCTAAGAAGAGCCTGCATCATCTCCTCTTGTCTTTTCAACATTGCTTCCATCTCGTCTATGGTGATGTAGATGGATGCTTTACCTGCTCCAGCTCCAGAGGAAGCCTCTTGACTTCCCTCATGATTGCTTCTTTCCATCACTTGCTTTCTTGTCGATGGCCTAGCCATGGCTTTCTACAATCCAAGTTCCTAGTTCCAAAATCCCCGAGTGCTTGCCTTCTTAGTGAAAGCACCAAAATTTTAGTGCCGAAATTGATCGCTAACACCCGAATGTAAGTGAAAGCACCGACTAACAGTCATAGATAATATATAAAGTGTTTGTAGTGAGTAATAACGTGAAGAACAGTCAAAATTAAAATGAAAGCAGTAAAGAACAACAGATTTTATAGTAGTTTGGCTAACTCCGGCCTGAGTCCACTCCAGAAGTGTCTTTTTTATTGCTGTAATAATCGATTACTGTTACAAAGTGGTAGACTAGCTTTAGCCTTAGAGAATAGAAAGTCAGAGAACCGAAGAGAAGAAGATCCATTTTCTGAACCCCCACACGTTGTATTTATGGAAAAAACCAGGTTGTTAGGCCTCCTAAGTAGTTTGGGCCCACCAAGGCCATAGCCGAACCCTACTTCGTTATGCCGACCGGCCCTGAGCAGTTAGTATGACGAACGAGGGGAGGTGGGCCGAGTAAGGGGATGTATGCCGACCGTGGGAAGGTGTGCCGACCGAGGGGAGGTGCGTCGAACGAGGGGAGGCATGCCGTACGAGGGGAGGTGTGCCGATCGAATGGAGGTATGCCGACCGAGGGAAGGTATGCTGATCGACGTCCAATGCCGAGCGACTTTCAATGTAGAGCGAGGTACGATGCCGAACGACATCCAATGCCGAGCGACTTCTAGTGCCGAGCAAGGTACGATGCCGAACGATTTCCAATGCCGAACGACTTCCAATGTCGAGCGAGGTACGATGCCGAACGGCATCCAATACCGAAAGACTTCCAATGCCGAGCGAGATATGATGCCGAATGGCATCCAATGCCGAACGACTTCCAATGCCGAGCGAGGTATGATGCCGAACGTCATCCAAGCCGAATGACTTCCAATGTCGAGCGGCAATGCCGAGCCACAACAAAACGACCATCCTGAACTTCCATACCTCGACCGGACATTGCCATGCCGAACGGCCGAGCCACAAGGTCGAACTCCAAACACTTCGAACCACTTCATTCCGACCGAACGACCTACCATCAATCCAACTGAACATCATCTATTTGAACTGAACCCATCATATTTCAGCCTCGATAGTCGTGAAATTGGTTTAGTTAAATCCGCATATCCATGGCCTTGCCAAAAGGCGGGTTAACAAAAGCTAATAATGGTCTCTCCACTCTGAAACCCGAAAATGAATGTCGATGATGCTGCATTCATCACCGAAATTATTTTCGAGCAACGAAAGAGAAGAGTACTGATTTAAACTTTTAAAATTCTTTGGAACAATTTCTGTTCGAAAATACTTTTTAAATAATATACCCCTAAATTTAAAACCAAATTTTCTAAATTACTGGAAATTGAATTCTCAAATACTAATTTTAGATTAATTTAATTTCCTAACCAATTCACAAACCATGTATAATAATTTCATTTATTTATAATGTGGCAATAGTCAATGTTTACAAAATAATAAATGAAAATCAAATATTATCATTTCTATCAACTAATTCATTTAACCTTTTAATTTCAGAAACATTTATACTTATATATATAATATAATCATACAAAGTTTATTTCATTTACCAAATTCGAAAATAATATTGTGTCAGTATGCTCTGTTCAACTGTTTTGAAATTCCTATCGATAGCGTTGACAAGACGAATCGATTGAAATTCCAAATCAATATTAAAAACTCAAACAACACATTATAAAACATTTAATATTAATAACAAATATACTCACTCACTCGATGATTCCAGAATGAATTCTAGAACAAGGTTAGAGATTCAAATGCAAGGGGACTCTAATCAAAAGAATTCCAACAAGGAAGATAGAATCGAAAGGGAGATAAGATGATTAAATAATAAAATAAAAAAGATGGATGGACTTATATAAATCACGGGCGACCTTAACCGGGTCAACCGTGACTTCAAAAATAAGACCGATGCAGGATTATGAGGGGAATCGACATTCGATCGTAAGAAATAGAATTCTGGCATAACAAGAGATAGTAGCATCTAAACCGAGGATACAGAAACCATTGGTGAATCAATGCCTGTTGTAAAGGAGTTTCTCCCTTTTACAAATCATACAGTAGAGCTATGGGATGCTCCAGAATAGGGAGAGACAAGAATGGATTTCAGAACGAAGGGGAACATTCCAAATTCAAAGGAAATCCGAGTCAAACTGTAGGAACTCAAGCTCGAATGAAGGTGATTCTGTAAATAAATTTACTCCACATGCTAAGTTTTCCCTAAACTAGAGCTCTGATACCAAATGTAATATCCTGGTATTTCATGCCATTCGCATCCGCACATGTCGGACTTGAATTGCTCAAAATATCAGATTGTTAGTTTATATTTGGAAAAACTCAGCATATACAATATGTTACGACCCGTAAATTTTCGATTATTAAAATTGTTGATTTATTAAGATTTTGGAAAAAATTTAGAAGTAACAAAAACTTTATAATTTAATAACTGAACAATGGTAATTAGAACTAATTGGTAACAATTGAAATGAAGTTCCAATGATGAAATAATGTAAGTTGTTGCACTTATAAATTTGAATATGAGAAAACAAGTGTGAATGTTGAATCATCAATGAGATAATATATGATTAATAGAAATTGAAGTAAGTCAGTGTTAATTAAGTAATTGTAACATTTGATTTGTAAATAACAATGAATTCATAAGTATGATTAAAAGCTATAGTAACGATTGTAGGTTACTATTTAACTGGTCTATTAATTTAGTTGTAACTGTTATATTTGGGTATAAAATTGAAAATAAGTAAATAAGGGTAAGTGTTGTATAAATGAATGAATTGGTATAATTAATGGTAATTGAATGAATTCAGTGTTATGCAAGTAATCATAATAATTAGTTGAAAATAATAAACTTAAGTGTATTGTAAAGTTAATAGTAACGATTGTTATATTTAATTGGTTTACTAAATTAAATAGGAAATCTTTAATGTAATTAATGAAAATTAATGTTGTAACGGAAGGTGTGAATGTAATAGAATAAATAGAAACGTAAATTTATTCATAATGTAGTAAGTGATGTAATAAAAAGTATGAACCCAAGTAAATGAATTAATTAAGAATGTTAATTGTAATTAACGTATATATTGGGAAAAATATAATAATATGGAAATAGGATGGTTAATACAAAGGAAAGATGAAAATTTGAACATATTAATGTAATGAAGGGTAAAACAAAGGTTAACTTTGTATATTGAATAATTATTGATTTAGATAAAAAGGATTGAAATTGAATCAAGTTAGTTTTGTTGGACTTTATTTTCATTAATTAAATATATTTAATTTGTGATTTAACATTTTAATTGGTGGCATATTCAATATCAAATAGATATAGGAATTTGTTATAAAGGATTCTATACTACCTAGTAATCCAAATTGATAAAATTTGTCAATTATAGAATCAGAATTGAAAAAGGTGATTTAACTAATTAATAATTTATTTAATTAATTAACTAGAAAATAGCTATTTTGACTACCGCCTTGGATTTCGACGAAACTAGTTTCATTGGATCTGTAACGGTGAATTATTGTAGGATTTCAAGTTTCGTAACGATTGGACTTGTCGTTTGATTGTACGGGCTTGAAACGCCAAGAAATCAATTTAATTAAAATCAATTGAAATCAATTTGAAATAAGATGATTTTACCATAACTTCTTCATACTATGGAATTAGGACCTGAAATCTGTTCTATTGCATTAAAAATATTTGAAAGCAACTATTTTGATATATGGGTTGATCCATTTTCGTCCCGGAGTCCAAACGGACTTTTCGGGTCATTTATCGTTCGATCAATCTTGTCCACCTATTCTATTTCAGCTTTGCATATATATACCTCTTTATAAAGCCTAGCCACCCCTTATTCTCATTTTTTTTATACATACATCTCTTTCTCAACTACTCATTCCAATGGCAGACAAACCAAAAATTCCAATTGCAACTTTAAATAAAATTCTAAGCCAAAAAACTTCAAATTCCTCAAATAATATCGAATTATATATCGATTTGAAGCTCTCGACGAGCGCATCTCAGATCTGTAGTTCGTTTTTCGAGTTGAATCACTGTTTATCCAGAAAGGGAAGAACGAATCTTGGCTGTCCATCATGTTGAGATCAACCTCGTCGGATTGACAAATCGAAGGTGTCATTTTGTAGAGGAGGCCGATGGGATCGCATCGAGGTGAGTAGTTTGGCGAATTAACGGTTTGGTCGGGCGAATAAATTTGATTAGGGTTTGCGATTGTGGTGGTGGTCGCTCCATTTTTGGGCGAACGGGGGAGGCTCGGAGGTCATGGCCGGTGGTGGTGAGGTTGACGAAGCCGCGACAGCATGTGATCAAGTGGGAGGAGGTTGCCGTGTCGACGCCGGTGCACGATCGAGCAACGTCCGGTTCGCGTGTACAGGCGCGTTCGTTAGCAGATTAGGGTTTTCAATTCTTTTCCGCGTGATGATGTTGGGTTTTAGAAGGTGACGTGGCCCTGCGTGAACGTGAGTTGTTTTATTTTTATTTTTATTTTATTTAAATTTGAATTCAAATGTTCTGATAGTAATAGCTTTTACATACAAGGTCCAATTTATGCGTGATTTTCTCCGCTAGGATCGTATCTGAATTCCGAACATTTTGCTGCTAGTTTGGACGTATTCTGAGACTGTTTAAATTTTGGGTTTATATTGGATTTAAATTCAAAGGTGAGTGTTTTAACCCACTCACAACTTCTAAAATTTCTTATGTTTGTTAAATTTAATTCATGATGTGATTATGAATTTATTTATGATTGTTTGGTATATTTTTAATCATTATCTCAGTTAAATAGAATTTATTTGAATTAAATTGTTATTTAATTTATTATTGAATATAAATTGTCAGTAAATACTTGTTATTTATTATATGTTCTATATTGATGTTATTGATTGAATTGGATGACGATTATGATAAATTTTTGGTTATTGATATTGGATTTATGGATTTTGTATTTTATATTGTTATAAACTGCAAGTTTGTTATGGATTTTTATTTCATTCGGGATTGAGGTTTGAAATGATATATAACCGTAAAATATTAAATTGCGGATTGAAATGATAAATATCCATATCACTTGACCATAGGATAGAAAAGTATATACAGACACCGTGGTCTATATATATGAAAGGATTTCTATGGTTTTGAAAAGGAATATATGGTTTTATAAAATATTGATTTGGATATTATATAAATGTTATTTTATATATAGTTAAATTCTTGATTTTAAGCTATGTATAAATTTGTTTTAAAATAAAAAAATAAGTTTAATAATAAAGTTTGATTTTATTAAAATATAATATGGTTAAATATTTATTTAAATTATACTTTATATAGAGTTTATAATGACTTAAATAAAAATTTAGGTTGGAAGATAAATATGAAATTGATTTGAAATTAAATTTATTTAAGAATTATACTCTAATAAATTTGATTTGAAACTTAATAAAATTGAGATTTTAGTTTAAAGGGATTTAAATGAATATATCTAGTTGATATAAATGAATATATCAAGTTAAATAAATTGGAAGAATATTCAGTTATTGAAAGTTTAAAAGTTTAACATAAATGACATTGGATTTATTAAGTAACATTTCAAATCTAAATAATAGTACTTGAATTTGATATATATGAAATTATCAAAATTTAGTTTGAAATTATGAAATATTTAAAGCTTTGAAATATAAGGAATTTAAAATGGTTTATTTGAGGATCAAATCTGTATTTAGAATTGATATAAATTGAAATGGATTATTGAAAACTGAACTGAGTTGAAATTTATGAATTAAGATTTGATTTAAATTGAATTGTGGATTCAAGGTGATATGAATCAATTTGTGAAGTTGAGGAAATTATTTTATTTATAAAGTAATGTTAAATTAAAATTATTTTATTATATATACTATTTGAACCTCTAAACTGTTTAAGTGGTAATTTCGAAGCTTTGAATTTGAAAGTATTATGTTTTGAAAATGTCATAATTTCAAGTGTTGGATTTTGAAAGCGTTATAACTTTGAAAGTACTATGATTCTGGAAGAGAATATATTTGGAATAAAATGATATTATATTGATTTGGTTTTTAAATAAAAATGATATCTTATTTGTTTTTGAAATGGAATGATATCATATTTATATGGTTTTTGAAATGGCAATGATATTTTGGTTTTGAAGTACATACTATTTTGAAATGACCGCAGTGTTATAATAACGTTTGGTTGTTAAAGAGACCGGGATCGGAAGTTGTCATACTCTCTGCCAACTCCGAAAACCACTTTAACAACCGTGTACGCGGTGGAAATTCCAGAATGAAGTAGGATGGTGGCGGCGTTCCTTTGACGTATATACGTGGACCCGACTCCAGTGAGTTGGCATAAGGTGGCTAAAGCAGGAGAGATTCCAGGCCAGTGAGGTAGCTCCTCTTATCGGACACACTCCTTCGATACCATTCTATTACCTTGTGATTGATTGGGGCCCTTTGATTTTTTTTAGGGTGTAGCTCGAAGGGGGCGGTAGCTGCGTGCTACGTGTCACCACCAGTCCGGATAGTGATTGGTATATCTATCCTGGCATTGCCTATTTGTGTCGTGTCACCTACCCTAGTGCCTTGTACGATTTTGGATTTCTCCCGCAGCCCGTGGAGTACTTAGGATAGTCTCACGATCTGGAGATGCGTTGATACTGAATGGACTACTGGGACTATTACGTGGTAATGGCTATATGAATAACCCCTTAACGCTATTTAAAGTAAGTTTATTTTACTAATAGACATTATTATAATAGCGTATATTACTATATAGTAGATAGTTTAACGAATTCTTAGGAGATGTAAATCCCGAACATCTCTTAAGTTACTGCACTCACGTTGACACTGGATAGGAGATGTCAAATCCGGTAAACATCTCTGACGCCGTTCCATTCATATTATTTACCGTTGATTTAACTTACATAAGATCTTTTAGTTCTGACTCGAGTGTTTTGTCTTTTCAATTCGCTCGGGTCAGTCTGAGAATTCCAAGGTATGAAGACCTTATTTCTGGAGGACGAAGATGAAGATTGTATTATTACTATTATTTATTATATTATTCCACTACATTCATATTGTTCTGCTGCATTGTTATTTATTGTTCTCTGGTATTTGTAACTCTAATTCTATATTGTATCAGTATAATCAAATGTTTTCTTAACGGCTTCATGAACTGTTATTTGATTATTATATTTTGTCATTCCGCTGCAAGATTTTGTTTTGTTTTGATTTCTTTCTTTCTTCCTTTCTCTTATTCACCCCAATAACAATTCTCCCGTTTGTATGGTTTGAGTCTGACATGTGTGGCTTATCGTCGATTTAAAACATACAAAAAGGCGGGATGTTGCACAATAAATAAATAAATCATAGAACCACAGACACAGAGTAATATAACAATAAGCAACGGAAAAGATAAATAGTAGTTCATGAAGCTACTATATAAACAAAAATGTTTGAAATAAAATATAGCAGAGTATCTCATATACAATGAAGTCTCAAATACAAATAGAAGTCTCTATACAATAGTCAAACAATAAAATCTGAGTATATCACTGAAGTCAACTGAATAACTGAAAGCTGGATAGACAAATGGATCTCTAATCGAAGCTCCAACTTCAAAGGTATGTCTCAAATGTTGTGACACTCAGTCTAACCCAAGCATAAAGAAAAACACAAAACACTCGAGTTAGGATTAACTTTCTTATATTAGTAAATCCAACTCAAGTGAAATATCAACTAAAATACAAGTAACTCAAAGGATGTTTGGGATACCCATCCTCTAAGAATCCGTGGAACTATCTACTATGTAGTACAATACGCTATTATAATATGTCTATATTAAAGTAAACTATTAAAATAGCGTTAAGGCGTTATCCATATCCCTCTTAACACATTTCATAGTACCATAGTTTATACAGTAACGTAATACCTCCGTAAACTGGAAGCTACCAGAGGGCACTCCATAGGTACGACATAAAACAAACTCGTAGTGGTCTCGATAAGGTAGGTGGCACGGCACAACCGGGCAATGCCACGGAAGATATGCCAATTACACTTCCAGGCTGGTGGTAACGCATAGCCACAGCTACCGCCCACCTCGATCCACACTCCCAAAAATCCAAGGGTGCACCCAATCAATCACAAAGTAATATAATAGTATCGAAGAAGCGTGTCCGATCAGAGAAGCTACCTCACTTGGCTCGTCAATTGCTCCTGTTTCAGCCACCTTAAGCTAACTCACGGGAGTCAGGTCCACGTATATACCTCAAATAGAATCGTCGCCAACCATCCAACTTGATTCTGGAATCTCCATCACGTACACAGTTGTTAAAGTTGTTTTCAGTATTGGCATAGAGTATGATAATAACTGATCCCGGTCTCTTTAACAACCAAACGTTATTATAACACCGTGGTCATTTTAAAATATCATACTTCAAAACCAAAATATCATATTCATTTCAAAACCATATCAAATCTGATATCGTTATTCCCTTAAAACATATTCATTTCAAAAATCATAGTACTTTCAAAGTTATAACACTTTCGAAACCAAAACACTTGAAATTATAACACTTTGGAAATCATAACACTTTGAAATCATAATATTTTCCACTTAAATAGTTTAGATATTATAAATAGTATATATAATAAAAATAGTTATAAGTTAAAATAGTTTTATTTAATTAAAATTATTAGTGTATTAAATAGTTTTATATTAAAATAGTTTATATAATAAAATAATTTTATATTAAAATAGTTTATGTATTAAAAATAGTTTATAAAGTAAAATATTTATATATATTAAAATGCTTTACAAAATAATATAGTTTCATCAAAGTCCATAAATTGATTTAAATCAACTCGAATTCAAAAATCTTATTTAAATCAAACCTCAGTTCTTACATTTCAATTCAAACCTTAATAAACCATTATATATCAATTTTAAATATAGATTTGAATTGCAAAATAACCATTTCGATTTCAATATATTTCAAAGTTTAAAATATTTAAACTTCTACAATAACTCAATTAGATACTTTTATATTTCAAATTCAACTTTACCATTACTTAATATTGAAATATTCACTTAGTCAATCCAACATCGTTTAAATAAATTTAAAAATACAAATTTAAACAAAAACTAATTATCCCATTTAAATTTATTTAAATGAAAATATTCATTAAATCATCTCAAATCAAAATCAAATTATAAAATCATGTCCTTAAAATCTCAAATTCACTAAGTTTCAAAATCAGTCTTATTTATGTATAATTCTTAGATAATTATAATTTCAAATCAATTTCAAATTTATCTTTCCACCCCAAATTTATTAAAATTATTATAAAAATCTATCTTTTAAAATAAAATTTTAAATAAATACTTATAACATATTATATACTAATTAAATTAAATTTTATTAAATTAAACCTTATTACTAAATTTATTTTACATTAAATCCATTTATATATTTTGAAAATAGTAAAATTATATAAATTATAATTTAAAAACTAACTTACAAATTTTAAATTTCCAAACATGAAATTCTAAAAATCAAAAATTTAAACATTTATAAAAATAACATTTAAATACATATAATATTCAAAAATTAATATTTATTAAAACTATATATATATATATATCCTTTTTAAAACTTTGGAAATCATTTCGAAAATATATATAGACCAACGGTGTGTGTATAATTTTCTATCATATGGTCAAGTGGTACGGATATTTATCATTTCAATCTGCAATTTATATATATACGGGTATATCTCTTTTCAACCAGCAATCCCAAATTCAATTTAATGAAAATCGTTTGGGTTTATCATTTCAACCCATAACAATTTTCTCCAATTCTATAAGATCGTTCGGGTATGTATCATTTCAACCCATAGGGAATTCTATACTAATTGGGAACTTGTAGAGTGAGAACAGATATGAATATAATATAACATATCAACAACAGGCATATATCATCAATAACAAATAAAATATAAACAACGGAGCATGGTGTCAGATACCACAGGTGAACAGTTCAAATAATGGTATATCATATATAAAGCAATTAAGTAAATAGCAGTTAAATCTAGCAGCATATTTCAATTGCCATTTCAAGTGAAATCAAATTTAATAAATATAAGAATGTTAATCGTGAGTGATTGCTCACCTTTCGAGGTTAGAGGAGTTTGACAATAGAATAAGCTATGAGTTTAAATCCTGAACTGGACAATTGACCAATCCAAACGACAAATCACAAAGCAAATTGAGGTGAACACAGACTCGACGAACAAGGCTGATAGTCTGAATTGATGAGAACGAATCAGAATCATTTAGATAGAAACATAAAATATACATTATTATTATTTCCTTGAAATCAATATTTAATTTAAGACTAATATTAAAGTATAATATATATATATATATAATTAAAAATCATTGTTCTTAAAATATGCATATTTAAAAATTAAAGATATATATTTTATATTTAAAAATCAATACATACATATATAAACACACTACTAGATATATATATATATATAAGCTTCAGGATGATAAAGTAACTACTTATTACAACATACATAGGCAAAATCAAAGTATATATGTCATAGCTTTTATACTAAGTATATATATATAATCTAAAGCTATGTAAAACCGTTATTCATCTTACTTATATGTAACCCAGGTAATATGCTATATAAACTACATATGTTTATATACATACACAAACAGATTATATATTATAACATAACCTTATAATATAAACAGTTTAACATATATATATAAACATATAAACTAAAATTTTAAGCTAATATAACTTACACTATATAAACAAAACATAACTTAGTTTACATAACAGACAACAAATTCAATTATTTAAAATTTCACAAAAATTCAGCTTAAATACATTATTAAAATCGTTAAAATTTACGGGTCGTTACATAAATTACCATGACAGTATGATACATCCAGACCTACACTTGCATCTTTAAATTACATGCCCTGACTGACACAACTAACATCCAAACTCAAATCGCTATTCAATTGTTATGCAACAACAGGTTACATGATTGTTTTGTCAGAGAAAAATTTCCTACTGAATATGATCTTTTATTTACATTTCCCTTGTCATTAACATTAGATCTGAAGTAATGAAAGTTACAACATCAAATAAAAATTTATAAACAAAGTTGAGAAGCTTTAAAATTATTACAATGTACTGTCAAAGCAACACTGCTACATAATCAAAGTATGTATAAAATGGTTATATTATTTTTTATCTTTAAGTCAACATAAGGATCCGTCTCTTGCATTTTGCTTGTAGATTGTAAGTTGTCCAACTTTACTGATTGGCAGCTACTACAACGACCAGTTGATGGTGTGTCGTTGTCGACCATCATATCATTGGGCATGTGCATATCAATCCTGTTCAAAATGTCTGTAATCTTCTGTTCAACTTTTGTATCCACCGTAGTCTTGAATCTTTGGCTCACTTTAGCCTCTGTTTCCTGGGTGATAAGATGTAGTTGATCTGCTGATATTACACAGCTTGGACCTTCATTTTTCTATCCCTTCCCAAATACGTTTTTGATACCAACCATCCCACCAATTCCCCTAATTTGACCTGGATGCTCATTTTTTCAAGAGCACGATTTAAGAAATCATCATGCTTATTTGGAACTTATATCCCTTCGATGGCTTTTTCTATCCAATCACTCTGTCAAAAAAATCTAAATAATTTGTTGCAATATTTTGAAAAATATTAACCAAAAGAGATAAAGTCAAACTACATTATCTGCAATTATCCTGGTTTTCTCATTATGAATTTCCTAATTTTCGTCAACTCCTTTCTTTGATCTTGCCAAAATCCAATCAATACTTCGACCTAAAATAGGTTCACTTGGTAATATGGTTGATGAAGTATGGCCTTCGACTATCCATTTAGCTTTCTTCCCGACATATCCATCTTGCCTCCAAATAGTGAGGATGCTCATTGCATGCCCGATTCTTTCTAGCCTTCTCGCTTATTTGCTATTTTATGACATTAATAAATACAAGATTATGGTTTTGAATTCTGGTACAGGAAATTTATGATATATATCTATATATAAAGGATATGCAAAAGTGAACTATAGCTTATTGTGCTAAGAACTGATGGTGCTGAAGTGAAATAAAAAAGTGCACAACAGAAGTGCATAAAGAAAATATATCCGCTATTGTGAGAGCTATACAATTTCTAACACCTTAACCTCTATTGCTCTTTTTTTTTTTACAATTTCTAGATCCAGTAATAAAATTTATCTACATAATGTTAAATTAGATAAAGATACAAATATACCATAAATTCCTCAATTTCGCGATTCTTCTCAAATGTTTCCCATTATGCTTGTGTAATACCAACATAAACTTTGTATGGCCCTTTATGTTCCTCTGAGAGCTTTCTTGTCTTTGGAATCCAACCACTAACTGATCTTGATTTGAAATCCTTCCACCAATCATTAACACTTCTTAACACGATGTCTTTCATTTTGTCATTGATGTGGTATCCGATCTGAGATGATTAAAACGAGAAGAAAAAAAACTAATTAAACATAGTGCATGTTACATGGAAACTTAGGACACCATACATATATGAATTATATAAGCTGATATTGGCAAAAGAAACAGTCAAGTTAACATATATGAATTATTAATTTTTTCTTTCAATTAATATCCTGGTAAGTACAAAAATCACTTGCGCACTCACAAGTACATGACATGTTTCCCAAAATTTTGTTTGTAATTTTGAAAATGTTTGTATTCGAAATTAGTAAAATGCATTATCAAAAGCATGGTACACTTGAAATCATTCATATTTAGGAAGTAACATATTTTCAAAACTTATATATTTACAAATCCAGTACACCGTGTGAAAAATGGTATGCATTTATAAATTTGAAGCAATTCATATGATACATTTTTGAAAACAGATACACATATATTTGAAACTGACATGAAGCTATGCATTTCCCCTTATAACCTGTATCCTTGAAAACTTTACATACCCAAAGTTCTCATGTAAGCATACAAAATTTTTAGAAATCTTCCATTAAAATTCAAAAATAATATGTATTCAAGGTTCATGTATAGATAAAATGTTCATCTATCGATACCCCAAGTGTTTAGGAATTTGCCAGGTCTTGAAGAACTTGTTTAATTTACGCTAAAAAATATATATGTAAATTTGCAATGGAATCAAAAAACATAGAGAATCCAATGGACAATTTAATAAGTGAACAGCTGAATTTATAATACCTAAATATCTTCCCAGATAGTGTCCTTAAGCCCTTGTCCCAATTCTTAATATTGATATCAATTTTGGATCTACATGCTTCGCCTATATACGATTTAAAAGAATTCGTGCACTTTCCAATGGGTTTGTCATTATCACTCCACTCATTGTATTTTGTCTTTTGTGTTCTATATTTCTTTTCGGTTGTTGGACCTCTTTTCTTCTTCTTAAAAGTTTACGAAGAAAAAGAGTTCTGCTCTTTATTTTGTCCTTATTGTTCTATTTCCCTCATTCCTGTATCAAAGAGATATTTTAAATCATGATAATATAAATCACGATTAAAATACAATTGAATGTTTGTACCCATTCATATATTAAATGTACAAGAGAAATATGATGGTTTTAAAAATGACAATAGAAAGCAACTTATGTCATGAATTATACTTGTAGTCGTGGATAACCTGTGTATATGAATCACAATTAATAATCAATTACATGTATGTACCCATTCATAAATTATGTATAAAAAAAGAGCAACAAAATGGTCAAACAAACATATTTCAGGATATAAACTTATTGATTTCGTGGATATAGATATGTTAATAACAATTACTGTTAAATAACATGGAAATTCTTGATAAAAAAACCGAGTTGCTAGTAAGGCAACATCGGCATGCTACCACCAACCAGCTGCGAATAGGCTGCTGCAATATGCAACAACATTCACACAAAAATTTATTATGTTGTATGTGTGTCTAAGAAATAGTGCATTTGCTTAAAATGAGAAAGTAGTAATTTATTATGGATGTTCTCTGGCTATTTAACATCTTATTAGCAAATTTGAAAGTTAACTTTAGTGTTTTTGTTCATATTTTTTTTAAACATACATGTAAACTAAGTAATATTCAAAAATGTTTAAAAGTTATTATCCATTGTAAATAAACTTATGAAATGTACAAAATAACCTTGAATACTTGACTATAAATGGAAAGTTGATATAATGAACAAGATGCATATGCAACCACCAACTTGCTGTTTGATTACATAAATAAAACACCACTTGGTAATTTAGCAGAATACTTATACACTTCTTAATAAGGCGAAGAACTTGCTTAAAGTATAAGAAAAATCAGAAGTTAAGAAAATACTTAAATACATTTTAATATACCAATTATTTAATAAAATCAAATATTTTTTAAAACTGAATTCTTTTTCTTCAAATTTTTAGTAAAAAGATTAGAATTTTCAAAATGTTTAAAAAAAATCAGAAAAATAAGATTTTCTTGAAAACTTTTTCAGTATACTTACAGTTTTCCTTTTTTAGGAAAATGAAATCCGAAAGTGGTTAAGAATTCAGTAAACTTATGGTTTTTAAAGGTCATACGAATCAAGTTTCCAGTACATGCTCTTTTTATATGCATGTAGGTTTGATATTACATTTGTTTTTGTCATATGGATTTATTTGTGTACAATGTTTTTCAAAGGCATTATGTATTCATAGTTTCAAATGTATAAAAATGTCAAATAAATACAAGAATTTGTGTACTGGTTTTAGGTACATGAGGATCTTTCAGACATTAGAAAGATTTGTGTTCATAAGAAAACTGTTCCCAGATTTCATTTTTGAAAATTTTGATGAAACTTCATGCATATGAGTTTTAAGCGTATGAGTCCTAGCACATATTTCGTTCTTAAATGCAAACAAGCTTTGGAGTGTCAATGGTTTTAACAGCGTCAGGATGCAAAGTATATACGTTGAATCTTGATTTTGGCAGTTTAAGTATATTAAGTTTTTATACAACAATCACAGCTATCATCAGTTAGATGTATATTGAATCCTATTAACTCTTACATGTTGTACATTGAAAATATACACTACTTAAGATAGAAAAAATAAACACATAATAATTATTGGTTTGTAGTCTTGAACATGGAAACCAAAATGGTGCAAAACAATTGGAATTATACCCAGGCAACACTATGAACAACAGTACTGGAGGCCATTATCATTGTAACACAGCAATTAGACAATAAACAAAGAAATCACCAATTGAAAATTCATTTTTTGCATGGAAAACATACCAAAAAGGGAACGAACAACCAAATCAGCAAGCAAAATTTTCACTGGCATGATCAAGGTAGGAGCTTATCGCGTTCATCATGGAACATGTTTTCTTCTCTGGAATACCATTGAACCTTTATTCATTTACTGATAATAAGGTTATATTGCGGCACCATGGAGCATGAAAAAAATTACCCCGCTATCCAAACCCCTTCATCATGATCAGAACGTGCATAATTTAATATAAATCAACTTCTTCTTCTGGTAGACTTACGAGGACGGAGAATGGTGGGTTCTCATCTTATACTCTTCTCCATCTACCACATCATCAATTCCAACAATGCGCCTTTTGCCGGGAAGAACAACAGACCACTTATAATCAGCTGGGTCAGCTACGTAAAAAACTTATTTTGCTTGAGATGTCAGGATGAGTGGATCATTATCATGACTCACTCAATCAAAGTCAACAAGTGTGAATCCAAGTTCATCCACTCGTATAACGCGATGGTCTTCAGCCCATTTATATTGAAATAGAGGGATCATGAAGTCCTTGTACTAATCTCCCAATTTTTTTCAATTATCCCGTAATATGACATTATCGATTTATTGGTCTGTTATCTTTAGCACTAGCAAACTCTCTTAAAGATGCCACGACACTAATTCCGCTATTTTGCATTTTGCTCTTCTCATCCCGACGCTTTGTATAAAAGACAAACTCATTGATATCATATCCTTCATAAGAGTTGACTAGAAATCGAGGCCCATATGCCAACCATCCTATTGTATCAGAAACATCATATTTGTTTGAGACAGTTGAGACATTACCCTGTTTTTAAACCATACGACGAAGGAGTGATTATGTTCATTTGTCAACCACATTTCGTTTTTGAAGGATTTTAAGATTTTAGAATCATCATATGCTCTTCCAAGTAAGGATGAACCTCACTAAGGTGTTGTAAAACAAGTAGGAGAGCTTCATGAATCATTTCATCACCAATTGAAATCAGTTTTGACCCAATTGTGCCATGACCATCAAGTCGTCCATTATGTTGAGACTTGCAAAGCCCAGTAGGTTCAACACAAGTTAAGTATTGAGTGACAAAGTCAATAACCCCCTCAGCTACATTACCATCTACAATACTAGCTTCAGGTCTATATCCATTCTTTGTTTTCCTTTTTAAAGTTGTCATATGCATTTCGAACGGATACATATATCTCATAAACACAGGACCACAAGTCTTGATTTCTCTTACTAGATGAACAACCCAATGCACCATAACGTCAAAAAATGAAGGGGGAAAATACATCTCAAATTGGCGTAAGGTAACAATAGCATCAGCTTGCTGATCATCCAACATATCATGATCAATTGCCTTACTACAAATTACATTAAAAAAAGATACAAAGAGTTGTAATAACATGTCTAACATGTTTAGGCAATATACCTCTAATCGCAACAGGTAACAAATGTTGCATCAACACATGGCGGTCATGAGACTTCATGTCGTTCAATTTCAAATCCTTTATTGATACACGACTGCTAATGTTCAAAGAATAACGTGCTGGAACCTTAACACCACGAAGACACTCACATAAACTAGTTTTCTCTTTTTTGGACAGTGTGTAACATGCAGGAGGTAAATAAATACGTTTACCTTTCTCTACTGGTGCTAATTCCTTCCGTATACTTATTTTCAACATATCTCGCCTTGCTTTCTCACCATCCTTTGTCTTACTAGGTATGTTCAAGAGCGTTCCAATGATATTATCACAAATATTTTTCTAAGTATACAATACATCTAGACAATGTCTAACCTGTAAGTGTCTCCAATATGGAAGTTCCCAAAATATGGAAGTTCCCAAAATATAGACAATGTTTTATATCACCAAAAGAACCGGCCAAGTACTATGTTGACTACTAAGGTTGCAATGTGGGTTTATGCCATCCATGCAAAGACCAAGTATGAGATTCCTAATTTCTTTGCCGAGACTAGGATACATCGTATCAATGTTTATCCACTACGGAGAGTCGTCTGGATGCCTAAGCAACCCATCATCCTTCCTTACATCTGCATGCAATCTCAAGTTTTTTGCGTTTTCTTTATTTGCAAATAAGCGTTTAAACCTTTGCCGGCGGCCATTTCTTATCTAAGCTGTTATGTACATTCCCCCGTATCTTGTAATGGGATAAACCACACTTAGGACACTTATGCAAGCTCTCGTATTCATTTCGATATAATATACAATCATTTGGACATGCATGTATCTTTTTATACCCTATACCAATTGGAGACATAATTTTCTTTGCCTCATAGTTAGGAGTAGGAAGCTCTTTACCTTCTGGAAGCACATCTTTCAAAAGTTCCAAAATGATGTAAAACTTTTATCACTCCACCCATACTTCGCTTTTAAATTGTAAAGCTTGAGCACAACAGACAACATTATGAACTTAGCACAATCAGAAAACAAAGGTTTCTCAACATCAAATAATATTCTTTCACGCAACTTTGGCTCTTCCATCAACTGTTCTTTAGCATCACAAAACATCTCATGAACATGATTATTCTCATTATCCTCATCATTCACCTCATTATTCACCTTATCTCTCAGGTCATTCTCATCATTCCTATGACTACTAGAACTAGTTCTACCATGAAAACTTTCACCATCTCATATCCACCGTGTATAAATTTGCTTAAATCCATTACGAATTGTTTGATCCTTAATCTGATCTATATTACGGAACCTCCTCATATTTTTGCAGAGTCTACAAGGACAAAAAATAGTATCTTCCCTTCTTCTTGATTGATCATTCAACGCATAATTGATGAACTCTTCAATTTTGTTCAGGAACTGGGCATCGCTGCGTTTCACGCTGTACATCCAACTATGATCCATATACAAATGCTTGAGACACACTACACAAGAAAAAATATCTTTAGTGTTTCACGTTAAACTAGCTTTCAAACAATGTAATTTGAAACTTATGTCGTCAAACAATTTATGAAAATTTTGAACTAACATAATAACCCAATAATATAATAAAATTAACTAAGATATCATTTAACAATATATTTCCAGCTGATGTCAAGCTACATATTTTAATTTATTATTTAAATTAAAATGGATGTCGATAATCACAAAAAAAATACATACCAAGTACTCGATGGAAAATGATGAGAGTTTGACTTCATACAGTTCAATCTTTATTCTAGGAAAAAGACATAAGTAGTCAACTGATATCTTAGTAATGAATGAATTGAAGAGCTCTGAGAATAATTGCTAATATAATCCTATCAATATCCAATTCCCTGGACAAAAAGAAAGAAAGAAAGAACTTCCAACTTTATCTTTGCCTGAGCTGGAGCTATTAGAAGCCTTAATGGCCGCTCTGCGAAAATAAGCACTCCTCACCGAAATATGCTCACTCAAACTAGAACCAGCTTCTCTATGCATTTTAAAGTCAACTACACCACCCCATATACATGATGGAAAGTATTGCTGGGGCAGTACTGATAGACACATAACTTAACCTTGATAAAGTTCAGGAAATTTTTAAACTGACATTATCTCCTATTATGACACCTGATAAGCTGGAATTGCCACCTTTACATGAATTAATCGAACTGTGCAGTCATCTTGGATATTTTATTAGTAGTACATGCAAAAAGGAAAGGGATGAAGTGGTAGCTGACTCAGTGTACAACTTAAGGATGATTTGTCGCTAGGAATAGGTTGTGATAGAAAGAGGAAGGATGCCAAAGGAAAAGCAGCTTCAATAATTCTGAGTGAACGAAAGGTTAGTTGGCTCTTGTTATCTGAAAACTTTATCGAACTTCTTACAATTCCTAAAATCACCTGTAGACTAATTTGGATGTCGAATACCGTAATCATATGCATGGTAGGTAAATTACACCAATCAGTTAAACCAGCGTTTCTCTTATTTCCCTTACTATTTCATCCTAGACTTAGATTGGTTTATTTTCTTATTTTCTCTGCAAATATTCTTTCCCTGTATAGGCTAATCCTTGTTAAATTTATGGTATTCTTAATTGATGAATAAAACTCATTATCTAATGCATTTAAACAAATGTAACTAAATTGAACCGGACAAATTGTCAACAATGGTTTAGAAAAGTTCTCATCTCAGCTTTCAGGTCTACATCACTTAATATTTTTGAACTTTCAAGTCTACATTACTTTAATTTTTTGAACATTGATTAATTGTGTCAATTGGGTTCGATCTCAGGACCTTAGATCAACAATCCAGAACGTCATCACTATAACACTAGTCATTGTCAGATCTACGTCATTTTACTGTGGATGGCTTGAATATTTTGTAACTCAAATTGTTTTGCCCCACAATAATTCATGTAAAAAAGCAGTCATTTTTACCGCTTGTTTAATGGTGAAAGAGTACATTTAAAAATAACCTAATTTACCATAGAATGTATAACTGATGTAATCATCATGAAAACACTTATGTAGCCCGACATTTATCAATTATCATTGCTAATCACTGAAGTAAATAATTTGAACAAAAGAGAGGACTTACACATGCAGCTTATGCATCGAAGAGAAACAAGTCCAACAAACCACTTGATAACAAGCCTGAAAATTCACATGTAGGGTTCAATAGCTCCATCCAAGCTCAAGCCGGCGAAAGTGTTAAATCCAACTTATCAAAGTAAACAAATGCTCCTGTATAAAGAAACCAGGTAATGCTATCCATTTCACCAAGTTTCCAGTTTTTGTATCTATAGCAAGATAAGCTTCAACTATTAAACTGTTATATTATAACAACATTTACCTATTATACAACACTTTAAAGTCCTACGACCTTGAGGTTGTGGAAGAGTTTTGGGTTCAAATCATGTAGCATAACTCTATGGTTTATTTTAGAAGTTTTTTCTCTCTAACTCTTAACTACTTCCACATAACGGTGGTCTAACAAACATTTTTTTTACTTCCAATTATTATTAAGTTCTCACTACTAAAGGTGGAACTCAAACTAGAACTATCCCCATGCATCGTGCAGATTTATTTCCAACTTCAGAAATGGCCTTCCCTCCCTCATACACAATCTAATTAAAATGAACATCCACCATACAGTGTAAATTGAATAGCCACTGCATTAGATATCTACTTAATTAAATATCATATATTTCCAAACAATGAATCTTCTAAAGAATAATTCATGTGTCCGAACAAAATCTAAAAATAAAAACAAATATAATTCAAAATCTAAACACCCTACATATATTTTCATAACTCAAAATCTTGCGTCCATATGCAAATTTCCACAAAATGAACAAAAAGGAAACTCAAAGTTGCATATATACCAGTAATCTCAGATCTGCGGCAGTAGAAACGCGGAGATGGAGGTAGGCAGTGAGATGTTAATATGCGATTTGAGATGTTGAAACGGAGGTAGGCAGGCGGATACGGTGGTAGGCTTGGGAATACGACAGTTCGATTTGAGATGTTAATACGTGATATTTGGTCTTCGATGCTTTGAAACGGCGGTTCGATTTGAGATGGAGGAGTGGAGGATTTAGTTTTTTCTAAAGAGGGAAATGAAATTAGGTTATATGCAATTTCAATTCGGGTGGATTTGGGGAAGTCTACCTTCGTTTGCTACCGTTGAAGCATGACGGTAGCAATTTGCTTATGTATTTGCTAATGCTGTATTATAAAAAAGTTGTAAATTATTTTTTAATTTTTAGTTGTATTTGCAGTAGGTATTTGCTACGGTTATGAAAATAATAGTCGCAAATAACAACGTATTTGCACGGTTATAAACATAAGCCTTCGCAAATTGCTTTTATTAAAAAAAATTCTACTTCTCGTAGACCAACTGCCATGATTTTTAAGAAGAACCGTCACATATTATACTATTTTCTACTGTTTTTGCCAAAATCGTGGCAAATAAGGCGACGCAATAGACAGATTGTGTACTAGCGTGTATGCACTTTCTAGCCGAACCACTATGAATTCTTAGGTATTACTTTATTTCGTTTCTTTTCTATCTACAAACTACTTTCTCGTAATACTAGAATTCCACAAACAATATAGCCAAGCTCTATACCCCCGATTCTATGATAAGCCAATTGGAGGTGTTTGCCCATTTCTTGAGAAAATATTTTTCGTGCTTTTTACTGAGAGCTCTTACCTTTAAACATGCCTCTGAAGAAAAAACCAAATTGCATTGCCGGCAATAACACGAAGAATGCCAGTACGCCTAATCCTAATAATCAACTAATCCTAATAATCAATCATCTAGTAATCCAACACCAGTAGATGAAGTTACTACTGGCAACCTAGGAAGAGCCGTGGCAAAACTTGATAACCATTTTGCTACCCAACAACAAGCTATTATGGACCAAATCATTACACTCTTGGGGTAGATTTAACTTGTAATAACTACATCTTAGTAGGCCAAAATTTCAATAAAAATTGAAACGCGAGTCCATCAAAGCACAGATCATTGGATTTGGTACCTATAAATAAGCATGATCATTACCAGAGATTAATAAAAATCTAAACTCACAACAGAAATAATAATAGGATAAGAATACTGTAACAACCCAGAATTTTACCACTTTAATGTAGCCTATTTAAATATGTTTTAAATAATGAATAAATGGATTTTTATTAAAAAAAATAAATCTATTTTAATTAGTTAGTAATGATGATAAATTAGTTTCCAAAATTTGTTTACCAATATAGGCAGTTCATAGAAAATTCGAAACTGTGACCAAAGAACATTTTTCTGAAATTTAGACCTTTTGACAGTGGAAAGTTGTCGGAAACATTGTGCATGTTTGTGCACCATGTACACACATTTAAATGATATAATTAATGATAATAAATCTCACTCAAAAATATATTAACTTATATATATGTTTTGATCATGAAATTACAAGTTATGGTTAAAATACGAACATATATATATACATGCACACTTTTACACATACACATACATACCTCCTTACCTAAAGTATACACACATGGCTTTAGTTGCATGATTTAGGAAGATAGAGTGGAGGCAATGTATTCTACGATATGGAGGGATATGGTGTAGCATGCATACATATATTTTATATTAAGCATTTATATAATATTTAAATTAAACCTTAAGCTTATACATACCTACCATCTTCACCAAAATTCATTTACCTTCCATTTTCCATATTCTTTATTTCTTTTCTTCTTTCTATTATCCATTTTCATGGTTTCTTAGGAAAAATATTTCAAGAAGAAACTAGTTCAAAAATACTAAAACCAATTCAAAACATCTCTAAGTTACTTCTATCCACTTCTAAGCTTCATATACGCCAAAATAACACCCCATTGCCTCATGTCTTTGCTGAATGATCCTACCAAACCCCATAGGACAAGACCTATTGACCCACTTTAGCACCTAAAGTCCAGTATTTCCAAAGCTAGGAGGTTCGTTTAGGTTATATTAGAATTCCGGTGAAGATCGGCCTTGTTTTATCACGTTTTTGTGAGTAAAGTTAACACTTTTTAAACAATTAATTAACACTATTAAAGTTAGCAAAGTTATGGTGTATATTGGTGTATGAATGTTATATATAATGTGTGCTTCATTATATGATGATTTGGTGATAACTGTGTATGTCGAAATTTGAGTAGGCAAGAAAGTCTATATCTTGTATTTTAGGAAAAAATTAGTTAGCGATTGTGGAGAAATATTATTGCTTATGTTAGCTTTATGATGTATATTGTGGCATGATATTTGAAATGAGATGTTTGTTGCATATGGGTTCGTGACACGAAGTTAGCGATTAGCTAACCAAAAGCGATGTAGAAATCCACTTTTGTCGAAGGTTTGTATTTGTTTTCAAAGTGAAACATTTTAAGTTTTCAACTTTAGTTTTTCTTCCAAAAGTTCATTTTTTATGTTTTAAAGGAAATAAGGGTTCAAATTTGAAGTTTTTATAACTCGAAAATAAAATTTCAAAAAGTTAGAATTACAGGTCCATATAGCGATAGTCGCTATACGCGCAATTCGTTAAATCGAACTAATTTACAAAATTCAAGTGTTTACCTTTAGAAACTTTATAGTATTTTTTTATAACTTTAATTAAGCTAATTTAAGATAATTAGTAAGTTTTTATTAATTATTTATTCAATGATTAATTAATTAATTAAGGTACTTAGCACTGATCACTAGTTAATAGAAGTTGTTTATACTTAACTGTTAATTAATTAAGTTAATCATCATTAGTAAAGTAATTAAAGTTAATTATTAATTAAGTATTTAATTAAGGATTGATTTATTTTTTATTTTATTCCTTATTAGTTAATTTTTGTATAAAATGGGTTTAATACTAATTAATTTTCGATTAAGGATAACCAAGTTTTGATTAGGGTTTAATTAAGTTTAACTATTTAAGTAAGGTTTAAATTTGATTACTTAACTAATTGATAAAGATTAGGAGTGTTAATTATAAATGATTTCAAATATTGATTTATTTCTTTTCAAAATTGCTTTCTATTTTCAAATGTTTTAATCAAGGGATTTCTATGTCGTTTACCCTTAAGTAACTTTGAACAAATATCAAAACCTAAGTATTGTTGTGACACATGTATGAGAAGTAAGTCATCCTATAGCTAGCACTAAAAGCCGATGAGTAGGCTGACCGTCTATTTGTAAGATCTAGAGTTTATCTCTAGGCTAGAGGTAGGATAAGGTCGAAATGTCGGATGATAGATATGGAAGATTTAATTTCCATAAATGTTTCACATTTAATAAAGTATATGGTTATTCACATATTAACCTTGTATAATTGCCTTTATATAGCAAATTGTCCGCTATTGATCACTTGATCTGTTTTGACTTAGGGAGTATGGTTGTAAGTTCAAATTCCTCGATGAGGAATGAGTACAGTTGCATACTTCTAAGAGATCTAGAATTGAGTTAGCCGAAATTATCGCTTAGATTGGAAACGTCGATTTCAGATAATATGATTATTCCGAACCACTCCAAACTAATAACATTCATGTTCGGTCGTTATGAAGTATGCTATGGAGGTATACTATTCTTCCTGAGGGTGATTCCAATATGGAAGATAGTAATTTTTGATTGTTTGTTCGATCCTGGAACAACTCGTATGGATGAATACTAGTATTACAATTGTTTCCTAGAAGGCGATATTAGCATTCCCAAATGGTTTGCTAGGAGGAAATGGTAAGAGCATGGCCTCTTTGACCCTTACACCTGGGAAATGAATAAAGCAGGGACATGCGGCAGGGCTAAGTTGGTCGCATCTAAGTAGGGTATGATCATCCCAAATCCAGAGCTATATCTAAGTATGCTTTGGGATCCCATTGTATGGTTGTTGATCGCAACCAAGAGGTGATCGTATTCGGTGCAACTCAAGAAGGGGGTGGTGTCGGTCTTTAGTAGTAGAAGTGCAACATGTTGTAGCCTTCCGTACATTTTATCTGGAGGTATATGAATTTGACGGATAGACCCTTACCCTTTCATAGTTCGAATCCATTATCCGCTATGAGCCTTCGGTTTTTGATTGTGGAGCCTAATATGCTGGAATTTAATTAATGTAACAATTTGGGCCAAGATTCTATATTTTACTTTAAATCTAGACATTATGATAATATCTAATGATTTTAATATAAAATGTTTTGGTTATCATAAGGTAAAAACCCGTTTGTGTTTATATGTGGCGTGGTCTTATGAGATACTTTTATTTAAAGTTTTTGCAACACCCCGTATTTTCATATAATTAAATAATCAAATAATTATGAACAGTGAAAATAAGCATTTTTAGAATTTTTAGAATTTGGCCTTGAAACTTATTCCATTATGTTCGTGGTGATTTTTTAATAAATTTACATATATAATATGTCTCGAACGAAGTTCGTATGAAAAAGCTATTGACGTCGATGTTTAGTATCGAGAAATAATTGTACGTGTGAATGTATGTAAATATATTTGTAATAAATAAATATATGTGCGTGTGAAATTCCATAAACGAGGCACATTTGAACTTTAAAATAAACGTGCATCACAAAGGTAATTAAATAACATTGTCATCATAAAGGAGATTAATTGATATCAGTAATCAAAGCCAACTAATTAACATCGGCATGCGATGTAATCAAATCAGCTATTGGAGGAAATTAGACAAGTTTTATATTGGAAAATTAATCAAGCAATTGATGGTGGTTAATTAGAATAAACCAGCAACAAAAATAGTTAAACGTTTATAATTTATAACGTTCAAAAGTTAACGTTTATAAATAACGTTTAATAAAACAAATAAGACATGTTTAAAATCCAAAATAGATGTGCATTATAAAGAGAATTAAATCATAGAATTAATGAGAGTTAATTGGAATTAATAGGAAATGTTTAAATGTTAAACGTTTATAACGAATAAAATGTTTAAAAACAAATCAGGCGCGTTCATTCTGCATGTTTTCGAATGGCCTGATTTGCATTGTTTTAAGCAGACGGGCGGCACTGTTTTGACTCTCTAAATAAAGAGGCAGTGTAAACCTTCAAACTCATATTTTCTAAATGGGTGCGGAAGCCCTATCACTCTTCATTCTCCTCCAATTATTCAGAAATTAGCTATTTTAGATTTACACCTTCTGAATTACAAGTTGAAGATAGAAATTATAGGTCTAAAATAGAGATGTTCAAATAAAGTCATCTGAATGAGGTAATGTTCTCAGATCTGGTTCTCTAGTTTATTTATTTTATTTTTCTTCAATTAAAGCAGGATTTCTAAATCCATACAAATCTCAGTTTGTGGATCCAAATAGAGTTGCAATAGGGAAGGCTATAGATAATAGAACTAGGCTAAAAATTAGATCAGGAACTTGGAGTGTTTTCTTTGTAGTTGAGTGGATTTAAATTATATACCTTTTTCGTTTATGATATATTATCGTTAGATTCCCGTTAATTATTTAATTAAGCATTTATTTCAGTAGTTAATTCTGTTAATTTATTATGCTGAGACTGTAAGTCTATATTTAACTATTTAGATGGAAAAGAAAGACAGTGATCTATTTAAATAGGAATAAAACAATTATAGAAAAAGGCTTAAGCCTAGAAGAAAGACATTTACAATAATTATGCTAAAAAGGGAGTAATAAATTAAAAAGAAAGATCTAATAATTTGATTTGGAAGTAAGTGATAGATTAATTAGTTGGTTTAGAAAAGAGAATACATTTCCATAGTTCAATATTTAAAAGATAACGATAAACGTAATTGCAAGAATAAAAGAAAGAAAAAGAAAATTAGTGTAAAATAGAGAAACGACTGTATTTTGCACTATCAAAAAAGTAAAAGAAATATTTTGCAGTTACGGATTATTGTTTATAGCATTGTTTGGTATCAAAACATGGAAATGGAATTTTATCACAATTTTTATAACCAAACAAATAGAATAGAACTACTTCCTAGAATATAAGAAAGTAAATTAAAGAATTGAAGGAATCAAGTTAATTATTAGATAAGACTAGTAGCTTTGCATTACTGTGCAGATAATAGAATAAAAGTAAAGTAGTTATTATGATAAGTAAATTTGTGACAATCGGATGTAATCCCAAGCCAAGATTATCATATAATATAAGAGAATTAAAGATAATTCAGTATCATAATAAAAGAAGACAGACTAGAATAGAAAAGAGACGCTTGTAATTATATTTATAATGTAAAGATTATAAAAGAAAATAAAAGTGATAATTTTCTATCAAATTATAACATAGGTTATTATCTTGTTTATTAACTTAATTTACAAGATTATGCTAATTAGGATAAATAAGCCAATAGAATAAGAGATACAAACTAAAGGCAAAATAAAGGATTAGACTTAGGCTCTAATAAAAGTGTGAGATGTATTTGTAGCAGCCCAAAGGATGAAGGGCCTAACGAAGTAGTTCATCATAGATTTCATCACAGAAGGAGCACGTCCAATATAGATATTTTGGGCTAAAGAAAGTATAAGACTTCAACGTGACATGAGGGTACTCTAGGATGACCCTCTTGGATAGGCATAGTGGAGCAGTCCTCTAGAGGCAGATCTGTAGGTGTTCCATCAAAAGTGTCTGCCTTGACTGCTTTTTGCATGGCAAGACCATTGTAAGCAGTCAAAAGGGGTTGATGTTTAGAGTAGGATATTCGTATGTCCTAGTACTTGCAAGTAAATTTTAGTGGGAATGACCCAAAAGGGTAGGAAGCCTAATGGATGTATAGATAGTTTCCTTTATCCTTAGACTCATCTTAAGATGAGCTAGAATTGATAGAAGTTGTTCGGAATTTTCCGGATATCTTTGAACCAGTTAATAGTCTACCTCTATTTTGGGAAATAGAATTTCATATTAATTTAGTTCCCGGTGCGAGACCAGTTTTCCAGCCCCTGCATTGGATGGCACTAGAGGAGAGGTAAGAGTTGAGGGATCAGACCGATGATTTGCTGAGCAAAGGATTGAGTAGATGAAGTGAATGGAACAGGGCTTCACTAGTAGTTTTTGTAGCCAAATCTGATGGTTCGTTGAGGCTGTGTGTAGATTATAGGGAACTAAATAAGCTGAACTTTTGAAATAAATACCTGTTACCTCGCATAGACGATATGTTCGACCAACTACATGGGGCTAGGGTTATATCTCATTTATACTTCCTACAGGTTTCCATCAGTTACGGATAGCCAAGGATAGTATACCATTAACTGCTTTTAGGAATTCAGAACTTTTAAATGAGTGGTTGGTTATTCCTTTCGAGCTGGCCAATGCACCTGCATTCTACGTTGATCTGATGAACCGAGTATTTAGGAATGTTATGAATAGGTTTGAATTGGTTTTCATTGATGGCATCCATGTCTGTTCTAAAACTGAAGAAGAGCATATATACCATTTGGAAGTGGTATTGAAAACGTTAAGGAAGAACATTTTAAAGGCAAAGTTTTTCAAGTGCCGCTTTTAACAGTCGAAAGCAAGATACCTCAGTCATGTTATATCAAGAGATGGTATTTCAGTGGATCCGACCAATGTAGCAGCTTTTAGAGACTTTAAGAGACCCCAAACTCCCACGAAAGTGAGAAGTTTTATAGGGATGGCAGGATATTGCAGAAGATTTATTAAGGGTTATTCTAGGATATCCTCACATTTAACTAAGCTGACAAAGCAAGCTATAAAGTTTGAATGGAAGCCAAATTGTGAGAGAGCATTTCTTCAGTTGAAGGAAAGGTTAACTAGTGCGCCAATTTTGGCAATTATTAATGGAGGTGAAGGACTGGCGGTTTATACCAATGCTAGTAGAGTGGGTTTGGGTGCAGTGCTTATGCAACATGCGAAGGTTATAGCCTACGTAAGTAGACAACTAAAGCTAATGTGCACAAAGAAATGTATATTTTTACTCATACACTTGATCTCATTTTAGTAAAATAAATGTAATAATTGGGTGTTTTTACATGTTTAAAACCAAATTTCAAAAATGCTTTCAAGTCGTGCATCTACATGGAGGCAAAACGTAATTTTCGTATGTGAATTAGTTTGACAAAAAATTACTTGCACGTTTTAATTTGTTTTAGTGGAATTTGGATTCAACTTGAAAGTGGCTTCATGGAAATATGCATATACAAGAGTTGGAAGCCAAAGAAATTAAGAATTATAAAAATTCATGCAATCATGGAGTACCCAACCTACCCACTAAATAATGGACCAAAATTAAAAGCTAATGCATATGTTAGTGGGGATTAAAGACACATGCACATTTAGTGAAGAATTAATTTCATGCTGATCATGACTTGGAGGCCACACTACCTCAAGGGCATTTGAAGGAGTTCCCTAAAAAGGGATTAGGTTTTTAGTCGTGTATAAATAACCCTCTTGTATTTATGTAATGAGGATTATTATCTCATCATATTATGCAAGTTGTAGACACAAAATTAATGAGAAACAAAATGGCTTCCTAAGCCACTTCTACTTCTTTGTTCTTTACATGCTTTTATTTTATTTTATGCTCATTTTTATTTACATGCTCTCTTTCCTTTTATGTTAGTAGATTAGATTTCCATTTGTGCACTTAGTTTAGTTTATTTTTGTGCAAGTAGTTAGTTATTTTTATTTTAATTAGCTTGCACTTTCTTTTTTTGCTAGATGTTGCAATTTACATGCGTTGAAATGATAACAAAAATGAGAAGCGAAACCCTATCATTTTAGGGATAATGAAGCTCTCTTAAATCGTATAGATTCAACATATTTTCTAATTTATGATCTCCTTTTATGCTTCATGGATCATTAAATGTTGATGTAAATTTATTAATGAATTTGATAGCTTATGTTGTTTATCACAAATAGGTCATTCTTACTCAAACATAAACACAATTTACATTAACCTCTAACTAAGTGATTTTGATTGTGGAATTAAAGTAAAATCAAAATTTGAGGATCTATGTTACTAATCAAAAATAGTAAATAGATCATGCTTAAAACAGATTTTGTTTTAGTTTCATATTCATTTTCATGACATTTAACAAAGTGGTTTTAGTGTTGTATTAAAGTTTGATATTTAAAGTTGTGTTAATTAATAACACAAATAGATCATACTTATGATAAATACATCATTAATACTACTAGATTAAAATGAAAGATCGTAGATTAAAGTTTGTGTTGATTTATGTGAGAGTATGAGAGTGAATTTATTTCTAAATTGTCTCTTAATCTCGTATTTTTATTCACTTTTGTTTTAGTTAGTTTTTACATTCTTTTTAGCTTAAAACAATTTCAAACTCTTTAGGCAAATTTGCTTGAGTAATTTTGAAATTAATTCTTTCCCTACGGATCGACCCGTACTCGCATACGTACTACAATTGTATGTCGTGCACTTATAGTTTATAACGATTATATTTTTAATGGCAGTTTTCTAACCGATAAAGAATTTGTCGTTATCAATAAGTTTTTGGCTCAGTTGTTGGGGAAGCAATTTAATTTTGATTCTACTCTTTGAATTATTTTTGTTTGATTTTATTGTGTTTTAATTTTGTGCGTTGATTTGTATTTAAAAAAATATTTTGCGTTGCGTGATTTTTTGCTTCCATTTTATTTGTGTGCATTTTATTTTTCTATTCGTATTTGCATTTCTAGTAACACATATAAACGCAATTTCAGTTCAAAACAAAAAAAAATTTACATTATAATACTATTTTATTTTTACATTAGGGGAATTAATTTAAAGGACAAAGATTTGTATATTTTTTGCCTCAAGGACACGACCTCAATATTTTTGCTAAAAGGACAAACATTTTTCTAAAAATTATTCATAAAGACAAACATTTTCCAAAATTATTCATAAGGACAACAAAACTGCTACCGAGCTAAAAACTGATACCTAGAAACTGCTATCAATAACTACAAACTGATACCTAAAAACTGCTATCAATAACTAAAAACTTATACCTACATAAAGTTGTCATTCATGCTAAAATATTGAAGATCTGTCCTTGAGGCTAAAAGGCTGTGAAATTTTGTTCTTGACAATAATTTCCTGTTTTGACATTCTCTGTTTTACTATTTGCATTTCGTTTTTTTACGGTTTACATTCTCTGTCACAACCACACCTCTGCAACCAGCAGCTCCACTACTAACCATCGCTACCGCTTTGCATTTTGCATTGCCGTGCATCAAACTGCAACAAAAAAAACTCATCAACATAATTCATCTCCTATATCACCTAACAAACTACCATCCCACTGCCTTCGTTCATTCATCACCACCAACTGATTCTGAACTCCTCCATTAACATCCAACAACTCCTTCATTCATCAAACCACCACCACCACAAACCACACCATAAACGCACCAGTGCACCTTACCAACATCGCATTATCCCAGCATATACTTACATTCTCCCAGCATCACCAACCCTTGCCATCTACTTTATCTGCCACTGCCTCATCATACCATTTCATCCATCCCACTGCCTTACAACATGGCTGCTTCACTGTTACAAGTTCATTCATTCTGCCAGGGAAACCATCAAACCTCCTCACACTCCTCAACTGCCATATACATTCAATATATATCAATCTCCCAGCCACTTGCCTTCACCTCAAACTGCTACCATCACAGTCCTCTGCCTACGTGCATCTCTGTGCACATAACCCACTCGACCAGACCTCATCCTCATTCACTACTTTCTGCATACAGCAACTAACTCCTTCGTCCTCCTACTGCATTTGTTACATTACTTCAACCTTCAACAACTAGTAACCTTCCACAAGCCCATTACTGCAACACACACACTTCATCTACAACAGCAAATACCTTCCAACATTCGAACTTCACTTCACCTCCACTCCAACATCCATTGCCATCATCTCCGTGCCTCAGATCCCTACATGACCACTTCCCCTCAGCATACAAACACATCCACCTACCAACTTCCCCACACCACTTCACTGACCATCAGTATCCACCACTGTCCTTACCAACCTCCCTGCATACATCCCTCCACAAGCATTTTTTACATCTACCACCTAAAACATATTCATCCTAGTCCACATTTCCTTCCTCCTTAGCTACATCCTGGTGTAGAGTACAAACAATATCACTTCTGCATCCTTCTTGCACAGTTCGACTGCCATCTACCCGACCACTTCACGCTACACCATTCCTCTTCTCACCCAATTCACTACCTTAGCCAACAATTCGATTCTCTACCACACTTCCTCCCTTCATTACCCCTATAAATCCCAAATTTTTCGGCCTAAATCTTTGAATTCCCCCAAATCCAAATCCAAATCCAAATCACCCATCTCACACGAATACAAATCCGAATATCACCTGCACTCGCAACCTTCTCGCCACCAGCAAACTCAATTACCAGAATCAAGACCAAATCGATACCATCAAGAACTCAATTGCAATCGATAACCATCTCCTTCTGATTCACCATAAAAAAAAACCAAACCAGAACAGTCCGTCGTTTGGTATTTGTTTTGATTTTTGGGTAAACAATAGCGAATTTGGCCGGTTATTCTTTTTGTGAATATCAGTTTCTTCTTATTTCTATTGACAAAGGAGAGCGAGAATAATTCAGTTTTAATAACTTTCATATCGGACTGGGAAGGGCGTTTGGGCCGAAGTTTAATTCTTTTTTATTTCTTAGTTTAACTTCCTTTAGTTGATTTTGTTTGACCTTAGTTAAGTGGGGCTGAGTTTGTTGGTGTTAATTTTCTTTTGTTTTTAAATTTTCTTGTGTGGGTGTTTTCATTTTTCCTTTTCCTTATTTCTTTTTTTTAAATAATTTTTTTTTTGAGTTTGTTTTCGTTAAACCCTAATATTATATATATATATATGCGTTCAAGTTTTCATGTTGCAAAAGCAGAAATTCAGAAGGAAAAGAACTGCTTGTTAAATAACAGAATTGCTCTGCTTGCTTACTTTATAAAAAAAACCGCTTTAAAATAAAATTAATAATAATTCTGCACGCTCTGGTATCATACTCTTTATCCCTTGTTGTTATTTTCTTTGCATTATTGGTTGCTTACATTTTAAAAAAAAAGTTCAAAAAAAAAAAACAAATCTCATTCTTAGTTTTATTGTTAATACACGTTTAATTTCAATTTGCATTCATCTCATCTTATTTTTATTTACTAAGAGAAATACCCAAATTCACATAAGGTGGTGGATTTCATCACACCTTTCTTGGCTCACAAATTGCATGTCATCTTAGAAATTGACTAATAATAGCGGTTAGACATCGGATTAGGGTCGTGAGCTCACCTAGGCTTAATTGTATCTTAACAAGTTGTTTTCGTTGAACAATTTAATTTCCTGTTGTCTAGGCTATGGCAGAGAAATAATCATATATATATATATATATATATATTATGGTGATTGTTTCTCTGAAGCTACTTAAACCTTCGGCTGCATTGTTACAGTGATTCGTGGTGCACAAATAACTCTTGTTTGTTATTTGGCTAAGAGCTATTTGTTGAATTAAGATAAAGTGTGATTATGCAATTTTGGGTTAGGAGCTACTAAGGACAGAAAATTTATAATTAAATCCTTGCATTCATTTAGTTGCATTAGTTCATGCATATTTTTTTTAAACAATAACAAAATCCAAAAGTAATAAAATATTGTATATTTTACTTAACTTAGTTCGTTTCTAAAAAAATCCAAAAATATCTAAATCTTTTCCTTAGAAAAAGAAAAAATTTCAAACAAAATAAAAAAAATCAAAAAAAAAAAACAAACATTTTTACATGAGATATTTTTTTAGAAAAACAAAAATTCTAAAATTCTAAAAAAAATCAAAAAATATATATTATCTTTTCAAAAACAAAAAAGCAAAAGCATATAAAAAAAGAAGAACAAATTTAAGAAAAAAAGAACAAAAAGCAAATCTCCCCTTTTGAAAAATAAATTCTCTTTGGTAAATACTTTTCCTTTAAAAAGCGAAACAATTTTTCACTTCATTTTCTAAACTCCATTTCATTCTCTTAACTCGATTCTAACTTCTTGACTTTATCTTGTGCATGAGTAATTGGACTCGTGACACAACAACTAATCGTTTAACTCGGACAAACATCCTCCAACAATGGAAAACGAGAATGCCCCACGAACTTTCATAGACAGAATCTTTTTCGATAGAATTTCTATTCCTTCTTATATCATGCAACCCGCCCCAATGGTAATCATTTCAAAATTTGCATATTTCCATACTCCCAAAATTTGGCAATTTTGAACACGATGACTCATGCATCTTCCTAATGAAATTCGAATAAGTTTGTGCACCATTAAACTCCAACATTTATGTGATGATGGAATCAAACTTCAATTAATTTCATTTGCTCTTACTGATTACGCTGAAAAATGGTTCTATAGCTTACCATCGAAATCAATCAAAACTTAAGAAGAATTCGTTAAAGTTTTCTTAAAAAGGTTCTACCCTTGGAAAAACAACTAAAATTCGAAACAAGATTGTCAAATTTCATCAATTCGAGGTTGAACCATTCAGAAAATATTTTGAAAGATTTAAAGAGCTTTTGATAAAATGTCCACACGATAATTTCTAAAAATGGATCCTTTGCCAATTCTTATATGATGGACTTGAAAACAGCTTACGAATCATACTTTAATCGATGTGCCAAGGCAACTTTCTTACCCAAATCATGACGATGCTTGGAAATTTCTTAAAAGTTTGGCCGAAAAGTCGTCCCAATAGGAATGTTCTAACAAAAAATAAATTTACTCACGATCGAGTACACACTCATAGGATCATATTTGGCTTTGGAAGCTAAAATTAATGTAAAGATCAATAAATTTGACAATGTTTTCTCATCCAAGAAAATGAACCAAGCTTCCCAACCAATGTGCTATAAATGAAACGATCTGAATCACATATCCGATAAGCGCAATAATTCGATAGAATAACTTAATGATTTCAATAAAGTTAAGAATGACCCGTTTTTGCCAACGTAAAATCTTGGCTGGAGAAATCATCCGAATTTTGCATGGAACCAAAATAATTCCAACATGAATATGGTTCACTCCAATTTTCAAGCATTTTCGAATAATGTTTCGACTCCTCCCTTTCAACCCAATCATTTTCAACAACATTTTGTGAGTCCAGCTCAAAATCAACCGCAATAATCTTTTGCTTCCCAAGACGATAAACGATTGAGTTCACTTGAGAAAAGTCTTGAAATGGTTTCTAAAGCAACCAATCAAACCTCCAATCAAATAGAAATTTGCAAAATTCGTTAATCTCGTACATGCAGAATATGAGTCTATCGATTGTTAAACTTGAAACGCAAATGAGTCAATTAGCCACGTCTGTAAGTGAACGTAAACGAGGCACATTTTCAAGTTAGCCAGTATCGAATCCCAGAAATAAAAACACGAATTCAAATCAAGCCCATGTTGTTAAAGATAGCAACGTAACTCAAATGAATGCTATCATGACTTTGCATTTCGGTAAATAAATCAATAATCAAGTTGTTAATCCAAACAATTTACTGAAAACACTTCTTGACACTTCAAAAATGACAAGCGAATCTGAACAAAACGTTGCAGAAAACATCGAATCAAACTCCGATCCAAATTCTTCTTCTACCCAAGTAGACCCACCTACTGAGTATCGTGTTCCATTTCCACATCGCCTTCGACCCAAGAAACACTCTGACCAAATGGAATACATGTTAAAAAATTTCAAACAAGTGAAAGTAGAAATCCTACTTCTTGATATCATTCAATAAGTCCCAACTTACACTAAGTTTCTCAAAGACTTGTGTACCCAAAGACGACACACTCATGCACCCAAAAAAGTTTTCTTAGCTGCTAGACTTAGCAAAGTCTTGTCCCAATTGATTCCCGTTAATTACAAAGATTCTGGATCTCCAATGATCTCGTGCACGATAGGAGACAAAATAATTAACAAGTGCTTACTAGATTTAGGTGCGAGTGTCAATTTGATTCCTTATTTAGTTTACCACTGACTTGGCTTAGGTGAACTAAAATCGATGAAGGTAACTCTTCAATTTTCCAATCATTTAATAGAGAAACCTATGGGAGAAATCGAGGATGTACTCATTAAAATCAGTCAATTCATACTTCCCGTCGATTTCATCGTCCTTGAAACATAACCTGTGAATAATTCGATGAGTCAAACTCCATTGTTTTTAGGGCGACCTTTCTTGGCATCTTCAAATGCTTTAATCAATTGTCGAAATGGTTCGTTGAAAATTTCTTTTGGAAACATGACATAGGATCTTAACATTTTCAATCTTGAAAATCAACCGAACAAACCACATGACCAAACATTGGAAGTTATCTCCATTTAATAAAACTTCGACAATGAAACAATTGACCTTAACAATGAACATGAGACCGAATACAAACAACTATTTCAAGATGAGCCTAACGAAATTGAAATTGTGCTTCCGTTTGAACCCCTTGCCGTTGAGTCAGAACTTCCACCTAATTCTTTGATTGAGCAACGCCCAAGGTTGGACCTTAAAACCCTTCCAAATCACCTTAAGTACGCATACTTAGGTGAAAATGAAACATTTCCCGTCATAATCTCTTCAACTCTCTCTCTTGATCAAGAAGTTTTCTTACTTTCAATTCTGTCGAAAAACAAAGAAGTAATTAGATGGTCGATCACCAATATAAAGGGAATTAGTTCTAGTCTTGTTCAACATTGTATCCATTTAGTTGGCGATGCCAAGCATGTTCATGAGGCGCAACGAAGGCTTAACCCAATAATGAAGGATGTGGTTCATGATGAAATTCTTAAACTCCTCGATGGCAGAATCATTTACCCAATCTAAGATAGTTTGTGGGTTAGCTCAATTCATGTCGTGGTGCAAAATTATGGCTTACCGTTACCAAGAATGATTCTAACGAACTTATTCCAACTCGTACTCAAATGGGTTGGCATGTTTGCATTGATTATCGAAAATTAAATGCTGTAACACGCAAAGATCACTTCTCTCTTCCTTTCATCGACCAAATGTTTGAACATTTAGCCGAACACTAATTTTATTTCTTTCTTGATGGTCATTCCACTTATAACCAAATTCTAATCGTTCGCGAAGATTAAGAGAAAATGACTTTCACGTGTCCCTTTGGCACCTTTGCATATAGATGTATACCATTTGGTCTTTGGAACGCTCCTACTACTCTTCAAAGATGCATAGTTAACATCTTTTCTGATATGATTGAATGCTTTCTTGAAGTGTTTATGGATGATTTTTCTATCTTTAGAAACTTTTTTTTCGAGTTCTTACACCATCTCGAGTTGGTTTTGAATCGAAGAAAGGACAACCACTTAACGTTTAATTGGAAAATATGCCATTTGTGGTCAAACATGGTATTGTTCTTGGGCATGTAATTTCAAACAAAGGCATATAAGCAGATTAAGCGAAAGTTGACGTAATTGCAAATCTACACTTTCCCAGATCCTTCAAGGACATTCATTCTTCCTTGGAAACGCTGGTTTCTATCGACCCTTTGTGAAGAACTTCAGTAAAATTGCTCGACATCTTACAACTCTTCTTGGAAAAGACATTTCATTTGACTTTTATGTTGATTGTGTTTCTGCTTTTGAGTGTCTCAAAAATGAACTCGTTTCTGCTCCCATCATTTGCTCACTCGATTGGGATTTTCCTTTTGAAATAATGTGTGACATTTCTAACTACTTAGTTGTTGTTCTTTTGGGATAATGCATCAACAAAATTCTTCATTTCATCTAATATGCTAGTATGACTCTTAACGATGCTCAACTCAAATACACGACCACTGAAAAAGATCTTCTAGCGGTAGTCTTTAGCTCAAAAAATTCTTGCCTTATTTGATTAGTTCAGACATTAGGGTTTACACTGACCACTCCGCTCTTAGATACCTTTTAGTTAAGAAGGATGCTAAGTCTCATTTGATTCGTTGAATCCTTTTACTCCAAGAATTTGACTTTACAATCAAAGGCAAAAAAGATCCAACAATGCCAACGTCGATCATCTGTCACGTCTTCCAAACGCGCCACCTTCTTTACTAATCAACGCAAACTTTTTTAATGAACAACTCCTTTCTGTTTCTATCGGTCCATGATATGCCGATATAGTGAGCTATCAAGTCACTAAGGAAACTTCTTCATTTTGGTCGAAACAAGATAAATATAAATTTCTTCCCAAGTCAAGTACTTCTATTGGGATGATCCATACTTGTTTAAGTACTGTTTCGACCAAATCATTCCACGTTGCATCCCGGGTTACAAAATCAAAAGTGCTCTTTCATTTTGTCATGACCAAGCATGTGGTGGTCACTTCGATCCTAAGTAAACTGCGAAAAAGGTGTTTCGGTGTGGTTTTTATTAGCATACCTTCTCAAAGATGCATTCGAGTTTTTCAAAACTTATGATGGATGCCAGATGCTAGGAAGAATCCCTCGACAAAACATGATGCCTTTGAATCCCATTCTAACGACCGAAATCTTTAACGTTTGGGGTATTGACTTTATGGGACCATTTCCCAATTCTTTGGAAATTTTTACATTTTCTTGCTGTTGATTACGTCTCTAAATAGGTTGAAGCCATTCCTTGTAAAAAATAACCATAAAGTTGCTATGAAATCCGTAAAAGAAAACATCTTTTCGAGGTTTAGAACACCTCGTAAAATAATAAACGATAATTGAATCCATTTCTATAATCGTTCATTTGAAACTCTAATGAAGAAATACTTGATAACCCATAAGTTATCCACTCCTTATCATCCTCAAACTTATGGTCAAGTTGAAGTTTCAAATCGTTAAATTAAAAAAATCTTTGAAAAAAATTGTGAATAAAAATCGAAAGGATTGGTCTTAATAATTGACAGATGCGCTTTGGGCTTATAGAACTGCATATAAAATCAATCTTGGGATGTCTCCTTTTAGGCTAGTATATGAAAAAGTATGCCATTTACCCATCGAACTTGTACATAAAGCATTATGGGCAATTAAGAAGACAAACTTTGATCTTGAAAAAGCTGACGAAAACCGAAAATTGCAACTCAATGAGTTAGGGAAGATTAGGAATTACGCATATGGAAACGAGAAAATTTACAATGAAAGAACAAAAGTTTTTCATGACAAGTCTATCTTAAGAAAAATGTACTCGCCAAAACCAAAACGTTCTTTTGTATGACTCTAGACTTCAATTATTCCCTAGGAAACTAAAATTAAGATGGCCCAGACTATTTGTGGTACGAACTGGTTTTCCACATGTGCCATAGAAATACAAAACCTCATGGATGGAACAATTTTCAAAGTCAATGGTCATCGCTTGAAACCATACTTATAATTTCCAAGTGATCGACAGGAGAATCTCATGACTCTTCATGAGCCATACTACGTCTAGTAAGAAATGTTAACTCTCTTGTAAATATGTACATATTTTTCTCCGTTACACTCATTATATCATGCATTGACCGTGGGGACACAATCAAAATTAAGTGTGAGGGAAATTCTCATGTTCATTTTTTATTTTTCATGGTTTAATTTTTTAATTTTCTTTCGAAACTCAAAACATAAAAAAATCCGAAAACAAATTTTCTTTTTAGCATATTGATTTACTTTTAAAGAAACACTATAGGATAAGAATATATTTTTGGTTATTAAATTAAAATTGCTGAGAATTTATGTAATGACTAGGATTTTCGACCTTCGAAAATCGACATTTATACATTCACTGTATAGAGTGTCGAGCAATCGAGTACCCGAAATACCAAATCATTAGAGGTTAAGAAGAAAAGAGATAGAAGAAGAAATAGAAATGACAACAACATAGAATCTCACAATCTTAGCAGAACAAAATATTATATAATAACAGATTTTCATACAAAGAATCTATAGCTATTAATATACATACAAATTATTAGAGTATAACCATAACCATAGAAATATGGACAATTACAATAACTTATCCTCAAAAATGCTGAATATACGGCCTATAATACACAGCAGAATATAATCAAGTATGCGTAATATGTCTCTGCCATCCAGCTCGTCCCCTGAGCTCCAAGCATCCTAACTTGAATTCTATAGCACTCGGTCTGACCTGAAAATTATAACAAAATAACACCCGAGTCGGTCTGAAAAATCAGCATGAGTAAACACACTTAATTTGAATTATTAAAGCTATCAAAATCCTTTGAAAAACAAAGGTATCTCGTATAACCGCGTCACACATAAATACGACGGATTTTTCCCCTACGATAACCAAAACACTTTTATAGCAAATCTAGTGATATTATAATAGTGTCTAAGTATAAATATTTATTAAAATAACCGAAATTCTTACATTAATTAAATTCCAGCATATTAGGCTCCATGATCAAACCATAAGGTTCGCAATGGTTATTTGATTGAAATGGTTCCGGATAATGCCAATATTCAATCCCGGTCTCATCGAACTCAACCGATGCATTTTTGAAGGCAAAGCCGTTCAAATATCAATTCACCATCAGGTTGTCAATTTTAACATATGAAAGTTCATTCCATAAGTTTACTTTTTCATGACCAGTCCATCGAAATTTATTTGCTTTTAACCAGTACCTTTTTTTGCAATTCAAAATAATGATAAGTACACGTCGATTTATTTCCAATAAATGTGTCAACGCTTTACTCTATCTAATTTAATGTGTTTGGCTACTTAATGGTACATAAAATAGATAATTGAAAACAATATCTAAAATCAATATCAGCCAAACGTGGATCATTAACTCAATCGACAATTTATAATTGATATTAAATCAGTTTACAATTCAGGATTGAATTTGTTCAAATTAACTTAGTCAAGTTATTATTTTATCTTATATTATTTATGAATTAAGAAAATTAAATAAAATGATTTACTATTAGTTAAATTAAAATTTAAAAGTTCATTTAAAAATTAATCGATTAATCGACGTATAATAAATGAAATAAGGAGTTACTTACTATACGTATCACTCGTTTAAATCATAAAAAAAATTAATTGCAGAAAACTCAACGATATTAATTTAGAATATAATATTCCACAATAGAATCCCAGCACAATAATCTGTATGTCGATTGGGTTTTAAACGAACAAGAAATATGGTTATAAACATTTAAATTAGTTAATTCAAATTCCTTTAAAACTCCAAAACCCGGCCCATATTCCTTCAAAACACGTCCATTTCCAAAACTAAAGCACGTTTTTCTTTCTTTTCTTCTGCTTCCAGCTCTCTCTGGTCTTTCCTTTGAAACAAAGAGAAAATATAGTTTTAGATTCTAGGTTATTAAACTTAAAAAAACTGATCCCACTTTCTTTTTAATATGCCAGCCCATACTAATGGAAATCCGGCCCATCAACTAACCTAAACCCACACCATTTTTCTTCTTTTCTGTTTTCTTTTTCCCCACTTTTCCATTTCCCATCTCCTCTATTTCCAATTTCATGCACAACTGTGTGTACTTGCACACAACCCACCGTCGATCAAACTCACCACCGACCCTTTTCCCATACTACGCTCGACTATCGAAACTCGTTTAACCACCTGAAAACTCACCCAAGTTCCTCGTTTGACTTTCGAGCTCCAAACTGCAACCTAGAAACAACTGTGCCCCACCAAACGCCTTGCCCCATCGCCAACGATCGCCATCCACCACCAAATTTCGTCCCAAGCTTCGTCGTCATTTCCTCCAACCATTCCCTCCATGCGCACATCTCTTCTCTTTCCTTGTCGTTTCCATTTCCTCAAACCCGAAGCTATCCCAAAACCCATCTCGAACCCTAAACTGACCTAATCTGGCCACTACGAGCCATTGAAAAATGTCGCACTATTTTTCCTCGATCCCCTATCATCTACTCTTCCTCCACGATCAACGCTTCGCCTCGACATCGACCACGTTGTCGAAATTCGACGAATTCCCAAATTTGGACCAACTCAAAAATTCTCCTACCACACAGCCTTAAAAATCCTCAAATCACTTTCTAAAATCAATTTTTGCAATCCCCATCACACCCGTATGAACCATTGATTAAATTATGATATTTAAAATTTGAACTTGATTGACCTACCCTTGGTTACATGTCATTTCCTTCCTCTTTGTTCGATGTAATTCAATAGAATACATTTTAAAATGTTCTTCATTGATAAACAAATAATTTTGGTTTTGATATCAGGTTAATGAGTTAGAGATTTTTAAAGCTAAGAGGCTCATCTATTTCATAAAAAACAGATACAGGAAAGAATAGCACAGCGTGCTTGGGTTTTGAAGGAGGTATTGTCCCTGCTAACACATAAATTCATACTTAACTTACATAACAGATGCATATACACATTTCATAAATCCAGGATTTCACTCATAATCACAATTATATACCTATATGTTATATCCAGTAACAAGCTAAAATTTTTACTCACAGATTCTAAAGTAATTGGGCATTGCAGCTTGAGTATTCTTCCTTCCATCTTTCAACCCTTAGCTTATTTATGTTTTTAATGGCAGGTCTTCGATTTTTTTTCTTTTTTTTATATATTGTATGTGTAAACTAGTGAACACAGGTGGCTATGAATATATATATATATATATATATATATATATATATATATATATATATATGAGAATGAAGGGGGCAATGCACTATAGGGTGGCTGGAATGTTGTAAACATGTAGGGTGGCAGAGTACACATGTAGTGTGGTTGCCTATCAATGAATGCACATACTTCATTTTTTTTTACTTTTATTTTTTTTCTTCATTTTCTTACTTGTATAGGATGATTTGATTTCATGTTTTGATTTTATTTTAATTTTGTGTGTGGTTTGATTTCCTTGTATGTGATTTGATTTGAAAAATTGTAGGGTTGACTTAATTTCATGGTATGCTTGAATTTGATGTTTTGGTGTGCTTGACTAGATCTTGCCATCATGATGCATGTACATACATTTATATGTATATATAGATACGCATACATATATAATAAACATATTTATTTTTCCATATTTACATACATATTTACATATACATTTCCCTTATAACTTCTATACATATTTACATACACAATACTTCTATAAACATATGTATTTTTACATACGTATAAATATATATATATGTATATATATATATATTTGTTAACATATATTTGAAACTTTCCATCATGAAGTTTTGCATATATTTATATATACATTTAGATATACACATGTTTTACCTATACATACATACATACATACATACATACATACATACATACATACATATATATTCATACATAAATACATACATATTATATATATCCATATACACTATTTTTATAAATATTTACCCATATATATATGTAGTCATAAGTTTGAAATTTTCCATTATGAAGTTTATACATGTATGCATATATATATATATATATATATATATATTTACATATACACATATATGTACCAATATACATACTTATATATATTTTTCTCATTCAGAAATTAGCGTTTTGAAAATTTAATATAGCTCCCAGAAATATATATCTAGATATTTTTCAATATCATAAATTTATTTATTCGACATATGTTCTTCTTTTATTAACAACCAATCAATCTCCTATTTAAGAATAAACATTTGTTAATTCGAATTCTATTATTAATTCCTTACAATCAATACAAAAGGTTATATTGAAATTTCTTTGCATCTTTTATCTTATTGTACATTTATTCAATTTCTTTATTTAAATGACTTTTGTTGTTCATATTTCAGTTATTAATTTAATATAATTGAATATTGTTTGTTTCAATTCAGATACTAATTAAAACTTTTCTCTTATTGCAATTTTTTCATTTACTGATTCAGTTTTGATTATCACTTCCATTCGATATATTTTCATTAATAATATATAATATTTTGTTTCTAACCATCTTTATTCAAAAATCATATTAACTTAATTTTTTTAAATGGTCAAAAATAAAGGTCGTTATAATCTCTCTTACTCAGAACTTTTCGTCCTCGAAAAGAGCTAAATAAAAGAACAGAAAGATAGAAAGTTCTTTTATAACAAAACAGTTAAATGTTTGAAAATTTTCTTTGTTAAGAATCCTTTTATAACAAGATACTTTTATATCGAAAAGACTTTTGATAGCTCAATGTTTCAACAAGTTTATCCTCGTTCTTACAGAATCTAGTAATACGTTGATCAGGCGCAAGACTAGAAATATATAAGTACCTAGTAGATTCATTTCAACATCTAGTGAAAATACTTGAAAAACTTGTAAAAATAGATATGGAAAGTACAATCCAATCACCGAAATAAAACGAACGAGATCGTCATGGAATGCAGTCCCTATGGTCGCTCTCTCGCTAAGTCGTGAGGATAGAGCGACGCGGCCTTAGGTGACTTTAGGAAGTCATTGCCCGACGTCTTATGCATGACATCCAAAACAACCATAGATCGCAGATGCACAATAGTTTCGCCTTGATCCTCTAAGTAACATCCGTACCTGCGAGTAATTACTGCTCTACGAATTACGCTATGCAAAACAATCGCATGGATCGTAGTCTACTTAATAGTAACACTGGTGATTACGTCGCTATCACCGATAGACTCAAGGCAATCATCAGCCCCCTTGAATTACACCATATGGGCCGTAGATACATAATGATTTCGCTTGGTTCCCAAAGGAAACATCCGTTCCTCAGGGCAATTGCTCTACCCAGGCGGATTACGTCGAAAACAAACAGAGATCACATTTACACAATGGTTTCGCCTGGAATCCTTAGGAAAAATCCATAACTGTAAGCCTTCATAGCCCTGCGAATTTCCCTATGCAGCCGAGTCAAAGGAAACTCATGAGTATTATGTCTGGGCAACATATATTGATTAGGACCCATTTCTGGATCCATCCAACTCCATATGAAATAAAATCAAAGAATCAATAGAATGTATCCACAATGTGGCCACAAAGTGGATAATCAAGCAAAAGGTACTTCCCATATCTATAATTTCAAAATGTATATCATACTATACATAGTACCTTTTCAAATCGTCACTTCAACATCGTACTTATATAAATTGCGTTATATATAAGAGTATCACTTTCAAGATCAAGTACCTTTTAAATCAATAGTTTTCGAATTACCTTCATACTTATACAAGTCATTTTATATAAGTTTTAGAACTTCCAAATTAATATTTTTATATAGTCAAAGGTTCTCAAAATCAATCACTTTCAAATATCGGTTCAGCTTCAAATTCATATATGATTTCAACAATCATTTTCCTCAAATTGAATATTATTCAATATTCACATATTTTAAAGTACCAATCATCAGTTTTCTAAATTTACTCAGTTTCATATTTACATAAAGTTAGATTTATATAAAATCAACTTCCTTTCTAAATCACATTGTAAGTAACAAAGTTTTGAAACCACAATTCTTTTCAAAATCAAATACTTTACAAATTTTTTTTACAAAATTGACCTTATAATTATTATTATTATTATTATTATTATAAATTATTATTTTTTCATAAACATTTCTCAAACAATTTCATTATAAAACTTTTCAAAACATAGTCAAATGCTTAAATAAATAGTCAATAGTCGATGCTCATAAACTGGCCGAGCACGATTCATCAATCAATAAGCGATAATACGCACATTCATATTAATTGAACAATCGGTCAACAAAGAGATAACATCTAATCATCGTCAACAGTCACGAATGGTTTTATCGGTTTATAGGGTTCATTCTTTTATATTCTATATAAAATCCAAGTTAAAATCATTTCATTTTTTAATATTAAAATATTTTTATATCACTAACAAATACGCTTTCTCTTGTTCGTATATACACTCAAACTCATTCTAGGGCACTATCGACCCTATCTTTAATGGGTAATGTCCACCAAAGCCAAGGTTCTCACTTAACCTTCAGCTCTAATACCAACTGTAACGACCAAGATTTTCAACCTTCGAAAATCGACATTTATACGTTCACTGTATAGAATGCCGAGCAATCAAGTGTCGGAAATACCAGATTATTAGGGGTTAAGAAGAAAAGAGATAGAATGAGAAACAGAAATAACAACAATACAAAATCTCATAATCGCAGCAGAATAAAATATAATATGTAATAACAGATTTTTATGCAAAGAATTTGTAGCTATTAATATACATACAAATTATCAGAGTACAACCATCAACATAGAAATCTAGATGGTTACAATAACTTGTCCTTAAAAGTGTTGAATATACAGCCTACAATATACAGCGGCATACGTCTCTTCCATCCAGCTCGTCCCTTGACTCTAAGCATCCTAACCTGAATTGTGCAATACTCGGTCTGACCCGAGCATTATAATAAAATAACATCTGAGTCGGTCTGGAAAACCAGCATGAGTAAACACACTAAATTTGAATTATTAAAGTTATCAAAATCCTTTGAAAAACAAAGGTATCTTGTAAGTCCGCATCATACATAAATACGATGAGTTTTTCCCTTACGATAACCAAAACATTTTTATAGAAAATCCGGTGATTTTATAATATTGTGTAAGTACACATACTTATTAAAATAATCGAAATTGTTACATTAATCAAATTCCAATATACTAGGCTTTACAATCAAACCATAAGGTTCGTAGTGGTTATTTGATTGAAATGGTTTCGAGTAATGCCGATATCCGATCCCGGTTTCATCGAACTCAACCGATAAATTTTTAAAGGCCAAGCCGTTCAAATATCAATTTCACCATCAGGGTGTTAACGTTGACGTATGGAAGTTCATTCCATATGTTTACTTTATCATGACTAGTCCATCAAAATTTATTTGCTTCTAACCATTACATATTTCTAAAATTCGAAATAATGACAAGTACACGTCGATTTTTTTCCAATAAATGTGTCAGCATTTTACTCTATCTACTTTAATGTGTTTGGCTACTTAATGGTATAAACAATAGATAATTGAAAACAATATCTAATAGCAATATCAGCTAAACACAGATCATTAACTAAATCGACAATTTATAATTGATATTAAATCAATTTATAATTCAGAATTGAATTTATTCAAATTATCTTAGTCGAGTTATTATTTTTATCCCAGATTATTTATGAATCAAAGAAATTAAATAAAATGATTTATTATTGGTTAAATTAAAATTTAAAAATTAATCGATTAATCGACATATAATAAATGAAATAAGATTTTACTTTCTTCTCGTATCTCTCGTTTAAATCATTGAAATTTTCCACTGTAGAAAACTCGACGATATTAATCCAGAACATAATACTTTGCAATAGGTTTTCGATGCAATAATCTGCATGTCGATTGGGTTTTAAATGAAAAAGAAATATGGTTATAAATATTTAAATTAATTAATTCAAATTCCTTTAAAAATCCAAAACCCGGCCCATATTCCTTTGAAACAAGTCCATTACCAAAAATAAAGCACATTTTTCTTTCTTTTCTTCTGGTTCCAGCTATCTCTGTTATTTCCTTTGAACTAAAGAGAAAATGGAGTTTTAGATTCTAGGTTATTAAACTTAAAAAACCTAATCCCACTTTCTTTTTAGTATGCTAGCCCATAACAATGGAAACCCGGCCCATCAGCTAACCAAGCCCACACCCTTTTTCTTCTTTTCTGTTTTCTTCTTCCCCTATCTTCCATTTCCCGTCTCTTCTCTTTCTAGTTTCATGCACAACTGTGTGCACCTGCACACAGCCCACGGCAGATCAAACTCACCGCCGACCATCCTCGCGTACCGCGCTCGACCACCGAAACATGTTTAACCACTTGAAAACTCACCCAAGTTCTTCATTCGACTTATGAGCTCCAAACCGCAACCTAAAACAATCATGCCCCACAAATGCCTTCTCTTATCGCTAATGATCGCCATCCACCACCAAATTTCATCCCAAGCTTCGTCGTCATTTCCTCTACTCATTCCCCCCATGTGCAAGTTTCGTCTCTTCCCTCGTCGCCACCATTTCCTCAAACCCAAAGCTTTCCAAAAACCTATCTCGAACCCTAAGCTGACCTCATCTGGCCACCACGAGCCACTGAAAAATGCCGCACTATTTTTCCTCAATCCCCAATCATTTACTCTTCCTCCATGATCAACGCTTCGCCTCAACATCGACCGTGTTGTCGAAATTTGACGAATTCCCAAATTCCGATCAAATCAAAAATTCTCCTACCACACAGCCTTAAAAATCCTCAAATCCCTTTCTTAAATCAATTTTTCCAATCCCCATCACACCCGTATAAACCATTGAGTAAATTATGATATTTAAAATTTGAACTTGATTGTCCTACCCTCGGTTACATGTAATTTCCTTCCTCTCTGCTCGATGTAATTCAATGGAATACATTTTAAGATGTTCTTCATTTATAAACAAACAATTTTGGTTTTGGTATAAGTTTGTAAAATTGAAAGGTTGATGAGTAGATTTTTAAAGCTAAGAGGCTCATCTGTTTCATAAAAAAGATACAGGGAAGAATAGCACACGATGCTTGAGTTTTGAAGGTGGTATTGTCCCTGCTAACACATATATTCATACTTAACTTACATAACAGATGTATGTACACATTTCATAAATCCAGGATTTCACCCATATTCAATTATGTACATGCATATGTTATATCCAATAACAAGCTAAAATGTTTACTCACAGATTCTAAAGCAATTGAACACTACTACTTGAGTATTCATTCTTCCAGCTTTCAAACCTTAGCTTATTTATGTTTTAATGGCAGTTTTTTTTACCTTTTTTATATGTATGTGTGAACTAGTGAACACCGGTAGCTATGAATATATATATATATATATATATATATGAGAATGAAAGGGGTAATGCACTATAGGGTGGTTGAAATGTTATGCACATATAGGGTGGCAGTGTGCACATGTAGGATGGCTGCCTATCTATGAATGCACAGGCTTCATTTTATCACTTTTATTTTTTTATTCATTTTCTTACTTGTGTAGGCTGATGTGGTTTCATGTTTTGATTTTATTTTATTTTTGTGTGTGATTTGATTTCCTTATATGTGATTTGATTTGAAATATTGTGGGCTTGACTTGATTTCATGGTATGCTTGAATTTGATGTTTTGGTGTGCATGACTAGATCTTACCATCATGAAGCATGTAAATACATTTATATGTATATATAGATATGCATATGTATAGAATATACATATTTATTTTATCATATTTACATATACATATATATATATATATATCCATACATATACATATATATTTACATATTTACATATACATTTCCCTTATAACATATATACATATTTACATACATAATACTTTCATAAACATATGTATCTATACTTATATATATATATATATATATTTGTTAATATATATTTGAAATTTTCCATCACGAAGTTTTGCATATATTTTTATATACATTTAGATATACACATGTTTTACGTATATATATATATATATATATATATATATATATATATATATTTCCATATGCACTATTTTTATAAACATTTTCCCATTTATATATATAGTCATAAGTTTGAAATTTACCATTATGAAGTTTATACATGTATGCATATATATTTTTACACATACACATATATACCTTTATACACACTTATATATATTTTCCTTATTTAAAGTTAGCATTTGCTAAATTAATATAGCTTCTAGAAATATATCTCCAGATATTTTCCAATATTAGAAAATTTATTTAATCGAAATATGTTCTTATTTTATTAACAACCAATCGATCTTGTATTTAAGAATAAACATTTGTTAATTCAAATTCTATTATTAATTCCTTACAATTAATATCAAAAGGTTATATTGAAATTTGTTATCATCTTTTATCTTATTGCACACTTAATCAATTTTTTTATTTAAATGACATTTATTGTTCATACTTCCGTTATTAATTTAATAGAATTCAGTATTGTTTGTTTCAATTCAGATACTAATTAAAACTTTTCACTTATTGCAATTTTGTCATTAACAGATTCAATTTAGATTATCACTTCCATTTGATATATTTTCATTAATAACAATATAGAATTTTATTTCTAACCGTCCTTATTCAAAAATTATATTAAATTAAATATTTTTAAATGGTCAAAAATACAGATCGTTACAATTTATTTGTCTCAACAAAAATAAAAATAAAGTTTGATTACAAGTAACTATGGCTTAATTAGTATATAGGAAGGTTCATGTGTGATAATTGTAAAGTTTATCCTAATTGTATTCTTTTTTAAAAGAGTGGTTGTTTTAAAGTAAAGGCAATAACATTTTTAATTTTCTAAGTGATGCTAAAATGATTTTGCGTAACTTTCTATCTTTAAATAAAAATATAAAACATAAACAATGGATTTTTGTGAAGATAAGAAGCACGTAAAGTCATGTGTTTACATGCAAGTGTGTACACTCGCCATGCTCTGTACCCTCTTACGTAAGCCCGTAAGGCATTGCATGATCGAGATATCTGGCCTTAGTTTATCTGACTTAGGTATATGTGAATAATTTTTTAATAAGAATAACCACATAGAGCCATGTGTTCATATACAAATATGTACACTCGCCATGCTCTATACCCTTTTTACGTAAATTCAAAAGGTAGTGCATGATCGGTATATTTGGGCTCAGTTTACCTGAGTTACGTGTGTAAAATAATAATGTTGACACTTTTCAAAAATAGAGAGAGAGTAAGAAATTGAAATCCAAGCACTTTTTCACTTAGTTGATTCAACTTGTTATTCAAAAGAAATAAAAATACCATTTTGAAAAACTTTGATAATCAACTAAAGATCAATTTCATAGTTGCATTATGTTATCAACCGAAACAATTAGCCAAACTAGAGTCTAATTGTGATGATAACTTAACTTTTGTTGGAAGTTTTGATGAGTAAAAGGACTTAAATTTCTTGATAATGACAAGAACATATATTCAACTTATTCGTGTCAATTTAAAAGTAAATTCTTCATTTGTAAATATTTTCAAAAACTTGCATTCATATCTTTGTAAATAAATCTCGCATTAAGAAATTTTTCATGTTGCATTTGGATTTTGTTGGTAGTATCCGTTGAAAATCCTCACAGGACAACACTCATCCTTCTAGGGACACCTAGAGGTTTAACGACTTGTTGCATATGCTCAATGCAATCATGCTCCCTACGAAAGTGGATTTATCTTACTTTTTCTTTATTCGAGGATGAATAAAAAGATAAGTGTGGGGGTATTTGATGTGCATGTAAAAATGTATATTTTTACTCATATAGTTAATCTCATTTTAGTAAAATAAATGTTATAATTGGTGTTTTTACATAATTAAAAGCAAATTTCAAAAATGCTATCAAGTCATTATTCATGCATTTACATATGGGGAAAAACAATAATTTTTATGCGTAAATTAATTTGAAAAAAATTATTTACGTATTTTAATTTGTTTTGTAGGAATTTGGATTCAACTTGGTAGTGGCTTCATAGAAATATGCATATACCAGAGTTGGAAGACAAAGAAATGAAGAAATAAAAGAATTCATGTAATAATGAAGGACCCCACATATCCACTAACTATTAAACCACAATTAAAAGCTAATTCACATGCTACTGAGGATTAAAGGCACATGCATATTTAATGGAGAATTAATTTCATGCCAATGAAACTTGGCGCCACATTGCCTTAAAGGCATTTTAGGGAGTTCCCTAAAAATGAATTAGGGTTTTAGTCATGTATAAATAACCCTATTATACAAATGTACTGAGGATTATTTTATGCTCATTTTTATTTACATGCTCTCTTTCCTTTTATGTGAGTAGATTAGATATCCATTTATGCACTTAATTTAATTTTATTTTTATGTAAGTTTTTAGTTCTTTTTATTTTTATTAGCTTCCATTTTCCTTTTTCGTTCTACGTTGCAATCTACAGTGTTGAAATGATAAAAAAATGAAAAGCTAAACCCGTTCAATTTAGGGGTAATGAAGCTCTCTTAAATCATGTAGATTCAACGTATTTTCTAATTTATGATCTCTTTTTATGCTTCATGGATAGTTAGATGTTGATGTAAGTTTATTAGTGAATTTGATAGCCTATGTTGTTTGTCAAAAATAGGCTATTCTTACTCAAATATAAACAAAATTTACATTAACATCTAACTAAGTGATTTTAATCATGGAATTAAAATAGAATCAAAAATTAGAACGGATTAAGATAATCAAAAATTAATCCGTGCAAAGCCACTTAATCCATGCAAATCAAAAATTAGAATAAAAAATCCCATCATTTAAGACCTTATTCCCAAAGCGTGCTCCTCAATGGTACTATCTAGTTGTCATTGCTTGGAAATCTCATTGGATTACTTAATACTTCCTTAAGAAAGATGAGGACTTTATCATAACTTAAGAGCCTAAACCTGAAGCAAACCCTTCCCGAGATATCCACTCTTATTCTTTAATTATAAATATGGCATCATATTAGGTTATTCTTTTGGTAGGGAGGCGAATCCTTCAACCACTTAAGACCTCAACACTAAAGTAAACCCTTTTTAGAGACATCCTTATTTATTTACTTGGAATCTCACTAGGTTACCTAATACTTCCATTTAGGAGAGAGGCAGACCCTTCAGCTACTTAAGACCTCAAACCAGAAGAGAACCCTCATGAAGATATCCCAAACCGTTCCTAATTCAAAATATGGACCATTTAATACTTTCCAGTTAAGAAAGCAAGCCCAATCTCTCATGTCATCATGGGTCGTTGGATTAATGATATCTCACATCAGTAATAAGTACACCCTACTACTAGTAGCCTTAAAGTGAATGGCAGTCTTCCTTTGAGTGACTCTACTGACCTTGCATCATTAACCTTCTAAATCCAATTAACCATCCTAAGTCTTTATTTATATTATCTTAGGTAAACATTGGACTTAGCTTACAATTCCCTTTTTATTTAAGGCAATAAGATTTACCTTAAATATTTATCTACCCATAAATCCCAGTTTAGTGCTCATAAATGTCAATTTGTCCATAAAACGTTTCCTATGACTTTTATGTATGATTACTACTTTTAAATTAGTAACCTTTTATATCTGTTCCATTTTTATCAATTCAACTTCTTTATATATCTGTCCCATTAATCCATTTACCCTATCAAATTATTACAATTTCCATACTTATTACCATTTATTGGAATTACAACCTTTTAAATTATTTTCTCATTAGTTAATTATCCTAAACGCGAATATTACATGCCAACGTCATTATTGGCTTTTTATTTAATTACTATAAGCGCAATGACTACATACAATATTTACTTTAATCAAATATATTTTAGCTATGTACTTTACTATACTTTCCATGCTAAATTATTGGGATCATATCTAAAAAGATTATCCATTATAATTTCCATAAATTAGTCCAAAACAGAAGATTTAACTTTAAAATATAAAAGATTGCATCGTTTGAAATTACAAGGCATAATCGTTTATTTTTATTATTGAAATAGACGGTGTACACTATAATGAATTCATACATTGCACGTCTCTTTTTATTTGTGTCTATTCTTTGTTAGATCAAACGATGTATCTTTCTAAAAGGAAAACAAATCAAACTAATTTACAAATATTAAACGGATCTAAATCCCAACAAATCCAAATATAGAAAAGTTTATATTCTAATAAGATTAAGATAATAATCCAAATTTAGAACATTATTATACAACTTATTTCAGGTCTGGAATAAATTTATTTTAAATTAATATTCTAAATTCATATTTTTGGGACCGATTTCCAGAATATGTTGTATACAATGCTAAATCAATTCATAAACAAGAATATGTAGGCGATATTTATTATATTCGGATCGTATTCAATTCATTGCCTACAACTCATATATAATTATCTAATTAGGCATAAAAATCAAGTAAACACCAATGAGATAATTTTCATATTATAGCAATCTATAAAATTTCCTACTCGCCTTTTAAAAGCAATCCAAATCTCCGAATCTTAAGTAGAATCTTTGAATCATCTCCAAATCCTTTATAACCCAAGAGATATGTGTAAAAGGTATATACATACGTTAGAATTACAGGTCTGAGAAGAGATTATGGATTAAGAGAAATATATAAATATATAAATTACCTCCAATACACACATGGTTGATTCCCTTATCTTCTCATTTTTATTCGATTTTTTCTCTTCTCCAATTTGTACGAATATAGATACATATATCTTGTCTTTATAGTTTAGAAAGAAAGTGGAGAAGAAATGACAGAGTTTCACTACTGCTTCCGTAAAAATAAGAAAAGAGAAGGAAGGTATAGGACTGAATTTATAGACGCTAGAATCAACTAGAATAGTTAGATCAAAATATATTAAATCCAGGCCGTTGCGATCTAGGTTTATTATAGCCGCCAAGTCGCCACTATTCGACCGCTTGGTTGGCCGGTCTATAAGGGAGTGCGAATGAAGGATCTTAAGGCTAATTTAACATTAGAGGGGGGTGAATAGTGTTTAATGGATTCTAAGACTTATATGAACTAATTTAAAAATTTTGATATAAACAAATGCAGAACTTAATTATAGAACAATCACAGAATCAAACATAGATGCAGAAAGTAAATAAAAAGCAGTAAAAGGAAAGAACACACCGATTTTATACTAGTTCGGAGTTACCCTACATTCATTCCTGTACCAAGGCAAACACCTCATACATATTTTTATTATACGAATGCTGAGATTACAATCCTTAATTTCTAAAGGCCTTGAGGTACCCTCTATCTCACGAGTCCGGGGTAAACTCTCTTTTTTTATGGGACACAAGATCACCCAATTGATTTCCAGGCATATCCACATCTTATGGAGAGAATCGATGAACTTTTGATTACAAATTGATCCTATAACTCTGAATAATACTTTGATCTTCGAGAGAGGGCAGAGAATCAAACAAGAATGAGATTCTATTTTGATTCACTTGAGAATTTGGAAGAATTTCAACACGATCTTAAAAATATGAAAATTTTAGAACATGGATTTGTGGAGAAGAAGGAGTGAAGAAAATAGTTTATTTTTAAAATTCATTTGTGAAGGCTATTTATAGAGTACCAATGGTCATAACCATTCGTCAAGGGATTTAAACGAATAAACAGTTCGTTTGAAAATTGAAAATTTTTGAATTCGATGGCCACCATGTCGACATGGGGTATCCCATGACGTCGACATCCCTTAGTTAAAAATAATGTAAAATTTGTTTTGAAGTTGGTTTTGAAAGAAAAACAAGATAAAATGATTTTGGAGTAAAACAAACTAATTTTCCTATGTTTTTGAATAAAGAAGAGTAGAAAAATATACTTTTAGAATGTATATATAAATTTGATTTTAAATCTCAAGTATATATATATATATAAAGAATATTTAAAATCAAAAGATAGTTTTAAAAGCAAACAAGTTTTTAAAACAAGAGTTTATTTAAAAAAAACAAAGAATATTTCAAGGCTAAAACATCTTTTTGAAAACCATTTGAAAAGATAATTTTTAAGGCTAAAATATTTTGAAAAGCAGTTTTGAAAAACCATTTTGAAGTAGTTTTGCAAGCTTCTTCCTGCAGAATATCTCATCCCGTCAGGACTCGAGAACTTGTACAAAACCAGGATGTTCGTGGGTTTGCAAGCCACTTGTCGTAGGTTTGTAAGCTACTTGTCATAAATTTGTAAGTCACTAAGAAGGTAGAAATGGGTTCCACCCCAAATGAAATTTGAAATGAGGATTTCCATGCTATTATGAAGTTTTAACAAAAACTAGACACATATCTTGAAATCTTGATCTTTATACTCTAGAGTCTTCAATCTTGATATCTTCATTCTAAATCTTGTGTCTTGAGTCTTTATACTGATCAATCATTAGTAATCAATACCTGCATACATATATATCTATATATCCTGCATATACATATCTATCTAGACAACAGTGTTAGTGTATATTTTCTAATGAGATAAGTTAAAAGGTTGTTTTCATCAAAACCAACATCTTAGTTCCTAACAATCTCCATCTCAGTTCCTTACAATCTCCCCCCTTTTGATGATGACAGCCTGTATTTATAAAATATATTTACCATACCATAGCTCCTATCATAACTCCCCCTTACTCCATGTCTCACCCTTACTCCAATCAAAATTCCCCCTTACTTCAAGCCAACTACTATTTTATAACTTCTCCCCCTTTGTCATCAACAAAAACTTCTACTAACAAATCCCCTGAACTTGATATAAGATAATCAACCATAATAGAGTAATCCATATATAAGTGTAATAAGTGCTAAGTGTGATCATAAGTATGAAATGTGATCACAAGTATAGTCCATAAGTAAATCAATCATCATCCAATCATTTTTACAATAATTATTCAATCCAAGCATATATACAAACCACACCAAATGTTGTTAAATAAGTCAAGTCAATCAAGTTTAAAACACATCAATCAAATCAAACAAATAACAAACAGAATAACTAGACATTCCTTGGTACTTCCACCCGTCCATCTTTTCCAAAGGGAGGGTCTGCTTTGATGACATCCCTTTCTTCTTTATCTTTGTCGAGAGTGACTGGTGGATTTCCTTCGAGATTATCTTTTCTAAGGGCTAAGATCATCCAATGAAGGGCGTCGAAATGTCTCTCTTGTTCCTTGATCATCTGTATTTGACTCAATTATAAGTTGCGCTGATAATGAAGTATGAATGTAAGGATATTCTTAAAGAAGTGAGAGTTTCTTCAAGATTATCACTTAGATTCTTAATCGGAGAAGAAGTAATTCAAAAAATAGAAAGAACTATGAATGGAAGTGATTAGAAATGAAGCTTGATAATTTATTCTGGAAGAAACGGGTATAAATAGGGGTAGAAAGTCAATTAGAATGAATAGACATAAGTTAATTACATGAAATTAAAATTTTAAAGTGCAACTACTTTATTCCCGCTGTATGTCGACATGGGGGGATGGTTGATGTCGACATACCTCTGCCTAAAGTGACAATTTATTTTGTTTTGAATATTATGAACAAATCTATGCAACTAAAATTTGTATAATATAAAAACAAGCAATTACAGAGACAAGTGAAGTTGAATAACAGGAAATAGAAGATTTCATTAATGATTCTAGTCAACATTACATAAAATAACAAAATATTAACTAAAAATTAAAGAAAATACATGGATAGGACTTGAAGTAAACAAGATAACATGAACTAAAACTAATTAGATGAAGATGAAGAAGATGATAGTCCAAGCTTTCTATTAATTTTCCCGAAGAACTTTTCGATTTTAGTGGAAATCTTATCCATTTTCTTACCCATTGAACTTTTAATTGTCTTTTGATTTTCCATTATAATTCTTTGATTATTGAGAATGGTCTTATTGGATGGATTAGCGGGATTAGTAGGATATTCAATACTCTCAAGGAGGTTTCTTGATCTTCCTCCTCTTCAATTTCCATTCCTTCCTCTTCCTTTTCTTCTTCTTCTTCCTCCATTTCTTCCATCTCTTCGTGAGCAAGCCTTTCTTCTTTTTCCACAAGTGTTTCATATGGTTGAAACATTAATGGAATTTGCATAAGGGAAATGCTTCCATGGTTGAACATTTTTCTAGTTATAAATTCTTTCCTTTTAAAATCAACTCCAAAGTAATTAAAAATCCGAGTAAGATAAATTCCATGATATAATGTATTTTCACCCATAGTAAAATTCTTAGGCCTTCGCTCATGCAAAATAACTTGATCCCAATTGATATCATAATTCCTAAAATTTGCAAACAGAGCTTTACATACTTTCAAAGTCGGGTTGTTGTAGTTTCCTGATCTTGGTATAAGAGTGTGTTGAATAAGAAGGTTAACAATTCTTGCTTTAGGGCGAAAATAATGATTTTTGAATTCAAAGTTATCGTTCCCTTCAAAGACGTGAGGAAATGTCTCTCAATCGTTTTCACTTATTTGAAATTCCAAGAGATTCATTTCAGTATACTTGCATCCCTAATTATTTTCTAAAATTTCACAATCCAAAACTATTTGTGTTCCTTTAACACTACTCCAAATTTGTCAATCTTGCCCATCATAAAAACCGCGATTCAAATTCGCATAAAACATCTTAACAAGATTTGGATAATACACAAAATCATTTTATTTATTATCTACTACACTAAGAATAGAACATTGTTGAAAAAGATTTTCATTTTCATAAGAAGGAAAATCTTCAAAATAGAAAATTTACTCGTATGAATTTCCTCAAAATTTACAAAGTTGATGTAAGCTTTGATAGCTTCCTTGTTATTAAAAAGAAAATTTTTGACAGCTTTTGGAAGTCTAATGGTGTTAGGAGTGCTTAAAGAGGCCATTGAAGAAGTTTGAGAGGAGTAGAAGATAATGAAGATAAATTTGAAATTTGAAATGAAAGTGAAAAGTGATGATAAGGAGAGTAAATTAAATAGAGATTCTGTAGACATGTTCTCTGGTCAAGAGGCATCTTTCCAGAGCATTGAAGTTGGTGAAAAGGTGAAGGAAAATTCAAAAGTTTGAATTCAACTTTTTAAATCAAATTTTGAGGGGCATGTCGACATGGAGTATCCGGGTATGTCGACATGTGCCTATTGAATCAAATGACAAGTTTCTATTCCTAATTTCTAATAAATGTATATGTTATGTCCTATACTCTACTTATATAATTCTTGTGATAACATTAAATATAATAATACTTAAATATTAATAATTTAATATTTAAAATAATATTAGAATAATATTATTTTTTAATTTAAAATTCAAATTTCAAGGGACATATAATTCGAGGAATTTTTTTAAAAAATAATCAAGCAAACAAACAAGCATCCATTCAAACAAGAAAAATTAAAAATAATATAAATGCGTACCTATTTTAAGATCCATACTCCCATCGTCATTTGATTCATGAATAGCAATGAAACACGAATTTGAATTATCCGTCTTCTTTTCATCGATACTGGATGATGAGTCTAAGTCATCGAGAGTTGCTATGTATGCTTTCTTTCTTTTCCTTGATGAATCATTGTTTGGAGGGAACGACTGTTTATTTGGATATGGACAATCTTTCCTATGATGGCCGACTTTATTGCAATTGTAGCATCTATTATTGTTGACATTCTCCATATTATTTCTAGAATTCCTTTGATCGTTTCTTTTGTAATTATTCATTTTTCTATATTTTAGAAATTTTCGAAAGTTTCTTGTCATGAAAGCAATCTCTTCATCACTGTCTGGTTCCGAATCTTCAGTTGTTGCATTGAATGCCAATGACTTCTTTTCTGTAGCCTTGTTTTCTCTTCTTCCTTGCAGTTGAACTTCATAAGACATCAGATTCTCAATCAATTCTTCTGTTTTCAATAAACTAATATCATTTGCTTCTTCGATTGCAAATGTTTTTTGATCCCATACGGGAGTGAGTGAATTTAGAATTTTTTTGACTTGGTCTTCCTCCGAAAATCTTTTTTCCAGTGCAATTAGTAAATGAAAAATATCTTGAAATTGACAATACATGTCGGAATTGGACTCAGTTGCATGAATTTTAAAGAATTGAAACTGATTAGTTAATATGGAAATTTTAGTCTGTTTAACTTTGCTTGTTCCTTCATGAATAACTTGCAAAGTTTTCCAGATTTCAAATGCAGACTTACAAACAGACACTCTATTAAACTCATTCCTATCTAATGAACGAAATAATATATTCACGGCCTTTGAGTTATTTTGTGCAACACTCTTTTGCTCAGTAGTCCACTGGGCAAAATCGGTAGTTGGTTTATACTCAGTTTGTGTGATATTCCAAGTGTCTAATCCTACTGATTGTAAATAAATTTTCATTCTACAAGCCTAGTATGCATAATTACTGTCATTAAATAATGGTGGTCTGACAGTAGACTAACCTTCTACAAATGAACTAGCGTTAGTGTTAACAGAACTAGTGCCAGAGCTGACATTACCAGTGTTGGTAGCCATTAAAACAATTTTCAAGTTTCAGATTATGAAAACCAATGCTCTGATACCAATTGTAAGAGAGTGCATGTAACGACCCAGAATTTTGAACAATTTAAATTTGAAAATATTTAATTAATTTTAAATATTTGAAGGATAGTTTGAATTGAATTTCAAATTTTCAGAATAAATTTGGCGATTAAATTTTTAAATTTAATCTATTTAAAGTTGAATAAAAATTTGAATCTTCAATTTTAAGCTGATTAAAAATATTTCAACAGCTTGTAAAATTCGTATTGCTAATACTGAAGATAATTGAAGCTTCAGAATCGAATTTGAAAGTGGTTTGTTTTGTTTTGAAATTTTATCGTTTTAAACTGAATTCGGAAATAGCCTTCCGAGGCACGGTCTCGGAATTCGACGAAACCAGTTCCATTGGGTCCGTAATATTGAATTATTATCGGATTTCAAATTTTGTATTTTTCGGAATTGTTATGTGAGCACACGGTGAGTAAACGCATTGGAATTGAAATCAAATTCAATTTGAATTTAAATATTTAAATTGTCAACATCAACCACCCTATATTTACGTACACCAGCCACCCTACTCTCTGCTAAACCACGTTCCTTTGTCTCCTCCCCTCTCCTTTTAAAAATCACGCAACTTCAGTTCTACTCCTCAGTTCCAAATCGAACGAGAAAAAAAAAACAATCAATGGCCGAGCTTGATTTTTCTGTCCCCAAATTAATTTTTCGTTTCCCTCCTCAAACAAACGAAAATTATTTCATTCAATTCCAATACCATGGCCGCATCAACGAAGCCGATTCAAGGCAAAAAAAAACGAAATCAAAATGGCGGTCGTCCTCTTTCTTTTTCAAAACCAAATCCCTCGGCCCCATTTCTTTTGGAAGCGAATCGTGCTCGCGTACGATGGCTGAGGCGATCGAGTTTTAGGGCGCTGGAGAGGGGGACTCGCGATCGAAGCTCGCGAGGCAAGGCTCCGATGTGGGTCGCGACTTTGAGGGAGGGCAGCGGCATCGATTTGGGGGATTGTGAGCGGCGTGAAGGTCGAGACAAATCTCGATCGAAGACTTGGGTCTTCGGTGATGAGGGCGACCGAGGTGGTCCACGCGTGTTTAAAGGAAGCTAGCGTTTGGTTTTGTGGTCGGCATGTGATGGTGGAGATCTGGAAGGCTTGGCATTCGCTGGTGGGTATTGGGAATGCAGCTCTCGGTTTGGGGTAGTTAGGGCAGTGATTGCACGAGAGGAGCAGGGGTGGTCGATGTCGTGACCATGGATGTTCGACAGATAGCTTCGTTCGAAGCGCTGGGTGGAGTGGCAGTCGAGTCGTGTTCGCTGAGTTTGAGGTAACAGTAAGGCGATTAACTCGTTAATAAAATTTATTTATTGTTTTAGTTGCTGAAGATAAGATTTTCAATAGCTTATTTTTATAAGCAGTTAGGAATAAATTAAATAAATATATATTAAAGAAGAAGCTTGCAGTAAATAAAATTTTTGCTTTGTTATTTACTGTAATTATATACATAGGCAGTAAGGTGTCTTTATTTTAGTAGAATTTAATGTATATGTATATATATGCATATATAGTTGAAACAGAAATTATATAAATATACCTATTTTAATCTGCAAGGTTGTTTTAAATAAGGAAATTAGTGAAAGATGGTTTAATTAATTCATTCAATTATTTTTGTTACTAAGAGAAATATTTAAAAGGAATTTGTTTAAAATTGAGAGTATTGGTTTTAAATAAAATCACAAGTAAATTAAATTATCAAATGCAAATTGAATTATTCAATTCATTTCGAATATTAATGAATTGTATAAAATTGTTTATACAAGGTATAAATCAAAGAAACAAGTCTGGAATGGAAACGGGCTGCAATTAAAATCAAAGGTGAGAACTTCTCACTCAAAAAAGGGTTATTTTAAATTTTAAATAGTTATATTTAAAATTTGTTGATTGATTGCTTGATTGTGATATTAGATATAGTAGGATATATCTATATATAGCAATATATATATATTGGCATATGTATATATTGCAGTTGATTGATTTCCCGCCTCGTATAGCGGATGAGACCCTATTGCGCCGCCTATTAAGCGGAAAATATTTTATAAAATCCCATATACCGCGATATCCCGTCTTGAAACGGGATTGGTATTGTGCTAACGTCTGTGGTTGCAGGGAAACAGGTTGGAGGGATCCAACTGGATTCCTCACAAATATTTATTTGTTTATAAATATTGTGATGATTGTTGACTATCATATCGATATATGATGTTGTTCACGTGATTGACTGTTGGATGGTGTTGCATCATCGGATTCATTTTTAAAGTTAAAAATAACGATTTTTATTTTTAAAAGGATTTTAAAGTGATTCTTCCAAAGTATATGTTTTATTTAATTTTTGAATTGATTCACTTTAAAATAAATAAACATATAAGTTTTTATGTTATAAAATTAATACTTTTATAAAATATAACCCAAAAGGAAAATTTTAAAATAAATAGATTTATAAAATAGTTAAATTTGGGTTTTGAATAATTATCATAAATAGTTATATGAGAGATTTTATAAATTGATATTTATAAATTAAATTTATTAGAATTATGAAACGAGTCTATTAAGTGTTAAGTTGATGTATAAAATGAATTTCATTAAAATTTATAGATTTATAAATCGTGAAAGATATAAAATGAATAGATGTTGAAAATAAAAGTTTTATAAGTAATTAACTTATAAAAATGGATTTTTGCCATTCAAAGGGGATATTTATAGAAATTGTTAATAAAGGAAGTTTTTATAAGTTGAAAACTGTTAAAATAATAATAATAATAATAAAGGAATCTTATCAGTGATAAGATTTAAAAATTTGTGAAGTTGTAAAAGAACAATTTAGTAAATAAATGGATTATAAGCTCTTAACTTATAATATGAACCTTTGGTATAGAAATTGGATTTATAAATTGAATTGGATTAGTAAAAGAGATTTATAAATTGAAGTTTATGAATAGGAATGGAATTTATAAAAATTGTTATAAATTCGAAATAAACGAAATATGATAAATTGAATATAGAATTTGTTAAAGGAGTTATATTCACTATTTTGAGCGGTGAATATATTATTAAAGAAAATGGATATATTTTGGGAAAGGAATGTTTTAAATGGAATGTAAAACGATTAAAGGTGTTTTAAAATGCATTAAGTATCGAATACATAGATTTCAACATTTATTGTTGAAATAGACGTTTCGAGAAATAGAAGGAAATGGTGGACTATAACACTGTTGTTATAGTAAATGATTTTCGAAAAGAAATGTTTTGTATAGTATTGGGATTTATATATCTATTTTAAATTTCGAATCCCTATACTAATGATTTTGGGTTGTCGTAACGATGTTTTACGTAACATTCGTTTTGACCCAAATAAATGTGAATAAAAGAATGATTTCCTTAAAGAATGAAATATATACTAAATTTTGATTTAAGTATATTGAATATTTTCAAATTGTTGAAAATAAATAAGATTTGTGAAATACTTATTATTAGAATAAGTATGGAAATGCTTTTCCAATATGAAATGGAACGTTTTTGAGAATTTAGATAAATTGGAATTGAATAATTAAAACCTTTTGAAAACTGTAGATCAATAGATAATTTGAAATATAAATTCACTATGGAATTTATAAATGGAAAGGGAAAATTTGGTTTCAAAATAAACGTTGTTTATTTTTGAAGTGTGGAAAATTATATATCTTGTAAAGATATTTTTGTAGAAATAAATAATTTGAAAAATTATTTGGAATCTGATGATGTTGCGCATCTCTATTGATAGTTAAATAACCGACTATCAATATTTACCTTTAAATAGGTATTTGTTGTGATTGTTTAAATTGAATGCCACACTTATTTTTAAATAAGCGCTCACTATTCGGATTAACCGGGAAAGGACCATGGGGTCGTATAACCCATTCCGAATAGTGATACGTCGTTATAAATTGCATCTGAAGACCGGCGTTGAAGACCGGATAATTGTGAAAACGGAAGGATTACCGTCGAGTTACTCTGCATCGGCTGATCTCCGGTACAGAGGTTGTATCACCCTTAGTGACGGGAAATCCGGACGTGATTAATGAATATCCGGATTGCAAGGACTTCTTTGTAAGTGCCTTCGGTTCTGTTCGATCCCGGAACGGACTTGTATGGATTGTATGTCTGACATTACAAGTTGAGATATAAAGCTGATTTCTTTCAAATATATTTCTGTTGTTGGCGGAGAATTTATTCTCTTAGCTTAACACCCTTCTATGGGACGTACGAGCTCAGAGGTTATATAGTTGATGGTTACTAGTGATATACTCCCAATTTGGTAGTGTGGCATGCTGAGTGATGCTGTGAAATGATCATTGGTTGATCGTTTGTGATAGGATCATTTGTTTGATCGTCTATCTTGATGATCATTGCTTTGATCACTTGTTGACCCAAAGCAGCTTTTGTATAAAGCGTGGCTTTGTGGACGAGACTTCATCGAGCCTCACACCCCGGAAATGGTCAAAACAGGAAAGATGCAGCAAGGTTATTAGGGGGTAGCGCCCCTTTAGTGTATGTCATTCCTTCTGGATAGAGGTGGTATCATGGTATGGAGCCCAGATACTTAACCTATGTGGTTACTGCAAATTTATTACTTTGTGGTTGTTGGAAATCGGGGATCCTCAGATATAGATCGGTTACGATCGGGGAATGACATATTCGTGTCAGTTGTTACCCAGTTAGGGGTAACCCGGCCTTGTGTTGGCAGAGATCCGGTTAGGTTCTCGGGACGTCATTCCAGAGGCGTTTCCATGTGGCAATGGGAAGTTCCTTGGCCTGACCATTTGTTGGAAATCCAAAGAAACAATATGAGCCTTGTACGGTTTTAGTTGTAGAACCTGCCATTTAATATGGTAGCTATAGCGGGCATAATATAATGGTACCTATGCTGGCTAAGATTTATATTCTACTTTCGAAATTGTTTTCTACACTATGCACTAATAATAATATCAAAAATGATTTGATTTTGCGTAGTAAGCATCTTTGACTATCATAAGGAGAAATCTCCTCCAAGTCTGCGTTTGCATTGTGTGTGTGGCGGGAGGCCTTATGGTAGTTTCATTTTCAAAAAGCATTGCGAATTTTCTTTTAAAATTTCTCCTATTCTTTGTTTAAAAGATAAATAACTGTTTTTAGTTCTCACACCAGTCACATGACTGACCTGGAGTTTATTGTTCCCTTCCTAAACTCTGGGTGCCCACCAATTTTCACACGGGCAGTCTAGAGTTAGGTTATCAGGTCATTCTGGTTTCAGGTGTTGCTACAGATATCTGGAGGCGAGCTGGATGGCGTAGCATATTATCTATTGTATATAGTATTTCTTTTCCGCTGTTTGTTTGTTGTGAACTCTGATAATGAATGTAATGTGATGTAATGTATAAAATGTATAGTTCTTTTGTTTTAATGAATATTCATTTATCTATTATATGTTGTTCCGCTGCGAATTGTGAGATTCTGATATTGTTTTATTGTTCTTTCTGTTGTTGTTCTGTTGTTCTTTCCTGTTCTGGTATTTGTTTTTCTTACTTCTCTCTTCTTCCCTCTCCATCTACCCCTTTCTTCTTCTTAAAAACCATAAAGGTTCGGTTTTTCGGCAACGAAAAATTGCGATCTTTACAGTGCGGATTAAGGATCTTAATGCTAATTTAACACTAGAGGGGGTGAATAGTGTTTAATGGATTCTAAGACTTATATGGACTAATTTAAAAATTATGATATAAACAAATGCAGAACTTAATCACAGAATAATCATAGAATCAAACACAGATGTAGAAAGTAAATAAAAAGCAGTAAAAGAAAAGAACAGACTGGATTTTATACTGGTTCGGAGTTATCCCATATCCAGTCCTGTATCAAGGCAAACATCTCATACAGATTTTTATTGTACCAACATCGAGATTACAATCCTCAATTTCTAAAGGCCTTAAGATACCCTCCTGTCTCACTAGTCTGGGCAAACTCTCTTGATTTATGAGACACAAGATCACCCTGTTGATTTTCAGGCTCAACCACACCTTTTAGAGAGATTCGATAAAATTTTGATTACAAATTGATCCTTAACTCTAAATAGAACTTTGAGAATCAAACAAGAATGAGATTCTAATTTGATTCACTTGAGAATTTGGCAAAATTTCGACACGATCTTAAAAATATGAAAATTTTAGAATATGGATTTGTGGAGAAGGAGTGAAGAAAATAAGAAAATATTTAAAAAAAAAATTCATTTGTGAAGGCTATTTATAGAGTACCAATGGTCATAACCATTCGTGAAGAGATTTAAATGAATAGACACTTCTTTTGAAAATTAAAACTTTTGAATTCAACGGCCGCCATGTCGATATTGGGTATCCCATGATGTCGACATCCTTTAGTTAAAAACAATATAAAATTTGTTTTGAAAATAGTTTTGAAAGAAAAACAAGATAAAATGGTTCTGGAGTGAAATAAACTAATTTTCCTATGTTTTTAAAATAAAGAAGTGTAGAAAATGTATTTTTAGAATGTATATATAAATTTGCTTTTAAATCTCAAGTGTGTGTATATATATTATAAAGAATATTTAAAAATTAGAAGATAGTTTTAAAAACAAACGAAGTTTTTAAAACAAGAGTTTATTTGAAAATAAAAACAAAGAATATTTTAAGGCTAAAACATCTTTTTGAAAATCATTTGAAAAGATAAATTTTAAGGCAAAAACATTTTGAAAAGCAGTTTTGAAAAACCATTTTGAAGTGTTTTTGCAAGCTTCTTCCTGTAGAATATCTCATCATATCAGAACTCGGGAACTTATACACATCTAGGTTGTTCGTGGGTTTGTAAGCAACTTGTTGTAGGTTTGTAAGTACTTGTCGTGGGTTTGTAAGCCACTAAGAAGGTGGAAATGGATTCCATCCCAAATGAAATTTGGAATGAAGATTTCCGTGCTATTCTGAAGTTTTAATAAAAACTAGACACATATCTTGAAATCTTGATCTTGATACTCTAGAGTCTTCAATCTTGATATCTTCTTTCTAAATCTTGAATCTTTATACTGATCAGTCTTTAGTAATCAATACCTGCATATACATATCTACCTAGACAACGGTTTTAGTATATATTTTATAATAAGATAAGTTAAAAGACTGTTGTCATCAAAACCAGCATCTCAGTTCCTAACAATCTCCATCTCAGTTCCAAACACGGTCTACCGCAAATGAGTCGACTATCCCCAATGAGTGGCTTTGGGTAATTGATACCAAAAAGTATTAATTTTTTCTTAGTTAATTATTTTCATTTTGAATTCATTTTTTGTCTGTAACTTCTTCGTTTCGACTCCGATCGCAAAATTCCAAATATGAAAGTTGCTTAGAATTTTGCCATGGATGCAATGGTGCATGTTTCGTGGTGAAATCCCATCATTTGCACAAATTCCATTTTCGAAGCCAAATTAATTAACTGACTAGCTAATTAAATAACTAATGCCAAATTACAGAGTGTTATATTCTTTCTCGTCTTAAAAAGAATTCCGTCCTTAAAATTTCACCAATGACTAAGTCATGGTTTCGTGCATAGCATATGATTGTATCACCACATAGAAAATATATATGCAAAATGATTATAAATCGGATCCTCCTATATGAATGCCTTTCTTTCGAAAACTTTTCTGAAAAACATTGTGCAAACAAACTACATATATACTAATAGTCCTATATGTATACAGCTTTTTGAAAAATCTTTTCAACCAAAACCACCATACTCCTCCAAATAGAAGTATAAAGAAACTAATTTTGCATCCACTTTCTATCTTCCAACAATCTAACACATTGAAAAATCGCTTCCTAAGCTTTACTCATATGTCGAAAAAGAAATTTAGGGGAGAATTTAACATTTTTATCACACAATAATCTTCTTGTCCCCATAGTACATTGGAAATTTCTTTGCTACCCTGGATTTACTTCAAATTTTCCACGTACAAAATGCATAAGCAGGCTTATTTCAAGCTCTAAAATGGAATTAGGTCTAAAAATATACTTGCGTGCATCGTTAACAATGTATGAAAATAGAAATTCCGAGACTAAAACAGCTTTTACCTTGTTGTCGCTTGCATTTGTTGCATCGTCGACCCTAATGCACCGCTAACTTCATAAATTATAACTCTATTTGCCTTCCCTACGCTTAACATGCGGTCTTCAAAATAAAAGTTTTCACAAAAATCTTTCTTACTTTTCAAATTTGTAAGTCATTTAGAAAATAAAATCTCAAAATATTTAGACGTACATTTCCCTTGAAATAATATTTTGAACAAAAACTCTAAAAATAATTTAACAGTCAAAATAACTAATAACACAAAACTTTACTCTTTCTTTCTTACTTACTTTTGTTTTCTTTTTCTTCTTTCTTTCTCACTTTTTTTTTCGAAAGGTAACTTTTCAAATCAAGGGAAAATTTTCCAAAATTTTTCATTCTAAAAAACTATGATAAATCAAACCACAGTTTCAACGCAGTCGGAAGTTGGTTATGTGTTAAATGCATAAACAAAATATTCAAATTTTACAACTAACATTTACCCTAAAAATTTGATATTTTATTAAAAATATTGACACGTCTATTATTCAAAAAAAAATCAGCTTTTAAGGGACATGAGCGAGAAGGTCTCGCTCCGTGACTAAAGCTCGAGTCATTGCCGTACGGCATAATGGTCGTTGCATGGGTGCTATGCACCTAATTTCATGCCCTTGCGTTACTTCTCCGTGCTAATCTCTTAGAGCTTTGCATGAACCTTATGGATAATAGCAAGTGTAGGACTCATGTATCACTTGTGTCTTGCACCGTCCCCTACTGCTTGTGCTATCGCTCAGGTGGCGGTACAGCTGGTGTGGTAGGAGGCAAAGGAATACTCATCCTCTTCATGGTTGTCCGGTCTGTAACGACCTGATATTTTCAACCATTCGCATCCAAACACGCCGGAATTGAATTGCTCAAAATACCAGATTGTAGGTTTATATTTGGCAAAAATCAGCATATACAGTAAATAAATAATCACAGAATCATAGACATAGAGTAATAAATGCAACGGAAACAAAAGATAGTAGTTCATGAAGCTACTATATGTATATCAGAGTTAAATAAGGTACAACAGAAGTCTCGAATACATAGTCAAATACAATATCAGAATACATCACTGATCTCCGAGCAAAGTTCCAACTCCAAAAGTGAGTCTCGAATACTGGTACACTCGGTCTGACCCGAGCGTAAAGCAAAACACAAAACACTCGAGTCAGAATTAACATTTTTATATCAATAAATCCAAGTCAAGTGAAATAACAACTGAAATACAAGTAACTCAAAGGTTGGGATAACCATCCTCTAAGGATCCGTTAAACTATCTACTATGTAGTAATGTCCGCTAAGTAGATAATGCCTATCAGTAATATAAAGTATCAAAATAGTGTTAAGGCGTTACCATTATCCCCCTTAATACATTTTATATAAGCATCATAGTCTATACAGCACTGTAAACTCCACCGTAAACTTGTGGGATATCAGGGAGTACTCCATAGTTATAACATAAAACAAATCGTAGTGGTCGCGTATAGGGATACATGTATGACAAGGCATATGAGGCAATACCCAAGGTAGTGAAACCACCGTTTGCCAGATCAAGACTGTGAGAACGCATCGCTGCAACGATGCAACATCGCAAAACAACACTCCCAATTCAAGGGTGCGCACCAATCAATAACAAGTAATGAGTAGTTTACGAAGAAGTGTGTTCGCTCGAGGTGGCTAACCTCATTTGGCCCGACACGACTCCTGTTTTAGTCATTTCCAATTTGATACAAGTGTCAAGATCATCCATTAACGTTCTCTTTCTTCAGTCATCACGTACGTCGTTCCAACCACTTCATTCTGGATCACACTCCGCGTATAGTTATTAAAGTGGTTTTCAGTTTAGACAGAGAGTTTGTCCATAACCGATCCCGGTTTCTTTAATAACTTTTGTATTATTACACCGATTGGTCATTTAATAAATATCAAAAACCAAGTCAATTTCAATCTCACTTCGAATTTGAAAGCCAACATTTCATTGTCTTTCTATATCAATTTCTATAATTTACGTTTCAAAACTTCCAAATTTACCATTTTAAAACTCAATAATTCAACTTAAATTTTTATTTAAAATAATTCAAATATTGATTTAAATTCATGTATAAGTTTCATTCTATAATCATTTAAATTAAGTTAATTTAACATTCAAACAATTTAAATTCATTGATGGATTCATTCAGTAATTATTTAAATTAAGTAAATTTATCATTTCAAAATAATTACAATTGAATTTCCAATTCATTAAATCAATCACTTAAGTTCATCTACGTTATATCAAAACTTATGAATTAAATTAAATTAAATTTATCAAATTAAATTCTTTAAATTACAAGGCTCATATTAATGTCTATCAATCACATTTTATTTCTTATTAAAGAAATTCAATTTCACTTATTTAATTTAAACAAATTTCATTTAATCATAACGCTTCCCACTTAACTGTTTAAATATAAATAATAGTATATATAATAAAGTAGTTTATAATTTAAAATTGTTTATATTAAAAAAAATTTATATTAAAATAGTTTATATGAAATAAATTTATAAATTAACATATATAAATAGTTTTAGTATAATTTTAAAAATACTTTATATGATAAAATAGCTTCGTCAAATTTCACAAATCGATTCAAATCGATTCAAATTCCAAAATTTAAATTTAATCAAATCTCTAATCATCCATTTTAATTTATTTCAGTTTCTTAATGAACCATTTCACATTATATCGATTTCAAATACAGATTTTAACAACAAAACAAACCATTTCAATTTCAATATTTTCAAAGCTTTAAATATTCAAACATTTCAAAACAAGATTTGATAATTCCATATATATATCAAATTCACTTTACTATTATCTATTTTAAAATATTTACTTACTAAATCCATTATCATTTAAATAAAACCCCAAATTTCAAATGACTAAATATTTCCTTCAATTCATTTAACTTGAAATATTCGTTAAATCACCTTAAACCAAATCAAGTTATAAAAATCATATCCTTTAAAAAATCTTAAATTCAATAAGTTCCAGATCGATTTCTAATTAAATATATTTCTTAATTAAAATCGATTTCAAATCAATTTCAAATCTATCTTCTCAATCTTAATTTATTAAATCATTATAAACTCTATATTAAAATATAATTTAATAAATACTTAACCATATTATATTTTAATAAAATCAAAATTTATTATTTAGCTTAAAATCTAGAATTTTAACTATATATAAAGTAACATTTATATAATATCTAAAATCAGTATTTATATAAAACTGTATATTCCTTTCCAAAACCATAGTAATCATTTTAAAATATTTATATATAGACCAATGGTGTTTGTATAAAATTTTCTATCCTATGGTCAAGTGGTATATATATTATCATTTCAATCCGTAGTTTAAATATATACGGGTATATATATATATATATATATATATATCATTTCAACCCGTAATTCCAAATTCAGTTCAATGAAAATCGCTTGGGTTTATCATTTCAACCCATAACGATTTTCTCTTATTCTACAGATCGTTCGGGTATGTATCATTTCAACCCATAGTGATTCTATACTAACAGGGAACTTGCAGAATGATAACACATATGATAATAATATAACATGCATATATCATCAATATAAATAACAAATAAGGGTGTCAGATGTCACAAGTGAACTAATACAGGTAATAACATATATATAAGTGTAAATAACTAACAACATCATATTTCCATTATCGTTTCGATTGAAATCAAATTTAATAAATAAAAGAACATTAACCGTGAGTGATTTCTCACCTTTCGAGGCTAGAGGAGTTTTGACAAAGAAAATGGTCCACGAATCCAGGTATGAATTCCAAAGCAAAGTAGGATTGACACGAATCCTATGACAGAGTTGATGACAGAAATCGATGAGATAATTAGAATCGGCTTGATAGAGATAGAAATATATTTTTATTATTTCATTGAAATCAATATTTTATTTTATGATAAATATTAAATAAAATAAACATATATATAATATATTTAATCATAGTATATCTACAACAAACATACAGTAACCACTTATATACTATATTTACAAATACACTTTAGTACAAAAAGTAAAACTGAAAGCTTCAGCATAACATAATTTTATATATGTACGACTCAACAAATAATACTACACTAATACATTTATATAGAACTTACATAACGAAATACAAACTGACATCATATATATACCCTAGTTCAAACACGGTTATACACGTGTAAAATACTGTAACAAAGAAAGTATAAATCATTAAACCATATAAATAACAACATCCAATATATATATACTGACCTATATGCAGTAACCTATATAATACAGTAACCTATGCCAGTGAACAGCAGCTTGTATGAATAATTTATATAAATATTTATGTATAAATATAAATAAACATACTGTACAAGGTACATTGCAACATGCCACATGCGGAAAAAAAATTATATACTAGCATACTTTAAAACATTTTACACTGTATACATATATATATTTTAACAACATCTATAAATAGATTCATATAACATTGCAAACAGACTATAATATAACTATATATACAATTATAGTAAACCGTTTCATTTATACACTACACTTATGAACCAGCGAAACTACTTATATAATAATATATATTACAGTAACTAGTATATTTAAAGCTTAAACTGGCAGACAACAATACATGATATATGCCAACTAACAGACTACATTATACATCCCTATATATATAAACGTTTGTATATATTATTATAAAACTTTTTTTCTTCAAAATACAGCATAACAGAACATTTATATATATATGTATATGTATATACTTACGATATAACAAACTGGTTATAACATATATATAATATATATAAACAAACATCTTTTAAGTTCCATACATATATATAAGTAGTATACATGTTCGCATACCCTTGACATTTACCAACCGGGCTCGGCCGAAGTTATTGGAGGTGGGCCAGTGCTTGCAAGCTAGAGAATGTGTGGAAGGCTGGCCAGACGTGGGTAGGGAAAGAGGGGCGAAGGCTAGCATAGGTGGTTCGAAGCATGGCATTGGTGGGTGGACTAGAGCGTGGACTGTCTGAGGCAGATGGGAGGCGCACGGTTGATGTAGCGGCTCGGGAAGGAAACTTGCTTGCGTGGAGGAGGCTTGTGCTATGAACGAGGGGAGCCAAGATGGCGGAGGTTGCCGGGTGCATGGCGAATTTTCAGTTAGGGGAGAGGGTGAGCGGGCAGGAGTGGAAGACGTGTGAGACGCGAGGAGGAGATGTTGGCTTTTGGGTCATGCGTGAGCAGGTAGGGGACGTATGGGGTGGAAGAGAATGTGAGGGGAGAAGAACGTGCTATTCATAAAATATCAGTCTTCACTCTTTTTTTTAAAGCATGGCTATGAGAAAAAGAAGGGAGAGAAGAGAACATGCAGGCAAAAGATGTGAGAGGATATGCAATACCAAAAGCAACTTCATATAATATTCAACAGAGAGCAAGGAATGGAAAGACAACCAAAACAAATGCAGTCAATGAAATGATGAAAGGTTATCAGTTGTTTTCAAAATTATTAATGGCTAGGAATGTGGGAAGTCTATCCGTGAATTGGAAAAATTTATTAAATAATTTAATTATCGCTTGGATCACACGGCAGAAGTTTGAATTCAAAAGAAAAAAAAGGTCACGGATCCGGTACCGATACGGTTACCGGTTTTGCGAATTCCACTATGTACCGTACTTCAAAACACAGAATTGAATATACCAGGGTGATCAGCGTGACGAGATGATCAAAATGGTATAAAGATATCAATGGTACGATTGAATTATAAAAATTCGAATTTTCTACCAACGGAAAATGCAGGAAAAACATAGAAAAATAAGATTGACGGAGCTAAAGAAGTTCGAATTTGAAACAAAGAAAAATGACGCCTTGCTCAGAAGATGATTTACAATATTTCTATGTAAAAATATTCAGGCTTGAAAAACATTTTATTTTCATCAAATATTAACTGATATAATTTGAAATAGAATTACACAATAAAATAAACTTCCATATGTTCAGATGAAAATTTACAGTTTGCTAAGACGTGTTCCAAATATCAAATTTTATTCAAAAAAATTTTGCTTGCAATTTCTCAAAATTTCAATTAAATATAATAATAAAACAAATAAAAATTATCGAAAATTTACGGGTCGTTACACTCTCCCCCACTCAAAACTTTTCGTTCCCGAAAAGAAAGGAGGTAGGAGAATAGAACAACCAGAAAGAAAATAGATTGAAAACAAAGCAAACCAATAAGTTCAAACCATATAAATTTCAATTTTTATATTCAACAATTAGTTCTTAAATTCAAGGTTTCTATTAAATTGATTTAATTTCACATTTATTAATGTTAGATACAAAAAGGTTTGTAACGATCCTGACTCGACCTTCGAAAATCGGCACCGAATATGACACTCATATTCAAATGCCGCAGATCCAAACGTCGAATCTGGTGCGCCGGAGCTTATAACACAATAAATTTAACAACATAGCGGAAGAAAAAGAATAATACCTTGATACAATATCCGATACAACGGTCAATATACAATGAATATCAATATACATCAGAGATATGATACAAGAAAATAGCAACGGAAAAGAAAAAAAGATAACACCGGCAGTAGAACAATATCTTCAAGATAACCTTCAAAAGAGAACTACAACTCCAAGGAACCAATCCAAAAATAGCTCGAACTCCCAATAACGATGCACAAAGATAAGTAAGTGAAGTCCATATCCAAAGACTGGACTAGCTCCAGATAATCTACTAAACCTAACAATTTGGAAAAAACATAACTTTAGACTGCCCGTGTGGAAAAATTGTGGGCACCCAGAGTTAAGGAAAGAAACAATAAACTCCAGGTCAATCATGGGATTGGTATGAGTAATAAAAACAGTTTATCCTTCCGCCACACACACAATGCAATCGCAGAATTGGAGGGGATTTCTTCTTATGATAGTCAAACATGCTTGATACGCAGATTCTTTTCAATATTATTTTTATAAGTGCAAAGTGCAGAAAACATTTCAAAAGTATAATATTAATCTTAGCCAACATACGACCAGTATCGTATGCCTACTATAGCTACCATCTAAATAGTGGGGCGCCACCATAAATAAATGGCAGGTTATACAACTAAAACCGTACATAGCTCGTATTTTTTTGATTGAATTTCCAACAAATGGTCAGGCCAAGGAACTTCCCATTACCACAAGGGTATGCCTCTGGAAGGACGCCCCGAGAACCTAACCGGATATCTGCCAACACAAGGCCGGGTTAGCTCTGAACTAGGTAACTACTGACACGAGTATGCCATCCCCCGGTCGTAACCGACCTTTATCTGAGGATCTTCAATACAAACAACCACAAAGAAATAATGTAACGACCCAGAATTTTGAATAATTTAATTTGGAAATATTTAATTAATTTTAAATATTTGAATAATGGTTTGGATTGAATTTTCAATATAACTATGAATTTGGCGATTAAATTATAGAATTTAATCTATTGAAAGTTGAATAAAAATTTGAATCTTCAATTTTAAGTTGAATAAAAATATTTCAAAGGCTTGTAAAATTCATATTGATAATATTGAAGATTATAGAAGCTTCAAAATTGAATTCGAAAGTGAATTGTTCAGTTTTGAAATTAAATAGTAGTTGAATAAAATTATTAAAGGAATTGGTTTAGAACAAAACCATTGATTAATTTAATAATCAAAACGAAAATTTATTATTCGATTATTTCGAATATTAGTAAATTGTGTAAATATTTATATAAGGTATAAATCAAGAGAAATCGAGTCAAGATGGAAAATGGATTGCTAATAAAAGCAAAGGTGAGAACTTCTCACTCAAAAGGATTTATTTAAATTTTAAATAGTTAGATTTAAAATTGTTAGTTGTGTTGATTGAATGTTTGAATGATGATTGTTATATATATTGGATGTGAATAGACCCTATACGCCGTTAGTAAGCGGAGGTTATTTATTACACACATATACCGCGATATTCCACCTCGAAGTGGAATTGGTATTATATTAGTATATAGCAATATATATATATATATATATTGGCATATGTATATATTGCAGTTGATTGATTTCCCGCATTGTATAGCGGATGAGACCCTATTGCGCCGCCTATTAAGCGGATAATATTTTATAAAATCCCATATGCCGCGATATTCCACCTCGAAGTGGAATGGTATTGTGCTAATGTCTGTGGATGCAGGGAAACAGGTTGGAGGGATCCAACTGGATTCCTCACAAATATTTATTTGATTTTAGATATTGTGATGTTTGATTGATCATCATATTGATATATGATGTTTGAAAGTCGTGATTGACTATTTGATGTGTTGCATCATCGGATCCAATTTTGAAGTTTAAAAATAACGATTTTTATTTTAAAGGATTTCTAAAGTGATTTTTGAAAGTATACGTTTATAAAATATTTTTGGAATTGATCCATTTTTAAATAAATAAACGTTATAATTTTTAAAGTTATAAAAATTATGATTTTGAGAAATACGGTTAAAGATTGATTTTTGAGAAATATGGGTTAATGTTTTTATAAAATAATTAAATTGGATTTTTGAATTTATTTTAAAAAGTTTAAAAATAGGATTTATAAAATTTGATTTTTTATAAATCAAGAGAATGGTGAAATTATAAAGGAGATTAAAGATGTTTTAAAATAATAGTATAAATTGATTTTTATAAAGGATTTATAAATTGATATTTATAAATTAAAACATTTGAATTATAAAACGAGTTTTTATAAGTAGTTTGAATGAAGTGAAAATGGATTGCATAAGTGAATGGAATTTATAAAATTATAAATGGTGAAGTTATAAGTAGATTTATAAATTTCGTGAAGTTATTAAAGAATATATTTGGGTAAATAAACGAATCTTATAAGTTATAAGATTTATAATTATGAAGTTTAAAGGAACGATTTAGTAAACAAATAAATTTTAAGTGTTTAACTTAAAATATAGACCTTTGGTTTATAATTGAATTATGAATTGAATAGGTTAATAAAGGAATTTATAAACGTTGTTTTATAAATTCGCAAACGACTTATTTTGATAAGTAAATTGTTGAAACCTATTAATGGAGTTATATTCACGTTTTTGACTGTGAATAATCCTTTAAAATAAAAGGAATAGAAATGATGAAATTGGTTAACAAGTATATTCACGTTTTTGAATAGTGAATAATATGTTAAAGAAATGTTTTGAATGTGATGTTTTAAATAAAATTAAAACGATCTAAAGATGTTTTAAAAAGTATTAACTATCGAAATCATAGATTTCAACATTCATTGTTGAAATAGACGTTTTCGAGAAATAGAAGGAAATGGTAGATTATAACACTGTTGTTATAATAGATGATTTCCGAAAGGAAATGTTTTGTATAGTATTGGGATTTATATATCTATTTTAATTTCGAATCCCTATACTAGTGATTTTGGGTTGTCGTAACGATGTTTTACGCAACATTCGTTTTGGCCCAAATAAATATGTTAAAGAGAATAATTTTCTTAAAGAATGAAATATATACTTAATTTCGATTAGAGTATATTGAATATTTTCCAAGTGTTGAAAATAAAAGATTGTGAATTACTTATTTAATAAGTATGGAAATGTTTTCCAATATAAAGTGAATATGTTGAGAATTTATCTTTTTGAAGATAAATTGAAAATGAATAATTGGAAACGTATATTCATAGATATTTTAGCATATGAATTCAATATGGAATTTATAAATGAAATTTGGAAAATAGGTTAAAAATAAATGTTGATTTATTTTTGAAGTATGGAAAGTTTATAACTTCTAAAGATATTTTTGGGAAATAAATAATTTGGAAAATTATTTGGAATCTGGTGATGTTGTGCATATCTATTGATAGTTCAATAACCGACTATCAATATTTACCTTTAAATAGGTATGTGTTGTGATTTGCTTGAAATTGAATGCCACACTTATTTTTTTTAAAATAAGCGCTCACTATTCGGGTTAACAGGGAAAGGACCTTGGGGTCGTATAACCCATTCCGAATATGTGATACGTCGTTATGAATTGCATTCGAAGACCGGTGTTGAAGACCGGATATTTTTGAAAACGTAAGGGTTTCTTGTTGATTGTCTCTGCACTGGCTGATCCCCGGTATTGAGATCTCCATATGTGATGGGAAATTCGGGCGTGATTAGTGAATATCCGGATTGCAAGGACTTCTTTGTAAGTGCCTTCGGTTCTGTTCGATCCCGGAACAGACTTGTATGGATTGTGTGTCTGACATTACAAATTGAGATGTAAAGCCGATTTCTTTCAAATATATTTCTGTTGGTGGCGGAGAATTTATTCTCTTAGCTTAACACCCTTCTCTGAGACGTACGAGCTCAGAGGTTATGTAATTGAAGGTTATCAGCGATATATTCCCAATTTTGGTAATGTGACATGCCGAGTGTTGCTGTGAAATGATCATTGTGTTGATTATTTGTGATAGGATCATTTATTTGATCGTCTATCTTGGTGATCATTTCTATGATCATTTGTTGACCCAAAGCATGGCTTTTGTATAAAGTATGTTTTTGTTGACGTGACTTCGTCGAGCCTCACAAACCGGTAATGGTCGAAACAGGAATTGTGCGGCAAGGTTTCCAGGGATCGCTTCCCTAGGGTATGGCCATTCCTTCTGGAAAAGGGTAGTATCATGGTATGGAGCCCAGATACTTACTCATGTTGAAACACTTATTATTATGGTGTGATGTTGGTTAGAGAGCTCTCGTTTAAAGGTTCCAAAGGACCGGGGGTGGCATATCTGAGGGTTTGTAATATTGCTTGGGAAAAGGGATTCCCGGCTTTGTTTAGCAGAGAATGGTTTGGTTCTCGGGGCGTCCTTCCAGAGGCGTTTCCATGTGGCAATGGGAAGTTCCTTGGCCTGACCATTTGTTGGAAAATCCATTCTTCAAATACGAGCCTTGTACGGTATTAGTTGTATTACCTGTCATCTACTTATGGTGGCGCCCCACTGTTTGGATGGTAGCTATAGTAGGCATAGTTCGAAATGTCTATGTCGGCTAAGATTTATATCTTTACTTTCGAAATGATTTCTCATACACTATGCACTAGTAATAATATCAAATGTTCTTTTAAATACGTATCAAGCATCTTTGACTATCATAAGGGGAAATCTCCTCCGATTCTGCGTTTGCATTGTGTGTGTGTGCGGGAGGCCTTATGGTAGTCTCATTTTTAAAAGCATTGCGAATTGACTTTAAAAATATTCCTCTATTTTGATTTTAAAGAAAAAAATAAACTGTTTTAGTTCTCACACCAGTCACATGACTGACTCGGAGTTTATTGTTTTCCTTCCTAAACTCTGGGTGCCCACCAATTTTCACACGGGCAGTCAAGAGTTAAGGTTTATCAGGATATTCTGGAATTCAGGAGTTGCTGGAGGCAAGCTGGATGGCATAGCGTATTACTAGTATAGTATTTCTTTTTCCACTGTTTGATGTTGTTGTTGTTGTACACTCTGATGATATGATGTAATGTGATGTAATGTAATAACTAATATAGTTCTTTGTTTAAAGATTATTCATTTATCTATTATATGTTGTTCCGCTGCGAATTGTGAGATTCTGATGTTGTTCTGTTATTTCTTTTCGTTCTATTTTCTTTCTTCTTATCTCTTCTTATGTCTCTTTCTTCTTCTTTCCTTTTTCTTAAAACCCTAATTATTCGGTTTTTCGGCAACGAAAAATCGCGTATGTTACATTTGGTATCAGAGCATATGGTTAAGCGACAACCATGGTTCTGTTGGGTGTTACTCATTAGAGATAGAGTCAGCAGTACCGTAGAATGAGTTTGAGTGTAATAATAGATATGAGCGCGTATTTGTTAGTGAATATAAAATTGTTTTTGAATCGGGTAAATAAGATAATTTTGCCCAAAACTATTTTTGTATAGAAAATAAATGATTTTCTATTATTATTATAGTATATGGTTGCATGATTGTTAGGAAGTGATAATATTGAATTATTATCATTAATATATGGAATTAAATAAAAATAAAATGGATTGGATTCAAGTAAACTAACTTGATAAATTATTAATTCATCATGGACTAATGAATTGGAATTTGAATTGGTTAAATTAAAATTTAGTCGTGAGCTAAATTTTAAGATAAATTTGAATTCGTGTATAAATTCAAGTAAGTAAAAGAAATAAATTGAAATTTCCTTTGTTAATAATTAAGTAAATTCGAGATGAATTGGATATGGAAATTGAAATTGAAATGAATTGGTAAATGAAAGTTAATCGTTAGAATTCAATATTTAGAATTGAGAATTGAATTCAAATGGAATTGAAATTGTGAATTGAATTGAAATGTAAAATTGAATGAAAATAAATATGTAACTTCAATAGTGAAGTAAAAATGTATAAGAAGCATATATTGAAAATTTTTGTAATGGAATTGGCAAAATGGTTTGAATGTTGGATTTGGATGCTACTACTAACAGGATATACAGGTATTATAAAGGGATTGGATTTTGATTTCAAAGATAAGATTGAATTGCTCGACAAAAAGGTACGTATTTCAATTTCAGTATGAAATTTGATGATTTTCTTCTCCAGCCACTTGGCTTTCTCTTTTCTTTTTGATTCTGAGGGGCCGTGGTGCCATTTTGTAGTCGTACCGAGCTAGCCGCGCAAAGGAGACGCTGGCGAAATTTTTCGAAAATTTAGGGTGTTAGAAAAATTTTAAGAAATTTTGAAAGTTTGAAATTTGAATTTGAATTTAAATTTGAATTGTTAGGAAAACAATGTTGGTTGAAACTTATAAGTGAAGTTGGAAAGCTAGTTGAAATGATAGTGAATCTCTAGTAAAAAGATTTGTTTTAGAAAGTTGATAAAACTATTTGGATTGTGAAAAATAATAGACGAGATAAGGGCATTCTTCTTAACTTGTAATTTCGGGACGAAATTCTTTTAAGGGGGGAAAATTATAACGACCCAGAATTTTGAATAATTTAATTTGGAAATATTTAATTAATTTTAAATATTTGAATAATGGTTTGGATTGAATTTTCAATATAACTATGAATTTGGCGATTAAATTATAGAATTTAATCTATTGAAAGTTGAATAAAAATTTGAATCTTCAATTTTAAGTTGAATAAAAATATTTCAAAGGCTTGTAAAATTCATATTGATAATATTGAAGATTATAGAAGCTTCAAAATTGAATTCGAAAGTGAATTGTTCAGTTTTGAAATTAAATAGTAGTTGAATAAAATTATTAAAGGAATTGGTTTAGAACAAAACCATTGATTAATTTAATAATCAAAACGAAAATTTATTATTCGATTATTTCGAATATTAGTAAATTGTGTAAATATTTATATAAGGTATAAATCAAGAGAAATCGAGTCAAGATGGAAAATGGATTGCTAATAAAAGCAAAGGTGAGAACTTCTCACTCAAAAGGATTTATTTAAATTTTAAATAGTTAGATTTAAAATTGTTAGTTGTGTTGATTGAATGTTTGAATGATGATTGTTATATATATTGGATGTGAATAGACCCTATACGCCGTTAGTAAGCGGAGGTTATTTATTACACACATATACCGCGATATTCCACCTCGAAGTGGAATTGGTATTATATTAGTATATAGCAATATATATATATATATATATATTGGCATATGTATATATTGCAGTTGATTGATTTCCCGCATTGTATAGCGGATGAGACCCTATTGCGCCGCCTATTAAGCGGATAATATTTTATAAAATCCCATATGCCGCGATATTCCACCTCGAAGTGGAATGGTATTGTGCTAATGTCTGTGGATGCAGGGAAACAGGTTGGAGGGATCCAACTGGATTCCTCACAAATATTTATTTGATTTTAGATATTGTGATGTTTGATTGATCATCATATTGATATATGATGTTTGAAAGTCGTGATTGACTATTTGATGTGTTGCATCATCGGATCCAATTTTGAAGTTTAAAAATAACGATTTTTATTTTAAAGGATTTCTAAAGTGATTTTTGAAAGTATACGTTTATAAAATATTTTTGGAATTGATCCATTTTTAAATAAATAAACGTTATAATTTTTAAAGTTATAAAAATTATGATTTTGAGAAATACGGTTAAAGATTGATTTTTGAGAAATATGGGTTAATGTTTTTATAAAATAATTAAATTGGATTTTTGAATTTATTTTAAAAAGTTTAAAAATAGGATTTATAAAATTTGATTTTTTATAAATCAAGAGAATGGTGAAATTATAAAGGAGATTAAAGATGTTTTAAAATAATAGTATAAATTGATTTTTATAAAGGATTTATAAATTGATATTTATAAATTAAAACATTTGAATTATAAAACGAGTTTTTATAAGTAGTTTGAATGAAGTGAAAATGGATTGCATAAGTGAATGGAATTTATAAAATTATAAATGGTGAAGTTATAAGTAGATTTATAAATTTCGTGAAGTTATTAAAGAATATATTTGGGTAAATAAACGAATCTTATAAGTTATAAGATTTATAATTATGAAGTTTAAAGGAACGATTTAGTAAACAAATAAATTTTAAGTGTTTAACTTAAAATATAGACCTTTGGTTTATAATTGAATTATGAATTGAATAGGTTAATAAAGGAATTTATAAACGTTGTTTTATAAATTCGCAAACGACTTATTTTGATAAGTAAATTGTTGAAACCTATTAATGGAGTTATATTCACGTTTTTGACTGTGAATAATCCTTTAAAATAAAAGGAATAGAAATGATGAAATTGGTTAACAAGTATATTCACGTTTTTGAATAGTGAATAATATGTTAAAGAAATGTTTTGAATGTGATGTTTTAAATAAAATTAAAACGATCTAAAGATGTTTTAAAAAGTATTAACTATCGAAATCATAGATTTCAACATTCATTGTTGAAATAGACGTTTTCGAGAAATAGAAGGAAATGGTAGATTATAACACTGTTGTTATAATAGATGATTTCCGAAAGGAAATGTTTTGTATAGTATTGGGATTTATATATCTATTTTAATTTCGAATCCCTATACTAGTGATTTTGGGTTGTCGTAACGATGTTTTACGCAACATTCGTTTTGGCCCAAATAAATATGTTAAAGAGAATAATTTTCTTAAAGAATGAAATATATACTTAATTTCGATTAGAGTATATTGAATATTTTCCAAGTGTTGAAAATAAAAGATTGTGAATTACTTATTTAATAAGTATGGAAATGTTTTCCAATATAAAGTGAATATGTTGAGAATTTATCTTTTTGAAGATAAATTGAAAATGAATAATTGGAAACGTATATTCATAGATATTTTAGCATATGAATTCAATATGGAATTTATAAATGAAATTTGGAAAATAGGTTAAAAATAAATGTTGATTTATTTTTGAAGTATGGAAAGTTTATAACTTCTAAAGATATTTTTGGGAAATAAATAATTTGGAAAATTATTTGGAATCTGGTGATGTTGTGCATATCTATTGATAGTTCAATAACCGACTATCAATATTTACCTTTAAATAGGTATGTGTTGTGATTTGCTTGAAATTGAATGCCACACTTATTTTTTTTAAAATAAGCGCTCACTATTCGGGTTAACCGGGAAAGGACCTTGGGGTCGTATAACCCATTCCGAATATGTGATACGTCGTTATGAATTGCATTCGAAGACCGGTGTTGAAGACCGGATATTTTTGAAAACGTAAGGGTTTCTTGTTGATTGTCTCTGCACTGGCTGATCCCCGGTATTGAGATCTCCATATGTGATGGGAAATTCGGGCGTGATTAGTGAATATCCGGATTGCAAGGACTTCTTTGTAAGTGCCTTCGGTTCTGTTCGATCCCGGAACAGACTTGTATGGATTGTGTGTCTGACATTACAAATTGAGATGTAAAGCCGATTTCTTTCAAATATATTTCTGTTGGTGGCGGAGAATTTATTCTCTTAGCTTAACACCCTTCTCTGAGACGTACGAGCTCAGAGGTTATGTAATTGAAGGTTATCAGCGATATATTCCCAATTTTGGTAATGTGACATGCCGAGTGTTGCTGTGAAATGATCATTGTGTTGATTATTTGTGATAGGATCATTTATTTGATCGTCTATCTTGGTGATCATTTCTATGATCATTTGTTGACCCAAAGCATGGCTTTTGTATAAAGTATGTTTTTGTTGACGTGACTTCGTCGAGCCTCACAAACCGGTAATGGTCGAAACAGGAATTGTGCGGCAAGGTTTCCAGGGATCGCTTCCCTAGGGTATGGCCATTCCTTCTGGAAAAGGGTAGTATCATGGTATGGAGCCCAGATACTTACTCATGTTGAAACACTTATTATTATGGTGTGATGTTGGTTAGAGAGCTCTCGTTTAAAGGTTCCAAAGGACCGGGGGTGGCATATCTGAGGGTTTGTAATATTGCTTGGGAAAAGGGATTCCCGGCTTTGTTTAGCAGAGAACGGTTTGGTTCTCGGGGCGTCCTTCCAGAGGCGTTTCCATGTGGCAATGGGAAGTTCCTTGGCCTGACCATTTGTTGGAAAATCCATTCTTCAAATACGAGCCTTGTACGGTATTAGTTGTATTACCTGTCATCTACTTATGGTGGCGCCCCACTGTTTGGATGGTAGCTATAGTAGGCATAGTTCGAAATGTCTATGTCGGCTAAGATTTATATCTTTACTTTCGAAATGATTTCTCATACACTATGCACTAGTAATAATATCAAATGTTCTTTTAAATACGTATCAAGCATCTTTGACTATCATAAGGGGAAATCTCCTCCGATTCTGCGTTTGCATTGTGTGTGTGTGCGGGAGGCCTTATGGTAGTCTCATTTTTAAAAGCATTGCGAATTGACTTTAAAAATATTCCTCTATTTTGATTTTAAAGAAAAAAATAAACTGTTTTAGTTCTCACACCAGTCACATGACTGACTCGGAGTTTATTGTTTTCCTTCCTAAACTCTGGGTGCCCACCAATTTTCACACGGGCAGTCAAGAGTTAAGGTTTATCAGGATATTCTGGAATTCAGGAGTTGCTGGAGGCAAGCTGGATGGCATAGCGTATTACTAGTATAGTATTTCTTTTTCCACTGTTTGATGTTGTTGTTGTTGTACACTCTGATGATATGATGTAATGTGATGTAATGTAATAACTAATATAGTTCTTTGTTTAAAGATTATTCATTTATCTATTATATGTTGTTCCGCTGCGAATTGTGAGATTCTGATGTTGTTCTGTTATTTCTTTTCGTTCTATTTTCTTTCTTCTTATCTCTTCTTATGTCTCTTTCTTCTTCTTTCCTTTTTCTTAAAACCCTAATTATTCGGTTTTTCGGCAACGAAAAATCGCGTATGTTACATTTGGTATCAGAGCATATGGTTAAGCGACAACCATGGTTCTGTTGGGTGTTACTCATTAGAGATAGAGTCAGCAGTACCGTAGAATGAGTTTGAGTGTAATAATAGATATGAGCGCGTATTTGTTAGTGAATATAAAATTGTTTTTGAATCGGGTAAATAAGATAATTTTGCCCAAAACTATTTTTGTATAGAAAATAAATGATTTTCTATTATTATTATAGTATATGGTTGCATGATTGTTAGGAAGTGATAATATTGAATTATTATCATTAATATATGGAATTAAATAAAAATAAAATGGATTGGATTCAAGTAAACTAACTTGATAAATTATTAATTCATCATGGACTAATGAATTGGAATTTGAATTGGTTAAATTAAAATTTAGTCGTGAGCTAAATTTTAAGATAAATTTGAATTCGTGTATAAATTCAAGTAAGTAAAAGAAATAAATTGAAATTTCCTTTGTTAATAATTAAGTAAATTCGAGATGAATTGGATATGGAAATTGAAATTGAAATGAATTGGTAAATGAAAGTTAATCGTTAGAATTCAATATTTAGAATTGAGAATTGAATTCAAATGGAATTGAAATTGTGAATTGAATTGAAATGTAAAATTGAATGAAAATAAATATGTAACTTCAATAGTGAAGTAAAAATGTATAAGAAGCATATATTGAAAATTTTTGTAATGGAATTGGCAAAATGGTTTGAATGTTGGATTTGGATGCTACTACTAACAGGATATACAGGTATTATAAAGGGATTGGATTTTGATTTCAAAGATAAGATTGAATTGCTCGACAAAAAGGTACGTATTTCAATTTCAGTATGAAATTTGATGATTTTCTTCTCCAGCCACTTGGCTTTCTCTTTTCTTTTTGATTCTGAGGGGCCGTGGTGCCATTTTGTAGTCGTACCGAGCTAGCCGCGCAAAGGAGACGCTGGCGAAATTTTTCGAAAATTTAGGGTGTTAGAAAAATTTTAAGAAATTTTGAAAGTTTGAAATTTGAATTTGAATTTAAATTTGAATTGTTAGGAAAACAATGTTGGTTGAAACTTATAAGTGAAGTTGGAAAGCTAGTTGAAATGATAGTGAATCTCTAGTAAAAAGATTTGTTTTAGAAAGTTGATAAAACTATTTGGATTGTGAAAAATAATAGACGAGATAAGGGCATTCTTCTTAACTTGTAATTTCGGGACGAAATTCTTTTAAGGGGGGAAAATTGTAACGACCCAGAATTTTGAATAATTTAATTTGGAAATATTTAATTAATTTTAAATATTTGAATAATGGTTTGGATTGAATTTTCAATATAACTATGAATTTGGCGATTAAATTATAGAATTTAATCTATTGAAAGTTGAATAAAAATTTGAATCTTCAATTTTAAGTTGAATAAAAATATTTCAAAGGCTTGTAAAATTCATATTGATAATATTGAAGATTATAGAAGCTTCAAAATTGAATTCGAAAGTGAATTGTTCAGTTTTGAAATTAAATAGTAGTTGAATAAAATTATTAAAGGAATTGGTTTAGAACAAAACCATTGATTAATTTAATAATCAAAACGAAAATTTATTATTCGATTATTTCGAATATTAGTAAATTGTGTAAATATTTATATAAGGTATAAATCAAGAGAAATCGAGTCAAGATGGAAAATGGATTGCTAATAAAAGCAAAGGTGAGAACTTCTCACTCAAAAGGATTTATTTAAATTTTAAATAGTTAGATTTAAAATTGTTAGTTGTGTTGATTGAATGTTTGAATGATGATTGTTATATATATTGGATGTGAATAGACCCTATACGCCGTTAGTAAGCGGAGGTTATTTATTACACACATATACCGCGATATTCCACCTCGAAGTGGAATTGGTATTATATTAGTATATAGCAATATATATATATATATATATTGGCATATGTATATATTGCAGTTGATTGATTTCCCGCATTGTATAGCGGATGAGACCCTATTGCGCCGCCTATTAAGCGGATAATATTTTATAAAATCCCATATGCCGCGATATTCCACCTCGAAGTGGAATGGTATTGTGCTAATGTCTGTGGATGCAGGGAAACAGGTTGGAGGGATCCAACTGGATTCCTCACAAATATTTATTTGATTTTAGATATTGTGATGTTTGATTGATCATCATATTGATATATGATGTTTGAAAGTCGTGATTGACTATTTGATGTGTTGCATCATCGGATCCAATTTTGAAGTTTAAAAATAACGATTTTTATTTTAAAGGATTTCTAAAGTGATTTTTGAAAGTATACGTTTATAAAATATTTTTGGAATTGATCCATTTTTAAATAAATAAACGTTATAATTTTTAAAGTTATAAAAATTATGATTTTGAGAAATACGGTTAAAGATTGATTTTTGAGAAATATGGGTTAATGTTTTTATAAAATAATTAAATTGGATTTTTGAATTAGTTTAAAAAGTTTAAAAATAGGATTTATAAAATTTGATTTTTTATAAATCAAGAGAATGGTGAAATTATAAAGGAGATTAAAGATGTTTTAAAGTAATAGTATAAATTGATTTTTATAAAGGATTTATAAATTGATATTTATAAATTAAAACATTTGAATTATAAAACGAGTTTTTATAAGTAGTTTGAATGAAGTGAAAATGGATTGCATAAGTGAATGGAATTTATAAAATTATAAATGGTGAAGTTATTTATTTAAACTAAGGGAATAAATTCTCTGCCACCAACAGAAATGTATTTGAAAGAAATCTGCTTTGTATCTCAAAATGTAATGTCAGACATATAATCCATACAAGTCTGTTCTGGGTTCGAACAGAATCGAAGACACTTCCGAAGAATCCCATGCAAATCCGGGTATTCACAATCCCGATCGGACTTCCCATCACTTAGGGAATCTCTATACCGGAGCAACTCAGTGCAGAAACAATCGATAGGTCATCCTATCGCTCTCGTAAATACCCCGGTCTTCACCACCGGTCTTGAAATGCTATCCATAACGTCTAATCACATATTCGGAATGGGCTATATGACACAAAGGTCCTCTCCCGGCTAAACCGAATATTGAGCGCAATATTTAAAAACATATGGACATGGGGATTTCAATTAAGTCACAACTTATTACCCAAAAATTTTCTTTCAAATGGTTTAAACGAATTACCATTTCAATCTTTAAACAAAAGATTCATTTCACAAAGTTCACCCCATTCACAAAGATTCATTCATGGATTTCAAAACAATTTCCGTTCCAATTAGGATCAACTCATACAATCTTCAAGTTAAGGATTTAACTTATAGCCTTCAAACCAGTTTTCATAACTTAGAAAATCATTTTTTTTCATTTTAACTTGAAATCGCTTTAACACAAATCGGAAGTTCATTACTTATGTGAAAGCTTTTATTATTTGAAAACAATTAGGTTTCATTTCAGAAAGATCCAATTATATTTGCACGAGTTAAAGCTCTTAAATTATATTCAAATTCCTAAATCAATACTTTCAAAATAGTTTAACCCATATATAACAGGTATAACATCTTTAAATCCAAGTTTCAAATCATAGAATTCAATTTCAAATCTTGAATTTAAGTTTAAATCAAATTATTTAACTTCAAATTTTATCTAGTTATTTAAAATAAATTTCATTTTTGAAATTCCATTTCAAAAGACTTTCACTTCAAACCCAATCCATGTCCAAAACATTTGGATTTAAATATTCGACCTTTAAGACTATTTCAAAATCAGTGACTTAATCGATTTCCTCGTGAAATCCATATTTGTGTGTGTATAAGTGTGGTCTAGGGGTTTAACACAATAGTGCAACATCATTCAATCATCATAGATCAAACACAGAAATATAGTTGATAATCGATATAAACTGTAACCCTTATCGTCCATTCACAGATTCACAGATAATATACAAATGTATCACAAATAAATGAATAAATTACACACAGCTCAATCCACAGAACAAAATATTATAGATTTGATAGGACAATCAATTCAAGGCATCTCATATAATACAATCATTCATAAGTAAGGTCAAGCATTCAATAATCATTTATAAGCAGGATTAATTAATTGTTTAATCCTAATTAATTCAATTTATTTCGAATTAAATTAATTACTTATGAATTAATTCCCCAATTCTGATTCATTAATTACAAATCATTTGATATAAATTAATTTATCAAACACTTTAACTAATTATTCTTAATTAATCATATTGATTAAGTTAACCTTTAATTTCATAATTAATTAATCCCTTAATTAATTATTTTATGAAATTAAACCTTTAATTTACTTACCATAAAGTAATTACACTTACACAATTTCATAAATGATTATCATTAATTAATTAATCTTAAGTAATTATGAAAAATCAATCACATTGATTAATTATTTAAATAATCTTAGTTAATGACCTTCATTAACTAATAACGATTCTTTAATTACTTCGCTAAAGAAATTTACTTATATTCATCATTATTGATTATAAACTGAATAACCATTAAGAACTCATTAATTAATTCTAATTATTTCATTAATTAAATGTTAACTATAACTTGATTTATTCTTAACTACGATTAATTAATTAAAATCAAATCCACGATTCTTATGACAAGTTAATTATTCCTTAATTAATTAAACTTAAACCTTAATCAATAAATTTAAATCTTTAATTACTAATTTAATTAATACAAAACATTAATTATTCCATTCCCATTTACTTAATAATTAGTGTATACAAATCATTATTACTTAAGGAGACTCATTTTTATTAATAATTTAATTATCACTTATAAAGATGTTTGGAAACAGTCATTTCCAAATTTACATTTAAATTTCATTTGTATTTCAAGATTTAAACTAAATTCTTATTTATTGTGAATAAAGTCTTAAATTAAATGCCAAGGTTTAAAACCAAATTTAAAGCCTTTAAATTCTCATGTTAAAATGATACTTTGGTTATAAAAGAAATTTAAAAGAACTTAAATCAAATTTTCTTTGTATTCACATATTTAAAGTATAACTTTATATTTAAATTAATTTAAACATTTGAATTTATAAAATTTTATTTTTCCCAAAACTTCAGGTTCAAACTAGATTTGAATTAGAATCAAACTTGGTTTTAACTTAATTAAATCCCTACTTTTCAATTTAAAACCCAGATTTAATTTTTTTAAATGCTACAGGTCTAAAACTGTAACACCCACATATGACTCGAGTAAAACCTATCGATTCTTCGAGCCAACAACCTTTCTCTCTCGGATAAAACTCGAGATATAAACCCTGGTTCTTCCCAAACTAACAAAATTCCAAACCATCAGAGCAACCGTGCTCGTGCACATGTACAGCTCCGGTACCCATCTCCGGTCGACTCTGCATCGACGAGCAAGTCGATGATTAACCACGAATCCAACACTGATCACCATTTCGCCGCCATTTCCTCGAATTCGAGATCGAGTATCAAAAACGAAACCTGGAACAACAAAATCCATCGTAACCCAACCTGTCATCGCCTCGTTCTTGCAACCACGACCACCAGAATTCATACAACTTCGGCTAACTACTCGTCAACCTCCCCTCTTCCATCACCCAAAGTTCCTTAGCCCTCGATCCACCCTAGAGAATGAACGAATCAAAAATTCAAACCCATTGCAAAACTAGGTTTTCAAATTTAAACCTTGCGCCGCTGTCACCGCAGTGGTCGGGACCACCTCCAGCCATTTTTCCAACCACCACTATAGGCTCCTCCACCTTCACGAGTAGCCCCGTCTCCCAAAACTCCTCCGGCCGCCTGAACTTCATCGAAAACCAAATTTCAATCATCACGAAACTGCTCTTTGCACACTCACTTAAATATTATCATTTTGGGCTTAAAAATCCTATTTTTAAGTAAGGATTCCAGATATATAATTGAATCTTCAAATTATTATGGTCGAATTTTATGCAAAATTTTAATTTGCACTGTGAAATCCAATTCTTTTCTTACTGTATATGTTTTTCTTCCTTGAGTCTATTCTTAAATATTTATATAGATGGAAACAAACCTGTTTTATGTTAAACTTGAAGTTAAAAAAAAAAATCTGATAAAGAGGAATTTAAATTAGCTTGCAAGCCGAAACCTGTCTCAAAGAAAACAGAGAGGAAGAAGAAAAACATTTTCATCATCTATATATACAGAGTTGAATCTGAAGGAATATTCCCAAGCATACACATCATAATCATGAGTCAAACACACAGATGAAAAACAACTTAACACTTGATATAAAATTTGTGTTTACTCACAGTTGTTATTGGGAAGATGAACAGAGTTTCCACTTTTTAGCACAGGCTTTGAAATTTACTTTCTAAAACTTCTTTTGATTCTCTGGCTGTTGTTGATTTGTTTTGATGTTTAAATTGAATTTTTTTTTGTTTGATTTTTAGTTGACATTCACTTCAGTTTTTCTTAGCTTTGAATGAACTAATGATAAGAGAAGTTGATATATATAATAGAATTGTACAGGGTGATCATTTTTACTCGTACAATATAGGACAAAGATATTTTCTTTGCTTTGCCTGATTTTCTTTACTTGGTGGCTGAATTTATTTTTAAAACAATTCGAATTGACGTTGTTTGCTGCCAAGATGATGGCATTTAATGCATATGTACCCTATATTTCATACTTTCCTCATTGTTGTCCACAGATATTTTCTTTTATGCTTTGTTTATGCTTGCCTACATTTCTTTAACTCGGCAGATGATAATATTTGGTGTGTTTAGAGATGCAAACATTTATTACTAGGTACTTTACGTCTCCACTCTATCTTCTTATATTTTTATTTATACTTCGATTTTCATTTGTATGTAAATTTTCTTTCGTTCATTTACTAGCTAATGAGTTGATTTTATTTTGTAGATTTTTTTCTTTTCTTGTTGCACAACTTGTTTTTATTTCTATTGTTTTAAAGTTGAGCTATCAAACATTTTCTAAGTCATTTATTTAAATATTAAATACAAATTCAATATTCAAATTCAAATTATAAGGTCAAATTCAAATTAATTCAAAATTTATTCCAAAACTTACATTAATTATTAATTTAAATTTGATTCAAAATTGAGATCGTTACAGATTTCCCCCCTTAAGAAATTTCGTCCCCAAAATTTGCAGGCACGAAAACAACAAAGATAAAGAAACGATTTTCCAGGTCAAACTGGATATCTATTCTGTATTTGGCTCACCAAGTTAGAATATCAACAATAGATATGAGAACAAACTCACTCAATACTACACAGGATACTCGGGTCACCAGATCTACGAATATACAGGGGCACTGGTTAGTCCGAAGGAATAACTAACCATTCGTAGAATATATCTGGACCCAAAATAGACAAATATATGGATACAATTCCAAAACTTTTAGTTTAAAACCCAGAGTATACCTATCAATCATAACAACCAAAGAAACCAATTCATCCAAACAAACAATTCAGGCCTATTTGGAGTTTATGTCCCATGCAAATATATCAAATCTTCTTCCTGGATCTACCAGGAACTATCGAAGAATCGAAAAGAGATGCTGAACAAAAGAGATTGATAGATGGATTCAACCTTCTATAGTTTCTCAAATACTAGGTAGGGATTCCAAACTCAAGTCGAAACACCTAAAGTATATACCAACTTGTCCCTCTTCGGACTTCAGTCTTCACAAGAAATTATAATAAAATTTCAAATTTGGGTTTTTAAACGAAATCGTTTTATCGATACAATTCAAATTTATCCTTATATTTTATTAACCAATCTAACTAAATTTAAAATTTACAATTCCAAATTCATTAGAGTTTAGATCGAAAAGCTGATAAGAAACCGATGAAGATACGAAGTAAGGATTTTCTAAAATGATACGTAGGGCCATCATCACCCTGAAGCTTCTCCTTACGGCTGCCACGAAGCAAATCAAAAGAATTTGCAAAGATGAATCAAAGAAATTTATAGAGAAAATTGTTTCCACTGTTACAGGATATTGACCATTTATAGTGGTACTCCCCTGTCCCCTATCTCGTTCTCTTCTTGCACTCATACTCACTATCAGTGAATAGCAAGAGAATTTACTGAGTCATTCAGACGGATATCTTAGGGATACTCATTCTAGGGTATACTTCACCCTATCTCCAATGAGTTACTTAATGTGTTATGCTCCTGAGCTAAAGTTTTTAACCCTCAGCTCTGATACCAAATGTAACGATCCTGACTCGACCTTCGAAAATCGGCACCGAATATGACACTACTATTCAAATGCTGCAGATCTAAACGTCGAATCTGGTGCGCCGGAGCTTATAAAACAATTAAGTATAACAACATAGTGGAAGAAAAAGAATAATACCTTGATACAATATCAGATACAATGATCAATATACAATGAATACCAATATACATCAGAGATATGATACAAGAAAATAGCAGCGGAAAAGAAAAAAAGATAACACTAACAGCAGAACAATATCTTCAAGATAGCCTTCAAAAGAGAACTCTAACTCCAAGGCACCAATCCAAAAATAGCTCGAACTCCCAATAACGATGCACAAAGATAAGCAAGTGCAGTTCATATCGAAAGACTGAACTAGCTTCAGATAATCTACTAAACCTAACAATCTGAAAAAAACACAACTCTACACTGCCCGTGTGGAAAAATTGTGGGCACCCAGAGTTTAGGAAAGAAACAATAAACTATAGGTCAGTCATGGGACTGGTATGAGTAACGGAAACAGTTTATCCTTTAAAACAATCAACAAAAGATTTTAAATAATCCGTAATGCTTTCTAGAAAATGAAACTACCATAAGACCTCCCGCCACACGCACAATGCAATCGCAGAATTGGAGGAGATTTCTTCTTATGATAGTCAAACATGCTTTATACGCAGATTCTTTTCAATATTATTTTTATAAGTGCAAAGTGCAGAAAACATTTCGAAAGTATAATATTAAACATACGACCAGTATCATATGCCTACTATAGCTACCATCTAACAGTGGGGCGCCACCATAAGTAAATGGTAGGTTATACAACTAAAACCGTACATGGCTCGTATTTTTTTGATTGGATTTCCAACAAATGGTCAGGACAAGGAACTTCCTATTGCCACATGGGTACGCCTCTGGAAGGATTCCCCGAGAACCTAACCGGATCTCTACCAACACAAGGCCGGTTACCTCTGAACTAGGTAACTACTGACACGAGTGTGCCATCCCCCGGTCGTAACCGACCTTTATCTGAGGATCCTCAATACCAACAACCACAAAGAAATAATTTTGTAGCTACCACAGAGGTTAAGTATCTGGGATCCATACCATGATACCACCTCTATCCAGAAGGAAATGAACATACCCTCCGGGGGCGCTACCCCCAAATAAATTTGCTGCATTCTTCCTGTTTTGACCATTACCGGCTTGTGAGGTTCGACGAAGTCTCGTCCACAAAGCTACGCTTTTCACAAAAGCCACGCTTTGATCAACAAATGATCAGCAGCACTCAGCATGCCACATTACCAAGTTGGGGATATATTACTGATAACCTTCAACTACATAACCTCTGAGCTCGTACGTCTCAGAGAAGGGTGTTAAGCAAAGGGAATAAATTGTCCGCCACCAAAAGAAATGAATTTGAAAGAAATATGCTTTATATCTCAAAATGTAATGTCAGACATACAATCCATACAAGTCTGTTCTGAGTTCGAACAGAACCGAAGGCACTTTCGAAGAAGCCCTTGCAAATCCGGCTTTTCACAATCCTGATCGGACCTCCCATCACTTAGGGAATCTCTATACCGGAGCAACTCAATGAAAAGACAATCGACAGGTCATCCTATCGCTCTCGTAAATACCCCTGTCTTCACCACCGGTCTTCAAATGCTATCCATAACGTCGAATCACATATTCGAAATGGGCTATATGACACAAAGGTCCTCTCTCGGCTAAACCAAACAATGAGCGCAATATTTAAAAACATATGGACATTGGAATTTCAATTAAGTCACAACTTATTACCCAAAAAAATTCTTTTAAATGGTTTAAACGAATACCATTTCCAATCTTAAATAAAAGATTCATTTCACAAAGTTCACCCCATTCACAAAGATTCATTCATGGATTTCAAAACAATTTCCATTCCAATTAGGATTAACTCATCCAATCTTCAAGTTAAGGATTTAACTTATAGCCTTCAAACCAGTTTTCATAACTTGGAAAATCATTTTTTTTCATTTTAACTTGAAATCTCTTTAACACAAATCGGAAGTTCATTACTTATGTGAAAGCTTTTATTATTTGAAAACAAATAGGTTTCATTTCAGAAAGATCCAATTATATTTGCACGAGTTAAAGCTCTTAAATTATATTCACATTCCCAAATCAATACTTTTAAAATAGTTTAACCCATATATAACTGGTATAACATCTTTAATTCCTAATTTCAAATCATAGAATTCAATTTCAAATCTTGAATTTAAGTTTAAATCAAATTATTTAAACTTTAAATTTTATCAAGTTATTCAAAATAAATTTCATTTTTGAAATTCCATTTCAAAAGCCTTTTACTTCAAACACAATCCATTTCCAAAACATTTGGACTTAAATATTCGACCTTTAAAACTATTTCAAAATCTGTCTCTTAATCGATTTCCTCGTGAAATCCATATTTGTGTGTGTATAAGTGTGGTCAAGGGGTTTAACACAATAGTGCAACATCATTCAATCATCATAGATCAAACACATAAATATAGTTGATAAGCGATATAAACTGTAATGCTTATCGTCCATTCACAGATTCACAGATAATATACAAATGTATCACAAATAAATGAATAAATTACACACAGCTCAATCCACAGAAAAAATATCATAGATTTGATAGGACAATCAATTCAAGGCGTCTCACACAATATAATCATTCATAAGTACGGTCAAGCATTCAATAATCATTTATAAGCAGGATTAATTAATTATCTAATCCTAATTAATTCAATTTATTCCCAATTAAATTAATTACTTATGAATTAATTCCCCAATTCTGATTTATTAATTACAAATCATTTGATATAAACTAATTTATCAAACACTTTAATTAATTATTCTTAATTAATCATATTGATTAAGTTAACCTTTAATTTCATAATTAATTAATCCCTTAATTAATTATTTTATGAAATTAAACCTTTAATTTACTTACCATAAAGTAATTACACTTACACAATTTCATAAATGATTATCATTAATTAATTAATCTTAAGTAATTATGAAAAATCAATCACATTGATTAATTATTTAAATAATCTTAGTTAATGACCTTCATTAACTAATAACGATTCTTTAATTACTTCGCTAAAGAAATTTACTTATATTCATCATTATTGATTATAAACTGAATAACCATTAAGAACTCATTAATTAATTCTAATTATTTCATTAATTAAATGTTAACTATAACTTGATTTATTCTTAACTACGATTAATTAATTAAAATCAAATCCACGATTCCTATGACAAGTTAATTATTCCTTAATTAATTAAACTTAAACCTTAATCAATAAATTTAAATCTTTAATTACTAATTTAATTAATACAAAACATTAATTATTCCATTCCCATTTACTTAATAATTAGTGTATACAAATCATTATTACTTAAGGTAGACTCATTTTTATTAATAATTTAATTATCACTTATAAAGATGTTTGAAAATAGTCATTTTCGAATTTACATTTAAATTTCATTTGTATTTCAAAATTTAAACTAAATTCTTATTTATTGTGAATAAAGTCTTAAATTAATTGCTAAGGTTTAAAACCAATTTTAAAGCCTTTAAATTCTCATGTTAAAATGATACTTTGGTTATAAAAGAAATTTAAAAGAACTTAAATCAAATTTTCTTTGTATTCACATATTTAAAGTATAACTTTATATTTAAATTAATTTAAACATTTGAATTTATAAAATTTTATTTTTCCCAAAACTTCAGATTCAAACTAGATTGAATCAGAATCAAACTTGGTTTTAACTTAATTAAATCCCTACTCTTCAATTTAAAACCCAGATTTAATTTCTTTTTTAAATGCTACAGGTCTAAAACTGTAACAGCCACATATGACTCGAGTAAAACCTATCGATTCTTCGAGCCAAAAACCTTTCTCTCTCGGATAAATTTGAAACACAAACCTGGTTCTTCCCAAACAAACAAAATTCCAGACCATCAGAGCAACCGTGCTCGTGCACGTGTATAGCTCCGGTACCCATCTCCGGCCGACTCTGCATCGACGAGCAAGTCGACGGTCAACCATGAATCCATCACCGATCACCATTTCGCCGCCATTTCCTCGAATTCGAGATCGAGTATCAAAAATGAAACCTGGAACAACAAAACCCATCGTAACCCAACCTGTCATCTCCTTGTTCTCGCAACCACGACCACCGGAATTCATACAACTCTGGCCAACTACTCGTCAACCTCCCCTCTTCCATCACTCAAAGTTCCGTAGAGCTCGATCCACCCTAGAGAATGAACGAATCAAAAATTCGAACCCATTGCAAAACTAGGTTTTCAAATTTAAACCTTGCGCTGCCATCACCGCAGTGGTCAAGACCACCTCCGGCCATTTTTCCAACCACCACCGTAGGCTCCTCCACCTTCATGAGTAACCCCGTCTCCCAAAACTCCTCCGGCCGCCTAAATTTCGTCGAAAACCAAAATTCAATCATCACGAAACTGCTCTTTGCACACTCACTTAAAATTATCGTTTTGGGCTTAAGAATCCTATTTTTAAGTAAGGATTCCAGATATATAATTGAACCTTCAAATTATTATGGTCGAATTTTATGCAAAATTTTAATTTAAACTATGACATCCAATTCTTTTCTTACTGTATATGTTTTTCTTCCTTGAGTCTATTCTTAAATCTTTATATAGAAGGAAACAAACCTGTTTTATGTTAAACTTGAAGTTAAAAAAAATCTGATAAAGAGGAATTTAAATTGGCTTGCAAGATGAAACCTGTCTCAAAGAAAACAAAGAGGAAGAAGAAAAACATTTTCATCATCTATATATACAGAGTTGAATCTGAAGAAAAATTCCCAAGCATACACATCATAATCATGAGTCAAACATAGATGAAAAACAACTTAACACTTGATATAAATTTTGTGTTTACTCACAGTTGTTATTGGGAAGATGAACAGAGTTTCCACTTTTTAGCACAGGCTTTGAAATTTGCTAGCTAAAACTTCTTTTGATTCTCTGGTTGTTGTTGATTTGTTTTGATGTTTAAATTAATTTTTTTGTTTGAGTTTTAGTTGATATTCACTTCAGTTTTTCTTAGCTTTGAATGAACCGATGATAAGAGAAGTTGATATATATAAAAGAATTGTACAGGGTGATCATTTTTGCTTGTACAATATAGGACAAAGATATTTTCTTTGCTTTGCCTGATTTTCTTTACTTGGTGGCTGAATTTATTTTTAAAACAATTCGAATTGACTTTGTTTGCTGCCAAGATGATGGCATTTAATGCATATGTACCCTATATTTCATACTTTCCTCATTGTTTTCCATAGATATTTTCTTTTATGCTTTGTTTATGCTTGCCTACATTTCTTTAACTCTGCTGATGATAATATTTGGTGTGTTTAGAGATGCAAACATTTATTACTAAGTACTTTATGTGTCCACTCCATCTTCTTATATTTTTATTTTATATTTTGTATGTACTTAGATTTTCATTTGTATGTAAATTTTCTTTTGTTCATTTACTAGCTAATGTGTTGATTTTATATTGTAGATTTTTTTCTTTTCTTGTTGCACAACTTGTTTTTATTTCTATTGTTTTAAAGTTGACCTATCAAACATTTTCTAAGTCATTTATTTAAATATTAAATACAAATTCAATATTCAAATTCAAATTCTAAGGCCAACTTCAAATTAATTCAAAATTTATTCCAAAATTTACATTAATTATTAATTTAAATTTGATTCAAAATTGAGATCGTTACAAGGTTTCTTTTAAACCAAAATTCAATTTAAATTCAATTAATATTAGAATATCTCATTAAGTTGATTTTATTTCAGTTTATTAATTTTCTCAAAACAGAATTTATTTTATTTATCTTATTTATTATTCTATTAACTTATTATTCTAATTATCTCTATTAACATTTTTATAATTAAAATTTTAAGTGTATAACATTCATTATAACTTCTCAAATTTATTTAAAATTTCTTTTAACATCATTTTATATTGTACAATATTCAATTACATAATTAGCTTTTGAAAATTTAGGTAAGTTATATATAATGTAATTGAGTATTATCCAAATAAAATTTTTAATTCACTTATTTCAAGTTAAGTATTTAGTCAAAAATTTTGACTTTATTGAAAATCATCCTTAAATCAAAATTTTAAGAATTAATTTCCGATTGGCTTCAAACAACTTAGAGACAAATATATGTATAAAATCAAATCCATAATTAGATACCAATATATATATTATAAATCAAGTTATACTTAGAAATTTCAAATCAATTAAATTATCAATACACAAGTGCAGCAGAGCTACAGTATGGTCTCTCCACTTCGAAACTCGAAAATGAATGTCGATGATGCGGCCGCCATCACCGAAATTATTTTCCAGCGACAAAAGAGAAGAGCACAAATTTAAACCTTTAAATTATATTTTTTTTGAAAATAATTTTTATTTGAAAATAAATTTTATTTGAAAATACTTTGAATAACAAATACTTTATTTAAAATCAAAGTTTGAAATCACCAGTAATTAAATTCTCAAATTTTAAATTTTAAATTCATTTAAACTCTAGATCAAATATAAACCATGTTTATAATTTCATTTTTTTATGATGTTGGTAAAATCAATGGTTTACAAAACAATAAATGAAAATCAAATAATATCTTTTTGTTAACCAATTCATTTAACAATTAAATTTCATAAAATTTTATACTTATAATATAATCATATAAAATCATTTTAATTACCAAATTTGAAAACAATATTGTGTCAGTTTGCTCTGCTTAAGCATTTTGAAAATCCTATCGATAGCGTTGATCATACGAATCGATCGAAAATCCAAATCAACATCAACAACTCAACAACACAATATATATATATATATATATATAACATTTTAGTATAAATACAAATAAACTCCCTCTCTCGACGATAGAAGGATGGATTCTAAAATAAGTATAGAGATTCAAATTTGATGGAAATCAAATCAAAGAAAATTTTGATTCAAAAATAGGTTTGGAATAAGATAAGATGATTAAATAACAAAATAGAAAAATTGATAAGTTTGTATAAATCGCGGACAACCTTCATCGGGTCGACCGTGACTTCAAGAGTAAGATCGATGCAGAATTCCGAGGCAAATCGACATTCGATCGCAAGAGATAGAATTCAGGCATAGCAGGAGATAGATAGCATCGTAAACCGAGGATATAGAAATCTTCGGTAAATCAATGTCTATTGTAAAGGAGTTTCACCTCTTTACAAATCATATCGTGGAGCTATGGAATGCACCAGAATTCGAAGAATACGAATAGTGAGGGACAAGAATTAATTTCGAAACCAAGGGAACTTTTCGAAAATTCAAAGGAAATCCAAATCAAAGATGAAAGATTCAAGCATGAACAAAAGTGATTCTGTAAATAAATTACCATGTATGCTAAGTTTTTCCTAGAGCCAAAGCTCTGATACCAAATGTAACAACCTGATATTTTCAACCATTCGCATCCAAACATGCCAGAATTGAATTGCTCAAAATATCATATTGTAAGTTTATATTTGGCAAAACTCAGCATATACAGTAAATAAATAATTACAGAATCATAGACACAGAATAATAAATGCAGCGGAAATAAAAGATAGTAGTTCATGAAGCTACTATATATATATCAGAGTTAAATAAGGTAAAACAGAAGTCTCGAATACAATAGTCAAATACGATATCAGAATACATCACTGGAATCAACTGAATATCTGAAAGCAGGATAGATAGCTGGACCTCCAAGCGAAGCTCCAACTCCAAAAGTGAGTCTCGAATACTGGTACACTCGGTCTGACCCGAGCATAAAGCAAAACACAAAACACTCGAGTCAGGATTAACATTCTTATATCTATAAATCCAACTCAAGTGAAATAACAACTAAAATACAAGTAACTCAAAGGACGTTTGGGATAACCATCCTCTAAGGATCTGTTAAACTATATACTATGTAGTAATGTCCGCTAAGTAGATAATGCCTATAAGTAACATAAAGTATCAAAATAGTGTTAAGGCGTTACCATTATCCCCCTTAACACATTTTATATAAGCATCATAGTCTATACAGCATTGTAAACTCCACCGTACACTAGTGGGATATCAGGGAGTACTCCATAGGTATAACACAAAACAAATCGTAGTTGTTGCGTATAGGGATACAAGTATGACAAGGCATATGAGGCAATACCCAAGGTAGTGAAACTACCGTTTGCCTGATCCGGACTGGTGAGAACGCATCGCCGCAACGATCGCAACACCGCGAAACAACACTACCAATTCAAGGGTGCGCACCAATCAATAACAAGTACTGAGTAGTTTACAAAGAAGTGTGTTCGCTTGAGGTGACTAATCCCATTTGGCCCGGCACGGCTCCTGTTTTAGTCATTTCCAATTTGACATAAGTGTCAAGATCAACCATTAACATTCTCTTTCTTCAGTCATCACGTACATCATTCCAACCACTTCATTATAGATCACACTCCGCGTATAGTTATTAAAGTGGTTTTCGGTTTAGACAGAGAGTATGTCCATAACCGATCCCGGTTTCTTTAATAATTTTCGTAATTATTACATTGATTGGTCGTTTAATAAATTCAAAAACCAAGTCAATTTCAATCTCGTTTAGAGTTTGAAAGCCAGCATTTCATTTGTCTTTCTATGTCAATTTCTATAATTTAAGTTTCAAAACTTCCAAATTTACCATTTCAAAACTCTATAATTCAACTTAAATTTTTATTTAAAACAATTCAAATATTGATTTAAATACATGTATAAGTTTTATTCCATAATCATTTAAATTAAGTTAATTTAGCATTCAAACAATTTAAATTCATTAATGGATTCATTCAGTAATCATTTAAATTAAGTATATTTATCATTTCAAAATAATTTCAATTGAATTTCCAATTCATTAAATCAATCACTTAAGTTCACCTACATTATATCAAAACTTATGGATTGAATTAAATTAAATTCATCAAATTAAATTCTTTAAATTACAAGTCTCATATTAATTTCTATCAATCACATTTTATTTCTTATTAAAGAAATTCAATTTCACTTTTTTACTAATTTAATTTAAACAAATTTAAAAACTTAATTATTAAAGAAACTCAATTTCACTTATTAAAGAATTCAGTTTTATTTAATTATTAAATAATTTCAAAACTTAATTTAATAATTTACTTAAATTTAAACAACATTCTTTCATCAACACTTTGTTAATCATATTACTTTGGAAATTAAAATTTAGAAATCATAATGCTTGGAATCATAACACTTCCCACTTAACTGTTTAAATATAAATAATTGTATATATAATAAAGTAGTTTATAATTTAAAATAGTTTATATAAAAAAATTTATACTAAGATAGTTTATATGAAATAAATTTACAAAGTAACATTTATAAATAGTTTTAATATAACTTTAAAAATACTTTATATGATAAAATAGCTTCCTTAAATTTCACAAATCGATTCAAATTCCAAATTTAAATTTAATCAAATCTCAAATCATCCATTTTAATTTATTTCAGTTTCTCAATAAACCATTTCACATTATATCGATTTCAAATACAGATTTTTAACCACAAAACAAACCATTTCAATTTCAATATTTTCAAAGCTTCAAATATTCAAACATTTCAAAACAAGATTTGAGAATTACATATATATTTCAAATTCACTTTATTATTATCTTTTTTGAAATATTTACTTACTAAATCCATTATCATTTAAATAAAACCCCAAATTTCAAATGACTAAATATTTCCTTCAATTCATTTAACTTGAAATATTTGTAACGACTTCAAGTTTTGCCCGCTCGAAAATCGACATCCATACTTCATATCGTATTCGAATGTCATAGATTCGACCGTTCAAATCCGATTCGCCGGAGCTTATAACAATCATTAAGTAAACAACACAGCGGAATAAAAGAATAATACATTAATATACAGCTTTGATACAATATCTGATACAACAGATGATCCAATAGATATCAATATATGTAACGTTTCGAATTTTGCCCGCTCGAAAATCGACATCCATACTTCAAATCGTATTCGAATGCCATAGATTCGACCGTTCAAATCCGATTCACCGGAGCTTATAACAAAATTAAGTAAACAACACAGCGGAATAAAAGAATAATACATTGATATACAGCTTTGATACAATATCTGATACAACAGATGATTCAATAGATATCAATATACATCAAAGATATGATACAATAAAACAGCAGCGGAAAAGAAAACGATAGATAACATCTAGCATACGGAACAATATAACTCTAAGATAGTCTTCAAAGAAGAACTCCAAAAATAACTGCAACTCCATTTCCAAGAATCCATCCAGTAATAGCTCGAACTCCCAATAACGATGCATCAAGCTTAACAAGACTGATGCGATCCAAAGACTGAACTAACTCCAGATAATCCACTATATCTAACTATCTGTAAAACCCAACTCTAGACTACTCGTGTAGAAAATAATGAGCACCCAGAGTTTAGGAAAGAAACGATAAACTCCGGATCAGTCGTGGGACTGGTGTGAGCAACAAAAACAGTTTATCTTTTAAAACATTCAAAGAAATATTTCTAAATTCAATTCGCAATGCTTTTAAAAGATGAGACTACCATAAGATCTCCTGCCACACACACAATGCAAACGCAGACTTGGAGAAGATTTCTCCTTATGATAGTCAAACATGCTTGATACGCATTTAAAAAGAACATTTGATATTATTACTAGTGCATAGTGTAGAAAATTCATTTCAAAAGTAGAATATAAATCTTAGCCAGCATAGGTACCATTATATTATGCCTACTATAGCTACTTCCTGAGGAAGCAGGTTCTACAACTAAAACCGTACAAGTTTCGTATTGTTTCTTTGGATTTCCAACAAATGGTCAGGCCAAGGAACTTCCCATTGCCACATGAGAATGCCTCTGGAAGGACATTCCCGAGAACCAAACCGGAACTCTGCCAACACAAGGCCGGGTTACCCCTAACTGGGTAACTACTGACACGAGCACGCCATTCCCCGATCGTAAACGACCTTTCTCACGGGATCCCATAACCAACAACCACAAAGTAATAAATTCGTAGTAACCACATAGGTTAAATATCTGGGCTCCATACCATGATACCACCTCTATCCAGAAGGAAATGTACATACCCTAAAGGGTGCTACCCCTCATAACCTTGCCGCATCTTTCCTGTTTTGACCATTTCCGGGGTGTGAGGTTCGACGAAGTCACGTCCACAAAAACATACTTTATACAAAAGCCATGCTTTGGGTCAACAAATGATCAACACAATGATCACCAGATAGACGATCAAATAAACGATCCTATCACAATAATCAACACAATGATCATTTCAGCAACACTCAGCATGTCACATTACCAAATTGGGAATATATCGCTTGATAACATCAACTATATAACCTCTGAGTTCGTACGTCTCAGAGAAGGGTGTTAAGCTAAGAGAATAAATTCTCCGCCACCAACAGAAATATATTTGAAAGAAATCGGCTTTATATCTCAATTTGTAATGTCAGACATACTATCCATACAAGTCTGTTCCGGGTTCGAACAGAACCGAAGGCACTTCCAAAGAAGTCCTTGCAACCCGGATATTCACAATCCCGATCGGATTTCCCATCACTTAGGGAATCTCTATACCAGGAGCTACCCAGTGCAGAGATAATCGATAGGTCATCCTATCGCTTTCGCAAATACCCGGTCTTCATCACCGGTCTTCAAATGCTATCCATAACGTCGAATCACATATTCAGAATGGGTTATACGACCCAAAGGTCCTTTCCCGGCTAAACCGAATAGTGAGCGAAAATATTTTAAAAATATATGGACATTGGGATTTCAATTAAGTCACAACTTATTTCCCAAAAATTTTCTTCAAATGGTTTAAATAAATTACCATTTTCAATCTTTTAAACAAAAAGATTCATTTTTTTACAACCTTTAACGGTTTAAACAATTTTCACATTTTAATCTTTTAAACAAAAGATTCATTCACAGATTTTTCAAATCAATCTTCATTTCAATTTGATTAACTCGTTAAATCTTTAAATCAAAGATTTAACTTATAGCCTTCAAAACAATTTCATTTCAATTTGATTTAAACAAATCATCAATTTAAATCTGTTAAAAATAAACAGATTTAATTCATAGCTTTCAAAAAGAATTCATTCATAACTTAGGAAAATCATTTCTCTATTCAATCTTGAAATTCCCCTAATTAACTGGAATCTCAGTTCTTATCTAAAAGTGTTTATCATTTGAAAACAACAGTTTTCATTTTGGAAATCTGATTCATTTATACGAGTTGAAATCCTTGGGTTAAATTCAAATTCCCAAAAATAATACTTTAAAAATGATTTAACTCATAATGACTAGTATAATATCATTAATCCCTAGTTTCAAATTACAGAATTCAATTCAAATATTGAATTCAAATTTAAATCAACTTATTTAAATTCCAAAACTTAATCAAGTAATTTAAAAATAATAAATTCTATTTTGAAATTCCATTCCAAAAGCTTTTCACATTTATTCCGATTCCATTTCCAAAACATTTGAATTCAAATATTCAAATTTAAACTATTTCAAAAATCTGTGACTTAATCGATTTCCTCGTGAAATCCATATTTGTGTGTGTATGGTGTGGTCCAGGGTTTAACACACTAGTGCAACATCATACCATCATCACAGATCAGAATACAGAAATATAGTTGATAAGCAATATAAAACTTATAACGCTCATCGTCCATTCACAGATTCACAGATAATATACAAATGCAAATAAATATACATTGTTTAATCTACAGAACAAAATATCACAAATCAGATAGGATAATCAATTCAAGGCATTTCATACAATACAATCATTCATAAGCAAGGTCAAGTATTCAATAATCATTTATAAGCAGGATTTATAAATCATTTATCCTAATTAATTCAATTTATTTCCAATAAATTACTTATGAGTTAATTTACTAATTCTGATTTATTAATCATTTGATATCAATTAATTTATCAAATACTTTAATAAATTAAATTATCCTTAATTTATCTAATTCATTAATCTAATCTTTAAACCAATTGCATAATTTATTAACCCTTTAATTCATTATTTTAAGAAATTAATTTTTTTTTTAATTTCTTACCATTAAGCAATCATCCCGTAACCCTAAATTATTAATTTCAAATAAATCTTTATCATTTAAGTAAATTTACTTTAATAAATCTTTAATTAATATTAATAAATCTCATCCTTAATTAACCTCTATTTGATTTATTATCCTTAATTAATCATAATAAGTAATTATTTCTGATTGCTTTCATTATGTAATTTACAATTTACAATATATAATTGATTATCTAAATTAATTTATCTAATTCATTATCAAAATTAATCATATTAAGTAATACTTAATTATCCTTAGTTAATCATCTTCATTAACTAATAACATTTCTTAATTACTTTTAATTAATCTCTAATTATAAATAAATCTAAATCATAAATTTATAAATTAAATAAATGAGTCTTTTAACTAATTACCATATAAATTAATGCCTTAATTGTTTCTAATATAAAATCAATTCCTTTATTAATGATTTCATTAATCATTCGAGTGTATTTTAAACTTACATTTTAAATTTAAAATTTAAATTTCTTTTTTTAAAAAAAAAAAAACTTTAAGATTCAAAGTTCTATTTGAATCTAACTTAAATCTGATTTAACTTTATTCATATCTAGTTTGCAAATTCATTTAAATTTGGTTTAAATTTCAATTTGCAAACAGTTTTTAAACAAAACTGCAACTCTGTTAAACCAACCCGAGGCAACAGCATTGTACTTCGAGTCGAACCCTCCCTTGCTTCGAGTAAACACTCGAGTGACTTCAGGCAAAACCATATTTTACACGAGCTACTCCAGTACCCTCAACCCCATCTTCTTCTCCAACAAACCCTTTCCCAGATACACGATCCCACACGTGCACGTGCACACTGGGTCGAAGCGCCACCGACCATCATTCCGATCACCCCCATGTCACCAGCGATCACGCATACAACCCCTTGTACTCAGATTTTCGAAATTGTCAGAGAATCAAAATAGCACCATGCCAACCATTCCTGGCACTAACATGACCAACCCAAAACAACTCGCGTCCCCACATGCCGCCACCAGAAGCTTTGCAACTCCGGCTGAAGCTTCATCGACGTCTGCTCCACCATTCCCCCAACCCACGGCGAACTCGGTCGCCTGAGGACGTTGCACGAATCGAAACTCCCATCACATATAAAACTAGGTTTAAGAAAAAGAATTGCTTGTCGTCGCTGCCATGTGCAACTGCCGACCCTCTCACCATTTTTCTCTAATACCCCGTAGCCTCCTCCATCGCCACAAGAAACCCCGACCCCCTTAGCGTCTCCGACCACCGGAAATCGCCCAAATTCCATTTTTCACTTAAGGTCGAACTGCACTTAATCCATTCATCTAAAAAATTTACATTTTGCACTAAAAATCATAACTTAGTATGAGGATTCAGTTCATAATCCTGAATTCATAAATTAAAGTGTTTAAATTTTGACAATTTGAAAGATTGTACTTAGTTCATCGATTTCCAGAGACATATACGAGTTGTTATAACTTGAGTAAATTTTTAAATCTTAACTCATAGTCAAACAAACATATTTTGTTTTGACTTCATTAGCTAAAAATGATCAGAGCAAGTGGAGTTAAATTTTTAACTAAGTTATAACTTGTACTTTGATAACAGAGGCCATACTTCCTATTACCAGAGATATGCATACAAATTAAATATACACACAGGCCATAACACATAACCATATTAGCATATGACTTTCAAGATGACCCATGCAAACCAGATTGTTCAAGCAGATCTCATGTAGAAGAATAAGTTTACTCACATGATTTTGCAGAGAAATGAACAGAGCCTGTATTTGAACCAGGCTTTTGAAATTGCCAGCTGAAATCACCTTCTTTGATTTCTCTGGTTGTAGTTTGTTTGAGTTTTGAAATGATGCCACTTTATTTTTGTTCATGATGGACTAAACTGATGAAATGAAGAAGTGGATGTATATAAAAGGAAGGTGTACAGGTGATGATATGGTTTGTACAAAATAGTATGGCTGAGGTGTAATGTATTTAATTGCTTTAGTACATATTGCTTTGTACATGCTAAGAAGATGGCACTACATGCTTGTTCTGTTTGATTTATAGCCTATGCTATTTGTTAATAGATGATACTTTGTACTTGTTGTTTCTATACTTTGTCTACAGCCTCTTTGTTTTGTACATGTACTTATATTTGTATTTGTTTGTATGCATACTTTTGTTTTAGTTATATTTGCTTCTTATTTATTTTTCTTCTGGTCTTGCCTTGCTTATTTAACTTCTCTACATACTCTATTTTGTTTCTTTCTTTGCTGAAATGTATTATGTACTTTATTTTGTTTTGTTTTATTTTCGTCTACATTCTTTTCATATTTAAATGTATTTTATTTTCTTTAAATCTTCTTGTTTTGAAATATAAATAAATTTCTATTTTATTATGTTGTTAGAATTTAGCAAATGTTTTACTTCCTATTTTTATTAAAATCTATCTCATATTATTTTTCTATTTCTAGTTTAAATATTTATTGTTATCTTACTTTAATATTTATTGTCTTATATTATTTTATTTGCTCACACATTTTGTTTTAATGTTTAAATATAGCTGGTTTGTTTTGCAAGTTAATTCATATATATATGTTTTGTTCCACTGCTTTGTCCTATTACTTTATAGTATGAATAACTTCTATGTTAACATGTTGTTAAAATTTATTTATGAGTTACTATATATATATATTTTTCTTAATTTATTTCATAACTCAAATATTTATTAAACCATTCATCTAAGATTTAAATCCAAATCAATTATATATATATATATACACACAAGATTTTATAATTTCAAACTGACTCATATATACCCAAATATACATACATATATATACATTCACATATATACATATATATATATAATATTTAAAAATTTAAATGATTTATATAGAATATATTTGAACTTGGGGAAACTCGCTTCCATTTATAATCAATTTCCCTTACAATTTTATTCAGAAATTCATTTAATTATCAATTTAAATTAAATTAAAATCTAGGGTCGTTACAAACTTCCCCACTTAAAAGAATTTCGTCCTCGAAATTCGCAGGCACGAAAACAACACAGATAGATGAAAGATAGAGAAATATCTTTTCAGATCAAACTGGATATCAGTTCTGCAATTGGCTCACCAAATCAGAATATCAATAATAGATACAAGAAATTATAATAAAATTTCAAATTTTGGTTTTAAACAAAATCATTTTATCGATACAATTCTAATCATTCTTCATATTCTATTAATCTATTTAATTCAATTAAAATTTCTAATTTATTCAAAATTTTAATTCTAAATTTCAAATTCATTAAAGTTTAAAACGAAAAACTGATAAGAAATCGATGAAGATACGAAGTAAGAATTTTCTACAACGATTCGTAGAGCATCACCGCACCAAAACTTCTTCTTGTAGCTGGTATGAAGAAATCAAAAGAATTTAGAAACGAATCAAAGAAAATTTGATAAGAAAGTTATTTCTACTGTTGTTACAGAGTATTGACCAATTATAGTCGTATTTCCCTGTCCTCTATCTCGTTCTCTTCTTGCACTCATACTTACTATCAGTGGATAGTAAAAGAATTTACTGAGGCATTCAAACGGATATCTTAAGGATTACTCATTCTAGGATTTACTTCACCCTATCTCAAATGAGTTACTTAATGTGTTACACTCCTGAGCTAAAGTTTCAACCCTTAGCTCTGATACCAAATGTAACGTTTCGAATTTTTCCCGCTCGAAAATCGACATCCATACTTCAAATCGTATTCGAATGCCATAGATTCGACCGTTCAAATCCGATTCGCCGGAGCTTATAACAAAATTAAGTAAACAACACAGCGGAATAAAAGAATAATACATTGATATACAGCTTTGATACAATATCCGATACAACAGATGATCCAATAGATATCAATATACATCAGAGATATGATACAATAAAACAGCAGCGGAAAAGAAAACGATAGATAACATCTAGCATACGGAACAATATAACTCTAAGATAGTCTTCAAAGAAGAACTCCAAAAATAACTGCAACTCCATTTCCAAGAATCCATCCAGTAATAGCTCGAACTCCCAATAACGATGCATCAAGCTTAACAAGACTGATGCGATCCAAAGACTGAACTAACTCCAGATAATCCACTATATCTAACTATCTGTAAAACCCAACTCTAGACTGCTCGTGTAGAAAATAATGAGCACCCAGAGTTTAGGAAAGAAACGATAAACTCCGGATCAGTCGTGGGACTGGTGTGAGCAACAAAAACAGTTTATCTTTTAAAACATTCAAAGAAATATTTCTAAATTCAATTCGCAATGCTTTTAAAAGATGAGACTACCATAAGACCTCCTGCCACACACACAATGCAAACGCAGACTTGGAGAAGATTTCTCCTTATGATAGTCAAACATGCTTGATACGCATTTAAAAAGAACATTTGATATTATTACTAGTGCATAGTGTAGAAAATTCATTTCGAAAGTAGAATATAAATCTTAGCCAGCATAGGTACCATTATATTATGCCTACTATAGCTACTTCCTGAGGAAGCAGGTTCTACAACTAAAACCGTACAAGTTTCGTATTGTTTCTTTGGATTTCCAACAAATGGTCAGGCCAAGGAACTTCCCATTGCCACATGAGAATGCCTCTGGAAGGACATTCCCGAGAACCAAACCGGAACTCTGCCAACACAAGGCCGGGTTACCCCTAACTGGGTAACTACTGACACGAGCACGCCATTCCCCGATCGTAAACGACCTTTCTCACGGGATCCCGATAACCAACAACCACAAAGTAATAAATTCGTAGTAACCACATAGGTTAAATATCTGGGCTCCATACCATGATACCACCTCTATCCAGAAGGAAATGTACATACCCTAAAGGGTGCTACCCCTCATAACCTTGCCGCATCTTTCCTGTTTTGACCATTTCCGGGGTGTGAGGTTCGACGAAGTCACGTCCACAAAAACATACTTTATACAAAAGCCATGCTTTGGGTCAACAAATGATCAACACAATGATCACCAGATAGACGATCAAATAAACGATCCTATCACAATAATCAACACAATGATCATTTCAGCAACACTCAGCATGTCACATTACCAAATTGGGAATATATCGCTTGATAACATCAACTATATAACCTCTGAGTTCGTACGTCTCAGAGAAGGGTGTTAAGCTAAGAGAATAAATTCTCCGCCACCAACAGAAATATATTTGAAAGAAATCGGCTTTATATCTCAATTTGTAATGTCAGACATACTATCCATACAAGTCTGTTCCGGGTTCGAACAGAACCGAAGGCACTTCCAAAGAAGTCCTTGCAACCCGGATATTCACAATCCCGATCGGATTTCCCATCACTTAGGGAATCTCTATACCAGGAGCTACCCAGTACAGAGATAATCGATAGGTCATCCTATCGCTTTCGCAAATACCCGGTCTTCATCACCGGTCTTCAAATGCTATCCATAACGTCGAATCACATATTCAGAATGGGTTATACGACCCAAAGGTCCTTTCCCGGCTAAACCGAATAGTGAGTGAAAATATTTTAAAAATATATGGACATTGGGATTTCAATTAAGTCACAACTTATTTCCCAAAATTTTTCTTCAAATGGTTTAAATAAATTACCATTTTCAATCTTTTAAACAAAAAGATTCATTTTTTTACAACCTTTAACGGTTTAAACAATTTTCACATTTTAATCTTTTAAACAAAAGATTCATTCACAGATTTTTCAAATCAATCTTCATTTCAATTTGATTAACTCGTTAAATCTTTAAATCAAAGATTTAACTTATAGCCTTCAAAACAATTTCATTTCAATTTGATTTAAACAAATCATCAATTTAAATCTGTTAAAAATAAACAGATTTAATTCATAGCTTTCAAAAAGAATTCATTCATAACTTAGGAAAATCATTTCTCTATTCAATCTTGAAATTCCCCTAATTAACTGGAATCTCAGTTCTTATCTAAAAGTGTTTATCATTTGAAAACAACAGTTTTCATTTTGGAAATCTGATTCATTTATACGAGTTGAAATCCTTGGGTTAAATTCAAATTCCCAAAAATAATACTTTAAAAATGATTTAACTCATAATGACTAGTATAATATCATTAATCCCTAGTTTCAAATTACAGAATTCAATTCAAATATTGAATTCAAATTTAAATCAACTTATTTAAATTCCAAAACTTAATCAAGTAATTTAAAAATAATAAATTCTATTTTGAAATTCCATTCCAAAAGCTTTTCACATTTATTCCGATTCCATTTCCAAAACATTTGAATTCAAATATTCAAATTTAAACTATTTCAAAAATCTGTGACTTAATCGATTTCCTCGTGAAATCCATATTTGTGTGTGTATGGTGTGGTCCAGGGTTTAACACACTAGTGCAACATCATACCATCATCACAGATCAGAATACAGAAATATAGTTGATAAGCAATATAAAACTTATAACGCTCATCGTCCATTCACAGATTCACAGATAATATACAAATGCAAATAAATATACATTGTTTAATCTACAGAACAAAATATCACAAATCAGATAGGATAATCAATTCAAGGCATTTCATACAATACAATCATTCATAAGCAAGGTCAAGTATTCAATAATCATTTATAAGCAGGATTTATAAATCATTTATCCTAATTAATTCAATTTATTTCCAATAAATTACTTATGAGTTAATTTACTAATTCTGATTTATTAATCATTTGATATCAATTAATTTATCAAATACTTTAATAAATTAAATTATCCTTAATTTATCTTATTCATTAATCTAATATTTAAACCAATTGCATAATTTATTAACCCTTTAATTCATTATTTTAAGAAATTAATTTTTTTTTTAATTTCTTACCATTAAGCAATCATCCCGTAACCCTAAATTATTAATTTCAAATAAATCTTTATCATTTAAATAAATTTACTTTAATAAATCTTTAATTAATATTAATAAATCTCATCCTTAATTAACCTCTATTTGATTTATTATCCTTAATTAATCATAATAAGTAATTATTTCTGATTGCTTTCATTATGTAATTTACAATTTACAATATATAATTGATTATCTAAATTAATTTATCTAATTCATTATCAAAATTAATCATATTAAGTAATACTTAATTATCCTTAGTTAATCATCTTCATTAACTAATAACATTTCTTAATTACTTTTAATTAATCTCTAATTATAAATAAATCTAAATCACAAATTTATAAATTAAATAAATGAGTCTTTTAACTAATTACCATATAAATTAATGCCTTAATTGTTTCTAATATAAAATCAATTCCTTTATTAATGATTTCATTAATCATTCGAGTGTATTTTAAACTTACATTTTAAATTTAAAATTTAAATTTCTTTTTTTAAAAAAAAAAAAAACTTTAAGATTCAAAGTTCTATTTGAATCTAACTTAAATCTGATTTAACTTTATTCATATCTAGTTTGCAAATTCATTTAAATTTGGTTTAAATTTCAATTTGCAAACAGTTTTTAAACAAAACTGCAACTCTGTTAAACCAACCCGAGGCAACAGCATTGTACTTCGAGTCGAACCCTCCCTTGCTTCGAGTAAACACTCGAGTGACTTCAGGCAAAACCATATTTTACACGAGCTACTCCAGTACCCTCAACCCCATCTTCTTCTCCAACAAACCCTTTCCCAGATACACGATCCCACACGTGCACGTGCACACTGGGTCGAAGCGCCACCGACCATCATTCCGATCACCCCCATGTCACCAGCGATCACGCATACAACCCCTTGTACTCAGATTTTCGAAATTGTCAGAGAATCAAAATAGCACCATGCCAACCATTCCTGGCACTAACATGACCAACCCAAAACAACTCGCGTCCCCACATGCCGCCACCAGAAGCTTTGCAACTCCGGCTGAAGCTTCATCGACGTCTGCTCCACCATTCCCCCAACCCACGGCGAACTCGGTCGCCTGAGGACGTTGCACGAATCGAAACTCCCATCACATATAAAACTAGGTTTAAGAAAAAGAATTGCTTGTCATCGCTGCCATGTGCAACTGCCGACCCTCTCACCATTTTTCTCTAATACCCCGTAGCCTCCTCCATCGCCACAAGAAACCCCGACCCCCTTAGCGTCTCCGACCACCGGAAATCGCCCAAATTCCATTTTTCACTTAAGGTCGAACTGCACTTAATCCATTCATCTAAAAAATTTACATTTTGCACTAAAAATCATAACTTAGTATGAGGATTCAGTTCATAATCCTGAATTCATAAATTAAAGTGTTTAAATTTTGACAATTTGAAAGATTGTACTTAGTTCATCGATTTCCAGAGACATATACGAGTTGTTATAACTTGAGTAAATTTTTAAATCTTAACTCATAGTCAAACAAACATATTTTGTTTTGACTTCATTAGCTAAAAATGATCAGAGCAAGTGGAGTTAAATTTTTAACTAAGTTATAACTTGTACTTTGATAACAGAGGCCATACTTCCTATTACCAGAGATATGCATACAAATTAAATATACACACAGGCCATAACACATAACCATATTAGCATATGACTTTCAAGATGAACCATGCAAACCAGATTGTTCAAGCAGATCTCATGTAGAAGAATAAGTTTACTCACATGATTTTGCAGAGAAATGAACAGAGCCTGTATTTGAACCAGGCTTTTGAAATTGCCAGCTGAAATCACCTTCTTTGATTTCTCTGGTTGTAGTTTGTTTGAGTTTTGAAATGATGCCACTTTATTTTTGTTCATGATGGACTAAACTGATGAAATGAAGAAGTGGATGTATATAAAAGGAAGGTGTACAGGTGATGATATGGTTTGTACAAAATAGTATGGCTGAGGTGTAATGTATTTAATTGCTTTAGTACATATTGCTTTGTACATGCTAAGAAGATGGCACTACATGCTTGTTCTGTTTGATTTATAGCCTATGCTATTTGTTAATAGATGATACTTTGTACTTGCTGTTTCTATACTTTGTCTACAGCCTCTTTGTTTTGTACATGTACTTATATTTGTATTTGTTTGTATGCATACTTTTGTTTTAGTTATATTTGCTTCTTATTTATTTTTCTTCTGGTCTTGCCTTGCTTATTTAACTTCTCTACATACTCTATTTTGTTTCTTTCTTTGCTGAAATGTATTATGTACTTTATTTTGTTTTGTTTTATTTTCGTCTACATTCTTTTCATATTTAAATGTATTTTATTTTCTTTAAATCTTCTTGTTTTGAAATATAAATAAATTTCTATTTTATTATGTTGTTAGAATTTAGCAAATGTTTTACTTCCTATTTTTATTAAAATCTATCTCATATTATTTTTCTATTTCTAGTTTAAATATTTATTGTTATCTTACTTTAATATTTATTGTCTTATATTATTTTATTTGCTCACACATTTTGTTTTAATGTTTAAATATAGCTGGTTTGTTTTGCAAGTTAATTCATATATATATGTTTTGTTCCACTGCTTTGTCCTATTACTTTATAGTATGAATAACTTCTATGTTAACATGTTGTTAAAATTTATTTATGAGTTACTATATATATATATTTTTCTTAATTTATTTCATAACTCAAATATTTATTAAACCATTCATCTAAGATTTAAATCCAAATCAATTATATATATATAGACACACAAGATTTTATAATTTCAAATTGACTCATATATACCCAAATATACATACATATATATACATTCACATATATACATATATATATATAATATTTAAAAATTTAAATGATTTATATAGAATATATTTGAACTTGGGGAAACTCGCTTCCATTTATAATCAATTTCCCTTACAATTTTATTCAGAAATTCATTTAATTATCAATTTAAATTAAATTAAAATCTAGGGTCGTTACAATATACATCAGAGATATGATACAATAAATAGCAGCGGAAAAGAAAATAGATGACAACATCTTGCAGCAGAACAATAACTCTGAGATAGTCTTCAAGGAAGAACTCCGAAAATAACTGCAACTCCATTTCCAAGAATCAATCCAGCAATAGCTCGAACTCCCCATAACAATGCACCAAGCTAGGCAAGACTGGTGCGATCCAAAGACTGAACTAACTCCAGATAATCTACTAAACCTGACTATCTGAAAAACCCAACTCTAGACTGCTCGTGTAGAAAATAATGAGCACCCAGAGTTTAGGAAAGAAACGATAAACTCCGGATCAGTCGTGGGACTGGTGTGAGCAACAAAAACAGTTTATCTTTTAAAACATTCAAAGAAATATTTTAAAGTTAATTCGCAATGCTTTTTGAAATGAGACTACCATAAGACCTCCCGCCACACACACAATGCAAACGCAGACTTGGAGGAGATTTCTTCTTATGATAGTCAAAAATGCTTGATACGCATTAAAAAGAAACATTTGATATTATTATTAGTGCATAGTGTAGGGAAAATCATTTCGAAAGTAGAATATAAATCTTATCCAGCATAGGTACCATTATATTATGCCTACTATAACTACCATTTTAAATGGCAGGTTCTACAACTAAAACCGTACAAGTCTCGTATTGTTTCTTTGGATTTCCAACGAATGATCAGGCCAAGGAACTTCCCATTGCCACATGAGAATGCCTCTGGATGGACATCCCCGAGAACCAAACCGGATCTCTACCAACACAAGGCCGGGTTACCCCTAACTGAGTAACAACTGACCGAATATGCCATCCCCCGGTCCTTTGGGACCTTTCAACCGATTGCTCGTAATCAATTCACACAATCATAACAAAGTGTTTTCAACATGAGTAAGTATCTGGGCTCCATACCATGATACCACCCTTTTCCATAAGGAAATGCACATATCCTAAAAGGCGCTACCCCTCATAACCTTGCTGCTTCTTTCCTGTTTTGACCATTCCCGAGGTGTGAGGCTCGACGAAGTCACGTCCACAAAAACATACTTTATACAAAAGCCATGCTTTGGGTCAACAAATGATCATAGAAATGATCACTAAGATAGACGATCAAATAAATGATCCTATCACAAATAATCAACACGATGATCATTTCACAGCAACACTCAGTATGTCACATTACCAAATTGGGAATATATTGCTGATAACCATCAATTATATAACCTCTGAGCTCGTACGTCTCAAAGAAGGGTGTTAAGCTAAAAGAATAAATTCTTCGCCACCAACAGAAATATATTTGAAAGAAATCTGCTTTACATCTCAATTTGTAACGTCAGACATACAATCCATACAAGTCTGTTCCGGGCTCGAACAGAACCGAAGGCACTTACAAAGAAGTCCTTGCAATCCGGATATTCACAATCCCGATCGGATTTCCCATCACTTAGGGAGTTTCTATACCGGCGCGACTCGGTGCCGAAACAATCGATAGGTCATCCTATCGCTTTCGCAAATACCCGGTCTTCATCACCGGTCTTCAAATGCTATCCATAACGACATATCACATATTCGGAATGGGTTATACGACACAAAGGTCCTTTCCCGGCTAAACCGAATAGTGAGCACGATATTTTAAAAACAAATGGATAATGGGATTTCAATTAAGTCACAACTTAATAATTCAAAACTTTCTTTTAAATGGTTTAATCCAATTACCATTTCAAATCTTTTAAACAAAGATTTCATTTTCACAACCTTTAACGGTTTAAACAATTTTCACATTTTAATCTTTTAAACAAAAGATTCATTCATAGATTTTCCAAATCAATTTTCATTTCAATTTGATTAACTCGTTAAATCTTTAAATCAAAGATTTAACTTATAGCCTTCAAAACAATTTCATTTCAATTTGATTTAAATAAATCATCAATTTAAATCTGTTAAAAATAAACAGATTTAATTCATAGTTTTCAAAAAGAATTCATTCATAACTTAGGAAAATCATTTCTCTATTCAATCTTGAAATTCCCCTAATTAACTGGAATCTCAGTTCTTATCTAAAAGTGTTTATCATTTGAAAACAACAGTTTTCATTTTGGAAATCTGATTCATTTATACGAGTTGAAATCCTTGGGTTAAATTCAAATTCCCAAAATAATACCTTTAAAATGGTTTAAATTCATACAAACCTGTTTATAATATCTTTAACCATAATTTCCAATCATCGAATTCAATTCCAAATATCGAATTCAAATTTAAATCTAATTATTTAATTTCAAAACTTAATCAAGTAAATTAAAATAAATTTTAACTTGAAATTTCATTCCAAAAGCTTTTCACATTTATTCCGATTCCATTTCCAAAACATTTGAATTCAAATATTCAATTTTTTATAAATCATTTCAAAATCTGTGACTTAATCGATTTCCTCGTGAAATCCATATTTGTGTGTGTATGGTGTGGTCCAGGGTTTTAACATAATAGTGCAACATCATCAATCATCACAGGTTAAAACAAAGAAATATAGTTGATAAGCGATATAAACTATAACGCTTATCGTCCATTCACAGATTCACAGATAATATGCACATGCAAATAAATATACACAGCTCAATCTACAGAACAAAATATCACAAATCAGATAGGATAATCAATTCAAGGCATTTCATACAGTACAATCATTCATAAGCATTCAATAAACATTTATAAGCATGATTAATTCATTATTAAATCCTGATTTATTCAATTTATTTCCAATTTAATTCAATTACTTATGAACTAATCATCCAATTCCTGATTTATTAATTTCAAATCATTTGATATAATTAGTTAATCAAATACTTTAATTAATTATATTATTTATAATTAATCATATTAATTAAATTGACCTTTAAACCAATTATATAATTAATTAACTTCTTAATTAATTATTTCAAGAAATTTACGATTTAATTACTTACCCCTAAGCAATCATCTCATAATAACAAATCATTAATCACCAGTTTATCTTTATCATTGATTTAATCAAAATATTCAATTTAATTACAATTAGTAATTAACCCCTTAATTGCTTTCATTAAGTAATTAACAATTTACAATTTGATTATCTTAATCCATAAATCCAATTAATTATCAAAATTAATCACATTAATTTAATTACTTAATAATCTCTAGTTAATTATCTTTATTAACTAATAACATTTCTTTAATTTCTTTCTTAAGAAATTATCTTAGATTAATTCATTATTAATCATTTCTAATTTTAAATTAATCTAATCATTTATTTATAAAATAAATAAGTCATTCTTAATTATCTTACTAATTAAATCACTTAAATATCTTAATTTTTCAAAGATAATTCATTTACTTTATTAATGACTTCATTAAAGTGGATTTAAACATTACGTTTTCAATTTAGATTCAATTTCCATTTTAAATTTAAGATTTTGATATTTAATTTTAACCAAATCTAAGTATCAATTTATAAACCTATATAAGAAAAGTCCTAACTAATTTACTTGAATTTTTATTTGAAATTTAAGTCTTAACATACATTTCTTTTTAACTTGCCAATTCAAGTGAAAACCAATTATTTAACTTTTAATTGGAAATTCTTTTTATAAAAGAACTTAAATCAAAATCTAATTCAAATATTTATTTTAGTTCATATCTAAACACTTGATTAAACTTGGCTTTGAAACTTTGATTTAAACTTCCATATTTTAGGTTGTTAAACAAATTTAAAAAAAATAAAAATAAACCAGGTTATTAAAACCTGCTACCCAGACATACCCGAGCCTCCCCTAGTTTACTTCGAGTAAACACGAGTCTTCCCCCGGAGAAAACCACGATCTACTTCGAGTCTCCCATCCAACCTAAAACAACAGAAGCCCCAAATCAACACACTGGCACAGTCCACCCCCTCCGTGCACCTGCACCGACGCCGGAGGCGACTTCGAACGCCGACGAACCTCGTGACACATCACTTATCACCGACGATTGTAGTTCCGACCCTCAAAACACTCAAAACAACTTCACATCAAAATCGAGTAGTAATTCCCAAACCTGGAACTTCGAGACAAAACTCACCCAAACCCTGTCATCTCCTCAACCTCGCCACCTCTGCCCCCGGAGGTCGTGAAATTTCGGCCACACGATCGCCAACGTCCCCTCTTCCATTACCCAAAGGCGCGTAGCGCTCGGTCAATCAACGACAACGAACGACCCCAGATACTAACACACGTAAAAACTAGGTTTAGAATTTTAAAATGGTTGCCGCCTCCACCACCGTCACCGATGGCACCTCCGGTTATTTTTCCAGGCAACTCCATAGGCTCCTCTATCTCCACGAAAAAATCCGACCATCATCTCTTCTTCGATCGCCTGAACTTGCCCAAAAACCCTTTTTCGTTCATCACCAAACCGCCCTTAAATCCCACGCCTAAAAATCACTCAACCCATCTTAAAAATCATTATTTGATATAAGGGTTCAAGTTATATACTTGAATTAATGATTCGTGTAATTCGAAATTTCCAATACTTAAAGCTTGTACTGTAAAATCTTGATCTTCTATTCTACATACCTTTATACATTATGAAACCATTTTTAAATTATAGCCCATACTTAAACACATCGATTTTGTTTTGAAACTAAGGCCTGATATGGATTATAAAACAAGAAATTGAATTATCTTTTTCTTTGCTTTGTTGGGTTGTTCTCTGTAAACCTGATACTTAAATGTATCTATGGTTTCACAGTTTCCAAAAAAAAAAAACAACAAAACTTACTTTGATTAATTACTGAAAACATAATGCAAGTTTAAAACGAAACTTCAACTTGTTTAGACTATAATTCCAGAGGAGAATTAAGAGAAAGATATTAAATCTATCATGGTTTCAATTTTTTTTTATTTTTATTTTTATAAAACCCAGGGACTAAGAAAAAGAATAGAAGAACATGAAAAGAAAATAACATTTCCTAAGCAAAGAAAAACATAAGCACCACAACTCATTCACATGCAAAGCTTTTAGCATCATTCAGGTATTCACAAAATCAGCAAATGGTTGAAGAGATCAAAGGTTTACTCACAGTATTGTTTCCAGAGTGAACAGAGCATTCTATTTGTAACAGGTTTGCAACTGAAATCTTGCTTCTTTGTTTTGAATTTTGTTTAAGTTTTGAGTGTCACTTGCTTTTGCTTTTTTTTTCTTTTCTCAGTTTTGAAGAATGAAACTGTAATGATAATTTGATGTGTATATGAAGTTAAAGTATACAGGGTGATATTTTACTGTGTTTGGTACAAATATAAACCAGTGATATCCTTGTATAATAGGCATGGCTTGGTATGCTTGCTTGTACTTGTTTATTCATTTGTTTAGTGAAACAAGATCTCGGCTGAGATGATAGGTTATGGTGGCTGATGTATAACATTTTTATTTGTACAAGTTAATGTTATCTTGTTTGTACTGGGAATTATTCATTACTCTTTGATCAGAGATTCCCTCTTTGCATAAGGAGGCTGAGTTGATTTTTCTTCTTTTTAAATGTTGCTAGCATTTAATGAATAGGTATCTTATGTTCCCCACTCATCTATTGTTATGTATATTGATATTTCCTATTGCATTTCTAAACTTCACAGATAAGATTCCACTTGCCTTGGCTTTCTTTAGTACTTTATGTTTTCATTTGCAACACTTGTTGACTTCGGCTGCATTTATTACTTAACCTGGTTTCATATTTTGTGAATATATATGGCTGAAATGATGGTATGTACATTTGTTTCCTCAAGCCTATATACTCTTTAATCTAATGAAGTTTCTTTTGTTATTATATGTTAGATTTTTATTTAATATGTTTACTTACTTTATATTTTATAAAACTATATATATATATATATATATATTCATTTTCAAAATATAGATGAATTTCTAGGTTTTTATTTTGTTGTTTAAGTCTTATCTAATTTATTTACTTTATGGTTATCTTATGCATATTTTTTCAAAATCATTTATTTAAGAATTTATTTAAAATCCAATATATACATATATATTCTCATATATACAAATTTTCAAATTCATACAACTTTACATATTTTCTAGTCGAGTCGGGGAAACTCGCATCAATCCATCTATACATTTCACAATTTTAATTCAAAAATTCGATAAATTATCAATTTAAATTCATAAAAATTCGGGGTCGTTACAATATTCGTTAAATCACCTTAAACCAAATCGAGTTATAAAAATCATATCCTTTAAAAAATCTCAAATTCAATAAGTTCCAAATCGATTTCTAATTAAATATATTTCTTAATTAAAATCAATTTCAAATCAATTTTAAATCTATCTTCTCAACCTTAATTTATTAAATCATTATAAACTCTATATTAAAATATAATTCAATAAATATGTAACCATATTATATTTTAATAAAATCAAACTTTATTATTAAGCTTAAAATCTAGAATTTTGACTATATATAAAATAACATTTATACAATATCTAAAATCAATATTTAAATAAAAATGTATATTCCTTTTCAAAACCATAGTAATCATTTCAAAATATTTATATATAGACCAACGGTGCCTGTACAAAATTTTCTATCCTATGGTCAAGTGGTACGGATATTTATCGTTTCAATCCACAATTTATCGTTTCAATCCACAGTTTATCAGTTCAGCTGTGACAGATAATGGTGTCAGATGTCACAGGTGAACTGATAGGCAATAACATATATATAAGTGTAAATAACTAACAACAACATATTTCAATTGTCGTTTCAATTGAAATCAAATTTAATAAATAAAAGAATGTTAATCGTGAGTGATTACTCATCTTTCAAGGCTAGAGGAGTTTTGACAAAGAAAATGTCTACGAATCCAGGTATGAATTCCAAAGCAAAGCAGGATTGACACATATTCTATGACAGAGTTGATGACAGAAATCGATGAGATAATTAGAATCGGCTTGATAGAGACAGAAATATATTTTTATTATTTCATTGAAATCAACATTTTATTTTAAGATAAGTATTAAAATAAAATAAACATATATATAAAATATTTAATCATAGTATATCTATAACAAAAATACAGTAACCACTTATATACTATATATACAAATACACTTTAGTACACAAAGTAAAACTGAAAGCTTCAACATAACATAATTTTATATATGTACGACCAAACAAATACTACTATACTAATACATTTATATAGAACTTAAATAATGAAATACAAACTGACATCATATATATACCCTAGTTCAAACACGGTTATGCACGTGTAAAATACTGTAACAAAGAAAGTATAAATCATTAAACCATATAAATAACAACATCCAATATATATACTGACCTATATGCAGTGACCTATATAATACAGTAACCTATGCCAGTGAACAGCAGCTTGTATGAATAATTTACATAAATATTTATATATAAATATAAATAAACATACTGTACAACGTACATTGCAACATGCCACATGCGTAAAAAAAATTATATACTAGCATACTTTAAATTTTTTTACACTGTATACGTATATATATTAACAACATCTATAAATAGATTCATATAACATTGCAAACAGACTATAATATAACTATATATACAATTATAGTAAACCGTTTCATTTATACACTACACTTATGAACCAGTGAAACTACTTATATAATAATATATATATTACAGTAACTAGTATATTTAAAGCTTAAACTGGCAGACAATAATACATGATATATGCCAACTAACAGACTACATTATACATCCCTATATATATAAACGTTTGTATATATTATTATAAAACTTTTTTTTTCAAAATACAGCATAACAGAACATTTATATATATATATGCATATGTATATACTTACGATATAACAAACTGGTTATAACATATATATAATATATATAAACAAACATCTTTTAAGTTCCATACATATATATAAGTAGTATACATGTTCGCATACCTTTGACATTTACCAACCGGGCTCGGCCGAAGTTATTGGAGGTGGGCCAGTGCTTGCAAGCTAGAGAATATGTGGAAGGCTGGCCAGACGTGGGTAGGGAAAGAGGGGCGAAGGCTAGCATAGGTGGTTCGAAGCATGGCATTGGTGGGTGGACTAGAGCGTGGACTGTCTAAGGCAGATGGGAGGCGCACGGTTGATGTAGCGGCTCGGGAAGAAAACTTGCTTGCGTGGAGGAGGCTTGTGCTATGAACGAGGGGAGCCAACGTGGCGGAGGTTGCCGTGTGCATGGCGAATTTGCAGTTAGGGGAGAGGGTGAGCGGGCAGGAGTGGAAGACGTGTGAGACGCGAGGAGGAGATGTTGGCTTTTGGGTCATGCGTGAGCAGGTAGGGGACGTATGGGGTGGAAGAGAATGTGAGGGGAGAAGAACGTGCTATTCATAACAAAATACAAAATGACATAATATATATACCCTAATTCAAACACGGTTATACACATGTAAAATACTATAATAAAGAAAGTATAAATCATTAAATCATATAAATAACAACATCCAATATATATACTAACGATATGCAGTGACCTATATAATACAATAACCTATGCCAGTGAACAACAGCTTGTATGAATAATTTATATAAATATTTACGTATAAATATAAGTAAACATACTGTACAAGGTACATTGCAACATGCCACATGTGGAAAAAAAATTATATACCAGCATACTTTAAAACATTTTACACTGTATACATTATATATTTTAACAACATCTATAAATAGATTCATACAACATTGCAAACAGACTATAATATAACTATATACACAATTATAGAAAACCGTTTCATTTATGCACTACACTTATGAATCAGCGAAACTACTTATATAATAATATATATATTACAGTAACTAGTATATTTAAAGCTTAAACTGGCAGACAACAATACATGATATATGCCAACTAACAGACTATATTATACTTCCCTATACATATAAACGTTTGTATATATTTTTATAAAACTTTTGTTTTCAAAATACATCATAATAGAACATTTATATATGTATATACTTACGATATAACAAACTGGTTATAACATATATATAATATATATATAAACAAACATCTTTTAAGTTCCATACATATATATAAGTAGTATACATGTTCGCATACCCTTGTACAGTTTCCAACTGGGCTAGGCCGAAGTTATTGGAGGTGGGCCAGTGCTTGTAAGCTGGAGAATGGGTGGAAGGATGGCCAGACGTGGGTAGGGAAAGAGGGGCGAAGGCTAGCATAGGTGGTTCGAAGCATGAAGTTGGTGGGTGGACTAGAGCGTGGACTGTCTGAGGCAGATGGGAGGCGCACGGTTGATGTAGCGGCTTGGGAAGGAAACTTTCTTGCGTGGAGGAGGGTCGTGCTATGAATGAAGGGAGCCAAGGTGGTGGAGGCTGCCGTGTGCATGGAGAATTTGCAGTTAGGGGAGAGGGTGAACGGCAGGAGTGGAAGACGCGTGAGATGCGAGGAGGAGATGTTGGATTTTGGGTCATGCGTGAGCAGGTAGGGGACGTATGGGGTGGAAGAGAATGTGAGAGGAGAAGAACGTGCTATTCATAAAATATTAGTCTTCAATTTTTTTTAAAGCATGGCTACGAGAAAAAGAAGGGAGAGAAGAGAACGTGCAGGCAAAAGATGTGAGTGGACATGCAGTACCAAAAGAAACTTCATATAATATTCAACAGAGAGCAAGGAATGGAAAGACAACCAAAACAAATGCAATCAATGAAATGATGAAAGGTCATCAGTTGTTTTCAAAATTATTAATGGCTAGGAATATGGGAAGTCTATCCATGAATTAGAAAAATTTATTAAATAATTTAATTGTTTCTTGAATCACACGGCAAAAGTTTGAAATTCAAAAGAAAACAAAAGGTCATGGATCCGGTACCGATACGGTTACCGGTTTGGCGAATTCCACTATGTACCGTACTTCAAAACACAGAATTGAATATACCAGGTTGATCAACGTGACGAGACGATCAAAACGGCATACAGATATCAGTGGTACGATTGAATTATAAAAACTCGAATTTTCTACTAACGAAAAATGCAGGAAAAACGCAGAAAAATAAAATCGACGGAGCTAAAGAAGTCCGAATTTGAAAAAACGAAAAATGACATCTTGCTTTGTAACGACCCTGAATTTTGAACTATTTAATTTGGAAATATTTAATTAATTTTAAATATTTGAATATTGGTTTGAATTGAATTTCTTATTATCAGAATAAATTGACGATTAAATTATAGAATTTAATCTATCGAAGTTGAATAGAAATTTGAATTTTTACTTTGAAGTTGAAATTTAATATTGAACTTATATTTTAAATTTGAATTAATGATTATAAAAATAATTGAATTTGAAATAAGAATGAAAATATAATATAAAAATATATATATATAAAATAAAATAAATAAAGAATATACTAGTTAAAATTTTTAACAACATAAATTTAACAAAATAAAAACAAAGCAAACAATTAACAAAAAAACTAATTAAATTTAAAAGAAAATAAAATAAAATAAAATAAAATAAAAAAAATAAAAAAAATAAGTAAACATTAGCTTACCTCCATACCCATAATCCATGCCGTGTTCCATGCCTTTCATCACGTAATTGCACGTCACCTCTTTTCTATTTTATACCCGACCTCCTCTCTCCCCACTATCTCATTCATACGAAAGAAAAATAAAACGAAAAAAATGGCGGCTCCAAATCTTTCGTTCTCGTCGTCCTCTTTGCAAGCTTAGGGCTTTTCAAACCAAAGGCACCGGCCTCGATCTGATTTGTGTTGCCTTGCTCGATCGATTCTCGTTGCTCTCTCTCTGGCTACTTCGAGTTGATGGAGTTCGACTTTCCTTCGATTCGAGATAATGTGAGTTTTCTAACTCACGATAATCTTCATGCGAGTTTTTGAATTTGTTTGAAGTGAATTTCTTGGTTGCATGCTATGATTTGTGGGTTTCAGTTGCTCGGTTACTTGAATCTAAACCATTTAGGGGTAATTGCGGTCTCTTGCTCGATTTGCTTGAATTTTTTTACTGATAAAAGCAGATACTTTTTGCTGGATTTCTTGAATTAAAACTGAAAGATGTAAGACAATTTTAGTCAGAACCAACAGTTGCAGGAGCACTGCTGCCTTGCCATATTAATTTTTATATGTTCGTCTCCAATGATTTCATTTTGGGATTTAAGTGGCACATTCCATCTGCTAATATTTGATGCTTCATGACACTGTCAATTACAGCTTGCATTTTTGAACTTCACTGCCTTGTACACGATAATTTTACAGGCTTCATTTTATGCACTTGCCTCTGTTGCATCTGTGTTGCCTCTGTGTTGCCTCAATATTTCCTTTGTGCTACTATGTCGTCTCTTGCTGCTGCAGGTGCACTTGCTGCATGTTGTTTGCTGCATGTGTTTTCATTTGTGCACTAATTCAATGCTTAGTGCATTGTGTAATCTGTTTTGGACTTACAAATTTGAATTTCATTGAGTTGAGTCGAGTTTGCAGTGATTTGTCCGATTTGCGCTTGCACGCGTGTTGGCGAGGCAGTGCACATGTGTGCAAAGTATACGTGTGTACTGCAGCCACACGGGATTGACAGATTTTAAAAAAAAAAAATTAAAGTTGTTTATTTGAATTTTAAATAGTTGATTTAAAATATATAAAAAGAAAATTATTATAAAATTTAAATGTTAGGTTAATTTACTAAAAGGAATTGATTTAAAATAAAGGCCACTGGTTGATTAAATTTATTAAAAGAAAGGAAATTTAATAACTTGTAAATAAACTTGTTTAAACAAGAAATTGGTTTAAAAATAAAACTATCAGTTAATTTAAACTATTTAAAGGAGAAAACTGATGAATTTAAAATTTGTCAAATGAAAATTTAATTTATTCGATTGATTCGAATATTAATAAATTATGTATAATATTTATACAAGGTATAAATGAAGAAAACAAGTTGAATTGGAAGTGGATTGCAAACGGGAATAAAGGTGAGAACTTCTCACTCAAAAGGTTATTTAAAATTTTAAATAGTTATATTTAAAATTTGTTGATTGATTGATTGTTTGCTTGATTGTGATAGTAGATATTTTAGGATATATCTATATATAGCAATATATATATATTAGCATATGTATATATTGCAGTTGATTGATTTCCCGCCTCGTATAGCGGATGAGACCCTATTGCGCCGTTAGTAAGCGGATAATATTTTATAAAATCCCATATACCGCGATATTCCACCTCGAAGTGGAATGGGTATTGTGCTAACTCTTTGGATGCAGGGAAACAGGTTGGAGGGATCCAACTGGACCCCTCACAAATATTTATTTGTTTATAAATATTTTTGATGATTGTGAATATCATATCGATATATGATATTTGTGTAGTGATTGACCAATTGATGCTGTGGCATCATCGGATTCGTTTTTAAAGTTAAAAATAATGATTTTTGATTTTAAAGGGATTTTTAAATCGATTTTCCAAATATATGTTTTTAGTAAAATTTTGAATTGATTCATTTTAAACCAAATTAAAAAATTAAATTTTTGAAGTTATAGAATTTAAGATTTTTATAAAATAAAATCAAATTGAGATTTTTGGAAATAAATAGTTAAGTAGATTGAAATTGGTTTAAATTGGAATTTTTGAATTATTAAAAACAATGTATATAAAAGATTTTTTTTAATTGATTTTTATAAATTTAAAATGATTGGAATTATAAATTGAGTTTTTATAAATGTTATAAATGAAGTATAAATTGTTTTTATAAGTAAATGAAAATTTATAAATTTATAAAGTGTGAAGTTAGAAAATGTATAGATTTGTAAAACAAAAGTCTATAAGTAAATTTCTTATGAATTGGACCTTGTCATTTATGTGGAAGATAAATGGAGTTTGCTAATAAATTGACTTTTGGTAAATAGAAGTTTATGAAATTATAAATGGGATTTATAAACGTTGGTTTATAAATCCGAAATCAAATCGAATTTGATAAGTTGGAAATAGGAAATTTATAAAGAAAACTTATAAGTAATAAGATTTATAATTGGTGAAGTTCAAAGGAACGATTTGTAAATAAATAAATTATAAGTACTTGACTTATAATATAAACCTTTGGTATTAAAATTGAGTTGTATCAATTGAATTGGGTTAATAAACGAGATTTACAAAATCGAAGCTTTTAAATAGAAATGGAATTTATAAACACCGTTTATAAAATCCGAAACCAATTGAATTTGATGAATTGAATATAGAAGTTTATAAAGAAGTTATATTCACGTTTTTGAACGGTAAATATATTATTGAATAAAATGGATATCTTTTGAGGAAAGAATGTGTTAAAAAGAAATTAAAACGGTTTAAAGATATTTTAAAATGCATTGAGTATTGAGAACATAGATTTCAACATTTATTGTTGAAATAGACGTTTTCGAGAAATAGAAGGAAATGGTGGACTATAACACTGTTGTTATAGTAAATGATTTCCGAAAGGAAATGTTTTATATAGTATTGGGATTTATATATCTATTTTAATTTCGAATCCCTATACTAGTGATTTTGGGTTGTCGTAACGGTGTTTTACGCAACATTCGTTTTGACCCAAATAAATGTGAATAAAAGAATAATTTCCTTAAAGAATGAAATATATACTTGACTATGGTTTAAGTATATTGAATATTTTTCAAATTGTTGAAAATAAATAAGATTTGTGAATACTTATTTTTAGAATAAGTAAGGAATTACTTTTCCAATATGAAATGGAATATTTTTAAGAATTTATCTTTTTGAAGATAAATTGGAATTTAAAAATAAAAATCTATTGAAACTGTAAATCAATAGAAAATATGAAATATAAATTCACTATAGAATTTATAAATGAAAAAGGGAAATTGGTTTCAAAATAAACATTGGTTTATTTTTGAAGTATTGAGATTTTATATCTAGTATAGATATTTTTGGAAAAATAAATAATTTGGAAAATTATTTGGAATCTGATGATGTGGCGCATCTTTATTGATAGTTAAATAACCGACTATCAATATTTACCCTTGAATGAGTAATTGCTGTGATTGCTTGAATTGGATGCCACACTTATTTTTAAAATAAGCGCTCACTATTCGGGTTAACCGGGAAAGGACCATGGGGTCATATAACCCATTCCGAATATGTGATACGTCGTTATGAATTGCATTCGAAGACCGGTGTTGAAGACCGGATATTTTCGAAAACGAGAGGGTTTCTTGTTGATTGTCTCTGCACTGGCTGATCCCCGGTATAGAGATCTCCATAAGTGATGGGAAATCCGAACGTGATTAGAAATTATTCGGATTGCAAGGACTTCTTTGTAAGTGCCTTCGGTTCTGTTCGAGCCCGGAACAGACTTGTATGGATTGTATGTCTGACATTACAAGTTGAGATATAAAGCCGATTTCTTTCAAATATATTTCTGAGGTGGCGGAGAATTTATTCTTTTAGCTTAACACCCTTCTCTGAGACGTACGAGTTCAGAGGTTATATAGTTGAAGTTATCAGCGATATATTCCCAGTTTGGTAATGTGACATGCTGAGTGATGCTGAAATGATCATTGTGTTGATTATTTGTGATAGGATCATTTATTTGATCGTCTATCCTTGTGATCATTGTGTTGATCATTTGTTGACCCAAAGCATGGCTTTTGTATAAAGTATGTTTTTGTGGACGTGAATTCGTCGAGCCTCACATCCCGGAATGGTCAAAACAGGAAAGAAGCAGCAAGGTTATGAGGGGTAGCACCCTTTAGGATGTGTCCATTTCCTTCTGGAAAAGGGTGGTATCATGGTATGGAGCCCAGATACTTACTCATGTTGAAAACACTTTATGATTGTGTGAATTGATTACGAGCGCTCGGTGAAAAGGTCCCAAAGGACCGGGGGATGGCATATTCGGTCAGTTGTTACTCAGTTAGGAGTAACCCGGCCTTGTGTTGGTAGAGATCCGGTTTGGTTCTCGGGGATGTCCATCCAGAGGCATTCTCATGTGGCAATGGGAAGTTCCTTGGCCTGACCATTCGTTGGAAATCCAAAGAAACAATACGATCTTGTACGGTTTTAGTTGTAGAACCTGCCATCTAATATGGTAGCTATTAGTAGGCATAATATAATGGTACCTATGCTGGCTAAGATTTATATCTTTATTTTCGAAATAAATTTTCTACACTATGCACTAATAATAATATCAAAATTGATTTGATTTTTGCGTAGAAGCATCTTTGACTAACATAAGAAGAAATCTCCTCCAAGTCTGCATTTGCATTGTGTGTGTGGTGGGAGGTCTTATGGTAGTTACATTTTCAAAAGCATTGCGAATTGAATTTAAAAATATTCCTCTATTTTTGATTTTAAAGTTAAATAAACTGTTTTAAGTTCTCGTACCAGTCACATGACTGACTCGGAGTTTATTGTTTTCCTTCCTAAACTCTGGGTGCCCACCAATTTTCCACACGGGCAGTCAAGAGTTAGGTTTATCAGGATATTCTGGATATTCTGGAGTTGCTGGAGGCAAGCTGGATGGCATGGCGTATTACTAGTATATAGTATTTCTTTTTCCGCTGCACTGTTTGATATTGTACACTCTGATGATGATATGATGTAATGAAATGTGATGTAATGTAATAACTGATATAGTTCTTTGTTTAAAGATTATTCATTTATTATCTATTATATGTTCCGCTGCGAATTGTGAGATTCTGTTGTTGTTCTGTTGTTTTCTTTCGTCCGTTCTATTTTTAAAATTCTTCTATCTTCTATTTTCTTCTATTTTAAAATTTTCTGTTCTCTTTTCTATTTTCTTTTCTCTCTATTTTTCTTTTTCTTTCTTCTTTTTCTCTCTTCTTTCTTAAAAACCCCCTCAGTGTTCGGTTTTTCGGCAACGAAAAATCGTGTCCTGACAATGTGGTATCAGAGCTGTTGGTTAAGCGACAACCATGGTTCTGTAGGGTCTTACTCATTAGAGATAGAGTCAGTAGTACTCTAGAATGAGTTTGAGTGTAATAATAGATATGAGCGCGTATTTGTTAGTGAATATAAAATTGATTTATATTATAAGATAATTTTGCCCAAACCTATTTTTGGTATAGAAAAGAAATGATTTTCTATGAATTATCATAGTATATGGTTGCATGATTGTTAGGAAGTGATAATATTGAATTATTATCATTAGTATATGAAATTAAATAAAATGGATTGGATTTAAGTAAATTAACTTGATAATTTATTCATTTGTGATATAATCTCCAAGGGAATAAAATTGGAAATGCAAAATTGAATTGAATAATTAAGTAAAAATCGAGATGAATTGAAATATTGAAATGAATTAGTGAATAAAACTAATTTAAAATAGTAATATGAATTAGCAAATGAAAGTAATCGATAGAATTCAATATTTAAAATTTAGAATTTAATTCAAATAGAATTTAAATTGAGAATTGAATTCGAATGAATTTGAAGTCGTGAATTGAATTGAAAGGTAAAATTGAATGAAATTGATATGTAACTTCAATAGTGAAGTAAAAACGTATAAGAAGTATATGTTGAAAATTTTGTAATAGAATTAGCAAAATAGTTTGAATGTTGGATTTGGATGCTACTACTAGCAGGTTATACAGGTTATACAGGTGTATAAAGGAATTGAAATTTGATTTCAAAGATAAAAATTGAATTGCTCGACAAAAAGGTACGTATTTCAATTTTTATATGAGATTTGATGACTTTCTTCTCTAGCCACTTGGCTTTTCTCTTTTCTTTTTGATTCTGAGGGGCCGTGGTGCCATTTTGTAGTCGTACCGATCGAGCCGCGCAAAGGAAACGCTGGCGAAATTTTTCGAAAATTTAGGGTGTTAGAAAATTTTTGAGAAAAATTTGAAAGTTTGAAATTTGAATTTGAATTTAAATTTGAATGGTTAGTAAAACAATGTTGTTTGAAACTTATAATTGAAGTTGGAAAGCTAGTTGAAATGATAATGAATCTTTAGTAAAAAGATTTAGGCTAGTAAGTTGATAAAACTATTTTGAATTGTGAAAAATGATAGAAAGGATAAGGGCATTCTTCTTAACTTGTAATTTCGGGACGAAATTCTTTTAAGGGGGGAAGATTGTAACGACCCTGAATTTTGAACTATTTAATTTGGGAATATTTAATTAATTTTAAATATTTGAATATTGGTTTGAATTGAATTTCTTATTATCAGAATAAATTGACGATTAAATTATAGAATTTAATCTATCGAAGTTGAATAGAAATTTGAATTTTTACTTTGAAGTTGAAATTTAATATTGAACTTATATTTTAAATTTGAATTAATGATTATAAAAATAATTGAATTTGAAATAAGAATGAAAATATAATATAAAAATATATATATATAAAATAAAATAAATAAAGAATATACTAGTTAAAATTTTTAACAACATAAATTTAACAAAATAAAAACAAAGCAAACAATTAACAAAAAAACTAATTAAATTTAAAAGAAAAGAAAATAAAATAAAATAAAATAAAAAAAATAAAAAAAATAAGTAAACATTACCTTACCTCCATACCCATAATCCATGCCGTGTTCCATGCCTTTCATCACGTAATTGCACGTCGCCTCTTTTCTATTTTATACCCGACCTCCTCTCTCCCCACTATCTCATTCATACGAAAGAAAAATAAAACGAAAAAAATGGCGGCTCCAAATCTTTCGTTCTCGTCGTCCTCTTTGCAAGCTTAGGGCTTTTCAAACCAAAGGCACCGGCCTCGATCTGATTTGTGTTGCCTTGCTCGATCGATTCTCGTTGCTCTCTCTCTGGCTACTTCGAGTTGATGGAGTTCGACTTTCCTTCGATTCGAGATAATGTGAGTTTTCTAACTCACGATAATCTTCATGCGAGTTTTTGAATTTGTTTGAAGTGAATTTCTTGGTTGCATGCTATGATTTGTGGGTTTCAGTTGCTCGGTTACTTGAATCTGAACCATTTAGGGGTAATTGCGGTCTCTTGCTCGATTTGCTTGAATTTTTTTACTGATAAAAGCAGATACTTTTTGCTGGATTTCTTGAATTAAAACTGAAAGATGTAAGACAATTTTAGTCAGAACCAACAGTTGCAGGAGCACTGCTGCCTTGCCATATTAATTTTTATATGTTCGTCTCCAATGATTTCATTTTGGGATTTAAGTGGCACATTCCATCTGCTAATATTTGATGCTTCATGACACTGTCAATTACAGCTTGCATTTTTGAACTTCACTGCCTTGTACACGATAATTTTACAGGCTTCATTTTATGCACTTGCCTCTGTTGCATCTGTGTTGCCTCTGTGTTGCCTCAATATTTCCTTTGTGCTACTATGTCGTCTCTTGCTGCTGCAGGTGCACTTGCTGCATGTTGTTTGCTGCATGTGTTTTCATTTGTGCACTAATTCAATGCTTAGTGCATTGTGTAATCTGTTTTGGACTTACAAATTTGAATTTCATTGAGTTGAGTCGAGTTTGCAGTGATTTGTCCGATTTGCGCTTGCACGCGTGTTGGCGAGGCAGTGCACATGTGTGCAAAGTATACGTGTGTATTGCAGCCACACGGGATTGACAGATTTTAAAAAAAAAAAATTAAAGTTGTTTATTTGAATTTTAAATAGTTGATTTAAAATATATAAAAAGAAAATTATTATAAAATTTAAATGTTAGGTTAATTTACTAAAAGGAATTGATTTAAAATAAAGGCCACTGGTTGATTAAATTTATTAAAAGAAAGGAAATTTAATAATTTGTAAATAAACTTGTTTAAACAAGAAATTGGTTTAAAAATAAAACTATCAGTTAATTTAAACTATTTAAAGGAGAAAACTGATGAATTTAAAATTTGTCAAATGAAAATTTAATTTATTCGATTGATTCGAATATTAATAAATTGTGTATAATATTTATACAAGGTATAAATGAAGAAAACAAGTTGAATTGGAAGTGGATTGCAAACGGGAATAAAGGTGAGAACTTCTCACTCAAAAGGTTATTTAAAATTTTAAATAGTTATATTTAAAATTTGTTGATTGATTGATTGTTTGCTTGATTGTGATAGTAGATATTTTAGGATATATCTATATATAGCAATATATATATATTGGCATATGTATATATTGCAGTTGATTGATTTCCCGCCTCGTATAGCGGATGAGACCCTATTGCGCCGTTAGTAAGCGGATAATATTTTATAAAATCCCATATACCGCGATATTCCACCTCGAAGTGGAATGGGTATTGTGCTAACTCTTTGGATGCAGGGAAACAGGTTGGAGGGATCCAACTGGACCCCTCACAAATATTTATTTGTTTATAAATATTTTTGATGATTGTGAATATCATATCGATATATGATATTTGTGTAGTGATTGACCAATTGATGCTGTGGCATCATCGGATTCGTTTTTAAAGTTAAAAATAATGATTTTTGATTTTAAAGGGATTTTTAAATCGATTTTCCAAATATATGTTTTTAGTAAAATTTTGAATTGATTCATTTTAAACCAAATTAAAAAATTAAATTTTTGAAGTTATAGAATTTAAGATTTTTATAAAATAAAATCAAATTGAGATTTTTGGAAATAAATAGTTAAGTAGATTGAAATTGGTTTAAATTGGAATTTTTGAATTATTAAAAACAATGTATATAAAAGATTTTTTTTAATTGATTTTTATAAATTTAAAATGATTGGAATTATAAATTGAGTTTTTATAAATGTTATAAATGAAGTATAAATTGTTTTTATAAGTAAATGAAAATTTATAAATTTATAAAGTGTGAAGTTAGAAAATGTATAGATTTGTAAAACAAAAGTCTATAAGTAAATTTCTTATGAATTGGACCTTGTCATTTATGTGGAAGATAAATGGAGTTTGCTAATAAATTGACTTTTGGTAAATAGAAGTTTATGAAATTATAAATGGGATTTATAAACGTTGGTTTATAAATCCGAAATCAAATCGAATTTGATAAGTTGGAAATAGGAAATTTATAAAGAAAACTTATAAGTAATAAGATTTATAATTGGTGAAGTTCAAAGGAACGATTTGTAAATAAATAAATTATAAGTACTTGACTTATAATATAAACCTTTGGTATTAAAATTGAGTTGTATCAATTGAATTGGGTTAATAAACGAGATTTACAAAATCGAAGCTTTTAAATAGAAATGGAATTTATAAACACCGTTTATAAAATCCGAAACCAATTGAATTTGATGAATTGAATATAGAAGTTTATAAAGAAGTTATATTCACGTTTTTGAACGGTAAATATATTATTGAATAAAATGGATATCTTTTGAGGAAAGAATGTGTTAAAAAGAAATTAAAACGGTTTAAAGATATTTTAAAATGCATTGAGTATTGAGAACATAGATTTCAACATTTATTGTTGAAATAGACGTTTTCGAGAAATAGAAGGAAATGGTGGACTATAACACTGTTGTTATAGTAAATGATTTCCGAAAGGAAATGTTTTATATAGTATTGGGATTTATATATCTATTTTAATTTCGAATCCCTATACTAGTGATTTTGGGTTGTCGTAACGGTGTTTTACGCAACATTCGTTTTGACCCAAATAAATGTGAATAAAAGAATAATTTCCTTAAAGAATGAAATATATACTTGACTATGGTTTAAGTATATTGAATATTTTTCAAATTGTTGAAAATAAATAAGATTTGTGAATACTTATTTTTAGAATAAGTAAGGAATTACTTTTCCAATATGAAATGGAATATTTTTAAGAATTTATCTTTTTGAAGATAAATTGGAATTTAAAAATAAAAATCTATTGAAACTGTAAATCAATAGAAAATATGAAATATAAATTCACTATAGAATTTATAAATGAAAAAGGGAAATTGGTTTCAAAATAAACATTGGTTTATTTTTGAAGTATTGAGATTTTATATCTAGTATAGATATTTTTGGAAAAATAAATAATTTGGAAAATTATTTGGAATCTGATGATGTGGCGCATCTTTATTGATAGTTAAATAACCGACTATCAATATTTACCCTTGAATGAGTAATTGCTGTGATTGCTTGAATTGGATGCCACACTTATTTTTAAAATAAGCGCTCACTATTCGGGTTAACCGGGAAAGGACCATGGGGTCATATAACCCATTCCGAATATGTGATACGTCGTTATGAATTGCATTCGAAGACCGGTGTTGAAGACCGGATATTTTCGAAAACGAGAGGGTTTCTTGTTGATTGTCTCTGCACTGGCTGATCCCCGGTATAGAGATCTCCATAAGTGATGGGAAATCCGAACGTGATTAGAAATTATTCGGATTGCAAGGACTTCTTTGTAAGTGCCTTCGGTTCTGTTCGAGCCCGGAACAGACTTGTATGGATTGTATGTCTGACATTACAAGTTGAGATATAAAGCCGATTTCTTTCAAATATATTTCTGAGGTGGCGGAGAATTTATTCTTTTAGCTTAACACCCTTCTCTGAGACGTACGAGTTCAGAGGTTATATAGTTGAAGTTATCAGCGATATATTCCCAGTTTGGTAATGTGACATGCTGAGTGATGCTGAAATGATCATTGTGTTGATTATTTGTGATAGGATCATTTATTTGATCGTCTATCCTTGTGATCATTGTGTTGATCATTTGTTGACCCAAAGCATGGCTTTTGTATAAAGTATGTTTTTGTGGACGTGAATTCGTCGAGCCTCACATCCCGGAATGGTCAAAACAGGAAAGAAGCAGCAAGGTTATGAGGGGTAGCACCCTTTAGGATGTGTCCATTTCCTTCTGGAAAAGGGTGGTATCATGGTATGGAGCCCAGATACTTACTCATGTTGAAAACACTTTATGATTGTGTGAATTGATTACGAGCGCTCGGTGAAAAGGTCCCAAAGGACCGGGGGATGGCATATTCGGTCAGTTGTTACTCAGTTAGGAGTAACCCGGCCTTGTGTTGGTAGAGATCCGGTTTGGTTCTCGGGGATGTCCATCCAGAGGCATTCTCATGTGGCAATGGGAAGTTCCTTGGCCTGACCATTCGTTGGAAATCCAAAGAAACAATACGATCTTGTACGGTTTTAGTTGTAGAACCTGCCATCTAATATGGTAGCTATTAGTAGGCATAATATAATGGTACCTATGCTGGCTAAGATTTATATCTTTATTTTCGAAATAAATTTTCTACACTATGCACTAATAATAATATCAAAATTGATTTGATTTTTGCGTAGAAGCATCTTTGACTAACATAAGAAGAAATCTCCTCCAAGTCTGCGTTTGCATTGTGTGTGTGGTGGGAGGTCTTATGGTAGTTACATTTTCAAAAGCATTGCGAATTGAATTTAAAAATATTCCTCTATTTTTGATTTTAAAGTTAAATAAACTGTTTTAAGTTCTCGCACCAGTCACATGACTGACTCGGAGTTTATTGTTTTCCTTCCTAAACTCTGGGTGCCCACCAATTTTCCACACGGGCAGTCAAGAGTTAGGTTTATCAGGATATTCTGGATATTCTGGAGTTGCTGGAGGCAAGCTGGATGGCATGGCGTATTACTAGTATATAGTATTTCTTTTTCCGCTGCACTGTTTGATATTGTACACTCTGATGATGATATGATGTAATGAAATGTGATGTAATGTAATAACTGATATAGTTCTTTGTTTAAAGATTATTCATTTATTATCTATTATATGTTCCGCTGCGAATTGTGAGATTCTGTTGTTGTTCTGTTGTTTTCTTTCGTCCGTTCTATTTTTAAAATTCTTCTATCTTCTATTTTCTTCTATTTTAAAATTTTCTGTTCTCTTTTCTATTTTCTTTTCTCTCTATTTTTCTTTTTCTTTCTTCTTTTTCTCTCTTCTTTCTTTTCTCTTCTTTCTTAAAAACCCCCTCAGTGTTCGGTTTTTCGGCAACGAAAAATCGTGTCCTGACATGCTCAGAAGTTGATTTACAATTTTTCTATGTAAAAGTATTCAGGTTTGAAAAATATTTTATTTTCATCAAATATTAACCGATATAATTTGAAATAGAATTACACAATAAAATAAACTTCCATATTTTCAGATGAAAATTTACAATTTGCTAAGTTAAAATGGACGCGTTCCAAATATCAAATTTTTGTTTCAAAATTTTATAGTTTACAATTTCTCAAAATTTCAATTAAATATAATAATAAAATAAATAAAAATTATCGAAAATTTACGGGTCGTTACACGTCGAAGGCAGAAAGGACCTTCTTCTCTACTGGTTCTCCGCTTAAATTTGCCCCATAATGCCTAAACACTTGGGTGAGCAAGTGGAAATATGGAAAGTGAGTCCTTGGGTACGAACTCCCTGATCAACCATATGAAGCATCAAGACACGAGTCCAGTTGATGGCTACGCTGCCAATTATAGCGTAGGCAGCTTTTCGCACTAAGGTGAAGATCTGGAAAAGGCTCCCATCTTCTGAATGATATTATGCTGAATGACGAGCACGATGAGATGGGCCACTAGTCATAAATTGTACTTCCTCAAGTCGTTGATATTTCCAAAAAAGTTCCACTGAAGAATCTCAAGGTCAATCATCTCTATGCCATCCAAATATGTATCTACAACAGATATCTCTAAAATTCTAGCGAGATCATCATCTGTCATCTCAATCCGATCTCCTTTCACCTTAGACTCAATGTTGGTGTTGTCATCATCGAAGTTCTACCGTATATGCATCGAAAAGATGGACACAATTTGACTAATATTCTCGCTCAAAGGTATCAAAGCAGAAGATCGGTGCAAGTCCCGCCAGGATGAAAACTCTTCAAACCCGAGAGCGGTGAAATCTCCAAACTTCACCGGTCGTCCAAAAAAGAAATCAAAGTCCTCCATTTCGAGATAGGTGGCGATCTTTCGCTTACTCCATTAAAGCCAAGCGACATCCTATGGAGTGAGGCCGTGATGATGAGAGGAAGAGCCAACGATATGTGGCAGTGCCATGGGTTGAGAGGTAGTTGGAAAAGGGAGAAAATGGTTTAGATCCAGAGTAGTGGTTGGGAAAAATCTGACGCGCAAGGATTTTGGCATTGGTTGATGGAGGAATGGAGGAAAAAGGACTTGGTTAAGCTGAGGAAAGGGGAGGTGGAATTGGGTTCGACTAAAAAAATTGAAGAGGAGGAATAAGGTGATGATGGTTTTGTAGCAGTCGAAAATTTAGATGCGGTTTTTTGTCGCATTCTAGGTTTGGGTTTAGCTTGAATCCATTAAGCGATCGACCGCTATTAGGTCAACCAATGGACCACTACGTTCGGTCACTTGGTCAACTCTAGCCCCGATTTGGGCACGACTTGAACCTGGACCCAATAGGGCCGGTTAAACAAATTAATATTCTTACGACCATTCCGCACACAATCTTTAACATAATCCATCCAGAAAAATTCTGCCTTCCACACGATGGTATCCACCTTACAGTGTAGGCCCTTCCTTGGCAAGATTGCGATAGCTTCGGCAAAATTGTTGCCACCAAAAACACCTCCAAAAACACCTCCAAAAACCCAAAAATATTCCTACTACTATTTCCTGCCTACTTCACATGGAAATATTTCTTCAAATTGCTGGTGGATTTAACAATACTTCAAACTATATCCCAATAAAGTTGAATGTCATTCCTATATTGTATGTACCTTAAAGAGAGAACATACAAAAACCCTCAGGTTTATAAACCGAAAAATCACTAATCTAAGCGTATGCTTCTTTATACCTGTTTCTAAATAATAGAAACTATTTCGTATTAAGACTTCCCACAAAAGTTAAACCAATATATATATTTCAGGGTTTCTGAATGCCTTTCTAAAACACAAATTTTCCAAATTGAAAACTATTTTCTTGCCAAAAATGAAGGTAACAAATACAAAATTTTCATCATTTGAATTTGAAATATTTAATTAATTTTAAATATTAAAAAGTTATTTTATAAGTTAAATAACTTGAATTTCAAATATAGCAATTTATTGAATAGTTTAATTGTCGAATTTAATAATTTGGATTGCTTAAATAATTGAATCTTGGTTTTATAAGAATGAAAATGATTTTGGAAATTTATTTGAATTCTATTTAAATAAGAATGAAGATAGTAAAATTTTAATTTAGGTTTAAAAGCGATTAATTTGGTTTTCATAATAATTCGTTTTAATTAACAATAAGAATAGCCTCTCGAGGTACTGTCTCGGATTTCAATGAAACTAGTTTCATTGGGTCCATAGTAGTGAATTATATTACGCCATCAAGTTTTATGACGATCAGACGTATCGTTTGGTCGTGCAAGTTCAAAATGCGTTGTAATTTATATTGGAAATTTAATATAATAATTGGGTCCAAAAAGCTATCTTCTGCATACGATCGAATTAGGTCTCGAAACAAGTTCCATTGCGTTTGGAATAGGGGTATAAAATATAGAACGCCAGGCAGCATGTCTCGTTTGGATTTTAAAATTTTCAAATGTTTTATTGCTCTATAATTTAAATTTTAATAATACATACACACACACCCCATCCATTCCTACCCCATGCTTTACCATACAGGCCATTCCACTGTATAAACCCATATCCCCAATGTCTTCTTCTTGTTAAATCTCCAGAACAAGAAATTGAGCTTTTTAAAAACATGAAAATTTTAAATCTTGAAATATAGGCAACTAGAAATCATAAAACAGTTAAGTCAAGCTCGAAGAAGCTTGGTCTTTGATTTGGAGTGGAAATGGTAGTGCATGGCTTCATTTCTAGATGGCCGATCTAATGGTTTAGAACTAGGATTGCATGTCGCATTCGACTTAGGATGTAATTCGTGCAATGGATAATGGCGTTGTGATCGTAGGGGATAGGTGCCGGGTCGGCGAAGATTTGGTGGAAATCGACGGCAAAATTTGTCACGATTTTTTTTTGGAGATAGGTGTGTATTTTCATGCACATTTTGATTTGGGGTTGTGGAGGAGCGGCGAAGGGGTGCAGGCAAAGAAGGAGGCGGAGCACGATTCGTAAGTGGCTTCGAATAGGGAAATGGTGGAATGTTGGGGCATGCACTGTGCATGGTGTGCACGTTTTTAGTTTCAGAGGAAAAAAAGAAAAGGAGAGGAGGAGGGAAGAAGAAGATACGGTGAGGGAAAGAAAGGGGGTCTGGTCTATGTTAGTGGGCTTAGCCCATTTGTTTGGGTGGTTTCATATTAAAAAACAATTTTTTAGTTAATATGTGTTATGTTTGAACCAAGATAAATCACCCATCCGCGATCCATTTTTCCGACGAATTTTTCCTTAGGTTCGTATTGACGAGCACTTCGATATGGAAGCGGTTGGGTGAAGATTGTAGCTAGTGGAAAAATACAATAAATTCGTACGTCATTCGAATTCGGAAGGAATCTGGAACGCTTAGGCAACAATTGAAATTTAGTTGAGTTAAATTCACCTTTTTTGATAAGTAGTGTGATATATAGTTTACTAAAAAACTATTGAATGATTGTTCAGATAAATTACTATATATATATATATTAGTTGGTTTGGATATATACCCGCCTATTGGAGCGGATGAGACCCTATTACATTTCCGTGTAAGAGTGGAGGACCCTTTGTATATGAATCCGCCTCGAAGTGGTTGATTTATATTATATAATTATATAACGTTTATAATGCAGGGGGAAATAGGTCGGAGGAATCCAACGAGATTCCTCGCTATTGTTTTGATAATTTTCCCTTTATATGGATTATTTAAAATTGGACCTGATTATGGACATTATGGTTATAACATTGTTATACGTTTGAAAGCTAAAACCTATTAGTGATAGAAAATTAATATCGATATTTGTTAAGCGTTGGTTAGCCATTGGTCTTAAATTAGTAGTTTGAAATATTAACAATCGCCAATTGAATTAGAATTGAGGTTTAAGGCTAGAAATGATTTTTAAATCCAAAATTGGGTTTCAAAAAAATATTGTTTTAAGTTATTTAATGATAAATATTATTTTAAGATTATTTAATTATATTAATATTGTCTAAAGCTATTTAACTATATTAATAATATCTTTAAAGATTATTTAACTATATTAATGTTGTTTAAATTTGTTTAAATTATATTAGTAGTGTTTTAAATTTATTTTTTTATAGTTAATTTTGTTTTTAAGTATTCGTCAAAATGTCAATATTTTGAAAGGTTAATTATTTAAGAATAATTATTGTTGGAAATCGATAATAAGGATTTATTTATAAAGTTTTGGAAATAAATTTCTCTTGTTTATAATAAGAATAAAGAGTTATTATTATTACTTTTGAAATGATTAATAATTATCCTAAGATATTTTAAGGTAGATAATAATTATTTCTTTATTTATAATGTTATTTATTAATAATTATTTTACATGAAACTGTTTTGAAATAAAGACTTTTAATTGTGTATAAATGTTTACGAGATCCATTAATAGAGTTGTAAGACTCGAGTTTTGTAAAGGAGCTTATAAAATGGTATGGAGACGCAAGGAAGATTATTTACAAGGTGAAGAGTTTTATAAATGGTTAGATATTTATAAACGGACTTAAGGAACGGGTTTATAGATTTTTAAAAGAAGTTTTATAAATGGTATAGATTTATAAAGGATTTATAAGTGAGTTTTAGTAATGTACAAAGGGGATTTATAAGTGATTGATATGTATAAAAGAAGTTTTATAAATGGCTCTAGAAATTTTATAAAATTTAATAGATGGTTTGGAGAATTTTAAGGAGTTTATGAGTGATTTTTAAATCAAATAAAAAGAGAATCATTCTCAGTTTCTAAATATACTTATATTGTTGAGATAAGTAGATGGATATTTTCTAAGTATTGAAAATATAGGAATCAGTGGGTATATCTTTTTAAAAGTACTCTTATACTAGTAATATACAAATGGTTTTATTTATGAAAGATTTATAAAAGGAGGCTAGTGATTACTTATATGTTGAACCAATGTTGGTTTCTCCTTATGGAATAAATCCATGATTTGAATGTATGTTTGTTGATAGATAAATAATCAACTAGCAAAAATAGACCCAAACGTAACTTTGGAAATATCTAGAAGAAACACGTGAGTCATATGGCATAGTCATCTCTGATGATGATGTACTATGCGTATAAAACTTGCTTCATTCTCCTAGGACAATGATAAGGAAATCCGTCCACTAACGGTTAGGAGGTGATCTCCAATCTTATCTTTGATTCTTTATTTCCTAAAGAACTAAGGTTGAGTTTACCAAGACTTATCGAATGTTGTTGCAAAGAGACCGAGATCGGGTATGTTATCCGAAAACCACTTCGTTCCAACAAATTCGTTTCGCAGCGAGGACATCTTGAAGATGATGGAATTGGAGATAGATCTCTCAAATGTTTCGTTCAGTCCCAGAATGAACTTGTATGGATGAGTACCTGTATTGAATTGTTGCCTGGAAATATTAACATTCCAAGTAGGAAGTGTTGTATAAAAGGTAAAACGTAGCCTCAAGCCTCATCAACCGGGAATGACTAAAACATGGAAGATGCAGCAGGGCTAACTCCCAAGTAAAGTATGATCATCCCTATCTAGAGTCGCTATTATATCTCATTTTATGCTTAGAGGCCCATTAATGGAGGGGTGATTATATTCGGTACTATCCAGTTAGGGGTAGGCCGGTTTTGTGTTGGCAGAGTATCCATGAGAGGTCCTTGGTGTTATTTTATCTAAGGATGCACCGTGACGGGTGGTATCCCAGTGGTTCAGTCATTGTTTGGAATCCATTCTCTAATAAGCGCCGTATGGACTTAGTTGTTCCCAGCAACGCTGAAACATGAGATGCAAGCATTTTAGCTATATTCATATTTTACATTGACCCATAGTCATTATTATAATATAAATGGATTTTCTATTGAAAATGTTTTGGGTTATCACAAGGTAAAAACCCGTCCATGTTTATATGCAGCATGGTATTATGAGATACTTTGATTTCAAAGATTTTTATATAACTTTAAAATCCAGTTGGATGTGTTTTTCTCACGTTGGTTTTCCAGACTGACTCGGGTGTTATTTTATTATAATGCTCGGGTCAGATCGAGCATATTACAGATTTAGTGGGATGCTTTGGAGCTTTAGGGGATGAGCTAGAGGCCTAGAGATGTACTCACGTACCTGGTTAATTTTCTGATGTATTCATTGTTGTATTTATCAGCAATTGTAAGGACAAGTTGTTATAACTGTCCGAGCTGAAAGAGGTTAGTATACTCTGATTGATGTATATATATATACATATAATACAGTTTCTTCTTGTGTAAAGATTTGTTTTATATTATAGATTATTCATTCCGCTGTGAGATTTTGTGTTGTTTAGTTTTCTTCTTATCTTCTTCCTTCCTTCTTTTTCCCTAACAATCAGGTTTTTCGGCATTCAATTACTTGGCACGAAATAAAGTGGACATATTAATGTCGAGTTTTGGGGGATCGAAAGTCCTAGTCGTTACATTTGTTATCAGAGCGAGGTTAAGCGGGAACCTTGACTTTAATGGGGTAACTCATTAGAGATAGGGTTAGCACCACCCTTGAATGATTTTGAATGTATGTGTATCTATATGTATGCATGTCTACACACACACACACACACATATATATATGAGCCTGTATTTGTTGGTGATATAAAAATTGTTTATATTGTGTTGATTGGTCGGTTAAATGGCTTATGGATTCTGCTCGGTACGAGTAATTAACTTATTGATAGGGGTCTTTAAACACTTGAATAGAGCAATTCGACATAGTATTGTTTTGAAATTGGGTAAATGATATAATTTTACCTAAATTATATTTTATATATCAAGGAATAATTTTTCAAAAATTATTATTGTATATATGGTGTGCTTGGTTGTTAGAAAATGGTAGTATTTGATTATTATCATTTTTGTTTGTGTTCTGATAAAAGTTGTTATTATTATAATGAAAATAAGATAAACAATTAAGAAAATGCTTTTATATAACCAAGGTGAAATTATATAAAAATGCTTAACAAAGCAGTTTATAAATTAAAACGAATTAAAAACTGGAATTTGAGAATTTAAATCCGTTGATTTGAAAAGTGGTTTTCAAAAGTTTTGGAAAATATTAGTAATATTATTTGTAAAATGTTTTCAATAAAAATATTTGGAATTTAAGAGATAGAAAGCATTAAACTCATTTCAGTTGCTGGAAAATAATTTTGATGATGACCGTAGCATTATCGACATTCATTTTTGTATTTACAAGAGAGGAATTGCTACCACTAGAGTTTGTTTTGGTAAAACCAGTTTTGATTTTTAAATTCAAAAGAAAGATTTGATATACTAAGGGAATTATATATATATATGGTTTCAAATTGATTTGAAATAGAACATGATGTTTAGACTCTAGAAACTTTCAATTGAGTATTTTATGAAAATATGAGAAAATAGGTTGGATAACCTACAAAATTTGGAGAATTAGTAAGTTAAAACAATGTTTCAAATTGTTGAATATAAATGTTAAAAAATAATAATTTAAAATGAACTATGGAATTAAATTTAACTTAACTTAAGCTAAGTAAAATAACCTTTGAAATATATTTGATTGAGATTTGAAATAAATTAGTGAATAAGCTAGTTAAAAAATTAGTGAGTTGAATATGGTTTTGGAATATGGTTGATAAAATTGAATATTGAAATTGGAAGATGAACCGAGTTAAATGGAATTGAAATTGACTTTGATTAAATCGAATATAAACTTAAGTTATAAAGTGAAAATAAACATCAGAGTTGTATAAATGTTTATAAACTTAAGTAAAATTTTATGGAATGATTCATAAACGAATTGAATATGGAGTGAAATGTTGTTAAACATAGGATTTGAGGGAATAATTCTTTACTGACATTAGTGTTGAAAGAAATATACTAAGTAATAAATGGATGTGAATAATTGAATGTAGATAAATTGAATGTTAATAAGGTGAATAAGAACAGAATGAATGAAAATAAAAAGGGAATTTGATATAGTTAAGGAATCAATTGAAATAAATATGTAAGTTGTACGTTTGTTATTCTATTCGCATAACAGTTTGGTCCAGATTCGAGTACATAATTTTGAGATGATTTACATCGATCCGAGTTGGGATTTTTCTCTCGATTCTTGATGGCGAACACTGGATATGGATGTTTGATCGATTTTAGAATTCTCTATCGTAGTATTTGGTATGCAAGGAGAATGGCTGTTTCTAATCAAGGAACTGGATCTGAGTCCACACTAGAGTGGTCGCATGATTGATACTAGTTCGGAAGTGAAATTATGTGATCGAGCAAGTGATCGGATATGATATTACGTACGAATGATATATGTATATCGTACGGTTTTAATTAAGCAAATGTTGGAAATTGAAAATGCAAAATAGTGTGATTGTGAACTGTATCATTGGATGTCACTGGTAAATAAGATGCAGGTATACAAAAGCAAGAGCTAGTTTGATGCCATTGATTTCATAAGAAAGTTTTGGTTGCCCAACTAAAAGGTACATGTTTAAATTGTTGTTTGATTTGATAGTTTTATGATTGAGCCACTTGGCTTTTATTTTCTTTTGCCGGTTTGGGCCCGACATAGCGATTTGTAGTTGTTTCGATCGAGCCATGCAAGGGAGATGCTGAAGAAATTTTTCATAAATTTAGGACTTATAATTTTTTGAAAATATTCGAAACTTTTTTAATAACTAAAATTTGATTTTGAGTTATAACCTGAAATGATCGAAAGGGATGATATTAGTTGGACCTATGAATGAATTTGGAAACTTAGAAAAAGTGATAATAAGGTTTCAACAAATTGATTTTGGGAAGTTAAAGGTTTAAAAGGAAACGAAAACCTATTTCAACTAATTGGTTTTAAAAGGTCAATGGGTTTTTGAAAATTTAAATCTTGAAATATAGGCAACCAAAAATCATGAGCAATTCGGTCGAGCCCGTAGAAGCTTGGTCTTCGACATGGAGTGGAAATGGTAGAGCATGGCTTTATTTTTGGATGGCTGACCAGATGCTTTGGAACTAGGGTTCCATGTCTCATTCAATTTTAGGATGTAATTTGTGTAATGGAATATGGCGTCGTGATCGTACTAGAGAGGCACTTGGTCGATGAAGGTTTGAATCAATGATGAAATTTACCGCGATTTCTTTTTGGGGCTGGGCACATATTTTGATGTGTATTTTGATTTGGGGTAGCGGAGGTGCGGCAAGGGGGCACGAGTGAAGGAGAAGATGGAGCGCGACTCATGGGTGGCTTCGGCATGGGCGATGGTGGAATGTTGGCACGTGCACCGTGCACGGCGTGCACGTTTTTGGTTTCAGAGAAAAGAAAAAGGAAAAGGAAAAGGAAAAGGAGAGGAGCAGGGAAGAAGAAGATGGGGTGAGCGAAAGAAAGCGGGTCCGTCTATGTTGGTGGGCTTGGCCCATTTGTTTGGGTGGGTTTCATATTAAAAAATTATTTAATTAATATGTGTTATGTTTAAGCCAACATAAATCGCTCATTCATGATTCCTTTTTCTCATGGATTTTTGCGTTAGGTCCGTATTGATGAGCATTGCGATATGGAATTGGTTTAGTGAACATTGGAGCTATTGGAATTTTAGTGTAAATTCAACGTCGTTCGAATTAGGATGGAATCTAGAACGCCTCGGCGACAACAAAAATTTCGGTGAGTTAAACTCAACTTTTGGGATAACTAGTATGATATATAATTGATAAAAAAAATTTGAATGATTGTTTGAATGAATTACAATATATATATATATATATATATATATATTAGTTGGTTTGGATATATACACACCTATTGGAGCGGATGAGACCCTATTACGTTCCCATGTAAGAGCGGATGACCCTTTGTATACGAGTCCCGCCTCGAAGTAGTTGATTTATATTATATAGTTATATAATGTTTGTGATGCATGGGAAAATAGGTTGAAGGGTTCCAATAGGATTCCTTGCTATTGTTGAATTGTTTCAATAATATTCCTTTTATATGGATTATTGAAAAGTGAACCTGATTATGGGCATTATCGTTATAACATTCTTATATGTTTGAATTAAAACCCAGTAGGGATAGAAAATTAATATCGATATTGGTTAAGCACTGGATAACCATTGGCCTTAAATTAGTAATTTGAAATACTAACAATCGCCAATTGAATTGGAATTGAATTTTAAGACAGGAAATGATTTTTAAATCCAAAATTGGGTTTCGAAAAAAATATTGTTTTAAGTTATTTAATGATAAATGTTATTTTAAGATTATTTAATTATATTAATGTTGTTTAAAGCTATTTAATCATATTAGTAATGTTTTCAAAGATTTTATAATTATATTAATGTTGTTTAAAGTTATTTAAATTATATTAGCAGTGTTTTAAAGTTATTTGTTTATAGTAAATTTTGTTTTAAAGTATTCATCAAAATGCTAATATTTTGAAAGGTTAATTATTTAAGAATAATTATGGTTTGAAATATACAATAGGGATTTATTTATAAGGTTTTTGAACTAAATTTATATTATTTATAGTAAGAATAAAGAGTTGTTATTATTACTTTTGAAATGTTTAAGAATTATTCTAAGAGATTTTAAGGTAGATGATAATTATTTATCTATAATTTCATTTTAAATAATTATTTAATATGAAAATATTTTGAAGTAAATATTTTTAATTATGTATAAATGTTTCGATATCCATTAATAGAGTTGTAAGACTCAGATTTTATAAAGGAGCTTATAAAATGGTCTGGAGACATAAGGAAGATTATTTACAAGGTGAAGAGTTTTATAAATAGTTGGATATTTATAAACGGACTTAAGGAATGAATTCATAGATTCATAAAATAAGTTTTATAAATGATTTAGAGATTTATAAAGGATTTATAAATGAGCTTTAGAAATGTATAAATGGGATTTATAATTGATTGAAATGTATAAAAGAATTTTTATAAATGGTTCCATAAGTTTTTAAAATGGTTAATTGATGGTTTAGGGAATGTTAAGGAGTTTATGGGTGATTTTTGAATCAAATAAAAAGGGAATCTTTCTCGGTTTCTAAATATACTTATACTGTTGAGATAAGTATATGGGTATTTTCTAAGTATTGAAAATATAGAAATCGATGGACATATCTTTGTAAAAGTATTCTTGTACAAGTAATTTACAAATGGTTTTGTTTATCAAAGATTTATAAAAGGAGGCTAGTGATTGCTTATATGTTGAACCAATGGTTGTTTATCCCTATAGAATAAATCCCTGATTTGAATGTATGTTTGTTGATAGATAAATAACGCACTATCAAAAATGGACCCAAACTTAACTTTGGAAATATCTAGGAAAAACAGATGATTTATATGGCATAGTCATCTCTGATGATGTTGTACTGTGTGTATAAAACTCATTTCGTTCTCCTAGGACAACAATAAGGATATCCGTCCACTAGTGGTTAGGAGGTGTTCTCCGATCTTACCTTTGACTGTTTATTTCCTAAAGAACCGGGGTTGAGTTTATCGAGAACTTTCGAATGTTATTTCAAAGAAACTATGATTGGGTATGTTATCCAAAAATAACTTCAATCCAACAAATGCCTATCGAAGTGAAGACATCTTAAAGATGATGGAATTGGAAACAGAGCTCTCAATGTTTCGTTCGGTCCTAGAATAAACTTATATGGATGAATGATAGTATTGCATTGTTACCTTGAAGGCAGTATTAGCATTCCAAGTTGGTAGTGCTATATAAAAGGTAAAACATAGCCACAAGCCTCATTAATAGGGAATGACTAAAACAACAGAGATGCAGCAGGGCTAAGTGGGACGCTCCTAAGTGGGGTTTGATCATTCGTATCTATAGTCGCTATTATCTCTCAGTTTTATGCTTCGGGGCCCATTAACAGAGGTGCGATTATATTCGGTACTATCTAGTAAGGGGTAGGTCGGTCCTGTGTTGCAGGGGATCCAAGAGAGGTCCTCGGTATAATTTTATCTAGAGATGCACCTTCACGGGTGATACCCTAGTTGTCCAGTCGTAGTATGAAATCCATTCTCCAATAAGCGACGTACGGACTTAGTTATGCCCAATTATGATGAAACGTGAGATGCTTGCATTTCAGCTCTATTCATATTTTACTTTGACCCCTAGACATCATTATAATATAAATGGAATTTCTATAGAAAATGTTTTGGGTTATCGTAAAGTGAAAAACTATCTGTGTTTATGTGTGGCATGCTCTTATGAGATACTTTGGTTTCAAAGATTTTTATATAACTTTAAGATCCAGTTGGGTGTTTTTCTCTCATGTTGGTTTTCTAGACTGGCTTGGTATTATTTTATTATAATGCTTGTGTTAGACCGAGCATATTGCTGATTTATTTGGATGCTTTGGAGCTTCAGGGGATGTGCTGGAGGCCTAGAGACGTATTCATATACATGGTTATTTTTTCGTTGTTTTCGTTGTTGTATTTATCAACAATTATAAGGACGGGTTGTTATAACTATCCAAGCTGAAATAGCTCTGATTGATGTATATATACACATATATTACAGTTTCTTTTTATGTAAAGGTTTGTTTTATATTATAGATTATTCGTTCCGCTGTGAGATTGTTTAGTTTTCTTCTTATCTTCTTTCTTCTTTCTTTTTCCCTAATAACTAATTTTTCCGACATTCGATTGCTCGGCACTAAATACACAGGACATATTAGTTTCGATTTTCGAGGGTCGAAAGCCTCTATCATTACAATGAAAATCAAACCTTTACTGATACATATACATAAATATTTAAGCATTTTATAGAATTAATCTTTTATAAACCAAAATTTGTTAACACGACCAAATCTAGTGATATATTTCTTTGAAAATTAAAATTTTAAAACTTTCACAAAACAAAATTTTCAAAGTAAAGCTTTGGGAAAAGAATTCCTTTGGAAACCCCTTTTTAAAATCTAAGGCATTTCCAAAATATAATTTTAAAAAAATTCTCTCATAGGTTTTAGACAAAGAAATTGACAATATCTATTCAAATAAAAATCCAGTTTGCTATCAAAGAAGTAGTCCTACTAGAACTCATAAAATCCGGTTTGCTATCTGGAATAATTGTGTGTGTCCTACTAGAAATCATAAAATCACAAGGTATTTAGAATCTCAATTGTCAAGTCGAACATCTCCAGTCTCCGGGATTCAGCCATATGTCATACTCATGCTCTTCATCAACAATTCTTACGCATTTCCAGCACTCCATGGGGTACTTCAGAGTCGGCGTGAAAGTCTTAGCTCTAAGGTATTTCCAACTCATAGTTGCTTTGCCCATTCCTTCGTAATAGAACTGTAACTACTTCTATAGTCGGAACTCTTAGAATCTAGCGTAAGAATATAATATTCCAACATAGGAAAGTATGGATACATTCTCTTAATTTGTCCTAATTCCTCTGATCTACTAACGTAGTACTCGGATACCAAACGTAACAACCTACAGTTTAATAGGCCCAAATTTCAACTAAAATCGAAACCCATGTCCATCAAAGCATAGATTGTTGGATTTGGTACCTACAAATAAGCATGAGCATTATCGGAAATTGCTAGAAATCTAAACTACCAGCGTAAATAATAATAGGATAAGAATACTAATTATGACACTATCTTGGAATTAATGGTATTCCTTAGATAGCAGATTATCACATCAGCATTGAGCATGGGAGAAAGAAGACTCTCTAACAACAAAGCACATCCATCTCCAGTGACCCGTTCCTCTATGTAAACTGTCTGCAACATAAACTTATATAGATAGGTTCCCATTTGATTGTTATATCCATTAAGGTTAGAAATTCTAATCTAACCTTGCATTGCACACACGATTACATACTTACCGCTTCCAAAGGTAGAAATATTAATAAAGCCATATCAACTACCCAATAATTTCAAATCCATTAGCCACTTAATACTTCTAAATATGAAGTTGGGTTTTGTAATACTTTTGAAAGAGAAATAGGTAGACTCTAGTAATTTAAGACCTATTCCCATGGTGGTTTCCTAACAACGTTGTCAATGGTCAGTAGGTCCTGGCTATAAGATCTCTAACCACTATTTAAGGCTTTTGACATTTAATGTCCAACTATTACCTCATTTATCGTCGATAAAATCATTGTCATATAATAAACATTACCTAATCCACTTAATACCTTTTTATTTGAAAATAGGCAGACAGTAGTCATTTAAGACCTTAACTAAGGCAGACCCCATCATTTAAGACCTATTCCCAGTGCATGTTCCAAAATGGTACTATTATTATTTCGGCTTTAGCAACGTAAGAGACCATACCCAAGCCACATAATATTTCTTAGTGGAAAATAAGTAGACACCATCATTTAAGACCTTCTAGAAGCGTGCTCCTTAACGATACTATCAAGCTGTCATTGCTTGGAAATCTCATTGGGTTACTTAGTACTTTTATTATGAAAGAGGAGGACTTTATAGTCACTTAAGATTCCAAACCTAAAGTGGACTCTTCCTGAGATATCCACTCTCACTCTTTATAAATATGGCATCTTATTAGGTTACTTATTTTTGTAGGGTGGTGGACCCTTCAGCCACTTAAGATCTCAACATTGAAGTAAATAATTTTTGGAGACATCGTTATTTATTTAGTTGTTTGAAATCTCATTAGGTTACTTAATACTTCCATTTAGAAGAGAGGTAGACCCTTTAGCCACTTAAGACCTCAAACCAGAAGCGAACCCCCATGGAGATATCCATCACAATTCCTAACTCTAAATTTGGACCCTTTAATACTTTCCAATCAAGAAAGAAAGCCCAGTCTTCCACATCGTCATAGGTCATTGGATTAGTGATATCTCATATCAGTAGTAAGTACACCCGATTGTTGGTAGCCTCAAAATGGAGGGCAATCTTCCGTCGAGTTAATCTATGGACCACGCATCACTAACCTACTAAATCCAATTAACCAGTCTAAGTCTTTACTTATATTATTTTAGGTAGATTCGACTAAACTCACTAATTCCCTTTTTTATTTAAGGCAATAAGATTGACCTTAAATGTTTATCTACCTATAAATTATTGTTTAATGCTCATAAATGTTAATTTGGCCATAAAATCCTAGCGGGCATTTTCTAAGACATTTATGTACGATTACTAATTTCAAATTAGCAACCTTTTATATCTATTCCATTTCCTAAATTGTTTAATGCTCGTCTTTTAAACTTTGTAGCATCCAAGGTAAAACCTGAAACTCATCGTACTTGAAAGAGTATGCAAGGATTTTAGGGCAACAAAAACCAAGCATTGGACATAAGTTTTTTATGAGAAAACTCGAGATACATGAATACATGCAACAGTAACTATTGAGACCGTACGGATTACCATAACAGTTTTCCCCTCAAAAGAAACCAATAATTTAGTAGGTTTAATATAGTTATATGATAGATAATGTCTGGGGAGAATAATATAAATCATATCAAATAGCTATGATGCTTACATTGCTTACCCCATCACAGATTTAGGTTACACTCAAAACCACTAAGGTGCGTTCGCTTAATGGGTTTTCCACGAAGATCTCTTCGGGAAAGCCGAATTCAAACTCCATGCACTAGGATCAGAAAACACCTTCTGAGCATTGTATATCTCTACACAAAATATGCATAAGGTAAGCATAAAGACCCATGTCCGAACATAAACATGAACAACATGAACGAAATTCCATTAACTCATGGTACCAACATATTGATAGGCGTAGTCTAGATCAAGAGTTGATAATACCCTATCGTTGGTCAGCCAAACCCCAAATTATGCATCCTACTCTGTCTTTAGCCATTTCCTATGTCGAGGTTACGCTCAGAATCTTCCACTCGAGGCTTCATCACGCGAATAGAAAACGAATCCCAAATTGGATCCTTACATCACAAAACCACACATGGATTTCCATATCTCAAAAGATCTCCAAACCGCACAAGAAATTCCACATTCTGAATAGGTCATGAATAATTACATGTGTTCGAGCATCTTAAACGAATCTGGAATCTCCACATAGATTCCTTCTTCAACTGCATTCGAAAACACAGAACTCGTACACTAGTTTTGAAGTGATTTTCAATGATTTGAACTTTTATCGATCCTAGGCTCTTCAAATCTAATCGATGAAGTTCAGGTAAACTCAATTACGGTTCCTTCAGAAGTAAGCGAAAGCTAGAGACATTTTATACCAATACTCCTCCCCGGGGGTTCTTATTGGTACGAAATCGTGAAGCCTTTCGATTATTTTCTAAGTTAATACTACATCAATTCCTAAGTTAATACCAGGTCAAGTTTGATAATCAACTAATTGATTATCTAGTCTTGAATCTCATAAATAGATAAGTCTACCTCATCGGCTTTTAGTGTTAAGTATAGTAGTAATGATTTCCATAGAAAATAAGCAATCAATTAGATTAACATGTTTCCAACATTTTCCACTTACCTATTCCTCGGTTAAGAGGAAATCTCGGTAGGTTAGAGCTCTATTGCTCAATCCCTCCTCGACATCAATCTTAATACTCACAAATAGATAAGATTATTCATTGGCTTATTAGTATTAAACATAGCTAATTACTTTTCTAATAAATAATTAAACCATCAACTATTTGGACATTTAGCAGTTCTAACCCCTTTGCGAAAACATTTAAATTACTTGGAAATACTTTTATATAAGATATTACTTAAAAATAACAAATTTGAAAATCAACAAAATTTGAAAAAAGAACATGTTTTATTCTAAATTTTATTTTAAAAAAAAATTCACAACTAATCCTCAAAGATTCATAAATATCTCAAACTACTTTCAAAATACTCTTAAAATAGTTAGGCAGTACTTTTTGAAAGAGTGAAACAAATGTCTCAAACTTAAAGTCCTTTTTGAAGCATTTGAAGTCCAAGAATCAAGGTTAAACGTGGCAATTTTGCACAAGTGATGTTTTGGCAATTTTCATGTTACTTAACTTTTTACTATTCAAGATTTTCATAGCAATAAAATACATATAAAACACTGTACATATGGTGAGAAATCCCAATGGATCTCTCTACAAAGTTCCATAACAATTGTTAAAAACAAGACAATTCCGAACTGCATCCATAGCGACTATCGCTATAAGTGCACTTTCAAATCCAAGTTGTATCTCGACCTATGTTCAACTACAACTTATGTGTTTTGTTCAAGACCTAGTCATATGTCATACAAGTCCTATTAGTCCATATATGAATCCTATGTGGAACTTGTTTTCAAAACAAGAATCAAAATCAATGTTTTCAACATATACCACCTAACAAATCAAACAACTTTAACCTAGCCAAATATAATCATATATGAGTTATATTATCAATCCAAATGGTAAGTTAGCTCACCTTAAACACAAAAAACGACCAAGCTTAAATGCTCAAGTTCAAACTCAAGCTAGCAACCTCCTTTCCTTCCTCTTTATTCCTTGCTTTACTTTGCTCCAAGCCTCCTCTAGCCTCCTAATACCCACGGCCCCAAGTTTGGTGGGGGAGTTGCGCTTTTCTTTTTCACAATCTAACTAAGTAGAAGGTGTTTTTATGTGGTGGTAAGGTCTCACTCCAAGTTTGTGGGATTTGGAGATGGTTTGCAAACTATTTTCTTTTGGAATTTAAGATGAAGAAGATAACATTGAAATTTTCTCTTAAGCTTTGTGAATATTTATGAATGATACTAAAGGTATGTGTTCTCTTATAAAGGCATATGCAAAGGGTTACTTGCACCTCCTACCTTCCATCAAAGGTCACGAAGGAGCATCAATCTCACATGATAATTTATGTCACCTCTCCTTTATGTTATTTACCGTTATACACTTCTCATAATAGTATCTCTCATCCATTAGAACATTCTAGAATGTTCCATGCTTTATGGAGAGGAGAGTGTGTTAATTAGTTGCTAATGTGTTCATTTGATCATTAGTCAAATGCAAAAGAGTTCAAGCAACTTATATCGATTGAAATTTTTTTATCGATAAATCGATTTTCAGTTACATTTTCGACTTTCCATCGAAGAATATATTTTTGTAAAAAGTTTTGAAAAAAAGATTTCTTAACATTATTTATTAATTAAATGATGTTAAACAATGTTATAGTTACATTTCAAACTGTATCGATATTCGAAGATGAAGTGTTTGAATTTTCGGGTCACTACATCTGGGTCATTAATACAAAAAACTTTAATTATTTCTAATGGTTTTCGCATCAAATTCATTTTTCGTTCGTAACTTCTTCATTTGGACTTTGATCGCAAAACTCCACTTGCTCAAAATATTTCCATGAACGCAATGGTGCACGTTTCGTGGTAAAATTCCATCATTTGCACAAATTCCATTTTCAGAACCAAATTAATTAGCCAACTAACTAATTAAATAACTAACGCCAAATAATGGGTGTTACACAACTTGCTGGTCATAACAATGAAGCTCAAGGACGGTTCTGTTCTAAGGGACTTGAGGACGAAGAAGGTCATATTTTGATTGTAACGATCCAAATTTTAGTCATTTGAATTTGGAATATTTAATTGATTCTAAATATTGAAAATTTAATTTTATAAGTTAAATGACTTATGTTTTGAATATAGTGATTTATTTGATAGTTAAATTGTTTAATTTAACATTCGAAATTGTTTAAATAATTGAATCTTGAATTTAACATGAATAAAAATGATTTTGAAAGTTGATGTAAATTTTATTTGAATAAGAAGAAAGATAGTAAACTTTTAAATTTGGATTTAATAGTAATTAAACTAATTTCGGAGATTACTCGTTTTAATGAACATGCAAAAATTTTCTTCTGGGGCACTTTTTTGGATTTCAAAAAAATTAGTTTCATTGTATCCGTAATGGCGAATAATTATATGATGTCAAATTTTATGGCGACCAGACGTATCGTTTGATCGTGTGAGTTCGAAAACGCGTAAAATTAATTAAAGGAATTTAAATCAATATAATTTAATTTTGAAAGTAAACTTCTATATATGATGATATTGGCTTCTGATATTTATCCCATTGCGTCCAGAATAGGGGTATAACATATAAAATGTCAGGCGGCATACTTCGCTTGGAGTTCGAAAAATTTAAGTGTGAATAGTGCTTTGGAAATTTTTCTACAAAAGGAGCTCCATTATTTTTCCAAACCATAAACCTAATTTTCATCAGCCGCCATTAAAACATAGACCGTCTAACTGCCACGGCAAATCGAAGCAACTAGAGGACTGTTAACCCGCCTTTTATCATGGCCATAAACAGGCGGATTCAACTTAACCAACTTCACGATTATTGAGGTTGGAATATGATGGATTCGGTTTAAATGGATGATGTTCACTTGAATAAATGCTCGGACAGGATAGGTCGTTTGGTCGAAATGAAGTGGTTCGATGTGTTTGGAGTTTGACTATATGGCTTGGCCATTCGGCATAGCATGGTTCGGTCGTGGTATGGAAGTTCACGAAGGTCGGTCGTTGCGATTCGGCATTTGTGGACCGGAATTTCTGGTTCAACAAGGTGATTCAGTCGGGATCGCTCGGCATTATGGCTCCGCATAGGTCGCTCGACATTATAGCTCGGCATGGATCGCTCGGCATTGTGGCTCAGCATGGGTCGCCCGAAATGGTGGTTCGGTTGGGGTCACTCGGTTGTGGTTCGGTCGGGGTCGCTCGGTAATGATGGTATGGCATTGGAGGTCGTTCGACATGAGGGTTTGGCAAATGTAGTTCGGTCTTGGTATGCTCCGGCATCGGACATCCCTCAGCGTTATGGTTTAGTCAAAGCCACTCGGCGTTGCAGCTTGGCCTTGGTTGCCGTTTGGCATGTGGGGGTCGGCTTTACTCATTTGGTTGAAGGGAGTCGGCGTATACGTGCTTCTAGTTCTACCAAGAACTACTTCGGATCAGGCGTGGGACTACTTCGACTCGTCACTGAGGGAGGCTTAGGTCGGCACGTACAGAACTCAAAGTCAGTTGCAATAAATGGTGGAGGTTCGGTATTAGTTTTGATGGGCTTGTACCACTCAGAAAGCTCAACAACTCAGTATTTGTCTATAAACAAGCATGAGGGGGTTCAGAAAAGAGATCTTCTTCCTGCTCTCTTTCTTTCTATTTCCTAAGGCTAAGGTTACTCTACAAGTTCGTAACTGTAGTAGGTTCTAACATCAATAGAAAGAAAAATTCTGGAGTGGACATAAGCTGGAGTTAGCCAAACCACTATAAAATCTGTTATTCTTTACTGCTTTCATTTTAATTTTTTTTGTTCTTCATATTAATATTCCCCACATATATTATATCTGTGATCTGTGACTATTGTTTGGTGCTTTCACTTGGATTTGGATGTTAGTGGCCAATTTTGCGCTAACCTTTTGGTGCTTTCACTGAGAAAGTAAGCACTCAGGGATTTTGGAGTTAGGAACTTGGATTCTAGGAAGCAATGGCTAGGCCATTAATAAGGAAGCAAGTGACAGAAAGATGCAATCAAGAGGGAAATCAAGAGGCTTCCTCTGGAGCTAGAGTAGGTCAAGCCTCCGTCTACATCACTAGGGATGAGATGCAGGTCATGATGAATTCCATGCAGGAGCAGATAATGAAACGACAAGAGATGATGATGCAGGCTCTTCTTACGCAATTTGGATAATCGGGGACTCCAGGTGTTCAAGTTCTAGGAGCTGATTAAAGGGACTCAGCCAGCGGGCAGATGGAGTGATTCAGCAGGCGGCCGCTCCCAATCAACAAACAACTATTAACCCAGATGGACCAAGACTTGGGGGCACACCACTGGATAATATTCGACCAACCCATTGAAGGATATCAGGTGATGCTGTGCAACCCGGCATCAACAGGAACACAGGAGTACGTGACGAGGAATATGTGCTAGAATTTCCACGTGGAGTTGGACAACAGCTAGGAAATATGGATAGGGGGAAAACCTTGGTTGGAAACGATGGGTTAGCTAATAATATTAGATGGACTATCCGCGGAGGTCTGACAAATAGAGATTTGGAGGAAGTAAACAAAAGTCCATTTACCCGGAACACCAAGATAGCTAGGAATCCATCCGATTTCAAGCTACCCACTCTGAAAGTATACAATGGTAAGCCGGATCCCACTGACCACTTGATGAGGTATATAAGGCATTTGGAAGTGCTGGGGGCATCAAAGGAAGTCATGGCCCGATGTTTCCTCCTGTACTTGACCGATACAGCTGCTATGTGGTTCAGACAGCTGGAGGATGGATCCATTGGAGCATGGATAGAACTGGTGGACAAGTTCTTAAGTCAGTTTCGAGTTCACATAAAAGGCCAAAGAACGTGATGACGTTAACATCAGTTAAGCGGGGGCGGAGGAATCGCTCAGGACATTATTAACTCGTTTAATGCAGCAGTTGCTTCAGTGGATCGGCTGGATCCATCAATGGTTCTGATGGCTGCGGTATTAGGAGTCAGATATAATTCAGATTTCAAAGTATCGTTGATATGGGACCCACCATTGGATCTCGGGGAATTCATTCATGAAGCCGAGAGATTTCTTCGACAAGAGGATGCATGTTTGGACATGAGGTCAAAGGAAGTAAACATGGTTAAGGTTGGAGGACTGCCTAGCGAAAGCTCGGGTAAGGACAAGGATAAAGGGAAAAGGAAGCGCCGGTGAGAACCGAAATTCTCCATTTACACAGGATTGAATGCAACACTGGAGCGGATATTCTTGGATACTCGAGATCGCCTTCTGTACCGAAAGCCGGCAAGGAGAGAGCACTCTGAACACGAAAGGGCATCAACAAGGCACTATCTGTTTCACAACCTTGATGGGCATGATATTAACAGCTACAGGCATCTAAAGGATATAATCGAGGAACATGTAAGGAATGGTCAGTTGCGGCAATATGTCGGAACTCAGAATGCGGCGGTGGAAGAGGAGCAAAACCGCCTACCTTGAACGACGAAGGCATGAGGCCCAGGAATGGTGATCGGTTATTCATCAACTAATCGTGATGGTTCAGAATAAGCAATAAACTCTGGGCAAACGGCTAAATCACTTACTCATGTACGGGGTCGGAGGTAACCCTTAGGCATGGTCTGAGATGATGGTCATCAAGATGCTCTAGTTTGTGAAATTTGTTTTTTCCTTTTGATTTGGACATTTTCTTTTTCTGCTTTGGTTTTGGAGTTTGGATTGAACTCCCGTTTTTATTGGTTTTTTGGTTTGGATTTCGATTTGGATGTCCGACTTTTGATTTGGATTTTGATTTGGACTTTTGATTTGAATTTATGGTTTTCTGGTTGGATTTTGATTGGATTTTCTCTAGATTTTGGCTAAAAGGTCATCGAGGTCCGGAGAGACCAGGATTCCTCTTAGGACTTAAGCCATGACATTACTCAACGTTCAGGGACACTGAACCAGGAACGCCATGACATTAATTGACATAGGTAGTCAGGTGCAGGTTGCGCTTGGCAATAACCCATAGAGGTTATGGATTTGGATGTTGGCTATGAACAGCTAAGGATTTGGACATGAACCTAAAACGATCTCGGATTTGGACATCGGCTCGGAGAGGTCGCGGACGTGGTTATTGGTCATTGGGAATGGATGGATTGGGACTCGATTGTCGGGTTCGAACAGATGTGGACTTCGGACATCGGATTTGAGGCTAGTCGAAACACACCTTCAAATAGCAAGGCATGTTTGGAGGGGCAAATGTTAACCCGCCTTTTATCAAAGCCATAAACAGGCGGATTCAAGTTAACCAAATTCGCGATTATCGAGGCTGGAATATGATGGATTTGGTTTAAATGGATGATGTTCACTTGTATAGATGCTCGGACAGGATAGGTCATTCGGTCGGAATGAAATGGTTCGATGTGTTTGAAGTTCGACCATGCGGCTTGGCCGTTCGGCATGGCATGGTTCGGTCATGGTATGGAAGTTCATGAAGGTCGATCGGTTGCGGTTTGGCATTTGTGGACCGGAATTTATGGTTCCGTATGATGATTCGGTCAGGATCGCTCGGCATTGTGGCTCGGCATGGGTCGCTCAGCATTGTGGCTCGGCATGGATCGCTTGGCATTATGGCTCGGCATGGGTCACACGACGTGGTTGTTCGGTAGTGGGTCGCTCGGTGTTGTGGTTCGGTAGGGGTGGCTCGGTAATGATGGTTCGGCACTAGAGGTCGTTCGGCCTGAGGGTTTGGCAAATGTGGTTCAGTCTTAATATGGTCCGGCATCGGACATCCCTCTACGTTGTGGTTCGGTTAGAGCCACTCGGCATTCCAGCTCGGCCTTGGTTGCCGTTCGGCATGTGGGGGTTGGCTTTACTCACTTGGTTGAAGGGAGTCGGCGTATATGTGCTTCTAGTTCTAGCAAGAAATACCTTGGATCAGGCATAGGACTACTTCGGGTCGTCACTGAGGAAGGCTCGGGTCGGCATGTACAGAACTCATGGTTAGTTGCAATAAAGGGTGGAGGTTCGGTATTAGTTTTGATGGGCCTGTACCACTCAGAAAGCCTAACAACTCAGGATTTGCCTGTAAATACAACATGAGGGGGTTCAGAAAAGGGATCTTCTTCCTTCTCTCTTACTTTCTATTTCCTAAGGCTAAGGTTACTCTACCAGTTTGTAACTGTAGTAGGTTCTAACATCAATAAAAAGAAAACTTCTTGAGTGGACGTAGGCCGGAGTTAGCCGAACCACTATAAAATTTGTTGTTCTTTACTGCTTTCATTTTAATTTTTGTTGTTCTTCATATTAATATCCTCCACATATATTCTATCTATGATCTGTGACTATTGTTTTGTGCTTTCACTTGGATTTGGGTGTTATTGGCCAATTTTGGTGCTCAAAAGGACGAATTAGGCCACGACTTCAACTAACTAAATGTAGAGCATGACTATATGAAGCTAATCAACAGATGGATCGTGCTATCGTCGACTGAGGTGACAGAAATTGGGCCACATTCATGGGTAGGTCAAGTTGAAGTTTTCGGGTTTCGAGCAACGGCATTCGCGCACGCGCGATGTGGTGGAGGGCAGTAGGCGGCTATGGTGGCGGCACGGTAGCATGTGGTGGGTGGCGGTGAGTGTTGATGTCGCGGTGTTCGATAAAATTTAAAAAAGGAGAAAGTCACAGGCCTGGGAATGTCACGCGAGAGGGAAGAAGGATTAATATTTCAAACTTTAATTTTTTTAAGTTAATTTATAATTTAATTATTCAAAAGTTCATTGATTCATAACTTGTTCGTACGAAGTCAGTTTTGAGCGCGACAAGTTGTATTGCGTTTGTATCAGCGAGTACTACGCTATAGAGTTGGATTGGATAAATTCGGAGCTAGTAGGAATTTTGGATAAAATTGAACAACCATTTAATTTTAATCCAAACCGGAGTGCTTTGGAGATTTTTGGCATTTTTTGTGAGTTAACTCACCTCTTTGGCCTACTTATATTTTTATACAAGTGGGAATAATCTTATTTATGCCATTTGTTGCATGTTTGGATGATATTATATTTATTAGTTGGTTTGGATATATTCCTGCTTATTGGAGCGGATAAGACCCTATTACATTCCTGTTTAAGAGCGGATGACCCTTTGTATACGAATCCCGCCTCGAAGCGGTTGATTTTTATATTGTTTGATTATATGATATTTTTGATATGGGGGGACAGGTTGGAGGGATCCAATATGATTCCTCACACTGTTAATTTTTCTTTTCATATATTTTGATATATGATGTGTTGGATGCCGTATTTGATGACATGGATTTGTTTTGCTTATTTAGTGCTATGGCAGCATTAGGCCATATTTTTAGTATTTTGAAATACTATAAAATAGTGATTTTAATTGAAATGATTTTCAAAGTGATTTTGGAAGAATATATGTATTAATAATTTTTAATTAAAAGGATGGATTTTTTTAAAGAAATAAAAAATATGATTTTTGATGTTACAAAAGTATAGTTTTGAGATGTGTTATCCCATTTTTGGTCAAAACTGGAATATCAATGTTGTGTGTGTTTCCACCACGACCGAACCAAGAAGAAGCAGCCAGCAAGCGTATATAATTCTGGGATTTCACTCATGACTCAAGTATAAAAGTCCATTTGGTATCAAAGATTTAAAGTTTCATTCGGCAATGTAGAGCGAAGTCTCATTCGGCATTCAAGATGCCTTGGTTCATCCGGCGTTCCCAATACAAGAGCTCATTCGGCACTAGAAGCATTCGGCATCCCCAACTCATCACCGAACCAACTCCACTTCCCTTCCTAGCCGAACCAACCACACTTCCATGTACTACCGAACGAGCTCCACCGAATCACCTCCACCGGACCAAGCCACCGATCCAAACCCACACCGAACACCCTACACCGAACCAGGTGACCGCCGAACTAAAACTTCTCCATCCTTCTCTCCAAGCACGGCCGAACCAAGGAACGCCGAACCAGATGTGCCAGGCCAGATTGCTTCAGCCCAGGCCCACCAGCAGCTATAAACATCCAAGACCCCTGCCCCCAACCTCACTCTATAAATAGAGGGGCAGGGGTACAACAATGGGGGACAAGTTTGAGAGCTCAAGCACGGATAGAACTTTCAAACAACTTTCAGTTACTTGTAATCAAGCTTTGTACTTGTAATCTGAAGAGAAAAGGAGAATAACATATAAAGTGGACGTAGGCACGTTCTGGCCGAACCACTATAAATCTGTGTGTCTTTTACAGTTTAGTCCCTGCTTTTTATATATTTGCATAAATCACCCAAATCACTAAAAACAACTTAAAATCAACGGAATCATACGACTTTGAGGTGTTTGCCCATTTTTTGCGCAAACATTTTTGGTGCTTTCACTGAGAATTGAACTCAAGGACCTACCGCTCGGAAGTTGAATTTGAGAGTTTAGAGATTCAGATTGGAAGAGTCATGACAAGACAATCAAGCAGAAGGCCAAGGCCAGAGCAGAGTCAACAGGAAGGGAGTCAAGAGGCTTCCTCAGGAGCAAACCAAGCTTCAGCCTTCATCACCAGGGATGAGATGGAGGCTATGATGAGAAGACAAGAAGAGATGATCCAGAACTTGCTTCAGCAAATTGGGCAACTTGGAGCACAAAACCAAGGAGCAACTGGAGTTCAGAACGGAGCAGGACCATCTGGCGTAGCACCAGAGCTAGGGGGCACTCACACAGAGCATATTGATCCGACCCCGGGAAGAGAGATGGGGGCATCCGAGCCACCTGGTAGCAATAGAGGAATGAACGTTCAGCCAGGGAGGCATGCACATGAAAACTCCCGTGGACTCGGGGGGCAGGTCGAAGGCAGTGAACGAGGACTACAGCTTGGAGACAATGACAGATTAGCAGAGATGGTCAGAAGAGCTATGAGAGGCGGTTTAGTAAACAGAGACTTGGAAGATGTAAACAGGAGTCCTTTTTCTTCTGCAATTAGGATGGCTAGGAACCCACCAGAGTTCAAGCTACCATCAATAGAGATGTACGATGGGAGGACAGACCCTGCGGTCCATCTTCTAAGTATATGAGGCACATGGAAGTGCTGGGGGCATCACAGGAGATCATGGCCCGGTGCTTTCCACTGTATTTGACGGACATTGTAGCGTTATGGTTTAGGCAACTGGAGAACGGCTCCATAGGAATGTGGGCAGATTTAACTGAGAGATTCATGAGGCAATTCAGGGTTCATATTGCGAGACCCAAGAATGTGATGACTTTGGAAACCTTGAAGCAGAAAACCGGAGAGACTTTGAGGAGCTTTCTAACGCGATTTAATGCGGCGGCCGCATCTGTGGATCGACCAGATCCATCTATGGTCATGATGGCGGCTGTATCTGGAATAGCTGCTAGTACAGAGTTCAAGAATTCATTAACCAAGGACCCGCCTATTAATCTGGGAGAGTTCTATCATGAGGCTGAAAAGTTTCTGCGTTTGGAAGATGCTAGTGCAGAAAGAGAGGAAGAAGATGACGTTTACGCAATCAAGAGCGGAAATCCACCTGGAAAGGGTGCGGAGACTAACAAAGGAAAGAGAAAGGCTGAGGATAATGATGACAGGACAAAGCGGCAACGGAGGGAGCCGCGATTCACCACTCACACTGAGCTGAATGAGAGTCTAGAACGAATTTATCAGGATACCAAGGAGCAGGTTCCGTATCGTAGACCAATGCGAAGGGATCCAACCTCTGACGAAAGAAAATCAGATAAGTTTTGTGTATTCCATGAATTAAACGGTCATAAAACTAATGATTGTAGGCATTTGAAGGACGAGGTGGAAGGGCATATCAGGAACGGTATGCTCCTTTAGTATGTGAGGAGGTGAACTCCAGCTGTGGAGCCAGAGCGACCACCGTCTACATCGGCTAGAGGTGACCCTGGATCGGGGCACCGTTTGATTATCCATTGATTGCTTGATTAAAATAACGATGAACAAGTTGTAAACCTCTCGCTAACACGGTTAAATCATTTACACATGTGAGCGATCGCGCACGATCCATAGGCATGCTCTGAATGACTACCGGCCGCGTTATAGTAAGAGTTTACGCTTTGACATCTTCATTCTGCTCTTTGCTTTGATTTTGATTTGAAAATTTAAATTCTTCCTGTTTGGACATGTCTGCTGTAAGGTTCATATGATTATTGCTTTAACATTTACAATTCTATGGAAAAATTACTTGTATGCCCGTGGATCGCGAACGGTCCACGAGCACCTCTTGCATGGCAGTGAACTGCCGAAGTCTTTGATTCGGAAACTCCCCCAAACAATAACTCCGACACTGATAATATTAAGTCCCCCCCCGGGCACACACAATCTGCCTCGAACGGCACCCAACCTCGAACGGTCACAACTCGCCTCGAACAGCACCCGACTACGAACAGTCACAATTCGCCTCGAACGGCACCCGACTTCGAACAGTCACAACTCGCCTCGAACGGCACCCGACTACGAATAGTCACAAACTCGCCTCGAACGGCACCCGACCTCGAACGGTCACAATTCACCTCGAACGGCACCCGACTTCGAATAGTCACAAACTCGCCTCGAACGGCACAACTCATCTCGCCACAAATGGCTCGATCGCGAAAGGTCGTCATTTGAGGTCCACCCCCTGACCGCCAACAGTCGCACCTTACCACGAATGCCTCGATCTCGAACGATCGTCATCCGAAGTAAGGCGCTTGACCGCGAACGGTCCCATTTCATCTTTTGCCGCGAACGGCACCAGCCGTGAACGGCCACATTTCACCCCAAGTGGCTTGATCGCGAATGGTCGCCATTTGAGGTCCGCCCTCTGACCGGGCTCGGTCGCACTTTACCTCGAATGGCTCGATCATGAACGGTCGTCATTTGAAGTAAAGCGCTTGACCGTAAACGATCACATTCCACCGTAAATGACTCGATCTCGAACGATCGTCGCATGGATTTAGACGCTTGACCGCGAACGGTCGCACTTCACCTCAAATGACTCGATCGCGAACGGTCGTCATTTGAAGTTAGGCGCTTGACCATGAACGGCCGCGCTTCATCCCAAATAGCTCGATCCCGAACGGTCGTCATTTGGGGCCATATAAAATATCAAGCTCTTTACAGGTTGTCAACAGGATATGAACATCCAGCTCATGGCATTACAAAACACGCCTTCCTACCGCAAGGACATCAACAGGATATGAACATCCAGCTCATGGCATTACAAAACACGCCTTCCTATCGTAAGGCATGTTTTGGGGGGCAAAGTGTTATCCCATTTTTGGTCAAAACTGGAATATCAATGTTGTGTGCGTTTCCACCACGACCGAACCAAGAAGAAGCAGCTAGCAAGCGTATATAAGTCTGGGATTTCACTCATGACTCAAGTATAAAAGTCCATTCGGTATCAAAGATTTAAAGCTTCATTCGGCAATGTAGAGCGAAGTCTCATTCGGCATTCAAGATGCCTTGGTTCATCCGGCGTTCCCAATACAAGAGCTCATTTGGCACTAGAAGCATTCGGCATCCCCAACTCATCACTGAACCAACTCCACTTCCCTTCCTAGCCGAACCAACCACACTTCCATGTACTACCGAACGAGCTCCACCGAATCACCTCCACCGGACCAAGCCACCGGTCCAAACCCACACCGAACACCCTACACCGAACCAGGTGACCGCCGAACTAAAGCTTCTCCATCCTTCTCTCCAAGCATGGCCGAACCAAGGAACGCCGAACCAGATGTGCCAGGCCAGATTGCTTCAGCCCAGGCCCACCAGCAGCTATAAACATCCAAGACCCCTGCCCCCAACCTCACTCTATAAATAGAGGGGCAGGGGTACAACAATGGAGGACAAGTTTGAGAGCTCAAGCACGGATAGAACTTTCAAACAACTTTCAGTTACTTGTAATCAAGCTTTGTACTTGTAATCTGAAGAGAAAAGGAGAATAACATATAAAGTGGACGTAGGCACATTCTGGCCGAACCACTATAAATCTGTGTGTCTTTTACAGTTTAGTCCCTGCTTTTTATATATTTGCATAAATCACCCAAATCACTAAAAACAACTTAAAATCAACGGAATCATACGACTTTGAGGTGTTTGCCCATTTTTTGCGCAAACAAGATGTACTTTGATTTGGGATTTTTGAGTAAGTTTGTATAAAGGACTTATGAAAAGTGTTATAAACAATGAAATAGATTTATAATTGAAATGTATGTATATTTTGTAAATGGATTTTATAAATATATTAGATTTATAAAGAAATGGATTTATAAGTGGATTTTGATAGTAAAATGAGTTTATATAAAAGTATGATTTATAAATAAAATTTTATAAATAAAGGGATTTTATAAAATAAAAAATTTACAAAATCAAAAGGAGATTTGTAAAAATAGTTTTATAAATATGGAAATGATTTATGTTAAGATTTAAAAATGGATTTTTATATAAAGGAAAAATATAGACATGTTTTTAAGAGTTAAATAATCTTTTAAGGAAAGTTTTGAAAGTAATGTCTTTTGATGAAGTTAATAGCTTTAAAAAGTAATTTATCTTTTAAAGTATTGTTTTGGAAAATAAGAATTCCAAATGGAATTTAATCGTTTGAAAAAATGATTTAAAATGTGATACGTATCGAAAGCATAAATTTCAACATTTATTATTGTAATAGACATTTTTGGGAAAATATGGAAGGCATGGACTACAACATTGTTGTTATAGTTAATGAATAGAATATGGGATTATATATATATATAATCAATCGAATCCCAATACTTTTGTTTTGGGTTGTCGTAACGATGTTTAGCATCATTCGTTTTGACCCAATAAATGATGTTTTGACCTTCCACTGTGAGATACACAAATCAGTTCTTATGATCGTAATAAAGGCTTGGTGGTGTAGGAGCATTGCTTCCTATATTAACACCCGTTTGGAGGCATACCAACTCCGGAGTTGTACGGTTATAGAAATCTATTTGGCATGTCTCCAAAATGGTAGTGTTATATGCTTATACTGTTGATATAAGTATATGGAAATGTTTTCCAATATCCAAAGATTGAAATAGTTTTGAGGATATATCTGTTTAATAATAATTGAAGTAAATATTTAAAATAAATTTAATTAATAAAAATTAATTAAATGAGCCTAATGACTGTTTAGGTGCTAAATATTGCTTGTTGCTTTGATAGTTGAATAACTGACTATCAAATTTGTGCATTTTTGGTCCTTAGCATGATGTGGGAACTGGTTAGTCATGCACTTAGTACAAAGCCAACTGAATTTGCTTGATTATCGTTTTGATTAAGAATGTTGATTCGAGTAGTGCAAAGTGACTACGGTACTCCAATCTACCGGACTTCCTTCTTGGCTAAAGGATAGCAAGTTGAGAGTTGGAAACGTGATAAGTCTACAAGACTTGGTTTCCATATGAGGCTAAGGAGTCTCTTTATCGTTGTTGGTCTGAAGAGATCGGGGTATCCGAGAACCACTTCGATCCAATGTATGTGTTCGAAAGTGCATGTTTATGATGATGATTTTGAAGATGGAGATCCTCATGATGCAGGGTTATTTTCCACTAGTCCCTTGGGGTGAAATTTACCATATCATGTATGTATGGTGGTAGTAGCGCTTCATTATGAAAACCTACGATATACAAAGTCTTCTCGCTACAAATCCTAGGGGTAATTCCCGATAGGATATGGTAGGAGAGTGCCTTCGGTTTGTCATATTCTTGGACAACTTGCATGGATGAATGTCAGACATTTCATTTCTAAGATTACAGCCTTGACTTTTACAAACGTACATATGCTTGGTGGTGGAGAATGCACTTCTTTTAGCTTAACACCCTTCTTTGAAACTTACAAGCTTTAAGGTTGTATGTTTGTGAAAGTCAATAGTGATTGAAGGAATGGACATATGGTATTCAAAGTGGAATGTTCTTTGTGAATGATAAACGTTACCTTAGGCCTCATCATTCGGTAATGGCTTAAACATGGTACGCCATTAGGCTATGTGGTTCACAACTGTTAGGATATGTTCATTACCTTTCTAGATAACACTATATGTTGGGTATATAGTGTATGCTATGAGATGTCTCAAATAGGTCGGTAATGACTAGGGTGATGACATATTCGGTTTCTATCCAAGCCATATATGAGTGCCAAATAGGGATAGACCGGTCTTGCCTGATGCGAACGATATTTTGTGTATCCTCGGTACATTCCTCTAGAGATGAACTGTACGGAAGGTAGCTTACCTGCCATTGTATGGAGCCCAGTCTCTAATATATGCCTACTATTTTGTTTGTAGAGCCTAACATATTATGGATTTAATAATGGTAACAACTTCAGCTATGATTAACTATTATGTATACTAGACACTAGTATAATATTAGAGGATTTGATATGAAATGTTTTGGTTATCGTGAGGTAAAAACCTATCCTGTTTATGTATAGTGTGATTTTATGAGATACCTTTGTTTCAATAAAGAAATGTTTTATAAGTTTAGGATAAATTTGAGATGTGTCTTCTCATGCTGGTTTACCAGACTGATACGGACGTTCTTTCCTTTTAATGCTCAAGTCAGACCGAGCATATTTATAGATTCAGATTTGATGCTTTAGAGCTTCAGTAGTCGAGTTGGAGGTCATCAGATCGTATTCCTCGTATATGTTTACTTTCCGCCGCATTTTTGTTTAAATTATCGACATTTACGAGGACAGATTATTATAACCGTCCAGGCCGATGATTATGATTTTATTGTTGTACTCTGATGGATGTATGTAAATTATATTATAATTTCTTTTTTATAAAGTTCATTGATAATATATCATATGTTGTTCCGTTTCGATTATGAGATTCTATGTTTTTTAGTGTCTTTCTCTCTTCTTCTTCTTCTCTCTTCTTCTTTCCAATTTCTTTCCCATGACTATTGGTTTTATCGACACTTGAATTTTAGGCATGTGAATATTGAGGATGTATTAATGTCGATTTTCGAGGGTCGAAAATCTAATCCGTCACACTGATAATAATCAAGGGAGTTGAGTAACAAGAAGAGATAATGGTGAAGGATCGAAAAGATTTTCCGTAGAGTAGTTTGATAGTGAACTAAACGTGAGAGGCGCTAAAATTGAGCCAGCTATAGCTAATCTCTCATTCTCGATGACACTTCGCTTTCATGGTTGAAGTGGCATTTGGTGAAGGATGGACCGACTGTCGGGAGCTATCACATATCCAAGATCGAGGTCAAGATCACATGATAAGTCATTGTAGGGAGAGTGACAGAAACCCCTCACCCTAGAGGGGAAGATTGATCCATCATTGGTAAATGCCAGAGCCAGAAGATAGAATGGCATAAATATTTGAGGAATATGTCTGTCATGAACCGGCATTTGAGGGTATTGTTGGCAAAATTGAAAGCCTTTATCATTGGAAATAGAAATTTCTTGAAAACCTAAAGACATCTGTATGCTTGCCATGGATCCTTACAGAGGTCTAACAGATCCAGCAGCTCACCTGCAGTAATATATTTAACACATCTTAATGAGCGTGGCAACAGAGGAGGTTTATGCAAATGTTTCCCTTTGTTATTTGTTGACCTTGCTAAGATGTGGTTCTGTCATATACCTCTAAGTTAATACACTCTTAGGCTATGATAAAGGTAATGTTCACCTATTAGTTTCAAGTGCATATAGAATAACCTAAGGACCCGTATTCACCATCTGACATGAAGCAAAGGGAAGATAAATCACTACCGCAGACTTGACTCATTTTATGCCATGGAGGCCAGTGTACAAAACGCACGCTAATGACTAACTTGAATAGATAGATTGGAAAATTGCATCCAAACATGAAATTGGCTAAGTGGCTAAGAAAGAAAAACCAGCCACCTTATTAGACTTCTTTTAAGCTGCAAAGTATCTGAGGTTGGAAGAAGCCATAACTGGGCGACAGGCTTGGGAAATAACAAGATTATCGGAAACATCCAACAGTGTAAATGCTATGGTAAAGGGATGTGAAAATAGTTTTTATGGAAAAACGAAGGACACAAATCAAGGTGGCACGCATCGAAAGAAGCTATAGTGGAGGAAATTTAGGCTTGGACCAAGGTTAGACTCATATGCAGACTTGAATGATACAGTAAAAAAACATGTACCTTACAACACAAGCAGAACTAAAGTATAATAAGCCCCGGCTAGGGAAAGAAAACAAAGTAGGCATATATATGGTAAAGTTAATTAGTTTTACAAGGCTTATGGGCATGACACTAATGAGTGCAGCCACTTATGTGACATCATTGGGAAGTATATGTAAAAGAAGAAGTTGGAACGATACATCAGAGATCCTAATGCCCCGCTGACTCTTGTGCAACAACCAAGGCAACCTATGGGAACTAGCATTAACCGTGTAAAGGATAAAGGATTGGTCATCAATACCATAATAAGAGGACCCCGCATAGTAGACACGAATTGGGCTGAAATGGAAATGTTCCAAGTCTTTGAAGAAAAGTGAAGGTTTTTGAGCAAGGAGTGTGAAGCTAAGACCCTCGTCAGGTGCAAGTAGAGATAACTTTCAATGATAGTAATTTAGAAAGGAAAATGTATCCACATACCAATCCTATGGTAATTTCGGCCATACTTGGCTCAGCAGAAGTTCATTGTGTTTTGGTTGACAGTAGAAGCTCGGTTAACATATTATTTAAGGATGCTTTTGACAAACTCTTTTATTAGTAACACTTCTTTTATCTAATAAAACATTGTTTATCAATTTGTACTATTCATTTGTGCTCTTTTCAATACTTCATAAAGTATTCATACACTTATCTCAAATGGTATAAGTATAATGACAAATCATTAAAAAGATCTCTTACATAAAACTTTTACTTTTTCTAGCTTTTTCCAAAAGATTCCTTACTTATAATTTCGTTTCAAATATACAGTTTTAGGATTTAAGTACTTCCACAAATCCATTCGAAAAGGTTTACAATTAATGTTACTTAAACATTGTTACTACAAACCCAAAACCATTCCACTTATGCTTATCTTTAAAAAATTCATTAAAGATCTACTTACATTCATAAGTATAATTAAAAAGGATTAAAGACTAATGTTATTAACACATTGTCACAACAAACCTAAAACCATTCCATACTTACATTATTATTAAAAACATTTATTTAAAGATCTAAGTCAAGCCACACCATATGTTTATGAGGGCAATAAAAGTAATGTTATACAATATAAAGTTGTCATTCGCATTTAAAAGCAAGAGGAGTCCAAAGTTTATAACTTTAACTAGTTAATGTCACTTTAACTTTATGTTTCAAACACACAACATATATACACAATATATACAAGCAAGATAGCGGGATAAGTCATTTATCTCTAAGCCAAAAGCATGCTTAAGAATAAACAACTCAAGAACACTTCCTACTGTCACTGCAACCACCTTCCCTTCCCTCCTTCTTGCATTCACTTGCCTTTTGTCGTTGTAATGTTATACTAAGGCTTATGGAAAATTTTGAATTCATTTAGAGTTATTTTGCAATTATTCTCTATAGAAATTTTGAGAAGAAGAAGATATGAAGCGAGCTTACTTTTAGCATTGTGAATTTGTGATTTTTATACAAGGATATGCCTTTCCTTATATGGGCTTCATATGGTGTTGCATAAGCTTGTTCTCATCCCCCTCTCATGCCATAGAAGCTTGGCTACCCCACATACCATCACTTGTTCTCTATGCCTCTTTCTTTTAATTAATTCCTTTAAAACCTTAACCCGTTAATATCTCTTGTCCATTAGAAACTTCTAGAACATTCTATTTACTTTATGAATCAAAGTGTGTTAATTAGTTCGTAATGTGTTCATTTTATCATTACACAAGTGCACAAAATCTCGAACGACTTATATTGAATAAAAAGTTGTTTATCAATAAACCGATTTTTGGTCACATTATCGATTTTTCTTCGAAGAATATATATTTGTAAACTACTTTCAAAAAAAGTTTCCAACCATTAATTATGATTTTAAAAGAGGTTAAGAAGATTATTATATCAATTTAATCACATTTACCCAGAGACTAAAGTATTTAAATAATTCGGATATTTAAATATAAAGTGCCCAAAATTCTAGGTCGTTACATTCTCCCCCACTTAGAATATTTCATCCTCGAAATTCCAAAATGAGCAACCAATAAACAATCACACATTAGTTCTTAATAGTATCACAATCACTTAGAAACAAATCCCATAATTTGCCCAAGTTCGAAAATCCTCTTAGCGCACAAGGACGACAAATAATCTACTAATTGTACCTTACGCTCATTAGCCTCAGGATATTACTTAATCGATTATTCATGTTACCTCATAAAAAATAATAGATTCATCACCTAAACTCTCCATAAGCCAATCAAAACATAGTATGCATGAACTAATAGCTGTACGTTGAAAATGGACCATCCATACGTAATATTATTTCCGATTTGATCTCTAGTGCGGACTCCAATCAGGTTCCTTGATTAGAAACCTTCGTTCTACTTACAAACCATATACCATGATAGAAAACTTTGGATCTTATTAAGAATCTGTATCAAGTGTTTGCCGTCAATAATCTAGTAAAAAATCCTTGTTCAGACCGGTGTAAATCACCTAGAAATCACGTACTCGAATACTAGATCAAGAACAGTCATGTGAATAAAACGATCTACATACAACCTACATATTTATCCCATTGGTTTCTTAAGTATTCTAATATCTTTTATCATGTTATTTTACAAAAACGACATTTCATTCAATACTAAACTATTTACGAATCATTTCATTAAAACATAACTTCATGTTACTAAACATTTAACAACTTAATTTCATATTTGTATACTACACTACTATATCCTAAGAGCATATACAAAAACATCAAATTCATTTTACTTAATAGGCATGTTTAACCAATTAAAAACTTGCTACTTCTCAACTCAAGTGTTATATAAACTCAGCTTTTATATTTCAGACAAAAACATTTTACTTCAAGTTCTATAATGATGCGAAAGCTTCCGACTATTAAAAATCACCGAAAAACCCTATTTCATTTAAAAAAATGAAATATACCAAACTACGTATCATAACGTGATAAACATATCATACAATCCTAATGCATAGGCTACATATGTCAATAAAATAACATAACAAAATTTCAATAATTATTAAACACGCTTTATCCAAAAAGGGAAAACATGAAAAGTTCCAATATTTTTTACAGGCTATGCCACTACCACTCAGGCCCCCTACATAGTATATGTCAACATTTTTTACAGGCTATGCCACTACCAATCGGGCCCCTTACATAGTATATGTCAACATTTTTTATAGGCTATGCCACTACCACTCGGGCCCTCTATATAGCATACGTAACAATCTTCCCTTTTCAATCCTTAAAAGTCAACACTAGTACATTTAAGGTATTCATATGTCAAGCATCAAAGTGCCGGAAAGACAAATTACTAGGGGAAAATAAGGAATACATAGAAGAAGAAAAATCTCATATCGTGATGAGTAATATACACTATACATAGATCTTTATAGAAGAAAAATGAAATATACATACATCAAATCAATGTACACTAATCTAACATCATCCTGGACAGCTATAACAACATGTCCTAAAAAATACTGAAAATAAATAAACAACCAATGCAGCGAAAATAATAGAAATACTTGAATATGTCTTAGCGGCATCCAGCTCGTTTCCTGGAGCTCCAAAGCGTTCGAAACTATATTTTAAAATATGCTCGGTCTAACCCGAGCATTACAACAAAGTAACGCGTGGACCAGTCTGGTAAACCAGTATGAGAAACACACATTATATGGATTTTACGTAAAACTTTTAAAATAAAGGTATCTCATAAGATAATGTCGCATATAAATGTGGACGAGTTTTTGTCTTACAATGACCAAATCGTTTCAAATAGAAAATCCAATGATATTATAATAATGTCTAGAGTTGAAAATAAATACATAAAATAGTTAGAATGCTTACATCTCACTTCTAGCATAGTTGCGCACAACTAAGTCCGTACAATGCTTACTGGAGAATGGATTCCATACAATGACAAGACTACTAGGGTACCACTTGCCACAGCACACCTCTAGAAAAATGAACTGAGGGCCTCAACCGAAAACCCTACCAACACAGGACTGGCCTACCCCTTACTGGATAGTACCGAATATTTCATCACCTTACCTGCTTTGCAACATTTTTCCAAGAGCTTTAATCCACAACAAATTCATAAATATATATCAAGAAGGGTGATTACAATACCTTAATGGGTGCGACCCACATAGCATTGTTGCATATCCCATGTTTTTTTTATTTCCATTTGTTGAGACAAGAGGCAATGTTTTACCTTTTCATATACCAATCCCACTTGGAATGCCCTCCAGACAACAATGCAATTCTACCATTGGTCCATACAAGTCGCCCAGGATATGAACAAAACAGAAGGCACTACTTTACTATATTCATTTTGGAATCACCCTCATGATTAGTAGGAAGTAGCCCTTGCACTTCAAAGAGCTTCATCTTCGATCAACTTCAAGATATCTTCAATTTGAACATTTATGCCGGTTCGAATTATGTTTTAGATAATATATCTGATCTCAATCTCTCCGAACCGATAATGAAAATTTTAAAACTAGCCAACATTTGATAAAACTCCTTTTATAAAACTCCAAATATGATTATAAACTCTTTTAATAAGCACTTCTTCCATATTATGAATCGTTTTATAAACCCATTTCTATTCATAAAACTCCTTTATATGAATTTCCAAAATATAAAATTTTAGGATTCATGTACTTCCCATAAATCTCCAAAATATAATTATAAAGCTACTTTATAAAAATCCCTTACAAAAATCCTTTATGGATCAAAAGTTCACCTTCGTATATCCTTAACACAAATCTTCGTTTCCAAAATAAGACCAAATAGTTCCATAAAACGATCATTTCCTGTATCACCATAATTCCACAAATGAAATTGATTATTCTAATTTATCAAAATAACATTAATTTCCTCTTTTTAGAATATCATTTATAAAACATACTTATACAACTATCATTTTCTTATAAAAAAGTATTTATAAATCTACCATTTATACAACATTTTTATGTAAATGTTTCACGAATATTTGATCTAAAATATTTCTATCTTATTTTAAACATAAATCTCCTTAGAATCAAAGATAACCCTTTTATTTTCTTTTAAAGTAAACATTCATCATTATAACAACTATTCTATAAAAATAAATACTTTCCAAAATAATTTAAAAACATTTCCATATATTTATAAAAGACAAATAAAAAGGTTGATGAAATAGAGAAGTTCTGAAACACCTTTTAAATAAAATATCACAAAAACTTCCAAAGATCATATTTAAAATCATTCTCAAAATTTAAACCATTTCCAAGCCAAAACAGCAATTCGTAATATTCTAAAATACTATAACAAGGACAATAACTACTGTAGCACTTAACCACGACTATAACTACCTTTATCATTAAAGAGGTTCAACTTTCAACGTATGTTAGTGTCACATCCAATCTGGCCACACTATCAAATTTGAACATCTGACTTCTGTATAACATGTATATGACTATAATAAAATCAAGGGGTATATAAATGGAAATTAAAATCACAATGGTGAGAAATTTAGACTTCTACACTAAATTTTCCATGTATTTCATTTTAGGTATCATTCACTTTTCAAAAGCGGATATTTAACCAAACAGCCTAATAATTCATCCAAACAAAAATAGTAATTTTTATTTATATACGTCATACTGATATCCAAAAAGGTGATTTAAACTCATCGACATTCCAACGGACGCTTAGGCGTTCAAATTTGAATGACGTTCGATTTTAGACTAAAATTTCACATGCTCTATATTTGACGAAACTTGTTCCATCGGCAGATATCTCCATTATAAGTGCAACGCAAGAAATCTCTCCATGATTGGATCTTGTATGAAGAAGTTATTGAATTTATAAGCTATATTTAAAATTAAATAATAAATAACATAAATAACACACTAATTACCGATTTACAATTAATCCCTATCTTCTCCACTCACCACTACCTGTACAAGTGCAGACATCTGCACCCATCACCGTTTGCATGCACCGCCCCAAACTCCGTAAATAATCCATGAAATCCAACACTGACACTTCCATCGTGTCCCTCACTGCGAATGCTCCTTCCCGACCCAACCTTGCTAAGCCTTACTACCCCGACTAGATCGCAACATGGGCACTAAACCCCATGCGTGCGGAAGTCGATCCACCATGGTGAATCAGCCGCCACCGAACTCCCACTAACTAGGCACCTCGATATGAGAAATGCAATGAAATTAACCTTGTCCCCTATCATCACTTAGATCTTGCTAAAATCCAAACCTTAGCATTTAAACCACTCTTGACCTTATTGTCGAACCACCCAAAATTCCACCAAACCCAGCCAAACACATGTAGATAGGTGATAGAACAATGAAAAGAGGGAAAAGAAAAGTGTGTGTTGAATTATCTCAAGTGTTAGGTTACACTTATTCACCAATTTTTGGCATCCCATTGCACAACATTCCATTCATGTACGAACTGCGAATGACAAAAAAATGGTCAGGCTAAAAAATGCAATATGATCCCAAAATAATAATAATATACACTGGTTATCCGATTGTGTAAAATCACAAAAATACCGTCATTTGCTGAAAAATCGTCACATGATAATTTAAATAATTTCCAAATCAAAAATTATGGAAAAATCCAGTAAATAAAAACAAAATATTACAACAAAAATCGAGTCGTTATATTAATGATTAATTTTCTAATTATTTATTAAATTTGAATGAAATTTGAATATTTAAACAAATTAAATTTTTCTATTCAAAATGTTAAAAATTTCGGGTCATTAGATTCTTCCCCTCTTGAAAAGAATTTCGCCCGCGGAATTCCCAATGGAATAAAAATATATTCGAACCCTAAATCTTATAAAACCCTTATACTCAAAACAAGTTTTTAAATCTTTTAGAAACTTATGAAAAATTTCGGCAGCACCTCCTTTGCACGGCTCGATCGAAAGAAAAAAACTCGCAATAATGGGCCTAAACCAACAAAAGAAAACAAAAACTCAAAAGCGGTCCCTCTTATCTGGGGAATAAAACCATTAACAATAACATAAAACGCGTACCTATTAATCGAGCAATCAAACTCTACTTATGAAACTAAAAGTAACAAGCTAGCCCTTACATCCATGAACCTATATCTCACTTACAAATGATATCTAACCATATAACTTGCATTTATAATGACAAAAGTGCATAATTATATTGAAGCCTGTACAATGTACATATGTCATCGGTATGCCATTCCTAGCACACACACTCGATCACACAGATTTCACTTCCAAATTAGCATCTCTCATTCAAGTTCCCTAGTGCTGACTCTAATCAGATTCCTTGATTTGAAACCTCCATTCTCTTTACGTTGTCATATACTATGATAGAAAACTTCAAAATCAAATCAAAAATCCACATCAAGCGTTCGTTGTTAAGAATCGAGGGGAAAATCCTAACTAGGACCAGTGTAAATCACCTCTAAATCGTGTACTCGAATCTGGATCAAAATCAGTTATGTAAATAAAATGATCTACGTACAAATTATGTATTTATTCCATTGGTTTCTTAATTACACCAAATTCTTTTCTTTTTTTCACATTCATTTTAAATCATAATTAGTTACATTAATAGTATCTCATTTAATACTAAAATCATTTATGAACCATTTCATAAAACCATTACTATGATTTACAAATATTTTATAACTCAAGTTCATATTCATATAACATGCTTCTACATCCTAAGAATATACATACTTACATACAAACATACATACATACATACATACATATAATATCATATTTGTTTCACTTAGCTAGGATACTCAACTAATATAAAACTTGTTTAACATACCATCTCCTTAAACCTATAAGTTATAAAACTTAATCTCTTATGCTTTCACAAAACACTTAGCTTTAGTTTTTCAATTAACTCGAAAGTTTTGGACTGTCCAAAATCATTTAAAATTCCATTTTATTTTGGGAAATGAAGATTACCAAACAACACATTAAAATGAGATGCATAATCCAAACTATCCTAATGAATATGATAAACAGGTCTATAATATCGCTGAACTGAAAATTTAAAAACTAAACACTCGGTTTTATTTCAGTTCATTTTGAAATAATATTATAAATATTTCCTTTGTAAATCTAATAATACTTTTAGAATTAAAAAAAACTGTTTTACCAAAACAACTCGATAACCAACTATGGTAGCAATCCCTCAGTACGAATTTCAAAAATGAATGCTGATGATGTTGCAATCATCACTAGAATTGTTTTCTAATAACAGAAGTGAGTTCACTGCTTTCTTTTTTCCGTTTTAAAATCCATTTTGGAAACATTTTTATATAGAGAGACATTTTAAATAATACTATTATTATCTTTCCAAAAATTTCGAATTTTTTTCCAAAAAACATCACTTAAGTTCTCGGATTCTCGGTTTTAAATTCCTGTTTTATTTAAAAATTATATTTATAAACCATATTGATAAATTTCACTCTACTATATAAAATCATTTCATAAACGAATATCTTTGCTAAGATTTAAAATAAATAACTTTACTAAAATCAGATGCTAACCCAACATCATAAATGCCTTATTATCAAACTGTGAAATTGAGTGCATAAGGTTTTTGCATTTAATTCAACCAAAACAATAAATGCTCCTAAACTATTCGAGCATAAAAAATTAATCTATATCAATGATCCTAAACTAAGTGAGCATGACCAATCAAGTAATAAATGATAATATCTAAATATTATCAGTTACTAACAAATATACACATCATAAATAACTATATCAATTTCTGAAAATTAGTATTTTCATATATAAAATATAATCTAGGTAAAATATTTCATTTACCCAATTTTAAAACAATACCATGTCGTTTTGCTAGGTTTAAATGTCCAGAAACCCCAATCGATACAATTGTTCCTTCTGTATCGACCAGAATTCATAAACCACTCAGCCGATAAATTAATACAATATAAAACACTTTTATAGCAGTAACAAATACACACTCATATATACATACATAAACTCATCCTAGGGTCTTACTTACCTTATCTCAAATGAGTATACCCCACCAAAGACTAGGTGTTTGCTTAACCTAAGCTCTGATACTATGTGTAACGATCCGCCATTTTCGACCCTTAAAAGTCGACACTAATACATCCACAATATTCACATTCCGGGCATCCAAGTGTCGAAAAGTAAGATTGTTGGGGAAAAAGAAATAAAATATAGAACATAGTCTCACATCGTGATGAGTAATATATAATATACAACAGACCTTTACGGAAGAAAAACTAAAATATACGTACATCAAATCGGTGTACACTAATCTAACATCAACTTGGATAGTATGACAACCTGTCCACACAAATGATGATAATGATCCAATACAGTGGAAATAATGGAAATACATGAACACATTTCAATAGCATCCAGCTCATCTCCTAAAGCTCCAAAGCATCCAAAACTATATCTGAAAATACGCTTAGTTTGACCCCGACATTATAAGAAAATAACGCCCGGATGCGTCTACCAACATGAGAAACACACATCATATGGATTTTAATGTTATAAATTCTTTCGAAATAAAGGTATTTCATAAGAACACACCACACATAAACACGGATTAGTTTTTACCTTACGATAACCAAACCATTTCAAATGGAAAATCTAATGATATTATAATAATATCTAGGGTTGAAATTAAATATATAAAATAGCTGGAATGCTTACATCTCACATTCCAGCATAGTTGGGCACAACTAAGTCCATATGGCGCATATTGGAGAATGAATTTCATATAATGGATAGGCTACTGGGGTATCGCCTTCCACAGTACCCCTTTAGAAAAATGTACCGTGGGCCTCATATGGACCCCCGCCAACACATGAATGGCCTGCCACTTATCGAATAGTGCCGAGTATTTCATCACCCCGGTTGCTTTGCAACGTTTCCTGAGACACGCCATGCACAACGAAATCCATATATATATATATATATATATATATATATATATATGGAAGAATGATGACAATATCCTTTTGGGTGCTACCCACATAGCCCTGCTGCATATCCCATGTTTTTGTCATTTCTAGTTGTTGAGGCTAGAGGCTATTTACTTTTTCACATAACAATCCTACTTGGAGTGCTAACATTTCCATTCAAGCAACAATGCAATCCTACCATTCAAACATACAAGTTATTCAGGATATAAACAAAACCAAAGGAACTACTTCTACTACATCCTTTTTGGAATCACCCTTAGATTCGTAGCAAGTAGTCCTTGCACTTCAAAGAGCTCCATCTTTAATCATCTTTAAGATAACAACAATTCGAATGTTTATGCTGGTTTGAAGTGGTGTTTGGATATTATATCTGATCCGGGTCTGTCCAAACCGATAATGAAAATTTGAAAGCTGGCCAAGATTTGATAGTCGGTTATTTAACTATCAAATAATAAATAATTCAAACAGAGATTTATCCCAGCATGTGTAACGACCCGTAAACTTTCGATAATAAAATTTGTTATTTTAACAAGATTTTGTAAATTTAATTTGGAAAGAAATTAAAATTTTATAATTTAATATTGAAATGAACGCTAAAATGAAATATAGTAATGGTAATTAAAACTAATTATTAACAATTAGAATGTAAATAAAGGTAATAATGTTAATGCAAGTTAATAAATAACTAACTTAGTGAAAACTCAATTAATTGAAACAGTAGCAAGGTCATAATTGATTGTAAATAGTAAATTAGGAAATAAAATTCAAAGTTATATTGATTGACGAAATAATACGTAATAAGCTGTAATTTGAAAAAATCAATATTAGATAATTAATTAAAATAATTGTTGGCTGATAAAAAGTATGAATATGATAATGATTGATTGAATAAAAAGAATGGGAATCAAGATTTATTAACTTAAATTTAATAATTGGATAAGTTGGAATTAAAGGAAAATTAATATTTAAATATTACGTAAATAGGGATTAAGATGAAATCGGGAAATATTAAATGTACCACATTATAAACCAATGTTAATTATATCTTTATTGTAATAAGACTTGAATAACAAGGTTTAAAAGTTAATAAATGGATTTTGGAATTTTAAATGCATAAATTTCTGAATTTAATGAAATTGAAATTAAACAATGAAATTAAGGAATTAATCAATTTTAGATTGACATATAAATTTGTTTAAATTAGTGTGAATGATTAAAAAATTTAAAAATGATAAAAATTATCAATTATAGAATTGAAATTGAAAATTTGATTTTATTAATTAATTGTTAAATTATTTAATTAACGTAAAAATAACCATTTTGACCACTGGCTCCGATTTCGATGAAACTAGTTTCGGAGGATCCATAGCAGTAAATTATTGTAGGGTTTCAAGTTTCGTGGCAATCGGACTTGTCGTTTGATCGTACGGACTCGAAACGCCTTGAAATTAATGAAATTGAAATCAATTTGAAATAACTTGATTGTAGCATAACTTCTTCATACGATGCAATTTGGACTTGAAAAATGTTTCATTGATTTTAAAATATTTTAAAACATCTATTTTGATATGGGGTTGACCCATTTTCGTTCTGGAGTCGAAATGGGCTTTTTGGGCCGTATAGCGTTCAACTTTCAAACCGATTCGATCCAATTGTTTCTATTTTCTGATCCACTTATAAATATATCGTTATAAACCCTGACCTATTTCTTATATTCATTTTTCTGTATGTATAATTCAGCTATCTTTTCTCCTTAATGGAAGACAAACAAATTCTCAATTCCAAATCCAATGGCAATTCAAAATCAAATCAAAAGTTAAATCTTCTCAAACTATATCGAATTATATATCAATTTGAAGCTCTCGACGAGCGCATCTCAGATCTATGATTTGTTTTCCAATCTGAACCCCTGTCTATCCAGAAAACTGCGTACAATTTGCGGCCGTCCACCGAGTTGCGATCAACTTTGCCTGATCGTCAATTGGATGTTACTGCTGCGTAGAGATTGACGAGCGTAGTCCATCGATGTGCTTATTTTAGCGAGATAATGGTTGGATGCAGCGTAAAAATTCGCCTAGGGTTTACATTTGAAACGGCGGCGGCTGCCTGTATGCGTCGATCGACGTCATCACGTGATAGGGAAGCTCGACCGTTGGTGGGAATCGTTCTGGCACGGTTAGATCTTTTTACGGCGATCTGGATGGCGCGAGTTTCGCATGGTTTTCATTGGCCGAGGGTTAGCCTGCGCGTGATGATTACGGTGAAGAGAGTTGGGGGGGTGACGTGTCTTGGTTTAAGTATAATTCTTTGTGTAATTATTTTATTTGTTTAATTTAAATTGTGTAATCTTTTAACGATGATTACTTCTTCATATGATGTCCGTTTAATCATAGTTTCTAGTGTTAGGATCGTACCAAAATTCCATACATTCTGACGCTGGTTTGGATGGACTCTAAGACTATTTAAATTTTGGTTTAAATTGGATTTAAATTCAATTTAAATTCAAAAGGTGAGTGTATTAACCCACTCACAACTTCTAAAATTTCTTGCGTGTGTTAAATTAAATTTTGATGTGATTAGAAATTTATTTATGACTGTTTGGCATATTTTTAATCATCATCTCGGTTAAATTGAATTTATTGAATTAAATTGTTATTTAATTTATTTTTGCATATAAACTGCCAGCCAATAGCTGTTAATTATTTTCTGTTCTATATTGATGTTATTGATTAAATTGGATGATGATTGTGATAAAGGTTTGATGATTGATATTGGATGAATGGATGTTGTATTTTATATTGTTATAAACTACAAGTTGTATGGATTTTACTTCATTCGGGATTGCGGTTTGAAATGATATATAACGTATTTATATTTTAAATTACGGATTGAAATGATAAATATCTATCACTTGACCATAGGATAGAAAATTATATACAGACACGGTGGTCTATATATAAAAATAATTTTAAGGGATTTCTATGATTTTGGAAAGAAATATATGGTTTATATAAATATTGATTTATGATATTACATAAAAATAACATTTATATATATATAGTTAGATTCTTAAATTTAAGCAATGTATAATTTTGTTCATTATATAATGAGAGTAACAATAAAGTTTGATTTTAATAAAATATAATATGGGTAAGTATTTTTTTAAATTATATATATATATATAGTTTATAATGATATTGATAAATTAAGGTTGAGAGATGAATTTGAAATCGGTTTAAAATTATTTTAATTAGGAATGTTATTTAGTTAAAGCAATCTAGAACTTATTGTATTTGAGATTTTAAAGGGCATGATTTTAAAACTTGATGATGGTTTAAGGTGGTTAATGAATATCTCAAGTTTGAATTTTATTTAAATAATATTGAATTTATTAAATAAATATTTCAAAATTAAATAATAGTAATTTGAATTAAGATATATATGAAATTACCAATTTGGTTTGAAATTATGGAATATTTTAAAGCCTTGAAATATATCTAAATCGAAATTTTTTATCGAAATTGAAGTATTTCGAAGTTATTAATTCCAAAGTATTATGGTTTCAAAGTGTTTTGTTTCAAAATGTTACAATTTTGAAATAACATGATTTTTGAAATGAATTTATTTGAAATTGCATTTAATTAAGATGTGTCTTTAAATATATATTGATTTGGAACTTACTGAAATTAAAGATGTAAGGATCTGACTTTATAATAAGGTTTTGGTTTAAGATGATGTAAAGAGGGAATATCTCAAGTTTAAAGGAATTGAAGGAAATATTCAGTAATTTGAAAGTTTGGATTTTTATTTAAATGATAAAATATTAATGTGGGTTTTGAAATGAAAATGATATATTATTGATATGGTTTGAAATAAAGTGACATATTATTGATTTGGCTTTTTAAGGGAAATAATATATTATTGATGAGGTTTTGAAATGGAAATGATATCATATTTTATTGGTTTGAAATGGAAATGAGATCGTATTTGGTTTTGAAATGGCAATGATATTTTGGTTCTGAAGTATAAACTATTTTTAAATGACCACGGTGTTATAATAACGATTGGCTGGCATAGAGATCGGGATCGGATATGTGCATACTCTCTGTCGATACTGAAAACCACTTTGACAACCGTGTACGTGGTGGAGATTCCAGAATGAAGTAAGATGGCAGCGGCGTGAAAAGACTGTACGGATCGTGCTATATGGAATAATATTAAATTAGTGCAGAAATAAACTATAGCAATGTAAAGTAAGTAAAAATAAAACAAACACACCAGGAAATTTTATACTGGTTCGAACTTCTCGTTCTACGTCCAGTCCCAGACTCCTTTCTGGAATTTTACTAACAACAATCCTCACTTAACCCGGAGGAATAGGTTTATACAAACCTTGACAGCCGAACAAGGGACCTGACCAGAAGAACAGGATTTCGCCTCAACAGCCGAAGAGGACTTCAACTTATACATAATGTATGTGACACAATGTGTTCTTAATAACACGAATTTGTCTCTTAATAGTACAAACTTCCTATAATCTTTCTCCTTTATGATATATGTGTGAATGCATGAAGATTAAGGAAGTAGGAAATTGAATTTGAATGATGTTGAAAGCACAAATGTATTAGAATCAAGAATTTCAAGAATAGAATAATAATCAAAAGAATCAGTGTATTGAAAACTTGATTCTAATGTGTTTATATAGATAATAAATAGTTGCAATTTTTAATGAATAGTTATCATCAAGAGTTATGATTATCTGTTGGATTAAAGATTGCAACTCTTCATGAATGGAAATGCCTTTTCAAAAAAGTAGCCGTTGTAAATATTCAAACTTTTGAAATTAAAAATTCAGACTTCTAGAATGTAACGAAATCAAACTAGAAAGAAAATAGGAAAAAAGTTGTCGTATTCGAACGTCTGATTTATACCCTTCAGACGTCTGAATATTGTATTTTATAACATTCAAATTTCCAGCATCAGACGTCTGAGTGTAACATAAAAATAAGATTTTTCTTTTAAACCAAATATATGAAATGATAATGTAGTATATATCATATAGGAGAGATTTTAACATATTTTAACTTCTAGATAAGGATATAAAATTATATATAGTTGTCATAGATCAACTCCTGCAAAATAAACAAGTTAGTATATGAATGATTATATAGTTGTCATCGTCAAAATATCGTATTTATGAAATACTGTAAACACAAAGGTTTCAACATTCTTCCCCTTTTTGACGATGACAATTATATAAAATTATAGTAAGATCGTATAGAAGCAAGAAAAAAATACTCCCCCTTAATATAAACTACCCCTGTCTATCTCCCTCTTTGACATCGACAAAAAGGAAAGTTAAAATATCATGCATATTATAGATGTAACAAAATATAAACAAGAATAGGAGAACAAAGAAGCATCAGAATCATCACAAGATACAAAGAGCCAAACAGTAGTAGCATATGTTTTAGTTACATACCAGAAGAAACGTCAGTAATTTTAAAAAAAAACAGTGCAAAAAGATTTGTTATGAAATATTGAAGTGAAAGTTCCATACCACCACCATTTTAGAAAGATGAACTAGGACGATCATCACCTTCTTCATCGTCGTCATCATTATCTTCATCATTGTTAGTACCGGAGCTAGACGACCATTGAAAGGGTGTGGGATTAAAGACCTCGATAGAAGTGGAAGATGAGAAACCAATACGTTCCCAAATTTTGTTTAGGAAGCCACGAATAGAATTAAACTTCTTATTGGTTTGCTTTTCTAATCTATCAATCTTGGTATTGAGCTTAGCCTGATTTAGAGAAATTGTAACAAAGGCTTGTTTAGGTGTTGATTCAAGAGAAAGCACTTCTATGTTATCATCATCATGCTCGGGAGCTTGTGGAGCAATGTGGTGATGAGGTTGATGAGGTTGAGGTATATATTGGTTCCGGCTTGTGATCCATTCTTGGAAAGAAATAAAGTTAAGGTTTTGTGGACGCTTAGGCAAGTTCATCGGCCCTAAGGTTTTGGATCCTAGCTCCTTTATAGGTGAAAATTCTGATTCCGAAAAAGTTACTCCATAATTTCTAAGAATTTTCAATATATATGCACCATAATGAAAAGTTTTATAACGACAACGACGATTAACATCCATAAACTCCTCAAGAATAAAACGACCCCAATTTATAGATTGTTCCGAATATATGGCATACAGAGCTTGGAAGTTACGTTTGTTGCATAACTTTCGGTTCTCGGTAAGACGTAACGAATTAAAGCTCGATGAAGAATATGGGCTTTTGGCCGAAGTTGGACAGAGGTAAGCTTAGTGATATCATCGAAAAGAAATATATGGGAGACTTTATCTCTATGATCCAAAGAAAGTGAAGCTTCAATTTCATCCAAATCTATTCAGGATGAAGGACATTGCAAAATATCTCCAAGACGAACTAAGGGAAGATATATTTTAACACCACATACCCAAGTCCAAATACAGTCCTCTCTATTATGGGGATGATGATGGTCTAAGTTCATATTAGCATAGAATAATTTAACTAAAAGATGATTTATCTTAACATTACTTGCAGAAAAGGATAAGAGAGATTCTAACCCACTTGAGCGAGCAATTTGTTGAATTATGTAAGGTTCAAATTCGTCAGATCTAACAAAAGCTCCCGGGAAGAAACCAGATCTATCCATTTGAGAAAATCTTTTCTTTGCTTCATCATTCCATAGCCATTGATCTATATTCGGTGTAGATGAAGAGCTTGGAGCCCTTGGACGTTTTGTTCTTGGAGGCATCAGAGATTTTTGTTTAAAATTTTTGTAGATGAAGAGATTAAAAATGAAGTTTTGGAGAATAGAAAGATGCTGGTTCGGATGAAGTAGGGGTTGAAGTAGTATATGAAAGTAATTAATGTGGTTGGTGGATGGATAAATTTGAAAAACACCTTGAATTTTAAATCGATAGTTAGATTCAGACATCTGGAATTTCCATTTCAGACATCTGAAATTGTAAATTTTAAAGCAGAAGAAAAACAGTTCAATTTGAGGTAGACGTCTAGAATAGAGTGTTTAGACGTCTGAATCTGAGTGAAGAAAACTTCTTCAACAATATTCAAACATCTAAAACAACTATTTCAGACGTTTGAAATATGTATTTCAGACATTGTTTAAATATAATTGAAAAAGAAAAGGAATTATAATAATTTTTGAATGATTTACAAAATATAAATATGATCATTCAACAACAACAGATATAGATGAAAAAAATCATTTATCTGAATAACTCGGAGTCTTGCATTCTTCCGGTTCTATCTTGGTTATCACTGTGTATGGTCGTAATAGAGACCAATATGGTTGACGTTCCCAAGAATTTAAAGAAATCGAAGGACGCTGTGGACTCGGCTCCCATGGATTTGAGGTTGAGGGTTGAACTACATCTTTCTTTGGAGATGAACCGTAGAATTTTAATGCCACTTATTCAATAAAACTAAGTCGTTTGGCGTTAACTTTCTGTTCGTAATACATCTCTCGCTGCAAATCCAACTGTTCTTTTTGGTAATGATGAATCTCGGTTGATGGAGAACCGAAGAAAAGAAATCGTCGAGATTTCTTCTTTTCTGGAGTATAACCAGAATGTTTATGTGAAGGATGATGTCTATCCTGTTCACGTGGAGTTAGAGTGGCCAAAATTTCTGTAGATGATGTAGAATAAGATGAAGGTGTGTTAGTAGAATCAGAATTGTTGTTTGATGCCATAGAAAGAAGAAGAAGAATCATGTTGAATTCCATTGCTAAAATTCTTTTGGTAATGAGAGAGACAGAGATTGTATGTATAAATGGAAGAAAAAAGTTTAAATATGGAACTATTTGTTAAAGAAATTTGTGGTTGAAAATCTTTAGTTAGTAATATACATACGTTATAAGGTAAAGAAAAATAAGAGGTGAGGAATGAAAGTTAGTATTAGTTAATAGTTAGAGAAAAAATTATGAAGTAAAGAATAAGTAAAAAATATTAACATCTCATAAAAGATATCATAGATTTTAAGAGAGATAATACCAAGCTCTCATCTAAGTTTGATAGAAACATTTTCTAAAAGAGGTTTTGTAAAAATATCAGCCAACTGATTTTCAGACGAAACAAAATCCAAACTTATTGTTCCTTTTTCAACATTGTCATGAAGAAAATGATGACGGATGTCAATATGTTTTGTTCATGAATGATTGACATGATTTTTAGATAAGTTAATAGCATTAGAGTTGTCACAATATATAGTTGAATTTGTTAAGTTTATATTGAAATCTTTAAGTGTTTGTTGCATATAGATTACTTGAGTACAAGACAAAGTAGCAGAAATGTATTCTGCTTCACATGTAGAAAGAGAAATACAGTTTTGTTTCTTACTAAACCAAGATACAAGTGATTTTCCAATAAAATGGCACGTACCACTTGCACTTTTCGATTTGTTCGAGAACCACCGAAGTTAGCATCACTATATGAAACTAACTCTAATGGACATTCTTTAGGATAGAACAGACCATAATCTTTTCTGTTTGTGAGATAACGTAATATATGTTTCACTGCTCTTAAATGTGATTCCTTTGGATTTGCTTGGAATCTAACACACAAACAGACACTCATCATTATGTCAGGTTGACTTGCCATCAAATGTAGTAATGATCCAATCATTCTTCGGTATAGTTTCTGTTCAATACTTTTGCCATTGTCATCTTTTTCAAGATGTGTTGTTGTACTCATTGGAGTTGGTTTGGCAGAAGTATTTTCCATTCTGAAATTTTTGATTAGATTATCACAATATTTTTCTTGATTAATGAATATGCCATTCTGAAGTTGTTTAATTTGTAAACCAAGAAAATATGTTAATTATCCCATGTGAGACATTTCAAATTTCTTGGTCATTATTTCAGAGAAGTCCTGACACAACTGGTCATTAGTAGAACCAAAAATGATATCATCAACATAAATCTGAACTATTAAAATATCCTTTTTCGAATGTTTAATAAAAAGTGTTTGATCAACTTTCCCAATTTGAAATCCCGAAGAAATTAGATAAGTCTTTAATCGATCATACCAAGCACGTGGTGCTTGTTTTAAACCGTAAAGAGCTTTCTTAAGTTTATAAACATGATTAGGAAATTTCTCGTGAATAAATAAGGAAGGTTGTTCAACATATACGTTTTCTTTTATATAACCATTTAGAAAAGCACTTTTAACGTCCATTTGATAAAGTTTGAAATTGTGAAAACATGCATAGGCCATTAAGATCCGTATTGCTTCTAGTCCTACGACTGGAGCAAACGTTTCTTCGTAGTCAATTCCTTCTTCTTGATTATATCCTTGTGCAACTAATCTTGCTTTATTTCTAGTGATGTTACCTTGTTCATCTTCCTTGTTCTTGTAGACACGTTTGTTCCAATAACAGTTTGATCACTTGGTCGAGGAACTAATTCCCAAACTTCATTGCGTTCAAACTGGTTTAGCTCTTCTTGCATTGCAATTATCCAGTAGTCGTCTGTGGAAGCTTCTTTGGGATTCTTTGGTTCGTATTATAAAGGAATTCTACGTGGCCCATTTGATGTAGTTGACTTCTAGTTCATACATTTGAATTAATTTCTCCAATAATATTTTAAACAGGATGATCCCATAATATTTTTGATGGAGATCTTAATTCATCATTATTATCAATGATGTTTTCATCATTTTCAATATTTGTAGTTTCTATATTTGTAATGTTATCTGGAAAATCTTCATCATCTTCTATACTTGGTTTTTGTAGAAAATTTTCATCGAAGGATACGTGCAACGTTTCTTCAACAACATTAGATCTTTTCTTAAATACGCGATAAGCTTTGCTACGATGTGAATATCCTAGAAAGACTCCTTCGTCGGATTTCGCATCGAATTTTCCAAGCCGATCTTCTGTATTTAATATAAAACATTTTGAACCAAAAACTTTAAAATAAGAAATCCTTGGTTTTCTCCCAGTAAAAAGTTCATAAGAAGTGTTTTTCGTTAGAGGTCGAATAGAAACACGATTCAAAACATAACAAGCAATTGCAACAGCTTCTGCCCAAAAATGTTTTGGTAGAGTGCTTCCATTTAACAAAGTTCGTGCACATTCTTGTAAAGTTCTGTTTTTACGTTCTACAACCCCATTTTGTTGTGAAGTTCTAGGAAACGAAAAATTATGAAAAATTCCTTTCTTTTTACAGAAATAGTCAAAAACTTCTTTTTCAAATTCTCCTCCTAATCACTTCTTATATTCTTTATCTTTAAACCTTTTAAATTTTGAATTCATGTGACAAAAATTTTAAAATGCTCAAACATATCACTTTTGGTTTTCATAAAAATGTACCAAGTATATCTAGAAAAGTCATCTACTATTACAAACACATATCTATTGTGGTTTAAGGATTGAACTTGAGTTGGCCCAAATAAATCCATGTGTAGTAATTCAAGTGGTTGTAATGTAGAGATAACCTTCTTAGATTTAAAAGATGATTTGGTCAATTTTCCTAATTGACATGCATCACAAATATGATTGACTTTGAAGTTCATTTTTGGTATTCCTCTGACTAAATCATTTTTAGAAAGTTTATTTATAGTTTTGAAGTTGATATGACAGAATCTTTTGTGCCATAGCCAAGTATCATTTTCATTAGCTATTAAGCACATATCTAAATTGTGATTGATTTTCATATTCAGAATATAGATATTTCTGTCTCTATTTCCTTCAAATATAAGATTTTGATTTTTATCAAAATGCTACACTTATCTTCAGAAAAAGAGATTTTGAAACCTTTGTCGCATAACTGGCTAATACTTAAAAGATTGTGTTTTAAATTTTTGACTAGTAAGCCCTTAGAAATAAGAGGTAAATTAGATGTACCGACATTGCTAACGTCGCCTATTCCAATGATATATCCTTTGGAATTGTCTCCGAAAGTGACAGAGCCACCATTTGAGTAAGTAATGCTTGATAGCATATTTTTGTCTCCAGTCATATGTTTTGAGCAACAGTCGTCGAGTATCCATTTTCCTCTCTTTTTAAGTGGGTCCTACAAAAAAAAAAAAAAATGGTACCCACTTTGTGATAGGGTCCTAAGAGTTAGGTCTTAGGAAACCAAACCCAAGTAGGTTCAGTATCCCCTTTAAAAATATAATTTTGATTTTTATGAACAGTTTCCAGAAAGGTATTTATATATTTATTCCTAATAAAACTATTGTTTGTTTTAGGAACTCATATTTTTATGGTTTTTGAATTATTATTATTTTTTGGACGAGTAGTAGGAAAAATATTTTTCCAAATCTCCTTTTTAGATGAAGTCATTGATTTCTTAGGGTATCCTAATCCCTTTTTATTAGAAGTAGATTGAGAATTTTCAAGAACATTGGATAAATTTTCTCGTCCTTTATTAAAGTTAGAAACATTTCTAGTAATATTATCTAACTTGGTTTTGAGGCAAGTATTATCTAATTCTATCATTTTGATCTTAGTTTTCAGCTCATGATTTTCGAAGCCAAGAGAATCATTCTTTTCTTTTTGAGTTTCAATTTCTTGACTCAACAAAGTAAGTGGAGAGTTATCATTAGATAAGGTATCTTGAATTTTTCCAAGTTCTTCTTCTAATATTTTCTTTTCATCATTTAGCATATCTATCTCGAGTTCTGCTTTTCTCTGATTTTCTAGAGCCTCTTTATATTTTCTTTTAATATTTTTTAAGTTATCAAGAAGTTCTGAATTAATTTCAATCATATCATCAAAAGTAAGATCGTTTACCTCATTCTTTGTAGCCATAAAACAAATATTTGCTTGTTCTTTTTCACTATCACTATTGCTTTCTGAAGAAGAAGAATCTGAGTCGTCCCGTGTTACTGAAAATGCTTTTCTTTTAGACTTGTCCTTTCGATTCTTATTGTGATATGTCTTATTTTGTTCTGGACAATCTTTTTGCATGTGTCCCTTCTTATGGCAATTAAAGCATTCTAGTATTAATGAAGATGGCTTATTGTTGTTGAAGTTTCTTTTCCCGTTGTTTCGATTTCCTTTTCTATACTTCAAAAACTTTTTAAAGTTTTTAGCAATGAATGCTAAGTCTTCTTCATCCGAGTCAGATTCTTCTTTTTCTGCATGAAATGCCATATTCTTTTTGTCTGGTGCTTGTACTCTTTTAGACTGCAAATTCACTTCATAGGACATTAGATTTTTTATCAACTCTTCTGGTTTCATGGTAGAAAGATCATTAGCTTCTTCAATATCTAAGACTTTTCTTTCCCATTCATCCCTTAAAGAGTTAAGGATTTTTGAAACAATATCAAAATCAGAGTATATTTCTCCTATACCTAGTAAAGAATGATGAATATCTTGAAATCTGGAGTACATATTATTTATAGATTCATCTTGCTTCATCCTAAAATTTTGAAATTGATTCTTAAGCATAGATATTTTACTCTGTTTGACCTTGTTAGTACCTTCATGAGTTACTTTAAGTGTTCTCCATATTTCATATGCAGTGTTACATATACTAACTCGGTTAAATTCATTTTTATCTAATACACAAAACAACATATTCATAGCTTTAGCATTAGCAGAAGCATCTTGTTTTTGTGCAGTTGTCCATGTAGTATATTCAGTAGTAGGTGTAGTATATTCTGCTTATGTAACATTCCATGCATCAAAACTACTGGCTTGCATATAAATATGCATTCGTGTAGCCCAATGGTTGTAATTCATGCCATTGAATGATGGAGGTCGTGCAGTAGATTGACCCTCAATAAAACTAGTGTTAGTGGTAGTGCTGGTGTTGTTTTCCATATTAACAAGATATCAGATAACTGTGTAATGTTTATGAGATGCCTTGCTCTGATACCAAATGAAAAGTCTGTACAGATCGTGCTATATGGAATAATATTAAACTAGTGCAGAAATAAACTATAGCAATGCAAAGTAAGTAAAAATAAAACAAGCACACCAGGAATGTTTATACTGGTTCGAACTTCCCATTCTACGTCCAGTCCCAGACTCCTTTTTGGAATTTCACTAGAAACAATTCTCACTTAACTCGAAGGAATAGGTTTATACAGCCCTTGAACAGCCGAACAAGGGACCTGAGCAGCAGAACAGGATTTCGCCTCAACAGCCGAAGAGGACTTCGACTTATATAGAATGTATGTGACACAATGTGTTCTTAATAACACGAATTTGTCTCTTGATAGTACAAACTTCCTATAATCTTTATCCTTTATGATATATGTGTGAATGCGTGAAGATTAAGGAAGTAGGAAACTGAATTTGAATGATGTTGAAAGCACAAATGTATTAGAATCAAGAATTTCAAAAATAGAATAATAATCAATAGAATCGGTGTATTGAAAACTTGATTCTAATGTGTTTATATAGATAATAAATAGTTGCAGTTGTTCATGAATAGTTATCATCAAGAGTTATGATTATCTGTTGGATTAAAGATTGCAACTCTTCATGAATGGAAATGCCTTTTCAAAAAAGTAGCAGTTGTAAATATTCAGACTTCTAAAATTAAAAATTCAGACTTCTGAAATGCAACGAAATCAAACCAGAAAGAAAACAGGCAAAAAGTTGTCATATTCGGACGTCTGATTTATACCCTTCAGACGTCTGAATATTGTATTTTACAACATTCAAATTTCCAGCATCAGACGTCTGGATTGAAGCATTCAGACGTCTGAATGTAACATAAAAATGAGATTTTTCTTTTAAACCAAATATATGAAATGATAATGTAGTTTATATCATATAGGAGAGATTTTAACATATTTTAACTTCTAGATAAGGATATAAAATGTAACAACCCGCATATTTATCGATTGTATATTTAAATATTTTATTTAAATATTTCATCGTTCGTCGAATTTTCGTCTGAAAACCTACATTTTGCAAACAGTCGAATTGGGACTCGAGACCCCTTCCATTGAGTTCAAAATGACGTTTGCGACCTTTTTAAGTATAAACTTCGATATATTTGGAGTTAGTAGAATTTTGCTACCTTTTCACTTTGGGTTTGAGTTTGGGTTTCAGCCCAATGTTCTATCTTAAGACCCTAGTTCCACCCCCTCTCCTTTTCATTACTTCATAACTTTCCTAATACTCAAGCTTCATCAAAAATGGGGGAATGGAATGGGAAATAGAAACTCCAAGCCCTAGTTCATTTGCAAAATCCAAGCTCTAGCTCCAAATTCTAAGAGAAGCTATTGGTAAGCACCCTCTTCTTCTTATCTAACACATTCTCTCTTCAATTTCAGAAAATTCCTAAACCTAACTTAGGAAATGTTTCTCTTTTAAGCTTAGATTCAAGCTTCTTGGGTTAGGATTGAAGAGTGATTGTTCTTGCCTTGCTCTATATTTTCACCTTCATTGATTTGGGTTTAAAGGTGAGAATTTTATCTCACATCTATGTCTATATCTATCTTTGTTGTTAGGTATGAATTCCAAACTCTTATTGATGTTCATTTGCTTTTGATTTGAGTTGATTTTGCGAATTTTCCAATTTTGGTGTTTTGAAGTCAAAATCATTAAAAATGCTATCTTGGATGTTTGGACTTGTTTTGGTGGTGTATCGAAGAGCTTGTAAGCCCGGGTTGTCGCTTGGCATAAATCCTTAGTCTTCGTCGCTCGTTCGATCGCATTTTGGTTTGGATTTGCCATATTTGGTCTTGGATGTTTTTTTTGCCTAGCAGGAAATTTCAGACGTTTGAAATCAATTTCAGACGTCTAAAACCAAATCCAGACGTCTGGTTGAAAAATCCAGACGTCTAGAAAGAGGTCTGGAAAAGACAGAGAATAAATCCAGACGTCTGAAACGAAACTCAGACGTCTGAAATCAAATTCAGACGTCTGGTTGAAAATTTCAGACGTCTGAAATGACCCAGGAATTAAAAATAGAAGGGAGAAAAACACATATACTTCCAGAACCTAGGGCCAGACGTCTGGGAACACCTGCCGGACGTCTGGAACTGTTTAATTTGACTGTTTTGGCTATTTTTAAGTAAATTTCCAAGGTTTATCGATTTTTGTTGATCCGGTTAGCTGTTATCACTTATTATCATCTTTGATGGCTTCTTTCTTTGGATTTTTGGGAACATCCATCTTGATGGATTCGGTATCCATTTCTTTGGATTTGATTCACGTCTTCGTATGTGAATTTTGATGATTGATTGTTTCTACAATCATTTTTGTAATTTTTCACTTTAAAATACAAAGGTTCCAGTACTAGTAGTAAATCAAAACACTTTTATCAAAACGATTTCAACATTATTTTATTACAAAGCTCGTTTCTTAAACTGTTTTCCAATCTACTAGCATATACAAACCTTTACCTCACTCGTATGAGAAATCGAATCAAACGACTTGGTAAAACAAGTGGTGTGAAACGCTTGCGTTTACTTCGTTGGTTAATTCTTGGACTTGTTCGATTGAAACTCTTATGATAATTTTCGAGTGGAGATCTACAATTTGTTCGTAAATATTTTAAGTTAAGCTAGTGGTTATGGGACATGAAGCTAAACTTATATATTTACTAGCTTGGCGTAATTGACGCTTAACCTCGAGTGGAAGTCTACAATTCGTTCGTAAATAATTAAGTTAAGCTTGTGGTTATGGGACATGAAGCTAAACTCATTTATTTACTACCTTAGTGTAATTTACACTTATCGATCAATGATGATCATTTTGTGATTTAGACTAGCAATGTGCGATGTCTCTTTGTTTGCGAGGGAGAATAAACCCCATTTTTAGTGGAGCTTTGGCTTGGTGGGGTAGCAACCCATGGTCTTTGGACTGTTTTAGTGGAACTTCGTCTCAAAGGTCTTTGGACCATTTTAGTGGAGCTTCGGCTCATAGGTCTTCGGGCCGTTTTTGTGGAGCTTTGGTTCAAAATTAATGGTTAGCAACCATGGAATAACGTTCCGTTTTTTGATACATGTGTTGGTGAGTTTTTATGCTCCAGTTTTGTGATAGGCCTCCCCCTTTTCATGATTTCTGGATTTCCATTGATGATTTCTAGAATTTGTGTTTTCACCAATTTTCGTGATTTACATTGATAAGTTTTATCAATATTTTTGTATTGGTGAATTTATGTGTCATTAACTTTTGTGATTGGCATTAATTTAATTGTCAATATTTATGGTTTGGTGAATAAAAATAAAGAGTATGACATTCTTTTTTATCTTTGAGAAGATTCTTGTGATATTGATTAATCTCTAGTTGATTTTCAATTACATACTTATCACAGTATGGCTTTATTGTTGTCATACGTTTTTGTCATATCTCTTATTCTATATCATTTCATCTGATATTTATAGTTAGACTGATCCGTTTATTATTTTCTTATTAAATAATACTCGGGTCAGGCCGAGATGTTACAGGTGTTTTTGCTTGACTCCTCATCTGAGATTATTATTATCCTGACTTTTGGCTAACTCCATAGATTAGTAGTTTTTGGTTGTATACATTAGAGATATAGACTCATTAATGTATACTTATTCTTCTGTGAAGCACTTGTAACTATTCTTTTATGATATTGTGGATCTTGTTTGACCACTACTCTGATGTAAACTTTTATGTGTAATATTCATATCTGTTTCCGCCTTTGAGATATGAACTTCTGTGACTGATTTATGTTACGCTTATTTCTATATTTATTTCCGAAGACCATATAGCCACTGTGTAGCTGCTTTGAGTTTGTATCGGCATGTCGGATTACCTCTCGAAATGAAATGCATGTTATACTATCTGACATATTGGTGCTCGCACAAAGCAATTACATGGATGGTCGCTTCTCAACAGCCTTATTCTCCACGCTAGATGACAGTATTACTCCGTAGTGTCCTTGGCCAGCGTGGGTATAGAGGTTGGGCGTCACATAAAATTATATATAGTTGCCACAGATCAACTCCTGCAAAATAAACAAGTTAGTATATGAATGATTATATAGTTGTCATAGTTAAAATATCGTATTTACAAAATACCGTAAACACGAAAGTTTCAACATGACGTTCCTTTGAGGTATATACGTGGACCCGACTCCTGTGAGTTGGCATAAAGTAGCTAAAACAGGAGCGATTCCAGGCCAGTGAGGTAGCTCCTCTTATTGGACACACTCTTTCGATACCATTCCATTTTATTCTGATTTTGAGATTTATTCGGTGGCCACTTTTGATTTTTGATTTTAGGGGTGTGGCTCAAGGTGGGTGGTAGCTGCGTGTTATGCGTCACCACCAGTCCGGAGAGTAATTGGTATATCTACCCTGACATTGTCTTGTGTGTCGTGTCACCTACCCTAGCGCGCCTTGTACGAGTTTGGTTTTCTTCCGTAGCCCGTGGAGTATTTAGGGTAGTCTTCCGATCTGGAGATACGGTGATACTGGGTGGACTATTGGGACTATTACGTGTTAAGGTAGAAAATGTAAAGCCTTAATGCTATTTAAAGTAAGTTTATTTTACTAAAGACATTATTATAATAACGAAATATTACCACATTGTAAACGGATCCTTAGGAGATGTGAATCCCGAACACCTCTTAAGTTACTGCACTCACGTTTGACACTAGGTATGAGATGTCAAATTCCATAAACATCTTTGATGCCATTCCACTCATATTATTTACTGTTGATTTAACTTACATAATATCTTTTAGTTCTGACTCGAGTATTTGGTCCTGTCAATTCGCTCGGGTCAGTCTGAGAATTTCAAGGTTTGAAGATCTTATTCCTGGAGGACGAAGACGAAGATTGTATTACTATTATTTATTATATTATTCCATTGCATCATGTATTCCGCGACATTATTTATTTTTCTCTGGTGTGTGTAATTCTGATATGTATTACATAAGTATAATCGAATATTTTGTAAAACAGCTTCATGAACTATTTATTTAATTATTATATTTTATTATTCCGCTGCAAGATTTTGTTTTGTTTTCTTTCTTCCTTTTTCTTATTTGCCCTAATAACAATCAGTACTTCTGTATGGTTTAAGTCTGACGTGTGTGGTTTATCATCGATTTAAAACGTACAAAAAGGCGGGTTGTTACATCTGGTACTAGAGCTTTGGTTTAGCGATAAACCTTAGCTTTATTTGGGGTCTGACTCTTTATTAATAGGGTAATAATACCCTATGATGAGTCGCTGAGTGTATATATATGAGAGAGCGTATGTGTAAGTGTTATATAAAAAGGTTACGATATTGTGTTAGTTTATTCCGTTTTGTATTTATAAATTCTGGTTGGTGCATAGGATGCTATGACATCAATATGGATTTCTAAACACTTAATAGGATAGACCGACACAATATTTGTTTTGAAATATAGGTGAATGAAATAATTTTGCCTATTATATTTTCTATATATAAAATAATTTTTTTATAAAGGCTATATGTGGCTGTAATATATTGGTTGTTAGGCAGTGAAATTTATAAATATTGATTGGAAATAAGATTTGAAAATAAATAAATAATAAATTGGAAATTTAGGACTTAAGCTCTGGGATTTTGAAAATTCTTTCAATTAATTTTGGAATATAATAACAATATTATTTAGAAGTATTTCCTAATATAAATATTTCAATAAGATTCGAAAGAATGATTTTTAAAGAAAATTTTGGAAAGAAATAAGTTCTGTACTCCCCTCTCTGTCATTGGAAAAAAAATTCGGTGATGAGTGCACACATCATCGATATTCATTTTCGAGTTTCAAAGTGGGAAGGCTGTTGTAGTAGTAACTTCACAATTATTTGATAAACAGATCTAGATTTTGAATTTTAATATGATTTGAGGGATATATAAAATATGGTTATATATATTATTTTTAAATGATTAAAAACGGAACCCGACATTTAATTATTAAGTTTTCGCTAATTAATCATTTCAGTTAGTGTAGTGAAATGAAATTCAACTAATAATTGAAACCTCCAAATGAAATAAGAGATTTAATGCTAGGTTATAAATGAAATTACAAGAAACTTGAAATTTATAACCCATAAAACAAAGGATGTGATTTTTGAATATTAAATTAATTAAAATAAATAAGATGAACTTGTATAATTTTCAATTGCATTCTTAAAAAGCATATATATAACTTACCAAATATTAAAAGTTAAAATGTTTAATAAGAAAATGCAATAGAATATTATACAAATAAAAATTTGAAATAATGAAAGTATTCAATGAAATTCTTTAATAAATAAGAATTTGATGTTGTAGTTGTTATAAACTTAAGTATAATTGAAAGGCTACTAATAAATTGAAAGGTAAGTGTTACAAATAAATGAATAGATGAAATTAAGTAATAAATAAATGAATGGAAATTGTAAATTTGAAAGAAATAAATGTAAATTAAAAAGATAAACCATTATATGAATGAAAAGGAAATCAAACAACAAATATTATGAAATGAAATTGTTAAGAAAGAACTTGATCTATTGTTTGGAATTGTTGTTTGTTTGGCTTATGGTTGTTTGGGCAAGGAAACTTCTAATTGTTGGGATGTATGAATAATCTATTCAGCTTTATCTAGGACTATTGAGTGAATGGTGTACTTAATAGTTTATTTGTCATTCTATGCAATTTAAAAGTGTCTAAGCCTGAACTAACTACTTGTTTTGGTTGTGTGGATGAACACATCAAATTGTGTTGATTATATATGATGATTATATGTTGGTTGCAAGTGATTGTTTTTTATGTTGATTGTTTGTTAATGGTTGAAATAACATTAAATATTTCATTTATATAATTATTAACTCTTTTGGATTATATAAGTGAAATGCAGGTTATGGAAGCAATTGCTACTGCTTTTGGTTTCATAAAATAAGCGTTAATTGCCCGACAAATACGTATGTTTTTGGATTACGGTTTTATAGCGCTATTATATTGTTTTTTCCATTGTTGGGATATATTATTTTGAGATATTGTGATATATATTGTTATACTTATATTATAATTTCTCTCGAGCCTCTCCGTACAAAGGAGACTCTGTCGAAATTTTCCCGTAAATTTTGGATTTGGAAAATTTTTGAAAATGTTTTCAAACTTTATTAATTTGAGTATAAAAAGATTAATAGTTATAAATTGATAAATTTTATTTAATTTATTAAATTTTGTAAATTTATTTGTTTATAAAATAATATTTTTTTATAAATTTATTTTGTAAGTTTATTAAATGTTTTCCCTTCTTTTTCCTTTTCGGGGATGAAAAGTTTTGAGTGGAGGAGAGTGTAATGACTCATAAACTTTCGATAATAAAATTTGTTATTTTAACAAGATTTTCTAAATTTAATTTGAAAAGAAATCAAAACATTATAACTTAATATTGAAATGAACACTAAAATGAAATATGGCAATGGTAATTAAAACTAATTACAATTTGAATGTAAATAAAGGTAATAATGTTAATGCTAGTTAATAAATAATTAATTTAATGCAAACCCAATTAATTGAAACAGTTGCAAGGTCATAATTGATTGTAAATAGTAAATTATGAAATAAAATTCAAGTTATATTAATTGACGAAATAATACGTAATAAGTTGTAATTTGGAAAAACCAATATTAGATAATTAATTGAAATAATTGTTGGTTGATAGAAAGCATGAATTCGATAACGATTGATTGAATAAAAAGAGTAGGAATCAAGATTTATTAATTTAAATTTAATAATTGGATTAGTTGGAATTAAATGAAAATTAATATTTAAATATTACGTTAATAGGGATTAAGATGAAATTGGGAAATATTAATGTACCATGTTATAAACCAATGTTAATTATATCCTTATTGTAATAAAAGACCTGAATAACAAGGTTTAAAAGTTAATAAATGGATTTTAGAATTTTAAATGTATAAATTCTGAATTTAATGAAATTGAAATTAAACACTGAAATTGAGGAATTAATCAATTTTAAATCGACATCTAAATTTGTTTAAATCGGTGTGAATGATTAAGAAATTTAATAATAAAAAAAATTGTCAATTATAGAATTGAAATTGTAAATTTGATTTAATAATTAATTATTAAATTATTTAATTAATGTAAAAATAGCCATTTTGGCCACTGGCTCGGATTTCGATGAAACCAGCTTCATCGGATCCGTAATAGTAAATTATTAAAGGGTTTGAAGTTTCGTAGCAATCAGACTTGTCCTTTGATCGTACGGACTCGAAACGCCTTGAAATCAATTTGAAATAACTTGATTGTAGCGTAACTTCTTCATACGATGGAATTTGGACTTGAAACATGTTCCATTCATTTTAAAATATTTTAAAACATCTATTTGATATATGGGTTGACCCATTTTCGTTCCGGAGTCAAAACGGGCTTTTTAGGCCGTGTAGCGTTCAACTTTCAAGCTGATTCGATCCAATTGTTTCAATTTTCTGATCCACTTATAAATATAGCATCATAAACTCTGGCCTATTTCTTATATTCATTTTTTTGTACGTACAATTCAGTTGTCTCTTCTCCTCAATGGCAAACAAACAAATTCTCAATTCCAAATCCAATGGCAATTCAAAATCAAATCAAAAATTAAATCTCCTCAAACTATATCAAATTATATATCGATTTAAAGCTCTCGACGAGCGCATCTCAAATCTGTAATTCGTTTTCCAATCTGAACCTCTATCTATCCAGAAAATTGCAAACAATTTGCGGTCGTCCATCGAGTCGCGATCAACATCGCTTGATCATCAATTGGATGTTACTGTTGCATAGAGATTAACGAGCGTAGTCCATCAGTGTGCTTATTTTGGAAAGATAACTGTTGGATGTAGCGTAAAAATTCTCCTAGGGTTTACATTTGAAACAGCGACGACTTCCTGTATGCATCGATCGACATCGTCGCGTGATAGGGAAGCTCGACCAGTGGTGGGAATTGTTCTGGCATAGTCAGATCTTGGTACGATGGTCTGGATGGCGTGAGTTTCGTGTGGTTTTCATTGGCCATGGGTTAGCCTGCGTGTTATGATTACGGTAAAGAGAGTTAGGGGGTGACGTGTCTTGGTTTAGGTATAATTCTTTGTGTAATTATTTCATTTGTTTAATTTAAATCGTGTAATCTTTTAACGATGATAACTTCTTCATATGATGTCCATTTTATGCAAAGTTTCTTGCGTTAGGATCGTATGAAAATTCCAGACATTCTGATGCTGGTTTGGACGGATTCTGAGACTGTTCAAATTTTGGGTTTAAATTGGATTTAAATTTAATTTAAATTCAAAAGGTGAGTGTTTTAACCCACTCACAATTTCTAAAATTTCTTATATGTGTTAAATTAATTTTGATGTGATTAGAAATTTATTTATGACTGCTTGGCATATTTTCAACCATCACCTCACTTAAATTGAATTTATTGAATTAAATTGCTATTTAATTTATTTTTGCATATAAACTGCTAGTAAATATCTGTTATTTATTATCTGTTCTATATTGATGTTATTGATTAAATTGGATGATGATTATGATAAAGGTTTGATGATTGATATTGGATGAATGGATGTTGTATTTCGTATTGTTCTAAGCTGCAAGTTGTTATGGATTTTATTTCATTCGGGGTTGCGGTTTGAAATGATATATAACTGTATTTATATTTTAAATTTCGGATTGAAATGATAAAAATTCGAATCACTTGACCATAGGATAGAAAATTATTATAAAAATATTTTGAAGGGATTTCCATGGTTTTGGAAAAAGAAAATGGTTTATATAAATATTGATTTTTGATATTATATAAAAATAACATTTTTATATATAGTTAAATTCTTAAATTTAAGCTATATATAATTTTGTTCATTATATAATGAGAGTAACAATATAGTTTGATTTTATAAAATATAATGTGGGTAACTATTTATTAAAATTGTATTTTAATATATATATAGAGAGAGTTTATAACGATATTGATAAATTAAGGTTGAGAAGATGAATTTGAAATCGGTTTAAAATTGTTTTAATTAAGAATGTTATTTAATTAAAGCAATTTGAAACTTATTGAATTTGAGATTTTAAAGGGCATGATTTTATAACTTGATGATGGTTTAAGGTGATTAATGAATATTTCAAGTTTGAGTTTTATTTAAATAATATTGAATTTATAAAATAAATATTTCAAAACTAAATAATAGTAAATTGAATTAAGATTATATGAAATTACCAGATTTGGTTTGAAATTATGGAATATTTAAAGCCTTGAAATATATCTAAATCGAAATGTTTTATCGAAATTGAAGTGTTTCGAAGTTATGAATTTAAAGTATTATAGTTTCAAAGTATTTGTTTCGGTGTGTTACAACTTTGAAATAACATGATTTTTGAAATGAATTTATATGAAATTGCATTTAATTAAGACGTGTCCTTAAATATATATTGATTTGGAACTTCTTTATTAGTAAAACTTCTTTGATAAGTAAAATACTTACTGATCCTAGTCTCGTCAAAACTGAATTGACGAATTTGGTCATTCAATATTAGGGAGAACAATCGCATATGGAAACAAAGTCCCATATACTTATCGTGTTTTCGATATTTTCATTTCACACCATCCCTCGGTCAAGGTGAAGCAAGTAGAACTTTATTGTACTCAAACATCATTTTTAACTCCCATAGATAGACAATCCTGCTTCAACATCTATTAGTGCTTAATATACGACTCAATGTTTTCCACAAATGGGTAAACGTACAAAGCACGATCAAGTCAGACAAAGCACGATTAAGTCACATAAGCGACTTCTAATCCCTTTTTGTTTAGTTAATCTTTTATTAAATTAAACTTCTTTATTAGTAACTTCTTTTATCTAATAAAACATTGTTGATCAATTTCTACTATCCATTTGTACTCTTTTAGTTACTTCAAACATATTCATATACTTATCTCAAATGGTATAACTATATTCCAAATCATTAACAAGATTTCATATTTAAAACCTCTACTTTTTTTATATTTTTCCAAAATATTACCTACTTATAATTTCCTTTTAGATATCCATTTTAGGATTTGTGCCTTTGCTAATCTATTAAAAAAGGTTTGAGACTGATGTTACTTTAACATTATTACTACAAACCTAAAACCATTCAGCTTGTGCTTATCTTTAAAATATTCTTTAAAGATCTACTTACATTTGTAAGTATAATTAAAAGAATTAAAGATGAATTTTATTAACAAATTATCATAACAAACCCAAAACCATTCCTTGCTTATATTATTTCACAAATATTCTTTTAAAGATCTAAATTGATAATTGGATAAGTTCGATAGCCGATAATCGATTATCTAGTTAAAAGTGATCGTTATAGAATCACGGTTCATATACTTAACGTTTTTGACATTCCAACTTCACCATTCCTCTTCTAAGAGTAAAGCCAAGTAAGTTAGAGCACTAGCTGCATATCAAAGCCTTACCTAGACACTTCATCATTGAATCTCCTAAATAGATAATTCTACCTCATCGGCTTTTAATGTTAAGTATAGTGTTAATGACTTTATAAATAACTAACAAAGAACATGATTAACGCATTTCTTACATTCCCAACTTAACTATTCCTCGGTTAAGATGGAAGCCAATAGGTTAGATATCTACTGCTCATATCACCTCCCGAACATCAATCTTAATGCTCATAAGTAGATAAGCCTACTTCGTCGGCTTTTAGCGTTAAGAAAAACTAATTACTTTTTAAATAATTAGCAAACAATGAGATTAACACATTTTCAACATTCCAACTTAACTATTCCTCAGTCAAGATGGAAGCAAGTAGGTTAGAGCTCTATTGATCATATCCCTACTCGACATCAATCATAACTCTCACATATAGAGAAGTTTACCTTGTCGGCTTTTAGTATTAATCCTAATTGTAACGAACAAGATTTTCCACCCTCGAAAATTGACACTAATACATTTTAGGTATTTACATGCCATAAATTCAAGTGTCGGAAAACTCGACCATTAAGGGAAAGAAGAAAATGGAGACAAAACGGAATCTTACATGAATGGAGTAACACATATTATTTCAATATATAATCTCTACAGTAGAAATTTTTTAAATATATTTATCAGACTTTAACTTAACATCAATAAGGACATTTATAAATCCATGTCCTTACAAATGTGGAATCCTATAATACATAAGTGTGATGGAAATAGATAACAATCCTTAGAAGAATCATCTAGCTCCATGTTCCAAGCTCTTTCAAGATGCTCCAAACTAAACATGACTACTAGGCTGCCAGGAAAAATATAGCACCCAGAGTTCAAGGGAAAGAAAATAAAATCCGGGTCAGTCATAGGACTAGTGTGAGGAACTCAAAATATAAGTATTTAAAAACAAAGGGTGTCTTATAAGACCACATCGCACATGAACACTGAATGGGCTTTTACCTTATGATTACCAAATAATTTCTACATAAAATCCATTGATATTATTTTCAATGACATTCTTTGGAAACCTTCGAAATAAACATACTCAAATAGCTGAATTTTTTTACATTGGTTAAATTTGATGGCATAATAGGTTTACAACTAAAACTGAAGGAACTTATTAGAGATTTGGATTTCTAACGAACAATGAGGTAAGGGACTCCCTCTCGTACCGTACATTTCTAAAGGAATGTGTCGAGGCCACCAACAGATGGCCCTCTACGAACTAAGACCGGCCTACTTGAGACCAATAGATGGTATGGATAATAACGAATATGATATCACTACGACTGTTCTCGATCTCTCCGAGACGTCTCATAGAATGCACCGCAAAATTTAAACTCGACATTATAGCTGGTAAAAATAAATAAATCTAGAAAGATGATATCATACCCTCATGGTTATGAACCATTTAGCCTTAAAGCAACCCATGTTTTGCGATTCCTCGGATGTGAGGCTTGAGGTGACGTTTACCTTTTTTAGAACATTATTTTACTTAAAATGCTACATTGCCATTTCCAACAACAAGCTATTAATTTCAACAGAAGTACAACCTCTGAGCTCGTATGTCCTAGAAAAGTGTGTCAAGCATAAAAGGGGTTACCTTCTACACCACAATCAGATGTATGTCTATATAGATCAATGCACTATCATCTCAGAAATGCAATGTAACAACCCGAATTTCGAAGATTACCATTAATATTAAATTATAATGCAAATAATAATTTAATCTTGTGATTATAAATGAATTGGAGGAATGAAATGTGAGTTAATGTTGTTTATTTTATATCAACAATGTTTTAATGAATAAAACTCGGGTTTTTAATTTATGTGAGTTAATTTATCTCATAAGATGTTATTTCAACATATTGATGGTTGGAATAAATATAAATGAGGGAAAATAAGCATAGAATATTTTATTTGTGAAAGTGGGTTGAAAAAACAATGTTTTAATGAATAAAACTTGGGTTTTTAATTTATGTGAGTTAATTTATCTCATAAGATGTTATTTCAACATATTGATGGTTGGAATAAATATAAATGAGGGAAAATAAGCATAGAATATTTTATTTGTGAAAGTGGGTTGAAAATAAATGATGATAGTTATTTATTGAGTCAAAATGGGAAGTATTTGAATTTTATTCCAAAGATAGCCTTTTTTAGTGAATAAAAAGGGCAAATAAGAAGAAAATGTATTCTAGGGTTATAGATTTTCAGTGAATACGTAAGGATTTGCAAGCAAGATTGAACCTTTAGCATAAGATTGGAGCCCTAAACATCTGAAAATAGAAAAAAAAACAATACATGCAAGAAGAAATTGATCAAAACAAAATTTACTAAACAATTCTAGGGTTATAGATGGATTCTAAGATAGAATAGGTTGGAGATTACCTTCTTTTATGATTTTAACTTGAATTAAGCTTTTAAATTTGCAAAGATTGAGCTTTGAAGATTAAATTTTGAAGCGGGTAGCCATTGTTTTGTACTTTGAAGCTTTTTCTTTTCTGATTTAGGTTTTACTGTAATGAGTTTTGGGAGAAAAGGTACATACTTTATTACAAAACTCTAGAATTTTGGTTATTGGATGTTTACTATACCCAATTAGTCCATTCTCATACTTAGAAAATTATTTAGGCTAATATACATAGGTTTTATACCATTTTTAGCATTACTTTCTCATATTAAATTCTTTTTACATGAGACAAAATGCATTCTTCATATTTTAAGAAGGTGAACATGATTAACACAATATATTTTTTTTTCACTTAAAATATTATTTTCCCATTAAACTTCTAATTTACACAATATTTGACAATATTGTTATTTTTACACAAAACACAATTTTAAACAATCTGAGTCAAATAAAAATTATTTCTTAACTCAAATAAGTATATTAAAAGTTTTAATACTTTTCAAAATATTACAACACTATTTTCAATCTTTAATACACTTCGAAAAATACATTTTCTTCTCATTTGCCTTTTTTATTCACTAAAAAAAAGCTATTATTGGAATAAAATTCAAATACTTCCCATTTTGACTCAATAAATAACTAACATCGTTTATTTTCAACCCACTTTCACAAATAAAATATTCTATGCTTATTTTCACTCATTTATATTTATTCCAACCATCAATATGTTGAAATAACATCTTATGAGATAAATTAACTCACATAAATTAAAAACCCAAGTTTTATTCATTAAAACATTGTTTATATAAAATAAACAACATTAACTCACATTTCATTCCTCCAATTCATTTATATTCACAAGATTAAATTATTATTTGCATTATAATTTAATATTAATGGTAATCTCCAAAATTCGGGTTGTTACAGACTCCCCTCCTTAACAAAATTGCGTCCTCGCAATTTCTAGAGGAAAAAACTGTAAACAACACTCTCGATACAATCATCGAAGGATAAGGACAAGCTCGAATTCCAAACCATTCATACTCTCAATATAGAATGGTAGAAAGAAACAAAGAAAAACTCACTTGGTTAATTCAGTGGCCCATCATATGCTAATATAGTGATTAGCAAACCATCGAATTTTCCAAGAAACTCGAAAGAATTTCAAAGATCTCCCGTCTCGAATTAAAACTCAATAAAATGCTCAACAAATAATCAATCGAAAATGATTGATTACTCAAAATCCTATGAATAGAGTCGGGATCAAACTCACTTAAACCCAAACACTAAGCAATAAAGAAGATCATCAATAAGATTTTTCGCATAAATATACGGAAAGAACATCCTCATAACAGGGTAGACACAATAGACAAGATTGATAAATCACAAGATGGCTTCTCACAAGGCCGCCAACTCGAATGACCGCGAAAAATGCATGTCGTCAATAATAGCTCAAAGATAGAATATACTCAAGAATAAGGATATAAGCTCGAATTATCTTTTAATCCAAGATATTTAGAATTTTTAAATCTCAACATCTTTTAAATTTTAAATCTCAATTTTCAACATTTGAAAATTTTCAAACTTTTTACTATATTACCTAGTAGGTAATTTAAAACTCAAATTAAAAGTCCAAATTTCTTCTCTTACTTCAAAATTAATTTCCACAGAAATTTGTAAATCCATAATAATATTCCACAAAATAAATTAAGAGTTTAAATTTTCTTCACTCTTTTTATTAAACCACTTAAGTAGTTTAAAAACAATCTTCAAATTCTCTTATAACTCTTCTCTTAAAACATCCAATGTATATAATATAGATTCTAAAATCTCAAAATATACTTTCAATAAAGCACAACACAAAAATAATCTCATTTAAATTCTCATCTTTATAATTTAAAAATAAATAAATAGCATTGCCTCGCCATTGAGTCTGTAATAAATAAATATATCTGTTGGCTGCAGAGTTGACCGAACGATCAAAACTGCCTTGCCACTCTATTACTGGTCTCTAAAATCAATGGCTGCAATTACCATTCAATAATAAATTTAATATTTAATCTCAAAATATTATTTTTAAAATCTCAATTTTTAAAATACAAACCATCGCGTATGATTGCCTCATCATAGCATTTAGGAGATTCCTATCGATAACGTTGATCAAGGGTATCGACCAGAACTCTTAACTACTCGATGGATAACCCAACACTCTCATGTTATTTTTATGAAAGAATACTACTCATATAAATATATTCTCAAAACATTCTTTGATTTTTAAAATATCTAAAAACTACGATTTCTCTTTTTAAAACTCATATATATAGCTTCAAAAACTCAAACCAAAGAACGTTAAGAGAATGCATCGAGATATTCCTAGAATACGCGATTCTCAAAATCAACAGAAGGAGATAAAGTGTTAGCCAATCTTACAATATCATGATCCACTCCTAAAAGTCATCAAGATACAAGATAAGCAAGATATTCTTCTCGAAGGAGATGAAGCACAAAACAACAAATCATTACTTCAAACAAAGTAATGCTACAAAGATAACATTGATTGAGTATTTGAAAAGAACACTCGGTGAAGCTGAATGATAAACTCAATCAAACTCGAACAATCTAGAAACTCATCTCATTCCTTAGTGGATATCCTCGTGGAAGGATAACCGAAGAGCTAAGAGCCAGGATTAAGGTTACCTCAATACTCGATTGGCCGATTGGATGTCAAATCCAAACGGACTCACAAAACTCAAAAAAGTCACCTTGACTAGAATTCGAGATATATCAACAACATCTCGATACTCAAGAGTGAATATAGAACTTCAGAATCATCATTAACATTCCAAAGTGATAGAAATAATAACCCAATCAAATTAGGATGCCTAAATAAATATAAGATACTATAACAACAAAAGGATCATACTTTACATCCAATAAGTCAATACGTCTCAAATCAGATACATCTCAAGGTAGTGAGTAATAAACAAATACTCACTAAAGCAGCAACCAATAGAGAAATCAAAATGCTCACAACAAGCCAATCATTGTGGATCGCTTTAATAGGATTCACAATTCTCAAAGGAATGCACAAGAATGCTCAAAGAAATCAATCAGCTCCATCGATACGAACTCACTCGTATCGACAAAAATAAATAGAATAATCCCAAAACTCGAAAAAGAATCAAGGCTCAATTCGAAAACAAGCTCAAATAAAGGACAATGATTCACTTGTTAAGGTAATTTAAAGAGAAATTTGAGCTTTGAGATAATATTTTTTTAAAAATAAAATAAAATCAAAGAATATTTTGAGAATAAATTTAGATGAGCAGTGTTTCTTTTATAGAAATAATTTGAGAGTGTTGGGTTGCCCATCGAGTAGTTAAGAGTTCTGGTCGGTACGCCAGATCAACGTTATCGATAGGAATCTCCTAAATACTATGATGAGGCAATTAGACACGATGGTTTGTGTTTTTAAAAAAAATTTGAAAATTATATTTTGGGTTTATATATTAAATTTATTTTTGAATAGTAATTGCAGCCATTAATTTTAGAGACGAGTAACAGAGTGGCAAGGCAGTTTTGGTCGTTTGATCGACTCTGCAGCCAACAGATATATCTAATTATTAGAGATTCAATGGAGAGGCAATGCCATTTATTTATTTTGAAATTATAAAGATGAGAATAAGTGAGAATATTCTTGAGCTATACTTTATTGAAAGTATATATTGAGATATTAGAATCTATATTATATACATTGGATGTTTTAAGAGAAGAGTTATAAGAGAACTTGAAGATTGTTTTTAAACTATTTAGGTGGTTTAATAAAAAGAGTAAAGAGAATTTAAACCCTTAATTTATTTTGAGGGATATTATTATGGGTTTACAAATCTCTTTGGAAATTAATTTTGAAGTAAGAGAAGAGATTTAGACTTTTAATTTGAGTTTTAAATTACTTACTAAGTAGTATAGTAAAGAGTTTGAAAGTTATTAAACGTTAAAAATTGAGATTTAAAATTTAAAAGATGTTGGGATTTAAAAATTCTAAATATCTTGGATTGAAAAGTAATTTGAGCTTATATCCTTATTTCTTGAGTATATTCTATCCTTGAGTTAATATCAACGACATGCCTTATCGCGGTCGTTCGAGTTTGGTGGCCTTGCAAGAAGTCATTCCGTGATTTATTCATCTTCTCTATTGTGTTTATCTTGTTGTAAGGATGTTCTTTCCGCATTATTATGCAGAAAATCTTATTGATGATATTCTTTATTGCTTAGAGTTTGGGTTTAAGTGAGTTTGGTCCCGACTCTATTCGTAGAGTTTTGTGAAATCAATCATTTTCGATTGATTAATTGTTGAGCATCTTATTGAGTTTTTTTTGAAGATGGGATATCTTCGAAATTCTTTCAAGTTACTTGGAAAATTCGATGGTTTGCTAATCGCTATATAAGCATTTGATGGGCCATTGGATTAACCAAGGAAGTTTATCCTTATTTCTCTCTACCATTCTATGTTGAGAATATGAATGGTTTGAATTTCGAGCTTCTCTTTTATCCTTTGTCGACTGAATAAATTGTGTTGAATACAGATTTCCTCTAGAAATTGCGAGGATGCAACTTTTATAAGAGGGGGAGTCTGTAACAACCCTGGTTGGAGATTACCGTAAATATTAAATTATAATGAATATTATAGTTTAATATTGGAATTAATTGGATTAATTGGAAGAAAATGATGAATTATATTGTTTATTTGGAATAAACTATATAATATCAATAAATTTTGGGAGAACAGTATAAAATAAGGTTTATTTCAAATTAAATGATTGAAGCAAATTTAAGATGAAGGAAAGATGAAGTAAACAACTTAATTGTGATCTTTGAGTTGGAAATTGTCATTGATGGAATTTAGTAGGAGCATTAAAGGAATATTGGCAATTTATTCCAATATTCTCCTTTTATTGTAGAATAAAAGGGAAAATAAAAGTAGAATGATTTTATTGTATTAATAGTAATAAACATATGTGTGAGACAAAGTTGTTCCTTTATTTCATGAATTTTGAATATAGAGATGCAACCATATTCAATTAACATGTACGATTTGGCGATAATGTAATTTATTGTCAAATTGCATCTTTTCTTTGTTAAATACAAATAAAATTGTTAAATAATTGTTTAATCACCATATGAATAATGAATTTGAATTTTGGGCTAATGAATTGTAACAAAATAAATTACTCACTTCATTTCGATGGTTGGAGTGGTTTGGAATAATTAATGGAATTTTATTTGGGTTGGGGAAATCATATTGGTAATTTAAACCAATAATACATTTTATTGTAAAATAAAACGTGGGGAATAAGAAGAAAAATAATCTTCTTTGAGTATAAAAAAAATGATGGACATGAGTGAAATAAAGTTTCTACTTTATTTCAAGAATTTGAATGTAGTTAATTGACTACATTTGATTAAATTGATATTTTGTACAATATTCTGCTTGTTTGCCAATATTGTCATTTTATTAATTAAATATATATATATATATATATATATGTATAAGAATGAGTTAATAAAATAATTAACTACGATTAAAAATGTGAGAAATAATTTAATAATGTCTAAACCTGTATTTGTTTTATTTTGGATACATAACATCTTTTTATTTAACCTACTGTATTAAATTTGCAATTTATTTTGCAATTATGGAAAAATTAGATAAATTGAGTAATAAATAGAAATTTAATAACAAAATTGTTAAAATCGGATTTAAATCGTGTAAGATATGGATAAAAGAAGTTTGTACATAAATAAACTACACAAACAAACATTAATCTAAGTCCTAATAGGAATTAGTTTATACCCATTTAGTCCAATAGAAACTTCTGGAAATAGTACGCACAGTTTCTTCTTCGTTCATTTTCATCTTCTTCCTGAAAACAATTAAGAAGCTCAAAAATTAGAAATAATGGCTGCCTTCTCAAAGCTTAGCCATAATTAACAAATTCTTTGCTAAATCAATAAAATTTCTGGTCTAATTCAACAAGAAGGTAATCTCCATCCTTCTCTATCTTGAATTTGAGGAGAAACCCATATTTGTTTACTGTAATTCTTGTTTTGTAATTTTTCTTCTTTGCATGCCTCTTTTTCTAGTTTCTGCAGGTGCTAGAGCTCGTCTTCCTTGCTAAAGACCTCATATTTGCTCCAATATTTGCTTCATAATCTCCACTTTTCGCTGCAAAAGGTAAGTTTAAAACTTACAGCAACTAAATTGGCTCATGCTTGGAAAATTTGGCTCTATATGTTCAAGTTTCATCTCTGTTCTTAATTGTTGATGTCTGAAATACCTCATCTTTGAATGCTTATATCTCCCTCATCTTAAGTCGGATTGAGGTATTTTTGTTTCATTTCGAAGCTGATTGTGTCTAGTTTATTCATGTCTAATAGTATCAAGTGTCGAGTCCGTTTGGACCTCTGTCTTTGCTGCGAAAGTTGCAAAACCGAAAGCGTTTTTGCACAGGAAATATATTTGGTTGAATAGTGTTTTCAGCATAACTTTTGCGTTTCTAATCGGAATTTCGAAATCTTAGATGTTCTGAGATCCCTGTGAAATATTCCACAACTTTTATCTTTTCTGTTTTGAATGATTTTGAAGCTTATCTAGTGAAAAATCGACTTTTTCGTTGCTATTCTGTGTTAATAAGCAGTACACATAAAATTTTTTTATGTAGTATTTCGATCATAACTTTCAGGTCATTAATCGAAATCTTGAAATTCAAGATGTTCTGGAATCCTTAGGAAATATTCTACAACTTTTATGTTTTAGCTTTTGAATGATCTGGAAGTCTTCATAGTGAAAAATAGACTTTTTTTCGCTGGCCTGAGTTAATAGCCAGTGCGCAAATTTTCTTTTCTAGTAGTATTTCGCTCGTAACTTATTCGTTACCAACCGCAATATCAAAAATTTTGAAGTTTTGAAAACCTTAGACTGTAGACTACAAATTTTCTGTTTTATGCTTCGTGGAAAAAGAATCAAGGCTCGATTCGAAAACAAGCTCGAATAAAGGACAATGATTCACTTGTATTGTACTTCGATGTATCATGATATACGTACTGTTCTGCGTTTATTCTACTTTGTTCTGACCACAACTCTGATACCAAGCTGTAACGCCCCACCCCGAGACCCACCTTAGCAAAGAGAATTAAGAAGTAATTCCGTCTACTAAAGCAGAGAATAGGGCTGGTTAAGGGGAACCATCTATAATTTTGTCTTAAACATCCATTGAATACGTCGATAAATGCATTATAATTTTATATTAATGGTAATCTCCAAAATTCGGGTTGTTACATGCAATGTCGGGCATTCATTCATAAAAGTTCTCCAAGAACAGAACAAACTGAAGGCGCTCTCCTACCACATCTCGTTGGGCATCTCCTCTAGGAATAGTAGCAAGTAGTCCTTGCATACGAAGATCCTAAAACAAAGGGACCGCTGTTATTAATTATCTCGGGAGCTACTCCAAAATTATCAACAAGCAGCCATTTTATTATGAAGATCTCAGCCTTCAACTTCATTGTCTTTAACATGTCTTCACTTTTGAACTCGTAAATTGGTTCAAAGTGGTTTTCGGATAAGAATCGCCCAAATCCGACCTTGGTTTTTTCGAACTAACCATCGATAAAAAGTTGTAAAGTAGGTAATTAATATTCCTTCAATTTGTATCCTTTTATCCAAAATATCTTCTTAGAGATACATATCTTTTAAAACTATTTCTTTTCGGCATATATAGGATCGTTAAACCCTTCTTATCAAATCCTTTGGTTACTTAAAACCTTTTTAAACCTTGGAATAATTCCAAATCATTTCATCCTTTGCTTATGAAAATATTTCCAAATCATTTATTTAAATCTTTAACAAAGATTTTTATTTCCAATTCATATAATTTTAATACGTCAAAACCATGTAATCTAAGATGGTAAATCTAAATCAGTTAGTATTCAAGTAAAACGAATCCATAGAAATTATATTAATTTTACTTGATATTAATTTTTGTATTCTACTTGTACTATTCATCGAATAATAGTGAAATAAACCTTTTAAATTCATATGATTAGTAGAGTTCCCTCCTCGGAATTTAACTCCAAGTATAAGAAGATTATCTCTAATCAATCCAAGTTGCAATTCATTCATTATAAAAAAAATTAAATCTTTTATACTTGTCTCATTTTCGATATTTCGATCTTATCTATCCCTCGCCCGAGAAAGAGGCTAGGTATGCTCGGGTACTGGTTGCTCCTGAACATCTCCTTAGTTTAAGCATCTCCTATCCAGATCTCACGAATTGAAAAATCTAGTCTACTCATCTGCTTTTAGAGCCAAGATTAAATCACTTAATTACGATAGCTTTTCTTTAAACCATTTATTTAAACTTTTTAAAATAAATTTTAAAACCTCCAAATCATCTTTAAAATACTTAGTAATTTATTTGAAAACATTTATAAAATATTTTCGAAAGAATATTTAAATTTAAAGTTATATTTCTAAAGTTAATAAAAAACTGCTGCAAAAAATGTTGCGAAGTGTGCTTTTAAGGCTTGTTTGATCAAAACAAATTTTTGATCATTTAGAAATCCATTTTTACAACTCAAATCTCTTTTAGAACATTTTAAATATTTATAGAATTTATTCCTATTTTTAAAGAAATAAAATTATCAGTTTTAAAGAATTTATCGCTTTGGTTTTCGAATTTTCTATCCACGGCTATTTTGAAAACTTGTTTTGCTCATATTTCCAAATATACTAAACGAAATCTTGATCCTTTTATTTTATTTTATTTTGAAAATTTTCATTATAAGAGTTTGGAAAATTCTTTTAAAGAATACTGATTCTAAATCCATCGTATAAATGGATTTAACTTTCTACAATGCAAAATCGCGAACCACCATTACACGACGTGCATATTTTAACTAAATTTTCATATTATTTTCAAACTTTGTTGAAACATTTTTAAATTTTTATAAAATATTTATAAATCATTTTAAATAGGTTTAATAATTCCACATCACTTTTATAATTTTATTCGAAAAGTGATTTCCTTGTGTAATACCGACGTGTATTTAACGTGACTTGTTTAAACAATTAAACACTATATTAAAACAAACAATTCTTGATGATCAAAGTATAGTAAACATCCATAGCAATCATATCACATCATCATTTTAATATATATATATATATATATATATATATATATATATATATATATGTGTGTGTGTAAATAGAGTTTCTCACCTTCATTGGTTTCTAACTTTACAAAAATTCGCTACAGCATCACTATGATCGAATCAAAGGCTATGGAGCTGAGCTCGGGACCTTTGGAAAGCCATATCCTAAGCAAGTAAGTGGTAGGCTCTTGGCCTATGGTGATGGAGGTTGTGGCCGTGAGTTTGGAGTGAAGATGTGGAGTGATTTGCCTTGGTTTTGAGATGGAATGACATGGTATATATATGTGTATATATTTTACTTTATTTTTCCATAACTTTGCAAATATTTTTTAAGATATGGAAGCTATTAAAGAAGAGCTCTTAGAGCTTTAAGAAGAAGGAGGAAGAAGAAGTGAATAGATGAATGAAATCAGAGAGCAAAGGCCTTGCGTTTATAGGCAAAATGTGTGAAAAATATCTAAATGTGCATTTCCTTTTCTACCCACAACCCACACCCTTCCTTTCCCATCATCATACATGTTACTTCCCCTTCCTCATGTGCCTCCATCATTTTACTTCACTTCATGGCATGTGCATTGACTTTGTACAGCTTAAGGATGAAGTTTTCTAAAATAAATTAGATATTTTTTTACATATATGTATATATAATGTACATATGTGTTGTGTGTATATATAGGTATATGTATATCTTAGGGTGTGTATGTGTGTGTTATACATGTGCACAAAACATATAAACAAGGTTGCAACAACTTTGAATAACTTCCATTAGCTAAACAGTTGAAAAACTAAAAACTGATTCCCGGTCGGGTTTTCACTTATTAATTGAATTACCTATAAATGTAAAAAAATATAAAAAAATTCCTATCATTTTCAATTAATTAAAATGATCAATTTGGTTTATTAATTAATATTAAACAGTTGTTTACAAAAAGTGTTGTTATATCAATAAAGCAATAAGAATTTTCTTATATTTTAACATTAAATATATATCTTTATAAAACTATTATAAATGATTATTATCACTATATAACTAATTGAAATGAATTATTATCATTTTAAAACAATTATTTGAATAATTATAAAAATTATCAAATCATTAAATCTCAATTTAAATTCATAAATCAGTTAAATATGCTGCCATTATCGATGATATCATAAATACATTTTACTTCCTAAAAATAATATAAATAATTTTATTTTGTATTCTTGTTTAAATTTATAAATAAGTGTATGTATCCAGCTCTATGTGCGACTTTTAATAATTATAGAGCTGTTATTAATAAAATAATTTTCGACTATTTTATCGATATCCCTTCAAAGTTTATAATTTTTGTAAATACTTATGCAAAATAAGATCACCATCATTATTTGTTATGCAAGACATCATAACCTATGTTAAAAATCTTATATTTAAATATTTTAAAATTAAATATAATTTATCAAATTGATAAATTTGTGGATCATAACAGGCTTCCCCTCTTAAAAAATTTCATCCTCGAAATTATAATGCAAAATCCAAAGGTGTTAGCCCAAAATATTTATTTTTTAAACTTATACTTGTATAATGTATATAGATTAAACGTACACAATATCAGAATCGACCTACTAATCGATTATGTAACTTTACTTCTGAATTAGTATTGATCCCCTAATCCTCTAGTGTGGACTCCGATCAGGCTTTCCAATTGGAATTTTACTTTTCCTTGCATGGCTCTCAATTATGATAGTAAACATATGGATCCGACTACAAATCCTCATCAATGTTTACCTTCAAGAATAGAGTGATAAATTCTTTTTTGACAAGTGCAAATACCTCAAAGTTTTGTACTCTAATCTTATGTCAAACAGTTACGCAAATAAAATTGTAGCGATCCCGACTCGACCTTCGAAAATCAGCACCGAATACGACACTCATATTCAAATGCCGCAGATCCAAATGTCGAATCTGGTTCGCCGGAGCTTATAACACCATTAAGTAAAAGACAATGAAAGAAAAGAATATCAATATATATAACGTTGGTACAATGACAGATACAACATCTAATATAATATGATACAACAGAATGATACAATGAAGATCAATACTATCAGAGATACAAGACACAGCGGAAAGAAATAGATAACACCAGCAGCGGAATAATAACTTCAAAAGAATGCATCCCCAAATCTAATGCTCCAATCGAAAGCTCGCTTGAACCAACATCACGTTCCACCTAGACAAGCAAGTCCGTCCTGATCCAAAGACTGAACTAACTCCAGATAATCTACTAAACCTGACTATCTGAAAAACTCAACTCTAGACTGCCCGTGTGAAAAATAGTAGACAACCAGAGTTTAGGAAAGGAACAATAAACTCCAAGTCAGTCATGGGACTGGTGTGAGTAATAAAAACAGTTTGGTCTTTTTAAACAACAACAAAAGAATTTAAAATAAATTCGCAATGCTTTTTGGAAAATGAAACTACCATAAGGACTCCCACCGCACACACCATGCAAACGCAGATTTGGAGGAGATTTCTCCTTATGATAGTCAAACATGCTTGATACGAGAAAATTTCTGATATTATTATTATAAGTGCAAAGTGCAGAAAAATCATTTCGAAAGTATAATATTAATCTTAGCCAACGTACGACCATTATCATATGCCTGCTATAGCTACCATCTAAACAATTGGCCGCCACCATAAGTAGATGGCAGGTAATACAACTAAAATCGTACAAGGCTCGTATTGTTTCGTTTGGATTTCCAACAAATGGTCGGGCTAAGAAACTTCCCACTGTCCATGGGTACGCCTCTAGCGAGATGTCCTGAGAACCTAACCGGATCTCCACCAACACAAGGCCGAGTTACCTCTGTAACTAGGTAACTACTTCTCGAGCATGCCACCCCCGAGTCCTTTGGGACCTTTATCCGAGGCGCCTCTAAACCACAAAGCAACAACCACACAGAAGAGAGATTGAAGCCCACCACATAGGTAAATATCTGGATTCCATACCATGATACCACCCTTTACCAGAAGGGAATGACACACCCTAAAGGGTGCGACCCTCATAACCTTGTCGCATCTTTCCTGTTTCGAACATTTCCGGGGTGTGAGGTCCTGATGCAGTCTCGTCCACAAAGCAACGCTTTATACCAAAGCCATGCTTTGATCACAAATGATCAACAGATGATCATCAACGCACAGCAACACTCGGCATGCCAAACTACCAAATTGGGAATATATCACTGATAACTTTCAACTACATAACCTCTGAGCTCGTACATCTCAAAGAAGGGTGTTAAGCTAAGAGAATAAATTCTCCGCCACCAACAGATATGTATTTGAAAGATATTTGCTTTATATCTCAAAGTGTAGTGTCAGACGTACAACTATTCAAGTCTGTTCCGGGTTCGAACAGAACCGAAGGCACTTCCAAAGAAACCCTTGCAGATCCAGATAATTCCTAATAACGTCCGGACTTCCCATCACATATGGAGTCTCTATATCGGGGACCAGTCGATGCAGAGACATTCGACGAGTTATCCTTTCATTTTCGAAAATATCTGGTCTTCACCACCGGTCTTCAAATGTTATCCATAACGTCATATCATTATTTAGAATGTTTTATATGACACAAGGTCCTCTCCTGGCTAAACCGAATAATGAGCGCAATATTTAAAAACGTGTGGATATTGGGATTTCAATCAAGTCACAACTTATTATGCAAAACTTTTCTTTCAAATGGTTAAAAAAATTACCATTTCAAATCTTTAAACAAAAAGATTTATTTCACAATGTTCACCCAGTTTCATAAAAATCCATTTTCGGATTTCAAAACAATTCCCATTTCGATTAGGATTAACTTATTCAAATCTTTAAATCAAAGATTTACCTTATAGCTATCAAACCGTTTCCATAACTTGGAAATTATTTTAATTTCAAACTAGAAATCCTTTTAACATAAATTGGAAGTTCATTTCCTATGTGGAAGCTTTTATTATTTGAAAACAAATAGTTTTCATTTTGGAAAAATCCAATTATATTTGCACGAGTTAAAGCTTTTGAATTTAAATTCAAATTCCCAAATCAATACATTTAAAATGGTTTAACCCCTATATAATTTGTATAACAACTTTAATCCCTAATTTCCAATTATAGAATTCAATTTCGAATCTTGAATTTAAGTTTAAATCAGATTATTTAAACTTCAAGGCGTAATCAATTCATTCAAAAATAAATTTTGTCTTTGAAATTCCATTTCAAAAGCTTTTCACTTTAAACCCAATCCAATTTCCAAAACCATTTGGATTTAAATATTCAACTTTTTAAATATTTTGAATTAAATTCAAATATCTGTGACTTAATCGATTTCCTCGTGAAATCCATATTTGTTTGTGTATAAGTGTGGTCCAAGGTTTTAACACAATAGTGAAACATCATCAACCATCACAGATCAAAACATAGAAATATAGTTGATAAGCGGTATAAACTATAATGCTTATCGTTCATCCACAGATTCATAGATAATAAATGTATCACAAATAAATGAATAAATTATACACAGCTCAATCCACAGAACAAAATATCACAGATCAGATAGGACAATCAATTCAAGGCATCTCACACAATACAATTATTCATAAGTAGGGTCAACCATTCAATAATCATTTATAAGCAGGATTAATTAATTGTTAAATCCTAATTAATTTAATTTAATTTGTAATTTAATTAATCACTTATGAATTAATTATCCAATTCTGATTTATTAATTACAAATCATTTGATATAAATTAATTAATCAATCACCTTAATTAATTATTCTTAATTAATGACTTGTTCTTAATTAATCACATTAATTAAATTAACCTCTAAACCAATTACATAATTAATTAACCTCTTAATTAATTATTTTAAGAAATTAAACTTTAATTACTTACCATAAAGTAATCATCTCATACCAATAAATCATTAATTAATCTTTATCATTAAATTAATCAAAATATCCAAATTTAATTACAATTAGTAATTAACCCCTTAATTACTTTCATTAAGTAATTAACAATTTACAATTGATAATCTTAATTAATTAATCTAATTAATTATCAAAATTAATCACATTAATTTAATTGCTTAATAATCCCTAGTTAATTATCTTCATTAACTAATAACATTTCTTTAATTACTTTCTTAAGAAATTATCTTAGATTAATTCATTATTAATCATTTCTAATTATAAATTAATCTAAATTATTTATTTATAAATTAAATAAATGATTCTTTAATTACCTTATTAATTAAATCATTTTATTAACTTAATTATCTCTAAGATAATTTATTTCATTAACATTTAAGAATATTTTTTAAACATTACACTTTAAATTTAAATTCAAATTCCATTTTGAATTTAAGATTCAAAATGATTATACATTTAAACAATTGCCAAATTCAAATATCCACTTATAAACCTATATAAGAAAGGTTCTAGCTAAATTACTTAAATTTTTATTTAAAATTTAAGCTTTAAAATACATTACATTTTATCTTGCAAATTCAAGTTAAAAAAAATTATTTAACTTTTCACTCAAAATTAGGAAAACCTTTATAAAAGAATTTTATCAAAATCAAGTTAAAATTTGGTTGAAAACAAATATACTTTTAAAAGCTATTTAATTTAAACTTGTTTAAAACACATTCAGATTTAAAACTAATTTAAATTTTCAGATTTGGATTCATAGAGACTTGAATCCATATTTTAATTTTTTTGATTTAAACTTTGATTTTAAACTTCGTTTTAAAATGTTGATTTAAAAATTTAATTTAAAATCGAAATTTCATTTTAAAACTTTAAGATTCGAAGTTCCATTTGAATCTAACTTCATACTAGATTTAAACTTTGTTTAAATCTAACTCACAATTTAAATTTCATTTGAATTTGCTTTAAATTCAAATTTCAATCAGGTTTACAAAAACCTGAAACCTGTCAAAATTAACCCGAGGCAAAGTAAAAAATGCTTCGAGTCGCGCCCCTACATGCTTCGAGCAAGACGCAGGAATCACTCGAGTGAAACTCGAGTCCACTTCCTGCTCCGGCCTAAATCTCACCAGAAACCAAAATGCACGGTGTACATGCACAACGTCGCCGACCATCTCCGGACGTCACCACTACCTCAAGTAACTCGACTATCACCCACGCACCATTCCCCGACCATCAGAGCGTCACCGTCTTCTCGAATTCGAAAACGAGTTCACAACCCAAATCTGGAACAGCAAGACCCATCACCACCAACCTAGAACGCCGCCGTTCTCACAACCTCGACCACCGGGCAACTCGAAATTCTGGCCACACAATCTCCTACGTCCCCTCTGCCACCTCCCTGAGCCACAAAACACTCGATTGACTATGGGTGACGATCGAATCGAAAAACCCAGCCTCTCCAAAATTAGGTTTACGAACGAAAAAATGCCTGTCGCTGCCTCCACGGTGAACGTGAGTACCTCCGATCATTTTTTCAACCATCGTCATAGGCTCGACCACCCCTACCAGCAACCCCGACACCTCCAGCGCCTCCTACCATCGGCAATCGATTAAAATACCTAATTCAAACATCTTTAGATTGCTCTCAAACCGCCTTACTAAAAATCACCAAATTCATTTTAAAAATCATAGCTTTCAGTAAGGATTCAAGTTATACACTTGAATCAATGTTTTGTAAATTTCAAAATTTTCAAATTTTGAAGTATTCTCTGTAAAAATTCAATCTTTCCTCTTGTATACGTTTTTACTTCATAAAACTATTTTTAGACCATAGTTCTTACTTAAATATACATCTTTTCTTTAGACAGCGAAGCTTGAAAAGGATTAGAAATGGAGGAATCGAATTGTTTCAAAGTTGGTTTTATCCTGAACTATAAACAGAGAAGAAGTGAATAACTCAGCACTGTCAACAACAATTTCATATACACAATGTTAAAATAAAGAAAATATCCAAGCATTCATCATAAGTCATACACTGATTATAATTAACCTAAGTTGTTTATTCACAGTGGTTTTGAAAAGATGAACATAGCCTCTTTTATTTGAAACAGGCTGAGGAATTTCCAGCTGAAAGCTTTTAGTTTGATTCTCTAGTTGCATGGATTTGTTTGATGTTTTAAATGGAATTTTGTTAGAGTTTTCAAGCTATTGTTTACTTCAGTTTAACATAGCTATGAATGAACGAATTGAGATAGAAGGCTGATACAAAAAAAATGACTCTACAGGTGATGTTTTGTACAGGGTAATATCTTTGTACTATAAGTTCAAAGATTTTTTTTTAATATGGTGGCTGATACGATCCTTGTATTGTGGCTGAGGTTGAAAGCATTAAATGCCTATGCCCTTCATGTCTTCATTTGCAAGTTCAAAGATGTGTGTATTTCTTCTTTTGTCTTATTTTTGTAAACTCTACGTACTTACCTTGTATTCCAATTGTATAGATATTTCTAGAATTCTTTTATGTTTATTGCTAATACTTATTTTATTTCTTTTAAAAGTTTAACTATCCAACATTTAATTTCTTATTTATTTCTTTTCCTACTTATATTAATTTTTATAAGATTTATTTTATTTTAAATAATTTTGAAAGACTTTACTTTAAATTTTCAAACCATAGTTTTTTTTCAAAATGCACATATATGTATACAAATAAATTTGAAATAACCATTTCTATTTATATTAAAAATCCATCTATAAAGACATTGCATTATTAACATTGTCTAAAAATAACTCATTATTAAATTAAAATAATTTATGAAAGAAACTATCTCTTTATTAATAACATATTTTATTTGAATTTGGAAAAATCAAATCGATTAACCAATTAATTTCACAATTCTTTATTCAAAAATTAAATTAATTATTAATTTAAACACAGTAAAAATCCGAGATCGTTACAGATTCCCCCCTTAAAGAAATTTCGTCCCCGAAATTTGCAAGCACGAAAGCATCAAAGATAGATACACAAAGATAGAGAAATAGTTTTCCAGGTCAAACGGGATATCTATTCTGTATTTGGCTCACCAAATCAGAATATCACTAATATGAGAACAAACTCATTCAATACTACACAGGATACTCGGGTCATCAAATCTATGAAATATGCAAGGCACTGGTTAGTCCGAAGGGATAACTAACCATTCGTAGAACATATCCGGACCCAAAAATAGATAGATATATGGATACAATTTCAAAACTTTTAGTTTAGAAACTGAAGTATACCTATCAACCATAACAATCAAAGCAACTAATTCATCCAAACAAACAATTCTGACCTATTTAGAATTTATGTCCCATGCAAATATATCAAATCTTCTTCCTGGATCTACCAGGAACCATCGAAAAGAGATGCTGAACAAAAGAGATTGATAGATGGATTCAATCTCCTACAATTTCTCAAACACAAGATATGGATTCCAAACTCAAGTCGGAACACCCAAAGTATAATTTGTCCCTCTTCGGACTTCAGTCTATACAAGAAGTTAAATAGAATTTCAAATTTGGTTTTAAACAAAATCGTTTTATCGATTCAATTCAAATTTAGCTTCATATTCTATTAACCGATTTATTTAGAATTTCCAATTACTAATTTCTAATTCATTGAGTTTAGATCGAAATACTGATAAGAAACCGATGAAGATACGAAGTAAGGATTTTCCTATAATGATTCGTAGGCCATCATTACACTTAAATTTCTTTCTGGAGCTGGTACGAATCAATCAAAAGAAATTTGGAATCAAATCAAAGGAGATTCAGAAGAAAATTGTTTCCACTGTTGCAGGGTATTGACCATTTATACTGGTACTTCCCTGTCCCCTATCTCGTTCTCTTATTGCACTCATACTCACTATCTGTGGATAGTAAGAGAATTTACTGAGACATTCGAACGGATATCTTAGGGATATACACATTCAAGGGTACACTTCACCCTATCTCTAATAAGTTACTTAATGTATTATACTCCTGAGCTAAAGTTTTACCCCTCAGCTCTGATACTAAATGTAGCAATCCCGACTCGACCTTCGAAAATCGGCACCGAATACGACACTCATATTCAAATGCCGTAGATCCAAATGTCGAATCTGGTTCGCCGGAGCTTATAACACCATTAAGTACAACACAGCAGAAGAAAAGAATGTAAATATATATAACGTTATACAATGACAGCTACAACATCGGATATAATATGATACAACAGAATGATACATTGAAGGTCAATACTATCAGAGATACAAGACACAGCGGAAAGAAATAGATAACACCAGCAGCAGAATAATAACTTCAAAAGAATGCATCCCCAAATCCAATGCTCCAATCCAAAGCTCGCTCGAACCAACATCACGTTCCACCTAGACAAGCAAGTCCGTCCTGATCCAAAGACTGAACTAACTCCAGATAATCTACTAAACCTGACTATCTGAAAAAGCTAACTCTAGACTGGCCATGTGAAAAATAGTGGGCACCCGGAGTTTAGAAAAGGAACAATAAACTCTAAGTCAGTCATGGAACTAGTGTGAGCAACAAAAATAGTTTGGTCTTTTTAAACAGCAACAAAAGAATTTAAAATAAATTCTCAATGCTTTTTTGGAAAATGAAACTACCATAAGGCCCCCCACCGCACACACCATGCAAACGCAGAACTGGAGGAGATTTCTCCTTATGATAGTCAAACATGCTTGATACGAGAAAATTTCTGATATTATTATTATAAGTGCAAAGTGCAGAAAAACCATTTCGAAAGTATAATATTAATCTTAGCCAACATACGACCATTATCGTATGCCTCCTATAGCTACTATCTAAACAGTGGGGCACCACCATAAGTAGATGGCAGGTAATACAACTAAAACCGTACAAGACTCGTACTGTTTCGTTTGGATTTCCAACAAATGGTCGGGCTAAGGAACTTCCTACTGTCCATGGGTACGCCTTTGTCGGGACGTCTCGAGAACCTAACCGGATCTCTGCCAACACAAGGTCGGGTTACCTCCGTAACTAGATAACTACTTCTCGAGCATGCCACCCCCCGGTCCTTTGGGACCTTTATCCGAGGCGCCTCTAAACCACAAAGAAACAATCACACAGAAATGAGATTGAACCCACCACATAGGTAAATATCTGGGCTCCATACCATGATACCACCCTTTACCAGAAGGGAATGACACACCCTAAAGGGTGCGACTCTCATAACCTTGCCGCATCTTTCCTGTTTCGACCATTTCCGGGGTGTGATGTCCTGATGCAGTCTCGTCCACAAAGCTACGCTTTATACCAAAGCCATGCTTTGATCACAAATGATCAACAGATGATCATCAACACACAGCAGCACTCAGCATGTCACACTACCAAATTGGGAATATATCACTGATAACTTTCAACTACATAACCTCTAAGCTCGTACGTCTTAGAGAAGGGTGTTAAGCTAAGAGAATAAATTCTCCGCCACCAACAAATATGTATTTCAAAGACATCTGCTTTATATCTCAAAGTGTAGTGTCAGACATACAACCATTCAAGTCTGTTCCGGGTTCGAAGAAGGCACTTTCGAAGAAGCCCTTGCAGATCCGGATAATTCCTAATCACGTCCGGACTTCCCATCACATATGGAGTCTCTATACCGGGGACCAGTCAATGCAGAGACATTCGACGAGTTATCCTTTCGTTTTCGAAAATATCCGGTCTTCACCACTGGTCTTCAAATGCTATCCATAACGTCGTATCATTATTCGGAATGGGTTATATGACACAAGGTCCTCTCCTGGCTAAACCGAATAATGAGCACAATATTTAAAAACATACGGATATTGGGATTTCAATCAAGTCACAACTTATCGTCCAAAACTTTTCTTTCAAATGGTTAAACAAATTACCATTTCAAATCTTTAAACAAAAAGATTTATTTCACAAAGTTCACCAAGTTTCACAAAAATCCATTTTCGGATTTCAAAACAATTCCCATATCGATTAGGATTAACTTATTCAAATCTTTAAATCAAAGATTGACCTTATAGCTTTCAAACCGTTTCCATAACTTGGAAATTATTTTCATTTCAAACTAGAAATCCTTTTAACATAAATTGGAAGTTCATTTCTTATGTGAATGCTTTTATTATTTGAATCGTTTCAGAAGAATCCAATTATATTTGCACTAGTTAAAGCCTTTGAATTTAAATTCAAATTCCCAGATCAATACATTTAAAATGGTTTAACCCCTATATAACTTGTATAACAACTTTAATCCCTAATTTCCAATATATAATTCAATTTCAAATCTTGAATTTAAGTTTAAATCAGATTATTTAAACTTCAAGGTGTAATCAATTTATTCAAAAATAAATTTTGTCTTTGAAATTCCATTTCAAAAGCTTTTCACTTTAAACCCAATCCATTTCCAAAACCATTTGGATTTAAAAATTCAACTTTTAAACTATTTTGAATTAAATTCAAATATCTGTGACTTAATCGATTTCCTCGTGAAATCCATATTTGTGTGTATAAGTGTGGTCCAGGGTTTTAACACAATAGTGCAACATCATCAATCATCACAGATCAAAACATAGAATATAGTTGATAAGCGGTATAAACTATAAGGCTTATCGTTCATCCATAGATTCACAGATAATAAATGTATAACAAATAAATGAATAAATTATACACAGCTCAATCCACAGAACAAAATATCACAGATCAGATAGGACAATCAATTCAAGGCATCTCATACAATACAATTATTCATAAGTAGGGTCAAGCATTCAATAATCATTTGTAAGCAGGATTAATTAATTGTTAAATCCTAATTAATTCAATTTAATTTCTAATTTAATTAATAAATTACGAATTAATTATCCAATTTTGATTTATTAATTACAAATCATTTGATATAAATTAATTAATCAATCACCTTAATTAATTATTCTTAATTAATAAATTGTTCTTAATTAATCAGATTAATTAAATTAACCTCTAAACCAATTATATAATTAATTAACCCCTTAATTAATTATTTTAAGAAATTAAACCTTTAATTACTTACCATAAAGTAATCATCTCATACCAATAAATCATTAATCACCAATTAATCTTTATCATTAAATTAATCAAAATATCCAAATTTAATTACAATTAGTAATTAACCCCTTAATTACTTTCATTAAGTAATTAAAATTTACAATTGATTATCTTAATTAATTAATCTAATTAATTATCAAAATTAATCACATTAATTTAACAGGAAATTGTTGTCAAGGACAAAATTTCACAGCTTTTTTGCTTCAAGGACAGGCCTTCAATATTTTATCCTAAAGGATAACTTTCTGTAGGTATCAGTTTTTAGTTATTGATAGTAGTTTTTAGGTATCAGTTTCTAGTTATCGGTAGCAGTTTTTAGGTATCAGTTTTAGCTCGGTAGCAGTTTTGTTGTCCGTATGAATAATTTTAGAAAATGTTTGTCCTTATGAATAATTTTTAGAAAATGTTTGTCCTTGGGGTAAAAATATTGAGGTCGTGTCCTTGAGGCAAAAAATATACAAATCTTTGTCCTTTAAATTAATTCCCCTTAATTTAATTACTTAATAATCCCTAGTTAATTATCTTCATTAACTAATAACATTTCTTTAATTTCTTTCTTAAGAAATTATCTTAGATTAATTCATTATTAATCATTTCTAATTAAATTAATCTAAATTATTTATCTATTTATAAATTAAATAAATCATTCTTTAGTTACCTTATTAATTAAATCATTTTATTACCTTAATTATCTCTAAGATAATTGATTTCTTTATTAATGATTTCATTAACATTTAAGTGTATTTTTTTAAACATTACACTTTAAATTTAAATTAAAATCCATTTTGAATTAAAGATTCAAAATGATTATATATTTAAACATTTGCCAAATTTAAATATCCGCTTATAAACCTATATAAGAAAAGTTCTAGCTAAATTACTTAAATTTTTATTTAAAATTTAAGCTTTAAAATACATTACATTTTATCTTGAAATTCAATTTAAAAAAATTTATTTAACTTTTCACTCAATATTAAGAAAACCTTTATAAAAGAATTTTATCAAAATCAAGTTAAACATTTGTTTGAAAACAAATATAATTTTAAAGGCTATTTAATTTAAACTTGTTTAAAACACATTCAGATTTAAAACTAATTTAAATTTCCATATTTGGATTGAAAGAGACTTGAATACATATTTAATTTTTTTGATTTAAACTTAGATTTTAAACTTTGTTTTAAAAATCTTGATTTAAAATTTTAATTTAAAATCCAAATTTCAATTTAAAACTTTAAGATTCAAAGTTCCATTTGAATCTAACTTCATACTAGATTTAAACTTTATTTAAATCGAACTCACAATTTAAATTTCATTTGAATTTGCTTTAAATTCAAATTTCAATCAGGTTTACAAAAACCTGAAACCTGTCAAAACTAACCCGAGGCAAAGTAAAAAATGCTTCGAGTCGTTCCCCTACATGCTTCGAGCAAGATGCAGGAATCACTCGAGTGAAACTCGAGTCCACTTCCCTGCTCCGACCTAAATCTCACCAGAAACCAAAATGCACGGTGTACGTGCACAACGTCGCCGACCATCTCCAGACGTCGCCACTACCTCGAGCACCTCGACTATTACCCACACACCATTCCCCGACCATCAGAGCGCACCATCTTCTTGAATTCAAAAACGAGTTCACAACCCAAACCTGGAACAGCGAGACCCATCACCACCAACCTGGAACACCGCCGTTCTCACAACCTCGACCACCAGGCAACTTGAAATTCTGGCCACACGATCTCCTACATCCCCTCTACCATCTCCCTAAGCCACAAAACACCCGATTGACTATCGGTGACGAACGAATCGAAGAACCCAGCCTCTCCAAAATTTGGTTTACGAATGAAAAAATGCCTGCCGCTGCCTCCACGGTGAGCGTGAGCACCTCTGATCATTTTTTCTACCATCGTCATAGGCTCGACCACCCCAGCAACAACCCCGACACCTCCAGCGACTCCTACCGCCGATAATCGATTAAAATACCTAATTCGAACATCTTCAAACTGCTCTCAAACCACCTTACTAAAAATCACCAAATTCATTTTAAATATCATAGCTTTCAGTAAGGATTCAAGTTATACACTTGAATCAATGTTTTGTAAATTTTCAAATTTTCAAATTTTGAAGTATTCTCTGTAAAAATTCGATCTTTCCTCTTGTATACATTTTTACTTCATAAAACTATTTTTAGATCATAGTTCTTACTTAAATATACATCTTTGCTTTAGACATTGAAGCTTGAAAAGGATTAGAAATGGAGGAATTTAATTGTTTCAAAGTTGGTTTCATCCTGAACTATAAACAGAGAAGAAGTGTATAACTCAGCACTGTCAACAACAATTTCATATACACAGTGTTAAAATAAAGAAGATATCCATGCATTCAACATAAGTCATACACTAATTATAATTAACCTAAGTTGTTTACTCACAGTGGTTTTGAAAAGACGAACAGAGCCTCTTTTATTTGAAACAGGCCGAGGAATTTCCAGCTGAAAGCTTCTAGTTTGATTCTCTGGTTGCATGGATTTATTTGATGTTTTAAATGGAATGTCATTTGAGTTTTCAAGCTGTTGTTTACTTCAGTATAACATAGCTATGAATGTAACGATCCCAGTTTTAACGACAAAATTAAATTTGTAATTTAATTAAATTCTTGGATTAAATTACGGATTTGTTTGAATTTTTCAAGTTTAATAAGAAATATATACTTATTTGTTTATGAATTTTATTTGAAACTCAAAATAAAATGAATTGGATTATAAAGAATTTTACTTTGGAAAAATAATATGTATAATTATTTATTAAATATATAGATTGTGTTTTACTCCATTTTCTTTATAAAAGTTATAAGAAGTATGAAATTTATCTTATCAATATTTAATGTAAGTGTAAAATATAAATAAAATTAATGTTATAAAATTAATGTCTGGAGTTCAAACTATAAATAGAAATCAAATTTAAGAATTTATGTTAAGAATAAAAGTACATGGTCGCATGGCAACATAAAATCAAACAATCTTCAAGATTAAAGCATATTTAAATCAAGTATCCAAAGCAAAGCTCAAATACAAGAGCCTGGAAATTAAATTAAGCAAGTTAAAAGTCATCTCAGTGGAAAAACGAATAAAAAAATATAAATGTCTATAAACCAAAACTGTGCATATACAAATCAAAGGGATTTTATGTAGACAAAATAGGACATTGCATTTAATACCATCTGTTCCAAGCATAAAATATATCACCTCAGCCGAAGTAAACCGTTTCATTTCAGATTTTAAAATAATATTTTTTGTCAAACAAAGCAAGAAAAAATCTGATCAAAAGAAAAAAAAACTTGCCTGTACCTGTACAACCTTTTTCTGTACAACTTCTTTTTCTATATATATGTATTATCAACTCTAGTTCGTCCAGTAAGGAAATTAAACATTCCAGAAAAGAGAGAATATAAGTATTATCATTTTTATCATTCAACTTATAGAAAGCAAAACAAGATTAAAGAAGATAAATACTGCAGATTCAAAACACAGAGCTGCCCTCTGTTCTTCAGGTTAAGGTGAGTAAACAACTTAAGAAATTTACGAATATTTGATTGTTGCTTGTTATATCTGAGTTTTGGAATTTCTTATTCATGCATATACAAGTATATATCCTCTCTGTGTATAGATATTGGAAGAATACAGATCTTTTTTGTGGAAAACTCCTCTGTTCTTTAGTTCAGAGTATTTTGTTTGAAAAAAATCAATATCTACTTACTTGATCTTTGTTAGGCCTTGGATTCAAAAGCAAAAGTGTGTGTGTTAGTGTCAGTTAATTTTAAAAAATAATTTTATGAAATATAAATATATCCAAGAGGAAAAATCATATTTTTACTGATGAAACTTTAAAACTTGAAAAATTCGAATATAACAAAACCTTGATTCAAGTATATATCTCGGATCCTGACCGAAAATGATGATTTTTAACATGAATTTGAGGATTTTTAGTGGGCTGTTGTAAGAGCAATTTGATGATGTTCGAATTAGGAATTTTGATCGAATTCAGGCGACGTGTTGATCTGGGCGGGTCAGGATTGTTTGAGGTGGTGGAGAAGCCTGTGGTGGTGGTAGAAAAAATAGGCGGAGGTAGCATCGGTGACGGAGGTGACGGCGGCGATCGTTTTTATTTTGTAAACCTAATTTTTTTAGGGACGAACTTCCGATCACCGCGGCCTTGACGATGCGTCGAGTGGCGCGAGGCATTGGGGAATGGTGGCTAGTTGGTGATGAAGCCATGGCTGGAAGCTCGCGGCGTCAGGTGATGGTCGTTGCGACGGCGAGACAAAGTTGTGGCTGATGGCTGGGTTCGAGTTTTCTCGAGATACGCTCGAGTTTGAACGACGAGGGGATCGAGTTATTGGTTGATGCATGATCGATGTAGAGGTCGATTGCAACTTGCTGGGGGCCTCACCGATCGCCAGAGAGCCTTCGCCGCCTTGTGCACATGCATGGGCACGTCATTGTAGGTGTCAGGTTTGATAAGGGTGGGTGACGCGAGGTGCTTCTCGAGTAAAGTGGTGTTTGCTTCGGTAGGGAACTCGAGTTCGTGAGATAGTTGCCTGCTAGTATAATTCGATCTGAATTTAAGTTAAAGAAAAAAAACAGAGAGAAGAGGAAGATGAGTTGTGTACAGGGTGCGTTCTCGGGGAAGATGGAGGTAAACCCGAAGTGTAACTCGAGTGAACTGAAAAATGGCTCGGTTTGATTTCCAAATCTTGCAAACTAATAATGGTATGTAAATTGTTTAAACTAATTTAAGTGATAATTGATGTATGACAGTTATTAATCAAGCTTTATTACCAGTTAATGAATTAAGTAAACACTTAATAAAGTTTGAAATCTAATTAATATTTTAATCAAGTAATTAATATAAAACAAGCATTGGAATTTAATTAACATCAAAGTTCTCAAATTTGTAATAAGTTGATTTCAAAGATTAAAGGAGATTTATTTGAAAATGTTAATTAGTGAATAATTAATATTAATTGATTATTTTCTAAAGGTAATTAAGAATATTTACTTTTTAATTACAATTAGTAATGAATTAAGTAATTTAATTATGAATTCATAGTTAATTAATTAAGTAATTTCATTTAGAATTAAGGATTTATAATTGATAAATTAAGTAATTAATGATTAATAAATGGGTAATTAAGTTGATTAATAATTAAGATTCTACTAATGATTAAGGGAAATCAATTTAGTAATTAAGACCTAGTAATTGATTAAGGAATGATTTGTTAATTAACTAATTTGAAATGAAATAAGTAATCAATGGATAATTAATGATAAAATAAACAGGGCTAAGGAATTAACTCTCAAGTAGTTGATTAAAATTGAATTAATTACAATAAGAACTAAAGATAATTACTTATGGATTGTGTATGTAGGATACCTGATTCGTTGAATAATGAATTGATATTTCTGTTTGTAATTATGATGTTGTGAGATGTGAATTACTCTGTGCTGGATTATGATTGGTGATTTTATTCTGTATGTCTATGTGAAACTCCTTTTACCCGTAAAACAACATTTAAATTTCGATGCGACAGGGATTCGGATTCCGGTTAGTTATCCGAAACCCACATCGAATCATAACGATAAATCTTTGTGATTGATAAATTTATTTATCTATGAATCTGCGAATAAAAATAAGCGTTACAGATTATATCGCTTATCGATATTGATATCTCTGTAATAATTGATGTGTGCACTATTGTGTAAAATCCCTGGACCACACTATACACACACAAATATGGATTTCACGTAGAAATCAGTTAAGTCACATATTTTAAATAAGTTTTGAAATTGAATTTTTAAATTCAAATAGTTTTGGAAATAAATTAAGTTTAATGTTAAAAGCTTTTGAAAAGGTGTTTTAAGAATGGAAGTTATTTTGAATAACTTAATAAAGATTTGAAATCTGAATAATTTGAATTCAATATCTGAAATTGAATTCTATATTCAGTATTTATGATTTAAAAACGGTATACAAGTTTATATAGGGTTTTAAAACCATTTTTTAAGTATTGTTCTGAGAATTTGAATTAACCCTAAGATTTTGACTTGTGTAAATAAAAATTTGATTTTCCGAAATTAAAAGAGTTGATTTCAAACAATAAAAGCTTTCATATGAGTAATGAACTTCCAGTTTATATTAAAGGGATTTCAAGTTTGAATGGAAAATGATTTTCCAAGTTATGAATGAATCTTTGAAACAGTTTTGAAAGCTATGAGATAAATCTTTGATTTAAAGATTTAATAAATTAATCCAATTGAAGTGGAATTGCTTTGAAATCCGGAATGAATCTTTGTGAAACTAGGTGAATTTTATGAGGTAAATCTTTTGTTGAAAAATATTTGAAATGGTAATTGATTTAAACCATTTGAAAGAAAGTTTTGAATTATTAAGCTGTGACTCAACTGAAATCCTATATCCATATGTTTTAAATGTTGCGCTCACTATTCGGTCTAGCCGGGAGAGGACCTTTATGTCGTATAACCCATTTCGAATATGTGATTTGACGTTGTGAATAGCATTTGAATACAGGTGGTGAAGACCGGGTATTTGCGAGAACGATAGGATGACCTATCGATTGTCTCTGCACTGAGTTGCTCCGGTATAGAGATTTCCTAAGTGATGGGAGGTCCGATCGGGATTGTGAATACCCGGATTGCAAGGGCTTCTTTGGAAGTGCCTTCGGTTCTGTTCGAACCCGGGACAGACTTGTATGGTTGTATGTCTGACACTACACTTTGAGATATAAAGAAGATTTCTTTCAAATACATATCTTTTGGTGGTAGAGAATTTATTCTCTTAGCTTAACACCCTTTTCTGAGACGTACGAACTCAGAGGTTGTGTAGTTGAAGGTTATCAGCGATATACTCCCAATTTGGTAGTGTGGCATACTAAGTGCTGCTGTGTGTTGATGATCATTGGTTGATCATTTGTGATCAAAGCATGGCTTTCGTGTAAAGCATAGCTTTGTGGATGAAACCTCGTCGAGCCTCACAAACTGGTAATGGTCGAAACAGGAATGATGCGGCAAGGTTTCAGGGGTAGCTCACCTAGGGTGTGACCATTCCTTCTGGAAAAGGGCAGTATCATGGTATGGATCCCAGATACTTACTCGTGTGGGCACTGTAGTATATTTATTACTGTGTGATGTTGTTGGTGTTGAGAGCTCCCGGATAAAGGTCCCAAAGGACCGGGGATGGCATATCTGTTGGTATTACTCCCGGGCACGGAGGAACCCGGCCTTGTGTTGGCAGAGAGCCGGGAGGTTTTCGGGGCATCCTGCCAAAGGCGTTCCCATGTGGCAGTAGGATGTTCCTTAGCCTGACTGTTTGTTGGAAATCCAAAGAAACAATACGCGCCCTGTACGGTTTTAGTTGTATAACCTGCCATGGAATGTGGCGGTAAACTGCTATTGAACATGGTAGCTATAGTAGGCATAAGTGCGAAATGTCTATGCTGGCTAAGATTTATGTTATACTTTCGAAATGTTTTCTGCACTTTGCACATATAGTAATAATATCAAAGAAATTTGCGTATCAAGCATCTTTAACTATCATAAGGAGAAATCTCCTCCGATTCTGCGTTTGCATTGTGTGTATACGTAGGAGGCCTTATGGTAGTTACATTTTCTAAAAGCATTACGGATCTATTTTAAAATATTTCTTTTGATTGTTTTTTTAAAAGACAAACCGTTTTCGTTTGCTCATACCAGTCCCACGACTGACTTGGAGTTTATTGTTCATTTCCTAAACTCTGGTGCCTACAATTTTCCACACGGGCAGTCTAGAGTTGGTTTTTCAGATAGTTTGGTTCAGTAGATTATCTGGAGCTAGTTTAGTCTTTGGATGCACACCAGTCTCGCTTATCTAGGTGAAACCTTGATGGTGGATCAAGCTAGGAGTTTTGGAGCTTTGTCTTTGGAGCTTTTGGATAAGAGTTGCAGTATTGGGTTCTATGAAGACTTGTCTCATATTGTATCATGTTCCGTTGTATTTTGTGTATATTCTCTGATGTTGATGATTATCATTGTATCAAAGTGATGTATCGAATATTGCATTCATATTATATCTGTGATATCATCCTTTATTTTCTGTTGTGTTATTTATCATCTAATGGTGTTGCAAGCTCCCATGATACGAATTTGATGTTGTTTGTCGGACATCGAGTTCGGGTCGTGACAAATTGGTATCAGTGCTGAAGGTTGAGTAAGAACTTTAGCGACAGAGTGTAACACCTTAGATGGCTCATTAGAGATAGGGTAAAGTATACCCTAGAATGAGTACAACCAGTGGAACCAAAACCCAAATTTCTTAGCCTATTTTTTTATCTGTTGTTATTCTCTAAGATATTTTGTCCAAATGCCTAAATTGGTCTTCTTACTATTACAGATAGTAATAATGAGTGGAAGAAGAGGACGAAATAGGAGACAGGAAAGTACCACTTTAGCTGGTCAAAACCCTGCAACGACAGATATTCCCATTCAATCTCAATCAAATCTGGCTGATTTGTATCGAAGTTTTTCTAGACTTGGTGGAAAGCCATTCACAGGCAAAGAATCTGTTATCGAAGCACAAGCATGGATTCGATCGTGTGAAAAGATTTTCAAAGTACTAAAGTTAGAAGATGATCAAATGCGATTGATAGCTTCTTGGCAACTCCAGGATGAGGCTTTAATTTTATGGGTAACGGTGACATTAGATGAGCCGGCGGATGAATTTACTTGGAGTCGTTTCAAAGAAGTGTTCGAGCAGCGATATATGCCGTCTGCTGGTATCTCTAGGATGTACCAGGAGTTCATAGATTTGAAGCAAGGAAGTTTATCATTTGAGGAATACTTGAACAAATTTATTGAATTATCTCGATTTGGTCCAAAATTGGTAAATTCACCGTTAAAAAGAATGAAAAGTTCATTCGGGGAATGAACCAGGAGCTTCAGGAAAGGATGACTACTAACGTAAAGGAATCTTTTTCTGAATTAATTAATATAGGCTATCGATACGATACTCTGGATAAGCAAAAAGATCCAGAGGAGAATGGAGATACAACTAATCTGAATTGGAGGAAAAAGAAATTTGGTGGGAAGAAATCGAGGAAAGATAAAGGAAAGAAGAATAAACGGAAGAAAAAGGTGAAAAACGTTACTTGTTTCAACTGCTTGGAGAAAGGCCGTTACTTGAACAGTTGTAAGAATCCCAGGGAAGGAGGAAAGAGAGAGCCATTTATGAAGCCGGAACAGGAATGTAGGGAATGTTGTTACTGCCATAACCCGAGACATAGGATCATGAATTGCCCAACACTAAAGCAAGTTCAAGCAGCGAGGGCCTGTGAAATCAAAGGTGATTCTTCAACCTTAAAAGTTAGTTAAGGAAATGAAATTTTATAAGGTAATTATCTCGTTTACGATTAAATTGTTCGAATTTTGTTCGACACTGGAACTATCCTTAGTTTTATTTTCAATAAATCATAAATGAGTTAAATCTTGAATCTGAAATCGTAATCGAATCTATTTCTGTCTATTTCATTGGGTTTCGATAAATTCTACGAATGGTTAGTTTTCCCTTTGAACTAACCAATAGCCCTGTATACTTCGTAGATCAGATGGACCAATTGTTTCGTAGTTGATTGAGTTTTTTTCATATCTATTGTTGATATTCTGATTTGGTAAGCCAAAATGCAGAATTGATATTCGGTTTGATTTGGAAAGATATTTCTCTATCTTTCATCTATCTCTGTTGTCTCTTTGGCAAATTTCGAGGACAAAATTTCTTAAGGAGGGGAATCTGTAACGATCCCAGTTTTATCGACAAATTTAAATTTGTAATTCAATTAAATTCTTGGATTAAATTACGGATTTGTTTGAATTTTTCAAGTTTAATAAGAAATGTATACTTATTTGTTTATGAATTTGATTTGAAACTCAAAATAAAATGAATTGGATTATAAAGAATTTTACTTTCGAAAAATAATATGTATAATTATTTATTAAATATATAGATTGTGTTTTACTCCATTTTCTTTATGAAAGTTATAAGAAGTATGAAATATATCTTATCAATATTTAATGTAAGTGTAAAATATAAATAAAATATATGTTATAAAATTAATGTTTGGAGTTCAAACTATAAATAGAAAACAAATTTAAGAATTTATGTTAATAATAAAAGTACATGGTCGCATGGCAACATAAAATCAAACAATCTTCAAGCTTAAAGCATATTCAAATCAAGTATCCAAAGCAAAGCTCAAATATAAGAGCCTGGAAATTAAATTAAGCAAGTTAAAAGTCATCTCAGTGAACAAAAGAATAAAAAAATATAAATGTCTACAAACCAAAACTGTGCATATACAAATCAAAAGAATTTTATGTAGACAAAATAGGACATTGCATTTAATACCATCTGTTCCAAGCATAAAATATATCATCTCAGGCGAAGTAAACCACTTCATTTCAGATTTTAGAATAATATTTTTTGTCAAACAAAGCAAGAAAAAATCCGATCAAAAGAAAAAAAAACTTTCCTGTACCTGTACAACCTTTTTCTGTACAACTACTTTTTCTATATATATGTATTATGAACTCTAGTTCGTCCAGTAAGGAAATTAAACATTCCAGAAAAGAAATAAGATAAGTATTATCATTTTTATCATTCAACTTATAGAAAGAAAAACAAGATTAAAGAAGATAAATACTGCATATTCAAAAACAAAGCCGCCCTCTGTTCTTCAGGTTAAGGTGAGTAAACAACTTAAGAAATTTACGAATATTTGATTGTTGCTTGTTATATCTAAGTTTTGGAATTTCTTATTCATGCATATACAAGTATATATCCTCTCTGTGTATAGATATTGGAAGAATACAGATCTGTTTTGTGGAAAACTCCTCTGTTCTTTAGTTCAGAGTATTTAGTTTGAAAAAAATCAGTATCTACTTACTTGATCTTTGTTAGGCCTTGGATTCAAAAGCAAAAGTGTGTGTGTTAGTATCAGTTAATTTTTAAAAATAATTTTATAAAGTATAAATATATCCAGGAGGAAAAATCATATTTTTACTAATGAAACTTTAAAACTTGAAAATTTTGAATATAACAAAACCTTGATTCAAGTATATATCTCGGATCCTGACTGAAAATGATGATTTTTGACATGAATTTGAGGATTTTTAGTGGGCTATTTTAAGAGCAATTTGATGATGTTCGAATTAGGCATTTTGATCAAATTCAGGCGACGTGTTGATCTGGGCTGGTCGGGGTTGTTCGAGGTGGTGGAGAAGCCTATGGTGAAGGTAGGAAAAATAGGCGGAGGTAGCATCGGTGATGGAGGCGGCGGCGGCGATCGTTTTTATTTTGTAAACCTAATTTTTTTAGGGACGAACTTCCCATCACCGCGGCCTTGTCGGTGCGTCGAGTGGCGCGAGGCCTTGGGGAACGGTGGCTAGGTGGGTGACGAAGCCATGGCTAAAAGCTCGCGGCGTCAGGTGATGGGTGTTGCGACGGCGAGACGAAGTTGTGGCTGATGGCTGGGTTCGAGTTTTCTTGAGCTACGCTCGATTTTGAACGGCGAGGGGATCGAGTTGTTGGTTGATGCGTGATCGATGTAGAGGTCGATTGCAACTTGCTGGAGGCCTCACCGATCGCCAGAGAGCCGTCGCCGCCTTGTGCATGTGCATGGGCACGTCATTGTAGGTGTCAGGTTTGATAAGGGTGGGTGACGCGAGGTGATTCTCGAGTAAAGTGGTGTTTGCTTTGGTAGGGAACTCGAGTTCGTGAGATAGTTGCTTGCTAGTATAATTCGATCTGAACTTAAGTTAAAGAAAAAAATAGAGAGAAGAGGAAGATGAGTTACGTACAGGGTGTGTTCTCGGGGAAGATGGTGGTAAACCCGAAGTGTAACTCGAGTGAACTGAAAACTGGCTCGGTTTGATTTCCAAATTTGCAAACTAATAATGGTATGTAAACTGTTTAAACAAATTTAAGTGATAATTGATGTATGACAGTTATAAATCAAGCTTTATTACCAGTTAATGAATTAAGTAAACAAATAACATAGTTTGGAATCTAATTAATATTTTAGTCAAGTAATTAATATAAAACAAGTGTTGGAATTTAATTAATATCAAATTTCTCAAATTTGTAATAAGTTGATTTCAAAGATTAAAGGAGATTTCTTTGAAAATTTTAATTAGTAAATAATTAATATTAATTGACTATTTTCTGAAAGTAATTAAGAATATTTACTTTTTAATTGTAATTAGTAATGAATTAAGTAATTTAATTATGAATTCATAGTTAATTAATTAAGTAATTACATTTAGAATTAAGGATTTATAATTGATAAATTAAGTAATTAATGATTAATAAATGGGTAATTAAGTTGATTAATAATTAAGATTCTACTTAATGATTAAGGGAAATCAATTTAGTAATTAAGACCTAGTAATTGATTAAGGAATGATTTGTTAATTAACTAATTTGAAATGAAATAAGTAATCAATGGATAATTAATGATAAAATAAACAGGGTTAAGGAATTAACTCTCAAGTAATTGATTAAAATTGAATTAATTACAATAAGAATTAAAGATAATTACTTATGGATTATGTATGTAGGATACCTGATTCATTGTATAATGAATTGATATTTCTGTTTGTAATTATGATGTTGTGAGATGTGAATTACTCTGTGTTGGATTATGATTCGTGATTTTATTCTGTATGTCTATGTGAAAACCCCTTTTACCTGTAAAACAACATTTAAATTTCGATGCGATAGGGATTCGGATTACGGTTAGTTATCCGAAACCCACATCGAATCGTAACGATAAATCTTTATGATTGATGAATTTATTTATCTATGAATCTATGAATAAAAGTAAGCGTTATGGATTATATCGCTTATCGATATTAATATCACTGTAATAATTGATGTGTGCACTATTGTGTAAAATCCCTGGACCACACTATACACACACAAATATGGATTTCACGTGGGAATCGGTTAAGGCACAGATTTTAAATAAGTTTTGAAATTGAATTTTTAAATTCAAATAGTTTCGGAAATAAATTAAGTTTAATGTGAAAAGCTTTTGAAAAGGTGTTTTAAGAATGAAAGTTATTTTGAATAACTTAATAAAGATTTGAAATCTAAATAATTTGAATTCAATATCTAAAATTGAATTCTATATTCAGTATTTATGATTTAAAAATGGCATACAAGTTTATATGGGGTTTTAAAACCATTTTTTAAGTATTGTTCTGAAAGATTTTGACTTGTGTAAATAAAAATCAGATTTTTCGAAATAAAAACAGTTGTTTTCAAACAATAAAAGCTTTCATATGAGTAATGAACTTCCAGTTTATATTAAAGGGATTTCAAGTTTGAATTGAAAATGATTTTCCAAGTTATGAATGAATCTTTGGAAACAGTTTTGAAAGCTATGAGATAAATCTTTGATTTAAAGATTTAATAAATTAATCCAATTGAAATGGAATTGTTTTGAAATCCGGAATGAATCTTTGTGAAACTAGGTGAACTTTACGAGGTAAATCTTTTGTTTAAAAAGATTTGAAATGGTAATTGGTTTAAACCAATTGAAAGAAAGTTTTGAATTATTAAGCTGTGACTTAATTGAAATCCTATATCCATATGTTTTAAATGTTGCGCTCACTATTCGGTTTAGCCGGGAGAGGACCTTTATGTCGTATAACCCATTCCGAATATGTGACTCGACGTTATGGATAGCATTTGATGACCGGTGGTGAAGAGCGGGTATTTGTGAGAACGAGAGGATGACCTATCGATTGTCTCTGCACTGATTTGCTCCGGTATAGAGATTTCCTAAGTGATGGGAGGTCCGATCGGGATTGTGAATACCCGGATTGCAAGGGCTTCTTTGGAAGTGCCTTCGGTTCTGTTCGAACCCGGGACAGACTTGTATGGTTGTATGTCTGACACTACACTCTGAGATATAAAGCAGATTTATTTCAAATACATATCTGTTGGTGGCAGAGAATTTATTCTCTTAGCTTAACACCCTTCTCTGAGACGTACGAACTCAGAGGTTGTGTAGTTGAAGGTTATCGGCGATATACTCCCAATTTGGTAGTGTGACATGCTAAGTGCTGCTGTGTGTTGATGATCATTGGTTGATCATTTATGATCAAAGCATGGCTTTCGTGTAAAGCATAGCTTTGTGGACGAAACCTCATCGAGCCTCACAAACCGGTAATGGTCGAAACAGGAATGATGCGGCAAGGTTTCAGGGGTGGCTCCCCTAGGGTGTGACCATTCCTTTTGGAAAAGGGTAGTATCATGGTATGGATCCCAGATACTTACTCGTGTGGACACTGTAGTATATTTATTACTGTGTGATGTTGTTGGTGTTGAGAGCTCTCGGATAAAGGTCCCAAAGGACCGGAGATGGCATATCTGTAGGTATTACTCCCGAGCAAGGAGGAACCCGGCCTTGTGTTGGTAGAGAGCTGGGTAGGTTCTCAGGGCGTCCCGGCAAAGGCGTTCCCATGTGACAGTAGGAAGTTCCTTAGCCTGACCATTTGTTGGAAATCCAAAGAAAAAATACGCGCCCTGTACAGTTTTAGTTGTATAACCTGCCATGGAATGTGGCGGTAACCTGCTATTGAACATGGTAGCTATAGTAGGCATAAGTGCGAAATGTCTATGTTGGCTAAGATTTATATTATACTTTCGAAATGTTTTCTGCACTTTGCACATATAGTAATAATATCAAAGAAATTTGCGTATCAAGCATCTTTAACTATCATAAGGAGAAATCTCCTCCGATTCTACGTTTGCATTGTGTGTGTGTGCGGGAGGCGTTATGGTAGTTATATTTTCTAAAAGCATTGCGGATCTATTTTAAAATATTCCTTTTAATTGTTTTTTAAAAAGACAAACCGTTTTTGTTTGCTCATACCAGTCCCACGACTGACCTGGAGTTTATTGTTCATTTCCTAAACTCTGGCGCCTACAATTTTCCACACGGGTAGTCAAGAGTTTGGTTTTTCAGATAGTTAGGTTTAGTAGATTATCTGGAGCTAGTTCAGTCTTTGGATGCACACCGTCTTGCTTATCTAGGTAAAACCTTGATGGTGGATCAAGCTAGGAGTTTTGGAGCTTTGTCTTTGGAGCTTTTGGATAAGAGTTGCAGTATTGGGTTCTGTGAAGACTTGTCTCATATTGTATCATGTTCCGTTGTATTTTGTGTATATTCTCTGATGTTGATGATTATCATTGTATCAAAGTGATGTATCAGATATTGCATTCATATTATATCTGTGATATCATCCTTTATTTTCTGCTGTATTATTTATCATCTAATGGTGTTTCAAGCTCCCATGATACGAATTTGATGTTGTTTGTCGGACATCGAGTTCGGGTCGTGACAATGAATGAACGAATTGAGATAGAAGGCTGATATATTCAAAATGAGTCTACAGGTGATGTTTTGTACAGGGTAATATCTTTGTACTATAAGTTCATAGATTTTTTTTAATATGGTGGCTGATATGATCCTTGTATTGTGGCTGAGGTTGAAAGCATTAAATGCCTATGTCCTTCATGTCCTCATTTGCAAGTTCAAAGATGTTTGTATTTCTTCTTTTGTCTTATTTTTGTAAACTCTATATGCTTACCTTGTATTCCAATTGTATAGATATTTCCAGAATTCTTTTATGTTTATTGCTAATATTTATTTTATTTCTTTTAAAAGTTTAACTATCTAACATTTAATTTCTTATTTATTATTTATTTCTTTTCCTACTTATATTAATTTTTATAAGATTTATTTTATTTTAAATAATATTAAAGACTTTAATTTAAATTTTCAAACCATAGTTTTTTTCAAAATGCACATGTATATATATAAATAAATTTGAAATAACCATTTCTATTTATATTACAAATCCATTTGTAAAGACATTACATTATTAACATTGTTTAAAAATATCTCATTATTAAATTAAAATAATTTATAAAAGAAACTATCTCTTTATTAATAACATATTTTATTTGAATTTGGAAAACTCAAATCGATTAACCAATTAATTTCACAATTTTTTATTCAAAAATTAAATTAAATATTAATTTAAACACAGTAAAAATCTGAGATCGTTACAAAAATGAACTATGTATAACATAAGTATTTATTCCAATTGGTTTTCTTAACTATACCAAATAATAATCAATTTAATATCACAATCAATTTATGAACGATTTCATTAAAACTATCACTTAAGTTTATAAACACTTATAAAACACAACTTTGGTCTAATCAACACTTTTAAGTTTCATAGCCATTAAATTATTACTTAATCCATTATTAAATTACCTCTTACAACATTACTTAATTCTATAAATAGTTCACGACTTAAGTCTATATTAATATAATACTCTATTACATCCTAAGAGTATATATACAAGTCCCAAATTTAAATTGGTTTTACTTACATCAGTGTATTTGACAAATTAAAAACTTGTTGTAATTTACTATCATCTCAAATTCATAAGTTATAAAACTTATCTCTTATATTTTTATTCAAAAATGCTTCCAAATAATACTACTATTATTTTCTCAATTTTGAAGAACAGTTTTCAAAATCATCAGGATTTAATTTTCAAATTCTTATCTTTTAAATCTTTTTTATTTATAAATCACATTTATAAATTATACATATTTAATTTTAATTGCTTAAAACATTTCACAATCATTTATCTTTTATATTTCAAAATTTCTTAGTTTTGAGTTAGATGCGATTCGGAAATTTTCGACGGTCCAAAATTGCCAAAAATTCTGTTTTACTTTATCAATTGGTGATCTGAACTATTTTTGGTTTAACACTTATATAAATATGTTTGTAATTATAATCAATTTATCAATTGAAGATTCACATTATCTTTTAACTTATAAAATTTTATAGAATGAGTAACTCCAAATTGATACCAAGGAATTGGGTACTATCAATAGTATTAGATTTCCCCTTAACCAGAAGGGTAATACTTAAGGGAAGTGTTTACCAACCGATCATATCTCTACCCATTTTTAATTACTTCCAAGCCACTCGAATTAGTCATCACAATTCCTTTATTTATAAAACTTGATTTGTACATTCGTTTCTTAGGATCATCTTAATCTTACATTTTAGGCACATAACTTTATTTATCTTAAATAAATTTCTTAACTTTAAACAATTATTATTACCAAACACTGTATAATCAAATCATGAAACCTAATTCGCTGGGTGTTTATGTTTTTCAAATCAAACAATCAATCAATCGACGGTAATAACCGAATATTGTTATTCCCTTAATCGCAAACTATTTAATAACTATACATTTTCAAAAGTTATATCTTTATATATAAAATGTCATCTTAGGTAAAATTATTTCTTTTACCTAAATTTTTGAAAACCAAATCAGTTTTTAACATTAACAAATATGCGCTCATATATGATACTCTCAACTCATTCTAGGGTATCATTACCCTATATCTAACGAGACACTCATCTTAGGATATTACTAATCCTATCTCCAATGAGACACACCCTAACCAGGCTTAAGTGTTCGCTCAACCAAAGCTCTGATACCAGAGGTAACGAACGAAATTTTTTACCTTCGAAAATCAACACTAATAAATCATCGGTATCCACGTGCTGCAAATTCAAGTGACCAAAAACCCGATCGCTAAAGGAAAGAAGAAAAATAAAGAAAGAACAAAATCATACATGAATGGAATAACATATATTATTTCAACATATAAATCTTAATAGCAGAAATATTTTAAATACATTTATTAGAGTTTAAGTTAACATCAACATGGACAATTATAAATCTCCGTCCCTACAAATGCGGAATGCAATAGTACATTAGTGTGGTGAAAATGGATAACAATCTTTAGAAAAATCTTCTAGCTTAATGCTCTGAGCTCTATCAAAATGCTCCAAACTAAACCTGCCTACTAGGCTGCCCAAAAAATAAGGCACCTAAATTTAAAGGGAAAGAAAAAACTCTTGGTCAGTTATGGAACTCGTATGAGAAACTCAAAATACGAGTATTTGAAAACAAATGGTATCTCATAAGACCACGTTGCACATAAACACGAAGTGAGTATTTATCTTATGATAACCAAATCATTTCTATATAAAATCTAGTAATATTATTTTTGATGACAATCTTTGAAAACCTTTCAAATAAACATATTCAAATAGCCGAAATTATTAAATTGGTTAAATTTAATATCATAATAAGTTTACAACAAAAACTGAAGGAACTTATTGAAGATTTGGATTTCCAACGAATAGCGAGGTAAGGGACTACCTCCCACGTAGTACATTTCTAGAGAAATGTACCGAGGCCACCAACAAATGCTCCTCTGTGAATTAAGACTAGCCTTCCCGAGACCAACAGATAGTATGGATAGCACCGAATATGATATCAATTTTACCACCGAGACGTCTCATAGCGTATACCACAAAATTTAAACCTGACGATATATTGGGTAGAGATAAATAAATTTAGAAAAGTTATATCATACCCTAATGGTTGCGAACCACTTAGGCTTAAAGCAACCCTTGTTTCACAATTCCTCGGATGTGAGACTTGAGGTGATGCAAAATCCCAAAATTTATTAATTTAAATATGGTAATTTATTTGAACTTTTGGAATTTAATTTGAAAAGTTTCAAAACAAATAAAATATGTGTTAATTTATATGAATAAAACTTCAATTTCTTTTGATTGAAGTAATAAATGTTTAAAAAAAACCATTTAAATTTAAAACTTATATATATGTGAATATATATGTATATGTGCATATATGAGTAGATTTGGATTTTTATATATATTGAATTTGAATATAAATTTTAAGTAAATGTTTTAAAAATAACTATGACGGTTTTGTATTAAGCAAAGCAAAACATGACCAGTTTGCGTGTGCAAGAAGATAAAAGCAAGGCTAAAATAAATATCTTTGTATGTGAATTGTGTATGCAGCCAAGAAGATAATAAAACAAAAAAAGGGTATGCATACACAAATCAATAGGATGAGGTGTAACTAAGAAAGGGAACATAAGCATTAAATGAAATCATTTCAGCCCCAAAAGAAAAAAAATCTAGTCTGATCAAATAATAAAAAAACAAAAAAAAAACAAAGAAAGCATGTACCCGTTATAGCCTACCCTGTACAAACACTGTCTTCTCTTTATATATACATCTAGTCCATGTTCGTTCAAGAAAACAACTTAGCAAATCAGAAAAAATATAAGCATCATCATTCAATTCAACAAAGAAAACAAAACAGGATTCAAAAGGAAATCAAACTACAGGTTCTCAAAGTAAAAGCAGCTCTCTGTTTAAAAATCTTTTCAAGTGAGTAAACATATTTTTAAAAGACTTAAGCATAATTAAAATTTGCGCAGGTGATTTATGAATGAGTTTGTGTTTGCATATGTAATGTTGAATATAACTTTGTATATCTATATGAGTTGTTCTGTGAAACTTTAATATCCTGGTTCTTCTCTGTTTTTTTGTTACTAATTTGAATAATTATTCAGAATTTAAAATATTTTCATTTAGCCATTATTAGGTTTTGAGTTTAAAACAAAATAGGTTGTTTAAACATAAATTAAGCTTTTAAAATTTGTTTTAAACCTGTTGGTGGAGTATCACCACTGGGAATCTTGTTCTACAGGCAACATGTATTATTATGTTAAAATTCGATAGTGATAAATTGCTGATTCAATTACATAATCTGAATCTACATTCGAAAATAGGTTTTTTGAAACAAAAATGGAAATTTTTAGTTAAGTATGCTTCGAGCAGTTCAAAGATGAACTGGAATTGCATTTTTATCAGTTTCTAGCAATCGAAGAAATTTTAAATGTTGAAGTTTTGCTTGAAGCTTGCTTGGCCATTGATGATTTCAGGAAAATTGTTGAATAAATTTTCTATTGTACGAATTGATGAGACGAGGCTCGATTAGGGTTTAAGGTTCGAAATTGATGTGGTTGTAAAACGAGACGAGTTCGTCTCCTCTGATTGACCGAGTTTCTCGAAACTCTGGGAAAGTGTAGTGTAAGGGGTTGACATGGTGAGGCCGAAGTCGTGGCGTTTTCGATGGCCGGAGCGACCGAGGCGAAGCATTTTTGTGGGTGTGTTCGAGTTCTAGGCTTCGAAACGATATGCTAAATTTCGATTTAGAATCTTTGGTGTCGAATCGAGTTTTGTTTTCAAGTGAAGGCTGATTTGCGACTTGCCGGGGATCGTGAAGTTCGCCAAAGGGATGGCGTGACGCCGTGCACATGTACGGCATCGATGGTGTCAGTGTTGTTGAGTGGTGAGCGACTCGAGTTGTTGCTCGAGAAAATGAATGTGTTGCTTCGCGTAAAACCTGGGTGCGTGTGTGCGTTCCCGTGTTACAGCAGTTGATAACTGAAAAAAAAAGACAGTATGTGGGGAACGAGAGAGTGACTCGGGGAAATGAAGGGGGAGGCTCAAGTTTAACTCGAGTAAACTGGGGATTTTCCTCGGGTTGACATTATAGTGCTTAGCGTGATTAAATTAGGGTTAATTATCTTAAACAAATTTTATGCATTAATGATTTAATTAGTATTTGACAAGTTTAAGTTACTAAATTATTGTAAGTTTTAATGATTCAAGTTAATACTTAAGAAACGTTTTAAATCTTAACTAATACTTTAATTTAGTAGTTAACTTAAAGATAAGTGTTAAAGTTAATTAACATTAAAGCTTTTTATAATTGTAACAAGTTGATTTCAAAGTAATTAAGGAAGATTTTTAAAATGTTAATTAAGATAAATAATTATCATTAACTAATTATTTTTGAAAGTAATTAGAAATGGTTAATTAATTTATAATTGTAATTAACTAAGTGATTTGGGATTAATCAATTTGAAATAAAAAAATTGGTTAATTAATAATTAAGTGTCTAATTTATTTGTAATTAAGAAATATTAAGTTGATTAATTTATAATTATTAGTTAATAAAGGTAGTTAATTAAGGAATAATTAATTAATAAAGTTGATTTAAGATTTAATTAATTTATTTATCATAAGATTAATTAATCATTGATTTAGAATAATTAATAAAAATAGTTATGTAGTTAATTCACATAAATCACCTTCACCTTAATTGAAAATGATCAACTGTTATCAATTGTTGTGCACTGGATTTGTGATACTGTGTGATGTGAATTACTTTGTGCTAAACTATGATTTGTGATTTGATTCTGTATTGATGTGGAAACCTTTTGCCTGTAAAACGACATTTAAACTTCGATGCGACGGGGAGTCGGATTCCAGTTGGTTATCCGAAACCCACATCGAACCCTGACTGTGAATCTTTGTGATTGATACATCCACGTGTTTAAAAATCAAACGCTCACTATTCGGATTAGCCAGGAGAGGACCTTTGTATCATATAACCCATTCTGATGATACGACGAAATTATAGCATTTAAAGACGGTGGTGAAGACCCGGGTGTCTTCGAAAACGATAGGATAACCTATCGAATGTCTCTGCACTGAGTTGCTCCGGTATAAAGACCTCGACATGTGATGAGGAGTCTGATCGGGATTGCGGATACCCGGATTTGCAAGGGCTTCTTCCTTGATTGGACGAAGTGCATTCGGTTCTGTTCGAACTTGAAACAGACATGTATGGTCGTATGTCTGACACTACACTTTGAGATATAAAGCAGATTTCTTTCAAATACATATCTGTTGGTGGCGGAGAATTTATTCTGTTAGCTTAACACGCTTCTCTGAGACGTACGAGCTCAGAGGTTATGTAGTTGAAGGTTATCAGTGATATACTCCCAATTTGGTAGTGTGGCATGCTAAGTGCTGCTGTGCCTTGATGATCATTTGTGATCAAAGCATGGCTTTCGTGTAAAGCATAGCTTTGTGGACGAGACCCCATCGGACCTCACATCTCGAAAATGATCGAAACAGGAAAGATACGGCAAGGTTATGGGGGTCGCTCCCTTTAGGGTGTGTCATTCCCTTTTGGAAAAGGGTGGTATCATGGTATGGATCCTAGATACTTAACTAATTTGGTCACTGAAAATCTATTACTTTTTGATTGCTTTGTGGTTTTTGGTTGAGAGGCGCCTCGGATAAAGGTCCCAAATGACCGGGGGATGGCATGCTCGAGTAGTAGTTACCTAGTTACAGAGGTAACCCGGCCTTGTGTTGGCACAGAGCCCGGTAGGTTCTCGGGACGTCCCTTAAGAGGCGTACCCATGTGGCAGTAGGAAGTTCCTTAGCCTGACCATTTGTTGGAAATCCAAACAAAACAATACGCGCCCTGTACGGTTTTAGTTGTATAACCTGCCATAGAATGTAGCGGTAACCTGCTATTGAACGTGGTCGATATAGTAGGCATACAATAATGGTTGTATGCAGGCTAAGATTAATATTATACTTTGGAAATGTTTTCCACACCATGCACTAATAATAATAATAATATCAAAGGATTTTGCATATAAAGCATGTTTGACTATCATAAGGAGAAATCTCCTTCAATTCTGCGTTTGCATTGTGTGTGCAGTGGGAGGCCTTTGGTAGTTTCGTTTTCCAAAAAGCATTGCGGATTTCAAATTTTAAAAAAAAATTGTTGTTCGTTTTAAAAGATAAACTGTTTTGTTTACTCATACCAGTCCCATGACTGACCCGAAGCTTATTGTTTCTTTCTAAACTCTGGGTGCCCACAATTTTCCCACACGGGCAGTCTAGAGTTGGGTTTTTCAGATAGTCAGGTTTAGTAGATTATCTAGAGTTACTTCAGTCTTTGGATCAGGACTGCACTTGCTTATCTTAGTGCATTGTTATTGGGATTTTGAGCTATTTCTGGGTTAGTGCCTTGGAGATGGAGATTACCGATACTAGAGTTCTCTCTTAAAGACCATCTTGGAGATATCGTTCCGCTGTTGGTGTTATCTTTTTCTTTCCGCTACTATTGTTTTGTGTCATATCTCTGACGTATATTGATATTCATTGTATCATCATTGTATCTGAATATTGTATCAAAATGTTGTATATCAAATGTATTACTCATTTCTTCCGTTGTGTTGTACTTAATGTGTTATAAGCTCCGGCGAAGCAGATTCGACGTTTGGATCTGCGGCATTTGAATACGAGTGTCGTATTCGGTGTCGATTTTCGAAGGTCGAGTCAGGGCCGTCATAGGTAACGTTTACCTTTCTTAGAATATTTTTTACTTAAAATTCCACATTGCCATTTTCAACAACACACTATTGATTTCAACAAAAGTAAAACCTTCGAGCTCGTACGCCTTAAAGAAGGGTGTTAACCTAAGAGGGTTGCCTTCACTATGGGAAAAAAGGCATCAGGCGATGGACATGCACAGTTGGATATGCACAGTCGTCAGATTGCGTATCTATCTATCTTTAAATCCGTGCCATTTCATTGCACATCAAACAAAGAGATGCCCCATCGTCTGATATGCACTAGCGCTATAAAAAAAATCATATGTTGTCTGATGTTATAGTATCATTTCTAAAAATTCTTATTAGACTACATATAAATATTGACTGATATGAATAATTGTTCATAAAATGAAATTCAAATATTTTATTTAAACCAATATTTTATTTCAAATCAATGTCAAATATAATACAACTTTCATTATCACTCTACTTACATTTTCAAATACAACTTTCACTATCACTCTCATATATACAACATTTCTATGCACTCTCATATACAAAATCTATTTTATTCACACTCACTCACACTCAAACAATTTTATTTTTTATGTTAATTTTGATGTGCTTGCTCCAGCTTGCGTTCAGCCATCTCCTCTACCTGTCAAATAAAAAAAGCAGTAAAATGGAAAAAGAAACAAACCTAAATTGCAGAAATAAAATTGAATTTGAATATTAATATTGCCTTAGTTTACCGTTTGTTTTTCTTCATGTTTTAGACAGGGACAAATATGCATAAAAAACTTAAGGTATGCACAGTGTATTACTGCTAATATCACAAGGCTGAGCTTCAATCCAATCCCTTGGACAAGTGTGCATAAGTTCGGACCAAGCAATGTACATAAGGCAATCAGCATTACACTGTCACACCTATATACATCCATATGTATGCATGTATATATGGTGCACCGAACACAAGTGAAGATTGGAATATGGTGTAGCGAACACAAGTGCAGCGAACATCACCAAAGGGACAGTTCAACAAAAGTGAAGATTAGAATATGGTGTAGCTAAGACAAGTGCATAAGCTCAGATTAGTAAACCAAAATGAAACAAAATGGAAATAAGATTAAGGCTAGAATATGAATTCATGCATGAACAAAAATGCATGTACATGTGTATCAGGTCAATACTAACGCAACAGCAAGCATGAACTGTGATTCAGATTGAACAAGGCAACAAGATGGAAATTAGATTGAGGCAGACACATAGTGTGTCAAGAGGAGTTACACATAGCTGCAACTCGATAGCATATACATCAAGAAACTTACTCAGTACACACATCATTTATCTGTTGAAAGCAAGTTCAACTCAAAAAGGTTCAGAAACTCAAAATGGTTCAGGATTGAAAACAAGTTCAACGAAACCTCAAAATGGTACAAGCTCAAGGCAACTCGAGTGTACATATAAATAGAGAAGTATATGCAAGTGTATATACAATTATATACAAGCACATACAAGTATATACAAGCGCATAAAAGTACATACAAGTATATACAAGAACTGAATTGGATGCAGATTTGCAATTGAACCAGATCAGACTCATGTACAAAAGGCAGTTCACACATATATATGCAGATATAAGAACACTCACACATATATACATACATACGTATGTATGTATATATATATATATATATATATATATATTGGAAGTTCACAATTGATATGTAGATATATGTAAACAAACATACACATGAGTATGGATGAACCAAGACAGCATAATAAGAAATCACAGTGCAAAAGAAAAATTCACACATATATACATACATATGTATGTATGTATATACATTGAAGTCTCAAATACTTGATATGAATGAGATTAGACTCATGTACAAAAGGTAGTTGACACACACACACACACATATGTAGATATATGAACATTCACACATATATACATACATATGTATGTATATACATGGAAGTTCGCACACACACACACATATGTAGTGATATGCAGATATAAACATACAAACACATGAGTATGCACGAACCAAGACAGCATAACAAGAAATCACAGTGCAAAAGCAACATGGACCATCATCACAACATAATCTGTTTAGGTAATTCAAGTCTAGGCATTTCAAGTTCGAGATCAAAGCGCCACCATGAGATTTGAGCCATCAAAGTGTCACAAATTATGTAAGTACACAGAAGTATGTATATACATGTGTGAATTAGCTTAGCAAGCATTCATACATATATACGTACATATAAGTATATACATTGAACAAGGCAGAGCGTACATTTCAAAAATTATTAGAAAGCTCAAGCAAAATCAGTTGGAAACAAAATCAACCACAAACAAAACCAATCAAACTTAACTTCCCAAAACAAGGCAGCACATATATAATTCTCATAATTAAACAAACAACAAACTGTCAACCAATACTCAAAGTCAAGGAAATCAACCAATACAGCAAACCAAAGTCAAGACAAAGTCAGGGAAATCAACCAGAGTCAAATATTAGGAATCGAAAGATGAACAAGTCAAATTCCTATAAATATCCGTCATTGAAATAAGTCCAGTGTGCACTGCCTTGAAAAAATCCGTAGGCCACAAATAAATGCAAAAATAAGTGCATATATAAACACAGTTCACCAACACAATTCAAAACAAGGAAATGGTTGGAGTTCGTTGGCTACAAGTAAGTGCATAAATATGTCCAATGTGCACTTCCTTGGACAAATCATGAACAAGGATGAACCTAGTTTTAAACTAGAAGAGCAAGCTGGAACAAACCATAGAGAAAAGTAGAGCAAACAAGCTTAGGCAAATCAGTTCAACAATTGGTTCAAGCTCAAAATGGTTCAACCTCATATATGAACAAGGCTCAAACTTAACAAGTGCCACAAATTGAACAAGTGCTACAAATTGACCAAAACAGATAAGGCAAACAATGAGAACCTGAGTTTTAAACCAAATAGCAAACCATATATGCATTAGTTCAATATATACATGTATATGCAGTAAACAAGTGCAAGTGCTCATGTGCAATATGGATATACATGTATATACGGCAAACAAATCAAGTGCAAGTGCTCAGGTGCAACAAGCGCAAGTTCAAAGCATACATATATATAGATGTATATGCAGTAAACATACGTGTATATGTAGTAAACAATTCAACTCACGTGCAACATGGACAATGCACTGGAATAAACCATAGAGAAAGTATATACAAGTGCACATAAAGAAGCTTAGAATAACAAGTGCTGAAGCAAGTATATACAAGCTCGAGTGTACATAAAAACATACAAGTATATACAAGTGTATATAAGTATATACAAGTACATACAAGTATATACAAGCACATACAAGTGCATACAAGTATATACTAGTGGGCATTGCCTTGAAAAGGCTGTATTTTGCACTGTCTTTTCAAGGCAGTGCACTGGCTTGTCACAAATTGAATAACAATTGCAAGGCAAGACCAGCAAACTAGAAATAAAGACACACACACGAGTACACGTGTAGATAAAAAAACATGAGAAAGCAAACATGTATCAACGCCTCACACATAGCTATACTAGAATTGTATATATGTTTGTATGTACACATAGTGCAACCATCATGAAGCACATAGTTCAAGTGCTAGTGTGTGTGAGTTTATGCATGTGGAAAAGCATTATAAAAATTATCAGAAAACTCAAACAAAATCAGTAGGAAACAAAACCAGTCGAACTTAACTTCCCAAAATAAGGCAGTGCCACAAACATTCACACATATATACATACATATGTATGTACCTATGTATATACATGGAAGTTCAAAACAAGTCAGCATATCAATGGAAACACAATTCAATTAGTCATGACCGAAACCAAATTGAACTAGTCATTGCATGAAATACAAGGCAACACATTGCAAGTTTAAGATATTCGAGTACAAGACACTAAACAAAAGTTCAACAGAAACCAAATTAAACCAAATTGCAAGTTTCAATAAGTTTTAAAATACAGGGTATGACCAAAACCAAATTGAACTAAAAGGAAAAAAGGCAACATGTTGCAGTTGGACGAGCATAAAGCAAATCGACCACCAAGTGAAATTAAACTAGTTAGTAGAAATATTTAAACCAAAATATCAAAACGAAAATATAGAGTTTCAATCCCTATAAATTTCACCCAAAATCATCATTGGAAAATAGTCGAGCACAAAGCAAAAAATCAAAAACTAAAATCAAGGAGTCCATACCAAATTTCAGATTTATCTTCCTCGATAAAGAAGCTACCAAAGAGGGTCCACATCCATAGAATCAAGCACGCAATCAATCGACAAAGAGGAGTTAGGGCGAGATTATGGTTTAGTTAATCGACCCAATCAAAATATAGTAAATAGAGATGAATAGAGTTTCATCATTTGATTCTCTGATTTGAGAGATCGTGGAAAAATAAATGAAAAGAAGGAGGAATAATTAACGAATACATGGGGGAAACAAAATACAAAGAGCGGCCATGAAATAATCGAGGGGGAAAAGATAGAGCCAAAACTAAGAAATTTGATAACTTAAATCAGATGATAAATAAAATTTCATATGAATAACAAGCATGTTCACAGAGATTTCGAAGGCTATTTAGACGACAGATGAAATATTTCGGGGGCTCTTCAGACAACAGATGATTATTTCTGGTGTTGTGCGAAAAAGTGGGATAATAGAAAATCTACCTTGTGTTTTATCTGATTCACTTTATGGCATAGTGCTCCTATACCACATTAGATGTACATTTGTAGAGATCGATGCCCAATGATTTTCGAAATGCAATGTTAGACATCCATCCATACAAGTTGTCTAGGAATAGACAAACGAAAGGCACTCTCCTACCACATCCGGTTGGGCATCTCCTCTAGGAGTAGTAGCAAGTAGTCCTTGCATACGAAGATCCTAGAATGAAGGGACCACTACTGTTTATTTATATCAGGAGCTACTCCAAAATTAGCAACAAGTAGTTCTTCCATTATGAAGATCTCTGCCTTCAACTTCATTGTCTTTAACATGTCCTCACTTCCAAACCCGTAAATTAGTACGAAATTGGTTTTCGGATAAGAATCGTCCAAATCCGACCAAGGTTTCTACGAACCAATTATTAATAAAAAGATGTTATAAGCAATTAATATTCCATTAGTTTGTATCTTTTCATCCAAAATATCTTCTTAAAGATATATATCTTTTAAAACCATTTTTTCCAAGTACATATAGGATCATTAAACCTCTCCTATCAAATCCTTTGGTTACTTAAAACCTTTTTGAATCTTAGAATAATTCCAAATCATTTCATCCTTTACTTAGGAAAATATTTTCAAATTGTTTATTTAAATTTTTAACAAATATTTCTCATTTCCAGAACATATCTTTTTAATGGGTTGAAGCCATCTTATCCAAGGTGGGAAATCCAAATTAGTTAGTACTCAAGTAAAACGGATCCATAAAAATTATACTAATTTTACTCGATACTAATTTCCATATTGAACTTGCACTATACATCGAATAATAGTGGAACTGCCTTCTAAATTCATATGATTAGTATAAGTTCCCTCCTCAGAATTTAACTTCATGTATAAGAAGGTTATCTGTATTAAATCAAAGTTACAATTCATTAATTATATAAAAAATCTTTTATACTTGTCTAATTTTTGACATTTCGACCTTATTTATCCCTCGTCCAAGAAAGATGCTAGGTGATCTAGAATATTGGTTGCTCCTGAAATTCTCCTTAATATAAGTACCTCCACTCTGGATCTCCCAAATAGAAAAATCCAGTATACTCGTCGGCTTTTAGAGCCAAGATTAAATCACTTAATTATAACAACTTTTCTTTAAATCACTTATTTAAAAATTAAAATAAAATAAAAACCACCAAATCATATTTAAAATACTTAAGTATTTTATTTGGGAAAGAATACGTAAGTTTAAAGTTATATTTCAAAAGTTATTTAAAAACTGCCGCAAAAGTTGCTGCGAATAGTTCTTTTTAGGCTTGTTTGATCAAAAAAAAAATTCTATCATTTAGAAACCCATTTTTATAACTCAAATATTATTTAATATGTTTTAAATATTTGTAGAATTTATTTCATATTTTTAAAGAATTAAAAATATCACTTTTAAAGAATTTATCGCTTTGGTTTTCGAACTGTCAAATCGCGACTATTTTGAAAACTTATTTTACTCATATTTCAAAATCTACTAAAGAAATCTAGATCTTTTTTTCAAAAACTATGATTATAAAAGTTTGTAAAATTCTTATTCTAAAGAATTCTGGCTCTGAATCCATCGTATAAATGGATTTAACTTTCTACGGTGCGAAACCGCGATGTACCGTTACGCGATATGTCTGTTTTAACTAAATTTCCATATTCTTTCCAAACTTTGTCGAAACACCTATAAATATTTATAAAACATTTATAAACCATTTTAAGGAGGTTTAATGACTCCATATTACTTTTATATCTTGATTCGAAAAGTGATGTCCTTATGTAATACCGACATGTATTTAACTTGACTTGTTTACACAATTAAACGCTATATTAAAACAAACAATACTTGATAATCAAAGCATATTAAACATCCATAACAATCATGTCACATCATCATTTTAAATATATATATATATAGAGTTTCTCAACTTCATTGGTTTCTAACTTTATGAAAATTTGCTATAGCTTCGCTACGATCGAATCAAAGCCTATGGAGTCGAGCCTGGGACCTTTGAAAAGCCACGTCCTAAGAAAGAAAAAGGCGGAGCTCTTGGACAATGGTGATGGAGGTGGTAGCAATGAGTTTTGAGTGGAGATGTAGAGTGATTTGCCTTGGTTTTGAGGTGGAATGACATGATATACACACACACACACATACAAACATACATATATACATACAATTATCATCATCGTTAATTATCAAAGAAATCATAGTCTACGTTAAAAACCTTATATTTGAATATTTTAAAATAAATATAATTTATTAAATTGATAAATTTATGGGACGTTACGCTAGTCAATTACCTTTTTGAAACTTATATATATAAAAATAATTAAAAATACTTTTAAATAGGTTTTAAATATCTACGTAGAATATTACTTGAGAAACATGTTTTATATTATAAAACCTCATTTTGAAAATACATATATAATTTATTAAAATATATTTAAACTCTAAACCAACCTTAAAATACTTCAACCACATTATAAAAGATCTTTAAATATGTTCAGAAAAATACCAAATTTAAATATTGTTGTAAACTTAATGCCATAAACGACTTAATACGACATGTTAAAAGTCCTTATTAAAGAACAACACCGAAAAACACAATCTTTGTGACTATTTTTTAACCACTTAAACAAATGATGTAAGGTTTGAAATTTTCACAGTAAGTACTACCTTAGGGTACTTAAAAATCATGGAAAGAAGCTCCTTAGAATATCTTTCAATTTATTTATAAAAATTCCCGAAAACAGACTATATTTTCAAACCGTATTTATAATAACATTTTTGGTTCAACTTTCACAACTTTGGTTCATGATTTCTACAACTTTCCAAACTATTTATTTGCTTTCCAATACACTAAAATATGTATAGAGAACAACTAAATCAAATTATCCCAAATTAAGTTCATAAATATCCAACATGCACAAGTTAAAGTTAAGGGGTATCGAAGTGCCTTTATAGTGATTATTCTTGCTTCAAACAATTTCAAAACACACTTAAATTTGACATACAAGTGAAACAACGATTTAAACATCAATTCAATGCCACACAACATGTTTATGATGGTAATAGAAATGATGTTATACAATATAAAGTTTTCGTTTTCTTTCAGAAGCAAGACAGGTCCAAATTTTATAACTTTAATTAGCTAGTATCACTTTGACTTGATATAAGAGCTTAATTTCAGATCAAAACCCTAGCACTAGCATCAAACCTTAATTAATATTTTCTCCTTATTTTCAATTTCTTCTTCTACTTTTTATTCTCAATCTCTATTCTCTATGCTACTTGACGAGAAAGGGTGGGAGGAAGTGAGTAGGTCTAAGGGAAAGGTCTAGGCTGTAGGGAGAGCAGTTCTGGTTGGTGGTGGTGGGGGGGTTCAGGGATTGGCGGGGGCATTAAGGTGAGGAAGAAAGGTGTTGGCGTTGGTTCTTTGAAGGACCAGAAGCAGGGAGTAAAGGCGGATGCTAAAGGGAAGCCTAGGGTTGATGGTGGGGTAAGAGGGGCTAGAGTGATGAAAAACTACAGGTGATAGGGTACAAAAAGGAAGAATCATATTAAATATATTGGTGCCAACGGTGCCAAGAAATCCTCCTACGGCGAAGCTGTTAGGGCTGGAGAAGGTGGGCGAGGAGCCAACCATGAATTGGAGTTTGCTGAACCTGTAGTGGTGAATGGTAGGAGGCGGGGTAGGCTGTTTGATGAAGCGTTGAAGGAAGCAGGTGGAGGTTGGGAATGATGTATCCTTTTGTATATGGTAGGGCAGAGGCCGTACTATAAATTACTTGAAGCATACACCAAGCGAGTTTGGAAGATGGAGAAACCATTTGAAGTCCAAACTAGAGAGAACGATTTTTCATCATTAGATTCGGTAATAAGGAAGATTGTAATAAAAGATTAGAAACTGGTCCTTGGTTCTTTGATAAAAACCTATTAATTGTAGAAGACTTACCCCAACGATGAAATTTGAATGTGACTTACTTACAACTATGGTACTGTGGATTAGGTTGCTTGGTTTAAGATTTAGACTATAGGGTAATAAATCTATAAATGCTATGGTTAGTACAAATGGGACCCCTATTAAGATGGATGAGGCAACCAAAAATAAGAGAATAATTTGTGCTAGAGTATTAGTTGACATGACGGTGGAGGTAAGGTTCCCAAACTATTGAAGTAGTGGACGATAATGGTTCTATGGTTGTGTAGGAGGTGATGTATGAAAATACTCCTCCGAGATGTGATAATTGTTGTTGTTTTGGACATGTGGTTTCTCAGTGTCCTATGATGAAGGCTTGGATTTCTAAGGAGAAAGTTCCAAAGGCGATTCAGCAACAGGAGGAAGTGGGAGAGCGATCCCAAAACATGGAAGTGAGGATGAATGATAAAGACTATCACTATATGGGGAAGAGAAAGAGGGAAGCAACTCGGATATTAAGAAGCTGATTTATGCAGGGAAGATAGAAAACATGATCAAGGAGCTTACTTCAGTGAGGTAGGATTTTTTTAAAAGAGAACTGTCTAGGTTAGCTTTAGAAGGAGCAGATAAATTCAATTGATACGAAGAATGCTAATTCTGGTAAGAAGAGTAGGGATGATAGTCAAGTTGGAGAATCCTATTTGGATTTAGAGAAGTCCTCGGCTATGTGTAGGAAAGCCTACCAACTGAACTGATGCATGTTACTACAACCAGAGAAGTTGAGGGAGCCATAGCATCTGTTCAGCAAAAGGACAAGTCGCTTACTGCTTCGTTGTTAATTCTTAAGCATGGTGTTTTATCATTGGACCTTAGTTCCCCTATTTAGAAACCCACGTTTTTAGATCCACTTGTTTCCTTTCTTGATGTCAATTTGAGTAATAATGTTAATGTTCTGTAGGATAAGTTGGTATAACCAGAGCCATTATCAAAGATTAAGTTGGTTAGGCCCATAAGTTCCCTGGACTTAGAAAATCCACAAAGGCCAGCTGATAAACCAGCCCAGGTGGTTCTGAAGGCTGTTGATCCCTAAGAGTAAGGTCAGGGAGCTAACAATGTTTTAGATGATAAAACCATGAAAGTGAATAAGGATCTTCTGGTTGTATCTAACCAAGAATGGGATACTAAGCATAAGGAAGTTGATGTGATTAGTGGGAAGCACGGTAGGGTGCTTAGAATCTCTCAATAAATAAATAATGTCTATTGCTTGCTGGAATGATAGAGGGTTCCACAAGCCTAATAGATATGTAGATATGTGGAATTTGATTAATAACACTAAGATTGGGTGTTTGACGCAGCTTCTTCTAGGCTCGAATAGTTTAGTCATCAGACTGTCGCAATCTATTCAGGATCTTCCTCACGAAATGATGATTTCGTGTCAATAAACTGATAGAACGATAAATGCTCAATTCTGTTGATCGTGATGATGCCGGAATCTAGCTATCTCCAACTCGTTGATCTCACAAGATGCTGTGTTGAAAGATCTACAATTCGATCGTTGATCACTCGAAAGTGATACCGAGAATTGGCTTCTACTTCGTTGATTCGCGCACGAATAAACCTAAAATGGAAAGAAGAAGGAGATCACACCAACTTCAACAATGGTGGCCAAAGCTCACACACAAATTTATTTCAAAATCAACTCCCTTTACAAATGACAACACACCCCTATTTATAGGAATTACAACACACATGCGACTCAAGACTTGCGACTCACGACATACGACTTAACAACAATTACAAGCTACAACATCACACGACTTACGATACAACACACGACCTAACAAATCAGTGACACAAGAACTTGCGAGTTAAGAATACAACATCATACGACTTAACAATACATGCGACTTAACAATACAACAATACATGCGACTTAACAATACTATGCGACATACGACTTAAGTGACATAAGCTACAGGAACGACTTAAGAAGATACACAGCTTCATGCGACAAAAGAAACCATGCGACCTAAGCGACATAACGACATAAGAGAAAGCACTGCTTCAGGAACGGCCCAAGCGACTTAAGGAATCAGCAACTCAACACATGCGACTTAAGAGAACAGCTTAAGGATGCGGCCTACAACTTACGACTTAAGGAATGCGGCATAAGTTAGCGCTTATAGAAATGCGGCCTTGTTTTCTTGAGCCGTTATCTTTAAGGTAGGTCGTTGAGCGACTTAACATGCGACTTAAGGAAATCAGCGACTTAAGGATGCGACTTAAAGAAATGCGACTTAACATGGTGCACTGCATCATCCTCCCTTGGTTGACAAAAATTCGACCCCGAATTTACACTTTCCTCTTCTTTGACGTATTTATTCTCATGATATGGAATCAAGTATTTGACGTTGAAAACGTCAGCAGTATGGATATGATCTGGCAGTCTTAACTGATAAGCATTGTCATTAATCTTTTTCACGATTTCCAAAGGACCAATCTTTCTAGCAGCTAATTTTTTGTATGTACCAATAGGAAATCAATCCTTAGTCAATACTACATATACAAAATCTCCTTCTTTGAACTTAACATTTCGTCGTTTAATATCTGCGGATTGCTTATATTTCTCATTCATCTTAAGCAATCGTTCCTGCACAACCTGGTGGCAGTCTTGCAATTTATTCATAAAATCACTAGCCCGTTTGATCACTCCTTTCTGCTGTGGTACTATCGATAAATACAATGGTCCTTTAGGAATTGTTGAGTAAACGACCTGGAATGGACTGAACCCAGTGCTACGATTAACTGCATGGTTATGTGCAAACTCAGCTTGACACAGCTTGGAATCCCAACTCTTCAAATTGTCATTCACGAGGCATTTCAATAGATTACCTAGGGATCTATTCACAACTTCTGTATGTCCATCCGTCTGTGGATGATAAGCACTACTAAATTTCAGCTTTGTCCCGACCATTCTCCATAGACTTATCCAAAAATGACTCAGAAAACGAGTGTCTCTATCCGATACAATAGATTCAGGCAACCCATGAAGACAATAGATCTCTCTGAAGTATAACTGTGCGAAATTAACTGCATCCGCAGTCTTCTTGCATGCGATAAAATGTACCATTTTTGAAAACCGGTCAACCATCACATAGATAGAATCATTGCCACGTTGCGTCCTCGGCAAGCCCAATATAAAGTCCATACTAACATCCACCTATGGTTTAGTAGGTATAGGCAATGACATATATAAACCTGCATTTGTTGCGGTCCCCTTTGAAACCTGACAAATATGGCACCTTTGAATGAACTTTTCAACTTCCTTCCTCATTGACGGCCAAAAATAAGACTTTGATATCAACTGCATAGTACGGTCGCGGCCCACGTGTCCTTCTTCATGTAATTCTTTGATGATTTTAATTCGTAGACTGCAATCTGGAATACACAACTGATTTCCTTTGAATAGAAAACCTTCAACCAGCATATATCCATCCATGTTTCCCTGCTTGACTTTGTCTAGGATTTCGAAAAAATATGAATCTGAGGTAAGCAAATTTGGAAGTAAGTCAAAACCCTTCACCTCTACTCGCATGGTTGTTAGTAAATTCTCCCTCCGACTCAATGCATTGGCGACGCGATTAGTTACTCCAGACTTGTGCTTTACGACGAATGTAAATTGTTGCAAATAAGCTATCCACGATGCATGCCTAGTTGCAATTTTATTCTGCCCTTGTAAATGTTTCAATGCTTCATGGTCCATATACAAAATAGATTCTTTGTGGAACAAGTAATGTCTCCAATGCTTCACGGCCTTCACAATAGCATAAAACTCCACATCATAAGTACTGTACTTCATCTTTGCTCCAGAAAGTTTTTCACTGAAATAGGCAATTGGACGACCCTTCTGACTCAACACTCCTCCAAATCCAACTTTGGATGCATCTGTATGTAACTCAAATAGTAACTGAAAATCTGGCAACACTAGAATCAGTGTTGAGGTTAAAAGTTCCTTGATTTGTTCAAAAGCAGATCCTGCCTCTTTCGTCCATGAAAACTGCTTTCCTTTCATATAATCAGTAATAGGGGCCATTACACTACTAAAGTGCGGTATAAATCTTCGATAAAATGAAGTTAACCCATGGAAACTTCTGACTTCTGTTATAGTTTTGGGCTGTGGCCAATTTCTGATTGCGGCTACTTTACTCTGGTCCACTTGTATCCCTTCCTTAGATACGACATAACCCAGAAATAAAACACTTGGCGTCATGAACACCCATTTCTTCATCGCTGCATAGAACTGTTCTTGACAAAGAATAGTTAACACCTTCTTCAAGTGCTGAATGTGCTCCTCCGTGCTAGCACTATATATCAAGATATCATCAAAGTAGACTACAATAAACTTCCCGATATAAGGTCTGAAAATTTGATTCATCACTCTCGTAAATGCACTTGGTGCATTAGATAGATCAAATGGCATGACCAGCCATTCATATAATCATTCCCGAGTCTTGAATGTTGTCTTCCATTCATCACCTGGTCTTATGCGAATCTGATGATAACCACTCTTAAGATCGACCTTACAAAAGATTATAGACCCACCATGTTGATCCAATAGATCATCAAGTCTTGGCATAGGAAATCTGCATCTGACAGTTATTTTGTTGAGTGCCCTGCTGTCGGTACACATTCTCCATGAACCATCTTTCTTCGGTACCAACAGAGCTGGTACAACACAAGGACTGAGACTGTCTCGAACACGCCCTTGCTTAAGCAACTCCTCCACCTGTCTCCTCAACTCTTCATGCTCTTTTGGACTCATACGATAATGCGGCCTTTGCGGTAAAACAGCACCAGGCACTAGATCAATTTGATGTTGTATATCCCTCAGTGGCGGTAATTCATTGGGTAATTCCGCAGGAAAGACATCTTCAAATTCATTTAACACCGGTCTAACCTCCGCAGGAACTTCACGATCTTCACTTGTTTCATACCTAATCAACATAAACAATTCAGCACTATCTTTCACTTCTTCAACGAATTCTCTCGTAGATAATTGACTAGTTGATTCCACTTTCTTCTCTGATTTGCTTTCACTTTGTTCACGCTTCTTAGGAACTAAGATAATTTGAGTACCTTCAAACATGAAATTATAGCTGTTGGTGCGACCATTATGTTGTACATCTCTATCATATTGCCATGGTCTTTCCAATAGTAGATGACACACATCCATATCGACAACATCACACCATATATCATCTTTGTACTTCTTTCCAATAGAAAATATAACAAATGCTCGTCTTCCCACTGTCACTTCTCCACCTTTCTTTAGCCATGCCAGTTTATAAGGTCTACGGTGTTTTTCAGTCTTCAACCCTAACTTCTTGACGGCTTCTTCTGAAATAATGTTATCGCAGCTTCCCGCATCAATAACAAATCGACAAACCATTCTCAAGATAGTACATGTAGACTGAAAGATATTGCTTCTTAGCCAACTAGAATCATTCTCATGCTTTGGCACTAAACAAGACCTCCTTATCATCAAGTTACACCCTTCGTCTCCTGACACAACTTCTTCATCTTCATCAAACTTCGATGGTTGAGAACAATCAATTTCAGCTTCCACATCCTCATACTCACATTCCTCTGCAACTAATGCTCTCTTCTTTGGCTTTGTACATTCATTACTTTTATGGCCAAACTCCTGACAATTATAGCACTTGATACTGTTATTGACCTTTTCTTTAGCGGCTTCATTGACAATTGGTTTATTGACTGCCTTGGAAACATTAGCACTGCTACTAGCATCCTTATTTTGGTTGTTAGAACCGCAAACACACCACTTCCTCGTCTCCCTTGTTTCTCCCAAACTAGAGCTTTCTGATGTGCTTCAGTAACAGATATTGGATTAAACATATTAACCATGTCTTGAATTTGCGTTCGTAACCCTCCAACACATCTAACCGTTAGCTGTTCCTCGGTTTTCATAATATCATTCCTTGCAATCAATTGACAGAATTCATCTGCATAATCATTCACTGCCTTCGTCCCTTGTCTCAAATTCTGCAAACGTTGATACATAAGAGATTGATAATTGTACGACAAGAAAGTCGCTTTCATCATCTTTCTCATCTTCTCTCAAGTGACAACTTTTGATTTTCCCATTCTCTCCCGAGTTAGTTTAGTTTGTTGCCACCAAGCCATAGCTCTTCCCCTTAGTTTTGTAGCAACTAATTAGACTTTGCGATTCTCAGGCACCTCCTTGAATTTCAAAATTTCTTCAACACTCGACAACCAATCAATAAATTCTTCTGCTTGTATACCACCTTTAAATTCTGGAATTTCCATCCTCATACCTGACTCCCATTTATGATCATTTTCTGAATCCAGATATTGATTTTGCACTTGGCCTCGATTTCGATAATGAATACTACATTCATCACCATCTTCCTCAAAATCAGATGTATTTCGATATCGATCCTGACCGTCTATTTCCCTACGACCATGCATGTCACGATATGGTTCATTTTCGAACCCATGTTGAGTTCTTCTCTCTTCATTTTGATACCCATGGTGGTCTTGCATCATTGAAACTGATGATTCTCTCCTATCTCGATAAGACCGGAGTGACATCCTCCTTTCTTCCGAAACCGATGGTGAAACCCTGATTCTACCCTGGTTCGAAACTGGTGACGTTCTCCTTTGATTTCGATTCATGTCGTTCATCAATTTCTCCAATTTTTCAATACCCTCATTGAACTTTTCAATGATACGCTGCTCCATCTGCTTAGCTTCTTGTCTTCTATACAAATCTTCAACATTATGATAGCGATTAGCACGTCTCGGAGGCATGATCATTAAACAATCTCGTTTCCGTCTCTAACTTGGCTCTGATACCAATTGACGTAGCTTCTTCTAGGCTCGAATAGTTTAGTCATCAGACTGTCGCAACCTATCCAGGATCTTCCTCACGAAATTATGATTTCGTGTCAATAAACTGATAGAACGATAAATGCTCAATTTCGTTGATCGTAATGATGCCGAAATCTAGCTATCTCCAACCCGTTGATCTCGCAAGATGCCGTGTTGAAAGATCTACAATTAGATCGTTGATCACTCGAAAGTGATACCGAGAATTGGCTTCAACTTCGTTGATTCACGCACGAATAATCCGAAGATGGAAAGAAGAAGGAGATCACACTCAACTTCAACAATGGTGGCCAATGTTCACACACAAATTTATTTCAAAATCAACTCTCTTTACAAATGACAACACACCCCTATTTATAGGAATTACAACACACACGCGACTCAAGACTTGCGACTCATGACATACGACTTAACAACAATTACAAGTTACAATATCACACGACTTACGATACAATACACGACCTAGCAAATCAGCGACATAAGAACTTGCGACTTAAGAATACAACATCATATGACTTAACAATACATGCGACTTAACAATACAATGCGACATACGACTTAACAATACAATGCGACATACGACTTAAGCGACATAAGCTACAAGAACGACTTAAGAAGATACACAGCTTCATGCGACATAAGAAACCATGCGACCTAAGCGACATAACGACATAAGAGAAAGCACTGCTTCAGGAACGGCCCAAGCGACTTAAGGAATCAGCGACTCAACACATGCAACTTAAGAGAACGGCTTAAGGATGCGGCCTACGACTTACGACTTAAGGAATGCGGCATAAGTTAGCGCTTATAGAAATGCGGCCTTGTTTTCTTGAGCCGTTATCTTTAAGGTAGGTCGTTGAGCGACTTAAGAAAATGAGCGACTTAAGGATGCGATTTAAAGAAATGCTACTTAACATGGTGCACTGCATCAGTGTTTAGGTATCTTGAAGAATAGGTTAAATTGTAATGAGATCCATGAGCTCAGTAGGAGAATGGGTAGTAGATGTAAGATTGTCAGTAATGTTTTGTGCTACTATAAATGCAGAATCTTTATCGTGCTTGACTTGGAAGAATGGAGATGTAACATTATTAGTATGAGAAAATAGCACACTTTGGATTTGACTAACATGAGGGGTTTCAATGAGGGGTTTCAATTGCAACTATACTTGCATGTATATGCGCATGACTTTGACTTTTTTAGTGGAATGCTATAGGACTAGGTTATTGATGATGCAATTACTATTTTAAGGGCTTGGCTGATCCTTGGAGATTTTAATTGTACTAGGTTTTCGTATGAGAAGTTAGGTGGCGATCTAGTGTCAGATCGCAGTTTATTAAAATTGGATTCTTGGATGTATAGAGAGGGTGCTACTGAACTTAAAATTCATAGCTATCAGTTCTCTTGGTGGTCAAGACCTTCCACAAATGCGTGCACCAAGATAGAAAGTGGGTTTTTTAACGTCTTGTGGTTGTAGAATTTTCCTTGTTCAAGTGCATAGAACCTTGTTTCTGGTGTAAGTGATCATTCACTATTTAGTGAAGATGAAGGAGTATCAGGCTAGATAGGCTAAACTATTCAAATTCACGAACTACTGAATTTTATTTAACGATTATATGGATACGGTTAAGGAAGGATGGCAAATTGCAATGCTGGGAAACCCAATGTTTGTGTTTACTCATAGGCTCAGAGCTATCAAACATCTATTAGTAACTTGGAAGAAGAGTAAAAATAACATGAGAACGGAAGTGGAGCTTGCTAGATCGAAATGTGCTAGAATTCAAAAGTTTTTGGAATCTACCAGTAGGGAGGAGACTAAAATCGACTTGAAACTGGCTAAGAAAAGAATGGAGAGGGCGATTCAACAAGAAATCATAGACGCTAGGCAAAATGCTAAATGTGATTGGATACGCCTTGGGATGAGGCCTTTGCATTTTTCTATGCCATGATGTTAAACAATAGATTTTTGAATAATTGGATGTCATGTTTGCACAGAATCAACAATAGTAGTAATGATATTATGTCTGATGTTGTGGCGTATTCTAGCGTTATCTATAATCAAGATCATCATTCGCGTCTCCCCTAAGTGATTTGCAAGAAATTCATTTCAAAATATGGTAGAAATTTCATGAACGATATGCTGGATGTATACGAGATCAAAAATGTAGTGTTTAGTGTTAAAGATGATACTTCCCTAAGTTCGGATGGTTTTAATTTCAAACTTTATAAAGTGCACTAGAAGAGTATCAAGGATTATTATGTTGAGGTGATGAACGACTCATTTGAATGTGGAAGAAATTTAAAGGAAATTAATCATAGTTTCTTGCATTTGAACCTGATGACTAAAGTAGCTGATTCGGTGCAACAATTTAGGCTCATAGCTTGTTGCAATATGATCTACAAAATTTAAACTAAATCCATGTGTAATAGACACAAACTTTACTTGGATTCTCTTATTTCAACGAACCAATGTGCATTCATTCCTTCCAGATCCATTCGGGATGGGATTTTATATGCTCATGAGATAGTTAGGGGATCGGGTCGGAAAGATAATATGAATATATGTATCAAAGCGGATTTGACGAAAGCGTATGATTTTGCAAATCAGAATTTTTTTATGCATATCATGCACTGTATGAAATTTCTAGATAAAATGGATCAATTTGATTGAAGAACTTATTAACTCACCTACATTCTTAGTGATAGGTAACTGAAGTTCTGGGGGTTTTTTTCGTAGTTTCAATGGGATGAGGCAGGGTGATCCTTATCTCCTCTACTGTTCACGATTGTTATAGAATTTTTCACTCTGCTTATGGACGATAAGGTTAGAGAAGGAGCGGTTAACGTTATTAATTCTAGAGGTAATAAGCTCACGTGCTATTATCTTTGTGGATGATATTTTTAAATTTTCCAAAGCTTATATAAGAGGAGTAGAAGCGATAAAAAATGTGTTCAAAAATATGTTTGACTGCACAGGCCAGTAGCTTAATTGTGAGAAGTCTAGTATGTTTTTTGGGAAGGGTGTGTTAGACCAGAAGGAGACTCAGGATGTGAACGTCATTGAAATTGGAATTCTTCTAGTCAAATCTTTAGGAATTCCGCTGTCTAGCTCCAATCTTAAAGACAGGGAATTTATGGGCCGGGTTGACAAGATTAAGTAGATAGTGGAGGGTTGCGAAGCCAAGTTACTGAGCGTTGCTGGAAGAATGGAAATGATAAGGGGTGCAATATGTCCTTTTATCAACTACCGGATGCAGTATTCCATATTCCGATAGGTGTTTCAAATAAAATCAAGTGTATCATCCTGAACATTTTGTGGAAGGGTAAAGCGAGTAAAATCCCACAGGAAACTGTTTGTAAACAAAAGGTAGAAGGTGGACTGGGGCTGAGGAATTTGAAAGTAATGAATTTGGTGTTGGGTATTAAATTGTTATGGAAGATCGACAACAAGGAGGGAATATGGGCGAACTTTATGTGTCAGAAACACGTTAAAAATAAATCGTTCAAGGAACAAGGTGTGAGAAGCGATAACTCGGGTATGTATAAATTCATTCTTAGTTCAAGATCAAAGGCGATGGCATGCATGAGGAAGTGAATCGTAGCTAGGAAATCAACCTTGCTATGGTTTGTGCCGTCGATCCAAGGGAGCAGATTAATCAATAAATTGGGGATTGATAATGTTATTAAGACAGGTACTCATAGTTTGAAAGTAGCAACATTATAGATAGAGGACAGTGGAAAACCAATGCATATAGTTTTTTTTTTATCTGTGGTAAAGACTGATATTGAATAAGTAGAAATTGTCAGCAACCACGCTAATGACTTCTAGGATTGGTCGTGTGCTACAAATAGTCAATACAATTACAAAAGAGTACTATAAGAGATTTTTATAAGCATCTATCTTGGGGAAAATGTGTTTGGTGTAAAATACATGCTCCGAAGATGGCTATATGCCTACTTAGAGATATTAATAAATTTCTTCCTATCAAACAAAGACTTATTAATAAACACATAACAGTAAACTCAATCTGTGTTTTATGTTCTGAAAATAACAATGATATTGAGCACTTGTTTTTAAACTCTAAGTTTTCTTATTCAGTGTGGAAGCGGTGTCGCTATTAGCTGAAAGGGCCAGTACCTAATGCTGATCATTTGCTAATCTATGAGGTCGATAATATCAGTAATAAGTTTAGTGGCCAAATTGGTGACATGGCTAAAATTGTTCTTTCAACTACTATGTGGTGTATTTGGTGTAAGCGTAATAATAGAATTTTCAAATCAATATATTCCACGGAGAAAATGTGTGAAAATCTATTAAAGAGTTTGTTTCTATCAGAATGTGGAAACCTAAGCATGTGAACTATAATAACATCTCAGACCTGGAAATAAGCAAAGAGTAGGACTAAGTTCATCACTAGTGGGTTTTTGATCTTAGAACAGACGTTCTATGACTGCTTCTTTGTAGGCCGGGTAGTATTGATCTTGTTTAATATTACATTGTCTCATTACATAAATTTTCAAGTAAATCTCTAATCTGAATCAGTTCAAAATCTTAAGAGGAATCTTCCACAGCTTCTCTAGGACTGCAAATTTTCAAATGATTAGTTTCGAAAGATGATCTCTTCCTAGTTAAGCTTTTGTTATTAGCTACTTTGGGTGTTAGTGCTTCTAGTTTGTAATGGAAGATGCCCTCCGCGTGCTAGATCTTGTGAAGCTTGGTGTTTTTTTTCTTTTCTTGTTACAGTGAGTTATTTTGATGTTTTGCAACCAATTCTGGTGAATTTTTGGTGGTAGCAGCTTTTGTTGGTTGATTTAAGGATTTTGGTGCTGCTATTTATGAGTTTGAGTTTGTAAAAGAGGAAATTTGATGTTGTCCAGTAGGGTTAGAAGTGAATATGCCTTGTTTGCTTATTTTAGTTTCGTGTTCTTAAGATATGCTATGGGCCTTGGGCTTTTTGCATTTGTGGGATGGGTTGGGCTGTTGATTATTTTGCGTTCGTGTTATCTATCTTTTGTGTGGTTGCATTTGTTAGGGGAGTGGTGGATCGCGTTGTGCATATGATTTTTTCTGGTTATAAAGGGGATTTGAATCTTATTTTTAAAAGTTTCACTTTAACTTTATATTTCAAACGCACAACCTATATGTACAATACACACACAAGATAGTGAGATAACTCACTTAGATCCGAGCGAAACACATACTCAAGCATAACCAAACTCAAGAACAATTGCTACCATTATCTTGCAACTACCTTCTCTTCCTTCTTGCTTTCACTTGCTTTTTGCCCTCCAAACAACCATAATGTTCATGGCCATTTGATGAGGGAGAGTTTGCTTTAGTTCTTCAAAATCTAACTTGGTAGAAGGTGTCGTAATGTTGTCCTAAGGCTTGTAAAGTTTGAGTTTATTTGGAGTTGTTTTACAATTATTCTCTTTAGAAATTCTAAGACAAAGAAGACATGAAAGGAGCTTGCTTTTAGATTTTGAATTTGTGATTATTACACAAGGGCTTGCCTCTCTTTATATAGGCTTCATATGGTTTGCATAATCTTTTTCTCATTTCCCTCTCATTTCATGGAAGCCTCACCTCCCCAAATGCCATCACTTCTTCTTTACACCTATTTCTTTTAGTTAATTCCTTTAATACCCTTAACGTATTAATATCTCTTATCCATTAGAAACTTCTAAGACATTCTGGTTGCTTTATGAATCAAAGTGTGTTAATTAATTCCTAATGTATTTATTTCATCATTAGACAAGTGCATAATAGCTCGAACAACTTATATTGAATAAAAAGCTGTTTATCGACAAACCGATTTTTGGTCACATTATCGATTTTTCTTCAAAGAATACATATTTGTAAACAATTTTCAAAAACAAGTTTCCTATCACTAGTTATGGTTTAATAGGGGATTAAGAAGGTTATTAAATCAATTTAATCACATTTAAACAAAGATTCAAATATTTAAATAATTCAGATATTTAAATACGAAGTGTCCGAAATTCCAGATCATTATAGAAAGGCTAGCTTATTCTACCACTAAGAATGAAAAATTAATTAGATCAAATCATTTCCAATAAAACTAAATACATTAGCATTTTTACTACATTGCATAATCACATTTGATTTGTTAGAAATGCTAAATGATTCTAGCATTAGAATTTTATAATATGTTTGTATATATAATTTATAGTGATCCTAAATGATATTAGCATTGTAATTACATTGTTTAAACATAGTTATTCGTTCAAGAGGCTATCTTATTCTAGCATTATTACTACATAGTGCAAATATAATTTATTTATAAGAAAAGATAGATGATTCAAGCATTAAAGGTTATCTAGAGATCCTTCTACCGAAATCTTAACGAAATATCTCATCATCTTTCCTTATAAATACAAGCCTCTTGGTTCATTTTAAGGATCTTTATACTGCTGGTTAGAGGAGACTTCATTGTCATCAAGTGCTATCTTTATTTCTCCATTTTAATCAGATTCATAAGTGATTAATAAAGGTCAAAACTTCAAAGTGAACGTAGGTATACAATGCTTATAAATCTCTGTGTTTATGATTATTGCTTCTTATTAGCTTAATCATTTTCATCTTCTTCGCTTACTTCTCTAAAAATCTCTGTGTTTATGATTATTGCTTATTATTAGCTTAATCATTTTCATCTTCTTCACTTACTTCTCTACTAAATCTTTTCTTGGGCGTTCTTGACCAAGTTTGGTGTAAACATGCAAAACTGTCCCATTTAGCCTTGATTTTTGGAATTTACAGGTTTTAAATGATATTTAAATTAAATTATTTTCTTTCATTTTTGAACAAGAATTTAATAACTCATACTAGAGTATTTAAAAGGTGGTTTGAAATATTTACGAATTTTTAAGAATAGTTGTGAATTTTTAAAGAAGAGTTTTATAGTGAAAACTTGTTTTTCTAAGTTTTAAAGGAAATTATAAAGTTGTTGTTTTCAAGTAATGCTCTAGATAAATATTTTAAAACTTATAATAAGTATTATAAAGTATATTAAAAGCATTTTTTGTTATATATAATTTTTAGAAAATATATTAATTTTATATCTTATGGAATAAAATATCCTCTGACTAGTTTATTTAAATATCAAGTTTGGGTAAATATATTACTGTACTTATATATCATTTTAAAAATGTTTTATGTAACAAACCTAGATTTTTGAAATATTTTTAAATTTGATTTTATTTGATTTTGAAATATTTTAAAATTTATTTTATTTCAAGATTTTTATTTTTAAACATTTTTAAAGTGTGGTTATAATTTTTTCAAAGCTTATTGTATTTTATTTACAATTTTTAAATCCTAGTTTCAATTATTAAGCTATTTTCTTAATTATTTTATATATTTCTAAAAATTATTTATTTATTTTCTTTCCTACTTTATTTTGTTTTTTTTTCTATTTTATTTACTTACTTTTTATTTGTTTAAATTGAATAAAAGAAATAAGAAATACAATGGGGAAAAACCCTTTCATATGCATGTGACTTCACATTTTCCTTTGTCTTTTCATTTTTCGATTGACTTTTCATTGAGTAGCTGTCCAATTTTCTTCTTAGCCGTACATTTCCTTTTCATTTTCCACGTGAGAAAATTTCTTTCATCTCAAAACTTTAGCCATTACAATTTTTGAAATTTTTTTGGTAAGTTCATGGCATCATTTTCCTACTTTTTCTTCTTTGTTTTCATCGAATTCTTGCCTTGTTTTCTCCTATGTTGCTCGGCCATATACCCCTTCACCACCACATCACCTCCACTACCCCCATGCACGCCAGCTCCTCCTCCTCCTCCTTTGACCAAGACAGGCAGTGGCATCCCTATGATGCAAACTCCTCAAAAATTGCAGGCACGTCTGGAAATTAATGCTTAGACCACAAAATTCCACCATACCCTTCATATATTCATCTCGTCCACCCTCTTAACCACCACCACTAGCGACTACATCACCTTTGGCCGCTGCTGCACCATTACCAGATCTGAACCATGCAAGGCCGAGCCACTACTTGCCCATGGCTGAGCCTTGTATGCACCAATACTCCACTATTTTGCCTTGTTCTTACGAATGCTTCATGTTATCACCACTACCCCTTTATTTCCTTACTATCCGAGCCATATTGACCCATACTTCACCCAAACATACATCAATGGCCGAGCACAGAAGCCCTATGGCCGAGCATATGAGTGGTGTAACGACCCGCTATTTTGGACCATTCAAATCGACACTAAAACCGTACATGTACGACTTGAATAATTCAAAATACCGAATTGTTAATTTAATTTGGCAAAACTTAAAATATACAGTAAATAAATCAAACACAGATCACAGACACAGAGTAATATAATGCAGCGGAATAGAAAAATAGTAGTTCATGAAGCTACTATATACATCAGAGTTTAAAATAAAATACATCAGAATCTCTTGAATACAGAAAAGTCTTCAGTACGAGCCAATGACTTCTCTGAACCAGTCAATCTAGAAAACTGAAAGCTGAAACGATAGTTGGATCTCCAAATGAAGCTCCAATCTCCAAAGGTGAGTCTCTAATGCTGTATTACTCGGTCTGACCCGAGCGTAAAGCAAAACACAAAACACTCGAGTCAGGATTAACATTCTTATATCAATAAATCCAACTCAAGTGAAATATCAACTGAAATACAAATAACTTAAAGGATGTTTGGGATGACCATCCTCTAAGGGTCCATAGAACTATCTACAGGGTAGAAATATACACTATTACATCGTGGTCATTCACTTAATTTATACTTCAAACCCAAATGTCAAATTCACTTCGAATAATTATATTTCCCAAATAGTATTTATATATATTAAATGATGTATATGGTAAAGCACTTGCAATTTCCTTAACTTAACAAATCGTTCACATCAACCTGACCTTTCCATTTAAATTAAATTCAATCTCAATTATAAATCTCAAATCTGGATTTGATATCCTAATTACCCTTTCCATTTCAATATGTTTCCATACTTTAAGTATTTAATATTTCCCCTAAATTTCCCAATCTAGTTTTCTAAATACAAATTTCCAGATTTCGTTCAACCTCAATTTCCCTTAAATTCAATTAGTTATCTACATAACAAATTCAACTATCTTGGTCCCAAATACATATCAAATTTCTAAACCATTTAATTACAATACAGTTCATGGCTTAAATACTTAGATGTTAAATTTAACAGTTTCATATAGATTCTTGGTTTTTACATCATTATTATTTAGTTTGAACCTTCCCTTATTCAATACCATTTTAGTGACTTTAAATTACATCTTTCTCAAGATTTCTCAAATTTTATTAAACGTGAAATATCTCATTCGATAAATTTCAAATTGATTTAAATAAATAAATCCTTATCTAAACATCATTTTACAATAACCCAAATTTATCTCCCAACCTTAATTTTTCAATATTATTGCAAAATTTATCCGAATAAAATTTACATAAATTATTTATCATAATTTATGTATTTAATCAAATCTTGATTAACTAGATATAATTAACTCTATATTTATCATTACCCTTTATAGATGTATTTAAGAATTTACATTTAATAAGACCATAGATTTTTTTATCATATGGTCAAAGTGTTATGGCTATTATCATTTCAATACGTACACTAAATGTATACGGGTGGATAGCATTTCAACTCGTAATCCCAAATTTAATTAAACGAAACCCGCTTGGGCCTATCTTTTCAACCCATTTTAATTCAAAAATCAAACATAACAAAGGGAACTTGCAGTGTGATGACAGGGATAGTGTCAAAGTAAGTAAACAAGCAATAACAACAATCAATAACAATTCAATAGATTAAATCAAATAACCCCGAAATAATCGTATTAATTCGCATTGTTATTTTTATAATTATTTCTAAAATCTACACTATCATTTCATGTAGATTTAAAGGTTATTACATTTCAGTTTTCCCTTGTCGTTCCATTTCATTTTCAGTTTAATAATACAACAATTAATCCAAACTACGTTCAAAGATTTCAAGAATAATTTATCAATTTCTACGACAATCAATGGGTCAAATTCAACTAATCAAATTTACATATGGCGGGGTCAGGTTTTAATAAAGTAAGGTCCATCATATATAATCCGTTTAATTTGTAAACTATACTACTCAAATTAAACTAGCAAACTAGTTATCACTTAACAAAAATAATTAACATCCAATTTAAACAACAATCAATCAAACAATCAATTATCAACCAATCTGTATTATTATCACATACATAATTAACCGATAATGGTGTTGGGTGTCATAGGTGAACAGATACAGATAATAGCATATATAACAATTAAAATAAATACAACAGCATATTTCAATTGTCGTTTCAATTGAAATCAAATTCAATAAATATAAAAGTGTTAATCGTGAGTGATTGCTCACCTTTCGAGGCTAAACAGATTTGACAAGGAAACGAGCTACGAATTCCAAGCGACGCTAGATGGATACGATTCGATGGAGAAAACGGGCATGACGGACAAAGCTGATAACAGGAATCGACGGAATCAAATTAGAACCGGGTTTGATGAAGAGAATTGGTATAAGAGAATTTGAAAACAATATCCATTTAAAGCACATATACATATATAAATCAAAATAAATATATTATTTTCTTATTAAATTAATATTTCTTTTTAAGACCAATATCAAAACAAAATACGTATGTACGAAAAATCACTATTTTGTATTAAAAATCAAATGTAATAAAATTTGAAATAAATATTGTAACTTTCATATTGAAATGTACATAAACACATGCAAGTTTAAAGAAAAAAACAATGTTGAGACCCATTTTCAACATAGCTTATATTAACTGCGACAAAGAAAGCTACAAACACTTGTTATTCAATATATATATACAGTCCAAGTAAAAATCAATGTACAAATGCAGACAGCACTTAACAGCTATATTACCCAATGCAGTAACATATAACTATGGATATAAAACCTCTCTCCTTTTTTTTCTAACATATAAACCATACTATATAAAATAAAACTTAAAAATATGTATATAAAAAAAAATTCATAAAACTGACCTATACTATATATACATATGAATTTATATTCTAAGTTTGAACACCGCAAATTAAATTTACAAGCGTTTCAAACATATAAGTAAATAAACAAATCAAGCTTACATTTATTAAAAATTAAACATAAACTTAAAATAAATATATTTGTTTAAATTAAATAATTAATCCCAAAACATACTAAAAAAAATATATTTGAAAACCAAGTTCTCATCTATAAAAAAAAAGTATATACATATTAAACGTGATCTTACAAAACAGCAATATGTGAACTTGCCAAACATATAACTATTTATGTTTTAAAACCAAAAGTGAAGCACTACTGTAAACAAAAATCCATAAAATCGACATATTATTTTATATAACTATAGACCTTGCAAAACCAATTATATATATATATAGCTTAGTTAGCATTACTAAATGCATAAACCAAAACTGATGAAAATAGAAAGTAGGAATTAATGATGTCCTCGCCTATATATGTTAAACTATCCCAGTTTATACATCATAATTTTGCCTTCCTTTACATAAATTTAAACATTATCTTTTAAATGTAAATACATAGACCCAAACTGTATAGCCAACAATCAAATGCTCTTAGGACCGGGATTGTAAAATATAAATAAAAGTGACAAAATAGTTTAAAAAAAATACTTCTCCAAATACCATGTGACCTTAATATAAAGCGATCCTTTTTAAATATATATATACGCTTAAATTATAAACTTTTATGTTACATTGAAAATCAAAACATGTAAAAAAATAAATAGACAAAAACATGTTGTGCTTAAAATAAAGGAAAAGCAATATGAACAATAAGAAAACAAAAGAAAAGGATGAAAAAGAAGAAGAAAAAGAAAAGAAATAAGAAGAAGAAAAAAAAATGGTGCAGCCATTTACCTACAGAAGAAGCTTCACATGCAAAAGAGGAGAATGGACAAAGAAATTCAAGCAAAGATAAATGTACAGAAAAAATATAGAGTAGTGGAAATTTAAAAGTTAGAAAGCTTAAATCAAGGAAATATCAAATGCAACCGGCTAAAATAGGGGAATGGTAATATAAACAAAAAGGTAAAAGCAACGGTGATCCTTAAATTTAGCTGAATCATTAAGGCAAATAAATATGGAGCATTGGTTAGTAACGCACGAAATTCGGGAAATAACAAAGGAAAGGACCGGTCAAATAAATGAATGTAACGTGTAACGAATATAAAGTTTATATAAATTTGAACCGATGGAAATAGAGGGGTCAATCGCTAGAATTTAGGAGGTATGAATGGTAACGGTTGTTTGAATTGTATACCAAATATATAACTTTATATTCCATTATTAATTGAATAGGAGAAATGAATGGGTGGAGAATGAGCTGTCCATTTATGATATACTGTTACATATAATTTGTTAAAGAAGAATGGTAGAATAATGATAGATTTGAATTATATACTAGTGTGATGCAATAACAACGGTCAAGTTGATAAGGTGGATATTTAAATAATTTATTGCTTGATTGGAAAGCACGTGAGTATGGAAAGGCAAGGATATTAAAATGGAAAAAAGAATGGAGAGAGAAATTTAAGCGAAGATAAAACGTACAGGAATAAATATAGAGTAGTGAGATTCAAAGCAATTAATAATAACGTGCGCAGCACGCTTCTATAATTGAGACCGAAGAAAAGAAATAAAGTCACAATTTTAAAGGTACCGTGATGTGTACAATAATAAAAATGAAAACGTACACAAATAAATGAAATTGTAACAGTCTCTCATTGATTCAGCTGACACAAAAAAAAGAAATTATGAACGGATAGAATGCAAATTGAAACGTTAGAGAATTAAATATAAGGTGGAAAGGTGTGTCAACGCTCACCCATAGATTTAGCTAAAACCTTTAAAAGAAATTTAATATGGTATGAGTTGAACTTATGGCTATATATGTGCATAACTATGTATATAACTATTTATATGAATCAAAATCATTTTCTAAATTCAAACGCAAATCCAATTATATATATGTATGTATGTATATTTTTATTATTATTTTAAAATCATTGTTTAGATCGATACACATAAATAAACTAACATATAGTATTATACTAGTAGACAGCAAAATATACACTGGTTATTATAGAATAAGATGCAAGCCATATACAACTACAACTTATTGGTTTAAACTATAAAGTTATACGTAATCCAAATATCAAATTTTTATTTCAAAATTATTATTATTAATAATTTCTCAAAATCCAAATTAAATACGTTATAAAACCAAAAAAAAAAAATTAATAAAATTTTATTGGTCGCTACAAGTGGTAAAAGCAAGGTCGAGTTATTTAGCTCTTTGTTGTTTTTTTATCTCAAGTTGTTTCAATGATATTTTGTGTTGTAAATATTTGTTTACAATATATTGTTTTGATTGTTGTTACAAGACAATCATCTTGGCTCTCCACTCACTTGAATCCGTAGTCATGCTATTGTGCTTTTTGGATTTTTATTTGTGTGTCTTGATTTGCTAACTCCAGCGTAAAGGGGTGAGTATTCACTCATGACATTTATACTTATATAATTATGAATTGATAGCAAGTGAATGTGTAGAATAATATTATCATGTTATACCTTCCTGTGATATTAATCATATGATGTTAACCTTGTTTATAAACCTGTCGTATCATCTGTTACTATTATATGATGCTATACCGTTTATTTATATCTGTTTCTCACACTGCAAGTTCCCTGTAAAGTAGAATCACTATGGGTTGAAATGATACATACTCGAACGGACTTTATAATAAGAAAAAATCGTTATGGGCAGAAATGATAGGCCTGAACGATTTTTATTTATTTCATTTAACTTAGGATTGTGGGTTTGAAATGATAGAACCCGTATTTTTCTTTGCAAATTACGAATTGAAATGATATATTATCTGTATCACTTGACCTAGGTTAGAAAATATTATACAGACCCATGGTTATTATATATATTTTTTGGAATTTTTAAAGTAATTTAAAAACATAAATTTATGATGATTTAATTTAAATTGAATTTAAAATGATTTTTATAAAGTGTACATGATTTTTCTACAAGTTAAAATGTGAAATAAATGAATGGTTAAGTTGAAATTTGAAATATAACTTATATTTGAAATTTGAGATTATTTTGCTTAAAAATGAAGTTAAATTAAGTTAAGAAAATAAAAAGGAAATTTAAGTTTATATTTGAAATGGTAATTAAAACTTAAACTGTTAAGTTAAATTTATTATAAATGCAAAGAATTGAAATTTGTATGCTTGAATTTAATAAATGAATTATTTAAAAATTTGATTTTATGTATAAAAATTTGCTTATAAAAATCATAAGTTAAAGGGTATTTAAATGAAAATTTTGAGTGAGAAATATGATTTTTATAAGTTAAAAGGATTAAAATCAAAGTTTAATTGTTTCTGAAATTGTACTGAAATCTGAAAATTTAATTAACAGCATTTCAAAAATGCTATCATTTCTGAAGTTAACTTAAATTCAGAAGTAAAGGATATTACAGCATTTTTAAGTGCTGTAGTTGATACAAATGAACTATACCTAAAATTTAACTAAGTGATATTACAACACTTTGTAAGTGTTGTAGTTGTAGAAACTAAAACTTGAACCTGAACTATTACAGCAATTTTAAATGCTGTCTTTGCTGAATTGAATTGTTTTCAAATGTAACTTACCATAGCATTTTCTAAATGCTGCAAAAGTTGAAATTTCACTATTTTAATGTATTTAAGTGAATAAATGAACTCTGAAAGAGCTAAATTTTTGGGAATTTAATATTTGATTATTAAGGATAATAACTTCACTTTTAAATGGAGTATTTTGATTTAAAATATAAACCATTTTGAAATGTGAGTTGGAATGATATTTAAATTAAATAAAAATTAATGAGGTTTTGAAAAGATATGATATTTTGATATTTTGAAATGGATTTGAAATGATATTTTATTTTCGAAGTATAAAATACCATTTTTGAAATTTATAACCACGGGTTATAATAACGATTGGTTGCTAAAGAGACCGGGATCAGATATAGACATATTCTCTATCGATATCGAAAACCACTTTAGCAACTGTGTACGCGGTGGAGTTCCAGAATGAAGTAGGATGGTGGCGATGATCCTATTGAGGTATGAACGTAGACCCGACTCCCGTGAGTTGGATTAAGGTGGATAAAACAGGAACGATGTCGGGCCAAAAGGGGTAGCACCTCTGGTCGGACACATTTTTTCGATACCATTCTATTACTTTGTGATTGTGTGGTGGCCACCCTTTGATTTAGGAGTGTGTTCCAAGGTGGGCGTAGTGGCTGCTACGTTACCGCCAGCCCGTGTGCGTAATTGGTATATCTACCCTGGCATTGCCTTGTGTGACGTGTCACCTACCATAGCGAGCCTTACTACGAGTTTCTATTTGTATCGTACCTATGCAGTATTTATTATAGCTTCCCGATCTAGAGGTACGATGGTACTGTATAGATTATTGACACTATTTTGTGTTAAGGGGAATATTGGGTCACTCCTTAATGCTATTTTAAAGTATGTTTATTTTGCTATTAAACATTATTATAATAGCAAAATATTACTACATAGTAAATAGTTTAAAGGATCCTTAGAGGATGGGCGATCCCAAGCATCCTTTAAGTTACTTGTATTTTACTGCAGTTCACTTGAGTTATTTTACATTATATAAGTATGTATGTCCTAACTCGAGTGTTTTGTGTTTTGCTTTACGCTCAAGTCAGCCTGAGTATTCATAGCTTTGGATTTCTCTTTCTGGAGCTAGGAATCGCTGGGGATTCTGCCATCTAGTTATCTATCTATTTCAGTTTCAGTTGTTCTATTTCAGCTCTTGTATTAGTGGACTTCTATGTATTTGGGATTTCTATTATGTTGTTTTCAGACTGATATTATGTATTTTTTTTGAGACTTTTTTATAGTAGCTTCATGAAATACTATGGTTTTTAATTTCCGCTGCACGTTACTCTGATATTTCTGTGTATATGATTCTGTGTGATTGATTTTATTTGCTCCAAATTTTATTGCAATCTGTTATTTTGAATTATTCAAGTCTGAAATGTCTGGATTATTGTCGATTTGAATGGTTCAAAATAGTGGGTCTTTATAGTTGGTATCAGAGCTTTGGTTTTAGGAAAACCATAGCCTGCAGAGCAAAAACTCATTAGGGATATGGTAGAAATACGCTAGAATGAGTGAAATCAATCTCAGAATCATTTTCCTTGTGAGAGAACGTATTTTCAAAGTATAAACTGATTTTTCAAATGATTTTAAAGGATTTTTCAAAGATTATTTTGATATAAAATTTTCTTGTTTTAAGGAAAAAATTGCTAAACTTCCTTCCTTTCGTATCCACCTTGTTAGTGTTTTCTTTCTTTAGGATATCCATCCAAGTGAATTTATCTGTCTTATCTTAATTTATCTGTGTCTTCTCTTTACCTTGTCCTAAATACATTCTTAATCATTTTAGGATGAATCGTGGAAATGCCAGAGATAGAGTTCGTGGTATTGCCCCATCTCCTCAGCCTGTTGCACCTCCGGTCCGAAATCGATTGCTGAAAGATTTTCTTGTTCATCATGTTCCTTATATCGGGTTAGGTTTACTGTTTTCTATAAAGAATTCTCTCAACTTGGTGGAACCAAGTTTACTCGTTCAGAGAGCATTATTAAAGCCCAGCAATGGTTGTGGAGTTTAGAGCGGATATCTACTGGTCTTGAGATTACTGATGCTCAGAAGCGTCAGTTAGCAGCATGACAGTTGTAGGAGGCTGCCCTAGATTGTTGGGAGTCTGTTACGGCTAACACCGTAGCTGATCTTACTTGGGTGCAATTTAGGTATCTTCTTGTGTTTCTTTGAATTCTGTTTTCTATCTCTTTCGTGCTTTTTCTAAGCTTATCTATCATCTTTTCATGGATGTTTTCATTGCTAAGTGGATGCCCGAGGCTGGGAAATCCCAGCTTTATAAGGAGTTCAAGGATCTCAAGCAGGGAAGCATGTCTTTTTCTAAGTATGATAGGAAGTTCAACGAACTTTCCAAGTTCGGTCCTAGCCTGATTGACACTCCTCTCAAGAAGAATGAGAAGTTCATAGCTAGTGCTCGTCCTGAGTATTATGATCATCTCATTTCTCATGTTCATGGCACTTTTACCAAGCTTATGGATATGGCTATCCGATATGAGAACCCTACTTCTAAGGGTCCTGCTGTTGTTGGTGCTCCTTCATCTCAGTCTTCCTCTGCTAACTCTAAGAAGCGAAAGCTTAATTTCCACCAGCAGAAGAAGAATTGGCTCAAGAATCCGGGTTTGGGATCTTCATCATCTTCTCCTTCTCAGAGGCAGCCTGTTGACCTTTCTACCATCACCTGTTTCAGATGTGATCAGAAGGGACACTATGCCAATAGTTGTCCTACTTTAGATGGTGTTGCTATTCCTCCACCTGCTCAGTTGCTGAGGCGTGATCTCTGTCATATCTGTCTCCAGCCTGGTCATTTCAGAAAGGATTGCCCTACCCAGCAGAAGGGTAAGCCTACCAGTATATTTGCTGTCACCTCTGCATCTTCTCCAGCTCGTGCTCCTAGTGCTCCTACTGATGACCAAGGTACTCTTCAGGGCACCTTTTCTTTATTTCAACATCCTGTTCGTATTTTGTTTGATACTGGAGCTTCCCATAGTTTTATTTCTGTTGATTTGTGTGATAAGGTCGAGCATCTCCTTTCTCCTGAGTTAGCTTCTGTACCTTTATGTTTCAAATCCAGTTGGGGGTCCCGCAAACCTTAATCGGATTTGTAAGCAAGTAAAACTTCTCTATTCTGATCATTGCTTTAGTGATGATTTCTATGTTTTGGGCTTCGATGCTTTTGATTTATTGCTTGGAAGTTATTGGCTGGGTAGGCATGATGCCCGTATATCTTGTAAATCCCGGTATGTTTATATTGTTGATGATCAAAGAAATTCCTTGATTATACAGTGTCGCATGCCTTAGGATTTTGCTAGTAGTTTTATATATTCTCTGGATTCTTCTCCTGGTGATCTTCATTTGACCCATATGGTCAGATTCTATTCCGATGTATTTGGTGAAGTCACTGCTTTACCTCCTAAGAGGGAAATTGATTTCCACATTGATCTTATTCCTGGAGCTTACCTATAGTTCTTCCTCCTAGAACAATGGCACCTCGCGAGAAGGTTGAGTCAAGAAAGCAAATTGAGGACTTATTCTCCAAAAGTCTGATCATACCTAGCCATTCAGAATGGGGAGCAGCGGTGGTTTTTATCACCAAGTCCGATGGATCTTTGAGGATGTGTGTTGATTATAAGGAGCTGAACAAGATCATTATGAAAAACAGATATCCAATGCCTCGTATCAAAGATATGTTTGATCAGCTTTATGGTGCCACTGTTTTCTCTCAGCTTGATCTTGCCACAGGTTTCCACCAACTCAGAGTTGCTAAGAAAAGTATTCTCAAGACTGCTTTCCGTATTGAGAATGGATTTTATGAATGGTTAGTCATACCTTCTGGGCTGACTAATGCTCCTGCTTTCTTTGTTGGTTTGATGAATCATGTTTTTTGTGATGTGCTTAATAAATTTGTTCTAGTCTTTATTGATGATATCCTTGTCTTCTCTAAGATCAAGGAAGAGCATGAGTCGCATTTGAAATCTGTTCTGAAGACTCTCAGAAATCATCAGTTGAAGGCTAAATTTTCTAAATGCCATTTCTGGAAGGATGAAGTCTGATTCGTTGGACATATTGTTTCTGGTAATGGAGTTTCTGTTGATCCAGCCAAGATCGCTGCGATCAATGTAAGTCTTCTTTCTTTCTTTTTCCCTCGTTATTTAATTATTATATCTTTTCGGTTATTCTTATTTCTTCCTATTTTTTTACAGGATTGGGAAACTCCTAAGACCCTTTTTGATATTCGTAGTTTTTTGGGCCTTACCGGTTATTACCGGAGATTTATTGAGAATTTGCTCGGATTGCTGCACCTTTCACTGCTTTGACTCGTAAGAATGCTAAGTTTATCTGGGATAAGAAGTGTGAAACTGCATTCGATGAGTTAAAGAGTAAGCTAACTTCCGCATCAGTTCTTACCGTTCCGATGGAAATGAGGGATTGACGGTATATACTGATGCTAGTCGTGAGGGATTGGGTGCTGTTCACATGCAGGATGGTAAGGTCATTGTCTATGCCAACCGTCAGTTGAAAACCCATGAGGAAAATTATGCTGCTCATGATTTAGAGTTGCTTGCTGTTGTCTTTTCTTTGAAACTCTGGAGACATTATATTCTTGGAGCTAAGATTGAGCTTTTCACCGATCATTAGTCTTTGAGATATATCTTCACCCAGAAAGATTTGAATCAGAGACAAGTTCGTTGGCTTGAGTTTCTGGCTTCTTACGACCTTGATATTAGTTATACTTCCGGTAAAGCTAATGTTGTGGCCGATGCTCTGAGTCGGAAGAAAGATTTGTTGTGTCAGTTTGTTGTTTCTTCTCCTCTTTTGGATCGTATCAAGGCTAAGCAGGATGAGGATGAGATGCTTAGATTGATGAAGGAGAGTGTTCATAGCAGGGTTGGTGGTAGTAGCAGTTGTAGTAGTGGAGCTCAGATCGATGATAGTGGGATTTTGAGGATTAATGGCAGGATTTGTGTCCCGAATGTTGATGGTTTAAGGCAAGAGTTGCTTCGGGAAAAATCATCGATCCAGACATTCTGTTCATCCTGGTGTGTCGAAGATGTATCAGGATATGAAGAGGCTTTATTGGTGGAGAGGGATGAAGCAGGATATCTCTATCTTTGTTCATCGGTGTGCGACTTGTTAGCAAGTCAAGGCCGGTCATCTGAAGACCCCTGGTTTGTTGCAGCCCCTTGAGATTCCCAATTGGAAGTGGGAACAGGTTTCCATGGATTTCATTGATGGATTACCAAGGTCTAGGAGGGGTAATGAGAGTATCTGGGTTATTGTGGATATAGACTGACCAAGTCCGCTCATTTCATTCCGGTCAAGTCTACCCGTTCTGCTTCTAGCTTATCTGAGATATACATGAGAGAGATTCTTCGTCTCTATGGTGTTCCTCTCAGTATTGTTTGTGATCGTGATCCTATCTTTACCAGTCAGTTTTGAAAAGCTTTTCAAGAATCTTTGGGTACTCACCTGAATCTGAGCACTACTTACCATCCACAGACCAACGGTCAAAAGGAAAGAGTGAATCAGATTCTCGAAGATCTTCTTCGTGCTTGTGTGCTTGATTATGGAGGATATTGGGAAGATCATCTCCATCTTGTCGAATTCACCTACAATAATAGTTATCAGGTATAATATAATCTTTTGTTTTAAGCTTATATTAATCTTTTATCTATCTCATTCCATCTTCGAATTCAGGCCAGTATTAAAATGACTCCGTTTGCTGCTCTTTACGGACGACCTTGTAGATCTCCATCTTGCTGGATTGAATCCGGTAATCGTTTGGTTCTTGGTCCTGATTTGGTTTTGGAGGTTTCTAAGAGAGTTGAGCAGATTAAGAGGAAGTTGAGAGTTGCTCAGGATAGGCAGAAGAAGTACGCCGATAGGCGTAGCGGAGTTTAGAATTTTCTGTTGGTGATCAGGTTTTCCTTAAGGTCTCTCCTTTAAGGAATTTCATTCGTTTTGATCGTAGAGGGAAGCTTTATCCTAGGTTCATTAGTCTTTTCTGCATTGTGGAAAGTGTTGGTTCTTTGGCTTATCGCCTGGATTTGGCCGAGAAGCATTCTGGAGTGCATGATGTATTCATGTCTCTCATCTTCTCGGTACCTTCATGACTCATCTCTTATGTTCAGCCTTCTGCTCTTGATAGTTTGGATATTGAGCCTAACCTGACTATCGAGAGGAAGCCACTTCGTATTGTCGATAGAGGTACAAAGCAGCTAAGAAGGAAATCTGTTAGTCTAGTCAAAATACAATGGAGTACTGATGATCATGATTATACCTGGGAGACGGAGGAGAGCATTCGTGCTTCGAATCCGGAATTGTTTGTTTCAGGTACTATTTTGCTTTTCTATCTTGTTTCCTTATTTTCCTTGTTCGTTCTTTTCGAGGACGAAAAGATTTGAGTGGGAGAGAGTGTAACAACCCTCGATTTTTGAAATATTTTTAAATTTGATTTTATTTCAGTTTGAAATATTTTAAAATTTATTTTATTTCAAGATTTTTATTGTTAAACATTTTTAAAGTGTGGTTATAATTTTCCAAAGCTTATTGTATTTTATTTACAATTTTTAAATCCTAGTTTCAATTATTAAGCTATTTTATTAATTATTTTATGTTTTTCTAAAAATTATTTATTTATTTTATTTCCTACTTTATTTTGTTTTTCTATTTTATCTGCTTACTTTTTATTTGTTTAAATTGAATAAAAGAAATAAGAAATACAAGGGGGCAAAACCCTTTCATATGCATGTGACATTACATTTTCCTTTGTCTTTTCATTTTTCAATTGACTTTTCATTGAATAGCCGTGCAATTTTCTTCCTAGCCGTACATTTCCTTTTCATTTTTCACGTGAGAAAATTTCTTTCATCTTAAAACCTTAGCTATTACAATTTCTGGAAAAAAAATAGTAAGTTCATGGCATCATTTTCCTACTTTTCCTTCTTTGTTTTCATTGAATTCTTGCTTTGTTTTCTCTTATGTTGCTCGGCCATAGACTCCTTCACCACCACATCACCTCCACTACCACCATGCACAGTAGCTCCTCCTCCTCCTTCTTTGACCAAGACAGGCCTTGGCATCCCTATGATGCAAACTCTTCAAAAATTGCAAGCACCCCTTGAAAACAATGCTTAGACCACAAAATTCCACCATACCCTTCATATATTCATCTCGGCCACCCTCTTAGCCACCACCACCAGTGACTACATCACCTTTGGCCGCTGCTGTACCATCACCAGATCTGAACCATGCAAGGCCGAGCCACTACTTGCCCATGGTCGATCCTTGTGTGCACCAATACTCCACTATTTTGCCTTGTTCTTATGAATGCTTCATGTTATCACCACTACCCTTCATCTTCTTACTAACCGAGCCATATTGACCCATACCCGACCCAAACATATAGCCATGGGTGAGCACAGAAGCCCTATGGCCAAACATTTGAGTGGTAAAAGCAAGGTCGAGTTATTTAGCTCTTTGTTGTTTTTTTATCTCAAGTTGTTTCAATGATATTTTGTGTTGTAAATATATGTTTACAATGTCTTATTTTCGTTGTTGTTACAAGATAATCATCTTGGCTCTCCACTCACTTGAATCCATAGTGTGCTATCATGCTTTTTGGATTTTTGTTTGTGTGTCTTGATTTGCTAACTCCAACGTAAAGAGGTGAGTATTCACTCATGACATTTATACTTACATAACTGTGAATTGATAGTAAGTGAATGTGTAGAATAATATTATCATGTTATATCTACTTATGATATGAATCATATGATGTTAACCCTGTTTATAAACCTGTCATATCATCTGTTACTATTATATGATGCTATACTATTTATTTGTATCTATTTCTCACACTGCAAGTTCCTTGTAGAATAGAATCACTATGGGTAGAAATGATACATACTCGAACGGACTTTAGAATAAGAAAAAATCGTTATGGGCTGAAACGATAGGCCTGAATGATTTTTATTCATTTTGTTTAACTTGGGATTGCGGGTTTGAAATGATACAACCCGGATTTTTCTTTGTAAATTACTAACTGAAATGATATATTATCCGTATCACTTAACCTAGGTTAGAAAATATTATACAGACCAGTGTTATTATATATATTTTCTAGAATTTTTAAAGTTTTTTAAAAATGTAAATTTATGATAATTTAATTTAAATTGAATTTAAAATGATTTTTATAAAGTGTTAATGATTTTTCTACAAGTTAAAATATGAAATAAATGAATGCTTAAGTTGAAATTTTAAATATAACTTAAATTTGAAATTTGAGATTTTTTGTTTAAAAATGAAGTTAAATTAAGTTAAGAAAATAAAATAGAAATTTAAGTTTATATTTGAAATGGTAATTAAAACTTAAAGTGTTAAGTTAATTTTTTTTCTAAATGCAAAGAATAGAAATTTGTATGCTTCAATTTAATAAATGAATTATTTAAAAATTTGATTTTATGTATAAAAAATTACTTTATAAAAACCATAAGTTAAAGGGTATCTAAATGAACATTTTGAGTGAGAAAATATGAATTTTATAAGTTAAAAGGATTAAAATAAAAGTTTAATTGTTTCCGAAATTGTATTGAAATCTGGAAATTTAATTAACAGCATTTCAGAAATGCTATCATTTCTGAAGTTAACTTGAATTCAGAAGTAAAGAATATTACAACATTTTTAAGCGCTGTAGTTGATACAAATGAACTACAGCTAAAATTTAACTAAGTGATATTACAACACTTTGTAAGTGCTGTAGTTGCAGAAACTAAAACTTGAACCCGAACTACTATAGCAGTTTTAAATGCTGTCTTTGCTGAATTGAACTGTTTTCAAATGTAACTTACCGTAGCATTTTCTAAATGCTGCGAAAGCTGAAATTTAACTGTTTTAATGTATTTAAGCGAATAAATGAACTCTGAAAGGGCTAAAATTTTGGGAATTTAATATTTGATTATTAAGTATGATAACTTCACTTTTAAATGGTTTAAATGGAGTATTTTGATTTGAAATATAAACCATTTTGAAATGTGATTTGGAATGATATTTAAATTAAATAAAAATGAATGAGGTTTTGAAAAGATATGATATTTTGATATTTTGAAATGGATTCGAAATGATATTTGATTTTTGAAGTATAAAATACCATTTTGGAAATTTATAACCACGGGTTATAAAAACGGTTGGTTGTTAAAGAGACCGTGATTGGATATGGACATACTCTTTGTCGATACCGAAAACCACTTTAACAACTGTGTATGCGGTGGAGTTCCAGAATGAAGTAGGATGGTGGCAACGATCCTATTAAGGTATGAACGTGGACCCGACACCCTTGAGTTTGCTTAAGATGGCTAAAACAGGAGCGATCTCAGGCCAAAAGTGGTAGCACCTCTGGTCGGACACATTTCTTCGGTACCATTCTATTACTTTGTGATTGTTTGGTGGCCACATTTTGATTTGGGAGTGTGTTTCGAGGTGGGTGTAGTGGCTACTACGTTACCGCCAGCCCGTGTGCGTAATTGGTATATCTACCCTGCCATTGCCTTGTGTGTCGTGTCACCCACCATAGCGAGCCTTATCACGAGTTTCTATTTGTGTCGTACCTATGTAGTATTTATGGTAGCCTCCCGATCTAGAGGTATGATGGTACTGTATAGACTATTGACATTATTTTGTGTTAAGGGGAATATTGGGTCACTCCTTAACGCTATTTTAAATTATGTTTATTTTACTATTAGACATTATTATAATAGCGAAATATTACTACATAGTAAATAGTTTAACGGATCCTTAGAGCATGGGTGGTCCCAAGCATCCTTTAAGTTACTTGTATTTTACTGCAGTTCACTTGAGTTGGTTTACATTATATAAGTATGTATGTCCTGACTCGAGTGTTTTGTGTTTTGCTTTACGCTCGGGTCATCCTGAGTATTAACAGCTTTGGATTTCTCTTTCTGAAGCTAGGAATCGCTGGAGATTCTGCCTATCTAGTTATCTATCTATTTCAGTTTCAGTTGTTCTATTTCAGCTCTTGTATTAGTGGACTTCTATGTATTTGGGATTTCTATTATGTTGTTTTCAGACTGATATTATGTAAAAAAAATTGAGACTTTGTTATAGTAGCTTCATGAGCTACTATGGTATTTTTATTTCCTTTGCGGGTTACTCTGGTATTTCTGTGTCTATGATTCTATGTGATTGATTTTGTTTGCTCCAAATTTTATTGCAATCTGTTATTTTGAATTATTCAAGTCTGAAATGTCTGGATTATTGTCAATTTGAATGGTTCAAAATAGTGGGTCGTTCCATTTTAAAAGTATAAACAAAAGTTTTAGAAAGGAGTTAGAATTTCTTAATGGACAAATGATCAATTGTTTAATTACTTGTATGAAAAGTAATTAACTATGCTTAGTACTAAATGCCTACGAAGTAAGGCTTATCTATTTGTGAAAGTGAAGACTGATGTTCTAGTAGGATGGAGCAATGGAGCTCTAACCTACTAACTTCCCTCTTGACCAAGAAATAACAAGTTAGAAAATGTCGAAAATGTGTTAATTGTGTTGATTTCTAACTTGTTTATGGAAATCATTAATACTATACATAACATTAAAAACTGATGGGGTAGACATACCTATTTGTTAGATTCAAGAATGAAGTGTCTAGATAAGGCTTTGATGCAACCAGTCTCTAACTTACCTGGCTACACTCTTGGGCGAGGAATAAATAGTTGGAATGTTGGGAACGAGTTAAGTGTCCGAATATTTATTCGTATAAGCAATTTTTTAAATTAGATAATTGATTAGTCGATTATCGATCTTGACCAAATATTACTTAAGAAGTTATCGAAAGGCTTTGCGATTTCATACCAATAAGAAACCTTGGGGAGGAGTACTAGTACAAAACATCTCTAGCTTTCACTTACTTCTGAAAGAACCAAAATTGAGCTTACCGAAAGTTAATCGAATTGGTTTTCAAGAGATCAGGAATAGTAAGTGTTTTACTTATCGAATTCCACTTCAAAACTAGTATACAAGTTCTATGTTTTGAAATGTTTATGAAGTGAAATGTTATAGAGTTGAACTGTCAATCCTAAGGTTATGTCCAAGGGAGAGGTCAGCGTTAACATTTCAAATAATGCTATCGTGTGGGAATGTCTCTCTTGAGGAGTATTCCAAGAGAAAGGATAACAATAGAATTCGTTGGAAGACTTATGCCGGAATCTATGTTGATATTCAAGATCTGTTCAAGATGTAAATCCATGTAGTAATTCTTGATTTGTTCGAGATGTCGAAATCCATTTAGGGATTCATGTTCTGTTCGAGTGATGAAGAATCGAGTGATAGATGCTGAACGTAGCCTCAACTTTGAAAATGATTGAAATCAGAGATATGATGCATATCCAAAGTGAATGTAGCATTTTAGCAATCCCAAGGGTGCATGCGACTCTATCTAGTGTTGCTTATGGACATGCACATGGGAGCAATGCATTCAGAACCATAAGTATTCGGGCATAGGCCAGTTATTTATTTCCTATAGTACATTGTTTAAAGATATATGTTGCTCGAAAGGATATCTCTGATTCTTGTTCTGGAATTCGGACTTGGCTTGATCAAAGGATACCTCCATGGAAAATCTATATTGTGAATGCACCTTTGCGGTATTGATTATACACATATTATTGTTGTGGCATTCACATAACAGCTATTTGATATGATTTATGTACCGTGCATTAGACATCATCTGTCATATCACTATATGTTAAACTTAATGAATGGTTGGTACCGTTTGAGGGAAAAACTGTTATGGTAATCGATATGGTCTCAAAAAGGTGCTATTATATGTCACTCTTATTTCTTGAGTTTTCCATACTGGTTTACCAGACTGATCCAGGTGTTATTTTCTGAAAATGTTCGGATCAGCCCCTTGTATGTTTCCAGATTTAGCTTTAGACGCTTTGAAATTTATGGAGGCGAACTGGAAGTTTGCCTAATGTAATATTCTTATTTCTGCTGCATTGCTGTATTGTATATCAGCATTATGAGGATAGAAAGTTATAACCGTCTAGGTTGATGATAGTACTTAGGCTTTATAACTCTGAAATTTCTGTATTCGGAGCAATCGTTTGTACTAATCTTTTGATATTACATATTACCGTTTCTATATGAGATTCTAATGTTGTTATCTTCCTTCCTTATTCTATTCTATTTTTTTAATTTTACCCTAACTTTCTGTCTTTCCAGCATTTGGGTGTTTGACAAATGAGTACGGTGGATGTATTCAGTATCTACATTTGACGGTCGAAAAGTCAAGCCGTTGCTATATATATTACCTTAGCATTTTGGGGTGGTGTTACATATATCAATATATGTACATATGTTATTTATTTTAATTAATTAACGATTAACAATTATTTAGTTAATTAATCAAATTAATTACTAATAATTCTTGAAAATAATTATTTTATTTTTTTGAACAACTTTGAAAATTATTTTATAATATTTATAAAATCATTACTTATTTTAAATTTAAATATTTATTCATTTACTTTAAATTTAACCTTTTAAATTAAAAATTTTATTTTAATTTCAAAATATATTTTGAAAACTAGCCCAAAGCCCAAATCAATTTGGGCCTTTATATTCGGATAACCTTTGGCTTACCTCATTCTTTCGGGTTAGGCTAGTGACCAAGTAGGGCAGAATACTTGATTACCCAAACCCAATCTAATATTGGGCTTATGTAAATTTATTTACACTTATTTAAATTTATTTTAAATAAAATCAATATTTTGCTTACTTTATAAATAAATTTTTATTTATTGTTATGTTTGTAATATATAATGCTACATGCATATCATATACACATGTGCATATGTGCTGGTGCATATGCAAAAAAAGTAATGTACATGGTTTGACATGCCCGTGTATAACTGTTGGGATTTACACCACAACGGATATATTAGCCCCTCTGTGTACATGTGTGCCGTATAATACAAATGTATATACAAATATATATAGTTTTTGTATTATAAAAATAATATTTGTAAAATGTATATGATTATATAAATATATCTTTATATATAGTTTGTATTATAATATAAAGTAATTGTAAATGTTAATATAAATAACTATGTGTTCAATTCATATTTTAAATTTCAGATCTAGATTCATAAAATAAAATATCTAGTAACTTCAAATTCAAATTAACATATTAATTTTTTTTTATATATATATATATATATATATATACGTGATATATATATATATATATATATATATATATATATTGGATATATATATAGTGTAAATTAATAATAAAATACATATACATGCATTTGGCCATAAAAATTCCCTTTTTTTAAACTTTCGGTTTTAAAATTGTTGTAATAAGTTTTTTCTATTTCCATAAGGAAATAAACAAATAAAATATTTTAATTTCCAAAAACAATTTTTAACATATCCATGATATATTTTTTTAGCAAAGCCCGCGGGATTGACTGGTTTATTGATATGGAAAAGAAGAGTAGAGAAAATGCCTCCTCCTCAACAAGCTGAGGAGGACAAGTGGAAAAAAAAGAAAGCAAACATGGAAACAAAGCACATCAAACACAGGAAAACTAAACACAACGAAACAACAGAATAAAAAAGAACAATGGAATGGGAATCGAGGAACTGGTTATATAGAACGACCAGGATTGTAGGGCCCAAGGTCAAAACTTGAGTGTGTCAAACTCTCATTTATTTCATACATGAGATATTGCTTAAGTTGTGCCCTAGTTCTTCTTTTGCCCTTAAATACGATAACATTTCTTTCCACCTAGATTACCTTCATGAATTTTTTCAAAACAAATAATAAAAGGAAGGTATCACGACTTCTCCATCTATTTGCTTTGTAGATTAATTCTCGTTATCATCTCTCCCAAATCGTAACATCAGATCTTTCTGTAGGGAAAACAGCAGAGCAAGCAAAAAAAAAGTGCAAGTTGCCTTCACTTTCATTGTCATAGAAGATACATGGACCATCAACAAGCATTGTAAAGAAACTGAAGATATTGATTTTATTATCATACTATTGTTTTGATACAGAGAGACATCTTATAAATCACTGAGAAATGAAAAGAAATAAAAAGAGAAGAGTGGGCTCGGCCCAGGCCCAATTACATAAACAGTTGGTTTGGGTTGATATCTGCATTGTCTCAATATCGTTGCCTCAATACCCCCCCTCAAACCAAACCAGTTCGAGGGTTAGGGTTTTTTTTTTCGAAAACAAAAAATGGCTGCTGCGAAAATAGAAGCAGAGCGAAATTTCCTTCAAATTGCGTTCTTTAGGCAAGACGAAGCAAATCTGGAATGGTTAAGGCTTTAATTCCAGCAAGCAAACCTCAGATTTGATTCTCGGCTTTGAAGGAACAAGCTTTGCTACAGGAAGTGATTCTCCTGATAGATCCAAAAGGTTGAGTCTTTGTCTTGTTAAGCGATCTTCGGATCTTTCAGTTGTGGTTGAAACGGTTGATGAATCTGGAGGGATTGAGCTTTGCAACGATGAGTGAATCTCTGATGTTTCAGTTGCTGGCACATAGGTTGAGACTCTGCTCTCTGAATCTGGACTTGCTTCATCAATGTTTAGTTCGCTTCTGAATCTGGTAAAGTTGATTTTTGACAAGGCTTTCGTAAAAATATCTGCTTTTTGGTAAGTAGAAGGTATGTGATTAACTTTTAGCTTTCCTTGCATGACTTGTTCACGAACGAAGTACATATCCAACTCCATGTGCTTCGTTCTAGAATGTAGTACTGGATTCGCAGTGAGTGCTATAGTGCTGAGATTGTCACACCATATGGTTGCTGTGTTGTCGGTTTTGATGTGTAGTTCTGTTAGCATTGACTGTATCCACATAATCTCAGCAGTTGCACTTGCTACACTCCTATATTCTGCTTCTGTACTGGATCTAGATACAGTTGGTTGTTTTTTAGCACACCATGATATTGGGTTTTTTCCCAAGAAAATGCAATATCCAGTTGTTGATTTCCTGTCGTCATTGTCTGTGGCCCAGTCAGCGTCTGCATAACCATTGATATTGAGTATTTTGCTTGCATGTAAAACAAGTCCCTGATTTATAGTGCCTTTAAGATATCTCAGTATTCTTTTAACTGCTTTCCAGTGGTTGTCAAGTGGATTTTGCATGTATTGACTGACTTTGTTGACACTGAATGATATATCTGGTCTTGTTATTGTTGCATATTGTAGAGCTCCTACAATACTTCTGTATAGTTTTTCACTTTCAATTGGCTCTCCCTTATATTTTGATAGGTGTGTACTGCTAGCCATTGGTGTAGAAAATGGATTTGACTTATCCATTTTTGCTTTCACTAGAATTTCTGAGATATATTTCTTTTGACACAAGTGCAGCTTGTTATCAGTAGTTCTTGTAACTTCTATGCCGAGAAAATAGCTTAGTTCTCCCAAGTCCTTAATTGAGAACTCTTTGTTCAAGTGTTGTGTGACTTGATTGATTTCTGTCTCACTGTTACCTGTGATTATGAAATCATCAACATAAATGAGTATATAAGTAACTGTTGTATCAGAAAATTTAATAAAAAGTGAATTGTCTGATTTTGTTGAGATGTAGTTGAGACTGCCAAGAGTTTGCTTTAGTTTGTCAAACCAGACTCTTGGTGCTTGCTTGAGTCCATAAATTGCTTTCTTTAATTTGCACACCAGTCCTTCATTTCCTGGTTGTTTGAACCCAGGTGGTTGTTCCATGTAGACTTCCTCCTGCAATACACCATTTAAAAAGGCATTATTTACATCTAATTGTTTAATGGTCCAATTCTTATACAAGGCTATAGTTAAAATAATTCTGATGGTAGCTGGTTTCACAACTGGTGAGAAAGTTTCAGTAAAATCAAAGCCACTCTGTTGTGAATATCCTTTGGCTACCAATCTTGCCTTGTATTTTAGAATTGTACCATTGGGATTTTTCTTTATTCTATAGGTCCATTTACAGCCTATGACATTTTTGTGTTCAGGTAACTGAACAAGATCCCAAGTTTTATTTCTTGTAAGTGCATCATATTCTTCTTTCATAGCTGTTTTCCACCTTTCATTCTGCATTGCCTGATGATAAGTACTGGGTTCATCATTGAGTGCTTCTGTATTGTATATTTTTGGTTTAAATATACCACTTTTTGACCTAGTTATCATGTGGTGACCATTGTCTTTGTTTTCAGGATTACTTTGTTGAGTTCTACTCTCCACTGTGCCTTCCTGCTGAGTATTGTGTGATTGAGAATCATTCAATACTGAGTGGTGATCTGCATGGCTGAGATTATCTGGATGTGGTGATTGATACCAGTCTTCAGATTCTTTATTTTGAGTTTGATTGGAGGTGTTGCTGGTTGCTTGCTGTTGTTGATCAGCATTGGTCTCCTCTTGAGATTTATGTCTCTTAACAGGTATAGTAATTTCAGGTACAGAGGGTATAGAGATTTGTGGATTATACACTTTTCTAGTAATGTTGTCTTCAGACTTGTTGAAAGGAAATTCATACTCATTGAAAGTTACATGTCTTGACACATAAATTCTACCTTTATTATCAAGACACTTGTAGCCTTTTTGATTGTTAGCATAACCTAAAAATGTACAGGGAGCAGATCTAAATTCTAACTTGTGTGATTTATAGGGCCTGAGATAGGGGAAGCATAAGCATCCAAAAACTCTCAAACTCTGATAATCTGGCCTGATCTTTGTTAACTTTTCAATTGGGCTTTTGAGTTGTAGCACTTTGGTTGGCAGCCTATTAATGAGATACACTGCTGTTGAGAATGCATCAGGCCAGAATTTCAGAGGCACAGATGCCTGTGCAAGTAGAGTTAAGCCTGTCTCTACAATATGCCTGTGCTTCCTCTCAATTAGGCCATTTTGCTCAGAGGTATGTGGACAAGTTACTCTATGGTTTATTCCTTTCTTTTGGAAGTATTCTTTGAGTGGTAGAAATTCCTTGCCACCATCTGTTTGAATACTTTTCACTTGACAGTTTGTTTGTTTCTCGGCATTTGCTATAAATTGTATTACTGCATTGCAAGTTTCAGATTTTGCTTTCAAAAAATAAATCCACACATATCTAGAAAAGGCATCAATAAACGAAATATAGTACTTGTAGCCATAATCAGTTGATATTGGGGCTGGTCCCCACAAATCTGTGGCAACAAGTTCTAGTGGATTACTATATTCAGTGTTTGAGTCTGGAAATGCAAGTTTGTGACTTTTCCCCATTGGGCAGTAAGTGCAAGTGTAGAAAGAGGGAATATCTTTAATATGAATTTTACTATTGTTACTCAGTACATGTCTTACAGTTTTCATATTGGGATGACCCAATCTGGCATGCCAAATATCATAGCTGTTACAGCTTTCAACAACTTTTATTTCAGACATGTTACATAAGTTTTTCATATTCTCATGTTTTCTTGAATTTACAACATCAAACTTGTATAGTCCCTTACATTCTCTACCCTGCAAAAGAATTTCACTTGTTAGTGCATCTTTCACTAAACAAAACTTTGGGTGAAATTCAAAGTATACATCATTATCCTTTGAAAATTGTGAGACACTTATCAGATTTTTTCTGATAACTGGTACTCTTAACAGATTGTTAAGATATAATTGTCTGGTGCTTTCAATACTTGCATTTCCAGTGTGTGTTATGTGTGTTGCTTTGCCATTACCCATATATAGTAAATGTTTACCTTTGTATTCTTTGTTTCCAAGATTCAGATTGTTGAGATTGTTTGTGACATGATTAGTTGCTCCTGAATCTGGATACCAACTGTCATCTTGAATATCTTCTGCCCTTGCTAAGTGATTGATTGTATTTTCTGGTTGCTCCTTACATCCTTGTTGAACATGTACCATGTTTGCACTGTGATCATTCTGCCTTGTGCTGTTAGTGTTTTGTTGAGATGGTGTATAATTGGCATCAAACCTGAAATAACATCTATTTGCAGTATGACCATATTTTTCACAGATTTGACATCTTATTCTGTTGTTACTGTTTGCATTATTCCATCTGCCTCCTCTTCCCCTTGATCTGTTGCTTTGACCACCTCTTTGATTGTTGTTTGTCTGATTTCTTGAAGTGTAATTCCTTTCTTGATTTCTTCCTCTGTTGTTGGCAACATAATTTGCAGAGTATTCTGGAATTGTTGGTCTTTTTTGCTCAAGTCTTCCTTCATGTGCTAGTAAGATAGAATGTACATGTTGTAGTGTTGGTAAATTTTCTGTTGATGATATCACAGCTACAACTGATTCATATTCTTCATCTAATCCACTCAACACATATAGCACTTGTTCTGTGTCACTTATGTTGTGCCCTGCAGAGGCTAACTGATCACATAAAATCTTGGTTTTGGATAAGTACTCCCTCATAGTTTGATTGCCTTTCTTTAAGTTGTGTAGTTGCCTTTTGTACTGCATGATTCTTGCAGCTGATTGAGAACTAAAAACTTGTTCAATTGTGTGCCAGATGTCGTAGGCTGTTTTACAACCTATTAACTGTGGTAGAAGGCCTGCACTAATTGATGATAATAGCCAAGAACAGACCAGACTATCTTGTCTTTCATGTATAATATGTTCTTGATTTTCAACTAACTTGCCTTGTGCATCTGCAGTGAATCTTGGTGGCTTAATGGTGGTTCCAAGAACATATTCCTGAAGACCATATGCTTTAATTGCAGTCTCCACTTGAAATTTCCAGAGTAGATAATTGGTTTCGTCAAGTGGAGTATTTATAATTTGACTATGTGGTTTGATGATGGTTTTGAGGAGTTCTTGGGTGGTGTTGAATTGATTCTGAGTGGATTTAGAGACAGATGTGGGTGATACAGTACTGTTATCACCTCCTTCAGCCATTGATGAGAAAAACTGCAGCAAGAATTAAGGGAAGAAACAAAATTACCACAAGAAGATGATGCAGCCAGAAGCTAATTGAATGATGATCAGTGACAATTGGTTTCTTGGCACGGCACTCAGGTTTGTGAGTAAATTTTTGAATTCTGATGGTATTGATGCAGCCGAAGTGACAAATGATGAAAGTTTTCTGATGTCAATACTTCTTGGCACGGCACAATGCTAGATGATGAATTTTCTATAACATATCATACATAGTTGTTAGACTATATATGATTTGATCTCAAATGATGAAAGTGATCTGATGAGATATGATATTCAATTGATAGATGATGATCAAATGCTGTTAAGCATAACTTGCTCTGATACCATGTAAAGAAACTGAAGATATTGATTTTATTATCATACTATTGTTTTGATACAGAGAGACATCTTATAAATCACTGAGAAATGAAAAGAAATAAAAAGAGAAGAGTGGGCTCGGCCCAGGCCCAATTACATAAACAGTTGGTTTGGGTTGATATCTGCATTGTCTCAATATCGTTGCCTCAATAAGCATACCTCTAGATAGAAGCTTATCCTTAGTATTTAGAGCATTGTCCAAGACTTTCCATTAAATAAGGTTCTCTTTAGCACTATTATGGTTAAACCACACCCTTTTATTCCAAATGAAAATGAGGCTGTTCATGTTAGGAGATAGAGATCTGTAGACAGTTCCAATATGATATTTGCCTTTATCAGACCATAGGGCACAGTCAAAATCAGTTTGCTCTAGTCTGACATCCTGAAAGCCAATCCATAACCATCCGATTAGTTGATTACTAGAGTAAGGGAAACTGACTCTGCCTTCATTAATCAATTCATATGCTTTAGCATTTCTATTGATGTCAATTTGAGAGATCTGTTGGTGGGACATATTTTTTCTTAAAATGAAACCATGCTGCAACCATGAGTCATCCCAAAAACTCAAGTCGCCACCAACTACAACACCATATTTGAGTTGAGAAAGGAAAGTATCATGAAGTTTGAGCTAGTTTCTCTAGGTCCAGCTATAGTTCCGAGGGATATTCATCAACCAAAAAGACTTTCTGTGTATGAAATGTTTTAGGGACCAACACACCCCAATACTATTCTTTTAGAAAGGATATCATCCATATATTTACCAAATGGTGCTTTGTTCCATAGGGTGAGACTTTTAATCCCAAGCCCCTCATATTTCCTTGGTGTTTCAAGTTTCCCAAAGACAATAGGGACAAGTTTGTTTGAATGGATGGAGCCATACCAGAAAAACTTGATCAAAGCACTATGAATCATCATGATTAGCTTGTTAGGCAGAATGAAGGTCCAGGACCGGTAAACTGTCATTGAAAATATTACAGAATCTATAAGAACTAATCTACCAGCTTGATCGAGTTTCCTATACGGACAATTTTTTCTGGCAAGAATCTTTACATATAGAGGAAGACATTGATTTTTAGTTATTCTTGGGTAGCAATGGGTATGCCTAGGCATGTTATAGTGTCATTTCTTGGTTGCAATGAAGTTGCAGTGTGGATAGCTTTATACTGCTATTGAGAGACACCTGCCACAAGGATATCAGATTTCTCATGGTTAATTCTCAATCCCGTAATTTTATAGAAAGTATGTAGACCAGACAGAATGGCTTCAATAGAAGACAACACTAGTTTGAAGAACACAATAAGGTCATCAACGAACATAAGAGAGGTGATTTGAGGGTCTTTACATTTTGGGTGAAGAAGGTAACTGCCTTTTAAAACAAGAGAGTTAAGAATTTTCGTAAGCACTACCATCACTATGATAAACAGATAAGTAAACATAGGATCTCCTTTTCTGATGCCTTGCTTACTAGGAAAACACCAACGGGAGAACCATTGATGATCAGAGAATACCTAGCAGTTGATATACAAGCATATATCCAAGAAGTAAAGTTTTCAGGAAAATTCATTTGTTTCATAATTCTAATTATAGAGACCTAGTGAATGGAATCAAAGGCTTTCCTAATATCAAATTTCATCATGGCTTGTGAACATATATTAGTATTATTATAACCTTTCAAAAGCTCGTGAGAAATGAGCACACTGTCCAAAATATTTCTATTTGGCAAGAAAGCAGCTTGATTTGAAAGATTATGTTTGGCAAGATTAATTTCAATCTGGTAGCAATAATTTTAGACAGGCATTTGTATATTGTATTGCAGCACGGGATAGGTCTATATTGGTGAACATATTGGGGTTGCTTGATCTTTGGAATTATGGCAATATTTGTTGAGTTGATAGATCCAAGAATCTTAGATTAGTTGAAGACGTCGAGAACCGCTTTGTACACATCCTCCTGTATGATAGACCAACATGAAGTATATAATACAACATTAAACCCATCTGGTCCACCGCAAGATTTCTGGTTCAAAAGAAAATAGCTTTTTTGATTTCATCTTTGGATATTTCAGAAGATAGAAAATTGAAGTCATCAGAGTTGAGTTTAGGAAAACTAAGAGTGTCCAAAGGATGGGTGTCAAGCAGGAACCTTTGGCATTACCAAGCAGATCTGAAAAGTAGGAAAGGAAAAGTTCCTCAATCTTTTCATTATTTGTAAGAAGCCCACCTATTAGATCTTGAATAACTACTATGTTTTCTTTAGCATGTTTGGACTTGAGGTAGGAGTGATAAAATGCTGTAATACGGTCCCCATCAGAGTACCATTTGAGACTAAGTTTTTTCTTTAGCATTCCTTCCTCATGAAGATGAGCTTCCTTGTATTGGGCAGAGATAGTTGTTTTACAAGCTAGGAGGGAGCTGTCATGAATGTTATTTAACATTTCTCTCTTAACTTCCTCAAGCTTAGATTTGAGAGCAGAAGACATTTTTTTACCAGATCCATACTTCATGAGAGACTAGGATTTAAGAGCTTCCTTGGTGGCTTTGAGCTTATTCTGCATAACAACATAAGATTACCACAAAAATTCTTAGTCCAAGCAGTTTTAACAATATCTAAGAAATCAGGGTCGGATATCCAAGCATTGAGAAATTTAAAACTTGATTTTCCTCTTATAGCATCAGCTCCAAAAGAAAGAATTTGGGGGGAATGGTTGGATAAAGACGAAAAGGGAAGGAAGTTAAGTGTATTTGGCCGGGTAGAAAGAGTGATTTGAATAGAGAATGCATAGTAAATCGTATAAAAAATTATAAAACCAGATCTTTTACCGTTGTTCCAAGAAAAGGGAGCTCCAGTAGTTTTTATTTCAAGCAGAGAAGAAGAGGATATAGCATTGTTAAGTGGTTTAATTTCAGCAAGAGATAAAGTGTTTCCACCATGCCCGTCTGAGACTCTGATGGAGCAGTTGAAATCCCCTATTGCTATCCAAGGATGGGAGTCTTGTCTTAGAGAAGGAAGTAAGTTAAGGAGAGATTTCCTAGATGAAAGAAGACTATCAGCATAGATGAATGAGATATAGAATGAGGACAAAGTGGGGATGTTAATGATGTGAAAGTGCAGAAGTTGTCTAGTAGAGAGGATGGGGAGAAGAGTATAAATTTGTGGGTTATGAATGACCATTATTATACCATAAGGAGCTACCTCCAAGTTGTGGTTTAGGTACCAAGAAGGGTTGGTGAGGCTGGCCGCTCGAAGGGTAAGGTTGTAGTTAAGCTTAGTTTCAAGTGTGGCCATCAACTTTATATTATATGAGCTGATGATATCCTTGCAAACTTTGTTTTGTCCTCATTATGTGCTTCTCTTATGTTCCATGCACAAATATTGTATTCATTGATTAAACTCATTTGAGATCTGACTTCTCAATAGACTACTTCTAGTAATAGGGGTGTTAGATTCCTTATGATCAGGGAAAGTTGCTGAATAAGATTTGGTAGTTTTGGGATTGAGGTCAAGGTTTTTACCTTTGTTGTCGCCTTTCTTTTTCCCAGGGTAGGGTGCGAGGGAAGAAGAAAAGGTGAATGTGAGAGATGGAGTTGTTGGGGATTTGGAATTGTTCTTTGAATTTTGGCAGTTAGGATGAATTTTGGTAATTGCAGGCTAAGGTGGAGTGTTTTGAGAAAGTTGATGATTGTGAAGTGAGGAAGATTCTTTGTTAAGAGCAGGACAAACAGGGATAAATTCAGTATTTAGCAATATCGAATTAACCTCATTTAATTGCTTGTTTCTAGCTTTGGGACCAGTTTGTTGGTTTTCTTGATTCAAATGCTTAGGGAGGGGGATTTGGCTGACATGGATGGGTTCATTCACTTGTATTTGTATTTGGTACGTGCATGTGCATGTCATCTTCATGCATATAAGTGCCTTCTTGCATGTCTTTTAATACTTCATACTTATTGTTGGTTGATACTTCAGCAAGCACTGCACAGTTACCAAACTCTACATTTTCATTTATTTCAATTACTACCTGGTTATCACTCAGATCACACTTTTCATTTTGTCTGCTGCAAATCTCACCTTCTTCCAAACATATTTCCTCCATTTCTCCTTTTTCTTTCATTTTATTAGTTGATTTTACCTCCACATTATCCATATTAGATTGATTATCTTTTTCTTCATTTACCTTTTTTGAATCTTTTTCTTTGTCAAAGGAAACAGCTGGGACATTCGATCTTTTTCTTTTGAGTTACTGACACTTTTCCATTTTGGGTTATCTTGTCTAATTCCCCTTTATCTGTACCCTTCGTATTAAACTGAGTTTGTTTCCTTTGCACCTTATTCTTTTAAACTTCAACTTGCCCATCACCCTTTTTATCCTTACTCATACAGTTAGCAGTGCAGTGGCCAAAAACTGTGCAACTAGTACACATATCTGGTTTCCACAAGTAACTCACTTCAATAGTTTGAATTGCCTCATCAACCAAAAGGACATCCAACTTATCAACAAGCTCCTTGTCAGGCTTAACTTCTATAAAACATTTAGCAAAGTTATTTTTCTCTAATTTTTAGTGTTTTCATCCATGCATAAAAGTTTCCCTAGACGACTTTCCAACCAGTTGACACCCAAGTGAGACCAAGCAAATATAGGGATGTTGTGTAGCTTAACCCAAACTAGAACAGACTAAACTGATCCACAAACATTTCCCATTGAAAGGTCCCAAGGTTTAACAATAACATTTTGTTCCCCATAATGATAGGGTCACCTTGTAATATTCTTTGTTTGTCTTCTTAATATGAAAGTAAAAAAAAAAAGGAAAACAACACTGTCGGATTTTACTCTGATCGAACCTTTGAGCTTCCATACTCTCTTTAATAGTTGAACAAAAACAGTGAACGATGGGGGCTTGTCTAAGAAAAAACCAACCAGAAGGTCACTATAGACTTTCGACCCAACTTCCGACACTATAAAAGGGGGAACCAAACGGTTATTTGAGAAGGAGGGAGTCATCTCAATAGGGATGTACTTCCCCTCGTTTTTTGGCTTCCTCTTTAAAAGAAAAGTCCATTGCTATTGAGATGAACAAGAAGAAGATGTCATGCTCGTAAAAGGAGAAGGTGGCAAAGCAAACGAAGGAAGAGAAGGGGTAAGGAGGAGAGAAGGAGAAGCTGGAGAGGTAAGAGGGGGAGGAGGGGGATCTGGGGCCGGTGGAGAAGGAGGAAGGGAGGTTGAAAGGATAGGAGGGGATGGTGATATGCTGAAAGGACGGGGTATAGGGAAGGACAAGGTAAGGTTTGATGAAGGGATGGAAGAAAAAGGATGAGAGGATTCTTCTGCCATTATATACATGTTATATTGAATATGTACATATCTATATTTATGACATTTGTAACTATATACATACTTTATATATAATTAGAAACAATGTTTAAATTGATTCATATATATAATTGTATATAATATATTCAGATTTAAAATATATATAAATATAATTTTATTTTTGGAAAAACTATATATATATACATTTGAAATATAAACAATATTTTATACAATTTTGTTTTTATTTTAAATTTGATTTTATTTAAAAACGATATAAAATATCTTTATTATTTTCATATCTTTTTTAAACATATAGCCGTGAGCTATGTACATAAACATAATATATATATATATATATATATATATATATATATATATATATATCATACATATATACACTTTTATCCAATGAAGACAACATATATATATATATATATTCATGATAATTTGTATGCTAACCATAACACATAACATATATATATATATATTTGTATCTAATTGTAGAAATTATTTACCCCAAGTATGACCTAGTTACGACATGTTGAAATATTGAATTCAGAACTCCTTGATTAGTATCTAGATTCTAGAATGAGTTACGAGTCTAAAAACAACAACCACCAATGTAATAACTTGAATTTAATTTGTGTTTTAAAAGCTTGAATGTTGAGGAGGAGGGGAATGGGGTGACCATTCTGATGTAGGAAAAAAGGAGGCAAAAACTAGAGAGTAGAAAAATGAGTTTAAATGTAGAGCTTTAAAGGAGCAAAAAGAGTACCCAGATCCCCGTTTTACTCTCTCGTTTTCTCACATTTTGAATCAATATTTAAAACAAATAGTACTTTTGGCACAGTTCCTTATTAAGTTTCAAAATTCACGAAAATTCCTTCATTAAATTTCAGTGTAAATTAGGTCCCTGTTTTTTTATTCACGATTATTGCAGAGCATGATGCAACTTTTCATAAAAGTTGCTGACATTTCCGCAACTTTTCTGTACATTGTGAACATAGTGTATGAAAGTTGCTGAAATATCAACACTTATTTATAAAAGTTGCTGACATTTCAGCAACATTTATGTACACTGTGAACACAGTTTATGAAAGTTGCTGAAATATCAACACTTATTTATAAAAGTTGCTGACATTTCAGCAATAATTTTCTTCGTTTCCAGAAAACAGGGACCCGATATACAATGAAAATTTGACAGGGAAAGTTGCTGAAATATCAGCACTTATTTATAAAAGTTGCTGACATTTCAGCAATAATTTTCTTCGTTTCCAGAAAACATGGACCCGATTTACAATGAAACTTTGACAGGGACCCGCTTTACAATATGAAAGTATGATAGGGATGCCTCCCTAATTTCCACTAAAACAAAACTCTCTCACCAGTGGTCGACCATAAAAGCCTTTATTTAGGCCTCCTAATTGCTTCAAGCCTAATCAAATAAATTTGTAATTAAATCCAATTCAAAAGCAAATTGATATTGTATATCGATATATGTATCTATAACTATTATATACCCACTAGTTAATATCGATTAACACAAATTAAATAAAGTTTTATAATTAATATTTCATAAATATTTATTCATTTAATTAATTTATAACAATTATAATTAGTTAAATCATGTGTGTAGCACACCGGAAGTTTTAATAAGTTAAAATTACAAAGGGAAAAATTGTAATTTCATTAAGAGGTAAAATATAAATTTCAAAAAATGTTGGAATTAGTATGTGGGACCTATTCTATTGTGTTTAGAGCGTCATTTATAGTTATGAAACATATATAAATTGTTAAATTTGATAAAACGGGTCGAAAATAGTGGAAAAATACATCAAGCGGGATTTTCGTAAATATGGATTTCAGGTCTAGATTAGAAAAACCTATTTTTCAACTATAAAAAAGGTGCTGGACTCCACTATTTCTCATACCAAACCCTAGCTGTCACATGTACATACCATTCTCCTTCATTTTCCTCAAAAACTTCTCAACCTAAATAAAACTTCTTTATATCTTTCAAAATTCTAAACCAAAATAAAAAAAATGAAATCATAGTAAAATCAAGATAGAGAAGGGAAATCATCAATAGAAGAGAAAGAGAGAAGAGAGGGTGATTTAAGTCAAGCTAGAAAGAAGGGAGCTTTAAAAAGGTGAGTGAATTAATTTCTAGAATATGTCGATTCGTAGCTAATCAAATTTATTTATATCTCTACTTGATTTAAATATATATACTCTTTAATTTTGGAATAGAAGTTCAGCTTGAAGTTTTTTTAAATTGATTAATCTCTATTATAAAAATTAAAAGTAGTAAAGATGGAAAACCTTTGTTGATAATAGAGTAACAGTAAAAAGAGTAAAGGTTAGATTAATGGAGATCGTGTAAAAAATAAATGAAGATAAATCCTTATTGACAATGTTTGGGTTGGTTTGAATGAATGAATAATTCAGATATCTTTATTTCATCTTGGATTGAATATGTTATTTGAAATATATGTACAATTTTTTCAAGATACACTTGGTTAGATTTAAATAAAAAGTGTGTAACTGAGGGTATGAAATACACGTAGAAATTAGATTGAATACAAGTTCTAAAATTTGTATACGAAATCATGAAAAGATAAACAAAAATAACTAAAACAAACAAGTTATAAATATTTCAAAAATAGACTAGGCGTCTAAAAATTCATTTGGACGTTTAAAAATTTCTTTTAGACATCTAGAATTCAGGAAATCATAACCTAAGAGTTTTTAGTTGAAATTCAAAATATTTCAAATGTCTAAAAAAATTAAGTTAGACATTTAATTTTTGAGAATATTCTTTTTATTTGCATCAGGTAACCAAATATATTAATTGTATTTTTAGACGTCTGAGTTATTTTAACAAGCCCAAGTTGAACCTGGGCCTGGTGAAGGCCAAGTAAGATTAATCAAGGAAACTTGTTACCACACCTTTGGCATTAGAGCATCCACAGAACTGAAGGAAGTCGTGCAACAAGATGGAGAAGTATCACACAGGATGAAGTCCTAGGTTCACACTTTACTAAGTTATAAGGCATGTCCTTATATGTTGTGTGCAGTTCTACAGCGAAGGTGTGCTTTAGAGCACATAGCACTAATCGGAGGTTACTCGATGCCTTAGGGACAACTTGGTCAAGGCAATGTGGTGGCATGTTGGATATCGTGCATAAGTACAAACACTAATAGGAGGTTACTCAAGTGTATCTAGGATATGGTGCCTAGACACTATTGTGTATACCTGGTATTGTGCATAGGATAACGAACGTGAGCGGGTAGGTTGCTCGATTTTTTTGGGACATGTATGCCAAGGCATTGTAGAACAGCTTCAATGGAATTAGTGGATTGTCAGATTATACACTTGGGACTAGTATATGAGGTTGTCTACTTAATGTAGAAGTTTTATGCTTAATTAGTCAGGATGTTTACCAGATTTATGTATACTTAGGATGATCGTCACTTCTATTATCAAGATGGAGTTCCTTGTTACTAGATTCCTTACAAATATACATACATAAATATGTAGTCCAAAAAACCAAATAAGCATCTTTGGTCATGTAGACTATAGATGAAGTTAATGACTTATGAACACCATACACTATGTAGCAACCTAGAAACCCGGGCACTTGGTCTTCGAATATGGAAACATTTTGAAATATAATTAAGTGTTACAAATATGATTTTATAACCATCTTAAGCATTATTTAATTAATGAATAATGATAGGAGACTTTATTTTGAAAATTGTTTACAAAATCATATTCTTCAACAGAAGATCGATAACGTGAACGAAAATCGGTTTATCGGTGAACAGCTTTTTGATCGATAAAAGTTGTTCGAACTCTTTTACACTTGTCTAATGATCAAATGAACACATTAGAAATGAATTAACACACAACCCCTATTCACAAAGCATTTAAAATTCTAGAAGCTTCCATTAGGATAAAAGACATATTATGTTAAGGGTATCGGTGTAATTGGCATAAAGGAGAAGTGATGTAAAGGAGAAATGATAGGAGGTAAGTCTTCCATGGCATGGTGGGAAGGTGAAGGCAAGCTTAGAAACCACCACCTTGAGCCTATAAAAGGAGAGGCACTTCCTTATATATTATTCACAAATTCATAAAGAAAAAGTAAATTAAATCCATGTCTTCTTCTTCTTCTTCACAAATTCCTAAAGCAATCAACTGCAAGTCATATTCAAATCAACTCAAATTTGGATTAAAGCCTTACTACATTATAGAAAGACCTTTTACCAAGTTATATTGTGAAAGATTGTAGCACATCTCCACTACACCCTTTGGCCATGAGTAATTGGTGAGGTGGGAAGTGAAAGCAAGGTAATGCAAGGAAGGGAAGGGAAGGGAAGGGAATGAAAGGAGGTTGCTAGGTTGGTTTAGACTTAGGTTCTTCAATCTTGGTTTTTTGTTAGATAAAAGGTGAACTAACTCACCACTTTAATTAAAAATATTTTTCATTTATATTAATGTTTGATTTTTTTGAAGTTGTTTGAATTGATTTGGACATATGTTGAAACAATGGTTTTGATTCTTGCTTTGAAAGTAAGTGGAATTTGTATGGACTTGAACAAACTGGAATGGAATTGTATGACATATAGTAAGACCTTGGATAAAAGAACATAGTTTATAGATGGACTTTGGTTTAGGTCGGACTCTGATTTGAAACTTCACTTATAGCGATGGTCACTATATATGTAGTTTAGAATTGCCTTGTTTATTGGCGATTTCTATGGAACTTTGTAGAGATATTCTTAGGGGTTTCTTACCATATTTATAATTTTTTTATATTTATGTTTGTTTCTATAAAAAAATTTAGTAGTAAAAAATTAAGCAACTGCTCGAAAACAATAAAAACTTAACTCGTGCCAAACTGCTATGTTTAGACTTGATTTCTAATCTTTAAAATGATTGAAAAGATATTTGAGTTTAAATATTTGTTTTCATTATTTTTACAAGGGTTTACTAACTATTGTTAGAGGATATCAAAAGTTCTTTGACATATTTATGAATTTTTAAGAGTTAGTTGTGAATTTTTGAAGAAGTGGTTTTTTATAAGGAAAACTTGATTTTCCAAGTTTTAAAGATTTATAAACTTGTCATTTTGAAGTAATATTTTGGATAAATATTTAAAAACCTATTGTTAGTATTTTTTAATATTTTGAAAGTATAAATAAACGTTTTCAAAAGGGTATAAGAATTTCTTAGTGGATAAATGGTTTTATTATGCGATTGCTTATTAAATGGTAATCAACTATGATTAACACTAAAAGCCATGTTAACCCAAAAAATGGACAAACACCCTAGAGTATGACACGAAAGCACAAACCCTGTTAGAATAGAGCAAATATAATAGAAAATAGTGTAAAAGTAAATGGGGCACATAGAATTTTATAGTGGTTCGGCTATTAACTAAGCCTGCGTCCGCTTTATAACTTTATTTATTGGTTTGATCTAGCTTGAATGAGATTACAAGGTGATTGAAAAAGAATTAGTCACAAGTATAGGGGTTAGACTTATCCTAAGTCCTAGAATTGATATGAGTAGCTGCCTTGGTGACTATGGTGTAGAGGAAAAAGTTGAAGAATAGACAGAGATCATGTGTAGTGATAGTAGAATCCAGATCCTTTCTTGGTTACTCTATGGTTTGTATTTATATGGGTAGAGCTATATCAGATCATAAGCCCGCTACAAGAGAAGTCCATAGACTGGCTTAAAGATAGTAAAGAAACGCCACGACAACCCAAGTAACCAATTAGATCTAGTACCGAGTCAAGGCCTTGACTCAGGGCCGAGTATAATCCTTAGCTCATATTCAATGGACTCCTTTTGTTTTGAGCTCCTTTCTTCGTCTATATTTCCTCCATGTAATTTGACAGTTTTTAGACAAGTTTAGGTAATCATTCTTCCTTAACTTTGATTATTCTGCCGTTTGGACCGTCCAGTCTTCATTCCTTATAACAGACTCTCTATAACTCTACAAAAATTAACGAATATGCATAGGAAGACAGTGTACCACTTGTACTGAAAATATAAGAATACCATGTCTTGGAATTTAAAATCGGTAGCGATTCAAGGGAATTAACACGAGCCTAGTTAGCTACTTAGATCATTTCGTGTTCATACTTTCTAAAGACTTTCCTATTATCCTTCTGAGCATCTCTGTCATGTTTTAGGTCATTCTCACTCATATTGACGTACTGCATTCTATTTATTTCTTCTTCGTTAAAAACTCGGTTAACATTTGCTCCCCAAAGTACGTTTTCATTGGAAAAGTATGCTCTAGAACAAAGTAAGTCTTGTACTGCTATCTAATGAGTTTTAATTGATTGTCAAATTCCATTTTATGACGTTGTTTTTAACTGGTCAACTTCTGACCAGCTATTTGCTCTGATTTCGATTTGAATTCCAATTCTCGATACTAATGATGCAACCTTCACTCTAAAATTTACGTAAGGCTTTAACTCGACATGTATGTCTATTGTGGCGAGTTGGAGCTAGCCCGACTTGAGTCAGTAAACTCGGTGCCAAGTCAAGCCTTAACTCGTCCCAAGTTAAGGACTTAGTTTTCTAAAACAAATTCCTTTACTTATACCACTCCACTTAACCACTCTTCCCACTTGTATCATTTCCAACGTGAGTCTACAAATTTTCCACCCGAGTTCTTAGACGTGCCGATTCAAGCCTCATCCCTACCACCGTTCAACTTTCGACTTCACCATAGAGCTCCGACGTCTCCCTGTATTGCCCTTCATTGTCTAAATGAGCAGCTAGCACTGAAGGTCGTCGTGTATTGACTTAGATTTGGGTTATTGAAATCTTAATTTGATTTTGCTCCTAATCTAAATCTATAGGTTGGCAATGGTGAAATCAAGCTTGAATGGTGATAGGGATGACGACTTACCCTAGTCGAGTGCAAATTCGAAACATAGATGGTTGAAATCAAACATGATTTTTTAGCGATGTTCTTAGGGTTTGACTTCACATTGTAGGCATATGACCTTAATGGAAAAAATATGCTCCTTAGTTTCAACCATCTCATTTTCATGGAAATGACTAAATCTAAATCATTAAATTGATTCCGACACGACGATACACATTAGATTTGAATGTATCAGCATGTTCCGTGCTATTGAAAAGAAAGAACTTTCCCATGGGTAAGCACAGAAAAAAGATTTCAAAGGATGTTACGCATCGTTTTTTCAACACAAGCGAGCTATCTACATAGGATGGTCCGTTCGTAATGCTTGGGACATTGGACTCATTCCATATAGATAATACACTAACCTACCTCAGTCAGCGCTTGACATCTAATTGGTTAGCGTAGCCGACTTCCTTTGTATTTCAAGCGTTAATTGCATAGGAATCCTTATTAAAAATAAAGCATAACTTACCGTGATCAATAAGTTTTAATATCTAAAGTGATGCACTAGTAGACGGGCTGTAAGTCTGTTAATGGAGCATCCATGCCTTCAGAACCCGAGTCATCAACTGCCTCAATTTCTCCGTCCATTTCCATGGGGCCAAGCCAACCTACGAATTATGATTTCTATGTCCCGTTAGTTTCGGTAGGAGCTGTACCTGACCAGTTACCTCCTAGGATGGGAATTCTGATTGACCCTTCGGAGCAATTCCGCGGTCCTAACAGCTAAAATGCTTGGAAATATATGTGTACATCACGGGATCCTCGAGGGTGACATTCCTATGCCAACTCGAGTCGAATATGCATATAATCTTCCTGAAGGCTTTACTACTTGTAAACGATACAGTACTTGAGTGGTGTCATACTGCCATTCAATCGATTCCTGTCCACGGTGCTTCAAGATTTTTGATTGACGACATATCAAATCATCTTATAGTTATGCGCTCTTAAGTTCCTTGTACATCTTATTCATGATCAATCTTGGGCAACCCCTAAGGGTAAATGAACTCGCATATCTCCTACGATTCAAGAGGAGACAAGACTGCCCATCCTTTATAATTATTGAAGCTTGACAGGATGTAAGTTGATAAAGGGTCTTCACAACAAACGTGCAGCCTTCAAGAACAAGTTCTTCTTCGTCCGATATCTAGAGGGATTTAATCGCTTCTGGTTATTTCGAAGTACGTTTTTATTCCTTAGCTCTTGCCACTCCAAGTGATTTTCCAGTTTCATAACATATCATTTGTCATATTGATGTTATCCCTAGGCGGGAAAGTAATGACGAGCTCAAAGCAATGCTTGAAACTCTTAAGGCTGTGATAGCTTCCGAGCGCATAGTGGAGTTCCTTTTGACAAATGAGAACCTCCAACTGTCCGACTTTCTTCATCCTAATAGTTTTGCTATAGATCATGAGCCGCCAACATTGAGTGGACTTAGGAGACGTACTCGTTCCTTGTCCTGCGATCGTGATTGTGATGAGGAGGCTTAAGAAGAAGTGGCAGTCCGTCAGAGGAAGCACATCCCGAAGAGATTCTTATACCGTTGGATAGGACATTAAAGGGGATAGGAATGAGGACCGCAGGATGTCTCTGATTCTTGAGGAAGAAGATGAAACATTTCAAAGGAGAGATGGGAAACAACTTACGATTGAGTAAGGAGAGAATGAGGGTTTGAACGATGATGATAATGAATTTCACATCTCTAAAGAGAGAGATAAATCTTTCGATGAGTCAAAGGAGATGATCCCTGATCTTCCAAGCTTTCTTCTCTACACTTGTTAACCACCAAGGCATTAGGCCCTAAACTCATGATTTCTCCTCCTCAAGAACAACCTAATATCAAGACTCCACAGTCTAATGGATGTCAAGCTACTGGTACCCCCATTAGAGATACATCTACATTCGATTTCATGAGAGATGTCGCCATTTATGTAGATGAATACAAGGATATCTCCATTAGTGAATTGATAGCTGAGATTGGCTCAAAAATTGACATTTCCTCAAGCGCATTTGAAAGCTGTGGTGAAAAGACTCTAACTCTTAAACCCTGACGATATGATTGGTAGAGTATATAAGTGGTCATCAGCACTACACGCTTCACTTTAGGATCATAAACACACATCTCTGCATTGCGTTAAGTTCCTAAATTTGAGTATTAACCTCGTTCTTATTTTCGTTTTAGATACCATAAGGCAAGGGTTATACCATTAGTTACGTCAATACACCAATTCCCGCAGAAGTAAAACTTCTAATCCGACTTACCGCACTTCTTGTGAAATGGACGAGGAGAGAAGGAAAGGAAAAAAGGATGAAGCTCGTCACATGGAGTGAGAGCATAAGAGGGGAGACAAGAGAAAATTAGATGACAAGAGTAGTGCCCTCGATGAAATATACAAGCACTACAACAATGTTCAAGATCGCCGTACGCCTTCATTATCGATTATCCCCCCCACCACACTGATGCTTGGACCGTTGAAATACCAACAGTTCCATCTTCTTAAGCAATAACCATGTAATGGCCCATACTTCTTTTAGACGAACTGAGAAGTTTGTGCTTCTACCGGGTCCACCCATGCTTCCAGCTACCTTTTCAAATCTATTCTTGAAGAGAGTCAAGTTTGACAAGAAAATATAGCCCCTTAATAGGGCCACTTCACTCAGCAATCTAAAGATAGTCCATGAGAACTTGGAAGCCAGGTGTGATATATGGCATTTAATGAAGGCCCGTTCGGACGTAAACGCATCAACTATCAGGAGATTCATTCATTTCAGGCTGAAAGAGAAGACCATGCTAAGTCGATCAAAGATCGTGATGATAAGATAGTTCAGTTGAAGATTGAGAGGGACATAGCTCCAAAAGGAAAGGATTCCAATGACAAGTTGTTGACTAAGGCAAACCAAGCTTATGATAGAGTTATTATCGTGATAAAGGATCAACTCAAAGATACTCATATTAAATCCAAGAAACTAAAAGAGCAACTTACCGAAGTAGAAAACACCATTAAACATCGAAACCAAACTATCATTGATCATGTTGTTTTCATTGCTGAGTAAGCCACTGAGCTCAGCTGTCTTCATGGGAGAATGCGAGGCTGGTGAAAGAAAAGAAAGAGGCTGCATCTGGTAAACTAGCGGAGAAGATCAAGCATCTAAGAAAAAAGTCAAGGCTTACAGAGCTACAATCGAAATATGATGATGTGATAATCCAAACGATGTTAATATGCTTCATCTTTATAATAGATGGATGATGAATAAGGGCAGCTTGAAATGGCTTGGTAATAACTATCCCCTTACTCTTGCCATAGTGTGGGAGGAACTGTTGATCAGGTCTGAGGAGGCCAAGGATATGTACTCTAAAGAGGAGCTGAAGGCTACTTACCTCAGCCTTGAGGACATTGACTTCTTGGCCACCGGTAAAGAGATCCTAAGGAAGAGAGGGAGAAGGAAACTACCAATGCTATAGAAAAAGCTTTTGTTAGCCTAAGCTCCTCGGGTCAGCACCAAACATTTACTCATACTTCTCAAGAGCAGACGGCGATCGCACCCATATGCATGGCTGTTATTTCTAAAGTTATTCACGCCTATGTGACTTTCGTAGCTTTGGGTGAGCTATGCCCTTTTCCAATTGTAGTACGACCTTCAGAGATGAGGACTAGTGGTGAAGCATTCAAGATTGAAGTTCATGACCAAACCCTTGGATTAGGTATTTCTCTCATCTATCCGGTGCTCCAATAACTTTAATTACTCTAGAATACTTTTCTAAATTGTGCACCTCTCTTTCCCAACTTGCATGTCAGCCAACTATCCGGCCTCCTCCTCTTGCCATTCAGGGTCCAGGAGCTGCTGGTCTTTTCACTGCTTCCACCGCCATCTCTACAACAGCCTCTAGCATGGTTCCCATCTCCATCTCTAGGCCTGGTCCCGATTCCAAACAAATAGAAGCGCTGTAAAAATTGGAGGACATCTTAGCATCATGGATGAAGAGGTGGTGATTACCAGGGAGTTGGGGCTGACAGACAACATGACTTAGTAGAGGGACTGGAAAAGGAAAAGAAGGGTCTGCATATGAAGAAGTATAAGGAGGAGTGGAAGTGTAGGACCTCCACTACCATCACATTGAAGGTGTCAAAGGAGGGGAGTTCAGCTATCGGAGGGTTAGAGGGGTTTAGTTCCTTGCAGTAGGAGAGATCGACAAGGATAGCAAGAAGAGCTTTCGATTCATCTAGGCAGGGGCAGTCAAAGCGAAGGGAAAGGCGGAAAGAAATCAGGATGAGCTCGAGCACTGGTGGAGCAGGGTACTCATTGTCTTTTTGTGTGTTTTTATGGTGTTAGAGTATGTACAAGTACATAGTTTGTATGTAGCATCCTTTTCCTTCTATTGCAACATCAGTAACATTGGTACTTTTGCTTTTTAATGTCCAAAACAGGGCGATTTTGTTCGAGTACAACCCCCGTTGTTTGATATTGTACATAAAATGATATGTATAATGGAAAAGGTTAGCATTCCCACTGCAATCTCTTCCCTGTACTTTTCTATATTCTATGTACTATGCTTGTGTATATATTGTTATATGTGTACATTATAAGATTACTTATCTCACAATTTCCATATTATATACCAATGTACTATTTGATATATGATGTGTTTATTACTGCCTTTCTATGTATATAAATAGTGTAAATAATATAACTTGCAATAATTTAGCGCACTACTTTACTTTGCTTTGTTATGGTCGCCAAAATTCTCTATTTAGCATAATAGAACTATGAAGTGATTTTCATTTTAACCAAGTGTTAGTATTTTGTATGCCACCCACCCATATGGCTGGTTACTCCGAACACCTGACATGAAACCGGATGTTCTAGGAAGCTCTTTGGTTTTCCCCCGTCCATGATGTATTACAACTCGTATCTCTAGGAACTTGTAATTTGAATACTTGATTCTGAGCACCATGTACTTTGATTGCGATTGATTCTCTCCAAGATCGGTACTGAGGATCTACCTGTGTATCAGTCTCTATTTCCAAGGATCAATGGATAGCTCAATCCTTTGGATTCTCTTTTGACTTGGCCTATCTTTGAGCAATGTCAGGTTTTGGGAGGTGAGGATTGATTTCTACCAATTATGCAACTGATGAATTTCCTAATGCTGTCGGAGTAGCGTCAGTACTTAGGAGATTTTCCAAAGTAGCTGTTTGGGCCAAAATTGATCACAAACCCCAAATATCGTGAAAGCACCAAACTATGAATATAGATCGGCAATATTCAAGTACAAGCCACAGATCTCAGCAAATAAAAAACAACAATTCAGCAATTACAATAAAAAAACAGGATTTATAGTGGTTTGGCTATCTTCGACCTACGTCCACTTCAAAGTTTTATCTTTTATTGATTATCCTTTCTGGTTACAGATGATTACAGCGATTACAATGAAATAATTTGAGTACAACAGCGATGATAAGGTGTAGAATTGAATCCGGCAGAGTCTGGACGTCGAATAGCCAAAAGATCCTTTCTCTATAGGATTCAGGGGGCTATTTATAGGCATAGGAGGCTGATATCACGCTCAAACTTCGGAAGACTCCTTCTGGCACGTGAGTGGTCCCACGCGACCGGTTCCACCAAGTTTCGTCACGATCTGTGATCGATAAGAATTGATTTCTTATCGATCAAAAAATGATCCAATCGGGCTGAAACTTGGCATGAGCAATTTTTACCTTGTACGCAAGCTTCTGTGAAAATTTCGTAGCATTTGGATCTGTGGATCTCGATTTATGATCGATACGAGTCGATGTTCTTCGAAAGGCTGTCTGGTTCGAATCCATGGCTTCGTATCCCTCCCTTTCACATCGATCAGGAGCACGTGCACACAGTGACGTGGAGTGATGTGGAGCGAGTTTCCTGGATCGATCCAATTTTTGTGACGTATTGACTGAGTTATTCGTGCGCCTTATTCGTATCGTCATTTATTGATGAGGACCATTTCACATCCATCACATGTAGTTCCATTCGCACCGGTAATTTATCATTGTTCGTACCGATCGATCTTGGTCCAGTTCATAGCGATCAAATCGATACGAGCTAGTGGCACTTGCGGATCGATACGAACAGCAGTTATATGGTAGACACGAACATGGCATGCTATGGTCATGATCAGGGGTTCTCTTGTCGATACGAACTCGATGGACACGAATAGCAAGGCCTGGGATCGATCCGAACCTGATGGGTTTGAATAGAGCCGAGCTGAGGTCTCTCTGAATGGTTCGAGATTGATCGATTCAAAGATGAGCGATTCGAAGTCGCTAGCTCCTGATGGATTCGAACAAACTAAGGCGGTGTCATTCCGATGGATACGAACTGGATGGATTCGAAGTGAGGCAAAGTCATTTTGATGGATATGAATCTGATGGATTCGAAACGGAGCTTGGTGATGGATACGAAAATGGGGTTATCACCTTCAATTTGCATCGATCATAACTTGAGCATACGAACTCAGATTGGCTTGAAATTTGGAATGCGGACTTTTATGGTTTTGCTTTCATGTCTTGTCAATTGCAGCCCGATCCGGACTCGGACAAAATTCATTGATATCCATGGTTATCTTGCAATGCATAGTTGATATTCATGACTTGTTATTATTGATTTTCAATTAATTTTTGGGTATCTCAGCTTTTCCAAAAGGTAGGATAACACTTTGCCCCCCAAAACGTGCCTTTTGGTAAAAGGTGTGTTTTGATCAGTCTCAAATCGAATGCAGCGAGTTCATGTTTCATTCAAAGCTTATAGCATTTTCAATCAATTTTATGGCTGTTCGAAGCCAAATCATTATCCATTTCTTCCTATGGAAGTCAAAGATGAAATTCTACAATCTCTCCGGACTATCGGTGGTCACTCCGGACCCTTGCCAAGCCCATTCCAGACTTAGCGATTGAATAGAAAGATCTCATTGCACTCCGGCGTTGCTTTGTATCCCTTGCACTCCGGCCCCAGCTAGGGCATATAGCGATGCCTTGGTTGTTCTAAACCGATCATAGCCTCTCCGGGCTCTTGTTGGGTCCCATTCTGTCACTCTCCGGTGAAGGGGAAACAGCGTTAAGTGAGTCGATCATGTCGCTCTCCGACGAAGCAACTCACTTCCTGCACTCCAGTTCAGTGTATCTGAACATTAACCGATGTCATGGCCTAAATCGTGGGCCGTTCACAGCCTCTCCGGGCTGTTATCGAATCCCGATCCAATCACTCTCCGGTGAATGGGAAACGACGTTAAGTGAGTCGATCCTGTAGCTCTCCGACGAAGCAACTCACTTCTTGCACTTCGGACCCTGCCTCTCTGGGTAGGATCATAAAGCGATCATTTTTATGTAGGTATTTAACATTCATCCTTTAACTCTCTGGTCAAAGGTTTATATCAAGAAATTCAAGTTTATTTATTAAATTCAAGTCCTAGATGTTCAATCTCAAACATCAGGAAAAAACTAAACATTGCCTCTCCGGGCAGATCGGTCTATCTCCATCTCAGAGCATGCCTAGGGATCTCTCCGGTTCTCGTACATGAGTAAGTGGAATAGCCGTTTATTTTAAAATCAAATCTAAGAAAACTAATCGACCAAATTCCAAATCTCGAACTTGGCCCTTGCCATCATAATCGATTGATGACGAGTTGTGATCCCGATCCAGGATCAGTTCTGTTAGGTGGAGGCGGCAGTTGTTCAGGTCTTACGGTCGTAGCCCGTTCCTTGGTATATTGTGGCAATCTACCACTCCTAGAATGTTTTTCCACCTCATCTTTTAGGAGACGGCATTCATCGGTAGTGTGCCCATCCAACTCGTGGAATAGGCAATATTTTCCAGTTCTACGCTCCCTCTCAGTGGGATCTCTCCTGGGTGGTTTTCGATAGGGGAGTTACCCCCGAGTTTCAGTGCAAATCCTTTCTAGACTTGCCGTCAGATCCGTGTATTGTCTGAATCTGGGCTCTCGGAATTTCTTTCGTTTATCAGGACCACCACGTCTATCATCCTGCTTCCTCTTTCCTTTGTCTGCTCCAGACTGTTCCTTAGCGGTTCCTTCGCCCTGCACAGCATTTGCTTCTCGTCTCTCGGCACGTGAATCTTCCAGCCGAATGAATCTCTCAGCTTCGTGATAAAATTCTCCCAGATCTTGCGGGGGATCTCTTGCCAAAGAATCTTTAAATTCGGTGCCTTCCGCGACTTCAGCCACCGCCGCCATCAAAATCATCGATGGATCTGGGCGATCGTCCGAAGCCACTGTTGCGTTGAATCTCAATAGAAAATCTCTTATGGACTCTCTGCTCCTCTGCTTTATCAAAGCCAAAGTCACCACACTCTTGGGTCATGTTACATGGACCCTGAACTATTTCATGAAGCATTCTACAAGCTCGCCCCATGTTCTGATCAATCCGTTCTCTAGCTGCCTGAACCAAAGCGCAGCCAAATCTGACAAGTATAGAGGGAAGCATCGAGCCATCACTTCCTCGGATGCCCCCAGCACTTCCATGTGCCTGATGTATCTGGTAATATGCATGGTTGGGTCTGGCTTCCTGTCATAAGGATCCAGCATAGGCAATTTGAACTTTGGTGGGTTCCTTGCATTTCTGATATTCGGAGTGAACGAACTCCGACTAACTTCTTCCAATCCTCCACTCGACAATCCTCCTCTCATGATTCGTCACACTAGACCAACCATTCTTTCATCTCCATCCAGGGGTGGCCCCCTTGTCACGTTTCTATCCTACCCCCCAAGTCTCGAAGGGAATTCTGGTGCATACTCTTCATGTGGCTCGGTAACATTAGCATTGACTCCAGCCTGCTGAACTTCATCTATAGGTCTTCCAGTGTCTGATCCTGAGGGTCTGCCCCCAAGTCCTTGTTGATTGCCTTCAGGTCCTGCATTCCGGTCTTGAACTTGACTTTCATTGGTTTCCGCAATCCGAATTCCTTGTTCTGCACTTGCAGCCGCGGTAGTTGGTCCAAGGTTCTGCGCACTCGCTGCTCTCATCTGTTCAAGGAAATTCTACAGCATCTCCTATTGACTCTTCATCATTCTTTTATGCATTAAATTAGCCATAGCGTCCATCTCATCCCTGGTGATGTAGATTGAAGCTTGTCCTTCTCCAGCTCCAGAGGATGCTTCTTGACTTCCTTCCTATTGGCTTCTCTCAGCCCTCTGTCTTCTACTGGTTTGTCTAGTCATTCTCCTTAAATCTGAATCCTTTAAGCTTTTCAAATCTCAACTTCAATCCGATGTAGCGGGTGCTAGTTCCTCTCAGCGAAACCACCAAAGTATTTGCGCCAAAATTGATCACAAACCCCAAATATTGTAAAAGCACCAAACTATGAATATATATCAGCAATATTCAAACACAAGTCGTAGATCTCAACAAATAACAAACAACAATTCAGCAATTACAATCAGAAACACAGGATTTATAGTGGTTCGGCTATCTCCGGCCTATGTCCACTTCAAAATATTATCTTTTATTGATTATCCTTGCTAGTTACAGATGATTACGGCGATTACAATGAAGTAATTTGAGTACAACAGCAATGATAAGGTGTAGAATTGAATTCGGCAGAGTCTGGACGTCGAATAGCCAAAAGATCCTTTCTCTGTAGGCTTCAGGTGGCTATTTATAGGCGTAGGAGGCTGATATCACGCTCAAACTTCGGGAGACTCCTTCTGGAACGTGAGTGGGCCCACTCGACCAGTCCCACCAAGTTTTGACTCGATCTATGATCGATATGAATTTATTTCATATCGATCAAAAAATATTCCAATCGGGCTGAAACTTGACAGGAGCATTCTTTACCTTGTACGCAAGCCCCTGTGAAAATTTCGTAGCATTTGGATCTGTGGATATCGATTTATGACCGATACGAGTCGATGTTCTTTGGAAGGCTGTCTGGTTTGAATCCATGGCTTCATATCCATCCCTTTCGCATCGATCAGGAGCACATGCACATAGTGACGTGGAGCGATGTGGAGCGAGTTTCTTAGATCGATCCAATTTTTGTGGCGTATTTACCGAGTTATTCGTGCATCTTGTTCGTATCATCATTTATTGATGAGGACCATTTCACATCCATCGCATGCAGCTCCATTCGCACCGGTAATTTATCATTGTTCGTACCTATCGATCTTGGTCCAGTTAGTAGCGATCAAATCGATACGATCTAGTGGCGCTTGTGGATCGATACGAACATCAGTTGTATGGTAGACATGAACATGGCATGCGATGGACATGATCAGGGGTTCTCTGGTCGATACGAACTCGATGGGCACGAATAGCATGGCCCGGGATCGATCCGAACCTGATGGGTTCAAACAGAGCCGAGGTGAGGTCTATCTGATTGGTTCGAGATTGATCGATTCGAAGATGATCGATTCGAAGTCGCTAGCTCCTGAAGGATTCGAACAAACTGAGGCGGTGTCGTTCCGATGGAAACGAACTTGATGGATTCAAAGCGAGGCGAAGTCATTTTGATGGATACGAATCTGATGGATTCGAAACGAAGCTCGGTGGTGGATACGAAAATGGGGTTATCACCTTCAATTTGCATCGATCATAACTTGAGCATACGAACTTGGATTGACTTGAAATTTGGAATGCGGGCTTTTATGGTTTTGCTTGTCATGTCTTGTCAATTGCAGCCCGATCTGGACTCGGACAAAATTCATCGATATCCATGGTTATCCTGCAATGCAAAGTTGATATTCATGACTTGTTATTATTGATTTTCAGTTAATTTTTAGGTATCTCAGCTTTGCCAAAAGGTGGAATAACAGTAACATCAGTACATAGGAGATTTTGACAGGCTGACGATGATTTCATGGTAACATCGATGATTTGGAGCGCATTTGGACGCAATTCCTTCAGTTCAAGTGGCAATAGAATGGATGCTTATTTGGACGTAGTTCCAATGGTCCAAGTAGTAAAGAAATGGATCGGACTTGAACATGGTTCCATCAGTTCAAGTGGCAAAAGGATATAGGCTTACTTGGACACAGTTCCATTAGTCTAAGAAGCAAGACAATGGAGCGCACTTGAACGTGATTCCATCAATTCAAGTGGAAAAAGGATGGACGCTTACTTGGATGCGGTTCCATCGATCCAAGAAGCGAGGCAATGGAGCAGACTTGAACACGGTTCCATCAGTTCAAGTTGCAAAAGGATGGAGGTTTACTTAGATGCGGTTCCATCGATCCAAGAAGCGAGGCACAGCTTACGGATGTGTGCAAAGGTTGGGCCTTTCTAATGTAGCGGGAGCAACTCTGATTCTCAAAAGGCCAAGATCAATTTTCTCTATCGATCAGGCTGTTTGAGTCAATTTGATATCATTGACTCAATGGTTGCTTACATGAACACGATTCCATCATTTTAAGAAGTGAAATGAATTTACTGATAAAATTAAGAGAAAGGAGAATCCTTCTTATTTACAATGCCCCCAGTATCCCTAGGTAGCTTATTTGTGGAAATAGGAAATACAAAGATAAGTACTAACTAAGATAGTGATGTAGCTAGTCACTATTCCAAGCTCAGGCAATCGAAATTCCATCGATCGTTGTGGGCTTAAATGTTCCATCTCCAAGTTTCTAGCCAATAAAGTATGGTCCTTCCCAATGTGGGTCAAGTGCTCCCATACCTTGGAAGATCCATTTTAGGATGAGATATCCCATTTCGAAGGTGCGGTTGTGAACTTTGGTGTTAAGTATCGCGCTACCGTCTTCTAGTGAGTAGCGGTCCTTAATTCTTCTTCCCGCTTCTCATCGATTTGGTCAAGTGGCTGGAGCAGAATCTTCTCATTTTCATTTTGGTTGAATTGTGATCTTCGATGAGAGGGGGTTTCCAGTTCTGCTACGATCATTTCTTTTGAACCATATGTCAAGGCGAACGGTGAGTGCCCGATCATAGATTTATGTGTTGTTTTATAAGTCCATAGTGCAAGTGGAAGTTCATCTACCTAGTTTCCTTTAGCTTTCTCTAGTCCCATCTTCATGGTGGATTTGACGATTTTTTTCACTACTTTCGCTTGCCCATTTGCCTACGGGTGCACTACATCTGATAACGCTTGCAGAATTCCTTGAATTCAGCACTCTTAAACTTAGTTTCATTGTCCATGATGATTTTTTGTGGTACTTCAAACCTGCAAATAATGTTTTTTGTTACAAAGTTAATTATTCTTTTAGTGGTAATGGTGGCAAGCATTTCTACTTCAGCTATTTGGTAAAGTAATCAACTACAATGATAGCGTATTTGGCTTCTCCTTTTGCTATTAGTAGTACACTAAGTAGATCAATTCCCCAAATTGTAAACGACCAAGGACTGATCATTTGCGTAATTTTCAAGGATGGGGTTCTTAAGATCATAGAAAATTTCCGGCATCGATCACAATGCCTGGTATAATCTGTTGTGTCTCAGTTGATTGTAGGCTAAAAATATCCATAACATAAAACCTTCTTTGCCAGTGTCTACCCCCCGGTGTTGTCACGCAATTGCTATTATGGACTTCCATTAGAATCTTCTTGGCTTCGTCTTTGATTATACACCTCAGTAGGGGGATGGAGACACTTCTCATGTATAGCACTCCATCTTGTAGCACGAACCACGATGTCTTTTGAAGGAGCTTCTTTAATTCATTTTGGTTCCTTAAGAGTATTCCTTTGAGAAAATAATCCTTGATTAGTATCATCCACGATTCTTTTTCCTCCATTTTCTCTAGAACCCAAACTACATCCATCCTATCTATGCTTAGAGCTGTTAATACTTCAACTGGAACTAATCCCATTGATTGTGCCTCTCTAGAACTGGCCAATTTAGCTAAGTAATTAGCCTTCATGACCTTTTCCCTGAGGATATGGGTTATCATATAGTGTTCGATGTCACTGAGTAGTTCTCATGGTTTTGAGAAGTACAGGTCGAGATTTGCCCTTTAACTTGATATTCTCTCTTTACCTGACAAATGACTAGTTGAAAATTGTTATAGATAAGCACAACTTTTATTCCTAATTCTTTCACAATCTTCAATCGTGCTATCAATGCCTTATACTCTATCTCATTATTAGTAGCAGGGAACTCTAATCTTAAGACTTAACAGATTGATCGTCCTTTGGGAGTCTCAAGCATAACTCCCACTCGCAAGCAGTATTCATTTGATGTGCCATCAATGAATAGCTTCCATTGTGATACCACTTCCTCTGCCTCCTACCCATCTCCATCTCGATACCGGTGAATTCCATGATAAAATCAACAAAGCATATTCGTTAATTTCCCTTCATGAGTGATAAGTCATGCCATGCTAGCTTAATCCAATATTCCACTTCAAAAGTCGCCCTAAAGTCTCAGGTCAATATAGTATTTGCTTTCAAAGGTCGATCTATCAACACTAAAATTAGATGGAATTAAAAGCGCAGTGCAACTTCCTCGATACCACCATCAAGAAACATGCTAAATTTTCCAACTTCGGATAGTTTGTTCAGCTCTGGTGAAGCTTTTGCTGATGTAGTAGATGGGCCATTGAATTATGGCTTCCTCTCCTACAAGTGATGCACTTAGATAATGATGGGACACTACTAAGTAGATAAATAGGTCTTCCCTGTCTACCGGGTTCGATAGAATCGGTAGGGTCTCCATATGTCGCAATAATTCCATAAAAGCTGTTTGGCAAACCTGAGATTGAGGAATTCTCTTCTTTCATAGCCTCTGCAGTTTCTAACCTAGTCCTTGGGGGCAGTTGGTGGTTGCACCACTAGCAAAGCATTAATCTCATCCATAAGTGCCTTCTAACTATCAGCCATCTTATGGTTAAGTTGATTAATTATCTGGTTAAGCTTTATTCTGATTACAACTTCCTGTTGAGTGAAAGCACTTGGTGCTAGATTTCTATCATTTATTGCTATTCGATGATTGTTAGCACTGTTTACTTTCTTTTTCTAGAGATTGGTTTCATTAACACCAAGTTTTGTCCCAATGGATCTTCCAGATGCTGACTTCTTCCAAGGAGCCATTAGAATAGAAAATCTCTAACCTTTTTCAAGCAAATTTTCCTGATCTAACCTCTAGATCTATCCAATCCAAAGTAGATAGCTAGATCCAAGGCTGGGTTCTTTGTTCTTAGTGAAAGCACTAAAATGTTAACCAAAAAATGGACCAACACACTGGAGTATCATGTGAAAGCACTATTTCGGTTAGAACGGAGCAAATATAATAGAAAATAATAGAAAAGTTAACGAGTCACAAAGATTTTTATAGTGGTCCGGCTATTAACTAAGCCTACGTCCAGTTTATAACTTTGATTATTGATTAACCTAGCTTGAATGAGAATACAATGTGACTGAAAAAGAATTAGTCACAAGTACAGGAATTTGGCTGATTCTAAGTCCTAGAATTGCGTAGAGTTGCTGCCTTTGTGACTATGACGTAGAGGAAAGAGTTGAAGAATAGATAGAGATCCCACGTAATGGTAGTATAATTCTGATCCTTTCTTGATTGCTCTACGATTTATATTTATAGGAGTAGCAACTATATAACATTAGAAGCCTGCTACCAGGGAAGTCCATGGACTGGCCTAATATAGTATAAAAAATGCCATAACAACCCAAGTTACTAATTAGACATAGAACCGAGTCAAGGCCTTGACTCAAGGCTGAGTCTAATCGTTAGCTACTATTCAATTGACTCCTTTTGTTTTAAGCTACTTGCTTCGTTTAGATGTCCTCCATGTAAATTGATAGGTTTTTAACAAGTGTTGGTATCATTATTCCTTAACTTCAATTATTCTGCCATTTGGACCGTCCAGTCTTCATTCCTCGTAATAGACTCTTTGGAACTCTATGAAACTTTATGAATATGCATAAGAAGACTAGAAGACCACCAGCTAAAAATATGAGAATGCCATGGCTTGGCATTTAGACTCGGTACCGAGTCAAGGGAGTTGACTCAAGCCGAGTTAGCTACTTATACCATTTTCTATTTACATTTTCCAGAGGATTTCATCTGATCCTTGTGAGTATCTTTGTCAAGTTTTATATCGTTCTGTCTTCATATTGACGTTCTAGCTCCTATTATTTTCTGCTTGGTTAAAAACCCAGTTAACAAGCTGTGAGGTAGATTTCTCTATTTGTGAGAGTTAAAATTGATGTTAAGTAAGGATGAAGCAATAGAACTTTAACCTACTGACTTCCCTGTTGACCCGAGGAATAGTTAAGTTTGAATGTTAGAAACATGTTAATCTTGTTGATTTCTTACTTGTTGATGGAAATTATTAATACTACATTTAACACTGAAAGTCGATGAGTAAACTTGTCGATTTGTGAGATTCAAGGATGAAGTGGCTTGAGCAAGGCTTTGATATTCAACCAGTGCTCTAACTTACTCGGCTTCATTTTTAGATGAGGAATAGTTAAGTTGAAATTTTAAAACATGTTATGTATACGAACATTGATTTGTATATTCTAACTGGATAGTCGATTAGTTGACTATCAAATTTACAAAATATTAAATTAAGAAGTAATTGAAAGGCTTCACTATTTCATACCAATAAGATCCCTCGGGATGGAGTGTTGGTATGAAATGTTTCTATTTATCACTTACTTCTGACAGAACAAGAATTAAGTTATGTGAAAATTCATCGATTAGTTTTAAAGAGTCCAAGATTGGTAAGTGTTTTACTTACATAATACCACTTCTAAACTAGCATATGAGTTCTATGTTTTGGAAAAGGTTGAAAAGGGAATCTATATGGAGATTCGAGATCTATTAGAGATGCATGAATCCATGTAGTAATTCGTGATTTGTTTGAGATGTGGGAATCCATTTGAAGATTCATGTTCTGCAATGAAGACTAATGTGAAAGATGTCAAATGCAACCTCGTTATTAGAAATATCTAAAGATCGAGTAGCCTGGACAATCTGGGGTTTGGCAGACCCACGATAGGATATTATCAACTTCATATCTAGAGTATGTTTATCGATATGTTAGTACCAAGGTTGATGATATTTGATACCACATGGTTCATATTTATGTCCACGCATAAGCCTTTGTGTTTTCCTTATGTTATATTTTATATAGAGATATACCATGCTTGGAAGGTGATTTCTGTTCCTTGTGCATGAAGATTGGATTTCAACTTAACCGAAGGGAGCTTCGTAGAATATCCAATTTACGAATGTACCTTAACGGTTTTGGATGTACCTTATATATGTTGTGATGTGACCAATGTAAGCATCATAGCTATTTGATATGATTTATATTCTACACTCTAAACATTATCTATTATATCACTATATTAAACTTAATGAATGGTTGGTTTATTTTGAGGGGAAAACTGTTACAGGAATCTGTATGGTCTTAATAGTTAATATTACATGTTAAATGAAACTTGGATTTTCTCATATCTGATTTATGGACGATGCTTGGTTTTTGTTTCCCTAAATTCCTCGCGTACTCTTTCAAGTAGGCTGAATATGGTAGGTCTTGACTTGGATGCTTCAGAGTTCAAAAGACGAGCTAGTGGCTTCAGTTACATATATATTTCTATTTCTATTGTTCTATATTTTCTATTTATATATTAGCATTGTGAGAACGGAAGTTATAAGTGTCCAGCTTGATGATAGTACTTAAGTTTGGTAACTCTAAAATTATTGTATTCAGAGTAACCCATTGTACTGTTCTTTTAATAATAGATATTCGTTTCACTGTGAGATTCTGATGTTGCATTCTTCCTTTCTTGTTCTATTCTTTTTTATTTTACCCTAACTTTCTATCTTTCGTCACTTGGGTATTCGACATATGAATACTACAGATATATTATTGTCGACATTCGAGGGTCAAAAAGTCGAGTTGTTACATGTCGTATTAAAGCCCGAGGTTGAGAGAATATCTTGACTTTGGTTGGGTATGGATCATTAGAGATAGGGTAAGCGATACCCTAGAATGAGTCAAGTGTGGTATATTATGAGCACATATTTGTATTTTTTATAAGGGTTTTGTTAACATGTGCCCTAAGGACATATGTTAAGGATGGTATTTATGTGCTAAAAGAGAAAATATTATTTTTTAATACCTATTTTATTCTTATAACATAAAAATAGGTGGAATTCAAGGAGGGTTATTTAGGTAATTTAACCAATATCAACATGTGCCCTTAGGGCACATGATAACATTTCCCTTTTTATAAACCTATACCCCTTTGTAGCTTTCCTTAGGAATAATCTTTCTTTGAAATAACTCTAGACTTTCATATCCTAAATATGTTATTCTATGTTCAGATAGTACAAATCATGAGTATTAGAGCTGCCAATCCTCAAGGTAGTCGAGGTAGTACTACAAAAATAGTGGAGATCAAGCACCATGGAATGTTGCTCCAATCGTGGAACTAAGGGTGGATATGATAGAGGAGGTCGAGCAGGCCAGGCCTTAGGTGTAATTTGCTACGCTCTGTTGTGATTATGAGAGGCTACGAGCTCAAGAGGTTTTGGTGGTACGGAGACAATTACAGAATTTCAGACTTGGATCAAATTATGTGATTGAATATTTGGTGATATGGAGTTTGATGACGCGTGAAGCATCGGTTGGCATCATGACATCTGATGAACGTAGCCATGGATTGGTAAAGATCTATCACTGCTGAAGTCCAAAAGAATGACTTCTCTTAGATCCTACTTAAGGAGGGATTTGGGATGAAGTTTGTCCCAAAAGCCGGGAAGACTTTGTTGTTTAGGAGCTTCCTTGGCAAGGGACCATGATAGTGGCGGAGTATGATAACTGGTTCACTACCTTATCTTGGTTCGGGCTGGTTTGTTAAACATGATGTTAAAGGGAAATGAGATGTTGATCGCAGGGATACGCCAGGAATTCAAGGGTAATATGACAAATCATATCTTAGAGTCTTTGTTCGTGATGGAAAATTCTATTGCTAAGAATACCGTTGAAAATGTGATAATAAAAACCGCAAGATTACAGCGTACAATCGCAGTACGTATGCAAGTACGGGTTAATCCAGGGAGAAAGTACAAATTCTAAAATTACTCAATCAAATCAAGCCAAGGTTTTTTGAAATTGTTTAAACTAAGAAAATTATGGAAAACAAACCAGAACAAAATTAAATAAAACTATGATATTAAACGGCAATTTAGAGGCAAATCCATTTTCATGTTCAAACAAATCAACACATAATAAATTTATGATCTCTCTTTTTAATCATTTGTGGAATTAGTGGATGTATTTGCTATAAGTATTGTGTTATTAACTAACACACTTAAACCATCAAACTCTAACACACCCTGGAGCCCTCTTATCAACTCTCATGAAATTGGCATGAAATTAAAAATAAAACTTATTTTAAGTATGATCTATTTACTATGAATTAGTCACATAGAGCATCCGATTTTGATTCTTGTTTTACTTTCATTTCTATAATCGTATTTAGATGAAAGAGAAACTTGTGTTTATGTTTGATTAATTATAGCATATTTATTATAAACAACATAGGCTATCAAATTCAATATTAAATAACAAAATTTCATAAACATCAAATTTTACATTAAGCACAAAAGAAAGATCATAAATGAAATCCTTATGTTAATTTTATATGATTCATGAGAGCTTCATTACCCCTAAATTGAAGGGGTTTAGCTTCTTATATTTGGATACATGTTAACATAAAGTGCATTCAACATAAACATGAAGGAAAATGAGAGCTAATTAAAAGAAAAAAGAACTAACTACTTGCATAAAATAAATCAAAACTAATTGCATGAATTAAAAGAACATTAGATAACATAAAGTACAAGAGCATAAAAGAAAATTGCATTGGAAAAAGAACAAGGCTGAGAAGCTATTAAAGAGACATTTTATTTAACATTGAGTTTGTGCTACAACTTTCATTAGAGAAGAAGCAACCATCGCATGAAATATAAAGGGGCATTTATACATGCCAAAAACATAATCCTCTTTTTAGGGGACTAGCAAAAATGCCCTTGAGTTTGTGTAGCCTCCAAGTAATCATTAGGGAATTAATTAATCTCCACTAACAATTGTTTTTGCCTTTAATCTCCACTAACATGTGATTTTGCTCGTGGTCCATTAGTATGTGGGCATGTGGCCTCCTCCATGTTGCATTATCTCCATCCTCTTCTCATTCTTTTGATTTTTCACGTATATGCATGCATAAGCCTCTTCCATTTTGAGTCCAAAATTCCTATAAAACAAAATAAAAATGCGCAAGTAAATTTTCTTCAAATTAATTTACATAAAAATTACCATATTGCCCATATGTCCACATATAAATGATGATTTGAAAATTCCTTGGTTTAGACATGTAAAGTCACCCTACATTATTTTAATAAAAGAAGATTAAAAATGGAAGGAAAATTATACATTTTTACATGCACAATAAATACCCTCCACAGTTATCTTTTTATACGTTCTCGAATAAACTTAAACTAGGATAAATCCATTTTTGTAGAAAACACAATTGCATTGAGCGTATGCAACAAGCCGCTAAATCTCTAAATGTCCCTAGTAGGACAAGTGTTGTCTCATGAGGGTTTTCAGCGGATACTACCCACAAAATCCAAATGCAATATGCAAATTTTAATGCGACTACATGATGCAAGTTTGCATACAAATGAAAAATCTACTTTTAAATTGACACGAGTAAGTTAGTTATAAGTTTTGGTTATTATTAAAAAATGTTAGTCTTTTTACTCATTATGCTTCCAACAAAAATTAAGTTATCATCATAATTGGACTCTAGTTTAGTTAGATGTTTAGGTTGATAACATAGTGCAACTATGAAATGAATCCTTTAGTTAATTATCAAAGTTTTGCAAAGTAGTATTTTTATTTCTTTTGAATAATAAGCCAAACCAATTAAGTGAAGATAGTGCTTGGGTTTCATTTGTTTGCTCTCTCTATTTTGAAAAATATTAACACTATTATTGTTTACATACCTAACTCAGATATACCGAGGCCAGATGTACCGATCATGCACTGCCTTTCGGGCTTATGTGATAAGAGTATAGAGTATGGTGAGTGTTCACGCTTGCGTATGAACACATGACTCTAGGTGTTTACTGAGGGCAGATATACCGATCATGCACTGCCTTTCGGGCTTATGTGAGAAGGGTACAGAGCGTGGCGAGTGTACACACTTACGTGTGAACACATGACTCTATGTGCTTCTTATTATTATATTTTTTCTTTTTCTTTTCTGAAAATAGAGAGTTATGCAAAATCATCTTTGCACCACTTTACTTAGAAGATCAAAAATGTTATCGCCTTTACTTTGAATCAACCACTCTTTTAAACAAAGATTACAATTAGGATATACTTTATAATTATCACCTATGAACCTTCCTATATACTAGTTACACAATAGTTACTTGTAGTTAGACTTTTATTTTTATTTTTGTTGAGACAAGTAATTTTTTGAAATTTTCAATCTAACAAAAACTTATACTTATTCTATCATGTTTCTTCAAAAGTAAATCAATATGCTAAATTAAAAAAATTGTTTTTTATTTTTTGCTTTGAAAAGTAAATGCCAAAAATAAACCATGAAAATACAAATAAACATGAGACCCCCCTCACACTTGATTTTGACTGTATTCCCACAGTCAATGCATGATATAATGAGTGTAATGGAGAAAACATGTACATATTTATAAAAGAGGATTAAAATTCTTTACAAACGTAGAGGGGCTCATGAAGAATCATAAGCTCCTCCTCTTGATCACTTACCAACTCCAGGTAACGTTTCAAACGATGACCATTGACTTTAAAAATCAGTCCATCCTTATGGTTTTTTATTTTTATGGTACCACTGGAAAAACAGTTCGTACCACATATGGTCCGGTCCAACTTGATCTTAATTTCCCAAGGAACAAATAAAGTCGAGAGTCATACAGAAAAACTCTTTGATTTGGCATAAATGTTTTTCTTAGGATTGAGTTATTATGAGAAACTTTTGTTTTTTCTTTGTAAATTTTCTCATTTTCATACGCATCTTTACAAATTTCCTCTAACTCATTGATTTGAAATTCCCGATTTTTGCTAGCTTTTTTAAGATCAAAGTTTATGTTCTTAATCGCCTACAATGCTTTATGTTCAAGTTCGACAGGTAAATGGCGCACTTTGCCACATACTAAACTAAAAGGAGACATCCCTAGATTAGTTTTATGCGCGGTTCTATAAGCCCAAAGCGCATCTACCAAATTTTATGACCCATTTTTTCGATTTATACTTACAGTTTTCTCCAAAATTTGCTAGATATGGCGATCTGAAACGTCAACTTGACCACAAGTTTGAGGATGATAAGGAATGGATAACTTATGGGTTATCGAGTATTTCTTTATTAGAATTTTAAATGATCAATTATAGAAATGGTTTCCATTATCTCTTATTATTGTGCAAGGTATTCCAAACCTCAAAAAGATGTTTTCATTAATGAATTTCATAACAATTTTGTGGTCATTTGTTGTTGTGTGTATTTTCGCCCACTACATGGTGAATATGAGGAGGCAGGATAAAATCGTCATTGTTCTGGAACAAACTCAAATTAGTGTGAAGGTATTATCGAGATCAAGATATGGACATAGGTCGAAATTACGTCTCAATCTAAGCTATGGATTGAGAGATATGATCATCTTGAGATTTGTCCATGACCGTCTCGGGGGGCCGATACCTAGATGCTCTACCCCCATTTAAGGTCGACGGTCCAAAAATAAGCCCGGCTCCTCGGTCCGACGACCATACCAAAATTTTTGTTCGGTGCTTGCTTGAAATCGGGCCTTGAAAATCTTGAGTCTGCTTGGATTACCGAATCAAAACTTTGGTTCGGTGCTTCCTTGCAGTCGGGCCTTGAAAATCTCGAGTCTGCTTGGAGTCGATCCGATGACTGAGCCAAAACATTGGTTTGGCACTTTCTTGGAGTCGGGCCTTGAAATTTTAGAGTCTGCTTGGAGTCGGTTGGATTACCAAACCAAAACTTTGGTTCGGCGTTTGCCTAGAATCGGGGCTTGAAAATCTTGAGTCTGCTTGCAGTTAGCACGATGACCAAACCAAAATTTTGGCTCGGTGGTTGCTTGGAGTCAAGAATGAGAAACTTATAGGTTTACTTGGAGTCGGCTAGGAGTAATGCTGCTTAGAGTCGGGTGAAGGTTTTCTTGGCCCTCAACCTGGGTATAACTAATCTAAAAAAAGATGGAGATTTTCGTCACGGCACGATAATACTTCAGGGATTTCTTCATGACGCGTTCTGGGGTCCTTGGAGGTGTATGGCGGTCGTCACAAGTGGAATAGCTTGACAATCATGTAAGGAAAGTTGAACCAAATATTGAAGGATGGAAGGTTGAACCAAATTCCAAGTACTATATACTCAGCAGCATCTTCTCATATCTTCATTCTAAAAATACCAGCATATGACATCATAAAAAGGGAGGCTGAAGTGCAAAGCTTTCAACAACAATGACATACAACTTCGAGAGGGAAAAATCTTAGTTCTAATAGCATATTTACTCGTATAAAAAGCTTTTACTTAATCAAAAATTAAAAGGATAATAAAAGAGGTACAGTTGATGTAGGCACATTCAGGCCGAACCACTATAAATTCCGTGTCTTTTTACATTTAAGTCCTTTACATACTCTTTATTGCAAATTAATGATTTTCTAACTTAAACATCCGCACTAATTTTCATCAAACAATTTTTATATACTACAAACAATATTTACAGCTCTACAACAACGATTTGAGTGTTCGCGTTTTTTTTTGTGCAAACATTTTGATGCTTTCACTGAGAACTGAACTTTCCTTTTTTAAAAGAAAATTCTCTCTTTTTTACTTCTCATTTTATTTGAAACCTACTATTTCTAATCTTATGACTAGAGATTATTGTTTCTTCTCTTAGGAAACTCTCTTTCCTTTTATAAGACCTGAAATCTATGTTTCTTTTCATATCTATCCTGACCGTTTTACATAAAACAAGAAATCCTTCTTTTCTCTTCAGATCTGAACATCCATTTTACTACATAGAGAAATTATCTAGTCCACTTCATAGATCTTACTTTTACTATCCACAAACACTGTTTATTAGCAAAAAATGCCATCTCTTAGATCTGAAATCCTTAGATATTACTCTTACTTTTTCAGATCCACAAACACATGTCCCAGAAACGTGCACCCATTTTTTGGATCTAAAATCAAGCCACCTCTCTTTTCTCATTTGGTATCCAAAACCATGGTTTCTTGGCATAAGAAACCCCTTTCCCCTCTATTTAGATCTAGATCATTAATTTCTTGCGCAAAAGAAAACCTTTTCTAGTTTTGAGATCTGAAATTGCATTTTTCAATAAAATTTATACCTTTTTCTTTTCAGATCTAAAGTCACTGTCTTCTTGGCATGAGAGATTCTCTTTTTCTTACTTTCCCAGTTTGAGATGATTATTTCCTGGATTAAAATACTCTATATCTCTCAGATTTGAAACAATTACTTTAACAAAATCTATTTCTCTTTTCAGATCTGTAGTCGCTATTCCTTAAGGATAAAAAAAAAGTAATTCTAACTTTCTTTTCTCTTATTTCGGATCTACAAACGCTGCTCCTTAACCAACAAGAAACCTATATTCACTTCTTAGATCTAAAGTCACTATATCTCCTTTAGATCTGCAAACATGTTTCTTAAGCAAAAAGAAACATGTATTCATTTCTTAGATCCGAAATCGTTATATCTTCTTTTTCTCATCTCTGATCAAAAAAACATTGTTTTTGACCAAAATAATCACTTAGTCATTTTGTAGATCTAAAATCATTATAAATCTTGTTCTCTTTCCATTCGAAAGCATTGCTTCCTTAGCATAAGAAAACTATCTTCCTCTCTTGTATAAGAGGAATCTATTTCCTTAGTAAAATATAAAATTACGGTTTTAAGAAAATCCTTTTCTCCCCCAAACTCGAAATCCTTTCTCCTGATCTAAAGTCATTTTCTCTTTTAAACTAGAGTTTTTCTCTTTATCTTTTTTCAAGTTTGTAATCGCCATTTCTCGAGAAGTTATACCTCCTATCTTAAGATTCTCTCTTTATTTTAATAGTTGGACCATTAACCCTTCGAAGCTACAAAACCTCCCAATCCTTTTCAAAAATTGAATTATCTCTCTCGAAAAGTACAAACTCTTTGGGAAGGGAAGGAGAACAATTTCTCGATGTGCCGCCTAAAGTAAGAGTACTCCGCTGCAAAGAATGCAACAACGATTCGAATACGAAAAAGTTGGAAGACTAGTCTAATAACCTCCCGGTGCTAAAATTATCAAATGTAAATTCAACATGGTTAAGATTGAAATTAGTAAACACTTCACTGCTCGACATAAAGTTTTGGTGGATAAACTCTTGACACGCTTAGGGAAAACAAAAGTATTCGATCTCAACGTCATAATACAAGGAAAGTCGCTATCTAGAGAACACAGGGGGTATTCCACATAACCAAATGGACCCCAAGCATGGCCCTTTTTCCATCTAGCATTAAATCAAAGTACTGGGATCTCGCTGATGGATTGAAATATCACAAGTTGAAAACCAAAGTCATGATGATTGAATACTCAAAGTCTAGATACGACAAGCACGACACATCGTCACTCCTATCATGCATGAAGGCATCATCAATCCAACGCGTACCGAACATGATTCACATAGTGTCAATAACTATCCTTACCTAGGTATATATTCGAAAAATATGAAAAGAGAAGTAAATAAGACCAAGAGTTACTAGTCCACCCTCCAGGAAAAAAAAGCTTTTGAGTACCCGCTATAAACCTTTATAGGGGCTAATCCAGCCCCCTAGGCACTTGGCAAGATCTCTACAGTTGCTGGTGAACGGAGGGAACAAAGGAGGTATTATATAATTTTCTTTCATTCTAATCAATCTTAAGCTATTGTAGGGCTCTACCATCTACCTTTGGATCTCCATCCTTGGAAAAAGGTGAAGGAAGGATTCGTAAATCCGTTGCATTGCTGATCAACCTGAGGATGCTTACACGCTACACGAAGTAAAGGCAAAAATCCAACTAACCCCTACAACTATGCATGACCTCTCCTTTGGGTCAACAAGGCACATAAAGATGAGTAAACATCACTATCATGAGTTCAAATATATAGTCACCCAGGGACGCTAGCATAGCTTGCAGTGCAAATGGTATAGTAAAATGGAAGAGATACAACTCTCTGCTTTTGAAGCTCGAATGATCAATGATTAGAGAGAAGCCATCCATTTGAGTATAGTGTTACCTCAAATGGTAAGGAAGAGGACGCGATGGAAACAACATCTACCAAGAACTTTAATAACATAATAGTTTATATAGAAACGCTTTGAAAGACCGAGCTCCAGTAATTCCAACACATTTGGCCTGCAGCAGAAAGGAGAGAGATATCCAGAACCACCACCACTACTCCTCATATCACAATTCAACGTGAATCAGTAATATATATAGTAAACAGCTAGGACATTGCAGTCACCATTCAATATATACTAGCTTCACCACTCCATCATGATCCAATAATCAAAAAACACAATTCAAATTGATTAAGAACTAAGGATAGCAGGACGCACACTGGGGACATCCACTATAAATCCACCAAACTAGTCGAAGTCAACTTGACAAAATGACTAGACCAATGACCACTAGGAAGCAGCACTAAAACGCCAAACAAGAATCTTGACCAGTAAAAACCCCATTATTAAATAGAGTACTTGTAGAAAATTCGTATGAGGAGCTCTCTGATCGATAATATGCTCGCACAAACATGTCATACGCATGATAACAGATGGTCCTGCAAAGGAGGTACCATGAAAAACCTCTTCTTTCATTTTTATCTAACTCGGTTGTTGTCATTTCAGGACAATTCCACTGGCTCCTAGGTTCCACAAAGTCTTCCAAAAATACCAAGTGAGAATTCCTATCCAAGAGAACATCTTAAACCAGGTATACTACACAACCTGGTACTTTGCGCTTTTTTCCAAGTGACAAGTTTGGTCTAAACTACTCTTTCCCTATGATCGAGACAAGAGACTAATGCATTCACTTAACACATATGTAGTTATATTCAATTAATACATATGCAGTTATATTTACTTAACACATATGATGTTATAACCATTACTTGTTTTGTGATTAGCAACCCAGATCATAAGCATGTGTTGGTAGCAGTGAAAATAAGATAGCCATGACTAGGGGCACCAGCTTAGGCAACTCACTACTGATGACCACCCTTTTCCTTGGCAATGACATAATAGTCGGGCAACCGAGCATAATTCTAGCTTGAGTAACTCGAATAAATGCATTCGCAGCCTAGTGTGGGTTGACTCATAACAGAAGTTGCCTCAGGCCAATGGGGATGTTGAAGCTGTCAATAAAGTCTTGCAAACACTAATTAAGGAAAAACTAGATAAATCAAAAGGAGTGTGGGTTGTCGAACTACCCACGGCACTATAGGCCTACCAAGCCTTCTACAAAACAGCAACAGGACATATTCTACTTGCTTTACGCATATGGGGATGAGGCCATGCTTCTGGTCGAAACAGTTGTCCCTTCACATTATAGGACGCATTATAATCTGGAAGAAAACGAGGAGCTTCTCAGCATGCTCTTAGACCAGATTGAAGAAAGAAGGAATAACACCGCTCTCAAGACCGCCGCACACAGACAGAAAGTGAAAAAACAATACAAATCTAAGGTGAAACCCCAAGAGTTACAAGAGGGAGATATTGTTCTCAAGAAAGTCTTTCCCAGTCCAGGCGCACTAGATCCAGTTTGGGAAGGACCATTTGTTGTTCATAAGGATCTCCACAATAGAGCTTATATTCCGTCAACAATTGATGCAAAAGGTGTTTGGGAAAGGAAGGAATCTCCAACATCTCTGCCATTGCTTCTCTCAGCTTGTAAAAAGCATGTATCACCTGAAACAATAAAAGAAAGATAGTGGACGTAGGCATATTCTCTCCAAACCATGTAAAAATTGATGTTTTACTCGATTTTTTATATGATGTTTTTCCTATTGCGATCAATCGCATGCTCTCGCCAGTAGCAGTGAAAGCAAGATAACCATGACTAAGGGAACGAAAGTAGCCTAAGTAGTTCATTGCCGACGATCGGCCACCAGCTAGCAATGACAAACCGACTATAAGCCATGGATTATGCACGATTATAGCTTATGCAGTTTATCATTGGAGTTCGGCTCGTCAGCAACTGCGAACCGATAATAAATCCCATGATTAAGGCATGGCTGCAGCCATGAATAGGTCATAGTTGACGATGGAAACCCATGCTAAGAGGGCCATAGTAAATCAAATAATACTCATGATACAGGCCATAATGGCCCAGGTAGTTACTGTGCGAATCTTGGCTCTAAATCTTAAGTACGGTAGTCGTAAAAGTTACACTCCCTTGGAACATAAGTTAGGATGACAAACCATATGTCATAAAAATCCACAATCAGGGCAAGTTATTTACGTGCCACTAATCTTAAGTTTGGAAGGACTCTCTTGATGGAGAATATAGTTCGGTGTACTTAAACTAGAAGCTTCTAACAATTTCTTTTAATCTTGCGGCATTACATACAAATAGTAGAAATTTGAATTCCACTCTGCCAACCACGGCGGGATATTCATTCACTTCCACTCCACTAGAGGAAACGGAGTATCGACTCAACTCCATCAGATATAGTGGAATATCAAACCAACATTGCCACAAGAATTAGAATATTCCTTCCAGCCAACTTCACTTAAGAAATTGTAAGGATTTGAGCACGCTTATGGAACCTGAGAAAAACTTAGTGCAAAGTTTAACTAACTTTTGTAAGATAAGCTAAATTCGATAAAAAAATACTTAGGGGCATAACAACACCTCACCCCTTGAAACACATACACTACCACTCAGCTTGGTTATAGCACATTGAAATCATGACCTTAAATTTGCAAGTTTAAAACCTATTCATGATACAAGGCAGCATGTTGTGAGAAGCAACCAAGTGCACTATATTGGAGGCAAACCTACACAAATAATGAGCGCTCTCGGCCGACTTTTGACAATGTCTCTAGAGGGTGATCTGGAGGATATGATAAGTATTTGAGGACTGCTACATCCTTAAAATTACTCTCTAAACTTTAGTAATAGGGAATCACTTCGAATGATAAGGACCTCTCTAAACAGAAGTGATTCAATCTTTAACCTTCCAAATGTAATTAATTCATATCAAAGTCTACTTTAAAACAAATAGCTTGATACATTTACCTAATAAATCAATCCTAAGGACACGTGGGATGACTCTAACACATATCTATGGTAAAATTCGAAAAAAAAATGTATTAATAGTATGTAAATAATTCTAAGACAAGGATGAAAGTCCTTGGCCACACTAGGTCTGAAAGGACCCGAAACTTGTAGGTAAAGTCAACAGAATAGGACAATCCTCTACCGCCAAAGCCAACGAGACATTTGAATTAAAAGATTGATTCTACCTGATCAATAGGAAATAATAAACCAATACTAATCAGGTTTTCAATGTCCAAAGATTATTCCAGCTAAACACCACATACTGGGGGAATCCAACATCAACACTTGGCATAACTTAAACTAGCAATAATGAATCACTCTTACCCACAACCAGAGTATGCTTTCAAATCGAGCCATCCATAACTCACATTTTTCCACGACCATGACTTCTCACGAGAATAATGAAGTACTCCTAGTATGGACAATTCCTCGCAGATAGAAAAGCCAATGTCGCTCTCTCAAGATTAGTCTAGTTATAGTCTTATTTTAGTGCCAGACTAGAATTTTGAATAAGTCACAATTTCTAGACACCAAACATAGGCTTATGATTGGCATAGGCAATGCACTAGATCATTTTTTCGAACTTGGACCAAGCAACTTACCAACATTTTTGTCCGATCCCATTTGCGCCTCGGTCTGGCCTCTTTTCATGTACCAAACCAAGTGGTTCGGTTATCATCTTCCACTCTCAAAACAAATTGTTTCGGTCCACTAAACTCCAATAACCCAATCTCGTGGTCCGACTATCCATGCTCCTTCACCAAGCTTCTTTATAATCCAACACTTATCCATCAAAACTTACCAGCAATCTAGTCTGTATAAGTACACCGAGGATTATCAAACCAAGCTATTGGAGAAGTTGGTAAAACTGATCATCACTTTACTAGACTGTATGCCGCACAAACCAATTACACCTTATCAGATATGAGGATTCCAACCAAAATTTATATAAAATATACATATCTTCGTACAAACGTCTAGGAAGAAGATACAAAACATGGGCTAGGGAAGTCATAACCGACATTCACTCGATAACACTTTACATCATCTCCTACATACAAAGACCCTTCAACAGAGATTCTTACTCTATCAAATTTGTCAATGATTGATCTTGTCAAAGCATGCACAACAGTAGAGAAAATATTAGTAGAGAAATACATAAACATGGCGATCACATGAGATGGTCAGGATAGCTTGACTCAACTATACAATGAACATAATCGGAGTACCACATCACCGATCCAAAGTCAATAATAAAAAGTATACATCAGTTGGTCCACATATTTTATGAAGCCTTGACGTAGGAAACCGAAAGTCCAAGAAAAATAGCATCCTATCGGATGAAGTCTAATTAAAAATGGCTTCAAAAATTTAGCAAATCCTCCTTAGAACAAACAAAGTCCAACATCAAACTAGCAAAAGGAGGCTCACCAAAAAATCAAAGACGAAGATGAGATATAGATATTCATACAATATAACCATTGCAAGACTAAGAAGACAGTCTTAGATTAAACAAAGCACAATTTGTATTCATGAAAATATTCTTTGGAGGGGGGCAAATGTTATGGGCATTTTCACCCAATACATGGTGAATATGAGGAGGTGCAAAATCGTCATTGTTTTATAATAGACTCAAAATAGTTTGAAGGTATTATTGAGATCAAGATATGGATATAGGTCAAAATTGCGTCTCAATCCGAGCTATGGATTGAGAGATATGATCATCTTAAGGTTTTTCCATGACTGTCTCATGGGGCCGATACCGAGACGCTCAATCGCCATTCAAGGTCGATAGTCAAAAGCAAGCCAGGATCCCTGGTCCGATGACTGAACCAAAACTTTGGCTCGGCAATTGCTTGGATTCGGGCCTTGAAAATCTAGAGTCTTCTTGGAGTCGGTTGGATTATCGAATCAAAACTTTAGTTCAGCGCTTTCTTAGAGTCGGACCTTGAAAATCTCGAGCTGCTTGGAGTCAGTCCGAATGATCGAACCAAAATATTGGTTCGACCCTTGCTCGGAATCGGGCCTTGATAATCCTGAGTCTACTTGGAGTCGGTTGGATTACCTAACCAAAATTTTGGTTCGGCATTTGCTTAGAGTTGGGGCTTGAAAATCTCGAGTCTGCTTGGAGTCAGCCCGATAACCAAACCAAAACTTTGGCTCGGTGGTTGCTTGGAGTCGGGCATGAGAAATTTAAGGGTTTACTTGGAGTCGGCTAGGAGTAATGCTGCTTTGAGTGGGGTGAAGCTTTGCTTAGGGCTCAACCTGGTATAACTGACTTTAAAAAAAGTTGGAGATTTTCGTCACGGCACGATGGCAATTTAAGGATTTCTCCATGATGCTTTCCAGGGTTCTTGGAGGTATATGGCGGTCGTCACAAGTGGAATAGCTTGACAATCATGTAAGGAAGGTTGAACCAAATCTTGGAGGAAGGAAGGTTGAACCAAATTGTAAATACTATATACTCGGCTGCCTCTTCTCATATCTTTATTCTATTAATACCAGCACATGGCATCATAAAAGGGAGGAGGCTGAAGAGCGAAGCTTTCAGCAACAATGGTAGGCAACTTCGAGAGGGAAAAATCTTAGCTCTAATAGCATATTTATTCGTATAAAAAGCTTGTACTTGTAATCAAAAATGAAAGGGATAATAAAAGAGGAACAGTGGACGTAGGCACATTTAGGTCATACCACTATAAATTCTCTGTCCTTTTACATTTAAGTCCTATACATATTCTTTATTGCAAATTACTGATTTTCTACTTTAAACATCCACAACTAATTTTCATCAAACAGAAGCTATATACTACAAACAATATTTATAGCTCTGCAACAACGATTTGAGTGTTTGCCCATTTTTTGTGCAAACATTTGTTTTGCATGGAATTGCTTCAACCCATTAGAGACGTAATCAATAGTAAGAAGAATGTACATATTTTTGAAAGAGTTGCACTACAAGAAAAATAGTCTTTTGTAATGCTAATTTATAACGCTTTGTTTCATTGTGCTATTATTTATTCTAATCTTTTTTATTTAGACCCCGTGTTTGGTTGCGTAATGCTTTCTACCGCCCTTTATTTCCTTTGGCCGCGTCCTCGTCTAATTATTTTGCTCTTCCCTCAAATTATTTCACTCTTTTTTTCCCTCGTCCAACTTTCTCATATTATTCTCTGTCCATAATCACAAAATCGGTGGATCCCAAACCAAATTGTTATCCTCCTTCGATTTAAATTTTATTTGTTTTGCTCACTAATTGCTTCCTCTCTCACCAGCCCTAATCAAAAACCCATTACCCCTAATTTTATTTTGTCTTGAAAATTCGAACGCACACGATTGACGAAAAAAAGGATGCATGCTTCAGACTAAGACAACTGATGCATGCGAAGATGGGTGTAGCACTTGTAGTGACAACGCAATCATGAAGCCACGATCAACCTGGGAGTGAACGAACTGAGTGGCGATGCTAGCAGATTCTTGAGCTATGTGCGTGTGTGGAGGCAGTTGCTAGCGTTCGATTTGGGGGGGGACGAGGCTGAAGGTGAACTAGGCAGTGGCAAGGATAGTAATAATGATGATTGACATTTAGGCAAAGTGTGGTTGCAATTTTATGAAGCGATAGTGGAATGGAGTGCTGGCAGTTGAATTTTTAGGTGAAGGCAAGTACGACTTCGCTTGATATTTTGGTGAGTTTTACACCCAAAATATTATCTTAATCTTATTTTCTATGCAATATTAACATTTGTAAAATATTATCTTAATCTTAATTTCTATGCAATATTAAAATTTGTATCCTATATTGCATGAATTATTTGGTTGAACGAATCACTGGTATATTTTTATTGGGATTTTTGGATTTATTTGGGATTATTGTTGGAATTGTTTATATGTTGACGAATGCAAACAAGACGCTACCCGATTGCATTTTGATTACGTAATTTTTTACATTATGTGTATAATGTATGTACGATCGAAATTCGATGGATTCAACTCTGTCAGATTATAAATTTACGCTGAAAATTCAACAGCAGTGTTTGGAAAATTTTGCTCCATAATTCATATTTTTGCACATTTAATTGATTTTTTGTTTTAAAATATTTTTAAAAGCTTTGATAAATTATTTTGGTATTTTAAAATTTTAATTGAAGTACGTTTATAAATAAATAAAATTTACCTGTTTACATAAGTTAGATGGTTGGTTCATTTTTTTATTTTATTTTATTTTCTGCTAAGACTTTCCCTTCTATGCACATCTTTCATACTCACTTTTCTGAAACTCGTGGAGTTGGACTAACTCTAGAAGAAACTAGATAAGTGCAGTGATAGATTAATTTCCTACCTAAATTATAACTTTGTTATATTTCAATTGTATAATGTATATCATTATACATAACATTGAGCAAAACATGTCATTTAGTGTACATAATATTAGAGCAAAAAACATGTACATTATATTGGAGCAGAGTATGTTATTTGGTTCTGCTACAACCTGACCCATGTCATCAATTAATACACACGGGAAATCACCTTGCAAATCCCTATTTAGGAAATTTTACCTGTTCTCTTAGAAGTGCAGGATCGAGGGCTGGTCTAGCACACAAAGTTTCCAACAAGACAACTCCAAAAGAGTAGACATCAGATTTGTCTGCTAGTTGTTGCCGACGGAAATATTCAGGGTCCAGGTATCCAAAGCTGCCTTTAACAATAGTGCTGACAAGATTTTGATCCATTCCAGGACCATCTTTTGAAAGACCAAAGTTGGAGACTTTGGCCACAAAATTCTAGGACCATCCAATGATTTTTCAAAATTCAATAATTAAAAATTTATTGTTCATGATACGCATATTATTTCAAGCTTGAAAAAAGGTTGAACTAGTTTGAAGCTATAGCTAAGAAAAACATTAATTCAATGGTATTGTCATGTGAAGAGGAAGCGAAAAACTTCCCATTGTTGTTTTTTTCATAGGACGTCGTAAATGCAACTATATATGGTGCTTTTAATCATCAATTTTTCTACATATGGGTTAATGATTATTTCCTACAACACCAGTAAAATGTTCATTTTTTGTAAGTAAAGCAATATTTATTTTTGTTCCTAAATTATAGATGTCAATTTTTATACATCATTTGTATGAGGTTTTCATACCTGGTTCGAGAATATATTGCTGGAGGTCAGCATATACGAACACTTTGCAGTCCACTTGTTATAATGAATCTGGACCTGCAAGTAACTAATTAAGAAAACTAACAAGTTTATGCCATGCCATGGTTTGCTTTTTCTTTCGAAATCGTATTTTTCAAATAGAAGACACTCAAATGCTTATTCAGTTGCGCACATTTTTGCAATCGAAGTGCATATACTGCTTATTATCGAGTAATTTCTGAGTAAAGAACTTCTCCTCTGCTAATACAGGAGGAGGTGCTTGATGGATGACTTGAGTACTTCATTCTTGCAATGTGTTATCAAATGATGTATTATTATTTAATTTTTTACTTTCTACTATTCCAAGCTGCGTAGTATAATCAATTGCTACTATAAAATGAATTTGATTTGGAAGCTGTTACTATCCTTGTTGTTGAGTAACATTTACAAAAATTAAATAATTTTATATTAATAACAATAAAATATTAACAAAGTTTATGAAAATTAACTAAATGTGTAACTTAGTGTAGCATGTTTGGTGCTGTTGCGGTTAGGTGAGAACTATGGTGGACGTATGTGTGAGAATAGGCTGTGGGCTATGTTGTGCGAGTGTTTTTTGCACTCACAATTATGCCTAATTATTGCTTATTCCAGTCGTAGGTTATAAATCCAAATTGAGTATATGTGCATTTCTGTCCGTTTATATACGCTACTGCTTTTATAAGTAAGCTATTGTACACATGTTTGTGCTACTGCTTTTGTAAATATAACAATAATGAGTGTAGGGGCTGTGGCTTTCGGCTGTGGTGTATTCTTGTGTAGTATGGACATGTATCCATGTTTGTATTTTTGACATTGTCCTGAAATTTGGGTAACACTTAAATATGATATCTTATTGGAATTACCCAAGCAGTTCAAATGTCTTCAGACTTGGCACAACCACCCATCTATACAAGTGACAACATATGAGGAAATTTAAGTTGTATTGAACAGTCGCTCCTCTCCTAAATATCATTAAAGTTTCAAACACCTTAAGAATAATACTGTAATATTAACCACATCAACAAATTGCATTACTGCTATGTATTTTTATTCTTGTTCTATTTTGTAACCTATAGATCTAATACTATTATAGTGCATAAATCATAGCTCTGGCTTATGCATGTAATCCTGAACCATGCATGCATTAATAAGCGATGGGTGAGTTTATGGGTGTTGTACGTGTTATGTGGTGTGTGTGTGTGTGTTAATATGTGAAGCGTGCTACGTCTTTTAACTTGTGCTATGTGTTTATGTGTATTGAATGATTTGCGTGATTATGTGTGCCTAAGATAATGTATTGTGTGAGTAAGATAATATGTGTTGTACCTTATACTTATTTGCTGTAAATATCTTGGGAACTTGTCATTGCATTGTTGTAAACCTTTCATGTTTTGGTCTTATTAGTTTGACCATTTTGTTGTGCAATTGCTATCACACAGTATCTTGTTCAACCTTGTCATATCTAATTTCTAAACACACACACACTCTCTCTTTTATTTTATATATGGAAGCAAATATAGCTTAAAGTTTATTAAATTAATAAATTAAATTTAGAAGCATTAAATAAGAAAATTCCATCTAATAATAGAAGGTACTACCAATAGCCTGTAATTTTCATTACAGTTTTATATAATTATTTTTAAATTGTTCTAAATTTTTACTAAGTACTACTAATGACCGAAGACATGCATGAAGAAAGACTTTGTGTAGTTTAAGTTTTTAGTGATGCATTTGGTACTTATAAACATTAACTTTGAACTTATTGTCTTTTATTATCATGAATATGTATTGAATTTGGTAATTCATGTATTGAACTTATTTTTTGTTAGTTGATACTTTATTTTATTATCATGAATATGTGTTACATTTGCTGATTATTATATTTTTTTCACTCATACATTGTTCAAATTGTTATCTATTTAAAGAAGATTCAATTTGATTGTTATTATTATAATGTAATACTGGGGTGCATCAAATATATAGTAAAATAAAGCAAAGCTCCTAAAAAGAGTTATAACTATATGACATAAGTGCTATAAAAAGATAATGCAATGTATGCGGTTATTATCAAAGGATAGCAGCAAATATGCCATATTGTATCTACACTTTTCATAGCGGTATATATATGCTATGAAATCATGCTCTTTTATAGCGGTTTTTTTGTGTTATAAATTTGCAATTCTTTTTTATAATATGTCGATATACATCAAACCGCTATAGTTGTGTTTGTAGCGGCTATATGCCCACTATAAAAGACTATTTTTCTTCTAGTGTTGGGAAATGGTCACATAAAGTCAATACCCCAAACATCAAAGATTTCGATTGTAAGAATAGGTTCAAAGGCATCATGTTTAGTCAAGAGACTTTTTCTAATATTTGGCAGCGATCACAAGTTTTACGAAACTGGAATGAATCTTTGAAAAGTGTAGGCTAGTAAAACCACATTGGAGCACCTTTTCAGCTGTTATCTTAGGACCGAAATGAACATCACAAGCTTGGTTGTGACAAAACAAAAGGACACTCTTAATTTTTTTTTTGGGATGCAACATCGAATGATTTGGTTGGACAGTACTTAAACAAGTATGGTCTCAAAAAAATATTTCACTTGGGAAAGAAATTTGTGTTTATCTTGTTTCGACCAAAATGAAGGAATTTCCTTAGTGACTAAATAGTTCACTATATCGGCACCATGGATCAATGGGAACAGAAATGAGTTGTTTATCAGGAAAGTTCTCGTTGATTGGTAAAGAAAATGGTACGTTTGGAAGACGCGATAGATGATCAATAATGACATTGTCGGATCCTTTTTGTCTTTGATTGTAAGATCAAATTCTTAGAGTAAAAGGATACAACAAATCAAATGAGACTTAGCAACCTTTTTAGTGAAAAGGTACCTAAGACCGGAGTAGTCAGTGTAAGCCGTAATGCGTGAGCCAACCAAATAAGATCGGCACATTTTGAGTGCAAAGACTGCCACTAGAAGCTTTTTTTCAGTGGTCATGTCATAAAGTTGAGGGTCGTTTAAAGTCATATTAGCGTAGTAGATGAGATGAAGAATTTTGTCGATGCATTGTCCTAAGGCAACACCAACTGCGAAGTTAGAGGCGTCACATATTATTTCAAAAGGAAGATCCTAGTTGAGTGAGCAAATGATGCGACTGGAAATGAGTTCATTTTTGAATGTTTAAGAGCAGAAACATGGTCAGAATTAAAGGCAAATAGAATGTCTTTTCCAAGAAGAGCAGTTAGAAGTTGAGCAATTTTACTGGAATCCTTTATAAAGCGTAGATAAGAGCCAGCGTGCCCAAGATCGAATATCCTTGACAGAGGAATTGGTAGATTTGCAATTATGTCAACTTTCGCTTTATCTACCTCAGTGCCTTTGTTTGAAATGACATGTCCAAGTACAATGCCATGTTTGATCATGAAATGACATTTTTCCCAATTTAACGTTAAATATTTTTCTTTGTATCGACTTAGAACCATCTCGATATGGTGTAAGAACTCGAAAAAAGAGTTTCTAAAGATGGAAAAATCATCCATAAACACTTTCAAAAAGTGTTCGATCATGTCGGAAAAGATGTTGACCATGCATCTTTGAAAAGTAGCAAGAGCATTGCAAAGAAAAAATAGCATACGTTGATATGCGAAGGTGACGAAGGGACACGTGAAGTCATTTTCTCTTGATCTTCGGGTGCGACCGAAATTTTCTTATAACTAGAATAACCATCAAGAAAGCAATAGAATTTATGGCCGGCTAATCGTTCGAGCATTGGTCAATGAAAGAAAGAGGGAAGTGATCTTTACGTGTTGTAGCATTTAATTTTTGATAATCAATGAAAATACGCCAACCCGTTTGAGTACGAGTTGGAATGGGTTCATTAGCATCATTCGTGATAATGGCAAGTCTAGACTTTTAGGAACGGCATGAATTGGCTAACCCACGAGCTATTAGAGATGGGATATATGATTCCATTATCGAGGAGCTTAAGAATTTCATCTCGAATTACATCCTTCATTTTTGGTTAAGCCTTCGTTGCGCATCACGAACAGGCTTGGCTTCGTTAACCAAGTGGATGCAATGTTGAATAAGAGAAGGACTAGTTCCCTTAATATCGATAAGTGACCATCCAATTACCTTTTTGTTTTTTCGATAGAATTAAAACATCGGAGGCTTCTTGATCAAGAGAAAGATATGAAGAGATTATGGCAGAAAACGTTTCGTTGTCACCTAAGTTTGCGTACTTAAGGTGATCAGGAAGATGTTTGAGTTCCAACCTAGGAGGTTGCTTAATGAAAGAATTTGGTTGATGTTCTGGCTCAACCGTAAGCGGTTCAAATGAAAGCGTGTTTTCTATCTCGTTAGGTTCATCTTGAAATAATGGTTCATATTTGGTCTAACGTTCGTTATTAAGGTCAACTGTTTCGTTGTCAAAATTTTCTTGAATGAAGTTAACTTCTAGCGTTTGGTTAAGTGGTTCATTTCGATTGATTTCCAAGATTGAAGATGTTAAGATCAAAAGTCATGCGACCAAAAGAAATTTTCATCAAACCATTTTGACAATTGATTAGGGCATTCAAAGTGGCCAAGAAAGGTCGTCCTAGAATAAGTGGAATTTGACTCATCGGATTATTAACAGGTTGTGTCTCTAGGATGATGAAATCGATGAGAAATATGAATTGACCGATTTTTATGAGTACGTCCACAATTTCACCCACAAATTTATTCATTGAACAATCGGAAAATTAAAGAGTTGCTTTCGTCGGTTTTAGTTCATCCAAGCCAAGTTGCTGGTAAACTCAATAAGGAATCAAATTGACACTCGCACCCAAGTCTAATAACCATTTATTAATCGTTTTATCTCCTATCATGCGTGAGATCGTCGGACATCCAGGATTTTTGTATTTGACAGGAATTGATTGGGACAAGACTTTGCTAAGACCGGCAGCTAAGAAAACTTTCTTGGGTACATGAACGTGTCATTTTTGAGTACAAGTCCTTTAGAAACTTAACGTAAGTTGGGACTTGTTGAACAATATCAAGGAGAGGGATGATAGCTTTGACTTGTTTGAAAATTTTCAACATCTTTTCCATTTGATCGAAATGTCTCTTAGGTCGAAGTCGATGTGGAAATGGAATTTGATACTCAATGGTCGGTCTACTTGAGTAGAATAAAATTTTGGATTGGAATTTGAATCACTATTTAACTCAATGTTTTGTTCAGAATCGCTTGTCGTTTTTGAAGTGTCAAGAGGAACTTTCGGTAAATTGTTCAGATGGACAACTTGGCTATCGTCTAGTTTACTAGAATGCAAAGTCATGATAGAATTCATTTGGTTCACGTTGCTATCTTAAACGACATAAGCTTGATTCAAATTTGCATTTTGATTTTTGGGGTTCGAAACTGGCTGACTGGAGAACTTGCCTCATTCACGTTCACTCATAGAAGTGGCTAATTGATTCATTTTCTTTTCGAGTTTAGCAATTGATTGACGCGTATTTTGCATGTGCGAGATTAACAAATATTGCAAATTATTTGATTGGTGGTTTTGAGTGGTCACTTTAGCCACGGTTTCAAGACTTTTCTCAAGTGAAGTAATTCGTTTATCATCTTAGAGAGCAAAAGATTATTGCAGTTGATTTTGAGATGGAGGCAAAAGATTTTGTTGAAAGTGATTAGGCTCAAAAGGAGGATTCAAAGCATTGTTCGAAAATGCTTGAAAATTGGATCGAACCAAATTCATGTTATAATTATTTTGGTTCCATACAAATTTAGGATAATTTCTCCAACTGGGATTGTACATTGGAGAAAACAGGTCATTCTTAACATTGTTAAAAGCGTTGAGTTGTTCGAACGATTGAGGGCATTGATCAGCGAGGTGATTCGGATCGTTACATTTATAACACAATGGTTGCAATATTTGATTCATTTGATTGGATGAGAAAATATTGTCGAATTTATTGATCATCGCATTGATTTTTGCTTCCAAAGCCAACAATGATCCTATCAAATGTGCGTTCGATCGTGATTAGATGGATTTCTCGTTATAACGTTCCCATTAGGATGATTTTTTGACTAAGTTCTAAAGGAATTGCCAAGCATTGTTGTGATATTGGGAGAGCTTGGCACATCGATTCAAGCATGGTTTGTGAGCTATTTTCAAGTCCATCATATAAAATTTGGCAAAGAGTCCATTTTTCAAAATTACGTTATGGACATTTTATCAAAAGCTCTTTAAATCTTTCAAAGTATTTTTCAAAAGGTTCACCCCTGAATTGATGAAGGTTTACAATTTCGTTTCGTATTTTGGCCATTTTTTCCAAGGGGTAGAACATTTTTAAGAAGACTTTATTGAATTCATCCCAAGCTTTGATTGAATTCGAAGGCAAGCTATGCAACCATTTTTCTGCATAATTGGTAAGAGCGAATGGAATCAATCTAAGTTTAATTCTATCATTACATAATTGTTAAAGTTTAATAGTTGCACAGAATTGTTTCAATTTTGTTAGAAGATGTATGGATCATCATGTTCAAAATTGCCAAATTTTGAGAGCATGGCAATATGCTCCGAATGAATTTTGAAGTGATTACTCATTGGGGCAGGTAAGGTGATACAAGAAGAAAAGTAACTATATAGGGAAAGATTCAATCCATGAGAGTTCGAGGAGGGTATTCATTAGCCGTCATTGGAGGTTTGTTCATGCAGGTTAAACGATTTGTCATTGTGCCATGATTCTACGCATTCATGCATAGATGAAAAGATCAAGGAGAGAAAGATGTGACAATCAAGGTTAAGAGAATGAAACAAGGTGTAGAGAATGAAATGAAGTGAAAATTTCTTTTCTTTTCTTTAAAGAATAATATTTACCAAGAAGAATCTATTTTTCAAAAGGAAGATTTATTTTGTTTTTTTTGGATTTTAATTTTTTTTCTTTCTAAAATGTTTTTGTTTTTTTTATAGTTTTTGTTTATGAAAAGATTTTTTTGGATTTCTGTTTAAATACTGAGTTAAGGAAAATGTAATTTTTCTACTTATGGATTTTTGTTTATATATATATGCATGAACTAATGCAACTAAATGAATGCAAGGAGTTAACTACAAATTTTCTGCCCTTAGTAGCTCCTAACGCAAAATTGTATAATCACACTTTGAGTTAATTCAATAAAATAGTTCTTAGACAATAAATAGAAAGGAGTTATCAGTGCACCACGAATCACCGTAGCAATACAGCAGAATGTTTAAGTACCTTCAAAGAAACAATCACTACAATATTTACGAATCATCGTAATATTTATAAATGATTATTGCTCTGCCATATCCTAGGCACCAAGAAATAAATTGTTAAAAGAAATCAACTATCAAGATAAAAAATTTCCTATATGAGCTCGTGACTACCTTAAATCCAACGTCCAACCGTTATTATTAATTAAATTCTAAGATAATATGCAATTTGTGGGCCAAGGAAGTGGTGATGAAATCTCTCACCTTATATGAAGTTGGATATTGCCCTTAGAAAAGAAAATAAGATGATATGATGCAAAATAGATATTAAACGTCTATTAACAATGCAACTACAAATGAGATTTTTTTAGTAATGCAAGCAACCAACAATGCAACTAATTAAAAATAAGATATAAGAACACGATACCAGAGCATGTAGATTTATTAGCAATTTCATTTTAAAGCGGCTAATTTTTTTAAGCATGTAGGTAGAGCTGCACAATTATTTAGCAAGCACGCAAATAATTCCTTCTTCTTTTCCGCTTTTGCAGCCTGAAAAATTTAACAAGATTTTTTTTTCTTTTCTCCTTTTTTCCTTTTTTTAAGGTTTATAAATCACAAGATTAAACAAAATTTACAAATACTAAATTTAACTCCAAACAAATCAGACAGGCCCAAGTACACAACACCACACGGCCTAAATATCATAATGCAAACAAATATCAAATTCCCAACAAACTTCAAAAACCCCTAAATTATCATTCCAAGTTCCCAGCGACTCCCAATTCCAAAGTTTTGCTAATATGAACCCCAAGCGATTCCTAACAAATCCAAATTCCAAATTCCAATGCGGGTGAATCAGGGTCACGGTTTAGGCGATGGATTGTTGTGATTGGGCGGTTTTATTTAAGGAAATGCGGTGAATTGGTGATTGTGATTTTAGGTGATGACTTGAATTGGGTTCTGCGATTGCTATATGTTTTGCGTTCATGGGTTTTGGATTTGGGATGGTGATGGGTTGAGTATTGAAATCGTAGGTTGGTTTGGATTGGGAATTTCGAAGGTGAAAATTGAGGAGTTTGGTATGGCTGTAGTGGCTGTTGTGATGTAACGACCCTAATTTTTGATAACATTATTTAGGATATTTAATTGGTTAAATTAAATAAAATAATGCAATGATTAGGGGGATTGAGATTTGTGATCAATATGGGTAGTTGTGCCATGGTAACAAATGAACTAACATGAGTTAAAATAAAATAAGTTAAGGAAGTTCGATAAATGGCAAAGTACGAATAAGTTGATCCTTATACCCTAAATCCTTACACTCATTCATTTCATACGTTCATTTGCGAAAATTAAAACTAAGAGGCCGTCCACCATTAAGCAAGAACAAGAGGTAGATAAGTTAAAGGAAGAAGTAAATCAATAAAACTGAAAATCAAATCTCAACTCCTTAATCTCAAGCTAAAGGTGAAAAATAACTACATCTCATGTTTTTAAATGATTTTGGATTTAGATTAAATTCGATCTATTTTGCAATGTTTTTTCATTTTTCTATTGTTAAAATGAATATATATGCTTGTTGATGATTTATGCAAATTCTTATAGATTTTATGATATGTTTTATTGTGAAAACCCTATTAAATGACATCCAAATGCATTACGATTTTAGATTTAGACTAGAAACGATATTTTAGAGATGGGTTTCAATTTTCATAATTTTTTGAATTAATGTGGATTTTATATTAATTTTCTGGTGAGAAAAATGGATATTTAGGTTTAAAATAATTTATGGCTAAGTTATATATGTTTTGGGTCTGAAATTTATACATGTTAGAAAACATATTAAAAATGAATTATTGGAATTTTTGTAGAATTTTCCTAAGTGTTTTAATGAATATGTAAAATTATTTAAGATATGAGACTTAAATGTTTTATATATTTATAAAAGGAGAAGGAGTATTTTGTAAATGAATTAAACTGTTTATTTCTGAAATTTCGATAGAATTTTTAGAAAAGAAATTTAACAACCAATAATATTTTTAAAAACAAGGCAGGTTAGTTGAAAATATTACTTTAAAAAGCTAAAAATCGGATTTTACATGTTTTTTATATGTTTCGCCACTTTTGGCACCTAGGTTTCGATTGAGTACTTCCGCCTCCATCACCATCGAAACCAATGTGCATGACATCAAAGACTTGGTGCGTACCAAATTGGATATAGGCGAACGGTACTAAGTCGAGACAAAGGGTTCCAATGGGGTTGAAACCTTACTTTTCTTTCAAATGAAAATGCGCATACTTTGCTTTCGAAAGGAATGCTTTCGACTTGGTTGGCTTTCGTCTAGTTTAAAATGTCTTAAAGGAATGGTTTCGAAAGAGATTGCGTCTTTTTTTAAGTAAATTGTAACGATTCGTATTTTGCCCGCTCAAAAATCGACATCCATACTTCAAATCGTATTCGAATGTCATAGATCCGACCGTTCAAATCCGATTCGCCGGAGCTTATAACAAACATTAAGTAAACAACACAGCGGAAAAGAATAATACATTGATATACAGCTTTGATACAATATCTGATACAACAGATGATCCAATAGATATCAATATACATCAGAGATATGATACAATAAATAGCAGCGGAAAAGAATAATACATTGATATACAGCTTTGATACAATATCTGATACAACAGATGATCCAATAGATATCAATATACATCAGAGATATGATACAATAAATAGCAGCGGAAAAGAAAACTAGATAACATCTAGCAGTGGAACAAATAACTCTAAAACAGTCTTCAACGAAGAACTCCAAATCTGAACTCCATCTCCAAGAATCAATCCAGCAATAACTCGAACCCCCAATAACGATGCACAAAGATAAGCAAGATTGGTGCGATCCAAAGACTGAACTAACTCCAGATAATCCACTATATCTAACTATCTGAAAAACCCAACTCTAGACTGCTCGTGTAGAAAATAATGAGCACCCAGAGTTTAGGAAAGAAACAATAAACTCCGGATCAGTCGTGGGACTGGTGTGAGCAACAAAAACAGTTTATCTTTAAAAACATTCAATAAAAGATTTTCAAAGTCAATTCGCAATGCTTTTTAAAAATGAGACTACCATAAGGCCTCCCGCACACACACACAATGCAAACGCAGAATCGGAGGAGATTTCTCCTTATGATAGTCAAAGATGCTTGATACGTATTAAAAGAAACGTTTGATATTATTACTAGTGCATAGTGTAGGAAAAATTCATTTCGAAAGTAGAATATAAATCTTAGCCAACATACGACCATTATCGTATGCCTACTATAGCTAACCATGTTCAATAGCAGGTTACCGCCACATTCCATGGCAGGTTATACAACTAATACTGTACAAGGTTCGTATTGTTTCTTTGGATTTCCAACGAATGATCAGGCCAAGGAACTTCCCATTGCCACATGAGAATGCCTCTGGATGGACATCCCCGAGAACCAAACCGGATCTCTACCAACACAAGGCCGGGTTACCCCTAACTGAGTAACAACTGACCGAATATGCCATCCCCCGGTCCTTTGGGACCTTTATCCGAGAGCTCTCTAATCAATTCACACAATCATAACAAAGTGTTTTCCACATGAGTAAGTATCTGGGCTCCATACCATGATACCACCCTTTTCCAGAAGGAAATGCACATATCCTAAAGGGCGCTACCCCTCATAACCTTGCCGCATCTTTCCTGTTTTGACCATTCCCGAGATGTGAGGCTCTACGAAGTCACGTCCACAAAAACATACTTTATACAAAAGCCATGCTTTGGGTCAACAAATGATCATAGAAATGATCACCAGGATAGACGATCAAACAAATGATCCTATCACAAATAATCAACACAATGATCATTTCACAGCAACACTCAGTATGTCACATTACCAAAATTGGGAATATATCGCTGATAACCTTCAACTATATAACCTCTGAGCTCGTACGTCTCAGAGAAGGGTGTTAAGCTAAGAGAATAAATTCTCCGCCACCAACAGAAATATATTTGAAAGAAATCGGCTTTATATCTCAATTTGTAATGTCAGACATACTATCCATACAAGTCTGTTCCGGGCTCGAACAGAACCGAAGGCACTTACAAAGAAGTCCTTGCAATCCGGATATTCACAATCCCGATCGGATTTCCCATCACTTAGGGAGTTTCTATACCGGGAGCTACCCAGTGCAGAGACAATCGATAGGTCATCCTATCGCTTTCGCAAATACCCGGTCTTCATCACCGGTCTTCAAATGCTATCCATAACGACGTATCAGATATTCGGAATGGGTTATACGACACAAAGGTCCTTTCCCGGCTAAACCGAATAGTGAGCGAAATAGTTCAAAAACATATGGATATTGGGATTTCAATTAAGTCACAACTTAAAAATCCAAAGTTTTTCTTTCAAATGGTTTAACAATTTACCATTTCAATCTTTAACAAAAAGATTCATTTTCACAACCTTTAACGGTTTAAACAATTTTCACATTTTAATCTTTTAAACAAAAGATTCATTCACAGATTTTCCAAATCAATTTTCATTTCAATTTGATTAACTCGTTAAATCTCTAAATCAAAGATTTAACTTATAGCCTTCAAAACAATTTCATTTCAATTTGATTTAAACAAATCATCAATTTAAATCTGTTAAAAATAAACAGATTTAATTCATAGCTTTCAAAAAGAATTCATTCATAACTTAGGAAAATCATTTCTCTATTCAATCTTGAAATTCCCCTAATTAACTGGAATTTCAGTTCTTATCTAAAAGTGTTTATCCCTTGAAAACAACAGTTTTCATTTTGGAAATCTGATTCATTTATACGAGTTGAAATCCTTGGGTTAAATTCAAATTCCCAAAAATAATACTTTTAAAAAAAAATGATTTAACTCATAATGACTAGTATAATATCATTAATCCCTAGTTTCAAAATACAGAATTCAATTTGAATATTGAATTCAAATTTAATTTAAAGTATTTAAATTCCAACACTTAATCCTGTTATTCAAAATAAATTTCCATCTTTGAAATTCCCTTTTCAATTTCTTTTTACATTTAGTCCGATTCCATTTCCAAAACGTTTGAATTCAAATATTCAATTCTTTATAAATCATTTCAAAATCTGTGGCTTAATCGATTTCCTCGTGAAATCCATATTTGTGTGTGTATGGTGTGGTCCAGGGGTTTAACACAATAGTGCAACATCATTTCAATCATCACAGATTAAAACACAAAAATATAGTTGATAAGCGATATAAACTATAACGCTTATCGACCATACACAGATTCACAGATAATATACAAATGTAAATAAATACACACAGCTCAATCTATAGAACGAAATATCACAAATCAGATAGGATAATCAATTCAAGGCAACTCATTTAATTCAATCATTCATAAGTAAGGTCAATCATTCAATAAACATTTATAAGCAGGATTAACTATTCTCTTAATCCTAATCAATTCAATTTATTTCCTAGTAAATTAATTACTTATAAATTAATTATCTAATCCTGATTTATAAATTAATTACAAATAATTTGATATAAATTAATTTATCAAACACTTTAATTAATTATCCTTAATTAATAAATTAATTAGATTAACCTTAGGTAAATTACAAAATTATTTAACCTTTATTAATTTTATTAAATAATTATTTTTAAGTAATTAATTATCTTTATGGATAAATCAACATTTTAATTACATTAAATGAAATTTTATCTTAATCATTTGATTAATTAACTACTTACAATACCAAATTAATCTTCAATTAATTATAACTCATTAATTAGTACATCTTTAATTAACTATCATTCAATTAATTATCCTTAACTGGCTACAATAAGTGCTCATCCCAAATCACTTATTTTAATGAGTCACAATTTAATTACATCGAGTAATTATGCTTAGACTCCTTGATTAATCATTATTTAATTAAGTTAAATCATTTTCACCCTTTAATTATTTCTGAGATAATTTATTCCTTTAATAATGATTTAAAGGAATATTAAAGTGTATTTTAAAAACATTACTCTTTTTGAATTTAAATTTGAATTCCATTTTGAATTCAAGATTCAAAATGATTTACCATTTAACATTAGCCAAATTTAAATATAAATTTATACACTTTTTTTAAGAGAAATGAAAAAGAACATTTTATTACTTATATAAGAAAAGCCTTTAAATTAAACTACTTAATTCTTAGATAAAAATTTTAGCTTTTTAAATTACATTGCATTTTAACTGGCAAATTTTAATTTAAAACAATTTATTTAACCTTTCATTTAAAATCCTTAAATAGAAGAATTTTATCAAAATCAAATTTAAACATTTGTTTGGAACTAATTACCTAAAAAAAAATTAATTTAAACTTGTTTTAAACATACAGATTTAAAAACTGATTTGAAATTTCAGATTTGAATTCATAGAAGAACTTTGAATCCAATAATTTAACTTTGATTTAAAAACTTTGGTTTTAACTTGCTTTTAAAAACTTGATTTTTATTTCTTGATTTAAAAACCAAATTCATTTTTTTTTTAAACCTTGGATTCAAAAGTTCATTTGAATTACAAAGTTAAATTTTTGAATTCAAAACCCCTGTTTTACATTCTGCTTTAAATTTAAATTTCATTTAATATTTTAAAAAAAAAACAGAACTCTGTCAGGTTATAAACCCTGAAACAACTCATTGACCCGAGGCCCCCCTGTTAATGCTTCGAGTAAATGACCTGATCCACTCGAGTTCGACGCAAGAAAAACTCTAGTTCCTCCCAGGCAACCAAATACCCAGAACACACAGTGCTCGTGCACGTGCACTTCGCCGCTGGCGATCTTCCGGCACCGCCACTACGTCGAACAAGTCGACGATCTCCCACGTACAAATCTCCGACCATCAGAACCTCCATCCTCCCTTCGAATCGAAAATGAGCATCAGGCCGAAACCTGGAACACGCGAAAACAAAAACCCCCCAAAACCTGGCAACGCCATGTTCTCCGACCCCCGACCACTGACCAGCCTACAACTCCGGCCTTCGACGCGTCAACTCGATCCCTTCCATCCCCCAGAACCCCGAGGCACTCGGTGCTTCCCCGAGACAGCGGTGCACAAATTTCTCACGTGGGAAAAAATTAGGTTTACAAAACATATCCCCACACCGCCGCCACCACGACCAACCGGGCCACCTTCCCCCATTTTTCTTCGACCCTCCGATGGCTCCTCCATCACCATAAGAAGGCTCAGCCCCTCCAGTCGCCACGATCATTAGAAATCGCCAAAAATGTATTTTCCAGAAAATTCCAAAACTTACATGCAATTCAACATTTAAAATTTGGATTTTTATTTTAAAAATCATACTTTTCAAAGATGATTCGAGGCATATACCAGAATCAATATAACACGACATTTGATTTATCCCATTATTTAAGCTTCAACTGTATTTTTCTTACTTACAGGAAATTTTCAAACTAAACTACTTAAACTTGTTTTCAAAATCTAGATGGTGTTTAAGTTTCAACTTATCATGTTTGAAATTTTAAAAGTTATCAGGAAATAATAATAAGAATAAACTTTGAATCAACTTCAACTTGAAAACTGGAACAGTTTGTTCCAGAGATTTTGTTCCAGAGATTTCAACAAGTGTATAACATCCATCCATATATGCAGAGAAACATACATATATATCACAAAAATAATTATCATAGAAAATGTAACCATATTCATTTTTAGATTAGAAAGGTGATGTTACTCACCTGGCAAAAGAAATTAAACAGAGCTGCATCTTTTTGAACAGGCTGAAAACTGCTAGCTTGATCTTCTTGTTTATTTTGTTGAGAAGTTGTTTAAGTTTGAAAAAATGAAAATGCTTGCTATATTTCTCTGATTTGCTTAGTCTTGGGAACGAACTGAAATGAATTTTGTTTGAAGTATGGAAAGAACTACCAATTGATATCCCTTTGTACAAGGTGATATCTGGTTTGTACAATACAGCATGGGTGAAGTTGCTTGTTTTAAATGGGAGTTTGTTTGAGTTTGAGTGATGTTACTTCAGTTTTTTTTTTCTTTTTCTTACTGAACAAGAAGGAATAGGTGTATATATGAAGCTACAGGTGTAGTTAGTACAACAGGGTGATATTATAATGCTTTGTTCATTATGTTCTTACTTAAACATATACTTGCTGTCCTTGCACTCAAAAGTGTATACAGATTTTTCAACTTAGCCTACATATTCTTTCTTTTTTTTTTTTTCAAAAAGTTGGACAGGAATATCTTTATTTGGAGGCTGAAGATAACTCTCTGATATCTTGCTTTAACCTACTTGTATACATATTGCTTTTTGCCTTACTTCATCCCCTACCTACCTGTACTTTCTTTTCTTTAGCTTACAGCCTTGCATATTTATTTCACTTCCCTTTACTGATTGGTGGCTGGAGATATACTTTGCATAAATTAAATATATGTTTATTTTCTTCATGCTTTTTCTTTTAAAATATAAATGTGCAGTCTTTGCTTTGTTCATGTTTGTACCAGTGCACTTTTGTTTATACTTTATTTTGTTTATACTTGCCTTGCATATGTTTATTTAGTTAGCTTTATAACCTGCTTTGTATTCTATTTGATTTCTTTCTTTTGCAAGCTACATACTTGTCTTGCTTCTTCATTTTATTTGCACATAGATATTTACTTTGCTTTAGTTTTGTTTTATACTTATTGTTTTTGTTTTATAATTTATCTTCTAATCATATTTCTAACATACGTATTAAATTTACAACGTATATTTTATTTTATTTCTCTCTTTTGTTTTATATTTTACATAATTTTATAAATATGTGGTTTCTTCTTTGTATGTTATTTCTTTTGTTTGAATACTTTCATTTGCTTTTATTTTATTTTATATTTTTTTCTTTGCATACTAAACTTTTATATTTGTTTGTATTTACTTCGTTTATAGTATGAATAACTTCTATTTTAACATGTTGTTAAAATTTATTTATGAGTTACTATATATATATATATATATTTTTCTTAATTTATTTTATAACTCCAATATTTATTAAACCATTCATCTAAGATTTAAATTCAAATCAAAATATATATATATATACACACAAGATTTTATAATTTCAAATTGACTCATATATACCCAAATATACATACATATATATATATATATTCACATATATACAATATTCAAAAATTTAAATGATTTATATAGAATATATTTGAACTCGGGGAAACTCACATCACTATTTATAATTAATTTTATAAATTTTTATTCAAAATTTCATTTAATTATTAATTTAAATTAAATAAAAATTCAGGATCGTTACAGACTTCCCCCCTTAAAAGAATTTCGTCCTCGAAATTCGCAGACACGAAAACAACACAGAGATAGACGAAAGATAGAAGAAATATCTTTTCAGATCAAACTAGATATCAGTTCTGCATTTGGCTCACCAACTCAGAATATCAACAATAGATACAAGAAATTATAATAGAATTTCAAATTGGGTTTTAATCAAAATCATTTTATCGATACAATTCTAATCATTCTTCATATTCTATTAATCAATTTTAACTCAATTTTAAAATTTCTAATTCGTATTCATTATTCCCAATTCATTCAAATTTCAAATTCATATTCATTAAGGTTTAAATCAAAAACTGAAAAGAAATCGATGAAGATACGAATTAAAAATTTCCTACAACGATTCGTAGGGCCATCATCACACCGAAATTTCTTTCTGGAGCTATCACGAAGAAATCAAAAGAATTTGGAAACGAATCAAAGGAATTTGATAAGAAAGATTGTTTTCACTGTTGTTACAGAGCATTGACCATTTATAGTCGTATTTCCCTGTCCCCTATCTCGTTTTCTTCTTGCACTCATACTTACTATCAGTAGATAGTAAGAGAATTTACTGAGGCGTTCAAACAGATATCTTAGGGATTACTCATTCTAGGGATACTTCACCCTATCTCTAATGAGCTACTTAATGTGTTACACTCCTGAGCTAAAGTTTAAACCCTTAGCTCTGATACCAAATGTAACGATTTGTATTTTGCCCGCTCAAAAATCGACATCCATACTTCAAATCGTATTCGAATGTCATAGATCCGACCGTTCAAATCCGATTCGCCGGAGCTTATAACAAACATTAAGTAAACAACACAGCGGAAAAGAATAATACATTGATATACAGCTTTGATACAATATCTGATACAACAGATGATCCAATAGATATCAATATACATCAGAGATATGATACAATAAATAGTAGCGGAAAAGAATAATACATTGATATACAGCTTTGATACAATATCTGATACAACAGATGATCCAATAGATATCAATATACATCAGAGATATGATACAATAAATAGCAGCGGAAAAGAAAACTAGATAACATCTAGCAGTGGAACAAATAACTCTAAAACAGTCTTCAACGAAGAACTCCAAATCAAAACTCCATCTCCAAGAATCAATCCAGCAATAGCTCGAACTCCCAATAACGATGCACAAAGATAAGCAAGATTGGTGCGATCCAAAGACTGAACTAACTCCAGATAATCCACTATATCTAACTATCTGAAAAACCCAACTCTAGACTGCTCGTGTAGAAAATAATGAGCACCCAGAGTTTAGGAAAGAAACAATAAACTCCGGATCAGTCGTGGGACTGGTGTGAGCAACAAAAACAGTTTATCTTTAAAAACATTCAATAAAAGATTTTCAAAGTCAATTCGCAATGCTTTTTAAAAATGAGACTACCATAAGGCCTCCCGCACACACACACAATGCAAACGCAGAATCGGAGGAGATTTCTCCTTATGATAGTCAAAGATGCTTGATACGCATTAAAAGAAACGTTTGATATTATTACTAGTGCATAGTGTAGGAAAAATTCATTTCGAAAGTAGAATATAAATCTTAGCCAACATACGACCATTATCGTATGCCTACTATAGCTAACCATGTTCAATAGCAGGTTACCGCCACATTCCATGGCAGGTTATACAACTAATACTGTACAAGGTTCGTATTGTTTCTTTGGATTTCCAACGAATGATCAGGCCAAGGAACTTCCCATTTCCACATGAGAATGCCTCTGGATGGACATCCCCGAGAACCAAACCGGATCTCTACCAACACAAGGCCGGGTTACCCCTAACTGAGTAACAACTGACCGAATATGCCATCCCCCGGTCCTTTGGGACCTTTATCCGAGAGCTCTCTAATCAATTCACACAATCATAACAAAGTGTTTTCCACATGAGTAAGTATCTGGGCTCCATACCATGATACCACCCTTTTCCAGAAGGAAATGCACATATCCTAAAGGGCGCTACCCCTCATAACCTTGCCGCATCTTTCCTGTTTTGACCATTCCCGAGATGTGAGGCTCTACGAAGTCACGTCCACAAAAACATAATTTATACAAAAGCCATGCTTTGGGTCAACAAATGATCATAGAAATGATCACCAGGATAGACGATCAAACAAATGATCCTATCACAAATAATCTTGATCATTTCACAGCAACACCCAGTATGTCACATTACCAAAATTGGGAATATATCGCTGATAACCTTCAACTATATAACCTCTGAGCTCGTACGTCTCAGAGAAGGGTGTTAAGCTAAGAGAATAAATTCTCCGCCACCAACAGAAATATATTTGAAAGAAATCGGCTTTATATCTCAATTTGTAATGTCAGACATACTATCCATACAAGTCTGTTCCGGGCTCGAACAGAACCGAAGGCACTTACAAAGAAGTCCTTGCAATCCGGATATTCACAATCCCGATCGGATTTCCCATCACTTAGGGAGTTTCTATACCGGGAGCTACCCAGTGCAGAGACAATCGATAGGTCATCCTATCGCTTTCGCAAATACTCGGTCTTCATCACCGGTCTTCAAATGCTATCCATAACGACGTATCACATATTCGGAATGGGTTATACGACACAAAGGTCCTTTCCCGGCTAAACCGAATAGTGAGCGAAATAGTTCAAAAACATATGGATATTGGGATTTCAATTAAGTCACAACTTAAAAATCCAAAGTTTTTCTTTCAAATGGTTTAACAATTTACCATTTCAATCTTTAACAAAAAGATTCATTTTCACAACCTTTAACGGTTTAAACAATTTTCACATTTTAATCTTTTAAACAAAAGATTCATTCACAGATTTTCCAAATCAATTTTCATTTCAATTTGATTAACTCGTTAAATCTCTAAATCAAAGATTTAACTTATAGCCTTCAAAACAATTTCATTTCAATTTGATTTAAACATATCATCAATTTAAATCTGTTAAAAATAAACAGATTTAATTCATAGCTTTCAAAAAGAATTCATTCATAACTTAGGAAAATCATTTCTCTATTCAATCTTGAAATTCCCCTAATTAACTGGAATTTCAGTTCTTATCTAAAAGTGTTTATCCCTTGAAAACAACAGTTTTCATTTTGGAAATCTGATTCATTTATACGAGTTGAAATCCTTGGGTTAAATTCAAATTCCCAAAAATAATACTTTTTAAAAAAAATGATTTAACTCATAATGACTAGTATAATATCATTAATCCCTAGTTTCAAAATACAGAATTCAATTTGAATATTGAATTCAAATTTAATTTAAAGTATTTAAATTCCAACACTTAATCCTGTTATTCAAAATAAATTTCCATCTTTGAAATTCCCTTTTCAATTTCTTTTCACATTTAGTCCGATTCCATTTCCAAAACGTTTGAATTCAAATATTCAATTCTTTATAAATCATTTCAAAATCTGTGACTTAATCGATTTCCTCGTGAAATCCATATTTGTGTGTGTATGGTGTGGTCCAGGGGTTTAACACAATAGTGCAACATCATTTCAATCATCACAGATTAAAACACAAAAATATAGTTGATAAGCGATATAAACTATAACGCTTATCGACCATACACAGATTCACAGATAATATACAAATGTAAATAAATACACACAGCTCAATCTATAGAACGAAATATCACAAATCAGATAGGATAATCAATTCAAGGCAACTCATTTAATTCAATCATTCATAAGTAAGGTCAATCATTCAATAAACATTTATAAGCAGGATTAACTATTCTCTTAATCCTAATCAATTCAATTTATTTCCTAGTAAATTAATTACTTATAAATTAATTATCTAATCCTGATTTATAAATTAATTACAAATAATTTGATATAAATTAATTTATCAAACACTTTAATTAATTATCCTTAATTAATAAATTAATTAGATTAACCTTAGGTAAATTACAAAATTATTTAACCTTTATTAATTTTATTAAATAATTATTTTTAAGTAATTAATTATCTTTATGGATAAATCAACATTTTAATTACATTAAATGAAATTTTATCTTAATCATTTGATTAATTAACTACTTACAATACCAAATTAATCTTCAATTAATTATAACTCATTAATTAGTACATCTTTAATTAACTATCATTCAATTAATTATCCTTAACTGGCTACAATAAGTGCTCATCCCAAATCACTTATTTTAATGAGTCACAATTTAATTACATCGAGTAATTATGCTTAGACTCCTTGATTAATCATTATTTAATTAAGTTAAATCATTTTCACCCTTTAATTATTTCTGAGATAATTTATTCCTTTAATAATGATTTAAAGGAATATTAAAGTGTATTTTAAAAACATTACTCTTTTTGAATTTAAATTTGAATTCCATTTTGAATTCAAGATTCAAAATGATTTACCATTTAACATTAGCCAAATTTAAATATAAATTTATACACTTTTTTTAAGAGAAATGAAAAAGAACATTTTATTACTTATATAAGAAAAGCCTTTAAATTAAACTACTTAATTCTTAGATAAAAATTTTAGCTTTTTAAATTACATTGCATTTTAACTGGCAAATTTTAATTTAAAACAATTTATTTAACCTTTCATTTAAAATCCTTAAATAGAAGAATTTTATCAAAATCAAATTTAAACATTTGTTTGGAACTAATTACCTTAAAAAAAATTAATTTAAACTTGTTTTAAACATACAGATTTAAAAACTGATTTGAAATTTCAGATTTGAATTCATAGAAGAACTTTGAATCCAATAATTTAACTTTGATTTAAAAACTTTGGTTTTAACTTGCTTTTAAAAACTTGATTTTTATTTCTTGATTTAAAAACCAAATTCATTTTTTTTTTAAACCTTGGATTCAAAAGTTCATTTGAATTACAAAGTTAAATTTTTGAATTCAAAACCCCTGTTTTACATTCTGCTTTAAATTTAAATTTCATTTAATATTTTTAAAAAAAAACAGAACTCTGTCAGGTTATAAACCCTGAAACAACTCATTGACCCGAGGCCCCCCTATTAATGCTTCGAGTAAATGACCTGATCCACTCGAGTTCGACGCAAGAAAAACTCTAGTTCCTCCCAGGCAACCAAATACCCAGAACACACAGTGCTCGTGCACGTGCACTTCGCCGCTGGCGATCTTCCGGCACCGCCACTACGTCGAACAAGTCGACGATCTCCCACGTACAAATCTCCGACCATCAGAACCTCCATCCTCCCTTCGAATCGAAAATGAGCATCAGGCCGAAACCTGGAACACGCGAAAACAAAAACCCCCCAAAACCTGGCAACGCCATGTTCTCCGACCCCCGACCACTGACCAGCCTACAACTCCGGCCTTCGACGCGTCAACTCGATCCCTTCCATCCCCCAGAACCCCGAGGCACTCGGTGCTTCCCCGAGACAGCGGTGCACAAATTTCTCACGTGGGAAAAAATTAGGTTTACAAAACATATCCCCACACCGCCGCCGCCACGACCAACCGGGCCACCTTCCCCCATTTTTCTTCGACCCTCCGATGGCTCCTCCATCACCAGAAGAAGGCTCAGCCCCTCCAGTCGCCACGATCATTAGAAATCGCCAAAAATGTATTTTCCAGAAAATTCCAAAACTTACATGCAATTCAACATTTAAAATTTGGATTTTTATTTTAAAAATCATACTTTTCAAAGATGATTCGAGGCATATACCAGAATCAATATAACACGACATTTGATTTATCCCATTATTTAAGCTTCAACTGTATTTTTCTTACTTACAGGAAATTTTCAAACTAAACTACTTAAACTTGTTTTCAAAATCTAGATGGTGTTTAAGTTTCAACTTATCATGTTTGAAATTTTAAAAGTTATCAGGAAATAATAATAAGAATAAACTTTGAATCAACTTCAACTTGAAAACTGGAACAGTTTGTTCCAGAGATTTTGTTCCAGAGATTTCAACAAGTGTATAACATCCATCCATATATGCAGAGAAACATACATATATATCACAAAAATAATTATCATAGAAAATGTAACCATATTCATTTTTAGATTAGAAAGGTGATGTTACTCACCTGGCAAAAGAAATTAAACAGAGCTGCATCTTTTTGAACAGGCTGAAAACTGCTAGCTTGATCTTCTTGTTTATTTTGTTGAGAAGTTGTTTAAGTTTGAAAAAATGAAAATGCTTGCTATATTTCTCTGATTTGCTTAGTCTTGGGAACGAACTGAAATGAATTTTGTTTGAAGTATGGAAAGAACTACCAATTGATATCCCTTTGTACAAGGTGATATCTGGTTTGTACAATACAGCATGGGTGAAGTTGCTTGTTTTAAATGGGAGTTTGTTTGAGTTTGAGTGATGTTACTTCAGTTTTTTTTTTTTTTCTTTTTCTTGCTGAACTAGAAGGAATAGGTGTATATATGAAGCTACAGGTGTAGTTAGTACAACAGGGTGATATTATAATGCTTTGTTCATTATGTTCTTACTTAAACATATACTTGCTGTCCTTGCATTCAAAAGTGTATACAGATTTTTCAACTTAGCCTACATATTCTTTCTTTGTTTTTTTTTTCAAAAAGTTGGACAGGAATATCTTTATTTGGAGGCTGAAGATAACTCTCTGATATCTTGCTTTAACCTACTTGTATACATATTGCTTTTTGCCTTACTTCATCCCCTACCTACCTGTACTTTCTTTTCTTTAGCTTACAGCCTTGCATATTTATTTCACTTCCCTTTACTGATTGGTGGCTGGAGATATACTTTGCATAAATTAAATATATGTTTATTGTCTTCATGCTTTTTCTTTTAAAATATAAATGTGCAGTCTTTGCTTTGTTCATGTTTGTACCAGTGCACTTTTGTTTATACTTTATTTTGTTTATACTTGCCTTGCATATGTTTATTTAGTTAGCTTTATAACCTGCTTTGTATTCTATTTGATTTCTTTCTTTTGCAAGCTACATACTTGTCTTGCTTCTTCATTTTATTTGCACATAGATATTTACTTTGCTTTAGTTTTGTTTTATACTTATTGTTTTTGTTTTATAATTTATCTTCTAATCATATTTCTAACATACGTATTAAATTTACAACGTATATTTTATTTTATTTCTCTCTTTTGTTTTATATTTTACATAATTTTATAAATATGTGGTTTCTTCTTTGTATGTTATTTCTTTTGTTTGAATACTTTCATTTGCTTTTATTTTATTTTATATTTTTTTCTTTGCAATCTAAACTTTTATATTTGTTTGTATTTACTTCGTTTATAGTATGAATAACTTCTATTTTAACATGTTGTTAAAATTTATTTATGAGTTACTATATATATATATATATATTTTTCTTAATTTATTTTATAACTCCAATATTTATTAAACCATTCATCTAAGATTTAAATTCAAATCAAAATATATATATATATACACACAAGATTTTATAATTTCAAATTGACTCATATATACCCAAATATACATACATATATATATATATATATATTCACATATATACATATATATACAATATTCAAAAATTTAAATGATTTATATAGAATATATTTGAACTCGGGGAAACTCACATCACTATTTATAATTAATTTTATAAATTTTTATTCAAAATTTCATTTAATTATTAATTTAAATTAAATAAAAATTCAGGATCGTTACATAAATGCTTTCGAAGGGGTTGAAACCCCTTCCTGCAACTTTATACCTTTTGAAGCAAATGGTTTCGAAGAATACTTTGTTTTTGAAATCCAAGCCACTTCTCCTATGTTTTCGAGCGGTTGGTTTTGGCACCATCAATTCTTTACTTAGGGATTATTTTTGAAAGAGTGCATTCGACTTAAATGTTTTACGGCCCTTTGTTCTGTTGAAGGTAAAACCCAAAGGTTTCTAAGGAAAAGGTTTTAAATGGTTCCGAAAGGTCATTCCACATGTTTTACTTTAATCCAAATGCCTTCTTAAGGTTTGTTTATAGAAAAGGAACTTAATGCTTTTGAAAGGTTTTAAAAGAAGGTTTTGAAGGGGTGTCTCCCCTATGTTTTCGAAAGGTTTAGGTGGAAGGTTTCCAAAGGTTTCGAAAGGTATGTTATTATTTTGATAAGGGGATGTATAAGGTTTTAAAGCTTTCGAAAGAAAGGTTTTTCATGGTTTTCAAAAGGTTTATTAAGATTGGTTTCGAATGGTATGTTTTGGCCTTTCGGCCTAAGGTTTTACTTGTTTTGTTTTTTAGGAGTTGTTTTGTTTTATTTCCACCATGTTGTATTAAGTCAGTTATGACTATATAGTACTCTGGTCATCCAATGGGGCATCTTCGTATGTCACTCTTGGCGTATTTTATAATAATTATATTTGATCTGAACATGAAAAACGACTGGGAATATGTAATTGGATTTGAAACATGTTTTGTGAAATGCAATCAAAAAGTTGTACATTTTTTAAATCTGTGATTTTGTTTCATATTCTTATACTTCTTATATTATGGAGACTATTAACATTACCGTATTTGGTCATCGGAAGTTAATACTATGGTTGATTGTAGCATCTGTAGCGCTTAGCTTCGGGCCTCCAGATAAGGGAAGTTACATGTGAAGATGTGGGTTATGGGTTTATGGTGTTTGGGAGTTCGGGTTAGCATTCGTTGGTTTGTGTAACATCCCGCCTTTTCGCACGCTTTAAATTAACACACGTGCCAATTCAAACCATACGGAAGGGCGGATTGTTATGGAGTAAATAAGAAAAGCAGAGAAGAAAAAAACAAAATAGAATCTTGCAACGGAACGATAAAATATGATAATCAATATACAGTTCGTAAAACTGTTTTACAAAACATTTGATTTTTCTTTATACAATAAATATCAGAGTTCACATACCAAAGGACAATAACAATGCAGCAGAATAAAATGGTGTAGTGGAATAATATAGTGTATAATAGTAATATGAATCTTCGTCCTCGTCCTCCAGAGCTAAAGTCTTCGAATCCTGAAATGCTCAGGCTGACCCGAGCGAATTGAAAGACAAAACACTCGAGTCAGAACTAAAATATCTTATGTGAGTTAAATTAATAGAAATAAATACGAGTGCAGTAACTTAAGAGATGCTCGGGATTCACATCTCCTAAGGATCCGTTATACTATTTACTATGTAGTAATATTTCGCTATTATAATAGTGTCTTATTGTAAAATAAACTTACTTTTAAATAGCGTTAAGGGGTTATCCATATAGCCCTTGACACAAATAATGCCAATAGTCTATACAGTACCGTAATACCTCCTGATCGGGAGGCTACCAGAGAATACTCCATAGGTACGACACAAATAGAAACTCGTACAAGGCGCGATAGGGTAGGTGACACGGCATAACTAGGCAATGCCAGGGTAGATATACCAATTACGCTTCGGGTCGGTGGTAACGTGTAGCCGTAGCTACCGCTCACCTCAAGCCACACCCCCAAAAAAAATCAAAAGTGGCCACCGAATCAATCCAAAAGTCAAAGTATAATATCGAAGTGATGTGTCCGATCAAAGGTGCTACCTCAATTAATCCGTCAATCGCTCCTGTTTTAGCCACCTTATGTCAACTCACGGGAGTTGGGTCCACGTATTTACCTCAAAGGAAACGCCGCCACCATCCTACTTCATTCTGGAATCTCCACTGCATACACCATTGTTAAAGTGGTTTTTGGAGTTGGCAGAGAGTATGACAACTTCCGATCCCGGTCTCTTCAACAACCAATCGTTATTATAACACCGCGGTCATTTTAAAATAATTATACTTTAAAACCAGAATATAATATCCATTTCAAAACCATATAAATACGATATCATTTCTATTTTGAAAAACCCAAAATCATTATGATATCATTTTTTTAATATACCTTTTTTTCAAAACATAATACTTCCAAATATATATACCTTAAACCCCATAGCTTTAAAACAAATTTTCTAATACTTAAATGTTTAAATATTTAACCACTTTATATAATAAAATAGCTTTTAAATTTCACAAATAAATTCCAAATATAGGTTTAATTTCCCAAATAAACCATTTCAATTCCATATATTTCAAAGCTTAAATTTTCCCACCATTCCAAAACTTATTCTTCGATAATTTCATATACATCAATTCCAACTACTACTATTTAGATTTGAAACGTTACTAAATAAGTCAAATATTGTTTTAGTAAAACTTTTAGACTTCAAATAACTGGATACTCTTCCAATTAAATTAGCTTGATAATATTCAATTTAATAAATTTGATAATCATTTAAATCCTCTAAATAAAAAAATCAAGTTATAAAATCATACCTCTTAAATCTAAATTTATTTATATTCCAAATATAATTTATTCAAGAACAATTCTTAAATAATTCAATTCAACCCGATTTCATATTTATCTTCCAACTTTACTTTTATTTGAGTCATTATAAATTCTATATATATAATACCTTAAATAGATACTTACCCATATAATATAAACCATCAAACTCCATTTTTAAACTGATTTTTATTAAACAAATTTATACATAGCTTAAATTCAAGAATTTAACTATATATATATATATAAATTTATATAACATCAATTTTTTTATTTAATAAACCATATATTCCTTTCCAAAACCATAGAAAATCACTTCAACATATTTCTATATATAGACCGCGGTGCCTGTATATAATTTTCAATCCTATGGTCAAGTGATATGGATATTTATCATTTCAATCCGCAATTTAAAAATAAAAATTACGGTTATATATCATTTCAAACCGCAATCCGAATGAGATGATGAAAATGCATAATAACTTGCAGTTTATAACAATATAAAATACAGCATCCATTCATCCAATTTCAACCATCAACCATTTATCGCAATCATCATCAAATTCAACAATAGCATCAATATAGAACGAAAAATAAACAATAGGTATTTAATAGTAGTTTAATTCAATAATAAATTAAATAATTGTTAACTGGCAGTTTATATGCAATGAATAATTAATTAACAAAATTTAACTGACAGTTTAAATGCAATGAATAAATTAAATAGCAATTTAATTTAAATAAATGAAATTAACTGAGATAATTGATTAAAACATGCCAAACAACCGTAAATAAATTTTATAACATATCATATATCAATTTAACAAACATAAGAAATTTTAGAAGTTATGAGTGGGTTAAAAAACTCACTTTTTGAATTTAAATCCAATTTAAATCCAAAAATTGCACAGTCTCCAAATTCGTCCAAACCTGTACCAAAATCTCCGGAATTTAAATACAATCCTAACACAAGAAACCGCGCGTAAATTCGAGGTCGTATGAGAAAGTTTTGATTATTTGAACAAATTGAAATCAAAATTAGAATAAAGAAAATAAAAAAAACAAACCGAACGTTTTTTAGCCACGTCATCGTCTTCTAATACACGTGCACAGTACTTGATCTCGAACGCGTTCAGCAAGCCTTAGCCGCCGAAAACTCCACCTTTCATCCAATTTTCGCCACCCATCCTCGAATCTTCGATCAATCAGAATATGCCACGCTCCTCCCCTCGCTTAGCCGCCCCTAAAGACCCCACGCGCGACCCAGGAACCACCTCCTCCACCACGAGGCCACCGACCACTCTATGGCCGATCGTGGTGAAATTCGTCGCCATCTAACCCTCCTAACCGTATGGATCTCCACCCCTCGACGACCTCTACGAGTACCAGCCCTCCGATCGACGCCAGAATCAAGATCCACCGTTAATCCTCCACGATGACACACGAACGGTCTGGAATTAAACACAATTTATGATTAAATGATAAACTGCATCGAAAAACGAACATCACCAGTGAATTACGCTAGTCGAGAGCTTCAACATATATTTTTTTCAAATTTTTCTAAGGGGTTGAAATTTTTAGCTTTGGATTTGATTTGGAATTGGATCCAGAATTTGTTTGTCTGCCATTGAGGTGGAGAGAGTTGAGATGTATGTATAGACAAATGAGAATAGAGGAGGCTAGGGTTTATAAGCGGGTTTAAATAGACGATGTTGAAAATAGAATGGATCGGATAAGATAGATGTACGCGCTAACGACAAAGTGGCCCAAAAAGCTCGTTTCGACCCCAGAATGAAATTGGGTCAACCCATATATAAAAATAAATGTTTAAAAATATTTTAAACGCAATGGAAAAGGTTTCAGGTTCAAATTGCATCGTATGAAGAAGTTATGCTAAAATCAATATTTTCAAATTGATTTCAAGGCATTTCGAGTCTGTAGGATCAAACGACAAATCCGATCGCTACGAAACTTGAAACCATACAATAATTCATCGTTACAGATCCGATGAAACTGGTTTCGTCAAAATCCGAGTAAGTGGCCAAAATGGCTATTTTTATATAAATTAAATAATTTAAAAATTCATTAATTAAATCACTTTTTCAATTTCACTCCCAAAATTTACAATTCTTATCATTTTGTTTTCTTAAACAATCTCAGTGATTTAAACCAATTTAGATGTCAATTTAAATGTTGATTCAATCATAAATTTCAGCGTAAATTCAAACTCCAATATATTCATCAATTATAAATTAGCCTTTCAAAAATTCCATTGAATTCACTATTCATTCTCATTATCCAATTCATTATAGTCAAATGGATGAAATTAACAATTAGTTCAAAGCTATTACATAAATATTTTCAATTCCAACTTAATTTTTAAATTAACGTAATAATTAAATATTTGATTTCATTCATTTGCAATTAATCCATTTATTATAAATTAAATAAATTAACTCACTATTTAAAAATTCAAATTCTATAATTCATGAATTTTATCATCTTGTATTTACTTATTAATTTATAATTCTTTAAAACCAATTCCCATCTTAATTTTAAATAAATTAATTCACCAATTATAGTATTTATTTCAACTTCTTAAAATAATCCCTTTATTATAAATTGAATCCAATTTATTTTAATAAGTTTCCAATGAAACGGATTAGATTCAATTCCAACCCTTAAATTGAATCTATTATGACTCTATACCACAATTAACACTTGTCTCGCATTTCATTCCATTAATATATTCAAATTTCATCTTCATTTCAATTAGCGTAATAAATTAAATTTCATTTATAATAAATTCATTTACCAATTAATTTGGTAATTTTTAATAATTGCTCTTATACGTTCGTTACTTTTCAATCCAGATTAAAATTCCATATATAACCCTAATTTTATTCCATTGCATTAATATACGCCTATTTACATTTTAATTTGAATGAATATTATGTTTTTAAATGCGTACTTCTATCAATTGAACATATTAATTAAGGTTTTTAAATACTTTACATTCTATTAAATTCACAACATTAAATTTACATTCTATTAATTACTTTACATACTTTACGTATTAATTTCTCAATTAACATAATTTGAACTTATTACCCAATCCACCAATTACTACTTAAAATAAATTTACGTTCCTATTCATTTACATTCACACTTCCGTTACTATATTAATAATCATTAAGGTAACGTTTATTCTCAAAAATAACATTATAATTACTTAACATTTAAATGAACTTTATTTCCAAATACACTCTAGTTTAACAACTTCTAAACATTGTATTACTTCTCACATTAATGTAACTTTTATTTATTTTATTAACATTTATTTCAAATTCAAATTCCATTACCAAATTAAACAGGTATCTTATAATATATGCTTACCAGCCAAATATTTCACCAATTGTCGTATTCTGAATGGAGTTAGCATTAGTTTCAAAATTTATCTAAATTTTTCATTAATATGATATTTAATTACCTTTAACGAAACTAAATTCCCAATTTATTTAGTGCAATAAATTTTTACCTTTACCAATTTAATACATTCATTAATTGTCATTTAAGTAACCTTTAATCACTTTTATTTTTAAAACTTACTCAAGTGCAACAATTACACTTTCCATTATTATATAAATTTGAATTCCATTTTAGTTAATAATTATTAATAATAATTCATAAATTCAACATTTCCATTTTTTCTTATATTAAACTTATAACCCAGTATGACAATTTACATTATTTCCGATTAATTGCAATATAAATTTTAAATTGTAAATTTTAATTACCACTGATACATCTAATTTCTACCTTCGCTCCCATATAAATTAATAAGATTTTTATTTCTTTCTAAATTTAAATTGAAATCTTATTAATTGAATTCATTTTAATTATCGAATTTTTACGGGTCATTACAGTTTGCCAGTTGGAGAGATTTGCGGTGAGGTTAAGGGATTTGTCAGAGGTATTTAGTAACGGTTGATGGGTGATATTCGATTTGGTTTATGGGATGTAGGATGGTCATAGGTGAATTTGCTGGATGCTGCTTGTGGTTGGTGAGGTTGGTGGCAATTTTTGAGAAGAAGTAGTTATCGGCAATGAGTTTTGCAGTTTTTTGGAGTGTGGTCGAAATATGCTTATGGTATGTGGGTAGTTAGAATGGTTCTGGTTGAAGTGGCCATCGTGGAAGTCGAACTGTTTGGAGATGTCGTTGTTGGAGTTATGAAGTTGCAAGGTAAGTTGAGGTGAGCTTGATGTGAATGCGGAGTAGATTGAAGGTGGTATTGCTAAAGTGCATGAAGAGGTTGTTGGTTGTATATGATCGATTTGGATTACTGAAGGCAGGTTGGTAGGAGTAGGATGTTCTGAAGTTTGTGCATGTGGAAAAGAAGCCGTGATTAAGATGGGGATTGAGTTGTGTGATTAAGTAGTGGTGAAGTGAACGTGCTGGTGATGAAACAAAAGTGTGGTAGCAGTTTTATGGTTTTTAGAATTTGAAAAAATGAGGTGATGGAGGAGGAGAAGAAATATATACCTATAGCTATGCAAAACCAAAAATGTAACAGAGAGGCGTATAATAAATGTAATGTTGGGAGGTTTGGTGAGATGGAGAAGTAACAGAGAATGTAAAAACTAAATTGCAATATAGCAATAGTGAATGCACATTGAAAATGACAATGCGAAAATATAATACAAAATGTAATAGAAATGCACAGTGAAAATGAGTCCGAAACTACAAAATGTTTTTGTTGCTTTTTTTTAATAACAAAAAATAAAATAACAAAAATAAAAATATTAATAACTCGAAGAGTAAACTAAAATTAAATTGATCTTCCCGATAACAACGCCAAAAACTTGTTCGCGAAGGAAAATTCTATCAATTAAAATAACATCTAAAATTTAATAATAAAAACGACAACCGCAAGGCGATTGTTATTTGAGTATGGATCCATCCATGGAGAAAGAAAAAATTCCTGAATTACTCAATCAAATTAGCCCAAGGTTTTGAAATTGCTTAAACTAAGAAAACAAACTAGAACAAAATAGAATAAAACTACGAGATTAAGAGGCAATTTAGACGCTAATCCACTTTCATGTTCAAAAAATCAACACACAACAAATTTATAATCTCTCATTTAATCTTTTGTGGAATTAGTGGATGCATTTATTATAAGTATGGCTTAATTGTGTTATTAACTAATACATTTAAACCATAAAACTCTAACACACCCTCTAACCCACTTATCAACTCTCATGAAATTGGCATGAAATTAAAAATACAATTTATTTTAAGTATGTTCTATTTACTATGAATTACTAACATAGAGCATCAAATTTTGATTCTAGTTTCACTTTCATTACAAAATCATATTTAGATGAAAACGAAACTTGTGCTTATGTTTGGTTAAGTATAGCCTATTTGTTATGAACAACATAGGCTATCAAATTCAATATTATAAAACAAAATTTCATAAACCGAAAAATTTCCATTAAGCACAAAAGAGAGATCATAACGAAATCCTTATGTTAATTTTATATGATTCATGAGAGCTTCATTGCCCCTAAATTGAAGGGGTTTAGCTTCTTATATTTGAATACATGTTAACATAAAGCGATTTCAACATAAACATGAAGGATAATGAGAGCTAATTAAAATAATAAATTGCTAACTACTTGCATAAAATAAATCGAGACTATTTGCATTGTAACGAACCGAATTTTCCAACCTCGAAAATCGACACTAATACATCCACTGTATCACATGCCGAACATTCAAGTGCTGGAAAGATCGTTCGTTTGGGGAAAAGAAAGAAGATAGAAGAAATAAACAATCACAGAATCTCACAATGCAACGAAAGAATATGTATTAATCAACATAGTACCGTACAAGTCATTTTAAAAAAACACATCAGAGTTACAGTAATACAATTCTAACCTAGAATAGTTATAACCCTATCCTTATACATCAGATATAGATTACATGGTGTACAGTGCAAACAAGATAATAACTAGCTATTGATGAAGCCTCCTGCTCCGAGCCCCTCCAAAATGCATCCATGGAAACTTAAACTACTTGGCTGCTCATAAAAATTTGAGCATCGAAGAGTTTTAGGAAAAGAAAATAAAACTCTAGGTCAGACATGGGTCTGATGTGAGTAAACTCAAGCAACTTGATTATTACATTTCAAAACCTTTTATAAATCATAGGTTCTCATAAGACCACGTCACACATAAACACGCATGGGTTTTTACCTTACGATAACCAAAACACTTTTACAGAAAATCCAGTGATATTATAACAATGTCTAAAGTACAAATACTTATTAATCGTAGCCCAAATTGTTAATTAATTAAATTTCAGCATACAAGTCTTTACAGTCAAAACCGTGAAGGCACGTATTGGAGAATGGATTCCATACTATGACCATGTAAGGAACTACCTCCGATGGGTACATCTCTAGAACAATGCACCCGGGTCTGACAAGAACATCTTGTACCTTGCCACACAGAACTGGCCTACCACTTGACTAGGAGTACCGAGTATATCATCATCGCGGTCTTGCAACCTTAATCGAGATCTCTCGTGCACAACCAAATCCATAAAAATAGGGTAATCTGGAAAGACGATGGCATATCCTAATGGGAGCGACTCACTTAGTCCTGCTACATGCCATGTTTTAGTTATTTCCCGATTGATAATGCTTGAGGCTATGTTTTACCTTTTTGAACAACAATCCCACTTGGAATGCTAACACTGCCCTCCAGGCCGTAATTTAATGACAGCATTCATCTATACAAGTTGTCCAAGATTAGGACAAACCGAAGGCACTACTTCTGTTACATCCATTTTGAAATCACCAACAGGACTAGTAGCAAGCAGCCCTTGCACTTCAATGCTCCATCCTTAATTCCATATTATTTAAGATATATGTAGTTCGAAACACTTGATTTGGATCAAAGTGGTTTTGGGATAATAGGTCTGATCCCGGTCTCTTCGAAACAACTTTTGATAATTTCCGGTAAACTCAAACCCGATTCTTTAGGAAATAAAAAGATAGAAGATAAGAGCGGAGTTCACCTCCTAACCGTTAGTGGACGGATATCCTTATCATTTATCCTAGAAGAACGAAACCAATTTATATGTATAGCATAGCACCACCGATGGTAACTGTACCATATAATTTCCTTGTTTCTCCTAGATATTTTCAAAGTTACGTTTTGGTCCATATTTGATAGTCGGTTATTTAACTATCAAATAAACAAACAATCAAACATAGATTAAATTCCACATGGGATCCTCTAAGCCCTTATTAATTAATCTTTAATTAATAAAACTATTTTATAAAACTTTATCGAATGATCTTTTCTAAAACACTTCTCCCAAACCACTTACAACCTTTTTACTTGGAAAACATTTACCAAAAACATTTGGAAAATTCCCTCTTCTCACATTCCATATTAAATGGCTAAACCATTCCTTTTCAAAACATCATTTACTATAAAACTCATTCACTTTATAAAACTCATTCACTTATTCCTTACAAAAATTCTTTTATAAGTTCACTTCACATTTCAAACCTCCTTACAATTTTTCAAACTTAATTTAAAACGACTTTCAAAAGTATCTAAAATGATTTATAAACTCTCCTTCTATTTTATGACTACTTAAAATCTTCCTTCATAATTCCTTTATAGAATCTAATTTATAAAATATCATTTTCAATATATCATTTGTAAATCATTTAGGTAAATCCATTTATTTAATAAACCCCTTTTTAAAAACAAGATGTTATTTAAAAATAACTTTATAAAATAATAATAAAATTTAAAAACCATTTATAACCTTTAAACCCAAATCGATTTAAGAATTAAAGTTAATTCAAAAACATACTTTTAGTAATTCGAAAAGAGGCTTAGCAATCCTAATGGCACTAATTTAAGTTACCATCCACTTTCAATTTCAAATCACTTAATAGTTATTTACATATGTCATCATGTATGTAAATATAACTCATATCCAAATCAAGAAATAACATGTCAGTATGAATTAACTACCATATACATATCGAAGTAACATAATAGCAGGGTGGTGATTTGTCATGCTAAATAGATGTTTAAATAATTCAATCAATTTATAGCAAAACGTGTATTTATTCTGCTAACACATATCCATGCAAACAAATAAGCAAAAAAACAATTTATAAAAGAACGAGGATTTATTCTGCTAACACATGTCCACACAAACAAATAAACAATCATCCAATTTATAGCAGAATGGAAATTTAGTATGCTATCACATGTCTAAACAATCCAAAAATCTACATTGTAACTGATTTATATTTATATGGTTTCTGAATGGTATCGTCACTTGAATCATTTGCATTCAAATCCATCTTTGAAAAGAAGTACCTTTAAATCGTTTTACTTTTGAAAACCAAAGGAAAAACCTTTTTTTAAAATAATAATTAATTATAATTTAAATCTTTATTAAAATCATAATTAATTTTAATTGAATCTTACTTAATTTAATTAAATAGTTAAACAATAATTAACTATTAATTAAACCCTAATTAATCCCTATTAATTATTAAATAATTAATTAAACCTTCACTAATAATTAAATGTTAATTAATCTTAATTATAATTAAATAATATTTAGTTAAACTTAAACGATAAATTAAACCTTTAATAAATAATTTATTATAAATAAATCTTTAATCAAATAATTAAACCATTAATTAATAATTAATCCTATATTAATTAATGATAAATTAAATATAAATAATTTACTTAACCCATATTTAATTAACTTAATCAATAATTAATTAAAATAAATTTTAACTTTAAAAGATAATTAATTAGGAACTAATCTTTATTTAATTAAAGTTAATAAACCTTGTTAACATTTAATTAATTATCAATTTCTAAAACCTAATTAATTAAAAATTAATTATTAAATCCTTAATTAACGTTTAAAAACATTATTATTTAGTTTATAAAAAATTCATAAAACAATTTGAGGATAGAAACCAAACTTTGCAAAAATCGAAATTTTAAGCGAACTGCATCCATAGCGACTATCGCTATGGATACCCGTAAGCTTTAACTTGTTTCTATCCTTCTTTTGAAAATTTTATCTTAAATCTCACTAACTTTATAAAAACAAAAATAAGTATTTAAATCTAACCAAATTTTCGATTTTTAAAAACTAAAACCATAACTTTCATACACAAGGTTCCAAGTCTCCAATACCCTACAAAGATACCAACTTCTTCTTAGCTTATACATTACATACCCAAGTCCATATACAACCACAACATTCAGGATAACATCATGCTACAAACATAAGCAAGACCTAACTTTAACCATTTAGACTTCACATACAAGTTTAATGTCCTTACATATCCAAGCAATAAGTGTGTGTGTGTGTAACCATCACATCACACAATATATTAACTAACATAAAAGTTAAAAAATTTCCAAAAATTTATAGTTCACTCACCAAAGGTTTTGAAAACTTGAAATACTTTAGCGCTCGAAAAGATTGGAAAACCACAAATTCTTCTCGAAAATGGGTCATTTGCACTTGACTTTTGGATCCTTTCCTCACGAATTTTGGTAAAGTTGACAAAAGGAAAGTTTTAGATTATTCTTTCCACTATCATTAAAAATAATAATAACTCAAAAGAGTTAAATTTTGAGGAAGTTATAGTCAAAATAGTGAAGGATATTTTTGGACATCAAAATCTAGGTTCAAAAACCCTCTTGCAAAAAAATGAATTTTTGGAGCATCTAAGCTCGAAATAAGAAAAAGTGATAATGTATAAAGTTATAGCCACTGGAAACATACATTGTTTGAAAAAAGTAAATCTAGTTTTGGAGTATTTTGTAAGAAGTTATGGACGAAACCATTTTGGGTAAAATGGAAGAAATTCAAATGGAAAAGAAGGAACTTTTAAAAAAGTTTTTAAAGCATTTAAAAATTAATTTTTTAAATCTTAAAACATGAAAAGTTATTTTGAAAGCCTTTAGAGTTTGTTAAAATCTTTAAATAAGAGAAGACTTAGGAAAAAAAGGGGAAATGAAATGAAAATGGAAGAAAGAAATGAGAGAATTGTTTTTTTATAAAATGAGTATGTAAAATTACCTAATTAACCCTTGTACCATGCCCTCCACTCCTAGCTTGCCATGTCACCTTGCTTGTCCCCCCTTCCATGACATGCTCCAACGTTTATTTAATACTCAAAGTACTCGTGTTGCCAATGTGTCAATTCATGTCCCCCTGATGTGACATTTCTTTTATTTCTTTATTATAGTTGCCAAAGCGTCACATCATCATTTTCTTAACTCATTTAATTACACTTAACCGTAATTAAATTACTAATCTATGTTTATAATATTGCATATATTTGAATACATATACAAATGTATACACAACATTTAAAATAACTTTTATATGATGAAATGTCGAAATCCGGAAAACAGTTTTCAGTCGCATTTTCCATTTTTCATCGAACTATATTTTTTTGTAAACCAATTTTGAAAACTATTTCACCGTCATTATTTATTATTAAAAAGAGTTTTATGTCATTGTAAAACCATTTATTTAAATATTCACAAATCAAAGCAGTGAAATTCTGAGCCGTTACATTCTTCCCCTTTAAAAGAATATCGTTCTTGAAATTACACCTCGTAACCTATTCAGAAACACTTTACACTCTACATCATTCCATATGATGTACACAGATCATTCTCATGCAAAATCTAGCTGGATCACAACTCGAATACATAACTTCACTTCTGAACTAGTTTCGCTTACCCGATTCTCTAGTGCGGACTCTAATCAGGCTCCTTGATTTAGAACCTCTGTTCTCCTTACCTAGATATAACTATGATAGCAATTTTGGTCCTAAACCAAAAATCCTCATCAAATGCTCGTCGTTAAAAATCGAGTAATAAATCCTTATTCAAAATGGTGTAAATACCTTAAAGTCATATACTCAAATCTTATATCAAATTCTTGAAAAGAGTAATTGATCTACGTCCATCCTACACACTTACACTCCCTGATACCAATTCTATTTCACTAAATCAGTTATGAAAACATTTCATAAACACATCTTAGTTTCAGCTTGGATAATAATCCATCATAGCCTAAGAGTATATACCTTTATTTGATCCCATTATTCATTTTGAATTTATCTCCCTAAAAAACCTAAAGATCCAAATATCTGGCTTTTATTTCAAAAACTTTTGAAATGATACTCTATATTTTAAATTATACAAATATATAAATATAGCTCGAGTAATTCTAAAAGAATACAGTGGAACTGCGTACTACCAAACAGTATCATCCATTCCCTTACCAAGAAGGGTAATACACAAGAGAAGTGTTTACCATCCGAACACATCTCTTTTCCAAATTTTAAGTTATTTTCAAGCCACTCGAACTAGTTAACTTTTAAAAAAAAATATTTCTTTTATTTTAAAACACCATTTTTGAAACAACCCTTTACATTTTCTAACAAAACATTTTTCACTAACTTACTTTGGTTCATTCAGGTTGAATTTGTTTCGATTGTACAATGATAAAAAGAATAATTTACTAAGTGCACGACAAAGTTCGCCTAGGAAAACATTCGATCGTCACTTAGAAGATTATTCTGATCATCACAAAACAATCACAACTCATTCTCCCTAACAAATCTAAAGAAAACATATTTTTATAAAATGAGTATGTAAAATTACCTGATTAACCCTTGTGCCATGCCCTCCACTCCTAGTTTGCCATGTCACCTTGCTTGTCCCCCTTCCATGACATGCTCCAACATTCATTTAATACTCAAAGTACTCAAGTTGCCAATGTGTCAATTCATGTCCCCCTGATGTGATCTTTCTTTTATTTCTTTATTATAGTTGCCAAAGTGTCACATCATCATTTTCTTAACTTATTTAATTACACTTAACCCTAATTAAATTACTAATCTATGTTTATAATATTGCATATATTTGAATATATACAAATGTATACACAATATTTAAAATAACTTTTATATGATGAAATGTCGAAATCCGAAAAACAGTTTTCGGTCACATTTTCCATTTTTCATCAAACTATATTTTTTGTAAACCAATTTTGAAAACTATTTCACCATTATTATTTATTATTAAAAAGTGTTTTATGTCATTATTAAACCATTTATTTAAATATTCACAAATCAAAGCAGTGAAATTCCGAGCCGTTACATTCTTCCCCCCTTAAAAGAATTTCGTTCTTGAAATTACACCTCAAAACCTATTCAGAAACACTTAACATTCTACATCATTCCATATGATGTACACAGATCATTCTCATGAAAAATCTGGCTCGATCACAACTCGAATACATAACTTCACTTCTGAACTAGTATTGCTTACTCGATTCTCTAGTGCGGACTCTAATTAGGCTCCTTGATTTAGAACCTCTGTTTCCTTACCTAGCTGTAACTATGATAGAAATTTTGGTCCAAAACCAAAAATCCTCATCAAATGCTCGTCGTTAAAAATCGAGTAATAAATCCTTATTTAAAATGGTGTAAATACCTTAAAGTCGTATACTCAAATCTTAGATCAAATTCTTGAAAAGAATAATTGATCTACGTCCACCCTACACACTTACACTCCTTGATACCAATTCTATTTCACTAAATCATTTATGAAAACATTTCATAAACAAATCTTAGTTTCAACTTGGATAATAATCCATTATAGCCTAAGAGTATATACCTCTATTTGATCCCACTATTCCATTTTGAATTTATCTCCCTAAAAAAACTAAAGATCCAAATACCTGGCTTTTATTTCAAAAACTTTTGAAATGATACTCTATATTTTAAATTATACAAATATATAAATATAGCTCGAGTAATTCTAAAAGAATACTATGGAACTCCGTACTACCAAACAGTATCATGCATTCCCTTACCAAGAAGGGTAATACACAAGAGAAGTGTTTACCATCCGAACACATCTCTTTCCCAAATTTTAAGTTATTTTCAAGCCACTCGAACTAGTTAACTTTAAAAAAAAATTATTTTAAAATACCATTTTTTAAATAATCCTTTACGTTTTCTAACAAAATAGTTTTCACTAAATTACTTTGGATTCGTTCAGGTTGAATTTGTTTCGATTATACAATGATAAAAAGAATAATTTACTAAGTGCACGACAAAGTTCACCTAGGAAAACATTCGATCGTCACTTAGAAGATTATTTTGATCATAACAAAACAATCACAACTCATTCTCCCTAACAAATCTAAAGAAAACACTTCTTACTTACATTTCTTTCTCAAAATTTCATACTTTAAGCAAAATTATTTTAAATACCATTATTATTTCTCAAAATATTGAAAAATAATTTCCCAAAGCATTGGGATTTAGGTTTTGAAGTTTTCGTCCTAAATTCTTTTTAATTAAAAAGACACATCTTATTCAAAGGAAAGTACATAAACATTTACACAAAAGTCAATGCTCAAATTGGAGGAGCATGACTGACCAAAATTTATATGATAATAATAAAATATTATTATCTCCCAACAGCATCTCAAAAATACTATACTATGCTATTTTTGAAAATCATTCTTTCTATATAAAATACATCCTGGGTAAAATTATTTCATTTACCTTAATTTCAAAATAATAATATGTCAGTTGGTCTGGTTCAAGTGTTTAGGAATCTCCATCGATAGCGTTGGTCAAACGCATCGACCAGAATACATATACCATTGTACCGATCAAACAACACAATATAAAAAAAATTATACCACTAACAAATACTTGCTCTCATATACTATACACTCAAACTCATTCTAGGGTACTACTAACCATATCTCTAAGCTCACCCCACCAAAGCCAAGGTTCTCGCTTAACCTTTAGCTTTGATACCAAATGTAATGAACCGAAAATTCAAATCTCGAAAATCGACACTAATACTTCCACTCTATCACATGTCGAACATTTAAGTGCTGGAAATACTGTTCGTTAAGGGAAAAGAAAGAAGATAGAACATAGAATATAGAAGAAATTAAACAATCACAGAATCTCACAACGCAATAGAATAATATATATTAATCAACATAGTACTTTACAAAGTCATTTCAAAAACAATACATCAGAGTTACAGTAATACAATTTTAACCTAGGATAGTTATAACAACATGTCCTTATACATCATATATAGAGTACAAAACATACAGCGGAAACAAGATAATAACTAGCTGTCGATGAACTTCAAGCTCCTCCAAAATGCATTCGTGGAAACCTGAACCACTTGATGTCCATAAAAATTTGAGCACCCAAAAGTTTTAGGGAAAGAAAATAAAATTTCGGGTCAGACATGGGTCAGGTGTGAGTAGACTCAAACAACTTGATTATTACATTTCAAAACCTTTTAAAAATTAAAGGTATCTCATAAGATCACGTCGTGCATAAACATGAATGGGTTTTTTACCTTACGATAACCAAAACACTTTTATAGAAAATCCAGTGATATTATAATAATGTCTAAAGTACAAATGCTTATTTATCTTAGTTGAAATTGTTACATTAATTAAATTCCAGCATACTTTGCTTTACAATCAAAACCGTAAAGGCACGTATTGGAGAATGGATTCCATACTATAACCACTTAAGAAACTACCACCAATTGGTACATCTCTAGAACAATGCATCCGGGTCTGACAAGAACATCTTGTACCCTGCCATATAGAACTGACCTACGACTTGACTGGTATTACCGAATATGTCATCATCCTAATCTTCCAACTTTGATCGAGATCTCTTATGCACAATCAAATCCATAAAAATTGGATAATCTAGAAAGATGATGGCATATCCTAATGGGAACGACCCACTTAGCCCTGTCGCATGCCCTGTTTAGTCATTTCTCGGTTGATGAGACTTGGGGATACATTTTACTTTTTGAATAGAATTCCCACTTAGAATGCTGACACTTCCCTTCAGGAGGTAATGCAATGCCAACATTCATTTATACACGTTGCCCATGATAAGGACAAACTGAAGGCACTACTTCTACTACATCCATTTGGTAATCACCGACAGGACTAGTAGCAAGCAGCCCTTGCACTTCAATGCTCTAACTTTGATTCCATATTCTTCAAGATGTCTTTAGTTCAAAATGCTTGAGTTAGTTCAAAGTGGTTTTCGGATAACAAATCCAATCCCGGTCTCTTCAAAACAACCTTCGATAATTTCGGTAAACTCAACCCCGGTTCTTTAAGAAATAAGCGGATAAAAGATAAGAGCAGAGTTCACCTCCTAACCATTAGTGGATGGATTTTCTTGTTATTTATCCTTGAAGAATGAAAAGAATTTATATGTGTACTATAACACTGCTGACGGTAACGATATCATATAATTTTCGTGATTCTTTTAAATATTTACAAAGTTACATTTTGATCCAGATTTTATAGTTGCATATTTAACTATCAAATAAAAAATAATCAAACATTGATTAAATTCCGTATGGAATCCTCTAATCATTTATTAATTAATTTTTAATTAATAAAATCACTTTATAAAACTTTATCAAAGGATCTTTTCTGAAACACTATTCCTAAACCACTTACATCCCTTTTACTTGGAAATTCTCTCTTCTCCCATTCCATATTAAATGGTCGAACCATTCCTTTTAAAACATCACGTACTACAAAAATCGTTCACTTTATAAAACCCATTCACTTATTCCTTACAAAGATTCTTTTCTAAGTTCACTTCATATTTCAAACCTTTTTACAATTTTTCAAACTTGATTAAAAACGTCTTTCAAAAATAACTAAAATGATTTATAAACTCTCTTTCTATTTTTACAACTATTTAAAATCTTCCTTCATAATTCCTTTATGGAATACCCTTTATAAAATATCAGTTTCAAGATATCATTTGTAAATCACTTTAGGTAAAACTTTTATTTAATAAACCCCTTTTTAAAAATAAGATATTATTTAAAAATAATGTTATAAAATAATAATAAAATTTAAAAACCATTTATAACCTTTAAATACAAATCAATTTAAGAATTAAAGTTAATTCAAAAACATATTTTAGTAATTCGAAAAGAGGCTTAGCAATCCCAATGGTACTAATTTAAGTTACCATTCAATTTCAATTTCAATTCACTTAACAGTTATTTACATAGGTCAACATATATATATATATATATATATATATATATATATATATATATATATACGACTATTATCCAAATTAGGGAATAACATGTCAATATGAACTAATTGTCATATACATATGCAAATAACATAATAGCAGGGTGATGATTTGTCCTGCAAAACAAATGTCAAATCGAGTATTTATTCTGCTAACACATGTCCATACAAACAAACAAGCAAACAAATAATTTATAGCAGAACGGGGATTTATTCTACTACACATATTCACACAAACAAAAATTCAATCAATCAATTTATAGAAAAACGGAAATTTATTCTGCTATCACATGTCTAAACAATCCAAAAATCTACATTATAACTCATTCATGTTTATATGGTTTCTTAATGATATCGTCACTAGAATCGCTTGTATTCAAATCCATCTTTGAAAAGAAGTACCTTTAAACAATTTTACTTTAGGAAACCAAAGGAAAAAACATTTTTAAAAATAATAATTAATTATAAGTTAAATCCTTATTTAACTCATAATTAATTTTAATTGAATCTTAACTTAATTTAATTAAATAGTTTAACAATAATTAAATATTAATTAAACTCAAATTAATCATCTATTAATTATTAAATAATTAATTAAACCTTCATTAATAATTACATGTTAATTAATATCAATTAACTAATTAATATTTAATTAAACTTAAACGATAAATCAAACCTTTAATAAATACTTTATTATAAATAAATCTTTAATCAAATAATTAAACCCTTGATTAATAATTAATCCTATATTAATTAATGATAAATTAAATATAAATAATTTACATAACCTATACTTAATTAAATTAATTAACAATTAATTAAAATAAATCTTAACTTTAAAAGATAATTAATTAAGAACTACTCTTTATTAATAAAGTAAATAAACTTTTTTAACATTTAATTAATTATCAACTACTAAATCCTAATTAATTAATAATTAATTATTAAATGCTTAGTTAACTTTTAAAAACATTATTATTTAGTTTATAAAATATTCACAAAATAATTTGAGGTATAAAAACCAAACTTTGCAAAAATTGAAATTTTAAGCAAACTGCATCCATAGGGACTATCGCTATGGATACCCGTAAGCTTTAACTTGTTTCTGTCCTTCTTTTGAAAACTTTACCATAAAGCTTACTAACTTTCTAAAAACAAAAATAGGTATTTAAAACTAAAACAAGTTTAAATCTAACCAAATATCGATTTTTAAAAACTAAAACTATAACTTTCTTACACAAGATACCAACTTCTTCTTAGCTTATACATTACGTACCCAAGTCCATACACAACCATAACATCCAGGATAACATCATGCCATAAACATAAGCAAGATCCAATCTTTAACCATTTAGAGTTCACATACAAGTCTAATGTCCTTACATATCCAAGCAACAAGTGTGTGTGTAACCATCACATGATAAATTAGCCAACACTAATCATCACATAACACAATATATTAACTAACATAAAAGTAAAAAACTTTCCCAAAAATTCATAGTTTACTCACCAAAGGTTTTGAATACTAAAAATACTTTAGCGCTCATAAAGCTTGGAAAACTACAAATTCTTCTCGAAAATGGGCCATTTGCACTTGACTTTTGGGTCCTTTCCTCTTGGATTTTGGTAAAGTGGGAAAGAAGAAAGTTTTACATTATTCTTTCCACTATTATTTATAAAAAACAATTACTCAAAAAGGTTAAATTTTGAGGAAGTTTTAGTCAAAACAGTGAATGGTATTTTCGGACATCAAAATCTTGGTTTGAAAACACTCTTGCAAAAAAAGAATTTTTGGAGCATCTAACTAGAAACAAGAAAAAGTGATAAACTATAAAGTTGCAGCCACTGAAAATATACATGGTTTGAAGATAGGAAAATGTGGTTTTGGGGTTTTTGTAAGAAGTTATGGCCGAAACCATTTTGGGTAAAATGGAAGAAATTTAAATGGAAAAGGAGGAACCTTTAAACAAGTTTTTAAAACATTTAAAAGTTAATTTTTGAAATCTTAAAACATGAAAAGTTATTTGGAAGCCAGTAAAGTTTGTTAAAAGCTTTAAATAAGGTGACTTAGGAAAAAATGGAAATGAAATGAAAATGGAAGAAAGAAATGAGAGAAATGTTTTTACATAGAATGAATATGTAAAATTACCTAACTAACCCTTGTACCATGCCCTTCACTCCTAGCTTACCATATCACCTTGCTTGTCCCTTTTCCATTACATGCTCCAACATTCATTTAATACTCAAAGTACTCAAGTTGCCAATATGTCAAGTCATGTCCCCCTGATGTGACATTTTCTTATATTTCTTTGTTATAGTTTCCAAAGTGTCACATCATCATTTTCTTAACTTATTTAATTACACTTAACCCTGATTAAATTACTAATATATGCTTTTAATATTTCATATATTTGAATATATATATATACACACACACACACAAATGTGTACACAACATTTCAAACAACTTTTATATGATGAAACGTCGAAAATTCCAAAAACAGTTTTCGGTCACATTTTCTGTTTTTCATCGAACTATATTTTTTTTAAAACCAATTTTGAAAACTATTTCACCATCATTATCTATTATTAAAAATAATTTTATTTTCATTATAAAACCATATATTTGATATTTAAAATTAATTGAATATTTACAAATCAAAGTAGTGAAATTCCGGGTCGTTACATGCATGAATTAAAAGAGAGCATAAGATAACATAAAGTAAAAGAGCATACGAGAAAGTTGCATTAAAACAAGAACAAGGCTAAGAAGCCATTAAGAAGGCATTTTATTTAACATTGATTTTGTGCTACAACTTGCATTGGAGAAGAAGAGGTCATTATAAGAAACATAAAGGGGTACTTATACATGCCTAAAACCCAAATCTTCTTTTTAGTGGACTACTGAAAATGCCCTTGAGTTTTTTTAACCTACCAGTAATCATTAGGGAATTAATTGTACTTTCGCCTTTGACCCCCAATAACATGTGCATTTGCTTTTAATTGTGGTCCATTAGTAAGTAGGCATGTAGGCTCCTCCATGTTGCATTATTTTCATCCTCTTCTCAATCTTTTGATTTTCCATGTACATGCATGCATAAGTTTCTTCCATTTTGAGTTCAAAATTCCTATAAAATTAAATAAAAACATGCAACTAAATTTTCTTCAAATTAATTTACATAAAATTACCATTTTATCTACATATTAATGAATGAATGATGATTTGAGAATCCATTTGTATTTTTGGTTTATGCACGTAAAATCACCCTAATATGGCATTATTTTAATAAAAGAAGATTAAATATAGGAGTAAAAATTTACATTTTTACATGCACATCAGACTTATGTGAATTTGATAAACTTAGGGTTGAGGTTTGAGGGATTAGCACCAAAGCCGTCCATTCCTGCACAAATTGGGAGCAACAAGCAGAAGTTTCAAACACCGAGGGATATTTCTAGTTTGGCTTATCACAAGTGTGGGATGAAGGGGCATTTCACTAGGAGTTAGACATCATTGAGGACAAAAAATGTATCGAAAGCACCATTGATTAAGTCACCTATTGCTAAGGTACCAAAGATAGAGCCATAGAAGGCCTAGGCATAGTTTGCACCAAGGAGCTTCAACAATTGCCACCAACCCGATCATCTAGCAAAAGACTACTAGATGCTTTTTAAAGGGGAGCAGCCTAGAGTTTTTGCTTGAGCTTCAGCACCTTCCACCTCTGCCATAGCAAATGGAAAGCAAGTTTTAGAAGGTATTCTATATATTTTTAGCATTCATGTTCATGTCTTATTTGGTGCCCGTGCTTCTCTTAGTTTCTTATCTCGTACACTTGTTGATAAATTAGAACTTGAGCAGTAATGGATTTAGATCATATTTGTGTGTCGAATCCTGTTGGAGGCCTGGGCAATCTTAGTGTAATTTTAATAGAAGTTTTGATTTCTTCTTTTAACTGACTCTTTCCTTACGATACACATGTTCTAGATTCTATGTGATTTTAATGTTCTAGTTGGGATGGATAGGTTATCGCAGAATAGCAAAGTCTTGGATTGTGATAAGCGAACCGTGGTATTAAAGCAAAGGAGGAAGGCTCTAACTATAGATTGTAGAGGACCTAGCTCGCTTATGACTAGTTTTCTTTATTCTCTTGATGTGGCGAAGGAGGAGTTGGGTTTGATCATGGTTGTTCAGAAGTTTGGAGATGTCTTTGAAGTGGTGTCGAGTTTACCACCTTACCAGGAGATAGAATTCTGCATTGATTTATTAAAGGAAGCAAAGCCTATTATGTTGCCCATTCGTAGACTTGCTCTGAAAGAGAGGTTAGAGCTAACAAATCAGGTTAGTGATTTATTGCAGAAGGGCTTGATCTGACCAAGTCATGCAAGTTGGGGAGCGCCCGTTATCTTTGCTATGATGGTGGATGATTTTCTAAGACTATGTGTAGATTATCGGGAGCTTAACAAATGAACTTTTAGGAACAAGTATCCTTTGCCTAGGATAGATAACTTGTTCAATCAGCATGATGAAGCCTGAGTATTTTCTTAGCTTGATCTTGCTATACGATTCCATCAGTTGAGGGTGGCGGAGAAGAGTCTACTCTTGATTGCTTTTAGATCCACTAGTTTTATGAGTGGTTAGCTATGTCATTCGGCCTAACTAATGCTCCAGCATATTTTGTAAACATAATAAATTGAACTTTTCGAGGTGTTGAATAAGTTTATCATTGCATTTATCGATGATTTTTCGGTCTATTCCAAGACCGAGGAGGAACATTCATGGCACCTAAGGATTGTTCTAGAAATACTAAGAGAGCATGTGTTGAAGGCTATGTTCTTGAAGTCTCATTTTTGTACGTATAGAAGTTAGGTTCTGTAACACCCCCGCACCCTTTAGTATAATTAAAAGAGCACATTCACAAGATAAAAATATATAAATAGCCAAAACAATTATGATAATAATAATTTATTTAGAACAAAACCTCAGAATTACTTTATAAATCAAATAAGTCGCCAAATACCAAATACATCAAAATAACCTTACGTGTCTTGCAAAATAAAATCCATGGTATTAATAATATCAGAGTACAATACATCCCTAACAAAATGTCAACTCAATAAAAAGAGCTAGAAACTGAAACTGAAGAAAAGAAATACATGATAGAATCTCCTTCAAAAAAATCTCCAAGCAACTGCGGTCTACCGTCCTTTCCTTTGATTGCATATGAGGGAAAAGAGAAAAATGGAGGAGCGGGTCAGACTAAAAGTCTGGTGAATGATAGTAGTTACTAGAATCTTCAATAAAGTAAAAGTAATAGACTTTACAACAGTTCTAGCATATAAAAGGAAACAAAGGAAATAGAGAGAATGAATAAGCTAGAAATAAATACGAATTAACTAGATCAATAAATTGATTAACTTTGATTGTTTGCACTTGTTTTTTTACAGCTGCTTAGATTAGGCTGAATTCCTAATACTACCCTTTGATAGGCCTGCTGCTCCATAGAATCTACTATGGACCGGATGCAAAAGCTCCCTACGCAGTAGACATTGGTGCATATGAAAGGCATACACTAAGCGCTTGGAACTCATATCAATTATTGATCACCCGAATGGAAGTCGCATGTGTAACCGCCACCATGCTCATGTTACCTATTGTTCCACTTATTGGGTCTTCTTGCTACCTCAAGATCCAGCATAAGCATGCCCATCGTCTCACTTCAGGGCTATGTGAGACACCTCGTTTCACTTCAGAGTTGTGTGAAACACCATGTCCATAAAACTAATATGGGAAATGCTGCTGGTATTGGCCCGTCATCCAAGCAATATCTAGTTGCACCCCTTTCCCAAATCCCCATGATTAGGACTTTTACTTATTGACCATTTACTGCCATACTATTAACATAAGCGTGCCCCTCGTCCCACTTCAGGATTATGTGAGACACCTCATCTCATTTTAGGGTTATGTGAGACATCTCGTTTCACTTCAAGATTATGTAAAACACCGTGTCAATAAAAATAATAAGGGAATGTTATTTGGTACAGTCCTACTTTAATTCTTTGCCTATTAACTTAGGTAATTTATTTAAATAAGCCTTCACTTTTGTTCTGTGCTTACTAATTTATCCTAAGTCATAAAATAAGCCTCATTCTGTTCTATTTTTATTATAACTACGTTTTAATTATGCTTATTATGTAACCCAAGATCTAAGTGTAAAAATAAGCTTCTTTCATCTTATAATCTTGTTAGTTATAGTTCTAAGTTATAGCTAGGCCAATTATATTTAATTAGTCCAATTCTAACATGAATATCATAATTAGGCTCAATTTGGTCTTAATTCCATTTTTATTACAGTCTTTACAATTTACATCTTATCTTCCATTATTTTAGTATTCTTATAATTTTAATCCATATTCACGTTTAATCTATTCTAATCCATACGCGGAGAAGGAGAAAAAAAACTGAAAATAGAAGAAAATCCAAAGCATTGGAAAAGGATGAAATAATGCATAAATAATAGTAAATAAATTAAAATACTATAAATATACTGTAACTAAATGGAAAAACCAACTAAAATCAACTGACAATAATAGCTAAAAGAAATAGACTGAAAATAATTCTAAAAACTGTAAATAAACTACTTAAAAGATTATTCCAAAAACCTTAGCAAAACTACAACTATTGGAAACCCTATAATTTTAAATTATTAAAAATCTAAATAATTACGATCACTCACATGTGGTCCTAAGCTCTTCCCTTTTGGTCTTCCCGGATCCACTTGAGGATATTAAAATATTTTTATTAAAAATATTCTTTCCTTGGATAATTATTCCCTTTAGGGTCCTTTCTGAAAAGGTGAACCCAAGCAGAGAAAATCTAAAATGAGAAAAAGTGTTAGTTCTCGGGTCTTATTTATAGGGGTAGAAGTGGATCTCAGACCGTTAGATTTCGAGATTGAATAAGATGCGCCAACATCACAAGTTGAATAGGAGCCCTTGGATGGAAGCACCGAAGGACTAGATGGAGCCAAAGATCGAAAAAAACGTGTACAAAACTTGCCGGAACGAACAAAAAGTTCGTTTGCTCACCATGTAGGGTGGGTCGGCCGTCAGGTGGACTTCCCTCCTAGGTCGACCGGCTGTGGTTGGGTCTACGTCTTCGCCAACCTGACCCATGTAATATATTTTTTCTTCTTTCCTTGATTCTTATTTCGTGCGTAACTTCTTCGTATTGACTCGGATTCTAACGTTCTATGCATGGAAGAACAAAAAATTATCGATGACACAATGGTGCAACTCATGTGGCTCAATTATGATAATTTCACAAAGTTATTTTATCATTTCATTAATTAACGAATTAAATATTATGGGTTAAATTTCAGGTTGTTACATTCTCCCCTCCTTAAGGGATTTCATCCCCGAAATCTTAAGGATAAAAGAATGAACTAATGTTTTCATCCAAGTTCTACAACCAACTACTCAACCATCATCCATTCATCCATTATCCTTAATTTTTTCTAATGCAATTTATGATACTTATGCAATTAATGTAGTGTTAATGTCCCTAACTAATGCAAAAGATTAGGCGATCCACTGATTCAGTTGACCTCCTTTTATGCAATCATGTTTGTGCTATGTATCCAAAAGAATGCAAAAATTCCTAATGGTAACTGATAGTTCTATATGCATGCTTCAATCATCATCCAAATGCCACAACCATGTGATAAACATCCATTTATAACAACCATGAAAATAAATAAAAATGCAAATGCGCACACATACATATGCATATGCTTTAGTGTCCTAGTTAGGTCGATCACTAAAAGATAATAGTGCCTAGTGTAAGTATATGCGTCTATAGCAACCACTTGCATCCATCATTCATAACTTGTTCTAATAACATGCTTACATCAAATCCTATTATCCATAGGTTAAATTACTCAGTTCTACACTCCCAAAGGATGATAAAGGAAAGAACCTATTCAAAAGTAAAGATGAAAAATAGGAAATTCGAAAAATTACTATAAAAGGAATGCAGATATGAGATACAAATTTTCTCCAAATCAAATTTAGTCTTCTCCGAAGTCTTTTTAACCTCTGTAGACTATCCAACACGAAAGTGACTTGTGAGGTCTTCCATAAAGTGCTTCAATGGGTGCCACTATAATGCTAGCTTGATAACTACTATCATGTGAGAATTCCACTAAAGTAAGATGCTTTTCCCAAGTTTCTTCAAAATCAAAAACACACATCCTCGACAATGTGTGCCTCACAATCTTACTAATTTCACTTTACTATTCCTCTTTAGCATGCTCACATGAATCAACATTCCTAGGTTCTCACTAGTGCCCTATACGCTTTACGAGAAACTCTATTATTACTTATAAAAGTAATTACTGTTGTCTCCTTTATAGCCTTGCACATTTTCTGTCACTCCTTAGGGAATGATTCCTACCTATTCCACTTTAAAGGGTTTGGTTTGGTATTTATCCTCTCATTTCGAAAACTAAGGCCTCTAAATTTTCAAATCTTAAAATCTTTGTCCTTAAAAAGTGTTATCTTTAAGTTCTTCTTAAATTCAAAAATAATCGGTTTCTTAACATGTTATGTTTCTGGATTTTCATCCTTACATCCTTTTGCATTTACATTATTTACCAAACCTAGAGGGAAAAGCTTTGAAATTCTAATTCCAAAACCTGTTCCTCGGTTTCTTTTATAGACCTTTTCAATTTTCTATAAAATTTGGATTTTCAAGTTCTAATTTTATTAAGTTTTTCATTTCAAAAGCTTATTTACTTTTTCATCAAACCGTTTCCTTTTAAAATATCTTTAAAATATCCTTATGTGTTTTCAAAACATCTTCTTATTACACCTAATGGTCTCATACCTTAATGTATTGGAACTACTTTCTCCTATGAGAAATTATTAATGCTAAAATCTTCTATGAACCTTCTAAAAGAGGATTTCATGTTTATGTGAAAATACAAGGAACTTATTTTATATTTTTCGAAATAGGCTATACAAAATATGGTGCTCCCATACCTTGTATATCTCTTCCATGCATTCCTTGTAACTTGCACAAAACATTTTTATTAGTTTCACAAAAAATTTATTATTATTCTTTTCATTCAAATAGATTAAAGTATGTTTAAATTATATTTTCTTACGATAGACATCTTCTAATATCTAACCTTTTCTTTTCAGAAAAACTCATCTTCAAAACTTCTTTAATATATCCATAACCAAAAACATTTTCTTATACCTATTTAATTAATAGGTGTATTCACAAATCACTTTTATTTATATTCTTCAAAATTATCTTTTAAAAATACATTTTTATTTAGGTTTAAAACAGATGTGGTGTAAAACACTTTTACTACAACCCAAAAATACTAGTGTATGAATTTAATTAAAAATAAATACTAATACACCACATCTACTATGAAAAAATATTTTCTTTGGAGTCACTTACTATAATGGTAGCGTTATAGTCTTTGCTCCCTTTATTTTCATGAAAACATCTATTACAACAATAAATGTTGTAATCTACATTTTTGATACCTAATACATATTAAGTTTTTATATTTAAAATCCCTGTTTACTTACAAAGAAACTAATGAGCTATATACATTCTATAATTCTTCAAAAAAAATTCACTTTTAACAAAATTTATATCATATAAAAACCAAATTAAATTTCTTACCATATTCCCAAAAACCCATTATTTCCTTTTTTAAAAATATTGACAATTCTTCTTTTCAATTCTAATAATTTCATTTTATTGGGTTAGACATAAAGTGGATTTTCCTACTTACTACCCTAGGAGTATCATTTCTAAACCTTGGAAATCTCATTTCCTTACTTAAAGTCTTTTGTTCCCATACTCATATTTATTCTAATGTCCTACCGTTAAATCCACTAATATGAAAGAATCATAATTTCTGCATTTATCTATACATGGGCTTTCTTCTTTTCTTATCAACGGAATCTATCGTACATCTTCAATCTTTGCCTACCTCTCTTTGGATTTTCACAATCCGAACCTAAATGTACAAAATCGTTTCTCAAACTCTTTCCATGTGTAGACCTTCTTTATACCCTAAGAAACATGCTTCCTTAAAAGTGGTACTTCAAGAACTTTGCTTTTAACTGAAGAATGCAAAGTGTACAAAGATCCTCCTTTAAATGAACAGCATACTCCTCCATAATCTTGGAAATCACCAAGATGAATACCACCACAACTTATTTAGGATGCCAGGGCTCATCAAATCAACAAAATAGGCTGGGGCATTGGTTAGCCCAAAAGGCCTAACAAACCACTCAAAAAATCCGTCGGGTGTCCTAGATGCGGTTTTATTGATGTTGTCATCAACGACCCTAAGTTGATGAAATCCTATGGCTAAATCAAGCTGGGAAATACCGAAGAGTCAACTAATTGGTTAAAATCAATCCTAGGAAGTGGATAATGATTCTTCTTCATGAGCTTATTCAACTCCATATAGCTATGCAAAGTCAAAGGGAACCATCCGCCTTAGTAGCGAAGACGACTGGTGCTTCCTACTTCGATATGCCTCTTCGTATGAAACCTTTCTCCAAAAGCTCATGGATCTTGCTTTCTCAATTCCCTTCTCTCCCTAGGTTCTATGGATGATGCTACTAGCTTAGTTTTATCAGTCAAATAAATCTTGAAGTCGATCTCTCTCTTAGGGGGTAGTCCGCTAACCTCCTCAAAGACGTTTGGAAAATCTCTGACGACGGGAACCGAATTAAACTTTGATGATGATGAATCGAGGGAATAAAGGAATCTCAACATAACTGACCCTTGCTGGTTGCATGAAACCTCGAGAGTCCTACCGCTGCATGTCTCTAGCCTAACGACTCTCCTCTCGCAATCTAATATAGCCCCATATGTGGATAGTCAATCCATTCCCAAAATCATCCCATACCCCGAGAATCCCAATACATAGGCGTCGTAGTCAAATTCTACGCCTAGGATAAAAAAATTTCAAACTGCTACAAATCATAGACAAGTGTGTCGATCCTCCTATTGGCTTTGAAACAAAGATAGGGTCTATTACTAAAGAGATGTCTAGGTGCAACCAATCTACTAGAAGACAAGAGATGAAAGAGTGCGATACTCTAGAATCAAAAAGAGTCCGAATGGGAAAATAAAAATAGAAATCAAATTTTCCTACCTTGATTTGGTCTGCTTCTGGGAGGTATTGTATCCAAAGTTTGAATCTAAGCTACAGGTGCGCATGCTGCTTGCCTCATTTTCTAAGGACAAAACTTACTAAAATGACCAATCTGTCCATAATTACAACACTGTCCCTTCATCTTTTCTTTTTTGAAGTTTCTTGCATAATGACCAATCATCCCACACTATGGCACTTTGCTTCCTTCTTTATTTTCTTCTGAGGGCCTTACTCTTTCCACTTGTCCTTATCTTTCTTGTCCTTCCACCACTGCCCTTGGAACCTATAGGAACCAACTTACATTCTCCCTTTAGCCACCAATATGTAGGTTGAATTCACTATCGGTCCTCCAAACCTAACCACCTAAACCTTCGCTTCATATCCTCTAACCTAGCATATGTCTCCTCGAAATCTTATGTGTCAGAAAAGGTTCTGCCTCCTATACCAGCAAAGTCCTTGCATAGCTTAGAAAAATCGACTGGTGTAGGTGGATCAAAGGATTTCCACATACCGGCGTCATATTGGGCGTTTTCCCATGCACCTTTAGTACCGTGGCTTTATGCAATCAGTCAGCCATATTATGCAAAGAAAAGGAAACTTAGGCTTGAAAGAATCAAAAGAAGGTTGAACTGGACTTTGAGCGAATCTATATAAAAAATGTTTTATACTTGAAAACTATTTCAAAGAGTTTCTCTATGAAAAATACTTTTGAAACAAGTTATTTTGGAAAAATACCTTACTTTTAAAACAAATTTTTAGGAATCCTATAACCTTAGGCTCTGATAGCATACGTAACACCACACACCTCTTAGTATAACCAAAAGAGCACGAAAAGGCATGTTGCATTGTAGGTATAACTAAAACTAGCAGAGACATCACAAGACCAAAATATATAAACAGCAAAAACAATAATAATAATGATAATTTATTTAGAACAAAACCTCATAATTACTTTATAAATCAAATAAGTCTCCAAATACAAAATACATCAAAATAACCTTATGTGTCTTGCGAAATAAAATCCATAGTATCAATAATATCAGAGTATAATACATCCCTCACGAAATACCAGCTCAACGAAAAGAACTAAAAACGAAACTGAAGAAATCTCCAAGCAACTGTAGTCTACCGTCCTTGCCCCTGATTCCCTATGGCGGAAAAGGAGAAAATGGAGGAGCGGGTCAGACTAAAACTTTGGTGAATGATGGTAATCACTAGAATCGTTAAGCAAAGTAAAAGTAATAGACTTTTACAATAGTTCTAGTATATAAGAGGAAACAAAAGAAATAAAGAGAAGGAATAAGCCGTGAACGAATACGAATTACTAGATCAACATAATTGATTAACTTTGATTGTTTGCACTTGTTTTTGATAGCTGCTTAGATTGGGATGAATTCCTAATACTACCCTTTGATCGGCCTGCTACTCTATAGATTCTTCTGTGGACCGGACTATAAAGCTCCCTGCCTAGTGGACATTAGTGCATACGACAGGCACACACCAAATGCTTGGAACTCATAATGATTACTGAGCATCCGAATGGAAGTCACATACGTAACTGTTACCATGCTCATTTTACCTGTTGTTCCACCTATTAGGTCTTCTTATTATAGTAAGCTCCACCGTAAGCATGCCCATCGTCTCACTATAGGATTATGTGAGACACCTCGTCTCACTTCAGGGTTATGTGAGACACCTCCTCTCACTTCAGGGTTATGTGAAACACCGTGTCCATAGAAATAATAAAGGAAATGTTGTTGGTATTGGCCCATCATCTAAACAATATATAGTTGCGCCCCTTGCCCAAATCCCCATGATTTGGATTTCTACTTATTGACCATTTACTAAGTTGATTAACATAAGCATGTCCCTTATCTCACTTCAGGATTATGTTAGGCACCTCGTCTCACTTCAGGGTTATGTGAGGCATCTCGTTTCACTTTAGAGTTATGTGAAACACTGTGTCCATAGAAATAATAGGGGAATGTTATTTGATATAGGTCCTACTTTTATTCTTTTCTTATTAATTTAGGAAAATTATTTAAATAAGCCTATACATTTGTTCTTACTATCTATGTTTATTAATTTATCTTAAGTCTTAAAAATAAGCCTCACTCTTTTCTATTTCTTATTATAACCTACGTTATAATCATGCTTATTATTTAACCTAAGGTCTAAGTGTAAAAATAAGCTTCTTTCATCTTATACAATTTTTAATTATAATTCTAAGTTATAACAGGCCAATTATCTTCAATTAGTCCAATTCTAACATCAATATCATAATTAGGCTCAATTTCAGTCTTAATTCCATTTTTATTATAGCCTTTACAATTTACATCTTATCTTCCGTTATTTCAGTATTCTTATAATTTTAATCCATATTTGCATTTTATCTAATCTAATCTATACGCGAAGAAGAAGGAGAAATTATAAAAAAATTGAAAATAGAAGAAAATCCAAAGCGTAGGAAAAGAATGTAAATAACGCATAAATAATAGTAAATAAATTAAAATACTGTAAATAAACTGTAATTAAATGGAAAAGCTTTAATTAATAGAAATAAACTAAAATCAAATGAAAGAATAGCTAAAAGAAATAGACTGAAAATAATTCTAAAAACTGTAAATAAACTACTAAAAAGGTTATTCCAAAAATCATAGTAAAACTACAACTATTGGAAACCCTATTATGTTAAATTACTTAAAAATCTAAATAATTACAATCACTCACCAGTGGTCCAAAGCTCTTCCCTTTTGGTCTTCCCAGATCTACTTGAGGATGTTAAAATATTTTTATTTAAAAGATTCTCTCCGTGGAAAATTATTCCTTTTAGGGTACTTCTTGAAAAGGTGAACCCAAGCGGAGAAACTCTAGAATGAGAAAAAGTGTTAGGCCTAGGGTCTTATTTATAGGGACAAAAGTGGATCTCAGACTGTTGGATTTGGAGATTGAATAGGATGCAACCACTCCACAGAGTTAATAAGAACGGTCAGATGGTAGCACAAAAGGACCGAATGGAGCCAAAGATCGAAAAAATCATGTACAAAACTTGTTGGAACGAACAAAAAGTTTGTTCGCTCACTACGTAGGGTGTGTCGACCGCCAGGTTGACCTTCCCACCACCTAGGTCGACCAGTCGATCGACCTAGGGTGTGGTTGGGTCGACCTTCTGGTTGACCTGATCCATGTAATATTATTATAATTATTTTATTTTATTTTATTTTGTTGATTTTTGTTTTGTACGTAACTTCTTTATATTGACTCATATTCTAATGTTCTATATATGGAAATTGACCAAAAATTTACTACGGACACAATGTTGCAATCCGTTGTCTCAATTCTAATAATTTCATGAGTTATTTTATCATTTAACTAACTAACGAATTAGTTATTATGGGTTTAATTTTGGGTTGTTAGAGGTTCTTAGGTCACGGTCGAGGGTATTTCAGTTAATCCCACTAATGTTGTGGCCGTTTAGGATTGGAAGAGGCCAGAAAGCGCAACTGATATTAGGAGCTTTCTAGGTCTAGCAGGTTATTACAGGAGATTCATATAAGATTTCTTGAAGATTATCTCTCGGTTAATGAATTCGAAGAAGAAAGATGTCAAATTTGTGTAGACCAATAAATGCGAGCAAGCATTCTAAAGTTAAAGGAAAAGTTAAATAATGCTCGTGTTCTTACTCTACCAAATGGAGATGAAGGATTGACTATTCACACTAATGCTTATGGAAGGGGTCTAGGTGCTGTGTTAATGCAGCATGGAGGGATATTACGTATGCATGTTGGCAGTTCAAACTGCATGAAGCAAGATATGCAACTCATGACATGGAGTTGTTAGTAGTAGAATTTGTGTTAAAGATGTGGAGGCAGAATTTGCTAGGTGAAAGGTTCAATTTACATACGGACCATTAATCTTTGAAGTATCTTTTTACACAAAAAGACTTAAACATGAGGCAGCAAAAGTCATTGGAGTTCCTTGCAGCCTATGATCTAGATATATTATACACACAGGGGAAAGCTAGCTGATGCGCTCAATAAGAGGTATGCACTTATGGAAAATGTTGAGCTTCATCCAACTATGATTAGTTGTATTGAAGAGAATCAGCTTAGAGATCTTCATTTTACTAGGATAGCTAAGAATGTAAGCAAGAATAAGGCACTGGAGAGACGATCGGATTTGAGGTGGATATTCATGGCATTTTGAGAATGAACGTTAGGTTATGTGTCTCGAATGTTGATGGAATTAGGCAGGAATTTCTAGTAGAGAGTCAACACTCTAGGTTGATGATACATCTTAGGGTCACTGGGATGTATCAAGACATGAAGAAAAAGTTCAAGTGGAAGGGCATGAAGAGAGATGTTTCCATCTTTGTGAGCAGGTGTCTAACTACTAACAGGTAAAAGGTAGTCACCAAAAGATGGCTGGACTGCTTCAATCGCTTGAGATTCCTAAGTGGAAATGTAAGCAAATTTCCATGGACTTCATTAACGGGTTTCCTAGGTTGAGGAGAGGTAACAAGGGTGTGTAGGTCAAAGAGTCTGAAATTAAGTTAAGAAAAAATCTATCAATTGGTTTTGAAGAGTCTGGGATTATTAAGCATTTTACTTATCGAATACCACTTCAAAAGAGATCCATGATGCCGAACTTAACCTCGACATCGGAAATGGATAATGACAGAGTGGGATGGATCTAGGGTTTGGCTGAGCTACGAAAGGATATTATCAACTCCATATCTAAAGTATGCTTATAGATATGTTGGTATCGGGGGTTGACGATATTTGGTACCAAATGGTTCATGTTTATATTGGGTGTGGGCCTTTGTATTTTTCTTATGGTATACTTTATCAAGAGATATACCACCCTCGGAGAGTGACTTCTAATCCTTGTGAATGGAGATTGGATTTCAGATGACTGAAGGGATCTCCATGGAAAATCTAATATGTGAACAAACCTTGGCAGTTTTGGATGTACCTTATATATGTTATGGTGTGATTAATGTAAGCATCACATCTATTTGATATGATTTATATTCTACACTTTAGACATTATTTATTATCACTATAGTAAACTTAACGAATACTTCATTTCTTTTGAGGGAAAAACTGTTATGAGAATCCATATGGTCTCAATAGTTACTGTTACATGTTGCATGTATCTATTATGAGACTTATGTCTGACGCTTGGTTTTTATTTCCATAAATTCCTCACGTACTCTTTCAAGTAGGCTGAGTATGGCAGGTCTTAACTTGGATGCTTCAGAGTTTAAAATACAAGATGAAGGCTTCCATTATCTATCTATTTCTACTTACTAGCTATGTATATATCAGCATTGTGAGGACAGTCAGTTATAACTGTCCATACTGATGATAGTACTGGGTGTTGTAACTCTGAAATTCTTGTATTCAGAGTAACCTTTATATTGTTCTTTTGATGTTATATATTATCATTCTGTTGTGAGATTTTGATGTTGTGTTCTTCCTTTCTTGTCCTATTCTTTTTTATTTTACCATAACTTTCTATCTTTTCAGCACTTGGGTGTTCGACACAAGAATATCGTGGATGTATTACCGTCGACATTCTAGGGTCGAAAAGTCAGGCCACTATACACTAGTAATACAATTCATTCACCAGAATTTTTTTGACCCATTCTTCTTCTTCCCTTTTTATATCCATTACATGAGGACAGGTCGGTAGGTGATTTGTGTGGACCCCATATGTGATGGAGGAGATCAGACGATCAGAGTTATATTATTTACAGTTACTTCCCATGTATTTTGTATTTTACTACGTTTATCAGTTAGATTTTTTATTACTATCAGAATCTTTGTATTTGGAATGTGGAGACATTGTGGAAAAGACTACGTGTTGTTGAGACTGTTATTTTTTGGACTATTTTAGTATTTATAACTTATTTCCTCTCACCGTGAGATCTGAAAACATAGAATGTATTAAATTTATAATTGTCTCTGCATCATGTAAACATTTAAAACCCAATGACTCATACTTCTTGGCATGATGCTAGTTCAAACGCCATTTTAGGCCTTGAATTGGTGTGTTCGGAGGTTCAGGATTCTTTAGGAAATAGACATGTATAGAGAGAATGTACTTGTACATCTTCAAAATTATTATATATATATATTAGTATAACCCAAATACACCTAGTACATTCTAGTAATGCATAATACTATCCTAGGAAAGTAGCTAATAATCCTTAAATCGCATATACTGAGAATGAGAAATCCAGCTAGGAATGGTGCTAGCGAAGCAATTGAGATTCCAGGCATGAACATCCTGATGTGGTTTAGTTGATATCTACAAGAAAGAGGCCAAGCTGAGCATAACCCTAATAAAAGGCTTGTAGTGCAAGTACGAGTTGTAATTCCTGTCAATCCACCTATTATGAATTTCGCCGGGCTATATAAAGATTTTTCGAGCCTAACTGGAAAGCCTCATATAGGGACTGAATCTTTCATGGACACCAAGCCATGGTTGCATACCTATGAGAGGTGTTTTGGATTGGTGGGCCAACGGTGATGTTGCTAAGAGGAGATTTGTTTCATGGCACTTACATGAGGAGGCTCTAAATTGGTGGGATATGGTAGTGGTAGATACCAATGAGGAAGAGTTAACTTAGGGAGATTTTAAAAGGCAATTTGAGATAATGTTGCTTTCCATAGCAAAGCAAGAAGTGTGGTTGGAGAAATTCATACATTTGCAATAAGGTGAGATGTCAATGAAAAGATATGTGAATCAATGCAATGAAATGACTAGATTTAGATTTGACTTAATATGTACCCCGCACAAAAAGGCTTTAAAGTTTACGAAAGGGCTAAAGAAACCACTTCAAGATTTGTCACTCGGACACATTCCTATGGGAGGTACTTATAAGGGTTTGGTGGATTCCAAGGATAAATTTAAGGATGAGCCCAAGAAGGTAGGAGGAAATCCATTCTAGCAAAATCAACGCAAGGGTGGAATAGGATCTTAGGGGATGATAAAGAAGCAAGGAATATGGTGTAGGAGATGCAATCACAGGGGGAATATGGTAAGGATTGCAAGGTGAATCTCTAAAAGATCAAATGCTACAACTACAATCAATTTTAGCACATAAGGAGGAAGTGTTTGACTGCACCTAAGACATCTACCCAGGTGGTTCCAACTTATACACTGTATGTTGTTCCTAGCTCACACCTTCGGTGGTGAATAAGGGAAAGAAGGTCATCATAGGGTATGTTAACTCTTTCCGATTTGTCAACTCATACTTTATTTGACATGGGTCATAACATTCTTTCATTTAATTAGACTAGTAGGTAACTTACACTTAGAGACTAGTATAGCTATAGACACCATAGTTGTATCAAACCCTATTGGAGGATCGATTCATTTGTCCATGATTTCTAGGAGTTTGAAATTTTATATTATGGTATAGACCCCCTAGTTGTATCAAACACTATATGCTATTGAGTTGATTGACATGGTACTGGTAGAGTCTCACCATTCTAGGATGACCATTCATCCCGGTAGTGACAAAATGTATCGTGATATGAAATTGGCCTAGTATGAAGAGGCACATGGTGGTGTATGCTTCTAAATGTGTGACTTATCAAAAGGTAAAGGCAGAGTAGAAGAAGCTTCGTGATTATTATAACCATTGGATATTCTGCAATGGAAATGAGAGAGTATCTTCATATAATTTGTCGATGGGCTACTAAGAAGTGAAAAGGAAAATTAAATTTTTTGGATCATAATCAACCGACTGACCAAAGGTGCTCATTTCATTCCGATCAAGAGTACGAGGAAAGCTTCATCTTTAGCGACTTAATATATTAGAGAGATATTTTAGTTGTGTGAAATTCCTTCTAGCATAGTCGGTGACCGAGACCCACTTTTTAATAGTGAGTTTTAGAGGAGTCTTCAGGTGGCCTTGGGCACTGAATTAAATCTGAGTACTACTTATCACCCATAGACAAATGGATTGACTGATAGGGTGAACTGAGTGTTGCAGGATTTAGTGTGAATGTGTGTTTTGGATTTTGGAGGTTCTTGGGAGGATCACTTGTCATTTGTAGACTTCACATATAATAATAGCCATCAGGCAAGCATTGGAATGTCATCAATTGAGGCATTGCATGGGAGGCCTTGTATATCACCATCTTGTTGGTGGGATACTATAGATAATCATTTTTGGACCGAAGATGATAAAGGAGACTTTGGAGAAGGTGGACTTGATCTGTAGAGTAATGAAGGCTGCTCGAGATAGGTAGAAGTCTTCTGCTGACAGGAGAACCACGGAGTTGGAATTCGAGATGCATGACATGGTCATTGTGAAGATCTCATCGCTTAGACACATTATGAGATTTGAAAGTTCGGGAAAGTCAGCACTAAGGTTTGTAGGGATTTTTCCAATCTTGGAAAGGGTGGGGAAGTTAGCTTATATTGTGGAGCTTCCTAAAAAGTTAACAGGGGTTCACAATGTCTTTCACGTGTCCCACTTGCAGAAGTGTTTACATGGTTCTGTCACCATCGTCGAGCCGAGTCGATTGGAAGAAACAGAGATGGAAAGAGGGTCACTCATTTGTCCTGCATGTAATCGTACTATTGAGCATAGGATAAGAAGATTCCATAACAAAGTGACTAAACTGGTTAGGGTCTAGTACGGAGACGATCTAGTTAAGAGTACGTGGAAGCCGAAGGAGAAGATCCAAGCTACCCATGTAGAACTCTTTTCTGATGCATTTGCATATAATTAGTACAATTTTAGTGCACATAGTATTTAACTTAGAATCCCATAGTATGAATATTTGGATGTTAGGCACGACTATGAACATGTCATTAGGACATGCTATGGATGATAGTTACTAATGGATGAATTTTGTTGGTTAGTATTGCACTTGTGGTCTGATATATTTAGGTTAGCCTATGACGCACACCACCTTACCTATTTCACTTATCAGTTTTATGCATATGATTGTTGCATTTTTCCATATGTATTGAATGGTTGTGCATCCATGTAGGATAGCAAGTATGTAGGGCATTGCATACATTTTGGATACACTACATAAGCACTTGCATTCAGGATATCGACTAGTTTAGGAGACCACCTAATTTTATATTACTAATATGTTCATATGCATTCCATACCTATATGTACATGCTGCATTAGAAATCGAAATTAAAGGCAATGGTTGCAAGTGTTTGATGATTGAGTAGATGGTTGTAGATATTGGTTTTCTTACATACGGGTTGCATTTTTCCATCCATAAAGATTTCAGCAACGAAATCCTTTTTAAGGGGGAGGATGTTATACTAAAAATTTAAGTAATAAATTAAAATAATAAGGGAAAAAATGTAATTTTACGTTAAGAGATAAAAATATAAACTTGTGCAAATGTTATAATTAGCCATGAGACCTATTTCATTGCATTCGGAATGGCATTTATAGTTAAGAAACGTATATAACTTGATAAATTTGATAAAATGGATCGAACATAGTGCAAAATATATACGATCAATGGCACTTTCGTAAATCTAGAACTCAGGCCTAAATTAGAATACCTTAGTTTTCAACTATAAAAGGACCATAGCCTTAATTATTTCTCAACCCAAACCTTAGACGTCGCATGTAGATCAAACTCTCCTTCCTCTTTCTCAAAAACTTCTTAACTAAATAAAACTTCTCTATCTCTTCCAAAATTATAAATCAAAATAAAAATATAAAATGAAGACAGAGAAAGGAAATCAGAAAATGGAAGAGAAAGAGAGGAGATTGTAAGTGAATTGATTTCTAGAATAAGTTAATTCATAGGTAATCAAATTTACTTATATCTCTACCTGATTTAAATATATATACTCTTTGATTTTTGCACAAAAGTTCAATTCGAAGTAATTTTAAATTGATTAACCTCTGTTATAAATCTTAAAAGTAGAAAAGATGAAAACCTTTGTTGATAATAGAGTAATGGTAAAAATAGTAAAGATTAGGTTAATGGGAGTCATATAAAATTTTATAAGGATGAATCCTTATTGTTGGCGTTTGTGTTGGTTGAATGAATGAATAAATAAAATAACATTGTCTCACCTTGAATAGAATATGTGATATGAAATGTATATATAATTTTTCATGAATATACTTGGTTAGATTTAAATAAAAAGTATGTAAATATATGTATAAAGTCCTTAAAATTAGTAAGCCAAACTTGGCATAACTAAAGGTACAAAATATATAGAAATCAGATTGAAAACAAGTCCTTAAATTTATATGCAAAATCATGAAAAGATGAATAAAAATAACTAAAAAAAAGTTATAAAAAATCTAGAAAACAGACCAGACATCTAGCTAGACGTTTAAAAATTGCTGACAGACGTCTAGATTTCAGGAAATCATTACCCGAGGATTTTAAGATGAAATTCGTCATATTTCATATGTCAAAAAAATTATGTTAGACTCTAAAAATTAAGCTAGATATTTAGAAAAATAGTTAGATGTCTAAATGCTTGAGAGTGTTTTTTATTTGCATCAGGAATCCAAACGTTTGAATTGTATTTTCTACTTTAGAACCCAAGTTGAACCTGGACCTAGTGAAGGCCAAGTAAGATGAATCGAGGAAACTTATTCCCACTCGTTTGACTTTAGAGACGTCAATGGAACTAAAAGAAGTCCTATAATAAGAAAAAGAAGTATCATGTGGAGTGAAGTCCTAGGTTTGCACATCACGATGTTATAAGGCATGGCATTCGATGTTGTATGTGGTTCTATCACAAAGTTATGCTTTAGAGCATATTGCACTAAGAGGAGATTACTCGATGTCTTAGGTGATAGAGTTAGAGGTATGCCCTAGGGGCAATTTAATTATTTATTGTAAATTGTTAACTTTGTAATAAATTCTCATTCATAATAAATGCGTTTTTCTTTTTGTTATATTATTATAATGTGTTATAAATAAGTTAAATGTTTAATTAAAATATATGTAACAGAAAATCCATAAATGATGTGTAATTATAAATAGTTGTAATGATGGGTATTATTTAATGATATAATAAACACATCATTTTAAATATTCCTAGTTAGGATGCATCAATACTGGATATCGATGCATCCGTTAAGACTAGAGTACATAACACTTTCCAAATGTTGGATAGTATATCACTCATGACTATCGTAGGCACCAAGGGGTTACATACTGATAGTTATTGGATAACTATAAAATGATTCACTCAATAGTTTTTTGTTGGTTAATATAACTATGGTCAAATAGAAAATATCGATGTGACTACTTTACACAGTTTTTTCGACTTGAGAATACTATTGAACTTCAATATGAAAGCTTCACTTTGATTATAGTCAAACTTGGCACGACGTCCATCAAGTGACTATAGTAGAGTGAAGGTATTTGAAGTGAAACACTATTCAAGATAGGATTCATCTCCTCAGTTATATGGGGTTAGTATCACGGTCAACTAAAGTCAACTCAAACTCAAATCCAAGTCGAATTCTAATAGCTAGAGTAATTCAGTTAATAATAATTGTAATTATTAAACCAAGGACATTATATTCGGATTATAAAGTTGAATATGGACCATATTGGGATTTTGACCATTATCAAATTCCATATGTCCAAAGTGATATAATTTTGACAAAGAGAATTGGTATAAATAATTGTCACTACTTGGTAATGCTCTAACACCCTGCAGAATAAATGGTAATAAATATTAAGACTCAAAAATAGATTTTGAGCACACATCGGAATTTTGCCATGAAACTTGAACCATTGTGTTTGTGGTGATTTTCTGAGCAAGTTTCATATATGGAGTTTTGCGATCGAAGTTCAATTGAATAATTTATTAGTGTTTGAAGTCTTCAGAACAAAACTAATTAGAAAAGAATTTAAAAAGGAAATAAGTAACAACCATATGGACCCCATCGGTCGACCCCCTCCTTGGACCGATCGATTGCTAGCGGTCGACCCACTAGGAGAGAGCGGTCGACCGATTGGACCCGTGGCGGCTATGTTGAACCTCGGCCTAATGGCCCAGATTCAATTATTCTAAATCCAACAGATGCGATTAATTCGAGCACCTATATATACATGCATAGCTCCTCGCTTTTCCTCTCATATTTTCTAATCAAAGTAATGGAGCTCTTTCATTTTCCCTTCTCCACTATTTCTAGAAATTATAAAAATATTATATATGCATATAAATATATATTTGAAAGATATATGTATGAAGAAGGGCGGAAAATAAAAGAGAAGAAGAGAAGGTGGGCATCAATTCCATGAAAAGGTAAAACTTTATAATTATAAATCTATATTCCACTTAATTCAAATCTCCTCTTAGAATGTAATTCTAATGGATATGTATATACTCGTTATAAATATTTTTGGATTGGAAATAAAAAGGAGTCAATTACTGGAAGAATTCAAATTTGAGAGATTTGGAAAACTAGAAAGGTGAGTGGAAAATTATATGATTTATAAATATCATTGAAATTTATATTATTGAATTTATTTAATTATTTTGCCTATGCAAGATCTATTGAGTTGTCTTAGAAAGAACACATTTAATTAAAATCTTGCCCATATATTGTATAAGTTAGGAAATTGGAATAACATAGTATTTACATCCAAATCCGGAAATTTGAAAATCGGTTCCTAAATTTGTTTAAGTGTAATGTTGATAAGATTGTAAGCTTTATTCTAGATTTATGATAATTGGGTTGTAATTGATAGTATTAATTTAGACGCCATAATTTGACTTGGAATGTAAATTTCTATGTTTTAATTTATTGTGAGCATTATGGGTGCAATTTAGTTGTATCTATTTTCACATAAATTTCCATAAATGATTTAGTTCCACGCTATGTATAAAATGTGTGACACTTGAAATAATAAGGAATATATCAAATTAAAAGAGACGTGTAAAGTATGAATGTTCTTCTCCATAGTTCGCATTATCTGTTTCAAAGCAAAGAAAAGAGATAACCCCTTTTAATTTCAAATGTAGCAAAAGTCTCACTTTTAGGTTATTTATGGAAAATTATAAGGTAATCCTTATTAGGAATAATATCGCTAATATATTAAAACGTGGAAATGAAGGTTCTTTACAAAATGTAATATACGTGTATATTCTAAAATTCCTAAGCGCGAGAATTAATGAGTTAGAAATAGGAATATAGACACACACACACAACTGCGCGAAATATAATCATGCACAGGGTAATGAATAGAGCACAATAAATGAACATACAATGGTACTCATATTAGTAAGAATTAGGATGACTAGATATAAATGTCTTAGTAAACTATAGGATTAGGAGGTTGTGATGGAAAAGAGGTGGTAACTATGAATAATGATTTCAAAATTAGCAGCGCAATAAACATACAGTTAATAGGGAGTTACAGAAATAAAGTGGGGACATAAATCCATTGAATGAGATTGATTACTGAATTTAATATGGCATTTATAGGAAAACAAAATAAGCTTTATAAGTTGAATTTAAACGAATAAATAAATGTCATTAGTGATTGTCCAATTTGAATAATAATGACATTTATTATGGATAATTGACATTTTTAGGACATAGAAGGAAATGAGGAATATAGAAAATAAATGTATAAAATAGGAATAGGTTCGTAGAAGATAAGTGAATTAAATACTACTAAATAAACTTAGATGGCAGTATGATTTAATAATAGGAAATCATATACTCCCAGTATTATATTTAGGATGAGCATGAATTAGTAGGCCTAGCCCAATATTTAAACATAGGATAATTGGTTAGGCTTAGAATGGATTGGGATACGAGGTTAGTAGAGTTACAAAACAAAAGTCAACCATTTACTAGAGGCTACTAGTAGTTGTGTATACGTACTACTGATGTGGGACATCTCCAACCATACGACCGGTGAAGAAGGATATATGTTTGTGTATCGATGTGCGATAATATACCAAGGGTTCACCTCAGATTTAAAGTATTAAAGGGCTCGGTGCCTTTTTAAGGATATCAAGGGATTTACTTTAGAGTGGAAGGTACAAAATGGTTATAAGCTCTACTCCTCCCTATACAAAGTCTTAAATAATAGATGATGGTATCTAATAGGGAAATAAGGTCTACTTCAATTCTAACAAGAGGTATTAAGCAATTGGGATGGGTATTTTCCTTGACTTACAGTAGGATAGTCTAAACGAGATTTCAGTAGTGTGATGTCGGGCTATGTTAATGTAGTTGATAAACCGTTATTTAGTAATAGGGCTAGCATATAAGCTTTAACACCAATGGTCTCAAGCGATCGTTAATAAAAACTTAGATTATGACCTGATGGATTTCGCTTCCTACTAGTGTAGAATCTATATAGGATATGCAAAGACCTCAAGGTTTTATTTATTGTTTGTTTGATGGAGGTGGATTAGTTAACCCTTAGATAAGACTTTGAGATGTGTTAGTAATACAGAAATTAAATTATAACACCGTTTCTAGAGGTCATCGATCTCTATAGCTAGGGCCGATTGACTAGCAATTACGTAATGGAGGCCCGCTTTAGGTTTGAGGTGTTAAACGGTCGGTGGGGTTGCCTCCTCCCTATTTAAGAAGCATTAAGAAACTGGATCTCTTTTTTGGGGGTAATACAATGTTTATATATATATATATATGTATGTATGTATGTATGTATGTATACCTTAGAGAAGGTTAAATGTACGTATGCACATATGTAAATAGTAGGCATAATACTTAAATGGAAATCAATCGGCATAAATTATGTTATGGGAAAAGTATATAATTTTCCAATCACCATAACGTTGTTCTGACTTCTTTCTCATTACTACTCGCAGGATAAATTTAGAGGGACATGCTACTGGTGAAGTGGATGGTGAAGTATTCTCATCCATGCTCGACACTGGCCGGGCAATCATATAATAAAGGAATAGTAATAATGATTACAATATAGTAACATTTGTTAGTCCTTGAGATGATGGTTTTGATGACAACAACCTTAGCACTTGTTATAAAATATACTTCATACTCCCCCTAAAACTAATAACTCCCCTTTAATCTAAGCCTGACTACTCTAACTACTCTATTTTATATTTCTCCCCCTTTATCATCAACAAAAACTAATTCTAAAATTATATATAACTCCCCCTTAGTCTTATACTGGAGTGCCTGCGACAAATTATGATAGAGTATATGTTTATATAAAATAACATGAGTTAATAATAAAGACATGACAAATATGAAAGTTTAAACCCAATATATACTATGTTTCATATAATCTATACAATCCATTCAAACCAAATCAATTCTAATCAACGCAAATCAAATCAAATCACAGAATTAGACATAGATGCAAATAATAAATAAAACTAGTAAAGGAAAGAACAGACCAGAATTTTATACTGGATCAGAGTTACCCTACATCCAGTCCTATACAATCATACAGATTTCTTATCAAAATAATCTCCCAGATTACACCCTCGATTTCAAGGCTACGAGGTACACCCTCATGTATTCGAGTCCAAGGAAACTCTCTTGATAAAACCAGGCTACAAGATCACCTAATTGATTTCCGGGGATACAATCACACCCAATTGATTTCAAGGCTCAGCTGCATCTTTTACTTAATAGTTTGATTTACAAAAGATTCTATAACTCTGAATAGCACTGAGATCTTATGGAGAGAGTGACAGAGAACCAAACAAGAGATAATCAAGTTTGATTCACTTGGTATTTCGGCGGAGTATAGTTTAGGATTATTCAGAATAAATGTGGAAGATGAAGAGGAGACCAAACAAGTAAAATTATGATTATTCATTCAAAACAACAGGTATATATAGTAGAGCAACTGTCATATCTCTTCACGAAAGGTTATGACGAATAGACACTTCTATTGAAAACATGAATTTTGAATTTAACGGACACCATGTCGACATGGGTGGTAGTGGTAAGTCGACATGCTCAAGGCAAAATTTATGTTTTGATTTTCTTATTAAAATTGGTTTCTATAATTTGTCAAAAAAAATTCTAAACTTTTGTAAATATATTTAAATATAGTTTAAACATATAAAATAGTTAGAAAGTAATTTTAAATATATAATCTTAATCTATTAAGTGATTTAAAATCTGAGTATATAAATATTTTAAAGCTAAACATTTAAAACTAGAGATGGCTTAAAAGCAAGAACAATTTTGAAATCAAAATATTAAAAATGATGAAAATAGTTTTGAGGCTAAAATATTTAAAACCAACAGAGATGTCTTTTTGAAAAGAAGTTCTGAAAACATTTTTTGAAAACAAGAGATATATTTTTGAAAACATTTTTATAAAATTAGTGGTTATCAAAATAGGACCACTATATGTTCCACTAGATATTGTCATGGGTTCCATCCCACTAGGGTTCCACCCCTTTAACAGGCTCGAAGTGGATTCCATTCCACGAATAAATTTTGAATAAAGATGTAAGTACTTTCAAGAAGTTTTGACATAATTCTAGACTCAATACTTATTTTGTACTCTTCAAATCTTGAACTCTTGATATCTTGATACTCATGAGTCTTCAATCTTGATATCTTCAGTCTTGAAACTCTATACTGTACAGTCTTCATTCCTGGTACCTGCATGTTTATATCCTGCATATACATATATATCTAAACCATAAAGTTAGTATTTATATTTTATAACAAGTCCTAAGTTTGTTGTTATCAAAATCATCATCTCAAAGGACTCACAATCTCCCTCTTTTTAATGATGACAACCTATGTTTATAAAATATACTTCACCTTCACAATAACTCCTCCTAAAATTAATACTCCCCTTAATCTAAGCCTAACTACTTTAACTACTCTATTTTATATTTCTCCCCCTTTGTCATCAACAAAAACTAATTCTAAACTTATATATAACTCCCCCTTAGTCTTATCCTAGAGTACCTATGACAAATTATGATAAAGTATATATTTAGATAAAATAATACGAGTTAATGATAAAGACATGCTAAATATGAAAGTTTAAACCCAATATATACTATGTTTCATGTAATGTTATACAATCCATTCAAACCAAATCAATTCTAATCAAAGAAAATCAAGTCTAATCACACAATTCAAAACAAGCAATTCAAACCATAAGAAGATCAAATATTTCTAGGAACTTCAACCCATCCTGCTTCAAAAATAGGATCCTTTTTAATATCTTCCCAATCTTCATTATCTTGAATCAAAATTCCTATAGGATTTGCATCGAGATCATCTTTGTTTAGGGCAGAAATCATCCAACGGAGGGCATCAAATGCTTCTCTTGTTCTTTTATCATCTGCATTTGACTTAGTTCTAAGTGCCTTTGATTGTGAAGAATAAAAGTAAGTATATTTTTGAACGAATTGAGAGTTTCTTCAAGATTATCACTTAGAGTTTGAGAAGAGGAAGACATTTTTGATAAGTAGTGAAGGGATGAAAATAGAGATAAGTAGAAATGAAAAGATTACAAATTTTTGGAAGAAACAGGTGTTTAAATAGGCAGAAATTCGTTTAAAATGAATAGACACGAGTTAGTTATTTTAATTTCAAATTTTAAAAAATAACCAAATCAAACAGTTATATGTCGACATAGGGGGTAGAGGTATGTCGACATGGGTCTATTAATCTATGTGTCTTATTTATTTTGTGAATAAGTATGTATATATATAAACTTATATATTATACTAACATTTATTCTAGAGACACGATAAGGTAGAAAAACATAAGATAGATGATTTTTATAAATAGATGAGGTGATACATCAGATAGTACATAATATAATGAAAAGAACAATACAAGCTCACACAAAACAAACTAATACATCACAACCTAGTTCTTAGAATGTGTTAGAGGATGAGGAGGATGATGATAAGCCAAGTTTCCGACGAACTTTAGCAAAGAATTTGTTCATATTAGTGGACATTTTATCCAATTTCTTACTAACAGAAATTTTGAGAATCCGTTGATTTTCCACTATAATCTTTTGATTTTTGAGGAGAGTATTGTTGGAAGGATTGTTAGTATTGGTAGGATATTCAATACTTTCCAAGGAGGTTTCTTCATTAACTTCTTCAATTTCCATTTCCTCCCCTTCTTCTTCTTCATTTTCTTTCTTCGTATCTTCGTGTGCCAATCTTTCATCCTTTTCGGCAAGAGATTCATATTGTTGAAATATGAAAGGAATTTTCATGAGAGAAATGCTGGCATGATTAAACACTTTTCTTGAAACAAATTCTTCCATTTTGTAATCAACACCAAAATAGTTAAAAATCCTAGTAAGATAGATTCCATGATACAAGGTATTCTCATCCATTTATAAATTCTTAGGACGTAGTTCATCCATAATCACTTGCGCCTAACTAATGTCATAATGACCAAAGTTGGCAATAAGAGCTTTACAAACTTTTAAAGTCGGGTTATTGAAATTTCCCGATCTACGAGTGATAGTATGTTGCAAAAGATGATTAACAATACGTGCTTTCGGATGAAAGTTACGATCTTTAAATTCAAAGTTGTCATCTCCTTCGAAAATGTGATAAATGTCTCACGATCATGTTCATCAATATTAAAACGAGGAAGATCCATTCTCAAATTCTTGCAATTGAGAATGTTGTCAAAAATTTCACAATTTAAAACAATTTTAGTGCCTTTAACACTGCTCCAAATTTCATCTTCATTTCCTTCATGAAAATCGCGATTCAAATTCGCATAAAACATTTTAACAAGATTTGGTAACAAATAAAATCATTTTCAGAATTGTCAAAAAACTAAGGTTATGATTCTCTTCAAGAAGAGTATTGATTTCATATGTAGAGAAATTGCTAAAGATTGCAAACTTTTCCGTATGAACTTTTCCATAATTAGCATAGCTTATATAAGCCTTGATTACTTTCGGATCATTATAGAGATACTCTTTAATGCTTTTAGACAGCCTCATTGTGGATGGAGTGCTTGAAGAAGCCATTTTTGAAGAGAGTAGAAAGTTTGAAAGAGTGAAAGAGAGTTTGAATTATAAAATGAAAGTGAAAAGGTATGGAAATAAATAGATATGTAATATAATTATATAAGCATGCTTCATAAATGCTTTTAATTTACCACTAATATTTTATAATTAGATTTTATATATAAATGTAATATGACACACGCGTACGCGCCTGCCTACACACACACACACACACACACACACACACACACACACACACACATATATATATATATATATATTGAGAATATATTTTTATATTCAGAGGCATGTTACTGTGTAAATCCTAATATCTATACAAGGGCATGTTAAACCATGCATACAATATTCTGTTGTACATACACGTACACATATATACATATATCTATATGATACATACATTCATACATACATATATATAATATAATTATATGTATAATAAACATTGTTTATAAATTAAAATAAAATATTGATTTTATTTAAAATAAAATAAAGAAAATTAGAAATGTTATAACTGGATTTAGACTACATAGGCCCAACAAAGATTCAAAATGGTAAATTTTTTGAAATTCACATGTTTTCTTCTACTATGGACTGGCCTAGTTTAGTTCCAACATTAGGAACAACTGGGTCTAGGCATCGTGATTGTATACTCGGTGCTATGCATAGTTACGGATACTAACGAGAGATTACTGGACATTATTGGGTAATTAGACCTAGACATTGTAGTGTATGCCTAAAGTGGTGCATAGAAATAAGGTATCAAACACTAAATGGGGGTTAGATGTTTTTGGGGCAATTAGGCCTAGACATTGTTGTGTATACCCCATGTTGTGCATAGGATAACGAACATGAGTGGGTAGGTCGCTCAATGCTTTTTGGACAAATAAGCCTAGGCATTGTAGAACAAGCTCAATGGAATTAGTTGACTCTCGGATTATACATTTGGGACTCGCATTTGAGGTTTCCTAATTAATGTAGAAGTATTATGGTTAATCATTAAGGATGTTTACCAAGTTTTAATTATAGTTAGGTGACTATATCATCTAGAATACGGTTGTAGTACTTTGGTAGGAGATTCCTTATATATATATGTATGTATGTATGTATGTATGTTTGTATGTATGTATATGTATGCATGTTTCTATATGTGTGTATGTGTATTAGAACATCTCTTATTGGAATTTAATAACAATAATTGCACAATCATATTGAAGAATCTATAAGCTAACATGTAGGTACATGATGATAAAAAAGAAATAGTAATCGAGCACATTTGGAAACAAAAAGCCAACGAAGACTCGATAAGTTGAAATGGAGAATCAACAAAGAGCTCAACATGAAGACAAACCATTTTAAGTGTCATATGTCTTGTGTAACTGTCTTAGATATAATATGAGCTAGTATGTATACATCAAAAAGTTTTGTTCACTCAAACAAAGTTATAAAATTTCCAAGAACTCAGACATCTGGCAACATCAACCAGACAACTGAAGTGACCAAATTATGAAGTATATCATTTTTGGTCAAATTTTCTCATAGTTCAGATGTATGGGGTCATAAGTTAAAAGTTTCAAAATATTATGAAGAAAACCAGATTTCTTCCTAATGTCTAAGCTTCTGTAACAGTTATATTTTGAAAATACATATCTATTCTCTTCCACTAGATGCAATTCTTTTCTCAATGGTTTTCTTTAATGAATTTCATCTTTTGAAGGAAATTTTTTGACACCTGTAAATACATGGCTATGGCTAGAGTTTAGCAATCTAATTCTTGTTTTGATATATCACTCTAAACTATAGTTCGTTTAATTGCTTTCAACATCATCAAGAACCATATTTTTATCTTGGTGATCTACTTCCATAAACTCATGTGCTTTCATTCATTCAAATCAAAACGAATATTATAGGAAGGGTGTACTTTACTGAGTCATCAGTGTTTATCTAAAACACATGAAGTCAACAACTTACTACTTCTACAGTTAAATTCCTATTAGAGATCTTCAGGTAAAGGTGAAGTCCTGTTTGGTTGCTTAGGTATTTTGTAAGAAACTCGTTCCTCTAGGTTAAGTGAGGATCTCTTAGTTAATCTAGGAGTCTGGGACTCACGTAGGACATGAGATTCGAATTAGTATAGAAAATCTGGTGTGATTACTCTTACTTTACTCTACTTGATAAGTATTCTGCTTGGTTCTAAATACATACACACACACACTAACATTATCCGTAGAATTGATCCTATGTACTCTCATTTTGTATCAGAGCAGGAATTTTCGTCAAATGTTGTAACAACCCGCATATTTATCGAGTTTGTATTTAAATATTTTATTTAAATATTAACTCGTTAATCGGATTTTGGTCCGAAAAGCTACTTTTTGCAAACGGTCAAATTAGGACTCGAGACCACTTCCATTGAGTTCGAAATGTCGTTTACAACTTTTTTAAGTATAAACATCGATAGGTTTGGAGTTAGTGAAATTTCACTAACTTTTCCCGCTTTGGACTTTGGGTTGGTTTAGCCTATTAAGCCCAAGTTCCAACCCTCTTCTCCTCACTCTTCATAAATTTTCTAACTAATCAAGCTTTGGCATTAATGGTGGAGGGAATGGGAAATTAAAATTCCAAAACTCAAATTCAATTGCAATCCATCTTTCTACTCCAAATTCAAGAAGAAGACATTGGATTCAAGCTTCTTGTGCTTAGATAGAAGAAGGATTGATTCTTGCTTGCTTAAAACTTCATTTTCATTGATATTTGGTGCAAAGGTGAGATTTTTAACTCACATTCTTGTCTATAACTATCTTGGGTTGTTGGGAATGATTCCCTATCACTTTAGCATGAATATTTGCTTTTGGTTTGGATTGGATTGGCGAAAAACTCCGATTTTTGGCGTTTTGGCGAAATTTCTGCATTTAGGTCGTTCTGGCCATTTTTAGGTCGTTCGGAGTTAGGTCGTGTGGGTCTTAGGTCGTAGGTCGCGTACGAGATAGCTTCTAGATCGTTCTGACCACTTTTCGTGTGTTCGGAGTTAGGTCGTTCACGACCTAGTACTTAGGTCGCTCGTGAGTTGGTGGCGTAGGTCGTAGGTCGTTTAACTCTTAGGTCGTTAGGCCTTATGTGTGGAGTTAGGTCACCTGTTTTCCTTAGGTCGTAAGTCGCGTGTGCTTTAGGTCGCGCACTTTCTTAGGATGCGAACCCTTTTAGGTCGTTGACCACGCTAGGTCGCTTGGCCTCTTCACTGCTTAGGTCGTTAAACCCTTCCTCTTTTGGGTCGCTCCCCTTTATTTCTTAGGTCGTTGTGGCCTTAGGTCGTGATATTTATAGGTCGCGGCAAAGTTAGGTCGCTCGACCCATGTTGCCGTTAGGTCGCTCGATCCTTGTTGCCGATAGGTCGCGTGCTTTCTTAGGTTGCGTGTCCCCTCTACCTCATTAGGTCGCAAAGAACTTTAGGTCGCGTGTCCCCTCTACCTCGTTAGGTCGCAAAGAACTTTAGGTCGCTCGACCTCCTTACCCACCAGGTCGCACACTTAGTTAGGTCGCTCAGCCATTGTGTTAGGTCGCGTGAACCCTTAGGTCGTTAGACCTCATTTTGCTTTAGGTTGTAGGCCTCTTGCCTTCACTTAGGTCGTACCGTTTTGTCGGGGCGCTGCCCCGCACCCCGCCGGGGGCGCTGCCCCCTGGACCCCCACGACCTGACCGGGCAGGTTGAACCCTGTAAGCGGTGGCGTTGCCCCCGCACCCCCACCTTGGGGGGTTGCCACCCCCCCTGGACCCCCCCTCCGTAGGGGATCTTATCTGAAAAACATTGAGCTGATTTCCTTGGATTTTATTCACATATCCGTATGCGATTGTTGTGACTGATTATTTCTACAATTGCTTCTGTGTTTTGTCACTTTATAATATAAAGGTTTCAATACTAGTAGTAAATATCAAAACTCTTTTAACAAACAATTTCAACTCTATTTTTAATAACAAAGCTCTTTTCTTAAACCGTTTTCCAATCTATTAGTATATACAAACCTTTACCTCACTCGGATGAGAAATCTAATTAAACGACTTAGTAAAACAAGTGGTATGAAACGCTTGCGTTCACTTCGTCGGTTAATTCTTGGACTTGTTCGATTGAACCTCTTGTGACAATTTTATTAGTGAAGATTTACAGTTTGTTCGTAAATATTTAAGTTAAGCAAGTGGTTATGGGACATGAAGCTAAACTTCTATATTTACTAGCTTAGTGTAATTGACACTTCTCGTTGATCATGACGATCATTCTGATGATTTAGACTAGCAACTGTGCGATGTCTCTTGTTGCGAGGTTAGACTAGACACCACTTGTGTGATTCCACTCACACATACCTTTTTGCTTTTTGGTTAGTCTGGACCTTAATCTGTGTGATTCCATTCACACATGTGGGGTAGCTCCCCTTGGTCTTCGGACCGTCATGTGATAGGCCTCTTTCTCTTTTCTATGATTTCTGGACTTCTTGCATTGATTTCTAGAATTTATGTCATTGACTTGTTATGAGTACAAGTTTGGGTATGATGCCCTTTCCGAATCTTCGAGAAGATTCTTGTGATATTGATTATCTCTTATTGATTGATCTTCTGTTGATCATTATTTACATACTTATAGTGGTATGTCATTATGGATGTTTATGTTTATGCCATATCTTTTATGTTATATCATGTCATCTGATATTTATAGCTAGACTGACCCGTTTATTATTTTCTTAAATAATACTCGGGTCAGACCGAGATGTTACAGGTGCTTCTGCTTGACTTCTTCCCAGGGATTCATCACTCTGACTTTTGGCTAACTGTTTAGATTAGCAGTTTTTGTTGTGTACACTTGAGATATAGACTCATAGTTGTATTCTTTTGTATAGCACGTGTTGCTATTCTTTTGTATTATCGTGGATCTTACTGACCACTACTCTGATGTACACTTTCATGTGTTAGTTATATATTCATATCTTCTTCCGCCTTTGTGATATGGATATCTGTGACTGATTTGTGATATGATTATTTCTATGTTTGTTTCCGAAGATTATTTATAGCCACCGTGTGATAAGCAATTACATGGATGGTCGCTCCTCAACAGCCTTATTCTCCGTGCTAGTTGACAGCACTACTCCGGAGTGTTCTTGGCTAGCGTGGGTATAGAGGTGGGGCGTCACAAACGTTGTAAAATTTTTGAAAAACTTTAATAATATGGAAAGAACATTTCTTTGAAGGTATATCTACTATACATCCTCCACATTTTGTCCGCTCAAACTGTGCATATTGGTCTATATGAATGAGAATTTTTATGGAAGCTAGTGATCTAAAGATTTGGCAAGCTACGCAAAATATGTACAAAGCACCTTCTACCAAAATGAGTACCTGGTTAAATGCTCAGAATATCTTGATAATAGTTTCCATTGTATTTGGAATAGCGGTATTACAAATAGAACTCCAGGCGGCACACCTCGTTTGGAGTTCTAGAAGTTAACATGTGAATAGTGCTTTGAAAATTTTCTATATAATGCCATCATATTTCTTTATTTGCAAAACCCTAATCTAGGAAACCTTCAGCCGCCATTATAAAAAAACCAATCAACGATCCTCGGTGAACTTGGCCACTAGAGGCTATATCGGCCAAAAATATACAAATAAAAAATGTCGAGGGCGATGAGATCTACGTGTTCAACGGTGGTGATCCTCGCCGACAAAGCGTGGTGGCCGAAATTCTTCTTCGTTCAATAGCAGTTCAAGTTCATTTTTATGATGATCGGTGAAGTTTTGGGGTTCGTGGCTGATGTCAAGGGAATAGGCGATGGTCAGGGCACGGCTAGGAGGTGAGGCGGAGGCAGGCGAGACGAAGGTGGCGGCGGATGACTAAAGTCGCGATCGAGTTTGTTAAAAAAAGAAAAAAAGAAAAATAACGGGGCTTGGAGAACGAACGTGGAAAGGGAGGCAATTAATAGTTTAAAATTTAATTAAATTAAGTTGATACAAATTTAAACAATCTCATATGTTTGTTAATTTATATCTCATTCATATGAGGTCTAAATTGAACGCAACAAGTTATGCTGCGATCATATCAGCGAACACTAAGTTATGAAGTTGTATTGGATGGATTTGGAGCTAGTAGGAATTTGGGTCAAAATTGGAAGCCCTGTTCAATTTTAATCCAAATTGGAGCATTTTTGACATAAACTGGAATCAAAGTGAGTTAACTCATCTCCCTGGCCCACTTATATTTTTTATAAGAGAAAACAATTTTATTGTTGATTGTTTGAATGATTTACTATTTTATTTGTTGGTTTGGGTATATTCTCACCCCTGGAGTGGATGAGACCCTATTATGTTCCCATGTATGAGCGGATGACCCTTTGTATACACTCCCGTCGCGACATGGTTGATTTATAGTTTATGATTATACTGTATGTGTTGCAGGGGGATAGTGTAACATCCTCCACTTGGAGGCTGAAAACTAACGGCTATGGATGTTGCAGTCATCCATACTTATAAATTCTAGGCAACCAAATGCGATAATGTTAGATACATTGATATAAAAGAAACACATGGACAAGGAAAAATTTTAAAATCATGAAACAACTTTCTCATTCCATTTCAAAGCATTTCAAATTCATTATATAATCCCAATACGAGTACCACATTCAGAGAAAATATAATCCTTACGACATATGCCAAGAGTGACATATGAAGATACCCTTTTGGATGATTAGAGTATAATATAGGCAAGTAATAGCTTTTCCATTACAACTAAAAACACAGCGGAGTTAAAACAGAAAGAACTCTAAATAGCTATCTTGCCTTTGCACTTCTCCGGAAGCTTATTCATCTAAAGAGGTACCTAAAATCCTCAACTCCAAAGCTACTCAAAATTAATTGAGCACCCGACAATTTAAGCAGAAAACACAAACTTCAATTCAAACATAAAGTCTGGTATGAATAATAATATACCATCTCAAGCCATTTAGATATCTAGTGAGACCACATTACTAAGCAGAACAGGTTTTCCCCTCACTAGTATCTTCCAAAAATTTTATAAAACCATGTATTGTGCTCCTGCATCCATAATGGTTAAAGCATAGAAATTCAAAATATTATGATGATATGCATAGAAGTTAAAACATTCTGGATTTCCCATCCCCTGTTGAATTGACACCCTGTCATATTTATAGTTTCTAGTGTCACTATTAACCTATAGTTTTCACGGGCTGACTAATAACATGCTTAATACTTATGGACTCCCTGTTCGGTTTCATAGTTTTCATGGAATCACTAGGAACCTATTGTCCCCGCCAATAACTTCATTGTTTTATGGGTTCTCCCTAAACCTATTGGTATCTCCAATAACTTCCCGCTTATCCTAGTTTTCATGGGTTGACTAGAAAACTATTGATATCTGTCAATAACTTAATCTGGATATAGTTCTCATGGGTTTACTACAAACCTATCGGCCCCTGCCAACACTCTTTTTAATCATAGTTTTCATGGGTTTACTGTAAACATATTGCATCTCTCAACGACTTTTCCTAAACATAATTTTCATGGGATTACTATGAACCTGTCTACTTGACAACTTCTTTATTAATATTCTGGCATCCTACATTCTGGTCTATCTGACCTCCTAGATGCAATTCTACTCATTTAGGAGTTAATTTATATTCACTACTGGGTCAACCTAGCATGTTATTCTGCCCTTTTCCAAAATACAGTTATGGGTATGTTACAATGTGAACATATATATATATATATATATATATATATATATATATGAAGAAGTAAACATAATAACATAATAATACCAACATCTGTGGTTTAATATCCCTGAAATCATTTTATACAAAACTTGGTTAATTCCTTTAACCTAGTAATCAAGGAAAACTTCTTCAAATACTCCATACTTAAATTAATTTCAAACCCTTTTATGATACCATGGTTTGCCTTCAAAATGAGATTGGGTTATTTGTTTTGAAAATTAAGACTTTCGAAACCATAAAACTTTACTTTCAAAACCCTTGGTGACCTCGTTCGAAAGCGATTAAATCTTCTTTTCAAAACACTAAGCATCTGCCTTTCGAAACACTATAAAACCTCTCTTTTGAAACCTTTCGGATGTATTAAAGCATTACTATCCAATTATTGAAGCATAGCTTCGAAATCATTTGAAAGTACCCCTTTCGAAACCATTGAAAGTACCTCTTTCGAAACCATTGGGTTTAATTTTTGAACATATTCTTATGGTTCTAAGTGAATACAAATAAATGTACCGCTTTCGAAACCATAAAAAGTTTGGGTAAAAACAGATGGCTTCGGCACCATCCTTTCGAAAGCATTAGTCTTTAAGTTAAAACAATAAGAAGGATAGCATCGAAACCCCCTTTCAAAGCCATTGCCTTCGAAACCCTTGACCTCTTTCGAAAGCTATAGGAAGTGACCAAATATAAGATTACAACAAATGCTACCCTTGTAACGACCCGCCGCCCTGACCGCCTCTAGTCGGTAATTAAACCAACTAGAAACGTTCAAAATGACGGATTGTTATTTAGTTTATAACATTTAAACAGAAACAGCCACAGAATCACAGAAACAATAATATATTTTATAAACAAATTTTTCTCTTTTATAACAAATATCAGAGTTATACAATAGATTACATTTGAATTACATTTAAATCTATACAGCGGAAACAATTTTTAAATATAAGTACAAGAGAAAAATTTTTAGCTAAACTTTAGTGGTGCTGAAATCCCCCTCTCTCTAACTTCGCTGCGAGCAAATCTTTAAGCTGCAAAAATACTCGGTCTGACCCGAGCGTTTATGCAAAACACAAAAACACTCGAGTCAGGATTAATCTTTATTCAAGTAATTAAATTTGAAATGAACTGAATAAATGGTAACAGAGGTGATGAAACAAATGAACTAATTTAAATCTATTGGAAATTTTCATATTAACAACTTCAGATTTAAAATCTATCAATCCCGTGTGGCTGCAGTACACACGTGTGCACCAAACAAAAACACGGCTATCAGATCGAAACAAAGCCAACGCACAGACAAAGGAATCATGAAGACATCAGACAAAGCAATACAAACAGCAATGTAAAAGCAGGCAATCAAGACAGAGGCTCAGAAATGTCCAAAAACATGAAGGCATAAACAATAACAACTGCAGGACCAGCTGCAACATAAAGTGCAGACCAAATAATCAAAGACATCAAGTGATGAAGCACTGCAACTAAAAGAGCTCACCTGAACTAACATTTAAACTTTGCATTTTAAAAAAAAACCAATTGAAATTCTAATTCAAGAATTTGAATTCCATCTTTAAATTTATAAAACTGCACAGACTAAATTTACTAACCCCTCAGAAACTTTTTAAGACCTGAAGCATGTTTTTAATATCCATGTTTAACATGCATTAAGGCTTTAAAACTTGATTGAATAAATTAAAGTTGTCTGATAATTTTACTTTTAGAAACTATTGTGTACTGTTATTGATTTACACAACTAACAGTCTTTACTTTTTCTGAAATAAAATTACAAACTTAATCTATGTTAAACAACACCATATGTTTATACAATAATTTCTAACTAAAATTCAGACATAAAGATGTGGATTTGTATTTAGAATCTTAGTGAAAACAGTAGCAAGTCTGTAGAATTTGCATCACCTATCTGCACATTCAAATATGTACGCAGGCATAATACCAGTCACAATTATATCCAAACACATGCACATATAAAATTTAAACAGCAAATAAATTTTTAAACAACCTATATATAGTGATGTTGCTTACTAAAGAAAGAACAGAGCAGTTCTTATCTTTTTAATTTACCACTGTTTTACAGTTTCTTATTTGAAAGGCAATTGAATTAACTTTAAGCACTGCAAATCTTATTAGCTTAGTTTTAAAAGGTAGAAACTGTTTTTAAAGCAGGAATTTACTCACAGATTTTGTTGCACAGAGAAGATGTACTCTGACTCATAACAGGGATATGCATTGATACATACTCATACATTTACACCCATAAAGATGTATAAATTCAAACATGCAATCATCAAATCCATCATACTTCAAGAGTCAACCATAAAATCAGAACATATAGGTAGATAAATGAGTTTGCTCGCAGTGTCAATGAAGGACAGAGAACCTTACTGTTATATTTCTTGATTTTTCCAGATTGTGTATGAACAATCGTACTAAAAAAAAAGTTTTTAAAATTCTCAGTTTAAGCTTAAATATAGAGGAGAGGTGAATTTATGTTAGATGCCCATGCCTGTAATTCAAACAGAGGTGTTTTACAGGTTTATAATAATATGCATATAAGTTCATATCAAATTTTTAAAAGAAAACATAAACAACTTTACCTATTAATAAGTTTAGAAGTGAGTTACTCACATACAACATATTTTGTTTAAGGATTAAAAACTAAAAAAAAAACACTTAGGTGGATAGTTTGAATTTTTAAATCAAGTTTAGAACCTGTAACTATAAAGATAGAGGCAAACTAAATCAAGGCAGTGCATCAAAATGACCAAGCTACACATGAATAATGCACAATTCAAACAACAGGCAAATAAAGGTCACAAATGCAAGTGCAGTTGCAGTGTGCAACCTGAGAATATACACAAGTGCAGATCAAATGCAATTATACAACAGTGGCCAAACTTATGTATGCAACAGATAAGGATGCAGACACCAAATGACCAAATGAATCAACTGCAATGCAACATATATCAGGATGCAAACAACAATGGAAATGAAGACTAGAACAACCAAGAGAACAGTGACCAGACCCAAGTGCAACAGCATGGGGTACAACTACAAGTGCAACAGCATGGGTGCAACTTGACATGCAAACTGCCACAAACCAAAGTGCATGAACACAGTAGACTACTGTTACAAAAAAAACTCAAGTGAAGCAAGTAATGCAACAGTAGCAAGTATATATGAATACAACTACAATGCAGACCAAATGTAACACCAATACAACAACAGTACCAAAAGACTCAAGTGCAAAATAATAAATGGTCTAATGGTTACCAGGCATGGGACAAACATGCAAGTTTAAATTCATAATGCAATTGTTTGCAAACAGTTTTCAAACAAGATATTTAGTAGCATCTGTACTTATCAATTTAATAACAAAATAAATATAGCATCTGTTCCTATCAATTTTTTTTTTTTTAAACAAACAAATTTCACATAGCATTTGTTTTTATAAATTTAAAAAGAACAAATTTTTGAAAGCATCAGTGGTTATCAGTTTAAAACAAATCACAATTAGTGTCTGTTCTTACCAGTTTAAAATTGAAACCAATAACATCTGCTCTCATCAGTTTTAAGAATTAAAATCCATAGTATCTGCTCCTAACAGTTCAAAAATTTTAAAAAAATAAATGGGTAGAATCTGTGCTTACAGTTTAAATCAAAATTTATAGTATCTGTTTCTCATCAGTTCAAAATCCAAGCAAATCGAGCAAATGATAGCAACTAGCAACCAAAAATCCAACATGCAGTAACCAATCTACCCATATCAGTTTCAAATTAAATTAGCCGAGCAAAAGATAACAAAATCACCCCAAAACATAGCATGCAACCAAACATACAATCCAACCAAATTTAAACACTTGGATAAAAATTAATCGTGAGCTGGAAACTCACATGCATTTCAAAACAGAGGGACAGTCAACATAAACAAGCATGCAAACACATTATCACTTAACAAAAACAATTTCAGGTACCAAAACATCACAACATATTATAGGCTTAAGTGATTGATTCACGGATAAACAAAGAAGGTTTGGGTTCAGAGGTTTCCATATAAATATTCATTAACAAAGCAAGATCCAACACATGCAGCAACACAAAGCAAGTCAAGATTTAATAGCCTCTATTCTCATCAGATTCTTAAAATGATAGCATCTGTTCTCAACAGTAAAAAAATTTAAATTTATAGCATCTGTTCAAGTCAGTTTTTAAGAAAAACAAATTTTCAAAACAACAATCTGAAATCAAACATTTGGAAGCACCTGTTCTCATCAGGTTATTCATAGCATTTGTTTTTATCAGTTTAAATTAAAATTTAAACAGTGTCTGTTCTTACCAATTTAAAACAAATATCAAATAGCATTTATTCTTATTAGTTTAAAATCAAAAATTGAGTAGAATCTGATCTTAACAGTACAAAAACACAACATCAGAGCAAGTGATAACGAATAGCAACCAACAATCCAACATGCAGTGAGTTATCTGTTCCTATTAGTTTAAAATTCAAATTTAACCGAGCAACTGAAAACCACAAACCACCAAAACAAAGCATGCAATCAAGTACTTATTGGTTCAACAGTTTAGATTAATTTATCCGAGCAACTGATAATGCATAACCCACAATTCCTAGCATGCAACCAAGGAATTCACTTCAAACAAATCTAAAAATCAAGCGAGGAAATGATATACGGTGGCTCGTCTTTCGGCTTTGACTTCAAATCGTTCGTCTTCAGTAGCTCGCGGCTGCTCCAATTCGTGATAAGGTGAGTTTCTCCTCACGATTAATCTTCATGCAAGTAACCAAGTTATAATATGTAAAATTTCTTAAATGTAGTGTTTCAAATTTAAAATTTGGGTTTTGTAAGTTGAAAATTTTAGTAAAGATTTTTTTTGTGTCTTGATTGTAGAAAATAATAAACAAAAGAGTTAATTAGCAAAGCTAGCGAGATAAAACAAATAGAATGAATCCTATATTCATTCATCTTTAATAAGTGTTGAACTTGATAAAATTGAGTAAAATATAAATATCGGTGAAATTTTAACAATCATTTTTCCTTACTTGTAATTTCGGGACGAAATTCTTTTAAGGAGGGGAGATTGTAACGATCCTAAATTTTGAACAATTTAAATTGTGAATATTTAATTAATTTTAAATATTTGAATGATGATTTAAATTGAATTTCCAATATAACAATGAATTTTGCGATCAAATTTGAGAATTTAATCTAGAAAAAGTTGAATAAAATTTATATTTGACTTTGGAGTTGAAATTGAATATTGAATTTGTATTTTTAATTCAAACTAATGACTTAGGAAAATAATTTGGATACAAGTATTATTTATGTAAATTTATAAATGGATGGTTAGTTTTAAATAACATTTTTCCTTTTCTTTAAAATAAAAAGGAATAAAATTTTATTCAATACAAAATAGATAAGTAAATATACATAGTTAAAATTTAAAACAACATATTTGTAAACTTCGTAAAATATGAAGTGACTACATTGGAAAAGTTATAACAACATAATTCAACAAAACAAAGCAAAGAAATAACAAAATTTATTGAAATTCAAAATGAAAAAAATATATAATAAAATTTGGTTAAGTGTTGTTGGGCTTTGAAATTGTGAATCTCGGTCCATTTACCTTTGAATGCCGTTTCCTTTTTACCTCAATTCGACCCGTTTCCTCCATTATCCATTTTCACAAACCCTAAGAAAAATCACGAAAGAAAAAGAAAATAAAATTAATGGCAGCCTTCGTTCCTCTTCGTCCTTCGATCCAAGGTCAGGGCGGCGGGTCGTTACAAAAGTGGAAAGCATTGATAATTCTATATATTCGAAAGGTAAAAGAACGACAGTAGGGTTTTGACTAGGTTGGAACCATCTTTTTTGAAAGCATTAGTTCAAAACACAAGGTCTCCTTCGAAATCTACACTCAACCAAAAAAGGTGCCAACCCCTTTCGAAAGCCATTTAAAAACCAAGCATGTGTTTTGACTACTTCAAAAGCTTTTATTAAAACAAGGCAGGGGCTTATCTTTTGAAATTAAAATAAAGGTTTCTCCCTTATCGAAAGCAATGGTTTCAACACCGGGCATTATGCCCTTTTCCAATCCACTACATACCATACTTGTGATACCTTGTGTATTGGTTTCAGTTTAGCTAGTAGGTTTTTACTTGATTGAAAGCGGAAGCATAGCGTCGAAAGGTACTTTTAAAAGAGGCGAAACCCACTTTTCTAGGTAAAAATCGATTTAATGCCAATTAAAGCATACTTTATAACTAACCTGCATAGTTGTAAACATTTGATTGGTTGCCATGTCTTTTCAAATTATTTATAAAAATAACTACCGCATTATTTCAGACTTAACCATGGATTAATTTAATAAATAAGCCCGTCCATTAAGCAAAACCAACAAAATAATTAAGTTCTTCATCTAAAATAATTTTATTTTCATAGTAAATTACTTAATAAAAATCCTCAAAAATTACAGAAATTCACTTTAATATGTTGTCTAACATATAAAAATTTCGGATCCAGATTCTTCAAATAATTATTCTGAAATTAATTTATAAACCCAATTGTTCATATTTTCATTTGAAATTCATAATTTATTTACTATCTTGGAAAATTAAAAAATTAAAATCCATCTCTAAAATCATGTTTTCCATAAAATAGAATTTTCTCATGGCATACAAAAATCATTGTAATCATACCCTTAAAACCATGTAAAATAATTATCGAATTATTTTGTTTGAATCCAACATGTCCAAATCCAAGCATATCATCAACCAAAAATCATCATAATAATCGATTTAATCTTAAATCCAAAAATAATGATCATTAAAATAAAATAGAGATGATATAGATTATTATTCATCTTGATTAAGATAAGGAGTTTGAGATTTGATTGAGATTAATTCTTCTAGCTTAATTCCTTAAACTTCACTTGAATTTTTCTTCTCCTAGCAATGACCGGCTCTATGTTCTTCTTTTCTTACGTTTTTAAGTTTTGTAAAAGTGTACGTGAGAAATGAAAGGCGACATGGGTATAGGGTATTAAGGAGTTATTATACGCAATTCCTTATATGCCCTTGTGTTAATATTCTCTAATTAACATACAAAACCATTTACAAGCCCATTTAAATAATTAAGCTCGGCCTCTAAGTATTTATTCAAATCTCAATCTCCTTGTCATTTTAATATTTACATTATTCTTTTTAATTTATTTAATTAAATCTCCTGAATAATGTTATTAAAAATTAAAAGTGTTACAGGCTCCCCTCCTTAAAGAATTTCGTCCTCGAAATTTAGTTAGGAATAAATAGTAAACATAACAATCATCTGTAGTGACTCCTAACAGACATACTAGTCTACCTGACTAGCAACTATCCATATAAATCTAATATAGACATACCCTCAAAATAGATCAGGATAAGTATCTCTAATGTTGTCTTCTGTTTCTCAAATACAGTCCTTCTCGTTGTCGCTCCACTGAACTTTCACCAACTTAACTGTCTTATTCCTCAATCTTTTCTCATCTCTCCCTACAACCCGAACTGGTTGTCTAACAAAAGTAGAATTAGGCTCTACCATCAAATCTTCCAACCTTGTCGAAGGAATAGCAGTCTCTGGATCATGCACATACTTGTGAAGATGAGACACATGAAATACATTTTGGATACTTGCTATATTGCTCGGCAACTCTACTCTATATGCGAGCTTCCCGATCCTCTCTATAGTCTAGAACAGACCAACATATCTCGGTTCCAACTTCCTTGACTTAACAAAATGTACCACACCCTTCATTGATGATACCTTATTGAAAAATTATCTCCAACTGAGAATTCTAGGTTTTCACGCCTCTCATCTGCATAACTCTTCTGTTTGGACTGAGCTTCCTTCATCCTTGCTCAGATTAACTCAATCTTCTATGTTGCCTCTCTAACTAGATCTGGACCTAAGACTAATCTGTCTCCAGTCTCTAACCAACATGTTGGTGATTTGCATGGCCTTCCATAGAAAGCTTCAAAAGGCGCCATTCCTATACTAGTTTGATAACTATTATTATAGGAAAATTCAACCAAATGTAGGTGATCTTCCCAACGTCCACCAAAGTCTAATACACAAGCTCTCAGTAAATCCTTGAGTACCTTATTGACTCTTTCTGTCTGCCCATCCATCTGAGGGTGATATGCAACACTCATCTTGAGCTTAGTCCCTAACACATCCTTTAGAATCTTCCAAAATTCGCTAGTAAACAATGCATCTCTGTCACTAACTATACTACTAGGAATCTCATGTAGTCTAACTATGTTCTTCATGAACAACTTAGCTAAAATAGGTGTTGTCCTGGTTGACATAACTGAAATGAATAGGCACTCTTAGTCACCTATCCACTATAACCGATATACTTTCATTTCCCTATTTGACCTTGGCAACTCGTCTATAAAATCCATGTATATCGAATCCCATTTCCAAACTGGAATCTCTAAAGGTTGGAGCAACCCACTTGGATTCTGATGTTTGGTTTTCACTTGTTGACAGTTTGCACACTTTTTAACCCATAAGCCAACATCCTTCTTCATACCTTCCCAATAGAAGCTCCTCTTCATATCTTGATATATCTTGATCCCTCTAGGATGAATCGTAATCTTGAATCGATGACATTCTCCAAGAACTTCTTTCCTCAAGTCCTCAACATTCGGAACACACAACCGTCCCTTCTTTCTCAAACATCCTCTCTGGTTAAGACTAAAATCCTGTAGATTATCAATCTCAGTTCTAACCTCAAGCCTTTTAATCTTCTCAGCTAACACTAGATACTCCATCCATTTAGAAGCAATCCATTGATCAGCACTGGTCGAACTTCTAAATAGGAGAACATTGCAGTACTCCAACTTGTACTAATAGTCGGTCTTAACTGCACACTACAAGTAGTCAAAGCTTCTAAATCTTTCCATTCCGCCAACATAGCTCATACCACATTCTAATGTCTTCTGCTAAGAGCATCTTCTACTTTATTTCCTTTTGTAGGTGCACAGTCTATACCAAAATCATAAGCAGCCAAAAAATCCAGCCCCCTTTGTTGTCTCATATTTAACTCCTTTTGAGTGAATAAATACCTTAAAGACTTATGATCGGTTTATATATCAAATCTCTCCCCTAAGAGATAATGTCTCCAAATATTCTATGCGAAGATCACCGCTGCCAACTCCAAATCATAAGTAGGATATCTTACTTAATGCAGTCTAAGTTGTCATGAAGCGTAGGCAATCATTTTTCCCTTCTGCATCAGCATAGCTCCTAACCCATTCCCACATGCATCAGTATACACACCAACCCTTGGTTTCCATTTGGATGTACTAACACTAGTGCATTGGTCAACGAATGGTTTAACTTAAGGAATGCATCCTCACATTTATCGGACCAGACAAACTTCGCATCCTTCTTGGTTAACTTAGTCAAAGTTGCTGCTGTCCGCGAGAAATCCTTGATGAATCTCCGGTAATAGCCTACCCGTCCAAGAAAACTTCTAATCTCAGTAACCATACCTGGTCTCTTCCAATTATTAACAGCATTGATCTTATTTGGATCGACTGACAACCCTTCCTCTGAAACCACATGACCAAGAAATTTAAACTTTTTCTTCCAAAAATGACACTTGGAAAACTTTTCTTTTAGCTGAAGCTGCCTCAGCATCTCAAGCACTACTCAAAGATGATCCTTATGCTCTCTTTCATCCTTAGAGTACAATAAAATGTCATCTATAAACACCAACACAAACCTGTCCAAGTACTCTTGGAAAACTCGATTCATCAAATCGACGAAGAAAGCGGGTGCACTTATTAACCCGAATGACATTACTAACCACTGGTACGAACCATACCTAGTCTGAAATGCTGTCAATGGGATATTGTCCTCTACACTCTTAAAAGATGGAAACCTTTCGCCCAATCTAATTGGGAAAACACTTTGGCTCCATTCAACTGATTGAACAGAACGCTTATTCTTAGTAAAGGATACTTATTCTTGATCGTCCTTTCGTTCAACTTACGTTAGTCGATGCATATCCTCAATGACCCATCTGATTTATTCACGAACACTGTGGCCACTCCCCAACGTGAACTGCTTGGTCTAATAAAAATCCTTTCTTCTAGATCCATTAGTTGCACCTTTAATTCCTTTATCTCGGTTGGTGTCATTCTGTTAGGTGGTCTACTCATAGGTTTAGCTCTAGCACGAGATCTATCTTAAACTCAACATCTCGTTTTGATGGTGATCATGTGACCGATTCAAAGACATCTATAAGTTCTCTTGCAACTCGAACCTGACTTAACTCTATTCCCACTTCTATAGAACTTAACAAAGCATAACTACTCCGGTCAGAATTCTCCACTGAGAATATGATTCGGTTATTACTATCTGGGCGTCTTAATGGTATCTCCCCATCCTAGCACAATATCCTAGCCTTATACTTGCCTAACCAATCCATATCCAAGATGATTCTAAAATCTACGAAGTTGAAAACATACAGACTACATGCAAACTTATGACCTAACAAATCTACTTCTAACTGGTCACGTCTCATCCCTAGAGTTGCATACCCTCCTATTGGATTCGCAACCATTAAGGAAGTAACTAGGTATGCGGGTTGTAAGCATAACCTATCAACCAAATTCTGAGATATAAATGAATGCACTATATCAAATAGTATCTAACTGGTATACTCTGAATCAAAAGCGTACCTTCCATCACAGTCTTCCCTTTTCAGCTGCAATTAGCCTAGCAGATGATGGTCCAATAGCAAAAACCTTTCCCTTGTTTGCCCTGGCTAGCTTTGTGCACTGATTCTTATAATACCCAACTTGATCGCAGTTGAAGCACTTCATATTCTTAATATCTGCTGCCTTCTTTCCCTTGCTTGACTGGCACTCATGAGCATAATGATCCTTCTCATCACACTTGAAACAAATTAAATCAGATTTTTCCTTCTTGACAGCATCTCCCTTCTGGGCTTCCTTCTTCTTAAAGAACTTCCTTTTCTTTCCCTGAGAAATTTGGATTTCCACTGGCTTCTCTTCAGCACAAATAGCAAGCATCTCCTTATAGCAAATTTCCATCTCCATAACTACATTACTTGGATCATGAAGATGTGGCAGGGTTTCCCTAGAAATCTCGGGCCTCAGTCCTCTAATAAACTTCTCATTTCTCCTAATGGCAGTGTCTATAGTAGCATACCCATAACATGACAACTCATCAAACTTAGTGGCATAATCAATGATCGACATCTCTCCCTGCTCTAGATCCATAAACTTTCTCAGTAACATCGACTTAGCAACCTCAGACAAAAAACTTTGTTCAAATCTCCTTTTAAAATCAGCTCAAGTCAACTCCTCCTCCAAAACCTGGCAGTAACACTATTCCACCAATGAAGTACTGACCCTTGCAACTGCCTAGAGGTCGGCCTCCTCTTCTGCTCATCATCCAAACCCAAATCAGTGAAGATTCTCTCACAATGCAATAGCCAATTCTCAACTTCTTTAGCATCCTCTGTTCCCATAAACGGCTTCCCACCAAGACTAGTATTATCCCTGCTCAACTTAGCATAATTATTCCTAACTGAGGCCACAGGATTAGCTCCTCCAACATTCCTAGAAACTTTAGCCGCAACTCCTACTTACATTATATTGACAAAAAACTGACACATCGCCCCCATATCCACTGGTGGATTTACAGCACCCACATTGGCATCTACATTTTTGTTAGCATTAACCTATCATCCCGAGTTCCTCCTGGTGGGTCGAGCATCTCCATTGGTGCTTTCTCCATCGAGATTTCCTCTTCCATTTCCTGCTTCCATATCTTCTTTCTCGTTAATCTGCATACGAGCCTTAATAAGATACAGAAGAACGGTCTAAGAGAGGGGAATACGTACTTATATATATCTGTATATCAAATACAATTACGTTACCATAGCGTTAACCCAAACCTCGATCTCATTTTTCGATTCATTGGATTATGTTTTGAAAAATCTTTAGGTTTAAATTTTTTTAAGTTTTCATAAACCTATGCTCCGATACCAACTTGTAACATCCCGCACTTGGAGGCCCAAACTAATGGCTACGAATGTTGCAGCCATTCATAATTATTAATCCTCGACGACCAAATGTGGTAATGTTATATACATTGATATAACAGAAACACATCAATATGGAAAAATTTTAAAATCATCAAAAAACTTTTTCACTCCATTTCAAATCAATTCAAATTCATTACATAATTCTAATAAGAGAGCCACGTTCAGAGAAAATATAATTGTTACAACATATGCCAAGAGCGACATATGAAGATGCCCTCTTGGATGACCACAGTATAATATAGGCAAGTAACAACTTTGCCATTACGACCAAAAACACAGCGGAACTAAAACAAAAGGAACTCCAAATAGCTACCTCGCCTCTTGCACGTCTCCAGAAGCTTATTCTTCTAAAGAGATACCTGAAAACCTTAACTCTCAAACTACTCCAAATCAATTGAGAACTCGGGAGTTTAAGGGAAAAACATAAACTTAGAGTTAGACATAAAACCTGTTATGAATAATAATCTACCTTCTCAAATCATTTAGATATCTAGTGAGACCATGCCACTAAGCGGAACGGGTTTTCCCCTCACTATATCTTTCAAAACTTTTATAAAACCATATATTGTGCTCCTGAATCCACAATGGTCAAAACATAGCAATTCAAAATATTATGATGATATGCAAACAAGTTAAAACATTCTGTATTTTTCATCCCCTGTTTAATTGACTACCTATCATGTTTATAGTTTCTAGGGTCTTTGTTAACCTATTAAATTTCATGGGCTGACTATAACCTATTTAATACTTATGGACTCCCTGTCTGATTTCATAGTTTTCATGGGATCACTAGGAACCTATTGGCCTCTGCCAATAACTTCATTGTTTCATGGGTTCTACTTGAACCTATTGGTACCTTCAGTAACTTCTCGCTTATCCGATTTTTCATGAGTTGACCAAGAACCTATTGACATATGTCAATAAGTTAATATGGATATATCATAAGTTCACTAGCCAATACTCTTTTTAATCATAGCTTTCATGGATTTACTATGAATCTATTGGCGTCTGCCAATAACTTTTACTAAACATAATTTTCATGGGATTACTATGAGCCTGTCTACCTTACAACTTCTTTATTTAATATAGTGGCATTCTACATTCTGGTCTGTCTAACCTTCTGGATGCAGTTCTACTCATCTAGGAGTCAACTTAATTTATATTCACTACTGGGTCAACCTAGCTAGTTATTCTACCCTTCCCCAAAATACAGTTCTGGGTCCATTACAATGTGAATATATATATATATATATATATATATATATATATATATATATGAAGAAATAAACATAATAACATAATAATAGCAACATTTATAGTTTAATTTCCTTGAACCATTTTATACAAAACTTGGTTAATTCCTTAACCTATTAATCAAGGAAAAATTCTTCAAAACTCCATACTTAAAATCATTCAAAACTCTTTTATTATGCCATGGTTTTCCTTTAAAATGAGATTGGGTTATTTTTTATGAAAACTAAGACTTTTGAAACTATAAAACTTTACTTTTGAAACCCTTGGATGACCTCCTTCAAAAGCAATTAAATCTTCTTTTCAAAACATTAGGCTTCTGACCTTAGAAACACTCTAAAACCACTCTTTCAAAACCTTTCAAATGTATTAAAGCATTAATATCTAATTATTGAAGCATAGCTTTGAAACCATTTGAAAGTACCTCTTTCGAAACCAATAAAGTATCCCTTTTGAAACCATTGGGCTCAATTTTTAAACATATTCTTTTGGATCTAAGTGAATACAAAAGAAATTACTCCTTTCGAAACCATAAAAATAATTTGGGGAAAACATATGGCTTCGGCACCATTGTTTTGAAAGCATTAGTCTTTAAGTTAAAACAATAAAAAGGATAGCATCGAAACCCCCCTTCGAAGCCATTGCCTTTGAAACCCTTGACCCCTTTCGAAAGCTATAGGAAGTGATTTAATATAAATTTACAACAAACTCTACCCTTCAAAAGCATTAATAACTTCAATACATTCGAAAGGAAAAAGAATGGCAGTAGGGTTTCGACTAGGTAGGAACCTACTTTTTCGAAAGCATTAGTTCAAAACACAAGGTTTCATTTGAAAGCTATACTTCACAAAAAAGGCAGCAAACCCTTTCGAAAGCCATTTAAAAACCCTTTCGAAAGCATGTGTTTCGACTTCTTTGAAAGCTATTATTAAAACAAGGCAGGCACTTATCTTTTGAAAGTAAAACAAAGGTTCGATCCCCATCGAAAGCAATGGTTTCGACACCATGCCATCCGCCTTTTTTAAGTCCACTATGTACTACACTTGTGATGCCTTGTGTATTGGTTTCAGCTTAGCTGCTAGGTTTGGACTTGATTGAAGGCAAAAGCATAGAGTCGAACGGTACTTCTGAAAGAGGCGGAACCCATTTTTCTGGGTAAAAACTAATGTAATACCAATTAAAGCAAATACTCTATAACTAACCTGCCTAGTTGCAAGCTTTTGATTAATTGCCATAACCTTTTAAATTCTTTACAAAAATAGCTGCCGCATTATTTTAGATTTAACCATGGATTAATTTAATAAGTAAGCCCTTTCATTAAGCAAACCCAATAAAACAATTAAGTCCTTCATCTAAAATAATCTTATTTCCATAGTAAATTACTTAGGAAAAATCCACCAAAATTACAGAAATTCACTTTTAATATGTTGTCTAACATATAAAAATTTCGAGCCCAAATTCTTCATATAATTTTTGAAATTAATTTATAAAACCAATTGTTCATATTTTCCTTTGAAAATTCATAATAAATTTTCCATAGCTAGGAAAATTACAAAAATTAAAACCCATCCCTAAAATCATATTTTCCATAACATAAAATTTTCTCATGGCATATGAAAATCATTGTAATCGATTTTACCCTTAAAACCATGTAAAATAATTATCAAATTATTTTGTTTGAATCCAACATGTCCAAATCCAAGCATATCATCAATAAAAAATCATCATAATAATGGATTTAATCTTAAACCCTAAAAAAAAGATTATTAAATAAAAGAGAGATGATATAGATTATTATTCACCTTGACTGAGGTAAGGGCTTTGCGATTTGATTGAGATCAATTCTTCTAGCTTGATTCCTTAAGCTTCACTTGGATTTTTCTTCTCCTAGCAATGGCTGGCCCTAAGATCTTCTTTTCTTACATTTTTAAGCTTTGTAAAAATGTATGTGAAAAGTGAAATGAGAAGCGGGTATAGGGTATTAAGGAGTTATGGTGCGCAATTCCTTATATGCCCTTGTGTTAATAATCTCTATTTAACATATGAAACCATTTATAAGCCCATTTAAATAATTAAGCTTGGCCTCTATGCATTTATTCAAATCTTAATCCCCTTATCACTTTAATATTTACATTATTCTATTTAGTTTATCTAATTAAATCTCCTGAGTAAATTTATCAAAAGTTAGGGGTGTTATAATAGGTTGGAGGGGTCCAATTAAATTCCTCACACGATTGATCTTACTTTTCATATATTTTTATATATGATGTAATGGATGCCATATTTGATGACATGGATGATTTTTCCCTATTTAGTGTGATAGTAGCACCAGGCCATATTTTTAGTATTTTGAAAAAATATAAAATGAAGATTTAGTTTTTAAAAAGATTTTAAGTGATTTCGAAAATTTGTATGTTTTAATAATTATTCTTGAAATTTTTTAAAAAAGAAGGAATTTATTTTAGAATAAAAAGCATGATGTTTAGATTTTATAAATTGATAGTTTTATAAAATATTTTAAATAGAGATTTTTGAACTGTAAAATAAAGATTTTTAAAGATCTTTAAAATAAGTCCATCTTTTATGATAAAGGAATACGATTTTATAAAGAAGGCAGAAATATTTTGGTATAAATAATTTATTTACCATTTTATATAAAGTGATATATATACACACATATATCAATTCATTTACAAATGTGGAAAATTTAAAAATGTGATAAATTATAAATGTGACATTTTACAAATAAAGTGAAGATTTGTAAAATCATATTCTATTAAATAAAGGATAGATTTATAAATGGTGTTTTATAAATTAAGAAGAAACTGTTATCATTGGATAAATTAGAGAATTAAATCATAATTATGGATTTATAATAAATGTGGAATGTTGTTTTAGAAAAATAGTCGATTCTATTTTTGGAAATTAAAGCAAGGATAAATTGGGAGATGCAAAACAGTAATTTATTAATAGAATGGAATTTATAAATGAAATTTATATATAAAGGCAACATTAAAAATAGATTGAAATTGATGTTTTAAATAGGACTTTATGAATAATTGAAATTTCTAAAGAAATAGATTTATAAATGGGGTTTTATAAATAATGGGATTTTATAAAAAGGAAGTTTTACAAAATAGAAAGAGATTTATAAGTATAGTTTTTTTTTCAAATATGGAAAAGACTGTTAAAATTTAAGTATGGACTTTTATCAAGAAAATATATTTATGTTCTAAAAGTTAAAACAATCTTTTAAAGTATTGTTTGAAAGTGATATTTTCAAATGGAGTTCAATGGTTTTTAAAGTGATTTAAAATGTTTTAAGTGGAAGGAAGATGTGGGTTTCAACATTTTTGTTGAAATAAACGTTTTCGAGAAAATGAGGAAGACATAGACCATAACACAATTGTTATAGTAGATGATTTCTAGGAGATCTTTTTATAGTATACGGGATTTATATCTATAACCTATATTTAATGTTAAGTTTCGAGGTGTCTAAATTACATCCATTTTAAAGTTAAGAATGTCGTTCATTAAAGGTTTGAGAGGTAATGGTACCCCAACTTGATCGGCTTCGTTGCTAACTAATAAATAGTTTGAGTTCGAGATCAAAAATTAATATTAAATATGACTAGTTGGATCACCACACCAGTGTTTTTAGGTTATCGTAACTATGTTTTACACAACATTCGTTTTTACCCAATAAGTGTGTTTTGGGAAATGAAAAGATTTACTCGGAAGGCATAAATATACTTATTATGGATATAAGTATATAGGAGCATCGTCAAAGCGTTTAAAATGAAATGGTTTGTGTATACTTATACCGTTAAGATATGTGTATGGAAATATTTTCCCAAGTATGGAAGATTAAATATAGTTTAGTAGTAGCCACCAAACCCCTATCCCTTTGAGTCGACAATATTCTCCATCGGTTCAACTCAAAGTGGACGGAAATATGAACCATTAGGGTTAAAGAAGAAAGAGAAAGAAGAAGAAATAGAAAACAACATCAGAATCTCACAATCGCAGCGGAACAAAATATAATATATAACAACAGATTTTTTTATACAAAAGAATCTATAACTGTATAATGCTTACGATCATCAGGGTACAACACAATCCATAGCACACAACTGGACAGTTATAATAACTCGTCCTCACAAAAGCTGACTATACAGCATACCATACACGGTGGAATATACATCAAGTACGTGTGATATGTCTCGCCATCCAGCTCATCTCCTGAGCTCCATAGCATCTTATCCTATATCTGTAATACACGGTCTGATCCGAGCATTATAATAAAATAACACCCGAGTCAGTCTAGAAAACCAACATGAGAAAACACATTCAATTGAATTATTAAAGTTTTCAAAATCCTTTGGAATCAAAGGTATCTCGTAAGACCACGCCACAAATAAACATGTCGGGTTTTACCTGGCGATAACCAAAACATTTCTTATCAAATCCTCTGATATTATAGTAGTGTCTAAATACAAATATTTATTCAAATAGCTGAAATTGTTACATTCATTAATTCCATCATAATAGGTATACAAACAAGTCCGAAGGCGCTTATTGGAGATTGGGTTTCCATACAATGGCAGAGCTACTGGGGTACCGTCCGTCGCAGTACCTGGTCTAGATCAGCGTACCGAGGACCACTCCCGATCCTCTGCAACACAAGATCGGAGCTACCCCTTACTGGATAGTCCGAATAAGATCATCCCGCAGTTGGGATCAGCAACCGCCCATAAAGCCGAGATCAAAAGGGACTCTAGACAGGGATGACCTTACCTTAATTGGGTGCTACCCCTTAGCCTTGTCGCACCCCCCTGTTTTAGCCATTCTCGGTTAATGAGGTTAGAGGCTATGCGTTACCTTTTTAGCATACATTCACTTAGAATGCTCATCGTCCTCCAATGAAGATTGTCTGATAGCATTCATCCATACAAGTTGCCATGGGTCTGGACAAACCGAATCACCGTCTTCATCATCTTGGGTATTCATCCACTACGTTCAAACCAGATCGAAGTGGTTTTTGGACAATCAAATCCAATCGCGATCTCTTCAAAACGATCAGCGCAATGGCCAATATTGATAATCGTTTATTTAACTATCAAATTAAATAATCATCCAGCCAATTATTTTATTTTCCCTAAAAAGCACTAAGTCTTGTCAAATTTAGTTTTCACATAAACTAAATTACTTTATCCAAAATTATACACTTAAAAATTTAAAGTAAAACTTCTTAAATCGCTTTATTCAAAATAATAGTTATGAAATTCTGTAATAATTTCTCAAGTAAAACTTTAGCCAAAACTACTTTTAAAATAAAACTATTATATAAGGTAAAAATATTTAATAATTATCCTTTACATCAAAATACTAATTTAACCTTTAAGAATAATTACTACTGTAATTAACTTAAATAAATATTGACTTTAATAAGTTTAAAACAACTAAATAATAATATTTCTAAAACATTCTTTCAAAACCACCTTTAAAACTTCAAATTTATACTTAAAAAATCTTCTTTGAAATTATACTTGGCTTTTTAGGAAAATACACTTTTCATTCCAATATAGTCCATCAAATCATTTATAAATCCTTCTTGATTTATTTCCACTTTAATTTACGTCCCGATCCCGTAAATTTTCTTTTCTATACTTTTAAAAATAAAACTACTCTTTTATTTTTAAAACGATTTACTTATTGATTTATAAATTTCCATTGTGAATTTAAAATCTCAAACATCCACCGATATTTATTTCACTTTATTTATAAATCCATAGCCTCATTCTCTTTTAATCACTATTTCCAAAACACTTAATCGATTTTAAATAGATTCTCTAAATTAGATTCCCTTTAAAATCTATTTCCCAATTTTTCCAAATTTATTCCAAAATCCATTAATTTCAGTTTTACTCCTTTATTATAATTTAAAACCTTATTAAATCTGAAATATCAATTTCATACTCTATTTCAAAATTCTCCTTTTATTTTTCCCAACTTATTTAAAAACTTAGATTTTAAAATAAACGCTTTGTACTTAAAACCAATATTGCGTAGGTCCTTGCTTTTAAATTCCTTTGATTCACATTTATTCAGAGACTCTATTCTTTTCCATATTCTGAAAATTATTAAATAGGATTTAAAAATAAAACTATTTACTTTTTCCTGATTCTTTTCATTTTAAATTTATCCATCTTTACTATAAGTTCCTTACTTAAATTTTCCCTTTTTATTTTCCTATAAAAATTCAATATCTATATTTTTTTAAATGCCATAATATCCGGCAATATATTAACATCAAATAAATTAATTTTTCAACATAATAGCACAGATTATTCAACATTTCGTAAAACTGAATATGAAAATAAATTCAACTTTTTGAGGAATTCACTTGGATGCCTCCAACTTGTTTCCCTGCATCCATATATGTTAGCACAATATAAAAATACCAATCCCACTTAGAGAGAGATATCATGTATAAAGGGTCATCCGCTATTATGCGAGGCGCAGAGGGTCTCATCCGCTATATAATATAGGAATATCAATTACTCCAATATATATATATATATATATATATATTATATATACTATGACATCCATACTAATAATAATTATCAATATAAGCAATCAGTCCAATAATTTAATTTTTAACTAATTAAATTAACTAATAATCCAATTTGAGTGAGATTAACTCACATTTGACTTTTAATTTGCAATCCGATCCAAACCAGCTATTTCCCTTCTCGATTTTGGACCTTGTACAAACATTGTATGGTTTATTAATATTTAAACTAATCGAAAAATAAATTACCATTTATTTATTTAATTTAAACTAATAATTTCCCTTTTAAAAATCTTTTAGTAGCTATAATAAATTAAATAAGCTAATTAACAAGTTAATCACCTTACGACATATTTTTAAAATCAAACAATAGGTGAAAATATACATGTATATACATTTTCTTTTTGAAACTACATATATATTTATAAAATAGTCTATAGAGATTCCAAAATCAAATTTTTATATAGGTCCTTCAAACATTTAAAAATTCCCATCTTTTTCCCAAAATCCTATATATATATATATATATATATATATATATATATATATATATATATATATATATATTACTGTCTATACATGATTGCACAAAACAGTATATACTTCATTTGCGATTTTCTTTCAAACCACACAAAGTTCCTGCTTTATCTTAATATATATTTTTTCGACTATTCTTATTTTTATTTTTTCCCAATCTATATGTAACATCCGCCTTTTTGTACATTTTAAATCGACGATAAACCACACACGTCAGACTCAAACCATACAAAAGGGCGGATTGTTATGGGGTAAATAAGAAAAACCAGAGAAAGAAAAAACAAAATAGAATCTTGCAGCGGAACGATAAAATATAATAATCAAATAAACAGTTCATGAAGCTGTTTTACAAAAACATTTGATTATACTTAAACAATACATATCAGAGTTACACATACCAGAGAATAAAAATTAATATAATGGAACAATATGAATGTAGTGATAATATAATAAATAATAGTAATACAAATCTTCGTCCCCCAGAGATAAAGTCTTCGAATCCTGAAATGCTCAGACTACCCGAGCGAATTGAAAAGACAAAACACTCGAGTCAGAACTAAAAGATCTTATGTAAGTTAAATCAATAATAAATAATATGAGTGGAATGGCTCAAAGCTGTTTAAGGTATTTGACATCTCCTATCCATGTCTAACGTGAGTGCAGTAACTTAAGAGATGCTCGGGATTCACATCTCATAAGGATCCGTTAAACTATTTACTATATAATAATATTTCGCTATTATAATAATGTCTATGGTAAAATAAACTTACTTTTAAATAGCGTTAAGGAGTTACCCAATCTCCCCCTTAACACAATAATAGTCCCAGTAGTCCATCCAGTATCAGCACATCTCTAGATCGGGAGACTACCCTAAATACTCCACGGAAAACGGAAGAAAACCAAACTCGTACAAGGCGCGCTAGGGTAGGTGACACGGCACAACTAGACAATGCCAGGGTAGATATGTCAATTATGCCTCCGGGCCGGTGGTAACGCGCAGCTACCGCTTACCTCGAGCCACACCTCCAAATCAAAATCAAAGTGGCCATCGAATCAATCCAAAAGTCAGAGTATAATATCGAAGGGATGTGTCCGATAAAAGGTGCTAAATTCTTAGCCTGTCAATCTCTCTTGTTTTAGCCACCTTATGCCAACACACGGGAGTCGGGTACACGTATATACCTCAAAGGAAATGCCGCCACCATCCTGCTTCATTCTGGAATTTCCTCCGCGTGCACGGTTGTTAAAGTGGTTTTCGAAGTTTGCAGAGAGTATGACAACTTCCGGTCCTGGTCTCTTCAACAACCAAACGTTATTATAACACCGCGGTCATTTCAAAATATCTTATACTTCAGAACCAGAATATAATATCCATTTCGAAACCATATAAATACGATATCATTTCCATTTAAAAACCAAACCAATATGATGTCATTTTAAACTCATAATATTTCAAAGTCATAAAATTTCAAAACCAAAGACTTAAAACTATAACACTCCCAAAACGTAATACTTTAAAATTAATAACTTTGAAACATAACTTCCACCCCTTACATGGTTTAAATATTAGAATATTTTATAAAATAAACTAGCTTCTTAAATTTCACAAATCAATTCCAAAACAACTTGAATTTCTAAATTTAAAATTTAACCAATCCCCAAATCATAAATTTCAATTCAATTCGGTTTTCAAATAGACCATTCCAAATTATATCGGTTTCAAAACAGATTTGATCCACAAAATAACCAATTTCAAATTCAATATATTTCAAAGCTTAATATTCAATATTTCCAAACTAAATTTTATAATTCATATATATACCAAATTCACTTTACTATTACTTAGTTTGAAAAATTTGCTTAATAAATCCAATATCCGTTAAATAAAATTTCAAATTTCAATAATTGAATATTCCTCAATTTCAAATTCACTTTACTATTATTTAGTTTAACCCATATTCTTTTAAAATCTCAATTTCAATAAGTTCCAAATGGATTCTTACTAAATATAATTCTTAATTAAGTAAAATCTCAAATCAATTTCAAAACTATCTTCTCAACCTTGACTTAAAAAAAATCCATATAAACTCTATATTAAAATATAATTTAAGTAAATACTTATCCATATTATATTTTAATTAAATCAAACTTTATTATTAAACTTATTTTATACTTTAAACCAATTTTATACATAGCTTAAAACCAAGAATTTAACTATATATAAAATAACCTTTATAAAATATCCAAATCATTATCTCATAAAACCGTACATTTCTTTATAAAACATAGAAATCATTTCAAAATATTTTATATATATTGACCGCGGTGTCTATATATAAAATTTTCTAGACTATGGTCAAGTGATACGGATATTTATCATTTCAATCCGTAATTTAAAATAAAATGCGGTTATATATCATTTCAAACCGCAATCCCGAATGAAATAAAAATGCATAACAGCTTGCAGTTTATAACAATATAAAATACAACATCCGTTCATCCAATATCAATCATCAACCATTTATCAAAATAATCATCCAATTCAAACAATGACATCAATATATAAACAACAGGTATTTACTGGCAGTTTATATTCAATATAAACAACAATTTAACTGGCAGTTTATATGCAATAATAAATTAAATAATAATTTAACGGGCAGTAATATGCGATAATAAATTAAGTAAAAACTTAATCCACTAAATCCAATTTAACTGAGATGATGATTAAAAATATACCAAACAGTCATAAATAAATTTATAGTCGCATCAAAAATTAATTTAATAAACATAAGAAATTTTAGAAGTTGTGAGTGGTTTAAAGTACTCATCTTTTGAATTTAAATCCAATTTAAACTCAAAAATTGAACAGCCTTAGAATCCGTTCCAACCAGCGCCGAAATGTCCGGAATTCCAATACAAATCTAGCGGAGAAAACCGCGCACAAAAATGACCTCGTATGTGAAAGTTATGATAATTAGAACAGTTGAAAATCAAAATTTAAATCAATTAAAACAAACTCGAATTGCCCACTCATACCAAGCCACGTCACCGATGCAACCTCCTCTTCCAATTTCCAACTCGACCACGTTTCTTCCTAGGCCGAACTTTGATCGACCGAAGCTCCTCCTATGCATCACCGTTGACCACGCCGCTGCCTCCACCCTTCCGCATCGTCGCGCCACACCCCTTCACCAAAATCGTCGTCCCCAAACACACGCCGCCGCCGCTAGAGGAGCTAGGGTTCGAAACCCTAAACCACTAAAATCGGCCATATCCGACCAAGCTAGACCACTTAACCACCATCGACCGGCTCCATATCACGATCTCTCCAATACCCACAACCCAATTTCATCGATCATAGCTCAAACCAAAAGACCCCAATTTGGCCTAGGGTTTCGAAATTTTTGAGCTTTGACCGAGCTTTCAGACCGATTCAAGCATCTTTCCTAAAAAAAGGAACACTTTTTGTAGATTTGTATCGATGTGATCTTCGATATATAATTTTTATGAATTTTATTGAGGAGTTTAAAATTTTGATTTGATTTTGAACTGCAATTGAATCTAGAATTTATTGTCTGCCATTGAGGAGGAGAGACAGCTGAATTATACGTACAGAGATGAGGAATAGAGGGCTGCTAGGGTTTATAACAGGATATGTATATGCAGGGTTGAAAATAAAAAGAACAGATCAGATTGGTTTGGACCGTTGAACGAATAATGGCCCAAAAAGCCTGTTTCGACTCCGGAACGAAATTGGGTCAGCCCACATATCAAAATAGATGTTTTAAAATATTTAAAAATTAATGGAATAGGTTTCGGGTCCAAATTCCATCGTATGAAGAAGTTAAGCTAAAATCGAGTTATTTCAAATCGATTTCAATTAAATTGAGTTCAAGGCGTTTCGAGCCCGTACGATCAACAACAAGTCTGATCGCTACGAAACTTGAAATCCTATAATAATTCACTGTTACGGATCCGATGAAACTGGTTTCGTCGAAATCCGAGTCAGTGGCCAAAATGGCTATTTTTCAGTTAATTAAATTAATATTAAATAAATTAAATCACTATTTGATTTCAAATTCTATAATTCATAAATTATATCACCTTGGATTACTTTAGAAATTTATAATCCTTTATAACAAATTTCCATGTCAATTTAAAGTTAATCAATTCACCGATTATAGAATTAAATTTCGATTCCAATAAATTCATAAATTATTGATTGAAATTCCAATGAAATCTATTTATTTGATTATAGATTTTGTTATTGAATCAATTATCATTTTATGGGAAGAATTATTATTGGCTTACTTTTTTTTACATTAATAATTTCCATTTTCTCCTAGTTTCAATTAATATAGAATTTACTTCCAGTTACTAACCATTAAATTCATTTACTATTGATTACATTCCAAATAAAAATTTTGATTCCAACAATTGATTTGATTTAATTGGCATCTTTATACTAGGTCCATTATTACTTAATATACCTAATTACATTAGTTTTATATCCCGTTACTAATATATGCCTATTTACATCTTACATTTGTATAAATATTACCTTAATATATTCAAATCCCTAACTCCTTTGTATTAACTACCATATTTCCATTTATTATATTTTTGCCAAATATATACATAAATTACAATTAATATTCTCGATAAATTTATTTACTTGGTCTAATGCTTTCTATTACACCAATTAATACCTTATAAGTAAATTTACGTTTCTATTAAATTTACGTTCACACTTTCCATTATTATATTAATTATCATTAAAGTACATTTAATTATCTTTATTTGTAATTGGTGAATTAACTGGTAACAACAACCATTATACCATTTATAATGCTTGTATGTTCATTCTTCCCAACCAATTACCATATATATATTATTTCACACATTAATTCAATAATTACATTTGCTCTCTCATATTCCATTTATAACCAGGTCATAACATTTAAATTATTTTATTTAATTGGAATTTCATTCAAAATCATTAATTAATAACTTTAATTAACCTTGTCATGTTTCCTCTTAGTTAATTTTCATTACATTATCACAACTTTTATTAATCATTCACTAATTTTATTTTCTTATTATTCAAACAATCACTATCCTATTCATACTTTATTATCAACCAACAATTATTCCAATTCATTATCTAATATTGACTTTATCAAATTACAATTTATTACGTATTATTCCATCAATATAATTCTCAATTTTATTTCTTTCAGTATTTATTACACAGTCATATTAAATTAACAAATTTCAAAAAAAATATTTATTCCAGATTTAAATACCAAAATCTTATTAAATTAACAATTTTTAATAATCGAAATTCGTGGGTCGTTACACTCTCCCCCACTTAAAACCTTTCGTCCTCAAAAAGGAAAAAAAGAAGGGAGAAGAAAGAATTAAGTCAACAATATATCTTATTCAAAAATATTAACTTTATAAACGATAATTTACAAAATTAATTAATTAAAATAAAATATACCAATTTATAAACATTAAATCTTTTTATACTCAAATTAATAAAGTTTGGATAACATTTTTCAAAAAATTTCTAAGTCCAAAATTTACGGAAAATTTTGGTAGAGTCTCCTTTGTACGGATAGGCTCGGGAGAAATTATAATATCAAATATAACAATATACAACATATATTTTCCAAAATAATATATATCCCAACATGGAAAAACAATATAATAACGCTATAAACCGTAATCCGAAGACGTATGTGACGCCCCACCTCTACACCCACGCTAGCCAAGGACACTACAGGGTAATGTCGTCAACTAGCGTGGAGAATGAGGCTGTTGAGGAGCGACCATCTATATAATTGCTTTGTGCGAGTACCGATATGCCAGATAAAAATATATCAAGAGGAAATCCGACATACCGACACAAACTCAAAGCTGCTACACAGTGGCTATATGTAATCTTCGGAAACAAATATAGAAATATCATAACACAAATCAGTCGCAGAAGTTCATATCTCAAAGGCGGAAACAGATATGAATATTACACATAAAAGTGTATATCATAGTAGTGGTCTAATAAGATCCACAATATCACAAAAGAATAGATACAGGTGCAAGCCAAAAGAATATTTATACATCAAGGAGTCTCTATCTCGATTGTGTAACAACAAAAACTACCAATCTAAGTAGTAAGCCAAAAGTCAGATAATACTCCCGCGTGAGGAGTCAAGTACAAGCACCTGTAACATCTCGGTCTGACTCGAGTATTATTTAATAAGAAAATAATAAACGGATCAGTCTAGCTATAATTATCGGGCAAAATGAGATATAAGAAGAGATATGATAAAAACGTATGATAACAAAAATGTCATACTACGACAAGTACACATTAGACAACAACAAAAATCATACAATATCTCAGGAAATCTCGAAGCACTAAAAAGAATATCATATTCTTTGTTTTATTCACTAAACCACAAATATTGACAAACATATCAATGTCAATCGTAATAGTTGTCGAAACACAAATTCACCAATGCACAAATAGTGATAAAGCTTATCAATGTAAATCACGAAAATTGATGAAACACAAATTCTAGAAATCGATCAATAGAAATCTAGAAATCACAAAAATGGGGAAAGAGTCCTATCACAAGACGGGAGCATTAAAACTCACCAACACATATATCATAAAATGGAAAGCTATTCCATGGTTGCTAACCATCAATTTTTGAGCCGTGGCTCCACAAAACGGCCCGATGACCTTTGAGCCGAAGCTCCACTAAAACGGTCCGAAGACCATGGGTCGCTACCCCACCAAGCCGAAGCTCCACAAAAAATGGGGTTTAGTCTCCCTCGCAGACAAAGAGACATCGTACATTGCTAGTCTAAATCACAAAAATGATCATTATCGATCATCAAGAAGTGTCAATTACACTAAGCTAGTAAATATATGAGCTTAGCCTCATGTCCCATAACCACTAGCTTAACTTAAATATTTATGAACAAATTGTAGATCTCCACTCGAAAATTTTCACAAGAGATTCAATCGAACAAGTCTAAGAATTAACCGACGAAGTAAACGGAAGCGTTTCATACCACTTGTTTTACTAAGCCGTTTAATTAGATTTCTCATACGACTGAGGTAAAGATTTGTATATACTAATAGATTGAAAAAAACGGTTTAAGAATCGAGCTTTGTAATAAAATAGTGTTGAAATCGTTTTGATGAAAGAGTTTTGATATTTACTACTAGTATAGAAAACTTTTATGTTTTTAAAGTGACAAATCACAAAAATGATTGTAGAAACAATCAATCACTAAAAATTCACATACGAAGACGTGAATTAAATCCAAAGAAATCGATACCAAATCCATCAAAATGGATATTCCCAAAAATCCATAAAAAGAAGTCATCAAAGTCGATAATAAGTGATAACAACTAACCGGATCAACGAAAATCGATAAACCTTGGAAATTTACTCCAAAAATAGCCAAAATAGGCAAAACTGCACATTTCAGACGTCTGAAATTATCAACCAGACGTCTGAACCACTAACCAGATGTCTGGATGGATTTCCAGACGTCTGGATTTTGTCTCTGCCTTTTGCGTTTTCCAGGGACCAATTCCTGACGTCTAGATCTCTAGTCCAGAGGTCTGAATTTGGATCCAGACATCTGAAATCCACCTGTAGGCAAAAATTAGCCAAGCCCATAAAGGGCTAAAATCCAAACGAAATGCGATCGAAGGAGCGATGGATGCTAGGGGTTTATACCAATCGACAACCCAGCACCATGGGCTCTTCGATACACCACCAAAATGATGTTCAAACATCGAAGATTGGGTTTTTAAAGATTTGACTTCAAAATATCAAAAATTGGAATAATCACCATTTCGATCCAAATCAAAGGCAAATGAACATAAATAAGTGTTAGGAATTCATACCTAACAACAATGAAAGATATAGACATAGATGTGAGATAAAAATCTTCACCTTTTACACGACAATAGTAAAGAAGAAGCTTGAAAACAAAGGAGGATCAACCACTCTTCAATCCCAACTCAAGAAGCTTGAATCTAAGCTCTAAAAGAAGAACATTCCCAAAGTTAGGTTTAGGAATTTTTGAAATTGAAAGGAAAATGAGTTAGAGAAGAAGAAGGAGATGCTTACCAATAGCTTCTTCTTGAATTTGGAGATAGAACTTGGATTTGCAAATGGAAACTAGGGCTTGGAGTTTCTAATTTCCAATCTCTCCCACCATTGTTGCTAAAGCTTGAGTATTAGGAAATAGAAATGAAGTAATGAAGAGGAGAGGGTTGGAGCTAGGTTGATAAGTGGGGTTAATGGGCTAAAACCCAACCAAAAGCCCCAAGTGATAAAGTAGCAAAATTCTACTAACTCCAAACATATTGAAGCTTATACTCAAAAAGGTCACGAACGGCATTTTGAACTCAATAGAAGTGGTCTCGAGTCCAAATTCGATTGTTTGCAAAAAGTAGGTTTTCGAACTAAAATCCGACGAACGATGCTATACCTAAATAAAATATTTAAATACACAATCGTAAAATATGCGGGTTGTTACAGACTTCCTTTCTTAAAGAAATTGCGTCCTCGCAATATTTAAGAAGAAAATAAAAAGTAACAACCATAAAAGCATATTCAACACAAAAGAAATTTGAAATAAAAAGTTTGCCTCAAAGAGCACTAGAAAGTAAGTCCGGATGTGTTCGCTCGATGAATTCTCTAGATTCCCAAGAGCAATCCTTAGGATTTGAAGACCAATGAACTTTCACAAGCGGGACATCTTTATTTCGAAGGCGTTTAACCTCTGTAGCAAAGATGCGAATAGGATGTTGCTCATAAGTCAAATTAGGCGAAACTTCAATTTCTTCAACAACACCGGGTTCAAGAATAGAATCGGAATCTCGAAGGAATTTCCGTAATTGAGAAACGTGAAACACGTCATGAATAGCAGAGAATTAAGCCGGTAATGAAAGGCGATAAGCCACGGAACCAATACGTTCGGTGATGGGAAATGGACCAATATATTGAGATGCTAACTTTCTCGATCGACTGAAACGCACAACACCCTTCATTGGTGAAACATGAACATACACAAAATCTCCCACAGAAAATTCTAATTTCCTTCTTTGGTTATCGGCATAGGATTTTTGTCTACTTTGGGCTTCTTTCATCCTATGACGAATAAGGTCAATCTTTTCTGTGGAATCGCGAATAAAATCTGGACCTAAAACCAGCTTCTCACCAGCCTCAAGCCAACAAGAAGGAGATCGGCATGGCCTTCCATAGAGTGCCTCAAAAGGTGCCATACCAATACTAAATTGGAAGCTGTTATTATAGGAAAACTCAACAAGAGAAATATGATCTTCCCAACTTCCACCAAAATCAAGAACACATGCACGAAGAAGGTCTTCAAGAGTTTGATTCACACGCTCGGTTTGTCCATCGGACTGTGGATGATAAGCGATTAAGCTTCGTTCCCAAAGCTTTTTGAAGACTCTTCCAAAATCCACTAGAAAACAATGGATCACGATCACTAACAATAGAAGTAGGAATTCCATGCAATTTAACAATTTCTTTGATAAAGAGTTTGGCCAAAAGTGGAACGGTCCGATTAGACCGAACGGGAATAAAATGGGCGGATTTTGTAAGTCTATCAACAATCACCCATAAGCTATCATGACCCGGACGAGAACAGGGAAGGCCGTCAATAAAATCCATGGAAATTTGGTCCCACTTCCAAATTGGAATGTCCTAAGGTTGCAATAACCCGCTAGGTCTTTGATGCTCAGCCTTAACGAGTTGGCAAGTCATGCAACGCCTAACAAAGTTAACAATATCAAATTTCATTCCCTCCCAATAATAAAGTCGCTTCATATTCACCCAATAATAAAGATCACTGATATTTGGCACGATAAGTCTACCAAATTTTCGAATACCGCCACGAGAATCAATATCAAAGTCTTTTAAACCTTCAATATCAATTTTATCCCTACAACTTTGGCTAAGAAGAGCCAATTCGGGATCTAGTTTTTGAGCTTCAAGAATGCGGTCTAAAAGAGATGGATGAGCCTCAAGGCTACATAAAACAAGAGATTAACATAAATTGGATTCACGATCTCGAATCTCACAAGTGGATAAAGTCTCGAGATTATTCCATTCGGATATCAACATGGAAATAACCGCTTGTTGATTTCGGCTAAGAGCGTCGACAACACGATTTTCCTTTCCGGGAGTATACAAAATATCAAGATCATAAGATGCAAGGAACTCGAGCCAACATTAAGTTCCTTATGAGAAAATAAATACTCCAAAGATTCATGATCGGAGTAGTGAACAAATTTCTCTCCTAAAATAAATGATGATACCAAACTCTAAAAGAAAAAATAATAGCCGCGAACACTAGATCGTGAGTGGCATACCTAGTCCCGATAGGCTTTAATTGTAAAGAAGCACAAATGGTAGAACATTCTTTTTCACAAGAGAACGACACCCAAACCAATACGACTAGCATTGGTACAAAAGATAAAGTCTTGTTTCCCCTCTGAATCACAAGAATAAGAGTATCGAAAAAGAGTTCTTTTAATTGATCCACTTTTCCGAAAAGCTAAAACTTTCAAAATTACAATTAACTTTATGTAATCATTTTTCTAGAAAATTTTACTTGTTCAAAGTAAAATTTACCGTGTTTGATTGTCTCATCAAAGCGTTTAGGAAATTCCTATCGATAACGTTGATCAATCGCATCGACCAGAATTATTAAAACACTAACTGGGCAATACAATCATAAAATCATCTTCTATATGACAAAAATGTCTCTTAAAAAGTTTTAAGAATATTCTTTGCTCGTTTAAGAACAAAACCCAACTGTACTTATAAATAAATCTTATGAAAAAGATTTGTAAAATTTTTCAATTGCTATTTTCATCCAAAATCAATAAATACAAGAATGGTCTCATCGGAATACTCGATTTATAAAATGGATGAAATAAGCTGGGCAAACTGAATGACATGATAAGTCATTCATAAGAATCATAACGAGCGCGGAATGTGGTAAGTGGAATGCTAACTTCCGTGACTCGTAGCAAATGAAAACCGGTGGCAAGGTTGAGTTGAAAAGACCTTAACACCACTCAAAAGATTGCTTAGGAGATAATCCTAAGACAAGCCCAAAAATACCGGAAAATTTCACAAACTATTTGAATGAGGTAAATAACATTTTCCTCATCAAGTGGGTCTAGAGAATAAAATGATGCTACAAATTGGAATCAAAATCATTTATAAAATCTGCTTAATAGATTGAAAATGTCGAAGATGAATAGTCCACACGGGTCATAGGATATGGCTTCATAATGATTAAGCCAACCCATATAAAAATCAATTTCGAAGCCTAAATAATGCATAACATGCAATTCGGCTCGAAAATAAAAATCACATAAAATAATCTCGACATCAAAACAAAACAAAACAAATTGGGTGTTGCGGATCCACCAACCGGATTCGCAATTCTCAAAGAGGTCTTCAAGCCCAAAATGTTTAAAGAAAAAGAATCAACAAGTTCATTTGATACAAAATAATGAGACGAACTCATATCAACAAGAACTTGAAATGGATAATCACAAAACAAATGCCATCAAGGATTAAATGAGAAATATCTTGACCAAGAAAAGTGTCACTAGAAGCTTTTAGCTTTCCCATTCTCCTACTTTGAAGTTTAGGACATGTAGATAAGTAATGGCCCGAGCCTTTGCAATAGCGGCAATAAAGGGGTTTCGAGCACTTAATTACATAATGGTACGTGGAACCACAATTGTAGCATTGTTTACGACTAGAGGTAGGAGTCTTTGCTACCGAAGTTTCTTGTTCCCTTTCTTCTTGCTTTGAAGTATGGGATAGGAAGAAATATGATGACCTGAATTTTTGCAATAACGACAAAAGAGTGGCTCCGGACACTCCTTTGCATAGTGGTCCTTAGAATTACATTTGTAGCATCCTCTACGAATAGGGATTGGGTCTTTGCTATCAAAGTAGTTTGCTTCACTTTCTTGTTGGGATTAGGGCTCTGAACTTAATATGCCTCTTCTTGGAAATCCCAATATCACTACCACTTCCTTTACCAACCTCTTCATGTCGAAGAGTGATATCCACAAGCTGATTGAAGGGAACTTCAAGTTTCAAAGGTAAAACCTTTTTGGGGTTCTTACTCAAAGCATAGATAAACCTTTGATTCTTTACAAGATCCAAAAAGTTGTTGGGCAGACATAAATACGCCATCCAAAGAAGGACTACTGGATTGACCAGTGCTAGGACTGTCAGAACCAATCATTTCTCTTCTCTAAGAAAGAAAGAAAAGAAGAAGAAAAAGGTTATTCTCAGAATGAATATCAAACAATCATGATTGATAAAACAAGGCATCATAAAAGAAATTAGGATAGAATGGGTCCTAAGACTCGGATAAAATCCTAAAGCATGACTCTTAAGAAGGACTTAGGACAATGATCCTTGCTAGATTATTCTACATTGTTCCGAAGTTTGACTTTGATACCAAGCTGTGACGCCCCACCTCTATACCCACGCTAGCCAAGAACACTACAGGGTAATGTCGTCAACTAGCACGGAGAATAAGGCTGTTGAGGAGCGACCATCTGTATAATTATTTTGTACGAGTACCGATATGCCAGATAAAAATATATCACGAGGAAATCCAACATACCGACACAAACTCAAAGCCACTATACAGTGGCTATATGTAATCTTCGGAAACAAATATAGAAATATCATAATACAAATCAGTCACAGAAGTTCATATCTCAAACGCGGAAACAGATATGAATATTACACATAAAAGTATATATCAGAGTAGTGGTCTAATAAGATCCACAATATCACAAAAGAATAGGTACAGGTGCTAGCCAAAAGAATATTTATACATCAAGGAGTCTCTATCTCGATTGTGTAACAACAAAAACTACCAATCTAAGTAGTAAGCCAAAAGTCAGATAATACTCCCGGGTGAGGAGTCAAGTAGAAGCACCTGTACCATCTCGGTCTGACCCGAGTATTATTTAATAAGAAAATAATAAACGGATCAGTCTAGCTATAATTATCAGGCGAAATGAGATATAAGAAGAGATATAATAAAAACGTATGATAACAAAAATGTCATACTACGACAAGTACACATTAAATAACAACAAAAATCATACAATATCTCAGGAAATCTCGAAGCACTAAAAAGAATGTCATATTCATTGTTTTATTCACTAAACCACAAATATTGACAAACATATCAATGCCAATCATAAAAATTGTCGAAACACAAATTCACCAATGCACAAATAATGATAAAGCTTATCAATGTAAATCACGAAAATTGATGAAACACAAATTCTAGAAATCGATCAATAGAAATCCAAAAATCACAAAAATGGGGAAAGAGGCCTATCACAAGACGGGAGCATTAAAACTCACCAACAGGTGTATCATAAAACGGAAAGCTATTCCATGGTTGCTAAACATCAATTTTTGAGCCGTGGCTCTACAAAACGGCCTGAAGACCTTTGAGCCGAAGCTCCACTAAAACGGTCCGAAGACCATGGGTCGCTACCTCACCAAGCCTAAGCTCCACAAAACGGGGTTTAGTCTCCCTCACAGACAAAGAGACATCGCACATTGCTAGTCTAAATCACAAAAATGATCATCATCGATCATCAAGAAGTATCAATTACACTAAGCTAGTAAATATATGAGTTTAGCCACATGTCCCACAACCACTAGCTTAACTTAAATATTTATGAACTAATTGTAGATCTCCACTCGAAAATTTTCACAAGAAATTTAATCGAACAAGTCTAAGAATTAACCGATGAAGTAAATGCAAGCGTTTCATACCACTTGTTTTACTAAGCCGTTTAATTAGATTTCTCATATGAGTGAGGTAAAGATTTGTATATGCTAATAGATTGGAAAAAAACGGTTTAAGAATCGAGCTTTTTAATAAAATAGTGTTGAAATCGTTTTGATGAAAGGGTTTTGATATTTACTACTAGTATAGAAAACCTTTATGTTTTTAAAGTGACAAATCACAAAAATGATTGTAGAAACAATCAATCACTAAAAATTTCACATACGAAGACGTGAATTAAATCCAAAGAAATCGATACAAAATCCATCAAAATGGATATTCCCAAAAATCCATATAAAGATGTCATCAAAGTCGATAATAAGTGATAACAACTAACCGGATCAACAAAAATCGATAAACCTTGGAAATTTACTCCAAAAATAGCCAAAATAGAACATTTCAGACGTCTGAAATTATCAACCAGACGTCTGAACCACTAACCAGATGTCTGGATGGATTTCCAGACGTCTAGATTTTGTCTCTGCCTTTTTGCATTTTCCAGGGACCAATTCCAGATGTTTGGACGTCTGAATTTGAATCCAGACGTCTGAAAATGGATTTCAGACGTCTGAAATCCACCTGTAGGCAAAAATCAGCCAAGCCCATAAAGGGCTAAAATCCAAATGAAATGCGATCGAACGAGCAATGGATGCTAGGGGTTTATGCCAATCGATAACCCAACACCATAGGCTCTTCGGTACACCACCAAAATCATGTCCAAACATCGAAGATTAGATTTTTAAAGATTTGACTTCAAAACACCAAAAATTGGAATATTCACCAATTCGATCCAAATCAAAAGCAAATGAACATAAATAAGTGTTAGGAATTCATACCTAACAACAATGAAAGATATAGACATAGATGTGAGATAAAAATCTCACCTTTTACACAACAACAGTAAAGAAGAAGCTTGAAAACAAAGGAGGATCAACCACTCTTCAATCCCAACTCAAGAAGCTTGAATCTAAGCTTTAAAGGAAGAATATTCCCAAAGTTAGGTTTATGAATTTCTGAAATTGAAAGGAAAATGAGTTAGAGAAGAAGAAGGAGATGCTTACCAATAGCTTCTTCTCGAATTTGGAGATAGAACTCGGATTTGCAAATGGAAACTAGGGCTTAGAGTTTCTAATTTCCAATCTCTCCCAACATTGTTGCTAAAGCTTGAGTATTAGGAAATAGAAATGAAGTAATGAAGAGGAGAGGGTTGGAGCTAGGTTGATAAGTGGGGTTAATGAGCTAAAACCCAACCCAAAGCACTAAGTGATAAAGTAGCAAAATTCTACTAACTCCAAACATATCGAAGCTTATTCTAAAAAAGGTCGCAAATGGCATTTTGAACTCAATGGAAGTGGTCTCGAGTTCAAATTTGATTGTTTGCAAAAAGTAGGTTTTCGGACTAAAATCCGACGAACGATGCTATATCTAAATAAAATATTTAAATACACAATCGTAAAATATGCGGGTTGTTACAACGTACCTATTTATTGGGAAATTAACGCTTAATTATGAAACCAAAAGCAGTAGCAATTGCTTCCATAGTCTGTATTTCACTTATATAATCCAAAAGAGTTAACATTTATATAAAATGAAATTTAAGGTTGTTCCAACTACAAACAAACAATTCATTACAATCAAGAATCACTTGCAACAACAAGGCATACAACCATCACATAAAATCAACACAAATCAATCATTCTCTCATACCAAACAAAACAAATAGTTGTTCAAGTTCAAAAACTTTAAATTGTACAGAATGGAAAATAAACTTATTAAATGCACCATTTACTCAACAGTCTTAGATGAAACTAAATAGATTATTTATAAATCCAAACAATTTAAAAGTATCCTTGCCCAAACAACCATAAACCAAACAAACAACAATTCCAAACAATAGATCAAGTTCATTTTTATCAATTTCATTTCATAACATTTGTTGTTTGATTTCCTTTTCATTCATATAATGATTTATCTTTTTAATTTACATTTATTTCTTGCAAATTTTCGTTTCCATCCATTGATTCAGCGTTTATTTCACTTATTTACACTTATACTTACATAAATTCATTTTTATTTATTCATATCATGTAAAAAAAAAATATTGCATTACATTCATTCATTTCTCAATTTCACTTATTTTCATTCATTTATCCATAGTATTCATGTTTATTCAGTTACTTGGCATATGAATTTTATTTACTTAAGTTTAAAATCATCTACTTCCAACGTTTACCTTCTATCATATTTTATTATAGTAACATCTCAATTGTAACTTAAGTTCACAACAATTACAACATCAAATTCTTATTTATTAAAGAATTTCATTGAATACTTTCATTACTTCAAATTTACTAGTATAATATCATATTATATTTATTATAAGCATTAGAACTTTTAATATTTGGTAAGTTATATATATGCTAAAGAATGCAATTGTAAATTTATACAAGTTTATGTCATTTCTTTTAAATTAATTTAATGTTTAACAATCCTATCTTTTGCCTTGTAGGTTACACATTCCAAATTTTCATGTAATTTCATTCATAACCTAGCATTTAATCTCTTACTTTAATTAGAGGTTCCAATTATTAATTAGTTACATTCAATTTCACTACAATAATTGAACTATTAATTAACGGAACTTAAGAACTAAATACCGGGTTTAATTTCAAACCATTTTAAAATAATAGATAAATGTATATACTTACAACTTATATACCCGATTAGATTTAAAACAATTTGAAATTTATATTTTTTATCAAAATAAATCTGTAGTAAAACTACTACAGTGGCCTTTCCACTTAGAAACTCAAAAATGAATATCGATGATGCATGCACTCATCATCGAAATTATTTCCCAACGATAGAGAGGGGAGTACAGAACTTATTTCTTTTCAAAGTTTCCTTAAAGCAATTCTTTCAAAATATATTGAAATATTTATATCAGAAAATACTTCTAAATAATATTATTATTAATATATTCCAAAATCATTTGAAGGAATTTTTTTTAAATACCCCGGAAATTGAGTTCTAAAATTTTCAATTCTTATTTTATTTTAGTTTCTTCAACTCTAGTTTCCAATCAATATTTATAAATTTCACTACCTAACAACCAATACAATACAACCAAATATATATCATCTATAAAAAAATTATTTTATATAAAGAAAATATAATATGCAAAATTATTTCATTCACCTATATTCAAAACAAATATTGCGTCAGTCTGTTCTACTAAGTGTTTACAAATGCCTATTGGTGTCACAGCGTCTCATGCACCAACCAGAATTTATAAATACAAAACGGAACAAACCAACACAATATCAATACTTTTTATAACACTAACAAATATGCACTCTCATATATATACACTCAACGACTCATCATAGGGTATTACAACCCTGTAAATAAAGAGCCAGACCCCCACAAAGCTAAGGTTATCGCTAAACCAAAGCTCTGATAACAGATGTAACATCCCGCCTTTTTGTATGTTTTAAATCGACGATAAACCACACACGTTAGACTCAAACCATACAAAAGGGCGGATTGTTATGGGATAAATAAGAAAAAACAGAGAAAGAAAAAACAAAATAGAATCTTGCAGCGGAACGATAAAATATAATAATCAAATAAACAGTTCATGAAGCTGTTTTACAAAAACATTTGATTATACTTATACGATACATATCAGAGTTACACATACCAGAGAATAAAAATTAATGCAGCGGAACAGTATGAATGCAGTGGAATAATATAATAAACAATAGTAATACAAATCTTTGTGTTCGTCCTCCAGAGATAAAGTCTTCGTATCCTAAAATGCTCAGACTGACCCAAACGAATTGAAAAGACAAAACAGTCGAGTCAGAACTAAAAGATCTTATGTAAGTTAAATCAACAGTAAATAATATGAGTGGAACGGCGTCAGAGATGTTTACGGGATTTGACATCTCCTATCCAGTGTCTAACGTGAGTGCAGTAACTTAAGAGATGCTCGGGATTCACATCTCCTAAGGATCCATTAAACTATTTACTATGTAATAATATTTCGCTATTATAATAATGTCTATAGTAAAATAAACTTACTTTAAATAGCGTTAAGGAGTTACCCAATCTCCCACTTAACACAATAATAGTCCCAGTAGTCCATCCAGTATCAGCGCATCTCCAGATCGGGAGACTACCCTAAATACTCCACGGGCTACGGGAGAAAACCAAACTCATACAAGACGCGCTAGGGTAGGTGACACGGCACAACTAGGAAATGCCAGGGTAGATATACCAATTACGCTTCCGGGCCGGTGGTAATGCGTAGCGTGCAGCTACCGCCTACCTCGAGCCACACCCCCAAATCAAAATAAAAATGGACACCGTATCAATCCAAAAGTCAAGAGTATAATAGGGAAGGGATGTGTCCGATAAAAGGTGCTACCTTCATAACCCGTCAATCGCTCCTGTTTTAGCCACCTTATGCCAACTCACGGGAGTCGGGTCCACGTATATACCTCAAAGGAAATGTCGCCACCATCCTACTTCATTCTGGAATCTCCTCCGCATACACGGTTGTTAAAGTGGTTTTCGGAGTTGGCAATGAGTATGACAACTTTCGATCTCTTTCTCTTCAACAACCAAACGTTATTATAACACCGTCATTTCAAAATAATTTATACTTCAAAGCCAGAATATAATATCCATTTCGAAACCATATAAATACGATATCATTTCCATTTCAAAACCAAACCAATATGATGTCATTTTAAAACCATAGTATTTCAAAGTTATAAAATTTCGAAACCAAAGACTTAAAACTATAACACTTACAAAACGTAATACTTTAAAATTAATAAATTTGAAACATAACTTCCACCCCTTACATGGTTTAAATATTAAAATATTTTATAAAATAAACTAGCTTCTTAAATTTCACAAATCAATTCCAAAACAACTCGAATTTCTAAATTTTAAATTTAACCAATCCCCAGATCATAAATTTCAATTCAGTTCGGTTTTCAAATAGAACATTCCAAATTATATCGGTTTCAGAACAGATTTGATCCATAAAATAACCCATTTCAAATTCAATATATTTCAAAGCTTAAATATTCAATATTTCCAAACTAAATTTTATAATTCATATATATATATATATATACACACCAAATTCACTTTACTATTATTTAGTTTGAAATATTTGCTTAATAAATTCAATGTCCTTTAAATAAAATTTCAAATTTCAATAACTGAATATTCCTTAATTTATTTAGACTTGATATATTCACTTAAATCACCTTAAACCCGAATTAAGTTATAAACCCATATTCTTTTAAAATCTCAATTTGAATAAGTTCCAAATAGATTCTTATTAAATATAATTATAATTAAATAAAATCTCAAATCAATATCAAAACTATCTTCTCAACCTTGACTTATAAAAAAATCCATATAAACTCTATATTAAAGTATAATTTAAGTAAATACTTATCCATATTATATTTTAATAAAATCGAACTTTATTATTAAACTTGTTTTATACTTTCAACTAATGTTATACATAGCTTAAAACCAAGAATTTAACTATATATAAAACAACCTTTATAAAATATCCAAATCAGTATCTTATAAAACCATCTATTTCTTTACAAAACATAGAAATCATTTAAAAATACTATATATATTATATTGACCACGGTGTCTGTGTATAAAATTTTCTTGCCTATGGTCAAGTGATACGGATATTTATCATTTCAATCCGTAATTTATAATAAAATGCGGTTATATACCATTTCAAACCGCAATCGTGAATGAAATAAAAATGCATAACAACTTACAGTTTATAATAATATAAAATACAACATCCATTCATCCAATATCAATCATTAACCATTTATCACAATCATTATCTAATTCAAACAATAACATCAATATATAACAGAAAATAAAAAACAAGTATTTACTGGCAGTTTATATTCAATAATAAATTAAACAACAATTTAGCTGGCAGTTTATATGCAATGATAAATTAAATAATACTTTAACGGGCAGTTATATGCGATAATAAATTAAATTACAATTTAATCCACTAAATCCAATTTAACTGAGATGATGGTTAAAAATATGTCAAACAGTCATAAATAAATTTCTAATCACATCAAAAATTAATTTAACAAACATAAGAAATTTCAGAAGTTGTGAGTGAGTTAAAACACTCACTTTTTGAATTTAAATTGAATTTAAATCCAATTTAAACATAAAAATTGAACAGTCTCAGAATCCATTCCAACCAGCGCCAAAATGTCCAGAATTCCAATACGAACCTAGCGGAGAAAACCTCACGCAAAAATGATCTCGTATGCGAAAGTTATGATAATTAGAACAGTTGAAAATCAAAATTTAAATTAATTAAAACAAACTCGCATTGCCCAGTCATACCAGGCCACGTCACTGATGCATCCTCCTCTTCCAATTTCTAGTTCGACCATGTTTCTTCCTAGGCCGATCTTTGACCGACCGATGCTTCTCTTACGCATCACTGTTGACCACGCCGCTGCCTCCACCTCTCCGCATCATCGCGCCGCACCCCTTCACCAAAACCGCCATCCCTAAACCACGCCGCCGCCGCTGCAGGAGTTAGGGTTCGAAACCCTAAACCACTAAAATCGACCATCTCCGACCAAGCTAGACCACGTAACCACCATCAAACGGCTCCATACCACGATCTCTCCAATACCCATAACCCAATTTCATCGATTATAGCTCAAATCAAAAGACCCCAATTTGGCTTAAGGTTTCGAAATTTTTGAGCTTTCAGACCGATTCGAGAATCTTTCCCAAAAACGAACACTTGCCGTAGATTTGTATCGATGTGATCTTCGATATATAATTTTTATGAATTTTTTTGAGGAGTTTGAAATTTTGATTTGATTTTGAACTGCAATTGGATCTAAAAAAAATTTGTCTGCCATTGAGAAGGAGAGACAGCTGAATTATACGTACAGAGATGAGGAATAGAGGGCTTCTAGGGTTTATAACAGGATATATATAGGCAAGGTTGAAAATAAAAAGAACAGATCAGATTGGTTTGGATCGTTGAACGAACAATGGCCCGAAAAGCCCGTTTTGACTCCGGAACGAAATTGGGTCAACCCACATATCAAAATAGACGTTTTAAAATATTTAAAAATCAATGGAACAAGTTTCAGGTCCAAATTCCATTGTATGAAGAAGTTATGCTAAAATCGAGTTATTTCAAATTGATTTCAATTAAATTGATTTTAAGGCTTTTCGAGCCCGTATGATCAAACGACAAGTCCGATCGCTACGAAACTTGAAATCCTACAATAATTCACTGTTACGGATCCGATGAAACTAGTTTCGTCGAAATCCGAGTCAGTGGCCAAAATGGCTATTTTTCAGTTAATTAAATAAATTAATATTAAATAAATTAAATCACTATTTAAATTCAAATTCTATAACTCATAAATTTTATCATATTGGATTATTTTAGAAATTTATAATCCTTTATAACAAATTTCCATATCAATTTAAAGTTAATCAATTCACCAATTATAGTATTAAATTTCAATTCCAATAAATTCATAAATTATTGATTGAAATTCCAATGAAATCTATTTATTTGATTTATAGATTTTGTTATTGAATCAATTATCATTTTATGGGAAGAATTATTATTGGCTTACTTTTTTTTACATTAATAATTTTCATTTCCACCTAGTTTCAATTAATATAGAATTTACTTCTAGTTACCATTAAATTCATTTATTATTGATTGCACTCCAAATAAAAAAATTGATTTCAAAAATTGATTTGATTTAATTGCCATCTTTATACTTGGTCCATTATTACTTAATATACCTAATTACATTAGTTTTATATCCCATTACACTATTATACGCCTATTTACATCTTAGATTTGTATAAATATTACCTTAATATATTCAAATCCCTAACTCCTTTGTATTAACTATACTATTTCCATTTATTATATTTTTGCCAAATATACACATAAATTACAATTAGTATTCTCGATAAATTTATTTACTTGGTCTCATGCTTTCTATTACCCCAATTACTACCTTATAAATAAATTTACATTTCTATTAATTTACGTTCACACTTTCCGTTATTATATTAATTATCATTAAAGTAAATTTAATTATCTTTATTTGTAATTGGTGAATTAATTGGCAACAACAACCATTTGTCACCATTATACCCTTTATAATACTTGTATGTTCATTCTTCCCAACCACTTACTATCTATTATATTATTTCACCCATTAATTCAATAATTACATTTGCTTTCTCATATTCCATTTATAACCAAGTCATAACATTTAAATTATTTTATTTAATTGAAATTTCATTCAAGTTCAATAATTAATAACTTTAATTAACCTTGTTATGTTTCCTCTTAGTTAATTTTCATTACATTATCACAACTTTTATTAATAATTCACTAATTTTTATTTTCTTATTATTCAAACAATCATTATCCTATTCATACTTTACTATCAACCAACAATTGTTGCAATTCATTATCAAATATTGATTTTATCAAATTACAATTTATTACGTATTATTCCATCGATATGATTCCTAATTTTATTTCTTTCATTATTAATTACACAATCATATTAAATTAACAAATTTCAAAATTTTATTTATTTATTCCAGATTTAATTACCAAAATATATTAACAATCTTTAATTATTTAAATTCGCGGGTCGTTACACTATATTTATATATATAATTAAATTAAGGATACAATCTTACACCTTACTGCCTGACATAACTCGTCGCAACAACAATCACGACCCAACTTGCCAAGAATCGTGACCAACCCTAGCTCGCCCACCATTGTCGCACAGCCCCACGACCCCTAGAACAAACGCGACAGTACTCCCTCAATCCCTCAGCTCCACAACACCTAGGCACACCCCCCTTTAGCTTGAAGAAAATCTGAAGCTTCACTGCTTGAGGGCTTCGAATGAGATTCCATCCTCGTCGAGCTTATCTCCGTCGCGTGCTTGCGTACGTCGCTGCCTTGCTCTAGATAACTGCAACCTAACCATCTTTTGCTAGCCGCTGAACATGATCGAGCACCTCCCACAGATGCGTGCCTCACAAACCACTCGCAGCTTTGAAGTGAAATTCAAATTAAGGTTATACTTGAATTTGATTTTCCTTGGTTCCCTTTTTTTCGAACTGCATTTTTCTTTTTTTAAATGCTCGGCCATTACTATTTTTTTAACCATTTTTAATTTGATCTGCTTGCGTGAGATATATAAAAAGAAATGGGGAAGACAAGATTTGAACTAATGGAGAAGGAAGCACGTTCAAATCCTCTTGCGTGAAGAAGTAGGCTAGCTATAGTGATTTGAGGTAAAGTGATAAAGTTCTGATGTGAATGGCATTTTGACCAGTCAACAATTGTATATATAATATTATTCAAACTTTAAAACGTCTCGAAATCATAATTTAAAATTTTGACATCCTACCGAGGTGTGCCGCTAGGCGTTCGTAATGTTACACCCAGATTCCAAACGTAATGGAAAAGGTTTCGAGTCCAAATTCGATCGTATGGAGTAGATAGCTTTTTGTACCCAGTTATTAAATTAAATTTTCGATATAAATTTCAGCGGTTTATATAATATACAGCCACACGATAGCTCCAAATGTTACAAAATTTGAAATTCGATAATAATACAATATTATGGATCCAATGAGACTGGTTTCGTCGAATTCATAGATTGTGCCTCGAAAGGCTATTTTTAAACGTCAATTTAGATGATATATTTTTAAAACTGAACGAATCACTTCCAATTTCAATTTTAATGCTTTGATTATCTTCAATATTATCAATATAAAATTTTCAAGCCTTTACTTTATTTTAACGACCTTAACACCCAAGATTCCATATTTTATCGAATTAAATTCAATAATTTAATTATCAAATAAATGTTGATGTTCTAAATTCAAGTTGAAAATTAACTTTTAAATATTTAAAATTAACTAAATATTCCAATTTCAAATATTCAAATTTCTAGATCGTTACATTCCTCCCCTCTTATAATAATTTCGTCCCCGAAATTGTTAGTTAAGAAGAATGGTTCACAACCAGTAAACTATTTTCCAAAACGAAATAGTTTCTACAACTTCTCAAAACGATCTTTCTAATTAAAGACACACTATCACTCTTACTAACTTTCCAACTCATGCATAGGTTCCAATAATATTATCCCCCCAATAATCCAAATTATAGTTTAAAAATCAAATTTTAAACTATCAAAATTTTCTTCAAATTTTTTTCTAACTCCTTAAATTTTCGAAAATTTTTCCCAGTTGTCTCCTTTGCGCGGCTAGATTGGAACAATTACAAAACGCCTCTACAGCCCAAAATTTCCAAAAGAAAACAAATGCTAAGTGGCTAGATCAGAAAACCATTAAATTTAGTACGACAATTTAAACACATACTTTTTTGTCGGGCAATTCAAAATTTATCTTCTGAATTTGAAAACATCAATTTATCCCTTGCTTTTAATTACCTATACCTTATCTATAATAATATCCAATCGTACAGTTCAAAACTATTTTACTTATATCTTTTAAAAATTTCCAACATCTATTTCATTCAAGCTCGTACGATGTACTATATCATCCGTACGCAATATCAAATCCAATCGCCTACTCGATCATACAATTTCACTTTCGAACTAGTATCATCCACCCGACTTTCTAGTGTGGACTCAAATCTGGTTCCTTGATCAGAAACTGTCATTCTTCTTATATAGCCATACACTATGATAGAGAATTTTTGGAATCAATTAAAAATCCATATCAAGGGTTCGCCGTTGAAATCGAGTGAGAAATCCCAACTCGGATCGATATAAATATCTTGAAATTCTATGCTTGAATTTGGATCAAATCGCTGTGCGAATAAAATAATATACGTACATCCTATGTATTTATCTCAATTAATTATTAACCATATAAATTCTCTTTTATTCACATTTATTTTAAAATGTATTCACTTATCTACACTTATCATTTTACACGCCTTTATTAAATCTTCATTCATTAACTTAGTATATCTCTCAATCCATATCTACTTAAGAATTTCACCATTCATTTCTTTAAGTTCAATATAAATATTTTATACACTTCTTATAGTTATTATCACTTCACCACTTAAGATTTTATATCAGTTCGACTCAAAGTGGATGGAAATACGAACCATTAGGGTTAAAGAAGAAAGAGGTAGAAGAAGAAATAGAAAACAACATCAGAATCTCAAAATCACAGCGAAACAAAATATAATATATAACAACAGGTTTTTTTTACAAAAAATCTGTAACTATATAATATTTACAATCATCAGAGTACAACACAATCCATAGCACACACAACTGGACGGTTATAATAACTTGTCCTCACAAAAGCTGACTATACAGCATATCATACACGGCGGAATATACATCAAGTACGTGTGATACGTCTCGCCATCCAGCTTGTCTCCTGAGCTCCACAGCATCCTATTCTGTATCTGTAAAACTCAGTCTGACCCGAGCATTATAATAAAATAACACCTAATTCAGTCGGGAAAATCAGCATGAGAAAACACTCAATTGAATTATTAAAGTTTTCAAAATCCTTTAGAATCAAAGGTATCTTGTAAGACCACGCCATAAATAAACATATCGGATTTTTACCTTACGATAACCAAAACATTTCTTATCAAATCCTCTAATATTATAGTAGTGGCTAAATAAAAGTACTTATATTCAAATAGCTGAAATTGTTACATTCATTAAATTCTAGCATAATAGATATACAAATAAGTCCGAAGGCACATTGGTGATTGGGTTTCCATACAATAGCAGGGCTACTGGGGTACCGCCCATCACATACCTGGTCTAGATCAGCATACCGAGGACCACTCCTGATCCCCTGCAACACAAGATCGGAGCTACCCCTTACTTGATAGTCCGAATAAGATGACCCCGTGGTTGGGATCAACAACCGCACATAAAGCCGAGATCGAAAAGGGACTCTAGACAGGGATGACCTTACCTTAATTGGGTGCTACCCACTTAGCCTTGCTGCACCCCCTGTTTTAGCCATTCTTGGTTGATGAGGCTTGAGGCTATGCGCTACCCTTTTAGCACACATTTACTTAGAATGCTCATCGTCCTCCAATGACGATGGTCTGACAGCATTCATCCGTACAAGTTGCCTTGGGTCTGGATAAACGGAATCACCATCTTCATCATCTTCATGGTATTTATTCGCTACATTCAAACCGGATCGAAGTGGTTTTCGAATAACTAAATTCGATCACGTTCTCTTCGAAACGATCAGCGCAATGACCAATATTGATAGTTAGTGCAATGGCCAATATTTATAGTCGGTTATTTAACTATCAAATTAAATAATCATCCAACCAATTATTTTATTTTCCCAGAAAAGCACCAATTCTTGTCAAATTTAGTTTTCACATAAACTGAATCACTTTATCCAAAAATATACACTTAAACATTTAAAACAAAACTTCTTAAATTGCTTTATTTAAAATAATGGTTATGAAATTCTATAATAATTTCCTAAGTAAAACTTTAGCCAAAACTACATTTAAAATAAAACTATTATATAAGGTATAAATATTTAATAGTTATCCTTTACATCAAAATACTAATTTAACTCTTAAGAATAATTACTACTCTAATTAACTTAAATAAATATTTACTTTAACAATTTTAAAACAACTAAATAATAATTTTTCTTCAAAACATTCTTTCAAAACCACCTTTAAAGCTTCTATTTTATACTTAAAAATATCCTTTGAAATTATATTTGGCATTTAAGGAAAATACACTTTTCATTCCAATATAGCCCATCAAATCATTTATAAATCTTTTTCGATTTATTTCCACTTTAATTTACGTCCAAATCCTGTAAATTTTCTTTTCTATACTTTTAAAAACAAAACTACTCTGTTTTTTTTAAAACGATTTACTCATTCATTTATAAATTCCCATCATGAATTTAAAATCTCAAATATCCACCAATATTTATTTTACTTTATTTATAAATCCAGTTTATAAAACCATAGCCTCATTCTCTTTTAATCGTTATTTCCAAAACACTTAATTGATTTCAAATCGATTCACTGAATTAGATTCCCTTTAAAATTTATTTCCCGATTTTTCCAAATTTATTTCAAAATTCATTAATTCCAGTTTTACTCCTTTATTATGATTTAAAACCTTATTAAATCTGAAATATCAATTTCGTACTCTATTTCAAAATTCTCCTTTTATTTTTCCTAATTTATTTAAAACTTAAATTTTAAAATAAACCCTTTGTACTTAAAACCAATATTGCTTAAGTCCTTACTTTTAAAATCCTTTAATTCACATTTATTCAAAGATTCTATTCTTTTCCATATTCCGAAAATTATTCAGTAGGATTTAAAAATAAAACTATTTACTTTTTCCCGATTCTTTTCATTTTAAATTTATCCATCTTTACTATAAATTCCTTACCTTAAATTTTACCTTTTTCTTTCCCTTTAAAAATTCAATATTTATATTTTTTAAATGCCACAATATATCCTGCAATATATTAACATCAAATAAATTAATTTTCTAACATAATATCACAGATTATTCAACATTTCATAAAACTGAATATGAAAATAAATTCAACATTTTTTACGAATTCAGTTGGATCCCTCCAATTGGTTTCCCTGCTTCCATAGATGTTAGCACAATATAAAAATACCAATCCCACTTCGAGGGGGTATCGCGATACAAAGGGTTATCCGCTATTATGCGGGATGCATAGGGTCTCATCCGCTATATAATGAGGAATATCAGTTACTCTAATATATGTACTATTATATATTCTATCACATCCAGACTCATAATAATTATCAATTCAAGCAATTAATCCAATAATTTAATTTTTAACTAATTAAATAGCTAGTAATCCAATTTGAGTGAGATTAACTCACCTTTGACTTTTGCAATCCGATCCAAACCGACCATTTCCCTTCTCTATTTTGCACCTTGTACAAACATTGTATGGTTTATTAATGTTTGAACTAATCAAAAAATAAATTACCATTTATTTATTTATTTTAAACTAATAATTTCCCTTTTAAGAATCTTTTAGTAGCTATAATAAATTAAATAAGCTAATTAACAAGTTAATCACCTTACTACATATTTTTAAAATTAAACAATAGGTGAAAATATACATGTATATTTATTTTCTTTTTGAAACTACATATATATTTATAAAATAATCTATAGAGATTCCAAAATCAAATTTTTTTATAGGTCCTTCAAACATTTAAAAATTCCCATCTTTTTCCTAAAATCCGATCTGTATATATTTTACTGTCTATACATGATTACACAAAATAATATATACTTCATTTGCAATTTTCTTTCAAACCAGACAAAGTTCCTGCTTTAACTTAATATATATTTTTTTTCGACTGTTCTTATTTTTATTTTTTCCCCAATCTATATATATATATAATTAAATTAAGGATACAATTTTATACCTCACTGCCAGATATAACTCATCGCAACCACCATCACGACCCAACTTGCCAGGAATCATGACCAACCCTAGCTCGCCTGCTATTGTCGTACAACCCCATGACCCCTAAATAAAACGCGACAGTTCTCCCCCAATCCCTCGGCTCGACATCACCTAGGCGTGCCCTCTTCAGCTCGAAGAAAGTCTGAAGCTTCACTTCTTGAGGGCTTCGAACGAGATTCCATCCTTGTCGAGCTTATCTCTGCCACGTGCTTGCGTACATCGCCGCCTTGCTCCAGATAATCTTAACCCTAACCATCCTCTGCTAGCCGCTGAACACGATCGAGCACCTCCCACCGATGCGTGCCTCACAAACCACATGCAACTTCGAAGTGAAATTCAAATTAAGCTTCTAATTGAATTTGATTTTCCTCGGTTCCCTTTTTTTCGAACCGCGTTTTTCTCTTTTAAAGTGCTCGGCCATTATTATTTTTTTTCACCATTTTTAATTTGATCTGCTTGCGTGAGGCATAAAAAGGAAAACGGGGGTGACAAGATTTGAACTGATGGAGAGGGAAGCATGTTCAAATCCTCTTGCGTGAAGAAGTTAGTTAGCTACAGTGATTTGAGGTGAAGTGATAAAGTTCTGACGTGAATGGCATTTTGACCAGTCAACAATTGTATGTATAATATTATTTAAACTTTTAAACGTCACGAAATCATAACTTAAATTTTTTACATCCTATCGAGGCGTGCCACTAGACATTCATAATGTTATACCCCAATTCTGAACGCAATGGAAAAGGTTTCGAGTCCTAATTCGATCGTATGGAGAAGATAGCTTTTGAACCTAGCTATTAAATTAAATTTTCGATATAAATTCCAGTGCATTTACATCACGTACGTCCACACGATAACTTAAAATGCTACAAAAATTTGAAATCTGATAATAATACAATATTACGGATCCAATAGGACTAGTTTCGTCAAATTCTGAGACTGTGCCTCGGAAGGCTATTTTTAAATGTTAATTTAGATGATATATTTTTAAAATTGAACGATTCCAATTTCAATTTTAAAGCTTTTATTATCTTTAGTATTATCAATATAAATTTTACAAGCCTTCAATTTATTTTTAACGAGCTTAACACACAAGATTCCATATTTTACCCAATTAAATTCAATAATTTAATTATCAAATAAATGTTGATATTTGAAAATCAAGTTGAAAATTAACTTTTAAATATTTAAAATTAATTAAATATTCCAACTTCAAATATTCCAATTTCCAGGTCATTACAGGTTTTGAGAATATATCTTCGTAAAGATATTTTAAGATAAATATTTGAAAAGTTTTTTGGTTAATGAAAATATTAAAGAGGCTTAGTGTTGCTTGGTGCTTAACCAGTGTTACTTCCTTTAAAAATTTGATCTCTGTTTGGATTATTTGTTTATTTGATAATTTAACCAACTATCAAATGTTGGCCAGTTTATAAACTAACATTGTCACTTAGGAGTGACCGGAATCATATATCTTATCAAAAAACCACTTCGAACCAGCTAAGCGTTTAGAATTTGAATATCCTGAAGATAATCGAAATGGAGCTATTGATGTGCAAGGGCTACTTGCTACTAATCTTGGGGGTGATTACCAAACAGATGTTGTAGAAGTAGTGCCTTCGATTACGTTTAGTCCCAGAACGAACTTATATGGATGAACGCTGGCATTGCACTGTTGCCTAGAGGGCAGTGTTAGCATTCCAAGTGGGAAGTGCTATGTGAAGGTAAAATGTAGCCACAAGCCTCATTAACTAAGAAATGACAAGAATTAGACATGCAGCAGGTCCAAGTGGGTTGCTCCCATTAGGGTGTGGTCATCCCAAATCTAGATTGATTACTATCTACTCATATATGGTTGGTGGCCCATTAACGAAAGGGGTGATCATATATGGTACTTCTAGGCAAGTGGTAGGCTATTCCTATGTAGCAGGGGGTGCAAGATGTTCTTGTCAGACCCTGATGCATTTTATCTAGAGTTGCACCATCAAAAGGTAGTTCCTTACCATGTTATATTATGGAATTCATTCTCCAATACGAGCTTTACAGACTTAGTTGTTATTTTATAATATCACTTGGTATTTTATAGAAAATGTTTTAGTTATCGTAAGGTAAAAATGCTTCCATGTTTATGTGCGGCGTCATTTTATGAGATACCTTTAATTTGAGTTTGATAACATTAAAAATCCAACTGGGTGTGTTTTCTCACGCTGATTTATTAGACTGATTTCGGTGTTTTTTTATGATAATGCTCAGGTTTGACCAAGCATATTTACAGATTCGGTTTGGATTTTGGATGCTTTGGAGCTTCCAAAGAAGAGGTGGAGGTCTTCAAGTCGTATTCATGTAAATGTTTATATTCCGCTGCAATGTTGTTGAAATTATTAGCATTTGTAAAGACAAGTTGTTATAACCATCCAGGTTGATAATGCTGATTATTTTTGTACTCTAATGGAAGTATGTACATTACAGTTTCTCTTTGTAAAAATCATTAGTATTGTGTTATGTTATATGTTGTTTCGTTTTCGATTATGAGCTATGTTGTTTCAGTTTCTTTTTCTCTTCTTCTTCTTTTCATTTTTTTTTCACTCCTGCTTTCTTCTTTTTTTTCCCATAATTGTCCATCTTTCCATTCAATTTGGTTAGTTATGTATGATTTATTGTCAACTTGAATTGTGCGAATTTGCGGGTTGTTACACTTGGTATTAGAGCGCAAGGTTAAGCGAGAACTTTGGCTTTTGTGGGGTAACTCGTTAAGAGATAAGATAATGGAATGCCTTATTCTTTGTTTGAGTGTATACATATGAGCGCGTATTATTGGTGATTATAAAAAAGATTTATATTGTGTTAATTTATCTGTTGAGTGGCTTATGAATTTTGGTCGGTACGTGGGATGTCGCGATATCGATAGTTATTTCTAAACACTTAAATAAGGCAAACCGACACACTATTATTTTTAGAATTGGTAAATGAAATTATTTTACCTACATTACATTTTATATATAAAAGAATTTTTTTTCAAAAATTATTATATTTATATATGGCGTGTTTGGTTGTTAGTGAATGATGATATTTGATTATTACCATTTGTTGTTTGTTTGTTTATATCTAATAAAGGTTGTAATTATTATAATGTAAACAAAGATAAACAATTAAGAAATGGTTTTATATAACCAAGGTGAAATTATATACAAGGTAAATCTATAAATATGAATTATAGAGTATTGATTATAATTAAAATAAGCAACATTTGTGAAATGATACCACAAAAGAAGCGAGATTATATAAATATGATTTATAAATGGAAAGGAAATGAAATTGTATAAGTATATTTATAAATATGATTTGTAAATAAAAATGGATTTAAACCAAGAAATTTGATAATTTAAATCCCATTGATTTTGAAAGTTGTTTTTCAAAAGTTTTGGAAGAATAATAATAGTATTATTTTGAAAATATTTTGGTTAGAAATATTTTTAAATGGGATTTAAAAGAAATGGAAAGCACTGAACTCACTTCGGTTGCTAGAAAATAATTCTAGTGATGACTGTAGCATCATCGGCGTTTATTTTTGAGTTTCTAAATGGTAGATTGCTACCTTTGGAGTTGTTTTGGTAAAACTAGTTTTGATTTAAAATTCAAAAGTATGGTTGAAATACAAAGAAATTATTTATGGTATTGTTTCAAAATAATTTGAAATAAGAAGATGGTGTTCAAATTCTGAAAATTTTCATTTAAGTGCTTTGTGAAAATATGAGAAAATAAGTTTTATAACTTACAAATTTTTGAGAATTAGTAAGTTAAAATAAAAAATTTAAAAGTTGTTGAATATAAATGTTAAGAAAAGTAAATTTTAAATTGAACTATGAAATGACATTTAACTCAAGTTAAGTTAAATAAAATGAATTTTGGAAAGAAATTTAAGTTAAGGTAAATGAAGTGAATTAATGAAATGAGTTAAATGAAATTGAATTTGATTGTAATGAATTAGTGAAATGGATACGAACTTGAGTTATGAAATAAAGTTCAATTTAAGTTGTAAAATGAATTGAATATATTTTGGAATGTGGTTTGATAGAATTGAATATGAACTTAAGTATTGAAGTGATAATAAACAATAGTTGTGTTGTATAAAATGTTTATAATACACTTGGCTAAAATTCTATGGAATGGTTATTAAACGATGATAGTATTAAAGAAAATGTTATAAACTTAAGTAAAAAAATTTAAAATGATTCATAAATGAATTTAGTATGTAGTGAAATTGTAACACCCCATATTTTTAGTAACATTATTTAGAATATTTATTCAGCTAAATTAAGTAAAATAATGTAAGATGATTAATAGATTAAGATTTGATTTAACTAAGGGTAGCTATGCCATGTTAAATGTAAATCAAAACGAGATAGCATGAGCAAAAATGTTTGGAAATAAGGGAGGGAAAAATTGGAAATAGGATGAACGTATACCCTAAACCCTTTTGAAATCAAACACACGTTCATTTCATTTTTCCCAAGCAAAAATACCTTAAAGTCGGACACCATTTTTAATCTCAAGAGAAGATAAAGCTAGGATTTTCAAGAGGAAGAAGTAAATTAACTTATTCAACATCAAATCTCACATCTTTAATCACAAAGCTTAGGTGAATAATTACTACATCCCATTTTTCTTATAGTTTTCGGTTTTAAGTGGTATTCCGAAATTATTTTGCATGATAATGTCATGTTTTGGATGATAAAATATTTATATATGTTCGCTGATGATTTATAGATGTTCATATTAGTTTTTATGATATGTTTGATATGAAATCCCTATTAAAGGACATCCAAATGCCTTGAATTTTAAATGTAGATCAGAAATTATATTCTAGATATGGGTTTCAATTTTCATAATCTTCTGAATTAATGTGGATTTTATACTAATTTTTTAGTGAAGAAAATGATTTATTGGGTTATAAATAATTTACGGTTAAATTTTAATTAATTTGGGTCTGAAATTTATATATGTTAGAAAATATATTGAAAAGGATTTCAAGAATTTTTGTAAAAATTTTCCAAAGCGATTTGTTGAATATATAAAATTATTTAAGGTATGGAACTTAAATATTTTATATATTTAATTAAGGAGAAGAGGTATATTGCAAATGATTTAAATTAATTATTCTAAAATTATGGAAGTACTTTTAGAAAAGAAAAATTAGCAACCAGTAAGAGTTTGACAAACAATGCACGTTAATTAAAAAGTTTACTTAAAATGGTTTAAAATCAGAAATTCATGTTAAAAGTATGTTTCGCCACTTTTGGTTTCTCCCAGGTAGCCTTCAACTAAGACCCTCCACCTTCTTCCTCAAACCAATGCACATAGTAACAATTTCGGTAGATAGTGAACTGGACAAAGGCAGAAGGTAAGAGTCGAAACCAAGGGGTTCCAAAAGGGTCGAAGCACCTTTATGTTTTAAATGAGAAAAGTGCCTGCTTGCTTTCTACTAATATGCTTTCGACTTAGTTGACTTCCGACTAGTTCACTTGATTTAAAGAAAAGTTTTAAGGTTGAGAATTTGTTCTAAGAAATAGCTTTCGACTAAGTCTGGTTTTGACTAAGTCAATGGTTTTAAAGGTTGGTTATGAAATAGTTGCACCTTTGTTTTTAAATGATAGCTTTCGACTATGTGGAAGCCTTTACTAGTGCCTTCTACCTTTCAAAACAAAGCTTTCGAATGAGGTTGTTTTGTTTTATAAAATATCCTGCCGCTTCTCCAAGGCTTTCAGAAGGGGTGATTTCGACACCATTACTTCTCTACTTGGTTATATCTTTCGAAAGCGTAAGATTTCGACCATATTGCTTGTGGCCCTTACTGATTTTAAAAGAATAACCCAAAGTTTTCGACTAGTTAGTGTTGAATGATTTCAAAAGGTTTCCACATGTTTTAAATTGAACCTAAATGCTTTGGAAGGGTTTGAGCTTTTTAATACCTTCGAAAGGTTTTAAAGAAGGTTTTGAAGGGGTGGTTCCCTTATGGTTTCGAAAGGTCTAGAAGAAAGGTTTTTCCAATGGTTTTGAATAAGTTTAAAGGAAAGGGTTTTTCCTATGGTTTCGAAAGGCGATGTTAAGGGTTTTAAAGAGGGATGTCTAAGGTTTTTAGCTTTCGAAGGAAAAGAAATTTCAATGGTTTCGAAAGGTTTATATGAACAGTTTTGAAAGGAAAATTTGGCCTTTCGGCCTAAATGAAAAAAGGGGTTTTTACATGGTCTCAAAAGAGGTACTTTCAATAGGATCGAAATAGGTACTTACAAATATTTAAAGTTGTTAATCAACAAAGACTTGAGTAAAGTATATATAGCATGGCAAGGTGATTTTGAGTAAAGCATAGAGTATAAATGTTTTCCTTGTTTAAGTTTGGTTTAAAAGGTTTTAAATCAATTTCAAATGAAAAGGTTTTTAAGGAAAATTATGGAAAGGTGTCCCTACGTAAAAATGACTCAGATATTAGAATACCAAATGGGACTGGTATAGGGTCGCGCCCTATACATTGGACATTGGCTCCAGCAAATTTAGTCCAAAGTTCCAACGTGTAGGGCTTTATCACATGTAAGACTAAAATTATGATTACACACAGAAGGGAATATATATATATATATATATATATATATATATATATTTGTATACATATAGGTTATTGGTGAGCCCGCAAAACTATTAGAATCAGGTGACCTTGGGAGATGTTTAAGTTAGGGACAGATCATCCAGAAGAGAAGTATTTAACAGATAGTTAAGGACAGATCGTCCAGAAGAGGACTGTCTAACATATGTTAGATTATTATATTATATTGTCTGGTAGGCCCGAGTCAGCTAAAGGTTAATAGTTAGGCAAACAAAACTAAAGTATTTGAAAAGATAGTTCTTTCATTACCTGAAATGTATGTTTACATAATGATGCTTTACAGTATTTAACCAGTTTTGGTTGTAGGAAAATATTTGCACAAGATATGTTTTAAAAGGTTGTTAATAAGGGGAAACTCATTCCGCTAAGTGGCGTGATCTCACTTAACATTAATAATCATGATGTATAATATTATTCACACCAGGCTTTATGTCTGACTCGAAGTTTATGTTTCCCCCTTAAACTCTCGGATGCTCAAAATTGATTTAAGTAGGCTGAGGGTTGACGTTCTTTCAGGTTTTAGTAGGATGACGAATAAAGCTACCAAAGGCGAGTAGGAGGCTAACGGATAACTATTAGGAGTTGCAGTTCTTTGTTTTATTATTTATTTCCGCTGTGTTTTTACTAAGTCAAGTATGACTATATGACTTTGATCATCCAAAGGGGCATCTTCATATGTCGCTCTTGGCGTATTTTGTAATAAGTATACTTTATCATTGCTTGGGAAATGTTTTGGTATTATGAGTTATAAATATGGAACATGTATTTTGAAATGTAATGGAAAATTTTGTTTTGAAATCTGTGATTTGTTTCATATTCAAGTGCTTCTGAGATTATAGATACCATTAACATAGTCGTATTTAGTCGTCGGAAGTTAATACTACAGATGACTGCAGCATCTATAGCTTTGGGCCTCTAGATAGAGGATGTTACAGAAATGTTGTTAAACATAAAATGAATATAAATGGAATGAATACGAAGATGTAAGCAATAAATCAATGTGAATAAAGCAATATGAATTAATGGAATGTAAATAAAATAATTTGAAAAAAGGATAAATTATGAAACCAATTGAAATAAATGAGTAAGTTGTACGTATATTATTTTATTCGCATAACTTTTCGATTCAGATTCGAATATACGATTTCGAGGTGATTTACGCCAATCAGAGTTAGGATTTTTTATTCGATTCTTGACGGCGAACAGTGGAATGGATTCGTGATTGATTTTAGGATTCTCTATCATAGTACATGGCTATGCAAGGGGAATGGTAGTTTCTAATCAAGGAACTGGATAGGAGTCTACACTAGAGTAGTCATAGGCATGACATTAGTTCAGATGTTAAATTGTGTGATCAAGCAAGCGATCAGGAATGGTTTTGCATACGGATGATATATGTATACTGTATGGGCATAAAGAATTAAATATTGACATTGGAAAATGTAAATTGATATGATTATGAATTAACTGGATAAATATTATTTGTTTGATGGTATGTCTTATTACATTTGCTATTTGCATATAGTTATTGTATTAGTACATGTTATATATTGATATTACTTTCACTATACTTGTTCTCATTGCTTGTTGAGTGATTAGTAGGTGTGGATGGCGTATGCTTTACACTTGGAGCTTGCTTTCACATTATATTGGTTGTATATGCTTATTGAACTACTACTAATAAAGAAAATTCATTGAACTAATTTACTCGGCGTCTCTTTCAAATTCCAAAAATGCCATTGCTTTTCAATACAATAACACAAAAAACCCATGTGCGAAGCACGGACCCATACTAGTACTAATAAAAGGCCACATCTAGGATTACATGCTGCATTTTTTATATTTTTCCCTACGGGATGCCTCATTCTTGAAGATGAGATGTATATTTCTAATCATATATATATATATATATATATATATATATATTGTAAAAAAAAATTGATTGAGCCACGCAAAGGAGACGCTAGCGAAATTTTCCGTAAATTTATGGTGTTAGAAAGTTTTTGAGAATTTTGGAAAAAATATTTAATTAAAATTTGATGTTTATTTTATAGTTTGGCATGGTATTAGTTAGTATCTAACAATGAATTTAGAGACTTAGAAAAGGTGTTAGCAAAGTTTCAACAAATTGATTTTGGAAGGTTAAAGGCTTGAAAGGATTTGGTCGTCTATTTCAGCTAATTGGTTTTGAAAAGTTAATGGGTTTGTGTCATCTTTCTTACTTGCTAATTTTAGGGATGAAATTCTTTTAAGGGAAGAAGAATGTAACGACCCAGAATTTTAGTCACTCGAATTTGGAATATTTAATTAATTTAAAATATTGATTTTTTTAAAGATAAACAAATTGAATTTCAAATATAATGGTTATTTGAATATTTGGAATTGTTTAAATAAGTGGTATGAATAAAAATGATTTTTGAAAGTTGGTTTAAATTCTATTTGAATAATAATGAAGATAGCAATCTTTTAAATTTGAACAAAAGTGAATAAACTTATTTTATAATAATCTTTTTAATTAGCATGTGAAAATAGCCTTCCAGAGCACTGTCTCGGAATTGAACGAAACCAGTTCCACTGGATTTGTAGTAGTGAACTAGAGTATAACGTTGAATTTCATGGTGATTGGACGTATCTTTTGATCGTGCAAGTTCGAAATGCATAGAAATTAAATAAAAGAATTTAAATTAATATAAATCAATTTTAGAAAGCTAATTTCTCGATATGATGAAATTGGGTCTCAACAATAGTTCCATTGTGTTCAGAACAGGGGTATTAAATATAAAACGCCAAACGACACGCCTTGTTTAGAGTTCAAAAAATTTAACGTGTGAATAGTGCTTTGAAATTTTTTTATATAAGGCCATCATATTTCTTCATTTGCAAAAAATTAGTCTACGAAACCTTCAGCCGCAAGTATAAGAAAACCAATCAAAGGCCCTCGTTGATCTTGGCCACTAGAGGCCATATTGGCCAAAACTATACAGATAAAAAAATATCGAGAGTGGTCAGATCAACGTGTTCAACAGTGATGATCCCCGCCGGTGAAGCGTGGTGGCAAAAATTCTTCTCTGTTTAGTAGCATTTTGGGTTGTTTTATGATGATCGGCGAAGCTATGGGGTTCGTGACTGATGTCGGGGGGGTAGGCGATGGTCTGGGCGCAACTAGGTGGTGAGGCGATAGTAGCAGGCAACACGAAGGCAGCGACGAACGATTGAAGTCGCAATCGAGTTTATTAAAAAAATAACATAGCCTGGAGAATGAACGTGGGAGGGAGGGTAATTAATAGTTTAAAATTTAATTAATTTATGTTAATAAAAATTTAAAGAATCTCGTACGTTCATTAATTCATAACTCATTCATACAAGGTCCAAATTGAATACGACAAGTTATGTTTTCATCGTATCGACGGATACTAAGTTATGGAGCTGGATTGGATGGATTTGGAACTAGTAGAAATTTGAGTTAAAATTGGACGTCTGTTCAATTTTAGTTCAAACTGGAGTGTTTCAATGGAAATTAGAATCAAAGTGAGTTAATCACCTCGCCAACCCACTTATCTTTTTATATAAGTGTGGATAATTTTATTGTTGATTTTTTGTTGAATGTTTGGATGATTTACTATTTTACTTATTAGTTTGGATATATTCCCGCCTCTCAAGCGGATGAGACCTTATTACGTTTCCGTATACGAGTGGATGACCCTTCATATACGATCCCGCCTCAAGACGGTTGATTTATATTTTATGATTATACTGTATGTGATGCAGGGGGACATGTTGGTGGGGTCTAGCTGGATTCCTCACACTGATGATTTTACTTTTCGTATATTTTGGTATATGATGTGTTGAATGCCATATTTGATAGCATGGATGATTTTTTCCTACTTAGTATTATAGTAGCACTGGGCCATATTTTTAGTATTTTAAAATAATATAAAGTGAAGATTTAGTTTTAAAAAAGATTTGAAGTGTTTGAAAATTTATATGTTTTAATAATTATTCTTGAATTTTTTCAAAAAAAGAAGGAAATTATTTTAAAATAAAATGTATGATTTTTAGATATTGTAAATTAACAGTTTTATAAAATATTTTAAATAAAGATTTTTGAACTGTAAAATAAAGATTTTCAAAATTCTCAAAAATAAGTCTGTCTTTTATAATAGAGGAATACGGTTTTAAAAAGAAGGAAGAAATATTTTGGTATAAACAATTTTGTTTACCGTTTTATATAAAGTGATGTACATACATATATATATATACATATAGTAAAATTCAATTATAAATGTAGAAAAATAAAAATTGTGATAAATTATAAATGTGATATTTACAAATAAAGTGAAGATTTGTAAAATCTTATTTTATGAAGTAAAGGATAAATTTATAAACGGTGTTTTATAAATTAAAGAAAAACTATTATCATTTGATAAATTGGATAAATAAATCATAATTATGGATTTATAATAAGATGTTGAACGTTGTTTTAGAAAAATAGTTGATTATATTTATGGAAATTGAAGTGAGGATAAATTACGAGATGTAAAACAATATTTTATAAATATAATGGAATTTATAAAATAAATTTAAATATATGGAGGCAACGGTAAAAACGGATTGAAATTGATATTTTAAATGGGATTTTACGAATAAGTGAGATTTCTAAAGGAATAGAGTTATAAATGGGGTTTTATAAATAATGGGATTTTATAAAAAGGAAGTTTTATAAAATAGAAAGAAATTTATATATTTTTTTAAATATGGAAATGACTATGTTGAAATTTAAGTATGGACTTTAATCAAGGAAACATATTTAGGTTTTAAAAGTAAAAACAATCTTTTAAAGAAATGTTTTGAAAGTGATATTTTCTAATGGAGTTTAATGATTTCAAAAGTGATTTAAAATGTGTTAAATGGAAGGAAGACGCAGATTCTAACATTTTTGTTGAAATAAATGTTTTCGAGAAAGTGAGGAAGACATAGATTATAACATTGTTGTTATAATAGATGAATTCTCGAAGAAGATGTTTTTATAGTATACGAGATTTATATCTATATTTGATGTTGAGTTTCGATACGTGTAACTTACATCCATTTTGAAGTTAATAATGTCGTTCATTCATGGTCAAAGAGGTAATGGTACCCCAACTTGATCGACTTCTTTGTTAACTAATAAATAGTTCGAGTCTGAGAGCTAAAATTAATATTAAACACGACTAATTGGATCTCTTTACAAGTGTTTTTGGGTTGTCGTAATGATGTTTTATACAACATTCAATTTGACCCAATAAAGTGTGTTTTGGGAAATATGAAGTTTTCCTAGGAAGGCGTGTATTAACAAGAAATCTTGTCAACACCCCTAAAGTTGATGTAATAGGGAAGGTTAACCCTTTTTGGTCTCTTTTGGTTTATTAGAGAGAGCTAGGATATGAATGTATTCTTTGGATCACCTTCCAAATTAGATTTTATCATGAAATTTCCTTTTTACTGACCTTTCGACTTAGTCGAAAGGCTTAAGTTCTCTTGTTTTGGTCTTTCGAGCTGAATGAAGTTGTTTGACTTTCCCTTCGAAACAGCCCTTTCGAGACAGTTGCAGGAGCCTAATGGATGGATCTAAAATTCTAGGTTATGTTCAGTTTTTGAATGGTTTCGACCTTGTCGAAAGCAGAATCTTAAATGACTTGAGTTTGGATTGGAAATCTAAGGCAAAACTGGCTTTGGGTTAAGGTTTCGATCCACTAGAAGGGAGAAGTCCAATGAAAGATGGCCTAGAGTTGATAAATGGAATTACTTAAAAATGTAGGGGTTTTGACCAAGTCAGAAGGTGTTTTTCAATGGGGTCCATACCTAGAAAACAAAGTTAGATCTAATAAAAGATTTTGAAACAACAAAGTAATCAAGAATATTGAAAACTTCCCTTTTGTAACTCAACAAAGCCTTCTTTGGACAATTGTCCCTAATTTGATCTACAAATTAGGTTTATCACTTTTCATAATTAAGAAAATACAACTGTAGAATGAATGAGTTTGGATCTCCAAAACAAAATCACTTATGTCTTATTTATAGATGTGAGTCAGCACCATTCGACCTAAGCTTCTGACCTGGTCAGAAGGTGGCTTCCAAATTTTTTTTAGAATGCTTTTGATTCCTTTAACACCTGTGCATCCTTCTGCAATGCTTTGATCTTTTTCAAAAGGGATGGTTGCGCCTTTCTCCTTTATGTTGGTTGATAGGAGCTTTCGACTCTATCGGTAGGCTGTCCCTGAGGGTTTCACATGTGTTAAAATGTTAGTGGTTTCGACACTGTTAATAGCCTCCAATATTTTGCTTGAGACTTGAAAAAGAATCTTCCCTGGATATTAAAGGCTTCAACCAGTTTGAAAAGCTTGAACCTGCTTCCGAAGGAGTTGTTCTGACCATGGTGTGCTTCTGAGTAATTTGAGTGAAGGGAAACCTTTGGTCTCTAAAGGTTTGGTGCGCATATGAAAGATAGTTATGCATTGTCTTCGAAAGTTGCTTCTTTAACTCATTCGAAAGGTCTTCATGCATGCACAAACCTACTTCGAAAGGTGTCCATTGACATGTAAGCATGCTTTTGACCCTTTTGAAGCCCTTCGAAAGGTTTTGATACTTCTAGTCTTTGGCTATTTGCATCCCTTCGACTCCTTTGAAAGGTCTTGCTAGTTATTTTCTCTCTTGTTCTTCCTTGCCTTCTATTCAATAGGGTTTCGACATGGTCTAAAGGATATTTGGTGGTAACATTTGCCCTCTTCCCCTTACAAAGGGATGCCTTTGACTTTTCAAATCAACCATCTCAAAACCTTCAATATTTCCCGCCTTTCCGCCATCCCGCGTGAATCTGGACCGTTCATTTAAATTTAATTCGGCGGTCTATTTTCTTTGGTGACTTTTCTTATAAATCATGATTTCTTCTTCTTCTTTCTCATTTACCTGCAATCAAAATCATCTTCGAGAAAAATCACAGCTCTCAAATCCACAAATAATCTTCATCTACAACAAGAGTTTAAATTAATGGTAAGTCTTTGTACTTCGCTTTTATTTTCCAAAACGTTTACTTCATAGTGGATTTCAATTCTCAAAACGTTTTTGGCTCAGATCTGTACTATTGTTTTGGGCTCAATGGATATTGTTTAAATTTTCATTCGCTTTGAAACAATTTATAATTTTGTTTCCTACCACAATTTGATTTGATTTCCTGTTAATTTTCATTTTAATTTTCTCGAGTTAGATTTTATCATTGTTGTCATTTTCAGTATATTTGAATTTTCCTCTGAACAATCTTTAAATATTTGATTTGCGCTCAAATCTATTTGCTAGCCCTTTTTTAAATTCTGGGTTGAAATCGGTTTGGGGAAGAAGAAGATTTTTTTACTTCGCCTGGAAGCTTTGCGTTGTACGAATTAAAAAAAATGGCGCCATAAATTGACCTTTCTACCCCTTCGAAAGGGATCAAGGCAGCAACTTTTGTCTTGCTTTAGCCATCTTTCGATGGGGTCGAAAGGTGGCGTAGCGCTCCATTTGACTGGCCTCGTCGAAAGGTTATATAGTAAAGTAACATGCAGTCAACTTTTCGAAAGATATTTTATGTGTTAGCATATTCAGATACCTTTCGAAGAAGTTGGTTGTTACAATCCACTTTTTCGAAAGCATAAATTTTGTTGCATAGGTTCTGACACCTTTAGAACACTCTTACTCTCAATTTGTTTGAGTTAAAATACATATATATTTTTTGTAAAGGGGATTAAAGAAAATATACTTAAAAGTTGCACATCAAACGTTTCGACCTAGACAAAACTGTATTCAACTCAGTCGAAACCTACTACATTGATTTAAATTTTATCGTTGTTATGCCTTCGAAACCATATACCACTTTTTCATTTCTGTCGAAATCCTTTATAACTAATTAGGATTTAATCATTCCCTTTTTCCCAACCTCATCAAAACATCCCAAATTTTTATTTTCTTGTCAACATGATTCAAACTCGACACCTTTCGACTTAGTTAACATATAAGGTTTCGAAAGCATTAATGTTCCTCTGGTAAAACTATGATTATAGGTTTAAGTAGTGCCAAAGGGTCTTCTCTCTTGTTTTTTTTATATTGGTTGTATATACTTTGTTCCAATTTATTGTGTAAATTTTAACTGTTCCCCTCCAATAGTAAAGCCTCTATTGAGCTTCCACATTGTTGAAGAGGGTTGGTTGGATATACATTTACTTCCTCCCTTTCGACCTTGTCGAAAGCTTGGTGAATGTTTATACTTTGGGCTTTCGACATTGTTGAAGGGGGTTTGTTAGGTGTTAAATTCTATTTCCCTTTTGACTCTATCGAAAGCTCAGTAAATCTCATTTTTTTACTTTTAACATTCTTTCAAGAATATAAAGTTTCATATCTTGTTTGATGTCCAAATTTTTATGATTGATTTCTAGTAATCCTTGGAAGAATGTTAATTTCATAAAAAACTGTAATTTCTAACTGAAACGTTTTCACCTGGCAGAATCATGAGTTCCTTAAAGAAGGTCGAAGCTTCCTCCAAGCGATCCTTGATATCCACTCAGGACGAAGTGGATGCAATATTTAATGACTATGGGGTCACTGGGGCAGAAGCCATTCCACCTACTGAAATGATACCATCAACAGCCCTCTTGAAGGGTTATACGCCTACATTGCAATCCACATCTGGCATGGTGGATTGCTTCCTTTTTTGGAATTCTTGTCTAAGTTTTTAACTTATCTTGCGATTCAGCTATCTCCCAACGTGTACACTTATCTCTTATCTTTGGAGTTGATGGCATTGGAATCTAGCATTCCCTCCTTAAATGCTAAAGTTCTAAATCACCTTGTTCGATTAGTTCAGATCAACAACTTAAACAACCAAATCTTCCGGGAAAATCCTCCTACGAAACTAATATTCGAAGGAGTGAACAAGTTTAGAGACTTAGAGAACCGGTTCTTTTTTGTTAGATGCTTCCCCCACATTAACGGGACCTTCCCTACTCCACGTAAGCTCGGATTTCATCATTTTCCTTCCATATAGTTTCTTTTGCTGATCTATGTTTTTTGTCAGGTGCTCTAAATGAGGAGGATAAGCGAACAGTAAAGTCCTTAATTGCAGCTTCAAGAAAAATTATGAATAGATTAATGCCACTGAATCCCACAAATTTTCGAAAGTGCTCTCTCTTGTCAACCAGTTAAAGGATCCTTGGCCAACCTCCTCTAATCCAACATGCAAGCGCTTCCTTTCTTTGGAAGATCCTACAAATTTCTCCCCAATGTCACCTATCTGCTAGGACTACTCCAGTAAGTTATAAACGCTGCACTTGTTACCTATTATTGTGTTATTTTTCAAATTATTCCGCTGACTTATGATCTATTTGAATTCTATTCAATTGCTTCTCAAGTGGAAAACCCCATCAATGGTTCTTCTCTCTTCGACTTCTCGTGTGCCATCCTTTCCTCAGGCCCTCGTTAAGACAAAAATGGCCGTCAAGAGAAAATTGGTCAAATCATATGTGGTGGAACCATCTCTAAAGATAGCAAAATTAGTGGAAGTTTCTGATTCTCCACCACGAGAGGAGGAGTCTTTAAATATTGATATATCTTTGGAGAGTTCGACTGTTGAAGCACTTCTTGACTTCCCTAAGAAGACTCCCACTCCAGTTGATCCTATTTCCCGCATCATTGTTTCGAGCTCTTCAAGTGTGATTGAGCAGATGTGGAAGGCTTTGGAGATGACCCCTTATAAAAAGCTCGTTCCTCCCAGGCCATCATCTCCTACATCCTCAAATAATTTTGAAGAGACAGTCCAATCTATCTTAAATTCTACATCTTTTGCCTCCATCCACCTGCCTACTTCTGTTTTCGACTTGGCGGGTCACTATCGTTCTTTAATAGAACAACAACTCTTGGTAAGTTTATCTTCACTTGAATTTATCATTACCGTTCTTCTTTAAGTTCTTGACTTATGTTGTACTTTTCCTTTCAGATTTCCAAGAGTTGGTTATCATCGCAAGAACATGCATCCAGATCTTCTTCCAAAACCTCTAAGCTTTAGGAGGAAATTTCTGGCTTAAAGGATCAAGTCTCTTCTTTATCCATAGAGAAAGATGAAGCTATGATAGAACTAGAGCGATTGAGAGCTTCTTTTGCCCAGTCGGAATCCATTATCTCAGAGGAAAGGAAATCCCGTCAACTCCTCGCCGATGAAAACTTGGCAATGAAAATGACCTTAAAAGAATTCGATGAGAAAAAGATCCGAATGGCGGAAAAACAAGCTTCTCTGAAGGAAAAGTTGGAAAACAACAATGCTTCTTTGAAATTAGCAGTTGACACCATCTTCGATGCAAAGCATCGAGTGTCACAATTTATTGACACCTTTCTGTAAGATACTATGATGAATTCTTTCAAAGACGCTTTGATGCTCGCCTACGTCGATAACATCGAGAAATGTCCCGAATTAAGCTTACCCTCGCTTGACTCTGCTCTGGTCGATAGGGTTATGACAAAGATCAAATAGATGGAGCAGGGAATCAAAATTGCTAAAAGGGAGGAGATTGACACCTCCAAAATTCTTTCCTTTGAAGTTCCTTCCTTCGAAGTCGAATCTGACTCCAAAGACGAAGATGAAAAAGATGAGGTCGTCGAAGAGCGGGGTTATAATGACGATGATGATGATGATGGGGATGATGACATCAATGGCGAACAAGGATCAGGTGATAACAGACATGGCCAAGCCGAAACTTTTGAAAAAGACAAAGATGATAATACAGAGACCTCTAAAAAGGATTCATCTCCTCATGAACCTATTCCACCCAAATCTCCTGCACCTTCCGACCCAAAAGAGGAGCCTGCTTTTATTAATATTGAAGTGCCAAAAGAAACAGAGCAGGTTTCCCAAGCATCAATCTCGGTATCTCAGGTATGGGATTCTCTATTTAATCATTTCTCGCTTCGAATATAATAATAGCGTAAATCATTTATTTAGATAAGGAAGAAATCTGTCCATCCCTATAAAACCAAGCTTAAAAGAAAACAAGCGGCGATAAATAGCTTATATAGGGATTAAAATAAACAAATGAAGGAGCACAACATTCTTTCTAATAAATATCATAGACTCGATAGAAATGCAATGGTGTTAGCATCCTTTAAGCATTAAGAAGCTGCCCCACGGTTGAGGAGGGAGAGCCTTCGATACGACGCTGTTTAGAAGGAAAACCGAGAATTGATTGCCCACTTTTGGATGTGGATCGAAGAGAGAGACATTTTGGTTAATTTTTTTTATACAAGGCCTATTGTAGACACCCAACTGTTGATTTTTCATATTTAGGTGATTTTAGTGAGGGTTTACTTAGGCATCTTCACAAAAGATATTTGGATGAATTTGAATCCGATCCACAACCCAGAGCATGCTAGAATCTCTCTCAAATTAAATCAATTCTTCCAAATTTTTCTCTTGATAAACTTAAGTATTATAAGGACAAGTTTATTCAGGAATTCTTTACAAAAATAATTTTGTATGAACCCGACGAATAGTTGTAATTATAAAATAATAATGATTTGTGAATGTTTGTTTTAATTTTCTTTTTATAATTAGTTGCATTTTATTATGTTATCACAGAGAGAATGTTTATCAGGCAATATTGTTTCTAGAGATTTCCTAGGCCAATATGTTAAATTAAGAATATTTTATCTCGAAAAGGCGTCAATTTTGAAATCCTCAAAATTAGCAAGATATTGTTTTCTTAGAGATATACAAAAACTCCACATGGAACATCCTCGTCTCTGCTTCGATTTCCTTGGCGATGAGAAAGAAAAGCTACTTAAGGAGATCAAGACATACCATACTTAACTAATTTGTAGTCGTAATGGTCCTCCGTTCAAGGAATGGGACTATAGAAAATATCGCTCGGCGATTACTCCTGAAGGACTTAACATTCCTTTTGACTCTACAGTTATTATTTCTGCTAATTTGATGAATAAAGTTAGAGATGTTGTTTCTCGTCTTTAGATATAAAACAAATGTATATTGTATCTTTTAGTTTCATTGTTGTTTAAGTTGTAATCTTTTATCGCAGTAATAAAGAGATTGTTCATTCTGGTTTTGACTTTGTTCTTTTTCTTTTTTATCTAAATAGGAATTATAGTTATCTGCAGCGGCTCTCTCATTAGACTCAGCATCTCGCTTTATCAATCTTAAGGATATGCTGTTAGCGGATCTTGAAAAGAGTAGATTTCTTGAAGATACTTTACTTGTTCGTTTTAAAGGCAATACTGAAGCATTGAGATGGCATAAGAGATTCTTGCTTCAAAAAACAATTGTCAAAAATCTTAAGGATCAGATTGCCAGTTTAGAAGCAGACATTAATAATAAAAGTGAACCAATTTCATACTAAAGCATCAAGTTAAGTCAAATACTTCGATGGATTTCGATCATAAAATGTCTGAACTTTTCCAACAGATAAGCAATTTAGAGATGAAATTGAAGGAAAATCATGCGCAATGCGAATCACGGAATTTATTATGGAGAATAATATCTCAAGTATTGCTTTACCAGTTCCTCATGCTACTCCATCTGCGGCTAACTCTATAAGATCTACTTCCCTTGCTGCTCAAAAATTTCCCGCTACAACAAATCTTCCTCTAGGTTTAGACGAGAAGGTAGTGGGCGAGTGTTGTAGGAAATTTAAATTTGAAATGATGAAATATTTTGATGAACAGCAGAAAGTTAAATATTCACAACACATAAATGAATACGCTGCTAGAATTCAAAAACTTGAACGCGGTAAATGTCTCCTTTTGAAGCACATCATTAAGTTGGAAAGGGAAAATAAAACACGTAGAGGCGCAAATAGAGCTTTCAATCATGCTTTGAAGACTAATATTGATGTGATTGATGATGCATACAGTATAAGGAAGAAGGAGAAGAAACTTAAAGATGTTCTTTGTATCGCTATCTGTCACATCGTAAATCCTTTAATTATTGAGAACCTAAACAAGGATGCTCAAGATTGATGAAAGATACATATTTATGAAATGTATATATTTGTCTATACACTTGTAAATAATTTCATAAGTTATGCAAATCATGTAAATTTTGTAAATATCACCTGGTTTGTGATCCTTTCCTATAATGTTATCTCTAAAACATTTATTTGATAGCTTATACCACAATGTTTGTATTTGCTGGATTTTTCATTTTTCTTTATTGTTCTGATTTTCCTGAAAGGTATGAAGCAAACGATATTTCCTATTGTTAGCTTGAAACTGATATAAAAGTCTATCTATATCATTCGCATAGATTAACAAATCAATATGTCAATCGTATGGTAATAAATGAACAGTAATTGTATTTTATTAAATGTCTTGAAACCCATCTTTCACCATGATGAGAAATAATTAAGAATTTAACTTTAACTATATTGTTGGAATATTTGAAACCTGTTGGCAGAAAATTTATCCTCATCCAGGGGTATAAACGTATTATGAAATCATCGTCTAAAAATTACCAATAGAAGGTTAGTAATAGAAGTCCATAAACCATTATCTAAAAATTCATAGTAGAAATCCAATGACCCATATTTGGGTATTAATGAAATTTGAAAGTTTAGAAGCCGAAAACCTAGATTCAGGTATTAATGGATGGCACTATAAGTTAAGAAACTTGAAACTCAAATTCAAGTATTTTGTGGATGATAACCGAAAATCCATAATAATGATCTTTCTGATAGAAGTCTTTAAGCCGGATTCAGGCATTAGGATTGGATAACAGAAATCCATAATAGAAATCTCAAGCCCAAATTACGGCATATGTTGGATAAAACGAAATCCTTAGTAATTATATTTATAATAGTAATTTCAATCCCAGATTCGGGCATTAATAAGTGATGTCAGATAACGGTCTTTAAACCTAGATTCAGGTATTAATAAGCGAAGTTCTATTTTACTCCTTTTATTTGTCATCTTTAACATGTGTAAACACTTTTAGGCCTCGTATGTAGTTGTAGTTTGATTGGCTACTTCTCAAGCCTGGACGTCTTAGTCTATCATTTGATATGCCACCTCTTGGTCTTGGACATCTTAGTCCCTTATAGATATACCGCCTCCTAGGATTGGACATCTTAGTCCATTGTTTGACGAGCCGCTTCTTGGGCTTGGATATCTTAGTCCATTGTTTTTATGCCTCTTCTTAGGCTTGGACGTCTTAGTCCGTTATTTCCTGGTGCTCTTGGTTAGCTCATTCTTAGATGCTGGAACCAAGGACTTACCCAAACTCCCTCCAGGAGGTGCCTTAACCAGACTAGAGGTGCAACCAAGGGCTTGTCGATGCTTTAACCTGGTCATAGCATGGTATGGATAAAGGCTTGCACTCCTCACTCTAGGGGGCGCCTTGCCCAGGCCACAGCGTGACGCGGACAAGGGCTTGTTGATTCTTTAACCTAGCCATAGCATGCAACAGATAAAGGCTTACACTCCTCCCTCCATGAGGTGCCTTGACCTGACCAGAGGCGCGACTAAGGGCTTTTCGATGCTTTAACCTGGCTATAGCATGGTGCGGTTAAAGGCTTACACTCCTTCCTCCAGGAGGTGCTCTGCCTTGGACAACTTCATGCGGATAGAGGCTTTGACCGTTTAAGATAATGTCCAAATGAAAGGAGCATTTTACTACCAGCCATGTAGATTCTCTTTAAAAAAAGTAACTCTTTATTGATCTCATTCAGTATTTCTTTACATACTCATTGATTTAGCCTTGATGGTAAAAGTTGATTATATCCCTTCCAAGGCTCTATAGCAGTAGGATCCTCCCAAATTCCTTTCATATTTTGGTTTCTTCTTTTGTGATGGCCAGTAGTTGAGCTCATCTTTTGTTAGCAAGTATACATTCTCAATAGATGTTATTAAGTTGCATTCTTTTGAAAGTCTTGACCTGAAGCTTGTTTCTTGAGAATGACTTCTAAATCTTGTATTACTTGGCTCTGGAGTTTCTCCTTTGATAAGCGGTTTTCTCTTTAAAATTCTTTGGGGGTTCCGTGTAGGTATTGCCCCACTTGTGACTTGATCCCATTTGTGGCAAAGGCATTGTAATTTGCCATTATTCCTTCTTCAAAGATTGGGCCTTTGGTATAGTGCTAAATTGTTTTTCTTATTTGGTCAAATAAATTGTCGCTTTCCCTTTTCTTTTTGCCAAGGCAAAGATTAGGGTGGGACCAACATGAAAAGGGTTTAAAATCCATTTAAGTGGATCATAGGCTTCAACTTTCTTTCCCATATGATTCTTAAAGCCTTCATCCTTAACAGTTGTCCTCCCTGAAGATTCTTATTATTAGCTATCTCTTCGAAGAATCCAATTAAGTGTGACTCCGAGGATCCTTGCTCGGATCTTTTGATTCTGCTGGCCATGATGAAGTAAGGCCACAAGCATTTAAGCCTGAAGTAGGATTGGGTTAGAGACAGGTGGTGTTGGATGATTAATCGAGGCGAAGTTTCAATCCCTCCTTCTAGCGCCAAAATGTTAATAAGAAATCTTATCAACACCCCAAAGTTGATGTAATAGGGAAGTTTAACCCTTTTTGGTCTATTTTGGTTTATTGGAGAGAGCTAGGATATGAATGTCTTCTGTGGATCACCTTTCGAATCAGACTTTATCATGAAATTTCCTTCTTACCGACCTTTTAACTCGGTCGAAAGGCTTAAGTTCTCTTATTTTTGGTCTTTCGAGCTGAATGAAGTCATTTGACTTTCCCTTCGATACATTCCTTTCGAGACAGTTGCGGGAGCCTAATGGATGGATCTAAAATTCTAAGTTATGATCATTTTTGAATGGTTTCGACCTTGTCGAAAGCTGGAATCTTAAATGACTTGGGTTTGGATCGAAAATCTAAGGAAAAACTGGCTTGGGTAAAGGTTTTGATCCACTAGAAGTGAGAAGTCCAGTGAAAGATGGGCTAGAGCTGATAAATGGAATTACTTAGAAATTCAGAGGTTTCACTAAGTCGGAAGTTGTTTGTCGATAAGGTCGATGCCTAAAAAACAGAGTTAGATCTAATAAAAGCTTTTGAAACAACAAAGTAATCAAGAATATTGAAAACTTCTCTTTCATAACTCAACAAAGACTTTATTGGATAATTTTCCTGATTTGATTTGCAAATTAGGGTTTACCACTTTTCAGAATAAGAAAATACAAGTGTAGAATGAATGAGTTTGGATCCCCAAAACCAGAACCCTTGGGTCTTATTTATAGATGCGGGTCAGCACCTTTCGACTTAATGATTCCGACCTGATCGGAAGGTGGCTTCCCAATTGTCTTTAGAATGCTTTCGATCCCTTTAACACTTGCACATCCTTCTATAATGCTTTCGTCTTTGTCGAAGGGATGGTTGCGCCTTTCTCATTTATGTTGCTTGATAGAAGCTTTTGGCTCTGTCAATAGGCTGTCCTCAAGGGTTTCAGAGGTGTTAAGTGTTAATGGTTTCGACACCGTTAATAGCTTCGAATCTTTTGCTTATGACTTGATTCAGAGCCTTCCATGGATATTAAAGGCTTCGACCAGTTCGAAAGGCTTGAACTTGCTTCCGAAGGGGTTGTTTGACCATGGTGTGCTTTTGAGTAATTTGAGTGAAGGCGAAACCTTTGGTCTCGAAAGGTTTGGTGCATATATGAAAGGTGGTTATGCATTGTCTTCGAAAGTTGCTTCTTTAACTCATTTGAAAAGTCTTTATGCATGCGGGAGCACATGCTTTGAAAGGTGTTCATTGACGTGTAAGCATTCTTTCGACCCTTTGGACCCCTTCCAAAGGTTTGATACTTCTAGTCTTTGGTTGTTGCATCTCTTCGACTCCTTCGAAAGGTCTTGCTGGTGCTTTTCTCTCTTGTTCTTCCTTGCCTTCTATTCAATAGGGTTTCGACATGGTCGAAAAGATATTTGGTGGTAACAGCATAAATATACTTATTACGGATATAAGTGTACAGGAGCATTGTCAAAACGTTTAAACTGAAATGGTTTATGAATATACTTATACTGTTGAGATAAGTATATGGAAATGTTTTCCTAAATATGGAAGATTAAATGTGGTTTTGAGAATACATTTTTGTAAAGATATTTTGAGATAAATATTTGGAAGGTGTTTTAATTAATGAAAAGATTAGTTAAAGAGGCTTAGTGTTGCTTGGTGCTTAACCAGTGTTAATTCCTTTGAAAATTTGATTTCTGGTTGTATTGTTTGTTTATTTGATAGTTAAATAACTGACTATTAAATGTTGGCTAGTTTATAAACTAACGTTGCCGTTCGGAGAGATCGGAATCAAATATGTCATCCGAAAACCACTTTAAACCGGCATAAATGTTTTGAATTGGAATATCTTGAAGATAATGAAAATGGAGGTTTTGAATTGCAAGGGCTACTTGCTACTGATCCAGAGGGTGGTTCCCAAACGGATGTAGTAGAAGTAGGGTATTCGGTTTCATTCAGTCTAGAATGAACTTGTATGGATGAATGCTGGCATTGTATTGTTGCTTGGAGAGTAGTGTTAGCATTCCAAGTGGGAAGTGCTATATAATGGTAAAATGTAGCCGCAAGCCTCATCAACCAGGAAATGACAAAAATCAAGCATACAATAGGGCCAAGTTGGTCGCTCCCATCAGGGTATGATCATCCCAAATCTAGATCGGTTACTATCTACTCATGTATGCTTTGGGCCTATTAACGAAAAGGGCGATCATATTCGATACTGCTAGTCAAGTGGTAGGCCAGTCCTGCATGACAAAGGTATAAGATGTTCTTATTAGGCCTCGGTGCATTTTATCTAAAGATATGCCATTGAAAGATAATTCCTTACCTGCCATAGTATGGAATCCATTCTCTAATACGAGCTTTACAGAATTAATTGTTTCCAACTATGCTGAAACCTGAGATGTAAGAATTTCGCCTATTTTATATATTTACTTTGAATTCCTAGACATTCTTATAATATCGCTGGATATTCTATAGCAAATGTTATGGTTATTGTAAAGTAAAAACATGTCTATGTTTATGTGCGGGGTGGTCTTACGAGATACCTTTATTTTGAAAAGAGTTTGATAATTTTAAAAATCCAAGTGGATGTGTTTTCTCACGCTGGTTTATCAGATTGACTCGGATGTTATTTTATTTTAATGCTCGGGTTCAGATTGAGCATATTTACAAATTCAGTTGGGATGCTTTAGAGCTTCCGAAGACGAGCTGGAGGCCTTTAAGTCGTATTCACGTATATGTTTATTTTCTGCTGCATTGTTTCTAAAATTAGCAGCATTTTTGAGGACATATTGTTATAACTATCCAATCTTATTATTGTGATTGTTGTTGTATTCTGATGGCTGTATGTATATTAAAGTTTCTCTTTTGTAAAGATCATTGATATATATTATATGTTGTTCCATTGCAATTGTGAGATTTTTTATTGTTTCGGTTTTTTTTCTCTTCTTCTTTCTTCTTTCTTCTTTCTTTCCCATAACTATCCGTCTTTTCGTTCAATTTTGAGTTGGACATGTGTGTTTATTGTCACCTTGAATTTTGCGGATTTGCAGGTTGTTACAACATATAAGGGTCAAAGAATAAATATACAGTCTAATCATCTGTTAGAGTAGAACAAACAAATGGGTAGCACAGAATATAGTACATATATGGCTAAAAATATTTCAGCTAATTGTCAATAACAAATATACAGTCCAACTTATACAAATACGAATAATAAAATAATGGAGAAGAATCGTCAAACTTACATGGAAAGAACTGATTCTGTAACGACCCGTTAAGTTCGACCATTTAAAATTGTTTGTTTAATAGGATTTTTGTAATTTATTTTAGTTGAAAGAATAAAGGTGGTAGATAAATATTAAAATGAAGGCTAGAATAAATTATATAGAAGTGACTTAGAAACCTATTTAAAGACATTTGAATAAAATTCAAATGAATTAAGTAGAGAAAGAAAGAAAAATTCTTACCTGGACATAAAATTTAATATGGGAATATTAAACCAATTTAATGCAATAAAAGATTGTGAACGATAAATTGAATAGATTAAGAAACCCTGTTATTGCAAGTCAATAAATTTGTAAACCCTAATGAACATCTCAAAATTTATAAATTTATTGAAATTTAAGACATAGCATAAGCGTAGAACTATAGGTACGATGACAAACTTTTATAAATTGGCTAATTAAGGGTCAGCAAATTTATTTGGAAATCAAACTCAATTAAGGGTAAGCAATTATGATGGATTGATGGCATAAACGTTACTAAATTTTATCATAGTAACGGAAGTGCAGATGGAAGGCAACTGTAGAAATTTAAGTACGTATTAACAATTGAAAGGGACTGTCGATTGAATGGAGTACTTTAGGTTGTCTTACTAAATTTAGAATTTAACATAAGACAAATAGAAATAAATCGATAAACGTATAGATTTTAAGTTTATTATGATGAATTATTTTAGTGATATGACTTAGAATAAATGAAATAATTTGGGTTAATTGGTATTTAATGGAATTAAAGGTTGCAATATTCATAGGTAAGGATTTAGATGAAATAGATTGATGTATGAAATTTAATTGGATAAATGGCAATTAATTCCTTTAATTTGTGCAATTAATATATGTTAATTGATAACGATAAAAAGTTGATTTTTCAGTGTAACCAACGTAAAATATTATCATAGCATGATACTTGGTTTGAATAGAAGGATTTGATTTAATGTGAAAATTTTTGTTCTAAGTATTGAATAAAATTGGGAAGCAATTTTTTATGATAATAACGTTAGTATTGGTTAATAAATAGATTTCAATGCAGTAACCAAATAAATGGAATAAGATGAGTATATATTGCATAGAAATGAAATGTAAATTGTCACATTTGGTTGGAGCTAATTTTTAGAAACATATAAATGTTGAATCAGTAAATATTAAATTCCATTTAATATAAGAATTCAAAGGTGGAAGATTTACATTTGGATTAGAAATTTGATAGTTATTAATTAAAAGTGACCATTGAATAAATTTACGCAAACGTGATATAATGTAAATAGATGGGAATCAACTTTTATTTATGTGGTTAAGGGAATTTAATTTCTATAGTATGATAATCGAAATTAATGGAAGTTGGAATAGCTAATTTATATGTTAGTTGAAATTAGCTAGAATGTGTAGATATTGAATGATAGTAAAAAAAAAAAAAAAAAAAAAAAAAAAAAAAATTTAAGGGATATAAAAGTTTCAATTATACATGGAAATTCATACTCGCCATAAAAGGTTAATTGAGACCAAAGAAGTAGTATAAGAATCTAACCTTCTTTATAAATTTGGATTTATTGCAATAGTTAATTTCATAAAATAAAGGTAAAGCTAATTCAAATTTAACTGGACCATTGTTGGTATAACTTTAGAAGCAAGATTTATTTATGATTTGAGTATTTAATTCAACAAGTGGTATTTACGACAAATGAAATAGAATTGAACGTAAAATATTACGTTATTAAATGGAAATGGAATTTGTAAACATTGAGTGAAATCTTAAACTAATGTTAGTATTCGTCGTATTTACAACAATAACTTTGAATAATAGAAAGGAAGTGAATATAATAAATTAATCAAATTTATAGTGTTGAATTCAATTGGATTGGAATTAATAAATAGTTAAGAAAAATAAGGGTTATTAATAATTTGGAATTTAATTATGGTAAAAAGGCTAATTGCAATCAAGATAATGAGTTGAAATGGAAATCCAATTATTTATTTAGTTAGATTTTGTTGAGAGTATAAGGGTATAAGTTTTAATAATTGGGTTTTAGAATAAAATTTTAAATTTCCTAATAATAAGAAAGTGCGGATATTAACGCTGCAAATTAATATACTTATACATTTTAATTCAAATTCAAGCGTGTTAAATCAATTGGAACTGACTGAATTATCTTAGTAATGAAATTTGGCTAATAATAGAAGTTGAAAAATAAAGTTTGTTTTTATGATTTATTTAATTTATTTAATAAATATTAAAAATAGCCATTTTTGTCACGGACTCGGATTTCGACGAAACCAGTTTCATCGGATCCGTAACGTTGAATTATAATAATGTTTCAATTTTCGTAGCGATCGGACTTGTCGTTTGATCGTACGGACTCGAAACGCCTTGAAATTTACGCATTTTGAAATCAATGTGAAATTTTTGTTTTTTTAGCATAACTTCTTCATACGATCGAATTTGGACGCGAAACTTTTTCCATCGCGTTCAGAATATTTTAAAACACCTACTTGGATATATAGTTTTAACAGATCCGGTTCCGGGGTCAGAACGGGCTTTTTGGGCCAACTACCGTTTAGCACGTTCGTTATCCGTACCCACCTAGCCTTCTTCTATTTGTCTATATATATGTGATCATAAACCCTAGCCTCCTTTCTTCTGTCAATTGAATATATGTACATTTCTTCATCTCTTTCTCCTCTCCAATGGTTGCAAAACCTAGATCTATCCACAGTTCAAAATCAAAAGTCAAAACTCAAAAATTTCAGAAAATTCCAGAAAAAATATATGTTGAAGTATTCGATACGCGTAATATACTGGTGAAATTCGTTTTTCAATTGGAGCTGTCGTTCATCCAGAATAAATTCAAACAGCCCCAAAATCGTTCATCATCGTCGCGCAAAACTTTGTCGGATCGGGAAATCATTTCTGGGTATTGGAGAGGGGACTGAGGGGGTTAGATCTATATGGTTCGTTGGTCGAATCAACGGCTGGATCTGTGGCAAAATTGCATTTGATTTTCGTTTTTAAGGGGGCTGATGGGTGCGAACGTTTCTGGATGGAGGAAGCCGCGTGAGAAAATTTGGCCGTGCGTGATTAAAGTTGATGACATGGCGTGTAGTAGGAAAGGTGATTTGTTCTTTCTTTCTTTTATTTTAATTATGTTTTCATATCGTTTTATTCTCATAACTTTCACATACGATATCGGATTCACACGATTTTTTTTGCGTTAGGATCGTAATTTAATTCCAGATCTGATGACACTGGTTTGGACTGATTTGGAGACCGTCAAATTTTTGAGTTTAAATCGAATTTTAATTCGATTTAAATTCAAAAGGTGAGTGTTTTAACCCACTCACAATTACTAGAAGCTTTTATGTTTGTTAAATAAATTTTAGAAATGAATAGAAATTTATTTATGAGCTTTTGGCATGTTATTTCATCCATATCTGTTGAATTGCATTTTATTGAATTTAGCTGTTAATTAAATTGATTGATTGCGTACTAATTGGCTGATAGAAATTATTGTTGCATATGAACTGCTAGTTAACAGTTATATAAATTATTGGGGAATATAAACTGTTAGATAAATAGCTGATAAATCTAATTTGAATAAAACTGCTAGTGGTTACCTGTTGTATATTACCAAACACATATTGTTATTGATTGATGTTGTGATTGGATAATGGATGTGTTGTTGAATGGATGTTTTATGTGGATATCATTAAACTGCCAGTTATCATGCATTTTACATTTTTTTCGGGATTGCGGTTTGAAATGATATACAACCGCAGTTTATTTTTAAATTGCGGATTGAAATGATAAATATCCGTATCACTTGACCATAGGATAGAAAATTATATACAGGCACCGCGGTCTATATATATAACTATTTTTAATGTGATTTCTATGGTTTGGATGGAATACGGTTTATAAAAATCTTAAATTTTTATACTGAATAAATGTTTTCTTCCATATTTATATGCATATGAAGTTGAAATTTTGAAATAAAAAGGTGAATAAATTTCTTTATTAAAAATGGAAGAAAATTAAGAAAATGGAGTTTGATGATTTATATCCTATATTTAAATATTAAGTTGGAAATTTTAAAGATATGATATTTATAATTGGATTTTTCCCAAATATTTTGAAATGAATATTCTAGTAAAAATTGAATTTGGAAATATATATATATATATTTTACTAGAAATTGAAGTCTTATTAATTATGGATTTTATGTGAATGGTCAAGATTAATTAATAGAATATTGATTTCGAAAGGATAAAAAATCCAACTTTAGTTGAAATGTTAATGCTCAAAAATGGATAAAAATATATATAAAATTGAAATGGTTTTGGAACTTGAAGTAATATTTTGGATTTTGGTTTAACTTTAAAACAAGAAATATTTGGAAAGCCATGTAATTTATTCTTTATAAAACAACAGTAAAGTTAAACCTTTTTAATTCGCATACCGTTGAATATCCAAACCATTTAGTTTTGAAAATAATGGTTTTAAAATACTATGGATTTTCGAAGAATTATGTTGAAAGTTACAAACAAAATATTGGTTACATGGGATATTAAATAATAAAAAGTGACATAATTTTTGGAAAGGAAAATTTTATTTGGGAAACGATATCATTGATTTGGGTTTTATAAATTTAATATCAAAATGAGTTGTTTGGGTTTAAAAGAAGAAATGACATCGAAATATTTTGGTTTGGAAATGGATTATATTCTGGTTTTAAAGTATAAAATGTTTTAAATAACCGCGGTGTTATAATAACGATTGGTTGGCAAAGAGACCGGGATCGGATATGGACATACTCTCTGTCGATACCGAAAACCACTTTGACTAACCGTGTACGCGGTGGAGATTCCAGAATGAAGTAGGTGGTGGCGACGTTTCCTGTAAGGTAAATACGTGGACCCAACTCCCGTGAGTTGGCATAAGGTGGCTAAAACAGGAGCGATTCTCAGGCCAATGAGGTCATTCCTCTGATCGGACGCTCCTCTTCGATATTATACTTTGACTTGGATTGATTCAGTGGCCACTTCTATATTTTGATTTTTGGGGGAGTTAGTTCGAGGTGGGCGGCAGCTGCGCGCTGCGCGTTACCATCAGCCTGGATAGCAATTGGTATATCTACCCTGGCATTGCCTAGTTGTGCCGTGTCACCTACCCTATCGCGCCTTGTACGAGTTTGGATTTCTCCCGTAGCCCGTGTGATATCCTCTAGTGGCTTCCCGATCAGGAGGGACTATGATATTGGACGGACTACTGGGACTATTACGTGTTAAGGGCTATATGGGTAACCCCTTAACGCTATTAAAAAGTAAGTTTATTTTATAAATAGACACTATTATAATAGCGCAATATACTATATAGTAAATAGTTTAACGGATCCTTAGGAGATGTAAATCCCGAGCATCTCTTGAGTTACTGTACTCATATTTATTTCTGTTTATTTAACTCACATAAGATTTTCTAGTCTGACTCGAGTGTTTTTGTCTTTTCAAATTCGCTCGGGTCAGTCCGAGCGTTTCAGGATAGCAGGTTTTAGCTTTGGAGGACGAAGACGAAGATTCAGTATTATTTTATATATATAGTATTGCACCACACTCTTTCTATTCCGCTGCATTGCTTGTATTGGTATGTGTAACTCTGATATTTATTGTAAAAGAAGAATCAAGCTTTTGTAAACTGTTTATGAACTGTATATTTGTTATTATATTTTATCCTTCCGCTGTGAGATTCTATTTTCGTTTTATTTCTTCTCTATTTTTCTTATTTACCTCATAACGATCCGTCCTTGCGTATACTTTGAATTGGCACGTGTGTCGATTTAAAGTGTGCGAAAAGGCTGGATGTTACAGATTCAAAGCAAAACGAAAAACATAATATGAAAGAAACCAAATTTCAAACAAACGACGGTACACAACAAAATATGGTTCCAATATCAAACTAAACTTAAGACCACAAAACAGACTGCTGCATCACAAACCGAATCTTAGAGCGGAAAGGTCAGACAACAAATGACTACCTGAAGTAAACAAAAGGAGCAGATTTAGCTAATGAAGATGGTACAGTTATAAAAAACCGGTATGAAGATGGAAACGAAGACAAATGGTATCCTTGAATCCTGACTTGAGTGAACAGAAGAGAAATCTCTGTTGCGTGTTTATATATGGGGTTTTCTAAGTCAATAAGATCTGTTGTGGCCTTTAATTTTTAGAGCCGACATAAGTAATTTTATAAAATTAGACCCTCTATAAGGAAAGTTACTTAGATGCATATTTATTTCATTCATAGCAATGAAAACTTTCAGTAGAGCATTAATATATTTCCTAGAAATTCAGTTGATTTTCTCTCATAAACTTGTGATGTAAAGTGTCAACTCCTCTTTCTTTCTCAGGAATTCTCACTTATCATATATTCTCAACTATACTTACATATTTTCCCGATTATTCTCCACAAAATGTTCATTTAAAGTAAATAACGTTTTAAAGTTTTCCTTTACTAAATAAATGCCATTTACGCCAAATATAACAGCCTTTTGCATGAAATTAATTATCCTCTCATTAATTCTATGTTTTCTCCCATTTCTCCTTGAAATTCTCGTGGTTTAACATTCAAATACATATAGTGAATGATATCAAGCTTCTTCTTTGCTTTTTTACTATTTGCATTACCTTCATATAATTTTTTCATTTCGAAAACTGATATTCACTTATCATTAATGAATATATCGCCATATCAATTAGATCCATAAATTTGCTGAATAATATTTAAAACATTTGCATTTTTATCGCTCTTCAATTCTTCAACTATTTTACGGTTAAACACCTCAAAATTCAATAACTTGATATATGTTATTTGATTCACATAAAATTTACATTTGCCAATATTTTCTACACTACAACCTCTTTATATTCAAATCGTTATTCAGTAATTTACCTAATCATTTAAGTTCAAATTGAAAAATCAAATCTAAATTGAAGAAGAAAAAACAGCTGCTATGGAGGTCAGAAGTAGTGATTAAGGTATAAGGAGAGCGTGGAGGGAGACCGTGATGCTATAAAAAAGCAGCTATAGAAATATGAGCTATGTCAATAAAAACTAACGATGACATTGAATAACCTCAAAAGGTTTATGACCATAAATGTAAGTATCAATTAAATTATTAATTTTGAATATAAATTCATGCATACTAAATTCATAACATAAATATAAATTTTAATCACTTTATTAATGTTATCTAAGAGGAAAATAATATTTAATTTTTACCAAGAATAGCAGACAACTGAAAGTTGATTCAAGTTTAGCGAGAAGTCGGCCGACCTGCGTCAAATGAATGAACTGGAAAAAGTTAAGTGCATAGACTAAAAGTAGAAGTTTATAGAGATTCCAAAATGCATGAAGTAGAGGAATGGTTTTAAGAGTCAAATATATTGTGTAATACTAAACAAATATTTATTTATTTCAAATCTTTGCCTTGTACTTGAAAAGGATTGAGTAGCTTCTTGTTTTACATTTTCTTGTTAATATCCTTTTGTTCCCACCAGTGTTATGTTAGGTGTCACTAAATCATGTATTAGATAGAAAGTAGTATCAAGTTAGAGTTGATAATCACTCCAGTAGGAATGATTTACAAAAATAATGTAAAAGTGTAAAGAATACCTAAGAGTGGTTGATATTCGGTATCTAATAAGTGGCAATAGAGGAATTTATTTATCCTTGTTAACTACTAAATCCAAATTCAGTGGCAAAACGAAAATCAACAATACGGGAAAAAAACTCTATATCATACTTTGGTAGAGGATGCAATCATAGAAATAGAGTAAAAAATACCTTAACACGGTAGAAATAAAGGATACAAATATAATACCTTGAACTGCTTTGTTCACCTACTGTATAAAGAAAAAGGTTTGTGAGTTATCAGTGCTTGATAAGTACATTACAAAATTCATGATCAGTGCGAATTTAGTCAAAACGACAATATTCCCTTAAAATTATTTGTACTGAATTATGAGAGAACGGCCATGCACAAAATTCTTGTTGCATTTAAAATAGTCATGACTATCCCACTTTGTACACCAATCATAGGTAATTGCTTATGCTAATAGTTACTGAATGAATGTGAATAAAAAATTGTAAATGAAGCAAAGGTCCTTACATGAGTGCATATGAACAACCTTACATGAGTGCAGCAAATCTAAGTCAGTTCAGTAAATATTGCAGGTTTTTCCCACTGTTGTGCCTTAAAATGAATAATAATGCAGTGATTCATTGAAAAAGTGTAATAAATATATGTTAAAATTTATTTGCTTCATTTGGTAGTACAAAAGACAAAACAAAAACAGTAACAGTCGTATAAAGGTATAGAAATCAATGGCAAACCAACAACAATAAGGGATGAGCGATGATAGATGAACGATGCAAACATAACAGCAATAACAATCAACAATAGTAACATTGATTAGAAAATAACCAAACACAGAAGCAGTGTAGATCAATAATAATTTACAAAGGAAAAAATGGATGTTGATGTGGGTATTGTGGATTAAGCTTTTATAATAGTATTATGCTTTTATACATTCAACCTTTTTCATTGTATATATATATATATATATGTATGTATGTATGTATGTATGTATGTATGTATATGTGTATATATATATATAAGAATTACCAACATCTATTTTATATTTTCGAATTTTCAGTACTGCCACAGTTACACTTTGTAACAATAGCAAGTTTATAAACTTACTTTAACTAAGCATTTATAGGATAGTTAATATACAAAGTTCAGTACATTTTTTTCATAAATTTTTTCATAGTAACATGATTGCAAATAAATTGGAAATTAAGTGTATATGATAACTATTTCTCAAATGTGAATTGTTTGTTCACCTCAAAGCAACTCCATGGGAAAAAAGTCTCCAGTTATCGAATTAAGGGCGCACAGTTATCTAAAAATTCAGGATCCAGTTAAGGATCCTGAATTGGGCTTGGGTGCCTATTTTATGAGTGCCAAAGGTTTGGCGCCCATAAAATGGGTGCCCAATCCCTTCACCCCACCCCACACTCAACGACTACTTTCCGCTCTTCTTCCTACCCCTTTCGGCTACAAACGGTCATATTTTGAACTCTAACAGCTATAAATGGTCGTATTTTGAACTCCAACGGCTATAAACGGTCATATGTTGACCCCAACGTAACCGGTCATATTTGTGATTTCATTACATATATCGGACTATTTTTCAGATTGTAATACACACGTCTCTTCTTCTACTACAATTATATTCTCAATTTCATAATATAGAAAGTATGTCTCATCTGTTTCAATCATATACTGAAGCGATGAATATGGATAACTGGGATTATGATTCCCAACCCGTTCAAAATGTTCATCCCCAGACCGCTCCCTCTCTATCCTTCCATTCTTCTACTCCATGGTCCAGCGATGAAGATAAAGATTTGTGTTATATTTACTATCATTTTTTAACGACTTGGTCAAAGGGAATGACCAAAGTGGAGAGACGTTTTGAGAAAATTCATGACTGCATACAATAAAAATCATGTTGAAAAGACGACGTCAATGTCTGCAATCATTGGTCGCTTTGGGAAGATTAACTGACAAACACAATTCTACGAGTCTCAGATTCATAAAATAAGAACAGAAATCCAAGTGAAATGGTGGCGAAGCTGAATTGGTAGTGTTTTGAAAAATATCATTTTTAATTTATATTCATATTTTATCACTTTGTTAATATATCATTTTGTGTTTCTTTTTTTTAGAAGAGAACGGTGATGGCTAATTCTTGAAATTATTTCCAAAAAAAATGGTATAAAGAAATACACTAGTATCGTTTTACAAACTGCTATGACTTGCTTATTAGTCAACAAAAATGGAGCTCAAACACAGCAAAAAGCTTAAGAGATATCCAGATGAAGTCGAAAGGCAAGAAAAAAAACAAGTCGAACTAATTATACTTCTAGCGCAGGCGATTCTTCTCATATGGACTCTAATGTATGCCCAGATAACAAAGACGAAGAAGTAGAACCCGCATTTGATAAAGAGGTTAGACTGATGGGGCGATGAACAGCTAAGAAGAAAATTGTTGTTCAATCCCAAATCGATTCTCGTTTAGCCCTAATGCATGAAAAACATGCAAGAGAAAATGCAGAATAACAAAGAGGGAGTGCAGAAAAGCTTGTCATGTTAAAAGAACTGATCGAGATTAAGAAAGGCCGGTTTGAGCTAGAGCGGCAATGCCAGGAGACTTTAGTAATGGAAAAGGATTTCACCAGAATGGATCCAATTACAATACAATATTGGATGGAGTACAAACAATGCATTGTTGAGAGTAGATCAGGAACGAAATATATGTAGTTGAAACATTCATGTGGTATTTTTAGTTACTGCAGTTTAATATTCATGTACCTTTAGTTTATGTTTTCAATCATGTGCTATTTTCAATTTTAAAATATTCAATGGTATATCATTTTTTTGACGCATTCTGTAGATATCATTATAGATTTACTTCACCAAACATAAATGCTATTACAAACATCAAAATTATAGCATTCTACACTTCGTTACACAAATAAAAAGACAAACAGATGTAATTGAACAAAGATCCACCATCACGAGCTTATGATTTTCATGAGAATTCCAAATATGCTCCGTTAAATCCCTTTGGAGTCAATTATGAATAGCTGCATTATGATATACTTCATGATATTCGACATATATCGCGCACTGTCCTTCAGTTCGTGACGTGGCTGTGCGAAATAATTCGAAGGGTTGTCTTGACCTATCATACTCGAAATCAGGATAGTCCATGCCATGTTCATCTTCAATGATCATGCTATGCAGAATTATACAACAGAACATAATTGTAGCCATTTTTGATTTCTTCCATAATCTACGTGGATTGTTGACCATTGCAAATCTTGCCTGAAGGACCCCAAACGCCTTTTCTACGTCCTTCATGCATTGCAGCAAATTGTTTTTGTTTTGCCGTCATTGGGTTTACAAATGTCTTTGCAATCGTACTCCATTTGGGACAAATTCCATCTCCTAGATAACATCCATACTCATATGTGTTATGGCTAAGAGTAAATGATACAGGAGTTAACTTACCTTGCGCGAAATCATTAAACAAATGAGATCGTTCGACAACATTTAAGTCGTTAAGAGAACCCGGCATTACAAAGAAAGCATGACAAATCCACAAATCACAAGAGACAACTGCTTCTAAGATGATAGTTGGATTTTTTTCTTTTTCGTTATATGCTCTATGAAAAGCTTTGGACAGTTCTTCCACTCGCAATGCATACAGTCTAGACTTCCAAGCATACCAGGCCAGCCTTTGCTTTCATGCATTTCACGCAAGCACGTTACGTTTGCCTCGTTTGAAGAACGAAGATATTCAGTCCCATAAATGTCCACAACTGATTGACAGAAGTGATCTAGGTTTTCCAATGTTGTACTCTCTACAATAGGATATGTGTCTTCAAGGGCATCGACGGGTAAACCGTATGCTAACATCCTCAAAGCTGTAGTCATTTTTTGATGCCCACTTAAACCTTGTTTTTTGCAGCATCCTGCTTGTAAACAAAATAAAAATTATTCTGCTGAATACATTCGAGAATTCTTAAAAACAATGGACGAATCATTCTGAATCGTCGTCTAAACATCTTTGAATCGTAAGTTGGATCACAGGCAAAATAATCTTGCATAAGTGTTTTGTGAAATGTTTGCTAGTTACGGTTGATGTATTTCTGACCCACAACCGAGCCACTGTGTTGCTTAATGGTATATTTCCATCAGTTCCTCCTCCGCTTGTTGACGTGCTAACGCATACGCTTCTTCTTCAGAGTCACTATTGCATAACAATATAGCTTTTAGTAAATTTTTAGACATTGTTATTGAGGACAGTTGTTTGATTTTTAAATGTTTTGCTAGATTGAATTGTGTTGAACAAGTATGAGATCCATATGGTTATATATAAGACTAATTCTTGAGTGGATACAAGATGGCTCAGTATGCGGTCAAAACATACACTATAGCCACGTTCATTTGCCGATCAAGGTTCCATGCTTTCTTTAGTGGAGACAAGGTGGCTCAATGTGCAGTCATATCATACACTATAGCCACGTTCCACTGTCGACCTCAGCTAAAATCTTTATTGAGTGGAGACAAGATGGCTTAGTGTGTAGTCAAATCACATACTGTAGCCACATTTGTTTGCCGGCCAAAATTCCCTGCTTTCTTAGTGGAGACAAGACGGCTCATTGTGCGGTCATATCATACACTATAGCCATGTTCCACTGCCGACCACAGCTAATATCTTTAATAAGTGGAGACAAGGAACATCCATTATATAAATCCACAAATTGTTATCTGTTTAAGTCATTTAAAAACTTAACATTATTCCAACTACAATGTCCAACATGACATTTACGGCTCATGAATTGAAGTTGCTTATGCAGTACTACATACAAACCAATGAGATGTGCGACAATCAGGAGTTAATGATAATTCAATTTTGGGACACTCTGGCTAAACTTTACAACAACGACGTGGGCTGTCGAGTCAGACATACGACTCAAGAGGTGAAGACTGCATGCAGAAACTTTACTAAGGCATGCATGCTTTACACAAAGTTTATTAATGAGGTAATATCAGAAAATGTGTTCGAGACTACACGTTCAACTTATGATAGTCAATACAATTTAAAATACCGCACTCCATTCATTGGCCATGTGCATACTTCATATGCCAAAATTGGCTAGAAAGATTTGGACGGCCTTAAGATAACAGTATTACTAGTTGGTTAAGTAACGGTCGTTAATGTATTATTTACTTGGAGATGTTTTAAATGTAGTTGGTTAAGTAATATTGTGTTGTATGAAGAATCTTTTAATGTGTAGAGAGCTTTTTGAATTGTCTTTTCAAATAACAATGTCTGTTATTGTTGCCAGATCAGAAAATAGTGGCATCACATCAATTAAATAGACCTTTTTGTTTATATATGCGCTTTCTGATTTACTTCTTCATCATTCATAATCATCTTCTTCCTCACTCACAACAACAATTTCTTCATCGCAATGCCTTTTTGGCCTTCTTCTATCGATTCAGATGCAGTTACATGCCTAAGGAAAATCCATATACTGATGAGGATTGGCTTATCAATATCAAGAACAACACTATAAAGATGTCCGCGGTCAGTTTTTAGACCTTGACCAGCTGAGAGTTTAGGAGGTGGTTGAACCACCATATGAATAACATGTTGTTCATCAAGCATATGAACAACCTGATAACCAGGTTCAAGTTGTTCAACCTTCCACTGAGCAAGAAATTGAATCGTACGTAATTTTTTTTCACTGCGGTATGAAGTCGAAGTTGTAGTACGTGCGGATGAAGAAAATATTGGTCATCGAATCCAACTATGTCAATTCTGGCCGAATGGTTGCAATTACGCGGAATGATTGGATGATCCTTTATGTCCAAGGAGCATAACATATGCAAATGAGCTATAACATGAGATAAGACGTCTTAGACTTTCTTTACAGGAGTTGCGGATTAATCGTCACGTCTAGTTTCTTTATATTTGTGTTCTATTATTACCATATTGTTTTTTTATCAGTGTTCTATGTTCGTATATCTTCAATTCTAATGTCACTAGTAGTTTTTTATGTTTGTATGTCATTAGTTGATGCTTATCAGTAGGTTAATATAGCAGTGTATCATGTTTGTATGTTTGCAATTGTACAAATTAATTTACATCAATGTACTCAAAGATATAGAATTCAAAGTATACTCAAACATATAGAATTCACAGTATACTCGAACATTATCGTCCTAAATCAAGGAAAGTAAAATTAGATAAACATAAAGAATACACAATATATTCAAACAACGATATAAGTACATAAGGTATAGGTACTGCAACATATAATAAAACGTCTACTGTGCATAAACTAAATGGTATACAACTAAAGGGATGCAACGTCGTCGTCCCCATCACCATCACCATCATCCCCATCACCATCATCATCATCATCATCATCTCCGTAACCATCATCATCCCCATCACCATCCTCCCCCTCGTCCTCATCATCCCCTTCGTCCTCATCCCCATCGTTCTCACCCCCATTGTCGTCCTCCCCATCATGCTCGTCTAAACCACCAGTGTCATACCAACTTGGACCGGCATTACCTCCGCCTGGTGGTCCGAAAGGCTCATATACAGCAAGTCTAGCTAATAGCTGATCAATCTGCACCTCTAGCATCTGTGTATGCTGCATGTACGTATCATGCATGGTGTGTGTATGTGCAAGATTCATATCGCAAAACACGCCAAGTGAAACTTTGGCCTGGTCCAATCTAGCAGCACGCAACATAAAGATGATATTTGACATAAATAAGAAACTAAGCATAAAATAAAGGGAAAATGATAATAAACAACAAACGTACCTCATACGGAGGATATAACCCGGCTGAAGGCATACCAGGGTAGTCGGGGTGATCTGTAAAGACTAAAGGCTGCTCAATAAGAGTATCTGTCACGTCATATGCTCTAAAAGTAGTATCAGACTCCAACTGCATCGGAGTCTGGAAGAACTATGATAAAATCGGGTCAAATGAAACCTGCGGTAGCTGAATCTACCGGCTGCAATGTGAGGTCCTATATGATCAGAGTTAACCCCACGAACATAATCTGGTATGAAGAATCTACGGGGTACTACTCTAGCCCAATAAGCATCGCAATCTCCATCGATGAAGAAAGTACTATTATCCACCCGTCCAGGCTGTCGTAGAGCATCTAGGTACTGATCGCCACCCTATGTCTACCAAACATGTCCCCATAAGATAAAGGATCATATGGTATACGACGATCACCCGTAATCTGATAAGCACACATCTCTTCCAAATACTACATAGACATAAATGCAGGTGTATGCACAGCAACCCTACGTTTAGATAGTGAATACGCAACCAGTAAGGGATGGTCATCCGCCATAAGACCTGCATCTGCTAGATGGGTCCAATATGAGACCCAAGGTATCCGAATGATGTTACCTCGACTACGCATATCAAGTTGTGACCTAGACTCCATCAAGTCATGCCGTACACCTAATGGAACATGATGTACATACTGCATAGTCTCCCATCGTCTCATCCTAGGGAAGTACTACTCAGCAGCTTGACTAGCCATGCCCTGTATGTGGTGATGCATCTTTGTTGTGTACTCGTAGTACCATAATAGCAAAATATACCAAAAAGCATGCACCTGCTTAACATCGCCAAATGCAAATGGATATAGAGCGGTATAAATGGTGCCTAATATCGCTATGCCACAATCAATAGTATGCAGCTGGTCTAATCTGGCAAGAGATGCTAAATAGCCTAATCTAACTAGGATAATACCAAACTCAAAATCTAAAAATGAAATGTATGTGTGGTGGGCCACCACCTCTCAGTTAATGCCTGAATGAGAAGTCGATCAAAGGACTGGACATGCCTAATCAACAAAAAAAGACCAAAAGAGCTAGCCTATAACCTCTCAATAATAGGACCACGAAGAGAGTCATAAAACTGGGTAATGCACTTAGCCCAACTACCTCGACAATTAGGACCGGTCCGAGCAAGAATGTTGCCCTAGCCGATTTGAAAAAAAATGATATTTAAAAGTAGTTAACACGGCCAGAATTGAACTCTGATCACTTGTCACATTAAGAAATGTGCAAACCACATGAGATATAACATAATTATTGTCTAAGTTATACATAGATATTATTTAATTTTAACTATTTTTTAGAGAATCATATTCGTCACCACCTTCGCCGTTGCCCCCTACCCCTCCGTTGCCCTAGGCGGCTGCCTAGCTCGCCTACTCTTAGGGCCGGGCTTGTCGACAATGAATGTAATAGTCCTATAGATAATTTATGAATTAATAATTTTGGATAGAGTAACAGTTATTTAATATGATTATGTGATGTACATATAAAAATAACTAGATACATTAATGTACAATTTATATCTGTACGGTTGTCAAAGAGGGTTCGACTCTGTACCGATAACCATCTGGAAGCTTGTGTAGTGCACGTAGATCGTCTGGTGAAACTCCAGACGGCGGCGGAACGTGTAGTGGTCCAGCTTGCTCCGCTGGATGTCCGTGAACCATTCTTCGGACAATTTTGGTTGGACGCGGTGACATTTCGTTTAGTTTTTCTAATTAAAAAAATTTAAAACTAAAAAAGTAGGTGGAAAGTGTAGAGGAAAAGGAGGGCGGGGATATATAAAGGGGGGCCGGCTGACGTCCATTTTATGGACACCTGACATCAGGTGCTCATAAAATGGATCAGGTGCCCATAAAATGGGCGTTTGGCAGTCAGACGTTAATTAACGTATGATATGTTATTTTTAGAAATATATCAGAAGACACGGTCAAAAGAAATAGGGAAGATTTAGTCTTACACTGTTTGTTGCTGCTGATTATTTCGCACTGCTGGCCTTATCTGTCGCTTCTTTTCTTTGGTCAGTAGGTTATTTTGAATCTTATAAAACTCCTCGCGGTAACGATATATTTCCACGACGAAATTTGCTGATTTAAACTTTAAATCGCTGAAGTCCAGACCCCTAAAGCCCAAAAGCCTGAAATCTCAAATGACAATAAGCCCAAAAGCCGAAGATCAGAAGCCCAATCCAAGGCTTTCTTCCGTAACTTGATTTTGCAAAAGCAACATTATGGAGTTCTGTACCAATCGATTATCCGTTATCCAAAAAAACAAAGAAAAATGGCGGCACTAGCATCACGCTCGACAGTGTTTGTTGTTACCCTCGTCCCTGCGACCTTCATCACACCCCGCATGTCCATTTTGAACCCTACGGTACCCTCGAAATTAAAACCCTACCCTTCCCTTCACCTGATCCGAATGAAATCACATCTATGTTGCTCCGTGGTGCAAGATATTGTGGTCGAAGAGGAGAAGGAAGAAAATGTAATCGAAACCGATGAGGATAAGAGAAGGAAATTGTATGTGGTGAACTTACCTTGGAAATTCACGGCGTCGGAAATAAAAAGGTTGTTTGAGGAGTGTGGGGTGGTGAAGGATGTGGAGGTGAGCGTGCAACAGTTCGTCTCTCTTGACATCGTAATTTGTGTCGATCATTTTGTATAGATTTTATATGCGGATGTTTTATTTGTAATTAATTTGAGCAGATAATGAAGCAGAAGAATGGATTGAGCAGAGGGTTTGGTTTTGTTACTATGAGTTCTTGGGAGGAGGCACAGGCTGCAGTAGACAAGTTTAATTCTTATGTGAGTTTATTTGTTTGTTTGGCCTGTTTTTATTATATTTTCATAGTAAGCGTATTATCATGAAGTTAGATTCAGACAATGCACTAAATTTATAAGAATCTCACCAACACTTCGTGAGCACAGTTCAAATAAGTATGTTTGGTTGCGATAAATGATTTTCATAGGATAAAAAACAAGTGATAAAAACGTTAGAATACTGCTGCTTTACAATAAGTGTTCAGAATCAACTAATAAATGTTCAGAACTACTGGTTAATTTGACAAGCGTATACTCTGCTTATCGCAACTTATTAGTTGAGTTTCTAAAATACAATTTTTAAGCAATTATTGAGTTGTGATAGGGATTGTAAAAAAGGAATATTTAAAATAGATAAGGAGACAATCGTATTTAGGATGAGGTGGAGCCTTGGCGCAACGGTTAGGTCACCCGCATGGTGATCTAGACGCAACGGTTAGGTCACCTGCATGGTGATCTGGGCACTCAGCTTCGAGTCCGGAAACAACCTCTTCGCAATGCGAAGGAAATGCTGCGTACATTATCGACCTCCGCATAGTCCGTTATCGTGTGGAAGCTTGATGCACTGGGTTCCACCTTTTATTTAATTGATCTATTAAAAAATGGTTTGTCAAATCAACTTTGCATGCTTCTTAAAGCATTTGATTAATCGTCTTCTTTCATTTTTTTACTATCAAACACTTTTCCATTTGAAATGACAAGTGCATTCTCAATTTTATTGTGATTGCTATCATTCGTTTAACAAAAAAGGGGAAAAATGACATAAACATTATATGATAAATATTACGATTCAATAAATTATATTAAGATTTTCAATTACAATAATATCAAATTTTACATCCTCCAAATTTGTGTTAGTCACGGGCTCATTAAACTCATCCTAGAATAACAATAAAAAAACCTAAACAATAAATCGATTGATATGTAGAAGAAAAATAGACTTTAATAAATAAAAAGCAAACCAATATATTTGTCTTTATCAAAATTAGGATCATCAACTAAATTTCACTTGGCTTCATCTATGAGGCAAAAAGATAGTTTTTTCTTCAGGGTTTGAAATTTTTGTTTTCTACAGAACGGCAATCAGACTTGCGATGTTGTATGGAGCAAAATATTGGCCTACTAAAAGACAACACATCCAGAAGATAAGTGTAGCAGAGATGCGTATGCTGCTATGAAGCCGTGGTCATACAAGACGAGACTGGATTAGAAATGATGATATACGCGACAAACTTGGACTAACATCAATTGAAAAGAAGCTGGTCCAACACCGCTTAAAATGGTTTGAATATCAACAATGGAGGTCTTCTGAGGCATCTGTGCGCATTGAAATTATATGTCTCATCAAATGCTCAATGAGAGATAAGGATCGATCAAGATTGACGTGGGAGGAAGTAGTAAAAATGGACTTGAAAAATTGGAACATATCTGAATAACTGGTGTCGGACAGGAGCGCGTGTAAGTTAGCGATCCACGTACCAGAACCATGAGGTTTTTTGGCGCTTAAGGTTGGTTTAGAAGTAGTATTATAAGTTTTATATTATAAGACTAGTGAATATGAGTCTAAGACGTGGTTTCTAAATTGACTTTGTCATGTTTTACTTTTGATTATTATTATTATTATTATCATGTTTTATTATTATTGCTATTGTTATTTTTAAATTGACTTTGTCATTTAGTTTTGGGTTCCATATCTAGCCAACTTTAACTTATTTGAAAACACTAGCTTAGTTGGTGTTGTTTGAAGTTTTTGTTTTCTGTTGAGATATTTTGGGACATTGTATGCGAGTTTTTCTTAAAAAAAATGAAGATGTTATGGTTGTTAGGGCTGAATGAGAAAATACATTTTGGTGGACATAAGAATATAAAAAAATTGATAGGTAATAAAGATTTGATGGTATACAGAAATATTTTTCTGAGTGCCAACGGTAGCACACTAACATAAAAGGTTCCTATACATTGCCAATTACCGTCTTCATGTCTGTCGTTTATTCTCATTCTCTTTTAATCACATTCTCAACAAACTTCGTTGCTTTCTTTTCCCGGCGCAATAGTCTCTCTAATTATCGACACCTCTTTAATTGTTGACCTTTCTCATGTCGTTGTCTCCTTGTGTTCAACACATACAGCTGTCTCTTTAGCCCTTTGCTACTCCAAGTCCGAATTTTTGTCCTAATTTTTGTCTATCAACAAAACCTTAATTCCCTCAAATTTGAAGTGAAAATTATATTCTTTTCAATTTAAAAATGCCCAAAACAAAGAAAATGTTGGAGTGCCTTCATTCGGTAATTGTCAGCATAATTTGAAATTTTCACCTCATACATAACTTTTTTCTTTGAATTTTGAATGGAAGTACGTCAAAGAAGAGGACAAAGATAAATATGCTAACAGTAAATTAGTGATCGTGTCTTAATTTTATAACAGGAGCATTAATAATTTAATTTCACCCCTTAACAAAAATTTAATTGAAAACACACATTTTTTTCTTTAGCCTCATCGATCATGGTTTTTCCTTTGCTAATTCCGAATTTGATAATTTTATCTTATTACTTTTATCTCTTTATTATCTTATTTTTTATTTGTTTTATTGAATCTAGTTGGATTACTATCGCTTTTTTAATTGCATGTTAATTTTTTTTGAAAGAGAAATGTTAGGTTTTGCTTGACAAAATAATTACTCACATTTTATTTATCGATATTCATTGTAATTTTTCTGTTTCTTTATCAAAATAGTTCATTTTTTATATTTGATTTCATATGAAATCGGATCCATTTGAAATTAAGAAAGGCATTGTTTATCTTGAGATATGCAAGGGTAACATTGTCCTAATTGTTGTTTAATTCAATAAAAGAAAGTTCATTAAGTCAAAAAGAAGTAAACAGACAACTATTTTATCATTTTACATTCAACAATTATCATTCAACATTAAACAATCTGTATTAAGCATTCAACACTATTAACATACATAATCTGTAGCAAACTTGTTACATAATGTAGAAACTTAAATGAGGGTGCTTGATTTTCACTTAAAGAGATAAAAAACTTGTTTCAAACCTTAAAAATAGTTGGGTTCCATGACATTTTAAATGGTGTTACTGCATACAATATATTTGGATAATACTTGCTATCCATGTAAATATATGCTTAGATAACTTAACCAGAGCTGTCGTTTCAAGCTTCTTTTGAGATCCCGAGATGATTTAAATAAGAGTATTACATGTGCAAGCAAACCACGTTTCAAATCAATTCGCTCAAGACTGTTTTAAGACGTTTTGAGATCCCAGAAAGGAACATGAGTTATGATGGAATTGACAAAGTGGTGGGTTGGCTCTTAAAAGTCGTCGTTTTCCTTAACTATATTGTTTTCATATTTTAGAAAGTAAGTGGAAATTTTATTGCTTATAAATGAAGTATACTAAAACAATTGCAACGCTGAGTGTAGTGTTGTATGGTTGCACAACACTAATCACCCAGTAACACAACTTCAACATCTTAGTGTAATGATACGACAACTAACATTTTACAGTTGACCATCCAAATTCTAAATTCCAATTCTATTAAAAGTTTAATATTTCCTAACCCCTCTCGAAATTTGAACCTCTTCCAAAATTAATTAACACAATATACATGTTAGTTAACAAATTTTCTTTCTTCAAGAATGACGCTAAACTTATCGACTTCTCCACTAACTAGATTAGAAAAGCAGAGCTTGGTTTCCACCAATCAAGTCGATTGATCTTCTTCTTGTTACCTCTTACCTCTTTAACTACGGTTCTCCCAAATTCTTTCTTTTAAGACATGTGAAGCAAAATTATATTTCTTTTCTATTTATCAAGCAACCCTCTGAATAATATCTAACCTTTCCTCAACTTATTCTCCTAAACCGAAAATTGAGATCTATACTATGTGCTTATCTAAATGTCAAACTATTAACAATAATTTCATACTGATTTGCATGAAGGCCTCTGCTCATTTTTTGAATTCTAAATTTCTTAAGTCAACTATATTAGATGTCCAAGTCTAATGATTCCTTCACTCAACTTTAATTTCCTTCACTTAACAATACTTATGTGTTGGGCTACAGCCCACCCTGATTTTTCTTCTTACAATCAATTCGTTAGTAACTATTATTATTTTCTTTGGTTACAGCTCAATTGAGCAAAGTTCTTGGTCAGCCATTGTTAGCAAACAACGCTAACATGTGTCTATTTGTTACAATTACCAACCTTTATATGTTAATATTACTCTATGTTTCTATCAAAATTTTGGTTCTACATTTTTTGTTGAGAAAATATATTGCTCTATTTTTAATATTAGATTAGAAGATCCATGAAAAAGTTGTACAGGCATAGGATTCAAGCACATTACCAACTTATACAGGTTGATATTATACTGCTCTAGACAAGTAAACATAACGCGAAACCACTAAACAATACAAGCTATATGCCAAAATATCATGTTCAATGTTATATACTAAAATACTAGATATATGCAAAATTCTAAAATCGGGATCCTCAAACAATTTTGGATTATACGTGGTTTCCTAGCGAGGCCAATAAGAGAGACCATAGGTCAGCGTGGACCCAATTCATCTTTTATCGGTATTTTTTAGATTTGTAAAATATGCTCATACATAAAGCAAATTCACAATGCAATACACGTAAAAGAAACAGTTTGTGTAAGTGGGTGCCAAGAATACATTGTACTACTATAATGTGCACTAGTGAGCATGGGTCTTTGGCTTCATCATCTTTGCTGCCTCTTGCTTTTGGAGAATTCTCCATCTTGTACCGATGTTTAGATAACCAATTTTAAATTTCTATGTAAACAAATGAAAAATAAAGCTAAGTAGAAAGTAGAAATTTAGGAAAATACAAATTTGTCACAAAGCCTTAACTTCAATTATATTATTAATTTAGACTTTGTATATACTTTTTTATATTTTTCAAACAATAAATTACAAATTATTCGACCTTAAGAGCATATTATATTCTCCATAAATAAAATATAAGAAGATTTTTGTGCCATTTTATCAAAACAAATATATTTAATTTTCAGTTGCCCTTATATTACAAAGAGTTTCTTCAGCTATTTTTTTTTAAAATTGAATGATTCCTTAATTACTAAAAACTTTCCACATTTGGATTTGTCTTCTTGATTTCGTTTTTTGACAAAATTTTTTGTTCCATCACTTCTTTTCGCCTAATGTTCATAAACAAGGTGGTGTGATATTTTTCTAAATTAATCTTAGTAATCATATTTACAAAATTCTCTTTTACATTAAAATGTTTGTTTTAACTTATAATTTAATTCTATTATCATTGTGTACATAATATCCATTTTTATTATTTTTTATGAGTAGATGTGATGTATAAATGATTTGAAAAGGTTTTAGTTTTATTTTCTTTAAAGTAAAAGGTTATATTATTGTTTTGTTTGTGTTTTCAATGATACTTTTTACCTCTTAGATATATAACAACATACCGTTCCTATTATCTTCATAGAATTTGAATTTTTTACCCCAAAGAAATGTTATATTGATATAAGCGTAAATATTTGAAGATGGTGACTATGATGTTCATGCCTGTGTTTTCTATATTTTATAGTATCACTTTCAAAATATAATACTATAAAATTGAGAGAATTTTTTTTTATGCTATAACGTAATTTGTGATTCAAAGAAAGTGTAAATAAATTTATGAGTAAATATCGAAGTAAAAGTTATGCTCTAACTTAATTTGTAGCATTCGGGTAATATTTGAATTTATGTGTTGTCACATATTATTTATCAATCTTTTTGTTTTATTTTAATCGAGGTTCAAAAGTTCATTTTTCGTTTTCATTTCAATCATTGGTAATTTTATAACTTCTGCTTCCATTTCAAAAATTCTTCAAGTTTTGCTTTAATTCTGATTTTCTAATTTCGGTACCTTTTTTCATTGCTACATACACTAATAAATATCCAATATTATCATAAATTTATTTGCATTCTTTACATTACATACGAAGCACACGCTTTAATGAAAAATCCATGGTTTATGATTCTTTTTTGTTCATTTGAAATCTTTAAAATTTCGATCGATTTTGTATATTTTAGATTTTTATTACGATTCTGGTATAAATTGACATAAGTATAACAACTCTTTTGGGAACTATTTGATTTATTGTCCATTTATAATCTTGTTGAAGTTTTTTTCTTTTTTAATTTTTATGTTTATTATATTTTAATTATTTGTAATTTTTACTATCTTTTTAAATGCTTGAAAACCAAGTATGGAATTTTGACCAGATTCCATTTCAGTTATGACCACATCCGGCAAGGAATTACTGGAATTTCACCAATTTTGAACCATGATTTTAATCGTTATGTTACAATATCATTTTTGTAAATTCTATAACATTGGATAATACTTACACACTCATTTTGAATGTTAGTGCTCATTATAGATATCTTTTATCATAAATATTTCAATATGATATTGTTAAATATCATTATCAAAACTACAAACATTCTAACTCAACTTGTTACACATTATGATGATGATGCAAACCATGTTCTTCCATTTGGAAACAACCATGGTGATAGTGGGCACTGTACTAAAAGGAAATAAGCTCGAGATTTTATAGAAAGAGACACAAAAAATGTTGAAAGTATCACACATAAATGCATAATAGATAAAAACATAACCACATAACATAGTTTAATAACTGTCGCAAATTTATATAAAATGATAAGAATAATATTTGGTACAAAAAAATTGATTGTTATAATTTTCTTTTGGAAATGAAAATTGTTTCTAATAATTTAATGTAGCTATGATATGTTTAATTTTCATTTTCATTATTTGATAACGATGCATTTGTTGCATAAGAGTAAAAAAACATATGGCAATTTTTTCAAATTTAGTATTTTTACTGATAAAACATTGTAAATAACAAATGATAATTAATGTAAACAAAAATACATAATGTATCCAAACTATAAATAACTAACACTATCCAAATAAATCAATCATTAAATATATTCAATGATGTAATCATGATTTGAGCATAACATGGTAATGATACTTATATTTATCAGGTATCATAATAAATTTGATATTGTTACATATAAGTATCGTAGTAAGTTTGATACTAATACACACAACAATAGAATCATTACCGATACATACAGTTACCAATATATATATGTGTGTGTGTGTCAAATTGTAACAACATATGTATTGTAGATCAGTAGCAAGCTAAATATTTATGTGATATCTAGTATATCAATATAATATAAATAAATTATACATACATACATACGTACATTACGTATTCACTAGAATAAACCACACTCAAAAGAAGAACTGACAAAAAAATTCGAGTTGTACTAGTTGTATATTTTTGCTTCTTTTTGCTTTTACGGTGTTATCTGAAATAAGATCGATGTTTCATCATCTAGTCTTTTGGATTAAATATTTTTCGTTGTTGTTCCTACATGTAAAATAAAAAAGATTAAATGTATTTATTTTAGATTATATATACAACATATAGTAGGAGTATTTTAATAATTATATATCATGATATGTGTGTACAACAAAAAATTTTATTTGAACCAATTAGACTACTGAGTTGCCCCCATAATTCTGCAAAATCTAAACTCTTTTAAATTACTGATTTAACTTCCTAAAACAATATTTTTTTCAATAAAACCCTTCCATTTTCTATTTAAGATTACTACATATACATAGTGAGTGGTAACCAAAGGTTAACACGCAGTCACCTTAACCGTAACTCTGACTATCACGTGGGCATCCTGTTGAATCCTGACAAATGACTCCAAATCGGTCTTAACAAACTTCTAAACCCTGTGGATGACTCCAAATTGACGGCAGAAGTAAATAAGAACCATATTCATTCTTTTTCGAAGGTAATGAAACCAAAATTGGATTCTTTTTTTTGGATTATTTTGGTGACCTTCAAGAAATTAATACACATTTCATATGATTCTTGCATTAAGAATACTAAATTGGGACATACTGCTATTCGTTTTATTGTTTTTTTAATTTATATGCATCATTATCAAAATGTTGAAAATTATTTATTTATCATAATTGCTTTAAATTATGATAAGAGTATCACCCACATGGTTTTCAAAATAAAACGTTAAAATTTAACGGAACAAAGTATTTTTAATCATTTCATATATACACCTATAATAATTATTAAGCTATATTTAAAATGTCAGCTATACATTTTTACCTATTGTCCGTTTATGTTTTAAACTTTCATCATTTGTTGTTCCTCATACTTTTGATATCCCGAGCTTCCTTCCTTTTAGTAAACGGTTTACTACCACCATATTTGTTTTTGGATTGAAGAATGGGGTTGCATTATTCAACTTTCATAATCTTTTTGTTTAGTCACAGTTAAAATTGAAAATACAAGATGAAGAAGCTAATAGTATGTGAAAGAGAACAATGAAAATAGGAGAGAAGATATAAAACTTCCAAATTGCCGAATTAACCTCCTAAAACAAAATAAATTTCATTCTGTTTTTCATCTTAGATTACCACACATACATCAAGGGTAGCAACTAAAGGTTACCACGCAGGCGGCCTGAGCGGTAACCAAAGCTGCCCTGTAGGCGCCCTGATGAAGTCTAATGAATGACTCCAAAACGGTCATAATAGATTTTGAACCCTAATGAATGACTCCAAAACAGTGATGACAAATTCATGGTATAAGAAAATGAGATTCATATTCATTATTCTTACGAAGGTAATGAATAGGACCGTTTTATTGATCAAATAAGAAATTAATACACATCTTCATTTTGATTCTTGCAATAAGAACACTAAATTGGAAGAAACTGCCATACATTTTTTTTCTGTATTGATATGCAATATGTGCATCATTTTTTTTGAAATGATACTTTATATACAACAAATCACTGTGACAACATATCACATGTCAATAAACGTTCGAATCACGTTACGCAAGTTTCGAACTTGTGACATATCGCATCAAAACCAAATCATTTAACCATTGAGACAATGGTGCTTGACAATATGCGCATCATTTTCAAAATGTTAAAAATGATATTTATAAATATCAAAATCACTTAAATTATTAGAATAATATTACCAATATGGTTTTCGAAATAAATATTGAAGATTATTGCAACAAATTATTTTTAATCATTTCATATATATACTAACTGTATTAGCTGTTGTAAAATGGTGTATATATGTCATTTCAAAGCACGGTTGAATCGCTCTCTTTCAAGAATGTTTTCCTCTATCTCAGATCACATAGGGTTGTCATAAAACATTCTTTTAGGATACAGTAGAGTGAGTTTGTACAAGTTGTGTTCACTTGTACAAATCAGAAGAACACTCGAAATGGTTAAATGAAACGCGTATAATTTTTTTATTTCGGGAATGCAAAAATGTTATGTTGTGATGGCGAAGTATTGTCATGTATATATAGGAATACATATAGGAAGAATGCTTGGTGATACTGTTGAAATGAATAGACATCTTTTAGTCACGACGGTCATAACAGTTTGTTTGAATTCATTCAAACACAAATGAGACATACCATTTTTTATACGGGACGCTGCCCCGCACTCCGTTAAGAGACACAGCTCCCTGAATCCCCATGACCTGACCGGTCAGGTCGACTGCCATCAGCGGGAGCGTTGTTTCCGCACCCCATCTAAGGGGGTTGGCACTTCCACTGGACACCCCTTTCATAGTGACAACCAATTTAGACAATTTTATGAAAACAATTTCAACATTAACAATGTCGAATGTACATGTTTGCCTATTATGCAGTTTACATGTGAAATTTTTATCATTTGCTGTGCCTCACACTTTGAAATCTCGACCTTCTTTAATTTTAGTAAAAAAATTATTAGCACCAATTTGTTTTTTGGATGGAGAATATGGGTTGCATTATCGTCATCTTCAACTTTTATAAAAAAATTCTGTATTGGCAATCAAAATTGTAAATATTGAACTAACAAGATGAAGATAATTGTACGTGTGAGACAGAAAAAGACAAATAGGGAAAGGACAGATTAGTAAAGGTGTTCATTATTTGTAAATGTGGAAAATCAGTAATTTGACTCTTATCCTAGCATAAGAAATTAAATGCGAACTTTAATGTTTTTATGTCGCTATCTTTTTTGTTTCTTCCTCTAATAATTCCTTTGTTTATGTTTACGTATGTACATACGTGTGTGTCTGTGTACAAACACAACGAGAGAGAAAAAGAGATCCTTTAGAAAAGTTCTGTATTTTTCAAATATTCAGCTCTACAGAAACTCAACATTCATTTAAAATTAAGTCCCTTTGGTACGAAATAATCCTTATTTGTGTGACTATTTAAAACCAACACATCTTTTTCTACAAAAGTCGGAGTTGGACTGCTAAAATACTTATCTATTAAATCAAAAAATACTTCTGTTTCTAATGTCTCTTTTAAATGGTTTATTTATTTATTTATTTTGGTGTGGAGTGAAATGCCTGTAATGCCAGTTGCTTGCATTGTCTACTGTATATGTCATTTGTACCGTTTAAACTGTAAAGTGCAAATTGTTTACACTTTTTATAGTGTTAGTTGATTGTACATTATAAAGTGAAACTCCGTTGCACTGTTTATATGCTTGCACATGACAAAGTGTAGTCCACTTGCACAATTTATTAGGTTACTATATCATGAAACACAATTGCGAAAACATTTGAAACTTCTTACCAATTCACCAAAAGTGAAGTTAGAATTAAAAATAAAGATAAAATATAAATTACGTAGTCATTTCATCTTCCTTGGTTTTTTTTCAAAAGCTCTTTCATCTTTCTCAAACGATTCAAAATGAATCGCTCACTTTTCGTCCTCAATTTCGATAAAAACAGTGCTCATTTTCTAAGTATTTTAACAAAACACAATCATATTCTCCTTTTGCGTTTGGTAGACATCAGATTAGAACATATTCATTTAACAATTGACTCAGGTAGCACTTCCACAAAGATTAAACGTGAACCACAAATTAATGTTATGAGCAAATTGATCCAACTTTCAACAAAAGAAGGTTATTCAGTTACAAACCAACTAATTGTGATGGCGAAGAATGTATCTTGCAGCCAGTGTCAGAAGATGCTACATGTAACTGATAAATGCATCTAATAAGTCAATTATTCAGAAGAAGAAAAAGATCTGTCTATTGGAATATATGTGTGGGATACGTTTACAGTTGTTGATGGCATTAAATCAATGGAATTGATTTCAATTTCATTTTGATTATACAGTTTATTCCTCTTCATCAGCTATTGTAACTTCAAAAGTTTTAGTGATATTAGTTTTCTGTATGTACGAGAATAAGAGATACTTGGTGAGAAAATGAACATATTTTCTAATTGATCTCATGATACATGAAGGAAAGTATAAATTGATCACTTTACAAGGATCCGCCTTAGAAATGTAAAAGTGTGAGTTTTTTAAATGTATTTTGTATAAAATAAGGACCAAATTTCAATTTCCATTATTTTAAAATATAAACTTAACTAGCACATGTTGTGAGCAGTCAAATTGAGTTGTTACTTAGATGAATATATCTTTCTCCATCCATAACGAATGTTGTTTTGAGTTTGGGTGTTGAATTTTGGCGACATATAGGAATTTGTAGAGGTCGAAAGTAGCTTCGTAACGGATAAAACGGTTCGCAAATTGGAGTTTGGAGATGAAAATTATAAGAGAAAATGCGAAGTCGGCGAAGTTTGGGGTAGAGCTTTCTTTCAGATGTCTGACCAAAAGGTTCAGACGTCTGATTTGGGACTGAAATGCTTCCAGAGCATTCTGTCAGACGTCTGACCAAATGGGTCAGACGTCTGGTCTGAAGCGAAGTCGCTCTAGTAATTTAATCCAGAAGTCTGACTTTTTGGCCAGATGTTTGGAACGACTTTCTTCAGTTTTCTTCGTACGGACTTTAGATGAAAATTTGCGATATCTGCAGGGGCAATTTCGGAACATTGCCTAGAGTTTCTATTCTCCTATATAAGCTAGCCTCGCGTTTCACATCTATATGTGTGCAAGCAACTGCAAAAGATTAGCCTTCACCAAATTAGGGTTTGTCAAAACCTAATTTTCTTCAATTCTCTTCTCCACAAATCAATTCTAAATAGAATTTTGATTATTGTATTCAATCTCTTGTACTCTTCTCATCAATATTAATAAAAACTATCTCTTAAAGTGGATGTACGCTAACACAATATTCGTGGAACCACTATAAATCGCTGTGTGATTTATTTTTCGTTATTGCTTTGATTTCTATATTGCTTGTTTGAGATTGTGATTGCTTTTGGATTGGTTGAGTTCGGAAGTGAGTCGTCGATTGGTTGTTTTTACACTTCTTATCACGATTTCGTCTTCCGCTGTGCTTGTGGGGTTTTGGTTGGGTTTCGGCATTCCCGCATACCATACGCGTTCGCATCACCGTTACCCAAGACATCAAAATGCATGCTTTGCTTGAGTAAAATACCACTTTTATTCTAAAAAAAAAAAACTTTCAAACTCTTTTAGAAACTATGTTGTTAGGGGCGCCACCAAGACGTCGTTGAGTACCGATTAGACACTACTTTGCAATTTTAACGCGCCACCTTTTTATTTTAACGCTTTTTGTTTAAGGCGCATAAGTGCTAAGCTTTTTCTGGAGCGCTAAAAAATAGGCGTTTTTATTATAACTTTATTTTTTTACGTGACTAAGTTAAATATATTTTCAATAAACTCATCTGGTTACTTTGTTTATTTACTATAGTTCTTTATATTCAAGGATTTCTTTTTTATATGAAAAAGTAGTTCTCATATGAGGAGAGCGCTTCTTGTATTCAAGAATTTCATTGCTTGAATCGTTTTATGTTTTTTTAAAATATACAAATAGTTGATTAATAAATAATAACGATTCTTCTTTATATTTGAGAATGTAAGTTACTCTTTAATTTTTTGAAATTCATCTAACCGATTTCGTAATTTTTATCTTAATTGTGTTAGCCTTTTAGAAGTTTCTTTTTATAACAAAAGCGATATTTTATTCAAACAGAACACTCATTATGATGTCTCATCATAAGATTAAATCTATGATCTCTAGAACCTTTGTCTAAAAGGTCGTACAGGACAACAAACCACAAATCATTTGTCAATAAATATTTGAATCACGCTGCGCAAATTTCGAACTTGTGACCTCTCATATCAAAGTCAAATCACTTAACCACTAGAACAATGATGTTTGTCATTTGTTAAGATTATATGGTATACAAATATCAATTATTGTCATTACACAAAGTTTACTAATATAATTTTTGTTGAAGTACTTGATTCATTTTTAAATTTATCGACGAAACATTTAAATGTGTACACACATATATCAATTATAGTCAATGATAGGTATTGATCATTTAATTGACATCAGTATAGTTTAATAAATGTTGGTTATTTTTGTAATTATTTATTGTGAATATTGTTTGTGTAAAATGTATATGTGAGGTAAACCTATTTCGTCCAAGTTCCACTTGAACTCCACTTGGACTCTAAAGTCAATCTTAGCAACCAGCGCTGCACTCCGCCTCGAACAACATAGTTCAGAAATAATAACAAATACAAATAGAGCTGCGCGAAAGGAAGAAATTTGTTTGGTTAGGTTAATTATATGTCTATTAGATACCTGAATTTAAGATTGCTCAAAGTGATAAACAATGAATTATGAAGGAGAAAAGGGCGGCTCGTTTTGTGAAATAGTGAAAAATAAATAAAGAAGAATGATTTGTGGAAAACTACCCAACATATTGTAAAATTGCATCAGTGTATTTTGCATATAAATGGGCTAATATAATTTCTTATCATGCTAGCTTTTAATCTTTCTTTCTGCATAGCTAATAAAAATGAACTTTAAATAAAGTTTTAATCTCGGATTTCCATCTTGGGATTTAAGGGTGAGCATTTATTGGTTCAAACGGAATAAACCAACCGAACCAAATAAGTTTAATTAGTTTATTCGGTTTTGTTAGTTAATTGGTTTGGTTCAACTTTTGTTTTCTTATTTATTCGGTTTATTGATCGTTTTTTTCGCTCTTCATTATTTGAAAATTGAACCAACCAATTAAGTCAAATTCAAAACCTATGTTATTTTAAAATAACATAATTACAAATGTCAATGTTATTATTTACATCATTATCCTTACATTATTATTTTCCTTTTAATTCATATTAATATTTTCAAAAGAAGAATTTGTTTTTCGAAACGATAGCATTATATGAACTCAATTAATTGTCCCAATATAATTTTATATTTGCAGTACGAAAATTTAATTTATTTGAGATAAACCAATCAAGCTAATCGAATATTTCAGTTTGCTTGATTTCAATTTTGGAAAATATTGGTTCGGTTTGGTTCGGTTTTTAACTTTCGAATGGTTATTCTAATTTCTGTAACGACCCGCTATTTTGGACTATTCGCATCTGCACATGTCAGACTTGAATAATTTAAAATACCGAATTGTTAATTTAAATTTGGTAAAACTGAACATGTATAGTAAATAAATAATCATAGAATCACAGACACGGAGTAATAATATGCAGCGGAAGCAAAAGATAGTAGTTCATGAAGCTACTATACATATAACAGAGTTAAATATGTTTTAACAGAAGTCTCGAATACAATAGTCAAATACAATATCAGACTACATCACTGGAATCAACTGAATATCTGAAATCTGGATAGATAGCTGGATCTTCAGGCGAAGCTCCAACTCCACGGCCGAATACTGGTACACTCAGTCTGACCCGAGCGTAAAACAAAACACAAAACACTCGAGTCAGGATTAACATTCTTATATCAGTAAATCCAACTCAAGTGAAATAACAATTGAAATACAATAACTCAAAGGACGTTGGAATAACCGTCCTCTAAGGATCCGTTAAACTATCTACTATGTAGTAATATACGCTAAATAGATAATGTCTATCAATAATATAAAGTATCAAAAATAGTGTTAAGGCGTTACCATTATCCCCCTTAACACATTTTATATAAGCGTTATAGTCTATACAACACTGTAAACTCCACCGTAAACTAGTGGGATATCAGGGAGTACTCTAAAGGTATAACACAAAACAAATTCGTAGTTGTCGCGTATATAGGGATACAAGTATGACAAGGCACATGAGGCAATACCTAAGGTAGTGAAACTATCGTTTGCCTGATCCGGACTGGTGAAAACGCATCGCCGCAACGATCGCAACACCGCGAAACAACACTCTCAAAATACGAGGGTGCACCAATCAATAACAGGTAATGAGTAGTTTACGAAGAAGTGTGTTCGCTCGAGGTGGCTAACTCCATTTGGCCCGGCACGGCTCCTGTTTTAGTCATTTCCAATTTGACACAAGTGTCAAGGCTATCTATTATCGTTCTCTTTCTTCAGTCATCACGTACGTCATTCCAACCACTTCATTCTGGATTACACTCCGCGTGTAGTTATTAAAGTGGTTTTCGGTTTAGACAGAGAGTGTCCATAACCGATTCCGGTCTCTTTAACAACTTTCGTAATTATTACACCGATTGGTCGTTTAATAAATTTCAACACCAAATCAAATTCAATTTCAATTAGTATTTATAAATCAACATTTCATTTGTCTTTCTAAAACAATTCCTATAATTTACATTTCAAAACTTCCAAAGTACTATTTCAAAATCTTGTAATTCGATTTCAATTTTTATTTAAACAATTCAATATTGATTCAAGTTCGTATATAAGTTTTATTCCGAAATCATTTAAATTAATTTAATTTAACATTCCAATCAATTTTAAATTCATTTATCGATTTCATTCAATATTCGTTAAGCTAATTTATCATTTAAAACAATTTTCTTTTAATTTCCAATTCATTAAATCAATTACTTACGTTCAACTTCATTATATCAAAACTTCAAATTTGAATTAAATTAGATTCGTCAAATCAAGTTCTTTAAATTACGAGTCTTACATTCTTTTCAATAAATCTCATTTCATTTCTTGTTACAGAAATCCAATTCCATTTATTTATTTACTTAGTTACAAATTCCAAAACTCAGTTGATAAAGAAACTGAGTATCACTTATTCAGGAAGTTCAATTTTATTATTAACTTACTTAAATAATTTTCCAAACTTAACAAATAAAGAAACCCAATTTTTATTATTAACGAAGTTCAAATTCATTTATTCAAAAGTTCAATTTCTCTGATCAAAGAATTCAAATTTTATTTAATTATCAATTAATTCAATCTTATTCAATTATTAAATAATTTCAAAACTTAATTATTAAATAATTTCAAAACTTGATAATTTCAACTAAATTATTAAAAAATTTTCCAACTTAATTATTAAAAAATTTCAAACTTAATTATTAATAATTCTAAATTTAATTATTAAATAACAAATTTTTAAACACGTTCTTTCAATCAATTGCTACGTTAATATTTTGTTTCAAATTTCAAATATTCACATTTCTTTTCATTAAAATTTTAAATTCCAATTTTATTTCAAAATCTTATTATTATTCATATAAAATCTTTATTTTATTTTTAAATCCAATTATTTACCAATCGGGTTTATTTAATTCTCTATCCTAAGTCAAGTTCATTTGGGTATTTATCATTTCAACCCGATTCCATTTCAATTTAAAAAAAAATCAAAGCATAACAAAGTGAACTCCGCAGTGTGATAACTGGGATGGTGTCAAAGTAAATAAACAAGTAATAACAACAATCAATAACAATCCAACAATTAATTCAAATAATCCCCACGTAATCGTATTAATTCACATTGTTGTTTGTGCAAATTAATATAATTATTTTTAGAATCTACACTATCATTTCATGTAGATTAAAGATTATTACGCTACTATTAATATTGTTCTTCACTAAACATCAATTATTCAATTTTATATTTTATCAATTTATACAACATAAATTGAAAAGGTTCAAGGGTAATTAACTTTTTCTTTTTTTCTACGTGTCAAATAATTAAACGTTTAAGGGTCATATTATACAAATTTAACTAATCAAATTCAACACATATGTCAATTCAAATTTTTAACTATCCTACGTCAAATTCAATTGCATAATATTTCTCACTTTATACATTACAATTTAACATCCAATATAAACAACAAACAATCAATCAATTATTAACCAAACAGGATTATCATCGTATAATTAACAGATAATGGTGTCAGATGTCACAGGTGAACTGATACAGGTAATAGCATATATTTAACAATGTAAACCACTAGCAGCAGCATATTTCAATTGTCGTTTCAATTGAAATCAAATTTAATAAATAAAATAATATTAATCGTGAGTGATTGCTCACCTTTCGAGACTAGAGAATACAGAAGGAGACACATATATGCACACTGTAATTTGAATCTCGCATCCAAGCAAAGCAAAAGCAGGATTGGCACAATTTCGACGACAAAGCTTTCATGGCTAGAAATTAATGGAATTTAAAGCACTGACACAGATACGTACACGGACACGACACGACACTTCAAATAACTGCGATAAGCAAAAACAGATTTTAGCACGATGGTTTGATGAATATAATATATATACATATATATATTGTGCATATAATTCCTGTCGACAAAATTCAAAATGATAGGTATAACTTTTGTCGACGATGTCTATCTACGTATCATATAGCATGTCCATCGACTCAGATTCAAACTAAAGCAAATTCTCTCTGCCAGCATCGCATATACGTGTAAAAATACATATATAATCGAGGTTAGCCTACTGCCACATATATACACGGCATATATATGTGTATAACCTTTATATGGTTACATCACAACATCAACAGAGAAGGAAAGGTCTTAGGCCATATGTTACTTCAAAAAGCAACATATCTTTCAATGAGCAAAGGTGATAAACTAAAATATATGTATAATTCGCGTACATATCTTTCAACTAGCACCAGAGAATAACCCAACACAATGTATATAAACAAAAGTTACTTCCTGCTAATATACACACACACATGTGTACGCACAACATATATATGTTTTCATGTAAAACAGTAGAGGAGGTGGATGGGTTTAGAAGTGCTAGCGATGGCAGGTCGGCATCGGGGTTTTGGGTGGGCGTGCTTGGCAGAGTTGGTGGCTCTTGTCCATACCGAGTCAGGAAGCGGCGCTTCAGGTCTGGACCGGGTGGGCTTCGAGTGGGAAAGGAAGGAGGTGGAGGTGGGGCGCAAGGGAAGGTGGCAGGTCAGAGAGCTCGGGTGGGAGAAGATAGGTGAGGTGTGGAAGGAGGTGGGGTCGATGTGAAGCAGCCATGGGTGCTCGGCATGGGTGAGAGAGGGAATGAGAGGCGGTTGCGAGTGTTGTGTGGCTGCTCTAGGTAAGGGAGGAGGCCGAGGCTAGGAGCGGCTGCGCTAGGTGGCGTTCGGTGATGTAGGCCTTGATGGTGAAGAAGATATGCGGGCTTGCGCGACTAGCAGAGAGGAGAGGGCGAAGGCGGATACACGTTAGTTTGGTGTTTGGGTTAGGCGGAAAGAAAAAGAGGGGGATGGCTTGAGGAACTAAAAGTGGTAGTGACAGAGAATTCATTTTTTCTTTCAGAACCAAAGAGGAGAGAAATAATGAGTGCGGTGGAAAAGAAGGGTAGTCGAAATTTAATTGGTTGTAACTTAAAAAGGACGGAAGGCAAGGAATGAACTGGTTATAAATTGGCACCGGAAAATAGCAACATTCAAACTTTGAATTTTGAAATATTATTTATGACAATTGGTTATTAGGTTTGACAGAAAATAAATGCCACTGATTGTTGGGTTAATACCGAGAAAATTTGAATAGACACAAGATTGTAACCGAGTACCGATACGGTAGGCATTACGCAACATGCAACGTACACCGGACTCTGAATTTGAAAATCGAGTACACCGTAAAGATCAGCACGACGAGACGATCAAAACGGCATACGGATATCAGTGGTACGATTGAATTATAAAAAATTCGAATTTTCTACTAGCGGAAAATGCAAGAAAAGTGCAGAAAAATAAGATCGACGGAGCGAAAGATGTCCGAATTTGGGAAAACGAAAATTGACGTCTTGCTTAGAAGATGATTTAGAATTTTTCTATGTAAAAATATTTAGGTTTCGAAAATGTTTTATTTTCATCGCTTTTTAACTGATTAAATTTAAGTAAATTCACGCACGAAATAAACTTTCATATTTTCGGACGAGAATTTACCAGTTGCTATGTTTAACTAGACGCATTCCAAATATCAAATTTATATTTCAAAATTTTATCGTTTAAAATTTCACAAAATTTCAATTAAATAAATAAAACAAATAAAATTATAAATAAAACAAACAAAATTATTAAAAATTTACGGGTCGTTACAATTTCAATAATTTTTGTCGGTTTCAAACCGATCCAACCATTTGCTTATCCCTAGTGGGATTTCGATTCATGATGTCTTGTATTGGATGTAAACACAGACAAGATGAATGTATTTCATGTGTACATATCAAATTGTCATCTTAAGCTTTAAGTGCACAGCGAACTATCTTATAATAACTTACATATTCAAAATTAGTGTTTTCTACAGTTTTTTTTTAAAATAATTGTTACTTAAAGAATCAAAAAATAAACTATAACCTACTTTATTTGCATTGAATAAGAGTAGTTGGGTTAGAAAGAGAAGACTATTTTATTTTGGAAGACAGTGCTTGCTTGATCGATTTGATAGCGATGAATGATTTCTTCTTTGTGAATATTGGATAATGGTGAGGTCTTTTGTCATGGCTCTTCCAAATAAAAAATAAAATTCAAGTTTAGAGTGTTGGTAAATTGTACTGAATTGGGTCATTTTTTTGGAGCATGTATATAAAAGGGGAATAAAATGTAAAAAATTCCTTTTTTCGCCGATCAGCCTGGATTTTGTTTGAGATTTTCATATTTCGGTTAAGATGTGTATGAAATGAGATATGAACATGAATTGATATGTTGTCTCGCTTATGTGCAACAACAAGAACTCAAACATGAATTGACAAGATCTAAAACACTTATTATAAATAATTTTGAAATGGGTTTTGTATGTGCTATTAGTTTTGGAAGTGTTCTAAAGTATAAAGTAAAAGAGAAAAAAAATCCTTATTTATATTCTAACAACCATACATTTAACGCTTAAGATGCTTTCAGTTTATTTTTTATTTTCTACATTTAAAAATCAATTTCATATTTATATCAGTCAGAATTTTCTTTTGCCAAAATCCCTTTTCTTTTAGGAAACAAAAACAGCATTCCCTGGTAGACAAAGGGAGTGCTATCATGATCTTTTCGCTAGCTTCTATACATTTTAATGTATCAATAGTTAGGCGTAACTCTAGTCTTTGTCGTTTCTGTCAATGATCACACCTTTGTAGGCTATTAATCTATTATCACAAGCTGACATGCTTGTTAATTTATATAGCATACTATGTAATTCTGTTTATGATCATTGATCTTTATATTGGGATTATCTATAACCTGTTACAGACAAACTTGTACCCTATGCATTTTTTGCTCATCTTTTAGCATGTCCTGATGCATTGTTGTCATTTTGCAAGAAAAGTTAAACACACGGGTATGATTTAGCAACATATCAGCATGACTAACGTGTGTACACACACTGTTTATTCATCTATTAGGCCAAATGTGAATCCTATATAATCTGTTACCCCACATAGGGATATATTAATAATTTTATGATGCTGTTCTCTTATGAAAAAGAATCCAATGATCATAAAGCTAAATTGAAGCTACTATAAACCTCATACGCACAAAATACTACTATTTTTGAAGATGGGGATGAATTTTAATTCCTACGTTTGCATAAAGTAGACAATAATTTGCTCAGGAAGCAAAATGTTACATAGTATTTATAACCAATTGAATTGCTTGAATTCCAATATGCTATTCTTATTTTATCTAGGAATTGATGGGGAGGACCATCAGAGTTGAATTTGCAAAGAACTTCAGACCACCTGCTCCTTCACCACCATCTGACACCCCTAAACCAGGAGGTTATAAATTATATGCAGCAAACTTAGCTTGGAAAGTGAGATCTGCTAACCTCAAAGAATTTTTCTCAGAAAAATTCAACCCTGTATCTGCACGTGTGGTACTTGATAGCACAACTGGGAAATCCGCTGGTTATGGATTTGTTGGTTTTGCCACAGTGGAGGAAGCAGAAACTGCTATTTCTGAAATGAATGGAAAGGTAAGTTGAAGTTTTTCTCTTCAGTCCTCACAAAATATAATTTACGTTTTCTTATGTGCAAATATGTCGCTATTTCTGCAATGCAGATACATCATACAACACCACACCCCAAACGAACAGAAGCTCTTAGTCTTCTAAATGTACCATCCATTTTATTGAAAGGCTAAGTCTATTCCTACGCCAATAATTACTTAATTTACACCAAAATATTTAATCAACTAGTATAAACCAGAATTACTTTACATACACTATCTTTTTGCACTTGTTCTCATCCACGTTATCTTTTCTCTTTCAAACAACTTCAAACTCATTTACACAAAAATAGATGTTTGTAGTACTAAATTAAGTTAGAATTGGACAAAATTAACTTTAATTTTTAGCACTAATTGTGTAATATATATATATATATATATATATATATATATATATATCTCATTTTCAACAAAATCAACTCTAACTGTAGAAAAATAATTAAATACTTCGAAATTAGAGCGGTTCGTCATGAAAGTTGGCTTAATATTTTAGGTTCAAGATAAAAATTCGTTGAATTCGTCATCAGAATGTATTGATTTGATCAAATTTCATCAATTTTAACATTTTAATATTATAAGTTATAAGAAAAGGATTAAATGCAATTAAAAAGATGGGAAAATTAGCAATACATTTTCTTAGAAAAATAATGGTATGTTAGGTAATTTTCGGTGTATGAACAAAATTTACCTTATCAAAATTAACTTTATCAACGATAATACTAATTATTGTCCTTCATTTTTAGCAGTCACTTGAATGCTATAAGTTCCTACTCGTTTCAGCAGTGAATTTGTTAGTTGTGCTAGTGAAATTACTCCGAATGTTTGCAGTTATATTGTATCCAAGTAATGTATGTACTGATTTAATTTTTGATAAAGGAATTGATGGGCAGACCTCTACGTTTGAAAATAAGTGAGAAGGCAAATGACGAATCTAAGGAACCTGAATTGAACGAAACTGAGTTACAATCTGAGGAAGCAGAAGCAGCTACAGAGTTGTAGAGTAATATGTAATGTTCTATGTAGAATACTCTTGATTAGTAGCAAATCTTTATACACAGGAAACTCTATGCAGATTGAAATCATGTGATTTTCCAGGTATGTTGTAACCCATAACAGTCTTGAATATTTCAGTTCTAAATGTATTTCCTCTTGTAGTCTCTCATTTCATTAACTTTTAGTTTTGCACGCATTATGTTCTCCAAGGATGACTGTCTAGTTGTCACAAATACATAAACTATCCAGGGAGAAAGTTTGAACCTCTATGTAAATATACATGCTCTTCCTATGGCAAAGTGATATGATATTTGTAACTGCATATGCACTCGTGCGCAAATATACACACACATATATAAATACAGAATTGCTACTTTACCTGAAAGGTTGTATGTCAAATACCCTAATGTGAGATAAAATATTTGGACCCCTATGATTTTCAATTTTACCGCCTTCAAGTTTGTTACCATTCACAATTTTTTACTTATTATACTTGGATTTTTTTTTTTCATTTTGGTCCTTTTTTTTTTTCTCTTGCTATTTTCTCAAATTTCCTCGCCAATTCGAAGCTTGGCTTGCTCTTCATCACAGGAAGCTTCCACAGGTATCAATTATATAGTTAATCTTCATTTTTTTATATAAATTTTTTATAAATTAGGGTTTTGTTAAATATGAAAAAAATTAATGTTTCGTAGTTATAGATGTAGTTGTATGATCAATGGAATGCAAAAATTCGTTGCTTTTACCATGTTTAAGTAGATGTTTAACGTTGTTAGTTTTATAATGGAAATATGATTTGTGATTATCAAATATTTGTCTTATTTGTAGATTACTCCGAGATGCTGCCGGGGCCGATAGACGGTAGCGTATTGTTTATGCAAGAACGCCATTGAACAAGCAACTACACTTGGATGCAGGTAGTACACGTTTATATGGAGTGGAAATATGCACTGGTTATACGTAACAGTTATATTTTGTTGTTTTTCTAATAGAGCAACACTCCAGACGAGACTATTGATCACTCATCTAAATTGAAGAGAGCGACTTCTCATTCCGTCGTGCTAGAACTAATTGATCGAGTCGACTTCTCACTTGTCATTCGGCTGGGGTACACTTCATTGGATCACCATCTGATCACAACTTTGGGGGACAGATGGATGCCGGAGACGTCTTTATTTCACCTATGGGTAGGGGAGATGACCATCACGTTGAGTGATGTTGCTGTCATGCTTGGCGTACCCATAGATAGTGTTCTATTGAGCAATCCAGAGCTGGTAGATTACATGGAGTTGTGCGAGCGGCTTTTAGGAATATCTCCTATTGAACAGTGGTGGGGTAATGAGATGATGGTTACTACATGTTTCAGGGAGGAGCTCGCCAACGACATTCCACAGACGCCTCGAACATTCAGATTGAGCAGCGTGCTCGAGCCATTATACTGCATATCATCACTTCAAGTTTGATTTGCGATCATTCCAAGATCCGTATCTGGCTCAAATGACTTCCATTTCTAGAGGTTTGATGTGTGCCACCGGTATTCTTGGGGTAGTGCAGCCAGTCCTAGTGCATACATACACGGAGCTGACGAGGCTTGCTTTGCTAGAGAACACATGCATAAGTGGTTGTCTGAGTCTAATGCATGTATTAGCATTATAACCCTCCATATGAATTTACTCATATGTTCTAATACAGTGCAATTATATGTGAATACACGTTTGCAGTTATGATGTTGGAGATACCTTTCGCTCAGGAGAATATCGATGAAGAGTTCGAATGTTAATTTATCTCTGTCGTATGGTGCTAGGTGTGTTAATCATGTTAGTTGACTTTATACACATGTTTCGATCCAGTAATTCAAGCTTCTCTTCTCGTAGGTGGGTAGGACCGGAGAGCACGGCGAAATCTCCAAGGCGCAATGTTACGTTCTACCGCAACGATTTGGATGTACTTGATTATGATGCGGTGACATGGACTCCATACGCACATGTGCTTGGAGATCTCCAAACTTATGCACCGTGTCTATTCAGTTGTGGACAGCATGAATTCCACTCGTTTCTTCGGTGATGCGGCACATTATCTTCTTGATAGAGTTATGCGACAATTTGGCATGGCACATCATTTTCCAGAGCAAGCTTCGCATTACAGGATTGATAATACAACTGGAGAGTGTGATATGGCGATTGAGACATGGAATCATTGTCATATGTACACGCAGCAGGAGCGGGACCTCATGTTAACGGATGAAGAATATTATAATTGGTACTGGAACACCAAACGCCGCAATGTTCTTTGTGCCAAAGAACATCCTATTGTGATGGACCCATACACTCCTAGAGCTCCTCTTGAGAGAAATGTGGTGTGCAAAGTCGTTGGTTAAGTTAGCGTAATTAATATACGTTTTAATTACTTTGTTTTGGCAGGTGAACGACATTTACCGTGCAATGGAATTGGTAGATGAGATATCAGAAGAAGTACCAAAGCGTTCGCAGGAGAAATGCTTTAGTGTGAAGCACATTTTGAAATCAATCTTGGGAAGAATAAGCTATCACGACCCAAACGACCGTCGCCTCCTCCTCTTGTGCTCATCAAAGCTCCTCCAATAGAGTTCGCTCCTCCTCCCCTGATTCGACAATACCAAAGACGTAAACATCGACAAGGTAATTCATCCTCTCAACATTCGCACGCAAAATTTGCTCTCGAGCCTTCACAACCTACTGAAGCCATGCAACCAAGCGAGGAGGATTCGTCAGACGAGGTTCCATTATCATGGAGGAAGCCTAAAAGAACTCCTCAAGAACTCCGCCACCTAGAAATTAGGTTTGATGTTATGGATTTATTGGTTTGGCCAATGTTGGGTCGAATGTATCGGATGTTGTAATTTGATGTATTGATGTAAGGATGTTGCAATAAATGTATGCATTGATCAGATGGTTTGTTTTTTGATGTCTCGGATTGTGTTTGTTGTGTATGTTGTCCAGGATATAGTGAGCGATGAAAGTTTTCAGGTTTCTGCTTGAAACTTAGATATGCTGGGGCGACTTCTCAAAAGTCGTCAATGTGCGACTTTTGAAAAGTCACTCACTGGCGACTGTTGAAAAGTTGCTCCATTGTATCATGGTTTCAAATAGAAACCTGGAGGCTTTTTCATCCCTCACTAAAGTAACAATTGTATTACATAGATTCCTCCTCTTTCTCCCATCTCATTCTTCATTTTACAAAATTCTAAACAGGAAAACCCACAATCAAATCTATAATTCCCTACTATAATTCATCGTTTCTCATCCAAATTGCGTAATTTTTGAAGATTTGCGGCACAGTCCAAGGTCGTAGTCAACACTTATACTTGATTTTGAAGTTTTTTACATTTCTACATAGAAGATCTTATTTACCTATAGTTGCAATGGATCAATAATTAATGATGAGACTTTAATGAAATACCGTGGCTGCTTGGATATTGATTCGACTGTAAACGTTGGCGACGTTGAATTTGTACCGGAAACCCAATTATCACCACAATCAGCACATAATGGATTTGTACTCGATACTCAATTAAATGTTGAAGCAAATCAGCGTAGGAAGGGAGAAGAAGTTTGCAACGAACCGGAACAAGCATTTGAAGAACCGAAAGAAGCACTTGAAGGCTATTTTGTTGCTACACATGGTGGTAAGTGGAAGAATCATGGTAAAGCACCGGCTGTTGGAGAGGCTCCCCCATTGAGAATATGTTGGTATAGATCTTGTAACGACTCGAAAATTTTAACGATTTAAATAAATAATTAACTGAAATTTTCATGAAAATAAACAATAAAAATTTTACATGGAAAATTTGATTTTTGGAATACGTCTATTTTAACATAGCAAATGGAAGATTTTTATCGGAAAATATGTAAGTTTGTTTGGTTGTAAAATTTGAATTTAAAATCAGTTAAATTGATAGAAATAGATTATTTTTTAAACCTAAATATTTTTACATAAGAAAATGTATACCATTTTCTAAGTAAGACGTTATAATTCGTTTCGCCAAATTAGGATTGCTCTAGCATCGTTTATATTATTTTCGGCGATTTAGCAGCATTTTTGGCAGCGAAAATGGAGTTCTGATAGGATGGCTGTGTCGCTTGTATCTGTGTACCATCTTGTTCGTCTCATCGCGCTGATCTCCGCAGTATATTCATTTGTGTATTTCGGCGTCCGGTACACGACGAAATTCGCGAAATGGTTAGCCGTATCGGTATCTATTTTGAGTCTTTTGGGTTTTCCTTTGTCCTTTCATTTATCCACCGGGAGAAAAAAATAGTCATTAACCATAAATATTCTCTAAATTCAGCATACCTGGCTTTTGTTATTCCCACTAGTTGATATATATATATGTTGTCATTCTATCCCCTTCTTTCTTCCTTTCGTTCTATTCTTGCTTTTCAATATATGTGTATGTATGTATGTATATATATATATGTGTGTGTGTGTGTGTGTGTGTGTGTGTGTGTGTGTGTGTGTTTGTGTGTTGCATATATATTCTTTAACCTGTTTGTTCTCCTCCTCTTTTGAAACCGGCCTCGTCTCCCTTCCACCTTCATCCGTAGCCGTCGAACCAAACCCACCTTCAGCCACCTTGTTCCGCAGCCTCCGCCTTCAGTCTCTCCTCTCCGCCTTGCCCTCCTCCACGCCCCTTCTTCCCCACAGCAGCCGCATCGCCCATCGCTCCACCTTCCCATCACCGAACCTCCCTTACTCCACCCACTGTCCTCCGCCTTGAGCTTCAGCCGCATCTTCATCTCCAGTCCTCCCTCCAACGCCGAACAACCAATCTCCACCTTGCTCCACCCATCAACCTCCGCCTCCTCCTTTCTCCTCACCCGAACGCACGCAACCTCCCTTGCTTAACCATTTCTGCCACCTTCTCACAGCCGAACGATCATGCCTCCCACTTGTCCGCTTCCTCCCATCACCATGCAGCAGTACACCATCGACCAGATCCCGGCCTTACTCCGCCACTCGAACCGACCACAGCCCCATCTTCCCTCCACATCGCCACATAGCCGCCACCTCACCCACTGCGTCGAACCCAAGCAACACTCCTCTTCTCGCTGCGTAGGGATGCAACTCCCACCGCCGCCATTAACTTTCCTCCGTCTTCTCCGCCACGCAGCATCCAGTCTTCCCGCTTTAATCGCAACCTTTTTATTTGTATTGCCGTTGTCCGGAAAATTACAACAGTCATTTGCTTTTCTTTGTCGCTGTCCGGATCCGTATCGCAGCAGTTTGTCTCTTCGGCTTTGTCGTTGTCCTGCTTGTTCGGTCCGTACTTATCAGTGTCTGTTTTCTTCTTATTCCCGTTGTTTTCATAGTCTCAAAAGGTGAGCGATCACTCACGATTGACATTCATATGTTTAGTAAATTTATTTCACATGAAATGACGATTGAAACGTATTGTTAAATTTGAATTGGTTAGTGATTAAATCGTTGAGTATGATATGTTATTATTTAAATTTGTTCACCCTGTTAATTGACATATGACACCATAACATGTTAGTATGTATGTGTGTATATATATATGTATCATATTTAAATTGTAAATTATGATATATGCTTATTATTGATATGTATGTCATTTTATATTATTATTCTATTGTTCTCACACTGCAAGTTTTCTGTTAGTTAGGAAAATCACTATGGGTTGAAATGATATATACCCAAATGATCTTATAGATAAGGGAAAATCGTTACGGGTTGAAATGATAAACCCAAGCGATTTTACGGATTTTGAAACCTTGGGATTACGGGTTGAAATGATAAATATCCGTATCACTTGATCATAGGATAGAAAACTATATACGGACACCATTGGTCTATTTTCAATTGATTTTCAAAATTTTGAAAAAATACGTGTTTAATAAAAATTGATTTTAAAATAATATATAGATTTTATTTTTATTATGTGTAAAAATTAGATTCTTGAAAATATTTTTTGCAAATTTTAAATTTATAAGTTAAGTTTTGAAAAATGTAAATTTTAAGATTTTACTTATAACTTTACTATTTTTAAAATATATAAAATAAGTTTTAATATAAATTAATTAATAATAATATAATAAAAATTCAATTTAACTAATATATAAATACGATATGTTTAAATATTTATTTAAAATTCATATTAATATTTTGAAAATAGATTTTGTAATAACTTTAATAAATAAAGGTTGGAAAGATAAATTAAAGTGGATTTATAATTTAATTTGTTAAGGATTGAATTTAAATGAGAATTGATTTGAAACTTATTGATTTTAGATTTTGAAAGGTATGATTTTATAATTTGATCTAATTAAAAGTGATTAAGTGAATATTTTCAAAATTAAATATAATTGAAGTTGGATATTTAATTTTTGATTTAAAATTTGTAATTTGAGATTTTATTTAAATGTTTATAAAAGTGATTTTATAAAATGATCACGGTGTGATATAAGCGTTTGGTTGTTAAAGAGACCAGAATCGGATATTGTCATATTCTTTGTCAATACCGAAAACCACTTTAACAACTGTGCACGTGGAAGAATCCAACACGAAGTAAGATGGTTTGGAAAACGCTACTGTATGAGGCATGAACGCAGCCTTGACCCCTTGGGTCAGCTTGACATGACTAAAACATGAGCTATATCTAGGCCAAGTGAGGTCGCTCCTCCGATCGTGTATGCTTCTTCAAAACCATATCAATTAATTTGTGATTTGAGTGGATGCACCTTTGATTATAGAAGTGTGCCTCGAGGTAGCGATAGTAGCTGCTATGCGTTACCACCAGCCCGGTTCTGCAAAACGGTAGTATCCCACTTTAGGCATTGCCTCACGTGCCTTGTCATATGCCTTATCACGCCCACTACGAGTTTGGTTTGTGTCGTACACTATGGAGTGTCCTCTGATAGCCCTCCAGTTTACGGAGGAATTACGGTACTGTATAGGCTATCGCATTTATATAAAAATATGTTAAGGGGGAAATGAGTAATGCCTTAACACTATTTTAATGCTTTACCTTACTCTAGACATTATCTATGTAGCGTATTGTATCATGTATGTAGATAGTTTGACCGATCCTTAAAGGAAGGAATCCCAACATCTTTTAAGTTATATTGCATTTCACTTTGACATTTCATTTGAGTTGATTTACTTATAAAAGAATGTTATTCCTTACTTGAGTGTTTTGTGTTTTTCTTTAATCTTGGGTCAGCCTAAGTATCACAACATTAAGACTTACCTTTGGAACTTGGAGCTTTGCTTGGAGATCTATCTTTTATCTATCCAACTTTCAGTTATTTATGTTCTGACTTGTCATGTGTTTATGTATTAGAGACTTTCTTATATTTGGACTTATGTTGTATTTGCTTTAGACTCTGATGTTTATATAGTAGCTTTATGAGCTACTATTTATCTTCTCTGTTGCGTATTGATCGAATTACTCTGTGTCTGTGATTCTGTGATTGATTTATTTATTGTATATGCTAAGTTTTGCCAATATAAAATAACAACTTGTTGTTTCGAGCAATTCAAGTCTGACATGTGTGGTTTATTGTCGATTTGAATGGTTTGAAATGGCGGGTCGTTACAGATCTACTTGTGACGTTATCGTTACTGGAAATATAAAGAATGCAAGTCATAGGTTCTACGCATGTGCACGTTATAGGTTGAGTAGAGAAATGCCTTAATCATTCGACCACTGTAATATTTTTTCAAAGGATAGATCCTCCGATGTGTCGCAGAAGATTTGAGTATGCAATAGAGATATAGGATAAAGTCGAGCGGTTAGAAAAAGCACTTGAGATGCAAGCTGGGTATCCTACCAACTAAATTGTGGTATGTTCGTGTTTGTTGTATCGTAGGGTGTATCGTTTGTTGTACCATTGTGTATTGTATGTTAATTCGGTGTATGTTGTATTGTATGGTGAATCATTTGTTGTATCTTATGGTGTATCGTTTGTTGTATCGTATTGTACTGTATGTTAATTCGACGTACATTGTATTGTATAGTATATCATTTGTTGAATCGTACGGTAATGTGGTTAAACAAACACATCTAATATCAACACAAACAATGAAAAGAACACAAGTTGTTATACAAACACATCTAATACCAACATGAACAACCCTTGTTCTGAAACAAACACATCTACTACCAACACCAACACTAATAATACCAAGACCAACAGTAATAAAAGCTAAGTTGTTGTAATACAACGACTCCTCTTATGTCCGTGCGCTCCACATCTGCTACACTTATTCGCCTTTGAAGCCTGCAACTTGTCCATGGCACCTTTAATTCTATTAGACCTAGGCCTTCCGGGTGGTCTACGTATTGTCGGTGGAAGAACCAACGGTTCTTCATATGCACTCCAGTATCGTTTATCGTAAACGGGATGAAATTTTGCCGTGTAAGCTGCAAAGTAGCTCTGAATCGAGTACCAAGTTGAGGCGTAGTCATGATGAGCTTTATTGGCACTGTTAGCAACTAATGAACAAGCGACCATCACATGCGGACAAGGCAACTGCTGAACTAAAGGGATGTTGCATGTGCAAGAAAAAGTTTTACCATTGATTGTTGCTTTAAATTCATCACCAAAGTAGTGAATTACTAGTCATTACCTGACTGAATTGGACAATCCTTTTATGTCTTGCTTCACTTGCTCTCTTAGCTATTTTTGCTTTCCATTTTGGAGTTGGTCTACATGTGAAATTCTTAGCAAACTCTCTTCTTTGACAAAAGTAATCCTCCGACCATAAGAAGGTACACAACTAGAGCTCTAGCAGGCAAAGATCGTGCACCTCTTGTTGTGTAAAAATTGCACAAATACGTAAAAACAAAATACAAGATCCAATTTGAACATCACTCAATCTAGCAACAATTATTCTATTACTTCAAATAAATAGTAAATAACTATAAAGAAGAAAAAAGAGACGCATAATATTTATAATGGCTCCACTGTCATCAAGATAGCGTACGTCCAGTCCAAAGGAAAGAGATTTTATTACACATGAGAGAGTTACAAGAGATTACAAGATCAGAGTTTACATACCAAATCCCTAAGTTAGGGTTAACAAGAAGAGACACCCTACTAAAAGATCGTTGGCTGAATGCCAAGATGGGTTTACAATGAAGTCTACCCACAATATATAGCTGGTGCAAATCCATGAGAGTCGTCGATTAAATTACTAAGATATGGTAAGAAGATAATGGAGGCAATTTACAATAGTAACAAAGGGTGCAAACATAGCAAAGTAATTCACCCATTCTTTTAATTAGCAAAGATGGAAGAAAATAATCCCAAAGTAATGCGTTTACAGAGAAAGAAATAATATGTGTATCCTTTTGCATATATATTATTCCATAACGTGAGTATGTATTCATTTCCTTGCCATCTAATGGAAATGCGATCCAATAATTTATGCATTTTCATAATACACACATGTGATTACTTTCCTTTTTACATATTTGTTTCCTTCTATTTGAGATTTTGTATCACCAAAATTTAACACTCCACCTTGATGCAAAATCAAAAATCTCCAACACCCCCACTAGATTCAAATTCTTTTTTCAACATAAAATTCTTTAAAAAACGAACTCCACCTTCAACCTAAATCTATTAGTGAGATAGAATCAAAAATGAATACTTCCTCAATGAGTTCCAACAAGAACATCCCCATTACACCTTGCTAACAAGCTTAGATTATGTCCCCGCCCGCTAAAAAAATGTTACAAATACTCAAAATCAAAAGAAGGTGGATACCAAAATAATCTCAATACCACCAAGTCAAAAAAATTTCTCAGTCACCAATCTAAATACAGAGCTAAAAACAAAAGTCATTGGACATAAAAAATGGTTAATCCAAATCTTTGTATGCAAGACAAATCTCTCTCCTCCCACGTACTATCATGTGACACATAACTCGTTGAGGGAAAAAATGAACCAAGTTCGAGGCATACTCGAACGCATCAATATGAAAATCAACAAATCCAAAGCTAGCTAGCAATTTTATGATGTCCCTAAATTCCACACATTATTTGCATAACTCCTTTAAGACGACATCACAAAATCAACAATGTACCTCATCGGCACCAAATCTGCCAAAAATCAGCTCTATGAACTGAACTCTGCAAGATGACATCACAAGTCGACAAGCCTCAATGGCGCCAAATCATCAACAAAATAAGCTATATCGATTGAACTCTTCAGTATTATGAGCACCACTCTCAATACTCGAAGGACCACGTAGACTGCAAATATGGTGTATCAAAAGATAACAGAATCTCCTTTTGCAATCTCTCAAATTTTCCACGAAAATCAACATAAGACTCACACATCAGTGTTGAACCGTGAAGCAGATATAGGTTCCTAAATCCAGATGTACCTTCAATACACTAAACTCCTTCTCACCAAAGTTCCAAGAACGGAACGCTCTTCGCTCTCAACATAATCTCCTCCATTTTTATCTTTCATATTGCACAAAATCTCATTTTCTATCAAAATGAGTAATTGCATAATTACCACCGGATCTACCGCTCCTTATAGAAGCCATTGATGCACAAATTTAAACAAATCACCTTGCTCTAATACAAATCTTTTGTGCAAACATTGCATAAGTGGGGAAAAAACAATAAACAAGATCTAGATTTGCCAATTTGAACATCATTCAATCTAACATCAATTATTCTATTACTCCAAATAAATAGTAAATAACTATAAAGAAGAAAAGGGACGCACAATATTTATACTTATCATCAAGATAGTGTACATCTAGTCCAAAAGAGAGAAATTTTATTACTCATGAGAGAGTTACAAGAGATTACGAGGTAAGAGTTTACATACCAAAGCCGTAAATTAGGGTTAATAAGAAGAGATGCTCTATTAGGGGTCGTTGGCTAAATGTCAGGATGGATTTACAATGAAGTCTACCCTCAATATATAGCCAGCGCAAATCCATGAGAGTCGTCGATTAAATTACTAAGATTGTTTAATATGCTAGTATATGATTTTTGTTTGATGATAATATATATATATATATATATATATATTCACTTAAATGTATTTGTTAAAGTACTATTTTATTTTTCACATAATTAATGAATATTTGCTGAATAAAATAAATAACATAGTATTTATATTCAAACAAATATTTTATTACAATTTTAAATAGTACAAATTTGAGCTCTCACTATATATACACAAATTTATATTACAATACAATTTCAAATTATAATACAATTTTTAATTTACATTCACACCTCATTACATATCACTCATTCACTCATATTTTATCTTCGACTCTGCTCCAGCCTGAATCAGCATCTGAATTATCTGAAAAATAAACACCGATGCAGTAAAATTGAAAAAATATATTCTTACAGTGTAAAATAAAATGTGTTTTGAAAATATTATTTGCCTCAGTTATTTGGGCTGTTCGTCATCATTTAATTTTTAATTCATCATACATGAACAACTCGTGACATGCACAGCGTATCACTCTACATGCTACAAGGCCGTGCACATCGATATACACTTGATAAAACTATAGGGATAGATAAGCACAAGGTCAAACCCAATCAAAAGCCGGGTTCAACTCAAGTGAAATACAAATAAAGTCATGATATTAGCACAAGGTCAAACACGAGCTATAAGCTGGATTCAACACAAGTGCAGACCGAATTCAAGTGCCAACAGACCACCACTGACCACATACAAGTCAAAGAAATAAGCTAGTAGTTCATTTTGCTCACAAGTTAAAGACACATTGCAAAGTGGTGGATGCAAATACATCATACAAAGTGAAGCCACAATGAAACTGCACTCGCAGTGTAACATGAACAAGAGTGAAAACTGCAGTGTAACTCGAAGACAAATTCGAGCTAGTATATCAGTACAACACCAGAGAGATGATGAAGACAACAAAGTACAGACCTAGCAACATATGCAAACTAGCTTGAAGCAACTACTCGATGCAATCAAAGCTTCACAAGTACACATATATACATACACTTTTATACATATGTATGTATGTATGTATGTATATGCACACAGTGTCAAAAAGACCACATCAATGAAGCTTCAAACATATAACAGTTCAAAGTTTCGATTGCAACAAAAATGTAGTACACAACATACATAGATACATGTGTGTACATGTATGTGTAGTGATAACCAGTACAACAGCTCGAATGAGCACGTGCGCTTATATACAAATGCAATAGAGGCAAGAATTAAATCCAGGAACACAAGTGACTCGAACCATAAATCAATATCAAACCAAACTACAACAAATAAATGCTTGACATCAAATGAACACACATGTATGTATATATATATATATGCAGTGCACAGTACAGACTCGAACAGTGGACAGAAGCTCAACAATGAAAGTTGTGCACAACAAATGAACTTGAAGATCATTAGGGATGCAACTCAACTCAAATCCAGCTAACATGAATATATACATGTATGGACATACATGTGCAGTGAAACCAGAGGCAACATGAAATAAATGGTCAAACTACATGACAACTGGCACCTGAAGCAAATGGCAGTGCACATACTAGAACTGGAAACAAGATGCAGTGAAGCAGGTAAAACAAAGATGAACAGAGACAATGCCACAAGGAATTCAAACTAACCATATCAAGTTTTTTTATGCCAAAGCAAAAGTAACATTCATGGGGTCAAACCAGAAATTCACGAAGCAATTATCACAAATCAAAGTGGCCAAAGTCAAACAAGAAAAAAGAACGGAATCAAATTCATGAGGCCGTGGTGATCAAGCAAACAAAAAATTATACGAATTGAACAAGTTGGAGAAATCTCAAGCATTCAAGCATAATCAAATGGCCGAACTATAATTATCAAACGAATTCGTATAAAATATTCGAGCGAAAACTAGGGGAATAGAACCCTATAAAACCCATTCTCATCATCGGCCTAAAATTTATTCGAGTTTAAGCAATAACATGGAATAAAGTTTCAAATCAATAAATCGAATGAAATCGAGTTCAAGCATATCGACTAGAAAAGAAAAAGGGAAATAACATACCAATCGAACTCGATCGAGAAGCTACCGAGTGTAGTAAACAGCAAAACGATCGATCAACAAAGCAACGCGAGAACTTCAATCGATCAATAATTAATCGGCGTGCTCGAATTCACAAAGCCCTAATTATCATAAATAAAGAGGAACGAACGAGCTAAAGGAAGCAGTCATATTTTTCTATGCAAGGATTCAAGGCCGAAGACATAAGAAAATAAAATAAAAGGGGATTCCTTATTTAATTTGGGCTAGCTACTATAATTTGTTAATTGGGCTTTATTTAAAAACTAGGGTTTCGTTTTTAAATTGATTTTAAATTTTGAATTTTCTTCATTAAACTTTTGTAAATTCTAGTCATGTGACTAGGAAACGAAGTACGGTGGTGTAGTTCGAGAATTCGCAACTCATTGGCTGAGTTGTGGCAGGGTTTTGAGTGTAGAGTTAGGTTAGTCGATAGTGGGTGTCGTGAGTTTACGTGTGTAAGCGTCTGACTACTTAATTTCTAGTAGAAACCTGGAGGCAGCATGTAAGCAGGGTTTCGCCGAAGCTGGGTAAATCTGTGTTGTTCTATTTCTGCATTTTATATTCTACTATTATCCGCGTTGCTATAATTCTGTTATTATCAGCGCTGCGATTATTTTATATACTTTCGCATTAAATTTTTATAATTATTAGTATCACCCTACTCACCTACTCACCCCCTTTGGGTGAAATCGATCCTACAACTAGTATTAAAGCTAAAATTTTGACTTTTCAAAGACCAAATTTTGCTTTACAAATTTGAATTTAAAAAAAATGGCTTTCTTTTAGTAATGCTTTTGTTGAGGGTCGGTCCAATATTATTCCTCTTGTTTTTGATGGAATGAATCAGAAACAAAAAACAGAATTTTATTTAAAATCTGTTAATGTTAAATGTTGGGATATTTTTGAAAATGAGTATGATATAATAGACGAGAAAATTACTTCTATTAATGCTCTTTCTATGCATATATATTATATTCCCATATTAATCAAGATAATTATAAATTTATCTCTCATTATGAAAATGCATAGGAAATTTGGAATATTTTTAATGCAATGTATGGTGCAAAAGTCAACAACCGTGAGAGATCTCCATAATCAACTCAGAAAAGTGCTTGATAGGATTGGCAAAAGGCAGCAGTGATGAGGACTCAATAGCCGATGAGATAATTGATTTTCCATTCAATGATTTAGTTCTCTTATGTCAAAAATTAATTGAAAATAATAATGCTCTTGAGTTGAGAAATAATAAGTTGGAAAGGGAACAACCTAAACTTCATCAGGAAAATAATGATTTGAAAAATAAGCTTAGAAATATTAAGAAAAATAAAAATTCTAATTGGAAAAGGTGTTTGAATCATGAAAAATAATTTGCCCGTTTTAACGAAAACTTTCAAAAGTTAGAAAACGAAATTTTAATTTGAGAGAAAAACAAAACTGAGTTGATTAGTAAGAATAATATTTTGCAAAAAGAGTTGGATAGCTTTAAGAAGTCAGAAATTTCTAAATGTGCAATTTTTAAAGAAATTAAATGAGATCAACGAAAGTTACAAAACTCTTGAAAAAGAAAACGTGATTTTGAGCAAATCTGAAATTATTCAATTAAATCACGAGTTTGAAAAGGAGATTGAAAAAAATCAAGGATTTTTGAAAAGATTGAATTTAAAAAACTCCAACTCTTTGAAACTGAGATGCTTTGTGAAGACCCGCAAATCCGTACTCCTTGAATAAACATTAATCTCCATAGATTAACTCAAGATGAACAGAAATACGAATTCTCAATGTTTAAGAAAAAGAAAAAGATAGAAGAAGAGATAAGAAGATAGGACAGAACAGAAAGACATAACAGAACACATCAGAATCTCACAATTCGCAGCGGAACAACATATAATAAATAAATGAATAATCTTTAAACAAAGAACTATATTAGTTATTACATTACATCACATTACATTTCATCATCAGAGTGAACAACAACAAACAATAACAAATAGCGGAAAAAAAATACTATATACTAGTAATACGCCATGCCATCCATCCTGCCTCCAGCAACTCCTGAATTCCAGAATATCCTGATAAACCTTAACTCTTGACTGCCCGTGTGGAAATTGGTGGGCACCCAGAGTTTAGGAAGGAAAACAATAAACTCCGAGTCAGTCATGTGACTGGTGTGAGAACTAAAACAATTTATTTTTCTTTAAAATCAAAATAGAGGAATATTTTTAAAGTCAATTCGCAATGCTTTTAAAAATGAGACTACCATAAGGCCTCCCGCACACACACACACAATGCAAACGCAGAATCGGAGGAGATTTCTCTTTATGATAGTCAAAGATGCTTGATACGCATTAAAAAGAAACATTTGATATTATTACTAGTGCATAGTGTAGAAAATTATTTCGAAAGTAAAGATATAAATCTTAGCCAGCATATGTACCATTATAGTATGCTTACTATAGCTACCATATTAAATGGCAGGTTCTACAACTAAAACCGTACATGGCTCGTATTGTTTCTTTGGATTTCCAACAAATGGTCAGGCCAAGGAACTTTCCATTGCCACATGAGAACGCCTCTGGAAGGACGTTCCCGAGAACAAAACCGGATCTCTGCCAACACAAGGCCGGGTTACCCCTAACTGGGTAACTACTGACACGAGTATGTCATCCCCCGATCCTTTGGGACCTTTATCCGAGCGCTCGTAACCAACATCACACCAAAATAATAAAGTGTTTCAACATGAGTAAGTATCTGGGCTCCATACCATGATACCACCCTTTTCCAGAAGGAAATGCACATACCCTAAAGGGAACTACCCCTCATCCACAAAGCCACGCTTTGGTACAAAGCCATGCTTTGGGTCAACAAATGATCAAAGAAATGATCACAAAGATAAGTGATCAAACAAATGATCATATCACAAATGATCAACCAATGATCATTTCACAGCAACACTCAGCATGTCACATTACCAAATTGGGAATATATCGCTAATAACCTTCAACTACATAACCTCTAAGTTCGTACGTCTCAGAGAAGGGTGTTAAGCTAAGAGAATAAATTCTCCGCTACCAACAGAAATATATTTGAAAGAAATCAGCTTTATATTTCAATTTGTAATGTCAGACATACAATCCATACAAGTCTGTTCCGGGCTCGAACAGAACCGAAGGCACTTACAAAGAAGTCCTTGCAATACGGATAATCTCTAATCACGTCCGGATTTCCCATCACATATGGAGATCTCTATACCGGGGATCAGCCAGTGCAGAGACAATCGACAAGAAACCCTTTCGTTTTCGAAAATATCCGGTCTTCAACACCGGTCTTCAAATGCAATTCATAACGACGTATCACATATTCGATATGGGTTATACAACCCCAAAGTTCTTTCCCGGTTAACCCGAATAGTGAGCGCTTATTTAAAAAATAAAAATAAGTGTGGCATTCAAATTCAAGCAATCACAACAAATACCCATTCAAAGGTAAATATTGATAGTCGGTTGTTGAACTATCAATGGATATGCACAACATCACCAGATTCCAAATAATTTTTCAAATTATTTATTTCCCAAAAATATCTTTACAAGATATATATTTTCAATACTTCAAAAAATAAATCAACATTTATTTTTAAACAAATTCTCCCTTTTAATTTATAAATTCCATAGTGAATTTACATTCCAAAATATTTATGAATATACGATTTCCATTCGATTTCTAATATTCATTTTCAATTTACTTTCAAAAAGATAAATTCAAAATATTCACTTAATATTGGAAAAACATTTCCATACTTATTAAAAATAAGTAATTCACAAATCTTTTTATTTTCTACACTTGGAAAATATTCAATATACTTAAATCGAAATTAAGTATATATTTCATTCTTTAAGGAAATCATTCTCTTAAACATATTTATTTGGGCCAAAACGAATGTTGCGTAAAACATCGTTACGACAACCCAAAATCACTAGTATAGGGATTCAAAATTAAAATAGATATATAAATCCCAATACTATACAAAACATTTCCTTTCGGAAATCATTTACTATAACAACAGTGTTATAGTCCACCATTTCCTTTTATTTCTCGAAAACGACTATTTCAACAATGAATGTTGAAATCTATGATTTCGAATCTTAACACATTTTTAAAAATATCGTTAAATCGTTTTAATTCTATTTAAAACATCACATCCAAAACATTTTCTTTAACATATTATTCACTATTCAAAAACGTGATTATACTTCGTTAACCAATTTCATCATTTCTATACATTTTATTTTAAAGGATTATTCACTGTCTAAAACGTGAATATAACTCCATTAATAAGTTACAACAATTTACTTATCAAAATAAGTCATTGCGGATTTATAAAACAATGTTTATAAATTCCATTTCTATTTATTTTATAACAACTTCCTTTTATTATTTCCTTTATTAATCTATTCAATTTCATATCTCAATGATATACCAAAAGTTCATATTATAAGTTAAATACTTAAAATTTATTTGTTTGCAGAAACGTTCTTTTAAACTTCCCAAATTTTAAATCTTATAACTTACAAGATTCATTTATTTATCCAAAATCTATTCTTTTAATAACTTTGCAAATTTTATAAACCTACTGCTTACAAAATTCCATTTATAACTTCACGGTTTATAATTCTATAAATTTCATTCATTTACGAAATTCATTCACAATTCATTCTAACACTTATAAAAGCTCGTTTTATAATTCCAATATTTTTAATTTATAAATATCAATTTATAAATCTTTTATATGGATTGATTTATATTATTCTTTTAAAACATCTTTAAACTCCTTTATAATTTCATCATTTTGATTTATAAAATAATCAAATTTTATAAATCCTATTTTTAAACTTTTTATAATAAATTCAGAAATCCCAATTTAAACTATTTTATAAAATCATTAATCCCATATTTTCAAAAATCAACTTTTAACTGTATTTCTCAAAAATCATAATATTTTATAACATTAAAATTTTAACGTTTTAAAATAAATCAATTCGAAAATTTAATAAAACGTATAATTTCAAAAAAATCACTTTAAAAATTTCTTAAAAATCAAAATCATCATTTTTAAACTTCAAAAATGGATCCGATGATGCAACACACCAAATAGTCAATCACGACTTCCAACCATCATATATCGATATGATAAACAATCAAATATCACAATATCTGTAAATAAATAAATACGGTTGAGGAATCCAGTTGGATCCCTCCAACCTGTTTCCTTGCATCCACAGACATTAGCACAATACCAATCCCGTTTCAAAACGGGATATCGCGGTATATGAGATTTATAAAATATTATCCGCTTAATAGGCGGCGCAATAGGGTCTCATCCGCTATATAATGCGGGAAATCAATTCCAATATATACATATGCCAATATATATATATATTGCTATATATAGATATATCCTACTATATCTAATATCACAACCAACAACAATCAATAAATAACTGCAAATCCAACTTTAAATTTTTAAATTCGAGTGAGAAGTTCTCACCTTAGCTATTATTTGCAATCCATTTCCATCTCAGATTGATTCTTCACCATTTTAGACCTTGTATAATTATTTATACAATCCGTTAATATTCGAACAAATCAGATGACTGCTTCATTTATTAAATTTAATTTAACATCTTTAAACTAAAAATTTTCTCTAACACATTATCTCTTACCAACTTAATTAAATCGAATTCCCTTTTAATAATCTTTTAGTAACTGAACAAATTAAGTAAGTAAATTTGGATTAATAATTTTAATTAAACAGATTTCCTTTGATAAATTTACTTAACAAAATATTAATTCTAAAACTACATTTCCTTTAAATAATTTTATGTAATCTAATTATTTAATTAAAACCAAAACTTTTCCTTTTAAAAATAAATTTTATTTAGACTACAAATATCTATACTTAAAAATAATAACACTTTATATTATCATTTAAAATTCCTATATTCTTTTCTTGTCTGATATAGACATACTTTTAAATTTTAAAACAGTTCAGTTTATTATTATTATTATATTTTTCTCAGGTTTAAATTAAATTAAAGTTAACTTAAAATTTAACAACTGTTTTAAAACTTTACTGTGACCTATAAATTTTCCCTAATGCCTATATATATATATACATATTTAAAGTAAAACTTATTTACTGTAAATTTTATACAAACTGAAAATTTCTAAACTATATATATTTTCTTCTACTTTCATATATATATATATATATATATATATATATATATATATTAAAAATCTATCGTATTATCTTTCTGTAAATCTATAAATCTACATCTAAATTCTTTACTGCAATTTCTTAATTTCAAATCAAGATGTTAAAAATTTAATATTTAACTTACTGTAAAAATTTAAATACTGGTTTCACATTATTATTATTTTTTCTATTGATTCAAACTAAAAATCAATTTAATAAATTTCCTTACCATTAACATTTATTATTTTTATTAATATTAAAATGAAATCAAAATAAACTTGTAATTATACCTCACTGCCCTAGCTATCACCATCCACTTCAACCACAACGCGACCCCTTTGCTCGTCGCCTGCAGCTCTAATCACCGAGCCTATGCTCGAGCACGCGCGCCCACTCCATCGATGCCCTAGCCTCGACCTCGTCGCCGCGGCCTCGAGCACAAGCTCGACACTTCATCGCGACCCCCTGTCCTTTGCTCGCTCGTGACTCCAGTAGCCGCCTTCACCTTCGGTTGCTGTGCCTAGCTCGCGTACGCCTGCGCCACCAATTCGAGCTTCTATCGCGCTCGCTATCTCTTGTAGAACGATGAACCCTAGCCGCCTACGCAAATTTGATGACTTCGGCTTCGAATTGAAAAGGAACGACAGGGGGAAGAAATCACGATTTGATATGTTGATTTGGGGGAAGAGGAAATAGGAGAGGAGGGAGACGGCTTCGGCCATTATTGATTTTTTTTGTTGAACGATTTGATTTTGAACGAGAGTAAAAGGGGTTTCGGCCATCATATTTTAAACAAATAAATAGAGTACGCGGCCATGATTTTAATTTGAACGAGACATGCTCTGCACGATCATCATCGTGATTTTAGGCATAATTGAAGGGAAGCTACAGTGTTTTGAATTGACCCATTATGAAAATTAAATTTAAATTGAATTCGTTTTAATTTCAATGCGTTTACTCAACGTATGCTCACACGGCAACTCCGAAAAATACGAAATTTGAAATCTAGTAATAGTTCAATATTACGGACCCAATGGAACTGGTTTCGTCGAAATCCGAGACTGTCCCTCGGACGGCTATTTTTAAATATCGATTTAAACAATAAAATTTCAAAACTGAACAATTCACTTTCAAATTCAATTCTGAAGTTTCTATTATCTTCAGTATTATAAATACAAATTTTAAAAGCCTTTGAAATATTTTTAATCGGCTTAAAATTGAAGATTCAAATTTTTATTCAACTTTCAATAGATTAAATTCTAAAATTTAATCGCCAAATTCATAGTTATATTGAGAATTCAACCTAAACCATCTTTCAAATATTTAAAATTAATTAAATATTTAAAATTTAAATTGTTCAAAATTCTGGGTCGTTACAATCTTCCCCCCTTAAAAGAATTTCGTCCGAAATTCTTTTAAGAAGAATGCCCTTATCCTGTCTATCATTTTTTTCACAATCCAAATAGTTTTATCAACTTTCTAAAACAAATCTTTTTTTTTATTAAAGATCCATTATCATTTCAACTAGCTTTCCAACTTCAATTTTAAGTTCCAAACAATATTGTTTCTCCACAATTCAAATTTAGATTTAAATTCAAATTTCAAACTTTCAAAATTTTCTCAAAAATTTTCTAACACTTTAAATTTTCGAAAAATTTCGCCAGCGTCTCCTTTGCGCGGCTAGCTCGGTACGACTACAAAATGGCACTACGGCCCCTCTGAATCAAAAAGAAAAGAGAAAGCCAAGTGGCTGGAGAAGAAAATCATCAAATTTCATACTGAAATTGAAATACGTACCTTTTTGTCGAGCAATTCAATTTTTATCTTTGAAATCAAAATCCCAATTCCATTTCTTTTTATACACCTGTATATCCTGCTAGCCATAATATCCAATTCCAACATTCAAACTATTTTGCCAATTTCCATTACAAAATTTCCAATATATGCTTCTCATACATTTTTACTTTACTTTTGAAGTTACATATCCATTTTCGTTCAATTTTACATTTCAATTTCATTTGAATTCAATTCACAATTTCAATTCTATTTGAATTCAATTCTCAATTCTAAATATTGAATTCTATCGATTAACTTTCATTTATATAACTTAAGTTCACATTTATCACTAAACTTTATTAATTTACTTTGATACCAATATCAACTTCATTCAACATCTCTTAAATTATATTTCCATTTAACTTTAAATTCATTTTTATTTACAACTTATATTCATAAATATATTCATATAGTTTCACTTCTTATATATATAAGTTTATTTCACAATTGTAAATCACTTTAATTATATTTCAATTCTTATAATTCATTTTACTTATACAATTATTCTTTATTTAGATGTTTTTATTTAACTCATTCAACAACCAAACAATCAACTTATATACACTTTAATAATTCTGAAAATTTATTCCTTTATATATAAAAATAATCAAGGTAAAATTATTTCATTTACCCAATTTAAAACAATATCGTGTCGAATTGTTCTTACAAGTGTTTATAAACCCCTTCGACATAGTTATGCAGACCGTGCTGACAAAGGTTCATATGCCACTCAATAAACCAATCATCACAATATAAAACTATTTTATATTCACTAACAAATATGCTCTCATAGCTATTATTACACTCAAACTCATTCTAGAGTACTACTGACTCTATCTCTAATGAGTAATACCCAACAGAGTCATGGTTGTCGCTTAACCATATGCTCCGATACCACCTGTGAAGACCCGCAAATCCGTACTCCTTGAATAAACACTAATCTCCATAGATTAACTCAAGATGAACAGAAATACGAATTCTCAATGTTTAAGACAAAGAAAAAGATAGAAGAAGAGATAAGAAGATAGGACAGAACAGAAAGACATAACAGAACACATCAGAATCTCACAATTCGCAGCGGAACAACATATAATAAATAAATGAATAATCTTTAAACAAAAAACTATATCAGTTATTACATTACATCACATTACATTTCATCATCAGAGTGAACAACAACAAACAATAACAAACAGCGGAAAAGAAATACTATATACTAGTAATACGCCATGCCATCCATCCTGCCTCCAGCAACTCCTGAATTCCAGAATATCCTGATAAACCTTAACTCTTGACTGCCCGTGTGGAAATTGGTGGGCACCCAGAGTTTAGGAAGGAAAACAATAAACTCCGAGTCAGTCATGTGACTGGTGTGAGTACTAAAACAGTTTATTTTTCTTTAAAATCAAAATAGAGGAATATTTTTAAAGTCAATTCGCAATGCTTTTAAAAATGAGACTACCATAAGGCCTCCCGCACACACACACAATGCAAACGCATAATCGGAGGAGATTTCTCCTTATGATAGTCAAAGATGCTTGATACGCATTAAAAAGAAACATTTGATATTATTACTAGTGCATAGTGTAGAAAATTATTTCGAAAGTAAAGATATAAATCTTAGCCAGCATAGGTACCATTATAGTATGCTTACTATAGCTACCATATTAAATGGCAGGTTCTACAACTAAAACCGTACAGGGCTCGTATTGTTTCTTTGGATTTCCAACAAATGGTCAGGCCAAAGAACTTCCCATTGCCACATGAGAATGTCTCTGGAAGGACGTTCCCGAGAACCAAACCGGATCTCTGCCAATACAAGGCCGGGTTACCCCTAACTGAGTAACTACTGACACGAGTATGTCATCCCCCGGTCCTTTGGGACCTTTATCCGAGCGCTCGTAACCAACATCACACCAAAATAATAAAGTGTTTCAACATGAGTAAGTATCTGGGCTCCATACCATGATACCACCCTTTTCCAAAAGGAAATGCACATGCCCTAAAGGGAGCTACCCCTCATAACCTTGCTGCATCTTTCCTGTTTTGACCATTCCGGGGTGTAAGGCTCGACGAAGTCTCATCCACAAAGCCACGCTTTGGTACAAAGCCATGCTTTGGGTCAACAAATGATCAAAGAAATGATCACAAAGATAAGTGATCAAACAAATGATCATATCACAAATGATCAACCAATGATCATTTCACAGCAACACTCAGCATGTCACATTACCAAATTGGGAATATATCGCTAATAACCTTCAACTACATAACCTCTAAGTTCGTACGTCTCAGAGAAGGGTGTTAAGCTAAGAGAATAAATTCTCCGCTACCAACAGAAATATATTTGAAAGAAATCAGCTTTATATTTCAATTTGTAATGTCAGACATACAATCCATACAAGTCTGTTCCGGGCTCGAACAGAACCGAAGGCACTTACAAAGAAGTCCTTGCAATACGGATAATCTCTAATCACGTCCGGATTTCCCATCACATATGGAGATCTCTATACCGGGGATCAGCCAGTGCAGAGACAATCGACAAGAAACCCTTTCGTTTTCGAAAATATCCGGTCTTCAACACCGGTCTTCAAATGCAATTCATAACGACGTATCACATATTCGATATGGGTTATACAACCCCAAAGTTCTTTCCCGGTTAACCCGAATAGTGAGCGCTTATTTAAAAAATAAAAATAAGTGTGGCATTCAAATTCAAGCAATCACAACAAATACCCATTCAAAGGTAAATATTGATAGTCGGTTGTTGAACTATCAATGGATATGCACAACATCACCAGATTCCAAATAATTTTTCAAATTATTTATTTCCCAAAAATATCTTTACAAGATATATATTTTCAATACTTCAAAAAATAAATCAACATTTATTTTTAAACAAATTCTCCCTTTTAATTTATAAATTCCATAGTGAATTTACATTCCAAAATATTTATGAATATACGATTTCCATTCGATTTCTAATATTCATTTTCAATTTACTTTCAAAAAGATAAATTCAAAATATTCACTTAATATTGGAAAAACATTTCCATACTTATTAAAAATAAGTAATTCACAAATCTTTTTATTTTCTACACTTGGAAAATATTCAATATACTTAAATCGAAATTAAGTATATATTTCATTCTTTAAGGAAATCATTCTCTTAAACATATTTATTTGGGCCAAAACGAATGTTGCGTAAAACATCGTTACGACAACCCAAAATCACTAGTATAGGGATTCAAAATTAAAATAGATATATAAATCCCAATACTATACAAAACATTTCCTTTCGGAAATCATTTACTATAACAACAGTGTTATAGTCCACCATTTCCTTTTATTTCTCGAAAACGACTATTTCAACAATGAATGTTGAAATCTATGATTTCGAATCTTAACACATTTTTAAAAATATCGTTAAATCGTTTTAATTCTATTTAAAACATCACATCCAAAACATTTTCTTTAACATATTATTCACTATTCAAAAACGTGATTATACTTCGTTAACCAATTTCATCATTTCTATACATTTTATTTTAAAGGATTATTCACTGTCTAAAACGTGAATATAACTCCATTAATAAGTTACAACAATTTACTTATCAAAATAAGTCATTGCGGATTTATAAAACAATGTTTATAAATTCCATTTCTATTTATTTTATAACAACTTCCTTTTATTATTTCCTTTATTAATCTATTCAATTTCATATCTCAATGATATACCAAAAGTTCATATTATAAGTTAAATACTTAAAATTTATTTGTTTGCAAAAACGTTCTTTTAAACTTCCCAAATTTTAAATCTTATAACTTACAAGATTCATTTATTTATCCAAAATCTATTCTTTTAATAACTTTGCAAATTTTATAAACCTACTGCTTACAAAATTCCATTTATAACTTCACGGTTTATAATTCTATAAATTTCATTCATTTACGAAATTCATTCACAATTCATTCTAACACTTATAAAAGCTCGTTTTATAATTCCAATATTTTTAATTTATAAATATCAATTTATAAATCTTTTATATGGATTGATTTATATTATTCTTTTAAAACATCTTTAAACTCCTTTATAATTTCATCATTTTGATTTATAAAATAATCAAATTTTATAAATCCTATTTTTAAACTTTTTATAATAAATTCAGAAATCCCAATTTAAACTATTTTATAAAATCATTAATCCCATATTTTCAAAAATCAACTTTTAACTGTATTTCTCAAAAATCATAATATTTTATAACATTAAAATTTTAACGTTTTAAAATAAATCAATTCGAAAATTTAATAAAACGTATAATTTCAAAAAAATCACTTTAAAAATTTCTTAAAAATCAAAATCATCATTTTTAAACTTCAAAAATGAATCCGATGATGCAACACACCAAATAGTCAATCACGACTTCCAACCATCATATATCGATATGATAAACAATCAAATATCACAATATCTGTAAATAAATAAATACGGTTGAGGAATCCAGTTGGATCCCTCCAACCTGTTTCCTTGCATCCACAGACATTAGCACAATACCAATCCCGTTTCAAAACGGGATATCGCGGTATATGAGATTTATAAAATATTATCCGCTTAATAGGCGGCGCAATAGGGTCTCATCCGCTATATAATGCGGGAAATCAATTCCAATATATACATATGCCAATATATATATATTGCTATATATAGATATATCCTACTATATCTAATATCACAACCAACAACAATCAATAAATAACTGCAAATCCAACTTTAAATTTTTGAGTGAGAAGTTCTCACCTTAGCTATTATTTGCAATCCATTTCCATCTCAGATTGATTCTTCACCATTTTAGACCTTGTATAATTATTTATACAATCCGTTAATATTCGAACAAATCAGATGACTGCTTCATTTATTAAATTTAATTTAACATCTTTAAACTAAAAATTTTCTCTAACACATTATCTCTTACCAACTTAATTAAATCGAATTCCCTTTTAATAATCTTTTAGTAACTGAACAAATTAAGTAAGTAAATTTGGATTAATAATTTTAATTAAACAGATTTCCTTTGATAAATTTACTTAACAAAATATTAATTCTAAAACTACATTTCCTTTAAATAATTTTATGTAATCTAATTATTTAATTAAAACCAAAACTTTTCCATTTAAAAATAAATTTTATTTAGACTACAAATACCTATACTTAAAAATAATAACAGTTTATATTATCATTTAAAATTCCTATATTCTTTTCTTGTCTGATATAGACATACTTTTAAATTTAAAACAGTTCAGTTTATTATTATTATATTTTTCTCAGGTTTAAATTAAATTAAAGTTAACTTAAAATTTAACAACTGTTTTAAAACTTTACTGTGACCTATAAATTTTCCCTAATACCTATATATATACATATTTAAAGTAATACTTATTTACTGTAAATTTTATACAAACTGAAAATTTCTAAACTATATATATTTTCTTCTACTTTCATATATATATATATATATATATATATTAAAAATCTATTGTATTATCTTTATGTAAATCTATAAATCTACATCTAAATTCTTTACTGCAATTTCTTAATTTCAAATCAAGATGTTAAAAATTTAATATTTAACTTACTGTAAAAATTTAAATACTAGTTTCACATTATTATTATTTTTTCTATTGATTCAAACTAAAAATCAATTTAATAAATTTCCTTACCGTTAACATTTATTATTTTTATTAATATTAAAATGAAATCAAAATAAACTTGTAATTATACCTCACTGCCCTAGCTATCACCATCCACTTCAACCACAACGCGATCCCTTTGCTCATCGCCTGCAGCTCTGATCACCGAGCCTATGCTCGAGCACGCGCGCCCACTCCATCGATGCCCTAGCCTTGACCTCGTCGCCGCGGCCTCGAGCGCAAGCTCAACACTTCATCGCGACCCCCTGTCCTTTGCTCGCTCGCGACTCCAGTAGCCGCCTTCACCATCGATTGCCGTGCCTAGCTCGCGTACGCCTGCGCCACCAATTCGAGCTTCTATCGCGCACGCTATCTCTTGTAGAACGATGAACCCTAGCCGCCTACGCGAATTTGATGACTTCGGCTTCGAATTGAAAAGGAATGACAGGGGGAAGAAATCGCGATTTGATATGTTGATTTGGGGGAAGAGGAAATAGGAGAGGAAGGAAACGGCTTCGGCCATTATTGATTTTTTTGTTGAACGATTTGATTTTGAACGAGAGTAAAAGGGGTTTCGGCCATCATATTTTAAACAAATGAAAAGATTACGCGGCCATGATTTTAATTTGAACGAGACATGCTCTGCACGATCATCATCATGATTTTAGGCATAATCGAAGGGAAGCTACAGTGTTTTGAATTGACCCATTATGAAAATTAAATTTAAATTGAATTCGTTTTAATTTCAATGCGTTTACTCAACGTATGCTCACATGGCAACTCCGAAAAATACGAAATTTGAAATCCGGTAATAATTCAATATTACGGACCCAATGGAACTGGTTTCGTCGAAATCCGAGACTGTCCCTCGGACGGCTATTTTTAAATATCGATTTAAACGATAAAATTTCAAAACTGAACAATTCACTTTCAAATTCAATTCTGAAGCTTCTATTATCTTCAGTATTATAAATACGAATTTTACAAGCCTTTGAATTATTTTTAATCGGCTTAAAATTGAAGATTCAAATTTTTATTCAACTTTCAATAGATTAAATTCTAAAATTTAATCGCCAAATTCATAGTTATATTGAGAATTCAACCTAAACCATCTTTCAAATATTTAAAATTAATTAAATATTTAAAATTTAAATTGTTCAAAATTCTGGGTCGTTACATGCTTGAAATTGAGAATAAAATTAAAGAGCTTCAAAATAAAAATATGCAATTAAAAATGAATATTGAAAAGAGAGATAGTACCATTAGTTGTTGTTCGAAGCTAATAAATGAAAACATACTTTTAAAATCCAAAGTTAATAAACTTGAGTTGGTTACTCGGAAAATTTTCACTAAAGATAAATCATTTAATATACTCTTAGAAATCAACTCTTCGAGAATAAAAGGAATGCATTTGGATTTGCAAAAGTGTCAAAATATGAACAAACAACTAATATCACTGTTAAAAGGAAAAATGTGACACCCAAACACTTGAAAACCGTTCCAATTTGGGTTCCAAAAGGCATGAATATAAAATCACTCAAATTCAAACAAATCTAGGTGCCGAAAGGAACATATATAAATAGTTTTGGGTCTCCACAAACTTACTTTTCGAAATCTATTTCCACTAACAACCATGGATCTATAAAAACAAATAGGTCACAAAAATCTTTTCTCGTGTAGGTGTTGTGGCAAGCTAAGGAACAGTAACAGTGTTATCTGAATTCTGGCTGTTCCAAATGCACAACTAGCGACAAATCAAAGTTCCTTAGCCTGGCATAAAGGTGGCAGAATCATAATGGGCAACAACGAAAAATTATCGACAAAGGTGAAATAGGTAACGATATATTTATTTTGAATGATTTATTAAATGTGATAATCTGCACCATAATCTGATTTAATTCAGCCAGTTATGTGATAATGAATGTTGATTTTGATTTTGACTTATTCTTGTTTGATATATTCTTATTTGACTTGTTCTTATTTTTTGATTCTGAATTGTGTAAAAATATTGACTAATCATCATTTCATTCTTGAACTATTTTATATAGATTTGTTGGGACTAATGATGTTGGTTGATGATTACTCAAGATACTGGTGGATATATTTGGTTATTTTACTAATTCGAGGCCTGTCATTATATTCACTAATTTGTTTGTTTGCACGGTTTTAATTCAAATTCAAAAGAATTTCATTTAAAAGCTGTAAAAAGGATGTTAAGAAATTTGTTGCGATCTCATAGTCTAGTCTATGGTATCTATCAAATGATAAATATGAGTCAACAAGAAATTCACATGTAGACTACACTGGTAATCTAGTTGATAGAAAAACTACGAGTGGAACGTGATTTATGTTGAGACTTTTAGTAAGTGCATCACTTTCAAATAAAACATCTGCATATTTTTCATTTCAAACAAATTTTCAGTTAGCAGGCAATTTTTTTAAAAACCCCTTCCAGAATTTTTTTTTGTTGACCTTGTTTCAGATTAGTTATTTTAGAAAATTTGATAATTATTTTTTGAATTTGATTTTAAATGACTACATTAACTAATCTGACTCCCTACTGATTATCAAAAAGATAAATAGTGATTGAAAAAAGTGACGAGTGTTGATATTAATCATATATTATAACTTGAGATAGTATAATTAGTAAAAAAAATTTAAAATTTAAACAAGAGTTATAAAAACTTTTTGTTGGTAAAAAATTCCATGACCATCTCTAATTCTATCATATTTCTAACGACCATCACTCATCAAAATCTAATATAGTATGTCAATATGTGGTATTTTAAACGGGAAATTAATTGTTTTTTTATTTCATTATACTTTTAGCAATAAAAACATCCAAAGTATTCACTCTCATTTAGAAGTCATCACAGCTATGCATGGGTGAATAACTTGAAATTTTTGATTATGTGATTTTATGCTCATTTGAAAGTCCTTACGGTTATGCATGTATGGAACACATATCAAAATTGATTATTAAATAATCAAGTTGATTCTAATCTCATTTAAAAGTCCTCACGGTTATGCATGGTTAGAAGATGCTTGAAATTCATTTTTTATAAAATTTTGGAATACTACTAATCTCATTTAAAAGTCCCAACGGTTATGCATGGTTAGTAGGTATTCAAATTCCTGATATAAATATACCATAAATAGACACAACTATACGGTTTTGTATATCGATATCATCCTTATTATTCTAAAGTGGAATATGCGCCCAACAGAGTATTTATGATTTTTGTTTGATTTTTTATTGAAATTTAATATATATATTCAATTGGGTATTGATGTTGTATTAATGTCTATCACTTTATCTCTATTTTCTAACGCTAGTACTCTTTTGCTGATAACAAAAGAGGGAGAGAAAAGTTAAGATTTTGAAAAATAAAGTTCAAATATTTTATTTTGTATTTTCGGTTTGCATCTAGGTTCAGTTGCAAATTTTTATTTATTTTCATGCATATATGAAGGGGAAATTTTGTTGTAGAGAGGAAGCATTCAAATAGGGTGAGCAAATTGAATGATCAAATACATTTAATATATTCAAAATCTTAAATATATGTTTGTTATCATCAAAAGGGAGAGATTGTTGAATATGCTAGTATATGATTTTTGTTTGATGATAATATATATATATATATATATATGCATTCTTTTAAATGTATTTGTTAAAGTACTATTTTATTTTTCACATAATTAATAAATATTTGCTGAATAAAATAAATAACACAGAATTTATATTCAAGCAGATATTTTATTCAGACAAATATTTTATTACAGTTTTGAATAGTTGAGCTCTCACTATATATACACAAATTTCTATTACAATACAATTTCAAATTGTAATACAATTTTTAATTAACATTTGCACCTCACTACATATCACTCATTCATTTGTATTTTATCTTCGACTCTGCTCGAGCCTGAATCCAGCATCTGAATTATCTGAAAAGTATACACTGATGTAGTAAAATTGAAAAAAAAATTATATTCTTACAGTGTAAAATAAAATGTGTTTTGAAAATATTATTTGCCTCAGTTATTTGGGTTGTTCGTCATCATTTAATTTGAATTCATCGTACACGAGCAACTCGTGACATGCATATTGTATCACTGCACATGCCACAAGGCCGTGTACATCGATATGCACTTGATAAAACTGCAAGAATAGGTACGCATAAGGTCAAACCCAATCAAAAGCCAGGTTTAACTCAAGTGAAATACAAATAAAGTCATGATATTAGCCCACGGTCAAACCTGAGCTATAAGCTGGATTCAACATAAGCGCAGACCGAATTCAAGTGCCAACAGACCACCACTGACCACATACAAGTCAAAGAAACAAGCTAGTAGTTCATTTTTCTCACAAGTTCAAGACATAATGCAAAGTGGTGAATGCAAATACAACATACAAAGTGAAGCTACAATGAAACTGCACTAGACGAGAACATGAACAAGAGTGAAAACTGCAATGTAACTCGAAGACAAATTCGAGTTGGTATATCAGTGCAACACCAGAGAGATGATGAAGACAATAAAGTACAGACCTGGCAACATATGCAAACTAGCTTGAAGCAACTACTCGGTGCAAGTCAAAGCTTCGCAAGTACACATACATACATACATACATACATATACATATACGTATACATATACATATACACATACACATACACATACATACACCTACACGTACACGTACACATATACATATACATACATACATACATACATACATACATATATATATATATGCAGATAATATCAAAAGGACCACATCAATGAAGCTTCAAACATATAACAGTTCTAAGTTTCGACTATAACAAAAATGAAGTACACAGCATACATAGATACATGTATGTACATATATGTGTAGTGATAACCAGTACAGCAGCTCGAATGAGCACGTACACTTATATACAAATGCAGCAGAGGAAAGAATTAAATCCAGGAACACAAGTGACTCGTACCATAAATCAATATCAAACCAAATCGTAACAGATAAATGCTTGACATCAAATGAACACACATGTATGCATATATATGCAGTGCACAGTGCAGACTCGAATGTACAGTGGACAGAAGCTCAACAATGAAAGTTGTGCACATCAACTAAACATGAAGATCATCAGGAATACAACCCAACTCAAATCCAGATAACATGAATATATACACATGTGAACGTATATATGCAGTGAAACTAGAGGCAACAGGAAATAAATGGTTAAACTACAGGACGACTAGCACTTAAAGCAAATGGCAGTGCACAAACCAGGACTGAAAACAAGATGCAGTGAAGCAGGTAAAACACAGATGAACAAAGACAATATCGTAGGGAATTCAAACTGACCATATCAAGTTTTTTATGCCAAAGCCAACGTAAAATTCACGGAGTCAAACCAAAAATTCACAGAGCAATTATCACAAATCAAAGTGGTCGAAGTCAAACAAGAAAAAAGAACAAAATCAAATTCATGAAGCCGTGGTGATCAAGTAAACAAAAAATTATACGAATTGAACAAGTCAGAGAAATCTCAAGTATTCAAGCATAATCAAAGAGTCAAACTAAAATTACCTGACGAATTTGTATAAAATATTCGAACGAAAATTAGGGGAATATAACCCTATAAAACCCATTCTCATCATCGACCTAAAATTTATTCGAGTTTAAGCAATAACACAGAACAAAGTTTCAAATCAATAACTCGAATAAAATCGAGTTCAAGCATATCGACTAGAAAAGCAAAAGGGAAATAATATACCAATCGAACTCGATTGAGAAGCTGCTGAGTGTAGTATACAACAAAACAATCGATCAATAAAGCAACGCAAGAACTTTAATCGATCAACAATCAATCGACGTGCTCGAATTCGCAAAGCTTTATTTATCAGAAATAAAGAGGAACGAACGAGCTAAAGGAAGCAGCCATATTTTTCTATGCAAGGATTCAAAGCCGAAGACATAAGAAAAGAAAAGGGGATCCCTTATTTAATTTAGGTCGGCTACTATAATTATTAATTGGGCTTTATTTAAAACCGGGTTTTGTTTTTAAATTGTTTTTAAATTTTGAATTTTCTTCTTTAAACTTTTGTAAATTCTAGTCGTGTGACTAGGAAACGAACTACGGTGGTGTTGTTCGAGAATTCGCAACTCAGTGGCTGAGTTTAGGGTTTTAAGCGTAGAGTTAGGTTAGTCGATAGCGGGTGTCTTGAGTTTACGTGTGTAAGCGTCTGACTACTTAATTTCTAGTAGAAACCTTAGAGACAGCACGTAGGCAGGGTTTTGCCGAAGCTGGGTAAATCTGTGTTGTTCTATTTCTGCATTTTATATTCTGTTATTATCTGTGTTACTATAATTCTGCTATTATTAGTGCTGCGATTATTTTATTTACTTTTACGCTAAATTTTTATAATTATTAGTATCACCCTATTCATCCCCTCTCCCCCCCTTTAAGGTGAAATCGATCCTACAAAGATATGGTAAGAAGATAATGAAGGCAATTTACAATGATAACAAACGATACAAATATAACAAGTAATTCACTCATTCCTTTAATTAGCAAAGGTGGAGATAAATAATTCCAAAGCAATGCGATTATTGAGAAAGAAATAATATGCATATCCTTTTGTATATACATTATTTCATAATATGAGTATGCATTTATTTTCTTGCAATCTAATAGAAATGCAATCCAATAATTTATGTATTTTCATAATGAACACACGTGATTATATTCCTTTTTGCATACCTGTTTTCTCCTATTTGTGATATTGTATCACCAAAATTTAACACCTCTAATCACACCACTAAAGCTTTCTGATGGATTAGTCGTCATAACATTAAACCGGCCACCATCATCCTTACACAAGCTTAATTATCCTCCTTCCTTGTTAAACTTCTCTCTATCCAATTGCGCTATAATATTGGTGGTCTTAATTTCCTCTTGAATTTTTAGATACGCAACCTCCTCCGAAGCCCATGCTGCAGCATAAGATAAACCCGTTAATCGTTTGTCTTTAAGACATGCCATTAGAAAATTTGCTTTCAAATTTCTGACCCAGAATCTATTCTTATGTGCTAATCCTCATTTTCTCTCTAATGTCGTCGATATTCTTTTCATTCTATCAGAAATGAAAGTAGTACGCTGATTGTTAGCACCATGAATGAAACTTCGCATGCAAGTAAAAAACCAACCCTAACTATCACATGATTTTGACTCAACAATAGCATAAGCCGAAGGATAAAACTGATCATTTACATCCACTACGGTTGAAACAAGTAAGATACCTTTGTATTTGCCATATGGATGTGCCACCAATGCAAAGAAAATGTCGACGATGTACAAATTTCTCGATAAAAGTCCCAAAAACCCAGAAAGCACAGTCGAAAACTCCATACTCATCGGTTGTAACGTGTCCAACACTACGTAGATTCGTTCTAGCAATTTCGGCAAAAAATTGGTGTAGGTTAGATATGACTCTGCCCAATCACCATATATACGTTCAATTGCCTTGTTCAGTGCTCTCCACACTTTCAAATAATCGATTTTAATAAAAAGTTGTTCCTCCACTAAAACTTGAACCGTTCCAGGTGCTATGTTCAAATCTACTGAAGGCATGATCTTCGAAACCAAAAAGGTAGATGTTACTTGCCTATGATTGGAGTTAACTGTTGGGTAACGCTAATATGATCGCTTGGATATTTTTTAAAAATCCACCATCCAGATTGTGATTTTTTTTGAGTCTATGACATGTATTCTCCTTGGACAATTTGAATCGATGTTGCAAATGGGGGTGTATTTTGCTTTGTTTGACCTGATTGACTTAATAGAAACATGTAAAATTGACAATTCACTTAGTTGTTATAGAAATTTTGCGTTGCTCTCAAACACTATACCAACTTTGAAACCATTTTAAACACAGACGATGAGAATATTTCATCGTTGAATTGCAGTTTGCAAAGATGGATCTAGCCATCATTTGTGCATTACACAAATCATCATTCAAAGGTATTTTCATGTCCGGTTCATCACTATCCCCACATCCTTGACCTTCGCCTCTGAAATCATAGTTAAGTGGAACATTGTTTACTTACATGTCATCTATCCACGTCGTATCACTCTCTGCTCTTGATACAGCGGTCATGTTATCAATCGCAGCGACGTCATCAACTTGTACACGTACATCAGCATCTATATCCATATCGTCATCAGCTACATTAAGAACCCCTAATTTAGCCGTTTGTTGAATGTTTGATTGTATATCGATGTCATGTGTCTGAGAGCTGCAATATGAACATACGACGTTTTTAATACGGTTATAAATCCCAACAATATTCCTTACAATTGCAAAAATGCAACTTACTTTTGGCTCATATGTTATAATTCAGAAGCTGTGGGCTGCATAAGAGAAGACATATGGTTGCTCGATGGTCCATCAATGTTTTGGTTTATTGTTGCCGCGGAACAACGCTACACAAGAAAATTAAATTATTTATCATATCTGATACATAAAATAATTTATGATTTGTATGTCATCGCAAATATGTGTTACCCCTGACTCATGCATTCAAAACTATCCTGACTCGGATTTGGATAGCTAAATTGTACACTTGACTAGGTATTCATAAAAGGAGGATGTCCGAAGAATATTTGTTGCTGCCCATATTGCGCTACAACGGATTACTATAACTGGACGATGGCAGTTCTTGCAAAGTATTCATGGTCAACCAACAATATAGAATAATCTTCAACACCGAAATTATTTACAGGTGCCGGTATAGGTTTTTCTACCACCGACATTCTAGTTTTTCCCAACAAACAACTCTATTGATTTTGATACTACAGAAAATATTAATTCAACATATTTATCGTCTACATATAAATAAAAAAGACGTACGTCTTGACGACTTTTCAAAGTCGTCAGTGGGCGATTTTTGAAAAGCCGTCAAGATGTACTCACATTAAAAAAGTTTTATATATACTGTCGCCATTTGAAATTGCACTAATGTGTTTTGACAAGCTCACCACTGTGTTGGTCAAAAACAGGACTATAAACGATATTAGTTTGTAAATTGGGCTATTTGGGTAATTAATTTGGAGGAGGAGGCGAAAGTGAAAAATGTCCTAATTATATTTGGGTACTATAGCGTTGTTCAAACTTAATTTAAGGAGTACAGCACTCTGCCTCTGTTAAAGAAGATTCATCCTCAAACTCTTGTAGCCCAAATATGTTTGGATATTCTCTCAATATAATTTCGACTTAGCATGCACAACATTTCATCATTTTCGAAACAGGCTGATCAGATATTTTGCATCTCCGGGCTAATTCTCGTTAGGTTTGTTTTCAAAGTACTTGTTGGCTAATGACCGTAAGTTGTACCTCCTCCCCCAGTTGGTTGGTTGCTTTAGGTTTTTTCTCGATGGTTATTGTTAAAGAGGGAAAAAACAAATTGGCTTACTGAATAAGCGTCCAATTGTTGAGGAATTTAGCAAATATCGTCTTTTACTATTCAAAGGTCTGAATATTTACTCTTTAATGGAGTTGCTCTAATGGGTCGTGCCCAAATGAGTTCTGACATGATACATTTATCCTACAGTAATGGATAATATTCTGCACATTCAGTTCATTGTAATGGCTTGTGCCTAATTAATTTTCACTATGGTATCTTCTGCTCGTTATAATAGAAACTACTTGACACACTTGACCTCTACAATGACTTGTGTCTAAAGTCTAAGATGGTAACTTTAACTAGCTATAACAGACAGTATCGAGATCCTCCATCCATCGTGCTCAAACAATTTGAAACATGGTAACTTAACCTTGTTGTAACGAACATGGTAACTTAACGTGGTAACTTTACCTTTAGTCAGTCGATACTTGACATACTTTGCTTCTTCATAAAGAATGATGCCTGACCAATTGCCAACACGACACCTTTAGAGCGCCGTAATGGATAGCAGCTAACTCACTTCGTTCTCCATGGTGGGCCGTATTTAACCAATTTTGAAAATGGTACCTTTAGTGCACAATATTGGGCACCCTTTGCCCTTTGTTATCGATAGTCCCTACATGATTTGCAAAATGGTACTTTAGCTTGTCCTAATGAACAACATACGTCATACTTTAATAAATATATGTATAATAATGCGCTACTCAAGTGTTTTTTGATATCTTACAGAATTTCCAAATCTAGTTGAATCAGCATATGTCCTGTATTCTGTACTTGGCTTAAAATTTTACTATGTCATGCCTCATATTCTACCAATGTTTTTTGTTTCTCACATCATCTTACAGATAAAGTTCCAGTTCGGTAAATGTTAATGTTATGATGCCCTTACGGGACATGCTCTCCAAACATTATTCATACATGAAAAATAAAATAAAAAGGAAAATGTAGAGGGTTGTATCAGATTAATGGCTGCCTACGTATTTTTGAAATCAATCCATGAAGGATCAAGTCATTGTAATTCGTACATTTGGTTATCATCACAGGCATCCACACACATTCTGACATTTATAAAATGGAATCATGCTAAACATACGAGACTTGCATATTATATCAGAACGATATTAGCGAGATATCTCCTTGTTAAAGGTCTTTTAAGCCTTCTTCTTTTTTTTTGAATCAAGGTAAACAGGGCCCGGCCCAAATAATACAACAAAACGGGTATAAGAATAATACCCGCAACCACTCACCCAATGCAACAAAACAATACAAACCCTAGCCGACAGATAAACCAAAACGAACTAAAATGAAACAGGAAAAGTAAGAAAAATGGCGGAGGCGATTTACAGTATCTCCTCTCCATTCTTCGAACCACTAGTTTCACCACGTTCCCAGTACGATAAGTCTTCGTTTATCTCTCTTCTCATGCCTCGCTGACTATTACAGTTACTCGAGAAGCATATATTATGTGAGAAACTGGCTCTACTGAATCTGCTAGTATCTAGGGGATTTTTGCTAGATCTAGTGTCATTGTGACCTAGATCTGACAATTTCTTCTCATAATCGCCATTATTCACACTGCTGACTCTCAAGTTCACGTTATTAGCGTCGAGAGTATGCTTGAGATAGGTATCACTGTCGTTATCAATATCAATATGCTTATTGACAGTAGTAGTGTCTAAATCTCGATATTTGCAGAGACTATTATCTTGATTCAGCTTGTTATTATGCTCGGTTTGGACAATTTTTGAGCGCAGCAAGTAGGTTTCAAGGTGCTTGCTACCAGCTTCAGAACACCAATCATCAGCAAGGGAAGTAAATTTGTGATTTTTAACTAATTTTTTGGATTTCTGCAGAATAATCTTGCTATCAGAAAAAATAGTAATCCACACTTGTTCTTTACTTCTGCTGTTTTTGTTGTGCACGCGAAGATTTCTCTCTTTCCACAAGTTGAAAACAGCCGTAGTTAGTAAGATGTGAGCAAAGTCCATTTCTTTAGATTTAACTCTGAACATGTTATTTATAAGCTTAATAATATTGAGCAGATCCATATGCTTGTTATCATCAATATTCAACGTAGATTTAATCTGATTCCAAATGTAGACAGAGTAGCTGCATTCAAAAAATATATGATTAGAATCTTCATTACACATATTGCATAGGGAGCAGAGTGAATTCAAATTATTTCCCCATTTGTTTAATTTGTCCCAAGTTGGCAATCTGTTTCTAACTGCAAAGTATGTACAGAATGCCATCTTGGGACAATTCACCCTGTTCCATATGCAATTGTACCATTCTTCAGTTGGGTGTTTGCTTCTAATAAAATTCCAAGTAGCTTTAAAGGAAAACTTCCCTCTGCTGTTGGCTTTCCACTCCCAGTAGTCATTTTCTGCAAAAGCATCAATTTGTATTTTGCAAATCTCATCTTTATGGGGATTTGTAATAGGATGAATATGAGGTTGCCACTGATTATTAATTATGATATCTGAAACTTTATTGTTAGAACCACCACAAATAACAAGGCTATTCCACCCCACTCTATTAATAAAAGTCTCATTTTTAAACCAAGGATCAAACCATAAACTAGTCTCTTTGCCATTTTTGAATTTTCTTTCAATCAGTAATTTACCAATATCTCTACTGTTTAAAATATGTTTCCAAGTGTTTGATTGGTTACTATTATAAACAGTAGACCAGAAATTATTGTGTTTCAAATATTTAGACCTCATCCATCTTGCCCATAAAGAATCAGAGTTTAAGAATCTCCAAAATAATTTTAAATGGCAAGTAGTACACAGATCCTTTATATTTCTAATGCCAAGACCCCCTTCATTTTTTGGCCTGCATACATTCTCCCAACTGATTTTATGGTATTTGCCTTTCCATAAAAAATCTGCACATCTACTTTCTAATTTTTTAATAGATGTAGCTGGGATTTGAAAAGATTGAATCCAGTAAAGAATAATAGCATAAATGACAGTTTTAATAAGTTCTAGTCTACCAGCTATTGACAGCAACTTACAAGACCAAGTTTCCATTCTATTCTGAATTTTATCAATAAGGGTAGAGCAATCAGAGTCTTTAATCACATTTGTAGAAAGAGGCAGACCTAAGTATTTTATAGGAAGAAATCCCTCTTCTATTTGTAAAATATTAAGAAATTCAGTTTTGTATTTACAGTATTTACTGAAATATGCTTTACATTTGTTCACATTTAATTGAAGACCAGCATACTTTTTTAAGTTTTCAAAAACTGAATTAATTGAGACTGCATTATCTTTATTGGCTTTAACAAACACCATAAGATCGTCAGCATATATCAAATGATTGATACTAGGTTGGATTCTGTTTATAGGTTGAACAGCACCTTTAATACTCTCAATTTCCATAAGGATAGAAAAATACTCCATTACAATAGCAAAAAGATAAGGAGATAGGGGGTCTCCCTGTCTCAGCCCCCTATTTGATTTAATAAATCCTTCTGGTTTTCCTTGAATCAGGATAGAAAATGTAGGAGTATCTATACATTCAAACACCAAATCACAAAACTTTTTAGGAAATCCCATACATTTCATGATGTGATGAATAAAATGTCTATTAACCTTATCATATGCTTTCTGTAAGTCAATTTTAATGCAAACATTATCACCCTGTTTAGAATTGAATTTTCTTACCATCTCATGAGCTAACAGAGAATTTTCATTTATGAGTCTACCAGGCACAAAAGCACTCTGATTTTCTGACACCAGAAAAGGCAAGAATACTTTAATTCTATTACTAAGAATACTAGCAATAATCTTATAGATAAAGTTACAACAAGAAATAGGCCTATAATCACTGATACCAGTGGGATTTTTATTTTTTGGAATAAGAGTTATAAAAGTATGATTTAGACTTTTAAGAATTTTGCCATTGTTCATAAACTCAGTAACAACATTCAAAACCTGTTGTTTAATATATTCCCAGTTATTTTTGTAAAATTTTGCATTAAAACCATCAGGACCCGGGCTTTTATTATCCCCAGCATTAAATATAATAAATTTAATTTCATCAATGCTTACAGGGGCTAATAGAATTTCAGAAGCATTATGATTTAATATGGTTTTGCAAGTTATATAAGGGAAATTCTTATTAGAATTTGTTGAAAAATACAGATCTTTATAAAAATTTATAGCATTTTCAGCAACTGTATCATGAGCATTAGTTAAATTTCCCTCTTTATCTATAATACATCCTATGTTATTTAAATGCTTTCTACTGCTCATTTTAGCATAAAAAAATTTGGTACAGTCATCACCAACCGTAAGCCAATCTACTTTAGCTTTTTGTCTAGCATTGACAGTCTCTTTATGCATTTCATTAGATAGTTCCTTTTGATTCAGAAAAAATTTATTAATCTCATTATTATCAGCAGGATTGTTATCAGCATTCATTTGAAGAACTTTACCCTCTTTTTTCAAACTGACAATTTTATTTTTATTTAAAAGGATGTTTTTATTCCAGTTTTTGAGATTGTTTTTGGTGAATTTCAAAAAACTATAGAACTGGTATTGATTAGAACCACTGCAAGCAAAATTATAACATTTTTCCATTAATGGTTTATAATCTTCTTCCAACACCCAGCTATTTTTAAATCGAAAAGGAGGAGCTTTAGTAACAGAATCATTATTTATAAAAAGACTGACCAAAAGAGGAGTATGGTCACTTAAATTCTGCTCCAGAGTGGAACAAATATTATTAGGAAATTTATTTAAAAAGTCTTTATTATATAAAACTCTATCTAATTTGCAGTGAATGTTTTTGGCTATACCAGACTTCCATGTGTATTTATTACCACTAATCACTGGTTCAATAAGACCAGACTCTAATAAGAATTTGTTGACTCTATCTAATTTATTATGAGGGATTTTAATCCCCCCGAACTTCTCATTAGCATGAAAAACAGTATTAAAATCACCAAGTAAAATCCAGGGGAGATCATATATCAAATTTAAGGCTTTAAGTTTATGCCACAAAGCATTCCTTTCTATATCAAAATTGCTACCATAAACACTAGTAACTTGCAAGTTGAATCCACCAACATTTTCAAAACAGCAATCTATAAATTGACTATCCTTGTTTATATTAATATTGGTCCAGATATTAGAATCCCAAAGAACAATGATTCTACCTTTACAGCCACAATCATTGTTATGAATTGCTTTCCAATTTCTGGATAGTTTCAAGCCAAATTTTTCAAAATTCTCATCATTCAATTTATTTTCAATTAAAGCAACAATAGATGGTTTATAAGCATTGATCATTAAGAGAATATCTGACTGTTTAGTAGGGGTATTCATCCCCCTAACATTCCAAGCAAATATAGACATATATAAAATATGTATCAAATAGTACCTGACACCATTGTGCTTTTACCTCTCCTCTTTTTCTCAGCCCCTTTAGCTTTTAAGTTTGTAGACATATGCTCCCATTCTGGATTGATTGAAATATATTTTTGCTTAAAGGCTCTTTTCTCTTTGTTGCCTTTTATCTTACCAGATGATTTCATTTTAGTGATATGTAAATCAGATAAATCAAATTCCTCTATGATATCTCCCTTCTCTGATTTATCTTCCTCCATATGTGCAGATTCTGGAATCTTGATTGAAGAAATATCAAAAGAGTCTGTGCAAGGCATGACTGATTCAACAGAGTCAGTCACTGCAGCCTGCTCTGAAGGGGGATCTCCCTTGCGTGGCAGTGTTGGGTTGCTTTTTATTTTCTCGGCATCTGCAGCAAGTGAAGAGGAAGGATCCTTCTTTGTTATTGTTTCCTGAATGGAATTTGGAGGCAATTGAATTTGGTTGATTATTTTTGTAACCTGGTCTGTACATAAACATGGCTCTGAGACATGGGGGGTTTCAGAGTTAAAGAACTGTATTTTATTACCCTCTTCCATACTTGTCGGATTCATATCATTAGATATATCAGTGCTTTCTTTTAACTGATGAACTTCCATAGCCATGATCTGATCATTTTGGTCAGTGAGCTCTCTATTATTGTTTTCTTGATCGAAAATGATATCTTCTTGATTGATTCGATCTTTGTTTCCCTGAGATTTTTGATGGATTTTTGAAGTTTCACTGTTTCTCGGTTCTTGAATAGCTTCAGAGTTATTTTCTTGAATAGCTGGTAAATCTTTATCATTCTTTTTGGGGATCCACATCTGTTTCGGGTTGCATTGTTCAGTGTGATGCCCGAAACATTTACAGATACTACACTTTGGTGGAACCCATTCATATTCAACTTTCTGTGAAATGATTTCACCATTATAAAGATTTAAAGAAATTTCATTTGGGAGTTCATCAGTTGCAGTGACTTCTACAAGAAGTCGAGCATAATTCAATCTCGATTTCATGGCAGTTGCTGCATCCATCTTTATGGGTTTTCCGATTATACTTGCCATGATGCTAAATGCCTCTCTGTCCCAAAGTTTAAGGTTAACACTGGGTAGCCTTACCCATATCGGCATAGTTGACAGAAGATCTCTGTCCAACTTCAAAGATTCAGTCCACCTTCTCATTATGATGAGTTTGCCATTGTAGAAGTAAGGGCCATTTTGAATTATAGAATTGCAGTCTTGCGGATTATTGAACTTAATTAGAAAAAACCCATTTTCCCTCGAGAATATTTCGAACTCATCTTTTGGTTTCCAAACACGTTTAATATATTCCTTGAAAAACAAGAAATAGGGTTTGCTGCTTACCACATAAACCAAGATGGAGTTATTCCAGCACTCAGTGGCTCTCTTACAAACATCTTCCTTAACAACGCCGTATTTCTTGTTATTGATTCTAATGGGTGCAATGGTTTCAAGACTGCATTCTTCATCCCTTGGTTCCTTCGATTGCTCAGAAACTATATCAGCCCAACTTTTCTGCCCAAGTTCTCTATTCAAAGAGAACTTTGTTGGTGGTTTACTGATTTGCATCAGTTTGGTCTTGTCTTGTACGGAGGAGTTGGTCATATCCTTCTTTCTCTGTATATCTCTAGATTGAGACCAATTCTGATTATTTCTTGGCTGATTTCTTCTATGCAATCTCGGCTGAACCAATTGGAAGCCCTCATTATCAATGATGATATTATTATTATTTGGCTTACTGATATGAGATTCAGGTGGCCTGTCTTGAGGAGAAAGACGAGAGAGAGGAGGATTAGATTGAGATTTGAGAGGGATTTTGTTTTCTCCCATGGCAGAAGAAAACCCTAAATTTCTATATACCTATTATTTGCTAAGGATATGATAACTTATTCAAACAATTATGTGAGATTAGTCAGTCTTTAAGCCTTCTTTTTACACCATCTATTCGATATCTTCATTATCATTCTTTTTCTCACTCATTCTCTTCTTATTACCACTTTTACGTATCTTTGTAGTAAAGAATATACAACAAATTTATAAAAGTTAATAAGGACAAAAACTGAACAAAATGTCACTTTCTAGGTACAAACCATGTAGACAAGTATCTCTCGTATGAGTCAATCCATTAAGCAAAGCCATTTAACCTACTTTACGTTTGGTCAACTCATTAATGAACTTTATTAAATGGGTTATGTGTTGGGTTGACCTATTTTTAACAGGATTATAAGTGGGTAACTGATTTACCATTTATTAAAAACATTAAATTTTAATATAAATTTGAAAAATAATAATTTTGAACAATCAATGTAGTTTTTTACGAAGATTGACAGTTATACTTAGAAAATAACAGTCACTGCATCCTCATATTTGAACTTCACCCAGTGCAGAAGACGTTATTTTTTTGTTCAGATTGCAATAACTTCTTCATACTAATTCGGGATTAGACGAGATTTCAACCGATTAACTTCCACTTAAATTACGGACAGTATGAAGCACTTAGATACTTGATCTTATGAACGCATACTGTTGTTTTTCAAAGGGACTGACAGTTGTACTAACATGCTACCACATCCTCATATTTGAACTCCGCCTAGTGCAAAGCCGCTATTTTTTTGTTCAGACCGCAATAATTTTTTCATACTAATTCGAATTTTTACCTAAATTACAGACAGTATATAACATTCGGATATTTCATCATGTGCACGCACACTGTACTTCTTCAAGTGAACTGACAATTGTACTTAGAAAATAAATAGGCTATCATTCCATATTTAACTTCGCCTAGTGTAGAAGCCGTTATTTTTTATGTTCAGACTGCAATAACTTCTTCATACTAACTCGAAATCAAGCGAGATTCCGACCGATTAACTCCCATCTAAGTATGGAATATTTGAATACTTTATGTTGTGAATGCACACTGTAGTTCTCGAAGGGGATCAGCAGTTGTACATAAAAAATAACAAGTCTTCGCATCCTCATATTTGAACCCCGTCTAGTGCAGAAGCCGTTATTTTTTGTTCGGACTGCAATAACTTCTTCATATTAACTCGGAATCAGGTGTGATTTCGACCGATGAACTCTCAAATAAATTACGGACAGTATTTAACACTTGGATACTTCATCTTGTGAACGCACACTGTACTTATTTAAAGGGACTGACAGTTGTACTTAGAAAATAACACGGTACAACATTCTCATATTTGAATTTTGATAAAAATTAGAATTAAAATTTTAAATTTCTATCGGAATTCAAAAAATAAAATTGAAATTGAAATTATTTTTTATTTATTTGTTTTTTGTTAGTCAAATCAAATTTAAATCTTTAAATGACTAACCCGCTTATTAAACCGGTTGGATCATAAACGGATAAAAAGGAATGGATCATAAATGGGTTTGCTCGAACTCAACTCAACCCAATCCGTTTAGCAGACCTAACCGGGGTTGTTATATAGTTAAGCCTAAGTGTCATCTTGTATCTTGTTGTTAGATAATCAGAGATACCATACAAATAAAAAAGTAAACACAATGTTACGCTGTGACTGTATTTCTATTGTGAAGGTTCAAGTGTCACCGTATAATTGGAAGGTCATAAGACACATCAGGGTTTCTAATGGAAGCTTCATTTTACGGTGACCCTCGGACTTACCAAGAGAGCTCTGAGCACAATTTTAAGTCAGGTAGCAATTTGGACATATGGAACGCAATATTTCCTTATCTGGCATCAATGTTGTTCTCAGAGGAAGATCGTTGTGTGTATGAAATATGAGAATCGTTAATTGGTCATCTTTTCCTATGGAAATAATGCAGTAATATTGCTGAACTAATCAGACCTATACAAAATAGGATCAGTATTTGCCTATTTGGTATCTAAATAATACAGGGTCTCTTGCTTGATATACCGTATATTCAATATATGGTTCATTTAAAGCTTTAACGAAGTTTACGGATTCATTTTCTTCTTATTGTCTAAGCCCAGCCATTTCCCATATGTATAATAGATAATATATACTGTTATTTTTATTTCTTTTATTAATACTATGCCTTCCAAAAAGACTGTTTGGTAGGTGAAATGTTTTTAATAATATTACATGGCCAGTACCAGTAACAATTTAGCTGATCTTCTATTATTTCCAGTTGAATATTATGGATGAAATTTTCAAAGTGTCAGTGGCTTAATGTATTGTAAGCTAGACATTGGATCATATGCTAACTTTTGAGCTGGAATTGGAACAGTAATTTGTTTATGCTAGGATTTTACTGAAAATATTTGGTTTTAATCATCAAAATTGTACTACGTTCCTGTTTTTGGCCTGGTTGGCTGTCTTCAATACATGGTGCAATCTATAGTTCAATGCCTCTATTTTCTTCAGTTGTAACTCGTGAGCCACTGTCTTTTTGTTTCCATGGAACCTGCAAAAATTAATTACAGAATAAAGTGGAACCCAACGCACGATGCTTTCGTACAATAGTGAACTTCGAGAAAGTCGATAATATCTTTTTCTCTCGTATTGGAAGAAGGCTATTTTCGGACTAGAACATGAACGTTCAAATTACCATGCGGATGATCTAACCGTTGCATTAACGTTCCTGCTAAAAAATTTAAGGTAGAGTGATAAGTTAAAAACATAGGGGACAAAATAAGTGTACTCCTCGTTGTCACTGTTGTTAGATACTGTTTATGACACAACATGTCACAATAAAAGAGGGACATAAGATTCAAAAAAGGAGTGATTATCTTAGTTGCAAAGTTATTCTTTTTATTATTTTTCTGATTCAAGCATAAAGTATCGTTGAAGCTATTGGATACCATTTAGTTTCACCATATCCGGGTTTTTCCACAATTTGCTTTCCTAGTGACATGAACACATTACCCTCACTGATGATTTTTTTGCAGATTGCTTAAAAATTTATGTGGAACTTTTGGAGTCGCTAGATGGATTAAGTTGGAGTTTTCTTGAACAATCGTTGCTTGATAATTGTTTGGAAAAACTTGCAACAGCATGCACCAGGAAAATATTACTGTAAACATAACCATCTCTTTATATTTGTTATTCTGTTTTCTATGTACTCATCTTTAGGTACATGGTTATGGGGATGTTTATAGTTTCTACCTTCAGTCAACGAAGAGAAGAACTTGAACAATCAAGAGGAACTAAGCTACATGCTGAACACAGATGTGCCATGATACGAGGTCAAATATTCATTATTTTGAAGGGGGAAGTGTTTAAATTATGATAATATGGTATGTAAAGTATATTTATATGAAATACACTAAACATTATGGCTAACTTTTCAATTTTTCGTGTTTTATTGTATATAGATGTGCAATTTCCCTCTGCTTACTGTACCTAGCAAAACTAACTAATTTGGAATGGCTTTACCAATTATTTCTTGGATTTATCAAGCATTTTAGACAGCTTTGCACCATAAATAAATAATATCATAAAACAACATACAAATCATAATATAGGACAAATTTTTAAAAGAGGATTGCCAAAGGAAAAAAAATTCAAGAATAAACACGAAGGAAAAGTAATTGCAGAATTAGACATCGTATTGCTATAGCTTAGACATTTTTGGAATGGGCAAGCAATATTTAAAAAAAGGACAAATTTTAAAAAGATATTGGTTTTTCAAACTATTGGCATAAATAGACCAGTTTGAAAACTATTTGCAAGTTTAGATTAATTTTGATCAGCTCAGCAATGAGCTGGCCTTGCTGAGCTGACCATTATTTTTAAAAAAATACGGGGTCCATTGTGAAATGCGCCCCTTATAAATTACATTGGTGATCTGCCAAATGCGCCAATGTAATTCTGAAGTCCAAACCCGGACAGCAACCATCCTTCACCAAACAAATCCAAATGCACAAAATCCAAATTCAAATGCACAATCTTAAATAATAGTAAACGTTCACCCACATAAAAGCCGACAAATAAAACTACCATTAAACAATTTCAATCATAACATAGTTAGAATTCGATTATATTCGCATTAAAGTAGAGGTTCTAGCTTGATTACAAATGCAAACTAATATTAAACTAAAAATAGTAACATTCATAGTCGAGTTGGATCGTCCTGAGTAGGTGGCGGTTGAGAAGATCCACTGGCTTGCGATTGGTGTGTATCCTGCCTTCTTTTAGTTCTTCGCTCTCTAGTCTGCATAACTTGTTCCGAAGGGTTTGGGCATGCTAATCGATTTCTAAAAAGGAGTGCATCAACAAGTTTCTTGAAATCAAGACACCGTGGTTAGATTTCTCAATCGGGTACTCTACCATGTCTGATATTGTCCAACCCTCTTCCTACTGTCTCTAATACATTGACCTACAAGTTGTAATTATTTATTCAAAATTAGAAACATAATTCAAGTGAACGAACAATGCAAACCAGCGAACTAAAGCGGTGCACGAGCTGTGTATGCTCGTTCGTGAGAAGTCCGATCTGCAACAATGAAGCTTCGAATAATCAATTTTTTTAACCATATACAACGTTTCTTTTAGTTCATGTTAGGAGCAAATTTTTTTAACCTTTGAACTCTTTTGTTTACCACCAACATGCATCGGTGTATTGTTTTCTTTCATAGTCAATTTTCCAACAAAGTAGCAAATAATTGGGATGAAATCTGACATACTTCTAAAAAGAAAACATAGTTAATTTTAGAACAATCAATTGCTAAACAAATACTAATGATATAATAAAACATATAAATGAGAGACTAAATTTGTGAAAAGTAGAATATGAAAATATCTAAAAATTGAGCTAGGATTTGAGCTTAAACTATATTTATACTTTCAAATTGATGTCAAATAGGTGATAGAAGTAATTCGACTAGTAATCTTTGTGTACTTTGAGGTTTTGATGAATTTTGAGGTGAATGAAAGAATGTTAGAAAATTGGATTTTTCTAGCTCAAATCTGTTTTGAGACTAATGACTGCTGCTTGCAATCTGTTTTCTAGCTTGAGTGAAAAAATTACACTGGCGCATTTGGCAGACGCGCCAGTGTAATTTATAAGGGGTGCATTTCACAGACGCGCCCCGTATTTTATTTTTAAAACTAATGGCCAGCCCATCGCTGAGCTGGCCAAAATCAGCCTAAACTTGCAAATAGTTTTCAAACTAGCCTATTTATGCCAGTAGTTTGAAAAACCAACCTCTTTTAAAAAAATTATCCTTAAAAAGAAGTTAAAATTTGCACATTCCATAAATGTGCAAATATATATTTTGTATTTGAACATATATGGAATGCGCAAACACTATTTTGGATCTGAAATAAACAACAGCCCTCATTTCCTACTCCGTATCATATCTTTCTCTCTATTTCCCCAAAACCCAAACACTACCTCAAACCTAACCGTTCTATTTTCCAAATTAAATGCCAAATCAAAATAATCTTTACTCCGCCTTCCAATAATTACTTGTTTTATCTCAAAGTGGAAGGCACTTCTTCATCTTCACAAATTAGAGACAAAAATATTTGATTTTGGATTCGTTGATTTTGTTGTTCATGTATAACGTAGTTTTGTTATTATTATGGTAATATTGAAATGTTAGTTATTGTTGTTAAAATAGAAATATTAGTTATTCATAAATGATATTGGAAACCATAGTTGTAAATTTATCTTAAAGAACAATATAGAAGTGAAAGTGAATCACTTATGGAGATATTTATTTTATATGCATTGGTTGTTAATTGAAAATGCATTTTAAAGTATTAATTTTAATTCCTCATTATAAATCAGGACGTAGAAATAATTAAACACGTCGACCATTCTAACATGCTTAAAGAAATAGATTTTAAAGATTCTAGATTTGAACAAAACTTAAGAATATCTGGTTTTTGAAAAGCAATGCAAGTTGAGTACATTAGACGAGATCATCATTTTATTACAACATCTTGTGATCGTTGGAGGCCTGAGAAAAATATTTGTCATATGATAGTAGGAAAAATGACTGTCACATTAAGTGGTATTTACTTTTTATTTGGTTTAGCCACCGACGGTTTCTCGATATATTTACAAAATATGAAGGTTGATTATATGGAGTTGTGTCATGATTTACTTGGTTTATTTCCGTATAAGGAGACAGTAAAATTTAAAAGTGAGATATGTATGACTTGGTTTAAAATTGAATTTCAAGAACCACTTGGAGCTGATGCAACAGATTTAGATATACTTCGTCGTAGTCATGCTGTAATTTTGTTCTTTTCAAACTGTCGGCTTTTCCTGGATCATTCAAAAGGTTAACTTGAATTTTTTTCCATTTGTGGATGATTTAACATATTGTGGTCAATATCCATAGGGTAGTGTTGTACTTTATTACTTGTATGGTGAGTTGACAAATGTTGCTTTACAAAAACAAAAATGTTAAGCGGTTCTGCAACATTGTTGCAATTATGTCTAGGTTTCATATAGCTATTGAACGTCCTACTATAGAAAATTCCTACCAAATTTAGATCTTTATCTTCCAAACGGCCGTAGGTGGAATTGTACTAGGAATTGGCGTGAAACTCAATGTATAATTTTACCGAAATAAATTGGATTTATTAGCGAACGATGCCATAACTTAGGAACCATATTATCGATATACGCATTAAATGGTTATGTTTTCGGCTTGGATTGCTAAAGGTCGACTAATCCTATTTGGGGATTTTGAAACTTATGCTCTAGATCGAGTAATGAGATAATTTGGATTTCATCATCAGCACATTCCTGATCTCATTGTGCCAATAGACCCAGAACCGAGTGATTGGATGGATTTGCTTCAAGAAAGTCAGGCTTTATGGAATTAAGAATTGATCGTGCGGAACGAGAACGTGAACCTTCGACAATGTTGAGCGAGTATGAATATTGGTATTTGTAACGACCAGAAATTTTCTAACCCGAAAATTCCAGATAGTTATGAAAAAGAAGAAAGAGATAGAACAAGAAGAACAGAACACCAAACATCTCACAATCGTAGCGGATAAAATATAATAATAATAAATAATAACAGTCTACAAAAGGATACTATATCTGTCGATTACATTTAGTATACATCAGAATTTCACATTATATACAGTCACTGAATATTTACAATTATCATGTCTCAGATTAACAATAATATAAATACAGCGAAAATACTCTATACGATATTGCCATCCAGCTCGCCTCCTGAGCTCCAGAACGTACCTACCTGAAAATCTGTAATACTCGGACTGACCTGAGCATTACATCAAAGTAACACCCGGGTCAGGCTGGAAACCAGCGTGAGTAAACCCCTCCAACATGGAATACAAAACATACAACTTATATAAAACCCGGGGTAACTTATATCAATTTAACCAATTCACAATTTGCTATAGACAACACTTATTTCACATATAAATTTCTAAGTACCAAACTTAGATAAAATAATCCAATTTTCTTAAATCATTTCATTCCTGCCTATTGATTTCACAAATCAATTTATAAAGATTCGAAGTGGTTTTGGGTATTTCCTAATACCCGACCCCGGTCTCTTCGAGTCTCATGTCATCCTAACCCAAGTTATCCAAATGAAATACGCGACATTTCATATCAGAGATTTCAACTCATTCAAAGCAAACCAATACCAATCAATCATCCATAACAAAGCTTAATCACATACAAATCAATTCAATTAATTCTAATTGAATTTCAAACCTCAATCACTTAGATTCTTTCATTAATTAATTCCAAATCAATTAATTAATCAATCAACTCTTCCATATCCATTCATCTTAATTAACAACCCTGGATTAATTATCTTCCAATTCCATTCAAGTAATTCTCTATAATTAATTTCACGATATTAATTATTCTTACCAAAACAATGAGTAATCTTTAATTTCTACACAAATTATTTAACTATAATCAATTACACTAGTTTTTAATTACTTATATTAATTGACTTCTCATAAGTCACTTATTATGAATTTATTTACCTCAATTAATCAAATCTTTAATTACTTCATTAATTATATAAATTAATGATTTCCAATTATATTTACTTTAGTTCACCCCAATATTAATCATTCTTGATCACCCTCAACCTGTAATTAACTATCTTCTGATTTACTTCATTAATAAATTAATTATTCCATAATTTGTTATTTCAATTAATCTCTTGATTAATTACACAAAGTAATTTCATTCTATTAATTTCATTAAGTAATAACCTATCAAACCATTCATTGATTATTTTACATTAATTAAACTAAGAAATGAACTTAAACCTTCATTAATTGACTTATTAATTAATTCGAACCCTTAATTACTAAATTAGTCAACCCAAATCATTAATTAATTATTTAATTATCTATTTTAATTACCCTACTAACCTGATGAATCAGGAACCATTAAACCCTTAACAACATTAGAATGAAAACATTTCTTATTTATAACTTTAAAACTAAAACAATATAAAAACCTGAATACTTTGAGTCAAACCACAATTAACTCGAAACCAACCAAAACCAAAGTGATCAAATCATCAATTCTCAGCACACATCCAATCAATTCAACCATTCAACCAAACCATTTAAATCTAAACAAAAATCCAACTGAGTGAGATTTACCCACCTTTGATTTTTGCAATCCAATCCAATCCTGACTTGTTCTCTTCACAGTATTAGACCTTGTACACATTACATAATTTATTAATATTTGAAATAATCTCTAAGTAATTTATCATTCAATGAATTAAATTGACCAATAATTTAGTTTGAAAAATCATTTGGTTTTAAAACTAAATTTCCTTTACAAATTTATTTTTAGTAACCATAGCATTTTAAAAACAATAAATTTTATTCAAAAGTCTTTTATCTTGCTATAAAACAAATCTTTATTTTAAACATTAATATTCCTATATGTTTATAGAAATTTAAATGTGGATATATGAGAATATATGCTTATTATTCGTTTATTCTTCACTAAAACAAATGCAAATAAATATCAATAAATAAATAATCTGCGAATACCTCTCAGATAACAAACGAACCCAGGCTACCAATGACCTCGATTCCCGATCATCACGCCCTTAGATCTCCGACGTCGTGATCGATCTTGACCCAAATCCTAGCTTCACTCGCACACAAACAGAGACCATCGCGACCCAACCTAGATCCTTGCGAGCGCACCTCCCTACCACGAACGAGATCCGATGCTGCTCCCCTGCTTCCTCTTCGATCCCCTCGATCTGCTGCCTCGCGTTCGACGGAGCCTTGGATTCTCGAACGAAACAACTCGATCGACGAGCTATGACTTCGACTGAATCGAGGCGGAAAGAAATAGAAAAAGAAGGAGGGAGAGAGCGCTGACTTCTGCAATCGACTCGGATCCTGATTTGTTTTTGAGAATGAGGTGGCTGCGATCTCGATTTCGAATGTAAGGGAGGGTTCGTGAATTTTGAACAGGGAGAAGGAGGCCGACGAATTTCTAGCCCGGCCATTTCCTTGAATTCGATTTCAAATTTTCTTTTTGTTTAACTGAAGGAAAGGAAGGGTTTATAGAAGTAGTGGAAGACAGGAGAGTGGCGTGCTTCATAAGACGAAAGGGAGACACGATCTGTTTCTGTAGATTAGAGAGGGGGTGAATAAATATCGGTTAGGGTTAGCTTCCCACGCACGCTTGCTTATATAATTAAATATTGAAAATATCCTGTGTCGCATCGTGAAATTTCGAACCCCGAATCAGACATGCCGACAGACGTTTATAAGGTTTTACCCACATTCTGAACACAATGGAACTAGTTTCGTCGAATTCCGAGACTGTGCCTCGGAAGCTATTTTAAAATATCGATTTAAACGGTATATTATTAAAACTGAACAAATCACCTATATATTAAATTTCAACCCTTCTATTATCTTCAGTATTATCATCATAAATTTTATAGGCCTTCAAATTATTTTTAACAGGCTTAAAACTCTAGATTCAACATTTTACCCAATTTCAAATTATAAAATCCAATAATTTAATTAACAAGTAATTAGTGATATATGGAATTCAAGTTAAAATTAACATTTCAAATATTTAAAATCAATTAATTATTCCATTTTAAATTGTTAAAAATTCCGGGTCGTCACATTCTTCCTCCCTTAAAAGAATTTCGTCCCTAAATTTACTAGTTAGGAAGAATGGACTAATTCCCGTTTACCCTTTTTCCTAAAACCCACAATTCAATATCCTATCAACTATCTTTTATTAAAGACCCCTTATCATTATTACCAACTTACCAAACTCTCCCGTAGTTTTCAAACAGTACCCTTTTCTTCAAAGTCAAATTTGAATTATCAAAAAAATTTCTCAAAATTTTTCCAACTCTCTAAATTTTCAAATTTTTTTGCCAGCGTCTCCTTTGCGCGGCTAGCTCGGTACAACTACAAAAGGCCTCTACGGCTCCCAAATTCCAAAAAGAAAACAGAAGGCCAAGTGGCTAGATCAAAAACCCAATCCAATTCATACAGAAATTAAAATACTTAGAAATCATTTTATACATTCTCTTATATAGGTTTCCATATTTACTTCTATTCAAATTTGTTTTTCCCGTTTTATTATGGACTCAATTTATTTTAAATTTTGAATATTAAATTTAATCTTTCATGTATATTTGATTCATATTAGTTTCATTTACTAATTTACTTTAATTTCCAATTTGAAATCGTTTTCTCGTTAACAATTTTTTTTTCTCAAAAATTTTCTAACTCCTAAAATTTTCGAATTTTTTTGGCAGAGTCTCCTTTGTACGGAGGAGCTTTTGCAATTTGACAAGAGATATAAATATATATACATCGACCCACCCGGTCGGAAAAAGCAAAAACAGTTCCTATTTCCTATTTTTATTGCGTAGGCGTACCTTATTTAGCATTTTAAGCAAGCAGCTTATTAATTTTAGCAATTAGTGCAATCCAAATCCAGCCAAACGGCCTTCAGGTATCTGTACTTACTCAATTTAAATATGTAAGAGCCATATATAGAAAAATTTATTAGCATTTCACTTATATTCAATAGCTAAACACATGTATATCATAAGCAACAAGCACCAAAACGCTTTCCATAAGCGATTTATATAACTTTAAAGCTGATTCAATTGCTTTCAACCAATTCATATGCCATTTCATTCAATTTTAATGGCTTGCAACTCAATTTCTTATATTCAATTGATTTTTAATCCAAACAAGCTCATATTCACTTCAAATGATTCAGAACCAATTTTATTTAATCTCTATCAACTCATAGCATTTTAATTACTTATATTTACGCTTAACGACAACTATTTTTATGCAATTTCGACGATATTCGTTGAATAGAGTATCTATTTCAATTTATAATTACTTAAATTAATTTCAACTTATACTGTATTCAATTCTATTTCATTTCTAATTTATTTACCAACCATTCATTAGCTCGACACATTCCATTCTTGTATACTTCTAGTCATTCCCAAATTAATTCAACCCAAGCTTTATTTAATGGGCTTTCACTCTTATTCGAAGCCAAGCTTCCATGAATTTTAAACTTAAGTGAATTTACTTTAATTTATTCTAACATCAAACTTAAGTTTACTTCTATTTAATTCTCATTTAATCAACTTTCATTAAATTCAGTTAGCCCATCAATTTTAAATTTTCAATTTTAAATTCACCTTCTCAATTTCCAAAATAATATCCAAGCACATATTTAACACCTTAATACTTCAAATTAATGTGCCACCGAACTTAAGTTCAGTCTGATAATCCAATTCCAATCACAACTTTGATTTAGTTTTTATTCAATCAGACTTCATCCATTTATTATTTAACTCAATTAACTCGTTTTAAATTTTTTTTATTTACTAACTTAATTCATTATCGAATTTATTTTATTAAGACAAGGTCATTCTCAATTTATTTCTGTTCACTTGGATTTTGTTTTGCAACTCAAACCATGTTTATTATAATCCATTTTCATTCCATTCGACATCACTTCCATTATAACTAATTTATATTCAAATCACACTTGAATTTTATTTGTAATTCAAACCATCACATTTTTCAATCCAACTCTATTTTATTTTTATTTTACAACATCTCCTCTTATTTAATTCATTATCAAATCTAACTCGAATTCTATTTACAATTCTAATTCATTTCCAAACTCCATTATTAATTTACAATCCATTTATTTACCAACGTTAAATTTTATTAATATACTCAACCAAATAATTATTTAGCCAATTAGTTTACTTTCGACTTCCAAATCAAAGTTCGATTTTAATTACAAATTCACTTCATTAAACTTCCAGTTTGGATTTCCTTTTTATTTCCCCAAAATTCCAACATCTTTATTTAAAAAATTTTAGAAATGCTTTTAAATTCATATCATACTTAATAAAATAGCTCTTTATAAAAATAACTTTTTTTAACGACTCGATGTCTCAACCAGTCCATCCTTGTTCTCACCGAAATTCAGTCATACGTTGATCAGGCGTGGGACTGAAAATCTATAAGTTCTTGGTAAACCCGTTTCAACACCCAATGAAAATACTTGAAAAATAATTTTATTGAAAATATAAAAAACAATTTTTTTTGAAAATAGAGGAAATATCTTTGGTGAGGATGCTCTGAGAATCATCACTCCCATCCATGGTCCCAGTTAACCCGATGGTTACGTTGCCATCCCGACAAAATCCATAGATAACTGTAGACCTCCGCGTCCCTCGATTACACCATGGAACCCACGACAGATCGCAGCTACAACTGGGGTTACGTAGCTATCACAACAAAAACCCATATAACTGTAGACATCAGCGCCATCGAATTTCGCTGCCAAAAATGAAACTTCTCCACTCCACTTGACCATAGATCGTAGTCTACCGATGTTGCGTTGCCTTCCTGGCAAAATCAAGTGTAGACTGTTGGCACTCATCCTCCACACGATTTCGCTATGGTCTCCACAGTAGATCGCAGTGACATCGAGTTACACTGTCGTCACAGCATAACCCAAATGCCTCTGTAGGCATCAGCGCTCTCGACTTTCGCTACCCAATAATTCTCAGGAACTAGTTTTGTCCGGACTCCTCACAAGATCAACTTTAGAATCCCCCCTTAGGGTTCAAGGCAGCACCACCCGGTGGCACTCCTGAGAAGTTCATTTCAAGAGAGCGCCCTTTTCCTCAGAGCCATCATCAAAACATTTTATACTATACACATATAGTATCTTCAAATCATACGCCTAGTATGATCTCATACAAAGCTCATTTATACAAAATCGATTATTCCAAAATCGATAATTCTAGGCTTTCCAAATTCTCATATTGATTTTACCCAAAAATCAAAAGCCTTTCCAAATCCAAAGGTTCTCAAAACCTTTTTCCAAAATCCACATAAGATCCTTTATATATATATTCAAAAATATATATAATTTGTTTTTTTATTAAAACTTTGGATCATTTCAATCTCGTATAAAACTCCTTTTACACTTCAAACATTTTCAAAAATCCTTTTCTTCCAGCAATAGATTAAACAAGGGGAGATTTATCATATATAACCAAGATGTATAACCTTGTTTATTCAAAACCAAATATTCAAATTTGATTATCCTTTCCAATATCAATTTCATTCAAATCCGTACGATGTACACTTATCATTCGTATGCCATACCAGCCTGATCGCTCGCTCGATCACACAATTTCATTTCCGAACTAGCATTGTCCACCCGACTTCCTAGTGCGGACACAGATTTGGTTTCTTGATCAGAAACCGTCATTCTCCTTGCATAACTATAACTATGATAGAGAACATCCAGAACCAATCAACAATCCATATCCAGGTTCGCCGTCGAAAATCGAGTGAAAAATCTCACTCGGATCGATATAACTATCTCGAAATTCTGTGCTCGAATCTGGATCAAATCACTATGCGAATAGAATAATATACGTACATCCTACGTATTTAACTTCATTGATATTAGCCAAATCAATTGCCTTTCTATTCACATTCACTTAAATTTTCACTCACTTATTCACATTTGCCTTAATCCCCGTTTGGATTATCACTTCAATCCTTATCTCAATTGGGTATTTAATCAATAACAGTTTGAACTCCGACCAGTTTATTTTTAGAAAATAGCTTGAAAATTTTAAAAATAGATAAGTAGTTGAAAAATAATTATTAGTTTGCTAAATAACTGTAAAATAGTTAACTAGTTGTAAAATAATTGGAGAATATCTAAATAGTTTCAGAACTTTTAGATAATTGCAAAATAGCTGTAAAATAGTAATTAATTTGTAACATAGTGGAAAAACAGTAATTAGTTTATAAAATAGTTACAAAATAGTTAAATGACTCCAAAAGTAGTTATTAAATAATTATAAGATAGTTTTGGGTTTAATAAGAAAGGTTGTATATATAATAAATAACTTAGAAAAATAGGTTTATACTAAAACAATTTATATTGAAAATAGGCCAGAGTCAAAACTGTTCCATTCCCAATCTCCATTCTCATCAATTCAATTTAAATTTCCACTTACATTTTAAATTGACCTTATTCCAATTTAAATAACTCCAATTTCCATTGGACTTGATTTATTCTCACTTCAGGTTGAATTAATTCTCAATTTCTTTCCAACTTCAAATCAAATTCCATTTGATTTTAAACCAATTCAACTTTAATTACAATTCCAAATTATTCCGATCAATTTGGACTAATATCCATTCAACTTCAATTTCTATCATTTCAATTCAACCCAATTTTTCCACTTGAATGTTTAAACTTATACACCTTCAAAATCAAATTAATTCAAATCAGATTCAATTTGAATTAACTCAATTTTAATCTCAAATTTTAAACCATCTCGAATTATATAAATTCGAGTTAAATTCTCAAAAGTTGGTTTAACCCTTTAAACTAAGTTAGCCTTTATTAAAAGCTTTTAAATAATTTAATTTATGAGTCCAATTCTCAAAATTCCATTTTAAGTTATCTTTATTTATGTATTTCAAGGTTCAAATAAGAGTTCAATACAATTTTCTTTTTAAAAATTTAATTTATTACTAAATTTTATCTTCCAGTTCTTAAACAAATTTTAATTTACAATTTTAATTATTTGAATTTTTAGTTCAAAGTAATTCCATATCCTTAAGTTCAAATTAAAGCTAGATTTCCCTTTTATCTCAATAATGGATATATTACCACACTTTATTTATTATTCATTTAAACAAATCCAATTCACAATTTAAAGATTTTCATTAACAATAGGATGATATCATCCAATTTATTTTAAAAAGTCCATCCATTTTCAGTTTTAAATCTCAAACCCGTTTTGAGATCACACCAATTCCCAATTCAAATCAACCATTTAACTTTCCAAGTTAAATTCCAATTTACCTAATCCAATCAACCTTACTCAATTTGAATTCCCGCTTCAAACTTCAAAATTCTTTCCCACTTATAAGTTCAAAACTTATATCACTTTGAGTTTTTATATCACATTTCAGGGAAAAAAAATCAAAACTCAACCTCTTAGAGTTTATTCTAAATTATCTTTGATATCATGTATATCCATACATATATACATATTTCTTTCTTGGCCCTCCCAGCCATGTTTTAAAATTTTAAATCACCCTTGGTTTTAAATTCAAATCAAACTTCAAACAACCCATTGTTTTCAACAAGTCCCAATTATCCAAATAATACTTATTTATTATTTTTCATTACCTTGAAACAAAATTTCCGAATTCTGGGACCATATGTAGAATTTCATTTTCAATCCATTAAATTTTAATTTGGTTGTATTTTTGTTTCTACTTAATTTAATTCCAATTCTAGACTTCAGTTTGGTTGTATTATATTACTTAATTTTAATTTCAACAATTAACAACCAATCACCTTAGTATTTATTAGAAGGAAGTATTGCTTTATATATATCAAAATATATTTTATATAAAATCATTTAAAATCTTTGTATCAGAAAATAACAAGTACGCTCTCATATATATATATATATATATATATATATATATATATATATATATATATAGTCTCAACTCATTCTAGAGTACTACAGACTCTATTAAATGAGTAATTCCCACTAGAGCTAAGGTTCTCGCTTAACCTTTTGGCTCTGATACCAAATGTAACGACCCGAAATTTTCTAACCTGAAAATTCCAAATAGTTATGAAAAAGAAGAAAGAGATAGAACAAGAAGAACAAAACACCAAACATCTCACAATCGTAGCGGATAAAATATAATAATAATAAATAATAACAGTCTACACAAGGATACTATATCTGTCGATTACATTTAATATACATCAGAGTTTCACATTATATACAGTCACTGAATATTTACAATCATCATGTCTCAGATTAACAATAATATAAATACAGCAAAAATACTCTATACGATATTGCCATCCAGCTCGCCTCCTGAGCTCCAGAACGTACCTACCTAAAAATCTGTAATACTCGGTCTGACCCGAGCATTACATCAAAGTAACACCCGGGTCAGGCTGGAAACCAGCGTGAGTAAACCCCTCCAACATGGAATACAAAACATACAACTTATATAAAACCCGGGGTAACTTATATCAATTTAACCAATTCACAATTTGCTATAGACAACACTTATTTCACATATAAATTCCTAAGTACCAAACTTAGATAAAATAATCCAATTTTCTTAAATCATTTCATTCCTGCCTATTGATTTCACAAATCAATTTATAAAAATTCGAAGTGGTTTCGGGTATTTCCTAATACCCGACCCCGGTCTCTTCAAGTCTCATGTCATCCTAACCCAAGTTATCCAAATGAAATACGCGACATTTCATATCAGAGATTTCAACTCATTCAAAGCAACCAATACCAATCAATCATCCATAACAAAGCTTAATCACATACAAATCAATTCAATTAATTCTAATTGAATTTCAAACCTCAATCACTTAGATTCTTTCATTAATTAATTCCAAATCAATTAATTAATCAATCAACTCCTCCATATCCATTCATCTTAACTAACAACCCTAGATTAATTATCTTCCAATTCCATTCAGGTAATTCTCTATAATTAATTTCACGATATTAATTATTATTACCAAAACAATGAGTAATCTTTAATTTCTTCACAAATTATTTAACTATAATCAATTACACTAGTTTTTAATTACTTATATTAATTGACTTCTCATAAGTCACTTATTATGAATTTATTTACCTCAATTAATTAAATCTTTAATTACTTCATTAATTATATAAATTAATGATTTTCAATTATATTTACTTTAGTTCGACCTCAATATTAATCATTCTTGATCACCCTCAACCTGTAATTAACTATCTTCTGATTTACTTCATTAATAAATTAATTATTCCATAATTTGTTATTTCAATTAATCTCTTGATTAATTACACAAAGTAATTTTATTCTATTAATTTCATTAAGTAAGAACCTATCAAACCATTCATTGATTATTCTACATTAATTAAACTAAGAAATGAACTTAAACCTTCATTAATTGACTTATTAATTAATTCGAACCCTAATTACTAAATTAATCAACCCAAATCATTAATTAATTATTTAATTATCTATTTTAATTACCCTACTAACTTGATGAATCAGGAACCATTAAACCCTTAACAACATTAGAATGAAAACATTTCTTATTTATAACTTTAAAACTAAAACAATATAAAAACCCGAATACTTTGAGTCAAACCACATTAACTCGAGAACCAACCAAAACCAAAGTGATCAAATCATCAATTCTCAGCACACATCCAATCAATTCAATCATTCAACCAAACCATTTAAATCTAAACAAAAATCCAACTGAGTGAGATTTACGCACCTTTGATTTTTGCAATCCAATCCAATCCCAACTTGTTCTCTTCACAGTATTAGACCTTGTATACATTACATAATTTATTAATATATGAAATAATCTCTAAGTAATTTATCATTCAATGAATTAAATTGACCAATAATTTAGTTTGAAAAATCATTTGGTTTTAAAACTAGATTTCCTTTACAAATTTATTTTTAGTAACCATAACATTTTAAAAACAATAAATTTTATTCAAAAGTCTTTTATCTTGCTATAAAACAAATCTTTATTTTAAACATTAATATTTCTATATGTTTATATAAATTTAAATGTGGATATATGGGAATATATGCTTATTATTTGTTTATTCTTCACTAAAACAAATGCAAATAAATATCAATAAATAAATAATCTGCGAATACCTCTCAGATAACAAACGAACCCAGGCTACCAATGACCTCGATTCCCGATCATCACGCCCTTAGATCTCCGACGTCGCGACCGATCTTGACCCAAATCCTAGCTTCACTCACACACAAACAGAGACCATCGCGACCCAACCTAGATCCTTGCGAGCACACCTCCCTACCACGAACGAGATCTGATGCTGCTCCCCTGCTTCCTCTTCGATCCCCTCGATCTGCTGCCTCGCGTTCGACGGAGCCTTGGATTCTCGAACGAAACAACTCGATCGACGAGCTATGACTTCGAATGAACCGAGGCGGAAAGAAATAGAAAAAGAAGGAGGGAGAGAGCGCTGACTTCTGCAATCGACTCGGATCCTGATTTGTTTTTGAGAATGAGGTGGCTGCGATCTCGATTTCGAATGTAAGGGAGGGTTCGTGAATTTTGAACAGGGAGAAGGAGGCCGACAAATTTCTAGCTCGGCCATTTCCTTTTATTCAATTTCAAATTTTCTTTTTGTTTAACTGAAGGAAAGGAAGGGTTTATAGAAGTAGTGGAAGACAGGAGAGTGGCGTGCTTCAGAAGACGAAAGGGAGACACGATCTGTTTCTGTAGATTAGAGAGGGGGTGAATAAATATCGGTTAGGGTTAGCTTCCCCCACACGCTTGCTTATATAATTAAATATTGAAAATATCCCGTGTCGCATCGTGAAATTTCAAACCCCAAATCAGATATGCCGACAGACGTTTATAAGGTTTTACCCGCATTCTGAACACAATGGAACTAGTTTCGTTGAATTCCAAGACTGTGCCTCGGAAGCTATTTTAAAATATCGATTTAAACGGTATATTATTAAAACTGAACAAATCACCTATATATTAAATTTCAACCCTTCTATTATCTTCAGTATTATCATCATAAATTTTATAGGCCTTCAAATTATTTTTAACAGGCTTAAAACTCCATAATCAACATTTTACCCAATTTCAAATTATAAAATCCAATAATTTAATTAACAAGTAATTAGTGATATATGGAATTCAAGTTAAAATTAACCTTTCAAATATTTAAAATCAATTAATTATTCCATTTTAAATTGTTAAAAATTCCGGGTCGTCACAGTATTGGCAAATGATGCGTCGTTATATCCTGAAACAGTCGTTTAGAAGATTGGTTGCTTACATTCCCCGAGCTCCACTAGAGCGTGATATGGTTATTACTTTAATTTACAATATTTGATAGTTTCCATACTTTTAGAGCATACGAATTGTTACATTGTTTTGTTTTTCACATTGGTAAGCGGGATATATAGCATTTTGGACGTGGTTAATGAAATTAAAGACAAATCATTTTTAGCCGAAAAGATGAAAAGTAAGTGAATTGACTTACAATGTATACTGAACACAATTCTAGGTAGAAACAAGTTATGTCGACCGACAAGACCTTTGCATATTGCACAAGAAACACATGCAGGAGTGGAGGGAGAGGAAACATGTGCTTGAGAGGATCCAAAAGAAACATATATCGGAGTGGAGGAAGCACATACAGGAGTGGATGAAACACATGCAATCAGTGGAGAAGATGAATAACAATGGCCTACATGGATTGAAGGCGAACAATAATTTGCATATGGCAGTCAATCATCTCTAGAGCAACAACAAGAATGACCACAATGAGAGGTACAACAACAATACGAGGAGCTAATAATTGGTCACACTCAACAATAGAAAATTCCTGCTTCGACTTTAGACGAAGCGCAGAGTTCATAACCAATCACTTAAAAGAAAGAAAAAAGGAGACACGTCGCTTGAAATTAGAAGGCTTAAGGATTGAGTTTTTTTGATTTAGGATGATATTTTGATGTTTATTTAGATGTTCGGATGGTATGTTTTTTAATTTGATATTGGGATGGTATGATGTTGTTTAGTTTGATGTTTTGATGATATATTGATGGTATATGGTCTTCATATGATATGGTTTGGAAAATAGTATGGCTATCTATTGGTATATTGGTGATATATATGATGATATATTATTTTTATACATAGGGGGATGGAGTAGAAAGTTTATGTTTTTTTATGCCTAAAAACATGTCTACGCATTTTTGAAATGCACAAGCATTATTTTCGAATAAAGCTTACCCATTTCAAAAATGCACAAGCTATATTCAAAAGTAATGCTTGAGCATTTCAAACATGGGCAAGCATGTTTTCAGACATTAAAAAAACAGAAACCTGTTATAACTTATGTAACACCATAATAATGCCTTATATCACCAATATAACCAAAGATATCACCAATATAATACCATATACCACCAATAGATAACAACATAACTCGCTAATATAACCAATATCACAACATTATCATATCACAACATAACCAACATCAAAATAGAAAACAAATCTAGAGTTCATCAGTTCATACATAGAAAACAAGTCTAGTGTTCATTAATTCATATATAGGAAACAACTTAACGAATTCATCAATTCATACATAAGAAACAACTCAAGGAGTACAGGATTTCTTTTTATGCCCTAAAGCACCACATTTACTACATCTATTCTGCCCGGATGATGATGGGGGATCCTTGAAACCTTTTATTCGAGCTGACATGGACATCCGGAATTTCTATGCATAGGTGGTGGATATATAGTAGGACCTTCGTAGACATCCCAATGAAAGCTATCAGGTACAGGGTGGAATAAAGGAGCACAAGCAGTAATATACTTAGCTGTTGTGTACCACATTGAAACTAAGTCAAAATATGCTCTATTCGCACCTCCTAAGCCACATGACCATACTGCTAATACATGGGAGCATAGAAAATGATCTAAGTTGGCATGTTGCACGGACACTTGGCGACATTATCATCGATATTTCACCGTATAATCAAGCATATGAACATATTTCACTTGCCATTCCGTTACGCTATATCTCTCTATAGAGACAAGAGTCTTGATTCTTCCATTCTACTTTTTGCCAATGCTTCTCACTTCAGTGTTAAATGGGACGTCAATTCTTCTCCTTGAGTTCGACGTTCGTAAAAGTAATGGTTTAAATAATGAAAAGTCCGTGCAACCAATTGTCTAACAGGTAAATTCCTTGTTCCTTTAAACACACTATTAAGGCTTTCAAAATCATTCGTTGTCATCATATTGAATCTTTTGCCACCATCATGACAAAGAGTGTAGGTTGATTCCTGATCTTTCAAACTTTTTTCAATCCATGCATCGCCTTATGGATTTACAGTCTTAATTGTTTCCTTAGTTCATTATATTTTACAACCTTCGACGCCATTATTTTCAAGATTTTTTTGATTCCTCTTTCGAAATTTACCATATTTTATTAAATTAGAAATGGATGCTCCTATTCAAACTCGGCAAGGACTTGATGATTTGAGACCATGAGGTCAAAAGTTTGAAATCAATGCCTGCCACTTGAAATCCTCTAGTCTAAGTGGTAAGCGAAATTCTTAGGTGCCAACAGACAATCTGGTTTGAGATCGTGATGTCAAAACTTTTGAAAATTATGCTTGCCACTTGAAGGCACCTGGACCAAGTGGTAAGTGAAAATGTTTCGATGTCGTAAGGCATAATCTAATTTGACACGGTAAGGTCAATTTTTTTGAAAACAATGCTTGCCCCTTTAAGCCATCTAGGCTAGCTGTTAAGAGAAATTGTTACGGTGTCGAAATGCAAAATCTGATTTGAGACCGTAAGATTAAAACTTTTGAAAACTATGCTTACCACGTGAAGCCATCCAGGCTAGGTGGTAAGTGCAATTGTTACGATACCAAAAGCAATATCTGATATGAGACTGTGAGGTCAAAACTTTTGAAAACTGTGCTTTCCACTTGAAGCCATCTAGGTTAAGTGGTAAGCGAAATTATTACGGTGCCGAAAGAAAAAAAATCAGATTTGAGATCGTGAGGCCAAAAGTTTTGAAAACTATGCTTTCCACTTGATGCCGAAAGAAAAAAAATCTGATTTGTGACCGTGAGTTCAAAACTTTTGAAAACTATGCTTGCCACTTGAAGGCATTTAGGCTAAGTGGTAAGTGAAATTGTTACGGCACCGAAAGGCAAAATCTGATTGGAGACCGTGATGTCAAAACTTTTGAAAACTATGCTTGCCACTTGAAGCCGTCTAGGCTAAGTGGTAAGCGAAATTGTTATGGTGTCGAAAGGCAAAATCTGATTTGAGACCATGAGTTAAAACTTTTGAAAACTATGCTTGTCACTTGTAGCCATCTAGGCTAAGTGATATGTGACAACATTACGGTACCAAGGAAAAATTTGATTTGAGTCCGTGATGTGAAAACTTTTGAAAACTGTGCTTTCCACTTGAAACCATCTAGGTTAAGTGGTAAGAAAAATTGTTACGGTGTCGAAAGGCAAATCTGATTTGAGCGCGTGTGGTAAAAAAATTTGAAAACTGCGCTTGTCACTTGAAGCCATCTAAGCTAAGTGGTAAACTAAATTGCTACTGTGCCGAAAGGCAAAATCTGATTTGAAACCGCAAGGTCAAAACTTTTGAAAACTATGCTTGTCACTTGAAGCAATCTAGGCTAAGCTACGTCCGATCATTCATAGTAGTGGAGAAACTATGTCTTGGAGAAAGCTACGTCCGATCATTCAACCACCGCCCACTCTAAGAAGTGTGAGAATACTTCTACCATTATCATTCATAGTAGTGGAGAAGCTACGCCCGAACCTTGAGAAAGTGAAACCAAGGATTTTACTCTTTAACCATTGAACTAATTTATTTTAGGCTTTTAGCGCAACTTAGCCTTTACTTTGATTTTGACCTTATCATTTTTTGCAGTGTCTTCTTCTCCTAAGAAGGTCGGCTTTTCAAATATGGGAAAGAGGGTCAAGAAAAGATCTAAATTGTTGCTTTCGGACAAAGACATCCTTGGTTCAAAGAAGCAAAAGGTCTCCAAATCCTCTAAAGTTGTGAATTCCAAGGGAAGAGATTCGAATTTTCTTGTTGAGAAAAATCAACAGGTGATGGAAATTACGAGAGACGCCTTTGAAGATGACTTTCATGCTATTACTGGAACTCATGTTAGACCTCCAAACTCTATCTTAGGACTCTGGAAAGTAATCGAGTATAGCCTTCAGGAGAGTATCAAGGTAAAAATTCTTGTATTAGATTATGACTTTAACATATGTCCTTACTCTGTTTACCTCTTCCTAGACCATGGTAGAAATCTTTGCCCTTTGGCATGGATGGCTGAAAATGAAGGAGACGGTGACTACCATCGAAGCGATAAAAAAGGTATTCGTGGAATTCAGGGCTAAAGTTCAAGAGGTGACTAGTCAAATTGAGGAATCAGGTAAAACAATGGGAGAAGAGGACCATAGGGTCGATACCCTTAAGAAAGCCCCGAAGGAAAGGAACGAGAGTCTAAAGAAAGCTGAGGCTGGAGTGATTGATAAGGAACGTTACATTGCTAGATATGAGCATGAGAGAGAGGCTAGCAGGCGAGCCTTTCAAGTTTTATTTGATGCTTATACTCACCATCGAGATCAAAATATGTCTTTTATCTCTAGCTTATCTCGGAAACCATATAGCCACCGTAGAGGCCAACTTTGCTAAAAGGTACGAGGAGCGTCAGAAGGAGAAAGATACCAAGGCCACTGAAGCCGAAACCCTGGTAGAGGAAAAGGAAAGGGTGCTTCTACTGATAAGGAGGTATAGAAGATACGCCTGATAATACTCTTGATGAAGGAAACATGCCATGACATGTCTTTGTAATAATATGACTTTTGTAACTTTTGACTTGTATGAATTCTTGAACGAAACTTCCTTGATGACCTACTTATATTTGATTTTCTTTCGAGTTGATACGATTGTCACATAATGTTTTAAACTAGAGCAGCCGATATAAAGTCCTTTTTTGTTACTGTCTTTTATCTCTACTAATCTTTAGATGACGTTTCTTAGGAAGTATCATGCTTGAACTGTTCAAAGATTCAACGACACCGTGATTCTCTTTACTAATCTTATGCGCACAAGGTAGCCAAACTCCAAAAGCTAATAGTAACTCTTAATGCCTTTGAGATTAAGATCAATTTTCTTGGGTCAGTGTTGGGACTAAAACATAACATATGCTTCTCTTTGGAAAGGGATAAGCGTTGAACCGATATCTGACCTCTAACATTGTCATTCTTTTTAAATGAACGGAGGAGAAGAGGCTAAGGATGTTAAGGCTAATGGATTTCCGCCGAGACTATAAAAATGAAGTTGTTTCGTATAGCTTTGACTTGCCACCTTGGCTTGTCTCTTTGGATGGATCTCCTCCTTTTGTTTTTATATTTTATCCTTCGATGCTCTTGATTTTATAATCCATTCTATGTAATACTATTTTTAGGCATTCATTTTGGCCTATCCATCGTAATATTTTCCTGAATAAACTGTATGTAAAGAAATTTTATTCCTTTCGACTTTACTTCTTATGGTGTCACTCTGTCTGAGTGTGCCTTTTAGGATTTTCCTTCTATGGGGTATTGCCCCCAGACATACTTCCTTTAAAATAAGGTTTCAGATTTAATCGATTTTTGTGATTGAATTCTTGTCCAGAGTCAACCTAGTAACACAATCAAGAGTTTTGTCTTAATCTAATTCTATGTTCACCTTTGATTCTTTTCAATTCATCAGAATCTACTTGATGTCTTAACTTATGAACTTCACTTTAACATTCTATCCGTATCGGGAATCTACTCACTTCTACTTCAACTAGGAATTTACCCAATATATGACACTTCTCGCCCATAGCTCACTAACATTGGGAATCTACCCCACGCTCTAATTAGTTGGAAATCTACCCAACATTCTAGTCTAATTTTGAATTTATCCAACATTCTAATCCAATTGACAATCTATATAGCATTCTAATCTAATTGGGAATCTACCCAATGCATGGTACTACATGACCATGGCTTACTATTATTGGAAATCTACCCATTATTCTAGACAGTTGATAATCTATCCAACATTCTAATCTAATTAGGAATATGTCCAACATTCTAATCTAATTGAGAATCTACTCACTGCATGGTACTACTTGACCATGGCTCACTATAATTGAGAATCTACCTAATATTCTAATCTACCTAGGGATCTACCTAGTGCATGATTCCATTGATTATGACTCACTATCAGCACGCATTCTACTTTTTGATGCCTTTTTAAACCCATGTGATATTAGCCTCACAATTTGTTACACATCAATGTAGGGGTGCTCTTATGGCGATGTCTACCAATTTATCGTTAGGTCCAACCTACAACCACTTATAGCGAGCGTCGACCATTTACAATCACTTTTGGTGATGTCGGCCATCTACAACCACTTTTGGCTAGGATCTGCCACTAGATCCATCTTAATTTGATGGTTTTATGGAAAGCTAGTTGTAACTTGGAAGAGGGAAATTTGGGTCCTTTGAAAAGAATGCCTTCAGACCATTTTATAAAGATTTTTGAAATCACATAGTTTTGAAATCACATAGTTTTGAAATCAAATTATTCAATAGGAAGTTGATTTTAGTTTGAGAAAGAAGACTGTTAATGGAATTATTATTATTATTTATATATATTAGAAAAATGGAACTCTTTATTGGTCTCGTCAGATCAATATGGGTTTCATTCCTTGAATCCTAAATGCAAGTATGAATGAGGAATTTTAGTTCTTAAATCCTAAGTGCAAGTACGAATAAGAAATTTCATTTCTTAAATCCTAAATGCGAGTATGATATGCAAAAGTTTTTAAGGAGAGAAAATGCACCGAAAGGGAGTTCGTGAACTCTGAGGCTCGAATATTCACTCAGGGTCGGCTCATAGGATAGGGTTACGCCTAAGATGGATGTAACAAGACCCACCGATTGAACTTCCGGAGATCTAAAATTATGAGGCGCCCTTCCCTTTTAGAGTTGAAACTTTTGAAGTTATAACCTAGATAAAAACTTTAATGGAACTGGGGTCCTTATTTTGTTTGCCGAAATTTGACTTATGAAAAGAATTCTTCTTGCAACTTTATATCTATGGAGAGAAACACCTTATGCATTCGTTTGACAAGGGTTACATGGAGTTCTCCTAGAATCATAAAAGAATAACAAAAAGAATAATTCTAAAACAGGCTTTTAATCTAATGCTTAATTCATTTAGTTAACTTCCCTATTCATACGAATTTTTTGATCGCGTAAGAGGGCTTTCGCCATTTGTCTATTTCATGTCTATTCATCAAGTGGTAAGCATAATACTTCTCACTCTTTGGATTTTCTTTCTTTAACGGTAGGTAATTAGGGTAAGAGAGGTCATCACGAGTTTCCATGAATACACGAGACAAGCTTTTATTGAGTGGAGTAAGGTCTTGATCATGATTCAGCTTCTTTCGAAAACCATCATCTAAGGTAACTAGTGGGGATCTCTTGTTTGAAAGAATCAGATATTCATATTTCAACAATTCGATGGAAAGATCCTTAACTTCACTATTCACGGCCTTAGAAAGTTTTCGAAGCTGGGCTGACTCATAGAGTGATTATTGGAGACATTCTGAAAGCTGTCTGATCTGGAGAGCTTGAAGTTCATAAACAGAATCATATTCTTTACCATTCCCTTTCTCCGAAATGAGGGTTACCAATCACTCATTATTGTCTTCTTCAATGAGTTGAATGCAGAGGTTGAGAGGCATCTATTGGGTAAGCTCCTTATTCCCAAAGTTAGTCATGGTTGGAGGGATGATGTTACTGGATTTTTTTAGGGGCAACAAACGACGAAGGCTTGACCCTCCTTCTGGCGCTAAAAATTTAGTGCAGAATTTTGTCAACACCAAGCACTCAAAGTCTGAAGGTATATCTTCGGGAGTTTAATGAGATATTGAACTCGTTGAGGAGATTGTCGAGCCATGTCATACTTAAATCTTGAATTTGGGATGCTAAACCATAAAGCAATAATAATATATGTAAAGAAGATGAAGTGAAAAAAGTAGATAACACCGGCATTTTATAGTGATTTGGGCCGAAAGTTCCTAAGTCCACTGTCCTTTCCTAATTTAGTTACTCTTATATAGCCAAAAGGCTGTTTACTTTGAATTTTGACATTTCCGCCATTAATGAATTTTTGAATAGAGCTCTAATATAGGAAAGTACACTTAGATTTTATGTTAATTTTTGTTATGCTAGAGGATCCCTTATGCCTTGTAATTGCCTCCTATTTATAGCCAATATACCGTAACACCATTGGTAGAGAGCATTCTTCTTGGATAGATGACTAGGCTTGTCATGCAAGCTCTGATTCAAACACTTGTTGTCATCTAGTTGAAAGGGCTTTGATGTGGATTGGTTACATGGTGCTTTTATATATATCTCCTTTGATTCCTTTTGTTTAACTTGGTTGTTGATCTTGGTCTAGTGCTATCTAAGCCTTTGATTGTCCATATTTGTTGAAATATCTTTGGTCTCGGTAGTTACTGCTTTTGGCTGAGCTTGTTATCTTAATTGGATAATGGTCTTGATCTTTATCGACATCTTTGCTCTTGCTTTCAAATCTCGTGCTCTTGGATATTGAGCCCAGTGCCTAAGCTCTTGGTAGAAACCAAATAATAGGCATCGGAATTACAAACCAAGGAACTTTCCTTTCGAATATTTGTAATTTGTGCTTGGTATAATTTATGGTGTAACGCACGCCCTTAAAGTTCACTTTATATAGTCAATATCAGGTGGACTTTGGAAAGAATGGTGTTATATCGTGCTTTGTTCTTGGTGTTATATCGTGCTTTGTTCTTGGCTTGTAATTCCGTTCCCATCATAAGTTGACCCAATCCTTTGTGCGAAATAGTTACCCTGGGAATTCTCTACAATATTATGTATCGAGACAACTTATGGTGATCTGACCTTGTTTCAGAAACACTTTGAAATCTAAACTCATCTAAAGGGTTTATGGAAATGATTTGAAATCTAACCCCATCTAGTGGGTTTTGGAATGATTCGAAATCATTGCGCAAAGGTGAAGGCTTAGCTGGTTGCTTTGGTCAAGTGGCGAGTATTAAGCGGTTTTGAAAATCGAAGGGTAAAATTTTAACTTGGCCCGTGAGGTCGAAAACTCTTAAATCATATTTGCCACTTAAGACTATCTAGACTGGGCGATGAGTGAAGTCGCTAGAACACCGAAAGGAGAAATCTAAATCAGGATTGCAAGGTCAAAACTTTTGAAAACTATGCTTGCCACTTGAAGTCATCTGGACCAAGTGATAAGAGAGTGTTTTGATGCCATAAGGAAAAATCCAATTTAACACCGTAAGGTCAAAACTTTTGAAAACTATGCTTGCCACTTGAAGCCATCTAGGCTAGATGGTAGGCGAAATTGTTACGATGCCGAAATAAAAAAAATCTTATTTGAGACTGTAAGATTAAAACTTTGGAAAACCATGCTTGCCACTTGAAGCCATCTAGGCTAGGTAGCAAGCGAAACTGTAACGGTGTCGAAAGACAAAATTTGACTTGAGACCGTGAGGTCAAAACTTTGGAAAACTATGCTTGCCACTTGAAGCCATCTAGGCTAAGTGGTAGGTGAAATTGTTATGGTGCAAAAATGTAAAATCAGATTTGAGACATGAGGTCGGAACTTTTGAAAACTGCTTGCCACTTGAAGCCATCTAGGTAAGGTGGTAAGCAAAATTATTACGCCGCCGAAAGCAAAATCTGATTTGAGACCGTAAGATCAAAACTTTTAAAAACTATGCTTGCCAGTTGCCACTTGAAGCCATCTAGGCTAGATGGTAAGTGAAATTGTTATGATGTCGAAATGCAAAATCTAATTTGAGACCGTGAGGTCAAACCTCTTGAAAACTACTCTTGCCACTTAAAACCATCTAGGCTAAGTGGTAAGAGAAATTGTTATAGTGACGAAAGGGAAAATATAACTTGAGACTGTGCGGTCGATGCTTTGAAAACTACACTTGCCACTTAAATCCATCTAGGCTAAGTCGTAAGTAAAATTGTTACGGTGCCGAAAGGAAAAATTCAATTTGAGACCGTGAGATCAAAACTTTTGAAAATTACACTTGCCACTTGAAGCAATCTAGGCTAATTGGCAAGCGAAATTTTTATGGTGCCGAAAGAAAAAATCCGGTTTAAGACCGTGAGGTCAAAACTTTTGAAAACCATTCTTGTCACTTGAAGCTATCGAGCTATGTGGTAAGCGAATTGTTACGGCGCCGAAAGGCAACATCTGATTTGAGATCTTTAGGTCAGAACTATTGAAAACCGTGCTTGCCACTAGAAGCCATATAAGCTAAGTGGTAAGCGAAATTGTTACGGCGCTGAAAGACAAAATCTAATTTAATACCATGAGGTCAAAAGTTTTGAAATCTATGCCTGCTACTTGAAGCCCTCTAGTCTAAGTGGTAAGCGAAATTGTTAGGTGCCCAAAGACAATCTGGTTTGAGATCGTGATTTCAAAACTTTTAAAAACTATGCTTTCCACTTGAAGTCATCTGAACCAAGTGGTAAGTGAAAATTTTTCGATGCCATAAGGCATAATCTAATTTGACACAGTAAGGTCAATTTTTTTGAAAACTATGCTTGCCTCTTAAGCCATCTAGGCTAGCTGTTAAGCGAAATTGTTACGGTGTCGAAATACAAAATTTGATTTGAGACCATAAGATCAAAACTTTTGAAAACTATACTTGCCACATAAAGCCATCCAGGCAAGGTGGTAAGCGAAATTGTTACGATACCAAAAAGCAAAATATGATTTGAGACTCTGAGGTCAAAACTTTTGAAAACTATGGTTGCCACTTGAAGTCGTCTAGGTTAAGTGGTAAGCGAAGATATTACGGTGCTAAAAGAAAAAAATCGGATTTGAGATCATGAGGTCAAATTTTTTGAAAACTATGCTTGCCACTTGATACCGAAAGAAAAAAAAATCTGATTTGAGACCGTGAGTTCAAAACATTTGAAAACTATGCTTGCCACTTGAAGCCATTTAGGTTAAGTGGTAAGTAAAATTGTTACGGCATAGAAAGGAAATTTTTTATTTGAGACCATGATGTCAAAACTTTTGAAAACTATGCTTGTCAATTGAAGCCGTCTAGGCTAAGTAGTAAGCGAAATTGTTATGGTGTCGAAAGACAAAATCTTATTTGAGACCATGAGGTTAAAACTTTTGAAAACTATGCGTGTTACTTATAGCCATCTAGGCTAAGTGATATGTGACAACATTACGACACCAAAGGCAAAATCTGATTTGAGACCTTGAGGTCAATTTTTTTTAAAACTATGCTTGTCACTTGAAGTCATCTAGGCTAAGGGGTAAGCGAAATTATTGCGGTGTCGAAAGGAAAAATCTGATTTGAGACCGTGAGGTCAAAACTGTGTTTAGATTACGAATTCGTAAGTGATCATGGAGATAGAACTTTGAGGCGACGGGTTCTGAATTCACATTTAATGTGGGTCCATATGTTAGAAATTGATTGGTTAACCCTAAAAAGTGGTTTCTTATGTATAATGATGACTTGGCATATGGTGGGGACCCCTTGATATTCTCTTTATGTGCACTTGTTAAACTAAATCCACGATGGAAAGTTTTCCTCTTCTAAATTTATACCGTTCTTTTAACATAAACACACCTCCCCATTTTCGCTCCTCTTTTCACTTGTTTAAATTGTACAATCACCATTGCTAAGATTTCTTCGATTCCTTTTTCGACATTTTTCATATTTTGTTAAGTTAGAAATGGATGCTCCTATTTAGACTCGGTAGGAACTCGACAATATCTTGTCTTCTTTTGGGATCATAGGAGTTGAGATGCTTGCTTCCTGGTCCGGGATGCATTATATCAATCCCCTAGAATGATATTTTGTGTGGTATGCAGAGCATTTGGAACTTGTGATTTTCCTACCTCTTGCACCCTTATTTGTTCGCGTTCTAGAATTTTGTCACATTAATCTCTTCCAACTCTTGGCTACTTCCTACATAATTTTATCTGCCATGGCGATCCTGTATTCCGAAATAGGCTATCGGGACATACCTGTTATCAAGACCAATTACATGTTCAACTTGTTAGAATCCAAATCCATTAGGGAATTTGCCACGTATTTTCTCAAATATCTAAGGCCATCTCCTCTAAAGATCCGTTTAACAAGATAACGTCGCGTAAGTGGTTCCTTGTCAAGGCCTCTTCTGATTGAATTGTCGCCTCCTTTAATAATGTTGGTATTTTTTTGGATATTTTCCTTTCGTTTAGTCTCATCCGTATCCTAAGTGTATCTCCTTATTTTGTTAAATCTTAAATAGTGAGACCCGAGAAGAGTAGGGATTCAGCTATCACTTATCAGTATAAGGAGATGTATAAGGAAGTTATGAAGATTCCTTTCTTACAGTGATATCGACATCTAGTTCTTGCAGAAGACAAACTAATAACTTAGAGCTTGCTACCTACTTCTGCTATATTTATCGAACTCATACCCACTAAGAAGTATAAGATAGCTTCTACCATAATCATTGATAGTAGTGGTGAAACTGGGTCCAATCCTGGAGAAAGAAAAACCAGGGTTTTTACTCTTTAACCATTAAACTAGTTTATTTTAGGCGCTTAGCGCAACTTAGTCTTAACTTTGATTTTTGACCTCATCTTTTTTTTGTAGTATCTTCTTTTTTGAAGAAGGTCGGATTTCCAGATAAGGGAAAGGGAGTCAAGAAAAGATCCAAGTCGTTGCTTTCTGATAAAGGCACCCTTGGTTCAAAGAAGCAAAAGATCTCCAATTCCTCTAAAGCCAAGAGTTCCAAGAGAAGAGATTTAGTTTTTCTTGTTGAGAATAATAAGCAGGCGATGGAAATTATGAGAGCCACCTATGAAGGTGACCTTCTTCATGCCATCGCCGAAACTCATGCTAAACCTCCAACTTCTATCCCGAGACTTTGGAAAGCAATCAAGTACAGCCTTCGGGAGAGTATCAAGGTAAAATTCTTGTGTTAGATTATGATTTCAACATGTGTCCTTACTTTGTTTACCTCTTCCTAGACCATGGTAGAAATCTTTGCCTTCGGCATGGGTGGCTAAAAATGGAGGAGATAGTGGCTGTTGTCGAAGCGACAAAAAAGGAGTTCGCAAAATTCAAGGCTAAGTTTCAAGAGGCGACCACTTAAGCTGAGGAATCAAGTAGAACTATGAAAGAAGAGGATCGTTGGTTCGAGACTCTTGAGAAAGCCTTATGGAAAGGGACAAAAGGCAAAAGAAAGATGTGGCAGGGGTGACTGACAAGGAACGTTACATCGCTAGAGACGAGCATGAGAAGGAGGCCAATAAGGGAGCCATCCAAGTTTTATTTGATGCTTATGCTCACCACCAGGACCAGAACATGCCTCTCTCTAGCTTACCTTGAAAACCATGCCACCACCGTAGAGGCCAACTTCGCTAAAAAATATGAGGAGTGTCAAAAGAAGAAGGATACCAAGGCCACTGAAGTTGAAACCCTAGTAAAGGACGAGGAAGGGGCCACTTCTGCTGATGAGGGGGTATAAGAAGATACTCTTGATGGTACTCTTGATGAAAGAAACATACCGTGACTTGTCTTTGTAATAATATGACTTTTTGTAAGTTTTGACTTCTTTGAATTCTTGAACAAAACTTCCTTGATGACCTACTTATATTTGAATTTTCATTCGACTTGATACAATTGTCATATAGTGTTTCAAACTAGAGTAGCCGATATAAAGTTCTTTTTTTTGTTACCGTCTTTTGTCTCTACTAATTTTAATTCGTTGTTTCTTAGGGAGTATCCTACTTGAACTGTTATAGATTCAATGAGACTGTGCTTCTCTTTACCAATCTTATGAGGACAAGGTAGCCGAACTTCAGAAGCTAAAAGTAGCCCTTAAGGCATTTGAGATTAAGATTGATTTTCTTGAGTCAAAGATGGATCTAAAACCTAATAGATGATGCTCTTCGGAAAGCGGGTGAGCCCTGAACCGACATCTGACCTCGGGAGATAACATTGTCATTCTTTTTAAATGAAGGGAGGAGAAGAGGCTAAGGATGATAGGGCTAATGGATTTCTTTCGAGACTATTAAACCGAAGTTGTTTCATAGAGCTCTGATTTGCTTCGTTGGCTTGTCTCTTTGGTTGGATCTCCTTCTTTTATTTTTTTTATTTTATCCTCCGATGCTCTTAATTTTGTAATCAAGTCTTTGTCTTTGTAATACAATTTCTTTAAGCGTTCATTTTGGCCTATCCTTTGGATAAACTGTATGTAAAGAAACTTTATTCCTTTCGACTTTACTTCTTATGTCGTCACTCTGTCTAAGTGTGCTTTTTAGGACTTTATTTTTGTAGGGCATCTTTTGCCCCTGGGCATACTTCCGTTAAAATAAGGTTTTGTACTTCACCGATTATTATGATTGGATTCTTGTCTGGAGTCAACCTAGTAACACTATAGTTTCGTATTATTATAATTCTATGTTCACCTTTACTTCTTTTTAGTTTATCAAGAATCTACTTAATGTCTTAATTTAAGAACTTCTTCTTAATATTCAATCTGTATTGGGAATCTACTCACCTCATATCTAATTAGGAATCTACCCAATGCATGGCACTTCTCGTCTATGGTTCACTAATATTGGGAATCTACCCTACACTCTAATCTAGTTGAGAATCTACCCTACGTTTTAATCTAATTGGGAATCTATCCAACATTATAATATAATTGAGAATCTACTCAACTTTCTAAACTATTTGGGAATCCATCCAATGTATTGTACTTCTTGAATGTGGCTCACTATTATTGGGACTCTATCCAATATTATAAACTAGTTGGGAATCAACCCAACATTCTAACCTAATTAAGAATCTACCCAATGGATGGTAATACTTGACCATGGCTAACTATTATTGGAAATCTACCTAATATTCTAATCTAAACGGGGATCTACCCAGTGCAAGATTCTATTGACAATGACTCACATTAGCATGCATTCTACTTTTCGACGTCTTTTTAAACCCCTATGGTATTGTCCCTACACTTTTTTACGCATCACTGTGAGGGTGCCCTTATGGAGAAGTCTATCAACTTACCATTTGGTCCCAATCTGTAAACACTTATGGCTGGTGTCGACCATCTATAACCACTTTTGGCTCGTGTCGATTGTCTACAACCACTTTTGACTGGTGCCGGCCATCTAAACCCAATTTAATTAACGGTTTTATGGAAACGCTAGTTGTGACTTGGAAGATAGGAAATATGGGTCCTTTGAAAAGAATGCCTTCATACCATTTTGTAAAGATTTTTGAAATCACATAGTTTATGAATCACATTATTCAATAAGAAGTTTATTTAATTTTGAGAAAGAAGATTGTTGATGGAAATATTATTATTACTCATATATATTTTAGAAAAATAGAACTCTTCATTGATCTCGTCGGATAAATGTGGAGTTTCATTCCTTGAATCCTAAATGCAAGTATGAATGGGGAATTTGAGTTTTTAAATGCTAAATGCAAGTATGAATAAGGAGTTTCAGTTCTTAAATCCTAAATGCAAGTATGATATGCAAAAGCTCTTAAGAAGAGAAAACATACCGAAAGGGAGACCGTGAATACTAAGGCTTGAATATTCCCTTAGAGTTAGACCCCCGGATAGGGTTATGCCAAAGATGGATGTAATGAGACCCACCAATTAAACTTACGGAGATTTGAAACCATGAGGTGCCCTTCCCCTTTGGATTTGAAACTTTTGAAGTTATAATCGAGATAAACATTTTAATGGAACTTGGGTCCTTTATTTATCTACGAGAATTTGACTTATGAAAAGAATTCTTCTTGCAACTTCATATTTGTGGAAAGAAACACCTTATGCATTCATTTGACAAGGGTTATATAGAGTTCTACTGAAATCATAAAAGAAAAACGAAATGAATAGTTCTAAAATAGGATTTCAATCTAATGCTTAATTAATTTAGTTAACTTCCCTTTTTGTATGAATTTTTCGATCGCGTAAGAGAGCTTTCGACATATGTCTGTTTGATGTCCATTCATCAAGTGGTGAGCGCAATACTTCTCACTCTTTAGATTTTCTTTCTTTAACGGTGGTAATCGAGGTAAGAGAGTCATAATGAGTTTCCATGAACACTCGAGACAAGCTTTTATTGTGTGGGATAAGGTATTGATCATGCTTCAAGTTCTTCCGAATTCCATCATCTAAGGTAACCAGTGGGGCTTTCTTATTGGAAGGAACCATATCTTCATATTCCAATAATTCGATGGAAAGAACCATAACTTCACTATTCATGCCCTTTACAATTTTTTGGAGCTGGGATGACTCATAGAGTGATTCTTGGAGAATTCCCGAAACCTTCCTGATTAGGATGAAGTTTATAAACATAATCGTATTTTTGACCATTCTCTTTCTCCGAAATGAAGGTAACCAATCTCTCATTATTGTCTTCTTCAATGAGTTGAACGCGAAGGTTGAAGGGCAACTCTAGGTTTAGCTTCTCATTCCCAAAGTTAATCATGGTTGGTGGGATATTGCTACTGGATTTTCCAAGGAGGAACAAATGACGGAGGTTCGGCCATCCTTCTAGCGTCCAAAATTTCTTCAACACCAACAGTCGAAGTCCCAAGTTATTTCTTCGGGGGTCGAATGGGATATTGGACTCGACGAAGATATTGCCAAAACATGTCGTAACTAAATCTTAAATTCGGGATGTTGACTCGTGAAGTAATAATAGTATATGTAATTAAGGCGAAGTGCAGAAAGTTGATAACAATGCGAATTTTATAATGGTTCGGGCCGAAAGTCCCTACGTCTATTGTCCGTTTCTTATTTAGTCACTCTTATATCGTCGAGAGGCTGTTTACATATAATTTTTGCATTTTTGCCATTAATGAATTTTTGAATAGAACTCTAATATAGGAAAGTATGCTTATGATTTTATGTCAATTTTTGTTCTTCCTGAGGATCCCTTGTGCCTTGGGATTGCTGCTTATTTAATGCCAATATGTCATAATGCTGTTGGTGGAGAGCCTTGGATAATTGACCTGGCTTGTCATGTGTGGCTTTGATTTAAACACTTGTCATCATCTGGTTAAATGGGCTTTGACATGGATTGCTGAAGTGACGCTTTTATATATAGCTCCTTTGATTCCTTTCGTTTATCTTGGTCGTTGATCTCGGTCTAGGGCTATCTGAGCCGTTGATTGTCGATACTTGTTGAAATATCTTTGTTCTCGGTAGTTTTCGTTCTCGACCGAGTTTGTTGTTTTAATTAGACAATGGTCTTGATCTTCATCGATGTCTTTGCTCTTGCTTTCGAATTTCATGCTCTTTGGATATTGAGCCCGGTGCCTAAGCTCTTAGTAGAAACCAAATAATGAGCCTCAGAATTACAAACCAAGGAACTTTTCTTTCGAATATTCGTAATTTATGTTTGGTGTAAATTATAGTGTAACAACCTTAAACTAAAATTTACTAAATTAACACCTTTATTTTCGAAGAAGATAATGTTTCTTTAGGCAATCTTCAACAAAAGCAATAAAATTAAGATTTCATAGACAAATTTAGAATGGTATAAGAATTTGGAGAGGAATATATTGGGTTTTGGTGAAATGGAAATAGTAGAAGTGAAATGAAAAAAGAAAATGAGCTACTGTTAATTTCAAGCATCAAATTATATTTGTGTATTTCATAATTGTAGAAATACAAGTTACAAAAATGCGCATTTATGGAATGCACAAGTAAATATATTTTTTCAAACATAGCTTGCGCATTCCATTAATGCGCAAGCTATATCACATACGGTTTGTAACAAAGAGCTGTATATATGAGCAAACATCATATATCACTAAATCTAACACCATGTCTATCACCATATATACCATCATATATCACCATTATATTTTCCCCTTTAAAAATATATATCAAACTAACATCATATCTACCACCATATATCGACAATATAACAAACAACACCACATAACAATATATTTCACCAAAATAATGATGACTAGAGTTCAACATTACATTTCAACCCAACATCATTTCACTTTTTATTCAAGTGATTAACTAGTACATATTACGTGTTACATAACTTTAACAAACAATACGGAAATTCAACTACTACATTAAATCAAACAACAAACAAGTGACGATGTTACAATATAATTCGATCGACAACTACCAAGTACGTAAATAAATTGCGACAGCCAACATACATATATTCAACAACATTTCATTTTTTATCCAATGCTCTTCTCGGGTATTGAAGGTTAGGGTAAAATATTGGTCCGAACCAACTATTTCTCCTTAGTTCACGATTCAGCTTTTCTAAATGACTGACTTTGGCTTGCATTTCAAGGGAATATTCAACTCCCATATCACACATTTGAGGATCTAGCCAATCAAAATAATTACAATACTCAACTTGACAAGGGTTCATCTTGTGATCATTATCTGACGTCCTGCATTCTTTTTAGTACTCTAAACAACAACTTCACCCCCAACCACAGTAACAAAATGGATATGTCGGTTGCTCGCTTGCGATACTAGGAACAACATGTTGATGACTAACTAAATCTTGACCAACACAAATTTGTTTACTCGGTCATTGGTTTTCTAAAACTTCGCGTAAACGAGCCTTTATGGTTGATGTTCCAGTTTGAAATTTATACGATATTGGATCAAATTGTGTCTCTGGAACATAATCAGCATCATCCAATGTGACTCTCCTTTGCAATACATCTTTGCGCTATCACAATATTTCATCAATGTTTCATCGTTAATCTCTTAACCATCCATGTCTAACTTCAAAATAAACTAAACAACAATAACATACAAAATTTAACAAATAAAAAAACTATGCTAAACTAACTTAAAAAATTAACTAGGATTAGTTGTTTTATCTTACAATGAAGAAGACGTCTCAAACTATAAATTATTTTAATTTGGATTTGAAATTGGGATTTGAAATTGGGATTTTAAATTGGAATTGGGTGAGGTGGGGTTTGAGTTTTGATGAAATGAACAGGAAGATATGATATGGGGAGGAAATTAGGGCTACTATTTATTTTAGGTCCAAAATAGTATTTTTGCATTTTATATGTGCGCAAATACAAAATATATATTTGTGCATATATGGAATACACAAGCTTATTTTTTTTTTAAATATAGCTTGCGCATTCCCAAAATGTGCAAGCTATAGTAAAACAAAGCTATTTCTGTAATTACTTTTCCTTCATGCCTATTCTTGCAATATGTTTTTTCTACAAGCCACTTAAAACTTTATCCTAGAATATATGTACGTGTATACATAGAAGATTGTTCTAATTCCCTCGTAATTTTTTTACAGATATATTATATTCATCGGCGAGACATATGTACACAAACATGAATTATTTTGAAACTTTAGCACATCCTATGTCGCACTACTGATGGTTAAAGAGGATGTTTTTGACAGTTCGTAATATTAATGACTTGAAATTTTGAAAGAGTTGAAACTTTTGAGATTACTTAAAATTTTGTACATATGATCTCGCTAATGAATATAACAAACAGGTAAAAATTCACTTTGTTTTGGACTTATTTTTCTCAAAAAGACAAAGGGGTATTGAACAAGAATTTATAAGGAGTGGCTTTCTGCTCAAAATCTCCATTTCATCTTTTGAAGTACAAATTTGTCATGAAATAAATTTTGTAGATACAGTCTATTTTATATCAAGACAATATTCACAAAAATTTAAAACATTTCAAAAATATTAAATCCTTCATAACTACATTTGAAATTGGTATTAAAATAAATATTTATAATGAATCATATTGGTTTACAATTTTGAACGAGTTAGATGTTGATACGAAAAATAGGATAATCTGATCGTATAAAGATCCAGTCTGCAAAATATTGAGAATAATTGATATTAGAATTAGAGTGGGAGGTTTTAGATACATATACATATATACATAGATGTATGTACGTACATATATATGTTATCAAAATATTAAACTTGATTGTTATGGTTAATTTCTAAAAGCCTCTTGTTATTATAGTTTTTAGAATCTTCTTACATTTAGTGTAGTTTGTCGAGTGCTCTTGAATTATCTAGTAGAAATATGAATTATGTATGGAGTTATGTTTCTAGAATGGTTTAGAGAGTCATGTTTCTAGAATAGTCTACGGAGTCCTATAAGTAGAAGAGCTCTCTCATCATTTTATATCAAACAATCAAGCAAGAAATCTACCATTAATAAAAAAGTTTTCAACAACAAAAGGCCTCTTTTTTATATTCTCTATCTCTTTCTCATAAAAAATATTCAACAAAGTGGTATCGGAGCCTTAAGACTCTTTCAAAAAAAGATAGATATGGCGAATAACAGTGTTCCCTTAGAAGAGACGGTGCAAGTAAATTCATCGCTAAGATACCAATGTCAAGAAATAAAATGTTTGTGCTCAACATTCAAAATGATGTCGCACAATGCCTTAAGGTGTGTAAAAAGATGCCTCTTGGATTTGACATATTTGTTTTGGACATTTTAACTTCAGAGGTCTAGAATTGCTCTCCAAGAAGGAAATCGTAAGAGGATTACCATGCATAAGCTATCCTAATCAAGTGAGCGAAGGATGTTTACTTGGAATAAATTCAAAATGGGCTTTCCAAAAGAGTCATACTCAAGAGCTAAAAAGCCGTTGGAACTCATACTTACGGACGTGTGTGGTCCGATCAAGCCAAGTTTACTTGGTAAGAGTAAATATTTTCCTTTTTTCATTGATCATTTTTCAAGAAAAACAAGAATGTATTTTTTGAAGGAGAAATCAAAGGTTTTTGAGAATATCAAGAAGTTCAAGGCCCAAGTTGAGAAGGAAAGCGACCTTGTGATTAAAGCCATGAGATCTGACCGTGAAGGAGAGTTCACATCTAAAGAATTTCAAAAGTATTGTGAAAATAATGGAATCAAACGATAGCAGACAATTCTTAGATCCCCCAGGAAAATGGAGTAGGAGAGAGGAAGAATAGGACAATTCTTAAGATGGCAGGGAGCATGCTTAAAAGTAAAAGGCTGCCAAAGGAATTTCGGGCCGAAGCTGTGACATGTGCGGTTTATCTATCAAACTGATCTCCAACAAGAAGTGTGTGGAGGCAAAGACACTCTAAGAAGCATGGAGTGGAAGGAAGCCTAGTATTTCTCATCTAAGAGTCTTTGGAAGCATAGCTCATGTGCATATACCGGACGAGAAGCGAAGCAAATTGGATGACAAAAGTGAGAAGTATACTTTCATTGGTTATGACACAAACTCCAAAGGCTATAAGCTTTACAATCCCGATACGAGGAAGATAATAATCAGTCGAGATATTATATTCGATAAAAAAGGAGAATGTGGATGGAGATCCCATAATGACAAGTACAACTTCTTTCCATACCTTAAAGGAGATAAATGCAACAACCAATAATCGAACAATCGAGCAAGGAGCCCACTTTCTCACTAGCTTCACTAACCACAAGTTGTCAAGAAGATGAGAGCTCATGTGAAAAGGCTCCACGCTTTAAAAGCCTTTAAGAAATTTACAAGGTAATAGAAAATCAAGACAATTTTACTCTTTTTTGTCTATTTTTAGGTTGTGAGCCTATGAACTTCTAAGAAACTTTGCAAAAGAAGAATTGAAAAAATGCTATGGACGAAGAAATCAAAGCCATCAAGAAGAATGACACATGGGAGTCAGCTTCACTTCTAAAAGAACACAAGGCAATTGGTGTGAAGTGGGTGTTCAAAGCAAAGAAAAAGGCCAAAGGAGAAGTAGAAAGATATATGGCGAGATTGGTGGTAAAAGGCTACAGTGAAAGAGCTGGCATTGACTATGATGATGTATTTTCTCTAGTCGCTTGAATAGAAACTATTAGACTAATAATTTCTTTAGCTGCTCAAAATAATTGAAAGATACATCAAATGGATGTGAAATCTGCCTTCCTAAGTGAAGTTCTTGAAGAAAAAATTTATATCGAGCAACTATAAAGCTATGAAGTCAAGGGAGAAGAAGACAAGGTTTTGAAGCTAAATAAGGCACTTTGTGAGTTGAAACAAGCTCCAAGAGCTTGGAATGCTCGAATTGATAAGTACCTCCAAGAAAGAAACTTTATCAAATGTCCATGTATCAATCCAAGCATGTTTAAAGAGTTTAAGAAAGAGATTACCAAGGAGTTTGAGACGACTGATATTGGGATCATGTCTTATTACCATGACATTGAAGTAAAACAAAAAGACAAAGACATCCTAATCACTCAAGAAGGTTATGCTAAGAAAGTATTGAGGAAGTTCAAGATGGATGACTCTAACCCAGTTTGCACGTCGATTGAATGTGGAATCAAGTTATCAAGGTATGAGAAAGGAGAAAAAGTGGACTCACCACTATTCAAGAGCTTGATTGGAAACTTGCGATATTTAACGTGCACAAGACTCGACATTCTATAAGCGGTAGGAGTTGTGAGTCGATACATGGAGAATCCAACAAAAACTCATTTGAAGGCAGCAAAGATGATTCTTCGTTATATTAAAGGCACAACAAACTTTGGCTTGTACCACTCTGTTTCTGATAATTATGAGCTTGTTGGATATAGCGATAGTGATTGGAGTGAAGATATGGATAACCGAAAAAGCACTAGTGACTTCGTATTCTACATGGGAGACACAACCTTCATTTGGATGCCGAAAAAACAGTCGATTGTCACTCTTTCTACATACGAAGCAGAGTATGTAGCTGTTACTTCATGTGTTTGCCATGCAATTTGGTTGCGAAATCTGGTAAAGGAGTTGAAATCACCACAAGGGAAGCCGACCAAAATTTTCGTGGACAGCAAATCAGCAATTGTTTTGGTAAAGAATCCAGCCTTTCATGATTTAAGCAAGCATATTAATAAACGTTGTCACTGTATTAGAGAGTGTGTCGCCAAAAAAGATGTGCAATTATAGTACGTAAAGACACATGATCAAGTAGCTGACATCTTCACCAAACATCTTAAGCATGAGAATTTTATCAGGTTGAGAAATCTACTTGGAGTCACAAATCAAGTTTAAAAGGGGGTGTTGAAATATTAAACTTGATTTGTTATGGTTAATTTGTAGAAGATTCTTTTTATTATAGTTTTTAGAGTCTTCTTGCATTACTGTAGTTTGTTGAAAGCTCTTGAATTTTCTAGTAGAAATAAGAATTATGCATGGAGTAATGTTTCTAGAATGGTTTAGAGAGTCATATTTCTAGAATAGTCTATGGAGTCTTATAAATAGAAGAACTCTCTCATCATTTTGTATAGCAATCAAGCAAGAAATCCACTATCAATAAGAAAAGAAAAGTTTTCAATAACAAAAAAACATCTTTCTTATATTTGCTCATTTTTTCTCATAGAAAATATTCAACATATGTGTATATTTATATATAGAACACACATATACATAGACATACACATGCACACATATATACATGTACATATGCATGTGTATAAATATTACAATACACGTCGAAAAAATGGAAAAGCCCCATGCTTACAGAACAATCGTCTTGCTATTACCCATGGTCATTGGTGTACTTTTAGCCTTATTAATCCATAATTTTGTTAAAGCGTCATCAATATTTGAGCATTTCGGACACTAAATCACGGGCTCCAATTCATTTAGCGTTATTTACAATATTTCACACCCACAAAAGCTTAGTAGGCACCCCACCACAGTTTCATATCAGGGAAGAAAACAATAACTGGCCGACTTTCTTAAAGTTTGATAATTCATTTGTTCTTTTTAACTATTGGAGCCGTTTGGATTGTGGGTTTCATTTGAACCGTGAAAAATGTTTATCCACCATTTAAAACATTCACGATTTATATCTGGACCGTATACTGGTGCATATACCCCATTAGCAATGCTCTTACTGTTACATAAAGTTTGATGCTTTCTAGCATGTTATACCTGTTGATTTAGTACAATGATTTTAAACTTTATTGCAAAGAAGTGTCACATAAACAACAGTAAGATACTTAAAAAGCGGGAAACAAAGTCAAAAAAATCGATCATAATCATTCTGAGATGATTTATGTTTCTATGAAATCATCAAAAGCTAATTATGATGTTTGGCAATCATATACCTTAATGCTCTTTAACGTACTCTCAAAAGGTTTTGCTCTTTTTGTGACATTTACCCGACCCTCATACACAGCAGAGACTTGTACACTGGTCGTTGCTTTTTATATACTAACGTTTTATTCATCAACCAAAGATTGAACTGTTCACTGTTTGGCTATTTTGTGCCCTACTCATTGCATTGTAGATAGTTTGGATTTCTTTCCAGCTGTATGCAGTAGGGGCTCTTCTTTATCTTTCTGAATTTGATACGTTGATGTCCATAAAAAAGGAATCATGTAGGGCTTATGTGGGGCGCGCTTACTGCATACAAAATCTTTGACTTTCTGATGATTGCAATTGTGATCTATTACCCTGTATTTTGATTTGCTAATTACTATCACCTGAATTTTAATCATTTTACAATATCATATAAACTTTTAATTAACAGCGGGCTCGATGTGATATTGAAGCATTCTAGGTGATATTGAAGCTCCCTTTTTTAAGTGAGAATAAAATTACATCAGTGTTCTCCTCTTCATGGATATCGCTTATTTTTCTCTAAGAAAAAAAAGGATATAATGAAATTTTATAGTCATGATAGCACTAAGCCATAAACAATGACAATGAGACATAAGAATAGTGAAGTTGATATAGTAATTTGCCGTACTTTGGTTATTTGCGATTTGTTCCTGGTATAATACAAATCTTATTGTTAGGTTTTGTCAGTTTACTTATTTTTTGCTGTATTTAGGACATGATCATCTGTAGATTGATATCTAATTTCAATATCTGAATAAAAAAGGTGTAGATCATGGAAAATAAAGCATTAGTAAATGAACATGGCAGAATATGTGAAGATTGAAGATACACGAATTTTTTGGAGTTTACTGCTTCAAGCTTACTTGTACATTCTATTTCTTCACAAATGGCATAGTTAACTCCCTACTTATTCTAAGACACACCTTTACAAAAGCTAGACCATTTTTTTTATTGCATACCTAGCCCAAGTCTTCACTACTAACGATATTAGCTTATTCTAGAGGTTAGAAAACTAATTAAATCTTGATTTTAGGCCAGTTTTATTGAATCTGGGGCAACCGGTTACATTACGCGACGATCCTGAACTTCTATACAAAAGACGACGGGTCTGTTTCAGCTTCTATTAAAGTGAGTAGGTGGTGCACCGCAGCTGCAATGTCATCTACTGTCGTCATGTTGCATCCTTCTTCCACCTTCAAAATAAAATTGCATATTCAGTTACTGGTTCTACAGGGGGAAGAAACATACTGGGACATTTCATACAAACTGCTATTTCTTCCATAATTGTAAGCATTGTTATAGATACTAAACTGATTTTGTTTTCAATTACAGGTTATGATTTTAATCACTAGGCACAACAGGTAACATCTAGAACATTTCCTTTAAGCAAGAAAATGATCACACAGTTGTTAAATGATTTCCCTTTGGAATATGTTATTATTAAGTAAATCGATACCAGAAGCTAGGCAGGCTTTACCTGATTTTGTAGGTACTGAAAAACTTTTCACGGAAATTTATGTGAGACAACATGGGCCCTGTAAAATTTTTGAAAATTTTCTACCATCAAAAGAAAACAAGGTCAATTTTGCCTGTCTTCACTTCATTCGTAATCTCCCTACTCAGCATCTTTCAACTTATAAAGTATAAAACTTGGATAAATAATGGAGGCAAAGGTGAGAGCGATGGCACTAGCATGTGGGTATTCACTAAAATGGAACCCTAGGTTTCTTTATTTTGAAACCAGTTAGTTTTTTGAATTACATACAGCTACTTAATTATCATTTATGTGTTTACGTTGTTCTTTACTGCTATATGTTTAAAGTATTTGTTTAGCACATTCTTATGTTTTAGTAATACTGGTCATTATAATTTAACCCATCTCCATGAATTGCATTGACCTTTTAGTTATTGATTAAGGTATGTACTTATATTCTTGTTTGTATTAAATTATACAATTAGACAACTTCGCTTCTTTCTTTGTCTCTTAGGTACATTTATAAATTATGGCTTTATACGGACAGTGCATAAAAAATTGGGCAGAGCAACATTTCCCAAAGTAAAACAACAGTAATATTTTATGAAACCCAAGAACAGTCTTCTGGCATAAACAGTGAACATGATGATACCCAAAGTCCTTCAGCTATTTTAAGTAAATACTTAACAAAGAAGAAAAAATTCGCAGAGAATAACTGACAGTTCTCAGTTTTCAACAAGACATTGATTTGGTTAACTAACCTCACAAAACACAATAAATCTACACATAACCATACAAAATCATGTTGGTAATTGTGTAAGTTATATAGCACATGAGGTAATTGTATTTTAAGTTTAGCTTTGTGAGTGGATGCGATTCTTGCTTAGATCAACCTCATGAGAAGTATATACCGCATGCAAATATATGCAAGGCAACCTTTTATACTTGAAAATTTAAATTCTATACAATCCAACTGAGTCCTAATGCTAAAAGTAAGTGGCATAAGAACCACATTTGTCTTTTAAGGTTACTTTCAATCAAGGGGAAAGTCAGGGATCAACATTGGATCTAAGTTGGGAGAATTTAGTTTTCACTGTGTTTTAGTGGATAAAATACAGCTAATTAAGCATATGGCAGCTATACGAAGGACATGCATCAAATGTTGAGACATGGATGATGCATAATTACATACCTTAAGATTCAAAGAGTACAGAACCATAGCATCCATTGTAGTGACATTAAGATGTAGGATCGAAAGTCTTAGTGTTTGCAATCCAGCCACAATCTTAAGAAGCTGCCTTGGCCTTCTAGCAGTTAAAACTCTAACATTGGCATGAGTTTCAATCAACGTTACTTCTATATCACCAACCGATACCGATGCTAAGCATTCTTGCATCGACTGACCATACTCCGATGAATTAGTATGGCACCAAGTGTATTGTGGATATGAAAAGAACTTAGAAAATGGAGGGATTTTGCAGTCTCCATAATGGTTATCAATACCAGTATTAGATTCATCATGAATGATAGTATTAGAAAGAGAATTTTCAGCATCAGCCATAGTTTTCGTTTGCTGCTGAAGTGTTCTTTTCTGAACTTCAAGAGATTGTAGGTGTTGTTCAAGTTCTTTAACATAATCAATAGCTCCTCCAACTATTGAGGCTTGGTCACCCTACAACAATTAATGAACTAACATCTGTTTAGGAAAGTAAAGCGTGATAAATGTATGCATGCATTCTTTTTTTGTACATGCATCTTAAGATAGGAACTGGATCTGGACTGTCTAATTCAAAATTGGATGGTTCAGTTCTCTGATAAAATATCATAGCAGAGGATCTGAATCTTGTTCTCATCATTTAAGTGTGGCAGAACTTAATACGGGGGAAAAAAGAAAGAAAAGCAAAACTATGCACATGATAGTGACTTAGCACCAATCCTGTTTATGTCAAATTCATGTCAAGGAAACTATAGACAATGCATATGACAGTCTTTAATGAGCATTAAATTTTAAGCTAGATACCAGACCAATATAAATAAAGCAAAAAAAGGTTTATAAGGAGAACTCACTCTCTGAATGTACGATTCAGGCATAAGAGACCTCAGAACAGCAAGGTGTTCATTCATCAATCTGCGTCTATTTCGCTCCACAGCAATGTGAGTCATCCTTTGATTTTCAGCTTCTTCTTTGTTCTTACTTATTTTCTGCCTTCTCCTTCTCTTTTTTCTTCCTGCAGTAACATTTGCAACCTCTGAAAAATTATTACCCATTGCCATTGATCCGATACTGCCAATTTGAAACGGTTCAACTCCACTGCTGTTATAATTACAGAGCAAATTCTGACTTGGTCCTGCTTCATTGCAGGTCATAATATGATGTTGAGGAATTGAAGAAGCAGTGATTGTTTCATAGACGACAAAAGCAGGAAGTGCATTGGATGTAAGTGTTCCAGAACTCATTTTTGCAAGACTTTCAAGTTTTTAACCCAAAAACTTGAACAATTGAAACCTACAATCGAGTGATATGAATTAAAGAGTTGTGGAAATAAAGAAGGAAGTGAAGTAGTATGACTGAAAAAGTGAGGATTCTTTGTTTCTAACTTTGATTATAAGTAGATTGAATTGATTTCTCAAATCCATAGATACTGTCAAAAAGCCTGCTATTGTTTTCTGAACTGAGGTAGTGGGGGGTTCATCCCATATTATATGCATATGTATCTAAATATATATTCATATATGCCTTACAATAGCAGGAAATTAGACAGCTATGCACAGCAATAGTGCATATTCCATAGAAGAAATGTTATTTTGATTTAGAAAATAATGTTCACTGTTTCTGTATGAACCCAAAAAATATGCCCCACAACTCACATGGTAAGTTTCAATGTTATTTGTATTGATGCATATTTGATAAGTTTCATATCTGATATTTTATCATCCACGAGTATTTGTTTCTAACTTGACACTTTTACCATTATGTACTACTGTATATTTCCCTTTTTTGCCTAATAAGATATGAGTCTTACCCAGTTGATTAATACTTTTGCATTGATTCAGAAACAAATATATTTATTTATATTAATCATAGCACAATTTATTTAAATTATGAATATTTTAATTACTTTATGTCAGATACTGTGTTTGATGCAAATACGTCCCCGCTTGGTAGAGTATACTTAGCTAATAAAAGAGGTATAAAGAATAAAATAGCAATTTGTATAAATTTGTCTATGAACGTTGCCTGGTCAATAAAGGAATTGTAGTTTAGCTAAGATGAGAAAGTCTAGCTTTATCATCTAGTATTTGGAGGGTACTTGACCAAGAACCAAATGTAAAGAAAAGTAAGTAAATGATCATTAAAATCTATGTAAAGTTGCAATTAAAATAATATTGCTGCAGAAGGTGTACACAATAGCTGGGTACTATCTGCCCATGCACCAATGTGATATCAATTATATATATATCTTAGTTTAGACTTATTTATCTTAAATTAACTTTAGCGTATTGGATTTGATTAATTAAGTGATTATAAAATCAATATCAGGACAAGAAGGAATGATAAAGGAACAACAGAAGAGCCAAGATCACTATCTATTCTAAAGAATCTTTCTCTGTTTTCATACAGAATAGAGGTAAGTTTTCTCAAAACCAACACCGTTGTTTTATCAATGGATTTTCGATTATTGTTGATTTTAACAAAAAGAATCACTAAATATACTTTAAAATGTAATGTTTGATTGTACGGATCACGTATGATTTGATTTGTTTTATGTATAAGTTTTAAGATTGCCAAATAAGTTTTTCTTGCACCTCAGCTGCCGCAGAATATTAATATTTCATATATTCTTCAGGTAATTGCGTTAAATTTAGCTTCATTAGAAGAAACAACGACTTGGTTTTTTTCTGATTAATTCTTAGGAATTTAGCAGTCTGTTTGCGCAAAAAATGGGCAAACACCTCCAATCCGTATTATTTAGTTGATTTTATGTTGTTCTTAGTAATTTGGGTGAGTTATGTAAATAAGTAAAAAACAGGGGCTAAATTGTAAAAAGACACGCAGATTTATAGTGGTTCGGTCAGAACGTGCCTACGTCCACTTTATATGTTATTCTCTCTTTTCTTTCAGATTACAAGTACAAAGCTTTGTATACAAGTATATGAAAGTTGTTTGAAAGTTCCTTCCGTGCTTGAGCTCTCAAACTTGTCTGCCATTGTTGTACCCCTGCCCCTCTATTTATAGAGTGAGGCTGGGTGCAGGGGTCTTGGATGTATATAGCTGCTGGTGGGCCTGAGCTGAAGCGATCTGGCCTGGCATATCTGGTTCGGCTTAGCTTGGTTCGGTCGTGCTTGGAGTGGTTGGTCCGGAGGTTCATTTGGTAGTGGGTGAATAGATGTTTGGTTCGGCATGGAAGTGGAGAGATGGTTCGGCATGGAGGAGAGGGCTTCTGGACCGGTGGCTTGGAGATGAGTGGTTCGGCAGTGAGTTGGTTCGGTATTGGGTGGAAAGATTGTGGTTCGGCAGTAGTAGGGAGAGGAGCTGGTCCGGCATTGGTAGGGAGAGATGTTGATTCGGCATGGCTTCTGGACCGGTGTCTTGGTGATTCGGCAGGAGGATGGAGTGACGTTGGTTTGGCAGGTGGTGGTTCGGTGACGGTTTAAAGTGGAGAAAGTTGATTCGGCAGGCACTTGGTTCGGTAGTTGCTTGATTCGGTGGTGGCTGCTTCGGAACCGAGTGGTTCGGTTAGGTCTGGACCGGTGGTGAGAATTCACCAAACATTTGCCCCCCAAAGTGGGGCATATGCTAGTATATGCCGCGCTTTGTTTCAGCTAAGGTGTCTTCATTCGGTCCCAGAGTGCCGAACCATTTTGGCCAGTATCTTATATTTACCTATGTTTTTAAACTGCCGAATGATTATTGGGAGTGTGGGTGCCGAACGTCACTGGTGATGCTTATTACCGAATGTGCCTAATACCGGATGAGCTAGAAGACTTTAAATGCCGATTGGAATGTGTGCCCGAACCACCGAATGGGGCTAGATTGTATAAGTGCCGAGTGAACCTGAATACCGAATGACATCCCAACCTTGAATTTTTCCATGTTTCGAATTTACAAGTGAAATTCCAGACTGCATTGCTCATATGTTTTAACGATGTACTTCCTTGTGTTGCAGGTAAATGTCTCAAAGAGTGGAAACCCGATCAGAAAAGAAGAAATTTAAGGACAGAAGAGAGTCCCCCGTTGTGCCCCCAGCCCAGCCAGGACCGGGACGACCAGGACCCATCCCGAGATTACTAGTGGATGGATACGGCCCAGTTTACTAAGTGACGCAGCGGATAAATTGAAACAAACTTCAATCGATGGAATGTAGCAATCGGTGAGTTGAGAATACTACAAGGCCCAAATTCGTTGATCCGAAGATACCGAATTCTAGCTTATCTCAAACACGTTGATAGCGCACTATACCGTGTTCAAAGATCTACGATTCTTCGTACGTTGATCTAGCGCACTAGATACCGTGAATCGGCTTCTACGATCGTTGAATCGAGCGCACTCGATTAACCGACAGAGGAGATAGGAGATCACACTCACCTACCAATTTGTATGAAAGCACAAAGCTAACAAAAGAGAATTTGATTCAATATTCAACCACCACAAATGTACAACACACGCCCCTATTTATAGAGTTTTCGACCCTGACCTTAAGTCGTTGAACGACCTACGACCTATACAAGGTCGTCAACGACCTACCATTACAGCACAACACCACACAACTCAACATTGGACAACACTTAGGTCGGCAGCGACCTATCAACACAGCACACTCACTTTTATACAACACAGTACTCAAACAACGACCTAAAACATCTCACGCGACCTAACATACACAGCGACCTATGAGATGCAGCTCTTCCAATTAGCAGGCGGTATAAGGTCGTTAACGACCTTACTTTACCCAGGCATTCTTCATGCGACCTATCTCCTCGCGACCTATCTTCTCGCGACCTACCTTCGGCTCACCTTCCTCATAAGGTCGATGGAGCGACTTATTGGACGTGTTAGGTCGTTCGCGACCTGTATTTACTTCCTCTTGCGTTATCTCGTTAGGTTGTTCCTCGTTAGGTTGGAGTCGACCTAAAACATGCTTTTGCTCCAGTAGCTCGTTGCCTCTTATCTCGTTAAGTCGTAAACGACTTAGAGTATTACAGTTAGGTCGTGAGCAGTGTTCTTTAGGTCGGCAACGACTTAAAACTTTCCAACGACCTAACTCCGAAACCTCTTCCTTAGGTCGTAGCTCTACTCCACGTGTCCCATTAGGTCGTAGATCACTACTGTTAGGTCGTGATCGACCTAAAATTTTTCCCTTAGGTCGTGAGCGACCTAAGACTTGTGAATTTTTAGAAATTTCAGATTGCGCTGCATCATTCTCCCCTGGTTGAGAAAAATTCGACCTCGAATTTGTTAATTCCTCCACCTCAGATTGTTCATCCCCATAATATGGTATAAGATGCTTAACATTGAACACGTCAGAAATGTATACGTCGTCTGGTAGCTTCAACTTATAAGCATTCTCATTGATCCGTTTCACAACTTCTACAGGTCCAATTTTTCTGGCTTTCAACTTATTGTAAGTGCCCACTGGAAAACGATCCTTTGTTAACACAGCATACACCAAATCGCCTTTGTTAAATTTAACATTTCGTCGCTTCAAATCTGCCAATTTCTTATATTTCTCATTCGATCTCTCCAATCGTTCCTGAACGATTTTATGACATTCAGTCAGCTCATCAACAAAATCAGCAGCCCGTTTAACTGTCCCCTTCGGTCGTGGTATTACTGCCAACTCCAACGGTCCCCTGGGTAAATTTGAATATACAACCTGAAATGGACTGAATCCCGTGCTACGATTCACTGCATGATTATGTGCAAACTCAGCTTGGCATAACTTCATGTCCCAACTTCTCAAATTATCCTGTACAAGGCATCGCAACAAATTTCCCAATGACCTGTTAACAACTTCCGTCTGTCCATCAGTTTGCGGATGATAAGCACTACTAAATTTTAGTTTCGTTCCCACCATCTTCCACAAACTCAACCAAAAGTGACTCAGAAAACGAGTATCTCTATCCGACACAATAGACTCTGGCAATCCATGAAGTCGATAAATCTCCTTGAAAAACAACTGCGCCACTCGAACTGCATCCGCTGTCTTCTTGCAGGCAATGAAATGTGCCATCTTCGAAAATCTGTCTACCACAACAAATATATAATCATTTCCCCTTTGAGTTCTAGGCAAACCCAAGACGAAATCCATGCTAATATCAACCCATGGTATAGACGGTACAGGCAACGGCATATACAACCCTGCATTCGTCGCTGTTCCCTTTGACACCTGACAAATATGGCATCTCTCCACGAATCTTTCAACCTCTTTTCTCATCGATGGCCAAAAATAAGACTGTAAAATCAACTGCAAAGTACGATCACGGCCCACATGCCCTTCCTCGTGTAACTCCTTGATAATTTTCAACCTCAAGCTACAATCTGGAATGCATAATTGATTTCCTTTGAACAAGAATCCGTCAACCATCACAAATTCATCTGAACTTTCATCCTTAACTTTTCCAACAAACTTTGCAAAGTAAGGATCCTCCCCAAACAATTCTGGCAACATTTCGAACCCTGTCACTTCAACCTTCATTGTCATTAATAAATGACTCCTCCTACTCAAAGCATCAGCTACTCGATTTGTCACCCCAGATTTGTGTTTAACAACAAAAGTAAACTGCTGTAAATATGCTATCCACGATGCATGTCTCGCTGAAATCTTATCATGTCCCTGTAAATGCTTCAAAGCTTCATGATCAGTGTAAAGAACAAATTCCTTCTGAAATAGATAGTGTCTCCAATGCTTAACAGCTTGTACAACAGCATAAAATTCAACGTCATATGTACTGTATCTCATCTTTGCCCCTGACAACTTTTCACTAAAATATGCAATAGGTCTCCCCTGCTGACTCAACACTCCTCCAATCCCAACCTTTGATGCATCAGTGTGTAGCTCAAACAACAACTGAAAATCAGGTAAAACAAGAATTGGCGCTGTCGTCAACAGTTCTTTGATTCGTTCAAAAGCAATCCCGGCTTCTTCTGTCCACGAAAACTGTTTACCCTTCATGCAATCAGTAACTGGAGCCATCACGCTACTGAAGTGTGGAATGAATCTTCGGTAGAATGACGCTAGCCCATGAAAACTTCTCACTTCCGTAATTGTCTTTGGCCGTGGCCAATTCCTGACTGCCTTAACTTTACTCTGATCAACTTGAATACCTTCTCCTGAAACAACATAACCCAGAAATAAAACACTGTGCGTCATAAACACACATTTCTTCGTAGCAGCATAAAATTGTTCCTCACGAAGAATAATCAATACTTCCCTCAAATGTTGAACATGCTCCTCCGTACTCCTGCTGTATATCAGAATATCATCGAAATAAACCACGACGAACTTCCCAATGAACGGTCTAAAGATCTGATTCATCACCCGCATGAATGTACTAGGTGCATTTGACAAACCAAATGGCATAACCAACCATTCGTATAACCCCTCTCTCGTTTTGAAAGCTGTCTTCCATTCGTCTCCAGGTCTAATCCGAATCTGATGATAACCACTCTTCAAGTCAATCTTCGAAAATATAGTTGCCCCACTCAACTGATCCAGCAAGTCATCCAACCTTGGCATAGGAAATCTGTAACGGATAGTAATCTTGTTCAAAGCTCGACTATCTGTACACATTCTCCATGTTCCATCCTTCTTCGGTACTAACAATGCTGGCACTGCACAAGGACTCAAACTTTCCTGAACACGTCCCTGTTCTAACAACTCTTCCACCTGCCTTCGTAACTCTTCATGTTCCTTCGGACTCATTCGGTAATGTGGTCGATGTGGTAAAACTGCTCCCGGAACAAGATCAATTTGATGTTGAATGTCTCTCAATGGTGGTAACTCCTTAGGCAACTCCTTTGGAAACACATCTTCAAACTCTTTCAAAACTGGCTTTGCTTCTTCAGGAATCTCAACTTCTTCACTACTCTCTCGCCCAATCAACAGAAATACTTCAGGCTCCTCTTCAACTTCTTTCACAAACTCCTTCAAAGATAATAAAGTTTTCAACTCTTCAATCTCTTCTAGCTTGCTCTCCTTCTGTTGCTGTTTCTTGGAAACCAAAGTGATTTTAGTACCCTCGAACATGAAACTATTACTATTGGCACGACCATCATGTTGAACTGCTCTATCAAACTGCCACGGTCTACCCAACAACAAATGACACACGTCCATGTCTACAACGTCACACCAAATTTCATCTTTGTACTTCTTCCCAATAGAAAAATTAACACAAGCCCTTCGACACACTTTCACTTCACCACCCTTCCTTAACCATGCTAGCTTGTACGGTTTAGGATGTTTCTCAGTTTTCAAGTTCAAATTCTTCACGGCCTCTGTAGAAATAATATTATCGCAACTTCCAGCATCAATAACGAACTTGCAAACTTTTCCCAGAATAGTGCATGTCGACTGAAAAATATTGCTTCTCAACCAACTACAATCCTCCTCCTGCTTTGGTGTAAGACATAACCTCCTCATCATAAGATTACAACCTTCAGCTCCAAACAATTCTTCTTCCTCCTCAACATAAGGTGTATTTGAACATTCTGCCTCCTCACCATCATCCTCCTCAACTTCTGCAACCATTGCTCTCTTCTTTGGTTTCGGACATTCATTGCTTTTATGACCCAACTCCTGACAATTATAACACTTGAACCCACTGCTAACCTTCGCCTTCTCAACCTCCTTCACCACTGGCTTTGTAACAGGTTTAGGAACATTAGAACTTCCACCAACACCCCTTGCTTGATTATTGGAATCAGTAAACACACCACCTCCACGCCTTCCTTGTTTCTCCCAAGCCAACGCTTTCTGATGTGCCTCTGCCACTGATCTAGGATCGAACATATTAACCATATCCTGGATCGGCATTCTCAATCCCCCAATGAATCTAGCAGTTAGCTGTTCTTCCGTTTCCATAATATCATTCCTGGCAATGAGTTGGTAAAATTCATCAGCATAATCACTAACAGACTTTGTCCCTTGCCTCAGATTCTGCAACCTCCGGTACATAAGTGATTGATAGTTGTAAGGTAAGAAAGTAGATCTCATCAACTTCTTCATCTTATCCCACGATTCTATCTTTGACTTCCCCATTCTCTCCCTGGTAAGTTTAGTTTGCTGCCACCACGCCAAAGCTCTCCCCCTCAACCTAGTAGCAACCAATTTCACTCTCCTATGCTCAGGAACCTCCTTGAAATCAAAGATCTCTTCAACATTAGATAACCAGTCAAGAAATTCTTCAGCTACCATCCCTCCTTTAAATTCTGGAATTTCCATCTTCATACCCGATTCCCATCGACGATCATCTTCAACATCACGGTAAGAATTTCGAACTTGGTCTCGATCTCGATAATGAATACTAGCTCTATCACCCTCTTCAACAAAATCAAAAGTATGCCTACATCGATCTCGACAATTATCATCCCTTCGTTCATGCATGCTTCTTTGACTATGTCTCTCTTCATCTCTATATGCTTCATTGTCAAATTCACGTTGACTTCTTCTCTCTTCATGTGCATAGTCATGATGATCTCTTCGTGATGAAATTGACGTTTCTCTTCTATCTCTACATAAATGTGGTGATACCCTCCTCGCTTCCGTAACCGATGGCGAAACTCGGTTTCCTCCATGGTTCGAGTTTGGTGATCTCCTCCTTTGATTTAAATCATTCATCAATTTCTCCAATTTACCAATGCCTTCGTCAAACTTTTCATTAATACGTTGTTCCATAAGCTCGGCTTCTTCTCTTCGATACAAAGCTTCAACGTTTTGATGACGATTAGCTCTCCTTGGTGGCATGATTGAAAAAACTTTACAAACACTTCAACAAGACAACAAGTCACAGCTGCCCTTGACTCGGCTTGCTCTAGCTCGGCAATAAGGAACGACTCAAAGTAAGATCGGCTCCTACTCAAGCACAAGATACGGATCAAACCCTTTACAAGGCTCGGCTACTTCCCACAAGTATACACGGCCTTCAATTTCAAACACCTTCAACACTTTGATCCGAAATGGAATGGATCGAAAGTTCTCCCTCTTGTTGCAACTTCAATATGAACATGATGAACACAACTTCAAAAATTGGCTCCAAGAATTAACTTAGCTATGATTGGCTAAGTATGGCTCTGATACCAAACTGACGCAGCGGATAAATCGAAACAAACTTCAATCGATGGAATGTAGCAATCGGTGAGTTGAGAATACTACAAGGCCCAAATTCGTTGATCCGAAGATACCGAATTCTAGCTTATCTCAAACACGTTGATAGCGCACTATACCGTGTTCAAAGATCTACGATTCTTCGTACGTTGATCTAGCGCACTAGATACCGTGAATCGGCTTCTACGATCGTTGAATCGAGCGCACTCGATTAACCGACAGAGGAGATAGGAGATCACACTCACCTACCAATTTGTATGAAAGCACAAAGCTAACAAAAGAGAATTTTATTCAATATTCAACCACCACAAATGTACAACACACGCCCCTATTTATAGAGTTTTCGACCCTGACCTTAAGTCGTTGAACGACCTACGACCTATACAAGGTCGTCAACGACCTACCATTACAGCACAACACCACACAACTCAACATTGGACAACACTTAGGTCGGCAGTGACCTATCAACACAGCACACTCACTTTTATACAACACAGTACTCAAACAACGACCTAAAACATCTCACGCGACCTAACATACACAGCGACCTATGAGATGCAGCTCTTCCAATTAGCAGGCGGTATAAGGTCGTTAACGACCTTACTTTACCCAGGCATTCTTCATGCGACCTATCTCCTCGCGACCTATCTTCTCGCGACCTACCTTCGGTTCACCTTCCTCATAAGGTCGCTGGAGCGACTTATTGGACGTGTTAGGTCGTTCGCGACCTGTATTTACTTCCTCTTGCGTTATCTCGTTAGGTTGTTCCTCGTTAGGTTGGAGTCGACCTAAAACATGCTTTTGCTCCTGTAGCTCGTTGCCTCTTATCTCGTTAAGTCGTAAACGACTTAGAGTATTACAGTTAGGTCGTGAGCAGTGTTCTTTAGGTCGGCAACGACTTAAAACTTCCCAACGACCTAACTCCGAAACCTCTTCCTTAGGTCGTAGCTCTACTCCACGTGTCCCATTAGGTCGTAGATCACTACTGTTAGGTCGTGATCGACCTAAAATTTTTCCCTTAGGTCGTGAGCGACCTAAGACTTGTGAATTTTTAGAAATTTCAGATTGCGCTGCATCACTAAGGAGGAGAAAGTGGCAGTGAAGGAGGGCATGCGGCTGCTTGCTGCCGAGGAGGTTGGCGTGCGGTTGGAGGATGAGGACCAAGGAGCGGATGCTGGTGAGTTTTCCCTTCTCTGCTTTTCATAACTCGGTCGTCTATTGTTTGTTTAATGGATTCTTTTCTTCTGAATTGGACAGGTGGAACTTCTGATAAGCATGCTGGGAGCTCCGACCCAGCAACCAAGTAGATTCGGAGAGCTGGTTCTGAGGTGTGTTGGTTAGCACTAATACAGCTGGTTACCTTTTGATTTCTTGTTATTGCTGTTCATGTTAGTTCAAAACATTGATGTAACTGTAATAATATTGTTTGTGATGGACGACTTTATGTAATTTCATAACATAAGCTGATTCCTTTACGTTGGAATTTTATCGCTATTTTGTTGTGCTTTGTAAGTTATGTAACTATGCATGTTACTAGTGACTTGACTGTGCCTGATGCCAAGTTTTTTGCTTAAAGCATAATTTTCTCATTTTGCAACGTAAATATGATGTGCGAATATGAACTGCAGCTATGCATTAATGTATAAAAGTAGAAGGTACCGCCCTTCATGTTTCGGCTGTGGACGGCAACTTCGTGCGCCCTGTAAGATTAAGCACGGAATGCTGTTGAGTGTCTCGTTATCCGATTGTAAGTTTCTGTTCCCATTAGCGAACGTTCCCTATTTCATGTCATGTACTTTCAAGCACCGTTACGGAGAATAGGAGAAAAGTTTTAAATGAAATTGAAATATGAGAAAAATAAAACTTTCAGTCACGGAAGGCCGTCGATGTGCTTAAGTTCGTGGCAAACGGGTTTTGCAGTCACTTTCCCTAGCTGTGGGTCTTGGAGACATTTGTCACCCATCTTACGCCTCTGCGGGGAGTTTTCTTTTTTACCACAGCCGCACTTAAGACACATCGGAGCCGATCACGCACAGTAACTACCCGGGCCATTATGGCCCGTAATCGTGGGTATTATTCGATTTACTGTGGCCAGCTAGCGTGGGTGCCGATCGTCAACTGTGAACTGCCCCTGGCTGGCCACACCTTATGTTGGAGCTTATGATCGGTTCACAGTTGCCGGCGAGCCGAATCGCTGTAATGAGCTGCCATCGGCTATAGTCGGCCTTTTTTATGATGACTTATACTCGGCTCATTACAGTCGGCTTTAAGGGCCGAGGCAAACAATGAGTTAACTCGCGGTAGAGGGATACCGAAGCAAAGTGTCTTATTGGCGAGGGCATAGGAGCGCAGCGTACCTGTTAGATTTTGTCCAGGTGGAGTTGTGTTGTGAAGTTCTGGATTGAAATGTCATCTGCAAAGGATTTTGTTCAACAGCAAAGGATAAAGCTTAACAAGTAGCCAAGATATAAAGGAACAAGTTAACAAGAGCCAAGTTTTTTAAAGTGGTTCGGCACGAAAATGCCTACGTCCACTGATTCTCTTTGTTAATTCACTTCATATGGGCAGTACAAGTTAAGAAAAGTATCGACGGAGGTGTCGGATGTTCCATGCCCTCTGGAACACCTCTCCGTCCACTGTTGACAAAATATAAGCTCCGTTGTGGAGATCTTTATGAATTACATAAGGTCCGTCCCAGATGGGGTCCAGTGCCCCGGGGCGCGGAAAGATTCTCTTGAGGACAATGTCTCCTTCTTATAAGCTGCGATGTTTGACTTTGGAGTTATATAGTGCTGCCACTTTTTGTCTGTGAGCTGCTGCTTTGAGTGCTGCATCATTTCTTCTCTCCTCAATTAGATCCAAAGACATGTGGAGGAGTTCTTCATTTTCTTTCGGGTTGTAGTGGATCCTACGGTGAGAGGGCACTATAGTTTCAACTGGGAGCATAGCCTCCGATCCGTATGCCAAAGAGAAGGGAGTATGCCCTGTTGAAGTTCTGTAAGATGTACGATAGGCCCAAAGTGCCGTAGGAAGTTCGTCCACCCAAGCACCTTTCGACTTTTCAATTTTCTTAAGGTTTTGAGAATTTTGTTGACAGCTTCTATTTGGCCGTTTGCCTGGGGATAAGCCACGGATGAGAAGCTTTTGTGAATCCCGTGCTCTCGGCACCAGTCGGTGAATTCCTCGCTGTCAAACTGAAGTCCATTGTTTGATACGATTTTGAGTGGTGTTCCGTACCTGCACAGAATATTTTTGATTAAGAAGTTGATAACTTTTGCCGAAGATATTTTATTTAGAGGTTCCGCCTCCACCCATTTGGTGAAGTAGTCGACTGCCACTATAGCATATTTGGCTCCGCCTCGGCCCGTTGGCAGTTCGCCAATTAAGTCAATCCCCCATATTGCGAAGGGCCAAGGGCTGGTCATCTGAGTAATTTCATCGGTTGGTAGTCGAGGGATTTTGGCAAATTTCTGACATCCGTCACATTTTTTGACGAAGTCTAAGGCGTCTTTGTTCAAGGTGGGCCAGAAATATCCATATCGGAGTATCTTTTTTACCAAAGTCTGCCCTCCGGTGTGGTCTTCACAACTTCCCTGATGGATGTTGGATAGAATTCCCCTGGCTTCTCTTCCAGCAACGCACCTCAATAAGGGGTTAGAGAAGCCGCGCCGATAGAGGATGCCTTCTTGCATCGTGTAGCGGGAAGCTTTCCTTAGAATTTTCTTAACTTCATTTCGCCCGTCTGGTAGGGTGCCGTTTTGTAAGTATTCTCGGATAGGGGTCATCCATGTTTCTTCTTTGGTTGCAGCTATCAGGTTTACTTGCTCAAAACTCGGGGTTAGTAGCCTCGAGACAGTTATCGTTCCAGAAGTGGTATCATCTCCCATGCTAGCTTGCTTTGCCAGTTCGTCGGCCTCTTGATTTTCTTCTCGGGGAATGTGTTTGATCGAGTAGTGATCCAATCGATTGAGCAGTTGCTTGGTCTTTTTCAGATATGCCGTGAGCCGCTCTCCTCGAGTCTGGAACTCCCCTAGTATTTGATTTACGATGAGTTGTGAATCACTGCGAAGACATAAGGAACTGACTCCGATCTCCAGGGCGAGCTCTAATCCGGCTATTACTGCTTCATATTCGGCATCATTGTTGGTGGCAGCGAATTCCAGCCTCAATGCATAACGCAGCTTTCTTCCCCTGGAAGTGATGATCACAACGCCTGCCCCCGAGCCTTGTTCGTTCGACGCTCCATCTATGAAGAGATTCCACTTGATATCTTCTGCTATTTCAGATTGGTCTCTACCTTCGCTGGTAGTGAACTCGGCAATGAAATCAGCTATGACTTGCCCCTTGATAGCGGTGCGAGGATGGTAAGTGATATCATATTGACTTAGTTCGATGCACCACTTAAGTAATCGCCCAGAAGTGTCAGGGGCGATGGAACACTTGTTTTAGCGGTTGATCGGTTAAAACTCTGATGGAATGAGACTGGAAATAGTGTCGCAGCTTCCTTGATGTGATTAGTAAACAGTACGCCAGTTTCTCAAGTTTGGGATACCGGGTTTCTGCTCCCGTGAACCTCTTGCTTATGAAGTACACTGGCCGTTGTGTGCGGTTTTCTTCTCTTACCAAAGCGGCGCTTAGGGCATGGGATGACACAACAAGATATAGGTATAGTTTTTCGCCTTCATTTGGCGTTGAGAGTACTGGTGGCCGCTGGAGGTGCTCGATTAGGTTAAGGAAAGCTGCTGAACATTCGTCGGTCCACTCGAATTTTCCTTTGTCTTTCTTCAGGGCTTCGAAGAAAATAATGCATTTGTCAGTTACTTTAGAGATGAACCGGCTTAGGGCGGCCACCTTCCCGTTTAGGCTTTGCATTTCTTTCCGAGTGGATGGTATTTTGATATCTTGCAAGGCTCGGACTTGTTCGGGGTTCGCTTCGATCCCTCTGGCATGGACGATGAATTCCAAGAACTTTCCTGATGACACTCCGAAGGAGCACTTTAGAGGGTTCAGCTTCATTCTATATTTGCGAAGTACTTGAAACATCTCACCCAAGTGGCTCACATGATCGTTGGCTTTTCTTGACTTCACTAGCATGTCGTCCACATAAACTTCCATGGTTCGTCCTATCAGTTCTGCAAACATCTTGTTGACGAGGCGCTGGTAAGTAGCTCCGGCGTTCTTAAGTCCGAAAGGCATTACTTTGTAGCAGTACAACCCCCGGTCCGTGATGAAACTGGTGTGGTCTTGATTGGGGGCATGCATAGGGATTTGGTTATATCCTGAGTATGCGTCCATAAAGGATAAGAGTTCGTGTCCAGCAGTGCTGTCCACGAGTTGGTCGATTCGGGGGAGTGGGAAGCAGTCTTTCGGGCAGGCGTCATTTAAGTTGGAGAAGTCGATGCATGTTCGCCACTTCCCATTAGCTTTCTTTACCAGTACCGGGTTGGCGATCCACTCCGGGTAGATAGCTTCACGTATGAAGTCATTGGCAAGTAAGTTCTTTACTTCTTCCTCGAGGGCTGCTGATCATTCTGCCCCCATACTTCTCTTCTTTTGCTTTACCGGTACCTTGGTAGGATTGATGTTTAGTGTGTGACATGCTATGTCCGGGGAGATTTCGGTCATATCAGCGTGCGTCCATGCAAATACATCCATGTTGTGGCGAAGAAAATCAATGAGTTGATTCTTTAACTCTCTTTTTAGCTGAGATCCGACTCTCAGCAGTTTACTTGGGTCGTGTTTGTCTATAGATACGAATTCCATAGCCTCTGCAGGCTCAGCGGTGGCCTCCTCCTCTCCGTCCCTGGGATCTAGTTCGTTGAAGGGATCACTTGTATATCAAAGAGGAGGGGCTTTCTTTAGTTGCTTTGCTTCCAAGCTTTTCATGCAGAGAGTAGTCTCTGCATTCTTCCCTTTATCTTTCTTGCGGTTATTGCGAAGCTCGGTTACATAGCAGTCCCGAGCGACGTCTTGATCTCCTTCTACTTCTCCCACTCCATTATCCGTTGGGAACTTCATCTTCAGGCACCATGGGGGCAAGGACAATTTGGAAGTCGGACAAGGCTGGTCTTCCTAAAAAGGCATTGTAGGCCGAGTGGTTGTCTATTAGCACGAATGTTTGTTTCCGAACGGCGGAACGGGGATGACTTCCCAAATCAACAAAGAGATCCAATTGTCCGAGAGGCATCTTTGCTTCTCCAGTGAAACCGTGTAGTGGTTTGTTACAGGGGGATACATCCTTCATTGACAGCTTCATTTGTCGAAAGCATGCTTGAATAGGATATTTACTGAACTTCCAGTGTCTATTAAGATTCGGAAAACTTTGGCTGGACCGAACCAGGCAGAGATGACCATAGGATCCATATGAGGGTATTGCCTTCCTTCTAGGTCGCGCCCGCTGAATGTGATATCATTACTTTCCTTCCGCTTAGGGTGGCGTTCTTCCATAACAGAATTGACGTAGTCTCCCTCGCTTCTGAGTGAGTTTCCATATCTTTCCATTTTTGCCCAGCTCTTGTCAGCGATGTGTGGCCCTCCTGATATTGTATGGACCACTATCTTCTCTTGGCTGGAACCGCTGGTGTTGCGATTTCCTCCGCCTGTCTCTAGGTGGAGCTGCCCTGGGTTTTCCTTGGTAGGAGCTGGGGTCCTGTCCTGTCCCTTCACATAGCGTTCTAATTTCTTTCTCCTGATGTGTTCTTCAGTTAGGTCTCGTAGATGGCGGCATTCATTGGTATCGTGCCCATGAGACTCGTGGAAACGGCAGAATTTTCCGGACTGGATTGCGCGATCTGACTCTTTCTTGTACGGGGGGCGCTTGTATGTGAGTTCGTTCTGGGTGGCAAGGAAGATGTTCTCGACTGTTTCATTCAAGTGAGTGTAAGCGTCAAATCTCGGTCCTGGTCGGTACAAGCGCTTTTCTCCCTTCTTGCCCCCTGCATTGTCTCTGGAGTCGTTTCTCCGAATGTTTTTCGCTGCGGCAGGGGCGTTTACATGGGCCGTCTTAGCCTGTGGTCCTGTCTGCCTTTCAGTGGCAGCCTCTTCGAGTCTCATGTACTTCCCAGCTTCATGAAAGAAATCGGTCAAGGTTGCTGGTTTTTCTTTAGTCTAGCGAACTTGGTATCTGGGTGCACACCACTACAGAGGGCCATTAGGGTGAGTTTCTCATCGGCATCTTGGACTGCGGCCGCTGCGGCGTTGAACCGGGTTAGATATTGTTGCAGTGTCTCTCCGGATTTCTGTTTGACATTGGATAGAGAATAAGCATCCTTGGGTTGTTCCACATGAATGCGGAACTGGCTAATGAACTTTTCCTTCAACATTTCCCATGAACTGATGGATCCTTGGGGTAGATGGCAGAACCAGGAGGTAGCTAGATCTGCTAAAAATAGTGGAAAGCATTTGCATAACACTCCTTCCGTTGCCCCGCTCATGAGCATATGCTGTGTGTATCTCTGCAAGTGTACAACGGGGTCGGAAGTTCCCTTGTACGGTTCCATCGTCGGCATTTTCCATTCTCGAGGGGTGATGGCGGTTTCGATGTCGCGGGTGAAAGGGCTGCTTACCCTAGCGCCTATCCCTCGCTCCCTTTGCTCCCGTCGGACGCATTCCCTGAATAATCGTGCCATTCTTTCATCAGAATTTGGAGCGGACAAGAATGAGCTTGGTTCTTCCCTACGGGATCGATCTCGTCCGGATGACCTATAGGGATGGTATAGCCTATCACTTCTGACATTATCCAGTGGCTGTCTTTGGCTACTCGGATGCATGTTAGGACCAGCTACAGTTGCCCCCTGCCTTGATCTTCCCCTGCGGGGTTCTGTTTCGAGCATTTCCATGGGGTCAACTTCGGTCTGGGTTCTAGCTTGGCTCCGTTCAGCGGGGTTTATATGATTAGGTGGCATGACTGGCTCAGCTACATCCGACCCTCGTCTGGTGCCTCCCCCATTGGGTTCGGTTCCAAGTGCTTCCTCGAGTCGGAGTTCGGGCTGAGTCCGGGCGCGGCCCCTATCACTGTTGTTCCTGTTGATAGCTTCTTCGAAGAGCGAAGACTTTTGTTGTCTCTGAGATCCTCCAGATTGAGACTCACCCCATGATTCAGTGTTGCGGTTGGATTCTTCGGCATCCCTCAAACGTGACATGAGTTGGTTCACCAAAGTTTCTTGTTGGGATGCGAAGCGGTTAGTTACTTCAGTCACAACTCTGTATAGATCTGCCCTAGTGATTGCTGCCGGTTGTTCCGCGGCAGGGGCTGTTGGATTTGCCTGATCTGCAGTCGTAGTGGGATGGTTCTCTTGATCTGGATCCACTGCATCTGGAGTGCTGCTGGTTGCAACGTTCTTTCCCTTGTTGGTGTCTTTTCTCGGCCTGAAAGTCATGTTTCCTAGGCAATGAAGGGTGCTATTGGGAAAGAAGGTTGAATGAGGGAAGCTGAAGCTTCGAGTTTCAAGTTCTCAGTGAAAGCACCAAAAATGTTTGCGCAAAAAATGGGCAAACACTTCCAATCCGTATTATTTAGTTGATTTTATGTTGTTCTTAGTAATTTGGGTGAGTTATGTAAATAAGTAAAAAACAGGGGCTAAATTGTAAAAAGACACGTAGATTTATAGTGGTTCGGCCAGAACGTGCCTACGTCCACTTTATATGTTATTCTCTCTTTTCTTTCAGATTACAAGTACAAAGCTTTGTATACAAGTATATGAAAGTTGTTTGAAAGTTCCTTCCGTGCTTGAGCTCTCAAACTTGTCTGCCATTGTTGTACCCCTGCCCCTCTATTTATAGAGTGAGGCTGGGTGCAGGGGTCTTGGATGTATATAGCTGCTGGTGGGCTTGGGCTGAAGCGATCTGGCCTGGCATATCTGGTTCGGCTTAGTTTGGTTCGGTCGTGCTTGGAGTGGTTGGTCCGGAGGTTCATTTGGTAGTGGGTGAATAGATGTTTGGTTCGGCATGGAAGTGGAGAGATGGTTCGGCATGGAGGAGAGGGCTTCTGGACCGGTGGCTTGGAGATGAGTGGTTCGGCAGTGAGTTGGTTCGGTATTGGATGGAAAGATTGTGGTTCGGCATTAGTAGGGAGAGGAGCTGGTCCGGCATTGGTAGGGAGAGATGTTGATTCGGCATGGCTTCTGCATCGGTGTCTTGGTGATTCGGCAGGAGGATGTAGTGACGTTGGTGCGGCAGGTGGTGGTTCGGTGATGGTTTGAAGTGGAGAAAGTTGATTCGGCATGCACTTGGTTCGGTAGTAGTTTGATTCGGTGGTGGCTGCTTCGGAACCGAGTGGTTCGGTTAGGTCTGGACCGGTGGTGAGAATTCACCAAACACAGTCAAATTTTTTGTGGCAAACTAATATATCTTCCATATGAAAGATCTTTAATGACTTTACAATAAGAGGTCTGGCAAAAGGAAAAACAGAAATATATATGAATTTTTTTTATTACATGTTCTGAGTGTTTAAGTAGTAAGTAAAACTAAAAACCAATTATTATGCTTATCACCACCAAAATATTTTCTAGGTACGCCATCGATTTTACCATCTATTTAAACTAAGCATTCACCCTCAAATGTTCTATATTTCGTCAAAACAGCAGATTGTAGTCTCTGAGCCGCTCTTCAAACTAATTTGAACAAATTAATGATTGTGTTGAGAAACCTAGAAAATTAAGGTAAAATTATATTTTTGGATATGCTTAAATTTTAACTAATTTATGGGTTATGTGGATTAGTTTGTCGGTGGAAGAGAAATGAATTTTGTTTGTCTGACGGAGCGACTGTGATATCACTTTTAGATCATGTTTGTTCAGTACAGTTTAGTTGAGTTAAGGAATGAAAGATCATATCATTGCAACACAAAAAGGAAGATGAGCTAAAACGCATACCATTGCTATATTATTAACAATGGATAAATCTGCATTTACATGGTTTTTGAACACCATGTAAATTTCGGCATTCCGTCTCCCATTTGGATCCAGACATTTCGCTTATTCCACTTTAAGAAAATGAAGAACATTGAATATCTAGATTTACAACAGAAATATTCCCGGTTGGATGTGGCAATTTTTAGATTATTTCATAATTGTAAGAAAAATTACAGTCAAGTAAAAAATGATGTTCATTTTGAACAAAGCAATGTTGATGGCGACATTAGAAACGCAGTTATCAATCAACATATAAAAAATGATTATGTACTCAATTAAACTAAAATATTAGTTTGAAAAAAAAATGTGTGGAAAAGCAGATTTTCTCAGCAAGCATCTCCACATTTACAGTCCCAATACCGTGGGTAAAAATGGACCAATTCCCAAAATGTGCATATTTGTAAATAGGAAGAGTTCAGCGAGTGAACATCTTTAATCATTTAGACGAAGAATCATGAGAAGTAATAATAGAAATTAAAGTGCAAGCCATTGTTCTTTAGTTAGAGGATGACTCGTATTTTACTGTAGGCTTCAGTGGAAGCATTAGATAAGCTCTGCGCCTGTAATGTTGCTCTCGATGATCTGTATACATATCGTATATATAGAATACGAAAAGGTGTTGATTGAGACGAAGAGAGAGAGAATGAATGAAAGAAGCATAGTATTGAATAGTGTCAGAGAATCCATGTGACCAAAAATATCGATTTCTACGTCAAAAAGACAACCGTCTGCTGCTTTCATGACCAAACTCTCATGCACCTCCTCTTTTGTCCGTACACTCCATCTCTCTCCTTTTCTCCTCTGCTCCTTCACAGTTTATCCGATCTCCTTTCATCGTATTTTTGTATAAAACTTCATAGTAGCGTATCACATATCCAAGTCTCGGGTGACATTACCTATATCAATTTAATAATTCCGTATTAACGTCATAAATGAATTCACTCGATTTATGGCACTTTGTTATTTAATAAACTTGAGTCCGTTTTTGTTATAACACCATGGAATAAGAATATATACAGGTAAAAATAATTTCATACATTGGTGCATTAAAATACGATGACACATAATGAGGGGACCGATTAATTAGTTTGGTCCTAAAAAACGTCCTTTGTATTATATAGTCGTGGTCCTAAAAATGACGTTCCTGGGATACTACATGCTGCATATCAGACTTTCCGACCTCAGGCTATGTTCTGATATTGGTGTTTTTTTCCTCCTCCTATTAGGTACGTAGGTAGGTACTAACAAACTTCCCATTTTTTTTATGCAATATCATGTTATTTGTAATACAATGAAATATTAGTATAAATGTATGACGCCAGAACAGTAGGCTGAAGCCCATTTGGATGTAGGTTAATAAACATACTTAAGAAACAAAATGATAAATAAAAAAAATTTGAACATTATATTCAAAATATTAATAATCATTATGACTAACCCGATCAGCTTTAATTCTAGGGCCGGCCAATCATAATTTCGAGTCAGGGACACATTATTTCGGGCCTTTCGAAGTAATTGCTAATGTTCTTAATTACATGAAGAAACAATTTTTCATAAGAGGGAATTAGGAAAAAGGACAAAGTTTGATAAAAAAATTGTCCCAAGAACACGAAGATTCATTTTTTGGCTAAAGGACAAACTTTGAAAAAAATTAGGCTGAAAGACAATGCTAGTTAGACCTTCATTCTAAAAATGAAACTTATTGTCCTTCGGTCTAGTGTTTTTTTCAAAGTTTGTCTTTATGCCTATTTTCTACTTTTCATAATTCGCTAAGCTTAAGTCGGCTAAGGTTTTTAACAAAAAGTTGGCATCGGGCCAGATACTTTTGTAAGCCCAAATTTTAGGGCGTGTATATTTTGCAGCGCTTTAGGAAAAAAAAAGTTCATACTTCACAATTAGCACAACGACTAAAAGCGAAATGTTTTACGGCGTTTCTTTTGTTAATCAGAACGAGGATTATGAAAGACGTTAGTGAAATGGGAATGCATTTTTGCATTAGGAAAGAGGCATGGGAAAGGAATATGAGAAAAGGGTATTGGAAATATTCGAAAAAGTTAGCTGTTAGCGTCAAACGCGACGGAGACCGGTTGATCATTTTTCTAGTGCAACACAAACTGAATGTCGAGGTCGTTTATTCAATTTTGACATTGAACGCGTTCAGATGTCCAAATTAGATACAAGTTTACTGCGTATGCACCTTTAACGAAAGGAGAATGCGTTTTTGTGTTGTGAAATGGATATCTAATTGTTATGTTATGACTAATAATTTTTGTTGTTTCAATTTGTTTTAAGCATGTTCAAATAATATAGTTAAAAGAAGTCATATTTTTTGTTGAAAAATAGCAATAAAAAGGACAATTTTTTATTAGATACCAATACTTCAAAATATAAATATTGAAACACTTCTCCGTATTTTTGCTAAAATTCTCTCCTAGATATATCAAAAGCCACCTAAGCGCCTCATCCTTATCCAATAGTACATGGACAACTAAGTAATCTGACTCCCGAGCCAATAGAAAGTACATGATTTCTCATTCTTCAAATAGATCATCCTGTTGTCATGTAGCCATACGCCTAATGATTGCGTATGCCATCTTTGCTTCGCACAAAGAACCTACACTCGAATGACGTCTATGAGGAGTGGAAGTAGTAGTAGAGCAATGCGGATGTGAAGAAGTCAGGGGATGTGAAGCAGTCTAAGAAGGGGAAGAGTGCGAAACTCAATAACATCGTCTAAGAGAAAGTTGGCTGCATACATCTGTGCGTTTAAGTGGATAGTGGTAGGTGGAGTTGCCGACACCGAATACTTGCAGGAGAATACAACCTTTAAACATCCCGTTCAACTCCCTAAATTTCGACGGCTAGCAAACTTGAATTATTTATAATGCTTAGCCGCCGTATTCCACCTCTCTTCATCTAGCCTACAATGTCCTCTTCCTCATTTAAAATCCACCTTCAATCTGTAGCAACTGATTTCAACGGTTCCAATCGCACTTCAAGTTGTCCCACTTGTTTTTCATTGGCTAGCGCTATGCCCCACGTCCATCCGCTCGTTGAACTCCACAACAATAGTCCCATACCAATACCCAACACTTCTGCCATGAAAATCGATGTTGGTGTAACGTATGTCTATGAACATCAACTTTCATTCAGTGGTCCGGTATGGGGTACTTTTGGTAAATGAGCCAGAGGATTCGTTGGTTGATGTTCTGGAAAAAAGGAAAAGGTTAGAAAGAAAATCAGCAATTATATGCTAGATAGGAATATGAAAAACTCGATCATGTGGACCTTTACCTTAAAAAAATCGAAGTTGTAAACAATAAAAGACCGCGAGTTTTCGGTTTGGGGGTGTGAAAAGGAAAGCTAGTGAAGGAAAATGAAGGGGAGATGTGGTTTATAAAATGGGATAACCGGCGACTTTTGGGGCGACTAGTTGTTGGTGTTCGACGCCAACGATTCATATCCGACTATTCATGTAAAATAAATCATTTTCGTGGGTCCCAACCTTGACACGTCTAATGCGTCTGATGCGATGCAAACTTGGTCTAAGTTTTTTCTGCGAGTGAAAGCACTTAATCTAAAATATTTTAGCAATAATATAGTCTTTTATTGAAGTATTATCAAGAATAAATTGGCAATGAGAAATAATATTTTAAAGCACATAAATTTTCATAGCGTTGATTTCAAGTTAAAATTTTGGACCTGTAACAAATAATGCAACCAGAAATAAACATCAAATAGCTTTAGTTGATGAGATGTTTAAAAAAACATAATCACATGATGCTCCCCAAAATAGAAGGGTTTTTATTTTTAAAAAATAATTTTGGCCCATGTCCTTATAATTAAAAACAATCAGGTCTAAGTCATTTTCAATCATAAATTATAAAATACGTCCATATTTTTAAACAATTTTAACAAAAATTACCAGTATGCCCCTTAACCGTTTACTTCTGTATAAAACATTTCGACATCCGATTCTATCAATTTATATTTTAAAAGGAAAAAAAATCCGAAACTCAAACAACTCGAGGTTGAAAGACCTACTCGTCGAACAAATCCTAACCGTCGAAGAAAACCAACTTCCCTTAGCAACAATTGAAGAACATATCGCAACGTATTAACTGACAAAACTAAAAACCTATTCCCGAACAAAAACGAGAAATATTTGCTAATTTGTTTTCTATTGACCATGAAACTAAATAATGACATTGTCTAAAACATGTCACTTGTGCTTTTCTATCAACTAGACAACCTACATAGTCTACGTCAAAGTAGTCCACCAAACTGAAATTGATGATTTGTTAGTCATCAATATAGGTAATGAATGTAGAAAAGTAACCATCGAAATAGAAAATCGACCATTGTTGTTTTGAAAAATTCAATCCATTTGAAACCACTATTTGAAGTTCATAATTTGTGTAACAACCCACCGTGAGACGGGTCTCATTTTTGATCGAATAAAAGCCCAACTAACGTTAGGCCCATTCTAAAGCAGGCTATTGGTTAGTAAAATTGATATAATGAATAATATACAGAGCCATCTATCTATGCTATCAAAATCTCACAACAAAAAGGACAAAATATAATAACATAAATACGTACCTATTTCATAAAAATTCAAATATCAGAAATACAACTTATCATCTCAAATATCCAAAATACAATATCGTAAAAACAACATCATGTCTGAAACTGGATATATCAAAATATATCAAAAACATAAATAGATAGATAAATTGCCACAAATCTTCACCTCTGCCTTCATCATCTATGTCATCGTTATTTCTCATAACCTGTGTGTTGCAATAAGGAGGGATTAGAACAACAATGTCCAGTGAATGAAAATCTCAACTCTTGCCATAATAGTATTTGGGCAGTATCATTTAGATAAGTAATTTGTCTTACGCATCCTGTACTATCCTACCAAAAATACTATCAACTATAAGCCTAAAGTTTCTTCCAGTCCAACTCCATAATATACCTTTAACTATGGGCCAAAGACCCTTTCTAGTCCAACACAACTACTGTCATTATGCCCTAACAATGTGAGAGAAGGTACTTAAGCCACTTAATACCTCTTTAAAGGAACTTAGTCAGACTCTGACCATTTAATACCTGTATCCTATTCCCATCATTTAATACCTAACCTAAAGCAAACTCCTCTCTGTTACTCCCTAACTGACATTGCATGAAATCTCATCAAGCCACTTAATACTTCTAAGAAAGAGGTGGGTTGTAACAACCCGATATTTTCAGCCATTCGCATCCACACATGCCAGACTTGAATTGCTCAATATACCGCATTGTAAATAAATTTGGAGCAAATGAAATACAATCATGGAATCATAGAAACAAAAATATTAAAATAACTCGCAGTGGAAATTAAAATACCATAGTAGTTCATGAAACTACTATAACAAACTCTCAAAATATAATACATAATATCAGTCTAAAAAAAACATATACAATAGAATCTCAAATACATCGCAGTTCATAAATACCAGAACTGAAATAGAAAACTGAAACTGAAAGGGAATAGATACTAGACAAGCAGAATCTCCAGCGATTCCTAGCTCCAGGAAAGAAATCCAAAGCTAAGCTGTAAATACTCAGGCTGACTCAAGCGTAAAGTAAAACACAAAACACTCGAGTCAGGACATATATACTTATATGATGTAAACCAACTCTAGTGAACTGTAGTAGAAATACACAACTTAGAGGATGCTTGGGATCGCCCATCCTTTAAGAATAAGTTAACCTATAAATTAAATACATCCCGCGGTTAAAATTTCAAAATGGTATTTTATACTTCGAAATCAAATATCATTTCAAAATTCAATATCATTCAAAAATCCATTTCAAAATATCAAAATATCGTATCTTCCAAACCACATTCATTTATTTAAAATACCATTTCAACACACATTTCAAAATAATTTATATTTCAAAACAAATTACTTCATTTTAAATCATAAAAATGAAGTTATTATATTTAATAATTAAATTATTAAATTTACAAAATCTAAATCTTTAAAGTTCATTTATTCATTTAAACTTAAAAAACAATGAAAATTCACCTTTCGCAGCATTTAGAAAATGCTATGGAAAGTTACTTTAAACGATTCAATTTAACAAAGGACAACATTCAAAATGCTGTAATAAGATTGCTTTAGTTTCAAATAAAACTTAGTTAAATTCAACAATTGAAATACTTACAAAGTGCTATAATAGCCTTTAATTTAATTTAGCCTTTTAGTTCATTTATATTAACTACAACATTTACAAACGCGGGTAACATCAAAATAACAACATTTCAAAAATGTTGTTAATTAAATTTCAAATATTCACTATACTTTCATAAACAACAAAATTTTATTTAAACCATTTTAACATATAAAATCATATAATTTCACTTTTAAAATAATCATTTAAATATCCTTATATTCATGACTTTATAAAGTTAAATTTCCATTCAAAAATCAATATTTAATAAAAATTCACATATTAAATTCAAGCATTCAATTTCAATTCTTTAATTAAATTTTTAACTTAACACTTAAGTTTAAATTTCCAAATATAACTTATTCTCATTTTAATTAACTTAAAAATTCACTTTTAAACCAAATTCACAAATTTTCAATTTAAGTTATATTTCAAAATTCAACTCAACATTCATTCATTTAACATTTGAACTTTATTCAAAAATCATTAATATATTATAAAATCCTTTTAAATTCATTTTAATTCAAAATATCATAAATTTATCATATTTTCAACTTAAATTTAGATTCCAATTATCACCAAATTACAATTTCCAAAATAACTTACATTTCAGATTTTCTAACTTTACCATAATTTATTTCACTTATAAATTTTTATAAAATAAATAATACTTTACAAAAATCATTTTTAGTTAAATTGAAATCAAAATAATATTTACATTTCTGAAATATTTTAAAAATTTAGAAAAACTTATATTAACTATGGTTCTATATTTCATTTTATAACCTAGGAAAAGTGAAACGGATAATATATCATTTCAATCCGTAATTTATAAAGAAAACACGGGTTTTATCATTTCAAACCCGCAGTCCCAAGTAAATGAAATAAATTGAAAATCGTTCAGGCCTATCATTTCAGCCCATAACGATTTTCCCTTATTCTAAAGTCCATTCGGGTATGTATCATTTCAACCCATAGTGATTCTAATATAAAGGGAACTTGCTATGTGATAAACTGATATAAATAACAGAATAGCATAATATAACAGTAACAGATGTTATAACAGGTAAATAAGCATGGGTGAACATCATATGATCATAACATAGCAGATATAATATGGTGATGCATCTTACAGATTCAAATGTGATCGATTTACTAGCCATATAAGTATAAAACCGTCTGGTGAGAATAACTCACTGGTATAAGCTGGAGATGACAAATCAAATGCACAAACTGAGATTTTCGAAGGCATGATAACACGACAAAGATTTTAGATTGAGAGAGCCATAGATTAATTGTCTTGAGCACACTCAAACAAAACAGTACAAACAACATAAGTTTTCAACCCAAAATAATAAAACAAAGTTAGAATAAATGCATAAACAAAGCTAAAAGATTTTGCACTTGCTTTCGACCACTTGTGTTTCAGTTATAGGCTGGAAATGCACGGCTAAGGAGTGTGTTGGGGTCTGGTTGTGGGTTCATATGGTCGGCCTAGCATGGGAAGAAGATGGTGCAAAGTGGTGAGCATGAAACAACAACACAAAGGCACACAACATCGATTTCATGCACAATTGGGCTCGACCAAAGCAAATGTGGGCACGGCTAGGTTCATGTGGGGTCAGGGGATGACATGTCAGTGGTGTCAAGTCAGGTAGGGGCTGGAGATGGTGGTGTAGGCGGCGGCCAAGGAGGAGTTTGTGGTGGTGGAAGACTAGTATGTTCGGCTATGCTTGATTCAAGAGGAGTTTGTGCATTTGGTGGTGGATCTTCCACCAAGGGTGGCTCGGCTTGGCTAGGGGTTTGGAGAGGAGGTGGTGGTGACTGGTTCAGGTGGTGGAGGAGGTGGCTGGAGATGGTAGGCCGTACCAAAGAGAAGAAGAAAGCAAGTTTAAATCACAAAATTCAAGTATAAAACAATGAAAAAGAGAATAGAATTGTTACCAAACTTTTTGAGATGGAGATGGCCGAAATTTTTGTGATGATGAGAAATTATTTTACGTGAAAATGAGATGGTGAAGTGGTCGGCTGAAAGTAGTGAGGAGTTAAGGCAGCAAATAATGAAAAGGTGTTGGTTTAAATGAAAAGACAAGAATATAAAAAGGCCAAGTATATAAAGGGTCACCAAACTCTTCAAATTTCCACATTTTCTTTTGTAATTTTAAATAACTGAAAAATATATATAAATTTAGGTAAAAACACGAAATAATAGTAAATAAACAAAAATAAATAAATAAATATTAATTATATATAATTAAATTAAGAAAATAGTAAAGAAAATGTAAAATAGGCTAGAAAATTTGAAAATAAACGAAATGAACTTTGGAAATTCTTTTTATGTACTTGAAAATATTTATAAATAAATATAAGAACACAAAATAAAAATGCATTCACAAAATAAATAAATAAATTTTAAGTAAATATAATTAAATGAAGAAAATAGCAGAAAAATGGAAACTAGCCTTTAAAAATAGAAAAGAAATGCAACAATTTTTGAAAAAAAATTCTATTATCACTTTAAAAATATTTAGAAATGAAATCTTACAATAATTTTTTTTAAATAATTTCAAAATAAACATAAAGTCAAATTTAAATTATATTCAAAAATCTAGGGTTGTTACACTCTCCCCCACTCAAATCTTTTCGTCCTTGAAAAGAACGGGCAAGGAAAATAAAGGGAAACAAGATAGAAAACAAAATAGTACCTGAAAAAACAATTCTGGATTCAAAGCACGAATGCTCTCCTTCGTTTCCCAGGTACAATCTCGATCGTCGGTACTCCACTGTACTTTGACCAGATTAACAGATTTCCTTCTGAGCTGCTTCGTACCTCTGTCGACAATACGAAGTGGCTTCTTCTCGACAGTCAGATTAGGCTCAATATCCAAACTATCAAGAGTAGAAGACTGGACAATAAGAGATGGATCATGAAGATGACGGCGAAGGTGCGAGACATGGAATACATCATGCACTCCAAAAAGTTTCTCGGGCAAATCTAAACGATAAGCCAAAGAACCAACTCTTTCCCTAATGCAGAAAGAACCCTCAAAGAAGAAGAAGGTAGGAATAGCTAGGAGGAAAAATAGGTTGGAACACAAGGATGGACCATTATTTTAAAACATATACATTTCAATTTGAAATTTTATATTTACAACATTTTAAACATTTTATAATATGATAAATAGTCATTTGATACAAATTTGATAGTTCAAAATAAACAATATTTAAAACATTTTACATTACTTAGAAAAGTAAAATCAATGATCAAAATATCCTTTATACAGTACTTTATCAAAATACTTCTATAACTCAATGTCTTAACAAGTTTACTTTCGTTCCTGTAGACTCTGGCTATGCGTTGATCAGGCGCAAAGCTAGAATTCTCCAGGTACTTGGTAGACTTGTTTCAACATCCAGTGAAAATACTGGAAAACCTTTTAAAACAACAGGTATGGAAAGTACAATCCAAATAAATCAACCAAACCAAACATTTGTCTAACCGTGGATCGTAGATACACAATGGTTACGCCTGGTTCCCCCTGGAAACATCTGTATCCGTAAGCTATCTCAGCCCTACGAATTACACCATAATGACTAGTAGACCGCAGATACACAATGGTTACACCTGTATCCCCCAGGAAACATCCGTACCCTTAAGCTATCTCAGCCAGCGGATTTCGCTACTGCTACAGCCTACATAGATCCCAGGATACACAATGGTTACGCCTGGATTCCCCAGGAAACATCCGTACCTCCAGGCCATCTCAGCCAGGCGAATTACGCTATGCAGTCGTAAACATAAGACCATGGAGATCGCCATGGAATTCGATGGACACTTGAGTATCATATCCGAAAAACCCAAATCAGAGAGAGAATAATATCGATAGAATGAATCCACAATGTGGCCATAAAGCGGATATCAAGCAGAAGGCACTTTCCATATCTTTACTTCGAAAATATGTATCATATAGTACCTTTCAAAATCACTTTCAAATATCATACTTATATAAAGTCCATTATATATAAGATTCCATTTCAAATCGAATATTTTCCAAATCCATAGTGAGAATTTGATTATATAAGATTTCAATTTACAAATTGAGTATGAGTACCTTTTCGAATCAATAGTTTTCAAATCAATTTCATACTTATACAAATCAATTTTATACCCATACAAATCCATTTTATATAAGTTCGATAACTCCCAAATCATAGTATTTAGTAAAATAAGGTTCTCAATTTCAATTCCTTTTCAATATCAATTCAGTTTCAAAATCATATATGATTTCGCCAAATCATTTCTTCCTAATTACATATATTCAGTTTCAAAGTTTCTTAAAACAATAGATTTAGAAAATAATCCAAATTTCCAAATCAACAAAATTTATGTCAAACAAATTCATTTCCATTTCAAACGTATATTCACTTTCAAAAATCATATACTTTCCAAATTATAAATCTTTCGAAACCAAAATGCTTAAAATTATTACACTTTGAAAATCATAACTTTTCGAAATCATACATTTGAAATCATAAACATTCCTTTAATTCTTTACATTTCACAAATTTATTCAATTAAACCCAAATCTAAAATTTCCAATTTTAATTTAATTCAAACCATCATTTTCAATTCAATTTAGTTTTTCAACAAAACCATTTCAAATATTATCAAATTTCAAATAAAGATTTGATCCATGAAATAAACTATTCAATCTTTAATATATTTCAAAGTTTAAATATACCATATTTCAAACTAAATTTTATGATTTCATATGTCTCAAATTTTACTTCATCATTACTTAGTTTTGAAACATTCGTTTCATAAATCCATCATTTTTAAAATAAACTCAAATTACAAGTAAACCAAATATCCTTTCATACAAATATAAATTTCAAATATTCATTTATCAAAATCAATTATCATTTCAAATTCACATTCTTTATCAAAATAAAGATTAAATCATTTCCAAACCATTTCAATCATCAAAATATCTAAAATGGTTACAAAGTTTAAAACCATCTCTTTTTAAAACCTTCAAACTATTTATTTCTATATGAAAAATCCAATTTACCATTTGAATTATTATTCTATATATATACTTTATTAAAAACATTTCAAATCTATATTTTATACCAGTATAATTCAAAATAGTCTTATTTATTTCACTCAACAAACAGCTTTAAACTTATATAAATCATATTACTTTATACTTTAATCATACAAAACTAAACTTATATTCTTTATCAAATACCCTATACCTTTCAAAATTTCTTAGATTTGAAAAGTTAACCTTGATTTGGAAGTGCTCGAACCTTCAAAATAGTCGAAGAAATCATATTTTCAATCTAAGAGTTGGAAATCACCAACAAATCAGTAAACCTATTCCAAAAGATAGGGTTATACCAAAACAAATCTGAATCTCGAGGACTGAACACCGGCTTACTTTATATCATTTCAAATATATATATAGACACACACACACACACATACATATATCTTTCGAACATCAAACCATACTTCAAAATGTGAAATCAAAAATTTGGTTTCCCAAAATCACTCGCATAGCAAAGCTACTAGAGTGGCCTCTCCCCACTCAGAAATTCGAAAATCAATGTCGATGATGCATGCATTCATCACCGAAATTGTTTTCCAGCGACATAAGTGGGTTCTGGACTTTTATTTTTTTAAAACTTCTTTGAAATCTCTTCAAATAATTGAAATTCATTCGAATACATTTGAAACATTTCTTATTCAAAAAAATCTTTAAATCATATTATTATTATTATTTTTATACATTTTCCAAAATCCTAAAACATATTAAAACACTGGAGTTCGATTCCTCGAAATTCAAATTCAAACCCTTTGGTTATAAATAATTTTTTTGTTTAAATCAAATTTCTTATAAATTTTCAAATTTTCAAATCCTTTCAAAACTTCAAATTTCCATTTTTAAAAGATATAAAATCTTTATCGAAAACATGTTACTTTTATGTATAAAATAAGGTCATCCTTATCAAAATAATAATTTCGATATATGCACAAATTCCAAAATACAACCAAACACAAATTCCCAAAGAATGATTCAAGGATAGATTTCAAACAAACATAGATTCAAATTCGAGGATAAGCTCAAACGAAGATAAGATAATTTTATTACCAAATAGAAGATGATAAGCCTATATAAATCGCGGACGACCTTTACCTGTCAACCGTGACTTTAGGAATATAATTAATTCGAAAATCTAAGGCAAATCGACGTTCGATCGCCGGAGATAGAATCCTGGTAGAGCAGGAGATAGATAGCATTGTAAACCGAGGATATAGAAATCTCCGGTGAATCAATGCCAACTGTAAAGAAGTTTCACCCCTTTACAAATCATTCAAAGATTGGCGGAATCACCGATCTTGAGAGAGGTCATTCCAAAGTGGAGTTATGGAATGCTCCAAAATCAAAATGGATAAAATAAGGAAGACAATACTGTATTTCAAAACAAGTGGGAGTGTTCCAAAGTTCAAGAAATCCTAATCAATAAGAATCCTAACCAAGAGATTTCTAACAAGGTGGATACAGAAGGAATGAAGCTTAGAAAATCTTGGTTTCAAAATAAGAAGATTTTTATACTAAAATAATCTTTGAAAATACTTTAAAAATCATTTGGAAATCATTTTATACTTCGAAAATACGTTCTCTAACAAAGAAAGGATTCTGAGATTCATTTCACTCATTCTAGGGTATTTCTACCCTATCTCTAATGATTTTTTGCCCCGCAGGCTATGGTTTGCCTAAAACCTGGCTCTGATACCAACTGTAACAACCTAATATTTCCAGCCATTCGCATCCACACATGCCGGACTTGAATTGCTCAAAATACCGCATTGTAAATAAATTTGGAGCAAATGAAATACAATCATAGAATCACAGACACAGAAATACAGAATAACTCGCAGTGGAAATGAAAATACCATAGTAGTTCATGAAGCTACTATAACAAAATCTCAAAACATAATACATAATATCAGTCTGAAAAAACATATACAATAGAATCTCAAATACATAGCAGTTTATAAGTGCCAGAACTGAAATAGAAAACTGAAACTGAAAGGGAACAGATACTAGACAAGTAGAATCTCCAGCGATTCCTAGCTCTAGAAAAGAAATCCAAAGCTAAGCTGTAAATACTCAGGCTGACCCGAGCGTAAAGTAAAACACAAAACACTCGAGTCGGGACATATATACTTATATAATGTAAACCAACTCAAGTGAACTGTAGTAGAAATGCACAATAACTTAAAGGATGCTTGGGATCGCCCATCCTTTAAGAATCGGCTAAACTATAAATTAAATACATCCCGTGGTTAAAATTTCAAAATGGTATTTTATACTTCGAAATCAAATATCATTTCAAAATTCAATATCATTCAAAAATCCATTTCAAAATTTCAAAATATCGTATCTTCCAAACCACATTCATTTATTTAAAATACCATTTCAACACACATTTCAAAATAGTTTATATTTCAAAACAAATTACTTCATTTTAAATCATAAAAATGACGTTATTATATTTAATAATTAAATTATTAAATTTCCAAAATCTAAATCTTTCAAAGTTCATTTATTCATTTAAACTTTAAAAAAACAATGAAAATTCACCTTTCGCAGCATTTAGAAATGCTACGGAAAGTTACTTTAAAACAATTCAATTTAACAAAGGACAACATTCAAAATGCTGTAATAAGATTGCTTTAGTTTTAAATAAAACTTAGTTAAATTCAACAATTACGGCACTTACAAAGTGCTATAATAGCCTTTAATTCAATTTAGCCTTTTAGTTCAGTTATATTAACTACAACTTTTACAAACGCTGTAATATCCTTTACAAAAAAATAATAGCATTTCAAAAATGCTGTTAATTAAATTTCAAATATTCACTATACTTTCATAAACAACTAAATTTTATTTAAACCATTTTAACTTAAATCATATACATTCACTTTTAAAACAATCATTTAAACATCCTTATATTCATGATTTTATAAAGTTAAATTTCCATTCAAAAATCAATATTTAATAAAAATTCACATATTAAATTCAAGCATTCAATTTCAATTCTTTAATTAAATTTTTAACTTAACACTTAAGTTTAAATTTCCAAATATAACTTATTCTCATTTTAATTACTTAACTTAAAAATTCACTTTTAAACCAAATTCACAAATTTCCAATTTAAGTTATGTTTCAAAATTCAACTCAACATTCATTCATTTAACATTTTAACTTTATTCAAAAATCATTAATATATTATAAAATCATTTTAAGTTCATTTTAATTCAAAATATCATAAATTTATCATATTTTCAACTTAAATTTAGATTCCAATTATCACCAAATTATAATTTTCAAAATAACTTACATTTCAGATTTTCTAACTTTACCATAATTTATTTCACTTATAAATTTTTAGAAAATCAATAATACTTTAAAAAAATCATTTTTAATTAAATTTAAATCAATATATTATAATATTTACATTTCTAAAATATTTTAAAAATTTAGAAAAACTTATATTAACTGCGGGTCTGTATTTCATTTTCTAACCAAGGAAAAGTGAAATAGATAATATATCATTCCAATCCGTAATTTACAAAGAAAACCCGGGTTTTATCATTTCAAACCCGTAGTCCCAAGTAAATGAAATAAATTGAAAATCGTTCAGGCCTATTATTTCAGCCCATAACGATTTTCCCCTATTCTAAAGTCCGTTCGGGTATGTATCATTTCAACCCATAGTGATTCTAATCTAAAGGGAACTTGCAGTGTGATAAACTGATATAAATAACAGAACAACATAATATAACAGTAATAGATGTTATAACAGGTAAATAAGCATGGATGAACGTCATATGATCATAACATAGCAGATATAATATGGTTATGCATCTTACAGATTCAAATGTGATCGATTTACTAGTCATATAAGTATAAAACTGTCTGGTGAGAATAACTCACTGGTATAAGCTGGAGACGACAAATCAAATGCACAAACTAAGATCTTCAAAGGCACGATAATACGACAAAGATTTGAGATTGAGAGAGCCAAAGATTAATTGCCTTTAGCACATTCAAACAAAACAATACAATAAGTTTTCGATCCAAAATAACAAAACAATGTTAGAATAAATGCATAAACAAAGCTAAAAGCTTTTGCACTTGCTTTTGACCACTTGTGTTTTAGTCATAGGCTAGAAAGGCACGGCTAAGGAGTGTGTTAGGGTCTGGCTGTGGGTTCACATGGTTGGCCTAGGATGGGAAGAAGATGGTGCAAAGTGGTGAGCATGAAACAACAACACAAAGGCACACACATGGATTTCATGCACAATTGGGCTCGGCCAAAGCAAAGGTGGGCACGGCCAGGTTCAGGGGATGACATGTCAGTGGTGTCAGGTCAGGTAGGGGCTGGAGATGGTGGTGTAGGTGGCGGCCAAGGAGGAGTTTGTGGTGGTGGAAGACTAGTGTGTTCGACTATGCTTGATTCAAGAGGAGTTTGTGCATTTGGTGGTGGATCTACCACCAAGGGTGGCTTGGCTTGGCTAGGGGTTTGGAGAGGAGGTGGTGGTAAATGGTTCAGGTGGTGGAGGAGGCACCAAGAGGGCTGGAGATGGCAGGCCATACCAAAGAGAAGAAGAAAGCAAGTGCAAATCACAAAATTCAAGTATAAAACAATGAAAAAGAGAATAGAATTTTTACCAAACTTTTGAAGTGAAGATGGTCGAAATTTTTTGTGATGACGAGAAATTATTTTACGTGAAAATGAGATGGTGAAGTGGTCGGCTGAAAGCTGTGAGGAGTTAAGGCAACAAATAATGAAAAGTTGTTGGTTTAAATGAAAAGACAAGAATATAAAAAAGCTAAGCATATAAAGGGTCACCAAACTCTTCAAATTTCCACATTTTCTTTTGTAATTTTAAATGACTGAAAAATATATATAAATTCAGATAAAAACACGAAAATATAGTAAATAAACAAAAGTAAATAAATAAATATTAATTATATATAATTAAATTAAGAAAATAACAAAGAAAATGTAAAATAGGCTAGAACATTTGAAAATTAATGAAATGAACTTTGGAAAAAGAATTTATGTACTTGAAAAATATTTATAAATAAAGGTAAGAAAATAAAATAAAAATGCATTCACAAAAATAAATAAATAAATTTTAAGTAAATATAATTAAATGAAGAAAATAGCAGAAAAATGGAAACTAGCCTTTAAAAATAGAAAATAAATGCAATAATTTTCGGAAAAATTCTATTATCACTTTAAAAATATTTAGAAATGAAATCTTACAGTAAAACAAATTTAAAATAATTTCAAAATAAAAATAAAATCAAATTTGAATCATATTCAAAAATCTAGGGTTGTGACATGTATCCTACAATAGCCACTTAATACCTCGACCTCGAAGTGGAACCCTCTCGAAATTTCCCATTACCGCAACTAAAAGATAATCTCGACCATTTAATTCTTCCTAAGTGGGAAGTAGGCCCAACGTCTTATGACCCTAACTCCAAACTATGATGTCTCACATTAGTCTAAGTATTCGTAGGTGCTGCTAGCTAGATTAGCTGGGCAGACTTACCCTACAAAATTGGAAGTAACCTCATGTCCACTATGAGTATATATTATAGATGATGTCTCATATCAATCCCGAAGTCACACTGCTGGCCGAATTAGCTGGGAAGACTTCTATGTGCTTTTGACTGGCCTCACATCCCTATAACTTAGTCATTTCCTCACTCTCCTAACATACTACCATAAATATATATACTATGTATAGAGTATACCTCACCCGCATTTACACACGAAGGTCATAAAAGGAAAACTCCTTATTTCGCCTTTAGTTATGGATTAATTTCCATAATTATCCTTAACTTCCTTCCTATGGAATTAACGTAATATACTAACCTATTTATACAACGCGTCAATACATTATTAATATTTATATGCTAATATATTTATATTAATACTACATATATTTATTTTGATAACAATAACCATATAAATATATGTACTAATGTTTTCCTAAGTTGTATAGAATATTTTGTAGGATATTATACAGGTTATACAAGTACAGGATAATAAGTTTGAAGACTGATCAATAAATATACTAGAGATCAAGATTCAGAGATGATCAAGATATTTGAAGACTCATAAGTTTAGAAACAAAGACAAGAAGAGTTCAAGACAACAGAACATAGGAAATAAACATTAGAATAATATGTCAAAGTCCTTGGATAGCAACTGTCTCATCTTTGAATACTCTCTTATCCAAATATTTATTATTAAAATATATATTTTATTTTTCAAAGTTTAATGTTACAAATATTTTATAAGAATTATATATATATTAAAAGTATTTAAAAACTATGTCTAAAAGTTTTACAAATTACTAGAATTTTGTAAACAATTTAAAAAAATTATTGGTTTTCAAAGTTAACAAGGGTATGTTGACATACCTTACCTAAGTATGTCGACGTATAGACCATTAGAAAGATGCCTTTAGGATGTTGAATAATTGTGATTTTTGGTTACATCTCTTCATGAATAGATACATCCCTTCGAACACTATATAAAGGGGTCTAAAAAACGAATTTTAATAACACTTTCTCCACTTTCTTCTTTCTTTGAATTCTCATTATATATTTCACAAAATCTACTTTCTATACTCTTTAAATTTATTCAAATTCAATCTCCACTTTACTACATTCATTTTCTATAATCTACTCACTGATTTGCAAGTATTCTCTCTACTATTTAAAGTTCAAAGTGCCATCAAAGAGCTATAAGATAATTTGTATCCAAAGTACAACAATTTGTATCTGAATGTCAACAAGTCTCTACTATTATTTTTTTGGATGTGCTTTTATCTCATTCGAATTATATGGGTGTGCATGTTCCCATTTAAATCAAGTGAGTGATCTTGTTCCTCGATTAAATCAAGAGAGTCTACCCTAAACTTAGAAATCAGGAGGGCATATCTCGTTGGTATGAAATATAGACTATATTCTGGTTCACTTGCTATGTGCTTAAAGTAGGCATTGGAAAGGTGTGACGCCCCACCTCTATGCTCACAATAACAAAGAGTATTAAAAGAAACACTGTCCGTTATTACGAAGAATAAGGCTGGATAGGAGAGGCCATCCGTAGTTAGGCCTTACACTAGTATTGGTTATCTCGATAGGAGTGGTATATATCTTTGTTTTTTTCTTCTCCTATTTATTTACTTCCATCGACATACCCAATTCCAGTATAAAACGAACTACGATGGTTCATAATAGTTTAGGACAATAAATATAATAATAACACGGATCATATAAATGCGGAACACAGATAAAACAAAAAGTCTCATATATATATATAACTGATGTCAGTTACAATACATTTGACACGGTACATATGATACAACTACAACAGTCGACTCAGGAAGTTAGATATACAAGTACATTATCGACTAATATACATGAATACATATCAACCTATACTATGACACGACAACTCCAAAAGATATGAAAAGTCTTCATAGCTCAAGCAGCAACCCAAAATAAGATATCAACAACCTGTAAATACTCGGTCTGACCCGAGTATTAAATTCAAAAGAAAATAATACACGGGTCAGTCTAATTCAAACTCAGTTATTAGTGCACAGAAGCAATAATAATCAAATAAAAACTAGACGACAGTCACCATAAATCTTGTCTATCCGATCCTTAAATAAAGAAATCGGATAACGATAAATATAACACGTAATAGTGTTAAACAACAAATCAGCAAATTCAAATCATCAACAAAGATAAGTGAGAAGAATATCGATGAAGATAATTTAAAAAAACATCAGAATTTTGAATTGAATAAACAAAACAGTTCAAACCATTGAAATATCAATTAAAATATTAATTCGAGTAGGTCTGCAGTACACGCACGCGTGCACTGCCTCGCCACTACAGCATATGAAATACGCAAAATATCAATAAATCAAAACAAAATAAAATGTCATAAAAGCCATACCGCGTGGCTGCAGTTCACGCTTGCGTGCACTGCCTTGCCACTACGGTGATGATGTACACAAAAGCTCAATAGAACCGTGTGGCTGCAGTTCACGCTTGCGTGCACTGCCTTACCACTACGGTGATATGTACACAAAAGGGCACAAGGTCAAATTCGAAATATCGGATTCAACTCAAGTGTAATTAGAAAAACAAATCCAATTGCATCAATGCAATGCAAACCAACCAGGGCAAGACTACATACAAATCGAAACTGCAGTCACCACAAGAATGCAACAGTTCAAGTTCCTAGATGTCAAGAGAAAATGAAAACAGTGGTACAACTACATGAAGACAACAAACTGAAGGTGAGAGCACCAAGGATATGGCACCACAACACACAACAGAAAAAGACGCAGATCAGCCTCACTTGAAAATAATGTCACCAGTGAAGCACAGTGACCAAATGCAAATGAATACAATGCATCAATGTAATGTATCAGACTCAAGCACAACAAAGGCAATGTACAAATCAAGTGATGCTCTGGTGATACCAGTGACATGAACAAGTGCAGCCTCTATATGAAGGACTGAAACAAATGAAACCAGAGGCAACTGACAATAATTAAAACAATGAACCAGCCTGCAAGATGAACCAGCAAAGGCCAAAGCTCATGGCAACCACAAATAAATGCACAAGTAAATCACAGGGATAAACACCCTTGACTATAGGGTAAATAAAGCTCCAAGTGAAACACAGTAAAACCCAATTGTTAAACAAGTTTAAAACAATGGGACAGCAAGGATATGAATGCAGCAATATCACTGTAACCAGACTAAAATGGTAACTGGCAACAAGTGATGTACACACAAATGCAACCGTGGGATGTACCAAGATGTATCAGTGCAAAAGTCAACAAAGACAGGCGTACCAAGCAGATAGTAAAGTGACATGAATAAGGTGTACAAGTGAAACAGGCTACATGAACACAGTGAAGTACTACCCAATGCAGCTACATGAATGGTCACAGGCGTGCACACCTAACTGCATGTATGTGGTTGTGAAACAAGCTAATGCAAGCTAATGTCATGAACGATGTACTAAGGCTACAACTTCACATGACCCAAACAGTGCACCTGTATGCCAATAAGTCTCGACAAAATCAAAATGTACACTTAAAACATGAAACTGGACAGTGTAAACTCGACCAGAAGCAGTGGATACAAATGCAGCAGTGTAAACATCGACATGAACAAGGCTCAACTCGAGTCAATGCACCACAGCCCAATTCAAACAACAGTACCTAACTAAGGCAACATATACCCGATGCAACTAGGTTATAGGTAAATGCAAGGTTATAACTTCAATCGTGAATACAGTGAACAACATTTTTTTAATATACAGTGAATGTATAAAGCAAGTCGAAGACTGTAACACTACGACAACTACAAATAATCAAACATCATGTCACAAACAATTTTTACAGATTTCCAATCTGAATTTAAAACCGAAGTTGTCACGAAATTAAAGCAAAACAACACAAATTTCCAGATGAATTCAAGTATCAAGACCGAAGTCACAAAGAAAATCAATTGTATCGTAAGTAATCGAAGTCAACAAGTTAAATGTCAGCAAATTCGAAGCCGTGAGCTACTGAAAAATCCTGGAATCGCATACACAAAAATCAAATTCGCAACCCAGTCAAAGACAATATCATTGAGAAATGACCGAAGTCAGAGCAAATACAAAGCAGCAATTTCCATCCAAAATCAAAGCCATGGAAATCATGAAGCAAAGGAACATATGACTTTGAATTAGATGTGAGTGGGTAGCACTCACCTTACTTCCCAGAGCACCAACGATCGATCGACGAGCACATACGAGGAACAACCCACCAGATCGAAGCACTTAAAGTCGGCCTTGGAAATCAAAGAATCAATCGACGAAAAACCCGAAACCCTAATTTGAAGAAAGAGGAACGAGCACGCCATTATTTTTTTCTTTTAGGGTTTAAAAACGAATGAATCCACGAGAGAGAGGGATACGGTATGACCTTATCACGGCACAAATAACAAACGTGGGCCGAGATTAATTTTTAAAGCCCAAACTACACTTAGCAAAATTTCAAACGAATTTCAACTCGATTTTAAAAACTTCAAACAGCAATTAACCAACGGAATAATCGTTTAACGATGATAATAAATTGTTACTAAACCCAGGGTTGTTACAAAAGGAATCTGTACATACATTATACAGGACTGGACGATTGGTTAATCCAAGCCACTATAAAAACTCCTAGTGTCATCTCTCTTAGTTTTACTTTACTTTTACTACATTTATGTATATATCTGTGATTTCCTATTAGCACGTATCTGTTATTGATTGTCTCTGTTTAAATCAGATCTTAAATAATCAAGAAGTTCCACAAAATTTATAAAACACTATTCATCCTCCCTCTCTGGTGTTAAAGTAGCCTTAAAATCCATTCTCATTAGTACTAAAAAATTCCAACATTTGGTATCAGAGCCTTAGGTTTTCAAAAACTCATTGTTTGATTTTTGAAAAGTATAAATGGTAATGACACCGGTAGTACACTTTTTAACACTTGTATTGAAGGACATCAGCTGCTACACCCCCACTAATAGTAGCGATTACACTTATTGGTCATGTAGAATGAAAATTTATTAACATCCAATGGTTTAGATATTTGGAATATTGTACAGAATGAGAATACTGAACCCCAAACTGAATACTCAATATGGACACCGGACCAAAAGGCACAAGCACCAATAATTCTAAGGCCATGAATATCTTATTTTGCTTCTTAGATAAAAATAATTCAATCAAGTTTCTATTTGTAAGTCTGCATACGAAATTTGGAGAATATTACAGGTCATGCATGAGGGTACTAGTAAAGTAAAACATTCTAAGATTTCCATGCTAGACAATTAGTTTCAACTCTTTATAATGAAACGAAATGGCTCTATTTCTGATATGTTTTCCAGATTTCAAGATATAGTCCATTCATTAGTATCATTAGGGAATAATTTCTCAAAAGTGGATCAAGCTATAAAATCCTTAATTCTCTCTCTTCTGAATGTGATCAATAGACATTAGCAGTAAAGGATGCCAATGATATTTGCACATTAAGATTTAAAGAATTATTTGGTAATCTAATGTCCTATAAAGCACAGTTGTAGGGTAGAATGGAAAGCAAGGCAACCAAAAAGAACTCAATTTCATTATATGCAACAACTGATGATCAAGATTCATATGATGATGATAATGATGAGGAGATTGCTCTTATAACTGGAAATTTCAGAAAATTCTTGAAGTACAGAAAGATGAACAACTTTCGTAAAACTAAAAACAAAAATTTCGAAAATAGAAATGTATTTAATTGTTATGATTGTCTAGAATCTAGTCAACATGATTATTCACTACAAAAGAAAATAAAGAATTCATTAAACACTAATACATTCAAAAAGAGAAAGAGAGCTTACAACGTAACTTTGCACGATTCTGATACTACATCTAGTGACAAAGAACCAGATATATAAAATATCAACATACGTTTCACGATGGTGGAAGATTAATCAGAAGAGACAAAGGAAACGACAAAACTGGTACCTTTTACATTTCATATTTTCTTGTTTTTATTTTCTTATATAGGAATATTATAATAATAATAAGTATATATAAATATAAACATAAATATATATATATATATATATATATATATCTGTGTGTGTGTGTGTGTGTGTGTGTGTAATATTTCTTTATTATTATTTTTGAATTTTGAATATGTCAACATACCTAGTAGAACTCAGAGAATCTTTTGAAAATTTAAAATTTCGAGATTCCTTCTCTTTTGTATTAATTTCAAATTTTGAAAAGCCACCTTTTCACCTGTCAAATGATAATTCAATTCTTATTTATTCACTCCTTATTCCGTCTTCTACATACTTTATTTCAAAAATTAAACTTATTCTTCACTCTCTTTCCTTCAAGAAGTTTAATAACGCCTTCCTCAAAGCCAGACCTCTTCATCCAAAATCATCAGGCTTACCAAAAAGATCAAATGTTAGGTTTTTATTGACTAAGAGCCAATTGAAACATATATTGGGTATGCTACTTATGGAAAAGTATTTTCGGGAAGGTTTGTAAATTTTAATGAATTTTCTTCTTATGGTTTACAAGACCTTGCTTTAGAAAATGATATTTTTGGTTTAACCGACTTATCTCAAAATGATTTTTTATTAAATATTTTAGCTAATTTAAATGAAAACTATTTAGGGAGAAAAAGGTCAAATTAGTGTAAAACACACTACAGTTGTTTTAGATTGTGAAATTCTTAGTTGTAGAAGTTGTGGAAATGACCTCTACACCTTTTAACTTAATTATGATAATAGAAAAGTTATGCATGATTTATTTTCTAATGATGAAGACCATGGTTTTAAAGGCAAAAATATTTGGCCTATAGCAAGACTAATGATTCTTATTTTGCAACAAAGTATTGCACCAAGGACGGGGAATTACAACAACCCTACTCTAAAAGTTTTTAAAGCACTTTTTGCTATTTTGAAGAATATGATATAAATTAGGCTCAAATGATTTTGGATGACTTTGTTCAAAAGAAAATCTCTAGGCATAGGAACACAATTTACCATAGTGTGCATCTTACTATAATTTTCAATTATTTTGGTACTGATCTAAAGAGGTGAAAACATTTTGCCTCACAATTTTTTTAACAAAACTAATCTCTCTCTTATGCACATCTCTCTTGAATTCGATCCTTATGAATCTCTTACTGAAAAGGAAGAGAAATTAGCAACAAAAGAAGAGTAAGAATTTCTTTAAGAAGAATAAAGTGAAGATATGGAAATCGATGAGGAGGATGAAAAAGAAGAAGAGGAGGAGGAAATGGACACTTCTCTAGAATGCTTTGACAAACCATCCCACTATTACAACAAAGAAATTCTCAAGAACCAAGAAAAGCTTCTTAACAGTCAAAAGAAACTTAAGCGTTCCTTTAATAAGAAGTTCACTAACCTAACCAACAGAGTGGACAAAGACCTTTGGAAGATTAGGAAGCTTGGTAAAAATTCTTCATCTTCATCAACATCTTTTTAGATCTCCTAGCTGTCTTTGTACCCTGTATTTTTATATCTTTTTAGTATTGTTTCGTTGTATTTCTTCATTATGCTCATGTACCCTTCTATTTTATTAGTGAAATATGCTTAGAGATTATACTTGTATTGTTTTTTTATTCTTTGGAATTATAAACTAAGGCAATTTAAAATATAATCAAAAATTAAAAGCAAAAACAAGGCATACAAATTTATGTGCGTATGTCAACATGGTCTACCTGTGTATGTCGATAAACACTGGCAAATTTTAGAATTTCAAAAATTGGTTGATTTTTGGAGGGATTAGTTACAAATCCAACCTTTCACTTCTATAAAAGCACGTTTCTTCTAGAAAAAACTTAGAAAATAATTCATTTTCTTATCTTATTCTTTTCTACACATTTCCTTTCATAAAAACGAATTCAAACAACAATTTTTCAAAATAAAATTTTAATGAAAAACTAGAGAAAACTCTTCAATCTTTAAAAAATGCTCTTTGCTTCATTCATCGCAGTCAACGACACTTGGAGTTTGAGTCAAATGCAGATGACCAAAGAAAAAAACAATTCAATTCTCTTCGACATTTCATTTCTAGTTTCACCAAAGAAGTTTAAAGCAATGTACCGAATGCTCGTAATCTAAAGCAAAAGTGGATAGTCAAGATTGGGAAGTTATCAACACCAATCATATCTTTGGATCCAAAGGATGGGTCGAAGTTCCAAAGAAAATCTAGGTTTTAACTTGTATTTTATAATTTATAATTTGTACTCATAATATGTATTTTAAACATTTTAGTTATATTTGTATAATTAACTCTAGTTATATTTGTACTTTTAATGTAATTAATGAATAGATATAAAGTTTGTATTGTGTGGTTGAAACAAATTATAGTTATACATATAGTTATTTTTCAAAAACATTAATTTTGCAGTTATTATTGATTTTGATTCCATATACAACATAAGTATGTCATATTTAGGTGGAGTTTATTTTTTATCCATTTTTTTGATGATAAAGGGGAAGAAAAATGTAAAATATAATATGTGCACATAATAAGGGGGTTTTGTATTTTACAATAAATATATTTACGTGGTTGTCATCATTAAAAAGGAGGAGATTGTTAATACCACAAATATTGATTTTGATGATAACAGCCATATAATAAGGTACTAATGTTATCCTTAGTTGTACAGATTATTTTGTGGGATATTATAAAGGTTTATATAAGTATGGGATAATCAAGTTTGAAGACTGATAAGCAAAAAAGACTAGAGATCAAGATTCAAAGATGATCAAGATATTTGAAGACTCATGAGTTTAGAGACGAAAACAAGAAGAGTTCAGGATAATAGATCGTAGGAAATAAGCATTAGAATAATTTGTCAAAGCCTTGGATAGCCACCATATTATCATTGAATAATATTCTTTTATCCAAATACTTATTATTAATATATTTATTTTATTTTTCAAAGTACAATTTTACAAATATCTTATAATAATTTTATACACATTAAAAATATTAAAAAACTACGCTTAAAAGTTTTACAAATTATTAGAATTTTGTAAACACTGTAAATAAATTATTGGTTTTCAAAATTAACAAGGTTATGTCGACATACCCTACCTAAGTATGTCAACATATAGACCATTGGAGAAACGCCTTTTGAATTTGGAATAGTTGCAATTTTTGGTTATACCTCTTCACGAATAGGAATGTCCTTCCAAACATTATATAAAGGGGACTAGGAAACGAATTTTAATAATTACTTTCTCTACTTTATTCTTACTCTAAATTCTCATATATATATTTCATAAAATCTATTCTACCTCCACTTTACTACATTCATTCTCTACAATCTACTCACCAATTTGCAAGTGTTCTCTTAATGATTCCAAGTCTAAAGAGCTATCAAAGGGCTATAGGATATTTCATATCCAAAGTAAAACTATTTGTATTTGGAAATCAATAACTCTCTACTATTATTTGTCGGAGTGTGCTTGTTGCTCGTTCAAATCAAGTGGATGTGCATGTTTCCTGGTCACATCAATTGGGTATGCTTGTTGTCGTCTAAGTCAAGTGGGTGATCTTGTTGCCTAATTAAATCGAGAGAGTCTACATTGAACTGGAAAATCAGGAGGGTGTATCTCGTTGCCTTGAAATCGAGATTGTATTTTTCTTTGCTTGCTACCTGTTTAAAGCAGGTACTGGAAAGGATATATGTACATATACTATACAGGACTGGACGTACAATTAGTTTATCCGTGCCGATATAAAAACTTCTAGGGTCATCTCCCTTACTTTTACTGGATTTATATATATGATTTCATGTTAGTACATATCTGTTATTGATTATTAGTGTTTTATTCTTATCCTAAACTAAGTCAAGAAATTCCATAAAAGTTACAAAACACCATTCATTCCCCTCTAGTGTTGAAGTAGCCTTAAGATCCATTAACATTAGTACAATACCATTTCCCACATTTTATACGTATGTAATTTAGGCTAACTATATATTCCTAAGCATGTAAATATTTTTGCTTCCTATACTAATCGTTTAAAATGTCAAAACCACCAAATTTATACAAGTCTAACTCCATTTAATAACTTACAAAATAGCTAATATCCTTAGATAAACAATATACTTGCACTAACAAAATAGAATCAAGTGCCAAACTTATTTTATGTTAATATAGTAGAATTAGCGCCTCTATTTCAAGGAATAAAACTTATAATTTAAACCCTTTATATTATATTCAACTTTTACATATACAACGAAAAAGGGATTCATATTTAAATTACTAAAATAGGAAGTAAAAACTATGAATAGGAAAATTTATACTTTACACATCATTTTCTAACTTATTTTCTTTTTTGAACCCTTTAGCCCACAATAAAGAGAAGTTGGAAGTGGAATATAATATAAAATATTCAAATTGCAATAACAAAGCAAATTCTACTACTTTAATACAAAACAACAGAGATTCTAATAAACCTAAGAATTAACATTTCATTTTGGGGAATTTTGGGGTGTTAGTTCTAGGGTTTTCGTGTACAAAATTCCCCAAGGCATAAAACAAATCCAAACTTCAAATATAAAAATAATAAAAATGTGAAAAACTAAGATTTCCATACAAAGATAGTATCCAACTTCTCTTTGGAATCGATTATGCCTTTTCCTAATTTCTCCTTCAAATCTATTCTCTTTGAAATATACTATAGTTCAATTGTATATAAATTAGATTCAGAATTCAGTGAATGGGGAAGAATAAAAGAATAAAAAAACATATATCTATATAAACATATTACTTTTCCCCTTAGAGTTGAACTCTTCAATCTAATTGAGGAAGAAGACTGATGGAGTTTCATTAGTTTTCCAAATAGTTTTGTGAATAAAAGTGAGAGGACTAGCCTCTTATTTATGGTGATTAGAAGACATCCGGACTGTAGAATTTAAGTCGATTCAAAATAATAGAATTTAGGTCGTTCACGCCCAACAAAATCCTAGCCACTAGAACTTCACTTATCGACCGCTCAAAGACTCCTTCTTAGGCGATCGACCGCTAGCAGTCGATCGACCCAAGGGAGTTGAACTCTTAAACACTAACCTTCTCATCATCTATAAAATATTTTTTAAATTTCAAACGTTAACATTAATAAGTTTTAAATTTAAATTCACTTTGAATTATTTAAAATTTGAAAATGTCAAACGTCAATAACTTTTCTATTTGAGCTTCGATTACACAACTTTAGATATGAAAGTTGACCAGAAAATCATCACGAATGCAATGGTATAACTTTCATAGACAAATTCCGACAACTACAAAATTTCCATTTTTAGCTTTGCCATTAATTAGTTAGTTTCTTACTATTTTTTACATGGTGTTACATTCTCCCTCTTTTAAAAAGATTTCATGCCTGGTATCCCTAACGGATAGATAGTGTAACGCGTACTCTACAACCATGTTATACAACCAAGCTATCTATACAGCCATCTTCTCAACCAAACATGCAATGTGATTATGTAAGCAACATACTATAGGTGAGCCCAGTCCTATTGTGAATGCTAGATCGTGATATATAGGCATGTATGTAAGAATCCTAAATATGCATAAAATTCTACATGAGCGCAAAAATAATAGTAAATAGTGTAGCAACCATCTCCTACCATTCAATCTAGCAATCACGATAAAACCAAAAACCAAAATTTTGAAGAGATAAAGTTTACTAGAGAAAATCTCAAGATGAGAAGCCCTCATCTTCTCTTAGGTTTCCCACGTGCTTTTAGCTGGATTATCTCTGCATGATACTCGCAACAGCCTAATTTATTTGGTACGAGCTTTCCAATTCCGTGCTCCCTTATGCATGCGGTGGATAGGGTGCTACTGGCTCCGTCTCAATGTCTATTAACTGATAAGGCTCTACTATGGTAGCGGTGTCATGCAGATATTTCCTTAAGTGCAAAACATGAAAAACATTATGAATTCCTACCAACTTATCTAGAAGCTCCACTCGATATGGAAGTTCCCCACCCTTTCCAAAATTGGAAAAGGCCCAATAACCTCAGCGCCGACTTCTGTAACGACCTGTAAATTTTTGATAATTAAAATAGATAATTTAATAAGATGTTGTGAGTTAATAATGGGAGAAATAAAAATTCGTGAATTATTAATGAAATAACAAATGGAATGATAGGTAATAATGTCAATTTAAGTCAGTTATTAACAATTTTAATGAAAGCTCAATTAATTGAAATGATTTAAATGTTATACTTGGTTATAAATTGAATATAGGAAAACAAATGTAAATACTGAATCAATTAATGAAATAATATATAATTTATGGTAATTGAATAAAATCAGTGTTGTATGAGTAATCATAACATTTATATATAGATAACAAACATACTAATGCAACTAAAAGTTAATGGTGAAAATTATTGTATGTTGCCTATTTATTTAGCCTGTTAGATTAAAATTGAAAATCAGTTGTAATTAATTCACTTAATTAGTGCAGTTAATGTAGGTTAAATTGATAATTGTATAATATTAATTCAATAAGATGTAGCCAATGAAATTTTATGCATAATATGACAATTAATTTAATAAAAAGAATTGGAATCAAGTTGCTCCATTTATTGGAATTAAAATTATAGTAAATGGATTTATTACAATAAAATGTAATTAAATATTACGTTAGTAAAAAGTATGATGAAAATGGTAGAATATTAGTGTAATGAAATATATAACAATGATAACTATGTATGTAGAGAAATAATTGATTGAATTAAAGGACTGAAACCAAATTAAATAAATTTATTGCAATTAAATTATATTAATTGGATTTAATTACAGTTGAAATTAAATACTGTAATTTGTGCAATAACCAACATTGAATTGTTATATCAACTTGTATTAAGTCATTGTAAGTGTCTAAGTGATTAAAAGTGATGAAATTTGTTAACTATCAAATTTGAATGAAAAAGTGAATTAATTAATTAATTATTAATTTATTTAATTAACGTGAAAATAACCATTTTAGCCACTGACTCGGATTTTGACGACACTCATTTCATCGGATCCGTAACAGTGAATTATTGTAAAGTTTCAAGTTTCGTAGCGATCGGACATGTCGTTTGATCATACAGACTCGAAACGCCTAGAAATTAATTTAATTGAAATCAATTTGAAATAGGCTAATTTTAACATAACTTCGTCACACAATGGAATTAGGACTTGAAATCTGTTCCATTGATTTTAAAATTATCGAAAACATCTATTTTGATATATGGGATGACCCATATGTATTCCGAAGGCAGAATATGCTTTTCGGGTCGTTTATCATTCAACTTCCAAATCAAATCTGATCCATTCATTTCTATTTGTGATTTGCCTATAAATTGTCTGTTATAAACCCTAGCTACTTCTTATTTTCATTTGTTGTATGTAAATTTCCTGTCTATCTCTTCCTTTCCAAGGGTAGAACATATCCAAAAATTCCAAACCCTCAATTCAATTTCAAATTCAATTCCAAAAATTAAACTCCTCAAAATATATCGAATTATTTATCGATTTGAAGCCCTTGACGAACGCAAGTCAAATCTTCCGATAGTGTTTCGATTTGGGTTCCTGTGTGGCCGGGATTGGGCGATTTATTTTCGACCGTTCGTAGACTAACGCCTTGTTTAACGACGGATCTATGTTATGGAGTCGATCGAAGGGTACTGAAACGTAGAGGCCGTCGAGTAGAATAGATCCATGGTGGAAGTTTGGGTTGCAATTCATCGGATCGCTAGAATTTGGCACTTGAATGCCGGCGGCAGCATTGGCCATTCGTGGGCCTGGAGTTGGCCGCGCGTTGCCTGGAGGAGCGGCCGGAGGGCGTGGAAGCGTGACAGTGTCCGATCATGGTGAAAGTCGAGGTGGTAGCGGCTATAATTGGTTGACCGTGGTGATGGGTGGCGGCTCAAACCCTCATATGTGGGTGAGAGATTTCTTTGACGCTCAGGTATGGTGATGTGGAAGAACTTGTTAATTTTTTCATATTATAATTCCAATCGTATAACTTCTGATGTGCATGACTTATGCATACGAGGTCCAATTCACGTGCAGTTTGTTTCATTAGGATCGTGTCGAAATTCCAAACATTTTGACACTAGGTTGGATGAATTCTGAGTTTGTTTGAATTTGTGCCCTAATTTGGATTGTAACTCGATTTAAATTCAAAAGTAAGTGATTTGACTCACTCACAACTTCTAAAATTTCTTATGTTAGTTAAATTAAATTTGTGATGTGATTAGAAATTTATTTATGGCTGTTTGGTATATTTAAATTGCTATTCCTGTTAATTTGAATTATTTTGAATTGAATTGTCATTTAATTTATTATTGAATTTAAAATTGCCCGTTAATTACCCATGAATAATAATCAGTTATTTGTTGTAATTTATCTGGTTGAATTGGATGATAATTGTGATGGATGTTTGACTGCTGATATTGGATGATTGGATGTTATGGTTGATTTATATAATGTTATCACTCTGCAAGTTCTCTTAATTTTTATTACAAAAATCACCATGGGTTGAAATGATATATACCCAAATGATCTATATATCAAGGAAAAATCGTTATGGGTTGAAATGATAGACTCGAGCGATTTTATAGACTTTTATTTAATTCGGGATTGCGGTTTGAAATGATATATAACCGTAAAATTTTAAATCGCGGATTGAAATGATAAATATCCGAATCACTTGACCCTAGGGTAGAAAGTTATATACGGACACCAAATTGGTTAAATTAAATGATTTTTGAATCTTTGAAATTTTCAATTCAGTTAACTGGTATTTTGAAATAGAAAGTGATTTATATAAACTGAATTGCTTTCGATAATCCAATCATAAAGGATGAAATTAGAATTGATTTAATGTTTTATTCAATGGATTTAAATTTGGAATTCCAAAGTTATAATGGCAAAAATAAATGAATTATCAGAAATTGAGTAATTGAAATATTAGATATAACTTTGAAATCGGTTTTAACTAATTTAACTATTTTATGTTTTAAATTATTCTATTTTTCCTATTTTAAACAAATTAAATTTATTTAATACTTTTTAAATCTATTTAATATAATTTAAATATATTTAATCTATTTTAAATCTACTTAATATAATTTAAATCAATTTAATTCTATAATTAATCTATTTAAAACATTTTTAAACCTACTAAAAATCTATTTAATCTATTTTAAATCTATAAAGATCATTTTAAAAATCTAATCAAATCAAATCAAAATCTAGTTAAAGTATTTTAAAATTATATATACTATTTATAATCACCTAAACTATTTTCTAAAATTTCAAACTGTGTAAAGTTGAAGTGTTTTATCTAAATCTTGGTTGATGACACAACCTAAGTTATAATTTGGAATTGATACCTTTGTGAAATGATGTATTTGAGTTAATATGATGATTTTGAAGTAAAGAATTTATTTACATAACTTATTCAAAGTGAATATGTGTGACGTCCCAGAAATTTAGGCAATATTTTTTTAATAATTTCCATTAATAATTAGTTTAAAATGTGAAATATTGTGTTAATAATCCAATTCAAACAGAAATTATCTTTTGAAAACTAATAATTATTTAGTTTGACAAATGTTATTCTTTTCAAAATTTATGATAATGATAATTTAATTTGGGAATTTTATTCTTTACAAAAGTTAAAAATATTTAAATGATAAAATTATCTTTCTAAGCTTATTTAAAGGATATTTTATTTATAATGTATATATGTGTATACATTGTAAATAGGTAATTTGATTTTTAATTTAAATTTAAATTTAATAAGAATATTTTCAAATTTATATATATATGTATGTGTATAACTTGTGAATTGGAAAATTGGTTGAAATTAGTATAGAAACTTTTTAAAAGTTAATTTATAAATCTACCTTATATTTTCAAAAGAAAATAAAAGTAAAATATTTATTTGTTTAAAAATATAATAGTTTAAAATTGTGTATTATGATAAAAGTTTATTTTTGTTTTCTTTCAAAGATTGGTTTTTGAAATAAATTTAGTATATATACATTAAAGATCAATATTTTAGTTTAGAACTTTGAAAATAAGGCATAATTCAATATTCCTTTTCTTTTTTAATTTTTCTTTCTTGAAAATTTAGCTTTTAAAATATTATTTTAAAAATATTCAAATAAACATTAAGATATGTAATTTATAAAAGAAAATTTACATGTAAACATTTAAAGGCCAAATGAAATAAAACATATAAAAACATGTTAAATTAAATAAGAAATTGTTTTAGAAGAATTTAAAAACATTTATAAATTAAGAAATTTATTTGAATATTAAATTGAACATGTGTTAAACATTTAACTCATAAAGGAGACACTTGTAAAACATTATAACATTAAGTAATAAGTGGCAATGATTTTATTTATTTTTAAAAACTTTTTATTGAAGATATATTAAGTAGAAAACTTAACAATTCATTCTTGTTCAAACCATTTTCATCAAATGAAAATCTGAAATCTGATTTTAGAAAAGAAATTCAAAAACCAATTACAATTCATGTTTAAAAATCTGCAAACACAAATCTGATGGAGTTTTCAAATCTGAAACCTTTTGTTTTCAAGTTTCAACATCAATTTGAAGTTCAACTCATACTCAAGCAAAAGAAATGGAGTTCAGCTGCAAATGATCAAAATCAACTAAGAAATCACCAAGCAAATGCAAAACCCATATTCAACTAGCAAATGCAAACTTTAGATTTATTATCCAGAGCAATGCAGTTCCAGGAAATTCAAATCTGTTCCAAGAAAATGAATTTGCATCAGAGTATTCTCTGCTTCTTCAAATAAATTGGTGAGTAAACTTATATTTTAAAGACAGTTCTTTTTTTTAAAAATCAATGTTAAAGCAAGTACTAGAACTCAAGTTCAAATGCAAACTGTTATTTAAAAAAAATAAAATCAACTGCTATGAATAAAACTGCAGCGCCTTCATTTTTTTTAAGGTGAATAACTTCACAATTGAAAAAACTTAAATTATCTGTTGCATGTGGATTGATAGAAATAATCATGTTTGTATGATTGTATGGTGATGAATATTCTGTGTATATATATATATATATGTGTGTGTGTGTGTGTGTGTGTGTGTGTGTGTGTGTTGTTGCTAGGTATCAGTATACCCGTTCTGTTTTTTTTAGAACAAGGATTTTTAATAGAAAAACAATTACCTCTTGATTTGATTCTCTGTTAGAATTTGTTATGTAAATGAAAGATGCTTGTTTAGTATGGATTAAGTTTACAAATTATAATTAAGCCAAATTAAAAACTGTTGTCTCTGTAACAATAAGATCAGCTATTGTTTCAAATAAGAAAATATCAAACATCTTAAATTATTGAAACAGGTTTATAACTTGAATGCATGTATAAAATCATGAATTTTAAAACAAAAATCACATTTTTTAATTAACTGTGGAGTGAGCTTTTCTGGATTGAACAGAATGGGAGTTTTTGAGTTTATCTGATTACTAGTGATTTTGGGATGATGTGGTTCTTCCTGGAGGTGGAGGGCTGATTGGTGAGTGGGGAAAAATTGTCAGGTGGATGACCAAAGGTTGGTGGCAACGGTGATAGCTCTTTCCAGTTTCTAAACCTAGTTTTTGGGTGGTCGAAGTTTTGTTGCTTCTCTGTATCTCTGGTGCACCGAGTGTTGCAAGGCTTTAGGGATTGGCAGAGGGGGTGTAGGCAAAGGGATGGCCGGAGTCGTAGGTGATCAGATGGTCGAAAATGGGTTGTCGCGATGTTGACAGGTTTGGGAATGGTTGCAATGTAAGGGTTCCAGGTTGCGTGGTTAACTCAAATTTGATTTTGAGCTGATGTGGAAACTCTGGTGGTCGTGATCAGGTTTGGGGATGGTCTGCGATGTGGTGAAGAGGGTTATGGTGGCTGGAGGTTGCTGGAGCGCCGGTTCATATGCACCGTGCATATTTTAAGTTCTGGTGAACTTTTGGATTTGTGCAGGGATGTGTCTCGAGTTTTACTCGGGTAGATCGAGTAGTTTACTCGAAGGAGATTAGGGTTTTTCTCGAAGCAGAAATAGGTGGTCTTGGGTATGTTGATTTCATGTTTTATGAACCTGAAAACATTCTGTTTTTAGAAATTTGAATGGGATTCAAATTTTAAAGCAGTATTTTTAAAACAGGGTTTTTAAATGTAAAGTTTGAATTTGAATTCAAAGGAACTTTTGAATCCAAAGTTTTTAAAATGAAAATTTTAAATTTAAAGCAAGATTTAAATTAAGTTTTAAAAATCAAGTCTAAATATAGATTCAAGTTTACTATGAATCCAGATTTGAATTTAAAATAGTTTGTAAATTTTAATGTTGAACATGTTTAAATGTTTTAAAGTAGATTTTAAATTAAAAAATGAGTTTGTTTTCAAATAAAAGTTTAAACTTGATAAAATTATTTATTAAGCTTTTCTTTAGTATTTGAATAAAAATTATGAAGTGTTTAACTTAAATTTGAAAAGTTAGATAATCATTTTTTTTTAAAACGCTTGATTTCTTTTCATAAAATTAAGTAATTTAGTTTTAAACTTTTGCTTGTATAAGTAATGAATGTTCTTTAACATTTATTTTTAAGGTTTATAAATTTATATAAATTTGGATAAATGTTTTTAAATGGTTAAACATTTTGAATCTTAAATTTTGAAAATGGAATTTGAATTTAATTTAGAAATGTATTGTTTTAAATACATTTGAATGTTAATGAAGTCATTAATAAAGTAAATAAATTATTTTAGAAATAATTAGGATAACTAAGAATTTAACTTATAAGAGAATCAAGGAATGATTTATTTGATTTTTATTTAATGATTTAGGTTAATTTAATTAGAGATGAGAATAATGATTAATCTAAGATAAATTTCTTGAGGAAGTAATTAAAGTAAATGTTGTTAATTAATAAAGATAATTATCTAAGGAATATTAAGTAATTAATTAATGTGATTAATTTTGATAATTAATTGGATTAATTAATTGAATATAATCAATTGTAAATTGTTAAGTATAATTACTTGATAAAAGTAATTAAGGAATTAATTTCATATTGAAATTAATTTTGATAATGTGATTTGTTTAAGTTAATTAATTTAGTTTAATTAATTTAGTCTAATTAATTTAAGAAAATTATTTGATGATTTAATAAAAGTAATTACTTAATGTAATTAATGGAGCATGATTACTTAGGGAAGTAATAAATAATAATTACTAGAATGCAATTAGTGAGAGATGATTTTTAATGAAGTAATTTGGGTAATTACTTTTGTAATAAATCAAGGGATTAATTAATGAAGATGATTAATTATGGGATAATTAATTTGTTAATGAGTAATTAAGGATAGTTAATTACTGGATTGATATTAATCAAGGGTGATTAATAACTGTATTTTAAATTTTAGATCAATTACTAAATGTAATTAGTTTTAAATAAAGTAATTAATTTAAATATAAATTAGAGATCATTAATTAATATAATTAATGATGTAATTAAGAATTGTTTAATTAAGAAATAATTTATAATTAAGTGATTAATTAATATAATTAATTAAGGATAAATGTAATTAATTATAGTTAATTAATAAATGAAGTAATTAAATGTTAATTACTAATGATTAAGTTTAATTAATTTTGTGAAATTAATTAATGACTAATTACTTATTGTAATTAGAGAATGATTCATCAAAGGTGTTTAATCAAGATGAATACTTAGAGAATGATTAATTAACTAGGTTAATTAATTAATGGATATATAAGCAGGTTTTATAGATGTGGTAATTAATTTAATTTATTTTAAATTAATTAGAGATAGTAGTAATTAATTTAATTCATTTGAAATTAATTATAGATGGTGGCTAATAAATCTTTGCTTATGGATGACATTGATATTTCATTGGATGGTTGTGATCTCAGTAATGAGATGAGAAATATCTATATGATATGGATGCTTGGTTAAAGAATGATGATATGGATTATCTGTTTGTGATGATTATCTGTTTGTGATGGTAATACGGATTGTCTGTTTATGATGAAATGTGATTATCTATTGTGATATGTGAATTATCTATCTGTGTGTAAATGGATAGTGATGAATTGAATTAATTGTTCAAATTAAATTTACTTGGACATTAAGATGGCATTTGGATTTCGATGAGACCGGGATCGGGTTTCCAAATTTGGAATTCCGAAGACCATATCGATCCAAATTAAACGTTAGGTCGTGAATCTCAAGTGAAGAGTGAAGACTCGAGGTGTAAGGACTATTCGTGTTAATACTCTGAGGGTGATTCCAATATGAGTTTAATGGGGGAAGTATTTTCAGGTTCGAGATGAAGATTCAGAGTGCAAGGGCTATTGTCGTTAACTCTGAGGGTGATTCCAAAACGAGTGTAGCGAAATAGTGCCTTCGGTTTCGTTCGAACCCGTAACGAACTTGTATGGATTGAATGCTTTCAGAACATCGTCAGGTGGACGACGAGCATTCTAAGATTGATGTGTCCTATAAAGGTAATCGTAGTCTCAAGCCTCATCAACCGGGAATGGCTAAAACAGGGGTGGTGTAGCAAGGCTAAGTGGGTCATGCCCAATTAGGACAAGATTTACCCCTGTCTAGAGGTCCCTTTTTATTTCTGTTGTGTGGCAGTTGGCGACGGCCATCTGCGGGGTGGTCTTGTTCGGGACTGTCTAGTAAGGGATGGTTCCGGCTTTGTGTTGCAAGGGATTGGGAGTAATCCTCGATACGGTGATCTAGGCCACGTACTGTGACGGGTGGTACCCCGATAGCCCTGCCATTGATGGAAACCCATTCTTCCTACGTGCCCCTACGGTTTTGATTTTATTACCCACTTTTGTGGCTAGCAGCTGAAATTTAATCATGTAACAATTTCGACTATTTCTTATTTACTTGAAAACCCTGGACACTATTATAATATCACTGGATTTCCTATCAAATGTTTTGGTTAGCGTAAGGTAAAAACTTTTCCATATTTATGTGTGGGAAGTCTTACGTGATACCTTTTTCTTTTCAAAGGATTTTCTAAAGTTAAGCAACTTTTAAACACGTTTACTCACACCAGACCCATGTCTGACCCGAGTCTTTATTTTCTGTTTTATTAAACTCTTGGGTACTCATATTACGTATGAGTAGTCAAGTGATTCAGGATTGCTTTGACGAGTTGTGGAGGAGATATGGAGCAGGAGGCTTCAGCGTGTAGATATATATAGTGGTTTCGCTGTGTTTAAGTTGTATCTGTTTTCTCTGATGTACTTGAATTGTAACAGCTAGATAGGTATTTATAACTGTCTAGTTTGTGTTGTATTAGCTGTATAACTCTGATGTATATGATACTATGTAATATTTTATGTGATATAATATTATTTATTCGTTCCACTGTGAGATTCTGATGTTGTTTGTTTCTTTCTTTCCTATCTTTTCTCTTTTCTATCCCTTTCTTTCTTCTTAATGATGCGTCTTTCTGTGGAATGAAAGGCGGTTCGTTGCATTGTGGTATCAGAGCGCTAGGTTGAGAGAATACCTAGGCTCTGGAGTGGTGTCTATCTTGAGAGAGCGTACTTGTAATTTTGAATATATATAATCTATTTCTACCTATCTGTTGGATTACCCGTTCAGGTTTTCCAATATAAGTTCTAAAGGTATATAGGGTAGTGGTGTGTGTAGCACAACAACCAACGGTTGGAGTCCGAGTGTTTGAGGTTGGAAGTGATCTGCTCTGGCAGTATTGGGCATTTTGAGTAGTTTTGCAGTTTGGTGTTTCACCGATCTCTGAAGGAAATATTTTCAAGGTTCGGAGTATATCTTTGGTTTGTAGGCTTGGTTGCACTCGTGCAAATGGATTTTTCTTGAGCCTGGATCAGTTGGGAGTACTAAAGCCAACGATGGTATCTTGGCAACCTTAGGAAGGAGTTCTGTCTGTATTTGAGTTTGAGACTCGGTTTGACAAGATATTTGTGGTTGATTTGAAGTCGAGTTTCCTGAGGGATATCTGTCTATATTGAAGGCTCTATTGTGGAAGTGGCTGATGTAGCTTTGTGGTTCATTGAGCTTTTGGACAAGAAAGTCTTTGGCAGCAGTATCAGCTAAGAGATGTTGTGTGTGCTACCAGGATAGTCCCTTGGTTTAGCTGTTTCCTTGAGATGGAGTTTGGAAGCAGTAGAGTAGCCTGTTTCTTCGATGGTTCAGAAGTCTCTGTGATTCTTTTGTCAGTAGGCCAGGAAAATGGTGAAGTTTGTCCATTTCTTCTGGAAGCTCATCTAGGTGCGATGTTTGTGGTTAAAGGTGGACCACTAGTTTCTTCTTTGGATTAGAAGGCTTAAGTTGTTTTGATTTGTGAATAGAGAACGTTTTCTTGAAATTTGAACTGAGTAGAATCGCAAAAGTGACTTGCGATGGTTCAGAAGTTCTCTGAGTAATCTTTGTTTGGATAGAAGCATCTCTAGAGGATGTTTGAGTTATCGAAGTTGTGACGACCCGGAATTTCTAGCAATTTAAATTGGAATAATTAATTGATTTTAAATATTTAAAAGTTAATTTTAACTTGAAATTCAAGATATTAATGTTTGCTTGATAATTAAATCATTGAATTATATAGTTTAAATGTTGAAATTAATAATTTGAAGGCTTATAAAATTTATAATGATAGTACTGAAGATAATAGAATAGTTGAAATTTAAATTAAAGGTGAATTGTTCAATTTTAATAATATATCGTTTGAATCGATATTTAGAAATAGCCTTCCGAGGCACTGTCTCGGAATTCGACGAAACTAGATCCATTGGATCCGTAATAGTTAGTTATTATCGGATTTCAATTTTCGTAGCAATCAAAGTTGTCGTCTGACCCTGACAGCTCAAAACGCTTGGAAATATTTAATCAATTTAATTTAAAATTGATCGTTTTCTTCTGTAACTCACGCATATGATTAAATTAGCTTTCGAAGCACGTTCCATTATGTCCGAAATGTGGGTAAGACCTTATAAATGCCTAGCGGCACTCTTCAAGAGGAGTTCAAAATTATAAATGGCATTCAACGGGGCATCTTGAAAGCTCTATATAAAAAAAAACTAAAAATATAAAATAAGAACTCGTGCTCAACAAGCCATCTCCAACCCTATAACTTACCCATCCCTTCTATAACCTTCAACAGCAATTCATATTTAAAAAAACAAAAAAAAGAGGGCAATCATGTCGAACCGAAAGCAAGAAAAAAATCCTCCAGAACGAATTCAATTCGGCAATATATAAAAAATTTAGGGGCCGAAGCCTTCACTTTCTAAATCGAGTGGAATTCGAGATCGAGAGGGGGATTTCGCCGTCATGTTGTGCTCGAGCGAGTTCGAGGGATGCGTGGAGGAGCATCGCGACTGGAGGGAGTCGTGATTGAAGTTAGGGACGACGCGCGAAGATGTAGCTCGCGCGCAAGGATCGCGATGGGTGGCGAAGGTCCCGAAGATCGCGAGGGGTGGCGGGGACACTGGGTGGCGGGGGAACGGCGGCTCGTTTGAGGAATGAGCTAGGGCTTTCATATTGGGTGGTTCGCGAGTTTATGATGAAGTGTAGTCGGTGATGATGGGTTTCGAGGCAGAAGCTTTGTTCGAGCAGTGGCGGTGAGTTGTTCGTTTTTCTTCTTCGATTTTGCTTAGTTTTACAAAAGATAAATTTGTATATATACACGCATGGCTGTTTCAATCTGCAGATAAACAGAAAAAACTTTTTACAGGGAAATTTTGGAATATATTTATAGTAGGAATTTTAAAAGAAAAATGATGAAGAGTTACAAATTTGATTTTTAAGTTGTATATAGGCTATTTTTAGTTTTAAAAAGGGAAATAGATTTACATGCACACATTTTAAATTGATTAACTTATTTTAATACCAAGTGTTAAGGTAATTTATTTGTTTAACCGATTCGTTTAATTATTTGGGTCACGAAATAATTAAGAATTATTAATAACTCATTAAAGGAAATTGGTTTAAAAATTTAATTATAATTTAATATGTAAATGGACATTTATTTTCGATAAGTTCGAATATTCATAAATTATATAATGTTCATACAAGGTTCAAATTTTGGAAGATAATGGTCGAGATGGAATTGGACTGCCAAACAAAACAGAAATCAAAGGTGAGTGGTCTCACGCCCTGGATTTTATTTAAATCTAAATGGTTAAATTTAAATAATTGGATGAATGATTGAATTGTTTGGATGTGTACCTATGATCTAGTGATTTTAGATTTGGTTGTTCTCGAGTTAATTGTGGTTTGACTCGAGGTATTTGGGCTTTAAATGGTTCTAAACTTAAGCATAAATGGGAAAATGGTTCTGTTTAAAATCAAATAGGGGTTAATGATCGATGATTCATTAAATAGGTAGGATAATTTAAATGAAAAATTAACTAATTAAATTAATTAATGATTTGGGTTAATTAATTAAGTTTATATTAATTTAGAATAATCATTTGATGGTTTAATAAGTAATTACTGAATGTAATTAATAAAATAAACTACTGGAGTGATAAAACAAGAGATAAATTAAGAGAATTAAATTAAGGAGAATTAATTCATTTAATGAAGTAAATGAAAGGGTAGATAATCACGGGTTGAGATAAATCAAGAAAAATTAATGTTTGTGGTTCAATTTATGATTAATTATTTGATATAATTAATTTAGCTGAGGATGGATCAAAATATAATTGGAAATCATAAGCTTGTAAAATTTATGTTGTGGTTAAAGATTTATAAATTGGAATTGATTAATCCATAACAAGTGATGTATGAAGAATTAATTAATATAAGAACTTAAGAATTAATGCAATTAATATAGTTAATTAAATCATGAAGAAATTTGAGATCGCTTATTGATTTTGGTTAAGTATAATTAATATTGGGAAGTTGATTAAAGGTAGATGCTTGAATGGAATTGAAGGAAAATTAATTCAGGTTAATTAATTAAGATGAATATTGCAGGGATGATTGAATTATGTGATTTGAATTAAGTAATTGACACGGTAAAAGATTTAAGTGATTGGAGGTTAGAAATTCAATTAGAATCAATTGAATTAATTTGGAAGCGATAAAATTTGCTCATGAATGTATGATTGGTATTGGACGTTTTGAATAAGTTGATATCTCTGATATGAAATGTTGTGTTTTCATTTGAATAACTTGAGTTAGGATAGAATGGGTTTTGAAGAGACCGGGGTCGGGTATTAGGAAATACCCAAAACCGCTTCGAATTTCTATCAATTGATTTGTGAAATCAATAGGCTGGAAAATGATTTAAGTGAGTTGGATTATTTTATCTAAGTTTGGTATTTAGAAATTGATGTGTGAAATAAGTGTTGTCTATAGCAAATTGCGAATTTGTTAAATTGATATATGTTACCCCGGCTTTATATAAGTTGATTACTGTGGTATTCCATGTTAGTTGAGTTTACTCACGCTGGTTTCCAGCCTGATCCGGGTGTTACTTTGGTGTAATGCTCGGGTCAGACCGAGTATTACAGATTTTCAGGTCAGGACGTTCTGGAGCTCAGGAGGCGAGCTGGATGGCAATATCGTATAGAATATTTTCCGCTGTATTTATATTATTGATAATCCGAGACATGGTAATTGTAAATATTCAGTAACGGTATATAATGTGAAACTCTGATGTATATTAAATGTAATCGACAGATATAGTATTCTTTTGTAAGTTATTATTATTTATTATTATATTTTACCCGCTGCGAATGTGAGATGTTTGGTGTTTCTGTTCTTCTTCTTCTATCTCTTTCTTCTTTTCCATAACTATCTGGGGTTCGAAAATTTCAGGTCGTTACATTTGGTATCAGAGCCAGGTTAAGCGAGAACCTTGGCTCTGGTGGGAATTACTCATTTAATAGAGTCTATAGTGCTCTAGAATGAGTCGAGAATATATATATGAGCGCGTACTTATTATTTTCTTATATAAAGATTTTAAATGATTTTATATAAAATATATTTTGATATATATAAAGCAATATTTCCTTCTAATAAATATTAAGGTGATTGGTTGTTAATTATTGAAATTAAAATTAAGAAGTAATATAATACAACCAAACTGAAGTCTAGAATTGGAATTAAATTAAGTAGAAACAAACATACAACCAAATTAGAATTTAATGGATTGAAAATGAAATTCTAAATCTGGTCCCAGAATTCGGAAATTTTGTTTCAAAGTTATGAAAAATAATAAATAAGTATTATTTGGATACTTGGGACTTATTGGAAACAATGGGTTGTTTGAAAATTTGATTTGAATTAAAAAAAATCTAACTTTAATTTAAAATTAAGGGTATGGAATTACTTTGAACTAAAAATTTGAATAAATTAATTTGTAAATTAAAATTGTTTAAGAACTGGCTTCAATCTGGAAGATAAAATTTAATGATAAATTAAATTTTTGAAATAAAATTTTATTGGACTCTTATTTGAACCTTGAAATACATACGTAAAGATAATTTAAAGTGGAATTTTGAGAATTGGACTCAGAAATTAAATTTATTAAAACTTTGAATAAAAGTTAATTTGGTTTAAAAAGGTTAAACCAACCTTTGAGAATTTAACTCGAATTTATATAATTCGAGGTAGTTTAAATTCAAGATTGAAATTGAGTTAGTTCAAAATTGAATTTGGTTTAAATTGGGAAAGGAATCAAGATTTATTCAATTTGAATTGGGAATTAATCAAGTCCAATGGAATTTGGAGTTATTTGAATTGGAATTGGGTTAATTTAAATGGAAATTTAAATTGAATTGTTGGGGAAGTGAACAGTTTGACTCTTGACTATTTTCAATATGAATTGTTTTACTATAAACTTATTTTTCTAGGCTATTTAATATATACAACTTTCTTTCTTAAAGCCAAATTATTTTATACTTGTTTTACAATTATTTTTGAAACTATTTAACTATTTTTCAACTGTTTTATAAACTGGTTACTATTTTTCGACTATATCACAAATTAATTACTATTTTTCAACTATTTTGCAATTTTCTAAAATTTTTGTAACTATTCAACTATTTTTCATCTATTTTACAATTAGTTACTATTTTGCAAATTAATAATTACTTTCCAACTACTTATCTATTTTAAAATTTTCAAGCTATTTTCTAAATATAAACTGGTCGGAGTTCAAACTGTTATTGATTTGAAATACCCAACTGAGATAAGAATTGAAGTGATAATCCAAATGGGGATTAAGGCAATTGTAAATAAGTGAAGGGGAATTTAAGGAAATGTGAATTGAAAGGAAATTGATTGGCTAATGATCAATGAAGTTAAATACGTAGGGTGTACATATATTATTCTATTCGCATAGTGATATGATCCATATTCGAGCATAGAATTTTGAGGTAGTTTATCGATCCGAGTTGGGATTTTTCACTTGATTTTCGACGGCGAGCCTGGATATGGATTGTTGAATTGGTTCTGGATGTTCTCTATCATAGTTATGGCTATGCAAGGAGAATGGCGGTTTCTAATCAAGAAACCAGATCTGTGTCCGCACTAGGAAATCGGGTGGACGATATTAGTTCGGAAGTGAAATTATGTGATCGAGTGAGCGATCGGATTGGTATAGCGTAGGATGATATGTGAACATTGTACGGGTTTGAATAAATTTATTTTGAAAGGAGTAATCGAATTTGAATATATGATTTTGAGTAAACAAAGTAAATATCTTTGTTTTATGTAAGATGAAACTCCATTTGTTAAATCTGTTGCCGGAAGAAAAAGATTATTGAAGGTGTTTGAAGTATAAAAAGGAATTTTATACAAGTTTGAAAAGATCCAAAAATTTTAAATTTTGTTTATCTGAATATATATATAAAGGATCTTATGAGGATTTTGGAAAAGGTTTGGGAACCTTAGGATTTGGAAAGGCTTTTGATTTTAGGTAAAATCAATATTGAATTTGAGAAGCCTAGTTTGAGACTTATCGATTTTGGGATAATCGATTTTGTGTAAAGGAGCCTTGTATGAGATCATACTAGGTGTATGATTTGAAGATACTATATGTGTATAGTATAAAATGTTTTGATGATGGCTCTGGGGGAAAAGGCGCTCCCTTGAAATGAACTTCTCAGGAGTGCCACCGAGTGGTGCTGCCTTGAGCCCCAAAGGGGGATTCTAAAGTTGATCCTGCGAGGAGTCCGGACAAAACTAGTTCCTAAGGATTATTGGGTAGCGAAAGTCGAGGGCGCTGATGCCTACAGAGGCATTTGGGTTATGCTGTGACGACAGTGTAACTCGATGTCGCTGCGATCTACTGTGTGGACCATAGAGAAATCGTGTGGAGGATGAGTGCCAATAGTCTACACTTGATTTTGCTGGGAAGGCAACACAACATCGGTAGACTGCGATCTATGGTCAAGTGGAGTGGAGAAGTTTCATTTCTGGCAGCCAAATTCGATGGCGCCGATGCCTACAGTTATATGGGTTTCTGCTGTGATAGCTACGTAACCCCGGTTGTAGCTGCGATCTGTCGTGGGTTCCATGGTGTAATCGAGGGGCGCGGAGGCCTACAGTTATCTATGGATTTTGTCGGGACGGCAACGTAACCATCGGGTTAACTGCGACCATGGATGGGGGTGATGATTTCCAGAGCATCCTCACTAAAGATATTTCCTCTATTTTCAAAAACTGTTTTCTAGATTTCCAATAAAATTATTTTCCAAGTATTTTCACTGGGTGTTGAAACGGGTTTGCCAAGTACTTATAGATTTTCAGTCCTACGCCTGATCAACGTATAACTGAAATTCTGTGAGAACAAGGATGGACTGGATGAGACATTGAGTTATAAAAAATATTTTTATAAAGAGTTTTTTTAATAGTATGATGTAAATTTAAAAGGCATTTCTAAAATTTTTAAATAAAGATGTTGGAATTTTGGAAAATGAAGGAAATCCAAACTGGAATTTTAATGAAGTGAATTTGTAATTAAAATCGAACATTGATTTAGAAGTTGAAAGTAAGCTAATTGGCTAAATAATTATTTGGTTGAGTATATTAATAAAATTTAACTTGGTTAAACATATGGATTGTAGGTTGATAATAGGTTTGGGGATGAATTCGAATTTTATATAGAATTCAACTTAGATTTAATAATGGATTAAATAAGAAGAAATGTTGTAAAATAAAAATAAATAGAGTTGGATTGAAAATGTGATGGATTGGATTACAAATAAAATTCAAGTGTGATATGAATAATATTTAACGAAAGTTGCAAGTAAATTAGATATAAGAGAAGTGTCGTCATATGAAATTTATTTATAATAGTCGTGGTTTGAATTGCAACAAAACCCAAGTGAATAGAAATAAATTGAGAATGGCCTTGTATTAATAAAATAAATTCGAAAATAAATTAAGTAAGTAAATTAAAAACTTTAAATTTGGATGATTGAGTTAAATAATAAATGGATGAAGTCTGATTGAATAAAAACTAAATCAAAGTTGTGATTGGAATTGGATTATCAGACTAAATTTAATGAAATTTGATTGAATGAGAATCAAATAGAAGTAGACTTAAGTTTGATGTTGGAATAAATTAAAGTAAATTCACTTGAGTTTAAAATTTATGGAAGCTTGGCTTCGGATAAGAGTGAAAGCCCATTCAATAAAAACTTGGATTGAATTAATTTGAGAAATGGTTATTAATTTATAAGTATTGGATGTGCCAAGTTTAATAAATTGTTTTGAATGGAACAATTGCGGAAATGAAATGAAATGCAATGAATGGTTTGTAAATAATTTAGAAAAGAAATGGAATTAAATGCAGAATGAGTTGAAATTATTTAAAATAGTTATAATCAAACAATAATTGTCGTTTGGCGTAAATAAAAGTAATTAAAATACTATGAGTTGATAGAGATTAAATAAAATTGATTCTGAATCATTTGAAGTGAATATGAGCTTGTTTGGATTAGAAATCAATGGAATGCAAGAAATTGAGTTGCAAACCATTAAAATCAAATGAAATGGCTTATGAATTGGTTGAAAGCAATTGAAATTAGATTTGAAAACATATAAATTGCTTATGGAAGTTATTTCAAATGCATTTCCTTTAGAATTGAAGTGTTATAGTTGTTTAAGTAAGAGAAATGTTGTAAACTTCATATATATAGTGCTTATATGTTTAAATTGAGTAAGTACATGTACCCGAAGGCCGTTTGTCTGGATTTGGATTGCGCTATTTGCTAAAATTAATACGCTGCTTGCTTAAAGTGCTAAATAAGGTACGCCTACGCAATAAAAATAGGAAATATGAATTGTTTTTGCTTTTTCCGACCGGGTGGGTCGATGTATATATATTTATATCTCTTGTCAAATTGCAAAAGCTCCTCCGTACAAAGGAGACTCTGCCAAAATTTTCCGCAAATTTTGGAGTTAGAAATTTTTGAAAAATTTTGAGAAAATTTTTGTTAATAAATTAAATGATTTTAAATATGAAACTGAAATAGATTAGCAGATGGAACTAATAAGACTTAGTTATAAATGGAAAATAAAAACTTAATATTCAAAATTGAAAATAAATTGAGTCCATATTAAAACGGGAAAAACAAATTTGAATAGAAGTAAATATGGAAACCTATATAAGAGAATGTATAAAATGATTTGTAAGTTACGATTGAATATTGTTGCTAAACAAGATATGCAGGTATTAAAGGGGAAAAGAAAATTGGATTTGATTCCAAAAGATAAATTTGTATGGCCCGACAAAAAGGTACGTATTTAAATTTCTAGATGAAATTGGATTGGGTTTTTGATGTAGCCACTTGGCTTTTGTTTTCTTTTGTAATTTGGGAGCCCGTAGAGGCCTTTTGTAGTAGTACCGAGCTAGCCGCGCAAAGGAGACGCTGGCAAAAATTTTCGAGAATTTAAGGAGTTAGAAAAATTTTGAGAAAATTTTGATAATTTAAAATTTGGTTTTAAATTGAAATTTAGATGATTGAGCAAAAAAATGTATTGTTTGAAACCATAGAAGGTTTTAGGAAGTTGGCTAAGGTGATAGTGGGCCTTTAATAAAAGATAGTTGGTAGGAAGTTGGATTGTGAGTTTTGGAAAAAGTAAATGGGTATTGATCCATTCTCCCTAATTAGTAATTTCGAGGATGAAATTCTTTTAAGGGGGAAGGAATATGACGACCAGTAATTTCTAGCAATTTAAATTGGAATAATTAATTAATTTTAAATATTTAAAAGTTAATTTTAACTTGAAATTCAAGATATTAATGTTTGCTTGATAATTAAATCATTGAATTATATAGTTTAAATGTTGAAATTAATAATTTGAAGGCTTATAAAATTTATAATGATAATACTGAAGATAATAGAATTGTTGAAATTTAAATTAAAGGTGATTTGTTCAATTTTAATAATATATCGTTTGAATCGATATTTAAAAATAGCCTTCCGAGGCACAATCTCGGAATTCGACGAAACCAGTTCCATTGGATCCGTAATAGTTAGTTATTATCGGATTTCAATTTTCGTAGCAATCGGAGTTGTCGTCTGACCCTGGAAGCTCAAAACGCTTAGAAATATTTAATCAATTTAATTTAAAATTGATCGTTTTCTTCTATAACTCACGCATATGATTAAATTAGCTTTCGAAGCACGTTCCATTGTGTTCGGAATGCGGGTAAGACCTTGTAAACGCCTAGCGGCACTCTTTAAGAGGAGTTCAAAATTGTAAATGGCATTCAACGGGGCATCTTGAAAGCTCTCTCTCTATATATATATATATAAAACTAAAAATATAAAATAAGTACTCGTGCTCAACAAGCCATCTCCAACCCTATAACTTACCCGTCCCTTCTATAACCTTCAACAGCAATTCATATTTAAAAAAAAATAAAGAAAGAGGGCAATCATGTCGAACCAAAAGCAAGAAAAAAAAATCCTCCTGAACGAATTCAATTCGGCAATATATAAAAAATTTAGGGGCCGAAGCCTTCACTTTCTAAATCGAGCGGAATTCGAGATCGAGAGGGGGATTTCGCCGTCATGTTGTGCTCGAGCGAGTTCGAGGGACGCGTGGAGGAGCATCGCAACTGGAGGGAGTTGTGATTGAAGTTAGGGACGACGCGCAACAGATGTAGCTCACGCGCAAGGATCGCGATGGGTGGCGAAGGTCGCGAGGGGTGGCGGGGACACTGGGTGGCGGGGGAACGGCGGCTCGTCTGAGGAATGAGCTAGGGCTTTCAGATTGGGCGGTTCGCGAGTTTATGATAAAGTGTAGTCGGTGATGATGGGTTTCGAGGCAGAAGCTTTGTTCGAGCAGTGGCGGTGAGTTGTTCGTTTTTCTTCTTCGATTTTGCTTAGTTTTACAAAAGATAAATTTGTATATATACACGCATGCCTGTTTCAATTTGCAGATAAACAGAAAAAAACTTTTTACAGGGAAATTTTGGAATATATTTATAGTAGGAATTTTAAAAGAAAAATGATGAAGAGTTACAAATTTTATTTTTAAGTTGTATATAGGCTATTTTTAGTTTTAAAAAGGGAAATAGATTTACATGCACACATTTTAAATTGATTAACTTATTTTAATACCAAGTGTTAAGGTAATTTATTTATTTAACCGATCCTTTTAATTATTTGGGTCACGAAGTAATTAAGAATTATTAATAACTCATTATAGGAAATTGGTTTAAAAATTTAATTATAATTTAATATGTAAATGGACATTTATTTTCGATAAGTTCGAATATTCATAAATTATATAATGTTCATACAAGGTTCAAATTTTGGAAGATAATGGTCGAGATGGAATTGGACTGCCAAACAAAACAGAAATCAAAGGTGAGTGATCTCACGCCCTGGATTTTATTTAAATCTAAATGGCTAAATTTAAATAATTGGATGAATGATTGAATTGTTTGGATGTGTACCTATGATCTAGTGATTTTAGATTTGGTTGTTCTCGAGTTAATTGTGGTTTGACTCGAGGTATTTGGGCTTTAAATGGTTTTAAACTTAAGCATAAATGGGAAAATGGTTCTGTTTAAAATCAAATAGGGGTTAATGATCGATGATTCATTAAATAGATAGGATAATTTAAATGAAAAATTAACTAATTAAATTAATTAATGATTTGGGTTAATTAATTAAGTTTATATTAATTTGGAATAATCATTTGATGGTTTAATAAGTAATTACTGAATGTGATTAATAAAATAAACTACTGGAGTGATAAAACAAGAGATAAATTAAGAGAATTAAATTAAGGAGAATTAATTCATTTAATGAAGTAAATGAAAGGGTAGATAATCACGGGTTGAGATAAATCAAGAAAAATTAATGTTTGCGGTTCAATTTATGATTAATTATTTGATATAATTAATTTAGCTGAGGATGGATCAAAATATAATTGGAAACAATAAGCTTATAAAATTTATGTTGTGGTTAAAGATTTATAAATTGGAATTGATTAATCTATAACAAGTGATGTATGAAGAATTAATTAATATAAGAACTTAAGAATTAATGCAATTAAAATAGTTAATTAATTCATGAAGAAAATTGAGATCACTTATTGATTTTGGTTAAGTATAATTAATATTGGGAAGTTGATTAAAGGTAGACGCTTGAATGGAATTGAAGGAAAATTAATTCAGGTTGATTAATTAAGATGAATATTGCAGGGATGATTGAATTATGTGATTTGAATTAAGTAATTGACACGGTAAAAGATCTAAGTGATTGGAGGTTAGAAATTCAATTAGAATCAATTGAATTAATTTGGAAGCGATAAAATTTGCTCATGAATGATTGATTGGAATTGGACATTTTGAATAAGTTGATATCTCTGATATGAAATGTTGTGTTTTCATTTGAATAACTTGAGTTAGGATAGAATGAGTTTTGAAGAGACCGGGGTCGGGTATTAGGAAATACCCGAAACCGCTTCGAATTTCTATAAATTGATTTGTGAAATCAATAGGCTGGAAAATGATTTAAGTGAATTGGATTATTTTATCTATGTTTGGTATTTAGAAATTGATGTGTGAAATAAGTGTTGTCTATAGCAAATTGCGAATTTGTTAAATTGATATATGTTACCCCGGGTTTATATAAGTTGATTACTGTGGTATTCCATGTTAGTTGGGTTTACTCACGCTGGTTTCCAGCCTGACCCGGGTGTTACTTTGGTGTAATGCTCGGGTCAGACCGAGTATTACAGATTTTCAAGTTAGGACGTTCTGGAGCTCAAGAGGCGAGCTGGATGGCAATATCGTATAGAATATTTTCCGCTGTATTTATATTATTGATAATCTGAGACATGGTAATTGTAAATATTCAGTGACTGTATATAATGTGAAACTCTGATGTATATTAAATGTAATCGACAGATATAGTATTCTTTTGTGAGTTATTGTTATTTATTATTATATTTTATCCGCTGCGAATGTGAGATGTTTGGTGTTTCTGTTCTTCTTCTTCTATCTCTTTCTTCTTTTCCATAACTATCTGGAATTTTCGGGCTCGAAAATTTCGGGTCGTTACAGAAGTGGTTTTGTATTTTTCTGGATATCTGCGAAGAATTCAAGTTTTGCATTCCGCATCAAGAGATTGAGTTCTGTTTCGACTTGGTTCTTGGAGCTTTACCGGTGGTTCAGCTTAGTAGGAGGGTTCTTTTAGAGAGAGATCTGTTTAAGTTGGCAGGATTGATCAGATCTAGTTTTCTGGTTGATTTTTGCTGAGGCATTTGTGACCCAATCGGATAGGTCACTGAGATTTTATGGAATCTGATGAATAATGTTTCTAAAGTGGATTGATCAAGTTTGTACTTGTGTTCATCAATAGCATTCTCAAATCAGAGTTGCGCAGCGGAAGCATAGTGGCAGCTATTCCAGGATAGAAGCAACACCCGATTCATTGGGAAATTGTGTTTTGTCTTGGATCAGAGGATTTCTACAGGAAATTCATTTTGGATCTGGAGACTTGGTTGTCTTGTGCATCTGTTCTGTTTTCCGAATAGGAGTAGTATGTTTGAAGTCTTCTGATATTTGTGTATTAGAGTTTGTGTGGTAATTTTTGATGGATTTTGGGAGAACCATTTTGTTGAGTAGGATCTGGAGGTCGTTTATTTCTTGTCCAGATTTGTTCCGTGAGGCATCTGCGAAGATTTGATTGATCTAGATGGTTGAAGGCATCCCAGGATCAACAGGAGAGATTTCTGGATAAGAGTATTGTATCTTTCTGTTTTCTCTTAAGGGTTAAGTGTTTGGTTTACATGATTGAATTGCCAGTTCGGATGGCTGGAATTTGTTATATTTTTCACGTATTTCTGAGGGAGTACGTGTATGGTCTATCACTGGTTTTAGAATCAGTATTTCTGGGAGTTTTGGAAGTTGATCAGGGCTTGTCTGTGGTCCAGTTTCCTGTTTAGATTTGTAGATCTAGATACATAGGAGCTCTAGATCTGAGTGGTATAGCCAGTTTAGATTCTGTAGAGCGAGTATTCTGGTGTTTGTACCTGGGAAACTCTAGGGAATCCAATCCAGAATTTTTTCTGGACAATTAGAATTGTTTGTTTGAATTGGTAGCTATGGTTGCTAGTATTTGGTTGATAACATATGGTTGCTATTTTTAAATTAAAATCTATGAGATTATGTAACGACCCAGAATTTCTGTCATTTGAAATTCAGATATTTAATTGATTTTAAATATCAACAAGTAAATTTTATAAGTCGAAGAATTATATTTCGAATATTTAGATTTAATTGGATAATTTAATCGACAATTTAATATTTGAGATTGCGTAAATAATTGGAAATTCGGTTTAATGTGATTAAAAATGATTTATAAAGTTATATTAAAACATATTGGAGTTAGAACAATGTTTGTGAACTTTTAAAATTGAATTAAAAGTTAATTTGTGAAAATTTAATATTTTACTATTTAATTGACGACCAAAAATAGCCATTTTTCAAACAGTCTCGAATTTCGACGAAACCAGTTTCATCGGATCCATAATGTTATATTATTGTTGGGTTTCGAATTTTGTGTCAATCGGATTTACGGTTTGTCCGAGGCAAGCCAAAACGCATAGAAATTAGTTTAATCGATTTAATTTAAAAAACTCGCACAGATAATCGAATTGGCTCTCGATACCTATTCCATTGTGTCCGGAACACGGAGTAAACCCTAGAAACGTCGGTCACCACGTGAGATTTGAAGTTCGGAAATTTGGAGTGAATAGTGTTTTCGTTGAAATTCTATAAAAGGAACCCTCCCTCATTTCATTTGCAACCCTAACCAAAACCCTAGTTTCAATGCTCAACCGCCGGCTACCTTCAATGGCCGAAATCGTGCCATCTCCTTCCTCCAATTTCTTCAAATCCACAAATCTATTCGATAAACTTCCAACACGAAAAACGTAGAGCTCGAGATGATCTTTCAATCCATACGGTTGTGATTAAAATTCGAGAGGTGGATCAACATCTATGTGGCCGCGTTCATCAGGGGGTCGCGCACGTTTTCCAAGGTAGAATGGAGGCCGAGCTTTATCATTCTCTGGCTGAAGGTCGAGCTCGCAGGGAGCTTCATCGTGGCACTCTCTGATCAACTTCTAGTCGACGATAGTGGTCGCGTTAATTGAAGAAGGGGGGCCGGCTTCATGGGTTCGGTTGCGTCAATTTCCTGAAGCAAAAACGTGATTGGGGAAGAATGCGTGTGTGGCCAAGATCTGGGTTTGGAATTTGAATGGCCTGATTCACCAAAGGTTGTAAAATAAAAAAAAAAGAAATTAGAAATTATTATATTTAAAAATCGTGTAAACTTTAAAACATTGTAACTTTTTCATACGAGGTCGGAAAATTACGAAACAAATTGTATTGGCTTCGTTTTGACGAGCACTACGAGATGGAGCTAGTTTGGAGTCGTTTGGAGCTAGTGAAAATTTTGGGTAAAATTAAACGCATGTTTAATTTTATTCGAAACAAAACGCTACAACTGTTATCGGAAACTCAAGGTGAAAACTTCTCACTCAATCGAATTGTTTCGATTTAAATTTTAAATAGTTAGATTTAAAATTGCTTGATTGTGTTGATTATATGCTTGGATGATAAATTGTTATCTGTTGTATTGAAATAGACCCTATACGCCGTATATTAAGCGGATGTTATTTATTAAAAACATATACCGTGATAATTCCATCTTGTATGGAATTGGTATCATATATGTATTTGGAGTTGATTTCCCGCATTATATAGCGGATAAGACCCTATTGCGCCGCATAATAGCGGATAGTATTTTATAAATCCCATATACCGCGATATTCCGTCTTGAAGCGGAATTGGTATTGTGCTAACGTCTGTGGATGCAGTGAAACAGGTTGGAGGGATCCAACTAGATTCCTCAAATGATTGAATTTGTTTCAATGTTGTGTGTTGATCTATTTATAATCTGCGTGATTATCTTTGTGATTGAAATCGTTAAAGGCTAAAATTTAGCCGAATATATTTTTGGTATCGTTAGATGCCAAAAATAAATAAAATTTGATTTTTGAAAATTTAAGTTGAGAATTCATAATAAAGTTTAATTTTGGAATTGATTCATTTTAAATAAATAAACGTTGAAATTTTTATGTTATAAAAATTATGATTTTTGTGAAATATAACCGAAATGTGATTTTCGAAATAAGTAGTTGATTAATTTATAAAATGGTTTAAATTGGGATTTTTGAATTATTATAATTGATTCATATAAAAGATTTATAAAATTGATATTTATAAATTAAAATATTGGAATTATAAAATGAGTTTTTATAAGTGTTAAAATGAAGTATAAATGGATTTCATAAGTGGATGAAATCTATAGATTTAAAAATTGTGAAGTTATAAAATGAATAGATTTTTTGTAAAATAAAAGATTTATAAGTAACTAACTTATAAATTGGATTTTGGCGTGTAAATGGGATGTGGATAGAATCTGTTAATAAAGTGATTTTATAATTGAAGTTGTTATAAAGTATAAATGGAATTTATAAACATTGTTTTTTTTTAAAATCCAAAATCGACTTATTCTGATAAGTTCATTTTTATAGCTTATTAAAGGAGATATATCCATGTGGGACAATGGATACCCCTTTAAATAAAATAGGTAGAAATGTTGAATTTGGTTAACGAAGTATATTCATGATTTTGGACAGTGAATAATATATTAAAGAAATATTTTGAAAAAGTGATATTTTAAATAGAATTTAAAACAATTTAAATATGTTTTAAAATGTGTTAAGTATCGAAACCATAGATTTCGACATTCATTGTTGAAATAGACGTTTCGAGAAATAAAAGGAAATAGTGGACTATAACACTGTTGATATAGTAAATGATTTTCGAAAGGAAATGTTTTATATAGTATTGGGATTTATATATCTATCTTAATTTCGAATCCCTATACTAGTGATTTTAGGTTGTCGTAACGGCGTTTTACGCAACATTCGTTTTGACCCAAATAAACGTGTTTAAGAAAAGTTTTCCTTAAAGAATAAAATATATACTTAATTTGGATTTAAGTATATTGAATATTTTTCAAATGTTGAAAATAAATGGATTTGTGAATTACTTATTATTGAATAAGTATGGAAATGTTTTCCAATATGAAGTGAATGTTTTGAGATTATATCTTTTAAAGACAAATAGGAAGTGAATATTTGAAATCGATTTGAAAATCGTATATCAGCGGATATTTGAAAATTTAAATTCACCATGGAATATATAAAGGAAAGGGAGATTTGATTAAAAAAATAAACATTGATTTATTTTTGAAGCGTGGAAATAAATTTACGAATTTGGGACGTAAATTTAAAGTAAGTCGGTAAGGATTTGTTTAATTGGTTTAAATGAACCATTTTGAAATGAAAGTTGTAAAGATGAAAAGTGATTTGAAATTTGTTTTCAAATGGTTGAAGTGTGGAAAATATCTCTTGTAAAGATATTTTTGAAAAATAAATAATTTGGGAAATTATTTGTAATATAGTGATGTTATGCATATCTATTGATAGTTAAATAACCGACTATCAATATTTACCTTTAAATGGGTATTCGTCATGAATTGGTTGAAATGGAATGCTACACTTATTTTTAAAATTATTGCGCTCGTTATTCGGACAACCCATTCCGAATAGTGATACGACGTAATAGATAGCATTGAAGACCGGTGTTGAATACCGGGTATTTGTGAAAATGATAGGATGACCTATCGATTGTCTCTGCACCGTTAGTTACGGTATGGAGATTTCCTTTGTGATGGGAAATTCGATTGGGATTGTAAATACCCAGATTGCAAGGGCTTCTTTGGAAGTGCCTTCGGTTCTGTTCGAACCCAGAACAGACTTGTATAGTTACGTGTCTGACATTACATTTTGAGATATAAAGCAGATTTCTTTCAAATACATCTCTGTTGGTGGTGGAGAATTTATTCTCTTAGCTTAACACCCTTCTCTGAGACGTACGAGCTCAGAGGTTTTGTAGTTGAAGGTTATCAGCGATATATTTCCAATCTGGTAATGTGGCATGCTGAGTGTTTCTGTGTGATGATTATTTATTGATCATTTGTTGATCAAAGCGTGGCTTTGTGAAAAAGCGTAGCTTTGTGGATGAGACTTCGTCGGACCTCACACCCCGGAAATGGTCGAAACAGGAATATACGACAAGGTTATGAGGGTCGCTCCCTTTAGGGTATGTCATTTCCTTCTGGAAATGGGTGGTGTCAGGTATGGAGCCCTGATGCTTAACCTATGTGGTTGCTTCAATCTCATTTTCTGTGTGGTTGTTGCTTGATGATAGAGGGCCCTCGAATAAAGGTTCCAAAGGACCGGGGATGGCATATTCGTGTAGTAGTTACCTAGTTACATAGGTAACCCGGCCTTGTGTTGGTAGAGAGCTGTTTAAGTTCTCGGGACGTCCCGCCAGAGGCGATCCCATGTGGCAGTAGGAAGTTCCTTAGCCTGACTATTTGTTGGAAAATCCAAAGAAACAATACGAGCCTTGTACGGTTTTAGTTGTATTACCTCCCATTCACTTATGGTGGCGCCCCACTGTTTGGATGGTAGCTATAGTAGGCATAGTTCGGAATGTCTATGCTGGCTAAGATTTATATTCTATTTTCGAAATGCTTTCTACACTATGCACTAATAATAATATCAAAATTGATTTGTTTTGCGTAGTAAGCATCTTTGACTATCATAAGGATAAATCTCCTCTTATTCTGCGTTTGCATTGTGTGTGTGCGGGGAGGCCTTATGGTAGTTTCATTTTCCAAAAGAATTGCGGATATTTTTCACTTCCCTTGTTGTTGTTTTAAAAGATAAATAACTATTTTGAGTTCTCACACCAGTCCCATGACTGACCTGGAGTTTATTGTTCTCTTCCTAACTTTGAGTGCCCATAATTTTCCACACAGGCAGCCTATAGACAGGTTATTAGGTTATTCTGGATTTAGGAGTGCTATGGAGCTCAGGAGGCGAGCTGGATGGCGAGACATACCACTTGTATATGATATTATCTTTTCCGCTGTAGAATTCGCTTGTAAGGACAAGTTTGTATAGCTGTCCATTCTTGTACTGTGTTGCATATTGACTCTGATAATGTAATGTAATGTAATAACTTATATAGTTCTTTGTTTTAAAGATATTCATTTATCTATTATATGTTGTTCCGCTGCGATTGTGAGATTCTGATATTGTTCTGTTCTATCTTTTTCTTTCTTCTTCTATCTTTTTTTTCTTCTACTTAAACCTAAGAATTTGATTTTCCGGCATTCGATTGCTCGGTAGTTGATACAGTGGACGTATTAATGTCGATTTTCGGAAGTCGAAGAATCGGGTCCTTAAAAAGTGGTATCAAAGCATTTGGTTAAGTTACAACCTTGGCTCTGTTCGGAATTGCTCATTAGAGATAGAGTCAGCAGTACTCTAGAATGGGTTTCGAGTGTAATAATAGATATGAGTGCGTATTTGTTAGTGAAAATAAAATTGTTTTATGTTGTGATGATTGATTTGTGGAGTGGTATATGGATTCTGGTCGGTATAGTCTGTACAACTCTATCGATAGGGATCCCTAAACTCTTGTTCAGAACAATTCGGCACGATATTATTTTAAATTGGGTAAATGAAATAATTTTACCTCAATTATATTTTATATATAAAGAAAATAATTTTTCAAAAATTATTAAAGTGTATATAAAATTAATTGTTTGATTGTTGAAAATGTAAGAAAATATATAAGTAAATCAAAGTTGTTCGAATAATTTGAATAAAAATAACAATTGTGAAAGAATAAATTATATGAAAGCAACAATTGTATAAGTATAGATTATAATTGAAATGATTTACAATTGTGGAATAATCTTGTATAAGTAAAGTTAAGTAGTGAAATTCTATAAGAAAAGATTTATAAATGTGATTTATAAATAAAAGAAAATTTTGAAAGAATTTAAAGCACTGAATTCACTGCTGTTGCTGGGGAATAATAAGGGTGATGGCTGCAGCATCATCAGTATCATTTTCGAGTTTCTGTGTGATGGATTTGCTACCATAGTAAATTGAAATTTGTTGTGATCAACAAATTTGAAATTAAAATCCAAGTTGTAATTGATAAATAAAAGTGAAATGAGTTTTGAATTTACAATATGAGATAACAAAGATTTAACTTTAGTAAAGTTGAAATAAATTTGAATTAGTATGATAAAATATATGATGTGAAATTTAACTAAAGAAAGTTAAATAAATTAAATTAGATTTGGAAGTTGAATAATAAGTTGTATAACTTATAAAATGTGAAAATGCAAGTAAAACCAATTATTAAAATGGTTAAACAACTTTGTAAGCAAAACGAGGTATGAATCTGAATAAGTGATGAAATTGACTTTGGTAAAAGTTAAATATAATTTACTTTGGAGTTGGATTTTGAATTGGATTTTAACTGGATTAAATATGTTGTTTAAATGGAAATTTAAGTTAAGTTAAACAAATGGTGTTTGAAAGGAATATAACTTAAGTTATGTTGAATGAAGTTGATTTTGGTATCGAAGTAAAATAATGAAGTGAATTAAATGAATATGAACTTGAGTTATATAAAGAAGATTCAACTTTATTTGTAAAATAAATTGGTAATTGAACTAATGAATTGAATATTAATCAATCGAATGTAATGAATTGATATAGAATAATGGATATAAGTGTTAATTCATTTAAGGCTAATTGAATGTTAAACCAAATTGAAGGTAAACAAAGTGAATATGAATGTTGAATGTAAAGTGAATAAATTCGGCTGTGTTGGTTATACATTGGTTGTTAGATTATTGTTAATTGATTGAATAGAAATTCATATGCAATTCGATAAATAAAATTGAAAGCTAAAGCAATTGAATTCAAATTGGAAGTTAAGTAAATTTAAATTGAATGGAAATTGATTTGAATTGAAAGTGAACAAATGTGAATGTAAATTAGTGAATGTAAACTAATTGAAAATGAATAATTGAATGTCGATGTATATGAATTGGTTGTAAACAATTACAAATAATGTTGAAATCATATAAGTTGTTTGTAAACCTTGCTTAGTATACATTTCTTTTAATATGCATGTGTTGTAGTTGTTTAAAAGAGTAAAATGTTAATAACTTCTTATATATGTCACTTACGTGTTTATATTGAGTAAGTACAGGTACCGGGGATACCGTTAGCGGGATTTTGGTTGCGCAAAATGCTAAATAAATAACTTCTTTACTTAAAAATGCTAAAAAGGTACGCCTACGCAAGAAAAATAGAAAATATGAACTGTTTTTCTGCTTTCCGACCGTGTGGGTCGATGTATATATATTTATATCTATTGTGCTATTGTAAAAGCTCCTCCGCACAAAGGAGGTTATGGCGAAATTTTCTGAAAATTTAAGGCGTTAGAAAATTTTTGGGAAATTTTGGAATTTTTTTTTGTGAAAACTAAGTTTTGATTTGAAGTTAAAGGTTAAACGATATATTTGGTTTTGAAAAGATAGCTAAGTATGCTTTGAAAATATTAGTGAAGTTTTGTAAGAAGTTTAACTATTGAATTTTTGGAAAAGTTAAACACTTAAGAGATTTGTAAATCAAATTTGAACGGTTTGTTTTGAAAAGTTAATGGATTTCAAAACTTTTTCTTACTTGGTAATTTCGAGGACGAAATTCTTTTAAGGAGGGAAGATTTTAATGACCCAGAATATCTGTCATTTGAAATTCAGATATTTAATTGATTTTAAATATCAACAAGTAAATTTTATAAGTCGAAAAATTATATTTCAAATATTTAGATTTAATTGGATAATTTAATCGACAATTTAATATTTGAAATTGCATAAATAATTGGGAATTGGGTTTAATGTGATTAAAAATGATTTATAAAGTTATATTAAATCATATTGGAGTTAGAACAATGTTTGTGAACTTTTAAAATTGAATTAAAAGTTAATTTGTGAAAATTGAATATTTTAATATTTAATTGACGACTAAAAATAGCCATTTTTCAAACAGTCTCGGATTTTGACGAACTAGTTTCATCGGATCCGTAATGTTATATTATTGTAGGGTTTCAAATTTCGTGTCAATCGGATTTACGGTTTGTCCGGGGCAAGCCAAAACGCATATAAATCAGTTTAATCGATTTAATTTAAAATTGATCGTTTATTACCGTAACTCGTACAGATGATCGAATTGGCTCTCAATACCTATTCCATTGTGTTCGAAACACGGGGTAAACCCTAGAAACGCCGGTCACCGCGCGAGATTTGGAGTTCGGAAAGTTGGAGTGAATAGTGTTTTCGTTGAAATTCTATAAAAGGAACCCTCCCTCATTTCATTTGCAACCCTAACCAAAACCCTAGTTTCAATGCTCAGCTGCCGGATGCCTTCAATGGCCGAAATCATGCCATCTCCTTTCTCCAATTTTTTCAAATCCACACATCTATTCGATAAACTTCCAACACGAAAAACGTAGAGCTCGAGATGATCTTTCAATCCATACGGCTGTGATTAAAATTCGAGAGGTGGATCAACATCTATGTGGCCGCGTTCTTCAGGGGGCCGCGCACATTTTCTAAGGTAGAATGGAGGCCGAGCTTTATCATTCTCTGGCTGAAGGTCGAGCTCGCAGGGAGCTTCCTCGCGGCACTCTTTGATCAACTTCTCGTCGACGATAGTGGTCGCGTTAATTGAAGAAGGGGGCCGGCTTCATGGGTTCAGTTGCGTTCAATTTTCAAAAGCAAAAACGTGATTGGGGAAGAATGCGTGTGTGGACAAGATCTGAGTTTGGAATTTGAATGGCCTGATTCACCAAAGGTTGTAAAAAAAAAAACGAAATTAGAAATTATTATATTAAAAAATCGTGTAAACTTTAAAACATTGTAACTTTTTCATACGAGGTCGGAAAATTACGAAACGAATTGCATTGGCTTCGTTTTGACGAGCACTACACAATGGAGCTGGTTTGGAGTCGTTTAGAGCTAGTGAAAATTTTGTGTAAAATTAAACGCACGTTTAATTTTATTCGAAACAAAACGCTACAACTGTTATTGGAAACTCAAGGTGAGAACTTCACACTCAATCGAATTGTTTCGATTTAAATTTTAAATAGTTAGATTTAAAATTGCTTGATTGTGTTGATTATATGCTTGGATGATAAATTGTTATCGGTTGTATTGAAATAGACCATATACGCCATATATTAAGCGGATGTTATTTATTAAAAACATATACCGCGATAATTCCATCTTGTATGGAATTGGTATTATATATGTATTTGAAGTTGATTTCCCGCATTATATAGCGGATGAGACCCTATTGCGTCGCATAATAGCGGATAGTATTTTATAAATCCCATATACCGCGATATTCCGTCTTGAAGCGGAATTGGTATTGTGCTAACATCTGTGGATGCAGGGAAACAGGTTGGAGGGATCCAACTGGATTCCTCAAATGATTGAATTTGTTTCAATGTTGTGTGTTGATCTATTTATAATCTGCGTAATTGTCTTTGTGATTGAAATTGTTAAAGGCTAAAATTTAGCCGAATATATTTTTGGTATCGTTAGATGCCGAAAATAAATAAAATTCGATTTTTGAAAATTTAAGTTGAGAATTCATAATAAAGTTTAATTTTGGAATTAATTCATTTTAAATAAATAAACGTTGAAATTTTCATGTTATAAAAATTTTGATTTTTGTGAAATATAACCAAAATGTGATTTTTGAAATAAGTAGTTGATTAATTTATAAAGTGGTTTAAATTAGGATTTTTGAATTATTATGAATGATTCATATAAAAGATTTATAAAATTGATATTTATAAATTAAAATATTGGAATTATAAAATGAGTTTTTATAAGTGTTAAAATGAAGTATAAATGGATTTCATAAGTGGATGAAATCTATAGATTTAAAAATTGTGAAGTTATAAAATGAATAGATTTTTTGTCAAATAAAAGATTTATAAGTAACTAACTTATAAATTGGATTTTGGCGTGTAAATGGGATATGGATAGAATCTGTTAATAAAGAGATTTTATAATTGAAGTTGTTATAAAGTATAAATGGAATTTATAAACATTGTTTTTTTTAAAAATCCAAAATCGACTTATTCTAATAAGTTCATTTTTATAGCTTATTAAAGGAGATATATCCATGTGGGACAGTGGATACTCCTTTAAATAAAATAGGTAGAAATGTTGAATTTGGTTAACGAAGTATATTCACGATTTTGGACAGTGAATAATATATTAAAGAAATATTTTGGGAAAGTGATATTTTGAATAGAATTTAAAACAATTTAAAGATGTTTTAAAATGTGTTAAGTATCGAAACCATAGATTTCAACATTCATTGTTGAAATAGACGTTTCGGGAAATAAAAGGAAAAAGTGGATTATAACACTGTTGATATAGTAAATGATTTTCGAAAGGAAATGTTTTATATAGTATTGGGATTTATATATCTATCTTAATTTCGAATCCCTATACTAGTGATTTTGGGTTGCCGTAACGATGTTTTACGCAACATTCGTTTTGACCCAAATAAATGTGTTTAAGAGAAGTTTTCCTTAAAGAATAAAATATATACTTAATTTGGATATAAGTATATTGAATATTTTACAAATGTTGAAAATAAATGGATTTGTGAATTACTTATTATTGAATAAGTATGGAAATGTTTTCCAATATGAAGTGAATGTTTTGAGATTATATCTTTTAAAGATAAATAGAAAGTGAATATTTGAAATCGATTTGAAAATAGTATATCAGTGGATATTTGTAAATTTAAATTCACCATGGAATATATAAAGGAAAGGGAGATTTGTTTAAAAAAATAAACATTGATTTATTTTTGAAGTGTGGAAATAAATTTACGAATTTGGGACGTAAATTTAAAGTAAATCGGTAAGGATTTATTTAATTGGTTTAAATGAACCATTTTGAAATGAAAGTTGTAAAGGTGAAAAGTGATTTGAAATTTGTTTTCAAATGGTTGAAGTGTGGAAAATATCTCTTGTAAAGATATTTTTGAAAAATAAATAATTTGGAATATGGCGACGTTATGCATACCTATTGATAGTTAAATAACCGACTATCAATATTTACCTTTAAATGGGTATTTGTTGTGAATTGGTTGAAATTGAATGCTACACTTATTTTTAAAATTATTGCGCTCGTTATTCGGACAACCCATTCCGAATAGTGATACGACATAATGGATAACATTGAAGACCGGTGTTGAAGACCGGGTATTTGTCAAAATGATAGGATGACCTATCGATTGTCTCTGCACCGTTAGCTGTGGTATGGAGATTTCCTTTGTGATGGGAAATTCGATCGGGATTGTGAATACCCAGAATGCAAGGCTTCTTTGGAAGTGCCTTCGGTTCTGTTCGAACCCAGAACAAACTTGTATGGTTACGTGTCTGACATTACATTTTGAGATATAAAGCAGATTTCTTTCAAATATATATCCGTTGGTGGCGGAGAATTTATTCTCTTAGCTTAACACCCATCTCTGAGACGTATGAGCTCAGCGGTTTTGTAGTTGAAGGTTATCATCTATATATTCCCAATTTGGTAATGTGGCATGCTGAGTGTTTCTGTGTGATGATTATTTATTGATCATTTGTTGATCAAAGCGTGGCTTTGTGAAAAAGCATAGCTTTGTGGACGAGACTTCGTCGGACCTCACATCCCGTAAATGGTCAAAACAGGAATATGCGGCAAGGTTATGAGGGTCGCTCCTTTTAGGGTATGTCATTTCCTTCTGGAAAAGGGTGGTGTCAGGTATGGAGCCCTGATGCTTAACCTATGTGGTTGCTCCAATCTCATTTTCTGTGTGGTTGTTGCTTGGTGATAGAGGGCTCTCGGATAAAGGTCTCAAAGGACCGGGGGGGGTGGCATATTCGTGTAGTAGTTACCTAGTTACAGAGGTAACCCGGTCTTGTGCTGGCAGAGAGCTGGTTAAGTTCTCGGGACGTCCCGCCAGAGGCGATCCCATGTTGCAGTGGGAAGTTCCTTCGCCTGACCATTTGTTGGAAAATCCAAAGAAACAATACGAGCCTTGTACGGTTTTAGTTGTATTACCTACCATTCACTTATGGTGGCGCCCCACTGTTTGGATGGTAGCTATAGTAGGCATAGTTCGGAATGTCTATGCTGGCTAAGATTTATATTCTATTTTCGAAATGCTTTCTACACTATGCACTAATAATAATATCAAAATTGATTTGTTTTGCGTAGTAAGCATCTTTGACTATCATAAGGAGAAATCTCCTCCAATTCTGCGTTTGCATTGTGTGTGTGCGGGGAGGCCTTAAGGTAGTTTCATTTTCCAAAAGCATTGCGGATATTTTTCACTTCCATTGTTGTTGTTGTTTTAAAAGATAAATAACTATTTTGAGTTCTCACACCAGTCCCATGACTGACCTGAAGTTTATTATTCTCTTCCTAAACTCTGGGTGCCCATAATTTTCCACACGGGCCGCCTAGAGAGGTTATCAGGTTATTCTAGATTTAGGAGTGCTATGGAGCTCAGGAGGCGAGCTGGATGGCGAGACGTACCACTTGTATATGATATTATCTTTTCCGCTGTAGAATTCGCTTGTGAGGACAAGTTTTTATAGCTGTCCATTCTTGTATTGTGTTGCATATCGACTCTGATAATGTAATGTAATTTGATGTAATGTAATAACTTATATAGTTCTTTGTTTTAAAGATATTCATTTATCTATTGTATGTTGTTCCGCTGCGATTGTGAGATTCTGATATTGTTTTGTTCTATCTTTTTCTTTCTTCTTCTATCTTTTTTTCTTCTTCTTAAACCCTAAGAATTCGGTTTTTCGGCATTCGATTCCTCGGCAGTTGATACAGTGGACGTATTGATGTCTATTTTCGAAAGTCGAAGAATCGGGTCCTTACAGATTATTAAATTATTTTTGCTTTTAAATTTCAGGGACGAAATTCTTTTAAGGGGGGAGGAATGTGATGTCCCGGAAATTTAGGCAATATTTATTTAATAATTTCCATTAATAATTAGTTTAAAATGTGAAATATTGAGTTAATAATCCAATTCAAACCGAAATTATCTTTTGAAAACTAATAATTATTTAGTTTGACAAATGTTATTCTTTTCAAAATTTATGATAATGATAATTTAATTTGGGAATTTTATTCTTTTCAAAAGTTAAAAATATTTAAATGTTAAAATTATCTTTCTAAGCTTATTTAAAGGATATTTTATTTATAATGTATATATGTGTATTCATTGTAAATAGGGAATTTGATTTTTAATTTAAATTTAAATTTAATAAGAATATTTTCAAATTTATATATATGTGTGTGTATAACTTGTGAATTGGAAAATTGATTGAAATTAGTATAGAAACTTTTCAAAAGTTAATTTTGAAATCTATCTTATATTTTCAAAAGAAATTAAAAGTAAAATATTTATTTTGTTTAAAAATATAATAGTTTAAAATTGTGTATTATGATAAAAGTTTATTTTTGTTTTCTTTCAAAGATTGGTTTTGAAATGAATCTAGTATATATATATATATATATATATATATATATATATATATATATATATATTAAAAATCAATATTTTAGTTTAGAACTTTGAAAATAAGGCATAATTCAGTATTCTTTTTCTTTTTAAATTTTCTTTCTTGAAAATTTAGCTTTAAAATATTATTTTAAAAATATTCAAATAAACATTAAGATATGTAATTTTATAAAAGAAAATTTACATGTAAATATTTAAAGGCTAAATGAAATAAAACATATAAAAACATGTTAAATTAAATAAGAAATTGTTTTAGAAGAATTTAAAAACATTTATAAATTAAGAAATTTATTTTAATATTAAATTGAACATGTGTTAAACATTTAACTCATAAAGGAGACACTTGTAAAACATTCTATAACATTAAGTAACAAGTGGCAATGATTTTATTTATTTTTAAAAACTTTTTATTGAAGATATATTAAGTAGAAAACTTAACAATTCATTATTGTTCAAACCATTTTCTTCAAATGAAAATCTGAAATCTGATTTTAGAAAAGAAATTCAAAAACCAAATACAGTTCATGTTTAAAAATATGCAAACACAAATCTGATGGAGTTTTCAAATCTAAACCTATTTTTTCTAGTTTCAACATCAATTTGAAGTTCAACTCATATTCAAGCAAAAGAAATGGAGTTCAGCTGCAAATGATCAAAATCAACTAACAAATCACCAAGCAAATTCAAAAACCAGATTCAACTAGCAAATGCAAACTTCAGATTTATTATCTAGAGCAATGCAGTTCCATGAAATTCAAATCTGTTCGAAGAAAATGAATTTGCATTAGAGTATTCTCTACTTCTTAAAATAAATTGTGAGTAAACTTCTATTTTAAAGACAATTCTTTTTTTTAAAAACCAATGTTTAAGCAAGTACTAGAACTCGAGTTCAAATGCAAACTGTTATTAAAAAAAATCAACTGCTATGAATAAAACTGCAGTGCCTTCATTTTTTTTAAGGTGAATAACTTCACAATTGAAAAAGCTTAAATTATTTGTTGCATGTAGATTTATAGAAATAATCATGTTTGTATGATTGTATGGTGATGAATATTCTGTGTATACATACATACATACATACATACATACATACATACATACATACATATATATATATATATATATATATATATATATATATATTTGTGTGTTGTTGTTGCCAGGTATCAGTATACCTGTTTTGTTTTTTTAAAATAAGGACTTTTAATAGAAAAACCATTACCTCTTGATTTGATTCTCTGTTAGAATTTGTTATGTAAATGAAAGATGTTTGTTTAGTATGGATTAAGTTTATAAATTATAATTGAGCTAAATTAAAAACTGTTGTCTTTGTAAACAATAAGATCAGTTATTGTTTCAAATAAGAAAATATCAAACATCTTAAATTATTGAAACAGATTTATAACTTGAATGCATGTATAAAATCATGAATTTTAAAACAAAAATGACATTTTTTTAATTAACTGTGGAGTGAGCTTTTATGGATTGGACAGAATGGGAGTTTTTGGGTTTATCTGATTACCTAGTGATTTTGGGATGATGTGGTTCTTCCTGAAGGTGGAGGGCTGATTGGTGAGTGGGGAAAATTGTCAGGCGGATGGCCAGATGTTCGTGGCAACGGTGATAGCTCTTTCCAGTTTCTAAACCTAGTTTTTGGGTGGTCGAAGTTTTGTTGCTTCTCTGTATCTCTGGTGCACCGAGTGTTGCAAGGCTTTAAGGATTGGCAGAGGGGGTGTAGGCGAAGGGATGGCCGGAGTCGTAGTGATCAGATGGTCGGAAATGGGTTGTCGCGATGTTGACAGGTTTAGGAATGGTTGGAGTGTAAAGGTTCCAGGTTGCTTGGTTAACTCGAATTTGATTTTGAGCTGATGTGGAAACTCTGGTGGTCGTGATCAAGTTTGGGGATGGTCTGCAATGTGGTGAAGAGGGTTATGGTGGCTGGAGGTTGCCGGAGCGCCGGTGCATATGCACCGTGCATATGCACCGTGCATATTTTAAGTTCTGGTGAACGGATTTGTGCAGGGATGTGTCTCGAGTTTTACTCGGGTAGATCGAGTAGTTTACTCGAAGGAGATTAGGGTTTTTCTCGAAGCAGAAATAGGTGGCCTCGGGTATGTTGATTTTAGGTTTTATAAGCCCGACAGCATTCTGTCTTTAAAATTTGAATGGGATTCAAATTTTAAAGCAGGATTTTTAAATGTAAAGTTTGAATTTGAATTCAAAGGAACTTTTGATGTGACGCCCCACCTCTATGCTCACAATTACAAAGGTTATTATAAAGAATAACGTCTGCTATTGTGAAGAATAAGGCTTGTTAGAAGCGACCATCCGTACGTTATGCCTTAGATGAGCATTGATTACATCGATAGGAGATGCATAACTTACTCCCAAAGATATAAATTTCAATCCAGATCTAAAACGAAACTACGGTGGATAATGAAAAATCCAGAACAACCCATAATATCAACAACACTGATAGTATAATCACATCAGAAACAGAAATATCAGATATATAGCGGAAGACAAGTCTGGAATACATGGTACAACAATCTATAGTTCCCAAGAACCAAATACACATATACATGGATAACTACATACATAAGATGGGAGTCAAATAACCAAAAGAACTCCTCGAATGCCAGACAAAAGATGATGTGAAATCCCAAAAGCTGAAGCTGCTACAGAATCAGAGATAGCGACTATCCTGAAATAACTCGGTCTGACCCGAGTATTATTTAAAAGAAAATAATAAACGGATCAGTCTAATTTATTCTTAGAAATAAGAGTATGGCAAACAACACTGAAACAAATAATTATAGTCTCGAATGAGACTATACAGCATAAACGGTCAGTATAGTTTAAATGAAGAAATCTCAATTTAAACTCCATTAAATCAGTTTTCAAATTCACAATTGAATTTAAAACAACAATTCACAAAATCTAGAAATCAAAATAGATAACTAGAAAATCATCAGTCGCAAAATCTAGAAATCAAAACAAGATAACTAGAAAATCAGCATAAAAGTGGATCGATCCCAGCAGATGGCGAGTTTTAGCTACGCCGCACGTGCATCTCAGATGGCCGAAGCCTACCAAGTACTATAAATTTTTTTGGCGCCCATCAGATGACCCGAAGGTCCGCAGAGTGACCCGAAGGTCTAGTACTGGTAATTGACCCGAAGGTCCATCAGATGACCCGAAGGTCCAATAGAGTGGCTCGAAAGCCCAACAAAATCATCAGAATCATCAAGCAGCAGGTGTTTCAATTAACGAGTCCGGAATTAACCGAAATAGTAAAAGTTTGGTTCCATATTCCGCGCTTTTGCTAAATCATTTAAATCTCTTCATCGTTTCCTTGAAAGTGCAAAATTGTGTATTTTAAATAAATAACAATTTGCGTTCTCAAACGGACAAGTCCGAAATTAAGCGAATCAGTAAAAGTGAGAGTTCACAGTCCTCAATTTTGCTGAAGCGTTTAAATCGCTTCCTCATTCTTTTAAAAGCGCAAACTGTAAAATTTTTTGAAAACAATTTTATTTTAAAACGATTTTTAAAACACGTGATTAAAACGGCAACATCTGTAGCAATTTCGACGAAGAAATTGCACTTCATAAAACACCGCGTTTTGAAAATATAACGCCGGTGTAGAAATTCTGTTATAAAAATAACGGCCACGAAGTACGTTAAAACCCAAACATCGGTTCAACGTAAATTAACCGGTAGGCTGCACTACTATAAATTCAACAAAGTCATACAGTTAACATTTATAATGTAAAGTCATATTTATCAAAACATACTTGCTAAGACCCGAGTTTCCATTGTAAAGAAAGAATATATAAGATTCTTATAAAGCTATGAGCCTGAAAGTTCTAACAAGTTAAGAACCCAACGTGTTCCAGTTTGCATGTATTAACTATTTACACATGAAATGTAATAAGGTGCCTGGGCAAGCTCTTGTTTCAGTATGCATATATACTAACTCTTACTAAAGTATGTGACTTGGCCAAATTATAAATGAACTGTCAATAGCCTTGATACGCATGCGATACATAGAACTAAACCTAAGCAACTCAAAGTGAAAATTCAACAGAAAGAAAAAAACGTGACAAACTATAAATATTTTTTTTTAAAGATGCACTTGGATATTGAAATACAACATAAAACACGTTGTTGCACACACAATGAAGATTTAAATAAACAACTTGGCCATGCTAATTATGCACACCCCATTCACGTGTATAATAATACACTTATACCAAAATTCTTTCCAAAATGAAACAACTTCACATGCCTGAAATACTAAATAATAAACTTTGACCTATCTCAAGTGTATAATAACTACAAGCTTGCATAGATTTTCAAACTAAAAACATACGTATGGAACTTTTATATTTAGTGGTCTGGGGGAAAAACTTACCCACATTTGTATATATAAAACAGATGAGGGGTCACGCATGCAACAAGGGAGGGGATTTACAACAAAACCGGTCACGCATGTAGTATGTATCCTAAACTAGATTAGGCTACAGGAGACGCGTGAAGTTTACATTGCAACTGGTCAGGAATAACATGTACATCATATACCCGAAGTTAGCTGTGACCAGAGGGAAGCCAAGGCTAATGAACGATGTGCACTGTACACGTCTATACACATGAAGTAAAAGATCAAGGCAAGCAAACTTGAACTAATATAGGATGCAAATTACTTTAGAGAGGACAGAGCTCGAAATTTCACTAAAAACACATGCAGTGCAAAATGACTTTAGGATGCAAATACAGCATATAGTGCAAAATGCACGGTAGTAGTGGTGCAAAATCACACCAAAACCGAATTCAAAAATCAAAGGAAACCAAATTTCGAAACAAGGTCATAAATGTGATGCCCATACATTAGCAGTGTGAGTAATATACTCACTTTAACTAGTTTCGAAATTAGCTAGAATCACAGATGCAAGCAAGCAAGAACATTTTGGAAGCTGCCATTAGAAGTCTACTCAGAACTCTGTGTTTGAGCGATATAAATAATGCAGAGCGGTATTATTATCTTTCTTCAAAATGGCACAAGTCAAGGAAGTGTGCTTTTGCCTTCTTTCAGGTACACTTTGCATTTAATGCAAACGTGCCTCTCAAAGCTTTGTACACGGCTATTCCAAAATACTGATGGTGACTATGTTTGCATTTGCTTTATGACATGAATGAATGGCCCAGCAATGTAATTGATGAAGGAAAATAATGTAGAGGGTTTTGGTTATAAAATGTAAAGGGTTTTACTTTAGAATAGATCACACTTCATATGCACATAAATCAAAAGCCTTTTATATTTTTTTTTCAGTTTTAATAAAAAGAAATTTCTATTTAAAATGTTAACTCCGACCGTAACTCAAAAATTACGGTCGTTACCGATTTTAAAAATACTTATTACTGACGGTAATAAAATCACGGTCGTTACAGACTCCCCCCCTTAGAAAAATTGCGTCCCCGCAATATTCATATTAGAAGCAGTCAATAATGAAGTAATTTATCACAACAAAGATTCAAAAATAGAAAAGATAGATAAGAATGCTCACCCCCACCCGAAGAGGAGAGAAAACCAGGATAAGAACGCTCGATGAATTCTCTGGTTTCCCAAGTGCAATTCTTGGGGTTTGCGGACCATTGAATCTTTACGAGCGGAACTTCTTTGTTCCTAAGGCGTTTCACCTCTGTAGCTAGCACACGGATAGGATTTTGTACAATAGATAAGTCGGGTGAGATCTCAAGATCTTGCAATATTGGAGGATCAATAATAATATCTGAATCTCGAAGACATCGTCGAAGCTGAGATATATGGAATACATCGTGAATTCCCGAAAACTGAACAGGTAGCGATACCCGATAAGCAACAGGGCCAATACGTTCCGTAATATGAAACGGTCCAATATAACGAGGAGCCAATTTCCCGGATCTACTAAAACGTACCACACCCTTCATCGGGGAAACACGAATGAACACCAAATCGCCAATAGAAAATTCCAAAGGCTTCCTACGATGATCGGCATAAGATTTTTGCCTACTCTGAGCCTCCTTCATTCTCTGTCTGATAATATCAATCTTCTCCGAAGAATCACGAATATAATCGGGGCCGAGAACTAGCTTTTTCCCCGATTCCAACCAACAAGATGGTGATCGACACGGCCTTCCGTAAAGAGCTTCGAATGGAGCCATACCGATACTGGATTGAAAACTGTTGTTATATGAAAATTCAACAAGAGGTAAGTGGTCTTCCCAACTACCACCAAAATCAAGAATGCAAGCTCGAAGGAGATCCTCTAAAACCTGATTCACCCTTTCAGTCTGACCGTCAGACTGTGGATGATAAGCTGTGCTGAGATTGAGCTTAGTGCCTAAAGCTTTTTGAAGGCTCTGCCAGAAACTACTAGTGAAAAGCGGATCCCTGTCACTAACAATAGAACTAGGCACTCCGTGAAGTCGAACGACTTCTTTAATAAACAACTTAGCCAATAAAGGAGCGGTCCAATTGGATTTGATTGGAATGAAATGGGCAGATTTAGTCAGTCGGTCGATAATCACCCAAATGCTAGTATGGCCTAGCCTCGAACGAGGCAAACCATCAACGAAATCCATAGAGATTTGATCCCACTTCCACAGCGGAATCTCCAAAGGTTGCAAGAGACCACCAGGACGTTGATGTTCTGCTTTAACAAGATTACAAGTCGTGCAACGGCTTACAAAACTTGCCACATCACGCTTCATACCTTCCCAATAGTATAAGCGTTTCATATCAGCATACATTTTACTACTACCCGGATGGATAGTATACTTCGAACGATGACAATCTTCAAGAATGTCATTTCGAAGATTAGAAATATCAGGCACGATCAATCTACCCTTCTTTCGAATACAACCACGAATATCAATATCGAAATCCTTTAGCTCATCGCTTCGGGAATCCGATTCACCACTTTGAATAAGATGGACAAGAGTAGGATCTCGTCTCTGTGCCTCGGCAAGGCGATCCAAAAGACTAGGACGAGCCTCCATGCTAAATAAAATCATGGGAGAATCTGGAACTGGGGAATGGTCTCGAATATCACAAAGAGATAAATTCTCTAATATTTTCCATTCTGCTAACATCATGGAAACGACAGCTTGTTGCTTACGACTAAGCGCGTCAGCAACTCGATTTCCCTTTCCAGGGGTATACTGAATATCAAAATCATATGAGGCAAGGAACTCGAGCCAACGCTGTTGCCTCATATTAAGCTCTTTCTGAGAAAATAAATACTTAAGAGACTTGTGATCAGTATAGAGAATAAAATGCTCGCCCAAAAGATAATGTCGCCAAATCTTCAAAGCAAAGACAATGGCGGCTAATTCCAGATCGTGGGTAGCATAACGAATCTTGTTAGGCTTTAGTTGCCTAGAATCATAAGCAACCGCCCTATCCTTCTGCATGAGAACTGCACCGAGCCCACAACCACTGGCATCGGTATACACCATAAGATCATGATTCCCTTCGGGAACCACTAAGATAGGAGCATGAGTAAGGAGATCCTTTAACTTCAAGAAAGAATTCTCACACTTATCCGACCAAATAAAAGGAACAGCTTTTCTCGTGAGAGTGGTAAGCGGTAAAGCAATACGAGAAAAGTCCTTAATGAATCGGCGATAGTAACCCGCCAATCCAAGGAAACTACGGATCTCAGTAACAGTCTCGGGTCTCTTCCAATTCTGAATAGATTCGATCTTAGAAGGATTGACAGAAATACCATCGGAAGATACAATGTGACCGAGAAACTTCACCTTATTCTCCCAGAAGTGACACTTGGAGAATTTGGCATAAAGCTGATGCTGACGGAGTGTGCTCAAAACAATCTCCAAATGCTGAATATGATCGGCTTCAGATTTGGAATAAATAAGAATATCATCAATGAAAACCAAGACGAACTTATCGAGATATTCACGAAATATCCGATTCATAAGATCTACAAAATACGCCGGAGCGTTCATCAAACCGAACGGCATAACAAGCCATTCGTAAGAACCATAACGAGTACGGAATGCGGTGAGAGGAATGCTGTCTTTCGCCACTCGTAACTGATGAAAACCAGTAGCAAGATCGAGCTGGGAGAAGATTTTTGCGCCACTTAATTGATCGAACATGTCATCGATCCTAGGTAATGGATATCTATTTTTGATAGTAAGCTCGTTAAGCTTGCGGTAATCAATGCAAAGCCTAAGAGTACCATCTGGCTTCTTAACCAAGACAGCGGCGGCGCCCCAAGGAGACGAGCTAGAACGAATAAAATGCTTGGCTTCCAACTCAGATAATTGTTGCTTGAGTTCCTCATTTTCCTTAGCAGACATTCTCGTGGGAGGACGACTGATAGGATGTGCACCGGAGATAAGATCTATACGGAACTCTATTGCCCTTTTCGGCAGCAATTTCGAAATAGACTCAAAAACATCGGAAAAATTACAAACAACTGGAATATTAGCAATAATATCCTCGGCCACGTAGGAAGAAATGAGAGCACTATAAGCATGATCCATGTCTCGAAAAACAATAGATAACTGCTCGCTAGCATCGGGATGCTTGAGATACAAAGTTCTTTCGGGACATAGGATTTTAACTTCATAACGGACGAGCCAATCCATACCCAATATCAAATCAAAATCAAGATGATCCATAACATGCAGATTCGCATGAAAGGAAAAACCACAAAGAATAATCTCAACATCAACGCACAACAAACCAAGAGTGGTGGATCCACCAATAGGATTTACGATCCTCAAAGGGTCGCAAAGAGTAATAATATCAAAATGAATAATATCAACTAGCTCCTTTGATACGAATGAATGTGACGCACCCGTATCGAAAAGAACTCTAATGGAACGACCATGAAATAAAATAAAACCTTCCAAAACAGAAGGAGTAATACCTTTCGGCTGAGAAGAATTACCAGAATCTTTAGCAACATTAAGCTTCACAAATTTGAGACCCCTAGAAGCAGTAGGGCAATCTGTAATCCAATGACCCTCTTTCTTACAATAGCGGCAAATGCGAGGCTTAGGACAATTACGGTGAAGATGATCCAGAGATCCACAATTGTAGCACGCCCTCTGAACAGAAGGGCACTACTCGGTTGGGAACTAGAGGTGGCTTGCTTCTTCTTCTTCTGATTAGAATTTGGCTTACGAAATGGGAACCTCTTCTTGTTGGGGTTCTTAGAAACCTCAACATCTTCACCACTATCACGTTCCTTTTCAACAGCTTCAAGACAAAGAGCCGAATCAACAAGCTCCTCAAAAGAGAGCTTAAGCTGAAGCAAAAGAACCTTCTTCAAATACTTCTTCAAACCATCAACAAAACGAAGATTTTTCTTACGCGGAGTGTTAATGAACTCAACTCCGTATTTGGACAAGGCCTCAAAAGATGCAACATAATCAGAAACAGATGACTTTCCTTGCTTCAACTCAAGGTAACTACGAGCAAGATTAGCCTTTTCCGATTCAGGAACGAACTTGAGTTCGAAACGTTCCTTAAACTGAACCCAAGAGAGAGTGGACTCATCAACTTCCGCAATAAAAAGCTCATACCAATCAAGCGCACGCTCTTGCAACATACTAGATGCCACGAGAACGCGATGATGATCCGAAAGATCCATCCGAGAAAATATGCGCTCACAAGTGCGCAACCAAGTCTGAACTTCCATAACACTTTCCGATCCTTTGAAAGGCTGACCTCCAAGGTGGGAATAGTCACTACACAGGCGAGCGAAGGCAGACTTCTAGGAAGGAGCTGCGGGAGTAGCAACAGGAGGCTGAATACCCCGAAATAGCTCCATAAACTGATCAGCTGACATGTAGACACCGTCCGGATGAGAGCCACTAGACGAGCCTGCAGAAGAACGCTTCCCTCTACCTCTTCCAGCCATAGACTGAGAGACAAGATAAGGTAAAGATCAGTTAAAACAATACACAATGATAAGAAGTTTAACAAATGGAATACTACGGAATATATAATTTATTCCTAGACGTACTCCACATGTTAAAGTGAGAAGAATAGATTAGAAAGGCACGAATAAAACCCCGAATAGTTGTAACACATGTCCCATTATTTTTCTGTTCTGTGTATATTATAATTTGTTCTGAATTTCTGCTCTGATACCAAGCTGTGACGCCCCACCTCTATGCTCACAATTACAAAGGTTATTATAAAGAATAACGTCTACTATTGCGAAGAATAAGGCTTGTTAGAAGCGACCATCCGTACGTTATGCCTTAGATGAGCATTGATTACATCGATAGGAGATGCATAACTTACTCCCAAAGATATAAATTTCAATCCAGATCTAAAACGAAACTACGGTGGCTAATGAAAAATCCAGAACAACTCATAATATCAACAACACTGATAGTATAATCGCATCAGAAACAGAAATATCAGATATATAGCGGAAGACAAGTCTGGAATACATGGTACAACAATCTATAGTTCCCAAGAACCAAATACACATATACATGGATAACTACATACATAAGATGGGAGTCAAATAACCAAAAGAACTCCTCGAATGCCAGACAAAAGATGATGTGAAATCCCAAAAGCTGAAGCTGCTACAGAATCAGAGATAGCGACTATCCTGAAATAACTCGGTCTGACCTGAGTATTATTTAAAAGAAAATAATAAACGGATCAGTCTAATTTATTCTTAGAAATAAGAGTATGGCAAACAACACTGAAACAAATAATTATAGTCTCGAATGAGACTATACAGCATAAACGGTCAGTATAGTTTAAATGAAGAAATCTTAATTTAAACTCCATTAAATCAGTTTTCAAATTCACAATTGAATTTAAAACAACAATTCACAAAATCTAGAAATCAAAATAGATAACTAGAAAATCATCAGTCGCAAAATCTAGAAATCAAAACAAGATAACTAGAAAATCAGCATAAAAGTGGATCGATCCCAGCAGATGGCGAGTTTTAGCTACGCCACACGTGCATCTCAGATGGCCGAAGCCTACCAAGTACTATAAATTTTTTTGGCGCCCATCAGATGACCCGAAGGTCCGCAGAGTGACCCGAAGGTCTAGTACTGGTAATTGACCCGAAGGTCCATCAGATGACCCGAAGGTCCAATAGAGTGGCTCGAAAGCCCAACAAAATCATCAGAATCATCAAGCAGCAGGTGTTTCAATTAACGAGTCCGGAATTAACCGAAATAGTAAAAGTTTGGTTCCATATTCCGCGCTTTTGCTAAATCATTTAAATCTCTTCATCGTTTCCTTGAAAGTGCAAAATTGTGTATTTTAAATAAATAACAATTTGTGTTCTCAAACGGACAAGTCCGAAATTAAGCGAATCAGTAAAAGTGAGAGTTCACAGTCCTCAATTTTGCTGAAGCGTTTAAATCGCTTCCTCATTCTTTTGAAAGCGCAAACTGTAAATTTTTTTGAAAACAATTTTATTTTAAAACGATTTTTAGAGCACGTGATTAAAACGGCAACATCTGTAGCAATTTCGACAAAGAAATTGCACTTCATAAAACACCGCGTTTTGAAAATATAACGCCGGTGTAGAAATTCTGTTATAAAAATAACGGCCACAAAGTACGTTAAAACCCAAACATCGGTTCAACGTAAATTAACCGGTAGGCTGCACTACTATAAATTCAACAAAGTCATACAGTTAACATTTATAATCTAAAGTCATATTTATCAAAACATACTTGCTAAGACCCGAGTTTCCATTGTAAAGAAAGAATATATAAGATTCTTATAAAGCTATGAACCTGAAAGTTCTAACAAGTTAAGAACCCAACGTGTTCCAGTTTGCATGTATTAACTATTTACACATGAAATGTAATAAGGTGCCTGGGCAAGCTCTTGTTTCAGTATGCATATATACTAACTCTTACTAAAGTATGTGACTTGGCCAAATTATAAATGAACTGTCAATAGCCTTGATACGCATGCGATACATAGAACTAAACCTAAGCAACTCAAAGTGAAAATTCAACAGAAAGAAAAAAACGTGACAAACTATAAATATTTTTTTTAAAGATGCACTTGGATATTGAAATACAACATAAAACACGTTGTTGCACACACAATGAAGCTTTAAATAAACAACTTGGCCATGCTATTTATGCACACCCCATTCACGTGTATAATAATACACTTATACCAAAATTCATTCCAAAATGAAACAACTTCACATGCCTGAACTACTAAATAATAAACTTTGACCTATCTCAAGTGTATAATAACTACAAGCATGCATAGATTTTCAAACTAAAAACATACGTATGAAACTTTTATATTTAGTGGTCTGGGGGAAAAACTTACCCACATTTGTATATATAAAACAGAGGAGGGGTCACGCGTGCAACAAGGGAGGGGATTTATAACAAAACTGGTCACGCATGCAATATGTATCCTAAACTAGATTAGGCTACAGGAGACGCGTGAAGTTTACATTGCAACTGGTCAGGAATAACATGTACATCATATACCCGAAGTTAGCTGTGACCAGAGGGAAGCCAAAGCTAATGGACGATGTGCACTGTACACATCTATACACATGAAGTAAAAGATCAAGGCAAGCAAACTTGAACTAATATAGGATGCAAATTACTTTAGAGAGGACAGAGCTCGAAATTTCACTGAAAACACATGCAGTGCAAAATGACTTTAGGATGCAAATACAGCATATAGTGCAAAATGCACGGTAGCAGTGGTGCAAAATCACACCAAAACCGAATTCAAAAATCAAAGGAAACCAAATTTCGAAACAAGGTCATAGATGTGATGCCCATACATTAGCAGTGTGAGTAATATACTCACTTTAACTAGTTTCGAAATTAGCTAGAATCATAGATGCAAGCAAGCAAGAACATTTTGGAAGCTGCCATTAGAAGTCTACTCAGAACTCTGTGTTTGAGCGATAAAAATAATGCAGAGCAGTATTATTATCTTTCTTCAAAATGGCACAAGTCAAGGAAGTGTGCTTTTGCCTTCTTTCAGGTACACTTTGCATTTAATGCAAACGTGCCTCTCAAAGCTTTGTACACGGCTATTCCAAAATACTGATGGTGACTATGTTTGCATTTGCTTTATGACATGAATGAATGGCCCAGCAATGTAATTGATGAAGGAAAATAATGTAGAGGGTTTTGGTTATAAAATGTAAATGGTTTTACTTTAGAATAGATCACACTTCATATGCTCGTAAATCAAAAGCCTTTTATATTATTTTTTTCAGTTTTAATAAAAAGAAATTTCTATTTAAAATGTTAACTCCGACCGTAACTCAAAAATTACGGTCGTTACCGATTTTAAAAATACTTATTACGACAGTAATAAAATCACGGTCGTTACATTTGAATACAAAGTTTTTAAAATGAAAATTTTAAATTTAAAGCAAGATTTAAATTAAGTTTTAAAAATCAAGTCTAAATGTAGATTCAAGTTTACTATGAATCCAGATTTGAATTTAAAACAGTTTGTAAATTTTAATGTTGAACATGTTTAAATGTTTTGAAGTAGATTTTAAACTAAAAAAATGAGTTTGTTTTCAAATAAAAGTTTAAACTTGATAAAATTCTTTATTAAGCTTTTCTTTAGTATTTGAATAAAAATTATGAAGTGTTTAACTTAAATTTGAAAAGTTAGATAATCAATTTTTTTTTGAAAAGCTTGATTTCTTTTCATAAACTTAAGTAATTTAGTTTTAAACTTTTTCTTGTATAAGTAATGAATGTTCTTTAACATTTATTTTTAAGGTTTATAAATTTATATAAATTTGGATAATTTTTTTTAAATGGTTAAACATTTTGAATCATAAATTTTAAAAATGGAATTTGAATTTAATTTAGAAATGTATTGTTTTAAATACATTTGAATGTTAAAGAAGTCATTAATAAAGTAAATGAATTATTTTAGAAATAATTAGGATAATTAAGAATTTAACTTATAAGAGAATCAAGGAATGATTTATTTGATTTTTAATTAATGATTTAGGTTAATTTAATTAGAGATGATTGATAATGATTAATCTAAGATAAATTTCTTAAGGAAGTAATTAAAGAAATGTTGTTAATTAATAAAGATAATTATCTAAGGATTATTAAGTAATTAATTAATGTGATTAATTTTGATAATTAATAGGATTAATTAATTGAATAATCAATTGTAAATTGTTAAGTATAATTACTTGATAAAAGTAATTAAGGAATTAATTTCATATTGAAATTAATTTTGATAATGTTATTTGTTTAAGTTAATTAATTAATTTAGTTTAATTAATTTAAGAACATCATTTGATGATTTAATAAGAGTAATTACTTAATGTAATTAATGGAGCATGATTACTTAGGGAAGTAATAAATAATAATTACTGGAATGCAATTAGTGAGAGATGATTTTTAATGAAGTAATTTAGGTAATTACTTTTTAAATCAAGGGGTTAATTAATGAAGATGATTAATTATGGGATAATTAATTTGTTAATGAGTAATTAAGGATAGTTAATTACTGGATTGATATTAATCAAGGGTGATTAATAATTGTATTTTAAATTTTAGATTAATTATTAAATTTAATTAATTTTAAATTAAGTCATTAATTTAAATATAAATTAGGGATCATTAATTAATATAATTAATGATTTAATTAAGAATTGATTAATTAAGGAATAATTAATAATTAAGTGACTAATTAATATAATTAATTAAGGATAAATGTAATTAATTATAGTTAATTAATAAATGAAGCAATGAAATGTTATTACTAATGATTAAGGTTAATTAATTTTGTGAAATTAATTAAAGACTATTTACTTATTGTAATTAGAGAATGATTAATCAAAGGTGTTTAATCAAGATGAATACTTAGAGAATGATTAATTAACTAGGTTAATTAATTAATGGATATATAAGCAAGTTTTATAGATGTGGTAATTAATTTAATTTATTTTAAATTTATTAGAGATAGTAGTAATTAATTTAATTCATTTTAAATTAATTATAGATGGTGGCTAATAAATCTTTGCTTATGGATGATATTGATATTTCATTGGATGGTTGTGATCTCAGTAATGAGATGAGTAATATCTATATGATATGGATGCTTGGTTAAAGAATGATGATATGGATTATCTGTTTGTGATGATTATCTGTTTGTGATGATAATACGGGTTGTCTGTTTTTGATGAAATGTGATTATCTATTGTGATATGTGAATTATCTATCTGTGTGTAAATGGATAATGATGAATTGAATTAATTGTTCAAATTAAATTCACTTGGACATTAAGATGGCGTTTGGATTTCGATGAGATTGGGATCGGGTTTCCAAATTTGGGATTCTGAAAACCACATCGATCCAAATTAAATGTTAGGTTGTGAATCTCAAGTGAAGAGTGAAGACTCGAGGTGTAAGGACTATTCATGTTAATACTCCGAGGGCGATTCCAATATAAGTTTAACGGGGGTAGTACTTTCAGGTTTGAGATAAAAATTCAGAGTGCAAGGGCTATTGTCGTTAACTCTGAGGGTTATTCTAGAACGAGTGTAGCGAAATAGTGCCTTCGGTTTCGTTCTAACCCGGAACGAACTTGTATGGATTGAATGCTTTCAGAACATCGTCAGGTGGACGATGAGCATTCTAAGATTGATGTATCCTATAAAGGTAATCGTAGCCTCAAGCCTCATCAACCGAGAATGGCTAAAACAGGGGAGGTGCAGCAAGGCTAAGTGGGTCATGCCCAAGTAGGACGATATTTACCCCTGTCTAGAGGTCCCTTTTTATTTCGGTTATGTGGCAATTGGCGACGGCCATCTGCGGGGTGGTCTTGTTCGGGACTGTCCAGTAAGGGATGGTTCCGGCTTTATGTTGCAGGGGATTGGGAGTAATCCTCGGTACGGTGATCTAGGCCACGTACTGTGACAGGCGGTACCCCTTGTAGCCCTGCCATTGATGGAAACCCATTCTTCCTACGTGTCCCTACCGTTTTGGTTGCATTACCCACTTTTGTGGTTAGTATCTGGAATTTAATCATGTAACAATTTCGGATATTTCTTATTTACTTGAAAACCCTAGACACTATTATAATATCACTGGATTTCCTATCAAATGTTTTGGTTAGCATAAGGTAAATTTTTTTCCATGTTTATGTGTGTGAAGTCTTACATGATACCTTTTTCTTTTCAAAGGATTTTCTAAAGTTAAGCAACTTTTAAACCCGTTTACTCACACCAGACCCATGTTTGACCCGAGTTTTTATTTTCTATTTTATTAAACTCTTGGGTACTCATATTATGTATGAGTAGTCAAGTGATTTAGGATTGCTTTGACGAGTTCTGGAGGAGATATGGAGCAGGAGGCTTCAGCGTGTAGATATATATAGTGGTTCCGCTGTGTTTAAGTTGTATCTGTTTTCTATGATGTACTTGAATTATAACAACCAGACATGTGTTTATAACTGTCTAGTTTATGTGTATTAGCTGTATAACTCTGATGTATATGATACTATGTAATACTTTATGTGATATAATATAATTTATTCCTTCCGCTGTGAGATTTTGATGTTGTTTGTTTCTTTCTTTCCTATCTTTTCTCTTTTCTATCCTTTTCTTTCTTCTTAATAATGCGTCTTTCTATGGATTGAAAGGCGGGTCGTTACAATATGATTTCAAAAGTGAATATGATTTTGAAAGTGAATAAAGTTTAAAAGTGAAGATGATTTCTAAAGAGACATGATTTGAAATTGAATATGATATTTTGATATAAATTATGGATTGACTTTTGAAACGTAAAAGAACCATCCTATGTGAAATTAGCGTTTGGTTGTTAAAGAGACCGGGATCAGATATTGTCATAATCTCTGCCAATACCGAAAACCACTTTAACAACTATGTACGTGGTGGAGATTCCATAAACGAAGTAGGATGGTTTGGTGAATGATTCTGTATGAGGTATTTACGTGACCCTGACTCCCATGAGTCAGGTTGATGTGGCTAAAATCAGGAGCTATGCTTGGCCAAGTGAGGTCATTCTTCCTATCGGGCATACTTCTTTGATACTACATTTTGACTTTATGATTGATTTGGTGGCCACCCTTGATTTTTATTTGAGAGTGTGTTCCGAGGTGGGCGGTAACAGCAGCTATGCATTACCACCAGTCCGAATATGCAAATGGCTGCCTCGAGTGCCGTGTCGCAAGCCCTATCATGCCTTTTACGAGCTTGTTTTATACCATACCTATGGAGTGCCCTCTGATAGCCCTCTAGTTTAGGGGGGAGTTACGGTACTGTATAGACTATGGAAATATATAAAATGTGTTAAAGGGGATATGGGTAACTGAATACTTTACTTTACTATAGATACTATTATAACAGCATATTGTACTACATAGTAGATAATTTAACGGATCCTTAGAAGATGGAAATCCCGAATATCTCTTAAGTTACTACACCTACGTTAGACATAAAACCTTGTATACATCTCTGACGCCGTTACACTCATATTTACTGTAACATTCCCGTTTTTAAACAAATTTAAAATTTGTAATTAATTTGATTCCTAGATTAAATTAGGGATTAATTTGGTAAATTAATATGAAAATATATAAAATGTTTTTATGTTAACAAGTGTAGCTAGTTTTAATCAGATATTTGTTTATTTATTATATATGTATATTTATTGATTTTAAAAATAAAACTTGGATTTGAGATTCAAAATAAATATTGAGAATAAATTAAACTTAAAGAAATTTATATTTGAAACAAAGATATAATAAGTATGATTACTTAAGTTTAAGATGAAAATTTTAAAATAAGCATTTGTTAATAGTTTAATATCTTAAGTTTAAAAATATAAATATACTGAAAATAAAAATTGCACTTACTAACTTATAAATATTTATAAGTAATATATAATTTAATTTCAAACCATTTTACTTTAATTTGCATAAGTATAAATAATACATAAGAAAGTATTAAATAATTGTTTTTAACATTTAAAACATAATAAGTAACTTGAATAAAATACATATGTGAATATACAGTATTTATAAAATGATAAGGTTAAAAAAAAAATATAATTAAATTTAACAAAAGGATTTCAAAATAAAAAGTTTATATTATAACAAGTGTAACCATTTTGAATTGTATTAAGACATTTGTAAGGTTAATAGTTAATGTTTAAAACATGCATTATAAATAAATCTAGGTTAAGGGGTTTAAACAAAATTTATAAATTGAAATCAAATAAGGGCTAAAAACATGAAATGTAAATAAATTAAAAAGAAGGTCTAAACATAAATTTGAATATATCTTTTTTTTACAAGCGTTAGATTTATATGACTTAGTATTAACAAGTGTTAACATGAAAACAACAAGTGGCAAGGATAAAAAAGAGAAGAAAAAAAACTTTTATTAACATGTATTGAAAGAAACAATTAGGTTTCTCAATATTTTTCTCAGTTCATACTTCTCAAAACTGAGAAACAAAATGTAAATCAAAATCTGAAAAGCTCTTAACCTCAAATTCTTCAACCTGAAATGATTCACTCAACTATTTAAGCAGAGATTAAAATCTGAAACAAAACCAGAAACTAGAAAATGAAAAGAACTGATCAAAGAGGAAAGTGAAAAGAATGGTTTCAAAGAAAAAACAGAATGCAGATCAAAGAAAAGAAAAACTGCAAAATTTAAAGCAAGATCAAAACCTGTTCTTTGTTCCTCTCTTCTCTGTCATTTCTCAGGTGAGAAAACACACTTGGATCTGCCTCTATGTTTTGCTGTTGATGCTTGAACATATTATGGAAATGTTGTTTGGTATACTTGCTTGTTACTTATATGTATAGTGATGTACATAACTGTGTGCTTATGTTTATAGGTAACAGTTTTTTAAAATAAATAAATAAAAAATTTCTCACCTCTCAAAATCTTTTTAAGCTATGACTTCTAAAGAAGAAATAACAGTAACAATGTAATGCTAAGATTAAAAATGGTTTTAGATATTTATATAAAGTAATTATCTCTAAAAATAAAATTCATAGTAACAACAAAATTTATGTTGAAAATCAATACTCGTGATTCCCGACTTTGATTATCCAAACAGAATTGTATTATAAAATGATGATTTTTAATATTAATATCATAATTTTTAGTTTTGATTTGTAATAGAATTTGCAAGATGAACAATTTTGGGTTTTTTGTTAAAATCTGATGATTAATGAAGTGGCGAGTCTCGAGTTCATTGCCGGAGGAAGGTTGTGGATGGGTGATCGTAGGAAAAATGCTCGTGTCATTTATCGATGGTCGGGGCGGTTGATTGATGATGGTTTAGGGTTTAAGTAAGGATTTGGGTTGGTTGGGTTGTTGGAGGTCACTGCGTCGTTCTTGATGACCAGAGTTCACCGGACTGGAGGGAAAAGATGGAGGATCGGTCTGCGAAGCTTTGGGCAGAGGGTTGTGGTCGCCGGTGGCTCGTCGTGGAGGGGCGAAGTGTTTTCTGGACAGTGGTTCAGGTCCAGGAAGTGGTCGAGTTGCAAAATTTTGGTTCTGATGAGATCACCGAAGATGGGTGGTCGGGATTGGTAGAGGGGGTCAACGTTGATCTATGGAGGCCGGCAACGATGATCGAAGTTGAGCAAATCAGGGGTGCACGTACACCATGCACTTGTGTGCCTGGAAATTTTTGATGATGGGAAGATGAAGCTGACTCGAAGTCAGGTTCGGGAGTGTGGGGTTGTAGCTCGGGCTTCAACTCGAAGTGGGTATGCAGTGCGAAATAAAAATACTTAGAAAAATTTTAAAATGTAAAATTCTGGGTCACTCGGGTCAATTTCTGGAAAAACTCGAAGCAGAGCTCGAGTTTGTGGGGGTTTAGCTTGGGGAAACACTCGGGTTGCCTGGGAATTTTTATATTTCCAGCTTTAAGCTTTAATGAATTAGATAAAGGAATTTCTGAAATTATTCTTTTTGATAAATGATGATTTATTTATTGAGTAGGAAGTATAAATTAAAAGTTTCAAAATTTTAAATTTTTATGTTGGATATTTAAAATTGATTTGTTTATTTAATTTTTCCAACGCTTTCAAATGGAATTTTATAATTAATTATTAAGGCAGGTAATTAATTTATCAATATGATTAACTAAAGGATTATTTGTTTCAAATTAAGGTGATTGATTTAATTTTGTTAATCAATCAAGAACTAAGGTAAAACAATTACACGATTAAGGTTAATCAAATAATGAATTAAAGATAAATTAATTAACTAATGAAAGTATTTAAGAAATGATTTATTAATAAAGGTAATTAATTGTTAATTAAGTAATTAAGGGTAATTAATTGCTAAGAGGTAATTACTTAATTAAAAGTAATTAATTTATCATTGAAGGTTGATTAACCAAGTGATCAAAGAATAAGTAATTTAAGGAATAATTAATTAATGTGGTTATTAATTAAGGTAACTAAATTAAGAATAATTAATTAAAGGTTAATTAATTTAAAATGATTAAGAAATCATTATTAATTAAGGGATAATTTATTAAGGATTCAGTTAATTACAATTAAGGGTTAATTAATTAAGATAATTAATTAAAGAAATGATTAATTAATGAAGGTGGTTAAGACTAAATCTCTTGTAGTTAATGATAATTAATCATTGATTAAAGATAATTAATGAAGTAATTATGTGGTTAATTAAATTAAACCACATGATTTATTCATCTTAATTGAAGATGTTTGATTGTTACTAAATGCTGTGTATTGGATTTGATATCTTTGATATGTAATTTTAATGCTATGAGATATGAATTGATGTGTGCTAAATTGTAATATTTGTGATTGTTTCTGTGTAGATATGAAAACCCCTTGGCCGTAAAACGACATTTGAAATTCGATGCAATAGGGAGTCGGATTTCAGTTGGTTATCCGAAACCCACATCGAATCGTAACGATGAATCTTTGTTATTGATAAATATACTTAATCTATGAATCTGTGAATGAAGATAAGCGTTATAGTTTATACCGCTTATCAATATTTATGCGCCTTAATCTGTGATGAGATGATCGTTGTTGCACTATTGTGTGTAAACCCTTGGACCACACCTATACACACACAAATATGGATTGCACGTGGAAATCGGTTAATTCACAGATTTTTGAAATAGTTTTAAATTTGAATTTTGAATCCAAATGGTTTTCGAAATGAATTGGGTGTTTTCAAAGATAAAAGTTATTTTTGAATAACTTGATAAGTTTTGAAATTTGAATATTTTGATTTAAATTTGAATTCAATATTTGTAATTGAATTCTATGATTTGGAAACTAGGGTTAAAAAGGTTATTCAACTTGTAAATGGGTTTATATCAAATAATAGTAGCTTTTATATAAGGAAAGAATTTTCCAAATTATGATGAAAAGATTTCAAATTTGAAATGGAATGATTTTGAAAGCTATATCTTTGTGAAAGATAGTTGAACCCTATTTTGGAGTTGAAGAGGATTTTGAGTGATGTATCTTTTATATATAAAAGATTCAAACGGGAATTGTTTTGAAAGCTATGAAATGGGTCTTTGATTCAAAGACCGGATGAGTTAATCAAATTTGAACTGGAATTGTTTTGAAAAGCTATGATTGAATCTTTGTAAAGGATTGGTGAACCTTGTTTTAAATTGAAAGGGGTCTTAAAAATGAATCTTTTGTTTAAAAGATTTTAATGTGGAAATTCTTTAAACCACTGAAGGTTTTTAAAACGAATCATTTTGTTTAAAAGATTTAGAATTGTAATTTGTTTAACCATTGGAAGAAAGGTTTTGGATTTTATAAGTTGTGACTTAACTAAGATCCCATTATCCATATATTTTTAAATATTGTGCTCATTATTCGGTTTAGCCGGGAGAGGCCTTGTGTCATATAACCCATTCCCAATAATGATACGACATTATGGATAGCATTTGAAGACCGGGTAGTTGCGAGAACGATAGGTTGACCAATCGATTGTCTCTGCACCGAGTAGCTACGGTATAGGGATTCCCTAAGTGATGGGAAGTCCGATCGGGATTGTGGATTCCCGGATTGCAAGGGCTTCTTCGGAAGTGCCTTCGGTTCTGTTTGAACCCGGAACAGACTTGTATGGATGTGTGTCTGACATTACACTTTGAGATGTAAAACCAGTTTCTATCAAATACATTTCTGTTTGGTGACGGAGATTTATTCTCTTAGCTTAACACCCTTCTTTGAGACGTACGACCTCAGAGGTTATGTATTTGATGGTTACTAGTAATACATTCCCAATTTGGTAATGTGACATATGAAGTACTGCTGATCATTTGTTGATCAAAGCATGGCTTTTGTAAAAATCGTAGCTTTGTGGATGAGACTTGCTTGTCTAGGCGAAACTAGATGGTGGGTTCTCGCTTCGCGTTTGGTGGTGAACGGGAGACTCTTACCCCCACACGTCCTCTTTACGGGGTTGGTTAGGCGTAAGCCGTGACAGTCGCAAGGCTGGCCGTAAAAGCAAGTCTGGGGTACCAGTGTAGGCCACGGCGGGCTGGGATGGTTGAAAAGCCTACCGGTCGAGAGTGGCCGCTGTTAGACGGTCGAAGACCCAAGACTACTACATTTGGTATCAGAGCTGAAGGTTGAAACTTTAGCTCAGGAGTATAACACATTAAGTAACTCATTAGAGATAGGGTGAAGTATACCCTAGAGTGAGTATATCCCTAAGATATCTGTCTGAATGCCTCGGTAAATTCTCTTTTATCCACTGATAGTGAGTATGAGTGCGAGAAGAGGACGAGATAGGGGACAGAGAAATACCAATATGGTTAATGCCCTGCAAAAACAACGGAAATAACTTTCTCTATCAATCTCCTTTGATTCATCTTTTCAATTGTTTGATAGTTTCTTGGTAGCTCTAGGAAGAAGCTTTGATATATTTGCATGGGACACAAACTCCAGATGGGTCAGAATTCTTTGTTTGGATGAATTGTTTGCTTTGGTTGGTATGGTTGATTGGTACATTTTGGTTGTTTAAACTAAAAGTTTTGGGATTGTATCCAAATATTTGTCTTTTCTTTGGGGTATTCCGACTCGAGCTTGGAATCCATACCCAATGTTTGAGAATTATGGAAAATTAAATTCATTTATTTGTTCTCTTGGGTCTCGATATATTCTACGAGTGGTTAGTTATCTTTGAACTAATCAATATCCCTGTGTATTCATAGTTCTGGTGACCCGAGTATCTTGATTCGTTCTTGTATCCATTATTGATATTCTGATTTGGTAAGCCAATTGCAGAATAGATACCCAGTTTGATTTGGAAACTGTCTCTCTGTCTTTGTATATCCTTTGTTTCTCCCTGCTTTCAAATTTCGAGGACGAAATTTTCTTAAGGGGGGAATCTGTAACATTCCTGTTTTTAAACAAATTTAAAATTTGTAATTAATTTGATTCCAAGATTAAATTAAGGATAAATTTGGTAAATTAATATGAAAATATAAATAATGTTTATATGTTAACAAGTGTAGCTATTTTTAATCAGATATTTGTTTATTTATTATATATGTATATTTATTGATTTTTAAAATAAAACTTGGATTTGAGATTCAAACTAAATATTGAGAATATATTAAACTTAAAGAAATTTATATTTGAAACAAAAATACAATAAGTATGATTACTTAAGTTTAAGATGAAAATTTTAAAATAAGCATTTGTTAATAGTTTAATATCTTAAGTTTAAAAATATAAATATATTGAAAATAAAAATTGCACTTACTAACTTATAAATATTTATAAGTAATATATATTTTAATTTCAAACCATTTTACTTTAATTTGTATGAGTATAAATAATACATAAGAAAGTATTAAATAATTGTTTTTAACATTTAAAACATAATAAGTATAACTTGAATAAAATACATATGTGAATATAAAGTAATTTATAAAATGATAAGGTTAAAACAAAATTTATAATATGGGTTTAAACAAAATTTATAAATTGAAATCAAATAAAGGCTAAAAACATGAAATGTAAATAAATTAAAAAGGTCTAAACATAAATTTATATATCTTTTTTTACAAGTGTTAGATTTATATAACTTAGTATTAACAAGTATTAACATGAAAACAACAAGTGACAAGGATAAAAAAGAGAAGAAAAAAAACTTTTATTAACATGTATTAAAAGAAACAATTAGGTTTCGCAATATTTTTCTCAGTTCATACTTCTCAAAACTGAGAAACAAAATGTAAATCAAAATCTGAAAAGCTCTTAACCTCAAATTCTTCAACCTGAAATGATTCACTCAAGTATTCAAGCAGAGAATAAAATCTGGAACAAAACCAGAAACTAGAAAATGAAAAGAACTGATCAAAGAGGAAAGTGAGAATCAAGGTTTCAAAGCAAAAACAGAATGCAGATCAAAGAAAAGAAAAACTGCAGAATTTAAAGCAAGATCAAAACCCGTTCTTTGTTCCTCTCTGCTCTGTCATTTCTCAGGTGAGAAAACACACTTGGATCTGCCTCTATGTTTTGCTGTTGATGCTTGAACATATTATGGAAATGTTGTTTGGTATACTTGCTTGTTACTTATATGTATAGTGATGTACATAACTGTGTGCTTATGTTTATAGGTAACAGTTTTTTAAAATAAATAAATAAAAAATTTCTCACCTCTCAAAATCTTTTTAAGCTATGACTTCTAAAGAAGAAATAACAGTAACAATGTAATGCTAAGATTAAAAATGGTTTTAGATATTTATATAAAGTAATTATCTCTAAAAATAAAATTCATAGTAACAACAAAATTTATGTTGAAAATCAATACTCCTGATTCCCGACTTTGATTATCCAAACAGAATTGTATTATAAAATGATGATTTTTAATATTAATATCATAATTTTTAGTTTTGATTTGTAATAGAATTTGCAAGATGAACAATTTTGGGTTTTTTGTTAAAATCTGATGATTAATGAAGTGGCGAGTCTCGAGTTCATTGCCGGAGGAAGGTTGTGGATGGGTGATCGTAGGAAAAATGCTTGGGTCATTTATCGATGGTCGGGGTGGTTGATTGATGATGGTTTAGGGTTTAAGTTAGGATTTGGGTTGGTTGGGTTGTTGGAGGTTGCTGCGTCATTCTTGATGACCGGAGTTCACCGGACTGGAGGGAAAAGATGGAGGATCGGTCGGCGAAGCTTTGGACAGAGGGATGTGGTCGCTGGTGGCTCGTCGTGGAGGGGCGAAGTGTTTTCTGGACAGCGGTTCAGGTCCAGGAAGTGGTCGAATTGCAAAATTTTGGTTCTGATGAGATCACCGGAGATGGGTGGTCGGGATTGGTAGAGGGGGTCAACGTTGATCTGTGGAGGCCGGCAACGATGATCCGAGTTGAACAAATCAGGGGTGCACGTACACCGTGCACTTGTGTGCCTGGAAATTTTTGATGATGGGAAGATGAAGCTGACTCGAAGTCAGGTTCGGGAGTGTGGGGTTGTAGCTCGGGCTTCAACTCGAAGTGGGTATGTAGTGCAAAATAAAAATACTTAGAAAAATTTAAAACGTAAAATTCAGGGTCACTCAGGTCAATTTCTGGAAAAATTTGAAGTAAAGCTCGAGTTCGTGGTGGTTTAGCTCGGGGAAACACTTGGGTTGCCTGGGAATTTTCATATTTCCAGTTTTATGCTTTAATGAAAACTGTTAAAGGAATTTCTGAAAGTTTATATTTAATTAGTAAGGTAGGTAATTAGTTTATCAATATGATTAATTAAAGGATTATTTGTTTCAAATCAAGGTGATTGATTTAATTTTGTTAATCAATCTAGAACTAAGGTAAAGCAATTACACGATTAAGGTTAATCAAATAATGAATTAAAGATAAATTAATTAATTGACGAAAGTATTTAAGAAATGATTTATTAATAAAGTTAATTAAGGGTAATTAATTGCTCAGAGGTAATTACATAATTAAAAGTAATTAATTTATCATTGAAGGTTGATTAACCAAGTGATCAAAGAATAAGTAATTTAAGGAATAATTAATTAACGTGGTTAATTATTTAAGGTAATTAAATTAAGAATAATTAATTAAATGTTAATTAATTTAAAATGATTAAGAAATCATTATTAATTTAGGGATAATTTATTAAGGATTCGATTAATTACAATTAAGTGTTAATTAATAAAGATAATTAATTAAAGAAGTGATTAATTAATGAAGGTGGTTAAGACTTAATCTCTTGTAGTTAATGATAATTACTCATTGATTAAAGATAATTAATGAAGTAATTATGTGGTTAATTAAATTAAACCACATGATTTATTCATCTTAATTGAAGATGTTTGATTGTTACTAAATGCTGTGTATTGGATTTGATATCTCTGATATGTAATTGTAATGCTGTGAGATATGAATTATTGTGTGCTGAATTGTAATATTTGTGATTGTTTCTGTATAGATATGAAAACCCCTTGGCCGTAAAACGACATTTGAAATTCGATGCGACATGGAGTCGGATTTCAGTTGGTTATCCGAAACCCACATCGAATCGTAACGATGAATCTTTGTTATTGATAAATATACTTTATCTATGAATCTGCGAATGAAGACAAGCGTTATATTTTATACCGCTTACCAATATTTATGTGCTTTAATCTGTGATGTGATGATCATCGTTGCACTATTGTGTGTAAACCCCTGGACCACACCTATACACACACAAATATGGATTACACGTGGAAATCGGTTAAGTCACAGATTTTTGAAATAGTTTTAAATTTGAATTTTGAATCCAAATGGTTTTCGAAATGAATTGGGTGTTTTCAAAGATAAATGTTATTTTTGAATAACTTGATAAGTTTTGAAATTTGAATATTTTGATCTAAATTTGAATTCAATATTTTAATTTTATTCTATAATTTGGATACTAGGGTTAAAAAGGTTATTCAACTTGTAAATGTGTTTATATCAAATAATAATAGCTTTTATATGTGGAAAGAATTTTCCAAATTATGATGAAAAGATTTCAAGTTTGAAATGGAATGATTTTGAAAGCTATATCTTTGTGAAAGATAATTGAACCCTATTTAGAAATTGTAGAGGATTTTGAATGATGTATCTTTTATATATAAAATATTCAAACGGGAATTGTTTTGAAAGCTATGAAATGAGTCTTTGATTCAAAGACCGGATGAGTTAATCAAATTTGAAATGGAATTATTTTGAAAAGCTATGAATGAATCTTTGTAAAGGATTGGTGAAATTTGTTTTAAATTGAAGCGGTCTTAAAAATGAATCTTTTGTTTGAAAGATTTAAATGTGGAAATTCTTTAGACCACTGAAGGTTTTTAAAATGAATCTTTTTGTTTAAAAGATTTAGAATGGTAATTTGTTTAACCATTGGAAGAAAGTTTTTGGATTTTATAATTTATGGCTTAACTAAGATCCTATTATCCATATATTTTTAAATATTGCGCTCATTATTCGGTTTAGCCGGGAGAGGACGTTGTGTCATATAACCCATTTCGAATAATGATACAAAGTTATGGATAGCATTTGAAGACCGATGGTGAAGATCAGGTTTTTCGAGATTGATAGGATGACCTATCGATTGTCTCTGCATCGAGTAGTTACGGTATAGAGATTCCCTAAGTGATGGGAAGCCCGATCAGGATTGTGGATTCCCGGATTGCAAGGGCTTCTTCGGAAGTGCCTTCGGTTCCGTTCGAACCCGAAACAGACTTGTATGGATGTGTGTCTGACATTACACTTTGAGATGTAAAACCGGTTTCAATCAAATACATTTTTGTTTGGTGGTGGAGATTTATTCTCTTAGCTTAACACCCTTCTCCGAGACGTACGAGCTCAGAGGTTATGTAGTTGATGGTTACTAGTAATACATTCCCAATTTGGTAATGTGGCATACGAGGTGCTGCTGATCATTTGTTGATCAAAGAATGGCTTTTGTAAAACGCATAGCTTTGTGGACGAGACTTCGTCGAACTTCACAACCCAGAATGGTCAAAATAGGAAGAATGCGACAAGGTTATTTGAGGGTAACGCCCCCTGAGGGTATGTTTATTTACTTCTGGATAGAGGTGGTATCATGGTATGGAGCCCAGATACTTAACCTAAGTGGTTGCTGCAAATTTATTACTTTGTGGTTGTTGGTGAATCCCGGGATAAAGGTTGGTTACGACCGGGGGATGGCATACTCGTGTAGTAGTTACCTAGTTATAGAGGTAACCCGGCCTTGTGTTGGCAGAGATCCGGTTAGGTTCTCGGGGCATCTCTCCAGAGGCGTACCCATGTGGCCTAGGAAGTTCCTTAGCCTGACCACTTGTTGAAAATCCAATCACCAATACCGCCTTGTACGGTTTTAGTTGTAGAACCTGCCATTTAACATTGTAGCTATAGTAAGCATACTATAATGGTACGTATGCTGGCTAAGATTAATATTATACTTTCGATATGTTTTCCACTATGCTCTAATAATAATATCACAAAGGATTTTGCATAGTAAGCATGTTTGACTATGCATTGCGGAGAAATCTCCCCCATGTGTGAGATTGCATTGTGTGTGTGCCGGGAGGCCTTATGGTAGTTTCATTTTACAAAAAGCATTACGGATTTCAAATTTAAATTCTTTTGTTTGTTTTTAAAGATAAACTATTTTTGTTTGCTCATACCAGTCCCATGACTGACCCGGAGTTTATTGTTCCCTTCCTAAACTTTGGGTGCCCACAATTTTCCACACGGGCAGTCTAGAGTTGAGTTTTTCAGATAGTAGATATAGATATCGATTCAGTAGCTTTTAGCATTCTCTTTGGAATTCTTTGGAGTCTTCGGATTCATGACCGGACTTGCTTAGCTTGGTGCATATGATGGTGGTTCGAGCTAGTGGTTCGGAGTTTTTGCTTTGGGTGCTTTGGAGTTAGAGTTGCTGTTGCTGTTTGGAGTTTTTGGGTTTCGCTGCTATATCATATTGTTATTCCGCTGTAGCATTGTTATCTTGTATCTCTGATATTGATTCATATCGTATCATTATTGTACCGAATGTTGTATATCAATGATATTCATTTCTTTTCTTCCGCTGTGTTTTTATACTTGATGTGTTATAAGCTCCGGCGAATCAGATTCGACGTTTGGATCTACGACATTTGAATATGAGTGTCGTATTCGATACCGATTTCCAAAGGTCGAGTCAGGGTCGCTACATTTACCATTGATTTAACTTACATAAGATCTTTTATTCTGACTCGAGTGTTTTGTCTTTTCAATTCGCTCGGGTCAGCCTGAGCATTTCAGGGTTGAAGTCCTTATTTCTGGAGGACGAAGACGAAGAGTTGTGCTATAATTATTTATTATGTTTATTCCACTGCATCATGTTGTTCTACTGCATTTTTTTATTTATTCCTGTTTATGCAACTCTGATGTTTGTGTTGTAAAGAATAATCAAATGTATTTATGAAACAACTTCATGAACTATTATTTGATTATCATATTTTATCATTTCGCTGTGAGATTCTATATTTTTTTTATTTCTTTCTCTTTTCTTATTTACCCAATAACAAATCTGCCCTTTCGTATGGTTTGAGTCCGACGTGTGTGGTTTATCGTCGATTTAAACTATCCAAAAAGGCAGGTCGTTAAAACTTCCCCAACGTGCCAAATCCCTTCCTAAGAGGGGAAATCTTAACGAGTATCATGTCTCGGACTGAAAAATCTAACTCCTTTCTTCGCATGTTAGTGTAGGACTTATGACGGTCCTATGCGGCCTTTATTCGTTGTCTAATTATTTTTATCTTTTTCGAGATCTCACGTATCAAATCTAGTCCAAATTGAATTTTGTAGTGGTTTTCCAACAATAATTTAACGATTTGCATGGCCTCCTACGTGCTTCAAAGGGTTCCGTGCCAATCGATGCTTGGTAAGTATTATTATACATGAACTTTACCAAGGGTAAGTGCTGCTCCCATCCTCTGAAATCCATGATGCAAGCTCTTAACAGATCCTCCAAAATCCTTATCACCCTCTCTTTCTGATCGTCAGCCTATGGGTTGTAAGTGGTGCTAAGATTCAACGTCATTCCAGTGGCCGACTGCAAACTACTATACAATTCACTAGTTAATAAGGGGTCCATATCACTAACAGTATTGAGTGAAACTCCAAGCAGTCATACTGCTTTCTTGATATAAATTTACATGAGGGATGTCATTGCCCTATTTCTCATAACTAGAATAAAGTGGGCACTTTTACCGAACCTATCCACTATAAACCAAATAGTTAATTACCCCTTTGGCTCCTAGGCAACCCATTTATAAAGTTCATCGATATATGCTCCTACTTCTAAGTTGACATATATAATGGCTATAATAATGCTTTAGGCTTCCCTTGTTCTTTCTTTATCTTTTGACACATCAAACACCTAAAGATAAATTCCACTATCCTTTTCTTCTTCCCTGGGAAATAGAAAATTCGCTTCATATCCCTATACATTTTATCTCCACTTGGGTGAATGGTCATTCGAGAATGGTGACGCTCAGCCAGAACTTCCTCTAAAATGTCCTCCACCATTGGAACACAAAGGCATCCACCTATTATCATACATTCTCTTTCGTCAATTGCATACCTAACTTCATGAGGAAAATGCTCTCTTTTACTTAGCTTTTCCAAAATACCTACTATCGTCGTGTCTTTCTTTTGTTCTTGCCCGATGCTATGTATCAACGTCAGCCCCACTTCCATCGCTGCCAAATAGCCTAAAGTGGACTTTGATGGTAGTTAGAAATTGAATTTTGAGAGTAACTCCAACTACCTCTACTTATGTATTGCACCTAGAGTAGCATGCCTTCGTCTAAGGGCGTTGACAACAACATTACATTTTTCGGGGGTTTATTGCATCTCAAAGGCATATGATGCTATAAAAGCCATCCACATTTGTTGCCTAAGATTCAATTTTTTTTGAAAAAATAGGTATTTAAGGGATTTGTAGTCAGTGAATGACTCAAACATTTCTCCCTAAAGATAGTGTCTCCACATCTTCGAAACAAAAACGATAGCCGCTAAGTCCAAGTCGTAAGTTGGCACCTCTTCTTATATCCTTTAACTGCCTACTTGCATAGGCTATTACCTTGCTCTCTTGCATAAGAATGGATCCTAATCCCATACCGCATGTGTTAGTGGAAATAGTGAAAGACTTCATCCCATCCGAAATAGTAAGTACTGGCACACTAAGCTCCTCAGCTTTTCAAATGCTTCCATGCATTTCTCGTCCCATGCAAACACTAGATTTGTCTTGGTTAAGTGGGTTAGTGGGACTGCTATCTCAACGAAGTCCTTGATGAAATTTCTATAGTAACCCACTAGACCAAGAAAAATCCTAACTTCTGTGGCATTCTACGAAATCTTCCAGCCTTGAACAACTTCTACCTTCGCGAGGCCCATGCACAATCCTTTCTCGAAGACAATATGACTAAGAAATCTTACATCCTTTTTCCCAAAGTGATACTTTGAGAATTTTTCTTTTAGTTAGTGCCTTCTTAAAGTCCCTATTACCTCCCTTAAGCGATTTTCATGCTCACCCTCACTTTTGGAGAACACTAGAATTTCATCCACAAACACTACGACGAACTTATTTAGTTTCCCCTTGAAGACTTTATCATCAAATCTACAAAGTATGCAAGGGCATCCGTCAACGCAAAAGGCATAACCTCCCATTCATACAACCCGTCTGGAGTGTGAAAAATGGTCTTTTATTTTCTATCCTCAACTATCTGCATTGATAGAATCTGATGGCTAAGTCCATTGGAAAAAGGTTTTGGCTCCAATAAGCTGGTTAAACAAGTCTCTATTCTATGTAGGGAATACCTATTCTTCTTGGTAAGCTTGTCGACTTCTTTATAGTTAACGCACAGCTTTAAAGAACCGTCTACCTTGGCGATGAAGATAACCGACGCTACTCATTTTGAAGTAATGTGACAAATAAATCCCTTCTACAATAGCTTCCATATTTTCTTGTTTAACTTCACCTTTCTTTTGGGGCCATATGTCTTAATGGAAGCATGACAGATCTAACATCCTCCTTCAAATTAATTCCGAACTCTATCTCCATTCGGGGAGAGAGACGTAATACTTCTTTATAAATGTCAGGAAATTCTCGAACTAAAGGGCACAGAGGAAGCTCATCTTATTATAGGCTCAGCAAATGTAAATAGCTTAACTCGGTTGATTTTTGGGGTGTACAACGGACATCTATATCTCGTCCCTTATAACTCCTTAAGAAAACGATCCTCCTTTCACAATCTAACATAACTCCATAATAAGACAACCAATCCATTCTAGGATAAGTCCATACCCCTCAAAACCAAGAATAAACGCAATATATATGAAATCAATGCTACAATATCCACAACTAGGTCTTTGCAAATTAAAGAAAGGTGTGTCGACCCCCTAATATGATTTTACATGATTATCGGGTTGATGACAATTTGGGTTTTTAGACTTAAGGGGTTAACTACATTTCTAGCTATGAATGAATGTGATGATCCCGAGTCAAGTAAGGTATGTATAGTATTCCTGGTAATAACAGTTGTACCTTCCAAAGAAGCTTTTCCTTGGTCTCAAGAAGGATTTCTACTTTGAAAATTTTCTATCTAATATATGTTATGTAATAATTTTATGCAAAATTTTATTATTTGTAATATAATTGTATAAGTATTTTATATTACGTAATAATTTTATGTTAAATAAATAAATAAATATATTTAGTCAAATAAAAAATTAATTTTTATTTACTACCGAATACATATTATACATAAATATTTTTTACTGATTAATTAATTCATCTAATTGTCTTGTTTATATAAAAAATTAATTTGCAGGCAGTGAGCATCAGTACGAAAGCATAATTTTTTATATATTATAATATATAGATATAATAATATACATAACCAACTAATTTGTGATAACATTTTGATATACAAGATTCGTAGTACAATCTAATATTCTATTATAAAATAATATATATAAACATGACATGAAAAATAAAACAGAGAATTACTTTCACTAATGCCATTGAGTACACGTTGAAATGTTGAATCGATCCCTTCTAATCCGTTCACAAATCAGATGTTGTTAGCTCCCAAGCTGTCATACCACTGATGATCAAATTGAAGAGTTTTGATGTACTTTCGCACTTGAATATTTTGGGTTTGGGAAGGATGGTTGCTGGCCAAAATTATCATAGAGAGAGAGGAGGGTAAAAGTGTAAAATGAAATGGTGTAAAAGGCGGCAGATAAATAGGAATTCAAAGGAGAGAAAAGTGGACCACGTCTGAATATCTCTGTCTTTATCAATTTGACTCTTTTAACCATTCAAAATTCTCTACAATTACCATCATATGGCTACCCAAACCATGCATCCTATAGCCAAAAGTATCATGCCCAATGGGTTTCAAATTTGGTTCATGTCTGAACAATATTTAATGCAGTTTTAAATCTCATTTAACCTTATACCGATATTGTTTATTGATTGGTATATTTATCTATTATAAGCACACCGTTTAATATTGTTCAAAATACATCAAATAAAATTTTACAGTTAGCATTTCATAAATATTAATTAATTTATGAATATTTATAAACTAAATTAATCGGATGGTAAAAGGATATTCAATTTTTTGTTTGCATGAGTCTTAGGTGTAAATTTGGTCAGCGACTAATATTCAACATTTCAATATTGATGTTCACACATCACTTAGTAGGTGGTGTGATTATGGCCAAATTTATCGCTTACTTGACTTCGGTAAAGTCCAATTTACTTTATTAAGCGTGTTAATACAAATAAAGGTGTCGAACATCAAGGAAAAACATATCGAAATTCAAGATGTTAGTGTGAAGAAGGAAGAGCAATTAAGTATTTGGTAAGGGATAACTAATTTCAAGCAACCAGGGAGATGTCAAACCTTTATAAGAAAAAGTATCAAATGTATAAAAAGGAATGCCAACCCTCTACAGTAAAAGGTGATGAATAATCAAGTAGATAACTAGCATTAAAGAGATGTTGAGTTCCTAAGGGGTGCCGAACCACTACAGCACAGAGTGTTGTAGAGCATATAATAGAGGAGTGATGCCACATCACTATTAGGTGTTGACTTGTTAAGAAAGGATGGTTTGTGTATATATGATCCAAGAGGTGACACTTATCAATGAGCCAAAGGATATAAGATATCTACACTATATAGGATTGTGAATATAAAAAATATGAAAGATGCAAATCTACTAAGGATGGCATATGTCTATAATTTAAAGGATAGCGTGTGTCTACACTTTAAAAGGATATCGAGTTGGACTTGGATTTTGGATTCTATCTTGCATACTTCTCTCAAGCTTTATACAAGGCTAGTTAAGCCCTTATTCCGAACTAGACCTGCCTCAACTTGCATATTTAGGATTAACAAAGAAATTTGTTAACATTTTAGCGCTAGAAAGAGGGATCGAACCTCTGAGTCCCTATATATTTCGATAAAATACTTTCCCTAGCTTGCATACAAAGGATATAAAGGATTTTCTCAACCTGAATATTTCTTTAAAGGATCTTCCGTATCTTGCATTTCCCAACGAAGAAATTTAAGGACTTTTGAATTCCTATATAAGACTTACCACATCTAGCATAACCTATTAAGTTGTATAATGACTATCTCTGAACAAGGATCTTCTGAGCCTCGATTGGCCAAACTAGTTTATCAAGCTACTTCTGACCCATGGTTTCATAAGGAGAAATTGCTAAGGTTGTTAGCACTATAAATTGTGGAAGAAGAAGAAAAGGTAGGTAATTCCTTATAATCCACACAAGTGGAGTATGAACCTATTTCACATAGGCTCTATCCCAATCCATAGTTGTCATTCTATATTGGGGCAAGAGAGCCCAACAAAGGTTTGCTTTCTTAAAAAATGAGAAGGGCCATACAATTCCAATATATGGGAACTATTTTTGAAAAAGAAATCACAAGAGATTTTGATGAATCTTCCCAAAGACCGAGAAGAGTAATCGATCATCCTCCCGTACAAATCAAAGTTTGAGAATATTTAAAGAGGAAATTTACAAACGATGCTAATATGCTAATCCAATGTTACAAGAAAGTCAAGTGGGAACAAAGAGCACAATAATCTAAAAATTCTCTCAAGGGTTCATTCCCTTACCACTTCCTGTGAGATCCTAACTAAAAAGAGATTGAATTACTAGCCTTTAAAGAATAAGCAACCAGAAAATGATAGAAATCTAGGAGGTGCTTATTGCCAATATCACCGAGGGAATGGATACGAAACCAATCAATGTCGAGCTCTAAAAGAAATGATCAAGATTTAAGTAAAAGGAAAATGTGTCTACAAAGAACCAGTAACTAATAACGAGGAACACTTCGTAAAAAAGATTTATAAAATAAAGGAAAAACCTAAATCATTACCTATAAGGTAATAAGGAGCGAAAGAAAAGCCTTTGATCCTGCCACAAGGGCTTGGTCAAAGAATCTCCTAAAATCAGAGTAAGCTTTTAGTCCCACCTAAGATGGCCTGGGCAAAGCACTGCAAGCCTTCGGTCCTGCCTACGTGGCCTAGTCGAAGCACCTCCTAGAGGGAGGATAGAGTAAGCATTTGGTCCTGTCCAATAATGCCTAGCCAAAGCACCGAACCATCCTTCAGTTCCTCCTATAAGCCTTGACTGGAGTGCCTCCTAGAGGAAGGACATGTAAGACTTTGGTTCTGGTTAAGATAGCTAACCAAACGCACTGACCAGCTTAAATCATTACCTATAATTTAATAAGGGGCTCAATCATCACCAAGAAGGTGATAATGGGAAAAAGAGCTCAATCAAAACCAAAATCATCACTTAAGCTAGTGATAAGGGTTTTGATAAAAGAGCTCAATCAAAACCAAAATCATCACTTAAGCTAGTGATAAGGGGTTCAATCAAGATGTAAATCATTAGCTAGAGATGGTAATAAGGAATTCAATCTAAACCTAAATCATCGCCTAAAGATGGTGCTAAGGGGAAAAAGAAGTCGGTCAAAGCCTAAATCATTACTAAGATGGTAATAAGGAGTAAAGGAAATCAGTCGAATAAATCAAACTCTGTCCTGAAGAATGGATTAAAAGCGATCTTCCAGAGGAAGAATAATCAAATGTGATCTATCGTGCTCCAAAGAAAAGCTAAATAAATCTTCAAATATCAGACGGTTATTTGGTTTTCTATTCAAGTAATTGGCAGATGTTTTTCTGGTCTTCTATTCAAGTAATTGTTAGATGGTTTTATAGTCTTCTATTCATGTAGTTGCCAGATGGTTTTCTGGTCTAATATTCGAGTAATAACTAGATGGTTTTCTGGTCTTTTATTTCAAGGTTATGCTAGATGGTTTTCTGGTCTCCTATTCAAGTTACTATCGGATGGACTTCTGGTTTTTTATCCAAATATTATTACCACCAAAAGATCAATCCAAATATTATTACCACCAGAATATTTCTGGTCTTCTATATATATAAAATTATAATTTCCAGATGAAATTCTAAATATCTAGTCCTTCGGGGATAAAATTTCATGTGTTATGCTTTGAAGTTCTAGGTGATAAAGACAAAAGGCAAAGTTGTTAAAAGCTTCACTCCTCAAAGTGCTAAATTAGATATACCTAGAACGGAGTTCAAATTTTCTAATAATGAGAATCTTTGTTATTAGATGAATTTCTAATTTCCTATTAAGTTAATAAAAGGTTCTCTCAAATTTAATCTTTTTATTGAAACAGAATTTAGATTTTGATGATAAGATTTATATGAAGAAGATAAACCAATGCTCAATCGAAGGCTACATATTATATCGCATCAAATCAAAGCTCTGGAAAATAAGTTGTATATCTCAGACAATTCAACAGATTCAAAAGAAAGAATATGTATAGTACATTTAAGATAATAATCATTCGATTACAAATTTATTATTACACACTATATATAAGAATTATAGGTTTAAAAGGGTTAGACAACAAGATAATCAAGTCAACAGTTCACTGTGCAATTCTCTATTAAGAGCCAAAGCCTTGTAACATCATTCTCAAACCTTTGGTAACTGAAGAAGAATCGGCAATGTAAAGAATTGCCACATCTAGAAGTTGTTTTCTTCTCTTTCCTTAAAATAATGTCTGCATCGTCAATTGAATCAACTTAAATTTTCAATGCATGATTGAGTGCCTTATTGGTTCCCTTTGAAGTCTGAACCATGTTCTTTAATTTCTTAACCTCTAGTTCAAGTGCATATTTTGCACACTCAAGTTTCTCCACTTGACCCTGATAATTGTTAAGATACCGAGAAACTTTGTCATCCTATTTCTTCTTCTAAAATTAAACACATTCATATCTAAAGTTTTGACTCCATCTAGCAATTTCGTCATCATCTAGTCTCGAGGGTGGGTTCAACAATGTATAAAATTGTTCTTTGCCAGTCAAAGGGGTAGGAGTAGGAAGGCTGGATTCACTTTGCTTGCAATAAGTTCTAAGGATTGATAGGATGATTGGCATTTCAGCAAGTCTACTTTAAGATCCATCACCCTTTCATCTAGTCGGGAAATTTCTGCATCAGCTTTAATTCCTTGGGCTGAAGGCCCATACAGGCCAATCGTGACCATTTTATCTTTTAACTTTTGAATTCCTTTATCCTTTTCTTTAATTTTTTCCATTAAGTTGGAGGCCATCCCTTTTAAACTACTAAATGTTGATTTCAACCAATGGTACGTGTTGTGTCATTTCTATGCATCTGGGTTATCCGAAAATGAAAAAGTTGAAGCACGTTGAGAAGAGAGCTTCTTCTCGAATTCCGACTTGAACTTAACTTTAATAGTATCCAATTGCGCAAGGAGTTTCGGATAGCAAGATGGGAGCATTAATTGTATTTCTAATAAAAATAAGTTAACGGGAAAAAGAAATCAATATGGAGGAAATGCTTTCTTTACTAACAACAAAAAGGTTTACCGGCACGAGCAAATTCAAATTACATCAATAATACAAGTCTTAAGCATTAAACTCTCAAAGTTTAAAAATGGCAGTTTGAGTCTTTTTAAGTGATCTAGTGGACAATGAGAGGATAGAGTAGAAAGGAACATCAAACCCTTGAGGGGTATTAACTGGAGAAAATTGATGGTAGTCCCATTTTTTAGCTGGTAGGCTGATCTCATCACATAATAATTTAGTGTGGTTGGTTCACATCTCGCTAAACAGTTTATCCTTTTCACCACCTAAGAAACCAAAGCGAAAGTGTGGAAACTATGTGTAAACTTCTTAGAGATCTCTATGGAAGCAATATTTTATTAACTGAGAATTTTTAAGAATTAATTGATTCTCTTTAAAGTCCCTCTTTAATTTGATAAATTGACTTAAGAGTTCCATGAAAACATAGCTACCCAATGATTTCTTAATATGTATAATTTATAAAGATAAATTAAGTTGAAAAGAAATGAAAACATTGAAATTCATAAAATCATCTAAATTACATATTAAAGAAAATATTACATGGGTTCATACAATATAGATCCTTTGTAAAATTTGGAAATAAATCTCTCCTTATTAAATTGAACTTTCTCAGGAGGAATAGTATTTGGTGAAAGAGGAATAGTCGCCACCCTGGGAAGATTCCTACACTCCCAGGATGGGTATTAGACCTATCTTCATCCAAGTATTTACTGTGAAGACTTCTACGTAAACCCCTACTTTGCTTCCTTAAGAAAGAGAAATCAACGAAACTAGTTCTAGAATAAATTCTGTAAAGAAACTATACTGAAGCATCCCTACCATCATCAATCATCAAGAAGAGAGTAGTTCGCTCTGCATTTTCTCTTATAACTCTTTCCATTAAAGGCGAGACTTCTTCAATAATGGGGAAACTTGCTTTTCTTTGAAATTCCTTAATCATGTGGCATAAGCAGAAAGACGCCTATATTTCTCAGATAAACCATTATAATCTTCAACTATTTTCTTAGTCTCTCTACTGAATTGTTACACCTTCTTCTCACTTTTCTTATATAAAATCTCAAAGTAATACTTGTTCCTTTTCCTTAACTCGGATAGTAAGCTTATTAACCAAAGTTAAAAAATAAATTACAAGCATGTAAGAATCGTAAATTTATACCTATACTATGGAGGATATAGGGAAGAAATTCGAGTTTTCTCCTTAACTAATTTAAAAGTTGGGACATCCTTTAATGGGGTATCTCCATGAGAAGCACTGTAAAGATCGGGAAGATCAGCAAAATCAATACCAAGAGTGGATGAGCCTAAGCCTTGTTTGCTCGTTCCGCTACCACCATCTCCTGGTCCAATAAAATCTTTATTTCCATCGCCCCCATCTCTATTTTCATTATTATTATGACCATCGTCGTCTTCATCATCATCCTCCTCTTCGTCAGAATCCTCATCTTCTCGAAGAAGGTGATCATCAAATGATAAAAAATCCATTAGCTTAACAACTTCCTCCTCAGGAAATTCATCTTGAAGTGATCACTAAAATCTTCCCAGCATAAGAGTGAACTTTCTCTTAAATGAGGGAGAAGGAAAGTCCAGGTTAGGACATATGTCTATGTTGTCCTTGTAAGCTACAAAAAGGGCATCTCCGTAACATTTCTCTATGATGTTAGTAAGAGCCTGATTCTAGAAGAAGGAAACTTTCTTCTTTGCAAATTCTACAATATGATTATCATAAAGTGGCATCTTTGATCTCCAACTGGTTATCCAGAGTCTTTATCTTATTAGCCATTTCAGTCTTTTCTATATTCAAAATCTTGACACTCTCTTCAAGTGACATTTTAGCTTTCTTCTCCTCATTAAGGAAGAAGGTACATCTACTTTCTAAAGGATAGCGTCGTCCTTTTCCACCGCGATATCAATCATTTGATTTTGCAAAAGCCCGAATTTAACCATTAATAAGGAAACTTGATCCTTGAGCTTTGCAACTTGACCAACAGGTCCCTAGAAGGCCTATTGGAGGAAAAACATGTGTTTGGATGCCTAAAATATACAACATGCATAAGTTAAATAAGAACATATAAAATTGGAATCCGAATTAGAAAAAAATACTAAAAGATACTTACCGACAAAAGCTGCTGATGAGGACATAATGATAATCCATTAAGAAATTCAAAGGCTGTAGTGGCATAAGAGATGCCAAAGTATGAGATTGGAAAATCAGCCGAATAAGATCATTAAAGTTCATAGGGACAGCTTGAGTTTGAGCCTTTAAAGGAAGAGATTCAGAAGGAACATGAGTAAGGCCTAGTTGCTCATACAAGCCTCGGAACCAGAAATAGAAGTAGGAAGCAAGTGTTTACGAAAGAATTTAGAGTATAAACATCCTGTGCATGCTTGTAAGCATCATGATTAGGACAACCTAAATAAATCATGTTGGGATCTTCAGTGTTTAAGGCAACGTCCATATTCGACTCCTCAGCAACAGCTATAGAAGTATGTACCTTCTAGAGTTTAGCCTTTTTTGTAATAACCCTGGTTTTGGAGATTACCTGTAAATATTAGATCATAACGGTAGTTATAATTTAATATTATGAATTAAAATAAATTTCCAAACTTTATTTTCTCATTTTATTTTCAAAATTCATTGTTTAATCCAAATAAACAATTTAAAATTTCCAATTTTATTTGAATTCATAATATTAAATTATAACTACTGTTATAATCTAATATTTATAGGTAATCTCCAAAACCAGGGTTGTTACATTTTTACTCGGAGGTGGGATTGAAACATCAATCAGGGTTCTGGAGACCACCTTCCTTTTGATAACATCAATGGCTTTAACAATAGATACCCTAGTGGTGGCAGCCTTAGCTGATTCAACCAAAGAAGAAATGCAAGCTTTAGCTTTCTTATGCTTAGAAACTATGACAGTAGTGGAAGAACCTAAATCAAAGAAAAATTCATAAGACACCGACATAAGGAACTTCATTTAACTATGCTACAAACTTATGGGAAAAATCACGTTGAATAGGGAAAGAAGAAAGCCTTCCGACTACTAACAACCAATGCCTGCTTTCAATGCGAATCTCCCTTAACCATAGGAGGATCTCCAAGTACCTCGTGGCTTGCCAGAATTAGAGAGTATTTTCGAAGGTTGGTTTCATTTAGAAGCGTGAGCCTTTTTTCCATAATCCTAGAAGCATTGATCATGGCATTAATTATGGTAGCAATAGAAGAATTAGTCCCTTTCGAAAAAGATTCCGAAAGAGAATAATTATCATAAGAGAGCAACAGAATATAATACGAGCAATATAAGTTGTCAAACTTACTGGGAACAGAAAAGGACCCTTTGATTTGAGGGTATAGCACTTAACGTAAAAGAATTGGTTCTCCAAATTCCTCATTTTATTGATCATGTTAGCAACCAAGCTCTTTAGCCGAGGAAGATGATGATATATAGAACCCTCCAATTGCCTTACTACTTTTTTAGGATTAGCCAATGAATGGAGAGTTTTAGCACTAAGCAATGGGAGGTTGGCTTCCCTAGCAAGTATCCCTTGGCAACTCAAATAAGTATAAGAATTATGAGTTAGTTGAATTAGAGAAATACACAGATGTTCCAAGAAATGTATAAGAAATTTAGGAAAAGGAAGCTGCTAGAGTGCTGGATGCGGATAGGAGAGAAAGCAAAGAATCCCTCTGAAGGATTATCTATCATAATAGATGGACCATCAGCCATGGCTTCTATGTTTATAATTTTGAACTGTTGAAGGATATAATCTACTTCTTACCGAGTAGTTATGAAGGATTGATTGAGCTTATAATCTCCCTTCTTTGAAGAGGGAGAAGGCTTGGAGCTTTTTTTGGACTTCTTGTTATCCATTTATCTATCAGGTGATATTACACAAAATCAAGGAAGTATTGCTTATTCTAGAAAAAGTTTAAAATGCTCATAAACATGGATTCTAAAATAAACACTTGAATGCTTAATCCATAAGTACTTGATTTAGTGAAAATGATTTAATTCATAATGGTGAAATATTAGTACCAAAGCTAATTATGGGAACTTATAATAGCTCGAAAATTCACTAAGAATTCTATTTATAGGTATCGAACTTATAACAATATATTGAATTTGTAAGTGTTTAATGTATACAAAACCAATTGAAAATACCTTAACAGAATTTATGACTTGATGTCGAGTTCATTATTGATTAATAAGGTTCAATTAAAGTATCATACCAGTGACATCTTATAATGGGATATCGAATCAATAACCTGATATCGAATCCATAAAAGGTTGTCGAATTCATAAATGGTTAGTGGGGCTAGACTTATTTAGAAAAGCTTTAACCTACTATTGAATTTATAAGGCTTCGAATAAATAAATAGTTCATATGTCTAGGAATAAATATATTCCGAACTCATGATGTCATATCAGACTTAGACAGTATATCAACTCTTTAAGCAGCTGTTAAATTTATAAGGGAATAATGACTCACTATGAGTTATTGAGTTTATAAATAACAAAACAATTCCTCAAAATAATTTATTGACCTCCTAAATAGAAATCGAACCCCTAATTGGTTGCCAACATATAAAAGGTTTTGAATTTCAAGTTGGATGTCGAATTTCAAAAGACTGGTCCGCTCGAGAACTGGGCAAGTTATCGAGTTTTAAGAATGTTAAGTTTTTAACTGGAAATTAAATTTTTAATTGAATGTCTATATCTTAAAGGATAAACTATTATCATTAAAGCTCTAGAAAATAACTTTAAAGGATTTTGAATTTGTAATAACAATTATAAAATTTCAATCAACAAGGGGAATACCACAAGCCACACTTGAATGCAAATGCTAAGTTTATAAGAATCAAAATAGAAATACCGCTTCAATAAAACTTATTAAAGCACCCAATTAGTTAAACCCTAATTTTGAAATTGAGAATCACCTTTTTCTTCATCCCGTGCCTAAATCAATTAAAGATAAGGTTGAACCTTAAGATTAAGCTTGAATGCTGAGGAAAGTTGAAATTTTTAGGTAAAAACTGGAAATAATTTTTTTCTTTCAAGTTCGATTTGTAGGTAAAATTTGAGAGAAAGAAGAATGACATGTATTTATAGGGAGAAAGTGGAACAATAAGAGCCATTGTTCTCAATTTGAAGGAACGAGCAAGATCTAGAAGGAATGCTAGTAGGCGGCAATGTAGTTATTGAAGCGAAAAAATTTTGATATCGAGCGGTTAACTTTAAAAGTCAGCATTTGTTCTACACTATGGGGTAAACGTTAATACAAATAAAGGTGTCGAATTACAAGGAAGAACATATCGAAGTTCAAGGTGTTGGGTATGAAGAAGGAAGAGCAATCTAGCATTCACTAAAAGATGTCGAACTTCAAGCAACCAAGGAGATGTCGAACCTCTATAATCAAAGGTATCGAATGTATAAAAAGCAATGCTGACTGTCTATAGTAAAAGTTGACGAATACTCAAGAAGATAGGTATAATGTATTAGGAGATGACAGATGTCTATAATATGTATAGGGATAGCAGGTATTTGTAATATCCAGAATATCAAACAACTACCATATGAAGTATGCTGAGAATCCACAATGAAAATGAAGATGCCATATTTCATCAATGTAACAAACAATGCTGTAAATCATCAATATGGCAAGGATGTCGTAAAGAAACAAGATGGGAAGGATGCCATAAATCATTAATAGGGCAGGATGCTGCATTTCAATAATATACAGAAGGTTGCTGCATAATATCAATGCAATGGATGATGCTGAAAATTAAGGATGCCGAAGGACACGTGGCAACCAGGCCTCTGGCCTCCAACCCTATAAATACGGACCTAATGGCAACTTGGAATGGGTGATTTCTTCTTTTCTCTCTTCTTACATTTGAAGTTGTAAACCCTATATTGAATTGGGGATTTTAGAGCTGAATGTACTTTATGAATTTTTTGCACATAAGGACTTGAATAATAAACATTGCATAGTATACTTTAATTGAAATAAAGATACTTATCCAATTATTGGACTTATAACATATATATGATTTCTTGTACTTGACTATGGACATGCCTACTTCATTCTATTGGACTTGGATTTTGGATTTTATCTTGCATACCGCTCTCAAGCTTTATACAAGGCTACTGAAGCCATTAACTAGACTTGACTCATCTTGCATATTTGGGGTTAACGAAGAAATTTGTAACAAAGCATTACTCGATAGTCAAAATTGTTTATACCAATTCTCTTCATTAAAACTATATCACTTTGGGCTTATGAAATTGGTAATGGTCAAAATTCCAATATTGTCCATATTAAATGTTATCCTCAGTTCAATAATAACAATTATAATTAATCAAACTACTCTGGCCAGAGATTTTGACTCTGAGTTGCCTTCAGTTAACTGTAATATTAACCCTATATAATTGAGGAGACTAATCCTCTATTGGATAGTGTTTCACTTCAAATACTTCAACTTGACCCAACTACAGTCATTCGATGGGCATCATACCATGATTTGACTATAATCAAAGTGGAGCTTTCTTATTGAAGATCGACAATATTCTCAAGTCAAAAAACTACGTAATCAGTCACACTAGTATTTTTCTATTCGACATTAGTTATGTTAACCAACAGAAAACTATCAACTGAGTCATTTCATAATTATCCAATAACTATCGGTTCGTAACCCCTTGATGCCTCCAACAGCCATGAGTAAACACTCTCCAACATTTGGACTCAAGCCTAGTCTCAACAGATGCATCGATGCCCATTTTTAATTAAACATTAAATCCATGTTTATATGTGAACTAAATTATGGTAAAACAAAAGTAAAATTTTATTGCAGCAAATCAGATCTACATAATTGTATAATCTAAGATCTAACAAATAATATCATTACACAAAATAAATCAAACACAAATTGATTTTAAATTAATTAATTAATTGAAATTTGATAACCAAAGTAAATTTTTATATCAAATAAAATCTATGTTAACAAATGATTTCAGATCCAACAGTAGTATCAATACACAAAACAAATCATACGTAAGATAGATTTTACATTTAAATGATGATACAAAAGAGGTTTAAAATAGATTCAACAAGTGGCATTACAATATACATATATGTGAGTTAAGTCATGTATAAACATCATGAATAAGTATAAATAAAAGAAATTAAACTTGAAAAGTCTTGCCCTTTGTAAAAAATGATTTGTGATTCTCATTAGATCTCTTGGTAAATCCACACTCAACTTTGCAAGAGAAGGATGAATCATTTAACTTTTCTTTTATTTGATGTTTTCATTTGATTTCGAGTTGATTGTTTTGGAAAAGATATAATAGTTTTTGACCATGGCTATGGATAGAAGGAGAGAAAAATAAAATGAATGAAAGAATGAATAATGATAAAATTAGTGAATTTGTTTTATTAGAGGAATAAACCTTTCCCTTTCTTTCAATTAAAACTTCCCTAATTAATCCCTTAATTGTCTCTCTCTCTCCATCTCTCTCTTCTCAATATATAGCTGACCATTGATGCCATTAAATGGTCTAAAATTTCGATAACTTCCTTTATGCAATTATCATTTATTTAAATCAGTTTGAAGTTACACTCATATTGTATATCGATGCATGCAAATATAAATTTGATACCCCAAAATATCAAATAAATTAAATAATAATTAATATTTCTCAAATATTAGTTAATTTAATTAATTTATAACTTTTTATAAATTAATTAAATCAGCTGGTTTTTCGAAGAATTCACAAATATGATGATGTGACTTAGAGGTATGAATTTAGTTAGCAAATAATATTGAATATTTCGAATATTAAGGTTAACATGTCACTTTAGATAGTGTGACAATTTGGCCAAATTCATTGCTTACTGGTTTTTTAGTAAAGTCACAATTTAAATTATCTTAAGCGGTACCATTTAGTAAAAATAATTATAAATATTCTCTTCGTCAACACTACATCACTTTAGGATTTGTGAAATGTAACACCCCACAATTTTTATGATAATTAAACTAAAAAGAAATTAATTAATACATAATATCATAAAAAAATAGAGTTTTCACAAACATCAGAATTTGGTTACCAAACCTACATCATTGGGTTTGTGATGATTTTCTGATCAATTTTCATATAAAAAGTTTTCCGATTGGAGTTCAAACGAAAAGTTATTAGCGTTTGAACAATTCGAGTCGGAAATAAAAATATGAAATGAAGGAAATGAAAAGCAATTAATAAAGATTAATTAACATTAACAATTATTTAGGGTTTAAGAAAAGTTAACGTGGAAATAAATCATCTCGGTTGTGTGGAAAGAGGAAAGAAATTAACAAAATTTCACATGATAAATAAATTACCATGATTAAACATGACCGGTTGACCTTGCACTTGGACCGATCAATAATCAGTGGTCGATCGGTAGGGTGCTGCAGCCAATCGATTAAACTGTCAATTTGAGGTTTTTGATGTGGCCAAGTGGGCCGGAATAAAAAAAAAATTCTAAGGCTGGCATTGATTCGAACCCCTATAAATATGGGCCTAACCCATCACTTTTCTTCTCATATTTTTCAAAGCAATGACGATATTTTGCAATTTTCTCTTCTCTAAAAATTCATAAACATAAATAAATCTATATTTTATATATGTATATAAAAGTGGGGAATAGCAGAGGGTAATTGAGAAGAAGAATAGGGTCGAATCAAACCATCGAAGCAAGATAAATTATAAATCTTGATCAAAAATCTAAATTAAATCCAAATCTCTTCGAGGATCACGATTTTGATGGTTCTATATATACTTGTAACATATGTGTTCAATTAGGGAGAATAAAGGGAGTGAAACTGGAATGATAGGGATTAGATCTGGAGATTTAGAAAGCTAAAAATGTAGGTGAAAAATTATAGATTTTTATATAATATTGGGTTTATATCTACATCAATCATTCCAGTGTGCCTACAATGTAAACGAGAGTTATTGGTTTAAAATTGTAATGTGTAATGAATTAGTAAACCATACCTACATATTCTAAGATTGATAACTTGAATTATATATTACATATATGTGAATCTAGAAGATATTGGACAGTAGCTGTAACGACCCACCATTTCGACCATCGAAAGTCGATACTGAGTACAACTACTGCATTCAAATGTCAAACATCCAATCATCGAAAGGACAGATTTTTAGGGTAAATAAAAAAAAGAAATAGAGAACATGAAAAAATAGAATATCACAATGGAATCGACAAAATATAATATAACAAGGATGGTAAAAACTTCCACTACAAATTACAGAGTATATCAGAGTTAAAAACAAAACTTATCAGCTGGACAGTTATAAAATCGTGATCTTACAATTGCTGATATGAATACTATATACAGTGAAAAATAAAACACTACAATAGGTGAACCTCCAGCTCCTCTTCAAGATCTCCATAACACCAAAGTCAACCTAGGAAAATACTCGATTTGACCCGTGCTTTATAATAAAATGACACCTAGATCAGTCTGGAAATACCAACGTGAGAAAACTCAAATAATGGGGAATGTATAAAAGCTCTATGAGACCACGCCGCTAAAGCAGAATGGGTTTTTACCTCAGACGAGTAACATCCATATAGGAAAGAGTAGAGATAAAAAACAGGACAAAAATCCGAATACGAATAGGCACGAATTGTATTAAAACTAGACTTGAAAGAATGAAAATAATTCGAGCAAAATCCAAACTGGATAGAATGGATAAAACAAGATAACAGTCCAAACATGATAGAATTGACTAAACCAATAATTAAACACTGCGAAGAGTGGTTGACTTTTACTGTTGCAATTAAAGAAAAACAAATTCAAAGGTTTGAATCAAATAAGGAATATTTCTAACAAATAATTAGGAAGGTGCACCCCGCTTGAAGCATAATCTAGAAATATACTTCTTAGCGAGGTCACATATTCTGTGAAACTTCTTAGAAATGTACCAGCCAGACCCCGCCATACATTACCGAGTATCCGAATATTTCACATCTAAGTGCACAACCAAATTCAATTTATATGAGATGATAAAATACCCTAATGGGAGCAACCCCACATAGTTGGACGTCCTTTCGTGCTTGGTTTAGTCATTTCCGTTAAAGGATAACAAATCTTAAAAGAGCAAAAAATCATTTTTAAGGTGACGATACGCCATGAAGAAAGTTGAATCTGATAGTATATAAATCAACTATCAGAGATAATTAAAAATGATCGTATATTGAATTAAATATCATATGTTTACCACTACCTGTCGATTCTAAACAAGTACCATCTCTCGGTTGAAGATAAAGCCTAGAAAATTGAGATAGTGTTACCTATAGGCATTGCCTTGACCACATTTTTAACCTTTGAGATAGAAACGAGTCTAAGTATCAACGCTTAGCGTTAAAACTATGACTAGATCCTTACCATATAAGCGATATTGTTATGAAATCACTTTTCCATTATCGAATCGAGCTTCACTTTTTAAAAATGAACTTGTGCTTGATTCTATATTACAAATATAGGTAAAAACACTTTGGAAATACTCCTTAAAAATAATCTTTAAAAAGACAAACTTATGATACTAAGTGTATTAAAACAAGTGTAAAAAACAAATGTCATTAGAACATTGTTTACTATAACCCAAACAATTTACACTTAGCTTTATTTATAAATAATTCCTTTTAATGGATTTTCTCATACCATCATTTCAAATTTTAAAAAAAAAATATTATCTCAAAAGAAAATAAAACAATTTAAATAAATTTATAAATTTAAAACAATATTGATTATCCCAAAAGATAACTAATCACATTCATAATCTTTTTTAAATAAAAAAATCCATTATCTTTAATAAAATAATTAATTATTTCCAAACACTTTTATATCATAAGTAAATTAACTTTAAATCCTTTATTAAATCAATTTTATTAACTTTAAAAGACTTTCATCAAAATAGTTAATTTACTTTAATCGCTTCTATTAAATTAATTTACTTTAAATACCGTTAATTGAATAATTAATCTTAAACATCTTAATTAAAATGATTAATAAATTATAAATTCCATTAATTAAAAATAATTAATTAAGTTCAAATAACCATAAATTAATTAGATTGATTAAATTCATACATCATTAGTTAAAATGATAAATCAAAACATCATTTGTTAAAATAGTTAATTAACTACGTCATTACTTAAAATAATTAACCAAATTTCAAATATCACTATTTAAAACAATTAATTAAATTTAAAACAATCATTAATTAAAATGATTAATTAAAGCTCAAAATCGTTAATTAAAATGACTTTAATAAATTTAAATCTCATTAATCAAATAGATTAATAAATTTCAAAACATATTAATTAAAGAAATTAAATAATTTCAAAATCATTAGTTAAAATAGTTAATTAAGTTAAATAACCATTAATTAAAATGATTGATTAATTTATAAAGATCATTAATTAATATGATTAATGAATTTTAAAATTTTATTTAGTGAAAACACAAGCTCAAGTTCAAACTACACACAACAAGACATTGGGGATGAAAACCAATAATGATGATATAGCGAAAATCGCTATAATGACATTTAAACAATTTAAATGGAATATCAAGATTTATTTCAATTAAAAAGCAATATAACAACATAAGGATGTAAATAAATAATCATTGGCTGGAAAGCCCTCAGGTCTTTCTATAAATTCTCCCCCCAAAACAATGGTTTAGGATATTATATATAATCATATGGGGTCATAACAATCAAGTTAATATGTCATCCCTTTTCCAAACAGAAATTTAAAAACAATCAATCAAAAAATTTAACTAACATCCAAGCAATCGATAATAATTTATAGCATCATAGATAGATATAGTAAAATTGAATGTGAATTAAACTCAAATTGATTCCAGTTTTCCCCAATGTGTTCCGGTTTAAACTAAAATCGAATGGGCGTTTGATTTTAGCATAAATTCCAAGAAGCTCCAAACTCCTTCAGTCCAGTTCCATTGCGAAGAAAATGGAATTACGATTGTAATCCAATAAATTGTGTTCAAATTCGACCTCGTTTGGAAAATTTATTCAAATTATAAATTTTTGGATTTACATAATATAATTAAATAGTTAATTACATTACCTAACTTAATCACCCCCACTAACCACTCAACTAATCCTTCTTTCCCAAAATAAAGACGTGTATCTCATGTGCATACCATACCATGGATGCAAACTTAAAACGGCAATATCTCCTTCGTTTCTCAACGAAATGAATTCTCGTTTTCGCCAACCCATCTGCCTTCGCATGGGCTTCAACCTTGACCTCTCGGATCTACCTCTGCCCACCCCAAAAAAATCCGACCTGCTACCTTCATGCATTTTCCATACAATGGACGCAATGCATATTACTCTATTTTGGTCAACCAAACTCCGCTGCCCGATGCCCTTCGCCAAGACGAACACGTTGCCGACATCCGAATGAGCTAACTCCACCATATCTCCAACCAACTCAAGCACTTGCCGCTTCCATGAACGGCCTCCTTCAAAAACGATGATTCACCCTCAATCGGACACATGGTCTTGAAGCACTCCAGCATACGAACTCAACGGATCCATTTCCATGATTTTTAGTTGCCTAGGTTCCAAGATTTTGATTTTTGAAATGGAAAATATTCCCATTTTGGGTTACATGTAGTGTTTTTAAAGAGAAGAGGGGTGTGGGTGATCACATGGAGGGTATAGGGTGAAATTATTGGCATTAAAATATAGGGAATGGGTTTGGAATGATAGGCATATGTTAATTTATTCGACAATATCTGGCATCATTCACTCCCGAAAATCTTGAACTCCAATGGAGCGTGTTGACTGGCATTCTATACCAATTACCCCTATTCCAAACTCAATGGATCTGATGTGCACGCAAATGTGCATATTTTTACCACCATATTTATTCTATTTAAATTAAATAAATGATCATATTGGGTATTTTAACTTGTTTTAAACCAAAATTCATATTAATTCCAAATCTTCACATATTCATCTTCATATAGGGGGAAAACGGTCATTTAAGTGCATATATTTCTTTGAGAAAAATTGATTGGAAATTTTTATATATTTTTGTAGGAAAATGGTCTCAAATAGGAGTGGTTTCATGAAGGAATATGCATGCACAAAGAATATAAAGGAATGAAGATGGAAATAATTCAAAGTGTAGATCATGGAGGACCCCACCTACCCACTACCTAATTTACAAATTAAAGGCTAATGCACATGCTAAAAGACATTTAAAGCTTCATGTACATTTAAGTGGGAGATTATTAAAGCTAATGATAACTTGCCCACCACACTTCCTCCAAGGGCATTTTGGGTACTCTCCAAAAATGTGCATTAGGGTTTCTAACTTGTATAAATACCCCTTGTGTTTCATGTAGCCATCTTCCTCTTAGTTAGTTAGTTTTAGTTTAGAAAATAAATCAAAGCTCTCTTTCTTTCCATGGCTACTTAGCCATTTTATTTCATGTAATTTTCTTTTCTTTTATGCAATGTTAATTCTCTTTTATTTACATGCTTCTTCTCTTCTTATGTAATAGTGTAAATTTACCTTTATGCAATTAGATTAGTTGTCTTTTCCATTAGCTTTCATTTTATTTCTTTTTGCTTTCATGTTGCTTTCTACATTTGTTGATTTGATAACAAATATGATAGCTTAATCCCTACAATTTAGGGGTAATGAAGCTCTCTAGTATGTAGATGCAACATTTTGATGTTTATACTCTCTTTTATGCTTTAATGGAAACACTTGAAGTGGTTTAATGATGTTGTTTAGATTTGAATTTGATAGTCTATGTTGTTCATAACAAATAGGCTATGCATAAACAAACATAACACAAATTGTCTCTTCATCTAAATATGATTATGGCAAAGAAGTGAATGTTGAAATTGAAATTTGATAGCCTATATTTCTAAACAATAGTTAATAGGCTATGCTTAAAATAGATTTTTATTTCAACTTTTTTGTCATATTTCATGAGAGTTAAATGTGTATTAGTGGTTGTGTTATAGTTTGATGGTTTATATTGAGCTAACTAATAGCACAAATATACCATACTTATGATAAGCACATCAACTAATTCACTAATGACAAGAAAAGAGAGATCATAACTTCATTTTGTTGATTTATATGATCTAGAGATTGGATTTATCTCTAAATTGTTCTTTTAACTCTCATATTTTTATCATTTTCTTTTTCTAGTTTTTGTTAGTTTCTTACATTTCTAACTATTCACTCTCGACTTCGGTATAATTTGATTGAATAGAATTTTAAAATCATCAATTCCCTGTGGATCGACCCGTATTCGCCACGTGCTACATTCGTACACCGTGCGCTTGCGGTATAAATTTTATTTCAAAATTCGTTCGACGGTTTTCTAAACCGATAGAATTTTTGTCGTCCGAACAAGTTTTTGGCGCCGTTGCCGGTGATTTGATTTGATTTTGATTGCCTATTCTTCGAATTATTTGTTGTTTGATTTTTGTGTGTTTTAATTTTTGTGTGTTGCATTTACAAAAACAATTATTGTTGTGTGTTTGTTTGTGATTTTTATTTTCAATTTTTTTTCTTGTTGTTTGTCTAGTTTTCTAGACTCAATTGCATTTCATATATTTTTTTAAAAAAAAACATACAGAAAACAAAAAAACAAAAAAACAGTTTATTTCCTTTGCAATTTGCATTACATTTTTTTTTACAAGTTTACAAAAACATTGCATATACAACTTCAGTTGCCTACTCTGTTGTGTTTACAGTCTCTGTTGAGCTTTATATTTCATCCCAAACACCACTGTCTAATACCCCTTCCAAACTTCCATACAACCTTCCTTCCTCCCCCACCGTACTTCTGCCACTCAGTCACCAGTAAACTCCAAACCGCTCTCTAACTGTCAATCCTCCACAATCCTTTCTCACAGCAGTGTCACTTTCAATTCTCCACACAAACCATTACCTCCCACTGCTACAGCTATCTCCAAAACAGTGCACACTACCACTGTCCCATCCATCCTTCTTGCTGCCTTCACCTCGTAACACTCAACCACCCCTCGCCTTCCACTACAACACTGCAGCTTGAACCACCTGAGCACACCACTGACATACACACTAACCTCCTCTGTGCACCTCATTATCACTGCCTTTCTGCATTGCTATCCACAACCCCGAAACAACCAAAGCATCACCGACTTTCCATCCCATTCAACAAACAACATCACACTGCTACCTTCCTCCTTTCCCAACCATGCTCTCTGCAAATATTATATCACTGACATAACCCAAAACAACATACAATTGCTGACAAAATATCCCTGAACCCAACATTTCACCAAACTTCCCTGATAGTCTACAACAATACCTCAGTCACATATGATCACCGACATTGCTACATTCTCTCTTCAACCTCACTGCTCCAAACAAACAGACACCTCCATCTTCCACCACTTTATGATTTTTCACCGACCTGCTGCTCTCACACTACAACACTCCACCACCACTACTTCATCCATCACCAATTGCCATCAATCCTACCACCTAAAAATTGTCTGCAGCATTCACCGAGCTACCACCATCATACATCAACCTACCACTGCCTACTTCTTCCACCATCCACTGACATACACCATTTCCATTGCATGCTGTCAAGCATCACCAATACTGTCTTCAACCTTCTCTCCAACATACACAACAAGCTTCACCAAGCATAGAAACATCACCTGCTCCTTCTCTCTATACACTTCACACCATACCAGACCACCCAATCACCTCATCATTCCCTCTTCAACATCGCAACCGCAATCCATGAACTCCACAGAAAACAACGAGCGCGACGCCTCAAAGCTCCAACCTCTACCACGAATCCCAATCTGAATTGGAAGAACTCCACATAGTTCACGCTATTCGATCGCAATCCTCATCCCAAAATCACACCTTCCCATCTCCTCCAACCCAATTTCACTTCCCGAACCCATAAAAATCACAATTCGACTTACTCGACTTCAAATCGCGAACACCAGAAATCCACCCAAACCAAAACTTCGAATACTTAGAACCTAACACTTGAATCAGGTGTAAGAAAGGGAAAAAAACGAATAAGTCGATTTCGAGAATTGAACACCTGGAATTGACTTTTGGAAATTTCGAAATTTTGGAATTGGGAAACTAAATCGAATTGATTTGTGAATTATATCGGTTAGAGTTGCATTTACTGGGAAGAAGTTTGTGAAGTTGCTTGTTAATTTGGGTAGTGGGCCGACGTTGTGGGCTTAGTGAATAATTTTTGTTTTTTGTTTTTTTTTTTTGGTTATTTGTTTTTTTTTTAAAATCCTTTTCTTTTCTGATTTTGTTAGGCTGTTTTGTGGGCTTAGTTAAGTATTTTTTGTTTCCTTTGTTTTCTTTTGTTAAATCATTTTCTTGTTTTATTTGATTGTTAAAACATTCAAAAAAAAAATATTGAAAATATTTTTCCTAGTTAGCGGTCAATAAAATTTTCTTGTAGTTTCCTTTGTTATAATTTTTTTTTTAAATAAAACCCTACTTTTAAGTTTCCTTTCAAAAAAAAAGTTGTATATATCTTGCTTTATTTCAGGTTGCCAAAGCAGAATTACAGAAAGAGCAGAAGTGCTTGTTAAATAAATTGCTTGATTTGAAGTGCTTGCCCAAAAAAAAACAACTGCTTGCTTGCTTATAAAGTTTTATGTTTTAGTTGTCTTGCATTGTTGTTTGCTTGCATTTTAAGGAAAAAAATTTCAAAAAAAAATTCAAAATCAAAAGCAAAAACAAAATTTCATTCTAGTTGCATTGTTAATACACGTTTTATTTCATCTTTGCATTTCATCTTAGAATTTGATTAAATAATAACTCACTTATTTGTATATTGACAGTTGTCTTCTTTGAACAATTTAATTTCTTGGTGTCTAGGCTACGACAGAGTAATAACCATTTATAAATATTATGGTGAATCATAAATATTATAGTGGTTGTTCCTCTGAAGGTACTTAAACCTTCGGTTGCATTGCTACGGTGATTCATGGTGCACCGATAAATCCTGTCTGTTACCTGGTTGAGAACTATCTTGTTGATTTAAGACAATTTGTGATTATACAATTTTGGGTTAACTTAGGATAAATCATTTGTAATTAACCTTGCATTCATTTAGTTGCATTAGCTCATGCGTATTCAAAAAAAAAAAAAATTCAAAACTAAAAAAAATTGTAAATATTCCATTTATTTTTCTTTGCAATTTTTAAATCCTTTTCCTTTGAAATTTCGAAAATCCAAAAATTTTAAAAAAAAATCCAAAAAAATATATAAAACTTTTTCAAAAAAAAATTTGAAAATAAAAAAAACAAAACAAAAATCAATTTTCCATTTTGAAAAACAAATTCCACTTGTAAATATTTTTCTTTATTAAAAAAAAAACAAAAAAAATCTTGAAAATGTCCGAGTTTCCTCTCTCTTACTCACTTGAATTTAGTTGTGAAAATCAATATAATCCATATGAGTTCACTCCAAATTCGTATGGATATTTTAACAACAACTATTGTTTAAACGATTCGAATTTTGAACCACAAAATTTTCAAAATGATGACCAACCTTCAAATCTTGAAAATAGCATTTCATCTTTACTTGAAATCGCTACACAACAAAATCAAATGATAAATAAGTTGTGTAATTCATATTTGTGCAACAACTCGAATCAAAGTTTTCAAAGTAATCAAAATTTGAATTCACTTCAAAATTCAAACAATTTCGAGTATAACCCATGCCAATACAATTTTGAACTCCAAAATGAATTTCAAAATCAAAACGAAAATGTGATCCACTTTTCAAATAATTTTGGCAATGGGAATAATCTTGTCTACGATACGAGTGAATTTTTTTGTTCAAAACGAATCCAAATCGAAAATTATCAAGCTAATAATTACAAATTGGATTTTGTTGAACAAACGAACGAAATCTACGATGATCACACGGATTTGTTGTTTGAATCTTATATGAAACAACGTGAAAAGCAAAATCAAATTCCAATGTGTGACGAGTCAAGTGAGAATCCATCTTTTACCCAAATCGATGATTTTCAAATAACAACTTTTGAAATTGAAAACGAAAATCTTAATGAAGTTGTTGAAAACATGGTAATTGAATTGGATTTCAATTCTTTTAAGGATGTGGAACCAAATTTGAAATTCGATCTTCCTTTTCTTGATTTCGAAAATTTGAATACAACTACTTTGAATTTTGAACTTGAGACATGTAATAAAGTTGTTGATAATACAACAAAGGAAGACGAATTTAATGAACATGAATTCTTTGGACTTTTCGAAAATGAGTTGTTAAATTATGAAGGGGAAGATTTACATCACCATTTTGATTTTGAAATCAATAATTTTGAAGAATTTTTCAATGATAAACTTGAATTTCAACTTGGTGAAAATAAACTTGAATTTCAATCACTTGTTTTATCTGCCCCAAAAATCATTGAAAACAAAACAACTCATTCAATTTTCAATAAAACGACATTCGTTTTTCCAAATCAACATTCAACTTCAAAATCTTGTATGGTTTGGTTTTTCGAGCTTAAGCTGTGTCTCGTATACTCGACGAGACAAATGAATCGGTTTTTGGAAGACCGTTTCATTTACTTTTTGACAATATACTTTCTGATCTCGTGTAAATATCGTTCGTTTTCATGTAAATAATAATAAACATCCCTTTCACTTGGGTTGACTGTGGGGACACAGTCAAAATCAAGTGTGGGGGGGAAACTCATCTTCATTTTTTTTCATGGTTTATTTTTGCTTTAAAATCACAAAAACAAAAAACAAAAATTAAAAAAAAAAATCCCGAAAACAAATTTTCTTTTGATTTATTTTTAAAAGAAACACAATAAGATAAATATATGGTTTTGGTTTATTAAATTGAAATTTTGAAAATTTATTTGTCTTAACAGAAATAAAAATGAAGTTTGATTACAAATAATAATGGTTTAACTAGTATATAGGAAGATTCATACGTGTTAATTATGAAGTATATCCTAATTGAAAATCTTTGTTTTAAAAAGTGGTTGATTTAAAGTAAAGGATATAACATTTTTTTGTCTTCTTAGTTAAATGGTGCTAAGATGATTTTGCAAAACTATCTCTCTCTTAAAAAAAATAAAAAAATAATAACATCCAAGTATTCACTCTCATTTAAAAGTCCTCACGGTTATGCATGGGTGAATTACTTGGAATCTTTGATTATGTGCTTTCATACTAATTTAAAAGTCCTCACGGTTATGCATGTATGGAACACATGTAAAAAAAGCATAATAAAAACCACCTATGGTCGATAGGTGTATGCACGAAAGTGTGTGCACTCGCCATGCTCTGTACGCCCCTCACATAAGCCCGAAAGGCAGTGCATGGGTGGTATATCTGGCCTCGGTTTACCTGAGCTAGGTGTGTAATTTTTCTTGCAAATAATGAGAGAGCAAGCAATTGAAATCCTAGAACTATTTTTACTTATTTGATTTGATTTGTTATTGAAAAGAAATGAAAATACCACTTTGATAAACTTTGATAATCAACTAAGGATCCATTTTATAATTACACTTTGTTATCAACCGAAACAACAAGTTAAACTATTGTCTATTTGTTATGATAACTTGATTTTTGTTGGAAATTTTGACCAGTAAATGACATAAATTTTCAAGAGAATAACCAAAACCTATATTTAACTTATTCGTGTCAATTTAAAAATAAATCCTTCATTTGTAAATATTTTCAAAAATTTGCATTCATCTCTTTGTAAATAAATCTTGCATTATGTAAATATTTTCATCCCGCACTTGGATTTTGTGGGTAGTATCCGCTGAAAACCCTCACGAGACAACACTCATCCTACTGGGGACACCCAGAGGTTTAACGGCTTGTTGCATACGCTCAATGCAATCATGCTCCCTACGAAAACGGATTTATCTTAGTTTTTCTTTATTCGAGGACGAATAAAAGATAAGTGTGGGGGTATTTGATGTGCACGTAAATGTGCATATTTTTACCACCATATTTATTCTATTTAAATTAAATAAATGATCATATTGGGTATTTTAACTTGTTTTAAACCAAAATTCATATTAATTCCAAATCTTCACATATTCATCTTCATATAGGGGCAAAACGGTGATTTAAGTGCATATATTTCTTTGAGAAAAATTGATTGGAAATTTTTATATATTTTTGTAGGAAAATGGTCTCATATAGGAGTGGTTTCATGAAGGAATATGCATGCACAAAGAATATAAAAGAATGAAGATGGAAATAATTCAAAGTGAAGATCATGGAGGACCCCACCTACCCACTACCTAATTTACAAATTAAAGGCTAATGCACATGCTAAAAGACATTTAAAGCTTCATGTACATTTAAGTGGAAGATTATTAAAGCTAATGATAACTTGGCCACCACACTTCCTCCAAGGGCATTTTGGGTACTCCCCAAAAATATGCATTAGGGTTTCTAACTTGTATAAATACCCCTTATGTTTCATGTAGCCATCTTCCTCTTAGTTAGTTAGTTTTAGTTTAGAAAATAAATCAAAGCTCTCTTTCTTTCCATGGCTACTTAGCCATTTTATTTCATGTAATTTTCTTTTCTTTTATGCAATGTTAATTCTCTTTTATTTACATGCTTCTTCTCTTCTTATGTAATAGTGTAGATTTACCTTTATGCAATTAGATTAGTTGTCTTTTCCATTAGCTTTCATTTTCTTTCTTTTTGTTTTCATGTTGCTTTCTACATTTGTTGATTTGATAACAAACATGAGAGCTTAATCCCTACAATTTAGGGGTAATGAAGCTCTCTAGTATGTAGATGCAACATTTTGATGTTTATACTCTTTTTTATGCTTTAATGGAAACACTTGAAGTGGTTTAATGATGTTGTTTAGATTTGAATTTGATAGTCTATGTTTTTCATAACAAATAGGCTATGCTTAAACAAACATAACACAAATTGCCTCTTCATCTAAATATGATTATGGCAAAGAAGTGAATGTTGAAATTGAAATTTGATAGCCTATATTTCTAAAAAATAGTTAATAGGCTATGCTTAAAATAGATTTTTATTTCAACTTTGTTGTCATATTTCATGAGAGTTAAATGTGTATTAGTGGTTGTATTATAGTTTGATGGTTTATATTGAGCTAACTAATAGCACAAATATACCATACTTATGATAAGCACATCAACTAATTCACTAATGACAAGAAAAGAGAGATCATAACTTCATTTTGTTGATTTATATGATCTAGAGAGTGGATTTATCTCTAAATTGTTCTTTTAACTCTCATATTTTTATCATTTTCTTTTGCTAGTTTTTGTTAGTTTCTTACATTTCTAACTATTCACTCTCGACTTCGGTATAATTTGATTGAATAGAATTTTAAAATCATCAATTCCCTGTGGATCGACCCGTATTCGCCACGTGCTACATTCGTACACCGTGCGCTTGCAGTATAAATTTTATTTCAAAATTCGTTCGACGGTTTTCTAAACCGATAGAATTTCCGTCGTCCGAACAGGATCTATTATCGAGACCTAATTCCAAAGTATACAGATGTTAAGACTTTTTAAATCAAATTACATTTAAAATTAATCGTTACATGTTTCGAGTTCGGACGACCAAACAGTATGTCCAACTGTTATGAAACTCGATGGCGTTCAACAATTTATTATTCCAAATCTAATGGCACTGGTTTCGTCAAAATCCGAGACAGTTTCTCGAAATGTTAATTTCATAAACTCAAATATCATTTTATATTTTCGATCCAATTATCGAGATTTATACGATCTATTTATATTTGTAAATAAATTTACAAATTTAATTCATCAATATTATTTATTAATTAAAAGGAGTCAAATAATATTATTAAATCCATTTAATTAATATTTAATTTTACAATTCGCCTCACTAGAGCTCGCATCCCTATGCTCCCCCGGCACAGGCCTACCACGCTTCGCGCCTGCGGCGTTTTCGGCAGACGGTCTTTGCTAATTGTGCCATCCTCCCTGCAGGCTGTTTTTATGGGTGGGTTGTCCCTTGCTGCTACGTTCTGTTAGGCGCTATGGATTACAGGAAATAAAGTGCTTGACTTGGACAACAGGCGGGTTACACGTTCTGCTGTGCCGAGATGTAAGGTGCAGGTGGTGATGATCACCCTGGGGTATGCGCAAGCGCCCTTGACGGGCACTCTAGGACCCGCCAACGCTCGTGAAAACCTAGGTCTCCCTTGTTGGTTGTCTTTTAGTCGCCCCTCACTTCGCTAATTAATATACTGGGGTGACAACCGGGAGGCAAATATTGAAATAATTACTTATATTTGAATTCAAATTATTAAATTCCAAAAATCCTATTATTTAAATATTTGAAATTAATTAAACATTTAAAATTACATGATCAAAATTTTAGGATGTCACATTCTTCCTCCTTAAAAAAATTTCGTCCTCGAAATTCCCAAGGAAGAAAATGTTTCCAAACCTTTAAGATTAAACTATTAATTAAAATGAGTTATTATAAATCTCAAAATTTTATGGAAATTTTGGCTGCGTCTCCTTTACGTGGCTCGATTAGAACAACTACAAATTGCCTCTACGGGCTCTAAACCAACCAAAGAAAACAAAAGCCAAGTGGCTTTCCATAATTGGGGCACAAAATCATCAACCAATAAATTTACTACATACCTTTTTGCGTTTGTTATATATTTTTGGTAAGCAGTTTATTATCTCTATGCAAATGCAGGTGCATAAGAATCAAATAGTAATCTCTTGCATACCTGTAATTACGAAATCCAAAATAGAAGCATGCTGACAAAAGCAATAAAATGTAACTCTATATGCAAAAACTTGCATGATAAAAATCTACATGCAACTCTGGTATAAAATAAAGTTACATGCAACTAACACCAATATCACAATCATAGGTGACAAAATACAAAGAATATTCTATAATAAATGTTATGTATCCACTAATTTCAAATGGTAAATTTAGATCTAAATGCCCAATTTTTAAATTCAAAAATTTATTTTTAAATTTCTCAAACGGGAATTAAATCAAAGATAAAAAATCAAAATGACAAGAAGGGAATTCCTCCTAATAAAGTATGGTGAAATTCTAGAATCAAAGCAACATGGAGCATCCAATGATATTTAGGTTCCTCGAAAATAGCAACTAGAGTGAATAAATATTATTTCTTTTCCAAAATCTTCAAAATATCTTTTTTCAAAATCATTGGGATTTAGGTCGTAAATAACAACAAATCAAAATCTTTTGTCTATAAATTTACACTTTATAAACAATGGTATATAAAATTACACAATCAATTAATCAAATTCAGTCAAATCAAATCAAATTCCATATAGGAATAAACCAACACTATGAGTTAATCAATTAGCACTTTACATTATTTAAAATGCCAAATTATTTACAAACAAATCTTAGCTTAAATTCAAAAAAAAATTTATTATCCAAAAATATAGATAATTATCTAAGCGTGTTGTTTTGCTTATTAGACTTTGGTTATTGCTTAGAATATTATCCAAACTCACTCGGACAAAATGGAAAGTTATACTCTAATTTATTAGTTTCTTAGCTACATAAATTTTTTTCTTAATCAATCATATTTCCACTTACTATTTTATTCAGTACTAAAATTATTTAATGAATTATTTCATAAATTTTCACCTAAGTTTAAAAATATTTTATAAAGTCGTTTCATTATAAAACATCAAACAATTACTTATTCCACTTTATTTATTTGTATAATAATCTTTTATATCCTAAGAGTACTATAACATCCTAAATTTTTGATAACATTATTCAGAAGATTTAATTAGATAAATCAAATAGAATAATGATGATAAGGAGATTGAGATTTGGATAGAATTATGAGAAGGTCATGCTTATTTTACCTTAATGGGCTTAAAATGGCTTTTAAATTACAAACTAAAACATGGGCATATTAGAAAAATAGCCACACTAGACTATACAATTTAAATTTCCTATTCATGTTCATTTTATTTCTCATAATCAAAACACAAATCAAACCCTAAGAGGAGCCGGCCATTAACAAGGATGAAAATAGGAAAATTCAATCTAAAGCAAAGGATCAAAGCTACGGTGGATTATCAGCAACAAATCTCAAATTCCTTATCATATCTAAGGTGAATAATAATTCATTCCATCTCTATTTTGTTTTATAATAATATATGTATGGATTTAAGATTAAATTCGTTTTTATAATGTTTTGATGATGATATGCTTGAACTATTATTTGTTTGATTTAAACAATTCATTAACATATGAATTTGCATGGTTTTTGGGCAAAACCGATTTTTATTGAATCTAAAATGTCGTGGGAAAATTTCATGTTAAGTAAAACATGATTTAAGAGATGAGTTTCAATATTTGTAATTTTCCAAGCTATGGAAGATTTACTATGTATTTGTAAAGAAAATATGATAATATTGGGTTTAAATTAACTTCGATTATTTCAGGAAGAAATTGGGTCCGAAATTTTAATATGTTAGGTAACATGATGAAATTGATTTTCTATGATTTATGGGAAATTTTCCCAATTGATTTACGAAGGAAAATGAATTCTTTTAAAAGTGGGACTTTTCTGCAAATGTCGGTTTTGTTAAACGTAAGGGCTTCAACATTAATTTGCCTTTGATTTGGATTTGAGAAATGCGGCAGTTATTTTTAAAGTATTTGAAAAGTTTTAAGGCAACGAATCAGGTGTTTACAAATAGGCAGGTTACTTATAAAGCATTTATTAAACTTAGCATTATTCAGCCTTTTAAATAAAAAGATTAGCTCCACCTCTTTTGGAAGTGGCCTTCGACCCAATGCTTTCGCCTTGACTCAGTCGAAACCAACCCTGCCAAAACCTGCCTTATTCGCCAATACACAAGGTATCATTTAGTTGGTACATAGTGGATTGGAGGAAAGGCAGAAGTCTTGTATCGAAAGGAATGCCCCCGGTGGGGTCGAAGCCCTGTTTGGATTTCAAAAGTTAGTAATTGCTTTGTTTTGCTTAGAGCTTTCAACTTAGTCAAAAGCTATGTTTTCGAAAGGAGTTTATAAATAACTTTCGAAGATGGTTGCCGTAATATGTTTAAAGTATTAGCTTTCGAAGGAGTTCCTTTTGTTTTTAAATAAGTGCTTTCGAAAGTAATGGTTTTAACCAAGTCGAACCCAACCGCTATTTTCTCTTCCGAGTGTATTAAAGCCACCAATGCTTTCAAAGGGTTATCTCTGCTTTAATCTAAGCTAAACCACTTTCCTAAATGCTTTCGAAAGGGTTGATGGTTCAGGCAATGGGGTCGAAAAGGAGGTTTCGATGCTATCCTTCGAAGTTTTAATTTAAAGGTCTTGAGCTTTCAAATAAGTGGTTCTGACACCATCAACTTTTCCCTAAATAATTATATAAGGGTTTCGAAAGAGATACTTTCATATGTAACCACTTTGATCCAAGAGATGTTTTTAATGAGTAAACCCAATACTTTCAAGAAGGGGTATTTTCATTTGTTTCAAAGCTATGCTATAAAGAATGGATTGACACCATCGAAAGGTGTATTTGGTTTCAAAAGAGAGTATTTGACAAGGGATTTGAAAGTTATTTTTATTGTGTTTTAAAAAGAGTTTTTCTTTGCTTTCGAAGGAGGTTACCCAGAGGTCTCGAAAGAGATGTTTTAAGGTTTTCAAAAATAAACCCAATCCCTTTTTAAAGGAAAAACCATGGCATAAATAAAGATTTTTGGAATGAAATTTTGGAAGAAGCTTTCTTTGATTAATAGGTTAAAGGAATTAACCAAGTTTTATATGAAATAATTTTTGGGATATTTAACCACAGGTGTTGGTATTATTATATTGCTATTATTGCTTCTCCATATATTTATTCACATTGTTACGAACCCATAACGGTATTTTGGAGAAGGGAAAAATAACTAACTAGGTTGACCCAACAGTGAATGTAATTTAAGAAATGTTAGAATCTTAACTAAAGATATTGGCAGGGGTTAATAGGTTCATAGTCAGCCCATGAAAACTATAATTTGATATTGGCATGGGCCAATGGGTTTATAGTTAGCCCATGAAACCTATGTCTGGATAAGATATGGACAGTTAATAAATGGTTCCTAGTTAGCCCATGAAAATTACGATACTAGAAAAGATATTAGAGTTACCAATAGGTTCTTAGTGATCCTATGAAAACTTCGAAATTGGATAGATAGTCCAAAAATATTTAACAGGTTAATAGTAACCCTAGAAACTATAATTAAGACATAGAGTCGGAATGAAAGGGAATGGGAAACTCGGATTTGATTTATTTGTTTGCATATCATCGTAATGTTTTGAAATACTATATCTTAACCATTGTGGATGCATGAGCATGGATATGGTTTTATAAATGTTTTCGGATACTAGTGAGGGGAAAACCCGTTCCTCTAAGGGGCATGGTCTCACTAGATATCTAAATGGTTTGAGATGGTAGATTATTATTCATACCAAGCATTATGTTTGACTCGAAGTTTTTGTTTTCACCTTAAACTCTCGAGTACTCAAATGATTTTGAGTAGTTGAGGGTTAAGGTTTCCAAGTGTTCTTTTAGATGAATAAAGCTTCCGAAGATGTGAAACAGGCAAGCTTGTTATTAGAGTTCTTTTATTTCTGTTGTGTGTTTTATCATAAAGGCAAATTTGTTTTAGTGCCTTATCGTGGCATCTTCATATGCAGCTCTTGACTTATTTTATAATAAGTATATTTTATTTGAACATGGTCTGTGCTCTGGGTTTATGTAATGAATTTGAAATGTTTTGAAATAGAATGTTGATTTTGTTTGCTGTTTGAAATTTTTCCATAATCGTGTATTTCTATGTATCAATGTATCTCACGTTGCCGTAATTGGTCGTCGATGATTAATAACTTTGGATGGCTGCAGCATCCGTAGCCGTTAGTTTTGGGCCTCCAAGTAGGTTAATGTTACAAGTATATACAAACCAATAGGTTAATAGTAATCATAAAACTATAAAATGAGACAGATAGTTAGATATATTGGGACGGGAAATCCAGGGGATACTGCGGTTTTGAATATCATCATGTTATGTTTTAACCATTTTAGATGCAGTAGCACAATATATTGTTATTGTATTATGGTTATGATACTACCGAGGGGAAAACCCGTTTCACTTAGCGGTGTGTTTTCACTTGATGTCTAGTTGGTCCGAGATGGTAGATTATTATTCAGACCAGAATTTTTGTCTGATCCAAAAATTTTGTCCTTCCCATTAAACTCTCGAGTGCTCATTTAAGTAAATCGAGAGTAAGTGTTTTTAAGGTTCTCTTTAGATGAATAAGATTCCGAAGACGTGCAGGAGGCAATCTAACTAGTAGGATCTATATATCTATTTTCTGTTGTGTTTTTATTTTGCTTTTGTGTTGTACTACCAAGTTGTATTAAATGCCAGATATTTGACTCTGATCATCCAAGAGGGCATCTTTATATGTCGCTCTTGGTGTATTTTGTAATATATTGTAATGTCTTTGAGCGTGGGTACGTATGGGATTGTGTAATGAATCTGAAATGTTAGCATGAAATGAAATGTGAGATTTTATTTAAAATTGTGTTAAATTTCCATATCCATGTGTTTCTAGTATTATCAATGTATTTAACATGGCCATATTTTATTATCGAAAATTGATAACTATGAATGACTACATCATCTATAGCACTTAGTTTCATGCCTTAAAATGGGGCATATTACACCACAGTTACTTACTAGTTTGTTTGTTAGGAGGCATGGTTAGATAACTGTTAAGAGTGGTCTTTCAAACGATTGGGTAGTCCTAGGAGCCGAGTTCTCAATAGTCCATGGTGCAAAGTCCATAATAGTCCGCGGAGTAAGTCCATAATAGTTCATGGAGATGAGTCCACAATAGGAAGCAGATAAGTAGTAATCCCCAAGGTAATATAGAATACGGCTGTTATCCACATATTTTCCGACTGCCATGGTGGAAGAGTTATCATGAGAAAAAGAAACAACTAAATTAATAGAAAGATATGGAAGAATTGAAAGATGGGAACCTATATGATGATGAAAATAACAAGATTTTAAGTACTTTAAGGATGTTGAGCTTGTAAACAAAGAAAACTATCAAACATAAATAGCGGGTACAGTGCCGAGCATGTATGAGTGATGGAATCAAGCATTTAAGGGAAAGTATCATGATCCTAAAATGATGTCGAGCTTGTAAATAAAGAAGATATCGAGTCTATAAGATAATGAAGCTATCGTGTTTGTAAATAGAAGACATGGCGAGCATGTAAGTAATGGACATATCGAGGACAAAGATGTCAAACTTGTATCCGGTGGTAGTATCGGGCGTCTAACAGTAAATGGTTATCGATCCTCTAGAGCTATAAGGATATCGAATATATAAACAGTTAGCAAGCCCCAACAAAGAGTAAAGAGATACCGAATCTTTAAGGGATATTGAGCTTTTACAGCACAAAGGTTGTTGAGCCTAAAGATAGAAGGATTATTAGAGTAGAAAAATTGATGTTGAACCTCTACAACGTAGAACTTTGTAGAACATGTAACAAAGGAATAATTTTGTGCCACAAAAAGATGTCGAGCATCTAACCACAAGAGGAGGTTATTGAGTTTCATCAAGGAAAAGATGATTTCAAGCATCTAACTGTTGTCGAGCATCTATAAGCAACAAAAGATATCAAGCTTCTACGAAGAAGTGCTGCCAAGTTTCTACAAACAGAAGGGATAATGAATTCCTAAAGAATGACGAGCTTCAATATTGGAAAAGGATGATGAGCTTCTACAAGCGACAAGAGATGCCGAACTTCAAAAAATATAAGGGTTATTGAGTATCTACCAAATTAAGGGATGGCAAGGTGACATGTGTCAACCGTCCTGTCTACTTGTTATCTCTATAAGTAGACCCCCTGCCACTTTGAGAGGGAAGAATGATTTTTTCTCTATTTCTCAATTATAAATTGTAAACACCAAATCAATTTGAGGATTTTGAGAACCGATTGTAACTCTTAAACATATTGCACGTAAAGACTTGGATATTTAACTCCGCATAACATACTTCTTTTGCACTTGCTTATTTATCTGTCTATGACAATTGACATATACGACTTTATTCTCGGACTTCGACTTGAAGTTAGACTTGCATATTTTTAATTTTCACAAGGTCACTTAAGCCTCTGTTTAAATTGAAGTTTACTTTGTGCATTGCTTAGTATGCCCAATTACGTAATAACAAGGGACTATAACATATTTTAATTTCCTATTTTTGCCTGTCGACTTATAAACAAGGGACTATGCTATAAATGAACGTATAGGTAATGTACTATTGCATATTTATCTAACTTGCTTGATTTACCCTTGAACATGTGACTTGAACTTAAAGGAAGAAATTCAAACCTAAAAGATTTTGGAATCATAATCTAATGAATCAGTGAATAAGATTTGGGTTTGGGTTAATGCAATAATAACATACTTGTAATTCTCTATATATAGGTATGTATTCCCCTCTCTCTTAGACCGTTCTTCTATATCTTACTAAGGCTGAGAAAGAAAGATGTGGAAGCAGGAAATGGAAAAGTTAATCTTCAACTAATGAAAATGATCGACCCAAAACAAGGGGAAACCAGGGTCGATATGCAAATGTTAATCAAAATGCAAATGCCAAAGTAGGTTCTAGAACTCCACCAGTAGATACAGGGACGATGTATCAGTTCTTCATTAACTTGATGCAAGCTAAAGCGACTATAGGAGTAGCTAGAGGAAATGTTGTAAATGAAGAAGGAGCAAATCTCGTACTTCCAGTTAGCAATAGTTATGCCAAGCAGAGTTGAGATTATATCAGTTTGGGTAGGATGCCTTTTTTGGAACAAATGATTCTGTAGAAGTGGAGAATTGGCTGTTGCATTACAAGGTAATCTTTGATGATCTTGGTTAGGATGATGTGCAGAAAAGGTGACTGGCTTCGAGGCAGTTGCATGGAGCAACATTGTTATGGTGTAATGGAGTTACCGTGGGTGTGCCAGAGGAAGAGTTAACTTAGGTAGATTTCCAAAGAAGATCCGGCGAGAGAATTTTGTCTGAGGTAGCTAAGTCAGCTTTGCTAAGGAAGTTTATGGATTTGGAGCAGGGGGAGATGTCAGTGTTGGAGTATTCTGCAAAGTTTGATGAGTTATACAAGTATGGATATGCTACTATGGACATTTTCATAAAGAGGAACGAGATGTTTATCCGGGTGTTAAGGCCAGAAATCGCTAGGGCAACCATGCCACATCTCGGAGATCCAACAAATGTATTAATGGAGATGGCGACTAGAAACAAAGAAATGCTTTCTACCTTCGGGAAGGAGAAGTCAACAGAGACTCAGAAATCTTGAAATAAGAAAAGAAAATTCTTGAAGAAGAAGGGTGCTTAGAAAGAAGTAGCAGCCAAGAAATGGAAGATTGATTTAGTTTGCTACAAGTGTGATAAGAAGGAACATTTTTCTCATGAGTATCGGTCTGGCAAGGGGAAGAAGGTTTGTGATAAGAAAAGAGTGAAATGATTCAACTATGACCAGATGGGGCATTACAAGGACCAGTGTCCAAAGCTAGTTAGAGCGGACCAGGGAAAAGTTTTTTCTTTAGAACTAGTATCTTCTAGGCCAATTGCTGCTGAGAAGGGAAAGTCGATAATGGAAGGTTCGCTTTTGGTTCGTAGTATACCGGTTAGGGTACTAGTTGATATCAGTACATTGTATTCATTTATGTCTCATTGTTTAGTAGATAGATTATGCTTGGAACCATCATACCTTGTTACTTATTTAAAGATTGTGAATCCGATAGGAGGGTATGCAACTCTGGAGATGAGATGTGACCAATTAAAAATTGATTTGTTAGGTCATAAGTTTGCATGCAATTCGTATGCCTTTAATTTCATAGGCTTCAGAATTATATTGGGTATGGATTGGTTAGACATATATGATGCCAGGTTATTTTGCTAGGATAGAGAAATATTATTGAGACACCCTAATAGTCAGAATCAAATCATATACTCAATGGAGAATTTAGATCTGAATTTTTTTTCCTTGTTGGGTTCTATGGAAGTAGAAGAAGATTTGAATCGGGTTTTAGTAACAAGAGTGTTTGCAGATGTTTTTGAACCAGTTACAGGACTACCACCAAATTGAGCTATAGAGTTTCGAATCGATCTTATACCTAGAGAAGAACCTGTGAGTAGACCACCTAGCAGGATAATACCTACCGAGTTGAAGGGGTTAAAGGTGTAGTTGGTAGATTCAAAAGGAAAAGGTTTTATTAGGCAAAGCAGTTTGCTTTGGGAATCGGCCACGGTGTTCATGAAGAAACGGACGGGTCATTAAGGATGTGTATTCACTACCATAAGCTGAATGAGAAGACTACAAATGATAGGTATCCTTTACCAAGAATCGACGACTTATTCGATCAGTTGAGTGGAGCTAAAGTGTTTTTCCAATTGGATTTGGTGACAGGATTCCATGAACTAAGAATGGAGGAGGACAGTATTTTGTTGATGGGGTTTCGAACAAGAAATAATTCATATGAATGGTTAATGATGCCGTTTGTACTAACAAATGTGCATCCTTTCTTCGTGAACTTGATGAATCGAGTTTTCCGGAAGCAATTGGATAGGTTCGTATTCATAGATGACATTTTGGTATATTCTAAGGATGAAAGAGACCATGAAGTTCATCTTAGAATTGTGCTTGAGACATTAAGACAACATAAGCTTAAGGAAAAGGTTGCAAAGTGTCACTTTTGGAAGGAAGAAATTAAGCTTCTTCCTCTTGTAGTTTAAGAGAATGGGTTATTAGTCAATCTAGCTAAGATCAAAGAGGTTGATAATTGGAAGAGACCCAAGATGATGACCGAGATCAGAAGTTTTCTTGGACTCGCTAGCTACTGCTGAAGTTTATTAATGATTTCTCGTGGATAGCAGCGCCTTTGACTAAGCTAACCAGGAAGGATGTGAAGTTTACCTGGTCCAAAAAATGTGTGGAAGCGTTCCTCATGTTAAAGAATTTGTTGATCAATGCACCAATGTTAGTAGTTTTAAATGGGAATCAAGAATTAGTGGTGTGTATAGATATGCATGTGGAACTGGATTAGAAGCTATGTTAATGCAAAAGGGTAAAGTGATTGCCTACGCTTCTCGATAGCTTAAACCATATAAAGTAAGATATCTGACACATAATTTAGAGTTGGTAGCGGTGGTCATCGCATTGAAAGTGTGGAGACATTATCTCTTAGGAGAAAATTTTGATTTATACACGGATCATAAGTCTTTAAATTTATTCTCTCAGAAGGAGTTGAATATGAGATAGTATAGATGGCTGGAGTTTTTAGTGGCTTATGATTTCGGAATAGAGTATACATCGGGAAAAGGAAATAAGGTACTAGATGCTCTTAGCAGAAAATATCAAAATGTTGTGTTAGCTATGTTGGCGGAATGGAAGGATCCAGAGGCAATAACTACTTGTAGTATGCAATTGAGATCAACTGCTAGTTCTAGTTAGAGTACTGCCATATTATCCTATTTGGAAGTTCGATTGGTATTGATCGAAAGGATTGCTTCTAAACAGAGAGAGGATCCAATATTGGCTGAGAAGATTAGAAGGCTAGAGGTTGGAGTTGAGATTGGTGATTTAAAAGATTTTAGTCTTAACCAGAAGGGATGGTTGAGAAAGAAGGGACGGTTGTATGTTTCGAATGTTGGAGACCTAAGGAAAGAAGTTCTTAGGGAATGTCATCAATCGAGATTTACGATTCATTGTGGAGGAACCAAGATGTAGGATATGAAGAGAAATTTCTTCTTGGAAGTCATGAAGAGAGATGTTGGCTTATGGGTAAAGCAATGTTTGAATTGCCAATACGTAAAAGCCGAACACTAGAAGCCCAGTTGGTTGCTTCAGCCTTTAGATATACCGGTTTGGAAATGGAATTCGATATCCATAGACTATATTGACGGGTTGCCAAGGTTGAATCGAGGAAATGAGAGTATTTGGGTCATAATGGATGGATTGACCAAGAACGCCCATTTCATTATCGTTAAGTCAACCAAGATAGCACTTATTTTGGCTAAGTTATTTATGAAGAACATAGTTAGATTGCATGGGACTCCTAGTAGAATAGTTAGTGATAGAGATATATTGTTTATAGTGAGTTCTGAAAGAGTCTTCAGGAAGTGTTAGGTACCAAGCTTAAGACGAGTACCGCTTATCACCCTCAGACAGGTGGGCAGATAGAGAGAGTCAATAAATTACTCAAGAATTTGTTGAGAGCTTGCATACTAAATTTTGGAGGATCATGTGAAGACCACCTACACTTGGTTGAGTTTTCCTACAATAACAGTTATCAGAATAGTATAGGAATGACACAATTCGAAGCTTTGTATGGAAGGTCATGCAAGTTACCAGCATGTTGGTTGGAAATTGAAGACATGTTAGTCTTAGGTCCAGATTTGGTGAGAGAAGCAATGGAGAAAACTGAGTTAATCCGAGGTAAGATGAGAGAAGCTTAGTCTAAATAGAAAAGTTACACAGACATAAGATGTAAAGATCTAGAGTTCTTAGTTGGAGACAAAATCTTGAATAAGGTATCACCAATGAAAGTTGTCGTGAGATTCGGTAAGACATAGCACCGAGATATGTTGGACCATTCCCAATTACAGAGAGGATCAGAAAGCTCGTGTATCAGATAAAGTTACCAAGCAGTTTGGCAAGTGTCCATAACATTTTTCATCTTTCTCACTTTATAAGTATGTGCACGATCGAGAGACTACTATCACTCCAACTGCATTGGAAGATTTAGTAGAAGAATTGGATTTGACTATTGTTAGGCAACCAGTTCGAGTTGTAGCGAGAAATGAGAAGAGATTAAGAAAAAAGGCAGTCAAGTTGGTGAAAGTACAGTGGAGGGACAATGGGAGAGACTGTACTTGGGAGACCGAGGATGGGGCTAGAGATACAGATGTTGCAGATGTTTGCATGGTTCATATGCTTCATATTTAGTCCTTACTGAATTTGGAGGATGAAATTCTTTAAGGAGGGGAGCCTGTAACCCTAAATTTAATTAACATTATTCAAGAAATTTAATTAGATAAATTAAATGGAATAATGTGATGATTAGAGTGATAAGGGAATTGATAATTGAAAATAAGTATGGTCGTGCCTTAACCAAATAAATCTATAAGCTTGTTTTATAACTTAAACACATATTTGAATAGGGAAAGGGTAAAATATGAATAAAAAGATCTTATAACCCATAAATCCTTCTTCCATTCTATTCATGTTTTCATAAATCAAAATAATCAAAGAGCCAAAGCAAGTATAGCCATTAATCATAACCTATATTACCAAAATCAAGTAGAGATTCAAGAAGGAAAGCTAGGAAGATTAAGTAATAATCAAATCTCAAAATCCATTATCCAAACAAGGTGAATAATGATCTATACCATCTCTTATTTCTTTTTTATTGATTTAATTCAGTTTTAATCTTAAAACCAAATGTATGAATGATGATGATTTGCCATGATTAATGTTTTCAATGTTTTTTTTAAATAACAAATTATGAGAACTTCACATTGCAAATTAACATGTTTTTAAGAGTAAAATCATAGTTAATGGTTTTCAAATGCTATGATATTCGACTATGTTGTTTAAAAAATTATTTTGGAGATGGATTTTAAATTTTAGAATTTTCTAAAGCATACAGAATATCCTATGAATTTTTAAAGGGGAAAACATGTTGATTTGGGTCTAAATTTAATTAGGTAATTAAATAATTATTTCCAGCCCAACAATTTTGTATGATGAAGGAAATATCATTTTGGTATTAATATTAATTTTTTGAGATTTTTCCTAAACATATTTGAAGAGGGATGGATTTAATAAGAAAGATTAATATTTAAATGGTTATTTAAATTAATGGGGTTAAATAATTTGTTAACCTATACCTTTGCTGTGAAAAAAATAAAGTGCGACAACACTATTGAAAAGAATTTGTCAAGATTGGCCTATACCAATTACATTTTGACAAACACAAGAGATTAAGTAAAAAGAACACACCTTATATAGTAAAAATTCAATTTTAGGGACAACTACGATGACGCCACTCCCCATTATGATGTCGTCGCATTTAATAATGCCTTCGACGTCAATGAGATGAAAACACGGGGCATTATTTTGATAGTGCAGAGCATTTTAAACCTCTTTGAGGTAAAGTAAAGGTGGCAATTTTATTGCATCAACGAGGTCACTTCGCACATCCATGTCGCATGTGTTCTCGTCGTGCTTACGTGTGTTCTAAAATATGAGGTGAAGGGTCATCACACTTATCCATTTTCAATAGCGTCGACATAATTCGTGTCGCTGCTTATATATAGGTGTGGAGCTGTGTAGTTAAAGAGCTCGATAGATTTAATGCGGCGAAGGTGCAAAAGTCATAGCGGGGATATTGCGAGATATAGCGGATAACTCTAAAATAGCATACAAAACTCGTACTTAATGTTTTTGCAAATATATAAATGGTAATTAAATAAAAAAATTAACAATCAATTGAATTATAATTAATACATAAATAACTTTAAATAAAAATACGTGCAAATATATTGTAAATAAATGTAAAACTATTATATAACATAATTGAATTTAGTAGAATATTAAAGTATTTCAGTTCTGAAAATATATTAAAAATTCAATTAAATAAATTAATTTCATTATTTTTACAATGTATAAATTTTATTTTTCAATTCATTTATTTTAAAGAAGATATAGCGGGAATAACGGGATATAGCAGAAATATAGAGGCTTAAAACGGAAAAGCTATGTTTTGGGCTATATGGAAAAATCATAGCGGTAGAAATCCGCTATGAGATATAGCAGGGTTATAGCTGAGTAATAGTGGGGCATTAACTGCACTACTGTGGAGAGGCCATATCGCAGCTAAACAATACCGCCAACATGAGCTATGCGCATTGTTTAAAGTGATAGTAAAGTGTCCTTGTCGTCGAAGTCGATGAGTTGACGTCAATGAGAAAATAGGCAGATAGTCTACGTTCTTGGAGCTCGACGTCGTTATTATTGACGAGACACATAATGCCACATGTTTTTGTTTTAAACGCTTTTAAATAAAGGCGGGGAGCCTTAAGTAACAAAGTCAACATGAAATGATGTCGATGTTGATTGAATTAAAATGTTTTAAATTGTGATAAACCCAACATCATTTTCATACAAACACATGGCAATATAAAAAGGGTCTTACAGATGGCATTTGAGTTTGAAAATACAAAGAGATGATTTCCATGATTAAACTATAGGTTATGGGTATTAGCCATACATCATTAAGAAAATGATTACAAGGACTTTAATTATGGATGTTTATGTTTTGGGCTTACTTGATCAGTTATTATGTATGCTACTGTTATCATATTTACTTCGATTATGACACATAACTGCATTTTTGGGTGTCAAGGGCAGGATAAACAGCTAGGTTGACCCAGTAGTGAACATAAATTTACTTAACTCCTGTATTAGATTTGCATCCAGATGTCAAGTAGACCAGAATATAGGATGCCTAGAACCGATCAAAAGATTATTGAGTTAAATAGGTTCTTAGCTAGCCCATGAAAACTATGTTATGAGAAATATTATTGGTAGGGGCCAACAGATTCTTAGTGATCCCATGAAAACTATGTCTAGAATATGTTGTTGACAGAGACTAATAGGTTCGTAGTTAGTCCAAGAAAATTATAATTTGAAAGATGTTACTGAAGAATCCAATAGGTTTATAGTAATCCCATGAAAATTATGATTGGATAAAGTTAATGGTAGAAACCAATAGGTTCTTAGAGATCCCATGAAAATTATGAAATCAGATAGATGGTCTATAAGATTTGAACAAGTTGTTAGTCAGCCCATAAAAACTAATGGGTTAATAGTAACCCTAGAAACTATATACTAAGATAGATAGTCAGATGTATTGGGATGGATAATCCAGGGCATATTACAATTTTGAATATCATCGTATTATGTTATGTTTTAACCATTGTGGATGTAGGCGCATAGTGTGTGGTTATTGTATTATGGTTAAGATACTATTGATGGGAAAACCCGTTCTGCTTGGCGATGTGGTCTTACTCGATATCTACTTGGTCCGAGATGGTATATTATTATTCACTACAAGGTTTTGTCTGACCCAAAGTTTTTGTCTTTTCCCTTAAACTCTCGGGTACACATTTGAGTAGATTAAGGGTAAGGGTTTTTTAGGTTCACTTTAGACGAATAAGCTTTCGGAGATGTACAGGGGGCATTCTAGCTAGTAGGAGCTATATATCCATTTTTCGCTGTGTTTTGATTCTGCTTTTATGTTGTAATGGCAAGCTATATTAAATGCCAGATATTTGACTTTGATCATTTAAGGGGACATCTTTATATGTCGCTCTTAGCGTATTTTGTAATAAATTGTAATTTCTCTGAGTGTTGGTACGTATAGGATTATGTAATGAATCTGAAATGCTAGCATGAAATGAAATGCTAGCATGAAATGAAATGCGAAATTTTATTTTAAAAACTGTGTTAAATTTCTATATTCATGTGTTTCTTATTATCAATGTATTTAACATATCCGCATTTTATTATCGGAAATTTATAACTATAGATGACTGCAGCATCCGTAGCACTTAGTTTCGGACTTCAAAATAGGGAATGCTATACCATATTTGTTAACTGTTTGTTTGTTAGGAGGCAATGCCAAATAACTCTTAAGAGTGGTCTTTCAAATGATTGGGGTAGTCCGAGTTGCCGAGTCCTCAATAGTCCATGGAGCTGAATCGATAATAGTCTATGGAGTTGAGTCCATAATAGTTCATAGAGCTGAGTCCACAATAGGAAGCAGACAAGTAGTAATCCCTAATGCAAGATATAAATACGGCTATTATCTACATAATTTTCGAGTGCTATGCTAAAAGAGTTGTCAAGGGAAAAAGACACAAGTAAGTTCATAGAAAGATATGGAAGCATTGAAAGATGGGTTTCAAGCTAATATGATAATGAAGATAATAAGCTTGTAAGTAATTTGAGGATGTTGAGCTTGTAAACCAAGAAAATTATCAAACATAAATATTGGAAACAGTACCGAGCATGTACGAGTAATGGAATCGAGCGTTTAAGGGAAAGTAACATGATCCTAAAACGATGTCGAGCTTGTAAACAGAGAATATACCGAATCAATAAGATAATGAAGCCGCCGATTTGGTAAATAGAAGACATGTCGAGCATGTAAGCAATGGATATATCAAGCATACAGATGCCAAACTTGTATTCGAAGGTAGTATCCGGCGTCTAACAGCAAATAGTTGTTAAGCCTCTATAGCCATAAGGATATTGAACGTATAAATAATTAGAAAGCCGCAACAAAGAGTATAAAGGTACTGAATAACTATGGGATAATTAGCTTCTTCATCACAAAGGTTATTGAGCCTAGAGAATGTAGGATTGTCAAAGAAGAAAAAAGGACGATGAACCTCTACAACGCATAATGTTGTAGAACGTGTAACAAAGGAATAATGTTGCGCCACAAAAAGATATCAAGCATCTTACCGCAAGAGAAGGTTATAGAGTTTCATTAAGAAAAAGATGATTTTATGCATCTAACAATAAGGGAGGATATCGCTTTTCTATGGATAATGAGCCTTTTGATACAACAACTGTTAACAGTCACTGTTGTTGAGCTTCTATGAGAAACGAATGATATCGAGCTGCTACAAAGAAGTGCTAGTAAATTTCTACAAACAGAAGGGTTAATGAATTCCTAAAGAATTATGAGCTTTAATATTGGCAAAGAATGATGAGCTTCTACAAGCGGCAAGAGATTTCGAACTTCGAAAAACATGAGGGTTATCGAGTATCTACGAAATGAAGGGATGATAAGGGGACATGTGTCAGCCATCCCGCCTATTTTCTATCTCTGTAAATAGACCCCCCTCTGCCTCTTTAAGAGAGGCGAATGATTTCTTTCTCTATTTCTCAATTATAAATTGAAAACCCTAAATTAATTTGGAGATTTTGAGAACCAGTTGTAACTCTTGAACTTATTGCATATAAAGATTTGGACATTTAACTCTGCATAGCATACTTTTTTGTGCTTTCTTATTTAGCTATCTCTAACAATTGACGTATATGACTTTACCCTTGGACTTAGATTTGAGCTTGGACTTGCATATTTTTAATTTTCACAAGGCTACTTAATCCCTTGTTAAAATTAAAGTTTACCTTGTGTATTACTTAGTATGCCCACTGACATATGAACAAAGGACTATAACATATATGAATTTCCTATTTTTCCTATCGACTTATGAACAATTGACTATAATGTATATGAACGGCCTATTCTTCTCATTAACGTATGAGTAAAGGACTATTGCGTATTTATGTGACTTGCATAATTTACCCTTAAACATGTGACTTGAACTTTTGAAAAAAATTATGACTATATTGAAGCCAATGGGTATTATTGGGACAATTTTGGATAATATTACCTTGTACAACTTCTTAGGTGTTGAGCTAAATATTGGTTCAACATTTTGGTGCTAGAAGAAGGGCTAGATCCTCCTTGTTTTAAAAATGATAAAAATGCCCTCGGTTCTAAAATTTTCAAAAAAATTTAAAAATAAAATTCTAGGAAATAAAAATATTTACAAATTAGATTGGTTAATAAAAGTTATTACCGTTTGAGTTTACGGTTTTTTCAATTCTTTGTCATGTTAACTCACATTAACTTAAACATTATTTCATAATTGAAGCATTCATCTAAGGGATCATGCACACTATATCTATTATCCAATGGTATCTATTAACAAATTCAAAAAAAAAAATAGCAACATATTCAAGATATCAAGCTTCTAACGATAATAAGTCATCAAGTAAGCATATCAAGTTAGTAAACACAGTAAAGGTTATGGAGCCTGTAAATTGTAGGAGTATTGAGCTTCATGGTTCAAGAGATGTCGAGCTTCACAGTTATGGAGATGTCAAGCTTCAGGACATGTCGAGCTTCAAGGTTCTGGAGATGTCAAGCTTTAAGGTTCTAAAGATATCAAGCTTCTAGCATGGAGTTATTAATCTTATAATGGTGATACCAAGCTGCTACGTTATTGGGCTGCTATCGTGTAACAAGTAGCAAAAAGTTGGAGAATTAAGGAAAGAATAAGTGCTATATAATTAGTGCAATATAAGTATGGCTTCCCAGCATCAACCATGCTTTTAAGTACATAGGCCATACTGATTGAACAACAAGCTATAAAGTGTAGAAGCAGGATATTAAGCATTAAACTATCAGCATGGTGTTATATGGCTTCTACCTAAAAGAAACTATTGAGAATCAGCAACCAGCAAGGTTATCGAACATCTACTGGCTGGAGATATCGAGTGCGTAAGATCTTGGAGTTGCCATAAATATGTCAAGCTTCTATAATTATGAAAGACTATTAAATGGTGATGTTTCAGTGAGGTGTCGAGTCTCTACGGTAAGCTTCAAGATGTCAGGCCTGTTGATACAAATGAATGTCAGGCCTATTGTGCATGAGGGCATCAAATGTATAAAGCAGTCAAATAAATGTACTATATATCCAGCATGCTATCAAGGCAAGAGTAAATATACTCATGCTATCAATTAAGAGAAGTATATGGAGTACAAAGCTCCATACTCAAGTATTGCATGCAATACAATGCTTGCATCAAAAGCATAGTGTCAAGAATGTGCAAACAGAATATCAAGCTTCGGTGATTTATAAGTCTGTCATATAAAATTGTTGAAGCTCTAAAAGTCAGTGGTGTCGAAGCTTTAAAGTAATGTTCCAGAAAGGATATGGAGCCTGTAAACATAGATGTGGTTTTTAGCTTATATAGAATAATGTTGGGTCTATAAAATGATAAAGCTACTGAGCTCGTAACTAGAAGACATTTGGAGATTGTAAAGTAATGAAGATAACAAGCTTGTAAAATGATCAAACATGTTGAGCACGTAAGTATGGACATGTCGAGTTTATAATTAAGATAAATGATGTGCATGTCTAGCTTGTTAGATCGTGTGCATAATGAGCCTATAGGTAATCAGAGATAGCGAGCTTATAAGTAATAATAGATGACAAACCTTTAAGATAAATGTGGGGATTATGGAGTATTAAGAAAAGATTGTCGAGGATGTAAACAGTGTTCTCCTCTTTAACATATCATGTGCATCCAAGCTAGAAAGTTTTTTAGACGACGTGGGACATTTTGATGCATGACAATGCTTGTACATGTCTACAGAAGTAAGAATATGAACTGAAATTTAAAAAATTATGAGAACTCGAAGATCATTCATGATTAAGTTTCGACTGCTCCCATTACGGCTAGCACGAGCCAAGTTAGCCTTCGAGGAGTTTATAAAAGGCGGTTTACAAGTCAATGAGTTCAACCATGCTAACCAACCTCCCTCTACGTCACTAGAAATTACATAGTACATCAAAAATGAGGTTGAGTTCCTAGCAAAAAAAATCCGATAAGAAAAGTGGTTTTTGCATCTTCAAACACATGTCCTGGCAAAACCGTGAAGTTTTATGGTGACCGGCCATTGTGTATCAACTCTACTCATCGAAATACACAAGGCTATATCCTTGGATCGATAGATAGAGTTCCAGATTGGTGTTATCAATTTTAATAGCCATGAATGGTCCTTTGTATTCATGAAAATCCAAGCTTGTGTAGCTTTTGATGAAATTGATATGGTTAGAGAAAGAATTATATATTATCCAACCAAGATTTAACATCAAATATGGTCATCTAAAAATTCCGAATTTTCTTGTTAAAGTGTAAATTATTATTTGAGCCTGGGGCTTCATTCTCTGACTGCTAAATTAAATTAACCCTTAATATTTTATTTTTGGATTTGAATTCAAATTTTCTATCAAATGACGAGAATCTTTGTTATTGGTCGAATTTCTAGTCTTCCATTAGCTGAGATCTGAATTTTACCATTAAGATGAAAGTTTATGGTCTTCTTAAAAGATGAATTTCTGGTCTTCTTATCAGTTAGATTTCTGGTTTTCTTATTAGATGGATTTCTCATCTTCTTACTAGAAGGATTTTTGGTCTTCTTATCAGTTAGATTTCTAGTTTTCTTACCGGATGGATTTCTGTTCTTCTTACCAGATGGATTTCTGGTCTTTTACCAGATGGGTGTCTGGTCTTTTGCCAGTTCAATTTCTGGTTTTCTTGCCAGATGGATTTCTAGTCTTCTTATCAGATGTATTTTTGGTCTTCTTATGGGTAAATTTTCTGGTTTTCTTATTAGATAAATTTCTGATTTTCTTACTATATGGGTTTCTAGATATGAACCTTTCCCTCGAATTGGAGCTTGTGGAATTCTTGCTCTTATTTCCAAGTTATCAATCTTAAGGTAGGAATTCTGATTCTCTTCTATGTGGTAATTAATTTTCTTTGGATTTATGGTTTCCTTATTATTAGAAGATTGATTTCTGCAATCCGAGCTCGCTATCCCCAACATGGTAATTGATGCAACTCCTTGGGTCGAAGGCATCGCCGGTCCCTCTGGTTGAATCAATTCCTAGAAGGTCATTTTTACAGCACTCCGGTTTTTTGGAAAATCACTTTCCAAAGTCTTAGAATCTCTTTTAAACCTATTACCCAACCAGATAAATAGGATAATACACACCATCCCTTATTTTGATAAAATACTTTCATTTTTAAAACCTTTGTATCTAAAAGAAACAATTTTAGGAGTCTTATGATTATTGAATATTCCACTAATCCAAAATAATTTACACGCTATTATTCCAAAAGCAATTTGCAAAATAATATATAGTTTTTACCGCTAAGTTCATAATTGTAACCCAAAGAATATTTTGATGAGATCATTTTTAAGATTTTCCAAAAAGAAACCAAAGGTTACTAATATTAACCTAAAAGAGTGTCTAGTCAAAAAAATAACCTATGGAATTACAAGACCAGAATTGGGATTTTGGCTAATAGATACATAATTTCTTATTTGAGGCATCAGATTTTTTATTTGTTCAAGTTGCTTTCAAGAAGTTAAAAGACGGAAAAGTCCTCATCAAGAACCATGATTCTAAATAGTCAAAGGATAAATCGACCGAACTAATATTTATTGATAAAACTAGGTCTTATCATCTATTAAATATAGAATCTTAATCTACAATGTTAAGTATTGATAACGAATTCTCATACATAGAGAAAGGAAAATCCAATTCCATAAATGAATCTCCTCATAGTTTCTTGTATACAAATGTTTAAAGATGGTACCTTTACTTCTAAAATGGAAAGATTCAAGAAAGAGTAAGCAACAATCATCGTTAATATATGAGAAATAAAATAGTAATGACAACTGAGTAAATGAGTGTCATCCTAAGATCAAGAAACATCAGAAAAATTGAAATGATACATATACATATACAAATACACATACATATACATATACATATATATATATATATACACACACACATATATATATATATATATATATATATATATATATATATTCATTCCTATACCATAACCATGAGTAATCTTGCATCTATAATAAGAAGCTCAAGAGAAATGAGTGGAGCTACGAAAAGAAATTTAGAAAGGATTTTTCGTATGGACCATCCCGGCTATATGAAGCAAAGAAAGAAATAAGACGAAATGTGATTAGCTACAAAGCAAGTAAGGACAAAATAGTTAATACTTTAAGATGAAATAAGCATCTATGGTCCTCTGTAATCTAACATCATCCTAACTTAAACCCCCAACCTTTGATGGAATAAAAGACCGATATTTGACTCAAAGGAGGAAAATTTTAAGTAACAACAACCAACTATTTGCCCCAAGCAATTAGAGGCCAAATCGTCATCCAACATTGTAATGTTTAAACGTTACAATAACTTATATATAAAGATTGTTCTGGCTGTGGAATTCAGTCTAAACTCAGAAAGATCATCCAAGAATGAAATAGCTAAAGTCCTATCTTTGGAATCTCAAATAATAATAAGGTGGCATGACCAATTCAGAGTCCTAAATAACTATTGGATTTCAGCAAGAATCAACATCTATAGTATATAAGTTCAATGATATTGATTATCATGGACCGATCTTTATATAACCTCAATATGGATTATCAAAAAAATCACTAAGATTGCAATAGGACATACTTCATTTTCATTAATATATGTAAGTGAAGCAATGCTTCGAAGTTAAGTTGAAATAACATCCCATCAAAGGATTGCAAATGCCTTAAATCCTAATCAAGAGTTAAAGAAAGAATCCCTAGATTTGATCAGTTAGATGAGAGATGGAGCAACCATACAAACGGCTGAATATCAACAAAGGATATCAAGACACTATAACTCTAAAGTTAAAGGGAGATCATATCAAAAAGGAGATTCGGTACTTCGAAAACTAATGGCAAACACCAAAAATCCAACAGGCGGACCACTTGGACCACGTTGGAAATGACCTCTTTTTATCCATGAAGTAATCCTACTAGAAACTTACCAACTAAGCCGACCTGATTATAATAATAGCAAGAACTTGGAACGCCGAGCATCTGAGACCTTATTTTCCAATAATGGATAAATATAGAAATTTAGATGAGTATCTGTGAAATCGATAATCAATGGAAAGAAAGAAACTCATACAATAAAGGAAAAGCGTTTGGTCCCGCCATAAGGGCCTGGTCAAAACATTATAAGCCTTCGGTCCCCACCATAAGGCTTGATGGCAGCATGACTTAGAGGGAGGTTGGAGTAAGCTCTAGTCTTGCCTATAAGACTAGCTAGAGCACCGAAAGCCTTCGGTCCCACCCGCATGGCCTGGCCGGAGCACCTTCTAGAAGAAGGATGGAGTGAGCTTTTGGTCCCGCCTAAGATGGTCCGGCCAAAGCACAGACCAGCCTTTGGTCCTATGTATAAGGCCTATCCAGAGCGCCTACTAGAGGGAGGATGATTTAGACTTTGGTCTCGCCTAATACGGTGTAACAACCCTAATTCTAATTAACAATATTTAGGATATTTAATTGGATAAATTAAATTAAATAATGTAAAAAGTTAAGGAGATTGAAATTTGATAATTAAAATGGATCGTGCCTTAATGAATGAGTTAATAAGAATAGTTTAAAACTTAATAAGAAGGGGAAATATACGCTAAAAGCAAAATGGGAATATATCTAAATTCCTAAACATAAACCCTTATTCTTTTATTTCCTCCTTCATTTCATTCATTACAAACAAAAATAAAAGAGTAAGGCCTGCCATAACATAGTGATTCAAGAGAAGTAAAGACAGGGATTAGAACTTAGGGGAATCAAATCAAAACACAAATCTCAACTTTCTTTAACAAGTCAAGGTGAATAATAGTTATGCATCTCATGTTTTAATTTCTATTTTTGGTTTTAAGTATAAATCCGAATCTTTTGATGTTATTATGCCATGTTTTAAATGAATGGATTAATAAATGCTATTTAATGAATTTATATGAATATTATGGAATTTGTTGATATGTTTAAGTTGGAAACCTTTAATGTGATATCTAAATGACTTGAAATTTTGATATGATGTTAGAAACATTATTTTGGAAGTGGGTTTCTAATTTCAAAATTTTATGATTTAGTGAGAATAGTTGGTGAATTTTCTAAGGTTAGAAAATGGATTAATTCAAATTTTAATTAATAAAAATAATCAACTAAAGGTTTTGGCCCCAAATTTTTATATGTTAAATATGATATTAAAGCTTATTTTATGCGACTTTCTGGGATTTTTCCCATGGGTTTATGATTTTATATAAATTTATTAGGCTGGAAAAGCTTAATATTGATATTAAAATATATACATATACATATACATATACATATATATATATATTAATGGTTTGAAAATATATTTTGGAAATATAAGCATGTTGTAGATTTTAGAAAAGATTTTAGCTAAGAAAATTGCTATTCAATAGGATTTTGAAAAATATAAGGAGTTGGTAGAAAGTTTTATTTTATAAGGAAAAATAACAGTTTTCATGTTAATTGCAATAGTGCCATGTCGAAATCATCGTCGCCACCATCCACATCTGAATTGGCAGTAAGTGAAGGCCGAACATCAAAAGCCAAGTGGATTGCTTCAGATTTTAGACATAGTAGTGTGGAAATGGGATTCTACATCTATGGATTTCATGGACGAGTTACCAAGGTCGAACAGGAGAAATGAAAGTATCTGGGTCATGGTAGATAGACTAACCAAGAGTGCATACTTTATTCCCATTAAGTCGACAAGAATGATTCCTGTATTAGCTAAATTTTTTTATGAAGAATACAGTTAGATTACATCGAGTTTGCAGTAGTATAGTCAATGACAAAGATTCTTTGTTTACTAGTGAATTCTGGAAGAGTTTACAAGAGGTCTTAGGTACCAAGTTCAAGATAAGTACTGCTTACCATCCACCGACCGATGAAAATGGAAAGAGTAAACAAAGACTTGGAGTGGTTTTGAAGAGCTTATGTGCTAGATTCTGTAGGATCATGAGAAGACCATCTACACTTAGTCAAATTCTTTAATAATAATTTTTATCAGACTAGATAAGCATGGTACCTTTTGAAGCTTTATACGTAAGGCCATGTAAATCACCTGTATGTTAGTTAGAGATTGGAGATAGAGTGATCCTTGGTCCAAATTTATAAGAGAAGCTGCAAAAAAGATTGAGTTGATTCGAGCTAGAATAAAGGAAGCTCGATCTATGCAGAAAAGCTATGCAGAAAACAGATGGAAAGACTTGGAATTCTCAGTTGGGGATCATGATTTTGTCAAAGTATCACTGATAAAGGGTGTAATAAGATTTGAAAGTCGGGGAAATTGGCACCTAGGTTTATTGGACCATTTCCTATTACAGAAAGGATTAGGAAACTTGCTTATAGGACAGAGTTATCAAATAGTTAGGAAGGAGTCCACAATGTTTTTCATATTTCTCTTCTAACGAAGTGTGTTCGAGATCCAGAGACTACTAGAACTCTGACTGCATTGGAAGATTTAATAGTGGAACCGGATCTAACTTTTGTAAGACAACCATTTTGAGTTGTAACGAGGGATGAGAAGAAACTAAGAAATGAGATAGTCAGATTAGTAAAAGTCCAATGGAAAGACAACGAGAGAGACTGTACTTGGAAAACAGAGAGCATGATTAGGGATAATTATCCTTGTTTGATGGTATGATTTACATCTGTGCATATATGTTTGATGTGTGAACCTTATTGCAATTTCAAGGACGAAATTCCTTAAGGAGGGGAGTCTGTGATAACCCTAATTTTTATTAGTAGTTTTATGATATTTAATTAGATAAATTAAATGAAATAGTATAAAAGCTTAAGGAAATTGAAATTTGATAATTAATAGAGATAGTACCTTAATGGATGAGTTCAAAAGAATGGTCTAAAACTTAATAAGAAGGAGGAATATATGCTAAGAGCAAAATAGGAATAGATCTAAATTCCAAAACATAAGCCGTTATTCTCTTATATCCTCCTTCATTTCATTCATTACAAACAAAACAAAAGGATCAAGGCCAACCATAGCAAGGTGACTTAAGGGAACTAAAGCAAGGGAAACAGATCATAGCTTAGGGGAATCAAATCAAAATACAAATCTCAACCTTCTTTAATCGATAAACGTGAATAATAGTTATGCATCACATGTTTTAATTGCTCTTTTCAGTTTAGATTTAAAACCGAATCTTTTGATCTTATTATGTCATGTTTTAAATGATTGGATGAACATATGCTATTTGATGAATTTATATGAATATTATGGAATTTATTGATATGTTTAAGTTGGAAATCTATCATATAATACCCAAATGACTTGAAATTTTGATATGATGTTAGAAAAATTATTTTAGAAGTGGGATTTTAATTTCATAATTTTTTGATTTTATGAGAATATTTGATGAATTTCCTAAGGTTAGAAAATGGATTAATTCGAGTTTTAATTATTAAAAATAACCAAATAAAGTTTTTGGCCCCGAATTTTTATATGTTAAAGAAGATAGTAAATCTGATTTTATGTGATTTTTGGGGATTTTTCCCATGATTTTATGGTTTTATTAAAATATTGTGGTTTGTAAATATGTTTTGGAAATATAAATTCTGGCATATGGCAGATTTCAAAAAAGATTTTGGTGAAGAAAATTGCTATTTAATAGGATTTTGACAAATACTAGGAGTTGGTAGAAAATTTTTACTTTTAAAAGAAAAATATCGGTTTGCATCTTAATTGCGATACTGCCACACCGAAGTCATCGTCGCTGCCATCCACATCTTCGTGCTCGTGGTCTTCGCCGCTGACCAAATGAGATACATATGATATCAACTTCAATTGATATGGAGTGGATCGGCATGGTTGAGGTGGGAAGAACGACATCGAAGTCGATATCATGACTCCCGTGTTGGCATTGCTTCATGGTTTATGTGCTGCATTTTATATAAAAGGGGTATGGTGCTACATGTCTTCAACGTTGCTGACCTTATACTTTCAAAGTAATCAATAACGGCAATAACGATGTTGCTTGCTTTCAAGAATGTAGCCGATCCTGTAAGGCAACTATGCCGTGTTTTATCTACTTTAGCTTTATTCTTTGCTATATGTTTTCAAAGACGGCTATGATGCCGCTCTTATTGACTTCGGCTCTAAGGAAACCACTTACTTTCCTTCAGGGAGTGATGCTGAGATTTATCTATGTCGACCTTATTCTTTTAAGGTTTTATAATATGCAGTACTAAGTGGTTGACTTTGACCATATACCCTTATGTTTATAAATCAAAGACTTTAACATATTTTTTTATTGAAGACGGGAAATGGTGATAATGACGCTGAGCTTTTTCCGATATATAAGGTTTCATTTGTTTGGCATGTTTTTAGGAGGAAGACCTTTGTCAACTATATCTTTACCGAGTTTTATCAATATGAAGGCTTTATATTGTTTTTGCTTTATAGCCTATGTCTTCGAAGTGAGATAACTTCCAATTGGTTTCGAAATTCATCAACATTGTTTTATAAAAAGCATATATCATGGCATAAATATTTTGGATAAAGTAATGTGCTGTAATTTTCTTATTTTAAAGTATGATTTCAAGGGTTAAATAATTTGCAAAGGTTTTGTTTTCAATGAAATATAAAAGGGTATTTAGCCCATGATTTTACTCAAGAGATTATTGTTCTTATCACTTTTGGATAGAGTATGATAGGATAAATTTGACTCTGAGATTAGAAAACCAGATGGGGCAGGTGTAAGGCAGCGCCCTATATTTCAGCTGTTAGCCCCTAGGTGATATAGGTCCAAAATTCCAGTGCATAGGGTTTCGTCAAGGGTAATATTAGAAGTAAATGTATGCACAATAAGGAATACATAAAGAAAAGATAGATTATAAATTGGCCTGTAAAACCATTAGGTTCATACTAAGCCTAGCAAAACTATGAGATTGACAGATAGTTAGTTACCCGAGTCAGCAATGTAGGTTAGTAGTTACCCTGTGAAAACTAAACGTTGGAATGGATAGTCCACCGATTTGATGGACAGTCATGATTACCTATGCAGCATGCATGCACTTTATTGTTTATATTGTCTATTCTAACCAGAGTGGTTGTAGGAATTTGATTTGCAAAAGATATGTTCTAAAAGGGATACTAGTGAAGGGAAGACCCATTTTGCTCAGTGGCGTAGTCTCACTGAATATGTACAAAATTGAGATGGAATATTATTATTCACACGAGGCTTTTTGTCTGACTTAAAGTTTATATTTTGTAATAATCATATTTCATTTGAACTTAGGTAGCGTTTGGGGTTATGTACTGGATATGAAATTATGACTTTGAAATGAAATGTGGAAGTTTGCTTTGAAATTATGATTAAAATTATTTTATATTCTTGTGTTTTTAATATTATGGATATCATTAACATTCCCACATTTTATCTTCACGGATTAATACTATAGATGACTGCAGCATCTGTAATGCTTAGTATCGGACCTCAAAATAGGGGATGTTATAGATTACCTAGCCAAAGCACCAATCAACAGCCTTAGGTTCCACCTACATGGCTTGTTCGGAGCGCCTCCTAAATGGAGGATGGGTTAGACTTTGATCCTGCCCAAGATGGCCTGACTAGAGCGCCGAATAGCCTTAAGCCTTACCTAAAAGGTATAGTAGGGGCAACCTTATAAAGAAGTCAATTAGATAGGTCTAAATCCATATAAAAGATGGGCCAAAGCAATCTTTTAAAGGACGAACAATCAAACACGATCAATCTTTCCCCAAGGCAAAGTTAAAGCAATCTCCATAGGAAAGATCAGGTAAGTTTCATGCTCATAAAATCTCGTGTGTCGAAGAAAAATCATCGAATAAACGTCTATGAAACCCAAATTGAAGGAAAGAAGTTTACTCTAAAAAACTAGCCAAGGAAATAATATTTAAGCAACAAAGATTGGTCTTTGAAGTCATTCATCCTAGAAAGATAAGAAGGCTAATTGATCCACATTTTTACCAAAATTGAAAGGATTATTTAAAATTTTGTCGACTCGTAATCATTTCAAAGGTCATTTTCAAAACCAAACTTTCAAAATTTTAAAGAACAATAAGAATTTTTTTAATTTGATCAATTTCAAAACAAATTTCTTTGGCATTACAAAACAAAATGACCAATTTGTGAAAGAAATAATTTCTTGAAATTATGGAAGACATCATCAATTACTTTATATTTCCAAAAGAAAAGGATTAAAGGGAAAGTCCCATAAGAAGTAAAAGCTGGAAAAGTAAGAAGATACTTGGTTTTAGTGTAAAAGCTTCTTTTATACAAGAAAGGATGCAAATGTTATCACATATTTTCCAACTACCATGCTAGAGAGTTTTCAAGGGAAAAAGAAACAAATAAGTAAATGGAAGGATATGGAAGCACTGAAAGACAGGTATCGAGTCTATAATGAAGATAATGAGCGTTAGCACCAAAATTGGTCACTAACACCCTAATCCAAGCTAAAGCACCAAATTCCAGTCGCTCCTCACAGATAGAATATAAGTGGAAGATATTAATATGAAGAACAATAAAAATTAAAATGAAAGTAGTAAAGAACAACACATTCTATAGTGGTTCGACTGACTCCGGCCTATGTCCACTTTATAAATTTCCTTTTTATTGCTATAATAAGCGATTATAGTTACAAAATGGTAGAGTAGCTTTAGCCTTAGAAAATGAAAAGCCGGAGAGTGAAAAGAAGATCCCTCTCATCTGGAGACTCACACGCTCTATTTATAGGCAAAATCCGAGCTAGCGGGCGATGCGGAGACCATCACCGAACTATTCCCCCAGACCGAACCACCATCAATGCCGACTGATATACATGGCCGAACTCCTTTGACTAACCCACTCATGATGCTGAACCACCTAGACCGAACCACTTCGACTGAACCACTTCAACTTGCCGAACTATACATGATATCCTCTCCCCGATCGAGCCACATCCATTGCCGAGCCATCTTGATGCTCAACCGACCCATACTTCCCAGGCCGAACGACACCATCTAGACCGTTCCATGCCTCCCAGGACGAACAACACCGTCTTGACCGAGCCACATCCACTGCCGAACCACCTTGATGCCCAACCGATCCATGCCTCCCAAACCGAACAAAACCATCTGCCGAACCACCTTGATGCCCTATGGAACCATGCTTCCAAGGCCGAATGACGCCATCTAGACCGATCCATGCCTCCCAGGATGAACGACACCGTCTTGACCGAGTCACATCCAATGCCGAACCACCTTGATGCCAGATTGATCCATGCCTCCTAATCTGAACAACACCATCTTGACTGGGCCACATCCACTATCGAACCACCTTGATGCCCGACAGAGCCATGCATGATCTACGCTCTTCAACCGTGCCATACTTTCCAGGTCGAACGACACTATCTAGACCGATCCACTTAGGCCGTCCCTAACATCCAACTATGCCGATCGAACCCATATAGCCGAACCACTAGATGTCGACCCCGTATCCAAGTGAACTTCATCCAAGCACCAACCCAAGGTGGTGCCAAACCACCTTTAACCGAGGCACTCCAATATGGCCGAAACACCTTCCAAACGTGCTGCATTACCATCCATCGAATCGACTCAAACCTATCGCATTCCATCCTCAATACCTGAGAAATTGACTTAGTTAAATCCGCCTGCTTAAGGCCTTGCCAAAACGCTTGTTAACATTTTGCCTCCCAAAACATGCCTTGTGGTAGGAAGGCGTGTTTTGAATAGCATCAAGTCCAATATCCGAAGTCCATGTTCCATACATAATCATACTATTATATCTATGGTTCAAGCCATGCTATCCAAGTGCCATCGTCGTATTCTTATCCAAATCTACGAGTGCTCCAAGTCGATATTTGATTCTGAATCCAGTGACCAAACTCTGAGTCAATTCTGTAGCCATCCGAACCCGTCAACTAAGTTTTAATCCATCCGTAACCAATAGCCAAATCAATGACTTTCTGGGTCGATATCCAAATTCGGACCGCTCCGGGCCCTTGTTCGAATCCAAGATCTCACCGGGTCCATCTATCCAAAGCCGAGATCCGAATCCCTAACCTCTCCGGGTTTAACTTTGAATCCGTAGACCTCGTCGGGTCGCGTTATCCTGCTCCAACCTTGACTCTCCAGTCAAGGGCTTGTACGTTCTTCGGCTTTGGCTCTCCAACCGAGGACCTTCATATTTTGCGGCCTCGGCCTTTCGGCCGAGGAACTCTCCAGCCTTAGCTCTCCAATCGAGGACTTCTTATATTCTCCGGCCTTGGCTCTCTGGCCAAGCTCTCTGGTTAAGGACTTCTGATATTCTCCGGCCTCGCCTCTTCGATCAAGGACTTCTCATATTCTCCAACCTCAGTTCTCTGGTCAAGGACTTCTTATATTCTCTAGCCAATCTTATATTCTCTAGCCAAGACTCTCCGATCAAGGACTTTTTATATTCTCCGGCCTCGACTCTCCGATCAAGGAATTATTATATTCTCTGGCCTTAGCTCTCCGATCAGGCACTTTTTATATTCTTCGGTCTCGACTCTCTAGTCAAGCACTTTTTATATTCTCCAGCCTCGACTCTCCCTTCCATTGTTTCATCGATGTCAAGGTCATTAATTTCTTGGGTATGACTATATGGACCCGGAACTGCGTCATAAGCCTTTCATTCAGCTCCGTCCAAGTGTCAATAGAACCTCTCCCCAGCTGTCTAAACCACGTAGCTGCTATATCCGTCAAATACAAAGGGAAGCATCGAGCCATGACCTCATCAGATGCCCCAATACTTCTATATATCCTGTAATGATCCCGGATTTTAATTGAGTTTAAATAGATAATTAATTAAATTTTGAATGAAATTTATTGGTAAATTTATTTGAATGTCTTAAAATTCGTATAAAAAGGTGTGTGTTTATTTTATTAAGTTTTAGAAACGATTTCTTTAAGAATTTAATATCTAAAAAATGAATGGAAGAAAAAGTATAACAACGTAATAAATATGACATATGAATTATGTAAATTAACTCATGCAAGACAAAGACATACAAGGCAATATTCTTATAAATAAATATGAGACTGAATCATATATTTAAGTATGTAGATTTGAAATATCTATACTCAAGACAAAGAAATTTATTTATCAAGTAACTAAAGATTGATTAAGTTAAAATTTTATAACAGTAACTAAAACAAAGTTATAAATAAATTTGTAAACAAGATTTAAGCTATTTTACATTTTATTTACACAAAGGTTTTAACCTAAAAAGTGGTAATTTATAACCAATATATGAAGTGTGGTATTAACAATTGTATACAAGAAGACGGTAAAACATGTTTATGCAAGCAAGTAAAATAAAAGATCCATCTACATACACAAATAAAATAAGACATAAAGGACTTGAGAAATTAATGCAAGATCCTCTTTAGTACACAATATATATTCATCAGCCAGCCAGCAAGATTATCAGCCGAGTTAAATAAGCATAGGCAAAAATATGTATGTGTAGATAAAACAAAAGAATGTAAGCAAGGCAAAAGAAAAAAAATCTGCAAAATCATATCAGCCGAAAGAAAAATATTTAAATATCTATAAACAAGACATAGAGGACTTTAGCAATAAATGCAAATGTCCTTAATATACCATATAATATCCATCAGCTACTATAGCCAAATCTTTCTTAGTTAAAATACAAATGGAAAATATCTTTGACCATTGGAAAGTATAACATCACTTTGTAAAAAAAGAACATACTATCACCTGTACGAATAATATAATACCCTGTATACTTTCTTTTATATGATCAACTTCATCTCAGTTTTTTTCATTTGAAACTGAGTAAACCAGAAGATAAGCATCACGTTTCCAAACATGGAAAACAAAAAAAAACAAACTAGATTAATTTGCAAAACCTGCAGACATAGGAAAGATCAAAGTTTTCAACCTGGAACAGAGAAGAAAAGAGTTCCAGCTCCCATCTTCTCTTCAAAGCGCAGGGAAATATGATCAAAAACAAAGATAAAAAAAGCAGAGCAGTTGGAAAATTTCATGGTCCACATTTTCAAACTCAATCTTCTCCTCTGTTCTTCCTCTTCTCAAAACTGTGAGCAACTCTTAAAACCATATGTACTTTGATTTGTATGCGATCAATGTTAGATGGTTATTTGAGTAATATGTTAGTATGAGTGTGAAAATGCCTGAATGAGTATATATGACTGTGGGTCCATTTATGTCTGTTTACAGGCATATGCCTTTGGTTTTAAAGTCTCAAGTTTTAAACTCAATTCAAGAAAATTCATATTTCTTCAACTAATAACATTTAGACCATGATGTTTGAATAAAAGTTGTTCATAATACTCTAAACTAAATTTTAAAAATAATCCCAAATAATTATATTAAGTAAACAATCCAAAAATTAGATATCACAGTGATAATCAATATTTGCCAGAAAATCAAACAATTTAAATTCACATTTTGATTCTATAATCTGATTTGTGCTTGTGAATAGTGAATTTAAAAAAAGAAATTGTGATTTATAGGATTGGGTTGATCGAGATTTCTCGAGTGGAACAAAAAGCATGTTTTTGCCGATATCTGACGAACGCCAATGTTTTGAAGGCCGAGCTTCAGGGCGAAGGTAGGTGGGTGGATGTAGATTCATGGAAAAATACAAGGAGATTTTTTAATTCACCATAGTTTGAGATTTGAACTAAACTAGGGTTTAAGCCATGTTTTAATTAACGTCAAGAAAGTGATCGCCACGTCACCAGAATGGCATCGGACTTCATCGCACTGGGGGGGATCGTCGTAGCATGACGTGGCGCGATTGTGGACGAAGTTGCATGGGTTCTGGCACTAGGTGGCGGCGTAGCGAGGCGACTTTCTGGTGATGCGTTATGTTCAGGAGGCGATCGAGTTACCCAATTTCGATTTCATCAGAAATCATCGAAGCTGGGCGTTTGGGATAATCGATGAAGTCGTGGATGACTTATGGAGGGGCTCAGTGATGATCGGAGAAGCTCCGATAGTATGTGCACGTGCACGGGGGGGGGGGGGGGAGGGGGAGGGTGGCTGTGTCAGCATCTTCAGGGGTGGGTTCGACTCGAGTTAGCACCCGAGTATGATGGTTTTTGTCTCGGGTATTTTGTGTGAGTTTCTCGTGCTGTGGTTTTCGTTACTTAACAGTAAAAAGAAGAGAAGAGGAAGATTATCCGTAGAGAAGAAATGGGAGTGGTAGAAGAGGAAGCAACCATGTGTAGCAGGGGAGACTCAGGGAAGAAGGAAAGTAGCGTGTGTGGTAGAAATGACTCGAGTAATTTGGGTAAATTTCTCGAAGCGTTACTCGAGTTTTTATAGGAAAGGCTCGGGCTTTTGTTTTTTCCAACTGAAGTTTTTTTTAGTAAAGATAAGCTAACGTTTTAAATTATCTTAGTTAATACTTCTAAAAAAAAAATGTTTTAAGCCTTAGTTATTATTCTAATTAAGGAATTCAAAATAAGACAAGTATAAAACTTATTTACACATAAGTTAGAAATTAGTAAACAATTATTTCCAAAAGTTGAAGAAGATCCCTTTTCAAATGTTAATTAAGTTGAATAATTAATATTTATTGATTTTATTTTTAGAAGTAATTAAGAATAATTACATTATAGTTATAATTAGAGTTTGAATAAATTAATATTTAAAGTGATAAATAAATTGTAGTTAACTACTTAAGTTAATAAATGAATGATTTATCAGTTAATTTATTAAGTAATTAAATTAGGAATTAATAAACGATTAACTAAGAAATTAATAATTAATGATGGATAATCAAGTATCATTAATTAATAATTGAGTGTTATTAATTAATAGTTAAAGTTATTAATTAATGGTTAAGGAAAGTAATTAAGACCTAATAATTGATTTCAAAATAATTTAATAATTTAATAATTTGAAAAGGAATAGGAATTAATTTGTAAATTAAGTTAATTAAAATGGATAATTTATTATTTAAATTAATTAATGATTTGGGTTAATTAAATAAATAATTAAAGATTTAATTACTTAATTAAGGTTTAAAGATTTATTAATTAAGGAATAATTACTTAGTTATTGCAAATTTATTTAAAGATAATAAATTAAGGATTAATTATTAATGAAGAGTTAATTAATGATTTCATTAAAGATAATTTATTAAATGTTTTGAAATTAATTGATTATTAATTTACTATGACTAGCGAATTTACTCATAGAAATTAATCTGATTTAAATTAATCAGATAATTAAATTTACCCTATTTATGGATGTTTGGATTATATTGGATGATGAATTGTTTGATATCCTTGACATGTGATGCTTTGTGTTATATCTTGATTCGTATTGTGATCTGTAATGTAATTAATTATCTGTGATGTAATTCATTACCTGTGATATATATATATATATATATATCTGTGATCTATGAATGAAGACAAGCGTTATAGTTTATATCGCTTATCAGATATATTGTTGTATTTGATCTATCATGATTGATGATGTTGCACTATTGTGTTAAACCCTAGACCACACCATACACGCACAAATATGGGTTTCACAAGGAAATCGATTAAGTCACAGATTTTTGAAAATGATATTAAATAGGCAATCTGAATTCAAATGTTTTGAAAATGGATTGGGTTTAAAGTGAAAAGATTTTTTTTTGAAATGGAATTTCAAAGGTGAAATTTATTTTGAATAACTTGATTGGGTTTTGAAATTTAAATATTTTGATTTAAATTTGAATTCAATATTTAAAAATGAATTCTATGATTTTAAACTAGGGATTAACGATATTATACTAGTTATATATGAGTCAAACCATTTTTAAAGTATTGTTCTTTTGGGAATTTGAATTAACCCAAAGATTGTAACTTGTTTAAATGAAATGGGGTTTTTCCAAAATAAAACTATTATTTCTAAATGATAAAAAGTTTTCATATGAGAAATGAATTTCAAATTGTATTTAAGGGATTTCAAGTTAAATTGAAAATGATTTTCTAAGTTATGAATGAATCTTTGGAAACAAGTTTTGAAAGCTATGAGATAAATCTTTGATTTAAAGATTTAATGAATTAATCCAATTGAAATGGAATTGGCTTGAAATCCGTGAATGAATCTTTGTAAAACTAGGTGAACTTTATGAGGTAAATCTTTTGTTTAAAAGATTTGAAATGGTAATTGGTTTAAACCATTTTGAAAGAAAGTTTTGAATCATTAAGTTGTGACTTAATTGGAATCCCATATCCATAGGTTTTAAATATTGCGCTTACTATTCGGTTTAGCTGGGAAAGGACCTTTGTGTCGTATAACCCATTCCGAATATGTGATTCAACGTTATGGATAGCATTTGAAGATCGGTGATGAAGATCGGGTATTTGCGAGAGCGATAGGATGACCTATCGATTGTCTCTGCACCGAGTCGCGCCGGTATAGTGACTCCCTAAGTGATGGGAAGTCCGATCGGGATTGTGAATACCCGGATTGTAAGGATTTCTTTGGAAGTGCCTTCGGTTCTGTTCGAACCCAAAACAGACTTGTATGGATTGTGTGTCTGACATTACAAATTGAGATATAAAGCAGATTTCTTTCAAATATATTTCCATTGGTGGCGGAGAATTTATTCTCTTAGCTTAACACCCTTAGAGGTTTTGTAGTTGAAGGTTATCAGCGATATATTCCCAATTTGGTAATGTGGCATGCTGAGTGTTGCTAATCATTTGTTGATCGAAGCATGGCTTTGTGAAAAGCGTAGCTTTGTGGACGAGACTTCGTCGGACCTCACACCCCGAAATGGTCGAAACAGGAAAGATGCGGCAAGGTTATTGGGGGTAGCGCCCCTTAGGGTATGTTCATTTCCTTTTGGAAAAGGGTGGTATCATGGTATGGAGCCCAGATACTTAGTCATGTTTAAACACTTTATTTATTACTGTGTGATGTTGGTTATCGAGCGCTCGGATAAAGGTCCTAAAGGACCGAGGGATGGCATACTCGTGTCAGTAGTTACCCAGTTAGGGGTAACCCGGCCTTGTGTTGGCAGAGATCCGGTTAGGTTCTCGGGGATGTCCTTCCAGAGGCGTTCTCATGTGGTAATGGAAAGTTCCTTGGCCTGACCATTTGTTGGAAATCCAAAGAAACAATACGAGCCTTTTACGATTGCAATTGTATAACCTGCCTCCTCAGGAGGTAGCTATAGCGGGCATAATATAATGGTACCTATGCTGGCTAAGATTTATATTCTACTTTCGAAATGTTTTCTACACTATGCACTAATAATAATAATCGAATGTTTCTTTTTAATGCGTATCAAGCATCTTTGACTATCAGAAGGAGAAATCTCCTTCGATTCTGCATTTGCATTGTGTGTGTGGTGGGAGGTCTTATGGTAGTTACATTTTCAAAAAGCATTGCGAATTGATTTTAAAATCTTCTATGGATTGTTTTAAGAGATAAACTGTTTTTGTTGCTCACATCAGTCCCACGACTGATCTGGAGTTTATTTATTTCCTTCCTAAACTCTGGGTGCTCACAAATTTCTACACGAGCAGTCTAGAGTTGGGTTTTTCAGATACTTAGGTTCAGTAGATTATTTGGAGCTTGTTCAGTCTTTGGATATGGACTGCACTTGCTTATCTTTTGGGAGTTCGAGCTATTTTGGATTGGTGCCTTGGAGTTCTCTTTTGAAGACTATTTTGGAGATTATCCGCTGCTGGTGTTATTGTTTTCTTTTCCGCTGCTATTTTATTGTATCATGTCTCTGATGTATATTGATATCTATTGGATCATATGTTGTATCAGATATTGTATCAAAGCTGTATATCAATGTATTATTCTTTTATTCTGCTGTGTTGTTTGCTTAATGTTGTTATAAGCTCCGGCGAATCGGATTTGAACGGTCGAATCTATGGCATTCGAATACGATATGAAGTATGTATGTCGATTTTCGAGCGCGAAAAATCCCCGTTCGTCACATGTCTCATGTACCTTGCCAAGTGAACGACGAGATCCGTTCTCCCATCATATATCTCTAACGTTGGCAGCTTAAAATCCAGTGGGTTCCTAGCTTGCCCGATAGTAGGAGTAAATGGACTCCTATTCACATCCTCCAAGTCTTTATTTACCAATCCACCTTTCACAGCTCGTCTGACCATCTCCGCTAATCTGTCATTATCGCCAAGTTGTAATCCTTGCGCTGCCTTCGATCCATCCTCCAAGTTCACGAGGGAATCCTGGCACAAACTCCTCATCACGTACTCCTATATTCTTGTTGATGCCGGGTTGCACAGCATTGTCAGGTATGTGGAATATGCGAGCATATGATTTTTTTTGATGATAATATATATATACACACACATACATTTAAATGTATTTGTTAATGTACTATTAAATTTTTCACATAATTAAATAAATATTTGCTGAATAAAATAAATAACATAGAATTTGAATTCAAACGGATATTTTATTCAAACAAATATTTATTACAATTTTGAATAGTACGAATTCAAGCTCTCACTATATATATACAATTTCAATTACAATACAAATTTTATTACGTCACAATTTCTAATTTACAAATGCACCTCACTACATATCGCTCATTTACTCGTATTTATATTTAACTTCATTCCAGATTGAATTAAGCATCTGAGCAATCTGCAAAAATATACACTGACAAAGTAAATTTCAAAAGGAAATAATTTTGCACTATAAAATAAAATGTGGATTTTGAAAATAATATTTGCCTCAGGTAGTTGGGTTGTTCGCCATCGTTTAAATTTGAATTCAGCATACACGAACAGCTTGTGACATGCACGGTGTATCATTGTACATGCTATAAGGCCGTGCACACCAATACACACTTGATAAATCTACAGGGACATGTGGGCACATGTCAAATCCAAATGAAAAGTCGGGTTCAACTCAAGTGCAATAAAAATAAAGTCACAATATCAGCGCAAGTCAGACCCGAGCAATTAGCTGGATTTAACACAGGTGCAGTCCAAAAATACAAGCACAATATGTACAAAGTCAATGCAATAGTGGTGCACCATAAATTGACACAAGGCATGGCACATTGGAATATGTAGTGCAACAAAGTTAAGATGCAACTCAACTCAACTCGAAGAATGGCCACTACTCAGTACAGTCACCAGTGGAACGAAAACCAGACATGAGTTCAAATGCAATACAACAAGAAGTGTAATTCAACTCAGACATATACACTGCATAACATATTCAAGTGCAGACTACACAAGTGGTGCACATGTCAAAAATCAATAATGAAGCAATGCAATATGAACCAGACAATACTCAAGTGAAGAATGAATGCAACAAGAACACAGTCTCGACCAAAATAGCAGCAGACTCGACCAAAACCACTTCTGGTAGCAGTAAACAAAAAGGCAGTGCAACAGGATAACTCAGCTAGCATGAACAAGATAATAGTGACTCATGGAAACGCAGTCACAAAAATGTACGTAATTTAACATGCTTAGTTCACATGAGTCAATGCTACAGAGACCAGTCCCAAATGAACAGGAACCTGACTCAAGGAAATGTACAATGAGGTGAAGAAATCAAGTGCACCAATACTAAACAAAAACATGGCATGAACCAAGTTAATCAGAGACTTCAAAACCAAGACCAGACTACAATTACAAAAAAGCAACTCACCACAATGTAATAACAATAGCAGTTTCAAAATAATCTCAAGCAACATGCTGAGTATGCTATAAATGTGAACATACATATATATGCAGTGCAAACTCGACCAACAGAAGTGTTAGGTGAATGAGCTGAAGCAATTTCAAAAATGACCGAAGTCAGATAATATAAGAAATATGAACTCGAGCAAGTCAAGCTACCACATGAAAGCAACCACATATATATACATGTGTGAAACAACATGTATACATATAGGCAGTGCAAACTAGCTGAAAGCATTAACTCAAAATAAATCAATATTCTGAGGCAACACGAAAATATGTGCAGACTTGAGTAAACAAGTAGACGGAACTCGAGGCTACAAACCAGCACACGTGTACATTGAAACCAAACATGATGCGGTTTCAAAATAATCAAGGTAAGTGCGAACACAAATCCAAGTGGAACAAGTCAAAGACAATTTTTATACCAAAGTCAATTTTAAAAATGTCAGAGATTCAAATGTAACAGCGGTTTTGAACAAAGCATCAGGTAGCAGTTTCAAATAATGTCAATAGTAGTGTCAATGCCAATATTGAACAAGTCAGTGCCAATGTCGAAACAGCAAAATCGAAACCATGGTGAGCAAGGCAATTCAAAGCCGTGATTATCAAGTAAAATCAAAAATATACGAAGTGGCAAAGTCAAAAATCATCACCAGCATCAAAACAAGATCGAATGGCCGAGTTAAATTAGATGACAAAATCAAACGAACGAGAATATAGGAATTAGAATCTTATTTAACCCAAATCATCACCGGCCGTAAAAGGCATTCGAGTTCAAGTAACAACAGAGCATAATCATACAACTTGAATCATCGATCGAGCTCAAGCATATCAACCAGAAAAGCAAAAGAGAAAAAATTACATACCGAAGCCCTTTCAAACTCGATCGAATTCGAAGCAGTCGAAGTAAATAAGGAGACGGTTGATCAACAGATCTAGCAACGTGGAATCTTCATTCGATCGAGCAATTGAAGTCGGTGGCTTCTAATTTAACAAAGCCCTAAAAACAAAAGGAGGAACGAATGATAACGAAAGTGGCCATATTTTCTCAAGGCAAGGATACAAGGCCAAAAGCATTTATTCTGGGTCGGCTTAATTATATTTGGGCTTAACTATTTAAATTAGGGTTTTTTAATTTAAATTGATTTAAATTATATTTTTCGTTTTTATACTTGTGTATTGTCTAGTTGTGTGACTAGGGGATGGATTACGGTGGTGTAATTCGAGAATTTGCAACTCAATGGCTGAGTTGTGGCAGGGTTTTGAGCGTAGATTTAAGGATAGTCGATAGCGGGTGTCGCAAGTTTACGTGTGTAAACGTCTGACTGCTTAATTTCTTGTAGAAACCTTGGGGGAAGCATGTAGGTAGGGTTTTGCCGAAGCTGGGTAAATACTGTGTTGTTTCTATTTCTGCATTTATTATTCTGCTATTATCTGTGCTTCTATAATTATGATAAATTTGTGTTGAATTAATTTTGTATAAGCTTCCGTAATAAATAATTTTTATAATTAATAGCATCATCATATTCACCCCCTCTATGGTGAAATCAATCCTACAAGGTATTCCTCCATGGATTGGTCCAACGTTGCCCGTTGGTATGCCCCTAAGTCTTGGTCCATCCGGGTTAATAGTTGTTCACGAATCTGGGGTTGCTCCCTATTGAACCACTCCATCTGCTTGCTGGTCGAGTGCTTCTGATCCAGCTCCATGGACTAAGCTCGTACAGTTTTTGCTTGTCCGAATTGTCTGAAAAGAGTCTTCATCGTCTCCTCTTGTCTTTTCAACATCGCTTCCATCTCGTCTCTAGTGAAGTAGGTAGATACTTGACCTACTCTAGCTCCAGAGGAGACCTCTTGACTTCCCTCTTGATTGCTTCTTTCCGTCACTTGCTTCCTTATTGGTGGCCATGCCATATTCTGCAAAATCCAAGTTCTTAAGTCTTTAAATCCAGAATCCAAGCTCTAGAATTCCTAAGTGCTAGCTTTCCCAGTGAAAGCACCAAAATATTAGCGCTAAAATTGGTCACTAACACCCTAATCCAAGCGAAAGCACCAAATTCCAGTCGTAGCTCATAAATAGAATATAAGTGAAAGATATTAATATGAAGAACAACAAAAATTAAAATGAAAGCAGTGGAGAACAAAAGATTTTATAGTCGTTCGGCTGACTCTGGGCTACGTCCACTCCAAAAATTTCCTTTTATTGCTGTAATAATCGACTACAGTTACAAAATGGTAGAGTAGCCTTAGCCTTAGTAAATAAAAACCCAGAGAGCAAAAAGAAGGTCTCCTTCATTTAGAGACCCACATGCTATATTTATAGGCAAAACCTGAGCTACCGGGCTTCCTGAGTGATGCGGGCCCACTAAGAACATCACCGAACCATTTCTTCCAGACCGAACAACAATCAATGCCGACCGACATACATGGTCAAACTCCTTTGACCGATCCACTCGTGACGCTGAACCACCTTGATCGAGCCACTTCGACCAAACCACTTAAACTCGCCGAACCAAACAAGATATCCTCTCCTCGACCGAGCCACATCCACTACCGAATCATCTTGATGCCTGACCGACCCATACTTCCCAGGCCGAACGACACCATCTAGACCGATCCATGCCCCCCAAGCTGAATGATGCCGTCTTGACCGAGCCACCTCCACTACCGAACCACCTTGATGCCCGATCGATCCATGCCTCCCAAGCTGAACGACACCATCTTGACCCGGCCACATCCACTGCCGAACCACCTTGATGCTCGACCGAGCCATGCTTACCAGGCCAAACGACACCATCTAGACCGATCCATGCCTCCCAGGCAAAACGACACCGTCTTGACCGAGCCACATCTACTATTGAACCACCTTGATTCCCGACCGATCGATGCCTTCCAAATCTAACAACACCATCTTGACCGAGCCACATCCACTGCCGAACCACCTTGATGCCCGATCGAGCCATGGATGATCTACGCTCTTCGACCGAGCCATACTTCCCAGACCACACGACACTAGGTAGACTGATCCACTCAGGCCGTCTCTAAATTCCAACTATGCTGACCGAATCCATATAGCCAAACCATTAGATGTTGATCCCTCAAATGGATGCCGACCCCTTATCCAAGTGAACTTCGTCCAAGCGCCGACCCATGGTGGTGCCGAACCACCTTTAACCGAGCAACTCCAATATGGACGAACCACCTTCCAAACATGCTGCATTACCTATCCATCAAGTCGACTCAAACCTATCGCATTCTATCCTTGATACCTGACAAATCGATTTAGTTAAATCCGCCTGCTTACGGCCTTGCCATAAGACGGGTTAACAACGTGCTTGTTAGTACTTTTAGGATGTCGAGCTTGTAAGAAAAGAAAGTTATCAAACATAAATACAGGAAAAATTACTTAACATGTATGAGTAACGGAATCGAGTGTCTAAGGGAAAGTATCATGATCCTAAATGATGTAGAGCTTGGAAATAGAGAAGATATCCAGTCTATAAGATAATGAAGCTACCGACTTTTTTAAATAGAGGACACGTTGAGCATGTAGTAATGGACATATCAAGCATGGAGATGTCAAACTTGTATCCGAAGGTAGTATCGAGCATTTAACAATGAATGGTTGCCAAGCCTCTACAGCCATAAGGATGCCGAACATCTAAAATTAGCAAGCACCAATAAAGAATAAAGAGGTATCGAATCTCTAAGGGATACCGAGCTTCAACAACACATAAGTTGTTGAGCCTAAAATGGAAGGGTTGTCAAAGATGAAAAAAGGATGTCGAATCTTCACAACACAAAGTTTTGTAGAATGTATAACAAAGGAAGAATGCTATGCCACTAAAGATGTCAAGCATCTAACCACAAGAGGAGGTAAATGAGTTTCATCAAGGAAAAGGTGATGTCGAGCATTTAATAATAGGGGAGGATATTGAGTTTCTATAGGTAACAAGCCTATTGATATAGCAACCGTTATCGAGCCTCTACAATAGTAACTGGTTTTGAGCATCTACAAGCAGCAAATGATATCGAGCTTCTACGAAGAACTACTGCCAAGTTAATACAAATAGAAGGGATAAAGGATTCCTAAAGAATGAGAAGCTTTGACATTGGCAAAGGATGATGAGCTTCTACAAGAATCAAGAGATGCTGAACTTCAAAAGACATAGGGGTTACCGAGTATCTACCATATGAAGGGATGGCAATGGAAAACTTGTGAGCTAGCCCACTTATTTGCCATATCTATAAATAGACCCCCTCTGCCACTTTGAGAGGGGTGAATCATATCTTTTTTATTTATCAATTATAAATTATAAACCCTAAATCAATTTAAGGAGTTTGAGAACCGATTGTAACTCTTGAACTCACCGCATTAAGGACTTGGGCATTTAACGTTACATAGCATACTTCTTTTATATTTGCTTATTTAGCTATCTGTGAAGACAGACACATATGACTTCATTCTCGGACTTAGACTTGAACTCGGACTTGCATATTTTTAGTTTGTACAAGGCTACTTAAGCCCTTGTTTAAATTAGAGTTTGCCTTGTGTATTGCCTTGTATGCTTTGACATATGAACAAGAGACAATAACATATATGATTTGCCTATTTTGTCTAATGAAATATGAACAAGAGATTATAATATGTGTGAACTGCCTATTTTTCTCATTAACGTACGAGTAAATAACTGTATCATATTGATTGACTTGCCTATTTTACCCTTGTACATGTGACTTGAACTTTTGAAAACTTCATCACTATATTGAAACCAATGGGTATTATTGGAACATTTTCGAATAATATTACCTTATATAACATCTTGGGTATTGAGCTAAATTTTGGTTCAACAATGGCTACATTATTATGATGCTGTTATTAGGCACTACAGGAGTTTTTGTTATGCACGACGATGAGGACGTTGTACTGCATTGATTGTGGATCATACGAGGTTCTAGATTACGAATACTAGTGGGGATAGTATCTTGGTCCAATTGGGAAACAAAGGTATTTATATATTTATATATATACGTATATAGTTATTGAAATACTCCACCTCTATATCCATACTATCCAAGAGTATTACTGAATAATACTATAGATCATATGGAGAATAAGGCTATATGCGGTACACACATGAATATTCCCTTAGACTAACACTAATACATATTGAAACATAAAATATCTCACCAACACATACACAATATAGATACAAAGCAATAAACATGTGTGCCTCCAGGATTGAACAATACACAATATACGATGAATATCAGGGAACACAGAATTCGAATTGTAGCGATAACATATAATATATACAATATGTAAAACTAGAAGAGTGCAACTCAATATCATATATATACGGTGAATCAAAGTAACATAAATATCATACAACAATCCTAACATAAACCTCCTCTAAGCCTACTAAACATAAGCTTGTCATGTAGTCCCTATACCTATAATGTCTCGGACTGATCTAAGTATTACATAAGTAATACACGGGTCAGACTATTCTAATCAAGAATCCATAATATCATAACACAGTATAAACAAAGGGTGATAATATGATAACACTACCAGAGATACTCAAATCATCAGATGATTTGTCGATAAATATATAACTGTGCACGATAACAAACAGAGCCATTACTAGTGGCACATAATCGCAATAAAAACAAAACAATAACGGTTCGATAAACGTTGTATATCGGCATGCTATAATAAATAATAGTGTATTTATAACACAAATAATACTGCTATAAAATTGTAAGCTTTCATAGCGCATATAGGACGTTGTAAATTTTAATTAGGCATAACGAAATTTTTCCACGATAAATAACATTTTTTGCAGTTATATAAAAACTATATATCGACATATTATAGTATATTCTGAATCGGTTTACAGTGTATATATTCCGCTATGAATTGTGCAGGTATACTAGCGCTTTTAATCCGCTATCCTTCAACAGTAACGACCTGCATTGTATTATATTTTTGTAGCACTTATATTATACAACTATAATGCTATAACGCTTTTTAAGTACTTTGATTTATTTTTCTAAGTGTTTGATGCATCCTGCTATATATTACACTTTAGTAATAGCATATCAAAAATGAATCTTCTTTAAACTCATAATAATATGAATAATGTAAGAATCGAAGAATATAGTAATCAAAAAATGCAACGCATTATATCAAACATACCAAATATCCACAGACAGCGTGTTATACATGATCAAACATACACATAATATTCATTATGTATATTTTCAGCACATACCAAAAAATTGCAGCAAATGTTCTAAATACACCCCAAGAAGTTATCTATGTTTAGATGAGAACAAGTACATATCACATACCAAAAAGTACATAGAACTATTTGCACCATAAAAATCTTCTCTTTATTAGGGTACTCTATACTTGCCTCTTTATTAGGGTGCTCTATAATTGCACCATAAAAATCGATACTAACTTAAGATCACCTGAAGTACATAGAACTGCAAGTTTTAATACGTTAAGAATACTTTTATTTTCTTCATATTGAGTTGCATAGTTGCATCTATAATGTGCATAAGGAACTTAATGCATCATCACCTATATCTCTCTTTGAAAACATACAATAATTTCTCTTCTTCCTCTTTTTAATAATTGGTGCTGTCAGCAACTTTTTTTTTCACTTACCAGCTTTGTTTAGCTTATGCCATTTGAGTATATATTTCTTGCATTTAAGAAACCAAACTACATACAACTTCGAAGTAGGCTTATATGACTTATTATATACACTACCAAAGATTACATACCTAAAATGTTCTTCATATAACCATAAAAGAGCATCTGGCATTTAAATTAATCCATAACATATATTTTTTAACATATAATGTCCATCGCTAGTCACTAAATTGGTCGGTAAGAAATCACTATATTTTTTCTACTTCTTGGAAACAAAATAAACTTGCTTACATTTTCTTCACTAAAGATAGGAAAAAAAAAGTACTAGAGCATCATCGGTTATTAAACATAATATAGTTAATCTAAATATTATTAAGTTAATAGTAATCAAACAAAAATTTAAATAATTTGATGAACTCACAAATTGATTTTGTGTAAACAACCACTGGAAGTGGTGACAACGTTGCGGCGGTGCTAATGATGAACCTGCAAGAGAGTGTGCTATTAAAAATTGGAGCAACATGCAAATATTAGAGATTGGAAAATTCACTTATGATGATCCTTAATTAGTCGCAACCAAATTTTGTTGCCCCTCCTGATTATGTTGCCCTAGGAAAATGTCTCGACAGCCTTAGGCATGGGCTGGGCATGTTAAGCGTCAGTAACAAATTTACTGAAGGAGACATGCAGTTACATAACGAGTTTGCAAAGGGAAGCAGAAGATTTAAGTGATAAACTATCAGAGCCGATGAACTATGGACATCAATAGTGCAAATAACTCAGAACAAATTAGCAGTGAAGGATATATGTTTCACCAATACATTGAAAATAGGAAAAAATGACCAAATGCATGATAACAAACTCGAAGGTTGTGGAAGCCTCCTTGAATTGGAATAATGGAGATAAGGGGAAGAGTTTTAAAATCTAGGTTAACATCTTTTCTGCAATTTAATATTGAGCATGTCATTTTTTACATGTGTACAAACCATCCTTCTTTTTTTCTTTAATAAAAGAAGAGACTATATATAACTATATGTAAATCTTGTTCATTGTTTGTCATTCGTCCCAAAACAAATACGAGTAAAAATAAATAAAATTTTATATCTAACGAACACCTAGCTTAGTAACTTAACATTATTTTCTATCTTAACCCTTTATCGTTGCTTGTATTATGCTTCAACCAATATTTTGGAAAAGATTATGTGCTAAATGAATGTTACTAATGAAATACTATCAAAATAATGTTTTGTACCTTGTCAACTATAAACCTACAAGTAAAGGTCTCTTATGGATTGGTAGCACATTGAGAGATCGAGGTTGTTCCTTTGGCCCATGGAGTCTGTGACGACCTGGATTTTTCAACGATTTAAATTATAATTTAACGAAAATTTTGAAATATTTTCTTAAAAACGTAAAATTTTCGACAATGAAAACTGAATATTTAAAATACGTCTACTGAAATAAGACAAATAAAATTTGTTTTATGTTAAAATTCGTCCAAAACTCGATCAACACAAATTTTTGGTGCGAATTATAAAAATATGAAGTATGAATATTTTTACATAGAAATGATCTAGAAAATTTTATGATTAAAACGTCAATGTTCGTTCCATCCAATTCCGACCTCTGTGGCCCCGTTTATCAAGAATTGTCATTGTCTTTCAATTTCGAAGCGGTAATAGCGACAACAGACAAGATTTTATAAATGTCGTAGCACAGATTTGATTATATCGCTGGATTCGTCTCGTTGCACTGATCTCCATGGTATACTTGTTTTTGTGTTTTGGCTTACGTAGCAAAATGCTACATGGTTGAAATATTGGTCCGTGACCGTGCTTGGGAGTCATAATTGCTAACATTCCTTTCTTTATTTCAGACGAGATTATTTCTTTCAGCGCACATTCTTTTCTTGTCAGCCAATCTGTGTATCGTGTGCCCCTCATCTAATTAAATGCAGCATTTAATGCTCCATTCCCTCTGTATATATGTGCATGCCTTCATGCCTATCGTCCTCCAATGGAATTTGTTAGAGAAAATTAGAATATAGAAAGCAATGCTTTTGCAAAATTATATAAAAACATATATATTCGAGTAACTTTCCTCCACTTCCCTTCCTCCTCCTCCCTTTATTTTGTTCCTTCAGCAAAACACGCATAATCGCTGCCTTCTCCTACACCAAGCTCTACTCACATCCTCCACTGATCGAACTCCACCACTGCCACCAACCGAGTCCCGCGACCCAGCCTGCTTCCCACCGTCCCTTGCACCATCGCATGCCCCACCAAAATCCTCCCACACCCTCCACCAACCGAAGCCGCCCTGCACCCTCACTACTCTCCCCACCACTTGCCGAAGCCACCGCACCACCCTAATTAACCCAGCCCAAGCTCCACCTTTCTGCAAACGACCCAGCACTCCTTGGCTAACCCACCTCTTAGCCCACTTGGGCCACTTGACCCACACCTGAGTTCCCACCCCTGCAGCACTCCACTATAGTAGTCCATCAAACTACACTATCACCGACACAACCCAAACCTCCATTCGAACACCTCAGCCGCCCTGTCTCCCTACGTACCTTAACCCCCACCAGTTGAACTCCACCCTGGCCTACACTCGAGCAACTGCAACCAAACCACCACCTACAATTGAACCCGCTTGCCACGCCGCCAAGTTCGCCATCTGAAGTTTTCTCCTTACGTTGTTTGCGTCGTCAACCATACGTCGCAGTGTAGTATAGCTCATGCATGTGCACGGGAGTCCGTATCGCCGTACAACGCGTGTCCATATCTGCTTATTGATAGCCGTGATGGTGAGCGGTTCTAAGCTCACGATTGGATTTTCGTATTACAAGTATCCTGCTATGTTACATATAATTGATTGATGATTATGATCAATATTGAATTTGGAAATCGTTGATTATTGACATTGCGATATGTGATTTGGTTGAAATAGTGAAATTATTGATTGGAATCCCAATTGCATGAATACCCATTAACTATGGAAAATTTTGAATAGCGAATGATGATTCATTTATTAATACCCATTACTATACATTGTTGATGTATACATTGAACTGGACATTGAAATTTTGAACTGGGATATGGGTTGAAATGATAAATACCCAAATTAAATCACTTGGCCAAGGATAGAAAATTAAATAGTAAAACCGATTAGTCAACTGAAATTTATTTAGGATTTTGAACATTTAAATTTGAAATTAAGAAATAATTTGGGAATTTAATGTGAATTTATAATTTAAATTTTTCATTAAAGTTAATATTTAATTTTTAAATCGACTAAGTTAATTTAGGTTTTAAAATGAAAGATTAGTTGAACTATTTTAAATTATGAAATTAAATTGGTAATGGTTATGTTAAATGTCAACAATTTTGAAACTCGTTCAGTTTATTATTATAAATTTAATGAAGTGTTAATATTATATATGGAATTAAATTTTATGGGAAGATATAATAATTTTAATTTGATTTGATTCAGTTAAAATATAATAATTGAATTTTAAAATAAAGATTGAAAAAGAATCTTTAATTGAAATAAAAATACAATGATTAAATTGTTTGAATTAAAGTTTAATTATGAGTGTTTAATTAAATTACTTTCAAAGTTTAATTAAATTAAATATTTAATTATAAAGATTTTGTATTTTAAGACTTAATTACTCGGTTAATTTGGAAAGTTATCAGATTTGGATAAAAATGAATTATTTATATAAAATTGAATTTTGGATTTTAAACATGAATTTGTTGACGTAAAATGAGAATATGATATTTGAAAATAAGAGATATTTTATTTGATAAAATATCCAATCGGTGTGAAAATGACATTAGTTATTAAAGAAATCACAGTCGAATATGGGCATACTCTCTATCGATACTAGAACCACTTTAATTACTGTGTACGTGAAGTGATGATCGAGAATGAAGTGGGTGGATTTGGCGAACATTTGTTGGATTTGAAGAAAGAGAACGATGATGTATTAGCTTGGGACTTATGCCAATTTGAAATGACTAAAACAGGAGCCATACCGGCCAAGTGGGTTAGCTACCCAAAGCATATAAACCTCTTCGTTTAAATATCTATTTCGGTTGTTATTGGTGATCACCCTTCGATTATGGGAGCGATGGCTATGATGCATTTCCACTAGCTTGGAAGGGTAAACTTATAGTATTCTACCTTGGGTATTGCCTCACATGCCTTGTCATATTTTTATCTTTAAACAAGACCACTACGATTTTGGTTTAGTGTTGCTCTATCCCGGCGCATCCCTATCCATCAACGGTTTACTCGTGTTTTATATGAAAACTGTACGACAATGCTTAAAAACATGTTAAAGGGGATCAATTAAAGCCTTAACGCTATTTGATATTTTATATTATTGATGGACACTACATATATAGCATATTCTATTGTATATATAAATAGTTTGATGGATCCTTAAGAGATGAAAAACCGCGTAACATCTCTTGAGTTACTTTTACAATTTCACTTGAGTGGAACTATTTACATGAGAACTTCTAGTCCTGACTCGAGTATATTGCTTTACTTTGTGCTTGGGTCAGCCTGAGTATTACAGTGTGTTAGATGTGCTTATTTTGGGAGCCGAAGACTTGTTGAAAATTCCACTCTATCTGGTATTAGTTATCTATGTTCATTTTGGCTTGTATCAGTAAACTTCTATGTATCTCTAGTATTGTATAATTAAACTCTGAAAACTCTGATGTATTTTATCTAATAGCTTCGTGAACTACTATATATATTATATAAATTCTGCTGCGAGATTTTGTATTATCCTATGTGCGATTATGTACCTGATTCTATATTAAAACCCCAAATTGATAATCTGTCTAATTTGAACATTTTAAGTTGGAGCTTTGGTTTCGTGAATACCTTAGCCTGTGGGGTAAAACTCATTAGGAATTAGGTTAGTAATGCCCTTAAGTGAGTAGAATCATTCTTCAGAGAGCGTACTTTGAAAATATAAGTTTTTTTTAAAATCAAATCTATTTTCAAAATCTCTATTGATTCGAATTCATCTTCCTTGTTAAAATTCGCTTTGATTTGGATTTTCTTAAGTTTCACGTTCTAATCCACCCTCGACTTTTCAGGATGAGCAAAAGAAGAAATGCTCAAGGTCGGGGAGAAGAAATGGCCCTGTACCAAAAGTTGTTGCACCAGTTGCACCGGTTCCACCAGTGAAGTTCACTACGCTTTGCAAAGATGTCGCACAGCTTGGTGGTATTAAATTCTCAAGGTCCAAAGGCATTATTAAAATTCGGCAGTGGCTTAAGAGCTTGGAAAGGATCATTATCATACTTGAGATTTCTGATGCCCAGAAGCGTCAGTTGGCCACTTGGCAGTTGCAGTATGCTGCTCAAGGTCGGTGGGAATCTATTACCACCCACACTGAAGAAGCAAGCATCACTTGAGCGCACTTCAAAGAAGTATTCATGACCCATTGGATGCCTGAAGCTGGAAAATCATTGGTATATCGTAGCTTTATGGATCTTAAATAGGGAAGCATGTCATTTTCAGAGTAAGAAAATAAATTTAACGAGCTATCCAAGTTCGGACCAGGTATGATCGATACTCCGCTTAAGAAGAATGAGAAGTTCATAGCCGGCACTTGTCTTGAATATTATGACCATCTGACTGCCCATGTTCATGGTACTTTCACCAGCCTCATGGATATGGCCCGTAGATATGAAAACTCGAGTTCAAAGGAAACTTCGATTGTTCACTCAGTAACTCCTTCAACAGCTTCCAACAATTCCAGGAAGAGAAAGCCTAGCTTTGAGTAGAAAAAGAAGAATTGGCGGAACATGAGTGGGATTGAACATTCTTAGAGGAAGCCCATTGATATCTCTTCTATCACCTGCTTCAGATGCAATCAAAAAGGCCACTATGCCAATAGCTGCCCAGTTTCTGCAAGAGCACCTATCCTTCCAGTTCAGATGATTAGGTAAGACCTTTACCACATCTGCTTACAGCTAGGCCATTTCAAGAGAGATTGTCCTACCCAGAAGAAAGGAACCACATCAGGAGTCTTTGTAGTGACAACTTTATGTGAAAACTTGAACATATTATTAAAACCCAAATGTGCATTTGAATCCTTGGGTGTATCAAATCCCATCGGTGCACCCACAAACCTCAGAATGATCTGTAAAGGAGTGATACTTCTTAAAGATGGCAGATACCATTCCACAGGAGAACTTTATGTCCTAGGTTTCCAAGCTTTTGATATATTGTTAGGAGGAGAATAGTTAAGAAAGTTCGATGCATTTATTTTCTACAGAGCTCGAACAGTTTCTCTATTAAATGATAAAGGTGAACCACTAGAAATCAAATGTAAATTGCTTTAAAAATTTTGCTAAATTTTTTATATTTTCTCATGATTCCTATTTTAGTGATCTTAGTGCTACTCCTGTCATCCAACACTTCCCCGATGTTTTCGGTGAAGTGAATTGTTTGCCACCTTAGCATGAAAGTGAATTTCGCATTGATCTTATTTTTGGAGCTAGGCCGGTCGTACTTGCTCCAAGAAGAATGTCGCCTAGATAGAAAGTTTAATTAAGAGTCCAAATTGAAGATTTATTCTCCAAAGGTTTGATTCATCGTAGTCGTTCGGAATGGGACGCGGCTATGATATGTGCTACTAAATCTGATAGTTCTCTAAGGATGTGCATATATTAGAGAAAACTGAATAAGCTTACCCACAAGAACAGATACCCAATGCCTCGTATCAACGACATGTTTGATCAGCTGCATGGGGCAAAGTTATTTTCTTAGTTTGATCTTGCTTCTGGTTTCCATCAGCTCAGGATTATCGAAGATAGCATTCCAAAAATAGCTTTCCAAATAGAAGATAGTTTCTATGAATGGTTAGTTATGCCTTTTGATATGACTAATTCACCGCTTACTTTGTTGATCTCATGAATATAGTATTTTCGGAAGTGCTAAATAAATTCGTTCTAGTTTTTTATTGACGATATTCTAGTCTTTTCTAAGGCTGATAAGGAGCATGAGGAACACCTAAAATCTGTCCTTAAAACTCTAAGAAGTCATCAATTGAAGGCTAAATTCTCTAAATGTCATTTCTAGCAGGAAGAAGTTTGATTCCTTGGGCATGCAGTTTTGAAGAATGGAATTTCAGTTGATCCAGCAAAGATCGCCATAGTCAATGATCGAGAAAATCCTAAAACCCTTATCGATGTCCGCAACTTCCTAGGCTTAGTTGGTTATTACAGTAGATTTATTGAGAACTTCGCTCGAATTTCTTCACCACTCACATCTTTGACTAGGAAAAATGTTAAGTTTGTTTGGAGTAAGAAATGTAAGGAAGCAATCGAAGAACTGAAGCGCAGGCTAACTTCTGCCCCTATTCTCACTATCTTGGATGGTAGCGAAGGGTTCATTGTTTATACATATGCTTGTAGTGAAAAAAACTGAAGACTCATCAGGCAAATTATACAGCTCATGACCTAGAATTGAAGAAGGGTTTGCTATTTATTCTCACTATCCCGGATGGTTGCGAAGGGTTCATTGTTCTCACGATCAATTGAAGACTCATGAGGCAAATTATGCAGCTTATGACCTAGAATTACTCGTCGTGGTCTTTTCTTTAAAGTTATGGAGACATCACCTTCTTGGAACAAAATTTGAACTCTTTACGGACCACCAATCACTGAAGTACATCTTTACCCAAAATGATGTGAACCAAAGACAAATCAGATGGCTTGAATTCTTATCATCATTTGACCTCGACATCAACTATACTTCCGAAAAGGCTAATGTTGCGGCCGATGCTCTAAGTAGGAGCAATGTCATGTTATATCAGCTCGTTGCTTCTCCAGCTATTATGGATCGCATAGCCACTAAGCAGGATGAGGACCCGATGCTTAGGCAAATAAAAGAAAATGTTTGTGGTAGGAAAACTATTACTCAAGGCGAATGCGGAGCACAAATCGATAGATATGGAATTCTAAGAATTAATAATCAAAGTTATGTTCCAAATGTGGATGGTTTGAAGCAAGAAGTACTTAGAGAAAATCACTAATCTTGACTTTATATTCATCCCGGAGTCACAAAGATGTATCAAAATATGAAGAAGTTGTATTGATGGAGTGGAATGAAGCTAGACATTCCCATTCACATCAGCAATTGTGCCACTTGCCAGCAAGTCAAAGCCGATCACTAGAAGACAACATGACTATTGCAGCCTCTTGAGATTCCAAGCTGGAAATAGGATCAAATCTCTATGGATTTTATTGATGGACTACCGAGGACCAGACAAGGTAATGAGAGCATTAGGATTATTGTCGATAGGCTGACAAAGTCTACTCACTTTATTCCCGTGAAGACTACTCGAACTGCCGCAAGTTAGCCGAGCTTTATATGAAAGAAATTTAGTCGCTTCCATGGCGTTCCGTCTAGCATTGTATGCGATCAGGACCCTATCTTCACTAGCAATTTCTAGAATGCTTTTCAGGGGACTCTAGGTACTCACCTAAATCTGAGCACAGTTTATCATCCTCAAACGGATGGTTAAACCGAAAAAGTAAATCAGATTTTGGAAGATCTTCTTCGAGCTTGTGTTTTAGACTTTGGAGGTTCTTGGGAAGAACATCTCCATCTAGTAGAATTCACCTACAGCAATAATTATCAAGCGAGTATTGCAATGGCACCGTTCGAAGCTCTTTACAGATAGTCTTGTAAATCTCCATCTTCTTCGGTTGAATCGGCAAATGGACTTGTTCTTGGTCCCGAAGTGATTTTGGAAGCTTTTGAGAAAGTCGAAGAAATTAGAAGGAAAATGAGAATTGACCAGGATCGGCAGAAGAAATATGCAGATGGAAGTAGAAGAGACTTGGAATTTGTATTTGGGGATAAGTATTTCTCAAAATTTCACCTTTGAAGAATGTAATCCAGTTTGGAAGGAAAGGAAAGCTCGCTCCTAGATTTGTTGGTCCTTTCCGTATTTTAGAAAGAATTGGTACTTTGGCGTAAAGAGTTGACTTACCAAAGAATCTGTCGAGGGTGCATAGTGTGTTTCACGTTTCACATCTCTGCAAATATGTATACGATCCATCAGCGATTGTCTAGGCTACTTTGTTCGAAGAAATGGATGTTGAGCCTAATGCAACTGTCGAGAGGAAACTGCTTCGTATAGTAGGCGGAAGCATGAAGCATCTTAGAAAGAAGGTAGTAAATCTCGTCAAGGTTCAATGGAGCGAAGATGATCGAGATTGTACTTGGAAAATGGAAGAGAGTATCCATATTTCAAATCCTGAATTGATAATACCGGATATGTAGTCCATGCCTAAATCTATTCTATCTTTCTATTTTCTCATTCCGTTCTTTTCAAGGACGAAAAGTTTTGAGTGGAGGAGATTGTAACGACCTAGATTTTTCAGCTATTTAAATTAGAATTTAACGAAGATTTTGAAATAATTATTTTAAAAAGTAAAAATCTGGCAATGAAAACTGAATGTTTGAAATAGTCCATTGAAATAAGACCAATAAAATTTGTTTTATGTCAAAATTCATCTGAAACTCAATCAGCACAAATTTTTGGTGCAATTATAAATATATAAAATATGAATATTTTTACACAGAAATGATCTAGAATATTTTGGATTTTAAATATTTAAATTTGAAATTAAGAAATAATTTGGGAATAATGTGAATTTATAATTTAAATTTTTCATTGAAGTTAATGTTTAATTTTGAAATCGATTAAGTTAATTTAAATTTTATAATGAAAGATCAATTGAACTATTTTAAATTATAAAACTAAATTAATAATGGTAATGTTAAATGTTAACGATTTTAAAACTCATTTGGTTGATTATTTGAAATTTAATGAAGTGTTAGTATTATATATGGAATTAAATTTTAAGGGAAGATTTAATTTAAGTTGATTTGATTGAATTAAAATATAACAATTGAATTTTAAAATAAAAATTTGAAAAAGAATCTTTAATTGAATTAAAAATATAATGATTGAATTGTCTGAATTAAAGTTTAACTATGAGTGTTTAATTAAATTAATTCTGAAGTTTAATTAAAAATATGTAATTATAAAGCTTTTGTATTTTAAGGCTTAATTAACTCAGTTAATTTGGAAAGTTATTAGAGTTGGGTAATAATGAATTATTTATTTAAAATTGTATTTTGGATTTTAAACCCAAATTTATTGAAGTCAAATGAGAATATGATATTTGAAGATAAGAGGTATTTTATTTAACAATATATCTATTCGGTGTGAAAATGACGTTAACTATTAAAGAGACCAGTGCCTGATATGTGCATACTCTCTATCGATACCGAAACCACTGTAATAACTGTGTACATAAGTGATGATCCAGAACGAAGTGGTTGGTTTTGGCGAACTTTTGTTAGATTTTAAGAAAGAGAACAATAATGGATTATGCTGCCACTCGTGCCAATTTAGACTAAAACAGGAGCCGTACCGCCAAGTAGGTTAGCTACCCTTAGCGGACGCACTTCTTCGTTTGAATATATTATTTCAGTTGTTATTGGTAGTCACCCTTCGATTATGGGAGTGTTGGACATGGTGGGCGATCATGGCTATGATGCATTATTACCTACCAGGAAGGGTAAACTAGTAGTATCCTACCTTGGGCATTGCCTCACATGCCTTGCCATGCTTTTATCCCTAAACGAGACCACTCTGGTTTTGGTTTGCTATAGTCATATCACGGCGCATCTCTATCCACTGACGGTTTACTTGTGTTCTATAAGAAAACTGTACGAAAATGCTTAAAAACGTGTTAAGGGGGATCATGTAAAGCCTTAATGCAATTTTGATATTTTATATTATTGATAGACACTACATATATAGCATATTCTATTATATATATAAAGAGTTTGACGGACCCTTAAGAGATGGGAAACCTTGTAACATCTCTTGAGTTACTTGTACATTTTCACTTAAGTGGAACTACTTACATGAGAACTTCTAGTCCTGACTCGAGTATATTGTTTCACTTTATGCTCAGGTCAGCCTGAGTATTACAGTGTGTGAGCAATGCTTAATTTAGGAGCCGAAGATTTGTTGAAGACTCCACTCTATCCAGTATTAGTTATCTATGTTCATTTTGGCTTGTATCAGAAAACTTTTAGGTATCTCTAGTATTGTGTAATTAAAATCTGAAAACTCTGATGTATTTTATCTAGTAGCTTCATGAACTACTATGTATATTATTTAAATTCCGCCTGCAAGATTCTGTATTATTCTGTATGTGATCCTTTATCCGATTCTATATTAAATCCCAAAATTGATAACTTGTCTAATTTGAATGATTTAAGTTGGACAAGGATGTTATTTTCAACTTAAGTTGTTCAAAATGGCAGGTCATCATAGTGTCTTATACCGCAGTCAGTAATTTAAAATGCAATGCATAAGTTATTAGTGTATATCTATTCATATTTTGAAATAATATATGAAGGCGAACTTATCTAATGCCGTGCCAATGAATCACAACTCCTTATATGTGGAAACTATTTTGGAGTTCCACCACAACTGTATCTCTAACCATAGATTGTATTGTTAGACCTGCAAACTTCCCATCGATCACAATCATAATGTAACGACCCGTAATTTTCGATAATTAAAAATAGTTAATTTAATAAAGTTTTGTGATTTAATGCTGGAAGAAATAAAAAATTTGTGATGTAATAATAAGGATATAACTAGAATGAATGTAATAAATTTAAGGTAATTGATAACTGCTTTTAAAGTAATTCCAATTGATTAAAATGAATTAAAAAATTTTAATTGGTTATAGATTGTAAATTAATTGTAATATTGTGTGTATCAATTGATAAATTGGATTAAATGAGAAATTGATAATTTAATGTGTATAAACTAATGAAGTAGTATATAATTAATTATAACTGATAAAAATTGTGTTGTGGTAGTAGTTATGACATTTGTGTGTAGATAACAAATTTACAAATGTTATTAAATTAAGAAAGGATAACGATTATTATATGTTACCTATTTATTCAGTCTGTTAAATTAAATTGGAAACCAATTTGAAATTAAATGTAATTACATATTATGATAATGGAAATTAAGATGAAATTGGAGATTATTAATGTAATAAGATATAAATCAATGATAACTGTGCCCATAGAGTAACGATTGATTGAATAAAAATATTGAATTCAAAATTAAATCAATTTATTGGAATTAAATTATAACTAATTGGATCTAATTTCATTTGAAATTGAACACAGTAATTAGGGAAATATTTAACACTGAATTGATATGTAAATTTATTTTAAATTATTGTAAATGTCTATGTAATCAAAAATGATGAAAATTGTTAGTTATTAAATTTGAAATTAAAAAGTGATTTAATCAATTTAATAGTGACTTAATCAATTTAATATTAATTTATTTAATTAACGTGAAAATAGCCATTTAACCACTATCTCAGATTTCGACGAAACCAGCTTCGTCGGACCCATAACGGTGAATTATTGTAGGGTTTCAAGTTTCATAGCGATCAGAGTTGTCGTTTGATCGTAAGGACTCGAAACGCGTAGAAATCAATTTAATAAAATCAATTTGAAATAAGCTGATTTTAAAGCTAACTTCTTCATACAATGGAATTAGGACTTGAAACTCATTCCACTGCGTTTAAAAATATCAAAATATCTATTTTGATATATGGGATGACCCGTTCTCGTTTTGGAGGCAGAACGGGCTTTTTAGGTCGCTATTTGTCGTTCGTACCAAATTCGATATGTATTTATTTTCTTATCGGGCTTTGTTAATATAAATCGTCTTGTTTTCTAAACTCTAGCAGTCATATTCTTATTCTATATGTGTCTCAACTTCTGTTTATTTCTTTCTTTTCAATGGCAGAAACAAATTCAATCTCAAAACCCTAAATTCAATTTCAAAACCAATTTCAAAATTCAGACTCTTCAAACTATAACAAATTGTATATCGTTGGAAAGCTCTCGACAAGCGCAATCCATTACAGTGATTCATTTTTCAATTGGATGCATCGTTTAATTAAAAATCGAGGTTGAACCTTGACCGTCTATTTTTAGGGTTTACGATCCAACGGTGGATCTACTACTATAGGACGACAAGGAGGCGGTGTTGGGAAGGTGGTGTCGAGCAGGTCACGATGGAGATGTTCATTCGTCTCAAATGTAATCGTAATTGCCAGAAATTGTGAATACCAGGGCGGTGGCGGCAGCGGTTGTGAGGAGGCCGGAGGTGCTCGTATGCTAGGCAATGGTGCGGCTTGGGCCGCTTGAGATGAAGGCGAAGTCTGATAGGGGTGCCATGGCCTCAGCTGGTCGGTGTTTATGGATGTTGATGGTGGCTACTTTGTAGTCGAATGAGGCGATTAGGGTTTCGTATATGAGAGGGTAATGTGATGATGACGTGTATATTATTGCTTTATTTATTTTAATTCAAAATTTAAAGTCTCAATGTTCTAACGTTAATATCTTTTGTTTACGAGCTCGGATTCACGTGCGGTTTGCCCCACTGTGATCGTATTGAGATTTCAGATATTTTGACTCTGGTCTGAACGAATTCTAAGACTGTTGAATTTTGGATTTCAAATCGGTTTGAAATCAAACGTTTGTGTTTAAACCCACTCACAACTACTAAAATACCTTATGTTAGTTAAATTAAATTTATGATGTGATTAGAAATTGATTGGTTGATGTTAGGTATATTTAAATTGTCATTTCAGTTAAATATGACTTTTATTTCATTTAATCGTCATATAGTTTAATAATGAATTTTAAAATTTCCAGTAATACCTGTTATTGATAATCAATAAATTATTATTATTTATTTGTTGATTTGGATGATGATTGTGATGGATGTTTGATTGTTGATATTGGATGATTGGATGTTATATTTTATATTGTCATAACACTACAAGTTCCTTAGGGGTTGAAATGATACATGCCCGAACGATCTGTAGATTAGGGAAAATTGTTATGGGTTGAAATGATAAACCCAAGCGATTTTCATTGAAATAAATTGGGATTGCGGGTTAAAATGATATATACCCACAAATTTAAATATTTGCAGATTGAGATGATAAATATCCATAACGCTTGACCATAATTTAGAAAATTATATACGGACACCAGATTGGTTAAATTAAATGATTTCAAATCTTTAAATTTTGAATTCGACTAAATGATATTTTGAAATAGAATTTGATTTACATAAATTGAATTGTTTTAAAAGAATTGTTTAAAGGATTAAATTTGAAAATTTGGAATTGTGTTGAGTAAATTGCTTAGAGGGTTTAAATTGGAATTCTAAAGTTGAATTTGAAGTGTAAACGAAATTTATTGAAATTGAGTTATTGAAATGTTGGAAACTGTAACTTTGAAAATCTATCACAATTGGAATAGTTAAATTTGATATTTCAAGATTTCAAATTGGGTTTTTGATTTGAAATTTGAATATGATCCAGATTTGTTGAAATGGAAGAAATAGTTAAATTTGATGTTAATTTAAAATTTATTATCTCAATATAAACTCCAAATGTTATTTTAAATTCTAATTAGTAAGATTTGAAACTATTAAACTAAGTTAATCAATTTTAATCCATTTAATCCAATTTAATATATTTTATCCTATTTTAAACCAATTTACTCATTTTAATCTATTTTAAATTTATTAAATTTATTAAATCTATTTTTAATTCTACTAAAACTATTTTAAATCTATAAACTATTTTAATCCAATTTTTGAATTATTTTAAAGTATTTCAAACCATTTAAATTATGTTTTCAAATTATAGCAAACTATTTAAACTATTCTAACTATCTATACTATTTTCTAAATTCTAAATTGTAAAGTGGAAGTGGTTATATTTAAATCTCGCGAGTTCGATCCCTGTCTTCCCTACTCCCACTCAAGGCGCGGAGATGGGTCCCCATTAAACCCACAAATAATGGTGGGGGGCATCAAGTCTCTGTGCTGGGCTGGTCTAAATCCCAAGTGTCAGTGGTCGGACCTGGCGCGAGGGAGCTCCTTCTATCCCTTCGATTTCATCAGGGCTCTAGGTTGAGTTTTTTTTTTAAAAGAAAATAAAAAAAATTAAAGCAAATATGATCAAATGATGTTATAATCTAAGTTGGGATTTGAAATGGTATTTTCTAGTGAAATGACACCCTTTGAGTAAATATGATGATTTTTGAAAATATGATTTCAAAGGTGATATGATTTCGAAAATGAATATGATTTCGAAAGTAAATATGATTCCGAAAGCGATATTGTTTTGAGAATATGATATATTTCTATCCATTATGAAATGTAAAAGAACCATCCACTGTGAAATAAGCGTTTGGTTGTTAAAGTGACCAGGATCGGATATTGTCATACTCTCTGCTAATACCAAAAACAACTTTAACAACTGTGTAAGTGGTGGAGATTCCAGAAATGAAGTAGGATGGTTTGACGAACAATTCTGTATGAGGTATTTACGTGACACTAACTCCCGTGACTCAGCTTAGATGGGACTAAAACAGGAGCCACGCCGGGCGAAGTCAGGTCATTCCTCCTATCTAACATGCTTCTTTAATACCATATTATGACTTTGTGATGATTTGGTGGCCACCCCTTGATTTGATTTGGAAGTGTGTTTCGAGGTAGGCGGTAGTAGCTGCTATGCGTTACCACCAGTCCAGATCCGCAAAATGGTAATATCCTACCATGGCATTGCCTTGCATGCCGTGTTCACATGCCATATCGTGCCTTCTACGAGTTTGTTTTGTACCATACCTATAAAGTGCCATCTAGGTAACCCTCCAATTTACAGAAGAGCGTACGTTACTGTATAGACTATGAGAATATATAAAATGTGTTAAGTTGGATATGGGTAAAGCCTTAACATTATTTGAATACTTTACTTTACTATAGACACTATTATAATAGCGTTTGTACTACGTATGTAGATAGTTTAACGGATCCTTAGGAGATGTAATCTCGAACATCTCTTAAGTTATTAAACTCAAGTTTGACACTGGATATGAGGTTGTAGGATCTAGATTAACCCTAGAGGGGGGTGAATAGGGTTATAGCAAATTTTCTCGATTTAAACACTGAAACAAACTGCAGAAATAAATATGCTGAAAAGTAAATCACACACAAAATTTACCCAGCTTCGGCAACCCCTGCCTACTGCTGTATTCCCAGATTTCTATTAGAATTAAATAGTCTCCCGCTTACAAACACTCTAACAGACTCGTAAACCCTGCTCCCGCTTACAAACACTCTAATAGACTCGCACCCCCTACTCCCGCCTATAGAGTTTTGCAAACTCGCAAACCCTTGCTCCCGCCTATAGAGTTTTGCAAACTCGCACACCCTGCTCACTGAACTAATTCTAACTAGACAATCTGACACTACCTACAACCTAGGTGGTGATTTACCAAGATTTGATTCGAAAAGAAAAAATAAAACTGATAAACAAAAACCCCCTTTAAAAATAAACCCTAAATAAACTAAAGCCCTATTTAAAATAAACTAAAGCCCTCTTTTGAAAAAACAACACCGACCCATTTTATTCTTTCATTTCTTTGGCCCGTTCCTTTTCTTTTGCTATTGAAAGATTGCGGCCTTGTTGTATTCTCGTTCCCTTCAGAAATTAGGGCTTCGTTTTCTTGTTCGCGGCTCTCTGATGATCGATTCTGATTTGCGTTGCTCGTGCTCGCTGCTTCGCTTATGATTGATTCTCTGGTTTGCGTTGCTCCTCTGTTGATCGAGTTCGTTGTTGCTTCGGTATGTAATTTGTGCTTTTGCTTCTTCTGATTTTTCGTACTTGAACTCAATCGTTCTTTTTGCACACGATGTCGATGATGAAATTGGATTTTAATACTTCGACTTTGTACCAATTGTCGATGATGACGTTTGGGTTTATATTTGGATTTGATTGAATTTTCTACACCCTTACCAATGATGAACTTGTGTGATGTATTTATATGAATTCGATACTTTCCTATTTCTCGATTTCCTGACTTGATGCGCACGGCTTTATCTTGAGAACGTTCGATTTTTCTTGTGTCAAACGGCAGAAACTTTCCCTTTTTACTTTGTGACTTTTTCAAAGATACACACACTTGATTTCTGACTTTGATTTTGCGTCTGCATTAAATTCTTCGAACTTTACTCCTTGATTTGCCACGGCTTCGGCCATCTATGTGTTCATTCCTGTAGCATTGTCGTTGTTCATCTTGTAGTCTTCGTCTCTGGCCATCTTCTCTGGTCTCCACTTGAACATTGCATTGTTGTTCACTGAGTCTTGACAGTCAAGTTGCACACATGTGTCATATATGTGTACTGTGTCTTTGAGTAGCTGAACTTGTTATACTTAAGTTGTTTGGTTGCTCTGTGTAGTTGATTCAGTCTTCATGCACTGATGCATTTGGAGTTGGTCTTGTTGCAGTTGCTATGCAGTGAACTTTGTTGACATGTGCATTACCCTTGAGTCTTGTTCAAGTATCATTTGTTATCTTCACTGTGTTGCATTCATGTTGGTTTAATTGTGCACTTGCTTATTTGAGTTTCACTGAGTTTGGTCAAGACTTGTTTCTTTGATGTTGTTTATGTCTGCATCTGGTGGTTGCCACTGTGTTGCATTGAGCATGACATTTTCATCATTATGGTTTCACTTGTGTACACTCTCGAGTTGCACACTGCTTGTTAACTACTGCTTCAACTTGTCACTTGATCTGTTTCATTTGGCTTGACCGTGTTGATCCAATTCATCATGCATTGTTTCACTTGTTCATGCATTCGACATTGCCATGCTATTCACTATTTGCATGTTGGTTTAACATGAACTTCAATTGATGTTTTCATTGTATAATCTGTAGCTTGCATCACTGGTGCACTTTGCATCCATTCTGGTTGTTACTGCGTTCATGTTGTTGTGCACTTGTGGTCTTTTGGTCACGTTGCCTTTGGTAGCTTCATTTTGCACACTGCTACTTGTCTGTAGCCTTTGTTGAGTCTATGTCATCTGCACTTGTACACTCCATACTTTGGTATTGTTCCATGTATTTGCATTATACCATGTTGTTACCTGTACTTGGTGCATTGAGCATTTTCACTTGGTTGAACCCAGTTTCAAAAACTCGGGTTTGACCTTGTGCACACCTGTCCCTGTAACGTTATCAAGTGTATATCGATGTGCACGGCCTTGTGGCATGTACAGTGATACACTGTGCATGTCACATTGTTCGTATATGATGAATTCAATTGTGAATGATGACGAACAACCCAAATAACTGAGGCAAATAATAATTTGAAAAACCATATTTCATTTTATATTGCAAAAATATTTCTTTTTCAATTTTACCGCGTTAGTGAACATTTTTGCAGATTTCTCAGATGCTGGATTCAAACTGGAATGAAGTTGAATATAAAGCTACGAGTGTGAGTGATATGTAGTGAGAATTTATGTAAACTGAATTGTGATGTAATTGTGATGTAATCAAAATTGTATATGTATGGTGAGAGTTTGAAATTGTACTATTCAAAATTGTAATAAATATTTGTTTGAATAAAATTTCTGGTTGAATTCAAATTCCATTCAAATTCTGTGTAATTCATTTTATTCAACAAATATTTATTTAATCTATAAAAAATAAAATAGTACATTAACAAATACATTTAAATGAATATATATATATATACATATATACATATATGTTTATTATCATCAAACAAAAATCATATAAGCGCAAAGCGCATATTCAACAGAGGTGTCAAAACCCGTAAACATCTCTGATGCCATTACACTCATATTTATTTACTATTGATTTAACTTACATAAGATCTTTTAGTTCCGACTCGAGTGTTTTTTCTTTTCAATTCGCTCGGGTCGGCCTAAGCTTTTCAGTGTATAGAAGACTGCTTTTCTGGAGGACGATGATGAATATTTAATACTATTATTATTTATTCATTATTTCCACTACATCATATTATTCCGTTGTATTACTATTTATTTCTGTTGTATGTAACTCTGATTCTGTATTGTAAAAGAGTAATCAAATGTTATTTGTAAAACAGCTTTATGAACTATTTATTTGATTATTATATTTTGTCATTTCGCTGTGAAGTTCTGTGTTTGTTTCTTTCTATCTCTGTTTTTCCTTATTTACCCCATAACAATCTGCCCTTTCAAATGGTTTGAGTCTGACATGTGTAGTTTATCGTCGATTTAAACTGTCCAAAAAGGTAGGTTGTTACACATAATGTTCTCTTCACAATCCGATGACCAAAACATGTACCCAATCTCCCATTTGAAGTGCTTCACCTATAAATGCAAATAACATATTGTATTACGATTGCCTAGATTGTCATATTTGCAAAAAAACATTATTCATTCCTTAAACTTTCAAGATTAAAGTTAGATCAGTGAAATCATTACTCAAGGAGCACAAACATCTCAATGCACCAGCCTCAATCACTTACTACAAATAGCTTAGGGTTCTCCACATTGTTTCAATTCATTATAGCTCAAAAGCATAAAACAAAACAGTCGGTCACATCCTGGATAATTTTTGTAAATGTACTAAATGATGTAATTTTTGCATAAGTCAGACTTTCTTTGTAAAAGAAGCACAAGTTACCAAGTGATATTATGATGTGTTAATTCATTCTAATAATACCATATAAAATGATAGATAAACATAGAAAAAAGTACAAATAGCTGCTCAAAGACGACATATTTTGAATAAAAAAGAATGCATGTATAAATAACATCTTTTAGGAAGAAGAAAAAAGAAGCAAATCACCCTGAGTGTGGAGGGCCTGTACTATTCTCTGAACACTTTCCTCCTCTAGAAAATTTATAAACTTTTCTGTTAATGCAAGCACAAAATCTCTTACGAATCATAAAACCATCATATAGGCCAATTACAATACTAATGCCTACAATTTTGTCAAAATAAAACTGAATGCAAGTAAGCATTTTGAATTATTACAAACCCTTGTACAATTCTAGTTCAATCTTGTGTAGTAATAGAATAATAAACTAGGGATATGGATGAGTTTAATCCTGGTTGGGATATATCTATCCCTTCTCTTTTAATAATTTATACATACCTACTCTACAGTATTTTTGCTTCAATAAGTCCAAGCAAATCCTCCTAAATAACCCCATGGATTCACGCATCTCTTTCAATCATTGCTACCAAATTGCATCGGGTATTTCATATTTGGGGTTGGAGGACATTGACAGACTTGAGGCAAGCTGGGATCTGTAGCAAGCAATGGTTATAAGGAGTTAAGGGTGGAGGCTGTGGAAAGGGAGGGGATGTTATATGAGAAATTGAGGAAATAACTTGAGGAAGAGGAAAGAGAAAAATAATTGAAGGAAGGGCAGCCTTGAATATAAGTTGGGGATCCCGCATAAAAGCATTACATGGCCAATAAAGCAAATTAAAACAAATAATAACACTACCGAAAAATGCATTATCGATTGGAATTACAAAAAACAACTTTTCTTGTAGTACTGGCAACATAGGCATAAAGTACAACTATATTATCATAAATAACCATTAAAGAATCACATCACGTGAATAACTCAACACCATATGAAGCAACTAGCTCTAATATCAAAAGATGTCATCACTTATATAAAAACACATAAAATCATAAATCACGTAATTAATAGAAATGGGTGCATTATACTTTTCCATAAATCATCATCTAAATCCAGGAAATAAAGATAAGCGATATATCACTAAGTATTTCAGGCTAGCATGTAGCGTTGCCCTAATATATCTCTCAATCTCTATAAAACATCATCATTGATACATGTATATAAGATAGGATAGGCTGCCTATTAATATACATGAGAACCCATTATACTCTGGACATGTATCACGGGTATAATCTCATCTCCTCATATATATACGGTCAAAATATGTCATAACGGGAAATGATTGTACGACAGACATGAAGTCCCAAGTATAACCATATAAAAATAAACATCAATATATGAGTGGTCTAACCCATATCTATCCATAACTTAGGTGTATCAATAGTATATGCCAAACTATTACTCCGTCAGTATCAGAAGGAAGACATATAGCACGAAGGAAGCTCTAGAGACACAAAGTCTCTACAGTCTTAAATACCATCATGGAATCGTGACGCATATCGACTCAATATTCACATCTGAATCTAGCCCTTATAGGTAACAAACTGTTGGCCTATGTGACACAAGGGTGAACGCACATAGCTACACACACACCCCCACCCACCCCAACGTGACCCCATGATCAAGCCACTAAGTGGATTCTCGCCATCCGGTTCTCCCTAATGTCAATAAAAGGAGTACATCATTAGTGGCATATAGAACTAATAAATATAGACATGAAGTCGTGCTAATCATTAGGCATGTAGCCATACTTGCAGAATATAGGCACAAACTTATACTCATCACTACATGTATCACACCACACTCATAATTCAATTCCCATCATGTGAGTGTCCTCTACTTACAATGAATAATCAAATAAATATCACAACAACATCCCATAAAATTGCGTGATATTTAAACATTTATTCATTGCTTATAAACTACACCTAGTCTACGTAATATTCTATAAATAAGTCCAAAGAATAAGTGAAGAAATGTCACTGAATGTCCCGTACAAGATGGTATTATAACTCTGTTTATTCAAATTTCTCGTCATGTAGAAATAAATAAACTACACACTGATTATTGTATCATATCAAAATCATCAACTAAATCAATATCAACGGTGAATCACTCATAACATTGAAATCAATGTAGGGAAGATGAGAAATTAGAAAACTAGGAAAGTTGGGCATGAATACATTTAAATACACATTAATAATTCATAAGTGATTATAAATATTCAAAATACTACTCGGAGAATTTCTCATGATTTCCCATGATTTATAATCTTTAACTAGTAAAATCGAATATAAAAATTACTTTTCAATAATTTATTACTTTCTCAACCTTTTATACATTCAAGCATTAATTTAATACTCATCGGTATACACAGAAAATACATATATTGCTTTCAACACCCCTAAAAATAGCTTACAAAGCTAAGCATTTCATATAATAATTATTCCATGACAATGAAAAATATATAATTTTTAAATAACTTTAAAATGTCTAAATCAATTTAATATATTCATACTTGAATAAATATCTTTTCCAAAACATGAATTACATATACATACATACATAAATACATACATACATATATATATATATATATTAGAATTTCATAACTACACTTTGGAAACCTTAATTAATAATTACTTATTTTCAAATATAATATATGTGTGTGTGTGTGTGTGTTAAATGAAATAATCAAAATCAAAATATATCTCTTTAAACAAATTAATAACTTTTAAATGATAGAAAATTGTATTTCCAAATTTGGAATAAAACACTACTTCATATACATGTACATCTAAATTATCCATACAACTAACTTTTGATAACCTAGAGAGAACATCATAATGAATAATAATCAGCTTTTAGAATTTAATTGAATATTTGCATAAGTTTAAGATACATAAAAACATCAATAATTAAATAATAGAATTCCAATTAAATTTTTTAACTACTTAATTTACTTTTAAAACACTTAAAATATTAATTTGATTACCTTTCTTATTTTTCAGAATATTTATATAATTTTAAATAATGTTAAGAATGAATATCTAATTTATTCTTTTATTAATTAATTTCTTTAATCTAATAAATATTATATTTATAATCTCTTACATAAACTTTCTCAAACCTATTCTAATTACTTTATTTAATTATATTTAATCTATATTTGTTTTTATTCTAAATTTTAATTATTATTTTTAAATATACACAGTCATCGGCCGGCCATGGGTCGACCATTAATCGATCGGTCACGGTTGACCTGTGTAGCCTAATGGTCGGCAGTGCTTGAAGCTTTCTCGGGCTTTATCGATCAAACTTTGATCGATCAATCTAAGTCCAACCTTATTCACTTTAATTCGATACAAATATAATACACGACAACGACAACAATTAAAACATAAAATATATATGCGATTTAACTTGAAATAGACATAGATATGTGTGCACAAAACTCACATGTACATGCTGCATTCTTGTTCTTCTCCTTCTTCATTCCTAAGCACGCACGCACACAACACACACAGCAACACACTTTGCTTTTCACCATAGACGCATGATAATATAAAGAATAACATATTAGAGTTTGGAGATTTATAGAAATTTGTTTGATTTATTTTTTAATTATCAAAGGAAGGAGGTTTTAGTGGGTCTTCTTGTTTCTTAAGAGGATGGTTAACAGGAGATAGTAGTGTAAGTGAAAATAAGTAAACAAAGAAAAATCAATAGAGTGAATACTAGAAATGAATTTGGCCTGAAATTCGAACTTAGGCTCAAATTATAAAACAAGTAAATATATAATTTTTTATTTTCTTTTACTGTTAAAATTTAAATCTATTTAATTTAAATAAATACCAATTCCTCTTTAAAAAACACTTCCCTTCCAACTAATACTTCATTCCAATTACATTGCTTCTTATAATTTTTTTCACATTTCTAACTTATTTTAAATTTTAAATATCATATTTCACAATTTAAACCCTTTTTATAACTAATTTCTAGACCAATTTATCAAATAAATTCTGAAATTCAATTTTAACCTTTAAATTACTATTATTACCTTTAATTAATTACTATTTAAAATTTAGGTTGCTACAGTTATGGTCTACTTTCGGTATATGGGGCATATTGTATGTGTATGTGGAGTCGAGATGACTAAGTAAAATAAAATGATATAATTTTTGAGAGATGACAATCGATGTAAACTAGTGTTATGTATAGAGTGTATAATTTACCAGTCACCATAACATTGTTTTGAACTCCTCCTCATTACAACCCGTAAGATAGCTTTAGAGGGATAGGTACAAGTGCAAGGCGGGAACAACGGAAGGACATATTTCCTTATGCATGCTCGACACTAACTAGGACACTAGATATTAGAAGTGTTAATCTTAGTCAGTAAATATATGATTTATTATACTTTACTATTTCATTGTAATTTATATTGATAATGCTCTTAGATGCATTTATTTATTTATTTAATGGATACCAAACCAATGATCCATACTTTGTTGGACTTAGGTTTTCAATCTAGCGAATTCAGGCTCACTGAGGTATGGATTGTTGCATGGATTTTGATTTTGGTCAAAATTCCAGTATCATCCTTATTCAACTCATTGGTCCATCAACAAAGTCCTAGGTTCAATATAAAATTTATAATTAACCACTACTCTAGCCAGAGGTTTTGACTTTGAGTTGACTACAGTTAATTATAACACTAACAATGTACAACTCAGGAGACAAATGATTTATCGAACAATGCTTTATTTCAATTACTTCAGCTCAAACCCAACTATTGTTGGTCGATGAACCACCTTGTCATGATTTAACTGTAACTAAAGTAGAGTATTCACACTGAAGTTCCATAGTGCTCTTAAATCAAGGGAACTGTGTAACATTGTCACCCTAAGATTTCATTTTTGACGTAGTTGTTATTATCCAACAGGAAACTTTTAGATGAATCATCCATAGTTATCCAATAACTACGAGTAACCCCATGTGCCCTCAGCAACCATGAGGTTTTCCAACATTTGGAGAGCATTACGTATTTTGATCTTGACAGATGTATCGATATCCTTTCTCGAAACATCTTGATGAGGAATATTTAAAATAATAAGTTCTTTTATATTGTAATAACTTCTTCTAATTATAACTCCTTGTAATTATTATCACATATCGTGCCATTTAAGTATTTTCTATATTTATATATTTAAATTAATTACTTAATTAATATATCATAATATGATAGGATATAATAGAAAATTAAACTTTGTTATCATGAACAAGAGTGGTTATAATGTTAGAATATGTAACAAAGTACATAATTGCCGTTAGGGCATATCCTTAACTCTCCAAATGACTTACTTATCTTTATAATTTTAATTCATTTATGAAACTCACAAGTTACATTCTTATTCCATGAATGTGTAATCACAACCATAACAAAATGAAAAGAGCGTAAAAAGGAAAACATATATCTTATATGGCATTATATAATAGGATTTGCTACATTTTCATCAAATAATGTGATTCCTAACTCTAAGCATTTGCAAAAAGATGCTAAAAAATAATCATAATTCTACGTCAATAATTCCATTTGGTACATTTATTAAACACCAAATAGAGCTTTAGTTTTTAGTATTTACGAGTAAAATATATCTCCTGCAAAGATGTATGTCTTCATTAGAAGATAAAAGAAACTTTTTTTCTATCCTCATTAAGTACATTTAGTTTAAGATATTAGGTTGTTTAACCGATAATAAAGAATATATGACTTAGTGAACCTAAAGCTAAATTAGTTTTACATAAGTTACAGGTTATACTAGGATGTATATTTTGTCATAAAGAAGAACAAAAGTTGTTGTTCCAAGAGATGTCATTTTTTTGTTGATCATTGTAACAACCCACTATTCACGACCTATTGATTCAACATTTCTAATTTATGCACAAATTCCAAATGCCATATACAATGGATCGATATCGTGAAATAGAATAAAGGGAGTTGTTGACTATCAATTTATCCAACCTTAGAATTATAGTTGTTTATTTGATATCAACGAAGATAACTCACTAACACCTTGATTTATAGAAGGAAAAATAGTAAAATAAAGTGCAATAAGTAAACAAGACACGAGATTTAGAGTCATTAAATCTAAGTTGATCTACGTCCATTATATGGATTTTCTTAATACTTTGATTATCTTGCAATAGTTGTGATTATGAGAGAAAATAATAAGTAAATACAATGCATGAGAGCTTTAGAAGTTCAACCTTGTAGAAATGCATGGTTTGATAAAGTCATAGCTATTAGAATGCATAATGAACGGTTGAGATGGTGCAGTTTTGGTCCAGAGTTTACTTCCAGCCATAGATGGAGTTGTTCGCCTGAGATATGGGCTAGTTAGTATGCCAATTAGTTTATAGGGCTTTGATGTTTGCCAACTGGCTGTCTGAACATGAGTGTTCCTTGGTTAGATTTGATGGTACGGGATTAGGGAGTGGTTTTGCAGAGACATTTTATTAGGGTAGCAGCAAAGAACAAAGAGTGGATATCATAGTGCAGCTTTTGTCAAATATATAGTATCTCATATGCCAGTCTATTTAAAGGTATGCATTTGAAACTACTTTATGCAGGGTGGTCAGGCATCCATGGCCAAAGCTTGCCACGTTAGGACAAGCAAGCTTCGGAAGGTGTGGATGGTTGAGGTGGAATAGGAGCATGGGACCTTGTTGAAGAAAGGACAACACTCTAGGTTGATCGAAGTATGGACTAAGCAAGCTACTTACGCCGCTTACCTATGGATAGTCATTCATATATCGAGCCACAATCTATCTTGATTTGTTGATGATGTAGTGGGCCTTGTTTGGCTTGCACATGTGCCGATGTCGAGCAAGCTGTTTTTATAGTAAAGGTTGTGCTTTGAGCAGCCAGCTGTATGAGCCATGAGGGCCAAGATTCTATTGGGGGGGCTAAGATGCAGGCTGACCAATACTTGTAAGAAAATTGAGCAACATTCCCCTCCCCCTTAATTTCATGCCTGTGAGAAGGGACAAACTTTTCGTTCATGCATTTGATGCTGCTGACACGTGTATTTGTTACAATTGGAGATGGCGTAACTTTTTTGAGATGCTGGACAAATGATTTGGTGGTTGATTTGATAGATTGATTGATGAAAAACAAGACATTCTTCCGTGTCTCTCGCCTACTGAATCTTATATTTCAAATTGTCTACCATCTTCTATAAATATTCCTCTTCCTCTTCTCTTCACTCCTTATTGAACACTTGCATTCGACCATTAACAAGAGAAAACAAAAGGCTTCTAACATTGTTATTTTTACTTAGAAACTGCAATCTCAGTCTCAGTCCGTAAGCATTTCCTATTCCGATTTGCTTTACTTTTTTATTTTGAGGCTACATTGAATCCTGAATAATTATTTGGTTATTGAGTAGTTTTCCTTTTGGCTTGTCCTTTTTATTGTTGCATTTGCTTTGTTTCTCTAAATATTACCATAGTTCCAATGAACTTTTGATGAGCATGGCATTGACAATAAGAGTAGGATGATGGTACATTAAGCCTTGGCTTGCAAATACGATTTAAATAATAAACTAGCTAGACCCAGGCTACATGAGCCTTTGGGAATTAGGGATTGGGCTTAAATGGGTTTGTGTCGGGAAAGTGACTTGCCTTCGACTTTAAATAATTTCTAACTTGATATGGGTGGTTCAATAATTAGGTTTTATTAATTATAGATGTTCAGTGTTGCATCCACTAGTGGACAAACTTTTAGAACTGGCATATCCACGATCCTGGAGGATCAGGTCGATTTGGCGAGCTCCCATTCCTATTTTCGATCTGAGGGAATAAGGACCCTCTACCCCTCGACTACCAATAGGAAAAATTAACCCCCATAAAGCTATTCTATACGGTGACTTACCCTCTATTCCTTTTTCATATGTTTTCTTAATGCTCATCGATCGACGCTTGGGTAGCTTTCCCAAACAAATACAACTTACTAGCTAGGCTATTCCTAGTCTACCAGGACCTGGGCATCCCATGGTAGGGCCCACCATTTATCCATATTGTCTTTAGGCTATACAAGCAAACCAACACTGCATCGGCCACTACAATTGTCTTTAAGAGGTTAGCAAGCCTTCGCTCTTCTATGTTCTTCCAAGCAAAGTGTCGGGCTACTAGGATCATTTCTACTTCATGCCTACCACCATCAATCCTAATCTTACAACAATGGCCTTCGATGTCCTGGGTATGCTTCTTTTCTAGATTTCTTTCGCTGTGCTCATTATTTTGTTTACTGAATAATGTTTGTTGTAGCGACTCCCACCGATGTTGAAATGTGGGCGACACTCTTTGAGGATTTACCATCATAGGATTAGGAAGACACCTAACGAGGCTAAGAATCTTGCCTTGACCCCAATCAACCAGAATCTCCACCATGTTGGTTTTTTAGGCCAAATCATACAATAGGAGCAGCTATGACTCAAGCACTAGCAATGCGGCCGCCTAGTTTGATGGGAGTGGCTATCAAGGAGGTGGTCACAAGGCTGGTGGCAAACATTGAGGAAGGAGGAATGGCTACAAACCTGATACAGGCTGTAATGATGGTGAGTGGGAGACCAATAATTTGAGGCTTTTGGAGGATGTGGTGGTTTCCAACTATGCGGTTACAGGGTCTTCAACTTATTTTAGCATACCCGAGGCACCCAAGGCAGATAAGATAGCTAGGTGGACATTAGTGCCAAACATGCCGAATAGCACAAGCTCCTCTTTGAAGACCATTCCTACATGCAAATATCTACTCCAAGCAGCACACACTATGCTACTCGACACATAGCATGCTGATGGGAGTACGATCTAGTAAAAGCATCATGGAGTACCCTTGTCCACCATTAAATAGGAGGCATTAGGGGGACCAATCTAATAATGGTAGCTTTAACTTTTTCTTTGTTTTTTTTGGTTCCTTTGAAGTTTCACTAACCTTTCTGTGACGCCCCACCTCTATACCCACGCTAGCAAAGAGTATTAATAGATAATACCGTCTGCTAACATGGAGAATAAGGCTGTTTAGGAGCGACCATCTATGGCCTTGCTTTAATTATCTATTGAATACATCGACAATTGCCTTACCAAGCAGATCGACATGTCCAATGAATACTTAAAACAAAACCAGAGGTGGCTAGAGGATCTATCAGAACAGAATATAACAACTCAAATGTAATATACATCACAGAACAGTAAACCATCATATACACACATATACTGATACAAAGCAGAGTATACAAAATAATACATGTCAAGTGGTATAGAAAACCACAATATACAGACGAGTCAATAGAATACATATCAGAGTTATAACAGAAAGGACTAGACAAAAAGCTAAGACAAAAAGGAGTCAGCGGAATAGTCCATGCGGAAGCAAAAGAGGCTAAGTCCAAAGCACCTAACCTGAAACATCTCGGTCTGACCCGAGTATAAAATACCCGGGTCAGTCTAGCTAAACAAATCAGTTAGATAAACTGAACAATAATAAGCCTGCAAGGTCATACAGTATAACAAATATCTCCAGAGGAGAAAACACAATCATCAACAAGAGATGAATCATATAGAACAAGCCTCATATCATCGGCAACATATAGAAACAAAGGATACGAATATCCCAAAACAAGCCGAATGGCAAATAACAAATACCAATAAGGTATACAAGTTCCACAAGGTAATCGTTATACATCATGTGGCTCAAACAGACCAACACGATGGGCGATACCAAGGGAATATAATATCAATGAAACATATGATTGCTCGAGCTCAGTACTGTACAACAAGGATCCATAAGCCCGAAGGCTCCAAACCCAAGTATCACCCATGCGGCACATAACGCCAACATCAGAGCGAAACTATATAGGGCGACAAACCCGAAGGCACAAACCCAATATCACCCATGCGGCACATAAGGCCAACATCAGAGCGATACTATAGGGCGACAAGCCGTAGTGGTGAAGGTCGAAGACCCAGTACTAGACACCACTAACTGGCGGAATGTGTCACAACTCTCGAAAAGGAATCCGAAAAGTGTTAACGTATGTCCCATAACCACTCGTTCGCACTAAACGGTTTACTATCCGTCAGTCCCTTTCACACTCAAAGAAGTACAAAGTTTATCTCATGTCATCGATAAACCAAACCCGAAGGTCAAAACAATCAATCGAATAGGTCGAGGATTAATCGGAAGGATAAACGCACAGATTCATGGTCCGTGTTTTGCCCAACCATTTAATCACCCTTCCACTTCGTTCGAAGTGCGAAAGTGTGTGTTTTAAATAGAATTTATAAATTAGAGAAACGAACTTTTAAATGCGATTCGAGAGATTATTTTATAAAAACCCGTGGATTAAAATTAAAAGGAACCATCAAAGTCAAAACAATTGATAATCATACATAGGATCATCATGAATCGATTCAAATTGGAAATTCAATCCCAAAAAGGCAAAGTGGGCTGAAACAGCAGGTTCAGTCGACTGAACAGAGTTTTCAGTCGACTGACCCTATACCTGGAAATTTTCCAGGTTTAGGAAACTTTCTGTTTCCAGGTTCAGTCGACTGTGCAGAGTTTTTCAGTCGACTGAATCATGCCTGGAAACTTTCGGGTTCCAGGTTCAGTCGACTGTGCAGAGTTTTCAGTCGACTGAATCACGCCTGGGCTGTTTTTCAGCCTTATTCAAATGAAGAGCAAACTCTCCCAAAATGCAATCGGACGAACATTGGCTCTAAGGGCTTATGCCAATCGACAACCCGGCCCTATATGTTCCTCGATGCATCACCAAAACATGATTAAAACATCAAAGTTAGGATTTCAAAGATTTGAACCCAAAACACTAAAAATTGGATTATTCCCCAATTCAACCCAAACCAAATGCAAGTCCATATGAACAAGGTGTTAGGAATTCATACCCAACATCAATGAAATCAAGAGAAGCAGATGTGAGTTCAAAACTCACCTTTTTAACTCAAGAACAAGAAGAAGAAGCTCAAATGCAAAGGAAAGGCTAACCACTCTTCACTCTTACTCAACAAGCTTCAATCTAAGAATAAAACACATATTTTCCTAAATTAGGTTTAGGATATTTTCTGAAATTGAAGAGGAGAAGAGATGGAGAAGATGGGGAAGAGGCTTACCTATCCTTCTCTTTGAATTTGGAGCAAGAATTTGGATTATCAAGAGCAACTAGGGCTTGGGAGTTTCTATTTCCTCTTCCTTTCCCCCATTTCAGTTGGAGCTTGAGTTTAGAAGTGAAGAGGAGTAGGAATGAATGAATGGGAGGAGATGGACTGAGTTAGAGGGTTAAGTGGGGTTTGGGGCTGAACCCAAAGCTAAAGCCCAACTAGAAAAAGTAGCAAATTCAACTTACTCCAAACATATCAAAGATTATACTCAAAAAGATCGCAAACGACGCTTTGAACTCAATGGAAGTGGTTTCGAGCTCCAATTCGGCCGTTTGCAAAAAGTAACATTTCGGACCCAAAATCCGACTAATGACGCTATATTTAAATAAATCATTTAAAATATAAAATCGTTAAATATGCAGGTTGTTACAGATCTCCCCTCCTTACAAAATTGCGTCCCCGCAATTCCTAGAGACGATATTTGTAACAACTACATACATACAACATTCAAAAGAAAAGGAAATAAGCTTGAGATGAAAAGACATTCTCACCGTTTCAAAGCAAAGATAGAAAACCCGGATAGGATTGTTCAATAAACTCCCTGGTTTCCCAAGTATAGTCATTGGGACTAGCGGACCATTGATCTTTAACGAGCGGCACGTCCTTGTTTCGAAGGTGTCGCACCTCCGTATCAAGTACGCGAATAGGCTGCTGTACAATAGATAAGTCCGGTGAGATCTCAAGCTCTTGCAAATCAGAAGAAGTAATAACAGAATCCGACTCCCAAAGACACTCCCGAAGTTGCGAGACGTGAAACACGTCATGAATATCTAAATGAGCTGGAAGTGAAACTCTATAAGCCATAGGGCCAATACGTTCAGTAATAGAAAACGGTCCTATATAATGAGGAGCCAATTTCCCAGTCGTACTGAAACGCATAACCCCTTTTAAAGGAGAAACACGAAATAAAGCAAGATCACCGATCGAGAACTCGAGAGGCTTCCTACGGTTGTCCGCGTAGTACCTCTGGCGACTCTGTGCCTCTTTCATTCTCAACCAGATAAGATCAATCTTCTCGGAAGAATCACGAACAAAATCTAGACCAAGAATAATCTTCTCCCCAGATTCCAACCAACAAGAAGGTGATTGACATAGCCTTCCGTATAAAGCTTCGAAAGGAGCCATGCCAACACTAGGCTGAAAATTATTATTGTAGGAGAACCCTACAAGAGGTAGGTGATTCTCCCAACTCCCACAAACATACTAGCACAAAAGAATAACAGAATAAGAAGTTCACCATAAAGTGCACGAAGGGGTAAGTCCGAACTTGATTGCTCAGAGAATTCTATGGATTTCTAAGCTCAAAATAATTTGGAACACCGACGTGGTACAAACAATACGTCAAATGAACCAAAGCTCAACAAAATAAAGTACAACAAAACGTCCGATGAACTTGATAAAAAGATCATTCCATTCGAACATCAACAAAGAAACAATCACTTGCTGCTTACAACCAAATGCATTGGCAACACGATCCTCTTTTCGGGAATAAAAAGAATATCAAGATCATAAGATGCAAGGAACTCGAACCAACACTAGGTTCCCTACGGGAATAACAAGAATAGGGATATCGAAAAGAAAGAGTTCTTTTAAATTAATTTTCTTTCCCAAAAAGCTAAGACTTTCAAAATTACAATTATCTTTATGTAATAATCTTTCAAGAAAAATTTACTTATTCCAAATCAATTTACTGTGCCTGATTGTCTCATCAAAGCGTTTAGGAAATTCCTATCGATAACGTTGATCAAGCGCATCGACCAGAATTCTTAAAGCACTCAATGGGCAATACAATCACAAAATCATCTTCTATATGATAAACATGTTTCTAAAAACTTTTAAAAATATTCTTTGTTCGTTTAAAGAACAAAAGTCCAATTATACTTATAATAAATCTTATGAAAAAGATTTGCAAAATTCTTTAAATTGCTATTTTCCATCCAAAATCAATAAATACCAAAATGGAATCATCGAGATATTCACAGAATACTCGATTCATAATATGGATGAAATGAGCTAGACAAACTGAATGACATAACAAATCATTTATAAGAATTACAACGAGTGCGGAATGCGGTAAGTGGAGTGCTAACTTCCGCAACTCGTAGCCAAATGAAAACCAGTGGTAAGGTCGAGCTAAAAAGACCTTAACACTACTCAAAAGATTGCTTAGGTGATAATCCTAAGACAAGACCAGAAATACCAGAAAATTCTCAAACTACAAGAATGAGAGAAACCACACTTTCCTCATCATGGGGACTTAAAGAAAAATGATGCCATCAAATCGGAAACGAAATCACAAAGAAAATAGGGATCTGTTTAACAGATTGAAAATGTTGAGGATGAATAGTCCACTCGGGATATAGGATATAACTTCATAATAATTAAGTCAATCTCTTTTAAAAATGTCAATTCCGAAGCCTAAGCAACGCATAACATGCAAATTGGCTCGGAAAGAAAAATCTCATAAAATAATCTCGACATTAATACAAGCAAATTGAGTGTTGCGGATCCACCAATTCGGATTCGCAATTCTCAAAGAAGTAACCATGCAAGAAACATCCAAAGATAAATCATCGAAGAGCTTCTTCGATACGGAAAAAATGTGAAGCACCCATATCGAAGAGAACTCGAATACAATAGTCAAGAAATAAAATAGAACTTTCCTAAACAGATGGAGATGAACCTTTTCTCCGAGAAGAACCTCTAGAAGCATCCGTTATCTTTAGCTTTCCAGATAGAGGATTATTCGGAACAATAGGACAAGTGAAAATACGATGGTCTTCCTTCTTGCAATAGTGGCAGAAGAGAGGCATAGGGCAAGCTCGAATCACAAGATCAGGGGAACCACAATTGAAACACTTCCGAGTGTAAGGTGTTCCAACAGACTGAGACTGAGACTGAGGATCAGATTCAACGGGCATTTTCTTCTTGGAAGGGACAAATTTCCACTTATCGAATGGAAACTGCCTCTTGTTGGCGTTCTTACGAACCTTAACATCATTCCCACAATCACACTCCTTCTCGAAGGCTTCGAGATGAAGTGCCGAATCAACCAACTCCTCAAAGGAAAGTTTAAGCTGGAGCATTAAAGACTTCTTAAGACATTTCTTAAGACCAGATAAAAATTTCAGATTCTTCCTATACGAGATGCTAATGAATTCAAGACCATATTTAGATAAGGCTTCGAAAGATACAACATATTCAGAAACGGAAGAATTCCCTTGCTTCAATTCAAGAAAGCGCCGGGACAACAAAGCTTTCTCAGATTCAGGAACGAACTTGAGTTCGAATCGTTCCCGAAACTGAGTCCAAGAAAGAGCAGACTCATCAAATTCAACTAAAAGAAGCTCGTACCAGTCAAGGGCACGCTTTTGCAATAAGATAGAAGTTACAAGAACCCTATCATCGTCAAAAAGATCCATGCGAGAGAGAACATGCTCGTACATGCGAACCCAAGCTTGGACCTCAAGAACAATCTCGAAGCCTTTAAATGGTTTCCCTCCAAGATAAGAAAAATCACTGCACAAACGTGCGAAGGTGGACTTGCATGGAGGAGATGTTCGAGTAGGAGCTGGAGGCTGCGTGCTCCTAAACCACTCTAAAAACTGATCGGCAGACATATAGACGCCGTCCGGATGTGAGCCACTGAATTGCCCAGCATCCGAGCGTCGTCCTCCGTCTCTTCCAGCCATAAGCTGAAAGTTAAGATAAGGTAAAGATTATTCCCAAGGTAGATAATTCAATATGGAATACTACGGAATTTAAATGCATTCCTAGGCATAATCCCAAATCCTATCTAACCTTTGATGGTAGAAGGAATAGAGACACACGATGATTCAAAGATTTGTATCACTTATCACACTCTGATGTATCGTAATATGTGCTCTATTCTGTGTTTATCATATTTTGTTCTGAACCTCGCACTGATACCAAGCTGTGACGCCCCACCTCCATACCCACGCTAGCAAAGAGTATTAATAGATAATACCGTCTGCTAACACGGAGAATAAGGCTGTTTAGGAGCGACCATCTATGGCCTTGCTTTAATTATCTATTGAATACATCGACAATTTCCTTACCAAGCAGATCGACATGTCCAATGAATACTTAAAACAAAACCAGAGGTGGCTAGAGGATCTATCAGAACAGGATATAACAACTCATATGTAATATACATCACAGAATAGTAAACCATCATATACACACATATACTGATACAAAGCAGAGTATACAAAATAATACATGTCAAGTGGTATAGAAAACCATAATATACAGACGAGTCAATAGAATACATATCAGAGTTATAACAGAAAGGACTACACAAAAAGCTAAGACAAAAAGGAGTCAGCGGAATAGTCCATGCGGAAGCAAAAGAGGCTAAGTCCAAAGCACCTAACCTGAAACATCTCGGTCTGACCCGAGTATAAAATACCCGGGTCAGTCTAGCTAAACAAATCAGTTAGATAAACTGAACAATAATAAACCTCCAAGGTCATACAGTATAACAAATATCTCCAGAGGAGAAAACACAATCATCAACAAGAGATGAATCATATAGAACAAGCCTCATATCATCGGCAACATATAGAAACAAAGGATACGAATATCCCAAAACAAGCCGAATGGCAAATAACAAATACCAATAAGGTATACAAGTTCCACAAGGTAATCGTTATACATCATGCGGCTCAAACAGACCAACACGATGGGCGATACCAAGGGAATATAATATCAATGAAACATATGATTGCTCGAGCTCAGTACTGTACAACAAGGGTCCATAAGCCCGAAGGCTCCAAACCCATGTATCACCCATGCGGCACATAACTCCAACATCAGAGCGAAACTATATAGGGCGACAAACCCGAAGGCACAAACCCAATATCACCCATGCGGCACATAAGGCCATCATCAGAGCGATACTATAGGGCGACAAGCCGTAGTGGTGAAGGTCGAAGACCCAGTACTGGACACCACTAACTGACGGAATGTGTCACAACTCTCGAAAAGGAATCCGAAAAGTGTTAACATATCTCCCATAACCACTCGTTCGCACTAAACGGTTTACTATCCGTCAGTCCCTTTCACACTCAAAGAAGTACAAAGTTTACCTCATGTCATCGATAAACCAAACCCGAAGGTCAAAACAATCAATCGAATAGGTCGAGGATTAATCGGAAGGATAAATGCACAGATTCATGGTCCGTGTTTTGCCCAACCATTTAATCACCCTTCCACTTCGTTCGAAGTGCGAAAGTGTGTGTTTTAAATAGAATTTATAAATTAGAGAAACGAACTTTTAAATGCGATTCGAGAGATTATTTTATAAAAACCCGTGGATTAAAATTAGAAGGAACCATCAAAGTCAAAACAATTGATAATCATACATAGGATCATCATGAATCGATTCAAATTGGAAATTCAATCCCAAAAAGGCAAAGTGGGCTGAAACAGCAGGTTCAGTCGACTGAACAGAGTTTTCAGTCGACTGACCCTATACCTGGAAATTTTCCAGGTTTAGGAAACTTTCTGTTTCCAGGTTCAGTCGACTGTGCAGAGTTTTTCAGTCGACTGAATCATGCCTGGAAACTTTCGGGTTCCAGGTTTAGTCGACTGTGCAGAGTTTTCAGTCGACTGAATCACGCCTGGGCTGTTTTTCAGCCTTATTCAAATGAAGAGCAAACTCTCCCAAAATGCAATCGGACGAACATTGGCTCTAAGGGCTTATGCCAATCGACAACCCGGCCCTATATGTTCCTCGATGCATCACCAAAACATGATTAAAACATCAAAGTTAGGATTTCAAAGATTTGAACCCAAAACACTAAAAATTGGATTATTCCCCAATTCAACCCAAACCAAATGCAAGTCCATATGAACAAGGTGTTAGGAATTCATACCCAACATCAATGAAATCAAGAGAAGCAGATGTGAGTTCAAAAACTCACCTTTTTAACTCAAGAACAAGAAGAAGAAGCTCAAATGCAAAGGAAAGGCTAACCACTCTTCACTCTTACTCAACAAGCTTCAATCTAAGAATAAAACACATATTTTCCTAAATTAGGTTTAGGATATTTTCTGAAATTGAAGAGGAGAAGAGATGGAGAAGATGGGGAAGAGGCTTACCTATCCTTCTCTTTGAATTTGGAGCAAGAATTTGGATTATCAAGAGCAACTAGAGCTTGGGAGTTTCTATTTCCTCTTCCTTTCCCCCATTTCAGTTGGAGCTTGAGTTTAGAAGTGAAGAGGAGTAGGAATGAATGAATGGGAGGAGATGGGCTGAGTTAGAGGGTTAAGTGGGGTTTGGGGCTGAACCCAAAGCTAAAGCCCAACTAGAAAAAGTAGCAAATTCAACTTACTCCAAACATATCAAAGATTATACTCAAAAAGATCGCAAACGACGCTTTGAACTCAATGGAAGTGGTTTCGAGCTCCAATTCGGCCGTTTGCAAAAAGTAACATTTCGGACCCAAAATCCGACTAACGACGCTATATTTAAATAAATCATTTAAAATATAAAATCGTTAAATATGCGGGTTGTTACACTTTCTTTTTTGTTTGCCGTGGTCTACCTTGACTTTGCAAGTTTGGTTGAATTAGCTGTGACAAGGAAGGCTCCTCAACAGACTACTCCTCCACAGCCTCATGAGGCTACCAAAACTTAGTAATAAATGCTTGAAACTTCCCAATCAGCCTAATCATGAGAGATCATCCCTCGTGGTTGCATCATCCCTGTCCAACGCTCCCCCTACAATACCAGCTCGCTTCTTACAATGTGTTTCCCCTTGGGGAAGCCACGGGCCTAGACTTATTTTAGGCTTTGTTTGGATGCTCATCTTTTTAGTTGGCTGCTAGATGTGGGTTGTGGAATTATATATCTTAAGGATAATTTAACATTAAAGGGGGGTGAGTGTTTTCTAAGTTATGTAAATCTTTTTTATTTTCTTTTAAGGTTAATATTAGATCACAGATTAACAATAAAGATTTTTACTAACAATCAATCATAGATGCAATCGCAGATAAAAATAAAAGCAATAAAGTAAATTAAGAGTTAGAGAGATGACACCAAGGATTTTATACTATTTTGGATTTCTCTTACATTTAGTCATGTACAAATTCTTGTACAGAGTTCTTTTGGAATGCCTATGTTAAATAGGTAGCAAGAAAATCCATTACAGTCTTGATTTCAAGGCTATGAGATACACCCTCCTGATTTCAATGTTCATTGTATACTAAATTGATTTGAACGGGCTATAAGCGCACACACTTGACTTGAACGGGCTACAAGCACACATACTTGATTTGAATATGCGATAAGTACACCTACTTTATTTGAATGGGCTATAAGCACACCCTAGAAAATACAAATAGAGTTGGTAAATTTTCCAAAGACAAATTCTTTCCCTTTTGATACAATGGATCTTATAGCCTCTTGATTTTTGAATTAAAAGGGAGGAATCTCCAAAACAGTAAGGAAGTAATATTAAATCATTATAATGAAGTATGAATTATATTTATATGATTTTGAAGAGAACAGAGTATATTTTTCAAGAGAGTAAGAGAGGGAAGAAAGAAAGTAACTAGTTATCAAAAAATTCATTTGAACTTCCATTTATATTATATCTTTAAATTATACATTCAAAGAAGCTTATATAAATTTTACTTGAAATATTCATTTAAAAGCTTCATTTGCAAATAAATTATCATTAATACTCTAATACTTTTCGAACTCATTTGTAAAATTTCTTGTTTCAACTAAAAGTACCATTTAAATATTTAAATAACACCTTTATAAATATATGTAAACCATTTGAAAGAAATTATTTACATCATTACTTATATTTAAAAAGAAGCAATTGAAAACATTAAATCCATAATTCATAAATTTATTAATTTATCTCAAGACACTTTTCAAACATTATTAATAAATCAACAATCATTTTCTTTAAATATGTTTTATTTAATTAATAACTTCTAAAATATTTACAACACTAATAATTTAGTATTAAACCATATAGTATATAAATAAAAAATATTTTAAATATTTTAAATTATTTAGAAGGAAAATGATCAAAATATCCTTTATATAATGCTTTGTCAAAATACTTTTATAACTCGATGGCTTAACAGGTTATCCTCGTTCTTGCAGACTCTGGCCATGCGTTGATCAGACGCAAGGCTAGAATTCTCCAAGTACTTAGTAGATCTATTTCAACATCCAATGAAAAATACTTAAAAATAGGTATGAGAAGTATCGCTCAAAATCCAATGTCAAATGATGATAATACGATAGTAGTGGCCCGCTGCAGATCTAGTATTTACGCAATGGACACAAAACTTTTCAGAAGATCCTTCCACCTTTCGGATTTCAGAAAAATATCGTAGCCAGTTTGTAAACAAGGGACCATCGACCCCTTCTACAGTGATACGCTGCTGATTTAATTATTTACGCAATAGATGCACTTCCTTCCCAGAAGATCCATAAACAACAGATCCCAGGATCAAAAGCGCCTCCATTGAGTAAACTTAAGAACCATCTACCCTGGAAAAAAATCGAGGAACTTATGAGTTTAAGTCCGGAAAACCATAGAGGTTCGAATCCATTTCTGAATTCACCCAAGTCCATTAGTGTTTATCAGTCGAATCCATTCCTAGATTCCCCAAGTCTATCTGGGTCGAAGCACATTATACTAAACTTCTTCACGGAGGGTACTTCACCATACCTCTTACTTCAAAATATGGCATACCATGCATAGTACTCTTTCAAAAATCATAGCTTTAAATATTGCACTTATATAAATTCCATTATATATAAGATTTCATTTCACATAAAATACTTTTCGAAATCAATAATCTCGAATGTATTAAATCATTCTTATATAAATTCTGTTATATATGAGGTTTATCTCTTCAGATTGAATACATTCCAAAATCAACAATTTTTAAAATCACCTTATACTTATATAAAGTCCGTCTTATACAAGAATCAATAAATTTCCAAAATCCATTTTTGCTGTATGAAACGCCATATGAGATTCAAAATTAGAAGAGTCCTAATCGAAGAGAACTCAAATAGGCTCGGTAGAAAGAAAATATAATTAAATTGAAAACGAGGAAGATAAATAGCCTTATATTAATTCATGGGTGACTTTGACCGGGTTAACCGTGACTTCAAGAATAAGATCGATGCAGAATTCTGAGGAAAATCGGCATTCAATCCAAGAGAATTTACCCTAGTCGTCTACTAGAGAACATTAGGTTCTAAAAAGAAATAGAAGCATCTAAACCGAGGATACAAAAATCTCCAGTGAATCAATATCTATTGTAAAGGAGTTTCACCCCTATACAATCATTTAGTGGAGTTGTGGGATACTCCAGAATCAAAAGAACACGAATAAGGAGAGGAAAGGATAGCTTTGGAACCGAAGGGAAACATTCCAAAATTCAAAGGAAACCGAGTCAGAGAGGAAGAGATTCAAGTTTGAATGAAAGTGATTCTGTAAATAAATTTACCAAATATGCAAAGTTTTGCCTAGAGCCAAAGCACTGATACCACATGTAACAGGCTAATATTTTCAACCATTCGCATCCACACATGTCAGAATTGAATTGCTTAAAATACGAGATTGTTAATTTAAATTTGGCAAAACTCAGCATATAGAGTAAATAAATAATCGCAGAATCATAGACACGGAGTAATATAACAATAATGCAGCAGAACAAAAGAATAGTAGTTCATGAAGCTACTATATACATATATAATAGAGTTCAATAAGATACAACAAAAGTCTCGAAGACACAAAAGCCTCGATACAATAGTCAAATAACAAATATGACTACGTCATTGGAATCAACTGAATATCTGAAAGCTGAAAAGATAGTTGAATCTCCAAAAGAAACTCCTACTCCACAGGTGAGTCTCAAATGCTGTGACACTCAATTTGACCCGAGCGTAAAGCAAAACACAAAACACTCGAGTCAAGATTAACATTCTTATATCTATAAATCCAAATCAAGTGAAATATCACTGAAATACAAGTAATTTAAAGGATGTTTGGGATACCATCCTCTAAGGATCCGTGGAACTATCTATTATGTAGAAATATATGCTATTAAAAACCCAACGTCAATATAACACCGTGGTCATTTCAAAACAATTTATACTTCTAAACCAAAATATCATTGCCATTTCAACACCATATCAATACGATATCATTTCCATTTCAAATATATCTTTTTCCAAATTATAGCACTTTCAAATTTATAATCCTTTCGAAACCAAAACACTTGAAATTATAATACTTTAGAAATCATAACACTTAAAACATAGCTTCATATAATAAAACAATTTCTTCAAATTTCACAAATCGATTTTAAATCAACTCAAATTCCAAAATTTAAATTTTATTCAAACCTCAGTTCATCAATTCAATACAACTCAGTTTCCTAAATAAACCATTTCAAATTATGTCGATTTCAATTACAGATTGAACCACAAGATAAACCATTTAAATTTCAGTACATTTCAAAATTTTAATATTCAACATCTTAAAACTAAATTTGAAAATATCATATATCTTAGTCCACCTTACTATTTAAAATGATCCTGACTCGACCTTCGAAAATCGACACCGAATACGACACTCATATTCGAATGCCGCAGATCCAAACGTCAAATCTGGTTCGCCGGAGCTTATAACACCATTAAATGCAACACAGCGGAAGAGAATGAATAACATCATATACACATCTGATACAATATCAGATACAATGATGATACAATAGAATGATACAACTGAATATAAATACTATCAGAGACACAGAGAATAGCAGCAAAAAAGAATATCTTCAATGCCAAACTCCAAATAATCCATCTCCAATCCAAAGCTAGCGAGAACTCCCATATAGTCACACAAAGCTAAGCAAGGTCAGCTATGAAATCTGCAGTGTAGAAAATGCGATCCACAAATCCAAAAGCTTTGAAGACCATCGAATCATTCCCTATTATTCGACTATCTGAAAAACCCAACTACGGACTGCCCATGTGGAAAATTGTGGGCACCTAGAGTATAGGAAAGGAACAATAAACTCCAGGTCAGTCATGGGACTGATGTGAGTAACAAAAACATTTTTTCTTTAAAACAAGCAACAAAGGAATTTAAAACCGCAATGCTTTTCGAAAATGAAACTACCATAAGTCCTCCCGCCGCACACACCATGCAAACGCAGATTTGAGGAGATTTCTCCTTATGATAGTCAAACATGCTTGATACGAGAAAATTCCTTGATATTATTATTATTATTATAGGTGCACAGTGCAGAAAACATTTCGAAAGTATAATATAAATTTAGCCAACATACGACCATTATTGTATGCCTACTATAGCTACCATCTAAACAGTGGGGCGCCACCATAACTAAATGGCAGGTTCTACAACTAAAACCGTACAAGGCTCGTATTGTTTCGTTTGATTTCCAACAAATGGTCAGGAAAAGGAACTTCCTATTGCCACATGGGAACGCCTCTGGCGGGACGTCCCGAGAACCTACCCGGCTCTTTGCCAACAAGGCCGGCTACCCCTTCCCGGGAAATAAAACCTCAAATATGCCACCCCCGGTCCTTTGCGACCTTTATACGAGGTACCTCTACACCAACAACATCACATAGTAATGAATATATTACAGTGCCCACATGAGTAAGTATCTGGGCTCCATACCATGATACTACCCTTTTCTAGAAGGAATGGTCACACCCTAGGGGAGCTACCCCTGAAACCTTGCCGCATCTTTTCCTATTTTGACCATTACCAGTTTGTGAGGCTCAATGAGGTTTCGCTCACAAAGCTACGCTTTCCACAAAAGTCATGCTTTTTTCACAAATGATCAACCAATGATCATCAAGGAACAGCAGCACTTAGCATGTCACACTACCAAATTAGGAATATATCGCTGATAACCTTCAACTACATAACCTCTGAGCTCGTACGTCTCAGAGAAGGGTGTTAACTAAGAGAACAAATTCTCCGCCATCAACAGATATGTATTTGAAAGAAATCTTCTTAATATCTCAAAGTGTAGTATCAGACATACAACCATACAAGTCTGTCCTAGGTTCGAACAGAACCAAAGGCACTTCCAAAGAAGTCTTTGCAAATCCGGGTATCCACATTCCTGATCGGACTTCCCATCACTTAGGGAATCTCTATACCGGCGCGACTCAGTGCAGAGACAATCGATAGGTCATCCTATCATTCTCGCAAATACCCGGTCTTCGCCACCGATCTTCAAATGTTATCCATATCAACGTATCATCATTTGAAATAGGTTATATGACACAAAGTCCTCTCCTGGCTAAACCGAATAATGAGCGTAATATTTAAAAACATATGGATATGGGATTTCGGTTAAGTATCAACTTTATATCCAAAACTTTTCTTTCAAATGGTGTTAAACCCATTACCATTTTCAAATCTTTAAACAAAAAGAATTATTTCACAAAGTCCACTCAGATTCACAAAGATCTATTCATAGATTTCAAAACAATTTCCATTCCAATTAGGATTAACTCATCCAACCTTCAAGTTAAGGATTTAACTTATAGCCTTCAAACCAGTTTCAATAACTTGGAAAATCATTTTCATTTTAACTTGAAATCCCTTTAACACAAATCGGAAGTTCATTACTTATGTGAAAGCTTTTATTATTTGAAAACAAATAGTTTTCATTTCAAAAAGATCCAATTATATTTGCACGAGTTAAAGCTCTTAAATTATATTCACATTCCCAAATCAATAGTTTTAAAATAGTTTAACACATATATAACTGGTATAACATCTTTAGTCCTTAGTTTCCAAACATAGAATTCAATTTCAAATCTTGAATTTAAGTTTAAATCAAATTATTTGAATTCCAAAACTTAATCAAGTCATTCCAATTAAATTTCATCTTTGAAATTCCATTTCAAAAGCTTTTCACTTTAAATCCAATCCATTTCCAAAACTATTTGGTTTTAAATATTCGACTTTTAAAAATCTATGACTTAACCGATTTCCTAGTGAAATCCATATTGGTGTGTGTATAAGTGTGGTCTAGGGGTTCAACACAATAGTGCAACATCATAAATCATCACATCACACATTTAAGCACATCAACATTGATAAGCGGTGTAATTTATAATGCTTATCGTTCCTTCACAGATTCACAGATAATATACAAATGTATCATAAATAAATGAATAAATTACACACAGCTCAACCCAAAGAACAAATTATCACAGATCAGATAGGATAATCAATTCAAGGCAACTCATACAATACAATCATTCTTAAGTAAGATCAAGCATTTAATAATCATTTATAACCAGGATTAATTAATTGTTTAATACTAATTAATTCAATTTATTTCCAATTAAGTTAATCACTTATGAATTAATTATCCAATCCTGATTTATTAATTACAAATTATTTGATATAAATTAATTAATCAATCACCTTAATTGATAAGTTATTCTTAATTAATCATATTAATTAAGTTAACCTCTAAACCAATTACATAATTAGATAATCCCTTAATTAATTATTTTAAGAAATTAAATCTTTAATACTTACCATTAAGTAATTACACTTACACAATTTCATAAATGATTATCATTAATTAATTAATCAAATTAGTTATTAAAATTAACCACATTAATTAATTATTTAAATAATCTTAGTTAATGACCTTCATTAACAATTAAATTTCCTTTAATTACTTTGTTAAAGAATTTTATTAATCATTATTGATTATCAATTTATTAACCATTAAGAACTCATTAATTAATCCTAGTTATTGAATTAATTAAGTGTCAACTGTAACTTAATGAATTCTTAATTACGATTTAATTATTCCTTAATTAAATTAACTTAATTTTCATTAATAAATTTAACTTGAAATTACTAATTCAATTAATACAAAACATAAATTATCTATTCTAATTAACTCAATAATTAATGAATTATAAATCCTTAAATTTTCATTAACTTTAAAGTGAAACTCATTCTTATTAATGGTTTAATTTTCACTTACAAATATGTTTAATAGTATATTTTTCCAAATTTACTTTTAAATTTCATTTTAAATTCTAGATTTAAAATGAAATACCAGTTTATCTTTAATAAAGTCTACAACAAAATTTTTAAAACCTTTAAATTCACATGTTAAATAATACTTTTGTTATAAAGGAATTTAAAAGAGTTAGATCAAATTCCTTTTTAAATTCAAATATTTAAAATATACTTTACTTATTTAAACATTTAGATTTATAAAACTCTATTTTATTTTCAAAATTTGGAATTCAATTTAGGTTCAGGTCCTGGTTTAAAATTGTGTTTAAATTCTTCCTTTACAAATCATATTTCATTTTAAATTCAAGTCTTTAAAAATCCCTTTAATTACTTAAGCACTTTTTAGTTATTTAAACAATTTAAATTTAAAAAAAACTTTATTTCCAAACTAAGTGTCAAACTAAACAGGAATTTATATTAAACTTTGATTCAAAACTTATTTTAACTTTGTTTTATCATTTCAAATTCAGTTTTGAATTTTCAAAAAAAAAACAGAAAAACCTGTATAACACCTGCCAAAGTCACTACCGTCTCTTGCTTCGAGCCTAACACCTAAAACTTCGAGTAAATACTCAAGTAAACTCACGAACAATCCAGCTTCAACTCAAAACATAAATGCCTAGATCCAAGAAGTGCACTGTGCACGTGCACGGTCGCCGTGCGACGCTCCGGCCAACCCCACATCATCGAGCAAGTCGACGTTCATCCACGCATCAACCCCCGACCATCAAAACGTTGCCATCTTCTCGAATTCAAAATTGAGTTAAAAATGAAACCTAGAAATAGAAGAAGCTGAAGCTCATCCAAAACCTGGCAACACGTCGCACTCGAAATCCCGACCACCTGAGAGCCACCACCACCGGCCATACCTTCGACTACCACCCCTCTACAAATCCCCAAAAGCATGCTACTCTCGATCGAACGTGGACGATAAACGAGACAAATTTCTCAGGCTCGAGAAAACTAGGTTTACAAAATAGAAACGCGCACTACCGCCACCACGCTCATCTGACCACCACCACTGCATTTTTCCCCGATCCACCATTCGTCCCTCCATCACCAGAACAGATCTCGACCACCACGAACGAGAGGATTCCAGAATTTGACAAAACTATGAAATTTCAACAATCCTAAACTGCTTCTCAACCCTCAATCTAAAAATTTAGATTCTTGCTTTAAAAATCATGTTAAGGCATACAAATTCAAGTTACATGCCCGAATTCGTAGATTAGGAAACTTGGATTTTTTGACTTATAAAAGTTGTGCTCAGATTTCTTGATTTCCAGAGTCATGTTTAAGTTGTTTTAACTTAAATAAAATTTTAAATTAAAGCTTATGATAAAATAATCAATTTTTGTTTAAATCATGAATCCAGATTAAGCTTGGATCAAGAGGAAATAATTTTTTTAAAGTTCTTTTTTTTAAACCCAAAACCGAAGCTTGAACAAAGAACAGGATATCACTGGAAGCAATCTTTGCACACACATGCATCCATTTTCAAATATACAGGGAATTCATATATATATATATATATATATATATATATATATATATATCCAGACATACTCATCACAGATATAACTTGCATCAGTTTCATAAAAAAAACGTTACCTTAATTCCAAAATGAACAGAATTGCTTTTATTTGAAACAGGCTTAAGAAACTACTAGCTGAATCTTTTATCTTGATCTCTGGTTGTAGTTGAGTTAGATTTTTGTTGATTAAGTGCCGAGTTTAGTTTCGGGTTGTAGCTTTTATTTGATACACAGTTTGTTGATGAACGAATGAAAATAAGAAGGTGATATATAAAAGATGTATGCAGGCTGAAGTATTACTGGTTGATTTGTTTTTGCTAGTACAACAGGTTTGATTATCATTTCTTTGTACCAAAAATAAGGCAGAGATATTTCATTGCTTGGTGGTTGATAACATTTCGAGTTGACCTTGTTGATGCTAGCATTAAATGCTTAAGTCCTTTATGTCTTCATACTTATCTTATTTGTACAAAGATATTTTTATTTAATTTAAGTTTTTTTTACTTTGGTGGCTGATATGTTATCTATATTTTGGTGGCTAAAGGTACTTGTATTAATTGTTGTTGTCTTGTTACACACTTCGTGCTTATACTTATTTGTATATATTATCTTTTTATTGTTCACACTTGAATATATATATATATATATATATATATATATATATATATTAGTGTCTTCTCTTGCAAGCTTACTTAGATATTTATGTTTTTACTTTGCCTATTATCTTACTTCTTGCCTTGCATTACTACTTACAGGCTATATATTTTACTTTTATACCCTATATACAATATAAGGTTATTATGGTTATTGTTATAAATTTTTTTAACTTATGTATTCAGTTTTATTCCTAACATATGTGTTTATTTTTATTTCTCTCTTATTTTTAAACTTAAACTATTAAATACTTAGTCTACTATTATTTATTTCTACTTATGTTAATATTGATAAGATTTGTTTTATTTTAAATAATTTTGAAAGACTTTATTTTAAATTTTCAAACCATAGTTTTTTTTAAAAATGCACATATATATATATATAAATTCAAATCTACTCATATATGCACGTATACATATATATTCACATATATATAAGATTTCAATTTCGATGAGTTAACGCATATTTTTTTTGAATTAGGAGAGACTCATTTCAATTTACCAATTAATTTCACAATTTTTATTCAAAAATCAAATTAATTATCAATTTAAACTTAGTCAAAATCCGGGATCGTTACAGATTCCCCCTTAAAGAAATTTCGTCCCCGAAATTTGCAAGTACGAAAACAGCAAGGATAGATACACAAAGATAGAGAAACAGTTTTCCAGGTCAAACTGGATATCTATTCTGTATTTGGCTCATCAAATCAGAATATCAACAATAGATATGAGAACAAACTCATTTAATACTACACAGGATACTCGGGTCATCAAATCTACGAAATATGCAAGGCACTGGTTAGTCCGAAGGAATAACTAAACATTCGCAGAATATACCTGGACCCAAAAATAGACAGATATATGTATACAGTTTCAAAACTTTTAGTTTAGAACTGAAGTATACCTATTAGCCATAGCAATCAATTCATCCAATTCATCCAAACAAACATTTCTGGCCCATTTGGAGTTTATGTCCCATGCAAATATATCAAATCTTCTTGCTAGATCTACCAAGAACGATCGAAGAATTTGAAAAGAGATGCTGAACAAAAGAGATTGATAGACGAACTCAATCTTCTACAATTTTTCAAACATAAGATATAGATTCCAAACTCAAGTCGGAATACCCAAAGTATATACCCCCTTATCCCTCTTCGGACTTGATATTCATAAGAAATCACAATAGAAATTCGAATTTGGTTTTAGTCGAAATCGTTTTATTGATACAATTCTTCATATTCAACTTTATATTTAATTTACCAATTTATTTAAAATAGAATTTTAAATTTATTGAAGTTAAAAAGAAAAGATGACAGAAATTTAACGAAGAGAATACGAAATAGAAACTTATCTACACGATTCGTTAGGGCCACCATCATACCGAAGCTTCTCCCTCGAGCTGCCACAAAGCCAATCAAAGAGTTGAAATCGAATCAAAGGAGATTGATACAGAAAGTTGTTTCCACTGTTGCAGGGTATTAACCGTTGTAGTGGCACTCCCCTGTCCCCTATCTCGTTTTCTTATTGCTCTCATACTTACTATCAGTGGATGGTAAGAGAATTTACTGAGGCATTTGAACGGATATTTTAGGGATTACTCATTCTAGGGTATACTTCACCCTATCTCTAATAAGATACTTAATGTGTTATACTCCTGAGCTAATGTTTTACCCCTTAGATCTGATACCAAATGAAACGATCCTGACTCAACCTTCGAAAATCGACACCGAATACGACACTCATATTCGAATGCCGCAGATCTAAACGTCAAATCTGATTCGCCGAAGCTTATAACACCATTAAATACAACACAGCAGAAGAGAATGAATAACATCATATACACATCTGATACAATATTCAGATAGAATGATGATACGATAGAATGATACAACTGAATATAAATACTATCAGGGACACAAGGAATAGCAGCGGAAAAGAATATCTTCAATGCCAAACTCCAAATAATCCATCTCTAATCCAAAGCTAGCGAGAACTCCCATATAGTCGCACAAAGCTAAGCAAGGTCAGCTATGAAATCTGAAGTGTAGAAAATGCGATCCACAAATCCAAAAGCTTTGAAGGCTATCGAATCAATCCCTATTATTCGACTATCTAAAAAACCCAACTCCGGACTGCCCGTGTGGAAAATTGTGGGCACCCAGTATTTAGGAAAGGAACAATAAACTCCAGATCAGTCATGGGACTGGTGTGAGTAACAAAAACATTTTTTTACTTTAAAACAAGCAACAAAGGAATTTAAAACCGCAATGCTTTTTGAAAATGAAACTACCATAAGGCCTCCCGCCGCACACACCATGCAAACGCAGAATTGGAGTAGATTTCCCCTTATGATAGTCAAACATGCTTGATACGAGAAAATTTCTTGATATTATTATTATTATAGGTGCACAGTGCAGAAAACATTTCGAAAGTATAATATAAATCTTAGCCAACATACGACCATTATCGTATGCCTACTATAGCTACCATCTAAACAGTGGGGCGCCACCATAAGTAAATGGCAGGTTCTACAACTAAAACTGTACAAGGCTCGTATTGTTTTGTTTGGAATTCAAACAAATGGTCAGGCAAAGGAACCTTATACTGTCACATGGGAACGCCTCTGGCGGGACGTCCTGAGAACCTACCCGCTGCCAACAAGGCCGGCTACCCCCTTCTCGGGGAATAAAACCTCAGATATGCCACTCCCGGTCCTTTGGGACCTTTATACGACGTACCTCCACACCAACAACATCACACAATAATGAATATATTACAGTGCCCACAAGAGTAAGTATCTGGGCTCCATACCATGTTACTACCCTTTTCCAGAAGGAATGGTCACACCTTAGGTGAGCTACCCCTGAAACCTTGCCGCATCTTTTCCTGTTTTGACCATTACCAGTTTGTGAGGCTCGATGAGGTTTCGTCCACAAAGCTACGCTTTCCACAAAAGCCATGCTTTTTTCACAAATGATCAACCAATGATCATCAACACACAGCAGCACTTAGCATGTCACACTACCAAATTGGGAATATATCACTGATAACCTTCAACTACATAACCTCTGAGGTCGTATGTCTCAGAGAAGGGTGTTAAGCTAAGAGAATAAATTCTCCGCCACCAATAGATGTGTATTTGAAATAAATCTGCTTAATATCTCAAAGTGTAGTGTCAGATATAGAACCATACAAGTTTGTCCTGGGTTCGAACAGAACCGAAGGCACTTTCGAAGAAGTCCTTGCAAATCCGGGTATCCATAATCTCGATCAGACTTCCCATCACTTAGGGAATCTCTATATTGACGCGACACAGTGCAGAGACAATCGATAGGTTATCCTATCATTCTCGCAAATACCCGGTCTTCACCACCGGTCTTCAAATGTTATCCATATCGACGTGTCATCATTCGGAATGGGTTATATGACACAAAGTCCTCTCCCGGCTAAACCGAATAATGAGCGTAATATTTAAAAACATATGGATATGGGATTTTGGTTAAGTCTCAACTTTATATCCAAAAGTTTTCTTTCAGATGGTTTTAAACCCATTACCATTTTCAAATCTTTAAACAAAAAGATTTATTTTACAAAGTCCACTCAGATTCACAAAGATCCATTCATAGATTTCAAAACAATTTCCATTCCAATTAGGATTAACTCATCCAATCTTCAAGTTAAGGATTTAACTTATAGCCTTCAAACCAGTTTCAATAACTTGGAAAATCATTTTCATTTTAACTTGAAATCCCTTTAACATAAATCGGAAGTTCATTACTTTTGTGAAAGCTTTTATTATTTGAAAAAAAATAGTTTTCATTTCAGAAAGATGCAATTACATTTGCACGAGTTAAAGCTCTTAAATAATATTCACATTCCCATGTATAACTGGTATAACATCTTTAGTCCTTAGTTTCCAAACATAGAATTCAATTTCAAATCTTGAATTTAAGTTTAATCAAATTAATTAAATTCCAAAACTTAATCAAGTTATTCCAATTAAATTTCATCTTTGAAATTCCATTTCAAAAGCTTTTCACTTTAAACCCAATCCATATCCAAAACTATTTGGATTTAAATATTCGACATTTAAAAATCTGTGACTTAACCGATTTCCTCGTGAAATCCATATTGGTGTGTGTATAAGTGTGGTCTAGGGGTTCAACACAATAAAGAAACATGATAAATCATCACATCACACATTTAGGCACATCAATATTGATAAGCGGTGTAATTTATAACGCTTATCGTTCCTTCACAGATTCACAGATAATATACAAATGTATCACAAATAAATGAATAAATTACACACAGCTCAACCCAGAGAACAAATTATCACAGATCAGATAGGACAATCAATCCAAGGCAACTCATATAATACAATCATTTATAAGTAAGACCAAGCATTCAATAATCATTTATAAGCAGGATTAATTAATTGTTTAATCCTAATTAATTCAATTTATTTCTAATTAAGTTAATCACTTACGAATTAATTATCCAATCCTGATTTATTAATTACAAATTATTTGATATAAATTAATAAATCAATCACCTTAATTGATTAAATTATTCTTAATTAATCATATTAATTAAGTTAACCTTTAAACCAATTACATAATTAATTAATCCCTTAATTAATTATTTTAAGAAACTAAATCTTTAATTACTTACCATAAAGTAGTTACACTTACACAATTTCATAAATGATTATCATTAATTAATTAATCAAATTAATTATTAAAATTAACCACATTAATTAATTATTTAAATAATCTTAATTAACGGTTTTCATTAACAATTAAATTTCGTTTAATTACTTTGTTAAAGAAATTTACTTATATTAATCATTATTGGTTATCAATTCATTAACCATTAAGAACTCATTAATTAATCCTAGTTATTGAATTAATTAAGTGTCAACTGTAACTTAATGAATTCTTAATTACGATTTACTTATTCCTTAATTAAATTAACTTAACTTTCATTAATAAATTTAACTTGAAATTACTATTTCAATTAATATAAAACATAAATTATCTATTCTAATTAACTCAATAATTAATGAATTATAAATCCTTAAATTTTCATTAACTTTAAAGTGAAACTCATTCTTATTAATGGTTTAATTTTCACTTACAAATATGTTTAACAATATATTTTTCCAAATTTACTTTTAAATTTCATTTTAAATTCAAGATTTAAAATGAAATACCGGTTTATCTTTAATAAGGTCTGCAATTAAAATTTTAAAACCTTTAAATTCACATGTTAAATAATACTTTTGTTATAAAGGAATTTAAAAGAGTTAGATCAAATTACTTTTTAAATTCACATATTTAAAATATACTTTACTTATTTAAACATTTAGATTTATAAAACTCTATTTCGAAACTAAGTGTCAAACTAAACCGGAATTTATATTAAACTTTGATTCAAAACTTATTTTAACTTTGTTTTATCGTTTCAAATTCAGTTTTGAATTTTCAAAACAAACAGAACAGGTTTTGAACCTGTACAACACCTGCCAAAGTCACTACCGTCTCTTGCTTCGAGCCCAACACCTAAAACTTCGAGTAAATACTCGAGTAAACTCACAAATAATCCAGCTCCAACTCAAAACAAAAACACCCAGATCCAAGAAGGGCAACGTGCACGTGCACGGTCGCCGTGCGACGCTCCGGCCAACCCCACATCACCGAGCAAGTCGACGTTCATCCACGCATCAACCCCCGACCATCAAAACATTGCCATCTTCTCGAATTCGAAATCAAGTTAAAAATGAAACCTGGAAACAGAAGAAGCTGAAGCTCATCCAAAACCTGGCAACATGTCGCACTCGCAATCCCGACCACCTGAAAGCCACCACCACCGGCCATAGCTTCGACTACCACCCCTCTACAAATCCCCAAAAGCACGCTACTCTCGATCGATCGTGGACGATAAACGAGACAAATTTCTCAGCCTCGAGAAAACTAGGTTTACAAACTAGAAACGCGCACTGCCGCCACCACGCTCATCTGACCACCACTGTTGCATTTTTCCCCGATCCACCATTCGTCCCTTCATCACCAGAACAGATCTCAACCACCACGAACCAGAGGATTACCAGAAATTGACGAAACTATGAAATTTCGACAATCCTAAACTTCTTCTCAACCCTCAATCTAAAAATTTAGATTCTTGCTTTAAAAATCATGTTAAAGCATTCGAATTCAAGTTACATGCCCGAATTCGTAGATTAGGAAACTTGAATTTTTTGACTTATAAAAGTTGTGCTTAGATTTCTTGATTTCCAGGGTCATGCTTAAGTTGTTTTAACTTAAATAAAATTTTAAATTAAAGCTTATGATAAAACAATCAAGTTTTGTTTAAATCATGAATCCAGATTATGCTTGGATCAAGAGGAATTTTTTTTAAAATTCTTTTTTTAACCCAAAACCGAAGCTTGAACAAAGAACAGGATATCACTGGAAGCAATCTTTTCACACACTTACATCCATTTTCAAATATACAGGGAATTCATATATATATATATATATATATATATATATATATATCCAGACATACTCATCACAGATATAACTTGCATCAGATTCATAAAAGAAAATGTTACTCACCGTAATTCCAAAATGAACAGAGTTGCTTTTATTTGAAACAGGCTTAAGAAACTGCTAGCTGAATCTTTTATCTTGATCTCTAGTTGTAGTTGAGTTAGATTTTTTTGATCAAGTGCTGAGTTTAGTTTCAGGTTGTGGCTATTATTTGATACACAGTTTGTTGATGAACGAATGAAAATAAGAAGGTGATATATAAAAGATGTATGCAGGCTGAAGTATCACTGGTTGATATGTTTTTGCTAGTACAACAGGTTTGATTATCATTTCTTTGTACAAAAATAAGGCAGAGATATTTCATTGCTTGGTGGTTGATAACATTTTGAGTTGACCTTGTTGATGCTAGCGTTAAATGCTTAAGTCCTTTATGTATTCATACTTATCTTATTTGTACAAAGATTTTTTTTTTTACTTTAGTGGCTGATATGTTATCTATATTTTGGTGGCTAAAGATACTTGTATTAATTATTATTGTCTTGTTACACACTTCATGCTTATACTTATTTGTATATAATTATCTTTTTATTGTTCACACTTGAATATATATATATATATATATATATATATATATATATATATATATATATATATATATATATATATATATATTAGTGTCTTCTCTTGCAAGCTTACTTAGATATTTATATTTTTACTTTGCCTATTATCTTACTTCTTGCCTTGCATTACTACTTACAGGCTACATATTTTACTTTTATACCCTATATACAATATAAGGTTATTATGGTTATTGTTATAAATTTTTTTAACTTATGTATTAATTTTTATTCCTAACTTATGTGTTTATTTTTATTTCTCTTTTATTTTTAAACTTAAACTATTAAATACTTAGTCTACTATTATTTATTTCTACTTTTGTTAATACTGATAAGATTTATTTTATTTTAAATAATTTTGAAAGACTTTATTTTAAATTTTCAAACCATAGTTTTTTTTCAAAATGCACACACACACACACATATATATAAATTCAAATCTACTCATATACGCACGTATACATATATATTCACATATATATAAGATTTCAATTTCGATGAGTTAACGCATATTTTATTTGAATTTGGAGAGACTCAGTTCAATTTACCAATTAATTTCACAATTCTTATTCAAAAATTAAATTAATTATCAGTTTAAACTTAGTCAAAATCCGAGATCATTACACTATTATGTAGTGTTTACTTAATAAATCTACTATCATTTAAATAAAACCTCAAATTTCAAATAATTGAATATCTTCCTTAAATTTATTTAAACTCGAAATGTTCAATTAAATCATCTTAAACCAAAATCCAGTTATAAAATCATATCCTTTAAATCCTCAAATTCCATAAGTTTCAGATCGATTTAATTGAATAAACATTCTTAATTAAATACCATTTCAAATCAATTTCAAATCTATCTCCTCAACCTTGATTTATTAAAAATCATTATAAACTCTATATTAAAATATAATTAAAGTAAATATATAACCATATTATATTTTTATTAAATCAAACCTTATTATTAAACTTATTTTATATTAAACAAATGTATACATAGCTTAAAATCAAGAATTTAACTATATATAAAATAAAATTTATATAATATCTAGAATCAATATTTATATAAAACCATATATTTCTTTCTTAAACCATAGAAATCATTTTCAAATATATATATAGACTAACGGTGTTTGTATATAATTTTTTATCCTATGGTCAAGTGATACGGATATTTATCATTTCAATCCGCAAGTTAAATATATTCTGGTACATATCATTTCAACCCGTAATCTCAAATTCAATTCAATGAAAATCGCTTGGGTTTGTCATTTCAACCCATAACGATTTTCCCTTATTCTACAGATCTTTCGGGTATGTATCATTTCAACCCATAGTGAATTCTATACTAACAGGGAACTTGCAGAGTGATAACAAATATGATAAAATATAACATGCATATATCATCAATATAAATAACCGATAATGGTGTCAGATGTCACAGGTGAACATATAGCATATATATAGCAATGTAACTAACTAAAGTAGCATATTTCAGTTGTCGTTCCAATTGAATTCAAATTTAATAAATATAAGAACATTAATTGTGAGTGATTGCTCACCATTCAAGGCTAGAGAGATTCGACACACGAATTCCAAAACGAAGCACGATTGAACGCGAATTTGACGACAAAGCTGAAAAAGGAATCGGCGAAATAAATCAGACTGGATAGATGAAGATAATTGGTATAAGTGAACTTATATATAACTATATATATATATATGTAGAATCATATTTTAAATCCAAACGTATAATAAATTAAATCAAAATCATTGTTTTTAAATTAAAACACCTATATATTAAAAATCAAATATATATACCACATATAATTTTGAAATATATATACACACATACTTATTAAGAATACAAAATACTTACATACATGTTATATCTTTAACATTAATATTTAAAATAAATTTATATAAATTAATAATAAAATATACTGATACAAAACCAGACACCTGCATATATATACAAACTAATATATATCTCTGACAATAAAAATACTGCTATGTACATACATACATACATACATACATACATACATATATATATATATAACTTTGTACATATATAAAATCAATCTTTAATTCAAATACATTTTTAAATCAAAATATATATATTTCAAGATCATTGTTTTAAATAAAACACATATAATAAAACAGACCTATCTACATATTAAAATTTGAAACAATATATATATATATATATATATATATATATATATATATTTGAGGATGCAAAATACTTGCATATATTGTATATGCTCATTTGAAAATATCAATATATATTTAAAAGTCAATTTAAACAAAATTTCAAATTAATATCAAATCCAAACATGTAAACAAGTCTTTATCTAAAATTTAAAACTAAACTATTGTTCATAATCTTTCACTTCGCAGCAAACCAAACTGCTAAAAAGTATACTTTAAACCTGAAATATACCAACTCATAAAGATTATATATTAAAACCATAGTATATAAATTATATATAAAACAATCTAGGACAAATATTTATTATGATGTAATACATACTCTTATATATAAACAAAGACAGACCTCATGTACTTCAATATATAACTACTATATATATAACAGATGCAAACCCACATGCATATTTATATATAATTTCAAATTTTATATACTTATATATAACAGAATATACACTTTACAACTTATATAGAGTAGAAGAATTTAAAATTTATACTATATATATTATAAACAGCAATACTAAACTATATAACTTTAATATATGCAAAACCTGTACATATCTATATAACTTAACATATAATCGCAATATACCTTTTTACACATTACAATTTAAAATAAATACCAAACCTTCCGTATAAACTAACAGTTGATTTATATAAAACTGACATCTACAGAATACTATATATATACACACACTTGTAAACAAAATAAGAAGATGAGAAGGTGATAAGGAGGCTGCCAAGATGTAATCCGGTTTGGCGCTCGCCGGGTTGGAGACGTTGCGTTGAGCTGAGGGTCAGAGTGAAGTCGGTTGCCATCTTGATGGGTTCATGCGTTTGGGTTTTAGAGCAGGTAGAAATGGGGAGGGGCGGTTGGAGCAAGTTGGTCATGGCGGAGAGGAAGGTGGCTAAAGGCGGTGCGCGAGCGAAGGCTCTATGATTTTTTATTATAAAGTAGGCGGAGATCAAATAAGAGAGGAAGGGAAGTGGAAAATGCATTAGTTCAGCCTGAAAGAAAAAAAAAAGGGGAAACGAAGAGAGTGATGTTCTTTCACCCCTTTGCTTTGAAACAAATTTTATTTTATTTTTAGGCTATTGGAAATGTATGAATAGAAAGGTCATAAATGCTAATTTCTAAAAATATTGAATGCATTGACCATTGGAATCATCCGGTGGATTTAAGTGGTCACATTAAACCAAAAGGTAAAGATTTGAGTACCGATATGGTCATCGGTTTCATGGATTTCGAACTGTACCGGACACCGAAATACATAAATGAATATGTTGCAGAGATCAGCATAACGAGATGATCAAAACGGTACATAGATATCAGTGATACGATCATCCCATCAAAAGTCGATAATCGGTACCGAAAATGCTGCTAGTTTGTCAAAAGTAAGATAAACGGGGAAATAACAGTCCAAATTTGGGAAAACGAAAGGTGACTCTCACTCAGAAGATGATTTACAAATTTATTATGTAATAATATTCAAGTTTGGAAATTTTTTTATTATCATCAAATACTAACTGATTTATACTGAAATAAAATTACACAACAAAACAAACTTCCATATTATCAGATGAAAATTTACCATTAGCTATATTTTTAAATACGTATTCCAAATATTAAATTTTATTTCGAAATTCAAATAATTAAATTTCACACAAATTCAATTAGTCAAATTATTAAAAACATTAAAAATTTATGGGTCGTTATAGTACGCTAAGAATCTGCTTAATTTCAAGTTACTTACATTGGAAACTATGATGGAAAGACGGATCCAACAGTTCATATGATGAGATACACCTGACATATGAAGGTGCTGGGTGCATCTGAAGAGTTATGGGACAGTGTTTTCCTTTACATCTGAAGTATTTCACGGCATATGTTTTAGACAGCTGGAGAACGATTCTATTAACACATGGGTTGAGTTAGTAAATAGATTTGTGAAACAATTCTGGGTCCATATCTCATGACCCAATAATGTAATGACACTAGCGAGTATGAAGCAGAGGGTCGAAGAATACTTAGGAGTTTTTGATAAGGTTCGATGCAGTGGTTGTTGCGATCGATAAGCCTGACCCTGCAATTGTTTTAATGGCAGTAGTTTCAGGAATAGTTGCTAAGACAGATGTCAAAGTTGCGTTGGAACCGGATCCTTCGTCGGATCTCGTAAAATTTTATCATCAGGTCGAGAGATACTTGGGCCAGGAGGAGGTTGAGGCCGATCAGGAAGAAATTAATTTCGTAGATGACGAAGGAGTGTCTGAAGAGGCATCCAGCAAAAGAAAAGTAAAACGAAAGATGGATAATGGCTTGGAAAAATCAAAGTGGCAAAGAAGGGAAGTGAAATTCTATTCTTAGATGAATTTGAATGAAACCCCAGAACAGATTTATCTAGATAGAAAGAGACAGACCACTTATCGAAAGCTGGCGAGAAGGGAACCCACGGACCATGAGAGGACGTTCGAAAAATATTGCCTATTACATGAGCTAGATAGGAATAACACAAATGATTACAGACACTTGCATGATCTGATCGAAGAACATGTTAGAAAACATCAATTATAGAAATATGTGAGAAATCGAGCTACAGTAGTGGAACAAAAGCTGCCACCATCCATAACAAATGGAAACGACCTTGGATTGAGGTCGAGGATAGTTGTCGCATGATCGGGATGAACGTGAGTCGACGTCGATTCATGCACTTTGTTTTTTGTTTCTATTCTTGCATTTTGCTATTTGTATTAAGAATAAGGACAGTAATAACCTTAGGTCACTTATACGTGTATGGGATTTCAAATGGTCCCTAGGCACACTCTAAGTCAGATGCCTAAGATGATTGCTTGGGATAGTAATAATACCGGACCGCTTACACGTATATGAGAACTAGATTGGTCTCTAGGCATGCTCTAAGTCGGATGCCTGGGAAGAACGCTGAAGATTTTTTCTTTTTTTCTTTGATTTGAATATTTAGATTTTTGAAAAATCACATTTAATGTGATGGTTGATATTGATCCCTTTAAGTCACGTCCGAAGAGGCAGGATCGGGGTGCAAGGTGCAAGTCCATTCACTGAAGAGCGAGCTAATGGATTTGTACAAAATCATACAAGATTAGGGTTTATAAGAACCCCCAACATATCCTAGGCAAAGAGTTGGCAGGTTTTGCCAGTTAAAAGACTGTACGTAATAATTGCACATCAAAGGTCTTATATGAATTGCCCCATAAGAATTTTGGGAACTATAGCCATTGGATGACCAATTTATGTTGTGAACATAAGTATTGTGAAATTAAATCAAATCGGTTTATAAACAAGGAAATTCATATGTTATTTATGAATGCCTATCCCATTGTACTAAGAAACAATTGTTGTTTTAAGAATTGCCAACTTCGTAATGAAGAAATTTCTTTTAGAAATTATTAGTAGTGAAATGGATTTGGACACGATCGATAAATAAAACTAATTATGGTGGATGAAATGAAATTAACCAAAAAATAATAAACACAACACGTGTAACGACCCACTATTTTGCACTATTCAAATCGACAATAATCCACACATGCCAGACTTGAATAGTACAAAATAACAGATTGTAAAAAAAATTTGAAGCAAATAAAAATCAAATCACAGAATCACAGAAACAGAACATCAGAATATCTCGCAGCGGAAATTAAATACCATAGTAGTTCATGAAGCTACTATCACAAAATCTCAAAACCAAATACAAAATACATAATATCTGACTGAAAGTAAATACGACATCTAATCCCAAATACAACGAAGTCACTAATACAAAGCTGACAACAGAACAACAGAACTGAAATATAGATAACTAGATAAGCTGATAAATCTCCAGCGATTCCAGACCTCCAGAGAGTGGGAATCCAAATCTGTGAATAAACTCAGGCTGACCCGAGCGTAAATAAAAAAGCAAACACTCGAGTCAGGACATACATACTTATCCAGTGTAACCCAACTCAAGTGAACTGTAGTAGAGGTACAAATAACTTAGAAGATGCCTGGGACCGTCCATCCTCTAAGGATCCGTTAAAATATTTACTATATAGTATATTGCGCTATTATAATAATGTCTGACAGTAAAATAAACATACTTTTAAATAGCATTAAGGCTTTACATTTTCCACCTTAACACAATTAATGCCAATAGTCTATACAGTACCTGCATATCTCCTGATCGGGAGACTATGAGAAGATACTGCATAGGTACGACACAAATAGAAACTCGTAGTAAAGGCTCGGTATGGTAGGTGACACGGCACACAAGGCAATGCCAGGGTAGATATACCAATTACGCACACGGGCTGGTGGTAACGCAGCAGCCACATACGCCCACCTCGGAACACATTCCCAAAATCGGAGGGTGGCCACCAAACAATCACAAGTAATAGAATGGTATCGAAGAAATGCGTCCGATAAGAGGTGCTACCTCAGCTGGCCCGAGATCGCTCCTGTTTTAGCCACCTTATGCCAACTCACGGGAGTTGGGTCTACGTAACATACCACAAGAAAGTCGTCACCATCCTACTTCATTCTGGAATCTCCACCGCGTACACGGTTAGTCAAAGTGGTTTTCGGTATCGACAGAGAGTATGTCCATATCCGATCCCGGTCTCTTTGCCAACCAATCGTTATTATAACCCGTGGTTATAACTTTAAAATAATACTTTACTTCAAATGAAAACATCATTTCAAAAACTCAATTCTTTATCCAATAAAGATTTAATCATTCCCAAAAATCATGTCAATATTTCAAAACAACATATCTTTTCAAATTTCCCTTTTTAAATCATTATTAAATTCAAATGCAAATTATCAAACTTAATACCCTTTAAAGTTCAAAGATAATATTCATTTATTTCAATTTGATCTCTTTAGAATGATTCATTTCCAATTTAATTTATTTATTAAGATCATTTTAAAAGTGGACTTATTGTTCTTTCATTTCAAGTATTCAATTTCCAAAGTTTCAAACCATTCAGACTTCGTTTACTAAGTCAAAAACCATAATTATAGAATTTCAGCCTTTTACAGCATTTAGAAAAAACTGTTATAAGTTATATATGAAAACATTTTTATTCTGCAAAGACAGCACTTAAATCTGCTGTTAAAAACTCAGTTTTTAGTTAAATTATAGTTCAAAATAGAAAAGACAACACTTCAGAAGTGCTGCGGTAGTTCAGATTTCAAAACAAAGGTTTAAATTGATTTCAGTAAACACAGCAGACCACTACAGCATTTCAGGAGAATGCTATAGTAGGCCTGAGTCCAATATTAACCTATAAATTCAATTACATTAAGTACAGCATTTCAGAAATGCTGTAATAGCTCTATTTACACTAATTTAGTTAAATTCAGCAACTATAGCATTTCTGAATGCTATTAAAAGTGATTTCCAGAATTTAGTGTATTTCCAGCAAATAATAATCTTCATTTAAAATCCTTTAAATATTTCAAAATCATATTTTTAACAATAAAAATGTTCATTAACATACTATTTATATACAATAAATTTCTTATTATTAAATCCAATTTTCAACAGATTCTTTTAATAAATTCAAGTGTAAAATTCCAATTCTTCACATTTTTAAATAAACAACTTAACACTTAAATTTTCTCCATTTTTTTTTCAAATAAATTTAATTTCCAATTTTTATTTATATAACTTAATTTATTTAAATAGAATTCCAATTTTCCACTTAAGTTATATTTCAAAAATTCAATGCAACTATTCATTTTTCCCAACATTTTAACTTATAGAAAATTCCAAATTTCTATAATTAATAAATAAAAATCCAATTTAAATCAAATTTTCATATATTTACAATTTAAAAATATTTAAAATTCCAGAAAAACATTTATAAAATAACAACGGATCTGTATATAGTTTTCTATCCTAGTTTACATGATACGGATATGTATCATTTCAATTCGCAGTTTTAAAATCCGGGTTCTATCATTTCAAACCCGCAATCCCAAGTCAAAATGAATAATTTAAAAACCGTTCAGGCCTATCATTTCAGCCCATAATGATTTTTCCTTATTCTAAAGTCTGTTCGGGTATGTATCATTTCAACCCATAGTGATTTCTAATCTACAGGGAACTTGCAGTGTGATAAGCATATATATAAGAACAGTTTAACAATATACAATAGTAACAGGTGATGTGACATGTAACAGGTGATATGACATATAATTTAACATGTTAACATCATATATATATAAAATCACATGGCAGTTATAACATCATAACTATTTTCTACACATTCAATTGTGGTTGTTTTACAACTGCATAAGTATATAATTGTCGTGTGAGATTTACTCACCTCTAATTGCTGAATATTTCCAAACCAAAGGCACAAATAGACAATAAGGCACGATGACACAACTACGGACTTGAGTGGAGGTTGAATCCAAGCTACAACTCTTGTGTACAACCCAAAATAAACAAACAAAACAACACAATTCAATATGACTATAACATGCAATAACTTTGAAATAAAAGAGAAACGAATTGCCAAACTTTTGCCTTGCTTCCTCAAGCCTTTGCCACGGCCTAGGGTATGTTTTGTTTCAGATTTGGTAAAATTTTGGTTCAGGTTTATGGCTAGCATGGGTCGGGTTCATGGCAAAACAAGATGGAGTTTTATACATGAGGCGGTGAATGGTTTTTAGGCAAAAAGTGGAGTTTTTGTTAGGCTAGGTGGCTCGGCCATGGGAAGTATGCTCGGCCTAAGGGTGCATCATGACTGGACAGAGGTGGAAGGGGTGTGTGGTGGTCAGGTCAGTGGTGGTGGTGGCGGCGGCTATGGTGGTGATTTGAGTGGTGGATGAAGGGAATGAGGCAACAATGGTCAAAAACATTGTTTTTAGGCATGTAGGTTGCAATTTGAAGGTTTTGGTCACCATAGATGGCTCGACCATGGTCATGGCTGGTGGAGTAGATGGTGTTGGAGGCATGGAAGAGATGTAGGAGTTTGTGGCTGCGGCTATGGAGAAGAGGCCGATCCAAACTAGAAGAGAAACAAGGCAAAAATTTAGAGAAAACAAGGAGAAAAGTAATAAAAAGAAAGGGAAGCCATTACCAGATCTTATTGAAGTTGTGAAAAAACAAATGAAGATGGATTTTTTTTCACGTGAAAACCTAATGAGATGACGGCTACACTAGGGTTTTACACGGCTAAGGCAATTAATTGAGGAGTTTAAGGAAATGAAGGGTTTGGGCAAATAAAAGGGCTTACGTTTCAAAGTGATTTACAATCTTCCATATTCCTTTCCTTCTAAATATTTATATAAACAAAATTTTAGGAGAAAATACTTTACATACCGAAATCAATTATAAATATGAGGTAACAAATAGTATAATTTGGAAAAAATATAAATAATGAAGAAAATGCCTTAAAAATACCAAACAGTGTTCTAAAATTGTGAATAAATCACTGTTAGTCTTGGAAAATTATACATTTCATTATAAAATTATTATGAAGTGGAAACTTGAATTAAATTAATTTATTTATCATTTTCAAAATAAAATAGAAAGTTAAATTGGAGAAAAATAGAAAAAGGAATAAAGAAATTGTTTAAAAAAATAGCAAGCAGGACATAAAAATTACAAGAAAATTACCAATGGCTTTGGAAAGTTATTTACATCATTTAAAAAATATTATAAGACAAACTTTGAAATAAAATGATTTTTAAAACATTTTCAAAGTGAAATAAATAATTAAATTCGTGGAAAATATCAAAAGAATTAAAGAAATTGCTAAAAAAATAGGAAATGGAACCTGAAATATTCAAATAAATTACCATTAATTCTAGAAAAATTTCTACTTCACTATAAAAATAATTTAAAACAAATAAAATAAATTTCAAAAGTATTGGGTTGTTACACTCTCCCCCACTCAAACCTTTTCGTCCTCGAAAAGAACGGAAACTAGGAAACAAAAATGAAATCAAGATAGAAAAATAAAATAGTATCTGGAATAAACAATTCCGAATTTGAAGTACGAATGCTCTCCTCCGTCTCCCAAGTACAGTCACGATCATCCGTACTCCTTTGTACTTTGACCAGACTAACAGATTTCCTTCTTAGCTGCTTCGTACCTCTATTGACAATACGAAGTGGCTTCCTCTCGACAGTCAGATTAGGCTCAATATCCAAGCTGTCAAGAGCAGAAGGCTGAACAACCAAAGATGGGTCATGGAGATACCAGCGAAGATGTGAGACGTGGAATACATCATGCACTCCGAAAAGCTTCTCGGGTAACTCCAGACGATAAGCCAAGGAACCAACTCTTTCCAAAATGCGGAAAGGACCAATGAATCTGGGAGAAAGCTTCCCTCTACGACCAAAACGAATGACATTCCTCAAGGGAGAGACCTTAAGGAAAACCATATCGCCAACAGCAAACTCAAGCTTCCGCCTTCGCCTATCAGCATACTTCTTCTGCCTATCCTGAGCAACCCTCAACCTTCTCTTAATCTCCTCAACTCTCTCAGAAGCTTCCAGAATCATATCAGGACCAAGAATCAAACGATTACCGGATTCAATCCAGCAAGTTGGGAATCGACAAGGTCGTCCATATAAAGCAGCAAATGGAGACATTTTGATTCTGGCCTGAATTCAAAGATAGAAAGGGAATAGATAAAATATTAAGATGAACTTAAAACAGAAGATAAGATTATACCTGATAACTATTATTGTAGGTGAATTCGATAAGATGCAGATGATCTTCCCAAGATCCACCATAATCAAGCACACAAGCACGAAGAAGATCTTCGAGTATCTGATTCACCCTTTTCGTTTGACCGTCATTCTGCGGATGGTAAGCAGTGCTTAGATTCAGATGAGTACCCAAAAATTCCTGAAAAGCTTTCCAGAACTGGCTGGTAAAGATAGGATCACGATCACAAACAATACTGAGAGGAACACCATGGAGACGAACAATCTCCCTCATGTAGATCTCAGACAAGCTAGAAGCAGAACGGGTAGACTTGACCGGAATAAAATGAGCAGATTTGGTCAGCCTATCCACAATAACCCAGATACTCTTATTGCCCTTCCTAGACCTCGGCAATCCATCAATGAAATCCATGGAAACCTGTTCCCACTTCCAGTCAGGAATCTCAAGAGGCTTTAACAAACCAGGAGTCTTCTGATGATCGGCCTTGACTTGCTGACAAGTCGCACACCGACTAACAAAGATAGAGACATCCCTCTTCATACCTTTCCACCAATAAAGCTTCTTCATATCCTGATACATCTTTGTCACGCCGGGATGGATAGAAAGTCTGGATCGATGATTCTCCCGAAGTAACTCCTGCCTCAAACCATCCACATTCGGGACACAAATCCTACCATTAATCCTCAAAACCCCTCTGTCATCGATCTGAGCTCCACTACTACCACTACTACTGCCACCAACTCTTTTACGAACACTCTCCTTAATAAGCCTAAGTATCCTATCCTCATCCTGCTTAGCCTTGATACGATCCAAAAAAGGAGAATAAGAAACAACAAGCTGACACAACAATGCCTTCTTCCGACTCAGAGCATCGGCCACAACATTAGCTTTACCGGGAGTATAGCTAATATCAAGGTCGTAAGAAGCCAAAAACTCAAGCCAACGAACTTGCCTCTGATTCAAATCCATCTGGGTGAAGATTTATTTCAGAGACTGATGATTGGTGAAAAGCTCAAACTTGGTTCCAAGCAAATGATGCCTCCAAAGCTTCAAAGCAAAGACAACAGCAAGCAACTCTAAATCATGGGCAGCATAATTAGCTTCATGGGTTTTCAGCTGACGGCTGGCATTGGCAATGACCTTACCATCCTGCATGAGAACAGCACCCAATCCTTCCCGACAAGCATCAGTATATACCGTCAATCCTTCACTTCCGTTCGGTACTGTAAGAACTGGTGCGGAAGTTAGCTTGCCCTTTAACTCAGCGAATGCAGCTTCACACTTCTTATCCCAGATAAACTTAGCATTCTTACGAGTTAAAGCAGTGAGAGGTGCAACAATCCGAGCAAAATTCTCAATGAATCTCCGGTAATAACCAGCAAGGCCCAAAAAACTACGAATATCAGTCGGAGTCTTAGGAGTTTCCCAATCCAGAAACAGAATAGGGAAAAATAAAAACCACAGAAGAGATAGAATGATCAAATGATAAAGGAAAAGAGAAAGAAGGAAAGACTTACATTGATCGCAGCGATCTTGGCTAGATCAACAGAAACTCCATTACCAGAAACAATATGTCCGAGAAACCGGACTTCGTCCTTCCAGAAATGGCATTTAGAAAATTTAGCCTTCAATTGATGGCTCCTAAAAATCTCTAGAACAGATTTCAAGTGTGACTCATGCTCTGCCTTGGTCTTAGAAAAGACAAGGATATCATCAACAAAGACTAGAACAAATTTATTAAGAACATCTCGAAAAACACGATTCATCAAATCAACAAAGAAAGAAGGGGCATTAGTCAAACCAAAAGGCATGACTAACCATTCGAAAAAACCATTCTCTGCACGGAAAGCAGTCTTAGGAATACTTTCCTCAGCGACTCTGAGCTGGTGAAAACCTGTGGCAAGATCAAGCTGAGAGAAACAAGTAGCACCATAAAGCTGATCAAACATGTCATTGATGCGAGGCATTGGATATTTTTTTTCATAGTGAGCTTGTTTAGCTCCCTATAGTCAACACACATCCTAAGAGAACCATCTGACTTGGTGACAAAAACCACCGCTGCTCCCCATTCGGAATGACTGGGTCTGATTAGACCTTTGGAGAATAAGTCCTCGATTTGTTTTGCTAACTCAACCTTCTCACGAGGTGCCATTCTTCTAGGGGGAAGAACAACTGGTCGAGCTCCAGGAATAAGGTCAATGCGGAAATCTATCTCCCGCTTAGGAGGAAAAGCAGTGACTTCACCAAAAACATCTGGAAAGAGTTTGACCACACGGGTCGAATGAACGTCTCCAGAAGCAGAATCCAGAGAATAAATAAAACTGCCAGCAAAATCCTGAGGCATGCGGCACTGAATAACAAAGGAATTACCCAGATCATCCTCAAGATAAACAGACCGGGCTTTACAAGAGATGTGAGCATTATGCCTACCAAGCCAATCACTACCAAGCAACAAATCAAAAGCATCGAAGCCCAAAACATAGAAATCAGCACTGAAACGATGATCTGAATAAAGAAGCTTCCACTACAACAAAAGTGGCTTTTTACTGCAATTAGTCTCAGCGTTCATACAGTGAAAGCTGTAGAAAATATATTTGGTGGTGTTATTTTAAAGGTTGAACGCTGATAAAAACATTTTTGGTTTGCCGCCTCTTAACACAATATTCATCCTCGTGTAAGCTAGAAAAAATCCCATTTTCCCATCTTGTCACACAATATTCATTTCCCTCTCCTCAGTTTCCACTTTCCCTTAAGTGGGTTTTGATTTCAATCCTTAATCCTCCATGTCGATTTCTCTATCGCTAGCTAAACTTGGCGGTTTCTCTTTCCACTTCGGTTTCTCTACCTGTGGTTGCCCTAAACTTGGCAGCTTCACTTTCCACTTTGGTTTTCCTATCCGTGGTTGCGCTAAACTCGATTGGGAACAGAGAATTTGGTGAGCATTTTTTACCCTAGTTTTCAGTTTGATTTCAAATCATTGTTTGTTATCAGATCAAGTTCAAAGTTTACCCTATTTTTTTCAAATCTTACATATATGATATAATAATTATTACTTACAACGTCTAACGATATTGCTGAAGATAATATCATGTTCAAAGTTTCTCCTATGCATTTGGGTGTGTGTGTATGTCATTATGTAGCCGAAGATAGTGCTTAATGCTTCATTGTTGTTGTATTAAAGATGAAATATTGTTTAGATGAAAGTACTGTATGCAGTAACATTTGCTGTTTGTTGTGTCACTGTTTGTGAAACTGGTCAAATCAATAGTAATGCAGTTTTAGAATGATTTTAATTCCAGCTTAATCTACAAGTGGTCTTTCTTTTCTATGAAATAGTTAACAAATATTAGGTGGTCTGAGTGCAAAATATGGACATTAGAATAAGGTCGACCGTAATTTTATTATGATCAACACAAGATTATTTGAAATTTATTGTAAGCATACAAGCAGGTACATTGATTTTTCACGACCCATTATAGTACATTACACCATGTGGTTTTGAAGATGTAGGTGGTGTGAATTTTGAAGATGTGTAACTATGAGCATGTGCAAGTATATAGTTGTATGTGTTTATGAATATATGCGATGACTACGAGTGTGTGCATAAGGCTTTTGAATCTTAAATCGTAAAGTATAAGTATCTAATTGTAAATTATTATTTTTCAAAGAAGCATGATGTAATAGCTAATTATGATAGAATTATACAACTTTAAACCTGTATATGTTAAATGTGGAAAGGGGAATCAGTTCATATCTAGACTGTACAATACTTAAAATATAGTTCTACTTCCAGCGTTACCTTTTTACGAGTTTGATTCAAATTTTTTTCGTGTTCTTTTTATTTCTCTTGATTTTCACATTCACATTCTGTTCTTTACTAAATAGTTGTGTTTTTTTAGTGAACATGATCGATAGTCAAATTATCATATTTCTCATTTTGTCTTTGCTAAAATCTTAACATATTCTGCTGATAATTGTATTGCACTGTCAATCTCCATCTTTGAAAGAAGAGTGATGTTATATAATTTTTGATGTCACTATTAAAATTGTTTAATATAAATGGTTATGTATGCACCTCTTTCTTTTATATAGAATACTGAAAATTTTTGTTGTTTGTAATCATCCCCTTTTCTATCACCAATCTTCCGAAAATATTCTATCCCAGTACTTCTGTGCTTCTGTTTGTTATGCATTTGAAGGATATTTTTTGCATAATTTTTGTTTCCTTTCTATCACTATGTTCATGGAATATTGTTTTGCATATTGATGTTGAAAATTCAAGAATTATTATGACCGAGGAAAAAAGCAGAGAGTTTTTGCATTCTAGAAATGGTAAAGGCAAATTTAAGGTGAGCATATTATACATTTTTTGGCTGATAGTGAATTGTATTATTATTGCATGTTAGAAAACTGAGTTCAGAATTTCAAAAGAAAATTTTTAAGCAGAAATGTTTGGTTGTTTCATCTTTGAAAATAATTGTAATTTGTGCAAGCTCATCTTTCCTATTATTGTACATAAAATATATTTAGTTATATAAAATATCCTGTACGTAAAATGCATTCAGTTATATAAAATATGCTAGACTTTTTATGCATCGTTTATTTTCTATTATTATAGGTCTAATACACATTTTCTTAATAAATATTTTTTCAATATTTCAGGGGATAGTTATATACACTCTCCTTTCTCTGTCTTACAATATTCATACTCTAATGGCTGGTTCTTCATCAATGACCGGGCATAATGAGGTATAGAAGAAATTAAGGATAAATCTAACTATTTTTCATTTCATTTATTTTTTATAAGCACTTATAAATAATGAAAATGAATAGACATTGTTTGAGTAGTTTCTGTTTTTGTATGCTTTCAAGCCACTTTGATTTTCAAGAGCATTTAGTGCTTTATATGTATTACAAAATGTTATTGGTAATAAGAAAAATACATTTGTGCAATCAATTTGTGCAATCAATCTTATAAAATTAGCATCCTGTTCTTATGTATTTTCTAAATTATACACAATCTAGTTTAAACGACGTTATAGTGAAATGCAAAGTCATTGACTGAACGCATCCTTCATGCCCAATTTTGGGTTATTATATAGATTTAGCTCACATAATGCTATTTTTGATTTTCAAAAGCGTTTTTTTATGTATTCCAAAATATAATTGGCTATAAACAAAGTACATTTTTACAACCAATCTTATAAAATTGGCATCACGTTCTTGTATGATTGCTTAATTGCAAACACCTAAGGTAAAATTAATACACAATGAAATGCAAAGTCATAGGTTATCCTAATAGCTTTTTCAAGTGGAACCAAAACTTTTTTAACTAGAATTGTCATTTTGAAACTTCGGTAGAACTGGACCAGCATTTTTTGAACAAGTATTGTCATTTGATGTTCATATCGTTTAAATGCTTTGTTTAGTGTCGACCGTAATATTATTTTCTTCGCTATATAGTTGCACCATTCAAGTTGTTTCAAAAGAAAAATACCCCACTACAGCAAATCAATTTGCATCCATCTTTGTTCTTTCTAAAGGATATGTAACATTATATATTCTATCATTATAAGATGCTTGAGTTCTATATTCTATTGCATAAGTAAATGCAATTTTTTTGATAGCTTGTTTAAGTATTAGGGATTTAGGATGTTGGAGAAAGATTGGACACATTACCAGAAGGTTCAATAACTAAATGCTCAAGTATTTCACTGATATCATTATCTTGAAATATGCCATACATATTACTATTTTCCAAAAGGTTCAATAATTAGTGCATCCTCCTTTTTACTATTTTTGGACCCTGGCTTGATAGCATGTTCTTAACACAACATTCACCTCTATTAAAAAACCATCATAACAAACAATTTTGTGTACTATTTGAAATGATAACCATCCATATTCAAAGTAGAAAACATACACAATTTTATTGTTTGCCTCAGTATTAACCGAGGAACTGCCTCAGTTAAAACCGAGGCAACAACCTCAGTTAATACCGAGGCAAATGCCAAAGTTAATACCGAGGAAAATGCCTCAGTTGACTGAGGAAAATCCTATATAGACCCTTATTTTCCATGTTGTACTTTTTTAGGGATGATATCATTGATAAGGAGTACACCTTTGAAGGTGTTAAACTGGCAGCATCAAAGGAAAGAGAATACAGTAGGAAATTATAGAACCTACTTCTTTCATATTTCCTAAACTCAATCATGCTATCATTTCCACTGTTTGTAAATTAGGAGGCATGGCCAAATCCATGAATAATTTCTCTTATGTGATTAAATATGTGGGTTGCTTCTACTATATGACTAAATAAAGGTTGCTAGCAATGCTCCATATTTAATTAACGCATTTGATAAGAGGATTCTTATAAATTTGTTCCCAATGTGCATCCCTTTAGTTATATGTTAGCATAATATGTCATCTTGTTTGTGTGTGCACGTACACACATAAACTATATGAAATAAAAAAGGAAACCACTTGGATCCTTCTTAAATATCAAAAGATCCTTTTGCTAAGACAAATGCTAGCAACTATGGCGCTGGAACAAAAGAGTACGTGTATGTGTGCATACAACAGCGCAACGGTAAAAAGAGCCCGACAACTATGCAAGGATTAAACAAAGAGTCCAGCTACAACAAAATCAATAAATACCTCAAAAGGTAATTTTTTCTATAATGGGTTGTAGTCGAAGATCCAGAACTTGGTCAGGTTACTTTTATATCACATGCCTAGTCAGAATTACAACTCTTTTTTGTTATTTATAATATGCATGTAATGTGCTTTTTTAGGTTATTTGGCTTCGAGATGATAAAAGGAAGAACGTGACTACATTCCTTGTTTAGGTATAATCTGAATATTTTATATCTTTATTGAAATATTGCTCATGGGTCAATATGCAATATTTGAATTTACCATATGCAATATTGAGATGCCTGACATTGTTCTGAACAAGAGTTTGTTAATTTTCCAATATGCATTTTTTGTTAATACTTTGAGTTTGAGCTCTTAATTTGGAGAGAGGGCATCGACCCGACGCCGATTCCTATTCCCTGTCCAATGGCTCTTTCAAGAATACCTGTAGGAGTAGATGCCTAGACTAGTATATACGCATTCCTGCTCGAAACTAATTTTTATACAATTGAACTAAGTTAACAAAGTTTATAAAATTAACTAAGTTAACCAATTTTCATAAAATTAAATTGTTAATCAACGGAGATTTTTTTTACTTAAGGGAGATTTTTAATCAAGGGAGATTTTTTTCTATAATAATAAGTAAATGATTAGGCATAGGAAATATCAGATAAATTTAATTATGAGATGATAAGTCACATGGAGCTTTGATTATTAAATTTGGAAAAAAGAATTTTACAAATAAGTTGTCCTTTACAATCTAGTCTTGATAAGGAAATGTAAGGTTAAAGCAATTGAAATTTCATACATAAGAACATAGGGTTGGTTAGTTAGCTTGATTAGTTTGCACTTCTATTTTTAGTGGATGTTAAGGCTCATAATGATGGTATTGTCATTTATTGTACTGTTTATGTGAATATACCCATAGCAATTATGTATAATGTAACGACCCAGAATTTTTATAAATTAAAATTTGAATATTTAATTAATTTTAAATATTTATAAGTGAATTTATAAGTCAAATAAATTTTTATTTGAATTTTTGGATTTAATTGGATTATTAAATCGATAAATTAATATGTGAAATTATGGAAATAATTGAAAATTGAGTTAAATATGATTGAAAATAATTTGGAAAATTTTATTTAATCATACTGGAGTTATAGAAATATTTTAGAACTTTTAAAATCGAATTAAAAGTTAATCTGTGAAAATTGAATATTTTAATATTTAATAATCGACTGTAAAATAGTCAATTTTTGAACAGTCTCAGAATTGAACGAAACCAGTTTCATTGGATCCGTAATAGTTAGTTATTACCGGATTTCAATTTTTGTGTCAATCGGAGCTATCGTTTGATCGTGGCAGCTCGAAACGCATCGAATTATTTTTAATTTAAATTTGGCGAGTCAAAATAGCCATTTTTCAAAAAGTCTCGGAATTCGACGAAACCAGTTTCATCGGATCCGTAATGTGATATTATTGTAAGATTTCAAATTTCAAGTCATTTGGATTTACCGTTTGTCCGGTACAAATTAAAACGCCTAGAAATCGGTTTAAATCGGTTTAATTTAAATCGAGCGTTTTCAGCCATAACTCGCACATACTTCCGAATTAGCTTCCGAAACCTGTTCCATTGTGTCCGGAACGCGGGATAAACCCTAGGTACGCTGGTTACGGCGTCTAAATCGGAGTTCGGAATTTTCGGGATGAATAGTGTCGCTCGTTCCTTATAAATAGCCCACTATCTCAAAATTTTACAAAAAAAATAACCCTAACCCTAATACAAAACTGCAGCCGCCACCCCCATGTTTCAATGGCCAGAAATGATCTTCCTCTTCCCCTTGATTTCTCCAAATCCATCAAGAACTAGCCTTAGGTTTCAACTAACAAATTGAAGAGGACGTCAAGCTCTACGATCTGAACGGCTGTGATCGGAAACGGAGCAACGTGGAGGCGTCAGGAAGTGGCCGTGCGTGGGCTGTGCACTTGCGTGCGCGCGCGTCATATGCAGGCCGAGTTGGCCATGGTGGCAGGTGGATGTAGCTTGCGTCGTGCTCTTCGTCATGGCGTTGGTGTGATCGGGTTTCGTCAAGTATCGGGGGAGAATAATTCAACCCTAGTTGAGCTAATGGGTTCGGCCTCCATATCTACAACCTGTAGATTTGTGCGTGAGTGGGGAAGATGAAGGAGAGGCCTAGGATCTGGATCTAGTGGCTAGGATGAGCTGTAGGTTAAAATTATTAAGTATATGTTGAAATTGTTTATATAAAACGTGTACAATCTTGTAAAATACATAACTTTTTCATACGAGGTCGAAAAAATGCAAACTCAGTTGCGTTGGAATCGTATGGACGAGCACTACGCGATGGAGTTGGTTTGGAGTCGTTTGGAGTTAGTGAGAATTTTGGGTAAAATTAAACGCGCGTTTAATTTTATTCGAAATAAAAGCTAAAACGGAATTTAAAACCAAGGTGAGAACTTCTCACTCAATCGAATAGATTTCGATTTTATTTTAAATGGTTAGATTTAAAATATTTGAATGCATGTTTGAATGATGACTGTTAATCATTGATTGTTAAAATAGACATTATGCGCCGTTAGTAAGCGGATGTTATTTATTAAAAACATATACCGCGAATATTTCATAAACAGTGAAATTGGTATTATATATAATATCAATATATATATATTGGCATATGTATATATTGCAGTTGTTGATTTCCCGCATTTTTTGTTTAGCGGATGAGACCCTATTACGCCGTTATTAAGCGGATAATATTTATTAAAAACATGTACCGCGATAATTTCGTACTGGAGCGAAATTGGTATTGTGCTAATGTTTTTGGATGCAGGAAACAGGTTGGAGGGATCCAACTGGATTCCTCAACAGTTTTTATTTTATTTCAGATATTTTGATATTTGGTGGATTATCATATCGATATATGATATCGTTGTTAGTCGTGATTGACTATTTGGTGTGTAGCATCATTGGACCCAGATTTTGGGATTTTAAAATGGTTTTAAAGTGATTTTTGAAAATATACTATATTTTTAGAATTAATCCATTTTAAATAAATAAACGTTATAATTTTTAAAGTTATAAAAATTATGATTTTTGTGAAATATAGTTAAAAGCTGATTTTTGAGAAATATGAATTTATGATTTTATAAAATAGGTTAAATTGGATTTTTGAATATATTATAAAAGTTTAAATATAGGATTTATGAAGTTTGATTATTTTATAAATCAAAAATGGTGAAACTATAAAGGAGTTAAGACGTTTTAAAGAATAATATAGATTGATTTATATTAAAGGATTTACAAATGAATATTTGTAAGTTAAAACGTTGGAATTATAAAATGAGATTTTATAAGTGTTTGAATGAAGTGAAAATGAATTTTGTAAGGGAATGGAATTCATAGAATTATATAACGGTAAAGTTACAAATGGAATTTTATAAACAGTAGGTTTAAAAAAATTTGTAAAGTTATTAAAGTAATAAGATTTAGATAAATAATTGAATCTTATAAGTTATAAGATTTATAATTATGAAGTTCAATGGAATGGTTTTGCAAACGAATAAATTTTATTAGTATTTAACTTATAATATGAACGTTTAGCTTATAATTTAGTTATAAACTGGAATAGGTTAATAAAGGAATTTATAAAAAGGGAAGTTTTTTTATAAATAAATAGAAACGGAATTTATAAACGTTGTTTTATAAATCCGCAAATGACTTATTTTGATAAGTTAATTGTTATAACTTAGAGATAGAGTTATATTCACATTTTTGAATAGTGAATAATCCTTTGAATTAAAATGAATAGAAAGGATGATATTTATTAACGTAGTATATTCACATTTTTGAATAGTGAATAATATGTTAAAGAAAATTGATTTAGATATGATGTTCTAAATAGAATTAAAACGATCGAACAATGTTTTAAACTGTGTTGAGATTCGAAACCATAGGTTTCAACATTTATTGTTGAAATAGACGTTTTCGAGAAATAAAAGGAAATAGTGGACTATAACACTGTTGTTATAGTAAATGATTTCCGAATGGAAATGTTTGAATAGTATTGGGATTTATATATCTATTTTAATTTTGAATCCCTATACTAGTGATTTTGGGTTGTCGTAACGATGTTTTACGCAACATTCGTTTTGGCCCAAATAAATATGTTTAAGTGAATGATTTCCTTAAAGAATGAATTATATACTTAATTCGATTTAAGTATATTAAATATTTTCCAAGGTTGAAAATAAAAAGATTTGTGAATTACTTATGAATAATAAGTATGGAAATGTTTTCCAATATGAAGTGAATATTTAGAATTTATCTTTTTGAAGATAAATTGAAATGGATTATTGAAATCGAATATGCATGGATATTTTGAAATATAAATTCATTATGGAATTTATATGTGAAAGTGGAACTTGTTAAAAATAAATGTTGATTTATTTTTGAAGTGTTGAAACTATATATCTAGTAAAGATATTTTGGAAAATAAATAATTTGGAAAATTATTTGGAATCTGGTGATGTATGCATATCAATTGATAGTTCAATAACCGACTATCAATATTTCCCTTTGAATGGGCATTGGATGTGAATTGATTGAATTTGAATGCACACTTATTTTTGAATAAGCGCTCACTATTCGGGTTAACCGGGAAAGGACCATGGGGTCGTATAACCCACTCCGAATATGTGATACGTCGTTGTGAATTGCATTGAAGATCGGTGTTGAAGACCGGTATTTGCAAGAGTGATAGGATGAACTATCGATTGACTCTGCACCGAGTTGCTCCGGTATTGAGTTCTCCATATGTGATGGTGAATCTGATCAGGATTGTGAATATCCGGATTGCAAGGACTTCTTTGTAAGTGCCTTCGGTTCTGTTCGATCCCGGAACAGACTTGTATGGATTGTATGCCTGACATTACAATTTGAGATATAAAGCCGATTTCATTCAAATATATTTCTGTTGGTGGCGGAGAATTTATTCTTGGCTTAACACCCTTCTTTGAGACGTACGAGCTCAAAGGTTATATAGTTGAAGTTATCAGCAATATATCCCATTTTGGTAATGTGACATGCTGAGTGATGCTGAAATGATCATTGTGTTGATTATTGTGATAGGATCATTTATTTGATCGTCTATCTTAGTGATCATTGTGTTGATCATTTGTTGACCCAAAGCATGGCTTTTTGTATAAAGTATGTTTTTGTGGACGTGACTTCGTCGAGCCTCACATCCCGGAAATGGTCAAAACAGGAAAGATGCGGCAAGGTTATTAGGGGTTGCTGTAGCTCCCCTTAGGGTATGTACATTTCCTTCTGGATAGAGGTGGTATCATGGTATGGAGCCCAGATATTTAACCTATGTGGTTACTACGAGTTTATTACTTTGTGGTTGTTGGTTATCGGGATCCCGTGAAAAAGGTCGTTTACGATCGGGGAATGGCGTGCTCGTGTCAGTAGTTACCCAGTTAGGGGTAACCCGGCCTTGTGTTGGCAGAGTTCCGGTTTGGTTCTCGGGGATGTCTTTCCAGAGGCATTCTCATGTGGCAATGGGAAGTTCCTTGGCCTGACCATTTGTTGGAAATCCAAAGAAACAATACGAAACTTGTACGGTATTAGTTGTAGAACCTATCATTCACTTATGGTGTCGCAACACTGTTTGGATGGTAGCTATAGTAGGCATAGTTCGGAATGTCTATGCTGGCTAAGATTTATATCTTTATTTTCGAAATGATTTCCTACACTATGCACTAGTAATAATATCAAATGTTATTTTAAATGCGTATCAAGCATCTTTGGTTATCATAAGGAGAAATCTCCTCCGATTCTGCGTTTGCATGTGTGTGTGTGCGGGAGGCCTTATGGTAGTCTCATTTTAAAAAAAAAAGCATTGCGAATTGAATTTAAAAATATTTCTATATTTGTTTTAAAGATAAATAAACTATTTTGAGTTCTCACACCAGTCACATGACTGACTCGGAGTTTATTGTTTTCCTTCCTAAACTCTGGGTGCCCACCAATTTCCACACGGGCAGTCAAGAGTTAGGTTTATCAGGATATTCTGGATATTCTGGAGTTGCTGGAGGCAAGCTGGATGGCATGGCGTAGTACTAGTTATATAGTATTTCTTTTTCCGCTGCACTGTTTATTGTTGTATGTTGTTGTACACTCTGATGATATGATATGATGTAATGAAATATAATGTGATGTAATAACTGATATAGTTCTTTATTTAAAGATTATTCATTTATTATTATATGTTGTTCCGCTGCGAATTGTGAGATTCTGATGTGATTCTGTTGTTCTGTTTTCTTTCTGTTTTCTTCCATTTTAAAATATTCTACCTTCTTTTCTCTCTTCTCTCTTTTTTTCTATCTTCCTCTCCCTTTATTTTCTGTTATCTTCTTCTACTTCTCTCTTTTTCTTTTCTTAAATTCTTTTTAAAACCCATAACTTCTCGGTTTTCGGCCTTCGATATTCGGCAGTCGATAAAGTGAGTGTCGATGTTGAATTTTCGAAAGTCGAAAATTCTTGAACGTTACATTTGGTATCAGAGCTCTGATGGTTAAGCGAGAACCATGGTTCTGTAGGGTATTACTCATTAGAGATAGAGTCAGTAGTACTCTAGAATGAGTTGAGTGTAATAATAGCTATGAGAGCGTATTTGTTAGTGAATATAAAATTGTTTTATATTGTGATGATTGGTTTGTTGAGTGGTATATGGATACTGGTTAATACGAGTAATTAACGTTGTTGATAGGGATCTATAAACACTTGAATAGAACAATTCAACATAATATTGTTTAAATTGGGTGAATGAAATAATTTTACCTTGATTATATTTTTATATATAAAGAAATAATTTTTCAGAATTATTAAAGTGTATGTAAGTTGATCGTTAGGTTGTTTGAATAATCTAAATTAAAGAATAATTGTATAAGCAAATGAATTATAAGAATTGAATTATAATTAAAGTGTTTACAATTGTGAAATAAACTTATATATATAAGAAGAGAAACTATATAGAATATGAGTTGTGAATAAAAAATGAATTTAAAGTCAAATGAAAATTTACTTTAGAATTGGAATCTGAATTTATTTACAAGTGGGAATTTAAGTTATGTAAAACTAAGTGATGTTTAAATGAAGTATAACTTAAGTGATATTGAATGGAATTGATATTGGTATCGAAGTAAATAATCAAGTGGATTAAAAGAATATGAACTTGAGTTATATAAATGAAATTCAACTTATGTAACTGAATTGAATTAATGGATTGAATGTTAATCGATTAAATGTAAATTTAATTGATATGGAAAAAATGAATGAAGTATTAATTCATTAAAAGGGCTAGTTGAATAAATTGGAATAGAAGTCAATTTAATGTTAAACCAAAATGAATGTAAAGTGAGATAATTTGGTTGAAATTAAAATATACTTTGGTTGTTATATGATTGTAGTTGGTTGTAATAATTCATTAAGTGTTAATGAAATTTAAAGCTATGAAATTGAATTCAAATTTAAAAGTAAATAAATTTGAATAGAATTGAATGTGAATTGGATTTAATTAGTAAATGTAAACTAATTAAAATTGAGAATGAATGTTAGTAAGTAAATCCAATGTTAATAAATCAAATGTGATTTGAATTGAAAACCATTTCATTGAATATTAATGAGTATGAATGAATATTATTGATTATGAATGGTAGTTGGTTGATGTTTGCATTTGTTGTTTAGTTGCATTTGCTATGTAACACATATAGTTATTATGTTGCTATATGCTGTATATTGAGATTATTTGCATATGTGCATGTTCTCATGTTGTTTGTTGAGTTTAGTAGGTGCGGATCGCGTTTGCTTCGCATTTGGAGCTCGCTTTTGCGCTATATTAGCTATATATGCTTGCTAATAAAATATAAGGTACATATCTCGGATTAAATATCGCACTTTTACACTTTTTTCCCTTCGGGATGCCTCATTACTTGATGAGATGTATATTTGTGATATATATACTGTCATTTTTTTTTCTCGGATCGAGCCGCGCAAAGGAGACTATGGCGAATTTTTCCGGAAATTTAAGGCGTTAGAAAATTTTTGAGAAAAATTGGAAAATTTTGAAAACTTTAAACTTTGTTTTAAAATTGAAAGTTAAATGATATAATTGTTTTTGGAAAGATAACTAAGTATGATTTGAAAACTTAGTAAAGTTTTGTAAGAAGTTTAAATTGTTTTGAGAAAGTAAATAAATTCTGTAACCTTTCTTACTTGTAATTTCGAGGACGAAATTCTTTTAAGGGGGAAAGATTGTAACGACCCAGAATTTTTATAAATTAAAATTTGAATATTTAATTAATTTTAAATATTTATAAGTGAATTTATAAGTCAAATAAATTTTTATTTGAATTTTTGGATTTAATTGGATTATTAAATCGATAAATTAATATGTGAAATTATGGAAATAATTGAAAATTGAGTTAAATATGATTGAAAATAATTTGGAAAATTTTATTTAATCATACTGGAGTTATAGAAATATTTTAGAACTTTTAAAATCGAATTAAAAGTTAATCTGTGAAAATTGAATATTTTAATATTTAATAATCGACTGTAAAATAGTCAATTTTTAAACAGTCTCAGAATTGAACGAAACCAGTTTCATTGGATCCGTAATAGTTAGTTATTACCGGATTTCAATTTTCGTGTCAATCGGAGCTATCGTTTGATCGTGGCAGCTCGAAACGCATCGAATTATTTTTAATTTAAATTTGGCGAGTCAAAATAGCCATTTTTCAAAACGTCTCGGAATTCGACGAAACCAGTTTCATCGGATCCGTAATGTGATATTATTGTAAGATTTCAAATTTCAAGTCATTTGGATTTACCGTTTGTCCGGTACAAATTAAAACGCCTAGAAATCGGTTTAAATCGGTTTAATTTAAATCGAGCGTTTTCAGCCATAACTCGCACATACTTCCGAATTAGCTTCCGAAACCTGTTCCATTGTGTCCGGAACGCGGGATAAACCCTAGGTACGCTGGTTACGGCGTCTAAATCGGAGTTCGGAATTTTCGGGATGAATAGTGTCGCTCGTTCCTTATAAATAGCCCACTATCTCAAAAATTTACAAAAAAAATAACCCTAACCCTAATACAAAACTGCAGCCTCCACCCCCATGTTTCAATGGCCAGAAATGATCTTCCTCTTCCCCTTGATTTCTCCAAATCCATCAAGAACTAGCCTTAGGTTTCAACTAACAAATTGAAGAGGACGTCAAGCTCTACGATCTGAACGGCTGTGATCGGAAACGGAGCAACGTGGAGGCGTCAGGAAGTGGCCGTGCGTGGGCTGCGCACTTGCGTGCGCGCGCGTCATATGCAGGCCGAGTTGGCCATGGTGGCAGGTGGATGTAGCTTGCGTCGTGCTCTTCGTCATGGCGTTGGTGTGATCGGGTTTCGTCAAGTATCGGGGGAGAATAATTCAACCCTAGTTGAGCTAATGGGTTCGGCCTCCATATCTACAACCTGTAGATTTGTGCGTGAGTGGGGAAGATGAAGGAGAGGCCTAGGATCTGGATCTAGTGGCTAGGATGAGCTGTAGGTTAAAATTATTAAGTATATGTTGAAATTGTTTATATAAAACGTGTACAATCTTGTAAAATACATAACTTTTTCATACGAGGTCGAAAAAATGCAAACTCAGTTGCGTTGGAATCGTATGGACGAGCACTACGCGATGGATTGGTTTGGAGTCGTTTGGAGTTAGTGAGAATTTTGGGTAAAATTAAACGCGCGTTTAATTTTATTCGAAATAAAAGCTAAAACGGAATTTAAAACCAAGGTGAGAACTTCTCACTCAATCGAATAGATTTCGATTTTATTTTAAATGGTTAGATTTAAAATATTTGAATGCATGTTTGAATGATGACTGTTAATCATTGATTGTTAAAATAGACATTATGCGCCGTTAGTAAGCGGATGTTATTTATTAAAAACATATACCGCGAATATTTCATAAACAGTGAAATTGGTATTATATATAATATCAATATATATATATTGGCATATGTATATATTGCAGTTGTTGATTTCCCGCATTTTTTGTTTAGCGGATGAGACCCTATTACGCCGTTATTAAGCGGATAATATTTATTAAAAACATGTACCGCGATAATTTCGTACTGGAGCGAAATTGGTATTGTGCTAATGTTTTTGGATGCAGGAAACAGGTTGGAGGGATCCAACTGGATTCCTCAACAGTTTTTATTTTATTTCAGATATTTTGATATTTGGTGGATTATCATATCGATATATGATATCGTTGTTAGTCGTGATTGACTATTTGGTGTGTAGCATCATTGGACCCAGATTTTGGGATTTTAAAATGGTTTTAAAGTGATTTTTGAAAATATACTATATTTTTAGAATTAATCCATTTTAAATAAATAAACGTTATAATTTTTAAAGTTATAAAAATTATGATTTTTGTGAAATATAGTTAAAAGCTGATTTTTGAGAAATATGAATTTATGATTTTATAAAATAGGTTAAATTGGATTTTTGAATATATTATAAAAGTTTAAATATAGGATTTATGAAGTTTGATTATTTTATAAATCAAAAATGGTGAAACTATAAAGGAGTTAAGACGTTTTAAAGAATAATATAGATTGATTTATATTAAAGGATTTACAAATGAATATTTGTAAGTTAAAACGTTGGAATTATAAAATGAGATTTTATAAGTGTTTGAATGAAGTGAAAATGAATTTTGTAAGGGAATGGAATTCATAGAATTATATAACGGTAAAGTTACAAATGGAATTTTATAAACAGTAGGTTTAAAAAAATTTGTAAAGTTATTAAAGTAATAAGATTTAGATAAATAATTGAATCTTATAAGTTATAAGATTTATAATTATGAAGTTCAATGGAATGGTTTTGCAAACGAATAAATTTTATTAGTATTTAACTTATAATATGAACGTTTAGCTTATAATTTAGTTATAAACTGGAATAGGTTAATAAAGGAATTTATAAAAAGGGAAGTTTTTTTATAAATAAATAGAAACGGAATTTATAAACGTTGTTTTATAAATCCGCAAATGACTTATTTTGATAAGTTAATTGTTATAACTTAGAGATAGAGTTATATTCACATTTTTGAATAGTGAATAATCCTTTGAATTAAAATGAATAGAAAGGATGATATTTATTAACGTAGTATATTCACATTTTTGAATAGTGAATAATATGTTAAAGAAAATTGATTTAGATATGATGTTCTAAATAGAATTAAAACGATCGAACAATGTTTTAAACTGTGTTGAGATTCGAAACCATAGATTTCAACATTTATTGTTGAAATAGACGTTTTCGAGAAATAAAAGGAAATAGTGGACTATAACACTGTTGTTATAGTAAATGATTTCCGAATGGAAATGTTTGAATAGTATTGGGATTTATATATCTATTTTAATTTTGAATCCCTATACTAGTGATTTTGGGTTGTCGTAACGATGTTTTACGCAACATTCGTTTTGGCCCAAATAAATATGTTTAAGTGAATGATTTCCTTAAAGAATGAATTATATACTTAATTCGATTTAAGTATATTAAATATTTTCCAAGGTTGAAAATAAAAAGATTTGTGAATTACTTATGAATAATAAGTATGGAAATGTTTTCCAATATGAAGTGAATATTTAGAATTTATCTTTTTGAAGATAAATTGAAATGGATTATTGAAATCGAATATGCATGGATATTTTGAAATATAAATTCATTATGGAATTTATATGTGAAAGTGGAACTTGTTAAAAATAAATGTTGATTTATTTTTGAAGTGTTGAAACTATATATCTAGTAAAGATATTTTGGAAAATAAATAATTTGGAAAATTATTTGGAATCTGGTGATGTATGCATATCAATTGATAGTTCAATAACCGACTATCAATATTTCCCTTTGAATGGGCATTGGATGTGAATTGATTGAATTTGAATGCACACTTATTTTTGAATAAGCGCTCACTATTCGGGTTAACCGGGAAAGGACCATGGGGTCGTATAACCCACTCCGAATATGTGATACGTCGTTGTGAATTGCATTGAAGATCGGTGTTGAAGACCGGTATTTGCAAGAGTGATAGGATGAACTATCGATTGACTCTGCACCGAGTTGCTCCGGTATTGAGTTCTCCATATGTGATGGTGAATCTGATCAGGATTGTGAATATCCGGATTGCAAGGACTTCTTTGTAAGTGCCTTCGGTTCTGTTCGATCCCGGAACAGACTTGTATGGATTGTATGCCTGACATTACAATTTGAGATATAAAGCCGATTTCATTCAAATATATTTCTGTTGGTGGCGGAGAATTTATTCTTTGCTTAACACCCTTCTTTGAGACGTACGAGCTCAAAGGTTATATAGTTGAAGTTATCAGCAATATATCCCATTTTGGTAATGTGACATGCTGAGTGATGCTGAAATGATCATTGTGTTGATTATTGTGATAGGATCATTTATTTGATCGTCTATCTTAGTGATCATTGTGTTGATCATTTGTTGACCCAAAGCATGGCTTTTTGTATAAAGTATGTTTTTGTGGACGTGACTTCGTCGAGCCTCACATCCCGGAAATGGTCAAAACAGGAAAGATGCGGCAAGGTTATTAGGGGTTGCTGTAGCTCCCCTTAGGGTATGTACATTTCCTTCTGGATAGAGGTGGTATCATGGTATGGAGCCCAGATATTTAACCTATGTGGTTACTACGAGTTTATTACTTTGTGGTTGTTGGTTATCGGGATCCCGTGAAAAAGGTCGTTTACGATCGGGGAATGGCGTGCTCGTGTCAGTAGTTACCCAGTTAGGGGTAACCCGGCCTTGTGTTGGCAGAGTTCCGGTTTGGTTCTCGGGGATGTCTTTCCAGAGGCATTCTCATGTGGCAATGGGAAGTTCCTTGGCCTGACCATTTGTTGGAAATCCAAAGAAACAATACGAAACTTGTACGGTATTAGTTGTAGAACCTATCATTCACTTATGGTGTCGCAACACTGTTTGGATGGTAGCTATAGTAGGCATAGTTCGGAATGTCTATGCTGGCTAAGATTTATATCTTTATTTTCGAAATGATTTCCTACACTATGCACTAGTAATAATATCAAATGTTATTTTAAATGCGTATCAAGCATCTTTGGTTATCATAAGGAGAAATCTCCTCCGATTCTGCGTTTGCATGTGTGTGTGTGCGGGAGGCCTTATGGTAGTCTCATTTTAAAAAAAAAAGCATTGCGAATTGAATTTAAAAATATTTCTATATTTGTTTTAAAGATAAATAAACTATTTTGAGTTCTCACACCAGTCACATGACTGACTCGGAGTTTATTGTTTTCCTTCCTAAACTCTGGGTGCCCACCAATTTCCACACGGGCAGTCAAGAGTTAGGTTTATCAGGATATTCTGGATATTCTGGAGTTGCTGGAGGCAAGCTGGATGGCATGGCGTAGTACTAGTTATATAGTATTTCTTTTTCCGCTGCACTGTTTATTGTTGTATGTTGTTGTACACTCTGATGATATGATATGATGTAATGAAATATAATGTGATGTAATAACTGATATAGTTCTTTATTTAAAGATTATTCATTTATTATTATATGTTGTTCCGCTGCGAATTGTGAGATTCTGATGTGATTCTGTTGTTCTGTTTTCTTTCTGTTTTCTTCCATTTTAAAATATTCTACCTTCTTTTCTCTCTTCTCTCTTTTTTTCTATCTTCCTCTCCCTTTATTTTCTGTTATCTTCTTCTACTTCTCTCTTTTTCTTTTCTTAAATTCTTTTTAAAACCCATAACTTCTCGGTTTTCGGCCTTCGATATTCGGCAGTCGATAAAGTGAGTGTCGATGTTGAATTTTCGAAAGTCGAAAATTCTTGAACGTTACATATAATGACTTGGAAAATGACTTACATTGGTTACAAATTGAACTTCTCAAACTTAGTTGATGGCTAAGTTATTTTTTGATAATCAACATTGAACTAAGTTTTGGTTTTATTTCTACTAACATGATCATTTATATCATGTAGCACTATTAATTTGATCTAACACTGGTTTTACAAACTTGATCTAGCATCGATTTTACACATGTACTGATAATATAAAACTTTCATTAGGGAACAAATTAAAGAGACATAATGGCCAAGATATCCTTCTATAATGAGCACTTCATATATATTAATTAATCATTAGTTTCATGCATGAAATGCAGGGCATGTTAATTATTTATTACTTGTGTCGTTTTTTTTACTGTTGTGTAATTTATGTTGCTTTCAGTCGGTGCAGAATTTTTATAGGCATGACACATAAATAGTTCAAATGTTTATAATTTTGTATTTCATGCAATATTGCTTTTAGGGCAGCAGATTACGGTAAGTTGTTGGTGTCATAATAATTGAATAGAATACATTCTCCTATTTTTAATATAAGCAAGTTCAGCACATCAATAAATATCAATTCATGGGCAGACCCGAAATTCCTGATTCCATAAATATGATATCATGCACACACTCTTTTGGGGTTTATTGTCCTATCAACACTTGAAGCACAAGGATTTGCATTCAGAGATTTGTGAAATGGATTTTATTTCTATATATGACCTAAATAGTGAATACCATTCATTTTCATTTTCATTATGTCTTTACATCATAATTAAGAAAGCTGAACTTAGGCATGTTGCCTGTTCTTTACTGCACTTGGCATGCACGCCTAAGTTCAGTTTTAGCTCAGACATACATGCCTCGGTTCACTATACACCCTCAGTTCAGTTCTAACGAAAGCAAACATGCCTCGAATGCCTCAGTTATAAATACCCAAGGCACATATGCCTCTGTTCAGTTTTCTTAATTATGATGTAACCATTTTTTTCCTTTGCAAGTGCAAATTTTTGCTAATTTGTGCAGTTGTCCGCCTGCTTATAATTATATGCAATTTTTGTGTAGTTTTACACTGTTGCTGCAAGTTCAATTTCTATGTAGTTCCACTACAGTTTCTGCCATTCACACCTTTTGCATAATTATATAACTCTTTTGTAGATTTGCATCTTAATTATTCCCTTCACTTTGATATATAGATACAAAAAACATTCCTTTGCTATATGGAAGATTGCTAACTAAAGTATCTAATAAAAGGTATGTTTTTATTGATTTGAATGTGTATGATATTATGAAGTATATTTTATTATATATGATATAAATCCGATCTTGTTTTGACCATGTAAATGTATATTGAATTGTGGTGTGTGAGAAAGCACTAACTGCGCAAAGGAGGTGCTGTCGAAAATTCATGAATTCCGATAAGTTTATAAAAATATACAAAGTTTATAAGAATTAACTAACTTAACCAAGTTTTATAAAAATTAAATAATTTTCTAAAAGTTTACTAAGTTCTATAAAAATAAATTAATATCTAAATATTAATAAAATTTTATAAAAATTAAATAAATTTATGAAAATTAACCAAGTATAAAATTTTTATTAAGATAACTAAGTTATATAAAAAATAATTAAAATTAATTTTTATGTAGTTCTGGTATTTGTTTTGGAGTTGAATGGTTGTATAACAAAGGAGTGTTATTGGCAGTAGCAAGAGGAGGAGCTTGGCAAAGGAAGGTGAGGATGTGAAGTGATAATGAAGTGTTGAAGTTGGGGTATTTATTGTATTTGATGGAAGTGTGAACTGATTTCAGTTTTATATGACAGTGGTGTAGTTGTTTGGTGATGCAACAATATGTAGGCTGGTGATGACTGTGTGCAGTTTTGATGTAGGGGAAGCTGTCGAAATGAGATGGTGTAACAGCAGTGAAGTACGTTGGTTATGATGTTTGGTGGAGGAGTTATTTGGGACAGTTTGATGGGGGAAGTTTGGAAATGGTGATAGTGAAGTTGAGGGAAGGCAAATGAAGTTTGCTAAAGGTTGATGTGTTGTATGCTGGTGGTAGGGGAAGTATGGTGTGGTCAGAGGGTATGCTTGGTTGCAGCAGAGGTGTTTTCTAAGATGGTGGTGGATGATTAGCACTGTTTAGGGTAATGCAGTGAAGTATTTGATGTGGGAGGAGGCGGGTGATTTAGCAACAGAGACTGTTGTGAGAAGTTGGAAGAGTTTGTAGTTTGTATGCATAGATGGTGTTGGAGAAGTGAAGTATAAGGCAGTATTGAGTAGCAATGTTTGGTGATGTGGAAGTAGAGTTGAAGTGGGGAACTGGTTGTAGGATGTGGTAATGTAGGCGATGAACAGGTTGTGGATGACAGAGGTATGTGGACTGTCAGGTGTGTATATGCCAGAGAAGTGATAGGAAACTAAATTGGTAGAAGTAGGGTACGGTGGTTTTGGTTGTGGAAAATGCAATATGGCGGCGGCAGTGAGGTATAAAGTTGGTAGAACAGTGGAATGGCTTGGTTTCAGGTTTGTGTGGTTGTGTTCAGGTTTTGAAACTGAGGTGGTGTAGGGAGTGTTGAATGGGTAAGGGGAGTTTTAATGGTGATTGCAAGGCAAAGGTGACTGCTGGTGTAGGTTATAAGTTATTGACTGCTGGTGTTTGATGATGTGGTGCATGCGATTGGTGATTGGAATTGTCACAATTTGGGTATTGGGTATTCAGGAGTGGTCGCGTAGTGATTTGGGAGATGGCGATGGTTTGATTCAGGTGTTGGGGGTATTCGATTTATGCAATGGGTATTCGAATGTAAATCCGTTTACAGGTTGTTTATGTTGGCTGTAGTTTGTTCTGGTGGTTGGCCAGAAGCTCGTGCACAGTCATGGTAGCAGATGTATGCAGTGAGTATTTGGTCAGTTTGATAAGGAGAATGGAGTTTGAATGATTGTGTGGTTGAGTCAATGTATGTAGCAGGTTTCAAAGGAAGGCAGTTGAGGTGATGCAGGCAGGTTGAGGCACTGCAGGCGATGAAGGTTTGATTGTAGAAGTGATCGACTTGCTTGGTTTTGATGTCTAAATTGTTTGTTGAATTTGTGTGAAGGGTAGCAGCACAGTTGCAGTTGTAATACAAACAGCACACTGGTTTAGACTTTGTGATACAAACAACAGTTCTTGATGTATGGATGTAGTGGTATTGGGTAATGGCCAGTGAACAGGGTGGTTTGGTCGGAGTTGATTGAAACTGTTTGTAGAAGTTGGAGCACTGGAACTGCTAATGCAATGGAAGGGTATTGCTGTGTAATTTGTCAGTGTGTAGATGTTTATCAGTGTGTATGTGGAAGTTTGTATGGGCTGGTGGTTAATGTATAGGGTGAATAGCAGGACGGTGACTGTTTTTGTGGTGAAATGGTAGTGTATGTGGGTGATTGCAGAGATGGATGTCAGAGTGTGGTCAGTGAGAATGGTTGTGGTTTCTGAATTATATGGAAAGATTGTGGAGTTGTGAATAGCAGTGATTGTGAAAGGGGATGAAGGTGAGTATGCAGTGGGGTAAAATGTAGAATAGTTGGTGGAAATGATGTCAGATAGCAGTCAGTTGGTTGTCAGGGGTGAAATGCAGAGGTGTTGGGGAGATATGGTTGTATGTGTTGAAGTGTTGATGGTAGGATGTTGATGATGTTGTGATGAATGCAGTAGCAGGGTAGGCTGTTGATATGTAAGGTAATTGGTTTGTTTGTGAAGTAGTGTAGTGCGGTACGTTGAAGAAATGGTGGGTAATGTGATGCATGATATGCTGATGACGAGATGAGTAGTAATGTGACAGTTTGAATGTGGCAGTAATGAAGGATGTGTTCAGAGAGGAGAAGTGGCAGAAGTGGGTGGTTTGGTCTGACCGGGTTTGAACAGGGGAGAAGCAGTGAAGATGAATGGTGGTGTAAATGTAATGACAATGCTTGGTGTCTGGTCGTGTAGTTGAGTGGATTTTGTTGCAGCTGTTATGGCCGTAGCAGAGTGTATTTAAATGGTGATGATGGAGAAATTTGCAATAGGGTGGTAGTGGGGGTAGTTGGGGATGGAATATGGTGCAGTTTGGTTTGATGTTCACTGGTGATGTGCACTGGTTTGTATTGATTATAGTGGTGGGTTGTTAAGCATTTACTCACTGATCACTTCAAATTTTTAGATCCATATAGTGATTTTTTGGCGCAGTTAAGCATTTTAGCATATGAAACTTCAAATTTTTAGATGGCGTTTACTCACTGATCATTTCAAATTTCTTCATTGCAGGTAATTAAAGATGGCGATGACACATTCTTCTTCCGTAGCAAGTAGCAAGTAACAAGCATATGAAACTTTTTAGATGCACGTTTTGTTGTTGGCATTTGGTGTGGACTTACTGTATTGATATTATACTTTTACTTAACATATAACGTGTCTTTGTTTAACAGAATTTGTGGCAACTTGGTTTACTTTGTTATTTTTGTTTATGGATATTGTTGAAACTTGGTTTATGGATGTCTTTTGTTTATTAATATTGTCTTAACTAGTTTATGTAACCAATTAATAGTTATTAGAACCTGTTATATATACTAGTTGCTTGAATATGCTTAAAATATAGTTTTGGAATATTCAAAAATAGAGTGGAATATTAAAGCTGTTATATAAATAGAAGACAGTGTTTGATTAATGCTGTCAATGAAGAAACGACAGCGTTTAATTCGTGCTGTAATTATCTTGAAATTGTCAATAACAGCGTTTTTTACATGCTGTCGAAATAGTTGATGATTCAATAACAGCGTTTTTAACATGCTGCCGAAATTGTTGATGATTCAATAACAGCGTTTAGAAAAAGCTGTTGTAAACAGTTAAAGTGGAATTTGAACATCTTCGACAACTAAATTATAAACGCTGTTGAAACATAATAAAGCACGTCTGAAAACGCTGTAAAAACATTATTGACAGCTCGTAATAAACGCTGTCACAGAGATGTTTCAACAGCGTTTATAGAAAAGCTATTGTAAGTTATGTATATACGACAGCATGACTTTATACAGCGTTTGAAATAACGCTGTTGTATCATATTACAGCGTTTATCAAACGCTGTTAAAAGCCTTTTGTGGTGTAGTGTTCACTTGTTTACAAATCCTATTAAGGTTTGCAGGACCCCCAGTTGGATTTGAAACACATAAGGGTTCAGAAACATACTAAGGAGAAAGGAGATGCTCAAACTTATCACACAAATCAACAGATATAAAACTGTGGGATGCACCAGTATCAAACAGAACACGAACCGGATGCTAAAACAAAGAAAAGGAACCTTGGAGCATACCTTGGTCATCACTAGGAGCTGAAGGAGCAGGTGCTGGAGAACAGGCAGAGGTGACAGCAAATATACCAGAAGGCTTACCCCTCTGTTGGGTAGGGAAACTCTTCCTAAAATGGCCAGGCTGGAGATAGATGTGGCAAAGCTCACGCCTAGTTGGCTGAGCAGGTGGAGGAATGGTAGCACCAACACTAGTAGGACAACTATTCGCATAGTGCCCTTTCTGGTCTTGAAGCAGGTGATGGAGGAAAGCTCAACTGGCTGCCTCTGAGATGGAGCAGATGCTGAAGATCCCAAACCCGGTTTCTTGAGCCAATTCTTCTTCTGTTGCTGGAAACTAAGCTTCCTCTTCTTAGAGTTTGCAGAATAAGTCTGAGATGATGGAGCACCAACTGAAGCAGGACCCTTAGAAGTAGGGTTCTCATAATGAAGAGCCATATCCATAAGCTGGGTAAAGGTGCCATGAACATGAGAAATGAGACGACTGTAGTACTCGGGACGAGCACCAGCAATAAACTTCTCGTTCTTCTTCAGAGGAGTGTCTATGAGACCAGGTCCGAACTTAGAAAGTTCGTTAAACTTCCTCTCGTACTCTGAAAAAGACATGCTTCCCTGCTTGAGGTCCATGAACTCTCTATAAAGCTGGGATTTCCCCGCCTCTGGCATCCACTTAGCAATGAAAGCTTCCCTGAGAAGAATGATAGATAAGCTTAGACAAGGCACAAAAAGATACAAAACAGAATTCAAAGAGACACAAGAAGATACCTTAACTGTTCCCAAGTAAGATCAGCCTCAATGGTGTTAGCCATAACCGACTCCCACCAATCTTGGGCAGCCTCCTGCAACTGCCATGCGGCTAACTGACGCTTCTGGGCATCAGTAATATCATGACCAGTAAATATCCTCTCGATACTCCTCAGCCATTGCTGAGCCTCAATGATAGATTCGGAACCAGTGAACTTGGTTCCTCTAAGCTGAGTAAATTCTTTGCAAAGAACAGTGAAACGGACAGGAGCTAGGGCTGGAACTGGGACAGCACCACGACCCTGACCTCTAGCATTCCTACGATTCATCCTGAAAATTCAAGAATGAATATTAGGACACAGGTAGAGATAAGATAAAGATAAGATAAGACAAAATAAATTCACTTGGAAGAACATTCTAATTACATAAATTTCTAACAAGGTAGATACGAAAGGAAAGGAGTTAGAAAATTTGCTTTTAAAACAAGAAAAAGTTTATATCGAAATAATCTTTGAAAAACCTTTTCAAAATCATTTAGAAATCATTTTATACTTTGAAAATACGTTCTCTCACAAAGAAATGATTCTGAAGTTGATTTCACTCATTCTAGGATATTTCTACCCTATCTCTAATGAGTTTTTGCTCCGCAAGCTAAGGTTTGCCTAAAACCAAAGCTCTGATACCAACTGTAACGACCCACTATTTTCCACTACTCAAATCGACAATAATCCACACATGCCAGACTTGAATAGTACAAAATAACAGATTGTAAAAAAAATTTGGAGCAAATAAAAATCAAATCACAGAATCACAGACACAGAACATCATAATATCTCGCAGCGGAAATTAAATACCATAGTAGTTCATGAAGCTACTATCATAAAGTCTCAAAACCAAATATAAAATACATAATATCTAACTGAAAATACGACATCAAATCCCAAATACAACGAAGTCCACTAATACAAAGCTGACAACAGAAGAACAGAACTGAAATATAGATAACTAGATAAGCTGATAAATCTCCAGCGATTCCAGACCTTCAGAGAGTGGGAATCCAAATCTGTGAATAAACTCAGCCTGACCCGAGCGTAAATAAAAAAGCAAACACTCGAGTCAGGACATACATACTTATCCAGTGTAACCCAACTCAAGTGAACTGTAGTAAAGGTACAAATAACTTAGAAGATGCCTGGGACCGCCCATCCTCTAAGGATCCGTTAAAATATTTACTATATAGTATATTACGCTATTATAATAATGTCTAACAGTAAAATAAACATGCTTTTAAATAGCGTTAAGGATTTACATTTTCCACCATAACACAATTAATGCCAATAGTCTATACAGTACCTGCATATCTCCTGATCGGGAGACTATGAGAAGATACTGCATATGTACGACACAAATAGAAACTCGTAGTAAAGGCTCGGTATGGTAGGTGACACGGCACACAAGGCAATGACAGGGTAGATATACCAATTACGCACACGGACTGGTGGTAACGCAGCAGCCACATACGCCCACCTCGGAACACATTCCCAAAATCGGAGGGTGGCCACCAAACAATCACAAGTAATAGAATGGTATCGAAGAAATGCGTCCGATAAGAGGTGCTACCTCAGCTAGCCCGAGATCGCTCCTGTTTTAGCCACCTTATGCCAACTCACGGGAGTTGGGTCCACGTAACATACCACAAGAACGTCGTCACCATCCTACTTCATTCTGGAATCTCCACCGCGTACATGGTTAATCAAAGTGGTTTTCAGTATCGACAGAGAGTATGTCCATATCCGATCCCGGTCTCTTTGCCAACCAATCGTTATTATTACCCGTGGTTATAACTTTAAAATAATACTTTACTTCAAATGAAAACATCATTTCAAAAACTCAATTCTTTATCCAATAAAGATTTAATCATTCCCAAAAATCATGTCAATATTTCAAAACAACATATCTTTTCAAATTTCCCTTTTTAAATCATTATTAAATTCAAATGCAAATTATCAAACTTAATACCCTTTTAAAGTTCAAAGATAACATTCATTTATTTCAATTTGAACTTCTCTTTAAAATGATTCATTTCCAATTTAATTTATTCATTAAGATCATTTTAAAAGTGGACTTATTGTTCTTTCATTTCAAGTATTCAATTTCCAAAGTTTCAAACCATTCAGAGTTCGTTTACTAAGTCAAAAACCATAATTATAGAAATTTCAGCCTTTTACAGCATTTAGAAAAAACTGTTATAAGTTATATATGAAAACATTTTTATTCTGCAAAGACAGCACTTAAATCTGCTGTTAAAAACTCAGTTTTTAGTTGAATTATAGTTCAAAATAGAAAAGACAGCATTTCAGAAGTGCTGCGTTAGTTCAGATTTCAAAACAAAGGTTTAAATTGATTTCAGCAAACACAGCAGACCACTACAGCATTTCAGGAGAATGCTATAGTAGGCCTGAGTCCAATATTAACCTATAAATTCAATTACATTAACTACAGCATTTCAGAAATGCTGTAATAGCTCTATTTACACTAATTTAGTTAAATTCAGCAACTATAGCATTTCTGAATGCTATTAAAAGTGATTTCCAGAATTTAGTGTATTTCCAGCAAATAATAATCTTCATTTAAAATCCTTTAAATATTTCAAAATCATATTTTTAACAATAAAAATGTTCATTAACATACTATTTATATACAATAAATTTCTTATTATTAAATCCAATTTTCAACAGATTCTTTTAATAAATTCAAGTGTAAAATTCCAATTCTTCACATTTTTAAATAAACAACTTAACACTTAAATTTTCTCCATTTTTTTTTCAAATAAATTTAATTTCCAATTTTTATTTATATAACTTAATTTATTTAAATAGAATTCCAATTTTCCACTTAAGTTATATTTCAAAAATTCAGTGCAACTATTCATTTTTCCCAACATTTTAACTTATAGAAAATTCCAAATTTCTATAATTAATAAATAAAAATCCAATTTAAATCAAATTTTCATATATTTACAATTTAAAAATATTTAAAATTCCAGAAAAACATTTATAAAATAACCACGGATCTGTATATAGTTTTCTATCCTAGTTTACGTGATACAGATATGTATCATTTCAATTCGCAGTTTAAAAATAAAAATCCGGGTTCTATCATTTCAAACCTGCAATCCCAAGTCAAAATGAATAATTTAAAAACTGTTCAGGCCTATCATTTCAGCCCATAATGATTTTTCCTTATTCTAAAGTCTGTTCGGGTATGTATCATTTCAACCCATAGTGATTTCTAATCTACAGGGAACTTGCAGTGTGATAAGCATATATATAAGAACAGTTTAACAATATACAATAGTAACAGGTGATGTGACATGTAACAGGTGATATGACATATAATTTAACATGTTAACATCATATATATATAAAATCACATGGCCGTTATAACATCATAACTATTTTCTACACATTCAATTGTGGTTGTTTTACAATTGCATAAGTATATAATTGTCGTGTGAGATTTACTCACCTCTAATTGCTGAATATTTCCAAATCAAAGGCACAAATAGACAATAAGGCACGATGACACAACTACAGACTTGAGTGGAGGTTGAATCCAAGCTACAACTCTTGTGTACAACCCAAAATAAACAAACAAAACAACACAATTCAATATGACTATAACATGCAATAACTTTGAAATAAAAGAGAAATGAATTGCCAAACTTTTGCCTTGCTTCCTCAAGCCTTTTTCACGGCCTAGGGTATGTTTTGTTTCAGATTTGGTAAAGTTTTGGTTCAGGTTTATGGCTAGCATGGGTCGGGTTCATGGCAAAACAAGATGGAGTTTTATACATGAGGCGGTGAATGGTTTTTAGGCAAAAAGTGGAGTTTTTGTTAGGCTAGGTGGCTCGGCCATGGGAAGTATGCTCGGCCTAAGGGTGCATCATGACTGGACAGAGGTGGAAGGGGTGTGTGGTGGTCAGGTCAGTGGTGGTGGTGGCGGCGGCTATGGTGGTGATTTGAGTGGTGGATGAAGGGAATGAGGCAACAATGGTCAAAAACATTGTTTTTAGGCATGTAGGTTGCAATTTGAAGGTTTTGGTCACCATAGATGGCTCGACCATGGTCATGGCTGGTGGAGTAGATGGTGTTGGAGGCATGGAAGAGATGTAGGAGTTTGTGGCTGCGGCTATGGAGAAGAGGCCGATCCAAACTAGAAGAGAAACAAGGCAAAAATTTAGAGAAAACAAGGAGAAAAGTAATAAAAAGAAAGGGAAGCCATTACCAGATCTTATTGAAGTTGTGAGAAACAAATGAAGATGGATTTTTTTTCACGTGAAAACCTAATGAGATGACGGCTACACTAGGGTTTTACACGGCTAAGGCGATTAATTGAGGAATTTAAGGAAATGAAGGGTTTGGGCAAATAAAAAGGCTTACGTTTCAAAGTGATTTACAATCTTCCATATTCCTTTCCTTCTAAATCTTTATATAAACAAAATTTTAGGAGAAAATACTTTACAAACCGAAATCAATTAGAAATATGAGGTAACAAATAGTATAATTTGAAAAAAATATAAATAATGAAGAAAATGCCTTAAAAATACCAAACAGTGTTCTAAAATTGTGAATAAATCACTGTTAGTCTTGGAAAATTATACATTTCATTATAAAATTATTATGAAGTGGAAACTTGAATTAAATTAATTTATTTATCATTTTCAAAATAAAATAGAAAGTTAAATTGGAGAAAAATAGAAAAAGGAATAAAGAAATTGTTTAAAAAAATAGCAAGCAGGACATAAAAATTACAAGAAAATTACCAATGGCTTTGGAAAGTTATTTACATCATTTAAAAAATATTATAAGACAAACTTTGAAATAAAATGATTTTTAAAACATTTCAAAGTGAAATAAATAATTAAATTCGTGGAAAATATCAAAAGAATTAAAGAAATTGCTAAAAAAATAGGAAACGGAACCTGAAAAATTCAAATAAATTACCATTAATTCTAGAAAAATTTCTACTTCACTATAAAAATAATTTAAAACAAATAAAATAAATTTCAAAAATATTGGGTTGTTACAACACGTTAGAATGTCTAATAAATATTCTTACACATTGAAGAGAAACTATGTTTCTCTTATCAGTATCGAGAAAAAGATAATCCTCGGTTGTCAATTGAACCACTAAGAGTTTTGACACTAAGGTACAGTATGATGCACAAATTTGACATGGAATCCAAGTACATTATTAACATATGATTTTTGATAGATTTACTCGAAGGGATATGATCCATCGACTGCAATATGTCTTTAAGAGAAAGAATAATGCAATTAGGATACGATGAGAAACATTGATAAGAATAGCATCATAAATTTCAATTATTGAAACAACATAATAGATTCCTCATTCGATGTACTCAACTTATTCAAATTTACTCTTAAGATATCGCTTAATATGCATTTGGGTTTTGATATATGTGTTGAAATAGAAAATTCTAAATAATGATTTAGAGTAGGCTGTTTACACATAATAACTAAAGTGTCTCGAAGTCAGTGGAAGCAATATTGAGTTTGTGGATTTTCAAATATGATCCAAAAATGGATATGATGATATCATTCAAAAATCATCGAATTCAAACTAGATTTTTGATAGAAATATCAAAAAAAATTATTTTCAGTCAAAATGTAGAGAAAGCATGTGTCCATAAGAAAGAACCACTAAAAGGTATATAGATATTTTTAGACTATAAGTAAATACTTACTGCTGATTGTTAACGATGTACGTATGTTAAAATAAGTAATACTTTGATTTTTAATTATTTGATATTGGATTTGTAAATTATATTTTTTATATAAGTATAAAGGGTGTTGGGAATGTCAGACACCTTATTAAAATATTTAATAAGGAACATGTAAGGTGGATTCATTGTGCCTTCACAATAGGAATTATCATACATGTTGGGTCGTCTACAATATCGTATCTTATGAATTTGATGCATGATGATAACATCAAATCAAAATTAAGATCATAAAATGGCAGTTTAGAATGTTATCAAATATTTACGAAATACTGTAAAATTGTTTACAAAAACAATAGTTTCTTTATGAAGGAGCGCTCGAAGTCAAACTTTATAAGTGATACCTTTATAATATGTCAATATTAAATCCATGTTCGAACCTTAGTTAAGAAGCCTTAAGTTATAAATGTTCCAAATAGGAAGTTGTGGCTAGTTCAACAGAAAGGCTAAGTACATCATATCGAACAGCGCCATAATAAAAGCAATGTATAAATATAAATGCAAAATTTAACATCGAGCTAGGGGTGATTCCATGTGTTAAGAGTACCACATTATTGTTATATGATAATAATATAAAGATAATAGCTCACTAGAAGTCAGGAAACATACTCTGAGTAGTTCCATATGATAAATGTGGTTTATCGACATCAGAGAAAGTAGATTGATAGAATAGATATTTAAAAAAGCATAGCAAATCCATTCATGAAGGACCAAACTTGATCAGTTCTCATCAAACTGATTAAAGCAATGGGATAGAGATTCTATAATTAAATCTAAGTGCAAGTGGGAGATTAATAAAGTTAGAGTTATGACTTAGAGGCAATTATGTAATTTTTACATATATCTAACTTGATAACCAGTCATGTTCAAAATAAACTTTCTATTATATGCTTGATATGATGAGTACAATGTGTTGTAATTATGAGTGATTTATCATAATAAAATAAACATACCATTTTAAATATTTCTAGTCAAGATGCATTGAGACTGGATATCGATACAACTGTTGAGAATAGATTATGTAATGCTCTCCAAATATTCGGTATAGTATTACACATGGCTACTGGGGGCACCAACGGGTTACGTGCAAATAGTTATTAGATAACTATGAAACGACTAACTCAATAGTTTTCTGTTATTTAATATTACTAAGGTCAAATAGAAAATATTAATGTGATAAAATTACATGGTTCTCTTGGCTTGAGAATACCTTTGATCTTCAATGTGGAAGCTTTGCTTTAACATAGTTAAACTGTGACACGACGTCCATCAAACGACTATAGTTGGGTCGAGTGGAAACATTAGAAGTGAAACACTATATAAGAGAGGATTCATTTCCTTAGTCATATGAGGTTAATATCATGATCAAATAATATCAATTTAAAGCTACAGTCTATAGCCAAATCATTACGGTTAATAATAATTGTTTGTACTAAACCAAGAACTTTGTGTTTGGATAATAGAGTAATGTATAGACGATACTTGAATTTTGTCAGCTACCAAATTCCATAAGTTCAAGTTGATACAGTTTTGACGAAGAGAATTGGTGCAAATAATTGTCACTAACAGGTAGTGCTTAATAAAGCAAAATTAGATTTTACCGATACCAAGTAAGCGATAAATTTAGCCATAATGCCTCACCACCTGCAAAGTGATGTATGGCCCTTAATATTCAAATTGTTCAATATCAACCAAATTTACACCTAAGAGTCACATAACCGAAATGTTAAATACTCTTATTACCACATGATTTAATTAATTATAATTATTATAAATTAATTAATATTCATGAAATGTTAATTATGAAATTTTATTTAATTTTTGTTGATCTATACTAAATAGTGTGTATGTAATAGTTATAAATGCATGTATTGATATATGATATCAATGTGCATTTGAATTATATTTAAATTATTAATCATGGTTGAAGTGGTTTTGAGGCCGATTATAGAGCCAAGAGTAATCGACCATATTAGGGACAAGTGGGCTGAATTTTGATTCAAAATAAGATGGTTTGGTAAGAGAAAAAGGTATATCTAGATCCCTTTTTTACTCCTTGAGATCTTGCCTATTTATTGACCTTCGACCCCTACATTTTGGCTCTCTTTTCTTTTGCTCCTTTTTAACCAGCAATGGTCAGCCTTAGTATTCCCCATCCTCCTCAATTTCAAGCTTCAAAACACTCAAATTAAATTGGATTCGAACACCGGTGGTGGTAGCATTTTGATTGGTAGCACCTTCTGGATTATAGAATTAGTTTTAAGGAATTTTGATTTAACATCTCAAGATGTTACATCTAGGCATTAGGAAAAGGTAAATCCTTTATTTATAATTATATATATTAGTGTATATGTTGCTCATCATGTCATATATGTTCTTTAGTTAGTATATTCATTTATCATGAATCTATATATTGTGTGTTTTCATCATTTGATAATAAAGTGTTTGTATATATATGTATAATAATAATTATTATTATATATATTTATATATCTTTACTACTAGTAATGAGAATTCAATATATTAACTTCAACCGTGTCTTTCTGCAATTCCCAAAATGGCCTTTCATGTTTTTTCCCTCCATTCCTCACTTCTAACCCCTGTAAAAAACCCTTGCATTCGTATCTCCCTTGCAATTCCAGATTTCTCGATCCACGGCGATTCCAAATCTAAGGCGAACCCCAATCCGACATCTTCTCTAACTTCAACTTACCATCGACTATTTCAGATTCAACATCTCCTCCGCCTCCGACCTAGGACTCTCAATCATCAGTTATCAGTCATTGGCCTTTAGTTACCGATTAATGATTACGGATCCACCAATTTGTAATCGACTAAGATTAGTCCATTGAAATGCAATTCAACTTTGATTAATGATTACCGACGTGTTCGAGTACCGATTAATGAATATGGATTCACCGATTCATGATCGACTAAGGTTAGTCCACTGAAATGCGGTTCAAACTTTGACTGATGATTACCGACTAAACATATGTTCTTTGATTACGATGTATTTCCCATGCTTATTTGTATTCTGCTGCATTTCCAATTAAGAAATTTCCCTCCTTTTCTACTATTAATTTATTGTATTACATTAATCAACTGTAGTTCATTTCATGCACCTGGCTCTATACAAACATAAATTATTAGTGGTGCATAATTGTATATGTGTAGTACACATTATCTTAGCCATTGCTAAGCATTATTTGATACATTATTTATAAATTATTGCATACGTTTCTCATACTTAATTTGATTCAGTAGCATTTGGAATTTAGACTTTTGTTCTTTAAATTCTTCTATTAATTCATTGCACTACATTAATCAACTATAATTCATCTTGATGTGTAATAATAAATCATTAGTGGTACATGATTGTGTACATGTAGTACATATTGTCTGACGCATTGCTGGGAATTGGTTTATACATTAATTATAAATTATTGATTTTGGTCGAGTTAGCTGTAGAAAAAAATAAATGGTTTTTAGTGATTTAGACATTTCTATTTTTGTTTGAAGCGATCATGTATCAACAACGAAAAATAATTATAATGCATATTGTTTAAATTTTCTTATTTAGACTTACGCATATGTAGATTTAATGGCATTTTATATGTTAGTGTCGTGGTTTCTTTCTTAGAATTCATAAGAATATATAAAAATCAAATCTAGCAAAAACATAAGTGAATTTAACCTACAAAACCAAACTTATCCACATCAGTGCTTTCTCATATTTGTACAACCGCTTTCTTATATTAAATGAATTGATTAGTGCATCTAATAGAAAAAATGGAAGATAAAAAGCATATCTAAATTATTATATCTGTGCATTTTACTCCTTTTTTATTTCTTGGCCCGATTTCATCAACTGTTATGTTAAATGCATTGATGTTAAATTGGTCTGGAAAATTAAAATAAAAGATGTTTTAGAATTTATAATTTTTTCTCCATTTCTACTGTTAATTCATTGTATTACATTAATCAATTGCACTTCATTTCATGCACCTCGCTCCTACAAAAATTATTTACTGTTCCTTCTACTTATTGCATTTGGCATAAGCACATCTTTTGGAAATATTCATAATGAAAGGACCATAAGTCGAGAGAAGACATGCTTAAGAACATTTGTTTAGAGCAAGGAGAAACCACCTTGATTTTGGAGTGTTTTTGAAATTTTAGATTTCATGAGGATTCTATAGTCAAGAATAAGTAGATTAATGCACAACCTACTCTCTTCTTGCTTTTTGACATAATGGTGGATTATCATTACGCTTTGGGCTTAGGTGAGATTATCATCATGCTTTGGGTTTGGTTGAGTGGATCTATCGATATATTTTTATTAGAACACATGCGGCTACATGAATTTTCACTTCAGTACATCAACAGAGCCAAATATATGAATCCATTTTTGTCCTACCACTACACCGTTCTTCGTATAAAATCTGAATTTAATTTTTTCTCCAACCTCTACATCATTAGTTAGCGTATGATTTGGACCTTTTACATATGTAATATGGTATTTTTTATGTTTAGCTCAATTATTGTAAGTAGTTAAAAGATCCAATTTTTTAAGTTCTGTTGAAAAGAAGGGGTTATGTGTATTTGGATCTCGAGCTAAGTGAGCTATAAAAGCATGCAAGAATAGTTCACATGAATTTTTATGTGCTTTTCTAGAATTTTAATTGGACCTAAACCTCATAGTTTGATATATATATATATATATATATATATATATATATATATATATATAAGTGGACCGCCTTAAAGATTGGATTCTATGAAATTTATTAAAGTGAAATGTTTATTAACTGATATGTTCATGAAGGGATGATTGAGATAGACTGATAGCTTAATAATACATTACAAGACAAGCACCATTGTCCAAGTGGTTAATTGATTCGGCTTTGGTGCAAGAGGTCACAAGTTCGAAACTTGCTTTCGAACGTTTATTGGCATGGGATATGTTGTCCCAATGATTTGTTGTATATAAAGTACCATTTCAAAAAAAAATACATTAAAATTTTGGTTCCCACCAATGTCAATATGAGATTATTTTTCTTCATTTCCTTAAAATTTTGAATAACTTATTCTTAAAGAGGCAAGATCCCGGTAGTCTGGCATTTTTGTTCTTCAACAACTCGATAACTGACAAGTAAAAATTTGGAAGGATCTTAAATAATTTGAACATTGTAGCCCAAAAATGTATATGTTTATTACACCGGAAGTCAATTTTGGAACACCCATTTTTTTGCTGCTATTCTTTACTCTCATTATGCTCATTTATGTTTTTAAATGTTTAGTTTTCTTTAAAGTATTTAATTGAAAACTTTATAACCATGATCATTCTATACTATTGTCTCAAATATACTTCTTGATTGTGTTCTAACATGCCAAATTCTTAGTTCTTTCACCGTTATTGTTAATCGAAGAAGTTCATTTTCATTAATTCTTTAACTTACATATGTAATTAAAAAATGGATTGAAAAAATATTTTTCGACCATTTTTTCTTTTCCGACTTATTAATTAATAGTTTTGGTTATGATTAACATCATGGGTGTAAAAAGTTTCCAAGAGCACCCACATTTCTATTATCATATTTTATCTTTAATATTATTATTGTTGTTCTATTTTCGTGTAATTTAAATATGATTGTTGATATTCAGCTAAAAGTCCATTATGATAATTTCATGAATTGATTTCAACCGTGTCTTTTCGAGTTACCCAAAATACCCTTAGTCCCACAATACTTCGACCGTCCTTACCAAAACATATTCGATTATTAAATCCAACCTCCTTCATCAATATTTGTTCACATTCTAAATCCTAAAACCTAATCTTACATTCCCCAAATTAAACCGCCGATGCTCGCTTCACCTACGACAACCCAAGCGTGACATCCAATGAATCTCACTCACCTCTGATGATGGTCGCCTCATCTCGATGACACTCGCCTCATCTAGATGTTACTTGCCTCGTCTCATGACGCTCTCCCCACCATTCCAAACCTTAAACGTTGACCGCTTCTTTCACATCGAATCTTCTGCAAATAGTTTCCCAAATCATATTGTATATCAGATCCTTTAGGCTTCCTTCTTTTTCTGATGATCATTAGTCATGCATCGTAGTTCTTCGAAAATCTTAAGGCAACACCTTCAGTTGAATTTACGTCACCATAAGATTCGAATCTTCTGCAATTAGATTCTGCTACCATATTTGTATTACTCTATTTTTATAGCTTGGAACTTAATTACTTTGCATTGTGTTTAAATATTAATATTGAGTACTGATTTTAATTTTACATTGAAGATTAAACTGCCTTAAGAGTATAAACTGCTATATATTATTAACTTAGTAAACATAAAAATGTACCAGAATCAAAGAAGAGTCCTCTCTATATAAGCCAAAGGACGGCAAGAATAACTCTGTGAGTGTTGAGCATTGCATGCCAAAATCTTGAAATTTGATCCTATTTTTTCTCGTAACTTGAGCAACCCAAAAGGCTAATAAATCAACTACCAAGCAGTTTATTCTTCCTTTGAACTCCATCTCTTTTAGCATGCAACTGAACTCTTCAACCATATGGTTCTATATTGGTTGATCGGTAAAAATAAAATTGCTTGCACTTAGTCCATATGATTTCCACCTTTTTTGTTAATAAATCTATGCCATGTTGACAAAAAAAATTATTTATTATTTTTCATGAACTTCGAATTAGGTAAGGTTGTTACGAGTAGTTTAATACAACAAAACATGTTGTTTATCAGAAGTTTAATGCATTAAAAATAAGTTGAATAATGTTACAATTAAGGTTATGATCAATTAGGTAAGATTTAATTTATTAATTGTGGGTTTATATATTTAATTCAATAATCAAGTAAAATTTATATCATTTATGTTTTACTAGCAGAAGTGGTAAAAAGTTTTTAATATAGAATATGAAAGGAAAGTGATGCATAACATTGAAATTTCACAAGCACATTGATGAAGTAGGATATACTATTTCAGATAGCACATGTACCTTATTTGTTTTAATAATGCTTATTTAATTTTTTTTCTATGGTTTAAGGTAGTATTTGTAGATTCTCATATTATTCTACTCTTATTGCATATATTAGCCATTTCCTTGATCTCATCACACTTAATATTATATGATTATATCATTGATATGTTACAATATTCTATCCTGAAACTTGTTATTATATTCTCTTGAATGATTCTATAATAGAAATTACGAAAATCTTCATTGCCTTGCTTAATTTTCCTAACTAATTACTATGATAAGTGATAAAATTCTATCATATTTTTTCCTTTTTCCCCCTTTTTTGTGTGTTTCGAATGATCAAGGATGCAAGTGGGATAAGATTCAACAGATTATGTTTCTTTTTTCTTTTACTTTTCTAAAGATAAGTTTATTTGATTAAAACTTAATTATTATTCCATTAATCATAGCAGTTTAACCATATTGTGCTCACATTGGCTTGAGAAGTTAAAGTCTCAATCATTTTACTCTCTACTATAACTTCGGTTATTTTTAAGTCAAATTTTACAGTCTGTTGTTTAGCTCATGATTTTTTCAATACAGTAGGCGATGTGAAGTGTGTATATTTGTAAAACATGTAGTGGACTACCTTGAAAATCACTGAAAATCCATATTTTCATGGTATTAAGTCAAACATTGGTTATGGTTTTAGACCGGAAAACATACTACAGGTAGTTATGCTTTTAATTCTTTGAATCTAGAGTGTTATTGCATGCATTAAATTGGATTAAAACAGCAAGTTAGTAGATTTGAGACTTTATTAGGCCATATTTCAAGAGTGTTGCTGCATATGTTTCAAAATGGAATTTATTTAGTTGACCATGATATCCAATCTACTTGAGGATAAAATTATGTCTAATGGGCAACAACGGTAGCATATTTATTTAATAGACCTGTGCCTTTTTATATTGTTAAAACTGCTTTTTAATTTTCTCCATGAAAAGTAGATGTCTAAAATGAAAATAAATAGGGAAAAAGTCTTAGTATTAAAAAAAATTACGCATGCTATCTCAACATGAACATTAATACGTGGATTATAGCAACCTATAAAAATTAATTGCTTTTAAAAGTTCTTTTGTGCATTTTCTAAGTTTGGTAGAAGAAATAAAATTTTGACTTTGAAACTAAATTACGAGTAAACCATATAGAAAATGTGAAATCTTTAATATGGCATAAAATGTCTACGTTTGTCCAATGATTATCCATGTTATACAAAAATTTTATGTTGGAAATTTAAAATTCTCCGATGATTGTCCGTGTTATAACCTTTGTCTATTTCATTTTTTATCAGACTTTTATGGATGCCATTTTTACATAGGAGGTCATTATCAAGTCTATATGTACCCTTGATATGTTCCACACTTCATCTTTTAAGCTTTCATCATATACCTCAAAAAAACCGACCCTTAAAAGCACGTAATACCCTTTCAAGCAACACAGTACAATCTTATGAGTACATAGTTGTACTGTAAATTTCATATTGAATGTTATTTAGAAGTAGTTATAATTTCAATTTGGGAGCAAGTTAATGTGAAAATGTCAAAGTTTTTTGAATCATGCACACTGAAACGGTTGTATCTACAAGTTTTTAGGTTCATGTTTGATATTTTGTGGGGTGTGGGTAGCTCAAGTGTATTAATATTGAGAGTGGGTAGGAAGTTATTTATAAGCAAATTAATTTTTGAATTATTTGTTGGTAAAAGGTGCTTACATGCATTCAGCATTTTTGTTACTATTGTATTTTAGTTTAAGGTGATCTCATGGATACCGTGTTACAAATTTGCTGCGTTTTCCATCACAAGCGTGTAAAGTGAAAATAATTTCCCATATCTAAATTCGGTGGATAATGCTATATCTTTTAATTATAAAAAAAACCTTTTGTGGGATAATTAAATCCAGCTAACACTGTTTTTAAGCATAGTATATGGAATTTGGAATAAACTGTAGCTAAAAATGGTAGCTGCGCATTGTTGTACACCATTAATAATGATTTATAGCTTATCATTATTCAATCATGAAGTGATTTCCACATAGCGTTGCTCACCACCATATTATTTAGATTATTGTTTTCTATAACTTCTTGAATAACTATTTCAGGTTGATCACATTCCCCGGCAACCGTGGTTGCATCTATATAGGCAGGTCCAACATTCTCTAAAATAGATGCTCCTTGATAAAAAAATGCATCTCTTCGCACTGATGTTGCCTTATATCAGAGCAGTTCGCTTTATCCAGCATATTAAATTTGAGAACAAATACTACATGATCTCTACTCCCATCGAAAAATCTTGATAATGAATGAGAATTAACTAGCAAGAATGTTGATTTAGCAGTAAAGATTTGGACTAGCTTGGTGCTCTGTATCACCTTGAAGTGTTGACTTATCACATAATTTTATCATTTGTGGTATTTTAGAAACCATCAAAGTTTGTTTCTGAAAGTTAGGCAGTTAATTATATCATTTATATTTTTTAGTTAAAACAAAATTTATTCTTCAATTTAGTGACATTTTGACATGCTATACGAACTTCTATATATCTCTACTATTTAGTAACGAAAATTTATTGAATAGATTTCAACCTTGTCTTTTCAAAATACCGAAAATACCCTTCATTATTTTTACCTCTGTTATCATATATATTCATGTTTTTGCTGATACAGGTGGAAGATTGGTTACATACTTATGGCAAGGATGCTACGGCAAGTAAATTTGAAGAGCGTTCAGATTCACTAAAATCAATTGGCTACCCAATATTTGTCCTGTTTTTATTTTTCCCCTTTATTAATTTTGGACAACAACTGAAGCTTGAAATGACTTGAACATAGGTTAACGAAACTAAATCTTGATTTTCGCAGATTGAATGAGTTAAATGTACATCTATCTGCCATTGAAAATGCTTGAATGTTCACACAAGAAAAGGTGTATGAAAATGTTTACATCTGGGGTTGACAGTCATAGTTATGTACATTCAACTGTTCGCAAATGTAGTTTGATGGTTGGTCTGTACTTGCACAAATTTGATAAACAAGAGTTAAAGAATGACAAGCATCAAGGCTGAACGGTTTAAAATTATAGAACTTATTGATATAGCTCAGTTGCAATAATTGGATCGTGCTCTATGTTCATCTGAATTCTCAATAATTTGTATCATAAATCTGTACGTACAGCTGTATTATCTTAGTAATTTTAGTTGTAACTATCAGTGTCTATTTTATGTTTGTATCTCAGCTTTTGGCATTTATTACTTACAGTACGATGTCATCTTATTACTCAATTTTCAGATGTATTTCCTACGATCATTACTAGTCGTTGAATTGGTACTTAAATTGGTACACGGTAAAAAAATGTGCACTTATGAAATGTTTGTTCAAGTAGTATATCTACTCTTCATAGCTGTATTGAACTTCACTTACGAAGAACATTTCTAGGTTAACTGTTTAACTGTAACACACATATTCATGAGATATTGCAACAAATTTGTGAGACATTGAAACCTGATACATTGGCCTGCACGATACATACAAATGAGCATTTCTAGCATTTGTTTTCTTTTGTAAATTAATGTATGCTAGAAAATCTTAACAAATCAGTGCAAAATAATAATTTGTCCAGCTTGAATTATTGATTTGTTGTTTGTTCTACAATTTCATTTATTTCAAATGAAGGAATGATTATATATAACTAAACAGATTCTTACTCATCATTTACCTAAACTGAGGTGTTAAAAATAGCCCGTGTGCGAAGCATGGGTCTTACACTATATTCATAAAGGCATGTGTCTCTGTTTTTGTGTATATAAGCCTTGGAATAAATTGAATATGAAGGCAAGAATGAAATGAAGGCAATTATATATATTACAAATTGAAGTATGCGAAATATCTTTACTAATACTTGTAATAGCTTTGGTGTCACACTTTTTTTGTATCAACGTGAACTACCAAAAGAGCCTCCCTATATATTATCAAATTGTAATCACTTGAAAATAGGATCTAATATTATACTTCTTCTACAAATTCAAACGCTCCTAACAATAGGATCTAACAATTAAACATGCTTTAGAAATTCAAAACGCTTCTAAAAATAGGATCTAAAATTAAACTTACTTTATAAATTCAAAATAATTCTTTGCAAACATACAAATCTTAATATCACTTGAAAATAAAATATAAAAATTGACTGATTCAAACATGTACAATTTATAATGATAAACATTCACTAGAAGTGGAGCATCATGGTCAGCCAAAAACTTGATGATAGGTCTTTGGTGTCCACTTGAGAAGGTAACTCACAAGCAGGAAGAGAATATGCCACATCTCCATTTATCCATTATCAACTATATTTGAATATCCATTTGAACAAATTCAGTAGTACTTTAGTGAGCAATTGTGTGTGTGTGTATCAATGTTTTAAGAGGTGAAGGCTTACACGAGATATATTTTTGGTTATAAGGCAACGCTTAAGTTTCGAGGTTGAGGAGAAATTTTTTCATGTAAATGTTATACACATACATGCTAAAAAATTAAATATATAATAATATATGACGAACATTTAAATAAGAAACATTAAACATTAAACATTCAAAGCAGTTCAAACAAAATACAATAATTACATATATAACATGTAATTAAAAACTTTCTAATATATACATCATTTATTAATAGACATATAAGCACAGTTTACGTTAAAATTTGTACAAAACTTAGTGCAATTTCATCAACTTAGAAATTTATTGCTTTAATCACTTCATGAATTGAATTATTAAGGCTTAACTACTTTGTTGATGTAAAGCCGGATAGTAGTTTAATTTTCATAAACAAGAGTCAAACGTCAGAACCATAGATAGAAGTTCATATGCATAATAAGAGCCACAGTGAAAGTATTATGCATTGAATTCTCCTTATTATTAGGCTAGGTAAAAGAAGAGATAGAAGAGATGAAGCCATGTTGTGAAATGATGATGCATATAATATGTTTCCATATTAGTTAAAAGAGCATATAGATGTATAAGTACAAGTATCATTTCCATTTCCAGTAGTATAAAATAAACTAAAACAAAAGAAACAAATAATAAAAATTTAGTACTGTAAAAAAATTTGTCCATGGCTGTTCTTCAGTTGTTTTGACCTTCTTAAATGCTACTTTCGGTTCAATTTATGCAGACAATGATACTGTCAAATTTACTTTTAGGGGTATAACTGTAAATTCATGCACATTGTGATTTGCAGGCCTACCCGAGCATGTATATACACTCTATATATATAAAGCTCATGATTATAATTGAATAAAAAAGAAGTTTTTCTCATATATCGTAATATTATAAAATGATTATTTAATAAACTAGTTTCTAAAATCAAACATAATAATTTGAAGTATATGTTTTTCATTTCATTCATTCGTAAATATAATTTAAAGTTCATTGAATTTAAAAAATATATTTGAAAATTGAATATAATATATATATATATATATATATATATATATTAATTTAAACATTGTATATTTCTAAACATAGACAAGTATAAGTATAAAATTATAAAATACAAACATGAAAAATACTTTATAAAATAGACTTGTTTTATTGTTTTTGAAAATTAAAAAAAAATTATTATATATTTACGTATGAAAATCAATAATTAAAAAAATTTAACCAAAACAATTTTAAACTAGAAGGAAAAAGGATTTTTTTTATGGCTATATGTGTTAAAGTGTATATATATATATATATATTTAATAATTAATTTACATTTGGTAAATTTATACGTATGAATTATGTATATAGAATTTAAAAATAATATTAGTACATATATATATATACTGATTTTGAAATGTGCATAAATGTTATATAGATATTTACTCAATTTTTAATACATTAAATTTGAATTTTGTAGTTACTAGATTTTGTTAAAGTCTATCTAGATCTAAATTTAAAATTGAATTTTAAATTTAATCTTATAATTGTTTATATTATCATTTGTAGTCAATTTATATTATAATAAACTATATGTATATATTGATATAGTATAACCACTTACATTATATATATGTATATATACATATATCTTATTTTATAAAGTATATTTTAATATATACACATATACACCACACGTATGTATATAGAGGGACTTACAAGTCTATTGCGGTGTAAATCCCAATGATTACACACCAGCATGTTAAACCATTTATATTACTTATGTTGCATATGCATGTACACAGTTATGTGTACTTATACACATACATATATTATATAATACAAATTGTACAATAAATAAAACCTTATTTATAAAATAAATATAATATCGATTTTATATAAAACAAAATTTAGATAAGATCTAAATAAATTTAAACTTTATAGGCCCATAAAGATCCAAATGGAATAAAAATTTAAAATTTACTCTTTTACCCTGTTGCATGTTTGCCCAATTCCAACAGCATCTCCATACGGGCATGTTAACCCATGTGAACATTATCCTATTGCACGTGCACGCACATACATATGTGTATATGATAAACATATATTTAATATGACATAAATTATATAAAAAAAACTTCATTTATTAATTTAAATAAAATATTGATTTTATTTAATTGAAAAGTTAAAAAAGTTCTAAACAAATTAGACAACATAGACCGATTAAAGATCCAATTACCCATTTACCCTACTACGTGCTGGCCCAGTTTTATTAGTGGTATCAAAGCCTAATAGCATATGCAGTATAAATTAGCAGTATTAGGGCTAACTTATTAAAGCCTACCTATATAACCAGGGTGTCCAGAAAATTAGTGTTTAAGGTTGGGTTTGGGTAATCAAGTACTTGCTTGGCCCGAATGGATGAGGCAAGCCCAAATTATCCCGATATAAAAGCCTGAATTATTTTAGGCCTTGGACTAATTTCAAAATTGTTCTGAAATAATAATAAAATTTAAATTTAAATTAATAAAAATACTATAAATGTTATAATATATATTTTCAATTTTTTTTAAAATTAAAATAAATGTTTCAAATTTAATATAAAGCACATATTATAGTTATAATATAAGTTTTCAAATTGTATGAAATTGTCATAAATCCGAAAAAATAATTTATTAATAAGATTAATAAAATAAATGAATTAATTAAATAAGTTAATTAATTAAATATGTATACATGCATGATATATATAACGATATATGTTATGTCACTTGGAATTGTTTAATACAATATTAGTATACGTGCGTGTATAAAAGAATTTTCAAAATTAATAAATTAAATCAAAAATTTTAATTAAATAAATTAATAAAAAATTAATTAATAAATTAAAACGCACGTATGTATATAAGATATATGTGTATTATTATAAAGGTTATAGTATATATATTTAATATAATATGTTATAATTGAATAATATAATAATTAATTAAAGTGTTAATTAATTAAATTTATTAAACAAAATTTATCTAATATAATGTTATAAACAAAATATTATATATATATATATATATATTAAATAAAGTATATTAGTTATATAATAATAAAAGTTATATAATATAAAGTGGAAATTAGGTTGAAGGGTTTCTCATTTCAGGATAATAAGTTTTAAGGAGAACAATTCTGAATAATTAGTTTTAAGGACAATTTACAGATAAATGATAAATTCATTTATCTTTTTAAGTTATATAGGAAATTGATAAATTCATTTATCATTATTTTTGTAATTGAAAATGATAAATTCATTTATCTTTTTCCTTATATTTATGCTTGAAACTAATTTTTCAGAATTGCCGTCCTTAGAACATATTACTCAGCATAAAGAAGCCTTTTAAGTGAAAATCCCCTAACATAAATATGTAAATTGAAGATGGAATAGTTAGTGTCCCATTTGGACTTAAGAGGTAAATACATTTGTATAGTACGCAGACCGTGATTCCCGATGTGTCCGACAATTGAATCACGATGGTATTTCATAAGAAATACATTATTCCATAATAAACTGTTATTACTCAATATAATATATCAAAGATTACGAATCTTTAATATAAATTTGTCCTCTACCATTTATACTTTAATAAATTGTAATATTCCGAAATTTTTGACAATAACAATTTAATAATCTTTATTAAAATTAAATTGATATTGATAATTTTGTTGATAATAATTCAAATTGATTTGACAATCTTCTTCAATAAATATTTAATTGGTTATTTTATCTTTTAAAGATAATAAATTGGTTTCTATTTATAATATAAATATAAAGTTTATATTGTGAATAAATTATCACTGTTTTAAATTTAATAAATAAACATATTTTCTAATTCTAATATTTTTTTTAGTAATTTGGAAAATTAGTTTTTTTATTTAATATTAGCTTTTCAAAGTTATTAAATAAATAAATCTTGGTTTAAACTTAATAAATGAATCATGATTTAAAATTCTAACATATATATTAATAATTTGGAAATTTTGATTTAATTTAATATTACGTTTTCAAAACTATTTAAATAAATAAATATATGTTTTTTTAATTGTTAAGACAAATGTTTAAATGTTTAAAATAATTTTGGCTTGAGTTTTAAATTTAAAATGAATTAACAAAATTTTTTATAGCTTAATAGAATAAGTAATTTATTAATAAAGAAATGATTTCTTTTATAATTATTTTAAATTTAATAATGAGATATTTCTAAATAAACAATACTAATAGTGTATTGTCTTTATAAATAGATTTTTAATAAAAATAGCTATTGTTATTTCAAATATTAATTTGTATTCATAACTTGATTTTTAAATATTAGATTTTGAATTTGATTTGAATTTAAAATCCAAAGTATAGATTTTTGATTGTTTCAATTTTTATTTGTATAAGCTTTATTATAAGCATAAATTGTTTTTATTTCTTTTATAAATTTATATACATATTAAATACTAATTAACAAATTAGTTAGGCTTAACATATATATTAACATGTAAATTTAGTACAAATTACTTTTAAAAAGGACAAGTGTTGTATTCCTAAGTTTTTACAACAAATGTTCAAAGATCAACCTATTAAGTTGACAAATGTTGAAATAGTTTACAAGTGTCATTTTGTTTTAAATTTTCTTTTATTTAAGAAAATCTGAATATAACCTATATAAGAACACATTCTTTCATTCCTATCTCTTTTTTCTTCATTTCCTAATCAAAGAAAATTTCAACTTGTTTATTTTGAAATCTGAAACATGAAAACCCAAATTCAAAGATTTTCCCAAAATCAGTAAATTCCTCATACAAAAAATCCTGAATCATGTTCAATAAAAAAATCAAACTCCATTTCAAAATCTATAGCCTGTATCTTCAAAACCCTACACAAACCCTTCACAAACTCCTCTTCAAATTCTGTGGCCTGCAAACAACTTTAAAAATCTGCACATCTTCAAAAGCAACTTCGTTTCTTCCTTTGAAAACCAAACCTGCATTTCATTTCAACTTGAAATCAATTGTTGAAAGATCATGTCTGCATTTTTTAAAAAAAAAACCTGAAGTCAACAAGATCAAAGCCTGCATGCAAGTAGTTTTGGTCAGGAAGCATAAGCATTCCAGTTTCAACAGCATGCAACTCAATTTTTTAAAAGATCAAGCTTTTTCAAAATATAGAGTACTTTGTTCTTCTGTAATCAGGTGAGTAACTCCTTTTAAACTTAAAGATTAATCTGGTTGTTTGATGTATGCTTTAAATAAGTTGTAATTGGTATATATATGTTGGAATTTTTTGTGTATTTGTGATGAGTGATACTTGTATGATTTTGAAAGATCTGTAGAACTTTTCTGTTCTAGATGTCAAGCTTGGTTTTTTTTAATTTAAATCATTTTCCCCTTGATCCATTGATTTTTAAGACTTAGGATCTAATTAAATATTGTTTGTTTGATTGTAAGCTAAATTTTAAAAATTTATTTAACTTAAATTAAAACTATAATGGCTTTGGAAATAAGATTTTAATAGGAAACTCAAACCACTGTAAAATACAAACATGTTAATTTTGCAATTCAGTATCATAAATCAAAAGCATTAACAAAAACATGATTTTTTAATCAAGAATCATAATTTTTAGAAAAGATTTGAAGGCACAGTAATATGATGAACTGAAATGGGATTATCTGCATTTTCTGGTGATCTATGAATTGTGGAGGCTCGGGTTTCTTCTGGGTGATGGAGGAGGGTTAGGAGAAGCTGGGAAAAATCTTGGATGGTGATGGATATCATTGTGGAAGGTGCAGTTTTGTAAATTCTTTTTAAACCCTAGTTTTAAAGGAGTTTGAAGAATTGATCATTTCGGTTTGTAGGATTGACCGAGTGTTACGATCTTTTGGGAATTGATAGATTGGTCATGGATGAAGTCGAGGCCGGAGTGGCTGACCCTCAGGTGGTCGGGGCGGCTAGAATTTGGAGTAGACAGGTTTTGAAGGAAAACCTGCTTATATTTCCAGGTTTTGGGATTTGGGTGTTCGATTGTGATTTCGAGAGTGGTAGCTCGGATTGATGGTCGTGGGTGGTTGCTAGGTCCGTTGCAGGAGTGTGGCGTTCATCAGCGACGATCTATGGTGACCAGAGCCACCGTGCATATGCACAGTGAAGATATTGCACTGATGATGTTTGGGTAAGTTTGGTAACAGGGGAAGATATGCATTAGACTCGAAGAAATAAGGTAGTTGACTCGGGGAAGTTAGGTTGAAAACTCGAAGCAGATTTGGGTTTCTCGCGTTGTTCTGTGTTTTCAGGTTTTACAGTAACCTGTATTTTTGTTTTAATTTTTTTTTAAAACTGCAGTTTTTAAATGAAAGCTAGAATTTAAAACTAGTTTTAAATTCAAAGTTTAAAATTTTTGAATTCAAGTTTCAATTTAAAATCTCAGTTTTAAATAAAAATAAAGTTCTAAACTTGAACTTATTTAATTACTTTATTTTGGTAAGTAGTTTGAATTTTTTAGAATGAAGTTTGTAAAATATGAGCAAGTTAAGGTTAAACTAAATCTGGGAATTAAATATGAATTTCAGTTTTTGAAATTAAAAGAAGTTTAAATTTGGAAGATTTAAACAAAATGTAAATTTAAAATTATTGAATTTTGAAATGGATTTAGTTTTAAACTCTTATGAATTTCTTTATTAAGACAAGCACTTGTTTGTCTTATAATTTTTGAAAGGTTTTAAATTGTTTAAAACTTTGTTTAAGTTCAAATGATATTCATTTTAAAATTCATATTTGAAATGAAATTTCAAAGTAATTTCAAAAGTAATTTGTTCCAAATAAATTTGTTTTTAAACATAATTAAGAAATGTTTTAACTTAAAATTAAGTTAAGATTTAATGTTTTGAAATTAATTTAATTAATGGAGTAATTAAGGAATAACTAGTTAATTTATTTAATTAATTGAATAAGGTTAAATAAATATTGATTAAGGGTTAATCAATTTGAAATTAAAGATCATTAATTAGATTATTTAATTAATGATTAAAGATTTATTAATTAAGCAATTTAGTTATAATCAAGGTTAATTTATTTAAATAATTAAGGATTAAATTAAGTTTCGGTTAACTCTTGATTAATTAAATAATTAGACTTTAATAAATGGATAATTTAGATAATTTGATTTGTGATTAATTTAAGTTAATTACTTAATAAAAATAATTAGAGAATGGTTAATGAAGGTCATTAACTAGGATTATTTAATAATTAATTAATGTGGTTAATTTTAATAATTAATTAGATTAATTAATTTAATAATAATCATTTGTGAATTGTTGAGTATAATTACTTAATGAAGTAATTAAGAAATAAATTACTCAAGCTAATTACTTGTGTTAAATGTGATTGTTTAAATTTATTAATTAAGTTTAATTAATTTTAAACACTGGATGTTTTAATGATAATTATTTAATGTAATTAATGGATTGGAAATTACTTACTAAAGTAATTGATTGATAATTACTGAATGTAATTTATTAAAGATGTTTTAAAATGGAAGTAATTTGAGTATAATTACTTAGTAATTAATCAAGGGATTAATTAAGAAATTAATTAAAGAATAATTTATTTATTTTAATGAAGTAATTAAGTTAGTTAATTACTGAATATGGTTAATCAAGAAGGATTAATAATTATGGGTTAATTACTTAAGGTAATTAATTTAAGAGGATAATTAATTAAATATGATTAAGGGTCATTAATTATTATAATTAATGATGTAACTAAAGTTGATTAATTATGATTAATTAATCAATGACAAGTGATTAAAGGAAATTAATAAATGTAATTAATTAAGGATTATGTTATTAATTATAGTTAATTAATTAATTGAAGTAATTAAATGTTAATTACTGTTTTGGATGAGAATAATTAATTTGTGAAATTAATTAAGGATGATTACTTGAATGCAATTAAGGATAATTAATCAAGAGTGATTAATTAAGGTGATTAATTTGAATGATTAATTAATAGATTGTAATCAATTAAATGGTTAAGCAAGCAAGATTTATATTGATAAGCAATTAATTTAATTTAAATTAAATTAATTAAAGATGAAGTAATTAATTTAATTCACTTTAAATTAATTAGAAATGGAGATAATTAATTTAATTCATTTTAAATTAATTATATTGTGATTAAGTAAATCATTGCTTATGTACGAATGGGTAATATTGATTGCCTTGGATGCTTTGTGATCTCAGAAATGAGATAAATAATGTTGTACGGTATGAATGCTTGGTTGCATTGAGATGATAGTATAAGTTATCTATTTGTGATGATAACATGAATTATCTATTGTGATGATAATGTAGATTTTCTATTGCGATATTGTGAATTATCTGTCTGTATATATAGATAGTTGAACTGAATTGTTTAACCTTAAACAACTTGGACCTAAAAGATAGGTTTTGAATTTCGATGAGACCGGGATCGGGTTTCCATATTTGGATATCCGAAAAGCACATCGATCCAAATTAACGATAGGTCGTGAATCTCAAGTGAAGATGAAGATTCAGAGTGCAAGGGTTATCGTCGTTAACTCTGAGGGTGATTCCAAAATGAGTGTATCGAGATAATGTCTTCGGTTTCGTTCCAACCCGGAACGAACTTGTATGGATTGAATGCTTTCAGAATATCGTCAGGTGGACAATGAGCATTCTAAGTGATGTGTTCACTAAAGGTAATCGTAGCCTCAAGCCTCATCAACCGGGAATGGCTAAAACAGGGGAGGTACAGCAAGGTTAAGTGGGTCATGCCCAAGTAGGACGAGATTTTCCCCTGTTTAGAGGTCCCTTTTTATTCGGCTTTGTGGGCGGTTGCTAACTACAATCGTGGGTTGTCTTGTTCGGAACTGTTCAGTAAGGAATGGTTCCGGCCTTGTGTTGCAGGGGATTGGGAGTGATCCTCGGTATGTTGATCTTGGCCGCGACGGGCGGTACCCCGGTAGCCCTGCCATTGTATGGAATCCAAAATCCAATAAGTGCCCTCGGTTTCGATTGTATTACCCACTTTTGTGGCTAGTAGCTGGAATTTAATGAATGTAACAATTTCGGCTATTTCATATTTACTTGAAAAACCCTAGACCTATTATAATATCATCGGATTTCCTATCAAATGTTTTGGTTAGCGTAAGGTAAATTTTTTCCATGTTTATGTGTGGGAAGTCTTACGTGATACCTTTCTTTTCAAAAGGTTTTTGAAAGTTAAGAAACCTTAACCTGTTACTCACACCAAGCCCATGTCTGACCCGGGGTTTATCTTCTGTTTTCTTAAACTCTTGGGTACTCAAATTTTTACGAGTAGCCAAGGGATTCAGGTTAGCTTTGACGAATTGTGGAGGAGCAAATGGAGCAGGAGGCTTTTGCATGTAGATATATAGTTTTCCGCTATGTTGTTTTCTCTGAGTAGTTTCTTGCATTGTACTGAGCTGTATAACTAGATAGGTGTTTATAACTGTCTAGAATGTGATGTGTAATCTTCGTAACTCTGATAATGATTGTAAACTATGTAATATTTATGTTATTAATATAATTTATTGGATCCATTGTTTAGATTCTGATGTTGTTTCTTCTTTCTTTTCTTTCTTTTCTCATTTCTATCCCTTTCTTTCTTCAAGATGATACGATTTTCTGTGGTGAGAAAGTTGGATCGTCTCAGTTGGTATCAGAGCGTTAGGTTGAGTGAATACCTAGGCTCTGGAGTGGTGACTTTCTTGAGAGAGCGTATTTGTAATTTTAAATATATAAATATATATTTATTTCTACATATCTGTTGGATTACCTGTTCGGGTTTTCCAATATAAGTTATAAAGGTAGATGGGGTAGTGGTGTGTGTAACACGACTATCATTAGTTGGAGTTTGAATGTTTGAGGTTGGAAGTGTATTTGTCGAGACTGTAGACCCAATACCATCTCGATTGAGTTCTGTAGTGATGAAGGATTTCATCGATCTCTGAAGGAAACCTGTTAAGGTTCGGAGTCTATCTTTGAAGTTGGATGAGTAGAGTTTGGTTCTATTAGTTGGCTAGGTAGAAGCACGTGATGGTATTTTGATACCTCAGGAAGTAGTAGCTGCGTGATGAGATGCAGTGACTAAGGATATTTCTCAAGATGTTTTCTTTGGAAAGAGTTTAAGGAAGTGAGTCTGCTTCAGTGTTGTGACTGTGTTCAGCTGGTGCTTCTGTTTGATTTGAAGTCCGAGTTTCTCGAAGAGCTTTGGAATAGGAATTCTTTGGCATCTGTGGCAGCAGTGCAACTCGGAGTGTTCTATGTTGGCAGGAAGTCTTCTGGCTTAGCAGTATTTCTGAAGTAGAGTTCAGAAGCAACAGAGTAGATCCTTTTCTTCGCTCGATTGGCTAGATAAGTGTAAGCTGTTCTGTTTGATTAAAGGAGAACAGTTTTCCTTGGATTTGGTTGGGATTGATCACAAAAGTGACTTGCAATTGTTTGGGTGTTCACTTGGGTTATCAGAGTTTTGTCCGCATCTGAAGGTTGAGTTTCCCTATCGACTAGGATCCCAAGATTGCTACTAGTAGTTCAGCTTAGTAGAAGGATGATTCCTAGAGATTGAGTTGGTGTAGCAGCTCAGGTTTTGGTGGAATTTCTGATATTTTCTTTATGGACCCGATGAACCATATTTCTGGGATATGTTGTCCAGTTTGTGCTCGTGTTCTTCTTCAGCATTTTCATCTACTTCGGATCAGAGTTGTGCAGCGGAAGCAGTTTGGGAGTACATTTGCATTTCTTTTCCGGATAAGAGAAGTTGTTGTCTTCTAATATTTGAGGCGTAGAGTTTGAGTTCTTGGTTTTAGTTGATCTTGAGGAGATCATTTTGTTGAGTTGATTGGTTTTGTTTGTTTCTAGAGGCATCGACGAAGGGATGAGCTGATCAGTAAGGTTGTAGGCAGCCCAGGATCGTCCGATGAGTTTTGTGGATTTGAGGTGGAGGAATTTGGATTCTGAAGTCGGAGATTTAATTATTGGATAAGTTTTCTTCGATCAAAAAGGAGCTATAAGATTGAGTAAGGATGTGAAGCTAGCTCTAAAGTGTTTTGGATCTTTTCTGTGTTCTTATAAGATTAAGTGATTGATCTACAGGATTGGATTGCCAGTTTGGATAACTGGGATTCGATGAGTTTCACGTATCTCTGATGGAGTATGTGTATGATCTATCACTGGTTGTGGAACCAGCAGTTCTGGAGTTTTGGTTGTTTTGGGTAGTTAGCATATGTTTGATATATGCTTGTGCTTTAAAATTAAATATTTAATGAGATTGTTAAATTACCTTTGTTTTAAATTTCGGGGACGAAATTCTTTTGAGGGGGGAGGATTGTAATATCCCGGAATTTTTGGCAATAACAATTTAATAAACTATATTAAAATTAAATTGATATTGATAATTTTGTTGATAATAATTCAAATTGATTTAATAATCTTCTTCAATAAATATTCAATTGGTTATTTTATCTTTTAAGGATAATAAACTGGTTTCTATTTATAATATAAATATATAGTTTATATTGTGAATAAATTAGCATTGTTTTAAATTTAATAAATAAAACATATTTTCTAATTCTAATTTTTTTTTAGTAATTTGGAAAATTAGTTTTTTATTTAATATTAGCTTTTCAAAGTTATTAAATAAATAAATCTTGGTTTAAACTTAATAAATGAATCATGATTTAAAATTATAATATATATATTAATAATTTGGAAATTTTGATTTAGTTTAATATTAAGTTTTCAAAACTATTTAAATAAATAAATATATGTTTTTTTAATTGTTAAGACAAATGTTTAAATATTTAAAATAATTTTGGCTTGTGTTTTAAATTTAAAATGAATTAACAAAAAGTTTTATAGCTTAATAGAATAAGTAATTTATTAATAAAGAAATGATTTCTTTTATAATTATTTTAAATTTAATAATGAGATATTTCTTAAAAAAACAATATTAATAGTGTATTGTCTTTATAAATGGATTTTGAATAAAAATAGCTATTGTTATTTCAAATATTAATTTGTATTCATAACTTGATTTTTAAATATTAGATTTTGAATTTGATTTGAATTTAAAATCCAAAGTATAGATTTTTAATTGTTTTAATTTTTATTTGTATAAGCTTTATTATAAGCATAAATTGTTTTTATTTCTTTTATAAATTTATATACATATTAAATACTAATCAACAAATTAGTTAGGCTTAACATATATATTAACATGTAAGTTAAGTACAAATTACTTTTAAAAAGGACAAGTGTTGTATTCTTAAGCTTTTACAACAAATGTTCAAAGATCAACCTATTAAGTTGACAAATGTTGAAATAGTTTACAAATGTCATTTTGTTTTAAATTTTCTTTTATTTAAGAAAATCTGAAAATAACCTATATAAGAACACATTCTTTCATTCCTATTTCTTTTTTCTTCATTTCCTAATCAAAGAAAATTTCAACTTGTTTATTTTTCAAATCTGAAACATGAAAACCCAAATTCAAAGCTTTTTCCAAAATCAGTAAATTCCTCATACATAAAATCCTGAATCATGTTCAATAAAAAAAATCAAACTCCTTTTCAAACTATATATAGCCTGTATCTTCAAAACCCTACACAAACCCTTCACAAACTCCTCTTCAAATTTTGTGGCCTGCAAACAATTTTAAAAATCTACACATCTTCAAAAGCAACTGCATTTCTTCCTCTGGAAATCAAACCTGCATTTCATTTCAACCTGAAATCAACTGTTGAAAGATCATGTCTGCATTTTTTTTAAAAAAACCTGAAGTCAACAAGATCAAAGCCTGCATGCAAGTAGTTTTGGTCAGGAAGCATAAGCATTCCAGTTTCAACAGCACGCAACTCAATTTTTTAAAAGATCAAGCTTTTTCAAAATATAGAGTGCTTTGTTCTTCTGTAATCAGGTGAGTAACTCCTTTTAAACTTAAAGATTAATCTGGTTGTTTGATGTATGCTTTAAATAAGTTGTAATTGGTGTATATATATGTTGGAATTTCCTATGCATTTGTGATGAGAGATACTTGTATGATTTTGAAAAATCAATAAAACATTTCTGTTCTAGATGTCAAGCCCAGTTTTTTGTCAATTTAAATCATTTTCCCCTTGATCCATTGATTTTTAAGACTTAGGATCTAATTAAATATTGTTTGTTTGATTGTAAGCTAAATTTTAAAAATTTATTTAACTTAAATTAAACTATAATGGCTTTGGAAATAAGATTTTAACAGGAAACTCAAACCACTGTAAAATCCAAACATGTTAATTTTGCAATTCAGTATAATAAATCAAAAGCATTAACAAAAACATGATTTTTAAATCAAGAATCATAATTTTTAGAAAAGAGTTAAAGGCATAGTATTATGATGAACTGAAATGGGATTATCTGCATTTTCTGGTGATCTATGAATTGTGGAGGCTCGGGTTTCTTCTGGGTGATGGAGGAGGGTTAGGAGAAGCTGGAAAAAATCTTTGATGGTGATGGATATCATTGTGGAAGGTGCAGTTTTGTAAATTCATTTTAAACCCAAGTTTTAAAGGGGTTTGAAGAATTGATCATTTCGGTTTGTAGGATTGACCGAGTGTTACGATCTTTTGGGAATTGATAGATTGGTCGTGGATGAAGTCGAGGCCGGAGTGGCTGACCCTCAGGTGGTCGGGGTGACGAGAATTTGGAGTTGACAGGTTTTGAAGGGAAACCTGCTTATGTTTCCAGGTTTTGGGATTTGGGTGTTCGATTGTGATTACGAGAGTGGTAGCTCGGATTGATGGTCGTGGGTGGTTGCTGGGTCAGTTGCTGGAGTGTGGCGTTCATCAGCGACGATCTATGGTCGCCAGAGCCACCGTGCATATGCACGGTGAAGATATTGCACTGTTGATGTTTGGGTAAGTTTGGTAACAGGGGAAGATAGGCATTAGACTCGAAGAAATAGGGTAGTTGACTCGGGGAAGTTGGGTTGAAAACTCGAAGCAGATTTGGGTGTTCTCGGGTTGTTTTGTGTTTTCAGGTTTTACAGTAACCTGTATTTTTGTTTTTTTTTTAAACTGCAGTTTTTAAATGAAAGCTAGAATTTAAACCTAGTTTAAAATTCAAAGTTTAAAATTTTTGAATTCAAGTTTCAATTTAAAATCTCAGTTTTAAATAAAAATAAAGTTTTAAACTCGAACTTATTTAATTACTTTATTTTGGTAAGTAGTTTGAATTTTTTAGAATGAATTTTGTAAAATATGAGCAAGTTAAGGTTAAATTTAAATCTGTGAATTAAATATGAATTTTAGTTTTTGAAATTAAAAGAAGTTTAAATTTGGAAGATTTAAAAAAAATGTAAATTTAAAATTATTGAATTTTGAAATGGATTTAGTTTAAAACTCTTATGAATTTCTTTATTAAGACAAGCACTTGTTTGTCTTATAATTTTTAAAAGGTTTTAAATTGTTTAAAACTTTGTTTAAGTTTAAATGATATTCATTTTAAATTTCATATTTGAAATGAAATTTCAAAGTAATTTCAAAAGTAATTTGTTCCAAATAAATTTGTTTTTAAACATAACTAAGAAATGTTTTAACTTAAAATTAAGTTAAGATTTAATGTTTTGAAATTAATTAAATTAATGGAGTAATTAAGGAATAACTAGTTAATTTATTTAATTAATTGATTAAGGTTAAATAAATATTGATTAAAGGTTAATCAATTTGAAATTAAAGATCATTAATTAGATTATTTAATTAATGATTAAAGATTTATTAATTAAGCAATTTAGTTATATTCAAAGCTAATTTATTTAAATAATTAAGGATTAAATTAAGTTTCAGTTAACTCTTAATTAATTAAATAATTAGACTATAATAAATGGATAATTTAGATAATTTGATTTGTGATTAATTTAAGTTAATTACTTAATAAAAATAATTAGAGAATGGTTAATGAAGGTCATTAACTAGGATTATTTAATAATTAATTAATGTGGTTAATTTTAATAATTAATTAGATTAATTAATTTAATAATAATCATTTGTGAATTGTTGAGTATAATTACTTAATGAAGTAATTAAGAAATAAATTACTCAAGCTAATTACTTGTGTTAAATGTGATTGTTTAAATTTATTAATTAAGTTTAATTAATTTTAAACACTGGATGTTTTAATGATAATTATTTAATGTAATTAATGGATTGGAAATTACTTACTAAAGTAATTGATTGATAATTACTGAATGTAATTTATTAAAGATGTTTTAAAATGGAAGTAATTTGAGTATAATTACTTAGTAATTAATCAAGGGATTAATTAAGAAATTAATTAAGGAATAATTAATTTATTTTAATGAAGTAATTAAGTTAGTTAGTTACTAAATATGGTTAATCAAGAAGGATTAATAATTATGGGTTAATTACTTAAGGTAATTAATTTAAGAGGATAATTAATTAAATATAACTAAGGATCATTAATTATTATAATTAATGATGTAATTAAAGTTGATTAATTATGATTAATTAATCAATGACAAGTGGTTAAAGGAAATTGTTAAATGTAATTAATTAAGGATTAATGTTATTAATTATAGTTAGTTAATTAATTGAAGTAATTAAATGTTAATTACTGTTTTGGTTGAGAATAATTAATTTGTGAAATTAATTAAGGATAATTACTTGAATGTAATTAAGGATAATTAATCAAGAGTGATTAATTAAGGTGATTAATTTGAATGATTAATTAATTGATTGTAATCAATTAAATGGTTAAGTAAGCAAGATTTATATTGATAAGTAATTAATTTAATTTATTTTAAATTAATTAAAGATGAAGTAATTAATTTAATTCACTTTAAATTAATTAGAGATGGAGATAATTAATTTAATTCATTTTAAATTAATTATATTGTGATTAAGTAAATCATTGCTTATGTATGAATGGGTAATATTGATTACCTTGGATGCTTTGTGATCTCAGAAATGAGATAAGTAATGCTGTATGGTATGAATGCTTGGTTGCATTGAGATGATAGTATAAGTTATCTATTTGTGTTGATAACATGAATTATCTATTGTGATGATAATGTAGATTTTCTATTGCGATATTATGAATTATCTGTCTGTATATATATAGATAATTGAATTGAATTGTTTAACCTTAAACAACTTGGACCTAAAAGATACGTTTTGAATTTCGATTTGACCGGGATCGGGTTTCCATATTTGGATATTCGAAAACCACATCGATCCAAATTAACGATAGATCGTGAATCTCAAGTGAAGATGAAGATTCAGAGTGCATGGGTTATCGTCGTTAACTTTGAGGGTGATTCCAAAATGAGTGTAACGAGATAATGCCTTCGGTTTCGTTCGAACCCGGAACGAACTTGTATGGATTGAATGCTTTTAGAACATCGTCAGGTGGACGATGAGCATTCTAAGTGATGTGTTCACTAAAGGTAATCGTAGCCTCAAGCCTCATCAACCGGGAATGGCTAAAACAGGGGAGGTGCAGCAAGGTTAAGTGGGTCATGCCCAAGTAGGACGAGATTTTCCCCTGTCTAGAGGTCCTTTTTTATTCGGCTTTGTAGGCGGTTGCTAGCTACAACCGTGGGGTTGCCTTGTTCGAAACTGTTCAGTAAGGAATGGTTCCGGCCTTGTGTTGCAGGGGATTGGGAGTGATCCTCGGTACGTTGATCTAGGCCACGTACTGTGACGAGCGGTACCCCGGTAGCCCTGCCATTGTATGGAATCCAAAATCCAATAAGTGCCCTCGGTTTCGATTGTATTACCCACTTTTGTGGCTAGTAGCTGGAATTTAATGAATGTAACAATTTCAGCTATTTCATATTTACTTGAAAACCCTAGACCTATTATAATATCATCGGATTTCCTATCAAATGTTTTGGTTAGCGTAAGTTAATTTTTTTCCATGTTTATGTGTGGGAAGTCTTACGTGATACCTTTCTTTTCAAAAGGTTTTTGAAAGTTAAGAAACCTTAACCTGTTACTCACACCAGACCCATGTCTGACCCGGAGTTTATCTTCTGTTTTCTTAAACTCTTGGGTACTCAGATTTTTACGAGTAGCCAAACGGATTCAGGTTATCTTTGATGAATTATGGAGGAGAAAATGGAGCAGGAGGCTTCTGCGTGTAGATATATAGTTTTCCGCTGTGTTGTTTTCTCTGAGTAGTTTCTTGTATTGTATTGGGTTGTATAACTAGACAGGTGTTTATAACGGTCTAGAATGTGATGTGTAATCTGTGTAACTCTGATAATGATTGTAAACTATGTAATATTTATGTTATTAATATAATTTATTCGATCCGCTGTTTGGATTCTGATGTTGTTTCTTCTTTCTCTTCTTTCTTTTCTCGTTTCTATCCCCTTCTTTCTTCAAGATGATACGATTTTCTATGGTGAGAAAGTCAGTTCGTCTCATAAACACTTGCATACTCTCTAGTTATTGAGCTTTCCTTAAGCTGGAGATGTTGTGTATAGCATTATTAATGTAAAGACCAGATGAAGTAAGATACTTATGCATATTTGTTGAACTTTCCTCACGGTATAATATACTTAGGCAATAACAAAATGGTTGGTTCGAGTGAATAATCTGTTTCTACTTATTGAGCTTTCCTAACGTAAAATTGAGATTAGGATAAGGAACCATGAGTTAGGATTTGTATACGATACATCGATAAGGAGTTATCCATCATATATGGGAGTATGATTTGTTGAGCTTTCCTTAAGGTCATAATCCCAAGATATACGAGTCCTAACATGTACTGGTGAAGTTGAAATGCTTCTATGTTTCGACTTAGGGTTTGGAGAAACATAAAAAGACTATTGTAAACCTTATAAGAAAAATAAAATGGTAACATTTAACCATTCTAATAGTGTAAGAACGTCCGTTGTACTACATTAATAAGTTTGTGTGATTAATATAACTGATAAAATGTTTATCAATTAAAATATACAAATGAACTGAATTAAAGATTGAAAAATAGAAATATAAAATATACTTACCAATAAAATTTTGCATGTTGAACTATACAAGCGTCTAATTTTACAGGTATTAAATAGGTTCATAACTTGTTCACTTATTTGTTTACTTGCCTGAGACTGTTTATTGTCTTTTATGATTCTTGAACTTTACAAACAGTACATGAGTATGAATATTTGATCCTTATCTAATCGCATATAAATGTTATATGGTGAATGGGCACAATTCGTAATGTACAAAAACTCGATGAAATGAGTTCATTGAAATAAGCAAGTAAATTGTAGTGTGAGAACATATATTCAATATGATTAATTACAATAATGGTCTTGTTGTGTTATATGTAACATTGGACCAAAGGCTATAAGATTGATCTAAGAATTCGATCATTGAAATGTTAGCTTGATCAGTTTACGTAAAGTGCAATTTATTTGATATTCTTAAGAGTTAAAGATGACCAAGTGCACTTTTGTAAAGAGTTCGTTACGATATTGTAGTAAGGATTTTCTTTGAATGGTTTGATTGTTTAGAAAGGAAATCGAACGTATAACAGCGGACATAACTTAAAGCGCAGTTGGGATGAAGAGAGTGAATGGCCAATTTTGTTTCATCAAGAAATTCATTTCTACGAATTGTAAAATAATATTAGATACTTAAAATTGAAATGAGAAATATGATTTCTATTCCAGAATTATTTCACATAGAAAATTGATATTTAAGATATTTATTTCTTTGGATTTAAGAAACTTGATTTGAAAATTCTAGACTCTAAACCAGTTGCAGTAAATGAAATAAATAGTCTATATTAAATGGTTGAATGGAGCTTCATATTACATACGTTATTATAGTAATTGCAGAAATAGTGGGAGCATATCATACAACACTTATTTGTCATATCAAGTTATGAAATTGTTTTCGTAAAACGTACCAATCATTATTTATGAAATAATAACTATTTTTTGACTAAAAAATAGGTTATTTCAATATGAATATTATGAATATTCATTATAAAATAAAACTACAATAGTGGTATTTGAGATGCGTTCAAAAATACATAAATATCTAAATTTATTTGCAATTATTTTGGAATTATAGATTGTTAACCTAAAAAATGGATCAACGCCCTAGATTAAGTGTGAAAGCAATAGCCCTGTTTATCAAGGAAAACAAAATAGAGAAAAAAGGAATATCAACTTGCATGTAAAGTAAAAAAGACAAAAGATTTTTATAGTGGTTCGGTTGCTACTGAAGCCTACGTCCACTTTATAACTTTTGTTATTGACTGACTGTTGTTACAAGTTAAATCTGACTATAATTTGATCGAACTTCTAAGTTAGATCAAGTCACAAGTGCAAGAGTTCACCAGAGAATCATAGTAAACCCTTGGATAACTATTGTATGGAAGGAGAAGAATGAAGAACAATTTCTGCAGAGTTCCAGCAGCCAATCTCGAAGATCTCCTTTATATTGTAGATGGATAAGTATTTATAGGGGTTCGAGAGCTATTGGGCTAGGCCGCTTTATCAGAAGCTCATATTTGAAGTTACGAAGATGCTCCAAAAGTTTTGCAGTGAACCGACCTCAAATGATGGACCGCTAGCGACCTATAGTGCGATCCTTGTAGTTAGCATATTTTTACCTCATTTCAATTGGATCATGATCCTTGCCTTGCATAGATGCTCTCCATATAATTTCATGACTAGATGCCTTGTTCTGATGATGATTTAGACACAAGTTGCATTGAACCATTACTGGAATCAGATAATTGCCCACTTCTTGATCTTGCTCACTTGGAATATCATGAAACTTAGCAGGCATCCTTAGAAAAGGAAATGCTTCATGATGCAAGAAGAATGAATGACCAATGAGCAATATCTATGGATCACTAGCAATCCATGGGTGATGGATCGCTAGCGATCTATTCCTTTAGGCTATTTTTGATTTTTTCCTCTTGAGTTTTCTTGGTTCCTTCTTCTAATCCTTCTGGTCGATTCTTGAGTTGTTTCGACTTGATGAAAATGTTATAAATTCCATTAAATTCTATTGGGTTAAAAACTCGGATAACATTGTCCCCCATAGAATATGCTTTCGTTGGAAACAAGGCGTGCTCTGGAAGTTACTGCTTTTGAGTTCCCATTTGGTGAGGTTTATTTTATTATGTTGAGGCTATCATGCGAATTTGGCTTTGGTTATTCAGCCGTTTGTTGAATTTCGATGTGTATCGTCATTGTTCATTGTAATAAATCAATTTCGATCCCACAACTTTCATGATGCTTGCAAATAACATGTGGATCATGCTTGGCGAGTTTGGAGAAAAACAGATTGCAATTTGATGGATTGCTAGTGATCCATAGTCCATGGATCGCTAGCAATCCAATGACTTAGCAAATTTTTTCAGAGTATATTCCTACTTAACTGTGCTCGAAAACCAACTTTATTTTCATCTTTCCCTTACGAACCGAGCTATCTTCCTTTGTGAACCGATCCAATCTTTCGACCAAACCCTAGCTCAAAAAATTCCATCGCCATTGTCAATCTTCATCGTCGTAGCTTTTTGCCTTTGACCGCACTTGCCTTTGCCGTCACCTTGAGCTGGCCCCTAGTTCCTATTACTATGTCTATTTGGATCGCCACCAACCTTACTCACTTGGATCGCTGCTGATCTTACCTGCTTTAGGTCGCCAACAACCTAAGCTCAACTACATTTGCCTTTTGACTTTTGACTAGAGGTGGTTTATGTACATTTTTGGGGTTTGTTTAGCAATTTGGTGATGAAGTTGTGTTGGTGACGGATGCAGTGGAGAATCCAAGTTGACTACGATTTTATAGAAGAAGATAGTAAATCGAGTCTTGAATTCTTCACGGAATGAAGCTTAGGGCTTTCCCCAATGCATGACGTGTTTTGCTATCTTCGTCCATATAATCAAAATTAACTTGCATCGATTCACACCATTGATCCAATATGACTTTTTGCGGATTGATTTTGGTTTTTCTAGGAAGTGATAACAGCTTAGGGTAGCATCTTATATGCAGCTCATGTTGTTATTCCTTTCCAGGAAACTGAAATCGACTTATGTTGAGAATTCTCTACTTAATTCAGACCCATTGATCTACAATTTCTCACTTTGGATTGGTCCTGTCATTGCACATTCGGTGTACCTAGAATAGAAAGAGCTTTTTGTGTCACTTCGGATAGCAGATCCATTATCGATCGTTGGTTGATAACGGGTAAGTGTAAGAGAAATAACTTTAATGCATGATACGAAAAGCACTTTTTCTTCTTCACTGCGAGTAATCTATCTACACAAGATATAGCGTTTGTAGTGTTCAAGACACGGTGCCCGTCCCATATAGATAACATACTGCACTTTCCCTAGTCAACACTTGGACCCCGATGCATCAGCATAAGTCGATATTTTTTTCGAAGTTCAGGTGTTAACCGTAAGGGGAATTTTAGTTGAAAATAAATTACATAACCGTGTTAGGTACAAGTTTTATTGTATAAAATGAAGCATCATCATCCTATCGTAAATCCAGTGGAGGAATTTCGACACTCTTAGAAGTCGAATCGTCATCTGTTGCGCCTTCACAAATGGTTTCAGTAGCACCTACTTCTTTAGTACCGCCAGTTGAATATGATCAATTGGTTCCGGTTGGTTCGGTTTTAGATCAGACTCCTCCAAATTTTAGAGTTCTACTCAAATCCTCCGGAGAGAGCTTCCTCCATAATCTCTGCTAGAGTTTTGCATAACATTTGTTTATAGCATGGCATTTCAAATGGTGACGTACGCCTTCCATCGAAAAATGAGTTTGCATATATGCCACCTTCAGGGTACACTGCTTGCCATTAGTATATATGCTTGAATGGAGCAGTGCCCCCTTTAATAACTTCTTGAGAGAAACTCCTCTAAACTTAGGAATGGTCCATTTTAGATTCCCCTAATGGATATGCCATTTTTACTTGCCTTCACGTCTTGTTTATGCGAACATTCAATCCCGCCCTAAGTTTTTATGTGTTGAGATATTTTCTCTCATTCAAGCAGAGAGACGAATGTCCATCCCGCATGGTCATCGAGGCTCAAAGAGACCACAAAATCGTGTTGCGGCTTCAAAGTAACTATCCCAATTCAAGACCCAATATTTTTTTGTTAGGTGCCCTAAGGGATTTAACCATCTTTGGATGACGGGGGGTAAGACTTCTCTTTTACTCGTTAAGATTTAATAGGTTGCTATAGGATTTTCGATAAATTGAATACTCCTTGCAGTTAACATGAGATTGAAAAAAGATCCATTAGTCGATCCATTCTTCCATACTCCAAAGGCCATAGACCCCAAGGAGGGATCGGTTAAGGTTTTTGCTAACGGATGAGAATATTCTTTGGTGTGGGTTATCGTATCTCCATAGGTCTGCTGTAGCCATTGAAGTTCCGTCTTCTTCCTATTCCAAAATTCAAACATTCTCCACTTCTTCGTCACACCGCTCTGAAAGGGGCAACCTCCCAGTAGGAGAAGGTCCGTCTGCAAAGTCAACCGAAGAAATCCAAGAAGGAAGAGGTGTTACGACCGAAGCCAGTTGCCTGCTTAGGATGCCCCAATCTAAAGGAGGAGAAGACGAATTCAAGCAGCATGAATTTGATGCAAGTTCTGGTGAAGGAAACTTTGAATCATGTGAAGAAACTCTAGGAATGGTCCCATTCTTTCAGATTCATGTCCTAAGAGATTCATGCTAAATATGCTCCCCATGCAGCCGAGTGACTTCATGGTTCCCCACTTAAGGAAATCGATATTATCTTTGGGGATTTGAGCAATGTTTATGTAGATATCGATGAACTCATGGGAGAAGATTTTGAGTTCAAGGGATTGTCTCCTCGCCTCGGTCATGCTGTGTCTAGAGTTCGCTCGATTCACACCATGGTGATCTCCCGAACTAGTTTGTGAAGTATTTATAGGCCGCTCATTACACGTCACACATATCACTAGGGTCATGTTCACTTACATATTCATTATTTAGGATTATTTCATGTTGTTGAAGTTCTTTATCAATTTTTATATCATGTACTATGAGAGGCCGTGGATTTTACAAGGAATTTGAATAATTTACTAATGCACAATGCTGGTCAAGACAAACTTCAAGCCACCATCAGCCCTGAGAAACCGAGGAAGAGTGGAGAAGGAGGAAAGACTTGGAAGCTAAAGTACGTTGTCGGGACAAAAGAGACTCAGGTAGAGTTTACAGGAGTGGTTATGAGAAGATAAAAACTCTTGACGACCAAGAAGAGCCATTTAAGAAGCCGAAGGTATATCACAGTTCTCATCCTCCGAGCACCAACATTTTCCCTAGCTTCAGTCTCTGTTGGAATTGAAATTCCGACCTCCACTATTCAAGTTTCACCTTAGTCCCAGACCCCGTCAACTCACATAGTGCATGTTTATGGTTCTTCACGTCCCCACAGGAGGCCAACTTATGTTCTCCCATACGATCCCCTTAAACTTGAAGTTGCACTCCTCGGATGGTGTCTAAAGGAGTTAAATTTGATTGCAACCTGTGCCTAATCTATAAAGATTCTTATATGCCCATCCTCCAAGCGATTCAAAGTGATTTGGATCAAGCTAGAAGATGGGAAAAGTTATGCAAGAAACTGGCAGACACCAACCGTAACCACTACCTAGAGATCCTTTCCTTCAAGTCAGAAAAGGATGATTATGAGAGGACGTTAATGGAACGTGACACTAGAATTGAGTAATTGAAAAAGGAGAGGGACTTTGCACTTCGAGAGAGTAAGAGTAATGCCAAATTGCTGAAGGAATTGAAAGAGGCCCATAAGAAATTAGAAATCATGTTCCAAGACGAAATCAAGAAGGCCCATGTGGATGAGGTTACGCTAAAAAAGGAGCTTGAAGCCTATGATGAGATCTTCGAAGCTTAGAAGAAAACTATTGCTAGTCATAACGAAGCGGTCAAAGCCTATAAAAAGATAATGGCTGATTATGTTGGAATAATGGAATCCTATGACAAGACCATTTCTTATCAGACCCAAATGATTTCTTCGCTCCAGGAAAGAGTCGCATAGCTTAACATTGAGAAAACCCAAGTTGAAGTTGAGAAGGCCTGCGTGACAGTGAACTACTTGGATTTGTAGGATGCTTTCGAAAGGAAAATGGAGAAGATGGATGACACCATCTTGAATTTCTATGTTAACTCCTTGCTGCACAGGAAGCCTCGGTTATTTGGGCCCCAAATTCCCGTGTACTGTTGCTATGGTTTGGGAAGAAGTTCTGTCCCATTTTCAAGAGAACTGGGATGTATACACCAAGCAAGAGTTGGAGGATGCATCTCAACGAAGAGTCGAAGAAGGCTTTAGTAGAGGGTCCGGAGATCATTTGAATTAAGAGAGAACAAGAGGACGCCATTGCTAAAGCGCTATCAGAACCTTTTATTTCCGGGCCTAGAAAATCATCAAAACAGCCTCGCGATCAGTTAAGGACAATTCTGATCTTAGCCGGTGCTGCCTTGTTGTTTGCTCCTTTGGCAACTGCCTCAAAACAACTGGGTGGTCCTAGAACTTCTCCAAAGATCGTGCAGCCGTCCAAAGAAGGAGAAGGTTGAGAGTATGAGATTGAAATCCTCAGCCGCTCTTCTGATGTAGGTGACCTTCTTGTTTCCTTCGAGTTCAAGAACTTTCAGCTCACGTCGCAAGAACAAGACAAATTGAATGCTTTCATTTTTGACTTATAGGTCCATCTTTTTTACCTACCGACCCATCAATCTCTTCATTCCATAGGCCTGCTTCTATTTCAACTACCTCGATTCTTGTTTCTGTAGCCGCTTCGATTAATGAGCCATGCCTGGCTCACAACCAGGGCCGAAATCTGAGAAGATTGATGTGTTGCACGGTTTGGACGATCCTTCAGTGTCTCTTGAGGGTGATTTAGTAGCAGTTGAAGCTCGAGAGTAGGAAGACAAAACTGATCAGTGAAGTAAAACTGAACGGCAGATGGTGGCTATAAAGAAGGAAAAGATTATGGAGAGAGAGTCTCTACGGAGCTCCCGCAAGTCCTCAAAGCGCAAGACCAGGAGGGCGTCTTCCGAAAAGGTCGAAGAACATGCAGGAGATGCTGGCACATAGGAGATAATTGATATTTCAGGCAACGACACAACTCCTGGTAGGAATTCTGAGAAGAAGAAGAAACTTCCGACCAAAAGGTGTGAAGAGAAGTGGTGGAAAGAAACATTGACATGCTCGAGTAACACTGCGTCCGTGTATTGGGACATTCTGATTTTTTGATACGTGTTTTGTACAAGTGCATAGTCTGCACTTATTATTTTTGTTGTTCTAGCATCTATATTTTTCATTTTGTTGGCCGATATTGTGTAGGTACGGCCTCCACATTTTGATTTTGTAAAGAAAATGTTATAACTAATGCAATGTTGACATTTTGATTGTAACCTTATTTGTCTTTTTATCTATGTTTCATGCACTTAGCCAATTTCAATTATTACTATTTTATCTAGTTTTGTAATTACTTCCAAAATTCATTGTTTGAATATCAAAACTATGAAGTATTTGGTTTTTTGGTTGGGTATTGGGGTGTGCCCGCGATTTCATTTGGCTGTTTACTTCAAACACTTAACAAATGATCGGTTGATCCATGTGATTCCTCGGAGGTCTGTAGCCAAGTTTATTTTGTGGTTCCTGTCTTTGAAAACTTGTGATTTGAGTGTTTCGACTCCATAGATTTTTCGGTCAATAATCGAGATTATTTGCGGATTTATAGTTGTGTGGCATTGCGGAATTCATGTCCATCACTTCTGAAAGTTGGAGTGGATTGATTCTTGTCAGTCCTGCGATAGACGAGTTTTTCGGCATTGTTGGGTGAATACCGGTACTTAAAAGTGTGCACGGTTTATGAAATGCATAGATTTTAAGGGTGCATATGGCTTATGGGATGTGCGACCTTTGAGATCAATATGACCCGTTGATCCGGAATGGTTTGGAATTTCTCGACATAACCAATCTTCGGGTAAAGGGAGGAGTTCGCATTTCAGGAGCATATTTCCACGGCTCAAGAAGTAAAGCATGGCTTCTGGGGGTGCGCAGCTTTGATAGTTGTGCTTTCTTAAATGTGATTCCACAATCCAAGAAACGGTGCGCGACAATCAATTGGTTCTTCTCTGCCTCGCCAGAGCTACACCGGTTCTACTTCATTGGCATGCACTTGGGATCGATGTTGAGTGCATGTCATGCAATCTATGGTGACACCCCACTCATATCGGAATGCATCCAAGTGAATACGTCCAGGTTGGCATTAAGAAATTTAATGAGTTCTAGTTGCATCTTATTTCCAAGATGCCATCCAATATTCAGGATTCGTGTCGGGTCATCCACATTGACTGGGACAAACACCATCAATTATGCCGGTGCTGCCCGTTCCTCCCCTGAACTCTTCCTTCTATGGTCCAAAGCCTTATCGAATCGGCTTTGGCCTCTAAGCCAGGGGAAGCTCTATAGTTACTATTCTGTAGGTTCACGAGTATGGGGTGTTCTCCCCACATTCTTCCCTTTTTCTTTTCTTTTAGACTCCCGTAGTTCCATGGTATAGCATTCTCTAAGGACATTTGGGTCTCCTTTGATCACCCCGACTCCATTCTCTGTCAAAAATTTCAAGTTAGACACCATTGAGCTAATGAAATCCTGAAATCTGCCAAGGCAGATCGCCTCAGGAAGGCATTGTAGGTGGAAATTTCATCGATAATCATAAATGTTTAGATGAGAGTGAATCTTCGGTCGCCTTCTCCAGTTCAATGGGTAAAGAATTTATTCCGACAGGTTGTTTGGTTCATCGAAAAATCCCTTGATCTTTGTCCGGCAAGCAGATACATCTTTCATACTGATCTTCATCCGATCAAAGGTGCATTTTAAAAGGATGTTCACAGAACTGCCACTGTCTATCAATACTCATCGGACTATGCGGGTCTGATTCCTACTGTCACAACCATGGGGTCGAGAGTTAGAGCTCCTATCCCTTCAGCATCTCGATTCCGGAATACAATGTCAGCATCAAGGGGTCTTTACTGCTTGGTAGGGGTTCCATCTTCGATCGCAAAGCACGAATCTTTCGGAGCACGCTTTAGTGAGCTTGCATATCGCTCCATTTTTCTCTAACTCTTCAACACAGGATGGGTTCCTCTAGATATCTTCCAATGATGAGTCTCTGGTCAGTCCATCTGGGTCCCTCTTTGCTGGTTCTAGCTTGGTTCTCTCGATCTCTTGGAGCTATGGGTTGGTCAGGATTTTGTGGTTTCCTCATATACCGTTGAAGCTTGTTTTCTCAAATCAGCCCCACAATCAAGTTCTTCAAGTGACGGCACTCATTCATGTTGTGGCCATGTGTTTCATGGAAAAAACAGTACTTACTAGAATGCTTTGCTTCCTTTTTAGACAGATTCTTGTACTCTTTCGTCCCCTTTGTTGTAAGATAGATGTTTTCTGGTGTATTATTGAGAATGGTGTATTCTTCAGGTCTCAGACCTTTAAGTTGCTTGTTATTTTCATTTCGCTTGTTGGAATTCTAGTTCTTCCTTTTCTGATTTCCATCTTTTCCTGAATTTCCTTTAGTGGTCTAGGGGCAATTATGTCTTGGTTTTTCACCATACCATAGGGCATGGATCGTTAATGATCCATGCAGTCAGTGCATTTTCAGCTCGTTTTAATTGGACCATGTTTCTTGCCTTGCGTAGATGCTCTCTAAGCCCTTTTTTGGCTTCTTTTTTTCCTCTTGAGTCTTTCTTGGTTCCTTCTTATAATCCTTTTGGTAGATTCTTGAGTCCTTTCGATTTCACGCAGATGTTCTAACTTCTATTAAATTATATTGGATAAAAGCCCAGATAACATAGACTAAGCCATAGTTTGAAGAAATAATTATTTGATTATATGATTATGAATCATTTGTATCTTTAATAATTAAGGGCAAAGTACTCATTTAATGGAAGCGTGACAAGAGTTAATGAACTATTTGGATTGATACATATAAATTTATGCAATCACAGTCTATTGGTACCAAAAAGATTCCACGTACTTTGTTATATTTACCAAACAGTTATCACTGACATAAACATATGTATTTGATACATATGTAGTATGTATATGATAGACTCATAGATTATAAAACGGAAGTAAATAAAATAACGTGCAATAGTAAATAAAATTGATTCGATTGGATCAAATAGGTGATTATATTGGAAAGTGTTTAAACGTACCTGAATGAAGTTTCAATCTCAAAAGTCACTCCTCCTTATGATACGTAATGATGTTTGGATAAGGAGTAATCGAACTTTGTTGGAAAAAATATGATTAATTGAGTGAAACTGGATTAAATTCTTTCTATAAGGTCGCATACTTAAGAGTAGCACACAAGGTCAAATTAATTTCATCTAAATAATTGTTTACAATATCATACAAGATAAGGTTTTATAAGAAATCTCAACAAATCTTAGGCCAAGGAGTTGGCAGATTATGCGAGTCGAAAGACTACACGTAATAACTATTTATGAGGGATCTCGTATGAAATGCCTAAAAATAAGTTTGGGGACAATAGTCATTGGATGGACAATTTATGTTTTAAACCTAAATATGTAAACTAAAATAAAATTTGTTTTATATGAGACAATCCGTGAAGTGTTTGTGAATGCATATTCTGTTGCGCTGGGAAACAATCGTTGTTTCAAGAAATACCGACTTCGTAACAAAGGAATTTATTTTAGAAATATTCATAATCAAACTAATTTGGATATGATCCAAATATAAAACTGATTATATAGGATGAAATGAAATTAACTAAACCTAAACGAACATAATGCATGAGAATGTCTAATAAATATTCTTGCACACTGAAGAGAACCATGAGTTTATTATTAATGTCGAGAATAGATAATCCTCAACGGTTAATTAAACCATTAAGAGTATTGACTCTACAATATGGTATGATGTGAAAATTCAAAATCAATTCCAAGTATAGTACCAAAATATGATTTTGATATTTATAGCCGAAGGGATACGATCCATCGGCTGTGAATGAGACTTCAAGAGCAGGATTAATGTAGTTGGAATATGATGTGCACCATTGTAGAAATGTTCCTTCACTGAATATTTCATACTAGTTTTAACTTCATACATCCAAGTACAGTCGAGAAAATAATCGAACATTATTCCTAATTTAAAAATATATGTTATTAATTCTGACTACGCCTAAATTCTGTCAGAAATAAAATTAAAGCCTTTTGGGACTAAAGACTTCATATGTCGCACTTCTATCTAATTTCGACATCACTTCACTTCACTTCTCTTCTACGCATAACTTTGCATCCAAGGGGTATATTATTGTTGTATCTTCTATAAATTAAAACCTTTTGAGACTAAAGGCTTTAATTTATTGTTGTTGTACTTGTTAAAATAATACTTAACGCTTAATTTCAAACTAAAATTTATTGTTGCTTAATTTATTATTTCACTTCACTTCATTTCTCAGTTTTATAATTCATTCAACTATTTAAATATCTTATTAACTAAATTTTAAATTTTAAAATATATTATACACTTATTTTCACGTAAACTAAAAAAACATTATTCTAAACTATAACATACATTCGCGTAAACTTTAAAACATTATATTCATTTTTTACTTTTTTTAAAAGTTGATTTTTGTACAATATTTGTTTCAAAAAATTATTATTTCAAACGAAAATTTATATTTCTTAGTTTATTATTTCACTTCATTTCTTAATTTTATAATTCATTCAACTATTTAAATATTTTATTAACTAAATTTGAAATTTTAAATCATATTTTACAATTCATTTAACTGTTTAAATTTCGAACCGATTTAGTAAACTGAAATTTGAAGTTTGCACTAATTTTAATCAATAATTATATACTAATTTTTGCAATTATTTTAATCAATAATTATACCTAATTTTAAAACATATTTTACAATTCATTTATCTGTTAGAAGCATGCTAATCAATAATTATACACTAAATTTTGCATAAACTATTACAAACATTATTATAAACTATACTAAACATTCGCATAAACTTATCAATAAGCATATTAATCAATAGTTATACATTAGTTTTTGGATTTTAAATCAACCTTAATTTTTGGTGCGAAAGAATGAAATGTTTTCACGTTCATGGATTTTTGATCTATGTACACAGATCTACGTCAACTAGGGATAGCTAGCATCGACTGCTTTACTAGCCGTGCCGACCGATCCAAAAGGCTAGCGTCAATTTTAATCGAATATTTGTTTTAATTTTTTTTATTATTTCAAACAAAAATTCATTATTTCTTAATTCATTATTTCACTTCATTTCTTAATTTTATAATTCATTCAACTATTTAAATATTTTGTTAACTAAATTTAAAATTTTAAAACATAATTTACAATTCAGTTAACTATTTAAATTTTTAATTTACCGATTTTGTAAACTAAAATTTGAAGTTAGCACCCATAATAAATTAAAATAAATTTATTTTATACTAACCACTAATACTTATAATTAACACATACTAATTAACTAAAAGATATCCTATGTTTAACTGCATCAATCTAGTAGCATATTAATCAACAATTATACACTAATTTTTGCGTAAACTATAACAACCATTGTTCTAAACTATAACAAACATTCGCGTAAACTTATCAATAAGCATATTAATCAATAACTATATGCTAAATTTTGGATTTTAAATTAGTCTTAATTTTTATTATAAATTAAACAATCAAACCACTAACTAATATCCCCAAATCAACAAATACACTATTATCATCAACTAATTTTTGAAATTAGGGTTTTAATTATATTCCCGGATCAACAAATCAGTATTATCATCAACTAATATGGAATAATCACCAATTTCTAACCCATAATCAACCAATTTTCGAAATTAGGGTTTTAACCATATCTAGATTAAGCTGATATTGGAGAGAAAGGAGATACTCGCAAGCTTTGTAGGGTTTAAATGATCGAGGTGGCTTACGATGGCTGATGTGGGTTGGCAGCGGCAAGAATATTTGCGTCGTTTTTTGGTGGGAAAAGATAATATTTTCTAGTTCGCGGGTTAGATCTATATACCCAGATTATGCATCGGCTAGCGTCGACCGCCTATTTTATCCATCGTCGACTGATGCAAAAGACTGCCACTATAGGCAGCCTTTCTTGTAGTGTATCCGATCAATGTCTATCCATTATTTTCTCTAAATTATATAATGTTATATTTCTGTATTTCAAACTATACAAAACATGCAGACAATCTAGAGATAATACAATTTGTTCTACTCGTGAAAATAATGAATCTTTTTTGTTCAACTTAATCAATTTCCAACCTTCCACTCATTTAAAATAGTACAATAATTTAGATAATATTAAGCCTCTCATTATCTGTCAGCCACAATAATTTGTTTGAAAAAAAGAAAAGAAAAAAAGTCGAAAGTACTACTTAATCGTTTGATGTTTGACAATCAATGGAGCATACATTTAAATTTCATATATAATATTGATTATATGTATGCATGTAAATCTTTACCATTCCCTAAAACAGACATCACTAACATAAAATATTTCTTGGCTACATTTACCAAATAAGGTTAGTGGGCCAAATGGCTCAATCTTGGATCTAGAGAATGCTAAGTAGGCCCATTTAAGTTCCTCTATAATTATAATACCTCCTCCTCCCAGTTTCTTCAAGCCACATTCACTTCGAACTCATCAGTCTTTATGCTTGCTATTTTTCCTCTATATATCAGTTCAGTTATAATTGATGTTTACATAGTGTCAAGTAGAACAGCTACTCAAATCAGCGATGAAGAGGTAATTGAATTAATCTGAAAGCTTCAATCTGTTTTTCCCAAGTCAAGAAGAAGCAGCAATCGAAGACTATGTACATTAACAAATATAAAATGTGTGGTTATATTGAATAGTATTATAAGTCTACTACTAACATGTTATAATACTTGTGTATATATACATAATATTAGGCATCAGCAGTAAATTTGCTGAAGGAGACATGCAGTTACGTAAAGAGTTTACACAAGGAAGTAGATGGTTTAAGTAATAAATAATCCGAAAGCTTCAATCTGTTTTACCCGAGTCAAGAAGAAGCAACAATCGAAGATTGTCCTTTAACAAATACAAAATGAGTGTTTATATTGAATAGTACTATAAGTCTACTTCTAGCTTGTTATAATACTTGTGTATGTATAAATGATATTAGGCATCAGGGCCAGCCCTAGGGGTTTGGTTGCTCGAGACGAATAACTCTTCTTTTCATTTTGTTGCCCCGATTTTTTAATCATGCATGATGCTTTTATATGAATATGCTATTTCTAATGAAATAGCGGATTCTATTAAACGAAATGTTTAAATGTTCATCCAAATAAAAAGCATTATGGGACGCAACACTAACTCGCCTCTTTATTAAGGTGCTCTACACTTGCACCATAAAAATCGATCGTAACTGAAGATCAACTGAAGTGCATAGAACCACAAGTTTCAATACATCAAGAATACTTTGATTTTCTTCGCATTGAGTTGCACAGTTGCATCTATAGTGTGCATAAGGAACTTAATGCATCATCACCAATATCTCTCTTTGAAAACGTATATTAATTTCCCTTCTTCCTCTTTTTAATAATTGGTGTTGTCAGCCAATTTTTTTCACTTACCAGCTTTGTTTAGTTTACGCCATTTGAGTATATATTTCTTACAATTAAGCAATCAAACTAAATAAAGCTTCGAAATAGGCTCATATGACTTATTCTATACACTACCAAAGATTACATACCCAAAATGTTCTTCATATAACCATAAAAGAGCAACTAGCAGTTAAATTAGTCTATAAAATATATTTATTAGCATATAATATCCATTGCTAGTCACTAAACTAGTTGGTAAGAAATCAATATCTTTTTTCTACTTCTTTGAAACAAAATAAACTTGGTTATAATTTCTTCACTAAAGATTGGTAGAAAAAGTACTACAGCATCATCAGTTATTAAACATAGTATAATTAACTCAAATATTAGTAAACTATTAGTAATCAAACAAAAATATAAATAATTTGATTAACTCACAAATTGATTTTGCGTAATCAACTACTGGAAGTGGAAGTGGTGACAACAATTGCAACGGGCGGTGCCAGTGATGAAACTGCAAGGTATTGCGCTATTAACAGTTAGAGAAACATGCGAAAAATAGCTATTGGAAAATTCACTTATCGATGATCCCTAAATTAGTCGCGATCAAATTTTGTTGCCCCTCGTGTTTATGTTGCCCTAGGAAAATCTCTCGGCAGCCTTGGGCTTGGGCCGAGCCTGTTAGGCATCAGCAACAAATTTACATGCAGTTACATAAAGAGTTTACAAAGGGAAGCAGATAATTTATGTGATAAACTATCAAAGCCAATGAACTATGGATATCAATAGTGCAAATAACTCAGAACAAATTGGCAGTGAAGGATATATGTTTCACCAATAAATGGAAAATAGGAAAAAAAATGACCAAATGCATGATAACAAACTCGAAGGCTGTGAAATCCTCCTTGAATTGGAATAGTGGAGATAAGTGGAAGAGTTCTAAAATCCAGGTAAACATCTTTCTGCAATTTAATATTGAGCATGTCAATTTTTACATGTGTACAGACCACTATGCTTTTATTCTTTAGTAAAAGAAGAGACTATATATAACTATATGTAAACCTTGTTCATTGTTTATCATTCCACCCCAAACAAATACTAGTAAAATAAATAAAATTTGATATCTGACGAACACCTAGCTTAGTAACATAACATTATTGTCTATCTTAACCCTTTATCTTTGCTTGTATTATGCTTCAACCAATATTTTAGAAAAGATTATGTGCTAAATGAAAAAATACTAATGAAATACTATCAAACTGATGTTATGTACCTTGTCACCTATACGCCGACAAGTAAAGGTCTCTTATGGATTGATTGCACATTAAGAGATCGAGGTCGTTCCATCGGCCCATGGAGTCCTATACTGCAATTTGTAATTTAAAATGTGACGCATAAGTTGTTAGTGTATATCTTAGTATTATATCTATCCATAGTTTGAAATAATATATGAAGATGAACTTATCTAATGTTGTGCCCATGAATCACAACTCCTTCTATATGGAAACTTTTTTAGAGTTCCACTATAATTGTATCTCTAACCATAGACTGTATTATTAGACCTGCAAACTTCCCATCGGTCCCAATCGTATTGTTCTCTTCATAATCCGGTGACCAAAACATGTGCCCAATCTTTCATTTGAAGTGCTTCATTTATAAATGCAAATAATATTTTTGTATTATGATTGCCCAGATTATCATATACCATATACAATGTGTTGTAAATTAGTTCCCTACAGATGCAAAGATATTTAAATCGCTGTTCATTGCTTAAACTTTCAGAACTAAAGTTGGATGGATAAAATCATTTCTCAAGGAGTCGATCTGACACTTTTGACTCAGCAGGTTACTTTTGTGAACATAGTTTTATTGATTCAGAAAGCATAGCAGTTTTATTAATAAAAGTTGGGTATGTTCCGCTTAGTTACATTGCCTCCGGTATTCTAGGATGGCTTATTTGCTGGAAATTGGTTGTTCATAAAATAATCTTAGACAAAGTAACGACAAAGCGATTCGCTTCGGTGCCTCTGGCGCTTATGATGAATCCCAAGCACTTTCCAAAGGCTACTCCAAAGTGACATTTAACTGGATTGAGTTCCATTCCATATTTGCAGAGTATTTCGAACATTTCGATGAGATTATTTAAGTGATTTGCGGCTATTCACGATTTAACCAATATGTCATCCACATAGACTTCCATAGTTTTTCCAATCTAGTGCTTGAACATGGAATTCACTTGTTGTTGGTAGGTTTCCCCAGCATTCTTTAAGCCGAATGGCATCACTTTATAATAGTATAACTCCAAATCGGTAATAAAACTGGTGTTTTCCTGATCAGGTTCATGCATCATGATCCAGCTGTATCCCATGTATCGTCTATAAATTATAACAATCCATGTCCAGTTGTTCTGTTCCCAAGCTAATCGACTCTGGATAGAGGAAAGTTATCTTTCGGGCAAGGTTTGTTTAGATCAGAGTAGTCGATACAAGTTTGCCATTCTTATTGGACTTCTTGACTAAGACCGGGTTGGATACCAATTCGGGGTAGGTTAGTTTGCGGATAACACCATTGGCCATTAGTTTATCCTCTATTTCTCTTTGCACTTTGGATCGCTCAGGTCCTAAGCTGGGCATGTTCTCCTTCACTGGCGTGTACTTGGGATCATGTTGAGTGCATGTCATGCAATCTATGGCAATACCTCCCATATATTGGAATGTGTCCAAGCGAATACGTCCAGGTTGGCGTGAATAAATTTGATGAGTTCTAGTCGCATCTTATTTCTAAGATGTGATCCAATATTCAGGACGTGCGTCGAGTCATCCATATCGACTAGGACATACACCGTCAATTATGTCGATGCTACACATTCCTCTCTTGAACTCTTCTTTCTAACGTCTAAAGCCTTATCGAATCGGCTATGGTCCCCAAGCCAGAGGCAGCTCTGTAGTTGCTATTCGGTAGGTTCATGAATACAGAGAGTTCTCCTAACATTCTTCCTCTTTTCTTTTCTTTTAGACATGCATAGTTCCGCGATATAGCATTCTCTAGTGACACTTTGGTCTTCTTTAATCGCCCCGACTCCGTTCTCTATTGGAAATTTCATACTTAGGCACCATTGAGCTAAAGAAATCCTGAAATCTGCCAAGGCGGCTCACCCCAGGAAGGCACTATAAGCGGAAATTTCATCCACAATCACAAATGTTTGGATGAGAGTGACTCTTTGGTCGCCTTCTCAAGTTCTATCGGTAAATTAATTGTTCTGATAGGTTTTTTGTGTTTACCGGTGAATCCCTGGATCATTATCTGGCAAGCGGATACATCTTTCATACTGATCTTCATCCGATCAAAGATGCATTTGAAAAGGATGTTCACATAATGTAACGACCCAGGATTTCTGTCATAGGAGATTCGTATATTTAATTGATTTTTAAATATTAACAAGTAAAATTTGTAAGTCGAATAAATTTATTTTGAATATCTGGATTTAATTGGATAATTAAATCGATAATTTAATATTTGAAATTTCAGACATAATTGGAAATTGGGTTAAATGTGATTAAAATTGATTGGTAAAGTTGTATTAAATCATATTGAAGTTAGAATGATGTTATAGAACTTTTAAAATTGAATTAAAAGTTAAATTGTGAAAATTGAATATTTTAATATTTAATTGACGAGTTAAAAATAGCCATTTTTCAAACAGTCTTGGATTTTGACGAAACTAGTTTCATCGGATCCGTAATGTTATATTATTGTATGGTTTCAAATTTTGTGTCAATCGGACTTACGGGTTGTCTGGGATAAGCTAAAACGCGTAGAAATCGATTCGAGTGAATTTTGAATTTAAATAGTCGATTCAAAAACTTATCTTTCAAATATGATCGAATTGGCTCCCGATATATATTCCATTGTGTTCGGGATGGTGGTAAAACATTATAAACGTCAGGCGGCACGCTTCGTTTGTTGTTCGAAATTTTTTGGGGTGAATAGTGCGCGCGAAATTTTTTATATAAGGCCCTCTATTATTCACTTTTGCACTCAAACCCTACTCAGAAACCCTAGCCACCAGTTTCCAATTAATGGCTGAAATTTTCTTATCTTCCTCTCTTAATCTCTCTCGATCCAAACACTTTTAGCCTTCGATTCCTAAATGAAACTTGTAGAGCTTCGCAAGATCTTTGCATCCATACGGCTGTGATCATCATCGGAGCAACGTGGTGGTGGAATTTTTGTCGTGAAGGCCGGCCGTTCACACGCGTCGTTCGACAAGAGGATGCCGCCGTGTTCACCATGGTGGCGGCCGTGGGTGTGTGTCGACTCGAGCGTTCGAATGGAGTAATCTGATCGTCGCTTTGATGTTTGTGATGGACTCGGCAATCTAGGGTTTATCGTGTAAAAGGGTTAGCTTGCGTACGTATCACCTGGGTTTCCAAAATGAAGGAGAAGCATCATCTTGCAGACGAGATTTGAGTTTGAAAATCAACGGCCCTGATGGTTTGAGGTTATAAAATTAAATAAGAGAATTGTAAATTATTTATATTTAAAATCGTACAATCTTTAAAATGTCGTATCTTTGTCATACGAGGTCCGTTTTGGACGAAACGACTTACGTTGGATTTGTATTGACGAACACTACGCGATGGAGCTGGATTAGAGTTGATTGGAGCTAGTGAAATTTTTGGATAAAATTAAATGCGCGTTTAATTTTTATTCGAAATAAAACACTACAACCGTTATTTGAAAACAAGGTGAGAACTTCTCACTCAATCGAATCTGTTTCGATTTAAATTTAAAATAGTTAATTTAAAATTTCTTGATTGTGTGATTGAATGATAAGTTATTATCTATTGCTTTGAAGTTGACCCTATGCATCGTATATTAAGCGGATGTTATTTATTAAACCCATATACCGCGATAATTCCACCGTGAATGGAATTGGTATTATATATGTACTTGGAGTTGATTTTCCCGCATTATATAGCGGATAAGACCCTATTACGCCACATAATAGCGGATAATATTTTATATAACCCATGTACCGCGATATTCCGTCTTGACACGGGATTGGTATTGTGCTAGCATCTGTGGCTGCAGGGAAACAGGTTGGAGGGATCCAACTGGATTCCTCAACAGTATTGATTTATTTACAGATATTGTGATATATTTTGTTATCAAATGATATATGATGTTTTGGATGCCGTGATTGTTATATTTAGTGTTGTTCCAGCATTGTGCCTATTTTTGGAGTTTTAAAAATGTTAAAGTAACGATTTCGAATTTAAAAGGATTTTAAAGTGATTTTTGAAAGTATACATTTTATTAAATTTTTGAATTGATTCATTTTAAATAAATAAACGTTATAATTTTAATGTTTTAAAAATTATGATTTTTGTGAAGTATAACCAAAATGTGATTTTTGAAATAAGTAGTTGATTAATTTGTTAAATGGGTTAAATTGGGATTTTTGAAATTATTATAAACGGTTTATATAAAAGATTTATAGAATTGATATTTATAAATTAAAATATTGGAATTATAAAACGAGTTTTTATAAGTGTTAGAATGAAGTATGAATGGATTTCATAAATGACTGAAATTTATAGATTTACAAATTGTGAAGTTATAAAATGAATAGATTTTGTAAAAATAAAAGATTTATAAGTAATTAACTTATAAATAGGATTTTGGCATTTAAATGAGATATAAATAGAATATGTAAATTAAGGGATTTTATAACTTGAAGTTTTTACAATATATAAATGTGAATTTATAAACATTGATTTATAAATTCAAAATTGATTGAATTTGGTAAGTAAATATGAAAGGTTATTAAAGGTGATATATCCACGATTTTGGACAGTGGATAATCCTTTAAATTTAAAATATGTAGAAGTGTTGAATTTGACAAACGATTTATATTCACGATTTTGGATAGTGAATAATATATTAAAGAAATGTTTTGGGGAAGTGATATTTTAAATAGAATTAAACGATTTAAAGATGTTTTAAAATGCTTTAACTATCGAAACCATAGATTTCAACATTCATTGTTGAAATAGACGTTTTCAAGAAATAAGGAAATGGTGGACTATAACACTGTGGTTATAGTAAATGATTTTCGAAAAGAAATGTTTTATACAGTATTGGGATTTATATATCTATCTAAAATGTCGAATCCCTATACTAGTGATTTTGGGTTGTCGTAACGATGTTTTACGCAACATTCGTTTTGACTCAAATGAATGTGTTTAAGAGAATGTTTTCCATAAATATATATATATATACTTAATTGTGATTTAAGTATATTGAATATTTTCTAAGTATTGAAAATAAATAGATTTGTGAATTACTTATTGTTAAATAAGTATTTGGAAATGTTTTCCAATGTAGAAATTGAAATGGTTTAGAGAGTATATCTTTTTAAAGATAAATTGAAGTGAATATCTGGCAAGTTATTAATTTATGTAAGATTAATAAAAAGGGCCTAGTGATTGTTATGGTGCTGGATATTTGGTTGTTGACCTTGATAGTTAAATAACCGACTATCAATATTTACCTTTAAATGGGTGTTTGTTGTGAATCGCTTGAATTTGAATGCTACATTTATTTAAAAATAAGCGCTCGTTATTCGGTTTAGCCGGGAGAGGACCTTTGTGTCATAAATCTCATTCCGAATAAGTGATATGTCGTAATGGATAGCATTTGAAGACCGGTGTTGAAGACCGGATATTTTCGAAAAACGGAAGGATTACCGTCGAATGACTCTGCATCGGCTGATCTCTAATATAGAGATTTTATCACCCTTTGTGATGGGAAGTCCGGTCGTGATTAGTGAATATCGGATTGCAAGGAATTTTTTTGGGAGTGCCTTCGGTTCCGTTTGATCCTGGAACGGACTTGTATGGATGTGTGTCTGACGTTACAATTTGAGATGTAAAGCTGGTTTTAATCAAATATATTTCTGTTGGTGGCGGAGAATTTATTCTCTTAGCTTAACACCCTTCTCTGAGACGTACGAGCTCAGAGGTTATGTAGTTGATGGTTACTAGTGATACATTCCCAATTTGGTAATGTGGCATACGAAGTGCTGCTGAGCATTTGTTGATCAAAGCGTGGCTTTTGTGAAAAGCGTAGCTTAGGGGGCGAGACTTCGTCAGACCTCACACCCCGGTAATGGTCAAAACAGGAAAGATGCGGCAAGGTTATTAGGGGACAGAGCCCCCTTAGTGTATGTCATTTCCTTCTGGATAGAGGTGGTATTATGGTATGGAGCCCTGATACTTAACCTATGTTGTTGCTGCAAACTTATTATTTTGTGGTTGTTGGTGAATCCCGAGATTTAGGTCGGTTGCGACCGGGGGATGGCATATTCGCGTCAGTAGTTACCCAGTTAGGGGTAACCCGGCCTTGTGTTGGCAGAGATCCGGTTAGGTTCTCGGGGCGTCTTTCCAGAGGCGTACCTATGTGGCAATGGGAAGTTCCTTGGCCTGACCATTTGTTGGAAAATCCAAAGAAACAATACGAACCTTGTACGGTTTTAGTCGTTTAACCTGCCATGGAATGTGGCGGTAACCTGCTATTGAACATGGTAGCTATGGTAGGCATACGATAATGGTCATATGTTGGCTAAGATTGATATTTCACTTTCAAAGTGTTTTCCTACACTTTGCACTTATAATAATAATATCAAAGAAAATTTGCGTATCAAGCATATTTGACTAGCATAAGGAGAAATCTCCTCTGATTCTGCGTTTGCATTATGTGTGTGTGCGGAAGGCCTTATGGTAGTTTCATTTTCAAAAAGCATTGCGAATCTAATTTAAAAATATTTCTTTGTTTATTTTTAAAAGATAAACTGTTTTAAGTTCTCACACCAGTCCCATGACTGACTTGGAGTTTATTGTTTCCTTCCTAAACTCTGGGTGCCCACCAATTTTAACACGGACAGTCTAGAGTTAGGTTATCAGGATATTCGGGAATTCAGGAATTGCTGTAGAGATCAGGAGAAAGCTGGATGGCATGTCGTATCAACTAGTATATAGTATTTCTTTTCCGCTGTTTGTTGTTGTAAACTATGATAATGTAATGTAATGTGATGTAATGTAATAACAGATATGATTCTTTTATTCATTGATATATTATATGTTGTTCCGCTGCGATTGTGAGATTCTGATATTGTTCTGTTGTTTTCTTCTTTTTCTTTCTTTCTTCTTCTACCTCTTCTTCTTTAATCCTAACGGTTAGGTTTTTCGGCCGTCGATTGCTCGGCTGTTGATACAGTGGACGTATTAATGTCGAATTTCCTGAGTCGAAAATCCCTATCGTCACATTTGGTATCAGAGCTTTTGGTTAAGCGACAAACTTAGCTATGTTGGGTGTTACTCATTTGAGATAGAGTCAGTAGTGCTCTAGAATGAGTTTGAGTATAATAATAGTATGAGCGCGTATTTGTTAATGAATATAAAAATTTGTTTTCTAATTTGTTGATTTGTTTGTTGAGTGGTATATGGATGCTGGTCAATACGAGTAATTAACGTTGTTGATAGGGATCTTTAAACACTTGTACAGAACAAATTCGACACGATATCGTTTTAAAAATAGGGTAAATGAAATAATTTTACCTAAAATTATTTTTGTATATAAAAGAGAAAAAATTTCTATGAATTATTATAATATATGATTGCTTGGTTGCTAGAAAGTGATGATATTAAATTATTATCATTAATGTTGAAAAAGAAGTTGAAAAAGAAATAAATTCACATACAAATAAATTGGAGAATATAAGTTGTAAATGTGATTTGTAATTTGAAGTAAAATTCCAGAGGAATATTTGGAAATGTTTTGAAAGGGTTTGCAATTTGGAAAAGATTAAATTCCTTTTTGAGTTTAAAAATGATTTTTAAGGGTTTTGGAAAGTTTTTTTGAAGGAAAGAAAGAACTAAACTCTTTTCGGTCGCTGGAAAATAATTCTGATAATGATCGCGACATCATCGTCATTCATTTGCAGGTTTCCAAAAGAGGGATTGCTGCAAAGTTGTTTTAAATGGAAGTTGTTTGGAAAAATTTGGGTTTGGGTTTTGAAATTCAAAGGATCATTGAATTGGTTTCAAAAATGGTTTTGAAAGATTGTAAAGAATCTGGAATGTTATATAAAATGATTGGAATACAATTATTAAGTTGGAGAATAAATTGGGAATGAATAAAAAATTTGCAAGTGCAAGAAAATGAAATTGAAATCCATTTCGAATTTGTAAGTAAATAAAACTGGAATTGGAATCTGAATTGGATTTTTAAGTGGAAATTTAAGTTAAGTTAAACAAATGATGTGTGAAATGGAATATAACTTAAGTGATGTTGAATGAAGTTGATTTTGGTATCAAAGTAAATTAATAAAGTGAAGTGATGAATATGGACTTGAGTTATATAAATGAAATTCAACTTTTGTGGTTAAATAAATTAGCAATTGAATTAAATAAAAGGATTGAATGTTAGATCAATTGAATGTAAATAAATTGATATGAAATAATGGATGTAAGTGTTAATTCATTAAAACTAATTAAAAGTGATGAACCAAATTGAATGAATGTAAGCGAATTTGATAAATTTGGTTATGTTGGTTATGATTTGGTTGTTATATGATTGTTAGTAGATTGTATAGAAAATTCGTATGAAATTCAATAAATAAAAATGAAAGCTATAAATCATTGAATTCAAATTGGGAGTAAGTAAATCCAAATAGAATTGAATTTGATTTGGAAGTGAACCAACTTGAATATGAATTAGTGAATGTAAACTAATTGAATATGAATAAATGAATGTTAGTAAAAACATCCAATGTTAATGAATCAAATGTGATTTAAATTGGAAAACCAATTCAATGAATATTAATGAGAAGTGAAAGTGTATTGATTTGGTTATGGATGTTAGTTGAATGCTAGTTGGTTGATGGTTGAATTTATTGCTTTTGTTGCATTTGCTATATTGGCATATGTAGTTGTTGTAGTGATATATGTTGTATATTGATATTACTTTCATATATACATGTTTCTCATTATTGTTGAGTGTTTAGTAGGTGTGGATTGCGCTTGCTTCGCTTTTGGAGCTCGCTTTCGCGCTATATTAGTCGTATATGCTCGCTAATATATATAAGGTACATATCTCGGATTACATATCGTACTTTTACACTTTTTTCCCTACGGGATGCCTATTTACTTTGATGAGATGTATATTTGTGATATATATATTGCCATTTTTTTTCGGATCGAACCACGTAAAGGAGACTATGGCGAAATTTTCTAAAAATTTAAGGCGTTAGAATATTTTTGAGAAAAATGGGAAATTTTTGAAAACTATAATTTTGATTTTGAGTTGAAAGTTAAACGATATTAGTACTTTTAGAAAGATAACTAAGTATGATTTGAAAACTTAGTAAAGTTTTTTATAAGAAGTTTAACTATTGGATTTTGGGAAAGTTAAACACTTAAGTGAATTTGAAATCAAATTTGGATTATTTTGAAAAGTTAATAGATTTCAAGACTTTTTCTTACTTGGTAATTTCGAGGACGAAATTCTTTTAAGGGGGGAAGTTTGTAACGACCCAGGATTTCTGTCATTGGAAATTCGTATATTTAATTGATTTTTAAATATTAACAAGTAAAATTTGTAAGTCGAATAAATTTATTTTGAATATCTGGATTTAATTGGATAATTAAATCGATAATTTAATATTTAAAATTTCAGAAATAATTGGAAATTGGGTTTAATGTGATTAAAATTGATTAGTAAAGTTGTATTAAATCATATTGGAGTTAGAATGATGTTATAGAACTTTTAAAATTGAATTAAAAGTTAAATTGTGAAAATTGAATATTTTAATATTTAATCGACGAGTTAAAAATAGCCATTGTTCAAACAGTCTCGGTTTTCGACGAAACCAGATTCATTGGATCCGTAATGTTATATTATTGTATGGTTTCAAATTTCGTGTCAATCGGACTTACGGGTTGTCCGGGGTAAGCTAAAACGCGTAGAAATCGATTCCAGTGAATTTTGAATTTAAATAGTCAATTCAAAAACTTATCTTTCAAATATGATCGGATTGGCTCCCGGTATATACTCCATTGCGTTCGGGATGGGGGTAAAACATTATAAACGCCAGGCGGCACGCTTCGTTTGGAGTTCGAAAATTTTTGGGGTGAATAGTGCACGCGAAATTTTCTATATAAGGCCCTCTATTATTCACTTTTGCACTCAAACCCTACTCAGAAACCCTAGCCGCCAGTTTCCAATTAATGGCCAAAATTTTCTTATCTTCTTCTCTTAATCTCTCTCGATCCAAACACTTTTAGCCTTCGATTCCTAAATGAAACTTGTAGAGCTTCGCAAGATCTTTGCATCAATACGGCTGTGATCAACATCGGAGCGACGCAGTGGTGGAATTTTTGTCGTGAAGGCCGACCGTTCGCATGCGTTGTTCGACGAGAGGGTGGCGTCGATTCACCGTGGTGGCGGCCGTGGGTGCGTGTCGACTCGAGCGTTCGAATGGAGTAATATGATCGTGGCCTTGATGTTTGTGATGGGCTCGGCAATCTAGGGTTTATCATGTTAATGGGTTAGCTTGCGTTCGTATCACCTGGGTTTCGAAACGAAGGAGAAGCATCATCTTGCGGCCGAGATTTGAGTTTGAAAATCAATGGCTCTGATGGTTTGAGGTTAAATAAGAGAATTGTAAATTATTTATATTTAAAATCGTACAATCTTTAAAATGTTGTATCTTTGTCATACGAGGTCCGTTTTGGACGAAACGAATTGCGTTGGATTCGTATTGACGAACACTACGCGATGGAGCTGGATTGGAGTTGATTGGAGCTAGTGAAATTTTTGGGTAAAATTAAACGCGTGTTTAATTTTTATTCGAAATAAAACGCTGCAACTGTTATTTGAAAACAAGGTGAGAACTTCTCACTCAATCGAATCTATTTCGATTTAAATTTTAAATAGTTAGATTTAAAATTGCTTGATTGTGTGATGAATGATAAATTATTATCTATTGCTTTGAAATAGACCCTATGCGCCGTATATTAAGCGGAAGTTATTTATTAAACCTATATATCGCGATAATTCCACCGTGAATGGAATTGGTATTATATATGTACTTGGAGTTGATTTTCCCGCATTATATAGCGGATGAGACCCTATTGCGCCGCATAATAGCGGATAATATTTTATATAACCCGTGTACCGCGATATTCCGTCTTGACACAGGATTGGTATTATGCTAACATCTGTGGATGCAGGGAAATAGGTTGGAGGGATCCAACTGGATTCCTCAACGGTATTGATTTATTTACAGATATTGTGATATATTCTGTTATCATGTGATATATGATGTTTTGGATGCCGTGATTGTTATATTTAGTCGTGTTGCAGCATTGTTCCTATTTTTGGAGTTTTAAAAATGTTAAAGTAACGATTTCGAATTTAAAAGGATTTTAAAGTGATTTTTGAAAGTATACATTTTATTAAATTTTTGAATTGATTCATTTTAAATAAATAAACGTTATAATTTTAATGTTATAAAAATTATGATTTTTGTGAAATATAACCAAAATGTGATTTTTGAAATGTGTAGTTGATTAATTTGTAAAATGGGTTAAATTGGGATTTTTGAAATTATTATAAACGGTTTATATAAAAGATTTATAGAATTGATATTTATAAATTAAAATATTGGAATTATAAAACGAGTTTTTATAAGTGTTAGAATGAAGTATGAATGGATTTCATAAATGACTGAAATTTATAGATTTATAAATTGTGAAGTTATAAAATGGATAGATTTTGTAAAATAAAAGATATATAAGTAATTAACTTATAAATAGGAATTTGGCATTTAAACGAGATATAAATAGAATTTGTAAATTAAGGGATTTTATAACTTGAAGTTTATATAATATATAAATGTGAATTTATAAACATTGATTTATAAATTCAAAATTGATTGAATTTGGTAAGTAAATATGAAAGGTTATTAAAGGAGATATATCCACGATTTTGGACAGTGGATAATCCTTTAAATTTAAAATATGTAGAAGTGTTGAATTTGACAAACGATTTATATTCACGATTTTGGATAGTGAATAATATATTAAAGAAATGTTTTGGGGAAGTGATATTTAAATAGAATTAAAACAATTTAAAGATGTTTTAAAATGCATTAACTATTGAAACCATAGATTTCAACATTCATTGTTGAAATAGACGTTTTCGAAATATAAGAAATTGGTGGACTATAACACAGTAGTTATAGTAAATGATTTTTGAAAGGAAATGTTTTATACAGTATTGGGATTTACGTATCTATCTAAAATGTCGAATCCCTATACTAGTGATTTTGGGTTGTCGTAATGATGTTTTACGCAACATTCGTTTTCACTCAAATGAATGTGTTTAAGAGATTGTTTTCCTTAAAAAAATAAAATATATACTTAATTGTGATTTAAGTATATTGAATATTTTCTAAGTATTGAAAATAAGTAGATTTGTGAATTACTTATTGTTAAATAAGTATTTAGAAATGTTTTCCATTGTAGAAATTGAAATGGTTTAGAGATATATCTTTTTAAAGATAAATTGAAGTGAATATCTCGCAAGTTATTAATCTATGGAAGATTAATAAAAAGGGTCCAGTGATTGTTATGGTGCTGGATATTTGGTTGTTGGCCTTGATAGTTAAATAACCGACTATCAATATTTACCTTTAAATGGGTATTTGTTGTGAATTGCTTGAATTTGAATGCTACACTAATTTAAAAATAAGCGCTCGTTATTCGGTTTAGCCAGGAGAGGACCTTTGTGTCATAAATCCCATTCCGAGTAAGTGATATGTCGTAATGGATAGCATTTGAAGACCGGTGTTGAAGACCGAATATTTTAAAAATGGAAGGATTACCGTCGAATGACTCTGCATCGGTTGATCTCCGGTATAGAGATTTTATCACCCTTTGTGATGGGAAGTCCGGTCGTGATTAGTGAATATCCGGATTGCAAGGGCTTTTTTTGGAAGTGCCTTCGGTTCCGTTCAATCCCGGAACGGACTTGTATGGATGTGTGTCTGACGTTACAATTTGAGATGTAAAGCTGGTTTCTATCAAATATATTTCTGTTGGTGGCGGAGAATTTAGTCTCTTAGCTTAACACCCTTCTCTGAGACGTACGAGCTCAGAGGTTATTTAGTTGATGGTTACTAGTGATACATTCTCAATTTGGTAATGTGGCATACGAAGTGCTGCTGATCATTTGTCGATCAAAGCGTGGCTTTTGTGAAAAGCATAGCTTTGTGGGCGAGACTTCATCGGACCTCACACCCCGGTAATGGTCAAAACAGGAAAGATGCGGCAAGGTTATTAAGGGACAGCGCCCCCTTAGTGTATGTCATTTCCTTCTGGATAGAGGTGGTATTATGGTATGGAGCCCTGATACTTAACCTATGTTGTTGCTGCAAACTTATTATTTTGTGGTTGTTGGTGAATCCCGGGATTTAGGTCGGTTGCGACCGGGGGATGGTATATTCGTGTCAGTAGTTACCTAGTTAGGGGTAACCCGGCCTTCTCTTGACAGAGATCCGGTTAGGTTCTCGGGGCGTTTTTCCAGAGGCGTACCTACGTGGCAATGGGAAGTTCTTTGGCCTGACCATTTGTTGGAAAATCCAAAGAAACAATACGAACCTTGTACGGTTTTAGTTGTATAACCTGCCATGGAATGTGGCGGTAACTTACTATTGAACATGGTAGCTATAGTAGGCATACGATAATGGTCGTATGTTGGCTAAGATTTATATTTTACTTTCGAAATGTTTTCCTACACTTTGCACTTATAATAATAATATCAAAGAAAATTTGCGTATCAAGCATATTTGACTATCATAAGGAGAAATCTCCTCCGATTCTGTGTTTGCATTGTGTGTGCGTGTGCGGGAGGCCTTATGGTAGTTTCATTTTCAAAAAGCATTGTTAATCTAATTTAAAAATATTTCTTTGTTTATTTTTAAAAGATAAACTTTTTTAAGTTCTCACACCAGTTCCATGACTAACCTGGAGTTTATTGTTTCCTTCCTAAACTCTGGGTGCCCACCAATTTTAACACGGGCAGTCTAGAGTTAGGTTATCAGGATATTCGGGAATTCAAGAATTGCTGTAGAGATCAGGAGCAAGCTGGATGGCATGGCGTATCAACTAGTATATAGTATTTCTTTTCGCTGTTTGTTGTTGTAAACTCTGATAATCTAATGTAATGTGATGTAATGTAATAACAGATATGATTCTTTTATTCATTGATATATTATATGTTGTTCCACCGCGATTGTGAGATTCTAATATTGTTCTGTTGTTTTCTTCTTCTTCTTTCTTTCTTCTTCTACCTCTTCTTCTTCAACCCTAACGGTTAGGTTCTCCGGCCTTCGATTGCTCGGCATTTGATATAGTGAACGTATTAATGTCGACTTTCGTGAGTCGAAAATCCCTATCGTCACACATAACTTCCACTATCTACCAATACTCGTTGGACCATGGCGGGTCCGATTCCTACCGTCACAACCATGGGGTCGAGCGTTAGAGCTTCTATCCCTTCAGCATCTAAATTCCGGAATACTATGTCATCATTCAGGGATCTCTGCTGCTTGGCAGGGGTTCATCTTCGAACGCAAAGCACGAATCTTTTGGAGCATGCTTTAACGAGCTTGCATATCACTCCATTTCTCCCCAGCTCTTCCTCTCGGGATAGGGTCCTCGATATATTGTTCTAATGATGAGTCTCTGGTCAGTCCATTTGGGTCCCTCTTTATTGGTTCCTACTTGATTCTCTCGGTCTCTTGGAGCTACGGGTTGGTCAAGATTCTGTTGTTTCCTCACCTACTACTGAAGCTTTTTTTTCCTAAATTGGCCCTTCAATCAAGTTCTTCTGGTGATGACACTCATTCGTGTTGTGGCCATGTGTTTCATGGAAGCGGTAGTACTTTTTGGAAAACTTTTTCTGTTCAGTTGCTTCCTTTTTAGTTGGCTTCTTGTACTCTCATGTTCCCTGTGTCACAAGATAGATGTTTTCTGGAGTATTGTTGAGCAGGGTGTATTCTTCGGGCCTCAAAACTTTAAGTCGCTTGTTATTTCCATTTCACTTGATGGAATTCTGGTTCTTCCTTTTCTAAATTTCATCATTTCATACATTTCCTTCAGCAGTCTAGAGGCATTTATGTCTTGGTTTTTCACCATACCATTCTGCCCAATGTTGGTCTGTTGTAAGTTAGCATATTTTCCTTCTATTCCTGTGCCACTTCCAATCTCAAATACTGGCTCGTCATTTGGTTAATATCCTTCCTAATGGGTTGTTTCATTTTGATCCATATTCTGAATTCATCTTTCAGATGGATAGCGCAGACCAAGGTCATCAAAACCATACCTCATTCGGATTACTTACTTCAATCACCACGATGTTGAACCAATTCATGAAGGACTTCAGATATTCATTCCGTCCCTAGAATAGGCTGGATAAGGACATCACGTCTTTTGGTTGCGTCGTGTGAAGCCTAAATTGATCAAGGAATCTTGTTTCTTGTTGATTAAAGGTAGAGATAGATCTTGGTGGAAGCCTGGTGAACTACCTGGAAGCAATTCCCTCCAGGAAAATTGGAAAACATCTACATCGAATGACATTTGAAGAATTTGCTCCATCCATGTACCAACTGTATTTATATAAGTGGGGTTTTGGGTCACTCATTCCGCCATAAGACAGTATAATTGGCATAGTGAACTTTTCAGGATACCGCTCATTCAGAATGTCATCAATGAAGGGAGTCCGACTTGGAGAGGATCCTCATTCATCATCCCTTCTATCTTTACTTTCATCCATTATTCGCTTGACCATGTCCGCGATATATCCCTCAGATGTCCGATATTCTACGAGTTGGCTGTTAGTAACTATACCAAGTGTTTGATTTCGTAAACAATCTTGGTAAGTGAGCTGAAGCCAAGTCTCTCCTATCTTTGGAAGAGCCACTCGCTTAGAGTCCCATTAGCTTGCGGTTGGTCTGGTAGGGGTAGTTCTGATCTCTTTAGCATTATTGAATGCACTGGTATTTTCTTCCAACTTATCGTCGTTAAGTCGCTCACCATCTTCTATGTCGGAGAGATCCATTGCTATATCTTCTCGTAGGATTTTCGCTTCCAGATTCAAATTTGCAGTTTGTTGCCTTGCAGTTGGTGGAGTGCTTGCATTTCCTTCTGTTTTAATTCCTAAAATACCACCTATCACTCCTTTTTGCTGCTGCTTTATGTTTATCCTGTTTAGGCCAAAGACGGAAGAATTTTCTTGTTCGACGTCAGCCATGGGCTCTGTCATGGTTCTTGGATAAGCCTGTGATTGTAAGGTCAATAGAGCATTTAATTTGTCTATAAGAGCCCTTTGGTTATTTTCCATTTTCTGATTAATTTCATCAACCATTTTATTTAATTCATCTCTAGTGACAACTTCACGTTGAATAGAGGATCCCGGCACCTAATCTCCTGCGTTAGCTCCATTGACTTCAATATGCTAAGGATCGATTTCTTCTGCAATTATAGCTCCTATGGATCTTCCAGAAGCAGTTCTTCTTCTTCCTAGTGCCATTGATTCTCAGCAGCAGATCTTTGGAGCAAAGATTGAGGATCTAACTTCTGAACCTATCTGACCCAAAGTATATAGCTAGATCTAAGCCTTGATTCAATTTTCTCGGAGAAAGAACCAGATGTTAACTCAAAAAATGGATCAACACCTTAGAATAAGTGTGAAAGCACTATTCCTATTTATCAAGGCAAACAAAATAGAGAAAAAAGGAATAGTACCTTGTAAGTAAAGTAAAGAGACAAGAAATTTTTATAATGGTTCGGCTTTAAATGAAGCCTACGTCCACTTTATAACTTTTGTTATTGACTGACTACTATTACAAGTTGAATTTGATTACAATTTGAATGAACATCTAAGTTCGATCAAGTCATAAGTGTAAGAGTTCACTAGAGAATCACAGTAAAATCCTAGATGACTATTTTGTGGGAGGAGAAGAATGAAGAACAATTTCTGCACAGTTTCAGTAGCCAATCTAGAAGATCTCCTTATTGTTGCAGATGGGTGAGTAGTTATAGGGGTTAAAGAGCTATTGGGATATGCCGCTTTTTCAGAAGCTTACATTTGAAGTTATGAAGATGCTCCAAAAGTTTCACAGTGAAGTGATGTTATATCATGGATCGCTAGCGTTCCATAGGGCATGGATCGCTAATGATCCATTGAGTTAGCGCGTTTTTAGCTTATTTCAATTGGATCGTGTTCCTTGCCTTGCGTCGATGCTCTCGACGTAATTTCAGGACTAAATGCCTTGTTTTGATGATGATTCAGGTACGGGTTGTATTGAACTATTACTAGAATTAGATGAATGCCCACTTCTAGTTCTAGATTGCTTGGAATATCATGAAACTTAGCAAGCATCCCTAGAAAAGACAATGCTTCATGATGCAAGAAGAATGGACGAGCCATGAGCAATATTTATCGATCGCTAGTGGTCCATGGATGATGGATCGCTAGCGATCCATCCTATTAGGAGATTTTTTTCTTTTTTCCTCTTGAGACTTTCTTGGTTCCTTTAATCCTTTTGGTTGATTCTTGAGTCGTTTGGACTTGACGCAGATGTTCTAACTTCCATTAAATTCTATTGGATAAAAACTCGGATAACATAGACTAAGCCATAGTTTGAAGAAATAATTCTTTGATTATATGATTATGAATCATATATATCTTTAATAATTAAGAGCAAATAACTCATTTAATGGAAGCATGACAAGAGTTAATGAACTCTTTGGATTGATACATTTAGATTTATGCAGTCACAGTCTATTGATACTAAAAAGATTCCACGTACTTTGTTATATTTACCAAAGAGTTCTCATTGACATAAACATATGTATTTGATACACATGTAGTATGTATATGATAGGCTCATAGAGTATAAAACGAAAGTGAATAAAATAATGTGCAATAGTAAATAAAATTGATTTGATTTGATCAAATAGGTGAGTATATTAGAAAGTGTTTAAACGTATCTGAATGAAGATTCAATCTCAAAAGTCACTCCTCCTTATGATACGTAATGATGTATGGATAAGGAGTAATCGAACTTTATTGGAAAAAGTATGATTAATTGAGTAAGTTGGGTTAACTTCTTTCTATAAGGTCGCATACTTAAGAGTGGTACACAAGGTTAAATTAATTTCATCTAAATAATTGTTTACAATATCATACAAGATAAGGTTTTATAAGAAACCTCAACAAGCCTTAGGCTAAGGAGTTGGCAGGTTATGCGAGTCGATAGACTGCACATAATAACTATTTGTGAGGGATCTTGTATGAAATGCCCAAAAAAGTTTGGGGACAATAGTCATTGGATGGCCAATTTATGTTTTAAATCTATGTAGTGTAAACTAAAACAAAATTTGTTTTATATAAGATAATCCATAAGTGTTTGTGAATACCTATTCTTTTGCAATGAGAAACAAAAGTTGTTTCAAGAAATACCATCTTCGTAGCAAAAGAACTTCTTTTAGAAATTATTGGTAATCAAACTAATTTGAATATGATCCAAATATGAAACTAATTATATAGGATGAAATGAAATTAACCAAATCTAAATGAACGTAATGCATTAGAATGTCTAATAAATATTCTTGCACATTGAAGATAACCATAAGTTTCTTATCAATGTCGAGAATAGATAATCCTCAGCAGTTAATTAAACCATTAAGAGTATTGACTCTACAATGTTGTATAATGTGAAAATTCAAAATCGATGCCAAGTATAGTACCAAAAGTATGATTTTGATAATTATACCTGATAGGATATGATCCATCGGCCATGAATGGGTCTTCAAGAGAAAGATTAATACAGTTGGAATATGATGTGCAACATTGACAAGCATAACATCATAAATTTTAATTGTTGAAATTAGCATAATAGATTCGTTATTCGTTGTGCTTAAGTTAATTTGGATTTACTCACAAAATTATCACCTGGTATGACTTTATACTTTGGTACATATGAGTTGAAATGGAAAATTCTATAATGATTAACAATAGACTATTTGCACATAATAACCAAATTATCTCGAACTTAGTGGGAGCGATATTGAGTTTGTGGGTTTTTAGATATGATCTAAGAAATGAAGCAAAAGTATCATTCTATAAGCATTAGAATTGGACAAGTATTTTGATAGAAATATCAAATAATTTAATTTTCATTAAAAATGCAAAGGAAGCATGTGTCCATAAGAAAGAACACTAAAAGGCACATAGCTATTTCTAGACTATAAGTAAACAACATATTACTGATTGTTAACGATGTATTTATGTTAAAATCAGTGATAGTTTAGTTATTTAGTACGTGATATTAGATTTTTAAATTATATCTTTTATATTAAGTCTAAAGGATGTATGGAATGCCCCAAAACGATGTATAAAGACACCTTATTAAAATGTTTAATAAGGAACATGTAAATTGGTCCTTATGTATTGGATAACAGGAATTATCATACATGTTGTATTATCTACATCATCGTATTTTGCTTATATATTTGATACATGAAGAAAATATCAAATCCAAGTTAAGATCACAAAATGGTAGTTTAGAATCTCCTCGAGTATTTATGAAATACTAGAGAATTGTATATAGAAACAACTAACTCCTTATAATGGAATATTCGGACTTAAACTTCATAAGTAATAATGAGTATAATATGCCAATAATAAATTCACGTCAGAACTTTAGTTAAGGATCTTTAAGTTGGAAATGTTCCAAACCAAGGTTGTGGTTGATTTAACGAAAAGGCTAAATACATCACCTTGAATAGCATCATGATAAAAGCAATCTATAAATATAAATGCAAAATTTTAAAATTAACTTAGGGGTGGTTCCAATTTTTAAGAATACTAATAGCTACTGGGGGCACCAAGAAGTTATGTATTGATATTTATTAGATAACTATGAAATGACTCAACTCAATAATTTTTTATTAGTTAACATAACTAACGTTAAAAGAAAATATCGATGTGCAAAAATACATAATTCTCTTAACTTAAAATGTTGTTGGTCTTCAATTTGGAATTCCACTTTGATTATAGTTAAATTATGGCATGGTGTCCATCGAACTATAGTTGGGTTGAGTGGAAGCATTGGAAGTGAAACACTATTCAAGAAAGGATTCGTCTCCTTAGTTATATGAGGTTAGTATCATAGTCAACTAAAATCAATTCAAAGTCTAAGACCATGGCTAAAGTAGTTCAGTTAATGTTAATTTCTATAATTGAATCAAGGGACTTCCTGCTTGGATATAAATTTGAATATGGACGATATTGGAATTATGACCATTATCAAATTCCATAAGCTCTAAGTGATATAGTTTTGACGAAGAGAATTAGTGTAAATAATAGTCACTATTAGGTAACGCTTAATAAAATAAAATTGTATTTTTCTGATACCGAATAATGTAAAATTTTATCCATTATGCCACACCACCTACTAAGTGAAGTGTGAGCATTAATTTAACAATCAGTCTTTCTTACACCTAAATGCGGCAGTTAATACATCCTAGGTATCGTGTGCCGATCATTTAAGGAAAAAAAGGTAGGTCATTGGGGGGTGAGGTAAGAAAATGACAGAAAAGAGTCCCACATTGTGACGAGAAATATTAATATACGCAGGATCTTTAGAAAAAGAAATCATCTTTATTATGCATAACATTAGAGTATGCTAACTTATTATCAACTTGGATAGTTATAACCACATGTCTTTACAATTACTGATAAATTCATGCAGAATTCAAAATAACAAAAACAATGAAAGAATATAAGATACGTGAATACGTCTTTGTAACGACCCGTAAAATTCGATGATTTTTTTTATGAGTTAATGTAATAGGATTTCTAATTTAGTTTAGAAAGAAATAAAAGTCTTAAAGTTATATTGGAGCGAATGTAGAAATTAGATGAAGCAATTGTACTTAAACGTTAACAACTTAAAATTTATGTGGCAATAAATTGAAATAATGTAAATTGACATACTTAGTTATAAGTTTAATATAAGAAACCAATAGAAATGTTGAATTTATGAAATATTAACTAGAATGGAATTCATTAATATAATAATGAATAGTGAAATTTGTTACATTTGGTTTAAAATAGACTTAATTAAAAAGGATTGAATTGAATAAATCCTATGTATTGGAACCTTGTTTATTTATAAGCAAAGATATAATAAATGATTTATTGCAAGAAATGGAAAGTTGAATAGAATTCTAATGAATGTTGATAGTGGAAAGATCATACCTGTGTATAAATTAAATATAAGAGAACTAATATAAATATTGAATAAATTTTGGAATAGTTTGTAGTAAATGTTAATTTAGTAAAACCAGTGTTATGTAAGTAATTACAATATTGGGGTGTAAATAATGAACCTCTAAAAGTGTGATTAAGAGTTAATGACAATATTTATTGTACGTTACTTATTTTATTAGGTTGTTAAGTTTAATTTGTAATCAATTTCAATTAATTCACTAAATTATTGCAGTTAATGTGGAATAAATTGGTAAGTGAGAAATGTTGGATTCAATAAGATGTAACCAAGGTAAAATTCCATTCATAATAGGATAATTGATGTAATAAAAAGGCGTGAAACCAAGTGAATCAATTTATTTAGAATAGTTAATCGTAATTAATGGATATACTTTGCTAAGATATAATAAATGGAAATAGGAAGGTTATTAACTAAGGAAGAAATATGTAGTAATTGCATTTAGTTGTAAGTGGATGAAATTTATTTCTATATTAATTGAATATTGGAATAAGATGATAATTGTTAATGTAATAAGAGTAGGCCAATAATAATTCTTTCCATAAATTGATAATGTAATACTATCCATAATAGGGTAATTAGATTTATGATAGAATGGAAAGTCTATTAAATGGAAATATTGAAAATAAAATTTGTAATTTCTAAATTTTGGAAATTTAAAGCAAGGGTAGTAATTGTTGTAATAATTAAATGGGAGTCAATTAGAACTTAATAAACCTTAATGTATATTAATGAGAATTGTGGCAATAGTGCAAAACTTTAATCATTTACCCATTCATTAATGCATTGAGTTAGGTCTCAATCAATTAGCAACATTTGGCTTGTTATTAATAGCTTTTAAGGGGAAATAAAACGTTAATGATAACAAGTATTTTAAGATTAACTATGTATTTAGTATATTAAATTATAACTGATAATCAATTGCAATTAAATGGAAACTTAATATTTGAAATATTGCATAAATGAAAATGTAGATGAAATCTAAGAAAATAAATTTAAATGTCAATGCAATAACAATTAATGGATTGAATGTGATTACGAAATTGTAATTAGATAAATGCAGTAAATAATTCAGGGCAAATAAATTTATGGAACAAATGTTAAGATCTTAACTGATGGTAATTAATAATTGAAGATAATGTAAATTCCATTTATAATATGACTATGAGTAAATGAAAAGATTGTAAATCGAGATTTGTTTATTTATTTGAATATAAAGAATTAAGGTAATTGAGTTTTTGCAATTAAGTAAAAGTTAAACATTTATTTTTACGTTAATTGAAAATTTAGTTGAAATTGAAAAATATTTATGTATGTTAATTTCATCCATTTGTCTATAATGGATTGAATAATAAGAATGAATATTTAATTCAATGAAATTTTTGGAAACTTAATTGATAATTTCTAAATTTAATAAAAATGAAAATTTGACACTGAAATGGGAAGTTAATCAACTTTAAATTGACTTTTAAATTGTTTAAAACATTGTAATTTGATTGAGAAATATAAAGGTAATAAAATTTGTCAAATTTAAGATTTAAAAAAATGGATTCTATTAATGAATTTTAAATTTATTTAATTAATATAAAATTAACCATTTTGGCCACTGACTCGGATTTCGACGAAACCAGTTTCATCGGATCCATAACGGTGAATTATAATAGTGTTTCAAGTTTCGTAGCGATCGGACTTGTCGTTTGATCGTACGGACTCGAAACGCCTTGAAATTTATGCAATTGAAATCAATTTGGAAAATATTGTTTTTGGCATAACTTCTTCATATGATGCAATTTGAACCTGAAACTTTTTCCATTGCGTTTAGAATATTTTAAAATACCTATTTTGATATATGGGTTTACCCAATTTTGTTTCGGGGTCAGAACGGGCTTTTCGGGCCATAGATTGTTCAGCACGTTTATTTATCTGGTCCGTCTACTCTATTTCAACCCTACCTATAAATACCCTGTTATAAACCCTAATTTCTCCTAATTCTCATTTTTCTGTAAGTACCTTCTTTCTCAACTCCTCATCCCAATGGCAGACAAAACCTAATTCCCAAATTCCAAAAAATAATTTCAATTTCAAAAAAAAACAAAAAAAATTTTGCGGATCTGCAGCAGCTTCTGGTCGCGCTTCGGGTTTCAGAGGAGAAAACCCTAGAGCAACTTCGGGTCAGGAAGAAAATGACTCGGGTCGCTCCCGGTCGTTTTGGCGAAAACTCCAAGCAAGCACCGGGGAATTGAGGCGGCGCACCGAAGTCGAAACCGAAGTCGACCTAGGACCAGAATTTTCCATTTTTCAAATTTTCATAACTTTTGCAACCGAGCTCGGATTCACGCGCGGTTTGTTTTGCTGGGATCGTATCGTAATTTCTGACGTTTTGGAACTGGTTTGGATGAATTTGGAGACTGCCCAATTTTTGGGTTTAAATTGGATTTGAATTCAATTTAAATTCAAAAAGGTAAGTGTTTTAACCCACTCACAACTTCTGAAACTTCTTACGTTTGTTAAATTGATTTATAATGGGTTTAAAAATTTATTTACAGCTGTTTGGCATATATTTCATCATTATCTCTGTTTATTTGCATTCATTTAATTTACTTGTTATTTAATTCAATTATTGCATGTAAATTGACAGTTAAAATTTTAGTTAAATTTATCTGTGCATATAGACTGATAGTTAAATTTTAGTTAATTTATTTTACAAAATAAACTGCCAGTAAATGCCTGTTATTTATTACCTGTTATATATTGATGTATTGTTTGGATTGGATGATGTTTGTGATAAATGGATGTATGTTTTGATGGATGAATGGATGTTTATTTATAATAACTGCAAGTTGTTATGCATTTCATTTCATTCGGGATTGCGGTTTGAAATGATATATAACCGTAATTTTTATTTTAAATTGCGGATTGAAATGATAAATATCCGTATCACTTGACCACAGGTTAGAAAATTTTATACAGACACCGTCGGTCTATATACATAATTATTTTGGAATTGATTTCTATGTTTTGGATAGGATACGGTTTAATAAATATTAAATTTTGATATTATATAAATATTATTTTATAATTATACATATATAGTTAAATATTGAATTTAAGCTATGTATAATCTGTTAAATAAAAATGAATAAGTTGAAATGGAGTTGATAATTTATATTATATGATTAAGTACAGGCTTAGGATATAGAGTTTAAATGATTCAAATAAATTTGGATTGGAAGGTAAATTAGAAATTTAATTGGAATTGAGCGTATTTAAGAATTAAACTCTATAAGTTGATGTAGAACCTTATTTAGCTTGAAAATTTTAAAGGTATGATATTTATAACTGAAATTTTATTTCAAGATAAATTAAATGAATATTTCTAGTATAAATAAATTAAAGGAAATATTTAGTTATAGGAAATTTGAGTTTATATAAATGATTATGGATTTATCATGTAAATATTCAAGACTAAATAATAGAACATTGAATTTGTTGAAAGAATATATTCCAACCTTAGTTTTGAAATTATTAATACTCAAAATAGATATATATATATATATATATATATATTGAAATTGAAGTGGTTTTGGCAACTGAAGGTGAAATTTAAATTTATGGTTTCTGACTTCATTTAAAGAAAATATATTTGTAAAGTCATGGAAATTATTTACTTTACAAAGTAATTTTTAAAGTTAAACCATTTTATTTTATATACTGTTGAATATCCAAACCATTTAAGTGTTGGAAGTTATGGTTTTAAAGTTATAAATTTCAAAGTATTATGGTTTCAAAGTTATAATTCAAATGTTGGTTTCCGGATATTATAAATTTTAAAGCAGTATGATTTTGGAAAAGAAATATATTTGAAAAAGAATGAAATTATTGATTTGGGTTTTATAAAAATAATAAAAAAATGAGTTTGTTTTGGAAATGGAAATGATATCGTATTTATGGGTTTGAAATGGATAATTATATTCTGGTTTCAAAGTATAAACTATCTTTAAAGACCACGGTGTTATAATAACGTTTGGTTGTTGAAGAGACCGGGATTGGATGTTGTCATACTCTCTGCCAACTCCGAAAACCACTTTAACAACCGTGTACACGGTGGAGATTCCATAATGAAGTAGGTTGGTGGAGGCGTTTCCTATAAGGTAAATACGTGGACCCAACTCCCGTGAGTTGGCATAAGGTGGCTAAAACAGGAACGATCGACGGGTTAATGAGGTAGCACCTCTGATCGGACACTTCCCTTCGATACTATACTCTGACTTTGGATTGATTCGGTGGCCACCTTCACTTTTGATTTCTTTGATTTGGGGGAGTTTGTGCGAGGTGGGCGGCAGTAGTAGCTACGCGTTTCCATCGACCCGGAAGCGTAATTGGTATATCTACCCTGGCATTGCCTAGTTGTGCCGTGTCACCTACCCTAGCGCGCCTTCTACGAGTTTCTATTTGTGTTGTACCTATGGAGTATCCTCTGGTAGCCTCCCGATCAGGAGGTATTACGGTACTGTATAGACTATTGGCATTATTTGTGTTAAGGGCTATATGGGTAACCCCTTAACGCTATTAAAAAGTAAGTTTATTTTACAATTAGACACTATTATAATAGCGAAATATACTACATAGTAAATAGTTTAACGGATCCTTAAGAGATGTAAATCCCGAGCATCTTTTGAGTTTCTGCACTCATATTTATTTCTGTTAATTTAACTTACATAAGTTCTTTTAGTTCTGACTCGAGTGTTTTGTCTTTTCAATTCGCTCGGGTCAGTCCGAGCGTTTCAGGATTTGAAGATTTTATTCTGGAGGACGAAGACGAAGATTTGTAGTATTATTATCTACTATATTATTCACTACACCATTTAATTCCGCTGCATTAATTATTATTCTTTGATATGTGTACTCTGAAATGTATTGTATAAATATAATCAAAGGTTTTGTAAAACAGCTTCATGAACTGTATATTTGATTATTATATTTTGTCCTTCCGCTATGAGATTCTATTTTGTTTTATTTCTTTCTTGTTTTTCTTATCTACCCCATAACAATCCGCCCTTCCGTATGGTTTGAATTGGCACGTGTGTCGATTTAAAGCGTGCGAAAAGGCAGGACGTTACAGTCTTGGACAATCCAGCTTGTCTCATGAAGCTCCAAAAAAGTTCCGGCTAAATCTAGAAAATATGCTCTGGCTGACCCGAGCATTATTTAAAAAATAACGCCCAGATTAATCTGGTAAAACCAGTGTGAGAAACTTGAATCATAAGGATTTTTATTTATTATAGCTTGTAAAATTCTTTAAAATCTAAAGTATCTTGTAAAACCATACCTCACATAAACAAGAACGAGTTTTACCTTGTGATAACCAAACCACTTTCTATAGAAAATTCAGTGATATTATAATAATGTCTAAGGTATAAATATATATTAATCATAGCCAAAATTGTCACATTAATTAAATTCTAGCATAATAGGTATACAATCAAGTCTGAAGGATCGTATTGAAAAATGGATCCTAACTATGAAAGGGTAATGGTCTACCTATCAAATCAGTACCTCTAAATAAAATGTACTAGAAGCTACAACACATTGCACCTCAACTACTCAAGACTGGCCTACAACTTACTGGATAGTACCGAAGATGAGTACCCCTTGGTTACTATCAACAACCATAATGGGAGCGACCCACATAGCTTACTACACGCCCCTGCTTTAGTCATTTACTGATTGTGAGGCTTGAGGTTACGCTTTTACCTTCCCTTGGAAGACTGTCTTGGAACGCTAACACTACCCTCTAGGCAGAAATGCAATGCCAACATTAATCCATACAAGTTCGTTCTGGGTGTGAATGAAACCGAAGGGACTACCTCTACTACATCCATTTTACAGTCACTCTCAGGATTAGTAGCAAGTAACCCTTGCAGTTCAAAAACTCCATATTCAATCATCTTCAAGATGTCTTCATTTAAAATGCTTGAGTTGGATTGAAGTGGTTTTCAGACAATTTATATTTATCCGATCCCGGTCACCTTGAAACAACATTTGATAGTTTTCGATAAACTCAAACCCAGTTCTTTTGGAAATAAACAGACAATAGATAAGAGCGGAGTTCATGTCCTAACTGTTGAGTGAACGGTTTCATTATAATATGTCCTACGAGAACAAAACAAGATTTATGAACACCGTACAACATAGTCGAAGATGACTGTGCCATATAACTCACGTTTTTCTTCTAGATATTTCTAGAGCTGTGTTTTGGTCCAGGTTTGATAGTCTATTATTTAACTATCGAATAAACAAACAACCAACAATCCAGAGGTTTAATTACCCATAAAAACCACTAAGCCTCATTTTAAATAATTTTCATTTATTAAATCTCCTTTTAGAATATTTATCAAAATATTCATATATTTATCTCATTGGCATAAGTATTTCACAAACATTATGAAAGATTTCTTATTTCCAGATCATATTAAAGGATCAAAAACAAAAGTTACTTTAATTAGGGATAAGAATATAACCAATCACAATTCCTTGGATGTTAAGCATGGAACAAAAGTTCCACATCACCATAATAAAGAAGGTCGGTTAAGGGAAATCCAATCTCAAATTTATTTCATAAATTTCTTCCATAAATCCTTTTGATAAATCTCTTTCATTTATGAAGATCTTCTTTACAAAAATTCCAAATCAATTTGCAAAACTATTTATAAATCTCCAAGTTTGTTTATAAAACTCTTTTATAAATATCCAAAATCACTTATAAACTTTTTTCCAAATTCAATGTCTCATTTTGATCTATAAAATTCTTTTCATAATATTCCTTATTTAATACAAAACTCCTTGAATAAATCTTAATTGATAAAGTTCCTTTGATAAACAAAACTGTTAGAAATGCGGATTATGGATCTTAAGGCTAGGATAAACAGTAGAGGGGGTGAATAGTGTTTTAAGGAATTACTAAATCTTTTTGAGTTTATGTTAATTTGAACACAAATGTATGCAATATTCAGACACAGATATGATAACAGAAACAAACACTGATGTAGAAATAAAGTAAAAGCAGTAAAGGAAAGAACACACCGAATTTTATAATGGTTCGAAGTTACCCTACATCCAGTCCCGCATACAAGTATGGATTTCCTTTCAAAAGAAATTGTATAATTACACCCTCGATTTCAAGGCTACGAGGTACACCCTCCAAATTAACAATCCTCTGTAGTGATACTTGATTTCAGGGGCAACAAGTTCACCCAATTGATTTCCTAGGCTACAATCACACCTTTTCTAACTTGATTGATTTCCAAGGCCACAATCACACCTTTTCTCGCTTGATTGATTTTCAAGGCTACATTCACACCTTTTCTTATTAAATTGGTTACAAAGAAGTCTATAACTCTGAATAGCACTGAGAATCTTGTTGAGATAACGATAGAGCATCAAACCAAAAATGATCTAGTTAGATTCAATGTTGATTTCGGTAGAGTAATGGTAAGAATATGTATAAAGAAATGTGGAAGAAGAAGAAAAAGAGTGAAAAACAGAAGAAGAAAAAAATGACTAGAAATTTGTTGAATACAACCCCTATTTATAGAAGAACAACAGTCATATCTATTCGTGAAGGGATATGATAAATAGACACTTCTTTTGAAATTCAAATTTTTGAAATCAAATGAAACTATGTCGACATGGGTAACTTGGGTATATCGACATCCCAAAGTAAACTTTGGTGTTTTATTTTTCTTTGAAAATAACTTTTATCTTATATTAAAACTATTTTAAACTTTTATAAATATACTTAACTATAGTTAAAATACATAAATAAATATAGAGAATAATATTTTGATATATATAAATTTTTACTATAATTTTATATTTAAATCTAAGTATAAATATTAAAAGTTAAATATATTTTTATTAAAAGATAGTTTAAAACTAAAGATAATTTAATTTTGAAGATAAAGATTATTTTGAGGCTAAAAATATTTAAAATCGGGCTAGATGTTTTTTATTCTTTTAAAAGGAAGGTTTTGAAAACATTTTGAAAACAAGATATAATTTTGTAAAATCATTTTGAATAGAAGGTTAGCGGATACAAATCGATGTTCCACTAGATTTTTCGTAGGTTCCATCCTACGTAGGGTTCCATCCCTTTAACATGCTCGAAGTGGATTCCATTTCATGAATAAATTGGATTTTAAGATGTCAATGCTTTTCTAGGAGTTTTAACAAAATTCCTAATTAAATTACTTATTCTTGAAATCTTGAACTCTTGATAATCTTGATACTCATGAGTCTTCAATCTTGATATCTTGAATCTCTATACTGTACAGTCTTCATTCTTGGTACCTACATGGTTAGATCCTGCATATACATACATACATATATATATATATATATATCTAAACTATAAAGTTAGTATTTATATTTTATAATCTTATTCTAAGGTTGTTGTCACCAAAACCATCATCTCAAGGACTAACAATCTCCCCATTTTTGATGACGACAACCTTTTTTATAAAATATTACTTCTATCCTAATAACTGCTCCTAAACTAACAACTCCCCCTAATTTATGCCTATTTATCATATTTTATACTTCTCCCCCTTTGTCATTAACAAAAACTAACTCCAAACTATATAACTCCCCCTCATTCTTGGACTAAAGTTCCTGCATTAATAAACTATACAATGGAGTATATAATAGATTAATTAAGAGATAATTATACTAATAGACATGATATTTAATTAAAGATCACATAAATATCAATGCATATTAAATGTTTATCACACCAAATATCAATCCAAACCAAATCAAATCAAATCAAATCAAATCAATTCAAATCAAACAAACCAATCAAGTCAAACATTACGAGGAACTTCCATCCATCCTTCTTCTCCAAATATAGGGTCTGCTTTAATGGCATCCCAATTTTCATTATCATTAGTGAGAGAGACTGGAGGATGTGCTTCGTTATCATCCTCATGTAGGGAGGAAAATCATCCATTGTATTGCATCGAAATGCCTTTCTTGCTACTTGATCATCTGCATTTGACTCAACTCTAAGTGTCTCTGGTTTCAAAGAATGAACGAAAGAATATTCTTGAAAGAATTAAGAGTTTCTTCAAGATTCTCGGTTAAATTATGAACTGGATTGGCCGTATTCGAGTTTGTGAGAAGAATGAGAGACAAAGTAGATAAGAAATAATATTGAGTGAGGAATTATGGAAGAAATGGGTATTTATAGGTGTAGAAATTCATTTGAAATGAATAGACATAAGGTAGTTATTCAAATTTCAAATTCAAAATTATATGTCATTTTTGACCAGTACATGTTTACATGGTCATAGGGGGATGTCGACATGGTGTAATGAATTTTGATGGCTTTTTTTGATTTTGTGAATAATTGTGTATATATGTATATATTTATATAATATACTAACATTTATTCTGGAGATAATGTAAGCTATATAACAGAAAAGGAATTCAATTTCATTTCATGATAACATGATACAACGATTAAACACAAAGAACTACATGAACTGTTAAATTAAAACAAACTAAACTAATACAACATGAAATGAAAAGATAGAACTAGTTAGATGATGATGAAGATGAAGATAATCCAAGCTTCTTGCTGACTTTGGAAATAAACTTGTTCATCTTGGATGAAATTTTTTCCAACTTCTTACTAACGAATCGTTTAAGAATCCATTGATTCTCAACAATAGCCTTTTGGTTTTTGAGAAGGTTTTGTTGGTTGAATTAATCAATGCTTTCCAAAGATGTTTCGCTTTCTTCTTCTTTAATTTCCATTTCATCCTCTTCTTCTTCCTCTTCCTCCTCTTCCATCTCCTCATGAGCCAAACGTTCTTCCTTTTCGGCAAGAGTCTCATAAGGTTGAAAAAAAATGGAATTTTCATAAAAGAAATATTGGAATGATTGAAAACCTTTCTTGAGACAAATTCTTCTCCTTTGAAACCTACTCCAAATAGTTAAAAATCCGAGTGAGATAGATTCCATGATACAAAGTATTCTCACCCATTTCAAGATTTTTGGGACGAAGTTCATCCAAAATAACTTGCGCCCAATTAATATCATAATTTCCAAAAATAGCAAAAAGTGCTCTGCAAACTTTTGAAGTAGGATTGTTAAAATTCCCCTATCTTGGAGTCAAAGTATGTTGTAAAAGAAGATTGACAATTCTAGCTTTTGGTCGAAAGTTTCAATTTTTGAATTCAAAATCATCATTTCCTTCAAAAATGTGATGAAATGTCTCACGATCATTTTCATCAATATTAAAACTAGAAAGATCCATTCCCATTCTCTTGCAATTGAGAATGGTACCCAAAAGATCACAATTCAAAACAATTCTAGTGCCTTTGACACTACTCCAAAGCTCATCATCATTTCCAATATAAAATCCACAGTTTAAATTTGCACAGAAAATTTTAAAAAGATTTAGAGAACAAACGAAATCATTTTAAGAAGCATCAATAAGACTAAGAATTTGATTGTTTGCAAAAAGAGAATCAATTTCATAAGAAGAGAAATCTTGAAATATAGCAAATTTTCCGGGATGGACTTTTCCATAGTTAGCATAATTGATGTATGCTTTTATGGCCTCTGGATCATTGAAGAGTTACTCTTTTATCTTTCTGGAAATTCTCATGCTGGTGGGGTTGCTTGAAGAAGCCATTAGAGTAGAGAGTAGAGAGTAGAGAGCTTGAAGTTTTGAAGAGAGAGTTTGAATTTAAAAATGAGAGTGAAAAGATGTGATAAAAGATAGTGAATAGATAGATTCTCAAAGGACATGTTCTCTGGTTAAAAGATGTCTTTTCAGAGAATTGAATAAAGTGAAAAGGTGGAGGGAAATTCAACCATTTGAATTCAAATTTTGAATTTCAAATTCTATACCCATGTCGACATCATGGTGGGACCATGTCGACATGTGTCTTTGAATTTCTATGATTTATTTTTCCTAAGGATTCTAATATATATATATATATATACACTTATTATTTTTAATATGTATATATATATATATATATCTAGAATAATTCTGAAATTATAGTATATTCTATAAAATATTATAATACTATTAAAAATAAAAATAAAAATAATAAAATAATAATAATAAAACAATAGTAAAAAAATAAAAAAAATAAAATTCAATCAACGCACCAATTCAAAATCAATCAATCAAGCAATCAAGCATCCAATTCTAAGCATGCAATTTCAACTAATTGTATTGTAATTGTGTACCTTTTTCTGAGTCCGTTTCTATGAATTCGTCGGAGTCGTGAACTGCTGTGAAAAACATATTTGAATTATCTGTCTTCTGATCATCATCGCTTGAGGACGAGTCTGAGTCATCTAGAGTAGCAGTAAATGCACGTTTTCATTTCCTTATGGAATCATTGTTTATAGGAATATTTTGCCTATCTGGATACGGACAGTCTCTTTTGATATGGCCTGGTTCGTCACAGTTGAAACATTTGATATTGTTTGGTACTACATTCTGATTTCTAGAGTTCTTATAGTTATTTCTCTTAAGATTGTTCATCTTTCTGTATTTCAGTAATTTTCGAAAATTCTTGGTCATAAAAGCTATCTCTTCATCATTATCTCTTTTGAGTCTGATCCATCGGTCAATGCATTGAATTCCATTGATTTTTTTCAGATGCTTTGCTTTCTCTTCTCCCAATCATTTGAACTTCAAACGACATTAGATTTCCAATTAATTCTTTTATCCTTAAGGTACTGATGTCAATTGCCTCTTCGATCGCAAGTGTCTTTTGATCTAATTCTGGAGTAATAGAATTTACGATTTTTCTGACTTGAACTTCCTCCGAAATTCTCTTCCCAAGGATATTAGAGAATGCACAATATCCTGAAATCTGCTATACATATCTGAAATAGACTCATTATAATTCATTTTAAATAATTGAAACTGATTTGTGAGCACAAAAATTTTGGTCTATTTAACTTTGCTTGTTCCTTCGTGAGTAACTTGCAAAGTTTTTCAAATTTCATATGCAGACTTACAAACTGACACTCTATTAAATTCATTCCTATCAAGTGAACAAAACAGAATATTCATTGCTTTAGAATTATTTTTTGCAACAGTCTTTTGCTCAACGGTCCACTGTGCAAAATCAGTTGTGGGTTCAGAATATTTAGTCTGTGTGATATTCCAATTGTCTAATCCTACAGACCGTAAATATATTTTCATCCTACATGCCCAATATGCATAATTACTGCCATTAAAAAGTGGTGGTCTAACAGTAGACTGACCTTCTACAAATGAACTAGTGACAGGGATGATAGAACTAGTGTTGGTAGTGTTACCAGTTCCAGTGTTGGGAGCCATTTTAAAAACTTTTTGAAATATCAGATTATGAAACTTTGAAAACCTTACTCTGATACCAAATGTTAGAAATGCGGATTATGGATCTTAAGGCTAGGATAAACACTAGAGGGAGGTGAATAGTGTTTTAAGGATTACTAAATCTTTTTGAGTTTATTTAATTTGAACACAAAGGTATGCAATATTCAGACATAGATATGATCACAGAAACGAACACAGATGCAGAAATAAATTAAAAGCAGTAAAGGAAAAACACATCGGATTTTATACTGGTTCGGAGTTACCCTACATCCAGTCCCGCACAGAAGTACGGATTTCCTTTCAAAAGAAATTGTACAATTACACCCACGATTTCAAGGCTACGAGGTACACCCTCCAGATTCACAATCCTTTGGGCAGAGTTACTTGATTTCACGGGCAACAAGTTCATCCAATTGATTTCCTAGGCAACAATCACACCTTTTCTAACTTGATTGATTTCCAAGGCCACAATCACACCTTTTCTCGCTTAATTGATTTCCAAGGCTACAGTCACACCTTTTCTTGCTAAATTGATTACAAAGAAGTCTATAACTCTGAATAGCATTGAGAATCTTGTTGAGATAGTGATAGAGAATCAAACCAGAAATGATCTAGTTAGATTCAATGTTGATTTCGGCAGAGTAATGGTAAGAATATGTATAAAGAAATGTGGAAGGCGAAGAGGAGTGAAAAACAGAAAAAATAATTAGAAATTCATTGAAACAACCCCTATTTATAGAAGAATAATAGCCATGTCTATTCGTGAAGGGATATGACGAATAGACATTTCTTTTGAAATTTAAATTTTTGAAATCAACCGACACTATGTCGACATGGGTAACTTGGGTATGTTGACATCCCAAAGGAAATTTTGGTGTTTTGTTTTTCTTTGAAAATAACTTTTATCTTATATTAAAACTATTTTAAACTTTTATAAATATACTTTAACTATAGTTAAAATACATAAATAAATATAGAGAATAATATTTTGGTATATATAAAATTTTACTGCAATTCTATATTTAAATCCAAGTATAAATATTAAAAGTTAAATATTTTTATTAAAAGATAGTTTAAAACTAAGGATAATTTGATTTTGAAAATAAAGATTATTTTGAGGCTAAAAACATTTAAAATCAGGATAGATGTTTTTTATTCTTTTAAAAGGAAGGTTTTAAAAACATTTTGAAATTAAGATATAATTTTGCAAATTCATTTTGAATAAAAGGTTAGTGGATACAAAACGATGTTCCACTAGATTTTTCGTGGGTTCCATCCTACTTAAGGTTCCATCCCTTTAACAGGCTCGAAGTGGATTCCATTCCACGAATAAATTGGATTTTAAGATGCCGGAACTTTTCTAGGAGTTTTAACAAAATTCCTAATTAAATTACTTATTCTTGAAATCTTAAACTCTTGATAATCTTGATATTCTTGATACTCATGAGTCTTCAATCTTGATATCTTGAATCTCTATACTATACAGTCTTTATTCTTGGTACCTGCATGGTTAAATCCTACATGTACATATATATCTAAACTATAATGTTAGTATTTATATTTTATAATCTTATTCTAAGGTTGTTTTCATCAAAACCATCATCTCAATGACTAATAAAAACAATTATTTAAAACATCTTCACTAATTTGTCTTTAAATTGCATTAATAAAAAATAATTTTAATCAATCATTTGAAAAATATTAAATCACTTCAAAACACCTTTAATAAAATAATTTCTTAGTTATCCTTTAAATATCATATTTAAAATGATAATAAACATTGAACATTATAAATAAGTAATAACTTTTCTTTAAAACCCTTTAAATACTATACTAATTAATTTTTACCATTATTAAAAATATACTTAAATGGTTGGCTTTACAAATCCAGAAGGACGCTAGTGCCATAATGGTTCTCATTTAATTCAGTTTAAATTTCTAGTTAGGACATGTACATTTACATAATAAGTAGATTTATAAAGGGAATTAACCAATAATAATCAATCAACTATATAGCTAAATGTCAGAGTTAGCATAATACGAAAACTAGATTTAATTTCTGCTTAATAGATGCCAAAAATAATCTATTAGGTGAATCATAGCCGAACGGTGATTTATTCTGCTAATAGGTGACAACTATAATTTAATTAGTAGGACAGTGATTTATTTTGCTAAACATATGTCATTAGGTTTCATATTCAATTGAGGCCGCTTAAAGGTAATCGATAAAGAAATCTCTTGGTTTTTAAATATTTCTTAAAAGAGAGCTGATTTTAAAACAAAAACCGATCTTTAGAAATAAAGTGGTTTAAAACCTAATTTTTTTCTTTAATAATCAAATAACATTTTAAACTTTTGATTTAATAATATTTAAATAATATTTTAAACTTTTGATTTAATAACAATCAAACCATTAATTAATAATTAAACATTAATTAACATTTTAATAAATAATTAATAATAATTATCCTTTAAATAATTAATTTTAAAAAAAAACTCAACCCAGAGCCCTGATGAAATCGAAGGGATGGGATGAACCTCCAACCTGCTTGGTCCGACCACAGACAGGTGAGACTTAATGCCAGGCCAGCACAGAAGTTTGATGCCCCCAACCAAGCAATTCAGTTTTATAGGGACCCATCTCCGCGCCTTGAAATGGGAGTAGGACAGACGGGGATCGAACCTATGACCTTGTTACCAGGAAGCAGGTATCTTACCACTGCGCCACTCCTTTAAATAATTAATTAAATAATAGTTAATCTTTAGTAAATAATTAAATAATAATTAATCTTTTAATAAATAATTAAATCATAGATTAGACCTTTATAATTAAAGCTTAATTAAGTCCAAATTTGATCTTAATTAAATCTTAACTTAATTCATAATTAATTAATAACTAAACCTTTTTATAAATAAATCATTAATTAATAATTAATTTTTAAATAATAATTAATCACTAATTAATAATTAAACAATAATTAATCTTTAATTAATTAACTAATTATAATTAACTTACTAGATTAACACTTAAGTACTAATTACCTTCGTTAATTAATGATTAAGTACTAATTGCCTTATTTAATAAATTTAATTTAATAATCATTAAATAAATAAATAAATAAATAGTTAAGTAACTAATTTTGATTACTTAATATAAGTTCGAAAATTATTTTCAAAAAAGATACTTAAGTGAAAACAAATTTAGATTTCAAAAAGAGTTTGTTTTCACAAACTGCATTTATAGCGACTGTCCCTATACGATTCGTAATTTTCAAAACTTGTCTAAACTTCCAAACAGTTTCTTAAAACTTTCCTTTTATTTTTGAACCTACTTTATAACTTTGTATGAAGTATTGTATACCAAATAAAAGTAAAGTTTACACTTACGAAAACTTTTTTGAAATCACTTAAGAAAAGCAGGTTTTAAACAAGTAAAGGATTTCAATGTCGTCACATAACCACTAGCTCTTATGCTAAATTTTCCTTAGCATATACATCACATAACATAGCACAACATCATCACAACATGAACAAGGTTTCTATATATATATATATATATATATATATATATATATATATATATTCCATAATTTACATAACCAAGCCAAGAACACAATTTGTATACTAACTTAACTCTTTAACTCCATATTCAAAACTATTTGTCGTCATAACCAAGAACATATAATTGCATCCAAGTAAACACTATTTCTACCCAAAAAACATCATATTTACACCTAAGCAAAATATATACACAAGTTTAGAAAACTTAGTTAAGGTGAGTAACTTTACTCACATAAAGTTGACTAAATAAACCGAACTTTTTATAGAACTCCAATATGACCTAGGTCTTTGTTTTGTCTTTGGAAAAATGGAGTCTTTGGTGGTTTGAATAGGAAATGTGTCTTGGATAGGGTGTGTAGGTGGCTCGACCACGGTGGTCAAGGGTGGGTGTGTGTGATTGTTTTCGGAAAGTGGACTTGTAAAGAAGAAATGAGAAGCTTAAACAAGGATTTATGAATTTAATAGTGAATGAAGCTAGATTTCTAAATTTAAGATTTTTCTTTGGAAGCCATGGAAATATTTTATGAAGTTTTGGAGGATGTTAGAAAGAGAAAATAAAGTGATAAAACTAGAAGGAAAATCATGGAATTTAGTTTTACATGAATTACATTAAGAGAATTATCAAAGTATCCTTATGGTACATAGCCTCCACTTGTAGTTTGTCACCTCACCTTACTTGTCTCCTCTCCCTTTTCTCATGTGAATATATCCTCCTCCCCTTCCATTTGATGAGAAAACAAACATTAATAGCTAATGTACTTAATGTTTCTAAAGAAATGGCATATTATGTCACTTTATATTTTACATTTATATCATGTTTAAAATTTACATAATATGTCACATCATGTCCTATTATTTTTCTTAATTATATATATGTATTTCAAATTTTATTTGTGAATGAATGTGAATATTTTTACCATATAGTTCACAACTTTTCCGACAACTTTAGACGATGAAAATTCAAAAATTCGAAAAACGATTTCTGGTCACATTTCCTGTTTTTCTTTGAACTAATTATTTTTGTAAACTAAGTTGAAAAACTATTCCAACATCATTGGTTATTATTTAAAATATTTTTATCTTAACTATAAAATCTATTATTTGAATACTAAAATTTATTAAATATTCGCAAATCAAAGTGGTGAAATTTCGAGTCATTGTAGTTAATATTCTAATTGTTCAATATTAATTGTTGATCAAATTAATATCTAAGAGTCACAGAATCGACATGTTGAATACTCCTTTTCTACCCGTTTAAATTAATCTGTAACTATTATATATTAATTAATATTTATGAAATATAATTATAAGTATTTTTTGATGTGTATTGAACAATAATAAATAGTATGCATATAATAGTTATATAAACACTATTCGTTATCTGTGCGCATTTAAATTGATTTAAATGAAATAAATAGTGTATGGTCTTGAAATGGATATGTAGCCCATAAGGGACATGCTAATTTCGATGATGACAGGGACATAGAGCATGGCTAGGAGTGAGGGATTTTGAATGTTTGAAAGAAGGCAATGGGTAAGAGAAATTTAAGGATCTAGATCTTAATGTTGCTCTCTAGCCTCTTCCTTATATGAACATTTTAACCCTCACTTTAGATTAGATATTTTTGAGGCCTCCATCCTCTTCATTACTGGCAAAAAACTCCCTCTCCCCCTTCTAAAATATTCAACCAATCTAAATATAAATTAAAATAAAACAATAGTGGATGGTCAACAATCTGAAAGCTTTCAACATTGGGATAGGAATTCAATTCGAGGAGTTCACTTCTTCACTTCAATATGCGAGCTTTGGGATTTGATGAAAGGCATTCTTCAAATTTACTATTATATTATAATGTTTATATGATTATTATTCTATATATTAGTTTGTAAAAAATATCATGAATCAGTACATTAATGGATTGCCACATGATAATGGTTGTGTGTGCGTATAAGTGTATATATATTAAAATAAAAAATTAATTTTTTTGTATATATCTGTTTATACATGCTCTCGGCTCGAAATAAAAAAATATTTTTGAAATTTAAATAATAATATATTATACGAATTTAAATATCAAATCTAATTTTAAAAGTTTAACACTATAATATATATTTTAAAACTTAACAAAATTTAATTTTGTTATCATGGTTTTAGGCAATTGAAAATTAATTTTTTTCGAATATTTAATATATATATACATATATATAAAAACACTATTATTTAATTAAATTGATTATATAAATAAAATGTGTGTACATATATTTATAAATAATATGAAATTCCAAAGAAATTTTTTATGTAATATAAAAGATACGTTATGGTTTTGAAAATATATTTTAATTACTTTATTATTATTTCCATACAGTTGATTAATTAATTATAAGTTTTAACTAATAAATTATCCAAATATCGAAAATTAAATTAAAAAGAATTATTTTTATTATCAGGCTAAATGCAGTAGCAAAATATAATTTTTTATTACGAATTATATGTGTGTGTATATCTATATATAATTATAACTGGTTATATGTTTATATGTAATATTTATTTAATTTAATATATATATATATACATATATATTAAAAATATATAAATTTCAAATCAAAATTTATATTATAAACATTCTAAATAATTGTAAAATTAATGTCTAATATAATTTTATAATATTATTATATTTTTCTCATATATATATATATATATATGTATGTATATGTATATGTATATGTATGTATGCATGTATTTTAATTAATGTTTTATGTAAATAATTTACAACGTATATTTTATAATAATTATATAATTGTATTATCACAAACACACAAATATAAATGTATATTTATATAATTTTACGCATACATATACATACATTGGACAATCCATTTGTATACACAAGAGCGGACATTTTAGTTGCGATGTAAATCCCAACATCTATATACCGGCATGTCAAACCATGTACATATTACCATGTTGCATATGTGCTCACAGACATATGTATATATGACACATATAAATTTAATATAACACAATTATGTAAAATAAAATTTTATTTATAAATTTAAAAAAAATGTTGATTTTATTTAATAGAAATTTAGAGAAGTTCCAAACAAAGTAGACTACATGGGCGCGTTAAAGATCCAGTAATGAAAAAAAAATTACCAATTTACCCCCTTAGCGTCTTTGTCTAGTTCCATCAATCCACTGCCTACTAGCGGTCAAATACGAACAATCTCTTAGCATATTGAGAGCGACGATCTGGTTGGGCCTTATGATACATTATTGGTATAGGCTCAAGGTTGTTGTGATCACACCCTTGCTCGTGTGCAGTACACACGCTTATGTTATGGCCAAGGGCTCCTCTAGTAGAAGTCCCCAGCACGAACCTCTCGTAGGCATCTTGCATTATGTTGTAGATGTTGTGAATGGTAGGCTGGATAAGGGTTCGGTCAGCTGCTGGTGGGGCGATCGGGCCAAAGTTTATAGTTGTTTGGGTGTCCACCTTAGCCCTAAGGTCATCCACATCATAAGCAAGCTGCCCTATACTACTTAAGCCAATTATCATATAGAGCCATATATTGTTATTTAGCACTGGATGGGGCAGACAATGTTAGCTCCAATGCCTCTGTTGGTGTTGTCGGCTTCATTTCACTATTGGCTTGCATGGTGTGAATGTGAGTAGTGGGTTTCCAAGAAAGGAAAGTAAAGAAAAATAAGAGATTTTAGGGAATTTCCACCTTCTAGCACCAGAAATGTTGGCTAAAAATTTAACCGACCTCGAAATTATGGTTGTGAGTTTGATATCAACAAAGGTAACTAGCTAACACCTTAATTTATTAATTAAACTGAGAAAATAACGGGCAATTATTAAAAAAGGATACAAGATTTAGAATGGTTCAATCTAAGTTGATCTACATCCACTATGATATTTTCTTATTACTTTGATTTTCTTACAAATTGTGATTACAAGAGACAATAATAAGAAAATACAGTGCATGAGAGCTTTAGAAGTTTGACCCATATAGAAATGCATGGTTTTGATATATTTATAACTGCTGGAATGCATAATGAACGGTTGAGATAGTGCAATTTCGGTTCAGAATTTTCTTTGGGTTGTAGTGGAGTTGTTCGGCTGAAATGTATACCAGTTAGGATGGCACTTGGTTTGTAGGGCTTAGATGTTTGCCAGTTGGCAGTCTGAATATGAGCCCACCTTATTCAGGGATAAGTGGCAAGAGATCAGGGAGTGGTTGTGCAAAGGCACTTTGCCGAGGTGGCTGCAAAGGACAAAAGGTGGGTATCACATTGTTTCTTTTGTCAAATGTCATATATATTGGCCTCTCTAGAGAAACAATGGATGTAAAACTTCTTTATGCAGGGTGGTTTGGTGCCTATAGAAAATGCTGGTCATTTCAAGACAAGAGAGCTTTGGAAGATGTGGGCAGTTTAGATGTAAGACGAGTGAGGGACCTTGTTAAAGAAAGGACGAGCGGGTTTATTGAAGTATGGACAAGGCGTACTACCTGGGTCGCTCGCCTGTTGATAGTCATTAACATGTTAGGCCACCACCTGTCTTGATTAGTTGGCAACATCGTGGACTTTGTTTGGCTTGCACATGTATGAGTGTTGGACGATTTGTTTGTTGTAGTTGAGGTTGTGCTTTGAGCAAGTGGGTCGTTTGAGCCATGCACACCATGATGTTGATGGTTGGAGCTACTTGGGGCAAGATGCATGTTGGCCTATATCACTGGCGAAAAAATTGAGCAAAAACAATAAATAGAGCTATCTACTTTAACTATAACTTTCAAAACTCAAATCAGAAGTAATAAAGTACAATACCTCATATAATGAAATATCTAAATTAGGCTGGACAATAATCATAAGTGTTATTACATCATTCTAAAGATAATACTCCCATAATAAGTGGTCCAACGTAAATACATAGTACTGAAATAGAAGATGGATGAATAAAACAATATAACTACATTGGATCTCCATTGTCATCTTGTCACATCAAGCATCCTCCTAACAACTTGTCAACCTATCATAGATAGATACATAAGGATATGTAGAAGGGGTAAAACATATACATGTGTGAGTGAGAAAGTACCACTTAGTATACGATACCAACATGCTAATAAAATACATTATAGACCAAACTCTTGTCCTTTTCATTTTACATGTGTCCATCAAATGTAATCTATCATTCTATAATGTTACAATGGAAACCAATTACCGGTCAATATTACATAACATAGTAATATCTCAATACTGATACGCATTTACCATCATATAACATACCCTACCTTACAACTTCGATATACCATGTGCTCTTTATACTTGTATCCAAATGTTGTCCATGCTACAATCGACCAACTAAAACAATATTCATATTATAACCACTTTAGGGAATTAGATAGTCATCTCCATCTACCTCAATCCTTACAACATATGTTAAAAGACCAAGCCTTATATAGTATCTTAGTTCATTTCAGTATTTTCCTATCATCGAGTTTATTTGTACCTACGTATACGTTCACAAAACCCATCAACGTTGAGGATTATTCTATAGAAGATTACATATATCATACAACATCCTAATGTTATCATTTAATTGATATCAAATGCTTCAACCATTTTTTGGACCTTTCAGAGTCCAGGTTCAATCTGGGCTTGACAAAGGCATTTAGATGTTTGGTGGAATCATTCATAAATCTAAACAAACATTTCATATGTCTGAATTTACAATTTAAGCTTTTGAATGCCTGAAGTCTTAATTCCTTTAGAGTTTTAGACTTTTGGTTCTTCAATTCAGTTTTCAAATTCTATATTTCAAACATCTAACCATGCATTTCAAATATTTGAATTTTTATAAAATGAACTGTTTATTTGTTTGCACTATAAAAGTTCAAATGTTGGATATTGTTTTAAAATAGATATTTTGCGGTTAACTTTAGAATTCACTATTTTGTTAGGCCTTTCACTTGGTGTTTTACCAATCTTTATTTAGACTATATTTACATCTTCGTGCATGTTATCTAAGCATAATGTGGTCTCATACATGACTATACTATCATTTTTACCATACTATACATGTTCCTAAGCTTCATATATTATATTTATGATCTTATCTTCTTCATTTATAGTTCCTTCTCTATTTTTCTTATTACTACATTATATTAGTGGTTTATCAATGTATTTGTTACTTTATTGTCACAATAGTTAAACCTATTCGCTTATACATCTCTTAATCATATTCCATAAAATTTAATAACTTAGTATCTTTTAATCCAATTGTTGCCTATCTTTTATCTCAAAACAATTTATACGAGGTCACAAATTCATTTCTAATGGCCATTACACATTTCCCAAATCAAATTCAATATCAATATCCAAAACTAAATGTATTCTAACTTCTACATCGAATTCACTTACATATGCTATAAATAATGGAATCACAGCATATATGATATTATATGTCTCAATGAATAACTTTCCACTCAATAATTGAGCGAAAAATCCCCAAACTCATTTAGAGTCTCCTTCATTATCTACATCTTTCCCTAGCCTCCAAACTTTGTGAATCTGTTTGATATTGGTATTTACTTATAGCTCTCTTCATTTTGATCTCTTTAGCTTCCAAATTTGTTGAATTTAGTGGAAAATTGTTTTTAAATTTTTAAATGTCGGTTTAGGTTAATGGTTTTGTGGATTTAGGAAGAAGAAGAGGATTAAAGGTTAATTGTGCATTCTTTTCTTCTATATCAGGTGTCTAGTTTATTCCCAGTTTGGTACTAATGGAGCTTAGGACCTTGACTCGGTCTAAACCACTAGGAATACAAATTCTGTTTACTATTTCTAACTCCTTTAGTCTGATTTAAGAGTTCTTATAATGAAACACTACTGGAAAAATCCGGTTTTGGACGGTATTTTTGTTGCTTAATTTATTTGTTTGTAAACATTCCAATTTTATCGCTTTTAAGAAAAATTATTGACTTGCACTTCATTAGATATTTATTAAGTTATTAATTTATGGCCTCACATTCTTTCACCCCTCCTTCCCATCCAAAAGAATTTCATCCTTGAAATTTCGAAGGATGGACAATGTAACTTAATCTCTCTTATACAATCATACCAATGCTTGTCAACCAAACATGTGCACAACATAAATACATACAATCGTGGAAATGCAATCAAGCATAGATAGAAGTCAACCCAGCGTACATCTACGAACATGAATGATGCATATGCGATGGTATCAAAATGCAACTATCATAGGATAAAGGCATTTATGCAAACATCCTAATATACATAATATGATTTCTTTATGATTGCAAGCAACACATCTCATCAAAACATTTGTATAATAAAAGTCTCGCCGATTATTTTTTGTCCCTATTGATGTTGGATCTCCGGTGAAACCGCCTCTTCAACTTCGTCTTCATCTTTATCTTCTTCCGTGGTTGGCATAGTTGGAAGATATTGAGGCGATTCATTAAAGTATTCTTCTTAAGATATTGGAGGCTCTTTTCTTGTCCAACATCTTCAATATTTGACCATTTGACTTGATGATAACGGAGCAGTCATAGGTAGCAGTCGCTCTATATGTGCAAGTGGTACATTTACTTAACGAGTGGGCAGTGGTGGTCAGGATAAACCATTTTCCTAAAAAAATTCGTAGAATACTCTTTGTAGTTTCCTTTAGATTACTCTATTAGTTCTTCTAAGAGCTCTTCCACCCCTTATATGGCTATGCAAGTATCACTCGCCTGTACAAGTGAATGGTATTCAATATTATGCATCGTACATATAATAATTCATTCCACAAAGTTAACCGTCAAATAAAATTACTACATTCCTCTCAAGGGGGACATTAGGTATATATGGATCAAAGAAAATAGGTAATTCTTTGGCATGAAGGACATATCCATTAGAATTGGGATAGCTCGTAGTGGAAGAATTAGGTAAATTTCAAACAATTTTACCTTTTACGATCTTTGTTGGGCCTTGTAGTCTAAATTTATTTTGAATTTTTCTAAATTTTCTTTTAAATAAAATCAATATTTTATTTGAATTTATAAATAAAAAATATTTTTATATTTTTATATTATATTTCATATATGTGTACCATATATACATACGTGGTGCGTGCACGTGCAACTATATAATATGCGTAAGGTTTTACGTGCCCTGTATAGATGTTGGGATTTACACTACAACGGACATGTTTGCCCCTCGTGTATACAATTGTATTGTTTAAATATACATATATGTACATCAAAATTATTGTATAAATAAATACACACACATATACGTATGAATAAAATTAATTATATATTTTTTATAAAATATTGGCTATAAGTTATTTATATAAATCATTTATGAGATATATGTAAATAAATTTCAAAATTATTTAAATATTAATTTGTAAAATAATTAAACACCTTCATCAAATATTTTGAAAGCAAAATTAGTAGTTTTTTAAATTTGTATATATACACATATGTTATATAATAAACATACAGTTATTGAATTAATATATATATATGCACACACACATATATATATATATATATATTTTTATTAAATACATATATTTTTTGCTGCTCACGGCCTGAAATAAAAATATTTTATTTTATTTTTATTTTAAATAATATTTAAGTAAAATATACTTTAAAAATTAAGATCCATGCGAATTTAATAAATAAAATGTTTAAAAATCATATATGAAGTCAAAATGCATGTTCTATAATGTATATAGAAATATTTCTAGAACATTATATTATTTATAAACATATTTTTTTGTTTACCTAATTCAAATCAAATAAATAAATTTAAAATGCTTATATATAAAAGATATGTTTTTTTATTTATTTACTGTTAAATGGTTTTAGATATATGTTATCCAGCCTTTTGACCAGGCCGTACTCGGACGAATCTGACTAGTTGAACCTGAAGGTTATCGAAGAAGAAAGCCCACAGTGATAACTAGCAAACCTAGATGCCAAGTACGATCAAGATTGTGAGCTCAAGTGATAGCAACTAGCTTTCGTAAGAAGACCAACATCCACGAATCAATAAACTGAAGTCCAAGATTCACATGCAAGAAAGGTTGAGGATCGGTACCGATCCCTAACCAAGGATCGGTGTCGATCCTCGAAGTTCACCAAAATCACGCTAACTACAATACACCTTCAAGCCCCGATGATTATGACCCATTCCAAGCCTTAATGGATCATTCATATGTAATGGCCATCAAACACTAAGTGCATACAAAGCTAGTCACTTCCACTCCACCACTAACCTAAACAATTCACCCAAAAACAAGCTTCTAGAAAATCAATCAGGATGTAAAACATAAAGCACAAGCAAGTTGCACCCACCCAAGGCCACACAGAAGATCAGTGAAGCTATTTGGTGGATCGGTCCGATATCCATAGCCATGGATTGGTATCGATCCTTGAAAATTACTAACATGGCCACAATCTTCCTAGCATCTCTCCTCCTAGATTTGGGTAACGTGGGTGTGAACATGGTGGAGGGATTTTTGACGACCTTCAACCTTAAGTAGAGGGGTAAGGTGAGATTTTGAGAGATCTTTTTTAGTTGCTCATGGATTTCTCTATAGTTCTTGTAATCCCGATGATCAATTGAGAACATCACTTATAAACAATAACTAAATCAGCAACAAAGTTAAGTGGACATAGGCGACAATTAGGTGAACCACTATAAAATTTATGTGTCTTGTTGCTTTATATTTTCATTTACTTTCTTCATTTATTTCTCTACTTTAATCCTTTGGGTGTTTGTACCACATTTTGTTATAAATACTTTGGTGCTTTCACTGTGAATTTTGATCACGGTCTATTAGGATTGATTTTCTACTTTTAGATAGCTTAAATCCATGAGGTAGATCCATTAGTCTTACTAATGCAATCCATGACTGCTCAGATTCCAACAGAATCTATTATAGGATTAATTCAAGCTAGTTTAAACTATGGCCTCCTAAGGAGAACGTTCCATCACTTCCAGAGCTATAGATGATGTTGAGAATGTTGAATCTCAATATATGGAAGAGGTTGCACAGGCAACTAACATTGAAGTTCAAAACCCAACGGAAGTAATAACGAGGGTTGAGATGGAACGTAAGATGAAACGAATGGACGATAAGTTACAGGAGAGCCGCAACTAGATGAAGCAATAGATGTAGGAAAACATTGATTTACTGAATGAATTGGCCCAGGGCTATAGAAGAAGTAGGAACTTTCGATTCTGAGTCTGATAGTTCTTGTTTATCGGGCCAAAGGTATAGAGAGGGCAAGCAAAAGACGTTCAGAAAAGAGACCAGCACATCAAGATAGAGGCTACAGACTGGTCATGGATTTAATGTAGAGATTGGTACCAAACCCTATGCAGGGATCGATACCAATCCCCATGCAGGGATCGGTATCAAACCATCTTTCCAAGGTTTGGCAAGTCAACGAGTTGATGTTGTGAATGACAATGTTAGAGGTATTTCTGGCCATCTATTTGATGGTAAGAATGTTGGAGATCAGGTGGTTGCTGTTAATCCACTACATGGAAACCGCACTAGTATAACTTTGGATGACCGTTTTGTCAAAGTCAGGAGAACCCAAGTATCACGGACTTAACCGAGAGCATTTTTCGAGCTAAACACTTGGGGCGGACCACGATTACCACCGTTTAGTGGATCCTATAGAGCCTGAGTGCTTTATTTAAATGATAAGAAAGTTAGTACACGAAAACCAACATCAGAATAATGACAAATGGGCTCCTTCCCTAATTGAAACCCATTCACTAATCAGATACTACATGAAGAGTACCCTAGACGGTTTGTAATGTCGACGTTGTTATCATATAATGAAAGGATGGATCTGAGGCAATGTTTGATGAAGTATGAGTGGCATATGGATTCGTCCAGAGCGACCGATGCTATCAGATGTCATTGTTTCCTGAATTTCCTCAATTACGTTGCGACGATATGGTTCATACGTCTTTTGCCAAGGTCTATATTATCTTTTAATCAGTTAGCACGCAAGTTTATTGAGTAGTTATATTTACACATCACTCGTCCTATCATCATTACCGAACAATTTTCAGAATATGAGAGAGTCATTGAAAGATTTCTTGAGAAGATTCCGCATGAGTATGATGGAAGTTAGTAATGCATAGGAAGATATTGTTCTAATGGCTTTGATAGGACAGATTCATCTTGACATTGATTTTCCCCACTATCGATTGATATGTTTTATAGAATGGAAAATCAGTTCTTGCGCTTGAAAGAAGCAAGTACTACTGTAGGAAAGCCAGTACCTCACAGTCGGCCTAGTTGATTCAGAGCAATGTTGTGGTGAAATGGTCTGGAGGGAGTTTCAGGAATGTTGATGTGAATGTTGAAAATAAGAGTGGTGATCGGGGATGGAATAATCAAGGAGCCAGAGAAGCCTAATTACAGGAGATGTTCTAGATCCTAAAAATATGATAGTTACACCCAACTGAACAACTCAACCGAAAACATATTCCTTGCTACCTGAGGTATGGAATAATATAAGAAGCAAGCATTGAGAGAGTCAATTGAGAAGGAAAAGTAATTTGGTAATTATTGCAGATTTCATGAGACCAACGGTCATAACATAAATGGGTGCAGACACTTACATGATGTGATCGAAGATCTAATAAGGAAGAAGAAATTACAACGGTTTGTTAAAGTCCCGTAGGATGGTGACAAAGGAAGTTCTGACCCCCGAGGGCTATCATTTCAATAGGGGAATGCCAGGCCTGGTGACAATGAGCCTAGACAACATGAAAATGATTGATTATTAATAAGATTTCTAGAGGACCGCATCCAGTTGAGAATCGTAGGAATGAAATGGAAAGATATTCAAGTGCTTTGAAGCATGTTGTGAGCAAGAGTTGCTTTGCCATTGAAGACAAAGCTCCAACAAAGCAGCTCGGGACCATAACTAATGATATTGTTTTCAGGAATAAGGATCCCAATGGGGTTGAAGCACCAACTTTGGATCCCTTGGTGATATTAGCCATGATTGGGCCGACGATTGTAAGGAAAGTGCTAGTCGAATGTGGTAGTTAAGTCAATATTCTGTGTAATGACCTGACTTTTTGGACGGTTTAAATCGACGATATGACAAACACGTCAGACTCAAACCATAAAAAAAGGCAGGTTGTTATTGGGGTAGATAAGAAAAAAAAGAGAAAGAAAAAACAAATACAGAATCTCGCAGCGGAATGACAAAATATAATAATCAAATAACAGTTCATGAAGCTGTTTTAAAAATAAATTTGATTATTCTTTACAACACAAACATCGGAGTTACATAAACAGGAATAAATAAATAAATGCAGCGAAATAACATGATGCGGTAGAATACGTATAATAGGTAATAATAGTACAATCTTCGTCTTCGTCCTCTAGGAATAAGGTCTTCAACCCAAAAATGCTCAGGTCAACCCGAGCGAATTGAAAAGACAAAACACTTAAGTCGGAACTAAAAGATCTTACTTAAGTTAAATCAGTGATAAATATGAGTGTGATGGAATTAGACATATTTACGGGATTTGAAATCTCCTATCCAATGTCTAACATAAGTGCAATAACTTAAGAGATGTTCGGGATTTACATCTCCTAAGGATCCGTTAAATTATCTACTATGTAGTACAATACGCTATTATAATATGTCTACGGTAAGTAAAGTATTAAACTAGCATTATGGCGTTACCCATATCCCCCTTAACACATTTTATATAATGTCGTTGTCTATACAGATACTGTAAACTCCACCCACAGGTGGGCTACCAGGGAGCACTCCATAGTTATGACATAAAACAAACTCGTATAAGGTGCGATAGGGCATGCGACAAGGCACTGGAGGCAATGCCAGGGTAGATATACCAATTGCACTCCTAGACTGGTGGTAACGCATAGCAGCTGCTATAGCCCACCTCAAAACAAATTTCCAAATCACAATTCAAGGATGGCCACCAAATCAATCACAAACTCAGAATATAGTATCGAAGGAATGTTCCCGATCGGAGGAATGACCTCGCATGACCCGGTATAGCTTCTGATTTAGCCACATCAAGCTGACTCACGGGAGTCAGGGTCACGTAAATACCTCATACAGAATCGTTCGCCAAACCATCCTACTTCATTTCAGTAATCTCACCACGTACACAATTTTTAAAGTGGTTTTCAATATTGGCAGAGAGTATGACAATATCCTGTAGGATCTAGATTAACCCTAGAGGGGGGGTGAATAGGGTTAATAACAAATTTTCTCGATTTAAAACAAAGAAACAAACTGCAGAAATAAATATGCTGAAAAGTAAATCACACACAAAATTTACCCAGCTTCGGCAACCCCTGCCTACTGCTGCATTCCCAGATTTCTATTAGAATTAAACAGTATCTCGCTTACAAACACTCTACCAGACTCGCAAACCCTTGCTCCCGCTCACAAACACTCTCACAGACTCGCACACCCTGCTCCGCCTATAGAGCTTTGTTTACTCGCAAACTCTGCTCCGCCTCTAGAGCTTCGCAAACTCGCACACCCTGCTCACTGAACTAATTCTAACTAGACAATCTGACACTACCTAAACCCTAGGTGGTGATTTACAAATTTGTTGACTCGAAAATAAAAACAAGAACAACTTCAAAAATAAAACCCGATGCAAAAATTAAAATATGAATTTGAACCCCTAATTTTTGCTTGAAATAAAATAAAGCAAACCCCTTTTAAAACTTAAACCCCTTTTATCATTAACAAAGCCGGCCCCTTGTTTTCCTTTAACCCGACCCACTTCGTTCTTTTGCTTTGTGAAAAATAATGGCGACCGATCTCCTTCTTTCTGAAACTAGGGTTCGTCTCTTGCGATCCAAATTGGGTTTTCGGCTGGTTTGTGATGCTCTTGTGTTCGTTCTCTGATGATCAATTGCTTGATTCACGTTGCTCTTGCTCACTGCTTCGTTCGTTCTCTGATGATTGATTGTACTTGCAGCTGACCGAGTTCGTTGAATTGTGGTATGTGATTTTCGTATGCTGGTTTGATTATTTGCCTTTTTCTCTTCATAACTCGATACCGATGATGATCTTTGGGCTGTTTATTTATAAGGTTGAAATCCTCCTAATCACTGTCAGATTTGATTTTTCCATGTCGTTGATTTTTTTCTTGAAATCAATTTCGAATTATTGCTGTCCATATTTGTTTTCGAATTATTTAATTCGAAGATCTCTTTCCATACTTGTTGGTTTGGCCCCTTTATGAATTAACACAGACCATATATGAATTCGAGATATTTGATTCAGAGATATCTTTCCAAAATTAAATTCCTTAATTAAAGCAAAAAAGAAACTGACTTCGGCCATCTTTTCTTGTCTCCATTTGAACGTATGTTCATCTGGTCATTGTTGAATATGTTGCATTTTCAAATTGCTGACCATCCAGACTTTTGTTAACTTCACTGTGTATATGCGTATTTCAATGTTGCAGTGATCATTGAATTTTGATCGAGGCCATTTGCACTTGTGGTTGGTCACTTGAACTTGATTGTTTGGTTTCATGTGCATGTGCTTATATTTCCAGTGTGCACTTGGCTGTTCTTTCATTTTGCTGTAATCTCACTTCGAATTGCATACACTTCATGTTGACATTTGCAATGCTTCGACACAGATGCTACACTAGTTCATTGTGTTGTTGTCTGGACACATATTTTATCACTTGATCTTGCAGTCTTCATTTTTGCTGTGACACTTGTGATATTCATGTTGATTGCTTCATGACTTGTGCACATTTGTGTTGCTTACTGATGCATGCTCTCGAGTCATTCTGGTCGTTGTCTCCAGTTGCTTGTGTATCACTATGATGCCTGGTTTACACTGTCATGTTGCTTTCATATATGCACAGTTGGTTCATGTATCACTTGAATTTGTTTCACTGCCATACTTGTAGCTTGCCTCTGGTGTAGTCTTGTCTGGTGCATTGACATTGACATTGTATTACTGTCCCTTTACCATGTTGCATTATTCACTGAGCATTTCTATGTTGAGTTTGCATTGGTGTAGTTGTTCATTTCAGTGAGTTGTCTGCACTTGTGAACTTTGTTGTTGGCATTGGCTTTGTCTTCTGTTGACATTTGCAGTTGTACTTCTGTTGGCAGTGTAGTTGTTCTTGCTTTGATGCATCTATGTCCTGCCATGTTGCTGTTGACATGTTCATATGAACTTGCATTCATTTGAGTTCATTCCACTGTTTCATGTAGCTGTTGACATGTTTATATGAACTTGCATTCATTTGAGTTCATTCCACTGCCATGTAGTTGTTTGCCAAGACTGTTGTACACTTGCTTGAAGTTGTTCTGCACTTTGGTGGCTCTGGCTTGATTTGTTCTGATTTGTAAGTTGTGCTTTTTCTTGGTCTCTGTTGCATGCTTGTTTGTATGTTGCACTTGATATTGCAGTCTCTGGCATTCTTGTACAACTTCATTGTTGCTGCTTGTATCACTGGTATATCTTGTCTGCACTTGCATACTCACTTTGGTCTGTTGGTGGCATTCCTTTTGTCCATGGTACTGTTTGAGTTGTTGCAGTTTATCACTTGACTTGTTAGTGCATTGCCACACTGTACATTCTTGAACTTGGTCTCTGATGGTGTTGAACTTCACTGTTGCATTCCATTTGTGTTTGCTGTCAGTTGATGTTCTATTGCAGTTGTACTGCTTGATATTCATTCCTGTAGTTTGCATTCATGTACTTGCTGTCGTAGATGTTTTGAACTGCATACTTCTTGTTGCAGTTTTGAACAATGCTCGGCCATGTTAGTTTCATATGCATATTTGTGCATATTGACCATTGGTTGTTCATTTGGGCTGCTGGACTTGTTATACATTTCATAGTACATCTGTTTTGGACTTGTTTTTGGATTGCATTGCGTTGAGTCGAATTTGCAGTGATGGCTTGACCTTTGCACTTTCACACTTGCTCTTGTTGGCTGCACACACGAGTTGGCGAGGCAGTGCACACGTGTATGAATGTACACGTGTGTATTGCAGCCACTTGTGATTACATGTCCCTGTAATATCTATGTGCACGACTTTGTGATAAATTCAAGTGTGAATGATGACGAACAACCCATATATCTGAGGCAAACATTATTTTCAAAAATATCGTTTATTTTAAACTTCAAAAATATTTCTCGATCAATTTTACTGCGTTAGTGAATATTTTTGCAGATTTGCTCAGATGCTAGATACAAACTGAAATGCAGTTGAAGACCAAATACGAGAGTGAGTGATATGTAGTGAGGATAATGATGTAAATATGAAATGTGATGTAGTTCAAAATTGTATATAGTGAGAGCATGAATTTGTACTTTTCAAGATTTGTAATAAATATTTGTTTGAATAAAATTTCTGTTTGAATTCAAAATCTTTGTAACTTGTTCTGTTTGAATTCAAATTAAAATTCTGTGTAATTTATTTTATTCAACAAATATTTATTTAATATATGAAAATTAAAATAGTACATTAACAAATACATTTAAACGAATTATATATATGTGTTTATTATCATCAAACAAAAATCATATAAGCGCAAAGCGCATATTTCACAATCTCCCCCTTTTGATGATAACAAACATATATTTAAGATTTTGACCGTGTTAAATGTATTTGATCCATGGTATACTCTAATTTGCTCCCCCTATTTAAATGCTTTCTCTCTACATGATGCTCCCCCTACATATATGCATACAAATAAAAATATATACAAATGAGCTTAGATGCATATGGAAAATTATTTGACCTTTGCTTGATTCTATTTGACAAAATCTTAACTTTTCTCTCCCCCTTTTGTTATCAGCAAAAGAATAACAGTGTGAGAGAAAATAGAGATGAAGTGATCAATATTAATCCAACATTAAACTCAAATTGAATATAAATATTAAACTCAAATAAGAATCAAACAAAAATCATAACGACCCTTGTTAGGCGCATATTCCACTTTTAGAAATGACGGAAATAAAATTCTCATACAATATCATACAGTTAAATCTTCTTGTGGTACATTTATATCAGGAATTTGAATATCTACTAATCATGCATAACCGTTAGGACTTTTAAATGAGATTAGTAGTATTCCAATTTATTTTTTTTTTTTTTTAAAAAATGAAATCAAGTATCTTCTAACCACGCATGACCGTGAGGACTTTTAAATGGGATTAAAATCAACTTGTCTATTAAATCAATTAATTTTGATATGCGTTTCATACATGCATAACCATAAGGACTTTTAAATGAGCATGGAAGCACATAATCAAAAATCCAAGTAATTCACCCATGCATAACCGTGAGGACTTTTAAATGAGAGTGGATGCTTTGGATATTTATTTATTTTTACAAAAAAAATGTGAAATGAAAAGCAAATGATCCCTGATTATAGTACCACCTATTGACAAACTATCTTGAATATTTGATAAATCATGGTCGATAGAAATAATGGTAGATATAGAAATGGTCATGGAATTTTTACCCAACAAAAAGTTTTATAACTCTTGATTAAATTCCTAAAGAAATTTTCCAAATATACTCTTTTGAGTAATGTATGTTAATTATCAACACTAATCACTTTTTGAATCACAATTTATCTCTTCGATAATCAGCAGGGAGTCGGATTAGTCAAAATTTGTCATTTAAAATCAAATAAACATGACTAATCTGAAAGTATGGTCAAACAATTATTTTTACGAAGGGGTTATATGAGAGAAAAAAAATCTGCTAAATGAAAATTATTTCAAGTGAAAAATATGCAGATATTTTCTTTGAAAAAATGATGCAACAAATGTATGTTTCACCATAAATCATGTTCAAATGTTTCACCATAAATCACGTTCAACTCGTAAGTTTTCTATCAACTAGATTATCAATATGAACTGCATCTGAATTTCTTTTTCACTTCAAAATATCACTATCTTGGTAAACAAGACCATGAAAATATGCATAAGGAATTTACACTCAATTTTGAACAGTGAACAAGTCAGAAGAGAAATAAATCATCATCTCAATCTTGGCTGATTTCATTCAGAAAATGGTACAGATTATCACATAAGAATATCTTCACCTGTTTTACCTTTACGATAATTTTACGTGATTGCCCATTGTGATTCTGTCACCTTTATACTAGGCTAAGGAACTTTGCTTTGACGCTCATTGTGTTTCTGGAACAGCCAAAATCCAGAGAACACCGTTGATGTTCCTTAGCCTGCCACCATACCTACACGAGAAAAGATTTATGTGACCTATTTATAGGTCCATGGTTGTTAGTGGCATAAGCATTATGAATAAACAAACCTTTTGGAACCCAAACTTGTTTTATCCTTTCATTCTTGTTCCAATAGACATGAAATCTGTTTGTAGAATTCTTAGGAACCCAAACTTGTATAAATTTTGTGTTCTTGTTCCTATGTCTACAATTTTCAGCATGATGTCCAATTATTTCACATCTACCAAAGACACTCCTACCTTTTGCACTATCCTCAACTTGTGTTTTTCCAAAACCTAGTCCTTTTCTGTTGTTAGCAAACATTTGATTTCCCAATAACATGTTGAATGATTTTTCTCCTATTGAAAAGTTATTCAATGATTTCTCAAGATTTTGGACTTTGGTTTTTAGCATCGTGTTTTCATTTACAAGTGAGGCGCATCTATTTATGAAATCTTTTTTCCTAGTGTCAATGGTTTTCATAAGACTCAAGTTTTCTTTTTCAAGATTCTCACAGCTATTCTTGAGTCTTGACAATTCTGAATCTAAAATTCTACACTTTTCACATTCTAGGTTATGAATATTATCAAGTTCGGTTTCTAACCTAAAATTTTCAAGAGCAAGTTTTCTCTTATCAGATTTCAGTTTTTCAATTTTAGATTCAAGAGTATCAACTACTCCAGTGAGATCAGAACACATAAAAACAAGATCTCTATAGGAATACTCACCTTCCTCACTTGATTCCTCCGAGCTTGCTTATGAATCTGATTTTGCCACAAGACACAAGTTAGCCTCCTCTGAGCTGCTATCTGAAACTTCCTCTCCTTCTTCATCATCCCAAGTTGCTGCGAACACCTTCTTTTCCTTTTTCTTTCCTTTGTTATATTTGAGAAGTGGGCATTCTGGTTTGATGTGGCCAGGCTTGTTGCAATTATAACACGTCAGCTCATTATCGGAATTTTCAGAATCTTTTGACGAATTGCCCTTTGTTTTCTTCTTGCGTGGCTTGAATCTTGACCATCTTCTAAGATTATTGACAGCCATTGCAAGTTCTTCAATTGGATCTTCTCCTTCATCGCTCTCTTGTTTGATTTTTAAGGCAATTGTCTTCTTCTTTGGTTCGGAGTTGTTGCGTTCTTCCTTTGCTTTTAGCTCAAGCTCATATGTCATCAAGTTGCCAATCAACTCCTCCATGCTTAGCTTACTCAGATCTTTCGATTCTTGTATTGCTGTGACTTTTGCCTCAAAGTTCATCGGTAAGACTCGTAGAATCTTCCGCACAAGCTCTACCTCAGTGAAGACCTTCCCAAGTGCTCTAGCGTTGTATACCAAGGTTGAAAAGCGTCCAAACATATCCTTTATGCTCTCGCCTTTGTCCATCACAAAGTTCTCGTATTCGTTGCTGAATAGGGCTAGACGAGACTCCTTGACTTGAGAAGTTCCTTCGTGTGTCACCTCCAAAGTGTGCCAAATTTCCTGTGCTGTTGTACAGTGAGAAATTCTATTAAATTCATTTTTATCAAGAGCACATATCAAAGCATTCATGGCTTTAGCATTTATCGTTTTCAATCTCTTATCGTTTTCATCCCACCTATCCTTAGGTTTAGGAATCTCAGTACCACCAACAGTTATAGTAGGAGGTTTATAGCCAGTTTCAATAATATCCCAAACATCATAATCCACTGAACTAAGATAAATACCCATCCTAACTTTCCAATAAGCATAATCATTCCCGTTAAACATGGGTGGCCTGACAATAGATTGCCCCTCAGAAAAAGCATTATTTGGTAGACTCATGACTCTAGAGTTAAATAAAAAATACCAGGCTCTGATACCACTTGTAGGATCTAGATTAACCCTAGAGGGGGGGTGAATAGGGTTAATAACAAATTTTCTCGATTTAAAACAAAGAAACAAACTGCAGAAATAAATATGCTGAAAAGTAAATCACACACAAAATTTACCCAGCTTCGGCAACCCCTGCCTACTGCTGCATTCCCAGATTTCTATTAGAATTAAACAGTATCTCGCTTACAAACACTCTACCAGACTCGCAAACCCTTGCTCCCGCTCACAAACACTCTCACAGACTCGCACACCCTGCTCCGCCTATAGAGCTTTGTTTACTCGCAAACTCTGCTCCGCCTCTAGAGCTTCGCAAACTCGCACACCCTGCTCACTGAACTAATTCTAACTAGACAATCTGACACTACCTAAACCCTAGGTGGTGATTTACAAATTTGTTGACTCGAAAATAAAAACAAGAACAACTTCAAAAATAAAACCCGATGCAAAAATTAAAATATGAATTTGAACCCCTAATTTTTGCTTGAAATAAAATAAAGCAAACCCCTTTTAAAACTTAAACCCCTTTTATCATTAACAAAGCCGGCCCCTTGTTTTCCTTTAACCCGACCCACTTCGTTCTTTTGCTTTGTGAAAAATAATGGCGACCGATCTCCTTCTTTCTGAAACTAGGGTTCGTCTCTTGCGATCCAAATTGGGTTTTCGGCTGGTTTGTGATGCTCTTGTGTTCGTTCTCTGATGATCAATTGCTTGATTCACGTTGCTCTTGCTCACTGCTTCGTTCGTTCTCTGATGATTGATTGTACTTGCAGCTGACCGAGTTCGTTGAATTGTGGTATGTGATTTTCGTATGCTGGTTTGATTATTTGCCTTTTTCTCTTCATAACTCGATACCGATGATGATCTTTGGGCTGTTTATTTATAAGGTTGAAATCCTCCTAATCACTGTCAGATTTGATTTTTCCATGTCGTTGATTTTTTTCTTGAAATCAATTTCGAATTATTGCTGTCCATATTTGTTTTCGAATTATTTAATTCGAAGATCTCTTTCCATACTTGTTGGTTTGGCCCCTTTATGAATTAACACAGACCATATATGAATTCGAGATATTTGATTCAGAGATATCTTTCCAAAATTAAATTCCTTAATTAAAGCAAAAAAGAAACTGACTTCGGCCATCTTTTCTTGTCTCCATTTGAACGTATGTTCATCTGGTCATTGTTGAATATGTTGCATTTTCAAATTGCTGACCATCCAGACTTTTGTTAACTTCACTGTGTATATGCGTATTTCAATGTTGCAGTGATCATTGAATTTTGATCGAGGCCATTTGCACTTGTGGTTGGTCACTTGAACTTGATTGTTTGGTTTCATGTGCATGTGCTTATATTTCCAGTGTGCACTTGGCTGTTCTTTCATTTTGCTGTAATCTCACTTCGAATTGCATACACTTCATGTTGACATTTGCAATGCTTCGACACAGATGCTACACTAGTTCATTGTGTTGTTGTCTGGACACATATTTTATCACTTGATCTTGCAGTCTTCATTTTTGCTGTGACACTTGTGATATTCATGTTGATTGCTTCATGACTTGTGCACATTTGTGTTGCTTACTGATGCATGCTCTCGAGTCATTCTGGTCGTTGTCTCCAGTTGCTTGTGTATCACTATGATGCCTGGTTTACACTGTCATGTTGCTTTCATATATGCACAGTTGGTTCATGTATCACTTGAATTTGTTTCACTGCCATACTTGTAGCTTGCCTCTGGTGTAGTCTTGTCTGGTGCATTGACATTGACATTGTATTACTGTCCCTTTACCATGTTGCATTATTCACTGAGCATTTCTATGTTGAGTTTGCATTGGTGTAGTTGTTCATTTCAGTGAGTTGTCTGCACTTGTGAACTTTGTTGTTGGCATTGGCTTTGTCTTCTGTTGACATTTGCAGTTGTACTTCTGTTGGCAGTGTAGTTGTTCTTGCTTTGATGCATCTATGTCCTGCCATGTTGCTGTTGACATGTTCATATGAACTTGCATTCATTTGAGTTCATTCCACTGTTTCATGTAGCTGTTGACATGTTTATATGAACTTGCATTCATTTGAGTTCATTCCACTGCCATGTAGTTGTTTGCCAAGACTGTTGTACACTTGCTTGAAGTTGTTCTGCACTTTGGTGGCTCTGGCTTGATTTGTTCTGATTTGTAAGTTGTGCTTTTTCTTGGTCTCTGTTGCATGCTTGTTTGTATGTTGCACTTGATATTGCAGTCTCTGGCATTCTTGTACAACTTCATTGTTGCTGCTTGTATCACTGGTATATCTTGTCTGCACTTGCATACTCACTTTGGTCTGTTGGTGGCATTCCTTTTGTCCATGGTACTGTTTGAGTTGTTGCAGTTTATCACTTGACTTGTTAGTGCATTGCCACACTGTACATTCTTGAACTTGGTCTCTGATGGTGTTGAACTTCACTGTTGCATTCCATTTGTGTTTGCTGTCAGTTGATGTTCTATTGCAGTTGTACTGCTTGATATTCATTCCTGTAGTTTGCATTCATGTACTTGCTGTCGTAGATGTTTTGAACTGCATACTTCTTGTTGCAGTTTTGAACAATGCTCGGCCATGTTAGTTTCATATGCATATTTGTGCATATTGACCATTGGTTGTTCATTTGGGCTGCTGGACTTGTTATACATTTCATAGTACATCTGTTTTGGACTTGTTTTTGGATTGCATTGCGTTGAGTCGAATTTGCAGTGATGGCTTGACCTTTGCACTTTCACACTTGCTCTTGTTGGCTGCACACACGAGTTGGCGAGGCAGTGCACACGTGTATGAATGTACACGTGTGTATTGCAGCCACTTGTGATTACATGTCCCTGTAATATCTATGTGCACGACTTTGTGATAAATTCAAGTGTGAATGATGACGAACAACCCATATATCTGAGGCAAACATTATTTTCAAAAATATCGTTTATTTTAAACTTCAAAAATATTTCTCGATCAATTTTACTGCGTTAGTGAATATTTTTGCAGATTTGCTCAGATGCTAGATACAAACTGAAATGCAGTTGAAGACCAAATACGAGAGTGAGTGATATGTAGTGAGGATAATGATGTAAATATGAAATGTGATGTAGTTCAAAATTGTATATAGTGAGAGCATGAATTTGTACTTTTCAAGATTTGTAATAAATATTTGTTTGAATAAAATTTCTGTTTGAATTCAAAATCTTTGTAACTTGTTCTGTTTGAATTCAAATTAAAATTCTGTGTAATTTATTTTATTCAACAAATATTTATTTAATATATGAAAATTAAAATAGTACATTAACAAATACATTTAAACGAACTATATATATGTGTTTATTATCATCAAACAAAAATCATATAAGCGCAAAGCGCATATTTCACAATCTCCCCCTTTTGATGATAACAAACATATATTTAAGATTTTGACCGTGTTAAATGTATTTGATCCATGGTATACTCTAATTTGCTCCCCCTATTTAAATGCTTTCTCTCTACATGATGCTCCCCCTACATATATGCATACAAATAAAAATATATACAAATGAGCTTAGATGCATATGGAAAATTATTTGACCTTTGCTTGATTCTATTTGACAAAATCTTAACTTTTCTCTCCCCCTTTTGTTATCAGCAAAAGAATAACAGTGTGAGAGAAAATAGAGATGAAGTGATCAATATTAATCCAACATTAAACTCAAATTGAATATAAATATTAAACTCAAATAAGAATCAAACAAAAATCATAACGACCCTTGTTAGGCGCATATTCCACTTTTAGAAATGACGGAAATAAAATTCTCATACAATATCATACAGTTAAATCTTCTTGTGGTACATTTATATCAGGAATTTGAATATCTACTAATCATGCATAACCGTTAGGACTTTTAAATGAGATTAGTAGTATTCCAATTTATTTTATTTTTTTTAAAAAAAAATGAAATCAAGTATCTTCTAACCACGCATGACCGTGAGGACTTTTAAATGGGATTAAAATCAACTTGTCTATTAAATCAATTAATTTTGATATGCGTTTCATACATGCATAACCATAAGGACTTTTAAATGAGCATGGAAGCACATAATCAAAAATCCAAGTAATTCACCCATGCATAACCGTGAGGACTTTTAAATGAGAGTGGATGCTTTGGATATTTATTTATTTTTACAAAAAAAATGTGAAATGAAAAGCAAATGATCCCTGATTATAGTACCACCTATTGACAAACTATCTTGAATATTTGATAAATCATGGTCGATAGAAATAATGGTAGATATAGAAATGGTCATGGAATTTTTACCCAACAAAAAGTTTTATAACTCTTGATTAAATTCCTAAAGAAATTTTCCAAATATACTCTTTTGAGTAATGTATGTTAATTATCAACACTAATCACTTTTTGAATCACAATTTATCTCTTCGATAATCAGCAGGGAGTCGGATTAGTCAAAATTTGTCATTTAAAATCAAATAAACATGACTAATCTGAAAGTATGGTCAAACAATTATTTTTACGAAGGGGTTATATGAGAGAAAAAAAATCTGCTAAATGAAAATTATTTCAAGTGAAAAATATGCAGATATTTTCTTTGAAAAAATGATGCAACAAATGTATGTTTCACCATAAATCATGTTCAAATGTTTCACCATAAATCACGTTCAACTCGTAAGTTTTCTATCAACTAGATTATCAATATGAACTGCATCTGAATTTCTTTTTCACTTCAAAATATCACTATCTTGGTAAACAAGACCATGAAAATATGCATAAGGAATTTACACTCAATTTTGAACAGTGAACAAGTCAGAAGAGAAATAAATCATCATCTCAATCTTGGCTGATTTCATTCAGAAAATGGTACAGATTATCACATAAGAATATCTTCACCTGTTTTACCTTTACGATAATTTTACGTGATTACCCATTGTGATTCTGTCACCTTTATACTAGGCTAAGGAACTTTGCTTTGACGCTCATTGTGTTTCTGGAACAGCCAAAATCCAGAGAACACCGTTGATGTTCCTTAGCCTGCCACCATACCTACACGAGAAAAGATTTATGTGACCTATTTATAGGTCCATGGTTGTTAGTGGCAGAAGCATTATGAATAAACAAACCTTTTGGAACCCAAACTTGTTTTATCCTTTCATTCTTGTTCCAATAGACATGAAATCTGTTTGTAGAATTCTTAGGAACCCAAACTTGTATAAATTTTGTGTTCTTGTTCCTATGTCTACAATTTTCAGCATGATGTCCAATTATTTCACATCTACCAAAGACACTCCTACCTTTTGCACTATCCTCAACTTGTGTTTTTCCAAAACCTAGTCCTTTTCTGTTGTTAGCAAACATTTGATTTCCCAATAACATGTTGAATGATTTTTCTCCTATTGAAAAGTTATTCAATGATTTCTCAAGATTTTGGACTTTGGTTTTTAGCATCGTGTTTTCATTTACAAGTGAGGCGCATCTATTTATGAAATCTTTTTTCCTAGTGTCAATGGTTTTCATAAGACTCAAGTTTTCTTTTTCAAGATTCTCACAGCTATTCTTGAGTCTTGACAATTCTGAATCTAAAATTCTACACTTTTCACATTCTAGGTTATGAATATTATCAAGTTCGGTTTCTAACCTAAAATTTTCAAGAGCAAGTTTTCTCTTATCAGATTTCAGTTTTTCAATTTTAGATTCAAGAGTATCAACTACTCCAGTGAGATCAGAACACATAAAAACAAGATCTCTATAGGAATACTCACCTTCCTCACTTGATTCCTCCGAGCTTGCTTATGAATCTGATTTTGCCACAAGACACAAGTTAGCCTCCTCTGAGCTGCTATCTGAAACTTCCTCTCCTTCTTCATCATCCCAAGTTGCTGCGAACACCTTCTTTTCCTTTTTCTTTCCTTTGTTATATTTGAGAAGTGGGCATTCTGGTTTGATGTGGCCAGGCTTGTTGCAATTATAACACGTCAGCTCATTATCGGAATTTTCAGAATCTTTTGACGAATTGCCCTTTGTTTTCTTCTTGCGTGGCTTGAATCTTGACCATCTTCTAAGATTATTGACAGCCATTGCAAGTTCTTCAATTGGATCTTCTCCTTCATCGCTCTCTTGTTTGATTTTTAAGGCAATTGTCTTCTTCTTTGGTTCGGAGTTGTTGCGTTCTTCCTTTGCTTTTAGCTCAAGCTCATATGTCATCAAGTTGCCAATCAACTCCTCCATGCTTAGCTTACTCAGATCTTTCGATTCTTGTATTGCTGTGACTTTTGCCTCAAAGTTCATCGGTAAGACTCGTAGAATCTTCCGCACAAGCTCTACCTCAGTGAAGACCTTCCCAAGTGCTCTAGCGTTGTATACCAAGGTTGAAAAGCGTCCAAACATATCCTTTATGCTCTCGCCTTTGTCCATCACAAAGTTCTCGTATTCGTTGCTGAATAGGGCTAGACGAGACTCCTTGACTTGAGAAGTTCCTTCGTGTGTCACCTCCAAAGTGTGCCAAATTTCCTGTGCTGTTGTACAGTGAGAAATTCTATTAAATTCATTTTTATCAAGAGCACATATCAAAGCATTCATGGCTTTAGCATTTATCGTTTTCAATCTCTTATCGTTTTCATCCCACCTATCCTTAGGTTTAGGAATCTCAGTACCACCAACAGTTATAGTAGGAGGTTTATAGCCAGTTTCAATAATATCCCAAACATCATAATCCACTGAACTAAGATAAATACCCATCCTAACTTTCCAATAAGCATAATCATTCCCGTTAAACATGGGTGGCCTGACAATAGATTGCCCCTCAGAAAAAGCATTATTTGGTAGACTCATGACTCTAGAGTTAAATAAAAAATACCAGGCTCTGATACCACTTGTAGGATCTAGATTAACCCTAGAGGGGGGGTGAATAGGGTTAATAACAAATTTTCTCGATTTAAAACAAAGAAACAAACTGCAGAAATAAATATGCTGAAAAGTAAATCACACACAAAATTTACCCAGCTTCGGCAACCCCTGCCTACTGCTGCATTCCCAGATTTCTATTAGAATTAAACAGTATCTCGCTTACAAACACTCTACCAGACTCGCAAACCCTTGCTCCCGCTCACAAACACTCTCACAGACTCGCACACCCTGCTCCGCCTATAGAGCTTTGTTTACTCGCAAACTCTGCTCCGCCTCTAGAGCTTCGCAAACTCGCACACCCTGCTCACTGAACTAATTCTAACTAGACAATCTGACACTACCTAAACCCTAGGTGGTGATTTACAAATTTGTTGACTCGAAAATAAAAACAAGAACAACTTCAAAAATAAAACCCGATGCAAAAATTAAAATATGAATTTGAACCCCTAATTTTTGCTTGAAATAAAATAAAGCAAACCCCTTTTAAAACTTAAACCCCTTTTATCATTAACAAAGCCGGCCCCTTGTTTTCCTTTAACCCGACCCACTTCGTTCTTTTGCTTTGTGAAAAATAATGGCGACCGATCTCCTTCTTTCTGAAACTAGGGTTCGTCTCTTGCGATCCAAATTGGGTTTTCGGCTGGTTTGTGATGCTCTTGTGTTCGTTCTCTGATGATCAATTGCTTGATTCACGTTGCTCTTGCTCACTGCTTCGTTCGTTCTCTGATGATTGATTGTACTTGCAGCTGACCGAGTTCGTTGAATTGTGGTATGTGATTTTCGTATGCTGGTTTGATTATTTGCCTTTTTCTCTTCATAACTCGATACCGATGATGATCTTTGGGCTGTTTATTTATAAGGTTGAAATCCTCCTAATCACTGTCAGATTTGATTTTTCCATGTCGTTGATTTTTTTCTTGAAATCAATTTCGAATTATTGCTGTCCATATTTGTTTTCGAATTATTTAATTCGAAGATCTCTTTCCATACTTGTTGGTTTGGCCCCTTTATGAATTAACACAGACCATATATGAATTCGAGATATTTGATTCAGAGATATCTTTCCAAAATTAAATTCCTTAATTAAAGCAAAAAAGAAACTGACTTCGGCCATCTTTTCTTGTCTCCATTTGAACGTATGTTCATCTGGTCATTGTTGAATATGTTGCATTTTCAAATTGCTGACCATCCAGACTTTTGTTAACTTCACTGTGTATATGCGTATTTCAATGTTGCAGTGATCATTGAATTTTGATCGAGGCCATTTGCACTTGTGGTTGGTCACTTGAACTTGATTGTTTGGTTTCATGTGCATGTGCTTATATTTCCAGTGTGCACTTGGCTGTTCTTTCATTTTGCTGTAATCTCACTTCGAATTGCATACACTTCATGTTGACATTTGCAATGCTTCGACACAGATGCTACACTAGTTCATTGTGTTGTTGTCTGGACACATATTTTATCACTTGATCTTGCAGTCTTCATTTTTGCTGTGACACTTGTGATATTCATGTTGATTGCTTCATGACTTGTGCACATTTGTGTTGCTTACTGATGCATGCTCTCGAGTCATTCTGGTCGTTGTCTCCAGTTGCTTGTGTATCACTATGATGCCTGGTTTACACTGTCATGTTGCTTTCATATATGCACAGTTGGTTCATGTATCACTTGAATTTGTTTCACTGCCATACTTGTAGCTTGCCTCTGGTGTAGTCTTGTCTGGTGCATTGACATTGACATTGTATTACTGTCCCTTTACCATGTTGCATTATTCACTGAGCATTTCTATGTTGAGTTTGCATTGGTGTAGTTGTTCATTTCAGTGAGTTGTCTGCACTTGTGAACTTTGTTGTTGGCATTGGCTTTGTCTTCTGTTGACATTTGCAGTTGTACTTCTGTTGGCAGTGTAGTTGTTCTTGCTTTGATGCATCTATGTCCTGCCATGTTGCTGTTGACATGTTCATATGAACTTGCATTCATTTGAGTTCATTCCACTGTTTCATGTAGCTGTTGACATGTTTATATGAACTTGCATTCATTTGAGTTCATTCCACTGCCATGTAGTTGTTTGCCAAGACTGTTGTACACTTGCTTGAAGTTGTTCTGCACTTTGGTGGCTCTGGCTTGATTTGTTCTGATTTGTAAGTTGTGCTTTTTCTTGGTCTCTGTTGCATGCTTGTTTGTATGTTGCACTTGATATTGCAGTCTCTGGCATTCTTGTACAACTTCATTGTTGCTGCTTGTATCACTGGTATATCTTGTCTGCACTTGCATACTCACTTTGGTCTGTTGGTGGCATTCCTTTTGTCCATGGTACTGTTTGAGTTGTTGCAGTTTATCACTTGACTTGTTAGTGCATTGCCACACTGTACATTCTTGAACTTGGTCTCTGATGGTGTTGAACTTCACTGTTGCATTCCATTTGTGTTTGCTGTCAGTTGATGTTCTATTGCAGTTGTACTGCTTGATATTCATTCCTGTAGTTTGCATTCATGTACTTGCTGTCGTAGATGTTTTGAACTGCATACTTCTTGTTGCAGTTTTGAACAATGCTCGGCCATGTTAGTTTCATATGCATATTTGTGCATATTGACCATTGGTTGTTCATTTGGGCTGCTGGACTTGTTATACATTTCATAGTACATCTGTTTTGGACTTGTTTTTGGATTGCATTGCGTTGAGTCGAATTTGCAGTGATGGCTTGACCTTTGCACTTTCACACTTGCTCTTGTTGGCTGCACACACGAGTTGGCGAGGCAGTGCACACGTGTATGAATGTACACGTGTGTATTGCAGCCACTTGTGATTACCTGTCCCTGTAATATCTATGTGCACGACTTTGTGATAAATTCAAGTGTGAATGATGACGAACAACCCATATATCTGAGGCAAACATTATTTTCAAAAATATCGTTTATTTTAAACTTCAAAAATATTTCTCGATCAATTTTACTGCGTTAGTGAATATTTTTGCAGATTTGCTCAGATGCTAGATACAAACTGAAATGCAGTTGAAGACCAAATACGAGAGTGAGTGATATGTAGTGAGGATAATGATGTAAATATGAAATGTGATGTAGTTCAAAATTGTATATAGTGAGAGCATGAATTTGTACTTTTCAAGATTTGTAATAAATATTTGTTTGAATAAAATTTCTGTTTGAATTCAAAATCTGTGTAACTTGTTCTGTTTGAATTCAAATTAAAATTCTGTGTAATTTATTTTATTCAACAAATATTTATTTAATATATGAAAATTAAAATAGTACATTAACAAATACATTTAAACGAACTATATATATGTGTTTATTATCATCAAACAAAAATCATATAAGCGCAAAGCGCATATTTCACAATCTCCCCCTTTTGATGATAACAAACATATATTTAAGATTTTGACCGTGTTAAATGTATTTGATCCATGGTATACTCTAATTTGCTCCCCCTATTTAAATGCTTTCTCTCTACATGATGCTCCCCCTACATATATGCATACAAATAAAAATATATACAAATGAGCTTAGATGCATATGGAAAATTATTTGACCTTTGCTTGATTCTATTTGACAAAATCTTAACTTTTCTCTCCCCCTTTTGTTATCAGCAAAAGAATAACAGTGTGAGAGAAAATAGAGATGAAGTGATCAATATTAATCCAACATTAAACTCAAATTGAATATAAATATTAAACTCAAATAAGAATCAAACAAAAATCATAACGACCCTTGTTAGGCGCATATTCCACTTTTAGAAATGACGGAAATAAAATTCTCATACAATATCATACAGTTAAATCTTCTTGTGGTACATTTATATCAGGAATTTGAATATCTACTAATCATGCATAACCGTTAGGACTTTTAAATGAGATTAGTAGTATTCCAATTTATTTTTTTTTTTTTTTAAAATGAAATCAAGTATCTTCTAACCACGCATGACCGTGAGGACTTTTAAATGGGATTAAAATCAACTTGTCTATTAAATCAATTAATTTTAATATGCGTTTCATACATGCATAACCATAAGGACTTTTAAATGAGCATGGAAGCACATAATCAAAAATCCAAGTAATTCACCCATGCATAACCGTGAGGACTTTTAAATGAGAGTGGATGCTTTGGATATTTATTTATTTTTACAAAAAAAATGTGAAATGAAAAGCAAATGATCCCTGATTATAGTACCACCTATTGACAAACTATCTTGAATATTTGATAAATCATGGTCGATAGAAATAATGGTAGATATAGAAATGGTCATGGAATTTTTACCCAACAAAAAGTTTTATAACTCTTGATTAAATTCCTAAAGAAATTTTCCAAATATACTCTTTTGAGTAATGTATGTTAATTATCAACACTAATCACTTTTTGAATCACAATTTATCTCTTCGATAATCAGCAGGGAGTCGGATTAGTCAAAATTTGTCATTTAAAATCAAATAAACATGACTAATCTGAAAGTATGGTCAAACAATTATTTTTACGAAGGGGTTATATGAGAGAAAAAAAATCTGCTAAATGAAAATTATTTCAAGTGAAAAATATGCAGATATTTTCTTTGAAAAAATGATGCAACAAATGTATGTTTCACCATAAATCATGTTCAAATGTTTCACCATAAATCACGTTCAACTCGTAAGTTTTCTATCAACTAGATTATCAATATGAACTGCATCTGAATTTCTTTTTCACTTCAAAATATCACTATCTTGGTAAACAAGACCATGAAAATATGCATAAGGAATTTACACTCAATTTTGAACAGTGAACAAGTCAGAAGAGAAATAAATCATCATCTCAATCTTGGCTGATTTCATTCAGAAAATGGTACAGATTATCACATAAGAATATCTTCACCTGTTTTACCTTTACGATAATTTTACGTGATTGCCCATTGTGATTCTGTCACCTTTATACTAGGCTAAGGAACTTTGCTTTGACGCTCATTGTGTTTCTGGAACAGCCAAAATCCAGAGAACACCGTTGATGTTCCTTAGCCTGCCACCATACCTACACGAGAAAAGATTTATGTGACCTATTTATAGGTCCATGGTTGTTAGTGGCAGAAGCATTATGAATAAACAAACCTTTTGGAACCCAAACTTGTTTTATCCTTTCATTCTTGTTCCAATAGACATGAAATCTGTTTGTAGAATTCTTAGGAACCCAAACTTGTATAAATTTTGTGTTCTTGTTCCTATGTCTACAATTTTCAGCATGATGTCCAATTATTTCACATCTACCAAAGACACTCCTACCTTTTGCACTATCCTCAACTTGTGTTTTTCCAAAACCTAGTCCTTTTCTGTTGTTAGCAAACATTTGATTTCCCAATAACATGTTGAATGATTTTTCTCCTATTGAAAAGTTATTCAATGATTTCTCAAGATTTTGGACTTTGGTTTTTAGCATCGTGTTTTCATTTACAAGTGAGGCGCATCTATTTATGAAATATTTTTTCCTAGTGTCAATGGTTTTCATAAGACTCAAGTTTTCTTTTTCAAGATTCTCACAGCTATTCTTGAGTCTTGACAATTCTGAATCTAAAATTCTACACTTTTCACATTCTAGGTTATGAATATTATCAAGTTCGGTTTCTAACCTAAAATTTTCAAGAGCAAGTTTTCTCTTATCAGATTTCAGTTTTTCAATTCTAGATTCAAGAGTATCAACTACTCCAGTGAGATCAGAACACATAAAAACAAGATCTCTATAGGAATACTCACCTTCCTCACTTGATTCCTCCGAGCTTGCTTTTGAATCTGATTTTGCCACAAGACACAAGTTAGCCTCCTCTGAGCTGCTATCTGAAACTTCCTCTCCTTCTTCATCATCCCAAGTTGCTGCGAACACCTTCTTTTCCTTTTTCTTTCCTTTGTTATATTTGAGAAGTGGGCATTCTGGTTTGATGTGGCCAGGCTTGTTGCAATTATAACACGTCAGCTCATTATCGGAATTTTCAGAATCTTTTGACGAATTGCCCTTTGTTTTCTTCTTGCGTGGCTTGAATCTTGACCATCTTCTAAGATTATTGACAGCCATTGCAAGTTCTTCAATTGGATCTTCTCCTTCATCGCTCTCTTGTTTGATTTTTAAGGCAATTGTCTTCTTCTTTGGTTCGGAGTTGTTGCGTTCTTCCTTTGCTTTTAGCTCAAGCTCATATGTCATCAAGTTGCCAATCAACTCCTCCATGCTTAGCTTACTCAGATCTTTCGATTCTTGTATTGCTGTGACTTTTGCCTCAAAGTTCATCGGTAAGACTCGTAGAATCTTCCGCACAAGCTCTACCTCAGTGAAGACCTTCCCAAGTGCTCTAGCGTTGTATACCAAGGTTGAAAAGCGTCCAAACATATCCTTTATGCTCTCGCCTTTGTCCATCACAAAGTTCTCGTATTCGTTGCTGAATAGGGCTAGACGAGACTCCTTGACTTGAGAAGTTCCTTCGTGTGTCACCTCCAAAGTGTGCCAAATTTCCTGTGCTGTTGTACAGTGAGAAATTCTATTAAATTCATTTTTATCAAGAGCACATATCAAAGCATTCATGGCTTTAGCATTTATCGTTTTCAATCTCTTATCGTTTTCATCCCACCTATCCTTAGGTTTAGGAATCTCAGTACCACCAACAGTTATAGTAGGAGGTTTATAGCCAGTTTCAATAATATCCCAAACATCATAATCCACTGAACTAAGATAAATACCCATCCTAACTTTCCAATAAGCATAATCATTCCCGTTAAACATGGGTGGCCTGACAATAGATTGCCCCTCAGAAAAAGCATTATTTGGTAGACTCATGACTCTAGAGTTAAATAAAAAATACCAGGCTCTGATACCACTTGTAGGATCTAGATTAACCCTAGAGGGGGGGTGAATAGGGTTAATAACAAATTTTCTCGATTTAAAACAAAGAAACAAACTGCAGAAATAAATATGCTGAAAAGTAAATCACACACAAAATTTACCCAGCTTCGGCAACCCCTGCCTACTGCTGCATTCCCAGATTTCTATTAGAATTAAACAGTATCTCGCTTACAAACACTCTACCAGACTCGCAAACCCTTGCTCCCGCTCACAAACACTCTCACAGACTCGCACACCCTGCTCCGCCTATAGAGCTTTGTTTACTCGCAAACTCTGCTCCGCCTCTAGAGCTTCGCAAACTCGCACACCCTGCTCACTGAACTAATTCTAACTAGACAATCTGACACTACCTAAACCCTAGGTGGTGATTTACAAATTTGTTGACTCGAAAATAAAAACAAGAACAACTTCAAAAATAAAACCCGATGCAAAAATTAAAATATGAATTTGAACCCCTAATTTTTGCTTGAAATAAAATAAAGCAAACCCCTTTTAAAACTTAAACCCCTTTTATCATTAACAAAGCCGGCCCCTTGTTTTCCTTTAACCCGACCCACTTCGTTCTTTTGCTTTGTGAAAAATAATGGCGACCGATCTCCTTCTTTCTGAAACTAGGGTTCGTCTCTTGCGATCCAAATTGGGTTTTCGGCTGGTTTGTGATGCTCTTGTGTTCGTTCTCTGATGATCAATTGCTTGATTCACGTTGCTCTTGCTCACTGCTTCGTTCGTTCTCTGATGATTGATTGTACTTGCAGCTGACCGAGTTCGTTGAATTGTGGTATGTGATTTTCGTATGCTGGTTTGATTATTTGCCTTTTTCTCTTCATAACTCGATACCGATGATGATCTTTGGGCTGTTTATTTATAAGGTTGAAATCCTCCTAATCACTGTCAGATTTGATTTTTCCATGTCGTTGATTTTTTTCTTGAAATCAATTTCGAATTATTGCTGTCCATATTTGTTTTCGAATTATTTAATTCGAAGATCTCTTTCCATACTTGTTGGTTTGGCCCCTTTATGAATTAACACAGACCATATATGAATTCGAGATATTTGATTCAGAGATATCTTTCCAAAATTAAATTCCTTAATTAAAGCAAAAAAGAAACTGACTTCGGCCATCTTTTCTTGTCTCCATTTGAACGTATGTTCATCTGGTCATTGTTGAATATGTTGCATTTTCAAATTGCTGACCATCCAGACTTTTGTTAACTTCACTGTGTATATGCGTATTTCAATGTTGCAGTGATCATTGAATTTTGATCGAGGCCATTTGCACTTGTGGTTGGTCACTTGAACTTGATTGTTTGGTTTCATGTGCATGTGCTTATATTTCCAGTGTGCACTTGGCTGTTCTTTCATTTTGCTGTAATCTCACTTCGAATTGCATACACTTCATGTTGACATTTGCAATGCTTCGACACAGATGCTACACTAGTTCATTGTGTTGTTGTCTGGACACATATTTTATCACTTGATCTTGCAGTCTTCATTTTTGCTGTGACACTTGTGATATTCATGTTGATTGCTTCATGACTTGTGCACATTTGTGTTGCTTACTGATGCATGCTCTCGAGTCATTCTGGTCGTTGTCTCCAGTTGCTTGTGTATCACTATGATGCCTGGTTTACACTGTCATGTTGCTTTCATATATGCACAGTTGGTTCATGTATCACTTGAATTTGTTTCACTGCCATACTTGTAGCTTGCCTCTGGTGTAGTCTTATCTGGTGCATTGACATTGACATTGTATTACTGTCCCTTTACCATGTTGCATTATTCACTGAGCATTTCTATGTTGAGTTTGCATTGGTGTAGTTGTTCATTTCAGTGAGTTGTCTGCACTTGTGAACTTTGTTGTTGGCATTGGCTTTGTCTTCTGTTGACATTTGCAGTTGTACTTCTGTTGGCAGTGTAGTTGTTCTTGCTTTGATGCATCTATGTCCTGCCATGTTGCTGTTGACATGTTCATATGAACTTGCATTCATTTGAGTTCATTCCACTGTTTCATGTAGCTGTTGACATGTTTATATGAACTTGCATTCATTTGAGTTCATTCCACTGCCATGTAGTTGTTTGCCAAGACTGTTGTACACTTGCTTGAAGTTGTTCTGCACTTTGGTGGCTCTGGCTTGATTTGTTCTGATTTGTAAGTTGTGCTTTTTCTTGGTCTCTGTTGCATGCTTGTTTGTATGTTGCACTTGATATTGCAGTCTCTGGCATTCTTGTACAACTTCATTGTTGCTGCTTGTATCACTGGTATATCTTGTCTGCACTTGCATACTCACTTTGGTCTGTTGGTGGCATTCCTTTTGTCCATGGTACTGTTTGAGTTGTTGCAGTTTATCACTTGACTTGTTAGTGCATTGCCACACTGTACATTCTTGAACTTGGTCTCTGATGGTGTTGAACTTCACTGTTGCATTCCATTTGTGTTTGCTGTCAGTTGATGTTCTATTGCAGTTGTACTGCTTGATATTCATTCCTGTAGTTTGCATTCATGTACTTGCTGTCGTAGATGTTTTGAACTGCATACTTCTTGTTGCAGTTTTGAACAATGCTCGGCCATGTTAGTTTCATATGCATATTTGTGCATATTGACCATTGGTTGTTCATTTGGGCTGCTGGACTTGTTATACATTTCATAGTACATCTGTTTTGGACTTGTTTTTGGATTGCATTGCGTTGAGTCGAATTTGCAGTGATGGCTTGACCTTTGCACTTTCACACTTGCTCTTGTTGGCTGCACACACGAGTTGGCGAGGCAGTGCACACGTGTATGAATGTACACGTGTGTATTGTAGCCACTTGTGATTACCTGTCCCTGTAATATCTATGTGCACGACTTTGTGATAAATTCAAGTGTGAATGATGACGAACAACCCATATATCTGAGGCAAACATTATTTTCAAAAATATCGTTTATTTTAAACTTCAAAAATATTTCTCGATCAATTTTACTGCGTTAGTGAATATTTTTGCAGATTTGCTCAGATGCTAGATACAAACTGAAATGCAGTTGAAGACCAAATACGAGAGTGAGTGATATGTAGTGAGGATAATGATGTAAATATGAAATGTGATGTAGTTCAAAATTGTATATAGTGAGAGCATGAATTTGTACTTTTCAAGATTTGTAATAAATATTTGTTTGAATAAAATTTCTGTTTGAATTCAAAATCTGTGTAACTTGTTCTGTTTGAATTCAAATTAAAATTCTGTGTAATTTATTTTATTCAACAAATATTTATTTAATATATGAAAATTAAAATAGTACATTAACAAATACATTTAAACGAACTATATATATGTGTTTATTATCATCAAACAAAAATCATATAAGCGCAAAGCGCATATTTCACATATCCGATCCCAGTCTCTTTAACAGCTAAATGCTTATCTGACACTGGATGGTTCTTTTACATTTCAAAAAGTCAATTTACAATTGATATCAAAATATCATATTCTCTAAACTATATCATTTCGAAACCATATTTGCTTTTGAAATTATCGATAAGATAGGTTGATTAAATCCTCGTTACAAAATCATCATATTTACTCAAATATGCCCTTTTTACAAAAGGTATCAATTCCAAATTCCAATTTAGGTTGTATCATCATCAATGATTTAAATATAAATAATTCAACTTTACACAGCCTGAGATTTTAGATAATAGTTTACGTAATTATAAATAGTTTATATAGTTTTAAAATAGTTAGAATAGATTTAAAATGGTTCAAATAGTAAAATAGTTTAAATAGTTTTGAAATTGATTTAATTAGTTTTAAAATGATTTAAGTAGATTAAATATGGATTTAGATTTAAATTATATTAAGTAGATCTTTATATAGATTAAATAAAATTTAAAATATATTAAGTAGATTTAAATTATGTTAAATAGATTTAAAACAGATTAAATAAATTTAATTAGTTTAAAATTGATAATATAGGTTAAATTGGATTAAATAGGTTATAATAGATTAATATAATTAAAATATTTTAAATTGATTAAATAGTTAATTCAATGAATAGTTTACATTAGTTTAAAATAGATTCCAATGCTATATCCAAACATTTCAATAACTCAATTCTGTTAGATTCATTTATTTATGTCACTTCAACTTTGAAATTCCAATTTAAATCCTTTGAACAAATCATTAATCAATTCCAATTTTAGCCTTTATATTTTGATTATCAAAAATAATTCAGTTTATATAAATCAATTTCCATTTCAAAATACCAGTTAACTGAATTCAAAATTTAAAGATTCAAAAATCACTTAATATAACCAATCAGGTATCCGTATATAATTTTCTACCCTAGGGTCAAGTGATACAAATATTTATCATTTCAATTCGCAATTTAAAATTTTGTCGTTATATAGCATTTCAAATCGCAATCTCGAATTAATTAAAAATCCATAAAATCGCCCGAGTCTATCATTTCAATCCATGATGATTTTTCCCTAATCCATAGACTTTTGAGGTATGTACCATTTCAACCCATAGGGAGCTTGCAATATTATAACGATATAAATTACAACATCCAATCATCCAATATCAACAATCAAACATACATCACAATCATCATCCAAATCAATCAATAAACATCAATAGATAACTGATAATCAATACAGGTATTAAATTGACAATTTGAAATTTCAATATTAAATTAAACGATGATTAATTGTAATAAAAGTCAAATTTAACTAGTATGACAATTTAACATACCAAACAGAAATCAATAATTTCTAACCACATCATAAATTTAATTTAACTGCATAAGATAATTTAGAAGTTGTGAGTGGGTTAAAACATCCACCTTTGATTTTAAATCGAATTTAAAATCTAATTTAGGGCCTAAATTCAAACAGTCTCAGAATTTGTTCAAACCGGCATCAAAATGTCCGGAATTTCGACACGATCCTAACGGAACAAACCGCGCATAAATTGGACCTCGTATGTAAAAATTATGAGTGTTAGAACATTTAAAGTTTAAATAAATAAAAAAACAAATAAAATTTTACCACATCATCATCTTCAACAGCTAAAGGAACCCATGAACATCACTCAGATACGACCTAAAGCCGCCAGCCAAAAACCTCTCATCCATGCAATTCACGGTCGCACTCCCTCACCAGACGATGCGCCACCTCACCGCCACCCACCCCTCCATCGTGACCCCACCTAACGCCGATCGAACGACGGTAAACGAGGAGCAGCCGCCGCCTTTACATGAACCCTAATAAAATTATTGCAAGCAATCCGACCATTAAATCGAAAAACCACCTACACCGATGAACTCTGCTCATGAATCTCTACGACCCAGTACCCTCCGATCGACGATCGGTCAAAGATGATCGACGTCGATGAACGGTCAAGAATAATCTTGCAAATTCTAGCTACAAAAAAATCCAAATCAAAAAACAAACTGCAGATTTGACTTGCGCTCGTCAAGAGCTTCAAATCGATATATAATTTGATAGGGTTTGAGAAGTTTCAATTTTCGATTGAAATTTGATTTGAAATTAAATTGGAAGTTGTTTGTTTGCCATTGAGAAGGAGAAGTGGATAGATGAGATTGTACGTACAAACAAATGGAATAAAAAATAGCTAGAGTTTATAATGGGCTAGTTATAGGCAGATAGAAACAGAAATGAATGGACAAGATTGATTTACAAGTTGAACGATAAACGCCCTAAAAAGCCCATTTTGTTCCCAAAACAAAAATGGATCATCCCATGTATCAAAATAATGTTATCGATAGTTTTAAACTCAATGGAACAAGTTTCAAGTCCCGATTCCATCGTATGAAAAGTTGCTTTAAAATCAGCTTATTTCAAATTGATTTCAATTAAATTGATTTCTAGGCATTTTGAGATCGTATGATCAAACGACAAGTCTGATCGTTACGAAACTTGAAATCCTACAATAATTCACTGTTACGGATCCGATGAAAATGGTTTTATCAAAATTCGAGACAGTGACCAAAATGGCTATTTTCACATTAATCAAATAAATTAATATTAAATTAATTAGATTACTTTTTAATTCAATGTTTATAAACTAACAATTTCATTATTTTTAATTACTTAGGCATTTATAATAATCTAAAACAAGCATACATAAAATTTCAGTGTTAATTAATTTTAGAAATACATTGTTCAGTTTCAACTGCAATCAATCCAATTAATAATAATTCAATTTCACTTAATTTTTAAATTTTATTTCAATCTTTTTATTCAATCAATTATTACTCTAATAATATAATTAATATTTATTGATATCTTATTTTACTAATATGATAAAATTTCCATCTTTTTATTTATATCAACTACTATCTTTCAATTATATTGAATTTTTGTTAATTTCACACATTAGTTAAAATTTAAAATCCTAAGCAAAATTTATTTATCTTGATTTCACTCTTTTATTTAATAAATTATTACATTACGAATATAATTAACATTTATATTCCTTTTATTACATTCACAAATTTCAGTTATTGTCTTAACTACTTTAACGTAATATTTATTTACATTTATTCGTAATTGATTTCCAAATTAAATTTTAACAGACCAAGAAAGGTGAATTTCGAGAGCAGTGAAGGAATTCAAGTAAAGGTTCAGTAGATCATGGTAGGTTGAATGACAATTGGAGGCTAGAGACTGAGGCAATTGACGGTGGTGTTCAAGAGGAGGCGTTGGTGTCGAATGCTTCAATCTAGGGCAAAGAGTCTTTTAACGGCAGCCTTAAAGCTCAAAATCTCCAAAATAGGAATACAAGCAAAGTGAGAACACAATGGGTTGGGTCAGTATATATGACCCCGAACTTAGAAGGATAGGCTACAAAATAGCCTAAATTCTCGAAGTTTGGGATCAGTACCGATCACTAGCCTCGGTGCCGAATCCTAAAAAATAAAGATAAAAATACATGAAATATATATAAGTTTGTATGCATGTATATGAATGTATATAGGTATATACATATGGTCCTAAATAAAGCATAGTGGACAGCCTACACATATGTACACATGCACACATAATATTTGACAAATGGAATCACAAGGCAACAAGCTCAAACCTATGGAATCCAAGAAAAACTGTCTATTGAAAGCTCCTGGACTTGAAGTAACGAACAACAAGCACACAATCTAGTTTTGATAATGCCAGATCACAACAGGCATGAACCAAGCGGAGGGTTGCAATGAATGGTTGAAGATGTTACACTTCACCGAAATTGTTGGAAGGAAGAATGACAACCATTCGAAGTGTGGATTGAAATCTAATGTAGAAGTCCAAACTTGTCTTGATTCAAAGCACATCGTGTTAAAAACAAGATGTACTTTGGGGGCAACTGTTATCCAGCCTTTTGACCAGGCCGTATTCGGATAAATTGACTAATCAAACTTGAAGGTTATCAAGGTAGAAAGCCCAGAGTGATAACTAGCAAACCCAGACACTAAGTATGACCAAGATCATGAATTAAAGACATAACAACTAGCTTTCATAAGAAGACCAACATTCATGCATCAACAAACCAAAATCTAGGATTCATATGCAAAAAAGGTTGAGGATCGGTACCGATCCCTAACCAAAGATTGGTACTAATCCTTGAAAGCTCACCAGAATCAGCTTTACTCTAATTCACCTCCAAGCCACGATGATTACAAATTATTCTAAGCCTCAATGGATCGTTCGCATGTAATGGCCATCAAACACCAAGTGCATATAAAGCTACTCATTTCCACTCCACCATCGATCTAAGAAATTCACCTAGAAAAAAGTTTCTAGCAAATCAATCAGGGTGTAAAACATGAAGCCACAAGCAAGTCCCACCTACGTATGGCTACATGAAAGATCAATGAAACTATTTGATGGATCATTACCGATCCCTAACCATGGATCGGTGCCGATCCTTGAAAATTGTTGATATGGCCATGTTCTTCCTAACATCTCTCTTCTTGGATGTAGGGAACATGGGTGTGAACATGGTAGAGGGATTCTCAGCGAACTTCGGCTAAAATAGAGGTTTAGGGTGATGTTTTGAGGGATCATTTTCAGTTGTTTATGAATTTCTCTTTAGTTCTTGTAATCCTAAGAATCATTACCGATCTATAAGAACATCTCTTATAAATAGCAACCAAATCAGCAAAAAAGTTAAATGGACATAGACGATAATCAGCCGAACAACTATAAAGTTTGTGTGTCTTGTTATTTCTTATTTTCATTTACTTTCTTCATCTATTTTTCTATTTTAATCATCTAGATATTTGTGTCATTTTGGGTATAAATAATTTGTGTAAAAAAATCTAAAAAATTTAAATACATATATCGCATGAATTAATATTTTATAATTAAGTTTAATTGATAAAATCATTTAATAAAAGTATTTTAAGAATAAAAAATAATTTTTTCCCACTATAGTATGGACTACATATTGACTTCTATAAAAATATTTTTTTATTTTTATACCCACACACATGTATGTGTGTGTGTGTGCATATATAACCATCAGCATGTGATAACATGGTAATATACAGATTCATGATAAGGTCTATATAGATAACATGTGATTGATTGATTAACTTAACAATTAAAAAAATTAATAGAACTAAAGCATACCTTTCATCAAGGCCTAGATATCACACTTTGAAATGATGAAATAGCTCCTTAAATCTAATTCTAAGTTCTGGAGTTGTTATCTCTCGAATTGCTTTAGCACCGACGATCTAATAGAAGAATTTAGATATATTTTTGAGCTTAGATTTATTTTATGTTTAAATAGGGTTTTGCTGGTCGAAATTTTAAGGAAGGAGAGCAAAAAAATCTCAAAATAAATGGTGTAGAAAGTGGAAATAAATAGGAAGTCAAATGAAGAGAAAAGTGGATCATATCCTTTTCTCACTCTTACCAATTATACTATTTTAAATCATTCAAAAGCCTCCCCTTTTTCAAAAATTAGGTTGGCCCGTCCAAGTAATTTTGATTGAAATTTTCATGCCCATATAGGCCTTAAAACTGATTCCAACTCGAATTGTCTGTTGCATTTAAATATAAATTTAAACATGTACCGATATCGTATATAAATTAAAATATTTATAATTATTGTTAATACGTTGTTTAAAATAGTTCAACACATCAAATGAAATTTTTTATAATTGATATTTCATAAATATTAATTAATGCAATTAATTTATAATAATCATAAATTAATTAAATCAGGTGACAAAAGGAGTGTTCATCGTTTTGGTTATGCAACTCTAATTTTTAAATTTGGTTAGAGATTAACACCAAACAATTCAAATATTAACATTCATATGTCACTTAACAGGTGGTGTAATATTATAACCAAATTTATTTCTTATTGATTTTGGTAAAATCCAATTTTACTTTATTAAGCGTTACCCAATTGTGACAATTACTTATACCAATTCTCGTCGTCAAAACTATATTAATTTGGATTTACAGAATTTTATAATGGTTAAAGTTCCAATATCATCCATTTTCAACTCTATAGTTGAACATAAAGTCTTTGGTTTAATTATAACAATTACTATTAACTAAATTGCTCTGGCCAGAGACTTTGATTTTAAGTTGATTTCAGTGGACTATGAAACTAACCTCGCATAACTAAAAAGACTGTAACATCCCCTATCTGAAGGCTCGAAGCTAAGCGCTATAAATGCTGCAGCCATCTATAGTATTAACTTTCGATGACCAAATACAGTAATGTTAATGGTATCTATAATATCAGAAGCACTTGAATATGAAGTAAAATCGTCACAGATTAAAACACTTTTCTGATTACATTTCAAAACAGCATTTCATATCCAAGTTACATAATCCCAAACATTTTCCAAGTTTGGATCAAATATAATTATTACAAAATAAGCCAAGAGCGACATATGAAGATGCCCCCTTGGTTGACCAGAGTAATAAATAGTCATAACAAACTTAATACAACACGGCGGAAATAAAAACATAATAACTCCTACATAGCAACTAGCCTCCTGCTCGTCTTTGGAAGCTTTATTCATTCATCTACTAAACCAAAAAACCCTCAAACCTCAGCCTACTCAAATAAATTCTGAGCACCTGGGAGTTTACGGGAAAAACATAAACTTCGAGTCAGACATAAAGCCCGGTGTGAATAATATTATACATCTCGGTTCTACGATATTAAGTGTGACCATGCCGCTTAGCAAAACAGGTTTCCCCTCACTACTATCCTTTTAAAATATATCTTTTGAAAATCTTAATCCTGCAACCAAAATTGGTTAAAACAATAATATAATATCATGAAAGCATATAAATCAGGTAATGAATGGACTATCTGTCCGAACAATATAGTTTTGCTTAGCTAACTACTAATCTTTGGCTGACTCGGGCCTACCAGATAAAATAAATAAATAATCTAACTTATGTTAGATACTTCTCTACCGGACGGTTTGTCCCTAACTTACTTCTTCAAGGTGAATTGACCCTAATGGTTTTTCGGGATCACTAATAACCTATCCTCGCTCAGTATATTCCTCTCTATGTGTACATAATTTTAGTCTTACCTAGGAAGCAAAGGATTTCGACCCCTTCAAAGCATTTACTTAAAAAAAGGCGTGACCTCATTCGAAACCATTCCTTAAATCAATTTGACCCAGTCAGAAGCAAACCAAGTCGAAAGCGTTCTTTTCGAAACCAAAGCAGGCGCATTTTCATTTGAAAGCAAAGTAGTGCTTCGACCCCATCGAAACCCCTTGTTTTGACCCAATACCTTCCTCCTATATCCAATTCACCATGTACCAAATCATTGATACTATGTTTATTGGTTTCGAAGGTAATGTAGGCGGAAGTATCCAGTCGGAACCCGGGTGCCGAAAGTGGCGAAACATGTAAAAAGCATGTAAAATATTATTTTTAGCCTTTTAAAGAAATCTTTTCCACTAACCTGCCTTGTTTGTCAAAATATTATTGGCTGCTAATTTTCTTTTATAAAAGTACTGTCCAAATTTCAAAAATAAATAATTTAGTTTATTTATAAAATATCACTTCTTTTTATAAATATATAAAACATTTAAGTCCCATACCTTAAATAATTTTATATATCTACTAAAACACTTAGAAAAAATCTATAAAAATTTCTATAGATCATTTTTTAATATGTTTTCTAACATATAAATTTTAGACCCAAAACGTATATAATTTATCTGTAAATTATTTTAAACCCAAATATCCATTTTCCTCACTAGAAAATTAATATAAAATCCACATTAGCTCAGAAAATTATGAAAATTTAAACACGTCTCTAAAATATCATTTCTGATCTAAATCTAAAATCATAAGACATTTAGATGTCATTTAATAGTGTTTTCACATTAAAACATATCATAAAATCTATGTGAAATATCATAAATCATCAACAAGCATATATATTCATTTTAGCAATAAATAATGGCAAATAACTTTCCCAAATAATTCTGATTTCATCCTAAACATAAAATAATATAAAAAATGAGATGTAGTCATTATTTACCTTTGCTTTATGATTAAGGAGTTGAGATTTGATCTTGAGTTATACTGATTTGCTTTTTCCTTTAGCTTATCTTCCTCTTGTTCTTGCTTAATGGTGGTCGGCCTCTTAGTTTTAATTTTTGCAAATAAACGTATGAAATGAATGAGTGTAAGGGTTTAGGGTATAAGAATCTACTTATTCCTATTTTGTCCCTTAACTAACTTCCCTAACTTATTTTATTTCAATCATGTTAGTTCATTTGTTAACATGGCACGGCTACCCCTACTGATCACAAACCTTAATCCTCTAACCATCACATTATTTTATTTAATTAAGCTAATTAAATATCCTAAATAATGTTGCTAAAATTAGGGTCATTATAGACTCCCCTCCTTAAATAATTTCTTCCTTGAAATTACGATAAGGTGCTCAACAAATCAATCAAAAAGGTAAAACATACCATCAATTAAATCTGGATAAGCGTCTCCAATCCTGCTCTCAGTCTCCTAAGTACAGTCTCTCTCATCATCGCTCTACTGGACTTTAACTAATCTAACTGTCTTGTTCATTAGCCTCTTCTCATCTCTCGTGACTATACGAATTGGTTTTCTAACTATAATCAAATTTGGCTCTACTACTAAATCCTCTAATACAGTTGGTGCTATAGTAGTCTCTTCTCTAACACACTTTCTTAGATGAGAAATATGAAATATCATGGACTCCTGCCAAACAGTTCGGTAACTCTACTCTATATGCGAGTTTCCATATTCTCTTTACAATAGGAACGGTCCTACAAATCTTGGTGCCAATTTCCCTGATTTCCCGAATCGAGTTATACCTTTCATTGGTGATATCTAAATGAAAACATGATCTTCTACTGAGAACTCTAAGTCTTTCCATCTTTTATCTGCTTAACCCTTCTACCTAGACCGAGCTTCCTTCATTCTAGCCCGAATTAACTCAATCTTCTCTGTAGCTTCTCTAACTAAATCCGGACCAAGAACTAATCTATTCTCGGTCTCTAACCAACAAACTGATGATTTACATGGCCTTCCATACAAAGCTTCAAACCGTGCCATCCCTATATTAGCCTGATAACTGTTGTTATACAAAAATTCGACTAAGTGTAGATGGTCTTCCCATGGTCCTTCGAAATCTATCATGCAAGCTCGTAACAAATCCTCCAAGACTTTGTTAACTCTTCCCGTTTTCCCATCAGTCCATGGATGGTAAGCATATCTATCACTTACGATACTAGTAGGAATTCCGTGCAGGCTAACTACATTTTTAAAAATGACTTTGCCAAAACTGGTGTCGTCCTAGTTGACTTAACTAGAATGAAATAGGCACTCTTGCTAAACCTGTCCACTACAATCCATATATTTTCATTTCCTCTATTAGATCTTGGAAACCGTCTATAAAATCCATAGAAATAGAATCTCACTTCTATATTGGAATATCTAATGGCTGAAGCAGCCCACTTGACTTCTGATGTTCGGCTTTTACCTATTGGTAGTTCAGACACTGCTTTACCCATAAGCCTACATCCCTCTTCACACATTCCCAGAAGAAACTCTTCTTCATGTCCTAATACGTCTTAGTTTCTGAATAGTGAACTTTGAACGATGGCATCCCTCCAAAAGCTCTTTCTTTATGTCTCCTACATTGGGAACACACAACCTTCCTTTCTTTCTCAACCATCCATTCTGGTCAAGACTAAATTCCTTCAAGTCATCACTCTTTGTTCCATCCCTTAACTTCCTGATCCGTTCAACTAATACCGGATCCTCCTTCTATATAGAAGCAATATTGTTGATCATCATCGATCGAAGTTCTAGACAAGAGGACACAACAGTTTCTCCACTAGATTCGACTTCAGATCTCCACTGCACTATGCAAGTGTCAACGCTTCCAAGTCTTTCCACTCAGCTATCATTGCCAACACTGCATTCTGATGTTTCCTACTAAACGCGTCCAAAACTTTATTGCCTTTCCTTGATGTATACTCAATTCCAAAGTGATAAGAAGCAGTAAACTCTAATCATCTCTGATGTCTCATGTCCAGCTCCTTCTGAGAGAATAAATACTTCAACGACTTATGCTCCGTATAAAGCTCAAACCTCTCTCCCAAAAGGTAACGTCTCCACAACTTCAATGCAAATATCACCACAGCTAATTTCGAATCATGGTTGGATATCTAACCTCATGCGGTTTAAGCTATCGAGAAGCATAGACAATCACTTTATCTCTCTGCATTAACACAGCTCCTAATCCAGTTCCATACGTATTTGTATATACTACCAAGTCCTGATTCTCTTCCAGAACAACTAACATATGTGCATTAGTCAATAAATGTTTTAGCTTCTAGGATTCTTCTTCACACTTATCAGTCCGCACAAACTTCACATCCTTTTGCGTTAGCTTGGTCATTGGTGTTGTTATCCATGAAAAATCCTTAATGAACCTCCTATAATATCCAGCCAATCTGAGAAAACTCTTTATCTCAGTCACCGTCTCGGGTCTCTTCCAATTATTTACCACTTCAATCTTAGTTGGATCTACAGACAGCTCTTTCTCTAAGACTACATGACCAAGGAACTTCACTTCCTTCTTTCAGAAATGACACTTGAAAAACTTTGCCTTCAGCTAATGCTGCCTCAATGTCTCAACCACAACTCTAAGATGAACTACATGCTCCATTTCATCGCTGGAGTATATCAAAATATCATCTATGAAAACCAACATGAACCTATTCAACTGCTTTGAAAAATTCGATTCATCAAATCCACAAAGAATGCAGGCACATTAGTTAGTCCGAATGTCATCAATAACCATTTATACAATCCATATCTAGTTCTAAATGCCGTCAAAAGAATACTATCCTCTGCTACTCTAAGTTGATGGAAACCTGTTGCTAAATCCAACTGAGAAAACATCTTGACTCCACTCAACTGATCGAATAAATCATCAATTCTAGGCAATGGATGTCGATTCTTTATCGTCTTCTCATTTAACTTACGATAATCGATACATTACCTCAAGAATCTATCTAGCTTCTTACCAAACAGTACGGCTTCTCCTCAAGGTGAACTATATGGCCAAATAAAATTCTTGCTTTCCAAATCCCCCAATTTGTACCTTCAGCTCCTCGTCTCTGTAGGCATCATCCTGCTGCCCAGTCTACTCACTAGTTCTGCTCCACGTACTAAATCTATCCTAAACTCAATAGCTCGTTTCGATGGCAACCATACTACCAGTTCAAAAACATCCATGAATTCTCTAACCATGAAAACTCGATTTAATTCGTCTTCTACCTCCACAACACCCAATAAAGCAATCACCTCACAGCTAGGGTTTTCTATGGTATATACAATCCGATCACTATAGTAAGGGTGTCTATGCGATATTTTCCTATCATGGCATAATATCCTAGCATCGTACTTACTTAACTAATCCATACCTAAAATAATTTTGAACCCTATGAAGTCAAACACATGCAAAATGCAAACAAAGGCATGACCTAACAAATCAAACTCTAAGTGGTCACACTTCATCCCAAGTGTCGCGTACCCTCCTATCGGATTTGCAATCCTAAAGGAAGTAACTAAATACGAGGGTTCTAGGTTAAGCTTATCTATCAAACAATGAGATACAAAAGCATGTGATGCTCCAGTATCAAACAGAACACTAATTGACATACCATGAATCAGAAATGTACCTCCTAACACTACTTTCCCTTTTTCCTCTGTCGTTGGCCTCGAAGTAGTTAGCTCCAATGCAAACACTTTTCCCCTTCCATCCTTAGCAAGCTCCTTGCATTGGTTCTTGTAATGTCCAATATGATCGCAGTTGAAACACCTTACCTCTTTCTACTCCACAGCTTTCTTTCCTTTGCCTGTCCGACACTCATGGGCATGGTGTCCCTTCTTGTCACATTCAAAGAAGACAACCTCTGACTTTCCTTTCTTGGCATCTCCGCCCTTCTGAGCTCCTTTCTTATGGAAGAATTTCCTTTTCTGACTCTGACCTACCTAGACTTTCTTTGCCTTGTTTATCTCCAGAAAAGTAAGCATCTCTTCGTTCCTCAAATCCATTTTACTACAACATCACAAGTATCTTTGATATGTGGTAATGTAGCCTTTGCCAACTCAGGCTTTAATCCCCTGATGAACTTATCATTCCTATTAATATTAGTATCAACCGTGGTATAGTCATATCTTGCTAGCTCCTAAAACCTCCTTGCATGCTCCAACACGGTCATCTCCCCCGCTCCAAATCAGCCAACTTCTTAAGCAAGGTGGACTTCGCCATCACAGACATGAACCTTTCCTTGAACCTCCTCTAAAACTCAACCCATGGAATCGTCTCTTTATTCACTCCAACCATCACACTATTCCACCAGTATAAAGCTGTTCTTTGAAGTTGTCTTGAAGCAAGCCTTCTCTTCTGCCCATCATTGAGCCTTAAATCTGCATAGATCCTCTCACAATGCAGTAATTAGTTTTCTACTTCAATAGCATCTTCGGTTCCGATGAATGGCTTTCCTCCCAGCCTATCATATTCTCTACTCAAAATGGCATAATTGTTGACCACTAGAGCTTCCTGATTCCCTACTCCAGCATTTCCTCCAACCACTCCAGTAGCAACACCGACCTATATCATGTTGACAAAAAACTGATACATAGCTCCCATGTCAACTTGTGGGACTTCAGCTCCCATATTTCCAGCTTGTGCCTGACCTTGGTTTCTCCTTGTATTTGGTCTAACATTCCCATTTGTTATGGTGATTCCTCCAAGGTTAACTCTTTCACTTCAAGCATCCATATCTATATTCAAGCCTCGTGAGATACAAAAGAATATCCCTAGAGATATAGGAGAATAGAGATGTAGCGTATACTTATATATAGCAAATACAAGTATGTTACTATAGCGTTATCCTGTACCCCAATCTTATCTCTAATTACTTAGGATTATGTTTTCAAAAATCAATTTATTTTAAAGTTTTTCATAACCTATGCTCTAATACAAGGTTGTAACATCCGCTATCTGGAGGCCTGAAATTAAGCGCTACAGATCCTGCAGTCATCCAGAGTATTAACTTCTGGTGACCAAATACGATAATGTTAATGGTATCCATAATATTAGAAGTACTTGAATATGATTATTACAAAATATAATTATTACAAAATACGCCAAGAGAAACATATGAAGATTCCCCCTTGGTTATAACATCTTCCTACTTGAAGGCCCAAAACTAACTGCTATGAAAATCCATAGTTATTAATCCTTGGCGACCAAATACGGCGGTAGTAGATACATTGATACACAAATCACAAGAATATGGAAAAAAAATTAAATCAAAAACATATTTCCACATACCATTTAAAACATTTCATGTTCATTACATAATCCCACAAACGTTAACCACGTTCAGAAAATACAATTATTACACATACGCCAAGAATGACATATGAAAATGCCCCCTTAGTTTATCAGAGCATATAATAAGGCTAAGTCTGCCTTTACATCCAAAATACATGGCGGAAAAAGAAAACTCTTAATAACTAGGATACTTCCTCCACGTCTTCGAAAGCTTTATTCGTCTAAGAAGAGAACGTGGAAACCTTAAATCTCAAACTACATAAAATCAATTGAGTACCCGAGAGTTTAAGGAGAAAACAAGAACTTCAAGTCAGGTATAAAGCCTGGTATGAAAAATAATCCAACATCTCAAACCATTTAGATATATAATGAGACCATGCCGCTTAGCGGAATGGGTTTTCCCCTTATTAGTATCCTAAAACCTTTATAAAACCATATATTATGCTCATGCATCCACTATGGTTAAAAATATAGTCACTTTAGAATATTATGACGATATGCATACAAGCTACAACAATTTGGATTTTCCATCCCTTTTTTAATTGACCCCCTATCATATTTATAATCTCTAGGGTCACTATTAACCTATTAGTTTTCTTGGGCTTTCTAATAACCTGTATTTAGTTTCTGGACTCCCTGTCCTATTTTATAGTTTTCTTGGGTGCACAACAAACCTATTGGCCTGTGCCAATTAATTTAACACTGCCACTCCTGTGGGTTTAATTAATTCATGGGTTCCTCCGAACCTATCAGTGATTCCAATAACTTTTCTCTCTTATCCTAGTTTTCATGGATTGACTACGAACCTATTAAAACTATCATTGACTTAATCTGGATATAGTTTTCATGGGTTCATTACAAACCAATTGGCCCCTGCCGACCATCCTTTATACATAGTTTTCTTGGGATCAGTGTGAACCTACTGGTTACCCCAATAACTTCCAAATCATAGTTTTCATGGGTTTGCTATGAACCAGTCTCCTAGAAAACTTCAAGATTTAAGCATCCTATATTCTGGTAACCCTTACTTCCTAGATGCAATTTTACTCATTTAGAAGTTTAACCAATTTATATTCACTACTGGGTTAACCTAGCTAGTTCTTCTACCCTTTTATCTCCAAAATGCAGTTATGGGTCTTTTATCATGTGAATATATTACATTTGTAAAAGCAATTTTTTTTTACAACTTAGCAACACCACTCCTACGGGTTTAACATCCTTGAAAACATTTATATATATAACATGATTATTCCCTTAACCTATTATTTTATCAAGAAAACACTTCTTCAAATTTACATACTTGAGATCCTTTTAAAACTCCTTTAATTAGTCATGGATTTTCCCTAAAAATGAGTTTGGGTTTAAAAAGCCTTTCGACTTCATTGAAAGCCCTGCTTCGAAAGCATATAAATCTAACTTCAAAACATTAGGCTCCTGCCTTTCGAATACTTTAAAATCTTTCTTTCGAAACTTTTCGACCGTGTTAAAGTATTATCATATAATTATAGAAGCATAGCTTCGAAACCATATGAAAGTACCCATTTTGAAATCACTGAAAGTCACCTTTTGAAGCTATTGGGTTTATATTTAAAATATCATTTTGGGTCTAAGTGAAGGCAAGTGAAATTATCCCTAACCCTTTTCGAATGCAGTAGGGAGTGGCTTATATTTTTAAAGCAATAAGTACCTTCCGATAGCACTGATATCTTCAAATACCATCGGAAGGCATCAAGTTATAGAAGGGTTTCGACTTGGTCGAAACTACCCCTTCCGAAAGCATCATTTTGAATACATAGTAACTCCTTCGAAAGCTACTTACTTTAAGAAAAAGACGCCATCTCTCCTTCGAAAGCTTCTTTTGAAATATCCATTCACAAGCATTGGTTTCGACTACTTCGAAACCCCTTTGTAAAAAGGCAAGTGCTTTCCTTTTAAAAACAAAACAAAGGTGCCGACACCTTCAGAAGCTATGTTTCGACACCCTACCTTCCGCCTTTCTCCAATCCAGTGCATACCAACTAAGTGATACCATGTTTATTGGTTTCATGGTTTCGACTAAGAAGGTTTCAAATAGGTTGAAGGCGGAAGCTCTGGGTCGAAAGCTCCTTTCAAAGGAGACGGAACCTACTTTTTTGAGCAAAATGCTGTTTTTACTAAATAAAGTAAACTTTTTGTAACTAAATTTCCCACATGTAAACACTTGATTGGTAACATTAAACTTTCATATTATTTTGCTAATATTTTTCGTATTTCCTCAGATCTAAAAAATGTATATCAATTAACAAATAAGTCCTTCCCATTAATAAAGCAATTAAATCATTTAGGTCCTTCTTCCAGAATAATTTAATCTCCATACTAAATTACTTGGTAAAAATCCCAAAAAAAAATCCAAAAATTCAGTTTAATCATGTTATCTAACATATCAAAATTTCAGACCCAAATTTTCAACATAATTTCCAAAATAAATTTATAAACCCCATTAATCATATTTTCCTTTGAAAATTTATAATTAGTTCTCCATGGCTTGAAAAATTATAAAAATTGAAACCCAACTCTAAAATCATGTTTTCACAATATATAATTTTTCCATGGCATTTAGAAATCATTTAACCTCGGTTTTACCCTAAAACTGTGCATATCTCCTTTTAAACAATCTTGTTTAAACTACATAAATTGTAGATCAAGCATATCATCGTCCAATATACCATAAAAACAAGTTTACAACTAAATCCGTAAACGTGTGATTATAAAATAAAGATGTTGTTATTATTATTCACCTTAGATTGGATAAAAAATTAGATTGGTTGAGATTGATTTCTTCTAGCTTAATCCTAAGCTTTACTTGAATTTTTCTCTTCTTATCTTCCTCCTAATGGCAGGTTCCTTTTCTTTCTTATGTTTAAAAATTTTGTTATGATAAAATAAACGTGTATGGTCTAAAGATAATAGTATAAGGGTGGGAAATGAGGGCAAAAATGACCCTCAGGCCCTTATGATTATTTAATTTACACTTAACCATTTATAAGCTCATTCATTTTAATAAGCACGACCACTAAATTTATTTACCAATCTCAATCCCCTTATCACTCTACATTATTCTATTTAATTTATTCTAATCAAATCTCCTGAATAATGTTATTAAAAATTAGGGGTGTTATAAGCTCCCCTCCTTAAAGAATTTCATCCTTAAAATTCAGTAAGGACTAAATATCAATCATGACTGTAATAACTCCCAACATCCATACTAGCCTACCCGACTATCAACTAATCTATATAAATCAACTATAGACATACCATCAAAGCAGATCAGGATAAGCATCTCGAATCTTGTCCTTTGCCTCCCAAGTACAGTCCTTCTCGTTGTCCCTCCATAGAACTTTCACCAATTTGACTGTCTTGGTCCTAAATCTTTTCTCATCTCTTACTACAACCTGAACTGGCGGTCTAACAAAAGTCAAATCAGGCTCTACTACCAAGTCTTCCAACCATGTCGGAGAAATAGTAGTCTTTGGATCATGCATATACTTTCTAAGATAAGACACATGAAATACATTATGGACACCTGCCAAACTGCTCGGCAACTTTACTCTATATGCGAGCTTTCCAATTCTTTCTAAAATCTGGAACGTGCCAACATATCTCGTGGCCAGTTTCATCGACTTTCCAAACCGTACCACACCCTTCATCGGTGATAATTTAATAAAAACCCTATCTCCTACTAAGAACCCTAGGTCTTCATGCCTTTTACCTACATAACTCTTCTATCTGGATTAAGCTTCCTTCATCCATTCTCGGATTAACTCAATCTTTTCAGATGCCTTCCTAACCAAATATGGACCTAAGACCAATCTGTCTCTAGTCTCTAACCAATATGCTGGCGATTTGCATGACCTTCCATGCAAGGTTTCAAAAGGCGCCATTTCTATACTAGTTTGGTAGCTATTATTATAGGCAAACTCAACCAAATGTAGGTGATCCTCCTAAGGTCCACCAAAGTCTAATACATAAGCTCTTAATAAATCCTTAAGTACCTTATTGACTCTCTTTGTTTGCCTATCCGTATGTCGGTGATATGTTGTATTCATCTTGAGCTTGGTACCCAAACATCTCTTGTAGACTCTTCCAAAATTCGCTAATGAATAATGCATCTCTATCACTGACTATGTTACTAAGAATCCCATGAAGTCTAATTATGTTCTTCATGAACAACTTCGCCAAAACAGGTGTCATCCTGGTCGACTTTACTGGAATATAATGGTCACCCTTGTTCAACCTATCCACAATAACCCATATAATCTCATTTCCCCTTCTTGACCTTTGGCAACCCATCTATAGAATCCAAGAATATCGACTCTCATTTCCATACTGGAATCTTTAGAGGTTGAAGCAACCCACTTGGTTTTGATGTTTGGCTTTCACTTATTGACAGTTTACACACTGCCTAGCCTACAAGCCACCATCCATCTTCATACCTTCCCAATAGAAGCGCCTCTTCATATCGTGATACATCTTGGTCCCTCCAGGACGAATCATAAACTTGGATTGATGATACTCTTCCGGAACTTCTCTCCATAAGTTCTCTACATTTGGAACACATAATCGTCCCTTCCTTCTCAACCATCCTCTCTGGTCAAGACAAAAATCCTTTAGATTATCGATTTTTGATCCTACCTCAAGCCTTCTAATCCTCTCGGTTAAATCTGGATTCTCTCTCTATTTAAAAGCTATCCTTTCGATCAACACTGGTTGAACTTCTAAACAAGACACCATGGAAGCACCCTGACTAGAACTAGCAGCCGATCTTAACTGCACACCGCAATTGGCCAATGCTTCTAAATCCTTCCATTCTTCCCACATAGCTGACACCACATTCTGATATTTTCTACTAAGAGCATCTACTATCTTATTTTCTTTTCCAGGAGTATACTCTATACCAAAACCATAAGCAACCAAAAACTCCAGCCACCTTTGCTATCCCATAACTGTTAGTTTTGGGCCTTCAAGTAGGGGGATGTTACATTGGTTGACTAGAGTACTAACTAGTCATAACAGACTTAATACAACATAGCAGAAATAAAAACATAACAACTCCTACATACCTAACTTCAGCCTCCTGCTCTTCTTCGGAAGCTTTATTCGTTCTCCAACTAAACCTAAAAGTTCTCAACCCTCAGCCTACTCAAATCAATTCCGAGAACTCGAGAGTTTTAGGGAAAAACATAAATTTTGAGTCAGACATAAAACATGGTGTAAATAATACTATACATCTCGGTTATACAATATCAAGTGAGACTACATCGCTTAGCGAAACGAGGTTCCCCTCATTGATATCCTTTAAAACATATCTTTTGCAAATCTTAATCCTGTAACCAAAATTGGTTAAAACAATAATATCAATATCATGAAAGCATATAAATCAGGTAATAAATAGACGATCTGTCCGAAAGTTTTGTTTGAATAACTACTAACCTTTGGCTGGCTCAGGCCTACCAGACAAAATAAACAAATAATCTAACTTATGTTTGATACTCCTCTTCTGGACGGTCTGTCCCTAACTTACTTTTCCAGGGTGAACTGATCCTAATGGTTTTGCAGGCTCACCAATAATCTATCCTCACTCAGTATATTTCTTTCTATGTGTAACATCATTTTAGTCTTACCTGTGACAAAGTCCTACACGCTGGAATTTTGAACTAAACTAGCTAGGGGCTAATAGCTAATGTATAGAGCGCGATCCTATACCAGTCTCATCTGGTATTCAAATATCTGAGTCATTTTACTTAGGGTTAACTACCCATAAATTTTCCTTGAAAACCATTTCTTTCAAATTGATTTAAACTTTTAAATCATTCTTTAAACAAGAAAAACATACCCTATGCTTTACTTAAATCACCTTGCCATGTTATATATACTTTACACAAAACTTTATTAATGAAAACATTTAACCTTTGAAAGTACCCCTTTTGAATCCATTGAAAGTATCACTTTCGATACAAGTAAAACCTTAGGCCGATGGCCAAAACATACATTTTTCCAAATCCTTTATCATAAACCTTTTGAAACTATTGAAAAACATTGCCTTCGAAAGATTCAGAACCTTAGACATCCTATCTTTATTACACTTAACATTGCCTTTCGAAAACATTAGAAACATTCATATTAAACCTTTCGAAACCATTTGGAAACCACCCCTTCGAAACCTTCATTTAGACCTCTTGAAAGCACTAAAATCCTTTGTAAACATCAAACCTTTCGAAAGCATCCGGTTCAAGTAAAACATGTGGAAACCTTTCGAAACCATTTAAAACCTTTCCTTTCAAGACCTTTGGGATCTACCTTCAACAGACAAAAGGGTCATAAAACAACTAGGTCAAAAGCACTCTTTCGAAAGCAATTCCTAATTAAAGAAGTGATGGTGTCGAAAATAATCCTTCGAAAGTATTGGAGAAGTGGCTAGCTTTTAAAAACAAAGTATCATTTCAAAACCTTTTGTTTCAAAAGGTAGAAAGCGGCAGTAAGGGGTTTCGACCACTTCAAAGCATTTACTTAAAAAAAGGTGCAACCTCATTCGAAACCATTCCTTAAATCAATTTGACCCAGTCAGAAGCCAATCAAGTCAAAAGCGTTCCTTTCGAAAGCAAAGCAGACGCATTTTTCATTTGAAAGCAAAGTTGCGCTTCGACATCATCGAAACCCCTTGTTTCGACCCAATAACTTTCACCTATATCCAATTCACTATGTACCAAATCACTGACACTATGTGCATTGGTTTCGATGGTGATGGAGGCAGAAATACCCAGTCCGAACCTAGGTGCCGAAAGCGGCGAAACGTGTAAAAAGCATGTAAAATGTGATTTTTAGCTTTTTAAAGTAATCTTTTCAACTAACCTGCCTTGTTTGTCAACTTTTGGTTGCTAATTTTCTTTTCAAAAAATACTGCCAAAATTTCAGAAATGAACAATTCAATTTATTTACAAAATACCCCTTCTCTTTTTATAAATATATGAAACATTAAGTCTCATACCTTATATGATTATATATATATATATATATATATATATATTAAAACACTTAGGAAAAACCTATAAGAATTCTATAAATCATTTTTAATATGTTTTATAACATATATAAATTTCAGATCCAAAACGTATATAATTTAGCTGTAAATTATTTTAAACCTAAATATTTGTTTTCCTCACTAGAAAACTAATAAAAAGTGTACATTAATTCAGAAAATTATGAAAATTGAAGCCCATCTCAAGGCATTTGGATGTCATTTAATAGGGTTTTCACATTAAAACATACCATAAAATTTATATGAAATATCATAAATAATCAACAAGCATATATATCCATTTTAACAATTAAAACATAGCAAATAAATTTGCAAAATAATTCAGATTTCATCCTAAACCAAAAACAATAGAAAACATGAGATGTAGCTATTATTCACCTTAGCTTTGTGATTAAGGAGTTGAGATTTGATCGTGAGTTATATTGATTTGCTTCTTCCTTTAGCTTATCTTCCTCTTATTCTTGCTTAATGGTGGCCAACCTCTTAGTTTTAATTTTTGCAAATGAACATATGAAATGAACGAGTGTAAGGGTTTAGGGTACAAGGATCCACTTATTCCTATTTTGCCCCTTATCTAACTTCTCTAACTTATTTTATTTTAACTCATGTTAGTTCATTTGTTAACATGGCACGACTACCCTTACTAATCACAAATCTCAATCTCCTAACCATCATATTATTTTATTTAATTTAGCTAATTAAATATCCTAAATAATGTTAATAAAAATTTGGGTCGTTACAGAGACAAATCCTCTCTTGAATAGTGTTTCACTTCCAATACTTCCACGCGATCCAACTATAGTCATTCGATGGACGTCATATCATGATTTAACCATAATCAAAGTGGAGCTACCACAGTGAAGATCAACAGTATTCTCAAGTCAAGAGAACTATGTAATTTTGTCACATCTATATTTTATGTTTGACCTTAGTTATATTAACGAGCAGAAAATTATCGAGCAAGTCATTTTATAGTTATCCAATAACTGTCAGTATGTAGCTCCTAGAAGCTTCCCCAATAGTCATGAGTAAAAAACTGCTTAACATTTGGAGAGCGTTACGTACTCTAGTCTCAACGAATGCATCGATATCCGGTCCCGATATATCTTGACTAGGAATATCTAAAATAATATGTATAATTTCATTATGATAAATTACTCATGGTTACAACCTGTGTAGTTAAGCGCTCGACAGATTCAATGTGGCAGAGGTGCAAAAAGTCATAGCTGAGATACAGCAAGGATATAGCGGGATATAGTGGATGACTCTTAAATAGCATATAAAACTTGTACTTAATGTTTTTATAAATATATAAATGGTAATTAAATGAAAAATTAGCATTCAGTTGAATTAATACATAAATAATTTTAAATAGAAACATGTGCGAATATACTATAAATAAACGTAAAATTATTTTATAACATAATTGCATTTAGCAGAATATTAGTGTAAATAAACGTAAAATTGTTTTGTAACATAATTGCATTTAGTAGAATATTAGTATTTTCATTTCTAAAAATATATTAAAATTTTAATTTAATAAATTAATTCCATAATTTTTAAAACGTACAAATGTCATTTTTCAATTCATTTCTTTTGTAGAAGATATATCGAAAATAGCGTAACATAGCGAGAATAACGGGATATAGCGGAGCTTAAAGCGGAAATGCTATATTTGGGGCTATATAGAAAAATTGTAGCGGTAGAAATCCGTTATTAGATATAGCAGGATTATAGCAGGGTAATAGCGGAGCATTAACTGCACAGGTTACAACATCTTGTAACTACTATCATATAACTTACCATTTATAGATTTTGTATTAAATATATTTTTAATTGAATTAATTAATTAATATAACACATTATATCAAGTATATAATAGAAATGAATACCTTTTATTTCGAACAAGATTGATTATCGAGTTAGATATATGTAACAAATTATATAATTGCCTCTATTACATACCCCTAACTCTGTTAATATCATTGTATGATGTTCTAGTATGAACTATTATATTCATCAACAGATAGAGTCACCTCCCTCTCTACTTGTGTGAATGTGTCGTTGACTTTATAACTCGATGGCCAAGTCATGCTCTCCAGCATGATCAATCTTATAGTACGACACAGTATTGCATTGCTATGACATACCAGACTGGCGCATCACTCGACCACCCAGGTGTTGAGAAGCATCACTCTAGAAAATCAATGGAACTCGTGCAGTCCATAAATATTTGGAAGCTATGCAAATGTCATGTATCCTGGCTGGAACTTCTGCTGTGTAAGGTGACTATGTCATAGTATCATTCTTCAAAACATCAAGCTTGTTACGGTAAAAATGCACATTTGTTCTCGAAGAATGCATCATACCCATAGGTCCACCCACCTACCAAGAACCATTATGTTAGATCGATGTCAACTAGAGGGAATATTAAAAAAATTACGGGATCTAATAACGTAGTTAAGTTCATATCAATAAGTAATTAAATGTAAAACCAAGGGATTGCAATCTATCAACGACCACTCTCTTCATGGTTATTTGACGAAATGAAAGATAAGTCCAAGATCCTGGGTTCAAATATATTTTATATATCAATTTTCAATGTAAAAAAGACTGTAAAAATAAAGAAATTTAATGGTAATTATCAAACCTGTACTAAGGTCAAATAACTAGCAATCGAGTGGTTCTAACAGATCAAGTCTAGACAGTTCCATATATGACTACAAGCTTAGCAAGTAACTACTACCATACATCAACATACCACATCACTAAATAAACATTGCGTGTCTACAACCTTAGTAGCATCACTATTCATTTGCATACCTCGTTGGATCTAGTCGTGCTTCATCACAAACTTTCGATTGCAGGCAAAAATTATCTAGCAATAGCTCGGATTGAATTTTTCCAACCGTATTACTTTAGTTTAGCTTGCACTTCAATGCATGCTCAAACCTTTTGGGACACATCGGGGTGTCCATCTACTCGAAGAAATTAGATTGCGAGAAAACACGAGGAATTATTTGATGCTCTGAATATTGAGTACATCCGTAAAACCAACAACTTGTTATTCCTACACATTATCACTTCAGCAAAAAATCCACGGTAACATGCTTTAATTGTGGGTGTTCTCCTAGACATAACTTTTTTCTCTGGTTTATAGGCCTAACAACACCACTTTCTACTTGATTGATAGCACTGATATTACTGTAAACTTAACGGACACTAAACTCTACATCAACACAAACCTCATTTCCCAATTCATGATGCACCGCCTCTACGTCATCACATATTTTCAAATGAGATATTACACAATCTGTGTTCGGGGATTTTTCAACATATTGTGTTTCAGGTATAAAATCAACATCACAGTCAAACTCCGAATCAATATCAAAATTTGAACAATGTCCTGTCATCGGTTATTCATATCAGCTTGTATTCAGAGAAAGTAATTGCAAAGATCAAAACTATATCTACAACGTGCGATTACGAATCAATTAACAACATATGATTGTAATGAAGTACTTGAAAAGTTGCACTAGATCTTCAAAGTCGTACCATTTTGATGCAATGAGGATGGAAATTTTGAAACAGAAGAAAAGTAGAGTTTTTGACTTTTTGTTTGTGCTTGATAAAGTATAAATGGAAAAACATAGCTAAAATAAAATTTTAACATGCACTATTTCTGTTTCTCACCCCATAAATTGAAATTTCGAAAGGTTATTCCAACATAAACCACATGAAGCGTAGCTTGAGCAAAAAAGATAGCACCCACTAGTAAGAAGAAGAAAAAATACAAAACTAGCTACAGCATACTACTTGCCACGACATTCATTATGGAAGCTTCAGCCTATATGAACCATTAGCAAATAAAGTATAAACAGATTTAAGGCACAGATTAGCTTTTTATAATTAACCAAAATCCAAACAACTGTTATTTAACATCCCCAATTCTACACAGCTGTATGAAGCACTAGTGAATTCATGTTACCGCATGGTTTGAAATAAGAAAAATAGATTAACTGAAACCTATAAATTAAAATTATTACAGCATTTTCAGAAGCAAACTGATAAAATCATAAAACACGTTCCAATTTCAGAAACAGACATAAAACCATCCACCTAATGTGATTTCTAACAAAGGATTCAGGATAAATGAACAGAAGGGTTAAATTTAGATTACAGTTTTTTTTCACCCATCTGCTTCATGATCTTGTTTTTATGATGATAAATTAAGGTAAATTAAATTAATGGGAAGATTAAAACCCATTAACAACAGGGGATTCTCCCCTGGTGTTCTTCACATACAATGCGTAGTCCTTGAAGTGCATGGTGTAAAGAGTGCTTTCGTAGCGAGTGATGCGGAGCTTCTTGCGAAGTGACTCGGTGATCGAGCCGTTAAAGCCCGCTTTCCTCATCAGAGAATCAATAGTTTCCATCTTGGTCCAACCTGTATTGATGAGAACAGAAATCGATAAACATCAGTCTTGGAATGCCTTTTTTTAACAATTCAAAATGGAAATTTGCATAGGCCCCTTATTTTCAAACTTGATACATGAGAAACACTTAATCAAAAATATGTTTTAAATTACCGAAGAATTAATTTAAAGGACAAAAATTTGTATATTTTTAGACTCAAGAACACGACCTCAATATTTTAACCACAATGACAAACATTCTCCTAAAAATTATCTATACGAACAAACATTCTTCCAAAATTGTTCACAAGGACAAACATTCTTTCAAAACTGCTACCGAACTAAAAACTGATACCTAAAAATTGCTACCGATAACTAAAAACGGATATCTAAAAATTAATATCAATAACTAAAAACTGATACCTAAATAAAGTTGTCCTTCGTACTAAAATATCGAAGGTCTGTCCTTGAGGCGAAAACGCTGAGAAATTTTGTCATTTACAATAATTTTCTGTTTAAATTATTACCAGGTAAATAGACACAAGGAAGAAAATGCAAAAAAATTTAGTCAAAAGGACAACAAGTTTGCTTTTTAGTTTGAAGGACATTTTTTAGTGTAAACTGAAAATGATAGTTACAACTATCATTCTGCGATTTACACTAAAAAATATCCTTCAGGCTAGAAACAAACTTCTTGTCTCTGAAACTAAATTTTTCTCTAACATTTTCCTTTAGCTTAAAAACCCCTTAAATTACTCTCTTGAAATTATTTTTGATAACTATTTTTTCAAAAATCAAACCTGAACTTGATCAAATGAAACTTGTTCGTCGACGGAAATTCTATCGATTTAGAAAACCGTCGAACGAATTGAAATTAAAAATAGCCGCAAGCGCACGGTGTACGAATGTAGCACGCGGCGAATACGGGTCGATCCGCAGGGAATTGTTAGAGTTTAAAAATCTATTCAATCAAATTAGACCAAATGGAGGAGAAGTTGTTAACTAGAAATAAAATGAAGCTAAAGCTAGAGTTAAAGTTTGATTTAAGAACTATTGAACTAGAGAACAATTTAGGGATAAATCCACTCCCATATTTTTGTAAATCATCAAACAATAATTTATGATCTCTAGTTTTGACATTAAGTGAAATATTGTTGTATTTATCATAAGTATGGTTTATTTATGTTATTAATTAACATAACTCAAACCATCAAACTATAATACAACACATAAACCACTTATCTATTCTAATGAAAATGAAGCCAAAGCAAAAGCTAATTTAAGTATGATCTATTTACTATTGTAATTAGTAACATAGATCATCAAATTTCATTTTTACTTTCATTTCAAAATCAAAAATGGATTAGCAAATGATGATGCAAATTGTGTTTATGTTGAATAAGAATAGCTCATTTGCATAAACAATATAAGCTATCAAACCCACTTGTATAAACTTGCATCAAAACTTACTTCATGAAGCATAGACCAAAAGAGATCATAAATCATAAAATGTTGATATTACATAAAGTTAGAGAGCTTCATCACCCCTAAATTGAAGGAGTTTAGCTACTCATTTGTGGCATTAAAGCAACACATGTAAGTTTCAACATTAAAAAGAAAAGAGAATAGAAAATAAGCAAAGAAAGCAAAGAGATTAGCTACTAACTACTTGCATAAATGTAAATCTAAGCTATGAGCATAAAGAGAAAGAGAGCATAAAAATAAACATTAACAATAAAATAAAGAAAAACATGTAGAAAAGAGAGAAGAAAGAGGCTTGAAAGCCATTTTTATTTCATAGAACATTGAGCTTACACTTGATTTCTTAAAGATCAACATTATTTTCTTTAAAAAATTTTTTTTACAAAAATGCAAATTGCAATTTGCTTTTTTAGAAACTGCAAATATTTGCAATCTTGTTGAAACTAAAAATAAATGTATTTTATAAAACATGTTTTTGACAAAGGACGACTTTGTATTTTGATTTTGATCTCCAATATAAGGCTTAAGGGTCCTACATGAGACGTCACAGTGTTAATTTTATTTTAATTAATAGATAATCATATTTCAATCTTACATTCAATTTTACATTTCAACTTTCAGCATTATTTAATACGTCCAGAAACACAAGTTAACTAACTCACAATTTACTTGACTACGATTTACTTGATCCTTCGTCTACAAATGCACCCCGAGTGCAGCAGTACAAAAAAACTTTTCTTATTTTGAATGCCTTGGTAAACCAGTACAAACCCTAGAGGAATGCAAGATATTATTTGTTATTCAAAACATAATTGTTCATACCATGATTCAAAACATAATTGGTAAACCAGCACAAACCCGAGAGGAATGCAAGATATTATTTGTTATTCAAAACATAATTGTTCATACCATGATTCAAAACATAATTGGTAAACCAGTACAAACCCGAGAGGAAAGCATTATCTAATAGAGTAGTTTTCAAATCGATGCTAATTGTTTATACCATGATTTGAATTATTCAGTGACTACTGAGCATAAAGATATACGTCTGTGTGTATCAAAACATAATTGAAATATTAGTCTATAGATATAATTTTTCATTATCGGTGAATTCTTTTACAAACTAAGTGGGAGAATGTACCACATATTTGTTCTCGTTAAGCGACCCTATAAATTTCTAACTTGCACACTGATGTATAGAAGGTCGCATTGTCAAGAATATCGAAGGCCTCATATGGTGACATTGTGGGGATGTCAATAGTCTTACATGATGGCAGAAATAAGACTCCTAGGATTTTATTTATTTATTTATATGGTAGACTTGGTTCTCCCTGTAAGAAAGAGAGAGGGAGAGGGAGAGAGAGGGGGAGGGGGGGCGGGGGAGGGAGGGAGGAAGGGAGAGGGAGGGGGAGGCCGATGCCAATACCGGAGCTGCTAAAGGAAGCAGTAGCAGTACAACCATTAAATTGAAATGGAATTGCACATTCATCTTCCTCTATCAATTAATTTCTTTTGTTTGAATAAGCTATTAAGGTGCCTAGGACACTAGTAGACACCCAGAAGGAGTTGTAAGGGAGAACTCCGATTTAAGATCGGACGATTTTCGAGGGGTGGGGGGAGGGGGAGGGGGAGGGGAGGGGGGAGAGAGAGAGAGAGAGAGATCCCTAAAGGTTGCATCAAAATTTAGTGTCTTCTCGTATTAAGAAAACACAAGGTAATGCATGCCTGCAGATACATCTCCCTATATAAGAGATGGAGAGATTCCCAAAGGGTGTGCATCAAAAAAATTAGTGTCTTCTCATCATTAACGAAGCAAATATAGGGTGATGCATACCCGCAGATGTTCCTATTTTGTTGTGCTAAAGTTCAACCCATTGTTTAAAATCCGGATTTCCGATTTCGTTAGATCATCTAACAAAGTTTCAACTCTATTTCGACAATTTTGCTGATATAGGTACTTTTCATTATTTACTACAAATTTTCATTATTATTAACAAACGATTTTCTACATAATACAATTTTCTTTTCTTTTTCTCAATCCTGATCAAAACATTACAGCACTTTCATCAATTTATATTATGATTTTTTAACATAATTTTTTAATACTTTATAACACAGTGAATATTAAATGTTATTAAGTTACCGGGCTAATTTTTAATTTCACCCTTTTCTTATAATCTAATTTATTAATAACGTCTATTATTGTTACGATTTCATCTTCTCAAAAGTCCGCTCTCGTAACTTTATTTTCATAGTGCCCGAACTTTCAAAATCAAACTTGAGACAATAAGAAAAGAAACAGCCCGATGTCGAAGAATTTTCATAATTCCAACAAGGAAATCTGCACAACCCTGAAACTGTTGCCATTACCAAAACCTCTAACACAACTTCTTATTATGGAATAATAGAGCTTTAAGTAGTTGACAAATCATCCGTCACCCAAATACTTTTGGCATTGCAATTAGGGACAACAAGGCCAATAACCTCCTATATATCATCATTATTCAAGATGGTAAATATGCTTAAAAAAGGTATTTGAATATATTTATAAGTTCGTACTTATAAGCAGTTGTCTTCTGAACTGAACCTTAAACTACGTAAAGTTATCCAAGGATCGTAACAGACTACACGTTAAAAATTGCAGATACCACACTTAGACAAGATACATTAATCAACTGATGTTAATTACGTTTTGTTTTACTTGACATACTACAAAAAAAGTTAGAGATACAGCTAAAGCCTTAAAAAGCGTATCTATGATTTTCACATTCTATAGAATGACGAGTTCACCAAGGTGCAAAACAAAAAATGAACTGCCAAAACTATAAAAAAAAATTGTTGCAGTCATATAACAGACTTGAAAAGGAACTATAATACTCGCTGAAAGAAGTTCTAAACAAACAACATATTACTTCGTCGATTGTGTGCGTGCGTGTGTACCTTCATGTGCAGCCACCTCTGGCAAGTAAGTCCCACTCCGCTTTGTATTGTTATTAGGGTCGATAAATTCAATAATCAAACCATGCTTTCCAACCTGAAGAATAAAAATATTAAATAGCTATATGATATTAACAAAAGGTAAACTAAATAACCAAATGACTGATCAAAAGATTAAATACATGCAATATTCAGAGGAAATGAAAACAGATATACAATTATAAGATAAGCTAACGGAATACTGACAAAACATCGTCCTTCCACTCACAAGAATGCCGAACATATGAATGATTTATTCATTTGAATTTCACGTGCTATCAATTGATTCAAGTCTACGTAAAAGGATAAAGAATTTATCGACTACATTGCAAGGACATAAAACTGGCATGCCAACCATACAGTATTTTCTTGTTGTAGATTTGTAATTCAGCCAGATGAATTTGAATTTCTAATGATAAATTTATCAAACTCTAACCTCCCAATCTAGGTAGTTGCTGGCAGACTCATAATTAGTTAAAATAGAAACCGTGCACTCCAAAAAGGGTAATTCTTTAGCCTGTATTGGAGGGAAACGACGATCTCTTAGTGCGCTGCAAGAACAGAATGAGAAATCTGTCAGCTGAAATTCTAGAATGAACAAGGTTTAATTGAATGAGATCTTCCACATTTGAGGGGGTGGAAGAGTTCAAAATTACAGCAATTTTTTTAAAGAATCTGGTGGCTTTAATTTGTGAATGCCGGCGTAACTGCAAGTGATCTTTTTTTTTATTTCATACAAATGACATAGTACTGCATTTTCTTATCTTTTTTAATTCTAAGAACACTTGTAGACCTTTCATTGATCATGCAACTTGTAATAAATATGAAGGATTAATATTTGAAAGATTAATGAACCAACAAGAAATAGTGTTGGTGAAATGAAATATATAATGATATAAGAATACACACACACTCTTAATATATTACATATATATATAATGATATAAGAAATAGTGATGAGAAAAAGAAAAAGGTACACAAAAAACAATTATATAATTAATGATAGACATGTATATCAGCCATATTTCAATGTATAACTGTAATATATTACATAAAAACAAGGTTTGAGATCTCGCTTTCAATCTCTATTTTAATCATTTGTAATTTTAAGAATTTCGACCTAATTAGTAAATTTCACGAATTTCGGTTCTGGTTTCGGTTTCGGATTTAGTAATTGTTTTCCACATAGTTATATACATACTTGTTTAATTTATTGAATATATATATATATATATATATATATATATATAATTTATGTTCAATCGAAAAATAAGATATAAAAGAACAATACCGATTAATTATAAATATTTATAACACTAAAAAATGTTAATTCATTGCTTGGTTTTCAACTTTCTTTAGTTACACCTATTATATATTTCTTGATTATATATGTTCACCGAAGTTTTAAATCTCGAATTCCAACCGCATTGCGTATTGGGAGTTTTAAACACAATATCTCATATCAGACGAGATCTCATGTGATATGAGTGTATCTCGGGTATACATTTCGGATTGAAAAGTTTATCTCGGGACTATCTCCGAGTACAAGCTTCTAAAACAGACATTTTAAAGACTTTTATAATAATTCTTATTGAAATATAAACTTAACATCCATAATTTATATTAAACAATATGTTAATTTTTCTTTTTAGAGGAGACTGATAACATGATTGATTTGAAATTCGACTAAATAAGTTCTATTTGTTAGAAAATTACACATAATTTTTATTTTTATTTTTGCTCACTCGTTAAAAAATAAAATCAGAAGGTTCATAAAAAAATCATTAAAGTACAATTTGTTTTGGATCAACATAAGGAGTAAAAGAAATATGTAAATGGAAAAAGCATAACTTCATATAAAATCTTCTATTAAGATCTTACCTCAAAGTTCACTTCAGTTCTTAATATCGTGGACGAGATGAGTGTCAACTAATATATATATATATATATATATATATATATATATATATATATAAATTAATTTCTCGTTTTGCTATATCTCGTCTCATTCAAGTTCAAAAATGAGATATCGAGCAATATCTTGGGTGAGGTAAACGAGAATTGAAACAGTGATTTCACTCTTTTATATTTTGCATATTCGTATATTTGAAACTCAAATTAATTCTTGTTATGCGTTTCTTTTGTGTAATTTGAAATTCGGTAGCTTTTTCTTATTGAATCAAACTTTCAGTTTGGTTTGGTTTCAGTCGCCACTGAAACCGGATGGAACGACCGGAATCTTGAAACCTCAAACCTTGCATGATAAGAGTAAGCATTTGGTGTCAACTTTGCAAGAACTTGAGACCAACTAGATAAAAAAGGTACAAAGTGCTACTCTTACTGGTAAAATTTGCCAAATAACTTAACTTACAAGAAAGAAAATATCTCAAGAGACCCACAATAAATATGGAGCCCACATATCATTTCTTTATTGCAAGGAAAATTTACTTACAAATTTTAATAAGTGTAGCAAAATTTTAAAAAAAAGATTTAATTTTTTACTTCATTTAAACTGACAGAAACATGTAGGACTATTCAGATTCCATACCATATACACTTCAAACAAGCAACACCATATTTTCTTTGCTCACAAAACTTGCAGTTTTTGCCTTTGAAAGGGAATTTTTTTTATTTTATTAAAATAGTCCAGATAAAAAAAACAGAAAATATTCATGTGCTAAGATAAGAAATTCACTTTCACTATCTTAGTTTAAAATTTAATCCAACTGATTCAATTAAACATATGTTTTGTGGTAAATAGTGCTACTAAAAAAATCAGCTGCATGCTCCACCGCTATAGTTTGTTGAGGACAAGAGTTTATGTAGCACAACAAATTAAACACCTTTTGTACTGAAACCAATTCTTCTTTCAACCCAGTAGCGTCTGATAAAATCTCAATTTAGATTGCCTGATTATTGTTGTTTATTCATCCCAGTTATGAAGATTAGAAAAATAATAATAAAATTCTAAATATGTCCAAAATTAATATGAAATAACAGCAAAAGTTGCAATTACCTAGTTAGAGCATAATCCTTGAAACCACTGATGATGAAGCGAGCTTCCAGTGTACCAATGCAACCTCTCAAGCGTGGCTCTGAGCCATTCATAGCTTTTTTCCAAGTAACAAACAATGGACTGGAATCAAAAATTGATCCTTTAAGATCAATGGTACACTAGTAATCAAATGAAACGATAATATACAATCAAAGAATGTGAACACAAGCTAAACCCTGACATCTAAAGACTTTGTAGCTCGAGTTTGTTCATGCTATTTGTAAGGAATGAATCAAAGCTATACATAGTGTAATTTGATAACTGCGACCGTCAAACAAGACCAACTGTCTTCAAACTCCAATGAGGAAAAAAGAATTAAATGCTGAATTTTCATTTCATGACGCAACAAATGAGTGCACCATCTATGTTGGCAAACAGCCAAATATAAATCTCCACAATGTTCAGATCTTATGGACAAAGACAATGATATTCCAATAAATAATAATTTGAAATTAGCATTGAAATAGGTGGAAGACTATAATTTACTGACCTTGTTCTATTGTCACTTCCATCAAACTAAAAAGGGTGCCAACAGTGCATCATTACTTGGACACTTATCATAAATGTGTCTTAAGAACAGCATAAAATAAACTGACCTAACATGCCATGAAAGTTCACTGTTGGAATATGTGTGTGCGTGCACATGTATAGGGGAAGGATCAGCTGCATCTCATTTTTGCTACACCTCAAATCCCCCAGATTTCAACCAGTTATTCTGAATTAAATAATTATATTTTCTCTCTCTTATACCTTCACTCTATCATTCAATTTGGAACTTGTGGTTGAAATCTGGGGAATTGGAGGTGTAGCAAAAATGAAGCGTACCCGATCCTACACACACACAAAAATGCGATACAGAGAATTTATTTATAATTTATCACGACCAGTAATAGATACAGAAGCATTATATTCAAAGACCATATTGGATTGAAGGATATCCGTGTAATGTCCTCAAAAGATGATCATGGAAGTTATATATAATATTCCAATCACGTAAAAATAAAAGCATATTTTTACCCAGCCTATCTTAATTGCTGCATCGACATCAGCTCTATGAAGGAATTTAAATTATACTTAAAACTAAATTCAACATTATTTTCTTTGAAATTGTTGGTTTTCTCATAATTTTCAACTCTTAGTGAGTATTACCCAATAGTAACAAATATGTTGAATCGTGATTGAAAATTCATAAGCATACTACAATGGTTTTATTTCATATGTCAGACCCAACAACTTCTGTTGAAAATGCAAAGATAAAGCTTCTTCTACTGTACTATCAACCAATAATGCAACTATAAGATACATTATTAATTAGGTAGAAGTGGAAAAGTATGAAGTCACCTATTTGGTTGGGAAAATGTGGTTTAAACTTAAAGTACATCAAAATATTTGGCATATGTGTAGTATACAAATATTCATTAAAAAAACATTAATGACTCGTTCATTATGCTTACACTCCATCAAATTGCCTTGCTTTTACTCTTCCTATAAATTTTTTAATTAATAAGACTAATGAACCACCCAGCGTTTGCTTTTACATGAAACCAGTTCAATCACCCTTTTCAGATAGATAAGATTTTTCATGTCTTCGACGTAGGTCAACAATATCTCAAATCATCTGTAACAAACAGATCATCTTGCTAGTCAAACTTCGACCTACTTCATAATCAAACTATCAACTGATCAAGTATGCGACATCTAAATGTTAATTTTTTTTTTTTTTCATTCATACGATTTTCATAGTTATATGAATGTCAGCTAAACTTCTCTTCTACCAGACTTGTTAACAAGTCCTCTAACACATTTTATGGATATGTAAATTGCAGACATAGTTTACGAGTCAATCCTTGGAACTGCCTTCCATGTTCTTTCCATTAGAATATACTCCAAATTAATACAATGTACACCAGGACCATTTTCATGGAGAAACAAGAAACCTTGAGAATACTATAACGGCATAAACTAAACATAAGTTAACAACAGCTACATGTCTGCATCTATTGGTGGTAACAACAGTCTTGTTCCAGATGATGTTCGAAACTGGTATATTCATTTGAATGCTTAAAATTCCATTTCCGTTATTTACCGATTCCAAAATGGTAGATTGAACCCATAACATAATCTACCAATAACAGACGCCACAAAAAACCAGTCTTATGCAATTAATCCTATCTCCAATCATAACAAAGCGCAAGCCAAAAAATCGTTTTTTTATTACTAATAAAACAATAGAAAACAATTACTGTTCGCCTTCCTCAAAAGCAGGAGGCGGCGCCTGCGCGCTGTTATAGTGTGCCACCAGAATGTCAAAGCAGTAAATCGCCATTTCCCGATTCGCCGATACCATGTTGATCTGTTATCGGGTGCGGATCAGAGAACCGGGGCCCGAAATGAACGCAGAAGGTTGAAGGTATCAGATCGGGTAATATGGAGAAATTGATTCTCTTTGCCTTTTGGATTTGGGGATGAAAATCAAATAATAAAGAGATGGAAAATTTTGTCCGCAGTTTGCACTCTGATTTAAATATTGATTCATTACAGAATTACCCTTTTGTTGTTTAATCTTTTTTGAAGTCTGTCAAATTCTATCACGAGGCATCAATAAGACGCCACTTGGACATGGAAGAACCGAATTTCAAGGAGACCACCAAAAATGATTTTGGCAACTCAAGTCAAAATTAACAGACCAGGACTCTTTTAAACTTTCTTGCTCAAAGCAACTCATAATTCTTTTTTTCCACGTCAAATTCTATACCATAAATTTATTCACCTACACCATAAAAAAAAGAAATTTAATAAAATTTAAAGATCTATACTTGACAAAAAATATAAATCAATATTACAGAATGAAAAATCATAATATACAAATCCTACCGTCCACGTTGTATATAGTCGATATAACTAATCATAAAGTACTAAAATGTCTATGCATTATCAGTTGAGTTAAATTTATATTTCTTCAGGTATCAAATTCATACGGTTTCAAACTGCATTCACACGTAATCAGTTTTAACATGTTTCGCTTCAAACTAAATGTATAGCTCAGATTTTAAAATTCAGCACGAAAATTAATATGCTTTATAGAGTATTTATAGAGTATGCAATTCTTCTCTATATTATACTTAATTTAAATCAGGTTTAAATTTAACCTTAAAATTTATATAGTTTAACAATAGTTGTTCAAAAATTCAATTCAAATTGCTAAATGCATAAAGTTATGTAAATTTAAATTCCACGTAGAGTATTAGAAAATGTTATTTGAAATTTACAAAAGCGAATTCAGGGTATTTAGGTATAAGGATTACTTAGGTTGATAAATGCATGAGAGAGTTGGTGAAATGAGATAAATGTTTTATTTTATTCTAGAATGATGGTAGTTTTGTAATATATATGGTGTATATTAAGAAAAAAGTTTTGTATATGATTTCGGTAAAAAAATTTGTTATATGCATAGTAATTTAGGGTTTACAAGTATAATTTCCTTTGTTATATTACCATAAAAAAGCTAATAAAACTTACTAAAGTTCTATATTTCCACATTTATTTTCATCTTCTGCAACTAGTTATGCCGTGCTGAACAAATAAAGAAACATCCAATGTTATATCTAAAACCAAACTCTAATGTTCAATTACTCTTTCCTGGCAAACAAATATCAACAAATTTATACCGATCGGGTTGCTTAACTTGATTGCACCATCATAATTTTTTATAGCACCGTCGATTTGTGTATAGGTTATTCAACTTGATTTTCATCATTGGTTGTTGTGATAGATTTGAGAGAAATGTAGGGTTTAGGTTTTCAAGAGTACATGTTTCAAGTGATTGAGAAAGACATATGATATCTCTGTGTCACCTTATAGGTTAGTGTTGTATTAGGAAGTATTTCAACGTGATTTAGAGGTATTTTAAAACTTAGCATCAATAAGAGATGTGACGACCTCCCTCCAGCTTTGGTACTCAAATACCAATAAACCAGTAGTAGCGATGTAGTGGTACCCGTCTGATGGAAGGAAATCGTCAAGAGTAATACGATGTGATCGATCAATCGATAACCCATCGTATATCACATAATGCATTAGCAAACTAAAATATCAGACACATATATAAAATAGGTAAGACAATAGCATAATCAAATGAACCAAAACATCATCAGAGTGTAGCACAGTTCATAGCATTATATCTCACAGAATATATATATGAGTTATTAAGCCTAAGATTTGGCCTAACTCAAGTTCTTATGCAAAGAGGTCAAGAAGGTCCTATGTTGCTTGGGCAAGAGAATTACTTCTTGAGAAAGTAAGTAAATGTGCAAATATGGAAATAAACAATTATGAAAGTCTTTTTTCACAAATGCACAAATGTTCAATTTCAATTTGATCTAATGATCATTAAATTACTAATTCAAGTTCCTATTTATGCTTTGATTACAAAATACAAATTAGGCAGAAGAGAACTTAGGAATTCTTCCCTCCTTAAGTAGAGGGTACATGTCTATTTATAAGAAAATTACATCATTAGATTTTTGGCACGTGAAGTGTATCGACTTTGGATGGCAAAGATCTTCCTAGATGGCTGTTAATGTGGCACATTGTAACAACCAAACTGTTCGAGCCTCAAATGTCGACACTAAATACATCTACAGTATTCGTATGCCGAGCTCAAGTGTCGAAAAGATAGAAATTGGGTAAAATAAAAGAAAATAGAATAGAACAAGAAAGAGAGAATGTAACATCAGAATCTCACAATGGCATATAATATATAATATCTAAGGAGTAGTTCAAAGGAATACTTTGAATACAAAAATATCGGAGTTACTAAAACCTAAATACTATAATCAGCTTGAACAGTTACAACAACATGTCCTTACATATATTGATATACAAAAATGCAGCGGAAATAAGGATACTATGGTTGATAATCCTTCAACTCTTCTCCATAAGTTTCAAAGCGTGCAATGCTAATTCTGGAAATATACACGAGGTGACCCGGACATTATAAGAAAATAACACCCGGATCAGTCTGATAACCTAGCATGAGAAACTCAAATCATATGTGACAAGTAACAATAACCATTAAGACCATATGGATTTCCGTAGCAGTTTTCCCCTCACAGATACCAAACATTCTTCAAGTTTAATATATAGTGATATGATAGATAATGTATAGAGTGTAGCACATGAATCATATCAAATAGTTTTTGTATGAACACCGTAACAATAATAGATATATAATCAATACTGCTAAGGCATGTTCGCATAATGGATTTTCCCATAGAGATCTCCTAATAATTAGCCGAATCCAAACTCCATGACAAGAATCATAAATTACCTTTCGAGAAATTTATCTCTTTAGATAGGATGTACTCTAAGGTAAACATAACTGGACCACTCTGTTACTACCAAAAATCACTTCAACCTTGTCGAAGCCCAAAAGATTATAAAGTAGAGCTTTATGAAGAAAAATAGTGATAGCAAGGCCTTTCGAAAGAGTTAAAGGGGGAAAAGGGGATTAAGGCTACCCTTCCGCTTCAGATCAAACCTTTATAAACGATTGGTTTCACCACTATCTACCTTTCACAGGAGAAGATTTTACCAAAACTACCCTTTCGAAAGCATGGTTTTTCATAGACTAGCCTTTCGAATGAACCATTCCATAAGTATTGGGGAAATTTCACATATTTCAGTATTGCTTCTATAGGCGTCAAAAGATGCATTTCCGCATTAATCAAGGGGATTGCTTTCAAAAGCCATCTTCCGTAACCAACCAAGTTGATGCTTTGTAATCAGGTGTCACATCATCATTTACCATTCGATCCTCAATAAATGCTTTCGCAACCATTAGAATAAAAGCTTTTGAAAGCATCATTACCTTTCTCAGGTATTGTTTATATACCTTCCGCACATGTTGGGACCCCCTTTTGTGCTTATCCAAGACATCTTCAGCAACATAAGTACTGCATCTATACCTACCGACGGAGTCGAAGGCTTCCAAATCTTATGCGAAAGCAACATTAGTGAGGCACTTTGGAGTCAACATCGACGGAAGGTCATAAAGGCATCCTTTCGATTGAGTCGAAAGGGCAAATGAGAAAGGGTCCAGCCTGTGCTTATAAATAAGACCTTAGAGGTACTATTTAGGGGATCCGAATTCATTGCTTCCATGCTTGTACTTTTCTCGAGTTTGTAAACCCTAACTTCCAAATCAAATTGGGGATTTCACTTCATTGTAATACCTAAGCCCTTATATTCATAAAAATTATCGATAAAATAAATACATGGCACTTTCGAATGCATGGAGTCTGATTCACTGCTTATATGTGATTCCATTTATGGATCATACACATTTACACCTTTTGAAGATGTTCCCTTCGAAGGAATGGGATCCTTCCGACTTAGTTAATACATTTTTTTCCCACTAGGTTATGACCTTAGATCACTCCAACTAATTCGAAAGAGGTTTTGAAGGGGTCCGTCACTCTTTTAACCTTGCTTTAGGATGTTGATAAGATTTTTTGATAACATTTTTGACGCTAGAAGGAGGGCATGAACCTCCGCCTTTGTTGAATTCCCAACATTACTTTCCCATATCCCTATTCCATTCTAAGCTAACCTTAGTCCCAACACCACAATGCTCAACAAAATCAAGAAGTTCGAGCAAGGATATTCAGAACCACACTTGGTTTGATTCTCTCGTGAAATTGCTAAAGACTCAAAGATATATGAAGAAACAAATGTTAAGATTGGAAGCTTTAAAGATCATGGAAAAGAAGATAGCTGAATCTTATGGCCCAAGCAATTGGAGCTTAAACCCATTTCACATTGGCCCTACACCCATCTTTGCTTTAGGAGAAACAAGAAGTAAGGATGATAATTTGTTTTTTCTAATGAAGAAGACTATTCAATTATGCACTAAAGGAACTATCTTTGAAGAAGGAATGATGGCCGGTTACTATACAATTGCTTAGAAATGGCATAGGGTAACAAGGGGACCATTACATCCGTACGAGCTTCAAAAGATTCTAAAAAAGGAATTGGTCATTGAGGGTGAATCTCCTGAATGAAGCAACAAAAGATCTAAATCAACCTCAAAAGACAAGCTTCAAATCAAGACTCCCTGAAGAATGCAACTTGACTATATCAATCGAGAACTTCTACTTACTAACAAAAGAGGAACTCAATTACTGGCCATCTAGAAAGAAAAATCCCAAATACGAAATAAATCTGAACGAACCTTACCGCCATTATCAAACGATGAACGGACATGAAACCAATCTGTAGAGCTCTTGAAGGGATGATCATCAATTTTTCAAACAAGGAAAGATCGATAGATTTGTAAAGCAATCCTAGACGAATTCAATAAAGACTCATTCGAATAAGAAAATCTACATGGTTGGGAGTAAGATTCTCCTTAAAATTGAAAATTACCTTAAATAGTCGTAAGCCTTTATCTGCGCTGAGATGGCCAGGTCAAAGCGCCTCCTGGAGGGAAGTCAGAGTAAGCCTTTAGCCATGTCAGAAATGGCCAGGCTAAAGCATCTACAAGCCTTTGATCGTGCCTACGTGGCCAGGTCAAGTCATTTCATGGAGGAAAGACAGAGTATGCCCTTGAATGCACCATGCTATGGCCAATCCAAGGCACCGACCAGCCTTTAGTCCCACCTATGAGACCTGGCCGGAGCGCCTTTTGGAGGGAGGGCGAAGTAAGCCCTTGATTTAGCCACACCAAGGCCTGGTCAAGGCACTGGACAAGCCTTTAGTCCCACCTATAAGGCCTGGCTAGAGCACCCCTTGGAGGGAGGTTGGGTAAGTCCTTGGATCCTTCTTGTAGATAAGCTAACAAAGCGCATCGGACAACAACGGACTAAGACGTTCAACCCAAGGATTGGCATACAAAGCATTAACAGTATACAAAATCTAAAGGATGGCGCATATCGAAAGAATCAAGTATTTGGATCCGGAGAGGTAACACAAAACAAAAGATTGAACAATCAAAGCGCAAAGAGTGGTGCAGAACAAAGGCCTCATATAAGAATTCCTGAACTTCTATTATTTGAATAATGATTTCTAAACTTTCCTTCTTATTGCAAGGAACAGATTTATAATCTTATTTCTGGACAATAATTCCCAGGTTACATTCATTATTAGTATGAATTTATGGCCTTCTGCTAATTTCTAGAAGATGACATCTGGACTTCACTTATCAATACCCGAATCTGGGATTCGGGTCTTCTATTATGAATTCATGGTCTTCCACTATATCAAGAAGTTGATTTATAGACTTTACCTATCAATACCCAAATTTGGGTTTCAGGTCTTCTATTATTTCTAGATAAGGGTTTCTGGACCCCTATTATTTGTCTCTAAATGAGGATTCCTAGTCTTTTATGACTTCTTTCCAAATGATGATTTCAGGGCTTTTATTATTATCAGAGAATTATTCTTAGTCTTTTATCAGTTGTTTCCAAAAGAGGGTTTCTAAACTTCTATTATTAATGCCAGATTTGGATTTTTGCCCCTCTATTATTAATTCCATAATTAGGTTTCTAGACTTCTATTAATGTAACCAGAGTCGAATTTTCGGTCTTCTCTCATCATTACCAAAGTTGAATCTCAGGGCTTCTATTATTGTTAGACAAAAATTTCCAATCTTTAATCGTTCCTAATATGGATTTCTCATTACTTATTATTTTTAGATGAAGATCTATTAATTCCATCATTCCTAAATTTAGGCTTCTGGAATTCTATTATCAGGACTAATACTATCTCTAATAATATGGACACACTACCGAATATATTCTTACATAAATCTCAAATTAGTGATAAGAAATGTTGTCTACTTTGTACTTTGCAGGAAAATAAGATTGATGGGGAAGACCAAATGATTCAACAAATACAAAAACCATAACCAAAGTTATCAAGAAGCAAATTCAAAAACAATGGTACAAGTACAGATAAGGGCTACAAGCCAGGTGATATTTACATAACCTATAAAATTATTTACAAAGTATATTATACAATGCATTAAGATACTGGTACCAAAAGGTCAAAATCAAGTGTGTTCCTCAAAGGCCTTGTTCAATCTTATCTAGATTCTTAGAAGTCAAGGGACCAACAATGTGGCATATTGCCACATAAAGAGTTTCTTTAAGTTTTTTTCTTTCTTCCTTATCTCATCGGCATCATTAATAGACTCGATACAAGTCTTCAGAGCATGACTGAAGGTGTTGTTCGCACTTCTAAGGGTCTTGTTCTGGCTTTCCAATTCAGCAATATGTTTTCGAAGAAGATATCTTTCATGTTCGAGATTTTGAATTTTGGCCATGTACTCATTGATGCATTATAAGTATCTCTCTTTTTATTAATTGTCTAAATATTTCATCATTTTAAATTTGTCTTTTCGGTGACATTCACCCACCACTTTTTCATCCAAATCTGGAGAGGGTTTTTTGTAGCGGGGAATTTTTGAATGGCTAAGGAATAAGACCTTGTTCATTTCCCAACGGTTAGGGTGATTGGAGAATAAATTAATATTTGGATAATCACCGCCAATGATAAATTCCAAAGATTTACACTGTGTTTGACTATCCTTTAGTTTTATTTCCAAATCACTTACTATTGGTAAAGTTTGAACATCTCATGATCGAAGTCGATCGAAGGATCTGTTTTAATTTTACTTTTCTATTAAGAAACCATCTCATCTTTCTTCTTTTTGTCCGCTTTGAGACTAGTAATTTGATCGTTAAGGCCTTTGATGACCGCCTTTTGAAGCAAAAATTTCCTACATCATTCCAACGCTTGAATATTGCTTTGGAGTTTTGTAGACAGAGGATCTTTAAATAAGCTCCTCTTTTCAAGATCCGCAATTAATCCATCCCTAAGAATAGTGAAAGGAGATGAAGGATTTGACGAAAGTGACGTAGTCATTAACCGTGTTTCCTATAAAACGAAAAAGAAATCAATACCCGAAAACAAATTTCTTTTATTATAATAGTAGGGGTTACAACTCAAGATGAAATAAGATGAGGGCACAACATCATCAAGTTCTTTCCTTGCCCTATCTCATTTAAAGTCTAGAAACAACATTTCTAACTTTATCTAAAGAGTTGGCTGAAAAAAAATTGTTAATTTAAAAAGGGCATTAAACCCTTATGGGGTAACAACTGGTGGGCATTTGTTATAACCTCATTCCCCAACCGGGGAACTATCACGACCACAAATTAATTTCATATGATATGTTCGAATTTTCTTAAGAAGCTTTTCCTTTTCCTTGCCTAGAAAATCAAGTGAAGTTCAGGATGCTGCATGCAAAGCTTTGTACATCTCGAAGAAATCAACATCTGGCCAATCTTAAGGGTTTCACGAGCGAGGACTTTTCTAAGTAATCTCTTCTTAACCTGACAAATTTTCCTTAGTAATCCCTAGTAATAGAGTTGCTTGAGAGATGTTTACTCTGTAATAATGTAATAAAATAAAATTAAGAATAAAAAGACAAACATGGTAAGGTCTATAGATCAATATAATTATTGATTATAAATTTTCTTTTGGATCATACAAGATTGATATTTTAAATATTTCAAAAATGAACTTATCCTTATAATATTTGAAATTTTCTAGAGGCAATGAGTGAGGAATTGAGTGGACCGGTGGTAAGTTCCAACAAGCCCTCAAGTGGGGATCAGACCCGTGTTCATCCAATTATCACCTATGTAGGTATTTAAGTATGCCTCCAATGAAATCACCTAAGTATGAGTAATCCACAGTTGGATGTCTGCAGTAAGCTTTATACAGAAATTCTACCAAGATATCTCTGGCTTCGATTAACATCCAAAAGAGTGTCACGAACTCTTTGTTCTCTTCCAAAAGCTTGTCATAATGAAAACATACCCTTTTCAATCGAGGGGCCGCTTGATCTATAAAAAACCTTAACACCGCTGCACTTTTATGAAATTATAATACTATCAGATAGTGCATTGTGTTCTTTTAACTGTTTATATAACTCCCTATATAAGCCATTTATTTCTGCCTATTTCTTTTCATGCTTTGTCCTATAAAGGTGTATGTTATTCTTCCTTATCTAAAATGGTAGGATATTAGCTAGGGTTATCTTGAAAATGTGAGCAATTTTGATAAAGAATTCCATACTTGAGAAACTGGAATCGAGGTTTGTAAATTTTCTTTTTCTTTTTTCTCTGAAACAAAAATCAACATCTTTTCTTTAGAGATCAGAGATTCGAGGAATTCAGTCTGGTCTGCTTTGTGGATAGTAGGATCTAGGTTAACTTTTCTTGATCTATCTTCATTATCTGGAGTCCTGGAAGTGTCTTCGCCATCCCCTCCAAGATGATCATCATGATTTCCCTTATTGTCCCCAACACCCTGACCTTTGTCATTATCATTATAGTTATCATCATCATTATCATCATTATTGTTGTCTTTATTGATGACGGGTTCATTGCCTTCTTTGTCTTCATCCTCATCCGAGTCAGAATTCTCTTCTATAAGGGAACCTCAAAAGATAGGAGCCGGGCGGCATTAATTTCCTTTCTATCAAGAACCTCAATCTCCTGCTCTATTTTCCTAATCTTAGTCATGAATCTTTCGATTAGCACAGGGCCAAGAGAAGGAAAACTCAAATTTGGGAACCTTTCTATGTTATCGGAATAGGCTATCATGACCACATCCTCATAAGAATATACCATAGTATCATTCAAAGAAGTGCTCAGAAACCGAGGCATTTTTTGCTTAGCCTTAGAGATAGTGTTGATAGCTTTGGATAAAGAATCATTATTCTTCTCTAACCTCTTTATAAGAGAAGTACACTTCTTCTTAAGTGAAACATGCCTAGTATTAACCATGGCTTTTTCATCCTCGGACTCATTCAAAGTCATTTCAGAGCCAAAGCATCATCAGTTAAAATCTGTTTAAGCTTCCTCTCCTCAGAAATAGTAGACTTTGCTTAAGTAAGGGAAGCATTCAACCTTCCTTGTTCTCTCACTGCGTTATCCTTGGCAGTAATCAGGGTAATAATCTAATTATTTAAAGTCGAGACTTCTTCCCTGGCTTTGATGTTTCGGCAAAGGATTTAGAAACATCTTCCTGAAGAGAGTACCAGCTTTTAGTGATCTAAGAGGAAAAGTAAGACATGAGTCAAGATTCAATATAAAAAATAGTAAATAGAAAATCAGATAGTATAGAATATACTAGAAGTTGTTGTTCGATAAGAGATTGATAATAACTCGATGAATCCGGTACAAAAGTGGGTGGCTGAATAATAGAAAACGATTGAGAGTGCATAATCGACTGCACAACATTCTCTAATTCTGTAGGAGGCACTAGCGACGAGGGTCTTAAGGATTCAAATCCTAGAAAGGAGTTGAAATGCCTAGATCCTTCTACATTTGATCAATAACACTGGGAGAATCAGATATATATGAGATATAAGGTCGTCCTTCGAAGGAACCGTATTAGTTTGATCAGTAGTTGCAGAAGGCAATCCATCCATAGAAGAAGTGGGATCAAGCTTAGGACCCTCTAAAGCCTTATCGAAACGAACAAATTCTCCATCTTTTGGGTAAGAAAAGACTGGATATCATCAGTCTTGGCTTTCTTGGAAGTAGAGCCTACGGCGGTCACTCGCGTAATTTCCTTTTTGCAATTATTCTAGACTTAGCAATAGCTTGTGTCAGAGCCAGAGAATCAGATCCAAAATATTAAGGAGGTGGATCATTTGTAATTAACTTAGCTGGAGAAGTGGCAGTTGAAACAAAAAGGCATAGATTAGAAAAACAATTTAAGGAATAACATGACAGAAAATTACAAATAATATATTTAAGTTTACCAGGTAGGTCTGGATAAATTAGGCATAAGGATGAAAAAAAATTTGGGGTTACCCAAAGCTAAGAAGCGTTTACTTTTCGAAGTTTGTTGGACAAGAGAAGGTTGTCCAAGAATCTTTCGGCCTTCTAATATGAGGGAATGTTTCTAGAGGTTACTAGGAGTCAACAACGTAAGTCTATTCCCAAAATGGTTTGAAGCAGTGGTCATCAACTTTACGATTCTCTTGCCTTCTTCGTCAAGATCCTTAGGTGCATGGCCTAATAAGAAAACATTATTCCTCAAATGAAAACAAGTCAATAGAAATAAGGGCAATGGTCTACTTACGGCGAGAAGAAACGGTTCCACTAATATTCGGAAAGCATTTGACGTAGAAGAACTATGTTTCCCAATTTTAAATATGTTTATTCCCTCTGAAACTAACTTTTTATAAGGATTAGTCCAGAAAATCTGGCTTAAATTACTAAGTTTAAAAAGGCATGCTAAATAGTTAAGAACTTTAGCACTTAGAGAAGGAATTCCTGACTCTATGGCCATCAGCTCCAAAGAGACAAGGTAGATGTATCCATTGGGTAATAGTTGGATAGGAGCAATGGCAAGATAACTTAAAATTTTTGACAAGAACTCTAGAAACGGGATGAAATCCCCATGCAAAATATGAATGGCGGTATAACCAAAGTATCCCTCAAGAGGATTTTGAATTGTGCCGTAATCACCAGGAGGGATAGCTTTAACCCTTATGATCTCAAAATCGTTGAGGATTGCATCTACTTCATATTGAAAAATTAGGAGAGAGTGCCTCGAAACTGCTTCAACATTCTTTGGAGAAGATTCTAATTTTGAAACAATGTCTTTGTCAGATTTATTAGAAGTTCTTTTGATACACATGATCCTGCTAGATGATATAATTTCATTGAATTATGATTTATTCAACTATTAATACCTTTTGAAGGTGTTGGCAGCCTATTACGATGGCTCAAGTACCCACCGTAGCACTTGGTTCCATGCCTTCGAAAGGATCAAAGCTAATTAGAACCGTGTACATCATTGAGCTTTCGACAGTGTCAAAACCCTTATCAACATCCCTTATTTTATGGCATATATTCACCTAGACTTACCCTTCGACAACGTCGAAGCCCATAGATTTTACTCTATTTTATATTAGTTGTAGCTATCCATGTAATCTATTTGAGAATATATATTGTCGAAACACCATACTTCAATCAAGTCGAAAGACTTGAAATATGGTGGCATCGTCATCGACGAAAGGACATGAAGACGTTTTGATAATGTTTTTATTGCAAAAGTGATAATAGCTACATTCCTATTGACTACTGTGGGTTTTGAATAAGTCAAAAAGGCATAATAGTGCTTCGAAAGTGTCAATGTAAATTGAGATAATGCAAATAGATGTGCTTATCTCAATTTTGGGATTTCGACTAAGTCGAAAAGTTAATTAATAGTTTCAACGATGACAGAAAGTATATTTTTCTTGACTCAATTTATAGTAAGGGTCGTTAATTTTTAACTCTTAGTATCCTTCAAGATAAATTAAAATTGGGCATATTGAGTTTCGAAGTTGAATCTGCATCCAGCAACGGCAAATAACCCCAAATTGGGAAATTCGCGTTCGAACCTGTATTGACGGCATGGATTAATCAAAATCAGCATGAAATTTGAGTCTATGATCATCTTATAGGATTGATTAACTTGAATCATTTTTAAAATTCAAAGCAGTAACGTGGACATAAAGATTAGGAATTTGAATTTAAAATAAACTAGTTTCTAATTTGAAATCGTAAATAGTTACCTCAAATCTTAAAGTTTTTCCTTTTAAATTTTGAGATTGATGGAAATTTAAGGAATATAATTATTTCTTTAGAAATTTTCAATTGTAGGTGAAGAAAGAGGAAAAAGAGGAGCGCAATTTATCGGTTGAATGGATGGAAGGATGAACATCCGATCGAATTCGAGTAAATAGTCGAGATCGGCTCAGGAATACCAATAGGCAGGAAAAGTTTTGTGCTGAAGCAATGGAAGGTACCGTATCAAAACAGTTGACTTGAAAAGTCAAGAACATCCCTTCGCCTAGGGGGGCAAATGTTACTACCAAAAATCACTTCAATCTTATCGAAGCCCAAAAGATTATGAAGGAGAGCTTCATGAAGAGCACTAGTGATAGCAAGGCCTTTCGAAAGAGTCGAAGAGATGCTTCTGCAGGTATTAAATGATTTATGGGCTTCCGAAAGGGTCAAAAATGATCAAGACTACCCTTCGACTTTAGATCAAACCTTTTGAAACGATCAGTTCTGCCACTGTCCACCTTTAACAAAGGAAGATTTTACCAAAACTACCCTCTCGAAAGCATGGTTTTGCAAAGACCGTCCTTTCGAATCGGCTGAACCCTTCCATGGGTATTGGAGAAATTTCACATATGTGAGTATTGCTTCCGCAAGCGTCAAAAGATCGGTTTCCACATTAATCAAGGGGATTGCCTTCGAAAGCCATCTTCTACAACCAACTAAGTATATGTTTTCAAAGCAATTGACTCTTCCACGAGGGTCACATCATCATTTACCAGTCCATCTTCAATAAATGCTTCCTCGACCATCAAAATAAAAGCTTTTAAAAGCATCATCATCTTTCTCAGTATTGTTTGTATACCTTCCGCACATGTTGGGACCACCTTTCGTGCTTATCTAAGACATCTACAGCAACATAAGTACTGCACCTATACCTATCGATGAAGTTGAAGGCTTCCAAATCTTATGCAAAAGGAACATTATAGAGGCACTTTAGAGTCAACAATGGCGAAAGATAATAAAGGAATCCTTTCGAAAAAGTCAAAAAGACGGATGTGAAAGGTTCCACCCTACCTATAAATAAGACCCTAGGAGTGCTGTTTAAAGGATCCGAATTCATTACTTCCGTGCTCGTACTTTTCTCGAGTTTGTAAACCCTAGTTTCGAAATCAAATTGGGGATTTCACTTCATTGTAATACCTAAGCCCTTGTATCCATAAAAATTATCAATAAAGTAAATACATGTCACTTCGAATGCATGGAGTCTGATTCGATGTTTATGTGTGATTTCATTTATGGAACATGCACATGTATACCTTTAAAAGGGATTTCTTTTGAAGGAATAGGATCCTTTCGACTTAGTTAATAACTTTTGTTCCCACTAGGTTATGACCTTAAACTACCCCAACCAATTCGAAAGAGTTTTTGAAGGGGTTAGTCACTCTTCCAACCTTGCTTTGGGGGTGCTGACAAGATTTCTTATTAACACACTATCGATGTGTGATCCTGGCCATACCAACTCCCAGTACCAACATATCGATAAATTTCTCTAGACATGGAGTTGACATACCCTTGAGGTTGCTAAACCCCCTTGCCATGTCCCTTTTTTTGTTATTTGTCATTTTCTCAATGTCGAGGCTATGTTCGACATCTCTCACACAAGTCTTCATCACTTGAATAGAATACAAGTCGCCAAATGGATTCCTTCATCTCGAACAGGCCACGAATCACTAAATGGATTCGAGCACCACAAACCGAACTCGAACCTCCAAATAGGTTCCCTATATAAGTCCTTTAACGAATGCTAATGTTGTCCTCTGTAACGACCCGCTATTTTGGACCATTCAAATCGAAAATAAAACCGTACATGTCCGACTTGAATAATTCAAAATACCGAATTGTTAATAAAATTTGGCAAAACTTAAAATATACAGTAAATAAATCAATCATAGATCACTTACACAGAGTAATACAATGCAGCGGAATAGATAAAGAATAGTAGTTCATGAAGCTACTATATACCTCAGAGTTAGAAATAAAATACAACCGAATAGTTCAAATGCCATGAAGTCTCCAATGCAACAGATGGCTTCTCTGAACCAATCAACTGGATGACTGAAGGGATAGATAGCTGGATCTTCAAGCAAAGCTCCAACTTCGAAGATGAGTCTCAAATGCTGTATCCCTCAGTCTGACCCGAGCGTAAAGCAAAACACAAAACACTCGAGTCAGGATTAACATTCTTATATCTATAAATCTAACTCAAGTGAAATATCAACTGAAATATAATTAACTTAGAGGATGTTTGGGATAACCATCCTCTAAGGGTCCATGGAACTATCTAAAAGATAGAAATATACACTATAACAGCGTAGCCTTTTCAACTTAATTTATACTTCAAAACCAAATATCATTTTCACTTCAAATATCTCTATACTTCCCAAATAGTATTTTTATATATTAAATAATTTGTACAGTAAAGAAATTTCAATTCCCTCAACTTAACAAATCGTTTAACATCAACCCGACCACCCCATTTAAATCTATTTCAATCTCAATTTATTAATTTAAATTCAACTCAATTTCTAAAATAACCACTTCAATTTTATCGATCTCAAATTCGGATTTGAAATCACAAAATACCCTTTATATTCAATATATTTCAAAACTTTAAGTATTCAACGTTTCAAACTAACTTTTTAATCAATTAAGTTTCTAAATAATAAATTCAACTATACTGATTTCAAATACATATCTGAATCTCAAAATAAACCATTTAAATCCCAATATAGTTCAAAGCTTTAATATTTATTAAATGTTCAATTTAATAGTTCCATATAGATCTCGATTTAACCTCATTATTATCTAATCTTAAATTAATCCCTCATTAGATACAATATCATTTAAGTAACCTTAAATTACATTTTACTCAATATTTTCTTTAATTTATTTAAACGTGAAATATTCATTAAATCACTTAAATAAAAATCCAGTTACAAAATCATACCCATAAATTTCCCATTCAATAATTTCAAATTGATTTAATTGAATAAATCCTTATTTAAATACCATTTAGATAAACCCACATTTATCTCCCATCTTAGTAAATTGCAGAATACTTTTTGGAATAAAATTTACATAAATATTTATCATAATTTATGTATTAAATCAAATTTTGACTAAATTAAATATTATTAAATCTATATATCATTACCCTTTATATATAAAAAATTTAAGGATTAACATTTAATAAGACCATATATTTCTTTCCAAAACAATGATTTAAATTTCAAAATATTTATATATATATGGACCAACGATGTCTGTATATATTTCTTATCATATGGTCAAGTGTTACGGATATTTATCATTTCAATCCGTACACTAAATGTATACGGGTGGATAGCATTTCAACCCGTAATCCCAATTCAATTAAATGAAAATCGCTTGGGTTTATCATTTCAACCCATAACGATTTTCTCCTATTCTAAAGTCTGTTCGGGTATGTATCATTTCAACCCATAGTGATTTCTATACTAACAGGGAACTTGCAGAGTGATAACAGATATGTAAATAATAATAACAACAGGCATATATCATCAAAATAAATATACAAACAATAGGATATGGTGTCATATCCCATAAGTGAATAGCTACAGATAATAGCATATATAAAAATTTAAATAACTATAGCCTCATATTTCAATTATCGTCTCAATTGAAATCAAATTTAGTAAATAAAAGAACGTTAATCGTGAGTGATTCCTCACCTTTCGAGGCCAGAGAAAAAGAAGTGAGTTATGAAATCCAGATCCGAATTCCAAAACAAAGCTAGATAGACACGGTTCAATGATCAAAGCTGATAATAGGAATAGACGAATTCAAATCAGAATTGGATCAAGGAAGATAAATAGGATAAGTGAGCTTATATACAACTAGCCAACATATGCAGACACAGTTTATAAAATATGCAACAAAATATGAATGCCTCGGTTAATATATATACATAGGTGTGCAGACCGACTATATTAATATAACCATATATATACTATATAACATTTCCTCTGCCAATTTGTATATGACTATACATATGACTATACTTGAAATCAAAATACACATCCCTAAAAAAAAAAATCCAACGTATATCAGTTAGTGCAAACAACCTTAAGGCTGACATGAAATAAACTTTTGAAAGCATATACTGTTGAAATTATAAAATATTGATATAACTTATACTGTAAAACTACCATAGAAAATTTATATATATACCTACACAAATATAACTTATGTAAATTGTTGAAAATAAAATAAAATATAGTACGGTAGACTCTAAAATACTAAAACAATCATAAAAATATATATATTATAAATTGACCTATCAAACTTGTACCCACCAATTTTATATAATATATATACCAAAACAGTAACGAAAATTGAAATACTATATTTTATATATCTAACATATGAAAGCTAATAAAATAACATATTTTATTATAGTTGAAACTGTTATAACCAAATATATAAAACATATAAAAATACGTATATTAATAGAAGGCTGCCAACTTATACCATATATACCGTAAGCTATCAATAGTAAAATAAAACGCGTATATATATATATATATATATATTTAACTTATCAACTAGTTAGTAAAACATACGCATCTAAAAGCCGTACGATAACTATATGCTAACAAAAGTCAAAAACTATATACCGTAAAATCTTAAAATAATATACATAATACGGTATAAATATATACTAACCTTTATATATGAACAGAAGTTAAATATTTATATACACGTTTATAAATATAACAATTATCATATATATACTATTATGAAATATATTATTATTTTTAAAGTTCAACTGTTAGGGAATTCAAAATCCACATAGTTGCAGTAAACATATAAAACAAAACTTATGCACAATCTATACTGTTCTTAATATATAAAATAGACTTATATCAAATAAAATGCGTACTTACTTTTAAAAAACCAGAGAGGAAATGTTTTGCCAACTAATGCATGCGGCCATGGGGAGGAGGCAGGCCAAGGAAAAGAGAGAGCTCATGCTCAGGTTTGAAAGAAATAAGAAAAGATGGAGGGGAGATGAGAACATGCGATTTTTAAAGGAAGAATGCATGCGTGATTCAAGCAACATGACGTGGCGAAGGGCATTCTTCAGACAATAGAGAAAATGCTAGTTTCTTAAATATAAAGGTAGGTCTGCATCTGATATGTGAACGTGCTATATGACTTTATATAATATTTACAAAGCTCTCTCCTCTTTTAATATTAATTTGAGGGCAACGAATAGCCTACAGAGAGAAAAGAAGATGCAATCTATGCTATACTCTATATATATATTACTAGAAACACGGAAACGAAGAGGTAAAAGAGGGAAGAGAAAGAGGCGTATAAATGAATGGTAAATAAATTTAAATTTCAAATGAAATAAATGGAACATGAGAGATTAAAGTATGGATGTAATTCCTGGAATAATAAAAAGAAACGTTTATATGTTGATTAAGAAAAATAATTAAAACAATTAATGGCTTAAATGGGGCAGCATGTTTCAAATTTTTGAAATGCAAAAGAAACGTACACTATAAATATAAAGTTTTCAAAAGCAAAAGAAACGTAAAGCTGTCCATTAATTCATCAAAAAGTTATTTAAGTAATAAATTGAAATGTATATAAGAATAAAAGTAATTGTAACGGTCAATAGTTGATTTAGCTATACACTTAAGGCAATAAATTTTTGTTTGTTTGTACAACACATAATGAGTTTTGAAAGTCAAGGATATAAAAATGGATAAAAGGAAAGAAATCAGGAAATTTTGTGAGCAATAGCTTTCCAAGGAAAGGTAAGCGTACAATATATATACATGCTGAGATGATTAGGCACGTTCAAAAATTTTGAAGCAAATGAAGGAATTGGAAAAAAATAAAAAAAATGAAAGAAATTTGAAAAGTCCGTAGCTATGATTTAGCCAAAAATTATTAAAGCCATTCATTAGGAAGGTTGGAACCGAAATAATAGGGAGAGGAAGGCACATTAAATTTGATGACAAAGTTATGTTCAGATCTATAAGCAAGTGGTTTATATATTATAGGCCTTATGAAAGCGAGGGAAGGAACGGATGCTACTAGCTTGATGATTTGAGATTCTTTCAAGCGTTAAAAACAAAAATAAAGAGAGACCAGAATAAACGCACCGCCATAAATATAAATATACGCTTCAATTGCAAAAGAAACGTATAGAGAAAATTATGGATAGTGGGAAAGGTAAAGTCAGTGCACGAAACTACAAGGAATAATAAAAGCAAGGTCGATGATCTCAAATTTATTAATGGTTACGAATGGAAAAGTCTACCTGGATTGGAAAAGTATTAAGCAATAGAAATCTCTAACGGTAGTAAAAAGAAACCGTTACGCACTGATTCAGAAATCAATTAAAGCAATTAATAGCTTGAATTGGACAGCACGTTTTCTCAATTAAATAAACTTCCATAAAATTATTTGAAAATTTACAATCTGCTATATTTAAATATACGTATTCTAAATATATAAACATTTTATTTAAAAATTCAATTATTATAAGATTTCACAAATATTCAATTAAATACGTTATAGAATCAATTAAAATTGTTAAAATTTTCCGGGTCGTTACACTCTCCCCCACTCAAAACTTTTCGTCCCCGAAAAGGAAGGAGGTAGAAGAATAAAACAACCAGAAAAAAATAGATTGAAAGCCAAGATAAACAATAAATTTTAAAACTATATAAATTTTATTTAAAATATTTATTTGAAAATTTCATTTGAAATTAAATTTTCTTTAATATTTAATACTTCTCAAACTCCTTTGCAAACAATTATTTACATTATTACTTCTATTTACAAAGTCTATTGAAAATATTAAATCCAAAATTTATGAAAATTTTAATTTATCTCAAGGTACCTTTCAAATATTATCAATAAATTAATAATCATTTTCTATAAAGATGTTTTATTTAATTTATAACTTCAAAAATATTTATAACACTAAAATTTTATATAAAACAATGTAGTATACAAATAAGCAATATTTAAAAGATTTATTCAAAAAGGAAAGGAAGGTAGATTCCGAAAACGGAACATAGGTGAAAAATGAAGCTGAGCAGATGAGGTAGATTCAAAAGAATAGAATCGGGCATGAATAATTTATTTCAAACCATAAGAATTTTAATTTCAAGTATTAATACAAAATTTCTTTGTTGGGAAAAATACTTTTATAATAAATACCTTTATAATAATACGTTTATATCGAAATAAATCTTTCTTTCGAAAATATTTTTATAACTCGATGTTTTAACAAGTTTATCCTCGTTCTTGCAGACTCTGGCCATGCGTTGATCAGGCGCAAAGCTAGAATTCTTCAAGTACTTAGTAGACCTGTTTCAACACCCAGTGAAAATACTTGAAAAACCTTTTTAAAAACAGATATGGAAAGTACAATCCAAACAAACAACCAAACCAAAACCTTTGTTCGACCATGGTTTGCAGATATACAATGGTTACGCCTGGGTCTCCCAGGAAACAATCCATATCCGTAAGATTTCTCAGCCCTGCGAGTTATGCCATGATGACTAGTAGAGTGCAGGATACACAATGGTTACGCCTGGATCCCCCAGGAAACAATCCGTACCCCTAGGCAAGACTCAGCCAGGCACTTGCGCTACTATTCGCGACCTACACAGATTGCATGATACACAATGGTTACGCCTGGATCCCCCAGGAAACAATCCGTACCCCTAGGCAAGACTCAGCCAGGCAGTTGCCTATGCAGTCACGAGAGAAAAAAAAACCATGGGTTACGCCACGGTGGGAAACACTCGAGTATTACATCCGGAAAACCGAAAATCAGAGAGAATAATATCGATAGAATGAATCCACGATGTGGCCACAAAGCGGATATCAAGCATAAAGCACTTTCCATATCTTTACTTTGAAAATATATATCATATAGTACCTTTTCAAATACTTTCAAATATCATACTTATATAAAATCCATATATATATATAAGATTCCATTTTCAAATCGAATACTTTCCAAATCAATAGTATATCAAATCATACTTATATAGACTTCGATTTATAAAATAAATTCTCTTTCCAAATTGAGTACCTTTCAAATCAATAGATTTCAAATCACTTCATACTTATACAAATCCATTTTATATAAGTTCGACCACTCCCAAATCAAGTGCTTAACAATATAAGGTTCTCAATTTCAAATCATTTCAATATCAATTCAGTTTCAAAATCATATAGGATTTCACCAAATTTTCTTCCAAATTAAGTATCTAAATTTCAAAGTTCCCAAAATAATAGGTTTAGAAAATTATCCCAGTTTCCAAATTAAAATAATTCAAGTCAAACAAATTCATTTCCAAAATCACCATATAAGTACTGGTTTTTAATTTCAATTTAATTTCAAAACCAAATATTTTCTCAAAATCAATTATACTCAAAATGGTTTCCAAATTTATAATCATCACTTTAAAACTTTTAAACTATCTATTTCTATTAGAAATATCCAATTTACTTTTCTGAAAACCATTATTTGAAATTTAAAAAAAAAATTCCCAAAACATTTCAAAACTAAATTCCATATTAGTATAATTAAAAATAGTCATATTCACTTACTTAACAAAAGGTTTCAAACTTACTTAAGTCATACTCTTCAAAACTAAACTTATATGCTTTATCAAAAAATTTATACTTTTCGAAATTTCTTAGTTTAAAACTTTTAAACCTTGATTTGGAAGTACTCGAACCTTCAAAATAGTCGATGAAATCAAATTTCAAATCTAAGAGTTGGAAATCAATTTTTTTTATATAAATAGAGTTATTACTAGTCAAATTGAAAACTCGAGGACTGAACACCGGTCTCACTTTAAATTGTTTCAAATATATACATATAACTTTCGAAAATATCAAATTATACTTCGGAATTTGAAATCAAAAACGGTTTTACAAAATCACTCGCATAGCGAAGCTATTAAAGTGGCCTCTCCCCCACTCTGAAACTCGAAAATCAATGTCGATGATGCGTGCACTCATCACCGAAATTATTCTCCAACGACATAAGTGAGTTCTGGACTTCTATTTTCTTGAAAACTTCTTTGAAATTTTTTCAAAATTATTGGAATTCATTTGAACCCATTTGAAACATTTCTTATTCGGAAAAATACTTTTAAACCGTATTATTTTTATATATTTTCCCAAAATCTTAAAACCAATTTCAAAATATCGGAATTCAATTCTCGAATTTCAAATTTAACCCTTCAGTTATAAATCCTTTTTATATAAATCACTTTCTTATAAATTTTCAAAATTTCCGATCCTTTCAAAACTTTTATATATAGAATAACATTTATTATTCGTTTTATATATAGGTATATAATCCTTATCGAAAAAAATTTCACTTTTATATATAGAATAAAATCATAGTTATCAAAATAAAAATTTCGTATAAAACAATTTTAAAATACAACAAACCCGATTTTCAAAGGATGATTCAAGAATGGATTTCAAAACAAAGATAAAGATTTAATTTAGAGGAACTCTAATCAATAGAATCCTGATTCGAAGATAGGCTCAAACAAAGTTGAGAAAATCAAATTACAAAATAGAAGATGGATATACTTCAATAAATCTCGGGCGACCTTAACCGGGTCACTCGTGACTTCAGGAATATAATTGATGCGGAATTCTAAAGCAAATCGACATTCGATTGCCAGAGATAGAATTCGGCATACCAAGATATAGCAGCATCGTAAACCGAGGATACAGTGATCTCCGGTGAATCAATGCCAATTGTAAAGGAGTTTTCACCCCCTTTACAATTCATTCCGTGGAGTTATGGGATACTCCAGAATCAAACGAATATAAATAGGGAGAGACAAGAATGAATTTCGGAACCGAGGGACATTCCAAAATTCAAAGGAAATCAAGTCAAAAAGAAGGGATTCAACTCGAACGAAAGTGATTCTGTAATGAATTTATCATATATGCTAGGTTTTGCCTAGAGCCAAAACTCTGATACCAACTGTAACGACCCGCTATTTTGGACCATTCAAATCGACAATAAAACCGTACATGTCCGACTTGAATAATTCAAAATACCGAATTGTTAATAAAATTTGGCAAAACTTAAAATATACAGTAAATAAATCAATCATAGATCACTTACACAGAGTAATACAATGCAGCGGAATAGATAAAGAATAGTAGTTCATGAAGCTACTATATACCTCAGAGTTAGAAATAAAATACAACCGAATAGTTCAAATGCCATGAAGTCTCCAATGCAACAGATGGCTTCTCTGAACCAATCAATTGGATGACTGAAGGGATAGATAGCTGAATCTTCAAGCAAAGCTCCAACTTCGAAGATGAGTCTCAAATGCTGTATCTCTCAGTCTGACCCGAGCGTAAAGCAAAACACAAAACACTCGAGTCAGGATTAACATTCTTATATCTATAAATCTAACTCAAGTGAAATATCAACTGAAATATAATTAACTTAGAGGATGTTTGGGATAACCATCCTCTAAGGGTCCATGGAACTATCTAAAAGATAGAAATATACACTATAACACCGTAGTCTTTTCAACTTAATTTATACTTCAAAACCAAATATCATTTTCACTTCAAATATCTCTATACTTCCCAAATAGTATTTTTATATATTAAATAATTTGTACAGTAAAGAAATTTCAATTCCCTCAACTTAACAAATCGTTTAACATCAACCCGACCACCCCATTTAAATCTATTTCAATCTCAATTTATTAATTTAAATTCAACTCAATTTCTAAAATAACCACTTCAATTTTATCCATCTCAAATTCGGATTTGAAATCACAAAATACCCTTTATATTCAATATATTTCAAAACTTTAAGTATTCAACGTTTCAAACTAACTTTTTAATCAATTTAGTTTCTAAATAATAAATTCAACTATACTGATTTCAAATACATATCTGAATCTCAAAATAAACCATTTAAATCCCAATATAGTTCAAAGCTTTAATATTTAATTAAATGTTCAATTTAATAGTTCCATATAGATCTCGATTTAACCTCATTATTATCTAATCTTAAATTAATCCCTCATTAGATACAATATCATTTAAGTAACCTTAAATTACATTTTACTCAATATTTTCTTTAATTTATTTAAACGTGAAATATTCATTAAATCACTTAAATAAAAATCCAGTTACAAAATCATACCCTTAAATTTCCCATTCAATAATTTCAAATTGATTTAATTGAATAAATCCTTATTTAAATACCATTTAGATAAACCCACATTTATCTCCCAATCTTAGTAAATTGCAAAATACTTTTTGGAATAAAATTTACATAAATATTTATCATAATTTATGTATTAAATCAAATTTTGACTAAATTAAATATTATTAAATATATATATCATTACCCTTTATATATAAAAAATTTAAGGATTAACATTTAATAAGACCATATATTTCTTTCCAAAACAATGAATTAAATTTCAAAATATTTATATATATGGACCAACGATGTCTGTATATATTTCTTATCATATGGTCAAGTGTTAGGATATTTATCATTTCAATCCGTACACTAAATGTATACGGGTGGATAGCATTTCAACCCGTAATCCCAATTCAATTAAATGAAAATCGCTTGGGTTTATCATTTCAACCCATAACGATTTTCTCCTATTCTAAAGTCTGTTCGGGTATGTATCATTTCAAACCATAGTGATTTCTATACTAACAGGGAACTTGCAGAGTGATAACAGATATGTAAATAATAATAACAACAGGCATATATCATCAAAATAAATATACAAACAATAGGATATGGTGTCATATCCCATAAGTGAATAGTTACAGATAATAGCATATATAACAATTTAAATAACTACAGCCTCATATTTCAATTGTCGTCTCAATTGAAATCAAATTTAGTAAATAAAAGAACGTTAATCGTGAGTGATTTCTCACCTTTCGAGGCCAGAGAAAAAGAAGTGAGTTATGAAATCCAGATCCGAATTCCAAAACAAAGCTAGATAGACACGGTTCAATGATCAAAGCTGATAATAGGAATAAACGAATTCAAATCAGAATTGGATCAAGGAAGATAAATAGGATAAGTGAGCTTATATACAACTAGCCAACATATGCAGACACAATTTATAAAATATGCAACAAAATATGAATGCCTCGGTTAATATATATACATAGGTGTGCAGACCGACTATATTAATAGAACCATATATATAGTATATAACATTTCCTCTGCCAATTTGTATATGACTATACATATGACTATACTTGAAATCAAAATACACATCCCTAAAAAAAAAATCCAACGTATATCAGTTAGTGCAAACAACCTTAAGGCTGACATGAAATAAACTTTTGAAATCATATACTGTTGAAATTATAAAATATTGATATAACTTATACTGTAAAACTACCATAGAAAATTTATATATATACCTACACAAATATAACTTATGTAAATTGTTGAAAATAAAATAAAATATAGTACGGTAGACTCTAAAATACTAAAACAATCATAAAAATATATATATTATAAATTGACCTATCAAACTTGTACCCACCAATTTTATATAATATATATACCAAAACAGTAACGAAAATTGAAATACTATATTTTATATATCTAACATATGAAAGCTAATAAAATAGCATATTTTATTATAGTTGAAACTGTTATAACCAAATATATAAAACATATAAAAATACGTATATTAATAGAAGGCTGCCAACTTATACCATATATACCGTAAGCTATCAATAGTAAAATAAAACGCGTATATATATATATATATTTAACTTATCAACTACTTAGTAAAACATATGTATCTAAAAGCCGTACGATAACTATATGCTAACAAAAGTCAAAAACTATATACCGTAAAATCTTAAAATAATATACATAATACGGTATAAATATATACTAACCTTTATATATGAACAGAAGTTAAATATTTATATACACGTTTATAAATATAACAATTATCATATATATACTATTATGAAATATATTATTATTTTTAAAGTTCAACTGTTAGGGAATTCAAAATCCACATAGTTGCAGTAGACATATAAAACAAAACTTATGCACAATCTATACTGTTCTTAATATATAAAATAGACTTATATCAAATAAAATGCGTACTTACTTTTAAAAAACCAGAGAGGAAATGTTTTGCCAACTAATGCATGCGGCCATGGGGAGGAGGCAGGCCAAGGAAAAGAGAGAGCTCATGCTCAGGTTTGGAAGAAATAAGAAAAGATGGAGGGGAGATGAGAACAGGCGATTTTTAAAGGAAGAATGGATGCGTGATTCAAGCAACATGACATGGCGAAGGGCATTCTTCAGGCAATAGAGAAAATGCTAGTTTCTTAAATATAAAGGTAGGTCTGCATCTGATATGTGAACGTGCTATATGACTTTATATAATATTTACAAAGCTCTCTCCTCTTTTAATATTAATTTGAGGGCAACGAATAGCCTACAGAGAGAAAAGAAGATGCAATCTATGCTATACTCTATATATATATATATTCCTAGAAACACGAAAACGAAGAGGTAAAAGAGGGAAGAGAAAGAGGCGTATAAATGAATGGTAAATAAATTTAAATTTCAAATGAAATAAATGGAACAGGAGAGATTAAAGTATGGATGTAAATCCTGGAATAATAAAAAAAACGTTTATATGTTGATTAAGAAAAATAATTAAAACAATTAATGGCTTAAATGGGGCAGCATGTTTCAAATTTTTGAAATGCAAAAGAAACGTACACTATAAATATAAAGTTTTCAAAAGCAAAAGAAACGTAAAGCTGTCCATTAATTCATCAAAACGTTATTTAAGTAATAAATTGAAATGAATATAAAAATAAAAGTAATTGTAACGGTCAATAGTTGATTTAGCTATACACTTAAGGCAATAAATTTTTGTTTGTTTGTAAAACACATAATGAGTTTTGAAAGTCAAGGATATAAAAATGGATAAAAGGAAAGAAATCAGGAAATTTTGTGAGCAATAGCTTTCCAAGGAAAGGTAGGCTTACATTATATATACATGCTGAGATGATTAGGCACGTTCAAAATTTTTGAAGCAAATGAAGGAATTGGAAAAAAATAAAAAAAATGAAAGAAATTTGAAAAGTCCGTAGCTATGATTTAGCCAAAAATTATTAAAGCCATTCACTTGGAAGGTTGGAACCGAAATAATAGGGAGAGGAAGGCACATTAAATTTGATGACAAAGTTGTGTTCAGATCTATAAGCAAGTGGCTTATATATTATAGGCCTTATGAAAGCGAGGGAAGGAACGGATGCTACTAGCTTGATGATTTGAGATTCTTTCAAGCGTTAAAAACAAAAATAAAGAGGGACCAGAATTAACGCACCACCATAAATATAAATATACGCTTCAATTGCAAAAGAAACGTATACAGAAAATTATGGGTAGTGGGAAAGGTAAAGTCAGTGCACGAAACTATAAGGAATAATAAAAGCAAGGTCGATGATCTCAAATTTATTAATGGTTACAAATGGAAAAGTCTATCTGGATTGGAAAAGTATTAAGCAATAGAAATCTCTAACGGTAGTAAAAAGAAACCGTTACGCACTGATTCAGAAATCAATTAAAGCAATTAATAGCTTGAATTGGACAGCACGTTTTCTCAATTAAATAAACTTCCATAAAATTATTTGAAAATTTACAATCTTCTATATTTAAATATACGTATTCTAAATATATAAACATTTTATTTAAAAATTCAATTATTATAAGATTTCACAAATATTCAATTAAATACGTTATAGAATCAATTAAAATTGTTAAAATTTTCCGGGTCGTTACATCCTCTCTCTTGGAGTACTCTTTGAGATAGACAGTCCCCTACAATAGAATCGTTCGAAATATTAACGTTGACCTTTCCTTTGGACTTAGCCTTAAGATTTATAGTTCAACTCTATAACATTGCACTTCTTAACCGCTTCGAGAACATAGATCGCATATAAGGTTTCAAAGTGGTTTTGGGTTCGAGTGATCTCATATAAGTACACTCATTCCACTTAATAGACTCTCCAAAACCGATCGATGAATTTTCGATTAACTAAATTCTGATTCTCTCAGAAGTAAGTGAAAGCTAGAGACGTTTCATACCAATAATCCTCCCCGAGGGTTCTTATTGGTATGAAATCGTGAAGCCTTTCAATAGCTTCTTAAGTCAATATTTGTTCAAGTTCGATCACTACACCAGAAGTCATTTCTCAGCGTTGAAAAAACGCTACCAAAACGTTTAGTAGCATTTCGGTAAACGCTACGACACGACATGCAACTAAAAGTCTGAAAGTTTTAGTTGTATTGTAGTTAACACTACCAAAAATAAACATATTGTAGCGTTTCTGAAACCCTGCATGCAGCGTTTTCAAAACGCACCAAAACTACCAAAACAATTTATTTTTTTGTAAATTGTATTTTTCTCGTAGCACTTTTGAAAGGGTACTAAAACTTATTGATTGATGTACAACACATTTTAAATGCCTCTATTTACTGTTAATGGCTTGTTCATTTTCGAAAACCACTTATGTAAAATAGCCATATTGAAACCAACAATCAATCACATAATTATCATTTTCATACCAACATCGATAATCATCATATTCAAATAATTGAAAAAACACGTTAATTGCATAATCAAGTGTAATATCCATAATCATTTCAATAATAGTATTTTGAAAAAAAATAAGCGAATTCACGTACCACAACCGTTTACAAACAAGTCTACACAACTATTACGAACAAAATATTATAATATATAATAGTTAGAGTCTTGTTCATGGCTTAATTACCGACAATTCTTTGATGCATCTATTCTTCACTTCGAAAATGCTAATTACTTATAGACAAGTATAACGGTCAACAGTTAACATCTAACACATCTATTAGATATATTTCATTTAAAGTCATTAAGGAAGTATTATAAAAAAGATCTGACTAAATAATCTTAAATTTTAAATTAAATAGATACATACAGTCAACAAATATCCACTAGTTCACGTAACAACCATTCAATCTTAGAAGATAAGAAGTTTAATGTGTGTGTATGTTTGTATATGTATATGTGTGTGTATACATATCAATTTATATTAACCAATGTAAAAGTGAAATTCAATATTAGCCATAAGTTTGGCTTTAACGCGGTGCCATTGTAACATAAAAACCACCATTATTCATAAGAAAATATAAAATACCAAAAATAACTTTTAAAAGATTCAAAATAATCTAGTCTCAATGCTGTCATGCTTTGCTGTTTGCAATTTAGTGCGTCACACCTTTTATGAATAATCAGTCCATCCTCTACATTTTCAGCTGCTATATCCATATTCTACTGCTTGCCTTTATGGATTACTGTATATATGCTAGGCATACACGGATATTAAGAATATCCATACCTATGAAGTGCTCCTCTAATTTTCTTTAGTTAGCAACTGCAGTCCTCATCATGCAATTATTCATGCACCATCAATAATGATGTTCCACATTCCTAAGCAGCCACTTCTCGACCTAGTCTCCAAGACCCGTCGCACACTCTCGTATAGCTAAGTTAAACTAGATCACAACTTAAACCAAAAGTAACTAAAATGTATGTATTTTGTTAATGCTTTATCAAAACTCTGTTACCTATAACATCATCCTTTCATAAATCATCAATCAGAAACTAGCTTTTGACTGAATGATGTAAGATAAACCGAGACTGTGAGCATTCTTTGAAGATAAACCGAGAAACTAGCTTCCCTCCAAAATGATCATTCAAAATATTTTTGCCAGCTGCAGTTGGTAAATGCTTGTGAGAAACTAAGAATCCAAAAACTGATATAATCAGGCATTGATGTATTATGGAAGCATAAGATAAAAGCTAGAAGCAGGGTGAAGGCAACTTTCCATAAAGCCAGAGTCATTTTTCCCATTTCGTTAGAAAATATGACCAATACCCGACCTCGTCGAGCTTAGTTGATCCTTTACCAAACACCGCTATATTTTGAGGTAAACATCCAAGTGGACCAGTATTGTGTATCCAAATCTTCTTGCACCTTGATTATGTAATTTCCATAAGAAAAATGACAATGCATTGATGTTACTTTGATAAAACCTTAATCCCAGTATTCTACAAACACTTCAATGCTTAAGTTAAACAACGAATTAGTATTTTTTTTGCTAGGTATAACATGAGTTGATCATGGTTTTCTAAAACCAACTTGCAAAACTATGTATATACAATAATGTATATATGGTGTAGTACAAAACAAAAATTATGTACAAAATGGGAGTTAGTTTGTTGCAGCACTGAAAAAAAAATATATAAGTAAATCATAAAACCTTGATTCCAATTTCAAACTCTAACAATATTGTGGGACTAAAAGCCAAAACTTGGTCTTTTGACTGAGAGTAGAATGTTACTGCAAGTTTGTTCTGTCCTACGTCGAACATGTACGACCCTTTATTAAAGAAATAGACTTGAGGAATATGTTTTTTATATTTGTTTCCTATAAAGACAAATGGAAATTTAAACACTAAAAATTGATACAGTCGTCATTAAAATTCTACCAACAGATCAACTCTACTTTGTGCAATAAATATACACTAGTGAGTTGTGATTAATCCAAGCTAGCGCTGTTTATTAATGACTACAAAATTCTTAAAACTTTACAATTTGAATCTCATTTCAAATTGAATATCTCAAATTTTGATTCAATTCTCAATTTTTGATCCAAGCCTGAATTTGAATTGAAGTTGAGAAAAATAATTTCCAGTCCTTGCTAAAATAACAAAATGTTTCTTTTTGACCAAAAACTGTGCTTACTATTTTTGTTGATTACATGTATACTCAATCCCAAAAGAAACTATAAACCACACTGAGTTGTTTTCATCTTCACATGGTAAATTGTATTTGTATGGCCACGAGTATAGATACAGGGTTTTGATCCATTTGGTTACACCGAGAAGAATAATCATATACACTACCTTTAGCCGACGACTGAAGAACCCATTGTTTGGATTGAATAAATTGAGAAATTTGAATTCCAACCGTAAGGATCGACTGATGATGTCGTAGTTAGAAGTATTGTTGATCCAACAGCAGTGAAATTGCACCTTTTTACAAAATTTGGAGAGCCAATAGAATCCAAATATAAATTATGGAAAGGAAGGTCCATTGCATCTGTAAAATAAAACAAAAGGTATATAATATGTTGCAATACCAATAGAATTAATCTGAATTCAAGCAATACGAAATGAAATATACTTTGTGTTTATTTGGTTCAATTTTTCTTATTTGCCCACAGTAATTAGAATTCAGGTCCACGTCACTGTAAAATTTGGTTAATTTTTATAAATTATCTTAAACTTATAAATTTTTCATAAACTTAGTTAATTTGTTGCTATTGTTGTAAACTTACTTAATTTATTATTATTATTATTGTAAACTTATTTAATTTTTATAAAACTTAGTTAAATTATTTAATTTTTATAAACCTAGTTTTTGTTATAATTGTTATTATTATTAACGATAAAACTTAGTTGACTTAGTTAATTTATTATTATTATTATAATAAACGTAGTAATTTATTATTATTATTATAAATTTAGTTAATTTTTATCAAAGTATAGTTTATTATTGTTAGTATTATTATAAACTTAGTTTTTTTATCAAACTTAGTTTATCATTATAAACTTGTTAGTTTTTATAAACGTATTTAATTTGTATAAAACTTAGTTAGTTTATTTAGATTATTATTAGTACTATTATTACTACTATAAGAAAAGAAAACATCATTGGATTGTCTAAACTATCAATATCTATATTTTCAAGATTTGCTTTTTATTTATTTAAGTTACTTTGTCAAAGCAATAACGAAAAGAAAAAAAAGAATTCATCTAAATATTTAAAAAAATTGGCCAAAATAAATTATCCAGAATTCAAATGGAAAAATAAACCTATAATAAGAGATCAGTTTTCCAATTCATAAATTTTAACTTGCAATGCCCAAAATAACTGGAAAATAAGGCTTACCTTGTTATTTCTTGGTCTTACAGAGACATGGCACGATATATATCGCATATCAAGTGTCAGTATTCCAATCGTTCCATCAAGTATTTCTTCTTCTTCCTTGACACTTTTTTTGTACCAAAATTGTTGGTTGCTCTTAAGATTTATTTTGATTAAGATTTATTTTGAAGTATAAGCAATTCATCTACAACGACATCATATGCAACAACTTTAATCGGACTTATGACTTGCCAGCTGTTAACTATTAACATGTGGTTTAAGTTATGTCTTATATAATTTGGCATTAGAATCTCAACTGGACTTTTGTCGTAGTTGTTAACTATAAGTAGTTGAGGTTGTTGCATATGACTTATGACTTGCAACAACCTCAGCTGGATTTATGTTGCAGCTGTTAACTATTAAATTCAATCTATAGTGAACATTAAAATCTCTTTCACGTCTCAGATTGACAAATAGTCATAAGCATTAAAATCTCTTTCATTGCAACCAGCTATCTCATCTCTGTAAAGAAAACATGTGGTTTAAGTTATGCTTCTTAAAACTAGCGCTGATTGCACAAACCTGCATGTGGTTTAAATTATGCTTCTTAAGACTCATGCATAGCAACAACTGGACCAGAAACAACATTAAAAAAGTTTTTTCTTTAAAAGCGACACAATCAATAATTCTAGGGATGAACTTGCACAATAAACATTGGATGGGAGGGGTGGAGGGAAATGTAAATAGCACGCTAAATAAATAACTCACTATCTTTGCAAGAAATCCATGAAATAAATGCACATATCATGTGGAACGGTCTATTTAGCACTCAAAAATGATTGTTCTAGTTCAACCGCGTGTTGATGCATGGATTTTCTAAATCATATGCTGGTGTAAGCTCGACTTCTGTGTGGAGCTCAGCTGTTCTATTTTGGACAAGGAGTCCGAGAAGGTTTAGACCTAAAATTATGTATTCTTAAGGCGAAGGTGGAATTAAATACTAATTAAGGAAGGTAAAAAAAAGTAAGTAGTCGCAAAAAATAACTGATAGTATGAGCAAGTGTGTGTATATGTGTATGAACTGAAGCTGCTACACTAACAACATCAAACTTGACAAATGAATGAAACTAACAATTTTAAAAAGATGCAAGGGAACAAAAAAATGAACTACTTCATATTTAGTGAAATATTTGATTATTTTGGCCTAGTTTGAATCAATAAGAATAGCAATAAGTGTTACCCGGCTACTTGTCCCGGCTATAAAGCGACAGTTGCAGAAGTTATAGTTAGCACTAGATAAGATTCTGGCCCGGCTACCTGTGTGGTTTGGGATGTCTATGTGGATCGGCGTTCGATGGTGGTTTGATTGGAGTAGGATAGTTCTTATGGAAGGTCACGGATGGGTCGGCACATGTTGTTCGGCTAGGAGAGATAGGCCAATGTGGGTCGGCACGTAGTGTTTCGGCCTAAGTGGCTCGGTGTAGATGTGGATCCGCCTCAGGAGGATTTGTATATGTGCGGTTCGGCCTATGTATACGGTTCGGCACGTTCGGGTCGGCATGGATGGCTCAGTCAAGGAAGAATCTCGAAGTGGGATCGGCCCTGGTGGTTCGGCTGATTATGGTCCAGCCTTAGAAGTACTAAGTCATGCATCACTCAGTCAAGATATCAAAGGAGAGATCACTCGAAAAGGATGGCTCGGCACTTGGTGGATCGACCTTTGAGGAATTGGTTCATTTTGCTCAGTGTTTAGTGGGTCAGCCTCAGAGGGTTCGACACTAATGCCTCGGCTATGTTGGCTCAGCAATTGGTGGATTGGCCTCAGAGGAATTGGTTCATTTGGCTCGATGTTTTGTGGGTCGGTCATGGTAGTTAGATCAGAAGTGATGCTACCAACATTCCTTTGCTTCAACTCATACCACTATTTCCCTCGAGTTATGTGAGGACAAACTTCGAGTCATTAACGAGAAAACCCGAGGTCGTCCAAGGTGAGTCGGAAACCATCGTTTGGCATTGTTGGCTCGAAACACTCGGGTCGGTGAACACAAATTACCTACTGTGGGGCGAATTATCTTGGTTATGGGCCTGCATAAGGGACTAGCATATCTTCGTCTATAAATAGAGGGGCATAGGTACAGTTGAAGGGGCCCTTCTTCGGGAACTCTAGAGATACTCTGCTATTTTTCGTACTCACTTCTTTTTAGTTCAAAATTGCATTCAAGTTGTTTGTTACGGATTGTATCTGTGCTCAAGTGATTGGAAAAGTAATGAAGATTATATTTAAAGTGGACATAGGCAATTACACTGAACCACTATAAATCTGGTGTTTTCCTTTTATGTTGTTCGTTTTGCATTCAATTACGTTATTTCTCTATTTTAATTTATTTTCTTCATTAATCTCTTTACACAATTCTATTCACGGGTGCTAACATTTTGGTGCTAATATTTTGGTGCTTTCACTGAGAATTGAATTCTCAGCTTGATTGGATCTCATCGTCTACTAGTGGATTTCCATATTCGCGAGATAGATCCATTTGTTTACCAGCAAACTTTCTATTCTACTCAAATTTGAAAGAAAATTAAAGGAAGCTGATAGCCATAGTCTAAGGAATTAAGTCTTCCCCTATTTTTGGAGGATTTAATTATGCTAATGTTCTCGGTTAGAGTTGATCATTTGGAAACGATTGGATTCACTGATGTACGCAAGATCTTGGAATTGGATGTTGAAGTTTGCACTCAAGTTAAAGAAGGCGGGCACTTCTTTGAAGGAAATTCAGTTAATCTCACATATGGCCAAACCCTCACCAAGGCAAATATGTATATGTCGATCGCCCCAGAAAAGGTATATGCCGATCGCTCAAGAAAAGCTATATGCCGATCGCCCCAAAAAAGGTATATGTCGATCGCCCCAAAAAAGGTATATGCCGACTGCGCCAGGAAAGGTATACGTCGATCGCTCTAGAAAAGGTGTATGCCAACCGTTCTAGAAAAGGTGTATGCCGATCGCCTAAGAAAAGGTGTATGTCGATCGCTCCAAAAAAGGTAAATGCTGACCCCTCTCCAGTGTATACCAACCCAGTCTTACCGACCTAGAGTATACCGACCCAGAGTGCACCGACCCAGTGTCACCGACCCAGTGTTACCGATCACATGTATACCGATCCCTCTAGTGTATACCAATCCATCTAACGTATATCGGTCCCTCTCTTAAAAATCCATCTGACCGGTCCCTATGCAAAAAAATATGGATCGGGTACGATCTATATTTTCAAAAAAAACTTTTTCGGGTACCACATCACAGTGCCTCCGCATAGTGAATTAAAAATTCAACTTAATAAAGAAACAATCTATCCACTTCCCTTATATCCTACAACCGACCAGGGCATATAGGATCAAGCGGCAGCTTCTGAATGGAAACAAGGGAATGGACAAGCTACCGCCACTCAAACAATACTCCCAAAGGTTGGAGAACATAGATGGTATGACTCAGGGCAAATGCTAAGATGACTCCAAGCACCATTATTCACTGTCCTAACACTTCGAATTAATTTTTGACTCTAAGAAATTTGTTCCAAATGCTAACAAGGATATCATACTAATCACGTTTGAGGGGAATCGACCTCCGATATATTTTGGCAGCAAGTTAGCTGGAGAGACTTCTATGACCATGGATCGTTTCTGTTACAAAATGAATCAAAACCAAAGTGAGGGGGGGTGAAGAAGAATAGGAAAAATGACAATGCAGGACCGTTGGCTAAGACTCTGATTCCAGTAGACAAGACAAGATCTCAAAATTTTGACTCATATGCTCTTTGAAAGATTCAATCGATAGCTTCTACTTGGATACTCACGACTCAAAGTGGTATTGAAATCCAACCTCGAGAGAGACCACTGAAGTCTAGAGAAAACCAGGGGAATGTTGTATATTCCAAGATGCACATTGATCCTAATACTGGCGATTACAAACAACTCTGAGGTGTGATCGAAAAGATGATTCGGAAAGGAAGTCTTTAATAGTACGTGTAAGCCTTGTAGAAGGTCGGGCCAGGAACTTTGGATGCCAATCAATAAAGAAATCTAATTATCAATTAGACCGTTGGCATTCGACATCGCGCTAGAAGGGGCAAGAGGCAGAGTTGAATAGTGAGCACACGAGGCTGCTCCACTTATCAATGAGATTTATACCAATCTTCTTTGGATTATTTCAACTTCAGTTGTGCTTTGAATTATGACCGACTTGAACTAAACTTCTTCCAAAACAATGCAGGTGACCAAGTATTCAGAGTTGACCGCCAAACAATCCACGTAGACCTTGATTAGACTTGTGGAGTTTCATTAAGACGAGCATGATTCGATCGCTCATCATCAACCATATGCCTTTGATTTAGGACCAAGGACTAGAGGTTGAAAAGATCGTCACAGTCAGAGCCCAATACAAAGCGAACGTGACCGAACTTCCATTCATCGACCACCACGTTTGACTTGGAGACCTAAGCAAGGTTTGGAATGGATATGGCCTGATCATCCACTCAAATCGAATCATAAAACAAAGTTCAACAAAATACAAATGCCTCTCCTGAAGCTCAGTGATGCCGGGATCTATCTAGAGTGGACATAATTTGATCATCTATACATCAAATTCTACCATGAACACAAAAGGTAGTTCGAAAGCCCGACTTGAAGTAGCTATGATGGATTGCCCACTCGTTAACCATCGCTCTCAACACATGGACACAACTGCACCTTGAAACATATGCAACTTACTTTGTCTACTCAATAATCCATTATCCTTGTCTTAAGAGGTATGAAGCAAATTGTGCGAGACTTGATTATCCAACCCCATCATGTATGTGATCCAACCATCTATCATACCTCCTTCCTTGATTTGATTGGAAGAGCTATAATAACCAAGCGGACGAAAATCGACCTTCTATTTTTCAAGTTTCGTCCTTGATGCTGGGGGTAGAGTCCCATTCCATGAGCAAACATGGTACGACCATTCATTCGACAGCATTGGCCTTGATACGGTAAATGAAATACAAATCAAACGGGTGGAAATAGGACTGCTCTCAACAAAAATCTCTAAGTCCCTAAAGCGGACTAGATTACTCTGAGTCCCTAAAGTGTGGACTGGAGTATAAACGACTTGACGAAAATCTCTAAGTCCCAGAAGCGGACTAGAGTACTCTGAGTCCCCAGAGTGTGGACTAGAGTATAAATGACTTGAAAAATATCTAAGTCCCTAAAGTGGACTAGAGTACACTGAGTCCCTAGAGTGTGGACTAGAGTTTAAATGACTTGACGAAAATCTCTAAGTCCCAGAAGCGGACTAGAGTACTCTGAGTCCCAGAGCGCGGACTAGAGTATAACTGACTTGAGAAAAATCTCTAAGTCTCTGAACCAGACTAGAGTACTCTGAGTCCCTAGAGTGTGGACTAGAGTATAAACTACTTGACGAAAATCTCTAAGTCCCAGAAGCGGACTAGCGTACTTTGAGTCCCCAGAGTGTGGACTAGAGTATAAACGACTTCAGAAAACTCTAAGTCCCTGAAGCGGACTAGAGTACTCTGAGTCCCCAGAGCGCGGACTAGAGTATAAACTACTTAAGAAAAATCTCTATGTCCTTAAAGTGGACTAGAGTAGAGTCCCCAAAGCACGGACTAGAGTACAAATGACTTGACGAAAATTTCTAAGTCCCTAAAGTGAACTAGAATACTCTGAGTCCCCAGAGCGTGGACAGGAGTATAAATGAATTGACGAAAATCTCTAAGTCCCTGAAGCGGGCTAGAGCACTCTAAGTCCCCAGAGCACAGACTAGAGTATAAAAGACTTGAGAAAAACCTCTAAGTCCCTGAAGCGGACTAGAATACTCTAAGTCCGCAGAGCGTAGACTAGAGTATAAACGACTTGAGAAAAATTTCTAAGTCCCTGTAGCGGACTAGACTACTCTGAGTCCCCAGAGCGCGGATTAGAGTATAAATGAATTGACAAAAATCTCTAAGATCTGAAGCAGACTAGAGTACTCTGAGTCCCCAAAGCGCGGACTAGAGTATGAACGACTTAAGAAAAATCTCTAAGTCCCTGAAGCGGACTAGAGTACTTTGAGTCCCCAGAACGTGGACAAGATTTTAAACGACTTGAGAAAAATCTCTAAGTCACTGAAGCGGACTAGAGTACTCTAAGTCCCCAGAGCATGGACTAGAGTATAAATGACTTGATGAAAATTTCTAAGTCTCTGAAGAGGATTGGAGTACTTTGAGTCCCTAAAGCGCAGAATGAAGTATAAGTGAATTAAAAAAAATCTTTAAGTCCCTGATGTGGGATAGAGTACACTGAGTCCCCAGAGCGCGGACTAGAGTATAAAAGACTTGAGAAAAATCTCTGAGTCCCTGAAGCGGACTAGAGTACTTCGAGTCCCTATAGCGTGGACTAGAGTATAAACGACTTGAGAAAAATTTCTATATCCCTAAAGCAGACTAGACTACTCTGAATCCCCAGAGGGTGGACTAGAGTATAAATGAATTGACAAAAATCTCCAAGTCCCTGAAGCGGACTAGAATATAAATGACTTAAGAAAAATCTCTAAGTGCCTGAAGCGGACTAGAGTACTCTGAGTCTCCAAAGTGCAGATTAGTGTATCAATGAATTGACAAAAATCTCTAAGTCCTCAAAGCAGACTAGAGTACTCTGAGTCCCCAGAGCGCGGACTAGAGTATAAATGACTTGATGAAAATCTCTACATTGCAAACTGTGGACTAGAGCATAAACTGTTAGACAAATCTCTAAGTCCTCAGAGCATGGACCGAAGCATGAACACAAATTGGGCGCGAGTCGATCAGGGGAAGAATAACTCTAAGCCACCAGAATATAGAGTGGCGTATAAACATCGATAAATAGATGAGTGGATTCCAATCATTCTCTATTCCACAGGCTTCGACCTGAAATCGAGAGGAGGAGTATTAACTCGCTAACGATGGAGTTCGCCATCCGACTTGTAGCCTGGCCAAATCAATGCTTGGAGCAGGAGTACAAATCACTAAAAGATGAATGCGATAGCTCATTATAGCTCTAGCTTGGCGTTCTTTACAACTTAAGGCAACGACTGCAAGGAGGCCTTAATACAAAACCAATTGAAATGACATCCAAAGCTACGGACGACCGACTATATCATATCTCATATCTAGGGGCCATATCGATCCACATTAAGCATATACGAATGTGACCCGAATGTCCCTTGAAAAACTATGACCACCAGAATGTGGAAAGGAAAGTAAACCACGAAGACTTGGTCATTAATTCTCTAGCACCCTCCTTCAATCCATTAGGAGGAATATGAAACTGGATGAGCATGACCAGACTGCACTTGAGCCAACTTTACCTCGAGATCTAATTATAGAACATGAACCAAAGTGGATGTAGCCGACCGCCCAGTACCTGACTTACGCTCATAAACTGGTGAGGCATCGGAGTATTCCCCTTGGAATGAAAAACCATAATACAGTCCATGATAGACGAGACTCAGCCTCCCATCAACTGACCTAATCCCACGATTCAACGAGAAAGAGAGTAAAGCTAAAGTGGGTGTGGCTGGCATTCCTACTTATCGGTATATGCCCCAAACTTGGTGGCACGAGCGAGAAGCAAGATGAATGTGAACCGACTATTCATCAATCAACTCTATGTCTTTGTAGTTTAGGTGGAAGTACAAAAATAGCTAGGACGAGACTCAACCGTCCGTGCAGTATATTTATTAACCCGAGACTGGGAGCAGAAATGTGATCATCCAAAGACTGCCTACGATAGCTTACTATTGAAACTTATATATAGTGTTTACGACTATTTAAGGCTACGATCGAAAGAATGTCTTGAGATAGAATCATTAAATCGACACATAAGATCGTGGGCAACTGACTATCCCTCCAACCCGAAGGATGGGTAAAGGATCATGAATGTGTTGAATGGAAAGCGCGTTACTTGAATATACAAGAAAATTCAAACTCAAAGCAAGAACCAGCTGCGCAGCTTCACTTAACTCGAGACTGACCCCTACTCGACATTTTCTTCAATGTGCTTTTAAGCCTGATCTTTGGACATTTGCAGACAATCGATCAGACCATTTAGAGCCCTTCACTATCAAACTTAATAACTCATGACAAAACTCTAGGATTCGACCATAGCAACCATCAACATTGGCCGTCCCAACCATATTTCACATTAAATGTTACGCAAAATAGTTAAATCTGAACTCAAAGAATCCTAGAGTGCACCCGTTAAGCTGACAGTCGACTTTACAGCCAGCCGTGGTGACCCTTCACTGGTGTTGAATATCAGATCACAGCTCAGTGCAATGATGATAAAAGAATTAGTTGGATTTTTCTGAATAAACGACGATATGTTCCTTTGGACCAATTCTGACATGCGTGTGTGATTTCATCAACTAATCGCGAGCCATGCATTGGATATCGACTCGAAACTACAAAAGCTAGCCCATTATGATAGGTCATACAATGACCTGAGACGTTTGAAAGACTACTTAATAGAATATCAAACTAAGCCAATTCGATATCACTTATTTCTCTCGAAGAGCTATCCAAGGACATAAATTAGCAGACCTCATATCTGAATTCACTACATCAGACGACCACTCGAAGAGTAGTGGAGTACCAACCAACATATGGAAAATGTACATGGATGGAGCATCCAATGATCAGTTTATGGCGTAGGAGTCGTGTTAATGACTCTTGAGGAATGATCGAACTGCTACGTCTTGAAACTCAATTTCCTTGTAACAAACAACAGTGCTTAGAATGAAGCATAGACCGCCAGCCTCAAACTTGCTAGAGAACTTGGAGTGGAAACTTTACATATCTTTGCAATTCCTGATTGGTAGTATGCAAAGTTAGGAAGTTAATCTTGCCAGGGGCATTGTCTTTCTCCTTATCTCCGCCTGGTGCAAGTGCTACTAGCTGACTTTATGTATTACATCATTACACATATCCTCAGCGAACAAAATGAAAAGAATCAAGCCACTGGCCAAGCTGGCCAATTCAAGGACGCACAACAAACATACTTTGTTTCGGTTGAAATACTTAATATTCCAAGCATTGATGGATAGAGATCGACTAGATCTTGGAGATAGAGCCAGAAAAGGGGTCGTGGTTGACTCCTATCAAAGACTATCTACAATGAGGAATTCTTACTAAATGGAGGAATGAAAAACGATAGATCCTCCTCAAAATCTTCACGCCAAATAATCCAAGAAGAAGTTATGTGAAGAAATGAGTTTATCCATTCCCATGCTTCGGACTATCACCTATGATGATATCAAATGATTCTTGAGTGAAGTCTATGAAGAAGAATGCGGCTATTACATCAAGGGGCAAACCCTGACCAAGAAAATCCTGTGCTACGAATATTACTGGCAAACTATCAATCAAGATGCGATTAATCGTGCTAGACAATGCGATGAGTGCAGGATGTTTGTAAAAAATCCGAGAGCCCCACCGATGCAAATTACTTAAATGGCTAGTCCATAGCCGTTTGCCACTTGGGGGCATCGACATCATCGCCTTCTTGCCGATCTTAAAGGTAGTGCAAAATATGCCATCATAGCAGTTGAATACTTCACCAAATGGGTAGATGAAGAACTTTTAACCACGACCAAGAAGAAGAAAATAATCGACTTCATTTTTCGTAACGTTATTTGCCCTTATGACCTTCCACGAACCACTATAACTGGTAATGAAGCCCAATTCGACAACGCTAAATTTCAAAACTTCTACTGCCGGCATCATATTGAAAAGAAATTTGCGATATTTGCTCGCCCTCAAACTAGTGGATAGGTTGGAGCTGTAAACAGAATTATAAAGTCTATTCTGAAAAGAGGTTTAGAAAAGGCTAGAGGTAAATGGGTGAATAAGGTACCAGTAGCATTATTGGCTTGCAGAACCACTGTGAGTCCGCAACTTGCCATACTTCATTCACTCTTACTTATGGCTCCAAGTTCGTCATCCATGTAGAACTTGGAGTCCCTCTCATCGAGTGGCTGATTACAACCCTTATTTCATAGAAAATATAAGTAAGGAATTGCAATTGAATTGCAATCATGCTAGAAGAAATCTATGACGACTCATGAGCATATAATATGCATCCCAGAGCCAATGGCAAGAACATATGCCCGAACATACATGTGTATATTCAAAAAAAATTCACTTCTTGAAATTAACAGAAATTGAATTTTCACTAAGGGTTTCTAAGAAACGAATGGATCAGATAGTCGAAGCTTACTAGCCCTGTAGAACCGGACATAGATGGCTACATATGAACTACAATCCTAAATTTATAATATTGGGAATCAACCAAGCATCGCGGAAGAAGGATACGACACTTTGGGAGGATAAAATTGCAGGATAATGACTATTCAGGAAACACGATGGATTTCTTTTTGGAGACTCTAACTTGCTTCGACTCAAAGCACATCATGTATGAAACAAGACGTACTTTGAGAGGAAAATGTTACACGGCTGCTTGGCCCGGCTACAAAGCAATAGTTGTAGAAGTTATAGTTAGCACTAGACAAGATTTTGGCCAAGAAGAGATTAGAGGTATAAGGGATTGATGCAACTTATATGGCTCGGCATGTCTATGTGGATCGGCATTCGATGGTGGTTTGGTTGGAGTAGGATAGCTCTTATGGAAAGTCACGGATGGGTCGACACATGTTGTTTGGCCATGAGAGACAGGCCAATGTGGGTCGGCACGTAGTGTTTAGTCCTAAGTGGCTCGGTGTAGATGTGGATCGGCCTTAGGAGGATTTGTATATGTGCGGTTCAGCCTATGTATACGGTTTGACACATATGGGTCGACATAGGTGGCTCAGTCAAGGAAGGAAGCTTGTAGTGGGATCAGCCCTGGTGGTTCGAATGATTGTCGTCCGGCTTTAGAAGTACTAAGTCATGCATCGCTCGGTTAAGATATTCGAGGAGAGATCGCTCGACAAGGATGGCTCGACACTTGTTGGATCGGCCTCAAAGGAATTGGTTCGTTTTGCTCGGTGTTTAGTGGGTCGGCCTCGGAGGGTTCGGCACGAATACCTCGGCTATGTTGGCTCAATAATTGGTGGATTGGCCTCAGAGGAATTGGTTCATTTGGCTCGGTGTTTAGTGGGTCAGCCATGGTAGTTAGATCAGAAGTGATGCGACCGACATTCCCTTGCTTCGAATCATACCACCATTTCCCTCGAGTTATGTGAGGACAAACTTTGAGTCGCTAACGAGAAAACCCGAGGTCGGCCAAGATGAGTCGGCAACCATCGTTCGGCATTGTTGGCTCGGAACACTCGGGTCGGTGCAAACGAATTGCCTTCTGTGGGCCAACGTATCTTGGTTATGAGCTTGCATAGGGGGACTAGCCTATCTTCGTCTATAAATAAAGTGGTAGGGGTATAGTTGAAGGGGTCTTTCTTCAGGAACTTCAGAGATACCCTACCATTTTTCGTACTCACTTCTTTTCTATTCAAACTTGCATTCAAGTTGTTTGTTTATGGATTGTATCTGTACTCAAGTGATTGGAAAAGTAATAAAGATCGTATTCAAAGCGGATGTAGGCAATTACGCCGAACCACTATAAATATGGTGTTTTCCTTTTCTGTTGTTCTTTTTGCATTCAATTGAGTTATTTGTCTGTTTTAATTTACTTTCTTCATTAATCTCTCTATACAATTCTATTCAAGGGTGTTAGTGACCAATTTTGGTGCTAACAATAAGCAAGACATGGATTAGATAGGTTGATGGCCAATTGATTGATAACCTAACTAAAATGAACATGTGTTATAACATAGATTCTAAGAAAGCTATTCGTATCATCAGTGGAAAATCAATGCTAGGTTATAATTAGGCCCGTCAACGGATACATTCGGACATGGATAGTGTCATATCCACATCCGCATCTGAAATCATTTTTGAATATCGGATATCCGCAACGGTGGATATGAACGAATGTCGGATAATTATCCTATCCACTAACAATCGATAAATCAAGAAATATAAATGGAAAATTTAAGTTTAACATAAACTTTTTTCGATCCCATCAATTATTAGTGTTAAAAATATACAAATATAATGATGGTAAGTAGTTTTGAGCAGTTAATATGCATTTAGTGCGTATAATATAAACTTCCAACTTAATAAAACAATAAATAAATAATTTTCACTGTACTAAAATATACATAATTTAAACTATACCTTGAAAAATACCGGACGGATAATTTTCGGATGTGGATATATCCGTATCCACATCCGTTTTTCTACGTATCATATATTTACCCGCTTTTCGGATGCGGATGGATTTTGGATTTTTTGGATATCCATTGATAGCCCTAGTTATAGTCATCAAAATGATAACATTAGTCGTACCTTGAGTAAAACAGCCATAGTCATATCTCTTAAAACCTTTTGAAATAAATATGTGCATCTTTCACCAGTGCATGTGTACCCAAGAGCAAACTGACTATATGTGTATTAAAAATATCAACACTGCTAATAGCTTGAGTGAAAAAAAAACAGAGTTTGATTTCATTTTTATTTATTTCTATTACTAATACAACGCTAAAATAAAACTGGTACTTGGAGAATTGTAACTTAATCGCTTGTAAATCTACACACACTAAACTGTTTTTCCATTTTTTAGTTAGAAAATAACAACATTTTCATACTTGGATTAAACTATAAATTGTTGAACTATGATTCTATGAGAAGATTTTGATATTAATCAATTGTATAACACTAGTTTGATCCAATTGTCAATGTATTAATCAGTTTAGTTGAATGTTTTCTTCCAAATAAAGGCAAAAAAATAACTTTAAAAGTTGCTTCTTTTTGGGTACCAAAACATCGTTTTGATTTTGGCTTTAAAAGAACAATGCCCTTACTTATTACTCGTACAAAAATGCAAACTAGGTGTCGTATCATTATGTGTAATGATATTCACCATCGTAGGTATGGTTATAAGCGGAGATTTCAAAACCATGGGGACAGAAGCAAAGAACTTCAAACATGGACGGCTTTCGTACATAGTGGTTTTATTATGATCGGCTGTCACATTTCAACTGGGAGTTCTAGGGGCAACAGCCGTCCTTTTTCTAGCCTTGACCATACTTGCTGGAGTTATGAATGTAGTCGGAGTGCCAGTTACTAGTATTGCTGCTGTTATATTTTTGCATAATTCATCGAGTGGTTTTAAAATCCTTGCACTTGTAACCGAGGGTCTAATTTGATAATTCAATTTTGGACAGTAATTGAGCCTCTGTCAACTGGGTTATGACATATTTATGTAATTTGCTCAATAGTAGTACATAGAATATGTATTTGTCCTCTTTTCTCGGTGAGAAAAAAGGGTCTTGTTACTTTGATATTTGATTATGTAAAGGTTGCTGGGAACTCCAACAGACGAGCAATGGCCATGAGTATGTTGCCTAAGGGATTGGCATGAATATCCTCAATGGAAGCCTCAGAATTTGGCACGTGTTGTTCCTTCACTTGAACCTGATGGTGTTGACCTTTTATTGGTAAATCGCAGACTTTATTGAACTTCATATTCAGTTTATTTTCCTATATTAATTTTTTTATTTTCTTTTTGATTTCACCAAAAAAATCCTCTTTGATAGTAACAGATTATACTAACATGGAAAACCACTGTTTTGTAGTGCAAATTGTTGTAGGACGACAAGTAATTTGCTCCAAGTATAGTAGCAATATGTATTGTGAACAAAATGATGTTTTATTTTGTGCCCATACATAGCCGCCTTCTTAAGCATCGGGATTACAAACGAACTGCAAACTATATATAAATTACGCTTCAGTAGTGCAATTAGATCAGCAAAAGTACTTCCCAATAAGGCTGTAGTTGTAAATAGTATAAAGAGGTCTCATTTTGTATACTTGTAATTTCAAATGGTTGCCAGCTATATTATTTTTCTTCAATGTAAGGATTCTGGAAAAAAATAGTGTATTGTTTTGAACCCCTTAGATATAGTTAGGAACTTATGAGTCAAGCAAGGAAAAAAACAGTGTCGACTTCAGAATCATAACTTGGTGCAGCACAAAGTTAATCCATATTGATACGTTATTTAACTTGATTTATGAGTGCTGATCATATTTTTCTTGAATGTATTTTAGAAAATGTTGCGGTACAATCCTGTTAACAGGATATCAGCAAAAGCTGCAATGGAACACCCCAACTTTTAGGTTGGTCCATTCATTGGTGCAGCGATTGCAGCAGCTATCATCAATATGAACTAAGGGCAGGTGCGGTGAAGGCTTTGGGATCGTTCAGGAGCAACGCATGATATTTATGATCGCATCATCGAAGCTTTGGAATAAGAAGAATTATAGATACCATGAAGAGTGAAAATGGAAAGGGATTTTTTTCCTTGTTTGTTGATTCTCCTAGCTGTTCATATCATCATTTCATTATCCTCACTTCTATATTTCAATCATTAAGTGTCATTTCATTTTAACTTATCTGCATTCTATGTTTTTCTTTCTCCTTTGCTTCTAGCTTTTGTATTATTGTAGTTGTCGGAAAGGTTCACATTGAAATTCATATACTTTGTCTACTCCTTTTTTAGTACCTCTCATTATTTTCCACTTTTTTAGTACCTCTCATTATTTTCCACTTATTGAAAAGAAACTATGGTAGTTCTTTTTGCTGTGTAAGAGTAAAAGTTGCATGCTTGCTATTTTCTTATCACCAGTTATTGAAAAACGTTTACCTTATTTTTACAAGATAAACTAACATGGCACATGATGGACACACAATATACCATATCCTTTGTCCATGCCTTTTGCTATAGCGACCCGCATTTCCATACCCTTTGAGTTGATAATAATTCACTCGTGTTCAATCCAAATTGTATGAAAGAGCGAATAAATAGGGTAAAAAAGAAGAAAGAGATAGAATAAAATAGAAATAACAATACAGAATCTCACAATCGCAGCGGAACAAAATATAATATATAATAACAGATTTTATATAAAAGAATCTATAACTGTGTTATACTTACAATCATCAGAGTAAAAAAAAATATGCATCAATATAGAAAATTATAATCACTTGCCCTCACATGGCGGAAATATAAACCAAGTACGGAAATACGTCAGGACTCCTCCAACTCGTCTCCTCAGGTCCATCGCATTTTAATCCTGAAACTGTAATACACAGTCTGACCGGAGCATCATAATAAAATAACACCCGAGTCAGTCTGGAAAACCAGCGTGAGAAAACACGCTCAATTTGAATTATTAAAGTCATCAAATCCTTTGAAAGACAAAAGTATCTCGTAAGACCGCGTCACATAAACACGGCGGGTTTTTCCCTTATGATAACCAAAACATTTTATAGAAAATCCAGTGATATTATAATAGTGTCTAAATACAAATACTTATTCAAATAGCCGAAATTATTACATTAATTAAATTCCAGCATACTAGGCTCTACAAACAAAACCGTAAAGGCTCATATTGGAGAATGAATCCCATACAATGACTAGGCCACTGGGGTACCGCCCATCATAGTACACCTCTAGAAAAATGTATAGAGGACCTCACCTGCATCCCCTGCAACACAAGTCTGGCCTACCCCTAACCTGTATAGACCGAATATATTATTACCCCAGGTGTTCTCAGCCTTAAAAATCGAGCTCTCCCTTTTTCATGCACAACTATATCCATAGTTTATATGTTTCCTAGGATATCTAGAAAAGTGATAACATACCCTAACTGGGTGCGACCCACTTAGCCTTACTGCATCTCCCATGTTTTAGTCATTCCCAGTTGATGAGGCTTGAGGCTAAACGTTACCTTTAAGGAATAATTCTACTTAGAATGCTCATCGTCCTTCAATGATGATGTTCTGATAGCATTCGTTCATAAAAGTTGTCTTGGGTGTGGACAAACCGAATCACCATCTTCATCATCTCCACGGTATTCATTCGTAACGTTCAAACTGGATCGAAGTGGTTTTTGGATAATTAAATCTGATCCCGGTCTCTTTGAAACTATTAACGAAATTGGCTAATATTGATAGTTGGTTATTTAACTATCAATTAAACATCTATAAGTAGACATCAGGCCTTATTATACATTTTCCAAAAATATTATTTTCCAAATACCTTTACAGGGTATATATTCCAATTCCTTTCCATATTCCAATATTTGAAAACAATTTTCAATACTTAAATCCATAATAGGATATCCCAAAACATTTCAATACTTAGGAAAATATTCTAAGTCCATTTTTCAAAATCATCTCAAGTATCAAAACTTATGAATTTTCTTAGCTTATCTCCTACATTTTCGAAACTATTAATAAATTTCTTATTAGAATTTTCAAACCGATTATATTTATTTATAATCCCATCCAACCATTTATAACTTCTTTATTTAAATTAAATTCCATTTTAACTTTCTCACTTTAAATTTGACTTCAAAATTCAATTTTCACACTTCTTTCCTTATAAATGTCATCTTCCACTTATAAGTTTTTCTTAAAAACTTATTTCTGAAATTCTCTAGAACATTTAATAAGGATTCTAGAATTTTCTTAAACACCCGGTATTTATTTCAAATCATTTTGAAATCATATATATGCATATATAGCTCCTTTGGATAACAACCTATTTCCTTGGATTTTTCTCAAAATTCACTTAGTTCCATTCCAAAACAATTCCCCTTCAAAATTTCCGAAACACACTTTTTTTCACCAAAAATCTTCATAAAAATTTACTACGGTAGCAACCCATCACTTAGAGACTCAAAAATAAACACCGATGATGTCGCGATCATCATCGGAATTATTTTCCAGCGACTATAGTGAGTTCAGTGCTATATCACTTCCAAAATCCCTTTAAAACCATTTTCTATTCGAACATATCCTAAAACAGTAATACTATTATTCATCTTCAAACATTTTCAAAAATACTTCTAGAAATCTCCGGGATTTGAATTTTTCAAATTTTGGTTTGAACCCATTTGTAGTTTTTAACTCATTTGCATAATTCATACTTATACAACCTCCCCTTTGGTTATATATAACCATTTTTAGTTTTATAATCTTAACCAAACACACCATTATAATAAATTTCTAAAAATTATTCTATTTTATTTCAAAATACAGTTTGTGTAAATTATTTCATTTACCCGCTTCAAAACCATACCGTGTCGGTTTACTGTTAAGTGTTTAGAAACTCCTGTTGATTTAGTGGCGTCCCACTATTCGACCAAAATTTATATGCCACTCAACCAATAAATCAACACAATACATAACAATTTATATTCACTATAAGTACGCGCTCATATCTATTAATACACTCAAATTCATTCTAGGGGACTACTGACCCTATTTCTAATAAGTAATCCCCACCAAAACCAAGATTCTCGCTTAACCTTCAGCTCTTATACCAATTGTAGCTGTCTAGGCTTTTCAACCATCGACAACGGCCATATTCCGCCATGGAATACATTAGTACCTCAATTTTGCGTTTATGGCCAGCCTCTCGACTGCAACCAACCACTCTGGGACATGTAGGGGTAAGATTCTCCTGCTCGCCACCAAAAACGAAGCGAGAACCCCTTATCATGTTGTAATGAAGCAAATCTGATCCCCATCTCTTCGAAACGGTTAGCAAAATTGGCCAATATTGACAGTCGGTTATTTAACTATCAATAAAACATCCATAAGTAGACATCATGCCTTATTATGCATTTTCCAAAAATAATATTTTCTAAATACCTTTACAAGGTATATATATTTCAATTCCTTTCCATATTCCAATATTTGAAAACAATTTTCAATACTTAAATCCATAAGAGGATATCCTAAAACATTTCAACATTTAGGAAAACATACTAAGTCCATTTTCTAAAATCGTCTCAAGTATCAAAACTTAGGAATTTTCTTAGCTTATCTCCTACATTTTCGAAACTATTAATAAATTTCTTCTTACAATTTCCAAACCGATTATATTTATTTATAATCCTATCCAACCATTTATTACTTCTTTATTTGATTCGAATTCATTTTTTTTCAAGTTCCGGTATTCCAACATTTAGGAAATGTTTTAAGTTCCCACCATCCCATTATAAGACTTCTCTTATAAATCCTTCATGTTAAATAAACTCGTCTACCAATCTCGAGAGAATAAAGTAAAAATCGTTTCAAACTCTTAAGTATATAAAATAAGTATTTTTAAATAATAATAATTTATTTTTAAAACATGTTCACGTAATTACTTAAGATAGTGAAACACTTTTATAGACATCAATAACTCATTTTTAGATAAACAAATCAATTTTCAAAGATGATTTTTAAAAGTTAGAATTTACTAAAATAGATACTTAATATTTGAAAAACACTTATCGAAGTATTTCAATCCTAACTAGTTTAAAATTTCATAGTTTTAAATAATAAATTTTCCTTTTAAAAACAAATTTAACTTCTTAGAATTAAAAATATACTTTTAAAACCTCAATAACCAATTCAATTTATAATTTTCCCCTCGAAGCACATCACATCACTCCCATTCTGATCTTCTTAACCATTTTCACTTTTCAAAAATAGTATCCACTATTTTTCTCACCCTATTTCCATATTCTAGTATAAATTCTCCTTGTAGATTTATATTCACAATCTATCATCTGATATCGATTTCCCTCATTTGTAAACATCGTTTATCAACTTTATGCTCCCTTTGAGTTTCACTTTTTACAAAACCAATCTCATTTATAAAATTACATTTTTATAAATCATTGCTTTATAAATTCCATTTATTTTTATTTTGAATATATTTATAGTTTTGACTTCAACTCCGTTTTATATTTTCAGAATATCCTTTATAAATTCTTTTATATTATTTATTTTAAAATCTCTATCTTAAATAATTACCAATAGTTAAGTACCGTAAAAAATATTTATTATTTAATCTTTTCCTCCAACTCAATTTCCTTTAAAATAACCCAAATTCCAATATAAATATTTTTATATCCAAAATTCCTTTTTATTCCTTCAAATTCAAAATATTATTTATGGTATTTAAAATATCAAAATTAAAGGCCAATGCTATTATAACATATAATAATTCAAATTACAACAATAATCTATAACAAATTATCTACACACATCATATATCACTATATATAAAAACAATATATTTGAGGAATCCAACTGGATCCCTCCAACCTATTTCCCTGCATCCAAAGATGTTAATACAATATAAAAACACCAATCCCACTTCAAGGGGGATATCAAAGTATAAAGGGTCATCCGCTATTATGCAGGGCGCATAGGGTCTTTCCATAAAAATATGCAAGAATATATATCCAACTACTAATATATATACTACTATATATATAGATAATATATCATTTAACAGATAACAATTTATAAATTCAACCAAGCATACAATAATTTAGTTTAACTATTTAAAATCAAATTCTAGCAAGCCAAAAACAGTGAGAACTACTCACCTTGATTTTCCGAAACTATTAATCACTCCAATTTCAAATTTATTACATTGCGTAGCCTACGTCATTTCGAATTCAATGCAACTGATTCCGTAAATTTTGGACCTCGCATGAATGAATTACGAATTTAAAATCATTTAGATAATTTAATTAATCAAGATTAAGATTAACAAAAAATTTAAATTGTTTAAACAGATTAAACTACCTTCATTACTCACGACCAAGATCCCAGGCTAACAACTCCACTGCCATCGCTTGTCCCCACAACTTGTGATCCTAAACTCAAAAACGAATTTGACTGCACCACCCTGGCATCGACCGAGAGCTACTGAAGCTACCTCAATTGCCACTAATCAACAGCCCAAAGTCGCATTCACACTCCACTCTTGCCTTCAACTCTTTGCCTGCCCTACGAACTCCTCCTTCCCCGTTCAAAAATTTGTCGCTTCCTGTCTCTTCCCATGGCTGAAACCTTGACCGACCACCCATTCTAGCTCGGCAACATCAATGCCACTGTACCCCAAAATGAATTCAAACCACCCTCCAAATCGCGACAATGAACTGTTGACCCCCGCCATTGCATCCCCTCCTATCAGTTTGTGATCGAATCCACACCTCCAGTTCTATCTCCACCGAAGCCATCCACCATTGTCCCAAACTCCACCTCGATCCTCCAACGGCATTGCCTGCTCTCGAGTTCGAGCTCTCCCCTCTCAGCATCGACGTTGCCCGCTAGTGTGCTTCGCTCGAGATCGTTCCCTCTTTTTTTTCACGATTTAGTTTATATATATCCGAAAGAAGAAAAAAAATCACGATTGATTTTAAAAAGGAAAGGGGAAGGAAGCTTCATGGGAAAGGTTTGACTGATAATATATATATATATATATATATATATATATTATATTTTATACCCAAAATATCTCGTATAACATATCCTGAAATCGTTAACTCCTATTGAAGCATGCCGCGTGGCGTTTAAAATGTTATGCCCCTATTTCAAATGCAATGGAAAAGGTTTCGAGGCATAATTTGGTCGTATGGAGAAGATAGCTTTTTAAATCGACTATATAAATTTAAGTTTAGTTAAACTATTTCTAGGCGTTTCAGATCGTACGATCAATTGTTGAATCCAAACGCTATGAAATTTAAAATCCAATAATAACACACTATTACGGATCCAATGGAACTAGTTTCGTCGAATTTCAAGACTGTACCCCGGATCGCTATTTTAACGCGTCAATTAAATATACGATTTTCAAAATTTAACGAAATCACTTAAATTTTCAGTTTTCAAAACTTTCTAATCCAATTAGAATTCCAAATCCAATATTTAAAACCATCTAAATACTCTAAATTAATCGTTGAAAAATCCGGTTCGTTACATTTGCCCTAGCTCTTTTTTGTAAAGTTAACAATTTTTGCCACTCATTGTATCGATATAATTAATTGTGAATTATCCTTTCGATTCTGTGATTCTAGAGCTAGAGGGCATTATTCGAATCACATGAAAGTGTAAGCTACAATGCATGTATACAACGGCGAAACACTGCATGCGTCTCCACTAGATGGAACAGAGCCACTCAACTATTGATTATTAATGTACTTATCGTATAAATATCTATATGATAACCACCGTATATATCACTACCATACTAAGCATAAAATCATTATGAGCAGGGTATGTGCAGAATTGCTCTAACCGTAATAATATCTCAACTTATCATTTATCTGATAAAATATACCCGAAAATCATATATCGAATATACCAATAAATACCATCCATGTTGTTAACAAAATCTCTTAAGTTTTGAATGAACGCAATTAGCTAAATTTTTGGTATATATCTATAGGAATATTAAGTAAAAAAAGAAAAAACTTCAACATAAAACTCATTTATATGAATAAAAATGACAATTTATGATATATAGCTACTTGCCCTGAAATGAAATGCCCTACAAATCTATTGCTCATACCACAAACAAGGCTACATGAAAATGCAACATATTTATACAGAAACCAATTCATGCAAAATTTAGCTACAATGTTTAAAACACATATTACCCAAAATGCTAATGCTAGGTTTACTTAGTTGGTGACAAGTAAGATGAAACTACAGTACAAATGAGAAAAGAATACTATATATGATCATCATATCCAAATGTAACTGCAAGATTCCTCATGACCCCTAAGCACATAGGCTATATAACTTTAAAAAACTACCCACTTTTTCATTTTGATTTTTTAATAAACTAAATGCAATTCATGTGATAAATTCAAATAACAACCCACAAAAGCTATTTCGTAGACTCGTTTTAAAATACAAACACAAAATAAAGTTAATTATCAGATCACCTTTATTGAGCTGAAGGTATGAAGCAGAGGCTGGAGATTGGAATCTTCGCTTGAGTGCAAGGTTTCTGAGCCGAATTGAGGTAGAACTGCGTGAGCTAAGCAACGGTTGATGCAGATTTAGGGTTTTCTATGGAGGGAGGGAAAGAAGTTTAATATAATTGTTTAATTGGCAATGGAAGAAAAAGTAATTTGAGCGGGCAGAGAAAATATTACCCAAATCTTAGTGTGTATTGCCGGCGGGATAATAAAGTAGCAATTCTTTATTTAGGGCAAATGTTTATAGATGAGTAATGCTTACACTTCACATTGAAATGCTACCAATAATTGCAACCAATAGTAAGTTTTGTTGTAGTGGATAATCGACTAATCGATTATCTAGTCAAAATATGCTTATACAAATCACGATTCGTACGCTCAACTCATTTCCGACATTCCAACTTAACTATTCCTCACCCAAGAGTGAAGCCGGGTAAGTTACCGGTTGCTCCAAGTCTCTCCTAGACACTTTATTCTTGAATCTCACAAATAGATAAGTCTACCTTGTCGGATTTTAGTATTAAGTATAGTATTAATGATTTCCACAAGCAATGAGAAATCAATACAATTAACACATTTTCGACATTTTCCACTTACCTATTTCTCTGTTAAGTTTGAAGCCCGGTAGGATAAAGCTCTATTTCTCCATCCCTACCTGACATCAATCGTAACTCTTATAAATTGATAAAATTACTTAGTCGGCTTATTAGTGTTAAGCATGGTTAATTACTTTTCAAACAAGTAATTAAAAAACAACCATTTGGCTATTTTGCAATTCTAACCCCTTTCAAAAAATTTTGTTTATACTTTCAATATACTTGAAAATACTTATAATATGTTTAAAAACATTTATCCAAAATATTACTTGAAGATAACAACTTTACAAAATCCCTTAAAACTTGAAAACGACGTATTTTCAACAAAATATATCTTCTTTAAGAATTCACAACTAATTCCTACAAATTCACATGAATCTCAAATTACTTTTAAAATACTCTAATATGAGTTAGACAATACTTTTAAAAAGAATGAAACAAATTTCTCAAACTTAAAATCCTCTAACATTTAAAGTCCAAAAATCAAGGTTAAAAGGGTGTAACGACCCGCCTTTTGGACGGTTCAAGTTAACCATTAACCACACACATATCCAACTCGAACAATCTAGAAGGTAGATAATCAATGGGTTGATTAAGAATAAAAGAAAAGAAGAAAAACAAAACATAGAATCTTGCAGCGGAATGACAAAATATAATAATCAAATAAACAGTTCATGAAGCTATTTTTACAATATACATTTGATTTCATTTTACAATAAAATAGAGATGTACAAAATCATCAGAGTTACACATTTAATAAGTATAATTGAATAATGCAGCAGAAACAAAATGATACAATGGGATAATAATAGTAAATAGCACACCAATCTCTGTTTTCGTCCTTTGGAAATGATGATCTTCATTACAATGAAATACTCAGTTTGACCCGAGCGTAATGAAAAGAGAAAACACTTGGATCGGAACTAAAATATCCCCCTGTAAGTCAATCAATATCACATGAAATATTAGTGTAATAGCATTGGAGATGCTATGAGATTTTACATCCCTTATCCAGTGTAAAACGTGAGTGAAACAACTTAAGAGATATTACGGGATTTTCCATCTCCTAAGGAACCGTTAATGTGATATCCCGGAAATTTTGACAATAACAATTTAATAATTTATGTCAAGATTTAATTGATTTGATCATATTGTTAATAATAAATTTGAAATGTTGTAATATGTGAACTAAATAGGCAAGACAAAGTAAAAGAGAATTTATCAACGTCAAATAAACATATGCAGGTACAAATAAACATCTAGTATATATATATGCAGGTATAAGTAAAAGATATAAACCAGACAAAAGCATATAGGTAAGTACAAATTAAAGATACTAACTAGGCTTGTAATATTTGTTGCCTGCAAGACAACAAAGCAAAAATGAAATAATTAAAAGCAAGATTTGCAGACAAGTCATAATAAAGTGGTCAAGTACATGAAATAAGCAAACCAGACAAGGAAGAAATCAAATATGCTGAAACATTTAGTACTTAAGATATGAAATACAATCCAGGCAAGAATAAGATAAGTATGAAATAAGTAAGAAGCTTATATAGGAAGCTTAGATTATCTGCATATTTGAGTTTCAACATGTACTAATTAAATAAAGAGTAAACAAAAAGTACTCAAAGCATTTAATGCTCCCAAATTCTCAGCATACAATTGTGTCAATTCAACAAGTATAAAAATAATTCCTGCCGAAATGTTTGAACCCATTGCAGCCTCTATATGAAAAATATCTCTGACCCAGAGTGAGGTTTGTTCCAGATAATGCCTTCCTGTGCAAAGCTTGTCTCTTCTATATATGTATGCAATACTTTTGTTCAACATAGCAACCAGAGAGAATAAGTTTATATTTCTTTTCAAACTGGAACAAGAGAACAAACATCATACATTTACAACTCAACTAAACAAAAGCAAGCATACATGTAGTTTTCAAGTTTTCATAGGCAAGAAGATTTGGCATCTCAGTTTCAAGTTTTCAAAACTGTTTTCAAAATTATGAGGAGGGCTATGTCTTCATACTTCAAAACTGAGTCCATACAAGAAGCGCTCTGTCATCTTCAAAGCTGTGAGTAACACAACAAATTAAATAGTTTAAATTTAAACTTCTGTTGCATACTCATCTATAAAGATATGTTGTGATGCATATGTATAATTAGGTTCCTGTATAATTATGTGTGAAGTACTGATTTTTGATGTGCTCTGCAAATGTTTCTCAGGCTCAATAGGTTAACTATTATTCCCTTCCACTTGGCCTTGCTCATGATAAAATCTGTTTAACTAACCAATATTGTTTGATTTAATTTAGATTAAGGTTTAAAATCTAAGATTGGTTAAATTTTGAGTTGTTTGTCTCTGGAACTAATAAAACAACTGAGTATACTAATTTCAATTGAAAATTCAAACCTTTAAAAATGTAATTCCATTATTATAAAGTGAATATTTAAATCAAAAGATGATTTTTAAAACAAAAATTATAATTTTTAGAAAAGGGGTTAAGGTGAAATGCTGGATTGAACATTTTATGGAAATTGGTGACTTTCTGGTGATCTATGGGTAGTGAAGGCGTGGGGTTCTTCCTGATGATGGAAGAAAGGTAGGAGAGGCTAGGAAAAATAATAGATGGTGTTGAATTCCATGGTGGAAGTTGCGGTAGGGGTTTTTCTTTTTAAACCCTAGTTTTAGTTAGGCTTGGGAAATCGATCACCACGGCTCATATGGACGATCGAGTGTCTCGGGGCTTCTGGTGATAGTAGCTTGGACATGGACATGGTCGTAACCGGATTTGCAGCGTTTACGGTGGACGGGGTTGCGTGCACGGCGAGATGACAGGTTTCGTGGAGGGGTTGCTCATTTCGTTTCCAGGTTTGGGTTTGTGTTCATTTTCGATTTCGAGGCTTGAGCAAATGTTTGGGTGATCGTTGTGGGTTGCTGTGTGGTCAGGTGATGCGTTGGAGTGATCGTCGATGATCGGAGAGAGCTCCGGTGAGGGTACACGTGCACGTGCACTGTGGTGCCTGGAAATTGTTGAAGCAAGGGGTACTCGGGGTTTTAGGAATTTGACTCGGGATTTCTGCGCGCAAACTCGAAGCCTGCTTGTTGTTGACTCGAAGTAGTAGGGGAGAGGGAAATCTGGGAAGTTGTACAGGGTAATTAAAAACCTGTAGTGTAATATTCTTTAAAACTGGGTTTTAAAAATGAAATATAAATGTTTGACATAGGTATTTAAACAAAAGAAAAGTTTGGATTCAAAAGAAGTTTGAATCTCATTTTAAAATAAAATAAAGTTTAAAATTTTAAATTATTTGAAACCGCTTTAAAAAGGATTTCACTCGAGTGATTCGAGTGAAATAAATGAAACTCAGTTTGGATTTGTTGCTCGAGTTTCACTCGAGTGATTCGAGTGTCGGACTCGAAGAAATGCGGGGTTTTGCTCGTAAAAATAATTGTTTAACTCGATATTTTTTTAGCTAGGGGTTTTAAACGTGTAAGTTTATTTCAGTTTTTAAAACCGGGCTTTTAAATAAAAAAATGTGTAGTTAAAACAAAGTTTAAACCAAGATAAGATTGGATTCAAAACGTAGTTTGAATCTCAGTCTTTAAACAAATAAAGATTTTTTTTAATTTAATTTAAAATTTGTTTTAAACTAATTTGAATGATAAAGTAAATTTTTAAATTAGATTTGAATTTAATATGAAACCGTGTGTAAATTCCTTTAATCTACTAATTTAAGATAACTATTATTTTAGTTGTAAAATAAAAGAAGTTTGGAATTGTTAATATAAATTTGATTTCATTTTAAATATAAATTTAAAATGAATTTTAAAGTAAATTTAAATTAAATTTATTAAATACCTTATTAATGATAAATGGATCATTAAATGGGAAAGGTTTAAAACTTAAGAATTGTAATTATCAAATTAACTAAATGAATAATGAGTGACTAGAATTAATTAACTCCGAAATCAAGAGTTAATTTTATTTTAATAAGATGAAAGCTAAAGGTAAGTTAATTGGTAATTAAGGAATCGTTGGATTAATTTTAAATTTATGATTAGTAATCAATTAATGAATTAATAGAGGAAAAATTAATAAGTTATTAAGACTAACTTAAAATGTAAGTTAATTACTTTAGAAAAGTAATTAAAGGATTATAATTAGTTATTGAAGGTCATTAACTAAAATTATGCAATAATAAATTAATGGGCTTATTTTAATAATTAATTAAATTATTTATTTAAGATAAGCAATTGTGAATTGTTAAGTATAATTACTTAACGGAAGTAATTAAGGAATTAATTACTCATTGTAATTAATTCGATTTAATATGAATTGTTTAAGTTAATTAATTAAGTTTAATTAATTTAAATAATCATTTGATGATGTAATAAGTATAATTACTTAGGGAAGTAATTAATGATAATTACTGGATGTAATTACCCAGGAATGATTTAATAGTGAAAGTAATTGGAAGATAATTACTTGGTATAATTAATCAAGGGGTTAATTGGAGATAATAAATTATGGAGTAATTTATTTATTTGATAAAGTAATTAAGGGTAGTTAATTACTGAATGGGGTTAATCAAGGGTGATTAACAATTTGGTTTAATTGAAGATTAATTACTTAATGTAATTAATTTAAATAGAAAATATAATTAGAAATCATAAATTATTATAATTTATGATGTAAATTAGAATAAATTATTTGGAAATAATTAATAAATGAATTGATTTACTAATGAAATTAATTGAGAAATAATGTAATTAATGTTAGTAAATTCAAGGTAAATTCCTGTGTTTAGTTAAGGGTAATAAATTTGTGAAAATAATTAAAGAATAATTACTTAAATATAATTAAAAGTAAATTAATCAAGGATGATTAATTAAATTGAATAATTGAGTGATGATAAATTAATTGATTGGTAACCGATTATTAGTGATATAAGCAATAGAATGGTTAAGTAATTAATTCAATTCACTTTAAATTAATTAGAGATGTAGGTGATTAATTTAATTCATTTTAAATTAATTATAGCTGATGTGATTGCTTATATATATTGATTGATGATATTGTTTACCCTGAATGGTTTGAGATCTCAATATGAGATTAATGATGCTATGTATGCTTTGTTTTAAATATGATGATAATATGAATTATCTGATATGATGATAATATGCATTATCTGTTTGAAGTGATAATATTGGTTATCTGTTTATGTTGATGTTGACTATCTATTATGATATTGTGATTTATCTATCTGTGTGTATGTTGAATTATTTTGAATTTAACTGGTAAGGCTAAATAGACAACTTGGCCCTAAAAGACACGTTTTGGATTTCGATGAGACCGGGATCGGGTTTTCCGCATTTGGAAGTCCGAAAACCACATCGATTCCAAATTAACGTTAGGTCGTGAATCTGAAGTGAAGATGAAGATTTAGAATGCAAGGGTTATCGTCGTTAACTCTGAGGGTGATTCCAAAATGAGTGTAACGAGATAATGCCTTCGGTTTCGTTCGAACCCGGAACGAACTTGTATGGATTGAATGCTTTCAACACATCGTCAGGTGGACGATGAGCATTCTAAGAAATATGTTCTATAAAGGTAATCGCAGCCTCAAGCCTCATCAACCGGGAATGGCTAAAACAGGGGAGGTGCAGCAAGGTTAGGTGGGTCATGCCCAAGCAGGACAAGATTTTCCCCTGTCTAGATGTCCCTTTTTATTCGGCTGTGTAGACAGTTGTGAGCTCCAACTGTCGGGGTTGTCTTGTTTGGGACTTTTCAGTAAGGAATGGTTCCGGCCTTGTGTTGCAGGGGATGAAGGGAGTAATCCTCGGTACGGTGATCTAGTCTCCGTACTGTGACGGGCGGTACCCCAGTAGCCCTGCCATTGTATGGAATCCAAAATCCAATAAGTGCCAACGGTTTTGATTGTATTACCCACTTCGGTGGCTAGTAGCTGGAATTTAATGAATGTAACAATTTCGGCTATTTTCTATTTACTTGAAAACCCTAGACCTATTATAATATCACAGAATTTCCTATCAAATGTTTTGGTTAGCGTAAGGTAAAAACTTACCATATTTATTCGTGGGAAGTCTTACGTGATACCTTTTGTTTTCAAATGTTTTTCAAAGTTAAACAACTTTAACCTATTACTCATACCAGACCCATGTCTGACCCGGAGTTTATTTTTGTTTTTTCATAAACTCTCGGGTACCCAAATTTTTACGGGTAGCCAAGGGATTCAGGTTAGGTTTGACGAATTCTGGAGGAGCAATGGAGCAGGAGGCTTCAGCGTTGTAGATACACATATAGTTCCGCTGTGGTGGTATCTCTGAGTTGTTTATCTGCATTGTATATTGACTTGTATAACTAGACAGGTGTTTATAACTGTCTAGTATGTGTTGTATGATCTGTAACTCTGATATATGAAAATTATGTAATAGTTATGTGATCTATTATATTTTATTCCATTCCGCTGTGAGATTCTGTTGTTGTTTTGTTCTTTCTTCTCTATCTTTTCTATTTTCTCATCCCTTTCTTTCTTCATGATGATACGTCTTTCTGGGCATAGAAGGACGGGTTGTCACAGTTGGTATCAGAGCGCTAGGTTGAGCGAATACCTAGGCTCTTAAGTGATTTCTATCTTGAGGGAGCGTATTTGTAATTTTAATATATATATATATATATATATATATATATATATTTCTACCTATTTGTTGGGTTACTTGTCCGGGTTATCCAATATAAGTTATAAAGGTTGATAGGGTAGTGGTGTGTGTATCACGACTATCAATGATTGGAGTTTGAATATTTGAGATTGGAAGTGTATCTATCGAGACTGTAGACCTATTACTGTCTCGAGTGAGCTTTGAATGGAGTAAGGATTTCATCGATCTCTGAAGGAAATCTGTTAAGATTCGGATTTCATTCTTTGAGGTGTAGTTTGGTTGAGCTAGAATCTATCTGTTGGACAGAAGCAAGTGATGGTATCTTGATACCTCAGGATGTAGTAGCTGTGTGATGAGACACAGTGACTATGGATGTCTCCGAAGATGTTTCTTTGGAACAAGTTAAGGAAGTGTGTCTACTTCGGGGTTGTGGCTGAGCTTGGCATGATGTTTTTGTTTGGTTTGAGGTCCGAGTTCTCGAAGAGCTTTGGATAGGAAGTCTTGGGCATCTGAGTCAGCAGTGCAGCTCGGTGGGTTTAGTGTGCCGTCAAGCAGATCTTCTGGCTTAGCAATTTTGCTTGAGGTAGTAGTGTGGTCCCGTTTCTTTGATGGATTGGCTAATTAAGCATATGCTGTTCTGTTTGGTAAAGAGAGAATAGTTTTCTTTGGTGGTGGGCTGGATTGATCGCAAAAGTGACTTGCGATTGTTGAGTTTCTTTTGAGTTATCTGATTTTTCTGGATGTCTTCAGGAAGTTAGAATTTGTCCATGTCTAGAGATTGAGTTTGGTATCTTCTGGATTCTAGAGTGGTACTAATGGTTCAGCTCAGTAGTAAGATGACTTTTGGAGAATGGGTTGGTGAAGCAGCTCGGATTTTAGAGGAACTTCTGAGTTTCTTTAGTAAATTTGTTGGACCATAGTTCTATGATGTGTTGCCCAGCTAGTATTCATGATGATCATCAGCATTTCATCTGCTCAGTCAGAGTTGCGCAGTGGAAGCATGGTGGCAGCTGGTTTAAAGTGGAAACAACTGGAATTTGTAGTGTTTGGATTAGAGAGTTTCTATTGGGAATTTTTCAGGATCTTAAGACCGGATTGGAATGCATCTATATTATCTTTCCATATGAGAAAAAGTAAGATCAGTTTGTTTCTAAGAACATCAGTAAGTGTTGAGCTGATCAGGAAGGATGTAGGCAACCCAGGATCGTCCGAAGAGTTGTGGATAAGAGACGAAGAAATTTGGACTCCATAATCGGAGATTTGATTTTGGATAAGTGTTTAGTTTCAGGATTGAATTGTCAGTTTAGATAACTGGAATTCAGAGTGTTTCACGTATCTCTGAGGGAGTACGTGTAAGAGCTATCTTTGATTGTAAAGTCAGCAGTTCAGAGAGTTTTGATTGTTGAGTTAGACTTATCTGTAGTCTGACATCCTGTTTCGTTTTGTGGATCCAGATGAATAGAATCTCAGTAGCTTAGTAATATTGATTGTTGAATTCTGTAGAGCGAGTATCCCAATATTTATACTTAGGGAAACTCGAGAAAATTCTATTTAGAATTTTATTTGGACGATTAGATTTGTAGATTGGATGAATTGGTTGCTTTGGTTGTTAGCATAAGATTGATATATGCTTGTGTTTTAAAATTTAATCTTTAATTAAATTATTAAATAACCTTTGTTTTAAATTTCGGGGACGAAATTCTTTTAAGGGGGGAAGAATGTGATATCCCGGAAATTTTGACAATAACAATTTAATAATTTATGTCAAAATTTAATTGATTTGATCATATTGTTAATAATAAATTTGAAATGTTGTAATATGTGAACTAAATAGGCAAGACAAAGTAAAAGAGAATTTATCAACATCAAATAAACATATGCAGGTACAAATAAACATCTAGTATATATATATGCAGGTATAAGTAAAAGATATAAACCAGACAAAAGCATATAGGTAAGTACAAATTAAAGATACTAACTAGGCTTGTAATATTTGTTGCCTGCAAGACAACAAAGCAAAAATGAAATAATTAAAAGCAAGATTTGCAGACAAGTCATAATAAAGTGGTCAAGTACATGAAATAAGCAAACCAGACAAGGAAGAAATCAAATATGCTGAAACATTTAGTACTTAAGATATGAAATACAATCCAGGCAAGAATAAGATAAGTATGAAATAGGTAAGAAGCTTATATAGGAAGCTTAGATTATCTGCATATTTGAGTTTCAACATGTACTAATTAAATAAAGAGTAAACAAAAAGTACTCAAAGCATTTAATGCTCCCAAATTCTCAGCATACAATTGTGTCAATTCAACAAGTATAAAAATAATTCCTGCCGAAATGTTTGAACCCATTGCAGCCTCTATATGAAAAATATCTCTGACCCAGAGTAAGGTTTGTTCCAGATAATGCCTTCCTGTGCAAAGCTTGTCTCTTCTATATATGTATGCAATACTTTTGTTCAACATAGCAACCAGAGAGAATAAGTTTATATTTCTTTTCAAACTGGAACAAGAGAACAAACATCATACATTTACAACTCAACTAAACAAAAGCAAGCATACATGTAGTTTTCAAGTTTTCATAGGCAAGAAGATTTGGCATCTCAGTTTCAAGTTTTCAAAACTGTTTTCAAAATTATGAGGAGGGCTGTGTCTTCATACTTCAAAACTGAGTCCATACAAGAAGGGCTCTGTCATCTTCAAAGCTGTGAGTAACACAACAAATTAAATAGTTTAAATTTAAACTTCTGTTGCATACTCATCTATAAAGATATGTTGTGATGCATATGTATAATTAGGTTCCTGTATAATTATGTGTGAAGTACTGATTTTTGATGTGCTCTGCAAATGTTTCTCAGGCTCAATAGGTTAACTATTATTCCCTTCCACTTGGCCTTGCTCATGATAAAATCTGTTTAACTAACCAATATTGTTTGATTTAATTTAGATTAAGGTTTAAAATCTAAGATTAGTTAAATTTTGAGTTGTTTGTCTCTGGAACTGATAAAACAACTGAGTATACTAATTTCAATTGAAAATTCAAACCTTTAAAAATGTAATTCCAGTATTATAAGGTGAATATTTAAATCAAAAGATGATTTTTAAAACAAAAATTATAATTTTTAGAAAAAGGGGTTAAGGTGAAATGCTGGATTGAACATTTTATGGAAATTGGTGACTTTCTGGTGATCTATGGGTAGTGAAGGCGTGGGGTTCTTCCTGATGATGGAAGAAAGGTAGGAGAGGCTAGGAAAAATAATAGATGGTGTTGAATTCCATGGTGGAAGTTGCGGTAGGGGTTTTTCTTTTTAAACCCTAGTTTTAGTTAGGCTTGGGAAATCGATCACCACGGCTCGTATGGACGATCGAGTGTCTCGGGGCTTCTGGTGATAGTAGCTTGGACATGGACATGGTCGTAACCGGATTTGCAGCGTTTACGGTGGACGGGGTTGCGTGCACGGCGAGATGACAGGTTTCGTGGAGGGGTTGCTCATTTCGTTTCCAGGTTTGGGTTTGTGTTCATTTTCGATTTCGAGGCTTGAGCAAATGTTTGGGTGATCGTTGTGGGTTGCTGTGTGGTCAGGTGATGCGTTGGAGTGATCGTCGATGATCGGAGAGAGCTCCGGTGAGGGTACACGTGCACGTGCACTGTGGTGCCTGGAAATTGTTGAAGCAAGGGGTACTCGGGGTTTTAGGAATTTGACTCGGGATTTCTGCGCGCAAACTCGAAGCCTGCTTGTTGTTGACTCGAAGTAGTAGGGGAGAGGGAAATCTGGGAAGTTGTACAGGGTAATTAAAAACCTGTAGTGTAATATTCTTTAAAACTGGGTTTTAAAAATGAAATATAAATGTTTGACATAGGTATTTAAACAAAAGAAAAGTTTGGATTCAAAAGAAGTTTGAATCTCATTTTAAAATAAAATAAAGTTTAAAATTTTAAATTATTTGAAACCGCTTTAAAAAGGATTTCACTCGAGTGATTCGAGTGAAATAAATGAAACTCAGTTTGGATTTGTTGCTCGAGTTTCACTCGAGTGATTCGAGTGTCGGACTCGAAGAAATGCGGGGTTTTGCTCGTAAAAATAATTGTTTAACTCGATATTTTTTTTAGCTAGGGGTTTTAAACGTGTAAGTTTATTTCAGTTTTTAAAACCGGGCTTTTAAATAAAAAAATGTGTAGTTAAAACAAAGTTTAAACCAAGATAAGATTGGATTCAAAACGTAGTTTGAATCTCAGTCTTTAAACAAATAAAGATTTTTTTTTAATTTAATTTAAAATTTGTTTTAAACTAATTTGAATGATAAAGTAAATTTTTAAATTAGATTTGAATTTAATATGAAACCGTGTGTAAATTCCTTTAATCTACTAATTTAAGATAACTATTATTTTAGTTGTAAAATAAAAGAAGTTTGGAATTGTTAATATAAATTTGATTTCATTTTAAATCTAAATTTAAAATGAATTTTAAAGTAAATTTAAATTAAATTTATTAAATACCTTATTAATGATAAATGGATCATTAAATGGGAAAGGTTTAAAACTTAAGAATTGTAATTATCAAATTAACTAAATGAATAATGAGTGACTAGAATTAATTAACTCCGAAATCAAGAGTTAATTTTATTTTAATAAGATGAAAGCTAAAGGTAAGTTAATTGGTAATTAAGGAATCGTTGGATTAATTTTAAATTTATGATTAGTAATCAATTAATGAATTAATAGAGGAAAAATTAATAAGTTATTAAGACTAACTTAAAATGTAAGTTAATTACTTTAGAAAAGTAATTAAAGGATTATAATTAGTTATTGAAGGTCATTAACTAAAATTATGCAATAATAAATTAATGGGCTTATTTTAATAATTAATTAAATTATTTATTTAAGATAAGCAATTGTGAATTGTTAAGTATAATTACTTAACGGAAGTAATTAAGGAATTAATTACTCATTGTAATTAATTCGATTTAATATGAATTGTTTAAGTTAATTAATTAAGTTTAATTAATTTAAATAATCATTTGATGATGTAATAAGTATAATTACTTAGGGAAGTAATTAATGATAATTACTGGATGTAATTACCCAGGAATGATTTAATAGTGAAAGTAATTGGAAGATAATTACTTGGTATAATTAATCAAGGGGTTAATTGGAGATAATAAATTATGGAGTAATTTATTTATTTGATAAAGTAATTAAGGGTAGTTAATTACTGAATGGGGTTAATCAAGGGTGATTAACAATTTGGTTTAATTGAAGATTAATTACTTAATGTAATTAATTTAAATAGAAAATATAATTACAAATCATAAATTATTATAATTTATGATGTAAATTAGAATAAATTATTTGGAAATAATTAATAAATGAATTGATTTACTAATGAAATTAATTGAGAAATAATGTAATTAATGTTAGTAAATTCAAGGTAAATTCCTGTGTTTAGTTAAGGGTAATAAATTTGTGAAAATAATTAAAGAATAATTACTTAAATATAATTAAAAGTAAATTAATCAAGGATGATTAATTAAATTGAATAATTGAGTGATGATAAATTAATTGATTGGTAACCGATTATTAGTGATATAAGCAATAGAATGGTTAAGTAATTAATTCAATTCACTTTAAATTAATTAGAGATGTAGGTGATTAATTTAATTCATTTTAAATTAATTATAGCTGATGTGATTGCTTATATATATTGATTGATGATATTGTTTACCCTGAATGGTTTGAGATCTCAATATGAGATTAATGATGCTATGTATGCTTTGTTTTAAATATGATGATAATATGAATTATCTGATATGATGATAATATGCATTATCTGTTTGAAGTGATAATATTGGTTATCTGTTTATGTTGATGTTGACTATCTATTATGATATTGTGATTTATCTATCTGTGTGTATGTTGAATTATTTTGAATTTAACTGGTAAGGCTAAATAGACAACTTGGCCCTAAAAGACACGTTTTGGATTTCGATGAGACCGGGATCGGGTTTTCCGCATTTGGAAGTCCGAAAACCACATCGATTCCAAATTAACGTTAGGTCGTGAATCTGAAGTGAAGATGAAGATTTAGAATGCAAGGGTTATCGTCGTTAACTCAGAGGGTGATTCCAAAATGAGTGTAACGAGATAATGCCTTCGGTTTCGTTCGAACCCGGAACGAACTTGTATGGATTGAATGCTTTCAACACATCGTCAGGTGGACGATGAGCATTCTAAGAAATATGTTCTATAAAGGTAATCGCAGCCTCAAGCCTCATCAACCGGGAATGGCTAAAACAGGGGAGGTGCAGCAAGGTTAGGTGGGTCATGCCCAAGCAGGACAAGATTTTCCCCTGTCTAGATGTCCCTTTTTATTCGGCTGTGTGGACAGTTGTGAGCTCCAACTGTCGGGGTTGTTTTGTTCGGGACTGTTCAGTAAGGAATGGTTCCGGCCTTGTGTTGCAGGGGATGAAGGGAGTAATCCTCGGTACGGTGATCTAGTCCCCGTACTGTGACGGGCGGTACCCCAGTAGCCCTGCCATTGTATGGAATCCAAAATCCAATAAGTGCCAACGGTTTTGATTGTATTACCCACTTCGGTGGCTAGTAGCTGGAATTTAATGAATGTAACAATTTCGGCTATTTTCTATTTACTTGAAAACCCTAGACCTATTATAATATCACAGAATTTCCTATCAAATGTTTTGGTTAGCGTAAGGTAAAAACTTACCATATTTATTCGTGGGAAGTCTTACGTGATACCTTTTGTTTTCAAATGTTTTTCAAAGTTAAACAACTTTAACCTGTTACTCATACCAGACCCATGTCTGACCCGGAGTTTATTTTTGTTTTTTCATAAACTCTCGGGTACCCAAATTTTTACGGGTAGCCAAGGGATTCAGGTTAGGTTTGACGAATTCTGGAGGAGCAATGGAGCAGGAGGCTTCAGCGTTGTAGATACACATATAGTTCCGCTGTGGTGGTATCTCTGAGTTGTTTATCTGCATTGTATATTGACTTGTATAACTAGACAGGTGTTTATAACTGTCTAGTATGTGTTGTATGATCTGTAACTCTGATATATGAAAATTATGTAATAGTTATGTGATCTATTATATTTTATTCCATTCCGCTGTGAGATTCTGTTGTTGTTGTTGTTCTTTCTTCTCTATCTTTTCTATTTTCTCATCCCTTTCTTTCTTCATGATGATACGTCTTTCTGGGCATAGAAGGACGGGTTGTCACAACTATCCATATATAGTAGATACATTATATATGTAATTTATATCAGTAAAGTAAATATATTTCATAGCGTTAAGCCTTTCCATTAATCCCCCTTAACGCGTTTTTAAGCATTGTCGTATAGTTTGCATATAACACAACCAGTAGAATGTTGGTGGCTAGTGATGCGCCGTGATACAACAACACTAAAACAAAATCGTAGTGGTATCGAGTAAGGACAAAAGTTTGACAAGACACGTGAGACAATGCCCAAGGTAGGATACTACCTGTTTGTCAAATCCGGATTGGTGGTAATCGCTAACGGCCCACCGCATCCAACACTATCAAAATCCAAGGGTGCACACCAATCAATAACAATGTAGAGATATAAATATGAAAGAGTTTGTCCGCTAAAGGTAGCTAGCCTCATTGGCCTGGAACGGCTCATGTTTTAGTCATTTCAAATTAAAATAGTGTCAAGGTCATCCATCATCATCACTTTCTTCAAATTCAGTAAACGTTCATCAAATCCAGCCACTTCATTCTGTAACATCCACCACATACATAGTTATTAAAGTGGTACCGGTATTGACAGAGAATATGCCAATCATTGGCCCCGCTCTCTTTAATAACCAAATGTCATTTTACATACCGGTCGGTTCTTTTGCATTTCAAAGAACAATCATACTTCATACCAAAATATCTTATTTACTTTGAAATATCATATTCGCTTCAAAATATCATATTCACTTCTGAATATCATTTTCAAATTAAAAATAGGTTATACCTTCATATCAAATACATTCGCATTCAAATCAACGATTTAAGCATAAATAGTTCCAACTTTGAAATAGTTTGAATATTGAAAATAGTTTGAATAATTTAAAAATAGTTAGAGATTGAAAAAAAATTGATATTAAAATCGTTTGAGTATTTAAAATGGTTTATATATTAAAATAGTTTGGAAACCAAAATAATTTGAATATTAAAATAGATGGAAATTTATAACAGTTTATATTTAAAATAGTTTACATTGAAAATATTTTCAAATTAAAACCGTTTCTTTCCATTTCCAACCAATCTGAAGGTTCAACATTTCAAATCAAACAACTTCAATTTCCAACATTCCATTTCAAATCAACTTCAATTTCAAATTCAATTCAAATCAATCTCAATTCAAAACGATTTCAACTTAACTTCAAAATCAGCATATACAATTTGATTCAAATGGCTAGAAGTTGCAATTCAAATTCTCATTCAAACAATTTAATTTATATCAATTTCAAGTCCACAATTTGGAACAACCATTTAAAGCACTTTAGTAAAAATAATTTAAAAGTTAAAATTAAAATTCAAACCTTTAAAATAATTCAGTTTCGTTAAATCTAAATCGTATTTCACTTTCAACTTTAAGATTTCAAAATAAATTCTTTAAATAATGTCATTTTAAACAGTTTCAATTTCAAAGCCCAAATTTGAAATTAATCCAATTTACAAAATCGAATTATACTTCTTTTAAAACGATGTCATTTAAATAAACCCAACAATTCAATAATTTAAAATCATTTAATTTAACCAATCTGAAGTCCGTATATAATTTTCTATTCTATAGCCAAGTGATCGGTTATTTCAATTTAATCATATGGATAGATATATATCATTTCAACCCATATCTCAATTTATTCGGAATGATTCAATGATAATTTATATGACGTAACAATATACAGGGTGATAATAGGGATATATAAAAATAAATCTACAACCATACATCCAACATATCAATAAATAACATCCAATTTCAGTCAACAACCAAATCAACCAATATATCACAATGGTTTGCTAGTTATCAAATGTCGGGTGTTTAACTAGCAATTCAATTCAAATTTCAATTTAAATGTCAATTCAATTTCGATGTCAATTCAATTCAATTTAAATGCCACTTTAAATCACCAAACAACAATCAATAAATTTTTATCACTTCATTATTTCGATTAAACTAACACCAGAATATTTCAGTATGACGTGAGTGGGTTTAATCACTCGCCAAAATTCTAGAAATCGCCAAAGTGTTTATGTTTGGATTAAAATTAAACGGTCGTTCTATTTAACTCCAAATTTCCATTAGTTCCAAATCTACCCAATCCAACTCCATAGCGTAATGCTCACTGATATGAGCACAGCGCAACTTGTTGCGCTTGAAACCGACCTCGTACGAACAAGATATGGATCAATTAACATTTGAAATAAATAAATTTATAATTAACTTAAATAAATTTAAATTTAAACTAAACCTTTCTCTCTTCCCTCTTTCTATATCTCTCGCTAAATGTTGTAGCCGTTGGAGGATTATCGAATGCCGCCACCACCTTCGCCATCATGAGCTGTGCCTCCCACCACGCGTGTGCCAAGCTTGGTTGCTAGAATTGCCGCTCATGGCATGTCCTAGGTCGCACGAATAAAACCGTCATGCGCCTCCATTCATCGATGATTCGATGATCTGACCGGTGTTAGCCTCGTATGGTCATGCTCTACGTTTGGTAACTTGAAGTCAAAGGCCAATTCGGTCTCTAGAGGCTCCGATGAACTATGGCCATTAGATGGTTATGCTTAAATGAAGTGTGCCGTCTGGCGTTCTATATGTTATATCCATATTTCAAACACAATGGAATATATATTGGGAGCCAATTTCATCATATACAAAAGTTAACTTTTCAAAATCAAATTATATTAATTAAACTTCCATTAATTAAATTTCTATGCGTTTCGAACTCGCATGAACAAACAATATGTCCCATCGACACGAAATTCGACAACATAATAATAATACATTATTGCAGATCCTATGAAACTGTTTTCGTCCAAATTTGAGATAGTACCATAGAAGACTATTTTTACACGTTAATTAAAACAAGTAATTTCCAAAATCAGTTAAATCACTTTTACATCCAAATTTAAAAGTTTACTATCTTTCTACTTATTCAAATAGATTTTAAATCAACTTTAGAAATCATTTTTATTCACATTAAATTCAAATTCAATTATTTAAACGATTCCAAATATTAAATTTAACAATTACTTGTCAAATAAATCACTATATTTGAAATATAAGTTATTTAACTTATAAAACTAACATTTAAAATGAATTTCAAATAATAAAACAACTGCTTCTATTTTACAGTAATTCACCATCTTTGTAATTATTGTATACATCAAAAGTTATTCATTTCTTACCAAATAAATGTTTTTCTTATTTTTGAAATTTATACTTATCAAAAATACAATTTCATTTAAATAAACTTATGCTTTTACTTTTAATAAGCATTCATTCAATTCTTTATTAACTTAACATTGATTATTTCAATTTCTGTTATCAATTACTTACAATTCAATATCATTTAATTACTTTCTAATATAAGTTATCATCTTTTATCTTATTGAATTTTGTTATTTATTTTTTATCTAAGTTCATATCCAATAAATTACATTAATAAATCATTAAATTTTATTTCAAACTATCTTTTAATAATTATATTAAATTTAATATTTTGAAATGATTAAAAATATGGGTCGTTACAATCTCCCCCACTCAGAACTTTTCGTCTGAAAAAGGAACGAAGTAATTATTTAACAATTAGATATATTTTAACCAAAATAATCAACTTATAAAACACTAAAAATCTTATTTGTAAAAATATCCACCATGATTCTGTTGCACCACTCTGATACCGACTTATTTGTAAAACTAAGTTATAGAATTTTAAAGTCTCAAAAAAGTTTCTAACTCTTAAAATTTTGAAAAATTTAGGCGGCATATCCTTTGCATGGCTCGATCGGAAATTTGTTTACAATATATATAATCATAAATATAGATCTCATCTTCGGAAATGAGGCATCCTCAAAGGAAAAACATAAAAGTACGATATGTAATCCGAGATGTAAGCCTTTTATTATTATTAGCAAGCATATATAAGCAATATAATGTGAAAGCAAGCTCAAATGAGAAGCATTTGCTATCGATCCTATTAAACACTCAACAACCAATAAGAACATGTATATAGAAAGTAATATCAATATATAGGATAAAAATAAACCAGTATAACAACCAAATGTAACACTAGTAATCAAAGTTAAATAATCCATGACATACAGTCAATTTTTTTTTCATTCAATTTTTTTCTCAAATGTCACATTACATTTAGTATACTTTCATTCTTATTAACCTCCAATCCTCATTAACATTTTAATTGACTCACTTGATTAATTTACATTCAACTAACTTACATTCAATTCATTTTTTTTTTCAATTTATTCATCTATTTCATTCACATTTATTTGATTTACCTTCAATTTATTTGCATTTAATCTGTTAAAATTCAATTGATTCACTTTATGTTTAACAAAATTTCATATTAAATTCATTTATGGACCATTTTTTAAAATCATTTCATTAAATTTTATTTCATTATCATTTAGTATATTCTCTTCAATACTAATATCATTTATAAACCATTCCATAAAACCATTTAAGTTTATTATAGACATTTTATAAAACACAACTCATGTTTATTATTATTACTTCACAACTTAAGTTCAAATAAATTCATTGATTCGCTTTATTAGTTCATTTCATTAATTCATATCATTAACTTTACTTAAGTTAAATTTTATTTTATAATTCAAATTTCAACTTTCTTATTTCATTAATCATTTCTTAAGTGTGTAACCATTTTATACAGATTTACCTTATTTTACATAATATTATTCAAATTATAAATATCTCAGAAAGCTACAACTAAATTTTTAAACATCCTTTGCAAATTTACTTTATATTTTACAAAATATTTTCAAAAATATGATTTAATTTATTATTTGTTTACCTTCTCTTAAGTTCGTATTAAAATAGTATTTTGCTTTTACTACACAAATTATTCATTTAACATTTCTTAGAACGTTAACTAAATGTATAATATTTCTTATAATAACTTAATTTCTTTTATTTACAAACATTTCCTTAAACACAATTTCAGTTCGAAACATTTCTATTACTTAAATTCATACTTGTATAATATTATATTACATATTCGTATTAGCATTTCAACATTTTAAACATTTCTGGTAATTTTATATATGTTTTTAGATTGTAATAGAGTGCTATACAAATTAATCTTATTCATTTAATTAACAAGAATGTTCTATAATTTACACATGTTTTAAATTACCATTATCTTCAAATTTAAGAGTTATAACTTAACTTCTCACATTTCACTTAAAGACTTAGCTTTTCTTATTTCTCATTTTAGAAGTTTCCAATTATTCAAAAACTTCACTCTCTTTATAACTGAAAATCATTAATTAATGGAAACTTAAGAATTTAAATACCGAGTTCATTTCAAATCATTTTGAAATATATATATATATTTATCTCTTTTGTACACCAAATCATATTAGGTAATTTAAATCAAAAGTTGTTGATCAAAATAAATGCATTGCGAAGCTACTAAGTGGCCTCCCCCATTTTAAAACTTGAAAACGAATGTCGATAATGCTACAGTCATCTTTAAAATTATTTTTCCATTGAGAAAAGAGGGGAGTACGAAAACTTACTTCCCTCAAAATTCTTTTGAGAATTAAATTTGCAAATTCTTCCAAATAATACAAATATTATTTCCAAAATCTTTGAAAACCAATTTCAAAACCACCGGGATTAATGTTCTCAAATTCTCTATTTGAATTCATTTCAATTGTAAATCATATTTTAGAAACCATATTTATAAAATTTCACTTTCTTATAACATACAATAGTTAATAGTTTAGGAACATTAACTAATCAACAATAAATGAATATAATCGAATATTATCATTTCTAACAAACATCACATCTTAATTAATTATCTAAGGTTTTAGAAAATTATTCTTTTATACATATAAAATATAATCCAAGGTAAAATTATTTCATTCACCGATTTCAAAAACAATATTGTGTCAGTTTGCTTTGTTGTGTTTTGGAATCCCTATCGATAACGTAGGCCAGATGAATCCATTAGAAGCCAAAATTCAAACTTAACTAATCAAACAACATAATATAAAAATATTTTTATGACATTATCAAATACGTGATCTCATATACATATACACACTTAATGAGCTTATCTTACAGGTTTAGGTATTCGCTAAACCAACGCTATGATACCAATTGTGACGACCCTCATTTCGGAAGGTTCAAGTTAACAATAAACCACACACGTGCAACTCGAACATTCTAGAAGGCAAATAATCAATGGGTTAATTAAGAAATAAAAGAAAAGAAGAAAAAACATAGAATCTCACAAAAGAATGAAAAAATATAATAATCAAATAAACAGTTCATGAAGCTGTTTCACAATATACATTAGGTTTCACTTTACAATAAAATCAGAGATATACACAATCATCCGAGTTATACATTTAACAAATATAACATAATAATGCAGCAGAAAAAAATGATACAATGGGATCATAATAGCAAATAGTATACTAATCTCCGTCTTCGTTCTCCAGAAATGATGATCTTCAATGCATTGAAATACTCACGCTAACTCGAGTGTAACGAAAAGAAAAAACACTTGGATCAGAATTAAAATATCCTCATGCAAGTCAAATCAACATCACACGAAATGTGAGTGTAACAGCGTTAGGGATGTTATGGGATTTTACATCTCTAATCCAGTGTACAACGCGAGTGCAATAATTTAAGAGATGTTACGGGAAATTCCATCTCCTAAGGATCCGTTAAAATATTTATATATAGTAGATACGCTATATATATAATGTCTATTAGTAAAGTAAATATTTTTCATAGCGTTAAGCCTTTACATTAATCCCCCCAAATTCCTTTTTAAGCATTATCGTAAAGTTTGCATGTAACACAACCAGTAGAATGTCGATAGCCAATGATGCGCCATGATACGACAATACTAAACCAAAATCATAGCGGTATCGAACAAGGATAAAAGTATGACAATGAACGTGATGCAAAGCCCAAGGTAGGATACTACCAGTTTGTCTGATCCAGACTGGTGGTAACCCCTAATGGCCTACCGCGTCCAACACTCTCTAAATCTAAGGGTGTGTGTAGGATCGATTTCACCCTAGAGGGGGGGTGAATAGGGTGATAGTGTAAATTATAAAAATTAATCGCGGAAGATTATCAATTAATTTAAATTCAGATCACAGAATAACAGCACATATATAGCAGAATATAAATAACAGAACAGAACAACACAGAATTTACCCAGCTTCGGCAAAACCCTGCCTACGTGCTGCCCCCAAGGTTTCTACTAGAAATTAGATAGTCCCTCGCTTACACACGTAAACTCGCTATACCCGCTATTGACTAATCTAACTCTACGCTCAAAACCCTGCCACAACTCAACTACCGAGTTGCGAATTCCCAAACTACAACACGTAGTTTGTACCCTAGTCACATGACTAGAAAATTAAAAAACGGTTTAAAAGAAAAATACAATTTAAAAACAATTTAAATAACAAAACCCTATTTTAAAAAACAAAGCCCAAATTAAACAAAGGCCGGCCCCTTATTCACTTCTTCAACCCGTTCCTTTTATTTTTTCGTTCATAAAAAAATGGCCGCTCCTCTTTTAATTGATGCCGGCACTTATTTCTTCGTTCGTTCTTCTTCCTTTAAAAAATTAGGGCTTTTGGTATGATTGAGGTCGCCGACTCTAGTAGCTTCGACCGAGATAAATATAATTCTGTTCCTTGCGTTCGTCGATCGATATGTCTCTTTGAGTTTCTGTCGGCTACTTCAATTCGATCAAGTTCGAATTATAATTGGTATGTTAATTTTTTGCTATTTGCTTTTCCTAGTTTTGGCTTGCTTGAACTTGATACTCTTGCCGATGATGATTTTGGGTATTATATAGGATTTGATTTCCTAGAATTACGTTCGTATATGTTGATTTGAATTTGTCAAATTCTTCATCTCGGCCACTTGATGATGCTTGAATGATTGAGATCGATTCTGACTTTTTCATATGCGTATAATTTCATTTCTTGCGTCCCATGGCTTTGATGTTGACTTGTTCATATGTATGTATATTCTTGCTCGGTGGTCACGGCTTTAATTCATTTTTGTGATGACCACGATGTTGATTTCTACTGCTTCAGCCTAGACTCATTCATCTTGTAGTCTTCGTCTCTGGTCATTTGTGTTGAGCATTTCCATACGATGTTTGTCACTGTTGATTTATTGATTCTGCTTGATAGGTTACTGATGCATATAAAGTTGGATTTGTTTCATTTGAAATTCTGTTGCATACATTACTTTTCATTGTTGTAGCCTTGGTTACTGATCGAGTTCATTTGAACTACTCATTTGTTAATGCCTGATGCATTCACTTGGTTGTGTGTTGCTGCCTTCACTGTCCACCGCAGTTTGTAGTGATATTGAGCATTGCATTCTATTGCATTTGTGCATTGCCTTGTTGATTCATTTGTTTACACTCATGTGTTTGGTCTGCATGTTATGGCCTGTCCCTTGTTTGGTTTTTGATGATATCTTGTTGGCTGTGCATTGACCATTGTTCGAACTTGTATCACTGTCTGGTTCATCTTTGTTGCTTCACCACAGTTTGCATTTGCCACACTTGTGTTCCCTGTTATCAACTGGCCTTGATTATGTTTTGATTCAAAACTTCTGTTCACCTGCATGTATTGTTGGTTCATTGTCTGGTTCGATCATTATGCTGTCTGCATTGAACTTTGAGTTGTAGTCTTCTGTCTTCATGTAGCTTGGTACATTCCTGTAGCACATCTATGTCGTAGCCTGGACTGGTACATACTGTTGCTGGACTAGTGCATACTGTTGCGGCTTGTACTTGTAGTTGCACTTCGAGTTGGATATGTTGGCACTGGAACTAACTTGTATCTGGACTTGTTGTATTTTGAATTTTGTGATGTTGCCTCTGACCTTTGGTGGCTCTGGCTTGTTTATCTGACCTTGTTGCATCTATCACTGAGTTCTCATTTCATATGCTTGCACTTTTGTGGTCTGCACTGCTCGTTTTAAGTCACTTCTAAATGGTGCATTGTCTTCTGGTCATTTGCACTTGCAGTGGATTCATTTGTTTTGGCTTCTCTGTACATTATGCTTGGCTTTAGTTCTGCACCATGTTGTAGCAGTATTGTCTCGAGCTCGACAGTGTTGTTTTCTTGCTTTGATGCATTCACATGCTGTGGTCTTGCTGCAGTTTGGTCTCATATTCAATCTTTGATCATGTTAGCTATTTGGTCGAGTTTGCAGAAGTTGTGATAATTGCTTCATGCTGCTGGACTTGTTTTTGTACATTATTTGAATTTGCATTGATGCATTGTCTTTGCATTCCATGTTGCATGCATGAGTCTGGTTCTCGGCCTATTGCATTTGATCACTGAACTTGACTGTTTAGTTTCATGTGTACTTTTGATTTGCGCTTGAGTTGAATCCAGTTACAAAAACTCGGGTTTGACCTTGTGCTCGTGTCATATTTTTGAATTTATTGCACCTGAGTTGAACCTATCCGTATATTTGGGTTTGACCTTGTGCTCACCTGTCCCTGTAAAACAATCAAGTGTATATATCGGCGTGCACGGCCTTGTGGCATATACAGTAATACACTGTGTATGTCACAAGTTGTTCGTGTATGATGAATTCAAATTTAAATTATGACGAACAACCCAAATAACTGAGGCAAATCATATATTCAAAAATTATTTTCTATTTTTGACTTGCAAAAATATTTCTTTGTCAATTTTACTGCGTTAGTTTATATTTTTGCAGATTGCTCAGATGCTGGATTCAAACTGGAATGAAGTTGAAGATAAATACGAGTGTGAGTGATATGTAGTGAGGTTATTAATGTAAACTGAATTGTGATGTAATTGTGATGTAATCAAAAATGTATATGTATAGTGAGAGTTTGAATTTGTACTATCAAAAATTGTAATAAATATTTGTTTGAATAAAATATTCGTTTGAATTCAAATTCCGTGTTATTTATTTTATTCAGCAAATATTTATTTAATCTGTGAAAAATAAAATAGCATATTATCAAATACATTTAAACGAATGTATATATGTTTATTATCATCAAACAAAAATCATATAAGCCATATTCAACAATCTCCCCCTTTTGATGATAACAAACATATATTTAAGATTTTGAATATGTTAAATGTATTTAATCATTGATATGCTCTAATTGCTCCCCCTTTTTAAATGCTTCCTCTCTACATGATGCTCCCCCTACATATATGCATACAAATAAAAATATGTAAATGAGCCTATATGCAAATGGAAAATTATTTGACCTTTGCTTGATTCTATTTGACAAAATCTTAACTTTTCTCTCCCCCTTTTGTTATCAGCAAAAGAATAATAGTGTTAGAGAAAATAGAGATAAAGTAATCGATATCAATCCAACATTAAAACTCAATTGAATATAAATATTAAATTTCAATAAAAAGTCAAACAAAAATCATAAATATTTTGTTAGGCGCATATTCCATTTTTAGAATGATGGAAATGATGTCATCATATAAAACCATACAGTTGTGTCTATTTGTGGTATATTTATATCAGGAATTTGAATATCTACTAACCATGCATAACCGTTAGGACTTTTAAATGAGATTAGTAGTATTCCAATTTTATTTTAAAAAAAAAATGAATTCAAGTATCTTCTAACCACGCATAACCGTGAGGACTTTTAAATGAGATTAGAATCAACTTCTTTATTTTACAAATCAACTTTTGATATGCGTTCCATACATGCATAACCACGAGGACTTTTAAATGAGCATGGAAGCACATAACAAATTCCAAGTAATTCACCCATGCATAACCGTGAGGACTTTTAAATGAGAGTGAATACTTTGGTATTTATTTATTATTATTATTAATTAATTTTTTATTTTAAAAAAAATGTGAAAATGAAAAAACGAACGATTCCTGTTTAAAGTACCACATATTGACAAACTATATAGAATTTTGGTGAGTGATGGTTGATAGAAATATGATAGGTATAGAGATGGTCATGGAATTTTTACCAACGAAAAGTTTTATAACTCTTGTTTACATTTCTAAAGAAATTTTCTAATTATACTTTCTCGAGTTATAATATATAATCAATATCAACACTCATCACTTTTTCAATCACTATTTTTCTTTTCGATAATCATTTGGGAGTCAGATTAGTCATAATAGTCATTTAAAATCAAATTCAAAAATAATTATGAAATTAATTTTTCAAAAATGAATAATCTGAAAATATGGTCAAAGATGATTTTCTCCAGGGGGTTTTTAAAAGAAAATTTTCTGCTATTTGAAAATTATTTGAAATGAAAAATATGCAGATATTTTCTTTGAAAAAAAACGATGCAGTTACTAAATGTCTCAAAAAAAATCACGTTTCACTAGTAATTTTTCTATCAACTAGATTACTAGTGTAATCTGCATCTGAATTTTTCTTTCACTCAAAAATTATCATCAATTGAATTTTATAGACCAAAACATGAAGTGTGCATCAAAAATTTCAAACTCAATTGTTTCAGCAATTTAAATGACATTCTTTTGAATTTGAAATGAAGCCGTGTAAATAATCAAAAAAACATGAATATAGAGTTAGCCGAATTATAATCAATTGTATAATTATCCAACATAACACTATTTTTAATCCAAAATGATATATATGAAGTAATTCAAAGAATCTAGAGATTTTTATAGTGTTTTTGGCATAAGAATATAATTGGCCAACAATTTTGAATAAATCAGAATCAAAAATCATCATCTTTTCATCAATCTCAATATTAGCTGAATTAATTCAAAATACGGTGCAGATTATCACATTTAATATATCGTTTAAAACATACCATACCTGTTTTACCTTTACGATAATTTTCGTTGTTGTCCGTTGTGATTCTGTCACCTTTATACTAGGCTAAGGAACTTAGCTTTGTCGCCCGTTGTGTTTCTGGAACAGCCAAAATCCAGAGAATACTATTGTTGTTCCTTAGCCTGCCACCACACCTACACGAAGAAAGATTTATGTGACCTATTTGTTTTTATAGGTCCAAGATTGTTAGTAGCAGAATATTTCGAAAAACAATTTTGTAAAGACCCAAAACTATTTATAATTGTTCCCTTTGGCACCCAAATTTGTTTAACTTTGAGAGATTTTATATTTGTGCCTTTTGGAACCCAAATCGGTATAGTTTTCACATGTTTGGGTCTATACCAACAATTATTGTGATCGTGTCCAAATTTTCTACAAATCGTGCACATTGAATTTTCTTGATTAATCTTGTTTTCAACAATTTTCGAACTATTATATCCAAGTCCTTGTTTAACCGTATTAACAGTTTGCTTTCCTAATAGCATATTCAACGATTTTTCACTTTTTGAAAATTTATCTAAAGTTGTTGACAATTGTTGGACTTGTGATTTGAGAGATTCATTTTCGTTTAACAACTGTGTGCACTTTTTAATAGAATTCTCTCTCCTAGTATTTTCATTCTCCTTTAAAATCAGAATTTCATTTTCAAGCGATTTTATTTTAATTTCTGATTTTTTAATTTCTTCATCAAATGTTGGACACTTATCACACTTAGGGATCCTACTTTGATAGGTTTTAACTAATTGATCAAGTTGTTTATTACATTCTATCAAAGTATCTTTTTGAGATTCAAGTTTGGCGTATTTTTCCCTAAGTCGTTCAAAACAACCGTTTACTTCATGAAAATATTTAAGCAACTCAGAATGGGTAAGTTTTGATACCTCACTTGGCTCGTCATCGTCACTGTCAGTTGTATCACCTTGAAGACACAATTCTGCCTTTTCGCTTTCACTGCCAGTGCTTTGATCATTCTCGTCTATTTCATCCCAAGTGGCTGCAAAACTTTTCTTTTTCTGTTTCTTTCCATGGCTGGATTTAATTTGTGGACAATCGGGCTTGATATGGCCGGGTTTGTTGCAATTATAACAAATAAACTTTTGTTCTTCCGAGTAGTCTAGTGCTTTGGCTATTCTGCTTTTTGCTTTTTGAATTCGAGCTGAGTTACCATGTTTTTTATTCCATTTTTTGAATTTCCTTATCAACGGCTCCAATTCTGCTGCTCCATCATCTTCATCGTTATCATCATCACTTTCGGTTGTTCCTTTGAGAGCTATTGATTTCTTTTGAGTGTCACCTCCTTCACGCTCTTCTTTGAATTTCATTTCTAGCTCATAAGTGGTGAGATTTCCGATGAGTTCCTCAACTTTAAGCTGTTTTAAATCTTTCGATTCTTGTATGGCAGTTACTTTTGCTTCAAAGCTTCATGGAAGGACTCTGAGGATTTTCCGGACTATTTCTAATTCGGTGTATGTTTTTCCGAGAGCTTTTGATTTGTATACGATATTGGAGAGTCGTCCGTACATCTCTTTGACATTTTCTTCCTTCGCCGTTTTGAAGTTCTCGTATTCGCTGCTTAGCATTGCAAGGCGAGATTCTTTGACTTGAGATGTTCCTTCGTGAGTCACTTCTAGTATGTTCCATATTTCCTGCACAGTTAGACAATGTGAGACACGATTAAATTCAAATTGATCCAATGAACAGATAATAGAATTCATAGCTTTGGCATTAGTATTTTGTAATTTATTTTCTAGTTCTGTCCATTGTTCCTTTGGTTTCTCTATTTCCTGATTATCTACAGTTATAGTTGGTATACTATAACCTGTCTCAACAATATTCCAAGCGTCAACGGTTTTCAAAAAAATTTGCATTCTATTTTTCCAGTAAGCATATTCACCATTGAACATTGGTGGTTTAACTACGGATTGCCCTTCTGCAAAAGCATTATTAAAAGAAGCCATTTTAAAAATTCAAATTTTTAAAACAAAAACCGATTTTTGAAACACGAACTTTTAAAACAAAAATTGATTTTGGAAACACGAATTTTTAAAACAAAAATTGATTTTTGAAACATGAATTTTTAAACGAAAATTGGTTTTTGTAAAATCAAAATTTTAAAACAAAATTGGCTTTTGTTCCTAGCTCTGATACCACTTGTAGGATCGATTTCACCCTAGAGGGGGGGGGGGTGAATAGGGTGATAGTGTAAATTATAAAAATTAATCGTGGAAGCTTATCAATTAATTTAAATTCAGATCACAGAATAGCAGCACAGATATAGCAGAATATAAATAACAGAACAGAACAACACAGAATTTACCCAGCTTCGGCAAAACCCTGCCTACGTGCTGCCCCCAAGGTTTCTACTAGAAATTAGATAGTCCCTCGCTTACACACGTAAACTCGCTATACCCGCTATTGACTAATCTAACTCTACGCTCAAAACCCTGCCACAACTCAACTACCGAGTTGCGAATTCCCAAACTACAACACGTAGTTTGTACCCGAGTCACACGACTAGAAAATTAAAAAACGGTTTAAAAGAAAAATACAATTTAAAAACAATTTAAATAACAAAACCCTATTTTAAAAAACAAAGCCCAAATTAAACAAAGGCCGGCCCCTTATTCATTTCTTCAACCCGTTCCTTTTATTTTTTCGTTCATAAAAAAATGGCCGCTCCTCTTTTAATTGATGCCGGCACTTGTTTCTTCGTTCGTTCTTCTTCCTTTAAAAAATTAGGGCTTTTGGTATGATTGAGGTCGCCGACTCCAGTAGCTTCGACCGAGATAAATATAATTCTGTTCCTTGCGTTCGTCGATCGATATGTCTCTTTGAGTTTCTGTCGGCTACTTCAATTCGATCAAGTTCGAATTATAATTGGTATGTTAATTTTTTGCTATTTGCTTTTCCTAGTTTTGGCTTGCTTGAACTTGATACTCTTGCCGATGATGATTTTGGGTATTATATAGGATTTGATTTCCTAGAATTACGTTCGTATATGTTGATTTGAATTTGTCAAATTCTTCATCTCGGCCACTTGATAATGCTTGAATGATTGAGATCGATTCTGACTTTTTCATATGCGTATAATTTCATTTCTTGCGTCCCACGGCTTTGATGTTGACTTGTTCATATGTATGTATATTCTTGCTTGGTGGTCACGGCTTTAATTCATTTTTGTGATGACCACGATGTTGATTTCTACTGCTTCGGCCTAGACTCGTTCATCTTGTAGTCTTCGTCTCTGGTCATTTGTGTTGAGCATTTCCATACGATGTTTGTCACTGTTGAATTATTGATTCTGCTTGATAGGTTACTGATGTATATAAAGTTGGATTTGTTTCATTTGAAATTCTGTTGCATACATTACTTTTCATTGTTGTAGCCTTGGTTACTGATCGAGTTCATTTGAACTACTCATTTGTTAATGCCTGATGCATTCACTTGGTGGTGTGTTGCTGCCTTCACTATCCACCGCAGTTTGTAGTGATATTGAGCATTGCATTCTATTGCATTTGTGCATTGCCTTGTTGATTCATTTGTTTACACTCATGTGTTTGGTCTGCATGTTATGGCCTGTCCCTTGTTTGGTTTTTGATGATATCTTGTTGGCTGTGCATTGACCATTGTTCGAACTTGTATCACTGTCTGGTTCATCTTTGTTGCTTCACCACAGTTTGCATTTGCCACACTTGTGTTCCCTGTTATCAACTGGCCTTGATTATGTTTTGATTCAAAACTTCTGTTCACCTGCATGTATTGTTGGTTCATTGTCTGGTTCGATCATTATGCTGTCTGCATTGAACTTTGAGTTGTAGTCTTCTGTCTTCATGTAGCTTGGTACATTCCTGTAGCACATCTATGTCGTAGCCTGGACTGGTACATACTGTTGCTGGACTAGTGCATACTGTTGCGGCTTGTACTTGTAGTTGCACTTCGAGTTGGATAAGTTGGCACTGGAACTAACTTGTATCTGGACTTGTTGATTTTGAATTTTGTGATGTTGCCTCTGACCTTTGGTGGCTCTGGCTTGTTTATCTGACCTTGTTGCATCTATCACTGAGTTCTCATTTCATATGCTTGCACTTTTGTGGTCTGCACTGCTCGTTTTAAGTCACTTCTAAATGGTGCATTGTCTTCTGGTCATTTGCACTTGCAGTGGATTCATTTGTTTTGGCTTCTCTGTACATTATGCTTGGCTTTAGTTCTGCACCATGTTGTAGCAGTATTGTCTCGAGCTCGACAGTGTTGTTTTCTTGCTTTGATGCATTCACATGCTGTGGTCTTGCTGCAGTTTGGTCTCATATTCAATCTTTGATCATGTTAGCTATTTGGTCGAGTTTGCAGAAGTTGTGATAATTGCTTCATGCTGCTGGACTTGTTTTTGTACATTATTTGAATTTGCATTGATGCATTGTCTTTGCATTCCATGTTGCATGCATGAGTCTGGTTCTCGGCCTATTGCATTTGATCACTGAACTTGACTGTTTAGTTTCATGTGTACTTTTGATTTGCGCTTGAGTTGAATCCAGTTACAAAAACTCGGGTTTGACCTTGTGCTCGTGTCGTATTTTTGAATTTATTGCACCTGAGTTGAACCTGTCCTTATATCTAGGTTTGACCTTGTGCTCACCTGTCCCTGTAAAACAATCAAGTGTATATATCGGCGTGCACGGCCTTGTGGCATATACAGTAATACACTATGTATGTCACAAGTTTTTCGTGTATGATGAATTCAAATTTAAATTATGACGAACAACCCAAATAACCGAGGCAAATCATATATTCAAAAATTATTTTCTATTTTTGACTTGCAAAAATATTTCTTTTTCAATTTTACTGCGTTAGTTTATATTTTTGCAGATTGCTCAGATGCTGGATTCAAACTGGAATGAAGTTGAAGATAAATACGAGTGTGAGTGATATGTAGTGAGGTTATTAATGTAAACTGAATTGTGAGGTAATCAAAAATGTATATGTATAGTGAGAGTTTGAATTTGTACTATCAAAAATTGTAATAAATATTTGTTTGAATAAAATATTCGTTTGAATTCAAATTCCGTGTTATTTATTTTATTCAGCAAATATTTATTTAATCTGTGAAAAATAAAATAGTATATTATCAAATACATTTAAACGAATGTATATATGTTTATTATCATCAAACAAAAATCATATAAGCGCATATTCAACAGTGTGCACCAACCAACAATAATGTAGAGATAGAGATACGAAAGAGTGTGTCTGCTAGAGGTATCTAGCCTCATTGGCCTAGTACGGCTCCTGTTTTAATCATTTCAAATTGACAAAAATATCGGGTCCATCCATCATCATTCACTTTCTTCAAATTCAACAAACTTTCATCAAATCCAGCCACTTCATTCGAGAACACCCACCATGTGCACAGTTGTTAAAGTGACACCGGTATTGACAGAGAGTACACAATTCATCGGCCCCGGTCTCTTTAACAACCAAACGTCATTTTACACACTGGTTGGTTCTTTTACGTTTCGAAGAAAAATCATACTTCGTATCATAATATCATATTCACTTAAAAATATCATGTTCTCATCAAACTATCACATTCACTTCAAATTATCATATTCACTTCAAATTATCATTTTCAAATTCAAAATAGGTTATATGCAACGACCCGCAAATTTATCACATTGATAAATTATATTTATTTTTAAATTTATTTAAATAAAAGGTAAATAATAAAAATAATATTTTTTGAGTGATAATAAGTAATGATAACCTTATTTTGAATAAACATTTACAAAAATATTTTCCCTGAAATCTAAGTCGATAAAATGACCGGAAATTATTTTATCGATAATCAGCTTTATATTCGTAAAATATCTCGCACAATGCTAGATACATACACTTATTTTTATAATTAAACACGAATATAAATTTAAATTATTTGATTTGTTTTTGAACATAAAATGTGTTTTTGACATTGTTAAATTTTTTTAATTCAAATTGAGATTTATGATTTAATAATTATTTTATTATTCAAAAAATTATTTTAAATAATGATAATTCATTTTGAATAGTTATAAAGTGATAATAAATCATTCATAATAGTTTTGTAAAGAGATATATTTGATTCGAAAATATAAGAAAAAATCGATATCGCTTTATCGATATAGTAGCGATTTTTGAAAATAAATTTTAATATTAATTTATATGGTTTTATAATTCACATATGATCATTTAAATTCATCTAAAATGATAAGAAAATATTTCCCAACTTTTGTTTACAAATATATGTACGTTTAAAGTATAAGTGAAATTGTGACCAGGAATTGGTTCTCCGAATTGCAACGGTTTATCGAACAAAAGTTGTTAGGAATCAATGCAACGTTGTTTATATGTCATGTACACATATAAAACATATAAACGCATCCACTAACATGCACATGAATATATGTACACATACATATATACTTATACACTTAAAAATACATACATAATATAAAATCAAAGATATTTTAAGTAAGCTTCCACCTTAAGCTTACATAAGCAAACTTATGCATATATGAAGTGGATGGAAGTGATGGGAACATAGTATGGAGGTTTTTCTGGCCTAGGTAGGGGAAAGGTGTGTTGGAGAAGCCATGAAGTGATGATGTGTGTCTGGATTATGTTACAATCTTCCTTTGGCTATAAATAGCCCACCCTCTCATCACATTTTTTCACCTTCTTCACTCTAGCCTAACTTCCTTATGTCGATCGAAATAAGAAAATTATTTTATTCAAACCATTTAAAATTTCAGTGGCTACAACTTTCTAGTTGACCATTTCTTCTCATTCGAAGCTTAGCAATGCTCAAAATACTATTTTCTCCAAATCATTTTCGAGCCAAGTTTTAATGGTTGAAGGTACCTTTTTTTATTCGAGAGTACTCCTTAAAATCAGATCCAAACGAGGTAATTATTTTTTTCAAACTATGTGAAATTCTAATGGCTACAACTTTCATGTTTAGCACTTCTACTAGTTTTGTGCCTAACTATGTCAAAATACCACTTTTTTACAGTGCATTCTCGGGCTTCGTTTTTACAAATCCGAGAATACATCTTATTCTCTTGATCATAACTTCATCATAACTAATCTAGATTAGATGATTCTTTAACTAAAATTGTAGAGGAAAGAATTTCCTACAACTTTTATGTTTACCACATTTTGATATTCAGAGAGTTGAGTATCCAAAATCCAAGAGAAAATGACCTATTTTTAGGTCTAGTTTTCGGTATATTCAATAAAATCCAAAACCCTACACCTCATTTCCCATGCTTGGCCAAGCACTACTTTTTGCATTGAATGGTCAAGCACACTAGGAGGCAAGGTGTGTGGGTTTCGTGAGCTCGAATCGTGAGCTAGTGAAGCTATAGCCATTTTTCGATAGGAAATCAATATGAGAACTCCTAAAATCTTATTATTATATTTTTGGATGATGATATGATGTGTTGCAAATAGATGCTTAATATGATTTAATAATCAAGTTTGGTTGTTTTCATATGATTATCGAATATATATGCAAGTCACAAATATACATGTCGATAAGCACAAAGGAAATCACTTTCCTTGAGTAAATGAAATGGTGTATATGGAATTGTTAAACCTCTTAAAAATGGTTTAAAATGTATCTTAAATGCCGTACAAACCTTTAAAAGTGTTTTGGTGAAGTTTTAAAAGAAATGGAAAATTTAGTTAAAAACAAGCGCGTCGCGTCACGGTGGTTCACGACGCGCTATAAAAGTCAAACAAGTGTAGAAGTTGGAATATAGCTTGGAATTCTTCAAGATAAGAATGTTTTGAACTATTATATCCATAGTTTTCCAACGAAGAAAGAAAAATTGAGATTCAAATATGTAGATTTTGAAATATGAGTAAAACAAGTTTTTTGAAAAATCTTGATTTTGCAATTTAGAATCCAAAACTGGATTTCTATGAAAATGATGTTTAAAAATATGGAATAAATCATAAAAAGGTTTTAAAATGTTTTAAAAATGATTTGAGTAATAAAAACAAATTTTCAAATAATAAAAAGTCGCTTTGATCAATATAGCCTAAAAGCACTTTTCGCAGCACTTTTCCACAACACTTTTCGGTAACTTTTGAAATATAGTTTCAAACTTAACTATTCTTTTCCAATTTTTTTTAATTTTTTTTAAATGATTAATGAAGTGTTTTAAAGGTAAACTGAATGATTTATGAAATGATTAATTTTTTTAATGGTTTAGAGTCGATCAAATAATTTGACTGTCTTATGGGTGTTAAAGAGATAGTGCCTAGGCTTGGGTTTGGAAAACCAATTTCCTGCTCTTCCTGGATATCCGGACTGGCCCGACGGAGGGGATATTAAATTTGATTTACTCGGATCAAAATTTCAAAAGGAATAAAGAAAAAATATTTTTCGAATTTAAACAATTTGGTTTTATGGACATGATCTTCTTGTACTCGGTGTTAAAGCCTAAAGAAGGAACTCATACTATTCATGGAATTTAAACGGTGATTTCATCATTATTCCACCCATAGTATTTTTTGAATACCAGAATTGATATTAAGTAGAATTAGAAGATTTCTATAGGTTCTGCTCACTTAATGATTACTGGTTTTGGATTAACATCCTAGATAACATGGTTTTAACTTAATCAAAATTATTAGTTTAATTTTCATTAAGATTTAAATGAAATGATTTGAAAATATTTTCCTAAGTGAAAAATGAAATGATTTCGAATTATACCAAGATTTAAAAAGGTTTTAAGTAATTAAAGGTTTTGATAAGTGAGGTATAATAAATCCGTATATATCAGAAATAATATTTTGGAAATATATATCTGTAAAAGTGATTTTTATAAGAACTTAATCAGAATGATTCCCCAATTAAAAAACCTCTTTTTAGCGATGATTGGTTTAAAGGAATCGGGGGCGGATTTGGGGTAACTCCTATTCGAAAACCACTTAGAACCAATGTAACATTCAAAAAATAAAGTCCCGATAGAAAGAATGAAGACCATGGATTTTTGGGATGAAAGACTGCTTGTTGATAATTCTGTTTAACTCCCAAATACTAAAGTAGCAGTGATACCTTCATTTTTGAAATTCTTTGGGTTGCATAGACTTCTCGCTACTAATCCTAAGGTTATTTCCTAACAGGATATGGTAGAAGAGTGCCTTCGGTTTCATTCAATCACAGAACGAACTTGTATGGATGGATGTCTGACATTGCATTCTTGAGATTTCATCGTCGAGTTTTACAAATATACATCTGTTTGGTGGTGGATAAGGCAACTTCTCTTAGCTTAACACCCTTCTCTGAGACGTATGAGCTCAGAGGTTGTATGTTCATGCAAGTCAATAGGGATCGATGGAATGGCAGTATGGCGCTCAAAGGAAGATGATGTGCTATGTGAAAGGTAATCATTACCTCAAGCCTCACACCTGGAAATGAACTAAACAGGGTAGATGAGGGAAGGCTATGTGGTTCGCAATCATTAGGGTATGATCATCCCCTTCTAGATATATTTTTACCCGCTATGACGTTCGGGATTAACTTAATATAGTGTATGCTAGAGCGCACTCGGATAGATCGGTAACGACCAGGGTGATGACATATTCGGTACTATTTAGGAAGAGGTGGGCTGCTCTTGTGTTGGTAGAGGACCATCGTTGGGCCTCGGTAAATTCCTCTAGAGATGTACTGCTGGAAGGTAGTCTCTTCACCTGGTCATTTATATGGAAACCGTTCTCCAATAAGTGCCTGCCATTCTGTTTTTAGAACCCAGGTTTGTGGTTAGTATGCTTGTACTTAATAATGTAACAATTTCGGCTAAGATTGATAAGTTTACCAGTAAATGTTTCAAAGGTATGTCATTAAAAATAATATCAAGTATTTTTTGTAAATGATTTGGTAATCATAAGGTAAAAACCCGTTCCATGTTTATATGCGACGTGGTCTTATAAGATACCTTTTTCTTTTTGAAAATGTATATTTTGAGTTCTCACACTAGTCCTATGACTACCCCGGAGTTTATTTTCCTTTTCCTTAAAATTTGGATGCCCTAATTTTCCCCGGGCAGCTAGTAGTTCAAGTTTAGTTTAGAAGAAATCAGGATGTAGCTCACTGCAAGGAGTTAGAAGATTTTTCTAAAGATTATTATTTATTTCCATCACACTTTAGTGCTATAGTATTCCGCATTTGTAAGGGCAAATATTTATAATTGTCTATGTTAACTTTGATAAATGTATTTTAATTTCCACTGTAAAGTTTATTTGTTGAAATAACATACATGCGATTCCATTTTATCTTTATTTTCTTTCTTACTCTTGAGAATTCGCTTCTCCGGCACTTGGATTTACGACATGTGAATACCGAAGATGTATTAGTATCGATTTTCAAGAGTCAAAGAAATGAGCCTCACATTTGGTATCAGATCCTAGGTTGAGCAAACACTTGAGCCTGATAAGGGTAAGAGACTCACCAAAGATAGGGTTAGTAATACCCTAGGATGAGTAACTCATTAGAGATAGGGTTAGTAATACCCTGGAATGAGTTTGAGAGTATTATATATGAGCGACTATTTGTTGATATTATATACAAATGATTTTGGTTTTGAAAATTGGTAAATGAAATAATTTTACCTATGATTATATTTTGAATGTAAAGAATACTTTTCAAATAATATATTTATTTGATTAAGAAAGGATAATGCTAAGTTATTATCATTAATTGATGGGTTATTTAATTTAAAAGTCTAAGTACGGACACCTCATGAATTTAGTTCCACAATTTGACTATGGAGTATTTGATAAATAATAATCTTCGTTTAAGATTAAAGGAATTTATTTAAGATAAATAAATCTTATGAATATATTTTATATAAGTGATTTTATAAATGGATTTATAAAACATGCTTTATAAAGTAACATTTGAGAATTTAAATTTCAGTATTTTTGGACGGAATTTCAAATGATTTTTAGAAAAGGAGTAATAATGGTATTATTTCTAAAATGTGATTTTGAAAATGAAAAAAAATCTTATGATTAATTGATCCGAGTGGCTCGGAAGTAAATAAAAATGGGCAGGAGATGTGTTTAGATGTTAAACGCTTCTCTTAAGTATTCCCCTTTTGTTAGGAAATATGTGATACTATTGGCGGTACCCAGTTTCTTGTTATCATTTTTAAGTTACTCAATCAATATAATTTTCTAAAGTTAAAAAGGATAACTTGAATCATTAATTGAAAAATTAATGGTTGTCAGTTTTTATCAAAGTTTATTTTCTTAATTGATAAGCATGGGTATGCTTTGATCTTTAAAATAAAATTTTAAAGTTATTAATGAATGGTTTTGTATTTGTAGCTAACGATGTTTTGGCAACATTTATTTTTAAACCCCTGAATGATACTTTGGAAGAAATCTTATGAGTATATTTAGATCTTTAATAATGGCATTTTGAAGATAATAACAAGTATTGGAATCTTTTATAAAAAGATAGAAAAAAATTATAACTAACATGTTATAAAAAGAGAAGTTCATTATAACAATGTTTTGGTAATAATTATTTTAATCTCTTCGATTATATTTTAAAGTAAGACATTTAAAATAAATTATGAATATACTTAAAGCAACTGAATAAGTATATGAATAATTTTATTTATTGAAACTGTAAAAGTAAAGAGAATATATATATATATATAGGAAGTTTTAAATTAATAAATGAATGTTAATTAATAAAGTAAGTTTTAACTAAATAAAGAATGTTTTCACATTTGATATTAGTTAAAGGAAGTTTATGGTAATTTATTAATTCAATGAATTATTTTGAAAATAATTTTTTCGAAAACCATTAAGATAGGTTTATAGATCTGTTATAATAAAAAGATATTTATCTTTTGAAAAGAAATGTGTTTTTAAGTATAAATATTTGGAAATTAAAATGTAAAAAATGGTTATGTATAAAAAAGTATCTTTATGGGAGTCTGAATAAAGAATGAAAGTTTTATGAAATGTTTTCATAAATATTTTTGAAAGGCTAATAAATACATATGAAGTATATGGATTATTTCGTCGCACGATTTAATCTAAGATTCGAGTGCAGCATATTGACATGTTTGACACTTATCCGAAAATGGATTTATCACTCAATTCCTGACGACGAACATTGATGAAGGTTTGTGGTTGGATACTTGAGTTTTCTATCATAGTTGAGAGCTATGCAAGAAAAACTAAAGTTCTGATCAGAAATCCTAGTCAAAGTCCACATTAAACGATCGGGGAATCAATACTAGTTCGGTAGTAAAGTTGTGGATTCAAGTAGTTGGTCGAATCAGATGTTGCATACGGGTGATCTAACTACATCGTATGGGTAAAAGTTTAAAAATAAATGTTTTTGAAAAACCTTTGGGTTTTTCTTTTGGGTAATTTTGGGGACGAAATTCTTTTAGGGGGAAGTCTTTAACGACCCGCAAATTTATCACTTTGATTAATTTTATTTATTTTTAAATTTATTTAAATAAAATTTTGATAATACAAATAATATTTTTTTGAGTAATAATAAGTAATGATAATCTTATTTTTAATAAATATTTACAAAAATATTTTCCTCGAAATCCAAATCGATAAAATGGCCGATTTTTTTTATCGATAACCGGCTCTATAATCGTAAAACGTCACGCACGGAGCTCGATACGCACACTTATATTTATAATTAAACAAGAATATAAAATAAAAACAATTGATTTATTTTTGAAAATAAAATGTGTTTTTGACATTGTTAATAATGCCCTTAAATATGATAATTGATTTATTCAATTTAAATTGAGGTTTAATGATTTAATAATTAATTTAACTATTAAAATAATTATTTTAAATGATGATAATTCATTTTGAATAGTTTTAAAGTGATAATAAATCATTTATAATAGTTTTATAAAGAGATATATTTGATTCGAAAATATAAGGAAAAATCGATATCGCTTTATCGATATAATAATGATTTTTGTAATTAATTTTTAATATTAATTATATGGTTTTATAATTAAAATATGATTATTTTAATTCATCTAAAATGATAAGAAAATATTTTTAGTTTTTTTTACAAATATATGAACGTTAAAGTATAAGTTAAAATGTGACCGGGAATCGATTCTCCGATTGCAACGGTTTATTAACGAAAGTTGTTCGGAATCAATGCAACGTTGTTTATATGTCATGTACACATATATAACTTATAAATGCATCCACTAACATGCACATGAACATATGTATACATACATATATACTTATCTACATTAAAATACATACATAATACAAAAATCAAAGATATTTTAAGTATGCTTCCTCCTTAAGCCTACATAAGTCAACTTATGCATACATGAAGTGGATGGAAGTGATGGGCGCATGGTTGGGAGGATTTTTCTAGACTAAGGAAGGGGAAGGTGTGTTGGAGAAGCCATGAAGTGATGATGTGTGTATGGATTCTTTTACCCTCTTCCTTTTGCTATAAATAGCCTACGCTCTCATCACATTTTTTCACCTTCTTAACTCTAACCTAACTTCCTCATATCAGATCAAAATGAGGAAATCCATTTTTTGAAACCATTTCAAATTTCAGTGGCTTCAACTTTCTAGTTGACCACTTCTTCCCATCCAAAGCTCAACAATGCTTAAAATACCACTTTCTTTAAAAAAATTCGAGCCCAGTTTTAATGGCTGAAAATACCTCTTTTTCATTCGAGTATAACTCCTCCAAAACAGATCCAAATGAGTTAATTTTCAAACTACATGAAATTCCAATAGCTACAACTTTCATGTTTAGCTCTTCTACTAGTTTTTAACCTAACTATGTCAAATACCACTTTTTTATAGTGCAATTTCGGGCTTCGTTTTTACGAATCCGAGAATACCTCTTCTTCCCTTGGAAAAAATACCTCATAACTAATCCAAATTAGATAATCCTTTTTCTGAAACCGTTGAGGGAAGAATTTCCTATAACTTTCATGTTGACCACATTTCGAAATATAAAGAGTTGTGTATCCAAAAACCCTACAGAAAATGACCTATTTTTAGGTCTAGTTTTTGGTAAATTCAATACTAATCCAAAGTCCTACGCCTCATTCCCTATGCTTGGCCGAGCACCACATTTGTTATGGAATGACCTAGCACACTAGGAGGCAAGGTGTTGGGGTTCTTGAGCTCGAATTGTGAGTTAGTGAAGCTATAGCCTTTTTTCGATAGGAAATCAATGTGAGAACTCCTAAACTATTATTACTATATTTTTGGATGATGATATGATGTGTTGCAAATGGATGTTTCATATGCTTTGATCATCAAGTTTGGTTGTTTTCATATGAATGTTGAATATATATGCAAGTCATGATATACACATCGATAAGCACAAAGGAAATCACTTTCCTTGAATTAATGAAATGGTGTATATGGAATTTTTAAACGTCTTGAAAATGGTTTCAAATGTATTTTAAATGTCGTATAAATATTTAAAAGTGTTTTGGTGAAGTTTGAAAAGAAATGAAAATTTTGGTTAAAAATAAGCTCGTCGCGTAATGGTAGTTTGCGATTTCGCGCTATAAAAGTCAAACGAATGTAAATGTTGGAATACAGCACAGAATTCTTCGAGATAAAAATTTTCCAAACTATTATAGCCATTGTTTCCAACGAAGTAAAAAAATCGAGATTCCAATAAGTATATTTTGAAATATGAGTAAAACAATCTTTTTGAAAAATCATGATTTTACAGTTCGAAATCCCAAACTGGATTTCTTTGAAAATGATGTTTTAAAATGTTTTAAATTTCAAAAGGAATCTTATAAAGGTTTTAAAATTGATTTGAGTTATGAAAATGAATTTTCAAATAATACAAAGTTGTTTTGATCAATACAGCCTAAAAGCACTTTCTACAGCACTTTTCTATAACTTTTGAAATATAGTTTTAAACTTAACAATCCTTTTCCAATTCTTTTATAAATTCTTTTAAATGATTTATAAAGTGTTTTAAAGGTAATTTCAAGGATTTATGAAATGATTAAATGTTTTAATGGTTTAGAGTCAATCAAATAACTTGACCACCTTATAAGTGTTAGAGAGATAGTGTCAGGCTTGGGTTTGAAAAACCAGTTTCCTGCTCTTCCTGGATATCTGGACAGGCCCGATGGAGGGGATAGTAAATTTGATTTATTCAGATCGAAATTTCAAAAAGAATAAAGAAAAAATATTTTCCAGATTTAAACAATTTGGATTTTATGGACATGATCTTCTTGTACTCAGTGTTAAAGCCCAAAGAGGAAACTCGTACTATTCGTGGAATTTGAAAGGAGATTTCGCTGTTATTCCACCCATGATATTTGTTGAATACATGAATTGATATTGAGTAGAATTAGATGATTTCTATAGATTTCTCACTTAATAATTACTGGTTTTGGATTAACATCCTAGATAACATGGTTTCAACTTAATCAAAAATATGAGTTTAATTTTGGTTAGGATTTAAATGAAATGATTTGAAAATATTTTCCCTAGTGAAAAATGAAATGATTTAGAATTAGATCATGATTTAAAAAGGTTTTAAGTAATCGAAGATTTTGATAAGTGAGGTTGAATAATTCTGTGTATATCAGAAAGAATGTTTTGGAAATATATATCTCTAAAAGAGATTTTATAAGAAGAACTTAATCAATTAAAGAATGATTCCTTATTCACAAAACCTCTTTTATCGATGATTGGTTTCAAGGAACCGGGGTCGGATTCGGGGTAATTCCAATCCGAAAACCAATTTGAACCAATGTATGCGTTCGAAAAATAAAGTCCTGATAGAGAGAATGAAGAATGAAGACCTGAGATTTTTGGGATGAAAGGACTGCTTCTTGATAACTCTGGTTAACTCCCAAATGCTAAAGTGGTAGCGATCCCTTCATTTTTGAAATTCTTTGAGTTGCAAGGACTTCTCGCTACTAATCATAGGGTTAATTCCCGACAGGATAAGGTAGGAGAGTGCCTTCAGTTTCATTCAATCCCAAAACGAACTTGTATGGATGGATGTCTAACATTGCATTCTTGAAATTTCATCGTTGACTTTTATAAATATACATCTATTTGGTTGCGGAGAATGCAACTTCTCTTAGCTTAACACCCTTGTCTGAGACATATGACCTCAGAGGTTGTATGTTTGTGGAAGTCAATATGGATCAATGGAATGGCAGTGTGGCATTCAAAGGAAGATGATGTGCTATGTGAAAGATAATCTTTACCTCAAGCCCCACATCCGAAAATGACCGAAATAGGGTAGACGCGACAAGGCTATGTGGTTTGCAACCATAAGGGTATGACGTCCCCTTCTAGATATATTCCTACCTGCTATGATGCTCAGATTTAAATTAATATGGTGTATGCTAGAGCATGCTCGGATAGGTCGGTAACGATCAAGGTGATGACATATTCAGTACTATCTAGGAAGAGGTAGGCCGGTCTAGTAGAGGACCATCTGTTGGGCCTCGGTACATTCCTCTAGAGATGTACTGTTGGAAGGTAGTCCCTTCATGTAACGACCTGCTTTTCCATACAGTTTAAGCTGACAATTAACCACGTTTGTCCAACCCAAATTGAATGAGAAAGTGGATAGTTAAGGAAAAATAAAGAAGAAAGAAGACAAAAAGAATTAAACAACACAAAATCTCATATCGGAACGAATAATCTATAACAGATAACAAATCTTTATAAAAAACAAAACTGTAATACATGTATATACGAACATCAATCAGAGTATACTAACCTATTCAGCATTGATTGTTATAACAACCTGTCCTCACAATTGATGAATAATATACAATAATGAATGCAGTGAAGAAAAATAACCATCTATGTAAATACGTCTCAGGTCCTCCAGCTCATCTCCTGAAACTCCAAATATCTAAGTAAACTTGAAAATATGCTCGATCTGACTCGAGCATTTTAGGAAAACAACGCCCTGGTCTGTTTGGTAAAAGCAGCACGAGAAACTCAAATCATAAGGAATTTTATTTATTGTAACTTGTAAAATCCTTTAAAATCAAAGGCATCTCGTAAGACCACGCACACATAAACGCGGACGGGTTTTTACCTTACGACAACCAAAACCTTTATATCGAAAAATCCAAAGATATTATAATAATGCCTAGAGGTCAAAGTAAAATATGAAAATAGCTAAAATGCTTGCATCTCACATTTCCACATAGTTGGGCACAATCAAAACTGCACAGTGCTTATTGAAGAATGTACTCCATACTATGACTAGGCACCGGGGTACTACCTATCATGGTACACGTTTAGAAAATGTGCCGAGGACCTCGCCTGGTCCCCTGCCAACATAAGATAGACCTACCCTTGACTAGATAGTATCGAATGTGTCATCATCCCGGTTGCTTTGCAACCCATTTTATTGAGATCTCATGCACAACCAATCCATAAATATGTAGATATATCTAGAAAGGTAATGACACACCCTAATAGGAGAGACCCACTTAGCTTTTCTACATTTGCCATGATTTTAGTCATTCCTGGTTGATGAGGCTTGAAGCTACGCTTACCTTGTGAATATCAATCCCATTTGGAATGCTAACACTGCCTTCCAGGCAATAATGCAGTGCCAACATTCATCCATACAAGTTGTCTAGGATAAAGACAAATCGAAGGCACTACTTCTACTACATCCATTTTAGAATCACCCATAGGAATAATAGCAAGTAGCCCTTACACTTCAATGCTCCGTCTGTGATTTCATATTCTTTAAGATGTCTTCAGTTAGAAACGCTTGAGTTGGATCAAAGTGGTTCTCGAATAACATATCTGATCTCGGTCTCTTCAAACAACTTTCAATAATTTTCGGTTAACTCAGCCCCGGTTCTTTAGGAAATTAACAGATAAAGATAAGATCGGAGTTCATCTCCTAACCATTTATGGACGAATTTCCTTATCATTTATCCTAGAAGAATGAAACGAGGTTTGTACGCACAGTACAAAATCATCGGGGATGACTATGCCATATAACTCACGTGTTTCTTCTAGATATTTCCAAAGTTACGTTTAAGTCCAGATTTGATAGTCGGTCATTTCACTATCAAGTATACAAACATTCAAACATTTATTTGATTCATAAGAGATCCACTAAGCCTTTATTAATTAATCTTTAATTAATTAAAACACTTTGCAAAACTTGATCGAAAGATCTTTTTAAACACTACTCCCAAAACTCTTTACATTCCTTTTATACTTGGGATTTTTTACTTATCTCAAAATATAAGTATTTACCAAACACATTTGGAAAATTCCCTCTTCTTAAATTCCATATTAAATGGCTAAGAAATTCCCTTTCAAAACATCACTTATTATAAAACCCATTCACTTTATAGAACTCATCCACTTATCCCTTATAAAAATTCTTTTCATAAGTTCGCTTCATATTTCAAACCTCCCCATAAATTTTCAAACTAGATTCAAACTTCTTTTAAAAATCTCTATAATGATTTATAAAATCTCTTTCCATGTATAGAACTCTTTATGAAATTTCCTTTATAAAATATCTTTGACATTACAAAATCTCACTTTAAATAAACCCTTTTATTTAGTAAAACCCTTTATATAAACAAGTTATATTTATAAATACTTTTATAAACTAATTTGTATAACTTGAAAATCATTTATAAACTTTAAAACCCAAAACCGATTAAAGAACAAGAGCTAATTTAAAACCGTACTTTATAATTTCAAAAGAAGGCTTAGCAATTCCAACGGTGCCTGTTTAAGTTACCATTTAGTTTCAATTTCTCTTTCAAATCATTCAACAATTTATTTTACATAAGTCAACATATATGTAAATATACTACATATCCAAATCACGAAATAACACGTCAATATAAACTAACTAGCATAAACATGTCCATATAACATAATAGCAGGATATTGATTTGTCCTGCTAAATAGATGTCCAATCCATTCAATAAATTTATAGTAGAATGGGGATTTATTATACTATCAAATGTCCACACAATCAAACAATCAATTTATGGCAGAATGGGGTTTTATTCTGCTCGTAATTGTCCACAACAATCAAAACAATCATATTATAGAAGAATATGGATTTATTTTGCTAATAGATGTCCACTCGAATACAGCCACTCACATTGTACTTCATTCACAGTTGGTTTTCTACTTAATGGTATCGACTTTTCAATTTCTTGGGTTCAAACCATCTTTGAAAAGAAGTACCTTAAAAACAATTTGATTCTTGGAAATAAGGATTAAACATAAAACATTATTTTAAAATGATTAATTACAAGATAAACTCTTATTAAATCATAATTAATCCCTATTAATTTTGAAATTAGTTTAATTATAAATTAATAAATAATTAAAACTTTAATAAATAATTTATTTATAAATTAAACCCTTAATTAATCCTTTATTGAGTATTAAATAATAATTTAAAACCTTTATTAATAATTAACTATTAAATAATTTTAATTAAGTAATTAAATAATCTTTTGATTAGAACTTAAATAATAAATTAAACCTTTAATATATAATATACTTTAAAATTAAACCTTAATTATTTTATCATTAAAAATAGTTAAAAGTTGATTAATTAAATAAATAATTGACCTTATATTTGATTAGTAATTAATTAAAAATAAATAGCCTTTAACTCATAATTAATTTAAAATTAATCTTGCTTAATAATTAATTAAAATTAATATTATTTTTAAAATATAATTCATTAGTATTTAATCTTCACTTAATTATAATTCATAAACCCTGTTTAATACTTAATTTAATTATTAATTATAAAAACCTAATTAATTAAAAATTAATTATTAATTAACTTTTTAAAACACCATTATTAAGTTTATAAAACATTTTCAAAACATTTTAGTTTGATAAAACTAAATTTTGCAAAAATTGAATTTTTGAGCGAAATTACATCCATAGCGACTATCGCTCCGAATACCTTAACTTTCAAACTTATTTAACATCTCAAATATCCCTTAAAACTCTTACCTTTACTTTAAATTACTTTATTGACTTAGCATAAAGTTTTTAGAGAAAAACTAAAGTTAGAAAACATTATAAAACTTTTTATTAAAAACAAGGTGACTAAAACAAGTTTGAACCCAAGGAATCCCCATGCCACTTAATAAGTTCAATTATTAATTTTTTAGTATGCATCACTTACATAATCTAGCCATCCATAAACTTTTCACCATCATATCACAACAAATATCACATCTTTATAACCAAACACATCACTTAAGCCTTCGATTCACTAGTCAAAAGCTAAAGCACAACTAGCAACCCATACATATATTCAAACCATATAATAATTCCACCAAACAATCAACTTATTTTACCACCAATTAGTTAATACATGTAAATGTAAAAAATTTCCCAAAAAGTAAGAAGTTTACTCACCGAAATCTTTTGAAAACTTGAAACATTTTGGAATTCGAAATGCTTGGAAAATCACAAAATCTACTCGAAAATAGGTCAACTTTCCCTCGATTTTTGGACATGTAATTCTCGGATTTTGGTAAAGTAATTAAAAGGAATGTTATAGAAAATTATTTCAACACTCAATTTCAGTTATTTTTGAGGAAGATATGATCGAAATAAGAAGGACCATTTTTGGACTTGGATCTCTGAGTCAAAAAACACTTTTCAAATAAATGAGATTTTTACATAGTTGGACCAAAATTTTGAAAAAGTGGTCTACATAAAAGTTGTAGCCACTAAAATTTCACATGATTTGATAGAAAGAAAATCTTAATTTGCTGAATTTGTAGGATGTTATGGCCGAATGAATTTGGAGGAAAATAGAGAAAGTGGAAAATAAAACAAGTGAATTAAAACCATGTTTTTAAACTAAGAATTTGATATTTGAAAACTTTAAAACCAATAAACTAATAAAGAAGCCATGGAGTTTTGTTTCCAAACTTAAGGAAGTTTTGAAAATGGAAAAGAGAATGAGAAAGTGAAATAACAATTAGGAAAATTAGTTTACATATTATGTTAACATGTTGAATTACCATACTTCCCCTCGTCCTTTACCCTCCATTCCATGAATGCCACATCACCATGTCCTCTTCCTCCCATTATATCAATGACACCATAGCCTCCCCCTTTCACATCAAGCCACCTGTAACAACCCAGTTTTTTCCTGTGATTACTTTAATTGTATATTTTAATTATTTTAATTTCCTAATTTAAAAACTTTATTTTATTTATTTGAAATGAATTAATTTTATTATTTTAAATATAAATTTTGATTTTTGTGTGAATTATAATTCCAAACCCGAATAAATGGAATATTTCCAAAAAAGTGGATTTCTGGTCAAAATGGTCAAACTTTGACTTTTAAATTTCAAATTTAAATATTTGAATTTTTTACTTTTGTCTTTTATTATGAAAATAGATTTAATTTCAAGAATATTGCTTTTCGTTTCGTTGAAATCGGATTAATACTGTGAAAGTTATGCTTTTTACAATATTATGTGTAAATTGTTTTATTTAACAAATTTGTTTATTTTAATTTATATAAATAATATTTTTGTTTGTAAAATCATGTTCTAATTTGTGTAACATGGTATGTTTTGCATATATTTATTTTTAAAACATTTTTAAAGTATAGTTATAATGTTCAAATATTGATTGTATATTGTTTTCAATCTTTAATTCTAGTTTCCATTAAATAAAGTATTTTCTTTATTTATTTCCTACTTTTACTAGAACCATTTATGTATTCTTCATAATATCTATCTCTACTGTATTTTTCTTATTTATACATTCATTTAGTAATTAAATGGATAAGTATTTAGATCCCTATTTATTTCTTTGAAAGAAATCTCAAATATATATATATATAGACGTTATTGTTTTAAAAGGCATACCTTTAAATGTTTATTTTAATTAATATAAGTAATATTTTTGGTTGATATATCATGTTATAATTGTGTACATATATGTAACATTACATGTTATGTATATATTTACAACATTTGTCCATTTTTGTTTCATTTAATTTGGATATATACTTTGTAAATTAAGTAACATATAAAGATGTAAATAGCAATTAATTTATACGTTTCTATAATCATTTTCTTATTTATTTGTACAGAGTTTATATAAACGGTATGTATTTATTGAATTATTTCTTTGGCATATATTTTATTAAATAGATGTGAAACAAATCAAATACGTTACCTATTTTAATTAAAGGCATGCGTACGTTTGATTTATTGTCTCTTTATCTTTCCATCCATTAATTTCATACCATAACTCCTCCATATGTTTCCATTTATTTTCTTGATCCCTAGCCGTGTAATTTGTATATTATGTGAAAGAAAACATCTCTTTCTCATTCATCATAGACGCCATTTTCAGATCTGAAGAGAAAGGTAATGGCTTCCTTCTTTTTTCTTCTTTGTTTTGCCTTGTTTTCACTTGATTTTGCTTAATCTTCACATATGGTTCTCGGCCTAACCCCTTCACCATCACCTCCACCGACCACCACCATTTATTCCCCACCTAATCCACTATAAAAAAAATTAAATTGAAAAGCCTTACTTCCTTGATTTTCATTTTGTAAGAAAAGTCCATTCCCCCGGCCAGTACTACCACCATACTCCTCTGACCTGAAAGTGTCATGGCCTCCCCATGAAAAAAACTTCATAAAAACTATGAAAAACTCCACAAAACCATGCTAACCGAGCCCTATATGCAACACCACCTTCATTGCTTGCCACGACCACCTCCTTAGCCGCCACCACCATCAAGCACCACCTCTAAACACCATTACTAACCTCTGACCTGACTTGTAGCAGCCTCTGGCTGAGCCCAAATATGCCTTTTACCGAGCCCAAGTTGAACCAAAACCCTTTCTACCTTGCCTTTTGACCTTCCACACTTTGTAGCTTCCAAACCCTTCCTATCCTTGACCAAGCCTTACTATTTTCAGTCCAAACCTAATCCTTTACCACCTGAAACATGTCATGGCTGAACCAATTTAGCCTTAAGGCTGAGCACATGTTGAGTCAAGAGCAAGCAAAACTTGTTTGAAACTTGGTGATGTCTTTATTTATCTCTATTTCAATTTGTTTCAATAATTTATGAATGGTCTTGTTTTATTGTTATATACAAGATATACATCTTGGCTCTCTTCCCACTTGAATCAAATCGTGCTATCATGCTTTCCAGATTCTCTTTTGTGTGTGTTGTTTGCGAACTCCAGCTTTAAAGAGGTGAGTAATTCACACATGACATATATGCCTATATACTTGTGAAGTGACACCAAGTGAATGTGTAGAAACTTTTATATTATGTTATACCTGAATATGATATCATTTATATGATGTTAAACCCTGTTATTAACTTGTCACGTCATCTGTTATATTCTATTCTGTTATATTATTTATTTCTGTTTCTCACAATGCAAGTTTCCTATAGAATAGAATCACTATGGGTTGAAATGATACATACCCGAACAGACTTTAGAATAGGGAAAATCATTATGGGCTGAAATGATAGGCCTGAGCGATTTTATTTATTTGTATTTGTCCTGGGATTTCGGGTTTGAAATAATCAAAACCCGAAAATTTTACCGATTACGGATTTAAATGATAATTTCCGTATCACTTGATTTAGGTGTGAAATATTTTGCAGACCCGAGGCTGATTTCAAAATATGATTTCTTACAAATTTCATGTATTGTAAATGAAAGAAAAAAAAAAGCAATTTGACTTATATTGGATTTAAATGGTTAAGCTGTGATTTTCTAAAAGGATAAATGTTGTAAGTTAATAAATGGTTTAAGTTGTAGTGTGAGAGTTGATTTAACTTAATAATGGGAATTTAAGTAAAAAAAAAATGGAATTATAAGCTTAACTTGGTAATTAATATAATTGATGTATGAATTGGATAAATATAAAGTAAAAGAAAATATCAAGTTATTTGTAAACCAAAGTTAAGCAACTTACAGTGTATTTTGAATTTATGTAGTTAGTTTAAAATGTTAAATAAATTGATAGTTAAATGGAAATTTGGAATTTAACTTGACTTGGAATTGTGAGATTTGGTTTTAAAATGGAAGTTTAAGTAAATTAAATAAAAGGGAAATTTAGTTTAATGTATGAAATGTTAATTTGAAATTTAAGTGATAAATAATTATTAAAAGGTAAAGAATGGGAAATTTGTACGCTTGAATTTAATAAGTGAAATTATTGCTAATTATTTGTGAAATTTACTTTATAAAAATCATAAGTTCAAGGGTATTTAAATGACCATTTTATAGTGGAAAATATGAAATTTTATAAGTTAAAAATGGTTTAAATTGAAGTTTATTGGGAGTGTTTAACTGAATAAATGAACTCAGAAAAGGCTAAATTTTGGGAATTGAATATTTGATTTGAAGGAATAGTGACTTCACTTTTTAATGGTTTAAATGAATGATCTTAGTTCGGAATTATAAATCATTTTGAAATTTATAACCACGGGTTCACTGCTTTGTGTGTCATGTGATTTCCTTGTGATTAATTGATGCACACCTTTGATTTTAAGAGTGTGGCTAGAGGTGAGCGGTTACTGCAGCTCTACGCTACCCTAGTCACAATAACACTATTATTTGCATTAATATAGATATTTCTAGGATTGTGTTTATTACTACTTAATTGATGGTTTGACTGATCCATAAAGGATGGACGATCCCAAGCATCCTTTAAGTTATTGTGCATTGCTATTACAGTTCACTTGAGTTGGTTTACATTGTATAAGTATGTATGTCCTGACTTGAGTGTTTGTGTTTTACTTTACGCTCAGGTCAGCCTGTGAAGCATAGCTTTGGATTCACTTTCTGGAGCTAGAGTTTTGCTGGATCTTATCTGTCTATCTATTCGTCTACTTCTTCCAGTTAGTTCCTATTCGGTATCTGTCTCTGTATTGTTGTTTATGTATCTTGATTTCTATTGTATCTATTTTACTATGAGACTTTGTATATGTTTTGAGAGTATGTATATAGTAGCTTCATGAACTATTATGGTATTTTATTTCCGTTACGAGTATTCTGATATTTCTGTGTCTGTGATTCTGTGAATGATTTTATTTGCTCCAAATTTTATTACAATCTGTTATTTTGAATTATTCAAGTCTGACATTTGTGGATTATTGTCGATTTGAATGGTCCAAAATAGTGGGTCGTTACATTTGGTATCAGAGCTTTGGTTTTAGGAAAACCTTAGCCCGAGGAGCAAAAACTCATTAGAGATAGGGTAGAAATACTCTAGAATGAGTGAAATCAATCTCAGAATCATTTCCTTATGAGAGAACGTATTTCTGAAGTATAAAATGATTTTCAAATGATTTTAAAGGATTTTAATAGATTATTTTGGTATAAATTTTCTTATTTTGAAATCAAGATTTTCCAAACTTCATCCCTTCGGTATCCACCTTGTTAGTAATCTCTTCAGTTAGGATTCACTAGAATTTTGAACTTCTATCTTACTGATCCGGATTCGTTGCTGCTAGGAAACTATTTGAGTATGGAAAAATTGGAAGAGCAGAAAGCAGCTCATAGAGCACGAAGAGCCCTGGCCCGTAAGGAATGGAAGGAAGAAATGGAGAAGTGGGAAAGGATGTGGAGAGAAAGAGCAGAACCTGGTCCTTATGACCATGTCATGTGTTATCGGTGTCAGGAAAAAGGGCACTATGTAGTCATGTGTGGGAATAGGAATAAAGGAAAGAAGGAGGGCCGGCGTTTTCGATCCAAGATCTTCTGTTTTAGATGCCGTAGTGAGGGGCACTTTCCCAGTCGTTGCCAGAAGGTGAAGTAAGTGAAATCTACACCCACTACATCAGCTGACCAATCAACCATTTGTTATCACCGTAGGAGGCGTGGGCATATAGCCAGGAATTGTTCTAAAAGGAAGTACGGAAAGAAAGCTGCGTACCCGCAGTTCATTAAGGAAGTTGGGAGTGTGGTGCACTTATGCCAGAAATGCAGAAGTTGGGAGCACATTGAGGGGGAGTGTTTTGGACGCGTTGATGTACCAGTAGGAAGAATTAATACTGATGCTTTGTTTATGTAGGAATGGAAATCCGTGGACCTGTTGTTATCAGTAGTATGTTAGGTTGCTTAAGTGAACTCTATTGTATCTTTTGCTTAGCTGGAGTTTTCAAACTGAAGATTTTTATGTTTTTGTTTTTCGTATGATATGAATTTGAGTCTTTTCCAAATTTTGAATAGGAATTCTTTTATACTAATATAGGTTATATATCTCTAACTTGGTTTGGATTCTTATCGATTAGGATTCCTTTGAACTTGGAATGCTCTGTTCTGAAATCCATTTCTGTCTCCCCTATATGTATTATTTTGATTTTGGAGCATTTCATAACTCCACTTTGAATAACCTCTATAAAATCGGCGATTCCGCAAATCTTTGAATGATCTGTAAAGGGATGAAACTCCTTTACAATTGGCATTGATTCACCGGAGATGTCTGTATCCTCGATTTACGATGCTACCTACCTTCTGCTATACCTGTATTCTATCTTTGGCGATCGAATGTCGATTTGCCTTAGATTACGCATTGATTATATTCCTGAAGTCACGGTTGACCCAGTTAAGGTCGCCCGCGATTTATATGGGCTTATACATCTTCTATTTGATAATTTGATTATCTCATCTTCGTTCGAGCTTATCTTCGAATCAAAATTCTATTTGATTAGACTTCCTGTAAATCTGAATCTCTATTTGTTTGGAAATCCATTCTTGAATCATCCCTTGAAAAAAATTTGTTGATTGTATTTTGAAATCGTGTCTACATCGAAATCATTATTTTCATAAGCATGACCACATTTTATATATAAAAGTGAAATTTTTTCGATAAGGATTATATAACCTTTAAAAAGTAGAATTTGAAATTTTGAAGATTTTATAAGAAATTTTGATTTGTATGAAATGATTTATCACTGAAGGGTTTTGAATTTGAGATTTGAGAGATTGAACTCCGGTATTTTGAAAATTGGTTTTAAGGTTTTGAAATATATGATAATATAATTTGAAAGTATTTTCCAGATAAGAAATGTTTCAAATGACTTCAAATGAGTATCAATGATCTCAAAGAAATTTCAAGGAAGTTTTAAGAAACAGAAGTCCAGAACCCACTTATGTCGCTGGAAAATAATTTCGGTGATGAGTGCACGCATCATCGACATTGATTTTCGAGTTTCAGATTGGGAGAGAGGCCAATCTAGTAGATTTTCTATGCGAGTGATTTTGTGAAACCAATTTTTATTTCAGATTTTGAAGTATGATTTGATTTTCGAAAGATATATGTATATATATTTGAAATGATTTGAAGTGAGCCCGGTGTTCAGTCCTCGAGTTTCAGATTTGATTTAGAATAACTCTATTTATAAAATTGATTTACTGATTTGCTGCTGATTCCCAATTCTTGGATTTGTAATTTGATTTCTCCAACTATTTTGAAGGTTCGAACACTTCCAAATCAAGGTTAACTTTTCAAAGCTAAGAAATTTCGAAGAGTATAAAATTTTTGATAAAAAATATAAGTTTAGTTTTGTATGTTTAAAGTATGAAGAGTATGACTTAAGTAAATTTGAAACTTTTGTTAAATAAATAATTTGCGAAAAGAAAATCAAAATTTTCATATAGAAATAAATAATTTAAAGTTTTTAAAGGGATACTTATAAATTTGGAAATCATTTTGGGTATAATTGATTTTAACAAAATATTTGGTTTTGAAAATAGATTGGAATGTAAAACCCAGTATTTATATGATTATTTTGGAAATGAATTTGTTTGACTTGAATTATGTTAATTTGGAAACTGGGATTATTTTCTAAACCTATTATTTTAGGAACTTTAAAATTGAGATATTTAATTTGGAAGAAATAACTTGGTGAAATCGTGTATGATTTTGAAACTGAATTGATATTGAAATGATTTGAAATTGAAAACCTTATATTATTAAGTACTTGATTTGGGAGTGATCAAACTTATATAAAATGGATTTATATAAGTATGAAGTTGATTTGAAAACTATTGATTTGAAAGGTACTCAATTTGGAAAGAGAAATCTTATATAATCGAAGTCTATATAAGTGTGATTTGATATACTATTGATTTTGGAAATTATTCGATTTGAAAATGAAATCCTGTATAATGGACTTTATATAAGTATGATATTTCAAAGTGATCTGAAAAGGTACTATATGATATATATTTTCGAAGTAAACATATGGGAAGTGCCTTTTGCTTGATATCTGCTCTATAACCACATTGTAGATTCATTCTATTATTATTCTCTCTGATTTTGGTTTTTTCGAATGTGATACTCGAGTGTCCCACCATGGCGATTTCCATTGTTTTTCTTTTGAGCGCGACTGCATAGCGTAATTCACCTGGCTGAGCTGTCCTAGGTGTACGGATTGTTTCCTGGGGGATCCAGGCGTAACCATTGTGTATCATGTGGACTATGTAGGTCGCATTAGTAGCGAAATCCGCCTAGCTGAGATGGCCTAGGGGTATGGATTGTTTCCTGGGGGATCCAGGCGCAATCATTGTGTATCATGCAGTCTACTAGTCATCATGGCGTAACTCGCAGGCTGAGAAACCATGGTTAGACAAAGGTTTTGGTTTGGTTGTTTTGTTTGGATTGTACTTTCCATATCTGTTTTTAGAAGTTTTTCAAGTATTTTCACTGGGTGTTGAAACAAGTCAAATAAGTACCTGGAGAATTCTAGCTTTGTGCCTGATCAACGCACTGCCAGAGTCTACAGGAACGAGGATAAACTTGTTAAGACATTGAGTTATAAAAGTATTTTGATAAAGTATTATATAAAGGATATTTTAATCATTTATTTTACCCTTCCAAATAATTGAAATTTATATAGCTTTAAATAATGGTTCATTCTTGTCTTTCAACCTATTTTCCTTCTTAGATATTCCTATCCACCTATTTTCCCTTCTAGCTATTCGTATTCTCCACCTTGTTAAACTTACCTATAACAATAGTTATCAGGTATAATTTTAATTTTATTGTCATCTTGTCTTAGTCCTATTTCATTCTATTTTTTTCTGTGTTTTCCCGTACCTCGTTCCTTTTCGAGGACGAAAAGATTTGAGTGGGGGAGAGTGTAGCAACCTTGTTTTTTTGTAATTACTTTAATTGTATATTTTAATTTCCTGATTTAAAAACTTTATTTTATTTATTTAAAATGAATAAATTTTGTTATTTTAAATATAAATTTTGATTTTTGTGTGAATTATAATTCCAAACCTGAATAAATGGAATATTTCTAAAATAGTGGATTTCTGGTCAAAATGGTCAAACTTTGACTTTTAAATTTAAAATTTCAATATTAGAATTTTTTTAATTTTATCTTTTATTATGAAAATAGATTTAATTTCAAGAATACTGCTTTTCGTTTCGTTGAAATCGGATTAATACTGTGAAAGTTATGCTTTTTACAATATTGCGTGTAAATTGTTTCATTTAACAAATTTGTTTATTTTAATTTATATAAATAATATTTTTGTTGTGAAATCATTTTCTAATTTGTGTAACATGATATGTTTTACATATATTTTATTTTTAAAATATTTTTAAAGTATAGTTATAATGTTCAAATCTTGATTGTATATTGTTTTCAATCTTTAATTCTAGTTTCCATTAAATAAAGTATTTTCTTTATTTATTTCCTACTTTCCCTAAAACCATTTATGTATTGTTCATAATATCTATCTCTACCTTTTTTTTCTTGTTTATACATTCATTTATTAATTAAATGGATAAGTACTTAGATCCCTATTTATTTCTTGGAAAGAAATCTCAAATATATATATATACACGTTATTGTTTTAAAAGGCATACCTTTAAATGTTTATTTTAATTAATATAAGTAATATTTTTGGTTGATATATCATGTTATAATTGTGTATATATATGTAACATTACATTTTATGTATATATTTACAACATTTTTCCGTTTTTGTTTCATTTACTTTGGATATATACTTTGTAAATTAAGTAACATACAAAGATGTAAATAGCAATTAATTTATACGTTTCTATAACCGTTTTCTTGTTTATTTATATAGTGTTTATATAAATGGTATGTATTTATTGAATTATTTCTTTTTCATATACTTTATTAAATAGATGGGAAACAAACCAAATACGTTACCTATTTAAATTAAAGGCATGCGTACGTTTGATTTATTGCCTCTTTATCTTTCCATCCATTAATTTCATACCATAACTCCTCCATATGTTTCCGTTTATTTCCTTGATCCCTAGCCATGTATTTTGTATATTACGTTAAAGAAAACATCTCTTTCTCATTCATCATACACGCCATTTTCAGATCTAAAGAGAAAGGTAATGGCTTCCTTCTCTTTTCTCCACTTTTCTTCTTTGTTTTGCCTTGTTTTTCACTTGATTTTGCTTGATCTTCACGTATGGTTCTTGGCCTAACCCCTTCACCATCACCTCCACCAACCACCACCACTTCTTCCCCACCTAATTTACAGCCTAACCACCATACTCCTCTGACCTGAAATTGCCATGGCCCCCCCTTGAACAAAACTTCACGAAAACTATGAAAAGCTCCACAAAACCATGCTAACCGAGCCCTACATGCAACACCACCTTCATTGCTTGCCACAGCCACCTCCTTAGCCACCACCACCACCATCAAGCACCACCTTTGAACACCATTACTAACCTCTGACTTGACCTGTAGTAGCCTCTGGCTGAGCCCAAATATGCCTTTGACCGAGCCCAAGTTGAACCAAAACCCTTTCTAGCCTTGCCTTTTGACCTTCCACACTTTGTAATTACCAAACCCTTCCTATCCTTGACCAAGCCTTGCTATTTTCAGTCCAAACCTAATCCTTTACCACCCGAAACATGTGATGGCTGAACTAATTTAGCCTTAAGGCCGAGCACATGTTGAGTCAAGAACAAGCAAAACTTGTTTGAAACTTGGTGATGTCTTTGTTTATCCCTATTTCAATTTGTTTCAATAGTTTTGGTATTGTATTTATATTTATATTTATGTATGGTCTTGTTTTATTGTTATATATAAGATATACATCTTGGTTCTCTTCCCACTTGAATCAAATCGTGCTATCGTGCTTTCCGGATTCTCTTTTGTGTGTGTTGTTTGCGAACTCCAGCTTTAAAGAGGTGAGTAATTCACACATGACATATATGCCTATATAATTGTGAAGTGACACCAAGTAAATGCGTAGAAACTTTTATATTATGTTATACCTGACTGTGATATCATTTATATAATGTTAAACCTTGTTATTAACTTGTCACATCATCTGTTATATTCTATTCTGTTATATTGTTTATTTATTTCTGTTTCTCACACTGCAAGTTCCCTGTAGAATAGAATCACTATGGGTTGAAATGATGCATACCCGAACAGACTTTAGAATATGGAAAATCATTATGGGCCGAAACGATAGGCCTGAGTGATTTTTATTTATTTGTATTTTTCTTGGGATTTCGAGTTTGAAATAATCAAAATCCAAATGTTTTACTGATTACGGATTTAAATGATAATTTCCGTATCACTTGATTTAGGGGTGAAATATTTTCCGGACCCAAGGCTGATTTCAAAATATGCTTTCTTATAAATTTCATGTATTGTAAGTGAAAGGAAAAAAAATGAAATTTGACTTATATTGGATTTAAATGGTTAAGCTGTGATTTTCTAAAAGGTTGAATGTTATAAGTTAATAAATGGTTTAAGTCGTAGTGTGAAAGTTGATTTAACTTAATAATGGGAATTTAATTAAAAAAAATGGAATTATAAGCTTAACTTGGTAATTAATATAATTGATGTATGAATTGGATAAATATAAAGTAAAATAATTTATCAAGTTATTTGTAAAATAAAGTTAAGCAACTTACATGTATTTTGAATTTATGTAATTAGCTTAAAATGTTAAATAAATGGATAGTTAATTGGAAATTTGGAATTTAACTTGACTTGGAATTGTGAGATTTGGTTTTAAAATGGAAGTTTAAGTAAATTAAATAAAAGGGAAATTTAGTTTAATGTATGAAATGTTAATTTGAAATTTAAGTGATAAATAATTATTAAAAGGTAAAGAATGGGAAATTTGTACGCTTGAATTTAATAAGTGAAATTATTGCTAACTATTTGTGAAATTTACTTTATAAAAATCATAAGTTCAAGGGTATTTAAATGACCATTTTATAGTGGAAAATATGAAATTTTATAAGTTAAAAATGGTTTAAGTTGAAGTTTATTGGAAGTGTTTAACTGAATAAATGAACTCAACCTAAATCTTGGGAATTGAATATTTGATTTGAAGGAATAATGACTTCACTTTTTAAGGGTTTAAATGAATGATCTTAATTCGGAATTATAAATCATTTTTTAATTTATAACCATGGGTACACTGCTTTGTGTGTCATGTGATTTCCTTGTGATTAATTGATGCACACCTTTGATTTTAAGAGTGTGGCTAGAGGTGAGCGGTTACTGCAGCTCTATGCTACCCTAGTCACAATAACACTATTATTTGCATTAATACGGATATTTCTAGGATTGTGTTTATTACTACTTAATTGATGGTTTGACTGATCCATAAAGGATGGGCGATCCCAAGCATCCTTTAAGTTATTGTGCATTGCTATTATAGTTCACTTGGGTTGGTTTACATTGTATAAGTATGTATGTCCCGACTCGAGTGTTTGTGTTTTACTTTACACTCAGGTCAGCCTGTGAAGCATAGCTTTGGATTCACCTTCTGGAGCTAGAGTTTTGCTGGATCTTATCTGTCTATCTATTCGTCCACTTCTTCCAGTTAGTTCTTATTCGGTATTGTTGTTTATGTATCCTGACTTCTATTGTATCTATTTTACTATGAGATTTTTTTATATATTTTGAGAGTATGTATATAGTAGCTTCATGAACTACTATGATATTTTATTTCCGCTGCGAATATTCTGATATTTCTGTGTTTGTGATTCTGTGAATGATTTTATTTGCTCTAAATTTTATTACAATATATTATTTTGAATTATTCAAGTCTAACATGTATGGATTATTGTCGATTTGAATGGTCCAAAATAGTGGGTCGTTACACCACCATGACATTTAATGCTTGTACTAAAGTGTCGAAACATGTTTACCTCCTAATGTCCCATCATGTCCCCCTTAAGTATCTTAAAGCATCTTCCATTTTATTAACATCTTTTTATATATGTGTATGCATATATACAGGTACATATCTATATGTAAATCAATATACATGAACTTATTAACATTTGTATATCTTATATTTACACAAGATTTCACAATGTTTCCGACAACTTTTAACTGATGAAAAGTCGAAAATTCAGAAAACAAATTTCGATCACATTTTCTATTTTTCATCGAACTATATATTTTTTTTAAAACAAATTTTGAAAACTATTTCACCATTTTTATTTAATTTTTAAAAGAGTTTTATTTTCATTATAAAACCAATTATTTGAATATTTAAAATTAATTAAATTTTCAGAAAGCAAAGCAGTGAAATTCTAGGTTGTTACACTCTCCTACCTTAAAAGAATTCGTGTTAGTCCGTGAGATGATGGTTTTGATGACAACAACCTTAGAATAGGTTATAAAATATAAATACCAAAATTATAGTTTAGAAATATATGTGTGTGCAGGATTTAACCATGCAGGTACCAAGAATGAAGACTGTATAGTATGGAGATTCAAGATATCAAGATTGAAGACTCATGAGTATCAAGATTATCAAGAGCTCAAGAGTTCAAGTAACTTATCTTTTAATTAGAAATTTTGTTAAAACTCCTACAAAAGCACTGACATCTTAAAATCCAATTATTCGTGGAATGGAATCCACTACGAGCTGTTAAAGGGATGACACCCTAAGTAGGATGGAACCTACGAAAAATCTAGTAGAACATTGTTTTGTATCCGCTAATTTTTATTCAAAATATTTTTTACAAAATTATATCTTGTTTCCAAAATGTTTTAAAAACCTTCCTTTTAAAAGCATCAAAAACATTTATCCTGATTTCAAAATACTTTTAGCCTCAAAATAATCTTTAATTTCAAATCAAATTATCCGTGGTTTTAACTATCTTTAATAATATATTTAATTTTTAATTATTTATACTTAGATTTAAATATAAAATTATAGTAAAATTTTGTATGTATTATTCTATATATTTACTAATGTATTTTAACTATAGTCAAGTATACTCATAAATTTTAAAATTATTTTAATATAAGATAGAAGTTATTTTCAAAGAAAATCAAATCACCAAAATATCCTTTGGGATGTTGACATTCCCATGTACCCTACCCTATGTTGGCATAGTGTCAGTTGAATTCAAAATTTTAATTTCAAAAGAATTGTCTATTCGTCATATATCTTCACGAATGGACATGGGTGTTGTTCTTCTATAAATAGGGGATTTTTTCAACGAATTTAAAGACAGATTTTCTGGTTTTTCACTCCTCTTCTTCTTCCACATTTCTATATACATATTCTTACCATTACTCTGCCGAAATCAACATTGAATCTAATTAGATTATCTCTGGTTTGATTCTCTATCACTATCTCAATAAGATCCTCAGTGCTATTCAGAGTTATAGGCTTTTTGTAATCAACTTAGCGAGAAAAGGTGTGATTGTGGCCTTGGAAATCAATCAAGCGAGATAAGGTGTGATTGTAGCCTTGGAAATCAATTGGGTGAACTTGGGAAATCAAGTATCTCTACCAAGAGGATTGTGAATCTGGAGGGTGTACCTCGTTGCCTTGAAATCGAGGGTGTAATTGTAAAGATTGTTTTTGAAAGGAAATCTGTATTTGTGTGCGGGACTGGATGTAGGGTAACTCCGAACCAGCATAAAATCTGATGTATTCTTTCTTTTACTGCTTTTACTCTATATTTGCATCTGTGTTTGATTCTGTGATCGTATCTGTGTCTGAATATTGCATACATTTGTGTCCAAATTAACAAAAAATCAAAAAGATTTAATAATTCTTTAAAACACTATTCACCCCCCTTTAGTGTTTATCCTAGCCTTAAGATCCTTAATCCGCATTTCTCACATTTCGTCCCTGAAATTACACCTCAACCTAACCCAATAAACTCTCAGCACTATACGTTAGTTCATACGATGTATATAGATCATTCATATACAAAAAATAATGATTCAATCACTACTCGAATACATAACTTCACTTCCAAACTAGCATCGCTTACCGATTCTCTAATGCGGACTCCGATCAAGCTCTTTGATTGAGAAACCATGTTCCCCTTACATAGCTGTAACTATGATATAAAACAATGGTCCCAGACCAAAAATCCTCATCAAGTGCCCGCTGTCAAAAATCGAGTAATAGATCCTTATTCGGAATGGTGTGAACCACCTCTCGACTCTTAGATCATAACTATATGGAATGAGAAATGATCTACGTCCAACCTATGCACTTACTTAATTGGTTCTTCCTAATACCAATTGTATTCCCACTAAATCATTTATGACAACATTTCATAAAAAACTCTTAGTTTCAACTTGGATAATACTCCACTACAGCCTACGAGTATATACCCCTATTTGATTCATCTATTCTATTTGGCATATATTTCCCTAGAAAACTTAAGATCCAAATACTCGAATTTATTCAAAAACATTTTAAAATGAAACTTTTATATATTAATCATAGAAAATGTATACACATAATCCGAGTAACTCCAAAATGATACTAAGAATCTGAGTACTACTAAACAGTACCATACACTTCCTCATTAAGAAGGGTAATACTCACAAGAAGTGCTTACCATCTAAACACATCCCTTCCCCAATTTTGAGTTAATTTCAAGCCAATCGAACTGGTTAGCTTAAAAATATCTCTCTTATTTTAAAATCCCATTTTTATTACATTTTCCAACAAAAAAATTATCACTAACTTGCTTTAGTTCCTTTCGGATTTGACCTTGTTTCGATTGTACAATGATAAAGAGAACAATTTACGAAGTACCCCACGGCGTTAGCCTAGGCAAAAATCCGATTGTCACTTATAAGATTATTCAGATCATCACAAAACAATCAAGGCTCATTCTCCCATACCAACAAAGAAAATATACCTTTTTCTTTTTAATTTTTCTTTCAAAAGAATTATACTTAAAATATATTTTAGGTAACTGTCATTAGCATTTCCAAAATCATTTATACTCTAAAACTATCTCAAATAAATAATTATTTCTTTTCTTCAAAATCATTTGAAATAGTAATATACCCATTTACTTTTTAGAAAATCAAACCGTACTTTTGGAATCAAATCGAAGTTTATCCGATCAAAAAAGTTATATACTGAGATCCTAATGGTAGCAATCCCCTACTTAGAAATGTTTTTATCCCAAGAGCATTTTCGGTTATTATTATTAACCTTTAAACCTTGAAAACCATTTTTCCTAAATCACCGAGTTTTAAACTCTCGAATTCCATTTAGTTAAACACACATTTTTATAAATCAAATTTATAAATATTCTCTTTTAGCGGAAATCATTCCTCAAATATTTATTTCAAAAATATTTTAGCTTTCTTGTATAAATCATTTTCAAGTATTTACTTCGAAATTATTTAAGTTTTCTTTAATAAACTTCTTTTATAAAACACAATTTTAGCACAACCAACTTTTATAGTCCATTATTTCCAAAATAGTATTCCAAAATATTTCCAATTTCCTATTAATAAAACAACATTTATTAAAACTTAATTTTTTTTATCAAATCAACTCTTATATAAAATCATTTCTAAAATATTCATTTCAACAAATTCAAATTTTCCTTTAAATAAACGTCTTTAGAAATCAAATTCTAACCCAATATTATCAACAAATGCCTAATATTCAAATTGTGAAACTTAATTCATAAGATATTCGTTTCAATGTTCCCAAAGTTCCTATCTACCTAATCCAAATTTTGAAAAGGAAGATTCAACATAGATTAGTGGATAATAGTCAATGCTTAGAAATGGGCAAGCATGACCAATCAAATCCTAGATGATAATGATGGAATATTATCATTTCCTATCAAGCAACTAAAACAAAGAATAACCATATCAAATTTTGGAAATCTTTTCTTTTATATGTAAAATATAATCTCAGGTAAAACTATTTCGTTTACCCAATTTAAAATCAATATTATGTCAGTTGATCTAGTTTGAGTGTTTAGGAAATCCCTATCGATAATGTTGGCCAAATGCATCGACCAGAATTATTAAGCCACTCAACAGATCAAACAACATAATATAAAATGTTTTTATATCATTAACAAATACGCACTCTTACACACACACACACTCACAAACTCATCCTAGGGTCTCTCTTACCCTATCTCAAATGAGTCAACCCCACTAGAGCCTAAGTGTTCCGTCATCCTAAGCTCTGATACCACGTGTAATGACCCGCCTTTTCGAACCCTAAAAGTTGACACTAATACATCCACAGTATTCACGTGCCAAACAATTAAGTGTCGGAAAGACTGATTGTTAGGGGAAAGAAAGGAGACGGAAGATAGAAGAAATTAAACAATCATAGAATCTGACAACGCAACAAACTAACATATATGAATCAATTTTAATACTTTACAGAGTCATTTCAAAAATGATACATCAGAGTCATATTAATACAGATTCTACCCATCGATGGTTATAACAGCCAGTCCTATCTAACTGATACAAGATACATATAATACAGCGGAAACAAGATAATAACTAGCTATCGATGAAGCCTTCTACCTCAAGCTCCTCTGTAACGACCCGTAATTTTTGATAATTAAATTTATTATTTAGATAACTTTTGGAATTTAATGTTGTGAAAAATTAAAAATTTAAGATTTAATAACGAGAAAAATAACTAGAACGTAATTTTAATAATGTTAATTTAAGGTAATGGGTGGCTATTTGAATGTAATCTCAAGTAATTGAAACTATTAGAAAGTTATAATTGGATATAAATTGTAAATGAGAAAATAAACTAAATGGTACATTAATTGGTGAAATAATGGGTAATTAATTGTAATAGGACAAAATCATTGTTGTGTAAGTAGTTATAACAATTATTTGTAGATAATAAACTTATAAATGTGATTAAATTTAGAAAGAGGAACAAATGTTATTTGTTGCCAATTTATTTAATCTGTTGAGTTAAATTGGAAATCAATTACAATTAAATATAATTAAATATTATGTTAATATGAATTAAGACGATAACTAAAAATGTGAATGTAATTAAATGTACAGAAATGTCAATTATATTCATAAGGCAATAATTGATTTAATAATAAGAGTGAAACCAAGATAAATGAATTTAGTGGGACTTTGAATTATAATGAATGTGAAAATCGACAAAAATTTAATATAATTGAATTATTGCAACTAACATGGTAAAAATGATAATTGTAGAATATTAATGCAATAAGACGTAAACCAATGTTAACCATGTCCATAAAGTAATGATTGGTCGAATAAAAAAATTGAAATATAATTAAATCAATTTATTGAAATTAGAATATAACTTATTGGAATTAAATATAATTAAATATTGTGGTTAATGTAAGAAAAGGCGCCAATTGTAGAAAATGAGGATAACATAATAGTAATCTCTGTTAATAATTTCATAAAGTATTGGTTGATTTAATAGTACGAGTATAAATCAAAATAAAAGAATAAAAATGAATAAGTTTATTAAGAGAGTAAACATATGTTTATTTATTTGAAATGTTTGGTAGCTAAAAGATTGATGTAGAGACGAGAAATTATTATTTAGTAAGAAATGTATAATTACCATTTGTATCCAATAGTGTATAAATATGTTTAAATTACTATTAGATGAAAAATAATTGTTCTACTTCTCATTACATTCATTTAGTCCATTTTGAAACTTAATCAGCTGAAACTAATGTAATTGGAAATTTTCAATTAATAGGAGAGAGAATACTAAATTGTAAATTAATAGGTATAATTAAAAGTAGCTTATGTTTTGTGAAAAAATAAGGAAAGTTTGATTTAATGAAAAGAATATTTACATCAAATAAAATGAATGTTTCATTTGTGAATGTAGGTTTAATTCTATTAAAATAAAGAATAGAATCATTGATTTTAAAGGAAGAAATATATGTTTATTTGAACTGTGTTTTAGCTTACAGATCGATTACAAGAATAGAAACATAATCTATTTCAGTAAGTTATTTATTACTCGTGTGTATAAACAACAAATTTTTAAACATGTTTAAATAAACAATTGTTCTATATTTCATCCGTTTTAGTTGTCTGTTTTGAAATTTAACTTTGTAAGTAATTGCAATTAATGTAATTCAAATATTTCAATTAAAAGGAAAGAAAATGTTGATTACAATTAATAGATTTAATAAAAGAAGCGCACTTTTTGTGTTAAACAAAAAGGGTGTTTTAATGGAAATAAAAGATCATTCTGGGAAAACCATATTGAACATTCTCATTTTTAAGGTAAGTATAGGGAAAACCATATTGAACATTCTCATTTTTAAGGTAAGTATAATTTTTTTATGCGTAGATAAAAACCTAAATGCGTACATGTTTGGATATTATTTGAGTTAATGAAGTTAATTTCATTACGTTTCCAAAAAAATATGAATTTCAAAAGGTTGTGGGATGTACATGGTCGCTTCATTTCTTTTGTTATTAATTATTGCATGAACGTTTTAAAATAGTTACTTATTATTAATACTTGATCCGTCTATTTCTTCTTCTATTTAATCCCCGAGCCTAAACTTTTAGGTTGTATTTCAATTCTTGCTACCTCATTTTCACATATTCAAAATTTTACTTTCTTTTAGTTTGAAAACTTTTCCATTCCTAGTACATTCCCTTGTGCATTATTAATGCCTGGAGCTTTCAAAATAAAACGTGACATTTATTTTTGTCCCTCCACCTTCATTTCCTAATTATAAATAACCTGCAGCTTATTTCTTCATTTGCGTATTGTTTTTCCTGACACCTCATATTCAAAGCTCTTATTCTTGCAAATCCAAAAGCTTTCTTTTATGAAACATGATTTTTTTTCATTTTTCGTACACGTCATATCCTCATCTTAGTTGTTCTTCAATCTTTCCTTAAGCCTCATCTTGAGAAAAATGCAAGTATTAAAATTTGTTTGCTTTTTTATTCGTATTAATTATTATTTTAATAATATTCCTTATAACATGAATATCTTGTGCATATAAACATTGATTCATGCGCGATTTATTCTGTTGGATTCATATTTAAATTCCGAACAATATGAAATTGATTTAGTTCAATTTGGAGACTGTTGAGTTTTTCCGCTTCTGTATGGATTTTTATAGGCTAAATCAAAGGTGATGCTTTAACTCACTCACAACCACTAAACTGTCTTATGTTAGTTAATTTAAATTTATGATGTGATTAGAAATTGATTGGTTGATGTTAGGTGTATTTAAATTATCATTCCACTTAAATATGACTCTTATTGCATTTAATCATCATTTAATTTAATATTGAATTTAATTGTCAAGTGAATACTTGTTGATGATAATTAGTTAACTGAGGTTATTTATTGGTTGATTGAAAGGTGATTTTGATGTATGTTTGATTGTTTGATATTGGATGACTAGATATTATATTTTTATATTGTTTAACATTGCAAGTTCCCTATGGGTTGAAATGATACATACCTGAACGATCTATAGATTGGGAAAAAATCGTTATGGGTTGAAATAATAAACCTGAGCGATTTTATGGATTTTGAATTTTATTCGGGATTGCGGGTTGAAATGATATATATCCGTAAATATATAATATTTCGAATTGAAATGATAAATATCTATATCACTTGACCGTATGGTAGAAAATTATATACGAAAATCAGATTGGTTAAATTAAATGATTTTAAATCCTTAAATTTTGAATTTAGTTAAATGATATTTTGACATAAAATTTGATTTATATAAACTGAAATATTTTCGAAAATCCAAGTTTTAAATGTTAAAATTGGAGTTGGTTTAATAAATTAGTTAAAGAATAAAAAAGAAAATTTCAAAGTTGAAATCTGAAATATAAGTAAAATTTATCAAAATTGAGTTATTGAAATTGTTTAAATATTTAAACATTGAAATCAGTGAAATTGAAGTGCTTTAAAATTGTAATTCAACATGAGTTTGAAATCGATGTAATTGAAATGACTTTATGGGAATTTGAATTGAAAGAAAATTTAGTTTTGCTGAAATCTGGATATGGTCCAGATTCGTTGAAATGGAAGAAATAGTTTAAATTTGATATTAACTTCAAATTAATTATTTTACTATAAACTGTTTAGAAATATATTACTTTAAATTTAGATTTATTTAGATTTTTAAACCATTTTATATTGAAATATAGTAAACCTACTTAACTATTTTAAATCGTTTAAAATATTTAATCTATTTTAAGCCATTAAACTATTTTAAAGTATTTTAAAGTATTTAATCTATTTTAAACTATTAAAACCATTTAAAACTATTTTAGAGTATGTTAAACCATTTTAACTATTACAAACTATTTTAATCTATTTTAAAACTATTTTAAGCCATTAAACTATTTTACAGTATTTAATCTATTGTTAACCAATTAAACTATTTTAAACTATTCAAAACTATTTATGATATCTAAACTGTTTTTTGAATTTCAGACTGTGTAAAGTTAAAGTGTTTATATTTAAATCCTTGATTTGAAAGCAAATATTTTTAAATGATGTTATAATCTAAGTTGCGATTTGAAATGACATTTTCCAGTGAAATAACATATTCTGAGTAAATATGATTTCAAAAATAATATGATTTCAAAAGCGAATATGATTTCAAAAGTAAATGTGATTTCAAAAGTGATATGTTTGAATCAAATATGATATTTTGATATCAGTCATGAATCGATGTTTTCAAAATGTAGAAGAACCATCCGGTATGAAATAAGCGTTTGGTTGTTAAAGATGTCAGGATCAGATATTGTCATACTCTTTGCCAATACCAAAAACCACTTTAACAACTGTGTACGTAGTGGAGATTCCAGAATGAAGTAGGATGGTTTGGCAAACAATTCTGTATAAGTTATTTACGTAGCCCTGACTCCCATGAGTCAACTTAGATGTGACTAGAACAGGAGCTATACCGGGCCAAGTGAGGTCGCACCTCCTATCGGGCACATTTCTTCGATACCATATTACGACTTTGCGATTGATTTGGTGGCCTCCCCCTCGATTTTGATTATGGGAGAGTATTTCCAGGTGGGTGTAGTAGCTGCTATGCGTTGCCACCAATGCGGGAGTGCAAATGGTAGATCCTACCCTGGCATTTCCTCAAGTGCCGTGTTCACATGCCATGACGTACCTTCTGATACCATACCTATGGAGTGCCCTCTGAGTAAACCTCACGGAGGAGCTTACAGTACTGTATAGACTATGGAAATATGTAAAACATGTTAAGGGGGATATGGGTAATGTCTTAACGCTATTTTAATACTTTACTTTACTGTAGACACTATTATAATAATGTATTGTACTATGTATGTGGATAGTTTAACGAATCCTTAGGAGATGTAAATCCCGAACATCTCTTAAGTTATTGCACTCACGTTAGACATTGGATAGGAGATGTCAAACCCCGTAAACATGTCCGATGCCGTTACACTCATATTTATTTACCGTTGATTTAAATTACATAAGATCTTTTAGTTCCGACTCGAGTGTTTTGTCTTTTCAATTTGGTCGAGTCAGTCTGATCTTTTCATTTTATCGAAGTCTGCTTTTCTGAAGGACGAAAATGAAAATTTATTACTACTAATATTATTTATTTCATTATTTCCATTGCATCATATTATTCCGATGCATTGTTATTTAATTCTGTTGTATGTAACTCTGATTATGGTAAAAGTGTAATCAAAGGTTATTTGTAAAACAGCATCATGAACTGTTTATTTGATTATTATATTTTTGTCATTCTGCTGTGAGATTCTCTATTTGTTTTTCTTTCTTTCTCTGCTTTTTCTTATTTACCCCATAACAATCCTCCCTTTTGAATAGTTTGAGTCTGACGTGTGTGGTTTATTATCGATTTAAACTGTCCAAAAAGGCGGGTCGTTACATTTGGCATCAGATCTTTAGTTTAGCGATAACCTTAGCTTTGTGGGGTCTGACTCATTAGAAATAAGGTAGTAGTACCCTAGAATGAGTCGTTGAGTGTATATATATAAGAGAGTGTGTTTGTTAGTGTTATAAAATGTTTTTGTATTGTGTCAATTTGTTTTGCTTTGTATTTATAAATTTCAGTTGGTATATAGGATGCTATGGCATTGTTAGATATTTCTAAACACTAAATAGGGCAGACCAACATAATATTTGTTTTGAAATATAGGTAAATGAGTAATTTTACCTAATATATATTTTGTATATAAAAGGATAATTTTTATAAATGATATAGTTGGATGTAATATGTTGTTTGGTAGGTAGTGAAATTTTATAAACATTGATTGTAAAATAGGATTTACAAGTGAAGTAAATACAAATTGGAAATTTAGAAACTTAAGTTTTAGGATTTTGAAAATTTCTTTTGAAAGATTTTGGAATATAAATTTTTTTTTGAAAAGAAAGCGAGGTTGTCAGGTCCCCTACCAGTGTTTATTGAACAAAGAAAAGAATAAAGAAAAAGGTGACAAAAACAAATCTTTTGTCACAGCACATAACAAGACTAAAAGATAACATAAGAAAAATAAACACACAGAAGAAACTCAACAAAGATAGAATGAACTATCAAGCAATAATTAGCAGACCACTACCAAAAGCTACCATGTCAATTCCAATACCCGCGACTATGCGGGGAGAAACCATGACAAGAAAAACCAATCCCTGTCTCAATCTTGGTCATGAGATTGCACCAAAGCTCAGGTGTCGTAGCAGCTATCGAGTTAAAACATCTTGCATTGCGTTCAAGCCAAACAGTTCTGAAGTATATTTTTAGCACAAAGAAAGTAATATCTGATTTCCCATTCCTACTACCCGCAGTAATCTTTAATTCATTCCATAAATCAGAAGAGGAACCATCATCGTTTGCCATGCCAATCTTTAAGAACAGTGAACTCACCATTCCAGAAAAGAAAGCACACTCAAAGAAAATGTGATCAACAGTTTCAGGAATCATGCAACAGAATATGCAGTGATGATGTATATCCATTCCAACTGAAATTAGCTTGTCTCTGGTAAGGACAGCCTTGTGTACTATTCGCCAAAAAAATAAATTATCTTTTGGCATGGAAATAGAATTCCAACATACTCTTTTCCATAGAAAATTAGGTAGAGAGTCAGTATGCTTTATAAGATTGTAAATCCATCCAATTTTGTGAGGCCTTCCCTTCCATAGCAAAGTAGAGTCCTGACTGAAAGGGATCACATTTTCACGTAAGCTCCTGCACAAAGCATTGACAAACTGATTGCTTGAAGTGGGAGTTGACAGCTTCCCATCAACAATGAAACCCATTGCACTAGCATTCCAATGAATTTGCGACTGTAGCCGATCATGATGACTCAATTTAGTAGCAAGCACCAAACCATCATCAATCCAAGGATCCATCCAGAATTTTACATTGCAACCAGGGGAAATAGAATACCTAGCAAAAGGAAGAAGACAACCTCTGATACCTAGAAGCTTCCTCCATATCCAGCTCGAGTTCTGGCCTACTTTCATAGACCAGAAGTTCTGTTCCTTAATACGATATCTCCATACCCATTTAACCCAGAAGCTATCCATCTTGTTCATCAAAGCATCCAGATGAGCACTAACAGCTACTGTATTCCAAGCTGAGATATTATGACACCTAGGCCTCCAAAGTTAAGTGGCTTTTCAATGGAAGTAAAAGACACAGGAATTATCTTTCTATTATGTATTGATCCAGTCCAGAGGAATCTCAGCATGGCATTTCTTATCATTGCAAGAAGCTGAGTGGGAAGAACGTAAGTTCTTGCCCAATACACAGTAATTGAGAAACATACAAACTTAACTAAAACCAATCTACCAGCCATGGATATCAATCTGGAAGTCCAAGAATTAAGCTTAGAGGTGATTTTGTTGTACAGTGGAATGCAGTGAGCCTTCGAGACTCTTGAAGTACAAAACGGAAGGCCAAGAAACGTCATTGAATTATCCATAGGCTGCAGTCCAGATAAATTCAAAAGCCGGTCTTTTTCACTCATACTAATTCCATAGAAAAGAATGTGAGATTTTGCATGATTTATCTTAAGGCCAGTTGTAAGATAAAAGGAGTGAAGACACTGTAAGATGCCACGTATAGAAGGATCATTTGGCTTTGTAAATATCACAATGTCATCAGCAAATAAAAGGGAGGATATTTGTTGATGGGAACACTTTGGGTGGTAAGATATTGTTTTGTCCCTGTATTTCATAGCTAACATACAGTTAAGAACCTCCATGATAATAATAAAAATTTAAGAAGAGATAGGATCCCCTTGCCTTACACCTTGCTTCCCTTTAAAAAAACCAATTGTTTTACCATTGTAGCATAATGTGTAAGATAGAGTTGATAAACAGACATAGAGCCAAGCAACAAAAGCTTTAGGAAAACCCATCAGTGCCATTACTCGAACAATTGAGGACCATTGGAGACAGTCATATGCTTTGGAGGTGTCAAGCTTCAACATTGCTCTTGGGGAGGTTTGACTTCTGCCATAACCATTGATTAACTCATGAGCTAACATGATATTGTCAAGTATACTCCTAGTAGGTAGGAAAGCAGACTGATTGGATGAGACGATTTCAGGAAGCACAGCAATAAGCCTGGTGGAAAGAATCTTGGATATGCACTTGTACACTACATTGCAACAGGATATTGGTCGAAAAGAAGATGCATTTTCAATGGGCCTAAAAGCTTAGAGATAATATTAGTATTGTTTAGAAGTATTTTTCGATATAAATATTTTAATGTGGTTTGAAAGAAAGTTTTAAAAAGAATTGTTAAAGGAAATAAGTTCTGTACCCCCCTCTTTGTCGCTGGAAAATAATTTCGGTGATGAGTGCACACATCATCGACGTTCATTTTCGAGTTTCAAAGTGGGAAGGCCACTATAGTAGTTTTACTACACACTTGTTTTGATAACAAATGTTAAATTTAAATTCTAAATAGGATTTTGATATATAAGAGATATGATTATATATATTATTTTGAAATGATTTGAAAATGGAACCCGATATTTAGTTCTTAGGTTTCTGTAATTTAGAAATTTGAATTACTATAATGAAATGAAATCTTGTCTATATTAATAATTGGAAACTTCTAAAAACAAAAATAAGAAATTTGATGTACGCGATTTATGAAATATATAAGGAATTGGAAACTTGTCAATTTAAGAATAATGAATTTAGAAGATGTAATTATTAAACATTTTATTAACTAAAGTGAATGGGATACTTGTGTAACTTTCAATTGCATTCTTAAAACATATATATAACTTACTAAACTATCAAAAGTTGAAATTTTAATAAGAATATGTAATAGAATATTATACAAGTAAAACTTAGGAAATGAAAGTGTTCAATGGAATTATGTTTATAACGAAGAATTAAGATGTACAAGAATATTATAAACTTAAGTTAATAATTTGAGATGCTAGTAATTAAATTTAATAGAGAAAAAAGTGGATATTGAAAGTATATGATTATAAACTTAAGTTAATGATTGAAGCCATTTGTAAAGTAAAAGTGAATAGTGAAGGTGAATACTATAATGAAGGAAAGAGATGTGAGAAAAGAGAGAGAAAAAAATGTAAGTATGGGTTGCTTCACAAATGAATATCGACGTAAAAGGGAAACCAAAGTAAATAATACAAGTGAAGTAAACTAAAATAAAATGTATGTAATCCTTCAATAATGAATTTATATTATTTCAAATCATTGAATGGAAATAACTTGTGTAAGTAATCGAATGAAAAGTTAATGAAAATGACATCGTATGAATAAATGAGAAACGAACTTTTGTAAGTAATGAATTTAAATTTATGATAATAAGTTTTGTATGAATGAATCAAAATAGACAAATGGTAAATGATATGATAAGGAATTTGTAAGAATAAACTTAAACGATATTTGAAATTATTGTTTATTTTGGCTCGTGTGATTTTTTGGAAAATGGTACTTCTAACTGTATAAAGATGTGTGAATAGTCTATTAAGTTTTATATAAGATTGTTGAGTGTATGGTATACTTAGTTGTTTATTTATCATTTTATATGATTAAAAGTTTTTGAACCCGAATAAACCATTTGTTTTGGTCACTATGGATGTATGATTGATTACTTTGACTGCATGTGATGATTGTATGATTTGTTTGCAATTGACTATTGTTATATTGTGTTGCTTTGTTTGTTATTGGTTGAAACAACTAAATATTTCTCTTTTATCTAATTATTAACTTCTTTGGATTATATAAGCGAAATATAAGTTTATGGAAACAATAGTTATAACTTTTGGTTAAAATAAAGCATTGTTTGCCCGACAAAAATGCTACGTTCTCGGATTACGGTTTTATAGCGATATTATATTATTTTTCCCATGGTTTGGGATATTCATTTTGAAATATGATATATATATATATATATATTATTATTGGTGTTATTATTTTTCCCAGACCTCTCTGTACAAAGGAGACTCTGTCGAAATTTTCATGAATTTTGGATTTAGAAATTTATTGTGAAAGTAAAAATGTTTTTCAAACTTTTATTTACTTCTATATGAAATTTAATTGTTTATAAATTAATGTATTTTATTTAAATTATTTAGTTATGTAAATTAATTGTTTATAAATTGAATACTTTGAATAAGATATATTAAATTCTTAATTCATTCTTTTTCCTTTTCGATGATGAAAATTTTTGAGGGGAAGAGAGTGTAACAACCCGTGATTTTTGATAATTAAATTTATTAATTAATAAGTCTTGGAATTTAATGTTGTAAAAAATTAAAAATTTAATATTTATAAATTTAATCTTTATAAGACCTAAACCAATTGCAACTATGGTTCCTGGGGGAAGCTCGTGCAGTTCATGATGCTTGCGAAGCTGGGGGTTGCTGTTGGCATGGGCGCATGAGGCTTTGGAGATGGTGGCGAAGTCATGAGCTTGCGTTCAGTTATCGTGGTTTGCAAAGGCTGTTGGGGTTGTACTGGTTGCTTGTGAGAAGTTAAGGTTTGTGGGTTGTAGGGAATGGAGCAGGAGTGGTTGTGTGCAGTGATGTGTGGTGAGCGTAAAGGAGGGCATGGCTGTGGTGGCATGGAAATGGAAGGATGGCAATGGAGGTAGGCTGTGTCGAAGAGATGGTGAACTCCAAGGCCACGACAATGATAGATATTTTTTTCCCCATGGGTTGTTTTGCTACGTGCTGGAAGTTTTTTAGAGGTAATTAAGTTACTAGCTTGATTAGTTGTTTAAGAATAAAACCAAATTTCTCATATATAAAAGAATATGTGTTGGTACTAATTTAATTTAAATTAAATTATCTCGATATTAATAAAATTCGTAAAAAGAAATTATACGACGTTCAACTCAATGAATGCGACAATTGGAATTAATTTGGAGTCAATTAGAGTCTGCTGAAATTTTCGATCTGGTTTAAATCTGGATGTTAGGCAAGATTTAAAATCAAGGTGAGTAAAATTTCACTCGTTTGGATTGCTAGAATAAGTTTGAAAATGTTGAATTTAAAATTTTGGTATTTTGGTTGATTTTATAAATTATTATATGTTGAATGTTATATTATAATATATTAGTATATATATACACACACTAGTATTTGGAGTGATATTACCGCATATTTTAGCGAATGGGACCCTATGCGCCCCGCATAATAGCGGACGACCCTATTTACCGGGCGATACCCCCTCGAAATGGGATTGGTACTTTTATGTTGCATTAACATCTGTGGATGCAGGCAAACATGTTGGAAGGATCCAACTGGATTTCTCAAATATATTGTTTATTTTTCATATATAGTGATATATAATGTGTGCAAATTATCTATTATCGATTATTGTTAAAATTTGAATTGCTAGATGCTATAGTAGCACTGGCCTTTAATATTGGTATTTTTTTTAAATACCATAAATATTATTCTTTGGAATTCGAAGGAATAAAAGAGGAATTTTGGATATAAAAATGTTTATATTGGATATTGGGTTATTTTAAAGAAAACCTAATTGAAAAATAAAAGTAATAGGTTTTTGTTTTAAGTTGTACTTAACTCTTCGCAAATTGTTTTAAGATAGATATTTAAAAAATGAATTATAGAAAAGAATTTATAAATGTTGTTCGGGAAATATAAAAAGAAGTTGAGGTTGATACTAAAAATAGATTGGAAGTTATAAATGGAACTGATAAGGATTGGATTTACGAAAATAGAATTTTATAAATATGATTGTTTTTTATAAACAAGTAAAATTTAAAGAAGTTAGGAAAATTTATAAACGATGTTTATAAATAAAGGAAATCGATATCAGGATGATAAATTGGGAGTATAAATTATTGGTGGATTATTTAGGGTATGGAAAATTGGGTGAGAGAAAAAAAGGGTGGATACTATTTTTGAAAAGTGAAAATGGTTAAGGAAATCGGAATGGAAGTGATATATTGTGATTCGAGAGGAAATTATAAATTGAATTGGTTATTGAGTTTTAAAATATATCTTAAATTCTAAGAAGTTATTTTTTTAAAAGGAAATTTTATCATTTTAAAACTATGATATTTTTAGTTAGGATTGAAATACTTTGGTAGCTGATTTTTAATATAAAGTATTTATTTTAAAAATTCTAACTTTTAAAAGTTAGCTTTGAAAATTTATTTATTTATCTAAAAATGAGTATAAATAAATCATTACTTGAACATGTTTTTAAAATAATTGTTTATCCTTTTAAATACTTACTATATATATAGTTTTGAATTGATTGAAATTTTTTATTTATAAATTCTCTCGAGATGCATAAATAGGGCTTTAAAAGGATATGATTTGAGGAAAGGAATCTTATAAGGGATTTGGTGGAAATTAAATTTAAAAATGTATGAATATGGGATTTTGAAATGAAATTAGAATTTATAAAAGAAGTTATAAATTGTTGAATGTAGTTATAAATAAGTATACTGGGTTTTGGAAATCGAAAAAGGGAATTTATTAGTGATTCCGAAGACTTGGGGATAAGTTACGAAATATTCTCTTAAGTGCGGATATTTGAAGATTTTGGAAAATAAGACTTGTAATACTCTCCGAAGTATAAAAATGGAAAATTGAAAATATTTCTAAGTGTTGAGATGGTTGGCAAATATCCGGTTATGGGTTAAGTATTTGAAATAGTTTTTTAAATGTTGGAAATTGTCGATATAACTTATAAAGATATTTTGGAAATAGATATTTTGAGAAGAAGTTAATACAAGGCCTAGTGACTACTTAAGGATCTTTTATTGATAGTTAAATAATTGACTATCAAAAATTGGCCAATTTCGTTAATCATTTCGAAGAGACCGGGATTAGATTTAATTATCTGAAAACCACTTCGATCTGGCTTGAACGTACAAATGAATACCTTGAAAACGATGAAGACGGTGATTCAGTTTTTCTAGACCCAGGACAACTTGTATGTATGAATACTATTAGAATGTCGTCATTAAAGGACGATGAGCATTCTAAGTAGAATTGTTTCTTGAAAGGTAAAGCTTAGCCTCGAGCCTCATCAACCGGGAATGACTAAAATTGGGGAGGGCAGCAAGGCTAAGTGGGTCGCACCTAATTAGGGTATGTTACCACCTTTCTAGATGTCCTCCAAAACCTATATATTGTGGATGTTGTTGTGCATGAAAAAAGGAGCGCTCGATGATAAGGGTGGGAACACCTGAGGTGATAATATATTCGGTCTATCCAGGTTAGGGTAGGCTGGTCTTCTGTAGCAGGGAATCCCAACGTGGCCCTCCGTACATTGTTCTAGAGGTGTACTGTGATGGGCGGTACCCTAGTAGTCCAGTCATTTGTTGGAATCCCTTCTCCAATACGAGCTTACGGTTTTGTTTGTAGAGCCTAGTATGTTAGAATTTAATAATGTAACAATTTCAGCTATTTGAATAAGTATTTGTATTTACACATTATTATGATATCATTGGATTTTCTATAAAATGTTTTGGTTATCATATGGTAAAAAGCCATCGTGTTTATGTGTGGCGCGGTCTTACGAGATACCTTTGTTTTTCAAAGGATTTTGATAATTCTAATAATTCTATATGAGTGTGTTTTCTCACGCTAGTTTTCCAGACTGACTTGGGTGTTATCTTATTATAATGCTCGGGTCAGACCAAGTATTACAGATTCAGGATAGGATGCTATGGAGCTCAAGAGACGAGCTAGATGATAGAGACGTATTTTCGTACTTGATTTATATTTCTACTGTATGGGAAAAGTTATTATAACTATGCCGTTTAGTGCATTGATTATTGTACTCTGATGAATGTAAGTATAAACAGTTTCGGATTCATTTGTGTAAAAGTCTGTTGTTATATATTATATTTTGTTCCACTGCGATTGTGAAATTCTATGATATTGTTGTTCTATTTTTCTTCTGCCTTTTTCTCTTCACCCTAAAGATTTATGTTTTCCGTTCAATTTGAGTCGAACTGATGTGAATTATGGTCGATTCATGGGGTACGGATTTGCGGGCCTTACAGAATGGGATAACTTGTGTAACTTTCAATTGCATTCTTAAAACATATATATAACTTACCAAACTATTAAAAGTTCAAATGTTAATAAGAAAATGTAATAGAATATTATAAAAGAAAAACTTAGGAAATAAAAGTGTTCAATGGAATTATGTTTATAACGAAGAATTAAGATGTATAAGGATATTATAAACTTAAGTTAATAATTTAAGATGCTAGTAATTAAATTTAATAGAAGAAAAAAGTGAACATTGAAAGTATATAACTATAAAGTTAAGTTAATGATTGAAGACATTTATAAAGTAAAAGTGAATAGTAAAGGAGAATACTATTTATGAAAGCAATAAATGTGAAAAAAAGAGAAAAAAATATAAGTATGGATTGCTTCACAAATGAATACTGACGTAAAAAGGAAATCAAAGTAAATAATACATATGAAGTAAACAGAAATAAAATGTATGCAATCCTTCAATAATGAATTTAATAATTATTTTAAATCATTGAATGAAAATAACTTATGTAAGTAATCGAATGAAAACTTATTGAAAACGGAAATGAATGAATAAATGAGAAATGAACTTTTGTAGGTAATGAATGTAAATTAATGAAAATAAGCTTTGTATGAATGAATGAAAATAGAAAAACAGTAAGTGATATGAGAAGAAATCTGTAAGAATAAACTTAAACGATATTTGAAATTATTGTTTGTTTTGGCTCATGCGATGTTTGAAAAAGGATACTTCTAACTATATAAAGATGTATGAATAGTCTACTAAGTTTTATCTAAAACAGTTGAGTGTATGGTATACTTAGTAATTTATTTATCATTTATATGATTAAAAGTTTCCTAAACCGAATAAACCATTTTTTTTGGTCGCTATGGATGTATGATTGATTACTTTGATTGCATGTGATGATTGTATGATTTGTTTGCATGTGACTATTGTTGTGTTGTTTTGTTTGTTATTGTTTGAAACAACTTAATATTTCTCTTTTATACAATTATTAACTTCTTTCGATTATATAAGTGAAATGCAGGTTTATGGAAGCAATAGCTACTGCTTTTGGTTTCATAAATAGTGTTGTTTGCCCGACAAACAGGTACGTTCTTGGATTACGGTTTTATAGCGATATTATATTGTTTTTCCTGTGGTTTGGGATATTTATTATGAAATATGATATATATGTTATTATTATTGGTATTATGATATATATTCAGTAAGTTATTTATTACTCTTGTGTATAAACAACAAATTTGTAAATGTGTTTAAATAAACAATTGTTCTATTTTTCATCCGTTTTAGTTGTTTGTTTGAAAGACAATTTGTAAGTAATTGCAATTAACGTAATTCAAATATTTAAACTAAAAGGAAAGAAAATGTTGATTGCAATTAATAGATTTAATAAAAGTAACGGACATTTTGTGTTAAACAAAAAGGGTGTTTTAATGGAAATAAAAGATCATTGTGGGAAAACAAAATTGAACGTTCTTATTTTTAAAGTAAGTATAAATAATTTTTTTACTTAGATAAAAACCTAAATGCATATAAGTTTGAATATTATTTGAGTTAATGAAGTTAATATGGTTACATTTCCAAAAAAATATGAATTTCAAAAGGTTGTGCGATGTACATGGTCCCTTCATTTCTTTTGTTCTTAATTGTTGCCTGAACATTTTAGAATTGTTACCTTATTATTAATAATTGGTCCGTTCATTTCTCCTTCTATTTAATACCTGAGCCTAGACTTTTATGTTGCATTTAAATTCTTGCCACCTTATTTTCACATATACAAAATTTTACTTTTCTTTTGTTTGCAAACTTTTCCATTCCTATGTACATTTCTTTATGCATTATTAATTTCCTTATGCATTATTAATACCTGAAGCTTTGAAAATAAAACATGACATTTATTTTTGACCGTCCACCTTCATTTCCTAATTATAAATAACCTGCGGCTTATTTCTCATTTGCGTTTTGTTTCTCTGGACATCTCGTATTCAAAATCTCTTATTCTTGCAATAATGCTATCTTTTATGAAATATGTTTTTTTTTTCATTTTTCCTACACGTCCTGTCCTCATCTTAGTCGTTCTGCAATCTTTACCATATGTCTCATCTTCAGAAATACGTAAGTATTAAAATTTGTTTATTTTTTATGCGTACTAATTATTATTTTAATAATATTTCTTATAACATGAATATCTTGTGCATATAAACTTTGATTCACGCACGACTTCATCTATTGGATTCATATTTAAATTCCGAACAACGTGAAAATTATTTAGTTGAATTTGGAGACTGTTGAGTTTTTGCGCTTTTGTTTGGATTTTATGGACTAAAATCAAAGGGGAGTGCTTTAACCTACTCATAACTACTAAATTGTCTTATGTTAATTAATTTAAATTTATGATGTGATTAGAAATTGATTGGTTGATGTTGGGTATATTTAAATTGTCTTCAAGTTAAATATGACTTTTATTACATTTAATCGTCATTTAATTTAATATTGAATTTAATTGTCAATTGAAAACCTGTTGATGATAATCAGTTAGTTGAGGTTATTTATTGGTTGATTGAATGGTGATTGTGATGTATGTTTGATTGTTGGATGACTAGATGTTATATTTTTATATTGTTATAACGCTACAAGTTCCCTATGGGTTGAATAATACATACCCGAACGATCTATAGATTAGGGAAAAATCGTTATGGGTTGAAACTATAAACCTAAACGATTTTGTGGATTTTGAATTTTATTCGGGATTGCTTGTTGAAATGATATATATCCGTAAATATAAAATATTTGCGGATTGAAATGATAAATATCCACATCATTTGACCATAGGGTAGAAAATTATATACGGACACCAGATTGGTGAAATTAAATGATTTTAAATCCTTAAATTTTGGATTCAGTTAAATGATATTTGAACATGAAATTTGATTTATATAAACAGAATTATTTTCGAAAATCCAAGTTTTAAATGTTAAAATTGGAGTTGGTTTAATGAATTGGTTAAAGAATAAAAAAGAAAATTTCAAATTTGAAATATAAGTGAAATATATCGAAATTGAGTTATTGAAATTGTTTGAATATTAAACTTTGAAATCTATGAAATTAAAATGCTTTTGAATTGTAGTTCAAACTTGAGTTTGAAATCGATATAAATTGAAACGATTTTTTATGGGAATTTGAATTGAAAGAAAAATTAGTTTTGTTGAAATCTAGATATGGTCCAGATTCGTTGAAATGGAAGAAATAGTTTAAATTTGATATTAACTTCAAATTAATTATTTTAATATATACTATTTAGAAATATATTATTTTAAATTCAAATTTATTTAAATTTTCAAAAATTTTTATATTAAAATATATTAAACCTATTTAACTATTTTAAATCATTCAAAATATTTGATCTATTTTAAGCCATTAAACTATTTTAATCCATTTTAAACTATTAAAACCATTTAGAACTATTTTAAAGTATTTTAAACCATTTTAACAATTGAAAACTATTTTAATCTATTTTAGTCATGACAACTCATTAAATTGATTGATGTAAACCTTCATAGACAAACTCCCTTGCTTCAAATTAATGAGTCACTCCAACTGAACACCCTCTTTTGCTAGAGCTAAAAACTTACTAACAAATTGCTCTCCAAATCCATTCCAAGTAACCACTCTTCCTTCTAACTCAATGACTTCCCACCAATAAGAAGCCTCATCTTTCAGCTGCAAAGATGCTATGTAACATTCCTGTTTTAAATCAACTTTAATTGGTAATTAATTTGATTTTTGAAACTAAATTGTGAATTAATTTGATATTTTCCAAACTATTTTAAGCCATTAAACTATTTTAAAATATTTAAAATATTTTTAAATAATTAAACTATTTAAAACTATTTATGACTATCTAAACTATTTTCTGAATTTCAGACTTTATAAAGTTAAAATGTTTATATTTAAATCCTTAATTCAAAAGCGAATATGGTTAAATGATGTTATAATCTAAGTTGAAATTTGAAATGATATTTTCTAATGAAATAACATATTTGAGTAAATATGATTTCAAAAATGATATGCCAAAAGCGAATATGATTTCGACAGTAAATATGACTTCAAAAGTGATATGTTTGAATCAAATATTATATTTTGATATCAATTATGAACTGATTTTTTTGAAATGTTAAATAACCATGTGGTGTGAAATAGGCGTTTGGTTGTTAAAGAGACCGGGATCAGATATTGTCATAACATCTGCCAATACCAAAAACCACTTTAACAAGTGTGTACATGGTGGAGATTCTAGAATGAAGTAGGATGGTTTGGCGTATGATTCTGTATGAGATATTTACGTAACCCTGGCTCCAGTGATTTAGCTTAGATGTGACTAAATAGAAGCTGTATCGGGCCAAGTGAGGTCGCATCTCCTACCGGACACATTTCTTCGATACCATATTACGACTTTGTGATTGATTTAGTGGCCATGCCTCGATTTTGATTATGGGAGTGTGTTCCGAGGTGGGCGGTAGTAGCTGCTATGCGTTACCACCAGTCCGGGATTGCAAATGGTAGTATCCTACCCTGGCATTGCCTCGAGTGCCGTGTTCACATGCCGTATCGCGCCTCTTACGAGTTTGGTTTGTTCCATACCGATGGAGTGCCCTCTGAGTAAACCTCACGGAGGAGCTTACGGTACTGTATAAACTATGAGAATATATAAAATGTGTTAAGGGGGATATGGACAAAGCCTTAATGCTATTTTAATACTTACTTGACTGTAGGCACTATTATAATAACGTATTGTACTATGTCTGTAGATAGTTTAACAGATCCTTAGGAGATGTAAATCCCGAACATCTCTTAAGTTATTGCACTCATGTTAGACACTGGATAGGAGACGTCAAACACCGTAAACATCTCCGACGCCATTACACTCATATTTATTTACTATTGATTTAATTTACATAAGATCTTTTAATTCTGTCTCGAGTTTCAATTCACTCGGGTCAGTCTAAGCTTTTCAGTTTATCGAAGACCGCTTTTTTAGAGGACGAAGACGAAGATTTAGTACTACTACTACTAATATTTATTTCATTATTTCCACTACATCATGTTATTCCACTATATTGTTATTTATTTTTATTGTATGTAACTCTGATTCTGTATTGTAAAAGTGCAATCAAAGGTTATTTGTAAAACATCTTCATGAACTGTTTATTTGATTATTATATTTTTTCATTCCGCTGTGAGATTCTCTGTTTGTTTTTCTTTCCTTCTCTACTTTTTCTTATTTACCCATAACAACCTCCCTTTTAAATGGTTTGAGTCTGATGTGTATAGTTTATCGTCGATTTAAATAGTCCAAAAAGGCGGGTCATTAAATACTCCAAGATGCATTTGTGGAAAATCTGAACTACTTGGCTGCCCATAAAATTGGAGCACCTCAGAGTTTTATTTTCTTTCCCTAAAACTCTTGGGTGCTTAAATTTTTATGAGCTGCCAAGTAGTTTAGGTTTTCCCTGAATGCATCTTGGAGGAGCTTGGAGCAAGAGGCTTCATTGATAGCTGGCTATTATCTCGTTTCCGCTGTATTATATGCATCTTGTATCAGTTAGACAGGGACATGCTATTATAACTGTCCAAGGGCAGAATTTATATTAGTATGACCCTGAAGTATCATTTTTGAAATGACTCTGTAAAGTATTATGTTGATTAATATATGTTATTCCGTTGTTGTTGTGAGATTATATAATTGTTTATTGTCTTCTATCCTCTATCTCCTTTCTTTCCCCTAACAATCTGCCTTTCCAAAACTTAGTTGTTTGGCACATGAATACCATTAATGTATTAGTGTCGATTTTTAGGGTTTGAAAAGGCGGGTTGTTACACTCCACCTGGTCATTTGTATGGAAACCCATTCTCCAATAAGTGCCTGCAATTTTGTTTGTGGAACCCGAGTTTGTAGTAGTATGCCGAAATTTAATAATGTAATAATTTCGGCTAAGATTGATAAGTTTACTTGCAAATGTTTCGAAGATGTCATTAAAAATTCTATCAAGTATTTTTACGTAGAATGATTTGGTTATCACAAGGTAAAAATCCGTTCCGTGTTTATGTACGGGTGGTCTTATGAGATCCAATTTTCTTTTTGAAACGCGTATTTTGAGTTTTCACTCTAGTCCCATGACTGACTCGGAGTTTATTTTTCTTAAACTTTGGGTGCCCTTTTTTCCCGGGCAGCCTAGTAGTCGGGTTTAGTTTAGAATAAATCTAGTTGGAGCTCGATGCAGGGAGTTAGTAGATTTTTCTGAAGAACGTTATCTATTTCCAACCAATTTGAACTCAGGTTCAACATTTCAAATCAAACAAATTCAGTTTCCAACATTTCAATTAAAATCAACTTCAATTTCAAAATCAATTCAAATCAATCTCAGCTCAAAACGATTTCAACTTTACTTCAAATTCAGCATAAACAATTCGATTCAATTGACTTGAAGTTTCAATTCAAATTCTCATTTAAACAATTTAATTTATATCAGTTTCAAGTCCAAAATTTGGAATAACCATTTAAATCACTTTAGTAAAAATGATTTCAAAGTTCAAATTAAAATTCAAACCTTTAAAATAATTCAATTTCGATAAATTTAAATATATTTCACTTTCAACTTTAAGGTTTAAATTCTTTAAACAATGTCATTTTAAACAGTTTCAATTCCAAAGGCCAATTTGAAAATAATCCAATTTATAAAATCCTATTATACTTCTTTTAAAATGACGCCATCAATATAAACCCAAAAATTTAAGAATTTAAAATCATTTAGTTTAACCAATCCGGTTTTGGTACATAATTTTCTATCCTATAGCCAAGTGATCAGTTATATCAATTTTGATTACATAGATGGATAAATTTCATTTCAACCCGAAGTCAAATGCTATGGGTATATACATTTCAACCCATTTCTTAACTTATTCGAAATGATTCAGTGCCAATTTATATGACGTAATAATATACAGGGTGATAACACGGATAAATGACAGGGTAATAAACAACCATACGCCCAATATATCAATCGATAACATCCAATTTCAATCAACCAATATATCACAACAATTTATTAGTTATCAAATGTCGGGTGTTTTACTAGCAATTCAACTCCAATTTCAATTTAAATGTCAATTCAGTTTCGACGTCAAGTAACTCAATTTAAATGTCACTTTAAATCACCAAACAACAATCAATAAAATTTAATCACTTCATGATTTCGATTTAACTAACATCAGAATATTTTAGTATTACTTGAGTGGGTTTAATCACTCGCCAAAATTCTAGAAAGTTCCTAAGAGTTTCAATCTAGATTAAAATTGAACGGTCATTCAATTCAACTCAAAATTCCCATTGGCTTTGGATCCGTCCAATTCAACTCCATGGCTAGTACCCGCTGATACGAACGTAGTGCAACTTGTTGCGCTTGAAACCGACCTCGTACGAACAAGTTATAGATTAATTAACATTTGAAATAAATAAATTTATAATTAACTTAAATAAATTTAAATTTAAACTAAACCTTATCTCTGTTCCCTCTCTCTATCTCGCTCGCTGCCAGGTCGAACCCAACTATGTCGCATTTTTCACGAATGTCACACCTTCCATACATCGTCGGAGGACAATCCAACGCTGCCACCACCTTCTCCATCATGAGCAATGCTCCTAACACACAAGGGCCTAGCTCGATTGTTGGAATCACCGCTTACGGCATGCCCAAGGTTGCACGAATATGGACCCCATATGTCTCAATTCGTTGACGATTCAACGATATAATCGATGACTAGCTTCGTATGGTCGTGCTCTATGTTTGATTAGTTGAAGTCAAAGGCCAATTTGGCCTCTAGAGGCTCTGATGAACTATGGCTGTTAGATGTTTATGCATTAATGCAGCAGAAGAAAATTAGGTTTAGGGTTTGCAAACGAATATAGTTGATGGTCTTATATAGAAAATTTCACTGCACTATTCATCCATGACAAATTCGAACTCCAAATAAAGTGTGACACCTGGCATTCTATATGTTATTTCGTATTTCAAACACAATGGAATATATATCGAGAGCCAATTCCATCATATACAAAAGTTAACTTTTCAAAATCAAATTATACTAATTAAAATCCTTTAATTAAGTTTCTACGCGTTTCGAACTCGCATGACAAATTTTCCTTTAATTAAAATTCCTCCAACTATTACGGATCTGATGGAACTGGTTCATCTAAATTCGAGACAGAGCCCCGGAATACTATTCTTACACGTTAATTAAAACTAGTAATTTCCTTAATAAGTTAAATCACTTTTAAATCCAAATTTAAAAGTTAACTATCTTCGTACTTTTCAAATAGTTTTAAATCAGCTTTAGAAATCATTTTCATTCACATAAAATTTAAGATTCAATTATTTAAACAATTCCAAATATTAAATTTAACAATTAAATTGTCAAATAAATCATTATATTTTAAATACAAGTTATTTAATTTATAAAATTAACTTTTAAAATGAGTTTGAAATAATAAAACAACTACTTCCATTTTACAGTAATTCAACATCTTTGCAATTATTGTATACATCAATAGCTATTCATTTCTTACCAAATAAATGATTTCTTATTTCTGAAATTTATACTTACCAATAATACAATTCCATACAAACAATCTTATGCTTTTACTTTTAATAAACATTCACTCAATTCTTTATTAACTTAACATTGATTATTTCAATTTCTATTATCAATTACTTACAACTTAATATCATTTAATTACTTTCTAATAAAAGTTATCATCTTTAATCTTATTGAATTTTGTTATTTAACTTTTTTTATCTATTTTTATATCTAATATATTACATTAATAAATCATTGAGTTTAATTTCTAACTATTTTTTTTAAATAATTATATAAAATTTAATATTTTTAAATGATTAAAAATACGGATCGTTACAACGGGGCAAGTTTACACTTGTGATGTATTGGCCATTTTCGAGATGTTACTTAACTTTTTACAATTCAATCTTTTAATAGCAACAAATATACATACAAAACAACATAAATATGGCGAGAAATCCCTACAGATTTCTCTAGGAAATTTCCATAGCAATTGTCCAAAAACAAGGCAATGTCGAACTGCATCTATGGCGACTACCACTATAAGTGCACTTTCAAATTTGAGTTCAATCTAAACCAAAGTCCATCTATAACCTATGTTCTTTGTTCATGGTCTAGTCACATGTCATATAAGTCCATTTAAGTCCATTCCAAGTTTGTTTAAGTCCATGTACATGGATCTTATGTCACTTGTTTTCAAAACACTAATCCAAATCAATATTTTAACATATGTCACTTAATAATTCAAACAACATTTAATACAACCAAACATCAATATATTTGTTATATTTCATATTCAAATTGAAGTGTTAACTCACCTTTAACCACACAACAAACCAAGATCTAATAACCAAAGTCCGAATCCAAGCTAGCAATACCTTTCCTTCCTTTCCTTTTTGCTTTTGCCTTGCTCCTCCACCTCATTTCCTTGCTTATAGCTCACACCCTCAACTTCTAGGGCAAGTGTGTCTTTGCTTTTTCATAATATAGGTGTTGTTGTGTGGTGGTAAGGCTTTCTTCAAAGTTTGAGGTTATTTAGATATAGTTTGCAAATTATTTGTTGTAACAACCCGGGATTTCGCCCAATTTATAATCATCATTAAATGATGATTGTGCTAGCTAATTGTTAATTGCTGTTGAGTATTTTAAGCAGTTGAAATTCTTTTGAAATTGGGTTAAAGAGTTAGCGGGCTTTATTTTGGCCCACGTCCTTTTTGCTTGGGGCTGTGTTAAATGTTGAAGTTAATAACCCGATCCTTTTTCACCCTTCACTCATTCGTTCAAACCCTAGGCAAAAAAAAAAAAAAAATAATGGTGGCTGCTCGTCTTTCGTTCGCTCCTCTTTATCAAAAAATAGGGCTTTTTGATTCTCGAAGAGGCCGACTTCAATTGCTTTGTCGGTCAGTGATTACCCGCTTGTAGCCTTGTTCGACCGTGTCTTCGTTGCTCACTTCGGCTGCATCTATTCGCAACGAGCAAAAAGGTGAGTAATTTGATTTACTCACATCTAATTCGTGCTTGGTATAGTGCTTCGATAGTTTGATTTGTTTTGTTGATTGATGATTTCTCTAGCCTTGTTAATTTCGTACAATCTGATACTTGATGTTCTTGGATTTGATCGATTCGTGGCCACACGGCTTGACTCGATTTGATGATGTATTCTCTGGTTTTTGATTACACGGCTTTGGGTTTCTACTTTTGAACTTGACAGTGTTTATGTGATGATTTTTAAGACATATCTGTCTTTGTTCGAAACTGCTGTACTCTGTTTTTTTTTAAATTTGCACGATACTGTCTCACTGCCGTGTTGGTGTTGCACTTGTGCTTGTTGACAGTGATAATTTTTGACTTTGGTCTTGATTTGAACGGCTTCGACTTTGATTTTGAACTGCATATTATTTGTGACTTTGGCTGGTGATAATGTTTGACTTGGTTCGAACTTGTTACAATCTCTCTTGAACTTGTTTCACTGATGCATGATGTTATACCTGTTTTGTATATGAAAGAAAAACATATTATATACCCTGCTTCCATGTTGTACCTATTATGTATGCATTCATTGCTGGTTTCATTTGCATGTTACTTGAAGGCTTGGTGTCTTTATATACATTTGCGCATTGGTCACTGTCACTGCTTCGAGCTATTATACATGTATACAGGTATGTGCATATATGTGTATGTGTTGTTTGAAGTGGTAGCCTTTTTGGTGGTGTTCTTCTTGAGTGATTTCCAGTCTGGTCTGCAATTTTGTATTCCAATGTGCTTCAATCTGTAGCTTGGTTCTTTGACTTGTTTCATATAGTAGTTGCTCCATTTCATTATCACTTGTATCAGTTTTTGTATGAGCTTGAGTCTGGCTCCATTCTAGATCATGTATGGTCTGGTTTCATTGTCTTGACTTCATTGGTATTGGGTCACTTTGACCTGATCTGTAGCATGAGCTACTAGTTTGCATTGACATTGGTCATTGATTATGACCCATGCTTTGGGTACTTTAATTGTTGTTTGCATTTTTCCAGTTTCATTTAGTTGAAACTGTTCCATTGCACTGGGTTGAGTCTTGTGGTCTTTGTCATCTCCACTTGCATAATTTTCATCTTGTAGTCTGGTCTGGCCATCATGAAGTTGTACTGCATCGAGTTCATGTTGATTCCATTTCCACTTGCTCAATATAGGATCTGGTTCATTTGAGATATGTGCATTGATCCTTGTGTAGTTTGGTTTGATATTAATTTATGGTTCATGTCTGAACCTTCCAGTCATACCTGGTTGCTTCATATGCATGCTCTGTCCGCAGCCTTTGTTCTCGAATCTGATACATTGCATTGATGCTTTGTATTCATTTGCATTTGGTCACTGTGCTTCAATGGCGACATTATTTCAAGTAAAGTTGCTCTGCATCCTTTTCTGTTGTGTGTTGTGGTGCCATATCCTTGGTGCTCTCACCTTCAGTTTGTTGTCTTCCTGTAGTTGTACCATTGTTGTCATCTTTTCTTGACATTTTGGAACTTGAACTATGACATTCTTATGGTGACTGCAGTTTCGATTTGTATGCAGTCTTGTCCTTGTTGGTTTGCATTACATTGATGCAATCGGATTTGTTTTTCAAATTCACTTGAGTTGAATCCGTTAATTCGGGCTTGACCTTGTGTTCATTTGTGAATTTTCATTGTGTACATCATCACTGTAGTGGCAAGGCAGTGCACGCAAGCGTGAACTGCAGCCACACGGTATTGATTTTATTGGTATTTCATTTTCTTTTGATGCGTTGCTCTTTTGTGTAAGACATGTTGTAGTGGCGAGGCAGTACACGCGTGCGTGTGCTGCAGCCCTACCAAAATTGATGTTTTTAAGTGATGTTTCAATTACTTGAATTGTTTTGCCCAATTCAATATTTTGGAATTTGCTGATTTGTTGTTTAACACTTTTACGTGTTATATTTATCGTTATCTGATTTCTTTATTTAAGGATCAGATAAACGAGATTTATTATGACTGTCGTCTATTCATTATTTAATTATTATTGCTTCTGTGCATTAATAACTGAGTTTGAATTAGACTGACCCGAGTATTATTTCTTTTGAATCTAATACTCGGGTCAGACCGAGTATTTACAGGTTGTTGATATCTTACTTTGGGTTGCTGCTAGAGTTATGAAGTTTTTTCATATTTTTGGAGTAGATGTTGTCATTGTATAGGATATTGTATATTCATGTATATTATTCACGATAATGTACTTGTATATGTAACTTCCAGAGTCGACAGTTGTAGTTGTATCATATGTATTGTATCACATGTATATCAGCTGACATCAGTTATATATATATGAGACTTTCTATTATATCTGTGTTCCGCATTTACTTTATCTGTGTTATTATTATATATATTGTCCTAAACTATTATGAACCATCGTAGTTCGTTTTATACTAGAATTGGGTATGTCGATGGGAGTAAATAAATAAGAGATGAAAAAAAAAATATACCACTCCTATCGAGATAACCAATACTAGTGTAATGCCTAACTACGGATGGCCGCTCCTATCCAGCCTTATTCTTCATAATAATAGACAGTATTTCTTTTAATACTCTTTATTACTGTGAGCATAGAGGTGGGGCGTCACATTTGTATTAGGAATTTAAGAAGAAGAAGGAGATGAAGCCATGGATATTTTAACTCAAAGCTTAGAAATATTTGTGATATATTTTCTAAAGTTGTACCGCTCCTTATATACTCTTAGGAATGATGATGGAAAAAGACCAAAACCCCTCAAAACCCTACTAGCATTAATCACACAAATCACTTCTCCTTTATCATATGCTTAACACTTGAGCATTTCCATATTTGCTCATTTCCTAACATCCTCCTTTAACTCATGCATAACATCATCCATAAAATTTATTTCCATAAAATGAAAAAAAAAATATTTCATTAAATTGATTTCCTAAGAAAATAAGTATATGTAAAAAATCTGAACAACTTCTGACGGTTAAAAAGCTGTTTATCAATAAAATAATTTCCGGTCACATTATCGATATTTTTTCGAAGAATATAATTTTGTAAACAATTTTCAAAGTTAAGTATCTTATCATTTTCTATTAATTAAATGACGCTAAACAAGGTTATAAAATTCTATTCATAGCACTTAATTATATTTCAAAATGTATTGATATTCGAAGATGAAGTGTTCTAATTTCCGGGTCACTACACATATCAACCAAAGAACACATGGCACAGTTTGCTTTTTTCATCCTTTCATGCTTACGTGGCATAAATATATCAATGTGAAGCTGCCACTGGACAATGCTGGAACCATGCCAGTCGAAAGCAGGTGAAATATGTAGATTTCAAAAAATTCCTATTTCAAATCTGTTGAGCCTATGAAGTCCAAATGGATTTTAGATCCAACCTAATAAAGTTTTAAATAAAATCTTATTTTATTTAACCTTGTTCAAAAATGTTTTAGATATTTATGTTTTAGTCAATATGTGATGTTTATATAAAATAGAGTATATCAGATATACTCTTATGTGTGAAGTGTGTAAAAGTTACATGTTAAAATTAATTCAGAGAATGAAACATTTTTTTCTCTCTTTTAATTTATACTGTTAAGTAAGAGAAGATTTTGTTTTATTTAGAGAGAGAAAACTTTCGCCTTGCTCTTTATGTAAATTGATTGACTTATTAAATTACATGTATAACCAATATTTATAATGGGAAAAAATTGTGAGTATATCCAAATGTACTCCAGTGTAAAATGTGCAAGTGCAACATAGGAAAAGTTGCACATAGTTAACATATACGTGGATGGATGTTGAGATTTGCATTTATAACGTATACATTGTCCATTTGTATGCACAACGGTTGTCACAAAATAATTTAAACTTATATTGAAGTGTGTGTGTGTGTGTATACACATATATCATAATTAACTTATGTATTAAATGAAATAGAAAATTTAATGATTTGAAACAAAAGGTACAAATGAATGGGTAGTGGTGCATTTATGCGGCGTTTAAAAAAAGTAAAGGGCATTTAAATCACAATTAAGGGAGTATAAAGATAGAAATCTTTTAGCCGTTTTTAAATATTTCCCTAACTTTTTATCAAAACATTTTGAACTTATGTGTGTGTGTGTGTATATTTTGTGTATGCGCGCGCATCAAAAATAATTTATACATTAAATGAAAGAAACCATCTAAACTATTTTGAACTAATTTGAATAAATCAATAAAATAGATTTTAATTTAAAATCTAAAATATCTAATGTTTCTAAGAAAATGATTTTAAGTATCAAATTGAAAACAATAAAGTAATTAAAGATATTAAAAATATGCAAAATTAATACACACACACACACACACACACCCACACACACACACATTTGTATGTATGTATATAATTTTGTAACATAAAAGTAGCCTAGACATTGTCATCATTATTTTTAAAGCACAACTATTTTATGCATACATTATGTGTGAAATATATATAGTAATAAATTTATCGATGTTTACATACATACATACATACATACATATATACATAGATATATATATTAAATAATTTATCCCTATTTTTTTAAAATTCATAACTCTAACAATAATATTTACAACACATAAAAGTTTTAAATATATATTTATATATGAAATTTCAAACGGTTATAAGTGACAACATTTGCATATATAAAATCATTGTAAAATGAGGGAGACGATCTACACTAAAAAGATGCGATGTATAACTAAAATTGATATTAGATTATCACCGTAAGAAGTAGCCAAAGAAACACATATTGAATAAAGATATCCCCACAGATCTTCAAGATCCACATTCAATTCTTGCAAGAGTGAACGAACCACTTATATTTCATTATTATTATTCTTAATGTTTGCATTTAATTTACAATTTAAAGATTTTGGAAATGTTTATTTTGTTTCAACATGGAAGGTTGAAAGGAGATTAGAGGAAAAAAAAGAGAAAGCATGAATTGTTTGTGGGAATGGATTTGTTTTGATTGAAAGAATGAAACCTTCCACATTCTTTAGTTAAAACTTCCTTAATTAATTCATTTGATTATCTCTCTCTCCACTCCTCTCACTTCACATGGCACAGATGAAATTACATGCCATCAAATGACATATAATTTCCATAAACTACATCATGCAATTATCTTTTATTTAAACCCATTTAAAATTACATCGATATCATAAATCAGTGTGTGAAATATAACTTTTATAAATTCATTCAAATAATTACACACAACCCTCAACTAACAAATAAATCAAGAAATAATTAATATTTAATTAATTTAAAACATTTTATAAATTAATTAAATCTTTTGGTTTCAGAGGACTCATCATCACTGTTATGCGACTCAAAGGTGTAAATTCAATCATCGATTAATATCGAACAATTCGAATATTAACGTTCACACATAACATTAGCTGGTGGTGTGACATTGTGGCCGAATTTAACGCTTAAATTTTTTTCCGTTAAAATCCAGTTTATTATTATAAATAGTACCTCATAGTAACGATTATTTACACCAATTCTCTTCAACAAAACTATATCACATTAGGACTTATGGAATTTAGTTTTGATCAAAACTCCGACATCGTCCACATTCAACTTTGTAATTGCAAAAACAAAATTCTTGGTTTAATAACAACAATTTAACGCTTCAACTCGATACAACAATAGATTTTCAATGACGTCCATCGAACGACTATAGAGTTTCAACTATAATCTAAATGGAGTGTCCACAATGAAGTTCCATAGTATTTTCAAGTCAAGAGAATTATGTAACATTGTCACTTCGGGATTGTCACTTTAGCATTAGTTGTATTGACCAATAGAGAAATTTTGAGTGATTCATTCCATAGTTATCCAATAACCATCAATACATGACCCTTTGGTGTCCCCTAACAACCAAGAGAAATACACTGTCCAATATTTGGAGAGCATTACGTACTCTAGTCCCAACGGATGTATTGATATCATTTCTTGAAACATCTTGACTTTCATTTGAACCAATATGTTATTTTCATTGTGATAAAATTCTCATGATTAGAACTTTTTGTAATTGCTATCACATAACATATCATTTAAGGATTTTCCATATATATACTTTTAGTTAATACTAAATAATTTATATCACCGTATAATAAGTATATGATAGAAAGAAAAACACCTTTTATATTAAACAAGATTGGTCATAAAATTACATATATGTAAAAAAATACTTAATTGCCCCTATGGCATACCCTTGACTATATCAATCTCCCACTTACACTTGAGGTAAGTTATGAAATCTGTTTCCAACTTCATTGATTGGCTTTCTCAAAAAACTAACCAGTTCAGTCCCTTAGTGAATGGATATGCTATTTTATTTTAATTATCTACTATGTCAATCATCTCTCTTCAATGTTGATAAACTTTCCTTATCAAATGGAACTATTCAGAGTATGTCTCTCAACTTCTAGTTAGCTCTAGGTTCTTTTATAAACTATATCATGATATTATTATCATATATAATGTCATGGATTCTCAGCATCTGGAATCACCCTCATCTCAGTTATAAATTCATGCATTTTTTATACTCTTACATTGCAATAGCCTTTGGTTGAATCAGCCACTACTTATTATTTGGAACAATTTCAAATTAAATTCTTAACTTAAGCTTGAATGTGAATTTAGGATTGACATATTATACTCAATATCACAATGAAGTTCAAGTCTGTGCACTCCTTCATAAGGAGTTCATTGTTTCTATAAACAATTCTCTAGTATTTCATTAATACCTGAGAACACTCCATACTACCGTTAAGTGACCTTAATTCAGATTTGTCTCTTGTTCTATGTATCAAATACAAGCAAAGTGTAATATTATAGATAACATGGCATGTACAAAAATTCCAATTGCTAATGCATATGGAATTTGTCTTACATACTTGGTATTAAACAATTTAATATAATGCTTCTGTATATTATACAAGGACACTCCCAACAATATTTTTGGAACGACCCAATTATTCGATTCCCGAAAATCAACATCAATACGTCCACTGTATCAACACCCTAGCCAAGGACACTACAAGGTAATGCCGTCAACTAACACGGAGAATAAGGCTGGTTGGGAGCGACCATCTATAGCCTTGCTCTAATTATCTATTGAATACATCGACAATAAACATACCAACCAGGTCGACATACCCAATGAATACTTAAAACAAAACCATAGGTGGTTGGATCTATCAGAACAGAATATAATAACTCCAATGTAATATACATCACAGAACAATAAATCATCATATACACATATATAGATACATAACAGAGTTATAAAATAATACATATCAAGTGGTATAGCAAACCACCATATACAGACGAGTCAAAAGAATACATATCAGAGTTACTACAAAATAGGACTACACAAAAAGCTATGACAAAAAGAAGCTAGCGGAGTAGTCCATGCGGAAGCAAAATAGGCTAAGTCCAAAAGCACCGAACCTGAAACATCTCGGTCTGACCCGAGTATATTGATGTAGTACATACGGTACATCCAATGAATCGAATAGCAAAGACATTGATGTACCATTTGTACTACATCAATGTTTTTGCTATTTGATTCATTGGATGTACCGTTTGTACTACATCAATGTCTTTGCTATTAGATTCATTGGATGTACCGTTTGTACTACATCAATGTCTTTGCTTTGGTTCATTGGGCGTACCATTTTTGTACTACGCTGATGTCCCAAATTATTTGAGTTTCTAGTTCCTCGGGCGTACCGTTTTTGTACTACGCCGTTGCACTAGCTTAATTCTCTGCTATTCTTGACGTTTTCCGCGTCTTTTAACTATGGAAATGCTTTTAGGTTTCCTATTTTTATTCTTGAGCCCGGTATTATTGAGGAAATTGAAGTTTCACCAGATTTGACTTATGAGCAACATTCTATTCGCATCATTGCTTCTGAGGTTGAGTGCCATTGAAATAAAGATGTTCTTTTTGTGAGAGTTCAATGGTTCTCAAATCCTAAGGATTGCTCTTGGGAATCCTGAGAATTCATCGAACGATCCCGTTCAGGCTAACTCTTTCATGCTCCTTATGGTGAACTTCCTATTTCAAATTTTCTTTTGTTTTGATATGCTTCTATGGTTGTTAATTCTTATTTTCTTCTTAAGTATTGCGAGGACGCAATTTCTTTAAGGAGGGGAGTCTGTAACAACCCGCATATTTGTCGATTTTATATTTAAATATTTTATTTAAATATTTTATCGTTCGTCGGATTTTGGTCCGAAAAGCTACTTTTTGCATACAGTCGAATTAGGACTCGAGACCACCCCCATTGAGTTTAAAATGTCGTTTGCGACCTTTTTGAGTATAAGCTTCGATATGTTTGGAGATAGTTGATTTTTGCTACTTTTTCCCGCTTATGACTTTGGTTTGGACTGCACCCTTATTAGCTCAGCCCAACCCCCTTCTCTTCATAACTTCTCCTCTTTGCTTAAACAATCAAGCTTTAGTAACAATGGTGTAAGAGAATGGAAAATTAAAACTCCAAAACCCTAGTCTTCATTAGCAAATCCAACTTCTAGCTACAAATTCAAGTGAACCCATTGGTAAGCACCTCCTTCTTCTTCTCCAACTCATTCTCTCTTTGATTTCAGAAAATTCCTAAACCTAATTTAGGAAATGTTTCTCTTTTAAGCTTAGATTCAAGCTTCTAGTGTTGAGATTGAAGAGGGATTGATCTTAGCTTGTTCTTAAAGCTTCTCCTTCATTGATTTGGGTTCAAAGGTGAGATTTTTATCTCACATCTTAGTCTATAATTATCTTCGATTGTTAGGTATGAATTCCTAACACTTATTCTTGTGCAATTGATTTTGGTTTGGATTTATTTTGTGTATATTCCAATTTTTGGTGTTTTGGTCTAATTTATGAAACTCCTATTATGGATATTTGAACATTGATATTTGAGGCGTATCGAAGAGCCGTTTAGGCTGGGTTGCCGTTCGACGTAATTCCTTAGCCGTCGCCATTTGCTCGTTCGATCGTTTTCGATATTCGTTTGGCCATTTTTGGCCTAGGTTCAGGGAATGCCCTGAACCCTTCATTCAGACGTCTGAAACGTAACATTCAGACGTCTGAATATTGTTCTGGGAAGATTTCTATTCCCAGTTTCAGACGTCTGAATATATGGTTTTAGACGTCTGAATTGGTTCATTTGGAACCAGAAAGGAAATAGGCTAAAAAGTGCCTATTTCAGACGTCTGGATTCAAGGATTCAGACGTCTGAATTCTGTCTTTGGAAAATATTTATTTTTCAGATTCAGACGTCTGAATCCTTGATTTCAGACGTCTGAATCAGCACTATTTTGCCTATTTGCCTATTCGCTTGAGAATTCCAATTTAAATCGATTCGTGATGATCCTATTTGTTGTTATCATTTATTATGCCTTTGATGACTCCTATTTAGGGATTTCTGAATATCCATTTCAATGGATTCTTTATCGGTTTCTTTGGATTTTCATTCACGTCTTCGAATGTGAATTTTAGTGATTGATTGTTCCTACAGTCTTCTTTGTGATTTGTCACTTTAAAAATATAAAGGTTTTCTATACTAGTAGTAAATATCAAAACTCTTTCTTTAAATGATTTCAACACTATTTTAGTACAAAGCTCATTTCTTAAACCGTTTTCCAATCTATTAGTATATACAAACCTTTACCTCACTCGTATGAGAAATCTAATTAAACGACTTAGTAAAACGGGTGGTATGAAACGCTTGCGTTTACTTCGTCGATTAATTCTTGGACTTGTTCGATTGAATCTCTTGTGACAATTTTAGAGTGGAGATCTACAGTTTGTTCGTAAATATTTAAGTTAAGCAAGTGGTTATGGGACATGAAGCTAAACTCATATATTTACTAGCTTAGTGTAATTGACACTTCTCGTTGATCATGACGATCATCTTTGTGATTTAGACTAGCAATGTGCGATGTCTCTTTGTCTGCGAGGGAGACTAAACCCCGTTTTGTGGAGTTTCGACTCAAATTGGTGGGGTAGCAACCCATGGTCTTCGGGCCGTTTGTGGAGCTTCGGCTCAATTTGCGATGGTTAGCAACCATGGAATTAGTGTTCCATTTGTGATACACGTGTTGGTGAGCTTTATGCTCCCGTTTGTGATAGGCCTCCCCCCTTTTGTGATTTCTGGATTTCTCAAGATGATTTCTAGAATTTGTGTTTCACCAATTTTCGTGATTTCCATTGATAAGTTTTATCAATATTTGTGCATTGGTGAATTTGTGTGTCATTGACTTTTGTGATTGACATTGATATAATCGTCAATATTTGTGGTTTGATGAACGAAATAAGGAGAATGGCATTTCTTTGATTCTTGTGTAGATTTTGTGATATTGATTAATCTCTTGTTGATTTTCAATTACTTATATATATATCACAGTTTGGCATTGTGATTATTATGTGTTTAGTCATATCTCTTACTCTATATCGTTTCATCTGATATTTATAGCTAGACTGATCCGTTTATTATTTTCTTCTTAAATAATACTCGGGTCAGACTGAGATTTTACAGGTGCTTCTGCCTGACTCCTTATCGGACTTTCATCTGATCTTTTGGCTAACTACTCTAGTTTGGTAGTTTTTGTTGTATACATTTAAGATATAGACTCCTTGATGTATACATATTTTTGTCTAGCACTTGTATCTATTCCTTTGTGATGTTGTGGATCTGATATTGACCACTACTCTGATGTACACTTCCTAGTGTAATATTCATATCTATTTCCGCCTTTGTGATATGAATTGTCTGTGACTGATTTATGTTATGTTTATTTCTATATTTGTTTCTGAAGATATTATAGCCACTGTGTAGTAGCTTTGAGTTTGTGTCGGTATGTCGGATTTCCCTCTTGATAAAGAAATGCATGTTATACTATCCGACCTATCGATGCTCGCACAAAGCAATTACACGGATGGTCGCTCCTCAACAGCCTTATTCTCCGTGCTAGTCGACAGCATTCTCCGTAGTGTTCTTGGCTAGCGTGGGTATAGAGGTGGGGCGTCACAGCATGGTAGTCTGTAACAACCCGCATATTTATCGATTTTATATTTAAATATTTTATTTAAATATTTTATCGTTCGTCGGATTTTGGTCCGAAAAGCTACTTTTTGCAAACAGTCGAATTGGGACTCGAGACCACTTCCATTGAGTTCAAAATGCCGTTTGCGACCTTTTTGAGTATAAGCTTCGATATGTTTGGAGAAAGTTGATTTTTGCTACTTTGTACTTAGGGCTTTGGTTTGGGCTGAGCCACTTATGTATTCAGTCTCAACCCCTTCTCCTCTTCATTACTTCATAATTTCCTAATACATTCAAGCTTCATCAAAAACGGGGGAAGAGAAAAAGAATTAGGAAATCCTAAGCCCTAGTTTCCATTAGCAAATCCATCTTCTTGCTCCAAACTCAAGTGAACCCATTGGTAAGCATCTCCTTCATCTTCTCCAACTTTTTCTCCATTCAATTTCAGAAATTTCCTAAACCTAATTTAGAAAATGTTTCTCCTTTAAGCTTAGATTCAAGCTTGTTGGGTTGGAATTGAAGAGTGATTGTTCTTACCATTGCTCTATAGCTTCTTCTTCAATCGTTTGGGTTCAAAGGTGAGATTTTTATCTCACATCTTAGTCTATAATTATCTTCGATTGTTAGGTATGAATTCCTAACGTTTATTCGTGTGCAATTGATTTTGGTTTGGATTGATTTTGTGTATATTCCAATTTTTGGTGTTTTGGTCTAATTTATGAAAATCCTATTGTGGATATTTGGACATTGATATTTGAGGCGTATCGAAGAGCCGTTTAGGCTGGGTTGTCGTTCGACGTAATTCCTTAGTCATCGCCATTTGCTCGTTCGATCGTTTTCGATATTCGTTTGGCCATTTTTGGCCTAGGTTCAGGGAATGCCCTGAACCATTCATTCAGACGTCTGAAACGTAATATTCAGACGTCTGAATATTGTTCTGCGAAGATTTCTATTCCCAATTTCAGACGTCTGAAACCCGAAAAACCGAACCGTCAGGGTTAAAGAAGAAGAAGATAGAAGAAGAAATAGAAACAATAAACAAAATCTCACATTTCGCAGCGGAACAATATATAATAGATAAATGAATAATCTTTGAAACAAAACACTATATCAGTTTATACACCACATCACATCATCAGAGTGTTACAACAACAAACAGTGGAAAAGAATATAACATATACAAGTGATATGCCTCGCCATCTAGCTTGAACTCCAAATCTCCACAGCATATTTTTCTGACTTCACTCCAGAACAACTTATAACCTGACTCTAGGCTGCCCGTGTGGAAAATTATGAGCATCCAAAGTTTAGAAAGGGAACAATAAACTCTAGGTCAGTCAGGGGACTGGTGTGAGATCTTAAAAAAAGTTATTTTCACAAAGAAAGGAAAAGAAACTCGCTATGCTTTTGGAAAATGAAACTACCATAAGGCGTCCTTCCATACACACAATGCGAACGTAGAATTGGAGGAGATTTCTCCTTATGATAGTCAAACATGCTTGATACGCAAAATCCTTTTTAATATTATCATTAGTGCATAGCGTGGAAAACATTTCGAAAATATAATATTATCTTAGCCAACATAGACATTTCGTACTATGCCTACTATAGCTACCAATTAAATGACGGGTCACCACCATAAGTAAAAGGCAGGTTATACAACTAAAGTCGTACAGGGCGTGTATTGTTTCTTTGGATTTTCAACAAATGGTCAGGCTAAGGAACTTCCTATTGCCACATGGGTACGCCTCTAAAGGGACGGCCCGAGGATCTAACCGGATCTCTACCAACACAAGGCCGAGTGACGTCACGCTTCTGGTGCAATGAAGCTATAACTAGCTAACTCCACACACAAGCATGCCATCCCCGGTCGTTACCGACCTTTATCCGAGGATCCTCAACCACACAGCAACCCCAAAGCAATAAATTTGCAACAACCACATATGTTAAATATCTGTGCTCCATACCATGATACCACCTCTTCCTAGAAGGAAATGGACATACCCTAAAGGCGCTACTCAGAACAACCTTGCTGCATTCTTCTTGTTTCGAACATTTTCGGGTTGTGAGGTCCGATGAAGTATTGTCCCCAAAGCTACGCTTTTCGCAAAAGCATGCTTCGATCAACAAATGATCAGCAACATTTCACATGCCACATTACCAAATTGAGAATGTACCACTAGTAACCATCAACTCATAACCTTTGAGCTTGTATGTCTCAGAGAAGGGTGTTAAGCTAAGAGAATAAATTCTCCACCACCAATAGAAATGTATTTGATAGAAACTGGCTTTACATCTCAAAGTGTAACGTCAGACGCACATCCATACAATCCGTTCTGGGATTGAACGGAACCGAAGGCACTTCAAAGAAGCCCTTGCAAATCTGGATATTAACTAATCACGTCCGGAATCCCCATCACAAAGGGAGATTAAATCTCTATACCGGAGCAACTCGGTGCAAAGACAATTGACAGGTAATCCTTTCATTTTCGAAAATACATGGTCTTCAATACCATCTTCAAATGCAATCCCATTTCGTCGTATCATTATTCAGAATGGCTTTTATGATGCAAAGTCCTCTCCCGGCTAATCCGACTAACGAGCGTTTATTTTAAAAATAAGTATTGCATTCAGATTCAAATAAATCACAATAAATTTCCACATTGATCTTTTAACAAAAGATCAATCACAAAAGATTCGATGTGGCATACGAATGTCCATTTGGAATCCGACCGCTGGTCGCATCGAAATTCAAATGCCATTAAAACGCCAATATTGATAGTTGGTTATTTAACCATCAATCAATATTCACAACAATCACCAGATTTTAAAATAATTTTCCCCAATTATTTATTTTCAAAATATCTTCGCAACATATATTTTCACATGTCAACCCTTTGAAAACAAATTTCAAATCACTTTCCTCACGTGGAATAAATTTCCAAATATTTATTTCCACTGAAAATTTTCCAAGTTCAAATACTTTAAAATAATTTAAATCATCTATCCAAAAAATACTTAGAAAACACATAAAACAATAATTACTTTAAACACTTTATTCAAAAAATTAGTTATGAAATTTTATTCTAATATTTCATATAAAATCAAGTCCAAATATTGTTAAAAATAAAATTATTAGATAAAGTGTAATTATTAAAATGACCATTTTCGAAATTAAATACCAATTCAATATTTAAAATAACCACCTTCTATAGTCAACTTAATAAATCTTTATTTTAAAGATTTAAAATAACTTTCAATTTATATTTATAAACTACTTTGAAAACATGCTCGGCTTTCTAGGGAAAATACACCTTCCATTCTAAAATGGTTCATTTAAATAAATCAATAAATCCTCTTCGATTTATTTTAATTTATATTCCAAATCCGTAAATTTCTTTCCATGCTTTTTAAAATAAACCAATATTCGTTTTTTAAACAAATTTCCCTTTCCTTTATAAAATTCCCATTGTGAATTTAAATTTCCAAATATCCATGGATATAAGATTTTCAAATCGATTTCCAAATATTCACTTTCAAACACCAAATCAAATTTCTAAATGATTTCCAAATTTATTTCAAATCCCAAATCAAATTCCAAATTGATTTCCCAAAGATTTATTTTCAACACCAAATCAATTTTCAAATTGATTTTTAAAATTTATTATCTTTTAAAATAAATTCCTTTATTTCTTCCAAACTATTTAAAATCCCAATTTTAAATAAATTCTTCAACTTTTTGAATAATACTACTCAAATCCATTTAGAAAAATTCTTTCCCATATTTTATAATTAATTCGATAGGATTTCAAAATTCAGTCTTTACCCCTTTAAATTCCTTCTTTTAAATTCACCCAATTTTTTAAAATGAATTTACTTAAAGTTTTCTACTTTAATTTCAAAAATCTAATTCTATATTTCTGGTATCCTACGATACCAAAAATATATTCAGCTAAACCGTAACCTTCAACGATTTCAATCACAAATATAATCATACTCAGATTATATATAAATCAACACACAACATTGAAACAAATTCAGATATTTAAAGATTCCAGTTGGATCCCTCCAACCTATTTCCCTGCATCCACAAATGTTAGCACAACTATTAAATACCAATTCTACTTCGAGGTGGAATATCGTGGTATATGGGATTAAATAATATCATCCGCTATTATGCGACACATAGGGTATCATCCGCTATATAACGTGGGAAATCAACCACTCTAAATATATATATATATATATATATATACACACACACACATATGTATATATAGACACACACACACACTGCCACATCTAAACAGTCAATCAATAACTGAAATTCCAATTTTAATTTGAGTGAGAAGATCTCACCTTGACTAGCATGCAACCCATATCCATTCCAGCTCGTTTTCATGAATTTTGACCTTGCATAACAATTATATGATTTTATTAATATTCACATAAATCAAACAATAAATTCCATTTATTAATTTGATTTAAATTATAATTTAATTTTAACAAATTTTCCTTTACATAAATAACTTATATATATTTATTAAAACAAAACTATTGTTATTTTTCCTCTGACTACAGTTTTAAACCTTACCGAATATATATATATATATATATTAATATTAAACTGAAATCAAAATGAAACTTGTAAATATACCTTACTGTCGAATCAAGCCTCCCCCTTACGCTTGCACGCCCACGCGACCTGCCGCCTTCGCATCTGACCTACGTGCGCTTGCCTGTAACCTCAATCGCCATCGACTACCCTACTGCCGCAACCATCTCGACTTCGACGTCGCCCCACGACCTCGAGCCCGCCACCATGACCATGTTCGAACGTGAACTCGATCGCCTGTTCCCTTCACCGCTGCCTCGAGCTCGACAATTTTGCTCGCGAACGAGCTCCGAACGAGATACCGACATCTTCTCCGACGACGCGCCTGCGTACGCGACCATCACCCCCCTTCATCGAACATGATCTTCTTTTTTTTCTCTGAAATCGAACAAACCTAAAATTATTTTAGGAAATAGGAGGCAACCATCATTTTGAAGCTCTATATATTTTTATCTATTTATTGTGCTTTTAGTTTCATTCATTTTTTTCTTTCTTTTATCCTTGGGACGAGGTAAAAAATTTCTTCAACGCGTGTAAAAATAATGACAAGTGTTATATTAGAGAAACACGTGTAGAATTTATCCTGAGAATACACACACACACACACACATATATATTATTTATATTTAAAATTTTAAATTCAAATTCAAATCGTTTCGATTTCCGCGATTCAAAATTTCGAACTCGTATCGAAGCGTGTCGCTAGGCGTTTATAAGGTTATACCCCTATTCTGAACACAATGGAAAAGTGTCCGTGTCCAAATTCGATCGTATGGAGAAGATAGCTTTTTGAACCTAGCTATTAAATTGAATTTTGATAAAAATTTCAGCGCGATTGCTTATCGTATGGCCAAACGATCACTCCAAACACTACAAAAATTGAAATCCGATAATAATACAATATTACGGATCCAATGGAATTGGTTTTGTTGAAATCTGAGACTGTGCCTTGGAAGGCTATTTTTAAATATCGATTTAAACGATAAAATATCAAAACCAAGCAAATCATTTTCCAAATTCAATAATGAAGCTTCCATTATCTTCAGTACCATCAATATAAATTTTCTAAGCCTTCAAAATATTTTTAACAAGCTTAAAAATCAAGATTCAACATTTTACCCAACTTCAATAATTAAAACTAATAAGTTAATTGCCAAATAAATCCTATATTAGAAATCGAAGTTTAAAATAACTCCTAAATATTTAAAATCAATTAAATATTTTATTTTCGAATGTTCAAAATTATGGGTCCTCTTATTCTCCCCCCTTAAAAGAATTTCGTCCCGAAATTATTAGTTAAGAAGAATGATCCTTAACCCGTTAACCATTTTCGCAAAACCAAATAGTTCTATCAACTTGCCAAAGCAAATCTTTTATTAAAGATCCATTATCACTTCAACTAAATTTCAAAAATCTTTCATAGTTTTTCAAACAATATTATTTATTCCACAATTCAAATCTAAATTTAAATTCAAATTTTAAATTTTCAAATTTTTCTTAAAATTTTCCTCTCCCTAAATTTTTGAAAAATTACGCCAGCGTTTCTTTTGCGCGGCTAGCTAGGTACGACTACAAAATGGCATAATGGGCTCCCAGATTTCAAAAGGAAACAAAAAGCCAAGGGCTAGACAAGAAAGTCATCAAATTTCATACTGAAATTTAAATACATACCTTTTTCAAGCAATTCAAATTATATTTTTAAATCAAAATTCCAATTTCATTTTCCTTTATGAGACCTGTTACCCAGCGGCTTGACAGGGCAACCAAAAACTTAATGAAGAGACTTCGTTCGGCATCTGTCCCCGTTCGGCACGATCGGCCGTTCGGTATCTATGGTCGTTCGGCATTGAGGGCCGTTCGGTAATGTATATCGTACGACATTGAGGGCCGTTTGGCACAGCATAGTCGTTCGGCATTCCACACTGCTCGGCATCCAGCCTCGTTCGGCATTGAGGGCCGTTCGGCATGTCAGAGTCGTTCGGCATTCAATCTCGACCGGCATGAAGCTCGTTTGGCATTCCGGCCTCATTCGGCATCTCCCCTCGACCGGCATGAAGCTCGTTTGGCATTCCGGCCTCATTCGGCATCTCCCCTCGACCGGCATCGGTTCTCGTTCGGCTTGCACTCTTCACTTAACACATCGCCTCGTTTGGCATTAAGGAAGCGCTCAGCATTTGCCGATCGGCATTTGTGATTCGGCACACAGAGTTCACTCATTTTGGGCCGAACTGTTTAACTATTAGGCCCACCAGGAAGTCCAACCCATCTTCGTCTATAAATAGAGAGACAGAGGCACAGTGAAAGGGACCTGATTTTTTGGAGAACACTAGAGAGACTCTACCGCATTCAAGATTCATTCAAGACTTGTCTTCTTTGCTTAACAATTGTAATCAAATAGTTGGTGTACGGATTGTATCTCTAACCAGTTGATAAGTGAAGCAATAAAGGTTAACCTCAAAGTGGACGTAGGCAATTACGCCGAACCACTATAAATCTGATGTTCTTATTTGCACATTAAGTTTAGCATTCTGTTCACTGTTTGCATTTACTTTCTTCATTAATCTCTCTACATAATCTCTCTTAAGGGTGTTAGTGACCAATTTTGGTGCTTTCACTGAGAATCGAATTCTCAGGTCGATAGGATCTACTTCGTAGCTACTGGATTGAAAAATCCCCCGAAGGAGATCCGACTTATTCATTGGACGCCCGTTGAATATATTCAGAGTTCCAACCGACAACTCTACTATGGAAAGACCACGAACTCGATCAACCTCTCACAATGCAGACGTCCACGAGACTGCTAGTGTGCAACAAGTTGGATCTAGCAACCAACAAGCAATTCAAGGCGCAGGGCCCTCCACCCAAAATAAAATGGAAGTCGTTTCCCGAACAGAGTTCAACGACTTGATAAGAGAACTCAGGGAAAGTAGAAGGCAGCTGGCTGAGCAGATTCAAGCCAACACTAATCTCTTGACTCAGCTTGTCCAACAACAGCATCAGAATGCTGGAAGTAGTCCTGCTCCTTATTCTTCATCCGATAGCTCGACTTCAGCTGATGAACCTCCTAGGCGTAGATGCCGTAAGACTGAAGCAGCACAGGCAGGACGCCTGGCTCACCAAGACCCAAATCAAGCTGGCCTTCAGAATGCACGTTTGCCTGACCGCTAACAAGCGGGACATCAACCCGCACGGTCCCATGGAACGGAACCCAACCTTTCATCCTCCATACAAACTCCAGACTTATCAACCATGGTCAGGCAGTTAATGAGAGAAAACCAAGGCCTGACCAACAAAGATTGCGGAGTGTCCAGGATTCATACTCCCTTCACAGACATTATTCTACAGGCTGAGTATCCCAAGAAATTCAGTATGCCGACTATCCTAGCCTACGAAGGGAAGGTCGACCCTAGGCAACACGTGATGAGGTTCGAATGGATGATGGATTCTGCAAGGGAGAATGATGCAACTAAGTGCAGTTTCTTCCCAATCACTTTGTCCGGGATTGCCACTATGTGGTTTACTCGACTTTCTCCGCGGTCTATGTTTAGCTTCGACGAGTTGGCGATGAAATTTGTTGAACAATTCGGGATACATACTACTCGTCCAAAGGATGTGATGTCCTTATCAAGCATGATCCAAGCTCCGGGAGAGTCTTTGAAAGCATACTTACAAAGGTTTCATGTTGCCGCCACTGAAGTTAGCAAACCTAACGACCATGCAATCTTGATGGCAGTAATGCGAGGTGTAGATCCAGACTCAGAGTTTGGAGATTGGTTGGCGGGAAAGCCCCCAACTATGTTAGGGTGATTCTATTCCAAAGCTCACTAGTTCATAAAGAGGGAGGAAGCTCGATGGACGAGACGAGATAAGGCACCAGGGCATGTTCAGGACACTGTGAAAAGTAACATCGCCGTGAAGCAATCCGGCGACAGTTCGGGAAAAGTTTAAGTTAACATCTAGAACAAGCCTGGGCAGTCTAAAGGTTCCGGAGGTGGAAATCCCAGAAAGAAAAAAGAGATAAGGAAATGGAAGTCGAGGATTCCGACCTACAACGAATACACCCCCCCTGAATACGTCTCTTGAAAACATTTACCTATCTACCTGTAACACCTTCCAATACAGAAAGCCGCGCCCAAAGGAGTCCACTAAGGAACAGAAACAGACGGGGAAGTATTGTCGCTTCCATGTGACCCACGGGCACAATACTAAGGAGTGTAGTCACCTCCATGACGCCATAGAAAGGTTAATCAGGCAGAAAAGGCTGCAGGAGTTTGTTAAGAACCCACCAAAGGGTAGGCAAGGAACGTCAAACCTCGAACGTAGGCCGGCTCCACGCCACCTAGAGGAACCTGCCCAGACCGTAGGTTGGTTGATCGTAAACACTATAGTCGGAGGACCTCATCCTACAGACAAGAATTGGTAGGAGATGGAACGATATGCTACCTCCTTGAGGCATGCGAATTATGAATGTTGTTCAAATGTGGAAGATGGAACCCCCGCAAAACAACAACGCATGATGACATACGATATAGTGTTTAGAAGTTGAGATGTAGACAGGGTGGAGGCTCCTACTATCGACCCGATGGTCATATCTGCAATGATCGGGCCAACTTACGTCAAAAGGATTTTGATTGATTGTGGAAGCTCTGTTAACATCATCTTCAAGAAGGCTTATGACCAAATGAAGATGGAGACAAAAGATTTAAAACTATGCAAAGCCCGTATCCACGGCTTTAATGGTGCAGCAACCGACGCGATGGGGTATATTGAGTTACCAGTTGAACTGGGGAAGGTGAGCGTAGGAGAATGCGAATCCTACCGTTCATAGTAATGGATGTTGACTCTCCATACAATGTATTTTTGGGTCGTCCGGCCCTGGCAGAGTTTAGGGCCGCTTTGGCCCCATGGTGTTTGACATTAAAGTTTCCGACAGACAAAGGAGTCGGTGTAGTACATGGCGATCAGGCGACCGGTCGCGCATGTTATGTGGCAGAGCTAAGGGAAGATCAACGGAGAGAAAAAGGGAAGGTTGCGGATAGCTCCGTCCGCACCCAAAATACCGATGATTGATAAGTAGTGCCCGAGCCATGGCTCGGGTGACATTCTCGGATCCTTAGAGATATAGATCCGAGAGATGATGATGGGGAACCCAAGGAAACAAATGCAGCACCGACTGAGCTGAAGATCGACATTCCAATCAGCCGGGATGGCCCATCATGAGTTCTTAAGATTGGATCACAACTCGACCCTTCAGTGGCCGGGGACCTCGCTGATTTCCTTCGAGCGAATCTGGATGTTTTCGCTTGGACACATTTTGATATCTGCGGGATTTCTCCCACTATTGCAAGTCATATGTTGAACATAGACCCAAAGTACGTTCCTGTGAAACAGAAAAGGAGAGGCATGGATCCGGAGAGGTCCGCTGCTCTCAAAGAGGAGGTGGACAAACTCAAAGCTAATGGGTTCATCTGCGACGCCCTCTACCCCGAATAGGTATCTAACCCTGTGCTGGTAAGAAAAGCGAATGGGAAGTGGAGAACTTGTGTTGATTACTCCAATGTGAATAGAGCATGCCCGAACGGTAGTTTCCCTTTACCTAGAACTGACCAACTAGTCGACTCTACCACCGGACACGAATTATTGTCATTTTTGTTTACGTGTTCGGGATACAACCAGATCCCAATACACATTCCAGACCAAGAACACACCAGCTTTGTTACAGATGTGGGGCTATATTACTATGTAGTAATTCCTTTTGGATTGAAAAACGCTGGTGCAACTTATTAGCATCTGGTGAATCGAATGTTTAAAGACCAGATTGGTAGAACAATGGAAATCTATGTGGACGACATGCTCGTGAAGTCATGACAGTCAAACAGCCACATTCGAGACTTAGTAGAGATGTTTGATATACTTAGGCATTACGGGATGAAGATCAACCCTTTAAAGTGTTCTTTAGGCGTTGCATCAGGGAAGTTCTTTGGTTTCATTGTGAACGCACGTGTAATTGGAGCTAACCCAGAAAAAATTCAGGCTATTCGAGACATAGAAGCGTCTAGAACTATAAAGCAAGCACCAAGCTTGAACGGAAAGGTGACCGCGCTGAGTCGATTCATATCCGGAGCCACGGATAAGTGCATTCCTTTCTTTGATGTGGTAAAGAAAGGAAAGAGGAATTTCAAGTGGACATATGACTGCGAGGAAGCATTCCGAGCTCTGGTTACACATCTAGAAAGTTCCCCGGTGCTATCAAAACCAACCGATCATGAAATGTTGTATGTATACCTGGCAGTATCCTAACATGCCATTAGTACGGCTTTGGTTCGCGAGAAGGACCGAGTTCAAAAGCCGGTATATTTTGTTAGTAAACGTTTGACAGGGAAGAAAGAAATTTTCCCAGGATTGAGAAGTTAACTTATTGTTTGGTGATTGCATCACGCAAGCTTCGCCTATACTTCCAAGCACACTCGATCAGTGTTTACATCGATCAACCCTTGCGACAGGCACTCCAACGACCGGAAACATCTGTAAGGATGTTAAAATGAAATATCGAGTTGTGTCAGTTCGATATTACCTACCTGTCATGAAGGGCCATACAGGGGAAATCGCTAGCAGATTTCATTGCTGAATTCACCATGACAGACGAATCAAACATCCGCAATGTCATATCTCCCGTTCGATGGAAGATGTACACCGATGGGGCATCTAACAACCATTATTCGGGCTTGGCATAGTTCCTGTAACTCCTGAGAACCAATCAGTTTGCTACGCTTTGAAGCTCGAATTCACAGCAACGAATAACGAAGCCGAGTACGAATCATTGATTGCCGGCTTAAGACTTATCAAAGAACTGGGAGTAAGATCGGTTGAAATCTTTTGCGACTTGCAACTGGTGGTGTACCAAGTGCGGGGAGACTATGAAGCAAAGAGGCAGAGATTTGCCCCGTATTTGGTCCGAGTTCAAGAGCTGCTAGCGAATCTCGAGTATTATGATATTTCACATGTCCCGCGTGAGCAAAACAGAGCAGCCAATTCATTGGCGAAATTTGCAAGCACGGGCGATGCGTAGCAGATGGGATTGTTTCTCATTGAAACTTTACATGTGCCGAGCATAAATATGATGGAGGTAGATTTCATGTTAGAAATATAAATCGAGAAGGAATCATGGATGACCCTATTCAAGCAGTACTTATTACACGGGGTTGTGCCCGAAAGAAAGAGTGAGAGGCGACAAGTCATTCGTAAGGCTTCACGTTATGTAATGCAAGGCGGAGTAATGTATCGAAGGGGATTCTCGAACCCCTTACTCCGGCACATTTCCCATGATGAAATAAAACGAGTACCGAAGGAAGTCCATGAAGGTGAATGTGGCGACCATACCGAGGGGCAGACGTTCGCAAAGAAAATCCTCCGCTATGGATACTATTGGCCGACTGTAAATCGAGATGCCGGAGACTATGTGAGAAGATGTGACAAATGTCAGAAATATACGAAAATCCCGAGAGCTCCGCCGAAGGTACTCACACAAATGGTTAGTCCCTAGCCATTTGCAATGTGGGGGATCAATATAGTCGGTTCCTTACCCCCATCCAAAGGTGGTGCAAAATACGCAATAGTAGCGGTCGATTACTTTACCAAGTGGGTAGAAGCAGAGCCTTTGGCCACTATCACCACCAAAAAGGTCATCAATTTCGTTGTACGAAATATTATATGCCGTTTTGGCCTTCCACGAACCATCATTACAGATAACAGAACTCAATTTGAAAGCAAAAAGTTCAAGGAATTTTGCTAAAAATATGGTATTGAGAAAAAGTTTGTAGCAGTTGCTCATCCGAATGCCAATGGACAAGTGGAAGCCGTAAATAAAATAATCAAATCCATATTGAAAAAACGTTTGGAAAAGGCTAGAGGCAAGCGGGTGGATGAGCTTCCGACAGCGCATTGGGCTTATAGAAACACCCACAAGTCTGCGACTGGCCACACTCCATTCGCATTAGCGTATGGCATGGAAGCTATCATACCCGTAGAGCTTGAAGTTCCATCACATCGGGTAAGTTATTATGAACATGAGTCAAATCAAGATCTTTTGCTGGAATCATTGGACTTCATTGATGAAAAGTGTAAAGAAGCTAATTTAAGAGCGACCACATACAGGCACCGAGTCGCTCGATATTATAATGATAAAGTCCGACCAAGAATCTTTGGTGTGGGTGATCTCGTTTTGAAATGAGTTTTACCGGTTCCATTACATATGAGCCCGCATGGGAAGGTCCATACGTCATTGAACGGAAGCTTGGAGAAGGAACTTTCAAGCTAGCGACCATTGAAGGTGTGACACTCCCCGAGCATGGAATAACGAGCATTTGCGGCATTACTACACTTAGTTCATTTCTTTTATATTTTAGTTGCATTTATTTCCAACAAGTTTTTATTCCTAGTTTACGGCATGTAATAAGACAATTTAGCTTCTATGCACTAATAAAGGCTTGAAGCCATTTTCTTCATGAATTGTCGATGTTTCTGTGTATGATAACACTGTGATGAATAACTAAGAAATACATTATTTTATCCGACGTACGAGCGTGCACTGAAAATCTCCAAGTCCCTGGAGTGCGGACTGGAGTACTCTGAGTCCCCAGAGTGCGGACTAGAGTATAAACGACTCAAAATCTCCAAGTCCTCGGAGTGCGGACTGGAGTACTCTGAGTCCCCAGAGTGTAGGACCAGAGTATAAACGACTCAAAATCTCCAAGTCCCCGGAGTGCGAACTAGAGTACTCTGAGCTCCCAAAGTGCAAACCAGAGTATAAACGACTCAAAATCTCCAAGTCCACGGAGTGCGAACTAGAGTACTCTGAGTCCCTAGAGTGTGGACCAAAGTATAAACGACTCAAAATGTCCAAGTCCGTGGAGTGTGGACTGGAGTACTCTGAGTCCCCAGAGTGCGGACTAGAGTATAAACGACTCAAAATCTCCAAGTCCCTAGAGTGCGGACTGGAGTACTCCGAGTCCCCAGAGTGCGGACCAGAGTATAAACGACTCAAAATCTCCAAGTCCCTATAGTGCGGAATGGAGTACTCTGAGTCCCAAGAGTGCGGACCAGAGTATAAACGACTAAAAACCTTCAAGTCCCCGGAGTGCGGACTGAAGTACTCCGAGCCCCAAAGTGCGGACCAGAGTATAAACGACTCAAAATCTCCAAGTCCCCGGAGTGCGGACTGGAGTACTCTGAGTCCTCGGAGTGCGGACCAGAGTATAAATGACTCAAAATCTCCAGGTCCCCGGAGTGCGGACTGGAGTACTCTAAGTCCCCAGAGTGCGGACCAGAGTACAAACGACTCAAAATCTCCAAGTCCTCGGAGTGCGGACTGGAGTACTCTGAGTCCCCAAAGTGCGGACTAGAGTATAAACGACTCAAAATCTCCAAGTCCCCGCAGTGCGGACTGGAGTACTCTTAGTCCCCAGAGTGCCGGCCAGATTATAAACGACTCAAAATCTCCAAGTCCCCGGAGTGCGGACTGGGGTACTCTAAGTCCCCAGAGTGCGGACCAGAGTATAAACGACTCAAAATCTCTGAGTCCCTATAGTGCGGACTAGAGTACTTTGAGTCCTTAGAGTGCGTACCAGAGTATAGATGATTCAAAATCTCCAAGTCCCCTGAGTGCGGACTGGAGTACTCTGAGTCCCTAAAGTGTGGACCAGAGTACAAACGACTCAAAATCTCCAAGTCCCCAGAGTGCGGACCAGAGTATGAACGACTCAAAATCTCCAAGTCCCCGGAGTGCGGACTTGAGTACTCCGAGTCCCAAGAGTGCGGACCAGAGTATAAACGACTCAAAATCTCTAAGTCCCGAGAGTGCGGACTGGAGAACTCTGAGTCCCGAGAGTGCGGACCAAAGTATAAACGACTCAAAATCTTCAAGTCCCCGGAGTGCGGACTGGAGTACTCTGAGTCCCCAGAGTGCGGACCAGAGTATAAACGACTGAAAACCTCCAAGTTCCCGGAGTGCGGACTGGAGTACTCTGAGTCCCCAAAGTGCGGACCAGAGTATAAACGACCCAAAATCTCCAAGTTCCCAGAGTGCAGACTGGAGTACTCTGAGTCCCCGGAGTGCGGACCAGAGTATAAACGACTCAAAATCTCCAAGTTCCCGGAGTGCGGACTAGAATACTCTAAGTCTCCAGATCATGGACTAGAGAATGAGCTATTTAAATATCCAAGTCCCCTGAGGGCGAACCGAACACAAATGACTTGAATTCATTGGACCTTTAGCGTGCGGATTGGAAAATATTCTAAGTACCTAGAGCATGGAATAAGAATATGCAATGCCAGAAAAATTATCGACTTATTTGAAGATGAATCAAGTAGTTTGTGTAACTCGCAATAGCTTGGGTTTTGACTACGATTATATAAAAAATCAAACAACGGAAGTCATCTGAAAGGCAAACGAACTAAGTTTTATTCATCAAAAATAAGTTTCTACTACAACTCCTCCGAAGCTCGGAGTCCAAAGTTTATTTACATGAACTACAAAAATAAATGAAAATAATTGCATAATCTAAACTAACCCTCGTTGAACGAGAGCAACGACTACTTCTTCGACTTCTTTGACCTTTTTCCAGACGACTCCTCTCCCGTGCGTTTGCCCTTGATAACTTTCTTTGACGGGGGAGTGACAACTGAAGAAGTATGGGGAACTTCCATGGGCTTAGACCCGCCTGGGAGGATGACCTTCAATGGATTATTTAAAGGATCGTCCAGGTCCACAGCTTGAGGCTCGACTTTGATCTCGACCGTCCTTTTCTTCTCCTTCTCAAGCTGCTCCTTCATGCTCAGTTCAGATGTGTGTTTAGAGGCGCCTGTAATTTCAATTTCATAACTCCCATCGATGGGAGAGGAAGTCTCAGATTTATCCTCATCAATCGCTGCTCGAAGTAGGCTCGGGATCAGAACGGCCTGCACAAAATCATGAAAAACAAGTATTAGAATACGATAGCTCTTGGTGAAAAACCACAACTTTTGGAATGTTGAAGTGAAGAGTTATCTACCAGGTTCCGGCTGGCTCTCAGCCGTCAAAGGGGTCTCACCCTTTGGAATAGGAGACAAAATGTGAACGCCAAGGCCAGGATCCTCCGGATCATAACCAACATGCTTCTTAAAGGGATCAAGTATCGGCCAATCGGTCGGCTGAGTGGGCGCATGAGCTTGAGACACGATCCTGGATGGACCGGCAATAACCTCTTTCCCTTTCGTTGAGGGGGAGCCTTTGTAGTAAAGAGCTTTTTCCGTAGACAGGTCCGAAGGCTCGTTTCCCTTAATAAGTTCTCTTATCAAAGCTCCTTCATCAACCTCCTCAGTACCATGTTCGACCTTTCTGATTTCTATTAAGGTCTCCCACGCCTCAGCTAAAGATTCGAGGTAGCCTTCACCCAGAAAAGTTAAGCCTCGGTCCATGAGGACGCGGGCATTAATCTCTACAATTAGTGGGTCAAACATGCTTTTGACCTCCTCCCTACTTGCTTCTTTTGCCGCCTCAAGACGAGAGTCGACCTCCGCAGACGCTATTTTCTTGCCCTCTTCACGGGCTTCGTTCTTTAGCATCTCAACTTTAGAAACTTCATCCTCAAGCTTCGCCTTCAGAAGTCGTGTGGCAACGATCTCGTTACAATATCGTTGCGGCTCTTCTTAGGCAGCAGTTTTCTCCTCCTTTTCTTTGCGGATTTGCTCCTCCAGCTCCTTAACTTGGAGGGCAAAGGCGTCCCTCTCCTTCTGCACCGTGTCTTCCTCCAAAGCTAGAGCCCCACAGCGCTGTACCGCCACGTCGATTTCTTTTTTATGGGTTGATTCCAGACGAGTTACGGCTTCGGCAGTATCTTTGGCGCTCTGTTGGGCGGCTTCTAGCTGAGACTTGTAAGAAGCAAGCTCTTCGTCCTGAGCATTAATAATATCTTTATCATGGATGGCCTTAAGCTTCAGGCGATCAATCTCATGCTGGCGCTCTATGGAGACTTCTGACACTTTCTCAGCAAGATGAACGAACGCGTCCTGTTAAACATAGACTCGTTGTTGCAGGCGATAGCGCTCTGTTTGACATGTCCCGGAATATGATGGATCATCGGGAGGAATTTCAGGCCATCAAAGCAGATTTTTGGGAATTTAGCCTTGAGCTCAGTCAGTCTCTCCGATATTGTTGGATCTGTCACGGGAACAGGAGGAGATGGATTTGAAAGTTCAGATCTCTTGTAAGGATCCCGGGACTGTCGTGTGGTAGAAGAATCAGAGTGTTGATCACGAGGGACATCAGATTGCGACCCCTTATGGCCGTGCTTATCTCTGCCTTGCTCCGAGTGAGAAGGGGAATTATGATGGTATTTGGGCCGATAATAAGATTTCTTCCAAGACGATGAATCTTGAGAATTATAATCCCTATCGCCATCGTCATCCCTATCTCGGCGTCTTTCAAAACCTGAATCCCGTCCTGACTGTTAAAATATCGACGAACCGCGAAGGCGGTCAAGTCCGTGCGTGCGTCCCATGTCACCTACACAAAGTTTAAGTAACGACGAGTTAGCAAAGAATAGGGTGACAATGGAAATTTAAGTATAGGGTGAAGTGCATGTGTTTGTGAGCGTCCTAGTGTTTCCTCCCGATGAACCAGTTTCTTTACTAATAGGAGTTTTTTCTCCCTGATTTTGGGCTTGAACGCTTGCATCGCCTCTCGTGGACGAATGAAGCTAAAGGGCCTATGGATCGTCAAAGTCGTAGTTGGGTAAATCATCAGGTATGGATAGGTTCGACCGTCCTTTTAGGGAACTTTCTAAATGCTGTGAGGAGGCTTCTTTCTCCATGGGAACGAGAGTAACTTTAGAAGTTCCATCGACCGTTTTCTTCCTTTGCCTGTGTGGTTAGTTTCTTCTTCACCTTCGAAGGGGAAGGCGACGTCTCGATGTCATGAACTTCGACTATCGGATCCCGAGCGGGACTAAATTTCTCATCTTGTGCCTCAGGCGTTTCAGTTTCCTTAATTTCCCCTTCTTCTAGTGTGTAGGGGGCGTTACGTGTTAAAGATTCAGCTTGCTTTTACCCTTTGCCAAAAGCAGGCCTGGGTATGGTAACGCCCTGAGAGAGGCATATCCGGCGACCTTCTGCTAACAGCCCGAACTTTGTAAGCGTCTCATTTGAACTGAGAGTTCTGATATCCCGGTCTTCGGCGGGAATGGCTCGAATAGCTTCGACGGCTTTAGAATATCCGGGGCCCTCGGGACGCGGATTGATACCTGAAAATATGGAAGAGAGTTATAAAAGGTATAGCTTCGATCAAACATGAGTATCGATCCAGGAAAAAGACTTACTTCCTTCCACCCATCTCCTCGCAAAACTGGGAGGACAGCGCACATAAAACCATTCATGCTTGTACTGGGCAAATTTAGTCCATGCCCCAGTCAGAATTTGGCATTTGTTATGCGGCTCGAAAAACATGAAAGATGGGCTATCCTTCCGTCTCTTGATGCAATATATGTATCAGATATCGTCCGGAGTCGGAAGCCTAGAGAGGACACTCATGAAGAGTATACAAGTGCCGTAGATGAATGCGTGACTATTCGGATGCAGTTGCGATGGAGCGATGTCGACATACTGCAATATGTCTCGAAGGAATGAGTTGAACAGTAGCACGCTGCCAACCCAGCACATGAATTCGTTGCAAGCTGTGTATCTGACTGGGGGAAAGTGTGGACGGTCATGCCCCGATGGAACTAATTCATCATCAAAGGGGATTCCATGGACAGAACAATTCCGATGGAGTGTACTTTCGTTAATCTTTGAAGCCTGAGAATCGATTGGGACATCTAGAAAAATCGCCGCCTCCAAAGCGTCGGGAGCCAAGTCGACAGATGTAGTTGCAAGGTTCGGAAAGTCTTGAGCATGGGTAGTTGATGGATGAGAAGTATCTGCAACTTCTTGTCGAGAGGATGGCCCATGTCTATCTGAGATCGTAGTAGAGCTAGATTTCTGAGACATCTCTAATGAAGACTGAATCTAACAGAGCGCCTGTTTGAACTATACTTGAAAAATAATCGACGTTAGAATTAACAGCATAAATATTCCCCCATGTGGTGCGTGAACTAGTGCGATCATTCAAATATAAGTGCTGAGAAATTAAAAGTCACAGAGTTGACGATATAAAGTTGAGCTTTGAACTATCATCTTCGAAGACCGTCATTGCTGACCTTCTTCGAAAGCCTGTCTTATGATGTTTTCGATTTTGGACTCGGACATTGGCACTATATGTTGAAGGCTTTTATCTGTTTTTATCGATCTAAATTCAGACTTATGATTGTTGAAACTGGGGAGTTATCAGTCCAGATTAGTTCGATATGCTGGTTTGCTTAAGTCCTTGTCCTTGTTTTTGTCATATGATTAAGCATGGGAAATAAGTGAATCCGACGAGGGTTATGTCCAAGTTGGAATGATTTCGACTGTTGTTATCCATTCATCAAAGGTCAAGGCCGAGCGACACTTGAAACACATGGCCTAAAACCCGCTCGGCCTAAATGCCATTTGGCCTAAATGCCGTTCGGCCTAAATGCCATTCGGCCTAAATGTTGCTCGGCTTCAACCCAGTTCGGCCTAAGTACCATCCATCCCAAGTCTATTGCTCGACATCCCATGCTTCCATCTGTCTTCTCCACCGTTCGGCATAAAGGAGTCATGCCGAACCACTACATGCCGAGCCGCATTGCTCGGCATCCCATGCTTCCATCTGTCTTCTCCGCCGTTCGGCATAAAGGAGTCATGCCGAACCACTACATGCCGAGCCGCATCGCTCGGCATTCCATACTTCCATCTGTCCTCTCCATCGTTCGGCATAAGGGGGTCATGCCGAACCATCCTCATGCCGAGCCGCATCGCTCCGCATTCTACTCTCAACAATGACACCTTCCACTTATCCAATCCACTGTTCGGATCGCGCCGAACAAAAGTTACGCCGAGCCACAATGCTCGGCACTCCGTCCTTAATAACATTTTATTCGTTTCCTCCATCCCGACTGAACGACATTATCGAGTTCTTCGGCGGGTCATACCGAGCCGATCGGCATTCTAACCAATTCCTACTCCTCCTCTATTTTTCCCTCCTTCGCATGCCTCTGACCTCTCCTTTTTTTCCACACTACCTAGCCTTAAAACGTATCCTAATCACGATTCGATTCCCTCATCCGCATGATACCTACTGGCTACGGTTCTAAAGAGATTCACGAACTTGAATCTCGTGCTATGTTTATTAGCCAAGGGGTAACGTTCAAAGAGAGAGGTCATTACCTAGTAAACGGCTCAAAAACTTGGGGGATTCTGAAGTAAGGAGAGCGGTTTTAATTAGTTTCGATTGATTTAGAAAAGGAGTGAGGTGACGTACGATGTTTGAGGAGGGAAGAGTGGTTGATTGTTTGGAGTTTGTTAAAAAGAAAAGTTCATGAATACAGGATAGCGGAGGTAAAAATGAAAAAGAGAAGAAGAAGTGAAGTGCCGACCTTTATAGGGGGAAGAGAGGAAGTTGAAGAGACAATGACCGGTAGAACCGGTCATGCGCATCCCTCGCTCGGCATCAGCTAAATCGTTTGGCATTTATACGACGTTCGGCATCGGCATGTCGTTCGGCATACAATGACTCGTTCGGCATTCAAGAGAAAGTACCATCAAGGAAACGAAACCAGGGCTTGAAGCAAAACGTGGAGGACTCATGACTCAAAGCGTATCATGTTCATCCACATAATACACTTTGGGAGGCAAGTGTTACCTAGCGGCTTGACCGGGCAACCAAAAACTTGATGAAGAGACTTCGTTCGGCATCTGTCCCCGTTCGGCACGACTAGGCCGTTCGGCATCTATGGTCGTTCGGCATTGAGATCCGTTCGGTATTGTATATCATTCGGCATTGAGGGCCATTCGGCACAGCATAGTCGTTCGACATTCCACACTGCTTGGCATCCAGACCTTGTTCGGCATTGAGGGCCGTTCGGCATGTCAGAGTCGTTCGACATTCCACACTTCTCGACATCCAGATCTCGTTCGGCATTGAGGGCCGTTCAGCATGTCAGAGTCGTTCGACATTCAGTCTCCACCGGCATGAAGCTCGTTCGGCATTCCGGCTTCGTTCGGATCTCCCCTCGACCGGCACCGATTCTCGTTCGGTTTGCACTCTTCACTCAACACATCGCCTCGTTCGGCATTAAGGAAGCACTCGACATTTGTGGTTCGGCACACAGAGTTCACTCATTTTGGGCCGAACTGTCTAATTACTAGGCCCACCAGGAAGTCCAACCCATCTTCGTCTATAAATAGAGAGACAGGGGCATAGTGAAAGGGACCTATTTTTTGAAGAACACCGGGGAGACTCTGCCGCGTTCAAGATTCATTCAAGACTTGTCTTCTTTGCTTAACAATTGTAATCAAATAGTTGGTGCACGGATTGTATCTGTAACCAGTTGATAAGTGAAGCAATAAAGATTAACCTCAAAGTGGACGTAGGCAATTACGCAGAACCACTACAAATCTGGTATTCTTATTTTCTGCATTAAGTTTAGCATTCTGTTCACTGTTTACATTTACTTTCTTCATTAATCTCTCTACATAATCTCTCTTAAGGGTGTTAGTGACCAATTTTGGTGCTAACAACACCTATATATCCTACTAGCCATAATATCCAATTACAACATTAAAAATCATTTGCACATTTCTTTACAAAAGTTTGAATATTTATTTTATTCAAATCCGTACGATGTACTTATATCATTTGTACGCAATACCAAATTCGGTTGCTCACTCGATCACACAATTTCACTTCCGAACTAGTATCGTCCACCCAATTCCTAGTGTGGACTTAGATCTGGTTTCTCGATCAAAAACCGTCGTTCTCCTTGCATAGCCATAAACTATGATAGAAAATTTCCAGAATCAACCCAAAATCCATATCCAGGTTCGCTGTTGAAAATCGAGTGAGAAGTCCCAAGTCGGATCGATATAATTATCTCAAAATTCTATGCTTGAATTCTGGATCAAATCCCTATGCGAATAAAGTAATATACGTACGTCCCATCTATTTATTTCAATTGATTATTAGCTATATCAATTTTCTTTTCCTTTACTCACATTGATTTGCATTCCCTTATTCACAATTACCATTTCACAATTTTCAGTTTATCCTCCATTCACTTATTAATTTAGAATATTTTCTTAACTCCAAATTTTACTTAAGAATTTCACCATTTACTTCTTAAGTTCAATACAAGTATTTTGAATACTTCCTATATTTACTTCCAATTTGCCATTTCGGTTAATATCTACTTATGTTTAAACTGGATTTCCAATTCCATACGAATTCAATTTTTTTTTATCTTCAATTAGTTTCACTTACTAATTTTATTTCCATGCTTTCCTTTATTTGATCCAACTTGACAAATTTTCCACTTCACTTTGTTTATCACAGATCAAATTCTATTTCCATTCGAATTTCTCTAAGTTTTCAAACTTATTTACATTTCACACTCATTTTTATTTTAACTTTTCTTCAAGTTAGATTTTATTCTAACAATTTCAAATTTATAAGTTGCCAAAGCCAATTATATTCTATAAACATTTTATATAGGATTCCAGAGTCCTTTCATCATTTCAAAACCATTTTTGAAATCAATCTAAATTATCTTTTGAATTTTCAAAATCAACCTCAGTTTTTAAATAATTTGGCAGCAATTCCTCTCTTGGAAACTTGAAAATGAACATCGATGAAGTCAGGATCGGAATTATTTTCCAACGACCGAGAAGAATTTAATGCTTTTACCTCTTTTAATTTTTTTTCCAAACCTTTGAAAACCATTTCCAAACTTCAAGGGAATTTAGTCTTTTCCAAATTTTAAAATTTTCAAATTCTTTTAAATATTTCTTTGGAATTCTATTTCAAATTATAAATTACATTTACAATTTATATTTACAAATCCCATTTGTATATGAATTTATTTTCTCATCTTTTCATTATGATTTCAATTTCTTATTCAATAATCAACGATAATAATTTAATATTATCACTTCCTAACATCCAAGCAACCATATACTATAATAAATTACGGAAAATTATTTGTTTTATATACAAAAATAATTTGGGTAAAATTATTTCATTTACCCTATTTTGAAACAATATCGCGTCGAATTGTTCTATACAAGTGTTTAGAGATCCCTATCAATAATGTTAATTACTCGTATTGACCAGAATCCATATACCACTCGACAAACCAAGCAACACAATATACAAAATTTATATTCACTAACAAATACACACTCATATCTATTAATACACTCAAACTCATTCTAAAGTACTACTGACTCTATCTCTAATGAGTAATCCCCACCAGAGCCAAGGTTGTCGCTTAACCAAATGCTCTGATACCACTTTGTAACGACCCTATTTTTCGACGCCCGAAAGTCGACATCAATACGTCCACTGTATCAAATGCCGTACAATCGAATGCTGGAAAACCGAACCGTTAGGGTTAAAGAAGAAGAAGATAGAAGAAGAAACAGAAACAATAAACAAAATCTTACATTTCACAATTGAACAATATATAATAGATAAATGAATAATCTTTGAAACAAAAGCACTATATCAGTTTATACACCACATCACATCATCAGAGTGTTACAACAAAAAACAACAGAAAAGAATATAACATATACAAGTGATACGCCTTGCCATCCAGCTTGAACTCCATATCTCCACAGCATATTTTTCTGACCTCGCTCCAGAACAACTGATAACCTGACTCTAGGCTGCCCATATGGAAAATTATAGGCACCCAGAGTTTAGAATGGGAATAATAAACTCTAGGTCAGTCATGTGACTGATGTGAGATCTTAAAAAAAGTTATTTTCACAAATAAAGGAAAAGAAACCCGCTATGCTTTTGGAAAATGAAACTACCATAAGGCCTCCTGCCACACACACAATGCAAACGTAGAATTGGAGGAGATTTCTCCTTATGATAGCCAAACATGCTTGATATGAAAAATCCTTTTTAATATTATCATTAGTGCATAGTGTGGAAAACATTTCAAAAGTATAATATTAATCTTAGCTAACATAGACATTTCGTACTATGCCTACTATAGCTACCAATTAAACGGCGGGTCTCCACCATAAGTAAAAGGCAGGTTATACAACTAAAACCGTACAAGGTGCGTATTGTTTCTTTGGATTTCCAACAAATGGCCAGGCTAAGGAACTTCCTATTGTCACATGGGTATGCCTCTGGAGGGAAGCTCCGACGACCTAACCGGTCTCTGCCAACACAAGGCCGACTTACCTCATGCTTCTGGTGCAATGAACCTGTAACTAGATAACTCCACAAACAAGTATGCCATCCCCGGTCGTTACCGACCTTTATCCGAGGACCCTTAACCACATATCGACAACCACAAAGCAATAAATTTGCAGCAACCACATAGATTAAATATCTGGGATCCATACCATGATACCACCTTTTCCCAGAAGGAAATGGACATATCCTGAGGGCGCTACGCCCAAAACAACCTTGCTGCATTCTTTCTGTTTCGACCATTTTCGGGTTGTGAGGTCCGACGAAGTCTCGCCCACAAAGCTACGCTTTTCACAAAAGTCGTGCTTCGATCAACAAATGATTAGCAGCACTTCGCATGCCACATTACCAAATTGGGAATGTATCATTAGTAACCATCAACTACATAACCTATGAGCTCATACGTCTCAGAGAAGGGTGTTAAGCTAAGAGAATAAATTCTCCGCCACCAACAGAAATGTATTAGGTAGAAACCAGCTTTGCATCTCAAAGTGTAACGTCAGACACATCCATACAAGTCCATTTCGGGATCAAATGGAACCGAAGGCACTTCAAAGAAGGCCTTGTAAATCCAGATATTCACTAATCACGTCCAGAATCCCCATCACAAAGGGTGATAAAATCTCTATACCGGAGCAACTCGGTGCAGAGACATTCGATGGGTAATCTTTCATTTTCGAAAATCCCCGTTCTTCAACACGATCTTCAAATGCAATCCCATTTTGTCATATCATTATTCAGAATGAATTTTATGACACAAAGTCTTCTCCCGGCCAATCCGAATAATGAGTGCTTTTAAAAAAAAAATGTTACATTCAGATTCAAATAAACCACAACAAATTTCCACTTTGATCTTTTAAACAAAAGATCCATCACAAAGATTCGATTATCCATTTGGAATCCAACCCCCGGTCGCATCGAAATTCAAATGCCATTAAAAGGCCAATGTTGATAGTCAGTTATTTAACTATCAATCAATATTACAACAATTACCAGATTTTAAATAAATTTCCCTAATTATTTTTTTAAAAAATATCTTCGCAAGATATATTTTCACACTTAAAACCTTTGAAAACAAATTTCAAATCACTTTCCTCACGTGGAATAAATTTCCAAATATTTATTTCCACTGAAAATTTACCGAGTTCAAATACTTTAAAATAATTTAAATCATTTATCCAAAAACATCTTTGGAAAACACTTAAAATAACAATTACTTTAAACACTTTATTTCAAAAATTAGTTATGAAATTTATTCTAATATTTTATATAAAACTCAAGTCCAAATAAAATTATTAGATTAAGTGTAATTATTAAAATGACCATTTTCTAAATTAAATACCAATTCAATATTTAAAATAACCACCTTCTATAATCAACTTAATAAGTCTTTATTTTAAAGATTTAAAACAACTTAAGAAAATAATTCCTCCATAGCATCCTTAAAACTTCCACTTTATATTTATAAACTACTTTGAAAACATACTCGGCTTTCCAGGGAAAATACACCTTCCATTCTAAAATGGTTCATTTAAATGAATCAATAAATCCTTTTCGATTTATTTTAATTTATATTCCAAATCCACAAAATTTCTTTCCACGCTTTTTAAAATAAACCAATATTTATTTTTAAAACAAATTTCCCTTTCCTTTATAGAATTCCCATTGTGAATTTAAATATCTAAATATCCAATGATATACGATTTTCAAATCGATTTCCAAATATTCGCTTTCAAACACCAAATCAAATTTCTAAATGATTTCCAAATTTATTTCAAATCCCAAATCAAATTCCAAATTGATTTCCCAAAGACTTAATTTTAATACCAAATCAATTTTCAAATTGATTTCTAAAATTTATTAACTTTTAAAATAAATTCCTTTATTTCTTGCAAACTATTTAAAATCTGAATTTTAAATAAAATTTTCAACTTTTTGAATAATATTAGTTAAATCCATTTAAAAAAATCGTTTCTGTATTTTGTAATTAATTCGATAGGATTTCAAAAACCAATATTTACTCCCTTTAAATTCCTTCTTTTAAATTCACCCAATTCTTTAATATGAATTTACTTAAAGTTTTCTACTTTAATTTCAAAAATCCAATTTTATATTTCTGGTATCCTACGATACCAAAATATATTCGGATAAACCATAGCCTTCAATGATTTCAATCAAAAATATAATCATACTCGGATTATAAATAAATCAACACACGACATTGAAATAAATTCAAATATTTGAGGAATATAGTTGGATCCCTCCAACCTATTTCCCTGCATCCACAGATGTTAGCACAATAGTTAAATAAAGGTGGAATATCACGGTTTATGGTATTAAATAATATCATCTGGTATTATGCGGTGCATAGGGTCTCATCCGATATATAATGCGGGAAACCAATCACTCCAAATACACACACACACACACTACCACATCCAAACAGTCAATCAATAACTGAAATTCCAATTTTAATTTGAGTGAGAAGATCTCACCTTGACTACGCATGCAACCCATATCCATTCCAGCTCGTTTTCACAAATTTTGACCTTGCATAACAATTATATGATTTTATTAATATTCGAATAAATCGAACAATTAAATTCCATTTATTAATTTGATTTAAATTATAATTTGATTTTAACAAATTTTCCTTTAAATAAGTAACCTATATATTTATTAAAACAAAACTGCTACTTATTTTGCCTCTGACTACAGTTTTAAACCTTACTGAATATATATATATATATATATATATTAAACTGAAATCAAAAATGAAACTAGTAAATATACCTTACTGTCGAATCAAGCCTTCCCATCGTGCTTGCACGCGCACGCGACCTGCCGCCTTAGCATCTGACCCACGCGTGCCCGCCTGTAACCCCAATCGCCGTCGACTACCCTACTGCCACAACCATCTTGACTTCGATGCCGCCCCACGACCTCGAGCTCGCCACACGGCTATGTTCGAATTCGCGAACTCGATCGCGTTGTCCCCTTCATTGCTGCCTCGAGCTCGACAATTTTGCCCGCGAACGAGCTCCAAACTAGATACTGACACCTTCTCCAACGACGTGCCTGCATACGCAACCGCCGCCCTCCTTCGTCGAACACGATCTTCTTTTTTTCTCTGAAATCAAACGAACCTGAACTTAATTTTAGGAAATAGGAGGCGGCCATCATTTTGAAGCTCCATATATTTTATTTATTTATTTTGCTTTTGGATTTGGAATGAGGGAACGAAGATGATTACACAGCCCGGCCATGATTTCTATTTTGAACGAAAATGTTTTCATTCATTTTTTCTTTCTTTTATCCTTTGGACGAGATAAAAAATTTCTTCAACGCGTGTAAAAATAATGACGAGTGTTATATTAGAGAAACACGTGTAGAATTTATCCTAAAATAACATTTATATATATATTATTTATATTTTAAAATTTTAAATTCAAATTCAAATCGTTTCGATTTCCGCGTCTCAAAATTTCGAACTCCTATCGCAGCGTGTCGTTAGGCGTTTATAAGGTTATACCCCTATTTCGACATAATGGAAAAGGTTCTGAGTCCGAATTCAATCGTATGGAGAAGATGACGTTTTGAACCTAGCTATTAAATTGAATTTTGATAAAATTTTCAACGCGTTTTCTTATAATGCGGCCAAACGATCACTCCAAATACTACGAAAATTGAAATCCAATAATAATACAATATTATTGATCCAGTGGAATTGGTTTCATTGAAATCCGAGACTGTGCCTAAGAAGGCTATTTTTATATATCGATTTAAAGATAAAATATCAAAACTGAACAAATCATTTTTCAAATTCAATTCTAAAGTTTCCATTATCTTCAGCATCATCAATTTAAATTTTCTAAGCCTTCAAAATATTTTTAACAAGGTTAAAAATCAAGATTCAACATTTTACCCAACTTCAATAATTAAAACTAATAATTTAATTGCCAAATAAATCGTGATTTTTGAAATATAAGTTTAAAATAACTCCCAGCTATTTAAAATATAAGTTTAAAATAACTCCCAGATATTTAAAATCAATTAAATATTTTATTTTCAAATGTTCAAAATTCTAGGTCATCACACTTTTATAATAAATTAACATTAACATTAGCATTAATTTGAATAATTTAAACCTATTATTGGTATTAAACCTATTAGTTGTTTTAATAATTTGAAATCCAAAATTAACATTAAAGGGAATGGTTTTAATTATAGAAAGATTTGCTAACAAAAAGGTTACATTGCTGCATAAAATCCTCTAACAAATTTGAAATAAACTAAACATGTATATTTCCATACATATGATTATTACAATTTAATAATTTTGATCTAAACAGCATATATTTGCAAACATTGTAGTATATGGTATATGTACATATACATTTACACAAATAAGTTTTAATTTAAAGTTAGCAATTTTCATTAAAATTTTAATTTAGGAAGGAAAATATATTTTAGACTTACATTAGACCTTAAATATAGAAAATTCCAAAAAAATTTGAATTTGCATTAAAGTCCATTCACTAATATTAAGTCGAATTTTTTTAAACGAGGATCGGAAATATTGTACATAAGAATTTACTGTAAGAAGTTAAAGATCAATTTCAAAAATAGTAGATAACTTAACATATACAATTCATTAGCATTTAAAATTACCTTTAATTTTAAATGAATTTTTTTCTGTAATTATAAAATATTTACATACTCAAATGCTAATGAATTGTATGTGTTAAGTTACGTTTGGATGTAGCCAATAAATCACATCTTGTACAATGAATTAAAGCTTCTAGATTTAGAAATCAGACTCTAGATTTTGCAAGGATCAAGAGGGTTAAACCACTTTTAATGAATAGATTTGATTTGTATTTGATTTTAGGAATTTTTGTAGCCATGGAAACTCCCATATTTTCAGCCATTAGTGAGGAATGAGAGAACCAAAAAAGTTACGGAAAGGAATGAATAGCCAAAATGTTATAAAAAGGGTGAATTGAAGAAGGAAATCAGTGCCAACAAAAGAGAGACTTTTTCCTTCTTTATATTATTCTTTTTTCTTTATTTATTCTTTTAAAAGCTTATTCTCTCTCTTATGTGGTCAGCCAAATATGGAGGAATTATGGTTCTTAAGTGACCCCAAACCCATTTAGCATTTATTTCATTTAAATCCAATTTAAACAATCTATTAATATCGTATAATGATACATGCATTTATAATTATGCACTTTTTTAAATGCTAATGGTATATAAACAAAACAAATAAAATTTAATAATCAACATTTCAAGAATATTAATTAATTTAATTAATTTACAACGACTATAAATTAACTAAATCATGTGATTTATTTAGAGTATTCATCATTACGGCTGTGCAACTTAAATGTGTAAATTCAGTCGATGATTAATATTTAACAATTCGAATATTAATGTTCATTCGTCCCCTTAACAAGTGGTGTGACATTTTGGCTGAAGTTATCACTTATACATCTTTCGGTAAAAATCAAATATTACTTATTTGAGTATCACCTTATATAACTATCATTTATACCAATTCTCTTCGTCAAAACTATATCACTTTGGCCATATGGTATTTGGTGATGGTTAAAATTCCAGTATCGTCCATATTCAATTCTATAGTCCAAACACAAAGTCCTTGGTTCGATAATAACAATTATTATTAACCAAACTACTTTGATCAGAGACTTTGATTTTGAGTTGATATCATTTGATCATGATAACGACCTAATATATATAAGGGGACGAATCCTCTCTTGAATAGTGTTTCACCTCCAATGCTTTCACTCAACCCAACTATAGTAGTTTGATTGATGCCATTGCCATGTTTAACTATAATCAAAACAGAGTTTCCACATTGAGCTCAAGTTAAGAGAACTGTGTAATTTTATCACATAGATATTTTCTGTTTAACCTTAGTTATATTAACCAAAGAAAACTATCAAGTGTGTCATTCCACAGTTATACAATAACTATCAGTACATAAACCCTTGGTACCCCAGCAATCATGAGTAATACATTAACCAATATTTAGAGAGAATTACATAATTTAGTCTCAGCGATGTATTGATATACAGTCTCGATACATCTTAACTAGGAGTATTTAAAATGTTATGTTTTAATTTCATTATGATGAATTGTCCGTGGTTATAATACGTTGTAAATATTATTACAAAACATACTATTTATGGATTTTCTATTAAATATATTTTCATTAAATTAAGTAACTAATGTAACTCATTATATAAATATGATACAGAAAGAAAACACACTTCATTTTGAGCAAGGTTGGTTATCGAGTTACATATATATAACATATCACATAACTGTCCATAGGGCATATCCCTAATGCTTTCAATCTCCCACTTACACTTGGGGTAAATTATGGAACATCTTTCCCATCCATTCAACCAATATGATGAGAACTGATCGAGTTAGACCTTTCATGAATGGATATGCTATGTTAATTTAATTATCTACTATGTTAATCAACTCCCTCTGATGCTGATAACTACTTTTAGCATGTGGAACTGTTTGGAGTACGTACCTCTACTTCTAATGTGCTGTTATTATTATTACATTGTTATAATATAACAATGATTATCATTCTTAATACATGGAATCGCCCCTAGCTTAGTACAAATATTTACATTTAAATATATACTTCGCTTTCATTGTGGCGCCAGTCTAGGGCGATGTACCTAACCATTTCATTGAATCAGCCATATCATTTCATTTGGAACATTTCCAAATTAAAACTTCATAAATCGAATCAGCCATAACATTTTGTTTGCAACATTTCCAACTTAAAACTTCATAGCTTGAATTTATCACCGACATATTATACTCATATCAATGATTAAACTTAAGTCCGTAAACTCCATCATAAGGAGATTTTTGTTTAAATAAATAATTCTCTAGTATTCATAAATACAATAGACTACCTCAAACAACCATTTAGTGATATCGATTTTGGATTTGATTTTTGCTTCTTGTATCAAATACATAAATAAATCATGATATTGTAAACAACATAACATGTATGCTAATTCTTATTGCCAATGCATAAGGAATCTATTTCACATGTTCCTTATTGAACCCTTTAATAAGGTGTTTCTGCCTATTGCCCGTGACATTCTCACGGTGCTTTATACTATCTATAAAAGACATTATTTGCAAATCAAATGGCTAGTACTAAAATTAATAAATCTAGTTTTAGCACTAGTACATTATTAATAATCAATAGTGTGTTCTTTACTTATAGTTTAGAAATATCTATGTACTTTTTAACTTTTTTTTCTTATGAATACATGCTGCCTCTATATTTTTACTAGAAATCAAACTATTTGATATTTCTATCAAAATACTTATTCAATTTTGAAGAATGTCGAATGACATTTTTGTATCTGTACTAGGATCATATCCAAAAAACCACAAACTCGATATGACTCCCACTGACTTTGAGACACATTGGTTGTTATGTGCGTATATCATTTTTAAATTATTATCTAGAAATTTCCATTTCAACGCGTATGTACCAAAACACAAAGTCATACCAAGTGATAATTTTGTGAGTAATCCTAATTAACTTCAGTACGTTGATAATAAATATATTACACAAATTTCGACAATTGAAATTTGTGATGTTATTCTTATTAACGTTGGTCATCATATTCCAACTACATTAGCGTTGCCCTTGAAGACTCAACTGTGGCCAATGGATCATACCACTTTGGGTAAAACTACCAAAATCATATGTTGATAATGTACTTGGAATCCTTGTTGGATTTATGCATTGTACCATATCGCAAAGGCAATATCTTAATGGCTTAATTAACAACTGAGGATTATGTATTCTCGACATTGATAAGAAACCCATAATTTCTCTTCAATGTGTGAGAATACTCAATAGACACTCTAACGTGATGTGTTCATTTAGGTTTGATTAATTTCATTTCATTCCAAGTAATCATTTGCGTCTTTAGGTCATATCCAAATCCATTTTAGTATTATTAATTTATCAAAGAAACTTCCTTGCTACAAAGTTGGAATTTTGAAACAATAATTGTTTTTTAGTGCCACAGAATAAGTATTCATAAACATTTTATTTCCTTACATATAAAACTAACTTAACTAGTTTACAATACTTTGTTCAAAACATGAATTGATCATCCAATGACAGTCGTTCCCAAACTCCTTTTGGGACGATTCATACAAGATCTCTCAAAAATAATTATCACATGTAATCTTTTAGACTCACACAACCTACCAACTCCTTGAACTAGGATATGTTGGGATTTCTTATAAACTCTTATCTTGTATGATTTTGTAAACCATACTTTAGATGAAATTAATTTGGACCTTGTGCACTACTCTTAAGTACACGACCTTATATATAACGACTCGAAATTACTTTAATTATGGATATTTAAATTATTTTGAATCTTCAAATATAGATTATTTTTTGACAAATAGTCAAGTTTGAAGTGATAAACAATAATAATGAACATATTTTGAAAAACATTCACAAATATATTTCCCTTGGAAAGACATATCGATAAAACAACAGAAAATCATTATATCGATAAACAACTCTATAATTGTAAAGCATCACAGACGGAGTTGCATACAGACACTTATTTTTATAATTAAACAAGAATATGAAATAAAATTTATTTATTTTATTTTTGTGAATAAAAGTATTTATGACATCATCAGTGATGCCCTTATATTTAAATAATTGATTTACAAATTTAAAGTGAGATTTAATGATTTACTAATTATTATAATTATTTAAATAATTGTTTTTAAATGATAATAATCCATTTTAATTAGTTATAAAGTGACAATAAATCTTTTATAATAGTTTTATATAGATATATATTTGATTTGAAAATTTAAGAAAATTCGTATCCTTTATCGACATAATAATACTTGTTGTAAACAATTAACATAAATTTATTTGGTTTCATAAATCATTTGTGATCATTTTAATTTGTTAAAAATGATAAGAAATTATTTTTGAAATTATTTTTTACATTTCTATGTAAATTAATTTATAGTGAAAATGTGACTAGGAATCAGTTTTTCGATTTTTAACGGATTAACAAATGAAAGCTGTTCAAAGTTGTTGCAACCTTGTTTATATGTCGTATGCGCATATATAGAATACATATTCACAATCAAACATAAGCATGGACATATATATACACACAGACATATAAACCTATACATATTATTGAATATTGAGATATTTTCCTAAAAACTTAATACTTAAGCAACCATAAAGGATCCATCAACTCATGCTACACCACATCACCTCAAACACATGGAGGCACAAGGGAGGAGAGGGATTTTCCATGCATATGGAGGTGATGAAGGGGTGTGGGCAAGGGGCAATTGTATAATTTTGTTATTAGACATTTATTTCAATATTTTTCCAATAAATACCCACCCTTTCTTTTTAATTCTCGGCACTTATTCTTCATCTTCTTCCTCCTTCTTCAAGCTATTATAATGGCTTCATATGTAAATAAAATTATGGAGAAAATAATTACAGAACAAAATTGAATTATATTAGCATATATACATTATCCAATCCATTCTAAACCACTTCAAAACACTCCATTCCTCCATCTAATCCCACGACCACCACATCCTACTCTCAAAGCCAAGCCATCCACCTCCATAACAATGCCATGAGCTTCTTAGAGTAGGCTGAGCTTTCCAAAGGCTTTCGAGCTAGATTTCATGAAGTTTGCTTTCGATATAGCGAAGCCATAGCCGTTTTAAAACTAGTTCGAGTGAAAATGATGGTGAGAAACTCTATTTTTACTATGATATGTTGGATGATATATATGTTTGGTTATGCTTGGTTATAATGATTGTTTGTCAAGTTTGGATGTTGATTATATGTTATTGATTGTATTAACAAGTCACATTTAATACAGATCGAAAATCAAAAAGGAAATCACTTTGCTTTAATAAATGCAATAATATATATGAGATTGTTAACCTCTTTAAAATGGTTTAAAATGATTTAGAAATTTTTTATAAACATTTAAAAGTGTTTTGAAAAAGTCTGAAAAGATAACGAAAATGAAGTTGAAATTAGCACGTTGCATAACGACTATTTGGGATTTCGAGCTGTAGAAAGTTAAGTACATGTATACAATGGATTTAGAGTCAGAACTTTGTAATAAAAATTTTCCTAACTTTTATTCTCTAGTTTTCAAATGAAGAAAGAAAACCAAGATTTTGTTTAGTAGATTTTTAAAAATTAGCAAATCAAGTTTTTAAAATAGTCGTGGTTTGGCAGTTCGAAAACCAAAGCGACAAATACTTTATAAATGGTACTTTTAGTTCTTTAAAAACATGGAATAAATTCTATATGTCTTTTAAAATGTTTTAAAAGAGATTTAAGTTATAGAAATGGATTTTTGAAATGAATAATTAAGTGTTTAAATAATGACTAGATGGTTTTATAGTTTTTTAAAAGAGTTTAAATAAATGATTTAAAGAAAAGCTGTTAAAATCAAGTGATTTAATCTTGGCTCTAAAAGCCAATGAGTAGAATGGATCTTTCTATTTGTGAGATCTGGATGTTTGTAGCTTAACTAAGGAGATGTTCAAGTGTAACTAGTGTCATGGCTCACCTGGCCTCTTTCCTGGGTGGGTGATAGATAAGGTCGAAATGTTGGAAACGAGACAAGTATAAAAGATTCAAAATTTATTAATTTAATACAAGTTGGATTTAATAGAGGTAATCTTCTTATGCTTGGTAATAAATTCCAAAGAGGTAAGCCGTACTATCCATATGAATTTAAAAGGCGATTTCACCATTATTCGATGGATAATAAAGGTTGAATACGAAAATTGATGTTGAGTAGAATTAGTATAATTTCTATCGACCCATTTTAACTCAATAACGTTTTCCAATATGACTTATGAAAATGATCTGGTATTCCAAAGTTAAAAGAGGTTTAATGATTCCATATATACCAGAAATAAATGTTTTAAAGATATATATCTCCGGAAGATATATTTGATAAAAAGAAAGTAATTAATGAAATGATAAGCACCTATTTACTTAACATATTTTATTGATGTTTGGTTCAAAGGAACGAGGGTAGGATTTGAGCGGTTCTTATCCAAAAACCATTTCGAATCAATTTACGTATTCGAAATGAAGATTTGGAATGATAATATATGAATGAAGGGCTACTTATCATTGATCCTTGGAGGAAATTTCCCGTAACATAAATATGTGGCAGTATTGCTTCATTTGATCTTCGATGCAAGGGCTGCTCGCTACGAATCTTAAGGATGATTTATGATAGGATATGGTAGGAGAGTTCCTTTGGTTTATGCTATTCCTGGGCAACTTCTTTTGTCGAATGTCTGACGTTGCATTTCTAATCACATTGATTGATCTCTATGATTGTATCGGGTGTTTGGTGGCGAAGAAGGCAACTTCTCTTAGTTTAACACCCTTTCTTTAGACATATGAGCTCATAAATTATATGTTAGTGGAAACCAGTGGTGTGATCATGGAATAGAAGTGTGGCATTCAAAGTGAAATGTACTATGCGAAAGGTGATCATTACCTCGGGCCTCATCACCTGGAACTGGATTAAACAGGGCATGCCGTGAGGTTATGTAACGACCGATATTTTGAATCATTCGCATCCACGCATGTCGGACTTGAATTTCTCAAAACGACAGATTGTTAATTTATATTTGGCAAATATCGGCATATACAGTGAATAAATAAATCATAGAATCACAGACACAGAGTAGTATAACAACAAGCAGCGGAGTAGATAAATAGTAGTTCATGAAGCTACTATAAAACATCAGAGCCTGAAACAAAATACATCAAAATTTCATATACAAAGAAGTTACTAATGCAATTGCCAACGAAAAGTCTGAATAAAATAACTGGAATAAACTGAAGTAACTGGCAAGCTGAATAGGCAAAGACCGATCTTCAAGTGAAGCTTCAAACTTCAAAGGTGAGTCTCAAATGCTGTGTCACTCAGTCTGACCCGAGCATAAATAAAAATACAATACACTCAAGTCTGGATTAGCATTCTTATATCAGTAAATTCACCTCAAGTGAAATGTCAACTGAAATACAAGTAATATAAGGATGTTTAGGATTTTCATCCTCTAAGGATCCATGGAACTATCTATTATGTAGTAATATACGCTATTATAAAATATCTTTAGTAAAGTAAACTATTAAGATAGCATTAAGGCGTCACCCATATCCCCCTCAACACATTTTATATATTCCATTTGTTTATACAGTACCGTAATTCCTCCGTAAACTGGACGACAATCAGAGGGAACTCCATAGGTATGGTACAAATCAAACTCGTAGAAGGCGCGATAAGGCATGTGACAAGGCATGCGAGGGTAGATATACCATTTGCACTCCCAGATTGGTTGTAACACATAGCAGATATTGCCGCCCACCTCGTGACATACTCCCAAATCAAATGTGCACCCGATCAAATCACAAAAGCAATAGAATGGTATCGAAGAAATGTACCCGATCGAAGATACGACCTCACTTGGCTCGGTATTGCACTTATTTTAGCCACATCAACCCGACTCATGGGAGTCAGGACTAATTAAATACCATACAAAATCGTTCGCCAAACTGTCCTACGTCGTTCTGGAATCTCCACCACGTACACAGTTGTCAAACTGGTTTTCGATATTGGCAAAGAGTATGACAATATCCGGTTTCAGTCTCTTTAACAACCAAACGCTTATTTCACACTGTGGTCATTTCATTTCAAATAGTTCAAAATATCTTATTCATTTCAGAACTATATCAATTTCGATATCATTATTCACTTTAAATATATTCATTTCCATAATCGTAACACTTTCAAAATTATAACCCTTTCGAAATCATAACACTTTTGAAATCATAACACTTTGAAAATCATAGCACTATTGAAATCATAACACTTTGGAAATCATAACACTTTTGACTTAAACAGTATTAATATTGAAGTAGTTTATATATTAAAATAGTAATAAATTAAAATAGTTTATATATTAAAATAATTTATATATTAAAATAGTTAATATATATTAAAATACTTTATATAATAGAAATAGTTTCCTCCAATTTCACAAAATCGATTCAAATCAGCTTAAACTCCAAAATTCAATTTAAATCAATCCCTGTTCAACACATTCAATTTAAGAGGTTAAAGATTCAATTCAAATTCTTAATAAACTATTTGAATCTTTATCAAATTAAAATCCACGTTTGAACAATTAATTTAATTCCAATAAAATTCAAGGTTTAAATATTCGAACAGTTTCAATATAAGTTGCATTTATATTTCAACATTTAACTTTAATTTTATTCAAATTGGAAAATATTCACATAATCATTTTAATAACAATTAAATAAAATCTCAATTTATAAATTTAAATCAATATTAAATATTCAGTCTCAATTTTATTTAAAGTTGAGAATATTCATTTAATCACTTTTTATCAAATCAAGTTATATATCATATCTTTCAAAACCTCAAAATAAATAAGTTCAAATCAATTCTTATTTAAATTCAATTAACCAATTTAAATTCCAAATCAACATTAATTTATCTTCCCAACCTTTATTATTAAAGTTATAAAAATCTATTTTAAAATATTGATATAAATTTGAAAAAATACTTAAACATATTATAAACCAATTAAATTAAATTTTATAAAACTAAATCTTATTATTAAATGTATTTTGTTGTAACATCCCTAAATTTATCAATTTAAAATTTGTGATTTATTTGAATTTCTGAAATTTAAATTGAATTAATTTTAAAATTGATAAACAAATGAAATATTGAGCTGTTTATCTATACATATGTTTAAAGAGTGGATTGAATTTCAAAATTGAATTTTTAATTTTTAATTTTTAATTTTAATTTGAATTTGAACTTGTATTTGAATTTAAATTTAAAATGAGATGTCTTTGAAATTATTTGGATTGAAAATATTAACACATGTGTATAATTTTATTAATGTATGAATAGTATTAAAAACACTTTCTTTTAAAAGATCGTATAAATATAAAAGAAAATGTATTTATAAAAGAACAATTTAAAAATAATGTATTAATCTTTTCTCATGCAAAAGCACAAGTGTAACATTTATAATGTGAAAACTTGCAAGTGTTAAGATGTAAATTGTGGAAATGAACAAGTGTCATCACTTTTGATTTAATTTTTAAGAAATTTATAAAAGAAATGTAGACTACTTCTCTCACCTTTTTTTATCTCATTTTCAAAAACCTAAAGAAAAAAAAACCTGAACAAGTTTTTAAGTCAGAAAGAAAAAAAAACTGAGAAGCAACAAACCCGCAAACCAACAAATTCAAAAACCAGAAGAAAAAGAACAACTTCTTCAATTCTTTAATCAGCAACTTAAGATCAAGAGAAGATTCAGGAATTAGGCTTTGTAAAATCCAATTTCAACAAATCAAAGCTTCAGCTAATGATTGAGTTCATCATCAGATTTAAGAGTAAAGCAATGGAAACTAAAGTTTCAACTCAGCAAGGCTTCAATTAAACGAATCAAGATTACAATTTCCAAATTTCAACATCAGGCTCTTCTCTGTTTTTATAAACTGAAGGTTTTTTTTTTAAATTTTGAGTTTCAAATTGTTAAGTAATCAAGAAAATAAATACATCAGAAGCTAAGAAAAATCTACATAACTAGTTGCAGGAAAAATAAAATCCAGTATCAAGTTAAAATAGAAGTTCCAGTTCAAATAATCAACATCCAGGTTTCTTCTCCCCTGCTCTCACAAAACAAGTGAGTAAACTTTTCTAATTTTTGATGTCTAATGTGTTGTTTGAATGTATGATTTAAACAAGTTCGAACATTTTTTCGCATGCACAAAATCTCTGAATATGTGTATATTTTTGCCTATGCATGTCAGTTCAAATTTATACCACCTCTGCTACAGGTTACAGGGATTTAAACCCTGTCCAAAATCTTCCTCCCTGTTGCTTATTGGGCTTTGAAATTTAGACAAAGATTGTAAGTATAAACATGATTTAAGCTTTAAAAAATAACTTTAGGCAAAAAAATTCAAACTTCTCTGTAGCATTTGAAAAATACAGTTAAAATTCAAATCATGTTAAATTTCAAATCTCCTAGATTCTTATTTCAAGTTTACCATTTGAAAGCTTATCAAAAATATTGATTTTTGAAAGTAAAATCATAATTTTTAAATCAATATTCACTGAGATAGGCAGAAATGATCAATTTTGGGTTTTTAGTCATTGCCGATCATAGATGCAATGGCTAGGGTCGAGGTTGCTCGTGAAGATGGAGGAGGACTCAAGGATTAATGGAAAAATGCTCATCGATTGTATAATTAGTCGTGGATGGATGACGAGGTTGAATTAGGGTTTAGACCCATTTTTCTGTAGGGGTCGGAATTTCAGTTGCTGCGATGTCGTTGATCGACCGGAGTCGATCGCGCCAGTGCCCTCACGAGCATTAGGCATCGTGGAAGCTTGGAGTGCATACACATGATTGCTGATGGCCTGAGGCGAATGATCGAAGCGATTTCATGATGATGGGTTTTGGCTGTAGTTTGGGGTCGACAGTAAAATTCTGAATTCGTCGACGTGATGGATTTCTTGGTGCTTGTGAGATTCAGGTGAGTTGTCGTCGACTCGATGGTGGCTGGAGCTTCTACCAGAGGTGGTGTTTTTGATTGTGCATGTGGACAGCGATTTGATTTATGTCAGTGGAAAGAAGATTGGGGAAGAAGGGTTCGACTTGAAGCATGCTGCGGGGGTATCGTGTATTCGCTCGAGATTGAGCTCGAGTAAAAATTGTTGATGCGCAGGGATAAACACTTAGTAAAATTTTAAGATCGAAATTTTAGGCGCTCGGGTTGTTTTTCGGCAAGACTCGAAGTAAACAAGCAAAGTTCTCGGGGTTGACTCGAAGCAAGTCTCGAGCCTGATATATAAAACAGTATTTACTTTAAAATTTTCAAACCTTCAAAAACTTTTTTTAAACCCCATGTTTTCAAAATGATGATGTGATTAAAGTTTGAATGAATTGAACATTTAAGTAAGATATTTTCAAAATAATTAAATTTTAATTTATTTGAATTGGACACATTATTTTATAAAATTATTTATATTTAATAAATAATGTAATTAAAAAGGGGTATTTAAGATAAAATGTTGTTTTAAACTAACCTTAACCTTTTAAAGTAATTAATGTGATAAAGTGATTTATTAAACAAGGTTTAAAAGGATAATCAAAGTAATTAATGTATCTCTTGGTTTATTAAAACAATTAATTATTTATTAACATAATTATTTTAAAAGTTAATTACTTAATTAATTATTTAATATTAAAGATTAATTTAATAAATAATTAAGGTTAATTAATTTGTAATTAATTATTAATTAATTAAGGAGTAATGAGTAATAAAAGTAATTAAGAGTTAATTAATTAACAATTAAGGGTTAATTAATTAAGATAATTAATTAAGAAATTATTAATTAATAAAGATGATTAAGACTTAATCAATTGTAATTAATGAAATTAATTATTGATTAAAGATTACTAATGAAAGTAATTATGTGGTCAATAAATTAAAAAAACCCACATGATTTATTCATCTTAATTGAAGATGTTTGAATGTTATTAAATGCTGTGTGTTGAATTGATATTTCTGATATGTGATGTGATGCTATGTAATATGAAATACTTTGCTGAACTGTGATATCTGTGATGAATATACTTCTGTGTGAATGTGAAAAACCATTGGCCCATAAAACGGCAATTGAATTTCGATGCGACAGGGAGTCGGATTCCAGTTGGTTATCTGAAACCCACATCGAACCCTGAATGTGAATCTTTGTGATTGATACATCCACGTTTTTTAAATCAAGCACCCACTATTTGGTTTAGCTGGGAGAGGACCTTTGTGTCATATAATTCGTTTCGAATATGTGATACGACGAAATGGATAACAATTGAAGACGGTGGTGAGGACCGGGCGTCTTTGAGAACGATAGGATAACCTGTTGAATGACTCTGCACTGAGTTGCTCTGGTATAGAGATCTCTATATGTCATGGGGAGTCCGATCGGGATTATGGATGCCCGGATTGCAAGGACTTTTTCGAAAGTGCCTTCGGTTCTGTACGAACCCTGAACAGACTTGTATGGTTGTATGTCTTACATTACAATTTGAGATATAAAGCTGATTTCTTTCAAATACATTTCTGTTGGTGGCGGAGAATTTATTCTCTTAGCTTAACTCCCTTCTCTGAGACGTACGAGCTCAGACGTTATGTAGTTGAAGGTTATTAGTGATATACTCCCAATTTGGTAGTGTGGCATGCTGAGTGATGCTGATCATTTGTTGATCGAAGCATGGCTTTGTGAAAAAGCATACCTTTGTGGATGAGACTTCGTCGAACCCCACAACCCGGTTATGGTCGAAACAGGAATCGTGGCAGCAAGGTTATTTTGGGGTAGCGCCCCCTGAGGGTATGTCCATTTCCTTCTGGATTGTAACTGGTGTCATGGTATGGAGCCCAGATACTTACTTTGTGGTCGCTGCAAACTTATTGCTTTGTGGTTGTCGGTTGAAAAGCGCTTCGGATAAAGGTTGGTAACGACCGGGAAGTGGCATACTCGTGTCAGTTGTTACCTAGTTAAGAGGTAACCAGGCCTTGTGTAGCAGAGATCCGGTTAGGTTCTCCGAGACGTCCCTCCAGAGGCGTTCCATTTTGTGTGGGAAGTTCCTTTGCCTGACCATTAGTTGGAAATCCAATCATCCAATACGAGCCCTTTATGGTTTTAGTTGTATAACCGGCCATTTACTTATGGTGGTCACCACTGTTTAGATGGTAGCTATAGTACGCATACAATAATGGTTGTATGCTAGATAAGGTTAATATTATACTTTCGAAAATGTTTTCTACACTATGCACTGATAATAATATTAAAAGAGTTTTCTCGTATTAAACATATTATCATAAGAAGAAATCTCCTCTAATCCTCATTTGCATTGTGCATGTGGTGGGAGGTCTTATGGTAGTTACATTTTCCAAAAAAGCATTTCGGTTTTCTTTTATAAACAGTTTTTATTTCAAACAACTATTTTGTTTACTCATACTAGTCCCATGACTGACCCGGTGTTTGTTGTTCCTTTCCTAAACTTTGGGTGCCTATAATTTTCTAACGGGCAGCCTAGAAGCAGGTTATCCGTGTTTACGAGCCAGCGTGGATTTTGAAGTCTTTTGGAAGCTGTCGGATTTTGGAAAGATTTTGGATTTGGAAATCTTTTGAAGTGTTGGAGTTTTGAAGACCTTATTGAAGAGAAGTATGTCAGAAACTTGTTGAAGTTTCTGTTGTCATATTATTGTTGTATCATATTTGTAGCACACTAATATTAGTGATCGATGTTGTATTGGATATTGTATCATATTTTATCTGTATTGTGATCAATGATATTCATTTTTCCACTGTTTATTTTCATCTAATGTTGTTATGAGCTCCATTCGAGCTGAAGTTCAATGCTTGAATCTCCGGCAGTCGAATACAAGTGAGGTATTTGATGTCGATTTTCAATCGCTGGATTTCGGGTCGTGACAAGTGGTATCAGAGCTAAAGATTGAGTAAGAACTTTAGCTACGGAGTATAACACGTTAGATGGCTCGTTAGAGATAGGGTGAAATATACCCTAGAATGAGTATAAATCAAAAGACCGAAACCCTAAATTTCTTGGTTTATTCCTTTTAACTGCCCTAAGATATCTTGTCCGTATGCCTAAATAAAGTTTTCCTGCAATTTACTGATAGTGAGAATGAGCGAAAGAAGAGGACAAGGTAGGGGATGGGGAAATACCACTGCAACTGGTCAAGTCCCTACAACAGCAACTGTGCCTACTCAACATCAGCCGAATCTACGTGATTTATATAAGAATTTCTCGAGACCTGATGGAAATCCATATACTGGCAAGGAATCTATTGTAGAAGCCCAATGTTGGATCCGATCCTGTGAAAGAATTTTTAAAGGATTGAGATTGGAAGACGATAAAAAGCGACTAATAGCTTCTTGGAAACTCCAAGAGGAAGCATTAGCTTGGTAGGAGACAATTATTTGGTATGAGTCGGAAGATGAGTTTACTTGGAGACGATTTAAAGAAATGTTTGAGCAACGATATATTCCATATGCTGGTATCTCCCGAATGTACCAGGAATTCATTAGTTTGAAACAAGGAAGCTTATCATTTAGGAGTATTTGAATAAATTCAACGAATTGTCTCGATTTGGTTCGGAGCTAGTGAATACACTCTTAAAGAAGGATGAAATATTCATTCGAGGAATGAATAAGGAGTACCACAAGAGGATGATGGCCTACAATAAAGAAACTTTTTCAGACTTGATCGATATGGGTTATCGATATGCTACCTTAGATATGTGGAAAGTTCTAGAAGAGAAGGGGAGTTCAAGTAGTTCGAATTGGAAGAAAAGAAAATCCGAAGCAAAAAGGCTGGTTTAAGGCAAGGAGAAGAAGAGGAGTAATTAAGAGGACCCAGCTAGAAATATTATTTGCTATAACTGTCAGGAGAAAGGCCATTTAGCAAACGATTGTGAGAAGCCAAAGAAGCAAATAAAGAAAGATCAACTCGTGATGGCAAGTCGAAGATCCAAGGAGTGCTATTTTTGTCACCAGCCGGGTCACGAAGTTAAGAATTTCTCGAAAAAGAAACAAGCACAAATAGCGAAAGTGTACGCAATAGAAGATAACCCCTCAACTTCAAAGGTGGATGAAGGAAATGGAGTTTTGGAAGGTATCCTCATTGTTGGTGATAGAGTCGTTAGAGTTTTATTCGACACGGGAGCTTTACATAGCTTTATCTCCCAACAGATCGTGGATGAATTAAAACTCAAACCTAAGTTTGTCGATGAACTTATTTGTGTGAATAATTCGGTGGGTGGTCCCGCAAATCTTTGTCTACATTATAGGAGGGTGCCTATCTCGTATATTGGCCATCGATTTCCTATTAACCTTTATGTTATCAACTTCAATGAATTTGAAATACTACTCAAGATGAAATGGTTATCGAAATACGAAGCCAAATTAGATTGCAACAATCGAACGAATTTGGTCAAAGAAAAACTTGGAGATTTCATTGAAATTTCTTGTGAAGACCCTAGTCCAAAAAGGGATAAACTAATATATACTTTGGGATATCCAGAACCTAGTCTGGAATCCATTCCTATTGTCCAGCATTTTCCAGATGTATTCGAAGAAGTGAAATCTTTACCCCCACATAGAGAGATTGAATTCAGAATTGACTTAATTCTGAATGCTCGTCCTTCGTTCATGCTAGTCGTAGGATGGCACCCCGGAAAAGGATTGAACTAGTCTAGCAAACTGGTGATTTGCTAAAGAAGGGATTGATTCATTCTAGTGTTTTTGAATGGGGTTCAGATGCGGTGTTTGTGGTAAATCAGATGGGTCTTTGAGATTGTGTGTTGACTATCGCGATCTCAATAAGCAAACTCTCAAGAACAAGTTTCCCTTATCCAGGATCGACGACTTATTCAATCAACTTCATGGTGCACGATTCTTTTCTAAGATGGATCTAGCCCAGGGATTCCATCAGTTGTGAATTGTCGAAGATTGTGTTCACCTAACTGCTTTTAGAGGTCCGAATGTATTCCACGAGTGGTTAGTCATGCCTTACGGACTAACCGATGCTCCCGCGTACTTAGTAGATTTGCTGACCTGTGTGTTTCGGGAGGTTCTGAATAAATTTGTTCTTGTATTTATCGATGATATCCTAATCTACTCCAAAACCGAAGAGGAGCATGTTGAACATCTCAGAATTGTTTTGGAGATTTTGAGAAGGAATATCCTATTCACTAAATTTTTGAAATTCCACTTTTGTGTCAAAGAAGTCAGATTTCTTGGCCATATTGTTAATGAAGGAAGGATTTATGTTGATCCTAGCAAAATTTCAATTATTCTTAACTGGAAGCGACCCATAACTCCGAAAGAAGTTCAAAGTTTTCTAGGTTTAGCAGGATATTACCGAAAGTTTGTTCAGGAATTCTCTAAAATAGCTAGTCCATTGACTAAGCTCACAATGAAGAATGCTAAGTTCAATTGGACTCTAAAATGCAATGAAGCTTTTCAGGAGTTGAAAAAGAGATTGACTACTACTCCTGTTCTCGCTATCATTAACGGGAACCAAGGCTTATCTGTCTATACTGACGCTTGTGGTGATGGGGTACGTGCAGTATTGATGCAAAGTTGAAAGATAATTGCCTACGTGAGTAGACAGTTACGTCCGCATGAGAAAAACTACCCAACACATGATTTGGAGCTTTTGGCTGTTATTTTCGCCTTAAAAACCTGGCGACATTATTTTTTGGGTAAGAATCTCCTTCAGCTTTTCTAGAAGAAAATTTTAAAGTTCAAATTAACTTAATATATACTTAATAACTTCTTCTTATTTTAGGTGAAAATTTTGAATTATTCACCGATCACAAATCTTTGAAGTATCTCTTCACCCAGAAAAATTTGAATTTGCGACAACAACGTTGGTTAGAATTTCTGGCATCCTATGACCTAGATTTCTGCATACACTTGGAAAGGCCAATGTAGTTGTCGATGCTTTGAGTATGAAACACGCTATTCTTGCTCATCTTGTTATCGCTCCTACTCTTCTTAAAAAGATTACAAGACAGCAAACGGAAGATAAGTTTCTTCGAGAAATGTATAGGAGAATTTGTCATGGTGAAAATACCAGTTTTGAAGTTGACAGTAGAGGAGTTATAAGATTGAAAGGAAGAATTTGTGTCCCTGACGTTCCGAAGCTGAAACATGAAGTTTTGGATGAATGCCACAAGTCCAAACTTTGCATCCATCCAGGAGTCAATAAAATGTATCGTGATATCAAAAGAACGTTTTGGTGGAAAAGATGAAAAGGGACATACCCATGTTAGTCGATGTGCTACCAGTCAACAAATTAAAAGCGATCAAAAGAAAGTGGCGGGTTTACTTCAGTCTTTGGAAGTACTGAGGATGGGATTAAGTGTCGATGGATTTCATCGACGGATTGCCACGAACTAAGAAAGGAAATGAAAAATTTGGGTTATAGTGGACCATCTGACCAAAACTACTCACTTCATCTCAGTGAAATCCACCAGGACTACAGCAAGCTTAGCAGAGCAATATATAAAGGAAATTGTCCATCTCCGCGGTATTCTGAGCAGTATAGTGAGTGATCGTGATCCGATCTTCACTAGTAGATTTTGCGAGGCATTCCAAGCCGCATTGGGAACAAAGCTGAACTTCAGTACTGCTTATCTTCCGTAGTCTGATGGGCTGACAGAAAGGATAAATCGAATTCTAGAAGACCTTTTGCAGGCTTGTATTCTCGACTTTGGTGGCTCTTAGGAGGACCATTTACATCTGCTAGAATTCACATATAACTATAGCTATCAGGCCAGTATTGAAATGGCTCCTTTTGAAGCTTTATATGGTCGTCTGTGTCGATCACTACATGCTAGATCGAATCAGGTGATAGACTCGTCCTTGGACTAGATATGATTAAAGAAGCCATGGAGAAAATATATTTTATTTGAAAGAAATTAATAACTGCTCAAAGTCGTCAGAAGAGCTATTATGACCGAAGAAGAAGAGATTTGGAATTTCAAGTTGGGGATTTTGTATTCCTACAAGTATCTCCAATGCGTGGCGTGTTAAGATTTGGGAAAACTGGTAAGCTGGCACCACGGTATATTGGTCCTTTCCTTATTATGGAGAGGATCGGTCCTATAGCATATCGAGTGCAGCTACCTAGGTGTTTGTGTGGCGTGCATGATGTGTTCCACATTTCTAACCTCCGAAAATATGTGTACGACCCAGATGGTATCATTGAAGAGGCAGCTCAGCAGGATCTTGAGATCACTCCGAACTTGGCAGTAAAGAGAGAACCAATAAAGATTGTAGATCGTGAGGAAAAGCAATTGCGGAACAAAATTGTGAAACTAGTCAAAGTGCAATGGAGTGGCGATCCAAAGGACTGTACTTAGGAAACAGAGGATAGTATGCAGAAGTCCTATTCCAACTGCAGAGTGGATATCTCGGCTTAATCTGATAAGCCATTACTTTATCTTTTATATCTTCATATCTTCTTTGTTGGTCTTTCTCTCCCTTTCAAATTTCGAGGATGAAATTTTCTTAAGGGGGAACATGTAACATCCCTAAATTTATCAATTTAAAATTTGTGATTTATTTAAATTTCTAAAATTTAAATTGAATTAATTTTAAAATTGATAAACAAATGAAATATTGAGTTCTTTATCTATACATATGTATATAGAAAGGACTGAATTTCAAATTTGAATTTGAGTTTTTAATTTGAACTTGTATTTGAATTTAAATTTAAAATGAGATACCTTAGAATTTATTTGGATTCAAAATATTAACACATATGTATAATTTTGTTAACGTATGAATTAGTATTAAAAACATTTTCTTTTAAAAGATTGTATAAATATAAAATAAAATGTATTTATAAAAGAACAATTTAAAAATAATGTATTAATCTTTTCTCATGCAAAAGCACAAGTGTAACATTTATAATGTGAAAATTTACAAGTGTTATGATGTAAATTATTGAAATGAACAAGTGTCATCACTTTTGTTTTAATTTTTAAGAAAATTTATAAAAGAAATGTGAACTGCTTCTTTCACCTCTTTTTATCTCATTTTCAAAAACCTAAAGAAAAAAAACCTGTACATGTTCTTAAATCAGAAAGAAAAAAAAATTTGAGAAGCAACAAACCCTCAAACCAACAAATTCTCAAACCTGAAAAAAAAAAAGAATAATTTCTTCAATTCTTTAATCGGCAACTTAAGATCAAGAGAAGATTCAGGAATCGGGCTTTGTAAAATCCAATTTCAACAAATCAATGCTTCAGCTAATGATCGAATTCATCATCAGATTTAAGAGTTAAGCACTGGAAACTAAAGTTTCAACTCAGCAAGGCTTCAATCAAACAAATCAAGATTACAATTTCTAGATTTCAACACTCAGGCTCTTCTCTGTTTTTACAAATTGAAGGTAATTTTTTTCTAAATTTTGAGTTTCAAATTGTTAAGTAATCAAGAAAATAAATACATCAGAAGCTAAGCAAAATCTACATAACTAGTTGTAGGTAAAATAAAATCCATTATCAAGTTAAAATAGAAGTTCCAGTTCAAATAATCAACATCCAGGTTTCTTCTCCCTTGCTCTCACAAAAAAGTGAGTAAACTTTTCTAAATTCTGATGTCTGATGTGTCGTTTGAATATATGATTTAAACAAGTTTGAACATTTATTTGCATGCACAAAATCTGTGAATATGTGTATATTTTTGCATGTGCATGTCAGTTCAAATTTAGATCATCTCTGTTACAGGTTACAGGGATTTAAACCCTGTCCAAAATTTGATTTCTTCCTCCCTGTTGCTTATTAGGCTTTGAAATTTAGACAAAGATTGTAAGTATAAACATGATTTAAGCTTTAAAAAATAAATTTAGGCAAAAAAATTCAAACTTCTTGTAACATTTGAAAAATACAGTTAAAATTCAAATCATGTTAAATTTCAAACCTCGTAGATTCTTATTTCAAGGTTACCATCTGAAAGCTTATCAAAAATATTGATTTTTGAAAGTAAAATCATAATTTTTAAATCAGTATTCCCTGAGATAGGCTGAAATGATCAATTTTAGGGTTTTTGGCCATTGCCGATCAGTGATGCGATGGCTAGGGTCGGGGTTGCTCGTGAAGATGGAGGAGGACTCAGGGATGAATGGAAAAATGCTCATCGATTTTATAATTGGTTGTGGAGGGCTGACGAGGTTGAATTAGTGTTTAGACCCATTTTTCTGTAGGGATCGGAATTTTAGTTGCTACGACGTTGATCGACCAGAGTCGATCGCACTAATGCCGTCACGAGCATTAGGCATCTGGAAGCTTCAAGTGCATACACGTGATTGTTGATGGCCCGAGGTGGATTATTGAAGTGATTTCATGATGATGGGTTTTGGCTGTAGTTTGGGGTCGTCAGCAAAATTTCGAATTCATCGACGTGATGGATTTCTGGGTGCATATGGGGTTCAGGTGAGTTGCCGTCGACTCGATGGTGACTGGAGCTTCGACCGGTGGTCGCATTTTCTATTGTGCATGTGCCGAGTGATTTGGTTTGTGTTAGTGGAAAGAAGATTGGGGAAGAAGAGTTCGACTTGAAGCATGCTGCGGGGGTATCGTGTATTCGCTCGAGATTGAGCTCGAGTAAAAATTGTTGATACGCAGGGATGAACACATGGTAAAATTTGAAGATTGAAATTTTAGGTGCTCGGGTTGTTTTTCGACAAGACTCAAAGTAAAAAAGCAAAGTTCTCGGGGGTGACTCGAAGCAGGTCTCGAGCCTGATATATAAAACAGTTTTTACTTTAAAAAACTTCAAACCTTTAAAACTTTTTAAACCCCATGTTTTCAAAATGATGATTTGATTAAATTTTGAATGAATTGAAGATTTGAGTAAGATATTTTCAAAATAACTAAATTTTAATTTATTTGAATCGGATATATTATTTTATTAAATTATTTATATTTAATAAATAATGTAATTAAAAAGGGGTAGTTAAGATAAAATGTTGTTTTAAACTAACCTTAGCCTTTTAAAGTAATTAATGTGATGAAGGTGATTTATTAAACAAGGTTTAAAAGGATAATCAAAGTAAATAATGTATCTCTTGGTTTATTAAAACAATTAATGATTTGTTAATATAATTATTTTAAAAGGTAATTACTTAATTAGTTATTTAATATTAAAGATTAATTTAATAAATAATTAAGGTTAACTAATTTGTAATTAATTATCAATTAATTAAGGAGTAATTAATTAATAAAAGTAATTAAGATTTAATGAATTAACAATTAAGGGTTAATTAATTAAGATAATTAATTAAGAAATGATTAATTAATGAAGATGATTAAGACTAAATCAATTGTAATTAATGAGATTAATTATTGATTAAAGATTACTAATGAAAGTAATTATGTGGTCAATAAATTTAAAAAAACCACACGATTTATTCATCTTAATTGAAGATGTTTGATTGTTATTAAATGTTGTGTGTTGAATTGATATTTCTGATATGTGATGTGATGCTATGTAATATGAAATGCTTTGTGTTGAACTGTGATATCTGTGATGAATATACTTCGGTGTGAATTTGAAAAATCATTGTCCCGTAAAACGGCAATTGAATTTCGATGCGACAGGGAGTCGGATTCCAGTTGGTTATCCAAAACCCACATCGAACCCTGAATGTGAATCTTTATGATTGATACATCCACGAGTTTTAAATTGAGCGCTTACTATTCGGTTTAGCCGGGGAAGGACCTTTGTGTCATATAACCTATTTCGAATATGTGACACGACGAAATGGATAGCAATTGAAGATGGTGGTGATGACCGGGCGTCTTCGAGAACGATAGGATAACCTGTCGAATGACTCTGCACTGAGTTGTTCCGGTATAGAGATCTCCATACGTGATGGGGAGTCCAATCGGGATTGTGGTTGCCTGGATTGAAAGGACTTCTTCGGAAGTGCCTTCGGTTCAGTTCGAACCCGGAACAGACTTGTATGGTTGTATGTCTGACATTTCAATTTGAGATATAAAGCTGATTTCTTTCAAATACATTTCTGTTGGTGGCGGAGAATTTATTCTCTTAGCTTAACACCCTTCTCTGAGACGTACGAGCTCAGAGGTTATGTAGTTGAAGGTAACTAGTGATATACTCCCAATTTGCTAGTGTGGCATGCTGCGTGCTGTTGATCATTTGTTGATCGAAGCATTGCTTTGTGAAAAAGCGTAGTTTTGTGGATGAGACTTCGTCGAACCTCACAATCCGGTTATGGTCAAAACAGGAATCGTGGCAGCAAGGTTATTTAGGGGAAGCGCCTCCTGAGGGTATGTCCATTTCCTTCTGGATTATAAGTGGTATCATGGTATGGAGCCCAGATACTTACTTTGTGGTTGCTGCAAACTTATTGCTTTGTGGTTGTCGATTGAGAAGCGCTTCGGATAAAGGTTGGTAACGACCGGGAGGTGGCATACTCGTGTCTGTTCGTACCTAGTTACAGAGGTAACACGGCCTTGTATAACAGAGATCCAGTTAGGTTCTCGGGGACGTCCCTCCAGAGGCGTTCCATTTTGTATGTGAAGTTCCTTTCCCTGACCATTTGTTGGAAATCCAATTATCCAATACGAGCCCTTTACGGTTTTAGTTGTATAACCTGCCATTTACTTATGGTGGTCACCACTGTTAAGATGGTAGCTATAGTAGGCATACAATAATGGTTGTACGCTAGCTAAGATTAACATTCTTTCGAAAATGTTTTCTACACTATGCACTAATAATAATATCAAAAGAGTTTTCTCGTATTAAGCATATTAGACTACCATAAGAAGAAATCTCCTCTAAGTTTGCGTTTTCATTGTGTGTGTGGTGGGAGGTCTTATGGTAGTTTCATTTTCCAAAAAAGCATATCGGTTTTCTTTTATAAACTGTTTTTATTTCAAACAACTATTTTGTTTACTCACACCAGTCCCATGACTGACCCGGAGTTTATTGTTCCTTTCCTAAACTCTGGGTGCCCATAATTTTCCACACGGGCAGCCTAGAAGCAGGTTATCCGTATTTTCGAGCCAGCTTGGATTTTGAAGTCTTTTGGAAGCTTTCGGATTTTGGAAAGCTTTTAGATTTGGAAATCTTTTGAAGCTTTGGAGTTTTCAAGACCTTATTAAAGAGAAGTATGTCGGAAACTTGTTGAAGTTTCTGTTGTTTCATATTATTGTTGTATCATATTTGTAGCAAGCTCCATCCGAACTGAAGTTCAACGCTTGAATCTTCGACAGTCGAACACAAGTGAGGTATTTGATGTCGATTTTCAATCGCTGAATTTTGGGTCGTGACATTTGTATTAAATCTTATCTATATAGTTTGAAATAGTAACATTATAAGAAAAATATTAAAATATATATTTTCAAAACTAACTTAAAATTTAAAATTTCCAGAACATACTATTTTAAAAATCTAAAATTTTCGCATATATTAAAATAAATTATTTATATAATAAATTTAAAAATCAATATTTAATAAAATCCATATATTTCCTTCCAAACTTTGGAAATCATTTTTTAAAATAGACCAATGGTGTCCGTATACAATTTTCTATCCTATGGTCAATTGATATGGGTATTTATTATTTCCATCCTCAATTTAAATATTTACGATTGTATATCATTTCAACCCACAATCCCAAAATTTAAATTAAATGAAAATCGCTTGAGTTTTTCATTTCAACCTATAACGATCTTCTCTTCATCTATAATATTGTTCGGTTATGTATCGTTTCAATCTGTAGGGATTTCTGAACTAACAGGGAACTTGTAGACTGAGAACAAATATGATAATAACATATCAACAACAAGAATACATCATTAGTAACAAATTTAATTGTAATTTCAATAACAGATTATGGTGTCAGATGTCATAGGTGAATAATTACAGATAATGGCATATTATATATAACAATTAAATAATTTACAGTTCAAATTTAACAGCATATTTCAATTTTCATTTCAATGCGAATTAAATTTATTAAATATAAGAATGTTAACCATGAGTGATTGCTCACCTTTCGAGGCTAGAGAACGATGAGAATGGGAAAATGACATGGACACGCACACTAATAAGCGATAAAGCTAGAGAATTGCTG